>JAYKKT010000081.1:9080000-14645000 GCA_036023115.1 Brasenia schreberi | reverse complement strand
TCTAGCCAACAACGGAATCCGAATGATCCTATTTCACCCAATGATTTCCCTGCCAAACTTTTATCGTAAGGCCGATATGATTATAATTCGTGTCAATTTTCTCGGATGGATCTTACACTTTATAGCTCCTTGGGGACCTCCTTACGAGCCATGTGCAGTTGTCAATCTGGTACCCTACATATATATATATGTGTGTGTGCGCGTATATATATATATATATTCTTTTGCTTATTGATTTAATGATTTATTGAAAGGACGTTACTCTTTTCTATATTGGACTCTCCTATCACGGGCTAGTAATTTAGTGCCTCAAAGGTTTAGGGTTTGTTGAGTTCAGAAAAATAGATTGCAGGAGCAAACTGGCAGCATGCTACTAGTAAGTCCCAAGAAGCAATCTTCAGTTGGGATTCAAATTTAGGGTTGGAGTGGTTTGGGTTCGTTAATATATAATAAAATGACTTTAGCTTTGGGGATTTGAGTTTCTAAAAAACGCTTTGAGAATATAAGTATTAGTAACTCCCAAGGAACACTCTAGTGACCTAAAATTCTATCGTTAAGGATGCTTGGGATGATTTATCTGGTAAAACTTTTTCTTTCTTTTAAACCTGGCTATTATATTATAGGAGCGATAGCAATGTCACTTGATTGTGCCCTTTTCGTGATGTGTCGTTTGTGACACGTGCTGGACACATGACTCGGACATGGACACAAACTGTTTTAATGATAATACAAAAATTTGTTAACTCCATATTGTATTAAAATGTACTTTATAAATAAATATTTGAGAAATGGCATGTCCTTCTTTCCACCACAATTTTTTTTTTGTGAACTAGTGTCTCAAACACGGATTGTGCATATGCTTGCATAAATCAAGTTGCCATAAGCAGGAACCAACTAGTTAATTACAATCGATAAGTAATGCATGCTTGGATGTAACTTGTGCCAAAACCTATAAGGGTACTTTCAGCCTTTTCGCCTGTGATCTCCACCTTTGCCTTTCTCTTGCTATCGAAAAGGCTTCGCTTTTTGAATGGTTGAGCCCATCATGCAGTATCATTAGTATTGAGCCATGTTTAGGGTTAAGGTTTTCTTTAGATGATTAACTTGGGTTAGTGTTTGAAGGCCCACAAGCAAAGAAGAAGTTAAGACTAGTTTTCTGGGGAGAAGAGTTGAGAGGAGAAGGACAAGGGATGACGATGATATCCATCACAATTAGCAAGGTGCCAAACCCATGTGGCTTGTCTTGGAGAAGAGAGGCCATGGGGACCCCATGAAGGAGCACTCGCCATGTGATGGAACACATCACACTCTGCTCCTTGTGTTTCGTGTTGTTTATTTAGTACTGAAGATTGGGTCTGCAACGGCAAAACTTACCAAATTGTGCTGAGCCAGCTGGTCAAGGCTCAATCGGAGTCCGGCAAACCCACCAATTAAACTCCCCTTGATATTGTTGACTTTGACTGGCCATCGCTCATATCGAGCTATCTATCCCCACAGTGCAAGTGTTCAAGTCTAGCACGTGGTCTGTTGTATTGTAGGCACATACACACACAAACACGCACAGAGAGAGAGAGAGAGAGAGAGAGAGAGAGGAATCTTAGGTTTCTCCTTTTCTCGTGTGTGCGGTGAAAGGGGCCAGGCATTTATCCATTTGCTCAATGCAATATGAAGAACTTAAGGGTGTTATTCTGGCATCTAGGACTGGTCAAAGATCATTGGATTCATTTCTTTTTTAATATCTTTACTCCTCTCTGTATCTGTGCATATTAGCTATTCTTTGTATACATTCATATGGCATCGAAAGTTAGGATCTGCCTCACTCCACACTACAAGCGATAGTCATAGTGCTCTCTCTCTCTCTCTCCATTCTGAGCGAGTAAGAGGTTGTGTAATTCGAGGTACTATTATTATTCAGTCAAGTAGTCGCCAAGAATAACTTTCTTTGGTTACAGTATCACACGATGCCTAGTTTATTTGTAGGATTGCTTGATCAGTTAATTGAATCAATAAGTAATAAATGTTCACGCTCTGTTACGTACGTCATCAACCTGACTTGTCTGAGCTTTTGTTGTGAATGACCTGTTAATTCATCAACTTGAACTGTGAGCAATTGTTTGCAGCCTGGCTCAGTCTGGGTTCATAAGATGTTCAAGTTGGGCAATCATAGACCTGACAAACTTGTTCTTTCCATAAAAGTAGACCAAACAACCAACGCTTGGTTGGTTTAAGTGGTTAGGCACTTGTTTCCCTTGGGCAAGGTCTCATTTGGAGCCCCTGGAAAGAGAGGAAACCAGCTCTGGGGAATATTATCTGCATGGTGTGCTGACCCGGCTCTAACCAGTTAGTTGAGACACTTGGGCTCTCGGGTTAGTGGCTTGAACCGAACCGAAAAGAAATAAATAAACCAAATGCAAGCTACTATAAAAGAAATATTCTACTCAGAGAAGTTTGTTCTACAGTTGAATCTAATTCTAGTTAACTGTTGTTGCAAAGTCACTACTAATTACTGTTCTAGGTGATATTTACAGAATATTCACTGCCTTACTCTATTATTCAATTCATAAAATGTCCACTTTTATCTCAGTGGAATATAGGCTGTTTAATCGTAGCTGTAACAGTGACTCCTGATATGTTTTTTTCCAACAAATAGAACTCCCACTTCAATTACTTTATGAAGTCAAGTTAGTATGACTTACATGCATTAATTTGGTGGATAAGCCGTCTAATATTCCATCACCATTCATAAAAGGAACTAATGTTAGTATGCGTGCATTCATGCATCATGTTTATGTACATTGGTGTGTGTACATTTATGTGTATATATATCAAGATAGGAATGCCTTAAACTAGCTGCCAACAAGGTCATTTCTCTCAACACCATAGGGCTCAAATGAATGCATATTCATTAAACATTGGGTCTATGATTTGATTGATGAAGGAAAACTCGAGGTTTGAAACGAGCTTGAACCCAATAAGGAAATAAAGTTCAAGGGTATTCAAGAACCGTTTCTCTCAACACAATAAGGCCCAAGTCTGAAAAAGTTCAATTAAGACAAGTCTGTCCAGTCTGTGTTTCCTATAATAGAGGTTGGGTAATCATTCCATAACTTTATCTACAGTAAACCAAATCTATTGTCTAGTCTTATTAGAAAGATGATATTCATAGCTTTCCAACAAGGCTAAATTCATAAAAATTGGAACTCTGTGTACCGAAATACAAACGTTTCTTTAAACCTCAATATTTCTCTAACATATTAATTCTAAACGCTTGAGCAAAGGCACTTCTTAGATTTAATTATGTACAATCATAATATACAAAATAAAATAAAAATAGTTTAAGGATCTCCATATTACTGTTTACATACCGTAAAATTTTCATGAATTTTGAAGATTTCAAAACTGATAAAAAAAATCTTATAACAAGCTGTGAGAACAGAACCAGTTTCTGTTTTTTATAACTTGGAAAGTTTTCCTTCCTTAGATCAAGTGCATATTTTGGTTGATTCAAATAAACTCTAAAGTGAATTTTGTAAACACACACCTTATTCAAATAAATCCTCAAAGTATCTAGGCTAACCCTTGAGTGTCAGTTCAAGAAAGCCTTATATGAAAAGATCTTGCTTTCCCACAATCGCTACACGAAGTTAGAAAATACAACTTTGCTAGTTTAAGTAAAACTAGCTGGCACCCTTGCGTACGACGTAGTGTGTGAAAGATTATTTCAAGTCTCTACATATACTTCAGAGTAAAATTTCCACATCTACAACTACCCTCTCTGAATTTAGCCAAGCCATAAAAGGTTAGGAGAAGCCATCTAACATAGTAAGAGGAGACTTCGTCAAAGTCAACCTCGAGTTAGAGTCAAACCCAAAGTTAGTCAAGATTGGTGCTTGTCTAACTAAATTTGAGAAAGAGGCATTCACCAAGTCTCTACGAAGAAACAAAGATGTGTTTGCATGAACATATTCATACATGCCTGGTTAGACCCAGGGTTCATCAAAATTGTCTTATCTTAGACCCCACTATTAAACCAGTTAGACAAAAAGTGAGAACGATCTACCCTGAAGTTGAACTCTAAGTTTAGGAAAGTCTCAAAAAGATACTTAAAGTCGGGTTTATCAGGATGATGACCACTTCCAATTTGTTGTTTAACAACAATACAATTAAGCAGTTCAATGGAAAGTTAGAGTCAATATTAATTTTAGTAATATAAACAAAGTTACTCCTAAAGACAACTTTTGCCTTTCCAATATCGACTCAATCATTAATAGTACATGTCATGAAATAATTTACTTTATGAATGGTTACTCTACATAAAATCAAATCAAGTTAAATATGAAAGACCAATATCAAACCATGTTCATGACTTCTTGAAGAACTTATTATTATATAATGATGCCCTTTGGACTAAAAAATGATGGAGCGATATACCTATCAGCTATGATGACTATCTTTCACAATCAGATTAGTATATATAGATGATATCTTAGTAAAATTTAGAGAAAGAACCTCATATCTAGAATATATTTGAATAAAATATATCATTGTACCTTTGTAGTTTGCATTTAATACACTATAAAGTGATTCAAATCTCTATCATCCATCTCAAAGATCAAACGGTGGAAATGATATGCAACAAATGGTATTATGCAGCTAAGACACCATCAATATGTGCATATATATATATATATATATATATATATATATATGTACAAATTTATGTGTACATATAGTTTGTAGGTCTCTCTCTCCTTATATATCTACAATTATATATATGCACACACACATACGTGTATGTGATTTGATACGCAAGTACGACTATAACTAATTTCATGTTTAAATTTTCTTGGCCATCCCCTTCCTCCACAAAGATTATTTATGCCTTTGTTTTGGTCCTAGATATAAAGTACGCTATGTATTAAGAGAAAACTATCATCATGGATATTTGCTAATATACAGGCATTCAGAGTGCAAGCTCCAACTCATGCTCTCAAAAGATAAATTTGAAAATAAAATTTTCTAATTAACCTCTTATTTAAGCCAATGGCATTGGATGCAATTGTTCAAAATAAAAGTCAGGATATAGTTATATAAATTTCCAGTGTGGTGTAAAGGTTTGAATTTAAAGTCTTTAAAGCTATTAAGAAAGTATAATCATTCAAAGAAATATGACGATATAAAACATATAATTTGACTGAAGAAATCGTATAAATCATGTCTATGGAGCTTGATTTAGAGGAAGTTGATCGAAAAAATAATGAAATATGTGTCTCAGTTGCTGCACTGGGTGCAAATAGTAGGAGTGTTCATGGAACCGCCAGAACCGAAACAAACTAGCAGTTCGGTTGTCGATTCCAGTGTTGGAACTGAACCATTATATATATATAAAGTTTATATACATATAGATATAAATCTTTATAAGTTTATGTATATGAGTTATATAACATTATATACATATAAAATGTGAGCATATAATACTTATAGATTTAAATCTTAACAACTTTATAAGTTTATAAATATACGAGTTTTATAACCTTATACATATTTATATGGACCGTAGATCCAAATAATCTTATGACATAATACATTATATTTAGCAAAATCCTTAAATAAGTAGAACTGTGGTTCAAAACAGAATAAAACTAGAATTAGTGGTTCGATTTGGTTTTGTTCAGACCATGACATGGTTTGATTCGGTTCTCGAAAAATTGAGAACCGAAATTAGTGGTTGCGACTGAAACCAAACCAAATAAAACCGTGAACACCGTTAGGTGCAACCTTCTTGGTGATGCATGTGTATACGTAGGCATGCACATATGGTTTATGCTTATCAGTAGGTTTCAACTTGATGGAAATCTGTGTACATAGTTGTATATCGGTGTAAACTCAGAGTGCAATCCTGTGTCATATTGAAACTCATTCCCTGCATCTTTCTTCAAAACTCACCACACAAATACGTTGATCAACTACGTTCTGTTTTTACTCAAGTGCACCATATCACTGCTTTTCTTCTCTCTCTCTCTCTCTCTCTATATATATATATATATATATATATATATAGAGAGAGAGAGAGAGAGAGAGAGAGAGAGAGAGAGAGAGAGAGAGACTTGTGGTGGGGGGGATTGATTCATTGAATTGGATCTTTCTGAACCGACCTTCTGCTGTGATGAACGGGCATTAGTCCAGTACCATGAAAGAGAATTGGATGTTGAAGGGCAAGAGCCAGGCATTGCCTGCCATAGAAGGAACCATGATGGACTTAACATGCCACTCTGTCAGCAAAACACTAAAAACAAACAATGCCTCCTCTGATATTCACTTCTCCCCCGATCCTTACCTTGTTTAATATCTTTGCCCCTATTGTACCACATGCATTCCTGCCACCGCATACGTCATGCATTGTTCCTCTCCTTTGGTGCCCAAAAAAGCCTGTCCCTTTCTTTTTAGGGTTCCGATGCCCCTAATCAACACATATCCGACAGAACAAACAAAGACTTGCATGTGGGGGAGAGAGAAAGTTTTGAATGCATTACCTTTCACACACATGTGCGTGCGCGCGTATGCACACACATATATAAAGAAAAGGAGAGACTGTTTTTAAATGCAGTCTTCCACACACACTATTTTATATATACAAATAAATGAATCGTTATTATATAAGAAGACGGAAGAAAGAGAGTGTGACAGGGAAGGACACCCGGAAGTGAGTGTGACCTAGACCTCGTTCCCACCCTTCACTGGGACCCTCTGCAGCCTATATTCCTCCCCCAGCTCTCATGCTTTCACATTTCCGATTGTACTTGCGAAACCATCTATCCCTTGATAGTTATCTCTCTCTTTCTCTCTCTCTCACTTGGCTTGCTTATTGTGGTTAGCTCAGCTCATTAGAGGTAATCTTGCGGGTCATGAGGTCTCGGCTTGAACCAATTCACTTTGTCAAATGAATCTTGTGAGGATCATAAGTTATTCACTGGGGGGCATGCGCAACCTTGTTCTTAAATAGACCTTGGAGAAGACGGAATAACTACAGACAAATATATGTATGTATATAAGTATGCATTTATGTATGTATATAATTTCACAGACTTTGAGTTACATCTTATGGTTGATATATGCATATACCCCACACGCACAAACAAACAGTATGTGTGTGTATATATTTGTCTATGTGTATTGTAGGTACGTACGTGCTTGTGAGTGTTGAATCACTTCTTATTTGGTTTACCAATTTTTGGTTCAGCTGGAGCCCTCTTTTCTCTCACACTCAAGAATTTGATATACGAAGACTCCATCTTCAGTTAATGTGAAGGCCTTTAAGGTTCTCGAACAATTGACTTTGTAAGATCCCCCCGGATCCCATGCCTAAATCATTCTCTTAATCTCTATGTTATCATTGAAATAATTCCAATTTCTGCAAATTAAATCAAGTCAATGTGAAGATCCCTCTATCTGGAAGAGATGGGCCTCTGATCCAACTGTTACTTGTAACAGATGCCTATGTGCACCACTCTACTCACGTAGCTTCTGCTACAATATATACGATGCACTCAGTTAGCAGATGCTCAACGTTTTCATAGGGTCCTCATAGATGGGGGCCGGCCTATATCAGTAGGCTTGGGGTTTTCTACCATCTTATTGTTTTATAAAACTATTGTATGATGTTTAAAAAAGACTACAGAGCAATAAAATATAAAATATGACTTGAGATATGTTAAGTTCATTCAATATATCTGTAAGAGTTGTAATTGGAGGAACAGGCCCTCGCAACATGGAATGTCGTGTCCCTGCTTAATTACCCATCCTTTCTAATAGGGGAGGACACGGTTTTAAAGGAGAAGGTCCAGGTGAGCTTAGTCATTTAAGGAAGCCAAGATTCCCTTGCAAAACCATATATGTTACCTTACCTTCATACCCGCATTGTTTATATTTATACTTTGTCCGTAATTCTCTTTACTACTGTTTCCAATCAAAAGGATGGTGCAGTTGTTATGATTTCATGGATGTCAGATATGTTTCTCTGTCTATCTCAAGATTCCCTTGTTAAATTATGTACATTACTTTCCTTAATAACTATATTCTAGTTATTTATATTTTGTCAGCATTTCTCTTGGGGCTTTTACTGGTTTCAATCTAAAGGATGATGCATTGATGACTTCATCGATGTCAGAGATAGTCCTCTCTCTCTCTCAAAACAGTTCTTTCCCTCCACAACGGCTCAATATGAATTCAGGAAAAAGAAGTTTGGCAGAGATCTATGATTATTTCTGAGCCGAATCTGCATAAGATAGAGGTTTGATGATGACAACGGCCACATGCCTTGACAATATCTTTTCTGCAAGGTGGACCACCGTTCATGGCTTCTCCTAAGTAATCCTTGGAGGGTGTGAAGGTCACCAACTTGTCCCAAAGTATTATCACGATAATGTGAAATTTACTTTTATTCCAATTTCTTGTTTAAACCACCGGTAGCACTTTGATGACAGACATATTTAGCAAAATATAAGAAAGGAAAACAATATAATGAAAAATATCACCTTATGAAATGACCGGAAAGATAAAAAAATTAACATTAGAAGATTTTTTTTGGGTCTAAACCACCGGTATCCGGGAGCTCTTAAGGACTCCGAACATTCTGCTTCTAGTTCAAGACCTTGCTTAAGGGGAGCAAGTGCAGAACCACTTGAACCAACCAAGTCATTGGTTAAACATTGGTTAAATAATACATGATGGACTTCATTATCTAGGCTTAACTACGTTGATTAAGTTTATCTATATTAGGTCAAGTTGCCTTCAACCCTTAGCTTTTTTTGACTTGTATGTATGCATGTAAGGGATCACCCTTGTATTGCCGGTCTTAAGCTCGAATAAAAGAGGAAGGTTGTGTTTGGCTTATGACAACTAGCATAAAACTTTGTCAAACTTATCAATCATGAATTTCACAAATTACGAGCATTGTGTTTGATTATTCCCTCTTAGCGACGCACTGCAAAATATGAATATAGTGAAAAGTAAGACCCTCAACATCTTCACCCTCATACAGTAAATCAATTGCATAAAGAGTTTCCACATCATTGACGGGTATTGGTAAAAAAGTTAGTCCTGCTACATTCTCGCTTGAATGTAGTGAATAAGTTATAGCGAGGGTCTCCACATTTTTAGTATCGATGGATGCGAAGAGTAAGGAAGCTAGTCTTAGAAAATAAGATTCATATTGGTACTTGAATATCAAACATTGACAGGCAAGTTAATGAAGGTGGTAGATAATATGATTAGAAGAAAGATTCACATTAAATGTTTATAAGAGACAAATGGGTTGGAGAAAAAGCAAAGGAGATTGAGAAAAGAGGTTTTAACTTATGTTACACAGGAAAGAAAATACTCGAAATGAAGTTGGTTTTATTATAAATAAAGATTTAAAGGATAGTGTAGTAGACATACAATGATATAGTGACCCAATTATGATGGTGAAATTAAAGTTAGGAGCAGAGGTTTAGAATATAGTTTGTACTTATGCACCCAAAGTAGGATTAGAAGATAGTATAAGGAATGCTTTTTAGGAGGAGTTAGATTAGGTAATTCAAAAAATTCCAAAAAGTGAGATGATTTGTTGGAGAATAGACTTAAATGAATATGTCGGTAAAAAGACATTATGATATAAAGGTATTCATGAAAACTATGGTTTTAAGGATATAAATGAAGGATAGGAAGATTTTAATTTTTGCTATGGCTTTTGATCTCTTCATAGCCAATATATTTTTTGAAAACCGAGATTAACGTTTAATTACTTATAAGAGTAGCTTGTCACAAACACAAATTGATTATTTTATTGGTAGGAAAAAAGATAATCATATTGTAAAGATTATAAGGTAATTCAAAGAAAAAACTTAACTACTCAACATCAACTTTTATTAATGGATTTGTAGGTAGAAAAATGGATAAAGAAGAATAGAGTATATAGAGTTATTCGGATTAGAGAGTATAAACTCAAATATGAGAAAGAAGATATATTTAAGCAGAAATTTCTTCAAGAAAATACTTGAAATCATATAAGTATACCTTCTAATATGTGCAATAATATGATTACACATATTCGTGTTAGACTTTCGTCTCTATGTGCATGGTTGCCTCGAGCTGATTTTCTTTTTTGTATAGCTTGGTTCATATTTTGTTGAAATGCAATCGTTAGAACCGAACCAAATGATACAGTTAAGTTAAAGAACTCAACTGTGGTCAGTCTGCCTACGTCTAGGACAGATTTCGTCAATTCATGATCTCCGTATTCTACTTCGGTAACTGGATTTGCTACATCTTGACAAGCAATATTCAATTAACGCAAGATTTTCATAGGAATGAATTCTTTCCTCTCGTATATGTTCTCTAAATTACAATGTGTACTTTTGTTCTTTTCATTTTTCATTGTAATATTAAGGAATTATGACGTTTAGCTTTTCTTAGATTAAATATTTAGAACCCAACCAATCACATGAGAGTTAATTTTTGCTTTAGTTTTTGACTTTAATTGTTAAGACTGGTTCCCCGGCTCCAGGTGGAGCTTAGGACCAAGCCAAACGGGACAGGAAGACCCCAATCTCAGGTATATATAGATAGCTGCAGCTGTTGATCAGCAATAAGAAGTGACACTGTGTGTGCTTCATCTCCTTCATCTTGGCATTGTCCAACTAACAAGTGAGATGAAACTTGAAAATCCTGGAGATATACATGGCATCAAAGGTGCAGGGAACACATGATTACTCCAAGAAAAACCAGCTCTTGGGCCTACAGGGAAAGGAGACCATACTCGGTAAAATGTGTGTGTGATCGAAAACTTCAGCGCAGCAGCACTCTCTCTCTCTGTGTGTGTGTGTGCGTTTGTGCATTGAAGAATTGTAGCAGCAAAAGGGACGTACAAGGGGTGCATGGAGAGTTTCAGAGATTCAGATCTTTGTGGCTTCTTGTGAACAGGAGTTATCATAGAACAAATGTATAAATTAAGGTCGGTGGTTGGTAAACTGCATTTACCTCGTAAGAAATGGTCTGTTTCTGCTCCCCATTCGAAGCAGGCATGTGCAGTGTGTGTGTGAGAGAGAGTGACCTTGATTTGGACCTATATGGAATTCATATCCACATCATAATTGGCTGTCATTTGTCGGGTCATTGTAGATCTACCAACATCTCTCCTGACTGTGGTATGTCCATAATTGTTGTGTGGTTATCTGGATTTGAATTCAAGACATGGTAAGGTACTAACGTATCTCCCTTATACCTTGAAGCTTCCGTAGACTTTGCTGCAGTGAGTTCACAAGAGAAAAATCTAATTAGTCATGTTAAACATATAAAATATCACAATTTAAATGAATCCTGTTTAAGTAAATCTCTCAGGGGACTCGGTTCACAAGATGAAAGTTGCGGGTTCAATATCCAGGAGACGTGAACTTGCCTCAGGCCTCCTCATTGTAACCGATAAACAAAATCTCTAAATTTTCTCATATTTTATGTATATATTGAGGCTATTTAAGTAAATTGAATTCTCCACTTTACCATGCAAATTATTCATCTTCTCAGTCAACAAAAGCATGAGATGTACCTGACATTCTTAAATGGGACTCAGATTTAGCAGTGCGGTTTAGATCATGGTTCTTTTGACATGTAGAGAAAATGACTGATCGAGTTCTTTTCCAGAGATCGTGAGTTGGGCCAAGAGTAGATTAATGATCTAGCTATATGGACCATACCCTTGGCCCAGATTAGTAGCATGGGCCTTGCCTAGTGAGAGGCTGCATCGGATAAGGATGGTGCAACAAACACGTCAGTAGGATGTGGACTCAATCCATATTTTGTGTCTAAATCCTTTACTGGCCCTTGTTCTGTTGAAAGTGAGACTTTTGTGATTGAGACTCGTCAGGAATATTCTCATTTAATTTAAAAAAATTACCAGCCCAAAAGAATTGCAGGCATTGAATTCTTTTCCCTAGGACGCGGTTAATTCATAGTATCAGGTCCCTCATACTAGAACTATATGTCTAGACCCATATAAGCCCGTTTACATGGTGCAAGTTCCAGTAGTTCCGTAAATGATGCAAAGAAGAACTTGTAGTACTAGACATTTGTAATGTATGACATCTGGATTTCCAAGAGTCTCACCTCTCTTTTTTTCTTGGGACACCCACTTGCCTTTCATGATTCAATTTGATCTAAGTGGTACCAATTCTACTTTTAATGAAAACACAAAACTTTTAGTACCATGGTACTTTGTTTCCCAGGTCCTAGAGTTCCAGGCTTAAGACTACGATGAAGTCAACAAAATGAAACCATGCAAAGGGGCTGATATATGGCTCCCTCGCATTACCAACCCCTAGGAAGAAGCAATTCAACCAAAAGCCAGAACAAAGCCTTATCCCATACCTAGTGGGGTCGAACATGGAATCATGCTATCATATGACATGGATAAGATTTACAGATTCAGTCTTTTAATACAGACACGATAACCTGACATGAACACGTCTTGAAGGTTCATAAAATGATTTGGAAACACAAGTTGTACCTGAATTTGTTCATGCAAGAAAAAGAAAATGGAATGACACAACACAAACACGATCCATAATACAAAATTTTTACCACTAAACTTATGGTCTTATGAAAATCATGGTTTTTGCCACAACAAGGGTTGTACCATCGTAGTGCATTTGGGCAGGATTGGAACTTTGGGTCCTTCGCTCGTTTACGAACCCACCCTGATCTGATAATGTTCCTATAATAAGCTTTGGCAAATATATTTATCCCATAGCTGGATGTGTGGGCAATGTCATACAGTTCGCTCCACCGTGAAATATTTTGTGGGCTAGTAGTCCCATCCTAAAATATTTTCTAGATCACCTAGATCTGATGTTTGGTTTGGTAAGTTATGACTCAAAACCTTACCTAAGCCCTTCACCTTAGATCTGACCTTAGATCCCTTACACCTCCCTTAGATTTGCTCGTGTCCTACCCAAAACCATAGCATCTTCGCATGTTGACATAGATTAGATCATGAACTAGGATAAAAACCCCACGCATCTGATCAGTTCGCAGCGAGAGGTCCATCCAACGACTGTATCCAAGGTCGGATCTCATTGATAAAGAAAGCCCAAGCAGACGACGTGTAAGTGTTCGAATCTGGTCTTTTACATTACTTCAAGTTCAATTAAATTCATATGGGGTTGTAATAATGGAGCGTAGTCTCCCCCCAAGATGTAATATTATGGCTTGAAACACGAATCACACACGTACACTCGAGCCCTTCCGCTCTTATCTGCACACCTTTGCACACAAAACGGGCCTCAACAACCCATAGGATATAGCTCTATTTATATACATTCAGCTGGGTTTTAAGGTTCAAGTCGTGTGAGTTGTCTTTCATTTTATACATTCAAAGCACTCACTCACATTGAGCCTTTCCGCTCTTACATATATATACGTATTTCCCCTTTCAGCTGGGTTTTTAAGGTTCAAGTCATGTGAGTTGCCTTTCAATTTATACACTCAAAGCACTCACTCACATTGAGCCTTCTCGCTCTTAAGATATAGCTATATATATTTTCCCTTCCGCATCTAAGATATAGCCATATTTCCCTTTTTGCTATTTCCCTTCTGTTATGTCTTTAAATTCCGGGTTTTCCCTTCAAGTTGTGTGAGTTTGCATTGCATATCCGCCACACTCGAGATAGGGAGCATACTTGCATCGAATCGTGTAGAACTTGCCCGAAATCGAGCACTGGATGCACATGACTACATGCCAAAAATTGGCTAAAACCCGAGAGACATAGGAGCGCATAGATCCCATGTATAAAAGTTGCAAATTTGGCAAAACCAATCGATAAAACACTTTCAAGTTTTCAAAAGAGTCGTGTTTGTGTAAAATCGAGTTTTTCTAAAGCGTACAGACTGACCCTTGCGCGCCGGTGAAGAAAGTCTGCGACGAAAAGAACTCACTTGTCCATAGTCGCCCCAAAAGTCAAATATTTTCAAAAATTACTTCGCTAGTTTGAAAAAAGCTAGCTGGCACGCCCTTTTTAAGCGACGTAAGCACGAAAAGATTCGCTTCAGGCCTAAGAACCCGGAGACGAGGATTTTCCGTGTCTACAGTTATGTAACACATATGGCATAACTCACCACTTCTCATCGCCCTACTACCCTCAAGGCAATCGCCAAGCCGAAGCCACGAATAAGACTCTCATAAGCATTATTGAGAAAACTTTAGAAAAGGGTAGGACGTGGCATGAGAAGCAGGATGAAGCCTTATGGGCTTATAGGACTTCCATCCGAACCCCCACAAATGCCACACCTTTTGAGTTGATCTATGACACAAACGCCATTCTCCCCATTCATACCAAAATTCATTCATTTCATACATCACTTACATTCGACCTTCCCCTAGAGACGCTCTAGCATGCTAGAATGGCCGAACTTGACTTATTAGATGAGCGAAGGCTCCTTGCCATGGACCATGCACATGCATACCGGCAAAGGATAGCTCAACACTATGAGAAGCATATGAGACCTCGCCACTTCAAAGTGGGAGACCGTGTACTCAAAATCATCCAATATCATGGCCCACATCCACTTGGAAAATGGCGGCCCAAGTGGGATGGCCCTTATGTTGTGCGTGGAACCACCACGAACAATGCATATTGGCTAATCGATGTTGAGGGTAGGAACTTAGCCGACTCTATGAATGCTCAATTTTTGAAAAAATACCATGTGTAGGGTTTAAGCTAAGCTCTATTTTGAAAATAATTTTGAAAACCTCCTTTTGAAACTTCGTAAGTAAGGATCAAAGCAAATCGTGCAACCTTGAATGAGAGACTCGATTGCTTGTGAAAAAGCGGAGCTTTCCAAAACCAATAGGTCACATTTCAAAAATCCTTCTTCTTACAAAAAAAAGCCTGGCTCAAAATAGCAAGATACTTGCAAGTAGTATGTGCTATTTCTAAATAGGCTGATCTTGGATGAATCGAGTAGATCTTTGGGATAAGTCCTTCCCCGCTTCTCTCCTCTTCCCCAAAAGGAAAACTTTGCCAAAAAGAAAAAGAGAAACCCCTGTAAAGTCTCTTTCCCAAAAGAAAGGTGAATCAAAAGAAAATCGTGTATTCTATGGAAAAGAGGGAATAAAGAAAAAATACTCCCAAAGGGAGACCCTCTATGAAAAAAAGAAAACAGAAAAACGGTCAAAAAGCTAAAAAAAGAGAGTAGTTTTCCGCCTCTATGCCTTAAACTACAGGACACTCCAAAAGGGACCGTGGTATCTCTTTCCCATCCCTGTGACTTATCCCAAGGTGAAGAAAGGTTCATTTTAAGGAATCCTAAAGTAAAAATAGGATTTACTTACTTGAATCTCATCTTGTTTGAGAGTTAGACATCTAAGTAAGGCATAGGAGTTTTGAAATATGGCTTGATTTCAAATAAAACCTCCGCTATATTAGCGAGTGTCAAGACTCAAGTAAAGGGAAAACACGAAAAGCTAAAGTCCTTAGGATTGAAGCTAAAAAGGAGCTTTCCTCTTTCAAAAATGAGTTTAGAAAATCCTCGAATATCGAGCAACATAAGACCAGCTCACTTGGTGCAATAGGTCTTCATAAGACTCCCTAGTTCGACTATTACATTAAGTCTCTAGGAGACCATACTTCCTAGCATATCATCCCATGCCTCTCATTCATATTCACGCATGGAAGCTTGCATCAATCCCAATTAGGACTACAACTATGTAGGTAAGTCCCCTTTGGCGAAAATCTCCTCCTACCAGGCTTAAAAGAAAATATTTTCTCAAGACTGGGACGATCCCATATTCTCAAGGGTAGATTCAGGGAGAAATTAAATAGGGGTGTTGTCGTCTTTGCCATTATCCAAATCACTTTGGATAATACCAAAGAGGGTTGTAGACGCGCGAAAATCCCCGCCTCTTTGCCTCTTTCGTGGCTTGGAGTGGATCTTATCGTGCGTCTAAGGCCTATGTATACAAATAGGGCGTGCCAGCTAGCTTACTTAAGCTAGCGAAGATATATTTAACACTGACTTCTAAACGTGGTGACTGTGAGCAAGTGAGCTCTTGTCGTCGCAGACCTTCTTGCACCGATGCGCAAGGGTCAGTCTGTACGCTTTTGCAAAAATTGAGTTTTGGGGAGAAAGTCTACGAAACGGTTCGAGGTGTCTTATTTCGGGTCTTTAAGATGCGATTGCATGTTTTAGATCACGTGGATTTGCACGTGCCTAAGTTTTTTTCTTTTATCCCTTTTTGGGTCGCCTAGTTTGTGTGGTATGAACACTCCACTACATGAGCGAATTCGAGCGGGGGTTGCTTCGATGCAATATGCGTCCTACCTCGTGGTATGGCGTAGATGCAATGCAAACTCACGCTACTCCAAAGGGAAAACCCGAAATGTAAGGACAATACTGAAGGGAAATAACAGAAGGGAAATAACCGAAGGGAAATAACCGAAGGGAAATATGTATATATCTTAGGTATATGAGCCCTTACTCGGGTCTTGCAAATAAGAGCGAAGGCTCAATGTGGGTGCGTGCTTGAATTGAAAGACTTACACACACGACAAGAAATTAAACCCAAATATAAATTGCAGTATGGCCTTAACTAAGGTCTTGGGAGTAAGAGCGAAGGCTCAATGTGTGTGAGAGTGCTTGAATTGAAGTACTACACACACGACATAAATGAAACCCAAATATAACTGCAATAAGGCCTTTACTAAGGTCTTGGGAGTAAGAGCGAAGGCTCAATGTGTGTGAAAGTGCTTGAATTGAAAGACTTACTCACACGACAAGAAATGAAACCCAAATAGTATAGGTCGGCCCTTACTTGGGTCTTTCAAATAAGAGCGAAAGCTCAATGTGTGTGAGAGTGTTTGAATTGAAAGACAACGCACCCAACTTAAACAAAACCCTTCGGAAATGAAATATATATGTACACTTATATATTAGGGGCTGATTAGGCCCGTGTGTGTTCAAAATTGTGCACGACTAAGAGAGTGCACGTGTGTGGTTGTGCCAAGCCACGTTATTACAAGCGGGGGGAGACTATGCTCCGTTATTACAACCCCGTATCAAATTGAATTTCAAGCAAGTGTATGACTAAAGACCGAGTTTAGACACTTACGAGTAGCTGGTCCGTAGAGGTCTTGCTTGAGCGTGGCCTTGGCTTTGGGCTGCAAACGGGAGCTCCGCGAAGGTATGTGATCAAGGGTGCTGGCCGGCTGCAAATGGGGCACGGGATATACGCCTCGAAGGGGGCCGGTAGCAAGTAGGTGGCGCCTCCAAGTAGGGAGTTTAGAGTGGCTGAATAAGTGGGTCTTAGGGTCACTAGGGAAGTTAGGTACTTAGGGAAACTGGACCTAAAAGGTGAGCTAGTGGGAAGGCCAAGGAGGACACCTAGGGGGGGGGGTTGGCCGAATGGGAGATGGTGGCTAAGTAGTGGCCAGCCACTTGGGTTATCCTAGGTTCGGCTAGGCTTAGGTGGTGGCGGCAAAGGGGCTGAGCTGAAGGGAAGATGGGTGGCTAAGAGTGAAGAGGTGGTAGAGAGGGGTTTTGAGGGAGTTTAGGGTACTTACCGAATGGGGAGAAGTGGCGGATGGAGTGGGAGAGTGGCGGGCAGGTGGCTGTCGGCTGGTGGAGTTGGGGGAAGATGGTGGCGTCCGGCTGGGGGGCAGTGGTGGTGGACGGAAGAGGGAAGGTGGCGGAGCAGGTGGCGGCTGGTGGAGCAGGTGGAGCTGCTGGGGAGTGGTCACGGCTGGATGGAAGATGGGAGAAGGAGAGGGCCCGGCTGGATGGAAAGGTGGTTCCCATTTTTTTAAAAACCCGCCCACAATGGGGGGGTTTAAATAGGGGATGGGTAGGTCGGTTAGGGCTGGGCTGTGGGTAGTGGTTAGGTGGTTTAGGTAGGGTGGTATGTAGATAAGGTGGGCTGGATGGGGTTGGGCCAGATATTTTAAAACTAGGTGTTTGGATAAATCGTGGGCTAAGGGTGGTTTAGGGGTTTAGGGCTAGGTTAGGTGGTTGGGTTTTAGGGTGAGGTTTAGTGAGCTAGGTTAGGTGATTAGGCTAGGTTTAGGCTAGGATTAGGGAAATTAATCTAGGTTTAGGGAATGATTAGGGAAGTGGGTTAGGTGATTAGGTTGGGATTAGGCCGGGATTAGGGAAGTGGGTTAGGTGATTAGGTTCAGATTAGGGGTGGATTAGGGGTTTAGGCTAGGTTTAGGCATTTTTGGCTAGGTTTAGGTGAAGGAGCTCCCTTAGCATGGCCCATAGACCTTGATCACCCCATGTTGGTGCAGCCCTAGGTTAGGTTTTAGCTAATTACAAGCTTAAACCCACTCAATTAGGCTAACCCACATGATTAACCCAAACTTGACACACAAGTCAAGCTTAATACAACACTCTTGATATTTTTCACCCCCACTCTCTCTCATGCCCAATATCCCACGTGAAACTCAAGTTTCCCCACCTCCATTTATGAGAAGGTGATATGGGCCATGGATATGGATATTGGATTGGATCTCTGGATCCAAATCCAAATCCAAGTCCACATGTGGGTTTGGATTGGGATCTGGATATATATGGTCCAGATCCAATCCAAACTGAATTCTGACTCCTTCGAGCTGGGTTCGAAACGGACGATTTGTGCGGGGCCTGACAACATCAGTACTCCGTCTGCGTTGGGTCTTCGCCAACATAGTCGTCCGCCTCCGTTTCTGCCTTCCGGAGATGACTTCAAATGCTATTTTGATAAGAACAAGGTCTTGGACGTTCGAGATCCTGGGATGTGAATCAGAACAAGAGTTGCTGCGCCGGGCTCGACAGGTGCTCCGGTTCCGGGCTCTTCTTGGCTCTCCTGGTCCTGTCTTGATCGGGCCAAGCCACTTTGGGGTTTCAAAACATGTTTTAAAAGGGTTTTCAAAAGCTATATGTTTTTGAAAAATAAAGTTTAAAACATATATACAGGGTTGTTTGGAAGGCTCCTGGGTTTCCAAACTCAAAATGGCCCTTTGGGGGCTGCTTGTATAAAACCAGATTCGTTTAAGGAATTCGTGGGATTTCGGGGTGTTTACAGATGCCCCTCTTTGGCCTTGTCCAAATAGATTTGGATAAGGGCAAAGATGACAAACACCCCTTTTAATGTCTCCCTAGATCTAGCCACGAAGAATATGGGATCGTCCCATTTTAACAAAATCTCAATTTTACAAACTCTGGTAGGAGGAGATATCACGCCAAAGGGTTATACTATGGAATCTGGTCCTAAAATGGGGTCATGTTCATGCCAGTATCATGCGTGGAATGCAGATGACATGGGTGTGGTGCCAAGAGTGGCGACCTCCCAGAGACCAGGTGTGGTCGAACTCTTAGAGACTTACAAGGTCTATTGCTCTAAGTGAGCAAATCCTATGCTGTTCGATGTTTGGTTTTCAAAACCTATTTACAAAAGTTATTTACAAAAAGGGACAACTGTCTTGAGCCTCGATCCTAAGGATCTCGAGCTCTTCGTGCTTGCCCTTGTTTGAGTCTTAACACTCGCTTATCTAGTGGAGGTTTTATAAGAAAACAAGCTTCATTTCAAATTCCTACGTCTTACTCGAAAGGTCGAATTCTCAAACAAGATGAAATTCAAGTAAGTAAATCCTATTTTTACTTTAGGATTCCTCGAAATGAACCATGCTTTAGCTTGGGATAAGCCAGGGATGGGAAAGAGATACCACGGTCCCTTCTGAAGCGTCCCGTGGTTTAAGGCATAGAAGGCGGAAAACTGCTCTTTTTGAGCTTTTTGGCCTCTTTTCCTTTTTTATAGAGGGTCTCCCTTTGGGAGTATTTTTTCTTTAATCCCTCTTTTTCATAAGAGAATCGATTTTTCTTTTTCAAGTCTGGTTTCTTTCTTTTGGAAAGAGACTCTAAATGGGAAATTCCTTTTTGATTTGGGCCTTTGTTTTCCTTTTGGAAGGAGAAGAGAAGAGGGAAGGACTTATCCCAAGCATACACTCGATCCATTCCAGATCAGCCTATTTAGAAATAGCACGTACTACTTGCAAGTATCTTGCTATGTTGAACTAGGCCTTTCTTTGTAAAAAGAAGGATTTTGAAATGTAACCACGATTTTGAAAACTCCACTCTTTCACAAGTGTGAATTCTCTCACTTAGGGTTACACGAGTTGCTTTTGCACCTTATTCACACGTCTCAGGGCAGCTATCCCTATAAAATTTTCGAAAACTGGAATTTAATCCAGATCCTACACATGATACTTCTTTAAGTATTGAATATTGATAGGATCTGCTAAATTCCTACCTTCTACATCGATCAACCAATATGAATTATTCGTAGTGGTTGCTCGTACAACATAGGGTCCATCCCAGTTGGGGCGCCACTTGCCTAGGGGGTGTGGGCCACGATGGTGGATGGTTTTCAAAACCAGATCTCCCACTTCAAAGTGGCGAGGTCTTATGTGTTTGCTATAATGTCGGGCTATCCTTTGCCGGTATGCACGAGCATGATCCATGGCAAGGAGTCGCCTCTCATCTAGCAAATCTAGTTCGGCCATCCTAGCATGCTGAAGCGTCTCTAGGGGGAGGTCGAGTGCAATGGATGTATGAAATGAATGCAGTTGGGTATGAATGGGAAGAATGGCGTTTGTGCCATAGACCAATTCGAATGGTGTGGCATTCGTGGGAGCCCGGATGGAAGTCCTATAAGCCCATAAGGCTTCATCCATCTTCTCATGCCACCTCCTACCCTTCTCTAAGGTTTTCTCAATGATACCAATGAGAGTCTTGTTTGTGGCTTCGGCTTGGCCGTTGCCTTGAGGGTAGTAGGGTGAGGAGAAATGGTGAGTTATGCCATACGTGTTGCACAACTTAACCATCCGCTCGTTCTTGAATGGGGTACCATTATCAGACACAAGGTCTCGTGGAACCCCAAATCGAGCCAAGATATTCCTCCGGATGAAAGCCACCACATGTTGCCCCATTACATTCGTTAGGGAAATGGCTTCCACCCACTTGGAGAAATACTCCGTGGCTGCTAAAATAAAACGATGCCCATTCGAGGCCTTTGGAAATATGGGGCCTACAATGTCAAACGCCCACATGGTAAATGGCCAGGGGCTGACCACGGAATGCAATGCAGATGAAGGGATATGAATGGCGTGCCCATGCACTTGACATGGATGACACTTTCTAACATGATCGTGACAATCCTTTTTCAGGGTGGACCAAAAATAACCCCCTCTAAGTATTTTCATTGCCATCATGTTGGCATTAACATGACCTCCACATTCTCCGTCGTGGAACTCGTGCATCACTATCCTATCCTCCTCTAGGTCGATACACCTAAGCAGAATGCTGGTAAAACTCTTTTTGTATAAGACCCCACCCAGAATGGTGTATCGGGTCGAAATCTTACGAATGAATGCCCTATCTTTGGATGTGGCATCCTCGGTGAATCCCCCATTTTCTAAAAATTGTTTTATGTCATAGAACCAGGGTTTTTCAATAGACTCTGGGTTGTTTTGGCAAATATCCAAGTCGTGTGTGGATGGCTGGGGCGCATGCCATATTTCCAAAGATCTGGTCCCTGAAATGGGATCGACCTTCAGGGCTGAACCCAAGGAAGAGAGGGCATCGGCGATGCCATTGTCCTCTCTTCCCACGTGTGTGAGCTTACACGACTGGAAGGATTGGACCAATCGAGTGGCCAACTCGTGATATGGAAGTAGTTTCTCATTACGTACTTGCCAAATTTTTAAAACCTGGTTTATGACGAGGAGCGAATCTCCAAAGACCTCGATGCATGATGCCCCTAGAGTTTTCGAAATCCTTAAGCCTTGTATGAGTGCTTCATACTCAGCTACGTTGTTGGAACATTCGAAATCTAAGCGGACTGCTATGGGAATCTCGCCCTTTTCAGGGGAGATTAGGATGATCCCGGCACCAGCCCCTCGTTGGTTTCGTGCCCCGTCGAAGTGCATCTTCCACACTTGGTTTTCGAAAGAATTTGCCAAAATGTGGTTTTGAAAATGGTTTTGCAATATGCCTTCATCAGGCATTTCGACAAGAGTGGGATATGCGTCCTCCAAGGGGAAGTCAGCCACGTAATCTGTTAGGGCTTGCCCCTTAACGGAGATCTGGTGATGGTATTTCAGATCATACTCCATTAGAAGGAGTTGCCATTTGCCCAATCTACCTGTGAGAATGGGTTTTTCGAACAAGTGCTTGATTGGATCAAGCTTGGACACTATCCAGATCTCATGATCTAGGAAGTAGTGTCTGAATTTCTGGCAGGCCCAGACTAGGGCCAAGCACGTCTTCTCCATGGCTTGATAATTTCGTTCATAAGCCAAGAGAGTTTTCGAAATATAGTAGATGGCATACTCCTTATGGGTGTCATCCTCGTATTGAGCCAACAGGGCTCCTAAAGCGTTTTCATGCACGGAGATGTATAATAAAAGCGGTTTTCCTTGTTTTGGAGGATTCAAAACGGGGGGATTAACCAAGTATGCCTTTAGTCTCTCGAAGGACTTTTGGCATTCGTCATCCCATAAGAATTTTGTACCCTTCCTCAACAGTTTGTTGAAGGGTTCGCATCTAGTTGCCAGATTTGATATGAATCGGCGCACAGATTGTAATCGACCCTGAAGGCTACGGACTTGGGTGAGATTGGAGGGTGGAGCCATGTCTATGATGGCTCGACACTTAGAGGGGTCCACTTCTATTCCCCTTTGGCTCACCATAAAGCCTAGAAGCTTCCCTGATTCTACCCCGAACACATATTTTTGAGGGTTTAGCTTTACTTTGTAAAAGCCTAAGCCTTTCGAAAATCTTTTGTAAACATTCGATATGGGTGCATCGGGTTTTGGATTTCGCCAAGAGATCATCTACATACACTTCTACAAGCTCGTGAATTTGATCATGGAAGATCGTGTTCATGGCTCGTTGGTATGTTGCGCCGGCATTTTTCAAACCAAAGGGCATGACTGTATAGCAGTACGTGCCCCATGGGGTTGTGAAGGCGGTCTTACCCTGATCTCGTGGACTTAGTTTGATTTGATTATAGCCTGAATAACCATCCATGAATGAAAACATTTCATGATTTGCAGTACTATCGACTATTAAATCTATGTTTGGTAAAGGATAATTATCCTTTGGAGTGGCTTTATTCAGGTTTCTGAAATCGATGCATATTCGAATTTTCCCATTGGTTTTTCGAACTACAACGATATTTGACAACCAATCAGAATACGCAATGGGTTTTATAAATCCGGCTTTTAGCAGATCTTCTAAACCCTCTTTGACTTGCATGTGTACATTCGGGTGTATTTTCCTAAGCTTCTGCTTTATTGGTTTTATACCTACATCTAAGGGAAGACGATGCTCGACTATGCTGGGATCTATGCCCGGCATGTCTTCATACGTCCATGCAAACACATCTAAATAGGTTCGTAGAAATGCAATGAATGCTAACTTTTCAGTTTCATGCAAGCATGCGCCTATTTTGATGGTTTTGGGATTGGAATCATCCCCTAGGTTCACCTCTACGAAATCTCCTCCTACTGATTGGGAAGGTCTTTCAAAATCGAGAATTCTATGAAATTCTGGGAGCTCAGAAGTGGGATCTTCCTCAAGGGGATCCACTTCTGGGCTTTGATCATTCTCGTGGGCTATAGACCCGAGGGAACTTGATGCGTGATTTTCAAAATAACCTGGTTTTGTACTTGGATTTTCAAGTGATTTCGAAATTTTTGGTCTGGCTATGCAGACGACGTTTCTTTCGAAATCCTTTTCTTTCGCCAAAGTCCTACCAGGAGCGGCTATGTACAAAATCTTTTTGGTATTTTCCAAATTTTCGATTTTTTTGGGTTTTTGTAAAATAAGAACTTTGGGAACTATACAAAGCACACTTTTTTCGAGTTTTTGTTTTTCCATTGTTTTTGGTTTTTCTTGTTTTTCGATTTTTTTTGATTTTAAGTTTTCAAATGTTTTTGGTATTTTTAGAAAAAGGGATCTTCCGTCATACCTACAAAGGGAAAACACTATGGGTTAGACTCGGAACAGGAGGTCTAAACCATAGGTCTCTTCTAAGACAGGCTCCGGGGCACCCTTGACCCAGGTGGTCACAGGGGGTGGCTCCGGCGGTATTCGGGGAGTATAGCCGATCCCATATCGGCTTGGGTTGGCCCTAGGCAGGATGGGCTCTAGGAGACCCTGGTTTTGTGCCCCTAGACTTTTGTAGGGCATGTAGCCCATGTTTAATAACATGTTCCACGACCTTTTGTTTTTTGAAAAGATGGGATACAAGTCGTGGTCCTGGAACATGCTATCATCCATATTAGGCTCGTATGGCCTTTTGTCCAGGGGTTTTGGAAATAGGGAACGTTTGGGTTTTCCTAGGAGGATTAGAGTCGGGAGGGGGCCTGCTTTGGGCGGCCCCTTCACACATACAACCTTCCTAGGGTTGTTCAACACGAGCCGAGGTGGCTCAACCATAATTTGCCCCAGGTTAGCCTCATGGGCCTGGGAGCTCGATAAACAAGGGGAGTTTATGATCCCCTGAAGCTGTGGGTGACTCTCACCTAGGATCACTACGACCTGGTCCCTAAAAGGGATCTTGACACACCTGTGGAAGGTGGATGGCACAGCGCACAAACTGTGTATCCAGGGTCTTCCCAGCAACAGGTTATAATGGGGGTGAATGTCCAAGACATGGAACACCCCCGTGTGTTCGATCCCTCCCGTTTCCATTGGGAGTTCGATGGATCCTAAAGGCCTAGACGCATTCCCATCGTATCCAGTGATAACGATGGGGCTTGGGTTCACTGAAGTCAAGGTGACTCCGATTTTGTACGCCACGTGAAGTGGAAGGATGTTGAGCCCTCCTCCACCATCGACTAGGCACCTGTCCAGAGAGTGGTTGTTTAGAACCACCTCGATATGCAGGGCCTGGTTATGGGTTTCGTAGGGTCTATCTACATCATCTTCTGAAAAGGTGATGGGCGATTTTGCTCCTAATAAAGCCACTTGGGCAGACAAGGATTCCAGACTTATGTTCGAATCAACCTTGGCCCTTTCTAGAATTTTCTCTAAGACAAGTCTATGCCTAGGCGAGGTTTTGATAAGCTCTAGGATAGACATGTGAATAGGAATCTTTGAAAGGTGGTTTTCGAAATCATAAGGATTTAGGATGATTTTGTCCTTATCTGCTTTTGGCAGACCACTAGGGATACATGCTTTTGAGGGGCCAGGCACACTGACCACCTTTTGAGCACCTTGAAGGTGCGGGGGTTGGTAGATCCTCCCGGATCTAGTGACTTCCCCCACGACCAGCCTAGGGTTCGCGCTAAACTTGGCTCTAAGGATGAGCTGAGGAGAACCTTGGATTTTCAAAACTGGTCTTGTCGGGGTTTCCACTTTTGGTGGTCCCCGAATGACGACTTGGGCGGGCCTCTTGTATAATACAAGGAGGGGCGCACAAGCAGGTCGACCAGGTTCGGGCTTTCGCGCTAGTTCCTTGGAAATGGTGAGGGTACATACCTCCTTTCCTTTCCCACTGCCACTGGCGTGTTTGGGAAAGGGTTCCTTGAAGATAGCTTGAGGTGGCTCAGGTTCCGCAGTGACCTGGAGCCGGCCCTCCGCTATCAAGTTCTCAATTTTATTTAGAAGAGAGAAGCACCGTTTGGTATCATGGCCTTTGAGCCGATGATACTTGCAAAATCGGTTTAAATACCCCCCTTTGGACGTGACTCCTTCGGGGATTTCAGGGAGTTCGATCATGCCCTGGGCAAGTAAGAGGTCTAGGACCTCCGACACAGGTTGCCCCAGCGGAGTGTACTCCCGTTTTTCAATTGGTTTTGAAAAATTGCGTTCTCTCTTATTTTCTATTTTTTCAAAATTTTTAGAAGTGCCCGCCATGCCTGGATCCACCCGGACATTGGCGATTTTATGGGGCTTTGCCCCTTTGTCCGTTGTGGGCAGCCCATATGCGATGGGCTTTTCCACACGTGTTTTGGGAACGGCACTTCCTTTCCATAAGTGGTCATATGTCCCTTTTCGTAAGTTGGTTTCGAAAAGGGAGGCCTTTTTGATCAACTTATGGAAAGTTGAAATCTCATGGAGCGAGAGAAGGGTTTTTAACTCGCTTTTGAAATTATCCAGGATGAGCATCACTGCGCATCCTTCGGATATAGGCTCTCGCACTTGGCCCAAAAGAGACCTCCATCTTATAATGAAGGCATGCACGTCTTCGTTCATGCCTTGCTTTGTATCCCTTAAGGTATTTAGGGTTGGCGTGACTTCCACGTTGTGTGCAAATCTTTGCATGAAGCAGTTCGCTAACTCTTCAAAAGTAGCGAACTGGCATAAGTCGTAGGAAGCCAGCCATTTGGCAGCTGTGCCTTTAAGGGATAGGGGGAACCAATACACCCATTTCATCGAGTCCTTTTTCTTCTTATGGGCTCGACGTGAGAAAAGCTGCAAGTGAGACCTAGGGTCTCCCATGCCATCATACCGATGGAAGTTCGGTATTTCATCATCACTGTCTGTTTCGTAATCCATAGGAAGGAAATCAGACAGGGCGTAGCTTCTTTTCTCTTTATTTTGCCCTTTCAGCAGTTGCTGTAGGGCTTTACGATCCTTTTGTGTGAAGGACTCGTGGTATTGGTTGCCTTCCATTACGGAGGCCTCTTTTTGCTTGCGAGGTTTTTCCATTTTCTTTTTAGGCCTTTTTTCACCGTTTGATGAACATGAATCGCCTACTTCAGCCTCTTGGCTGAGAGCATCGATTTTGGCCTCAAATTCCCTTCTCAAGTCCTCGATTTCATCTAGTTTTATTTTGTTTTTGAAAATCCTCCTAGAGTGAGAACTTGATGCGCATGAGCCTTGGCTCGACACTTCACTTGGATTGGATTTTGACATGCTTTTCAAGCTTTTTCAAAATTTCCTAAGTAAAAGCAAAGAAAACAAGTTAAAACGACACCTTTATAAAATTTTCGCAAGACTTCTACAAGTAAACTCGACTTTTTGAAAAGGCTCACGTCCCACCGGGCGTGCCAATCTCTGTAGACGCGCGAAAATCCCCGCCTCTTTGCCTCTTTCGTGGCTTGGAGTGGATCTTATCGTGCGTCTAAGGCCTATGTATACAAATAGGGCGTGCCAGCTAGCTTACTTAAGCTAGCGAAGATATATTTAACACTGACTTCTAAATGTGGTGACTGTGAGCAAGTGAGCTCTTGTCGTCGCAGACCTTCTTGCACCGATGCGCAAGGGTCAGTCTGTACGCTTTTGCAAAAATCGAGTTTTGGGGAGAAAGTCTACGAAACGGTTCGAGGTGTCTTATTTCGGGTCTTTAAGATGCGATTGCATGTTTTAGATCACGTGGATTTGCACGTGCCTAAGTTTTTTTCTTTTATCCCTTTTTGGGTCGCCTAGTTTGTGTGGTATGAACACTCCACTACATGAGCGAATTCGAGCGGGGGTTGCTTCGATGCAATATGCGTCCTACCTCGTGGTATGGCGTAGATGCAATGCAAACTCACGCTACTCCAAAGGGAAAACCCGAAATGTAAGGACAATACTGAAGGGAAATAACAGAAGGGAAATAACCGAAGGGAAATAACCGAAGGGAAATAACCGAAGGGAAATATGTATATATCTTAGGTATATGAGCCCTTACTCGGGTCTTGCAAATAAGAGCGAAGGCTCAATGTGGGTGCGTGCTTGAATTGAAAGACTTACACACACGACAAGAAATTAAACCCAAATATAAATTGCAGTATGGCCTTAACTAAGGTCTTGGGAGTAAGAGCGAAGGCTCAATGTGTGTGAGAGTGCTTGAATTGAAGTACTACACACACGACATAAATGAAACCCAAATATAACTGCAATAAGGCCTTTACTAAGGTCTTGGGAGTAAGAGCGAAGGCTCAATGTGTGTGAAAGTGCTTGAATTGAAAGACTTACTCACACGACAAGAAATGAAACCCAAATAGTATAGGTCGGCCCTTACTTGGGTCTTTCAAATAAGAGCGAAAGCTCAATGTGTGTGAGAGTGTTTGAATTGAAAGACAACGCACCCAACTTAAACAAAACCCTTCGGAAATGAAATATATATGTACACTTATATATTAGGGGCTGATTAGGCCCGTGTGTGTTCAAAATTGTGCACGACTAAGAGAGTGCACGTGTGTGGTTGTGCCAAGCCACGTTATTACAAGCGGGGGGAGACTATGCTCCGTTATTACAACCCCGTATCAAATTGAATTTCAAGCAAGTGTATGACTAAAGACCGAGTTTAGACACTTACGAGTAGCTGGTCCGTAGAGGTCTTGCTTGAGCGTGGCCTTGGCTTTGGGCTGCAAACGGGAGCTCCGCGATGGTATGTGATCAAGGGTGCTGGCCGGCTGCAAATGGGGCGCGGGATATACGCCTCGAAGGGGGCCGGTAGCAAGTAGGTGGCGCCTCCAAGTAGGGAGTTTAGAGTGGCTGAATAAGTGGGTCTTAGGGTCACTAGGGAAGTTAGGTACTTAGGGAAACTGGACCTAAAAGGTGAGCTAGTGGGAAGGCCAAGGAGGACACCTAGGGGGGGGGGGGTTGGCCGAATGGGAGATGGTGGCTAAGTAGTGGCCAGCCACTTGGGTTATCCTAGGTTCGGCTAGGCTTAGGTGGTGGCGGCAAAGGGGCTGAGCTGAAGGGAAGATGGGTGGCTAAGAGTGAAGAGGTGGTAGAGAGGGGTTTTGAGGGAGTTTAGGGTACTTACCGAATGGGGAGAAGTGGCGGATGGAGTGGGAGAGTGGCGGGCAGGTGGCTGTCGGCTGGTGGAGTTGGGGGAAGATGGTGGCGTCCGGCTGGGGGGCAGTGGTGGTGGACGGAAGAGGGAAGGTGTGGCGGAGCAGGTGGCGGCTGGTGGAGCAGGTGGAGCTGCTGGGGAGTGGTCACGGCTGGATGGAAGATGGGAGAAGGAGAGGGCCCGGCTGGATGGAAAGGTGGTTCCCATTTTTTTAAAACCCGCCCACAATGGGGGGGGTTTAAATAGGGGATGGGTAGGTCGGTTAGGGCTGGGTTGTGGGTAGTGGTTAGGTGGTTTAGGTAGGGTGGTATGTAGATAAGGTGGGCTGGATGGGGTTGGGCCAGATATTTTAAAACTAGGTGTTTGGATAAATCGTGGGCTAAGGGTGGTTTAGGGGTTTAGGGCTAGGTTAGGTGGTTGGGTTTTAGGGTGAGGTTTAGTGAGCTAGGTTAGGTGATTAGGCTAGGTTTAGGCTAGGATTAGGGAAATTAATCTAGGTTTAGGGAATGATTAGGGAAGTGGGTTAGGTGATTAGGTTGGGATTAGGCCGGGATTAGGGAAGTGGGTTAGGTGATTAGGTTCAGATTAGGGGTGGATTAGGGGTTTAGGCTAGGTTTAGGCATTTTTGGCTAGGTTTAGGTGAAGGAGCTCCCTTAGCATGGCCCATAGACCTTGATCACCCCATGTTGGTGCAGCCCTAGGTTAGGTTTTAGCTAATTACAAGCTTAAACCCACTCAATTAGGCTAACCCACATGATTAACCCAAACTTGACACACAAGTCAAGCTTAATACAACACTCTTGATATTTTTCACCCCCACTCTCTCTCATGCCCAATATCCCACGTGAAACTCAAGTTTCCCCACCTCCATTTATGAGAAGGTGATATGGGCCATGGATATGGATATTGGATTGGATCTCTGGATCCAAATCCAAATCCAAGTCCACATGTGGGTTTGGATTGGGATCTGGATATATATGGTCCAGATCCAATCCAAACTGAATTCTGACTCCTTCGAGCTGGGTTCGAAACGGACGATTTGTGCGGGGCCTGACAACATCAGTATTCGTCTGCGTTGGGTCTTCGCCAACATAGTCGTCCGCCTCCGTTTCTGCCTTCCGGAGATGACTTCAAATGCTATTTTGATAAGAACAAGGTCTTGGACGTTCGAGATCCTGGGATGTGAATCAGAACAAGAGTTGCTGCGCCGGGCTCGACAGGTGCTCCGGTTCCGGGCTCTTCTTGGCTCTCCTGGTCCTGTCTTGATCGGGCCAAGCCACTTTGGGGTTTCAAAACATGTTTTAAAAGGGTTTTCAAAAGCTATATGTTTTTGAAAAATAAAGTTTAAAACATATATACAGGGTTGTTTGGAAGGCTCCTGGGTTTCCAAACTCAAAATGGCCCTTTGGGGGCTGCTTGTATAAAACCAGATTCGTTTAAGGAATTCGTGGGATTTCGGGGTGTTTACAGATGCCCCTCTTTGGCCTTGTCCAAATAGATTTGGATAAGGGCAAAGATGACAAACACCCCTTTTAATGTCTCCCTAGATCTAGCCACGAAGAATATGGGATCGTCCCATTTTAACAAAATCTCAATTTTACAAACTCTGGTAGGAGGAGATATCACGCCAAAGGGTTATACTATGGAATCTGGTCCTAAAATGGGGTCATGTTCATGCCAGTATCATGCGTGGAATGCAGATGACATGGGTGTGGTGCCAAGAGTGGCGACCTCCCAGAGACCAGGTGTGGTCGAACTCTTAGAGACTTACAAGGTCTATTGCTCTAAGTGAGCAAATCCTATGCTGTTCGATGTTTGGTTTTCAAAACCTATTTACAAAAGTTATTTACAAAAAGGGACAACTGTCTTGAGCCTCGATCCTAAGGATCTCGAGCTCTTCGTGCTTGCCCTTGTTTGAGTCTTAACACTCGCTTATCTAGTGGAGGTTTTATAAGAAAACAAGCTTCATTTCAAATTCCTACGTCTTACTCGAAAGGTCGAATTCTCAAACAAGATGAAATTCAAGTAAGTAAATCCTATTTTTACTTTAGGATTCCTCGAAATGAACCATGCTTTAGCTTGGGATAAGCCAGGGATGGGAAAGAGATACCACGGTCCCTTCTGAAGCGTCCCGTGGTTTAAGGCATAGAAGGCGGAAAACTGCTCTTTTTGAGCTTTTTGGCCTCTTTTCCTTTTTTATAGAGGGTCTCCCTTTGGGAGTATTTTTTCTTTAATCCCTCTTTTTCATAAGAGAATCGATTTTTCTTTTTCAAGTCTGGTTTCTTTCTTTTGGAAAGAGACTCTAAATGGGAAATTCCTTTTTGATTTGGGCCTTTGTTTTCCTTTTGGAAGGAGAAGAGAAGAGGGAAGGACTTATCCCAAGCATACACTCGATCCATTCCAGATCAACCTATTTAGAAATAGCACGTACTACTTGCAAGTATCTTGCTATGTTGAACTAGGCCTTTCTTTGTAAAAAGAAGGATTTTGAAATGTAACCACGATTTTGAAAACTCCACTCTTTCACAAGTGTGAATTCTCTCACTTAGGGTTACACGAGTTGCTTTTGCACCTTATTCACACGTCTCAGGGCAGCTATCCCTATAAAATTTTCGAAAACTGGAATTTAATCCAGATCCTACACATGATACTTCTTTAAGTATTGAATATTGATAGGATCTGCTAAATTCCTACCTTCTACATCGATCAACCAATATGAATTATTCGTAGTGGTTGCTCGTACAACATAGGGTCCATCCCAGTTGGGGCGCCACTTGCCTAGGGGGTGTGGGCCACGATGGTGGATGGTTTTCAAAACCAGATCTCCCACTTCAAAGTGGCGAGGTCTTATGTGTTTGCTATAATGTCGGGCTATCCTTTGCCGGTATGCACGAGCATGATCCATGGCAAGGAGTCGCCTCTCATCTAGCAAATCTAGTTCGGCCATCCTAGCATGCTGAAGCGTCTCTAGGGGGAGGTCGAGTGCAATGGATGTATGAAATGAATGCAGTTGGGTATGAATGGGAAGAATGGCGTTTGTGCCATAGACCAATTCGAATGGTGTGGCATTCGTGGGAGCCCGGATGGAAGTCCTATAAGCCCATAAGGCTTCATCCATCTTCTCATGCCACCTCCTACCCTTCTCTAAGGTTTTCTCAATGATACCAATGAGAGTCTTGTTTGTGGCTTCGGCTTGGCCGTTGCCTTGAGGGTAGTAGGGTGAGGAGAAATGGTGAGTTATGCCATACGTGTTGCACAACTTAACCATCCGCTCGTTCTTGAATGGGGTACCATTATCAGACACAAGGTCTCGTGGAACCCCAAATCGAGCCAAGATATTCCTCCGGATGAAAGCCACCACATGTTGCCCCATTACATTCGTTAGGGAAATGGCTTCCACCCACTTGGAGAAATACTCCGTGGCTGCTAAAATAAAACGATGCCCATTCGAGGCCTTTGGAAATATGGGGCCTACAATGTCAAACGCCCATATGGTAAATGGCCAGGGGCTGACCACGGAATGCAATGCAGATGAAGGGATATGAATGGCGTGCCCATGCACTTGACATGGATGACACTTTCTAACATGATCGTGACAATCCTTTTTCAGGGTGGACCAAAAATAACCCCCTCTAAGTATTTTCATTGCCATCATGTTGGCATTAACATGACCTCCACATTCTCCGTCGTGGAACTCGTGCATCACTATCCTATCCTCCTCTAGGTCGATACACCTAAGCAGAATGCTGGTAAAACTCTTTTTGTATAAGACCCCACCCAGAATGGTGTATCGGGTCGAAATCTTACGAATGAATGCCCTATCTTTGGATGTGGCATCCTCGGTGAATCCCCCATTTTCTAAAAATTGTTTTATGTCATAGAACCAGGGTTTTTCAATAGACTCTGGGTTGTTTTGGCAAATATCCAAGTCGTGTGTGGATGGCTGGGGCGCATGCCATATTTCCAAAGATCTGGTCCCTGAAATGGGATCGACCTTCAGGGCTGAACCCAAGGAAGAGAGGGCATCGGCGATGCCATTGTCCTCTCTTCCCACGTGTGTGAGCTTACACGACTGGAAGGATTGGACCAATCGAGTGGCCAACTCGTGATATGGAAGTAGTTTCTCATTACGTACTTGCCAAATTTTTAAAACCTGGTTTATGACGAGGAGCGAATCTCCAAAGACCTCGATGCATGATGCCCCTAGAGTTTTCGAAATCCTTAAGCCTTGTATGAGTGCTTCATACTCAGCTACGTTGTTGGAACATTCGAAATCTAAGCGGACTGCTATGGGAATCTCGCCCTTTTCAGGGGAGATTAGGATGATCCCGGCACCAGCCCCTCGTTGGTTTCGTGCCCCGTCGAAGTGCATCTTCCACACTTGGTTTTCGAAAGAATTTGCCAAAATGTGGTTTTGAAAATGGTTTTGCAATATGCCTTCATCAGGCATTTCGACAAGAGTGGGATATGCGTCCTCCAAGGGGAAGTCAGCCACGTAATCTGCTAGGGCTTGCCCCTTAACGGAGATCTGGTGATGGTATTTCAGATCATACTCCATTAGAAGGAGTTGCCATTTGCCCAATCTACCTGTGAGAATGGGTTTTTCGAACAAGTGCTTGATTGGATCAAGCTTGGACACTATCCAGATCTCATGATCTAGGAAGTAGTGTCTGAATTTCTGGCAGGCCCAGACTAGGGCCAAGCACGTCTTCTCCATGGCTTGATAATTTCGTTCATAAGCCAAGAGAGTTTTCGAAATATAGTAGATGGCATACTCCTTATGGGTGTCATCCTCGTATTGAGCCAACAGGGCTCCTAAAGCGTTTTCATGCACGGAGATGTATAATAAAAGCGGTTTTCCTTGTTTTGGAGGATTCAAAACGGGGGGATTAACCAAGTATGCCTTTAGTCTCTCGAAGGACTTTTGGCATTCGTCATCCCATAAGAATTTCGTACCCTTCCTCAACAGTTTGTTGAAGGGTTCGCATCTAGTTGCCAGATTTGATATGAATCGGCGCATACTTCCCTTCCGCAATTTCCCTTCAGCTATGTCTTTCAATTTCAGGTTTTAAGGTCCCGTTGCGTGAGTTTGCATTGCATATCTGCCATACCACGAGATAGGGTGCATACTTGCATCAAAGCAACCTCGAACAACCCGTGCAAAATCGCCAAGACTTAGGCACTTGATACACACATCTCACGCCTAAGTGGCTAAAACCAAAGACATAGGAACGTGCAAACCCCACGTAAATAAAATCTGCAATTAGACAAACAAATCGATCAAATACTTTCATATCTTTTCAAAAAGGCCATGCTTGTTTAAAATCGAGATTTTTAACCGTACAAACTAACCCTTGAGCATCGGTTCAAGAAGGTTTGCGACGAAAAGAGCCCACTTGTCCACAGTCGCCCCATAAGTTAGATATTTCAAAACTTACTTTGCTAGTTTGAGTAAGCTAGCTGGCACGCCCTTTAAAAGCGACTTAGACACGAAAAATGTTCACTTCAGGCCTAAGAACCAGGAGTGAAAATTTTCGCGTGTCTACAATATGAATCTGAAAATTCATAGATTCTGGAAATTTGCATATGAATCAAGGCCTCGAGCCCATGTTCTTCATTTATATCGATACAAACACGCATGATTCCTTCATAAACGAAAGTAAAATCCATGTTTAGATGATTTCCATGCATCATTAGGACTGATATAGGTTGAATTTCATTTTAGAATCACGTTAGGAACCTTCTAAAATTTTCTGTAAAACTGGTTTCTGAAACTGTCTGTGCACACACGTCTGATCACGGAAATTTTATGGACAAACGGCTAAGCCAGTTGATTCGAAATTTTACATGAATAATCTAGACATGTCAGACCTTATTAAATTTGATGTACAATCGTATCTCTGCAACCAATGAAATTTGATGAAATTTGATTATCTAGAAAGCTAACATCCGTAGATTTCTAACTAAAGACACTTTGTCGAATTTGGATATATGAGCAGGGAGATATGACTGTTTTTTTATCCTCTGATTCACAGAAACAAAGTTGTTTTGAGTTTTATAACAGTTTCTGATTCTGGATTTAATTCTCAGAAAATACACAACAAAATCATAAAATAAAAATATATTCTGATTCTTCACACGTGTGTCTATTCTGTAAAAGTTTTAAAAATTTTGGAGAATCAGAAGTATTTTTAAAAATTCAGAGAACAGTTCTTTGGAACTGAACAGATTCTGCAATTTTTAGAATCTAAAAATTTTTAGAAATCAAGAACTTAGATACAAATCTGAAACTTTGGAAAATTTGGTTTTTCCTTTTCGATTCAATGGATTCAAATAAATTTGCAAGCGTCTAGGCTGACCCTTGAGCGCCGGTTCAAGAATGCCTAAGTAGAAAAGATCTCACTTGTCCACAATAGTTCCTAGAAGTCAGAAAATCAGAATTTGTTAGTTTTATCAAACTAACTGGCACACTCGCGCAACCCGACATAGTTCGAGGGTTTTATTTCGAATCCCAAATGATTTGAAATAAATTCACGTCTACAGGTTTAGATGAAAAGATCCCGCTTTCCCACAATTGCCTCAAAAAGTTAGATATTTCAAAATCTTCGCTAGCTTGAGCAAGCTAGTTGGCATGCCCTTAGAAACGACATAAAAATAGTTGCCCACTCGAGCCTTTCTGCTCTTCACACTCACGCACATTGAGCCTTTCCGCTCTTAAGCTAAACGTATATACTTCAATTTGGGTATTTACTTTAGTGAAAGCTGTGTGAGTGCAATTTAATTTCGGGTGGATTTACTTTAAGTTGTGTGAGTTGTCATTTAAATTTCACACGAGAAGCACCCACAAAGCACTCGAGCCTTTCCGCTCTTTACACTCACACACATTAAGCCTTTTCGCTCTTAGGATAAAATATATTTATATATTTTCAAGTCGTGTGAGTTTACTTTAAGTCGAGTTGCATTTCCCTTTGTGTGGATTTACATTTAAGTCGCGTGAGTTGCCTTATATTTCGGGTATTTACATTGGTGAAAGTTGTGTGAGTTGCACTTCAATTTTGGGTATTTACATTAGTGAAAGATGTGTGAGTTGCACTTTCAATTCGAGCCTAGCTCACATCATCACTTTCAAAACCTGAAAAAGATTTCTGCATCCTTGCATTCGCTTGCTTGCAAAAGCCCCCGAATCCTCGCTCAAAACACATTGAAATTAGGCCACATATTCACACACATATCAGGCCTAAATAGATAAAACTCAAGAGACTTAGGGTCGTCCAAAAGTCATAATAAAATTTGCAAACAAGGCATACATTGAGATTCATAAAACATTGGTCTTTTCAAAGTTCGTATTTGATTTGTAAAAACGAAGTTTCTAAGCGTTTAAACTTACCCTTGAGCATCGGTTGAAGAAAGTTTAAGCGAAAAGATCCCGCTTTCCCACAATCGCTAGAAAGTCAGAATATTTCAAAAACCTTCGCTAGCTTGAGTAAGCTAGCTTGCACGCTCGCAAAACGACTTAGGCACGAAAAGGTTCATTTCCGGTCTCATAAACCAGGATTGAAAATTTTCACGTCTATACCCCCCTTGGCCTTATTTATAGGCCAAGGGTGGGCCTTGGATTTGGGTTTGGATCCAAGGATCCAACCCAATCCAAATTCCAAATGGATCTGGACCTAGATATTTTTGTCCAGATCCAATCCAAAATTTCTTTCTTCAGTCCTTCTTTGGTGTTTGAAACGAGCGATTTTGAACGGCCCCCAGTTCCTCGGTGACTTGTTTTAGGCTGGGTTTTTCCCAGTCCTTTTGTCCGACCCATTGTTCACTTTTTCGGACTTTTTGACCTTCGGTTTTGATCTGTCTGGCCCCGTTTAATGTTTCCATTTGATGAGGCCAATCTTGGATTTCTCCATGAATTTCTGATTTCCGTTTTCACAGGCTTGCAGCTTGATCTTTGATGGCTTCATTGGGGCTTTGGCTTCGTCTTTTATGTTTTGGAGCTGAAGTCTAATTCTGACCTAGATGCTCGTTTGGTGCTGAAGTCTGATCTCTACTTTTACGAAAGTAAAACTCACGCGAATTGAAGTGCTTTCACTCTACTTTCACGAAAGTAAAACTCACGCGAATTTAAGTGCAACCACTCTACGATCATGGAAGTAAAACTCACGCTAAATGAAATATGTATACTTGCTTAAGAATAGAGGGAGTTCAAAGTATAGAATGTTTATAATGGATATTGAGGTAGAGAGCGGAAAGGCTCAAGTGCATGTGAGTGTAAAGAGCGAAAAGGCTCAAGTGCTCATGGGTACAATCGTGTTCATCCACCAGTTAAGAGTGAAAAGGGACGACCTTCCTAACAAGAGGTTGTAATTGGGGTTTATATCCAAGACATGAAACAACCCTGTGTGTCTAATGTTTCCAACTTTCATGGGTAATTCTACAGCTCCTAAGGGATGGGATGCATTGCCATCGTATTTTGTGATAACGATGGAACTTGGTTCTAAACAGGCCATGGTGATTCTGACTTGGAAGGCCACATGCAACGGAAGGATGTTTAGACCTCATCCTCCATCGACCAAGCACTTGTTTAGAGTGTGGTGATTCAAAACCACCTCTATATGCAAGGCTTGATTATGGGCCATGTAGGGTCTTTCCAACTCCTCCTCCGTAAACATGATGGGGGCCTTAGCACATATAGGGGAGACCAAGAAGGATAAGGACTCGGGGGTTATGGATGGGTTAACCTTGACCCTTTCTAGGTTCCCTTCTAAGACTCGTCTATGCCTAGGTGAGGTTTGGATTAATTCTAGGATAGATATGTTTATAGGAATTTTAGAAAGGTGTAGTTCAAAATCATAAGGGGTTAACACCATGCTTTTTCCTTTGTCCATGTCATGAGGTGCATTAGGGATGCATGCTTTTGAAGGGCTGGGTATAACGACCACTTCCTTGCTAGAATTCTTGGCTAAGTGTGGGGGTCGATAGATCCTCCCGGACCTAGTCACCTCGCCCACACCTTCCCTAAGGCTCATTCCTATCTTGGCTCTATCTTGATGCTTCGGAGCACCATGGATTTCTAAGAAGGTTCTAGCCGGGGGCGGGACTCTAAGCGCTCCTCGGATCACTACTTGCTTGGCTTTTTTTATTATGAGAGCAAATGGTGTGTGGCAAGTAGCGTGTACCGTATGCAATGCATACTCCATTCCATGAGTTTTGGGTGAGAGAGAGTACCTCTTTGCCCTTCTCGCTAGTGCTTGCATGGTTGGGGAAGGGTTCTTTCAAAATTGCTTGGGAGGGCTCTGGTTCATCCATGACATAGAGCCTTCATTGCTCTATCAAGTCCTCGATTTTGTTTAAAATCACGTAGCATTTATTTGTATCATGGCCTTTGAGCCTATGATACTTGCAAAATTCATTCAAAAACTTCTCTTTTGGGGGTGTCCCCTCGAGAAGAGTGGGGAGGGTGACCATTCCCTAGGCCAATAGGAGGTCTAGGACTTCCATGATCGGTTGTCCTAATGAGGTGAATTCCCTCCTTTCGAAATTCTTTTGAAGCTTTTTAGCATGTTTTTGTTCGGTCTTTTTAGAAGGGTCGGCCGGGCTTCATTCCTCGCAGACATTTGCAACTTTTTGGTGTTTTGCCCAATTGTTTGCCGTGGGTTGCCTATATGTGTCCCAGGCTTTTCAAAACGAGTCTTTTGAAAAGTTCTCCCTTTCCACAAATCTTCATAGACCCCCTTTTTCAAATTAGTTTCGAAGAGGGAAGCCTTCTTTATTAATTTGTGGAATGTCGATATTTTATGAAGAGAGAGAAGTGCTTTTAAATTTGTTTGAAAATTTTCAAGGATGAGCATTACCACACATCCTTCTAAAATGGGCTCTCTCACTTGCCCCAAGAGTGACCTCCACCTAACGATGAATGCATGAGCATCCTCGTTAGGTGCTTGCTTAGTGTCCCTTAAGGTATTTAAAGTAGACGTGACTTCTACATTATGAGAAAATCTTTGCATAAAGCAATTCGCTAGCTCCTCAAAGGTAGTGAATTGGCTTAAATCGTATGAAGCCAGCCACTTTGAAGCATTGCCTTTAAGGGAAAGGAGAAACCAATATATCCATTTTGTTGAATCTTTCTTCTTTTTATAGGCCCTACGAGAGAAGAGTTGAAGGTGGGATCTAGGATCCCCACTTCCGTCATACTGATGGAAATTCAGTATGTCATCATCACTATCAGTTTGATAATCAGAATGTAAGAAGTCTGATAGTACATAGGATTTCTTCTCTTTAATTTGGCCTCTCAATAGTTGTTGTAGGGCATTTCTATCTTTCAATGTGAAAGATTCGTGTTCTTTTTCCCTTTTCACTACCGAGGTTTCTTTGGGCTTTCTTGATCTATTCAATCTTTTGTGAGCCCTCGCTTGTTTCCCATGGAAAGAACATGACTCCATCGCTTCAGCCTCTTGGCTTAGAGCGACAATTCTTTCTCCTAAGAGCTTGAAGTCTCTTTAGAGGGAAACAAACGATTCTTCCCTGTTTTTAAAACTCATTTTTGAAAATTTCTTTGAAATGGACTTATGAGCAAGAAGCCCGGCTCGACACTTCATAGGACTCCTCCGAACTAGACATGTTTTTTGATGTAAAACCAACCTATGCACAAGTTCAAAAAGTTAAACACCATGTTTTTGAAAATGCTTGGAATTGGAGTTCACCTAAGTTGAAGTTTCTTAAGGCTCGAGTCCCACTGGGCATGCCAATTCTGTAGACACGAAATTTTCACTCCAAGCCTATGTAGAGACTTGAAACGATAATTTCTAATCTACTCTTACACGAGTGTGTAAGCTAGTTTACAAAAACTAGCAAAGCAATGAATCAAATCTGACTTCAATTGGTGATTGGGCTAAGCGAGCTCTTTTTGCTTTAGGCCTTCTTGAACCGATGCTCAAGGGTTAGTCTAAGCACTTAGAAACTTCAATTCTAGAGGTGAGAAACTCCAATTCACGTGAGGATGGGGTGTTTTTCAAAGAAGAAATGAATGTACTTGGTTCAAGCTTTAAAATGAACAAATGCTGAAAAACAGAAAGTTCTGTTTTCAGGACTTGTTTCCTGAATCGTTTTCAATGCCTTACAAACCTCCTAAAATCATAAAAATTTTACAAGACAAATCCTGAGATGTGGAGAGTTAGCACTTTTCAGATTGTGATTCAGAGCTGTATTGATGCAACATTAAATCTAGGAATTTCCTCTTCTCAAGCACTCAGAACTATTCTATCATAGAAATACAAAGACTCAAAGATGAGCATTTATCTAAGTGCTTAGAGTTCCAAATTTAATGAATTTGATCTTGATGGAAAACTATAGATATATTTCCAATGAATTAAAATTCATCAATTTTGGAGACCTATAGACAGAGTTATGGGATGAAAACCCAGGCTTTGTTGTAGGAAAACTGGTTGGCCAGACAGTTTGCAAAAATTGTTTCAATTTTGCACAATTTTAATTATGAGGTTGGACAACCATAAAATTCTTAAAAATTTTATCAAAAGTGGGCCTATGTGTGTAAAACATGTGTGCAAAGTTTTGGAGCAATTGGAGCAGAGGTTTGAGAAATAAAAATAAAGCAATCAATATATACAGAGATGATAAAATCCAGTTTTCCGATTTTTAAAAAAATACGTGATGCAAACTCACACGAATTGAAATTGCTGAAAGAAAATAAAGGAAAATATGTATATAAGCTTAAGCATAGAGGGGGTAGAGAGTATAGAGTGTTTTATAGAATATATTGGAGAAGAATCTGGATGACTGGATGAGATGATTGAACTAGGATTGATGATTTGCAGCCCCCTTGAGGCCCCTTTTATAGGCCAAGGGTTGTCTCTTTTCTATAAATTTTCATAAGGCAAGTTGACTTATTGAAGATGGTTGGATTTGGCAAGTGAATTATGTCCATTCTTGCCAAAAGACAGCTCCCGTGGATAAGGTAAGTGAAGTGCTGGCCCTTCTTATCAAAAGTTGCTCCCTTGAATAAGGTAAGTGAAGTGCTGGCCCTTCTTGCTAGGTCACCTTTCCAACAAGATTGGATGATAACAATTGCACGCTTGGCCCTTTTTGCAGCTCGTGAAGCAATCCACTGGCGAATGTGTGATTGATTCAAAATGATTGACCTTTCCCTTAGTTTCCAAGCTAAAATATTCCTCCATCATCTTTGGATAGCAATGATGTAGAACTTCGTCCTTGTCATATTTTGGCGTGCACACCACCCACAAACATGTGCTTGAATTTTAATAGAAGACCTTTCAAGTAAACAGCAGGCAAATACACTTCTCCACCATCTCTAAGACTTTAGTTCTGCCAATATATCCCCTAGCATATCTCTGGATCACAACTGCAGTAGCCATGTAATGATTGAACTTTTTCTGAGATGTATCACATCGTATTCTACTCTGAATTTTAATAGCACCAAACTGTTGATACTAAAATTTTCTTTTAATCAACAAACCACGCCAATAGCTCTGAATCCTAGTAATTGCAGCTTCTCGAGTTCGAATTAAACTATTTTGCTTCCATTTTCTCCATGCTTGTTGAATCTTTACTGTTGTAGCTTCTTCATCCTTCCATGTTAAAATTGGTAAGGCTAGGTGTAAACACCCAAAATGTTTTCGAAATATAGCCCAATCTACATCAAACTTTCCAAAACAATAAAGCTTGTTTTCAAAATTTTGGATTTAATATAGCTTACAAATTTTCATAAAAGCAAAGGATTTTAAATGTTTGGAAATTCAAAGGATTTTAAAGTTTTAAATCAAGTTTTGAAAAATAGAGGCTGAGGAAATGCAACACAAATCAAAAGCCAATGAGCGAAAGCAATGCTGAAGACTCAGGGCTCGACCTAGAAGAAGTTTAAAGTGAGGAACGGATGAAAGCCATATCAAATCAAGGATAGGAATAAATCAAGATGGGAGCGAGGATCAAGGGGACAGTTGAGTCAAGCCTGCATCAAGTCAAGACCAAGCTCGTGTGAATCAAGCCATGAAGATAAAAACGTGGAGCCAACTGAACAAATGCTTCACCAATCAAAGGCCAAAGCTGCCTGTAAACACCCCAAATCTTCTATTTTTCAAAAACTCTCAAAACACCAAAATGCTCGTTTGAGCCAAAACGACGACCTGTTTTGAAATGTGAAAACAGGTACAGAAGGCAAAAGAAGACCCTAGGCCCGAAGAGGATTCAAGCCCAGAGCTTCAGAAGCCACTCCCTGATAAAAAAACAAAAGAAAGCAGAGCCCATTTGATGAAAAGCTCAACGGAGTCCAGAACGGCGAGACGGAGTCCGGACGACAAAGTTGGGGAAAACCCAGCACCAGACGGAGCGCTGATGAAGCCAGTGCCCGCACAGATCGTTCGCCTCGAGAAGCCAAGAAGGACTGTCCGAAGAAATTTTGATTTGGATCTGGACCATATATATCCAGATCCAAATCCATGTAATGAATAGTGTTTGGATTTGGGCCAATCCAAATAGTGTTTGGGTCGATCCAAATAGTGTTTGGATTTGGATTGGATCCAAATAGTGTTTGGATTGGATCGGATCTGGATCAAAATATCCATATCCGTATCCATAAAAATATTGGGTTTGGATCGGATACAGATCTCAAAATATCCGAGATCCAATATCCAGATCCAAATAGTGTTTGAATTTGGGTATGGATCCAAACCCCAAACCCAAACCCAAATCCAAGACCCACCTCAAATCTCTATAAATAGAGGTGAGGGGGTCCATGTAAAGGGTTCATGCAAATATTTGGGAGGAGAGAGAGGGAGTGATAGACCTAGCCATGTGGGCTCATTGGGTGAGGTGGGTTCAAGCCATGTGGGCTAAGTGGGTCTAGACCAAGTGGCTGCAACCAAGGTGGGCTGGACCAAGTGGCTGCAACCGTGGAGACGTGGGCTCAAGCCAAGAAGGACCGGCTCCAAGAGGTAAACCTAACCCCAACCTAGCCTAGGTTCGAACCTACCTAACCCTAACTGAACCTAACCCTAACTGAACCAACCTAACCCTAACTGAACCCTAACTAGACCTAACCTAACCCCAACCGCCTCAAACCATCCCTAACAAACCCCAACAACTTCACCCCGGCCGGCCGTGAGCAACCAGCGCCTGCCGCGCGCCCTGAGTCCTGCCGCGCGCCCCTGTTGCCTGCCGCGCCACGCGCCACAGCGCTCCACGCGCCACAGCGCTCCCTGCTGCCTGCCGCGCGCCCCCTCGCCTGCCTGCACGCCCCGCGCCGCAGCGCGTCCTGCGCCACAGCGCGCCCCGCGCCACTGCAGCCGCGTCAGGCGCCCGTCTGCTGCGCCAGGCGCCAGACGCCTCCTTGCCGCCCTGTCCACCTTCCTGCCGCCCTGCCCACCTTCCTGCCGACCCAACCTGCACCCTGGCCGTGACCTGTACCCTAGGACAGACCCTAGGACAGACCCTACACAGCCCCCGTCTTGGCCGAACCTTAGTTCCCCTAAGACCCTAATCGTGCCCCATAGAACCTCCCTCAAAGCCACCTAGGATAACCCCCTCTTGGCTGCCCAAGGTGAACCGTGAGCCCACGTGCAAGCAAGCAAGTTGAACATGGACCAGCTATTTGTAAGTGTCTAAACTTGGTCTATTACATTAACTTGCTTTATATTCAATTAAATTTTGATACGGGGTTGTAGTAAAGGAGCTTCGTCTCCCCCGATTGTAATAACGTGGTTTGACACACCCACACACACACGCACTTGAGCCTTTCCGCTCTTAGTCGTACACTTCTTGCACACACACGGGCCTAACAAGCCCTTAATATATAGTTATATTTATATATTTTAAGTCAAGGGGGTTTTTAATTAAGTCGTGTGCGTTGTCTTTCCATTTTCCACACGCACACACATTGAGCCTTCGCTCTTACTCCCAAGACCTTAGTAAAGGCCTTATTGCAGTTATATTTGGGTTTCATTTATGTCGTGTGCGTAGTACTTCAATTCTACACTCACACACATTGAGCTTTCGCTCTTACTCCCAAGACCTTAGTCAAGGCATACTGCAATTTATATTTGGGTTTCATTTCATGTCGTGTGTGTAAGTCTTTCAATTCAAGCACGCACACACATTGAGCCTTCGCTCTTATTTACAAGACCCAAGTAAGGGCCCCTACATATACTCTATATAAAGTATTTCTTTCGGCTACGTCTTTAAGATTCGGGTTTTAAGGTTCAAGTCGTGTGCGTTGTCTTTCAATATATACACGACACACACTTACACAATTGAGCCTTTCCGCTCTTAAGATATAGCCATATTTCCCCTTCCGCTATTTACTTTACAAGTCATTTCCCTTCGGCTATTTACTTTACAAGTCATTTCCCTTCGGCAATTTCCCTTCGGCATTGTCTTTTAATTTCGGGTTTTCCCTTTGGAGTAGCGTGAGTTTGCATTGCATCTACGCCATACCACGAGGTAGGACGCATATTGCATCGAAGCAAGCCCCGTACTCCCGCTCAAATTCGCCCCATGTAGTGGAGTGTTCATAACACACACCTAGGTGGCCCATAAAGGGATAAAAAGAAAGACTTAGGCACGTGCAAATCCGTGATCTAAAATCTGAAAATCGTACAAACCCGAATCAAATCGTGCAAGACTTAGGGTCGTCCAACCCTTATAAAGTCAAAATCGCCCAAATGCATGGTTTTCAAAAGGTTTTAAAACACTTCTTCATTCAAAATATATTTTGAGTTAAACTTGTTTCAAAACGAAGTCTCTAAGCGTACAGACTGACCCTTGCGCATCGGTGCAAGAAGGTCTGCGACGTAAAAATCCCGCTTGCCTACAATCGCCTTTCAAAAGTCAGATTGTTTTCAAAACATACTTTGCTAGTTAAAGTAAACTAGCTGGCACGCCCATAAAGCGAAGTAGATTGCGAAAAGGTTCACTTCAGGCCTAAGAACCCGTAAGTGAAAATTTTCGGTATCTACAATTTGGCACGCCCGGTGGGACCCGGGACTTAAGCAGACTTCAAACAAACGAGTTATACTCAAATTTTCGGAAAAAAGTGTTTTCTTCACAAATCGTGCATACTTAGGAAAATTGCATGAAAATGGATAGAAAGCTACAAAAATCTTCGTTGAGTAAACTAAAAGAGGTTTTCAAATCAGATAAAGCCCAAAGAGAGCTCGATGAGATTGAAAAAATATTTCAAAAGATGGATGCTTTAAGCAAGGAGCTTAAAGCCCATCGAACACATAGCAGCTCTTCGAGGGCACATACAGATCGTGAATTGAAAACCGATCTCAAACTCAACGAAGGATTGGAGATTAGAGACAAATCCCGGCAAAGGGATAAGTCGTCCACTCCTACAACTTCAAGCTTTTCAAAATCCATAGAAAAACCAAAAAAAGATTTTTCTATTTCAAAAAACCAAAAAAATCTTGAAATTTTGGAAAAAGACCAAAAAATTGAAAAACAAAATTTTGGAATTTCGAAAACTTCAAGTAAAAGTCCTAATTCTAGGCACACACATACAGTGGGACATGAAGTCCACACCCTACAAAGGAACGAGAGTGAAAAACAGGAAGGTTTCGAAAGGAAACGCCTCGTTAAACCCCGGGGGCTCAAAACAGAGTTACCCGGGAAATCGGCTTGCTCTCACCCTGAAAAGGTAGACAAGCCACAAAGAGGTATGCCTGAAACCCATCCTTCTCAAGACTCTCTTCTTCATGTAGGGTCATCAGATGCATTGGATAACCCCTTTGCACACACAAACCCACAAACTGTGCCAAAACTTGAGGATTTTCAAGGTGCGCCAACTATCGCGCACCATTCAAAGGAATTTCAAAAACAAAAAGAAGTTTCGAAAATGGTAGACATGGAGACCCCTAATGCATGCATCGACATCTTAGGAGCTCATAACCCTACCATAGAAAAACCCACTTCTTCGAGCCTAGTCTTGTGCCCTGGAGCCAAGGCTATGGCTTTGAAACAAAAAAATCAATCCCTAGGGGCACCACGAGTTGAACCTAGGGACCAAGTCAAAAACTTCAAGGGACCTTGCATGGCTCCCCTTGAAGTAAATTTTTCCCAAAATAAGGTATGGAACCATAAGTTTTCCATAAACCTGCTATGTCCAAAACTCCTCAAGGAACCAAGCTTGGCTTTCCTTGAGGGCAAAGTCTCCCAAACCAGGTTTGTATGGAAGCCCAAGTCTTCCATCACCCCGGAATCCAAACTCCCGATATCCAAAAGGGTATATATCCCCAACATGGACGATTCCATGTTCCAAGACCATGATTTATACCAAAACTTTTCGAAAAGCAAAAAGTCTTGGAACATGATTCTGAATATGGGATATAAACCCTACGCGGGCCTGGGAACCCGAAACCAAGGTAGGCTTGAGCCTGTCCTACCTAGAACCAATAGGGAACGATATGGACTGGGCTACAGCCCACCCATACCACCAGAGCCGCCACCTAAGACCATCTGGGTCAAGGGTGCCTTATAGAACCTCTAAAACCGAAACCCATGTCTTAGACCTATCTGATTAGAGTCTGATTCATGAATGTTTTCTTTGAAGGTTCAATGGAAGATCCCTACTTTTGAAAAAGACAAAAAAAAAGTTGAAAACTCTCAAAATCTCAAAAACATTTGGAAAAATGAAAATTACAAAAAGAAATTTATTTCCAAAAGCCTTTGGCCATGTACAAAGCCCATTTTCGAAAAATTGTAAAAATGCTTTCGAAAATTGTATATACTCCCTGAAACCAAGTGTGCAAAAAGCTAGTCCTATCTACCCTTTTGCCTAGAGCTTTTTCAAAAATGAAAAGCTCGAGAATCACCAAAGCAAGGAGGAATAAACACCTCCAAGCTTCATGAACTTCGCAAAATCCTTAACTTATGGAAAATTGGGGATTTTTAGAAATAAGTTAACCCATAGTGTGTGCATAAGCATCATGCATTACACTTTGAAATCATTCATATGCATCGAGTCTAGACATCATTCTAGAAATCGAATTCAGGGTTTTGCAAAATCAAAGGGGCAATAAGAGTCAACCCCCTAAGTATCGAGCCATCATAGGCATGTCTCCATACAAATCAAAACCAACACCTTCGAGGCAAATTTTAAAAAAGGAAATGAGAATCTTGAAAAAGGGTTACACATTTCACAAAAACCTTTCATGGCTTTGAAAAAAAAAAGATTTTCTTCAACTTCTGGTTTATATAAAAACCTTGATTGTGTTAGGATAAAGAACATGAATCTCACGATGAAATATGGAGACCATGTCAAAACTAAAACCTGATGGCCATGACGATCACTTAGGGCTGGTTATGTTTCCCATCCTTGAGCAAAAAGTATCATGATCATGTTAGAAAAACCATGGAAGTGCATGGACATGAACATACCATTGTCCATCCAAAATCCCTTTGAAAAGCCATGGCCCTTCACCATATGGCCATGCGAAATTCCCATCAAGCTAGGGGCATTTTTAAACACAGCCCCTAGACACTTTCCATGGATAAGTGAACGCATCTCCTTCATGATTTGTGAGATACATTTCATGTGTTCATCATTGCATAAAAACATGTATTTCCATTTTAAATCACATGGAGTGCATAGCATGCATCATATCACCCCGAAGAAAGCCCAAAAGGGTGGCAAACTCGAGTAGAAATGTCCCCATGTCTTCAAAAGGGCAACAAAAAGTAGAAATTTGTTGATATTGTGGGTAGAAATTAGCAAAACCCCGAAAATGCCCGAATATTCAAAAGGGTTTATGCTGAATTCTTTTTCAAAAAGATTTTGAAAAATCGAACTCCTTTGAAACTTCTTGAAAGAAGGATCGAAGTAGATTGTATAACCCCGAATGGAGGAATCTATACTTTTCGAAAAGTAGAGTCTTCCAAAAATGAATTGGCTATATTTCAAAGAACCCTGGCTTACAAGATTAAGCCTTGTTCAAAATATCAAAATATTTTCGAATAGCAGATGCTATTAAGAAATAGGACGATCTCGTTTGAATCAAGTAACCAAAGGGATAAGCCCTCCCCCATCCTACTTTCTCTCCAAAAAGGAAAATTGGCTATTTTCAAAAGAAAAAAAAATCGAGAATACAAAAACTCCTCCGAAAGTGGTCTTCCCTTCATAAACAGGGAATACAAAAACTCCTCCGAAAGAGGTCTTCTCGTTTCAAAAGAAAAAGGAGATATAAAAACACTCCTCCCAAAGAGGTCTTCCCTTCATAAACAGGGAATACAAAAACTCCTCCAAAGAGCTGCTCTCCTTTAAAGAAAAGAGGGATTAATGAAAAAATACTCCCAAAGGGAGACCCTCTATGAAAAAGAAACAAAAAGCCAAAGCTCCAAAGAGCGATTTTCCGATTCTTTGCCTAAAACCACGGGACGCTTCAGAAGGGACCGTGGTATCTCTTTCCCATATCCCTACGGCTTATCCCCGAGGAAAAAGATGCAAATTTGCGAAAATCCTAAAGTACGAATAAAATCGGCTTATTTGGATTTCATTTTGTTTGAGAACTCGACTCTGTTTTGTAGGAAATGGAACTTTGAAATGTTTTCCAAGTTTTCCTACCCAAAAACCTCTACTGAGTAGCAGGTATTGAAACCCGAATGAAGGGAAGTATGAAAAATGGAAGTCCTTTTCGATACAAGTTAAAAGGAGTTCCTTTTCAAAAAGAAATTTTCGAAAAACCCACGAATGTCAAAAAGACATGGGTAAAAACCTGCTCGGAGCAACCAGCCTCAAAAGGCTCTCTTCGGGCTCAAAAACCAAAAATAAAATTTTTCTCATGCATGCATTCAAAGAGTCGTTCGTGCATGATCATACATATAGGGAAATAGCTAGGAAAAGCCCCCTTTTGCTAAAAATCCCCACCTGTGGAAAAAGAAAACAGGGTTTTTGTGAAATAAATGGTGTATTCTCGAGAAAATTTGAGAGAACGGGGTGTTTCTTCTTTGCCATTATCCAAATACATTTGGATAATGCCAAAGAGGGGCATCTGTAAACACCCCAAATCTTCTATTTTTCAAAAACTCTCAAAACACCAAAAAGCTCGTTTGAGCCAAAACGACGACCTGTTTGAAATGTGAAAACAGGTACAGAAGGCAAAAGAAGACCCTAGGCCCGAAGAGGATTCAAGCCCAGAGCTTCAGAAGCCACTCCCTGATAAAAAAACAAAAGAAAGCAGAGCCCATTTGATGAAAAGCTCAACGGAGTCCAGAACGGCGAGACGGAGTCCGGACGACAAAGTTGGGGAAAACCCAGCACCAGACGGAGCGCTGATGAAGCCAGTGCCCGCACAGATCGTTCGCCTCGAGAAGCCAAGAAGGACTGTCCGAAGAAATTTTGATTTGGATCTGGACCATATATATCCAGATCCAAATCCATGTAATGAATAGTGTTTGGATTTGGGCCAATCCAAATAGTGTTTGGGTCGATCCAAATAGTGTTTGGATTTGGATTGGATCCAAATAGTGTTTGGATTGGATCGGATCTGGATCAAAATATCCATATCCGTATCCATAAAAATATTGGGTTTGGATCGGATACAGATCTCAAAATATCCGAGATCCAATATCCAGATCCAAATAGTGTTTGGATTTGGGTATGGATCCAAACCCCAAACCCAAACCCAAATCCAAGACCCACCTCAAATCTCTATAAATAGAGGTGAGGGGGTCCATGTAAAGGGTTCATGCAAATATTTGGGAGGAGAGAGAGGGAGTGATAGACCTAGCCATGTGGGCTCATTGGGTGAGGTGGGTTCAAGCCATGTGGGCTAAGTGGGTCTAGACCAAGTGGCTGCAACCAAGGTGGGCTGGACCAAGTGGCTGCAACCGTGGAGACGTGGGCTCAAGCCAAGAAGGACCGGCTCCAAGAGGTAAACCTAACCCCAACCTAGCCTAGGTTCGAACCTACCTAACCCTAACTGAACCTAACCCTAACTGAACCAACCTAACCCTAACTGAACCCTAACTAGACCTAACCTAACCCCAACCGCCTCAAACCATCCCTAACAAACCCCAACAACTTCACCCCGGCCGGCCGTGAGCAACCAGCGCCTGCCGCGCGCCCTGAGTCCTGCCGCGCGCCCCTGTTGCCTGCCGCGCCACGCGCCACAGCGCTCCACGCGCCACAGCGCTCCCTGCTGCCTGCCGCGCGCCCCCTCGCCTGCCTGCACGCCCCGCGCCGCAGCGCGTCCTGCGCCACAGCGCGCCCCGCGCCACTGCAGCCGCGTCAGGCGCCCGTCTGCTGCGCCAGGCGCCAGACGCCTCCTTGCCGCCCTGTCCACCTTCCTGCCGCCCTGCCCACCTTCCTGCCGACCCAACCTGCACCCTGGCCGTGACCTGTACCCTAGGACAGACCCTAGGACAGACCCTACACAGCCCCCGTCTTGGCCGAACCTTAGTTCCCCTAAGACCCTAATCGTGCCCCATAGAACCTCCCTCAAAGCCACCTAGGATAACCCCCTCTTGGCTGCCCAAGGTGAACCGTGAGCCCACGTGCAAGCAAGTTGAACATGGACCAGCTATTTGTAAGTGTCTAAACTTGGTCTATTACATTAACTTGCTTTATATTCAATTAAATTTTGATACGGGGTTGTAGTAAAGGAGCTTCGTCTCCCCCCGATTGTAATAACGTGGTTTGACACACCCACACACACACGCACTTGAGCCTTTCCGCTCTTAGTCGTACACTTCTTGCACACACACGGGCCTAACAAGCCCTTAATATATAGTTATATTTATATATTTTAAGTCAAGGGGGTTTTTAATTAAGTCGTGTGCGTTGTCTTTCCATTTTCCACACGCACACACATTGAGCCTTCGCTCTTACTCCCAAGACCTTAGTAAAGGCCTTATTGCAGTTATATTTGGGTTTCATTTATGTCGTGTGCGTAGTACTTCAATTCTACACTCACACACATTGAGCTTTCGCTCTTACTCCCAAGACCTTAGTCAAGGCATACTGCAATTTATATTTGGGTTTCATTTCATGTCGTGTGTGTAAGTCTTTCAATTCAAGCACGCACACACATTGAGCCTTCGCTCTTATTTACAAGACCCAAGTAAGGGCCCCTACATATACTCTATATAAAGTATTTCTTTCGGCTACGTCTTTAAGATTCGGGTTTTAAGGTTCAAGTCGTGTGCGTTGTCTTTCAATATATACACGACACACACTTACACAATTGAGCCTTTCCGCTCTTAAGATATAGCCATATTTCCCCTTCCGCTATTTACTTTACAAGTCATTTCCCTTCGGCTATTTACTTTACAAGTCATTTCCCTTCGGCAATTTCCCTTCGGCATTGTCTTTTAATTTCGGGTTTTCCCTTTGGAGTAGCGTGAGTTTGCATTGCATCTACGCCATACCACGAGGTAGGACGCATATTGCATCGAAGCAAGCCCCGTACTCCCGCTCAAATTCGCCCCATGTAGTGGAGTGTTCATAACACACACCTAGGTGGCCCATAAAGGGATAAAAAGAAAGACTTAGGCACGTGCAAATCCACGTGATCTAAAATCTGAAAATCGTACAAACCCGAATCAAATCGTGCAAGACTTAGGGTCGTCCAACCCTTACAAAGTCAAAATCGCCCAAATGCATGGTTTTCAAAAGGTTTTAAAACACTTCTTCATTCAAAATATATTTTGAGTTAAACTTGTTTCAAAACGAAGTCTCTAAGCGTACAGACTGACCCTTGCGCATCGGTGCAAGAAGGTCTGCGACGTAAAAATCCCGCTTGCCTACAATCGCCTTTCAAAAGTCAGATTGTTTTCAAAACATACTTTGCTAGTTAAAGTAAACTAGCTGGCACGCCCATAAAGCGAAGTAGATTGCGAAAAGGTTCACTTTAGGCCTAAGAACCCGTAAGTGAAAATTTTCGGTATCTACACTGCCCCAAGACGAACTTGGTTGGGCCATATCAAGGTACATCCAACCGACCACCAGAACAAGTCCCACCTTAACTATGCTCGACCACACCACCTTGGCTTGAGTTTGACCAAGTCACCTTGACAAACCTCAACCAAAACCCCTTTGCCAACCTTGATTGAGCCACCTCGGTTTTTGCTTGACTTAACCGTGACCCATTGGCTAACCTTGAACGAACCTACTTTAATTGACCAAGCCCGTTTGGCTAACTGCGATCCTTTGGGCTTACCTAATCAAAGGACCTCGAATAACTTACATTGATTAACCTTGACCGATTTACCTTGAACAATCTTCACCGGCTAGCCATGACCCTCTCTAAACACCCTAAATCAAAAATTTTCCTAACACTCCCAATTTCAAAAATTCAAAGGATTTAAAACCTTTTTAAATGAAAAGTTCAAATCTTTTAAAAATGTTTTAAATTAAAGGTTTTAAATTGAAGTTAAAAAAGCCCAAATGATTCGATCAAATCAGTCGAACAGGTGGGGCCCAATTCAATCCAGGATCGAGCTGAAGCCCGAAAGCAAAGTTGAGAAAGCACATCTTCATCAACAAATCAAATTAAATGGGTCAACATCAAGACAACTCCAGTTGGTTATTAAATGAAATCAAGGATTCGTTTGGATCAAATGCAACCTTGGGACAAAGATTGGCCGACTTATGCAAATTGAAAATGGTTGAGCTTAGGGGCTGATTCCAAAGGTTTATCAAATGTATATTCAGCCCACATATCAACACAAATCAAGCAAAGTAAAGAAGAACCATCAAGCAAGGTTGATTAAGGCCTTAAAAAAGCCTAGCCGAATGCCTTCTACGTCCAATCGGCTAGGACCAAGGCATGGGACTCAAGGCTAACTTGGCCCACATGGGGTTGATCCACTTTTGACCTTATTTGACCACAAAGGACCACCAAGGCTACGTGATTTGATGGGCCTTAGGGCTGGATTTGGACCATTGGGTCACCCGCTCTAAGGAAGGGCCTAAAAGAGCCCCCCCTTGGCCTATAAATGGAGGCCAAGGGGGAGGACGTGAGACATCTTGGGTTGATCTTGGAGGAGAGAGAGATAGGCCACCACTTTGAGGGTTTGTTGAGGTGTGAGAGTTGCTAGGGAAGAGTGGAGAGAGGGGAAAAGAGGGTAGAAGTTAGGCCAATTGCCCCAAACATTGGGGAGTCATGAGTGAGAAACAAAGAGAGAATCAAGGGGAGAGTGAGGGCCGAGATTCATCTCTTGGAGCCGATTCTTGGAAAAATCCTTGTACGTATTTCTCATTCGTTGTTCTTTCATATCTCTTCTTCATATTCAATTTGAAAGGGGTTGTATTAATGTAGCTTTGTCTCCCCCCATGATGTAATAAGAAGTAGATGTGTTGCGAATTTTCTATTCTTACTTATGCACTTTATGTGTATGATTTCTTGATTCTATCCCAATATATTCTATAAACACTCTATATTTTCTAATCCCCTCTATGCTTAAGCTAAGATATATATTTTCATTCATTTTCCTTCAGCAATTTGGTTTGTGTTGTTGGGTTATTGCAATTTAAATTCGGGTGAGTTTGCATTCATTTATGTTTTAAAAACAAAATTCTAGTTTTCCAACATCTGCATACCTTGATTGCCGTAATTTTCATTTTCTAATATATGATCCGAATACTCTTAAATTTTAGGCACAACATCTACACAGATAAGCACATTATAAATAAAATTGGCAAAAATTTTAGAACCATCTAACTACGTGAATAAAATTGAGCAAAATCAGACAAACTCAGTTTTGTTTTCTGCACAGTCAGTTTTTCTGCAACAGGGGTTGGGTAAAAGTCCCATATCTCTGTCTGTAAGAAACCAAATTTGATCAAATTAGTCTCATCGAAAAGCTGACATCCATAGATTTCTGAAAAGACTAAGATCATAACATTTGGAATTCTATACACCAAGTATAGAGGATTCTTTGAGCCTCTGTGATACTATCATAGAACGCCCTGAAGTTGTTGAGTTGAGTCCAGTCTACGATTTAATTCTGTAGATTTCTTGTCTCAAAATTCTTAAGATCTCAACATTTCAAGCTATAGCCTATAAAATTTTGTAAATTTTGGAGATCTCTAGGCTACCAGGAAAATTTCGAGAACAAGCTCTAAAAACATACCCAGTTTTTGTTTTTCAGAACTTGTTGATTTTGCAAACTTGAAACCAAGTGCACCCATTTGTTCTTGATAAACACCTTATATTCACATGAATTTGGAAATATCACCTATGTATTTGAAATCCCTAAGCACTTATGCTAATCTTTGAGCATCGATTCAAGAAGGCCTAGAGCGAAAAGAACCTACTTAGCCACAAATCGTCAATTGAGTCAGATTTTCATACACTTTGCTAGTTTTGGAAACTAGCTGGCACACTCGTGCATAAAGTAGAGTTGAAACTTTTATTTCAAGTCTCTTCATAGGCTTAGAGTGAAAATTTCTCATCTACAGAATTGGCATGCCCGGTGGGACTTGAGTCTTGTGGGATTTCAAGCTTATGTGAACTTTTACAATTCCAAAATCATGGTGTTAATACCTCTTTTTGTGCATAAGCTGATTTTGAAACAAGGTAAAGTCTAGATGATTCTTTTGAAAAGAAGCCAAGAAAATCCTCATCACATTTCTCAAAATGGTTTTCCAAATCCTCTAAAACCCGAGATGAAGAACTTGCTTTCCTAAGGGAAATAATGATGGAAATGGAGAAAAAAATTGATGCCCTAAGCCAAAAGGCCAAGGTACATCGATCCTATGAAAATTCATCTCGGGTACATAGAGAGAAAAAGCATATCGAAAAACCAAATTGAGCCCAAAATCTGATGAAGAAAATGAGGCTACAAACGCAGCAAGTGTTGAGATTGAATCATCTAACCTTGCCCATCCTCCAAGCACCCCATTTTCTATTGAAAAACCAAAAAAAGTTTTTTATGTTTCGAAAGATAAAAAAAATTGGAAAATCTTTTAAAATAAAAAAACTTGAAAATCAAAAATTTGAAATTCCGAAAGTTGAAAGTGAAGTCCACATTTCGAAGCACACAAATAGAGTGGGGCATGAGATTAACTTCACTCCAAATTTTCCACAAACATTCACTCTAATGGGTTCTAATCCCATGAGCACCACTTCACATGCTTCACAAGAGAATGAGTGTTGCACACACGTAGGCTTGGAGGATGAAATCCAAGACCTCGCAAAGCAACGGGAGCTCGAAGCCGTGCATGAGCTAGAGCAACCTCAGGACGCCTGCAAGGATGCTTGCTCTCACCATGAAAAGGTAGACAAGCTTGAAAAAGGTATGTCTGAAACTCATTCCTCCATAAACTCCCTATTCGATCCTCCTCTTCTTAGTGTAGGATCGGCAATTCATTCATATTCATCAGATGTGTAGACATGATTTTATTTCAAATCGTGGGATTCGAAATCAAACCCTCGAACTACGTCAGGTTGCGCGAGCGTGCTAGTTAGTTTATCAAAACTAACAAATTCTGATTTTCTGACTTCTAAGAACGATTGTGGACAAGTGAGATCTTTTCGACTTAGGCCTTCTTGAACCAGCGCTCAAGGGTCAGCCTAGACGCTTGAAATTTGTTTGATTCCGTTAATTCGAGAAAGGAAAAACCAGATTTTCCAAAGTTTCAGATTTGTGTTTAAGTTCATGATTTCTGAAAATTTTCAGATTCTGAAAGTTGTAGAATCTATTCAGTTCCAAAGACCTATTCTCCAAATTTTTTTAAAAATACTTCTGATTCTCCAAAAATTCTAAAACTTTTACAAAATAGAGACACGTGTGTGTAGAATCAGAATATCTTTTTATTTTATCATTTAGTTTTTTATTTTCTAAGAATTAAATACAGAATCAGAAACTGTTATAAAATTCAGAACAGTCTTGTTTCTGTGAATTAGAAGCTCAGAAAAACAGTCATATCTCAGCACTCAGTTACCCAATTTCGATAAAATTTATTGTGTTAAAAAGATACGGATGTTAGATTTCCAAAGAATCAAATTTCATCCAATTTCATTAAGTGGTTGCAGAGATAAGGGCAAAAGAACAGAGGTCTATTACTGAACGTTCTGTTTCTGAAAAACGCAATATGGATTTTGTATAAACTTCACGGAGCTAATTGACTAGGCAATAGTTCATAAAAATTCCTCAAACTTTTATCTGATAAAGTCTGATATGTCTAGATTATTCATGCAAAATATCGAAGCAATTGGCTTATTCGTTTGTCTATAAAAATTCTGTGATCAGATGTGTGTGCACAGACAGTTTCAGAAACCAGTTTTACAGAAAATTTCAGAATGTTCCTAACGTGATTCTAAAACGACATTCAACCTGTATCAGTCCTAATGATGCATGGGAATCATCTAAACATGGATTTTAATTTCGTTCATGAAGGAATCATGTGTGTTTGTATCGATATAAATGAAGAACATGAGCTCGAGGCCTTGATTCATATACAAATTTCCAGAATCTGTGCTTCTTCAGATTCTCATGAATTAAAACAAATTTGTGCACGGATTCGAACCTGTATGAGTGAGAGGGAACGTAGAAGAGCTTTATCGGATGATTGTCGGACGTCGGAACCAGTCCGACCTCCTTTTTTTCTTCTTCTTCCCCTCCTTTCTCTCTCTTTCTCTCTCTATTTCTTTGTATTTTCAGACTGAATGTGGCTGTATCTTGGTTGATCATTTTCTGTTGATGCTCACTAGTTGATGCTCACTGGTTGATGCCCTCTGCAGCACTTGGGGGAGCCTTTTTATTGGCTCTGGCTGTGATTTGGATAAGCCTGTTGGTTAGGATTTGGATGAGTTCGGTTTTTATTGTGTTGATAAAATCTTATCTGAATTGGTTTCATCTTATCTGGAATGTGATCTCCATTTGATAGGCATAATCCTTGTTGAACGTTATCTGTATTTGATTTCATCTACCTTGGATATCCTTGAACGTGATCTCTGTTGCAGATATGGATGAATCGTTGTGGCTAGAAGTTGTTGACAACATTCAATTGGAAATCGTTGAAGGCTGTTGAGGGTTGATCTACTGCTGAGCCTGAGGCTGTAGTTGCGGCTGTGTCTAGAGCTGCGCTTGTTGGTTCACTTGCTGCGTTACGGTAAGACCTGATGGAGAGCCGACCTGCTGCTGGATTGCACCCACTAGTGTTTACTAGTAGCTGGTCCGTAGAGGCCTTGCTTGAGCGTGGGCTTGGCCTTCACCTTGGGCTGCAAACGGGAGCTCCACGAGGGTGAGCGACAAAGGGTGTTGGCCGGCTGCAAATGGGGCGCGGGATAGGCGCCTTGAAGATGGCCGGCTGCAAGTGGGTGTCGCCTTGATGTGGAAAATTAAAGGGGCTGGGCCAAGTATGTAGGTAGGGTCACGAATGGAGAGTATAGAGTGTTAGGGAATATGGACCTAAGGGGAGTTTAAGGGATGGCCAAATGGGAGTCTAATAGGGTGGCCGAGTGTAGATAGGATAGTTAGGTAGTGGCCGGTAGTTTAGGTTGTGATAGGTTCGGCTGAGTGAGAATGGTGGCAGCGAGGGGGAATGGCTAGTAGTAGGGTGTTGTGGTAGGGTTTAGGTGGCTGAGAGAGGAGAGGGAGTGAAGAAGGTAAGATGAAGAAAGGGGTACTAACCGTATGGAGAGAAAAGGGCGCTCGGCTGGAAGGGAGGAGGGCAGGTAGTGATGCTCGGTCGGGAGGTGGTGAAGATGGCGGTGCAAGTGGTGGTGGGATGGAGGGATGGTGGTGGTGCAGGCGGAATAGGTGGGGCAGGTGGAGCAGGTGGAGCAGGTTCGGCTGGGCTGGGAAGAGTGGTCCTGGCTGGGCTTGGGGAAGGCGGCTAGATAGGAAAACCCGCCCCCAAGGGGGGGGTTTATATAGGGATGGGTAGGTCGGTTAGGGCTGGGTTTGGGGTAGTGGTTAGGTGGTTTAGGTAGGGTGGTATGAAGATAAGGTGGGCTTGAAAGGGTAGGGCCAGATATTTTAAAAACTAGTGGTTTGGGTAGATTGTGGGCTAAGGGTGGTTTAGGGGTTTAGGGCTAGGTTAGGTGGTTGGGTTTTAGGGTGAGGTTTAGTGAGCTAGGTTAGGTGATTAGGCTAGGTTTAGGAAAATTAAACTAGGTTTAGGGAAGGATTAGGGAAGTGGGTTAGGTGATTAGGTTGGGATTAGGCCGGGATTAGGGAAGTGGGTTAGGTGATTAGGCTCAGATTAGGGGTGGATTAGGGTGGTAGGCTAGGATTAGGTGTTTAGGGTTAGGTTTAGGTGGAGGAGGTCCCTTTGCATGGCCCATAGACCTTAACCACCTCATGTTGGTGCAGCCCTAGGTTAGGTTTTGGCTAATTACAAGCTTAAACCCACTCAATTAGGCTAACCCACATGATTAACCCCAAACTTGACACACAAGTCAAGCTTAATTACAACACTCTTGATATTATCCATCCCCACTCTCTCTCATGCCCATAATCCCACGTGAATTTCAAGTGGGCCCCACCTCCATTTATGAGAAGGTGATGTGGGCCATGGATATGGATATTGGATTGGATCTCTGGATCCAAATCCAAATCCAAGTCCACACATGGGTTTGGATTGGGATCTGGATATATATGGTCCAGATCCAATCCAAACTGAACTCTGACTCCTTCGAGCTGGGTTCGAAACGAACGATTTGTGCGGGGTCTGACAACATCAGTACTCCGTCTGTGTTGGGTCTTCGCCAACATGGTCGTCCGCCTCCATTTTTGCCTTCCGGAGATGACTTCAAATGACATTTTGATAAGAACAGGGTCTTGGACATTCGAGATCCTGGGGGTATGGATGTGATACGAGAGTTGCTGTGCCGGGCTTGACATGTGCTCCGGTTCCGGGCTCTCTTTGACTTTGCTGGTCCTATCTTGATTAGGCCAAGCTGCTTCAGGGTTTCAAAAACGTGTTTTAAAAGGTTTTCAAAAGCTATATTATATATTTTTGAAATATGAGGTTTAAAACATATATACAGGGTTGTATGGAAGGCTCCTGGGTTTCCAGACTCAAAATGGCCCTTTGGGGCTGCTTTTACAAAACCAGATTTGTTTAAGAAATTCGTGGGATTTCGGGGTGTTTACAAGCATGATGAAACTGAACACGTAACATAAGCAAAACACTATTGATAACCACTTCTAAGGAGCTGATGATTTCACATGATGATTTCAACTGAATCTCTTAATATTACACGTATAAGAGCATTCAAACAATCCCCCATTATCTGCGCATCTGCTATGAAAGTGATTATGTTCATGCCTACCTATTATGAAATTGTTAAGTAAGGCCCATGTTACGTTTTTGAAAATCAACTATCATGCTCATTCAATCCTTTCCATGAGTGTTGGGATATTAAAATTGCTCTTATCATAACATATCAATAGCATACCAGTAATAAATGACGATGCAAATTGATGTATATCAATACTAATTACCTCGATACCCAAACATAACGTAGACACGTTACGAAAGGCATTTGATACCAAACCTTCGTTTTCGGAGGCTTTCGTTCTTGATTCCACCTTTCCTTTCTTTTGATAATACTGACCTTGCCCTCTAAAAATTGATTTCTTTCTGAATATGAGCATTTCTTTTTGGGAAGCTCACTTTCCCTTTTTAACCCCCGTTTTCCTTTTTTGGGCGCCCACCGTCCTTTTCAGGTATCAACTTGTCTTTTTGATACCTGTATCTTTTCAAAAGGCAAGCTTTCAACATACTTTTCATCATAAATCTTTTAAAGAAACGAAATCCTGCTTTTCCAGTGTTAAGGGCAAAATCGTCATTTTCCCCAATTTTGTCAAAATTCGAAATTTTCAGAAAGAAAAGAATTCTTTTATCATTTTAAAGCTTTCATAAAATTTTGGTACGAAAACAAACTCGTTTAGTGCCTTTTTCCTTCAAAAACCCCAAAATTGCTAAAATGGCCACTTTCCTAAAAAGGTAAGAATTTTAAAAGAAAATTTTGGGTGTCTACAGATGCCCCTCTTTGACATTATTCCAAATTCATTTGGATAATGGCAAAGAAGAAAACACCCATTTGCTTTTCTTCCCAGATTTGCCTTGAGAGTATGGAATCGATCTTTATTCCATAACATCTATTTCCTAGGATTCTTAGCAAAGAGGGATTTGGCAAGAGCTCCTAATCCTAGGACAATCATGCATGAACAACCACTTTATGAATGTATTCATGTGTGTGAAATGAATGTTTAGAGACTCATACCTTTGATTCACGAACTCAAGAAGAAGCCTATGTTGGCCATCTGCCCCAAGCAATGGTCCCTGTTTCTTTTGATGTTTAGGATTTTCAAAATTCTTTTTTCGAAAAGAGAACTCTTTTTGGTTTCTATCAAAAAGGACTTATAATTTCTCATATTTCCCTTCACTCGGGTTTTAATACTCATAAATAAGTAGAGGTTTTATGGAAGATTTTGAATAACATTTCAAAGCTCCCTTTCTTACCCAACGAATTCTAATTCTCAAACAACATGAATTCAAATAAAATAGGTCATATTCTTACTCTAGGACTTTCAAGGTGAACTTTTCTCCATCGGGATGAGCTATGGGGATTTGGGAAAGAATTACCCGCGGTCCCTTCTGAAGCATCCCGGGGTTCCAAATAGATGGGATTTTAAAGGAAGTTGCTCTTTTGAGCTTTTTCTTTCCTTCTTTTTTTTTTCTTCTAGGAAGGCCTCTATATTGGAGGTTTTTGTTTCATTCTCTTTTTTTTTTTCCTAGGAAGGCCTCTATATTGGAGGTTTTTGTTTCCTTCCTTTTTTTTTTGACTTTTGACTTTTGACTCTCCTGAGGGATATTGAATGGGAAACAACTCATCCTTTTGGATTATTGACTCGAATAGGAACATCCTATTTCCTAATAGCACCTGTCATTTGAAAATATCCTGCTCTTTCAAAACTAGACTTCTTATGGCAAGTCAAAGATCTTTGGAACAACACCAGGGAATTTTTTTCTTTTTTGAAGCTCTACCTTTTATATCACACCAGCCTCCTAATTTGGGATTGGGTGATCCATCTTCTGTATACTTTCCTAGAAATTTAGAGGAGATTCTCCAATCCTCCCTTTTTGTTTTTGGAAACATTTTCTTTCAAATGGAAATAAGGGGGATTTTAGATGTAATACCTTTTCAAATACTAGGCATTTATGGGATCTGCCAGATTCTTTCCTTCCATATCAACCAACCAATAGGCATTATTAGAAGTTACCCCTCTTATGACATAAGGGCCATCCCATTTGGGTCGCCATTTTCCTAGTGGATGTGTGCCTCTATGATGATGATTTTCAAAACTAGGTCTCCTACCTTGAAATCGCGAGCTTTCATGTGTTTTTCATAGTGCCTAGCTATCCTTTGCCTATATGCATATGCATGATTCATGGCAAGAAGTCTTTTTTCATCAATAAGGTCAAGCTCGGCCAACCTGGCTTCTTGTAGAGTTTCTATAGGTAGGTTCAATGCTAAAGCAGTATGGTATGAATGTAGTTTGGCATGGATGGGTAATATGGCACTTGTACCATAAACTAATTCAAATGGTGTAGTGTTTGTGGGTGTGCGAATGGATGTCCTATAAGCCCACAGAGCCTCATCTAATTTCTCATGCCATGCCCTACCCTTCTCTAAAGTCTTTTCTATTATGCTTATGAGGGTCTTATTGGTAGCTTCGGCTTGACCGTTACCTTGGGGATAGTAGGGTGATGAAAAATGCTGGGTAATCCCATAGGTTCTACATAATTTCTCGACTTTTTCATTCTTAAAGGGAGTGCCATTATCTGAAACCAAATCCCTTGGGATTCCAAATCAAGTATATTTTTCTTAATGAATGCCACTACCTGTTGCCCTTGGACGTTAGCCAAGGAAGTAGCTTCAACCCATTTAGAAAAATATTCTGTTGCTCCTAAAATGAATCTATGCCCATTTGAGGCGACGGGTGAGATGGGTCCTATGATGTCAAATGCCCACATGGTGAAGGGCCATGGACTCACGACTGAATGCAATGCTGATGATGGAATATGGATGGCGTTCCCATGTACCTGACATTGGTGACACTTCCTAACATGTTGGTGACAATCCTGCTTTAGTGTGGACCAAAAATACCCTGCTCTAAGTATTTTCATTGCCATCATATTAGCATTGACATGACCTCCACATTCCCCATTGTGGAATTCATGCATGATTACCTTAGCCTCTTCGTCATCTATACACCTCAACAAAATCCCAGTGAAACTTTTCTTATAAAGGACACCTCCCAAGATAACATATCGGGTTGAAACTTTCCTTATAAAAATCTTACCTTTAGGGGAAGCAAAATCAGGAAAACTTCCATTTTCTAAAAAGTTTCTAATATCATAAAACCAGGGTTTTTCATTGCTATTTTGGTCATTTTGGCAGGTTTCAAAACTGTGTGTGGATGGATTAGGCAGGTGGACGATTTCTAAAAACCTAGCTCCCGTAAAGGGGTCTATTTTTATGGGAGATCCTAGTGATGACAGGGCGTCTGCCACACTATTATCCTCCCTGCCTATGTGAGTGAGTGTGCATTCTTGAAAAGAGCTAACCAATTGGATAGCTAATTCAAAGTAGGGAGTCAACTTCTCATTCTTAACTTGCCAAATTTTTGAAACTTGATTTATAACAAGCATGGAATCTCCAAAAATTTCCACTCGCGATGCCCCTAGATTTTTCAAAACTTTTAGGCCTTGTATGAGTGCTTCATATTCAGCCACATTATTGGTACATGGGAAATCTAATCGAAAAGCCATTGGGATTTCAGCCTTTTCAGGGGATATGAGCAAGATTCCCACACCTGCTCCATGTTGATTTCTTGACCCATCAAAATACATTTTCCATACTTAGTTATTATTGAAATAATTTGATAAAATATGTTTTTGAAAGTCGTGGGAAAAGATGCCTTCATCGGGCATTTTATCATGTATGGAATACGTATCTTTCAAAGGTAAGTCAGCAACATGGTCGGCCAAGGCCTGCCCCTTGATAGAACTTTGGTGATGGAATTTTAAATCATATTCCATCAAAAGAAGTTGCCATTTACCGAGCCTACCTGTTAAGATAGGTTTTTCGAAAAGATGTTTGATAGGGTCTAGTTTAGATACTATCCAGATCTCATGATCTAGGAAATAGTGCCTAAACTTTTGGCAAGCCCATACCAAAGCTAAACACGTCTTCTCCATGGCTGGATATTTTCTTTCATATGCCAACAGAGTTTTTGAAATATAGTAAATAGCATATTCTTTAAGACTATCATTTTCATATTGAGCCAACAAAGCTCCCAACCCAATGCATTCTCATGAATGGAAATGTAAAGTAACAAGGGTTTTCCTGGTTTTGGAGGTTTCAAAACGGGAGGGTTTGTCAAATATGATTTTAGTCTTTCAAAAGCATTTTGACAATCACTATCCCAATCAAACTTAACCCCTTTCCTTAGGAGTTTGTTGAAAGGCTCACATCTCGTGGCTAAGTTGGAGATAAATCTCCGAATTGCTTGAAGTCGTCCTTGGAGACTTCGAATTTGGGTCAAATTAGAAGGTGGAGGCATGTCTATGATGGCTTGACATTTAGAAGGGTCGACCTCTATACGTCTTTGGCTGACCATAAACCCTAGAAGTTTCCCTGATTCCACTCCAAAAACACATTTTTGAGGGTTCAATTTCACTTTATAAATCCTAAGTCTTTCAAAAACCTTTTGCAAAGTTTCCAAATGTAAATTTCGGGTTTTTGATTTTACTAAAAGATCATCTACGTATACTTCCAAAAGCTCATGAATTTGATCATGGAAAATTGTGGTCATGGCTCTTTGGTACGTGGCCCCTGCATTTTTCAAACCAAAAGGCATAACAGTATAGCAATACGTACCCCAAGGAGTAGTGAAAGCCATTTTGGCTTGGTCTTTTGGTGCTAGTTTAATTTGATTGTAACCCGAATAGCCATCCATAAAAGAAAACATTTCATGATTTGCAGTGCTATCTACTATCAAATCTATGTTTGGAAGCGGAAAGTTATCTTTCGGAGTGGCTTTATTCAAATTTCAAAAATCTATGCAAATACGAATTTTTCCATTGCTTTTTCTAACTATAACAATATTTGAAAGCCAATCAGAATATGCAATGGGTTTTATAAATCCAGCTTTTAAAAGATCTTCTAACCCTTCTTTTACTTGGGAGTGGATATCAGGATGAATTTTCCTAAGTTTTTGTTTTATGGGTTTGACTTGGGGGTCTAATGGCAACTAATGCTCTACCACACGAGGATCTAAACCAGGCATATCCTCATAAGTCCATGCAAACACGTCTATATAGTCCTTTAAGAATGCAATGAAGGATGCTTTCTCATGCTCATGCAAACAAAGACCTATCTTGACTTTCTTTGGATTTGACTCACTTCCTAAGTTGACTTCCACAAAATCTCCCCCTATGGCACTGGAAGGTTTATCCAAGTCTAGGACTTTATGGAATTCAGGCAGGCTAGAGGCGAGATCATCCTCATGAATGAGGGGATCCTCCTTTTCGCCTTGATCATTTTCAAGCATCTTTGTCTCTAGGAAAATATCAAAAGAAGACATTTTTGAATCTAAACTTTTCTATTTTTGGGAAATAAACATTTTTTTTGAGTTTTCATAATTTTCTATTTTTTTGGATTTTTGAAAACAAACAGAAGGGGAAACCAGCATTTTTTTGGATTTTTGATAATTTTCACCATAAATAACAAAAGGGGAAACAACTAAATCTTTGGAAATCAAACATTTTTTTGGGTTTTTGGGTTTTTCTAGATTTTTTTGGTTTTTGGAAATATATATTTTTTTGTATTTTTCTCAAAAGAGGGATCTTCCATCAAACTTGCAAAGAAAACACTATGAATTAGACTCCAAATAAGATGTCTAAACCATAGGTCTCAGTTTTAGCGGGTTCTAAGGCACCCTTAACTCAATTGGTTTTGGGTGGTGGCTCGGGTGGTATGGATAGGCTATACCCTAAACCATGAAGTCCTATATTTGGCATGGGTGTAATAGGCTCTAGTTTTCCTTGGCCTTGAACCCCTAATCCTTGGTAAGGAGTATATCCCATATTTAGCAACATCTTCCAAGGTTTTTTGAATTTTGAAAATTTTTGATATAGAGGATGATTTTGGAAAGATGAATCATCTATGGCAGGTTTACTTATCCTAATGGTTCTTTTGGGAAGATGGAGGGATTTGGAAAGTTTTGACTTGCCTAAAATACCAACTACTCTCATTTTGGAAGGTTTGGCTATTTCAGGAAGGTTTATTTTGTCAGTTTCCCGATTGGTCTTTACTTCCTGGTTTGGCTCCCCTGATATACAAGGAAAGGTTTGTATTCCATTTAATTGGGGATGGTCTTCTCCAAAAACAACCACTACCCGATTTTTCCATGGGATTTTGAGACATCTGTGAAAGGTGGATGGGACGGCTCTAAGAGAGTGTATCCATGGTCTTACTAATAATAGGTTGTAATAGGAATTTATATCCAAGACGTGGAATAATCCCTCATGAGGTATTTGTCCGACTTTCATGGGTAACTTTATGGAGCCTAAGGGGTTGGATGGGTTCCCATCATATCCTGTAATGGTTATGGGACTCGGTTCAAGCATAGAGGTAGAGATTCCTATTTGGAAAGCCACATGGAGAGGAAGAATATTAAGGCCTCCTCCTCCATCGACTAGGAATTTACTAATAGGGTAGCCGTTTAACACAACTTTTATATGGAGTGCTTGGTTATGGATCACATCAAACTTTCCCAAATCATTCTCTGTGAATACAATGGAAGTTTTTGCAAAGACGGGAGAAACCAAGGTAGATAGGGATTCAGGGGATATGGTAGTGTTGACTCTAGTCTTCTCTAAAATCTCCTCTAGGACTCGTTGTAAACACCCCGAAATCCCACGAATTTCTCAAATTCATCTGGTTTTGTAAAAGCAGCCCCAAAGGGCTATTTTGAGTCTGGAAACCCAGGAGCCTTCAAGACAACCTTGTATATATGTTTTAAACTTCATATTTCAAAAATATATAATATGGCTTTTGAAAACCTTTTAAAACACATTTTGAAACCCCAAAGCAGCTTGGCCTAATCAAGACAGGACCAGCGAAGTCAAGAAGAGCCCGGAAGCGGAGCACATGTCGAGCCCGGCACAGCAACTCTTGTATCAAATCCATACCCCCAGGATCTCGAACGTGCAAGACCCTGTTATTATCCAAATGTCATTTGAAGTCATCTCCGGAAGGCAGAAACAGAGGCGGACGATCATGTTGGCGAAGACCCAACGCAGACGGAGTGCTGATGCTGTCAGACCCCGCACAAATCGTCCATTTCGAACACAGCTCGAAGGAGTCAGAGTTCAGTTTGGAGCGGATCTGTACCATATATATCCAGATCCCAATCCAAACCCATGTATGGACTTGGATTTGGATTTGGATCCAGAGATCCAATCCAATATCCATATCCATGGCCCACATCACCTTCTCATAAATGGAGGTGGGGCCCACTTGAATTTCACGTGGAATCATGGGCATGAGAGAGAGTGGGGGTGGATAAGATAAGAGTGTTGTAATTAAGCTTGACTTGTGTGTCAAGTTTGGGGTTAATCATGTGGGTTAGCCTAATTGAGTGGGTTTAAGCTTGTAATTAGCCAAAACCTAACCTAGGGTTGCACCAACATGAGGTGGTTAAGGTCTATGGGCCATGCAAAGGGAGCTCCTTCACCTAAACCTAACCCAAAACACCTAATCCTAGCCTTCCACCCTAATCCACCCCTAATCTGAGCCTAATCACCTAACCCACTTCCCTAATCCTTCCCTAAACCTAGGTTAATTTCCCTAAACCTAGCCTAATCCTAGCCTAATCACCTAACCTAGCTCACTAAACCTCACCCTAGAACCCAACCACCTAACCAAACCCTAAACCCCTAAACCACCCCTAGCCCACAATCTACCCAAACCGCTAGTATTTAAAATATCTGGCCCTACCCTTTCCAGCCCACCTTATCTTCATACCACCCTACCTAAACCACCTAACCACTACCCCAAACCCAGCCCTAACCGACCTACCCATCCCTATATAAACCCCCCCCCCCCTTGGGGCGGGTTTTTGGCTATCAAGAACCCCTCACCCATCTCAGTCGGGCCCTCTCTTTCCTCCACACTCTACCTAGCTCCTTCTCCACTCCCTCTCCACTCCCAGCCACCCACCATACCACCACCTTACCTACACATCAGCCACTTGCCGCCACCACTACACTCGGCCAAGCCTTAGCCGCCCTAGCCATTCGCCACTACCTAACTACCCTAGCTACACCCGGCCACCCTATCCGATTTCCTAAGACCTACCCATAGCACTCCCTTATACCCACTACATCCACTACCACCTAGCCCCATCACCTAACTAGCTACCTTCCCATACTCCAGCCTTAGTCATCCTAGCAGCCCGCCACCACCACATTCCCCTAGTCGGCCACTCCAACCGACTATCCCTTCCATTCGGCCAGCCATCTCTTTTCCCCTAGGTGTCCCATTCAACCTTCCCTTAAGCTCCCCTTAGGTCCACACTCCCTAACGCTATATACCCTCCTAGTGACCCTACATACTCACCTGGCCCAGCCCCTTTAATCCCCCACACCAAGGCGACACCCTTGCTTGCAGCCGGCCACCATCAAGGCACCTATCTCGCGCCCCATTTGCAGCCGACCAGCACCCTTTGTCGTTCACCCTCGCGGAGCTCCCGTTTGCAGCCCAAGGCGAAGGCCAAGCCCACGCTCAAGCAAGGCCTCTACGGACCAGCTACTAGTAAGTGCCTAACTCGGTCTTTAGTTGTATACTTGCTTGAGATTCAATTCGATACGGGGTTGTAATAACGGAGCATAGTCTCCCCCCGCTTGTAATAACGTGGCTCGGCACACCCACACACGTGCACTCTCTTAGTTGTGCACGATTTTGAACACACACGGGCCTAATCAGCCCCTAATACATAAGTATATACATATACTTTCATTTTTGAAGGGTTTTGCTTAAGTTGGGTGCGTGGTCTTTCAATTCAAGCACTCACACACATTGAGCTTTCGCTCTTATTTGAAAGACCCAAGTAAGGGTCGACCTATACTATTTGGGTTTCATTTCATGTCGTGTGGGTAAGTCTTTCAATTCAAGCACTCTCGCACACATTGAGCTTTCGCTCTTATTTGAAAGACCCAATTAAGGGCCGACCTATACTATTTGGGTTTCATTTCATGTCGTGTGTGTAAGTCTTTCAATTCAAGCACTCACACACACATTGAGCCTTCGCTCTTATTCCCAAGACCTTGGTAAAGGCCTTATTGCAGTTATATTTGGGTTTCATTTATGTCGTGTGCGTAGTACTTCAATTCAAGCACTCACACACATTGAGCTTTCGCTCTTACTCCCAAGACCTTAGTCAAGGCCATACTGCAATTTATATTTGGGTTTAATTTCATGTCGTGTGTGTAAGTCTTTCAATTCAAGCATGCACCCACATTGAGCCTTCGCTCTTATTTGCAAGACCCGAGTAAGGGCTCATATACATACTCTATATACATATCTCCCTTCGGCACTTACTTTACAAGTCATTTCCCTTCGGTTATTTCCCTTTGGTCATTTCCCTTCGGTTATTTCCCTTCGGTTATTTCTCTTCAGTATCGTCTTTACATTCGGGTTTTCCCTTTGGAGTAGCGTGAGTTTGCATTGCATCTACGCCATACCACGAGGTAGGACGCATATTGCGTCAAAGCAAGCCCCGCTCGAATTCGCCCATGTAGTGGAGTGTTCATAACACACAAACTAGGTGGCCCGAAAAGGGATAAAAGAAAAGACTTAGGCACGTGCAAATCCACGTGATCTAAAACATGCAATCGCATTTAAAAGACCCGAAATAGACACCTCGAACCGCTTCGTAGGCTTTCTATCCCAAAACTCGATTTTTTGCAAAGCGTACAGACTGACCCTTGCGCATCGGTGGAAGAAGGTCTGCGACGACAAGAGCTCACTTGCTCACAGTCGCCACGATTAGAAGTCAGTGTTAAATATATCTTCGCTAGCTTAGGTAAGCTAGCTGGCATGCCCTGTTTGCATAGATAAAGCCTTAGACACACGAGAAGATCCGCTCCGAGCCCTGAAAAGGTGAGAGGCGGGGATTTTCGCGTGTCTACTGAGATTGGCACGCCCGGTGGGAGGTGAGCCTTTCAAAAATCGAGTTTTTAAGTAGAAGTCTTGCGAAAATTTTATAAAAAGGTGTCATTTTTAACTTGTTTTCTTTGCTTGTACTTAGGACATTTTGAAAAGCTTGAAAAGCATGTCAAAATCCAATCCAAGTGAAGTGTCGAGCCAAGGCTCATGCGCATCAAGTTCTCACTCTAGGAGGATTTTCAAAAATAAAATAAAACTAGATGAAATCGAGGACTTGAGAAGGTAGTTTGAGGCCAAAATCGATGCTCTCAGCCAAGAGGCTAAAGTAGGCGATTCATGTTCATCAAACGGTGAACAAAGGCCTAAAAAGAAATCTGAAAAACCTCGTAAGCACAAAGAGGCCTCCGTAATGGAAGGCAACCAATACCACGAGTCCTTCACACAAAAGGACTGTACAGCCCTACAACAGTTGCTGAAAGGGCAGAATAAAGAGAAAAGAAACTACGCCCTGTCTGATTTCCTTCCTATGGATTACGAAACAGACAGTGATGATGAAATACCGAACTTCCATCGGTATGATGGCATGGGAGACCCTAGGTCTCACTTGCAGCTTTTCACGCGTCGAGCCCATAAGAAGAAAAAGGACTCGATGAAATGGGTGTATTGGTTTCCTTTATCCCTTAAAGGCACAACTACCAAATGGCTGGCTTCCTACGACTTAAGCCAGTTCGCTACTTTTGAAGAGTTAGCGAACTGCTTCATGCAAAGATTTGCACACAACGTAGAAGTCACGCCGACTCTGAATACCTTAAGGGATACAAAGCAAGTCATGAACGAAGACGTACATGCCTTCATTATAAGATGGAGGTCGCTTTTGGGCCAAGTGCGAGAGCCCATATCCGAAGGATGCGCAGTAATGCTCATCCTGGATAATTTTAAAAGCGAGTTAAAAACCCTTCTCTCGCTCCACGAGATTTCAACTTTCCATAAGTTGATCAAAAAGGCCTCCCTTTTCGAAACCAACTTGCAAAAAGGGACATACGATCACTTATGGAAAGGAAGTGCCGTTCCAAAAACCTATTTGGAAAAGCCCATCGCATATGGGCTGCCCACAATGGACAAAGGGGCAAAGCCCCATAAAATCGCCAATGTCCGGGTGGATCCCGGCATGGCAGGCACTTCCAAAAATTTTGAAAAATTAGAAAATAAGAGGGAGCGCAATTTTCAAAAACCGGTTGAAAAACGGGAGTATACTCCGCTGGGGCAACCTGTGTCGGAGGTCCTAGACCTCCTACTTGCCCAAGGCATGATAGAACTCCCTGAAATCCCCGAAGGAGTCACCTCCAAAGGGGGGTATTTAAACCGATTTTGTAAGTATCATCGGCTCAAAGGCCATGATACTAAACGCTGCTTCTCCCTCTTAAATAAAATTGAGAACTTGATAGCAGAAGGCCGGCTCCAGGTCACTGCGGAACCTGAGCCACCTCAAGCTATCTTCAAGGAACCCTTTCCCAAACACGCCAGTGGCAGTGGGAAAGGAAAGGAGGCATGTACCCTCACCATTTCCAAGGAACTAGCGCAAAAACCAGAACCTGGTCGACCTACTTGTGTGCCCATTCTTGTACTATACAAGAAGCCCGCCCAAGTCATCATTCAGGGACCACCAAAAGTGGAAACCTCGGTAAAACCAGTTTTAAAAATCCAAGGTTCTCCTCAGCTCATCCTTAGAGCCAAGTTTAGCGCGAACCCTAGGCTGGTCGTGGGGGAAGTCACTAGATCCGGGAGGATCTATCAACCCCCGCACCTTCAAGGTACTCAAAAGGTGGTCAGTATGCCTGGCCCCTCAAAAGCATGTATCCCTAGTGTTCTGCCAAAAGCAGATAAGGACAAAGTCATCCTAAATCCTTATGACTTCGAAAACCACCTTTCAAAGATTCCTATTCACATGTCTATCCTAGAGCTTATAAAAACTTCACCTAGGCATAGACTTGTATTAGAGAAAATTCTAGAAAGGGCCAAGGTTGATTCGAACATAAGTCCGGAATCCTTGTCTGCCTAAGTGGCTTTATTAGGAGCAAAATCGCCCATCACTTTCTCGGAAGATGATGTAGATAGACCCTACGAAACCCATAACCAGGCCCTGCATATCGAGGTAGTTCTAAACAACCACTCTTTGGACAGGTGCCTAGTCGATGGTGGAGGAGGGCTCAACATCCTTCCACTTCATGTGGCGTACAAAATCGGAGTCACCTTGACTTCAATGAACCCAAGCCCCATCGTTATCACTAGATATGATGGGAATGCGTCTAGACCTTTAGGATCCATCGAACTCCCAATGGAAACGGGAGGGATTGAACACACAGGGGTGTTCCATGTCTTGGACATCCACCCCCCCCATTATAACCTGTTGCTGGGAAGGCCCTGGATACACAGTTTGTGCGTTGTGCCATCCACCTTCCACAGGTGTGTCAAGATCCCTTTTAGGGACCAGGTCGTAGTGATCCTAGGTGAGAGTCACCCACAGCTTCAGGGGATCATAAACTCCCCTTGTTTATCAAGCTCCCAAGCCCATGAGGCTAACCTGGGGCAAATTATGGTTGAGTCACCTCGGCTCGTGTTAAACAACCCTAGGAAGGTTGTATGTGTGAAGGGGCCGCCCAAAGCAGGCCCCCTCCCGACTTTAATCCTTCTAGGAAAACCCAAGCGTTCCCTATTTCCAAAGCCCCTGGACAAGAGGCCATACGAGCATAATATGGACGATAGCATATTCAAGGACCACGACTTGTATCAAACCTTCTCAAAAAACAAAAAGTCGTGGAACATGTTGTTGAACATGGGCTACACGCCCTACAAGAGTCTAGGGGCGCAGAACCAGGGTCTCCTAGAGCCCATCCTTCCTAGGGCCAATCCAAGCCGATATGGGATCGGCTATACTCCCCGAATACCGCCGGAGCCACCCCCTGTGACCACCTGGGTCAAGGGTGCCTCGGAACCTGCCTTAGAAGAGACCTACGATTTAGATCTCCTATTCCAAGTCTAACCCGTAGTGTTTTCCCTTTGTAGGTATGACGGAAGATCCCTTTTCTGAAAATACAAAAACATTTGAAAACCTTAAAATCAAAAAAATCGAAAAACAAGAAAAACCAAAAACAATGGAAAAACAAAAACTCGAAAAAAGAGTGCTTTGTATAGTTCCCAAGGTTCTTGTTTTACAAAAACCCAAAAAAATCGAAAATTTGGAAAATACCAAAAAGATTTTGTACATAGCTGCTCCTGATAGGACTTTGGCAAAAGAAAAGGATTTCGAAAGAAACGTCGTCTGCATAGCCAGACCAAAAATTTCGAAATCACTTGAAAATCCAAGTACAAAACCATGTCATTTTGAAAACCACGCATCAAATTCCCTCGGGTCTATAGCTCACGAGAATGATCAAAGCCCAGAAGTGGATCCCCTTGAGAAAGATCCCACTTCTGAGCTCCCAGAATTTCATAGAATTCTCGATTTTGAAAAACCTTCCCAATCAGTAGGAGGAGATTTCATAGAGGTGAACCTAGGGGATGATTCCAATCCCAAAACCATCAAAATAGGCGCATGCTTGCATGAAACCGAAAAGTTAGCATTCATTGCATTTCTACGAACCTATTTAGATGTGTTCGCATGGACGTATGAAGACATGCCGGGCATAGATCCCAGCATAGTCGAGCATCGTCTTCCCTTAGATGCAGGTGTAAAACCCATAAAGTAGAAGCTTAGGAAAATACACCCGAATGTACACACGCAAGTCAAAGAGGGTTTAGAAGATCTGCTAAAAGCCGGATTTATAAAACCCATTGCGTATTCTGATTGGTTATCAAATATCGTTGTAGTTCGAAAAACCAATGGGAAAATTCGAATATGCATCGATTTCAGAAACCTGAATAAAGTTACTCCTAAGGATAATTATCCTTTACCAAACATAGATTTGATAGTCGATAGTACTGCAAATCATGAAATGTTTTCGTTCATGGATGGCTATTCAGGCTATAATCAAATCAAACTAAATCCATGAGATCAGGGTAAGACCGCCTTCACAACCCCATGGGGCACGTACTGCTATACAGTCATGCCCTTTGGTTTGAAAAATGCCGGCGCAACATACCAACGAGCCATGACCACGATCTTCCATGATCAAATTCATGAGCTTGTAGAAGTGTATGTAGATGATCTCTTGGCAAAGTCCAAAACCCGATGCACTCATATCGAATGTTTACAAAAGATTTTCGAAAGGCTTAGGCTTTACCAAGTAAAGCTAAACCCTCAAAAATGTGTGTTTGGGGTAGAATCAGGGAAGCTTCTAGGCTTTATGGTGAGCCAAAGGGGCAACATGTGGGTGGAAGCCATTTCCCTAACCCATGTAATGGGGCAACATGTGGTGGCTTTCATCCGGAGGAATATCTTGGCTCGATTTGGGGTTCCACAAGACCTTGTGTCTGATAATGGTACCCTATTCAAGAACGAGCGGATGGTCAAGTTGTGCAACACGTATGGCATAACTCACCACTTCTCCTCGCCCTACTACCCTCAAGGCAACGGCCAAGCCGAAGCCACAAACAAGACTCTCATTAGTATTATTGAGAAAACCTTAGAAAAGGGTAGGACGTGGCACGAGAAGCTGGATGAAGCCTTATGGGCTTATAGGACTTCCATCCGGACTCCCATGAATGCCACACCATTCGAATTGGTCTATGGCACAAACGCCATTTTTCCCATTCATACTCAACTGCACTCATTCCATACATCTATAGCACTCGACCTCCCCCTAGAGACGCTTCAGCATGCTAGGATGGCCGAACTAGATTTGCTAGATGAGAGGCGACTCCTTGCCATGGATCATGCTCGTGCATACTGGCAAAAGATAGGCTGACATTATAGCAAACACATGAGACCTCGCCACTTTGAAGTGGGAGATCTAGTCTTAAAAACCATCCACCATAGTGGCCCACACCCCCTAGGCAAGTGGCGCCCCAACTGGGATGGACCCTATGTTGTACGAGCAACCACTACGAACAATTCGTATTGGTTGATCAATGTAGAAGGTAGGAATTTAGCAGATCCTATCAATATTCAATACTTAAAGAAGTATCATGTGTAGGATCTGGATTAAATTCCATTTTTCGAAAATTTTTTAGGGATAGCTGCCCTGAGACATGTGAATAAGGTGTAAAGGCAAAGTCGTGTGACCCTGAGTGAGAGAATTTGCACTTGTGAAAGAGTGGAGTTTTCAAAATCGTGGTTACATTTCAAAATCCTTCCTCTTACAAAGAAAGGCCTAGTTCAACATAGCAAGATACTTGCAAGTAGTACGTGCTATTTCTAAATAGGCTGATCTGGAATGGATCGAGTGTAGGCTTGGGATAAGTCCTCTCCTCTTCTCTTCTATTTCCAAAAGGAAAACAAAGGCCCAAAACAAAAGGGAATTTCCCATTCAAAGTCTCTTTCCAAAAGAAAGAAACCAGACTTCAAAAAGAAAAATCGAATCTCTTGTGAAAAAGGGGGATTAAAGAAAAAATACTCCCAAAGGGAGACCCTCTATGAAAAGAAGGAAAAAGAGGCCAAAAAGCTCAAAAAGAGCAGTTTTCCGCCTTCTGTGCCTCAAACCACGGGACGCTTCAGAAGGGACCGTGGTATCTCTTTCCCATCCCTGGCTTATCCCAAGCTAAAGCATGGTTCATTTCGAGGAATCCTAAAGTAAAAATAGGATTTACTTACTTGAATTTCATCTTGTTTGAGAATTCGACGTTTCGAGTAAGGTGTAGGAATTTGAAATATGCCTTGTTTTCTTATAAAACCTCTGCTAGATAAGCAAGTGTTAAGACTCAAACAAGGGCAAGCACGAAGAGCTCGAGATCCTTAGGATCGAGGCTCAAGACAGTTGTCCCTTTTGTAAATAGCTTTTGTAAATAAGTTTTGAAAACCGAACATCGAACAACATAGGATTTGCTCACTTAGAGCAGTAGGCCTTGTAAGTCTCTAGAGTTCGACCACATCTGGTCTCTAGGAGGTCGCCACTCTTGGCACCACGCCCATGTCATTTGCATTCCATGCATGGTACTTGCATGAACATGATCCCATTTTAGGACCAGATTCCATGTAGAACCCTTTGGCGTGATATCTCGTCCTACCAGAGTTTGTAAATTGAGATTTTTGCTAAAAATTGGGACGATCCCATGTTCTTCGTGGATAGATCTAGGGAGACATTGAAAGGGGTGTTTGTCATCTATGCCCTTATCCAAATCTATTTGGACAAGGCCAAAGAGGGGCATCTGTAAACACCTCGAAATCCCACGAATTTCTCAAATTCATCTGGTTTTGTAAAAGCAGCCCCAAAGGGCTATTTTGAGTCTGGAAACCAGGAGCCTTCCAGACAACCTTGTATATATGTTTTAAACTTCATATTTTAAAAATATATAATATGGCTTTTGAAAACCTTTTAAAACACGTTTTGAAACCCCAAAGCAGCTTGGACTAATCAAGACAGGACCAGCGAAGTCAAGAAGAGCCCAGAACCGGAGCACATGTCGAGCCCGGCACAGCAACTCTTGTATCAAATCCATACCCCCAGGATCTCGAACGTGCAAGACCCTGTTATTATCAAAATGTCATTTGAAGTCATCTCCGGAAGGCAGAAACGGAGGCGGACGATCATGTTGGCGAAGACCCAACGCAGACGGAGTGCTGATGCTGTCAGACCTCGCACAAATCATCCGTTTCGAACACAGCTCGAAGGAGTCAGAGTTCAGTTTGGAGTGGATCTGGACCATATATATCCAGATCCCAATCCAAACCCATGTATGGACTTGGATTTGGATTTGGATCCAGAGATCCAATCCAATATCCATATCCATGGCCCACATCACCTTCTCATAAATGGAGGTGGGGCCCACTTGAATTTCACGTGGAATCATGGGCATGAGAGAGAGTGGGGGTGGATAAGATCAAGAGTGTTGTAATTAAGCTTGACTTGTGTGTCAAGTTTGGGGTTAATCATGTGGGTTAGCCTAATTGAGTGGGTTTAAGCTTGTAATTAGCCAAAACCTAACCTAGGGCTGCACCAACATGAGGTGGTTAAGGTCTATGGGCCATGCAAAGGGAGCTCCTTCACCTAAACCTAACCCAAAACACCTAATCCTAGCCTTCCACCCTAATCCACCCCTAATTTGAGCCTAATCACCTAACCCACTTCCCTAATCCCAACCTAATCCCAACCTAATCACCTAACCCACTTCCCTAATCCTTCCCTAAACCTAGGTTAATTTCCCTAAACCTAGCCTAATCCTAGCCTAATCACCTAACCTAGCTCACTAAACCTCACCCTAGAACCCAACCACCTAACCAAACCCTAAACCCCTAAACCACCCCTAGCCCACAATCTACCCAAACCACTAGTATTTAAAATATCTGGCCCTACCCTTTCCAGCCCACCTTATCTTCATACCACCCTACCTAAACCACCTAACCACTACCCCAAACCCAGCCCTAACCGACCTACCCATCCCTATATAAACCCCCCCCCCCCCTCCCTTGGGGCGGGTTTTTGGGTATCAAGAACCCCTCACCCATCTCAGCCGGGCCCTCTCTTTCCTCCACTTCTCCAGCTGCTCCACCTACTCCACATGGTCCACCTGCTCCGCCTGCACCACCACCATCTCTCCATCCCACCACCACTTGCACAGCCATCTCCACCACCTCCCGGTCGAGCCTCACTACCTGCCCAGCTTCCTTCCAGCCGAGCGCCACCTTCTCTCCATTCGGTAAGTACCCCACACTCTACCTAGCTCCTTCTCCACTCCCTCTCCACTCCCAGCCACCCACCATACCACCACCTTACCTACACATCAGCCACTTGCCGCCACCACTACACTCGGCCAAGCCTTAGCCGCCCTAGCCATTCGCCACTACCTAACTACCCTAGCTACACCCGGCCACCCTATCCGATTTCCTAAGACCTACCCATAGCACTCCTTTATACCCACAACACCCACTACCACCTAGCCCCATCACCTAACTAGCTACCTTCCCATACTCCAGCCTTAGTCATCCTAGCAGCCCGCCACCACCACATTCCCCTAGTCGGCCACTCCAACCGACTATCCCTTCCATTCGGCCAGCCATCTCTTTTCCCCTAGGTGTCCCATTCAAACTTCCCTTAAGCTCCCCTTAGGTCCACACTCCCTAACGCTATATACCCTCCTAGTGACCCTACATACTCACCTGGCCTAGTCCCTTTAATCCCCCACACCAAGGCGACACCCTTGCTTGCAGCCGGCCACCATCAAGGCGCCTATCCCGCGCCCCATTTGCAGCCGGCCAGCACCCTTTGTCGTTCACCCTCGCGGAGCTCCCGTTTGCAGCCCAAGGCGAAGGCCAAGCCCACGCTCAAGCAAGGCCTCTACGGACCAGCTACTAGTAAGTGCCTAACTCGGTCTTTAGTTGTATACTTGCTTGAGATTCAATTCGATACAGGGTTGTAATAACGGAGCATAGTCTCCCCCCGCTTGTAATAACGTGGCTTGGCACACCCACACACGTGCACTCTCTTAGTTGTGCACGATTTTGAACACACACGGGCCTAATCAGCCCCTAATACATAAGTATATACATATACTTTCATTTTTGAAGGGTTTTGCTTAAGTTGGGTGCGTGGTCTTTCAATTCAAGCACTCACACACATTGAGCTTTCGCTCTTATTTGAAAGACCCAAGTAAGGGCCGACCTATACTATTTGGGTTTCATTTCATGTCGTGTGGGTAAGTCTTTCAATTCAAGCACTCTCACACACATTGAGCTTTCGCTCTTATTTGAAAGACCCAAGTAAGGGCCGACCTATACTATTTGGGTTTCATTTCATGTCGTGTGTGTAAGTCTTTCAATTCAAGCACTCTCACACACATTGAGCCTTCGCTCTTATTCCCAAGAGCTTAGTAAAGGCCTTATTGCAGTTATATTTGGGTTTCATTTATGTCGTGTGCGTAGTACTTCAATTCAAGCACTCACACACATTGAGCTTTCGCTCTTACTCCCAAGACCTTAGTCAAGGCCATACTGCAATTTATATTTGGGTTTAATTTCATGTCGTGTGTGTAAGTCTTTCAATTCAAGCACCCACCCACATTGAGCCTTCGCTCTTATTTGCAAGACCTGAGTAAGGGCTCATATATATACTCTATATACATATCTCCCTTCGGCACTTACTTTACAAGTTATTTCCCTTCGGTTATTTCCCTTCGGTCATTTCCCTTCGGTTATTTCCCTTCAGTATCGTCTTTACATTCGGGTTTTCCCTTTGGAGTAGCGTGAGTTTGCATTGCATCTATGCCATACCACGCGGTAGGACGCATATTGCATCAAAGCAAGCCCCGCTCGAATTCGCCCATGTAGTGGAGTGTTCATAACACACAAACTAGGTGGCCCAAAAAGGGATAAAAGAAAAGACTTAGGCACGTGCAAATCCATGTGATCTAAAACATGCAATCGCATTTAAAAGACCCGAAATAGACACCTCGAACCGCTTCGTAGGCTTTCTATCCCAAAACTCGATTTTTTGCAAAGCGTACAGATTGACCCTTGCGCATCGGTGCAAGAAGGTCTGCGATGACAAGAGCTCACTTACTCACAGTCGCCACGATTAGAAGTCAGTATTAAATATATCTTCGCTAGCTTAGGTAAGCTAGCTGGCACGCCCTGTTTGCATAGATAAAGCCTTAAACACACGAGAAGATCCGCTCCGAGCCCTGAAAAGGTGAGAGGCGGGGATTTTCGCGCGTCTACACTCGTCTATGCTTGGGAGAAATTTTTATCAGTTCCAAGATAGACATGTTTATGGAGAGTTTAGAAAGATACCTTTCTAGGTCATAGGGGTTTATTACCACACCCTTTTTATCGACACCCTAGGATGAGTTTGGTATGCATGCTTGTGGGGGGCCTGGTAGAACGACCACTCCCTTGCTTGTTTGTTTTGCTAAGTGTGGGTGTTGATAGATCCTCCCGGATCTAGTCACTTCCTCTACACTATCCCTAGGGCTCGTTCCTATTTTGGCTCTAACTTGGTGTCTCGGGACACCTCGAATCACTACCAAGGCTCTAGCCGGGGGCGGGTTTCTAAGCGCTCCTCGGATCACTATTGCTTGGGCATTTTTTATTTCAGGAAAGTGTGGTGTGTGAGGTGTGGGATGCACGATATGCACTGCATGATTAGAGTGTGATAGGGAGCATACCTCTTTTTCCTTCCCACTCGTACTAGCGTGGTTAAGGAAGGGTTCTTTAAAAATGGCCTGGGGTGACTCCAGCTCTTCAGACACGTGCAGCTTACCTTGCTCGATCAAATCCTCTATTCTATTCTTCAGGGTGTAGTAGTGTTGGGTATCATGGCCCTTGAGCCTATGATATTTACAAAACTTGTTTAAAAACTTTCCTTGGGGTGGTGCCCCTTCAAGAATTTCTGGGAGTGTTGTGAGACCTTGTGCCAATAGGATGTCTAGAACCTCCGTGAGTGGTTGTCCTAGGTTAGTGTACTCCCTTCTTTCAAATCTCTTTTTATTTTTTTGGTTCTTTTCGAAATCTTTTTGCCCTGAAGGTTTTGAGGGTCTTGCTGAACCTTGCTCTACTCGAACATTAGCCACTTTTGGTACTTTTATCCCTCCCTCTGGTGCATGTGGCCCATATGCCCCAGGTTTTTCAAACTTTTTTGGAAAACTTTTTCCTTTCCATAAATCTTCATAAGTTCCCTTTTTCAAATTAGTCTCGAAGAGGAAAGCTTTCTTGATCAATTTTTGGAAAGTAGAAATCTCATGTAAGGAAAGGAGGACTTTCAAGTCAGTTTTGAAATTGTCTAGGATGAGCATCACTGCACACCCTTTGGAGATAGCTTCTTTGACTTGCCCCAAGATTGATCTCCATCTAACGATAAACGCATGGGCGTCTTCGTTAGGGCCTTGTTTGGTGTCCCTCAATGTATTTAAAGTGGGGGTAACTTCAACATTGTACGAAAATCTTTGCATAAAACAGTTGGCTAATTCTTCAAAATCGGCAAACTGGCTTAAGTCATAAGAGGCCAACCATTTTGTAGCACTTCCTTTTAGAGAATGAGGGAACCAATAGACCCACTTAGAGGAGTCTTTTTTCTTTTTATAGGCACTTCGGGAGAAAAGTTGGAGATGAGACCTAGGGTCTCCATTTCCATCATAACGGTGGAAGCTGGGTATCTCATCATCACTATCGATTTGGTAGTCGAAAGGTAGGAAATCTGATAAGGCATAGGACTTTTTCTCATGTTTTTGGTTTTTCAAAAATTGATGTAGAGCCTTTCGATCTTTCTTGGTGAAGGATTCGGGCTCAAGTTCTTCTTCAATTTTGGAAACGACCCTAGGCTTCCTAGAGTGGTTTGATTTCCTATTCATTTTGGTTTTCCTATCATGGGAAGAGCAGGATTCGACTGCTTCAGCTTCTTGGCTTAAAGTGTCGATTTCTTCTCTTAGTACCTTTATTCCCTCCCTTAGGGCAGCGAACCTGTCTCCTTTTGAAAAGCTTTTTGAAATTTTGTTCGAGCGGCGCCTGGTAGAGCGGGAGACCCGGCTGGATACCTCGCAAGATCCTTCTGAGCTTGACATGATCAACCTGTTTCAACCAACTTATCACAAACCTGAAAATTGAATTAGTATAATGGATTCAAACAAAATTTCAAAGTCTCAAGTCCCACCGGGCGTGCCAAATCTGTAGACGTGATTTTATTTCAAATCATGGGATTCGAAATCAAACCCTCGACTACGTCGGGTTGTGCGAGCATGCTAGTTAGTTTATCAAAACTAACAAATTCTGATTTTCTGACTTCTAAGAACGATTATGGACAAGTGAGGTCTTTTCGACTTAGGCCTTCTTGAACCGGCGCTCAAGGGTCAGCCTAGATGCTTGAAATTTGTATGAATCCGTTAATTCGAGAAAGGAAAAACCAGATTTTCCAAAGTTTCAGATTTGTTTTTAAGTTCTTGATTTCTGAAAATTTTCAAATTATGAAAGTTGCAGAATCTGTTCAGTTCCAAAGACCTGTTCTCCAAATTTTTTTAAAAATACTTCTGATTCTCCAAAAATTCTAAAACTTTTACAGAATAGAGACACGTGTGTGTAGAATCAGAATATATTTTTATTTTATAATTTAGTTTTTTATTTTCTGAGAATTAAATACAGAATCAGAAACTGTTATAAAATTCAGAACAGTCCTGTTTCTGTGAATCAGAAGCTTAGAAAAATAGCCATATCTCAGCACTCAGTCACCCAATTTCGATAAAATTTGTTGTGTTAGAAAGATACAGATGTTAGGTTTCCAAAAAATTAAATTCCATCCAATTTTATTCAGTGGTTGCAGAGATACGGGCAAAAGAATAGAGGTCTATTACTGAACATTCTGTTTCTGAAAAACGCAATCTGGATTTTGTATAAACTTCACGGAGCTAATTGACTAGGCAATAGTTTATAAAAATTCCTCAAACTTTTATTTGATAAAGTCTGATATGTCTAGATTATTCATGCAAAATATCAAAGCAATTGGCTTATCCGTTTGTCTATAAAAATTCTGTGATCAGACATGTGTGCACAGACAATTTCAGAAACCAGTTTTACAGAAAATTTCAGAATGTTCCTAACGTGATTCTAAAACGACATTCAACCTATATCAGTCCTAATGATGCATGAGAATCATCTAAACATGGATTTTAATTTCGTTCATGAAGGAATCATGTGTTTGTATCGATATAAATGAAGAACATGAGCTCGAGGCCTTGATTCATATACAAATTTCCAGAATCTGTGCTTCTTCAGATTCTCATGAATTAAAACAAATTTGTGCACGGATTCGAACCTGTATGAGTGAGAGGGAACGTAGAAGAGCTTTATCGGATGATTGTCGGACATCGGAACCAGTCCGGCCTCCTTTTTTTCTTCTTCTTCCCCTCCTTTCTCTCTCTTTCTCTCTCTATTTCTCTGTATTTTCGGATTGAATGTGGTTGTATCTTGGTTGATCATTTTCTGTTGATGCTCACTAGTTGATGCTCGCTGGTTGATGCCCTCTGCAGCACCTGGGGGAGCCTTTTTATAGGCTCTGGCTGTGATTTGGATAAGCCTGTTGGTTAGGATTTGGATGAGTTATTTTTATTGTGTTGATAAAATCTTATCTGAATTGGTTTCATCTTATCTGGAATGTGATCTCCAATTGATAGGCATAATCCTTGTTGAACGTTATTTGTATTTGATTTCATCTGCCTTGGATATCCTTGAACGTGATCTCTGTTGCAGATATGGATGAATCGTTGTGGCTAGAAGTTGTTGACAACATTCAGTTGGAAATCGTTGAAGGCTGTTGAGGGCTGATCTGCTGCTGAGCCTGAGGCTGTAGTTGCGGCTGTGTCTAGAGCTGCGCTTGTTGGTTCACTTGCTGCGTTACGGTAAGACCTGATGGAGAGCCGACCTGCTGCTGGACTGCACCCACTAGTGGTTGACGGCAATGCAGCGATGGCAGTCCTGTTGAGTGTTTGCCCAAACATCGACATTGGTCCGATGACGGGTATTCCACCCAGACTGTCAATGGGTCTCCTCATCATTGTCGGGCCCAACATCCCCTGGCCTCTGTTCTGCTGCATCATCCTCAATTTTGCAGCCACAGCCGGATTCATGCACAGGACGCTGCTGACATTGGAAGCAGGATTGAGACCCATATTGCCCAAGCCAGGCATGGCACCCATTGGCGCCGACATGTTCGGTCCCCTATGACCGATCCCCATGCCTATACCACTAAGGCCAACAAAGTTCCCCAGGTCTCCCACCCCACCACTTGGTTCCATGGGACCACTGACCATGCCATTTCCCATGTTTGCCATGCCCGTAAGTGCACCCATCACCTTTCGCATCTGTGGCTGCTACTGCTGCTGCTGCTGCTGAAGTATCTGCAGTTGCAGGTTGCTGGAATTGCTGACAATCTGATTAGCAACGTGCACACCCACTGGATTTAGTTGTGCAAGCGAGTTGTTTGAGCCAAGAGTGGATGATCTTTGTAACTGCGAATACTGCTTTTATCTCGGCCAAATGCATTTGGTACTGTGCTTCTCTTTGTCGTTGTCACAGCCACTGCACGTACCAAGGTGGAGCCGCAGCATAGTAGCTCTTTCAAATTCATTTCGGTTTTGGTGAAAACATTTTTGTTATGTAACAAGGCCAATTTGGAAATTCAGCATGATGAAACTGAACACGTAACATAAGCAAAACACTATTGATAACCACTTCTAAGGAGTTGATGATTTCACATGATGATTTCAACTGAATCTCTTAATATTACATGTATAAGAGTATTCAAACAATCCCCCATTATCTGCGCATCTGCTGTGAAAGTGATTATGTTCATGCCTACCTATTATGAAATTGTTAAGTAAGGCCCATGTTACGTTTTTGAAAATCAACTATCATGCTCATTCAATCCTTTCCACGAGTGTTGGGATATTAAAATTTTATCATAACATATCAATAGCATACCAGTAACAAATGACGATGCAAATTGATGTATATCAATACTAATTACCTCGATACCCAAACATAACGTAGACACGTTACGAAAGGCATTTGATACCAAACCTTCATTTTCGGAGGCTTTCGTTCTTGCTTCCACCTTTCCTTTCTTTTGATAATACCGACCTTGCCCTCTAGAAATTGATTTCTTTCTAAATATGAGCGTTTCTTTTTGGGAAGCTCACTTTCCCTTTTTAACCCCCGTTTTCCTTTTTTGGGCGCCCACCGTCCTTTTAAGGTATCAACTTGTCTTTTTGATACCTATATCTTTTCAAAAGGCAAGCTTTCAACATACTTTTCATCATAAATCTTTTAAGAAAACGAAATCCTGCTTTTCCAGTGTTAAGGGCAAAATCGTCATTTTCCCCAATTTTGTCAAAATTCGAAATTTTCAAAAAGAAAAGCATTCTTTTATCATTTTAAAGCTTCCATAAAATTTTGGTACCAAAACAAACTCGTTTAGTGCCTTTTTCCTTCAAAAACCCCAAAATTGCTAAAATGGCCACTTTCCTAAAAAGGTAAGAATTTTAAAAGAAAATTTTGGGTGTCTACAAGATGCATCGAATCACACTCATGCACCCACATACCCATAAAATATGCCAAAGGATATGGATTTTCAAGGTGTGTCGAATGTCCCGCACCAAGAAAAGGAATTTCAAAAAGAAAATAACATCAAAATAAAGTTCAAAATATGGTAGACATGGTTATTCCTAAGGCATGCATCGACATCATAGGTACACCTAACCCTACCATGTATAAACAAGTCTCCTTGAGCCTAGGTTTGTATCATGAACCTGAACCTATGGCAATGATTTTTCCCAACTGTAAACATAAAAATTTCCACTCCTAAGTTTGTGAAACCTGAAGTGAACTTTCTCGTGCTTACGTCTTTTTGCGAGCGTGTCAGCTAGCTTACTGAAACTAGCGAAGGTTTTTGAAATATTTTTGACTTTTTGGTGATTGTGGGAAAGTGGGATCTTTTCGCTTAAACCTTCTCGAACCGATGCTCAAGGGTAAGTTTAAACGCTTAGAAACTTCAATTTTTCAAAACAAGTGTTAACTTCGAATGATCAGTGTTTGATGAATTCGATTTGTGCCTTCTTTGTAATTTTTATTACTGATGTTGAACGACCCTAAATCTTTGTGAGTTTTATCTATTTAGGCCTGATATGTGTGTGAATGTGTGGCCTAATTTCAATGTGGTTTGAGCGAGGATTTGAGGGCTTTTGAAAGCGAGCGAATGCAGGGATGCTGAAATCCTTTTTGGGCTTTTTGAGAGCTATGATGCGAACTCACCCAAATTGAAATTGCAACTCACTCGACTTTAAGTAAACCCACACAAATTGAAGTGCAACTCTACTTCCACTATAGTAAACTCACAGAACTGGAAAATATATATATGTTTTATCCTAAGAGCGAAAAGGCTCAATGTGTGTGAGTGTAAAGAGCGGAAAGGCTCGAGTGCTCGTGGGTGTTCTTGTGTTGAATTTAAATTACGACTCACACAACTTGAAAGTAAATCCACCCAAATGTAAGTGCAACTCACACGACCTGAAAGTAAATCCACCCGAAAGTAAGTGCAACTCACACAACTTTCACAAAGTAAATTTACCCAAATTGAAGTATATACATTTAGCTTAAGAGCGGAAAGGCTCAATGTGTGTGAATGTAAAGAGTGGAAAGGCTCAAGTGTTCGTGGGTGTTTGTAAACACCCCAAAATCAAATGATTTTCCAAAACAAACACTTGGTTTGTAAAACCATTTCAAAACCAATTTTGATCTTTCGAAAACCCAGGAGTTCAAAAGCTTTAAATTTTTTATCAAAACCCCTTTTGAAATATAGGTTTCTTAAACTCAGGCCAAGTCCCAATTTTGTAAGTAGCCAAATCAAACAGGTGGAGCCTGATCGAAAAGCAGCTCCAAAAGCATGTCCAAAAGCTTAGAATTCAGCCCGGCCTAATGAAAGCAGGATTAAAAAGCAAAAGGAGAGCCCAGGCCATAAGTAGACTTTAACCCTAGAACATAAAATGCAAAGCCAAAGCACCAAACAAAACTATCAGAAATCCAAGCCCAAGCTTGAAATTCCAAAAATCAGACGAAACGAAGTCTAGAAGGTGAGAAGGAGATTAGATGAAAAGGCTGGAGAAAACCCAGCCCAAGATGGAGCACTGATGAAGCTAGGGCCTGTGAAAACTGCCCGTCTCGAAACGCCAAGAATGGCTAAAGAAACGAAAATTTGGATTGGATCTAGATATAAATATCTAGATCCAGACCCAAATAGTATTTAGATCATAAAAACCAAATCCAAGATCCAAACCCAAAACCCATCCCCTTGCCTATAAATAGAGGTGAGGGGTGGATGAAAGTTCATGTGAACTTCAAGTGGGAGGCTTGGGAGAGAGAGAGCATAAAGTAAGAGAGAGAAGATTGGTGGGCTTGACTTTGTCAAGTGGGTTAGCCATATGGGCTTAGCCAAAGGGGAAATGGGTTCAAGTCATGTGAGTTGGACCTAACCTAGGGCTGCACCAACATGAAGAATGGCATGGGCGTGGATCAAGGCATGGGCTACACAAGGTGGACCGGCTCCAAGAGGTAGGTCTCTCAACCTAACCCTAACCTAACCACTAAACCTAACCCCAAACTAGCCTAGACTTAGCCTACATACCCCAAACCGACTCCATTTTACCCCCTAGTTGGACCATTCTCGCCCCAACTGACCTATCCCTATGTCCAAACCGACTCCCCCATTTAACCTAAACCAACTTAATTAGACCTAGTTCAGCCACCCCCAAACCGACTCTATTTAGCCCCTAGACCTAAGCACACCTAGGTTTAGCCCACCCCTCACCACTGACCCAGCCAAAACCCCTTAACCGAGTGCACCTTGCACTCGGTTTTCGCCTAGATCATACCCGGCTGTCACCACCGCCTGCACCTTGTGCCATGCCCTTACCACGACCACACTTCACCTCCCCAGCCACTCGCACCCCCCAGCCAATACCCAGCACCTCGAAGCCACCAGACTGTCACTTACCTGCCACACCCGACGCTCCCAGCCGAACCCCAGCCACACACCAACACCACTCACCCGCTACTACCCCAACCTGCACACTCCCAGCCTCACCCTCTGCCTGCCACAGCCGCACCCAGCTCTCGCACCCTCTGCCTGTCGACCTTGACCTCCCCCAGCCACACGCTAGCACCCGGCTGTCACTACCTCGCTGTGCGCGTCACCAGCACCTTGTCCAGCACCCCCACTGCATGCCTGTCACCATCACCCGGCCCACACCCTTTTGCCGTGACCTAACCCCATCCCACCTAACTCACCTAAGACCTCACCTAGCTAGGACCACACACATTACACCCTAACCTAAACCTTAGCCGAACCCAGCCCATCCTAAACCCTCAAGCACTTGGCTGCCCCCAAGTAAACCCAAGCTTAAACTCCCACGTCTAGACCCACCTAGGGAGACCTATTTAGTGGCTGCCAAGGAGGATGGACCCAAGCAACTCGAGAGGAGAAGCCGACCACGTGTAAGTGTTTGTTTAAGTTCGGTTTTTACCTTACTCATTTAAGATTAAATTCAATTCGATACGGGGTTGTAATAATGGAGCGTAGTCAACCCCCCCGAAATGTAATATTTGTGCTTGATACACAAGCCACACATGTACACTTGAGCCTTATCGCTCTTAATCGTACACAAGGGACACCCACGTGCACTTTAACCTTTCCACTCTTAATTGCACAGGATTGCACACACATTGAGCCTTTCCGCTCTTAAGCTAAAGTATATATTTCCATTCGAGTATTTACTTTAGTGAAAGTTGTGTGTGTTGCAATTCAATTCGGGTAGTTACATTCAAGGAGTGTGAGTTTGTCATTTAAATTTCACACTTACACGTATTGAGCCTTTCCGCTCTTAAGCTAAAGTATAAATTTCCCTTTGGGTATTTACCTTAGTGAAAGTCGTGTGAGTTCTCATTTAAATTTTACACTTACACACACGTGCATTGAGCCTTTCCGCTCTTAAGCTAAAGTATATATTTCCATTCGGGTATTTACTTTAGTGAAAGCTGTGTGAGTTGTCATTTCAATTTCACACGAGAAGCACACAAAAGCACTCGAGCCTTTCCGCTCTCCACTCTCACACACATTGAGCCTTGTCGCTCTTAGGATATAACATATTTATATATTTTCAAGTTGTGTGAGTTTACTTCACGTCGAGTTGCATTTCCCTTTCTGTGGATTTACATTAAGTCGCGTGAGTTGCTTTACATTTCGGGTATTTACATTAAGCTGTGTGAGTTGCACTTCAATTTCGGGTATTTTCATTAAGTTGTACGAGTTGCCTTTCAATTCGAGCCTACCTCACATCATCATCTCAAAAACCCAAAAATATTTGTGCATCTTTGCATTCGTTAGCTCTCAAAAGTGCCCTGAATCTACGCACAAACCATGTTGAAAATAGGCCACATGTGAACACACATATCAGGCATAAATAGCTAAAACTCAAAAACTTAGGTTCATCCAAAGTCGTAATAAAACTTGCAAACTAGGCATACATCGAGTTTTTCAAACACTAATATTGCAAAGTTTTGTAAAAATGAAGTTTTAAGCATTTAAACTGACCCTTGAGTATCGGCTTAAGAAGGTTTAAACGAAAAGATCCCTCTTCCCCACTGTAAACACCCCAAAATCAAATGATTTTCCAAAACAAACACCTGGTTTGAAAAATCCATTTCAAAACCAAATTTTGAGTTTTCGAAAACCCAAGAGTTGCAAAAGCTTTAAACTTTTGTTTGAAAACCCGTTCAAAATATGAATTTCTCAAACTCGGGCCAAGTCCTCATTTTGTAAAAAAACCAAATCCAACAGGTAGAGCCAGCTCCAAAAGCAGGTTCAAAAGCCTAGAATTTAGCCTACTCTGATAAAAGCAGAGTCAAAAGGCAAAAAGGAGAACCCAGGCCAGAAGCATACTTCAAGCCTAGAGCATAAAATACCAAGTCAAAAGCATCAACCAAATCATCAAAAATCCAAGCCCAAGCTTGAAATATCAAGAATTAGACAAAATGAAGTCTGGAAAGGTGAGAAGGAGTTCGGACGAAAAGGTTGGGAAAGACCCAGCCCAAGACAGAGCACTGATGAAGCTAGGGCTGGCGAAAATTGTCCATCTTAAAATGTGAAGAAGGACTGAAGAAATGAAAATTTGGATTGGATTTGGACCCAAATATCCAAATCCAGACCCAAATAGTGTTTGGATCGGATTTAGATATCAAAATTTAAATCCAAGATCCAAACCCAAGACCCAACCCCTTGCCTATAAATAGAGGTGAGGGGGGGCCTAAAAGTTCACGTGAATTTGCAAGTGAAAGGCTTGGGAAGAGAGAGAATGAGTGGAGGGCATAAAGTAGATGTGGTGGGCCATAGCCATGTGGGCTTGATCAAGAGTGTGGGTTCAAGCCTTGTATGAACCTAGGCTCAACCAAAGGGCTGCACCAACTTGAAGTGCGGCTGCAAAAAGGCATGGAAGGATGGGCTATGCATGGTGGACCGGATCCAAGAGGTAGGTCTCTCAACCTCACCCTATCCTAGCCTACTTCATCTAACCGACCCCGCTAAACCTAACCCAAACCTAGCCTAGACCTAGCTCCTTTCACCTAAACCGACCCAAACTCCTCCAAACTGACTCCCTTAAAACCCACCTAAACCTAACCCTAATTGCACCCTAGCTAGACCATCTTCACCCTAAACCTACCCACCTAACCCACGGCTAAACCTAGTCCAGCCACCCCCTAACCTACCTAACCTAAACCATCTAACCGAGTGCAACCTGCACTCGGTTTTCGTCCTACACTCCCCCTAGATAACCCTCGGCCTGCACCTTGTGCAGCGCCTGCGACGTTCCAACACCCGGCCTGCTTCTTACCGCATGCCCTCTCCCTACCAACACCCGGCCACCCTAGCACCAACCCCGCCCCCCTTAGCCAGCGTCACCCCACTGCCCGAGCGCTCACTTGTCCTTATCGTAACCACCCGCCTAACTCTAGCGCCTAGCACCTGCCATCACCGCTCCACTACCCCCGCAGCACCCTAGCAGTGCACCCTTTCCCTAGCACCTGCAGCAACACCCTAGTGTTGCGCCTGTCCCTATCGCCTGTCGCAGCACCCTAGCGCCTACCACAACCCCTACCACGGGTGCACCTAGCGCCACACCACACCATCCCAGCACCTACCTCATAACACCCCAGCATACCAGCCCCTACCTGCCACTGCCGGTTCCCAGCTACACCTTAGCCGAGACCCGACCAGCTGCATCCCATCCCTTTATGGCGGACTAGCACCTAGCCCCACTTAATCTGTGACCTCCTTTAGCCAACCCACGTCTTGGCCGAACTAAGCCTCTCCTAAGTCTAATCCTTTGGCTGCCCCCAAGCACACTCTAAGCCTAAACCTCACGTCTAAACCCACCTAGGGAGACCTATATATTGTCTACCAAGGTGGACGGACCCGAACAAGTTGAGAGGAAAAGCAGACCACTTGTAAGTGTTTAAATTCAGTTTTTACCTTACTCCTTTGAAATTTAATTCAATTCGACACGGGGTTGTAATAATGGAGTGTAGTCTCCGAAATATAATATTTGTGCTTGATACACAAGACACACACGTACACTTGAGCCATATTGCTCTTAGATGTACACAAGGAACACCCACGTGCACTTGAGCCTTTCCGCTCTTAATTGCACACGATTGCACACACATTGAGCCTTTCTGCTCTTAAGCTAAAGTATATATTTCCCTTTGGGTATTTACTTTAGTGAAAGCTGTGTGAATTGCAATTCAATGCGGGTTGTTACATTCACATTGTGTGAGTTGGTCATTTAAATTTCACACTCGCACACAAAAGTACTCGAGCATTTGCTCTACACTCCGACACATTTTGAGCCTTTGTTGCTCATAAGATATAGCATACTTATGTACTGTCCAGCTGCATGAATTTTACATTAAGTCGTATAAGTACTTACATTCCGGGTGGGTTTAATTCAAGTTGTGTGAGTTGTCATTTACATTTACACACCAAAAGCACTCACTCACAATTGAGCCTTTCCACTCTTACTATATACTTATATTTCAATTTCGACAAGTTCAATTCAAGTCATGTGAGTTGTCTTTTCCATTTACACACCAAAAGCACTAACTCACAATTGAGCCTTTTCGCTCTTAAGATATAAGTATATTTCAATTTTGTAATTTACATTCAAGTCGTGTGAGTTGCTTTACATTTCGGGTATTTCCCTTAAGCTGCGTGAGTTGCACTTTCAATTTCGGGTAGTTACATTAAGTTGTGTGAGTTGCTTTCAATTCGAGCCTAGCTCACATCATCATCTCAAACCCAAAAAATATTTGTGCAGCCTTGCATTCGTGCGTTTTCAAAGAAACCCTGAATCTTCGCTCAAACACGCTGAAATTAGGCCACTTGTGCACACACATATCCAACCTAAATAGCTAAAAACTCAAAGACTTGGAATCGTCCAGCCCCCGTATATAAAACTTGCAAACATAGGCATAACTCGAGTTTTCAAAACACTTATCTCTTTTTCCAGAGTCCAAATTGTTTTATCAAAATCCATAAGCGCTTAAACTGACCCTTGAGCATCGGTTCAAGAAGGTTTAAAGCGAAAAGATCCCGCTTGCTCACAATTGCCTTAAAAAGTCAGATATTTCAAAATCTTCGCTAGCTTGAGCAAGCTAGCTGGCACGCCCATAGAAATGAAGTAGATGCGAAAAGGTTCATTTCCAGCTTCAAAACTAGAAGTGAAAATTTTCGTGCTTATAGAATTGGCACCCCCTGTGGGACTCGGGACTTAAAAAGTTGATAAAACAAGCAGAACTCTGCGAAATTTTTTCGAAAGTGTTAAAATTTTCACCTAAATTGCATTTGTAGGATTTCAAACTTTTTGTTGACTCATGTCTAGTTCAGGCTCTAACAAAGTAACTAGCCAGGCCTCGTGCTCGTCAAGTTCTATTTCCAAAAAGATTTTGAAATCTCAATTGAAGTGTAAAAAAGAGGAGTTAGAAAACTTGCATAGGGAATTTGAGGCTAAAATAGATGCAAGAATCGATGCCCTTAGCCAAGAGGCTGAGGTGGCCGACTCTTGTTCGTCACATGGTGAACCTGCCAAAGCCAAGAAAACAACTACCAAGATAAGAAAACCCAAGGAAACCTCCGTAATGGGGGGGGACCAATACCACGATTCCTTCACACTGAAGGATCGCAAAGCCCTTCAACAACTGTTTAGAGGGCAAAATAAAGAAAAGAAATCGTACGCCCTGTCTGACTTCCTTCCTTCTGATTATGAAACAGACAACGATGATGACATACCGAATTTCCATTGGTATGATGGCATGGGGATCGTAGATCCCACTTGCAACTCTTTTCACGCAGAGCCCATAAGAAAAAGAGGGACTCTGCGAAATGGATTTATTGGTTCCTCTAAACACCCCAAAATCAAATAATTTTCCAAAACAAACACCTGGTTTGAAAATCCATTTCAAAGCCAGATTTTGAGTTTTCGAAAACCTAGGAGTTGCAAAAAGCTTTAAACTTCTGTTTGAAAACTCGTTCAAAATGTAAATTTCTTAAACTCGAGCTAAGTCCAAATTTTGTAAAAGCCAAAACAAATAGGTGGAGCCTGATCAAAAGCAGCCTAAAAAAGTAGGTTCAAAAGCCCAGAATGCATCTTGGCCTGATAAAAGCAGGATCAAAAGGCGAAAGGAGAGCCTAGGCCAGAAGCAAACTTCAAGCCCGGAGCATCAAATGCCAAGCCAAGAGCATCTGCCAAATAATAAAAGATCCAAGCCTAAAATATCAAGAATTAGACAAAACGGAGTCTAGAAAGGTGAGAAGGAGTTCGGACGAAAAGGTTGGGGAAGACCCAACCCAAGACGGAGCACTGATGAAGCCAGGGCCCGTAGAAACTGTCTGTCTCGAAACGCAAAGAAGGGCTGAAGAAATGGAAATTTGGATTGGATCTGGACCCAAATATCCAGATCCAAACCCAAATAGTGTTTGGATCAGATTTGGATCTCAAAATCCAAATCCAAGATCCATACCCAAGACCCACCTCATTTGCCTATAAATAGAGGTTAGGGGGGGCCATAAACTCACGTGAATTTGCAATTGGAAGGCTTGGGAAGAGAGAGAATGAGTGGAGGGCATAAAGTAGATATGGTGGGCCATAGCCATGTGGGCTTGATAATGAGTGTGGGTTCAAGCCTTGTATGAACCTAGGCTCAACCAAAGGGCTGCACCAACTTGAAGAAAGACTGCAAAAAGGCGTGGAAGCATGGGCTATGCATGGTGGACCGGTTCCAAGAGGTAGGTCTCTCAACCTCACCCTAACCTAGCCTAAACCACCTAACCGACTCTACTAAACCTAACCCAAAACTAGCCTAGACCTAGCCCCTTACACCTAAACCAAACCAAACCCACCCAAACCGACTCCCTTAAAAACCACCTAAACCTAACCGTAACCGCATCCTAACTAGACCATCTTCACCCTAAACCAACCTAACCTAGCCCTAGCCGACCAACCTAACCTAACCCACTTCCCCACCAACCTAAATCTAAACCTAACCGAGTGCAGTTGCACTCGGTTTGAACCTATTTCAAACCTCATCCGACACCTACATCACCCGGCTCTTGGAGCACCTAGCGCCACACTACTACAGCCCCCGGCCAGCGTCACCTCCTGCCCTAGCGCTACCCTGTAGACGCGCGAAAATCCCCGCCTCTTTGCCTTTTTCAGGGCTCGGAGCGGATCCTCTCGTGTGTCTAAGGCCTATGTATGCAAACAGGGCGTGCCAACTAGCTTACCTAAGTTAGCGAAGATATTTTTAACACTGACTTCTAAACGTGGCGACTGTGAGTAAGTAAGCTCTTGTCGTCGCAGACCTTCTTGCACCGATGCGCAAGGGTCAGTCTGTACGCTTTGCAAAAATCGAGTTTTGGAGAGAAAGTCTACGAAGCGGTTCGAGGTATCTATTTCGGGTCTTTAAAATGCGATTGCATGTTTTAGATCACGTGGATTTGCACGTGCCTAAGTCTTTTCTTTTATCCCTTTTCGGGCCACCTAGTTTGTGTGTTATGAACACTCCACTACGTGGGCGAATTCTAGCGGGGCTTGCTTTGATGCAATATGCGTCCTACCTCGTGGTATGGCGTAGATGCAATGCAAACTCACGCTACTCCAAAGGGAAAACCCGAAATGTAAAGACAATACTGAAGGGAAATAACTGAAGGGAAATAACCGAAGGGAAATAACCGAAGGAAAATAACCGAAGGGAGATATGTATATAGATTATGTATATGAGCCCTTACTCGGGTCTTACAAATAAGAGCGAAGGCTCAATGTGGGTGCGTGCTTGAATTGAAAGACTTACTCACACGACATGAAATTAAACCCAAATATAAATTGCAGTATGGCCTTGACTAAGGTCTTGGGAGTAAGAGCGAAGGCTCAATGTGTGTGAGAGTGCTTGAATTGAAGTACTACACACACGATATAAATGAAACCCAAATATAACTGCAATAAGGCCTTTACTAAGGTCTTGGGAATAAGAGCGAAGGCTCAATGTGTGTGAGAGTGCTTGAATTGAAGTACTACACACACGACATAAATGAAACCCAAATATAACTGCAATAAGGCCTTTACTAAGGTCTTGGGAATAAGAGCGAAGGCTCAATGTGTGTGAGAGTGCTTGAATTGAAAGACTTACACACACGACATGAAATGAAACCCAAATAGTATAGTGTAAACACCCCGAAATCCCACGAATTCCTTAAAACAAACTTGGTTTTGTAAAAGTAGCCCCAAAGGGCCATTTTGAGTCTGGAAACCCAGGAGCCTTCCAGACAACCCTGTATATATGTTTTAAAACTTTGTCTTTCGAAAACATACAATATAGCTTTTAAAACCCTTTTAAAAACATGTTTTGAAACCCCGAAGCGGCTTGGCCCGATCAAGACAGGACCAGCAAAGTCTAAGAAGAGCCCGGAACCGGAACACATGTCGAGCCCGGCGCAGCAACTCTTGTATCACATCCATACCCCTAGGATCTCGAACGTCCAAGACCCTGTTCTTATCAAAATGTCATTTGAAGTCATCTCCGGAAGGCAGACGGAGTACTGATGCTGTCAGGCCCCGCACGAATCGTCCGTTTCGAACCCAGCTCGAAGGAGTCAGAGTTCAGTTTGGATTGGATCTGGACCATATATATCCAGATTCCAATCCAAACCCATATGTGGACTTGGATTTGGATTTGGATCCAGAGATCCAATCCAATATCCATATCCATGGCCCACATCACCTTCTCATAAATGGAGGTGGGGCCCACTTGAAATTCACGTGGGATATTGGGCATGAGAGAGAGTGGGGGTGAAAAATATCAAGAGTGTTGTATTAAGCTTGACTTGTGTGTCAAGTTTGGGTTTAATCATGTGGGTTAGCCTAATTGAGTGGGTTTAAGCTTGTAATTAGCTAAAACCTAACCTAGGGCTGCACCAACATGGGGTGATCAAGGTCTATGGGCCATGCTAAGGGAGCTCCATCACCTAGACCTAACCCAAAATGACTAATCCTAGCCTAAACCCCTAATCCACCCCTAATCCCAACCTAATCACCTAACCCACTTCCCTAATCCCGGCCTAATCCCAACCTAATCACCTAACCCACTTCCCTAATCCTTCCCTAAACCTAGATTAATTTCCCTAATCCTAGCCTAAACCGAGCCTAATCACCTAACCTAGCTCACTAAACCTCACCCTAAAACCCAACCACCTAACCTAGCCCTAAACCCCTAAACCACCCTTAGCCCACAATCTACCCAAACCCTAGTTTTAAAATATCTGGCCCAACCCTTTCCAGCCCACCTTATCTACATACCACCCTACCTAAACCACCTAACCACTACCCTCAGCCCAGCCCTAACCGACCTACCCATCCCCTATTTAAACCCCTCCCCTTTGGGGGCGGGTTTCCAAGCTAGAAGGCCCTCACCTCAGCCCAGCCGACTCCACTCTCCACCTGTCCGCCTCCTCCACTCTCCACCTGCTCCACTCTCCACCTGCTCCACTAGCTCTACCTGCACCACCACCTTCCCTCTTCCATCCACCACCATTCCCCAGCCGGACGCCACCACCTTCACCCAACCGAACCAGCCAAGAGCCCACCTGCCCGCCTGCTTCTCATTGCCTTCCACCGCCTCTCCCCCTTCGGTAAGTACCCTAACTCTATCAAAACCCTTCCCTTCCACCTCTCCACTCCTAGCCACCCACCCTATCATCATCTTAGCCCTTTTGCCACCACCCTTTTCACTTAGCCGAACCTAGCAAAACCCAAACTGCCGGCCACTACCTAGCCATCATATCCCATTCGGCCTTCCCCTAGGTGTCCCATTCGGCCTTCCCACAAACTCTCCTTTAGGTCCAGTTTTCCCTAAACACTCAACTCCCCTAGTGACCCTAAGAACTCACTTGTTCAGCCCCTTTAACCCCCCACCTCGAGGCGACATCCACTTGCCACCGGCCACCTTTGAGGCGCCTATCCCGCGCCCCACTTGCAGCCGGCCAGCACCTTTGGTCACCTATCCTCGCGGAGCTCCCGTTTGCAGCCCAAGGCCGAGCCCACGCTCAAGCAAGACCTCTACAGACCAGCTACTCGTAAGTGTCTAAACTCGGTCTTTAGTTGTACACTTGCTTGAGATTCAATTTGATACGGGGTTGTAATAACGGAGCATAATCTCCCCCCGCTTGTAATAACGTGGCTTGGCACAACCACACACGTGCACTCTCTTAGTCGTGCACGATTTTGAACACACACGGGCCTAATCAGCCCCTAATACATAAGTGTATATATATACTTTCATTTTCGAAGGGTTTTGTTTAAGTTGGGTGCGTTGTCTTTCAATTCAAGCACTCACACACATTGAGCTTTCGCTCTTATTTGAAAGACCCAAGTAAGGGCCGACCTATACTATTTGGGTTTTATTTCATGTCGTGTGAGTAAGTCTTTCAATTCAAGCACTCTCACACACATTGAGCTTTCGCTCTTATTTGAAAGACCCAAGTAAGGGCCGACCTATACTATTTGGGTTTTATTTCATGTCGTGTGAGTAAGTCTATCAATTCAAGCACTCTCACACACATTGAGCTTTCGCTCTTACTCCCAAGACCTTAGTAAAGGCCTTATTGCAGTTATATTTGGGTTTCATTTATGTCGTGTGTGTAGTACTTCAATTCAAGCACTCTCACACACATTGAGCCTTCGCTCTTACTCCCAAGACCTTAGTCAAGGCCATACTGCAATTTATATTTGGGTTTAATTTCATGTCGTGTGTGTAAGTCTTTCAATTCAAGCACGCACCCACATTGAGCCTTCGCTCTTATTTGCAAGACCCAAGTAAGGGCTCATATACATAATCTATATACATATCTCCCTTCGGTTATTTCCCTTCGGTTATTTCCCTTCGGTTATTTCCCTTCAGTCATTTTCCTTCAGTATTATCTTTACATTTCGGGTTTTCCCTTTGGAGTAGCGTGAGTTTGCATTGCATCTACGCCATACCACGAGGTAGGACGCATATTGCATCAAAGCAAGCCCCGCTCGAATTCGCCCATGTAGTGGAGTGTTCATAACACACAAACTAGGTGGCCCGAAGAGGGATAAAAGAAAAGACTTAGGCACGTGCAAATCCACGTGATCTAAAACATGCAACCGCATCTTAAAGACCCGAAATAGACACCTCGAACCGCTTCGTAGACTTTCCTCCAAAAACTCGATTTTTGCAAAGCGTACAGACTGACCCTTGCACATCGGTGCAAGAAGGTCTGCGACGACAAGAGCTTACTTGCTCACAGTCGCCACGTTTAGAAGTCAGTGTTAAAAATATCTTCGCTAGCTTAAGTAAGCTAGCTGGCACGCCCTGTTTGCATACATAGGCCTTAGACACACGAGAGGATCCGCTCCAAGCCCCGAAAGAGGCGAAGAGGCAGGGACACACGACATGAAATGAAACCCAAATAGTATAGGTCGGCCCTTACTTGGGTCTTTCAAATAAGAGCGAAAGCTCAATGTGTGTGAAAGTGCTTGAATTGAAAGACAACGCACCCAACTTAAGCAAAACCCTTCGAAAATGAAAGTATATATATACACTTATGTACTAGGGGCTGATTAGGCCCGTGTGTGTTCAAAATCGTGCACAACTAAGAGAGTGCACGTGTGTGGGTGTGCCAAGCCACGTTATTACAAGCGGGAGGAGACTATGCTCCGTTATTACAACCGCGTATCAAATTGAATCTCAAGCAAGTATACAACTAAAGACCGAGTTTAGGCACTTACGAGTAGCTGGTCCGTAGAGGCCTTGCTTGAGCGTGGGCTTGGCCTTCGCCTTGGGCTGCAAACGGGAGCTCCGGGAGGGTGGATGATAAAGGGTGCTGGCCGGCTGCAAGTGGGGCGCGGGATAGGCGCCTCGAAGGTGGTCGGCTGCAAATGGGTGTTGCCTTGATGTGGGTGATTAAAGGGCTGGGCCAAGTGAGTGTGTAGGGTCACTAGGAGAGTCTAGAGTATTGGGGAGTATGGACCTAAAGGGGGTTTAAGGGAAGGCCGAATGGGAGTCTTATAGGGTAGCCGGATGTAGATGGGATGGTTAGGTAGTGGCCGGTAGTTTAGGTTGTGCTAGGCTCGGCTAAGGGAGAATGGTGGCAGCTGTAGACGCGCGAAAATCCCCGCCTCCTCGCCCCTTTCGTGGCTTGGAGTGGATCTTATCGTGCGTCTAAGGCCTAGATATACAAACAGGGCGTGCCAGCTAGCTTACTTAAGCTAGCGAAGATATATCAACACTGACTTCTAAACGTGGCGACTGTGAGCAAGTGAGCTCTTGTCGTCGCAGACCTTCTTGCACCGATGCGCAAGGGTCAGTCTGTACGCTTTTGCAAAAATCGAGTTTTGGGGAGAAAGTCTACGAAACGGTTCGAGGTGTCTATTTCGGGTCTTTAAGATGCGATTGCATGTTTTTAGATCACGTGGATTTGCACGTGCCTAAGTCTTTTCTTTTATCCCTTTTTGGGTCGCCTAGTTTGTGTGTTATGAACACTCCACTACATGGGCGAATTCGAGCGGGGGTTGCTTCGATGCAATATGCGTCCTACCTCGTGGTATGGCGTAGATGCAATGCAAACTCACGCTACTCCAAAGGGAAAACCCGAAATGTAAAGACAATACGGAAGGGAAATAACAGAAGGGAAATAACCGAAGGGAAATAACCGAAGGGAAATAACCGAAGGGAAATAACCGAAGGGAGATACGTATATATCTTATGTATATGAGCCCTTACTCGGGTCTTGCAAATAAGAGCGAAGGCTCAATGTGGGTGCGTGCTTGAATTGAAAGACTTACACACACGACATGAAATTAAACCCAAATATAAATTGCAGTATGGCCTTGACTAAGGTCTTGGGAGTAAGAGCGAAGGCTCAATGTGTGTGAGAGTGCTTGAATTGAAGTACTACACACACGACATAAATGAAACCCAAATATAACTGCAATAAGGCCTTTACTAAGGTCTTGGGAGTAAGAGCGAAGGCTCAATGTGTGTGAAAGTGCTTGAATTGAAAGACTTACTCACACAACAAGAAATGAAACCCAAATAGTATAGGTCGGCCCTTACTTGGGTCTTTCAAATAAGAGCGAAAGCTCAATGTGTGTGAGAGTGTTTAAATTGAAAGACTTACTCACACGACATGAAATGAAACCCAAATAGTATAGGTCGGCCCTTACTTGGGTCTTTCAAATAAGAGCGAAAGCTCAATGTGTGTGAGAGTGTTTAAATTGAAAGACTTACTCACACGACATGAAATGAAACCCAAATAGTATAGGTCGGCCCTTACTTGGGTCTTTCAAATAAGAGCGAAAGCTCAATGTGTGTGAGAGTGTTTAAATTGAAAGACGACACACCCAACTTAAACAAAACCCTTCGGAAATGAAATATATACGTACACTTATATATTAGGGGCTGATTAGGCCCGTGTGTGTTTGAAATTGTGCACGACTAAGAGAGTGCACGTGTGTGGTTGTGCCAAGCCACGTTATTACAAGCGGGGGGAGACTATGCTCCGTTATTACAACCCCGTATCGAATTGAATTTCAAGCAAGTGTATGATCAAAGACCGAGTTTAGAAACTTACAAGTAGCTGGTCCGTAGAGGTCTTGCTTGAGCGTGGCCTTGGCTTTGGGCTGCAAATGGGAGCTCCGCGAAGGTGTGTGACCAAGGGTGCTGGCCGGCTGCAAATGGGGCGCGGGATGGACGCCTCGAAGGGGACCGGTGGCAAGTGGGCGGCGCCTCCAAGTAGGGAGTTTAGAGTGGCTGACTAAGTGGGTCTTAGGGTCACTAGGGAAGTTAGGGACTTAGGGAAACTGGCCCTAAAAGGTGAGCTAGTGGGAAGGCCAAATAGGACACCTAGGGGGGGATCGGCCGAATGGGAGATGGTGGCTGAGCAGTGGCCAGCCACTTGGGTTATCCTAGGTTCGGCTAGGCTTAGGTGGTGGCGGCAAAGAGGTGGAGCTAAGGGGAAGATGGGTGGTTAAGAGTGGAGAGGTGGTAGAGAATGGTTTTGAGGGAGTTAGGGGGACTTACCGAATGGGAAGGAGTGGCGGCAAAGGTGGCTGTCGGCTGGTGGAAGATGGGAGAAGGAGAGGGCCCGGCTGAGTGAGGTGGTGGTGTCCGGCTGGGGGGGGGCAGTGATGGTGGACGGAAGAGGGAGAGTGGCGGAGCAGGTGGCGGCTGGTGGGGCTGGAGCTGCTGGGAAGACGGGTGAGAGATGGGAGAAGGAGAGGGCCCGGCTGGGTGGTGGAGTGGTTCCCACTTGGAAAACCCGCCCACAATGAGGGGGGTTTAAATAGGGGATGGGTAGGTCGGTTAGGGCTGGGTTGTGGGTAGTGGTTAGGTGGTTTAGGTAGGGTAGTATGTAGATAAGGTGGGCTGGATGGGGCTGGGCCAGATATTTTAAAACTAGGGGTTTGGGAAAATCGTGGGCTAAGGGTGGTTTAGGGGTTTAGGGCTAGGTTAGGTGGTTGGGTTTTAGGGTGAGGCTTAGTGAGCTAGGTTAGGTGGTTTAGGCTAGGTTTAGGCTAGGATTAGGGAAATTAATCTAGGTTTAGGGAAGGATTAGGGAAGTGGGTTAGGTGATTAGGTTGGGATTAGGCCGGGATTAGGGAAGTGGGTTAGGTGATTAGGTTCAGATTAGGCCGGGATTAGGGGTTTAGGCTAGGTTTAGGCATTTTGGGTTAGGTTTAGGTGAAGGAGCTCCCTCAGCATGGCCCATAGACCTTGATCACCCAATGTTGGTGCAGCCCTAGGTTAGGTTTTAGCTAATTACAAGCTTAAACCCACTTAATTAGGCTAAACCACAAGATTAAACCCAAACTTGACACACAAGTCAAGCTTAATACAACACTCTTGATATTTATCACCCCCACTCTCTCTCATGCCCAATATCCCACGTGAATTTCAAGTGGGCCCCACCTCCATTTATGAGAAGGTGATGTGGGCCATGGATATGGATATTGGATTGGATCTCTGGATCCAAATCCAAATCCAAGTCCACATATGGGTTTGGATTGGGGTCTGGATATATATGGTCCAGATCCAATCCAAACTGAACTCTGACTCCTTCGAGCTGGGTTCGAGACGGACGATTTGTGCGGGGCCTGACAGCATCAGTACTCCGTCTGCGTTGGGTCTTCGCCAACATAGTCGTCCGCCTCCGTTTCTGCCTTCCGGAGATGACTTCAAATGCTTTTTTGATAAGAACAGGGTCTTGGACGTTCGAGATCCTGGGATGTGAATCAGATGCAAGAGTTGTTGTGCCGGGCTTGACAGGTGTTCCGGTTCCGAGCTCTTCTTGGCTCTCCTGGTCCTGTCTTGATCGAGCCAAGCCACTTCGGGGTTTCAAAACAAGTTTTAAAAGGGTTTTCAAAAGCTATATCATATGTTTTTGAAAGATAAAGTTCAAAATATATATACAGGGTTGTTTGGAAGGCTCCTGGGTTTCCAAACTCAAAAATGGCCCTTTGGGGCTGCTTGTACAAAACCAGATGGATTTTGAGAAATTCGTGGGATTTCGGGGTGTTTACAGATGCCCCTCTTTGGCCTTGTCCAAATAGATTTGGATAAGGGCAAAGATGACAAACACCCCTTTTAATGTCTCCCTAGATCTAGCCACGAAGAATATAGGATCGTCCCATTTTAACAAAATCTCAATTTTACAAACTCTGGTAGGAGGAGATATCACGCCAAAGGGTTCACTTATGAAATCTGGTCCTAAATGGGATCATGTTCATGCAAGTACCATGCGTGGAATGCAGATGACATGGGTGTGGTGCCAAGAGTGGCGACCTCCCAGAGACCAGGTGTGGTCGAACTCTAGAGACTTACAAGGCCTACTGCTCAAAGTGAGCAAAAACCCTATGTTGTTCGATGTTCGGTTTTCAAAACTTATTTACAAAAGCTATTTACAAAAGGGACAACTGTCTTGAGTCTCGATCCTAAGGATCTCGAGCTCTTCGTGCTTGCCCTTGTTTGAGTCTTTAACACTCGCTTATCTAGCGGAGGTTTTTATAAGAAAACAAGCTTCATTTCAAATCCCTACGCCTTACTTGAAAGGTCGAATTCTCAAACAAGATGAAATTCAAGTAAGTAAATCCTATTTTTACTTTAGGATTCCTTGAAATGAACCATGTTTAGCTTGGGATAAGCCAGGGATGGGAAAGAGATACCACGGTCCCTTCTGAAGCGTCCCGTGGTTTGAGGCACAGAAGGCGGAAAACTGCTCTTTTTGAGCTTTTTGGCCTCTTTTTCCTTTTTTTCCATAGAGGGTCTCCCTTTGGGAGTATTTTTTCTTTAATCCCTCTTTTCATAAGAGAATCGATTTTTCTTTTTCAAGTCTGGTTTCTTTCTTTTGGAAAGAGACTTTAAATGGGAAATTCCCTTTTGGTTTGGGCCTTTGTTTTCCTTTTGGAAGGAGAAGAGAAGAGGGGAGGACTTATCCCAAGCCTACACTCGATCCATTCCAGATCAGCCTATTTAGAAATAGCACGTACTACTTGCAAGTATCTTGCTATGTTGAACTAGGCCTTTCTTTGTAAGATGAAGGATTTTGAAATGCAACCACGATTTTGAAAACTCCACTCTTTCACAAGTGCGAATTCCCTCACTCAGGGTCACACGAATTGCTTTTGCACCTTATTCACATGTCTCAGGGCAGCTATCCCTATAAAATTTTCGAAAACTGGAATTTAATCCAGATCCTACACATGATACTTTTTTAAGTATTGAATATTGATAGGATCTGCTAAATTCCTACCTTCTACATCGATCAACCAATACGAATTGTTCGTAGTGGTTGCTCGTACAACATAGGGTCCATCCCAGTTGGGGCGCCACTTGCCTAGGGGGTGTGGGCCACGATGGTGGATGGTTTTCAAGACCAGATCTCCCACTTCAAAGTGGCGAGGTCTCATGTGTTTGCTATAATGTCGGGCTATCCTTTGCCGGTATGCACGAGCATGATCCATGGCAAGGAGTCGCCTCTCATCTAGCAAATCTAGTTCGGCCATCCTAGCATGCTGAAGCGTCTCTAGGGGGAGGTCGAGTGCAATGGATGTATGGAATGAATGCAGTTGGGTATGAATGGGAAGAATGGCGTTTGTGCCATAGACCAATTCGAATGGTGTGGCATTCGTGGGAGTCCGGATGGAAGTCCTATAAGCCCATAAGGCTTCATCCAGCTTCTCATGCCACCTCCTACCCTTCTCTAAGGTTTTCTCAATGATACCAATGAGAGTCTTGTTTGTGGCTTCGGCTTGGCCGTTGCCTTGCGGGTAGTAGGGCGAGGAGAAGTGGTGAGTTATGCCATACGTGTTGCACAACTTAACCATCCGCTCGTTCTTGAATGGGGTACCATTATCAGACACAAGGTCTCGTGGAACCCCAAATCGAGCCAAGATATTCCTCCGGATGAAAGCCACCACATGTTGCCCCATTACATTCGTTAGGGAAATGGCTTCCACCCACTTGGAGAAATACTCCGTGGCTGCTAAAATAAAACGATGCCCATTCGAGGCCTTTAGAAATATTGGGCCTACAATGTCAAACGCCCACATGGTAAATGGCCAGGGGCTGACCACGGAATGCAATGCTGATGAAGGGATATGAATGGCGTGCCCATGCACTTGACATGGATGACACTTCCTAACATGATCGTGACAATCCTTTTTCAGGGTGGACCAAAAATAACCCCCTCTAAGTATTTTCATCGCCATCATGTTGGCATTAACATGACCTCCACATTCTCCATCGTGGAACTCGTGCATCACTATCCTAGCCTCCTCTAGGTCGATACACCTAAGCAGAATGCCGGTAAAACTCTTTTTGTATAAGACCCCACCCAGAATGGTGTATCGGGTCGAAATCTTACGAATGAATGCCCTATCTTTGGATGTGGCATCCTCGGTGAATCCCCCATTTTCTAAAAATTGTTTTATGTCATAGAACCAGGGTTTTTCAATAGACTCTGGGTTGTTTTGGCAAATATCCAAGTCGTGTGTGGATGGATGGGGCGCATGCCATATTTCCAAAGATCTGGTCCCTGAAATGGGATCGACCTTCAGGGCTGAACCCAAAGAGGAGAGGGCATCGGCGATGCCATTGTCCTCTCTTCCCACGTGTGTGAGCTTACACGACTGGAAGGATTGGACCAATCGAGTGGCCAACTCGTGGTATGGAAGTAGTTTCTCATTACGTACTTGCCAAATTTTTAAAACCTGATTTATGACAAGGAGCGAATCTCCAAAGACCTCGATGCATGATGCCCCTAGAGTTTTCGAAATCCTTAAGCCTTGTATGAGTGCTTCATACTCAGCTACGTTGTTGGAACATTCGAAATCTAAGCGGACTACTATGGGAATCTCGCCCTTTTCAGGGGAGATTAGGATGATCCCGGCACCAGCCCCTCGTTGGTTTCGTGCCCCGTCGAAGTGCATCTTACATACTTGGTTTTCAAAAGAATTTGCCAAAATGTGGTTTTGAAAATGGTTTTGCAATATGCCTTCATCAGGCATTTCGACAAGAGTGGGATATGCGTCCTCCAAGGGGAAGTCAGCCACGTAATCTGCTAGGGCTTGCCCCTTAACGGAGATCTGGTGATGGTATTTTAGATCATACTCCATTAGAAGGAGTTGCCATTTGCCCAATCTACCTGTGAGAATGGGTTTTTCGAACAAGTGCTTGATTGGATCAAGCTTGGACACTATCCAGATCTCATGATCTAGGAAGTAGTGTCTGAATTTCTGGCAGGCCCAGACTAGGGCCAAGCACGTCTTCTCCATGGCTTGATAATTTCGTTCATAAGCCAAGAGAGTTTTCGAAATATAGTGGATGGCATACTCCTTATGGGTGTCATCCTCGTATTGAGCCAACAGGGCTCCTAAAGCGTTTACATGCACGGAGATGTACAATAAAAGCGGTTTTCCTTGTTTTGGAGGATTCAAAACGGGGGGATTAACCAAGTATGCCTTTAGTCTCTCGAAGGACTTTTGGCATTCGTCATCCCATAAGAATTTCGTACCCTTCCTCAATAGTTTGTTGAAGGGTTCGCATCTAGTTGCCAGATTCGATATGAATCGGCGCACAGATTGTAATCGACCCTGGAGGCTACGGACTTGGGTGAGATTGGAGGGTGGAGCCATGTCTATGATGGCTCGACACTTAGAGGGGTCGACTTCTATTCCCCTTTGGCTCACCATAAAGCCTAGAAGCTTTCCTGATTCTACCCCGAACACACATTTTTGAGGGTTTAGCTTTACTTTGTAAAGCCTAAGCCTTTCGAAGATTTTTGTAAACATTCGATATGGGTGCATCGGGTTTTGGATTTTGCCAAGAGATCATCTACATACACTTCTACAAGCTCGTGAATTTGATCATGGAAGATCGTGTTCATGGCTCGTTGGTATGTTGCGCCGGCATTTTTCAAACCAAAGGGCATGACTGTATAGCAGTACGTGCCCCATGGGGTTGTGAAGGCGGTCTTACCCTGATCTCGTGGGCTTAGTTTGATTTGATTATAGCCTGAATAGCCATCCATGAATGAAAACATTTCATGATTTGCAGTACTATCGACTATCAAATCTATGTTTGGTAAAGGATAATTATCCTTTGGAGTGGCTTTATTCAGGTTTCTGAAATCGATGCATATTCGAATTTTCCCATTGGTTTTTCGAACTACCACGATATTTGACAACCAATCAGAATACGCAATGGGTTTTATAAATCCGGCTTTTAGCAGATCTTCTAAACCCTCTTTGACTTGCGTGTGTACATTCGGGTGTATTTTCCTAAGCTTCTGCTTTATTGGTTTTACACCTACATCTAAGGGAAGACGATGCTCGACTATGCTGGGATCTATGCCCGGCATGTCTTCATACGTCCATGCAAACACATCTAAATAGGTTTGTAGAAATGCAATGAATGCTAACTTTTCAGTTTCATGCAAGTATGCGCCTATTTTAATGGTTTTGGGATTGGAATCATCCCCTAGGTTCACCTCTACGAAATCTCCTCCTACTGATTGGGAAGGTCTTTCAAAATCGAGAATTCTATGAAATTCTGGGAGCTCAGAAGTGGGATCTTCCTCAGGGGGATCCACTTCTGGGCTTCGATCATTCTCGTGGACTTTAGACCCGAGGGAACTTGATGCGTGGTTTTCAAAATAACCTGGTTTTGTACTTGGATTTTCAAGTGATTTCGAAATTTTTGGTCTGGCTATGCAGACGACGTTTCTTTCGAAATTCTTTTCTTTCGCCAAAGTTAAACCAGGAGCAGCTATGTACAAAATCTTTTTGGTATTTTCCAAATTTTCGATTTTTTTGGGTTTTTGTAAAACAAGAACTTTGGGAACTATACAAAGCACACTTTTTTCGAGTTTTTGCTTTTCCATTGTTTTTGGTTTTTCTTGTTTTTCGATTTTTTTCGATTTTTAAGTTTTCAAATGTTTTTGGTATTTTTAGAAAAAGGGATCTTCCGTCATACCTACAAAGGGAAAACACTATGGGTTAGACTCGGAATAGGAGGTCTAAACCATAGGTCTCTTCTAAGACAGGCTCCGGGGCACCCTTGACCCAGGTGGTCACAGGGGGTGGCTCCGGCGGTATTCGGGGAGTATAGCCGATCCCGTATCGGCTTGGATTGGCCCTAGGAAGGATGGGCTCTAGGAGACCCTGGTTTTGTGCCCCTAGACTCTTGTAGGGCGTGTAGCCCATGTTCAATAACATGTTCCACGACCTTTTGTTTTTTTGAAAAGATGGGATATAAGTCGTGGTCCTGGAACATGCTATCGTCCATATTAGGCTCGTATGGCCTTTTGTCCAGGGATTTTGGAAATAGGGAACGCTTGGGTTTTCCTAGGAGGATTAGAGTCGGGAGGGGGCCTGCTTTGGGCGGCCCCTTCACACATACAACCTTCCTAGGGTTGTTCAACACGAGCCGAGGTGGCTCAACCATGATTTGCCCCAGGTTAGCCTCATGGGCCTGGGAGCTCGATAAACAAGGGGAGTTTATGATCCCCTGAAGTTGTGGGTGACTCTCACCTAGGATCACTACGACTTGGTCCCTAAAAGGGATCTTGACACACTTGTGGAAGGTGGATGGCACAGCGCACAAACTGTGTATCCAGGGTCTTCCCAGCAACAGGTTATAATGAGGGTGGATGTCCAAGACATGGAACACCCCCGTGTGTTCGATCCCTCCCGTTTCCATTGGGAGTTCGATGGATCCTAAAGGCCTAGACGCATTCCCATCGTATCCAGTGATAACGATGGGGCTTGGGTTCACTGAAGTCAAGGTGACTCCGATTTTGTACGCCACGTGAAGTGGAAGGATGTTGAGCCCTCCTCCACCATCGACTAGGCACCTGTCCAGAGAGTGGTTGTTTAGAACCACCTCGATATGCAGGGCCTGGTTATGGGTTTCGTAGGGTCTATCTACATCATCTTCCGAAAAGGTGATGGGCGATTTTGCTCCTAATAAAGCCACTTGGGCAGACAAGGACTCCGGACTTATGTTCGAATCAACCTTGGCCCTTTCTAGAATTTTCTCTAAGACAAGTCTATGCCTAGGCGAGGTTTTGATAAGCTCTAGGATAGACATGTGAATAGGAATCTTTGAAAGGTGGTTTTCGAAATCATAAGGATTTAGGATGATTTTGTCCTTATCTGCTTTTGGCAGACCACTAGGGATACATGCTTTTGAGGGGCCAGGCACACTGACCACCTTTTGAGCACCTTGAAGGTGCGGGGGTTGGTAGATCCTCCCAGATCTAGTGACTTCCCCCACGACCAGCCTAGGGTTCGCGCTAAACTTGGCTCTAAGGATGAGCTGAGGAGAACCTTGGATTTTCAAAACTGGTTTTGTCGGGGTTTCCACTTTTGGTGGTCCCCGGATGACGACTTGGGCGGGCCTCTTGTATAGTACAAGGATGGGCGCACAAGCAGGTCGACCAGGTTCGGGCTTTCGCGCTAGTTCCTTGGAAATGGTGAGGGTACATACCTCCTTTCCTTTCCCACTGCCACTGGCGTGTTTGGGAAAGGGTTCCTTGAAGATAGCTTGAGGTGGCTCAGATTCCGCAGTGACCTGGAGCCGGCCCTCCGCTATCAAGTTCTCAATTTTATTTAGAAGAGAGAAGCACCGTTTGGTATCATGGCCTTTGAGCCGATGATACTTGCAAAACCGGTTTAAATACCCCCCTTTGGACGTGACTCCTTCGGGGATTTCAGGGAGTTCTATCATGCCCTGGGCAAGTAAGAGGTCTAGGACCTCCGACACAGGTTGCCCCAGCGGAGTGTACTCCCGTTTTTCAATTGGTTTTGAAAAATTGCGTTCTCTCTTATTTTCTATTTTTTCAAAATTTTTAGAAGTGCCCGCCATGCCTGGATCCACCCGGACATTGGCGATTTTATGGGGCTTTGCCCCTTTGTCCGTTGTGGGCAGCCCATATGCGATGGGCTTTTCCACACGTGTTTTGGGAACGGCACTTCCTTTCCATAAGTGGTCGTATGTCCCTTTTCGCAGGTTGGTTTCGAAAAGGGAGGCCTTTTTGATCAACTTATGGAAAGTTGAAATCTCATGGAGCGAGAGAAGGGTTTTTAACTCGCTTTTGAAATTATCCAGGATGAGCATTACTGCGCATCCTTCGGATATAGGCTCTCGCACTTGGCCTAAAAGAGACCTCCATCTTATAATGAAGGCATGCACGTCTTCGTTCATGCCTTGCTTTGTATCCCTTAGGGTATTCAGGGTTGGCGTGACTTCCACGTTGTGTGCAAATCTTTGCATGAAGCAGTTCGCTAACTCTTCAAAAGTAGCGAACTGGCTTAAGTCGTAGGAAGCCAGCCATTTGGCAGCTGTGCCCTTAAGGGATAGAGGGAACCAATACACCCATTTCATCGAGTCCTTTTTCTTCTTATGGGCTCGACGTGAGAAAAGCTGCAAGTGAGACCTAGGGTCTCCCATGCCATCATACCGATGGAAGTTCGGTATTTCATCGTCACTGTCTGTTTCGTAATCCATAGGAAGGAAATCAGACAGGGCGTAGCTTCTTTTCTCTTTATTTTGCCCTTTCAGCAGTTGCTGTAGGGCTTTACGGTCCTTTTGTGTGAAGGACTCGTGGTATTGGTTGCCTTCCATTACGGAGGCTTCTTTTTGCTTGCGAGGTTTTTCAATTTTCTTTTTAGGCCTTTGTTCACCGTTTGATGAACATGAATCGCCTACTTCAGCCTCTTGGCTGAGAGCATCGATTTTGGCCTCAAATTCCCTTCTCAAATCCTCGATTTCCTCTAGTTTTATTTTGTTTTTGAAAATCCTCCTAGAGTGAGAACTTGATGCGCATGAGCCTTGGCTCGACACTTCACTTGGATTGGATTTTGACATGCTTTTCAAGCTTTTTCAAAATTTCCTAAGTAAAAGCAAAGAAAACAAGTTAAAAACGACACCTTTATAAAATTTTCGCAAAACTCCTACAAGTAAACTCGATTTTTGAAAAGGTTCACGTCCCACCGGGCGTGCCAATCTCTGTAGACGCGCGAAAATCCCCGCCTCCTCGCCCCTTTCGTGGCTTGGAGTGGATCTTATCGTGCGTCTAAGGCCTAAATATACAAACAGGGCGTGCCAGCTAGCTTACTTAAGCTAGCGAAGATATATCAACACTGACTTCTAAACGTGGCGACTGTGAGCAAGTGAGCTCTTGTCGTCGCAGACCTTCTTGCACCGATGCGCAAAGGGTCAGTCTGTACGCTTTTGCAAAAATCGAGTTTTGGGGAGAAAGTCTACGAAACGGTTCGAGGTGTCTATTTCGGGTCTTTAAGATGCGATTGCATGTTTTTAGATCACGTGGATTTGCACGTGCCTAAGTCTTTTCTTTTATCCCTTTTTGGGTCGCCTAGTTTGTGTGTTATGAACACTCCACTACATGGGCGAATTCGAGCGGGGGTTGCTTCGATGCAATATGCGTCCTACCTCGTGGTATGGCGTAGATGCAATGCAAACTCACGCTACTCCAAAGGGAAAACCCGAAATGTAAAGACAATACGGAAGGGAAATAACAGAAGGGAAATAACCGAAGGGAAATAACCGAAGGGAAATAACCGAAGGGAAATAACCGAAGGGAAATAACCGAAGGGAGATACGTATATATCTTATGTATATGAGCCCTTACTCGGGTCTTGCAAATAAGAGCGAAGGCTCAATGTGGGTGCGTGCTTGAATTGAAAGACTTACACACACGACATGAAATTAAACCCAAATATAAATTGCAGTATGGCCTTGACTAAGGTCTTGGGAGTAAGAGCGAAGGCTCAATGTGTGTGAGAGTGCTTGAATTGAAGTACTACACACACGACATAAATGAAACCCAAATATAACTGCAATAAGGCCTTTACTAAGGTCTTGGGAGTAAGAGCGAAGGCTCAATGTGTGTGAAAGTGCTTGAATTGAAAGACTTACTCACACAACAAGAAATGAAACCCAAATAGTATAGGTCGGCCCTTACTTGGGTCTTTCAAATAAGAGCGAAAGCTCAATGTGTGTGAGAGTGTTTAAATTGAAAGACTTACTCACACGACATGAAATGAAACCCAAATAGTATAGGTCGGCCCTTACTTGGGTCTTTCAAATAAGAGCGAAAGCTCAATGTGTGTGAGAGTGTTTAAATTGAAAGACTTACTCACACGACATGAAATGAAACCCAAATAGTATAGGTCGGCCCTTACTTGGGTCTTTCAAATAAGAGCGAAAGCTCAATGTGTGTGAGAGTGTTTAAATTGAAAGACGACACACCCAACTTAAACAAAACCCTTCGGAAATGAAATATATACGTACACTTATATATTAGGGGCTGATTAGGCCCGTGTGTGTTTGAAATTGTGCACGACTAAGAGAGTGCACGTGTGTGGTTGTGCCAAGCCACGTTATTACAAGCGGGGGGAGACTATGCTCCGTTATTACAACCCCGTATCGAATTGAATTTCAAGCAAGTGTATGATCAAAGACCGAGTTTAGAAACTTACAAGTAGCTGGTCCGTAGAGGTCTTGCTTGAGCGTGGCCTTGGCTTTGGGCTGCAAATGGGAGCTCCGCGAAGGTGTGTGACCAAGGGTGCTGGCCGGCTGCAAATGGGGCGCGGGATGGACGCCTCGAAGGGGACCGGTGGCAAGTGGGCGGCGCCTCCAAGTAGGGAGTTTAGAGTGGCTGACTAAGTGGGTCTTAGGGTCACTAGGGAAGTTAGGGACTTAGGGAAACTGGCCCTAAAAGGTGAGCTAGTGGGAAGGCCAAATAGGACACCTAGGGGGGGATCGGCCGAATGGGAGATGGTGGCTGAGCAGTGGCCAACCACTTGGGTTATCCTAGGTTCGGCTAGGCTTAGGTGGTGGCGGCAAAGAGGTGGAGCTAAGGGGAAGATGGGTGGTTAAGAGTGGAGAGGTGGTAGAGAATGGTTTTGAGGGAGTTAGGGGGACTTACCGAATGGGAAGGAGTGGCGGCAAAGGTGGCTGTCGGCTGGTGGAAGATGGGAGAAGGAGAGGGCCCGGCTGAGTGAGGTGGTGGTGTCCGGCTGGGGGGGGGCAGTGATGGTGGACGGAAGAGGGAGAGTGGCGGAGCAGGTGGCGGCTGGTGGGGCTGGAGCTGCTGGGAAGACGGGTGAGAGATGGGAGAAGGAGAGGGCCCGGCTGGGTGGTGGAGTGGTTCCCACTTGGAAAACCCGCCCACAATGAGGGGGGTTTAAATAGGGGATGGGTAGGTCGGTTAGGGCTGGGTTGTGGGTAGTGGTTAGGTGGTTTAGGTAGGGTAGTATGTAGATAAGGTGGGCTGGATGGGGCTGGGCCAGATATTTTAAAACTAGGGGTTTGGGAAAATCGTGGGCTAAGGGTGGTTTAGGGGTTTAGGGCTAGGTTAGGTGGTTGGGTTTTAGGGTGAGGTTTAGTGAGCTAGGTTAGGTGGTTTAGGCTAGGTTTAGGCTAGGATTAGGGAAATTAATCTAGGTTTAGGGAAGGATTAGGGAAGTGGGTTAGGTGATTAGGTTGGGATTAGGCCGGGATTAGGGAAGTGGGTTAGGTGATTAGGTTCAGATTAGGCCGGGATTAGGGGTTTAGGCTAGGTTTAGGCATTTTGGGTTAGGTTTAGGTGAAGGAGCTCCCTCAGCATGGCCCATAGACCTTGATCACCCAATGTTGGTGCAGCCCTAGGTTAGGTTTTAGCTAATTACAAGCTTAAACCCACTTAATTAGGCTAAACCACAAGATTAAACCCAAACTTGACACACAAGTCAAGCTTAATACAACACTCTTGATATTTATCACCCCCACTCTCTCTCATGCCCAATATCCCACGTGAATTTCAAGTGAGCCCCACCTCCATTTATGAGAAGGTGATGTGGGCCATGGATATGGATATTGGATTGGATCTCTGGATCCAAATCCAAATCCAAGTCCACATATGGGTTTGGATTGGGGTCTGGATATATATGGTCCAGATCCAATCCAAACTGAACTCTGACTCCTTCGAGCTGGGTTCGAGACGGACGATTTGTGCGGGGCCTGACAGCATCAGTACTCCGTCTGCGTTGGGTCTTCGCCAACATAGTCGTCCGCCTCCGTTTCTACCTTCCGGAGATGACTTCAAATGCTTTTTTGATAAGAACAGGGTCTTGGACGTTCGAGATCCTGGGATGTGAATTAGATGCAAGAGTTGCTGTGCCGGGCTTGACAGGTGTTCCGGTTCCGGGCTCTTCTTGGCTCTCCTGGTCCTGTCTTGATCGAGCCAAGCCACTTCGGGGTTTCAAAACAAGTTTTAAAAGGGTTTTCAAAAGCTATATCATATGTTTTTGAAAGATAAAGTTCAAAATATATATACAGGGTTGTTTGGAAGGCTCCTGGGTTTCCAAACTCAAAAATGGCCCTTTGGGGCTGCTTGTACAAAACCAGATGGATTTTGAGAAATTCGTGGGATTTCGGGGTGTTTACAGCAGCAAAGGGCTGATGTGTAGGTGAGATGATGGTATGGTGGGTGGCTAGGAATGGAGAGGGAGTAGAGAAGGATTTAGGTAGAGTTGGGGGGTGCTTACCGAATGGGGAGAAGGTGGTACCCGGCTGGGAGGAAGATGGGCAGGCTGTGAAGCTCGGTCGGGAGGTGGTGGAGGTGGCGGTGCAAGCTGTGGGGGGATGGAAGGATGGTGGTGGTGCAGGCGGCGCAGGTGGAGCAGCTGGGGCAGGTGGGAGATGGTGGGACTCGGCTAGACTTGGGGAAGGAGGGGACCCGGCTGGGATGGGTGAAGCCACTAGATAGGGAAACCCGCCCCCAAAAGGGGGGGGTTTATATAGGGATGGGTAGGTCGGTTAGGGCTAGGTTTGGGGTAGTGGTTAGGTGGTTTAGGTAGGGTGGTATGAAGATAAGGTGGGCTGGAAAGGGTAGGGCCAGATATTTTGAAAACTAGTGGTTTGGGTAGATTGTGGGCTAGGGGTGGTTTAGGGGTTTAGGGCTAGGTTAGGTGGTTGGGTTCTAGGGTGAGGTTTAGTGAGCTAGGTTAGGTGATTAGGCTAGGTTTAGGCTAGGTTTAGGGAAATTAACCTAGGTTTAGGGAAGGATTAGGGAAGTGGGTTAGGTGATTAGGTTGGGATTAGGCCGGGATTAGGGAAGTGGGTTAGGTGTTTAGGCTCAGATTAGGGGTGGATTAGGGTGGTAGGCTAGGATTAGGTGTTTTGGGTTAGGTTTAGGTGAAGGAGCTCCCTTAGCATGGCCCATAGACCTTAACCATATCATGTTGGTGCAGCCCTAGGTTAGGTTTTGGCTAATTACAAGCTTAAACCCACTCAATTAGGCTAACCCACATGATTAACCCCAAACTTGACACACAAGTCAAGCTTAATTACAACCCTCTTGATATTTTCCATCCCCACTCTCTCTCATGCCCATGATCCCACGTGAATTTCAAGTGGGCCCCACCTCCATTTATGAGAAGGTGATGTGGCCATGGATATGGATATTGGATTGGATCTCTGGATCCAAATCCAAATCCAAGTCCACATATGGGTTTGGATTGGGATCTAGATATATATGGTCCAGATCCAATCCAAACTGAACTCTGACTCCTTCGAGCTGGGTTCGAAACGGACGATTCGTGCGGGGCCTGACAGCATCAGTACTCCGTCTCCGTTGGGTCTTCGCCAACATGGTCGTCCGCCTCCGTTTCTGCCTTCCGGAGATGACTTCAAATGATATTTTGATAAGAACAGGGTCTTGGACGTTCGAGATCTTGGGGGTGTGAATCAGATACAAGAGTTGCTGTGCCGGGCTCGACATGTGCTCCGGTTCCGGGCTCTTCTTAGCTCTCCTGGTCCTGTCTTGATCGGGCCAAGCCGCTTCGGGGTTTCAAAAACGTGTTTTAACAAGGTTTTAAAAGCTATATTATATATTTTTGAAATATGAAGTTTAAAACATATATACAGGGTTGTCTGGAAGGCTCCTGGGTTTCCAGACTCAAAAAATGGCCCTTTGGGGCTGCTTGTATAAAACCAGATGGATTTCGAGAAATTCGTGGGATTTCGGGGTGTTTACATACCCCATGGTCCCCCATTCCCTACCGACACCCGGCACACCTAGCGCCACTCCACTACCGTGACCAACCGCCTAGCTCCCAACTGAGACCTCCACCTACCATCACCACCCCACTCTCCCCAGCTTCCAACCGAGACCTCCACCTGCCGTCACCACCCCACTCTCTCCAGCTCCTAGCTGCACCCCATCACACCGCACCTGCCCTACCTAGCGCCGCATCCCACTCCCTAGCGCCTTGCCATAGCCTCCGCGTCACACCACACCAGCCAGCGCCATAGCCTCCTTTAAAATTCAATTCAATTCGATACGGGGTTGTAATAATGGAGCGTAGTCTCCCCCCGAAATGTAATATTTGTGCTTGATACACAAAGCACACACGCACACTTGAGCCATATTGCTCTTAGACGTACACAAAACACCCACGTGCACTTGAGCCTTTCCGCTCTTAATTGCACATGATTGCACACACATTGAGCCTTTCCACTCTTAAGCTAAAGTATATATTTCCCTTTGGGTATTTACTTTAGTGAAAGCTGTGTGAGTTGCAATTCAATTCGGGTTGTTACATTCACATTGTACGAGTTTGTCATTTAAATTTCACACTCGTACACAAAAGTACTCGAGCACTTGCTCTACACTCTCACGCACATTTTTGAGCCTTTATTGCTCATAAGATATAGCATACTTATATATTTTCCAGCTACGTGAGTTTTACATTCAATCGTGTAAGCACTTACATTCCGGGTGGGTTTGATTCAAGTTGTGTGAGTTGTCTTTACATTTACACACCAAGAGCACTCGCTCACAATTGAGCCTTTCCGCTCTCACTATATACTTATATTTCAATTTCGGCAAGTTCAAATTCAAGTCGTGTGAGTTGTCTTTCCATTTACACACCAAAAGCACTCACTCACAATTGAGCCTTTCCGCTCTTAAGATATAAGTATATTTCAATTTTGCAATTTACATTCAAGTCATTGCTTTTAAATTTGGGTTTTTCCCTTAAGTTGCGTGTGTTGCACTTTCAATTTTGGGTATTTACATTAAGTTGTGTGAGTTGCTTTCAATTCGAGCATACCTCACATCATCTTTTCAAACCCGAAAAACATTTGTGCATCCTTGCATTCGTGTGTTTTCAAAGAAACCACGAATCTACGCTCAAACACGCTGAAATTAGGCCACTTGTGCACACACATATCCGACCTAAATAGCTTAAAACTCAAAGACTTCTAATCGTCCAACCCCCGTACATAAAATTTACAAACTTAGGCAAAACTCGAGTTTTCAAAACACTTGTATCCTTTCAAAAAGTCAAAATTATTTTATCAAAGTCCATGAGCGCTTAAACTGACCCTTGAGCACCGGTTCAAGAAGGTTTAAAGTGAAAAGATCCTGCTTGCTCATAATTGCCTAAAAAACGTCAGATATTTCAAAAGCTTCGCTAGCTTGAGCAAGCTAGCTGAGATGCCCATAGAAATGATGTAGATGCGAAAAGGTTCATTTCCGGCTTCAAAACCATAAGTGAGAATTTTCGTTGTTTACAAATTGGCACGCTCGGTGGGACCCGGGACTTAAAAAGTTGATAAAACAAGCAGAACTCTGCGAAATTTTTCCGAAACTGTTAAAATTTTTGCCTAAATTTCATTTATAGGATTTTAAAACCTTTTGTTGAGTCATTGTAGACACCGAAAAATTTTCAACTCCGGGTTCTTAGGCCTGAAGTGAACCTTTTCGAATCTACGTCGCTTTTAAAGGGCATGCCAGCTAGCTTACTCAAGCTAGCGAAGTAAGTTTTGAAAATATCTGACTTATGTGGTGACTGTGGACAAGTGGGATCTTTTCGTCGCAGACCTTCTTGAACTGATGCTTAAGGGTCAGTCTGTACACTTAGAAAACTTGATTTTAAGCAAACATGACCTTTTTGAAAAGTATGAAAGTGTTTGATCAATTGGTTTTCATCAAATTGCAGATTTTATTCATGGGATTTACATGTTCCTATGTCTTTGGGTTTTTTTGCCTATTTAGGTATGTAGTTGTGTGCATCAAGTGCTCGATTTTGGCAAGTTCTACATGATTTTGCTCAGGATGGTTTGATGCAAGTATGCTACCTATCTCGAGTGTGGCGTATATGCAATGAAACTCATACAACTTGAATTTAAAACCCAAAATTTAAAGACATAGCTGAAGGGAAATTGCAGAAGGGAAAATATGGCTATATCTTAGGTGCGGAAAGAAAATATATAGCTATATCTTAAGAGTGGAAAGGCTCAATGTGAGTGAGTGCTTTGAGTGTATAAATTGAAAGGCAACTCACGCAACTTGAATTTAAAACCCAGCTGAAAGGGAAATTTTATATATATATGTAAGAGCGGAAAGGCTCAATGTGAGTGAGTGCTTTAAGTGTGTAAAATGAAAGACAACTCACGCAACTTTAATGTAAACCCATACAACTGAATTTATATAAATAGAGCTATATCTTAGGGGTTGTCAAGGCCCGTTTGTGTGCAAAAGTGTGCAGCTAAGATCAGAAAGGCTCAAGTGCACGTGAGTGCTTGTGTACGAGTTAAGAGCGAAAAAGGCTCAAGTGTATGTGTGTCTCATGTGTCCAACACCGTTATTACATTCCAGGAGGAGACGATGCTCCGTTATTACAACCTCGTATCTCGAATTGAATTAAATGGAAAAGAGACTTGATATATATCGAATAACTTACACTTTTCCAGGTTCTTGAGTTATGATTGTACAAGGGACGAGTTCATCATCATCTCATGGCATTCGAGGCATGTGGGAGCGAAGCCGGAGAGCTTGGAGAGACTTGGAGTTCCGAGAGCTGCAAGTTATACCATATTTGGGACCACTTGGGGCTGATTTGGGTAAGGGATGACTCGAGCCAAGGTGGCTCGAGTGGTATGGTTTTAGTTTAGGATTCGGCCAGCATTTGGCCTTGGGTTTTATCTTGTGAAACTCGAGCCAAGGTGGCTCGAGTGATAGTGGTTTGCTCTAGGGTTTGGCCAAAGCAGGCCTTGGGTTTAGGTCTTGTGAGACTCGAGCCAAAAGTGGCTCGAGTGAGAGTGGCTTTAGGGTGTAGTTGGGGCTGGTTTAGACTTGGGATTAGGCCCTAGACTTGAGAGGGATGTGGGCTGGGATTAGGTTGCAGCTGGTCCTAGGCTTAGTTTAGGTTTAGGTTTGGTTGAGTCCTAACTAGTTTAGGTGTGGGTCAAGTTTTGATGGCAGGCGGCCAGCCAAAGGGGCAGCCTAGTTGGCTAAGTTAGCTAAGTATATGGCCTACCACAATGGCAGGCCTATTGGGTCAGAAAAGGACACGACCTGCACTAGCAGGCCGTGGGCTTGTGGTAGGTAAATGGCTTACCACTATGGCAGGCCTTGGGGTTTTTTTGAAGGGGACACGGCCTGCTCTTGTAGGCCGTGGTCTTAGGCTTGGATGGCCTGCCTTTAGGGCAGGCCTTGGATGGTCCTAAGTGGGACATGAGAGATGGTGAGGTGGGCTCGGCCAACTCTTGGCCGAGCCAAGGTCTTGTTTGGATAAAAGGGGTGGCTCGGCCAACAAGTGGCCGAGCTAGGTTAGGTTTTCTTGGTTTTAGGTAGAGCTTGGTTAGGTGGTGGTCTAGGGTAGAAGTTTTGGTGAAAACCGGCCAGGACTTGGCTCGTTTAATGGCGTTTTTAGGGGGCTGGTTTAGCTAGTTTTAGGGTGGGTGGTCCAGAGTGGTTAGGAAAGAGGGAGTCTAGGTTAGGTTTTAGGAACTTACCTTGTTGCAGCACCACTCCACACCGCCGCCCAAGCCACCAAGCTCCACCACGAACTCCACTCCAAGCATGAAGAAAGCGTTGTTTAGTTTGGTGTAGCCCTTGCCTCCATGGGCCAATCCCAAGCACTCAAATGCTTTTGGCTAATTGGGCCCCCTCTCTCTCTTCCCCCCCTTTTGGAGTCCACGTGAAGCACCTCTCTGGAATTCACGCAGGATCCTTTTTTTCAACCCCCTCACCTCTCTTTATAGAGGTTTCAAATGGGTCTTGGATTTGGGTCTGGGTATCCGAATCCAATCCAAACCCTATTTGGATATGGATCGCGGATCTCAGATATTTTGAGATCCAAATCCAATCCAAACACTATTTGGATCTGGATCTGGATATTTTTGGCTCCAGATCCAGTCCAAACTTTTCTTCTGCTCCTTGGTTTTCTGGTGCTTTTCACCGTCGGTTTTGAGTGGGCTTCTATTCATCGGAGGCCCAAATGTGGCTTGGGTCTTCCCCAAGTCTTTCTTCCAATCGGTGTTCTGTTTTTCAGGACCTTTTCGGCATTCGTTTCGGTCTGCCGTTTTCGTTTCTGGCCGGTTCCTAGTGATATCGAACTCAGATTGCCGCACGGATTCTGTTCTTCATTCTGACGGGACGTGTCTCGGACTTCTGTAAACTTCCTCAGGTATTGGGCTTCTTTCTATATTTTGGAGTTGCTTTCTGCTTTTCTTTGACCCAAATTATGCTTTTACCCTTTTGTCGGGCTTTTCTCTATACGGGCTCTCCTTTCTTCTATTTTTTGGCAGGGGATGGCTTTTGAAGCTTCGGGCTTGAATCCTTCTTCTTGCTTGGGCTCTCCTTTTGCCTTTTGTACCTGTTTTTATATTTTAAAACAGATTATTGTTTTGGCTCAAACGAGCTTTTTGTGTTTTTGAAATTTTGAAATTTGGGGTGTTTATAGATGCCCCTCTTTGGCATTTATCCAAATGGATTTGGATAATGGCAAAGAAGAAACACCCCATTTTGGTTTTGCTCTCAAATTTTCTCGAGAATTAACCATTTTTATTTCGCAAAAACCCTGTTTTCTTTTACCACAGGTGGGGATTTTTAGCAAAAGGGAACTTTTCCTAGGTTTCCCTATGTATGATCATGCATGGATGCTTTTTTGAATGCATGCATGAGAAAAACATTTTTATTTTGGGGTTTGTGAGCCCAAAGAGAGCCTTTTGTGGCTGACTGCTCCGAGCAGGTTCTACCCATGTCTTCTTGACATTTTTGGGTTTTCGAGCTTGGAGAGAGCCTTTTGAGGCTATCTGCTCCAAGCATAGTTCTACCCTTGTCTTTTTGACATTCTTGGGTTTTTTTTTTCAAAAATTTCTTTTTGAAAAGGAACTCCTTTTAACTTGTATCGAAAAGGACTTCCATTTTTCATACTTCCCTTCATTCGGGTTTCAATACCTGCTACTCAGTAGAGGTTTTTGGGTAGGAAAACTTGAAAAACATTTCAAATTTCCATTTCCTACAAAACAAAGTCGAGTTCTCAAACAAAATGAAATCCAAATAAGCCGATTTTATTCGTACTTTAGGATTTTCACAAATTTGAATCTTTTTCCTCAGGGATAAGCCATAGGGATATGGGAAAGAGATACCACGGTCCCTTTTGAAGCGTCCCGTGGTTTTAGGCAAAGAATCGGAAAATCGCTCTTTGGAGCTTTGGCTTTTTTTTTTTTTCAAAGGGTCTCCCTTTGGGAGTATTTTTTCATTAATCTCTCTTTTCTTTAAAGGAGAGCAGCTCTTTGGAGGAGTTTTTGTATTCCCTGTTTATGAAGGGAAGACCTCTTTGGGAGGAGTTTTTTTATTCTCCTTTTTCTTTTGAACGAGAAGACCTCTTTCGGAGGAGTTTTTGTATTCCCTGTTTATGAAGGGAAGACCACTTTCGGAGGAGTTTTTGTATTTTTGTTTTCCTTTTCTTTTGAACACAGCCAATTTTCCTTTTTGGAAAGAAGGTAGAATGGGGGAGGGCTTATCCCTTTAGTTACTCGATTCAAACGAGATCGTCCTATTTCTTAATAGCACCTACTATTCGAAAATATTTTGATATTTTGAACAAGGCTTAATCTTGTAAGCCAAGGATTTTTGAAATGTTGCCAATTCGTTTTTGGAAGACTACCTTTCGTAAAGTATAAATTCCTCCATTTAGGGTTATACAATCAACTTTGATCCTTCTTTCAAGAAGTTTCAAAGGAGTTCGATTTTTCAAAATCTTTTTGAAAAAGAATTTAACATAAACCCTTTTGAATATTCGGGTATTTTTGGGGTTTTGCTAATTGTAGACGCGTGAAAATCCCCGCCTCTCGCCTTTTTAGGGCTTGGAGCGGATCCTCTCGTGTGTCTAAGGCCTATTTATATAAACAGGGCGTGCCAGCTAGCTTACCTAAGCTAGCAAAGATATATTTTAAACTGACTTCTAAACGTGGCGACTGTGAGCAAGTGAGCTCTTGTCGTCGCAGACCTTCTTGCACCGATGCGCAAGGGTCAGTCTGTACGCTTTAAAAAATCGAGTTTTTTGGGATAAAAAGCCTACGAAGCGGTTTGAGGTGTTTAATTCGGGTCTTTTAGATGTGATTGCAGATTTTAGATCACGTGGATTTGCACGTGCCAAAGTCTTTCTTTTTATCCCTTTATGGACCACCTAGTTTGTGTGTTATGAACACTCCACTACATGGGCGAATTTGAGCGGGAATACGGGGCTTGCTTCGATGCAATATGCATCCTACCTCGTGGTATGGCATAGATGCAATGCAAACTCACGCTACTCCAAAGGGAAAACCCGAATGTAAAGACAATGCCGAAGGGAAATAACCGAAGGAAAATAACCGAAGGGAAATGACTTGTAATGTAAATGCCGAAGGGAGATATGTATATAGAGTATGTATATGGGCCCTTACTCGGGTCTTGCAAATAAGAGAGAAGGCTCAATGTGGGTGCGTGCTTGAATTGAAAGACTTACACACACGACATGAAATTAAACCCAAATATAACTTGCAGTATGGCCTTGATTAAGGTCTTGGGAATAAGAGCGAAAGCTCAATGTGTGTGAGTGCTGGAATTGAAGTACTACGCACACAACATGAAATTAAACCAAAATAGTATAACACGGCCCTTACTTGGGTCTTTCAAATAAGAGCGAAGGCTCAATGTGTGTGAGTGCTTGAATTGAAAGACTTACACACACGACATGAAATGAAAACCCAAATAGTATAGGTCGGCCCTTACTTGGGTCTTTCAAATAAGAGCGAAGGCTCAATGTGTGTGAGTGCTTGAATTGAAAGACTTACACACACGACATGAAATGAAAACCCAAATAATATAGGTTGGCCCTTACTTGGGTCTTTCAAATAAGAGCGAAGGCTCAATGTGTGTGAGTGCTTGAATTGAAAGACAACACACCCAACTTAAGCAAAACCCTACGAAAATTAAAGTATATGTATATATTTATGTATTAGGGGCTGATTAGGCCCGTGTGTGTTCAAAATCGTGCACAACTAAGAGAGTGCACGTGTGTGGGTGTGCCAAGCCACGTTATTACAAGCGGGGGGAGACTATGCTCCGTTATTACAACCCCGTATCGAATTGAATCTTAAGCAAGTATACAACTAAGGACCGAGTTAGGCACTTACTAATAGTTGGTCTGAAGATGCCTTGCTTGAGCGTGGGCTTGGCCTTCGCCTTGGGCTGCAAAAGGGAGCTCCGCGAAGTTGAACGACAAGGGGAGGTGCTGGTCGGATGTCCTTGGTGAGCGGAAGAGGCGCCTTGAGGATGGCCGACTGCTAAGGAGGGGCTGTTTTTAGTGTGTTGGGCTAAAGGGCCTAAGTAGGGTCACTAAGGGAGTATGGCACTAAGGGAAGGGAACTAGCTAGGGGAAGGTTATGGTTGGCGGATGGCTGGCCGAATGAAAAGGTGACAATCGGGTGGAGTGGCCGACTAAGGGTGCTTGGTGGTGGCGGGCTACTAGGGTGGCTAGGAGTGGTGTAAGGGAAGGGAACTAGCTAGGAGATGGGGTCAGGTGGTAGTGGGTGTAGTGGGGTGATATGGGCAGGACTTAGGGAGTCGGATAGGGTGGCCGAATGGAGCTAAGATGTCTAAGTGGTGGCGGGTAGTTAGGGTGGTTACGGGCCTGGCCGAGTGGGAATGGTGGCAGCAAGTGGAATGGCTGGTGTTAGGGTAATATGGTAGGGGGTTAGGTGGCTGAGAGTGGAGAAGGTGAGATGAAGGATGGGGTACTAACCGTGATTGAAGAGAGGCGGTGGATGGAAGAGAGGAGCCGGGTGGTTGGGATGCGCAGGATAGAGTTCCGCCGGGAAGAAGGGTGGCGATGTGGGCCTCGGCTGGAGTGGTGGTGCTCGGCTGGAGGGTAGTGGCGCAGGTGGTGGCTGGCTGTGGGGCAGGTGGAGCAAGATGGGAGTCGGCTGGGCTGGAGAGTGGAGGACCCGGCTGGTGGAAGGGGGAGCTTGAGGATGGGAAAACCCGCCCCCAAGGGGGGGGTTTATATAGGGCTGGGCTAGGTCGGTTAGGGTTGGTTTTGGGGTAGTGGTTAGGTGGTTTAGGTAGGGTGGTGTGGTGATAAGGTGGGCTGGAAAGGGTAGGGCCAGATATTTTAAATACAAGTGGTTTGGGTAGGTTGTGTGCTAGGGGTGGTTTAGAGGTTTAGGGTTTAGCTAGGTGGGTTGGTTTTAGGGTGAGGTTTAGTGAGGTAGGTTAGGTGATTAGGCTAGGTTTAGGGAAATTAACCTAGGTTTAGGGAAGGATTAGGGAAGTGGGTTTGGTGATTAGGTTGGGATTAGGGAAGTGGGTTAGGTGATTAGGCTCAGATTAGGATGGGATTAGGGTAGAAGGCTAGGATTAGGTGTTTTTGGTTAGGTTTAGGTGAAGGAGCTCCCTTTGCATGGCCCATAGACCCTAATCATATCATGTTGGTGCAACCCTAGGTTAGGTTTTGGCTAATTACAAGCTTAAACCCACTTAATTAGGCTAACCCACATGATTAACCCCAAACTTGACACACAAGTCAAGCTTAATTACAACACACACTTGATCTTATCCTCCCCCACTCTCTCTCATGCCCTTAATCCCACGTGAAATTCAAGTGGGCCCCACCTCCATTTATGAGAAGGTGATGTGGGCCATGGATATGGATATTGGATTGGATTTTCGAATCCAAATCCAAATCTAAGTCCATACATGGGTTTGGATTGGGATCTGGATATATATGGTCCAGATCCGATCCAAACTAAATTCTGACTCCTTCGAGCTGTGTTCGAAACGAACAGTTTGTGCGGGGCCTGACAGCATCAGTGCTCCGTTTGCGTTGGGTCTTCGCCAACATGATCATCCGCCTCTATTTTCGCCTTCCGGAGATGACTTCAAATGATGTTTTGATAATAACAGGGTCTTGGATGTTCGAGATCCTGGGGGTGTGGATTTGATACGAGAGTGGTTGTACCGGGCTCGACATGTGCTCCGGTTCTGGGCTCTCCTTTGCTCTCCTGGTCTTGTCTGGATTAGGCCAAGCTACTTCAGGGTTCCAAAAATGTGTTCAAAAAGGTTTTTAAAACCATATTATATATCTTTGAAATACAGAGTTCAAAACAATGTACAGGGTTGTCTGGAAGGCTCCTGGGTTTCCAGACTCAAAATGTCCCTTTGGGGCTGCTTTTACAAAACTAGATGGATTTGAGAAATTCGTAGGATTTCAGAGTGTTTACAGATGCCCCTCTTCGGCCTTATCCAAATCGATTTGGATAAGGGCAAAGATGACAAACACCCCTTTCGCTGTCTCCCTAGATCTAGCCACGAAGAATATGGAATCATCCCAATATTTAGCAAAATCTCAATTTATAAACTCTGGTAGGATGAGATTTCACGCCAAAGGGTTTGTACTATGGAATCTGGTCCTATATGGGATCATGTTTATGCAACTACCATGCATGGAATGCAAATGACATGGGTGTGGTGCCAAGAGTGGCGACCTCCCAGAGACCAGATGTGGTCGAACTCTAGAGACTTACAAGGCCTACTGCTCCAAGTGAGCAAATCCTATGCTGTTCGATGTTCAATTTTTCAAAATTTATTTACAAAAATATTTACAAAAAGGACAACTGTCTTGAGTCTCGATCCTAAGGATCTTGAGCTCTCCGTGCTTGCCCTTGTTTGAGTCTTAACACTCGCTTATCTAGCGGAGGTTTTATAAGAAAAACCAACTATATTTCAAATTCCTACGCCTTACTCGAAACGTCGAATTCTCAAACAAGATGAAATTCAAGTAAGTAAATCCTATTTTTACTTTAGGATTCCTCGAAATGAACCATGCTTTAGCTTGGGATAAGCCAGGGATGGGAAAGAGATACCACGGTCCCTTCTGAAGCATCCCGTGGTTTAAGGCATAGAAGGTAGAAAACTGCTCTTTTTGAGCTTTTTGGCCTCTTTTTCCTTTTTTTCATAAAGGGTCTCCCTTTTGGAGTATTTTTTCTTTCATCCCTCTTTTTCACAAGAGAATCAATTTTTCTTTTGAATTCTGGTTTCTTTCTTTTGGAAAGATGCTTTGAATGGGAAATTCCCTTTTGTTTGGGCCTTTGTTTTCCTTTTGGAAGTAGAAGAGAAGAGGGGAGGACTTATCCCAAGCCTACACTCGATCCATTCCAGATCAGCCTATTTAGAAATAGCACGTAGTACTTGCAAGTATCTTGCTATGTTGAACTAGGCCTTTCTTTGTAAGAAGAAGGATTTTGAAATGTAACCACGATTTTGAAGACTCCACTCTTTCACAAGTGCGAATTCTCTCACTCAGGGTCACATGACTTTGCCTTTGCACCTTATTTTCATGTCTCAGGGCAGCTATCCCTAAAATTTTCAAAAATTGGAATTTAATCCAAATCCTACACATGATACTTCTTTAAGTATTGAATATTGATAGGATCAGCTAAATTCCTACCTTCTACATGGACTAACCAATACGAATTGTTCGTAGTGGTTGCTCGTACAACATAGGGTCCATTCCAGTTGGGGCGCCACTTTCCCAGGGGATGTGGGCCACGATGATGGATGGTTTTTAAGACCAGATCTCCCACTTCAAAGTGGCGAGGTCTCACGTGTTTGCCATAATGTCGGGCTATCCTTTGCTGGTATGCACGAGCATGATCCATGGCAAGGAGTCGCCTCTCATCTAGCAAATCTAGTTCGGCCATCCTAGCATGCTGAAGCGTCTCTAGGGGGAGGTCGAGTGCAATGGATGTATGGAATGAATGCAGTTGGGTATGAATGGGAAGAATGGCGTTTGTGCCATAGACCAATTCGAATGGTGTGGCATTCGTGGGAGTTCGGATGGAAGTCCTATAAGCCCATAAGGCTTCATCCAACTTCTCGTGCCACGTCCTACCCTTCTCTAAAGTCTTCTCAATTATGCTAATGAGAGTCTTGTTTGTGGCTTCGGCTTGGCCGTTGCCTTGAGGGTAGTAGGGCAAGGAGAAGTGGTGAGTTATGCCATACGTGATGCACAACTTAACCATCCGCTCATTCTTGAATGGGGTGCCATTATCAGACACAAGGTCTCGTGGAACCCCAAATCGAGCCAAGATATTCCTCCGAATGAAAGCCATCACATGTTGCCCCAGCACGTTGGTTAGGGATATGGCTTCCACCCACTTGGAGAAATACTCCGTGGCTGCTAAAATAAACCGATGCCCATTCGAGGCCTTTGGAAATATTGGGCCTATGACATCCAACGCCCACATGGTAAATGGCCAGGGATTGACCACGGAATGCAATGCAGATGATGGGATATGAATGGCGTGCCCATGCACTTGACATGGATGACACTTCCTAACATGATCGTGGCAATCCTTTTTCAGGGTGGACCAAAAATAGCCCCCTCTAAGTATTTTCATTGCTATCATGTTGGCATTAACATGACCTCCACATTCTCCATCATGGAATTCATGCATCACTACCCTAGCCTCCTCTAGGTCGATACACATAAGTAGAATGCCGATAAAACTTTTTTTTGTATAAAACCCCACCCAGAATGGTGTATCGGGTCAAAATCTTACGAATGGATGCCTTATCTTTGGATGTGGCATCCTCGCCGAATCCCCCATTTTCTAAAAATTGTTTTATGTCATGAAACCAGGGTCTTTCAATAGACTCTGGGTTGTTTTGGCAAATATCCAAGTCGTGTGTGGATGGGTGGGGCACATGCCATATTTCCAAAGATCTGGTCCCTGAAATGGGATCGACCTTCAGGGCTGAACCCATGGAGGAGAGGGCGTCGGCGATGCCATTGTCCTCTCTTCCTACATGTGTGAGTTTACACGATTGGAAGGACTGGACCAATCGAGTGGCCAACTCGTGATATGGAAGTAGTTTCTCATTACGTACTTGCCAAATTTTCAAAACCTGGTTTATGACAAGGAGCGAATCTCCAAAGACCTCAATGCACGATGCCCCTAGAGTTTTCGAAATCCTTAAGCCTTGTATGAGTGCTTCATACTCAGCTACGTTGTTGGAACATTCGAAATCTAAGCGGACGGCTATGGGAATCGCACCCTTTTCAGGGGAGATTAGGATGATCCCAGCACCAGCCGCTCGTTGGTTTCGTGCCCCATCGAAGTGCATCTTCCACACTTGGTTTTCGAAAGAATTTGCCAAAATGTGGTTTTGAAACTGGTTTTGTAATATGCCTTCATCAGGCATTTCAACAAGAGTGGGATATGCGTCCTCTAAGGGGAACTCAGCCACGTAATCTGCTAGGGCTTGCCCCTTAATGGAGATCTGGTGATGGTATTTCAGATCATACTCTATTAGAAGGAGTTGCGATTTGCCCAATCTACCTGTGAGAATGGGTTTTTCGAACAAGTGCTTGATTGGATCAAGCCTGGACACTATCCAAATCTCATGATCTAGGAAGTAGTGTCTGAATTTCTGGCAGGCCCAGACTAGGGCCAAGCACGTCTTCTCCATGGCTTGATAATTTCGTTCATAAGCCAAGAGAGTTTTCAAAATGTAGTAGATGGCATACTCCTTATGGGTGTCATCCTCGTATTGAGCCAACAGGGCTCCTAAAGCATTCTCATGCACGGAGATGTAAAGTAAAAGCGGTTTTCCTTGCTTTGGAGGGTTCAAAACGGGGGGATTAACCAAGTATGCCTTCAATCTCTCGAAGGACTTCTGGCATTCGTCATCCCATAAGAATTTCGTGCCCTTCCTCAACAGTTTGTTGAAGGGTTCGCATCTAGTTGCCAGATTCGATATGAATCGGCGAATGGATTGTAAACGACCCTGGAGGCTACGGATTTGGGTGAGATTGGAGGGTGGAGCCATGTCTATGATGGCTCGACACTTAGAGGGGTCGACTTCTATACCCCTTTGGCTCACCATAAAGCCTAGAAGCTTCCCTGATTCTACCCCGAATACACATTTTTGAGGGTTTAGCTTTACTTTGTAAAGCCTAAGCCTTTCGAAAATCTTTTTTAACATTTGATGTGAGTGCATCGGGTTTTGGATTTCGCCAAGAGATCATCTACATACACTTCTACAAGCTCATGAATTTGATCATGGAAGATCGTGGTCATGGCTCGTTGGTATGTTGCGCTGGCATTTTTCAAACCAAAGGGCATGACTGTATAGCAGTACGTGCCCCATGGGGTTGTGAAGGCGGTCTTACCCTGATCTTGTGGACTTAGTTTGATTTGATTATAGCCAGAATAGCCATCCATAAACGAAAACATTTCATGATTTGCAGTACTATCGACTATCAAATCTATGTTTGGTAAAGGATAATTATCCTTTGGAGTGGCTTTATTCAGGTTTCTGAAATCGATGCATATTCGAATTTTCCCATTGGTTTTTCGAACTACAACGATGTTTGACAACCAATCAGAATATGCAATGGGTTTTATAAATCCGGCTTTTAGCAGATCTTCTAAACCCTCTTTGACTTGCATGTATACATTCGGGTGTATTTTTCTAAGCTTCTGCTTTATGGGTTTTACACCTGCATCTAAGGGAAGACGATGCTCGACAATGCTGGGGTCTATGCCCGGCATGTCTTCATACGTCCATGCAAACACATCTAAATAGGTTCGTAGAAATGCAATGAATGCTGACCTTTCAGTTTCATGCAAGCATGCGCCTATTTTGATGGATTTGGGATTGGAATCATCCCCTAGGTTCACCTCTATGAAATCTCCTCCTACTGATTGGGAAGGTCTTTCAAAATCGAGAATCTTATGAAATTCTGGGAGCTCAGAAATGGGATCTTCCTCAAGGGGATCCACTTCTGGGCTTTGATCATTCTCGTGGGCTATAGACCCGAGGGAATTTGATGTGTGGTTTTCAAAAAGACCTGGTTTTGTACTTGGATTTTCAAGTGATTTCGAAATTTTTGGTCTCGCTATGCAGACGATGTTTCTTTCGAAATCCTTTTCTTTTGCCAAAGTCCTACCAGGAGTAGCTATGTACAAAATCTTTTTGGTATTTTCCAAATTTTCGATTTTTTTGGGTTTTTGTAAAACAAGAACCTTGGGAACTATACAAAGCACTCTATTTTCGAGTTTTTGTTTTTCCATTGGTTTTGGTTTTTCTTGTTTTTTGATTTTTTTGATTTTAAGCTTTTCAAATGTTTTTGTATTTTTAGAAAAGGGATCTTCCGTTATACCTACAAAGGGAAAACACTATGGGTTAGACTCGGAATAGGAGATCTAAATCGTAGGTCTCTTCTAAGACAGGTTCCAGGGCACCCTTGACCCAGGTGGTCACAGGGAGTGGCTCCGGTGGTATTCGGGGAGTATAGCCGATCCCATATCGGCTTGGATTGGCCCTAGGAAGGATGGGCTCTAGGAGACCCTGATTCTGCGCCCCTAGACTCTTGTAGGGCGTGTAGCCCATGTTCAACAACATGTTCCATGATTTTTTGTTTTTTGAAAAAGTTTGATACAAGTCGTGGTCCTGAAACATGTTGTCGTCCATATTGTGCTCATATGGCCTCTTGTCCAGGGGCTTTGGAAATAGGGAACGCTTGGATCGTCCTAGAAGGGTTAAGATCGGGAGGGGGCCTGCTTTGGGCGGCCCCTTCACACATACAACCTTCTTAGGGTTGTTTAACACGAGTCGATGTGGCTCAATCACAATTTGCCCCAAGTTAGCCTCATGGGCCTAGGAGCTCGATAAACAAGGGGAGTTTATGATCCCTTGAAGCTGTGGGTGACTCTCACCTAGGATCACTACGACCTGGTCCCTAAAAGGGATCTTGACACACTTGTGGAAGGTGGATGGCACAACGCACAAATTGTGTATCCAGGGTCTTCCTAACAACAGGTTATAATGGGGGTGGATGTCCAAGACATGGAACACCCCCGTGTGTTCGATCCCTCTCGTTTCCATTGTGAGTTCGATGGATCTTAACGGCCTAGACGCATTCCCATCGTATCTAGTGATAACGATGGGGCTTGGGTTCACTGAAGTCAAGGTGACTCCGATTTTGTACGCCACATGAAGTGGAAGGATGTTGAGCCCTCCTCCACCATCGACTAGGCACCTGTCTAGAGAGTGGTTATTCAGAACCACCTCGATATGCAGGGCCTGGTTGTGGGATTCGTAGGGCCTATCTACATCATCTTCCGAGAAAGTGATGGGTGATTTTGCTCCTAATAAAGCCACTTGGGCAGACAAGGATTCTGGACTTATGTTCGAATCAACCTTGGCCTTTTCTAGAATTTTCTCTAATACAAGTCTATGCTTAGGCGAGGTTTGTATAAGCTCTAAGATAGACATGTGAATAGGAATCTTTGAAAGGTGGTTTTCGAAGTCATAAGGATTTAGGGTGACTTTGTCCTTATCTGCTTTTGGTAGAACACTAGGGATACATGCTTTTGAGGGGCCAGGCACACTGACCACCTTTTGAGCACCTTGAAGGTGCGGGGGTTGATAGATCCTCCCGGATCTAGTCACTTCCCCCACGACCAGCCTAGGGTTCGCGCTAAACTTGGCTCTAAGGATGAGCTGAGGAGAACCTTGGATTTTCAAAACTGGTTTTATCGGGGATTCCACTTTTGGTGGTCCCCGAATGACGACTTGGGCGGGCTTCTTGTATAGTACAAGAATGGGCGCACAAGTGGGTCGACCAGGTTCTGGTTTTTGCGCTAGTTCCTTGGAAATGGTGAGGGTACATACCTCCTTTCCTTTCCCGCTACCACTGGCGTGTTTGGGAAAGGGTTCTTTGAAGATAGCTTGAGGTGGCTCAGGTTCCGTAGTGACCTGGAGCCGGCCTTCTGCTATCAAGTTCTCAATTTTATTCAAAAGGGAGAAGCAGCGTTTGGTATCATGGCCTTTGAGCTGATGATACTTACAAAATCGGTTTAAATGCCCCCCCTTGGAAGTGACTCCTTCGGGGATTTCGGGGAGTTCTATCATGCCCTGGGCAAGTAAAAGGTCTAGGACCTCCGACACAGGTTGCCCCAACGGAGTGTACTCCCGTTTTTCAACCAGTTTTTGAAAGGTTCGCTCCCTTTTGTTTTCTCATTTTTCAAAATGTTTGGAAGTGCCTGCCACGCCTGGATCCACCCAGACATTGGCGATTTTATGGGGCTTTGCCCCTTTGTCCATCGTGGGTAGCCCGTATGTGATGGGCTTTTCCAAGCGGGTTTTGGAAATGGCACTTCCTTTTCATAAGTGATCGTATGTCCCTTTTCGCAAGTTGGTTTCGAAAAGGGAGGCTTTTTTGATCAACTTATGGAAAGTTGAAATCTCATGGAGTGAGAGAAGGGTTTTTAACTTGCTTTTAAAGTTATCCAGGATGAGCATGACTGCGCATCCTTCGGATATGGGCTCCCGCACTTGGCCCAAAAGCGACCTCCATCTTATAATGAAGGCATGTATGTCTTCGTTCATGCCTTGCTTTGTATCCCTTAAGGTATTCAGAGTCGGCGTGACTTCTACGTTGTGTGCAAATCTTTGCATGAAGCAGTTCGCTAACTCTTCAAAAGTAGCGAACTGGCTTAAGTCGTAGGAAGCCAGCCATTTGGCAGCTGTGCCTTTAAGGGATAAAGGGAACCAATACACCCATTTCATCGAGTCCTTTTTCTTCTTATGGGCTCGACGCGAGAAAAGTTGCAAGTGAGACCTAGGGTCTCCCATGCCATCATACCGATGGAAGTTCGGTATTTCATCATCACTGTCTTTTTTCGTAATCTATAGGAAGGAAATCAGACAGGGCGTAGCTTCTTTTCTCTTTATTCTGCCCTTTCAACAGCTGTTGTAGGGCTTTACGGTCCTTTTGTGTAAAGGACTCGTGGTATTGGTTGCCTTCCATTACGGAGGCCTCTTTGTGCTTGCGAGGTTTTTCAGATTTTTTCTTAGGCCTTTGTTCACCGTTTGATGAACACGAATGGCCTACTTCAGCCTCTTGGCTGAGAGCATCGATTTTGGCCTCAAACTCCCTTCTCAAGTCCTCGATTTCATCTAGTTTTATTTTGTTTTTGAAAATCCTCCTAGAGCGAGAACTTGATGCGCATGAGCCTTGGCTCGACACTTCACTTGGATTGGATTTTGACATGCTTTTCAAGCTTTTTCAAAATTTCCTAAGTCAAGGAAAACAAGTTAAAATGACACCTTTTTAACAAAATTTTCGCAAACTTCTAACTTGAAACTCGATTTTTGAAAGGCTCACATCCCACCGGGCATGCCAATCTCTGTAGACGCGTGAAAATCCACGCCTCTCGCCTTTTTAGGGCTTGGAGCGGATCCTCTCGTGTGTCTAAGGCCTATTTATATAAATAGGGCGTGCCAGCTAGCTTACCTAAGCTAGCGAAGATATATTTTAAACTGACTTCTAAACGTGGCGACTTTGAGCAAGTGAGCTCTTGTCGTCGCAGACCTTCTTGCACCGATATGCAAGGGTCAGTCTGTACGCTTTGAAAAATCGAGTTTTTTGGGATAGAAAGCCTACGAAGCAGTTCGAGGTGTTTAATTCGGGTCTTTTAGATGCGATTGCAGATTTTAGATCACGTGGATTTGCACGTGCCTAAGTCTTTCTTTTTATCCCTTTATGGACCACCTAGTTTGTGTGTTATGAACACTCCACTACATGGGCGAATTTGAGCGGGAATACGGGGCTTGCTTCGATGCAATATGCGTCCTACCTCGTGGTATGGCGTAGATGCAATGCAAACTCACGCTACTCCAAAGGGAAAACCCGAATGTAAAGACAATGCCGAAGGGAAATAACCGAAGGGAAATGACTTGCAATGTAAATGCCGAAGGGAGATATGTATATAGAGTATGTATATGGGCCCTTACTCGGGTCTTGCAAATAAGAGCGAAGGCTCAATGTGGGTGCGTGCTTGAATTGAAAGACTTACACACACGACATGAAATTAAACCCAAATATAACTTGCAGTATGGCCTTGATTAAGGTCTTGGGAATAAGAGTGAAAGCTCAATGTGTGTGAGTGCTGGAATTGAAGTACTACGCACACAACATGAAATTAAACCCAAATAGTATAACACGGCCCTTACTTGGGTCTTTCAAATAAGAGCGAAGGCTCAATGTGTGTGAGTGCTTGAATTGAAAGACTTACACACACGACATGAAATGAAAACCCAAATAGTATAGGTCGGCCCTTACTTGAGTCTTTCAAATAAGAGCGAAGGCTCAATGTGTGTGAGTGCTTGAATTGAAAGACTTACACACACGACATGAAATGAAAACCCAAATAATATAGGTCAGCCCTTACTTGGGTCTTTCAAATAAGAGTGAAGGCTCAATGTGTGTGAGTGCTTGAATTGAAAGACAACACACCCAACTTAAGCAAAACCCTATGAAAATTAAAGTATATGTATATATTTATGTATTAGGGGCTGATTAGGCCTGTGTGTGTTCAAAATCGTGCACAACTAAGAGAGTGCACGTGTGTGGGTGTGCCAAGCCACGTTATTACAAGCGGGGGGAGACTATGCTCCGTTATTACAACCCCGTATCGAATTGAATCTTAAGCAAGTATACAACTAAGGACCGAGTTAGGCACTTACTAATAGCTGGTCCGACGATGCCTTGCTTGAGCGTGGGCTTGGCCTTCGCCTTGGGCTGCAAAAGGGAGCTCCGTGAAGTTGAACGGCAAGGGGAGTTGTTGGTCGGAAGTCCTTGGTGAGCGGAAGAGGCGCCTTGAAGATGGCCGGCTGCTAAGGAGGGGCTGTTTTTGGTGTGTTGGGCTAAAGGGCCTAAGTAGGGTCACTAAGGGAAGGGAACTAGCTAGGGGAAGGTTATGGCTGGCGGATGGCTGGCCGAATGAAAAGGTGACAATAGGGTGGAGTGGCCGACTAAGGGTGCTTGGTGGTGGCGGGCTGCTAGGGTGGCTAGGAGTGGTGTAAGGGAAGGGAACTAGCTAGGAGATGGGGTCAGGTGGTAGTGGGTGTAGTGGGGTGATATGGGCAGGTCTTAGGGAGTCGGATAGGGTGGCCGAATAGAGCTAAGATGTCTAAGTGGTGGCGGGTGGTTACGGGCCTGGCCGAGTGGGAATGGTGGCAGCAAGTGGAATGGTGGTAGCAAGTGGAATGGCTGGTGTTAGGGTAATATGGTAGGGGGTTAGGTGGCTGAGAGTGGAGAAGGTGAGATGAAGGATGGGGTACTAACCGTGATTGAAGAGAGGCGGTGGATGGAAGAGAGGAGCCGGGTGGTTGGGACGCGCAGGATGGAGTTCAGCCGGGAAGAAGGGTGGCGATGTGGGCCTCGGCAGGAGTGGTGGTGCTCGGCTGGAGGGTAGTGGCGCAGGTGGTGGCTGGCTGTGGGGCAGGTGGAGCAAGATGGGAGTCGGCTGGGTTGGAGAGTGGAGGACCCGGCTGGTGGAAGGGGGAGCTTGAGGATGGGAAAACCCGCCCCCAAGGGGGGGGTTTATATAGGGCTGGGCTAGGTCGGTTAGGGCTGGTTTTGCGGTAGTGGTTAGGTGGTTTAGGTAGGGTGGTGTGGTGATAAGGTGGGCTGGAAAGGGTAGGGCCAGATATTTTAAATACAAGTGGTTTGGGTAGGTTGTGTGCTAGGGGTGGTTTAGAGGTTTAGGGTTTAGCCAGGTGGGTTGGTTTTAGGATGAGGTTTAGTGAGGTAGGTTAGGTGATTAGGCTAGGTTTAGGGAAATTAACCTAGGTTTAGGGAAGGATTAGGGAAGTGGGTTTGGTGATTAGGTTGGGATTAGGCCGGGATTAGGGAAATGGGTTAGGTGATTAGGCTCAGATTAGGATGGGATTAGGGTAGAAGGCTAGGATTAGGTGTTTTTGGTTAGGTTTAGGTGAAGGAGCTCCCTTTGCATGGCCCATAGACCCTAATCATATCATGTTGGTGCAACTCTAGGTTAGGTTTTAACTAATTACAAGCTTAAACCCACTTAATTAGGCTAACCCACATGATTAACCCCAAACTTGACACACAAGTCAAGCTTAATTACAACACACACTTGATCTTATCCTCCCCCACTCTCTCTCATGCCCTTAATCCCACGTGAAATTCAAGTGGGCCCCACCTCCATTTATGAGAAGGTGATGTGGGCCATGGATATGGATATTGGATTGGATTTTCGAATCCAAATCCAAATCTAAGTCCATACATGGGTTTGGATTGGGATCAGGATAATATATATCCAGATCCGATCCAAACTGAATTCTGACTCCTTCGAGCTGTGTTCGAAACGAACGGTTTGTGCGGGGCCTGACAGCATCAATGCTCCGTCTGCGTTGGGTCTTCGCCAACATGATCGTCCGCCTCTGTTTTCGCCTTCCGGAGATGACTTCAAATGGTGTTTTGATAATAACAGGGTCTTGGACGTTCGAGATCCTGGGGGTGTGGATTTGATACGAGAGTGGCTGTGCCGGGCTCGACATGTGCTCCGGTTCCGGGCTCTCCTTAGCTCTCCTAGTCCTGTCTGGATTAGGCCAAGCTGCTTCGGGGTTCCAAAAACGTGTTTAAAAAGTTTTTTAAAACCATATTATATATCTTTGAAATACAGAGTTCAAAACAATGTACAGGGTTGTTTGGAAGGCTCCTGGGTTTCCAGACTCAAAATGGCCCTTTGGGGCTGCTTTTACAAAACCAGATGGATTTGAGAAATTCGTGGGATTTCGGGGTGTTTACACTAATCTCTACCCACAATATCAACAAGTCTCGATTTTTGTTGCCCTTTTGAAGACATGGGGACATTCCTACTCGAGTTGCCACCTTTTTTTTGGGCTTTCTTTGGGGTGATATGATATGAATGTGATGCATGCTATGCACTCCATGTGATTCCAAATGGAAATACATGCTTTTATGCAATGATGAATATACGAGATGTATCTCACATGTCATGAAGGAGATGCATTCGTTTCTCCATGGAAAGTGTCTAGGGGCTGCATTTTAAAAATGCCCCTAGCTTGATGGGAATTTCGCATGGCCACATGGTGAAGGGCCATGGCTTTTCAAAAAGATTTTGGATGGATGATGGTATGTTCATGTCCATTCATTTTCATGGTTTTTCTAACATGATCATGATACTTTTTGCTCAACGATGAAAACATAACCAGTCCTAAGTGATCGTCATGGCCATCAGGTTTTAATTTTGACATGGTCTCCATATTTCATCGCGAGATTCATGTTCTTTATCCCAACATAATCGAGGTTTTCATATAAACCAGAAGTTGAAAAATCTTTCTTTTCAAAGTCATATGTAGGGTTAAAATTTTTGAAATTTTGATCCCTTTTGAGAAAGCGATTTTGGTAAATCCTCCCTTTCTATATGAAGATGGTTTCTATACCAGCCCTTTTGATCGAAATATGTTTCCTATACTTGATTTTGGTCAAGCAAGGTTTTGGAATTTGTTTTGAAAATTCATGCCTTCATGGGGCATTTGATCAAGTATGGGGAATGTGTCACTTTCAGCCACACGATACAGGGCTTGTCCCTTTAATTGAGTTTTGAGTTTTGAACTCATACTCTGTTGAAAGGGGTTGCCATTTTGCCTACCTGTTGAGATAGGATTTTAAAAATGAGTGCTTTAATGAACATCATTCCCCTTTCCATGACATGGGAGATGATGTCTCGAATTTTGAAAGCCTACAGCAAGGCCAAGCACGATTTTTCTTTTGGCTTTGATGATTCTTTCTCATGCCAATAGAGTTTTCGAAAATGTTTGGCACATTTAGTATGAACAACCTCTTCACTTGATCAAGTCAAGCACCCAATGCATGAATTGCAATGCTTGGAAGGTTTTTATCAAAAGAATTTTGAAAGGTTTTTTGTGAAATGCTAACTCTTTTTCGAGATTCTCATTTCTTTTTGAAATTCACCTTGAAGGTGTTGGATTTGATTCATATGGAGACATGCCTATGAAGGCTCGATACTTAGGGGGTCAACTTTTATTGCCCCTTTGGGTTTTCAAAACCCTGAATTCGAGTTCTAGGATGATGTCTAGACTCGATGCATATGAATGATTTCAAAAGTGTAATGCATGATGCTTATGCACACACTATGGGTTAAACTCATTTCTAAAAATCCCCAATTTTCCATAAGTCAAGGATTTTGCGAAGTTCAGGAAGCTTGGAGGTGTATATTCCTCCTTGCTTTGGTGATTCTCGAGCTTTTCAGTTTTGAAAAAGCTCTAGGCAAAATGGGGTGGACAGGACCAGTTTTTGGATACTTGGGTTCTGGGCGTATATATAGTTTTCGAAAGCATTTTTACAATTTTTCGAAAATGTGCTTTGTACATGGCCAAATGCTTTCGAAACAAAATTTCTTTTTGGAATTTTCATTTTTCCAAATGTTTTTGAGATTTTAAGGGTTTTCAATTTTTTTGGTTTTTGGTAATATCTGATTTTTTTGGATTTTTCAAAAAGTAGGGATCTTCCATTGAACGTACAAAGAAAACATTCATGAATCAGACTCTAATCAGATAGGTCTAAGACATGGGTTTCGATTTTAGAGGTTCTTGTAAACACCCCGAAATCCCACGAATTTCTTAAACAAACCTGGTTTTGTAAAAGCAGCCCCAAAGAGCTATTTTGAGTCTGGAAACCCAGGAGCCTTCCAGACAACCCTGTATATATGTTTTAAACTTTGTATTTCAAAAATATATAATATGGCTTTTGAAAACCTTTTAAAACACGTTTTTGAAACCCCAAAGCAGCTTGGCCTAATCAAGACAAGACCAGCGAAGTCAAAGAGAGCCCGGAACCGGAGCACATGTCGAGCCCGGCACAGCAACTCTCATATCAAATCCATACCCCCAGGATCTCGAACGTCCAAGACCCTGTTATTATCAAAATGTCATTTGAAGTCATCTTTGGAAGGCAGAAACGGAGGCGGACGATCATGTTGGTGAAGACCCAACGCAGACGGAGTGCTGATACTGTCAGACCCCGCACAAATCGTCCATTTTGAACACAGCTCGAAGGAGTCAGAGTTCAGTTTGGATCGGATCTGGACCATATATATCCAGATCCCAATCCAAACCCATATGTGGACTTGGATTTGGATTTGGATCCAAAGATCCAATCCAATATCCATATCCATGGCCCACATCACCTTCTCATAAATGGAGATGGGGCCCACTTGAAATTAACGTGGGATTATGGGCATGAGAGAGAGTGGGGGTGGATAAGATCAAGTGTGTTGTAATTAAGCTTGACTTGTGTGTCAAGTTTGAGGTTAATCATGTGGGTTAGCCTAATTGAGTGGGTTTAAGCTTGTAATTAGCCAAAACCTAACCTAGGGCTGCACCAACATGATGTGGTTAAGGTCTATGGGCCATGCAAAGGGAGCTCCTTCACCTAAACCTAACCCCAAATACCTAATCCTAGCCTTCCACCCTAATCCGCCCCTAATCTGAGCCCAATCACCTAACCTATTTCCCTAATCCCGGCCTAATCCCAACCTAATCACCTAACCCACCTCCCTAATCCTTCCCTAAACCTAGGTTAATTTCCCTAAACCTAGCCTAATCACCTAACCTAGCTCACTAAACCTCACCCTAGAACCCACCCACCTAACCAAACCCTAAACCCCTAAACCACCCCTAGCCCACAACCTACCCAAACCACTTGTATTTAAAATATCTAGCCCTACCCTTTCCAGCCCACCTTATCTTCATACCGCCCTACCTAAACCACCTAACCACTACCCCAAACCCAGCCCTAACTGACCTACCCATCCCTATATAAACCCCCCCCCCTTGGGGGCGGGTTTTCCTATCTAGAACCTCTCCCTTCCCATCCTCTCTCACCTTGGTCTAGCCCAACCGAGCCCACCCCCCTGCACCATTCCCAGTCGGCTCTTCCACCTGCACCACCACCAGCCACCACCGTGCTCCACCTGCTCCACCACACCCGTCGCCATCCTCTTCATCCAACCGAACCACCTCCTCCACCACACCCGGTTGCTCCCCTTCCATCCGCCACCGCCTCTTCACCCGGTTAGTACCCCACACTCCACCTAGCTCCTTCTCCACTCCCTCTCCACTCCCAGCCACCCACCATACCACCACCTTACCCTAATATTAGCCACTTGCCGCCACCACTCCCACTCGGCCAAGCCTTAGTCACCCTAACTACCCGCCACTACCTAACCACCCTAGCTAGACCCGGCCACCCTATCCGACTTCCTAAGACCTGCCCATAGCACTCCCTTACACCCACTACACCCACTACCACCTAGCCCCATCACCTAGCTAGCTTCCTTCCCATACTCCACCCATAGCCATCCTAGCAGCCCGCCACCACCAAATTCCCCTAGTCGGCCACTCCAACCGACTGTCCCTTCCATTCAGCCAGCCACCTCCTTTCCCCTAGGTGCTCCATTAGATCTTCCCTTAGGCTCCCCTTAGAGCCATACTCCCTAACACTATATCCTCTCTTAGTGACCCTATATACTCACCTTAGCCCCTTTAATCCCACACGTCAAGGCGACACCTTTGCTTGCAGCCGGCCACCTTCAAAGCACCCGGCCAGCACCCCTTGTCGCTCAACCTCGCGGAGCTCCCTTTTGCAGCCCAAGGCAAAAGGCCAAGCCCACGCTCAAGCAAGGCCTCTACGGACCAGCTGCTAGTAAGTGCCTAACTCGGTCTTTAGTTGTATACTTGCTTGAGATTCAATTCGATATGGGGTTGTAATAACGGAGCCTAGTCTCCCCTTGCTTGTAATAACGTGGCTTGGCACACCCACACACGTGCACTCTCTTAGTTGTGCACGATTTTGAACACACACAGGCCTAATCAGCCCCTAATACATAAGTATATACATATACTTTCATTTTTGTAGGGTTTTTGCTTAAGTTGGGTGCGTTGTCTTTCAATTCAAGCACTCACACACATTGAGCCTTCGCTCTTATTTGAAAGACCCAAGTAAGGGCCGACCTATACTATTTGGGTTTCATTTCATGTCGTGTGGGTAAGTCTTTCAATTCAAGCACTCTCACACACATTGATCCTTCACTCTTATTTGAAAGACCCAAGTAAGGGCCGACCTATACTATTTGGGTTTCATTTCATGTCGTGTGTGTAAGTCTTTCAATTCAAGCACTCTCACACACATTGAGCTTTCGCTCTTACTCCCAAGACCTTAGTCAAGGCCTATTGCAGTTATATTTGGGTTTAATTTCATGTCGTGTGCGTAGTACTTCAATTCAAGCACTCACACACATTGAGCTTTCGCTCTTATTCCCAAGACCTTAGTTAAGGCCATACTGCAATTTATATTTGGGTTTAATTTCATGTCGTGTGTGTAAGTCTTTTCAATTCAAGCATGCACCCACATTGAGCCTTCGCTCTTATTTGCAAGACCCGAATAAGGGCTCATATACATACTCTATATACATATCTCCCTTCGGCATTTATATTTCAAGTCATTTCCCTTCGGTTATTTCCCTTCAGTATTGTCTTTACATTCGGGTTTTCCCTTTGGAGTAGCGTGAGTTTGCATTGCATCTACGCCATACCACGAGGTAGGATGCATATTGCATCAAAGCAAGCCCCGCTCGAATTCACCCATGTAGTGGAGTGTTCATAACACACAAACTAGGTGGCCCGAAAAGGGATAAAAGGAAAGACTTAGGCACGTGCAAATCCATGTGATCTAAAATATGCAATCGCATCTAAAAGACCCGAATTAGACACCTCGAACCGCTTCGTAGGCTTTCTATCCCAAAACTCGATTTTTGCAAAGCGTACAGACTGACCCTTGCGCATCGGTGTAAGAAGGTCTGCGACGAGAAGAGCTCACTTGCTCACAGTCGCCGCGATTAGAAGTCAGTGTTAAATATATCTTCGCTAGCTTAGGTAAGCTAGCTGGCATGCCCTGTTTGCATAAATAGGCCTTAGACACACGAGAGGATCCGCTCCGAGCCCTGAAAAGGTGAGAGGCGGGGATTTTCGCGGGTCTACAAAGAGTGGCACGCCCGGTGGGATGTGAACCTTTCAAAAATCGAGTTTTTAAGTAGAAGTCTTGCGAAAATTTTTAAAAAGGTGTCATTTTTAACTTGATATCAGAAGGCCGGCTCCAGGTCACTGCGGAACCTGAGCCACCTCAAGCTATCTTCAAGGAACCCTTTCCCAAACACGCCCGTGGCAGTGGGAAAGGGAAGGAGGTATGTACCCTCACCATTTCCAAGGAACTAGCGCAAAAATCAGAACCTGGTCGACCTACTTGTGCGCCCATTCTTGTACTATACAAGAAGCCCGCCCAAGTCATCATTCGGGGAACACCAAAAGTGGAAACCCCGGTAAAACCAGTTTTAAAAATCCAAGGTTCTCCTCAGCTCATCCTTGAGACAAATTTAGCGTGAACCCTAGGCTGGTCGTGGGGGAAGTGACTAGATCCGGGAGGATCTATCAACCCCCGCACCTTCAAGGTGCTCAAAAGGTGGTTAGTGTGCCTGGCCCCTCAAAAGCATGTATCCCTAGTGTTCTGCCAAAAGCAGATAAGGACAAAGTCATCCTAAATCCTTATAACTTCGAAAACCACCTTTCAAAGATTCCTATTCACATGTCTATCCTAGAGCTTATAAAAACTTTGCCTAGGCATAGACCCTACGAAACCCATAACCAAGTCCTGCATATCGAGGTGGTTCTAAACAACCACTCTCTGGACAGGTGCCTAGTCGATGGTGGAGGAGTTCTCAATATCCTTCCACTTCATGTGGCGTACAAAATCGGAGTCGCCTTGACTTCAGTGAACCCAAGCCCCATCGTTATCATTGGATACGATGGGAATGCGTCTAGACCTTTAGGATCCATCGAACTCCCAATGGAAACGGGAGGGATCGAACACACGGGGGTGTTCCATGTCTTGGACATCCACCCCCATTGTAACCTGTTGCTGGGAAGGCCCTGGATACACAGTTTGTGCGCAGTGTCATCCACCTTCCACAGGTGTGTCAAGATCCCTTTTAGGGACCAGGTCGTAGTGATCCTAGGTGAGAGTCACCCACAGCTTCAAGGGATCATAAACTCCCTTTGTTTATCAAGCTCCCAGGCCCATGAGGCTAACCTGGGGCAAATTATGGTTGAGCCACCTCGGCTCGTGTTAAACAACCCTAAGAAGGTTGTATGTGTGAAGTCGCCCAAAGTAGGCCCCCTCCCGACTTTAGTCCTTCTAGGAAAACCCAAGCGTTCCCTATTTCCAAAGCCCCTGGACAAGAGGCCATACGAGCATAATATGGACGATAGCATGTTCCAGGACCACGATTTATATCAAACCTTTTCAAAAAACAAAAAGTCATGGAACATGTTGTTAAACATGGGTTACACGCCCTACAAGAGTCTAGGGGCACAGAACCAGGGTGTCCTAGAGCCCATCCTTCCTAGGGCCAACCCAAGCCGATATGGGATCGGCTATACTCCCCGAATACCGCTAGAGCCACCCCCTATGACCACCTAGGTCAAGGGTGCCCCGGAGCCTGCCTTAGAAGAGACCTACGATTTAGATCTCCTATTCCGAGTCTAACCCGTAGTGTTTTCCCTTTGTAGGTATGACGGAAGATCCCCTTTCTAAAAATACAAAAACATTGGAAAAGCTTAAAATCAAAAAAATCGAAAAACAAGAAAAATCAAAAACAATGGAAGAACAAAAACTCGAAAAAAGAGTGCTTTGTATAGTTCCCAAAGTTCTTGTTTTACAAAAACCCAAAAAAATCGAAAATTTGGAAAATACCAAAAAGATTTTGTACATAGCTGCTCCTGGTAGGACTTTGGCAAAAGAAAAGGATTTCGAAAGAAACATCGTCTGCATAGCCAGACCAAAAATTTCGAAATCACTTGAAAATCCAAGTACAAAACCAGGTCATTTTGAAAACCACGCATCAAATTCCCTCGGTTCTATAGCCCACGAGAATGATCAAAGCCCAGAAGTGGATCCCCTTGAGGAAGATCCCACTTCTGAGCTCCCAGAATTTCATAAGATTCTCGATTTTGAAAGACCTTCCCAATCAGTAGGAGGAGATTTCATAGAGGTGAACCTAGGGGATGATTCCAATCCAAAAACCATCAAAATAGGCGCATGCTTGCATGAAACCGAAAGATTAGCATTCATTGCATTTCTACGAACCTATTTAGATGTGTTTGCATGGACGTATGAAGACATGCCGGGCATAGATCCCAGCATTGTCGAGCATCATCTTCCCTTAGATGCAGGTGTAAAACCCATAAAGCAGAAGCTTAGGAAAATACACCCGAATGTACACACGCAAGTCAAAGAGGGTTTAGAAGATCTGCTAAAAGCCGGATTTATAAAACCCATTGCGTATTCTAATTGGTTGTCAAATATCGTTGTGGTTCGAAAAACCAATGGGAAAATTCGAATATGCATCGATTTCAGAACCTGAATAAAGCCACTCCAAAGGATAATTATCCTTTACCAAACATAGATTTGATAGTCGATAGTACTGCAAATCATGAAATGTTTTCGTTTATGGATAGCTATTCAGGCTATAATCAAATCAAACTAAGCCCACGAGATCAGGGTAAGACCGCCTTCACAACCCCATGGGGCACGTACTGCTATACAGTCATGCCCTTTGGTTTGAAAAATGCCAGCGCAACATACCAACGAGCCATGACCACGATCTTCCATGATCAAATTCATGAGCTTGTAGAAGTGTATGTAGATGATCTCTTGGCAAAATCCAAAACCCGATGCACCCATATCGAATGTTTACAAAAGATTTTCGAAAGGCTTAGGCTTTACAAAGTAAAGCTAAACCCTCAAAAATGTGTGTTCGGGGTAGAATCAGAGAAGCTTCTAGGCTTTACGGTGAGCCAAAGGGGAATAGAAGTCGACCCCTCTAAGTGTCGAGCTATCATAGACATGGCTCCGCTCTCCAATCTCACCCAAATCCGTAGCCTCCAGGGTCGCTTACAATCCGTTCGCCGATTCATATCGAATCTGGCCACTAGATGCGAACCCTTCAACAAACTGTTGAGGAAGGGCACGAAATTCTTATGGGATGATGAATGCCAGAAGTCCTTCGAGAGACTGAAGGCATACTTGGTTAATGCCCCTGTTTTGAACCCTCCAAAGCAAGGAAAACTGCTTTTATTATACATCTCCGTGCATGCAAATGCTTTAGGAGCCTTGTTGGCTCAATACGAGGATGACACCCATAAGGAGTATGCCATCTACTATATTTCGAAAACTCTCTTGGCTTATTGTAGACACCGAAAATTTTCACTTACGGGTTCTTAGGCCTGAAGTGAACCTTTTCGCAATCTACATTCGCTTTATGGGCGTGCCAGCTAGCTTACCTAAGCTAGCGAAGATATATTTAACACTGACTTCTAATCGTGGCGACTGTGAGCAAGTGAGCTCTTGTCATCGCAGACCTTCTTGCACCGATGCACAAGGGTCAGTCTGTACGCTTTGCAAAAATTGAGTTTTTGGGATAGAAAGCCTACGAAGCGGTTCGAGGTGTCTAATTCGGGTCTTTTAAATGCGATTGCATGTTTTAGACCACGTGGATTTGCACGTGCCTAAGTCTTTTCTTTTATCCCTTTTCGGGCAACCTAGTTTGTGTGTTATGAACACTCCACTACATGGGCGAATTCGAGCGGGGCTTGCTTTGATGCATTATGCGTCCTACCTCGTGGTATGGTGTAGATGCAATGCAAACTCACGCTACTCCAAAGGGAAAACCCGAATGTAAAGACAATACTGAAGGGAAATAACCGAAGGGAAATGACTTGAAATATAAATGCCGAAGGGAGATATGTATATAGAGTATGTATATGAGCCCTTACTCGGGTCTTGCAAGTAAGAGCGAAGGCTCAATGTGGGTGCGTGCTTGAATTGAAAGACTTACACACACGACATGAAATTAAACCCAAATATAAATTGCAGTATGGCCTTAACTAAGGTCTTGGGAATAAGAGCGAAAGCTCAATGTGTGTGAGTGCTTGAATTGAAGTACTACGCACACAACATGAAATTAAACCCAAATATAACTGCAATAGGCCTTGACTAAGGTCTTGGGAGTAAGAGCGAAAGCTCAATGTGTGTGAGAGTGCTTGAATTGAAAGACTTACACACACGACATGAAATAAAACCCAAATAGTATAGGTCGGCCCTTACTTGGGTCTTTCAAATAAGAGCGAAGGCTCAATGTGTGTGAGAGTGCTTGAATTGAAAGACAACGCACCCAACTTAAGCAAAACCCTTCAAAAATGAAAGTATACGTATATACTTATGTATTAGGGGCTGATTAGGCTCGTGTGTGTTCAAAATCGTGCACAACTAAGAGAGTGCATGTGTGTGGGTGTGCCAAGCCACGTTATTACAAGCGGGGGGAGACTATGCTCGGTTATTACAACCCCGTATCAAATTTAATCTCAAGCAAGTATACAACTAAAGACCGAGTTAGGCACTTACTAGTAGCTGGTCCGTAGAGGCCTTGCTTGAGCGGGGGCTTGGCCTTCGCCTTGGGCTTCAAAAGGGAGCTCCGCGAGGTTGAGCGACAAGGGGTGCTGGCCGGCTACAAATGGGGCACAGGAGAGGCGCCTTGAAGGTGGCCGGATGCTAGGGATGGTGTCGCCTTGAAGTGTGAGATTAAAGGGGCTGGTCAAGGTGAGTATATAGGGTCACTAGGAGAGGATATAGTGTTAGGGAGTATGGCCCTAAGGGGAGCCTAAGGGAAGATCGAATGGGACACCTAGGGGAAAGGAGGTGGCTGGCCGAATGGAAGGGATAGTCGGTTGGAGTGGCCGACTAGGGGAATTTGGTGGTGGCGGGCTGCTAAGATGGCCGTGGGTGGAGTATGGGAAGGAAGCTAGCTAGGTGATGGGGCTAGGTGGTAGTGGGTGTAGTGGGTGTAAGGGAGTGCTATGGGCAGGTCTTAGGAAGTCGGATAGGGTGGTCGGGTGTAGCTAGGGTGGTTAGGTAGTGGCGGGTAGTTAGGGTGACTAAGGCTTGGCCGAGTGGGAGTGGTGGCGGCAAGTGGAAGGTCTGGTGTTAGGGGGATATGGGAGTGGATTAGGTGGTTGAGAATGGAGAGGGAGTGAAGAGGGAGTAAGGTGGAAGGTAGGGCACTTACCGAGTGAAGAGAGGGTGGCGCTCGGCTAGAAGGAAGCTGGGCAAGCGGTGATGTTCGGCTGGGAGGTGGTGGTGTAGGTGGCAGTGTAGTTGGTGGTGGGATGGAGAGCAGGTGGTGGTGCAGGCGGAGTAGGTGGAGCAGGTGGGAAAGTGGAGGAAGGAGAGGACCCAGCTGGGCTTGGGGAAGGCTTCTAGATAGGAAAACCCGCCCCCAAGGGGGGGGTTTATCTAGGGATGGGTAGGTCGGTTAGGGCTGGGTTTGGGGTAGTGGTTAGGTGGTTTAGGTAGGGTGGTATGATGATAAGGTGGGCTGGAAAGGGTAGGGCCAGATATTTTAGATACTAGTGGTTTGGGTAGGTTGTGGGCTAGGGGTGGTTTAGGGGTTTAGGGTTTGGTTAAGTGGGTGGGTTCTAGGGTGAGGTTTAGTGAACTAGGTTAGGTAATTAGGCTAGGATTAGGCTAGGTTTAGGGAAATTAACCTAGGTTTAGGGAAGGATTAGGGAAGTGGGTTAGGTGATTAGGTTGGGATTAGGCCGGGATTAGGGAAGTGGGTTAGGTGATTAGGCTCAGATTAGGGGTGGATTAGAGTGGAAGGCTAGGATTAGGTGTTTTGGGTTAGGTTTAGGTGAAGGAGCTCCCTTTGCATGGCCCATAGACCTTAACCACATCATGTTGGTGCAACCCTAGGTTAGGTTTTGGCTAATTACAAGCTTAAACCCACTCAATTAGGCTAACCCACATGATTAACCCCAAACTTGACACACAAGTCAAGCTTAATTACAACACACTTGATCTTATCCATCCCCACTCTCTCTCATGCCCATAATCCCATGTGAATTTCAAGTGGGCCCCACCTCCATTTATGAGAAGGTGATGTGGGCCATGGATATGGATATTGGATTGGATTTTTGAATCCAAATCCAAATCCAAGTCCATACATGGATTTGGATTGGGATCTGGATATATATGGTCCAGATCCAATCCAAACTGAACTCTGGCTCCTTCGAGCTGTGTTTGAAACGGACGATTTGTGCGGGGTCTGACAGCATCAGCACTCCGTCTGCGTTGGGTCTTTGCCAACATGATCGTCCGCCTCCGTTTCTACCTTCCGGAGATGACTTCAAATGACATTTTGATAATAACAGGGTCTTGGACGTTCGAGATCCTGGGGGTATGGATTTGATATGAGAGTTGCTGTGTCGGGCTCGACATGTGCTCCGGTTCCGGGCTCTTCTTAGCTCTCCTGGTCCTGTCTTGATCGGGCCAAGCCGCTTCGGGGTTTCAAAACATGTTTTAAAAAGGTTTTAAAAGCCATATTGTATGTTTTCGAAATATAGAGTTCAAAACATATGTACAGGGTTGTCTGGAAGGCTCTTGGGTTTCCAGACTCAAAATAGCCCTTTGGGGCTGCTTGTACAAAACCAGATGAATTTGAGAAATTCGTGGGATTTCGGGGTGTTTACACTTATGAACGAAATTATCAAGCCATGGAGAAGACGTGCTTGGACCTAGTTTGGACCTGCCAAAAATTCAGACACTATTTCCTAGATCATGAGATCTGGATAGTGTCCAAGCTTGATCCAATCAAGCACTTGTTCGAAAAACCCATTCTCCCGGGTAGATTGGGCAAATGGCAACTCCTTCTAATGGAGTATGATTTGAAATACTATAGACGTGCGAAAATCCCCGCCTCTCACCTTTTCAAGGCTCGGAGCGGATCCTCTCGTGCATCTAAGGCCTTATTTATGCAAACAGGGCGTGCCAGCTACGTTATTACAAGCGGGGGGAGACTATGCTTCGTTATTACAACCCCATATCGAATTTAATCTCAAGCAAGTATACAACTAAAGACCGAGTTAGGCACTTACTAGTAGCTGGTCCGTAGAGGCCTTGCTTGAGCGTGGGCTTGGCCTTCGCCTTGGGCTGCAAACGGGAGCTCCGCGAGGTTGAGCGACAAGGGGTGCTGGCCGGCTGCAAATGGGGCGCGGGAGAGGCACCTTGAAGGTGGTCGGATGCTAGGGATGGTGTCGCCTTGACGTGTGAGATTAAAGAAGCTGGGTGTAAACACCCCGAAATCCCACGAATTTCTTAAAACAAACCTGGTTTTGTACAAGCAGCCCCAAAGGGCCATTTTGAGTTTGGAAACCCAGGAGCCTTCCAGACAACCCTGTACATATGTTTTAAACTCTGTATTTCAAAAATATATAATATAGCTTTTGAAAACCTTTTAAAACACGTTTTTGAAACCCCGAAGCAGCTTAGCCTAATCAAGACAAGACCAGCAAAGTCAAAGAGAGCCCGGAACCGGAGCACATGTTAAGCCTAGCACAGCAACTCTCGTATCACATCCATACCCCCAGGATCTCGAACGTCCAAGACCCTGTTCTTATCAAAATGTCATTTGAAGTCATCTCCGGAAGGTAGAAACGGAGGCAGACGACCATGTTGGCGAAGACTCAACGTAGACGGAGTATTGATGTTGTCAAACCCCGCACAAATCGTCCGTTTCAAACCCAGCTCGAAGGAGTCAGAGTTTAGTTTGGATTGGATCTGGACCATATATATCCAGATCCCAATCCAAACCCATGTGTGGACTTGTATTTGGATTTGGATCCAAAGATCCAATCCAATATCCATATCTATGGCCTACATCACCTTCTCATAAATGGAGGTGGGGCCCACTTGAAATTCACGTGGGATTATGGGCATGAGAGAGAGTGGGGATGGATAATATCAAGAGTGTTGTAATTAAACTTGACTTGTGTGTCAAGTTTGGGGTTAATCATGTGGGTTAGCCTAATTGAGTGGGTTTAAGCTTGTAATTAGCCAAAACCTAACCTAGGGCTGCACCAACATGAGGTGGTTAAGGTCTATGGGCCATGCAAAGGGAGCTCCTTCACCTAAACCTAACCCTAAACACCTAATCCTAGCCTACCACCCTAATCCACCCCTAATTTGTGCCTAATCACCTAACCCACTTCCCTAATCCCGGCCTAATCCCAACCTAATCACCTAACCCACTTCCCTAATCCTTCCCTAAACATAGGTTAATTTCCGTAAACCTAGCCTAAACCTAGCCAAATCACCTAACCTAGCTCACTAAACCTCACCCTAAAACCCAACCACCTAACCTAGCCCTAAACCCCTAAACCACCCCTAGCCCACAATCTACCCAAACCACTAGTTTTTAAAATATCTGGCCCTACCCTTTCCAACCCACCTTATCTTCATACCACCCTACCTAAACCACCTAACCACTACCCCAAACCCAGCCCTAACCGACCTACCCATCCCTATATAAACCCCCCCCCTTGGGGGCGGGTTCTCCTATCTAATCACCTTCCCCAAGCCCAGCCGAGCCCCCACTTCCCAGCCCAGCCGAACCTGCTCCACCTGCTCCACCTGCTCCGCCTGCACCACCACCATCCCTCCATCCCACCACCACTTGCACCGCCATCTCCACCACCTCCCGGCCAAGCCTCACTACCTGCCCAGCTTCTTTCCAGCCGAGCGCCATCTTCATTCCATTCGGTTAGTACCCCTTTACTTCGTCTCACCTTCTCTACTCCCTCTCCACTCTCAGCCACCTAAACCCTACCACAACACCCTACCACCAGCCATTCCCCTTTGTTGCCACCCTTCTCACTCAGCCGAACCTAGTCATCCTAGCAGCCCGCTACCACCACATTCCCCTAAGACTCCCATTCGGCCTTCCCTTAAACTCCCCTTAGGTCCATACTCCCTAACACTCTACACTCTCTTAGTGACCCTACATATTCACTTGGCCCAACCCCTTTAATTCCCCACATCAAGGCGACACCCACTTGCAGCCGACCATCTTCAAGGCGCCTATCCCGTGCCCCATTTGCAGCCGGCCAACACCCTTTGTCGCTCAACCTCGCGGAGCTCCCGTTTGCAGCCCAAGGCGAAGGCCAAGTCCATGCTCAAGCAAGGCCTCTACGGACCAGCTACTAGTAAGTGCCTAACTCGGTCTTTAGTTGTATACTTGCTTGAGATTCAATTTGATACGGGGTTGTAATAACGGAGCATAGTCTCCCCCCTTTTGTAATAACGTGGTTTGGCACACCCACACACGTGCACTCTCTTAGTTGTGCACGATTTTGGACACACACGGGCCTAATCAACCCCTAATACATAAGTAGATATATATACTTTCATTTTCGAAGGGTTTTTGCTTAAGTTGGGTGCATTGTCTTTCAATTCAATCACTCGCACTCATTGAGCTTTCGCTCTTATTTGAAAGACCCAAGTAAGGGCCGACCTATACTATTTGGGTTTCATTTCATGTCGTGTGAGTAAGTCTTTCAATTCAAGCACTTTCACACACATTGAGCTTTCGCTCTTATTTGAAAGACCCAAGTAAGGGCCGACCTATACTATTTGGGTTTCATTTCATGTCGTGTGTGTAAGTCTTTCAATTCAAGCACTCTCACACACATTGAGCCTTCGCTCTTACTCCCAAGACCTTAGTAAAGGCCTTATTGCAGTTATATTTGGGTTTCATTTATGTCGTGTGTGTAGTACTTCAATTCAAGCACTCACACACATTGAGCCTTCGCTCTTACTCCCAAGACCTTAGTCAAGGCCATACTGCAATTTATATTTTGGTTTAATTTCATGTCGTGTGTGTAAGTCTTTCAACTCAAGCACGCACCCACATTGAGCCTTCGCTCTTATTTGCAAGACCCAAGTAAGGGCTCATATACATAATCTATATACATATCTCCCTTCGGTTATTTCCCTTCGATCATTTCCCTTCAGTTATTTCCCTTCGGTTATTTCCCATCGGTTATTTCCCTTCAGTATTGTCATTACATTTCGGGTTTTCCCTTTGGAGTAGCGTGAGTTTGCATTGCATCTACGCTATACCACGAGGTAGGACGCATATTGCATCAAAGCAAGCCCCGCTCGAATTCGCCCATGTAGTGGAGTGTTCATAACACACAAACTAGGTGGCCCGAAAAGGGATAAAAGAAAAGACTTACGCACGTGCAAATCCATGTGATCTAATACATGCAATCGCATCTAAAAGACCCGAAATAGACACCTCGAACCGCTTCGTAGACTTTTCTCTCCAAAACTCAATTTTTGCAAAGCGTACAGACTGACCCTTGCGCATCGATGCAAGAAGGTCTGCGATGACAAGAGCTTACTTGCTCACAATCGCCACGTTTAGAAGTCAGTGTTAAATATATCTTCGCTAGCTTAAGTAAGCTAGCTGGCATGCCCTGTTTGCATACATAGGCCTTAGACACACGAGAGGATCCGCTCCGAGCCCTGAAAAGGCGAGAGGCGGGGATTTTCGCGCGTCTACAGAGATTGGCACGCCCGGTGGGACGTGAGCCTTTCAAAAATTGAGTTTTTAAGTAGAAGTCTTGCAAAAATTTTGTAAAAAGGTGTCGTTTTAACTTGTTTTCTTTGCTTTTACTTAGGACATTTTGAAAAACCTTGAAAAGCATGTCAAAATCCAATCCAAGTGAAGTGTCGAGCCAAGGCTCATGCGCATCAAGTTCTCACTCTAGGAGGATTTTCAAAAACAAAATAAAACTAATGAAATCGAGGACTTGAGAAGGGAGTTTGAGGCCAAAATCGATGCTCTCAGCCAAGAGGCTGAAGTAGGCGATTCATGTTCATCGAATGGTGATCAAAGGCCTAAAAAGAAATCCGAAAAACCTCGCAAGCACAAAGAGGCCTCCGTAATCGAAGGCAACCAATACCATGAGTCCTTCACACAAAAGGACCGTAAAGCCCTACAGCAGTTGCTAAAAGGGCAGAATAAAGAGAAAAAGAGCTACGCCCTGTCTGATTTCCTTCCTATGGATTACGAAACAGACAGTGACTGCTGAAATACCGAACTTCCATCGGTATGATGGCATGGGAGACCCTAGGTCTCACTTGCAGCTTTTCTCACGTCGAGCCCATAAGAAGAAAAAGAACTCGATGAAATGGGTGTATTGGTTCCCTCTATCCCTTAAAGGCACAACTGCCAAATGGCTGGCTTCCTACGACTTAAGCCAGTTCGCTACTTTTGAAGAGTTAGCGAACTGCTTCATGCAAAGATTTGCACACAACGTAGAAGTCATGCCGACTCTGAATACCTTAAGGGATACAAAGTAAGGCATGAACGAAGACGTACATGCCTTCATTATAAGATGGAGGTCACTTTTGGGCCAAGTGCGAGAGCCCATATCCGAAGGATGCGCAGTAATGCTCATCCTGGATAATTTTAAAAGCGAATTAAAAACCCTTCTCTCGCTCCGTGAGATTTCAACTTTCCATAAGTTGATCAAAAAGGCCTCCCTTTTCGAAACCAACTTGCGAAAAGGGACATACGATCACCTATGGAAAGGAAGTGCCGTTCCAAAAACCCGTTTGGAAAAGCCCATCGCATATGGGCTACCCACGACTGACAAAGGGGCAAAGCCCCATAAAATCGCTAATGTTCGGGTGGATCCAGGCATGGCGGGCACTTTCAAAAATTTTGAAAAATTAGAAAATAAGAGGGAACGCAATTTTCAAAAACCGGTTGAAAAACGGGAGTATACTCTGCTGGGGCAACCTGTGTCGGAGGTCCTAGACCTCTTACTTGCCCTGGGCATGATAGAACTCCTTGAAATCCCTGAAGGAGTCACTTCCAAAGGGGGGTATTTAAACCGATTTTATAAGTATCATTGGCTCAAAGGCCATGATACCAAACGCTGCTTCTCTCTCTTAAATAAAATTGAGAACTTCATAGCAGAAGGACGGCTCCAGGTCACTGCGGAACCTGAGCCACCTCAAGCTATCTTCAAGGAACCCTTTCCCAAACACGCTAGTGGCAGTGGGAAAGGAAAGGAGGTATGTACCCTCACCATTTCCAAGGAACTAGCGCAAAAGCCAGAACCTGGTCGACCTACTTGTGCGCCCATCCTTGTACTATACAAGAGGCCCGCCCAAGTCGTCATTCGGGGACCACCAAAAGTGGAAACCCCGGTAAAACCAATTTTAAAAATCCAAGGTTCTCCTCAACTCATCCTTAGAGCCAAGTTTAGCGCGAACCCTAGGCTGGTCGTGGGGGAAGTCACTAGATCCGGGAGGATCTATCAACCCCCACACCTTCAAGGTGCTCAAAAGGTGGTCAGTGTGCCTGGCCCCTCAAAAGCATGTATCCCTAGTGGTCTGCCAAGAGCAGATAAGGACAAAGTCATCCTAAATCCTTATGATTTCGAAAACCACCTTTCAAAGATTCCTATTCACATGTCTATCCTAGAGCTTATAAAAACCTCGCCTAGGCATAGACTTGTATTAGAGAAAATTCTAGAAAGGGCCAAGGTTGATTCGAACATAAGTCCGGAATCCTTGTCTGCCCAAGTGGCTTTATTAGGAGCAAAATCGCCCATCACTTTTTCGGAAGATGATGTAGATAGACCCTACGAAACCCATAACCAGGCCCTGCATATTGAGGTGGTTCTAAACAACCACTCTCTGGACAGGTGCCTAGTTGATGGTGGAGGAGGGCTCAACATCCTTCCACTTCATGTGGCGTACAAAATCGGAGTCACCTTGACTTCAGTAAACCCAAGCCCCATCATTATCACTAGATACGATGAGAATGCGTCTAGACCTTTAGGATCCATGAAACTCCCAATGGAAACGGGAGGGATCGAACACACGAGGGTGTTCTATGTCTTGGACATCCACCCCCATTACAACCTGTTGCTGGGAAGGCCCTGGATACACAGTTTGTGCGTTGTGCCATCCACCTTCCACAGGTGTGTCAAGATCTCTTTTAGGGACCAAGTCGTAGTGATCTTAGGTGAGAGTCACCCACAGCTTCAGGGGATCATAAACTCCCCTTGTTTATCAAGCTCCTAGGCCCATGAGGCTAACCTTGGGCAAATTATGGTTGAGCCACCTCGGCTCGTGTTGAACAACCCTAGGAAGGTTGAATGTGTAAAGGGGCCGCCCAAAGCGGGCCCCCTCCTGACTTTAATCCTCTTAGGAAAACCCAAGCGTTCCCTATTTCCAAAGCCCCTGGACAAGAGGCCATACGAGCTTAATATGGACGATAGCATGTTCCAGGACCACGACTTGTATCCAACTTTTTCAAAAAACAAAAAGTCGTGGAACATGTTGTTGAACATGGGTTACACGCCCTACAAGAGTCCAGGGGCACAGAACCAGGGTCTCCTAGAGCCCATCCTTCCTAGGGCCAATCCAAGCCGATATGGGATCGGCTATACTCCCCGAATACCGCCGGAACCACCCCCTGTGACCACCTGGGTCAAGGGTGCCCCGGAGCCTGCCTTAGAAGAGACCTACGATTTAGACCTCCTATTCCGAGTCTAACCCGTAGTGTTTTCCCTTTGTAGGTATGATGGAAGATCCCTTTTCTAAAAATACCAAAAACATTTGAAAAACTTAAAATCAAAAAAATCGAAAAATAAGAAAAACCAAAAACAATGGAAAAACAAAAACTCGAAAAAAGAGTGCTTTGTATAGTTCCCAAGGTTCTTGTTTTACAAAAACCCAAAAAAAATCGAAAATTTGGAAAATACCAAAAAGATTTTGTACATAGCTGCTCCTGGTAGGACTTTGGCAAAAGAAAAGGATTTCGAAAGAAACGTCGTCTGCATAGCCAGACCAAAAATTTTGAAATCACTTGAAAATCCAAGTACAAAACCAAGTCATTTTGAAAACCACACATGAAGTTCCCTCGGGTCTATAGCCCACGAGAATGATCAAAGCCAAGAAGTGGATCCCCTTAAGGAAGATCCTACTTCTGAGCTCCTAGAATTTCATAGAATTCTCGATTTTGAAAGACCTTCCCAATCAGTAGGAGGAGATTTCATAGAGGTAAACCTAGGGGATGATTCCAATCCCAAAACCATCAAAATAGGCGCATGCTTGCATGAAACTGAAAAGTTAGCATTCATTGCATTTCTACGAACCTATTTAGATGTGTTTGCATGGACGTATGAAGACATGCCGGGCATAGATCCCAGCATTGTCGAGCATCGTCTTCCCTTAGATACAGGTGTAAAACCCATAAAGCAGAAGCTTAGGAAAATACACCCGAATGTACACACGCAAGTCAAAGAGGGTTTAGAAGATCTGCTAAAAGCCGGATTTATAAAACCCATTACGTATTCTGATTGGTTGTCAAATATCGTTGTGGTTCGAAAAACCAATGGGAAAATTCGAATATGCATCGATTTCAGAAACCTGAATAAAGCCACTCCAAAGGATAATTATCCTTTACCAAACATAGATTTGATAGTCGATAGTACTGCAAATCAGGAAATGTTTTCATTTATGGATGGCTATTCAGGCTATAATCAAATCAAACTAAGTCCATGAGATCATGGTAAGACCCCCTTCACAACCCCATGGGGCACGTACTGCTATACAGTCATGCCCTTTGGTTTGAAAAATGCCGCTGCGACATACCAACGAGCCATGAACACGATCTTCCATGATCAAATTCATGAGCTTATAGAAGTGTATGTAGATGATCTTTTGGCAAAATCCAAAACCCGATGCACCCATATCGAATGTTTACAAAAGATTTTCGAAAGGCTTAGGCTTTACAAAGTAAGGCTAAACCCTCAAAAATGTGTGTTCGGGGTAGAGTCAAGGAAGCTTCTAGGTTTATGGTGAGCCAAAGGGGAATAGAAGTCGACCCCTCGAAGTGTCGAGCCATCATAGACATGGCTCCACCCTCCAATCTCACCCAAATCCGTAGCCTCCAGGGTCGATTACAATCCGTTCGCCGATTCATATCGAATCTGGCAACTAGATGCGAACCCTTCAACAAACTGTTAAGGAAGGGTACGAAATTCTTATGGGATAACGAATGCCAAAAGTCCTTCGAGAGACTGAAGGCACACTTGGTTAATCCCCCTGTTTTGAATCCTCCAAAGCAAGGAAAACCGCTTTTATTATACATCTCCGTGCATGTAAATGCTTTAGGAGCCCTCTTGGCTCAATACGAGGATGACACCCATAAGGAGTATGCCATCTACTATATTTCGAAAACTCTCTTGGCTTATGAATGAAATTATCAAGCCATGGAGAAGACGTGCTTGGCCCTAGTCTGGGCCTGCTAGAAGTTCAGACACTATTTTCTAGATCATGAGATCTGGATAGTGTCCAAGCTTGATCCAATCAAGCACTTGTTCGAAAAACCCATTCTCACGGGTAGGTTGGGCAAATGGCAACTCCTTCTAATGGAGTATGATCTGAAATACCATCACCAAATCTCCATTAAGGGGCAAGCCCTAGCAGATTACGTGGCCGAATTCCCCTTAGAGGACGCATATCCCACTCTTGTCGAAATGCCTGATGAAGGCATATTGCAAAACCACTTTCAAAACCACATTTTGGCAAATTCTTTCGAAAACCAAGTGTGGAAGATGCACTTCGATGGGGCACGAAACCAATGAGGGGCTGGTGCTGGGGTCATCCTAATCTCCCCTAAAAAGGGCGAGATTCCCATAGCAGTCCGCTTAGATTTTGAATGTTCCAACAACGTAGCTGAGTATGAAGCACTCATAGAAGGCTTAAGGATTTCGAAAACTCTAGGGGCATCATGCATTGAGGTCTTTGGAGATTCGCTCCTTGTCATAAACCAGGTTTTAAAAATTTGGCAAGTACGTAATGAGAAACTACTTCCATATCATGAGTTGGCCACTCGACTAGTCCAATCCTTCCAGTCGTGTAAGCTCACACACGTAGGAAGAGAGGACAATGGCATCGCCGATGCCCTCTCCTCATTGGGTTCAGCCCTGAAGGTCGATCCCATTTCAAGGACCAGATCTTTGGAAATATGGCATGCGCCCCACCCATCCACACACGACTTGGATATTTGCGAAAACAACCCAGAGTCTATTGAAAAACCCTGGTTTTATGACATAAAACAATTTTTAGAAAATGGGGGATTTACCGAGGATGCCACATCCAAAGATAAGGCATTCATTCATAAGATTTCGACCCGATACACCATTTTGGGTGGGGTTTTATACAAAAAGAGTTTTACCGGCATTCTGCTTAGGTGTATCGACCTAGAGGAGGCTAGGATAGTGATGCATGAATTCCACAATGGAGAAAGTGGAGGTCATGTTAATGCCAACATGGTGGCGATGAAAATACTTAGAGGGGGCTATTTTTGGTCCACCCTGAAAAAGGATTGTCACGATCATGTTAGGAAGTGTCATCCATGTCAAGTGCATGGGCACACCATTCATATCCCATCATCTGCATTGCATTCCGTGGTCAGCCCCTGGCCATTTACCATGTGGGCGTTTGACATTGTAGGCCCAATATTTCCAAAGGCCTCGAATGGGCATCAATTTATTTTAGCAGCCACGGAGTATTTCTCCAAGTGGGTGGAAGCCATTTCCCTAACCAATGTAATGGGGCAACATGTGGTGGCTTTCATCCGGAGGAATATCTTGGCTCGATTTGGGGTTCCACGAGACCTTGTGTCGGATAATGGTACCCCATTCAAGAACGAGCGGATGGTTAAGTTGTGCAACACGTATGGCATAACTCACCACTTCTCCTCGCCCTACTACCCTCAAGGCAACGGCCAAGCCGAAGCCACAAACAAGACTCTCACACACATTGAGCCTTCGCTCTTACTCCCAAGACCTTAGTCAAGGCCATACTGCAATTTATATTTGGGTTTCATTTCATGTCATGTGTGTAAGTCTTTCAATTCAAGCACGCACCCACATTGAGCCTTCGCTCTTATTTGCAAGACCCGAGTAAGGGCTCATATACATAAGATATATACATATTTCCCTTCGGTTATTTCCCTTCAGTTATTTCCCTTCTGTTATTTCCCCTTCAGCATTGTCTTTACATTTCGGGTTTTCCCTTTGGAGTAGCGTGAGTTTGCATTGCATCTATGCCATACCACGAGGTAGGATGCATATTGCATCAAAGCAAGCCCCGCTCAAATTCGCCCATGTAGTGGAGTGTTCATAACACACAAACTAGGTGGCCCGAAAAGGGATAAAAGAAAAGAGTTAGGCACGTGCAAATCCACGTGATCTAAAATATGCAAATCGCATCTTAAAGACCCGAAATAGACACCTCGAATCGCTTCGTAGACTTTCTCCCCAAAACTCGACTTTTGCAAAGCGTACAGACTGACCCTTGCGCATCGGTGCAAGAAGGTCTGCGACGACAAGAGCTTACTTGCTCACAGTCGCCACGTTTAGAAGTCAGTATTCAAAATATCTTCGCTAGTTTAAGTAAGCTAGCTGGCACGCCCTATTTGTATACATAGGCCTTAGACGCACGAGAAGATCCACTCCAAGCCCCCGGAAGGGACGAGGAGGCGGGGATTTTCGCGCGTCTACAAGTATGAATGGGAAGAATGGCGTTTGTGCCATAGACCAATTCGAATGGTGTGGCATTCGTGGGAGTCCGGATGGAAGTCCTATAAGCCTATAAGGCTTCATCCAGCTTCTCGTGCCACATCCTACCCTTCTCTAAGGTTTTCTCAATGATACCAATGAGAGTCTTGTTTGTGGCTTCGGCTTGGCCGTTGCCTTGAGGGTAGTAGGGCGAGGAGAAGTGGTGAGTTATGCCATACGTGTTGCACAACTTGACCATCCGCTCATTCTTGAATGGGGTACCATTATCCGACACAAGGTCTCGTGGAACCCCAAATCGAGCCAAGATATTCCTCCGGATGAAAGCCACCACATGTTACCCCATTACATTTGTCAGGGAAATGGCTTCCACCCACTTGGAGAAATACTCCGTGGCTGCTAAAATAAAACGATGCCCATTCGAGGCCTTGGGAAATATTGGGCCTACAATGTCAAACGCCCACATGGTAAATGGCCAGGGGCTGACCACGGAATGCAATGCAGATGAAGGGATATGAATGGCGTGACCATGCACTTGACACGGATGACACTTCCTAACATGATCGTGACAATCCTTTTTCAGGGTGGACCAAAAATAACCCCCTCTAAGTATTTTCATTGCCATCATGTTGGCATTAATATGACCTCCACATTCTCCATCGTGGAACTCGTGCATCACTATCCTAGCCTCCTCTAGGTCGATACACCTAAGCAGAATGCCGGTAAAACTCTTTTTGTATAAGACCCCACCCAGAACGGTGTATCGGGTCGAAATCTTACGAATGAATGCCTTATCTTTGGATGTGGCATCCTCGGTGAATCCCCCATTTTCTAAAAATTGTTTTATGTCATAGAACCAGGGTTTTTCAATAGACTCTGGGTTGTTTTGGCAAATATTCAAGTCGTGTGTGGATGGATGGGGTGCATGCCATATTTCCAAAGATCTGGTCCCTGAAATGGGATCGACCTTCAGGGCTGAACCCAAGGAGGAGAGGGCATCGGCGATGCCATTGTCCTCTCTTCCTACGTGTATGAGCTTACACGACTGGAAGGATTGGACCAATCGAGTGGCCAACTCGTGATATGGAAGTAGTTTCTCATTACGTACTTGCCAAATTTTTAAAACCTGGTTTATGACAAGGAGCGAATCTCCAAAGACCTCGATGCATGATGCCCCTAGAGTTTTCGAAATCTTTAAGCCTTGTATGAGTGCTTCATACTCAGCTACGTTGTTGGAACATTCGAAATCTAAGCGGACTGCTATGGGAATCTCGCCCTTTTCAGGGGAGATTAGGATGATCCCGGCACCAGCCCCTCGTTGGTTTCGTGCCCCGTCGAAGTGCATCTTCCACACTTGGTTTTCGAAAGAATTTGCCAAAATGTGGTTTTGAAAATGGTTTTGCAATATGCCTTCATCAGGCATTTCGACAAGAGTGGGATATGAGTCCTCTAAGGGGAGGTCAGCCACGTAATCTGCTAGGGCTTGTCCCTTAATGGAGATCTGGTGATGGTATTTCAGATCATACTCCATTAGAAGGAGTTGCCATTTGCCCAATCTACCCGTGAGAATGGGTTTTTCGAACAAGTGCTTGATTGGATCAAGCTTGGACACTATCCAGATCTCATGATCTAGGAAATAGTGTCTGAACTTCTGGCAGGCCCAGACTAGGGCCAAGCACGTCTTCTCCATGGCTTGATAATTTCGTTCATAAGCCAAGAGAGTTTTCAAAATATAGTAGATGGCATACTCCTTATGGGTGTCATCCTCGTATTGAGCCAACAGGGCTCCTAAAGCGTTTATATGCACGGAGACGTATAATAAAAGCGGTTTTCCTTGTTTTAGAGGATTCAAAACGGGGGGATTAACCAAGTATGCCTTCAGTCTTTTGAAGGACTTTTGGCATTCGTCATCCCATAAGAATTTCGTACCCTTCCTCAACAGTTTGTTGAAGGGTTCGCATCTAGTTGCCAGATTCGATATGAATCGGCGCACAGATTGTAATCGACCCTGGAGGCTACGGACTTGGGTGAGATTGGAGGGTGGAGCCATGTCTATGATGGCTCGACACTTAGAGGGGTCGACTTCTATTCCTCTTTGGCTCACCATAAAGCCTAGAAGCTTCCCTGATTCTACCCCGAACACACATTTTTGAGGGTTTAGCTTTACTTTGTAAAGCCTAAGCCTTTCGAAAATCTTTTGTAAACATTCGATATGGGTGCATCGGGTTTTGGATTTCGCCAAGAGATCATCTACATACACTTCTACAAGCTCATGAATTTGATCATGGAAGATCGTGTTCATGGCTCGTTGGTATGTTGCGTCGGCATTTTTTAAACCAAAGGGCATGACTGTATAGCAGTACGTGCCCCATGGGGTTGTGAAGGCGGTCTTACCCTGATCTCGTGGACTTAGTTTGATTTGATTATAGCCTGAATAGCCATCCATAAATGAAAACATTTCATGATTTGCAGTACTATCGACTATCAAATCTATGTTTGGTAAAGGATAATTATCCTTTGGAGTGGCTTTATTCAGGTTTCTGAAATCGATGCATATTCGAATTTTCCCATTGGTTTTTCGAACCACAACGATATTTGACAACCAATCAGAATACGCAATGGGTTTTATAAATCCGGCTTTTAGCAGATCTTCTAAACCCTCTTTGACTTGCGTGTGTACATTCGGGTGTATTTTCCTAAGCTTCTGCTTTATTGGTTTTATACCTATATCTAAGGGAAGACGATGCTCGACAATGCTGGGATCTATGCTCGGCATGTCTTCGTACGTCCATGCAAACACATCTAAATAGGTTCGTAGAAATGCAATGAATGCTAACTTTTCAGTTTCATGCAAGCATGCGCCTATTTTGATGTTTTTGGGATTGGAATCATCCCCTAGGTTCACCTCTATGAAATCTCCTCCTACTGATTGGGAAGGTCTTTCAAAATCGAGAATTCTATGGAATTCTGGGAGCTCAGAAGTGGGATCTTCCTCAAGGGGATCCACTTCTGGGCTTTGATCATTCTCGTGGGCTATAGACCCGAGGAAACTTGATGCGTGGTTTTCAAAATAACCTGGTTTTGTACTTGGATTTTCAAGTGGCTTCGAAAATTTTGGTCTGGCTATGCAGACGACGCTTCTTTCAAAATCTTTTTCTTTTGCCAAAGTCTTACCAGGAGCAGCTATGTACAAAATCTTTTTGGTATTTTCCAAATTTTCGATTTTTTTGGGTTTTTGTAAAACAAGAACTTTGGGAACCATACAAAGCACTCTTTTTTCGAGTTTTTGTTTTTCCATTGTTTTTGGTTTTTCTTGTTTTTCGATTTTTTTTTATTTTAAGTTTTCAAATGTTTTTGGTATTTTTTTAGAAAAAGGGATCTTCCGTCATACCTACAAAGGGAAAACACTATGGGTTAGGCTCGGAATAGGAGGTCTAAACCATAGGTCTCTTCTAAGACAGGCTCCGGGGCACCCTTGACCCAGGTGGTCACAAGGGGTGGCTCCGGCGGTATTCGGGGAGTATAGCCGATCCCATATCGGCTTGGGTTGGCCCTAGGAAGGATGGGCTCTAGGAGACCCTGGTTTTGTGCCCCTAGACTCTCGTAGGGCGTGTAGCCCATGTTCAACAACATGTTCCACGACCTTTTGTTTTTTGAAAAGATGGGATATAAGTCGTGGTCCTGGAACATGCTATCATCCATATTAGGCTCGTATGGCCTTTTGTCCAGGGGTTTTGGAAATAGGGAACGCTTGGGTTTTCCTAGGAGGATTAGAGTTGGGAGGGGGCCTGCTTTGGGCGGCCCCTTCACATATACAACCTTCCTAGGGTTGTTCAACACGAGCCGAGGTGGCTCAACCATAATTTGCCCCAGGTTAGCCTCATGGGCCTGGGAGCTCGATAAACAAGGGGAGTTTATGATCCCCTGAAGCTGTGGGTGACTCTCACCTAGGATCACTACGACCTGGTCCCTAAAAGAGATCTTAACACACCTGTGGAAGGTGGATGGCACAGCGCACAAGCTGTGTATCCAGGGCCTTCCCAGCAACAGGTTATAATGGGGGTGGATGTCCAAGACATGGAACACCCCCGTGTGTTCGATCCCTCCCGTTTCCATTGGGAGTTCGATGGATCCTAAAGGCCTAGACGCATTCCCATCGTATCCAGTGATAACGATGGGGCTTGGGTTTACTGAAGTCAAGGTGACTCCGATTTTGTACGCCACGTGAAGTGGAAGGATGTTGAGCCCTCCTCCACCATCGACTAGGCACTTGTCCAGAGAGTGGTTGTTTAGAACCACCTCGATATGCAGGGCCTGGTTATGGGTTTCGTAGGGTCTATCTACATCATCTTCCGAAAAGGTGATGGGCGATTTTGCTCCTAATAAAGCCACTTGGGCAGACAAGGATTCCGGACTTATGTTCGAATCAACCTTGGCCCTTTCTAGAATTTTCTCTAATACAAGTCTATGCCTAGGCGAGGTTTTGATAAGCTCTAGGATAGACATGTGAATAGGAATCTTTGAAAGGTGGTTTTCGAAATCATAAGGATTTAGGGTGATTTTGTCCTTATCTGCTTTTGGCAGACCACTAGGGATACATGCTTTTGAGGGGCCAAGCACACTGACCACCTTTTGAGCACCTTGAAGGTGCGGGGGTTGGTAGATCCTCCCGGATCTAGTGACTTCCCCCACGACCAGCCTAGGGTTTGCGCTAGACTTGGCTCTAAGGATGAGCTGAGGAGAACCTTGGATTTTCAAAACTGGTTTTGCCAGGGTTTCCACTTTTGGTGGTCCCCGAATGACGACTTGGGCGGGCCTCTTGTATAATACAAGGATGGGCGCACAAGCAGGTCGACCAGGTTCTGGTTTTTGCACTAGTTCCTTGGAAATGGTGAGGGTACATACCTCCTTTCCTTTCCCACTGCCACTGGCGTGTTTGGGAAAGGGTTCCTTGAAGATAGCTTGAGGTGGCTCAAGTTCCGCAGTGACCTGGAGCCGGCCTTCTGCTATCAAGTTCTCAATTTTATTTAAAAGAGAGAAGCAACGTTTGGTATCATGGCCTTTGAGCCGATGATACTTGCAAAATCGGTTTAAATACCCCCCTTTGGACGTGACTCCTTCGGGGATTTCAGGGAGTTCGATCATGCCCTGGGCAAGTAAGAGGTCTAGGACCTCCGACACAGGTTGCCCCAGCGGAGTGTACTCCCGTTTTTCAATCGGTTTTGAAAAATTGCGTTCTCTCTTATTTTCTATTTTTTCGAAATTTTTAGAAGTGCCCGCCATGCCTGGATCCACTCGGACATTGGCGATTTTATGGGGCTTTGCCCCTTTGTCCGTCGTGGGCAGCCCATATGCGATGGGCTTTTCCAAACGGGTTTTTGGAACGGCACTTCCTTTCCATAGGTGATCGTATGTCCCTTTTCGCAAGTTGGTTTCGAAAAGGGAGGCCTTTTTGATCAACTTATGGAAAGTTGAAATCTCGTGGAGCGAGAGAAGGGTTTTTAACTCGCTTTTGAAATTATCCAGGATGAGCATTACTGCGCACCCTTCGGATATAGGCTCTCGCACTTGGCCTAAAAGCGACCTCCACCTTATAATGAAGGCATGCACGTCCTCGTTCATGCCTTGCTTTGTATCCCTTAAGGTATTCAGGGTTGGCGTGACTTCTACGTTGTGTGCAAATCTTTGCATGAAGCAGTTCGCTAACTCTTCAAAAGTAGCGAACTGGCTTAAGTCGTAGGAAGCCAGCCATTTGGCAGCTGTGCCTTTAAGGGATAGAGGGAACCAATACACCCATTTCATCAAGTCCTTTTTCTTCTTATGGGCTCGACGCGAGAAAAGCTGCAAGTGAGACCTAGGGTCTCCCATGCCATCATACCGATGGAAGTTCGGTATTTCATCGTCACTGTCTGTTTCGTAATCCATAGGAAGGAAATCAGACAGGGCGTAGCTTCTTTTCTCTTTATTCTGCCCTTTCAGCAGCTGCTGTAGGGCTTTACGGTCCTTTTGTGTGAAGGACTCGTGGTATTGGTTGCCTTCTATTACAGAGGCCTCTTTTTGCTTGCGAGGTTTTTCAGATTTCTTTTTGGGCCTTTGTTCACCGTTTGATGAACATGAATCGCCTACTTCAGCCTCTTGGCTGAGAGCATCGATTTTGGCCTCAAACTCCCTTCTCAAGTCCTCAATTTCATCTAGTTTTATTTTGTTTTTGAAAATCCTCCTAGAGTGAGAACTTGATGCGCATGAGCCTTGGCTCGACACTTCACTTGGATTGGATTTTGACATGCTTTTCAAGCTTTTTCAAAATTTCCTAAGTACAAGCAAAGAAAACAAGTTAAAATGACACCTTTTTACAAAATTTTCGCAAGATTTCTACAAGTAAACTCGATTTTTGAAAAGGCTCACATCCCACCGGGCGTGCCAATCTCTGTAGACGCGCGAAAATCCCCGCCTCCTCGTCCCTTCCGGGGGCTTGGAGTGGATCTTCTCGTGCGTCTAAGGCCTATGTATACAAATAGGGCGTGCCAGCTAGCTTACTTAAACTAGCGAAGATATTTTGAATACTGACTTCTAAACGTGGCGACTGTGAGCAAGTAAGCTCTTGTCGTCGTAGACCTTCTTGCACCAATGCGCAAGGGTCAGTCTGTAAGCTTTGCAAAAGTCGAGTTTTGGGGAGAAAGTCTACGAAGCGATTCGAGGTGTCTATTTCGGGTCTTTAAGATGCGATTTGCATATTTTAGATCACGTGGATTTGCACGTGCCTAAGTCTTTTCTTTTATCCCTTTTCGGGCCACCTAGTTTGTGTGTTATGAACACTCCACTACATGGGCGAATTTGAGCGGGGCTTGCTTTGATGCAATATGCGTCCTACCTCGTGGTATGGCGTAGATGCAATGCAAACTCACACTACTCCAAAGGGAAAACCCGAAATGTAAAGACAATGCTGAAGGGGAAATAACAGAAGGAAAATAACCGAAGGGAAATATGTATATATCTTATGTATATGAGCCCTTACTCGGGTCTTGCAAATAAGAGCGAAGGCTCAATGTGGGTGCGTGCTTGAATTGAAAGACTTACACACACGACATGAAATGAAACCCAAATATAAATTGCAGTATGGCCTTGACTAAGGTCTTGGGAGTAAGAGCGAAGGCTCAATGTGTGTGAGAGTGCTTGAAAGGAAAGACTACCCACACGACATAAATGAAACCCAAATATAACTGCAATAAGGCCTTTACTAAGGTCTTGGGAGTAAGAGCGAAAGCTCAATGTGTGTGAGTGTTTGAATTGAAAGACTTACTCACACGACAAGAAATGAAACCCAAATAGTATAGGTCGGCCCTTACTTGGGTCTTTCAAATAAGAGCGAAAGCTCAATGTGTGTGAGTGTTTGAATTGAAAGACAACGCACCCAACTTAAACAAAACCCTTCGAAAATGAAAGTATATATGTACACTTATATATTAGGGGCTGATTAGGCCCGTGTGTGCTAAAAATCGTGCACAACTAAGAGAGTGCACGTGTGTGGTTGTGCCAAGCCACGTTATTACAAGCGGGGGGAGACCATGCTCCGTTATTACAACCCCGTATCAAATTGAATCTCAAGCAAGTATACAACTAAGGACCGAGTTTAGACACTTACGAGTAGCTGGTTCGTAGAGGTCTTGCTTGGGCGTGGACTTGGCTTTGGGCTGCAAACGGGAGCTCCGCGAAGGTAGGTGATCAAAGGGGCTGGCCGACTGCAAGTGGGGCACGGGATAGGCGCCTCGAAGGTGGCCGGTGGCAAGTAGATGGCGGCTCCAAGTAGGGGTTTAAAGTGGCTGAATGAGTGGATTCTTAGGGTCACTAGGGGAGTTGAGAGTTTAGGGAAACTGGACCTAGAAGGTGAGCTGGTGGGAAGGCCGAGTAGGACACCTAGGGGAAGGCCGAATGGGAGATGATGGCTAGGTAGTGGCCAGCAACTTGGGTTATACTAGGTTCGGCTAGGTTAAAGTGGTGGTGGCAAAAGGGCTGAGATGAAGGTAGGATGGGTGGCTAAGAGTGGAGAGGTGGTAGAGAGGGGCTTTGAGGGAGTTTGGGGTACTTACCGAATGGGGAGAGGTGGCGGATGAAGTGGGAAGCAGGCGGGCAAGTGGCTGTTGGCTGATTCGGTTGGGTGAAGGTGATGGCGTCCGGCTGACGGGTGGTGGTGGTGGATGGAAGAGGGAAGGTGGCGGAGCAGGTGGCGGCTGGTGGAGCAGATGGAGCAGGCGGAGGTGGGGAGTGGTCCCGGCTGGGTGTGAGAAGGGAGAAGGAGAGGGCCCGGCTGGGTGAGATAGTGGTTCCCACTTTGAAAAACCCGCCCACAAGGAGGGGGGTTTAAATAGGGGATGGGTAGGTCGGTTAGGGCTGGGCTGTGGGTAGTGGTTAGGTGGTTTAGGTAGGGTGGTATGTAGATAAGGTGGGCTGGAAGGGGTTGGGCCAGATATTTTAAAACTAGGGGTTTGGGTAAATCGTGGGCTAAGGGTGGTTTAGGGGTTTAGGGCTAGGTTAGGTGGTTGGGTTTTAGGGTGAGGTTTAGTGAGCTAGGTTAGGTGATTAGGCTAGGTTTAGGCTAGGATTAGGGAAATTAATCTAGGTTTAGGGAAGGATTAGGGAAGTGGGTTAGGTGATTAGGTTGGGATTAGGACGGGATTAGGGAAGTGGGTTAGGTGATTAGGTTCAGATTAGGGGTGGATTAGGGGTTTAGGCTACGTTTAGGCATTTTGGGCTAGGTTTAGGTGAAGGAGCTCCCTTAGCATGGCCCATAGACCTTGATCACCCCATGTTGGTGCAGCCCTAGGTTAGGTTTTAGCTAATTACAAGCTTAAACCCACTCAATTAGGCTAACCCACATGATTAACCCAAACTTGACACACAAGTCAAGCTTAATACAACACTCTTGATATTTTTTACCCCCACTCTCTCTCATGCCCAATATCCCACGTGAAACTCAAGTGGGCCCCACCTCCCTTTATGAGAAGGTGATGTGGGCCATGGATATGGATATTGGATTGGATCTCTGGATCCAAATCCAAATCCAAGTCCACATATGGGTTTGGATTGGGATCTGGATATATATGGTCCAGATCCAATCCAAACTGAACTCTGACTCCTTCGAGCTGGGTTCGAAACGGACGATTCGTGCGGGGCCTGACAGCATCAGTACTCCGTCTGCGTTGGGTCTTCGCCAACATAGTCGTCCGCCTCCGTTTCTGCCTTCCGGAGATGACTTCAAATGCTATTTTGATAAGAATAGGGTCTTGGACGTTCGAGATCCTGGGATGTGAATCAGATACAAGAGTTGCTGCGCCGGGCTCGACATGTGCTCCGGTTCCGGGCTCTTCTTGGCTCTCCTGGTCTTGTTTTGATCGGGCCAGGCCACTTCGGGGTTTCAAAACATGTTTTAGAAGGTTTTCAAAAGCCATATTATATGTTTTTGAAATATAAAGTTTAAAACATATATACAGGGTTGTTTGGAAGGCTCCTGGGTTTCCAAACTCAAAATGGCCCTTTGGGGCTGCTTGTATAAAACCAGATGGATTTTGAGAAATTCGTGGGATTTCGGGGTGTTTACAATACTCAACTACATTCATTTCATACATCCATAGTACTCGACCTCCCCCTAGAGACGCTTGAGCATGCTAGGATGGCCGAACTAGATTTGCTAGATGAGAGGCGACTCCTTGCCATGGATCATGCTCGTGCATACCGGCAAAGATTAGCCCGACATTATAGCAAACACATGAGACCTCGCCACTTTGAAGTGGGAGATCTGGTCTTAAAAACCATCCACCATCGTGGCCCACACCCCCTAGGCAAGTGGCGCCCCAACTGGGATGGACCCTATGTTGTACGAGCAACCACTACGAACAATTCGTATTGGTTGATCGATATAGAAGGTAGGAATTTAGCAGATCCTATCAATATTCAATACTTAAAGAAGTATCATGTGTAGGATCTGGATTAAGTTCCATTTTTTGAAAATATTAAAAGGGATAGCTGCCCTGAGACATGTGAAAAAGGTGCAAAGGCAACTCGTGTGACCCTGAGTGAGAGAATTCGCACTTGTGAAAGAGTGGAGTTTTCAAAATCGTGGTTACATTTCAAAATCCTTCTTCTTACAAAGAAAGGCCTAGTTCAACATAGCAAGATACTTGCAAGTAGTACGTGCTATTTCTAAATAGGCTGATCTGGAATGGATCGAGTGTAGGCTTGGGATAAGTCCTCCCCTCTTCTCTTCTATTTCCAAAAGGAAAACAAAGGCCCAAAACAAAAGGGAATTTCCCATTCAAAGTCTCTTTCCAAAAGAAAGAAACCAGAATTTAAAAGAAAAATCGAATCTCTTGTGAAAAAGAGGGATTAAAGAAAAAATACTCCCAAAGGGAGACCCTCTATGAAAAAAAGGAAAAAGAGGCCAAAAAGCTCAAAAAGAGCAGTTTTCCGCCTTCTATGCCTTAAACCACGGGACGCTTCAGAAGGGACCGTGGTATCTCTTTCCCATCCCTGGCTTATCCCAAGCTAAAGCATGGTTCATTTCGAGGAATCCTAAAGAAAAAATAGGATTTACTTACTTGAATCTTATCTTGTTTGAGAATTCGACGTTTCGAGTAAGGCGTAAGAATTTGAAATATAGCTGGTTTTCTTATAAAACCTCCGCTAGATAAGCGAGTGTTAAGACTCAAACAAGGGCAAGCACGAAGAGCTCGAGATCCTTAGGATCGAGGCTCAAGACAGTTGTCCCTTTTGTAAATAGCTTTTGTAAATAAGTTTTGAAAACCGAACATCGAACAGCATAGGATTTGCTCACTTGGAGCAGTAGGCCTTGTAAGTCTCTAGAGTTTGACCACATCTGGTCCCTGGGAGGTCGCCACTTTTGGCACCACACCCATGTCATTTGCATTCCATGCATGGTACTTGCATGAACATGATCCCATTTAGGACCAGATTCCATAGTACCCTTTGGTGTGATATCTCCTCCTACCAGAGTTTGTAAATTGATATTTTGCTAAAAATGGGACGATCCCATATTCTTCGTGGCTAGATCTAGGGAGACATTAAAAGGGGTGTTTGTCATCTTTGCCCTTATCCAAATCTATTTGGACAAGGCCAAAGAGGGGCATCTGTAAACACCCCAAAATCCCACGAATTTCTTAAAACAAACCTGGTTTTGTACAAGCAGCCCCAAAGGGCCATTTTGAGTCTGGAAACCCAGGAGCCTTCCAGACAACCCTGTACATATGTTTTAAACTCTGTATTTCAAAAATATATAATATAGCTTTTGAAAACCTTTTAAAACATGTTTTTGAAACCCCGAAGCAGCTTGGCCTAATCAAGACAGGACCAGCAAAGTCAAAGAGAGCCCAGAACCGGAGCACATGTCAAGCCCGGTACAACAACTCTCATATCACATCCATACCCCCAGGATCTCGAACGTCCAAGACCCTGTTCTTATCAAAATGTCATTTGAAGTCATCTCCGGAAGGCAGAAACGGAGGCGGACGACCATGTTGGCGAAGACCCAACGCAGACGGAGTACTGATGCTGTCAGACCCCGCACAAATCGTCCGTTTCGAACCCAGCTCGAAGGAGTCAGAGTTCAGTTTGGATTGGATCTGGACCATATATATCCAGATCCCAATCCAAACCCATGTGTGGAGTTGGATTTGGATTTGGATCCAGAGATCCAATCCAATATCCATATCCATGGCCCACATCACCTTCTCATAAATGGAGGTGGGGCCCACTTGAAATTCACGTGGGATTATGGGCATGAGAGAGAGTGGGGATGGATAATATCAAGAGTGTTGTAATTAAGCTTGACTTGTGTGTCAAGTTTGGGGTTAATCATGTGGGTTAGCCTAATTGAGTGGGTTTAAGCTTTTAATTAGCCAAAACCTAACCTAGGGCTGCACCAACATGAGGTGGTTAAGGTCTATGGGCCATGCAAAGGGAGCTCCTTCACCTAAACCTAACCCTAAACACCTAATCCTAGTCTACCACCCTAATCCACCCCTAATTTGAGCCTAATCACCTAACCCACTTCCCTAATCCCGGCCTAATCCCAACCTAATCACCTAACCTACTTCCCTAATCCTTCCCTAAACCTAGGTTAATTTCCCTAAACCTAGCCTAATCACCTAACCTAGCTCACTAAACCTCACCCTAAAACCCAACCACCTAACCTAGCCCTAAACCCCTAAACCACCCCTAGCCCACAATCTACCCAAACCACTAGTTTTTAAAATATCTGGCCCTACCCTTTCCAACCCACCTTATCTTCATACCACCCTACCTAAACCACCTAACCACTACCCCAAACCCAGCCCTAACCGACCTACCCATCCCTATATAAACCCCCCCCCCTTGGGGGTGGGTTCTCCTATCTAATCACCTTCCCCAAGCCCAACCGAGCCCCCACTTCCCAGCCTAGCCGAACCTACTCCACCTGCTCCGCCTGCACCACCACCATCCCTCCATCCCACCACCACTTGCACCACCATCTCCACCACCTCCCGGCCAAGCCTCACTACCTACCCAGTTTCTTTCCAGCCGAGCGCCATCTTCATTCCATTCGGTTAGTACCCCTTTACTTCGTCTCACCTTCTCTACTCCCTCTCCACTCTCAGCCACCTAAACCCTACCACAACACCCTACCACCAGTCATTCCCCTTTGCTGCCACCCTTCTCACTCAGCCGAACCTAGTCATCCTAGCAGCCCGCTACCACCACATTCCCCTAAGACTCCCATTCGGCCTTCCCTTAAACTCCCCTTAGGTCCATACTCCCTAACACTCTACACTCTCTTAGTGACCCTACATATTCACTTGGCCCAGCCCCTTTAATTCCCCACATCAAGGCGACACCCACTTGCAGCTGACCATCTTCAAGGCGCCTATCCCGTGCCCCATTTGGAGCCGGCCAGCACCCTTTGTCGCTCACCCTCGCGGAGCTCCCGTTTGCAGCCCAAGGTGAAGGCCAAGTCCACGCTCAAGCAAGGCCTGTACGGACCAGCTACTAGTAAGTGCCTAACTCGGTCTTTAGTTGTATACTTGCTTGAGATTCAATTTGATACGGGGTTGTAATAACGGAGCATAGTCTCCCCCCGCTTGTAATAACGTGGTTTGGCACACCCACACACGTGCACTCTCTTAGTTGTGCACGATTTTGGACACACACGGGCCTAATCAGCCCCTAATACATAAGTAGATATATATACTTTCATTTTCGAAGGGTTTTTGCTTAAGTTGGGTGCGTTGTCTTTCAATTCAAGCACTCACACACATTGAGCTTTCGCTCTTATTTGAAAGACCCAAGTAAGGGCCGACCTATACTATTTGGGTTTCATTTCATGTCGTGTGAGTAAGTCTTTCAATTCAAGCACTTTCACACACATTGAGCTTTCGCTCTTATTTGAAAGACCCAAGTAACGGCCGACCTATACTATTTGGGTTTCATTTCATGTCGTGTGTGTAAGTCTTTCAATTCAAGCACTCTCACACACATTGAGCCTTCGCTCTTACTCCCAAGACCTTAGTAAAGGCCTTATTGCAGTTATATTTGGGTTTCATTTATGTCGTGTGTGTAGTACTTCAATTCAAGCACTCACACACATTGAGCCTTCGCTCTTACTCCCAAGACCTTAGTCAAGGCCATACAGCAATTTATATTTGGGTTTAATTTCATGTCGTGTGTGTAAGTCTTTCAACTCAAGCATGCACCCACATTGAAACTTCGCTCTTATTTGCAAGACCCGAGTAAGGGCTCATATACATAATCTATATACATATCTCCCTTCGGTTATTTCCCTTCGGTCATTTCCCTTCGATCTTGTCGTCGCAGACCTTCTTGCACTGATGCGCAAGGGTCAGTCTGTATGCTTTACAAAAATCGAGTTTTTTGGATAAAAAGTCTACGAAACGGTTCGAGATGTCTAATTCGGGTCTTTTAGATGCGATTGCATGTTTTAGATCACGTGGATTTGCACGTTGTAAACTCCCCAAAAACCCAAATACTTTTCAAAACCAAATGTTTGGTTCGAAAACCAGTTTAAAAGGTAAGAATTTTCGAAAAACTCAGGAAATCAAAACATTTCAAAATTCTATTTTCCAACCCTGTTTGAAACATGAAAAATCTTGAAAATGGACGAAAGTCCTATTTTTATGAAAGACCAAATGAACAGATGAAGCCTGGCTCAAAACAGTCGCAAAAGATTCAAAAAGTTCAAAGGTCAAGCCCAACCCGATGAAAAGTGAATTTCGAGGACGAAAAAGAAGCCCAGGCCGCAAACGCATTTCAAGCCTGAAGCATCAAAGGCCAAGCCAAAAGCATCTCTGAAATCATGGAAAATCCAAGTCAAATGCAAGAAGAAACAGTCGAAACAGAGTCCAGAAAGACGAAAAGAAGCTCGGACGATGAAAATGGGAAAAACCCAGCGTAAGACGGAATCTTGATGAACTCAGGACCCGCACGAAGCATCCAGCTTGAAATGCCAGAAAGGACTGAAGAAGAGAAAATTTTGGATCAAATCTGGATCCAAAAATCCAGATCCAAATCCAAGATCCATATCCAAACGAAACTTGGATTTGATTGGATCCGGATTTTAGAAACCAACAAAGGATCCATATCCACACAAGGGGCCTATAAAAGGATGTGAGTGGGCTGGCTTTTAGAGGGACGATTTTTCCAGCACTTCACGTTGATAGTTGGGGGGGAAAAGAGAGAGAGAGAGAGAGAGAGAGAGAGGAAGGTCAACAAAAGGGGCTGGCCTTCCCCTCTTGTTTTGTAAAATCGTGGGTTGGTCTTGTGGGCTGCACTCAAGTGTAAGTGGGAGCATTTCACGCCTTGTATTTTGCTGGAAATGGAGAAAAACCTGGCGGCATTGGATGGGCTTTCTTCAATGGAGACTGGCTGCGTTGGAAACGAGATCAAATGGGCTGATAGGTTGTCAAGGTAAGCCCCTAAAATCCTGCCCAAAGTCCCTTCTTTTCGTACCTCTCAAAACCACCTAAACCCTAAAACATAAAGACGTCAAAAGTCCAGCCAAGATGCTGGCCGAACCTCACTAAAGGAACGATCCTAATTCTACCTAAGACTACCCTAATCTAGAACCATACCCAGCTCGGCCATTGGCTGGCCAAGCTCACCTTAGATCCCTCCCAGCCAAACCATCTAGCACTAAACCACCTAAACTATTTCCTAAACCAAAACTACTGCTAGAGACCTAGCCAAAACCGAGTGTCTAAGACACTCGGTTCCTTCCTTTGGACGAACCCGCTTTCACCCATCTAGCTAGCTGAGTTCATTTTAGGTTTTTCCCTAAACTAAATCCATTACCTAAGTTAGATCCTAACCAAAAGAACTAACCTACACCTACCCAGCTCGGCCACCCTGTGGCCGAGCCACTCCCTTAGGATCTCACGTGAGATCAAACACCCAACACCAGCCCAAGCTCGGCCACCCTTTGGCCGAGCATTGCCCTAGAGCTTACCTTAGGATTTCCCCTAAGATCACTCACTACCCCTAAACCAATCTCGACCCATTGTGAGACGAGTATCCCTTCGCATCTCGCCCGAACCACTTCCTTAGACATCCCCTAACTCGACCACTAGCTGGTCAGATTTTCCCCTTAGAGCCTTGAGCTAACCTTCGACCAAAACAAACCACCTAGACCTAACTCAGATCCGTTAGTTTTTCACCCTAGATCTATCATATCTAAGCCCGAAACCCATAGTGCATTAACTTGTCAATCTAGCCCAGGTCACGATCTAGGATCAACCTTCTACGCAGCTGGTCATCTCGCAGAGGAAAGTCCATCCAACGGCTATATCCAAGGTCAGGTTTCGTTGAAAAAGGAAGCCCAAGCAAAAGACGAGTAAGTGCTCGAATCTGGTTCTTTACGTTGTTTCAAATTCAATTCAATTTGATACGGGGTTGTAATAATGGAGCGTAGTCTCCCCCCGGGATGTAATATTATGGTTTGAAACACGAATCACACACGTACACTCGAGCCTTTCCGCTCTTATCTGCACACCTTTTGCACACAAAACGGGCCTCAACAGCCCATAAGATATAGTTCTATTTATATACATTCAGTTGGGTTTTAAGGTTCAAGTTGTGTGAGTTGTCTTTCATTTTATACACTCAAAAGCACTCACTCACAATTGAGCCTTTCCGCTCTTACATATATATACGTATTTCCCCTTTCAGCTGGGTTTTTAAGGTTCAAGTCATGTGAGTTGCCCTTTCAATTTATACACTCAAAGCACTCACTCACATTGAGCCTTCTCGCTCTTAAGATATAGCTATATATATTTTCCCTTCCGCATCTAAGATATAGCCATATTTCCCTTTCTGCTATTTCCCTTCTGTTATGTCTTTAAATTCCGGGTTTTCCCTTCAAGTTGTGTGAGTTTGCATTGCATATCCGCCACACTCAAGATAGGGAGCATACTTGCATCAAACCAGATTGGTCAAATCGTGTAGTACTTGCCTTAAATCGAGCACTAGATGCACACGACTACATGCTAAAATCGGCTAAAACCCGAGAGGCATAGGAGCGCATAGATCCCATGTATAAAAGTTGCAAATTTGACAAAACCAATCGATAAAACACTTTCAAGTTTTCAAAAAGAGTCGTGTTTGTGTAAAAACGAGTTTTCCTAAAGCGTACAGACTGACCCTTGTGCGCCGGTGCAAGAAAGTCTGCGACGAAAAGAACCCACTTGTCCACAGTCGCCCCAAAAGTCAGATATTTTCAAAAATCACTTCGCTAGTTTGAGAAAGCTAGTTGGCACGCCCTTTTTAAAAGCGACGTAAGCACGAAAAGATTCGCTTCAGGCCTAAGAACCCGGAGTCGAGGATTTTCCGTGTCTACACACGTGCCTAAGTCTTTTCTTTTATCCCTTTTCGGGCCACCTAGTTTGTGTGTTATGAACACTCCACTACATGGGCGAATTCGAGCGGGGCTTGCTTTGATGCAATATGGGTCCTACCTCGTGGTATGGCGTAGATGCAATGCAAACTCACGCTACTCCAAAGGGAAAACCCGAATGTAAAGACAATACTGAAGGGAAATAACCGAAGGGAAATGACTTGTAAAGTAAGTGCCGAAGGGAGATATGTATATAGAGTATGTATATGAGCCCTTACTTGGGTCTTGTAAATAAGAGCGAAGGCTCAATGTGGGTGCGTGCTTGAATTGAAAGACTTACACGCACGACATGAAATTAAACCCAAATATAAATTGCAGTATGGCCTTGACTAAGGTCTTGGGAGTAAGAGCGAAGGCTCAATGTGTGTGAGAGTGCTTGAATGGAAAGACTTACCCACACAACATGAAATGAAACCCAAATAGTATAGGTCGGCCCTTACTTGGGTCTTTCAAATAAGAGCGAAAGCTCAATGTGTGTTAGAGTGCTTGAATTGAAAGACTTACCCACACGACATGAAATGAAACCCAAATAGTATAGGTCGGCCCTTACTTGGGTCTTTCAAATAAGAGCGAAAGCTCAATGTGTGTGAGTGCTTGAATTGAAAGACAACGCACCCAACTTAAGCAAAACCCTTCGAAAATGAAAGTATATGTATATACTTATGTATTAGGGGCTGATTAGGCCCGTGTGTGTTCAAAATCATGCACAACTAAGAGAGTGCACGTGTGTGGGTGTGCCAAGCCACGTTATTACAAGCGGGGGAAGACTATGCTCCGTTATTACAACCCCGTATCAAATTGAATCTCAAGCAAGTATACAACTAAAGACCGAGTTAGGCACTTACTAGTAGCTGGTCCGTAGAGGCCTTGCTTGAGCGTGGGTTTGGCCTTCGCCTTGGGCTGCAAACGAGAGCTCCGCGAGGGTGAACAACAAAGGGTGCTGGCCGGCTGCAAATGGGGTGCGGGATAGGCGCCTTGATGGTGGCCGGCTGCAAGCAAGGGTGTCGCCTTGGTGTGAGGGATTAAAGGGGCTGGGCCAAGTGAGTATGTAGGGTCACTAGGAGAGTATAGAGTGTTAGGGGAGTATGGCCCTAAGGGATAGTCGGTTGGAGTGGCCGACTAGGGAGATGTGGTGGTGGCGGGCTGCTAGGATAGCTCGGTGATGGGGCTAGGTGGTAGTGGGGATAGTGGGTGTAAGGGAGTGTTATGGGCAGGTCTTAGGAAGTCTAATAGGGTGGCCGGGTGTAGTTAGGTTGGTTAGGTGGTGGCGGGTAGTTAGGATGTACTAGGTTCGGCTGAGTGAGAAGGGTGGCAGCAAAGGGGAATGGCTGGTGGTAGGATGTTATGGTAGGGGGTTAGGTGGCTGAGAGTGGAGAGGGAGTGAAGAAGGTGAGACAAAGGAGGGGGTACTAACCGTGCTTGAAGAGAGGCGGTGGATGGGAGAAAGCAGCCGGGTGTGGTGGAGCAAATGGTTCGGCCGAGGGCAGGTGGTGGTGCAGGTGGAGCAGGTGGCTGGGTTCGGCTGGGCTGGGAAGTGGGGTCCCGGCTGGGCTTGGGGAAGGCGACTAGATAGGAAAACCCGCCCCAAAGGGGGGGGGTTATATAGGGATGGGTAGGTCGGTTAGGGCTGGGTTTGGGGTAGTGGTTAGGTGGTTTAGGTAGGGTGGTATGAAGATAAGGTGGGCTGGAAAGGATAGGGCCAGATATTTTAAATACTAGTGGTTTGGGTAGATTGTGGGCTAGGGGTGGTTTAGGGGTTTAGGGCTAGGTTAGGTGGTTGGGTTCTAGGGTGAGGTTTAGTGAGCTAGGTTAGGTGATTAGGCTAGGTTTAGGCTAGGTTTAGGGAAATTAACCTAGGTTTAGGGAAGGATTAGGGAAGTGGGTTAGGTGATTAGGTTGGGATTAGGCCAGGATTAGGGAAGTGGGTTAGGTGATTAGGCTCAGATTAGGGGTGGATTAGGGTGGAAGGCTAGGATTAGGTGTTTTGGGTTAGGTTTAGGTGAAGGAGATCCCTTTGCATGGCCCATAGACCTTAACCACCTCATGTTGGTGCAGCCCTAGGTTAAGTTTTGGCTAATTACAAGCTTAAACCCACTCGATTAGGCTAACCCACATGATTAACCCCAAACTTGACACACAAGTCAAGCTTAATTACAACACTCTTGATATTATCCATCCCCACTCTCTCTCATGCCCATAATCCCACGTGAATTTCAAGTGGGCCCCACCTCCATTTATGAGAAGGTGATGTGGGCCATGGATATGGATATTGGATTGGATTTTTGAATCCAAATCCAAATCCAAGTCAATACATGGGTTTGGATTGGGATCTGGATATATATGGTCTAGATCCAATCCAAATTGAACTCTGACTCCTTCGAGTTGGGTTCGAAACGGACGATTTGTGCGGGGTCTGACAGCATCAGTACTCCGTCTGCGTTGGGTCTTCGCCAACATGGTCGTCCGCCTCTGTTTCTGCCTTCCGGAGATGACTTCAAAGGATGCTTTGATGATAACAGGGTCTTGGACGTTCGAGATCCTGGGGGTGTGAATTTGATATTAGAGTTGTTGTGCCGGGCTCGACATGTGCTCCGGTTCCGGGCTCTTTTTGACTTTGCTGGTCCTGTCTTGATTAGGCCAAGCTGCTTTGGGGTTTCAAAAACGTGTTTTAAAAGGTTTTCAAAAGCCATATTATATATTTTTGAGATATGAAGTTTAAAACGTATGTACAGGGTTGTTTGGAAGGCTCTTGGGTTTCTAGACTCAAAATGGCCCTTTGGGGCTACTTGTACAAAACCAGGTTTGTTTAAGAAATTCGTGGGATTTCGGGGTGTTTACATAGTGCTATGGGCAGGTCTTAGGAAGTCGGATAGGGTGGCCGGGTGTAGCTAGGGTGGTTAGGTAGTGGCGGGTAGTTAGGGTGACTAAGGCTTGGCCAAGTGGGAGTGGTGGCGGCAAGTGGCTGATATTAGGGTAAGGTGGTGGTATGGTGGGTGGCTGGGAGTGGAGAAGGAACTAGGTGGAGTGTGGGGTACTAACCGGATGAAGAGGCGGTGGCGGATGGAAGGAAGCTGGGCAGGCAGTGATGTTCGGCTGGGAGGTGGTGGAGTAGGTGGCGGTGCAGGTGGTGGTGGGATGGAGAGCAGGTGGCGGTGCAGGCGGGGCAGGTGGAGCAGGTGGGGAAGTGGAGGATTCGACTGGACTTAGGGAAGGAGTGGACCCGGCTGGGATGGGTGAGGGCTTCTAGATAGGAAAGCCCGCCCCCAAGGGGGGGGGGGTTATATAGGGATGGGTAGGTCGGTTAGGGCTGGCTTTGGGGTAGTGGTTAGGTGGTTTAGGTAGGGTGGTATGAAGATAAGGTGGGCTGGAAAGGGTAGGGCCAGATATTTTAAATACTAGTGGTTTGGGTAGATTGTGGGCTAGGGGTGGTTTAGGGGTTTAGGGCTAGGTTAGGTGGTTGGGTTCTAGGGTGAGGTTTAGTGAGCTAGGTTAGGTGATTAGGCTAGGTTTAGGCTAGGTTTAGGAAAATTAACCTAGGTTTAGGGAAGGATTAGGGAAGTGGGTTAGGTGATTAGGTTGGGATTAGGCCGGGATTAGGGAAGTGGGTTAGGTGATTAGGCTCAAATTAGGGGTGGATTAGGGTGGAAGGCTAGGATTAGGTGTTTTGGGTTAGGTTTAGGTGAAGGAGCTCCCTTTGCATGGCCCATAGACCTTAACCACATCATGTTGGTGCAACCCTAGGTTAGGTTTTGGCTAATTACAAGCTTAAACCCACTTAACTAGGCTAACTCACATGATTAACCCCAAACTTGACACACAAGTCAAGCTTAATTACAACACACTTGATCTTATCCATCCCCACTCTCTCTCATGCCCATAATCCCACATGAAATTCAAGCAGGCCCCACCTCCATTTATGAGAAGGTGATGTGGGCCATGGATATGGATATTGGATTGGATCTCTGGATCCAAATCCAAATCCATGTCCACATATGGGTTTGGATTGGGATCTGGATATATATGGTCCAGATCCGATCCAAACTGAACTCTGACTCCTTCGAGTTGTGTTCGAAACGAACGATTTGTGCGGGGTCTGACAGCATCAGCACTCCGTCTGCGTTGGGTCTTCGCCAACATGATCGTCCGCCTCCTTTTCTGCCTTCCGGAGATGACTTCAAATGACATTTTGATAATAACAAGGTCTTGGACGTTCGAGATCCTGGCGGTATGGATTTGATACGAGAGTTGCTGTGCCGGGCTCGACATGTGCTCCGGTTTCGGGCTCTCTTTGACTTCGTTGGGCCTGTCTTGATTAGGCCAAGCTGCTTTGGGGTTTCAAAAACGTGTTTTGAAAGGTTTTCAAAAGCCATATTATATATTTTTAAAATATGAAGTTTAAAACATATATACAGGGTTGTCTGGAAGGCTCCTGGGTTTCCAGACTCAAAATGGCCCTTTGGGGCTGCTTGTACAAAAACCAGGTTTGTTTAAGAAATTCGTGGGATTTCGGGGTGTTTACAAATACCATCACCAGATCTCCATTAAGGGGCAAGCCCTAGCAGATTACGTGGCTGAATTCCCCTTAGAGGACGCATATCCCACTCTTGTCGAAATGCCTGATGAAGGCATATTGCAAAACCATTTTCAAAACCACATTTTGGCAAATTCTTTCGAAAACCAAGTGTGGAGGATGCACTTCGATGGGGCACGAAACCAACGAGGGGCTGGTGCCGGGGTCATCCTAATTTCCCCTGAAAAGGGCAAGATTCCCATAGCAGTCCGCTTAGATTTCGAATGTTCCAACAACGTAGCTGAGTATGAAGCACTCATACAAGGCTTAAGGATTTCGAAAACTCTAGGGGCATCATGCATCGAGGACTTTGGAGATTCGCTCCTTATCATAAACCAGGTTTTGAAAATTTGGCAAGTACATAATGAGAAACTACTTCCATATCATGAGTTGGCCACTCGATTGGTCCAGTCCTTCCAATCGTGTAAACTCACACACATAGGAAGAGAGGACAATGGCATCGCCGATTTCCTCTCCTCCTTGGGTTCAGCCCTGAAGGTCGATCCCATTTCAGGGACCAGATCTTTGGAAATATGGCATGCGCCCCACCCATCCACACACGACTTGGATATTTGCCAAAACAACCCAGAATCTATTGAAAAACCCTGGTTTTATGACATAAAACAATTTTTAGAAAATGGGGGATTCACCGAGGATGCCACATCCAAAGATAAGGCATTCATTCGTAAGATTTCCACCAGATACACCATTCTAGGTGGGGTTTTAGACAAAAAGAGTTTTACTGGCATTCTGCTTAGGTGTATCGACCTAGAGGAGGCTAGGATAGTGATGCATGAGTTCCACGATGGAGAATGTGGAGGTCATGTTAATGCCAACATGATGGCAATGAAAATACTTAGAGGGGGCTATTTTTGGTCCACCCTGAAAAAGGATTGTCACGATCATGTTAGGAAGTGTCATCCATGTCAAGTGCATGGGCACGCCATTCATATCCCTTCATCTGCATTGCATTCCGTGGTTAGCCCCTGGCCATTTACCATGTGGGCGTTTGACATCGTAGGCCCAATATTTCCAAAGGCCTCTAATGGGCATCGATTTATTTTAGCAGCCACGGAGTATTTCTCCAAGTGGGTGGAAGCCATTTCCCTAACCAATGTAATGGGGCAACATGTGGTGGCTTTCATCCGGAGGAATATCTTCGCTCGATTTGGGGTTCCACGAGACCTTGTGTTTGATAATGGTACCTCATTCAAGAACGAGCGGATGGTTAAGTTGTGCAACACGTATGGCATAACTCACCACTTCTCCTCGCCCTACTACCCTCAAGGCAATGGCCAAGCCGAAGCCACAAACAAGACTCTCATTAGTATTATTGAGAAAACCTTAGAGAAGGGTAGGACGTGGCACGAGAAGCTGGATGAAGCCTTATGGGCTTATAGGACTTCCATCCGAACTCCCACGAATGCCACACCATTCGAATTGGTCTATGGCACAAACACCATTCTTCCCATTCATACTCAACTGCATTCATTCCATACATCCATAGCACTCGACCTCCCCCTAGAGACGCTTCAGCATGTTATGATGGCCGAACTAGATTTGCTAGATGAGAGGTGACTCCTTGCCATAGATCATGCTTGTGCGTACCGGCAAAGGATAGCTCGACATTATAGCAAACACATGAGACCTCGCCACTTTGAAGTGGGAGATCTGGTCTTAAAAACCATCCACCATCGTGGCCCACACCCCCTAGGCAAGTGGCGCCCCAACTGGGATGGACCCTATGTTGTTCGAGCAACCACTACGAACAATTCGTATTGGTTGATCGATGTAGAAGGTAGGAATTTAGCAGATCCTATCAATATTCAATACTTAAAGAAGTATCATGTGTAGGATCTGGATTAAATTCCATTTTTCAAAAAATTTTTAGGGATAGCTGCCTTGAGACATGTGAATAAGGTGCAAAGGACCCTGAGTGAGAGAATTCGCACTTGTGAAAGAGCGGAGTCTTCAAAATCGTGGTTACATTTCAAAATCCTTCTTCTTACAAAGAAAGGCCTAGTTCAACATAGCAAGATACTTGCAAGTGGTACGTGCTATTTCTAAATAGGCTGATCTGGAATGGATCGAGTGTAGGCTTGGGATAAGTCCTCCCCTCTTCTCTTCTCCTTCCAAAAGGAAAACAAAAGCCAAAACAAAAGGGAATTTCCCATTCAAAGTCTCTTTCCAAAAGAAAGAAACCAGAATTTAAAAGAAAAATCGATTCTCTTATAAAAAAGAGGGATTAAAGAAAAAATACTCCCAAAGGGAGACCCTCTATGGAAAAAAAGGAAAAAGAGGCCAAAAAGCTAAAAAAGAGCAGTTTTTCGCCTTCTGTGCCTCAAACCACGGGACGCTTCAGAAGGGACCGTGGTATCTCTTTCCCATCCCTGGCTTATCCCAAGCTAAAGCATGGTTCATTTCGAGGAATCCTAAAGTAAAAATAGGATTTACTTACTTGAATTTCATCTTGTTTGAAAATTCGACGTTTCGAGTAAGGCGTAGGAATTTGAAATATGCCTTGTTTTCTTATAAAACCTCCGCTAGATAAGCGAGTGTTAAGACTCAAACAAGGGCAAGCACGAAGAGCTCGAGATCCTTAGGATCGATGCTCAAGACAGTTGTCCCTTTTGTAAATAGCTTTTGTAAATAAGTTTTGAAAACCGAACATCGAACAGCATAGGATTTGCTCACTTGGAGTAGTGGCCTTGTAAGTCTCTAGAGTTCGACCACATCTGGTCTCTGGGAGGTCGCCACTCTTGGCACCACACCCATGTCATGCATCTGCATTCCACACATGGTACTTGCATGAACATGATCCCATATAGGACCAGATTCCATAGTACAAGCCTTTGGCGTGATATCTCCTCCTACCAGAGTTTGTAAATTGAGATTTTGCTAAAAATTGGGACGATCCCATATTCTTCGTGGATAGATCTAGGGAGACATTAAAAGGGGTGTTTGTCATCTTTGCCCTTATCCAAATCGATTTGGACAAGGCCAAAGAGGGGCATCTGTAAACACCCCGAAATCCCACGAATTTCTTAAACAAACCTGGTTTTGTAAAAGCAGCCCAAAGGGCTATTTTGAGTCTGGAAACCCAGGAGCCTTCCAGACAACCCTGTATATATGTTTTAAACTTTGTATTTCAAAAATATATAATATGGCTTTTGAAAACCTTTTAAAACACGTTTTTGAAACCCCAAAGCAGCTTGGCCTAATCAAGACAGGACCAGCGAAGTCAAAGAGAGCCCGGAACCGGAGCACATGTCGAGCCCGGCACAGCAACTCTCATATCAAATCCATACCCCCAGGATCTCGAACGTCCAAGACCTTGTTATTATCAAAATGTCATTTGAAGTCATCTCTGGAAGGCAGAAACGGAGGCGGACGATCATGTTGGCGAAGACCCAATGCAGACGGAGTGCTGATGCTGTCAGACCCCGCACAAATCGTCCGTTTCGAACATAGCTCGAAGGAGTCAGAGTTCAGTTTGGATCGGATCTGGACCATATATATCCAGATCCTAATCCAAACCCATATGTGGACTTGGGCTTCCATACAACCCTATTTTGGGAGGGTTTTTCTTCAAAGGAAGCCCAACTTGGCCCTTTGAAGTACTTTGGATGTTTCAGGACGAGGGAAGACTTGAGCTTCCACACGACCTGGGTTTGGGAGATTTTGTCTTCAAGGGAAACCAGGCTGGGTCCCCCGAGAGACTTTGGATTTTTCAGGATGGTGGAAGACTCGGGCTTCCACACAACCTGCTTTTGGGAGAATTTTTCTTCAAGGGAAGCCAAGCTTGTTCTCTCGAAGGATTTTGGATATTTCAGGGTTTTGGAAGACTTATGGTTCCAGATAACCCCATTTTGGAAGATTTTGTTCTTAGGGGAAGTCGTGCTTGGTCCCTTGAGAAACTTTGGACTTTTTAGGGTGATGGAAGACTTATAGTTCCATATAACCTGATTTTGGGGGAAATTTGCTTCAAGGGAAGCCTAGATTGCTCCCTCGAAGTTTTTGACTTGCTCCCTAGGTTCAACTCGTGGTGCCCCTAGGGATGGATTTTTTTGTTTCGAAGCCATAGCCTTGGTTCCAGGGTACAAGACTAGGCTAAAAAAAGTGAGTTTTTCTATGGTAGGGTTATGAGCTCCTAAGATGTCGATGCATGCATTAGGGGTCTCCATGTCTACCATTTTTTGAACTTTATTTTGTTTTTGAAATTCTTTTGGGTGGTGCGGGATATTTGGCGCACCTTGAAAATCCTCAAATTTTGGCATAATTTATGGGTTTGTGTGTGCATAGGGGTTATCCAATGCATCTGATGACCCTATATGATGAAGAGAGTTTTGAGAAGATAGGTTTCAGGTATACCTCTTTGTGGCTTGTCTACCTTTTCAGGGTGAGAGTAGGCCGTTTTCCTAGGTAACTCTGTTTTGAGCCCCCGTGGCTTCACGAGGCGTTCCTTTTTGAAACCTACTTGTTTTTCACTCTAGTCTCTTTGTGGGGTGCGGGTTTTATGTCCCACTATGTGTGTGTGCCTAGACTTAGGTTTTTCACTTGAAGTTTTTGAAATTTCAAAGTTTTGTTTTTCAATTTTTTTATTTTTTTGAAAGTTTTCAAGATTTTTTTGGTTTTTTGAAACAGAGCAATCTGTTTTTGAATTTTTTTTGGATTTTCGAGATTTTGGAAATGCGGGAGTGGAGCACTCACCCCTTTCTAGGGTTTGGCCTCTTACCTCACATCCTTCATTGAGTTTAAGATCGGTTTTCTTTTCATGATCTTTGTGTGCCCGAGATGAGCTGCTATGTGATCGATGGGCTTTAAGCTCTTTGCTTAAAGCATCCATCCTTTGAAATATTTTTTGAATATCAGCTAGCTCCTTTTGGGCCTTTTCTGTTTTGAAAACCTCTTTTAGCCTACTCAACGAGGATTTTCTTGGTTTTTGCTCCATTTTCTGCAACTTTTAAGTATGCACGATTTTGGAAAACACCTTTTTTTTTCGAAAATTTGAGTGTAACTTGTTTGTATGAAGTCTACTTAAGTCCCGAGTCCCACCGGGCGTGCCAAATCTGTAGACACGAAAAATTTTCGACTTCGGGTTCTTAGGCTTGAAGTGAACCTTTTTGAATCTACGTCGCTTTTAAAGGGCGTGCCAGCTAGCTTACTCAAGCTAGCGAAGTAAGTTTTGAAAATATCTGACTTATGTGGCGACTGTGAACAAGTGGGATCTTTTCGTCGCAGACCTTCTTGAACCGATGCTCAAGGGTCAGTCTGTACGCTTAGAAAACTCGATTTTAAGCAAACATGACCTTTTTTAAAAGTATGAAAGTATTTGATCAATTGGTTTTCGTCAAATTGCAGATTTTATTCATGGGATTTACACATTCCTATGTCTTTGGGTTTTTTTGCCTATTTAGGCATGTAGTTGTGTGCATCAAGTGCTCGATTTTGGCAAGTTCTACATGATTTTGCTCAGGATGGTTTGATGCAAGTATGCTCCTTATCTCGAGTGTGGCGTATATGCAATGCAACTCACACAACTTGAATTTAAAACCCAAAATTTAAAGACATAGCTGAAGGGAAATTGCAGAAGGGAAAATATGGCTATATCTTAGGTGTAGAAAGAAAATATATAGCTATATCTTAAGAGCAGAAAGGCTCAATGTGAGTGAGTGCTTTGAGTGTATAAATTGAAAGGCAACTCACACAACTTGAATTTAAAACCCAGCTGAAAGGGAAATTTTATATATATACGTAAGAGCGGAAAGGCTCAATGTGAGTGAGTGCTTTGAGTGTGTAAAATGAAAGACAACTCATGCAACTTTAGTGTAAACCCACACAGTTGAATTTATATAAATAGAGCTATATCTTAGGGGTTGTCAAGGCCCGTTTGTGTGCAAAAGTGTGTAGCTAAGAGCGGAAAGGCTCAAGTGCACGTGTGTGCTTGTGTACGAGTTAAGAGCGAAAAAGGCTCAAGTGTATGTGTGCGTCTCGTATATCCAACACCGTTATTACATTCCGGGGAGAGACGATGCTCCGTTATTACAACCCCGTATCTCGAATTGAATTAAATTGAAAAAGAGACTTGATATATATCGAATAACTTACACTTTTCCAGGTTCTTGAGTTATGATTGTACAAGGGACGAGTTCATCCATCTCATGGCATTCGAGGCATGTGGGAGCGAAGCCGGAGAGCTTGAGAGCTTGGAGAGACTTGGAGTTCCGGGAGCTGCAAGTTATACCAGATTTGGGACCACTTGGGGCTGATTTGGGTAAGGGATGACTCGAGCCAAGGTGGCTTGAGTGGTATGGTTTTAGTTTAGGATTCGGCCAGCATTTGGCCTTGGGTTTTATCTTGTGAAACTCGAGCCAAGGTGGCTCGAGTGATAGTGGTTTGCTCTAGGGTTTGGCCAAAGCTGGCCTTGGGTTTAGGTCTTGTGAGACTCGAGCCAAAAGTGGCTCGAGTGAGAGTGGCTTTAGGGTGTAGTTGGGGCTGGTTTAGACTTGGGATTAGGCCCTAGATTTGAGAGGGACGTGGGCTGGGATTAGGTTGCAGCTGGTCCTAGGCTTAGTTTAGGTTTAGGTTTGGTTGAGTCCTAACTAGTTTAGGTGTGGGTCAAGTTTTGATGGCAAGCAGCCAGCCAAAGGGGCAGCCTAGTTGGCTAAGTTAGCTAAGTATATGGCCTGCCACAATGGCAGGCCTGTTGGGTCAGAAAAGGACACGGCCTGCACTAGCAGGCAGTGGGCTTGTGGTAGGTAAATGGCCTGCCACTACGGCAGGCCTTGGGTTTTTTTTGAAGAGGACACGGCCTACTCTTGCAGGCCGTGGTCTTAGGCTTGGATGGCCTGCCTTTAGGGCAGGCCTTGGATGGTCCTAAGTGGGACACGAGAGATGGTGAGGTGGTCTCGGCCAACTCTTGGCCAAGCCAAGGTCTTGTTTGGATAAAAGGGGTGGCTCGGCCAGCAAGTGACCGAGCTAGGTTAGGTTTTCTTGGTTTTAGGTAGAGCTTGGTTAGGTGGTGGTCTAGGGTAGAAGTTTTGGTGAAAACCGGCCAGGACTTGGATGGTTTAATGGCATTTTTAGGGGGTTGGTTTAGCTAGTTTTAGGATGGGTGGTCTAGAGTGGTTAGGAAAGAGGGAGTCTAGGTTAGGTTTTAGGAACTTACCTTGTTGCAGCACCACTCCAAGCCGCTGCCCAAGCCACCAAGCTCCACCACGAACTCCACTCCAAGCATGAAGAAAGCGTTATTCAGTTTGGTGCAGCCCTTGCCTCCATGGGCCAATCCCAAGCACTCAAATGCTTTTGGCCAATAGGGCCCCCTCTCTCTCTTCCCCCCCTTTTGGAGTTCACGTGAAGCACCTCTCTTGAATTCACGCAGGATCCTTTTTTTCAGCCCCCTCACCTCTATTTATAGAGGTTTCGAATGGGTCTTGGATTTGGGTCTGGGTATCCGAATCCAATCGAAACCCTATTTGGATTTGGATCGTGGAACTCGGATCTCGGATATTTTGAGATCCAGATCTAATCAAACACTATTTGGATCTGGATCTGGATATTTTTGGGTCTAGATCGAGTCCAAACTTTTCTTCTGCTCCTTGGTTTTCTGGTCCTTTCTAGTGCTTTTCACCGTTGGTTTTGAGCGGGCTTCGTTTCATCGGAGGCCCAACTCTGGCCTAGGTCTTTCCCAAGTCTTTCTTCCAACCGGTGTTCTGCTTTTCAGGACCTTTTCGGCGTTCGTTTCGGTTCGCCGTTTTGGTTTCTAGCCAGTTCCTGGTGACATCGAAATCAGATTGCCACACGAATTCCGTTCTTCATTCTGATGGGACGTGTCTCAAACTTCTGTCGACTTCCTCAAGTACTGGGCTTCTTTCTGTATTTTGGAACTGCTTTATGCTTTTCTTTGACCCAAATTATGCTTTTACCCTTTTGTCGGGCTTTTCTCTAAACAGGCTCTCCTTTCTTCTATTTTTGGGCAGGGGATGGCTTTTAAAGCTTTGGGCTTGAATCCTTCTTCTTGCTTGGGCTCTCCTTTTGCCTTTTGTACCTATTTTTGTATTTTAAAATAGATTGTCATTTTGGCTCAAACGAGCTTTTTGTGTTTTTGAAAGTTTTTGAAATTTTGAAATTTGGGGTGTTTACAGTCATGTCTAGTTCAGGCTCTAACGAAGTGACTTGCCAGGCCTCACACTCAAGTTCCCTTTCCAAAAAGATTTCAAAATCTCAAATAAAGTGTAAAAAAGAGGAGTTAGAGAACTTGCATAGGGAATTTGAGGCTAAAATAAATGCAAGGATCGATGCCCTTAGCCAAGAGGCTGAGGTGGCCGACTGTTGTTCATCACATGGCGAACCTGCCAAAGCCAAGAAAAGAACTACCAAAGCAGGAAAACCCAAGGAAACCTCCACAATGGAGGGGGACCAATACCACGATTCCTTCACACTGAAGGATCACAAAGCCCTTCAACAACTATTGAGACGGCAAAATAAAGAAAAGAAATCGTACACCCTATCTGATTTCCTTCCATCTGATTATGAAATAGACAGCGACGACGGCGTACCAAATTTCCATCGGTATGATGGCACGGGGGATCCTAGATCCCACTTGCAACTCTTTTTACGTAGAGCCCATAAGAAAAAGAGGGACTTTGCGAAATGGATTTATTAGTTCCCCCTTTCCCTCAAGGGGACTGCTTCAAAATGGCTTGCTTCCTACAACTTAAGCCAGTTTGCTACTTTTGAAGAGTTAGCAAATAGCTTTATGCAAAGATTTTCACACAATGTGGAAGTTACGCCCACTTTGAACACCTTGAGGGACACAAAACAAGCCTCGAACGAGAACGTACATGCGTTCATCGTTCCATGGAGGTCCCTCCTTGGGCAAATAAAAGAGCCCATCTCCAAAGTATGCGCAGTCATGCTCATCCTTGAAAATTTTAAAACGGAGATAAAGACTCTTCTCTCTTTACACGAAATTTCTACAATCCATAAGTTAATAAAAAAGGTTTCTTTATTTGAAACCAATCTGAAAAAGGGAGTCTATGACAACTTATGGAAGGAAAAAATACTTCCAAAAATGAGATTTGAAAAACCCGGAACTTATGGGCCACCCATGACGGACAAAGGGGTAAAACCCCAAAAATTGCAAATGTCTGAGTGGAGTTGAGCCCGGCGGGCACTTCAAAAAAGCTTGAACACCAAAAAAATGAAAAAAATGAAAAATTTCAAAAAAACTTTGAAAAATGCGAGTATACCCCACTGGGGCAACCTGTCTCGGAGGTCCTAGACCTCCTACTTGCCTAAGGCTAGGTGATACTCCTGGAAATTCCTGAGGGGACCCCACCAAAAGGGAGGTTTTTAAACAGATTTTGTAAGTATCATCGGCTCAAAGGCCATGATACGAACAAATATTTTTCCCTTTTGAATAAAATTGAAAACTTGATCGAGTAGGGCCGGCTCCAGGTCACTGAAGAACCTAAGCCTGCCCAAGCTGTGCTCAAAGAACCCTTCCCCAACCACGCAAGTACTAGTGGGAAGGGAAAAGAGGTGTGTGCTTTTCTAACCTCTAAAGGTTTTGTGCATGCATCATGTTCTAGCTTCACTACTTGTCCACCATCTCTCATCATTTATAAGAAAGTCACCCAAGTAATGATCCGACGAGCGCTTATAGTCCCGCCCCCAGCTAGAGCTGTCTTAAGAATTCTGGGTGCTCCAAAGCACACAAATAGCGCCAACTTAGGAGCGAGTCTCAAGCAAAGTGTAGGGGAGGTGACCAGGTCCAGAAGGATCTATCAACCCCAACACTTAGAAAAAATTGCTAAAAAAGTGGTCAGTGTTCCTAGCCCTTCACAAGCATGCATTCCTAAGGTTTTGAAAATCATGGACAAAGGTAAAAACGTTTTAACCTCATATGATTTTGAAAATCATCTTTCTAAGATCCCGATAAACATGTCCATCCTAGAGTTGATACAAACCTCACCTAGGCATAGGATAATTTTAGAAAAAATCTTAGAGAGAGCCAAGGTTAACTCGAGTATAACTCCTGAGTCCTTGTCATTCTTAACTACACCCATCTGTGCAAAAACTTCAATTATGTTTTCGAAAGACGAAATCGAAAGACCGTATGAAACCCACAACCAAGCCCTACATATCGAGGTGGTATTGAATCACCATCCTCTAGATAGGTGCTTAGTTGATGGGGGAGGAGGTCTCAACATCCTTTCGTTGCACGTGGCATGTCAAATTGGAGTCACCTTGACTTCGGTAAATCCAAGCCCCATCATTATCACTGGATACGATGGAAATACGTCAAAACCTTTGGGAGCCATAGAGTTACCCATGGAGATTGGGGGAATAGCCCACACAGGGGTGTTCCATGTTCGAGACATACACCCCCACTACAACATGCTTCTGGGAAGACCCTGGATACATAGCCTTCGTGCTGTGCCATCCACCTTCCATAGGTGTGTGAAAATCCCCCACGAAAATGAAATCATGGTAATCCTGGGCGAGAGCCATCCACGGCTAAGGGGAGTTCAAAATTTCCCTTGCTTGTCAAGTGAAAAGGCCTACGGGGCCAACCCCATCAAATCCAAGAACGAACCATATGAGTTCGTCCCCCAAAACCCTAGGATGGTTGTGTACGTCAAGGGGCAGCCCAAAGCTGGCCCAAAAGTTGTGACTATCCTAGGCAAATCCAAACTCCCTATATTTGCAAAGAAAACCCTAAACCGAAAACCCTTTGAGCATGTCATGGATGACAGCAAGTTCCAAGGTCATCCTTTGTACAAAGAGTTTTCAAAAATAAGAAAACCTTGGAACATGTTGCTCAACATGGGCTACATGCCCTACCAGAGTTTAGGGACCAAAAACAATGGGCGTCTAGAGCCTGTCTTCCCAAATCCAAATCCAAATAGGTATTAGATAGGATATATCCCCACCATAGCCCCAGAGCCACCACCCATGACCACTTGGGTCAAGGGTACCCTGGAGCCTACTAAAACCGAGACCTATGGTTTAGATCTCTTGTTTAGAGACTGATTCGTGGCGTTTTCTTTGTAGGTGTGATGGAAGACTCCTCTTTTAAACAAGAAGCCAAAAAATTACAAATTTGCAAAAACCAAAAACATTGAAAATTTGTGAAAATACCAAAAAAATCTTGTATATAACAGCTCCTGGTAGAAATTTGGAAAAAACCAAGGATTTTGACGAAAAAATCATCTTCATAAAAGGACCAAAATCTTCAAAACCTGTAGAAATTCCAAAACCAAAACCAGGTGTTTGTAAAAACCATGCATTAACTCCAAATTCCCTAGGATTTAAAATTCTCGAGAATGATCAAAGCACGGAGGAGGATCCACTTCTCCTTGAGGAGGATCAAACCTCCGAGCTTCCCGAGTTTAACAAAATTCTCAATTTGGAAAAACTTTCGAATTCTATAGGAGGGGATTTCATAGAAATCAACCAAGGGAGTAAAGAAAAACAAAAATGTGTTAAGATAGGCACATGTCTGCATAAGCATGAAAAAGCAGAATTCATTGCATTCTTGGAAGCCTACCTTGACGTTTTTGCATGGACATACGAAGACATGCCAGGGTTAGACCCAAAAATCGTATAGCATTGTCTTCCCCTAGATTCAGATTCAAAACCTATAAAACAAAAGCTTAGAAAGATTCACCCGAACGTACACTCTCAAGTGAAAGAGGGTTTAGAAGATCTGCTTAAAGCTGGTTTTATAAAACCCATTGCGTATTCTGATTGGCTTTCAAACATTGTTGTAGTTCGAAAATCCAATGGAAAAATTCAAATTTGCGTTGATTTTAGAAATCTGAACAAAGCCACGTCGAAGGATAACTTCCCTTTGCGAAACATTGATTTGATAGTCGATAGCACTGCAAATCATGAAATGTTTTCCTTTATGGATGGCTACTCGGGTTATAATCAAATCAAGTTAGCCCCAAGAGACCAGGCTAAAACTGCTTTTACTACACCCTGGGGCACGTACTGCTATACAGTCATGCCCTTTGGTTTAAAAAATGCCGGTGCCACATACCAAAGAGCCATGACTACGATCTTTCATGATCAAATTCATGAGCTCTTAGAAGTGTATGTGGATGATCTCTTGGTGAAATAAAAAACCCGATACACCCACATCGAATCTTTGCAAAAAGTTTTCGAAAGATTGAGGCTTTATAAAGTGAAACTAAACCCTCAAAAGTGCGTCTTCGGAGTAGAATCCGGCAAGCTTTTAGGTTTTATGGTAAGCCAAAGGGGCATTGAAGTCGACCCCTCTAAGTGTCGAGCCATCATAGATATGCCTCCACCCTCCAATTTAACTCAAATTCGAAGCCTCCAAGGTCGCCTCCAATCAATTAGAAGGTTTATTTCAAACCTCGCAACAAGATGCGAACCTTTCAACAAGCTTTTAAGAAAAAGGGCAAAATTTGTGTGGGACGATGATTGCCAAAAAGCTTTCGAAAGATTAAAAGCGTATTTGGTTAATCCTCCAATTTTAAACCCTCCAAAGCAAGGAAAACCTCTTTTACTTTACATTTTTGTGCATATGAATGCCTTGGGTGCCTTATTAGCTCAATATGAGGATGATACCCATAAAGAGTATGCCATTTACTATATTTTGAAAACTCTATTGGCTTATGAAAGAAACTATCAAGCCATGGAGAAAACGTGCTTGGCCTTGGTATGGGCCTTCTAGAAATTTCGACATTATTTCCTAGATCATGAGATTTGGATAGTGTCTAGGCTTGATCCAATCAAGCATTTGTTTGAAAAACCTATCCTCACAGGTAGGCTGGGAAAATGGCAGCTCCTCTTAATGGAGTATGACCTAAAATTCCACCATCAAACCTCCATTAAGGGGCAAGACTTAGCTGACTATGTGGCTGATTTCCCCTTAGAGGATGCATATCCCACACTTGATGAAATGCCCGACGAGGGTATCTTTCAAAATCAATTTGAAAACCATATTTTATCAAACTGCTTAAGTGAAAACCAAGTGTGGAAGATGCACTTCGATGGGGCACAAAACCAAAGAGGGGTTGGGGCAGGAATCATCCTCATATCCCCTGAAAAGGGAGAAATTCCCAATTTCCATTCGCCTAGATTTCGAATGTTCTAACAATACAATCGAGTATGAAGCACTCATACAAGGCTTGAAAATTTCAAAAACTCTAGGGGCATCATGCATTGAAGTCTTTGGAGATTCTTTACTTGTCTGTAGACATGCAAAAATTTTCACTCTGGGTTCTTAGGCCTAAAGTGAACCTTTTTCGTGTCTAAGTCTTTTTAAAAGGGCGTGCCAACTAGCTTACTCAAACTAGCGAAGTATGTTTTGAAATATCTGACTTATGGGGCGATTGTGGACAAGTGGGCTCTTTTCGTCGCAAACCTTCTTGAACCGATGCTCAAGGGTCAGTTTGTATGTTTAGAAAATATCGATTTTGAACAAGCATAGACTTTTGAAAAGAGTATAAAAGTATTTGATCAATTGTATGCCTATTTGCAGATTTTATGTACGTGGGGTTGCACGTATCTATGTCTTTGAGTTTTATTTACCTAGACGTGAGGTGTGTGCATCAAGTGCCTAAGTCTTGGCGTGTTTGCACGGTTTGTTCGGGGTTTGTTTGATGCAAATATGCGCACTATCTTGAGTATGGTGGATATGCAATGCAACTCATACAACTGAACCTTAAAACCCAAAATTGAAAGACATAGCTGAAGGGAAATTGCGGAAGGGAAATATATCTATATCTTAAGAGCGGAAAGGCTCAATTGTGTAAGTGTATGCCATGTATAAATTGAAATGCAACTCACACAGCTGAACCTTAAAACCCAAATCTAAAAGACATAGCAGAAGGGAAATACAACTATATATATATGGGCCCGAAGGTCGCCAACGTGTGCGTGGGTGTTGTGTATATATGTAAAGACAAGTCACACGATTTGGAATGTAAAACCCAAATAAAATTGTAATATGGCCCTTATTAGGGTCTTGGGAGTAAGAGCGAAAGTTCAATGTGTGTGAGTGTGGAATTGAAAGACCACGCACACAATTTGAATAAAAACCCCAAATTAAATTGCAATATCGCTCTTATTAGAGTCTTGGGAGTAAGAGCGAAAGCTCAATGTGTGTGAGTGTGGAATTGAGAGACAACACACACGACTTGAATGTAAGCACACGCAGCTGAACTTATATAAATAAGGCTATATCTTAGGGGTTGTCAAGGCCCGTGTGTGTGCAAAAAGATGTGCAGCTAAGAGCGGAAAGGCTATTTTAGGTAGGTTGGTAGGGAAAACCCAGCCAATGGCTGAGCGGTTTTTAGGGTAGGTGGCCTGATTGGGTAAAAACAATGGGACACGGCCTGCTGGTGCAGGCCATGGGTTTTTTAAAAGGGCTCGAGCCAAGGTGGCTCGAGTAGGGTGTTTCAAAGGGTTAGTTCGGCCAGGTGGTGGCCAAACTTGGCTGAGTTCAAAGGGGAGTTCAGCCAGGTGGTGGCCGGACTTGGTTGGGGTATTGTCTAGGGTAGGGTTTTAGGTAAGTTCTAGGGTAGAAATTTTGGTGAAAATCAGCAAGGACTTGGCTGGTTTAATGGCAGTTTTAGGGGCTGTTTTAGGATGGGTGGTCTAGAGTGGTTAGGAAAGAGGGAGTCTAGATTAGGTTTTAGTAACTTACCTTGTTGCAGCACCACTCCAAGCCACCGCTCAAGCCACCAAGCTCCACCACGAACTCCACTCCAAGCATGAAGAAGACGCCATTCCATTTGGTGCAGCCCTTGCCTCCATGGGCCAATCCCAAGCCCTCAAACAAACACGTTTTGGCCAATAGGGCCTTGCTCTCTCATCCCCCTCTTTTTCACGTGAAAGGGCTCTCCCCTTTGAGCCTCATGTCCTGGAGTTTTTAAGCCCCCTCACCTCTATTTATAGAGGTTTCAAATGGGTCGTCAATATTGGGTCTTGGATTTGGGTCTAGGTATCCGAATCCAATCCAAACCCTATTTGGATTTGGATCGTAGATCTTGGATATTTTGAGATACAGATCCAGTCCAAATATTTATTTGGGTTTGGATCTCGGATCTCGGATATTTTGAGATCCAGATCCAATCCAAACTTTTCTTTTACTCCTTGGTTTTCTGGTCCTTTCTGGTGCTTTTCACCATCGGTTTCGAGCGGCCTTCGATTCATCGGACGCTCGACTCTGGCCTGGGTCTTCCCCAAGTCTTTCTTCCAATCGATGTTCTGCTTTTCAGGACCTTTTCGACGTTCATTTCGGTCTGCCGTTTTGGTTTCTAGCCAATTCCTGTTGATATCGAACTCAGATTGCCGCACGGATTCCGTTCTTCATTCTGAAGGGACGTGTCTCGGACTTCTGTCGACTTCCTCAGGTACTGAGCTTCTTTCTGCATTTTGAAGATGCTTTGTTCTTTTTCTTTGACCCAAATTATGCTTTTACCCTTTTGTCGGGCTTTTCTCTGAACGGGCTCTCCTTTTTTTTGTTTTTGATCAAGGAGTGGCTTTTGAAGCTCTGGGCTTGAATCCTCTTCTAGCCTAGGGACTCCTTTTGCCTTTTGTACCTATTTTCATATTTTAAAACAGGTTGTCGTTTTGGCTCAAATGAACTTTTTATGTTTTTAGAGAGTTTTTGAATTTTGGAAAATTTGGGGTGTTTACATATGCCCCTCTTTGGCATTAGCCAAATTGATTTTGATAATGGCAAAGAAGAAACACCCCATTTTGGTTTTTCTCTCAAATTTTCTAGAGAATACACCATTTATTTTGCAAAAACCCTGTTTTCTTTTACTACAAGTGGGGATTTTTAGCAAAAAGAAGACTTTTCCTAAGTTTCCCTATGTATGATCATGCATGGACGATTTTTTAGATGCATGCATGAGAAAAACGTTTTTGTTTTTGGGGTTTTGAAACCGAACAGTGCCTTTTGAGGCAGGCTGCTCCGAGCAGGTTTTACCCATGTCTTCTAGACGTTTTTGGGTTTTCGAGCTTTGGAGACAGCCTTTTGAGGTTGTCTGCTCCAAGCAGGTTCTACCCTTGTCTTTTTGACATTCATAAGTTTTTTTCAAAAATTTCTTTTTGAAAAGGAACTCCTTTTAACTTGTATCGAAAAGGACTTCCATTTTTCATACTTCCCTTCATTCGGGTTTCAATACTGTAGACGCGCGAAAATCCCCGCCTCTTTTGCCTTTTTCAGGGCTTTGGAGCGGATCCTCTCGTGTGTCTAAGGCCTATGTATGCAAACAGGGTGTGCCAGCTAGCTTACCTAAGCTAGCGAAGATATTTTATACTGACTTCTAAACGTGGCGACTGTGAGCAAGTAAGCTCTTGTTGTCACAGACCTTCCTGCACCGATGCGCAAGGGTCAGTCTGTACGCTTTGCAAAAATCGAGTTTTTGGAGAGAAAGTCTACGAAGCGGTTCGAGGTGTCTATTTCGGGCCTTTAAGATGCGATTGCATGTTTTAGATCACGTGGATTTGCACGTGCCTAAGTCTTTCCTTTTATCCCTTTTCGGGCCACCTAGTTTGTGTGTTATGAACACTCCACTACATGGGCGAATTCGAGCGGGGCTTGCTTCGATGCAATATGCGTCCTACCTCGTGGTATGGCGTAGATGCAATGCAAACTCACGCTACTCCAAAGGGAAAACCCGAAATGTAAAGACAATACTGAAGGGAAATAACCGAAGGGAAATAACCGAAGGGAAATATGTATATAGATTATGTATATGAGCCCTTACTCGGGTCTTGCAAATAAGAGCGAAGGCTCAATGTGGGTGCGTGCTGGAATTGAAAGACTTACACACACGACATAAATGAAACCCAAATATAAATTGCAGTATGGCCTTGACTAAGGTCTTGGGATTAAGAGCGAAGGCTCAATGTGTGTGAAAGTGCTTGAATTGACAGACTTACTCACACGACATGAAATGAAACCCAAATAGTATAGGTCGGCCCTTACTTGGGTCTTTCAAATAAGAGCGAAAGCTCAATGTGTGTGAGAGTGCTTGAATTGAAAGACTTACTCACACGACATGAAATGAAACCCAAATAGTATAGGTCGGCCCTTACTTGGGTCTTTCAAATAAGAGCGAAAGCTCAATGTGTGTGAGAGTGCTTGAATTGAAAGACTTACTCACACGACATGAAATGAAACCAAATAGTATAGGTCGGCCCTTACTTGGGTCTTTCAAATAAGAGCGAAAGCTCAATGTGTGTGAGAGTGCTTGAATTAAAAGACAACGCACCCAACTTAAACAAAACCCTTCGAAAATGAAAATATATATATATATACTTATGTATTAGGGGCTGATTAGGCCCATGTGTGTTCAAAATCGTGCACGACTAAGAGAGTGCACGTGTGTGGTTGTGCCAAGCCACGTTATTACAAGCGGGGGGAGACTATGCTCCGTTATTACAACCCCGTATCAAATTGAATCTCAAGCAAGTATACAACTAAAGACCAAGTTTAGGCACTTACGAGTAGCTGGTCCGTAGAGGCCTTGCTTGAGCGTGGGCTTGGCCTTCGCTTTCGGCTGCAAACGGGAGCTTCGCGAGGATAGGTGACCAAGGGTGCTGACCGGCTGCAAGCGGGTGTCGCCTCGATGTGGGGGGTTAAAGGGGCTGGACCAAGGGAGTGTTTAGGGTCACTAGGAAAGTCGAGGGTTTAGGGAAGGTGGACCTAAAAGGAGTTTAGGGGAAGGCCGAATGGGAGTCTTAGGGGAAGGCCGAATGGAATATGTTGGTTAGGTAGTGGCTGGTAGTTTAGGTTATGCTAGGTTCGGCTAAGTTAAAGTGGTGGTGACAAAAGGCTGAGATGATGATAGGGTAGGTAGCTAGGAGTGGAGAGGGAGTAGAGAAGGATTTAGGGAGAGTTGGGGAGTGCTTACCGAATGGGGAGAGGCGGTGACTGAAGAGAGAAGCAGCCGGATGTGGGAGCTTGGCTGGTTCGATTGGGTGAAGGTGGTGGCGTCCGGTTGGGTGAGGTGGTGGTGGATGGAAGAGAGAGGGTGGCGGTGCAGGTAGAGCTGATGGAGCAGGTAGAGCTGATGGAGCAGGTGGAGCAGGTGGAGAGTGGTCCCGGTTGGGTGAGGTGAGGGCTCTTAGCTTGCAAAACCCGCCCCCAAGGGGGGGGGTTTAAATAGGGGATGGGTAGGTCGGTTAGGGCTAGGCTTGGGGTAGTGGTTAGGTGGTTTAGGTAGGGTGGTATGTAGATAAGGTGGGCTGGAAAGGGTTGGGCCAGATATTTTGAAAACTAGGGGTTTGGGTAGATTGTGGGCTAGGGGTGGTTTAGGGGTTTAGGGCTAGGTTAGGTGGTTGGGTTTTAGGGTGAGGTTTGGTGAACTAGGTTAGGTGATTAGGCTAGGTTTAGGCTAGGATTAGGGAAATTAATCTAGGTTTAGGGAAGGATTAGGGAAGTGGGTTAGGTGATTAGGTTGGGATTAGGCCGGGATTAGGGAAGTGGGTTAGGTGATTAGGTTCAGATTAGGGGTGGATTAGGGGTTTAGGCTAGGATTAGGCATTTTGGGTTAGGTTTAGGTGAAGGAGCTCCCTTAGCATGGCCCATAGACCTTAGCCACCTCATGTTGGTGTAGCCCTAGGTTAGGTTTTGGCTAATTACAAGCTTAAACCCACTCAATTAGGCTAACCCACATGATTAAACCCAAACTTGACACACAAGTCAAGCTTAATACAACACTCTTAATATTTTCCATCCCCACTCTCTCTCATGCCCAATATCCCACGTGAATTTCAAGTGGGCCCCACCTCCATTTATGAGAAGGTGATGTGGGCCATGGATATGGATATTGGATTGGATCTCTGGATCCAAATCCAAATCCAAGTCCATATATGGGTTTGGATTGGGATCTGGATATATATGGTCCAGATCCAATCCAAACTGAACTCTGACTCCTTCGAGCTGGGTTCGAAACGGACGATTCGTGCGGGGCCTGACAGCATCAGTACTCCGTCTGCGTTGGGTCTTCGCCAACATAGTCGTCCGCCTCCGTTTCTGCCTTCTGGAGATGACTTCAAATGCTATTTTGATAAGAACAGGGTCTTGGACGTTCGAGATCCTGGGGGTGTGAATCAGATACAAGAGTTGCTGTGCCGGGCTCGACGTGTGCTCCGGTTCCAGGCTCTTCTTAGCTCTCCTGGTCCTGTCTTGATCGGGACAAGCCGCTTCGGGGTTTCAAAACATGTTTTAAAAGGGTTTTAAAAGCTATATTGTATGTTTTCGAAATATAGAGTTCAAAACGTATGTACAGGGTTGTCTGGAAGGCTCCTGGGTTTCCAGGCTCAAAAATGGCCCTTTTGGGGCTGCTTGTATAAAACTAGGTTTGTTTTAAGGAATTCATGGGATTTCGGGGTGTTTACAAATACCTGCTACTCAGTAGAGGTTTTTGGGTAGGAAAACTTGGAAAACATTTCAAAGTTCCATTTCCTATAAAACAGAGTCGAGTTCTCAAACAAAATGAAATCCAAATAAGCCGATTTTATTCGTACTTTAGGATTTTCACAAATTTGAGTCTTTTTCCTCAGGGATAAGCTATAGGGATATGGGAAAGTGATACCACGGTCCCTTCTGAAGTGTCCCATGGTTTTAGGCAAAGAATCGGAAAATCGCTCTTTGGAGCTTTGGCTTTTTGTTTCTTTTTTTCACAGAGGGTCTTGTAAACACCCCGAAATCCCACAATTTTCTCAAATATACCTAGTTTTGCAAAAGTAGCTCTAAAGGTCTATTTTGAGTCTGAAAACCCAGGAGCCTTCCAAACAACCCTGTACATATGCATATGTTGAAACCATATATGTTTTAAAAATATATACATATAGTTTTTAAAACCTTAAAAAGGTTTTTTGAAAACCCCAAAAAGCAGCTTGGCCTGATGAAAGTAGAACCGAAGAAGCGAAAGAGAGCTCGGACCTGGAGCATATTTCAAGCCCGGCACATCAACTCTCGTATCAGAATCATCCCTAGATTCTCGGACATCCAAGCCCCTGATATCAAAAATTTGTTCAAAATGATCTCCGGAAGGTGAGAAGAAGAGCGGACGACAATGTTGGCTAAGACCCAACGCAAGACGGAGTACTGATGCAGTCAGGCCCCGCACAAACCGTCCATTTCGAAACCCCATGAAGGAATCAGAAAATCAGATTTGGGGCAGATCTAGACCATATATATCCATATCCAAACCCAACATGCATTTGGATTTGGATTTGGATCCAAAGATCCAAATCCAATATCCGCATCCATGACCCACATCACCTTCTCATAAATGGAGGTGGGGCCCACAGATATTTCACGTGAAAAGCTTGGGTAGAGAGAGAAAATGGGTGATAAAGTATGAGTGAGAAAGTTGGTAGGCTTGACTTTTGGTCAAGAGTGGGTTAACCTTGTGGGTTTAGCCTAGAGTGTGGGTTTAAGCTTGTATGCACCTACACCTAACCTGGGGCTGCACCAACTTGGACATGGCTACAACTAGGTCAATGGACCGGCGCCAAGGGGAGGTTCCTAAAACCTAACCCTGAGCTAGCCCACCTCACCTAGCCACTCCTCCCTAAACCTCACCCAATCCCAACTGTCCTCTCAAAACCGCCCCAACCACACCTAGCCGACCTCACCTAGCTCACCTCACCTAACTAGACCACTTAGACCCTAACTAACTAAACCTAAACCCACCTTAATACACCTAACTAAACCCCTAACCACTAAGTCCCAGCCCCCCTAACCGACCTACCCTAAACCACCAAACAGCCCACCCTAACCGACCTACCCCAAACCACCCCACAAGCCCACCTTATTACAAATATCTAGCCTATACCACCCCAACCGACCCAGCCCTCTTGGGCCTATAAAAACCCCTCTCTTGCGGGTTTTTCACACTCTCTCTCCCACTCACATCTCACCTCACTCCCTCCCAACTGCCCCACTTCCACCGCCACCTTCCACCCGGCTGCCATCTTCCCCACTTCCATCGCCTCTTCAACACCCGGTTGCCACCTCTCCGCTTCAACAAAACTCCAGCACCTTCCACCCGGCTGCAACCTTCTTCCACCACCATCCAGCCACCACCTTCATCCACCAGCACCCCTGCTACCCACGGTTAGTACCCCACCTCAACTCCATCTAACCTTTCACCCCTTTCTTACCCGGCTGTACACTCCACCACCCGCCACAACCGGCCAGCCTTCTCCCTTACACCCAGCCCAACTGCACCCTACCTCACCACCTTCCCTTAGCATTACCCACCTTAGCTCCTAGCTGGACCTCTTCCCTTAGTTAACCACTTCCCAGCCTAACATCACCCTAACCAGCCACCCCAAACCGGCTGCATCTAGCCACTTCATCAACCGGCCAGCATCAAGACCTTCCATCCAGCTAGCACCCTTCCCTCCCGCCAACCTACATCCAAGGAGCTCCCCTTCGGCTGTCCAAGGCAACTCACTAGGCCAAAGCCAAGCAAGTTGAGCACGGACCAGCTACACGTAAGTGGCTAACTCGGTCCTTGATATGAACTTGCTTAAATTTTTGAAATTTTGATCCCTTTTGAGAAAGCAATTTTGGGAAATCCAACCTTTCTATATGAAGATTGTTTTATACCAGCCTTTTTTATCGAAATATGTTTTCCATACTTGGTTTTGGTCAAGCATGGTTTTTGGAATTCATTTTGAAGATTCATGCCTTCATGGGGCATTTGATCAAGTATGGGGAATGTGTCTCAAAGAGGCACTTCAGCCACACGATGCAGGGCTTGTCGCTTAATGGAGTCTTAAGTTTTGAACTCATACTCTATTGAAAGGGCTGCCATTTACTTTCTCTATCTGTTTAAGATAGTGTAAACACCTCGAAATCCCACGAATTTCTCAAAATCCATCTGGTTTTATACAAGCAGCCCCCAAGGGGCCATTTTGAGTCTGGAAACCTAGGAGCCTTCCAAACAACCCTGTATATACGTTTTAAACTTCATATTTCAAAAATATGTAATATAGCTTTTTGAAACCCTGAAGCGGCTTGGCCCGATCAAGACAGGACTAGGAGAGCTAAGAAGAGCCCGGAACCGAAGCACACGTCGAGCCCGGCACAGCAACTCTTGTATCTGATTCACACCCCCAGGATCTCGAACGTCCAAGACCCTGTTCTTATCAAAATATCATTTGAAGTCATCTCCGGAAGGCAGAAACGGAGGCGGACGACCATGTTGGCGAAGACCCAACGCAGACGGAGTACTGATGCTGTCAGACCCCGCACAAATCGTCCGTTTCGAACCCAGCTCGAAGGAGTCAGAGTTCAGTTTGGATTGGATTTGGACCATATATATCCAGATCCCAATCCAAACCCATATGTGGACTTGGATTTGGATTTGGATCCAGAGATCCAATCCAATATCCATATCCATGGCCCACATCACCTTCTCATAAATGGAGGTGGGGCCCACTTGAAATTCACGTGGGATTATGGGCATGAGAGAGAGTGGGGATGGAAAATATCAAGAGTGTTGTAATTAAGCTTGACTTGTGTGTCAAGTTTGGGGTTAATCATGTGGGTTAGCCTAATTGAGTGGGTTTAAGCTTGTAATTAGCCAAAACCTAACCTAGGGTTGCACCAACATGATATGGTTAAAGTCTATGGGCCATGCAAAGGGAGCTCCTTCACCTAAACCTAACCCAAAACACCTAATCACCTAACCCGCCCCTAATCTGAGCCTAATCACCTAACCCACTTCCCTAATCCCGGCCTAATCCCAACCTAATCACCTAACCCACTTCCCTAATCCTTCCCTAAACCTAGGTTAATTTCCCTAAACCTAGCCTAATCACCTAACCTAGCTCACTAAACCTCACCCTAAAACCCAACCACCTAACCTAGCCCTAAACCCCTAAACCACCCCTAGCCCACAATCTACCCAAACCACTAGTTTTCAAAATATCTGGCCCTACCCTTTCCAGCCCACCTTATCTTAATACCACCCTACCTAAACCACCTAACCACTACTCCAAACCCAGCCCTAACCGACCTACCCATCCCTATTTAAACCCCCCCCCCTTGGGGGCGGGTTTTTCAAGCTGGAACCCCTCACCAATCCCAGTCGGGCCCTCTCTTTCCCCCACTTCCCAGCCCAGCCGAACCTGCCCAGCTGCTCCACCTGCGCCGCCTGCACCACCACCATCCCTCCATCCCACCACAGCTTGCACCGCCATCTCCACCACCTCCCGGCCAAGCCTCACTGCCTTCCCCAAGCCCAGCCGAGCACCACCTTCATTCCATTCGGTAAGTACCCCCCCCCCCCCACTCTACCTAGCTCCTTCTCTACTCCCTCTCCACTCCTAGCCACCCCCCATACCACCAACTTACCTACACATCAGCCCTTTGCTGCCACCATTCTCACTTAGCCGAACCTATCACAACCTAAACCACCGGCCACTACCTAACTATCCTATCTACACCCGACCACCCTATTAGACTCCCATTTGGCCTTCCCTTAAACTCCCCTTAGGTCCATACTTCCCAACACTCTATACTCTCCATTCGTGACCCTACATATTCACTTGGCCCAGCCCCTTTAATCCCCCACATCAAGGTGACACCCACTTGCAGCCGGCCACCTTCGAGGCGCCTATCCCGCGCCCCACTTGCAGCCGGCCAGCACCCTTTGTCATTCCCCCTCGCGGAGCTCCCGTTTGCAGCCCAAGGCGAAGGCCAAGCCCACGCTCAAGCAAGGCCTCTACGGACCAGCTACTCGTAAGTGCCTAAACTCGGTCTTTAGTCGTATACTTGCTTGAGATTCAATTTGATACGAGGTTGTAATAACGTAGCATAGTCTCCCCCCGCTTGTAATAACGTGGCTTGGCACACCCCCACACGTGCACTCTCTTAGTTGTGCACGATTTTGAACACACACGGGCCTAATCAGCCCCTAATACATAAGTATATACATATACTTTCATTTTCGAAGGGTTTTTGCTTAAGTTGGGTGCGTTGTCTTTCAATTCAAGCACTCACACACATTGAGCTTTCACTCTTATTTGAAAGACCCAAGTAAGGGCCGACCTATACTATTTGGGTTTCATTTCATCTCGTGTGTGTAGTACTTCAATTCAAGCACTCTCACACACATTGAGCCTTCGCTCTTACTCACAAGACCTTAGTCAAGGCCATACTGCAATTTATATTTGGGTTTAATTTCATGTCGTGTGTGTAAGTCTTTCAATTCAAGCACGCACCCACATTGAGCCTTCGCTCTTATTTGCAAGACCCGAGTAAGGGCTCATATACATAATCTATATACATATCTCCCTTCGGTTATTTCCCTTCGGTTATTTCCCTTCAGTATTGTCTTTACATTTCGGGTTTTCCCTTTGGAGTAGCGTGAGTTTGCATTGCATCTACGCCATACCACGAGGTAGGATGCATATTGCATCGAAGCAAGCCCCGCTCGAATTCGCCCATGTAGTGGAGTGTTCATAACACACAAACTAGGTGGCCCGAAAAGGGATAAAAGAAAAGACTTAGGCACGTGCAAATCCACGTGATCTAAAACATGCAATCGCATTTTAAAGACCCGAAATAGACACCTCGAACCGCTTCGTAGACTTTCTCTCCAAAACTCGATTTTTGCAAAGCGTACAGACTGACCCTTGCACATCGGTGCAAGAAGGTCTGCGACAACAAGAGCTTACTTGCTCACAGTCGCCACGTTTAGAAGTCAGTGTTAAAAATATCTTCGCTAGCTTAGGTAAGCTAGCTGGCACGCCCTGTTTGCATACATAGGCCTTAGACACACGAGAGGATCCGCTCCGAGCCCTGAAAAAGGCGAGAGGCGGGGATTTTCACGTGTCTACAGGGATTGGCACGCCCGGTGGGACGTAGCCTTTCAAAAATCGAGTTTTTAAGTAGGAGTCTTGCGAAAATTTTGTAAAAGGTGTCATTTTAACTTGTTTTCTTTACTTGTACTTAGGATATTTTGAAAAAGCTTGAAAAGCATGTCAAAATCCAATCCAAGTGAAGTGTCGAGCCAAGGCTCATGCGCATCAAGTTCTCACTCTAGGAGGATTTTCAAAAACAAAATAAAACTAGATGAAATCGAGGACTTGAGAAGGGAGTTTGAGGCCAAAATCGATGCTCTCAGCCAAGAGGCTGAAGTAGGCGATTCATGTTCATCGAACGGTGAACAAAGGCCTAAAAAGAAATCTGAAAAACCTCGCAAGCAAAAAGAGGCCTCCGTAAGGGAAGGCAACCAATACCACGAGTCCTTCACACAAAAGGACCGTAAAGCCCTACAGCAATTGCTGAAAGGGCAGAATAAAGAGAAAAGAAGCTACGCCCTGTCTGATTTCCTTCCTATGGATTACGAAACAGACAGTGACGATGAAATACCAAACTTCCATCGGTATGATGGCATGGGAGACCCTAGGTCTCACTTGCAGCTTTTCTCACGTCGAGCCCATAAGAAGAAAAAGGACTCGATGAAATGGGTGTATTGGTTCCCTCTATCCCTTAAAGGTACAGCTGCCAAATGGCTGGCTTCCTACGACTTGAGCCAGTTCGCTACTTTTGAAGAGTTAGCGAACTGCTTCATGCAAAGATTTGCACACAACATAGAAGTCACGCCGACTCTGAATACCTTAAGGGATACAAAGCAAGGCATGAACGAAGACGTACATGCCTTCATTATAAGATGGAGGTCACTTTTGGGCCAAGTGCGAGAGCCCATATCTGAAGAATGCGCAGTAATGCTCATCCTGGATAATTTTAAAAGCGAGTTAAAAACCCTTCTCTCGCTCCATGAGATTTCAACTTTCCATAAGTTCATCAAAAAGGCCTCCCTTTTCGAAACCAACTTGCGAAAAGGGACATACGATCACTTATGTTAAGGAAGTGTCGTTCCAAAAACCCGTTTGGAAAAGCCCATCGCATATGGGCTGCCCACGACGGACAAAGGGGCAAAGCCCCATAAAATCGCCAATGTCCGGGTGGATCCAGGCATGGCAGGCACTTCCAAAAATTTTGAAAAATTAGAAAATAAGAGGGAACGCAATTTTCAAAAACCGGTTGAAAAACGGGAGTATACTCCGCTGGGGCAACCTGTGTCGGAGGTCCTAGACCTCCTACTTGCCCAGGGCATGATAGAACTCCCTGAAATCCCCGAAGGAGTCACTTCCAAAGGGGGGTATTTTAACCGATTTTGTAAGTATCATCGGCTCAAAGGCCATGATACCAAACGCTGCTTCTCTCTCTTAAATAAAATTGAGAACTTGATAGCAGAAGGCCGGCTCTAGGTCACTGCGGAACCTGAGCCACCTCAAGCTATCTTCAAGGAACCCTTTCCCAAACATGCCAGTGGCAGTGGGAAAGGAAAGGAAGTATGTACCCTCACCATTTCCAAGGAACTAGCGTGAAAGCCAGAACCTGGTCGACCTACTTGTGCGCCCATCCTTGTACTATACAAGAGGCCCGCCCAAGTCGTCATTCGGGGACCACCAAAAGTGGAAACCCCGGTAAAACCAGTTTTAAAAATCCAAGGTTCTCCTCAGCTCATCCTTAGAGCCAAGTTTAGCGCGAACCCTAGGCTGGTCGTGGGGGAAGTCACTAGATCCGGGAGGATCTACCAACCCCCGCACCTTCAAGGTGCTCAAAAGGTGGTCAGTGTGCCTGGCCCCTCAAAAGCATGTATCCCTAGTGATCTGCCAAAAGCAGATAAGGACAAAGTCATCCTAAATCCTTATGACTTCGAAAACCACCTTTCAAAGATTCCTATTCACATGTCTATCCTAGAGCTTATAAAAACATCGCCTAGGCATAGACTTGTATTAGAGAAAATTCTAGAAAGGGCCAAGGTTGATTCGAACATAAGTCCGGAATCCTTGTCTGCCCAAGTGGCTTTATTAGGAGTAAAATCGCCCATCACTTTCTCGGAAGATGATGTAGATAGACCCTACGAAACCCATAACCAGGCCCTGCATATCGAGGTGGTTCTAAACAACCACTCTCTGGACAGGTGCCTAGTCGATGGTGGAGGAGGGCTCAACATCCTTCCACTTCATGTGGCGTACAAAATCGGAGTCACCTTGACTTCAGTGAACCCAAGCCCCATCGTTATCACTGGATACGATGGGAATGCGTCTAGACCTTTAGGATCCATCAAACTCCCAATGGAAACGGGAGGGATCGAACACACGGGGGTGTTCCATGTCTTGGACATCCACCCCCATTATAACCTGTTGCTGGGAAGGCCCTGGATACACAGTTTGTGCGCTGTGCCATCCACCTTCCACAGGTGTGTCAAGATCCCTTTTAGGGACCAGGTCGTAGTGATCCTAGGTGAGAGTCAGCCACTGCTTCAGGGGATCATAAACTCCCCTTGTTTATCAAGCTCCCAGGCCCATGAGGCTAACCTGGGGCAAATTATGGTTGAGCCACCTCGGCTCGTGTTGAACAACCCTAGGAAAGTTGTATGTGTGAAGGGGCCGCCCAAAGCAGGCCCCCTCCCGACTTTAATCCTCCTAGGAAAACCCAAGCGTTCCCTATTTCCAAAGCCCCTAGACAAGAGGCCATACGAGCCTAATATGGACGATAGCATGTTCCAGGACCACGACTTGTATCCTACTTTTTCAAAAAACAAAAAGTCATGGAACATGTTGTTAAACATGGGCTACACGCCCTACAAGAGTCTAGGGGCACAGAACCAGGGTCTCCTAGAGCCCATCCTTCCTAGGGCCAACCCAAGCCGATATGGGATCGGCTATACTCCCTGAATACCGCCGGAGCCACCTCCTGTGACCACCTGGGTCAAGGGTGCCCCGGAGCCTGCCTTAGAAGAGACCTACGATTTAGATCTCCTATTCCGAGTCTAACCCGTAGTGTTTTCCCTTTGTAGGTATAACGGAAGATCCCTTTTCTAAAAATACAAAAACATTTGAAAAACTTAAAATAAAAAAAATCGGAAAACAAGAAAAACCAAAAACAATGGAAAAACAAAAACTCGAAAAAAGAGTGCTTTGTATAGTTCCCAAGGTTCTTGTTTTACAAAAACCCAAAAAAATCGAAAATTTGGAAAATACCAAAAAGATTTTGTACATAGCTGCTCCTGGTAGGACTTTGGCAAAAGAAAAGGATTTCGAAAGAAACGTCGTCTGCATAGCCAGACCAAAAATTTCGAAATCACTTGAAAATCCAAGTACAAAACCAGGTCATTTTAAAAACCATGCATCAAGTTCCCTCGGGTCTATGGCCCACGAGAATGATCAAAGCCCAGAAGTGGATCCCTTTGAGGAAGATCCCACTTCTGAGCTCCCAGAATTTCATAGAATTCTCGATTTTGAAAGACCTTCCTAATCAGTAGGAGGAGATTTCATAGAGGTGAACCTAGGGGATGATTCCAATCCCAAAACCATCAAAATAGGCGCATGCTTGCATGAAACTGAAAAGTTAGCATTCATTGTATTTCTACAAACCTATTTAGATGTGTTTGCATGGACGTATGAAGACATGCCGGGCATAGATCCCAACATTGTCGAGCATCGTCTTCCCTTAGATGTAGGTGTAAAACCCATAAAGCAGAAGCTTAGGAAAATACACCCGAATGTACACACGCAAGTTAAAGAGGGTTTAGAAGATCTGCTAAAAGCCGGATTTATAAAGCCCATTGAGCCTTATACTATTTGGGTTTCATTTCATCTCGTGTGTGTAGTACTTCAATTCAAGCACTCTCACACACATTGAGCCTTCGCTCTTACTCCCAAGACCTTAGTCAAGGCCATACTGCAATTTATATTTGGGTTTAATTTCATGTCGTGTGTGTAAGTCTTTCAATTCAAGCACGCACCCACATTGAGCCTTCGCTCTTATTTGCAAGACCCGAGTAAGGGCTCATATACATAATCTATATACATATTTCCCTTCGGTTATTTCCCTTCGGTTATTTCCCTTCAGTATTGTCTTTACATTTCGGGTTTTCCCTTTGGAGTAGCGTGAGTTTGCATTGCATCTACGCCATACCACGAGGTAGGACGCATATTGCATCGAAGCAAGCCCCGCTCGAATTCACCCATGTAGTGGAGTGTTCATAACACACAAACTAGGTGGCCCGAAAAGGGATAAAAGAAAAGACTTAGGCACGTGCAAATCCACGTGATCTAAAACATGCAATCACATTTTAAAGACCCAAAATAGACACCTCGAACCGCTTCGTAGACTTTCTCTCCAAAACTCGATTTTTGCAAAGCGTACAGACTGACCCTTGCGCATCGGTGCAAGAAGGTCTGCGACGACAAGAGCTTACTTGCTCACAGTCGCCACGTTTAGAAGTCAGTATTAAAAATATCTTCGCTAGCTTAGGTAAGCTAGCTGGCACGCCCTGTTTGCATACATAGGCCTTAGACACACGAGAGGATCCGCTCCGAGCCTTGAAAAAGGCGAGAGGCGGGGATTTTCGCGCGTCTATAGATAGGTTTTCAAAATGAGTGCTTTAGTGAACATCATTCCCTTTTTCATGACATGGGAGATGATGTCTCGAATTTTGAAGGCCTACCTCAAGGCTAAGCACGATTTTTCTTTTGGCTTAGTGATTCCTGTCACATGCCAATAGAGTTTTCGAAATGTATGGCACATTTAGTATGAACAACATCTTCATTTGATCAAGTCAAGCAGACAATGCATGAATTGCAATGCTTGGGAGGTTTTTATCAAAAGAATTTTGAAAGGTTTTTGTGAAATGCTAACCCTTTTCGAGATTCTCATTTCCTTTTGAAATTTGCCTGGAAGGTGTTGGTTTTGATTCGTAGCGAGACATGCTTATGAAGGCTCGATACTTAGGGGGTCGACTCTTTTTGCCCCTTTGGTTTGTCAAAACCCTGAATTCGAGTTCTTGGATGATGTCTAGACTCGATGCATGTGAATGATTTCAAAGTGTAATGCATGATGCTTATGCACACACTATGGGTTAAACTCATTTAAAATTCCCCAATTTTTCCATAAGTCAAGGATTTTGCGAAGTTTAGGAAGCTTGGAGGTGTTTATTCCTCCTTGCTTTGGTGATTCTCGAGCTTTTCAGTTTTGAAAAAGCTCTAGGCAAAGGGGTGGACAAGGCCAGCTTTTTGGATACTTTTGGTTTTTCGGGGTATATACAATTTTCGAAAAAGCTTTTTACAATTTTCGAAAATGGACTTTGTACATGGCCAAATGCTTTTGCAACAAAATTTCTTTTTGGAATTTTCGTTTTTCCAAATGTTTTTGAGATTTTGAGGGTTTTCAATTTTTTTTGGTTTTTTGGTAATATCCAATTTTTTTTTTTTTTTGGTTTTTTCAAAAGTAGGGATCTTCCATTGAACCTACAAAGAAAACATTCATGAATCAGACTCTAATTAATAGGTCTAAGATATGGGTTTCGGTTTTAGAGGTTCTACAGGGCACCCTTAACCCAAATGGTCTTAGGTGGCGGCTCTGGGGGTATGGGTGGGTTGTAGCCCAATCCATATCGTTCCCTATTGGATCTAGGTAGGACAGGTTCTAGCCTACCTTGGTTTCGGGTTCCCAGGCCCGCGTAGGGCTTATATCCCATATTTAAAATCATGTTTCAGGGCTTCTTGGTTTTCGAAAAGTTTTTATACAATTTGTGCCCCTAGAACATAGAGTTGTCCATGTTATGGGTATATACCCTTTTTGTTTTGGATAAAGGGAGTTTGGATTCAGGGGTGATGGAAGACTTGGGCTTCCATACAACCCTGGTTTGGGAGACATGTCTCTTAAAGAAAATCATGCTTGGTTCTTTAAGAGACTTTGGATATTTCGGGATGATGGAAGACTTGGGCTTCCACGCATCCCAGGTTTGGGAGATCTGTCTTTCAAGGGAAACCAGACTTGGTCCTTCGAGAGACTTTGGATTTTTCAGGATGGTGGAAAACTCGGGTTTCCACACAACCTGGGTTTGGGAAACATACCTTTCAAGGGAAGCCAAGATTGGTCCCTCGAAGGATTTTGAATATTTCGGGGTTTTGGAAGAGTTATGGTTCCAGATAATCCCATTTCAGAAAATTTTGTTCTCAAGGGAAGCCGTGGTTGGTCCCTTGAGAGATTTTGGTCTTTTCAGGGTGATGGAAGACTTATAGTTCCATACAACCTGATTTTGGGAGACATTTTCTTCAAGGAAAGTCAAGACTGCTCCCTCGAAGTTTTTGACTTGCTCCCTAGGTTCACCTCGTGGTGCCCCTAGGGATGGATTTTTTTGTTTTGAAGCCATAGCCTTGGTTCCAGGGCACAAGACTAGGCTCGAAGAAGTGGGTTTTTCTATGGTAGGGTTATGAGCTCCTAAGATGTCGATGCATGCATTAGGGGTCTCCATGTCTACCATTTTTTGAACTTCTTTTTGTTTTTGAAATTCTTTTGAGTGGTGCGGGATATTTGGCATACCTTGAAAATCCTCAAATTTTGGCACAATTTGTGGGTTTGTATGTGCATAGGGGTTATCCAATGCATCTGATGACCCTATATGAAGAAGAGAGTTTTGAGAAGGATGGGTTTCAGGCATACCTCTTTGTGGCTTGTCTACCTTTTCAGGGTGAGAGCAGGCCGTTTTCCCGGGCAACTCTATTTCGAGTTCCCGTGGCTTCACGAGTCGTTCCTTTTCGAAACCTTCCTGTTTTTCACTCTCGTCTCTTTGTAGGGTGTGGGTTTCATGTCCCACAGTGTGTGTGTGCCTAGATTTAGAAATTTCACTTGAATTTTTTGAAATTTCAAAGTTTTGTTTTTCAATTTTTTTGTCTTTTTGAAAGTTTTCAAGATTTTTTTGATTTTTTGAAACAAAAACATCTTTTTCAGTTTTTTCTTTTGATTTTCGAGAGGATTTTCGAGAAGTGTGGGAGTGGAGGATTCGCCCCTTTCTGGGGTTTGGCCTTTTACCTCATATCCTTCGTCGATTTTGAAATTGATTTTCTTTTCACAATCTTTGTGCGCCCGAGAAGAGCTGCTACGGGATTTATGGGTTTTAAGCTCCTTGCTTAAAACTTCCATTCTTTCGAAAATCGCCCGTATATCGGCTAGCGCTTCTCGTTCTTTGGCTGTTTCTAAGTATGCACGAATTTTGGAAAACACCTTTTTTCGAAAATTTGAGTGTAACTTGTTTGTTTGAAGTCTACTTAAGTCCCGGGTCCCACCGGGCGTGCCAAATCTGTAGACATGGAAAATCTTCACTTACGGGTTCTTAGGCCTGAAGTGAACCTTTTGGCAATCTACGTTCGCTTTTAGGGCGTGCCAGCTAGCTTACTCAAACTAGCGAAGTAGTTTTGAAATATCTGACTAAAAGGCAATTGTAGGCAAGCGGGATCTTTTCGTCGCAGACCTTCTTGCACCGATGCGCAAGGGTCAATCTGTACGCTTAGAGACTTCGTTTGAAACAAGTTAAACTCAAAATCGATGTTGAATAAAGAAGTGTTTTGAAAACTTTGGAAATCATACACTTTTGGCGATTTTTTGATTTGGGCGACCCTAAGTCTTTCAATTTAAACCACTTAGGCGTGGGGTGTGTATATCAAGTGGCCTAAGATGGGCATTTTTGCACAATTTGTTCGGGTTTGTTTGATGCAGTTATGCACTCTAGCTCGAGTTTGGCGAGTATGCAATGCAACTCACACAACTTGAATGTAAAACCTGAAATTTAAAGACTTAGCTGAAGGGAAAACCCAAATTGAATGCACCTCACGCGACTTGAATGAAAATTGCAGAAATTTAAATATATCTATATCTTAAGAGAGGAAAGGCTCAATGTGTGCTTGGGTATTGTGTATAAATTGAAATGCAACACACGCAACTGAACCGTAAAACACAGCCGAAGGGAGATATAGATATATGTAAGAGCGGGAAGGCTCAATTGTGGCGTGTGTGTGTATGTATAAATTGAAAGACAACACACACGACTGAATTTAAAACCCGGAATTGAAATGCGTACACAGCTGAACCGGGAAAACTCACGTAGCAGAAAATATATAGATATGGCTATATCTTAGTGGCTTCTGAGGCCAAAATGTGCGTGAGGTATTTGAGCAATCGCTCGGGTGTTTCTTGGGTGCGAGTGTGTAATTGAAAGACAAACTCGTATGACTTAATGTAACAACCCAGTTGAATTGAAATACGTATATATATGATAAGAGCGAAAAAGCTCAATTGTGTACGTGGTGCTTGTGTACGAGATAAGAGCGGAAAGGCTCAAGTGTACGTGTGTGTCTCATGTGTCCAGCACCGTTATTACATTCTGGGGGGAGACGATGCTCCGTTATTACAACCCCGTATCATGAATTGAATTGAATGGAAAAGAGACTTGATATATATCAAACGACTTACACTTTTCCAGGTTTTTGAGTTAGGATTGTACAAGGGATGAGTTCATCATCATCTCATGGCATTCGAGGCATGTGGGAGCGAAGCCGAAGAGCTTGAGAGCTTGGAGAGACTTGGAGTTCCGGGAGCTGCAAGTTATACTGGGTTTGGGTCCACTTGGGGCTAATTTGGGTAAGGGATGACTCGAGCCAAGGTGGCTCGAGTGGTATGGTTTTAGTTTAGGATTCGGCCAGCATTTGGCCTTGGGTTTTATCTTATGGAACTCGAGCCAAGGTGGCTCGAGTGATAGTGGTTTGCTCTAGGGTTCGGCCAAAGCTGGCCTTGGGTTTAGGTCTTGCGAGACTCGAGCCAAAAGTGGCTCGAGTGAGAGTGGCTTGCTCTAGGGTTCGGCCAAAGCTGGCCTTGGGTTTAGGTCTTGTGAGACTCGAGCCAAGGTGGCTCGAGTGAACTCGGTTTTTAGGATGTAGTTAGGGTCGATCCTAGGCAAGTCACGGCTAGGTTAGGGGCTGGTTTAAAAGGTAAATGGCCTGCCAAAAGGGCAGGCCAGGTTTTAGGCGAGTGGGGGGAGGAACACGGCCTGGTTAGGCTGTGGGTTTTGGCTAGGTAGCCTGCCTCAAAGCAGGCCAGGTTTTGGCAAAGAAGCAAGGAAGCCCGGCCACCTTTGGCTAGGCTATTTTAGGTAGGTAGGTAGGGAAAACCCAGCCAACGGTTGGGCGGTGTTTAGGGTAGGTGGCCTGCCTTTAGGGCAGGACAGACCTTGGGTAAAAACAATGGGACACAGATTTTTGAAAAGGGCACGAGCCAAGGTGGCTTGAGTAGGGTGTTTCAAAGGGTTAGTTCGGCCAGGTTGTGGCTAAACTTGGCTGAGTTCAAAGGGGGAGTTTGGCCAAGTGGTGGCCGGACTTGTTTGGGGTATTGTCTAGGGTAGGGTTTTAGGTAAGTTCTAGGGTAGAAATTTTGGTGAAAATCGGCCAGGACTTGGCTGGTTTAATGGCATTTTTAGGGGCTGTTTTAGGATGGGTGGTCTAGAGTGGTTAGGAAAGAGGGAGTCTAGGTTAGGTTTTAGTAACTTACCTTGTTGTAGCACCACTCCAAGCCACCAAGCTCCACCACGAACTCCACTCCAAGCATGAAGAAGACGCCATTCCGTTTGGTGCAACCCTTGCCTCCATGGGACAATCCCAAGCCCTCAAACAAACATGTTTTCGCCAATAGGGCCTTTCTCTCTCATCCCCCTCTTTTTCACGTGAAAAGCCTCTCCCCTTTGAGCCTCACGTCCTGGATTTTTTAAGCCCCCTCACCTCTATTTATAGAGGTTTCAAATGGGTCTTGGATATTGGGTCTTGGATTTGGGTCTAGGTATCCAAATCCAATCAAAACCCTATTTGGATTTGGATCATGGATCTTGGATATTTTGAGATCCAGATCCAATCCAAACTTTTCTTTTGCTCCTTGGTTTTCTTGTGCTTTTCACCATCGGTTTCGAGTGGGCTTCGATTCATCGGACGCTCGATTCTGGCCTGGGTCTTCCCCAAGTCTTTCTTCAAATCGGTGTTTTGCTTTTCAGGACCTTTTTGGCGTTCATTTCGGTCTGCTGTTTTGGTTTCTGGCCGGTTCCTATTGATATATGTAGACATAGAAAATTTTCACTCTGGGTTCTTAGGCCTGAAGTGAACCTTTTCGCAATCTACTTCACTTTATGGGCGTGCCAGCTAGTTTACTTTAACTAGCAAAGTATGTTTTGAAATAATCTGACTTTTTAAAGACAATTGTAGGCAAGCGGGATCTTTTCGTCGCAGACCTTCTTGCACCAATGCGCAAGGGTCAATCTGTACGCTTAGAGACTTCATTTTGAAACAAGTTTAACTCGAAATATATTTTGAATGAAGAAGTGTTTTAAAACCTTTTTGAAAACCATGCACTTGGGCGATTTTGATTTTACAAGGGTTGGACGACCCTAAGTCTTTCAATTTAATCTACTTAGGCATGATGTGCGTGCATCGAAATAGCCTAAGTCTTGACGTGTTTGCACGATTGATTCGGGATTTGCTTTGATGCAGGTATGCACTCTAGCTTGAGTATGACGAGTATGCAATGCAACTCACACAACTCCAAGGGAAAACCCGAAATTGAAAGACAATGCTTAAGGGAAATACTTATAATATATATGGGCCCGAAGGTCGTTGTAGACACCGAAAATTTTCACTTACGGGCTCTTAGGCCTGAAGTGAACCTTTTCGCAATCTACATTCGCTTTATGGGCGTGCCAGCCAGTTTACTTTAACTAGCAAAGTATGTTTTGAAAATAATCTGACTTTTTGAAAGGCGATTGTAGGCAAGCCAGATTTTTACGTCGCAGACCTTCTTACACCGATGCGCAAGGGTCAGTCTGTACGCTTAGAGACTTCGTTTTGAAACAAGTTTAACTCAAAATATATTTTGAATGAAGAAGTATTTTAAAACCTTTTAAAACCATGCATTTGGGCGATTTTGACTTTGTAAGGGTTGGACGACCCTAAGTCTTTCAAATTTTAATCTACTTAGGCACGATGTGCATGCATCGAAATAGCCTAAGTCTTGGCATATTTGCACGATTGATTCGGGTTGTTTTTGTATGATTTTTAGATTTTAGATCACGTGGATTTGCACGTGCCTAAGTCTTCCTTTTTATCCCTTTATGGGCCACCTAGGTGTGTGTTATGAACACTCCACTACATGGGGCGAATTTGAGCGGGAGTACGGGGCTTGCTTCGATGCAATATGCGTCCTACCTCGTGGTATGGCGTAGATGCAATGCAAACTCACGCTACTGCAAAGGGAAAACCCGAATTTAAAAGACAATGCCGAAGGGAAATTGCCGAAGGGAAATGACTTGTAAAGTAAATAGCCGAAGGGAAATGACTTGTAAAGTAAATAGCGGAAGGGGAAATATGGCTATATCTTAAGAGCGGAAAGGCTCAATTGTGTAAGTGTGTGTCGTGTATATATTGAAAGACAACGCACACGACTTGAACCTTAAAACCCGAATCTTAAAGACGTAGCCGAAAGAAATACTTTATATAGAGTATATGTAGGGGCCCTTACTTGGGTCTTGTAAATAAGAGCGAAGGCTCAATGTGTGTGCGTGCTTGAATTGAAAGACTTACACACACGACATGAAATGAAACCCAAATATAAATTGTAGTATGCCTTGACTAAGGTCTTGGGAGTAAGAGCGAAAGCTCAATGTGTGTGAGTGTAGAATTGAAGTACTACGCACACGACATAAATGAAACCCAAATATAACTGCAATAAGGCCTTTACTAAGGTCTTGGGAGTAAGAACGAAGGCTCAATGTGTGTGCGTATGGAAAATGGAAAGACAACACACATGACTTAATTAAAAACCCCCTTGACTTAAAATATATAAATATAACTATATATTAAGGGCTTGTTAGGCCCGTGTGTGTGCAAAAAGTGTACGACTAAGAGCGGAAAGGCTCAAGTGCGCATGTGTGTGGGTGTGTCAAACCACGTTATTACAATCGGGGGGAGACGAAGCTCCTTTACTACAACCCCGTATCAAAATTTAATTGAATATAAAGCAAGTTAATGTAATAGACCAAGTTTAGACACTTACAAATAGCTGGTCCATGTTCAACTTGCTTGCACGTGGGCTCACGGTTCACCTTGGGCAGCCAAGAGGGGGTTATCCTAGGTGGCTTTGAGGGAGGTTCTATGGGGCACGGTTAGGGTCTTAGGGGAACTAAGGTTCGGCAAAGATGGGGCTTTCTAGGGTCTGTCCTAGGTGGCTGGAAAAGGTGCAGGTCAAGGCCAGGGGGGTGGACAGGTCGGCAGGGAGGTGGACAGGGCGGCAGGGAGGCAGTCGGGTCGGCAGGGAGGCGTCTGGCGCCTGGCGCAGCAGACGGGTGCCTGGCGCTGGGCGCTGGGCACTGGCGGGGTCCTGGCACTAGAGGGACGGCAGAGCGCTGAGGGGCGTCTGGCGCTAGGATGGCGTCAGGGCGCGAGATGGCGTCAGGGCGCGCGGACAAGGCGCGGGGAGCACGGCAGGCGCGGTCCGGTTAGATTTAGGTTGGTTCAAGTCTAGGGCTAGGTTTGGTCAAACCTAGGTTGGGTTAGGGCTAGGTTTAGTTAGGGTTAGGTTCAGTTGGGGTTAGGTAGGTTCGAACCTAGGCTAGGTTGGGGTTAGGTTCAGAGGGGTGTAGAGAGAATGGCTAGGTTAGGTTAGGCTTACCTCTTGGAGCCGATCCTTCATGGCTTGAGCCCACGTCTCCACGGTTGCAGCCACTTGGTCCAGCCCACCTTGGTTGCGGCCCCTAGGTCTAGACCCACTTAGCCCACATGGCTTGAGCCCACCTCACCCAATGAGCCCACATGGCTAGGTCTATCACTCCCTCTCTCTCCTCCCAAATATTTGCATGAACCCTTCACATGGACCCCCTCACCTCTATTTATAGACATTTGAGGTGGGTCTTGGATTTGGGTTTGGGGTTTGGATCCAGACCCAAATCCAAACACTATTTGGATCTGGATATTGGATCTCAGATATTTTGAGATCCGTATCCGATCCAAACCCAACATTTTTATGGATATGGATCTGGATATTTTGATCCAGATCTGATCCAATCCAAACACTATTTGGATCCAATCCAAATCCAAACACTATTTGGATCGACCCAAACACTATTTGGATTGGCCCAAATCCAAACACTATTCATTACATGGATTTGGATCTAGATATTTATGGTCCAGATCCAAATCAAAATTTCTTCGGACAGTCCTTCTTGGCTTCTCGAGGCGAACGATCTATGCGGGCACTAGCAACATCAGCGCTCCGTCTGGTGCTGGGTTTTTCCCAACTTTGTCGTCCAGACTCCGTCTCGCCGTTCTGGACTCCGTTGAGCTTTTCATCAAACGGGCTCAGCTTTCTTTTGTTTTTTTATCAGGGAGTGGCTTCTGAAGCTCTGGGCTTGAATCCTCTTCGGGCCTAGGGTCTTCTTTTGCCTTCTGTACCTGTTTTCACATTTCAAAACAGGTCGTCGTTTTGGCTCAAACGAGCTTTTTTTGTGTTTTGAGAGTTTTTGAAAAATAGAAGATTTGGGGTGTTTATAGTCGCCAACGTGTGCGTGGGTGTTGTGTATACATGTAAAGACAACTCACATGACTTGTAATTTAAAACCCAAATAGAATTGCAATATGGCCCTTCCTAGGGTCTTGGGAGTAAGAGCGAAAGCTCAATGTGTGTGAGTGTGGAATTGAAAGACCATGCACACAACTTGAATTAAATCACCCAAATAAAATTGCAATATGGCCCTTACTAGGGTCTTGGGAGTAAGAGCGAAAGCTCAATTTGTGTGAGTGTGGAATTGAAAGACAACGCACACAACTTGAATTTAAACCCACGCAGCTGAATATATATAAATAGAACTATATCTTAGGGGTTGTTAAGGCCCGTGTGTGTGCAAAAAGAGTGTGCAACTAAGAGTGGAAAGGCTTAAGTGCACATGTGTGTTGGTGTGCCAAACCAAGTTATTACAATTGGGGGGAGACAAAGCTCCTTTACTACAACCCCGTATCAAAATTTAATAAAACACCAAATGTAAGGACTTACAACTCACCTAGCCCGCTATGTGGGGTGTGTCCTGGACGCGTACGCCTTGCTTGTGGAGCTCGGATCACATGGAAGTGGAACCGGCTAGCTTGGAGGTGTTTGAGAACTTTTGAGGACTTGGGAGAGGTGTTTTAGTTGGCTCGTGTGGGCTTTGTATGAGCTCGGATCACATGGAAGTGAAAAAGCTTGAAAAGCATGTCAAAATCCAACCCAAGTGAAATGTCGAGCCAAGGCTCATGCACATCAAGTTCTCACTCTAGGAGGATTTTCAAAAACAAGATCAAACTAGACGAGATAGAGGACCTGAGAAGGGAATTCGAGGCCAAAATCGATGCTCTCAGCCAAGAGGCTGAAGTAGGTGATTCGTGTTTATCAAATGGTGAACAAAAGGCCAAAAGGAAAACTGAAAAACCTCACAAGCACAAAGAGGCCTCCGTAATGGAAGGCAACCAATACCACGAGTCCTTCACACAAAAGGACCGTAAAGCCCTAGAACAGCTGCTGAAAGGGCAAAATAAAGAGAAAAGGAATTACGCCCTGTTTGATTTCCTTCCTATGGATTACGAAACAGACAGTGACGATGAAATACCGAACTTCCATCGGTATGATGGCATGGGAGACCCTAGGTCTCACTTGCAACTTTTCTCGCGTCGAGCCCATAAGAAGAAAAAGGACTCGATGAAATGGGTGTATTGGTTCCCTTTATCCCTTAAAGGCACAACTGCCAAATGGCTGGCTTCCTACGACTTAAGCCAGTTCGCTACTTTTGAAGAGTTAGCGAACTGCTTCATGCAAAGATTTGCACACAACGTAGAAGTCACACCGACTCTGAATACTTTAAGGGATACAAAGCAAGGCATGAACGAAGACGTGCATGCCTTCATTATACGATGGAGATCACTTTTGGGCCAAGTGTAAGAGCCCATATCCGAAGGATGCGCAGTCATGCTCATCTTGGATAATTTTAAAAGCGAGTTAAAAACCCTTCTCTCGCTCCATGAGATCTCAACTTTCCATAAGTTGATCAAAAAGGCATCCCTTTTCGAAACAAACTTGAGAAAAGGGACATACGATCACTTATGGAAAGGAAGTGTCGTTTCTAAAATCCGCTTGGAAAAGCCCATCACTTATGGGCTACCCACGATGGACAAAAGGGCAAAGCCCCATAAAATCGCCAATGTCCGGGTGGATCCAGGCGTGGCAGGCACTTCCAAAAATTTTGAAAAGCTAGAAAACAAAAGGGAGTGAACCTTTCAAAAACCGATTGAAAAACGGGAGTACACACCGCTGGGGCAACCTGTGTCGGAGGTCCTAGACCTCCTACTTGCCCAGGGCATGATAGAACTCCCTGAAATCCCTGAAGGAGTCACTTCCAAAGGGGGGTATTTAAATCGATTTTGCAAGTATCATTGGCTCAAAGGCCATGATACCAAACGTTGTTTATCCCTTTTAAATAAAATCGAGAACTTGATAGCAGAGGGCCAGCTCCAGGTCACTGTGGAACCTGAGCCACCTCAAGCTATCTTCAAAGAACCCTTTCCCAAGCACGCCATTGGCAGTGGGAAAGGAAAGGAGGTATCCCTTTGGCGTGATATCTCCTCCTACTAGGGTTTTAAAACTGAGATTTTTGCTAAAGATTGGGACGATCCCATATTCTTCGTGGCTAGATCTAGGGAGACATTGAAAGGGGTGTTTGTCATCTTTGTCCTTATCCAAATCGATTTGGACAAGGCCAAAGAGAGGCATTTGTAAACACCCCGAAATCCCACGAATTTCTCAAATCAACCTGGTTTTGTAAAAGCAGCCCCAAAGGGCCATTTTGAGTTTGGAAACCCAGGAGCCTTCCAGGCAACCCTGTACATATGTTTTGAACTTTTATATGTTTTAAATATGTATAATATGTTTTAAAAACTGTTAAAATATGTTTTGAAACCCCACAAAGCAAGCTTGGCCTGATCAAGACAGGACCAGAAAAGCTAAAGAGAGCCCAAAACCAGAGCACAAGTCGAGCCCGGCACAGCAACTCTCGTGTTGAATCCACCCCCAGGATCTCGAACGTCCAAGACCTTGTTATAATCAAACATCACTTGAAGTCATCTCTAGAAGGTGAAAACAGAAGCGCATGATCATGCTGGCAAAGACCCAACGCAGACGGAGTACTCATGCTGTCAGACCCCACACAAACCGTTTGTTTTGAACACAGCCTGAAGGAGCCAGAACTCAATTTGGATCGGATCTGGACCATATATATCCAGATCTTAATCCAAACCCATGTGTGGATTTGGATTTGGATTTGGATCCAGAGATCCAATCTAATATCCACATCCATGGCCCACATCACCTTCTCATAAATGGAGGTGGGGCCCACTTGAAATTCACGTGGGATTATGGGCATGAGAGAGAGTGGGGAGGATAAGATTTGGGAGTGATTGTAATTAAGCTTGACTTGTGTGTCAAGTTTGGGGTTAATCATGTGGGTTAGCCTAATTAGCATGGGTTTAAGCTTGTATTAGCCAAAACCTAACCTAGGGCTGCACCAACATGATGCAACAAGGTCTATGGGTTATTGTAGACGCGCGAAAATCCCCGCCTCTTAGCTTCTCAGGGCCTTGGGCGGATCCTCTCGTGTGTCTAAGGTCTATTTATATAAACAGGGCATGCCAGCTAGCTTACCTAAGCTAGCGAAGATATATTTTAAGCTGACTTCTAATCGTGGCGACTATGAGCAAGTGAGCTCTTGTCGTCGCAGACCTTCTTACACCGATGCACAAGGGTCAGTTTGTACGCTTTGAAAAATCGAGTTTTAGGGTATAGAAAGCCTACGAAGCGGTTCGAGGTGTCTAATTCGGGTCTTTTAGATACGATTGCAGATTTTAGATCACGTGGATTTGCACGTGCCTAAGTCTTTCTTTTTATCCCTTGATGGGCCTCCTAAGTGTGTGTTATGAACACTCCACTACATGGGCGAATTTGAGCGGGAGTACGGGGCTTGCTTCGATGCAATATGCGTCCTACCTCATGGTATGGCGTAGATGCAATGCAAACTCACGCTACTCCAAAGGGAAAACCCGAATGTAAAGACAATGCCGAAGGGAAATAACCGAAGGGAAATAACCAAAGGGAAATAACCGAAGGGAAATGACTTGTAATGTAAATGCCGAAGGGAGATATGTATATAGGGTATATACGTGCCCTTACTTGGGTCTTTGAAAATAAGAGCGAAGGCTCAATGTGGGTGCGTGCTTGAATTGAAAGACTTACACACACGACATGAAATAAAACCCAAATATAACTTGCATATGGCCTTGATTAAGGTCTTGGGAATAAGAGCGAAAGCTCAATGTGTGTGAGTGCTTGAATTGAAGTACTACGCACACAACATGAAATTAAACCCAAATAGTATTACACGGCCCTTACTTGGGTCTTTCAAATAAGAGCGAAGGCTCAATGTGTGTGAGTGCTTGAATTGAAAGACTTACACACACGACATGAAATGAAAACCCAAATAGTATAGCTCGGCCCTTACTTGGGTCTTTCAAATAAGAGCGAAGGCTCAATGTGTGTGAGTGCTTGAATTGAAAGACAACACACCCAACTTAAGCAAAACCCTACGAAAATTAAAGTATATATATATATTTATGTATTAGGGGCTGATTAGGCCCGTGTGTGTTCAAAATCGTGCACAACTAAGAGAGTGCACGTGTGTGGGTGTGCCAAGCCACGTTATTACAAGCGGGGGGAGACTATGCTCCGTTATTACAACCCCGTATCAAATTGAATCTTAAGCAAGTATACAACTAAGGACCGAGTTAGGCACTTACTAATAGATGGTCCGAAGAGGCCTTGCTTGAGTGCGGGCTTGGCCTTCGCCTTGGGTTGCAAGAGGGAGCTCTGCGGAGTTGAACGGCAAGGGGTTGCTGGCCGGGTGCCTTGGGCGCACGAAATGGGAGCCTTGAAGGTGACCGGCTGCTAAGGATGGGCTGGTTTCGTATGTAGGGCTAAGGTGACTACGTAGGGTCACTAAGGAAGGTTGAGGTTAGAGAGTTTGACACTAAGGGGGCCTAAGGGAATGGTCTAATGGAGCACCTAAGGTTGGCGGGTGGTTGGCCGAATGAAGAGGTGACAGTCGGTTGGAGTGGCCGACTAAGGGGACTTGGTGGTGGCGGGCTACTAGGGTGGCTAGGCTATGGTGGATGGGAGGGGAACTAGCTAGGATATGGGGTAAGGTAGTGGTGGTTGTGGTGAGGTGATATAGGCAGGTCTTAGGGAGTTGGATGGGGTGGCCGGGTGTAGCTAGGGTGTCTAGGTAGTGGCGGGTAGTTAGGGTGGTTATGGCCTGGCCGAGTGGGAATGGGGGAGGCAACGGATGGCTGGTGTTAGGGGAAGATGGTGGTGGTGCAGGTGGTTGAGAGTGGAGGGGGAGTGCAGAAGAGGTGAGGTAGGGTATGGAGTACTAACCGAGTGGTGGGAGGTGGCGGTTGGTTGAGGAGAAGCCGGGTGTGGTGGAGTGGCTGGTTCGGCCGGATGAGGAGGATGGCGACGTGGACCTTGGATGGAGTGGTGGTGGTGGTGGTGCTCGGCTACGAGGTAGTGGCGCAGGTGGTGGCTGGCTGTGGGGCAAGTGGAGCAAGGTTGGAGTCGGCTGGGCTGGGAAATGGAGGAACCAAGATGATGTAAGATAGGAAAAACCCGCCCCAAAGGGGGGGTTTATATAGGGCTGCAAGAGGCGGTTGGGGCTGGTTTTGGGGTAGAGGTTTAGGGTTTAGCTAGGTGTGTTGGTTTTAGGGTGAGCTTTAGTGAGGTAGGTTAGGTGATTAGGCTAGGATTAGGTTAGGTTTAGGGAAATTAACCTAGGTTTAGGGAAGGATTAGGGAAGTGGGTTAGGTGATTAGGTTGGGATTAGGCCGGGATTAGGGGAGTGGGTTAGGTGATTAGGCTCAGATTAGGACAGGATTAGAGTAGAAGGCTAGGATTAGGTGTTTTTGGTTAGGTTTAGGTGAAGGAGCTCCCTTTGCATGGCCCATAGACCCTAATCATATCATGTTGGTGCAGCCCTAGGTTAGGTTTTGGCTAATTACAAGCTTAAACCCACTTAATTAGGCTAACCCACATGATTAACCCCAAACTTGACACACAAGTCAAGCTTAATTACAACACACACTTGATCTTATCCTCCCCCACTCTCTCTCATGCCCATAATCTCACGTGAAATTCAAGTGGGCCCCACCTCCATTTATGAGAAGGTGATGTGTGCCATGGATATGGATATTGGATTGGATCTCTGGATCCAAATCCAAGTCCATACATGGGTTTGGATTGGGATCTGGATATATATTGTCCAGATCCAATCCAAACTGAATTCTGACTCCTTCGAGCTGTGTTCGAAACGAACGGTTTGTGCGGGGCCTGACAGCATCAGTACTCCGTCTGCGTTGGGTCTTCGCCAACATGATCGTCCGCCTCTGTTTTTGCCTTCCAGAGATGACTTCAAATGATGTTTTGATGATAATAGGGTCTTGGACATTCGAGATCCTGGGGGTGGATTTGATATGAGAGTTGCTGTGCCGGGCTCGACATGTGCTCTGGTTCCGGGCTCTCTTTGGCTTTTCTGGTCTTGTCTTGATCAGGCCAAGCTGCTTCGGGGTTTCAAAAACATGTTTTAAAAAGGTTTTTCAAAGCCATATTATATATTTTTGAAATACAAAGTTCAAAACATATATACAGGGTTGCCTGGAAGGCTCCTGGGTTTCCAGACTCAAAATGGCCCTTTGGGGCTGCTTTTGCAAAACTAGATGGATTTGAGAAATTCGTGGGATTTCGGGGTATTTACAGATGCCCCTCTTTGGCCTTGTCCAAATCGATTTGGATAAGGGCAAAGATGACAAAACACCCCTTTCAATGTCTCCCTAGATCTAACCACGAAAAATATGAGATCGTCCCAATTTTTAGCAAAATCTCAATTTACAAATTCTAGTAGGAGGAGATATCACACCAAAGGGTTTTTACTGTGGAATCTAGTCCTAAATGGGATCATGTTTATGCAAGTATCATGCGTGGAATGCGTATGCATGACATGGGTGTGGTGCCAAGAGTGGCGACCTCCCAAAGACCAGATGTGGTCCAACTCTAGAGACTTACAAGGTCTACTGCTCCAAGTGAGCAAATCCTATGCTGTTCGATGTTCGATTTTCAAAACTTATTTACAAAACTATTTACAAAAGGGACAACTGTCTTGAGTCTCAATCCTAAGGATCTCGAGCTCTTCGTGCTTGCCCTTGTTTTGAGTCTTAACACTCGCTTATCTATCGGAGGTTTTATAAGAAAACAAGCTATATTTCAAATTCCTATGCCTTACTTGAAATGTCGAATTCTCAAACAAGATGAAATCCAAGTAATGAAGGCGGTCTTACCCTGATCTCGTGGACTTAGTTTGATTTGATTATAGCCTGAATAGCCATCCATAAATAAAACATTTCATGATTTGCAGTACTATCGACTATCAAATCTATGTTTGGTAAAGGATAATTATCCTTTGGAGTGGCTTTATTCAGGTTTCTGAAATCGATGCATATTCGAATTTTTCCATTGGTTTTTCGAACTACAACGATGTTTGACAACTAATCAGAATACGCAATGGGTTTTATAAATCCGGCTTTTAGCAGATGTTCTAAACCCTCCTTGACTTGCGTGTGTACATTCGGGTGTATTTTTCTAAGCTTCTGCTTTATAGGTTTTACACCTACATCTAAAGGAAGATGATGCTCGACAATGCTAGGATCTATGCCCGGCATGTCTTCATACGTCCATGCAAACACATCTAAATAGGTTCGTAGAAATGCAATGAATGCTAACTGTAGATGCGCGAAAATCCCCGCCTCTCACCTTTTCAGGGCTTGGAGCGGATCCTCTCGTGCGTCTAAGGCCTTATTTATGCAAACAGGGCGTGCTAGCTACCTTACCTAAGCTAGCGAAGATATATTCAAAACTGACTTCTAATCGTGGCGACTGTGAGCAAGTGAGCTCTTGTCGTCGCAGACCTTCTTGCACCGATGCGCAAGGGTCAGTTTGTACGCTTTGCAAAAATCGAGTTTTTGGGAGAGAAAGTCTACGAAGCGGTTCGAGGTGTCTAATTCTGGTCTTTTAGATGGGATTGCATATTTTAGATCACGTGGATTTGCACGTGCCTAAGTCTTTCCTTTTATCCCTTTTCGGGCCACCTAGTTTGTGTGTTATGAACACTCCACTACATGGGCGAATTCAAGCGGGGCTTGCTTTGATGCAATATGCGTCCTACCTCGTGGTATGGCGTAGATGCAATGCAAACTCACGCTACTCCAAAGGGAAAACCCGAATGTAAAGACAATACTGAAGGGAAATAACCGAAGGGAAATAACCGAAGGGAAATGACCGAAGGGAAATAACCGAAGGGAAATGACTTGAAATATAAATGCCGAAGGGAGATATGTATATAGAGTATGTATATGAGCCCTTATTCGGGTCTTGCAAATAAGAGCGAAGGCTCAATGTGGGTGCGTGCTTGAATTGAAAGACTTACACACACGACATGAAATTAAACCCAAATATAAATTGCAGTATGGCCTTAACTAAGATCTTGGGAATAAGAGCGAAAGCTCAATGTGTGTGAGTGCTTGAATTGAAGTACTACGCACACGACATGAAATTAAACCCAAATATAACTGCAATAGGCCTTGACTAAGGTCTTGGGAGTAAGAGCGAAAGCTCAATGTGTGTGAGAGTGCTTGAATTGAAAGACTTACACACACGACATGAAATGAAACCCAAATAGTATAGGTCGGCCCTTACTTGGGTCTTTCAAATAAGAGCGAAGGCTCAATGTGTGTGAGAGTGCTTGAATTGAAAGACAACGCACCCAACTTAAGCAAAACCCTTCAAAGATGAAAGTATATGTATATACTTATGTATTAGGGGCTGATTAGGCCCGTGTGTGTTCAAAATCGTGCACAACTAAGAGAGTGCACGTGTGTGGGTGTGTCAAGCCACGTTATTACAAGCGGGGGGAGACTATGCTCCGTTATTACAACCCCGTATCGAATTGAATCTCAAGCAAGTATACAACTAAAGACCGAGTTAGGCACTTACTAGTAGCTGGTCCATAGAGGCCTTGCTTGAGCGTGGGCTTGGCCTTTGCCTTGGGCTGCAAAAGGGAGCTTCGCGAGGTTGAACAGCAAGAGGTGCTGGCCGGCTGCAAATGGGGTGCGGGAGAGGCGCCTTGAAGGTGGCCGAGTGCTGGGGATGGGGTGCCGGATGCCAAGGATGGGGTGCCTAGGGAATGTGGCACTGAGGGAGGCTAAGGGAGTACCTAGGGGACGGATATGGCGGGCGGGTGGCTGACCGAAGGGGCAGGTGGTAGTCGGTTGGAGTGGCCGACTAAGGGGACTTGGTGGTGGCGGGCTGCTAGAGTGGCTATGGGTGGAGTATGGGAAGGAAGCTAGCTAGGTGATGGGGCTAGGTGGTAGTGGGTGTAGTGGGTGTAAGGGAGTGATATGGGTAGGTCTTAGGGAGTCGGATAGGGTGGTCGGGTGTAGCTAGGGTGGTTAGGTAGTGGCGGGTAGTTAGGTCGGTTGAGGCTTGGCCGAATGGGAGTGGTGGCGGCAGGTGGCTGGTGTTAGGGTAAGGTGGTGGTAGGGTGGATGGTTGGAGGGGAAGTGGAGAAGAGGTGAAGTAGGGTATGGGGTACTAACCAAGTGATGGGAGGCGGCGGGTGGCTGAGGAGAAGCCGGGTGTGATGGTGGATGGGGCAGGTTCGGCCGGATGAAGAGGGTGGTTACGGATGGTTGGTCGGCTGGGGTGTGGTGGAGCAGGTGGAGCGAGGTGGTGGCTGGTGGAAGGTCCGGCTGGAAGTAGTGCAGGCGGCTGGGTTCGGCTGGGCTGGGAAGTGGGGTCCAAGGCTTGAAAACCCGCCCACTAGGGGGGGGGGGGGGGGGGTTTATAGCCTTTGTGAAGGGCGGTGGGGGTGGTTTTGGGGTAGTGGTTAGGTGGTCTAGGGAGGGTGGTAAGGTGATATGGTGGGCTGGTATTAGGGTAGGTTCAGATATTTTGTTTTAATGGTTTTGGGGGGATATGGTGTGCTACGTTTAGATGGGGTGGTTTAGTGGTTTAGGGTTTAGTTAGGTGGGTTGGTTCTAGGGTGAGGTTTAGTGAGCTAGGTTAGGTGATTAGGCTAGGTTTAGGGAAATTAACCTAGGTTTAGGGAAGGATTAGGGAAGTGGGTTAGGTGATTAGGTTGGGATTAGGCCGGGATTAGGGAAGTGGGTTAGGTGATTAGGCTCAGATTAGGGGTGGATTAGAGTGGAAGGCTAGGATTAGGTGTTTTGGGTTAGGTTTAGGTGAAGGAGCTCCCTTTGCATGACCCATGGACCTTAACCACATCATGTTGGTGCAACCCTAGGTTAGGTTTTGGCTAATTACAAGCTTAAACCCACTCAATTAGGCTAACCCACATGATTAACCCCAAACTTGACACACAAGTCAAGCTTAATTACAACCACACTTGATCTTATCCACCCCCCACTCTCTCTCATGCCCATGATCCCACGTGAAATTCAAGTGGGCCCCACCTCCATTTATGAGAAGGTGATGTGGGCCATGGATATGGATATTGGATTGGATTTTTGAATCCAAATCCAAATCCAAGTCCATACATGGGTTTGGATTGGGATCTGGATATATATGGTCCAGATCCAATCCAAACTGAACTCTGACTCCTTCGAGCTGTATTCGAAACGAACGGTTTGTGCGGGGCCTGACAGCATCAGTGCTCCGTCTACGTTGGGTCTTCGCCAACATGATCGTCCGCCTCTGTTTTCGCCTTCTAGAGATGACTTCAAATGACATTTTGATAATAACAGGGTCTTGGACGTTCGAGATCCTGGGGGTATGGATTTGATACGAGAGTTGCTGTGCCGGGCTCGACATGTGCTCCGGTTCCGGGCTCTCTTTGACTTCGCTGGTCTTGTCTTGATTAGGCCAAGCTGCTTTGGGGTTTCAAAACATGTTTTAAAAAGGTTTTAAAAGCCATATTGTATATTTTTGAAATACAGAGTTTAAAACATATGTACAGGGTTGTCTAGAAGGCTCCTGGGTTTCCAAACTCAAAATAGCCCTTTGGGGCTGCTTGTACAAAACCAGGTTTGTTTAAGAAATTCATGGGATTTCGGGGTGTTTACACTAACCTCTCAATTTCATGCAAGCATGCGCCTATTTTGATGGGTTTGGGATTGGAATCATCCCCTAGGTTCACTTCTATGAAATCTCCTCCTACTGATTGGGAAGGTCTTTCAAAATCGAGAATTTTATGAAATTCTAGGAGCTCAGAAGCAGGATCTTCCTCAAGGGGATCCACTTCTGGGCTTTGATCATTCTCGTGGGCTATAGACCCAAGGGAATTTGATGTGTGGTTTTCAAAAAGACCTGGTTTTGTACTCGGATTTTCAAGTGATTTCGAAATTTTTGGTCTGGCTATGCAGACGACGTTTCTTTCGAAATCCTTTTCTTTTGCCAAAGTCCTACCAGGAGCAGCTATGTACAAAATCTTTTTGGTATTTTCCAAATTTTTGATTTTTTTGGGTTTTTGTAAAACAAGAACTTTAGGAACTATACAAAGCACTCTATTTTCGAGTTTTTGTTTTTCCATTGTTTTTGGTTTTTCTTCTTTTTCGATTTTTTTGATTTTTAGTTTTCCAAATGTTTTTGTATTTTTATAAAAGGGATCTTCCGTCATACCTACAAAGGGAAAACACTACGGGTTAGACTCGGAATAGGAGCTCTAAATCCTAGGTCTCTTCTAAGGTAGGTTCTAGGGCACCCTTGACCCAGGTGGTCACAGGGGGTGGCTCCGGCGGTATTCGGGGAGTATAGCCGATCCCATATCGGCTTGGATTGGCCCTAGGAAGGATGGGCTCTAGGAGACCCTAGTTCTGCGCCCCTAGACTCTTGTAGGGCGTATAGCCCATGTTCAACAACATGTTCCATGACTTTTTGTTTTTTGAAAAGGTTTGGTAAAAGTCATGGTCCTGGAACATGCTGTCGTCCATATCATGCTCATATGGCCTTTTGTCCAGAGGCTTTGGAAATAAGGAACGCTTGGGTTGTCCTAGAAGGGTTAGAATCGGGAGGGGGCCTACTTTGGGCGGCCCCTTCACACATACAACCTTCCTAGGGTTGTTCAACACGAGCCGAGGTGGCTCAACCATAATTTGCCCCAGGTTAGCCTCATGGGCCTAGGTGCTCGATAAACAGGGGGTGTTTATGATCCCCTGAAGCTGTGGGTGACTCTCACCTAGGATCACTACGACTTGGTCCCTAAAAGGGATCTTGATAGGGAGTCTATTTTCGAGTTTTTGTTTTTCCATTGTCTTTGGTTTTTCTTGTTTTTTGATTTTTTTGATTTTAAGTTTTTCAAATGTTTTTGTTTTTTTTAGAAAAAGGGATCTTCCGTCATACCTACAAAGGGAAAACACTACGGGTTAGACTCGGAATAGGAGATCTAAATCGTAGGTCTCTTCTAAGGCAGGCTCCGGGGCACCCTTGACCCAGGTGGTCACAGGGGGTGGCTCCGGCGGTATTCGGGGAGTATAGCCGATCCCATATCGGCTTGGGTTGGCCCTAGGAAGGATGGGCTCTAGGAGACCCTGGTTCTGTGCCCCTAGACTCTTGTAGGGCGTGTAGCCCATGTTTAACAACATGTTCCATGACTTTTTGTTTTTTAAAAAGGTTTGATATAAATCGTGGTCCTGGAACATGCTATCGTCCATATTATGCTCGTATGGCCTCTTGTCCAGGGGCTTTGGAAATAGGGAACGCTTGGGTTTTCCTAGAAGGATTAAAGTCAGGAGGGGGCCTGCTTTGGGCGGCCCCTTCACACATACAACCTTCCTAGGGGTGTTTAACACGAGCCGAGGTGGCTCAACCATAATTTGCCCCAGGTTAGCCTCATGGGCCTGGGAGCTTGATAAACAAGGGGAGTTTATGATCCCCTGAAGCTGTGGGTGACTCTCACCTAGGATCACTACGACCTGGTCCCTAAAAGGGATCTTGACACACCTGTGGAAGGTGGATGGCACAGCGCACAAACTGTGTATCCAGGGCCTTCCCAACAACAGGTTATAATGGGGGTGGATGTCCAAGACATGGAACACCCCCGTGTGTTCGATCCCTCCCGTTTCCATTGGGAGTTCGATGGATCCTAAAGGTCTAGACTTATTCCCATCGTATCCAGTGATAACGATGGGGCTTGGGTTCACTGAAGTCAAGGTGACTCCGATTTTATACGCCACATGAAGTGGAAGGATGTTGAGCCCTCCTCCACCATCGACTAGGCACCTGTCTAGAGAGTGGTTATTCAGAACCACCTCGATATGCAGGGCCTGGTTGTGGGATTTGTCGGGCCTATCTACATCATCTTCCGAGAAAGTGATGGGCGATTTTGCTCCTAATAAAGCCACTTGGGCAGACAAGGATTCTGGACTTATGTTCGAATCAACCTTGGCCCTTTCTAGAATTTTCTCTAATACAAGTCTATGCCTAGGCGAGGTTTGTATAAGCTCTAAGATAGACATGTGAATAGGAATCTTTGAAAGGTGGTTTTCGAAGTCATAAGGATTTGGGTGACTTTGTCCTTATCTGCTTTTGGCAGAACACTAGGGATACATGCTTTTGAGGGGCCAGGCACATTGACCACCTTTTGAGCACCTTGAAGGTGCGGGGGTTGATAGATCCTCTTGGATCTAGTCACTTCCCCCACGACCAGCCTAGGGTTCGCGCTAAATTTGGCTCTAAGGATGAGTTGAGGAGCACCTTGGATTTTCAAAACTGGTTTTGTCTGGGATTCCACTTTTGGTGGTCCCCAAATGATGACTTGGGCGGGCTTCTTGTATAGTACAAGAATGGGCGCACAAATGGGTCGACCAGACTCTGGTTTTTGCACTAGCTCTTTAGAAAAGGTGAGGGTACATACGTCCTTTCCTTTCCCACTGCCACTGGCATATTTGAGAAAGGGTTCTTTGAGGATAGCTTGAGGTGGCTCAGGTTTCGCAGTGACCTGGAGCCGGCCTTCTGCTATCAAGTTCTCAATTTTATTTAAAAGAGAGAAACAGCGTTTGGTATCATGGCCTTTGAGCCGATGATACTTACAAAATTGGTTTAAATACCCCCCCTTGGAAGTGACTCCTTCGGGGATTTCGGGGAGTTCTATCATGCCTTGGGCAAGTAGGAGGTCTAGGACCTCCGACACAGGTTGCCCCAACGGAGTGTACTCCCGTTTTTGAAAGGTTCGCTCCATCTTGTTTTCTAATTTTTCAAAATTTTTGGAAGTGCCGGCGACGGCTGGATCCACCCGGACATTGGCGATTTTATGGGGCTTTGCCCCTTTGTCCATCGTGGGCAACCCGTATGTGATGGGTTTTTCCAAGCGGGTTTTTGAAACGGCACTTCCTTTCCACAAGTGATCGTATGTCCCTTTTCGCAAGTTGGTTTCGAAAAGGGAGGCCTTTTTGATCAACTTATGGAAAGTTGGGATCTCATGGAGCGAGAGAAGGGTTTTTAACTCGCTTTTAAAGTTATCCAGGATGAGCATGACTGCGCATCCTTCGGATATGGGCTCTCGCACTTGGCCCAAAAGTGACCTCCATTTTATAATGAAGGCATGTACGTCTTCGTTCATGCCTTGCTTTGTATCCCTTAAGGTATTTAGAGTCGGCGTGACTTCTACGTTGTGTGCAAATCTTTGCATGAAGCAGTTCGCTAACTCTTCAAAAGTAGCGAACTGGCTTAAGTCGTAGGAAGCCAGCCATTTGGCAGTTGTGCCTTTAAGGGATAAAGGGAACCAATACACCCATTTCTTCGAGTCCTTTTTCTTCTTATGGGCTCGACGTGAGAAAAGCTGCAAGTGAGACCTAGGGTCTCTCATGCCGTCATACCGATGGAAGTTCGGTATTTCATCGTCACTGTCTGTTTCGTAATCCATAGGAAGGAAATCAGACAGGGTGTAGCTTCTTTTCTCTTTATTCTGCCCTTTTAGCAACTGTTGTAGGGCTTTACGGTCCTTTTGTGTGAAGGACTCGTGGTATTGGTTGCCTTCCCTTACGGAGGCCTCTTTATGCTTGCGAGGTTTTTCAGATTTTTTCTTAGGCCTTTGTTCACCGTTTGATGAGAGCATCGATTTTGGCCTCAAACTCCCTTCTCAAGTCCTTGATCTCATCTAGTATTATTTTGTTTTTGAAAATCCTCCTAGAGTGAGAACTTGATGAGCATGAGCCTTGGCTCGACACTGTAGACGCGTGAAAATCCCCATGCCTCTTCACCTTTTCTGGGCTTGGAGTGGATCCTCTCGTGCGTCTAAGGCCTATTTATATAAACAGGGCGTGCCAGCTAGCTTACCTAAGCTAGCAAAGATATATTTTTAACTGACTTCTAATCGTGGCGATTGTGAGCAAGTGAGCTCTTGTCGTCGCAAACCTTCTTGCACCGATGCGCAAGGGTCAGTCTGTACGCTTTTGAAAAATCGAGTTCTTGGGTGTAGAAAGCCTACGAAGTGGTTCGAGGTGTCTAATTCAGGTCTTTTAGATACGATTTGCAGATTTTAGATCACGTGGATTTGCACGTGCCTAAGTCTTTCCTTTTATCCCTTTATGGGCCACCTAGTTTGTGTGTTATGAACACTCCACTACATGGGCGAATTTGAGCGGGGCTTGCTTTGATGCAATATGCGTCCTACCTCGTGGTACGGCGTAGATGCAATGCAAACTCACGCTACTCCAAAGGGAAAACCCGAATGTAAAGACAATGCCGAAGGGAGATATGTATATAGAGTATGTATATGGGCCCTTACTCGGGTCTTGCAAATAAGAGCGAAGGCTCAATGTGGGTGCGTGCTTGAATTGAAAGACTTACACACACGACATGAAATTAAAACCCAAATAGTATAGGTCGGCCCTTACTTGGGTCTTTCAAATAAGAGCGAAGGCTCAATGTGTGTGCGTGCTTGAATTGAAAGACAACACACCCAACTTAAGCAAAACCCTACGAAAATTAAAGTATATATGTATATTTATGTATTAGGGGCTGATTAGGCCCGTGTGTGTTCAAAATCGTGCACAACTAAGTGAGTGCACATGTGTTGGTGTGCCAAGCCACGTTATTACAAGCGGGGGGAGACTATGCTCCGTTATTACAACCCCGTATCGAATTGAATCTCAAGCAAGTATGCAACTAAGGACCGAGTTAGGCCCTTACTAATAGCTGGTCCGAAGATGCCTTGCTTGAGCGTGGGCTTGGCCTTCGCCTTGGGCTACAAAAGGGAGCTCCGCGGAGTAGAACGGCAAGGAGTTGCTGGCCGGGTGCCTTGGGCATGCGGGAAGGGCGCCTTGAAGATGGTCGGCTGCTAAGGAGGGGTTGTTTTTGGTGTGTTGGGTTAAAGGGCCTAAGTAGGGTCACTAAGGGAAAGCTTAAGGGAAGGTCTAATGGGGCACCTAAGGTTGGCGGGTTGCTAGGGTGGCCGAATGAAATGACAGTCGGTTGGAGTGGCCAACTAGGAGCACTTGATGGTGGCGGATTGCTAGAGTGGCTAGGAGTGGTGTAAGGGAAGGGAACTAGCTAGGAGCTGGGGCCAGGTGGTAGTGGGTGTAGTAGGTGTATTGGGGTGATATGGGCAGATCTTAGGGAGTCGGATAGGGTGGCCGAATGGAGCTAAGGTGTCTAGGTGGTGGCGGGTAGTTAGAGTGATTATGGGCCTGGCTAGGGGGAGTGGTGGCAGCAAGTGGAATGGTTGGTGTTAGGGTGATATGGTAGGGGGTTTGGTGGCTGAGAGTGGAGAGGGAGTGAAGAAGGAGTAAGGTTGAGTGTAGGGTAGTAACCGAGTGAAGGGGTGGTGGCGGATGGAAGGGGAGCAGCCGGATGGTTGGGGATGCGCGGGATGGAGTTCGGCCGGGTGATGGTGGTGGTGGTGGTCGGCTGGGAGGTAGTGGCGGATGTGGTGGCTGAACGTGGAGCAGGTGGAGCAGGATGGGAGTCGGTTGTGCTAGAAAGGGGAGGACCCAGCTGGTGGAAGGTGGGGCTTCTCGATGGGAAAAACCCGCCCCAAAGGGGCGGGTTTATATAGGGTTGCAAGAGGCGGTTGGGGGGTGGTTTTGGGGTAGTGGTTAGGTGGTTTAGGTAGGGTGGTGTGGTGATAAGGTGGGCTGGAAAGGGTAGGGCCAGATATTTTAAATACAAGGGGTTTGGGTAGGTTGTGTGCTAGGGGTGGTTTAGAGGTTTAGGGTTTAGTTAGGTGGGTTGGTTTTAGGGTGAGGTTTAGTGAGGTAGGTTAGGTGATTAGGCTAGGATTAGGGTAGGTTTAGGGAAATTAACCTAGGTTTAGGGAAGGATTAGGGAAGTGGGTTAGGTGATTAGGCTCAGATTAGGATGGGATTAGGGTAGAAGGCTAGGATTAGGTGTTTTTGGTTAGGTTTAGGTGAAGGAGCTCCCTTTGCATGGCCCATAGACCCTAATCATATCATGTTGGTGCAGCCCTAGGTTAGGTTTTGACTAATTACAAGCTTAAACCCACTTAACTAGGCTAACCCACATGATTAACCCCAAACTTGACACACAAGTCAAGCTTAATTACAACACACACTTGATCTTATCCTCCCCCACTCTCTCTCATGCCCTTAATCCCACGTGAAATTCAAGTGGGCCCCACCTCCATTTATGAGAAGGTGATGTGGGCCATGGATCTGGATATTGGATTGGATTTTTGAATCCGAATCCAAATCTAAGTCCATACATGGGTTTGGATTGGGATCTGGATATATATGGTCCAGATCCGATCCAAACTGAATTCTGACTCCTTCGAGCTGTGTTTGAAACGAACGGTTTGTGCGGGGCCTGACAGCATCAATGCTCCGTCTGCGTTGGGTCTTCGCGAACATGATCGTTTGCCTCTGTTTTTGCCTTCCGGAGATGACTTCAAATGATGTTTTGATGATAATAGGGTCTTGGACGTTCGAGATCCTGGGGGAGTGGATTTCATACGAGAGTTGCTGTGCCGGGCTCGACATGTGCTCCGGTTCCGGGCTCTCCTTAGCTTTCCTGGTCCTGTTTGGATTAGGCCAAGCTGCTTCGGGGTTTCAAAACATGTTTTAAAAACGTTTTTAAAGCCATATCATATATTTTTGAAATATAAAGTTCAAAACATATGTACAGGGTTGTCTGGAAGGCTCCTAGCTTTCCAAACTCAAAATAGCCCTTTGGGGCTGCTTTTACAAAACCAGGTTGTTTTGAGGAATTCGTGGGATTTCGGGGTGTTTACAGACACTTCACTTGGATTGGATTTTGACATGCTTTTCAAGCTTTTTCAAAATTTCCTAAGTACAAGCAAAGAAAACAAGTTAAAACGACACCTTTTTAACAAAATTTTCGCAAGCTCTTGACTAAAAACTCGATTTTTGAAAGGCTCACGTCCCACCGTGCGTTCCAATCTCTGTAGACGCACGAAAATCCCCGCCTCTTATCTTCTCAGGGCCTGGGGCGGATCCTCTCGTGTGTCTAAGGCCTATTTATATAAACAGGGCGTGCCAACTGGCTTACCTAAGCTAGCAAAGATATATTTTAAGCTGACTTCTAATCGTGGTGACTGTGAGCAAGTGAGCTCTTGTCGTCGTAGACCTTCTTGCACCGATGCGCAAGGGTCAGTCTGTACGCTTTGAAAAATCGAGTTTTAGGGTATAGAAAGCCTACGAAGCGGTTCGAGGTGTCTAATTCGGGTCTATTATATACGATTGCAGATTTTAGATCACGTGGATTTGCACATGCCTAAGTCTTTATTTTTATCCCTTGATGGGCCTCCTAAGTGTGTGTTATGAACACTCCACTACATGGGCGAATTTGAGCGGGAGTATGGGGCTTGCTTCGATGCAATATGTGTCCTACCTCGTGGTATGGCGTAGATGCAATGCAAACTCACGCTACTCCAAAGGGAAAACCCGAATGTAAAGACAATGCCGAAGGGAAATAACCGAAGGGAAATAACCAAAGGGAAATAATCGAAGGGAAATGACTTGTAATGTAAATGCCGAAGGGAGATATGTATATAGGGTATATACGTGCCCTTACTTGGGTCTTTGAAAATAAGAGCGAAGGCTCAATATGGGTGCGTGCTTGAATTGAAAGACTTACACACACGACATGAAATAAAACCCAAATATAACTTGCAGTATGGCCTTGATTAAGGTCTTGGGAATAAGAGCGAAAGCTTAATGTGTGTGAGTGCTTGAATTGAAGTACTACGTACACAACATGAAATTAAACCCAAATAGTATAACACGGCCCTTACTTGGGTCTTTCAAATAAGAGCGAAGGCTCAATGTGTGTGAGTGCTTGAATTGAAGGCTAGGTTGTGTGCTAGGGGTGGTTTAGAGGTTTAGGGTTTAGTTAGGTGGGTTGGTTTTAGGGTGAGGTTTAGTGAGATAGGTTAGGTGATTAGGCTAGGATTAGACTAGGTTTAGGGAAAATAACCTAGGTTTAGGGAAGGATTAGGGAAGTGGGTTAGGTGATTAGGTTGGGATTAGGCCGGGATTAGGGAAGTGGGTTAGGTGATTAGGCTCAGATTAGGATGGGATTAGGGTAGAAGGCTAGGATTAGGTGTTTTTGGTTAGGTTTAGGTGAAGGAGCTCCCTTTGCATGGCCCATAGACCCTAATCATATCATGTTGGTGCAGCCCTAGGTTAGGTTTTGGCTAATTACAAGCTTAAACCCACTTAATTAGGCTAACCCACATGATTAACCCCAAACTTGACACACAAGTCAAGCTTAATTACAACACACACTTGATCTTATCCTCCCCCACTCTCTCTCATGCCCTTAATCCCACGTGAAATTCAAGTGGGCCCCACCTCCATTTATGAGAAGGTGATGTGGGCCATGGATATGGATATTGGATTGGATCTCTGGATCCAAATCCAAATCCAAGTCCATACATGGGTTTGGATTGGGATCTGGATATATATGGTCTAGATCCAATCCAAACTGAATTCTGACTCCTTCGAGCTGTGTTTGAAACGAACGGTTTGTGCGGGGCCTGACAGCATCAGTGCTCCGTCTGCGTTGGGTCTTCGCCAACATGATCGTCCGCCTCTGTTTTCGCCTTCCAAAGATGACTTCAAATGATGTTTTGATGATAACAGGGTCTTGGATGTTCGAGATCTTGGGGTGGATTTGATACGAGAGTTGCTGTACCGGGCTCGACATGTGCTCCGGTTCCGGGCTCTCTTTGGCTTTTCTAGTTGTAGACGCGCGAAAATCCCCACGCCTCCCCTGCCTTTTCTGGGCTTGGAGTGGATCCTCTCGTGCGTCTAAGGCCTATTTATGCAAACAGGGCATGCCAGCTAGCTTACCTAAGCTAGCGAAGATATATTAAAACTGAATTCTAATCGTGGCGACTGTGAGCAAGTGACCTCTTGTCGTCGCAGACCTTCTTGCACCGATGCGCAAGGGTCAGTCTGTACGCTTTGCAAAAATCGAGTTTTGGGATAGAAAGTCTACGAAGCGGTTCGAGGTGTCTAATTCGGGTCTTTTAGATGCGGTTGCATATTTTAGATCACGTGGATTTGCACGTGCCTAACTCTTTTCTTTTATCCCTTTTCGGGCCACCTAGTTTGTGTGTTATGAACACTCCACTACATGGGCGAATTCGAGCGGGGCTTGCTTTGATGCAATATGCGTCCTACCTCGTGGTATGGCGTAGATGCAATGCAAACTCACGCTACTCCAAAGGGAAAACCCAAATGTAAAGACAATACTGAAGGGAAATAACCAAAGGGAAATAACCGAAGGGAAATAACTGAAGGGAAATGACCGAAGGGAAATGACTTGTAAAGTAAATGCCGAAGGGAGATATGTATATAGAGTAGGTATATGGGCCCTTACTCGGGTCTTGCAAATAAGAGCGAAGGCTCAATGTGGGTGCGTGCTTGAATTGAAAGACTTACACACACGACATGAAATTAAACCCAAATATAAATTGCAGTATGGCCTTAACTAAGGTCTTGGGAATAAGAGCGAAAGCTCAATGTGTGTGAGTGCTTGAATTGAAGTACTACGCACACAACATTAAATGAAACCCAAATATAACTACAATAGGCCTTGACTAAGGTCTTGGGAGTAAGAGCGAAAGCTCAATGTGTGTGAGAGTGCTTGAATTGAAAGACTTACACACACGACATGAAATGAAACCCAAATAGTATAGGTCGGCCCTTACTTGGGTCTTTCAAATAAGAGCGAAAGCTCAATTTGTGTGAGAGTGCTTGAATTGAAAGACTTACACACACGACATGAAATGAAACCCAAATAGTATAGGTCGGCCCTTACTTGGGTCTTTCAAATAAGAGCGAAAGCTCAATGTGTGTGAGAGTGCTTGAATTGAAAGACAACACACCCAACTTAAGCAAAATCCTACAAAAATGAAAGTATATGTATATACTTATGTATTAGGGGCTGATTAGGCCCGTGTGTGTTCAAAATCGTGCACAACTAAGAGAGTGCACGTGTGTGGGTGTGCCAAGCCACGTTATTACAAGCAGGGGGAGACTATGCTCCGTTATTACAACCCCGTATCGAATTGAATCTCAAGCAAGTATACAAGTAAAGACCGAGTTAGGCACTTACTAGTCGCTGGTCCGTAGATGCCTTGCTTGAGCGTGGGCTTGGCCTTCGCCTTGGGCTGCAAAAGGGAGCTCCGCGAGGTTGAACGGCAAGAGGAGGTGGCCTAGTGTCCTTGGTGTACGGAAGAGGCGCCTTGAAGGTGGCCGACCACTAGAGATGGGTTGTTTTTGGTGTGTTGGGTTAAAGGACCTAAGTAAGGTCACTAAGGGAATATGGCACTAAGGGAATGAGCTAGCAAGGAGAGGGTGATGGTTGGCGGATGGCTGGCCGAATAAAGGGGCAACAGTCGGTTGGGGTGGCCGACTAAGGGAGTGATGTAAGGGAAGTGAGTGGCCGACTAAGGGAGTTTGGTGGTGGTGGGTGGAAGGGCTGATGTTAGGGTGGTAGGGGAGTAGATTAGGTGGTTTAGAGTGGAGAGGGAGTGAAGAGGTGGCAAGATAGGATGTGGGGGGCTTACCGGGTGAAGAAGAGGGTGGCGCTCGGTTGGAAGGGAGTTGGGCAGGCGGTGGCATTCGGTTGGAAGGTGGTGGTGTAGGTGATGGTGGGATGTGGAGCAGGTGGAGCAGGTGGAGCAAGTGGAGCAGGTGGAGCAGGCGGCTGAGCTTGGGGAAGTGGAGGACCCGGCTGGGATGGGTGAGGCGGCTTGGTTATGAAACCCGCCCCCAAGGGGAGGGGTTTATATAGGGCTGGATAGGTCGGTTAGGGCTGGGTTTGGGGTAGTGGTTAGGTGGTTTAAGTAGGATGGTATGATGATAAGGTGGGCTGGAAAGGGGTAGGGCCAGATATTTTAGATACAAGTGGTTTGGGTAGGTTGTGGGCTAGGGGTGGTTTAGGGGTTTAGGGTTTGGTTAGGTGGGTTGGTTCTAGGGTGAGGTTTAGTGGGCTCGGTTAGGTGATTAGGCTAGGATTAGGCTAGATTTAGGGAAATTAACCTAGGTTTAGGGAAGGATTAGGGAAGTGGGTTAGGTGATTAGGTTGGGATTAGGCCGGGATTAGGGAAGTAGGTTAGGTGATTAGGTTCAGATTAGGGGCGGATTAGGGTGGAAGGCTAGGATTAAGTATTTTGGGTTAGGTTTAGGTGAAGGAGCTCCCTTTGCATGGCCCATAGACCTTAACCACATCATGTTGGTGCAGCCCTAGGTTAGGTTTTGGCTAATTACAAGCTTAAACCCACTCAATTAGGCTAACCCACATGATTAACCCCAAACTTGACACACAAGTCAAGCTTAATTACAGCCACACTTGATCTTATCCACCCCCCCCACTCTCTCTCATGCCCATAATCCCACGTGAATTTCAAGTGGGCCCCACCTCCATTTATGAGAAGGTGATGTGGGCCATGGATATGGATATTGGATTGGAATTTTGAATCCAAATCCAAATCTAAGTCCATACATGGGTTTGGATTGGGAACTAGCGCAAAAGCCAGAACCTGGTCGACCTACTTGTGCGCCCATCCTTGTACTATACAAGAGGCCCGCCCAAGTCGTCATTCGGGGACCACCAAAAGTGGAAACCCCGGTAAAACCAATTTTAAAAATCCAAGGTTCTCCTCAACTCATCCTTAGAGCCAAGTTTAGCGCGAACCCTAGGCTGGTCGTGGGGGAAGTCACTAGATCCGGGAGGATCTATCAACCCCCACACCTTCAAGGTGCTCAAAAGGTGGTCAGTGTGCCTGGCCCCTCAAAAGCATGTATCCCTAGTGGTCTGCCAAGAGCAGATAAGGACAAAGTCATCCTAAATCCTTATGATTTCGAAAACCACCTTTCAAAGATTCCTATTCACATGTCTATCCTAGAGCTTATAAAAACCTCGCCTAGGCATAGACTTGTATTAGAGAAAATTCTAGAAAGGGCCAAGGTTGATTCGAACATAAGTCCGGAATCCTTGTCTGCCCAAGTGGCTTTATTAGGAGCAAAATCGCCCATCACTTTTTCGGAAGATGATGTAGATAGACCCTACGAAACCCATAACCAGGCCCTGCATATTGAGGTGGTTCTAAACAACCACTCTCTGGACAGGTGCCTAGTTGATGGTGGAGGAGGGCTCAACATCCTTCCACTTCATGTGGCGTACAAAATCGGAGTCACCTTGACTTCAGTAAACCCAAGCCCCATCATTATCACTGGATACGATGAGAATGCGTCTAGACCTTTAGGATCCATGAAACTCCCAATGGAAACGGGAGGGATCGAACACACGAGGGTGTTCTATGTCTTGGACATCCACCCCCATTACAACCTGTTGCTGGGAAGGCCCTGGATACACAGTTTGTGCGTTGTGCCATCCACCTTCCACAGGTGTGTCAAGATCTCTTTTAGGGACCAAGTCGTAGTGATCTTAGGTGAGAGTCACCCACAGCTTCAGGGGATCATAAACTCCCCTTGTTTATCAAGCTCCCAGGCCCATGAGGCTAACCTTGGGCAAATTATGGTTGAGCCACCTCGGCTCGTGTTGAACAACCCTAGGAAGGTTGAATGTGTAAAGGGGCCGCCCAAAGCGGGCCCCCTCCTGACTTTAATCCTCTTAGGAAAACCCAAGCGTTCCCTATTTCCAAAGCCCCTGGACAAGAGGCCATACGAGCTTAATATGGACGATAGCATGTTCCAGGACCACGACTTGTATCCAACTTTTTCAAAAAACAAAAAGTCATGGAACATGTTGTTGAACATGGGTTACACGCCCTACAAGAGTCCAGGGGCACAGAACCAGGGTCTCCTAGAGCCCATCCTTCCTAGGGCCAATCCAAGCCGATATGGGATCGGCTATACTCCCCGAATACCGCCGGAACCACCCCCTGTGACCACCTGGGTCAAGGGTGCCCCGGAGCCTGCCTTAGAAGAGACCTACGATTTAGACCTCCTATTCCGAGTCTAACCCGTAGTGTTTTCCCTTTGTAGGTATGATGGAAGATCCCTTTTCTAAAAATACCAAAAACATTTGAAAAACTTAAAATCAAAAAAATCGAAAAATAAGAAAAACCAAAAACAATGGAAAAACAAAAACTCGAAAAAAGAGTGCTTTGTATAGTTCCCAAGGTTCTTGTTTTACAAAAACCCAAAAAAATCGAAAATTTGGAAAATACCAAAAAGATTTTGTACATAGCTGCTCCTGGTAGGACTTTGGCAAAAGAAAAGGATTTCGAAAGAAACGTCGTCTGCATAGCCAGACCAAAAATTTTGAAATCACTTGAAAATCCAAGTACAAAACCAAGTCATTTTGAAAACCACACATGAAGTTCCCTCGGGTCTATAGCCCACGAGAATGATCAAAGCCAAGAAGTGGATCCCCTTAAGGAAGATCCTACTTCTGAGCTCCTAGAATTTCATAGAATTCTCGATTTTGAAAGACCTTCCCAATCAGTAGGAGGAGATTTCATAGAGGTAAACCTAGGGGATGATTCCAATCCCAAAACCATCAAAATAGGCGCATGCTTGCATGAAACTGAAAAGTTAGCATTCATTGCATTTCTACGAACCTATTTAGATGTGTTTGCATGGACGTATGAAGACATGCCGGGCATAGATCCCAGCATTGTCGAGCATCGTCTTCCCTTAGATACAGGTGTAAAACCCATAAAGCAGAAGCTTAGGAAAATACACCCGAATGTACACACGCAAGTCAAAGAGGGTTTAGAAGATCTGCTAAAAGCCGGATTTATAAAACCCATTACGTATTCTGATTGGTTGTCAAATATCGTTGTGGTTCGAAAAACCAATGGGAAAATTCGAATATGCATCGATTTCAGAAACCTGAATAAAGCCACTCCAAAGGATAATTATCCTTTACCAAACATAGATTTGATAGTCGATAGTACTGCAAATCAGGAAATGTTTTCATTTATGGATGGCTATTCAGGCTATAATCAAATCAAACTAAGTCCATGAGATCATGGTAAGACCCCCTTCACAACCCCATGGGGCACGTACTGCTATACAGTCATGCCCTTTGGTTTGAAAAATGCCGCTGCGACATACCAACGAGCCATGAACACGATCTTCCATGATCAAATTCATGAGCTTATAGAAGTGTATGTAGATGATCTTTTGGCAAAATCCAAAACCCGATGCACCCATATCGAATGTTTACAAAAGATTTTCGAAAGGCTTAGGCTTTACAAAGTAAGGCTAAACCCTCAAAAATGTGTGTTCGGGGTAGAGTCAAGGAAGCTTCTAGGTTTATGGTGAGCCAAAGGGGAATAGAAGTCGACCCCTCTAAGTGTCGAGCCATCATAGACATGGCTCCACCCTCCAATCTCACCCAAATCCGTAGCCTCCAGGGTCGATTACAATCCGTTCGCCGATTCATATCGAATCTGGCAACTAGATGCGAACCCTTCAACAAACTGTTAAGGAAGGGTACGAAATTCTTATGGGATAACGAATGCCAAAAGTCCTTCGAGAGACTGAAGGCACACTTGGTTAATCCCCCTGTTTTGAATCCTCCAAAGCAAGGAAAACCGCTTTTATTATACATCTCCGTGCATGTAAATGCTTTAGGAGCCCTCTTGGCTCAATACGAGGATGACACCCATAAGGAGTATGCCATCTACTATATTTCGAAAACTCTCTTGGCTTATGAATGAAATTATCAAGCCATGGAGAAGACGTGCTTGGCCCTAGTCTGGGCCTGCTAGAAGTTCAGACACTATTTTCTAGATCATGAGATCTGGATAGTGTCCAAGCTTGATCCAATCAAGCACTTGTTCGAAAAACCCATTCTCACGGGTAGGTTGGGCAAATGGCAACTCCTTCTAATGGAGTATGATCTGAAATACCATCACCAAATCTCCATTAAGGGGCAAGCCCTAGCAGATTACGTGGCCGAATTCCCCTTAGAGGACGCATATCCCACTCTTGTCGAAATGCCTGATGAAGGCATATTGCAAAACCACTTTCAAAACCACATTTTGGCAAATTCTTTCGAAAACCAAGTGTGGAAGATGCACTTCGATGGGGCACGAAACCAATGAGGGGCTGGTGCTGGGGTCATCCTAATCTCCCCTAAAAAGGGCGAGATTCCCATAGCAGTCCGCTTAGATTTTGAATGTTCCAACAACGTAGCTGAGTATGAAGCACTCATAGAAGGCTTAAGGATTTCGAAAACTCTAGGGGCATCATGCATTGAGGTCTTTGGAGATTCGCTCCTTGTCATAAACCAGGTTTTAAAAATTTGGCAAGTACGTAATGAGAAACTACTTCCATATCATGAGTTGGCCACTCGACTAGTCCAATCCTTCCAGTCGTGTAAGCTCACACACGTAGGAAGAGAGGACAATGGCATCGCCGATGCCCTCTCCTCATTGGGTTCAGCCCTGAAGGTCGATCCCATTTCAAGGACCAGATCTTTGGAAATATGGCATGCGCCCCACCCATCCACACACGACTTGGATATTTGCGAAAACAACCCAGAGTCTATTGAAAAACCCTGGTTTTATGACATAAAACAATTTTTAGAAAATGGGGGATTTACCGAGGATGCCACATCCAAAGATAAGGCATTCATTCATAAGATTTCGACCCGATACACCATTTTGGGTGGGGTTTTATACAAAAAGAGTTTTACCGGCATTCTGCTTAGGTGTATCGACCTAGAGGAGGCTAGGATAGTGATGCATGAATTCCACAATGGAGAAAGTGGAGGTCATGTTAATGCCAACATGGTGGCGATGAAAATACTTAGAGGGGGCTATTTTTGGTCCACCCTGAAAAAGGATTGTCACGATCATGTTAGGAAGTGTCATCCATGTCAAGTGCATGGGCACACCATTCATATCCCATCATCTGCATTGCATTCCGTGGTCAGCCCCTGGCCATTTACCATGTGGGCGTTTGACATTGTAGGCCCAATATTTCCAAAGGCCTCGAATGGGCATCAATTTATTTTAGCAGCCACGGAGTATTTCTCCAAGTGGGTGGAAGCCATTTCCCTAACCAATGTAATGGGGCAACATGTGGTGGCTTTCATCCGGAGGAATATCTTGGCTCGATTTGGGGTTCCACGAGACCTTGTGTCGGATAATGGTACCCCATTCAAGAACGAGCGGATGGTTAAGTTGTGCAACACGTATGGCATAACTCACCACTTCTCCTCGCCCTACTACCCTCAAGGCAACGGCCAAGCCGAAGCCACAAACAAGACTCTCACACACATTGAGCCTTCGCTCTTACTCCCAAGACCTTAGTCAAGGCCATACTGCAATTTATATTTGGGTTTCATTTCATGTCATGTGTGTAAGTCTTTCAATTCAAGCACGCACCCACATTGAGCCTTCGCTCTTATTTGCAAGACCCGAGTAAGGGCTCATATACATAAGATATATACATATTTCCCTTCGGTTATTTCCCTTCAGTTATTTCCCTTCAGTTATTTCCCCTTCAGCATTGTCTTTACATTTCGGGTTTTCCCTTTGGAGTAGCGTGAGTTTGCATTGCATCTATGCCATACCACGAGGTAGGATGCATATTGCATCAAAGCAAGCCCCGCTCAAATTCGCCCATGTAGTGGAGTGTTCATAACACACAAACTAGGTGGCCCGAAAAGGGATAAAAGAAAAGAGTTAGGCACGTGCAAATCCACGTGATCTAAAATATGCAAATCGCATCTTAAAGACCCGAAATAGACACCTCGAATCGCTTCGTAGACTTTCTCCCCAAAACTCGACTTTTGCAAAGCGTACAGACTGACCCTTGCGCATCGGTGCAAGAAGGTCTGCGACGACAAGAGCTTACTTGCTCACAGTCGCCACGTTTAGAAGTCAGTATTCAAAATATCTTCGCTAGTTTAAGTAAGCTAGCTGGCACGCCCTATTTGTATATATAGGCCTTAGACGCACGAGAAGATCCACTCCAAGCCCCCGGAAGGGACGAGGAGGCGGGGATTTTCGCGCGTCTACAAGTATGAATGGGAAGAATGGCGTTTGTGCCATAGACCAATTCGAATGGTGTGGCATTCGTGGGAGTCCGGATGGAAGTCCTATAAGCCCATAAGGCTTCATCCAGCTTCTCGTGCCACATCCTACCCTTCTCTAAGGTTTTCTCAATTATGCTAATGAGAGTCTTGTTTGTGGCTTCGGCTTGGTCGTTGCCTTGAGGGTAGTAGGGCGAGGAGAAGTGGTGAGTTATGCCATACGTGTTGCACAACTTAACCATCTGCTCATTCTTGAATGGGGTGCCATTATCAGACACAAGGTCTCGTGGAACCCCAAATCGAGCCAGGATATTCCTCCTAATGAAAGCCACCACATGTTGCCCCAGCACGTTGGTCAGGGAAATGGCTTCCACCCACTTGGAGAAATACTCCGTGGCTGCTAAAATGAATCGATGCCCATTCGAGGCTTTTGGAAATATAGGGCCTATGATGTCAAACGCCCACATGGTGAATGGCCAGGGGCTGACCACGGAATGCAATGCAGATGATGGGATATGAATGGCGTGCCCATGCACTTGACATGGATGACACTTCCTAACATGATCGTGACAATCCTTTTTTAGGGTGGACCAAAAATAGCCCCCTCTAAGTATTTTCATTGTCATCATGTTGGCATTAACATGACCTCCACATTCTCCATCGTGGAATTCATGCATCACTATCCTAGCCTCCTCTAGATCGATACACCTAAGTAGGATGCCGGTAAAACTTTTTTTATACAGAACCCCACCCAAAATGGTGTATCGAGTTGAAATCTTACGGATGAATGCCTTATCTTTAGATGTGGCATCTTCGGCGAATCCCCCATTTTCTAAAAATTGTTTTATGTCATAAAACCAGGGTTTTTCAATAGAATCAGGGTTATTTTGGCAAATATCCAAGTCGTGTGTGGATGGGTTGGGCGCATGCCATATTTCTAAAGACTGGGTCCCTTAAATGGGATCGACTTTGGGGCTGAACCCAAGGAGGAGAGGGCATCGGCGATGCCATTGTCCTCTCTTCCCATGTGTGTGAGTCTGCACGATTGGAACGACTTAACCAATCGAGTGGCCAACTCGTGATATGGAAGTAGTTTCTCATTACGTACTTGCCAAAATTTTAAAACCTGGTTTATGACAAGGAGCGAATCTCCAAAGACCTCGATGCATGATGCCCCTAGAGTTTTCAAAATTCTTAAGCCTTGTATGAGTGCTTCATACTCAGCTACGTTGTTGGAACATTCGAAATCTAAGCAGACTGCTATGGGAATCTCACCCTTTTCAGGGAAATTAGGATGACCCCAGCACCAGCCCCTCGTTGGTTTCGTGCCCCATCGAAGTGCATCTTCCACACTTGGTTTTCGAAAGAATTTGCCAAAATGTGGTTTTGAAAATGGTTTTGCAATATGCCTTCATCAGGCATTTCGACAAGAGTGGGATATGCGTCCTCTAAGGGGAATTCAGCCATGTAATCTGCTAGGGCTTGCCCCTTAATGGAGATCTGGTGATGGTATTTCAGATCATACTCCATTAGAAGGAGTTGCCATTTACCCAATCTAGAGAATGGGTTTTTCGAACAAGTGCTTGATTGGATCAAGCTTGGACACTATCCAGATCTCATGATCTAGGAAATAGTGTCTGAATTTCTGGCAGGCCCAGACTAGGGCCAAGCACGTCTTCTCCATGGCTTGATAATTTCGTTCATAAGCCAAGAGAGTTTTCGAAATATAGTAGATGGCATACTCCTTATGGGTGTCGTCCTCGTATTGAGCCAACAGGGCTCCTAAAGCATTTACATGCACGGAGATGTATAATAAAAGCGGTTTTCCTTGCTTTGGAGGATTCAAAACGAGGGGATTAACCAAGAATGCCTTCAGTCTCTCGAAGAACTTTTGGCATTCGTCATCCCATAAGAATTTCGTGCCCTTCCTCAACAGTTTGTTGAAGGTTTCGCATCTAGTTGCCAGATTCGATATGAATCGGCGAACGGATTGTAAACGACCCTGGAGGCTACGGATTTGGGTGAGATTGGAGGGTGGAGCCATGTCTATGATGGCTCGACACTTAGAGGGGTCGACTTCTATTCCCCTTTGGCTCACCATAAAGCCTAGAAGCTTCCCTGATTCTACCCCGAACATGCATTTTTGAGGGTTTAGCTTTACTTTGTAAAGCCTAAGCCTTTCGAAAATCTTTTGTAAACATTCGATATGGGTGCATCGGGTTTTGGATTTCGCCAAGAGATCATCTACATACACTTCTACAAGCTCATGAATTTGATCATGAAAGATCATGGTCATGGCTCGTTGGTATGTTGCGACGGCATTTTTCAAACCAAAGGGCATGACTCTATAGCAGTACGTGCCCCATGGGGTTGTGAAGGCGGTCTTACCCTAATCTCGTGGGCTTAGTTTGATTTGATTATAGCCTGAATAGCCATCCATAAATGAAAACATTTCATGATTTGCAGTACTATCGACTATCAAATCTATGTTTGGTAAAGGATAATTATCCTTTGGAGTGGCTTTATTCAGGTTTCTGAAATCGATGCATATTCGAATTTTCCCATTGGTTTTTCGAACTACAACGATATTTGATAACCAATCAGAATACGCAATGGGTTTTATAAATCCGGCTTTTAGTAGATCTTCTACACTCTCTTTGACTTGCGTGTGCACATTCGGGTGTATTTTCCTAAGCTTCTGCTTTATGGGTTTTACACCTGCATCTAAGGGAAGACGATGTTCGACAATGCTGGGATCTATGCCCGGCATGTCTTCATACGTCCATGCAAACACATCTAAATAGGTTCGTAGAAATGCAATGAATGCTAACCTTTCAGTTTCATGCAAGCATGCGCCTATTTTGATGATTTTGGGATTGGAATCATCCCCTAGGTTCACCTTTATGAAATCTCCTCCTACTGATTGGGAAGGTCTTTCAAAATCGAGAGTCTTATGAAATTCTGGGAGCTCAGAAGTGGGATCTTCCTCAAGGGGATCCACTTCTGGGCTTTGACCATTCTCGTGGGCTATAGACCCGAGGGAATTTGATGCGTGGTTTTTAAAATGACCTGGTTTTGTACTTGGATTTTCAAGTGATTTCGAAACTTTTGGTCTGGCTATGCAGACAACGTTTCTTTCGAAATCCTTTTCTTTTGCCAAAGTCCTACCAGGAGCAGCTATGTACAAAATCTTTTTGGTATTTTCCAAATTTTCGATTTTTTTGGGTTTTTGTAAAACAAGAACTTTGGGAACTATACAAGGCACTCTTTTTTCGAGTTTTTGTTTTTCCATTATTTTTGGTTTTTCTTGTTTTTCGATTTTTTTGATTTTAAGCTTTTCAAATGTTTTTGTATTTTTATAAAAGGGATCTTCCGTCATACCTACAAAGGGAAAACGGTACGGGTTAGACTCGGAATAAGAGATCTAAATCGTAGGTCTCTTCTAAGTCAGGCTCTGGGGCACCCTTGACCCAGGTGGTCATAGGGGGTGGCTCCGGCGGTATTCGGGGAGTATAGCCGATCCCATATCGGCTTGGATTGGCCCTAGGAAGGATGGGCTCTAGAAGACTGTAGACACCGAAAATTTTCACTTACGGGTTCTTAGGCCTGAAGTGAACCTTTTCGCAATCTACATTCGCTTTATGGGCGTGCCAGCTAGTTTACTTTAACTAGCAAAGTATGTTTTGAAAATAATCTGACTTTTGAAAGGCGATTGTAGGCAAGCGGGATTTTTACGTCGCAGACCTTCTTGCACCGATGCGCAAGGGTTAATCTGTACGCTTAGAGACTTCGTTTTGAAACAAGTTTAAGTCAAAATATATTTTGAATGAAGAAGAACCTTTTCAAAACCATGCATTTGGGCGATTTTGACTTTGTAAGGGTTGGACGACCCTAAGTCTTTCAAATTTTAATCTGCTTAGGCACGATGGGCGTGCATCGAAATAGCCTAAGTCTTGGCGTGTTTGCACGATTTGATTCGGGTTTGTACGATTTTCAGATTTTAGATCACGTGGATTTGCACGTGCCTAAGTCTTTCTTTTTATCCCTTTATGGGCCACCTAGGTGTGTGTTATGAACACTCCACTACATGGGGCGAATTTGAGCGGGAGTACGGGGCTTGCTTTGATGCAATATGCGTCCTACCTCGTGGTATGGCATAGATGCAATGCAAACTCACGCAACTCCAAAGGAAAAACCCGAATTTAAAAGACAATGCCGAAGGGAAATTGCCGAAGGGAAATAACCGAAGGGAAATGACTTGTAAAGTAAATAGCGAAAGGGGAAATATGACTATATCTTAAGAGCGGAAAGGCTCAATTGTGTAAGTGTGTGTCGTGTATATATTGAAAGACAACGCACACGACTTGAACCTTAAAACCCGAATCTTAAAGACGTAGCCGAAAGAAATACTTTATATAGAGTACATGTAGGGGCCCTTACTTGGGTCTTGTAAATAAGAGCGAAGGCTCAATGTGTGTGCGAGCTTGAATTGAAAGACTTACACACACGACATGAAATGAAACCCAAATATAAATTGCAGTATGCCTTGACTAAGGTCTTGGGAGTAAGAGCGAAAGCTCAATGTGTGTGAGTGTAGAATTGAAGTACTACGCACACGACATAAATGAAACCCAAATATAACTGCAATAAGGCCTTTACTAAGGTCTTGGGAGTAAGAGCGAAGGCTCAATGTGTGTGCGTGTGTGGAAAATGGAAAGACAACACACACGACTTAATTAAAAACCCCCTTGACTTAAAATATATAAATATAACTATATATTAAGGGCTTGTTAGGCCCGTGTGTGTGCAAAAAGTGTATGACTAAGAGCGGAAAGGCTCAAGTGCACGTGTGTGTGGGTGTGTCAAACCACGTTATTACAATCGGGGGGAGATGAAGCTCCTTTACTACAACCCCGTATCAAAATTTAATTGAATATAAAGCAAGTTAATGTAATGGACCAAGTTTAGACACTTACAAATAGCTGGTCCATGTTCAACTTGCTTGCACGTGGGCTCACGGTTCACCTTGGGCAGCCAAGAGGGGGTTATCCTAGGTGGCTTTGAGGGAGGTTCTATGGGGCACGGTTAGGGCCTTAGGGGGACTAAGGTTCGGCAAAGATGGGGCTGTCTAGGGTCTGTTCTAGGTGGCTGGAAGAGGTGCAGGTCACGGCCAGGGGGGGTGGACAGGTCGGTAGGGAGGTGGACAGGGCGGCAGGGAGGCAGTCGGGTCGGTAGGGAGGCGTCTGGCGCCTGGCGCAGCAGACGGGCGCCTGGCGCTGGGCGCTGGGCGCTGGCGGGCATCTGGCGCTAGGAGGGGTCCTGGCACTAGAGGGACGGCAGGGCACTGAGGGGCGTCTGGCGCTAGGATGGCGTCAGGGCGCGGGATGGCATCAGGGCGTGGGATGGCGTCAGGGCGCACGGATAGGGCGCGGGGCGCACGACAGGCGCGGTCCGGTTAGATTTAGGTTGGTTCAAGTCTAGGGTTAGGTTTGGTCGAACCTAGGTTGGGTTAGGGCTAGGTTTAGTTAGGGTTAGGTTCAGTTGGGGTTAGGTAGGTTCGAACCTAGGCTAGGTTGGGGTTAGGTTTAGAGGGGTGTAGAGAGAATGGCTAGGTTAGGTTAGGCTTACCTCTTGGAGCCGATCCTTCATGGCTTGAGCCCACGTCTCCACGGTTGCAGCCACTTGGTCCAGCCCACCTTTGTTGCAGCCCCTTGGTCTAGACCCACTTAGCGCACATGGCTTGAACCCACCTCACCCAATGAGCCCACATGGCTAGGTCTATCACTCCCTCTCTCTCCTCCCAAATATTTGCATGAACCCTTTACATGGACCCCCTCACCTCTATTTATAGACATTTGAGGTGGGTCTTGGATTTGGGTTTGGGTTTGGGTTTGGATCCATACCCAAATCCAAACACTATTTGGATCTGGATATTGGATCTCGGATATTTTGAGATCCGTATCCGATCCAAACCCAACATTTTTATGGATATGGATCTGGATATTTTGATCGAGATGCGATCCAATCCAAACACTATTTGGATCCAATCCAAATCCAAACACTATTTGGATCGACCCAAACACTATTTGGATTGGCCCAAATCCAAACACTATTCATTACATGGATTTGGATCTGGATATTTATGGTCCAGATCCAAATCAAAATTTCTTCGAACAGTCCTTCTTGGCTTCTCGAGGCGAACGATCTGTGTGGGCACTGGCTTCATCAGCGCTCCATCTGGTGCTGGGTTTTCCCCAACTTTGTCGTCCGGACTCCGTCTCACCATTCTGGACTCCGTTGAGCTTTTCATCAAACGGGCTCAGCTTTCTTTTGTTTTTTTATCAGGGAGTGGCTTCTGAAGCTCTGGACTTGAATCCTCTTCGAGCCTAGGGTCTTCTTTTGCCTTCTGTACCTGTTTTCACATTTCAAAACAGGTCGTCGTCTTGGCTCAAACGAGCTTTTTGGTGTTTTGAGAGTTTTTGAAAAATAGAAGATTTGGGGTGTTTACAGAGATCCTTGGGTTCGCACTAAATTTGGCTCTAAGGATGAGCTGAGGAGAACCTTGGGTTTTCAAAACTGGTTTTGCCGGGGATTCCACTTTTGCTGGTCCCTGAATGACGACTTGGGCTGGCTTCTTGTATAGTACAAGAATGGGCGCGCAAGTGGGTTGACCAGGTTCTGGTTTTTGCGCTAGTTCCTTGGAAATGGTGAGGGTACATACCTCCTTTCCTTTCCCACTGCCACTGGCGTGTTTGGGAAAGGGTTCCTTGAGCCGGTGGCTCAGGTTCTGCAGTGACCTGGAGCCGGCCTTCTGCTATCAAGTTCTCAATTTTATTTAAGAGGGAGAAGCAGCGTTTAGTATCATGGCCTTTGAGCTGATGATACTTACAAAATCGGTTTAAATACCTCCCTTTGGAAGTGACTCCTTCAGGGATTTCAGGGAGTTCTATCATGCCCTGGGCAAGTAGGAGGTCTAGGACCTCCGACACAGGTTGCCCCAGCAGAGTGTACTCCCGTTTTTCAATCGGTTTTTGAAAATTTCGCTCCCTCTTATTTTCTAACTTTTCGAAATTTTTGAAAGTGCCGCCACGCCTGGATCCACCCGGACATTGGCGATTTTATGGGGCTTTGCCCCTTTGTCCATCGTGGGTAGCCCGTATGTGATGGGCTTTTCCAAGCGGGTTTTTGGAATGGCACTTCCTTTCCATAAGTGATCGTATGTCCCTTTTCGCAAGTTGGTTTCGAAAAGGGAGGCCTTTTTGATCAACTTATGGAAAGTTGAGATCTCATGGAGCGAGAGAAGGGTTTTTAACTCGCTTTTAAAGTTATCCAGGATGAGCATTACTGCGCATCCTTCGGATATGGGCTCTCGCACTTGGCCCAAAAGCGACCTCCATCTTATAATGAAGGCATGTACGTCTTCGTTCATGCCTTGCTTTGTATCCCTTAAGGTATTCAGAGTCGGCGTGACTTCTACGTTGTGTGCAAATCTTTGCATGAAGTAGTTCGCTAACTCTTCAAAAGTAGCGAACTGGCTTAAGTCGTAGGAAGCCAGCCATTTGGCAGTTGTGCCTTTAAGGGATAAAGGGAACCAATACACCCATTTCATCGAGTCCTTTTTCTTCTTATGGGCTCGACGCGAGAAAAGCTGCAAGTGAGACCTAGGGTCTCCCATGCCATCATACCGATGGAAGTTCGGTATCTCATCGTCACTGTCTGTTTCGTAATCCATAGGAAGGAAATCAGATAGGGCGTAGCTTCTTTTCTCTTTATTTTGCCCCTTCAGCAACTGCTGTTGGGCTTTACGGTCCTTTTGTGTGAAGGACTCATGGTATTGGTTGCCTTCCATTACGGAGGCCTCTTTGTGCTTGCGAGGTTTTTCAGATTTTTTCTTAGGCCTTTGTTCACCGTTTGATGAACATGAATCGCCTACTTCAGCCTCTTGGCTGAGAGCATCGATTTTGGCCTCAAACTCCCTTCTCAAGTCCTCGATTTCATCTAGTTTTATTTTGTTTTTGAAAATGCTCCTAGAGTGAGAACTTGATGCGCATGAGCCTTGGCTCGACACTTCACTTGGATTGGATTTTGACATGCTTTTCAAGCTTTTTCAAAATGTCCTAAGTACAAGCAAAGAAAACAAGTTAAAATGACACCTTTTTAACAAAATTTTCGTAAGACTTCTACTTAAAAACTTGATTTTTGAAAGGCTCACGTCCCATCGGGAGTGCCAATCTCTGTAGACGCGCGAAAATCCCCATGCCTCCCCTGCCTTTTCTGGGCTTGGAGTGGATCCTCTCGTGCGTGTAAGGCCTATTTATGCAAACAGGGCATGCCAACTAGCTTACCTAAGCTAGCGAAGATATATTAAAACTGACTTCTAATCGTGGCGACTGTGAGCAAGTGAGCTCTTGTCGTCGCAGACCTTCTTGCACCGATGCGCAAGGGTCAGTCTGTACGCTTTGCAAAAATCGAGTTTTGGGATAGAAAGTCTACGAAGCGGTTCGAGGTGTCTAATTCGGGTCTTTTAGATGCGGTTGCATATTTTAGATCACGTGGATTTGCACGTGCCTAAGTCTTTCCTTTTATCCCTTTTTGGGCCACCTAGTTTGTGTGTTATGAACACTCCACTACATGGGCGAATTCGAGCGGGGCTTGCTTTGATGCAATATGCGTCCTACCTCGTGGTATGGCGTAGATGCAATGCAAACTCACGCTACTCCAAAGGGAAAACCCGAATGTAAAGACAATACTGAAGGGAAATAACCGAAGGGAAATGACTTGTAAAGTAAATGCCGAAGGGAGATATGTATATACAGTAGGTATATGGGCCCTTACTCGGGTCTTGCAAATAAGAGCGAAGGCTCAATGTGGGTGCGTGCTTGAATTGAAAGACTTACACACACGACATGAAATTAACCCCAAATATAAATTACAGTATGGCCTTAACTAAGGTCTTGGGAATAAGGGCGAAGCTCAATGTGTGTGAGTGCTTGAATTGAAGTACTACGCACACAACATTAAATGAAACCCAAATATAACTACAATAGGCCTTGACTAAGGTCTTGGGAGTAAGAGCGAAAGCTCAATGTGTGTGAGAGTGCTTGAATTGAAAGACTTACACACAAGCTCAATGTGTGTGAGAGTGCTTGAATTGAAAGACTTACACACACGACATGAAATGAAACCCAAATAGTATAGGTCGGCCCTTACTTGGGTCTTTCAAATAAGAGCGAAAGCTCAATGTGTGTGAGAGTGCTTGAATTGAAAGACTTACACACATGACATGAAATGAAACCCAAATAGTATAGGTCGGCCCTTACTTGGGTCTTTCAAATAAGAGCGAAAGCTCAATGTGTGTGAGAGTGCTTGAATTGAAAGACAACACACCCAACTTTAGCAAAACCCTACAAAAATGAAAGTATATGTATATACTTATGTATTAGGGGCTGATTAGGCCCGTGTGTGTTCAAAATCGTGCACAACTAAGAGAGTGCACGTGTGTGGGTGTGCCAAGCCACGTTATTACAAGCGGGGGGAGACTATGCTCCGTTATTACAACCCCGTATCGAATTGAATCTCAAGCAAGTATACAACTAAAGACCGAGTTAGGCACTTACTAGTAGCTGGTCCGTAGATGCCTTGCTTGAGCGTGGGCTTGGCCTTCGCCTTGGGCTACAAAAGGGAGCTCCGCGAGGTTGAACGACAAGAGGAGGTGGCCTAGTGTCCTTAGTGCACGGAAGATGTGCCTTGAAGGTGGCCGGCCACTAGAGATGGGCTGTTTTTGGTGTGTTGGGTTAAAGGACCTAAGTAAGGTCACTAAGGGAATATGGCACTAAGGGAATGAGCTAGCAAGGAGAGGGTGATGGCTGGCGGATGGCTGGCCGAATAAAGGGGCAACAGTCGGTTGGGGTGGCCGACTAAGGGAGTGATGTAAGGGAAGTGAGTGGCCGACTAAGGGAGTTTGGTGGTGGCGGGTGGAAGGGCTGATGTTAGGGTGGTAGGGGAGTAGATTAGGTGGTTTAGAGTGGAGAGGGAGTGAAGAGGTGGCAAGATAGGATGTAGGGGGCTTACCGGGTGAAGAAGAGGGTGGCGCTCGGCTGGAAGAGAGTTGGGCAGGCGATGGCGTTCGACTGGAAGGTGGTGGTGTAGGTGGTGGTGGGATGTGGAGCAGGTGGAGCAAGTGGAGCAGGTGGAGCAGGCGGCTGAGCTTGGGGAAGTGGAGGACCCGGTTGGGATGGGTGAGGCGGCTTGGTTATGAAACCCGCCCCCAAGGGGGGGGGTTTATATAGGGCTGGGTAGGTCGGTTAGGGCTGGGTTTGGGGTAGTGGTTAGGTGGTTTAGGTAGGGTGGTATGATGATAAGGTGGGCTGGAAAGGGGTAGGGCCAGATATTTTAGATACAAGTGGTTTGGGTAGGTTGTGGGCTAGGGGTGGTTTAGGGGTTTAGGGTTTGGTTAGGTGGGTTGGTTCTAGGGTGAGGTTTAGTGGGCTAGGTTAGGTGATAGGCTAGGTTTAGGGAAATTAACCTAGGTTTACGGAAGGATTAGGGAAGTGGGTTAGGTGATTAGATTGGGATTAGGCCGCGATTAGGGAAGTAGGTTAGGTGATTAGGTTCAGATTAGGGGCGGATTAGGGTGGAAGGCTAGGATTAAGTATTTTGGGTTAGGTTTAGGTGAAGGAGCTCCCTTTGCATGGCCCATAGACCTTAACCACATCATGTTGGAGCAGCCCTAGGTTAGGTTTTGGCTAATTACAAGCGTAAACCCACTCAATTAGGCTAACCCACATGATTAACCCCAAACTTGAAACACAAGTCAAGCTTAATTACAACCACACTTGATCTTATCCACCCCCCCACTCTCTCTCATGCCCATAATCCCACGTGAATTTCAAGTGGACCCCACCTCCATTTATGAGAAGGTGATGTGGGCCATGGATATGGATATTGGATTGGATTTTTGAATCCAAATCCAAATCTAAGTCCATACATGGGTTTGGATTGGGATCTGGATATATATGGTCCAGATCCAATCCAAACTGAACTCTGACTCCTTCGAGTTGTATTCGCAACGAACGGTTTGTGCGGGGCCTGACAGCATCAGTGCTCCGTCTGCGTTGGGTCTTCGCCAACATGATCATCCACCTCTGTTTTCGCCTTCCGGAGATGACTTCAAACAAGGTTTCGATGATAACAGGGTCTTGGACGTTCGAGATCCTGGGGGTGTGAATTTGATACAAGAGTAGTTGTGCTGGGCTTGACATGTGCTCCGGTTCCGGGCTCTTCTTAGCTCTCCTGGTCCTGTCTGGATTAGGCCAAGCTGCTTCGGGGTTCCAAAACATGTTTTATAAAGGTTTTAAAAGCCATATTGTATGTTTTTGAAATACAGAGTTCGAAACATATGTACAGGGTTGTCTGGAAGGCTCCTGGGTTTCCAGACTCAAAATGGCCCTTTGGGGCTGCTTTTACAAAACCAGATGGATTTGAGAAATTCGTGGGATTTCGGGGTGTTTACACTAGTCTTGTCTTGATTAGGCCAAGATGCTTCGGGGTTTCTAAAACGTGTTTTAAAAAGGTTTTTCAAAGCCATATGTAGACGCGCGAAAATCCCCGCCTCTCGCCTTTTCAGGGTTCGGAGCGGATCCTCTCGTGTGTCTAAGGCCTATGTATGCAAACAGGGCGTGCCAGCTAGCTTACCTAAGCTAGCGAAGATATTTTTAACACTAACTTCTAAACGTGGCGACTGTGAGCAAGTAAGCTCTTGTCGTCGCAGACCATCTTACACCGATGCGCAAGGGTCAGTTTGTACGCTTTGCAAAAATCGAGTTTTGGGATAGAAAGCCTACGAAGCGGTTCGAGGTGTCTATTTCTGGTCTTTTAAATGCGATTGCATGTTTTAGATCACGTGGATTTGCACGTGCCTAAGTCTTTTCTTTTATCCCTTTTCGGGCCACCTAGTTTGTGTGTTATGAACACTCCACTACATGGGCGAATTCGAGCGGGGCTTGCTTTGATGCAATATGTGTCCTACCTCATGGTATAGCGTAGATGCAATGCAAACTCACGCTACTCCAAAGGGAAAACCCGAAATGTAAAGACAATACTGAAGGGAAATAACCGAAGGGAAATAACCAAAGAGAAATAACCGAAGGGAAATAACTGAAGGGAAATGACTTGTAAAGTAAGTGCCGAAGGGAGATATGTATATAGAATATGTATATGAGCCCTTACTCGAGTCTTGCAAATAAGAGCGAAGGCTCAATGTGGTGCGTGCTTGAATTGAAGTACTACACACACGACATAAATGAAACCCAAATATAACTGCAATAAGGCCTTTACTAAGGTCTTTGGGAATAAGAGCGAAGGCTCAATGTGTGTGAGAGTGCTTGAATTGAAAGACTTACACACATGACATGAAATGAAACCCAAATAGTATAGGTCGGCCCTTACTTGGATCTTTCAAATAAGAGCGAAAGCTCAATGTGTGTGAGAGTGCTTGAATTGAAAGACTTACTCACACGACATGAAATGAAACCCAAATAGTATAGGTCGGCCCTTACTTGGGTCTTTCAAATAAGAGCGAAAGCTCAATGTGTGTGAGTGCTTGAATTGAAAGACAACGCACCCAACTTAAGCAAAAACCCTTCGAGAATGAAAGTATATATATATATTTATGTATTAGGGGCTGATTAGGCCCGTGTGTGTTCAAAATCGTGCACAACTAAGAGAGTGCACGTGTGTGGGTGTGCCAAGCCACGTTATTACAAGCGGGGGGAGACTATGCTCTGTTATTACAACCCCGTATCAAATTGAATCTCAAGCAAGTATACAACTAAAGACCGAGTTTAGGCACTTACGAGTAGCTGGTCCGTAGAGGCCTTGCTAGAGCGTGGGCTTGGCCTTCGCCTTGGGCTGCAAACGGGAGCTCCGCGAGGGTGAACGGCAAGGGGTGCTGGCCGGGCTGCAAATGGGGCGCGGGATAGGCGCCTTGAAGATGGCCGGCTGCAAGTGGGTGTCGCCTTGATGTGGGGAATTAAAGGGGCTGGGCCAAGTGAGTGTGTAGGGTCACTAGAAGAGTATAGAGTGTTAGGGAGTATGGACCTAAGGGGAGCTTAAGGGAAGGCCGAATGGGACACCTAGGGGAAAAGAGATGGCTGGCCGGGTGTAGTTAGGGTAGTTAGGTAGTGGCCGGTGGTTTAGGTTGTGATAGGTTCGGCTGAGTGAGAATGGTGGCCGCAAAGGGGAATGGCTGGTGGTAGGGTGTCGTGGTAGGGTTTTGGTGGCTGAGAGTGGAGAGGGAGTGAAGAAGGTGAGATGAAGGATGGGGTACTAACCGGGCTTGAAGAGAGGCGGTGGATGGAAGAGAGCAGCCAGGTGTGGTGGAGCGACTGGTTCGGCCGAGGGCAGGGGTGGTGGCAGGTGGTGGTGTAGGTGGCGGTGCAGGTGGTGGTGCAGATGGAGCAGGTGGAGTAGGTTCGGCTGGGCTGGGAAGTGGGGTCCCGACTGGGCTTGGGGAAGGCGACTAGATAGGAGAACCCGCCCCCAAAGGGGGGGGGTTTATATAGGGATGGGTAGGTCGGTTAGGGCTGGTTTTGGGGTAGTGGTTAGGTGGTATGAAGATAAGGTGGGCTGGAAAGGGTAGGGCCAGATATTTTAAATACTAGTGGTTTGGGTAGATTGTGGGCTAGGGGTGGTTTAGTGGTTTAGGGCTTGGTTAGGTGGTTGGGTTTTAGGGTGAGGTTTAGTGAGCTAGGTTAGGTGATTAGGCTAGGTTTTGGCTAGGTTTAGGGAAATTAACCTAGGTTTAGGGAAGGATTAGGGAAGTGGGTTAGGTGATTAGGTTGGGATTAGGCCAGGATTAGGGAAGTGGGTTAGGTGATTAGGCTCAGATTAGGGGTGGATTAGGGTGGAAGGCTAGGATTAGGTGTTTAGGGTTAGGTTTAGGTGAAGGAGCTCCCTTTGCATGGCCCATAGACCTTAACCACCTCATGTTGGTGCAGCCCTAGGTTGGGTTTTGGCTAATTACAAGCTTAAACCCACTCAATTAGGCTAACCCACATGATTAACCCCAAACTTGACACACAAGTCAAGCTTAATTACAACACTCTTGATATTATCCATCCCCACTCTCTCTCATGCCCATAATCCCACGTGAATTTCAAGTGGGCCCCACCTCCATTTATGAGAAGGTGATGTGGGCCATGGATATGGATATTGGATTGGATCTCTGGATCCAAATCCAACTCCAAGTCCACACATGGGTTTGGATTGGGATCTGGATATATATGGTCCAGATCCAATCCAAACTGAACTCTGACTCCTTCGAGTTGGGTTTGAAATGGACGATTTGTAAGGGGTCTGACAGCATCAGTACTCCGTCTGCATTGGGTCTTCGCCAACATGGTTGTCTGCCTCCGTTTCTGCCTTCCAGAGATGACTTCAAATGACATTTTGATAAGAACAGGGTCTTGGACGTTCGAGATCCTAGGGGTATGGATGTGATACAAGAGTTGCTGTGTCGGGCTTAACATGTGCTCCAGTTCTGGGCTCTCTTTGACTTCGCTGGTCCTGTCTTGATTAGGCCAAGCTGCTTTGGGGTTTCAAAAACGTGTTTTAAAAGGTTTTCAAAAGCTATATTATATATTTTTGAAAATACAGAGTTTAAAACATATGTACAGGATTGTCTGGAAGGCTCCTGGGTTTCCAGACTCAAAATGGCCCTTTGGGGCTGCTTTTACAAAACCAGATGGATTTGAGGAAATTCGTGGGATTTCGGGGTGTTTACACCATATTATATATTTTTGAAATACAAAGTTCAAAACATATGTACAGGGCCTGGAAGGCTCCTGGGTTTCCAGACTCAAAATGGCCCTTTGGGGCTGCTTTTGCAAAACCAGATGGATTTGAGAAATTCGTGGGATTTCGGGGTGTTTACAGTTATGCAAAGGGAGCTCCCTAACCCAATCCTAATCAAAAGCCCCTAATCCTAGCCTTTTACCCTAATCCCGGCCTAAACCTAGCCTAATCACCTAACCCACTTCCCTAATCTCGGCCTAATCCCAACCTAATCACCTAACCCACTTCCCTAATCCTTCCCTAAACCTAGCCTAATTTCCTTAAACCTAACCTAATCCTAGCCTAATCACCTAACCCATCTCACTAAACCTCACCCCAAGACCAACCCACCTAGCTAAACCCTAAACCACCCCACCTACACCTAGCACACCATCTACCTAAAACCCCTTGTATTAAAATATCTGGCCCCTCTCCAAAACCAGCCCACCTTATCACCACACCACCACCACCTAAACCACCTTACCACCCTCCTCAAAACCAGCCCCAACCGCCCTTCACCAACCTATATAACCCCCCCCCTAATGGGCGGGTTTTTCATTCACTCCAGCCCACCTTGGCCCAACCGACCTTGGCCAATCCCCTTCCAGCCGAGCCTTCCACCTTGCTCCACTTGCACCACTGCCTCCCAGCCAAGCTCCACCTCCACCACCACTGCTCCAGCCAAGCTCCACCTCACGCCACCTTCATCCCCCGGCCGAACTCCGCTCTACGCTGCAACCTTTATCACCCGGCTGCCCTTCTTCCATCCATCGCTCCTCTTCACCATCCGGTTAGTACCTTTCACTTAGCTCCACCTCCTCTTCACTCCCCCTCCACTCTCAACCACCCATACAGCCACCACGTCATCCCATCACAGCCACCCACCATCCTCACCCATTCGGCCAGACCTCGACCATTTCCACCACCTGACACTCTAACTTCGCCTAGTGACACCCGGCCACCCTACTTGGCTACCTAAGACCTGCCCCCTTCCACTCTCCACCAGCCCTTAGTCCCACCTTCCACAACACCCTAGCTAACTCCCTTCCCATCCATAATATCCCTAGCCACCCTAGCAGCCGGCCACCACTAAGATCCCCTTAGTCGGCCACTCCAACCGACTGTACCAAATCCATTCGGCCAGCCATACATTTTCCTTAGGTACTCCCTTAGGCTCCCCTTTAGCACTACCTTCCTTAATACCAGCCCATCCTTTAGTGACCTTCCTTAGTCACCTTTGCCCAAAGCATCAAGGCAGCACCATCCTAGCAGCCGGCCATCTCCAAGGCGCCCTTCCTGCGCACCCGAGTCACCCGACTAGCATCTCCCCTTGCCGTTCAACCCCAAGGAGCTCCCTCTTGCAGCCCAAAGTGAAGCCAAGCCTACGCTCAAGCAAGTCACCTCCGGACCAGCTATAAGTAAATGCCTAACTCGGTCCTTAGTTGTAGACTTGCTTAAATTAAATTTGATACGGGGTTGTAATAACGGAGCATAGTCTCCCCCCGCTTGTAATAACGTGGCTTGGCACACCCACACACACGTGCACTCTCTTAGTTGTGCACGATTTTGAACACACACGGGCCTAATCAGCCCTTTATATATAAGTTTATGTATATACTTTAAGTTGCGTAGGGTTTTGCTTGAGTTGCGTGTGTTGTCTTTCAATTCTCACACTCACACACATTGAGCCTTCGCTCTTATTTGTAAGACCCAAGTAAGGGCCGTGTTATACTATCCTTGGGTTTAATTTCATGTTGTGTGCGTAGTACTTCAATTCAAGCACTCACACACATTGAGCTTTCGCTCTTATTCCCAAGACCTTAGTGTAAACACCCCGAAATCCCACGAATTTCTCAAATTCATCTGGTTTTGTAAAAGCAGCCCCAAAGGGCTATTTTGAGTCTGGAAACCCAGGAGTCTTCCAGACAACCCTGTACATATGTTTTAAACTCTGTATTTCAAAAATATATAATATAGCTTTTGAAAACCTTTTAAAACACGTTTTTGAAACCCCGAAGTGGCTTGGCCCGATCAAGACAGGACCAGGAGAGCCAAGAAGAGCCCGGAACCGGAGCACATATCGAGCCCAGCACAGCAACTCTTGTATCTGATTCACACCCCAGGATCTCGAACGTCCAAGACCCTATTCTTATCAAAATAGCATTTGAAGTCATCTCCGGAAGGCAGAAACGGAGGCGGACGACTATGTTGGCGAAGACCCAACGCAGACGGAGTACTGATGCTGTCAGGCCCCGCACAAATCGTCTGTTTCGAACCCAGCTCGAAGGAGTCAGAGTTCAGTTTGGATTGGATCTAGACCATATATATCCAGATTCCAAACCAAACCCATATGTGGACTTGGATTTGGATTTGGATCCAGAGATCCAATCCAATATCCATATCCATGGCCCACATCACCTTCTCATAAATGGAGGTGGGGCCCACTTGAAATTCACGTGGGATATTGGGCATGAGAGAGAGTGGGGGTGAAAAATATCAAGAGTGTTGTATTAAGCTTGACTTGTGTGTCAAGTTTGGGTTTAATCATGTGGGTTAGCCTAATTGAGTGGGTTTAAGCTTGTAATTAGCTAAAACCTAACCTAGGGCTGCACCAACATGGGGTGATCAAGGTCTATGGGCCATGCTAAGGGAGCTCCTTCACCTAAACCTAGCCCAAAATGCCTAAACCTAGCCTAAACCCCTAATCTGAACCTAATCACCTAACCCACTTCCCTAATCCCGTCCTAATCCCAACCTAATCACCTAACCCACTTCCCTAATCCTTCCCTAAACCTAGATTAATTTCCCTAATCCTAGCCTAAACCTAGCCTAATCACCTAACCTAGCTCACTAAACCTCACCCTAAAACCCAACCACCTAACCTAGCCCTAAACCCCTAAACCACCCTTAGCCCACGATTTACCCAAACCCCTAGTTTTAAAATATCTGGCCCAACCCTTTCCAACCCACCTTATCTACATACCACCCTACCTAAACCACCTAACCACTACCCTCAGCCCAGCCCTAACCGACCTACCCATCCCCTATTTAAACCCCCCTCCTTGGGGGCGGGTTTTAAAAAAAAAAAAAGTGGGAGCCCTCACCTCAGCCCAGCCGACTCCACTCTCCAACCTGTCCGCCTGCTCCACTCCCCAACTGCTCCACCTGCTCCACCTGCACCGCCACCTTCCCTCTTCCATCCACCACCACCATCCCTCAGCCGGACGCCATCACCTCCACCCAACCGAACCAGCCAACAGCCCAGCCGACTCCACTCTCCAACCTGCCCGCCTGCTTCCCACTTCATCCGCCACCTCTCCCCATTCGGTAAGTACCCTGCACCTTACCTAACCCCCTTGTCTACTACCTCTCCACTCCTAGCCACCCATCCTATCTTCATCTCAGCCCCTTTGCCACCACCACTTTAACCTAGCCAAACCTAGTATAACCCAAACGGCCGGCCGCTACCTAGCCATCATTTCCCATTCGGCCTTCCCCTAGGTGTCCTATTCGGCCTTCCCACCAGCTCACCTTTTAGGTCCAGTCTCCCTAAACTCTCGACTCCCCTAGTGACCCTAAGAACCCACTCATTCAGCCCCTTTAAACCCCCCTACTTTGAGGCGACATCTACTTTCCACCGGCCACCTTCGAGGTGCCTATCCCGCGCCCCACTTGCAGCCGGCCAGCACCTTTGATCATCCATCTTTGAGGAGCTCCCGTTTGCAGCCCAAGGCCAAGTCCACGCCCAAGCAAGACCTCTACGGACCAGCTATTCGTAAGTGTCTAAACTCGGTCCGTAGTTGTATACTTGCTTGAGATTCAATTTGATACAGGGTTGTAATAACGGAGCATAGTCTCCCCCCGCTTGTAATAACGTGGCTTGGCACAACCACACACGTGCACTCTCTTAGTCATGCACGATTTTGAACACACACGGGCCTAATCAGCCCAAGCAAGGGTTTTTGTTTAATACATCTACATACACTCTCTTTCAATTCAAGCACTCTCACACACATTAAGCCTTCGCTCTTACTCCCAAGACCTTAGTAAAGGCCTTATTGCAGTTATATTTGGGTTTCATTTATGTTGTGTGGGTCGTCTTTCAATTCAAGCACTCTCACACACATTGAGCCTTCGCTCTTACTCCCAAGACCTTAGTCAAGGCCATACTGCAATTTATATTTGGGTTTAAATTCATGTCGTGTGTGTAAGTCTTTCAATTCAAGCACGCACCCACATTGAGCCTTCGCTCTTATTTGCAAGACCCGAGTAAGGGCTCATATACATAAGATATATACATATCTCCCTTCGGTTATTTCCCTTCAGTTATTTCCCTTCGGTTATTTCCCTTCTGTCATTTCCCCTTCAGTATTGTCTTTACATTTCGGGTTTTCCCTTTGGAGTAGCGTGAGTTTGCATTGCATCTACGCCATACCACGAGGTAGGACGCATATTGCATCAAAGCAAGCCCCGCTCAAATTCGCCCATGTAGTGGAGTGTTCATAACACACAAACTAGGTGGCCCGAAAAGGGATAAAAGAAAAGACTTAGGCACGGGCAAATCCACGTGATCTAAAATATGCAATCGCATCCTAAAGACCCGAAATAGACACCTCGAACCGCTTCGTAGACTTTATCTCCCAAAACTCGATTTTTGCAAAAGCGTACAGACTGACCCTTGCGCGTCGGTACAAGAAGGTCTGCGACGACAAGAGCTTACTTGCTCACAGTCGCCACATTTAGAAGTCTGTGTTAAATATATCTTCGCTAGCTTAAGTAAGCTAGCTGGCACGCCCTATTTGTATACACAGGCCTTAGACGCACGAGAAGATCCACTCCAAGCCCCCGGAAGGGACGAAGAGGCGGGGATTTTCGCGCGTCTACAGAGATTGGCAGGCCCGGTGGGACGTGAGCCTTTTCAAAAATCGAGTTTACTTGTAGAAGTCTGTAGACGCGCGAAAATCCCCGCCTCTTCGCCTCTTTCGTGGCTTGGAGTGGATCTTATCGTGCGTCTAAGGCCTATGTATACAAATAGGGCGTGCCAGCTAGCTTACTTAAGCTAGCGAAGATATATTAACACTGACTTCTAAACGTGGCGACTGTGAGCAAGTGAGCTCTTGTCGTCGCAGACCTTCTTGCACCGATGCGCAAGGGTCAGTCTGTACGCTTTTGCAAAAATCGAGTTTTGGGGAGAAAGTCTACGAAACGGTTCGAGGTGTCTATTTCGGGTCTTTAAGATGCGATTGCATGTTTTAGATCACGTGGATTTGCACGTGCCTAAGTCTTTTCTTTTATCCCTTTTTGGGTCGCCTAGTTTGTGTGTTATGAACACTCCACTACATGGGCGAATTCGAGCGGGGGTTGCTTCGATGCAATATGCGTCCTACCTCGTGGTATGGCGTAGATGCAATGCAAACTCACGCTACTCCAAAGGGAAAACCCGAAATGTAAAGACAATACTGAAGGGAAATAATAGAAGGGAAATAACCGAAGGGAAATAACCGAAGGGAAATAACCGAAGGGAAATAACCGAAGGGAAATACGTATATATCTTATGTATATGAGCCCTTACTCGGGTCTTGCAAATAAGAGCGAAGGCTCAATGTGGGTGCGTGTTTGAATTGAAGTACTACACACACGACATAAATGAAACCCAAATATAACTGCAATAAGGCCTTTACTAAGGTCTTGGGAGTAAGAGCGAAGGCTCAATGTGTGTGAAAGTGCTTGAATTGAAAGACTTACTCACACGACAAGAAATGAAACCCAAATAGTATAGGTCGGCCCTTACTTGGGTCTTTCGAATAAGAGCGAAAGCTCAATGTGTGTGAGAGTGTTTAAATTGAAAGACTTACTCACACGACATGAAATGAAACCCAAATAGTATAGGTCGGCCCTTACTTGGGTCTTTCAAATAAGAGCGAAAGCTCAATGTGTGTGAGAGTGTTTAAATTGAAAGACTTACTCACACGACATGAAATGAAACCCCAAATAGTATAGGTCGGCCCTTACTTGGGTCTTTCAAATAAGAGCGAAAGCTCAATGTGTGTGAGAGTGTTCGAATTGAAAGACAACGCACCCAACTTAAACAAAACCCTTCGGAAATGAAATATATACGTACACTTATATATTAGGGGCTGATTAGGCCCGTGTGTGTTCAAAATTGTGCACGACTAAGAGAGTGCACGTGTGTGGTTGTGCCAAGCCACGTTATTACAAGCGGGGGGAGACTATGCTCCGTTATTACAACCCCGTATCAAATTGAATTTCAAGCAAGTATACGACTAAAGACCGAGTTTAGACACTTATGAGTAGCTGGTCCGTAGAGGTCTTGCTTGAGCGTAGGCTTGGCCTTGGGCTGCAAGTGGGAGCTCCGCGAAGGTATATGATCAAGGGTGCTGGCCGGCTGCAAATGGAGCGCGGGATGGACGCCTCGAAGGGGACCGGTGGCAAGTGGGCGGCGCCTCCAAGTAGGGAGTTTAGAGTGGCTGACTAAGTGGGTCTTAGGGTCACTAAGGAAGTTAGGGACTTAGGGAAACTGGACCTAAAAGGTGAGCTAGTGGGAAGGCCAAAGAGGACACCTAGGGGGGGGTCGGCCGAATGGGAGATGGTGGCTGAGTAGTGGCCAGCCACTTGGGTTATCCTAGGTTCGGCTAGGCTTAGGTGGTGGCGGCAAAGAGGCTGAGCTAAAGGGAGGATGGGTGGCTAAGAGTGGAGAGGTGGTAGAGAATGGCTTTGAGGGAGTTAGGGGGACTTACCGAATGGGGAGGAGTGGCGAGTGGATGAAGAGGGAAGCTGAGTGCAATGGGAGTTCGGCTGAGTGAGGTGGCGGTGTCCGGCTGGGGGGGGCAGTGATGGTGGACGGAAGAGGGAAGGTGGCGGCTGGTGGAGCAGGTGGCGGCTGGTGGAGCAGGTGGAGTGATCACGGCTGGATGGAAGATGGGAGAAGGAGAGGGCCCGGCTGGTGGTAGAGTGGTTCCCACTTGGAAAACCCGCCCACAATGAGGGGGGTTTAAATAGGGGATGGGTAGGTCGGTTAGGGCTGGGTTGTGGGTAGTGGTTAGGTGGTTTAGGTAGGGTAGTATGTAGATAAGGTGGGCTGGATGGGGCTGGGCCAGATATTTTAAAACTAGGGGTTTGGGAAAATCGTGGGCTAAGGGTGGTTTAGGGGTTTAGGGCTAGGTTAGGTGGTTGGGTTTTAGGGTGAGGTTTAGTGAGCTAGGTTAGGTGGTTTAGGCTAGGTTTAGGCTAGGTTTAGGGAAATTAATCTAGGTTTAGGGAAGGATTAGGGGAGTGGGTTAGGTGATTAGGTTGGGATTAGGCCGGGATTAGGGAAGTGGGTTAGGTGATTAGGTTCAGATTAGGGGTGGATTAGGGGTTTAGGCTAGGTTTAGGCATTTTGGGTTAGGTTTAGGTGAAGGAGCTCCCTTAGCATGGCCCATAGACCTTGATCACCCCATGTTGGTGCAGCCCTAGGTTAGGTTTTAGCTAATTACAAGCTTAAACCCACTCAATTAGGCTAACCCACAAGATTAAACCCAAACTTGACACACAAGTCAAGCTTAATACAACACTCTTGATATTTTTCAACCCCACTCTCTCTCATGCCCATGATCCCACGTGAAACTCAAGTGGGCCCCACCTCCCTTTATGAGAAGGTGATGTGGGCCATGGATATGGATATTGGATTGGATCTCTGGATCCAAATCCAAATCCAAGTCCACATATGGGTTTGGATTGGAATCTGGATATATATGGTCCAGATCCAATCCAAACTGAACTCTGACTCCTTCGAGCTGGGTTCGAAACGGACGATTCGTGCGGGGCCTGACAGCATCAGTACTCCGTCTGCGTTGGGTCTTCGCCAACATAGTCGTCCGCCTCCGTTTCTGCCTTCCGGAGATGACTTCAAATGCTATTTTGATAAGAATAGGGTCTTGGACGTTCGAGATCCTGGGGTGTGCATCAGATACAAGAGTTGCTGCGCCGGGCTCGACAGGTGCTCCGGTTCCGGGCTCTTCTTGGCTCTCCTGGTCCTGTCTTGATCGGGCCAAGCCACTTCGGGGTTTCAAAACATGTCTTAAAAGGGTTTTCAAAAGCTATATCATATGTTTTTGAAAGATAAAGTTTTAAACATATATACAGGGTTGTTTGGAAGGCTCCTGGGTTTCCAAACTCAAAATGGCCCTTTGGGGCTGCTTGTATAAAACCAGATTCGTTTAAGAAATTCGTGGGATTTCGGGGTGTTTACAAAGTCCTGCGAAAATTTTGTAAAATGGTGTCATTTTAACTTATTTTCTTTGCTTATACTTAGGAAATTTTGAAAAAGCTTGAAAAGCATGTCAAAATCCAATCCAAGTGAAGTGTCGAGCCAAGGCTCATGCGCATCAAGTTCTCACTCTAGGAGGATTTTCAAAAACAAAATAAAACTAGATGAAATCGAGGACTTGAGAAGGGAGTTTGAGGCCAAAATCGATGCTCTCAGCCAAGAGGCTGAAGTAGGCGATTCATGTTCATCGAACGGTGAACAAAGGCCTAAAAAGAAATCTGAAAAACCTCGCAAGCAAAAAGAGGCCTCCGTAATGGAAGGCAACCAATACCACGAGTCCTTCACACAAAAGGACCGTAAAGCCCTACAGCAGCTGCTGAAAGGGCAGAATAAAGAGAAAAGAAGCTACGCCCTGTCTGATTTCCTTCCTATGGATTACGAAACAGACAGTGACGATGAAATACCGAACTTCCATCGGTATGATGGCATGGGAGACCCTAGGTCTCACTTGCAGCTTTTCTCGCGTCGAGCCCATAAGAAGAAAAAGGACTCGATGAAATGGGTGTATTGGTTCCCTCTATCCCTTAAAGGCACAGCGGCCAAATGGCTGGCTTCCTACGACTTAAGCCAGTTCGCTACTTTTGAAGAGTTAGCGAACTGCTTCATGCAAAGATTTGCCCACAACGTGGAAGTCACGCCAACCCTGAATACCTTAAGGGATACAAAGCAAGGCATGAACGAGGACGTGCATGCCTTCATTATAAGATGGAGGTCGCTTTTAGGCCAAGTGCGAGAGCCCATATCCGAAGGATGCGCAGTAATGCTCATCCTGGATAATTTCAAAAGCGAGTTAAAAACTCTTCTCTCGCTCCATGAGATTTCAACTTTCCATAAGTTGATCAAAAAGGCCTCCCTTTTCGAAACCAACTTGCGAAAAGGGACATACGACCACTTATGGAAAGGAAGTGCCGTTCGAAAAACCCGTTTGGAAAAGCCCATCGCATATGGGCTGCCCACGACGGACAAAGGGGCAAAGCCCCATAAAATCGCCAATGTCCGGGTGGATCCGGGCATGGCGGGCACTTCCAAAAATTTTGAAAAAATAGAAAATAAGAGAGAACTCAATTTTTCAAAACCAATTGAAAAACGGGAGTACACTCCGCTGGGGCAACCTGTGTCAGAGGTCCTAGACCTCTTACTTGCCCAGGGCATGATCGAACTCCCTGAGATCCCCGAAGGAGTCACGTCCAAAGGGGGGTATTTAAACCGATTTTGCAAGTATCGGCTCAAAGGCCATGATACCAAACGCTGCTTCTCTCTTTTAAATAAAATTGAGAACTTGATAGCAGAAGGCCGGCTCCAGGTCACTACGGAACCTCAGCCACCTCAAGCTATCTTCAAGGAACCCTTTCCCAAACACGCCAGTGGCAGTGGGAAAGGAAAGGAGGTATGTACCCTCACCATTTCCAAGGAACTAGCGCAAAAGCCAGAACCTGGTCGACCTACTTGTGCGCCCATCCTTGTATTATACAAGAGGCCCGCCCAAGTCGTCATTCGGGGACCACCAAAAGTAGAAACCCCGGCAAAACCAGTTTTGAAAATCCAAGGTTCTCCTCAGCTCATCCTTAGAGCCAAGTTTAGCGCGAACCCTAGGCTGGTCGTGGGGGAACTCACTAGATCCGGGAGGATCTACCAACCCCTGCACCTTCAAGGTGCTCAAAAGGTGGTCAGTGTGCTTGGCCCCTCAAAAGCATGTATCCCTAGTGGTCTGCCAAAAGCAGATAAGGACAAAGTCATCCTAAATCCTTATGATTTCGAAAACCACCTTTCAAAGATTCCTATTCACATGTCTATCCTAGAGCTTATCAAAACCTCGCCTAGGCATAGACTTGTCTTAGAGAAAATTCTAGAAAGGGCCAAGGTTGATTCGAACATAAGTCCGGAATCCTTGTCTGCCCAAGTGGCTTTATTAGGAGCAAAATCGCCCATCACCTTTTCGGAAGATGATGTAGATAGACCCTACGAAACCCATAACCAGGCCCTGCATATCGAGGTGGTTCTAAACAACTACTCTCTGGACAGGTGCCTAGTCGATGGTGGAGGAGGGCTCAACATCCTTCCACTTCACGTGGCGTACAAAATCGGAGTCACCTTGACTTCAGTGAACCCAAGCCCCATCGTTATCACTGGATACGATGGGAATGCATCTAGACCTTTAGGATCCATCGAACTCCCAATGGAAACGGGAGGGATCGAACACACGGGGGTGTTCCATGTCTTGGACATCCACCCCCATTATAACCTGTTGCTGGGAAGGCCCTGGATACACAGCTTGTGCGCTGTGCCATCCACCTTCCACAAGTGTGTCAAGATCCCTTTTAGGGACCAGGTCGTAGTGATCCTGGGTGAGAGTCACCTACAGCTTCAGGGGATCATAAACTCCCCTTGTTTATCAAGCTCCCAGGCCCATGAGGCTAACCTGGGGCAAATTATGGTTGAGCCACCTCGGCTCGTGTTGAACAACCCTAGGAAGGTTGTATGTGTGAAGGGGCCGCCCAAAGCAGGCCCCCTCCCGACTCTAATCCTCCTAAGAAAACCCAAGCGTTCCCTATTTCCAAAACCCTTGGACAAAAGGCCATACGAGCCTAATATGGACGATAGCATGTTCCAGGACCACGACTTGTATCCCATCTTTTCAAAAAACAAAAGGTCGTGGAACATGTTATTGAACATGGGCTACACGCCCTACAAAAGTCTAGGGGCACAAAACCAGGGTCTCCTAGAGCCCATCCTTCCTAGGGCCAACCCAAGCCGATATGGGATCGGCTATACTCCCCGAATACCACCGGAGCCACCCCTTGTGACCACCTGGGTCAAGGGTGCCCCGGAACCTGTCTTAGAAGAAACCTACGATTTAGACCTCCTATTGCGAGTCTAACCCGTAGTGTTTTCCCTTTGTAGGTATGACGGAAGATCCCTTTTTCTAAAAATACTAAAAACATTTGAAAACTTAAAAAAATTGGAAAACAAGAAAAATCAAAAACAATGGAAAAACAAAAACTCGAAAAAAGAGTGCTTTGTATAGTTCCCAAAGTTCTTGTTTTACAAAAACCCAAAAAAATCGAAAATTTGGAAAATACCAAAAAGATTTTGTACATAGCTGCTCCTGGTAAGACTTTGGCAAAAGAAAAGGATTTCGAAAGAAGCGTCGTCTGCATAGCCAGACCAAAAATTTCGAAGTCACTTGAAAATCCAAGTACAAAACCAGGTTATTTTGAAAACCACGCATCAAGTTCCCTCGGGTCTATAGCCCACGAGAATGATCAAAGCCCAGAAGTGGATCCCCTTGAGGAAGATCCCACTTCTGAGCTCCCAGAATTTCATAGAATTCTCGATTTTGAAAGACCTTCCCGATCAGTAGGAGGAGATTTCGTAGAGGTGAACCTAGGGGATGATTCCAATCCCAAAAACATCAAAATAGGCGCATGCTTGCATGAAACTGAAAAGTTAGCATTCATTGCATTTCTACGAACCTATTTAGATGTGTTTGCATGGACGTATGAAGACATGCCGGGCATAGATCCCAGCATTGTCGAGCATCGTCTTCCCTTAGATATAGGTGTAAAACCAATAAAGCAGAAGCTTAGGAAAATACACCCGAATGTACACACGCAAGTCAAAGAGTGTTTAGAAGATCTGCTAAAAGCCGGATTTATAAAACCCATTGCGTATTCTGATTGGTTGTCAAATATCGTTGTGGTTCGAAAAACCAATGGGAAAATTCGAATATGCATCGATTTCAGAAACCTGAATAAAGCCACTCCAAAGGATAATTATCCTTTACCAAACATAGATTTGATAGTCGATAGTACTGCAAATCATGAAATGTTTTCATTTATGGATGGCTATTCAGGCTATAATAAAATCAAACTAAGTCCACGAGATCAGGGTAAGACCGCCTTCACAACCCCATGGGGCACGTACTGCTATACAGTCATGCCCTTTGGTTTGAAAAATGCCGGCGCAACATACCAACGAGCCATGAACACGATCTTCCATGATCAAATTCATGAGCTTGTAGAAGTGTATGTAGATGATCTCTTGGCGAAATCCAAAACCCGATGCACTCATATCGAATGTTTACAAAAAATTTTCGAAAGGCTTAGGCTTTACAAAGTAAAGCTAAACCCTCAAAAATGTGTATTCGGGGTAGAATCAGGGAAGCTTCTAGGCTTTATGGTGAGACAAAGGGGAATAGAAGTCGACCCCTCTAAGTGTCGAGCCATCATAGACATGGCTCCACCCTCCAATCTCACCCAAGTCCGTAGCCTCCAGGGTCGATTACAATCTGTGCGCCGATTCATATCGAATCTGGCAACTAGATGCGAACCCTTCAACAAACTGTTGAGGAAGGGTACGAAATTCTTATGGGATGACGAATGCCAAAAGTCCTTCGAGAGACTGAAGGCATACTTGGTTAATCCCCCCGTTTTGAATCCTCCAAAACAAGGAAAACCGCTTTTATTATACATCTCCGTGCATGTAAACGCTTTAGGAGCCCTGTTGGCTCAATACGAGGATGATACCCATAAGGAATATGCCATCTACTATATTTCGAAAACTCTCTTGGCTTATGAACGAAATTATCAAGCCATGGAGAAGACGTGCTTGGCCCTAGTCTGGGCCTGCCAGAAGTTCAGACACTATTTCCTAGATCATGAGATCTGGATAGTGTCCAAGCTTGATCCAATCAAGCACTTGTTCGAAAAACCCATTCTCTCGGGTAGATTGGGCAAATGGCAACTCCTTCTAATGGAGTATGATCTGAAATACCATCACCAGATCTCCATTAAGGGGCAAGCCCTAGCAGATTACGTGGCTGAATTCCCCTTAGAGGACGCATATCCCACTCTTGTCGAAATGCCTGATGAAGGCATATTGCAAAACCATTTTCAAAACAACATTTTGGCAAATTCTTTCGAAAACCAAGTGTGGAAGATGCACTTCGATGGGGCACGAAACCAACGAGGGGCTGGTGCCGGGATCATCCTAATCTCCCCTGAAAAGGGCGAGATTCCCACAGCAGTCCGCTTAGATTTCGAATGTTCCAACAACGTAGCTGAGTATGAAGCACTCATACAAGGCTTAAGGATTTCAAAAACTCTAGGGGCATCGTGCATCGAGGTCTTTGGAGATTCGCTCCTTGTCATAAACCAGGTTTTAAAAATTTGGCAAGTACGTAATGAGAAACTACTTCCATATCACGAGTTGGCCACTCGATTAGTCCAATCCTTCCAGTCGTGTAAACTCACACACGTAGGAAGAGAGGACAATGGCATCGTCGATGCCCTCTCCTCCTTGGGTTCAGCCCTGAGGGTCGATCCCATTTCAGGGACCAGATCTTTTGAAATATGGCATGCGCCCCATCCATCCACACACGACTTGGATATTTGCCAAAACAACCCAGAGTCTATTGAAAACCCCTGGTTCTATGACATAAAACAATTTTTAGAAAATGGGGGATTTGCCGAGAATGCCACATCCAAAGATAAGGCATTCATTCGTAAGATTTCGACCCGATACACCATTCTGGGTGGGGTCTTATACAAAAAGAGTTTTACCGGCATTCTGCTTAGGTGTATCGACCTAGAGGAGGCTAGGATAGTGATGCATGAGTTCCACGATGGAGAATGTGGAGGTCATGTTAATGCCAACATGATGGCAATGAAAATACTTAGAGGGGGTTATTTTTGGTCCACCCTGAAAAAGGATTGTCATGATCATGTTAGGAAGTGTCATCCGTGTCAAGTGCATGGGCACGCCATTCATATCCCTTCATCTATATTGCATTCCGTGGTCAGCCCCTGGCCATTTACCATGTGGGCGTTTGACATAGTAGGCCCAATATTTCCAAAGGCCTCGAATGGGCATCATTTTATTTTAGCAGCCACGGAGTATTTCTCCAAGTGGGTGGAAGCCATTTCCCTAACGAATGTAATGGGGCAACATGTGGTGGCTTTCATCCGGAGAAATATCTTGGCTCGATTTGGGGTTCCACGAGAACTTGTGTCTGATAATGGTACCCCATTCAAGAATGAGCGGATGGTTAAGTTGTGCAACATGTATGGCATAACTCACCACTTCAACTCGCCCTACTACCCTCAAGGCAACGGCCAAGCTGAAGCCACGAACAAGACTCTCATTGGTATCATTGAGAAAACCTTAGAGAAGGGTAGGAGGTGGCACGAGAAGCTGGATGAAGCCTTATGGGCTTATAGGACTTCCATCCGGACTCCCACGAATGCCACACCATTCGAGTTGGTCTATGGCACAAACGCCATTCTTCCCATTCATACCCAACTGCATTCATTCCATACATCACTCGACCTCCCCCTAGAGACGCTTCAGCATGCTAGGATGGCCGAACTAGATTTGCTAGATGAGAGGCGACTCCTTGCCATGGATTATGCTCGCGCATACCGGCAAAGGATAGCCCGACATTATAGCAAACACATGAGACCTCGCCACTTTGAAGTGGGAGATCTGGTCTTAAAAACCATCCACCATCGTGGCCCACACCCCCTAGGCAAGTGGCGCCCCAACTGGGATGGACCCTATGTTGTACGAGCAACCACTACGAACAATTCGTATTGGTTGATCGATGTAGAAGGTAGGAATTTAGCAGATCCTATCAATATTCAATACTTAAAGAAGTATCATGTGTAGGATCTGGATTAAATTCCAGTTTTCGAAAATTTTATAGGGATAGCTGCCCTGAGACATGTGAATAAGGTGCAAAGGCAAAGTCGTGTGACCCTGAGTGAGAGAATTCACACTTGTGAAAGAGTGGAGTCTTCAAAATCGTGGTTACATTTCAAAATCCTTCTTCTTACAAAGAAAGGCCTAGTTCAATATAGCAAGATACTTGCAAGTAGTACATGCTATTTCTAAATAGGCTGATCTGGAATGGATCGAGTGTAGGCTTGGGATAAGTCCTCCTCTCTTCTCTTCTATTTCCAAAAGGAAAACAAAGGCCAAAAACAAAAGGGAATTTCCCATTCAAAGTCTCTTTCCAAAAGAAAGAAACCAGAATTTAAAAGAAAAATCGATTCTGTTATGAAAAAGAGGGATTAAGCAAAAAATACTCCCAAAGGGAGACCCTCGATGAAAAAAAGGAAAAAGAGGCCAAAAAGCTCAAAAAGAGCAGTTTTCCACCTTCTGTGCCTCAAACCACGGGATGCTTCAAAAGGGACCGTGGTATCTCTTTCCCATCCCTGGCTTATCCCAAGCTGAAGCATGGTTCATTTCGAGGAATCCTAAAGTAAAAATAGGATTTACTTACTTGAATTTCATCTTGTTTGAGAATTCGACGTTTCGAGTAAGGCGTAGGAATTTGAAATACAGCTTGTTTTCTTATAAAACCTCTGCTAGATAAGCGAGTGTTAAGACTCAAACAAGGGCAAGCACGAAGAGCTCGAGATCCTTAGGATCGAGGCTCAAGACAGTTGTCCCTTTTGTAAATAGTTTTGTAAATAAGTTTTGAAAACCGAACATCGAACAGCATAGGATTTGCTCACTTGGAGCAATAGACCTTGTAAGTCTCTAGAGTTCGACCACATCTGGTCTCTGGGAGGTCGCCACTCTTGGCACGGCACCCATGTCATCTGCATTCCACGCATAGTACTTGCATGAACATGATCCCATTCAAGACCAGATTCCATAAATAACCCTTTGGCGTGATATCTCCTCCTACCAGAGTTTGTAAAATTGAGATTTTGCTAAAATGGGACGATCCCATATTCTTCGTGGCTAGATCTAGGGAGACATTAAAAGGGGTGTTTGTCATCTTTGCCCTTATCCAAATCGATTTGGACAAGGCCAAAGAGGGGCATCTGTAAACACCCCAAAATCCCACGAATTTCTCAAATTCATCTGGTTTTGTAAAAGCAGCCCCAAAGGGCTATTTTGAGTCTGGAAACCTAGGAGCCTTCCAGACAACCCTGTACATATGTTTTAAACTCTGTATTTCAAAAATATATAATATAGCTTTTGAAAACCTTTTAAAATACGTTTTTGAAACCCCGAAGTGGCTTGGCCCGATCAAGACAGGACCAGGAGAGCCAAGAAGAGCCCGTAACCGGAGCACATATCGAGCCCAGCACAGCAACTCTTGTATCTGATTCACACCCCAGGATCTCGAACGTCCAAGACCCTATTCTTATCAAAATAGCATTTGAAGTCATCTCCGGAAGGCAGAAACGGAGGCGGACGACTATGTTGGCGAAGACCCAACGCAGACGGAGTACTGATGCTGTCAGGCCCCGCACAAATCGTCTGTTTCGAACCCAGCTCGAAGGAGTCAGAGTTCAGTTTGGATTGGATCTGGACCATATATATCCAGATTCCAAACCAAACCCATATGTGGACTTGGATTTGGATTTGGATCCAGAGATCCAATCCAATATCCATATCCATGGCCCACATCACCTTCTCATAAATGGAGGTGGGGCCCACTTGAAATTCACGTGGGATATTGGGCATGAGAGAGAGTGGGGGTGAAAAATATCAAGAGTGTTGTATTAAGCTTGACTTGTGTGTCAAGTTTGGGTTTAATTATGTGGGTTAGCCTAATTGAGTGGGTTTAAGCTTGTAATTAGCTAAAACCTAACCTAGGGCTGCACCAACATGGGGTGATCAAGGTCTATGGGCCATGCTAAGGGAGCTCCTTCACCTAAACCTAGCCCAAAATGCCTAAACCTAGCCTAAACCCCTAATCTGAACCTAATCACCTAACCCACTTCCCTAATCCCGTCCTAATCCCAACCTAATCACCTAACCCACTTCCCTAATCCTTCCCTAAACCTAGATTAATTTCCCTAATCCTAGCCTAAACCTAGCCTAATCACCTAACCTAGCTCACTAAACCTCACCCTAAAACCCAACCACCTAACCTAGCCCTAAACCCCTAAACCACCCTTAGCCCACGATTTACCCAAACCCCTAGTTTTAAAATATCTGGCCCAACCCTTTCCAGCCCACCTTATCTACATACCACCCTACCTAAACCACCTAACCACTACCCTCAGCCCAGCCCTAACCGACCTACCCATCCCCTATTTAAACCCCCCTCCTTGGGGGCGGGTTTTAAAAAAAAAAAGTGGGAGCCCTCACCTCAGCCCAGCCGACTCCACTCTCCAACCTGTCCGCCTGCTCCACTCCCCAACTGCTCCACCTGCTCCATCAGCTCCACCTGCACCGCCACCTTCCCTCTTCCATCCACCACCACCATCCCTCAGCCGGATGCCATCACCTCCACCCAACCGAACTAGCCAACAGCCTAGCCGACTCCACTCTCCAACCTGCCCGCCTGCTTCCCACTTCATCCGCCACCTCTCCCCATTAGGTAAGTACCCTGCACCTTACCTAACCCCCTTCTCTACTACCTCTCCACTCCTAGCCACCCATCCTATCTTCATCTCAGCCCCTTTGCCACCACCACTTTAACCTAGCCGAACCTAGTATAACCCAAACGGCCGGCCACTACCTAGCCATCATTTCCCATTCGGCCTTCCCCTAGGTGTCCTATTCGGCCTTCCCACCAGCGCACCTTTTAGGTCCAGTCTCCCTAAACTCTCGACTCCCCTAGTGACCCTAAGAACCCACTCATTCAGCCCCTTTAAACCCCCCTACTTTGAGGCGACATCTACTTGCCACCGGCCACCTTCGAGGCGCCTATCCCGCACCCCACTTGCAGCCGGCCAGCACCTTTGATCATCCATCTTTGAGGAGCTCCCGTTTGCAGCCCAAGGCCAAGTCCACGCCCAAGCAAGACCTCTACGGACCAGCTATTCGTAAGTGTCTAAACTCGGTCCGTAGTTGTATACTTGCTTGAGATTCAATTTGATACGGGGTTGTAATAACGGAGCATAGTCTCCCCCCGCTTGTAATAACGTGGCTTGGCACAACCACACACGTGCACTCTCTTAGTCATGCACGATTTTGAACACACACAGGCCTAATCAGCCCCTAATATATAAGTGTACATATACTTTCATTTTCGAAGGGTTTTTGTTTAAGTTGGGTGCGTTGTCTTTCAATTCAAGCACTCACACACATTGAGCTTTCGCTCTTATTTGAAAGACCCAAGTATGGGCCGACCTATACTATTTGGGTTTCATTTAATGTCGTGTGAGTAAGTCTTTCAATTCAAGCACTCTCACACACATTGAGCTTTCGCTCTTATTTGAAAGACCCAAGTAAGGGCCGACCTATACTATTTGGGTTTCATTTCATGTCGTGTGAGTAAGTCTTTCAATTCAAGCTCTCTCACACACATTGAGCCTTCGCTCTTACTCCCAAGACCTTAGTAAAGGCCTTATTGCAGTTATATTTGGGTTTCATTTATGTCGTGTGGGTCGTCTTTCAATTCAAGCACTCTCACACACATTGAGCCTTCGCTCTTACTCCCAAGACCTTAGTCAAGGCCATACTGCAATTTATATTTGGGTTTAAATTGATGTCGTGTGTGTAAGTCTTTCAATTCAAGCACGCACCCACATTGAGCCTTCGCTCTTATTTGCAAGACCCGAGTAAGGGCTCATATACATAAGATATATACATATCTCCCTTCGGTTATTTCCCTTCGGTTATTTCCCTTCGGTTATTTCCCTTCTGTCATTTCCCCTTCAGTATTGTCTTTACATTTCGGGTTTTCCCTTTGGAGTAGCATGAGTTTGCATTGCATCTACGCCATACCACGAGGTAGGACGCATATTGCATCAAAGCAAGCCCCGCTCAAATTCGCCCATGTAGTGGAGTGTTCATAACACACAAACTAGGTGGCCCGAAAAGGGATAAAAGAAAAGACTTAGGCACGGGCAAATCCACGTGATCTAAAATATGCAATCGCATCCTAAAGACCCGAAATAGACACCTCGAACCACTTCGTAGACTTTATCTCCCAAAACTCGATTTTTGCAAAAGCGTACAGACTGACCCTTGTGCGTCGGTGCAAGAAGGTCTGCGACGACAAGAGCTTACTTGCTCACAGTCGCCACGTTTAGAAGTCAGTGTTAAATATATCTTCGCTAGCTTAAGTAAGCTAGCTGGCACGCCCTATTTGTATACATAGGCCTTAGACGCACGAGAAGATCCACTCCAAGCCCCCAGAATTGACGAAGAGGCAGGGATTTTCGCGCGTCTACACTTAGTTAAGGCCATACTGCAATTTATATTTGGGTTTAATTTCATGTTGTGTGCGTAGTACTTCAATTCAAGCACTCACACACATTGAGCTTTCGCTCTTATTCCCAAGACCTTAGTTAAGGCCATACTGCAATCTATACTTGGGTTTAATTTCATGTTGTGTGCGTAGTACTTCAATTCAAGCACTCACACACATTGAGCTTTCGCTCTTATTCCCAAGACCTTAGTTAAGGCCATACTGCAATTTATATTTGGGTTTAATTTCATGTTGTGTGCGTAGTACTTCAATTCAAGCACTCACACACATTGAGCTTTCGCTCTTATTCCCAAGACCTTAGTTAAGGCCATATTGCAAGTTATATTTGGGTTTCATTTCATGTCGTGTGTGTAGTACTTCAATTCTCGCACGCACCCACATTGAGCCTTCGCTCTTATTTGCAAGACCCGAGTAAGGGCCCATATATACATTATATATGTATTTTCCTTTGGCAATTTATATTACAAGTCATTTCCCTTCGGTCATTTCCCTTCGGCAATTTACATTACAAGTCATTTCCCTTCGGTATTGTCTTTTAAATTTGGGTTTTCCCTTTGGAGTAGCGTGAGTTTGCATTGCATATATGCCATACCACGAGTTAGGACGCATATTGCATCAAAGCAAACCCCATACTCCCGCTCAAAATCGCCACATTTAGTGGAGTGTTCATAACACACACCTAGGTGGCCCATAAAGGAATAAAAAGAAAGACTTAGGCACATGCAAATCCACGTCATCTAAAGTCTGAAAATCGTACAAACAAGACCCGAATCAAACACCTCGAACCACTTTCATAGGTCCTTCTATCTAAAAACTCGATCTTTAAAAGCGTACAAGCTGACCCTTGCGCATCGGTGCAAGAAGGTCTGCGACGACAAGAGCTTGCTTGCTCACAGTCGCCACGTTAGAAGTCAGGTTCTAGAATGTATCTTCGCTAGCTTAGGTAAGCTAGCTGGCACGCCCTGTTTATTTAAATAGGACTTAGACACACAAAAAGGTTCGCTCCAAGCCTAAAAACCAGGAAGCGGAGATTTTCTGCGTCTACAGTAGTTTGGCACGCCTGGTGGGATGTGAGTCTTTCAAAAATTGAGTTACTCTAGGAAACTTGCGAAAAGATTTTCAAAGAGGTGTTGTTTTAACTTTCTTTTCTTTACTTGTACTTTGGAATTTTGAAAAAACTTGAAAAGCATGTCAAAATCCAACCCAAGTGAAATGTCGAGCCAAGGCTCATGCGCATCAAGTTCTCACTCTAGGAGGATTTTCAAAAACAAGATCAAACTAGACGAGATAGAGGACCTGAGAAGGGAATTCGAGGCCAAAATCGATGCTCTCAGCCAAGAGGCTGAAGTAGGCGATTCGTGTTCATCAAATGGTGAACAAAAGGCCAAAAGGAAAACTGAAAAACCTCCCAAGCACAAAGAGGCCTCCATAATGGAAGGCAACCAATACCACGAGTCCTTCACACAAAAGGACCGTAAAGCCCCATAGCAGTTGTTGAAAGGGCAAAATAAACAGAAAAGGAATTACGCCCTGTCTGATTTCCTTCCTATGGATTACGAAACAAACAGTGACGATGAAATACCGAACTTCCATCGGTATGAAGGCATGGGAGACCCTAGGTCTCACTTGCAACTTTTCTCGCGTCGAGCCCATAAGAAGAAAAAGGACTCGATGAAATGGGTGTATTGGTTCCCTTTATCCCTTAAAGGCACAACTACCAAATGGTTGGCTTCCTACGACTTAAGCCAGTTCGCTACTTTTGAAGAGTTAGCGAACTGCTTCATGCAAAGATTTGCACACAACGTAGAAGTCACGCCGACTCTGAATACTTTAAGGGATACAAAGCAAGGCATGAACGAAGACGTGCATGCCTTCATTATACGATGGAGGTCACTTTTGGGCCAAGTGCGAGAGCCCATATCGAAGGATGCGCAGTCATGCTCATCCTGGATAATTTTAAAAGCGAGTTAAAAACCCTTCTCTCGCTCCATGAGATCTCAACTTTCCATAAGTTTATCAAAAAGGCATCCCTTTTCGAAACAAACTTGAGAAAAGGGACATACGATCACTTATGGAAAGGAAGTGTCGTTTCTAAAACCTGCTTGGAAAAGCCCATCACTTATGGGCTACTCACGATGGACAAAGGGGCAAAGCCCCATAAAATCGCCAATGTCCGGGTGGATCCAGGCGTGGCAGGCACTTCCAAAAATTTTGAAAATCTAGAAAACAAAAGGGAGCGAACCTTTCAAAAACCGATTGAAAAACGAGAGTATACACCACTGGGGCAACCTGTGTCGGAGGTCCTAGACCTCCTACTTGCCCAGGGCATGATAGAACTTCTCGAAATCCCAGAAGGAATCACTTCCAAAGGGGGGTATTTAAATTGATTTTGCAAGTATCATCGGCTCAAAGGCCATCATATCAAACGTTGTTTATCCCTTTTAAATAAAATCGAGAACTTGATAGTAGAGGGCCGGCTCTAGGTCACTACAGAACCTGAGCCACCTCAAGCTATCTTCAAAGAACCCTTTCCCAAGCATGCCAGTGGTAGTGGGAAAGGAAAGGAGGTATCCCTTTGGCATGATATCTCCTCCTACCAGGGTTTTAAAACTGAGATTTTTGCTAAAGATTAGGACAATGTAGACGCGCGAAAATCCCCGCTTCTCACCTTTTCAGGGCTCGGAGCGGATCCTCTCATGTGTCTAAGGCCTATGTATGCAAACAGGGCGTGCCAGCTAGCTTACCTAAGCTAGCGAAGATATATTTAACACTGACTTCTAAACGTGGTGACTGTGAGCAAGTAAGCTCTTGTCATCACAGACCTTCTTGCACCGATGCGCAAGGGTCAGTCTGTACGGTTTGCAAAAAATCGAGTTTTGGGATAGAAAGTCTACGAAGCGGTTCGAGGTGTCTAATTCGGGTCTTTTAGATGCGATTGCATGTTTTAGATCACGTGGTTTTGCACGTGCCTAAGTCTTTTCTTTTATCCCTTTCCGGGCCACCTAGTTTGTGTGTTATGAACACTCCACTACAAGGGCGACTTCGAGCGGGGCTTGCTTTGATGCAATATGCGTCCTACCTCGTGGTATGGCGTAGATGCAATGCAAACTCATGCTACTCCAAAGGAAAAACCCGAATGTAAAGACAATACTGAAGGGAAATAACCGAAGGGAAATAACCGAAGGGAAATGACTTGAAATATAAATGCCGAAGGGAGATATGTATATAGAATATGTATATGACCCCTTACTCGGGTCTTGCAAATAAGAGCGAAGGCTCAATGTGGGTGCGTGCTTGAATTGAAAAGACTTACACACACGACATGAAATTAAACCCAAATATAAATTGCAGTATGGCCTTAACTAAGGTCTTGGGAATAAGAGCGAAAGCTCAATGTGTGTGAGAGTGCTTGAATTTGAAGTACTACGCACACGACATAAATGAAACCCAAATATAACTGCAATAAGGCCTTTACTAAGGTCTTGGGAGTAAGAGCGAAGGCTCAATGTGTGTGAGAGTGCTTGAATTGAAAGACTTACACACACGACAGGAAATGAAACCCAAATAGTATAGGTCGGCCCTTACTTGGGTCTTTCAAATAAGAGCGAAGGCTCAATGTGTGTGAGAGTGCTTGAATTGAAAGACTTACACACACGACATGAAATGAAACCCAAATAGTATAGGTCGGCCCTTACTTGGGTCTTTCAAATAAGAGCGAAGGCTCAATGTGTGTGAGTGCTTGAATTGAAAGACAACGCACCCAACTTAAGCAAAAACCCTACAAAAATGAAAGTATATGTATATACTTATGTATTAGGGACTGATTAGGCCCGTGTGTGTTCAAAATCGTGCACAACTAAGAGAGTGCACGTGTGTGGGTGTGCCAAGCCACGTTATTACAAGCGGGGGGAGGCTATGCTCCGTTATTACAACCCCGTATCAAATTGAATCTCAAGCAAGTATACAACTAAAGACCGAGTTTAGGCACTTACGAGTAGCTGGTCCGTAGAGGCCTTGCTTGAGCGTGGGCTTGGCCTTCGCCTTGGGCTGTAAACGGGAGCTCCGCGAGGTTGAGCGACAAGGGGTGCTGGCCGGCCGCAAATGGGGCACGGGATAGGCGCCTTGAAGATGGCCGGCTGCAAGTGGGTGTTGCCTTGGTGTGGGGGATTAAAGGGGCTGGGCCAAGTGAGTATGTAGGGTCACTAGGGGAGTATAGAGTTTTAGGGAGTATGGACCTAAGGGGAGCTTAAGGGAAGGTCGAATGGGACACCTAGGGGAAAAGAGATGGCTGGCCGGGTGTAGCTAGGGTAGTTAGGTAGTGGCTGGTAGTTTAGGGTGTGATAGGTTCGGCTGAGTGAGAATGGTGGCCGCAAAGGGGAATGGCTGGTGGTAGGGTGTCGTGGTAGGGTTTTGGTGGCTGAGAGTGGAGAGGGAGTGAAGAAGGTGAGATGAAGGATGGGGTACTAACCGGGCTTGAAGAGAGGCGGTGGATGGAAGAGAGCAGCTGGGTGTGGTGGAGCGACTGGTTCGGCCGAGGGCAAGGGTGGTGGCAGGTGGTGGTGTAGGTGGCGGTGCAGGTGGTGGTGCAGATGGAGCAGGTGGAGCAGGTTCGGCTGGGCTGGGAAGTGGGGTCCCGGCTGGGCTTGGGGAAGGCGACTAGATAGGAAAACCCGCCCCCAAGGGGGGGGTTTATATAGGGATGGGTAGGTCGGTTAGGGCTGGGTTTGGGGTAGTGGTTAGGTGGTTTAGGTAGGGTGGTATGAAGATAAGGTGGGCTGGAAAGTGTAGGGCCAGATATTTTAAATACTAGTGGTTTGGGTAGATTGTGGGCTAGGGGTGGTTTAGGGGTTTAGGGCTTGGTTAGGTGGTTGGGTTTTAGGGTGAGGTTTAGTGAGCTAGGTTAGGTGATTAGGCTAGGTTTAGGCTAGGTTTAGGGAAATTAACCTAGGTTTAGGGAAGGATTAGGGAAGTGGGTTAGGTGATTAGGTTGCGATTAGGCCGGGATTAGGGAAGTGGGTTAGGTGATTAGGCTCAGATTAGGGGTGGATTAGGGTGGAAGGCTAGGATTAGGTGTTTTGGGTTAGGTTTAGGTGAAGGAGCTCCCTTTGCATGGCCCATAGACCTTAACCACTTCATGTTGGTGCAGCCCTAGGTTAGGTTTTGGCTAATTACAAGCTTCAACCCACTCGATTAGGCTAACCCACATGATTAACCCCAAACTTGACACACAAGTCAAGCTTAATTACAACACTCTTGATATTATCCATCCCCACTCTCTCTCATGCCCATAATCCCACGTGAATTTCAAGTGGGCCCCACCTCCATTTATGAGAAGGTGATGTGGGACATGGATATGGATATTGGATTGGATCTTTGGATCCAAATCCAAATCCATTCCACACATGGGTTTGGATTGGGATCTGGATATATATGGTCTAGATCCAATCCAAACTGAACTCTGACTCCTTCGAGCTGGGTTCGAAACGAACGATTTGTGTGGGGTCTGACAGCATCAGTACTACTTCTGCGTTGGGTCTTCGCCAACATGGTCGTCCGCCTCCGTTTCTGCCTTCTGGAGATGACTTCAAATGACATTTTGATAAGAACAGGGTCTTGGACGTTCGAGATCCTAGGAGTATGGATGTGATACAAGAGTTGCTGTGCCGGGCTTAACATGTGCGCTGGTCTTGTCTTGATTAGGCCAAGCTGCTTTGGGGTTTCAAAAACGTGTTTTAAAAGGTTTTCAAAAGCTATATTATATATTTTTGAAAATACAGAGTTTAAAACATATGTACAGGATTGTCTGGAAGGCTCCTGGGTTTCCAGACTCAAAATGGCCCTTTGGGGCTGCTTTTACAAAACCAGGTTGTTTTGAAGAAATTCGTGGGATTTCGGGGTGTTTACAAATGCCCCTCTTTGGCCTTGTCCAAATAGATTTGGATAAGGGCAAAGATGACAAACACCCCTTTCAATGTCTCCCTAGATCTAGCCACGAAAAATATGAGATCGTCCCAATTTTAGCAAAATCTCAATTTACAAACTCTGGTAGGAGGAGATATCACGCCAAAGGGTGTGTACTATGGAATCTGGTCCTATATGGGATCATGTTTATGTAAGTGCCACTCGTGGAATGCAGATGACATGAGTGTGGTGCCAAGAGTGGCGACCTCCCCGAGACCAGATGTGGTCGAACTCTAGATACTTACAAGGCCTACTGCTCCAAGTGAGCAAATCCTATGCTGTTCGATGTTCGGTTTTCAAAACTTATTTACAAAAGCTATTTACAAAAGGGACAACTTTCTTGAGCCTCGATCCTAAGGATCTCGAGCTCTTCGTGCTTGCCCTTGTTTGAGTCTTTAACACTCGCTTATCTAGCGGAGGTTTTATAAGAAAACAAGGCATATTTCAAATTCCTACGCCTTACTCGAAACGTCGAATTCTCAAACAAGATGAAATTCAAGTAAGTAAATCCTATTTTTACTTTAGGATTCCTCGAAATGAACCATGCTTTAGCTTGGGATAAGCCAGGGATGGGAAAGAGATACCACGGTCCCTTCTGAAATATCCCGTGGTTTAAGGCATAGAAGGCGGAAAACTGCTCTTTTTGAGCTTTTTGGCCTCTTTTTCCTTTTTTTTCATAGAGGGTCTCCCTTTGGGAGTATTTTTTCTTTAATCCCTCTTTTTCACAAGAGATTCGATTTTTCTTTTAAATTCTAGTTTCTTTCTTTTGGAAAAAGACTTTGAATGTGGAATTCCCTTTTGTTTTGGGCCTTTGTTTTCCTTTTGGAAGGAGAAGAGAAGAGGGGAGGACTTATCCCAAGCATACACTCGATCCATTCCAGATCAACCTATTTAGAAATAGCACGTACTACTTGCAAGTATCTTGCTATGTTGAACTAGGCCTTTCTTTGTAAGAAGAAGGATTTTGAAATGTAACCACGATTTTGAAAACTCCACTCTTTCACAAGTGCGAATTCTCTCACTCAGGGTCACACGTCTTTGCCTTTGCACCTTATTCACATGTCTCAAGGCAGCTATCCCTAAAATTTTCGAAAACTGGAATTTAGTCCAGATCCTACACATGATACTTCTTTAAGTATTGAATATTGATAGGATCTGCTAAATTCCTACCTTCTACATCAATCAGCCAATACGAATTGTTCGTAGTGGTTGCTCGTACAACATAGGGTCCATCCCAGTTGGGGCGCCACTTGCCTAGGGGGTGTGGGCCACGATGGTGGATGGTTTTTAAGACCAGATCTCCCACTTCAAAGTGGTGAGGTCTCAGGTGTTTGCTATAATGTCGGGCTATCCTTTGCCGGTATGCACGAGCATGATCCATGGCAAGGAGTCGCCTCTCATCTAGCAAATCTAGTTCGGCCATCCTAGCATGCTGAAGCGTCTCTAGGGGGAGGTCGAGTGCTATGGATGTATGGAATGAATGCAGTTGAGTATGAATGGGAAGAATGGCGTTTGTGCCATAGACCAATTCGAATGGTGTGGCATTCGTGGGAGTCCGGATGGAAGTCCTATAAGCCCATAAGGCTTCATCCAGCTTCTCGTGCCACGTCCTACCCTTCTCTAAGGTTTTCTCAATAATACTAATGAGAGTCTTGTTTGTGGCTTCGGCTTGGCCGTTGCCTTGAGGGTAGTAGGGCGAGGAGAAGTGGTGAGTTATGCCATACATGTTGCACAACTTAACCATCCGCTCGTTCTTGAATGGGGTGCCATTATCAAACACAAGGTCTCGTGGAACCCCAAATCGAGCCAAGATATTCCTCCAGATGAAAGCCACCACATGTTGCCCCATTACATTGGTTAGGGAAATGGCTTCCACCCACTTAGAGAAATACTCCGTGGCTGCTAAAATAAATCGATGCCCATTCAAGGCCTTTGGAAATATTGGGCCTACGATGTCAAACGCCCACATGGTAAATGGCCAAGGGCTGACCACGGAATGCAATGCAGATGATGGGATATGAATGGCGTGCCCATGCACTTGACATGGATGACACTTCCTAACATGGTCGTAACAATCCTTTTTCAGGGTGGACCAAAAATAGCCCCCTCTAAGTATTTTCATTGCCATCATGTTGGCATTAACATGACCTCCACATTCTCCATCGTGGAACTCATGCATCACTATCCTAGCCTCCTCTAGGTCGATACACCTAAGCAGAATGCCGGTAAAACTCTTTTTATATAAAACCCCACCTAGAATGGTGTATCGAGTCGAAATCTTACGAATGAATGCCTTATCTTTGGATGTGGCATCCTCGGTAAATCCCCCATTTTCTAAGAATTGTTTTATGTCATAAAACCAAGGTTTTTCAATGGACTCTGGGTTGTTTTGACAAATATCCAAGTCGTGTGTGGATGGGTGGGGCGCATGCCATATTTCCAAAGATCTGGTCCCTGAAATGGGATCGACCTTCATGGCTGAACCCAAGGAGGAGAGGGCATCGGCGATGCCATTGTCCTCTCTTCCTACGTGTGTGAGTTTACACGACTGGAAGGTTTGGACCAATCGAGTGGCCAACTCGTGATATGGAAGTAGTTTTTCATTACGTACTTGCCAAATTTTTAAAACCTGGTTTATGACAAGGAGCGAATCTCCACAGACCTCAATGCACGATGCCCCTAGAGTTTTCGAAATCCTTAAGCCATGTATGAGTGCTTCATACTCTGCTACGTTGTTGGAACATTCGAAATCTAAGCGGACTGCTATGGGAATCTCGCCCTTTTCAGGGGAGATTAGGATGACCCCAGCACCAGCCCCTCGTTGGTTTCGTGCCCCATCGAAGTGCATCTTCCACACTTGGTTCTCGAAAGAATTTGCCAAAATGTGGTTTTGAAAATGGTTTTGCAATATGCCTTCATCAGGCATTTCGACAAGAGTGGGATATGCGTCCGCTAAGGGGAATTCAACCACGTAATCTGCTAGGGCTTGCCCCTTAATGGAGATCTTGTGATAGTATTTCAGATCATACTCCATTAGAAGGAGTTGCCATTTGCCCAATCTACCCATGAGAATGGGTTTTTCGAACAAGTGCTTGATTGGATCAAGCTTGGACACTATCCAGATCTCATGATCTAGGAAATAGTGTATGAACTTCTGGCAGGCCCAGACTAGGGCCAAGCACGTCTTCTCCATGGCTTGATAATTTCGTTCATAAGCCAAGAGAGTTTTTGAAATATAGTAGATGGCATACTCCTTATGGGTGTCATCCTCGTATTGAGCCAACAGGGCTCCTAAAGCATTTGTATGCACGGAGATGTATAATAAAAGCGGTTTTCCTTGCTTTGGAGGATTCAAAACGGGGGGATTAACCAAGTATGCCTTCAGTCTCTCGAAGGACTTTTGGCATTTGTCATCCCATAAGAATTTCGTACCCTTCCTCAACAGTTTGTTGAAGGGTTCGCATCTAGTTGCCAGATTCGATATGAATCGGCGAATGGATTGTAAGCGACCCTGGAGGCTACGGATTTGGGTGAGATTGGAGGGCGGAGCCATGTCTATGATGGCTCGACACTTAGAGGGGTCGACTTCTATTCCCCTTTGGCTCACCATAAAGCCTAGAAGCTTCCCTGATTCTACCCCGAACACACATTTTTGAGGGTTTAGCTTTACTTTGTAAAGCCTAAGCCTTTCGAAAATCTTTTGTAAACATTCGATATGGGTGCATCGGGTTTTGGATTTTGCCAAGAGATCATCTACATACACTTCCATAAGCTCATGAATTTGATCATGGAAGAGCGTGGTCATGGCTCGTTGGTATGTTGCGCCGGCATTTTTCAAACCAAAGGGCATGACTGTATAGCAGTACGTGCCCCATGGGGTTGTGAAGGCGGTCTTACCCTGATCTCGTGGACTTAGTTTGATTTGATTATAGCCTGAATAGCCGTCCATGAATGAAAACATTTCATGATTTGCAGTACTATCGACTATCATGAACTGCTATGTAGAATATGTATATAACCGAAGGGAAATGACTTGAAATATAAATGCCGAAGGGAGATATGTGTATAGAATATGTATATGAGCCCTTACTCGGGTCTTGCAAATAAGAGCGAAGGCTCAATGTGGGTGCGTGCTTGAATTGAAAAGACTTACACACACGACATGAAATTAAACCCAAATATAAATTGCAGTATGGCCTTAACTAAGGTCTTGGGAATAAGAGCGAAAGCTCAATGTGTGTGAGAGTGCTTGAATTTGAAGTACTACGCACACGACATAAATGAAACCCAAATATAACTGCAATAAGGCCTTTACTAAGGTCTTGGGAGTAAGAGCGAAGGCTCAATGTGTGTGAGAGTGCTTGAATTGAAAGACTTACACACACGACAGGAAATGAAACCCAAATAGTATAGGTCGGCCCTTACTTGGGTCTTTCAAATAAGAGCAAAGGCTCAATGTGTGTGAGAGTGCTTGAATTGAAAGACTTACACACACGACATGAAATGAAACCCAAATAGTATAGGTCGGCCCTTACTTGGGTCTTTCAAATAAGAGCGAAGGCTCAATGTGTGTGAGTGCTTGAATTGAAAGACAACGCACCCAACTTAAGCAAAAACCCTACAAAAATGAAAGTATATGTATATACTTATGTATTAGGGGCTGATTAGGCCCGTGTGTGTTCAAAATCGTGCACAACTAAGAGAGTGCACGTGTGTGGGTGTGCCAAACCACGTTATTACAAGCGGGGGGAGACTATGCTCCGTTATTACAACCCCGTATCAAATTGAATCTCAAGCAAGTATACAACTAAAGACCGAGTTTAGGCACTTACGAGTAGCTGGTCCGTAGAGGCCTTGCTTGAGCGTGGGCTTGGCCTTCGCCTTGGGCTGCAAACGGGAGCTCCGCAAGGTTGAGCGACAAGGGGTGCTGGCCGGCCGCAAATGGGGCACGGGATAGGCGCCTTGAAGATGGCCGGCTGCAAGTGGGTGTCGCCTTGGTGTGGAGGATTAAAGGGGCTGGGCCAAGTGAGTATGTAGGGTCACTAGGAGAGTATAGAGTGTTAGGGAGTATGGACCTAAGGGGAGCTTAAGGGAAGGTTGAATGGGACACCTAGGGGAAAAGAGATGGCTGGCCGGGTGTAGCTAGGGTAGTTAGGTAGTGGCAGGTAGTTTAGGGTGTGATAGGTTCGGCTGAGTGAGAATGGTGGCAGCAAAGGGGAATGGCTGGTGGTAGGGTGTTATGGTAGGGTTTAGGTGGTTGAGAGAGGAGAGGGAGTGAAGAAGGTGAGACGAAGGAGGGGGTACTAACTGTGCTTGAAGAGAGGCGGTGGATGGGAGAAAGCAGCCGGGTGTGGTGGAGCAAATGGTTCAGTCGAGGGCAGGGGTGGTGACAGGTGGTGGTGTAGGTGGCGGTGCAGGTGGTGGTGCAGATGGAGCAGGTGGCTGGGTTCGGCTGGGCTGGGAAGTGGGGTCCCGGCTGGGCTTGGGGAAGGCGACTAGATAGGAAAACCCCGCCCCCAAGGGGGGGGTTTATATAGGGATGGGTAGGTCGGTTAGGGCTGGGTTTGGGGTAGTGGTTAGGTGGTTTAGGTAGGGTCGTATGAAGATAAGGTGGGCTGGAAAGGGTAGGGCCAGATATTTTAAATACTAGTGGTTTGGGTAGATTGTGGGCTAGGGGTGGTTTAGGGGTTTAGGGCTTGGTTAGGTGGTTGGGTTTTAGGGTGAGGTTTAGTGAGCTAGGTTAGGTGATTAGGCTAGGTTTAGGGAAATTAACCTAGGTTTAGGGAAGGATTAGGGAAGTGGGTTAGGTGATTAGGCTCAGATTAGGGTGGAAGGCTAGGATTAGGTGTTTTGGGTTAGGTTTAGGTGAAGGAGCTCCCTTTGCATGGTCCATAGACCTTAACCACTTCATGTTGGTGCAGCCCTAGGTTAGGTTTTGGCTAATTACAAGCTTAAACCCACTCGATTAGGCTAACCCACATGATTAACCCCAAACTTGACACACAAGTCAAGCTTAATTACAACACTCTTGATATTATCCATCCCCACTCTCTCTCATGCCCATAATCCCACGTGAATTTCAAGTGGGCCCCACCTCCATTTATGAGAAGGTGATGTGGGCCATGGATATGGATATTGGATTGGATCTCTGGATCCAATCCACCTCCAAGTCCACACATGGGTTTGGATTGGGATCTGGATATATATGGTCCAGATCCAATCCAAACTGAACTCTGACTCCTTCGAGCTGGGTTCGAAACGAACGATTTGTGCGGGGTCTGACAGCATCAGTACTCCGTCTGCATTGGGTCTTCGCCAACATGGTCGTCCGCCTCCTTTTCTGCCTTTCGAAGATGACTTCAAATGACATTTTGATAATAACAGGGTCTTGGACATTCGAGATCCTGGGGGTATGGATTGGATATAAGAGTTGCTGTGCCGGGCTCGACATGTGCTCCGGTTCTGGGCTCTTTTTGACTTCGCTGGTCCTGTCTTGATTGGGCCAAGCTGCTTTGGGGTTTCAAAAACGTGTTTTAAAAGGTTTTCAAAAGCCATATTATATATTTTTGAAATATGAAGTTTAAAACGTATATACAGGGTTGTCTGGAAGGCTCCTAGGTTTCCAGACTCAAAATGGCCCTTTGGGGCTACTTGTACAAAACAAGGTTGTTTTGAAGAAATTCGTGGGATTTCGGGGTGTTTACAGACGATCCCATATTCTTCGTGGCTAGATCTTGGGAGACATTGAAAGGGGTGTCTGGCATCTTTGCCCTTATCCAAATCGATTTGGACAAGGCCAAAGAGGGGCATCTATAAACACCCCAAAATCCCACGAATTTCTCAAATCAACCTGGTTTTGTAAAAGCAGCCCCAAAGGGCCATTTTGAGTCTGGAAAGCCAGGAGCCTTCCAGGCAACCCTGTACATATGTTTTGAACTTTTATATGTATTAAATATGTATAATATGTTTTAAAAACTGTTAAAATATGTTTTGAAACCCCACAAAGCAAGCTTGGCCTGATCAAGACAGGACCAGAAAAGCTAAAGAGAGCCCGAAACCGGAGCACAAGTCGAGCCCGGCACAGCAACTCTCGTGTTGAATCCACCCCCAGGATCTTGAACGTCCAAGACCCTGTTATAATCAAACATCACTTGAAGTCATCTCCAGAAGGTGAAAACAGAAGCGGACGATCATGTTGGCGAAGACCCAACGCAGATAGAGTACTGATGCTGTTAGACCCCGCTGTAGACGCGCGAAAATCCCCGCCTCTTCGCCTCTTTCATGGCTTGGAGTGGATCTTCTCGTGTGTCTAAGGCCTATGTATACAAATAGGGCGTGCCAGCTAGCTTACTTAAGCTAGCGAAGATATTTTGAACGCTGACTTCTAAACGTGGCGACTGTGAGCAAGTAAGCTCTTGTCGTCGCAGACCTTCTTACACCGATGCGCAAGGGTCAGTCTGTACGGTTTGCAAAAATCGAGTTTTGGGGAGAAAGTCTACGAAGCGATTCGAGGTGTCTATTTCGGGTCTTTAAGATGCGATTTGCATATTTTAGATCACGTGGATTTGCACGTGCCTAAGTCTTTTCTTTTATCCCTTTTCGGGCCACCTAGTTTGTGTGTTATGAACACTCCACTACATGGGCGAATTCGAGCGGGGCTTGCTTTGATGCAATATGCGTCCTACCTCATGGTATGGCGTAGATGCAATGCAAACTCACGCTACTCCAAAGGGAAAACCCGAAATGTAAAGACAATACTGAAGGGAAATAGAAGGGAAATAACCGAAGGGAAATAACCGAAGGGAGATATGTATATAGCTTATGTATATGAGCCCTTACTCGGGTCTTGCAAATAAGAGCGAAGGCTCAATGTGGGTGCGTGCTTGAATTGAAAGACTTACACACACGACATGAAATTAAACCCAAATATAAATTGCAGTATGGCCTTGACTAAGGTCTTGGGAGTAAGAGCAAAAGCTCAATGTGTGTGAAAGTGCTTGAATTGAAAGACTTACTCACACGACATGAAATGAAACCCAAATAGTATAGGTCGGCCCTTACTTGGGTCTTTCAAATAAGAGCGAAAGCTCAATGTGTGTGAGAGTGCTTGAATTGAAAGACTTACTCACACGACATGAAATGAAACCCAAATAGTATAGGTCGGCCCTTACTTGGGTCTTTCAAATAAGAGCGAAAGCTCAATGTGTGTGAGTGCTTGAATTGAAAGACAACGCACCCAACTTAAACAAAACCCTTCGAAAATGAAAGTATATATGTACACTTATATATTAGGGGCTGATTAGGCCCGTGTGTGCTAAAAATCGTGCACGACTAAGAGAGTGCACGTGTGTGGTTGTGCCAAGCCACGTTATTACAAGCGGGGGGAGACTATGCTCCGTTATTACAACCCCGTATCAAATTGAATCTCAAGCAAGTGTACAACTAAAGACCGAGTTTAGACACTTACGAGTAGCTGGTCCGTAGAGGTCTTGCTTGGGCGTGGACTTGGCCTTGGGCTGCAAACGGGAGCTCCTCAAAGATGGATGATCAAAGGTGCTGGCCGGCTGCAAGTGGGGCGCGGGATAGGCGCCTCGAAGGTGGCCGGTGGCAAGTAGATGTCGCCTCAAAGTAGGGGGTTGAAAGGGGCTGAATGAGTGGGTTCTTAGGGTCACTAGGGGAGTTGAGAGTTTAGGGAGACTGGACCTAAAAGGTGAGCTGGTGGGAAGGCCGAATAGGACACCTAGGGGAAGGCCGAATGGGAAATGATGGCTAGGTAGTGGCCGGCCGTTTGGGTTATACTAGGTTCGGCTAAGTTAAAGTGGTGGTGGCAAAGGGGCTGAGATGAAGATAGGATGGGTGGCTAGGAGTGGAGATGTAGTAGAGAAGGGGGCTAGGTAAGGTGCAGGGTACTTACCGAATGGGGAGAGGTGGCGGATGAAGTGGGAAGCAGGCGGGCAGGTTGGAGAGTGGAGTCGGCTGGGCTGTTGGCTGGTTCGGTTGGGTGGAGGTGGTGGCGTCCGGCTGAGGGATGGTGGTGGTGGATGGAAGAGGGAAGGTGGCGGTGCAGGTGGAGCTGATGGAGCAGGTGGAGCAGTTGGGGAGTGGAGCAGGCGGACAGGTTGGAGAGTGGAGTCGGCTGGGCTGAGGTGAGGGCTCCCCCTTAGAAAACCCGCCCACAAAGGGGAGGGGCTTAAATAGGGAATGGGTAGGTCGGTTAGGGCTGGGCTGAGGGTAGTGGTTAGGTGGTTTAGGTAGGGTGGTATGTAGATAAGGTGGGCTGGAAAGGGTTGGGCCAGATATTTTAAAACTAGGGGTTTGGGTAGATTGTGGGCTAAGGGTGGTTTAGGGGTTTAGGGCTAGGTTAGGTGGTTGGGTTTTAGGGTGTGGTTTAGTGAGCTAGGTTAGGTGATTAGGCTAGGTTTAGGCTAGGATTAGGGAAATTAATCTAGGTTTAGGGAAGGATTAGGGAAGTGGGTTAGGTGATTAGGTTGGGATTAGGCCGGGATTAGGGAAGTGGGTTAGGTGATTAGGTTCAGATTAGGGGTGGATTAGGGGTTTAGGCTAGGTTTAGGCATTTTGGGCTAGGTTTAGATGAAGGAGCTCCCTTAGCATGGCCCATAGACCTTGATCACCCCATGTTGGTGCAGCCCTAGGTTAGGTTTTAGCTAATTACAAGCTTAAACCCACTCAATTAGGCTAACCCACAAGATTAAACCCAAACTTGACACACAAGTCAAGCTTAATACAACACTCTTGATATTTTTCACCCCCACTCTCTCTCATGCCCAATATCCCACGTGAATTTCAAGTGGGCCCCACCTCCATTTATGAGAAGGTGATGTGGGCCATGGATATGGATATTGGATTGGATCTCTGGATCCAAATCCAAATCCAAGTCCACATATGGGTTTGGATTGGAATCTGGATATATATGGTCCAGATCCAATCCAAACTGAACTTTGACTCCTTCGAGCTGGGTTCGAAACGGACGATTTGTGCGGGGCCTGACAGCATCAGTACTTCGTCTGTGTTGGGTCTTCGCCAACATAGTCGTCCGCCTCCGTTTCTGCCTTCCGGAGATGACTTCAAATGTTATTTTGATAAGAACAGGGTCTTGGACGTTCGAGATCCTGGGATGTGAATCAGATACAAGGGTTGCTGTGCCGGGCTCGACAGGTGCTCCGATTCCGGGCTCTTCTTGGCTCTCCTGGTCCTGTCTTGATCGGGCCAAGCCACTTCGGGGTTTCAAAACATGTTTTAAAAGGGTTTTCAAAAGCTATATCATATGTTTTTGAAAGATAAAGTTTAAAACATATATACAGGGTTGTCTGGAAGGCTCCTGGGTTTCCAGACTCAAAATGGCCCTTTGGGGCTGCTTTTACAAAACCAGGTTTGTTTTAAGGAATTCGTGGGATTTCGGGGTGTTTACAGATGCCCCTCTTTGGCCTTGTCCAAATAGATTTGGATAAGGGCAAAGATGACAAACACCCCTTTTAATGTCTCCCTAGATCTACCCACGAAGAATATGGGATCGTCCCATTTTAGCAAAATCTCAATTTACAAACTCTGGTAGGAGGAGATATCACGCCAAAGGGTTTACTTATGGAATCTGGTCCTAAATGGGATCATGTTCATGCCAGTACCATGCGTGGAATGCAGATGACATGGGTGTGGTGCCAAGAGTGGCGACCTCCCAGAGACCAGATGTGGTCGAACTCTAGAGACTTACAAGGTCTATTGCTCCAAGTGAGCAAATCCTATGCTGTTCGATGTTCGGTTTTCAAAACTTATTTATAAAAGCTATTTACAAAAGGGACAACTGTCTTGAGCCTCGATCCTAAGGATCTCGAGCTCTTCGTGCTTGCCCTTGTTTGAGTCTTAACACTCGCTTATCTAGCGGAGGTTTTATAAGAAAACAAGCTTCATTTCAAATTCCTACGCCTTACTCGAAACGTCGAATTCTCAAACAAGATGAATTTCAAGTAAGTAAATCCTATTTTTACTTTAGGATTCCTCGAAATGAACCATGTTTTAGCTTGGGATAAGCCAGGGATGGGAAAGAGATACCACGGTCCCTTCTGAAGCGTCCCGTGGTTTAAGGCATAGAAGGCGGAAAACTGCTCTTTTTGAGCTTTTTGACCTCTTTTCTTTTTTTTCATAGAGGGTCTCCCTTTGGGAGTATTTTTCTTTAATCCCTCTTTTTCATAAGAGAATCGATTTTTCTTTTTGAAGTCTGGTTTCTTTCTTTTGGAAAGAGACTTTAAATGGGAAATTCCCTTTTGATTTGGGCCTTTGTTTTCCTTTTGAATGGAGAGGAGAAGGGGGAGGACTTATCCCAAGCCTACACTCGATCCATTCCAGATCAGCCTATTTGGAAATAGCACGTACTACTTGCAAGTATCTTGCTATATTGAACTAGGCCTTTCTTTGTAAGATGAAGGATTTTGAAATGCAACCATGATTTTGAAAACTCCACTCTTTCACAAGTGCGAATTCTCTCACTTAGGGTCACACGAGTTCGCCTTTGCACCTTATTCACATGTCTCAGGGCAGCTATCCCTATAAAATTTTCGAAAACTGGAATTTAATCCGGATCCTACACATGATACTTCTTTAAGTATTGAATATTAATAGGATCTGCTAAATTCCTACCTTCTACATCGATCAACCAATACGAATTGTTCGTAGTGGTTGCTCGTACAACATAGGGTCCATCCCAGTTGGGGCGCCACTTGCCTAGGGGGTGTGGGCCACGATGGTGGATGGTTTTTAAGACCAGATCTCCCACTTCAAAGTGGCGAGGTCTCAGGTGTTTGCTATAATGTCGGGCTATCCTTTGCCGGTATGCGCGAGCATGATCCATGGCAAGGAGTCGCCTCTCATCTAGCAAATCTAGTTCGGCCATCCTAGCATGCTGAAGCGTCTCTAGGGGGAGGTCGAGTGCAATGGAGGTTTGGAGTGAATGCAGTTGGGTATGAATGGGAAGAATGGCGTTTGTGCCATAGACCAACTCGAATGGTGTGGCATTCGTGGGAGTCCGGATGGAAGTCCTATAAGCCCATAAGGCTTCATCCAGCTTCTTGTGCCACATCCTACCCTTCTCTAAGGTTTTCTCAATGATACCAATGAGAGTCTTGTTTGTAGCTTCGGCTTGGCCGTTGCCTTGAGGGTAGTAGGGCGAGGAGAAGTGGTGAGTTATGCCATACGTGTTGCACAACTTAACCATCCGCTCATTCTTGAATGGGGTACCATTATCAGACACAAGGTCTCGTGGAACCCCAAATCGAGCCAAGATATTCCTCCGGATGAAAGCCACCACATGTTGCCCCATTACATTCGTTAGGGAAATGGCTTCCACCCACTTGGAGAAATACTCCGTGGCTGCTAAAATAAAACGATGCCCATTCGAGGCCTTTGGAAATATTGGGCCTACTATGTCAAACGCCCACATGGTAAATGGCCAGGGGCTGACCACAGAATGTAATGCAGATGAAGGGATATGAATGGCGTGTCCATTCACTTGACACGGATGACACTTCCTAACATGATCGTGACAATCCTTTTTCAGGGTGGACCAAAAATAGCCCCCTCTAAGTATTTTCATCGCCATCATGTTGGCATTAACATGACCTCCACATTCTCCATCGTGGAACTCATGCATTACTATCCTAGCCTCCTCTAAGTCGATACACCTAAGCAGAATGCCGGTAAAACTCTTTTTGTATAGGACCCCACCCAGAATGGTGTATTGGGTCGAAATCTTACGAATGAATGCCTTATCTTTGGACGTGGCATCCTCGGTGAATCCCCCATTTTCTAAAAATTGTTTTATGTCATAGAACCAGGGTTTTTCAATAGACTCTGGGTTGTTTTGGCAAATATCCAAGTCATGTGTGGATGGATGGGGCGCATGCCATATTTCCAAAGATCTGGTCCCTGAAATGGGATCGACCTTCAGGGCTGAGCCCAAGGAGGAGAGGGCATCGGCGATGCCATTGTCCTCTCTTCCTACGTGTGTGAGCTTACACGACTGGAAGGATTGGACCAATCGAGTGGCCAACTCGTGATATGGAAGTAGTTTCTCATTACGTACTTGCCAAATCTTTAAAACCTGGTTTATGACAAGGAGCGAATCTCCAAAGACCTCGATGCACGATGCCCCTAGAGTTTTCGAAATCCTTAAGCCTTGTATGAGTGCTTCATACTCAGCTACGTTGTTGGAACATTCGAAATCTAAGCGGACTGCTATGGGAATCTCACCCTTTTCAGGGGAGATTAGGATGATCCTGGCACCAGCCCCTCGTTGGTTTCGTGCCCCGTCGAAGTGCATCTTCCACACTTGGTTTTCGAAAGAATTTGCCAAAATGTGGTTTTGAAAATGGTTTTGCAATATGCCTTCATCAGGCATTTCGACAAGAGTGGGATATGCATCCTCTAAGGGGAATTCAGCCACGTAATCTGCTAGGGCTTGCCCCTTAATGGAGATCTGGTGATGGTATTTCAAATCATACTCCATTAGAAGGAGTTGCCATTTGCCCAATCTACCCGTGAGAATGGGTTTTTCGAACAAGTGCTTGATGGGATCAAGCTTGGACACTATCCAGATCTCATGATCTAGGAAATAGTGTCTGAACTTCTGGCAGGCCCAGACTAGGGCCAAGCACGTCTTCTCCATGGCTTGATAATTTCGTTCATAAGCCAAGAGAGTTTTCGAAATATAGTAGATGGCATACTCCTTATGGGTGTCATCCTCATATTGAGCCAACAGGGCTCCTAAAGCGTTTACATGCACGGAGATGTATAATAAAAGCGGTTTTCCTTGTTTTGGATTATTCAAAACGGGGGGATTAACCAAGTATGCCTTCAGTCTCTCGAAGGACTTTTGGCATTCGTCATCCCATAAGAATTTCGTACCCTTCCTCAACAGTTTGTTGAAGGGTTCGCATCTAGTTGCCAGATTCGATATGAATCGGCGCACAGATTGTAATCGACCCTGGAGGCTACGGACTTGGGTGAGATTGGAGGGTGGAGCCATGTCTATGATGGCTCGACACTTAGAGGGGTCCACTTCTATTCCCCTTTGGCTCACCATAAAGCCTAGAAGCTTCCCTGATTCTACCCCGAACACACATTTTTGAGGGTTTAGCTTTACTTTGTAAAGCCTAAGCCTTTCGAAAATCTTTTGTAAACATTCGATATGAGTGCATCGGGTTTTGGATTTCGCCAAGAGATCATCTACATACACTTCTACAAGCTCGTGAATTTGATCATGGAAGATCGTGTTCATGGCTCGTTGGTATGTTGCGCCGGCATTTTTCAAACCGAAGGGCATGACTGTATAGCAGTATGTGCCCCATGGGGTTGTGAAGGCGGTCTTACCCTGATCTCGTGGACTTAGTTTGATTTGATTATAGCCTGAATAACCATCCATGAATGAAAACATTTCATGATTTGCAGTACTATCGACTATCAAATCTATGTTTGGTAAAGGATAATTATCCTTTGGAGTGGCTTTATTCAGGTTTCTGAAATCGATGCATATTCGAATTTTCCCATTGGTTTTTCGAACCACAACGATATTTGACAACCAATCAGAATACGCAATGGGTTTTATAAATCCGGCTTTTAGCAGATCTTCTAAACCCTCTTTGACTTGCGTGTGTACATTCGGGTGTATTTTCCTAAGCTTCTGCTTTATTGGTTTTACACCTATATCTAAGGGAAGACGATGCTCGACAATGCTGGGATCTATGCCCGGCATGTCTTCATACGTCCACGCAAACATATCTAAATAGGTTCGTAGAAATGCATTGAATGCTAACTTTTCAGTTTCATGCAAGCATGCGCCTATTTTGATGTTTTTGGGATTAGAATCATCCCCTAGGTTCACCTCTACGAAATCTCCTCCTACTGATTGGGAAGGTCTTTCAAAATCGAGAATTCTATGAAATTCTGGGAGCTCAGAAGTGGGATCTTCCTCAAGGGGATCCACTTCTGGGCTTTGATCATTCTCGTGGGCTATAGACCCGAGGGAACTTTATGCGTGGTTTTCAAAATAACCTGGTTTTGTACTTGGATTTTCAAGTGACTTCGAAATTTTTGGTTTGGCTATGCAGACGACGCTTCTTTCGAAATCCTTTTCTTTTGCCAAAGTCTTACCAGGAGCAGCTATGTACAAAATCTTTTTGGTATTTTCCAAATTTTCGATTTTTTTGGGTTTTTGTAAAACAAGAACTTTGGGAACCATACAAAGCACTCTTTTTTCGAGTTTTTGTTTTTCCATTGTTTTTGGTTTTTCTTGTTTTTCGATTTTTTTTCGATTTTAAGTTTTCAAATGTTTTTGGTATTTTTAGAAAAAGGGATCTTCCGTCATACCTACAAAGGGAAAACACTACGGGTTAGACTCGGAATAGGAGGTCTAAATCGTAGGTCTCTTCTTAGACAGGCTCCGGGGCACCCTTGACCCAGGTGGTCACAGGGGGTGGCTCCGGCGGTATTCGGGGAGTATAGCCGATCCCATATCGGCTTGGGTTGGCCCTAGGAAGAATGGGTTCTAGGAGACCCTGGTTTTGTGCCCCTAGACTTTTGTAGGGCGTGTAGCCCATGTTCAATAACATGTTCCACGACCTTTTGTTTTTTGAAAAGATGGGATATAAGTCGTGGTCCTGGAACATGCTATCATCCATATTAGGCTCGTATGGCCTTTTGTCCAGGGGTTTTGGAAATAGGGAATGCTTGGGTTTTCCTAGGAGGATTAGAGTCGGGAGAGGGCCTGTTTTGGGCGGCCCCTTCACATATACAACCTTCCTAGGGTTGTTTAACACGAGCCGAGGTAGCTCAACCATGATTTGCCCCAGGTTAGCCTCATGGGCCTGGGAGCTTGATAAACAAGGGGAGTTTATGATCCCCTGAAGTTGTGGGTGACTCTCACCTAAGATCACTACGACCTGGTCCCTAAAAGGGATCTTGACACACCTGTGGAAGGTGGATGGCATAGCGCACAAACTGTGTATCCAGGGTCTTCCCAACAACAAGTTATAATGGGGGTGGATGTCCAAGACATGGAACACCCCCGTGTGTTCGATCCCTCCCATTTCCATTGGGAGTTCGATGGATCCTAAAGGTCTAGACGCATTCCCATCGTATCCAGTGATAACGATGGGGCTTGGGTTCACTGATGTCAAGGTGACTCCGATTTTGTACGCCACATGAAGTGGAAGGATGTTGAGCCCTCCTCCACCATCGACTAGGCACCTGTCCAGAGAGTGGTTGTTTAGAACCACCTCGATATGCAGGGCCTGGTTATGGGTTTCGTAGGGTCTATCTACATCATCTTCCGAAAAGGTGATGGGCGATTTTGCTCCTAATAAAGCCACATGGGCAGATAAGGATTCCAGACTTATGTTCGAATCAACCTTGGCCCTTTCTAGAATTTTCTCTAAGACAAGTCTATGCCTAGGCGAGGTTTTGATAAGCTCTAGGATAGACATGTGAATAGGAATCTTTGAAAGGTGGTTTTCGAAATCATAAGGATTTAGGATGACTTTGTCCTTATCTGCTTTTGGCAGACCACTAGGGATACATGCTTTTGAGGGGCCAGGCACACTGACCACCTTTTGAGCACCTTGAAGGTGCGGGGGTTGGTAGATCCTCCCGGATCTAGTGACTTCCCCCACGACCAGCCTAGGGTTCGCGCTAAACTTGGCTCTAAGGATGAGCTGAGGAGAACCTTGGATTTTCAAAACTGGTTTTGCCGGGGTTTCCACTTTTGGTGGTCCCCGAATGACGACTTGGGCGGGCCTCTTGTATAATACAAGGATGGGCGCACAAGTAGGTCGACCAGGTTCTGGCTTTTGTGCTAGTTCCTTGGAAATGGTGGGGGTACATACCTCCTTTCCTTTCCCACTGCCACTGGCGTGTTTGGGAAAGGGTTCCTTGAAGATAGCTTGAGGTGCCTCAGGTTCCGCAGTGACCTGGAGCCGGCCTTCTGCTATCAAGTTCTCAATTTTATTTAAAAGAGAGAAGCAGCGTTTGGTATCATGGCCTTTGAGCCGATGATACTTGCAAAATCGGTTTAAATACCCCCCTTTGGACGTGACTCCTTCGGGGATCTCAGGGAGTTCGATCATGCCCTGGGCAAGTAAGAGGTCTAGGACCTCCGACACAGGTTGCCCCAGCGGAGTGTACTCCCGTTTTTCAACCGGTTTTTGAAAATTACGTTCTCTCTTATTTTCTAATTTTTCAAAATTTTTAGAAGTGCCCGCCATGCCTGGATCCATCCGGACATTGGCGATTTTATGGGGCTTTGCCCCTTTGTCCGTCGTGGGCAGCCCATATGCGATGGGCTTTTCCAAACGGGTTTTTGGAATGGCACTTCCTTTCCATAAGTGGTCGTATGTCCCTTTTCGCAAGTTGGTTTCAAAAAGGGAGGCCTTTTTTATCAACTTATGGAAAGTTGAAATCTCATGGAGCGAGAGAAGGATTTTTAACTCGCTTTTGAAATTATCCAGGATGAGCATTACTGCGCATCCTTCGGATATGGGCTCTCACACTTGGCCCAAAAGCGACCTCCATCTTATAATGAAGGCATGTACGTCTTCGTTCATGCCTTGCTTTGTATCCCTTAAGGTATTCAGGGTTGGCGTCACTTCCACGTTGTGTGCAAATCTTTGCATGAAGCAGTTCGCTAACTCTTCAAAAGTAGCGAGCTGGCTTAAGTCGTAGGAAGCCAGCCATTTGGCAGCTGTGCCTTTAAGGGATAGAGGGAACCAATACACCCATTTCATCGAGTCCTTTTTCTTCTTATGGGCTCGACGCGAGAAAAGATGCAAGTGAGACCTAGGGTCTCCCATGCCATCATACCGATGGAAGTTCGATATTTCATCGTCACTATCTGTTTCGTAATCCATAGGAAGGAAATCAGACAGGGCGTAGCTTCTTTTCTCTTTATTCTGCCCTTTCAGCAGCTGCTGTAGGGCTTTACGGTCCTTTTGTGTGAAGGACTCGTGGTATTGGTTGCCTTCCATTACGGAGGCCTCTTTTTGCTTGCGAGGTTTTTCAGATTTCTTTTTAGGCCTTTGTTCACCGTTCGATGAACATGAATCGCCTACTTCAGCCTCTTGGCTGAGAGCATCGATTTTGGCCTCAAACTCCCTTCTCAAGTCCTTGATTTCATCTAGTTTTATTTTGTTTTTGAAAATCCTCCTAGAGTGAGAACTTGATGCGCATGAGCCTTGGCTCGACACTTCACTTGGATTGGATTTCGACATGCTTTTCAAGCTTTTTCAAAATTTCCTAAGTAAAAGCAAAGAAAACAAGTTAAAACGACACCTTTTACAAAATTTTCGCAAGACTTCTACAAGTAAACTCGATTTCTGAAAAGGCTCACGTCCCACCGAGCGTGCCAATCTCTGTAGACGCGCGAAAATCCCCGCCTCTTCGCCTCTTTCAGGGCTTGGAGTGGATCTTCTCGTGTGTCTAAGGCCTATGTATACAAATAGGGCGTGCCAGCTAGCTTACTTAAGCTAGCGAAGATATTTTGAACGCTGACTTCTAAACGTGGCGACTGTGAGCAAGTAAGCTCTTGTCGTCGCAGACCTTCTTGCACCGATGCACAAGGGTCAGTCTGTACGCTTTACAAAAATCGAGTTTTGGGGAGAAAGTCTACGAAGCGATTCGAGGTGTCTATTTCAGGTCTTTAAGATGCGATTTGCATATTTTAGATCACGTGGATTTGCACGTGCCTAAGTCTTTTCTTTTATCCCTTTTCGGGCCACCTAGTTTGTGTGTTATGAACACTCCACTACATGGGCGAATTCGAGCGGGGCTTGCTTTGATGCAATATGCGTCCTACCTCATGGTATGGCGTAGATGCAATGCAAACTCACGCTACTCCAAAGGGAAAACCTGAAATGTAAAGACAATACTGAAGGGAAATAGAAGGGAAATAACCGAAGGGAAATAACCAAAGGGAAATAACCGAAGGGAAATAACCGAAGGGAAATAACCGAAGGGAGATATGTATATAGCTTATGTATATGAGCCCTTACTCGGGTCTTGCAAATAAGAGCGAAGGCTCAATGTGGGTGCGTGCTTGAATTGAAAGACTTACACACGCGACATGAAATTAAACCCAAATATAAATTGCAGTATGGCCTTGACTAAGGTCTTGGGAGTAAGAGCAAAAGCTCAATGTGTGTGAAAGTGCTTGAATTGAAAGACTTACTCACACGACATGAAATGAAACCCAAATAGTATAGGTCGGCCCTTACTTGGGTCTTTCAAATAAGAGCGAAAGCTCAATGTGTGTGAGAGTGCTTGAATTGAATGACTTACTCACACGACATGAAATGAAACCCAAATAGTATAGGTCGGCCCTTACTTGGGTCTTTCAAATAAGAGCGAAAGCTCAATGTGTGTGAGTGCTTGAATTGAAAGACAACGCACCCAACTTAAACAAAACCCTTCGAAAATGAAAGTATATATGTACACTTATATATTAGGGGCTGATTAGGCCCGTGTGTGCTAAAAATCGTGCACGACTAAGAGAGTGCACGTGTGTGGTTGTGCCAAGCCACGTTATTACAAGCGGGGGGAGACTATGCTCCGTTATTACAACCCCGTATCAAATTGAATCTCAAGCAAGTGTACAACTAAAGACCGAGTTTAGACACTTACGAGTAGCTGGTCCGTAGAGGTCTTGCTTGGGCGTGGACTTGGCCTTGGGCTGCAAACGGGAGCTCCTCAAAGATGGATGATCAAAGGTGCTGGCCGGCTGCAAGTGGGGCGCGGGATCGGCGCCTCGAAGGTGGCCGGTGGCAAGTAGATGTCGCCTCAAAGTAGGGGGTTTAAAGGGGCTGAATGAGTGGGTTCTTAGGGTCACTAGGGGAGTTGAGAGTTTAGGGAGACTGGACCTAAAAGGTGAGCTGGTGGGAAGGCCGAATAGGACACCTAGGGGAAGGCCGAATGGGAAATGATGGCTAGGTAGTGGCCGGCCGTTTGGGTTATACTAGGTTCGGCTAGGTTAAAGTGGTGGTGGCAAAAGGGCTGAGATGAAGATAGGATGGGTGGCTAGGAGTGGAGAGGTAGTAGAGAAGGGGGCTAGGTAAGGTGTAGGGTACTTACCGAATGGGGAGAGGTGGCGGATGAAGTGGGAAGCAGGCGGGCAGGTTGGAGAGTGGAGTCGGCTGGGCTGTTGGTTGGTTCGGTTGGGTGGAGGTGGTGGCGTCCGGCTGAGGGATGGTGGTGGTGGATGGAAGAGGGAAGGTGGCGGTGCAGGTGGAGCTGATGGAGCAGGTGGAGCAGTTGGGGAGTGGAGCAGGCGGACAGGTTGGAGAGTGGAGTCGGCTGGGCTGAGGTGAGGGCTCCCCCTTAGAAAACCCGCCCACAAAGGGGAGGGGCTTAAATAGGGAATGGGTAGGTCGGTTAGGGCTGGGCTGAGGGTAGTGGTTAGGTGGTTTAGGTAGGGTGGTATGTAGATAAGGTGGGCTGGAAAGGGTTGGGCCAGATATTTTAAAACTAGGGGTTTGGGTAGATTGTGGGCTAAGGGTGGTTTAGGGGTTTAGGGCTAGGTTAGGTGGTTGGGTTTTAGGGTGAGGTTTAGTGAGCTAGGTTAGGTGATTAGGCTAGGTTTAGGCTAGGATTAGGGAAATTAATCTAGGTTTAGGGAAGGATTAGGGAAGTGGGTTAGGTGATTAGGTTGGGATTAGGCCGGGATTAGGGAAGTGGGTTAGGTGATTAGGTTCAGATTAGGGGTGGATTAGGGGTTTAGGCTAGGTTTAGGCATTTTGGGCTAGGTTTAGATGAAGGAGCTCCCTTAGCATGGCCCATAGACCTTGATCACCCCATGTTGGTGCAGCCCTAGGTTAGGTTTTAGCTAATTACAAGCTTAAACCCACTCAATTAGGCTAACCCACAAGATTAAACCCAAACTTGACACACAAGTCAAGCTTAATACAACACTCTTGATATTTTTCACCCCCACTCTCTCTCATGCCCAATATCCCACGTGAATTTCAAGTGGGCCCCACCTCCATTTATGAGAAGGTGATGTGGGCCATGGATATGGATATTGGATTGGATCCCTGGATCCAAATCCAAATCCAAGTCCACATATGGGTTTGGATTGGAATCTGGATATATATGGTCCAGATCCAATCCAAACTGAACTCTGACTCCTTCGAGCTGGGTTCGAAAGGGACGATTTGTGAGGGGCCTAATAGCATCAGTACTCCGTCTGCGTTGGGTCTTCGCCAACATAGTCGTCCGCCTCCGTTTCTGCCTTCCGGAGATGACTTCAAATGTTATTTTGATAAGAACAGGGTCTTGGACGTTCGAGATCCTGGGATGTGAATCAGATACAAGAGTTGCTGTGCCGGGCTCGACAGGTGCTCCGGTTCCGGGCTCTTCTTGGCTCTCCTGGTCCTGTCTTGATCGGGCCAAGCCACTTCGGGGTTTCAAAACATGTTTTAAAAGGGTTTTCAAAAGCTATATCATATGTTTTTGAAAGATAAAGTTTAAAACATATATACAGGGTTGTCTGGAAGGCTCCTGGGTTTCCAGACTCAAAATGGCCCTTTGGGGCTGCTTTTACAAAACCAGGTTTGTTTTAAGGAATTCGTGGGATTTCGGGGTGTTTACACCCGCACAAACCGTTCTTTCTGCATTTTGGAGCTGCTTTGCGCTTTTTCTTTGACCAAATTATGCTTTTACCCTTTTGTCGTGCTTTTCTCTGAATGGACTCCCCTTTTTCTTGTTTTTGATCAGGGAGTGGCTTTTGAAGCTCTGGGCTTGAATCCTCTTCTGGCCTAGGTGCGCCCTGCCTACGCGCGCCACCCGACAACCCTGCGGCACCCCTCGCACCCCGCACGCTCCACCCGTGTCACCTACGCATTGTCTGTGTGCCCCTCCTACACCGCGCGCCAATAGCGCGCATCCAGCGCACCCCTACCACCCGGCTGCCCTGCTACCCGGCCTGTCATTGCTTCCAGTCGAACTCTTAGCCTGCACCCGACCTGGACCGTGGCCTTCTATCTAGGACTGACCCTAGTTCACAGCACCTTAGCTCCTGACCTTCCCTAAACCCGAGTGCTCCCAAACCACAAGTCCCTCCAAGCCTCAAATCCCCTAAGCTCTCAAATTTTTCTTGCATGAACCCCACCCCACACGGCTTACCTCTTGGCTGCACGCCATCAAGGCTCGCCTTTGGAAGGAGTCGGCCCCCGTTGCTGCAACATGGAGATGCCATGACCCGTGCTCAACTCAAAGAAGGCGTACGCGTCCTAGACACACCCCACATAGCGGGCTAGGTGAGTTGTAAGTCCTTACATTTGGTACTTCATTAAATTTTGATACGGGGTTGTAGTAATGGAGCATAGTCTCCCCCCGAAATGTAATATTGGTGCATGACACACAAGCACATACGTGCACTCGAGCCTTTTCGCTCTTAGTTGCACACTTTTGCACACACATGGGCCTTGGCAACCCCTAAGATATAGCTCTATTTATTAAAATTCAGCTGCGTGGGGTTTTGTTTTCAAGTTGTGTGCGTTGTCTTTCAATTCCACACTCACACACATTGAGCTTTCACTCTTACTCCCAAGACTCTAATAAGAGCCGTATTGCAATTCAATTTGGGGTTTTGTTTTCAAGTTGTGTGCGTTGTCTTTCAATTCCACACTCACACACATTGAGCTTTCACTCTTACTCCCAAGACTCTAATAAGAGCCATATTGCAATTCAATTTGAGTTTTACATTCCAAGTCGTGTGAGTTGTCTTTACATATACACACAACACCCACGCACACGTTGGCAACCTTGGGGCCCATATATATATAGTTGTATTTCCCTTCCGCTATGTCTTTAAATTTTGGGTTTTAAGGTTCAACTGTGTCAGTTGCATTTCAATTTATACACGGCATATACTTACACAATTGAGCCTTTCTGCTCTTAAGATATATAGCTATATTTCCCTTTTGCAATTTCCCATTTACAATTTCCCTTACGCAATTTCCCTTAAGCATTGTCTTTCAATTCCGGGTTTTCCCATTCAGTTATGTGAGTTTGCATTGCATATTCGTCATACCACGAGTTAGGGCGCATACTTGCATCAAAGCAAACCCCATACACCCGTGTCAAAATCGCCCAACTTAGGTCACTTGTGCACACACCTAGCTGGCCTAAATAGCGTAAAATTGAAAGACATATATACGTGCAAACCCACGTATATAAAACTTGCAAACACAAACACGAATCAAATCCATATTTTCAAAACACTTACGTTTTCAAGAGTCAAAACCGTTTTATCAAAGTCCATAAGCCCTTAAATCAACCCTTGAGCACCGGTTCAAGAAGGTTTCGAGCGAAAAGTTCCCGCTTGCCCAGAATCGCCCAAAAAAGTCAGATATTTCAAAAATTTTGCTAGTTTTAAAGCAAACTAGCTGGCACGCCAATATAAAGCGAAGTAGAACTCGAAAAGGTTCACTTTAGGCCTAAGAACCAGAAGTGAGAATTTTTGGTGTCTACACCTACCCAAGTAGAAACCTACAATTTAGACCTCTTGTTTAGAGTCTAACTCGTTACATTTTCCTTTGTAGGTGTGATGGAAGATCCCTCAACCAAAAACACAAAAACATTGGAAAAACTCTGTAGATGCAGAAAATTCCCGCTCCTGGTTCTTAGGCCTGAAGCGAACCTTTTCGTGTGCCTAAGTCCTATTTAAACAAACAGGGCGTGCCAGCTAGCTTACTTAAGCTAGTGAAGATATATTTTAAAACCTGACTTCTAACGTGGCGACTGTGAGCAAGCAAGCTCTTGTCGTCGCAGACCTTCTTGCACCGATGCGCAAGGGTCAGTCTGTACACTTTTAAAAATTGAGTTTTGGAGTGTAAGAACCTACGAAAGCGGTTTGAGGTATTTGATTCGGGTTTTGTTTGTATGATTTTCAGATTTTAGATCATGTGGATTTGCACGTGCCTAAGTCTTTCTTTTTATCCCTTTTCGGGCCACCTAGGTGTGTGTTATGAACACTCCACTAAGATGTGGCGACTTTGAGCGGGAGTATGGGGTTTGCTTTGATGCAATATGCGTCCTAACTCGTGGTATGGCGTATATGCAATGCAAACTCACGCTACTCCAAAGGGAAAACCCAAATTTAAAAGACAATGCCAAAGGGAAATGACTTGTAATGGAAATCGCCGAAGGGAAATGACTTGTAATGTAAAATGCCGAAGGGAAATTGCAAAAGGGAAATATGGCTATATCTTAAGAGCGGAAAGGCTCAATAGTGCAAGTGTGTGCCGTGTATATATTGAAAGACTACGCACACTGCTGAACCTTAAAACCCAAATTGAAAAGACAGCCAAAAGGGAAATACGTATATAGTATATATGAGCCCTTACTTGGGTCTTGCAAATAAGAGCGAAGGCTCAATGTGGGTGCGTGTGAAAATGTAAAGACAACACACACGACTTCAAATGAAACCCAAATATAAATTGCAATATGGCCTTAACTAAGGTCTTGGGAATAAGAGCGAAAGCTCAATGTGTGTGAGTGCTAGAATTGAAGTACTACGCACACAACATGAAATTAAACCCAAATAGAAATTGCAATATGGCCTTAACTAAGGTCTTGGGAGTAAGAGCAAAAGCTCAATGTGTGTGAGTGTATAATTGAAATACTACACACACGACATGAAATTAAACCCAAGGATAGTATAACACGGCCCTTACTTGGGTCTTGCAAATAAGAGCGAAGGCTCAATGTGTGTGAGTGCGAGAATTTAAAGACAACACACCCAACTCAAGCAAAACCCTATGCAACTTAAAGTATATACATAAACCTATATATAAAGGGCTTATTAGGCCCGTGTGTGTTCAAAATCGTGCACAACTAAGAGCGAGGTAGGCTCAAGTGCACGTGTGTGTGGGTGTGCCAAGCCACGTTATTACAAGCGGGGGGAGACTATGCTCCGTTATTACAACCCCGTATCAAATTTAATTTAATTTAAGCAAGTCTACAACTAAGGACCGAGTTAGGCACTTACTTATAGCTGGTCCGGAGGTGACTTGCTTGAGCGTAGGCTTGGCTTCGCCTTGGGCTGCAAGAGGGAGCTCCTCGGAGTGGAACGGCAAGGATGTGTGGCCGGGTGACAAGAGAGCACGGGTGAGGCGCCTTGGTGCTTGCCGGCTGCTAGGGGGAGGCTGCCGTGACTTCAAGGGCTGAGTTGTCTAAGGAGGGTCACTAAGGGATAGGTTGGCACTACGGAAGGTGGCGCTAAAGGGGAGCCTAAAGGAAATACCTAAGGAAGAGGGTGTGGCTGGTCGAATAGGTTGGGTGCAGTCGGCTATGATTGGCCGACTAAGGGGAGTTTTAGTGGTGGCCGGCTGGGGTAGTGGGGATGTTATGGATGGGAAGGGAGCTAGCTAGGGTGTTGTGGAAGGTGGGATTAATGGGTGACTAAGAGTGTAGGAGGCAGGTCCTAGGGGATAAGGTAGGGTGGCCGAGTGTTACTAGGCAAAGGTAGAGAGTTGGGTGTTATAAGGGGTTAGGTCTGGCCGAATGGGTAAGGGTGGCGGGTGGCAAAGGAGGATGCTAAGTGGTGGGGGTATGGGTGGTTGAGAGTGGAGGGGGAGTGAAGAGGAGGTGGAGCTAGGTGTAAGGTACTAACCGAATGGATGACGAAGGTTGGTGGATGGAAGAAGGGCAGCCGGGTGATGAAGGAAGATGGGGTTCGGCCGGGAGGTGGTGGCGACGTGGAGTGGAGCAGGCTGGGAGGCAGTGGTGGCGCGAGGTGGAGCTTGGCCGGATGGACGTGGTGCAGGTGGAGCAAGGTGGAAGGTTCTGCTGGGAGGTGGTTGGCCAAGATCGGCTAGCCCAAGATGGAAAAAGCTGAAAAACCCGCCCACTAGGAGGGGGTTTATATAGCTTTTTGAAGGGCGGTTGGGGCTGGTTCTTGGAAGGTGGTAAGGTGGTTTAAGTGGTGGTAGTGTGGTGATAAGGTGGGCTGGTTTTGAGGAGGGGCCAGATATTTTACTTAAAGGGGTTTTAGGGATATGGTGTGCTAGGTTTAGGTGGGGTGGTTTAGGGGTTTAGGGCTTAGCTAGGTGGGTTGGTTTTGGGGTGAGGTTTAGTGAGATGGGTTAGGTGATTAGGCTAGGATTAGGTTAGGTTTAAGGAAGTGGGTTAGGTGATTAGACTAGGTTTAGGACGGGATTAGGGTAAAAGGCTAGGATTAGGGGTTTTGGCTTAGGATTGGGTTAGGGAGCTCCCTTTGCATAACCCATAGACCTTGTTGCATCATGTTGGTGCAGCCCTAGGTTAGGTTTCGGCTAATACAAGCTTAAACCTGCACTAATTAGGCTAACCCACATGATTAACCCCAAACTTGACACACAAGTCAAGCTTAATTACAATTACCCTCAAATCTTATCCTCCCCCACTCTCTCTCATGCCCATAATCCCACGTGAACTTCAAGTGGGCCCCACCTCCCTTTATGAGAAGGTGATGTGGGCCATGGATGTGGATATTGGATTGGATCTTTGGATCCAAATCCACACATGGGTTTGGATTGGGATCTAGATATATATGGTCCAGATCCAATCCAAACTGAATTCTGACTCCTTCAGGCTGTGTTCGAAATGAACGGTTTGTGCGGGGTCTGACAGCATCAGTACTCCATCTGCGTTGGGTCTTCGCCAACATGATCGTCCGCTTCTGTTTTCACCTTCCGAAGATGATTTCAAATGATGTTTGCTGATAACAGGGTCTTGGATGTTCGAGATCCTGGTGGTAGATTTAATCACGAGAGTTGCTGTGTCGGGCTCGACATGTGCTCCGATTCTGGGTTCTCTTTAGCTCTTCTGGTCCTGCTTTGATCAGGCCAAGCCGCTTCGTGGGGTTTCAAAACATATTTTAACAGTTTTTAAAACATATTATACATATTTAAAACATATAAAATTTTAAAACATCTGTACAGGGTTGTCTGGAAGGCTACTGGGTTTCCAGACTCAAAATTGCCCTTTGGGGCTGCTTTTACAAAACCAAGTTGTTTTGAGAAGTTCGTGGGATTTCGGGGTGTTTACAAACTTGAAATCCAAAAACATTTTGAAAAATTGCAAAAGCCAAAAATACTTGAAAATGAAAAACTCGGAAAAAGAGTGGTTTGTATAGTTCCCAAAATTCTCTCTTTACAAAAACACAAAAAAATCAAAAATCTACAAAATTTCCTAAAGGTTTTGTACATAGCTGCTCCTGGTAAAGATTTGGGGAAAGCCAAAGATTTCGAAAGAAACGTTGTCTGCATAACTAGACCAAAAATTTCGAAATCAATAGAAATCCCAAGTCAAAAACCAGGCATTTTCAAAATCCATGCATCAAATTCCCTAGGATCTGTAGATCTCGAGAATGATCAAAGCCCAGAGGTGGATCCCCTTGAGGAGGATCCAACTTCTGAGCTCCCAGAATTTCATAAAATTCTTGATTTTGAAAAACCCTCGAATTCAGTAGGAGGAGATTTCATAGAGATAAACTTAGGGAATGACTCAAAGCCCAAACTCATTAAGGTAGGCGCATGTTTGCATGAACATGAAAGATCATCATTCATTGCATTTTTGAAAACCTACTTAGATGTGTTTGCATGGACATACGAAGACATGCCGGGTATAGACCCCCAAGTTGTAGAGCATCGTCTTCCCTTAGATTCGGATGCAAAACCCATAAAACAAAAGCTTAGGAAAATAAATCCGAACGTACACTCACAAGTCAAAGAGGGTTTAGAAGATCTGTTAAAAGCTGGATTTATAAAACCCATTGCGTATTCTGATTGGTTATCCAATATAGTTGTTGTTTGAAAAACCAATGGAAAGATTCGAATATGCATCGATTTCAGAAACCTGAACAAAGCCACTCCAAAGGATAACTTTCCTTTACCAAACATTGATTTGATAGTCGATAGTACTGCAAATCATGAGATGTTTTCATTCATGGATGGCTATTCAGGGTATAATCAAATCAAATTAGCCCCACGAGATCAGGCTAAGACCGCTTTTCACAACCCCATGGGGCACGTACTGCTATACAGTCATGCCCTTTGGTTTGAAAAATGTCGGCACAACATACCAAAGAGCCATGACCATGATCTTCCATGATCAAATTCATGAGCTCGTAGAAGTGTATGTAGATGATCTCTTGGCGAAATCCAAAACCCGATGCACTCATATCGAATGCTTACAAAAGATTTTTGAAAGGCCTAGACTTTACAAAGTAAAGCTAAACCCTCAGAAGTGCGTATTCGGAGTAGAATCCGAAAAGTTTTTAGGATTTATGGTGAGCCAAAGGGGCATAGAAGTCGACCCCTCTAAGTGTTGAGCCATCATAGACATGGCTCCACCCTCCAATCTCACGCAAATTCGTAGCCTCCAAGGTCGACTCCAATCCATTCGCAGGTTTATCTCAAACCTGACGACTATATGCAAACCCTTCAATAAATTGTTGAGAAAAGGGACAAAATTTTTGTGGGATGACGAATGCCAAAAGTCTTTTGAAAGATTAAAAGCATACTTAATTAATCCCCCTGTTTTAAATCCTCCAAAGCAAGGAAAACCTCTTCTGCTTTACATTTCTGTGCATGTGAATGCTTTTGGTGCCTTGTTAGCCCAATACGAGGATGATGCCCATAAGGAGTATGCCATATATTATGTTTCAAAAACTCTCCTAGCTTATGAGAGGAATTACCAAGCCATGGAGAAGACGTGCTTGAACTTAGTTTGGGCCTGCCAGAAATTTCGGCACTATTTCCTAGATCATGAGATCTGGATAGTGTCCAAGCTTGATCCAATCAAGCACTTGTTCTAAAAACCCATTCTCACCGGTAGATTGGGCAAATGGAAACTCCTTCTAATGGAGCATGATTTGAAATACCATCACCAGATCTCTGTTAAGGGGCAAGCCCTAGCAGACTACGTGGCTGAGTTTCCCTTAAAGGATGCATATCTCACACTCGATGAAATGATGAAATGCCTGATGAAGGCATATTACAAAACCAATTTCAAAACTACATTTTCGCAAACTCTTTTGAAAACCAAGTGTGGAAAATGCACTTCGATGGGGCACGAAACCAATGAGAGGCTAGTGCCGAGATCATCCTCATATCCCCTTAAAAGGGCGAAATCCCCATAGCTATTCGCCTAGATTTTGACTATTCCAATAACATAGATGAGTATGAAGCACTCATACAAGGCTTAAAAGTTTCGAAAACTCTAGGGGCAGCATGCATCGAGGTCTTTGGAGATTCATTACTCGTTATTGTAGACGTGATTTTATTTCAAATCGTGGGATTCGAAATCAAACCCTCGAACTACGTCGGGTTGTGCGAGCGTGCCAGTTAGTTTATCAAAACTAACAAATTCCGATTTTCTGACTTCTAAGAACGATTGTGGACAAGTGAGCTCTTTTCGACTTAGGCCTTCTTGAACCGGCGCTCAAGGGTCAGCCTAGACGCTTGAAATTTGTTGGAATCTGTTAATTCAAGAAAGGAAAAACCAGATTTTCCAAAGTTTCAGATTTGTATTTAAGTTCTTGATTTCTGAAAATTTTCATATTCTGAAAGTTGCAGAATCTGTTCAGTTCCAAAGACCTGTTCTCCAAATTTTTAAAAATACTTCTGATTCTCCAAAAATTCTAAAACTCATATAAAATAGAGAACGTGTGTGTAGAATCAGAATATATTTTTATTTTATAATTTCGTTCTTTATTTTTTGAGAATTAAATACATAATCAGAAACTGTTATAAAATTCGGAACAGCCCTGTTTCTGTGAATAAGAAGCTCAGAAAAACAACAATATCTCAGTACTTCCAATTCCGATAAAATTTGTTGTGTTAGAAAGATACGGATGTTAGGTTTCCACAGAATCAAATTTCATCCAATTTCATTCAGTGGTTGCAGAGATATGGGCAAAAGAACAGAGGTCTGTTACTGAACGTTCTGTTTCTGTAAAACGCAATCTGGATTTTGTATAAACTTCACGGAGCTAATTGACTAGGCAATAGTTCATAAAAATTCCTCAAACTTTTATCTGATAAATTCTTATATGTCTAAATTATTCATGCAAAATCTCAAAGCAATTGGCTTATCCGTTTGTCTATAAAAATTCCATGATCAGACATGTGTGCACAGATAGTTTCAGAAACCAGTTTTACAGAAAATTTCAGAGTGTTCCTAACGTGATTCTAAAACGAAATTCAACCTGTATCAGTCCTAATGATGCATGGGAATCATCTAAACATGGATTTTAATTTCTTTCATGAAGGAATCATGTGTGTTTGTATCGATATAAATGAAGAACATGAGCTGGAGGCCTTGATTCATATACAAATTTCCAGAATCTGTGCTTCTTCAGATTCTCATGAATTAAAACAAATTTGTGCACGGATTCGAACCTGTGTGAGTGAGAGGGAATGTAGAAGAGCTTCGTCGGATGATCGTCGGACGTCGGAACTAGTCCGGCCTCCCTTTTTTCTTCTTCTTCCCCTCCTTTCTCTCTCTTTCTCTCTCTATTTCTCTGTATTTTTGGACTGAATGTGGCTGTATCTTGGTTGATCGTTTTCTGTTGATGCTCGCTGGTTGATGGAATCTTCATGTGCTATCAATTTCACAACAGTACATACGTTGTTGTCTTCAACCAGAACTTCTTTATTTTCATCATTTCCTCCCGTCATTATCTGAAGTGTTTGAAGTGCTCTATATCTCATTTTCATACTGCTACTCTTTAACATGTCAACCAGATTTTGTATCAAGTCATTATTGTGGATGACACACTTATTCAATCCTTTTCTCCCGCAGAAGCCATGATTGTACTTCAAGGTGTTCAGAAGTTCCTCTTCAAAGTTTTCGATGGCCTCTTAGCAATGTCAAGCTGAACGGCCTCCTTTCTTAGATACCATTCTTCAATTGTGTTTCGAAGTGTTATATTGGGGTTCAGCTCAATACTATCGAGCTCTTTTGACGTCAATGGGCAAACAGGATTCCTCCCCTTCTCCCTTGGAGTGTATGGGTTCATGATGAATCTCCTGTTACAGAGGCTGATTACCAAGTTCTTTATTGCTGATCACCTTGAAGATTAGTTCTTTTTTTAAACCCAAGAGGACTTGAAAACAAACGTTTTGAGTATGAACTTATGCACCGAATGTTTTATGTGCTTTGATACTACTTGCTGTATTGAACTTCGAGATGTATAAGAGTACTCAAGCAGTCTTCTGTTATCTGCATATGTCATGAACGTTGCTATGCAAATCCATGTTACATACCTACCTATTATGAACGTATTCAAATAGGCCTATGTTACGTTTTTGAAAAACCAACTTTCATGCTTGCTTTGAGTGTTGGAACATTAACATTATTCTTAACATCAAAGTGACATAACAGTAACAGATGACAATGCAAAATTGGTGCATATCAATACACTTAATTACCTCGATAACCAAGCATAACATGGACATGTTACGAAATGCGTTCGATATCAAACCTTTCTTTTCGGAAGCTATCATTCTTGTTTCAGTCCTTCCTTTCTCTTGGTAGTACCAATTTTACCCTCTGGAATTGATTTCTTTACAAATATGAGCTTTTCTTTCTAGGAAGCTCGCTTTTCCTTTTTAATGCCCGTTTTCTCTTTTTGGGCGTCCACCGTCCTTTTCAGGTGTCAACTTGTCTTTTTTTGATACATGTATCTTTTCAAAAGGCAAGCTTTCAACATAATTTTTGTCATAAATCTTTTAAGAAAACGAAATCCAGCTTTTCCATGCCCGGGGCAAAATCATCATTTTTCCCAATTTTTTCAAAATTTGAAATTTTCAGAACAAAAAGCATTCTTTCATCATTTTAAAGCTTTCATAAAATTTTGGTACCAAAACAAACTCGTTTAGTACCTTTTTCCTTCAAAAACCCCAAAATTGCTAAAATGGCCACTTTCCTAAAAAGGTAAGAATTTTAAAAGAAAATTTTGGGTGTCTACAGATGCCCCTCTTTGGCATTATTCCAAATTTATTTGGATAATGGAAAAGAAGAAAACACCCATTTGCTTTTCTTCCCAGATTCGCCTTGAGAGTATGGAATCGTTCTTTATTCCATAACATCTATTTCCTTGGATTCTTAGCAAAAAGGGATTTGGCAAGAGCTCCTAATCCTAGGACTATCATGCATGAACGATCACTTTATGAATGCATTCATGTGTGTGAAATGAATGTTTAGAGACTCATACCTTTGATTCATGAACACGAGAAGAAGCCTATGATGGCCAGCTGCCCCAAGCAATGGTTCCTGTTTCTTTTGATGTTTAGGATTTTCAAAATTCCTTTTTCGAAAAGAGAACTCTTTTTGGTTTCTATCAAAAAGGACTTACAATTTCTCATATTTCCCTTCACTCGGGTTTTAATACCCATAAATAAGTAGAGGTTTTATGGAAGATTTTGAATAACATTTCAAAGTGTAGACGTGATTTTATTTCAAATCGTGGGATCCGAAATCAAACCCTCGAACTACGTCAGGTTGCGCGAGCATGCCAGTTAGTTTATCAAAACTAACAAATTCTGATTTTCTGACTTCTAAAAACGATTGTGGACAAGTGAGATCTTTTCGACTTAGGCCTTCTTGAACCGGAACTCAAGGGTCAGCCTAGACACTTGAAATTTGTTTGAATCCATTAATTCGAGAAAGGAAAAACCAGATTTTTCAATAGTTTCAGATTTGTATTTAAGTTCTTGATTTCTGAAAATTTTCAGATTCTGAAAGTTGCAGAATTTGTTCAGTTCCAAAGACCTGTTCTTCGAATTTTTAAAAATACTTCTGATTCTCCAAAAATTCTAAAACTTTTACAGAATAGAGACATGTGTGTGTAGAATCAGAATATATTTTTATTTTATAATTTTGTTCTTTATTTTCTGAGAATTAAATACAGAATCAGAAACTGTTATAAAATTTGAAATAGCCCTGTTTCTGTGAATCAGAAGCTCATAAAAACAGAAATATCTCAGCACTCAGTCATCCAATTTTGATAAAATTTGTTGTTTTAGAAAGATACGGATGTTAGGTTTCCAAAGAATCAAATTTCATCCAATTTCATTCAGTGGTTGAAGAGATATGGGCAAAAGAACAGAGGTCTGTTACTGAATGTTCTGTTTCTGTAAAACGCAATCTGGATTTTGTATAAACTTCACGGATCTAATTGGCTAGGCAACAGTTCATAAAAATTCCTCTAAATTTTATCTAAGAACGTCTGATATGTCTAGATTATTAATGCAAAATTTTGAAGCAATTGGCTTATCCGTTTGTCTATAAAATTTCTGTGATCAGACGCGTGTGCACGGACAGTTTCAGAAACCAAGTTTGCAGAAAATTTCAGAAAGTTCCTAACGTGATTCTAAAACGAAATTCAACCTGTATCAGTCCTAATGATGCATGGAAATCATCTAAACATGGATTTTAATTCCATTCATGAAGGAATCATGCATGTTTGTATCGATATAAATGAAGAACATGGGCTCAAGGCCTTGATTCACGTACAAATTTCCAGAATCTGTGCTTTTTCAGATTCTCATGAATTAAAACCAATTTGTGCAAGAATTCCAACCTGTGTGAGTGAGAGGAGACGTAGGAGCACTTCGTCGGACGATCGTCGGACGTCGGAACCAGGCCGGACTTCCTTCTTCTCCTTCTTCTCTTCCTTTCTCTCTCTCTCTCTCTATTTCTCAGAATTTTCGGACTGAACCTCTTGATGCTCGTTGGTTGATGATCACTGATTGATGATCGCTCATTGATGCCCTCTGCAGGACCTGGGAGAGCCCTTTTATAGGCTCACGGATGCCTGCTTGCTGTCATTTGGATAGGCCTGAACTTAGTTGTTTTGATAGGATCGGTTTGCTACCTGATATCATCCGATTTGGAACGTGATCTTCACAGGATCTTCTTTTGATTTTATCTGTGTTGGATAAGCCTTGAGTACTGCCTGATCTGATAAGCCTGATTTTCTGTATTCGGTTCCATCTGAGTTGATGAACATTATCTGTTTGTGCAGATGGCGGCTCGATATTTTGTGGTTCAACCGCTTCCTTCTGTCTTTGAGTAGCTGCTCCTCTTGTTGATGAAAATCGGGATAGTTGGATGCTGTCTATCAATAAATCAGTAGTAACGTTATCCACGGAGCTTGCACAGCACATACATAATAGCCTGGCATCCTGAATAGAAAACTTGATGAGATTCAGGGATCACAGACTTCTTTTGACAAGATTGACCGTACTGAAGGCACCATTTGACTAATCGATCTAATGTATTTGCTACAAAATATGATGGAAGAAATCTTGCCCGTGACATATAACTAGCAAGATAAGCAACTGCACTCATCCTAGTATTACGGGGCTCAGAACTGCACAAGAACATGTCAGCAAGCATATTGCCAAACTTCTCTCCACACCTTTCTGGGTCTGTATGAGTCGACCTTCTTCAGAACAAGTTTTGAGATGCTCGAACACTGTGTCCATCATATTGTCTAACTTATCAGCAAATTCCCCAGAACACTAAGTATAGTTATGTAGAAATTCGAACCCAGTCCTGCTCATAAACATTTCAATTCTTTTCAAAGGGGCTCAACGCTTCTCGCCTTGATCAATCATACATACCAGATTGATACCAGCTTGATGAACTCTCAAAATATAACAACTAAGATCATAAAAGAAGTCCAAGACATGAATATAACAATCATTTTACTGTATTCACAGCATAGCGAAATCTTGAGCTTTTGATACTAACTGTTCCACTCCTATTCGCACACAGAAATTGTTGAGATACTATGCTTTAACTACAGCATCCCATCCCAGTTGGAAGTTTGTTCCCAGCATTGTACTTTAAACAAAGATATCAAAGGTCCCCTTTGCAGCAGGAAAGAGTGCCCATTGACAACATCTCGAACAGCAGACAAGTGTTTCATCAGTTCACATGATAGTTGATACTGTTCCACCCTTTCCACTTCAGTTATACAGTTTGATCCTGATGACAACTTAGCATTTTAAACAACCGAACATTGATCAAACAATCCCCCGTTATCTGCGCATCTGCTGTGAAAGTAATTATGTTCATGCCTACCTATTATGAAATTGTTAAGTAAGGCCCATGTTACGTTTTCGAAAACCAACTTTCATGCTTATTCAATCCTTTCCACGAGTGTTGGAATATTAAAATTGCTCTTATAATAACATATCAATAGCATACCAGTAACAAATGACGATGCAAATTGATGTATATCAATACTAATTACCTCGATACCCAAACATAACGTAGACACGTTACGAAAGGCGTTTGATACCAAACCTTCGTTTTCGGAGGATTTCGTTCTTGCTTCCACCTTTCCTTTCTTTCGATAATACCGACCTTGCCCTCTAGAAATTGGTTTCTTTCTAAATATGAGCGTTTCTTTTTGGGAAGCTCACTTTCCCTTTTTAACCCCCGTTTTCCTTTTTTGGGCGCTCACCGTCCTTTTCAGGTATCAACTTGTCTTTTTTATACCTGTATCTTTTCAAAAGGCAAGCTTTCAACATACTTTTCATCATAAATCTTTTAAGGAAACAAAATCCTGCTTTTCCCAATACTAAGGGCAAAATCATCATTTTTCAAAATTTTGTCAAAACTCAAAACTTTCAGAGCAGAAAGCATTCTTTCATCATTTCAAAGCTTCCATAAAATTTTGGTACCAAAACAAACTCGTTTAGTGTCTTTTTCCTTCAAAAACCCCAAAGTTTGCCAAAATGGCCACTTTCCTAAAAAGGTAAGAATTTTAAAAGAAAATTTTGGGTGTCTACACAAAGCTCCCTTTCTTACCCAACGAATTCTAATTCTCAAACAACATGAATTCAAATAAAATAGGTCCTATTCTTACTCTAGGACTTTCAAGGTGAACTTTTCTCTATCGAGATGAGCTATGGGGATTTGGGAAAGAATTACCCACGGTCCCTTCTGAAGCGTCCCGGGGTTTAAGGCAAAGAGATGGAAAATTGCTCTTTTGAGCTTTGGTTTTTTCTTCTTTTTTTATTTTTCAAGAGAAGACCTCTTTTGAAGCAGTTTTTGTATTCCCTCCGTCTATTTGGGGAAGACTTCTTCTCGGAGGAGTTTTTGCATTCTCTTTTCTTTTTCTTTTTTTCTTTCAAAGAGAAGACTCCTTTTTAAGAAGTTTTTGTATTCCCTCGATCTATTCGGGGAAGACTTCTTTTTCTAGGAGTTTTTGTATTCTCTTTTTCTTTTATTTTTCTTTTGAATATTGCCAATTTTCCTTTTTGGAGAGAAGCGAAATGGGGAATACAACTCATCCCTTTAGATAATCAATCCAAGTAAGATTGTCCTATTTCCTAATAGCACCCTGCTATTTTGAACTAGGCCTCATTTGGTAAGTAAAAGATTTTTGACATGTTACCAAATAATTTTTGAAAACTCCACTTTTCATAAAGTATCAATTCTCTAATTTGGGGTCACATAATCCATCTTTAGTCCTTCTTTCCATAAATTCAAAGGAGATCTATTTTCAAAATCTTTTCAAATGAAATTTAAAGTAGACCCCATACATAGTATTGGGTGTTTATAGAATCTACTAAATTTCCTTCCTTAACATCAACTTACCAGCATTCCTTTTGATGCCCCTTTGCATCATAGGAACCATCCTTGTGGGCCGCCATCTTCAAATGGAGTGCGGGCTTCTTGTGGATGCATTATGTTATGCAAGATGTATTCCTATAATACAATGGTAATGCATGCTTTATGATATGATGAATACACTCAATTTCTATGAAATGTATTTAAGGAATAACATCTCCATGCCCCTAGTTTGGAGTGAATAGTATGAGAACTCACATATCATGGCCGATCTCTATATGACATGGCTGTTTTTCAATGTGATGCATGAAAGATATGCACAACCTTAGTCTTGGTGATGCACGATATGATCCTTGGATATATTCTGGGTAGGTTAACTCTCTAATGCATTTCTAGGAAACTCTTACTTACACACTTTGAAGCTTTTCTAAATCAATGATTTTATAGAATATAGAAAGCTTGGAGGCTTGACTATCCTCATGGATGAGGGGACTTTCCTCCTTGCTTTAATCACTCTCAAGTTCTTGTTTTCTACGGAAGTATCATGGATAAGAGAAGAAAGCATTTCTAAATCCAATTTTTGAAAAATAATATTTTTGGAGTTTTTTAAATTTTTCTATTTTTTTTTGGATTTTCCGAAACAACTAGTAGAAGGGAAAACAAACATTTTTTTTTTAAAAAAAATTTCATAATTTTCTATTTTTTTGGATTTTTCAAAGCAAATAGCAAAAGGGGAAACGAATAAAACTTTCTTTTTGGGAATTTCAAATTTTTCAATTTTTTTTTGGGTTTTTGGGAATATATAATTTTTTTTATTTTTTTCAAATAAAAAGGGATCTTCCATCAAACCTGCAAAGAAAACACTATGAATTAGACTCCAAATAAGATGTCTAAACCATAGGTCTTGGTTTTAGCGGGTTCTAAGGCACCCTTAACCCAATTGGTTTCGGGTGGTAGCTCGGGTGGTATGGATAGGCTATATCCTAAACCATGGCATCCTATATTTGGCATGGGTGTAATGGGTTCTAGTTTTCCTTGGCCTTGAACCCCTAATCCTTGGTAAGGAGTATATCCCATATTTAGCAACATCTTCCAAGGTTTTTTGAATTTTGAAAATTTTTGATATAGATGATGATTTTGGAAGGATGAATCATCTATGGCAGGTTTACTTATCCTAATGGTTCTTTTGGGAAGATGGAGGGAAAGTTTTGACTTGCCTAAAATACGGACTACTCTCATTTTGGAAGGTTTGGCTATTTCAGGGAGGTTTATTTTGGCAGTTTCCCGATTGGTCTTTACTTCCTGGTTTGGCTCCCTTGATATACAAGGAAAGGTTTGTATTCCATTTAATTGGGGATGGTCTTCTCCAAAAACAACCACTAGTGATTTTTCCATGGGATTTTGAGACATTTGTGGAAGGTGGATGGGACGGCTCTAAGAGAGTGTATCCATGGTCTTCCTAATAATAGGTTGTAATGGGGATTTATATCCAAGACATGGAATAATGCCTCGTGAGGTATTTGTTCGACTTTCATGGGTAACTTTATGGAGCCTAAGGGGTTGGATGGGTTCCCATCATATCCTGTAATGGTTATAGGACTCGGTTCAAGCATAGAGGTAGAGATTCCTATCTGGAAAGCCACATGGAGGGGAAGGATATTAAGGCCTCCTCCTCCATCGACTAGGCATTTACTAAGAGGGTAGCCATTTAACACAACTTCTATATGGAGTGCTTGGTTATGGATCACATCATACTTTCCCAAATCATTCTCTGTGAATACAATGGAAGTTTTTGCAAAGACGGGAGAAACCAAGGTAGATAGGGATTCAGGGGATATGGTAGTGTCGACTTTAGTCTTCTCTAAAATCTCCTCTAGGACTCGTCTATGCTTGGAAGAAATTTTTATCAGTTCCAAGATAGACATGTTTATGGGAAGTTTAGAAAGATGCATTTCTAGGTTATAGGGGTTTATTACCACACCCTTTTTATCGACACCCTGAGATGAGTTTGGTATGCATGCTTGTGGGGGGCCTGATAGAACGACCACTCCCTTGCTTGTTTGTTTTGCTAAGTGTGGAGGTTTATAGATCCTCCCGGATCTAGTCACTTCCTCTACACTATCCCTAGGGCTCGTTCCTATTTTGGCTCTAACTTGGTGTCTCGGGACACCTCGAATCACTACCAAGGCTCTAGCCGGGGGCGGGTTTCTAAGCGCCCCCCAGATCACTATTGCTTGGGCACTTTTCATTTCGGGAAAGTGTGGGATGCACGATATGCACTGCATGATTGGAGTGTGATAGGGAGCATACCTCTTTTTCCTTCTCACTCGTACTGGCATGGTTAGGGAAGGGTTCTTTAAAAATGGCCTGGGGTGACTCCGGCTCTTCAGATACGTGCAGCTTACCTTGCTCGATCAAATCCTCTATCCTATTCTTCAGGGTGTAGCAGTGTTGGGTATCATGGCCCTTGAGCCTATGATATTTACAAAACTTGTTTAAAAACTTTCCTTGGGGTGGTGCCCCTTCGGGAATTTCTGGGAGTGTTGTGAGACCTTGTGCCAATAGGATGTCTAGAACCTCCGTGAGTGGTTGTCCTAGGTTAGTGTACTCCCTTCTTTCAAATCTCTTTTTATTTTTTTGGTTCTTTTCGAAATCTTTTTGCCCTGAAGGTTTTGAGGGTCCTACTGAACCTTGCTCTACTCGAACATTAGCCACTTTTGGTACTTTTATCCCTCCCTCTGGTGCATGTGGCCCATATGCCCCAGGTTTTTCAAACTTTTTTGGAAAACTTTTTCCTTTCCATAAATCTTCATAAGTTCCCTTTTCAAATTAGTCTCGAAGAGGGAAGCTTTCTTGATCAATTTTTGGAAAGTAGAAATCTCATGTAAGGAAAGGAGGATTTTCAAATCAGTTTTGAAATTGTCTAGGATGAGCATCACTGCACACCCTTCGGAGATAGGTTCTTTGACTTGCCCCAGGATTGATCTCCATCTAACGATGAACGCGTGGGCGTCTTCGTTAGGGCCTTGTTTGGTGTCCCTCAATGTATTTAAAGTGGGAGTAACTTCAACATTGTGCGAAAATCTTTGCATAAAACAATTGGCTAATTCTTAAAATTTGGCAAACTGGCTTAAGTCATAAGAGGCCAACCATTTTGTAGCACTTCCTTTTAGAGAATGAGGGAACCAATAGACCCACTTAGAGGAGTCTTTTTTCTTTTTATAGGCACTTCAGGAGAAAAGTTGGAGATGAGACCTAGGGTCTCCATTTCCATCATAACGATGGAAGCTGGGTATCTCATCATCACTATCGGTTTGGTAGTCGAAAGGTAGGAAATCTGACAAGGCATAGGACTTTTTCTCATGTTTTTGGTTTTTCAAAAGTTGATGTAGAGCCTTTCGATCTTTCATGGTGAAGGATTCGGGCTCAAGTTCTTCTTTAATTTTGGAAACGACCCTAGGCTTCCTAAAGTGGTTTGATCTCCTATTCGTTTTGGTTTTCCTATCATGGGAAGAGCAGGATTTGACTGCTTCAGCTTCTTGGCTTAAAGCGTCGATTTCTTCTCTTAGTACCTTTATTCCCTCCCTTAGGGCAGCAAACCTGTCTCCTTTTGAAAAGCTTTTTGAAATTTTGTTCGAGCAGCGCCTGGTAGAGCGGGAGACCTGGCTGGATACCTCACAAGATCCTTCTGAGCTCGACATGATCAACCTGTGAATGAAATCTTATCACAAACCTGAAAATTTAGTTAGTATCACGGATTCAAACAAGTTTCTAAGACTCAAGTCCCACCGGGCGTGCCAAATCTGTAGACGTGATTTTATTTCAAATCGTGGGATTCGAAATCAAACCCTCGAACTACGTCGGGTTGTGCGAGCGTGCCAGTTAGTTCATCAAAACTAACAAATTCCGATTTTCTGACTTCTAAGAACGATTGTGGACAAGTGAGATCTTTTCGACTTAAGCCTTCTTGAACCGGCGCTCAAGGGTTAGCCTAGACACTTGAAATTTGTTTGAATCTGTTAATTCAAGAAAGGAAAAACCAGATTTTCCAAAGTTTCAGATTTGTATTTAAGTTCTTGATTTCTGAAAATTTTCATATTCTGAAAGTTGCAGAATCTGTTCAGTTCCAAAGACCTGTTCTCTGAATTTTTAAAAATACTTTTGATTCTCCAAAAATTCTAAAAAATTGTATAGAATAGAGACACGTGTGTGTAGAATCAGAATATATTTTTATTTTATAATTTCATTCTTTATTTTCTGAGAATTAAATACATAATCAGAAACTATTATAAAATTCAGAATAGCCCTGTTTCTGTGAATAAGAAGCTCAGAAAAATAGTAATATCTCAGCACTCAGTCATCCAATTCCGATAAAATTTGTTGTGTTAGAAAGATACGGATGTTAGGTTTCCACAAATCAAATTTTATCCAATTTCATTTAGTGGTTGCAGAGATATGGGCAAAAGAACAGAGGTCTGTTACTGAACGTTCTGTTTCTGTAAAACGCAATCTGGATTTTGTATAAACTTCATGGAGCTAATTGACTAGGCAATAGTTCACAAAAATTCCTCAGACTTTTATCTGATAAAGTCTTATATGTCTAATTAGAAGCAATTGGCTTATCCGTTTGTCTATAAAAATTCCGTGATCAGACATGTGTGTACAGACAGTTTCAAAAACCAGTTTTACAAAAAATTTCAGAGTGTTCCTAACGTGATTCTAAAACAAAATTCAACCTGTATCAGTCCTAATGATGCATGGGAATCATCTAAACATGGATTTTAATTTCGTTCATGAAGGAATCATGTGTGTTTGTATCGATATAAATGAAGAACATGAGCTGGAGGCCTTGATTCATATACAAATTTCCAGAATCTATGCTTCTTCAGATTCTCATGAATTAAAACAAATTTGTACATAGATTCGAACCTGTGTGAGTGAGAGGGAACGTAGAAGAGCTTCGTCGGATGATCGTCGGACGTCGGAACCAGTCCGGCCTCCCTTTTTTCTTCTTCTTCCCCTCCTTTCTCTCTCTTTCTCTCTCTATTTCTCTGTATTTTCGGACTGAATGTGGCTGTATCTTGGTTGATCATTTTCTGTTGATGCTCGCTGGTTGATGGAATCTTCATGTGCTATCAATTTCACAACAGTACATACGTTGTTGTCTTCAACCAGAACTTCTTTATTTTCATCATTTCCTCTCGTCATTATCTGAAGTGTTTGAAGTGTTCGAAGGCTCAATGTGTGTGAAAGTGCTTGAATTGAAAGACTTACTCACACGACATGGAATGAAACCCAAATAGTATAGGTCGACCCTTACTTGGGTCTTTCAAATAAGAGCGAAAGCTCAATGTGTGTGAGAGTGCTTGAATTGAAAGACTTACTCACACGACATGAAATGAAACCCAAATAGTATAGGTCGGCCCTTACTTGGGTCTTTCAACTAAGAGCGAAAGCTCAATGTGTGTGAGTGCTTGAATTGAAAGACAACGCACCCAACTTAAACAAAACCCTTCGAAAATGAAAGTATATATATACACTTATGTATTAGGGGCTGATTAGGCCCGTGTGTGTTCAAAATCGTGCACGACTAAGAGAGTGCACGTGTGTGGTTGTGCCAAGCCACGTTATTACAAGCGGGGGGAGACTATGCTCCGTTATTACAACCCCGTATCAAATTGAATCTCAAGCAAGTATACAACTAAGGACCGAGTTTAGGCACTTACGAGTAGCTGGTCCGTAGAGGCCTTGCTTGAGCGTGGGCTTGACCTTCGCCTTGGGCTGCAAACGGGAGCTCCGCGAGGATAGGTGACCAAAGGTGCTGGCAGGCTGCAAGTGGGGCGCGGGATAGGCGCCTCGAAGGTGGCCGGTTGCAAGGGGATGTCGCCTCGAGGTGGGGGGTTAGAGGGACTGAACGAGTGAGTTTTTAGGGTCACTAGGGGAGTTGAGTCTTTAGGGAAACCGGACCTAAAGGAGAGTTTGTGGGAAGGCCGAATGGGACACCTAGGGGAAGGCCGAATGGGATAGGAGGGTTAGGTAGTGGCCGACTAGGAAGATGTGGTGGTGGTGGGCTGCTAGGGTGACTAAGGCTGGAGTGTAGGGGATGGGGCTAGGTGATAATGGGAATAGTAGGTTTAAGGGAGTGCCACGGGCAAGTCTTAGGAAATCTTATAGGGTGGCCGGGTATAGTTGAGGGGAGTTAGGTAGGGGCAAGCAGTTGGGGCGGCTAAGGTTTGGCCGAGTGGGAGTGGTGGTGGCAAGGGGCTGTTGGGTGGGTAAGGTGATGGTATGGTGGGTGGCTGGGAGTGGAGAGGGAGTAGAGAAGGGGCTAGGTAAGGTGCAGGGTACTTACCGAATGGGGAGAGGCGGTGGAAGGCAAGGAGAAGCCGGGTGTGGATGGGAGCTCGGCTGGTTCGATTGGGTGAAGGTGGTGGCGTCCGACTGGGGAATGGTGGTGGATGGAAGAGGGAAGGTGGCGGTGCAGGTAGAGCTGGTGGAGCAGGTGGAGAGTGGAGCAGGCGGGCAGGTGGAGAGTGGAGTCGGCTGGGCTGAGGTGAGGGCCTTCTACTTGGAAAACCCACCCCCAAGGGGGGGGGTTAAATAGGGGATGGGTAGGTCGGTTAGGGCTGGGCTGAGGGTAGTGGTTAGGTGGTTTAGGTAGGGTGGTATGTAGATAAGGTGGGCTGGAAAGGGTTGGGCCAGATATTTTGAAAACTAGGGGTTTGGGTAGATTGTGGGCTAAGGGTGGTTTAGGGGTTTAGGGCTAGGTTAGGTGGTTGGGTTTTAGGGTGAGGTTTAGTGAGCTAGGTTAGGTGATTAGGCTAGGTTTAGGCTAGGATTAGGGAAATTAGTCTAGGTTTAGGGAAGGATTAGGGAAGTGGGTTAGGTGATTAGGTTGGGATTAGGCCGGGATTAGGGAAGTGGGTTAGGTGATTAGGCTCAGATTAGGGGTGGATTAGGGGTTTAGGCTAGGATTAGGCGTTTTGGGTTAGGTTTAGGTGAAGGAGCTCCCTTAGCATGGCCCATAGACCTTGATCACCTCATGTTGGTGCAGCCCTAGGTTAGGTTTTAGCTAATTACAAGCTTAAACCCACTCAATTAGGCTAACCCATATGATTAAACCCAAACTTGACACACAAGTCAAGCTTAATTACAACACTCTTGATATTTTCCATCCCCACTCTCTCTCATGCCCATGATCCCACGTGAAATTCAAGTGGGCCCCACCTCCATTTATGAGAAGGTGATGTGGGCCATGGATATGGATATTGGATTGGATCTCTGGATCCAAATCCAAATCCAAGTCCTCCTATGGGTTCAGATTGGGATCTGGATATATATGGTCCAGATCCAATCCAAACTGAACTCTGACTCCTTCGAGCTGGGTTCGAAACGGACGATTTGTGCGGGGCCTGACAGTATCAGTACTCCGTCTGCGTTGGGTCTTCGCCAACATGGTCGTCCGCCTCCGTTTCTGCCTTCCGGAGATGACTTCAAATGATATTTTGATAAGAACAGGGTCTTGGACGTTCGAGATCCTGGGGGTGTGAATCAGATGCAAGAGTTGCTGTGCCGGGCTCGACATGTGCTCCGGTTCCGGGCTCTTCTTAGCTCTCCTGGTCCTGTCTTGATCGGGCCGAGCCACTTCGGGGTTTCAAAACATGTTTTAAAAGGTTTTCAAAAGCCATATCATATGTTTTTGAAAGATAAAGTTTAAAACATATATACAGGGGTGTCTGGAAGGCTCCTGGGTTTCCAGACTCAAAATGGCCCTTTGGGGCTGCTTGTATAAAACCAGGTTGTTTTTGAAGAAATTCGTGGGATTTCGGGGTGTTTACAGCAGCTCCTCTTAATGGAGTATGATTTAAAATTTCACCATCAAACCTCCATTAAGGGACAAGCCCTAGCTCATCATGTGGCTGAGATCCCCCTGGAAGAGACATATCCCATACTTGATGAAATGCCCGACGAGGGCATCTTTACAAACGATTTTTAAAACCATGTTTTAGCAAGTTGTTTGAATGAAAACCAAGTGTGGAAAATGCACTTTGATGGGGCAAGAAACCAAAGAGGGGCAGGTGTTGGAGTTTGTAAACATGAAAATTTCCACTCCCAAGTTAGAAAACTCGAAATGAACCTTTTCGTGCCTATGCTTGCGCGAGCGTGCCAGCTAGCTTACTCAAAACTAGCGAAGGTTTTTGAAATGATTTTTCTGACTTTGGCAATTGTAGGCAAGCAAACTCTTTTCGCTTTAAACCTTCTTGAACCGATGCTTAAGGGTTGGTTTAAGCACTTAGGAATTTCAATTTTCGAACAATTTTTGACTTCAAAAGTCAAGTGTTTCGATGAATTTGGGTTTTGTGCCTTTTTCCTATTTTATTACGATGGTTGGACGACCCTAGGTTCTTGCGAGTTTTATTTGTTTAGGCCTGATATGTGTGTCGAATGTGTGGCCTAATTTCAGCGTGGTTGGAGTGAGCATTTGAGCGATTTGTCGCAATGAGCGGATGCATAGATGCTATAAATCTTATTTTTGGGTTTTTGAGAACGATGATGCGAACTCACCCGAATTGAAATTGCAACTCACTCGACTTTCACGAAAGTAAACTCATGCGAATTTAAAGTGCAACTCACTCGACTTTCACGAAAGTAAACTCATGCAAATTTAAAGTGCAATTCACTCGACTTTCACGAATGTTAACTCACGCGAATTTAAAGTGCGGACCCTCTACTTTTATAAAAGTAAACTCGCTCGAATTGAAATATATATATTTAGCTTAAGAGAGCGAAAAGGCTTGAGTGCTTGTGGTTGTGAGTGTAAAGAGTAGAAAGGATCAAGTGCTTGTGGGTGTAAAGAGCAAAAAGGCTCGAGTGTATATGTGTGTGATCGTGTTCATCCACCAGTTAAGAGTGAAAAGGCTCAAGTGCTCGTGGGTGCGATCGTGTTCATTCACCAGTTAAGAGAGAAAAGGCTCAAGTGCTCGTGGGTGCGATTGTATTCATCCACCAGTTAAGAGCGAAAAGGCTCAAGTGCTCATGGGTGCGATCGTGTTCATCTACCAGTTAAGAGCGAAAAGACTCAAGTGCTTGTGGGTGCGATCTTGTTAATGCACGAATATTACAACATGGGGGGAGGCTTCGCTCCATTACTACAACCCCATTCCGAATTGAATTTAATGAAAAGAGCGGTTTAAAACCGAAGTTAAAAGTACTTACAAGTTTTCCTGTTCGATTTAGTCCTTTGTGCGTAGCCCCTTTCGCTTCACTGGGTCGAGTTCGTGGTTCAGTCAGGTGATCCACCAGGTCCTCCTTGGTGTGGTTCAGCTAAGTCAAACCAGCCTTCCTCTTGATGTGGTGCGGCCAAATCAAGCCAACCCTCCTCTTGATGTGGTGCGACCAAGTGAAACCCTCATGTTGATGTGGTGCGGCCAAGTTAAACCAGCCCTCCTAGGTGGTTCGGCCAACTGGAAAGCCCCAAGTACTCCAAGGTTCAGTTGGGTTCGGCCAACACAAGTTCAGCCAGCACAAGTTCAGCTCTCTAAGGTGGTTCGGACAGTTGTAGGCGGGTCTTGTTGGTGCAGGTGGATCAGGTGCAGCCAGTTGGGTTCGGTTCAGCTGGTTAAAGGGGCAGTGAGGTTCAGCCGGGTGCAGTCAAAGAGGGTGTAGTTTTAGGTGGGTTCGACCAAGGATGCAGCAAGGGGGCTCGGTTCAACTGGCTTTTGTTCAGCTAGGTTCGGCCAAAGGATGTAGCAAGGGGGCTCGGTTAAGCTCGTTCTTGTTGGCGCAGGTGGGTCAAGTGCAACTAGCTCGGTCCAAGGTGTGGCTCGGCCCAATCCAAGTCAAGGCAGCCGAGTCAAGTCAAGGGTGTGGTTTGGTCAAGGGGCTTACCTTGGTTGCAGTCGCTCCTCCACTTGGTGCAACCTTATCCCCTAGGTCGAGCCACCTCAAGCCAATGCATTGACTCCACCTCTTGACCTTTGACTTGCAATCCACGTGAAAGGCTTGAGCTCCACTCCTTCTCTCTCCTCCTTTTCCCAAGTGTTCAAGGGCTTTCACGTGAACCCCCTTGGCCCTATTTATAGGCCAAGGGTGGTTATTTGGATTGGGTCTGGATCCTAGGATCCAACCCGATCCAAACTCTCATGGGACCTGGATCTGGATCTTTTGGTTCAGATCTAATCAAACTTTTTCTTTTTGAGTCCTTTTTTGGTGTATGAAACAGACGGTTTTTGAGCGGGCTCCAGTTCTTCGGTGACCCAATTTCAGCTTGGGTTTTTCCCAGCTTATTTTACCGACTGATATTTTGCTTTTTAGGACTTCTTGATGTTTAATTTGATCTACCTGTTCTCATTTTTGGCTCGTTTTTGATGAGGTCGATTCAGATTTTCCAACGAACTCTAATTTTCATTTTGACAGGCCTGGTCTTTGATTTCTAACAACTTTATCAGGGTCTTGGCTTTTTTTTTACATTTTGGAGCTGAATTTGATTTTGAAATGGATGCCAGTTTCGATCTTTTGTCTTGTTTTTTGCCCATATGGGCTGGGCCTCTCCTTTACTTTTTGACTTAATCTTGAGTTGGATTTTTGATCGGGTTTCACCTGTCCGTTTGAACTGTTTCGCCAACCTTGGGTTTTTTACTTGAATTCAAAACCTTTATTTTAAAATATTTTCTGAAAGGGTTTAAACTTCAAAATTTCGGGGTTTTTACAAGTTCAAAAGGCTGTGAGCTGGTTTTTGAAATTTAGGAGTTTGTTGAAAACATTTTCATTTCGGGGTGTTTACAGATGCCCCTCTTTGGCATTGATCTAAATGTATTTGGATAATGTCAAAGAAGAAAACACCGCTTTTGTTTTTCTTCCTCAATGTGTCCTCGAGAATATAGATCATCCCAACCTTCTAAAAAAAACTTTTTCTCATGATAGGTAAGAGAGAATTTGCGCCAAAGGGGACTTGGCCTGTTGTGGTTCTAGTCCTAATTGAGATCATGTGCTCGATGACCTTGTGTACATGCATGATCATGAGTGGGTGACATGGATGATATGCAGGAGAACATGATTTTCTAGAGATCCTAATCATACAATGATTGAACTTGGGAGGTTCATGAAGGCTGGCTGCCCTAAGTGAGCTAGCTGGTCTCATGTTGTTTGATGTTTGGGGTTTTTCCAAATTTTGATTTCGAAAGAGGAAAACCCTTTTAGCTTCAATCACAAGGATTTCTAGCTTCTTGTGTTTCCCTTCACTTTAGTCTCAATACCTATTACTTAGTAGAGGTTTTATAAGAAAACCAGGAAACATTGCAAAATTTCTATGCCTTACCCAACAACGTCTAATTCTCAAACAAAATGAGATTCAAATAAGAAGATCCTATTTTTACTCTAGGACTCTCCGAAATGAACCTTTTTTCATTTGCATAAATCGTAGGGATATGAGAAAAAATTACCACGATCCCTTCTAAAGTGTCCCATGGTTTAAGGCAAAGAGACGGAAAATTTGCTCTTTTGAGCTTTTTGACAATTCTTTCTTTTTCTTTCATAGAGGGCCTCCTTTTGGAGGAATTTTCTTTTCATTTTTTTTCCTCTTTTCTTTTTCAATCGAAGAACTATTTTCTTTCTTTTTCCCATTTTGCCTTCCTTCGGAAGGGGACTTTTGGAGGGACTTTTATATCCTCTTTTTTGGCTTTTTGCCAAATTTTCCTTTTTTGGAGACGAGAAGTGAAGAGGGGAGAGACTTATCCCAATGGTTTACTCGATTCATCTAAGATCACCCTATTTTAAAATAGCATGTACTACTTGAAAATATTTTGCTATGTTGAACTAGGCCTTCTTTTGTAAGATGAAGACTTTTGAAATGTAGCCCATTGATTTTTGAAAACTCCACTTTTTACAAGTATTGATTCCCTTATTCAGGGTCACACGATCCACCTTGATCCTTCCTTCAAGAAGGTTGAAGGAGATCCCTTTTTAAAGCATTTAAAAAAAGGATTTAGCTTAGACCCTATGTAAACACCCTAAAATCAAATGATTTCTAAAACAAACACCTGGTTTATAAAACCATTTCAAACCCAATTTTGAGCTTTCGAAAACCCAAGAGTTCCAAAGCTTTAAACTTTTTATCAAAAACCCTTTCGAAATATAGGTTTCTTAAACTCGGGCTAAGTCCCAATTTTGTAAGCAACCAAAGCAAGCAGGTGGAGCCTGATCAAAAAGCAACTCCAAAAAGCAGGTCAAAAAGCCCAAAATTCAGCTTAGCCTGATAAAAGCAGGACCAAAAAGCAAAAGCAGAGCATAGACTAGAAGCAGACTTCAGGCTTGGAACATGAAATGTAAAGCCAAAGCACCAAAAAAAACCATCAGAAATCAAAGCCAAAGCTTGAAATTCCAAAAATCAGACAAAATGAAGTTTAGAAGGTAAGAAGGAGATCAGACGAAAAGGTTGGAGAAAACCCATCCCAAGATGGAGCACTGATAAAGCTAGGGCCCGTGAAAACCCCCCGTCTCCAAACGCGAAGAAGGACTGAAGAAAAAAAAATTGGATTGGATCTAGACATAAATAGTGTTTGGATTAGATTTGGATCATAAAAACCAAATCCAAGATCCAAACCCAAGACCCACCCCCTTTGCCTATAAATAAAGGTGAGGGGGGGTGCAAGTTCACATGAATTTTCAAGTGGGAGGCTTAGGAGAGAGAGCATAAAGTAAGAGAGAGAAGATTGGTAGGCTTGACTTTGTCAAGTGGGCTAGCCATATGGGCTTGATCAAGGGGATGGGTTCGAACCTTGTGTGGACGTAGACCTAACCAAGGGCTGCACCAACATGAAGAATGGCGTGGACATGTGGCTGCAAGAGGGTGGACTCGGCTCAAAGAGGTAGGTCTCCAAACCTAACCCTAACTTAGCCCTAACTGACTCACCTAACCTAGCCCACTTCACCCTAAACCGACCCCATCAAACTTCACCCTAAACTAGCCCATTTGTCCCAACCGCCTTCACCCATCATCCCTAAACCCACCCACTTATACCTAGCCCAGCCACCCCTAACCGACCTAAACTAAACCTAGCCCAGCCACCCTAAACCGACCTAAACTAAACCTAGCCTAGACCAAACCGACCTAAACTAAACCTAGCCTAAACGTCCTAACCGAGTGCACCTTGCACTCGGTTTGTGCCCAACTGCGCATCCCACTCCACTACCACCAGCCTGCCACCTTCACCTAGCTCCCAGCCGAACCCCCTGTCCGCTACACCTCGCCTCACAACCCCCCAGCCTGCACCTCAGCAGCGCCTAACTCCCCGGCCTGCACCTTGTGCAGTGCCCCAGCCACATGCCAGCACCAAGCTTCCGCCCCAACCACACCATAGCGCCCTGCCACAGCCACACCCGCACACCATACTGCCCGTTGCAGTGCCTTTGCCTCAGCACCTGCCCATAGCCAACACACCCCTGCGCGCCACAGCACTTCCCTAGTCGCACTATGCGCGTCACCCGCCATCTCCCACGCCCGCACTTCATCAGCACCCTGCCGCGTCCGCACCTCACCAGCACCCCACCGCGCCAACATCCCCAGCACCCCACCTTACTACCATACCCCAGCCGAACTCCTGCCCCAGCCACCTGTCGCACCCCTTTTGCCGTGACTCAACCCCATCCTACCTAACTCAGCTAAGACCTCACCTAGCTAGGACCACACTCATTGCACCCTAACCTAGGACCTTGGCCGAACCCAGCTCATCCTAAACCATCAAGCACTTGGTTGCCCCCAAGTAAACCCAAACCTAACCTCACACGTCTAGACCCACCTAAGGAGACCTATCTCGTGGCTGCCAAGGAGGACGGACTCGAGCAACTTGAGAGGCAAAAGCCGACCACGTGTAAGTGTTTGTTTAAGTTCAGTTTTTACCTTACTTATTTAAGATTAAATTCAATTCAATACGGGGTTGTAATAATGGAGCGAAGTCTCCCCCCAAAATGTAATATTTGTGCTTGAAACATATCCACACACGTGCACTTGAGCCTTCTCGCTCTTAATTGTACACAAAGGACACCAACGTGCACATGAGCCTTTCCGCTCTTATATTGCACATGATTGCACACACATTGAGCCTTTTCGCTCTTAAGCTAAAGTATATATTTCCATTCGGGTATTTACTTTAGTGAAAGATGTGTGAGTTGCAATTCAATTTGGATATTTACATTCAAGTTGTGTGAGTTTGTCATTTAAATTTAAAACTTACACACACGTATTGAGCCTTTTCGCTCTGAAGCTAAAGTATATATTTTCATTTGGGTATTTACTTTAGTAAAAGTTGTGTGAGTTGTCATTTAAATTTCACACTTACACACACGTGCATTGAGCCTTTCCGCTCTTAAACTAAAGTATATATTTCAATTCGGGTATTTACTTTAGTGAAAGCTGTGTGAGTTGTCATTTCAATTTCACACGAGAAGCACACAAAAGCACTCGAGCCTTTCCGCTCTCCACTCTCACACACATTGAGCCTTGTCGCGCTTAGGATATAACATATTTATATATTTTCAAGTTGTGTGAGTTTACTTCACGTCGAGTTGCATTTCCCTTTGTGTGGATTTACATTAAGTCGCGTGAGTTGCTTTACATTTCGAGTATTTACATTAAGCTACGTGAGTTTGTAAACAACCCAAAATAAAACAAATTTTGAAAACAAACATCTAGTTTGAAAATGTAATTCAAAACCAGATTTTGAAGTTTTCGAAACCCTGGGGGCTGTAAAAGCCCGAAATTTTGGCTTTTAAACCCTGTTCAACTCAATTTGCTCACATATGGGCCAAGTCCCATTTTTGCCAAAAAGCCAAGACGAACAGGTAAACCCTGATCGAAAGCAACCCCAAAAAGCAGGTTCGAAGCCTAGGAGATAGCTCAACCTGATAGAAAGCACAATCAAAAGGCGAAAGGAGAGCCCAAGCCAGGAGCATACTTTAAGCCCGGATCATCACATGTGAAGCCACGATCACCCACTGAAGTAGCAGAAATTTAAGCCCAAAACGGTGAAAATCAAGCAAAACGGAGTTCAGAATGTGAGATAGAGTCTAGACGACAAAGTTGGGGAAAACCCAACACCAGACGGAGCGCTGATGAAGCCAGTGCCCGCACAAAACGTCTGCCTCAAGAAGCCAAGAAGGACCATCCAGAGAAAATTTGGATTGGATCTAGACCATAAATATCCAGATCCAAATCAAAATAGTGAATAGTGTTTGGATTTGTGTCAATCCAAATAGTGTTTGGATTTGGATTGGATACAAATAGTGTTTGGATTGGATCAAATCTAGACCAAAATATCTAGATCCATATCCATAAAAATGTTGGGTTTGGATCAGATACGGATATCAAAATATCCGAGATGTAAGATCAAGATCCAAATAGTGTTTGGATTTGGATTTGGATCTAGATCTCAAACCCAAACCCAAATCCAAGACCCACCTCAAATGTCTATAAATAGAGGTGAGGGGGTCCATTTCAAAGGGTTCATGCAAATGCTTGGGAGGAGAGAGAGTGAGAGAGGGACCTAGTCATGTGGGCTCATTGGGTGAGGTGGGTTCAAGCCATGTGGGCTAAGTGGGTCTAGACCAAGGGGCTGCAACCAAGGTGGGCTGGACCAAGGGAGGCTGCAACCGTGGAGAAGTGGGCTCAACCCTAACTGAACCCTAACTAGACCTAACCTAACCCCAACCGCCTCAAACTATCCCTAACAAACCTTAAAGACCTCACTCCGGTCTGCCGTGAGCAAACCCACACGCCCCCTGATGCTGCCGCTACCCTCTACTGCTTGTCGCGCCCCTTTGATGCTACCGTGCGTCCTGCGCGTCACCCGAACCTCCTGCAGCGCCCAACGCTCCCTTGCAGCGCCCCTTACGCCATCCTGCGCCACTGCGAGCCTCGCGCCACAGCAGTCTGCCTGCGCGCACCAACTGTTGCACCAGTCACTCGATGCCTCCCCTGCCGGCCTGACCTGCACCCTACCAGCCTTAGCCAGCCCTAGGCAGCTTTAGCCAGCCACTCTAGCCACCTAGGACAGACCCTAGATAGTCTTCCCTTGGCCAAACCTAAGTTCTCCTGAGACCTTAACCGTGACCCATAAAACCTCTCTCAAAGCCACTTAGGAAAATCCCTCTTAGCTGCCCAAAGTAAACCATAAGCCCAAATTTGCGCAAGTTGAAAACGGACCAGCTATTTGTAAGTGTCTAAACTTGGTCTATTACATTAACTTGCTTTATATTCAATTAAATTTTGATATGGGGTTGTAATAATGGAGCGTAGTCTCCCCCAAGATATAATATTGATGTATGACTGTAGACACGGAAAATCTTCGACTCCGGGTTCTTAAGCCTGAAGCGAATCTTTTCATGCTTACATCGCTTTAAAAGGGTGTGCCAGGTAGCTTTCTCAAACTAGCGAAGTAAGTTTTGAAAATATCTGACTTTTTGGGGCGACTGTGGATAAGTGGGATCTTTTCGTCGTAGACCTTCTTGAACCGACGCTCAAGGGTCAGTTTGTACGCTTTAGGAATTCTCGATTTTGAACAAACACGACTCTTTTGAAAACCTGAAAGTGTTTTATCGATTGGTTTTGTCAAAATTGCAGATTTTATGCATGGGATCTACATGTTCTTATGTCTCTTGGGTTTTTAGCAAATTTTGGCGTGTAATTGTGTGCATCAAGTGCTCGATTTTATCAAATTCTATACGAGTTTGCTTGAAATTGTTCGATGCAAGTATGCTCCCTATCTCGAGTGTGGCGTGTATGCAATGCAACTCACACAACTTGAAGGGAAAACCCAGAATTTAAAGACATAGCATAAGGGAAATTGTAGAAGGCAAAATATGGCTATATCTTAGATGCGAAAATAAAATATATAGCTATATCTTAAGAGCGAGGAGGCTCAAAGTGAGTGAGTGCTTTGAGTGTATAAATTGAAAGGCAACTCACGCAACTTGAATTTAAAACCCAGCTGAAAGGGAAATACGTATATATACGTAAGAGCGGAAAGGCTCAATGTGAGTGAGTGCTTTGAGTGTATAAAATGAAAGACAACTCACACGACTTGAACCTTAAAACCCTGCTGAATGTATATAAATAGAGCTATATCCTATGGGCTGTTGAGGCCCGTTTGTGTGCAAAAGTGTGCAGATAAGAGCGGAAAGGCTCGAGTGTACGTGTGTGATTCGTGTTACAAACCACAATATTACATCTCGGGGGGAGACTACGTTCCATTATTACAACCCCGTATCGAATTTAATTGAAATTGAAACAATGTAAAAGACTAGATTCGAGCACTTACACGTCGTCTGCTTGGGCTTTCTTTATCAATGAGATCCGACCTTGGATATAGCCGTTGGATGGACCTCTCGCTACGAACCGATCAGCTGCGTGGGGTGTTGATCCTAGGTCACGACCTAGGCTATGTCGGCATGCGAAGGTTCTATGGTTTTGGGTAGGACTCGAGCAAATCTAAGGCAAGGCGTAGGGGATCTAAGGCCAGCTCTAACGTGAAGGGCTTAGGTAAGGTTTGAGTCAAAGTCCTAAGGTGATACTCGGTCAGCTAAGGTCTGAGTTGGGTGATGGTTCATGGGTGGATTTGGGGCAGGATTATAAAGGAATGCTCGGCCAAGTGGTGGCCGAGCTTGTTTGGTGTATTGGGGATGATCCTAGGCGAAATCCTAAGGAAAGGGCCTAAGTGAATGCTCGGCCAAATGGTGGCCGAGCTGGGCAAGTTTGGGAGTTCGACTTAGGTGGGAACTAGGGTGAAGTCCTAAAGGGATGGCTCGGCCAATGGTGGCCGAGCTGGGCAGTTCTTAGAGTTAGTTTTGGTTAGGATTTAGGGCGAGGTCCTAAAGATGAGAGTCTTATTGGTGGCTTCTACTTGGCCGTTGCCTTGAGGGTAGTAAGGCGACGAGAAGTGATGATTTATGCCATACTTGTTGCACAGTTTGACCATCCACTCATTTTTGAATGGGGTGCTATTATCAGACACAAGATCTCTTGGAACTCCAAATCGAGCCAAGATGTTTTTCCTAATGAAAGCCACCACGTGTTGCCCCTGGATGTTGGTCAGGGAGGTAGCTTCAACCCACTTGGAAAAATACTCAGTGGCTGCTAAAATGAACCTGTGTCCATTCGATGCCTTTGGAAAAATTGGTCCTACGATATCAAACGCCCACATGGTGAATGGCCAGGGGCTGACCACAGAATACAGTGATGATGAGGGGATATGAATGGCGTGACCATGCACTTGACATGGGTGACACTTCCTAACATGATCGTGGCAATCTTTTCTCAGGGTGGACCAAAAATAACCCCCTCTAAGTATTTTCATTGCCATCATATTGGCATTGACATGGCCTCCACATTCTCCATCGTGGAATTCATGCATAACAGTCCTAGCCTCCTCTAGGTCGATGCATCTCAGTAAGATGTTGGTAAAACTCTTTTTGTACAGAACCCTACCCAAAATCATGTATCGGGTAGAAATTTTTTGGATGAATGCCTTATGTTTAGATGTGGCATCTTCAGTGAATCCCCCATTTTTTAGAAAATACTTTATGTCATAAAACCAAGGTTTTTCATCAGAATCAGGGTTATTTTGGCAAATTTGTAAATCGTGTATAGAAGGAGTGGGTGAATGCCATATTTCAAAGTGGGATCGACCCTTAGGGCTGAACCCAAGGATGAGAGGGCATCAGCAACGCCATTATCCTCTCTTCCTACGTGTGTGAGAGTACATGATTGGAACGACTCGACCAGTTGAGTAGCCAACTCGTGATATGGAAGCAGTTTTTCATTTCGAACTTGCCAAATTTTTAAAACTTGGTTTATAACAAGGAGTGAATCTCCAAAGACCTCGATGCATGATGCCCCTAGAGTTTTCGAAACTTTTAAACCTTGTATGAGTGCTTCATACTCAACTATATTGTTGGAACATTCAAAATCTAGGCGAATTGCTATTGGATCTCTCCCTTTTCAGGGGATACGTGGATGATCCCGGCACCAACCCCTCGTTGGTTTCATGCCCCGTCGAAGTGCATCTTCCACACTTGGTTTTCGAAAGAGTTTGCCAAAATGTGGTTTTGAAAATGGTTTTGCAATATGCCTTCATCAAGCATTTCATTGAGTGTGGGATACGCATCTTCTAGGGGGAACTCAGCCATGTAGTCTGCTAGGGCTTGCCCCTTAATGGATACCTGGTGATGGTATTTCAAGTCATACTCCATTAGAAGGAGTTGCCATTTGCCCAATCTTCCCGTGAGAATGGGTTTTTCGAATAAGTGCTTGATTGGGTCAAGCTTGGACACTATCCAAATCTCATGATCTAGGAAATAGTGTCGAAATTTCTGGCAGGCCCAAACTAGGGCCAAGCACGTCTTCTCCATGGCCTGATAATTCCTTTCGTTAGCCAAGAGAGTTTTCAAAAGATAGTATATGGCATATTCCTTGTGAGTGTCATCCTCGTACTGAGCTAACAGAGCTCCCAAGGCATTCGCATGCACAGAAATGTAAAGTAGAAGAGGTTTTCCTTGCTTTGGAGTGTTTAAAACGGGAGGGTTAACTAAGTATGCCTTTAATCTTTCAAACGATTTTTGGCACTCGTCATCCCATAAAATTTTGTGCCCTTTCTCAACAACTTGTTTAAGGGTTCGCATCTAGTTGCCAGGTTTGAAATAAACCTGCGAATGGACTGTAGGCGACCCTGGAGGCTACGAATCTCCGTGAGATTGGAGGGTTGAGCCATGTCTATGATGGCTCGACACTTAGAGGGGTCGACTTCTATGCCCCTTTGGCTTACCATAAATCCTAAAAGCTTACCGGATTCTACACAGAATACACACTTTTGAGGGTTTAGCTTTACGTTGTAAAGTCTAAGCCTTTCGAAAATCTTGTAAACAGCCCGAAATCCCACAAATTTCTCAAACGAACCTGGTTTTGTAAAAGCAGCCCCAAAGGGCTATTTTGAGTATGGAAACCCAGGAGCCTTCCAAGCAACCCTGTACAGATGTTTTGAACTTTTATATGTTTTAAATATGTATAATATGTTTTAAAAACTGTTAAAATATGTTTTGAAACCCCACGAAGCGGCTTGGCCTGACGCAAGCAGGACCAGAAGAGCTAAAGAGAGCCCGAAACCGGAGCACATGTCGAGCCTGGCACAACAACTCTCGTATTGAATCCACCCCCAGGATCTCGAACGTCTAAGACCCTATTATAATCAGACATCACTTGAAATCATCTCTGGAAGGTGAAAATAGAAGCGGACGATCATGTTGGTGAAGACCCAACGCAGACGGAGTACTGATACTGTCAGACCCCGCACAAACCGTTCGTTTTGAACACAGCCTGAAGGAGTCAGAATTCAGTTTGGATTGGATCCGGACCATATATATCCAGATCCCAATCCAAACCCATGTGTGGATTTGGATTTGGATTTGGATCTAGAGATCCAATCCAATATCCACATCCATGGCCCACATCACCTTCTCATAAAGGGAGGTGGGGCCCACTTGAAGTTCACGTGGGATTATGGGCATGAGAGAGAGTGGGGGAGGATAAGATTTGAGGATAATTGTAATTAAGCTTGACTTGTGTGTCAAGTTTGGGGTTAATCATGTGGGTTAGCCTAATTAGCATGGGTTTAAGCTTGTATTTGCCAGAACCTAACCTAGGGCTGCACCAACATGATGCAATAAGGTCTATGGGTTATGCAAAGGGAGCTTCCTAACCCAATCCTAAGTAAAAACCCCTAATCCTAGCCTTTTACCCTAATCCCGGCCTAAACCTAGCCTAATCACCTAACCCACTTCCCTAATCCTCCCCTAACCCTAGCTTAATTTCCTTAAACCTAACCTAATACTAGCCTAATCACCTAACCCACCTCACTAAACCTCACCCCAAAACCAACCCACCTAGCTAAGCCCTAAACCCCTAAACCACCCCACCTAAACCTAGCACACCATATCCCTAAAACCCCTTTAACCAAAATATCTGGCCCCTCCTCAAAACCAGCCCACCTTATCACCACACCACAACCACCTAAACCACCTTACCACCCTCAAAATACCAGCCCCAACCGCCATCTCCAAACCTATATAAACCCCCCCCTAGTGGGCGGGTTTTCCAAGCTTCTCCACCTTGGGCCAGCCGACCTTGGCCAATCTCCTTCCAGCCGAGCCTTCCACCTTGCTCCACCTGCACCACTTCCATTTAGCCAAGCTCCACCTCGCGCCACCACCACTGCCCCCGGCCTGCTCCACTCCACGTCACCACCACCTCCCGGCCGAATCCCATCCACCCAAAGCACCCTATCCCTTCTTCCATCCGCCAACTCCTTCACCATTCGGTTAGTACCTCAACCTAACTCTATCTCCTCTTCACTCCCCCTCCACTCTCAACCACCCATACCACCACTACATCACCCCATCATAGCCACCCGCCACCCTTACCCAGTTGAACAAACCTAAAGCCTTACACCACCCGCCTCCTTAAACCTTTTCCCCTAGTGATACCCAGCCACCTTCCACCTTGCTCCCTAGGACCTGCCCCTTCCAACTCTTGGTCATCCACTAACCCCACCTTCCACCACACCCTAGTTAACTCCCTTCCCATCCATAACATCCTAACTATCCTAGCCGCCGGCCACCACAAAAATTCCCCTAGTCGACCACCCCAGCCAACTGCACCAAACCCATTCGGTAGCCACCCCATTTCCCTTAGGCATTCCCTTTAGGCACCCCTTTAGCGCCACCTTCCATAGTGCCAACCTATCCCTTAGTGACCCTCCTTAGTCACCTTAGCCCAAAGCACCAAGGCAGCACACTCCTAGCAGCCGGCCAGCTTCAAGGCGCCCTTCCCGCACACCCAAGTCACCCGGCCAGCACCTCCCCTTGCCGTGCCACTTCGAGGAGCTCCCTCTTGCAGCTCAAGGCGAAGCCAAGCCTACGCTCAAGCAAGTCACCTCCGGACCAGCTATAAGTAAGTGCCTAACTCGGTCCTTAGTTGTAGACTTGCTTAAATTAAATTTGATACGGGGTTGTAATAACGGAGCATAGTCACCCCCCGCTTGTAATAATGTGGCTTGGCACACCCACACACACGTGCACTTGAGCCTACCTCGCTCTTAGTTGTGCACGATTTTGAACACACACGGGCCTAATCAGCCCCTTTAAATATAGGTTTATGTATATACTTTGAGTAGCGTAGGGTTTTGCTTGAGTTGGGTGTGTTGTCTTTACATTCTCGCACTCACACACATTGAGCCTTCGCTCTTATTTGCAAGACCCAAGTAAGGGCCGTGTGATACTATCCTTGGGTTTAATTTCATGTTGTGTGCGTAGTACTTCAATTCAAGCACTCACACACATTGAGCTTTCGCTCTTATTCCCAAGACCTTAGTTAAGGCCATATTGCAATTTCTATTTGGGTTTAATTTCATGTTGTGTGCATAGTACTTCAATTCAAGCACTCACACACATTGAGCTTTCGCTCTTATTCCCAAGACCTTAGTTAAGGCCATATTGTAATTTATATTTGGGTTTCATTTAAAGTCGTGTGTGTTGTCGTTACATTTTCACACGCACCCACATTGAGCCTTCGCTCTTATTTGTAAGACCCAAGTAAGGGCTCATATATATTATATACGTATTTCCCTTTTGGCTATGTCTTTTCAATTTGGGTTTTAAGGTTCAGCTGTGTGCGTGGTCTTTCAATATAAACACGGCACACACTTGCACAATTGAGCCTTTCTGCTCTTAAGATATAGCGTATTTCCCTTTTGCAATTTCCCTTCGGCATTTTACATTACAAGTCATTTCCCTTCGGCAATTTCCATTACAAGTCATTTCCCTTTGGCATTGTTTTTTACATTCGGGTTTTCCCTTTGGAGTAGCATGAGTTTGTATTGCATATACGCCATATCACGAGTTAGGACGCATATTGCATCAAAGCAAACCCCATACTCCCGCTCAAAATCGCCACATTTTAGTGGAGTGTTCATAACACACACCTAGGTGGCCCTAAAAAGGGATAAAAAGAAAGACTTAGGCACGTGCAAATCCATGTGATCTAAAATCTGAAATCATACCAAAAAAGACCCGAATCAAACACCTCGAACCACTTTCGTAGGTTTTTCCACTCAAACACTCGATTTTAAAAGCGTACAAACTGACCCTTGCGCATCGGTGCAAGAAGGTCTGCGACGACAAGAGCTTGCTTGCTCACAGTCACCACGTTAGAAGTCAGGTTTTAGAATATATCTTCGCTAGCTTAAGTAAGCTAGCTGGCACACCCTATTTGTTTAAATAGGACTTAGGCACACGAAAAGGTTTGTTCCTGTAGACACCGAAAATTTTCACTTACGGGTTCTTAGGCCTGAAGTGAACCTTTTCGCAATCTACATTCGCTTTATGGGCGTGCCAGCTAGTTTACTTTAACTAGCAAAGTATGTTTTGAAAATAATCTGACTTTTGAAAGGCGATTGTAGGCAAGCAGGATTTTTACGTCGCAGACCTTCTTGCACCGATGCGCAAGGGTTAGTCTGTACGCTTAGAGACTTCGTTTTGAAACAAGTTTAACTCAAAATATATTTTGAATGAAGAAGTGTTTTAAAACCTTTTGAAAACCATGCATTTGGGTGATTTTGACTTTGTAAGGGTTGGACGACCCTAAGTCTTTCAAATTTTAATCTACTTAGGCACGATGGGCGTGCATCGAAATAGCCTAAGTCTTGACATGTTTGCACGATTGATTCGGGTTTGTATGATTTTCAGTTTTTAGATCACATGGATTTGCACGTGCCTAAGTCTTTCTTTTTATCCCTTTATGGGCCACCTAGGTGTGTGTTATGAACACTCCACTACATGGGACGAATTTTGAGCGGGAGTACGGGACTTGCTTTGATGCAATATGCGTCCTACCTCGTGGTATGACGTAGATGCAATGCAAACTCACGCAACTCCAAAGGGAAAACCCGAATTTAAAAGACAATGCCGAAGGGAAATTGCCGAAGGGAAATAACCGAAGGGAAATGACTTGTAAAGTAAATAGCCGAAGGGAAATGACTTGTAAAGTAAATAGCGAAAGGGGAAATATGGCTATATCTTAAGAGCGGAAAGGCTCAATTGTGTAAGTGTGTGTCGTGTATATATTAAAAGACAACGCACACGACTTGAACCTTAAAACCCGAATCTTAAAGACATAGCCGAAAGAAATACTTTATATAGAGTATATGTAGGGGCCCTTACTTGGGTCTTGTAAATAAGAGCGAAGGCTCAATGTGTGTGCGTGCTTGAATTGAAAGACTTACACACACGACATGAAATGAAACCCAAATATAAATTGCAGTATGCCTTGACTAAGGTCTTGGGAGTAAGAGCGAAGGCTCAATGTGTGTGCATGTGGGAATGTAAAGACAACTCACACGACATAAATGAAACCCAAATATAACTGCAATAAGGCCTTTACTAAGGTCTTGGGAGTAAGAGCGAAGGCTTAATGTGTGTGCGTGTGGGAATGTAAAGACAACTCACACGACATAAATGAAACCCAAATATAACTGCAATAAGGCCTTTACTAAGGTCTTGGGAGTAAGAGCGAAGGCTCAATGTGTGTGCGTGTGGAAAATGGAAAGACAACACACACGACTTAATTAAAAACCCCCTTGACTTAAAATATATAAATATAACTATATATTAAGGGCTTGTTAGGCCCGTGTGTGTGCGAAAAGTGTACGACTAAGAGCGGAAAGGCTCTAGTGCGCGTGTGTGTGGGTGTGTCAAACCACGCTATTATAATCGGGGGGAGACGAAACTCCTTTACTACAACCCCGTATCAAAATTTAATTGAATATAAAGCAAGTTAATGTAATAGACCAAGTTTAGACACTTACAAATAGCTGGTCCATGTTCAACTTGCTTGCATGTGGGCTCACGGTTTACCTTGGGCAACCAAGAGGGGGTTATCCTAGGGGGCTTTGAGGGAGGTTCTATGGGGCACGGTTAGGGCCTTAGGGGAACTAAGGTTCGGCAAAGATGGGGCTGTCTAGGGTCTGTCCTAGGTGGCTGGAAGAGGTGCAGGTCACGGCCAGGGGGGTGGTCAGGTCGGCAGGAAGGTGTCGGGCGCAGCAATCGGGCGCCTGGCGCTGGGCGCAGGCGCTGGCGGGCGTCTGGCACTAGGAGGGGCGTCTGGCGCTAGGATGGCGTCAGGGCGCGGGATGGCGTCAGGGCGCGGGATGGCATTAGGGCGCACGACAGGCGCGGTCCGGTTAGGTTTAGGTTGGTTCAAGTCTAGGGTTAGGTTTGGTCGAACCTAGGTTGGGTTAGGGCTAGGTTTAGTTAGGGTTAGGTTCAGTTGGGGTTAGGTAGGTTCGAACCTAGGTTAGGTTGGGGTTAGGTTTAGAGGGGTGTAGAGAGAATGGCTAGGTTAGGTTAGGCTTACCTCTTGGAGCCGGTCCTTCTTGGCTTGAGCCCACGTCTCCACGGTTGCAGCCACTTGGTCCAGCCCACCTTGGTTGCAGCCCCTTGGTCTAGACCCACTTAGCCCACATGGCTTGAACCCACCTCACCCAATGAGCCCACATGGCTAGGTCTATCACTCCCTCTCTCTCCTCCCAAATATTTGCATGAACCCTTTACATGGACCCCCTCACCTCTATTTATAGAGATTTGAGGTGGGTCTTGGATTTGGGTTTGGGTTTGGGGTTTGGATCCAGACCCAAATCCAAACACTATTTGGATCTAGATATTGGATCTCGAATATTTTGAGATCCGTATCCGATCCAAACCCAACATTTTTATGGATATGGATATGGATATTTTGATCCAGATCTAATCCAATCCAAACACTATTTGGATCCAATCCAAATCCAAACACTATTTGGATCAACCCAAACACTATTTGGATTGGCCCAAATCCAAACACTATTCATTACATGGATTTGGATCTGGATATATATAGTCCAGATCCAAATCAAAATTTCTTCAAACAGTCCTTCTTGGCTTCTCGAGGCGAATGATCTGTGCGGGCACTGGCTTCATCAGCGCTCTGTCTGGTGTTCGGTTTTCCCCAACTTTGTCGTCCGGACTCCATCTCGCCATTCTAGACTCCGTTTTTCTTGGTTTTCACCATTTTTGGCTTTCTCTTCAAACGGGCTCTGCTTTCTTTTGTTTTTTTATCAGGGAGTGGCTTCTGAAGCTCTGGGCTTGAATCCTCTTCGGGCCTAGGGTCTTCTTTTGCGTTCTGTACCTGTTTTCACATTTCAAAATAGGTCATCGTTTTGGCTCAAACGAGCTTTTTGGTGTTTTGAGAGTTTTTGAAAAATAGAAGATTTGGGGTGTTTAAAGATGCCCCTCTTTGGCATTATCCAAATGTATTTGGATAATGGCAAAGAAGAAACACCCCATTTTGGTTTTTCTCTCAAATTTTCTCGAGAATGCACCATTTATTTCGCAAAAACCCTGTTTTCTTTTCCACAGGTAGGGATTTTTAGCAAAAGGGGGCTTTTCCTAGCTATTTCCCTATATGTATGATCATGCACGAATGACTCTTTGAATGCATGCATGAGAAAAATTTTATTTTTGGTTTTTGAGCCCAAAGAGAGCCTTTTGAGGCTGGTTGCTCCGAGCAGGTTTTTACCCATGTCTTTTTGACATTTGTGGGTTTTTCGAAAATTTCTTTTTGAAAAGGAACTCCTTTTAACTTGTATCGAAAAGGACTTCCATTTTTCATACTTCCCTTCATTCGGGTTTCAATACCTGCTACTCAGTAGAGGTTTTTGGGTAGGAAAACTTGGAAAACATTTCAAAGTTCCATTTCCTACAAAATAGAGTCGAGTTCTCAAACAAAATGAAATCCAAATAAGCCGATTTTATTCGTACTTTAGGATTTTCGTAAATTTGAATCTTTTTCCTCGGGGATAAGCCGTAGGGATATGGGAAAGAGATACCACGGTCCCTTCTGAAGCGTCCCATGGTTTTAGGCAAAGAATCAGAAAATCGCTCTTTGGAGCTTTGGCTTTTTGTTTCTTTTTTTTTCATAGAGGGTCTCCCTTTGGGAGTATTTTTTCATTAATCCCTTTTTTCTTTAAAGGAGAGCAGCTCTTTGGAGGAGTTTTTGTATTCCCTGTTTATGAAGGGAAGACCTCTTTGGGAGGAGTGTTTTTATATCTCCTTTTTCTTTTGAAACGAGAAGACCTCTTTCGGAGGAGTTTTTGTATTCCTTGTTTATGAAGGGAAGATCACTTTCGAAGGAGTTTTTGCATTCTCGTTTTTTTGTTTTTCTTTTGAACACAGCCAATTTTCCTTTTCGGAGAGAAAGTAGGATGGGGGAAGGCTTATCCCTTTAGTTACTCAATTCAAACGAGATCGTCCTATTTCTTAATAGCATCTGCTATTCAAAAATATTTTGATATTTTGAACAAGGCTTAATCTTGTAAGCCAGGGTTCTTTGAAATATCGCCAATTCATTTTTGGAAGACTCTACTTTTCGAAAAGTATAGATTCCTCCATTCGGGGTTATACAATCTACTTCGATCCTTCTTTCAAGAAGTTTCAAAGGAGTTCGATTTTTTTCAAAATCTTTTTGAAGAAGAATTCAACATAAACCCTTTTGAATATTTGGGCATTTTCGGGGTTTTGCTAATTTCTACCCACAACATCAACAAATTTCTAATTTTTGTTGCCCTTTTGAAGACATGGGGACATTCCTACTCGAGTTTGCCATAATTTTGGGCTTTCTTCGGGGTGATATGATGCATGCTATGCACTCCATGTGTTTTAAAATGGAAATACATGTTTTTATGCAACGATGAACACATGAAATGTATCTCACAAATCACGAAGGAGATGCATTCGCTTATCCATGGAAAGTGTCTAGGGGCTGTATTTAAAAATGCCCCTAGCTTGATGGGAATTTCGCATGGCCATATGGTGAAGGGCCATGGCTTTTCAAAGGGATTTTGGATGGACAATGGTATGTTCATGTCCATGCACTTCCATGGTTTTTCTAACATGATACTTTTTGCTCAAGGATGGGAAACATAACCAGCCCTAAGTGATCGTCATGGCCATCAGGTGTTCGTTTTGACATGGTCTCCATATTTCATCGTGAGATTCATGTTCTTTATCCTAACACAATCAAGGTTTTCATATAAACCAGAAGTTGAAGAAAATCTTTCTTTTCAAAGCCATGAAAGGTTTTTGTGAAATGTGTAACCCTTTTTCAAGATTCTCATTTTCTTTTAAAATTTGCCTCGAAGGTGTTTGGTTTTGATTTGTATGGAGACATGCCTATGAAGGCTCGATACTTAGGGGGTCGACTCTTATTGCCCCTTTGATTTTGCAAAACCCTGAATTCGATTTCTAGAATGATGTCTAGACTCGATGCATATGAATGATTTCAAAGTGTAATGCATGATGCTTATGCACACACTATGGGTTAACTTATTTCTAAAAATCCCCAATTTTCCATAAGTTAAGGATTTTTGCGAAGTTCAGGAAGCTTGGAGGTGTTTATTCCTCCTTGCTTTGGTGATTCTCGAGCTTTTCATTTTTGAAAAAGCTCTAGGTAAAAGGGTGGATAGGAACAACTTTTTGGATACTTGGTTTCAGGGAGTATATACATTTTTTTTTTTTTGAAAGCATTTTTACAATTTTTCGAAAAATGGGCTTTGTACATGGCCAAAGGCTTTTGAAACAAAATTTCTTTTTGGAATTTTCGTTTTTCCAAATGTTTTTGAGATTTTGAGAGTTTTCAATTTTTTTTGTCTTTTTCAAAAGTAGGGATCTTCCATTGAACCTTCAAAGAAAACATTCATGAATCAGACTCTAATCAGATAGGTCATGGGTTTCGGTTTTAGAGGTTCTACAAGGCACCCTTGACCCAGATGGTCTTAGGTGGCGGCTCTGGGGGTATGGGTGGGCTGTAGCCCAGTCCATATCATTCCCTATTGGTTCTAGGTAGGACAGGCTCAAGCCTACCTTGGTTTCGGGTTCCCAGGCCCGCGTAGGGTTTATATCCCATATTTAGAATCATGTTCCAAGACTTTTTGCTTTTCGAAAAGTTTTGGTATAAATCATGATCTTGGAACATGGAATCGTCCATGTTGGGGATATATACCCTTTTGGATATCGGGAGTTTGGATTCCGGGGTGATGGAAGACTTGGGCTTCCATACAAACCTGGTTTGGGAGACTTTGCCCTCAAGGAAAGCCAAGCTTGGTTCCTTGAGGAGTTTTGGACATAGTAGGGTTATGGAAAACTTATGGTTCCATACCCCATTTTGGGAAAAATTTACTTCAAGGGGAGCCATGCAAGGTCCCTTGAAGTTTTTGACTTGGTCCCTAGGTTCAACTCGTGGTGCCCCTAGGGATTGATTTTTTTGTTTCAAAGCCATAGCCTTGGTTCCAGGGCACAAGACTAGGCTCGAAGAAGTGGGTTTTTCTATGGTAGGGTTATGAGCTCCTAAGATGTCGATGCATGTATTAGGGGTCTCCATGTCTACCATTTTCGGAACTTCTTTTTGTTTTTGAAATTCCTTTGAATGGTGCGCGACAGTTGGCGCACCTTGAAAATCCTCAAGTTTTGGCACAGTTTGTGGGTTTGTGTGTGCAAAGGGGTTATCCAATGCATCTGATGACCCTACATGAAGAAGAGAGTTTTGAGAAGGATGGGTTTCAGGCATACCTCTTTGTGGCTTGTCTACCTTTTCAGGGTGAGAGCAAGCCGATTTCCCGGGTAACTTTGTTTTGAGCCCCCGGGGTTTTACGAGGCGTTTCCTTTCGAAACCTTCCTGTTTTTCACTCTCGTTCCTTTGTAGGGTGTGGACTTCATGTCCCACTGTATGTGTGTACCTAGACTTAGGACTTTTACTTAAAGTTTTCGAAATTCCAAAATTTTCTTTCTCAATTTTTTGGTCTTTTTCCAAATTTTCAAGATTTTTTTGGTTTTTTGAAATAGAAAAATCTTTTTTTGGTTTTTCTATGGATTTTGAAAAGCTTGAAGTTGTAGGAGTGGACGACTTATCCCTTTTGCCGGGATTTGTCTTTAATCTCCAATTCCTCGTTGAGTTTGAGATCGGTTTTCAATTCACGATCTGTATGTGCCCTCAAAGAGCTGCTATGTGATCGATGGGCTTTAAGCTCCTTACTTAAAGCATCCATCTTTTGAAATATTTTTTCAATCTCATCGAGCTCTCTTTGGGCTTTATCTGATTTGAAAGCCTCTTTTAGTTTACTCAACGAAGATTTTTGTAGCTTTCTATCCATTTTCATGCAATTTTCCTAAGTATGCACGATTTTTGAAAAAAAACACTTTTTTTTCGAAAATTTGAGTATAACTCGTTTGTTTGAAGTCTGCTTAAGTCCCGGGTCCCACCGGGTGTGCCAATCTGTAGACACCGAAAATTTTCACTTACGGGTTTTTAGGCCTGAAGTGAACCTTTTCGCAATCTACATTCGCTTTATGGGCGTGCCAGCTAGTTTACTTTAACTGGCAAAGTATGTTTTGAAAATAATCTGACTTTTCAAAGGCGATTGTAGGCAAGCGGGATTTTTACGTCGCAGACCTTCTTGCACCGATGCGCAAGGGTTAGTCTGTACGCTTAGAGACTTCGTTTTGAAACAAGTTTAACTCAAAATATATTTTGAATGAAGAAGTGTTTTAAAACCTTTTGAAAACCATGCATTTGGGCGATTTTGACTTTATAAGGGTTGGACGACCCTAAGTCTTTCAAATTTTAATCTACTTAGGCACGATGGGCGTGCATCGAAATAGCCTAAGTCTTGACATGTTTGCACGATTGATTCGGGTTTGTATGATTTTCAGTTTTTAGATCACGTGGATTTGCACGTGCCTAAGTCTTTCTTTTTATCCCTTTATGGGCCACCTAGGTGTGTGTTATGAACACTCCACTACATGGGGCGAATTTTGAGCAGGAGTATGGGGCTTGCTTTGATGCAATATGCGTCCTACCTCGTGGTATGGCGTAGATGCAATGCAAACTCACGCAACTCCAAAGGGAAAACCCGAATTTAAAAGACAATGCCGAAGGGAAATTGCCGAAGGGAAATAACCGAAGGGAAATGACTTGTAAAGTAAATAGCCGAAGGGAAATGACTTGTAAAGTAAATAGCGAAAGGGGAAATATGGCTATATCTTAAGAGCGGAAAGGCTCAATTGTGTAAGTGTGTGTCGTGTATATATTGAAAGACAACGCACACGACTTGAACCTTAAAACCCGAATCTTAAAGACATAGCCGAAAGAAATACTTTATATAGAGTATATGTAGGGGCCCTTACTTGGGTCTTGTAAATAAGAGCGAAGGCTCAATGTGTGTGCGTGCTTGAATTGAAAGACTTACACACACGACATGAAATGAAACCCAAATATAAATTGCAGTATGCCTTGACTAAGGTCTTGGGAGTAAGAGCGAAGGCTCAATGTGTGTGCGTGTGGGAATGTAAAGCCAACTCACACGACATAAATGAAACCCAAATATAACTGCAATAAGGCCTTTACTAAGGTCTTGGGAGTAAGAGCGAAGGCTCAATGTGTGTGCGTGTGGAAAATGGAAAGACAACACACACGACTTAATTAAAAACCCCCTTGACTTAAAATATATAAATATAACTATATATTAAGGGCTTGTTAGGCCCGTGTGTGTGCGAAAAGTGCATGACTAAGAGTGGAAAGGCTCAAGTGCGCGTGTGTGTGGGTGTGTCAAACCACGTTATTACAATCGGGGGGAGACGAAGCTCCTTTACTACAACCCCATATCAAAATTTAATTGAATATAAAGCAAGTTAATGTAATAGACCAAGTTTAGACACTTACAAATAGCTGGTCCATGTTCAACTTGCTTGCACGTGGGCTCACGGTTCACCTTGGGCAGCCAAGAGGGGGTTATCCTAGGGGGCTTTGAGGGAGGTTCTATGGGGCACGGTTAGGGCCTTAGGGGAACTAAGGTTCGGCAAAGATGGGGCTGTCTAGGGTCTGTCCTAGGTGGTTGGAAGAGGTGCAGGTCACGGCCAGGGGGGTGGTCAGGTCGGCAGGAAGGCATCGGGCGCAGCAATCGGGCGCCTAGAGCTGGGCGCTGGGCGCTGGCGGGCATCTGGCGCTAGGAGGGGCGTCTGGCGCTAGGATGGCGTCAGGGCGCGGGATGGCGTCAGGGCGCACGGCAGGCGCGGTCCGGTTAGGTTTAGGTTGGTTCAAGTTTAGGGTTAGGTTTGGTCGAACCTAGGTTGGGTTAGGGCTAGGTTTAGTTAGGGTTAGGTTCAGTTGGGGTTAGGTAGGTTCGAACCTAGGTTAGGTTGGGGTTAGGTTTAGAGGGGTGTAGAGAGAATGGCTAGGTTAGGTTAGGCTTACCTCTTGGAGCCGGTCCTTCTTGGCTTGAGCCCACGTCTCCACGGTTGCAGCCACTTGGTCCAGCCCACCTTGGTTGCAGCCCCTTGGTCTAGACCCACTTAGCCCACATGGCTTGAACCCACCTCACCCAATGAGCCCACATGGCTAGGTCTATCACTCCCTCTCTCTCCTCCCAAATATTTGCATGAACCCTTTACATGGACCCCCTCACCTCTATTTATAGAGATTTGAGGTGGGTCTTGGATTTGGGTTTGGGTTTGGGGTTTGGATCCAGACCCAAATCCAAACACTATTTGGATCTGGATATTGGATCTTGGATATTTTGAGATCCGTATCCGATCCTAACCCAACATTTTTATGGATATGGATCTGGATATTTTGATCCAGATCCGATTCAATCCAAACACTATTTGGATCCAATCCAAATCCAAACACTATTTGGATTGACCCAAACACTATTTGGATTGGCCCAAATCCAAACACTATTCATTACATGGATTTGGATTTGGATATATATGGTCCAGATCCAAATCAAAATTTCTTCAGACAGTCCTTCTTGGCTTCTCGAGGCAAACGATCTGTGCGGGCACTGGCTTCATCAGCGCTCCGTCTGGTGTTGGGTTTTCCCCAACTTTGTCGTCCGGACTCCGTCTCGCCGTTCTAGACTCCGTTTTTCTTGGTTTTCACCATTTTTGGCTTTCTCTTCAAACGGGCTCTGCTTTCTTTTGTTTTTTTATCAGGGAGTGGCTTCTGAAGCTCTGGGCTTGAATCCTCTTCGGGCCTAGGGTCTTCTTTTGCCTTCTATACCTGTTTTCACATTTCAAAACAGGTCGTCGTTTTGGTTCAAACGAGCTTTTTGGTGTTTTGAGAGTTTTTGAAAAATAGAAGATTTGGGGTGTTTACAGTTCCAAGCTGAAGAACTAGGAAGCAGAGATTTTCTGCGTCTACAAATCTTTTGCAAACATTCGAGATGAGTGCATCGAGTTTTTGACTTAGCCAGGAGATCATCTACATATACCTCTATGAGCTCATGAATCTGATCGTGAAAGATCGAGGTCATAGCTCTCTGGTACGTGGCGCCAGCATTTTTCAAACCAAAGGGCATGACTATATAGCAGTACGTGCCCCATGGGGTTGTGAAAGCGGTCTTAGCCTGATCTCGTGGGCTTAGTTTGATTTGGTTATATCCTGAATAGCCATCCATGAATGAAAACATTTCATGATTTGCTGTACTATCGACTATCAAATCAATGTTTGGTAAAGGGAAATTATCTTTTGGTGTGGCTTTATTCAGGATTCTGAAATCGATGCATATCCTAATTTTCCCACTAGTTTTTCGAACAACAACTATATTGGACAACCAATCAGAATGCGCAATGGGTTTTATAAATCCGGCTTTTAACAGATCTTCTAAACTCTCTTTGACTTGTGAATGCACATTCGGATGTATCTTCCTAAGATTTTGTTTTACGGGTTTTGCATCTGAATCTAAGGGAAGACGATGTTCTACAACATTCGGGTCTATACCCGGCATGTCTTCATACGTCCATGCAAACACATCAATGTAGGTTTTCAAAAATGCAATGAATGATGCTCTTTCATGCTCATGCAAACATGCTTCTACCTTAATGAGTTTGGGCTTTGAATCACTCCCTAAGTTTATCTCTATGAAATCCCCTCCTACTGATTTCGAAGGTTTTTCAAAATCGAGAATTTTATGGAATTTTGGGAGCTCAGAAGTAGGATCTTCCTTGAGGGAATCCATTTTCGGGCTTTGATCATTCTCAAGACTTCTAAATCCTAGGGAATTTGGACTTGACACAGTTTTCGCAAGCGCCTAGTTTTTGTTTTGGATTTTCTACAGGTTTTGAAGATTTTGGTCCTCTTATGAAGAGGACTTTCTTTTTGAAATCCTTTGCTTTTTCAAAACCTTTACCAGGAGCTGCTAAATACAGGATTTTGTTTTTGGTATTTTGCAAATTTTCGATTTTTTTTTGGATTTTTGCAAGGAAAGAACTTTGGGAACTAAACAAACAACTCTTTTTTTGAGTTTTTGATCTTTTTCAAATGTTTTTGGTTTTTGGATTTTTCAATTTTTTGAATTTCGAGTTTTTCAAATGTTTTTAGGTTTTTGATTGAGGGATCTTCCATCATACCTACAAAGAAAAAACGCCACTTAGTTAGACTCTGAACAAGAGGTCTAAATCGTAGGTTTCTGCTTGGGTAGGCTCCAAGGCACCCTTGACCCAGGTGGTCACAAGGGTGGTTCTGGTGGTATTTTAGGAGTATAGCCGATCCCATGTCGGCTTTGGTTGGCCTTGGGCAAGATGGGTTCTACGAGACCCTGGTTTTGTGCCCCTAGACTCTTGTATGGCATATACCCCATGTTCAATAACATGTTCCACGATTTTTTGTTTTTGGAAAAGTTTTCATATAATTCGTGGTCCTAGAACTTGCTATCGTCCATGTTATGCACATAAGGCTTTCTGTCCAGGGGTTTTGGAAACAGTTGATGCTTGGATTTTCCTAGGATGGTTAATGTTTTGAGTGGGCCAACCTTGGGCGACCCCTGGATACATACCATCTTCCTAGGTATCTGAAGGGTGAGCTTTGGTGGCTCGACCATGGTTTGCCCTGAGTTGGCCTCGTAGGCCTGGGAACTTAAAAAACATGGGGAATTTTGACTCTCCTGAAGCTGTGGATGACTCTCACTTAGGATCACAACGACTTGATTTTCAAAAGGGATTTTGACACACCTATGGAAGGTGGATGGCACAACATGCAGGCTGTGTATCCAAGGCTTTCCCAGCAATAGGTTGTAGTGGGAGTGGATGTCCAAAACATGGAATACCCCCACGTGAGCTATCCCTCCCATTTCCATGGGGAGTTCAATGGATCCTAAAGGTCTAGATGCATTTCCATCGTATCCGGTGATTACGATGGGGCTTGGATTCATGGAAGTCAAGGTGACTCCAATCTGATATGCTATGTGAAGTGGAAGGATGTTGAGCCCTCCTCCTTCGTCAACTAGGCACCTATCCAGAGAGTGGTGATTCAATACCACCTCGATGTGTAGGGCCTGATTATGGGATTCGTAGGGTCTTCGAGATCCTCTTCTGAAAACATGATAGGTGTTTTTGCACCTATGGATGCCACTTGATTGGACAAGGATTTTGGGGTTATGTCCGAACTAACCTTGGCTCTTTCTAGAATTTTCTCTAACACGAGTCTATGCCTAGGCGAGGTTTGTATCAGCTCTAGGATGGACATGTTAATGGGAATCTTTGAAAGATGGTTTTCGAAATCATACAAGTTCAAAACGACTTTTCTTTTGTCCGTTTTGGGTAGAACTCCAGGAATACACGCTTTTGAAGGGCCAGGCTCACTGACCACTTTTTTAGCTTTTTGCAGATGTGAGGGTTGTTAGATCCTCCCGGATCTTGTCACCTCCCCCACGATCAACCTAGGGTTTGCACCTAACATGGCTTTAATCGAATGTTTTGGAGCACCTTGAATTTTCAAAACTGGTTTAATCGGGGACGGAACTCTTGGTGGTCCCTGAATCACTACTTGGGCGGGTTTCCTATGAAGGACGAGTGTAGATGCATAAGTAGAAAAACCAGACTCATTTGTACGCGCTAAACTCTTCGAAATTGTGAGAGCACATACCTCTTTGCCCTTCCCACTGGTACTTGCATGACTGGGGAAGGGTTCTTTGAAAATAGCTTGGGCAGGCTCTAGTTCCTCAGTGACCTGGAGCCGGCCCTCTGCTATCAAGTTCTCGATTTGGTTTAGGAGGAAAAAACACTGCTTCGTATCATGGCCTTTGAGCCGATGATACTTGCGGAATCGATTCAAAAACTTCCCTTTGGAAGTGATTCTCTCGGGGATTTCAGGGAGTTCGATCATGCCTTGGACGAGTAGGAGGTCTAGGACCTCCGACACAGGTTGCCCCAGCGGAGTGTACTCCCATTTTTCAAATGGTTTTTGTATTTTTTTGTCTTTTCTGTTTTCGAAACTCTCAAAATTCTTTGAAGTGCTTGCCAGTCTTGGATCTACCCGGACATTGGCGATCTTTTGGGGTTTTGCCCCTTTGTCCATGGTGGGTAGCCCGTAATTGGCGGGTTTTTCCAAACGAGATTTTGAAATCACGCTCCCTTTCCACAAATGGTCGTAAATCCCTTTTTTCAAATTTGTTTCAAAAAGAGATGCTTTTTTAATCAGTTTGTGGAAAGTAGAGATTTCGTGTAGGGAGAGAAGTGTTTTCAACTCAATTTTAAAATTATCCAGGATGAGCATTACTGCACATCCTTCGGATATGGGTTCTCGCACCTGCCCAAGGAGGGACCTCCAGCGAACGATAAATGTATGTACATCTTCGTTCATACCTTGCTTTGTATCCCTCAAAGTGTTCAAAGTAGGCGTGACTTCTACGTTGTGTGAAAATCTTTGCATGAAACAATTCGCTAACGCTTCAAAAGTTACGAACTGGCTCAGATCGTAGCAAGCCAGCCATTTGGAAGTTGTGCCTTTGAGGGATAAAGGGAACCAATACACCCATTTCATCGAGTCCTTCTTTTTCTTATGGGCTCGACGAGAGAAAAGTTGCAAGTGAGACCTAGGGTCTCCCGTGCCATCATACCGATGGAAATTCGGTATTTTGTCATCGCTGTCTGTTTCATAATCTAAAGGAAGAAAATCAGACAGGGCGTACGTCTTTTTCTCTTTATTTTGCCCTTTCAGCAGCTGCTGTAGGGCTTTACGATCCTTATGAGTGAAGGAGTCGTGGTATTGGTTGCCTTCCATTGGGGAAGTCTCCTTGTTTTTGCAAGTTTTTTCAAATCTTTTTCTGGTCTTTTGTTCGCCATTTGACGAACATGAATTAGCTGCTTCAGCGTCTTGGCTAAGAGCAGCGATCTTGGCCTCAAAATCCCTTCTCAACTCTTCTATTTCCTCTTTTTGGTTTCAATTTTTCAAAAATCTCCTAGAAAGAGAACTTGAGGTACATGAGGCACGGCTAGACACTTCATTGGAGTCTGAACTCGACATGACTCCGATGCTTTAAAATCCAACTATGAAAATGCAAAAGACAAAGAGTTAAAACACTTTTTCTTAAAAAAATTTCAAGAGATCTGTTTGTTTGTATCGATTTTCCTTAAGAATCACGTCCCACCGGGTGTGCCAAATCTGTAGACATGGAAAATCTTCGACTCCGGGTTCTTAAGCCTGAAGCGAATCTTTTTGTGCTTACGTCGCTTTAAAAGGGCGTGCCAGCTAGCTTTCTCAAACTAGCGAAGTAAGTTTTGAAAATATCTGACTTTTTGGGGTGACTGTGGATAAGTGGGATCTTTTCGTCGTAGACCTTCTTGAACTGACGCTCAAGGGTCAGTCTGTACGCTTTAGGAAATCTCGATTTTGAACAAACACGACTCTTTTGAAAACCTGAAAGTGTTTTATCGATTGGTTTTGTCAAAATTGCAGATTTTATGCATGGGATCTACACGTTCCTTTGTCTCTTGGGTTTTTAGCAAATTTTGGCATCTAATTGTGTGCATCAAGTGCTCGATTTTATCAAATTCTACACGAGTTTGCTTGAAATTGTTCGATGCAAGTATGCTCCCTATCTCGAGTGTGGCGTGTATGCAATGCAACTCACACAACTTGAAGGAAAAACCCAGAATTTAAAGACATAGCAGAAGGGAAATTGCAGAAGGGAAAATATGGCTATATCTTAGATGTGGAAAGAAAATATATAGCTATATCTTAAGAGCGAGGAGGCTCAATGTGAGTGAGTGCTTCGAGTGTATAAATTGAAAGGCAACTCACGCAACTTGAATTTAAAACCCAGCTGAAAGGGAAATACGTATATATACGTAAGAGCGGAAAGGCTCAATGTGAGTGAGTGCTTTGAGTGTATAAAATGAAAGACAACTCACACGACTTGAACCTTAAAACCCAGTTGAATGTATATAAATAGAGCTATATCCTATGGGTTGTTGAGGCCCGTTTATGTGCAAAAGTGTGCAGATAAGAGCAGAAAGGCTCGAGTGTACGTGTGTGATTCGTGTTTCAAACCACAATATTACATCTCGGGGGGAGACTACGCTCCATTATTACAACCCCGTATCGAATTTAATTGAACTTGAAACAATGTAAAAGACCAGATTCGAACACTTACACATCGTCTGCTTGGGCTTTCTTTATCAATGAGATCCAACCTTGGATATAGCCGTTGGATGGACCTCTCGCTGCGTACCGATCAGCTGCATGGGGTGTTGATCCTAGTTCACGACCTAGGCTATGTCGGCATGCGAAGGTTCTATGGTTTTGGGTAGGACTCGAGCAAATCTAAGGCAAGGCGTAGGGGATCTAAGGCCAACTCTAAGGTGAAGGGCTTAGGTAAGGTTTGAGTCAAAGTCCTAAGGTGATACTCGGCCAGCTAAGGTCCGAGTTGGGATGGTTCATGGGTGGATTTGGGGCAGGTTTATAAAGGAATTCTCAGCCAAGTGGTGGCCGAGCTTGTTTGGTGTATTGGGGATGATCCTAGGCGAAATCCAAAGGAAAGGGCCTAAGTGAATGCTCGGCCAAATGGTGGCCGAGCTAGGCAAGTTTGGGAGTTCGACTTAGGTGGGAACTAGGGTGAAGTCCTAAAGGGATGGCTCGGCCAATGGTGGCCGAGCTGGGCAGCTCTTAGAGTTAGTTTTGGTTAGGATTTAGGGCGAGGTCCTAAAGGAAATGGCTCGGCCAATGGTGGCCGAGCTAGGTAGCTTTGGGGTTAATCTAGGTTTGTGTAGACACAGGAAAATCCTCGCTCGTCTGGCTTTCTCAGGGCCTGGAGCGGATCCTCTCGTGTGTCTAAGGCCTATTTATATAAACAGGGTGTGCCAGCTAGCTTACCTAAGCTAGCGAAGATATGTTTTAATCCGACTTCTAATGTGGCGACTGTGAGCAAGTGAGCTCTTATCGTCGCAGACCTTCTTGCACCGATGCGCAAGGGTCAGTCTATACGCTTTGAAAAATCGAGTTTTGGGAAAAAAAAGCTTACGAAGCGGTTCGAGGTGTTTTAATTCGAGTCTTTAGAATGCGATTGTAGATTTTAGATCACGTGGATTTGCACGTGCCTAAGTCTTTCTTTTTATCCCTTTATGGGCCACCTAGTTTGTGTGTTATGAACACTCCACTACATGGGCGAATTTGAGCGGGGCTTGCTTTGATGCAATATGCGTCCTACCTCGTGGTATGGCGTAGATGCAATGCAAACTCACGCTACTCCAAAGGGAAAACCCGAATGTAAAGACAGTGCCGAAGGGAAATAACCGAAGGGAAATAATCGAAGGGAAATGACTTGTAATGTAAATGTCGAAGGGAGATATGTATATAGGGTATATACGTGCCCTTACTTGGGTCTTACAAATAAGAGCGAAGGCTCAATGTGGGTGTGTGCTTGAATTGAAAGACTTACACACACGACATGAAATAAAACCCAAATATAAATGGCAGTATGGCCTTAACTAAGGTCTTGGGAATAAGAGCGAAAGCTCAATGTGTGTGAGTGCTTGAATTGAAGTACTACGCACACAACATGAAATTAAACCCAAATAGTATAACACGGCCCTTACTTGAGTCTTTCAAATAAGAGCGAAGGCTCAATGTGTGTGAGTGCTTGAATTGAAAGACAACACACACGACATGAAATGAAAACCCAAATAGTATAGCTCGGCCCTTACTTGGGTCTTTCAAATAAGAGCGAAGACTCAATGTGTGTGAGTGCTTGAATTGAAAGACAACACACCCAACTTAAGCAAAACCCTACGTAAGTTAAAATATATATATATATGTGTATTTATATATTAGGGGCTGATTAGGCCCGTGTGTGTTCAAAATCGTGCACGACTAAGAGAGTGCACGTGTGTGTGGGTGTGCCAAGCCACGTTATTACAAGCGGGGGGAGACTATGCTCCGTTATTACAACCCCGTATCGAATTGAATTTTAAGCAAGTATACAACTAAGGACCGAGTTAGGCACTTACTAATAGCTGGTCTGAAGAAGCCTTGCTTGAGCGTGGGCTTGGCCTTCGCCTTGGGCTGCGAGAGGGAGCTCCGCGGAGTTGAACGGCAAGAGGGGCTGCTGGCCGGCTGGAAATGGGGCGCGGGAGAGGCGCCTTGAAGATGGCCGGCTGCTAGGGATGGGCTGGTTTTGGCGTGTTGGGCTGAAGCGCCTAAGTAGGGTCACTAAGGGAGGATAAGGTTAGGGAGTATGGCACTAAGGGGGTGCCTAAGGGAGTGTCTAATGGAGCACCTAAGGTTGGCGGGTGGCTGGCCGAATGGAAAGGTGACAGTCGGTTGGAGTGGCCGACTAAGGAGACTTGGTGGTGGCGGGCTACTAGGGTGGCTAGGCAATGGTGGATGGGAAGGGAGCTAGCTAGGGTATGTGGTAAGGTGGTGGTGGATGTGGCGAGGTGATATGGGCAGATCTTAAGGAGTTGGGTGGAGTGGTCGGGTGTAGCTAGGGTGTCTAGGTAGTGGCGGGTAGTTAGGTGTTGAGGCTTGGCCGAATGCGCATGGTGGCGGCAGGTGGCTGGTGTTAGGGTAAGGTGGTGGTAGTGTAGGTGGCTGAGAGTGGAGGGGGAGTGGAGAAGAGGTGAGGTGGAGTATGGGGTACTAACCGAGTGATGGGAGGCGGCGGGTGGTGGAGGAGCAGTCGGGTGTGGTGGAGTGGCTGGTTCGGCCGGATGAAGAGGATGGCGATGGGTGGCTGGGGAGTGGTGGAGCAGATGGAGCACGGTGGTGGCTGGTGGTGGTGCAGGTGGAAGAGCCGGCTGGGCTGGAAAGAGTGGGTGAGAGAGTTGAGGGAAGGTCGGCTGGAAAATGGAGGACCCCCCAAGCTGAAAAACCCGCCCACTAGGGGGGGGTGTTATAGCTTTTGTGAAGGGCGGTGGGGCTGGTTTTAGGGTACTGGTTAGGTGGTCTAGGGGTGGTGGTAAGGTAGTAAGGTGGGCTGGTATTAGGGTAGGGCCAGATATTTTAAATACAAGGGGTTTTGGGTAGATTGTGTGCTAGGTTTAGGTGGGGTGGTTTAGAGGTTTAGGGTTTAGCTAGGTGGATTGGTTTTGGGGTGAGGTTTAGTGAGGTGGGTTAGGTGATTAGGCTAGGATTAGGTTAGATTTAGGGAAATTAACCTAGGTTTAGGGAAGGATTAGGGAAGTGGGTGTAAACACCCCGAAATCCCACGAATTCCTTAAAACAAAACTGGTTTCGTAAAAGCAGCCCCAAAGGGCCATTTTGAGTCTGGAAACCCAAGAGCCTTCCAGACAACCCTATACATATGTTTTAAACTTTATCTTTCAAAAACATACGATATGGCTTTTAAAAACCCTTTTAAAACATGTTTTGAAACCCCGAAGTGGCTTGGCCCGATCAAGATAGGACCAGGAGAGCCAAGAAGAGCCCGGAACCGGAGCACACGTCAAGCCCGGCGCAGCAACTCTTGTATCTGATTCACACCCCAGGATCTCGAACGTCCAAGACCCTGTTCTTATCAAAATAGCATTTGAAGTCATCTCCGGAAGGCAGAAACGGAGGCGGACGACTATGTTGGCGAAGACCCAACGCAGACGGAGTACTGATGTTGTCAGGCCCCGCACGAATCGTCCGTTTCAAACCCAGCTCGAAGGAGTCAGAGTTCAGTTTGGATTGGATCTGGACCATATATATCCAGATTCCAATCCAAACCCATATGTGGACTTGGATTTGGATTTGGATCCAGAGACCTGAACCTAATCACCTAACCCACTTCCCTAATCCCGTCCTAATCACCTAACCCACTTCCCTAATCCTTCCCTAAACCTAGATTAATTTCCCTAATCCTAGCCTAAACCTAGCCTAATCACCTAACCTAGCTCACTAAACCTCACCCTAAAACCCAACCACCTAACCTAGCCCTAAACCCCTAAACCACCCTTAGCCCACGATTTGCCCAAACCCCTAGTTTTAAAATATCTGGCCCAACCCCTTCCAACCCACCTTATCTACATACCACCCTACCTAAACACCCCTAACCACTACCCACAGCCCAGCCCTAACCGACCTACCCATCCCCTTTTAAACCCCCCTCCTTGTGGGCGGGTTTTCCAAGTGGGAACCACCATCTCACCCAGCCGGGCCCTCTCCTTCTCCCATATCTCACCCAGCCGGGACCACTCCCCATCACCTCCACCTCTCCATCTGCTCCGCCAGCCACCACCTGCACCGCCACCTTCCCTCTTCCATCCACCACCACCATCCCTCAGCCGGACGCCATCACCTCCACCCAACCGAACCAGTCAACAGCCACCTGTCCGCCTGCTTCCCACTTCATCCGCCACCTCTCCCCATTCGGTAAGTACCCCAAACTCCCTCAAAGCCCTCTCTACCACCTCTCCACTCTTAGCCACCCATCCTACCTTCATCTCAGCCCTTTTGCCACCACCACTTTAACCTAGCCGAACCTAGTATAACCCAAGCTGCCGGCCACTACCTAGCCATCATCTCCCATTCGGCCTTCCCCTAGGTGTCCTATTCGGCCTTCCCACCAGCTCACCTTCTAGGTCCAGTTTCCCTAAACTCTCAACTCCCCTAGTGACCCTAAGAACCCACTTATTCAGCCACTTTAAACCCCCTACTTGGAGGCGCCATCTACTTGCCACCGGCCACCTTCGAGGCACCTATCCCGCGCCCCACTTGCAGCCGGCCAGCACCCTTGATCACCTACCTTCGCGGAGCTCCCACTTGCAGCCCAAGGCCAAGCCCACGCTCAAGCAAGACCTCTACGGACCAGCTACTCGTAAGTGTCTAAACTCGGTCCTTAGTTGTATACTTGCTTGGGATTCAATTTGATACGGGGTTGTAATAACAGAGCATAGTCTCCCCCCGCTTGTAATAACATGGCTTGGCACAACCACACACGTGCACCCTCTTAGTCGTGCACGATTTTTAACACACACGGGCCTAATCAGCCCCTAATATATAAGTGTATATATATACTTTCATTTTCGAAGGGTTTTGTTTAAGTTGGGTGCGTTGTCTTTCAATTCAAGCACTCACACACATTGAGCCTTCGCTCTTAGTTGAAAGACCCAAGTAAGGGCCGACCTATACTATTTGGGTTTCATTTCATGTCGTGTGAGTAAGTCTTTCAATTCAAGCACTCTCACACACATTGAGCTTTCGCTCTTAGTTGAAAGACCCAAGTAAGGGCCGACCTATACTATTTGGGTTTCATTTCATGTCGTGTGAGTAAGTCTTTCAATTCAAGCACTTTCACACACATTGAGCCTTCGCTCTTACTCCCAAGACCTTAGTAAAGGCCTTATTGCAGTTATATTTGGGTTTCATTTATGTCGTGTGGGTAGTCTTTCAATTCAAGCACTCTCACACACATTGAGCCTTCGCTCTTACTCCCAAGACCTTAGTCAAGGCCATACTGCAATTTATATTTGGGTTTAATTTCATGTCGTGTGTGTAAGTCTTTCAATTCAAGCACGCACCCACATTGAGCCCTCGCTCTTATTTGCAAGACCCGAGTAAGGGCTCATATACATAAGCTATATACATATTTCCCTTCGGTTATTTCCCTTCGGCTATTTCCCTTCGGTTATTTCCCTTCGGTCATTTCCCTTCTGTTATTTCCCCTTCAGTATTATCTTTAATTTCGGGTTTTCCCTTTGGAGTAGCGTGAGTTTGCATTGCATCTACGCCATACCACGAGGTAGGACGCATATTGCATCAAAGCAAGCCCCGCTCGAATTCGCCCATGTAGTGGAGTGTTCATAACACACAAACTAGGTGGCCTGAAAAGGGATAAAAGAAAAGACTTAGGCACGTGCAAATCCACGTGATCTAAGATATGCAATCGCATCTTAAAGACCCGAAATAGACACCTCGAACCGCTTCGTAGACTTTCTCACCCAAAACTCGATTTTTGCAAAGCATACAGACTGACCCTTGCGCATCGGTGCAAGAAGGTCTGTGACGACAAGAGCTCACTTGCTCACAGTCGCCACGTTTAGAAGTCAGTGTTAAAAATATCTTCGCTAGCTTAAGTAAGCTAGTTGGCACACCCTATTTGTATACATAGGCCTTAGACGCACGAGAAGATCCACTCCAAGCCCCCGGAAGGGACGAAGAGGCGGGGATTTTCGCGCGTCTACAGAGATTGGCACGCCCGGTGGGACGTGAGCCTTTTCAGAAATCGAGTTTACTTGTAGAAGTCTTGCGAAAATTTTGTAAAAAGGTGTCGTTTTAACTTGTTTTCTTTGCTTTTGCTTAGGAAATTTTGAAAAAGCTTGAAAAGCATGTCAAAATCCAATCCAAGTGAAGTGTCGAGCCAAGGCTCATGCGCATCAAGTTCTCACTCTAGGAGGATTTTCAAAAACAAAATAAAACTAGATGAAATTGAGGACTTGAGAAGGGAGTTTGAGGCCAAAATCGATGCTCTCAGCCAAGAGGCTGAAGTAGGCGATTCATGTTCATCAAACGGTGAACAAAGGCCCAAAAAGAAATCTGAAAAACCTCGCAAGCAAAAAGAGGCCTCCGTAATGGAAGGCAACCAATACCACGAGTCCTTCACACAAAAGGACCGTAAAGCCCTACAGCAGCTGCTGAAAGGGCAGAATAAAGAGAAAAGAAGCTACGCCCTGTCTGATTTCCTTCCTATGGATTACGAAACAGACAGTGACGATGAAATACCGAACTTCCATCGGTATGATGGCATGGGAGACCCTAGGTCTCACTTGCAGCTTTTCTCGCGTCGAGCCCAAAAGAAGAAAAAGGACTCGATGAAATGGGTGTATTGGTTCCTGTAGACGCGCGAAAATCCCCGCCTCTTTGCCTCTTTCGGGGCTTGGAGTGGATCATATCGTGTGTCTAAGGCCTATGTATACAAATAGGGCGTGCCAGCTAGCTTACTCAAGCTAGCGAAGATATATTTAACACTGACTTCTAAACGTGGCGACTGTGAGCAAGTAAGCTCTTGTCGTCGCAGACCTTCTTGCACCGATGCGCAAGGGTCAGTCTGTACGCTTTTGCAAAAATCGAGTTTTTGGGGAGAAAGTCCACGAAGCGGTTCGAGGTGTCTATTTCGGGTCTTTAAGATGCGATTGCATGTTTTAGATCACGTGGATTTGCACGTGCCTAAGTCTTTTCTTTTATCCCTTTTTGGGTCGCCTAGTTTGTGTGTTATGAACACTCCACTACATGGGCGAATTCGAGCGGGGCTTGCTTCGATGCAATATGCGTCCTACCTCGTGGTATGGCGTAGATGCAATGCAAACTCATGCTACTCCAAAGGGAAAACCCGAAATGTAAAGACAATACTGAAGGGAAATAACTGAAGGGAAATAACAGAAGGGAAATAACCGAAGGGAAATATGTATATAGCTTGTATATATGAGCCCTTACTCGGGTCTTGCAAATAAGAGCGAAGGCTCAATGTGGGTGCGTGCTTGAATTGAAAGACTTACACACACGACATGAAATTAAACCCAAATATAAATTGCAGTATGGCCTTGACTAAGGTCTTGGGAATAAGAGCGAAGGCTCAATGTGTGTGAGAGTGCTTGAATTGAAAGACTACCCACACGACATAAATGAAACCCAAATATAACTGCAATAAGGCCTTTACTAAGGTCTTGGGAGTAAGAGCGAAGGCTCAATGTGTGTGAGAGTGCTTGAATTGAAAGACTTACTCACACGACAAGAAATGAAACCCAAATAGTATAGGTCGGCCCTTACTTGGGTCTTTCAAATAAGAGCGAAAGCTCAATGTGTGTGAGAGTGCTTGAATTGAAAGACAATGCACCCAACTTAAACAAAACCCTTCGAAAATGAAAGTATATATACACTTATATATTAGGGGCTGATTAGGCCCGTGTGTGTTCAAAATTGTGCACGACTAAGAGAGTGCACGTGTGTGGTTGTGCCAAGCCACGTTATTACAAGCGGGGGGAGACTATGCTCCGTTATTACAACCCCGTATCAAATTGAATCTCAAGCAAGTGTACGACTAAAGACCGAGTTTAGACACTTACGAGTAGCTGGTCCGTAGAGGTCTTGCTTGAGCGTGGGCTTGGCCTTGGGCTGCAAACGGGAGCTCCGCGAAGGTAGGTGATCAAGGGTGCTGGCCGGCTGCAAGTGGGGCGCGGGATAGGCGCCTCGGAGGTGGCCGGCGGCAAGTAGATGGCGCCTCAAGGTAAGGGGTTTAAAATGGCTGAATGAGTGGGTTCTTAGGGTCACTAGGGGAGTTGGGAGCTTAGGGAAACTGGACCTAAAAGGTGAGCTAGTGGGAAGGCCGAATAGGACACCTAGGGGAGTTGGCCGGATGGGAGATGATGGCTAGGTAGTGGCCAACAACTTGGGTTATACTAGGTTCGGCTAGGTTTAGGTGGTGGCGGCAAAAGGGCTGAGATGAAGGTAGGATGGGTGGCTAAGAGTGGAGAGGTGGTAGAGAGGGGCTTTGAGGGAGTTTGGGGTACTTACCGAATGGGGAGAGGTGGCGGATGGAGTGGGAAGGTGGCGGGCATGTGGCTGTCGGCTGGTTCGGTTGGTTGGAGGTGATGGCGTCCGGCTGAGGGGTGGTGGTAGTGGATGGAAGAGGGAAGGTGGCGGAGCAGGTGGCGGCTGGTGGAGCAGGCGGAGGTGGGGAGTGGTCCCGGCTGGGTGAGAGAAGGGAGAAGGAGAGGGCCCGGCTGGGTGAGAGGGTGGTTCCCACTTGGAAAACCCGCCCACAAGGAGGGGGGGTTTAAATAGGGGATGGGTAGGTCGGTTAGGGCTGGGCTGTGGGTAGTGGTTAGGTGGTTTAGGTAGGGTGGTATGTAGATAAGGTGGGCTGGAAAAGGTTGGGCCAGATATTTTAAAACTAGGGGTTTGGGTAAATCGTGGGCTAAGGGTGGTTTAGGGGTTTAGGGCTAGGTTAGGTGGTTGGGTTTTAGGGTGAGGTTTAGTGAGCTAGGTTAGGTGATTAGGCTAGGTTTAGGCTAGGATTAGGGAAATTAATCTAGGTTTAGGGAAGGATTAGGGAAGTGGGTGGGGTGATTAGGTTGGGATTAGGACGGGATTAGGGAAGTGGGTTAGGTGATTAGGTTCAGATTAGGGGTGGATTAGGGGTTTAGGCTAGGTTTAGGCATTTTGGGCTAGGTTTAGGTGAAGGAGCTCCCTTAGCATGGCCCATAGACCTTGATCACCCCATGTTGGTGCAGCCCTAGGTTAGGTTTTAGCTACTTACAAGCTTAAACCCACTCAATTAGGCTAACCCACATGATTAAACCCAAACTTGACACACAAGTCAAGCTTAATACAACACTCTTGATATTTTTCACCCCCACTCTCTCTCATGCCCAATATCCCACGTGAATTTCAAGTGGGCCCCACCTCCCTTTATGAGAAGGTGATGTGGGCCATGGATATGGATATTGGATTGGATCTCTGGATCCAAATCCAAATCCAAGTCCACATATGGGTTTGGATTGGAATCTGGATATATATGGTCCAGATCCAATCCAAACTGAACTCTGACTCCTTCGAGCTGGGTTTGAAACGGACGATTCGTGCGGGGCCTGACAACATCAGTACTCCGTCTGCGTTGGGTCTTCGCCAACATAGTCGTCCGCCTCCGTTTCTGCCTTCCGGAGATGACTTCAAATGCTATTTTGATAAGAACAGGGTCTTGGACGTTCGAGATCCTGGAGGTGTGAATCAGATACAAGAGTTGCTGCGCCGGGCTTGATGTGTGCTCCGGTTTCGGGCTCTTCTTAGCTCTCCTGGTCCTGTCTTGATCGGGCCAAGCCACTTCGGGGTTTCAAAACATGTTTTAAAAGGTTTTCAAAAGCTATATTATATATTTTTGAAATACAGAGTTTAAAACATATGTACAGGGTTGTTTGGAAGGCTCCTAGGTTTCCAAACTCAAAAATGGCCCTTTGGGGCTGCTTGTATAAAACCAGATGGATTTTGAGAAATTCGTGGGATTTCGGGGTGTTTACAGATGCCCCTCTTTGGCCTTGTCCAAATAAATTTGGATAAGGGCAAAGATGACAAACACCCCTTTTAATGTCTCCCTAGATCTAGCCACGAAGAATATGGGATCGTCCCATTTTAGCAAAATCTCAATTTTACAAACTCTGGTAGGAGGAGATATCACGCCAAAGGGTTTACTTATGGAATCTGGTCCTAAAATGGGGTCATGTTCATGCAAGTATCATGCGTGGAATGCAGATGACATGGGTGTGGTGCCAAGAGTGGCGACCTCCCAGAGACCAGGTGTGGTCGAACTCTAGAGACTTACAAGGCCTACTGCTCCAAGTGAGCAAAAACCCTATGCTGTTCGATGTTCAGTTTTTAAAACTTATTTACAAAAGCTATTTACAAAAGGGACAACTGTCTTGAGCCTCGATCCTAAGGATCTCGAGCTCTTCGTGCTTGCCCTTGTTTGAGTCTTAACACTCGCTTTATCTAGCGGAGGTTTTATAAGAAAACAAGCTTCATTTCAAATTCCTACGCCTTACTCGAAACGTCGAATTCTCAAACAAGATGAAATTCAAGTAAGTAAATCCTATTTTTACTTTAGGATTCCTCGAAATGAACCATGCTTTAGCTTGGGATAAGCCAGGGATGGGAAAGAGATACCACGGTCCCTTCTGAAGCGTCTCGTGGTTTAAGGCATAGAAGGCGGAAAACTGCTCTTTTTGAGCTTTTTGGCCTCTTTTTCCTTTTTTTCATAGAGGGTCTCCCTTTGGGAGTATTTTTTCTTTAATCCCTCTTTTTCATAAGAGAATCGATTTTTCTTTTTGAAGTCTGGTTTCTTTCTTTTGGAAAGAGATTTTAAATGGGAAATTCCCTTTTGATTTGGGCCTTTGTTTTCCTTTTGGAAGGAGAAGAGAAGAGGGGAGGACTTATCCCAAGCCTACACTCGATCCATTCCAGATCAGCCTATTTAGAAATAGCACGTACTACTTGCAAGTATCTTGCTATGTTGAACTAGGCCCTTCTTTGTAAGATGAAGGATTTTGAAATGCAACCACGATTTTGAAAACTCCACTCTTTCACAAGTGTGAATTCTCTTACTTAGGGTCACACGAGTTGCCTTTGCACCTTATTCACATGTCTCAGGGCAGCTATCCCTTTAAAATTTTCGAAAACTGGAATTTAATCCAGATCCTACACATGATACTTCTTTAAGTATTGAATATTGATAGGATCTGCTAAATTCCTACCTTCTACATCGATCAACCAATACGAATTGTTCGTAGTGGTTGCTCGTACAACATAGGGTCCATCCCAGTTGGGGCGCCACTTGCCTAGGGGGTGTGGGCCACGATGGTGGATGGTTTTCAAGACCAGATCTCCCACTTCAAAGTGGCGAGGTCTCATGTGTTTGCTATAATGTCGGGCTATCCTTTGCCGGTATGCACGAGCATGATCCATGGCAAGGAGTCGCCTCTCATCTAGCAAATCTAGTTTGGCCATCCTAGCATGCTGAAGCGTCTCTAGGGGGAGGTTGAGTGCAATGGATGTATGGAATGAATGCAGTTGGGTATGAATGGGAAGAATGGCGTTTGTGCCATAGACCAATTCGAATGGTGTGGCATTCGTGGGAGTCCGGATGGAAGTCCTATAAGCCCATAAGGCTTCATCCAGCTTCTCATGCCACATCCTACCCTTTTCTAAGGTTTTCTCAATGATACCAATGAGAGTCTTGTTTGTGGCTTCGGCTTGGCCGTTGCCTTGAGGGTAGTAGGGCGAGGAGAAGTGGTGAGTTATGCCATACGTGTTGCACAACTTGACCATCCGCTCATTCTTGAATGGGGTACCATTATCAGACACAAGGTCTCGTGGAACCCCAAATCGAGCCAAGATATTCCTCCGGATGAAAGCCACCACATGTTGCCCCATTACATTCGTTAGGAAAATGGCTTCCACCCACTTGGAGAAATACTCCGTGGCTGCTAAAATGAAACGATGCCCATTCGAGGCCTTTGGAAATATTGGGCCTACTATGTCAAACGCCCACATGGTAAATGGCCAGGGGCTGACCACGGAATGCAATGTAGATGAAGGGATATGAATGGCGTGCCCATGTACTTGACATGGATGACACTTCCTAACATGATCGTGACAATCCTTTTTCAGGGTGGACCAAAAATAACCCCCTCTAAGTATTTTCATTGCCATCATGTTGGCATTAACATGACCTCCACATTCTCCATCGTGGAACTCGTGCATCACTATCCTAGCCTCCTCTAGGTCGATACATCTAAGCAGAATCCCGGTAAAACTCTTTTTGTATAGGACCCCACCCAGAATGGTGTATCGGGTCGAAATCTTACGAATGAATGCCTTATCTTTGGATGTGGCGTCCTCGGTGAATCCCCCGTTTTCTAAAAATTGTTTTATGTCATAGAACCAGGGTTTTTCAACAAACTCTGGGTTGTTTTGGCAAATATCCAAGTCGTGTGTGGATGGACAGGGCGCATGCCATATTTCCAAAGATCTGGTCCCTGAAATGGGATCGACCTTCAGGGCTGAACCCAAGGAGGAGAGGGCATCGGCGATGCCATTGTCTTCTCTTCCTACGTGTGTGAGCTTACACGACTGGAAGGATTGGACCAATCGAGTGGCCAACTCGTGATATGGAAGTAGTTTCTCATTACGTACTTGCCAAATTTTTAAAACCTGGTTTATGACAAGGACTGAATCTCCAAAAACCTCGATGCATGATGCCCCTAGAGTTTTCGAAATCCTTAAGCCTTGTATGAGTGCTTCATACTCAGCTACGTTGTTGGAACATTCGAAGTCTAAGCGGACTGCTATGGGAATCTCGCCCTTTTCAGGGGAGATTAGGATGATCCCGGCACCAGCCCCTCGTTGGTTTCGTGCCCCGTCGAAGTGCATCTTCCACACTTGGTTTTCGAAAGAATTTGCCAAAATGTGGTTTTGAAAATGGTTTTGCAATATGCCTTCATCAGGCATTTCGACAAGAGTGGGATATGCATCCTCTAAGGGGAATTCAGCCACGTAATCTGCTAGGGCTTGCCCTTTAATGGAGATCTGGTGATGGTATTTCAAATCATACTCCATTAGAAGGAGTTGCCATTTGCCCAATCTACCCGTGAGAATGGGTTTTTCGAACAAGTGCTTGATTGGATCAAGCTTGGACACTATCCAGATCTCATGATCTAGGAAATAGTGTCTGAATTTCTGGCAGGCCCAAACTAGGGCCAAGCACGTCTTCTCCATGGCTTGATAATTTCGTTCATAAGCCAAGAGAGTTTTCGAAATATAGTAGATGGCATACTCCTTATGGGTGTCATCCTCGTATTGAGCCAACAAGGCCCCTAAAGCGTTTACATGCACGGAGATGTACAATAAAAGTGGTTTTCCTTGTTTTGGAGGATTCAAAACGGGGGGATTAACCAAGTACGCCTTCAGTCTCTCGAAGGACTTTTGGCATTCGTCATCCCATAAGAATTTCGTACCCTTCCTCAACAGTTTGTTGAAGGGTTCGCATCTAGTTGCCAGATTTGATATGAATCGGCGCACAGATTGTACTCGACCCTGGAGGCTACGGACTTGGGTGAGATTGGAGGGTGGAGTCATGTCTATGATGGCTCGACACTTAGAGGGGTCGACTTCTATTCCCCTTTGGCTCACCATAAAGCCTAGAAGCTTCCCTGATTCTACGCCGAACACACATTTTTGAGGGTTTAGCTTTACTTTGTAAAGCCTAAGCCTTTCGAAAATCTTTTGTAAACATTCGATATGGGTGCATCGGGTTTTGGATTTTGCCAAGAGATCATCTACATACACTTCTACAAGCTCGTGAATTTGATCATGGAAGATCGTGTTCATGGCTCGTTGGTATGTTGCGCCGGCATTTTTCAAACCAAAGGGCATGACTGTATAGCAGTACGTGCCCCATGGGGTTGTGAAGGCGGTCTTACCCTGATCTCGTGGGCTTAGTTTGATTTGATTATAGCCTGAATAACCATCCATGAATGAAAACATTTCATGATTTGCAGTACTATCGACTATCAAATCTATGTTTGGTAAAGGATAATTATCCTTTGGAGTGGCTTTATTCAGGTTTCTGAAATCGATGCATATTCGAATTTTCCCATTGGTTTTTCGAACTACAACGATATTTGACAACCAATCAGAATACGCAATGGGTTTTATAAATCCGGCTTTTAGCAGATCTTCTAAACCCTCTTTGACTTGCGTGTGTACATTCGGGTGTATTTTCCTAAGCTTCTGCTTTATGGGTTTTATACCTGCATCTAAGGGAAGACGATGCTCGACTATGCTGGGATCTATGCCCGGCATGTCTTCATACGTCCATGCAAACACATCTAAATAGGTTCGTAGAAATGCAATGAATGCTAACTTTTCAGTTTCATGCAAGCATGCGCCTATTTTGATGGTTTTGGGATTGGAATCATCCCCTAGGTTCACCTCTATGAAATCTCCTCCTACTGATTAGGAAGGTCTTTCAAAATCGAGAATCCTATGAAATTCTGAGAGCTCAGAAGTGGGATCTTCCTCAAGGGGATCCACTTCTGGGCTTTGATCATTCTCGTGAGATATAGACCCGAGGGAACTTGATGCGTGGTTTTCAAAATAACCTGGTTTTGTACTTGGATTTTCAAGTGACTTCGAAATTTTTGGTCTGGCTATGCAGACGACACTTCTTTCGAAATCCTTTTCTTTTGCCAAAGGCCTACCAGGAGCAGCTATGTACAAAATCTTTTTGGTATTTTCCAAATTTTCGATTTTTTTGGGTTTTTGTAAAACAAGAACTTTGGGAACTATACAAAGCACTCTTTTTTCGAGTTTTTGCTTTTCCATTGTTTTTGGTTTTTCTTGTTTTTTCGATTTTTTTGATTTTAAGTTTTCAAATGTTTTTGGTATTTTTAGAAAAAGGGATCTTCCGTCATACCTACAAAGGGAAAACACTACGGGTTAGGCTAAGAATAGGAGGTCTAAATCGTAGGTCTCTTCTAAGACAGGCTCCGGGGCACCCTTGACCCAGGTGGTCACAGGGGGTGGCTCCGGCGGTATTCGGGGAGTATAGCCGATCCCATATCGGCTTGGGTTGGCCCTAGGAAGGATGGGCTCTAGGAGACCCTGGTTTTGTGCCCCTAGACTTTCGTAGGGCGTGTAGCCCATGTTCAATAACATGTTCCACGACCTTTTGTTTTTTGAAAAGATGGGATACAAGTCGTGGTCCTGGAACATGCTATCGTCCATATTAGGCTCGTATGGCCTTTTGTCCAGGGGTTTTGGAAATAGGGAATGCTTGGGTTTTCCTAGGAGGATTAGAGTCGGGAGGGGGCCTGCTTTTGGCGGCCCCTTCACACATACAGCCTTCCTAGGGTTGTTCAACACGAGCCGAGGTGGCTCAACCATAATTTGCCCCAGGTTAGCCTCATGGGCCTGGGAGCTCGATAAACAAGGGGAGTTTATGATCCCCTGAAGCTGTGGGTGACTCTCACCTAGGATCACTACGACCTGGTCCCTAAAAGGAATCTTGACACACCTGTGGAAGGTGGATGGCACAGCGCACAAACTGTGTATCCAGGGTCTCCCCAGCAACAGGTTATAATGGGGGTGGATGTCCAAGACATGGAACACCCCCGTGTGTTCGATCCCTCCCGTTTCCATTGGGAGTTCGATGGATCCTAAAGGCCTAGACGCATTCCCATCGTATCCAGTGATAACGATGGGGCTTGGGTTCATTGAAGTCAAGGTGACTCCGATTTTGTACGCCACGTGAAGTGGAAGGATGTTGAGCCCTCCTCCACCATCGACTAGGCACCTGTCTAGAGAGTGGTTGTTTAGAACCACCTCGATATGCAGGGCCCGGTTATGGGTTTCGTAGGGTCTATCTACATCATCTTCCGAAAAGGTGATGGGCGATTTTGCTCCTAATAAAGCCACTTGGGCAGACAAGGATTCCGGACTTATGTTTGAATCAACCTTGGCCCTTTCTAGAATTTTCTCTAAGACAAGCCTATGCCTAGGCGAGGTTTTGATAAGCTCTAGAATAGACATGTGAATAGGAATCTTTGAAAGGTGGTTTTCGAAATCATAAGGATTTAGGATGATTTTGTCCTTATCTGCTTTTGGCAGACCACTAGGGATACATGCTTTTGAGGGGCCAGGCACACTGACCACCTTTTGAGCACCTTGAAGGTGCGGGGGTTGGTAGATCCTCCCGGATCTAGTGACTTCCCCCACGACCAGCCTAGGGTTTGCGCTAGACTTGGCTCTAAGGATGAGCTGAGGAGAACCTTGGATTTTAAAAACTGGCTTTGCCGGGGTTTCCACTTTTGGTGGTCCCCGAATGACGACTTGGGCGGGCCTCTTGTATAGTACAAGGATGGGCGCACCAGCAGGTCGACCAGGTTCTGGTTTTTGCGCTAGTTCCTTGGAAATGGTGAGGGTACATACCTCTTTTCCTTTCCCACTGCTACTGGCGTGTTTGGGAAAGGGTTCCTTGAAGATAGCTTGAGGTGGCTCAGGTTCCGCAGTGACCTGGAGCCGGCCCTCCGCTATCAAGTTCTCAATTTTATTTAGAAGAGAGAAGCACCGTTTGGTATCATGGCCTTTGAGCAGATGATACTTGCAAAATCGGTTTAAATACCCCCCTTTGGACGTGACTCCTTCGGGGATTTCAGGGAGTTCGATCATGCCCTGGGCAAGTAAGAGGTCTAGGACCTCCGACACAGGTTGCCCCAGCGGTGTGTACTCCCGTTTTTCAATTGGTTTTGAAAAATTGCGTTCTCTCTTATTTTCTATTTTTTCAAAATTTTAGAAGTGCCCGCCATGCCTGGATCCACCGGGACATTGGCGATTTTATGGGGCTTTGCCCCTTTGTCCGTTGTGGGCAGCCCATATGCGATGGGCTTTTCCAAACGTGTTTTTGGAATGGCACTTCCTTTCCATAAGTGGTCGTATGTCCCTTTTCGTAAGTTGGTTTCGAAAAGGGAGGCCTTTTTGATCAACTTATGGAAAGTTGAAATCTCATGGAGCGAGAGAAGGGTTTTTAACTCGCTTTTGAAATTATCCAGGATGAGCATTACTGCGCATCCTTCGGATATGGGCTCTCGCACTTGGCCCAAAAGAGACCTCCATCTTATAATGAAGGCATGCACGTCTTCGTTCATGCCTTGCTTTGTATCCCTTAAGGTATTCAGGGTTGGCGTGACTTCTACGTTGTGTGCAAATCTTTGCATGAAGCAGTTCGCTAACTCTTCAAAAGTAGCGAACTGGCTTAAGTCGTAGGAAGCCAGCCATTTGGCAGCTGTGCCTTTAAGGGATAGAGGGAACCAATACACCCATTTCATCGAGTCCTTTTTCTTCTTATGGGCTCGACGTGAGAAAAGCTGCAAGTGAGACCTAGGGTCTCCCATGCCATCATACCGATGGAAGTTCGGTATTTCATCGTCACTGTCTGTTTCGTAATCCATAGGAAGGAAATCAGACAGGGCGTAGCTTCTTTTCTCTTTATTTTGCCCTTTCAGCAGCTGCTGTAGGGCTTTACGGTCCTTTTGTGTGAAGGACTCGTGGTATTGGTTGCCTTCCATTACGGAGGCCTCTTTTTGCTTGCGAGGTTTTTCAGATTTCTTTTTAGGCCTTTGTTCACCGTTCGATGAACATGAATCGCCTACTTCAGCCTCTTGGCTGAGAGCATCGATTTTGGCCTCAAATTCCCTTCTCAAGTCCTCGATTTCATCTAGTTTTATTTTGTTTTTGAAAATCCTCCTAGAGTGAGAACTTGATGCCCATGAGCCTTGGCTCGACACTTCACTTGGATTGGATTTTGACATGCTTTTCAAGCTTTTTTCAAAATTTCCTAAGTAAAAGCAAAGAAAACAAGTTAAAATGACACCTTTATAAAATTTTCGCAAGACTTCTACAAGTAAACTCGATTTTTGAAAAGGCTCACGTCCCACCGGGCGTGCCAATCTCTGTAGACGCGCGAAAATCCCCGCCTCTTTGCCTCTTTCGGGGCTTGGAGTGGATCTTATCGTGTGTCTAAGGCCTATGTATACAAATAGGGCGTGCCAGCTAGCTTACTCAAGCTAGCGAAGATATATTTAACACTGACTTCTAAACGTGGCGACTGTGAGCAAGTAAGCTCTTGTCGTCGCAGACCTTCTTGCACCGATGCGCAAGGGTCAGTCTGTACGCTTTTGCAAAAATCGAGTTTTGGGGAGAAAGTCCACGAAGCGGTTCGAGGTGTCTATTTCGGGTCTTTAAGATGCGATTGCATGTTTTAGATCACGTGGATTTGCACGTGCCTAAGTCTTTTCTTTTATCCCTTTTTGGGTCGCCTAGTTTGTGTGTTATGAACACTCCACTACATGGGCGAATTCGAGCAGGGCTTGCTTCGATGCAATATGCGTCCTACCTCGTGGTATGACGTAGATGCAATGCAAACTCACGCTACTCCAAAGGGAAAACCCGAAATGTAAAGACAATACTGAAGGGAAATAACAGAAGGGAAATAACCGAAGGGAAATATGTATATAGCTTGTATATATGAGCCCATACTCGGGTCTTGCAAATAAGAGCGAAGGCTCAATGTGGGTGCGTGCTTGAATTGAAAGACTTACACACACGACATGAAATTAAACCCAAATATAAATTGCAGTATGGCCTTGACTAAGGTCTTGGGAATAAGAGCGAAGGCTCAATGTGTGTGAGAGTGCTTGAATTGAAAGACTACCCACACGACATAAATGAAACCCAAATATAACTGCAATAAGGCCTTTACTAAGGTCTTGGGAGTAAGAGCGAAGGCTCAATGTGTGTGAGAGTGCTTGAATTGAAAGACTTACTCACACGACAATAAATGAAACCCAAATAGTATAGGTCGGCCCTTACTTGGGTCTTTCAAATAAGAGCGAAAGCTCAATGTGTGTGAGAGTGCTTGAATTGAAAGACAACGCACCCAACTTAAACAATACCCTTCGAAAATGAAAGTATATATACACTTATATATTAGGGGCTGATTAGGCCCGTGTGTGTTCAAAATTGTGCACGACTAAGAGAGTGCACGTGTGTGGTTGTGCCAAGCCACGTTATTACAAGCGAGGGGAGACTATGCTCCGTTATTACAACCCCGTATAAAATTGAATCTCAAGCAAGTGTACGACTAAAGACCGAGTTTAGACACTTACGAGTAGCTGGTCCGTAGAGGTCTTGCTTGAGCGTGGGCTTGGCCTTGGGCTGCAAACGGGAGCTCCGCGAAGGTAGGTGATCAAGGGTGCTGGCCGGCTGCAAGTGGGGCGCGGGATAGGCGCCTCGGAGGTGGCCGGCGGCAAGTAGATGGCGCCTCAAGGTAAGGGGTTTAAAATGGCTGAATGAGTGGGTTCTTAGGGTCACTAGGGGAGTTGGGAGCTTAGGGAAACTGGACCTAAAAGGTGAGCTAGTGGGAAGGCCGAATAGGACACCTAGGGGAGTTGGCCGGATGGGAGATGATGGCTAGGTAGTGGCCAACAACTTGGGTTATACTAGGTTCGGCTAGGTTTAGGTGGTGGCGGCAAAAGGGCTAAGATGAAGGTAGGATGGGTGGCTAAGAGTGGAGAGGTGGTAGAGAGGGGCTTTGAGGGAGTTTGGGGTACTTACCGAATGGGGAGAGGTGGCGGATGGAGTGGGAAGGTGGCGGGCAGGTGGCTGTCGGCTGGTTCGGTTGGTTGGAGGTGATGGCGTCCGGCTGAGGGGTGGTGGTAGTGGATGGAAGAGGGAAGGTGGGGGAGCAGGTGGCGGCTGGTGGAGCAGGCGGAGGTGGGGAGTGGTCCCGGCTGGGTGAGAGAAGGGAGAAGGAGAGGGCCCGGCTGGGTGAGAGGGTGGTTCCCACTTGGAAAACCCGCCCACAAGGAGGGGGGGTTTAAATAGGGGATGGGTAGGTCGGTTAGGGCTGGGCTGTGGGTAGTGGTTAGGTGGTTTAGGTAGGGTGGTATGTAGATAAGGTGGGCTGGAAAAGGTTGGGCCAGATATTTTAAAACTAGGGGTTTGGGTAAATCGTGGGCTAAGGGTGGTTTAGGGGTTTAGGGCTAGGTTAGGTGGTTGGGTTTTAGGGTGAGGTTTAGTGAGCTAGGTTAGGTGATTAGGCTAGGTTTAGGCTAGGATTAGGGAAATTAATCTAGGTTTAGGGAAGGATTCGGGAAGTGGGTGAGGTGATTAGGTTGGGATTAGGACGGGATTAGGGAAGTGGGTTAGGTGATTAGGTTCAGATTAGGGGTGGATTAGGGGTTTAGGCTAGGTTTAGGCATTTTGGGCTAGGTTTAGGTGAAGGAGCTCCCTTAGCATGGCCCATAGACCTTGATCACCCCATGTTGGTGCAGCCCTAGGTTAGGTTTTAGCTAATTACAAGCTTAAACCCACTCAATTAGGCTAACCCACATGATTAAACCCAAACTTGACACACAAGTCAAGCTTAATACAACACTCTTGATATTTTTCACCCCCACTCTCTCTCATGCCCAATATCCCACGTGAATTTCAAGTGGGCCCCACCTCCCTTTATGAGAAGGTGATGTGGGCCATGGATATGGATATTGGATTGGATCTCTGGATCCAAATCCAAATCCAAGTCCACATATGGGTTTGGATTGGAATCTGGATATATATGGTCCAGATCCAATCCAAACTGAACTCTGACTCCTTCGAGCTGGGTTCGAAACGGACGATTCGTGCGGGGCCTGACAGCATCAGTACTCCGTCTGTGTTGGGTCTTCGCCAACATAGTCGTCCGCCTCTGTTTCTGCCTTCCGGAGATGACTTCAAATGCTATTTTGATAAGAACAGGGTCTTGGACGTTCGAGATCCTGGAGGTGTGAATCAGATACAAGAGTTGCTGCGCCGGGCTTGATGTGTGCTCCGGTTTCGGGCTCTTCTTAGCTCTCCTGGTCCTATCTTGATCGGGCCAAGCCACTTCAGGGTTTCAAAACATGTTTTAAAAGGTTTTCAAAACCTATATTATATATTTTTGAAATACAGAGTTTAAAACATATGTACAGGGTTGTTTGTAAGGCTCCTGGGTTTCCAAACTCAAAAATGGCCCTTTGGGGCTGCTTGTATAAAACCAGATGGATTTTGAGAAATTCGTGGGATTTCGGGGTGTTTACAGTTCCCTCTATCCCTTAAAGGCACAGCTGCCAAATGGCTGGCTTCCTACAACTTAAGCTAGTTCGCTACTTTTGAAGAGTTAGCGAACTGCTTCATGCAAAGATTTGCACACAACGTGGAAGTCACGCCAACCCTGAATACCTTAAGGGATACAAAGCAAGGCATGAACGAAGACGTGCATGCCTTCATTATAAGATGGAGGTCTCTTTTGGGCCAAGTGCGAGAGCCCATATCCGAAGGATGCGCAGTAATGCTCATCCTGGATAATTTCAAAAGCGAGTTAAAAACCCTTCTCTCGCTCCATGAGATTTCAACTTTCCATAAGTTGATCAAAAAGGCCTCCCTTTTCGAAACCAACTTACGAAAAGGGACATACGACCACTTATGGAAAAGAAGTGTTGTTCCAAAAACCCGTTTGGAAAAGCTCATCGCATATGGGCTACCCACGACGGACAAAGGGGCAAAGCCCCATAAAATCGCCAATGTCCGGGTGGATCCGGGCATGGCGGGCACTTCCAAAAATTTTGAAAAAATAGAAAATAAGAGAGAACGCAATTTTTCAAAACCAATTGAAAAACGGGAGTACACTCCGCTGGGGCAACCCGTGTCGGAGGTCCTAGACCTCTTACTTGCCCAGGGCATGATTGAACTCCCTGAAATTCCCGAAGGAGTCACGTCCAAAGGGGGGTATTTAAACCGATTTTGCAAGTATCATCGGCTCAAAGGCCATGATACCAAACGCTGCTTCTCTCCTTTAAATAAAATTGAGAACTTGATAGCAGAAGGCCGGCTCCAGGTCACTGCGGAACCTGAGCCACCTCAAGCTATCTTCAAGGAACCCTTTCCCAAACACGCCAGTGGCAGTGGGAAAGGAAAGGAGGTATGTACCCTCACCATTTCCAAGGAACTAGCGCAAAAACCAGAACCTGGTCGACCTGCTTGTGCGCTCATCCTTGTACTATACAAGAAGCCCGCCCAAGTCGTCATTTGGGGACCACCAAAAGTGGAAACCCCGGCAAAACCAGTTTTGAAAATTCAAGGTTCTCCTCAGCTCATCCTTAAAGCCAAGTCTAGCGCAAACCCTAGGCTGGTCGTGGGGGAAGTCACAAGATCCGGGAGGATCTACCAACCCCCGCACCTTCGAGGTGCTCAAAAGGTGGTCAGTGTGCCTGACCCCTCAAAAGCATGTATCCCTAGTGGTCTGCTAAAAGCAGATAAGGACAAAGTCATCCTAAATCCTTATGATTTCGAAAACCACCTTTCAAAGATTCCTATTCACATGTCTATCCTAGAGCTTATCAAAACCTCGCCTAGGCATAGACTTGTCTTAGAGAAAATTCTAGAAAGGGCCAAGGTTGATTCGAACATAAGTCCGGAATCCTTGTCTGCCCAAGTGGCTTTATTAGGAGCAAAATCGCCCATCACCTTTTCGGAAGATGATGTAGATAGACCCTACGAAACCCATAACCAGGCCCTGCATATCGAGGTGGTTCTAAACAACCACTCTCTGAACAGGTGTCTAGTCGATGGTGGAGGAGGGCTCAACATCCTTCCACTTCACGTGGCGTACAAAATCGGAGTCACCTTGACTTCAGTGAACCCAAGCCCCATCGTTATCACTGGATACGATGGGAATGCGTCTAGGCCTTTAGGATCCATCGAACTCCCAATGGAAACGGGAGGGATCGAACACACGGGGGTGTTCCATGTCTTGGACATCCACCCCCATTATAACCTGTTGCTAGGAAGACCCTGGATACACAGTTTGTGCGCTGTGCCATCCACCTTCCACAGGTGTGTTAAGATCCCTTTTAGGGACCAGGTCGTAGTGATCCTAGGTGAGAGTCACTCACAGCTTCAGGGGATCATAAACTCCCCTTGTTTATCAAGCTCCCAGGCCCATGAGGCTAACCTGGGGCAAATTATGGTTGAGCCACCTCGGCTCGTGTTGAACAACCCTAGGAAGGTTGTATATGTGAAGGGGCCGCCCAAAGCAGGCCCCCTCCCGACTCTAATCCTCCTAGGAAAACCCAAACGTTCCCTATTTCCAAAACCCCTGGACAAAAGGCCATACGAGCCTAATATGGACGATAGCATGTTCCAGGACCATGACCTATATCCCATCTTTTCAAAAAACAAAAGGTCGTGGAACATGTTGTTGAACATGGGCTACACGCCCTACAAAAGTCTAGGGGCACAAAACCAGGGTCTCCTAGAGCTCATCCTGCCTAGGGCCAACCCAAGCCGATATGGGATCGGCTATACTCCCCGAATACCGCCGGAGCCACCCCCTGTGACCACCTGGGTCAAGGGTGCCCCGGGACCTGTCTTAGAAGAAACCTACGATTTAGACCTCCTATTCCGAGTCTAACCCATAGTGTTTTCCCTTTGTAGGTATGACGGAAGATCCCTTTTTCTAAAAATACCAAAAACATTTGAAAACTTAAAATCAAAAAAATTGGAAAACAAGAAAAACCAAAAACAATAGAAAAACAAAAACTCGAAAAAAGAGTGCTTTGTATAGTTCCCAAAGTTCTTGTTTTACAAAAACCCAAAAAAATCGAAAATTTGGAAAATACCAAAAAGATTTTGTACATAGCTGCTCCTGGTAAGACTTTGGCAAAAGAAAAGGATTTCGAAAGAAGCGTCGTCTGCATAGCCAGACCAAAAATTTCGAAGTCACTTGAAAATCCAAGTACAAAACCAGGTTATTTTGAAAACCACGCATCAAGTTCCCTCGGGTCTATAGCCCACGAGAATGATCAAAGCCCAGAAGTGGATCCCCTTGAGGAAGATCCCACTTCTGAGCTCCCAGAATTTCATAGAATTCTCGATTTTGAAAGACCTTCCCAATCAGTAGGAGGAGATTTCGTAGAAGTGAACCTAGGGGATGATTGCAATCCCAAAACCATCAAAATAGGCGCATGCTTGCATGAAACTGAAAAGTTAGCATTCATTGCATTTCTACGAACCTATTTAGATGTGTTTGCATGGACGTATGAAGACATGCCGGGCATAGATCCCAGCATAGTCGAGCATCGTCTTCCCTTAGATACAGGTGTAAAACCCATAAACCAGAAGCTTAGGAAAATACACCCGAATGTACACACGCAAGTCAAAGAGGGTTTAGAAGATCTGCTAAAAGCCGGATTTATAAAACCCATTGCGTATTCTGATTGGTTGTCAAATATCGTTGTAGTTCGAAAAACCAATGGGAAAATTCGAATATGCATCGATTTCAGAAACCTGAATAAAGCCACTCCAAAGGATAATTATCCTTTACCAAACATAGATTTGATAGTCGATAGTACTGCAAATCATGAAATGTTTTCATTCATGGATGGCTATTCAGACTATAATCAAATCAAACTAAGTCCACGAGATCAGGGTAAGACCGCCTTCACAACCCCATGGGGCACATACTGCTATACAGTCATGCCCTTTGGTTTGAAAAATGCCGGCGCAACATACCAACGAGCCATGAACACGATCTTCCATGATCAAATTCATGAGCTTGTAGAAGTGTATGTAGATGATCTCTTGGCAAAATCCAAAACCCGATGCACCCATATCGAATGTTTACAAAAGATTTTCGAAAGGCTTAGGCTTTACAAAGTAAAGCTAAACCCTCAAAAATGTGTGTTCGGGGTAGAATCAGGGAAGCTTCTAGGCTTTATGGTGAGCCAAAGGAGAATAGAAGTCGACCCCTCTAAGTGTCGAGCCATCATAGACATGGCTCCACCCTCCAATCTCACCCAAATCCGTAGCCTCCAGGGTCGATTACAATCTGTGCGCCGATTCATATCGAATCTGGCAACTAGATGCGAACCCTTCAACAAACTGTTGAGGAAGGGTACGAAATTCTTATGGGATGACGAATGCCAAAAGTCCTTCGAGAGACTGAAGGCATACTTGGTTAATCCCCCCGTTTTGAATCCTCCAAAACAAGGAAAACCGCTTTTATTATACATCTCCGTGCATATGAACGCTTTAGGAGCCCTGTTGGCTCAATACGAGGATGACACCCATAAGGAGTATGCCATCTGCTCTATTTCGAAAACTCTCTTGGCTTATGAACGAAATTATCAAGCCATGGAGAAGACGTGCTTGGCCCTAGTTTGGGCCTGCCAGAAATTCAGACACTATTTCCTAGATCATGAGATCTGGATAGTGTCCAAGCTTGATCCAATCAAGCACTTGTTCGAAAAACCCATTCTCACGGGTAGATTGGGCAAATGGCAACTCCTTCTAATGGAGTATGATCTGAAATACCGTCACCAGATCTCCATTAAGGGGCAAGCCCTAGCAGATTACGTGGCTGAATTCCCCTTGGAGGACGCATATCCCACTCTTGTCGAAATGCCTGATGAAGGCATATTGCAAAACCATTTTCAAAACCACATTTTGGTAAATTCTTTCGAAAACCAAGTGTGGAAGATGCACTTCGATGGTGCACGAAACCAACGAGGGGCTGGTGCCGGGATCATCCTGATCTCCCCTGAAAAGGGCGAGATTCCCATAGCAGTCCGCTTAGATTTCGAATGTTCCAATAACGTAGCTGAGTATGAAGCACTCATACAAGGCTTAAAGATTTTGAAAACTCTAGGGGCATTATGCATCGAGGTCTTTGGAGATTCGCTCCTTGTCATAAACCAGGTTTTAAAAATTTGGCAAGTACGTAATGAGAAACTACTTCCATATCACAAGTTGGCCACTCGATTGGTCCAATCCTTCCAGTCGTGTAAGCTCACACATGTGGGAAGAGAGGACAATGGCATCGCCGATGCCCTCTCCTCCTTGGGCTCAGCCCTGAAGGTCGATCCCATTTCAGGGACCAGATCTTTGGAAATATGGCATGCGCCCCATCCATCCACACACGACTTGGATATTTACCAAAACAACCCAGAGTCTATTGAAAAACCCTGGTTCTATGACATAAAACAATTTTTAGAAAATGGGGGATTCACCGAGGATGCCACGTCCAAAGATAAGGCATTCATTCGTAAGATTTCGACCCGATACACCATTCTGGGTGGGGTCTTATACAAAAAGAGTTTTACCGGCATTCTGCTTAGGTGTATCGACCTAAAGGAGGCTAGGATAGTGATGCACGAGTTCCACGATGGAGAATGTGGAGGTCATATTAATGCCAACATGATGGCAATGAAAATACTTAGAGGGGGTTATTTTTGGTCCACCCTGAAAAAGGATTGTCACGATCATGTTAGGAAGTGTCATCCGTGTCAAGTGCATGGGCACGCCATTCATATCCCTTCATCTACATTGCATTCCGTGGTCAGCCCCTGGCCATTTACCATGTGGGCGTTTGACATAGTAGGCCCAATATTTCCAAAGGCCTCGAATGGGCATCGTTTCATTTTAGCAGCCACGGAGTATTTCTCCAAGTGGGTGGAAGCCATTTCCCTAACGAATGTAATGGGGCAACATGTGGTGGCTTTCATCCGGAGGAATATCTTGGCTCGATTTGGGGTTCCACGAGACCTTGTGTCTGATAATGGTACCCCATTCAAGAATGAGCGGATGGTCAAGTTGTGCAACACGTATGGCATAACTCACCACTTCTCCTCGCCCTACTACCCTCAAGGCAACGGCCAAGCCGAAGCCACAAATAAGACTCTCATTAGTATTATTGAGAAAACCTTAGAGAAGGGTAGGACGTGGCACGAGAAGCTGGATGGAGCCTTATGGGCTTATAGGACTTCCATCCGGACTCCCACGAATGCCACACCATTCGAGTTGGTCTATGGCACAAACGCCATTCTTCCCATTCATACCCAACTGCATTCATTCCATACATCCATTGCACTCGACCTCCCCCTAGAGACGCTTCAGCATGCTAGGATGGCCGAACTAGATTTGCTAGATGAGAGGCGACTCCTTGCCATGGATCATGCTCGTGCATACCGGCAAAGGATAGCCCGACATTATAGCAAACACATAAGACCTCGCCACTTTGAAGTGGGAGATCTGGTCTTAAAAAACATCCACCATCGTGGCCCACACCCCCTAGGCAAGTGGCGCCCCAACTGGGATGGACCCTATGTTGTACGAGCAACCACTACGAACAATTCGTATTGGTTGATCGATGTAGAAGGTAGGAATTTAGCAGATCCTATCAATATTCAATACTTAAAGAAGTATCATGTGTAGGATCTGGATTAAATTCCAGTTTTCGAAAAATTTTAAAGGGATAGCTGCCCTGAGACATGTGAATAAGGTGCAAAGGCAAACTCGTGTGACCCTGAGTGAGAGGATTCGCACTTGTGAAAGAGTGGAGTTTTCAAAATCGTGGTTCCATTTCAAAATCCTTCATCTTACAAAGAAAGGCCTAGTTCAACATAGCAAGATACTTGCAAGTAGTACGTGCTATTTCTAAATAGGCTGATCTGGAATGGATCGAGTGTAGGCTTGGGATAAGTCCTCCCCTCTTCTCTTCTATTTCCAAAAGGAAAACAAAGGCCCAAAACAAAAGGGAATTTCCCATTCAAAGTCTCTTTCCAAAGGAAAGAAACCAGACTTCAAAAAGAAAAATCGATTCTCTTATAAAAAAGAGGGATTAAAGAAAAAATACTCCCAAAGGGAGACCCTCTATGGAAAAAAGGAAAAAGAGGCCAAAAAGCTCAAAAAGAGCAATTTTCCGCCTTCTATGCCTTAAACCACGGGACACTTCAGAAGGGACCGTGGTATCTCTTTCCCATCCCTGGCTTATCCCAAGCTAAAGCATGGTTCATTTTGAGGAATCCTAAAGTAAAAATAGGATTTACTTACTTGAATTTCATCTTGTTTGAGAATTCGACGTTTCGAGTAAGACGTAGGAATTTGAAATGAAGCTTGTTTTCTTATAAAACCTCCGCTAGATAAGCGAGTGTTAAGACTCAAACAAGGGCAAGCACGAAGAGCTCGAGATCCTTAGGATCGAGGCTCAAGACAGTTGTCCCTTTTGTAAATAGCTTTTGTAAATAAGTTTTGAAAACCGAACATCGAACAACATAGGATTTGCTCACTTAGAGCAACAGACCTTGTAAGTCTCTAGAGTTCGACCACATCTGGTCTCTGGGAGGTCGCCACTTTTGGCACCACACCCATGTCATCTGCATTCCACGCATGGTACTTGCATGAACATGATCCCATTTTAGGACCAGATTACATACATAACCCTTTGGCATGATATCTCCTCCTACCAGAGTTTGTAAATTGAGATTTTGCTAAAAATGGGATGATCCCATATTCTTCGTGGCTAGATCTAGGGAGACATTAAAAGGGGTGTTTGTCATCTTTGCCCTTATCCAAATCTATTTGGACAAGGCCAAAGAGGGGCATCTGTAAACACCCCGAAATCCCACAAATTCCTTAAAACAAAACTGGTTTCGTAAAAGCAGCCCCAAAGGGCCATTTTGAGTCTGGAAACCCAGGAGCCTTCCAGACAACCCTGTACATATGTTTTAAACTTTATCTTTCAAAAACATACGATAGGGCTTTTAAAACCCTTTTAAAACATGTTTTGAAACCCCGAAGTGGCTTGGCCCGATCAAGACAGGACCAGGAGAGCCAAGAAGAGCCCGGAACCGGAGCACACGTCAAGCCCGGCGCAGCAAATCTTGTATCTGATTCACACCCCAGGATCTCGAACGTCGAAGACCCTGTTCTTACCAAAATATCATTTGAAGTCATCTCCGGAAGGCAGAAACGGAGGCGGACGACTATGTTGGCGAAGACCCAACGCAGACGGAGTACTGATGCTGTCAGGCCCCGCACGAATCGTCCGTTTCGAACCCAGCTCGAAGGAGTCAGAGTTCAGTTTGGACTGGATCTGGACCATATATATCCAGATTCCAATCCAAACCCATATGTGGACTTGGATTTGGATTTGGATCCAGAGATCCAATCCAATATCCATATCCATGGCCCACATCCTTCTCATAAATGGAGGTGGGGCCCACTTGAAATTCACGTGGGATATTGGGCATGAGAGAGAGTGGGGTTGAAAAATATTAAGAGTGTTGTATTAAGCTTGACTTGTGTGTCAAGTTTGGGTTAATCATGTGGGTTAGCCTAATTGAGTGGGTTTAAGCTTGTAATTAGCTAAAACATAACCTAGGGCTGCACCAACATGGGGTGATCAAGGTCTATGGGCCATGCTAAGGGAGCTCCTTCACCTAAACCTAGCCCAAAATGCCTAAACCTAGCCTAAACCCCTAATCAACCCCTAATCTGAACCTAATCACCTAACCCACTTCCCTAATCCCGTCCTAATCCCAACCTAATCACCTAACCCACTTCCCTAATCCTTCCCTAAACCTAGATTAATTTCCCTAATCCTAGCCTAAACCTAGCCTAATCACCTAACCTAGCTCACTAAACCTCACCCTAAAACCCAACCACCTAACCTAGCCCTAAACCCCTAAACCACCCTTAGCCCACGATTTGCCCAAACCCCTAGTTTTAAAATATCTGGCCCAACCCCTTCCAGCCCACCTTATCTACATACCACCCTACCTAAACCACCTAACCACTACCCACAGCCCAGCCCTAACCGACCTACCCATCCCCTATTTAAACCCCCCTCCTTGTGGGCGGGTTTTCCAAGTGGGAACCACCATCTCACCCAGCCGGGCCCTCTCCTTCTCCCATATCTCACCCAGCCGGGACCACTCCCCATCACCTCCGCCTGCTCCATCTGCTCCGCCAGCCACCACCTGCACCGCCACCTTCCCTCTTCCATCCACCACCACCATCCCTCAGCCGGATGCCATCACCTCCACCCAACCGAACCAGTCAACAGCCACCTGTCCGCCTGCTTCCCACTTCATCCGCCACCTCTCCCCATTCGGTAAGTACCCCAAACTCCCTCAAAGCCCCTCTCTACCACCTCTCCACTCTTAGCCACCCATCCTACCTTCATCTCAGCCCTTTTGCCACCACCACTTTAACCTAGCCGAACCTAGTATAACCCAAGCTGCCGGCCACTACCTAGCCATCATCTCCCATTCGGCCTTCCCCTAGGTGTCCTATTCGGCCTTCCCACCAGCTCACCTTCTAGGTCCAGTTTCCCTAAACTCTCAACTCCCCTAGTGACCCTAAGAACCCACTTATTCAGCCACTTTAAACCCCCTACTTGGAGGCGCCATCTACTTGCCACCGGCAACCTTCGAGGCGCCTATCCCGCGCCCCACTTGCAGCCGGCCAGCACCCTTGATCACCTACCTTCGTGGAGCTCCCACTTGCAGCCCAAGGCCAAGCCCACGCTCAAGCAAGACCTCTACGGACCAGCTACTCGTAAGTGTCTAAACTCGGTCCTTAGTTGTATACTTGCTTGGGATTCAATTTGATACGGGGTTGTAATAACGGAGCATAGTCTCCCCCCACTTGTAATAACGTGGCTTGGCACAACCACACACGTGCACCCTCTTAGTCGTGCACGATTTTTAACACACACGGGCCTAATCAGCCCCTAATATATAAGTGTATATATATACTTTCATTTTCGAAGGGTTTTGTTTAAGTTGGGTGCGTTGTCTTTCAATTCAAGCACTCACACACATTGAGCCTTCGCTCTTAGTTGAAAGACCCAAGTAAGGGCCGACCTATACTATTTGGGTTTCATTTCATGTCGTGTGAGTAAGTCTTTCAATTCAAGCACTCTCACACACATTGAGCTTTCGCTCTTAGTTGAAAGACCCAAGTAAGGGCCGACCTATACTATTTGGGTTTCATTTCATGTCGTGTGAGTAAGTCTTTCAATTCAAGCACTTTCACACACATTGAGCCTTCGCTCTTACTCCCAAGACCTTAGTAAAGGCCTTATTGCAGTTATATTTGGGTTTCATTTATGTTGTGTGGGTAGTCTTTCAATTCAAGCACTCTCACACACATTGAGCCTTCGCTCTTACTCCCAAGACCTTAGTCAAGGCCATACTGCAATTTATATTTGGGTTTAATTTCATGTCGTGTGTGTAAGTCTTTCAATTCAAGCACGCACCCACATTGAGCCTTCGCTCTTATTTGCAAGACCCGAGTAAGGGCTCATATACATAAGCTATATACATATTTCCCTTCGGTTATTTCCCTTCGGCTATTTCCCTTCGGCTATTTCCCTTCGGTTATTTCCCTTCGGCTATTTCCCTTCGGTTATTTCCCTTCGGTCATTTCCCTTCTGTTATTTCCCCTTCAGTATTATCTTTAATTTCGGGTTTTCCCTTTGGAGTAGCGTGAGTTTGCATTGCATCTACGCCATACCACGAGGTAGGACGCATATTGCATCAAAGCAAGCCCCGCTCGAATTCGCCCATGTAGTGGAGTGTTCATAACACACAAACTAGGTGGCCCGAAAAGGGATAAAAGAAAAGACTTAGGCACGTGCAAATCCACGTGATCTAAGATATGCAATCGCATCTTAAAGACCCGAAATAGACACCTCGAACCGCTTCGTAGACTTTCTCACCCAAAACTCGATTTTTGCAAAGCGTACAGACTGACCCTTGCGCATCGGTGCAAGAAGGTCTGCGACGACAAGAGCTCACTTGCTCACAGTCGCCACGTTTAGAAGTCAGTGTTAAAAATATCTTCGCTAGCTTAAGTAAGCTAGCTGGCACGCCCTATTTGTATACATAGGTCTTAGACGCACGAGAAGATCCACTCCAAGCCCCCGGAAGGGACGAAGAGGCGGGGATTTTCGCGCGTCTACAGTGGGTTAGGTGATTAGGCTAGGATTAGGAACGGATTAGGGTAGAAGGCTAGGATTAGGTGTTTTTGGTTAGGATTTAGATGAAGGAGCTCCCTTTGCATGACCCATGGACCCTAATCATATTATGTTGGTGCAGCCCTAGGTTAGGTTTTGGCTAATTACAAGCTAAACCCACTTAATTAGGCTAACCCACATGATTAACCCCAAACTTGACACACAAGTCAAGCTTAATTACAACACACACTTGATCTTATCCTCCCCCACTCTCTCTCATGCCCATAATCCCACGTGAAATTCAAGTGGGCCCCACCTCCATTTATGAGAAGGCGATGTGGGCCATGGATATGGATATTGGATTGGAACTCTGGATCCAAATCCAAATCCAAGCCCACACATGGGTTTGGATTTGGATCTGGATATATGGTCCAGATCCAATCCAAATTGAATTCTAACTCCTTCGGGCTGTGTTCGAAACGAACGGTTTGTGCGGGGCCTGACAGCATCAGTACTCCGTCTGCGTTGGGTCTTCGCCAACATGATCGTTCGCCTCTGTTTTCGCCTTCCGGAGATGACTTCGAATGATGTTTTGATGATAACAGGATCTTGGACGTTCGAGATCCTGGGGGTGGATTCAATACGAGAGTTGTTGTGCCGGGCTCGACTTGTGCTCCGGTTCCTAGCTCTCTTTGGCTTTTCTGGTCCTATCTTGATCAGGCCAAGCTGCTTCGGGGTTTCAAAAATGTGTTTTAAAAGGTTTTCAAAAGCCAGATTATATATTTTTGAAATACAGAGTTCAAAACATATGTACAGGGTTGCCTGGAAGGCTCCTGGGTTTCCAGACTCAAAATGGCCCTTTGGGGCTGCTTTTACAAAACCAGGTTTGTTTCGAGGAATTTGTGGGATTTCGGGGTGTTTACAGTTGGGTTTAAACCAAGGTGGGGATTTAGGACTTAGGGGCTTAATGGGACAGATCTAGGGTGAGCTCGGCTAGCTATTGGCCGAGCTTAGTATAGTCTTAGGTGGGGACGGTCTTGGGTAGAACTAGGTTCGATTTTAGCAAGATTCGGCCAGCTCTTAGTTGGTTGAAACTTGATGGATTTTATCAATGGTATTAGGTGGTTTACAGAGACAAAGGGGAGAGACGGTTTAGGCTAGTTTTAGGGACTCACCTTAGTATGGATTTCAGCCATGGTTTGCTTGGTTTCCACGCAACCAATCTTCACAAGAAGGGGACCATCCAATGCTGCCGGATCTTCTTGAGCAGCACATCTTCTTTGGCGTGAAATGGAGCAGCCCTTTTGCCCACAATATCAGCCCATGTTTTTACAAAAGCAAAGGGGAGAGGTCCAGCCCCCTTTGTTGACCTTTCTCCTCTCTCTCTCTCTCTCCTACCCAAGGTGAAAGGCGTGAAAAATTTTTGAACCTTTGGCCAGCCAGCCCCTCACGTCCTTTTATAGACTTTGAAGTTGGATATGGATCCTGGATTGGTTCTGAAATTCGGATCCAATCCAAGTCTTGTTTGGATCTGGATATTTGGATCCAGATTTGATCCAAATTTTCTTCTTCTTCCGTCCTTCTTGGCGTTTCGAGCTGAACGCTTTGTGCGAGCCTTGAGTTCATCAACGCTCCGTCTTATGCTGGGTTTTTCCCAATTTCGTCGTTCGAGCTCCTTCTCACCTTTCCAAACTCTGTTTCAACTGATTCTTCTTGTTTTTTATTTGAATTGCTCGTGATTTTAGGGGTACTTTTGGCTTGGCCTTCGATGCTTCTACCTTGAAGTCCATTTGTGGCCTGGGCTCCTCTTTTGTCTTTGAAATCTGCTTTTCATCGGGCTGGGCATGATCTTTGAATTTTTCAATCTCTTTTGCAGCTGCTTTGAGCCAGGCTTCACTTGTTCATCTGGGCTTTTGCAGAAATGGGACTTTCGTCCACTTTTGAGAATTTCATGTTTTAAACAGGGTCGGAAAACAGAGGTTTGAAGTATTTGAGCTCCTGGGTTTTCGAAAATTCCAATTTTGGCTTTTTGAGCTTATTTTCGAATCAGGCATTTGGTTCTGCAAAATTTTTGGATTTTTGGGTGTTTACAATTGTAAACACCCCGAAATCCCACGAATTCCTCGAAACAACTTGGTTTTGTAAAAGCAGCCCCAAAGGGCCATTTTGAGTCTAGAAACCTAGGAGCCTTCTAGGCAACCCTGTACATATGTTTTAAACTTTATATATTTCAAAAATGTATAATATGGCTTTAAAAACCTTTTAAAACACGTTTTTGAAACCCCGAAGCAGCTTGGCCTAAGCAAGACAGGACCAAACAAGATAAGGAGAGCCCGGAACCGGAGCACAAGTCAAGCCCGGCACAGCACTCTCGCGTTGAATCCACCCCCAAGATCTCGAACGTCCAAGACCTTGTTATCATCAAAACATCACTTGAAGTCATCTTCGGAAGGCGAAAACAGAAGCGGACGATCATGTTGGCGAAGACCCAACGCAGACGGAGTACTGATGCTGTCAGACCCCGCACAAACCGTTCGTTTCGAACACAGCCCGAAGGAGTCAGAATTCAGTTTGGATTGGATCTGGACCATATATATCCAGATCCCAATCCAAACCCATGTGTGGACTTGGATTTGGATTTGGATCCAAAGATCCAATCCAATATCCATATCCATGGCCCACATCACCTTCTCATAAATGGAGGTGGGGCCCACTTGAATTTCACGTGGGATTATGGGCATGAGAGAGAGTGGGGGAGGATAAGATTAGAGTGTGGTTGTAACTAAGCTTGACTTGTGTGTCAAGTTTGGGGTTAATCATGTGGGTTAGCCTAATTAAAGTGAGTTTAAGCTTGTAATTAGCCAAAACCTAACCTAGGGCTGCACCAACATGATGCAACAAGGACTATGGGTCATGCAAAGGGAGCTCCTTAAACCAAACCTAATCAAAAAGCCCTAATCCTAGCCTTTTACCCTAATCCTGTCCTAAACCTAGCCTAATCACCTAACCCACTTCCCTAATCCCGGCCTAATCCCAACCTAATCACCTAATCCACTTCCCTAATCCTTCCCTAAAACTAGTTTAACTTCCCTAATCCTAGCCTAATCACCTAACCTACCCCACTAAACCTCACCCCAAAACCAACCCACCAAGCTAAACCCTAAACCACTAAACCACCCCACCTAAACCTAGCACACCATCTACCCAAAACCCCTTGTATGAAAATATCTGGCCCCTCCCCAAAACCAGCCCACCTTATCACCACACCACCACCCCTAGACCACCTTACCACTATCCTAATACCAGCCCCAACCGCTCTCTTCAGCCCTATATAAACCCCCCCCCAAGGGCGGGTTTTGAATCCTCTTTCCAGCCCAGCCGCTCCCAGCCAAGTCTTCCACCTGTACCACAGCCGGCCACCACCTTGCTCCACCTGCACCACCACACCCCAGCCGGCCAACCACCCGTTGCCACCATTCCCATCCAGCCGAATCATCCACTTCAACCACCCGGCTGCTCCTCTTCCATCCACCGCCTCTTCACTCGGTTAGTACCCCATCCTCCACTCTACCTCTTCTTCACTCCCCCTCCACTCTCAGCCACCTACACCATCACCACCTCACCCCAACACCACCTACCCGCCATCCAACCTATTCGACCAAGCCTCAGCCACTTCGATCCCCGCCTAGAACTACCTCCCCTAGCAACACTCAGCCACTCCACCTAGCTCCCTAGGACCTGTTCCTTACGCTTCCCACCAGCCCCTAACTCCACCTTATCCCATACCCTAGCTAGCTTTCTTCCCATCCTCGCCATTGCCTAGCCACCCTAGCAGCCCTCCATCACCAAGTCACCCTTAGTCGGCCACTCCAACCGACTGTACCACATTCATTCAGCCAGCCACCCGCCAGCCTTAGGTATTCCCTTAGACACTTCTTTAGGCTCCCACTTAGTGCCATCTTTCCTAACACTACACCCTCCCTTAGTGACCCTACTTAGTCACTTTAGCCCAACACTTCAAGGTAGCCCCCTTCATAACAGCCGGCCACCTTCAAGGCGTCCCTCCCGCGCACCATTTCCATCCGGCCAGCAGCCCCCCTTGCCATTCAACTCCGAGGAGCTCCCTCTTGCAGCCCAAGGCAAAACCAGCCCACGCTCAAGCAAGGCATCTTCGGACCAGCTATAAGTAAGTGCCTAACTCGGTCCTTAGTTGTAAACTTGCTTAAATTCAATTTGATACGGGGTTGTAATAACGGAGCATAGTCTCCCCCCGCATGTAATAACGTGGCTTGGCACACCCACACACACATGCACTCTCTTAGTCGTGCACGATTTTGAACACACACGGGCCTAATCAGCCCCTAATATATAAATATATATATATATATACACTTTAACTTACGTAGGGTTTTGCTTGAGTTGAGTGTGTTGTCTTTCAATTCAAGCACTCACACACATTGAGCCTTCGCTCTTATTTGTAAGACCCAAGTAAGGGTCATGTTATACTATTTGGGTTTTATTTCATGTCGTGTGTGTTGTCTTTCAATTCAAGCACTCACACACATTGAGCCTTCGCTCTTATTTGTAAGACCCAAGTAAGGGCCGTGCTATACTATTTGGGTTTAATTTCATGTTGTGTGCGTAGTACTTCAATTCAAGCACTCACACACATTGAGCTTTCGCTCTTATTCCCAAGGCCTTAGTTAAGGCCATACTGCAATTTATATTTGGGTTTAATTTCATGTTGTGTGCGTAGTACTTCAATTCAAGCACTCACATACATTGAGCTTTCGCTCTTATTCCCAAGACCTTAGTTAAGGCCATATTGCAAGTTATATTTGTGTTTTATTTCATGTCGTGTGTGTAAGTCTATCAATTCAAGCACGCACCCACATTGAGCCTTCGCTCTTATTTGCAAGACCCGAGTAAGGGCCCATATATACCTTATATACGTATTTCCCTTCGGCATTTACATTACAAGTCATTTCCCTTCGGTTATTTCCCTTCGGTTATTTTCCCTTCGGTTATTTCCCTTCGGCATTGTCTTTACATTCGGGTTTTTCCTTTGGAGTAGCGTGAGTTTTGCATTGCATCTACACCATACCACGAGTTAGGACGCATATTGCATCGAAGCAAAACCCCGTACTCCCGCTCAAATTCGCCCCATGTAGTGGAGTGTTCATAACACACACCTAGGTGGCCCATAAAGGGATAAAAAGAAAGACTTAGGCACGTGCAAATCCACGTGATCTAAAATCTGCAATCGCACTAAAAAGAACCGAATCAAACACCTCAAACCGCTTTCGTAGGCTTTTTCTACCCTAAAACTCGATTTTTAAAGCGTACAGACTGACCCTTGCGCATCGGTGCAAGAAGGTCTGCGACGACAAGAGCTCACTTGCTCACAGTCGCCAATGTTAAAAGTCAGGTTAAAATATATCTTCGCTAGCTTAGGTAAGCTAGCTGGCACGCCCTGTTTATACAAATAGAACTTAGACATACGAAAAGGTTCGCCCCAAGCCTAAGAAACCAGAGAGGCGGAGGTTTTCTGTGTCTACAGAAATTTGGCACGTCCGGTGGGATGTGAGTCTTTCAAAAGTCGAGTTAGTCTAGAAGCTTGCGAAAATTTTCAAAGAGGTGTTGTTGATTTTAACTTTGTTTTCTTTACTTAGGAAATTTTGAAAAAGCTTGAAAAGCATGTTAAAATCCAACCCAAGTGAAGTGTCGAGCCAAGGTTCATGCGCATCAAATTCTCACTCTAGGAGGATTTTCAAAAACAAGGTCAAACTAGACGAGATCGAGGACCTGAGAAGGGAGTTTGAGGCCAAAATCGATGCTCTCAGCCAAGAGGCTGAAGTAGGCGATTCCTGTTCATCAAACTGTGAACAAAGGCCTAAGAAAAAATCTGAAAAACCTCGCAAGCACAAAGAGGCCTCCGTAATAGAAGGCAACCAATACCATGAGTCCTTCACACAAAAGGACCGTAAAGCCCTACAGCAGTTGCTAAAAGGGCAGAATAAAGAGAAAAGAAGCTACGCCCTATCTGATTTCCTTTCCATGGATTACGAAACAGACAGTGACGATGAAATACCGAACTTCCATCGGTATGACGGCATGGGAGACCCTAGGTCTCACTTGCAACTTTTCTCGCATCGAGCCCATAAAAAGAAAAAGGACTCGATGAAATGGGTGTATTGGTTCCCTTTATCCCTTAAAGGCACAACTGCCAAATGGCTGGCTTCCTACGACTTAAGCCAGTTCGCTACTTTTGAAGAGTTAGCGAACTGCTTCATGCAAAGATTTGCACACAACATAGAAGTCACGCCGACTCTGAATACCTTAAGGGATACAAAGCAAGGCATGAACAAAGACGTACATGCCTTCATTATACGATGGAGGTCACTTTTGGACCAAGTGCGAGAGCCCATATCCGAAGGATGCGCAGTCATGCTCATCCTGGATAACTTTAAAAGCGAGTTAAAAACCCTTCTCTCGCTCCATGAGATCTCAACTTTCCATAAGTTGATCAAAAAGGCATCCCTTTTCGAAACCAACTTGAGAAAAGGGACATACGATCACTTATGGAAAGGAAGTGCCATTTCTAAAACCCGCTTGGAAAAACCCATCACTTATGGGCTACCCACGATGGACAAAGGGGCAAAGCCCCATAAAATCGCTAATGTCTGGGTGGATCCAGGCATGGCAGGCACTTCCAAAAATTTTGAAAAACTAAAAAATAAAAGGGAGCGAACCTTTCAAAAACCGGTTGAAAAACGGGAGTACACTCCACTGGGGCAACCTGTGTCGGAGGTCCTAGACCTCCTACTTGCCCAAGGCATGATAGAACTTCTCGAAATCCCTGAAGGAGTCACTTCCAAAGGGGGGTATTTAAATCGATTTTGTAAGTATCATCGGCTCAAAGGCCACGATACCAAACGTTGTTTCTCCCTTTTAAATAAAATTGAGAACTTGATAGCGGAGGGCCGGCTCCAGGTCACTACGAAACCTGACCCACCTCAAGCTATCCTCAAAGAACCCTTTCCCAAGCACGCCAGTGGCAGTGGGAAAGGAAAGGAGGTATGTAGCCTCACCTTTTCTAAGGAACTAGCGCAAAAACCTGAGTCTGGTCGACCCACTTGTGCGCACACTCTTGTACTGTACAAGAAGCCCGCCCAAGTCATCATCCGAGGACCACCAAAAGTTGAATCCCCAGCAAAACCAGTTTTGAAACTTCAAGGTTCTCCTCAACTCATACTTAGAGCCAAAATTAGCGTGAACCCTAGGCTGGTCGTGGGGGAAGTGACTAGATCCAGGAGGATCTATCAACCCCCGCACCTACAAGGTGCTAAAAAGGTGGTCAGTGTGCCTGGCCCCTCAAAAGCATGTATCCCTGGTGTTCTGCCAAAAGCAGACAAGGATAAAGTCATCCTAAATCCTTATGACTTCGAAAACCACCTTTCAAAGATTCCTATCCACATGTCTATCCTAGAGCTTATACAAACCTCGCCTAGGCATAGACTCGTGCTAGAGAAAATTCTAGAAAGGGCCAAGGTTGATTCGAACATAAGTCCAGAATCCCTGTCTGCCCAAGTGGCTATATTAGGAGCAAAATCGCCCATCACTTTCTCGGAAGATGATGTAGATAGACCCTACGAGTCCCATAACCAGGCCCTGCATATCGAGGTGGTTCTGAATAACCACTCTCTGGACAGGTGTCTAGTCGATGGGGGAGGAGGGCTCAACATCCTTCCACTTCATGTGGCGTATAAAATTAGAGTCACCTTGACTTCTGTGAACCCAAGCCCCATCGTTATCACTGGATACGATGGGAATGCGTCTAGGCCATTAGGATCTATCGAACTCCCAATGGAAACAGGAGGGATCACACACACGGGGGTGTTCCATGTCTTGGACATCCACCAATATAACCTGTTGCGGGGAAGACCCTGGATACATAGCTTGTGCGTTGTGCCATCCACCTTCCATAGGTGTGTCAAGATCCCTTTCAGGGACCAGGTCGTAGTGATCCTAGGTGAGAGTCACCCACAGCTTCAAGGGATCATAAACTCCCCTTGTTTATCGAGCTCCCAGGCCCATGAGGCTAACCTGGGGCAGATTGTGATCGAGCCACCAAGGCTCGTGTTAAACAACCCTAGGAAGGTTGTATGTGTGAAGGGGTCGCCCAAAGCAGGCCCCCTCCCGATCTTAACCCTTCTAGGAAAACCCAAGCGTTCCCTATTTCCAAAGCCCCTGGACAAGAGGCCATATGAGCACAATATGGACGACAGCAAGTTCCAGGACCACGATTTGTATCACACCTTTTCAAAAAACAAAAAATCGTGGAACATGTTGTTGAACATGGACTACACGCCTGTAAACACCCCGAAATTCTACGAATTTCTCAAATCTATCTGGTTTTGTAAAAGCAACCCCAAAAGACCATTTTGGGTCTGGAAACCCAGGAGCCTTCCAGACAACCTTGTACATATGTTTTAAACTCTATATTTCGAAAACATACAATATGGCTTTTAAAACCTTTGTAAAACATGTTTTGGAACCCCGAAGCAGCTTGGCCTAATCCAGACAGGACCAAGAGAGCTAAGGAGAGCCCGGAACCGGAGCACCTATCGAGCCCGACACAGCAACTCTTGTATCAAATCCACACCCCCAGGATCTCGAACGTCCAAGACCCTGTTATCATCGAAACCTTGTTTGAAGTCATCTCCGGAAGGCGAAAACAGAGGCGGACGATCATGTTGGCGAAGACCCAACGTAGACGGAGCACTGATGCTGTCAGGCCCCGCACAAACCGTTCGTTTCGAACACATCTCGAAGGAGTCAGAGTTCAGTTTGGATCGGATCTGGACCATATATATCCAGATCCCAATCCAAACCCATGTATGGACTTGGATTTGGATTTGGATTCAAAAATCCAATCCAATATCCATATCCATGGCCCACATCACCTTCTCATAAATGGAGGTGGGGCCCACTTGAATTTCACGTGGGATTATGGGCATGAGAGAGAGTGGGGGTGGATAAGATCAAGTGTGTGTTGTAATTAAGCTTGACTTGTGTGTCAAGTTTGGGGTTAGTCATGTGGGTTAGCCTAATTAAGTGGGTTTAAGCTTGTAATTAGCCAAAACCTAACCTAGGGCTGCACCAACATGAAGTGGTTAAGGTCTATGGGCCATGCAAAGGGAGCTCCTTCACCTAAACCTAACCAAAAAATGCCTAATCCTAGCCTTCCACCCTAATCTGCCCCTAATATGAACCTAATCACCTAACCTACTTCCCTAATCCCGGCCTAATCCCAACCTAATCACTTAACCCACTTCCCTAATCCTTCCCTAAACCTAGGTTAATTTCCTCAAACCTAGCCTAATCCTAGCCTAATCACCTAACCTAGCCCACTAAACCTCACCCTAGAACCAACCCACCTAACCAAACCCTAAACCTCTAAACCAACCCTAGCCCACAACCTACCCAAACCACTTGTATCTAAAATATCTGGCCCTACCCTTTCCAGCCCACCTTATCATCATACCACCCTACCTAAACCACCTAACCACTACCCCAAACCCTAACCGACCTAACCCAGCCCTATATAACCCCCCCCCCCTAGGGGCGGGTTTCACAATCTAGAAGCCCACCCATTCCCAGTCGGGTCCTCCCCTTTCCCACTCAACCGAATCCCCTTCTGCTCCACCTACTCCACGTCCAGCTACCACCTCTGCCACCACCTCCCAGACCTCTGCCACCACCTTCCAGCTGAACGCCACCACCTGCACCACTTCCTTTCAGCTGAGCGCCACCCTCTCTTCGTTCGGTAAGTCCCCTACACCCTACCTTACCACCTCTTCACTCCCTCTCCACTCTCAGCCACCTAATCTACTCCCATAGCACCCTAACACTAGCCCTTCCACTTGCTGCCACCAGCCCCACTCATCCGAACCCATAGCACCCTAACTACCCGCCACCACCTAGACCTTCTAGCTCCACTCGGCCACCCTAACAACCCGCCAACCTTAAGTGTCCCATTCGATCTTCCCTTGAACTTCCCTTAGTGCCATACTCCCCCAACACTACACTCCCCCTAGTGACCTTACCTAGCCCCTTTAATCTCGCACATCAAGGCGACACCCTTGCTAGCAGCCGGCCACATTCAAGGCACCCGGCCAGCACCCCTTGTCGTTCAACCTCGCGGAGCTCCCTTTTGCAGCCCAAGGTGAAGGCCAAGCCCACGCTCAAGCAAGGCATCTTCGGACCAGCTATTAGTAAGTGCCTAACTTGGTCTTTAGTTGTATACTTGCTTGAGATTCAATTCGATACGGGGTTGTAATAACGGAGCATAGTCTCCCCCCGCTTGTAATAACGTGGCTTGGCACACCCACACACGTGCACTCTCTTAGTTGTGCACGATTTTGAACACACACGGGCCTAATCAACCCCTAATACATAAGTATATGCATATAATTTAATTTTGTAGGGTTTTTCTTAAGTTGGGTGTGTTGTCTTTCAATTCAAGCACTCACACACATTGAGCCTTCGCTCTTATTTGAAAGACCCAAGTAAGGGCCGACCTATACTATTTGGGTTTTCATTTCATGTCGTGTGTGTAAGTCTTTCAATTCAAGCACTCACACACATTGAGCCTTCGCTCTTATTTGAAAGACCCAAGTAAGGGCTGACTTATACTATTTGGGTTTAATTTCATGTTGTGTGCGTAGTACTTCAATTCAAGCACTCACACACATTGAGCTTTCACTCTTACTCCCAAGACCTTAGTCAAGGCCTACTGCAGTTATATTTGGGTTTCATTTCATGTTGTGTGCGTAGTACTTCAATTCAAGCACTCACACACATTGAGCTTTCGCTCTTACTCCCAAGACCTTAGTCAAGGCCTACTGCAGTTATATTTGGGTTTCATTTCATGTTGTGTGCGTAGTACTTCAATTCAAGCACTCACACACATTGAGCTTTCCCTCTTATTCCCAAGACCTTAGTTAAGGCCATACTGCAATTTATATTTGGGTTTAATTTCATGTCGTGTGTGTAAGTCTTTCAATTCAAGCACGCACCCACATTGAGCCTTCGCTCTTATTTGCAAGACCCGAGTAAGGGCCCATATACCTACTCTATATACATATCTCCCTTCGGCATTTACTTTACAAGTCATTTCCCTTCGGTTATTTCCCTTCGGTCATTTCCCTTCGGTTATTTCCCTTCAGTATTGTCTTTACATTCGGGTTTTCCCTTTGGAGTAGCGTGAGTTTGCATTGCATCTACGCCATACCACGAGGTAGGATGCATATTGCATCAAAGCAAGCCCCGCTCGAATTCGCCCATGTAGTGGAGTGTTCATAACACACAAACTAGGTGGCCCAAAAAGGGATAAAAGGAAAGACTTAGGCACATGCAAATCCACGTGATCTAAAATCTGCAATCGCATCTAAAAGACCCGAATTAGACACCTCGAACCGCTTCGTAGGCTTTCTATCCCAAAAACTCGATTTTTGCAAAGCGTACGGACTGACCCTTGCGCATCGGTGCAAGAAGGTCTGCGACGACAAGAGCTCACTTGCTCACAATCGCCACGTTAGAAGTCAGTTTAGAATATATCTTCGCTAGCTTAGGTAAGCTAGCTGGCACGCCCTGTTTACATAAATAGGCCTTAGACACACTAGAGGATCCGCTCCAAGCCCTAAAAAGGTGAGAGGCGGGGATTTTCGCGCGTCTACAACGCCCTACAAAAGTCTAGGGGCACAAAACCAGGGTCTCCTAGAGCCCATCCTTCCTAGGGCCAATCCAAGCCCATATGGGATCGGCTATACTCCCAAAATACCTCTAGAGCCACCGCCTGTGACCACCTGGGTCAAGGGTGCCCTGGAACCTGCCTTAGAAGAGACCTACGATTTAGATCTCCTATTCCGAGTCTAACCCGTAGTATTTTCCGTTTGTAGGTATGACGGAAGATCCCTTTTATAAAAATACAAAAACATTTGGAAAACTAAAAAATCAAAAAAACCGAAAAGGAAGAAAAGCCAAAAACAATAGAAAAACAAAAACTCGAAAATAGAGTGCTTTGTATAGTTCCTAAAGTTGTTGTTTTACAAAAACCCAAAAAAATTGAAAATTTGGAAAATACCAAAAAGATTTTGTATATAGCTGCTCCTGGTAGGACTTTGGCAAAAGAAAAGGATTTTGAAAGAAACGACGTCTGCGTCGCCAGACCAAAAATTTCGAAATCGATTGAAAATCCGAGTACAAAACCAGGTCTTTATGAAAACCATGCATCAAATTCCCTCAGGTCTATAACCCACGAGAATGATCGAAGCCCAAAAGTGGATCCCCTTTGTAGACACGGTGAAAAATCCCCGCCTCTTCGCCTTTTCAGGGCTTGGAGTGGATCCTCTCGTGCGTCTAAGGCCTATTTATATAAACAGGGCGTGCTAGCTGCTTACCTAAGCTAGCGAAGATATGTTTTTTTAAAACTGACTTCTAATCGTGGCGACTGTGAACAAGTGAGCTCTTGTCGTCGCAGACCTTCTTGCACCGATGCGCAAGGGTCAGTCTGTACGCTTTGAAAAATCGAGTTTTTGGGATATAAAGCCTACAAAGCGGTTCGACGTGTTTAATTCGGGTCTTTTAGATGCGATTGCAGATTTTTAGATCACGTGGATTTGCACGTGCCTAAGTCTTTCTTTTTATCCCTTTATGGGCCACCTAGTTTGTGTGTTATGAACACTCCACTACATGGACGAATTTGAGCGGGAATACGGGCCTGGGAGCTTGATAAACAATGGGAGTTTATGATCCCTTGAAGTTGTGGGTGACTCTCACCTAGGATCACTACGACCTGGTCCCTAAAAGGGATCTTGACACACCTGTGGAAGGTGGATGGCACAACGCACAAACTGTGTATCCAGGGTCTTCCCAGCAACAGGTTATAATGGGGTGGATGTCCAAGACATGGAACACCCCCGTGTGTTCGATCCCTCCCGTTTCCATTGGGAGTTCGATAGATCCTAACGGCCTAGATGCATTCCCATCGTATCCAGTGATAACGATGGGGCTTGGGTTCACTGAAGTCAAGGTGACTCCGATTTTATACGCCACATGAAGCGGAAGGATGTTGAGCCCTCCTCCACCATCGACTAGGCACCTGTCCAGAGAGTGGTTGTTTAGAACCATCTCGATATGCAGGGCTTGGTTATGGGATTCGTAGGGCCTATCTACATCATCTTCCAAGAAAGTGATGGCCGATTTTGCTCCTAATAAAGCCACTTGGGCAGACAAGGATTCCGGACTTATGTTCGAATCAACCTTGGCCCTTTCTAGAATTTTCTCTAATACTATGCTTAGGCGAGGTTTGTATAAGCTCTAAGATAGACATGTGAATAGGAATCTTTGAAAGGTGGTTTTCGAAGTCATAAGGATATAGGATGACTTTGTCCTTATCTACTTTTGGCAGAACACTAGGGATACATGCTTTTGAGGGGCCAGGCACACTGACCACCTTTTGAGCACCTTGAAGGTGCGGGGGTTGATAGATCCTCCCGGATCTAGTCACTTCCCCCACGACCAGCCTAGGGTTTGAGCTAAATTTGGCTCTAAGGATGAGCTGAGGAGAACCTTGGATTTTCAAAACTGGTTTTGCTAGGGATTCCACTTTTGGTGTTCCCCGAATGACGACTTGGGCGGGCTTCTTGTATAATACAAGAGTGGGCGCACAAGTGGGTCGACCAGGCTCTGGTTTTTGCGCTAGTTCCTTAGAAATGGTGAGAGTACATACCTCCTTTCCTTTCCCACTACCACTAGCGTGTTTGGGAAAGGGTTCTTTGAAGATAGCTTGAGGTGGCTCAGGTTCCGCAGTGACCTAGAGCCGGCCTTCTGCTATCAAGTTCTCAATTTTATTTAAAAAGGAGAAACAGCGTTTGGTATCATGGCCTTTGAGCCGATGATATTTACAAAATCGGTTTAAATACCCCCCTTTGGAAGTGACTCCTTCGGGGATTTCAGGGAGTTCTATCATGCCCTGGGCAAGGAGGAGGTCTAGGACCTCCGACACAGGTTGCCCTAGTGGAGTGTACTCCCGTTTTTCAACCGGTGTTTGAAAGTTTTGCTCCCTTTTGTTTTCTAGTTTTTCAAAATGTTTGGAAGTGCCTGCCACGCCTGGATCCACCCGAACATTGGCGATTTTATGGGGCTTTGCCCCCCTTTGTCCATCGTGGGTAGCCCGTATGTGATGGGCTTTTCCAAGCGGGTTTTGGAAACGACACTTCCTTTCCATAAGTCATCGTATGTCACTTTTCTCAAGTTGGTTTCGAAAAGGGAGGCCTTTTTCATCAACTTATGAAAAGTTGCGATCTCATGGAGCGAGAGAAGGGTTTTTAACTCGCTTTTAAAATTATCCAGGATAAGCATGACTACGCATCCTTTGGATATGGGCTCTCGCACTTGGCCCAAAAGAGACCTCCATCTTATAATGAAGGCATGTACGTCTTCGTTCATGCCTTGCTTTCTATCCCTTAAGGTATTTAGAGGTTGCGTGACTTCTACGTTGTGTGCAAATCTTTGCATGAAGCAGTTCGCTAACTCTTCAAAAGTAGAGAACTAGCTTAAGTCGTAGGAAGCCAGCCATTTGGCAGCTGTGCCTTTAAGGGATAAAGGGAACCAATACACCCATTTCATCGAGTCCTTTTTCTTCTTATGGGCTCGACGTGAGAAAAGCTGCAAGTGAGACCTAGGGTCTCCCATGCCATCATACCGATGGAAGTTCGGTATTTCATCGTCACTGTCTGTTTCGTAATCCATAGGAAGGAAATCAGACAGGGCGTAGCTTCTTTTCTCTTTATTCTACCCTTTTAGCAACTTCTGTAGGGCTTTACGGTCCTTTTGTGTGAAGGACTCGTGGTATTGGTTGTCTTCCATTACGGAGGCCTCTTTGTGCTTGCGAGGTTTTTCAGATTTTTTCTTAGTCCTTTGTTCACCGTTTGATGAACACGAATCGCCTACTTCAGCCTTGTGGCTGAGAGCATCAATTTTGGCCTCAAACTCCCTTCTTAGGTCCTCTATCTCATCTAGTTTTATTTTGTTTTTGAAAATCCTCCTATTGTGAGAACTTGACACGCATGAGCCTTGGCTCGACACTTCACTTGGATTGGATTTTGACATGCTTTTCAAGCTTTTTCAAAATGTCCTAAGTACAAGCAAAGAAAACAAGTTTAAAATGACACCTTTTTAACAAAATTTTCGCAAAACTTCTACCTTAAAAACTCGATTTTTGAAAGGCTCACGTCCCACCGGGCGTGCCAATCTCTGTAGACGTGGCGAAAAATCCCCGCCACTTCGCCTTTTCAGGGCTTGGAGCGGATGCTCTCATGCGTCTAAGGCCTACTTATATAAACAGGGCATGCCAGCTAGCTTACCTAAGCTAGCAAAGATATGTTTTTTTAAAACTGACTTCTAATCGTGGCAACTGTGAGCAAGTGAGCTCTTGTCGTCACAGACCTTCTTGCACCGATGTGCAAGGGTCAGTCTGTATGCTTTAAAAAATTGAGTTTTTGGGATATAAAGCCTACGAAGCGGTTCGAGGTGTTTAATTCGGGTCTTTTAGATGCGATTGCAGATTTTTAGATCACGTGGATTTGCACGTGCCTAAGTCTTTCCTTTTATCCCTTTATGGGCCACCTAGTTTGTGTGTTATGAACACTCCACTACATGGATGAATTTGAGCGGGAATACGGGGCTTGCTTTGATGCAATATGCGTCCTACCTCATGGTATGGCGTAGATGCAATGCAAACTCATGCTACTCCAAAGGGAAAACCCGAATGTAAAGACAATGCCGAAGAGAAATAACCGAAGGGAAATAACCGAAGGGAAATGACCGAAGGGAAATGACTTGTAATGTAAATGCCGAAGGGAGATATGTATATAGAGTATGTATATGGGCCCTCACTCGGGTCTTGCAAATAAGAGCTAAGGCTCAATGTGGGTGCGTGCTTGAATTGAAAGACTTACACACACGACATGAAATTAAACCCAAAATATAACTTGCAGTATGGCCTTGATTAAGGTCCGGGGAATAAGAGCGAAAGCTCAATGTGTGTGAGTGCTTGAATTGAAGTACTACGCACACAACATGAAATTAAACCCAAATAGTATAACACGTCCCTTACTGGGGTCTTTAAAATAAGAGTGAAGGCTCAATGTGTGTGAGTGCTTGAATTGAAAGACTTACACTCACGACATGAAAGGAAAACCCAAATAGTATAGGTCGGCCCTTACTTGGGTCTTTCAAATAAGAGCGAAGGCTCAATGTGTGCGAGTGCTTGAATTGAAAGACTTACACACACGACATGAAATGAAAACCCAAATAGTATAGGTCGGCCCTTACTTGGGTCTTTCAAATAAGAGCGAAGGCTCAATGTGTGTGAGTGCTTGAATTGAAAGACTTACACACATGACGTGAAATGAAAACCCAAATAGTATAGGTCGGCCCTTACTTGGGTCTTTCAAATAAGAGCGAAGGCTCAATGTGTGTGAGTCATGGAATTGAAAGACAACACACCCAACTTAAGCAAAACCCTACGAAAATTAAAGTATATGTATATACTTATGTATTAGGGGTTGATTAGGCCCGTGTGTGTTCAAAATCGTGCACAACTAAGAGAGTGCACGTGTGTGGGTGTGCCAAGACACGTTATTACAAGCGGGGGGAGACTATGCTCCGTTATTACAACCCCGTATCGAATTGAATCTTAAGCAAGTGTATAACTAAGGACCGAGTTAGGCACTTACTAATAGCTGGTCCGAAGATGCCTTGCTTGAGCGTGGGCTTGGCCTTCGCCTTGGGCTGCAAAAGGGAGCTCCGAGGAATTGAACGGCAAAGGTGTGCTGGCCGGGTGCCTTGGGAGCACGGGAAGGGCGCCTTGAAGGTGGCCGGCTGCTAGCAAGGGTGCCACCTTGATGTGTGGGATTAAAGGGGCTAGGTAAGGTCACTAGGGAGAGTGTAGTGTTGGGGGAGTATGGCACTAAAGGGAAGCTTAAGGGAAGATCTAATGGGGCACCTAAGGTTGGCGGGTTGTTGGCCGAGTGAAGAGGCGACAGTCGGTTGGAGTGGCCGACTGGGGGAGTTCAGTGGTGGCGGGTTGCTAGGGTGGCTAGGAGTGACGTAAGGGAAGGAAACTAGCTAGGAGATGGGGTCAGGTGGTAGTGGGTGTAGTGGGTGTAGTGGGGTGATATGGGCAAGTCTTAGGATGTCGGATAGGGTGGCCGAATGGAGCTAAGGTGTCTAGGTGGTGACGGGTAGTTAGGGTGGTTATGGCCTGGCCGAGTGGGAATGGTGGCGGCTAGTGGCTGGCCTTACGTTGATATGGTAGTGGGTTAGGTGGCTGAGAGTGGAGAGGGAGTGGAGAAGGAGTAAGGTGGAGGATAGGGTACTAACCGTGATTGAAGAGGGGCGGTGGATGGAAGAAAGGAGTCGGGTGGTTGGGATGCGCAGGATGTGATTCGGCCGGTGTGGTGGTGGTGGCGGTGCTCAGCTGGAGTGGTGGTGGTGGTGGTGGCTGACTGTGGGGCAGGTGGAGCAGGAGGGGAGTCGGCTGAGCTGGAAAGTGGAGGACCCGACTGGTGGAAGGTGGGGCTTGGGGATTTCAAAACCCGCCCCCAAGGGGGGGGGGGTTATATAGGGCTGGGCTAGGTCGGTTAGGGCTGGTTTTGGGGTAGTGGTTAGGTGGTTTAGGTAGGGTGGTGTGGTGATAAGGTGGGCTGGAAGGGGTAGGGCCAGATATTTTAAATACAAGTGGTTTGGGTAGGTTGTGGGCTAGGGGTGGTTTAGAGGTTTAGGGTTTAGCTAGGTGGGTTGGTTTTAGGGTGAGGTTTAGTGAGGTAGGTTAGGTGATTAGGCTAGGATTAGGCTAGGTTTAGGGAAATTAACCTAGGTTTAGGGAAGAATTAGGGAAGTGGGTTAGGTGATTAGGTTGGGATTAGGCCGGGATTAGGGAAGTGGGTTAGGTGATTAGGCTCATATTAGGATGGGATTAGGGTAGAAGGCTAGGATTAGGTGTTTTTTGTTAGGTTTAGGTGAAGGAGCTCCCTTTGCATGGCCCATAGACCCTAATCATATCATGTTGGTGCAGCCCTAGGTTAGGTTTTGGCTAATTACAAGCTTAAACCCACTTAATTAGGCTAACCCACATGATTAACCCCAAACTTGACACACAAGTCAAGCTTAATTACAACACACACTTGATCTTATCCTCCCCCACTCTCTCTGATGCCCATAATCCCACGTGAAATTCAAGTGGGCCCCACCTCCATTTATGAGAAGGTGATATGGGCCATGGATATGGATATTGGATTGGATTTTTGAATCCAAATCCAAATCTATAAGTCCATACATGGGTTTGGATTGGGATCTGGATATATATGGTCCAGATCTGATCCAAACTGAATTCTGACTCCTTCGAGCTGTGTTCGAAATGAACGGTTTGTGCGGGGCCTGACAGCATCAGTGCTCCGTCTGCGTTGGGTCTTCACCAACATTATCGTCCGTCTCTGTTTTCGCCTTCTAAAGATGACTTCAAACAATGTTTTGATGATAACAGGGTCTTGGACGTTCGAGATCCTGGGGGTGTGGATTTGATACGAGAGTTGTTATGCCGGGCTCGACATGTGCTCCGGTTCTGGGCTCGACATGTGCTCTGGTTTCGGGCTCTCCTTAGCTTTCCTAGTCCTGTCTAGATTAGGCCAAGCTGCTTCGGGGTTCCAAAACATGTTTTAAAAGGTTGTCAAAAATCCATATCACATATTTTTGAAATATAAAGTTTAAAACATATATACAGGATTGTCTGGAAGGCTTTCCACACTCAAAATGGCCCTTTGGGGCTGCTTTTACAAAACCAGGTTGATTTGAGAAATTCGTGGGATTTCGGGTTGTTTACAGATGCCCCTCTTTGGCCTTGTCCAAATCGATTTGGATAAGGGCAAAGATGACAAACACCCCTTTCCATGTCTCCCTAGATCTAGCCACGAAGAATATGGGATCGCCCCAATCTTTAGCAAAATCTCAATTTACAAACTCTGGTAGGAGGAGATATCACGCCAAAGGGTATACAGAACGGTTTCTGGTCCTAAAATGGGATCATGTTTATGCAAGTACCATGCGTGGAATGCAAATGACATGGGTGTGGTGCCAAGTGTGGCGACCTCCCAGAGACCAGATGTGGTCGAACTCTAGAGACTTACAAGGCCTACTGCTCCAAGTGAGCAGATCCTATGTTGTTCGATGTTCGACTTTCAAAACTTATTTACAAGATTTATTTACAAAAGGGACAATTGTCTTGAGTCTCGATCCTAAGGATCTCGAGCTCTTCGTGCTTGCCTTTGTTTGAGTCTTAACACTCGTTTATCTAGCAGAGGTTTTATAAGAAGAAGGATTTTGAAATGTAACCACGATTTTGAAGACTCCACTCTTTCACAAGTGCGAATTCTCTCCCTTAGGGTCGCACGATTTTGCCTTTGCAGTTGGGTATGAATGGGAAGAATGGCGTTTGTGCCATATACCAATTCGAATGGTGTGGCATTCGTGGGAGTCCAGATGGAAGTTCTATAAGCCCATAAGGCTTCATCCAGCTTCTCGTGCCACGTCCTACCCTTCTCTAAGGTTTTCTCAATTATGCTAATGAGAGTCTTGTTTGTGGCTTCGGCTTGGCCGTTGCCTTGAGGGTAGTAGGGCGAGGAGAAGTGGTGAGTTATGCCATACGTGTTGCACAACTTAACCATCCGCTCATTCTTGAATGGGGTGCCATTATCAGACACAAGGTCTCGTGGAACCCCAAATCAAGCCAAGATATTCCTCCGGATGAAAGCCACCACATGTTGCCCCATTACGTTGGTTAGGGAAATGGCTTCCACCCACTTGGAGAAATACTCCGTGGCTGCTAAAATAAATCGATGCCCATTCGAGGCCTTTGGAAATATTGGACCTACGATGTCAAATGCCCACATGATAAATGGCCAGGGGCTGACCACGGAATGCAATGCAGATGAGGGAACTTGAATGGCGTGCCCATGCACTTGATAGGGATGACACTTCTTAACATGATCGTGGCAATCCTTTTTCAGGGTGGACCAAAAATAGCCCCCTCTAAGTATTTTCATTGCCATCATGTTGGCATTAACATGACCTCCTCATTCTCCATCGTGGAACTCGTGCATCACTATCCTAGCCTCCTCTAGGTCGATACACCTAAGCGAAATGCCGGTAAAACTTTTTTTGTATAAGACCCCACCTAGAAGGGTGTATCGGGTTGAAATCTTACGAATGAATGCCTTATCCTTGGATGTGGCATCTTCGGCGAATCCCCCATTTTCCAAAAACTGTTTGATGTCATAAAACCAGGGTTTTTCAATAGACTCTAGGTTATTTTGGCAAATATCCAAGTCGTGTGTGGATGGGTGGGGCGCATGCCATATTTCCAAAGATCTGGTCCCTGCAACGGGATCGACCTTTAGGGCTGAACCCAAGGAGGAGAGGGCATCGGCGATGCCATTGTCCTCTCTTCCTACGTGTGTGAGTTTACACGATTGGAAGGATTGGACCAATCGAGTGGCCAACTCATGATATGGAAGTAGTTTCTCATTACGTACTTGCCAAAATTTTAAAACCTGGTTTATGACAAGGAGCGAATCTCCAAAGACCTCGATGCATGATGCCCCTAGAGTTTTCGAAATCCTTAAGCCTTGTATGAGTGCTTCATACTCAGCTACGTTGTTGGAACATTCAAAATCTAAGCGGACTGCTATGGGAATCTCGCCTTTTTCAGGGGAGATGAGGATGACCCCAGCACCAGCCCCTCATTGGTTTCATGCCCCATCGAACTGCATTTTCCATACTTGGTTTTCGAAAGAATTTGCCAAAATGTAGTTTTGAAACTGGTTTTGTAATATGCCTTCATCAGGCATTTCAACAAGAGTGGGATATACGTCCTCTAAGGGGAACTCAGCCACGTAATCTGCTAGGGCTTGCCCCTTAATGGAGATCTGGTGATGGTATTTCAGATCATACTCCATTAGAAGGAGTTGTCATTTTCCCAATCTACCCGTGAGAATGGGTTTTTCGAACAAGTGCTTGATTGGATCAAGCTTGGACACTATCCAGATCTCATGATCTAGGAAATAGTGTCTGAATTTCTGGCAGGCCCAGACTAGGGCCAAGCACGTCTTCGCCATGGCTTGATAATTTCGTTCATAAGCCAAGAGAGTTTTCGAAATGTAGTAGATGTCATACTCCTTATGGGTGTCATCCTCGTATTGAGCCAACAGGGCTCCTAAAGCATTCACATGCACGGAGATGTATAATAAAAGCGGTTTTGCTTGCTTTGGAGGGTTCAAAACAGGGGGATTAACCAAGTATGCCTTCAGTCTTTCAAAGGACTTCTAGCATTCGTCATCCCATAAGAATTTCGTGCCCTTCCTCAACAGTTTGTTGAAGGGTTCGCATCTAGTCGCCAGATTCGATATGAATCGGCGAACGGATTGTAAACGACCCTGGAGGCTACGGATTTGGGTGAGATTGGAGGGTGGAGCCATGTCTATGATGGCTCGACACTTAGAGGGGTCAACTTCTATTCTCCTTTGGCTCACCATAAAGCCCAAAAGCTTCTCAGATTCTACGCCGAATACACATTTTTGAGGGTTTAGTTTTACTTTGTAAAGCCTACGCCTTTTGAAAATCTTTTGTAAACATTCGATATGGGTGCATCGGGTTTTGGATTTCGCCAAGAGATCATCTACATACACTTCTACGAGCTCATGGATCTGATCATGGAAGATCGTGGTCATGGCTCGTTGGTATGTTGCGCCGGCATTTTTCAAATCAAAGGGCATGACTGTATAGCAGTATGTGCCCCATGGGGTTGTGAAGGCGGTCTTACCCTGATCTCGTGGACTTAGTTTGATTTGATTATAGCCTGAATAGCCATCCATAAACGAAAACATTTCATGATTTGCAGTACTATCGACTATCAAATCTATGTTTGGTAAAGGATAATTATCCTTTGGAGTGGCTTTATTCAGGTTTCTGAAATCGATGCATATTCGAATTTTCCCATTGGTTTTTCGAACTACAACAATGTTTGACAACCAATCAGAATACGCAATGGGTTTTATAAATCCGGCTTTTAGCAGATCTTCTAAACCCTCTTTGACTTGCATGTGTACATTCGGGTGTATTTTCCTAAGCTTCTGCTTAAAGGGTTTTACACCTGCATCTAAGGGAAGACGATGCTCGACAATGCTGGGGTCTATGCCCGGCATGTCTTCATACGTCCATGCAAACACATCTAAATAGGTTCGTAGAAATGCAATGAATGCTAACCTTTCAGTTTCATGCAAGCATGCGCCTATTTTGATGGATTTGGGATTGGAATCATCCCCTAGGTTCACCTCTATGAAATCTCCTCCTACTGATTGGGAAGGTCTTTCAAAATCGAGAATCTTATGAAATTCTAGGAGCTCAGAAGTGGGATCTTCCTCAAGGGGATCCACTTCTGGGCTTTGATCATTCTCGTGGGCTATAGACCCGAGGGAATTTGATGCGTGGTTTTCAAAAAGACCTGGTTTTGTACTTGGATTTTCAAGTGATTTCGAAATTTTTGGTCTGGCTATGCAGACGACGTTTCTTTCGAAATCCTTTTCTTTTGCCAAAGTCCTACCAGGAGCAGCTATGTACAAAATCTTTTTGGTATTTTCCAAATTTTCGATTTTTTTTGGGTTTTTGTAAAACAAGAACCTTGGGAACTATACAAAGCACTCTATTTTCGAGTTTTTGTTTTTCCATTGTTTTTGGTTTTTCTTGTTTTTCAATTTTTTTGATTTTAAGCTTTTCAAATGTTTTTGTATTTTTAGAAAAGGGATCTTCCATCATACCTACAAAGGGAAAACACTACGGGTTAGACTCGAAATAGGAGATCTAAATCGTACGTCTCTTCTAAGAAAGGTTCCAGGGCACCCTTGACCCAGGTGGTCACAGGGGGTGGCTCCGGCAGTATTTGGGGAGTATAGCCGATCCCATATCGGCTTGGATTGGCCCTAAAAAGGATGGGCTCTAGGAGACCCTGATTCTGCGCCCCTAGACTCTTGTAGGGCATGTAGCCCATGTTCAACATGTTCCATGACTTTTTGTTTTTTGAAAAAGTTTGATACAAGTCGTGGTCCTGGAACATACTGTCGTCCATATTGTGCTCATATGGCCTCTTGTCCAGGGGCTTTGGAAATAGGGAACGTTTGGGTTTTCGTAGAAGGGTTAGAATCGGGAGGGGGCCTGCTTTGAGCGGCCCCCTCACACATACAACCTTCCTAGGGTTGTTTAACACGAGCCGAGGTGGCTCAACCATAATTTGCCCCAGGTTAGCCTCATGGGCTAGGGAGCTTGATAAACAAGGGGAGTTTATGATCCCCTGAAGCTGTGGGTGACTCTCACCTATGATCACTACGACCTGGTCCCTAAAAGGGATCTTGACACACCTGTGGAAGGTGGATGGCACAACGCACAAACTGTGTATCCAGTTTCTTCCCAGCAACAGGTTATAATGGGGGTGGATGTCCAAGACATGGAACACCCCCGTGTGTTCGATCCCTCCCGTTTCCATTGGGAGTTTGATGGATCCTAACGGCCTAGACGCATTCCCATCGTATCCAGTGATAACGATGGGGCTTGGGTTTACTGAAGTCAAGGTGACTCCGATTTTATATGCCACATGAAGCGGAAGGATGTTGAGCCCTCCTCCACCATCGACTAGGCACCTGTCTAGAGAGTGGTTGTTTAGAACCACCTCGATATGCAGGGCCTGGTTATGGGATTCGTAGGGCCTATCTACATCATCTTCCGAGAAAGTAATGGGCGATTTTGCTCCTAATAAAGCCACTTGGGCAGACAAGGATTCCGGACTTATGTTCGAATCAACCTTGGACCTTTCTAGAATTTTCCCTAATACAAGTCTATGCTTAGGTGAGGTTTGTATAAGCTCTAAGATAGACATGTGAATAGGAATCTTTGAAAGGTGGTTTTCGAAGTCATAAGGATATAGGATGACTTTGTCCTTATCTGCTTTTGGAAGAACACTAGGGATACATGCTTTTGAGGGGCCACGCACACTGACCACCTTTTGAGCACCTTGAAGGTGCGGGGGTTGATAGATCCTCCCGGATCTAGTCACTTCCCTCACGACCAGCCTAGGGTTTGCGCTAAATTTGGCTCTAAGGATGAGCTGAGGAGAACCTTGGATTTTCAAAACTGGTTTTGCTGCAGATTCCACTTTTGGTGTTCCCCGAATGACGACTTGGGCGGGCTTCTTGTATAATACAAGAGTGGGTGCACAAGTGGGTCGACCAGGCTCTGGTTTTTGCGCTAGTTCCTTAGAAATGGTGAGAGTACATACCTCCTTTCCTTTCCCACTGCCACTGGCATGTTTGGGAAAGGGTTCTTTGAAGATAGCTTGAGGTGGCTCAGGTTCCACAGTGACCTGGAGCCGGCCTTCTGCTATCAAGTTCTCAATTTTATTTAAAAGGGAGAAACAGCGTTTGGTATCATGGCCTTTGAGCCGATGATATTTACAAAATCGGTTTAAATACCCCCCTTTGGAAGTGACTCCTTCAGGGATTTTAGGGAGTTCTATCATGCCCTGGGCAAGGAGGAGGTCTAGGACCTCCGACACAGGTTGCCCTAGTGGAGTGTACTCCCGTTTTTCAACCGGTTTTTGAAAGTTTCGCTCCCTTTTGTTTTCTAGTTTTTCAAAATGTTTGGAAGTGCCTACCACGCCTGGATCCACCCAGACATTGGCGATTTTATGGGGCTTTGCCCCTTTGTCCATCGTGGGTAGCCCGTATGTGATGGGCTTTTCCAAGCGGGTTTTCGAAATGGCACTTCCTTTCTATAAGTGATCGTATGTCCCTTTTCTCAAGTTGGTTTCGAAAAGGGAGGCCTTTTTGATCAACTTATGGAAAGTTGAGATCTCATGGAGTAAGAGAAGGGTTTTTAACTCGCTTTTAAAATTATCCAGGATAAGCATGACTACGCATCCTTCGGATATGGGCTCTCGCACTTGGCCCAAAAGCGACCTCCATCTTATAATGAAGGCATGTATGTCTTCGTTCATGCCTTGCTTTGTATCCCTTAAGGTATTTAGAGTTGGCGTGACTTCTATGTTGTGTGCAAATCTTTGCATGAAGCAGTTCGCTAACTCTTCAAAAGTAGCGAACTGGCTTAAGTCGTAAGAAGCCAGCCATTTGGCAACTGTGCCTTTAAGGGATAAAGGGAACCAATACACCCATTTCATCGAGTCCTTTTTCTTCTTATGGGCTCGACATGAGAAAAGCTGCAAGTGAGACCTAGGGTCTCCCATGCCATCATACCGATGGAAGTTCGGTATTTCATCATCATTGTCTATTTTGTAATCCATAGGAAGGAAATCAGACAGGGCGTAGCTTCTTTTCTCTTTATTCTGCCCTTTTAACAACTACAGTAGGGCTTTACGGACCTTTGTGTGAAGGACTCGTGGTATTGGTTGCCATCCATTACGGAGGCCTCTTTGTGCTTGCGAGGTTTTTAAGATTTTTTCTTAGGCCTTTGTTCACCGTTTGATGAACACGAATCGCCTACTTCAGCCTCTTGGCTGAGAGCATCGATTTTGGCCTCAAACTCCCTTCTCAGGTCCTCGATCTCATCTAATTTTATTTTGTTTTTGAAAATCCTCCTAGAGTGAGAACTTGACGCGCATGAGCCTTGGCTCGACACTTCACTTGGATTGGATTTTGACATGCTTTTCAAGCTTTTTCAAAATGTCCTAAGTACAAGCAAAGAAAACAAGTTTAAAATGACACCTTTTTGACAAAATTTTTGCAAAACTTCTACCTTAAAAATTCGATTTTTGAAAGGCTCACGTCCCACCGGGCGTGCCAATCTCTATAGACGTGGTGAAAAATCCCCGCCTCTTCGCCTTTTCAGGCCTTGGAGCGGATCCTCTCGTGCGTCTAAGGCCTATTTATATAAACAGGGCGTGCCAGCTAGCTTACCTAAGCTAGCGAAGATATGTTTTTTTAAAACTAACTTCTAATCGTGGCGACTGTGAGCAAGTGAGCTCTTGTCGTCGCAGACCTTCTTGCACCGATGCGCAAGGGTCAGTCTGTACACTTTGAAAAATTGAGTTTTTGGGATATAAAGCCTACGAAGCGGTTCGAGGTGTTTAATTCAGGTCTTTTAGACGCGATTGCAGATTTTTAGATCACGTGGATTTGCACGTGCCTAAGTCTTTCCTTTTATCCCTTTATGGGCCACCTAGTTTGTGTGTTATGAACACTCCACTACATGGACGAATTTGAGTGGGAATACGGGGCTTGCTTTGATGCAATATGCGTCCTACCTCGTGGTATGGCGTAGATGTAATGCAAACTCACGCTACTCCAAAGGGAAAACCGAATGTAAAGACAATGCCGAAGGGAAATAACCGAAGGGAAATGACCGAAGGGAAATGACTTGTAATGTAAATGCCGAAGGGAGATATGTATATAGAGTATGTATATGGGCCCTTACTCGGGTCTTGCAAATAAGAGCGAAGGCTCAATGTGGGTGCGTGCTTGAATTGAAAGACTTACACACATGACATGAAATTAAACCCAAAATATAACTTGCAGTATGGCCTTGATTAAGGTCTGGGGAATAAGAGCGAAAGCTCAATGTGTGTGAGTGCTTGAATTGAAGTACTACGCACACAACATGAAATTAAACCCAAATAGTATAACACGGCCCTTACTTGGGTCTTTAAAATAAGAGCGAAGGCTCAATGTGTGTGAGTGCTTGAATTGAAAGACTTACACACACAACATGAAAGGAAGACCCAAATAGTATAGGTCGGCCCTTACTTGGGTCTTTCAAATAAGAGCGAAGGCTCAATGTGTGTGAGTGCTTGAATTGAAAGACTTACACACACGACATGAAATGAAAACCCAAATAGTATAGGTCAGCCCTTACTTGGGTCTTTCAAATAAGAGCAAAGGCTCAATGTGTGTGAGTGCTTGAATTGAAAGACTTACACACACGACATGAAATGAAAACCCAAATAGTATAGGTCGGCCCTTACTTGGGTCTTTCAAATAAGAGTGAAGGCTCAATGTGTGTGAGTGCTTGAATTGAAAGACAACACACCCAACTTAAGCAAAACCCTACGAAAATTAAAGTATATGTATATACTTATGTATTAGGGGTTGATTAGGCCCGTGTGTGTTCAAAATCGTGCACAACTAAGAGAGTGCACGTGTGTGGGTGTGCCAAGCCACATTATTACAAGCGGGGGGAGACTATGCTCCGTTATTACAACCCCGTATCGAATTGAATCTAAAGCAAGTGTACAACTAAGGACCGAGTTAGGCACTTACTAATAGCTGGTCCGAAGATGCCTTGCTTGAGCGTGGGCTTGGCCTTCGCCTTGGGCTGCAAAAGGGAGCTCCGCGGAACTGAAAGACAAAGGTGTGCTGGCCGGGTGCCTTGGGCGCACGGGAAGGACACCTTGAAGGTGGCCGGCTGCTAGCAAGGGTGTCGCCTTGACGTGTGGGATTAAAGGGGCTAGGTAAGGTCACTAGGGAGAGTGTAGTGTTGGGGGAGTATGGCACTAAAGGGAAGCTTAAGGGAAGATCTAATGGGGCACCTAAGGTTGGCGGGTTGCTGGCCGAGTGAAGAGGCGACAGTCGGTTGGAGTGGCCAACTGGGGGAGTTCGGTGGTGGCGGGTTGCTAGGGTGGCTAGGAGTGGTGTAAGGGAAGGGAACTAGCTAGGAGATGGGGTCAAGTGGTAGTGGGTGTAGTGGGTGTAGTGGGGTGATATGGGTAAGTCTTAGGGAGTCGGATAGGGTGGCCGAATGGAGCTAAGGTGTCTAGGTGGTGGCGGGTAGTTAGGGTGGTTATGGCCTGGCCGAGTGGGAATGGTGGCGGCTAGTGGCTGGCCTTAGGTTGATATGGTAGTGGCTGAGAGTGGAGAGGGAGTGGAGGAGTAAGGTGGAGGATAGGGTACTAACCGTGATTGAAGAGAGGCGGTGGATGGAAGAAAGGAGTCGGGCGGTTGGGATGCGCAGGATGGGATTCGGCCGGTGTGGTGGTGGTGGCGGTGCTCAGTTGGAGTGGTGGTGTTGGTGGTGGCTGACTGTGGGGCAGGTGGAGCAGGAGGGGAGTCAGCTGAGCTGGAAAGTGGAGGACCCGGCTGGTGGAAGGTGGGGCTTGGGGATTTCAAAACCCGCCCCCAAGGGGGGGGGGGGGTTTATATAGGGCTGGTTTTGGGGTAGTGGTTAGGTGGTTTAGGTAGGGTGGTGTGGTGATAAGGTGGGCAGGAAAGGGTAGGGCCAGATATTTTAAATACAAGTGGTTTGGGTAGGTTGTGGGCTAGGGGTGGTTTAGAGGTTTAGGGTTTAGCTAGGTGGGTTGGTTTTAGGGTGAGGTTTAGTGAGGTAGGTTAGGTGATTAGGCTAGGATTAGGCTAGGTTTAGGGAAATTAACCTAGGTTTAGGGAAGGATTAGGGAAGTGGGTTAGGTGATTAGGTTGGGATTAGGCCGGGATTAGGGAAGTGGGTTAGGTGATTAGGCTCAGATTAGGATGGGATTAGGGTAGAAGGCTAGGATTAGGTGTTTTTGGTTAGGTTTAGGTGAAGGAGCTCCCTTTGCATGGCCCATAGACCCTAAGCATATCATGTTGGTGCAGCCCTAGGTTAGGTTTTGGCTAATTACAAGCTTAAACCCACTTAATTAGGCTAACCCACATGATTAACCCCAAACTTGACACACAAGTCAAGCTTAATTACAACACACACTTGATCTTATCCTCCCCCACTCTCTCTCATGCCCATAATCCCACGTGAAATTCAAGTGGGCCCCACCTCCATTTATAAGAAGGTGATATGGGCCATGGATATGGATATTGGATTGGATTTTTGAATCCAAATCCAAATCTAAGTCCATACATGGGTTTGGATTGGGATCTGGATATATATATGGTCCAGATCCAATCCAAACTGAATTCTGACTCCTTCGAGCTGTGTTCGAAACGAACGGTTTGTGAGGGGCCTGACAGCATCAGTGCTCCGTCTACGTTGGGTCTTCGCCAACATGATCGTCCGTCTCTATTTTCGCCTTCCGGAGATGACTTCAAACAATGTTTTGATGATAACAGGGTCTTGGATGTTCGAGATCCTAGGGGTGTGGATTTGATACGGGAGTTGCTGTGCCGGGCTCGACATGTGCTCCGGTTCCGGGCTCTCCTTAGCTTTCCTGGTCCTGTCTGGATTAGGCCAAGCTGCTTCGGGGTTCCAAAACATGTTTTAAAAGGTTTTCAAAAATCCATATCACATATTTTTGAAATATAAAGTTTAAAACATATATACAGGATTGTCTGGAAGGCTCCTGGGTTTCCAGACTCAAAATGGCCCTTTGGGGCTGCTTTTACAAAACCAGGTTGATTTGAGAAATTCGTGGGATTTCGAGGTGTTTACAGATGCCCCTCTTTGGCCTTGTCCAAATCGATTTGGATAAGGGCAAAGATGACAAACACCCCTTTCCAGAAGTGTATGTAGTGTATGTAGATGATCACCACGATCTTCCATGATCAAATTCATGAGCTCGTAGAAGTGTATGTAGATAATCTCTTAGCAAAATCCAAAACCCGATGCACTCATATCGAATGTTTGCAAAAGATTTTCGAAAGGCTTAGGCTTTACAAAGTAAAGCTAAACCCTCAAAAATGTGTATTCGGGGTAGAATCAGGGAAGCTTCTAGGCTTTATGGTGAGCCAAAGGGGTATAGAAGTCGACCCCTCTAAGTGTCGAGCGATCATAGACATGGCTCCACCCTCCAATCTCACCCAAATCCGTAGCCTCCAGGGTCATTTACAATCCGTTCGCCGATTCATATCGAATCTGGCAACTAGATGCGAACCCTTCAACAAACTGTTGAGAAAGGGCACGAAATTCTTATGGGATGACGAATGCCAGAAGTCCTTCGAAAGACTAAAGGCATACTTGGTTAATCCCGACGTTTTGAATCCTCCAAAGTAGAGAAAACCGCTTTTACTTTACATCTCTGTGCATGCGAATGCTTTAGGAGCCCTGTTGGCTCAATACGAGGATGACACCCATAAGGAGTATGTCATCTACTATATTTCGAAAACTCTCTTGGCTTATGAACGAAATTATCAAGCCATGGAGAAGACGTGCTTGGCCCTAGTCTGGGCTTGCCAGAAATTCAAACACTATTTCCTAGATCATGAGATTTGGATAGTGTCCAAGCTTGATCCAATCAAGCACTTATTCGAAAAACCCATTCTCACGGGTAGATTGGGCAAATGGCAACTCCTTCTAATGGAGTATGACCTGAAATACCATCACCAGATCTCCATTAAGGGGCAAGCCCTAGCAGATTACGTGGCTGAGTTCCCCTTAGAGGACGCATATCCCACACTTGCTGAAATGCCTGATGAAGGCATCTTGCAAAATCATTTTCAAAACCACATTTTAGCAAACAATTTCGAAAACCAAGTGTGGAAGATGCACTTCGATGGGGCATGAAACCAACGAGGGGTTGGTGCTGGGGTCATCCTCATCTCCCCTGAAAAGGGCGAGATTCCTATAGCAGTCCGCCTAGATTTCGAATGTTCTAACAACGTAGCTGAGTATGAAGCACTCATACAAGGCTTAAGAATTTTGAAAACTCTAGGGGCATCATACATCGAGGTCTTTGGAGATTCGCTCCTTGTCATAAATCAGGTTTTGAAAATTTGGCAAGTACGTAATGGAAAACTACTTCCATATCACGATTTGGCCACTCGATTGGTCCAGTCCTTCCAATCGTGTAAACTCACACACGTAGGAAGAGAGGATAATGGCATCGCCGATGCCCTCTCCTCCTTGGGTTCAGCCCTAAAGGTTGATCCCATTTCCGGGATCCGGTCTTTAGAAATATAGCATGCGCCCAACCCATCCACACACGACTTGGATATTTGCCAAAATAACCCAGAGTCTATTGAAAAACCCTGGTTTTACGACATAAAACAATTTCTAGAAAATGGGGGATTCACCGAGGATGCCATATCCAAAGATAAGGCATTCATCCATAAGATTTCAACCCGATACACCATTCTGGGTGGGGTTCTATACAAAAAGAGCTTTACCGGCATCCTGCTTAGGTATATCGATCTAGAGGAGGCTAGGATAGTGATGCATGAGTTTCATGATGGAGAATGTGGGGGTCATGTTAATGCCAACATGATGGCAATGAAAATACTTAGAGGGGGCTATTTTTGGTCCACCTTGAAAAAGGATTGTCACGATCATATTAGGAAGTGTCATCCATGTCAAGTGCATAGGCACGCCAATCATATCCCATCATCTGCATTGCATTCTGTGGTTAGCCCCTGGCCATTCACCATGTGGGCGTGTGACATTGTAGGCCCAATATTTCCAAAAGCCTCGAATTGGCATCGATTTATTTTAGCAGCCACGGAGTATTTCTCCAAGTGGGTGGAAGCCATTTCCCTAACCAACGTGCTGGGGCAACATGTGGTGGCTTTCATTCGGAGGAATATCTTGGCTCGATTCGGGGTTCCACGAGACTTTGTGTCTGATACTGTTACCCCATTCAAGAATGAGCGGATGGTTAAGTTGTGCAACACGTATGGCATAACTCACCACTTCTCTTCGCCCTACTACCCTCAAGGCAACGGCCAAGCCGAAGCCACAAACAAGACTCTCATTAGTATAATTGAGAAGACTTTAGAAAAGGGTAGGACGTGGCACGAGAAGCTGGATGAAGCCTTATGGGCTTATAGGACTTCCATCCGAACTCCCACGAATGCCACACCATTCGAATTGGTCTATGGCACAAACGCCATTCTTCCCATTCATACTCAACTGCATTCATTCCATACATCCATTGCACTCGACCTCCCCTAGAGACGCTTCAGCATGCTAGGATGGTCGAACTAGATTTGCTAGATGAGAGGCGACTCCTTGCCATGGATCATGCTCGTGCATACCGGCAAAGGATAGCCCGACACTATGGCAAACACATGAGACCTCGCCACTTTGAAGTGGGGGATCTGGTCTTGAAAATCATCCACTATCGTGGCCCACATCCCCTTGGAAAGTGGCGCCCCAAGTGGGATGGACCCTATGTTGTACGAGCGACCACCACGAACAATTCGTATTGGTTGATCGATGTAGAAGGTAGGAATTTAGCAGATCCTATCAATATTCAATACTTAAAGAAGTATCATGTATAGGATTTGTATTAAATTCCAATTTTCGAAAATTTTAGGGATAGCTGCCCTGAGACATGAAAATAAGGTGCAAAGGCAAAGTCGTGAGACCCTAAGTGAGAGAATTCACACTTGTGAAAGAGTGGAGTCTTCAAAATCGTGGTTACATTTCAAAATCCTTTTTCTTACAAAGAAAGGCCTAGTTCAACATAGCAAGATACTTGCAAGTAGTACGTGCTATTTCTAAATAGGCTGATCTGGAATGGATCGAGTGTGAGCTTGGGATAAGTCCTCCCTTCTTCTCTTCTCCTTCCAAAAGGAAAACAAAGGCCCAAACAAAGGGAATTTCCCATTCAAAAGCCTCTTTCCAAAAGAAAGAAACCAGAATTCAAAAGAAAAATCGATTCTCTTATGAAAAAGGAGGGATTAAAGAAAAAATACTCCCAAAGGGAGACCCTCTACGAAAAAAAGGAAAAAGAGGCCAAAAAGCTCAAAAAGAGCAGTTTTCCGCCTTCTATGCCTTAAACCACGGGACGCTTCAGAAGGGACCGTGGTATCTCTCTCCCATCCCTGGCTTATCCCAAGCTAAAGCATGGTTCATTTCAAGGAATCCTAAAGTAAAAATAGGATTTACTTACTTGAATTTCATCTTGTTTGAGAATTCGACGTTTCGAGTAAGACGTAGGAATTTGAAATATAGCTTATTTTCTTACAAAACCTTCGCTAGATAAGCGAGTGTTAAGACTCAAACAAGGGCAAACACTAAGAGCTCGAGATCCTTAGGATCAAGACTCAAGACAGTTGTCCCTTTTATAAATAGTTTTGTAAATAAATTTTGAAAATCGAACATCGAACAGCATAGGATTCGCTCACTTGGAGCAACAGACCTTGTAAGTCTCTAGAGTTCGACCACATCTGGTCTTTATAAGGTCGCCACCCTTGGCACCACACCCATGTCATGCATCTGCATTCCATGCATGGTACTTGCATAAACATGATCCCATTTAGGACCAGATTCCATAGCATATCCCTTTGGCGTGATATCTCCTCCTACCAGAGTTTGTAAATTGAGATTTTGCTAAAAATTGGGACGATCCCATATTCTTCGTGGCTAAGATCTAGGGAGACATTGAAAGGGGTGTTTGTCATCTTTGCCCTTATCCAAATCGATTTGGACAAGGCCAAAGAGGGGCATCTGTAAACACCTTGAAATCCCACAAATTCCTCGAAACAACCTGGTTTTATAAAAGCAGCCCCAAAGGGCCATTTTGAGTCTGGAAACCCAGGAGCCTTCCAAGCAACCCTGTACATATGTTTTAAACTTTATATATTTCAAAAATGTATAATATGGCTTTAAAAACCTTTTAAAACACGTTTTTGAAACCCCGAAGCAGCTTGGCCTAAGCAAGACAGGACCAGAAAAGATAAGGAGAGCTCAGAACCGAAGCACAAGTCAAGCCCGGCACAGCAACTCTCGCGTTGAATCCACCCCCAGGATCTCGAACGTCCAAGACCCTGTTATCATCAAAACATCACTTCAAGTCATCTTCGGAAGGCGAAAACAGAAGCGGATGATCATGTTGGCGAAGACTCAACGCAGACGGAGTACTGATGCTGTCAGACCCCGCACAAACTGTTCGTTTCGAACACAGCCCGAAGGAGTCAGAATTCAGTTTGGATTGGATCTGGACCATATATATCCAGATCCCAATCCAAACCCATGTGTGGATTTGGATTTGGATCCAAAGATCCAATCCAATATCCATATCCATGGCCCACATCACCTTCTCATAAATGGAGGTGGGGCCCACTTGAATTTCATGTGGGATTATGGGCATGAGAGAGAGTGGGGGAGGATAAGATTAGAGTGTGGTTGTAATTAAGATTGACTTGTGTGTCAAGTTTGGGGTTAATCATGTGGGTTAGCCTAATTAAAGTGGGTTTAAGCTTGTAATTAGCCAAAACCTAACCTAGGGCTGCACCAACATGATGCAACAAGGCCTATGGGTCATGCAAAGGGAGCTCCTTAAACCAAACCTAATAAAAAAGCCCTAATCCTAGCCTTTTACCCTAATCCTATCCTAAACCTAGCCTAATCACCTAACCCACTTCCCTAATCCCGGACTAATCCCAACCTAATCACCTAACCCACTTCCCTAATCCTTCCCTAAACCTAGTTTAATTTCTCTAAACCTAACCTAATCCTAGCTGTAGACACGGAAAATCTTCGACTCCGGGTTTCTTAGGCCTGGAGTGAATCTTTTCGCAATCTACGTTCGCTTTTAGGGCATGCCAGCTAGCTTACTCAAACTAGCGAAGTAGTTTTTGAAATATCTGACTTTTTGAAAGGCAATTGTAGGCAAGCGGGATCTTTTCGTCGCAGACTTTCTTGCACCGACGCGCAAGGGTCAGTCTGTACGCTTAGAGACTTCGTTTGAACAAGTTAAACTCAAATTCGATTTTTGAATAAGGAAGTGTTTTGAAAATCCTTTTGAAATCATGCACTTGGCGAGTTTTTGATTTGGGCGACCCTAAGTCTTTCAATTTTATCCACTTAGGCGTGTTTGCATGTTTTGTTCAGGTTTGTTCGATGCAGGTATGCACTCTAGCTCGAGTATGGCGAGTATGCAATGCAACTCACACAACTTGAATGTAAAACCCGAAATTTAAAGACTTAACAGAAGGGAAAACCCAAATTGAATGCAACTCACACGACTTGAATGTAAATTGCAGAAATTTAAATATATCTATATCTTAAGAGCGGAAAGGCTCAATGTGTGCGTGGGTGTTGTGGATAAATTGAAATGCAACCCACGTAACTGAACCATAAAACGCAGCAGAAGGGAGATATAGATATATATAAGAGCGAGAAGGCTCAATTGTGGCGTGAGTGCTTTGAGTGTATAAATTGAAAGGCAACTCACGCAACTTGAATTTAAAACCCAGTTGGAAGGGAAATACGTATATATACGTAAGAGCGGAAAGGCTCAATGTGAGTGAGTGCTTTGAGTCTATAAAATGAAAGACAACTCACACGACTTGAACCTTAAAACCCAGCTGAATGTATATAAATAGGGCTATATCCTATGGGCTGTTGAGGCCCGTTTGTGTGCAAAAGTGTGCAGATAAGAGCGGAAAGGCTTGAGTGTAAGTGTGTGTGTTTTGCACATATATTACATCCGGGGGGGAGACGATGCTCCGTTATTACAACCCCATATCGAATTGAATTAAGTTTAGAGTAATGTAAGAGAGTCAAGTTCGAGCACTTACACGTCGCCTCCTCGGGCTTTTCTTTATCAGTGGGATCCGACCTTGGATATAACCGATGGATGGTCCTCTCGCTGCGAACTGATCCGATGCGTGGAGTTTTGGGTGGGATTCGATCGAGCCTAAGGCAAGGTGTAGGGGATCTAAGGTGAGGGGCTTAGGTAGGTTTGAGTCTAAGTCCTAAGGTGATGGGCGACCAGCTAGGGTTCGAGTTTGGTGAGGGTCCTAGTGCGGATTTAGGAAGGGTCCTAAGAAAAAGCTCGGCCAAGTGGTGGCCGAGCTGGTTTGATGTCCTTCTTTGAACTAGTCCTAGGGTGAGTCCTAAAGAAAGGGCTCGGCCAAGGGTGGCCGAGCTGGTCAAGACTTAGGGCGAAAATGCTAAAGGGAATGGCTCGGCCAAGGGTGGTCGAGCTGATCAACTTGGGTTTAGTTTAGGTGGGATTTGGGATGAAATGGCTAAGGGGAATGGCTCGGCCAAGAGTGGCCGAGCTGGGGCAATGTGGGTTTGATTTAGTTTGGTATTAGGGACTCACTAGGACCGACCTAGGGTGAGCTCGGCCAACTATTGGCCGAGCTCGGTATGGGTTTGGGTGGGACGGTTTTTGGGTAGAGTCTAGGTAGTTTTGCAAAATTCGGCCAGCATGTGTTTGGTCGAACCTTGTTGGGTTTTCTCAAGATAGTTAGGTGGTTTTAGAGGGGCAAAGGATAGAATGGCTTTGATAGGTTCTAGGGACTCACCTTGGCCACGGTTTGGGTGATCTCCACGCACCTTCTCTTCACACCAAGTGGACCATCCATGGCTGCCGGATCCACATGAGTTGCAGCAATGTCTTGACGTGAAATGGTGTGGCTTCCAAGCTTACAAAACCAGCCCACCTATTACAAGAGACAAAGGGGGAAACTAGCCCCCTTTGTTGACTTTCTTCCCCTCTCTCTCTCTCTCTCCTACCCAAGCAAAGTGGCGTGAAAAAGTTTTTTTGCAGCCTCTTGTGAATCAGCCCCTCACGTCCTTTTATAGACTTTCAACTTGGATATGGATCTTGGGTCTTGGATTTGGGTCTGGCTATCCGGATCCAATCCAAACTCAATGTGGATCTGGATCGCGGATCTCGGATATTTTGAGATCCAGATCCAGTCTAAATATTTATTTGGGTTTGGATCTCGAATCTTGGATTTTTGAGATCCATATCCAATCCAAACACAATTTGGATCTGGATCTGGATATTTTTGGGTTCAGACCCAATCCAGATTTTTCTTCTGCTCCTTGGTTTTTTGGTCCTTTCTGGTGCTTTTCACCATCGGTTTCAAGCGCGCTTCGATTCATCGGATGCCCAACTCTGGCCTGGGTCTTCCCCAAGTCTTTCTTCCAACCAGTGTTCTGCTTTTCAGGACTTTTTTTGGCGTTTGTTTCGGTCCACCGTTTTGGTTTTTGGCCGGTTCCTATTGATATCAAACTCAGATTGCCGCACATATTCCGTTCTTCATTCTGATGGGATGTGTCTCAGACTTCTGTCGACTTCCTCAGGTACTGGGCTTCTTTCTGCATTTTGGAGCTGCTTTGCGCTTTTTCTTTGACCCAAATTACATTTTTGCCCTTTTCTCGGGCTTTTCTCCAAACGGGCTCTTTTTTCTTCCGTTTTTGAACAGGGGGTGGCTTCTGAAATTCTGGGCTCGAATCCTCTTCTTGCCTGGGCTTTTCTTTTGCCTTTTGTACCTATTTTCACATTTTAAAACAGGTTGTCGTTTTGGCTCAAACAAGCTTTTTTGTATTTTTGAGAGTTTTTGATTTTTGGAAAATTCGGGGTGTTTACACTAGCCTAATCACCTAACCCACCCCACTAAACCTCACCCCAAAACCAACCCACCTAGCTAAACCCTAAACCTCTAAACCACCCCACCTAAACCTAGCACACCATCTACCCAAAACCCCTTGTATGAAAATATCTGGCCCCTCCCCAAAACCAGCCCACCTTATCACCACACCACCACCCCTAGACCACCTTACCACTATCCTAATACCAGCCCCAACCGCCCTCTTTAGCCCTATATAAACCCCCCCCCCAAGGGGCGGGTTTTGAATCCTCTTTCCAGCCCAACCGAGCCCAACCGAGCCCAGCCAGCCCAACCGCTCCCAACCAAGTCTTCCACCTGTACCACAGCCAACCACCACCTTGCTCCACCTGCACCACCACACCCCAGCCAGCCAACCACCCGTTGCCACCATTCCCATCCGGCCGAATCATCCACTTCAACCACCCGGCTGCTCCTCTTCCATCCACCGCCTCTTCATTCGGTTAGTACCCCATCCTCCACTCTACCTCTTCTTCACTCCCCCTCCACTCTCAGCCACCTACACCATCACCACCTCACCCCAACACCACCTACCCACCATCCAACCTATTCGTCCAAGCCTCAGCCACTTCGATCCCTGCCTAGAACTACCTCCCCTAGCAACACCTGGCCACTCCACCTAGCTCCCTAGGACCTGTCCCTTACGCTTCCCACCAGCCCCTAACTCCACCTTATCCCATACCCTAGCTAGCATCCTTCCCATCCTCGCCATTGCCTAGCCACCCTAGCAGCCCGCCATCACCAAGTCACCCTTAGTCGGCCACTCCAACCGACTGTACCACATTCATTCAGCCAGCCACCCGCCAGCCTTAGGTATTCCCTTAGACACTCCTTTAGGCTCCCACTTAGTGCCATCTTTCCTAACACTACACCCTCCCTTAGTGTCCCTACTTAGTCACTTTAGCCCAACACGCCAAGGCAGCCCCCTTCATAACAGCCAACCACCTTCAAGGCGTCCCTCCCGCGCACCATTTCCATTCGGCCAACAGCCCCCCTTGTCGTTCAACTCCGAGGAGGTCCCTCTTGCAGCCCAAGGCAAAACTAGCCCACGCTCAAGCAAGGCATCTTCGGACCAGCTATAAGTAAGTGCCTAACTCGGTCCTTAGTTGTAAACTTGCTTAAATTCAATTTGATACGGGGTTGTAATAACGGAGCATAGTCTCCCCCCGCTTGTAATAATGTGGCTTGGCACACCCACACACACGTGCACTCTCTTAGTCGTGCATGATTTTGAACACACACGGGCCTAATCAACCCCTAATATATAAATATATATATATATATATATATACTTTAACTTGTGTAGGGTTTTGCTTGAGTTGAGTGTGTTGTCTTTCAATTCAAGCACTCACACACATTGAGCCTTCGCTCTTATTTGTAAGACCCAAGTAAGGGCCGTGCTATACTATTTGGGCTTAATTTCATGTTGTGTGCGTAGTACTTCAATTCAAGCACTCACACACATTGAGCTTTCGCTCTTATTCCCAAGACCTTAGTTAAGGCCATACTGCAATTTATATTTGGGTTTAATTTCATGTTGTGTGCGTAGTACTTCAATTCAAGCACTCACACACATTGAGCTTTCGCTCTTATTCCCAAGACCTTAGTTAAGGCCATATTGCAAGTTATATTTGGGTTTTATTTCATGTCGTGTGTGTAAGTCTTTCAATTCAAGCACGCACCCACATTGAGCCTTCGCTCTTATTTGCAAGACCCGAGTAAGGGCCCATATATACCTTATATACGTATTTCCCTTCGGCATTTACATTACAAGTCATTTCCCTTCGGTTATTTTCCCTTCTATTATTTCCCTTCGGTTATTTCCCTTCAGCATTGTCTTTACATTCGGGTTTTTCCTTTGGAGTAGCGTGAATTTTGCATTGCATCTATGCCATACCACGAGTTAGGACGCATATTGCATCGAAGCAAAACCCTGTACTCCCGCTCAAATTCGCCCCATGTAGTGGAGTGTTCATAACACACACCTAGGTGGCAATCCACGTGATCTAAAATCTGCAATCGCACTAAAAAGACCCGAATCAAACACCTCGAACCACTTTCGTAGGCTTTTTCTACCCTAAAACTCGATTTTTAAAGCATACAGACTGACCCTTGCGCATCGGTGTAAGAAGGTTTGCGACGACAAGAGCTCACTTGCTCACAGTCGCCAACGTTAAAATATATCTTTGCTAGCTTAGGTAAGCTAGCTGGCACGCCCTGTTTATACAAATAGAACTTAGACACACGAAAAGGTTCGCCCCAGGCCTAAGAAACCAGGGAGGCGGAGGTTTTCCGTGTCTACAACAATGACACACAAGCACATACATGCACTTGAGCTTTAGCTCTTAATTGTACATCAAGCACCCACGTGCACTTGAGCCTTTCCGCTCTTAGTTGCACACTTTTGCACACAAATGGGCCTTGGCATCCCCTAAGATATAGCTCTATTTATATAAATTCAGGTGCGTGAGTTTACATTCAAGTTGTGTGCGTTGTCTTTCCATTCCACACTCACACACATTGAGCTTTCGCTCTTACTCCCAAGACTCTAATAAGAGCCATATTGCAATTCAATTTGGGTTTTACATTTCAAGTCGTGTGAGTTGTCTTTACATATACACACAACACAACACCCATGTACACGTTGGCGACCTTCAGTCCCATATATATATATATATATATATATATATATATATATAGTTGTATTTCCCTTCCGCTATACCTTTAAATTTCGGGTTTTAAGGTTTGCAATTTCCCTTTTGCAATTTCCTTTACGCAATTTCCCTTAAGCATTGTCTTTCAATTTCGGGTTTTACTTTCAAGTTGTGTGAGTTACATAACATATCCTCTAAACTCGAGATATTACGCATACTTGCATTACAAACAAACCCCGAATACCTCGTGCAAACAGGCCAACTTAGGTCACTTGTGCACACACCTAGCTGGCCTAAATAGCGTAAAATTGAAAGACATAGACACGTGCAAGACCATGTATATAAAATTTGCAAACATAAACACGAATCGAATCCATATTTTCAAACACTTATGTTTTCAAGAGTCAAAACCGTTTTATCAAAGTCCATAAGCACTTAAACCAACCCTTGAGCACCGGTTGAAGAAGGTTTCGAGCGAAAAGATCCCGCTTGCCCAAAATCGCCCAAAAAAAAGTCAGATATTTCAAAACTTTGCTAGTTTTAAAGCAAACTAGCTGGCACGCCCATATAAAGCAAAGTTGAACTCAAAAAGGTTCACTTTAGGCCTAAGAACCAGAAGTGAGAATTTTCGTGTCCTACAGATTGGCACGCCCGGTGGGAGCCGGGTCTTAAAACTTTGATAAAACAAACAAAACTCTTGAAATTTTTTTCCAAAAAGTGTTTTCAAAATTCAATTCAAAAATTTGCAAGAAAATGGATTAAAAGCTACCACAATCCTCATTGAGTAAACTAAGGAAGGCTTTCAAAACAGATAAAGCCCAAAAAGAGCTTGATGATATCTCAAAAATATTTCAAAAGATGGATGCTTTAAGCAAGGAGCTTAAAGCCCAACGATCACAAAGCAGCTCTTCTAGGGCACATAAGGATCGTGAAATGAAAACCGATCTCAAACTCAACGAAGGATTGGAGATTAAAGACGAATCCCAAAAAAGGGACAAGTCATCCACTCATAAATCTCAAAGCTTTTCAAAATCCATAGAAAAATCAAAAAAAGATTTGTTTATTTCGAATACCAAAAAAATCTTGAAATCTTGCAAAAAAACAAAAAAATTGAAAAACAAAACTTTGAAATTTCGAAAAACTCAAGTGAAATTCCTAAGTCTAGGCACACACACAGTGGGACACAAAATCCATGCTTCACAAAGAGACAAGAGTAAAAAATAGGAAGGTTTCGAAAAGGAACGCCTCGTGAAATCCCGAGAGCTCAAAACAGAGTCACCCGGGAAATCGGCCTACTCTTACCCTGAAAAGGTAGACAAGCTACAAAGAGGTATGCCTGAAACCCATCCTTCTCAAAACCACCCCCTGCTCAAAAATGGAAGAAAAAAGAGCCCGTTTGGAGAAAAGCCCGACAGAAGGGTAAAAATGTAATTTGGGTCAAAGAAAAAGCACAAAGCAGCTCCAAAATGCAGAAAGAAGCCCAGTACCTGAGGAGGTCGACAGAAGTCCGAGACACGTCCCGTCAGAATGAAGAACGGAATCCGTGCGGCAATCTAAGTTCGATATCAACAGGAACCGGCCAAAAACCAAAACGGCGGACCGAAACGAACGTCGAAAAAGTCTTGAAAAGTAGAACACCGATTGGAAGAAAGACTTGGGGAAGACCCAGGCCAGAGGTGGGCATCCCATGAATCAAAGCCCGCTCGAAACCGACGGTGAAAAGCACCAGAAAGGACCAGAAAACCAAGGAGCAGAAGAAAAGTCTGGATTGGGTCTGGACCCAAAAATATCCAGATCCAAATTGTGTTTGGATTGGATCTGGATCTCAAAAAACCAAGATCCGAGATCCAAACCCAAATAAATATTTGGACTGTATCTGGATCTCAAAATATCCAAGATCCGCGATCCAGATCCACATAGAGTTTGGATTGGATCCGGATAGCCAAACCCAAATCCAAGACCCAAGATCCAAGACCCACTTACAACCTCTATAAATAGAGGTGCTGGGCTTGAAAAAAAGGCACGAGGGAACTCTCCAGGGAAGCTCCTCACGTTAGATAAAGGGGGGGATGAGAGAGAAAGAGCCTGATTTTTTGGCCCATGGAGGCAAGGGTTGCACCAAACGAGCATCTTCTTCAAACTTGTAAACACCCCAAAATCCCATGAATTTCTCAAATCAACCTGGTTTTGTAAAAGCAGCCCCAAAGGGCCATTTTAAGTCTGGAAACCTAGGAGCCTTCCAAACAACCCTGTACATATGTTTTGAACTTTATATTTCAAAAATGTATAATATAGCTTTGAAAACCCTTTTAAAACATGTTTTGAAACCTCGAAGCAGCTTGGCCTGATCAAGACAGGACTAGGAAAGCTAAGGAGAGCCCGGAACTGGAGCACATATCGAGCCCGGCGCAGCAACTATTGTATCAAATCCACACCCCCAGGATCTCGAACGTCCAAGACCCTGTTATCATCAAAACATCCTTTGAAGTCATCTCCGGAAGGCGAAAACAGAGGTGGACGATCATGTTGGCGAAGACCCAACGCAGACGGAGTACTGATGCTGTCAGACCCCGCACAAACCGTTCGTTTCGAACACAACCCGAAGGAGTCAGAATTCAGTTTGGATTGGATCTAGACCATATATATCCAGATCCTAATCCAAAACCATGTGTGGACTTGGATTTGGATTTGGATCCAGAGATCCAATCCAATATCCATATCCATGGCCCACATCACCTTCTCATAAATGGAGGTGGGGCCCACTTGAATTTCACGTGGGATTATGGGCATGAGAGAGAGTGGGGGAGGATAAGATCAAGTGTGTGTTGTAATTAAGCTTGACTTGTGTGTCAAGTTTGGGGTTAATCATGTGGGTTAGCCTAATTAAGTGGGTTTAAGCTTGTAATTAGCCAAAACCTAACCTAGGGCTACACCAACATGATATGATTAGGGTCTATGGGCCATGCAAAGGGAGCTCCTTCACCTAAACCTAACCAAAAACACCTAATCCTAGCCTTCTACCCTAATCCCATCCTAATCTGAGCCTAATCACCTAACCCACTTCCCTAATCCCAACCTAATCACCTAACCCACTTCCCTAATCCTTCCCTAAACCTAGGTTAATTTCCCTAAACCTAGCCTAATCCTAGCCTAATCACCTAACCTACCTCACTAAACCTCACCCTAAAACCAACCCACCTAGCTAAACCCTAAACCTCTAAACCACCCCTAGCCCACAACCTACACAAACCACTTGTATTTAAAATATCTGGCCCTACCCTTTCCAGCCCACCTTATCACCACACCACCCTACCTAAACCACCTAACCACTACCCCAAAACCAGCCCTAACCGACCTAGCCCAGCCCTATATAACCCCCCCCCTTTGGGGCGGGTTTTTTCGATCCCCAAGCCCCACCTTCCACCAGTCGGGTCCTCCACTTTCCAGCTCAGCCGACTCCCCTCCTACTCCACCTACCCCACAGTCAGCCACCACCAACACCACCACTCCAGCTGAGCACCGCCACCACCACCACACCGGCCGAATCCCATCCTGCACATCCCAACCTCCCGGCTACTTTCTTCCATCCACCGCCCCTCTTCAATCACGGTTAGTACCCTATCCTCCACCTTACTCCATCTCCACTCCCCCTCCACTCTCAGCCACCTAACCTACTACCATATCAACCTAAGGCCAGCCACTAGCCGCCACCATTTCCACTCGGCCAGGCCATAACCACCCTAACTACCCGCCACCACCTAGACACCTTAGCTCCATTCGGCCACCCTATCCGACTCCCTAAGACTTGCCCATATCACCCCACTACACCCACTACCACCTGACCCCATCTCCTAGCTAGCTCCCTTCCCTTACACCACTCCTAGCCACCCTAGCAACCCGCCACCACCGAACTCCCCCAGTCGGCCACTCCAACCGACTGTCGCCTCTTCACTCGGCCAGCAACCCGCCAACCTTAGGTGCCCCATTAAACCTTCCCTTAAGCTTCCCTTTAGTGCCATACTCCCCCAACACTACACTCTCCCTAGTGACCTTACCTAGCCCCTTTAATCCCACACGTCAAGGCGATACCCTTGCTAGCAGCCGACCACCTTCAAGGCGCCCTTCCCGCGCGCCCAAGGCACCCGGCCAGCACACCTTTGCCGTTCAATTCCGCGGAGCTCCCTTTTGCAGCCCAAGGCGAAGGCCAAGCCCACGCTCAAGCAAGGCATCTTCGGACCAGCTATTAGTAAGTGCCTAACTCGGTCCTTAGTTGTACACTTGCTTTAGATTCAATTCGATACGGGGTTGTAATAACGGAGCATAGTCTCCCCCCGCTTGTAATAACGTGGCTTGGCACACCCACACACGTGCACTCTCTTAGTTGTGCACGATTTTGAACACACACGGGCCTAATCAGCCCCTAATACATAAGTATATACATATACTTTAATTTTCGTAGGGTTTTGCTTAAGTTGGGTGTGTTGTCTTTCAATTCAAGCACTCACACACATTGAGCCTTCGCTCTTATTTGAAAGACCCAAGTAAGGGCCGACCTATACTATTTGGGTTTTCATTTCATGTCGTGTGTGTAAGTCTTTCAATTCAAGCACTCACACACATTGAGCCTTCGCTCTTATTTGAAAGATCCAAGTAAGGGCCGACCTATACTATTTGGGTTTTCCTTTCATGTCGTGTGTGTAAGTCTTTCAATTCAAGCACTCACACACATTGAGCCTTCGCTCTTATTTTAAAGACCCAAGTAAGGGCCGTGTTATACTATTTGGGTTTAATTTCATGTTGTGTGTGTAGTACTTCAATTCAAGCACTCACACACATTGAGCTTTCGCTTTTATTCCCAAGACCTTAATCAAGGCCATACTGCAAGTTATATTTGGGTTTAATTTCATGTCGTGTGTGTAAGTCTTTCAATTCAAGCACGCACCCACATTGAGCCTTCGCTCTTATTTGCAAGACCCGAGTAAGGGCTCATATACATACTCTATATACATATCTCCCTTCGGCATTTACATTACAAGTCATTTCCCTTCACTCATTTCCCTTCGGTTATTTCCCTTCGGTTATTTCCCTTCGGCATTGTCTTTACATTCGGGTTTTCCCTTTGGAGTAGCGTGAGTTTGTATTGCATCTACGCCATACCACGAGGTAGGACGCATATTGCATCAAAGCAAGCCCCGTATTCCCGCTCAAATTCGTCCATGTAGTGGAGTGTTCATAACACACAAACTAGGTGGCCCATAAAGGGATAAAAGGAAAGACTTAGGCACGTGCAAATCCACGTGATCTAAAAATCTGCAATCGCATCTAAAAGAACCAAATTAAACACCTCGAACCGCTTCATAGGCTTTATATCCCAAAAACTCGATTTTTTAAAGCGTACAAACTGACCCTTGCGCATCGGTGCAAGAAGGTCTGCGACGACAAGAGCTCACTTGCTCACAGTCGCCACGATTAAAAGTCAGTTTTAAAAAAACATATCTTCGCTAGCTTAGGTAAGCTAGCTGGCATGCCTTGTTTATATAAATAGGCCTTAGACGCACGAGAGGATCCGCTCCAAGCCTTGAAAAGGCGAAGTGGTGGGGATTTTTCGCCACGTCTACAGAGATTGGCACGCCCGGTGGGACGTGAGCCTTTCAAAAATCGAGTTTTTAAGGTAGAAGTTTTGCGAAAATTTTGTTAAAAGGGTGTCATTTTAAACTTGTTTTCTTTGCTTGTACTTAGGACATTTTGAAAAAGCTTGAAAAGCATGTCAAAATCCAATCCAAGTGAAGTGTCGAGCCAAGGCTCATGCGCGTCAAGTTCTCACTCTAGGAGGACTTTCAAAAACAAAATAAAACTAGATGAGATCGAGGACCTGAGAAGGGAGTTTGAGGCCAAAATCGATGCTCTCAGCCACGAGGTTGAAGTAGGCGATTCGTGTTCATCAAACGGTGAACAAAGGCCTAAGAAAAAATCTGAAAAACCTCGCAAGCACAAAGAGGCCTCCGTAATGGAAGGCAACCAATACCACGAGTCCTTCACACAAAAGGACCGTAAAGCCCTACAGCAATTGCTAAAAGGGCAGAATAAAGAAAAAAGAAGCTACGCCCTATCTGATTTCCTTCCTATGGATTACGAAACAGACAGTGACGATGAAATACCGAACTTCCATCGGTATGATGGCATGGGAGACCCTAGGTCTCACTTGCAGCTTTTCTCATGTCGAGCCCATAAGAAGAAAAAGGACTCGATGAAATGGGTGTATTGGTTCCCTTTATCCCTTAAAGGCACATCTGTCAAATGGCTGGCTTCCTACGACTTAAGCCAGTTCGCTACTTTTGAAGGGTTAGCGAACTGCTTCATGCAAAGATTTGCACACAACGTAGAAGTCACGCCAACTCTAAATACCTTAAGGGATACAAAGCAACGCATGAACGAAGACGTACATGCCTTCATTATAAGATGGAGGTCGCTTTTGGGCCAAGTGCGAGAGCCCATATCCAAAGGATGCGCAGTTATTCTTATCCTGGATAATTTTAAAAACGAGTTAAAAACCCTTCTCTCGCTCCATGAGATCTCAACTTTCCATAAGTTGATCAAAAAGGCCTCCCTTTTCGAAACCAACTTGAGAAAAGGGACATACGATCACTTATGGAAAGGAAGTGCCGTTCCCAAAACCCGCTTGGAAAAGCCCATCACATACGGGCTACCCACGATGGACAAAGGGGCAAAGCCCCATAAAATCGCTAATGTTCGGGTGGATCCAGGCGTGGCAGGCACTTCCAAACATTTTGAAAAACTAGAAAACAAAAGGGAGCGAAACTTCCAAAAACCGATTAAAAAACGGGAGTACACTCCATTAGGGCAACCTGTGTCGGAGGTCCTAGACCTCCTCCTTGCCCAGGGCATGATAGAACTCCCTGAAATCCCCGAAGGAGTCACTTCCAAAGGGGGGTATTTAAACCGATTTTGTAAATATCATCGGCTCAAAGGCCATGATACCAAACGCTATTTCTCCCTTTTAAATAAAATTGAGAACTTGATAGCAGAAGGCCGGCTCCAGGTCACTGCGAAACCTGAGCCACCTCAAGCTATCTTCAAAGAACCCTTTCCCAAACACGCCAGTGGCAGTGGGAAAGGAAAGGAGGTATATACCCTCACCATTTCTAAGGAACTAGCACAAAAAACCAAAGCCTGGTCGACCCGCTTGTGCGCCCACTCTTGTATTATACAAGAAGCCCGCCCAAGTCGTCATTCGGGGAACACCAAAAGTGGAATCCCCAGCAAAACCAGTTTTTAAAATCCAAGGTTCTCCTCAGCTCATCCTTAGAGCCAAATTTAGCGCAAACCCTAGGCTGGTCGTGGGGGAAGTGACTAGATCCGGGAGGATCTATCAACCCCCGCACCTTCAAGGTGCTCAAAAGGTGGTCAGTGTGCCTGGCCCCTCAAAAGCATGTATCCCTAGTGTTCTGCCAAAAGCAGATAAGGACAAAGTCATCCTATATCCTTATGACTTCGAAAACCACCTTTCAAAGATTCCTATTCACATGTCTATCTTAGAGCTTATACAAACCTCGCCTAAGCATAGACTTGTATTAGAGAAAATTCTAGAAAGGGCCAAGGTTGATTCGAACATAAGTCTGAAATCCTTGCCTGCCCAAGTGGCTTTATTAGGAGCAAAATTGCCCATCACTTTCTCGGAAGATAATGTAGATAGGCCCTACGAATCCCATAACCAGGCCCTGCATATCGAGGTGGTTCTAAACAACCACTCTCTGGACAGGTGCCTAGTCGATGGTGGAGGAGGGCTCAACATCCTTCCGCTTCATGTAGCGTATAAAATCGGAGTCACCTTGACTTCAGTGAACCCAAGCCCCATCATTATCACTGGATACGATGGGAATGCGTCTATGCCGTTAGGATCCATCGAACTCCCAATGGAAACGGGAGGGATCGAACACACGGGGGTGTTCCATGTCTTGGACATCCACCCCCATTATAACCTGTTGCTGGGAAGACCCTGGATACACAGTTTGTGCGCTGTGTCATCCACCTTCCACTAGTGTGTCAAGATCCCTTTTAGGGACCAGGTCGTAGTGATCCTAGGTGAGAGTCACCCACAACTTCAAGGGATCATAAACTCCCCTTGTTTATCAAGCTCCCAGGCCCATGAGGCTAACCTGGGGCAAATTATGGTTGAGCCACCTCGGCTCGTGTTAAATAAACCCTAGGAAGGTTGTATGTGTGAAGGGGCCGCCCAAAGCAGGCCCCCTCCCGATTCTAACCCTTCTAGGAAAACCCAAACGTTCCCTATTTCCAAATCCCCTGGACAAGAGGCCATATGAGCACAATATGGACGACAGTATGTTCCAGGACCACGACTTGTATCAAACTTTTTCAAAAAACAAAAAGTCGTGGAACATGTTGTTGAACATGGGCTACACGCCCTACAAGAGTCTAGGGGCGCAGAATCAGGGTCTCCTAGAACCCATCCTTCCTAGGGCCAATCCAAGCCGATATGGGATCGGCTATACTCACCAAATACCGTTGGAGCCACCCCCTGTGACCACCTAGGTCAAGGGTGCCCTGGAACCTGTCTTAGAAGAGACCTACGATTTAGATCTCCTATTCCGAGTCTAACCCGTAGTGTTTTCCCTTTGTAGGTATGACGGAAGATCCCTTTTCTAAAAATACAAAAACATTTGAAAAGCTTAAAATCAAAAAAATCGAAAAACAAGAAAAACCAAAAACAATGGAAAAACAAAAACTCGAAAATAGAGTGCTTTGTATAGTTCCCAAGGTTCTTGTTTTACAAAAACCCAAAAAAATCGAAAATTTGGAAAATACCAAAAAGATTTTGTACATAGCTGCTCCTAGTAGGACTTTAGCAAAAGAAAAGGATTTTGAAAGAAACGTCGTCTGCATAGCCAGACCAAAAATTTCGAAATCACTTGAAAATCCAAGTACAAAACCAGGTCTTTTTGAAAACCACGCATCAAATTCCCTCGGGTCTATAGCCCACGAGAATGATCAAAGCCCAGAAGTGGATCCCCTTGAGGAAGATCCCACTTCTGAGCTCCTAGAATTTCATAAGATTCTCGATTTTGAAAGACCTTCCCAATCAGTAGGAGGAGATTTCATAGAGGTGAACCTAGGGATGATTCCAATCCCAAATCCATCAAAATAGGTGCATGCTTGCATGAAACTGAAAGGTTAGCATTCATTGCATTTCTACGAACCTATTTAGATGTGTTTGCATGGACGTATGAAGACATGCCGGGCATAGACCCCAGCATTGTCGAGCATCGTCTTCCCTTAGATACAGGTGTAAAACCCGTAAAGTAGACGCTTAGGAAAATACACCCGAATGTACACACGCAAGTCAAAGAGGGTTTAGAAGATCTGCTAAAAGCCGGATTTATAAAACCCATTTCGTATTCTGATTGGTTGTCAAACATCGTTGTTGTTCGAAAAACCAATGGGAAAATTCGAATATGCATCGATTTCAGAAACCTGAATAAAGCCACTCCAAAGGATAATTATCCTTTACCAAACATAGATTTGATAGTCGATAGTACTGCAAATCATGAAATGTTTTCGTTTATGGATGGTTATTCAGGCTATAATCAAATCAAACTAAGTCCACGAGATCAGGGTAAGACCGCCTTCACAACCCCATGGGGCACATACTGCTATAGAGTCATGCCCTTTGGTTTGAAAAATGACGGCGCAACATACCAACGAGCCATGACCACGATCTTCCATGATCAGATCCATGAGCTCGTAGAAGTGTATGTAGATGATCTCTTGGCGAAATCCAAAACCCGATGCACCCATATCGAATGTTTACAAAAGTTTTTCGAAAGGCTTAGGCTTTACAAAGTAAAGCTAAACCCTCAAAAATATGTATTCGGGGTAGAATCCAGGAAGCTTCTGGGCTTTAAGGTGAGCCAAAGGGGAATAGAAGTCGACCCCTCTAAGTGTCGAGCCATCATAGACATGGCTCCGCCCTCCAATCTCACCCAAATCCGTAGCCTCCAGGGTCGTTTACAATCCATTCACCGATTCATATCGAATCTGACGACTAGATGTGAACCCTTCAACAAACTGTTGAGGAAGGGCACGAAATTCTTATGGGATGACGAATGCCAGAAGTCCTTTGAAAGACTGAAGGCATACTTGGTTAATCCCCCCGTTTTGAACCCTCCAAAGCAAGGAAAACCGCTTTTATTATACATCTCCGTGCATGCGAATGCTTTAGGAGCCCTGTTGGCTCAATACGAGGATGACACTCATAAGGAGTATGCCATCTACTACATTTCGAAAACTCTCTTGGCTTATGAATGAAATTATCAAGCCATGGAGAAGACGTGCTTGGCCCTATTATGGGCCTGCCAGAAATTCAAACACTATTTTCTAGATCATGAGATCTGGATAGTGTCCAAGCTTGATCCAATCAAGCACTTGTTCGAAAAACCCATTCTCATGGGTAGATTGGGAAAATGGCAACTCCTTCAAATGGAGTATGATCTGAAATACCATCACCCGATCTCCATTAAGGGGCAAGCCCTAGCAGATTACGTGGCTGAGTTCCCCTTAGAGGACGCATATCCCACTCTTGTTGAAATGCCTGATGAAGGCATATTACAAAACCAGTTTCAAAACCACATTTTGGCAAATTCTTTCGAAAACCAAGTATGGAAAATGCACTTCGATGGGGCACGAAACCAACGAGGGGCTGGTGCTGGGGTCATCCTCATCTCTCCTGAAAAAGGCAAGATTCCCATAGCAGTCCGCTTAGATTTCGAATGTTCCAACAACGTAGCTGAGTATGAAGCACTCATACAAGGCTTAAGGATTTCGAAAACTCTAGGGGCATCATGCATCGAGGTCTTTGGAGATTCGCTCCTTGTCATAAACCAAGTTTTAAAAATTTGGCAAGTACGTAATGAGAAACTACTTCCATATCATGAGTTGCCCACTCGATTGGTCCAGTCCTTCCAATCGTGTAAACTCACACACGTAGGAAGAGAGGACAATGGCATCGCCGATGCCCTCTTCTCCTTGGGTTCAGCCCTGAAGGTCGATCCCGTTGCAGGGACCAGATCTTTGGAAATATGGCATGTGCCCCACCCATCCACACATGACTTGGATATTTGCCAAAATAACCCAGAGTCTATTGAAAAACCCTGGTTTTATGACATCAAACAGCTTTTGGAAAACGGGGGATTCGCCGAGGATGCCACATCCAAGGATAAGGCATTCATTCGTAAGATTTCGACCCGATACACCCTTCTGGGTGGGGTCTTATACAAAAAAAGTTTTACCGGCATTCTGCTTAGGTGTATCGACCTAGAGGAGGCTAGGATAGTGATGCACGAGTTCCATGATGGAGAATGTGGAGGTCATGTTAATGCCAACATGATGGCAATGAAAATACTTAGAGGGGGCTATTTTTGGTCCACCTTGAAAAAGGATTGTCACGATCATGTTAAGAAGTGTCATCCCTGTCAAATGCATGGGCACGCCATTCATGTCCCCTCATCTACATTGCATTCCGTGGTCAGCCCCTGGCCATTTACCATGTGGGCGTTTGACATCGTAGGTCCAATATTTCCAAAGGCCTCGAATGGGCATCGATTTATTTTAGCAGCCACGGAGTATTTCTCCAAGTGGATGGAAGCCATTTCCCTAACCAACGTAATGGGGCAACATGTGGTGGCTTTCATCCGGAGGAATATCTTGGCTCGATTTGGGGTTCCACAAGACCTTGTGTCTGATAATGGCACCCCATTCAAGAATGAGCGGATGGTTAAGTTGTGCAACACGTATGGCATAACTCACCACTTCTCTTCGCCCTACTATCCTCAAGGCAACGGCCAAGCCGAAGCCACAAACAAGACTCTCATTAGCATAATTCAGAAAACCTTAGAGAAGGGTAGGACGTGGCACGAGAAGCTGGATGAAGCCTTGTGGGCTTATAGAACTTCCATCCGGACTCCCACGAATGCCACACCATTCGAACTGGTCTATGGCACAAACGCCATTCTTCCCATTCATACCCAACGGCATTCATTCCATACATCCATTGCACTCGACCTCCCCCTAGAGACGCTTCAGCATGCTACGATGGCCGAACTAGATTTGCTAGATGAGAGGCGACTCCTTGCCATGGATCATGCTCGTGCATACCGGCAAAGGATAGCCCGACATTATAGCAAACACATGAGACCTCGCCACTTTGAAGTGGGAGATCTGGTCTTAAAAACCATCCATCATCGTGGCCCACACCCCTTGGGAAAGTGGCGCCCCAACTGGGATGGACCCTATGTTGTACGAGCAACCACCACGAACAATTCGTATTGGTTGATCGATGTAGAAGGTAGGAATTTAGCAGATCCTATCAATATTCAATACTTAAAGAAGTATCATGTGTAGGATTTGGATTAAATTCCAGTTTTCGAAAATTTTAGGGATAACTACCCTGAGACATGAAAATAAGGTGCAAAGGCAAAATCGTGTGACCCTGAGTGAGAGAATTAGCACTTGTGAAAAAGTGGAGTCTTCAAAATCATGGTTACATTTCAAAATCCTTCTTCTTACAAAGAAAGGCCTAGTTCAACATAGCAAGATACTTGCAAGTAGTACGTGCTATTTCTAAATAGGCTGATCTGGGATGGATCGAGTGTAGGCTTGGGATAAGTCCTCCCCTCTTCTCTTCTCCTTCAAAAAGGAAAAATACGGCCCAAACAAAGGGAAATACCCATTCAAAGTATCTTTCCAAAATAAAGAAACCAGAATCCAAAAGAAAAATCGATTCTCTTGTGAAAAAGAGGGATAAAAGAAAAAATACTCCCAAAGGGAGACCCTCTATGAAAAAAAAGGAAAAAGAGGCCAAAAAGCTCAAAAAGAGCAGTTTTCCGCCTTCTATGCCTAAAACCACGAGACGCTTCAGAAGGGACCGTGGTATCTCTTTCCCATCCCTGGCTTATCCCAAGCTAAAACATGGTTCATTTCGAGGAATCCTAAAGTAAAAATAGGATTTACTTACTTGAATTTCATCTTGTTTGAGAATTCGATGTTTTGAGTAAGGCATAGGAATTTGAAATAGAGCTTGTTTTCTTATAAAACCTCCGCCACATAAGCGAGTGTTAAGACTCAAACAAGGGCAAGCACGAAGAGCTCGAGATCCTTAGGATCGAGACTCAAGACAGTTGTCCCTTTTGTAAATAAATTTTGTAAATAAGTTTTTGAAAAATCGAACATCGAACAGCATAGGATCTGCCCACTTGGAGCAGTCGGCCTTGTAAGTCTCTAGAGTTCGACCACATCTGGTCTCTAGGAGGTCACCACTCTTGGCACCACACCCATGTCATGCATACGCACTCCACACATGGTACTTGCATAAACATGATCCCATTTAGGACCAGATTCCATAGTATAACCCTTTGGCGTGATATCTCCTCCTACCAGGGTTTGTAAATTGAGATTTTGCTAAAATTGGGACGATCCCATATTCTTCGTGGCTAGATCTAGGGAGACATTGAAAGGGGTGTTTCTCATCTTTGCCCTTATCCAAATCGATTTGGAGAAGGCCAAAGAGGGGCATATGTAAACACCCCGAAATCCCACGAATTTCTCAAATCAACCTGGTTTTGTAAAAGCAGCCCCAAAGGGCCATTTTGAGTCTGGAAACCCAGGAGCCTTCCAGACAACCCTGTACATATGTTTTGAACTTTATATTTCAAAAATGTATAATATAGCTTTAAAAACCCTTTTAAAATATGTTTTGAAACCTCGAAGCAGCTTAGCCTGATCAAGACAGGACTAGGAAAGCTAAGGAGAGCCCGGAACTGGAGCACAAGCCGAGTCCGGAGCAACAACTCTTGTATCAAATCCACACCCCCAGGATCTCGAACGTCCAAGACCCTGTTATCATCAAAACATCCTTTGAAGTCATCTCCGGAAGGCGAAAACAGAGGTGGACGATCATGTTGGCGAAGACCCAACGCAGACGGAGTACTGATGCTGTCAGACCCCGCACAAACCGTTCGTTTCGAACACAGCCCGACAGAGTCAGAATTCAGTTTGGATTGGATCTGGACCATATATATCTAGATCCTAATCCAAACCCATGTGTGGACTTGGATTTGGATTTGGATTCAAAAATCCAATCCAATATCCATATCCATGGCCCACATCACCTTCTCATAAATGGAGGTGGGGCCCACTTGAATTTCACGTGGGATTATGGGCATGAGAGAGAGTGGGGGAGGATAAGATCAAGTGTGTGTTATAATTAAGCTTGACTTGTGTGTCAAGTTTGGGGTTAATCATGTGGGTTAGCCTAATTAAGTGGGTTTAAGCTTGTAATTAGCCAAAACCTAACCTAGGGCTGCACCAACATGATATGATTAGGGTCTATGGGCCATGCAAAGGGAGCTCCTTCACCTAAACCTAACCAAAAACACCTAATCCTAGCCTTCTACCCTAATCCCATCCTAATCTGAGCCTAATCACCTAACCCACTTCACTAATCCCGGCCTAATCCCAACCTAATCACCTAACCCGCTTCCCTAATCCTTCCCTAAACCTAGGTTAATTTCCCTAAACCTAGCCTAATCCTAGCCTAATCACCTAACCTACCTCACTAAACCTCACCCTAAAACCAACCCACCTAGCTAAATCCTAAACCTCTAAACCACCCCTAGCCCACAACCTACCCAAACCACTTGTATTTAAAATATCTGGCCCTACCCTTTCCATCCCACCTTATCACCACACCACCCTACCTAAACCACCTAACCACTACCCCAAAACCAGCCCTAACTGACCTAGCCCAGCCCTATATAAACCCCCCCCCTTTGGGGCGGGTTTTTCCGATCCCCAAGCCCCACCTTCCACCAGCCGGGTCCTCCACTTTCCAGCTCAGCCGACTCCCCTCCTGCTCCACCTGCCCCACAGTCAGCCACCACCAACACCACCACTCCAACTAAGCACCGCCACCACCACCACACCGGCCGAATCCCATCCTGCGCATCCCAACCACCCGGCTCCTTTCTTCCATCCACCGCCCCTCTTCAATCACGGTTAGTACCCTATCCTCCACCTTACTCCTCCACTCTCAGCCACCTAACCCACTACCATATCAACCTATGGCCAGCCACTAGCCGCCACCATTCCCACTCGGCCAGGCCATAACCACCCTAACTTCCCGCCACCACCTAGACACCTTAGCTCCATCCGGCCACCCTATCCGACTCCCTAAGACTTGCCCATATCACCCCACTACACCCACTACCACCTGACCCCATCTCCTAGCTAGTTCCCTTCCCTTACACCACTCCTAGCCACCCTAGCAACCCGCCACCACCGAACTCCCCCAGTCGGCCACTCCAACCGACTGTCGCCTCTTCACTCGGCCAGCAACCCGCCAACCTTAGGTGCCCCATTAGACCTTCCCTTAAGCTTCCCTTTAGTGCCACACTCCCCCAACACTAGGCACCCTTGCTAGCAGTCGGCCACCTTCAAGGCGCCCTTCCCGCGCGCCCAAGGCACCCGGCCAGCACACCTTTGTCGTTCAATTCCGCGGAGCTCCCTTTTGCAGCCCAAGGCGAAGGCCAAGCCCACGCTCAAGCAAGGCATCTTCGGACCAGCTATTAGTAAGTGCCTAACTCGGTCCTTAGTTGTACACTTGCTTTAGATTCAATTCGATACGGGGTTGTAATAACGGAGCATAGTCTCCCCCCGCTTGTAATAACGTGGCTTGGCACACCCACACACGTGCACTCTCTTAGTTGTGCACGATTTTGAACACACACGAGCCTAATCAGCCCCTAATACATAAGTATATACATATACTTTAATTTTCGTAAGGTTTTGCTTAAGTTGGGTGTGTTGTCTTTCAATTCAAGCACTCACACACATTGAGCCTTCACTCTTATTTGAAAGACCCAAGTAAGGGCCGACCTATACTATTTGGGTTTTCATTTCATGTCGTGTGTGTAAGTCTTTCAATTCAAGCACTCACACACATTGAGCCTTCGCTCTTATTTGAAAGACCCAAGTAAGGGCCGTCCTATACTATTTGGGTTTTCCTTTCATGTCGTGTGTGTAAGTCTTTCAATTCAAGCACTCACACACATTGAGCCTTCGCTCTTATTTTAAAGACCCAAGTAAGGGCCGTGTTATACTATTTGGGTTTAATTTCATGTTGTGTGCGTAGTACTTCAATTCAAGCACTCACACACATTGAGCTTTCGCTCTTATTCCCAAGACCTTAATCAAGGCCATACTGCAAGTTATATTTGGGTTTAATTTCATGTCGTGTGTGTAAGTCTTTCAATTCAAGCACGCACCCACATTGAGCCTTCGCTCTTATTTGCAAGACCCGAGTAAGGGCCCATATACATACTCTATATACATATCTCCCTTCGGCATTTACATTACAAGTCATTTCCCTTCGGTCATTTCCCTTCGGTTATTTCCCTTCGGCATTGTCTTTACATTCGGGTTTTTCCTATGGAGTAGCGTGAGTTTGCATTGCATCTACGCCATACCACGAGGTAGGACGCATATTGCATCAAAGCAAGCCCCGTACTCCCGCTCAAATTCGTCCATGTAGTGGAGTGTTCATAACACACAAACTAGGTGGCCCATAAAGGGATAAAAGGAAAGACTTAGGCACGTGCAAATCCACGTGATCTAAAAATCTGCAATCGCATCTAAAAGACCCAAATTAAACATCTCGAACCGCTTCATATGCTTTATATCCCAAAAACTCGATTTTTCAAAGCGTACAGACTGACCCTTGCGCATCGGTGCAAGAAGGTCTGCGACGACAAGAGCTCACTTGCTCACAGTCGCCACGATTAGAAGTCAGTTTTAAAAAACATATCTTTGCTAGCTTAGGTAAGCTAGCTGGCACGCCCTGTTTATATAAATAGGCCTTAGACGCACGAGAGGATCCTCTCCAAGCCCTGAAAAGGCGAAGAGGCGGGGATTTTTCGCCGCGTCTACAAAGCTGGCTGGGAGTGGAGATCGTGGTGGAGCTTGGCGGCTTGAGTGGTGGCTGGAGCGGTGCTGGAAATAGGTAAGCCCCTAAGGCCTAAACTAGACACCTTCTTCCCTAACCACTCTAGACCACCCATCCTACCCAAAACAACCCCCTAAAACTGCCACCAAAACAGCCAAGTCCTGGCCGTTTTTCACCAAGTCATCTACCCTAGACCACCATCTAAACAACCTATCCTAAGACCTAAACCAGTTCGGCCAGGTGTTGGCCGAACTTCACCTTGAACCCCATCAAGTTCGGCCAACCTTGGCCGAACTTCCCTTTGAAAACCCACCTAGCTCGAGCCACCTTGGCTCGAGCTCTTTCCCTAAAACCCACGGCCTGCAAGTGTAGGCCATGTCCCATTTTCTTCCTAAGTCCCGGCCTGCCCTAAAGGCAAGCCAACTACCTAAGAACCAGCCCAACCTTCGGCTGATTTCCCTTTCCCATACACCTAAAACAGCCCGGCCAAAGGTGGCCGGGCTTTCCTTATTTTTACCAAGAGACTCGGCCTGCCATAAGGCAGGCCACCTAGCTAAAACCCGCAGCCTAACTTGCCGTGAACCACCTCCTAAGCCACCTTGGCCAACCCTAGGTAACCAGCCCCGGTTCCACTTTAAATCAAACTCGAGCCCCTTGGCTCGAGCCATCCTAGCCTATACAAAACCTAACCTAGGACTCAGCCCCAACTCTACCCTAAAAACCCAATCACTAGAGCCACCTTTGGCTCGAGTTACACAAACAAACCTAAGGCCAAGGTTGGCCGAACCCTAGAGCAAGTCACTCCTACTCGAGCCACCTTGGCTCGAGTTTCACAAGACCAAAAACCTAAGACCAAATGCTGGTCGAATCCTAACTCTATCCTATACCTAAAGCAAGGCCAAGTATTGGCCGAATCCCCACACTAAAACCATAATCACTCGAGCCAAGGTGGCTCGAGTCTTACCTTGCCCAAACCAGCCCCAAGTAGACCCAAACCCATTATAGCTTGCAGCTCTCGGAACTCCAAGTCTCTCCAAGCTCTCAAGCTCTCCGGCTTCACTCCCACGTGCCCCGGACTCCATAAGAAGAAGGCGGATACGCCCCTTGTACGATCCTAACTCAAAAGGCTGGAAAGTGTAAGTTGATTTCGATATATATCAAATCCCTTTCTATTCAATTCAATTTGTCATATGGGGTTGTAATAACGGAGCATCGTCTCCCCCCGGATGTAATATATGTGCAAAACACACACACGTACACTCGAGCCTTTCCGCTCTTATCTGCACACTTTTGCATACAAACGGGCCTCAATAGCCCATAGGATATAGCCCTATTTATATACATTCAGCTGGGTTTTAAGGTTCAAGTCATGTGAGTTGTCTTTCATTTTAAACACTCAAAGCACTCACTCACATTGAGCCTTTCCGCTCTTACGTATATATACGTATTTCCCTTCCAGCTGGGTTTTAAATTCAAGTCGCGTGAGTTGCCTTTCAATTTATACACTCAAAGCACTCACGCCACAATTGAGCCTTCTCACTCTTATATATATCTATATCTCCCTTCTGCTGCGTTTTACGGTTCAGTTGCGTGTGTTGCATTTCAATTTATACACAACACCCATGCACACATTGAGCCTTTCCGCTCTTAAGATATAGATATATTTAAATTTCTGCAATTTACATTCAAGTCGTGTGAGTTGCATTCAATTTGGGTTTTCCCTTCTGCTAAGCTTTTAAATTTTGGGTTTTACATTCAAGTTGTGTGAGTTGCATTGCATACTCGCCATACTCGAGCTAGGTTGCATACCTGCATCGAACAAACCCCGAACAAAATCGTACAAAATGCCCAACTTAGGCCACTGGATGCACACACTCCACGCCCAAGTGATTAAAATTGAAAGACTTAGGGTCGCCCAAGCCCAGTAAAAGCAAAAACTCACCAAGTGCATGATTTCCAAAGTTTTCAAACACCTGATCATTCAAAATCGAATTTGAGTTTAATTTGTTTCAAAAGAAGTCTCTAAGCGTACAGACTGACCCTTGCGCGTCGGTGCAAGAAGGTCTGCGATGTAAAGATCATGCTTGCCTACAATCGCCCTTTCAAAAGTCAGATATTTTAAAACTACTTCGCTAGTTTGAGTAAGCTAGCTGGCACGCCCTAAAAGCGAACGTAGATTGCGAAAAGATTCACCCCAGGCCTAAGAAACCCGGAGTCAAGGATTTTCCGTGTCTACAGCTTTGAAACAAAAAAATCCATCCCTAGGGGCATCACAAGTTGCACCTAGGGAATAGGTCGAAATTTTCAAGGAAACAAGCTTGGCTTCCCTTGAAGAAAATGTCTCCCAAACCAGGCTCGAGTGGAAGCCCAAGTCTTCCCTCACCCTAAAACATCCAAAAAACTTCAAAGGACCAGTCTTGGCTTCCTTTGAAGAAAAACTCTCCCAAAATCGGGTTGTATGGAAGCCCAAGTCTTCCATCACCCCAAAATATCCAAAATCTTTCGAGGGACCAAGCCTGGTTTCCCTTAAAAGATATATCTCCCAAAGCAGGGATGCGTGGAACCCCAAGTCTTCCATCATCCCGAAATATCCAAAGTCTCTTAAAGAACCAAGCACGGTTTTCTTTGAGAGACGTGTCTCCCAAAACAGGGTTGTATGGAAGCCCAAGTCTTCCATCACCCCAAAATCCAAACTCCCTTTATCCAAAACAGAAAGGGTATATACCCATAACATGGACGATTCTATGTTCCAGAGGCACGAATTATATAAAAACTTTTCAAAAACCAAGAAGCCCTAGAACATGATTCTAAACATGGGTTATAAACCCTACGCGGGCCTGGGAACCCGAAACCAAGGTAGGATAGAACCTATCCTACCTAGAGCCAATAGGAATCGATATGGATTGGGCTACAACCCACCCATACCTCCTGAGCCACCACCTAAGACCATCTGGGTCAAGGGTGCCCTGTAGAACCTATAACACCGAAACCCACGTCTTAGAACAATTAGAGTCTGATTCATGAATGTTTTCTTTGTAGGTTCAATGGAAAATCCCTACTTTTAGAAAAATCCAAAAAAATTAGATATTACCAAAAACCAAAAAAATTGAAAACCCTCAAAATCTAAAAAACATTTGGAAAACTAAAAATTCCCAAAAAGAAATTTATTTCAAAAGCCTTTGGCCATGTACAAAATCTATTTTCGAAAATTGTAAAAAGCTTTTTCGAAAAAATGTATATACTCCCAAGAACCCAAGTATCCAAAAGCTGGTCCGGTCCACCTTTTTGCCTAGAGCTTTTTCAAAACTGAAAAGCTCGAGAATCACCAAAGCAAGGAGGAATAAACTCCACCAAGCTTCCTGAAATTCGTAAAATCCTTGACTTGTGGAAAATTGGGGATTTCTAGAAATGAGTTTAACCCATAGTGTGTGCATAAGCATCATGCATTGCATTATGAAATCATACATGTGAACAAACATCGGGTCTAGACATCATACATGTGAACAAACATCGGGTCTAGGATTAAGGGTTTTGGCTTAGGATTGGGTTAGGAGCATCCCTTTGCATAGCCCATGGACTTCATTGCATCATGTTGGTGCAACCCTAGGTTAGGTGTAGGTTCATACAAGCTTAAACCCACACTAATTAGGCTAACCCACATGATTAACCCGAAACTTGACACACAAGTCAAGCTTAATATATTTCTCTCATACTTAATCCTCCCATTCTCTCTCATGCCCAAGATCCCACGTGAATTTCAAGTGGGCCCCACCTCCATTTATGAGAAGGTGATGTGGGCCATGGATGTGGATATTGAATTGGATCTTTGGATCCAAATCCAAATCCAAATCCACATATACGTTTGGATTGGGATCTGGATATATATGGTCCAAATCCAATCCAAACTGAATTCTGACTCCTTGAGGGTATGTTCGAAACGAACGGTTTGTGCGGGGTCTGACAGCATCAATACTCCGTCTCGCATTGGGTCTTCGCCAACATGGTCGTCCGCTTCTGTTTTCACCTTTCGGAGATGATTTCACATGATTTTGTTAATAACAGGGACTTGGACGTTCGAGATCCTGGGGATGAATCTAACACGAGAGTTGCTGTGTCGGGCTCCGGTTCTGGGCTCTCTTTTGCTCTTCTGGTCCTGCTTTCATCAAGCCAAGCCGCTTTGTGGGGTTTCAAAACGTATTTTAAAAAGTTTTAAAACTATATTATACATATTTTAAAAACATATAAGGTTTAAACATATGTACAGGGTTTGTCTAGAAGGCTCCTGGGTTTCCAAACTCAAAATAGCCCTTTGGGGCTGCTTTTACAAAACTAGGTTATTTGAGAAGTTCGTGGGATTTCGGGGTATTTACAGATGCCCCTCTTTGGCATTGTCCAAATTTATTTGTATAATGGCAAAGACGACAAACACCCCTTTCAATGTCTCCCTAGATCTATCCACGAAAATATGGGATCGTCCCGATCTTTAGCAAAATCTCACTTTTAAAACCCTGGTAGGAGGAGATATCACGCCAAAGGGATATACAAAATGGTTTCTGGTCCTAAAAATGGGATCATTTTTATGCAAGTGCCATGCGTGGAATGTAGATGTATGACATGGGTGTGGTGCCAAGAGTGGCGACCTCCCAGAGACCAGATATGGTCGAACTCTTGAGACTTACAAGGCCTGCTGTTCCAAGTGAGCAAATCCTATGTTGTTCGATGTTCGATTTTTCAAAATTTATTTACAAAAGCTATTTACAAAAAGGGACAACTGTCTTGAGTCTCAATCCTAAGGATCTCGAGCTCTTCGTGTTTGCCTTTCCTTGAGTCATGACACTCGCTAATCTAGCAGAGGTTTTATAAGAAACAAGCTATATTTCTTTTGGAAAGAGACTTTGGATGGGGAAATTCCCTTTATCTGGGCCACGTTCTCCTTTTGGAAGGAGAAGAGAAGGGGGAAGGACTTATCCCAAGCTCACACTCGATTCATTCCAGATCAGCCTATTTAGAAATAGCACGTACTACTTGCAAGTATCTTGCTATATTGAACTAGGCCTTTCTTTGTAAGAAGAAGGATTTTGAAATGTAACCATGATTTGGAAGACTCCACTCTTTCACAAGTGCAAATTCTCTTACTCAAGGTCACACGATTTGCCTTTGCACCTTATTTTCAAGTCTCAGGGCAGCTATCCCTAAAGTTTTCGAAAATTTGGAATTTAACCTAAATCTTACACATAATACTTCTTTAAGTATTGAATATTGATAGGATCTGCTAAATTCCTACCTTATATATCGATCAACCAATACGAATTATTCGTGGTGGTTGCACGTACAACATAGGGTCCATCCCATTTGGGGCGCCACTTTTCGAGAGGATGTGGGTCACGATAGTGGATGATTTTCAAAACCAGATCCCCCACTTCAAAGTGGCGAGGTCTCATGTGTTTGCCATAGTGTCGGGCTATCCTTTGCCGGTATGCACGAGCATGATCCATAGCAAGGAGTCGCCTTTCATCTAGCAAATCTAGTTCGGCCATCCTAGCATGCTGAAACGTCTCTTGGGGGAGGTCGAGTGCTATGGATGTATGGAATGAATGCAGTTGAGTATGAATGGAAAGAATGGCGTTTGTGCCATATACCAATTCGAATGGTGTGGCATTCGTGGGAGTCCGAATGAAAGTCCTATAAGCCCATAAGGCTTCATCCAACTTCTCGTGCCACGTCCTACCCTTCTCTAAGGTTTTCTCAATTATACTAATGAGAGTCTTATTTGTGGCTTAAGCTTGGTCGTTGCCTTGAGGGTAGTAGGGCGAAGAGAAGTGGTGAGTTATGCCATACGTGTTGCACAACTTAACCATCCGCTCATTCTTGAATGGGGTTTTATTATCAGACACAAGGTCTCATGGAACCCCAAATCGAGCCAAAATATTTCTCCTAATGAAAGCCACCACATGTTGCCCCAGTACGTTGGTCAGGGAAATGGCTTCCACCCATTTGGAGAAGTATTTAGTGGCTGCTAAAATGAATCGATGCCCATTCGAGGCTTTTGGAAGTATAGGACCTACGATGTCAAATGCCCACATGGTGAATGGCCAAGGGCTGACCACGGAATGCAATGCAGATGAGGGGATATGAATGGCGTGCCCATGCACTTGACATGGATGACACTTCCTAACATGATCGTGACAATCCTTTTTTAGGGTGGACCAAAAATAGCCCCCTCTAAGTATTTTCATTGCCATCATGTTGGCATTAACATGACCTCCACATTCTCCATCGTGGAACTCATGCATTACCATCCTAGCCTCCTCTAGATCGATACACCTAAGTAGCAGTGGCTGCTAAGATGAATTGATGCCCATTCGAGGCTTTTGGGAAGATCGGGCCTACGATATCAAACGCCCACATGGTGAATGGCTAGGGGCTGACCACGGAATGTAATGCAGATGAGGGGATATGAATGGCGTGCCCATGCACTTGACATGGATGACACTTCCTAACATGATCGTGACAATCCTTTTTCAGGGTGGACCAAAAATAGCCCGCTCTAATTATTTTCATTGCCATCATGTTGGCATTAACATGACCTCCACATTCTCCATCATGGAACTCATGCATCACTATCCTAGCCTCCTCTAGATCGATACACCTAAGTAGGATGCCGGTAAAGCTTTTCTTATATAGAACCCCACCCAGAATGGTGTATCGGGTCAAAATTTTACAGATGAATGCCTTATCTTTGGATGTGGCATCCTCGGCGAATCCCCCATTTTCTAGAAAATGTTTGATATCATAAAACCAAGGTTTTTCAACAGAATCTGGGTTATTTTGGCAAATATCCAAATCGTGTGTGGATGGGTTGGGCGCTTGCCATATTTTTAAAGAGCGGGTCCTTGAAATGGGATCGACCTTTAGGGCTGAACCCAAGGAGGAGAGGGTGTCGGCAATGCCATTATCCTCTCTTCCTACGTGTGTGAGTTTACACGATTGGAATGACTCAACCAATCGAGTGGCCAACTCGTGATATGGAAGTACTTTTTTTGTTACGTACTTGCCAAATTTTCAAAACCTGGTTTATAACAAAGAGCGAATCTCCAAAGACCTCGATGCATGATGCCCCTAGAGTTTTCGAAATCCTTAAGCCTTGTATGAGTGCTTCATACTCAGTTATGTTGTTGGAACATTCGAAATCTAGGTGGATTGCTATGGGAATCTCGCCCTTTTCAGGGGAGATGAGGATGACCCCAGCACCAGCCCCTTGTTGGTTTCGTGCCCCATCGAAGTGCATTTTCCACACTTGGTTTTCGAAAGAGTTTGGCAAAATGTGGTTTTGAAAATGGTTTTGCGTCTTCCAGGGGGAACTCAGCCACGCAGTCAGCTAGGGCTTGCCCCTTAATGGAGATCTGGTGATGATATTTCAGGTCATACTCCATTAGAAGGAGTTGCCATTTGCCCAATCTATCAGTGAGAATGGGTTTTTCGAATAAGTGCTTGATTGGATCAAGCTTGGACACTATCCAGATCTCGTGATCTAGGAAATAGTGTCTAAATTTTTGGCAGGCCCAGACTAGGGCCAAGCACGTCTTCTCCATGGCTTGATAATTTCGTCCGTAAGCCAAGAGAGTTTTCAAAATATAATAGATGGCATACTCCTTATGGGTGTCATCCTCGTATTGAGCTAATAGAGCTCCCAAAGCATTGATATGCACGGAAATGTAGAGTAAAAGAGGTTTTCCTTGCTTCAGAGGATTCAAAACAGGGGGATTAACCAGGTATGCCTTTAGTCTCTCGAAGGACTTTTGGCAATCGTCATCCCATAAAAATTTCGTGCCCTTCCTCAACAATTTGTTGAAGGGTTCGCATCTAGTTGCCAGATTTGATATAAATCGGCGAACGGACTGTAATCGACCCTGGAGGCTACGAATTTGGGTGAGATTGGAGGGTGGAGCCATGTCTATGATGGCTCGACACTTAGAGGGGTCGACTTCTATACCCCTTTGGCTTACCATAAAGCCTAGAAGTTTCCCGGATTCTACCCCGAATACACATTTTTGAGGGTTTATCTTTACTTTGTAAAGCCTAAGCCTTTCAAAAATCTTTTGCAAACATTCGATATGAGTGCATCGAGTTTTGGATTTCGCCAAGAGATCATCTACATACACTTCTACGGGCTCATGAATCTGATCATAGAAGATCGTGGTCATGGCTCTCTAGTATGTTGCGCCGGCATTTTTCAAACCAAAGGGCATGGCTGTATAGCAGTACGTGCCCCACGGGGTTGTGAATGCGGTCTTACCCTGATCTCGTGGACTTAATTTAATTTGATTATAGCCTGAATAGCCATCCATAAACGAAAACATTTCATGATTTGCAGTACTATCGACTATCAAATCTATGTTTGGTAAAGGATAGTTATCCTTTGGAGTGGCTTTATTCAGGTTTCTGAAATCGATGCATATTCGAATTTTCCCATTGGTTTTTCGAACTACAACGATGTTTGACAACCAATCAGAATACGCAATGGGTTTTATAAATCCTGCTTTTAACAGATCTTCTAAACCCTCTTTAACTTACATGTGTATATTCGGATGTATTTTCCTAAGCTTCTGCTTTATGGGTTTTATATCCGCATCTAAGGGAAGACGATGTTCGACAATGCTGGGGTCTATGCCCAGCATGTCTTCATACGTCCATGCAAACACATCTAAATAGGTTCGTAGAAATGCAATGAATGCTGATCTTTCATGCTCATGCAAACATGCACCTATCTTGATGAGTTTGGGATTGGAATCACTCCCTAAGTTCACCTCTATGAAATCTCCTCCTACTGAATTGGAAGGTCTTTCAAAATCGAGAATTTTATGAAATTCTGGGAGCTCAGAAGTGGGATCTTCCTCAAGGGGATCCACTTCTGGGCTTCAATCATTCTCGTGGGTTATAGACAAGAGGGAATTTGATGCGTGAGTTTTTAAAAGACCTGGTTTTATACTTGGAGCAGCTATGTACAAAATCTTTTGGGTATTTTGTAGATTTTCGATTTTTTTGGGTTTTTGCAAAACAAGAACTTTAGGAACTATACAAACTACTCTATTTTTTAGTTTTTGATTTTCCAATGTTTTTGGTTTTTGCGAATTTTCCATTTTTTTGATTTCACGTTTTTCAAATGTTTTTGTATTTTTATGAAAGGGATCTTCCATCATACCAATAAAGGGAAAACACTACGGGTTAGACTCGGAATAAGAGGTCTAAATCGTAGGTCTCTTCTAGGGTAGGCTCCAGGGCACCCTTGACCCAGGTAGTCATAGGGGGTGGCTCTAACGGTATTTTGGGAGTGTAGCCGATCCCATGTCGACTTGGGTTGGCCCTAGGAAGTATGGGCTCTAGGAGACTCTGGTTTTGTGCCCCTAGACTTTTATAGGGTGTATAGCCCATGTTCAACATCATGTTCCATGATTTCTTGTTCTTTGAAAAGTTAGGGTAAAAATCGTGGTCCTGGAACTTGTTGTCATCCATATCGTGCTCGTATGGCTTTTTGTCTAGGGGTTTTGGAAATAAGGGATGTTTGGGTCTTCCTAGAAGGGTCAGGATTGGGAGGGGGCCTGCTTTGGGCGGTCCCCTGACGTATACGACCTTCCTAGGACTTTCTAATACGAGCCTTGGCGGCTCAACTATGGTCTGCCCCAAGTTAGCCTCATGGGCCTAGGAACTCGACAAACAAGGGGAGTTTATGATCCCTTGAAGCTGAGGGTGACTCTTACCTAGGATCACCACGATTTGGTCCTTGAAAGGGATTTTAACACACCTGTGGAAGGTGGATGGCACAGCGCACAAGCTGTGTATCCAGGGCCTTCCCAGCAACAGGTTATAATGGGGGTGGATGTCCAAGACATGGAACACCCCCGTGTGTGTGATCCCTCCCGTTTCCATAGGGAGTTCGATCGATCCTAAGGGTCTAGACGCATTCCCATCATATCCAGTGATAACGATGGGACTTGGGTTCATAGAAATCAAGGTGACTCCGATTTGATACGCCACATGAAGTGGAAGGATGTTGAGCCCTCCTCTCCCATCGACTAGGCACCTGTCCAGAGAGTGGTTATTCAGAACCACCTCGATATGAAGGGCTTGATTGTGGAACTCGTAGGGTCTATCTATATCATCTTTCAAGAAAGTGATGGGCGATTTTGCTCCTATTGACGCCACTTGGTCAAACAGGGATTCAGGACTTATGTTCGAACTAACCTTAGCTCTTTCTAGAATTTTCTCTAGCACGAGTCTATGCCTAGGCGAAGTTTGTATTAGCTCTAGGATGGACATGTGGATAGGAATCTTTGAAAGATGGTTTTCGAAATCATAAGGGTTTAAGACGATTTTTCCATTGTCTACTTTCGGCAGAACTCTAGGAATACATGCTTTTGAGGGGCCAGGCACACTGACCACCTTTTTAGCACTTTGTAGGTGCGGGGGTTGATAGATCCTCCCGGATCTTGTCACTTCCCCCACGACCAACCTAGGGTTCGCACTTAAATTGGCTCTAATCGTGAATTTTGGAGCACCTTGAATTTTTAAAACTGGTTTAGCCGGGGATTCAGCTCTTGGTGGTCTCCGGATGACTACTTGGGCGGGTTTCTTGTAAAGTACAAGAATAGACGCACAAGTGGGTCGCGGACCTTCTTTTGTAACCAAAAAGCTCCTCCAGATGCCCAATTTCAGAATATTCTTGATAGGCTCTGGAAAAGCAGGCTTGGTCCACCCCGAGCGTAGCGCTATCGACTCACTAGGCTCCCTCATATGCTCACCTTTCAAATATTGTCCATAGGCTATGGAATATATGGGTGAGTGTGGGCTCGCCTCACCCTTTAGCCTCGAGTTATTGGCTTAGTCGGGAGAAAAAAGGAAGCTAATCAGCCTGTGAGCCGTGCCTTAATACAATGAACAAAGCCCCATGGTGGCTCCGCTGAGTGATTCTGGCATCTCCAACCTGAAAATGGTCTTTTGACTGTACATGAAGCGTGATTCACGGCAATTCCCAGCTAGTAAGGGGCTATTGAGACTGGTCAGTGAAGAGTTCCTCTTGATTTCCAAAATATGCGGTTGAACAAGATTATGATTATTCTCTTTGAGCCTCAAAAGTTCCTATTTTGTGTACTAAGAAAGTACATGGGTTATTCATTTGATGATTTCAGATACACATTAGTCTGAATCTAGTTGTTAATCTGTATAAGCGCATTCATCCCTTAACCAATGACAAGAACCAGGTCCGGTAGGGATGAGAAACATGAGTCCGGTTTAACGTAGGCCAATGTAAAGTATTAGGTGGTTACAATTTTTTATGCACGTCTCAACCACCGGGGCTACGAAACAAGCCTCACAACCGCACACGGATAACATACGGAATTTGTTGAGCTTGAATTATTTTAATCGTTAAGTATATGTTGTGTATATATATGTGTGTGTACATGTATATACATATATACATACATATGGTATCAAATATTTAAAAATTTATACCAACTTTTTTTGGTAAATTTTCAATAGAAACCTAGGTGCTCGTCTTCCATGTGGTCTTGTGCTGCTGGTAGATATCATCTGGCACATGGTGTTCCCTACCGGTAGATGCCCATCTGCCGTTAGGTACCTTACCGGTATATACTTGTCTGCTTTTCGGTGTTACCCTGTGCTGGTAGGTGGTCATATGCCGTGTGGTGTAACTGTTTGGTGTTACCCTGCCGGTAGGTGCTCGTCTGTTGTGTAGTGTTGCCTTGCTGGTTGAGCACTGTCTACTGTTAGGTACCATGTCGGTATATGCTTGTCTGTCTTACAGTGTTACCCTATCAGCAGGTTCCGTGTGGTGTTATCCTGCTGGTAGATACACACACCCAAATTTTTGTTAGCTTTTGGAGACCTAAAACCAGTAATTTGTGAAACCCTCCCAGAATAGGTTTCAAATGAAGAATTTGTCTTAAAATGTTTTAAGCTTTGTGTAACCAAACCATTTATGATACATGTAATGGTGCCACTACCGTACCAGCAACCATGACCAGAAACAACCAAATGCGAGCTCCATGTGGTTGATGATGTTACCTGACTTTTGGTTTATAAGAGGTACGAAAATCATATATAGCAAGCAACGTTGATCTTCGGGTTAACAATAGTAAGTTCTATATATGTGTATGCACGCGGTCTTCTTCCCTTGAGCCTGTGCCTTATTTAGATTCCCTCTTACATGTATTGACCTAAAGGTGTGTTTCATTCGTGGTGTCAGGACCTTGGTACTAAAACTAGGGGCCTAGACTTACATGAGCTTGTAATTATGATTTTGGGGAATCATGGTTCCATGTTTGATACATGAGGAATGTCGATGCTTGAGCTTTCACGTGAGAGATAATAACATGAGAGAGGAGGTGTTTGGGTTTTCATGTGAGCTCCCAGATCCAGTTTGTATATCCCACCTTTCTCGTAGTGCTCATTGACTCAAATTGGGCCTATAAAACCACAATTTCACACCAATGATGAATTTCACTTTTAATGTATAATTGTACTTGGAATTGTGAGCGCCAAAAATCAAGATCCAGTTACTTCCTGTGAAATCTTGTTCAGATACACCCTAAGGTATTGGAAATTCATAGTGTAGTGATGCAGACCAATTTTGCCTTTCCATGGTACGCTCAAGGCATTGGAAATGCATACCTGGTCTCTTGGTCTCTTACGTAGCTCTTATGCATGCCATCTTATGCCCTCACCAATAACCCAACCCATATCGACGTCCTTCCAGTGATTGAGAACATTTGCATGGTAGATAAATTCCGGCAACTTCACAACAATATATATATATATTGGTTGGATAAAATTCAGTTTACCCACCTTCATGAGAATATATATATTCTGGGCTGAGGTGAAATCTGGTTGGGTAAAATCCAGTTTAGGCAGTCGGTCTATATAAACTTTTAAAAAAAATCAACTGATCGTATGGATGTTTTGGTTCCTTTTTGAGATTTCGGGTGAAACGGCCACCTCAAGTTGTCCATCATCAATAGGTCTGCAATGAATCCGTAATGTTCAGCTTTTAGCCTGTATTTTCCACTGCATGGAAAAACAGACGACCTTCTAACATGGTTATAGACAAAGCTCCTGTGCCGGCGCGAGGAAAGGAAATTGAAGCGTTGTTAGCCTGTTGCGTGTTATTCCTGGTGTCCCCCGCCCGCCCATTTCATGAGACAACAAAGTCACCTTGGGTTATCACCATTTTCTTCGGTCGACCCAAACTATCAAAGTGTTCCGAGAAATAAATAACAGCCTATCTTGATCTTGATCTTGCCACATCACCATTTTCTTCACCCCCGCATTCAATCCATCTCCAATCTCCAAGAGATGATCCGAAGTCCTCCTCAGCTTATTCTCACAAAAATAGCCCTAAACTACCGATATCCATGGAACAATTCCTCAATGAGGATTTCAGTCAGGCGTTTCGTTCGGATTCGTAAGTCAGCAACCAACATAAATCCCATGATCTTGTGACATTTTCCCATCTTAACAACTGCAACAACGTTGCAGTGACCTGTTTCCCTTCAAAGTTCGGTCAAATAGAACAAACCTTGGAGAGAGAGAGAACTCATCTATGGCCAATTTTACTTAAAGATCTTAATAGTTCGATTATTGAAATCAATGGTTGGTTAAGATATTAAACAAAAAGCAAAATAGTGCTGGGAGCATCAAATGCACTATGCAAAGAGTACAATAGTTTTTTTTTTAAATTCAAAATTTAACTTTTGATTTCAATGATTGAAAGATTGAGATCTTTAAAGATGTTTGGGCATAAATAGGTGTGTATATTTATACCTTCTTATCATCAAGAAATGGGTGTGTATATTTATACCTTCTTATCATCCTTGATAGGTAATCAAGGATAACACCATCCTTGTCATATGGGGGACACCATATCACAAGAATGACACCAAGGAGCTGCATGTTCATTTATCAAGAACAGTACAATGAGGGAATGTGTTCATTAGGTGGACTCTATCATACTTATATATATATATATATATATATATATATATATATATATATATATATATACTCAAATCCACTTAAATATTTTTACCATTCGATTCATATGATCAATGATAGACAGTTAAATTTAAAAATTATACTTTTCCATACTTTACATTAAATGCCTTTTACTTTATTATCTCAATCACTGTCTCAACATTAAATAATTCAAATGATAAAGTAGATTTAATTGTGAATGGGGTGTGTGCATAGACTATGCTCTCTCTATATATATATATATAGAGAGAGAGAGAGAAAGAGAGACAGATTGATATCAAAGAATGCCCCAGAAGTTAGGTGCTTTCCTTGGTGCTTGTATAATTCACAATAATGTTGACGTAGGAGAAAATGCAGAGAAGCTGATGTGAGTTGGATACCACTGATTCAGGAACTCATGTCGTACTGTCAAACATATACATATACCTCTAACTGGGATGGTACAAAGACGTCAAGGAAAGAAAGCGAAAGGGTGTAGCCCACTAGAGGCTGAGCATAATTCACGAATTTGTTATCAAGGACAGTCTATATAACGTGTGCACGTGAGGACAGGAGTGTGGGTGCTGAACCTGCAATTCTAAAAAATTACGAGTATGGGGAGACATATCACACAATTGATAATGTTTCACCAGAAAACTTTGTGAGAATCTAGATTATCATTTGTGCAGGTTAATTCACTATTAAGAATCGATCAATTTTCGTTTAGTAACTTGGTGACAGAAAATTATTTAAAATAGATGGCGTTGACTCAGACAGGAGAATCAAGTGTTGGCGTGTCTGACACAAGTACATTGCCCTGGTAGAAGTGTCTATGTGACACGAGAAAGTAAAACACTCTGCTTAAAGAAATATACGCCTTGCTGAAAAATGGACAAACAGATGCCGGAACCAGTATATTTACTGACAGCTTGTTTCGAACATGTTTAGATGATGGTGCAAATGTGGATTTCAATCTTTAGATGGAGGTGCGAATGTGGATTTCTTAAGCCAGGCGAATGCCACCCATTTATCGCTAACATGACATCTTTCAGATTCATGTGACAAGAAAAAAAATGATAAGCGTCATAATTCACTGGAAAGAGAGCTTGGAGGTTATATTGAAAGCAAAATTGCAATTTGCGTATCTTAAATTAGCTTGGGATAATTTAGACATCTGCTAGGCTTCAAAACCAACCTTCCTCGCCGATGTGATTGGCCATACAACTTGAAAAACAATAACTTGATGTTTCGCTAGGGCACAAAAAACTTGTATTGATTACGGAAGAGCAGCCTTCAAGGACTTTGTGAATGTCTCAAGATTCTTCAGTCCTTCCTCAGGAGACTTTGCTTCAGCCAATACTTTAACCATAGCACTACCCACAATAACTCCATCAGCACCCCATCCTGATATCTGCGACCAACAAGAAAGCATCGTAAATTCCTGGGGTTAACATGCATCAAGCAATCTCTAAACAGGCATATGAGCACAGTTTAAGAATGAAGGAAGCCGTGATTTCAATTCTTTGCAGCTGTACTCAGAACCTTTCATAAAGGATCAAGCTATGGAACATAATAACAACATAAAAGAACTTGTTGACATGAGAGAGAGAGAGAGTACCTGGGATACATGCTCTGGTTTTGATACGCCAAAACCAACTGCGACAGGCTTATCAGTCACCTACAAATAGGAAGGAAAAGATTTGCTCAAATTTTGTAACCAGCAAGCTATAGATGATTCGAGGTTTGTAGCGGACTTTGTCAACTAGAAAACAAGATGGCGGATTCGTTTTGTTCTGGAACCAGGACTGAGTCATACACACAGATTTACTATCCACATTCGATCATTGTAATGAACAAGAAAACAAGGACCACCATGAACAACCTTCCTTACTATTATCACAAGGAAAATGAGAGCAGAATGAACCCCATGGTTCAATATTACTTTGGACTGTAAGATAACATATGTAAACTACCAATAGATTCTCAACAAAATCCAGCTCAATTTTGTGACCAGCAAGCTATAGATGATTTGAGGTTTGTAGCGGACTTTGTCAACTAGAAAACAAGATGGTGGATTTGTTTTGTTCTGTAACCAGGACTGAGTCATACACACAGATTTAATATCCATATTCAATCATTGTAATGAAACTCCGCTCATGTAAGGGATCACTCTTGTATGGTCGGTCCCAAGCCCCGATAAAGGAGGAGAGTTACGTTAGGGTTCCGGCAACCAACATAAAACTTTGTGGGACTTATCTACCATGGATTTTACAAATTATGAGTTAGGGCATTCCCTCTTAACAACGCACTCCAGAGCTCGAATGCAGTGAAAAGTAAACAAGAGTCTCTACATCTTCGCTCAGATTTAGCGAATCAATTGCAGAGAAGGTTTCCACATCATGGATAGGTGTGGAAAAGAAGTTAATCCCGCTACATTGTTGCCTGAATGTAGTGAACAAGTTCCAACAAGGGTCTCCGCATTTTCAGCATGAACGGATGCGGGAGGTAAGGAACCTAGTCATAGATAATAAGATCCGTATTGGTACTTGGAATTATACTTGCAATATCATAAATAAGATCCGTATTGGTACTTGGAATGATACTTGCAATATCAGAACATTGACTAGCAAATTAAATAAGGTAGCAGATACTATGATTCAAAGAAAGATTCACATCCTATGTTTACAATAGACAAAGTGGGTTGAAGAAAAAGCAATGGAGATTGAGAATAAAGGTTTTAAATTATGATGCTCAAGAAAGAAAAATACTCGAAATAGAGTTGGTATTATTATAAATAAAGATTTAAACAATTGTGTAGTAGACATAAACGATATGATAACCGAATTATGATAGTGAAATTAGTTTTAGGAGTAGGGGTTTTTAATATAGTTTGTGCCCATACACCCCAAGTAGGATTAGAAGATATTATAAAAAAAAACTTTTGGAGAGGAGTTATATAAGGTAATTCAAAGAATTTCACAAAGGGAGATGATTTGTTTGGGAGGAAACTTAAATAGACATGTCGGTAAATATGCATTAGGATATCAAGGTATTCATGGAAACTATGATTTGGAGAATATAAATGAGAAGGGTTGGAAGATTTTAAATTTTGCTATAACTTTTGATCTCTTTTATAGCAAATACAATTTTCAAAAAAAACATTTAATTACTTATAAGAGTGGTTTATCACAAACACAAATTGATTATTTCATTTGTAGGAAAAAAGATAGGGTGTGTTATAAAGATTGTAAGGTAATTCCAAGAGAAAACTTAACTATTTAACATCGACTTTTTGTAATAGATTTGTTGGTAAAATAGTGGACAAAAAAGAATAAAGTGCATAAAGTTATTCAAACTAGACGGTGGAACTTAAAATGTGAGAAAGGAGATATATTACACATAAAGTTCTTCAAAGGAGAATCTAAGGGAGGTGTACTGGCACAAAAGAAGTGTGGCGGTGGAGTGATGTGGTGCAAGATAAAATCAAAGCAAAAAAGACATGTTACAAATTGCATTATGCCAAGAATACTAGTGAAACTTGGGAAGCTTATAAAAAAACAAAGAAAGAAGCAAAAAAGGCCCTTAGTGAAGCAAAAGCAAAAATTTGAGAGGATTTATATAAAAAACTTAACTCAAAAAAAGGTAAAAAAAATATTTTTAGGATAGCTAAGGCTAGAGATAAAAAAACTAAGGATCTTACTTTTATTAGATGCATCAAAGATGACGCTGAGAAGATTCTAATGGTGAATGATGATATAAAAAATAGATGAAAATATTAATTTTATAAGCTTTTTAATGAAAATATATATGCTAGTATTAGCTTAGGAGAGTTAGCAAAATCAGAAAAGTATATAAACCAAAATTTCTATCAATGTATTCAAAAGAATTAAGGTAAAAAGACTTAATTATATGAAGGTTGGTAAAACTGTAGGACCAGACAATATTCCTATAGATGCATGAAAAATCCTAGGAGAGATGGGGCTGACTTGACTCATAAGACTATTTAATGAAATATGAAGAACCCAAAAGTTACCTGAGGAATGGAGAGAGTACACTTATACCCATATACAAGAACAAGAGAGACATAGAACATTGTATGAATTATTGAGATATCATGTTAATGAGTCATACTATAAAATTATGGGAAAGAATTATGAAAAATAGATTAAGACAAGTATCGAGTACAACAGAGAACCAATTCAGATTCATGCCGATAGATCTACTATTCAGTGTTATCCATATCGTGGTTACGGTAACCTGTATCGTAAGATAAAGGTTATCATGTCGTATCGTGCGATACGCCCAGAGACCCTTTTAAAGGGTCCCTGACCGAACGGAAACTCGCAGTTTTGCGGGTTTCTGGGCTTCCGTTTCTTTTCTTCTTGTGTGCTCCCAGCTCTCCAACACACTCTTCTCCGTCCTTGGTATTGAAAGCTCAAAAAAAAAGTGCTCTACAATGTCCATGAAAACCCCCAACTCGGATTGTCGTATAAATTTTGCATTTTTTGGAGATTTTTTCTTTGTATTTGTTATTTTTTTGGTGTTATTTGTATTTTTTTAATGACAAAATATGACGTTATAAAGTGCGTGGATATGATTTTTATTACATTCGTGAAGTGGGAGACACTCTATTTAAGTGTTATGTAAAGATTGGGGTTTTATGAAGTGCTTTTATTTTCAGGTTTTTTATTGAATTGAAGTGCTCAATTGAGATGGCAAGAAGGGGTATTAGGGACTCCCAATCTCGATCTCATCATTCGGTATAACAGTGGGGTACTGTAAATAAGTGTTGATGATCGAAAGTTGATGCTCACGATGCAACTCCAACAAATCGCCAAGATTTTAAAGTCATCCAAGTATGGATGCCAAACTTCAAATAGCAATCAAGAGAGCGGAAGCAAACCAAATACAAGTCCAAAGTTGTGCAATAACAACATACTTTATTCATAGTGTGATAGGGTATTAATAGAGGTTACAGTATGTCCATTAAGCATCAAAGAAAAGGAGAACAACAACTAGTGATGGCCGGCCAACACTAGCCGTTGGGTTTCCAACGGCTATGGCCAAGCTCCTAGTGGCCCTGACCCTGGTCCACATCAAGTGGGTGTTGCACGGGCTCTAATGGCCCGTGCCACCCTGTTACATTAACACTCTCCTCAAACTGGCGGTGTATATACCGATAGTTTGTCCAACAAAAACTGAAAACGGGTGGTCAGGAGAGACTTGGTGAAGAAATCAGCCAGCTGCATCTCTGAAGTGACATAACACAGAATTATCTTCTTATTTAGACATTCTTCACGAACAAAATGACAGCTCATTTCAATGTGCTTCGTCCTTTCATGGAAGGTGTTATTGGACGCAATATATATGATGCTTTTGTTGTCACAGTGCATAATTGCAGGATGTGGCAAAGTAACTCCCATATCCCCTAGAATAGCTGTAATCCAGAAAATCTCCATTGCAACGGTAGCCATGGCTCGATATTCAGCTTTAGTGGATGAGAGTGATACTTTCTGTTGCTTCTTGCACTTTCAGGAGATAAGAGATTCACCTAGAAAAATACAAAAACCAGTCGTAGAGTGTCTATTGTTGACATCTCCACCCTAATCAGCATCCGTATATAGAGATAAATCAAAAGACGAAGAAGAAGTTAAGAGAATCCCCTTGTTAGAAGTATTTCTAACATATCGAATGATACGTAAAATAACACTCATATAAACAAAAGTTGGTGCCTGCTGAAATTGACTAGCTGTATGGACTGCATGAGAAATATCTGGTCTGGTAATAGTAAGATAGGTAAGAGCACCTATGAGTTGTCGGTACGGGGTGGGATCAACTAGTTTTTCACCATTAATGAATCTTAACTTGGTACCTAGAACTTCTGGTGTGTCTACTATTTTGTTATCTTTGAGACCAGACCTTTCAATGATATCATTTGTAAATTTTGTCTGAGACATAAAATACCCACAATGGTTTTTAGTAATTTTAATGCCTAAAAAGTAATTAAGAAGTCCTTAGTCTTTTATATCGAATTCTTGATGAAGATTACGTTTAACCTATGTAATCCCTGCTTCATCACTCCCTGTGATCATCATATCATCCACATACAAAAGTAGAATAACAATACCTGATTCTATTTTGCGTACAAACAAGGCGATGTCAGTATAACAAGTTGTAAAATTATGCAAATATACGAATTTTTCAAATCAGTCAAACCAAGCCTTAGGAGCTTGTTTCAAACCATACAAGACTTTTCGCAACTTAAGAACGTGGCAATGAGGAACATTAAAACCAGGAGGAGGACTCATATAAACTTCTTCATTCAAATAGCCATTCAGAAAAGCATTTTTAACATCAAGTTGATATTATATTCCATTTCCTAATGGCACTAAGAGTTATAAGAATTCTAATTGTGGTCATCCTAGCAATCGGGGCAAATATCTCATCATAGTCAATTCCATATTCTTGGGCATAACCCCCTTTGCAACTAGTCTAGCTTTATATCTCTCAATGTGACCATTGCTATGGGTTTTTATTTTGTAGAAACACCAACATCCAATAACCTTCTTATCTTTTGGTATAGGTGTAATTGTCCATGTCTGAACTTTGTCTAGAATGTTGAGTTCATCCTTCATAGCATCTTCCCATTCTGGAATACCTCCTTGAGAGGTGGATAGAGCATTCCCGGAGATGCTTGCCTTTTCCTTCAACATTTCTTCTATGTATGCCTTAATGTTGTTGGGTAAGACTCCTTCTACGGCTCCCATATTTCCAAACTTTTTTCGAAAAAGAAGACAAGTGGTTTTGATATGCCCACTTTCCTTGCAATAGTGACAAATGATGTCCTTGTTAGGCCACGGTCTCACAGGCTTCTTTGACGTGCCTTTGGTATTTTTTGCATGTGGAGGCTTGTAAGTCTTCAAGTTAGCTCCCGGTTTGGATGCGGCAAGAACGACTTCTTTCGCGACATTCATATTTTCAATCTTGTTTCCTCCATAACAAGATCGAACAAAAAGGAATCTCCTCTAGGTCTAGGTTTTCTATGGATTAAGTTTGATCTAATGTTTTCAAATTCATCTCTTAACCCAAGAATAAACAAAAAGAAATATTGATTGTTTAAAAATTCTTAAAATTCATCTAATTTGTGAAGATTTCTAAATTTATCAAAGCTTCTTAGTTAGGTCCATAGTTCCGAAAACTCATTATGGTAATCTCTAATGCTTAAATTTCCTTGTTTAAGCATTATCATTCTTTTTCTAAATCATCATGAGAATGGAGTTTCTTTAAATATTCTCAAGTTTCAAATGCATTTTCGAAAGCACTAATTTTATTTCTAAGCGTGTCATCCACATTTTGACAAATAATTCATGTAATTTTTGCATTCATTTTTTCCCCCACTTTTAAGTCTTGCTTATATTTTTCATGAGCTTTAATGATCTCATCATCGTTCAAACCATCAATATTCAAAATCGGTTCTTTTATGGTTCAATCAATGTAATCCCAAAAATCTTTTGACAAAAAATATTTTTTCATGGTCCTAGCCCAACTTTGATAACATTTTGAGTCAAGGATACATCTAAACATCTCATTTTTGCTTTCCATTTCATGCAAAATCAAAAGATTTGGACTAACCTCAAGTTTGGTATGTTTTCTCAAAATTTGCACTCATGGCACGCTTCCCAATGGACTCGATTTCTTCAATCTCAGGCTCTGATACCATGTAAATAAGTGTTGATGATCGAAGGTTGATGTTCACGATGCAACTCCAACAAATCGCCAAGATTCCAAAGTCATCCAAGTATGGATGCCAAACTTCAAATAACAATAGAGAGCGGAAGCAAACCAAATACAAGTCAAAAGTTGTGCAATGACAGCATACTTTATTCATAGTGTGATAGGATATTTATAGAGGTTACAGTATGTACATTAAGCATCAAAGAAAATTATTGGGTTTCCAACAGCTATGGGCAGGGCCCTAGTGGCCCTGGTCCACATCAAGTGGGTGTGGCACGAGCCCTAATGGCCCGTGCCACCCAGTTACATTAACAGGTACAACTGTTGAGGGTTCCAGATTGAAGATCAAATGTTTATTTTGTGAGAAGGTAGTTAGTGATGAAATTTCACGATTGAAACACCACCTAACAGAGACTAAAAAAGAAGTTGCTCCTTGCCTATGTTATCAATAGCGGTTAACGGGGTGTTAGCGGTTCACCCCAATATAGCGGTAGTAGGGATGTAGCGGATTTAGCAATACACTTTCATTTATGATTATATATATATATAATGGATTCTCTAATTTCTAAGAAATATCAGGAAACACATAACTACTATTTATCAAACTAAATAAATAAATTCTAAGAAGACAAGCAATAAATTTCATGTAGCATATGCATATTGAATTATCAAACTTATATTTAAAAACAAAAACGTAAATGTAACCAAATTATTCTATATATTAGGCAGAATAAGTAAAAAAAAAACTAATATATATTATATTTATCGGCTCAAGTATGGATACATAGGACACTGACAATTGCCTCCAAAAGAAATATTCATCGTCTTACAAAAAAAGTAATCAACTCTTTGACATAATCATAACAAACACAATGATAAACTCCTACATGATCTTTTTGCATGAAAGAGTTTATAAACAAGGCTTTCTAAATTGAGGTTAAGATCTCATTCTTCAATTTGGCATACTACCTCCTCATGTAGAGGTTTTCTCATGATCATTTTGTTCGTTTAACATATTTACTTAAATGACTTTTGCTTTCTAAATTGAGACTAAGATCTCATACTTCAATTTGGCATACTACCTCCCTATGTAGAGGTTTTCTCATGACCATTTTGTTCATTTAACATATTTACTTACATGACTTTTTACATCTCCAAGTAGGACATTAACATAACTTTGACAACTACGATGCATGATGAGATATACATTATTATTTTGAAAATACATCTTTTAGCTGTTATGATAAACCATTATACAAATAAGGAGACAACAAAATATGCATTTATCAATTTGTGGAAGTAAATCAAACCACCCAAATGTGAAATAAAACCAACTAAAAGAGTGCACGGAAACAGCTGACGTAAAGTACCTGCACAAGCAATAGAATAAATACCAATAGTAATGCTATGACTATGCATATGTTCATGAAGAACAAAATAAAAATCAATAAACCAGCGAACAGGAAGTAAACTATCCCAAACCATAAGAAGGTCTCAGTGTTCTTTTTATTTTTTATTTTGGTAGTCACGGATTTTGGCATTCAAGCCAAAGTAAGAAAGAAATGCCAAAAATCTAGAATTCTGGTGACCACCAAAAGGTAGAGAACGTTTAGCAATAATGAACGGGTGATGCATGATTTTATAATGCAGAAGCAGGTAACATTAGGTAGCGTCTTTTTGGCAAAGTTCCATGTACTTTTAAAAAAACAACTGGTCAAATAATCGCATACACAGAGAGAGAATCAGCCACAACAAGCCATGTTAATTGATGGTAAATAAGCTGAAAAAAAAGAAGAAAGATAAACGAAATTCTAGGCAAACAGTGAATATGAACAGAGTTCGGTGTACAATCTTGAAGGCCCACTTCAAGAAACACCGATAGCTACACCAAATGAAGATTTGTTTTGTGCAACCATCATTTAAAAAATTATGACCCCACCGAGCAGAAAAAAAATTACCGCATCTCAAATGAAATTATGGTCACCAAACCAAAGGAGTGGTAAAATCAATCGATTTGTCGCTACAGCAAACAAGAAAAGATGCGAGGAATTTTGTTTCAATGCAATTTGAGACTGATATATCTGATGAAAAAATAATTACATGAAACAGATGCACACTCTCCACGGAAAATTTCCTTTCATGACTAACGTCACCAAACAACCAAGAAGGCGAAAAGAGAAAAGAACTGGTACCTAATTCAGAAAACAAAAGAATCCAACCATGCATAGGAACGAAGCAAACGAGATTACAGGAATCACGTTTCAGAACAAATCCAGAGATCATGCGCCAATATGTTTTTTTTCAAAAGAGGGAGAGAGAGAGTTACCTGAGAGGGAGAGGCGGCAGGACACAAGTGGGAGCGAGAGATGGCGAGAGGCGGCAGAGGGAGAGGCAGGAGAGAGAGATTTACCCGAGAGGGAGAGAAGGCGAGATAGGGACGAAGGGTTTCATCGCATTTATATCATTTGGATCGGGTCGATCCTGATCAACCCGACCTGATCTAATATGAAGTTTAATGTCCGCTTATAGTGCTATAGTGGTCCGCTATAGCGCTATCAACGGCGCTATATCAGTTTTGGGAGGTCACCCGCTATAGCATTTTAAACCCCGCTAAAACGCTATAGCGCGCTATTTATAACATAGCTCCTTGCATAGGTAGAATTAGAAGTTTGTCAGAAAGCATTAAATGACAATGTCTTCAGATGATTGAGAGCATACATGAAAAACAACAGAAGGATAATTTAGGGATGTTTAAGGAAGATAATGATGATGCTATTGGATTGACTGATAGTATTCCTTGAGATGATAGAATAGAGATTAGTAGTAATAATTCTCGTCCATCAAACAGGGAAAGAGGGTTGCTGAAGATTTTGTAAGTAAAAGTGGTAGAAGAGGAAGCTCGAGAATGAGTAGAGAAAGAGTTTCTTCTAACAAATATTCATTTTTTCCTCCTAGCACTACACATGGTGCTCAACCTGGAATTCATCCTGCTATGGCTTCAGAACAAATGCATGATCAGACAGACCTTGCAGTGGGTAGATGGTTTTATGATGCATGCATTCCATTTAATACAGCAAATAGTTTTCACTTTCAAGCAATGGAAGATACAATTGCTAATATTAGTCCAAGATATAAGATGTCCTCTTATTAAAGTTAAGATAAAATTTATTAAATAAGACCGTCATTAATAACAACAGCTAAGCCTTTTCTCATACTAGACGGGGTCGGCTACATGGATTCTTTGTTTCCACAGAGAGCTCTATCATGTGTCATGTTAGCAGTTAACTCATAATAAGCTAGATCATTCTTTGTAGTTTCTTTCCAACACTTTCGTGGTCGTCCTCTACCTCTTTTAATACAACAACAACAACAACAACTAAGCCTTTTTCCATACTAGACGGGGTAGGCTACATGGATTCTTTGTTTCCACATATCCCTATCATGTGCCATGTTAGCAGTTAACTCCCAATAAGCTAGATCATTCTTTATTGTTTCTTTCCAACACTTTTGTGGTCATCCTCTACCTCTTTTAATACTTTCCAAATTTAGTTTTTCTAACCTTCTTACAGGTTCTTCTTTTGATCTTCTTTCTATATGTCCATACCATCTTAAACGATGTTCTCTCATTTTATCCTCTATTGGTGCTACTCCTAATTTGTTTCTAATAACCTCATTATGTATACGATCTTTTCTTGTATGACCACTTAGCCATCTCAACATCTTCATTTCTGTCACGGACATCTTTTGTACATGTTGATGATTAACTGCCCAACACTCAGAACCATAAAACATGGCAGGCCTAATTGTTGCTCTATAATATTTACCTTTTAACTTTAATGGTATCTTCTTATCACAAAGAATGCCTGATGCTCCTCTCCATTTTAACCAACCAGCATTAATTCTATGCGCAACATCTCCATCAATTCTTCCATCACTCTGAAAAATTGACCCTAGGTATTTAAAACTTTCCTTTTGGGTAATGCAATGTGTGCCAATTTTAATTTCTATGTCCTCTGAAGTAACCAAATGATCAAACTTACATTCCATATATTCTGTCTTTGTTCTACTAAGTCGGAGCCCTTTGCTTTCTAATGTTTCTCTCCATAGTTCCAATTTTCTATTAACTTTTTCCTTAGACTCCTCCACTAATACAATGTCATCAGCAAATAACATACACCAAGGTACTTCATCTTGAATATGTTTTGTTAACTCATCCATCACCATTATAAATAAGTATGGACTTAAAGTTGATCCTTGATGTAACCCAATATTAACTTCAAAGAAGTTTATCGTTCCTTCATGAGTCCTCACACATGTTTTTGCACCATCATACATGTCTCTTATAAGGCTAATATATGTCAATGGGATACCTCTTTTTTCCAAAGTTCTCCAAAGAACCTCCCTCGGTACCCTATCATAAGCTTTTTCTAGATCAATAAATGTCATGTGAAGGTCTTTCTTTTTTGCTCTAAAATGTTCCATAAGACGTCTCAAAAGGTGAATCGCTTCGATAGTAGATCTGCCTGGCATGAATCCAAATTGGTTCTCTGTTGTACTTGATACTTGTCTTAACCTACGTTTGATAATTCTTTCCCATAATTTCATAGTATGACTCATTAACTTGATACCTCGATAATTTGCACAATTTTGAATGTCTCCCCTGTTCTTGTATATGGGTATAAGTGTACTTGCTCTCCATTCCTCGAGCATCTTTTGGTTTTTCCATATTTCATTAAATAGTCTTGTGAGCCAAGTGATTCCTATTTCTCCTCTATAGGAATATTACCTGGTCCTACCGATTTACCACCCTTCATATGTTTAAGAGCCTCTTTTACTTCATTATTTTGAATATGTCGATAGAAATTATGGTTTATATACTTTTCTGACTTGGCTAAATCTCCTAAACTAATACTAACATCTTTATTTTCATTAAAAATATTATAAAAATAGTTTTTCCATCTATTTCTTATATCATCATTTGCCAATAGAATTTTTTCATCCTCGTCTTTTATGCATCTAACATAATTAAGATCTTTAGTTTTCTTATCTCTAGCCCTAGCTATCCTAAAAATCTCTCTTTCACCCTCTTTTGAGTTGAGTTTTTTATATAAGTCCTCCCAAATCTTAGCTTTTGCTTCACTAATGGCCTTTTTCGCTTCCTTCTTTGCTTTCTAATAAGCTTCTAAAGTTTCACTAGTTTTCTTAGCATAATGTAATTTGTAACATGCCCTCTTTGCCTTGATTTTATTTTGCACTACTTCACTCCACCACCAAGCTTCTTTTTGTGCCGGTACACCTCCCTTAGATACCCCTAACACATCTTTCGCCACTTTCCTAATATGTATAGCCATATTGTTCCACATATCACAGGGTATGCCAACATAATTCCAAACATCTCCTTGAAGGACTTTCTGTTTAAATATATCTTCTTTCTCGCTTTTGAGGTTCCACCATTTAGTCCGAGTAGCTGGATGCACTCTTTTCTTCTTTGTCCATTTTTTTATTTGTAAATCTATAACTAAAAGTCGATGTTGGGTGGTTAAGCTTTCTCCTGGAATTACCTTACAATCTTTACAACATGCTCTATCTTTTTTCTACAAATAAAGTAATCAATTTGTGTTTGTGATAAGCCACTCTTATAAGTAATTAAATGTTCATCTCGTTTTTGAAGATTGTATTGACTATAAAGAGATCAAATGCCATAGCAAAATCTAAAATCTCCCTACCTTCCTCGTTTATATCCCCAAAACCAAAGTTTCTATGAATCCCTTGATATCCTAATGCCTCTTTACCAACATGTCCATTTAAATCTCCTCCTAAACAAATCATCTCCCTTGTGGAATCTTTTGAAATACCTTATCTAACTCTTCCCAAAAAACTGTCTTTATAATATCTTCTAGTCCTACTTGGGGTGCGTAAGCACAAACTATATTCAAAACCTCTGCTCCTAATACTAATTTCAACGTCATGATTCGGTCACCATATCGTTGTATGTCTACTACACTCTCCTTTAAATCTTTATTTATAATAATACCAACTCCGTTTCGAGCCTTTTCTTTACCCGAGTACCATAATTTAAAACATGTATCCTCTATCTCCTTTGTTTTTTCTCCAACCCATTTTGTCTCTTGTAAACATAGAATATGAACCTTTCTCTAAATCATAGTATCTACCACCTCCATTAGCTTACCGGATAATGTTCCGATATTCCAAGAACCAATATGAATCTTATTATCTAGGACTAGCTTCCTTACCCCCCGCATCCGTCCATAATCAAAATGCGGAGACCCTCTCTGAAAATTTTTCGCTACATTCGGGCAGCAATATAGCGGGACTAACTTCTTTACCTACACCCATCCATGATGTGGGAACCCTCTCTGCAATTGATTCACTACATTCGGGCGAAAATGTAGTGGCCCTTGCTTACTTCTTCCTGCATTCGCTCTGCAGCACGTCGCTAGGCGGGGACGCCCCAAAGCAATGCTCATAATTTTTGTAATCCATGTTATAAAATCCAAAAAAGTTTTACGCTGGCTGTCGGAAGCCTAACACAACACTCCTCCTTTATCCGAGCTTGGGACCGGCAATGTAAGGATGATCCCTTACATGGCGGAGTTCCTCTACCTCTTTTAATACTTTTCAAATTTAGTTTTTCATACCTTCTTATAGGTTCTTCTTTTGATCTTCTTTCTAAATGTCCAAACCATCTTAAATGATATTCTCTCATTTTATCCTCTATTGTTGTCATTCCTAATTTGTTTCTAATAACCTCATTATGTATAAGGTCTTTTCTTGTATGACCACTCATCCATCTCAACATCTTCATTTCTATCACATATATCTTTTATACATGTTGATGATTAATTGCCCAACACTCAGAACCATAAAACATGGCAAGTCTAATTGTTGCTCTATAATATTTACCTTTTAACTTTAATGATATCTTCTTATCACAAAGAATATATGATGCTCCTCTCCATTTTAACCAACCATTATTAATTCTATCTCCATCAATTCTTCCATCACTCTGAAAAATTGACCCTAAGTATTTAAAACATTCATTTTGGGGGATGCAATGTGTGCCAATTTTAATTTCTATGTCCTTTGAAGTAACCAAATCATCAAACTTACATTCCATATATTCTGTCTTTGTTCTACTAAGTCGAAGGCCTTTGCTTTCTAATGATTCTCTCCATAGTTTCAATTTTCTATTAACTTTTTCCTTAAACTCCTCAACTACCACAATGTCATCTTCAAATAACATACACCAAGGTACTTCATCTTGAATATGTTTTGTTAACTCATTAATCACCATTATAAATAAGTATGGACTTAAAGTTGATCCTTGATGTAACCCAATATTAACTTCAAATAAGTTTGTCATTCCTTAATGAGTCCCCACACATGTATTTGCACCATCGTACATGTCTCTTATAAGGTTAATCTATATCAATAGATAAGACCGTCATTGAAGTGTAAGAATATTATTCGACTTTGCGAGAGTCATAGAAGAAGACAAGATGCACAATCATGGCAGACGGGTGGACAAATATGCGAGAAAGGACCTTGGTAAACTTTTTTGTCTACTATCCTAAAAGACTTATATTTTTTAGATCTCTAGACATGTCAAAGGAGAGGCATACTGCAGAGATCCGAAGGCAAGAGTTTGATAAGGTGATATATGAGGTTGGGCTAGAGAATGTAGTCTAATTCATTACAGATAATGCAACTAACTATAAAGCAGCTGGGAAGGAGTTAGCAGATACTTATGGGACTTTCTATTAGACATCATGCACAACTCATTATTTAGATCTCATTATTGAGGGTATTGGTGAGATGGATAAGATAAAGGCATCAACTGAGTGTTGTCATGATATCACCAAATTTATCTACAACCATGCCTTTGTATTGTGTATGATGAGGAGATATACAGATAGTGCAGAGCTTCTTCGTATAGCTGCAACTCGGTTTGCAACTAATTTCTTATCTGTACAAAGTATTATGAGATAGAAGCAAGCCTTGAAAGAATGTTCTCCTCAGATGAGTGACAATAATTTGTAAAGTTGCCTCAAAATAGAAGAAATAGAAAGTTGAATGAGATTTCAGAGACAGTCTTCAAAGTACATTTTGGAATGCATGTATTAAACATTTGAGATGTCCATCTAGATGGAACAAACAATTGCATCAGCCTATTCATGCAGCAACATATTACCTAAACCCAACACTGAGTTACTAAGCAAGCTTCAAAAGGGACAATGAAGTTAATCGAAGCATCATTGATTGTATAGACATATTAGTCCCTAATGAGAGTAGAGCATATGCTATATATTGAGAGATGAAAATCTATGATAATGCTCTTCACTTAATGGGTTTGCCTGTAGCAATTTAAAACCTCACTAATATGTGCTCAGGTAAATTGTTTATCTTCGTATTTAAGTTTTTTAAATCTTATATTATTATGGATTAAGTCCCTAATGTTTATCTTTTTCTATTTATGTTTGGTGTAATAGGTTTGAAGTGATTGCTCAAACCTTAGAGATTTGGCAGTAAGAGTTCTGAGTCAAACCTTTAGTGCAACAGGTTGTCAATGGAATTAAAGTGTCTTTGAACACATCCATACAAAAAAGTGCAACAGGGTGGAACATAAGAGACTCAATGACTTAGTTTTGATCCATTGTAACATGTGGTTTGGCCAAAGGTAATCTTCTATTAATTACTACTTAAATATTCAATTCAATATTTTGATTGACTTCAATTGTTAATGTCATTTACTAATTACTTTTCTTTATTTCTTTTAGGCAATTAAAAAAGATAAATAGAGAAGAAAGACAATTTGATCCAATAGGTTTGGATAATTTTGATATACTAGAGGAGTAGATTATGAAAGATAACAAAGAAAATGCACTCCTAACCGAATAAGACATTGCATGGATTAATTTGGAAGGAGCGCAACAACATCATCAAGGAGATGAAGATTTTGATTTTGAAGCAAAAGGTAATGATGATCTTCAGCAAGGAGAAGATGAAGATTATTTAGTTGATGATCCTAATTACAATATATAAATGTAAATGTATTTCATTTTTTGCTTCAAAATATGTAAATTTTTTCAATTTTTCAATGGTGAATGATCAATATATACTAAACTTTGTATTATATGAATTCTTTGCAATTATTAGATTTTTTCTAATTTTTTCTTATTTTTTAAGATTTTTTCTATTTTTTCTGATTTTTTTTTAATTTTTACTAATTTTTTAATATTAAAGTACGATATGCTATGTTATGACACGCTCATATTGTGGACCAATTGAGATATCTTATGTAACATTTTAGAACAAAAAAAATGTTCACATGATATTTATTGATCTAGAAAAAATTTATGATAGGGTGCAAAAAGATGTTCTTTGGAGAACCTTAGAAAAAAGAGGTATCCCATTGAAATACATAAATCTTATAAGAGACATGTACGATGATGCAAAAATATGTGTGAGAACTTATGTAACATATTTATTTATATTGGTGATTGATGAATTAACAAAACATATTCAAGATGAAGTATCTTGGTATATATTATTTGCATATGACATTGTATTAGTGGATGAGTCTAAGGAAAAAGTTAATAAGAAATTATAACTATGAAAATAAATGTTAAAAAGTAAAGGCTTCCGACTTAATAGAATAAAGACGGAATATATGGAATGTAAGTTTGATCATTTGAGTACTTTAGAGGACAGAAATTAAGATGGGCACACACACCATTCCTCACAAGAAAAGTTTTAAATACCTAAGGGATCACCCTTGCAAGGAGATGTTACACATAGAATTAATGTCGATTGGTTAAAATGGAGAGAGGAACTCTGCCCATATAAGGGATCACCCTTTCATGATCGTTCCTAAGCCCGAATAAAGGAGAAGGGTTGCGTTAAGCTTCTGACAGTCAGCATAAAACTTTGTCGAACTTATTTATAATGGATTCTACAAATTATGATAGGGCTTTCTGGAAACAAAGAATCCATGTGGCCAACCCCATCTAGTATGGGAAAAGGCTTAGTAGTTGTTGTTGGTTAAGATGATAAGGGCATCGAGTATTCTATGTGATAAGAAGATACCACTGAAGTTGAAAGGTAAATATTATAAAGCATCAATTAAACCTTTTATGTTTTATGGTTTTGATAATTATCAACATGTGCAAAAGATGTCAGAAGCAGAAATGAAGATGTTGAGATGGATGAGCGATCACACAAGAAAAGACCATATACATAATGAGGTTATTAGAAACAAATTGGGAGTAGTACCAATTAAAGAGAAAATGAGAGAAAATTATTTAAGATGGTTTGGATATATAGAAAGACAACCCAAGGATGCTCCCGTAAGAAGATATGAAAAACTAGATTGTGAAAATGTTAAAAGAAGAAGAGAACAACCACAAAAGTATCGGAAAAAAACAATAAAGAAATCTAATTTATATTGAGTGAACGGCTAGCATGACACATAATAGGGCCTTGTGGAAACAAAAAATCCATGTAGCCAACCCCATCTAATATGGGAAAAGGCTTAGTTGTTGTTGTATTAAATCATTGTAATGAACAAGAAAATAAGGACACCATGAACAACCTTCCTTATTATCACGAGAAGGAAAATGAGAGCAAAACGAACCCCATGATATGTAAACTACCAATAGATTCTCAACAAACCCTTCAATGACATGATCCCGCTCAATTTGATCAATGGCTTAAACTGATTTACGAGACATCAACCTTTCCCATGAAACTTGATAACTAGACCAATTTATCTTATCCGTGTCCACAAACCACATCTATAATGGCTTCTATCAGCATATAACTTGAGTTCAAGCTTATACAGAGAGTGTTTTGAAGCATGTGTCAGTCTCCAGTATGTAAAAGATAGCCAGACAAGTTTACTAGTAATCGTATAATGAGCACTAGGTTCATATGGCAGTGGATAGAGGAAGTACAAGTGAGAGCCGCACAGACGAGAAAAAAAGGGAGAGGGAGAACTTTCAGCAATGTCACTGAAGTATCTGAATGTAAAAGAACTGAAGTGCTCATAAATTCCCAGTATCAATCTTGCTATTTATTGGGAGCTTCCACACCAGAATGGTTCTCTCCGATAGAAGATTGAGAAGACTTTAACACTTAAGACACTGAAAGGAACATAGAAAACTAGGACATCTGAAGTCAAAAAGGAAAATGTAAAAGATTTTTATAGAAATAAGAAAAAGTGAATAACGATAATATCATGTTTACATTGAAATATGATCGAGATATTGATATATCACAGCATCACAAATAAGAGCACAATTGAAGATGAAGTCTAGATAAAAGACAAAAGATAAAATACCGCTTTTATATCATTCAGAAGAGTCGGCACACTGAGGCTTACTGAAGAACGAGCACCAGTGACACCTGTTGAACTCACCTACAAGATCAAATAGAAAGTCAGAGGTATATGCCATAATAGCGTAGACCATTTGAGTTGAAGAAGCGAAAATCAGATGGAATTCATGAATGAAAGCAAATAGGTTACATTTACAAAAATTAAATTACTCCAAGTGTTTAAAGTTGCTTGAAAAGGAAATGCAATATGAAGTTGAAATCTAGTCAAGAACCCAGCCAGAACTGGAAAAGTTCAAGTCTATTGCCTGAAGAAATCACCACCAAAAGGGTCAAGAAAGGCATAGGCAGGCACCACCAGAATATCAGATAATCCGACCATGAGAATGAGTCAGTCTTGAAAACACTGTCAGGGTATGGACTGAAATTTTCACCCATCTATGGCCTGGCCTGCCTTAATCCAATAAAGTGACTCATGCACAATGGAAGCCTCATTATCCATCATATCGGATTATATCTCAGCTATCGATCACCAAACCAGCCCCTACCTAAAGAAACCTTCCAAAGGTCATCACGACAGTGAAGCCCACACCCACCTCTGATTATCGGATCTTTAGGTTTGTTTGTTACCAAAGGTCATCATGACAGTGAAGCTCACACTCACCTCTGATTATCATATTGATATTTAGGTTCAAACGGAAAAGCTAACGTCCAACCATAAATAATCTTCCTAATGGAGCTTACTAATAAAAAGAAAAGGAACAACTAAATGAAAGTGAGTGAGTGAGTGAGTGAGAGAGAGAGAGAGAAAGAGGGAGAGAGAGAGAGAGAGAGGATAATACATAATGCCGGAGCAAATAAACAAATGAAATGTCAAGCTTACATGTGTTGCAAATGGTGATGTTAGGTTCAAAGATAGCTATCTCGACAAAAATGAAGTATGCAGCTTCTTCATTTGCATATGCCATGACATCATTGCCACTGAGCACAAATCCGTAATTTCAACCTATAGTAGAACTTTCATTTTTTCCTTTATTCAAAATATGTCGCTACATAGTTGCGCTTACGTTGTGAGGTTCAAAGGCTGCTATCTTAGGAAAGAAAAGTATGCACCATCTTCACATACGTATGTTGTGATATCACCAGTGTTATTCGTATCGCACCGTATTGTATGGCACGATACATATCGTATCGTGGGAAGTCATGATACGGGCGATACGCCAAATTTTTTTTTTCAAAAAAAAATCAATTTTTTTTTGTAGGTTTCTGGCCTCTCTTCAATTCTCTCCAAGGCATCTTCCGGTATGCTTGTTTGGGATTGCAAGCCATGTATGTAACTGTAAATTCGAGTTAGTTTATAATAAATTTATTGAATAAGAATAATTTATGAACAAATAAAAATGTGAAAATCATTTCCCCTTCTGTTGCCAACTTTTAGGTATATTTCTGCTACCAGTTTCTAATTTCATGAAATCGCAAACAATAAAGAACAATTTGGTTGTCGCAGTTCATTGAGTGGGTATTTCACAACTTCACTATTTTAGGGTTCACCTTACATGACTTTCACTGAGTTGAACATGATCATCATGTGAGGCTTAACTCAATCTGTGAAGTGAGATAAGAAATAATAAGATTACTTGATTTTAACCCACAACATTCATCTATCGTCCTTCAGTTTCAAACCACTTCAAGCATTAGTTAAAAAGCTAGTCTCCAATAAGAGAAAAAGAGGATATCAAGTAACAATATCACATCATTGGGGTGTCATAGACTCAATAATCAAATAAATGGAGCTCATCATTTTGCTCACATATGAAAATTAGCAAATATGCCAACTACATGTACAAAGATAGTTGTTTGTTAATTTTGATATATTAGATTAGTGGATTATGGAAGATAACAAAAAAAATGCACTCCTAAGTCCTAACCAAAGAAGACATTGCATGGATTAATTTGGAAGGAGCGCAACAACATCACGAAGGAAATGAAAATTTTGATTTTGGTGGTGAGAAACTTTGAATCTTCATCAAGGAGAAGATGAAGATTATTTAGCTAATGATCCTAATACAAAATTAGGATATGTAAATGTAAATGTATTTCATTTTTTGCTTTATATGAATTCTTTGCAATTACCAGATTTTCTTATTTTTTCTGATTTTTTCTTGGATTTTTACTAATTTTTCTTGATGTTTTTATATTGTTTCTATTTTTTTAATATTAAAATACGATACGATACCATACACTACAATATGATACGCCCATATCGTGGAGCAAAACGATACACAATACGATACTCGCCGAACAACATTGGATATCACTGCCATTGACAGCATCTGTAGTTTCAGCCTATTGTAAGCGCTTTACTTTCTCGCTTATTAACAATCTTAGTTGACGAATAATCTTAGTGTACATGAGGACTCTCGAGTAGTTGATCCAGTATCAAACCTCTTCAGTATTTGAACCATGTCATACAAAAGGAACCAAGAAACAGTAAGCACATTGAAATATTTTTTACGTCTGAAAGGAGGCAGATGGCATCACAAACGACTTAAATTTTGAACTGAGAAGGAACTTACCAAGTAGATGAATCCCTGGGAAGCTTCAGCAATAGCTTTCATTCGTTTTGTTGGAGTTGTAGGCGTTGTCAGTAGTATCTATGTTGCATGATAACCAACGATCAGTGACAAATCGTAAGTATTTCTATGATCAACACTACTAGCTCATATCGTGCATTATACAACTTTCAGGCGAGAACAGTTAAACTGAATGAATGAAGAAGAGTACATAAATGCCATGCACAGAAAATTGGTCACAGTGAAGGTTCTTGCACGGTTGCACCTTAACTTGGTCAGGGGATGCGAATAGCAAATTCAAGAGGCATATCCGTTGTTTTGGCTATAACATGCCACTTAACAACAGCATGCCACATGTTATGCAACTTGACAATATCTGCAGTGCTTCATAGCAATAAAGTGCGCCATCGAAATTTAATGATCATGACTATGTTCGATTATTCAAATTAGCCTATGTTCATCTACATGTTCTAAAAATATCAACCTAATGAAAATTGAGAACAGATCTCAACAGAATTAAGACAAGCATTTTGGCAAAGTTGGACTTCAAATCCAAAGTTCCATCCAAATCCACATTGCATTGTCTGACTTTCAAGGAAATGGAATTGTTAAGTGGTTTTACTTTTTAGAAAGAACTTCCTTAGAGTTCTTATTTCCTTTCCACAACCCAAATATAGCATTGGAGTAAAAAAATGTAATAAACAACAACTAAGCCTTTTCCCACACTAGATGGGGTTGGCTACATGGATTCTTTGTTTCCATAGAGCTCGATTATGTGTCATGCTAACAATTAACTCAACATAAACTAAATCATTCTTTATTGTTTCCTTCCAACACTTTTGTGGTCTTCCTCTTCCTCTTTTAACATTTTCACAGTCTAATTTTTCATATCTTCTTACCGGAGCCTCCTTTGGTCATCTTTCTATGAGTCCAGTCCAAACCATCTTAGACGATTTTTCCTCATTTTGTCATCTAATGTTGTCACTCCCAAATTGTTTCTAATAACCTCATTACATATACGGTCTTTCCTTGTGTAACCACTCATTCATCTCAGCATATTAATTTCTAACACGGACATGTTTTTTATATGTTGATCATTAACTGTTCAACACTTAGAACCATAAAATATAGCGGATCAAATTACTGCTTTATATAATATTTACCTTTCAACTTTAATGGTATCTTCTTGTCACATAAAATATTTGATGCACCTATCGATTTTAAGCAATATGCATTAATTCTATACATAACATTTCTATCAATGTTTCAAAAAATGTAAAAACATAAAAATCAACTTAGCATGTTAACATTATGTCATTGTTTAGATATTGACATCAACTTCCAGAGACCTTATGTCAAGATTTAAACATTTTTATCAACTTATATTTTAATGTCTTAGGAAAATAGAATTGATTTGATTACCTTGTTTGGAAGTCAAATTCAGCATGGTCTTCAGGGTACATGCATCTCCAATTTGGAAATCATGCAACTTTCGCTTCACCAGTATAGCTTGGAACTTTGGAGTTCAAATATTTGATCAAACCTAAAATTGTGGTTGCAAATTAAGGTTGTGAAGGAATCCAATCTTGTTTCTATGTATGCCTAAGATTTAAAAATTTATATTATATTTGAACTACATTTGTTATTTCATCTTTATACTTACACCTCATCACTTTGAAACATATCCACCCTCCATACTTCATGAACCCTGCTGTGCTTTGCAGCGCATCTTTGCTACTAGTAACATTGCCTGTCACAGTAAACTTGTCCAATGGCGAGAAATCCACTATCGACTTCATAGCCATATCGTTGTGAATCAGATGTATCTTACAACAAACACTTATACATCCATCCTGATTGTGCGGTGTAAACAATTTGTCCAATTATTCGTTGTTGCTTTCACGAAAGACTGAAATATACCAACTACCACATGGCATTTAGTCAGTAGCAGCCCCTTATATCATTCTTTCAGAATCATCCAAAAGGATTGACTGGACCTCAGATAGTTCGTTCTTTTACCCACTGGTTCCTTGGTCTTTATAATTCATGAAAGAATTGTCATCTTACTACTACACACAGAGTAGAAAAAATATTGGCAGGGACAATACCTTGCAGCTCTAATCAATATTGGTGTTCCCCAAATCATTCATTCATCTTAGCTGTATGCTAATTGAACAATAGAAGTTACCAACGAAGGCATCAAGGTAAAGAACTTTTGTAATGGATACTCACTAGTTCAATATTACTTTTAGCAGCTTCTTTTCTTAAAGTTTCAGTTTCTTCTAGAGGAACATCAGGCACAACCAATCCTGCAAAGTAACAAAACAAAAGCAGATGGGATTAGGTATAAGATCATGTAACTTTTGGAATGGATCATAATACTGAGTTCCATCGAATGGCAGATGGATGCTCAGAATAGGCTAAAGGAAAAATAAAGTTGCATTATACACATCTAAAGGACAGCCACATAATTCATAGTTGCACTTCGATTGCTGCAAAGTGCAACCAGTTCCATGTTATACATATACCTAACTTTATTCCATATAAACCTGGCTTGTCCAATAAAAGACCTGGATATGGCATAAAGTACTTTTAGTGTACAGAGGTTCATAACTAACTGGGAAACGAACAGATACAAAGAAAATTACCGGACAACATATATTTTGGTATGACTATAATGAGGATTCCATATGGAGTTAAACAATGTGAGCATAAAAGGAGTTCTTTGGTAACCAGGAACCAAAGGGATGTGTGCAATATAAGGAAAACTCATGAAACTACTAAATCCAAACAGGATGTTAAATAATTCAATCACTTGTATGTACATCAAATATATTGTCAACAAAAGCCAAGGCACCAACAACCATATTGGGTTAGGGCTGCATTTCGAAAAAGACATCCAAGGAAATCATGCCACTGAGAACCATTTCTCTGGCAGGACATATTCAGTGTACAGAGGTTCATAGCTAATTGGGAAACAAACAGATACAAAGAAAGTTACCAGACGACATATATTTTGGTATGACTATAATGAGGATTCCATATGGAGTTAAACAATGTGAGCATAAAAGGAGTTCTTTGGTAACCAGGAACCAAAGGGATGTGTGCAATATAAGGAAAACTCATGAAACTACTAAATCCAAACAGGATGTTAAATAATTCAATCACTTGTATGTACATCAAATATATTGTCAACAAAAGCCAAGGCACCAACAACCATATTGGGTTAGGGCTGCATTTCGAAAAAGACATCCAAGGAAATCATGCCACTGAGAACCATTTCTCTGGCAGGACATATTCAGTGTACAGAGGTTCATAGCTAATTGGGAAACAAACAGATACAAAGAAAGTTACCAGACGACATATATTTTGGTATGACTATAATGAGGATTCCATATGGAGTTAAACAATGTGAGCATTAAAGGAGTTCCCTGGTAACCAGGAACCAAAGGGATATGGGCAATACAAGGAAAACTCATGAAACTACTAAAACCAAACAGGATGTTAAATAATTCAATCACTTGTATGTACATCAAATATATTGTCAACAAAAGACAAGGCACCAACAACCATATTGGGTTAGGGCTGCATTTCGAAAAGACATCCAAGGAAACCATGTCACTGAGAACCTTTTCTCTGATAGGACATATTTTATGAAAAGCCTTCCTTACCAGGGAGGCAGGATTCCCTTATCAAATTCAGCGCTCTGGCAAATGAACTGACAGTGGAGAGTGGTTTGACAATGGAAAGGGGTGCCACCAGTGTTATATATATCGCACCGTATCGTACAATACAGTGCGATACATATTGTATCGTGTCGCACCGTATCATACAATATAGTGCGATACGTATTGTATCGTGGGAAGCCACGATACAGTACCGTATCATATGATACAGCCCGTATCGCCCATATCGTACGATACGGGCGATACACCCAAAAAAAATTCAAATTTTTTTTTTCAAAATTTTTTTTTTAATTTTTTTTTGTAGGTTTCTGACCTCTCTTCACTTCCCTATGCTTGTAATTTGGGTTTATAATTTTATTTATTGAATAAGAATAATTTATAAATAAATAAAAATTGTGACAAAATCATTTTCCTTTCTGTTGCCAACTTTTAGGTATATTTTTGCTAGCAGTTTCTAATTTCATGAGATCGCAAACAATTAAAAACATTTGGTTGTCTCAGTTCATTGAGTGGGCATTTCACAACTTCACTATTTTAGGGTTCACCTTACATGACTTCCATTGAGTTGAACATGATCAACGTGTGTGAGGCTTAACTCAGTCTGTGAAGTGAGAAATGAAGCTCAAGCATTAGTTAAAAAGCTAATCGTAAGAGAAAAAGGGATATCATCAAGTAATAATATCACATCACTGAGGTGTCATAGAGTCAATAATCAAAGAAATTGAGCTCATTGTTTTGCTCACATATGAAAATTAGCAAATATGATAACTACATGTACAAAGATAGCAGTTTGTTAATTTTGATATATTAGATGAGTGGATTATGGAAGATAACGAAGAAAATGCACTCCTAACCAAAGAAGACATTGCATGAATTAATTTGAAGTGCAACAACATCACGAAGGAGATGAAGATTTTCATTTTAAAGCAGAAGGTGATGAGAAACTTTGAATCTTTATCAAGTAGAAGATGAAGATTATTTAGTTAATAATCCTGATACAAATTTATAATATGTAAAATGTAAATGTATTTCATTTTTTGCTTCAAAATATGTAATTTTGAATGCAATTGTTCAATGTTGAATGTTCAATCTGTGCTAAACTTTGCATTATATGAATTTAAAGCAATTATCAGATTTTTCCAGATTTTCCTGGATTTTTTTCGGATTTTTACTAATTTTCTTGATTTTTTAAATAATTTTTGTATTATTTTAATATTAAAGTATGATACGATACGATACGCCCGTATCGTGGAGCCCAGCGATACGCGATACGATACGCGTCAGACAACACTGGGTGCCACCCTTCGTATAAGAAAGAAGATATGTTTCACAAATAAGGTAAAACCTTATTGGCTACGGTCACTTCTAATCACAAGAAAACGTTGCTAAATGTGATGTAGTCACTTGTAATCACGAAAAAGCAACACTGAGAAATGCATAAGGTGAACTAACCAAAATGAGCCAAAAACTAACAAGTGTGCAAGGTAAACTTGCTAATAAACTCTCATTTGATGTTTACAGGAAGCTTGATCAGTTCCCCAAAAAAGTTTAAAAAGTAATCAAAATATTTTATGACCACTGCCACATGAACCGTACACACTGTATCTAATACTCATATGTGGATGAAGCAATTAAGCAGACTTCAATGGAGAAAAATATCCCAAGCAATCTTGGCAATGGTGGCTTGCAATAAGCACATATGAAGCAGGCAAAATGTGGAAGTAAAACATGTACAGAAAGGGCCATGAAATTCCAACTCCACAAACTTCTCCTTTGCAAAGAATAGCAATGCCTGAGTCTAAACAAAGTGACCCATTTAATATTTAGTATCTTCAGAAAAAGAAAAGAAAAGAAAATGTACTTTATTATTCTCGCCAAAATAAAATAAAGAATTTTAAAGTTGGGATTGCTTACCATGGACTCCAATATTTTCTATTGTCTGAATAAATTTGTCAACTCCACATCTCAATATAGGATTGTAGTAAGTAAACAAAGCAATAGGACAAGATAGCTGAGGGATGACCTGTTCAGAGAATTCACGAATACAGTGTATTATTTCCATACCATTCTTAACATGGCAAGTAACATTGACAAATTTGAAAATATCAGCATCTGATATAGGAAAAGTAGGTGAAAAACATCAGATACAGGATCCTGGAATAGTTGTGCAGTATTAGAATAGAGGAACTAAATGTTTGGCGAAGAAAAAATCGGGCATCAATCATCATAGTTTCAGAGAGATAGAGGCCCTGTTCTCCATTTGGACTTGTTGCATTACAACCTATGCAGATGGAAGAGCTAGAGCATGGTTCAGGCAAACACACTCATCTGCTTGAGGCCCTAAACATCCCTATGAACAGTTCCATTGTCTCAAGCTACAGTTTATCAAAGAAAAGAGAATTTGAGAAACCACAGACCAATATACTTATAGTTTATTATAAATCATATGTACAAGATATGAATTTATATGCGGCTGTCATGACCCGAAGAGGATACCTCTCTTAGCATGGAAATAATTGCATCCAATTTTGTCCCTTTAGCCAGGGCACGAGTAGCAGCAGCCTGATAACATGTTCAACAAACAAATTTATCAAAAGGAACTAAAAGAAAAAGAAATAACGATAAAAGAAGCAATTTATAGACCTGGATAACAGGCCCATCTGCCAAAGGGTCAGAGAATGGTATCCCCAATTCGATGATATCAGAACCACAAGAATCAAGAACTTTCAGTGCTTCTGCTGTTGTTGGAAGATCAGGGTCGCCTGCAGTAATGTAAGGTATAAAGGCTACCTGTACATGAGCATCAATTAAGAAATGGTCATGCAGGGCCACAACACTAAGAGTTTGAAGACGCAATACATGGTTTGAACATCTCCTGCTTTCATCCAATACGTATCATCCAACATCTTTCAATCAGTTAAGATGAATATCCATTAACCAGTTAAGTTGTTTTTTCAATAAAAACATGGCTGATAATCTTTTTAGGAAGAAAGATTTGAAAGACATCAGCGGTCTACTACTATTTCATCATCTCCAAGGGTGGAGATCATCAGGAAAGAAAGTCAGGTATTAGGCTTCTATGGCTTTCTTGAGTGGAGACCAGAGGAGTAAGAAACAGAAATCTACTGCCAGATCGAATACAGAACGTGAATACAGATCTCATGCTAGTTTGGTTGCTGAAATCATATGGATGGAAACTATTTAGAAGTCTTAAAGTTAACGACAAATAAGTCCAGAATTGGTTTGCGAAAGTGTCCAAGCACTTTCATATTGAGTTCCAGGTCATTAGAAAAGCATAGAAGTAGAAACATGAGGGCGGTACCCTAAGAACTGCACGTACTTGATATCATAAGGATTATCGAGGGAGCAATACCACATGTTGAAAAGAAAGTTATACATGTCCCTGGATTTGTAAGGCTCGAGGGAGAATGTTAGACTAGAAGGTGCAAAATGCTGGGTATACCGTTCTGGTAACAAAAACCAAACAAAAAATACCATCCACATCGAACAGAGAATTTCTTGACACCACCAAAAACTACGCCTAAATCGGGAAAAATTAGGGACCAAAGAAACGTGAATAAACCATATGCGTGCAACCATAAACGTGATTCACATATAAAATTCAAAGGAAAAAGATAATAACACCCCCACAAGCACACATTTAGGCACACAAGCAATCGCAAAAAAAAGAGACCAACTCAAACTTAACAGCATTTACACAGATGGAAGACGAAAAGAAAATGAATCCACCTTGTTCTGTTTCTTTAATCTAGAAAAGGTCTCCGAGATGCTTATCGCGGAAGCAGGAGGAGTCGCCTTTAAGGAAGCCATTGTTGGGGTAGAGAGAGAAAACGCTATGAATCTCTTCGTGAGTGTGCAGGGACAAGGGCGAAATCTGTTGTGGTTTAGAGGCAGAATGGTGAAAGTGGCCTTCACTACAATCGCCATAGTAGACCCTTTCTTGAGCACCTCTCCGATTGATGAACGCCCTTAGACACCAGCGTCTTCATACGTGAAAAGCACAACCTGTTTATAGGAAAGTGCCCTGTTTGTCAAGTCGTGATATGAGGAACTGAAGATGCTCCTTTAAAAGGCGTCCCCCAAGACGGGCACGACTGATAGAGAATCAGGTCCCTACCCTCCTCATTCATCAACTTGTTTATTTGAACGGATCGGGTCTGCATGTGAAACAGATAGATCCGAATAAAAATTTTCAAACCTGCACCCGTGTGAGTGTACACGGGCCAGGCTCGGGTTAGTTGAAGCTCAAGTCAAGGTAGACATGACCAGTTCCAAATCGGCCCGGTGATTCCAACCTGAGACCAGGTAGACATCACGGTTTTGAACCGACCGGTGATTCCAACCCAAACTGAACTGGGTCAAGAATCGGTTAGTACTGTAACCATTGAAATTGGGACTCCGAACCAGAGACTAATTGGTTTGGTTGCGGTTCCACCTGTTATGAAACTGAAACCAAAACCGATAATTTCAAACTATAAGTTCTTCATATTTCTTTTAATTTCAAATATGTTTATATTTTTTTCAGGTTTTAAATGGTTGGACCTTAAACCAGAATCAAACTTGAAACCGGAACCACCTCGATCCTAGTTTACTTCTAATTCCTGGTTCCAAGTAAATCGGAACAGGTGATTGAACTGGACATGTCTAAGCGTAGGGGTGGCAAATTGTGTAAACAGGTCATTCTTGGATCATGTCATTGTTGGTTCGTTGAAAAAGAAACGCCAACCTAAACACGACCGGAATCCTTCCTCGTGTTACTATATGTTGGCACTAAAAGGATCCTTTTGTGTTCATGTCAACATGGACACTACCCCTTTACAGTATAGACGGTCTTCCTGAAAAGCAAAGAAGGAATGCTTTGGCCAAAAAAGAAGCGAAGAAGAAATGTAAGAGCAAAGAGATCCAACTACCGCAATTGTGAGGCACTCCAAATGGACCTCTCTTGCCCCTATTGTTGTCAAAGTAGATGTAACCTTGAAATTGAGCACTCACCAGAATCGTTCACAAAAAAGAGAACAACAATGATCTCATCTATATTGTCCAAAAAGTTAGGACAATGGAAAGAGTGCTTATAAGCCAGCAGCATAGGTTTGCTGGTGGATGCGACGCTGGTTTAGTTACGACCAATCTGGAGATTTGAAAGTGAGTGATTAGCTGGAACTGTTCAGTTGATTGGCGGCAAGGGTGATGCCAGGAGGAGATAGGGTAGAGGCTGCTGCGACAGAATTTGGTGGTAGGGCAGGTGGCTATCCTGCAGGGTTCAAAAAAAGGGTCGGTAGCGGTAGGTGACTGAGGTATGGCGCAGAGGTTTGGTGGCAATTTAAATAGCCAATGGTGATGGCGATAATTAGGTAAAAGGGTTGGCATTTTGTAGATCAGTTTTGGGCAATGGTAGGCCAAATACGATGGCAATAGATGAAGGGAAGATGGCAGAGGGCGACCAGGAACTATCTAGAGGTGATGGGAGGTGGTCTGAGAGACAGGCGATGGTTATTGGTGAGAAAGGGTGTTCTGGTGGTTCACGATGGGTAATTTATCGAAAGGAATTCCAACAAAAGAGGGAGAAGGGGGATTACTTCAGAGTAGATACTAGCAGGTGATGACAAAATGGTTATGTTAGCGGTGGTTCAGGTTGAAGAGAGACATGAAGGTGGGTGGGCCGTGAATTCGGTTCACCTTGTTCGGCTATTGTAACTCTGGATGAATCCGACAAGCGGGAAAAGCAAGTAGTTCAACTCACACTTAATTGAGTTGAGAACAACAGAAGTTGATCTTGAAGTTGAGAGCAACAGTAGCTCTGGGAGGGACATTGTAGTTATTTGAGAGTGGGTAGCCGAGAAGCCAATAGAGAATAAAATCAATTTACTAATGAAGACGCCCTCAATTATAAGAGATGGAGTTTATTTGTAGATTTACTTATATTTGTTACATGTAGTTTTCTATAGATATAAAAAACCCTATAAGACAAACATTAATTGTCTTCAAATAACTTCATCTCTAAGTGGTAGTCTTTTTCTAATTAAACTCTTCAAGTATCATTTAACTGAATATGGATAGTTGAACTCCTTTTTGAACTACACTCTTAATTTTCATTTGTATTTAAGAAATTTGATACGAATTGGATTTTAGATTTCAGTATCTTTAAATTCTAAACATATAATTGAATATAAATTACATCTTTAGGTCTTTCTATATGATCTAGATCTTGAAGTAAGATATGGGTTACAATATATTTTATGACATGAAATTAATTTGAGGGTGGGTGGTGATGTAGAGGAGGTATGAACCTCTTAAAAGCTCCTCACTATGTCAATTACTTGTGCTTGTTTTTTTGTCTGGTCTTGCAAAGTGTAAGCCCTTTCTCTTCATATGCAAGTTTGTCTTTTTAAGGTTAAAGCACTTACGATCTTTCTTTCTCATCTTTGCTTTCTCTCACTTCCTTCTTTTGTGCTATGGAAGGCAGCTTTATGATTCTGTCATGAAGTAGCTCCTTACATATCATTGGTTATCATACCTATCTATGAAAGAACAACTTGATCGGTAATGCCATATCGCCATGAAACAACATCTAATCGGGTGTTGGTATTGTGATAAGAGTCATACAAAGTAGCGAATCAATGCTGGTGGCATCGATATAGATGAACCAAGAGAGAAGAAGATGAAAATGGAGGTTGCCAATAACCATGTTTGGAGCCATGATAATCTTAAGTTTAGACATGTCCAGTTCCAGTTCCAGAACCGGTGGTTTTGATTTAAAAAGATTTTTTGAAAAACCATAAATGCATCTTGTATAACTCGAACCCTTTATACTTAATTGAAAATGACAATATTATACGGTTAGGCCAAGATTGTTCTTGTGATTAAAATTGTTAGAACACCTATATATACCAAGAGTCGAACTCTATGCTTACTTCCACACATAAAGTACATCTTTGTAAACACCCCAAAATAAAATGTTTTTCAAAAACAAACACCTGGTTTGAAAATTCATTTCAAAACCAGACTCTAGAGTTTTCGAAAACCTAGGAGTTATAAAGGCTCGAAATTTTGGTTTAAACCCCGTTCAAATTGAATTTCTCAAATATAGGCCAAGTCCCAATTTTGTAAAAGCCTAAAATCCAACAGGTGAAGCCTGAATTCAAAAGCAGCCTCAGAAGCGGGTTCAGAAGCCCAAAGAAAGCACCCTGACCTGATAAAAGTTAGGGTCAAAAGGCAAAAGGAAGGCCCAGGCCCAAAGCAGACTGCAAGCCCGGAGCACCAAAAGCCAAGCCAAGAACGTCCACCCAAGCAGCAGAAATCCAAGCCGGAAATGACGAAAATGAGCTGAAATGAAGTCCAGAAAGGTGATAAGGAGTTCGGACGACAAAGTTGGGGAAAACCCAGCACAAGACGGAGCGCTGATGAAGCTAGGGTCCGCACAAACCGTTCATCTCGAAAAACACCAAGAATGACTGAAGAAAAGAAATTTGGATTGGATCTGTTCTCAAATATCCAGATCCAAATCCAAATAATATTTGGATTGGATCTGGATCCCAAATATCCGAGATCCGAGATCCAAAACCAACTAAATATTTGGGTCAGATCTGGATCCCAAAATATCCGAGATTTGAGATCTAGACCCAAATAGTGTTTGGATCAGATCTGAATTCCAAGACCCACCTCATTTGCCTATAAATAGAGGTGAGGGGGTCTCCAACGGAGGTTCACGTGAAATGCTTGGAGGAGAGAGAGTGAGAGAGAGACTTAACCATGTGAGCTCATGGGTGAGATGGGTTCAAGCCATGTTGGCTAAGTGAGTCTAGACAAGGGGTTTCAACCAAGGTAGACTCGACCAAGGAAGTCTGCAACCAAGGCGTGGACATGAGCTCGATCAAGGTGGACTTGGCTCCAAGAGGTAGGCTCCTAACCCCACCCTAAACCTAGCCTAGGTTCGACCCAACCTAACCTAAACCTAACCCCTAAGTCCAGCCCGTGCTACACCACAACCACACACCCCCGCACAACCCCATACTCACCCTCTAAACCAAACCTAACCGAGTGCCAAGTGCACTTAGTTTTTCTTAACATAACCAAGACCTGGCGCCCCGTGTGCCAGACACCGAAGCGCTCTACTGCGGTGCCCTAGCGCCCTGCGCCCTGCTAAAGCCCTGCGTGCCTCTGTTGCGATGCCCTAGCACCGACTTGCCGTGTCCCGCACGCCCCGGTTGCCTGCAACACTTGCTTGCCATCTTCTAGCACCCGTGACCTGCCCTAGACAGCCCATACCTTAGGCTGCAACCTTCCCCTTTAGGCCGACTATAACCAACCCAAACCTTAGGCCGTGACTTGCCTTAGCCAACCCGCGCCTAAGACACCCTATCTTGTCGTGAGCTCTCTCATAAGCCCGAACTAGGCCTAAGCCTCCGGCGTGTCCCTAGGCACACCCGAACCTACACTCTCTCGTTTCAAGCCCACCTAGGAAGACCCCTCTTGGCTGCCAAGGTGGACCAAAGCCCAAGCACGAGCAAGGAAAAGCCATCCACTTATAAGTGTTTAAATTCGGTTTTTACCTTACTCTTCTTAAATTCAATTCAATTTTGATACAGGGTTGTAATAATGGAGCGTGGTCTTCCCCCGAAATGTAATATTAGTGCTTGACACACAAGCACACACGCACACTTGAGCCTTAGCTCTTATCTCGTACACAAGACACCCACGTGCACTTGAGCCTTTCTGCTCTTAGTTGTACACTATTGCACACACATTGAGCTTTCGCTCTTACTCAAAAGACTAGTGAAAGCCATGCAATTTCAATTCTGGGTTGTTACATTCATGTCATGTGAGTTTGTCATTTAAATTTCACACTCGCACCCAAGAAGTACGTGAGCACTTGCTCCACACTCTCATGCACCTTTTGAGCCTTTGTTGCTCATAAGATATAGCATATTTCTATATTTTTCAGCTGCGTGGGATTTACTTTCAAGTCGTGTGAGTTTGTCATTTAAGCTTCCACACTTGCACACAAGAGCACTCGAGCACTTGCTCTACACTCTCACGCACCTTTTGAGCCTTTGTTGCTCATAAGATATAGAGTATTTATATACTTTCAAGCTGCGTGAGTTTTACATTCAAGTTGTGTACGCACTTACATTTCGGGTAGTTCAATTCAAGTCGTGTGAGTTGTCTTTCCATTTATACACAACACACACAAACACATTGAGCCTTTCCGCTCTTATATACTTATATTTCCATTTCGGTAAGTTCAATTCAAGTCGTGTGAGTTTGTCATTTCAATTCTACACTACACACATGCGTGCATTGAGCCTTTTCGCTCTTAAATATAAGTATATCTCCCTTCCGTAATTTACATTCAAGTCGTGTGAGTTGCTTTCCAAGTTCGAGTATTTCCCTTTCAGCTGCGTGAGTTGCACTTATATTCGGGTATTTACTTAAGTTGTGTGTGTGAGTTGCTGTCAATTCGAGCCTAGCTCATATCATATCGAACCCGAAGAGTATTCGTGCATCCTTGCATTCGCGTATGTTCAAAAAAGAAACCCCGAAACTACGCTCAAACTCGCTCAATTTAGGCCACTTGAAGCACACACATCCGGCCTAAGATAGCTAAAACTTGAGAGACTTGGAATCAAACAACCCCATAATAAAAACTGCAATTTAGGCAAACAACCGTCGAAATACTCGCTTTTCTTTCAAAAGATCATGTTTGTTTGAAATCGAAGTTTTCTAAGCGCTTAAACCGACCCTTGAGCACCGGTTCAAGAAGGTTCGTTCCCGGCTTATCCATAGTCGCCAAAAAGTCAGATATTTCCAAAAAAATCTTCGCTAGTTTGAGTAAGCTAGTTGGCACGCTCTTAAAAACGACGTAAACTCGAAAAGGTTCGTTCCCGGCTTCAAAACCAGGAGTGGGAATTTTCGTCCTTACAATCTTATCGTTAAGCCATGAACATTCTTGTGAATGTAAATGTTAAAAATAATATATATTTAATAAATAACGGTTTGAAACCATTGGTTCCAGTTCTGGATTGGTTTCCAAAATTCATGAATCATAACTGAACCAAAAGGTCCTCAGTTCCAGTTCCAGTTCTCAACCCGAAACTGTTGGTTTAGGTCTTGGCGATTTCGAGGTTGGTTCTAAACCAGCCATGTCTACTTAGGTTCATGAGCTTGTGAATAAGCTCGTCAAATTAAAGATTCCAACATCATCTTATTGAGACAAAGAAGATAGAGAGATGATTTCTAGATATATTGGGGCCTAGCCAACAAACAACAGTATGTTGTAGTAGAGAGAGGGCATAAGCATATCAGAGACCCTCACCATGTTATGGGAAGAAGGAATTCAACCAAAACTACAACCAATATTTCTAAATCACACTAACATGGTTATAAACTGAGAAACATTGTATGTATAGGTTTCTATAGATTATTTAAAGTATAAAATAATACTACTTGTTAAAGAAAATTAAGATCCATGAATATGCTTTGGAGATTCTAACTAGGTACTTAGACAAGTTGACAAAATGATAGATGACTCGATTTCAGTAAAAGCGACCTTGTGTTAGGTTGGTTGGCATATGACTAAGTTTTATAGAAACAAAGAATCCACGTAGTCGATCTCACCTAGTATGAAAAAGGCTTCTTAGCTCTATTGATGACTCTAGATATTCATTCTTGATCAATGCTCATGGCAATAATGAACATCAATAAGAGAATATAGAGAATCAACATGACGATCAATTTTTGCATTCAATGAACATTGTGACTCTATTTGAAAGGTCACTAGGCGAAATCCAGAGACAGTCAACCTTTCGTAAGAAGATATAATAGGGACTCTAGGCTTCCTAATAAATTTGTCTCCTATAAAACCTTTTCACTATAACATAGAACACTATTAACTATTATTTTAGTTATTAAGGAACCTACGACCTTCAAAGAAGCCCAAGTATCCCATGTTTGGCTTGACGATATAAATGAAGAGTTAGATGCCTTAAATAAAGCTCAAACATAATAGATATTTACTCGCCCTAAGATCAAAAAGTATATAGGATAAAAGCGAGTGTACAAGGTTAAGACAAAAAGTGATGATATTCTACAAAGATGCAAAGCTCATATAGTTGTCAAAGGATATTCCTAGTAATATATGACAAACTATGAAAAAAACTTGTCTCAATAACTACACTTAGAACTCAGTCATTAGAAACTGAAATATCTTTTGAATTGATATTAAAAATGCTTTCTTAAATGGGTGGTTAAGAGAGGAGGTCTACGTAAAACCTCCTTTTGGTATTGTTGTTTCAAAAAATTATGTTTTTTGTATGAAAAAAGACTTTATATAGACCTAAACAAGCTCGTAAGGTTTGATTTGACAAAATAAATGAATTTATAATTGACCATGGTTTTACTACATGTTATATTGACAATGCATTGTTTATAAAAAACTTTGTTGCATTACTCTATGTAGATGATATAATCATCATAAGGAGTGATGATACATGCATTCAATACATTAAGAAGGACCTTGATAAGAAATTTGAAATGAAAGACTTTGCTCATCTATAGTACTTCCTTAGTGTTGAGGTAACTCATATTGATAGAGGTTTTTTATCATCTCAAACCAAGTTTGCTAATGGTATTATTACTAGATCAAGATGGAGACAACAAGATAGTAAAAGCACTTGAGGTGCTTAATCAAACATGAAACTTCCATATGGAGAACCACTTCAAGATCCCATCATGTATCGACAAATGATTGGGACTCTAACCTATTTAACTATCACTCATCCTGACATTAGTCATGTTTGTTCGAGGAGTAAGTCAATTCTGATATGCACCTACCATAGTGCATATAAGTGTTGTCATGTAGCTATTAAGATGTGTCAAACATACCATTGGAAAGAGAGTTTTCTTATCTTTCTCATCCTCCTGTACCCTAATTGTCTTTACTAATGTAGATTGGAGTAATGATGTTAATAATAGGCATTCTATAACTAGTTCTTGTGTTTTTCTTAGTGATTATTATCTCATGAAAGTGCAAAAAGCAACAAACGGTGTATCTCCTCTATTGAAGTGAAATATAGAGTCATGACCAATACTATCACATAATTGACTTAGCTTAAACAATTTCTTGAGGATCTTGATACGACACTTGTGACAACTCTTCACATGTATTGTGACAATAAGAGTTCTATGTACATAGCCAATAACAACACCTTCTACAAACATACCAAGTACGTTAAAATGGATTGTTACTATGTACACGAAGAACATTTACAAGGGTATTTACATATACACTTTGTATGTTTTGAATATCAACTTGTACATATTTTTACAAAGTTGCTCTCAACCCCACTGTTTCAGTTCTTAGTTACTAAAGTTTCGGTCATGACACCATAAGTTTGAGGAGAGGTGTTAAAAATGTATAGTACGCACATTTACACATTTTTGTTTTTTATTTTATTTTTGATTATGTTGAAGGAAGCCCAATAACAAGGAGTCACAACGGCTAGATATCTAGCCATTTGGAGGGCCCTTGCTGCTAATTTGGTGAGGTTCTAAGTCGAGCCTTTATGGCATTGGGTTCATCACAAATGTGTTGATCCATTTAAAATGCATTACATTTAATTATTTTCATAGTAAATCCATTTATTATCAAGGTCGAACATTCAAACAGACGAATGCCTGTAGCCAAGTAAGGTTTTTGGAAATTTATACCAAGCCGAGACTCGAACCCAGTTTCTTTCATATATACCACATAGGACCCAGATCCTGGTATGATTCTAGCATCTCAAAAGTGAGATTTGAACCTGATCTTGTCTGGACCCGAACCAGGTCTGACGCGTTAACATCTTCAGCATTACAAATCGAATTCCTGCGATTGCGAAGACACAAATAAAACATTTTCTTTGCAAATCTCTTGATGGAGCACCATTCCTTCGATTTAAGGCGTGCCCACAAAGACTTAGTAATACAAAGTTGCACGCTGCTGGCATAGCAGAAATAGAGCCAGATCTTAGTGAGGAAAAGCAAGACAGATGGTATACCAATGGCATAAGTGCAGTAAGTTTGGCTCATCTTAAATCTCCTCTTCGTCCTCCCCTTGATTTGTAGGTTAATGACATGGTGCGATTGGAAACTGTTTCGAAGAAAGAAAAAGAAATTCAATGAATTCCTGTTCACAGTTTGAATTGATTTGCTCAAGGGATGATGCCTATATGGATTTACATTCAAAACTTAAGGTGTATGCTTCTTATCATTTGCTTCTCTAAGGTTGCTGTGCGAAGACTGAGTTGTATCTTTTGCAACCCTTTTTTCGCTGAGATGGAAATGATGGTTCTCAAGAACTCAAGTTTTGAAGTGGAGCTTTTGTTCGTTCTCGAAGTGAATTTCTTCAATGATTGAAGGCTTAATTTCCTTTCTCTTATTCCTTTCTCATACTAGGATGATTTTAAGTATGGGGAGTATGATGATCACCACACATACCATGAAGGTCATGAAGGTGTGTCCCTTGCAACAGTGAATTGTTCAACAAGTTCCGTTGCAATTTAATGTACTGCTGGATTAGAATGAACTTGCAAATGAGTTTTTCTTTATTAATGATTGAAGAGGCTACATTCTTCGTCATACTCTTTAAAGCTTCTATACATTGGAATTTACCAACTTTATCTGAATCCTGCACATGAATAAACTTATGCGTGGAGAAGGTCGATAAATTGAAAAACTAAGGACTCTTACCTTGTGCCCGTTAGGACTTTGGGACCGTGTTAACTGGTTCATTATGCTGGTCAAATCAACATCGATATATGCTGCTATTGGGTCATCAAGAAAAATTTTCACTATAATGAGAATCATAAGTTATGTGCATACATCCTAGTTAAAGATACATCCTGATATGAACTTGTGATGATTCTTCTAGTTATTATACTAGTGAAATCCACGTTGCACACCAGAAATTTTAACATGGATTTAATATGAATTGAACCGAATGAATTGAGAAAATATCTGTAATGACAATTTCCATGGGTCATGAATCCATCTTCTTCAATATATATGCAGCGTTGTGATTCTATTTGCCAAATCCACATTGACCAACAGACATTGGTAAGTTGGGCTTAACCGGAGTTCAATCCTAATTAGTCATGCAACAGGACATATATGTAATGATGATTATCTTGTTCACAGATCTATAAGCTCTTATTATAGATTCCTAATTTCCTTATATTGGTGAAATCGGATCGTTTTGTCAAGATATCTCTTCCTCTTATTTAGAATTCTACTGCTGACTTAGGAAACTGTTTATTCAGAAAAAGTGGGATTTTGGGAAGCAGTTAAACAAGAATATGATGCTGCTGAACCACCTACTGGTTTCCAAGGTGAGGAACACATCTCTTTTGGAATGCAGCGAGTCTTTCTCTTTTAATTTATGACCAGGAGGAGCCACCTAGTAATGGAGGTGGAACCAGTCAGCCTAAAACTCAAGGCCAGAAACCTCACCCCCAAGGCCTATACAGTGCATGAGCATAAGCAAAGACTTGACGCCCTCGAGAACCAAATACTCGATGCTTACGAGACAATCAAGGACCCCTATCACTATGCCAATGCCAAGAGAGCCGTTGCATCCTCTTTTAGAATGTAGATTTTACATGATGGTGTAAAAACATGTGTGAGGACTCATGAAGGAATGACAGACTTCTTTGAAGTTAATATTGGGTTACATCAAGGATCAACTTTAAGTCCATACTTATTTATAATGGTGATTGATGAGTTAACAAAACATATTCAAGATGAAGTACCTTGGTGTATGTTATTTGCAGATGACATTGTATTAGTGGAGGAGTCTAAGGAAAAAGTTAATAGAAAATTGGAACTATGCAGAGAAACATTAGAAAGCAAAGGCCTACGACTTAGTAGAATAAAGTTTGATCATTTGGTTACCTCAGAGGACATAGAAATTAAAATTGACACACATTGCATCCCCCAAAACAAAAGTTTTAAATACCTAGGGTCAATATTTCAGAGTGATGGAAGAATTGATGGAGATGTTACGCATAGAATTAATGTTGGTTGGTTAAAATGGAGAGGAGCATTAGGTATTCTTTGTGATAAGAAGATACCATTAAAGTTAAAAGGTAAATATTATAGAGCAACAATTAGGCCTGCCATGTTTTATGGTTCTTAGTGTTGGACAGTTAATCATTAACATGTACAAAAGATGTTTGTGACAGAAATGAAGATGGTGGGATGGATGAGTGGTCATACAAGAAGAGACTGTATACATAATGAGGTTATTAGAAACAAATTAGGAGTGACACCAATAGAGGATAAAATGAGAGAATATTATTTAAGGTGGTTTGGACATATAGAAAGAAGATCAAAAGAAGAACCACTAAGAAGGTATGAAAAACTAAATTTGGAAAGTATTAAAAGAGCTAGAGGACGACCACAAAAGTGTGGAAAGAAATAATAAAGAATGATCTAGCTTATTATGAGTTAATTGCTAGCATGGTACAGGATAGGGATCTGTAGAAACAAAGAATCCATGTAGCTGACCCCGTCTAGTATGAGAAAAGGCTTAGTTGTTGTTGTTGTATTGTTATCCTTTTGACAAGGATAATGTCATGGTTGTTTCTTCCTGCTATAGTGGTTGGTCTGGCTTTTCATGTTCAGGTACTTTAGAATAGTTTAGTCTTGTCTTAAACCATCACGAAGGTTGTCTTTTTGGTGCCATAAAACTATATTGTATTGCGCAAGTCGCCTTTCTGTTTTTCTATGCCATTAGTCTTCATTATGCTTTCAACTTGAATTTCTTCTCATGTCTTCTTATAGATTTTTCTTTCAACTCAAACACCTGTTCATAATCTTACAACTTCCAATGCAAATAATATCACATAAACTTAAAGGTACATTTTGCCGTTGGTCCTAAACTATTTTCAATAGTTGAGCAGTTCTACATGTGTGTATGTGTATGTGCGTGTTCAAGAGAGATGGAGAGAGAGAGTTCAAGTTTCAAAATTGTCTTTTTATAGTATGACGATATTGTAATGAAGATGATACTTCCACGTGTTGAATGGAGCAATGGATATCCAATACACGTATACAACAATTGTGAGTCACCAAAGGATGAATATGAAAAGCCTTAAAAAGGCTAGAATAATAGCAAATGCAGGAACAACAGACAATACACTCAAAAGAATGTATATAAATTGGCTAAGAAGGCTATATAGTTTATTGAATATAAGGTGAGTATTTATAGAGTGAAGAGAAGAGAGAGAAGTGAGGTAAATAGTAGGCAACCAGCAACATTCACACCCTAGTGGCCTTGGTGCTTGATTACATGTATTTATACTTTTATAATGAGATAAATATATGTATTTTACACCCCTCAAATTGACGGTATCATCATCGAAAGTTTGCTAATTAGGAATTGAAAGCATGGTACTGATATTGATTTGGTAAAGATATATGCAAGTTGATACTTTGACTGTACATAATATAGCGCCAAGTGTCCTTGTAGGTATTCTTCCCGAATGTACTGATAATCCATCTCGATGTGTTTGGTGCACTCATGAAATGTATTGTTGTTGGCTAATATATAATACTTTTGTTGTCACAATACATGATAAGAGTAACTTCAAGTAAAGCTCCAAAATCTAGAAGAAATCTTTTTAGCTAGGTTAATTATGTAGTTGTATTGGTCATTGGTGTGTATTCTACTTTAGTAGATGAGAGTAACACCTTTTGTTGGTTTTTGTATCTCCATGAGATAAAGGAGTCTCCAAGAAAGATGCAGTAGCCTATTCTAGAGTATCTATTATTAACATCACCACCCGATTCGACATCAGTATATGCAATTAACTGAGGTAAGGAGGAAGAAGATAAAAATACTCCCTTTTCAGTGGTATGCCAGATATATTGTATGATCTACATGACAATACCCATATGTATAGTGGTAGGTGCATGCTGAAATTGACTTACAGTATGCACAACATGAGTGATATTGGGACGAATGATGATCAGGTATGTCAATGATCCGACCATCTATCTATAAGGAGTGAGATCCCTAAGTAAATCACCATCTTTAAGTCTCATCTTTTGATTAATCACCTTAGGTATCTCAATTGCCTTGTCATCTGTTAGTTCAGATCTAACAACAATATTATTAGCAAATTTAGTTTGAGAAAAAAAGAAACCTTTATTATTTCTGGTTACCTTAATACCCAAAAAGTATCGTACATATCCAAGATCCTTCATTTCAAATGCCATAACAAGGTCTAGTTTGATATTTTGGATCCCAAGGATATTACTCCCTATAAACTATGTCACACGGGTGCGGGAGCGGACATGGGTGTGGGTGTGGGATACGGTAAATTTTGGGTGCGACGACACGACTAGGGTATATAATATTATATATTATATATAATATTCAAGCTATAACAAGTGAGACATCAATTAACATAAGTATATGACAATAGTAAGTACACAACTTTATATTAAAGCAAAACACATAAACGGTAAACAACTACTAATTTCATCATAATACACAAATCAATCTTCACATATCTAAACTCATTTATCTAAAAAGACCCGAACTTCAAAATCGATACCTGATTTTGAAGCGTGGAATATCCACACAAAAGGAAGTGAAGAAGGTTCACGTTGAGATATTTTTCTATGTTCATCGGCGAAGTTTCATGGGAGATGATGAAAGACAAGCTGAAGGAGCATTTTGAAAACTGTGGTGAGGTAACTCAGGTAGTCATCATGGGAGATAAGGTCACGAGTCGACTAAGAGGCTTCGGTTTCATCGACTTCACGAATTACTCCCTCTTTGATCGGGTTCTCCATGATAAATACACCACAGACGGCAGAACCGTGAGTTAAAAAAAATGTTTTTTTTCTTGCCATGCCACACTAACATAGTGTCTTTGTCTATGTCACACCCGTGTCAAGGTCAACACTCCACCTCTTAGAAGTGTCTGTGTGACTTAGCCTATAATGATCATATCATCTATATATAATAAAAGATAATAACAATTCTTGCAGTAGATCACTTATAAACAAAGTAGTGTCAGTATAATAGGTAGAAAAATCATGACATGTCATAAACAATCATTTTATCAAGACAAGCCTTAGGGGCCTATTTAAGACCATATAAAGCCCTTTTTAAATGAAGAACTTGTCAAGACATGACAGGTAGAACTTGACATGTCATGACATAGAACTTTTTAAATGTTTTAAATGAAGAACTTGACAGGTAGAAAAATCATGACATGTCTTAAACAATCATTTTATCAAGACAAGCCTTAGGAGCCTATTTAAGACCATATAAAGCCCTTTTTAAATGAAGAACTTGATTTTTTAGAATGTTAAGACCGGTTGGAGATTCCATGTAGACCTCTTCCCTTAGCCGTCCATTTAAAAATACATTCTTAACATCCATTTGAGAGATGTTCCAACTTTTAATTTCACTAAGAGTAATAAGAGTCCTCACAATGGTCATTCTAGCTATTAGAGCAAAGGTTTTTTCATAATCAATTTCATACTCTTAAGAATATCCTTTGGTCACTAATCTATATTTGTATCGTTCTAGGGTACTATTACCATTGGTCTTTATTTTGTATACCCATCTACACCCTATAAGTTTCTTGGTTTCATGACATATTACAATTTCTCATGTTTGTGCTCTATGTAGAGCATCTAGTTCCTCGTTCTTAGCATGAAACTAGTCCTGGGATGTGTGAGCTTCCTTAAATGTCCTAGGTTTCTTTATAGCTAAAATTATAGTTAATAAAACTCTGTCTTAAAGAAAATGTTTCATAAGAAATGAATCTATAATATATGACAGGAGTATGTTCAATAGTTTCCAGAGTTCTCCTAGTGTAATGTTAGGAGTTAAAATGTACCTAAAAGATATTGATTTGTCACTTCGACTTTCTACGTTTCCTTTTGGATTACCTAGAATATCACTGAAAAAGGAATATCTAATTTCATCAATGGAATTAGTAACTTGATCTTGAAACACAAATTCATTTTTAAAGAATTTAGCATCTCTTGATACATAAAGCTTGTCATTCTTGGAATCATAACATCTATAACCTTTTTTGTTTATACTATATCCAAAGAACACATTTCATTGCACGTAGAGATAGTTTATCTTCTTTGTTTGTAAATACAAAGCATTTACACCCAAATACTCTTAATCTAGAATAATTAGGTGTAATTTTAAAAAGTTTTTAAACAAGAGAAATATTTTGTAATATTGACGAAGGCATGCGATTTATTAGATAGATAGAAATCATAATGGCTTCTACTCAAAGATTTTTAGGAATAGATATTAACAAGGTTATAGTAGTTTTCATAATGTGCCGATGCTTTCGTTCAGTAATTCCATTTTATTTGAGAGTTTTAGTACAAGATGTTTGGTGAAAAATTTCATGGTTTTCAAGATAACTTTCAAATTTATTTTTACACAAATTTTCTCCTGAATCAGATTTAAATATCTTTATTTTAGAATCAAATTGATTATTAATAAGGTTATGAAAGTAACAATTTTTTTTTAAAAATATCAAATTTGCCCTCTACTAGATATATCCATGTATATCTAGTAATCAATAAAGATGACATAATAGGAGACTCCTCCTTTTAACATGATGGGTGTAGGACTCCAAACATCCGAGTGTACAATTTCAAACAGTTTGCTTATAATATATGTTTTAGTTGGAAATAAAAGATATTGCATTTTGTCAAGAACACCGTCTTTGGAAGATTTTTTTTAATATTTTGTTTATTTTAATGAGACATTCATACAACTTTTGAATATTTAAATGACCAAGTCTTTTATGCCATAGTTGTATATCATTTGATAAAATATTGCAATGTTCAAAATTACACATATAATCCAATAGACTCTTACTTTATGATCACGTCCAATCACCTTTTTCGAGAGGCGATCATGAACAATGCAACCCATAGAGGAGAAGGTTATAACATAACCATTATTTATTACTTGAGAAATGAAAAGTAAATTCAAATTTAATTTTGGAACAACACTAATTTTGTAATTTAAAAAATCTTTGTTTTGAAGATGTCCTATTTTATCCACATTTTCAAAAGGTTTCTTTGTACATGAAGTCAAAAACTTTTCATTACAAGTCATATGAAATGAAGCACCCAAATCAAGTAACTAAAGAGTCATACCTTGAGTGTCATGAGTGGAGGTAGAGCATATCGCAACAATGATTGCCTTCTCCTTGTCTTTCATTAATAACTTTGACTCGAGACTTTAAATTTAATGAAAATACCTTAGAGCGAGGACTAGGAGTATTTTTTTTGTAATTAATGAAAAAGCAATCTATAAGAGAACCAAGAGAATTCTTTTCCTTCTAAACGTTTTCTTTCCAATACAGGCCCAAGAACGATTAAAGCTTTAGATAAATGCTTGAAAAAATACTATAAATCTTAAGTCCCTTGAATAAAGACTTATAGCCTTTAACATGCTTCTCAAGGCAACTACTTGATAATCACGAAGAGCAGATAAGCTCTGATACCATGTAATAAAGATGATACTTCAACGTGTTGAATGTAGCAAAAAATATCCACTATACGTATATAACAATTGTGAGTCACCAAAGGATGACTATGAAAAGCCTTAGAAAAGGCTAAAATAATAGAAAATACGCTCAAAAGAATGTATATAAATAGTTCAAGAAGGCTATATGGTTTATTGAATATAAGGTGAGTATTTATAGTGGAGAGAAGAGAGAGGAGTGAGGTAATTCTGCTGGCTGCCCAATGGTTAATAAGGTTACCTTTGGACCACTTGGGTGGTCCTGATGCTTGATTACATGTATTTACACTTTCATAATGAAAAATACAGTAAAATATTTAGATAAACATGTATTTTAACATATATATCCGTTGATCCTGGCTTCTTTTCTTTTCTTTTCAATTTCATATATAGGTTGTCTTGAGCTTCTTAACACTAATTTTATCTATTATGAGTCGATGAAGTGGATACAAAGTCATCAACTCAGTTCAGCTCTTCATCCATGTATCACATTACTTAGAAGCACCAATGGTGAACCAATGTCGTCTGAATGGAAGTAAAATAGTCGATTTGTGTTGAATCAGTACCAAAGCAATTTACAGTTTCTGGTCATGTATCACTTTTAGCTGTTTGTGTTTCTGATCTTTGTTCATCAATCACACTTCATGCATCACATTATTTAAAAGCATCAGTTTGTGAAACATCGTACAAATGGAAGTAAATGGTCTGATTTGCATTGAACTAGTACCGAAGTGATTTATAGTATTGATTATAGCTTGATTTTTTTCTGTTCTTTTAAAGCTTTTTATTAGCTTCCGCAGAACTCTTATTCTTTTCCTTAGATGTGATTTAGGCTGATTACATGTGATTGTTTGGTTAGTTCTCCGAATCATTTTGAAAATTTCTTCTGATTCACTAACTGATAGTGTGAAAATTGCAATGAACGGCTTTCTTCCAACTCATTTTTCAGGGAGAGTATCTATACATTGGTGCGGCTGTATTTGTGGCCATATTCTGTGGGATTGAGTTGGGAAAACCAGATAAGCCGCACAACTTTGAACCAGAAATCTATAACATGGAAAGAGGAACGAGGGACAAGTTGATAGAATATTATAACACCATGGATATATGGGATTTCAATGAGAAGTAGTGGATCTACATTGACATGAGATGGGGTGGCCGCCCACCTGAAACTTGTATACAACAAAAACTATAGCCCATGGTTGATCCGTCGGCCGCAATACATAGTTCAACCCATCCCAAACAGTCCCGTAGGCTATTTACCCACCCTTCACATATATTTCGAGGTTGGTTCTGAAACCGAAACCAGCGATAGCTCAACTAAGCTCTTGGGTCTGGGTGTAGAGCACCTCAAGAGGTAAAGGCCCCATATCGCTGTTGGTTGTTGTGTCCCGATGATCAAGGCAATGAAAATGCAACATCCTTAGGATGGAAATTTCAGTTAGATGCAAACTGACATGAAACGAAAAACGTCCGGTTGTGTTCGGGTCTACTTGATTTGACAAACAAGAAATTCCATATCATCGGACAGAGAACTAAACAAGAAATTGTTGCCGATTTCAGTTGACGATGGAAAACTCGACTAGAACAGGCTCTCATAGTGACAAAGTAAAGATCAAATCCTCTTCAAGTTGATCTCCTTTTGATACGAAAATGTATGACACGAAATGAACAACCTAAACCTGAAATTTTCACCCTTAGTTTTCTAACTTTACAACCATCTCTCTTTCAAAACCTGAAAATGTCTCCCGTTTCTACCATACTTGTAGAAGGATAACATCACTTGTTACTTAGGAATCGGTCACAGGCATGATTTATGTGGCGCATGCACCCACACGCACCCTTCCTCCAACAGCTTCATAGCACGCGCACCAGAAGACGCAAGGGTGGAGATGCGCGCACCAGACTTCCTTGTTGTGACTTAAGGTTCCTTTGTACGTGTCTTGTATATGTGAGTCATGTATATAAGTGTAACCGGATGGAACTGGACCATCCAAGTCATTAGTCGGGTTGGGACTAGACTAAGATGGGCTAGTAGGTTAACTAAGTGTGGTTAAGCTTAACTAAGTCAGGTTAGTAGGAAGGAATATTCCTTATAATATTCTTCCAGCCAAGGGCTGTCAAACACATTCAACCGAGGCTACTGTCAAGTGTGAGTATCGTTTTATAATAGAGATTGGAAGAGTGTGAGGTGGTTGAAGAGGCGAGTTCTTCAAGTAGGCCTTCCACTAAAGATGTTCTGCTACAAATACTTCAGCAGTTGTCCACTTTGCAGGTGATGCAGACTCAGCTGCAACAAAGTCATGAGATGTTGGCTATGCAAGTCGGGTCTTTGCAGGTACAACAGGCCCGAAATCTACCAGATCTAGAAGTGGTTCGACCACAAGAGCTGAGTCTAATTCAACTAGTAAGTGAGCGTGAAACGGCACGCATTACTAACCTAGCTTCTTTGAAACTAAGGGTTCCAGAACTAGCACGGTTTGGGGGGGGGTTTGTGATAGAAAGTTGCTGAAAAACTTTTTTTAAGACTTAGAGAGGTATTTAAACGTCTCTCAAGTAGCCGATAACAACAGAGTGTTAGTGGGTATGCTGTTTCTAAAAGACGACGCAAGAGTTTGATGGTGAACTAGTGGAAGTGTCACTCTCCTTATCACTTAGGATGAGTTTAAAACTGAGTTGAGAATTCAGTTTATGCCTATGAACTACAACCATCAGGCTCGGGGGCTTCTTACAAAGATCAAATATACGGGTACTCTTCACGAGTACATCCAGAAGTTCATCTCTCTATTGCTGGAAATTCAGAACATGACTGAAAATGACAAATTGTTTCATTTCGAACAAGGTCTTCAGCCTTGGGCTCAAATGGAGCTAAGGAGGAGAAGCCCTTCGACCGTGTTGGAGGTGATTACAGAAAGGCTTTGTTGACCTCTGAGCCTCTAAGAGTGGGGGTGACGAATCCACAAAGAAGAGAGATAAGAAAGATCAAAATGAGAAAAATAAAAACAAGAAGTGGAAGAAAAAGAGAGGTTCAACCGAAATTTCTAAGGAAAAATTGGATGAGTTTAAGGAGGGAAAGAATGACCAAAACATGAAGAGTAAGGGAGCGGGCGCTTGCGTTATATGCCAAGGCCCTCACCTTATGAAGTTTTTCCCGAAAAAGGCAAAGGTTGCAACCATTCTAGCGGAAGACGAGATGGCGGGCGCTAGCGCTAGCAACGCCCAAGCCTCCAACTTCTAGATCTTAGGTGCGGCATGCGTGTGGGATGAACTGCGCCAAAGCTTGTTCTTTGTAGAGACACGCATAGGCATTTTCACAATGCGCGTGCTTGCAGACACGAGCGCATCACATCCCATCGTATCCACGACAATGACCAACTAGTGGGGGTTGAGGCTAGAGCCTTCGGAGCAACGGTTGAAGACGGTCAACACGAATGCAAATAGAGTAGCTAGAGTGGCTAGAGCATGTCGTGTCCAAGTCGGGTGTTGGAACGGTAGCTTAGATTTTATAGTTAGCACACTCGATGACTTTGGAGTTGTGCTAGGCTATGAGTTCTTTTGTGCAGCCAAGATGATGGCCGCACTACACCTTGGAGCCTTGGTGTGTGTGGATCCGCAACAGCTTCGGTTCGTGCCACAGTGTGACCCAGGTAAGGCACATTCCCTTTTGACATGTGGGGCGATGATATTGTCAGCCATGCAAGTTAAAATCGGGTTACATAAGGGTCATCTTATACTACTTGCAGTTTTGAGAGAGGACAAGAGGGATAGATGTGAAGAGAGGATTCCACATGAGGTTGAGCAGGTGTTGCTCAAATTCCAGGACACGAAGCCACCCAAACTTCCCAGAAGTCTACCACCTAGGCAGACGATCGACCATGAGATAGTGTTGGAATTGGGAGTGAGAGTGCTTTCCAAAGTCGCCTATAGGATGAGTCCTCCAGAGTTAGAGGAGCTCAGGAGACAGTTGGGGGAGCTCCTGAAAGGAGGTATGATATAACATGCAAAATCACCCTATGAATCACCAGTATTGTTCCAGAAGAAGGCAGATGGTTCTCTACGGATGTGTGTAGATTATCGGTCACTCAACAAAGTGACGGTAAAGGATCGTTATCCTATCCCCTTGGTAGCTAACCAATTCGATCATCTCGGAGGAGCGTTATGCTTTACCAAGTTGGACCTAAGATTGGGTTATTGGTAGGTGTGGATTGTACTTGGGGACGAGGCCAAGGCAGCCATGGTAACGAGATATGGGGTATATAAGTTTTTGGTGATGCCTTTTGAGCTCATGAACGCATCCGCGACCTTCTGCAGGCTAGTGAACGAAGTATTGGCTGGATTCATTGATGAGTTTGTTGTCGCATATCTCAACAACATAGTGATCTACAGTCAGAGTCTTGAGGTGCATGTCCGACATCTTTCATTAGTATTTGAGAGATTGAGATCACACTCTCTTTATGTGAAAAGAGAGAAATACGAGTTTACGAGAAACACCATCACTTTTTTTGGGCACATCATAGGCGAAGGTGAGATCCGCATGGACCCCAAGAAAGTTCATGTCATAGAAGGATGGGAAACTCTTAGGGATGTAGGAGAGTTATGGAGTTTTCTAAGGTTAGCTAACTATTATCGGAAGTTCATTCGGGATTTTTCAAAGATAGTTTCACCCTTGATTGAGTTATTAAAGAAAGGGATAACTTGGGAGTGGATGCCCAAGTGTGTAGAGTCCTTTGAGGCCCTGAAGGCCATGATTTATAAGGAGTTAGTACTACACTTTCCCGACTTCTCTAAGCCCTTTGAGGTACACACAGACGCGAGTGACCAAGCACTCGGAGGTATTCTCATATAAGATGGTCATCCTATAGCTTTCGAGAGTTGAAAGTTGAAAGATGTGAAAACTTGGTATCCCGCATATGAGAGAGAGTTGTTGGCAGTCGTGTCTACAGACCTGTAGAGTATATCTTCTTCGATCCCACTTCTCTGTCCTTACAAACAATGTGGCGAATACATTCTTTAGGACTCAAAAGAAGTTGAACACGTGACAGGCTCGTTGACTTGAGATACTGGATGAGTACGATTTTGATTGGGTGTATAGGTCAGGCAGAGAGAACATCGTAGTTGATGCCTTGAGTTGAAAGAGGGTAGAGACCCTTACCTCCATAACGAGAGTGCGTGGATCAGGTTAGGTAGCATATCGACCACGATACCTCGTACGCACACGTCATAATCCAAGTCAGGATCGAGTGACAGAGAGATATGAGATTCGACATGATTGGGTATGGACCAAGATGCGTCGGTTGCTCATACTCGGGGAAGGTGACTTGAGATATATGTTGATGCGCGAGGTATACAACACCGAGTACACAGGACATCCTGGGGTAGAGCATACAGTCGCCCTTCTAGCACGTAGGTACTACTAGCCCCGCATGGTGCGTGACATCGCCGACTACATATGGATGTGCCCCACTTGCTAGCAAGATAAAGTGGAGCGTCAACAACCTACTGTGTTACTCCATCCTCTTCCTATTCCAGAGAGATTGTGGAAATCTGCGTCCACGAACTTCATTTCGGGATTACCTTGAGTGGATGGCTTCGAGATGATTCTAGTGGTAGTAGATCGGTTCTTGAAGTATGGCATCTTCATACCCGCACCACGAGAGTTTAGTGCAAAAGAGACTACATGTCTATTCTTTAGAAATATAGTTAAACATTTTGGGGTATCGGAGGAGATCATAAGTGACTGCGATACTCGATTTACTAGTCGATTTTAGATAGAGTTGTTTAGACTGATGGGAACACATCTCCTATTCTCATCAGCACAACACTTGCAAACTGATGGATAGACTAAGAGACTCAACGCGATACTTACGAGTACTTACGCCACTATGTGTTAGCTAGTCAGTGGAATTGGGTGTTGCTTTTAGAGGTAGCTCAGTATAGTTATAATTCCCACCGGAGTTCGGTCACACGGAAGAGTCTCTTTGAGCTCACATTGAGATGGCAACCATTAGGATCCTTGGAGTTAGTACAGGGAGATGGGATGAGAAATTGTCGAGCAACCTTGTGTGAGTTACGAGATAGGCAGACCCTGTACCAGGAAGCGAGGTCTTCACTTGAGAGAGCAGGGGCTCGAATGGTGAAGCATGCCAACAAGCATCGTAGAGACATTGAGTTCGAGATTAGAGACCAAGTGTGACTTCAGATACCTGAGTATATCTGGAAGCAAGTGTATAAAGGAAGTCACATGGGACTGAAGCTGAAGTACGATGGACCGTTCAGAGTGACACAGTGGGTGGGTAAGGTAGCTTATAGGTTGGAGTTACCCGATCGATTAAAGATTCATTCGGTCATTCATATGTCACAACTGAAGAGGTACTTTGAGGACTCATAGAGGCTAGATCGTAGACCGCCACCATTGGTGAGACAGGATATACCTGTAGTTGAGACAGTGACGGTGCACAAAGTAGAGGGCACAGGCCACGACGACAGACATAATATCTTGTGAGGTGGGTAGGTAAGAGCGTGGATGATGATTCGTGGGTGCCCAGTGCCTAGTTTTGGCAGTATGAGCAAAAAAAATCAATGTCCCGCTATTAGATATACACGAGTAGCAATGCCTTTCTCTCAAGATAAAATGGTTACATGATGAGAGCATATGCTTGAACACAAGTCATTTTTTACCGTGCCTCAGTCATTTAGTTGAATGGAGAGCGAAAGCAATCACTGTAAAATGCGAACAATGTAGAGAGCAGGAGGATTGAGAGTGAGTAGAGAGGTTTCAATAACACATTTGGCTAGGCAACCCTAATGAGGTTTTATAATCAAAACCACGGATCCAAATTTGTTCCAAGAGACATGTCTCCTCAAGGTTTGCTCCATAATTGTCTATTGTACATATTTTCGTGAAAGAACTCATTTGACATTTAGATCTATACAAAAAAGAATATCAAAGACTGAACCCGAGCTCAACTCGCTTGTACACATGCATGTGTGGTTATCCATGTCCTCTTCAAGTTCTTTGAAATATGATTCATGAGCTACCATCTACATAAAACAAAATGTGAGATTCTTTCAACTATCAATATGGTATTAAAGTTTGTTCATTAGTATTCACATGTACAAGTCTCTCACACATAAGGGACTTTTACGCATTTGGACTTCACCTTTATTAAAGATATATAGAATAAGAATTTGGTGACACTTAACATAAACTAAATACAGTTAATGCCACATAGGCTTAATTATCCCAACCATCATTAATTAACCATTAAGTCCAACAATCCCCACAAAGTCCAAAGTGTGAAATGTTCTACCAAATCAGTCATCATATTATGCTTTCAGTAATGGTACCTTTTGGTTTGAACCATTATTTAAGTTATCCAATATTACCCTTACATGAACTAGGTGAACGTATGTCTTGAACCTGAACCTTAAGTGTAAAAGTGTTTATTGGTAACAATATAATAAAGGTTGTGATAATGATTTTTAGGATTGATGCATTAATGGTCATGCATCTATATCTTGTATCAAGATTGATGTAAAGAAACAAGTCAACTCCCTTATTATAGCTTCACAATATCAATCACGTAGCTGAGCATCTCAAAGGATATATTGTTGATATCATGTCTTAAGATTTCATCCTATTTACAAGATAATCTCTTACTAACTTATAATCATGACACTTTAGGCTTATTAGGTACTACACACAAATACTAAAAGTATTAATTTTTATTAAGTGCTAACATATTCACCCAATAACTTATTATTATCATATTGAACCTACTTTGTGAGATCTCTACTATGTTAGATTGAGTTATCACTCTTTGTGAATAACTCATGGGTTTTAGTCTTATCTCCAACCTAGATTACTTGTATTATCTTTCAATTCGATGAAGTTTATAACCATAACCCCATCAAATATAGGTGCCTTTACAACCTTAAGTCTAATTTTCATGTCTCTTTTACTTTCTATTATACTTAGAACTTTTAATTTTAGTAATAATGGTAATGCTATGATAATAGACTAAAATTACAAAAAGTGACTTCTTTACCGTAAGTAAACTGGACATAATGCCTTTAAGTCATTCTACTTATATTCCGGTTTTATCAAAAGGACAAAGTTTTGCCTCAAAGGTAGAACAAGATAATATAGTTTGTTTCTTAGATTTTCAAGTGACACCACCACCACCAGAAAGAAATGCATATCCTGATATCCCATTACTCTTATATTCTTCTCAATCCAACTTGTATCAATATATCCTTTAAGAACAAAATGATGCTTCCCATAATAAAACTCAAGAAAAATGGTTCCATTCGAAGTACTTTGTTTAGAGCTTTTTAATGGATCCTATTAGAGAAACTAGTATATCTATTCAACTTATATATAACAAAAGCAAAATCTGGTTATATGTAATTGGTTAAATACACCAATCTATCGATAATCCGAGAGTATCTTAATTGATACACAAAAATACGACTCTCATTTTTGTAAAAGGCTTTTGAGGAATCAAATAGGGTCTTAAGATGCCTATATTTTGTATATTCAAATCTCTCTAAAAAAAATTCAATATAGTGAGGCTAAGACATTATTATACCATTTGTAGATCTTTTGATTTTGAGCCCCAAATCACATCAACAAAACTCATATCTTCTATCTCAAATTTATTACACAATTATACTTTCATCTCATTAATAACTCTCATATTGGAACCAAATAATAAGATATCATCTGCAAATAAGTACATAATGATCAATGCATCATTGATACATTTGTAGTAAACATATTTATCAAATTCATTAGAAATGAAGTTAAAAGGTGATACAACACAATCAAACTTTTCATGTCATTGTTCAGAGGCTTGTTTTAATCCATACAATAAGTTAACAAGTTTACATACTTCAATTTCATTCCCATGAGCCACAAAACCCTCTACTTGTTTCATATAATTTTTTTCATAGAGATCACTATATAGAAAAAAAGATTTTACATCCATTTGATGGATTGTAAGATCATATTTAGAGATTAGTGTAATAAGTACTGAAATTATAGTTATACGAGAAATAGTAGAATATGTATCAAAATAGTCTATTTCTTTCTTTTGTCTTTATCTCTTAACAATTAACTTGGCCTTATACATATTGATTATCATGTATGCATTCAATTTCTTCTTAAAAAATCATTTATAACCCGTTATTAACGAACCAAGAGGTAAATCAACCAATTTTCAAATACTATTTAAGAGAATTGATTGAATTTCATTATTAACGGCTTCTTTTTAAAACTTAATAACATGTGGGTCATAGTCTACAAGAAGGCGATAGGATCATCTTCACATATCTATGTCCTAATATATTTACTCCTCTTTGGTTTAATTATTTTCTCAAAGTTCTCTCATTTAAAATAACACATTCATGGTTACCCCACATTTGACAGTCTTTTCACATAATCGACAATGAAACCACTAATAGAGATAAAATCTTTAAAAGATACACTTTGGGAGAAATGAGTCTTCATGCAAAACACATTCTCAAAAAATATAACACCTTATATCTCTACAATCATATTGACATCTATGCCAGATACATAAAAAATAATGACCAAGAATTTGTACATATAACTAAACTCTATCTAACCCAAAAATATGATATTCATAGTTTTAAGTTCAAATTTCTTTCTCTTGTGTTAAGGGATAAATACTTTTTCAAGACATCGTCACACTTTCAAATATTTGAGACTGATATTTTGACCATTTAAATATTGAAAATTACTACTTTTCTTATCCTTATGAGAAACACTATTTAAAATATGACAAGTCATATTGAAAGCTTCCTTTATATGTATGTAAGTAGTCCAAAACCTTATAGTAAAACATTATCCATATTGAATAGGGTTCTATTTTTCTGTTTATCTGTTCCATTAAATTGAGGTGAATAAGGAGTAGTAACCTCATGTACAATACCATATTTTTATAGTATTCATTAAAATAGTTTTGAGTATACTCTCATTCCTTGTCAGAGTTTAATCATTTAAGTACTTTGCTAGTTTATATTTGTGTTTCATTCTTATAAATTTAAAAGTTTTCTAAAGTCTTATCTTTACTTTTAAACAAGTAAACATAGTAGTAGTATCTACTATAATCATCAATAAATATAATAAAATATTTTTTATTATCCCTAGTTGTTATTTCATTCAATTCACAAATATTAGTGTGTACTAAATCTAATATATCAAATTTTCAATCAACCGTATGAAAAGGTTTCCTAGGTTGCCTCGCTATACACAAATTTTATATTTATGTTTTCCATTTATGACAATCTTAGGTATAATATTTGAAATTATTATTTATTTCATGTAATCAAAATTAACATGACCCAATGTTTAATGTAATATATTAGATGATTCAACATTGAATGAAATAGAAGAAGAAACACAAGAGGCTTTATTATTAAAATTCATAGAAGAATCCTTTATAGGTTTCACATGAATTTTAAATAGATTCTATACATCACACAAATAGACCTTTTCAAAGACACACCAAGTACTAAGTCATGTAATTATGAATTATTACATTAAAATCTAATCTTAAACCCTCCCTAACTAAGATTGGATTCCTCAAGATATTTTGGCGAATCGTAGAAATATGCCTAACTCTATCAAAACATTTTTCGAAGGACACTTCAAATCTATATGTCCTTCACCCTTAACTTCTGATCTCCTGAGGTCACGGTTTTGTCATAGATAGCCTGATAAGATAAACAAAGATTGATCAATACAAGCATACAAATTTATCCCAATTTCTATAATCCAGTAATGTGGCTCATAAATACAAAAATTTTTATATTTAAGAGTAAGATACTCGTCATTGATTGCAGATGCAATGGTCATAAATTTATCAAGAAACTCTATCTCTGCTTGTGTGCCTATTCAATCACAGATTTTCCTTCTACCATTTGATATGTCAAAAACATGATCACATAATACTTTTTAAGACTGAGGTCTTCACTATTACATTTTTGGTCCATGGTAACCCAAAGATCTTTTACTATCACAGAGGAGAAAATTATATGGTATAAATCCATTGTATAAAAATCCCACAAAGTTTTACGCTGGCAGTCAAAAGCCTAACACAACCCTCCTCCTTTATCCGAGGTTGGGACCAACCATGAAAGAGTGATCCCTTACAGTCGATGATTTTATCCAAACTTTTGGAGTCAAAACATCAAGTTTGGGACAATTTGACTCAATAAATGCATGCTATTGTAACATAGTCAACCATATTTTCATACATTGCTACCAACATTTAAAGCGGGAGCCAATAAACTTTTTTGGCATCAAGGTCATATCGACCTTAGGTCGGAGAGTATTAAATGAAGATGTGCTATCTATGATTGTTGGTTTCTCTAAGAATATTTACAAAATCGTAGGACTACATACATAAACAGATAATATGCAACAAATATAAACATGTCAGCATTACAAAAGCCACAAATCTAGAAAAAATTATAAGCAAATAATGTAAGGAACAAGTAAAGCAAAAATAAATCAATAATGAACTTATGTGATTGAGTTGTCTTCGACCACAGCTCAATTGCTAGTCAAGTGGAGGGTGGAAGCCATCACTGCAAAAATGCAAAGAGTGTGGAGAGAGCGGGAGGAGAGATAGAGTGCAAAGGAAGGTTTCGGTAACTTATTTGATTAGAGAGCCCTAATAAGGTTTTATAATCAAAACCATGGATCTCAGATCTGTTCCAAAAGATGTGTCCTCGGGTCTGCCCCGTAACTACTCACTCCATATTTTTTTATAAAAGAATATATTTGATGGTTAGATCAAAACTATTTTGTCCAAAAAGAATATTGAAGACCAAATCCAACGTGTGTGTGTGTGGTCATTCATGTCTGTATATAAAAGAACATGTGAGACTCTTTCAACCATCAATATGATACTAAAGTTTGCCCGTTATATTCACATGTACAAGTCTTACACATATTATTTTCACTTTTATTAAAGATGTATTAAATAAGCATTTAGAGATACTTAATATGAACTAAATGCAATTAATGTCACATGAGCTTAATTAGCCCAATCATCATTAAGTCCAAGCACAAGATGTCAAGCCATTGCATGTTTTGCAGTGATTATACCAGATGCGAGTGTGCGAAATGCTGGTGGCAATTGATAGGCGAACGGGAGCACTAAGATCATGAATTGGCAGTCACCTAATGAAGATTTGGTCAAGCTTAACACAATGGAGTTTGCAGAGGTAATCCAGGTAGTGCACTTCAGGGGGTGACTGATCATACCAAACAAAATGGTCTGGACATCCCCAAGCTTCTTCTATCCACGACCGAGTCGGCTTCCTGAAAGCAATGAATGGTTAATCTGAGCGTTCGAATTACGCTTGAAAAGTAATTGAATCCGAGCGATCAAGTGTCAATCATGATTAACATGAGCCCCCCATGCATGACTACTAAGGTACTGTTCCCAAATTATCCATCTGAACCATGGGATTCCTCCACTCTTTTCTCCAAGTATGCTGTAGTCTTGAGAAGAGGCTCCAAAGTTCTGCTCTGAAGACACTGAAGTTACCTTCTCTGCACCACATGCTTCTTCAATGGGTACGTCGAAAGTTACATGGTCCTCTAAGCAATACCAGGATGAGCTCAAATGAAACTCAAACACCAGTTGAAACGAGCTCAAGCATGAGTTTGTCGAGTTGAAACAAATTAAAAATCGATACATATAAGATAACAAACAGCACATGCTCAAGCACAAATCGTTCCAAACATATGAACACGAGCTAGCTCGTATACGAAACTAGTCGAACATGAGCAGCCCGTGTTCGCGGTTTCTTCTGCTTTCTTTACTAGCCTTAAAATTCGCTAGAGCTGGGATCATTATATATATGACCAACACCCTCGACTGACTGTTCCTACAATTGCTCTACGTTCGGCCTTACTTTATATTGAATATGGAAAAGAAAATTGTTGATGGGCCACACTGTATTAAATCGTGTCATCTGACTCTCATCCAACCCACGAACAGCCTTTTCTGAGAGTTGCATATATTTGCAGTGTTTCTATCCTCTATATCTGCTTTATTGCCCGGTTAATAAAGCTGAAAGAGATCGTTGAACTTATGTAAATCTTTGCGCTATTTTCCTAGAACCGTGCTTTCGTTGTGATTGTGTACTGTGTCGTTTCGTTTCCTTGTTAGAAATTGGTCTAGGAGACACGACACGAAACTTTTCATGTCGCATTTGGTGGACAAGAAGAACACTTGGGCATTTTATACGGATGGCATGGGGGAGTTTGAGACGGTACACCAACTTCAATTTCGTGCCTGTTACCTGTGCGGCTTTCGCAGGGACGGCTACGGGGTTGGGTCCCGTGCCCTAATTCAATCTCAATAACATTTTTAAAATATATATTTTTTAATTGAAAGTCAACCATTCGCAAATCCAAGTCCAAATAATTAAATATTATAAGGTTAAGCAACACAAACACACACATATGTGCACGTGCACACGTACACATATTTATGTAGGTTTGTTTCTAGTCGGGTCAATATTTCCATTTTCGGGTTGTTTCCATGAGGATTTTTTTGAAGCCTGTTATAATGCCATAAATGTGAAACTTTGCGTCTTGTGTCCGTGGTGGGTGTCATTCTGTGTTCATGTCAAACTAAGTTAACTCGAAAACGACTTCGTTCTTTCCGTGTTACTTTGGATGAGCATGTATTAGAACTTTTCAGCTCATGTTGGTGCCGGTTGTATTGCTATTTGCGTCTTTTATTACCTGCCCTAGTTTCTATGACAGAATTGAAGGGAAATGAATGGTAAGACTCTTACCGGACCCAACATTTTAGAGATGGCAATGGGGCAGGTCAGAAAGGGTATACCCATACCCGATTCCACCCCAACTTTAACGGGTGAGTACGGGTTTGGGTCCAACGGGTAACAGGGCAGGTACCCCACCCCATTCCGCTCGGGCCAGGTCAGGGTTGGATGTGTCGGATTAATATTGCCTTCCCTGCAACATTTAGCGTGTGTGCGCGATCTCATCTATATCTTGCCTCATAAAATTCGGAGTCGGAATGGAAAAATCTAATCCTGATCCATATTATGTGAAATGGGATTCGGATATTTTCTAACAATTTGCAATCTAGTCTCTGTTACTAGATCTGATCAGTATGGGATTTGAATTTAATTCCATTTCATTGATATGATACTTTTCGTCTCAAGTTCTGGATCCAGATCAGGACCTATCCAAGTCCAGTCTAAACCCAAAACAATCAGTGCCAAGTAAGGGTATTCATGGTTCGGTTCTAGCCTCAACCTCAAACCAAACAACTGTCCTTTTGCAATCTAGTCTCTATTACCAGATCTGATAAGTGGGATTCAAATTTAATTCCAGTTCATTGATGTGATACATTTTATCTCATGTTTTGGATCTAGATTTAGATGTATCCAAGTTTACTCCAAACCCAAAACAATCACTACTAAGAATGTTCATGTGATAGGGATGAGGCTAGGGATCAAAGTCCTCATCCTCATTCCCATTTCAAAACCCATTTTCATTCTTGGGATGGGGATCAAGAAGACCCTTATTCCTTGTGGGGACCTGTCGAAAAAAGAAGAAGAGCAGTCAAATACATATTGAAGTCTATTTTTATATTTGAAATAAAACTCTAATTTATGAAAAATACATTCAAATTTGAACATACGGTATAGACGAATATGCGAAGCAACCATGATGAATTATGAATTCAAAATAGAGGTACCATTCTTTTATTTATTATCACACACATAATTTGTTTTATTTTGATATTGACCTGACTTTTTTTAAGGTCATGACCATCGAAACCGGGTTCACAGTCATATGTACATCGATTCCTGTCAGAAATTTTCTTACTTTTCTCAACCCCGTTTCCCGTTAAAATAGAGGTACCGTTCTTTTATTTATTATCACACACATAATTTGTTTTATTTTGATATTGACCTGACTTTTTTTAAGGTCATGACCGTCGAAACATGTACATCGATTCCTGTCAGAAATTTTCTTACCTTTCTCAACCCCGTTTCCCGTTAAAATAGAGGTACCATTCTTTTATTTATTATCACACACATAATTTGTTTTATTTTGACATTGACCTGACTTTTTTTCAGGTCATGACCGTCGAAACCGGGTTCACAGTCACATGTACATCGATTCCTGTCTGAAATTTTCTTACTTTTCTCAACCCCGTTTCCCGTTTTCACTCGAATCTGTTCCATTAGGGACGGGATTCTATAGGGAGCAGGAAATCTCCTTTTCAACGTCCCCAGCCCTCACGGCAGTCCCTTTTGTTTTGGATGTGAAAAAAAATTGAAGGTGTTCATTTTCGTCGTTGACCTTTGAATTTGTCCTTTTCGAAACAATACATGACCAGGTTCACTCCCCCGACCATGTAGGTTCACTACGAAATTCCCTTATATACCCTTAACAATGGCGCATATCACAAGGACACTTGTGCCATTAAAGAAAAAGCAGATCGGTTCGTCATTCGAGTCCGAGTCACAGATTTTGCACTAAAGAAAAATCAAATCGGTTCCTCATTCAGGTCTGACTCAGAGTAAGGAACACAAGGGAACCAACTTCTCATTTGTCATGGACCACGTCACCCTGAAAAGGTTTCTTGGTCCACTATTGTGTGTAGCAGATTTAAATGTGGAATAATGTCTTGGTTTAGATTTGAAACAGTTGCAATTAACATGCACTTTAGTCTGCCCAACACCATGCACATGTAGTGACCATAAGCTTCGAGTGATCAAGTCTTACATAGCTAAGCTAGGGTCATTCTTAGCTAGAGTCTGAATCATGTCCAAGTCCGATCTAGCCCACTTTCACAATGCGGGCCCCAAGTTGATCGGACAGTCTGAATCATGTTCAAGTCTAAATTAGCCGAGTTTCATAACGCGGGCTCAAGTTAGTTGAACTTCGTTCAAAGTTAAGCTTTTCGACGATACATTCTAACAGTATTGAAGTGTATGTTAATAAGTAAGCAAATAAGTTTAATCGTTACGATAATTTGGATTAGTTCATCAACTCCTACCAATTCCTTGTGCTACCTATACTCGGAGTCACTACCTTCGAGTCGAATCGGTTTTTCTCCTAGCTCCGATTCGTTTGCCGTTCCTCTTACAAGGAACCAGAAAATGCTATTTGGAGGCTTCCAAGGGCACAACTGTCTAATAGATATGTTCCGGCATTTGTCAATTTTCAAATTGTTCGTGGCAGAATCAGTCATCTCTTCACAGATAAAATGGCCTCCTTCTCTGACGCGCTCCCTCCACCTTTTTCCAATGGCGTCCATGGCGGCCTTCCTCGCCGGATCCCCGACGTTCTCCTACCGGAGACCGGAGACCTACAGACAGATGCCGTCAACCCATTTTGCCAAATGGCTCAAACCCGCTCCTCCGATTGGTGTCTATTTGGAATCCGTCCAGAAACGGGCGATTTTCCATGGAGTTCGGTGCCGATTGATCGAGCCGGACGGTGGCCACCTCGTCGATCTCATTGTCACGGAGCCGGAGAGGGATAAAATGCGCCTCGAAGCCCTCTCGTTGCCGGGGGTGAAGCTGTCGCGGATCGACCTCGAATGGGTTCACGTGCTCAGCGAGGGTTGGGCGAGCCCCCTCACCGGGTTCATGAGACAATCCGAGTTCCTCCAAACACTTCATTTCAATTCGATGCGGCTCGCCGACGGGTCGCGCGTGAACATGTCCGTGCCGATCGTACTCGCCATCGACGACGAGCAGAAGCGGACTATTGGCGACGGTAAGAACGTCGCCCTCTTCGATTCTTCGGGGCGAAATCCCGTCGCCGTCCTCAACGAGTAAGTCCCGTTGCATGAGTTTTCTGTCACCACGACACGCTCTCCTAGACACGACTCGTACGCTCTTTCCAAAATCAAGAGGTTTAGTCTTTTTTAGTTAGGATTGGAGCCCCTCCTCGGAGCCGGAAACCGCACGCACGCATGGTATGTGCTCCCAGGAATCGAACTCGCTACCTGCCAGCAGATGTCACAGAGTCCTAAACGCTCTGGGTGCAAAATCAAGACGTTATACACATTTTTTGAATAAGCTGACTTCTTTTTTAAATCAAAGAGCGCTTCTTTTGTCGAAAGGTAACAACTTTATTCAGAGAACAACGAAATATTGCACCGTGTCCACGTGCCCGTACCCACGTGTCCACGTCGTGAAGTTTAAGATGCGCCGCCTTGTGAAGTGCGAGGGAGAACAAGGGTTTGGTTTTGTATTTATTTTATTTATCTAGTTCGGTTTTGGCTTTATTTGGTCGTTGTTGATTGGGGATGAGTGTTTTTGCCTTTCTTAAGTGGTGGGTGAAGCAGAAGGCACTTGTTCTTTTGCTTTCTAACTTTACCCATATAGATTTTTCGTTTATTTTAATGCATTAATCAGGATCGTGGTTGGTGGAGATGTTTTTCTCCAAGTGATATGATAAGCTTTTTCTTAGTGTATCTTAGCTGTAGTCGCGTTGTCATATGATTGACTTCTATTTTATTATCTCATGCTTTTAGTTGCCCAGTGTGCTTATATCTTATAATTCACCGTATATGTCTTGCTTCTGTTCTTTCTTTTATGAACTGTTCCTTTCGTGTTGGTTATTTGTTGAAGACGATGCCTGATAAACCGATCATGATAGTTTGTGCTTATTTCTTGTGAAGGCCATAACTTAATTCTTTTCTAGTTAATACAATTTGCACCAATGGCTTTTTGTTTTACTGAATTTAAGTTCTTTGGCATGACTCAAACAGTTTCTCCCTTTCTGAGTATACTATCCATGAAAATTCATTTAGAACGACATTCTTAAGAGGTCCAAAACAACATTCAAAACGACAATGTAGTAATGCTGGTTAAGGATGCTTAGACTTTCAACATCCTTGACCTTCAACAAATTGATACTATTCATTTTGGTGGTAAACCAGCTTTTAGCATAATTTTAAATAAACCTGGAGATCTGATTCAGGAATTGCCTGAGGAGGGCACTCATCTAAGGTCTGCATCTCAAGAAATAGAAAAGAACGACCCAGAACTTGGTTGAGTTCACTTTGGATTCACTGTCACATCTAAATTGCCAAGTTTAGATGTTTCCGTAATCATGTAAATATGATTTTAATCATAGTTGTTAAGTTCATTTTCAATGTTTGTAGGTAATTCTTTGTATTGTTGCTTGGTGTTTGAATTTTCTGTATGTATTTGTACACAACATCAAACAACAACAACAACAACTAAGCCTTTTCCCATACTAGACGGGGTGGGCTACATGGATTCTTTGTTTCCACAGATCCCTATCGTGTGCCATGTTAGCAGATAACTCACAATAAGGTAGATCATTCTTTATTGTTTCTTTCCAACACTTTTGTGGTTGTCCTCTACCTCTTTTAATACTTTCCAAATTTAGTTTTTCATACCTTCTTAGAGGTTCTTTTGATCTTTTTTCTATATGTCCAAACCATCTTAAACGATATTCTCTCATTTTATCCTCTATTGGTGTCACTCCTAATTTGTTTCTAATAACCTCATTATGTATACGGCCTTTTCTTGTATGACCACTCATCCATCTCAACATCTTCATTTCTGTCACAGACATCTTTTGTACATGTTGATGATTAACTGCCCAACACTCAGAACCATAAAACATGGCAGGCCTAATTAATGCTACATAATATTTACCTTTTAACTTTAATGGTATCTTCTTATTACAAAGAATACATGATGCTCCTCTCCATTTTAACCAACCAACATTAATTCTATGCGTAACATCTCCATCAATTCTTTCATTCTGAAAAATTGACCCTAGGTATTTAAAACTTTCCTTTTGGGGAATGCAATGTGTGTCAATTTTAATTTCTATATCCTCTGAGGTAACCAAATGATCAAACTTGCATTCCATATATTCTGTCTTTGTTCTACTAAGTTGGAGGCCTTTGCTTTCTAATGTTTCTCTCCATAGTTCCAATTTTTTATTAACTTTTTCCTTAGACTCCTCCACTAACATAATGTCATCTGCAAATAACATACACCAAGGTACTTCATCTTAAATATCTTTTGTTAACTCATCAATCACCATTATAAATAAGTATGGACTTAAAGCTGGTGCTTGATGTAACCCAATATTAACTTCAAAGAAGTCTGTCATTCCTTCATGAGTCCTCACACATGTTTTTGCACCATTGTACATGTCTCTTATAAGGTTAATGTATGTCAATGGGATACCTCTTTTTTCTAAAGTTCTCCAAAGAACCTCCCTTGGTACCTATCATAAGATTTTTCTAGATCAATCAATATCATGTGAAGGTCTTTTTTTTTTGCTCTAAAATGTTCCAAAGTAATTAAATGTTGATCTCGTTTTTTGAAGATTGTATTGACTATAAAGAGATCAAATGCCATAGCAAAATTTAAAATCTCCCTACCTTCCTCATTTATATCCCTAAAACCAAAGTTTCCATGAATACCTTGATATCCTAATGCCTCTTTACCGACATGTCCATTTAAGTCTCCTCCTAAACAAATCATCTCCCTTTATGAAATCTTTTGAATCACCTTATCTAACTCTTCCCAAAAAGTTGTCTTTGTACTATCTTCTAGTCCTACTTGGGGTGCGTAAGCACAAACTATATTTAAAACCTCTGCTCCTAACACTAATTTCAACGTCATGATTCTGTCACCATATTGTTGTATGTCTACTATACTATCCTTTAAATCTTTATTTATGATAATACCAACTCAAACTCCACCCATGTAAGGGATCATCCTTGCATTGTCGGTCCCAAGCCCAGATAAAGGAGGAGAGTTGTGTTAGGCTTCTGACAGCCAACGTAAAACTTTGTCGGATTTTTACAACATGGATTACAAAAATTATGAGCATTGCTTTGGGGCGTCCCCGCCTAGCGACGTACTGCAGAGCCCGAATGCAGTAAGAAGTAAGCAAGGGCCACTATATTTTCGCCCGAATGTAGTGAATCAATTACAGAAAGGGTTCCCACATCATGGATGGGTGTGGGTAAAGAAGTTAGTTCCGCTACATTGTTGCCCGAATGTAGTGAAAAATTTTCAGAGAGGGTCTTCGCATTTTGATTATGGACGGATGCGGGGGGTAAGGAAGCTAGTCCTAGATAATAAGATTCGTATTGGTTCTTGGAATATCAAAACATTATCGGGTAAGCTAATGGAGGTGGTAGATACTATGATTCGGAGAAAGATTCATATTCTATGTTTACAAGAGACAAAATGGGTTGGAGAAAAAGCAAAAGAGATAGAGGATACATGTTTTAAATTATGGTACTCAGGTAAAGAAAAGGCTCGAAACGGAGTTGGTATTATCATAAATAAAGATTTAAAGGAGAGTGTAGTGGACATACAACGATATGGTGACCGAATCATGATGTTGAAATTAGTGTTAGGAGCAGAGGTTTTGAATATAGTTTGTGCTTACGCACCCCAAGTAGGACTAGAAGATAGTATAAAGACAGTTTTTTTGGAAGAGTTAGATAAGGTGTTTCAAAAGATTCCACAAAGGGAGATGATTTGTTTAGGAGGAGATTTAAATGGACATGTCGGTAAAAAGGCATTAGGATATCAAGGGATTCATGAAAACTTTGGTTTTGGGGATATAAACGAGGAAGGTAGGGAGATTTTAAATTTTGCTGTCATTTGATCTCTTTATAGTCAATACAATCTTCAAAAACGAGATGAACATTTAATTACTTATAAGAGTGGCTTATCACAAACACAAATTGATTACTTTATTTGTAGAAAAAAAGATAGAGCATGTTGTAAAGATTGTAAGGTAATTCCAGGAAAAAGCTTAACCACCCAACATCGACTTTTAGTTATGGATTTACAAATAAAAAAATAGACAAAGAAGAAAATAGTGCATCGAGCTATTCAGACGAAATGGTGGAACCTCAAAAGCGAGAAAGAAGATATATTTAAACAGAAAGTCCTTCAAGGAGATGTTTGGAATTATGTTGGCACACCCTGTGATATGTGGAACAATATGGCTATACATATTAGGAAAGTGGCGAAAGATGTGTTAGGGGTATCTAAGGGAGGTGTACCGGCACAAAAAGAAGCTTGGTGGTGGAGTGAAGTAGTACAAAAATAAAATCAAGGCAAAGAGGGCATGTTACAAATTACATTATGCTAAGAAAACTAGTGAAACTTTATAAGCTTATAAGAAAGCAAAGAAGGAAGCGAAAAAGGCCGTTAGTGAAGCAAAAGCTAAGATTTGGGAGGACTTATATAAAAAACTCAACTCAAAAGAGGGTGAAAGAGATATTTTTAAGATAGCTAGGGCTAGAGATAAGAAAACTAAAGATCTTAATTATGTTAGATGCATAAAAGACGAGGATGAAAAAATTCTAGTGGCAAATGATGATATAAGAAATAGATGGAAAAACTATTTTTATAATCTTTTTAATGAAAATAAAGATGTTAGTATTAGTTTAGGAGATTTAGCCAAGTCAGAAAAGTATATAAACCACAATTTCTACCGACGTATTCAAAAGAATGAAGTCAAAGAGGCTCTTAAACATATGAAGAGTGGTAAATCGGTAGGACTAGATAATATTCCTATAGAAGTTTGGAAAATACTAGGAGAAATAGGAATCACTTGGCTCACAAGACTATTTAATGAAATATGGAAAAACCAAAAGATGCTCGAGGAATGGAGAGCAAGTACACTTATACCCATATATAAGGACAAGGGAGACATTCAAAATTGTGCGAATTATCGAGGTATCAAGTTAATGAGTCATACTATGAAATTATGGGAAAGAATTATCAAACGTAGGTTAAGACAAGTATCAAGTACAACATAGAACCAATTTGGATTTATGCCAGGCAGATCTACTATTGAAGCGATTCACTTTTTGAGACGTCTTATGGAACATTTTAGAGCAAAAAAGAAAGACCTTCACATGATATTTATTGATCTAGAAAAAGCTTATGATAGGGTACCGAGGGAGGTTCTTTGGAGAACTTTGGAAAAAAGAGGTATCCCATTGACATATATTAACCTTATAAGAGACATGTATGATGGTGCAAAAACATGTGTGAGGACTCATGAAGGAACGACAGACTTCTTTGAAGTTAATATTGGGTTACATCAAGGATCAACTTTAAGTCCATACTTATTTATAATGGTGATGGATGAGTTAACAAAACATATTCAAGATGAAGTACCTTGGTGTATGTTATTTGCAGATGACATTGTATTAGTGGAGGAGTCTAAGGAAAAAGTTAATAGAAAATTGGAACTGTGGAGAGAAACATTAGAAAGCAAAGGCCTCCGACTTAGTAGAACAAAGACAGAATATATGGAATGTAAGTTTGATCATTTGACTACTTCAGAGGACATAGAAATTAAAATTGGCACACATTGTATTCCCCAAAAGGAAAGTTTTAAATACCTAGGGTCAATTTTTCAAAGTGATGAAGAATTGATGGAGATGTTACACATAGAATTAATGCTGGTTGGTTAAAATGGAGTGGAGCATCAGGTATTCTTTGTGATAAGAAGATACCATTAAAATTAAAAGGTAAATATTATAGAGCAGCAATTAGGCCTGCCATGTTTTATGGTTCTGAGTGTTGGGCAGTTAATCATCAACATGTACAAAAGATGTCTGTGACAGAAATGAAGATGTTAAGATGGATGAGTGGTCATACAAGAAAAGACCGTATACATAATGAGGTTATTAGAAACAAATTAGGAGTGGCACCAATAGAGGATAAAATGAGAGAACATCGTTTAAGATGGTTTGGACATATAGAAAGAAAATCAAAAGAAGAACCTCTAAGAAGGTTAGAAAAACTAAATTTGGAAAGTATTAAAAGAGGTAGAGGACGACCACAAAAGTGTTGGAAAGAAACAATAAAGAATGATCTAGCTTATTGGGAGTTAACTGCTAAATGGCACACTATAGGGATCTGTGGAAACAAAGAATCCATGTAGCTGACCCCGTCTAGTATGGGAAAAGGCTTAGTTGTTGTTGTTGTTACCAACTCCGTTTCGAGCCTTTTCTTTACATGAGTACCATAATTTAAAACCTGTATCCTCTATCTCCTTTGCTTTTTCTCCAACCCATTTTGTCTATTTTAAACATAGAATATGAATCCTTCTCCGAATCATAGTATCTACCACCTCCATTAGCTTACTGAATAATGTTCCGATATTCCAAGAACCAATATGAATCTTATTATCTAGGACTAGCTTCCTTACCCCCCCCCCCCCCCCCCCCCCCCCCCCATTAGGATATCAAGGGATTCATGAAAACTTTGGTTTTGGGGATATAAACGAGGAAGGTAGGGAGATTTTAAATTTTGCTGTCATTTGATCTCTTTATAGTCAATACAATCTTCAAAAACGAGATGAACATTTAATTACTTATAAGAGTGGCTTATCACAAACACAAATTGATTACTTTATTTGTAGAAAAAAAGATAGAGCATGTTGTAAAGATTGTAAGGTAATTCCAGGAAAAAGCTTAACCACCCAACATCGACTTTTAGTTATGGATTTACAAATAAAAAAATAGACAAAGAAGAAAATAGTGCATCGAGCTATTCAGACGAAATGGTGGAACCTCAAAAGCGAGAAAGAAGATATATTTAAACAGAAAGTCCTTCAAGGAGATGTTTGGAATTATGTTGGCACACCCTGTGATATGTGGAACAATATGGCTATACATATTAGGAAAGTGGCGAAAGATGTGTTAGGGGTATCTAAGGGAGGTGTACCGGCACAAAAAGAAGCTTGGTGGTGGAGTGAAGTAGTACAAAATAAAATCAAGGCAAAGAGGGCATGTTACAAATTACATTATGCTAAGAAAACTAGTGAAACTTTATAAGCTTATAAGAAAGCAAAGAAGGAAGCGAAAAAGGCCGTTAGTGAAGCAAAAGCTAAGATTTGGGAGGACTTATATAAAAAACTCAACTCAAAAGAGGGTGAAAGAGATATTTTTAAGATAGCTAGGGCTAGAGATAAGAAAACTAAAGATCTTAATTATGTTAGATGCATAAAAGACGAGGATGAAAAAATTCTAGTGGCAAATGATGATATAAGAAATAGATGGAAAAACTATTTTTATAATCTTTTTAATGAAAATAAAGATGTTAGTATTAGTTTAGGAGATTTAGCCAAGTCAGAAAAGTATATAAACCACAATTTCTACCGACGTATTCAAAAGAATGAAGTCAAAGAGGCTCTTAAACATATGAAGAGTGGTAAATCGGTAGGACTAGATAATATTCCTATAGAAGTTTGGAAAATACTAGGAGAAATAGGAATCACTTGGCTCACAAGACTATTTAATGAAATATGGAAAAACCAAAAGATGCTCGAGGAATGGAGAGCAAGTACACTTATACCCATATATAAGGACAAGGGAGACATTCAAAATTGTGCGAATTATCGAGGTATCAAGTTAATGAGTCATACTATGAAATTATGGGAAAGAATTATCAAACGTAGGTTAAGACAAGTATCAAGTACAACATAGAACCAATTTGGATTTATGCCAGGCAGATCTACTATTGAAGCGATTCACTTTTTGAGACGTCTTATGGAACATTTTAGAGCAAAAAAGAAAGACCTTCACATGATATTTATTGATCTAGAAAAAGCTTATGATAGGGTACCGAGGGAGGTTCTTTGGAGAACTTTGGAAAAAGAGGTATCCCATTGACATATATTAACCTTATAAGAGACATGTATGATGGTGCAAAAACATGTGTGAGGACTCATGAAGGAACGACAGACTTCTTTGAAGTTAATATTGGGTTACATCAAGGATCAACTTTAAGTCCATACTTATTTATAATGGTGATGGATGAGTTAACAAAACATATTCAAGATGAAGTACCTTGGTGTATGTTATTTGCAGATGACATTGTATTAGTGGAGGAGTCTAAGGAAAAAGTTAATAGAAAATTGGAACTGTGGAGAGAAACATTAGAAAGCAAAGGCCTCCGACTTAGTAGAACAAAGACAGAATATATGGAATGTAAGTTTGATCATTTGACTACTTCAGAGGACATAGAAATTAAAATTGGCACACATTGTATTCCCCAAAAGGAAAGTTTTAAATACCTAGGGTCAATTTTTCAAAGTGATGAAGAATTGATGGAGATGTTACACATAGAATTAATGCTGGTTGGTTAAAATGGAGTGGAGCATCAGGTATTCTTTGTGATAAGAAGATACCATTAAAATTAAAAGGTAAATATTATAGAGCAGCAATTAGGCCTGCCATGTTTTATGGTTCTGAGTGTTGGGCAGTTAATCATCAACATGTACAAAAGATGTCTGTGACAGAAATGAAGATGTTAAGATGGATGAGTGGTCATACAAGAAAAGACCGTATACATAATGAGGTTATTAGAAACAAATTAGGAGTGGCACCAATAGAGGATAAAATGAGAGAACATCGTTTAAGATGGTTTGGACATATAGAAAGAAAATCAAAAGAAGAACCTCTAAGAAGGTTAGAAAAACTAAATTTGGAAAGTATTAAAAGAGGTAGAGGACGACCACAAAAGTGTTGGAAAGAAACAATAAAGAATGATCTAGCTTATTGGGAGTTAACTGCTAAATGGCACACTATAGGGATCTGTGGAAACAAAGAATCCATGTAGCTGACCCCGTCTAGTATGGGAAAAGGCTTAGTTGTTGTTGTTGTTACCAACTCCGTTTCGAGCCTTTTCTTTACATGAGTACCATAATTTAAAACCTGTATCCTCTATCTCCTTTGCTTTTTCTCCAACCCATTTTGTCTATTTTAAACATAGAATATGAATCCTTCTCCGAATCATAGTATCTACCACCTCCATTAGCTTACTGAATAATGTTCCGATATTCCAAGAACCAATATGAATCTTATTATCTAGGACTAGCTTCCTTACCCCCCCCCCCCCCCCCCCCCCCCCGCATCCATCCATATTCAAAATGCGGAGACGCTCTCTGAAAATTATTCACTACATTCGGGTAACAATGTAGCGGGACTAACTTCTTTACCCACACTCGTCCATGATGTGGGAATCCTCTCCGCAATTGATTCACTATATTCGGACGAAAATGTAGTGGCTCTTGCTTACTTATCACTGTATTCGGGCTCTACAGTGCATCGCTAGGCGGGAACGCCCCAAAACAATGCTCATAATTTTTGTAATCCATGTTATAAAAATCCAACGAAGTTTTACACCGGTTGTCGGAGACTCGGAAGCCTAACAGGCTAACACAACCCTCCTCCTTTATTCGGGCTTGGGACCGGCAATGCAAGGGTGATCCCTTACATGGGCGGAGTTTTGTACACAACTTCAAAGCTCTATTTATTAGTTTAATGTTGTATTTGTAAAAGAATACTAGAACTTTTTATGCCCTTCCACAACCCTCCTTGTCACAAAGGTTTGAACCATAACCTATTTCCTAGGTAGGCCCATGGGTTTTGATCACACCGGATCTCTTTCCATATAGTAATTAATATGCCAAAAGCCTGTAGTGGGTTCATCATACTCATTTGGTTGTCTGTTTGGTAGTGCATTTGTTTGAGTGGCTTATGCCTCATGGTGATTCATTTTCATCATGCTATGGCGATTTTGAACTTTTCTATTGCCTCAAGTGTTTACCTTTGCAACACAATCTATATGAATAACTGTATTTCTCATCAGGTTTGAATTTGCAAGTTTGTTTCCCTTTTAAGGAGTAGCATTCTAAGTAATCATTAAAATAAGCTGATTAAACTGGACTCTGGGGAACCTGATAAGCATTACTCTAGTGTTGTTTCATTATGGATTTGATCCTCCATATATGCATTTAAAAATATCAGTCTATTCATCCGTTACTCATGAAAGTAAAATTTGTAAAAGTTTAACGTTGAAAATCAAAACATTTTGGAGGCCACACAATTTCCCTGCTCAGTTTCTTTCTGTTTTGAATATATCGCATGACTTAATATCTATATATGGTATATTGTATGCTAGGCTATGGTACTACCTTATTGGAACTCGGCATAGTTTTGAGCTCGCGAACTTAAAGAGCTGATTACCTAAAAAGTCCTTGGGAACAAAAAAAAAGATTGTGCTAACAAGAAGTTATTTTTAGCTGGCATACTTAATTGTATAACTAACTAAAGCTTTGTTTCCCTTTCTCTTGGGTGCGAGGTTGGGTTTTCATATTTATTGTCCTGTATGTTTGTTATGATTAACTCCGCCCATGTAAGGGATCACCCTTGCATTGCCGGTCCCAAGCCCGGATAAAGGAGGAGGGTTGTGTTAGGCTTCCGACAGCCAGCGTAAAACTTCGTCGGATTTCTACAACATGGATTACAAAAATTATGAGCATTGCTTTGGGGCGTCCCCGCCTAGCGACGTGCTGCAGAGCCCGAATGCAGTAAGAAGTAAGCAAGGGCCACTACATTTTCGCCCGAATGTAGTGAATCAATTGCAAAGAGGGTTCCCACATCATGGACGGGTGTGGGTAAAGAAGTTAGTCCCACTACATTGCCGCCCGAATGTAGTGAAAAATTTTCAGAGAGGGTCTCCGCATTTTGATTATGGACGGATGCGGGGGGTAAGGAAGCTAGTCCTAGATAATAAGATTCGTATTGGTTCTTGGAATATCGGAACATTATCGGGTAAGCTAATGGAGGTGGTAGATACTATGATTCAGAGAAAGATTCATATTCTATGTTTACAAGAGACAAAATGGGTTGGAGAAAAAGCAAAGGAGATAGAGGATACAGGTTTTAAATTATGGTACTCAGGTAAAGAAAAGGCCCGAAACGGAGTTGGTATTATCATAAATAAAGATTTAAAGGAGAGTGTAGTAGACATACAACGATATGGTGACCGAATCATGACATTGAAATTAGTGTTAGGAGCAGAGGTTTTGAATATAGTTTGTGCTTACGCACCCCAAGTAGGACTAGAAGATAGTATAAATACAGTTTTTTGGGAAGAGTTAGATAAGGTGTTTCAAAAGATTCCACAAAGGGAGATGATTTGTTTAGGAGGAGATTTAAATGGACATGTCGGTAAAGAGGCATTAGGATATCAAGGGATTCATGGAAACTTTGGTTATGGGGATATAAACGAGGAAGGTAGGGAGATTTTAAATTTTGCTGTGTCATTTGATCTCTTTATAGTCAATACAATCTTCAAAAAACGAGATGAACATTTAATTACTTATAAGAGTGGCTTATCACACACACAAATTGATTACTTTATTTGTAGAAAAAAAGATAGAGCGTGTTGTAAAGATTGTAAGGTAATTCCAGGAGAAAGCTTAACCACCCAACATCGACTTTTAGTTATGGATTTACAAATAAAAAAATGGACAAAGAAGAAAAGAGTGCATCGAGCTATTCGGACTAAATGGTGGAACCTCAAAAGCGAGAAAGAAGGTATATTTAAACAGAAAGTCCTTCAAGGAGATGTTTGGAATTATGTTGGCACACCCTGTGATATGTGGAACAATATGGCTATACATATTAGGAAAGTGGCGAAGATGTGTTAGGGGTATCTAAGGGAGGTGTACCGGCACAAAAAGAAGCTTGGTGGTGGAGTGAAATAGTACAAAATAAAATCAAGGCAAAGAGGGCATGTTACAAATTACATTACGCTAAGAAAACTAGTGAAACTTTAGAAGCTTATAAGAAAGCAAAGAAGGAAGCAAAAAAGGCCGTTAGTGAAGCAAAAGCTAAGATTTGGGAGGACTTATATAAAAAACTCAACTCAAAAGAGGGTGAAAGAGATATTTTTAGGATAGCTAGGGCTAGAGATAAGAAAACTAAAGATCTAAATTTTGTTAGATGCATAAAAGACGAGGATGAAAAAATTCTAGTGGCAAATGATGATATAAGAAATAGATGGAAAAACTATTTTTATAATCTTTTTAATGAAAATAAAGATGTTAGTATTAGTTTAGGAGATTTAGCCAAGTCAGAAAAGTATATAAACCACAATTTCTACCGATGTATTCAAAAGAATGAAGTCAAAGAGGCTCTTAAACATATGAAGAGTGGTAAATCGGTAGGACTAAATAATATTCCTATAGAAGTTTGGAAAATACTAGGAGAAATAGGAATCACTTGGCTCACAAGACTATTTAATGAAATATGGAAAAACCAAAAGATGCCCGAGGAATGGAGAGCAAGTACACTTATACCCGTATATAAGAACAAGGGAGACATTCAAAATTGTGTGAATTATCGAGGTATCAAGTTAATGAGTCATACTATGAAATTATGAGAAAGAATTATCGAACGTAGGTTAAGACAAGTATGAAGTACAACAGAGAACCAATTTGGATTTATGCCAGGTAGATCTACTATTGAAGCGATTCACCTTCTGAGACGTCTTATGGAACATTTTAGAGCAAAAAAGAAAGACCTTCACATGATATTTATTGATCTAGAAAAAGCTTATGATAGGGTACCGAGGGAGGTTCTTTGGAGAACTTTGGAAAAAAGAGGTATCCCATTGACATATATTAACCTTATAAGAGACATGTATGATGGTGCAAAAACATGTGTGAGGACTCATGAAGGAACGATAGACTTCTTTGAAGTTAATATTGGGTTACATCAAGGATCAACTTTAAGTCCATACTTATTTATAATGGTGATGGATGAGTTAACAAAACATATTCAAGATGAAGTACCTTGGTGTATGTTATTTGCATATGACATTGTATTAGTGGAGGAGTCTAAGGAAAAAGTTAATAGAAAATTGGAACTATGGAGAGAAACATTAGAAAACAAAGGCCTCCGACTTAGTAGAACAAAGACAGAATATATGGAATGTAAGTTTGATCATTTGGCTACTTCAGAGGACATAGAAATTAAAATTGGCACACATTGCATTCCCCAAAAGGAAAGTTTTAAATACCTAGGGTCAATTTTTCAAAGTGATGGAAGAATTGATGGAGATATTACACATAGAATTAATGCTGGTTGGTTAAAATGGAGAGGAGCATCAAGTATTCTTTGTGATAAGAAGATACCATTAAAATTAAAAGGTAAATATTATAGAGCAGCAATTAGGCCTGCCATGTTTTATGGTTCTGAGTGTTGGGCAGTTAATCATCAACATGTACAAAAGATGTCTGTGACAGAAATGAAGATGTTGAGATGGATGAGTGGCCATACAAGAAAAGACCGTATACATAATGAGGTTATTAGAAACAAATTAGGAGTGGCACCAATAGAGGATAAAATGAGAGAACATCGTTTAAGATGGTTTGGACATACAGAAAGAAGATCAAAAGAAGAACCTGTAAGAAGGTTAGAAAAACTAAATTTGGAAAGTATTAAAAGAGGTAGAGGACGACCACAAAAGTGTTGGAAAGAAACAATAAAGAATGATCTAGTTTATTGGGAGTTAACTGCTAACATGGCACACGATAGGGATCTGTGGAAACAAAGAATCCATGTAGCCGACCCCGTCTAGTATGGGAAAAGGCTTAGTTGTTGTTGTTGTTGTTGTTGTATGTTTGTTATGATTAAATTTTGTGACCTTCATGCAGAATTAAAGTAGCAGATAGGAAGAATAAGATACAAGTTATTGAATAGTTACCTCATACTGATATTCTACTGATTTGCGTTACAATGTAGCGGTAAGCTTTGTTTGCTTACATGTCATCACATGCTTGCTTTCTCATGACTCACGTGATTGATTCATTGATGTCATGCAGCATTGAGATCTACAGACATAATAAAGAAGAACGAATTGCGAGGACATGGGGAACTATGGCACGCGACCTGCCTTATGTAGAGGAGGCTATAATCAATTCTGGAGACTGGCTAATAGGCGGAGACCTGGAAGTGTTTGAGCCTATCAAGTACAATGATGGCCTTGATAAATATAGGCTATCCCCAGCACAGCTTCACGCTGAGTTTGCTAGACGGAATGCAGATGCAGTGTTTGCTTTCCAGCTCAGGAATCCTGTTCACAATGGCCATGCTTTGCTAATGACTGATACTCGCAGGCACCTTGTGGAGATGGGCTATAAGAATCCGGTTCTGCTCCTTCATCCATTGGGGGGGTACACCAAAGCAGATGATGTTCCTCTTAGTTGGAGGATGAAGCAACATGAAAAGGTTGTTTTTGTGAATATGTCTTCTGACAATTATGTTCCTCATTTTCCTTAGGAATTCATAAAATTAGTTGTTGCATTATGTAGGTTCTTGAGGAAGGTGTTCTAGATCCAGAGACGACAGTTGTTGCGATTTTCCCTTCCCCAATGCATTATGCTGGCCCAACTGAGGTGCAGTGGCATGCCAAGGCTCGATTAAACGCTGGTGCCAACTTTTACATTGTGGGAAGAGATCCAGCCGGCATGGGTCATCCCACTGAAAATAGAGATCTCTATGATGCTGATCATGGGAAAATGGTATTAAGCATGGCACCAGGACTTGAAAGACTTAACATACTGCCATTTAAGGTATACAATTTTAACTCTTTTATGCTTGAAGTATACCTATCCCTCCTACTGTTGTTGATGGCATCAAATTATGCAATGCAGGTAGCTGCATATGATAAGACACAGAAGGAAATGGCTTTTTTTGATCCATCAAGACCTCAGGATTTCCTGTTCATCTCTGGGACTAAGGTGACTTCTTTCTTAAAGTTACCATACAGAGCTTTGTCATTTATTTGCAAACTGCTACTTGCACAACTACTGTATGTTGGTGGTCATATTTCTTTGGTATGAGATCCTGGTGGTGAATGCTGGATGTGATTTAGGTCCTTTTTGGGGGCATTTAATATGTTTAGGGAACACTAAACCCCTTGGGAGTTGCTTGATTGAACTCTTCTATGTTCATTTTAACAAATTCGGTAGTATCATTTATCTAGCAAAGGCACGAGCAATACAGAAAATCCAAGAGTGGAATGATAGGTATCCTAGGAGAATCATTGGTACTTTTCCTTTGTAAATTTGTTCTGATATACTACCATGAACCATTTGACTAATGAAGATTTCAGGATTTCAGCCAAGGTATTCTAGTTGATGCATATAGAAGCATATTGTTAACTAAAATGCTTCTGGTTGATTTTCTTTTTCGCCCTTTGTGCATTATAAGAGATTTGAATTATTATATGATTATAGCAAGTGCTAAGTCAGAAGCTTGGAGTACTAAATTCTCTTTCTACTTATGCCCTCATTGTTGATTTGTATATGTTGTCTAAAGATACATTTATCAATCTGCAGATGCGTACACTTGCAAAGAATAAACAGAGTCCACCTGATGGATTCATGTGCCCAGGTGGATGGAAGGTGCTTGTCGAATACTATGACAGTCTTTCAACAAAAGATGACAGCGGAAGAAAACTTGAGCCGGTCCCTGCTTAGTATCAATCTTACTGTTGCAAAACTTAGCAGATTGGAGACTTACTGTGGAACTATACGAACTATATGATGGTAATTTAAAGTTTTCTTCTCCTCATCAAGCTCGAGTTAGGGTCTTGACTTGAGCTTCAATGGCGAACCAGCATTGTGATGCTTGCCTCTGTAAATTATTGCTCTCCCAGTAGGCCTAGTGGGGAGATTCTAATTCCTACCAGACCTTTCTACTTCCGATTCCCTGCTCGCTGAGGGATTTATCTCTTTGTATGAATAAAACTGCAGGTGTATGTGTTTGATACTTTCGCTATATACTGGTACTGGTATGCCATAATATTTCATACTTGGATGCTGTGATTAGCTCTTTAAAACCATAAAAGCTGCTGATGGTAGCTTGTTCATCCCGGTTTGGCATAGGAACACCAACAGTTCGGCTGGACGCAACACACAGCGCTCTTCGTTAGCCACATTTATATGATGTCTAAGTAATGGGAAGGAAAACGTGCTAGGCTAAGTAATTGGATGGTTTCCACTTCTGCTCAATCGTCAGGAGTTCCATTTTCAGTGGAACTTGGACACACAGACACAGACACGCACACATATCATGACAAATGAGCCTGAGCAGCCCCTGTCCATTTTGATTAGCTCGTTTACGAGTCCCAGTTACAGGGCTGGTGACAAAGATGAACCGGAAACAGCTCCTTGTGCGTCATGTGTTGGCGCAAGAACTCTGTTTGTGTTAAACTGGGACTTGCAACTTTTATTGGAAAATTTAAACAATATTTGATTTAGGTGTATACTCACCCTATTAAATGGACTAATATAATAAATTAATCCATCCTAGGACAGTTTCATGCATATCGAAAAGGTTCTTGTAAACAACAATAACAACTAAGCCTTTTCCCAAACTAGATGGAGTGGCTACATAGATTCCTTGTTTCCACAAAGCCCTATCATGTGTTATGCTAGCAGTTAACTCAATATAAATTAGATCGTTCTTTATTATCTTTCTAAAATTAAGCCTTTTCACATAGCCCTATCATGTGTTGTGCTAGCAGTGAACTCAATATAAACTAGATCGTTCTTTATTGTTTATTTCCAACATTTTGTGGTCGTCCTCTTCCTTTTAAATATTTTTACAATCTAGTTTTTCATATCTTCTTATAAAAGCATTCTTGGGTTGCCTTTCTACATGTTCAAACCATTTTAAGCGATTTTCTTTTATTTTATCCTATATTGGTGCTACTTCCAATTTGTTTATAATAACCTGATTATGTATATGATTTTTCCTTATATTACCCACTCATCAATCTCAACATCTTCGTTTCTGCTATAGACATCGTTTGTATATGATGATTAACTGTCCAACACTGATAACCATAAAATATAGCAGGTTTAATTACTCTAATGATATCTTCTTATCACATAGAATACTTTATGCTCCTTTCTATTTTAACCAACCGGCATTAATTATATGCGTAACATCTCACGCAATTTTTTTATCACTTTGAAAAATTGACCCTAGGTATTTAAAACTTTCCTTATAAGGGATGCTATGTGTGTCAATCTTAATTTCTATTTCTTCCGAAGTACCAAAATGATCAAACTTACATTTCATACATTCTGTCTTTGTTTTACTAAGTCGGAAGCTTTCACTTTTTAATGTTTCTCTTCGTAGTTTCAATTTCTTATTAACTTTTTTCTTAGATTCATCCACTAACATAATGTGATCTTCAAATAATATGTACCAAGATACTTCATCTTGAATATGTTTTGTTAACTCATCAATGACTAATATAAATAGATATGGATGAAAATGTTCTTGCAATTGAACATTTATTTTTTAAGACAGTTGAATATCTCTATTTGTCGTGCTTCTACTCATTTCAGGGAGCGTCTTATAGTTGGTGCTTTACAAAAATTCTCATATCCAACAAACTAAGTTATATCCTCAAATCCATCTTCTAGATATTCGCGTTTTTTCTGGATCTTGGCTGTGACAACATCAGTTTTGCCCAATACCCAACCTACTATGTTACTTTGACTTAATGTGGACTGGTCCAGACTGGTCAATAGAATCAGCTGATTTTATTGAATTAACTACATCAAACCAAATGAGATTGAGTAGTGCTGAATATGTCTCTTTTTTTCTCTTAATTGCAAACATATTCCACATATATTTCAAACTCTCCATGGTTGGTTACAAGTCAAGATTTGAAAGGAGGGTTGTATTAGGTTTTCTACAGTTTACATAATTTTGTCGATTTTTTATAATGAATTCTAGGTCTTATTGAAATTTTGATGGGATGTTTTCTCTTAGCAACGCAATTCATGATCTAAAGTAGTGAAGGTAAACAACTTCCATATCTTCGTATGTGTAAGAAGGGTTCTTATCATGAATATGAGTAAAAAACATCAATACCTTGGTATAACATTTTTAGCAAGAATGAAAATACAGGGTAAAAAAGCCAGCTCTTGATAATAAAATTCATGTTGACAGTGTATCAGTATCAACGTTTTATAACAAGTCAGCTACGAAGGTTGAACAAGTGGCGTCCATTACAGATTTCTCGTTTTTTGCTTCGCGTACGTATCAACCTGGCCAAAACGTCGCACGTTTTGTGACACATACTTGTGCGTTCCTCTTCTCCAAAATGCGGTAATGTGAATATCGGGTGGTCTTGTCATGTTATCACAGTTCGGTAAATTTTTTGCTGTCTTTTCAGTGCTTCGGTAATATTGTTTTCTATTGACATATTGTTTTTATATATATGTCCGGCCTCAAATGCTCTTTGAAGAGACGCTGTGCCCCTCAAATAACCACCAGTTTTTCTGTTCCTAGATACTACGGAGTGTCGTTTGAAAAGAAATAAGGCAAGCTTATTTGATGAGACTCTCCTTCCAGTCTTATGGCCCCAACAACCGAATTGCCTGCCCCCCACTTCACATCACACCCTTCTGTGATGGTGCCATTTAAAAAACAAATTGGTTGTTGTCTATGTGGCTAGAGGCAGCATTTTCATATGTTCTCAGGAACCAAACTCATCGATGGAAGTCTGTCAAATGTAAGAGTCTACCTTCGAGTGCCAACCGGACTGCAATCGCCGTTCAAGGGTACTGTGTGCTTTGCACCATGTATGTTTTGTGAATCTGTAGTTATTGTCATGTGAACGGAGAAGTACCATACATCCATCCCTAGCAATCAGCTCAGATTTCTCGGCCCAAATTAGCCGGGGTTGATTTTTGCTCGAGATCTGGCTCCAAGTACCTGCGTAGAGTCATCTGTGTCATGTAAGAGGCTAGATATTGATTTACATTAATCTGATGCCATTTCATTTGCTGCACTGCACGCACTGTAACATTGTGAAGATCTTTATACTGTGATTTGCTCAGATTCCTTTCAATCAGAACGATGAGTGGGTTGCTCTCTAGGAAAGGATTGAATCAAAGTTGAAGATCTTGTGAAGATCTTAACACTGTAAGTGGGTTGCCACTTCCCATTTTACTGCGTCATTCACTACCTTGAAGACTTAGAGTAGCCATTTCCATTCCCAAAATTCACTATTCCATGGGTGGATAATGTAGTAACCTTCAGAAGGATTTAGATAGCCATGGCATGATCAAATCAAAGCTGCGCTGTAACCTCCCGGACTCCGTATGGGTTGAAGAAGCTCCGAGAAAACCAGTCTCCTGTAACTCGAAAAGAAAAGAGACTACCCTTATCAGTTTAGTTGGATCTTGTAACGCCAGCATCTTACCCGAATCCGAACCGCTTACATCCACATGATCCAACCCACCTCCCAGTTTGTTTCCATCTCAGCTGCATGAAACTTGTGCATAGAATCCACGCCCAGCTGGTCACCTCAGGCATTTTCAACTCCGCTACAACCATCTCCTTCAACAATCTCATTACCTCTTACGCGTGACAAGTCGCTCCTCGCCATGTATTCTCTCTCTATCTCCTCATGCTTCGGTTTCGCTTCACTCCCAATCATTATACTTTCCCTTCTTTGCTCAAAGCTTCCTCCTCTCTCTCTCTCTCTCTCTCTCTCTCTCCAGTACATCCAGTTCTCATCCATGCTCACGTCTTCAAGTTTATCGGCGTCCCTTCTGACTTCTTTGTACTTGCCGCGCTCATCGATGCAAATTCAAAATTGGGGCGGTTTTTGGCTGCACGCCAAGTGTTCGTTGAAACTTCTATCAGAGATGTTGTTGTAGGGAACTCCATAATTGCTGGGTACTCGTGAACTGGTGTCTTTAGAGGCGTTTGGTCTCTTTAGGGAAATGCAAGTTAGTGGTGTTGGGGCGAACGAGACCACAGTTGTCGCTCTTCTTGATGATTGTGCTCATTTGGGTGCAATTTGTTATGGTAGATGGGTTCATCTATACTTGAGGAAAAGTGATATCGGATTGAATTGTTATGTGGCCACTGCATTAATTAATATGTACGCAAAGTGTGGTAGTTTGCATAATGCTTGTGAAGTGTTTGATGAAATGACTTCTAGGGACACTCACTTTCAATGCGATGATTGGTTGATTTGCCATGCACTGGAACGGAGAACATGCTTTGGAGCTTTTCAAGAGGATGGTGAAGGATGATGTCGAGCCTGATGATGTTACTTTCATAGTCGTGCTTTCTGCATGTGCTCATGCAGGATTGGTAAATGATGGTCGTTGTCATTTCAAGTCCATAGAGGACGTTTATGGGATTGAAACCAAGCTGGAGCACTATATTTGCATGGTTGACCTTCTTGGTCGAGCTGGGCTTCTTGAAGAAGCACATGAATTGATCGGGAAAGTGCCCATGAAACCCAATGCAATCTTGTGGAGGTCATTGTTAGCTTCATGTCGGATCCATAACAATGTTGAGCTAGGGCAGGTTTCAATGAGGCATGTGATAGCATTGAACCCTGAAGAGAGTGGGAATTATGTTCTGCTATCCAACATTTATGCCGTATGTAATAGATGGGATGATGTCAGGAAAGTGAGAAAACTTATGAAGAATAGAGGGATAGACAAGTTGCCTGGCTGTAGCATACTTGAGCTGGAAGGAGAATTGCATGAATTTGTCATGGGTGACAATGCGCATCCCCGATCAAAAGAGATCTACAAAATGCTTGAGGAAATTGACGTACAACTTCGGTTAGTGGGGTATATGCCCATCAAAAGGGATCTGCTGTTTGACATTGATGCTGAAGAGAAAGAGGAGGCACTCTCATATCACAGTGAGAGATTGGCAATTGCTTTTGCTCTCATTGCATCTGGTGCTTCAACACCAATTCGAGTTGTAAAAACACTAGTGTGCATTGATTGTCATACTGCTACAAAGCTCATATCTCATATCTACCTGCGAAAATCACAGTTAGGGATCGGAATCGGTTTCATCATTTCCAAGGAGGGGGCTTGTTCTTGTAACGACTATTGGTAGAACATTATTAATAAGTATTGTAATTCCAATTATTGAATATCATACAATGAAAGGAACTTGTACAGTTTCTTTAAGAAGGCAGTCTATTGCTTTCATCGGTGAGTGCCCTTGTATGGAAGGTCTTTCTATGTGCAAATTGAACCTCAATGCAAGTATGGTACTTTAATATCTCGGAAGTTGCCAACCATCTTTGTAACTTAGAAAAGATCAAATGTCGATCAAGCGGAAGTGGTATTTTTCTTAATTATGTATATAATTTATCCTTCAACAAATTGAAGAAGAAAGAAGAGCAACTCCTATTGGCCATATTGGCGATAGGAACATGCTTTTGTATGTTTGACATTCCTCCTTTTCTACTATTTTGTGATGTTAACGGTTGGTGCATGTGACTTCTATCAGTTGAAAAACTGAGATTGGTTCTTCGAAATTTTGCTGGTGGCCTCCACCGAAAATGTGAAACTTTTCTAGGCTTAAATGGGGTGTAAGAGTCATGATCACAATTCCCATGAATTAAGAATGGGCCTAGCCATGCATGGTCAATCCACCCAGCAATGCAAATTAATTCCTCCTAACTCTTGTGATAAGTCAAAGCATGACTATCCGTAGATGCAAAAGCATAGCTATCAAAAAAGATTGTGCCTACCTCGTATTGAACCTGAGTTGAAAGGCCAACAATCATGCACTCAAAATTGTTTAGCAAAGAAATTAGAAAATGCTTACAATATTGAACAGGAAATCTTGAGAATTGATGGGATTACCGAGTTCGAAGGACACCTTTACTTCCTCTTATAAGACGTCAACAAGTGAATTCAGGCATGTATTGGTTATTGGGGGAAATAGCTATAGACAGTAGTGTCGAGAGCTAGTGAGGAGGTCATTAATGGGTAGAAGGTACTCAGTGTCCAATAATTATGGGAAAGAGTTGACCCCACTTGAGAATCCTTGGATCCATCAGCTCGAGAGGATCTTAGTACCAAAGATGAACTTCATGCCCCTTTGGATGCAGTTCTGACAACACCTTTAAGAGTCAAAAGATCCAATAATGGATCTCGACAAGGTCGAGTCAAATCAGATTGAGGAGTGGAGTCGAGAGCATATCAACCAAATGAAAAGGATAGGATTTGTGAGCCTCATAAGGGATTTGTAGGCACCCTCGAGTTATAGCGAAGCAATAGTAATCTGGAGCCTCTTTAGATAGTGGTTATGCATCATATGATGACTACATATTGGATAGAGATTTCAATGCCGAAATTTTTTACTTGCAGGAAAGCATAATCACCATCATAGTTACAAGTTTCGTGCTAAGTGAGCATGCACAAATCATTGTGAATGATGACTTCTTGGCAAATAACTTAAATTGGAATGCATTCATCAATGAAATTGATTCGCATATTGTTTTTTATTGGCTAGATGAGGATGTTACATATTACTTAAGGCTGTTATATATCAGAATGATAGCAAACAATTGTCATAAATAGTCACCACCTGCAAAAGGTTTTTGTAGATGGAGGCATGGTGTTGAATGTAATGCCTTTAGACACCCTGTTAGATCGGAAAGAAGGTCACTAACTTGATCTTGACAAACATGAGGATATTAGACTTTTGTAATAATTATCCATAGAAGTTAATGTCGCGAGCTAATAGTCGAATCAAAGACATCGTGTACCCCAACTTTTTGTAGTTGATATAAAGTCAAGGTATTCTTACTAGTCAACAGGGATTGGATTCATGCGAACCAATGTACCTTTCAACCTCCATCAAAAACTGATGTTATGGATAGGAGATAAAGTCGATGTAGACAAGGATCTATTTTCATCTAACGTCAATAGCGCAAAGAGCTAACCCAAGTTTTTCAACTGATAGAGGTTGTAGATGTGAAATTTTCACTCCAAGCTTAGGTAGAGACTTAAACATAAACTTTCAATTCTACTTTGTTCGCGAGCGTGCCAGGTAGTTTCTAAAAAACTAGCAAAAGTTAAATTTGATGGGGTGATTATAGATAAGTGGGCTCTTTTTACTTTAGGCTTTCTTAAACTGATGCTCAAGGGTCAGCCTAAGCGCTTAGGGATTTCCAAATAGATAGGTGATATACCAAATTCATGTGAAAATAAGGTGTTGAAGAATGGAAAACAAGTGCACCTGGTTTCAAGTTAAAAAATGTATAAGTTCTGAAAAACAGAAAACTCTTTTTTAGGACTTGCTTTCTGAATCTCTTTGAATACCTTAAAGACCTCCAAAAATCACCAAAATTTTACAAGACTAAGCCTAAGATATGGGGAGACTAGTACATTTTTCAGATTTGCATTCGGGATTATAGTGTTGCAGAATTAATTCAAAAAAGTGCCTCTACTTAGACATCTAGAACTATTCTATTAAAGAAATATAGAGGCTCAAATATGAGCCTGTATATCGATGCTCAGAGTTCGATATTTAGTGAATTTGGTTGGAAAGATATAGATGTTAGCTTTCCAATGAACTAAGAATCACTTATTTTGGATGCCTACAGATGGAGTTATGGGATGAATACCCAGATTCTGTTGTAGAAAAACCGAATGAACAGACAGTTTTCAAATTTTTTCCTGATCTTGCACCATTTTAATTATGAGATTGTACGACCCTAAAATTCTTGAAAATTTTATTAGGAGTGAGTCTGTGTGTGTAAAAGTAGTGTGCAAAATTTTGGAAAGATTGAAGCAGAGGTTCAGAAATGAAAAATTAGACAATCAATATATGCAAGTATGTTGAAAATCACTTTTCAGGTTTTAAAACATACGTGATGCAAAACTCACACAAATCAAAGTACAACAACACAACATCCCAAAATTAAATGCTGAAGGAAAACAAATTAAAATGTATCTAATATCTTAAGCATAGAGGAGATAAGAAGATATAGAGTGTTTATAGCATATATTGGGGTAGAATCAAGAACTCAAACACATAGAGTGCGTAAGCAAAGGAAAGAGAAATTTCAGCACATCTACTTCTATTATATCATGGGGAGAGACAAAGCTCCATTAATACAACCTATTTTCAATTGAATAATGAGAAGATATGAAGATTTAAACAAGATAGAACTAACACTTACCTAGATTCCCTTGGAGATGACCTCTAAAAGTGGTGCTCGACCATCTTTTTCCTCACTTTTCACTCAAATTTCTCACTCAAACCCAAGAGTCTTGATACCCACACCCTTTTTCCTCTCTAAGCCTCACCCTAGTAGCCTATTCCCTCACTTCAACAGCCCAAAGTGTAACAACTCCCACGAAAATGAAGATGGGAGACTCACCCCCCCTTGGCCTCTATTTATAGGCCAAGGGGGGGCCCTTCTAGGCCTTTTCATGGGGCGGGTGACCCAATACCCAACTTGATCCAATTCTTCATGGTCTTTACATGGAATAGAGAGGGGAGTGGTCTCCTTTTGGTTAGCCATGGATCAACCCCATGTGGGCTGGTTGTGGACTTGATTGGGTGCACCTAGCCATGGCTGGCTAGGTGCCTTGAACCTCTACTTCAAATCGGCCGGTCCTTGTTTGCATTTGTTGATTTCTTCACTTGATCAATGGTTAGGTAAGAAAGTGATTTTGATAAATTTTGGCCCAAGGATATAAGGTGAACAAGGTTAGAAAAATCCAATATTGGTTTGAATTAAAAGCATTCGGTTCAAACAAGGCTTGATGTTTAATTTAAACGGCTCAGGTCTAGCGCTGGGTTCAATTAGGATAGGTTTGATGAGGCCGTTCATTCTTGATTTGATCTTGAGTGAGGATATGGTTTTGACTTGATCTTCATCCTTGATTTCCAACTTTACCTTCGTTGAATCGTCCCTACCCCAAAGCGGGCCCCACCTGTCGACTTGTTTTACTGTAATCTTCTGTTTTTTTTATACTTTTGACTTTATTTTGAAATATTTTAAAATCTTCATCTTAAAGACTTTAAAAATTTCATTTTAAAGTTAGAAGTTTTAGAACAAGTCAGCTTCGGATTTTTGGAGTATTTTTGGAAAATTTTTATTTATGGTGTTTACAGATGCCCCTCTTTGGTATTAATCCAAATTTATTTGGATAATGACAAAGAAGAAAATACCCTTTTTGATTTACTTCTCAAATTATCTTGAGAATATAAATCATCATTCATTTAATAAAATCCTTTCCTTGGATTGTAGAGGAGGGGATTTTAGCCAAAGGGGACTGGACTCATACTTAAGTGTTTGTCCTAAACATGATCATGCATGGACGACTTTGGATGTATGCATGCATGGTGTGTAATATAAATGAAGTGTGGAGTTAGAGACTCATTTAAGAGATGGGTGAGCTTGAGGAGAAGCCTATGAAGCCTAGCTGCCCCAAATAAGACAATTCTATGTCGTTTTGACATTTTGGGTTTTCAAAATTCATTTTCAAAAGGGAACTCCTTTTAGCTTCAATCAAAAGGACTTCTAATTTTTAATATTTCTCTTCATTTGGGTTTCAATAGCTACTACATAGCAGAGGTTTTGTAGAAAATTTTGGAAAACATTTCAAAATTCCATTTCCCACACAACAAAGTCTAATTCTCAAATAAAATGAAATCCAAATAAGTAGATTCTATTCCTACTTGATTTTCATACACTTATGTATTAGGGGCTGATTAGGCCCGTGTGTGTTCAAAATCGTGCACAACTAAGAGAGTGCACGTGTGTGGGCGTGCCAAGCCACGTTATTACAAGCGGGGGGAGACTATGCTCCGTTATTACAACCCCGTATCAAATTGAATCTCAAGCAAGTATACAACTAAAGACCGAGTTTAGGCACTTACGAGTAGCTGGTCCGTAGAGGCCTTGCTTGAGCGTGGGCTTGGCCTTCGCCTTGGGCTGCAAACGGGAGCTCCGGGAGGGTGGATGACAAAGGGTGCTGGCCGGCTGCAAGTGGGGCGCGGGATAGGCGCCTCGAAGGTGGCCGGCTACAAATGGGTGTCGCCTTGATGTGGGCGATTAAAGGGCTGGGCCAAGTGAGTGTGTAGGGTCACTAGGAGAGTCTAGAGTATTGGGGAGTATGGACCTAAAGGGGGTTTAAGGGAAGGCCGAATGGGAGTCTTATAGGGTAGCCGGATGTAGATGGGATGGTTAGGTAGTGGCCGGTAGTTTAGGTTGTGCTAGGTTCGGCTAAGGGAGAATGGTGGCAGCAAAGGGCTGATGTGTAGGTGAGATGATGGTATGGTGGGTGGCTAGGAATGGAGAGGGAGTAGAGAAGGATTTAGGTAGAGTTGGGGGGTGCTTACCGAATGGGGAGAAGGTGGTACCCGGCTGGGAGGAAGATGGGCAGGCTGTGAAGCTCGGCCAGGAGGTGGTGGAGGTGGCGGTGCAAGCTGTGGGGGGATGGAAGGATGGTGGTGGTGCAGGCGGCGCAGGTGGAGCAGCTGGGGCAAGTGGGAGATGGTGGGACTCGGCTGGACTTGGGGAAGGAGGGGACCCGGCTGGGATGGGTGAAGCCACTAGATAGGGAAAACCCGCCCCCAAAAGGGGGGGGTTTATATAGGGATGGGTAGGTCGGTTAGGGCTGGGTTTGGGGTAGTGGTTAGGTGGTTTAGGTAGGGTGGTATGAAGATAAGGTGGGCTGGAAAGGGTAGGGCCAGATATTTTGAAAACTAGTGGTTTGGGTAGATTATGGGCTAGGGGTGGTTTAGGGGTTTAGGGCTAGGTTAGGTGGTTGGGTTCTAGGGTGAGGTTTAGTGAGCTAGGTTAGGTGTTTAGGCTAGGTTTAGGGAAATTAACCTAGGTTTAGGGAAGGATTAGGGAAGTGGTTTAGGTGATTAGGTTGGGATTAGGCCGGGATTAGGGAAGTGGGTTAGGTGTTTAGGCTCAGATTAGGGGTGGATTAGGGTGGTAGGCTAGGATTAGGTGTTTTGGGTTAGGTTTAGGTGAAGGAGCTCCCTTAGCATGGCCCATAGACCTTAACCATATCATGTTGGTGCAGCCCTAGGTTAGGTTTTGGCTAATTACAAGCTTAAACCCACTCAATTAGGCTAACCCACATGATTAACCCCAAACTTGACACACAAGTCAAGCTTAATTACAACCCTCTTGATATTTTCCATCCCCACTCTCTCTCATGCCCATGATCCCACGTGAATTTCAAGTGGACCCCACCTCCATTTATGAGAAGGTGATGTGGGCCATGGATATGGATATTGGATTGGATCTTTAGATCCAAATCCAAATCCAAATCCACATATGGGTTTGGATTGGGATCTAGATATATATGGTCCAAATCCAATCCAAACTGAACTCTGACTCCTTCGAGCTGGGTTCGAAACGGACGATTCGTGCGGGGACTGACAGCATCAGTACTCCGTCTGCGTTGGGTCTTCGCCAACATGGTCGTCCGCCTCCGTTTCTGCCTTCCGGAGATGACTTCAAATGATATTTTGATAAGAACAGGGTCTTGGACATTCGAGATCCTGGGGGTGTGAATCAGATACAAGAGTTGCTGTGCTGGGCTCGACATGTGCTCCGGTTCCGGGCTCTTCTTAGCTCTCCTGGTCTTGTCTTGATCGGGCCAAGCCGCTTCGGGGTTTCAAAAACGTGTTTTAACAAGGTTTTAAAAGCTATATTATATATTTTTGAAATATGAAGTTTAAAACATATATACAGGGTTGTCTGGAAGGCTCCTGGGTTTCCAGACTCAAAAAATGGCCCTTTGGGGCAGCTTGTATAAAACCAGATGGATTTTCGGGTGTTTACAGATGCCCCTATTTGGCCTTGTCCAAATAGATTTGGATAAGGGCAAAGATGACAAACACCCCTTTCAATGTCTCCCTAGATCTAGCCACGAAGAATATGGGATCGTCCCATTTTTAGCAAAATCTCAATTTACAAACTCTAGTAGGAGGAGATATCATGCCAAAGGGTTTTTACTATGGAACCTGGTCCTAAATGGAATCATGTTCATGCAAGTACCATGCGTGGAATGCAAATGACATGGGTGTGGTGCCAAGAGTGGCGACCTCCCAGAGACCAGATGTGGTCGAACTCTAGAGACTTACAAGGCCTATTGCTCCAAGTGAGCAAATCCTATGCTGTTCGATGTTCGGTTTTCAAAACTTATTTACAAAAGCTATTTACAAAGGGGACAACTGTCTTGAGCCTCGATCCTAAGGATCTCGAGCTCTTCGTGCTTGCCCTTGTTTGAGTCTTAACACTTGCTTATCTAGCGGAGGTTTTATAAGAAAACAAGCTTCATTTCAAATTCCTACGCCTTACTCGAAACGTCAAATTCTCAAACAAGATGAAATTCAAGTAAGTAAATCCTATTTTTACTTTAGGATTCCTCGAAATGAACCATGCTTTAGCTTGGGATAAGCCAAGGATGGGAAAGAGATACCACAGTCCCTTCTTAAGCGTCCCGTGGTTTAAGGCATAGAAGGCGGAAAACTGCTCTTTTTGAGCTTTTTGGCCTCTTTTTCCTTTTTTCCATAGAGGGTCTCCCTTTGGGAGTATTTTTTCTTTAATCCCTCTTTTTCATAAGAGATTCGATTTTTCTTTGGAAATCTGGTTTCTTTCTTTTGGAAAGATACTTCGACATGGGAAATTCCCTTTTGTTTTGGGCCTTTGTTTTCCTTTTGGAAGGAGAAGAGAAGAGGGGAGGACTTATCCCAAGCATACACTCGATCCATTCCAGATCAGCCTATTTAGAAATAGCACGTACTACTTGCAAGTATCTTGCTATGTTGAACTAGGCCTTTCTTTGTAAGAAGAAGGATTTTGAAATGTAACCATGATTTTGAAAACTCCACTCCTTCACAAGTGCGAATTCTCTCACTCAGGGTCACACGACTTCGCCTTTGCACCTTATTCACATGTTTCAGGGCAGCTATCCCTTAAGATTTTTGAAAAATGGAACTTAATCCAGATCCTACACATGATACTTCTTTAAGTATTGAATATTGATAGGATCTGCTAAGTTCCTACCTTCTACATCGATCAACCAATACGAATTGTTCGTAGTGGTTCCTCGTACAACATAGGGTCCATCCTAGTTGGGGCGCCACTTGCCTAGGGGGTGTGGGCCACGATGGTGGATGGTTTTTAAGACCAGATCTCCCACTTCAAAGTGGCGAGGTCTCATGTGTTTGCTATGATGTCGGGCTATCCTTTGCCGGTATGCACGAGCATGATCCATGGATGCTGAAGCGTCTCATCTAGCAAATCTAGTTCGGCCATCCTAGCATGCTGAAGCGTCTCTAGGGGGAGGTCGAGTGCCATTTGCCCAATCTACCCATGAGAATGGGTTTTTCGAACAAGTGCTTGATTGGATCAAGCTTGGACACTATCCAGATCTCATGATCTAGGAAATAGTGTCTGAACTTCTAGCAGGCCCAAACTAGGGCCAAGCACGTCTTCTCCATGGCTTGATAATTTCGTTCATAAGCCAAGAGAGTTTTCGAAATATAGTAGATGGTATACTCCTTATGGGTGTCATCCTCGTATTGAGCCAATAGGGCTCCTAAAGCATTTACATGCACAGAGATGTATAATAAAAGCGGTTTTCCTTGCTTTGGAGGATTGAAAATAGGGGGATTAACCAAGTATGCCTTCAGTCTCTCGAAGGACTTTTGGCATTCGTCATCCCATAAGAATTTCATACCCTTCCTCAACAGTTTGTTGAAGGGTTCGCATCTAGTTGCCAGATTCGATATGAATTGGCACACAGATTGTAATCGACCCTGGAGGCTACGAATTTGGGTGAGATTGGAGGGTGGAGCCATGTCTATGATGGCTCGACACTTAGAGGGGTCGACTTCTATTCCCCTTTGGCTCACCATAAAGCCTAGAAGCTTCCCTGATTCTACCCCGAACACACATTTTTGAGGGTTTAGCTTTACTTTGTAAAGCCTAAGCCTTTCGAAAATCTTTTGTAAACATTCGATATGGGTGCATCGAGTTTTGGATTTTGCCAAGAGATCATCTACATACACTTCTACAAGCTCATGAATTTGATCATGGAAGATCGTGTTCATGGCTCGTTGGTATGTTGCGCCGGCATTTTTCAAACCAAAGGGCATGACTGTATAGCAGTACGTGCCCCATGGGGTTGTGAAGGCGGTCTTACCCTGATCTCGTGGACTTAGTTTGATTTGATTATAGCCTGAATAGCTGTCCATGAATGAAAACATTTCATGATTTGCAGTACTATCGACTATCAAATCTATGTTTGGTAAAGGATAATTATCCTTTGGAGTGGCTTTATTCAGGTTTCTGAAATCGATGCATATTCGAATTTTCCCATTGGTTTTTCGAACCACAACGATATTTGACAACCAATCAGAATACGCAATGGGTTTTATAAATCCGGCTTTTAGCAGATCTTCTAAACCCTCTTTGACTTGCGTGTGTACATTCGGGTGTATTTTCCTAAGCTTCTGCTTTATGGGTTTTACACCTGCATCTAAGGGAAGACGATGCTCGACAATGCTGGGATCTATGCCCGGCATGTCCTCATACATCCATGCAAACACATCTAAATAGGTTTGTAGAAATGCAATGAATGCTAACTTTTCAGTTTCATGCAAGCATGCGCCTATCTTGATGGTTTTGGGATTGGAATCATCCCCTAGGTTCACCTCTATGAAATCTCCTCCTACTGATTGGGAAGGTCTTTCAAAATCGAGAATTCTATGAAATTCTGGGAGCTCAGTAGTGGGATCTTCCTCAAGGGGATCCACTTCTGGGCTTTGATCATTCTCGTGGGCTATAGACCCGAGGGAACTTGATGCGTGGTTTTCAAAATGACTTGGTTTTGTACTTGGATTTTCAAGTGATTTCGAAATTTTTGGTCTGGCTATGCAGACGACGTTTCTTTCGAAATCCTTTTCTTTTGCCAAAGTCCTACCAGGAGCAGCTATGTACAAAATCTTTTTGGTATTTTCCAAATTTTCGATTTTTTTGGGTTTTAGTAAAACAAGAAATTTGGGAACTATACAAAGCACTCTTTTTTCGAGTTTTTGTTTTTCCATTGTTTTTGGTTTTTCTTGTTTTTCGATTTTTTTGATTTTAAGTTTTTTAAATGTTTTTGTATTTTTAGAAAAAGGGATCTTTCGTTATACCTACAAAGGGAAAACACTATGGGTTAGACTCGGAATAGGAGATCTAAATCGTAGGTCTCTTCTAAGGCAGGTTCCGGGGCACCCTTGACCCAGGTGGTCACAGGGGGTGGCTCCAGCGGTATTCGGGGAGTATAGCCGATCCCATATCGGCTTGGGTTGGCCCTAGGAAGGATGGGCTTCAGGATACCCTAGTTTTGTGCCCCTAGACTCTTGTAGGGCATGTAGCCCATGTTCAATAACATGTTCCATGACTTTTTGTTTTTTGAAAAGATGGGATACAAGTCGTGGTCCTGGAACATGCTATTGTCCATATTAGGCTCGTATGGCCTCTTGTTCAGGGGCTTTGGAAATAGGGAACGCTTGGGTTTTCCTAAGAGGATTAAAGTCGGGAGGGGGCCTGCTTTGGGCAGCCCCTTCACACATACAACCTTCCTAGGTTTGTTCAACACGAGCCGAGGTGGCTCAACCATAATTTGCCCCAGGTTAGCCTCATGGACCTGGGAGCTTGATAAACAAGGGGAGTTTATGATCCCTTGAAGCTGTGGGTGACTCTCACCTAGGATCACTACGACCTGGTCCCTAAAAGGGATCTTGACACACCTGTAGAAGGTGGATGGCACAGCGCACAAACTGTGTATCCAGGGCCTTCCCAGCAACAGGTTATAATGGGGGTGGATGTCCAAGACATGGAACACCCCCGTGTGTTCGATCCCTCCCGTTTCCATTAGGAGTTCGATGGATCCTAAAGGTCTAGACACATTCCCATCGTATCCAGTGATAACGATGGGGCTTGGGTTCACTGAAGTCAAGGTGACTCCGATTTTGTACGCCACATGAAGTGGAAGGATGTTGAGCCCTCCTCCACCATCGACTAAGCACCTGTCCAGAGAGTGGTTGTTTAGAACCACCTCGATATGCAGGGCCTGGTTATGGGTTTCGTAGGGTCTATCTACATCATCTTTCGAGAAAGTGATGGGCGATTTTGCTCCTAATAAAGCCACTTGGGCAGATAAGGACTCCAGACTTATGTTCGAATCAACCTTGGCCCTTTTTAGAATTTTCTCTAATACAAGTCTATGCCTAGGCGAGGTTTTTATAAGCTCTAGGATAGACATGTGAATAGGAATCTTTGAAAGGTGGTTTTCGGAGTCATAAGGATTTAGGATGACTTTGTCCTTATCTGCTTTTGGCAGACCACTAGGGATACATGCTTTTGAGGGGCCAGGCACACTGACCACCTTTTGAGCACCTTGAAGGTGCGGGGGTTGATAGATCCTCCTGGATCTAGTGACTTCCCCTACGACCAGCCTAGGGTTCACGCTAAACTTGGCTCTAAGGATGAGCTGAGGAGAACCTTGGATTTTTAAAACTGGTTTTACCGGGGTTTCCACTTTTGGTGGTCCCCGAATGATGACTTGGGCGGGCCTCTTGTATAGTACAAGGATGGGCGCACAAGTAGGTCGACTAGGTTCTGGCTTTCGCGCTAGTTCCTTGGAAATGGTGAGGGTACGTACCTCCGTTCCTTTCCCACTGCCACTGGCGTGTTTGGGAAAGGGTTCCTTGAAGATAGCTTGAGGTGGCTCAGGTTCCGCAGTGACCTGGAGCCAGCCTTCTGCTATCAAGTTCTCAATTTTATTTAAAAGAGAGAAGCAGCGTTTGGTATCATGGCCTTTGAGCCGATGATACTTACAAAATCGGTTTAAATACCCCCCTTTGGACGTGACTCCTTCGGGGATTTCAAGGAGTTCTATCATGCCCTGGGCAAGTAAGAGGTCTAGGACCTCCGACACAGGTTGCCCCAGCAGAGTATACTCCCGTTTTTCAACCGGTTTTTGAAAATTGCGTTCCCTCTTATTTTCTAATTTTTCAAAATTTTTGGAAGTGCCTGCCATGCCTGGATCCACCCGGACATTGGCGATTTTATGGGGCTTTGCCCCTTTGTCCGTCATGGGCAGCCCATATGCGATGGGCTTTTCCAAACGGGTTTTTGGAACGGCACTTCCTTTCCATAAGTGATCGTATGTCCCTTTTCGCAAGTTGGTTTCGAAAAGGGAGGCCTTTTTGATCAACTTATGGAAAGTTGAAATCTCATGGAGCGAGAGAAGGGTTTTTAACTCGTTTTTAAAATTATCCAGGATGAGCATTACTGCGCATCCTTCGGATATGGGCTCTCGCACTTGGCCCAAAAGCGACCTCCATCTTATAATGAAGGCATGCACGTCTTCGTTCATGCCTTGCTTTGTATCCCTTAAGGTATTCAGAGTCGGCGTGACTTCTACGTTGTGTGCAAATCTTTGCATGAAGCAGTTCGCTAACTCTTCAAAAGTAGCGAACTGGCTTAAGTCGTAGGAAGACAGCCATTTGGCAGCTGTGCCTTTAAGGGATAGAGGGAACCAATACACCCATTTCATTGAGTCCTTTTTCTTCTTATGGGCTCGACGTGAGAAAAGCTGCAAGTGAGACCTAGGGTCTCCCATGCCATCATACCGATGGAAGTTTGGTATTTCATCGTCACTATCTGTTTCGTAATCCATAGGAAGGAAATCAGACAGGGCGTAGTTTCTTTTCTCTTTATTCTGCCCTTTTAGCAACTGCTGTAGGGCTTTACGGTCCTTTTGTGTGAAGGACTCATGGTATTGGTTGCCTTCCATTACGGAGGCCTCTTTGTGCTTGCAAGGTTTTTCAGATTTCTTTTTAGGCCTTTGTTCACCGTTCGATGAACATGAATCGCCTACTTCAGCCTCTTGGCTGAGAGCATCGATTTTGGCCTCAAACGACCTTCTCAAGTCCTCGATTTCATCTAGTTTTATTTTGTTTTTGAAAATCCTCCTAGAGTGAGAACTTGATGCGCATGAGCCTTACCTCGACACGTCACTTGGATTGGATTTTGACATGCTTTTCAAGCTTTTTCAAAATATCCTAAGTACAAGCAAAGAAAACAAGTTAAAACGACACCTTTTTACAAAATTTTCGCAAGACTCCTACTTAAAAACTCGATTTTTGAAAGGCTCACGTCCCACCGGGCATGCCAATCTCTGTAGACGCGCGAAAATCCCCGCCTCTTTGCCTTTTTCAGGGCTCGGAGCGGATCCTCTCGTGTGTCTAAGGCCTATGTATGCAAACAGGGCGTGCCATCTAGCTTATTTAAGCTAGCGAAGATATATTTAACACTGACTTCTAAACGTGGCGACTGTGAGCAAGTAAGCTCTTGTCGTCGCAGACCTTCTTGCACCGATGCGCAAGGGTCAGTCTGTACGCTTTGCAAAAATCGAGTTTTTGGAGAGAAAGTCTACGAAGCGGTTCGAGGTGTCTATTTCGGGTCTTTAAAATGCGATTGCATGTTTTAGATCACGTGGATTTGCACGTGCCTAAGTCTTTTCTTTTATCCCTTTTCGGGCCACCTAGTTTGTGTGTTATGAACACTCCACTACGTGGGCGAATTAGAGCGGGGCTTGCTTTGATGCAATATGCGTCCTACCTCGTGGTATGGCGTACATGCAATGCAAACTCACGCTACTCCAAAGGGAAAACCCGAAATGTAAAGACAATACTGAAGGGAAATAACCGAAGGGAAATAACCGAAGGGAAATAACCGAAGGGAGATATGTATATAGAATATGTATATGAACCCTTACTCGGGTCTTGCAAATAAGAGCGAAGGCTCAATGTGGGTGTGTGCTTGAATTGAAAGACTTACTCACACGACATGAAATTAAACCCAAATATAAATTGCAGTATGGCCTTGACTAAGGTCTTGGGAGTAAGAGCGAAGGCTCAATGTGTGTGAGAGTGCTTGAATTGAAGTACTACACACACGACATAAATGAAACCCAAATATAACTGCAATAAGGCCTTTACTAAGGTCTTGGGAATAAGAGCGAAGGCTCAATGTGTGTGAGAGTGCTTGAATTGAAGTACTACACACACGACATAAATGAAACCCAAATATAACTGCAATAAGGCCTTTACTAAGGTCTTGGGAATAAGAGCGAAGGCTCAATGTGTGTGAGAGTGCTTGAATTGAAAGACTTACACACACGACATGAAATGAAACCCAAATAGTATAGGTCGGCCCTTACTTGGGTCTTTCAAATAAGAGCGAAAGCTCAATGTGTGTGAGTGCTTGAATTGAAAGACAACGCACCCAACTTAAGCAAAACCCTTCGAAAATGAAAGTATATATATACACTTATGTATTAGGGGCTGATTAGGCCCGTGTGTGTTCAAAATCGTGCACAACTAAGAGAGTGCACGTGTGTGGGTGTGCCAAGCCACGTTATTACAAGCGGGGGGAGACTATGCTCCATTATTACAACCCTGTATCAAATTGAATCTCAAGCAAGTATACAACTAAAGACCGAGTTTAGGCACTTACGAGTAGCTGGTCCATAGAGGCCTTGCTTGAGCGTGGGCTTGGCCTTCGCCTTGGGCTGCAAACGGGAGCTCCGGGAGGGTGGATGACAAAGGGTGCTAGCCGGCTGCAAGTGGGGCGTGGGATAGGCCCCTCGAAGGTGGCTGGCTGCAAATGGGTGTCGCCTTGATGTGGGCGATTAAAGGGCTTGGCCAAGTGAGTGTGTAGGGTCACTAGGAGAGTCTAGAGTATTGGGGAGTATGGACCTAAAGGGGGTTTAAGGGAAGGCCGAATGGGAGTCTTATAGGGTAGCCGGATGTAGATGGGATGGTTAGGTAGTGGCCGGTAGTTTAGGTTGTGCTAGGTTCGGCTAAGGGAGAATGGTGGCAGCTGTAGACGCGCGAAAATCCCCGCCTCTTTTGCCTCTTTCGGGGCTTGGAGTGGATCTTCTCGTGCGTCTAAGGCCTATGTATACAAATAGGGCGTGCCAGCTAGCTTACTTAAGCTAGCGAAGATATATTTAACACTGACTTCTAAACGTGGCGACTGTGAACAAGTAAGCTCTTGTCGTCGCAGACCTTCTTGCACCGATGCGCAAGGGTCAGTCTGTACGCTTTTGCAAAAATCGAGTTTTGGGGAGAAAGTCTACGAAGTGGTTCGAGGTGTCTATTTCGGGTCTTTAAGATGCGATTGCATGTTTTAGATCACGTGAATTTGCACGTGCCTAAGTCTTTTCTTTTATCCCTTTTCGGGCCACCTAGTTTGTGTGTTATGAACACTCCACTACATGGGCGAATTCGAGCGGGGCTTGCTTTGATGCAATATGCGTCCTACCTCGTGGTATGGCGTAGATGCAATGCAAACTCATGCTACTCCAAAGGGAAAACCCGAAATGTAAAGACAATACTGAAGGGAAATAACAGAAGGGAAATAACCGAAGGGAAATAACCAAAGGGAAATAACCGAAGGGAAATAACCGAAGGGAAATAACCGAAGGGAAATATGTATATATCTTATGTATATGAGCCCTTACTCGGGTCTTGCAAATAAGAGCGAAGGCTCAATGTGGGTGCGTGCTTGAATTGAAAGACTTACACACACGACATGAATTTAAACCCAAATATAAATTGCAGTATGGCCTTGACTAAGGTCTTGGGAATAAGAGCGAAGGCTCAATGTGTGTGAGAGTGCTTGAATTGAAAGACTACCCACACAACATAAATGAAACCCAAATATAACTGCAATAAGGCCTTTACTAAGGTCTTGGGAGTAAGAGCGAAGGCTCAATGTGTGTGAAAGTGCTTGAATTGAAAGACTTACTCACACAACATGAAATGAAACCCAAATAGTATAGGTTGGCCCTTACTTGGGTCTTTCAAATAAGAGCGAAAGCTCAATGTGTGTGAGAGTGCTTGAATTGAAAGACTTACTCACATGACAAGAAATGAAACCCAAATAGTATAGGTCGGCCCTTACTTGGGTCTTTCAAATAAGAGCGAAAGCTCAATGTGTGTGAGAGTGCTTGAATTGAAAGACAACGCACCCAACTTAAACAAAACCCTTCGAAAATGAAATATATATGTACACTTATATATTAGGGGCTGATTAGGCCCGTGTGTGTTCAAAATTGTGCACGACTAAGAGAGTGCACGTGTGTGGTTGTGCCAAGCCACGTTATTACAAGCGAGGGGAGACTATGCTCCGTTATTACAACCCCGTATCAAATTGAATTTCAAGCAAGTGTACGACTAAAGACCGAGTTTAGACACTTACGAGTAGCTGGTCCGTAGAGGTCTTGCTTGAGCGTGGGCTTGGCCTTGGGCTGCAAGTGGGAGCTCCGCGAAGGTAGGTGTTCAAGGGTGCTGGCCGACTGCAAGTGGGGCGCGGGATAGGCGCCTCGGAGGTGGCCGGCGGCAAGTAGATGGCGCCTCAAGGTAAGGGGTTTAAATGGCTGAATGAGTGGGTTCTTAGGGTCACTAGGGGAGTTGGGAGTTTAGGGAAACTGGACCTAAAAGGTGAGCTGGTGGGAGGGCCGAGTAGGACACCTAGGGGGGTTGGCCGAATGGGAGATGGTGGCTAAGTAGTGGCCAACAACTTGGGTTATACTAGGTTCGGCTAGGTTTAGGTGGTGGCGACAAAAGGGCTGAGATGAAGGTAGGATGGGTGGCTAAGAGTGGAGAGGTGGAAGAGAGGGGCTTTGAGGGAGTTCAGGGCACTTACCGAATGGGGAGAGGTGACGAGTGAAGTGGGAAGGTGGCGGGCAGGTGGCTGTCGGCTGGTTCGGTTGGGTGAAGATGATGGCGTCCGGCTGAGGGGTGGTGGTGGTGGATGGAAAAGGGAAGGTGGCGGAGCAGGTGGCGGCTGGTGGAGCAGCTGGAGCAGGCCAAGGTGGGGAGTCGTCCCGGTTGGGTGAGAGAAGGGAGAAGGAGAGGGCCCGGCTGGGTGAGGTAGTGGTTCCCCCTTTGAAACCCGCCCACAAGGAGGGGGGTTTAAATAGGGGATGGGTAGGTCGGTTAGGGCTGGGCTGTGGGTAGTGGTTAGGTGGTTTAGGTAGGGTGGTATGTAGATAAGGTGGGCTGGAAGGGGTTGGGCCAGATATTTTAAAACTAGGGGTTTGGGTAAATCGTGGGCTAAGAGTGGTTTAGGGGTTTAGGGCTAGGTTAGGTGGTTGGGTTTTAGGGTGAGGTTTAGTGAGCTAGGTTAGGTGATTAGGCTAGGTTTAGGCTAGGATTAGGGAAATTAATCTAGGTTTAGGGAAGGATTAGGGAAGTGGGTTAGGTGATTAGGTTGGGATTAGGCCGGGATTAGGGAAGTGGGTTAGGTGATTAGGTTCAGATTAGGGGTGGATTAGGGGTTTAGGCTAGGTTTTGGCATTTTGGGTTAGGTTTAGGTGAAGGAGCTCCCTTAGCATGGCCCATAGACCTTGATCACCCCATGTTGGTGCAGCCCTAGGTTAGGTTTTAGCTAATTACAAGCTTAAACCCACTCAATTAGGCTAACCCACATGATTAACCCCAAACTTGACACACAAGTCAAGCTTAATACAACACTCTTGATATTTTTCACCCCACTCTCTCTCATGCCCAATATCCCACGTGAAACTCAAGTGGGCCCCACCTCCATTTATGAGAAGGTGATGTGGGCCATGGATATGGATATTGGATCTCTGGATCCAAATCCAAATCCAAGTCCACATATGGGTTTGGATTGGAATCTGGATATATATGGTCCAGATCCAATCCAAACTGAACTCTGACTCCTTCGAGCTGGGTTCGAAACGGACGATTCGTGCGGGGCCTGACAGCATCAGTACTCCGTCTACGTTGGGTCTTCGCCAACATGGTCGTCCGCCTCCGTTTCTGCCTTCCGGAGATGACTTCAAATGCTATTTTGGTAAGAACAGGGTCTTGGACGTTCGAGATCCTGGGGTGTGAATCAGATACAAGAGTTGCTGTGCCGGGCTTGACATGTGCTCCGGTTTCGGGCTCTTCTTGGCTCTCCTGGTCCTGTCTTGATCGGGCCAAGCCACTTTGGGGTTTCAAAACATGTTTTAAAAGGGTTTTCAAAAGCTATATCGTATGTTTTTGAAAGATATAGTTTAAAACATATATACAGGGTTGTCTGGAAGGCTCCTGGGTTTCCAGACTCAAAAATGGCCCTTTGGGGCTGCTTGTACAAAACCAGGTGGATTTTGAGAAATTCGTGGGATTTCGGGGTGTTTACAGATGCCCCTCTTTGGCCTTGTCCAAATCGATTTGGATAAGGGCAAAGATGACAAACACCCCTTTTAATGTCTCCCTGGATCTAGCCACGAAGAATATGGGATCGTCCCATTTTAGCAAAATCTCAATTTTACAAACTCTGGTAGGAGGAGATATCACGCCAAAGGGTTCACTTATGGAATCTGGTCCTAAATGGGATCATCTTTATGCAAGTACCATGCGTGGAATGCAGATGACATGGGTGTGGTGCCAAGAGTGGCGACCTCCCAGAGACCAGATGAGGTCGAACTCTAGAGACTTACAAGGCCTACTGCTCCAAGTGAGCAAAATCCTATGTTGTTCGATGTTCGGTTTTCAAAACTTATTTACAAAAAGCTATTTACAAAAGGGACAACTGTCTTGAGTCTCGATCCTAAGGATCTCGAGCTCTTCGTGCTTGCCCTTGTTTGAGTCTTAACACTCGCTTATTTAGCGGAGGTTTTATAAGAAAACAAGCTTCATTTCAAATTCCTACGCCTTACTCGAAACGTCGAATTCTCAAACAAGATGGAATTCAAGTAAGTAAATCCTATTTTTACTTTAGGATTCCTCGAAATGAACCATGCTTTAGCTTGGGATAAGCCAGGGATGGGAAAGAGATACCACGGTCCCTTCTGAAGCGTCCCGTGGTTTAAGGCATAGAAGGCGGAAAACTGCTCTTTTTGAGCTTTTTGGCCTCTTTTTCCTTTTTTCATAGAGGGTCTCCGTTTGGGAGTATTTTTTCTTTAATCCCTCTTTTTTTCATAAGAGAATCAATTTTTCTTTTTGAAGTCTGGTTTCTTTCTTTTGGAAAGAGACTTTAAATGGGAAATTCCCTTTTGATTTGGGCCTTTGTTTTCCTTTTGGAAGGAGAAGATAAGAGGGGAGGACTTATCCCAAGCCTACACTCGATCCATTCCAGATCAGCCTATTTAGAAATAGCACGTACTACTTGCAAGTATCTTGCTATGTTGAACTAGGCCCTTCTTTGTAAGATGAAGGATTTTGAAATGCAACCACGATTTTGAAAACTCCACTCTTTCACAAGTGCGAATTCTCTTACTTAGGGTCACACGAGTTGCCTTTGCACCTTATTCACATGTCCCAGGGCAGCTATCCCTATAAAATTTTCGAAAACTGGAATTTAATCCAGATCCTACACATGATACTTCTTTAAGTATTGAATATTGATAGGATCTGCTAAATTCCTACCTTCTACATCGATCAACCAATACGAATTGTTCGTAGTGGTTGCTCGTACAACATAGGGTCCATCCCAGTTGGGGCGCCACTTGCCTAGGGGGTGTGGGCCACGATGGTGGATGGTTTTCAAGACCAGATCTCCCACTTCAAAGTGGCGAGGTCTCATGTGTTTGCTATAATGTCGGGTTATCCTTTGCCGGTATGCACGAGCATGATCCATGGCAAGGAGTCGCCTCTCATCTAGCAAATCTAGCTCGGCCATCCTAGCATGCTGAAGCGTCTCTAGGGGGAGGTCGAGTGCAATGGATGTATGGAATGAATGCAGTTGGGTATGAATGGGAAGAATGGCGTTTGTGCCATAGACCAATTCGAATGGTGTGGCATTCGTGGGAGTCCGGATGGAAGTCCTATAAGCCCATAAGGCTTCATCCAGCTTCTCATGCCACCTCCTACCCTTCTCTAAGGTTTTCTCAATGATACCAATGAGAGTCTTGTTTGTGGCTTCGGCTTGGCCGTTGCCTTGAGGGTAGTAGGGCGAGGAGAAGTGGTGAGTTATGCCATACGTGTTGCACAACTTAACCATCCGCTCGTTCTTGAATGGGGTACCATTATCAGACACAAGGTCTCGTGGAACCCCAAATCGAGCCAAGATATTCCTCCGGATGAAAGCCACTACATGTTGCCCCATTACATTCGTTAGGGAAATGGCTTCCACCCACTTGGAGAAATACTCCGTGGCTGCTAAAATAAAACGATGCCCATTCGAGGCCTTTGGAAATATTGGGCCTACTATGTCAAACGCCCACATGGTAAATGGCCAGGGGCTGACCACGGAATGCAATGCCGATGAAGGGATATGAATGGCGTGCCCATGCACTTGACATGGATGACACTTCCTAACATGATCGTGACAATCCTTTTTCAGGGTGGACCAAAAATAACCCCCTCTAAGTATTTTCATCGCCATCATGTTGGCATTAACATGACCTCCACATTCTCCGTCGTGGAACTCGTGCATCACTATCCTAGCCTCCTCTAGGTCGATACACCTAAGCAGAATGCCGGTAAAACTCTTTTTGTATAAGACCCCACCCAGAATGGTGTATCGGGTCGAAATCTTACGAATGAATGCCCTATCTTTGGATGTGGCATCCTCGGTGAATCCCCATTTTCTAAAAATTGTTTTATGTCATAGAACCAGGGTTTTTCAATAGACTCTGGGTTGTTTTGGCAAATATCCAAGTCGTGTGTGGATGGATGGGGCGCATGCCATATTTCCAAAGATCTGGTCCCTGAAATGGGATCGACCTTCAGGGCTGAACCCAAGGAGGAGAGGGCATCGGCAATGCCATTGTCCTCTCTTCCTACGTGTGTGAGCTTACACGATTGGAAGGATTGGACCAATCGAGTGGCCAACTCGTGATATGGAAGTAGTTTCTCATTACGTACTTGCCAAATTTTTAAAACCTGGTTTATGACAAGGAGCGAATCTCCAAAGACCTCGATGCATGATGCCCCTAGAGTTTTCGAAATCCTTAAGCCTTGTATGAGTGCTTCATACTCAGCTACGTTGTTGGAACATTCAAAATCTAAGCGGACTGCTATGGGAATCTCGCCCTTTTCAGGGGAGATTAGGATGATCCCGGCACCAGCCCCTCGTTGGTTTCGTGCCCCGTCGAAGTGCATCTTCCACTCTTGGTTTTCGAAAGAATTTGCCAAAATGTGGTTTTGAAAATGGTTTTGCAATATGCCTTCATCAGGCATTTCGACAAGAGTGGGATATGCGTCCTCCAAGGGGAAGTCAGCCACGTAATCTGCTAGGGCTTGCCCCTTAACGGAGATCTGGTGATGGTATTTCAGATCATACTCCATTAGAAGGAGTTGCCATTTGCCCAATCTACCCGTGAGAATGGGTTTTTCGAACAAGTGCTTGATTGGATCAAGCTTGGACACTATCCAGATCTCATGATCTAGGAAGTAGTGTCTGAATTTCTGGCAGGCCCAGACTAGGGCCAAGCACGTCTTCTCCATGGCTTGATAATTTCGTTCATAAGCCAAGAGAGTTTTCGAAATATAGTAGATGGCATACTCCTTATGGGTGTCATCCTCGTATTGAGCCAACAGGGCTCCTAAAGCGTTTACATGCATGGAGATGTATAGTAAAAGCGGTTTTCCTTGTTTTGGAGGATTCAAAACGGGGGGATTAACCAAGTATGCCTTTAGTCTCTCGAAGGACTTTTGGCATTCGTCATCCCATAAGAATTTCGTACCCTTCCTCAACAGTTTGTTGAAGGGTTCGCATCTAGTTGCCAGATTCGATATGAATCGGCGCACAGATTGTAATCGACCCTGAAGGCTACGGACTTGGGTGAGATTGGAGGGTGGAGTCATGTCTATGATGGCTCGACACTTAGAGGGGTCGACTTCTATTCCCCTTTGGCTCACCATAAAGCCTAGAAGCTTCCCTGATTCTACCCCGAACACACATTTTTGAGGGTTTAGCTTTACTTTGTAAAGCCTAAGCCTTTCGAAAATCTTTTGTAAACATTCGATATGGGTGCATCGGGTTTTGGATTTCGCCAAGAGATCATCTACATACACTTCTACAAGCTCGTGAATTTGATCATGGAAGATCGTGTTCATGGCTCGTTGGTATGTTGCGCCAGCATTTTTCAAACCAAAGGGCATGACTGTATAGCAGTACGTGCCCCATGGGGTTGTGAAGGCGGTCTTACCCTGATCTCGTGGACTTAGTTTGATTTGATTATAGCCTGAATAGCCATCCATAAATGAAAACATCTCATGATTTGTAGTACTATCGACTATCAAATCTATGTTTGGTAAAGGATAATTATCCTTTGGAGTGGCTTTATTCAGGTTTCTGAAATCGATGCATATTCGAATTTTCCCATTGGTTTTTCGAACTACAACGATATTTGACAACCAATCAGAATACGCAATGGGTTTTATAAATTCGGCTTTTAGCAGATCTTCTAAACCCTCTTTGACTTGCGTGTGTACCTTCGGGTGTATTTTCCTAAGCTTCTGCTTTATTGGTTTTACACCTACATCTAAGGGAAGACGATGCTCGACTATGCTGGGATCTATGCCCGGCATGTCTTCATACGTCCATGCAAACACATCTAAATAGGTTCGTAGAAATGCAATGAATGCTAACTTTTCAGTTTCATGCAAGCATACGCCTATTTTGATGGTTTTGGGATTGGAATCATCCCCTAGGTTCACCTCTACGAAATCTCCTCCTACTGATTGGGAAGGTCTTTCAAAATCGAGAATTCTATGAAATTCTGGGAGCTCAGAAGTGGGATCTTCCTCAAGGGGATCCACTTCTGGGCTTTGATCATTCTCGTGGGATATAGACCCGAGGGAACTTGATGCGTGGTTTTCAAAATAACCTGGTTTTGTACTTGGATTTTCAAGTGATTTCGAAATTTTTGGTCTGGCTATGCAGACGACGTTTCTTTCGAAATCCTTTTCTTTCGCCAAAGTCATACCAGGAGCAGCTATGTACAAAATCTTTTTGGTATTTTCCAAATTTTCGATTTTTTTGGGTTTTTGTAAAACAAGAACTTTGGGAACTATACAAAGCACACTTTTTTCGAGTTTTTGTTTTTCCATTGTTTTTGGTTTTTCTTGTTTTTCGATTTTTTCGATTTTAAGTTTTTCAAATGTTTTTGGTATTTTTTTAGAAAAAGGGATCTTCCGTCATACCTACAAAGGGAAAACACTATGGGTTAGGCTCGGAATAGGAGGTCTAAACCATAGGTCTCTTCTAAGACAGGCTCCGGGGCACCCTTGACCCAGGTGGTCACCGGGGGTGGCTCCGGCGGTATTCGGGGAGTATAGCCGATCCCATATCGGCTTGGGTTGGCCCTAGGCAGGATGGGCTCTAGGAGACCCTGGTTTTGTGCCCCTAGACTCTTGTAGGGCGTGTAGCCCATGTTCAATAACATGTTCCACGACCTTTTGTTTTTTGAAAAGATGGGATATAAGTCGTGGTCCTGGAACATGCTATCGTCCATATTAGGCTCGTATGGCCTTTTGTCCAGGGGTTTTGGAAATAGGGAACGTTTGGGTTTTCCTAGGAGGATTAGAGTCGGGAGGGGACCTGCTTTGGGCGGCCCCTTCACACATACAACCTTCCTAGGGTTGTTCAACACGAGCCGAGGTGGCTCAACCATAATTTGCCCCAGGTTAGCCTCATGGGCCTGGGAGCTCGATAAACAAGGGGAGTTTATGATCCCCTGAAGCTGTGGGTGACTCTCACCTAGGATCACTACGACCTGGTCCCTAAAAGGGATCTTGACACACCTGTGGAAGGTGGATGGCACAGCGCACAAACTGTGTATCTAGGGTCTTCCCAGCAACAGGTTATAATGGGGGTGGATGTCCAAGACATGGAACACCCCCGTGTGTTCGATGCCTCCCGTTTCCATTGGGAGTTCGATGGATCCTAAAGGTCTAGACGCATTCCCATCGTATCCAGTGATAACGATGGGCTTGGGTTCACTAAAGTCAAGGTGACTCCGATTTTATACGCCACGTGAAGTGGAAGGATGTTGAGCCCTCCTCCACCATCGACTAGGCACCTGTCCAGAGAGTGGTTGTTTAGAACCACCTCGATATGCAGGGCCTGGTTATGGGTTTCGTAGGGTCTATCTACATCATCTTCCGAAAAGGTGATGGGCGATTTTGCTCCTAATAAAGCCACTTGGGCAGACAAGGATTCCGGACTTATGTTCGAATCAACCTTGGCCCTTTCTAGAATTTTCTCTAAGACAAGTCTATGCCTAGGCGAGGTTTTGATAAGCTCTAGAATAGACATGTGAATAGTAATCTTTGAAAGGTGGTTTTCGAAATCATAAGGATTTAGGATGATTTTGTCCTTATCTGCTTTTGGCAGACCACTAGGGATACATGCTTTTGAGGGGCCAAGCACACTGACCACCTTTTGAGCACCTTGAAGGTGCGGGGGTTGGTAGATCCTCCCGGATCTAGTGACTTCCCCCACGACCAGCCTAGGGTTTGCGCTAAACTTGGCTCTAAGGATGAGCTGAGGAGAACCTTGAGTTTTCAAAACTGGTTTTGCCGGGGTTTCCACTTTTGGTGGTCCCCGAATGACGACTTGGGCGGGCCTCTTGTATAGTACAAGGATGGGCGCACCAGCAGGTCGACCAGGTTCTGGTTTTTGCGCTAGTTCCTTGGAAATGGTGAGGGTACATACCTCTTTTCCTTTCCCACTGCCACTGGCGTGTTTGGGAAAGGGTTCCTTGAAGATAGCTTGAGGTGGCTCAGGTTCCGCAGTGACCTGGAGCCGGCCCTCCGCTATCAAGTTCTCAATTTTATTTAGAAGAGAGAAGCAACGTTTGGTATCATGGCCTTTGAGCCGATGATACTTGCAAAATCGGTTTAAATACCCCCCTTTGGACGTGACTCCTTCGGGGATTTCAGGGAGTTCGATCATGCCCTGGGCAAGTAAGAGGTCTAAGACCTCCGACACAGGTTGCCCCAGCGGAGTGTACTCCCGTTTTTCAATTGGTTTTGAAAAATTGCGTTCTCTCTTATTTTCTATTTTTTCAAAATTTTTAGAAGTGCCCGCCATGCCTGGATCCACCCGGACATTTGCGATTTTATGGGGCTTTGCCCCTTTGTCCGTTGTGGGCAGCCCATATGCGATGGGCTTTTCCACACGTGTTTTGGGAACGACACTTCCTTTCCATAAGTGGTCGTATGTCCCTTTTCGCAAGTTGGTTTTGAAAAGGGAGGCCTTTTTGATCAACTTATGGAAAGTTGAAATCTCATGGAGCGAGAGAAGGGTTTTTAACTCGCTTTTGAAATTATCCAGGATGAGCATTACTGCGCATCCTTCGGATATAGGCTCTTGCACTTGGCCCAAAAGAGACCTCCACCTTATAATGAAGGCATGCACGTCCTCGTTCATGCCTTGCTTTGTATCCCTTAAGGTATTCAGGGTTGGCGTGACTTCCACGTTGTGTGCAAACCTTTGCATGAAGCAGTTCGCTAACTCTTCAAAAGTAGCGAACTGGCTTAAGTCGTAGGAAGCCAGCCATTTAGCAGCTGTGCCCTTAAGGGATAGAGGGAACCAATACACCCATTTCATCGAGTCCTTTTTCTTCTTATGGGCTCGACGTGAGAAAAGCTGCAAGTGAGACCTAGGGTCTCCCATGCCATCATACCGATGGAAGTTCGGTATTTCATCGTCACTGTCTGTTTCGTAATCCATAGGAAGGAAATCAGACAGGGCGTAGCTTCTTTTCTCTTTATTTTGCCCTTTCAACAGCTGCTGTAGGGCTTTACGGTCCTTTTGTGTGAAGGACTCGTGGTATTGGTTGCCTTCCATTACGGAGGCCTCTTTTTGCTTGCGAGGTTTTTCAGATTTCTTTTTAGGCCTTTGTTCACCGTTCGATGAACATGAATCGCCTACTTCAGCCTCTTGGCTGAGAGCATCGATTTTGGCCTCAAACGACCTTCTCAAGTCCTCGATTTCATCTAGTTTTATTTTGTTTTTGAAAATCCTCCTAGAGTGAGAACTTGATGCGCATGAGCCTTGGCTCGACACTTCACTTGGATTGGATTTTGACATGCTTTTCAAGCTTTTTCAAAATTTCCTAAGTACAAGCAAAGAAAACAAGTTAAAATGACACCTTTATAAAATTAAAATGACACCTCTACAAGTAAACTCGATTTTTGAAAAGGCTCACCTCCCACCGGGCGTGCCAATCCCTGTAGACGCGCGAAAATCCCTGCCTCTTTTGCCTCTTTCGGGGCTTGGAGTGGATCTTCTCGTGCGTCTAAGGCCTATGTATACAAATAGGGCGTGCCAGCTAGCTTACTTAAGGTAGCGAAGATATATTTAACACTGACTTCTAAACGTGGTGACTGTGAGCAAGTAAGCTCTTGTCGTCGCAGACCTTCTTGCACCGATGCGCAAGGGTCAGTCTGTACGCTTTTGCAAAAATCGAGTTTTGGGGAGAAAGTCTACGAAGCGGTTCGAGGTGTCTATTTCGGGTCTTTAAGATGCGATTGCATGTTTTAGATCACGTGAATTTGCACGTGCCTAAGTCTTTTCTTTTATCCCTTTTCGGGCCACCTAGTTTGTGTGTTATGAACACTCCACTACATGGGCGAATTCGAGCGGGGCTTGCTTTGATGCAATATGCGTCCTACCTCGTGGTATGGCGTAGATGCAATGCAAACTCACGCTACTCCAAAGGGAAAACCCGAAATGTAAAGACAATACTGAAGGGAAATAACAGAAGGGAAATAACCGAAGGGAAATAACCGAAGGGAAATAACCAAAGGGAAATATGTATATATCTTATGTATATGAGCCCTTACTCGGGTCTTGCAAATAAGAGCGAAGGCTCAATGTGGGTGCGTGCTTGAATTGAAAGACTTACACACACGACATGAATTTAAACCCAAATATAAATTGCAGTATGGCCTTGACTAAGGTCTTGGGAATAAGAGCGAAGGCTCAATGTGTGTGAGAGTGCTTGAATTGAAAGACTACCCACACAACATAAATGAAACCCAAATATAACTGCAATAAGGCCTTTACTAAGGTCTTGGGAGTAAGAGCGAAGGCTCAATGTGTGTGAAAGTGCTTGAATTGAAAGACTTACTCACACAACATGAAATGAAACCCAAATAGTATAGGTCGGCCCTTACTTGGGTCTTTCAAATAAGAGCGAAAGCTCAATGTGTGTGAGAGTGCTTGAATTGAAAGACTTACTCACACGACAAGAAATGAAACCCAAATAGTATAGGTCGGCCCTTACTTGGGTCTTTCAAATAAGAGCGAAAGCTCAATGTGTGTGAGAGTGCTTGAATTGAAAGACAACGCACCCAACTTAAACAAAACCCTTCGAAAATGAAATATATATGTACACTTATATATTAGGGGCTGATTAGGCCCGTGTGTGTTCAAAATTGTGCACGACTAAGAGAGTGCACGTGTGTGGTTGTGCCAAGCCACGTTATTACAAGCGGGGGGAGACTATGCTCCGTTATTACAACCCCGTATCAAATTGAATTTCAAGCAAGTGTACGACTAAAGACCGAGTTTAGACACTTACGAGTAGCTGGTCCGTAGAGGTCTTGCTTGAGCGTGGGCTTGGCCTTGGGCTGCAAGTGGGAGCTCCGCGAAGGTAGGTGATCAAGGGTGCTGGCCGGCTGCAAGTGGGGCGCGGGATAGGCGCCTCGGAGGTGGCCGGCGGCAAGTAGATGGCGCCTCAAGGTAAGGGGTTTAAATGGCTGAATGAGTGGGTTCTTAGGGTCACTAGGGGAGTTGGGAGTTTAGGGAAACTGGACCTAAAAGGTGAGCTGGTGGGAGGGCCGAGTAGGACACCTAGGGGGGTTGGCCGAATGGGAGATGGTGGCTAAGTAGTGGCCAGCAACTTGGGTTATACTAGGTTCGGCTAGGTTTAGGTGGTGGCGGCAAAAGGGCTGAGATGAAGGTAGGATGGGTGGCTAAGAGTGGAGAGGTGGAAGAGAGGGGCTTTGAGGGAGTTCGGGGCACTTACCGAATGGGGAGAGGTGACGAGTGAAGTGGGAAGGTGGCGGGCAGGTGGCTGTCGGCTGGTTCGGTTGGGTGAAGATGATGGCGTCCGGTTGAGGGGTGGTGGTGGTGGATGGAAAAGGGAAGGTGGCAGAGCAGGTGGCGGCTGGTGGAGCAGCTGGAGCAGGCCAAGGTGGGGAGTCGTCCCGGCTGGGTGAGAGAAGGGAGAAGGAGAGGGCCCGGCTGGGTGAGGTAGTGGTTCCCCCTTTGAAACCCGCCCACAAGGAGGGGGGTTTAAATAGGGGATGGGTAGGTCGGTTAGGGCTGGGCTGTGGGTAGTGGTTAGGTGGTTTAGGTAGGGTGGTATGTAGATAAGGTGGGCTGGAAGGGGTTGGGCCAGATATTTTAAAACTAGGGGTTTGGGTAAATCGTGGGCTAAGGGTGGTTTAGGGGTTTAGGGCTAGGTTAGGTGGTTGGGTTTTAGGGTGAGGTTTAGTGAGCTAGTGTAAACACCCCAAATCTTCTATTTTTCAAAAACTCTCGAAACACCAAAAAGCTCATTTGAGCCAAAACGATGACCTGTTTTGAATTGTGAAAACAGGTACAGAAGGCAAAAGAAGACCCTAGGCCCGAAGAGGATTCAAGCCCAGAGCTTCAGAAGCCACTCCCTGATAAAAAAACAAAAGAAAGCAGAGCCCATTTGATGAAAAGCTCAACGGAGTCCAGAACGGCGAGATGGAGTCCGGATGACAAAGTTGGGGGAAAACCCAGCACCAGACGGAGCACTGATGAAGCCAGTGCCCGCACAGATCGTTCGCCTCGAGAAGCCAAGAAGGACTGTCCGAAGAAATTTTGATTTGGATCTGGACCATATATATCCAAATCCAAATCCATGTAATGAATAGTGTTTGGATTTGGGCCAATCCAAATAGTGTTTGGGTCGATCCAAATAGTGTTTGGATTTGGATTGGATTTAAATAGTGTTTGGATTGGATCGGATTTGGATCAAAATATCCAGATCCGTATCCATAAAAATATTGGGTTTGGATCGGATACAGATCTCAAAATATCCGAGATCCAATATCCAGATCCAAATAGTGTTTGGATTTGGGTATGGATCCAAACCCCAAACCCAAACCCAAATCCAAGACCCACCTCAAATCTCTATAAATAGAGGTGAGGGGGTCCATGTAAAGGGTTCATGCAAATATTTGGGAGGAGAGAGAGGGAGTGATAGACCTAGCCATGTGGGCTCATTGGGTGAGGTGGGTTCAAGCCATGTGGGCTAAGTGGGTCTAGACCAAGGGGCTGCAACCAAGGTGAGCTGGACCAAGTGGCTGCAACCGTGGAGACGTGGGCTCAAGCCAAGAAGGACCGGCTCCAAGAGGTAAGCCTAACCTAACCTAGCCATTCTCTCTACACCCCTCTAAACCTAACCCCAACCTAGCCTAGGTTCGAACCTACCTAACCCCAACTGAACCTAACCCTAACTAAACCTAGCCCTAACCCAACCTAGGTTCGACCAAACCTAACCCTAGACTTGAACCAACCTAAACCTAACCGGACCGCGCCTGCCGTGCGCACCCTGACTCTGTCCGCGCGCCCTGACGCCATCCCGCGCCCTGACGCCATCCCGCGCCCCAGCGCCAGACGCCCGCCAGCGCCCATCGCCCAGCGCCCAGCGCCAGGCGCCCGATTGCTGCGCCCGACGCCTTCCTGCCGACTTGACCACCTTCCTGCCGACCTAACCTGCACCCTGGCCGTGACCTGTACCCTAGGACAGACCCTAGGACAGACCCTACACAGCCCCCGTCTTGGCCGAACCTTAGTTCCCCTAAGACCCTAACCGTGCCTCATAGAACCTCTCTCAAAGCCACCTAGGATAACCCCCTCTTGGCTGCCCAAGGTGAACCGTGAGCCCACGTGCAAGCAAGTTGAACATGGACCAGCTATTTGTAAGTGTCTAAACTTGGTCTATTACATTAACTTGCTTTATATTCAATTAAATTTTGATACGGGGTTGTAGTAAAGGAGCTTCGTCTCCCCCCGATTGTAATAACGTGGTTTGACACACCCACACACATGTGCACTTGAGCCTTTCCGCTCTTAGTCGTACACTTTTTGCACACACACGGGCCTAACCAGCCCTTAATATATAGTTATATTTATATATTTTAAGTCAAGGGGGTTTTTAATTAAGTCGTGTGTGTTGTCTTTCTATTTTCCACACGCACACACATTGAGCCTTCACTCTTACTCCCAAGACCTTAGTAAAGGCCTTATTGCAGTTATATTTGGGTTTCATTTATGTCGTGTGCGTAGTACTTCAATTCTACACTCACACACATTGAGCTTTCGCTCTTACTCCCAAGACCTTAGTCAAGGCATACTGCAATTTATATTTGGGTTTCATTTCATGTCGTGTGTGTAAGTCTTTCAATTCAAGCACGCACACACATTGAGCCTTCGCTCTTATTTCCAAGACCCAAGTAAGGGCCCCTACATATACTCTATATAAAGTATTTCTTTCGGCATTGTCTTTTAAATTCGGGTTTTCCCTTTGGAGTAGCGTGAGTTTGCATTGCATCTACGCCATACCACGAGGTAGGACGCATATTGCATCGAAGCAAGCCCCGTACTCCCGCTCAAATTCGCCCCATGTAGTGGAGTGTTCATAACACACACCTAGGTGGCCCATAAAGGGATAAAAAGAAAGACTTAGGCACGTGCAAATCCACGTGATCTAAAATCTGAAAATCGTACAAACCCGAATCAAATCGTGCAAGACTTAGGCTATTTCGATGCACGCCCATCGTGCCTAAGTAGATTAAAATTTGAAAGACTTAGGGTCGTCCAACCCTTACAAAGTCAAAATCGCCCAAATGCATGGTTTTCAAAAGGTTTTAAAACACTTCTTCATTCAAAATATTTTGAGTTAAACTTGTTTCAAAACGAAGTCTCTAAGCGTACAGACTGACCCTTGCGCATCGGTGCAAGAAGGTCTGCGACGTAAAAATCCCGCTTGCCTACAATCGCCTTTCAAAAGTCAGATTGTTTTCAAAACATACTTTGCTAGTTAAAGTAAACTAGCTGGCACGCCCATAAAGCGAAGTAGATTGCGAAAAGGTTCACTTCAGGCCTAAGAACCCGTAAGTGAAAATTTTCGGTGTCTACAGCTAGGTTAGGTGATTAGGCTAGGTTTAGGCTAGGATTAGGGAAATTAATCTAGGTTTAGGGAAGGATTAGGGAAGTGGGTTAGGTGATTAGGTTGGGATTAGGCCGGGATTAGGGAAGTGGGTTAGGTGATTAGGTTGGGATTAGGCCGGGATTAGGGAAGTGGGTTAGGTGATTAGGTTCAGATTAGGGGTGGATTAGGGGTTTAGGCTAGGTTTAGGCATTTTGGGTTAGGTTTAGGTGAAGGAGCTCCCTTAGCATGGCCCATAGACCTTGATCACCCCATGTTGGTGCAGCCCTAGGTTAGGTTTTAGCTAATTACAAGCTTAAACCCACTCAATTAGGCTAACCCACATGATTAACCCCAAACTTGACACACAAGTCAAGCTTAATACAACACTCTTGATATTTTTCACCCCACTCTCTCTCATGCCCAATATCCCACGTGAAACTCAAGTGGGCCCCACCTCCATTTATGAGAAGGTGATGTGGGCCATGGATATGGATATTGGATTGGATCTCTGGATCCAAATCCAAATCCAAGTCCACATATGGGTTTGGATTGGAATCTGGATATATATGGTCCAGATCCAATCCAAACTGAACTCTGACTCCTTCGAGCTGGGTTCGAAACGGACGATTCGTGCGGGGCCTGACAGCATCAGTACTCCGTCTGCGTTGGGTCTTCGCCAACATGGTCGTCCGCCTCCGTTTCTGCCTTCCGGAGATGACTTCAAATGCTATTTTGGTAAGAACAGGGTCTTGGACGTTCGAGATCCTGGGGTGTGAATCAGATACAAGAGTTGCTGTGCCGGGCTTGACATGTGCTCCAGTTCCGGGCTCTTCTTGGCTCTCCTGGTCCTGTCTTGATCGGGCCAAGCCACTTTGGGGTTTCAAAACATGTTTTAAAAGGGTTTTCAAAAGCTATATCGTATGTTTTTGAAAGATATAGTTTAAAACATATATACAGGGTTGTCTGGAAGGCTCCTGGGTTTCCAGACTCAAAAATGGCCCTTTGGGGCTGCTTGTACAAAACCAGGTGGATTTTGAGAAATTCGTGGGATTTTGGGGTGTTTACAGCAGCAAAGGGCTGATGTGTAGGTGAGATGATGGTATGGTGGGTGGCTAGGAATGGAGAGGGAGTAGAGAAGGATTTAGGTAGAGTTGGGGGGTGCTTACCGAATGGGGAGAAGGTGGTACCCGGTTGGGAGGAAGATGGGCAGGCTGTGAAGCTCGGCCGGGAGGTGGTGGAGGTGGCGGTGCAAGATGTGGGGGATGGAAGGATGGTGGTGGTGCAGGCGGCGTAGGTGGAGCAGCTGGGGCAGGTGGGAGATGGTGGGACTCGGCTGGACTTGGGGAAGGAGGGGACCCGGCTGGGATGGGTGAAGCCACTAGATAGGGAAAGCCCGCCCCCAAAAGGGGGGGGGTTATATAGGGATGGGTAGGTTTGTTAGGGCTGGGTTTGGGGTAGTGGTTAGGTGGTTTAGGTAGGGTGGTATGAAGATAAGGTGGGCTGGAAAGGGTAGGGCCAGATATTTTGAAAACTAGTGGTTTGGGTAGATTGTGGGCTAGGGGTGGTTTAGGGGTTTAGGGCTAGGTTAGGTGGTTGGGTTCTAGGTGAGGTTTAGTGAGCTAGGTTAGGTGATTAGGCTAGGTTTAGGCTAGGTTTAGGGAAATTAACCTAGGTTTAGGGAAGGATTAGGGAAGTGGGTTAGGTGATTAGGTTGGGATTAGGCCGGGATTAGGGAAGTGGGTTAGATGTTTAGGCTCAGATTAGGGGTGGATTAGGGTGGTAGGCTAGGATTAGGTGTTTTGGGTTAGGTTTAGGTGAAGGAGCTCCCTTAGCATGGCCCATAGACCTTAACCATATCATGTTGGTGCAGCCCTAGGTTAGGTTTTGGCTAATTACAAGCTTAAACCCACTCAATTAGGCTAACCCACATGATTAACCCCAAACTTGACACACAAGTCAAGCTTAATTACAACCCTCTTGATATTTTCCATCCCCACTCTCTCTCATGCCCATGATCCCACGTGAATTTCAAGTGGGCCCCACCTCCATTTATGAGAAGGTGATGTGGGCCATGGATATGGATATTGGATTGGATCTCTAGATCCAAATCCAAATCCAAGTCCACATATGGGTTTGGATTGGGATCTGGATATATATGGTCCAGATCCAATCCAAACTGAACTCTGACTCCTTCGAGCTAGGTTCGAAACGGACGATTCGTGCGGGGCCTGACAGCATCAGTACTCCATTTGCATTGGGTCTTCGCCAACATGGTCGTCTGCCTCCGTTTCTGCCTTCCGGAGATGACTTCAAATGATATTTTGATAAGAACAGGGTCTTGGACGTTCGAGATCCTGGGGTGTGAATCAGATACAAGAGTTACTGTGCCGGGCTCGACATGTGCTCCGATTCCGGGCTCTTCTTAGCTCTTCTGGTCCTGTCTTGATCGGGCCAAGCCGCTTCGGGGTTAAAAAACGTGTTTTAACAAGGTTTTAAAGCTATATTATATATTTTTGAAATATGAAGTTTAAAACATATATACAGGGTTGTCTGGAAGGCTCCTGGGTTTCTAGACTCAAAAAAATGGCCCTTTGGGGCTGCTTGTATAAAACCAGATGGATTTCGAGAAATTCATGGGATTTCGGGGTGTTTACACCACTTGAATTTCACGTGGGATTATGGGCATGAGAGAGAGTGGGGGTGGATAAGATCAAGTGTGTGTTGTAATTAAGCTTGACTTGTGTGTCAAGTTTGGGGTTAATCATGTGGGTTAGCCTAATTAAGTAGGTTTAAGCTTGTAATTAGCCAAAACCTAACCTAGGGCTGCACCAACATGATATGATTAGGGTCTATGGGCCATGCAAAGGGAGCTCCTTCACCTAAACCTAACCAAAAACACCTAATCCTAGCCTTCTACCCTAATCCTGTCCTAATCTGAGCCTAATCACCTAACCCACTTCCCTAATCCCGGCCTAATCCCAACCTAATCACCTAACCCACTTCCCTAATCCTTCCCTAAACCTAGGTTAATTTCCCTAAACCTAGCCTAATCCTAGCCTAATCACCTAACCTACCTCACTAAACCTCACCCTATAACCAACCCACCTAGCTAAAACCTAAACCTCTAAACCACCCCTAGCACACAACCTACCCAAACCCCTTGTATTTAAAATATCTGGCCCTACCCTTTCCAGCCCACCTTATCACCACACCACCTTACCTAAACCACCTAACCACTACCCCAAAACCAGCCCCAACCGACCTAGCCCAGCCCTATATAAACCCACCCCTTTGGGGCGGGTTTTTCCCATCTTCAAGCTCCATCGTCCACCAGCCGGGTCCTCCACTCTCCAGCCCAGCCGACTCCCATCTTGCTCTACCTGCCCCCACAACCAGCCACCACCTGCGCCACCATCTTCCAGCCAAGCACCACCACCACCACCAATCCAGCTGAGGTCCACATCGCCACCCTTCCTCCCGGCCGAACCTCATCCTACGCATCCTCTTCACCCGGTTGCTCCCCTTCCATCCGCCACCACCTCCCATCATCCGGTTAGTATCTACCACTTTACTCCCTCTCCACTCTCAGCCACCTAACCCACTACCATATCACCCTAACACCAGCCATTCCACTTGCTGCCACCATTCCCACTCGGCCAGGCCATAATCAACCTAATTACCCGCCACTACCTAGACACCTTAGCTCCATTCGGCCACCCCATCCAATTCCCTAAAACATGCCCATATCACCCCACTACACCCACTGCCACCTTACCCCATCTCCTAGCTAGTTCCCTTCCCTTACACCACTCCTAGCCACCCTAGCAACCTGCCACCATCAAGTCCTCCTAGTCGGCCACTCCAACCGACTGTCATCCTCTTCATTCGGCCAGTCACCCGCCAACCTTAGGTGCTCCATTAGACCATTCCCTTAGGCCCCCTTTGCGCCATACTCTCTAAACTCAACCTTCCTTAGTGACCCTACGTAGTCACCTTAGCCCTACATACCAAAGCCAGCCCGTCCTTGGCAGCCGGCCATCTTCAAGGCGCCTCTTCCGCGCACCAAAGACATCCGGCCAGCAACCCCTTGCTGTTCAACCTCGCGAAGCTCCCTTTTGCAGCCCAAGGCGAAGGCCAAGCCCACGTTCAAGCAAGGCATCTTCGGGCCAGCTATTAGTAAGTGCCTAACTCGGTCCTTAGTTGTATACTTGCTTAAGATTCAATTCGATACGGGGTTGTAATAACGGAGCATAGTCTCCCCCCGCTTGTAATAACGTGGCTTGGCACACCCACACACGTGCACTCTCTTAGTTGTGCACGATTTTGAACACACACGGGCCTAATCAGCCCCTAATACATAAGTATATACATATACTTTAATTTTTGTAGGGTTTTGCTTAAGTTGGGTGTGTTGTCTTTCAATTCAAGTACTCACACACATTGAGCCTTCGCTCTTATTTGAAAGACTCAAGTAAGGGCCGTGTTATACTATTTGGGCTTTCATTTCATGTCGTGTGTGTAAGTCTTTCAATTCAAGCACTCACACACACTGAGCCTTCGCTCTTATTTGAAAGACCCAAGTAAGGGCCAAGCTATACTATTTGGGTTTTCATTTCATGTCGTGTGTGTAAGTCTTTCAATTCAAGCACTCACACACATTGAGCCTTCGCTCTTATTTGAAAGACCCAAGTAAGGGCCGTGTTATACTATTTGGGTTTAATTTCATGTTGTGTGCGTAGTACTTCAATTCAAGCACTCACACACATTGAGCTTTCGCTCTTACTCCCAAGACCTTAGTCAAGGCCTATTGCAGTTATATTTGGGTTTAATTTATGTTGTGTGCGTAGTACTTCAATTCAAGCACTCACACACATTGAGCTTTCGCTCTTACTCCCAAGACCTTAGTTAAGGCCATACTGCAATTTATATTTGGGTTTCATTTCATGTCGTGTGTGTAAGTCTTTCAATTCAAGCACGCACCCACATTGAGCCTTCACTCTTATTTGCAAGACCCGAGTAAGGGCCCCTATACATACTCTATATACATATCTCCCTTCGGCATTTACATTACAAGTCATTTCCCTTCGGTATTGTCTTTACATTCAGGTTTTCCCTTTGGAGTAGCGTGAGTTTGCATTGCATCTACGCCATACCACGAGTTAGGACGCATATTGCATCAAAGCAAGCCCCGTATTCCCGCTCGAATTCGCCCATGTAGTGGAGTGTTCATAACACGCAAACTAGGTGACCCATAAAGGGATAAAAAGAAAGACTTAGGCACGTGCAAATCCACGTGATCTAAAATCAGCAATCGCATCTAAAAGACCCGAATTAAACACCTCGAATCACTTCGTAGGCTTTCTATCCCAAAAACTTGATTTTTCAAAGCGTACAGACTGACCCTTGCGCATCGGTGCAAGAAGGTCTGCGACGACAAGAGCTCACTTGCTCACAGTCGCCACGATTAGAAGTCAGTTTAAAATATATCTTCGCTAGCTTAGGTAAGCTAGCTGGCATGCCCTGTTTATATAAATAGGCCTTAGACACACAAGAGGACCCGCTCCATGCCCTGAAAAGACGAGAGGCGGGGATTTTCGCCGCATCTACAGAGATTGGTACGCCCGGTGGGACGGGAGCCTTTCAAAAGTCGAGTTTTAAGTTAAGAGCTTGCGAAAATTTTTGTTAAAAGGTGTCGTTTTTAACTTGTTTTCTTTACTTGTACTTAGGAAATTTTGAAAAAGCTTGAAAAGCATGTCAAAATCCAATCCAAGTGAAGTGTCGAGCCAAGGCTCATGCGCATCAAGTTCTCACTCTAGGAGGGTTTTCAAAAACAAAATAAAACTAGATGAGATCGAGGACCTGAGAAGGGAGTTTGAGGCCAAAATCGATGCTCTCAGCCAAGAGGCTGAAGTAGGCGATTCGTGTTCATCAAATGGTGAACAAAGGCCTAAGAAAAAATCTGAAAAACCTCGCAAGCATGTAAACACCCCGAAATCCCACGAATTTCTAAAATCCATCTAGTTTTGTAAAAGCAGCCCCCAAAGGGCTATTTTGAGTCTGGAAACCCAGGAGCCTTCCAGGCAACCCTATACATATGCTTTAAACTCTGTATTTCGAAAACATACAATAGGGTTTTTAAAACCTTTTTAAAACATGTTTTGGAACCCTGAAGCAGCTTGGCCTAATCCAGACAAGACTAGGAGAGCTAAGAAGAGCCCGGAACCGGAGCACATGTCGAGCCCGGCACAGCAACTCTTGTATCAAATTCACACCCCAAGATCTTGAATGTCCAAGACCCTGTTATCATCAAAACATCCTTTGAAGTCATCTCCGGAAGGCGAAAACAGAGGCGGACGATCATGTTGGCGAAGACCCAACGCAGACGGAGCACTGATGCTGTCAGGCCCCGCACAAACCGTTCGTTTCGAATACAGCTCGAAGGAGTCAGAGTTCAGTTTGGATCGGATCTGGACCATATATATCCAGATCCCAATCCAAACCCATGTATGGACTTGGATTTGGATTTGGATTCAAAAATCCAATCCAATATCCATATCCATGGCCCACATCACCTTCTCATAAATGGAGGTGGGGCCCACTTGAAATTCACGTGGGATTATGGGCATGAGAGAGAGTGGGAGTGGATAAGATCAAGTGTGTTGTAATTAAGCTTGACTTGTGTGTCAAGTTTGGGGTTAATCATGTGGGTTAGCCTAATTGAGTGGGTTTAAGCTTGTAATTAGCCAAAACCTAACCTAGGGCTGCACCAACATGATGTGGTTAAAGTCTATGGGCCATGCAAAGGGAGCTCCTTCACCTAAACCTAACCCAAAATACCTAATCCTAGCCTTACACCCTAATCCGCCCCTAATCTGAACCTAATCACCTAACCCACTTCCCTAATCCCGGCCTAATCCCAACCTAATCACCTAACCCACTTCCCTAATCCTTCCCTAAACCTAGGTTAAATTCCCTAAACCTAGCCTAATCCTAGCCTAATCACCTAACCTAGCTCACTAAACCTCACCCTAGAACCCACCCACCTAACCAAACCCTAAACCCCTAAACCACCCCTAGCCCACAACCTACCCAAACCACTTGTATCTAAAATATCTGGCCCTACCCTTTCCAGCCCACCTTATCATCATACCACCCTACCTAAACCACCTAACCACTACCCCAAACCCACCCCTAACCGACCTACCCATCCCTATATAAACCCCCCCCCCTTGGGGGCGGGCTTTCCTATCTAGAAGCCCACCCATTTTCCAGCCTCTCTCATCCCCTTCCACTCTCTCATCCACTCTCACCCCTTTCCAGCACCAGCCGGGCCTTCCACCTGCACCACCACCAGCCACCACCGTGCTCCACCTGCTCCACCACACCCCAGTCGGCCAACCACCTGTCGCCACCCATGCCTTCGGCCGAACCAGTTGCTCCATCACACCCGGCTGCTCCTCAACCACCCGCCGCCTCCCATCATCCAGTTAGTACCCCATACTCCACTCTACTTCTTCTCCACTCCCTCTCCCCTCTCAGCCGCCTGCACTACCACCACCTGCCCCACAGCCAGCCACTTGCTGCCACCCTTCTCACTCAGCCGAACCCATAGCATCCTAACTACCCGCCACTACCTAACCAACCTAGCTATACCCGGCTACCCCATCCAACTCCCTAAGAGCTGCCCGTATCACCTCACCACAACCATCACCACCTTACCCCCCCCATCCTAGCTCGTTTCCTTCCCTTCCACCACTCCTAGCCACCATAGCAGCCCGCCACCACTAAGCTCCTAGTCGGCCACTCCAACCGACTGTCACCATTTCATTTGGCCAGCCACCCGCCAGCCGTATCCTTCCCCTATCTAGTTCCCTTTCCTTAGTGCCATATTCCCCAACACTACACTCCCCCTAGTGACCTTACCTAGCCCCTTTAATCCCACACGTCAAGGCGACACCCTTGCTAGCAGTCGGCCACCTTCAAGGCACCCGGCCAGCACCCCTTGTCATTCAACCTTGCGGAGTTCCCTTTTGCAACCCAAGGCGAAGGCCAAGCCCATGCTCAAGCAAGGCCTCTACGGACCAGCTATTAGTAAGTGCCTAACTCGGTCTTTAGTTGTATACTTGCTTGAGATTCAATTCGATACGGGGTTGTAATAACGGAGCATAGTCTCCCCCCGCTTGTAATAACGTGGCTTGGCACACCCACACACGTGCACTCTCTTAGTTGTGCACGATTTTGAACACACACGGGCCTAATCAGCCCCTAATACATAAGTATATATATATACTTTGATTTTGTAGGGTTTTGCTTAAGTTGGGTGCGTTGTCTTTCAATTCAAGCACTCTCACACACATTGAGCCTTCGCTCTTATTTGAAAAACCCAAGTAAGGGTCGACCTATACTATTTGGGTTTCATTTCATGTCGTGTGTGTAAGTCTTTCAATTCAAGCACTCTCACACACATTGAGCCTTCGCTCTTACTCCCAAGACCTTAGTAAAGGCCTATTGCAGTTATATTTGGGTTTAATTTCATGTTGTGTGCGTAGTACTTCAATTAAAGCACTCTCACACACATTGAGCCTTCGCTCTTACTCCCAAGACCTTAGTTAAGGCCTATTGCAGTTATATTTGGGTTTAATTTCATGTCGTGTGCGTAGTACTTCAATTCAAGCACTCTCACACACATTGCGCCTTCGCTCTTACTACCAAGACCTTAGTCAAGGCCATACTGCAATTTATATTTGGGTTTAATTTCATGTCGTGTGTGTAAGTCTTTCCATTCAAGCACGCACCCACATTGAGACTTCGCTCTTATTTGCAAGACCCGAGTAAGGGCTCATATACATACTCTATATACATATCTCCCTTCGACATTTATATTTCAAGTCATTTCCCTTCGGTTATTTCCCTTCAGTATTGTCTTTACATTCGGGTTTTCCCTTTGGAGTAGCGTGAGTTTGCATTGCATCTACGCCGTACCACGAGGTAGGACGCATATTGCATCAAAGCAAGCCCCGCTCGAATTTGCCCATGTAGTGGAGTGTTCATAACACACAAACTAGGTGGCCCGAAAAGGGATAAAAGGAAAGACTTAGGTACGTGCAAATCCACGTGATCTAAAATATGCAATCGCATCTAAAAGACCCCAATTAGACACCTCGAACTGCTTCGTAGGCTTTCTATCCCAAAACTCGATTTTTGCAAAGCGTACAGACTGACCCTTGCGCATCGGTGCAAGAAGGTCTACGACGACAAGAGCTCACTTGCTCACAGTCGCCATGATTAGAAGTCAGTTTTAAATATATCTTCGCTAGCTTAGGTAAACTAGCTGACACGCCCTGTTTGCATAAATAGGCCTTAGACACACGAGAGGATCCGCTCCAAGCCCTGAAAGGGTGAGAAGCGGGGATTTTTCGTGCGTCTACAAAGCACAAAGAGGCCTCCGTAATGGAAGGCAACCAATACCACGAGTCCTTCACACAAAAGGACCGTAAAGCCCTACAGCAGCTGCTGAAAGGGCAGAATAAAGAGAAAAGAAGCTACGCCCTATCTGATTTCCTTCCTATGGATTACGAAACAGACAGTGACGATGAAATACCGAACTTCCATCGGTATGATGGCATGGGAGACCCTAGGTCTCACTTGCAGCTTTTCTCGCGTTGAGCCCATAAGAAGAAAAAGAACTTGATGAAATGGGTGTATTGGTTCCCTTTATCCCTTAAAGGCACAGCTGCCAAATGGCTGGCTTCCTACGACTTAAGCCAGTTCGCTACTTTTGAAGAATTAGCGAACTACTTCATGCAAAGATTTGCACACAACGTAGAAGTCACGCCAACCCTGAATACCTTAAGGGATACAAAGCAAGGCATGAACGAAGATGTACATGCCTTCAATATAAGATGGAGGTCACTTTTGGGCCAAGTGCGAGAGCCCATATCCGAAGGATGCGCAGTCATGCTCATCCTGGATAACTTTAAAAGCGAGTTAAAAACCCTTCTCTCGCTCCATGAGATCTCAACTTTCCATAAGTTGATAAAAAAGGCATCCCTTTTCGAAACCAACTTGCGAAAAGGGACATACGATCACTTGTGGAAAGGAAGTGCCGTTTCCAAAACCCGCTTGGAAAAGCCCATCACATACGGGCTACCCACGATAGACAAAGGGGCAAAACCCCATAAAATCACAAATGTCCGGGTGGAACCAGGCGTGGCAGGCACTTCTAAAAATTTTGAAAAATTAGAAAATAAAAGGGAGCGAACCTTTCAAAAACCGGTTGAAAAATGGGAGTATACTCCGTTGGGGCAACTTGTGTCGGAGGTCCTAGACCTCCTACTTGCCCAAGGCATGATAGAACTCCCTGAAATCCCCGAAGGAGTCACTTCCAAGGGGGGGTATTTAAACCGATTTTGTAAATATTATCGGCTTAAAGGCCATGATACCAAACGTTGTTTCTCCCTTTTAAATAAAATTGAGAACTTGATAGCAGAGGGCCGGCTCCAGGTCACTGCGGAATCTGAGCCACCTCAAGCTATCTTCAAAGAACCCTTTCCCAAACACGCCAGTGGCAGTGGGAAAGGAAAGGAGGTATGTACCTGTAGACACCGAAAATTTTCACTTACGGGTTCTTAGGCCTGAAGTGAACATTTTCGCAATCTACATTCGCTTTATGGGCGTGCCAGCTAGCTTACCTAAGCTAGCGAAGATATATTTAACACTGACTTCTAATCGTGGCGACTGTGAGCAAGTGAGCTCTTGTCGTCGCAGACCTTCTTGCACCGATGCGCAAGGGTCAGTCTGTACGCTTTGAAAAAATCGAGTTTTTGGGATAGAAAGGCTACGAAGCGGTTCGAGGTGTCTAATTCGGGTCTTTTAAATGCGATTGCATGTTTTAGACCACGTGGATTTGCACGTGCCTAAGTCTTTTCTTTTATCCCTTTTCGGGCCACCTAGTTTGTGTGTTATGAACACTCCACTACATGGGCAAATTCGAGCGGGGCTTGCTTTGATGCAATATGCGTCCTACCTCATGGTATGGCGTAGATGCAATGCAAACTCATGCTACTCCAAAGGGAAAACCCGAATGTAAAGACAATACTGAAGGGAAATAACCGAAGGGAAATGACTTGAAATATAAATGCCGAAGGGAGATATGTATATAGAGTATGTATATGAGCCCTTACTCGGGTCTTGCAAATAAGAGCGAAGGCTCAATGTGGGTGCGTGTTTGAATTGAAAGACTTACACACACGACATGAAATTAAACCCAAATATAAATTGCAGTATGGCCTTAACTAAGGTCTTGGGAATAAGAGCGAAAGCTCAATGTGTGTGAGTGCTTGAATTGAGGTACTACGCACACAACATGAAATTAAACCCAAATATAACTGCAATAGGCCTTGACTAAGGTCTTGGGAGTAAGAGCGAAAGCTCAATGTGTGTGAGAGTGCTTGAATTGAAAGACTTACACACACGACATGAAATGAAACCCAAATAGTATAGGTCGGCCCTTACTTGGGTCTTTCAAATAAGAGCGAAGGCTCAATGTGTGTGAGAGTGCTTGAATTGAAAGACTTACACACACGACATGAAATGAAACCCAAATAGTATAGGTCGGCCCTTACTTGGGTCTTTCAAATAAGAGCGAAGGCTCAATGTGTGTGAGAGTGCTTGAATTGAATGACAACGCACCCAACTTAAGCAAAACCCTTCAAAAATGAAAGTATATGTATATACTTATGTATTAGGGGTGATTAGGCCCGTGTGTGTTCAAAATCGTGCACAACTAAGAGAGTGCACGTGTGTGGGTGTGCCAAGCCACGTTATTACAAGCGGGGGGAGACTATGCTCCGTTATTACAACCCCGTATCAAATTTAATCTCAAGCAAGTATACAACTAAAGACCGAGTTAGGCACTTACTAGTAGCTGGTCCGTAGAGGCCTTGCTTGAGCGGGGGCTTGGCCTTCGCCTTGGGCTGCAAAAGGGAGCTCCACGAGGTTGAGCGACAAGGGGTGCTGGCCGGCTGCAAATGGGGCGCGGGAGAGGCGCCTTGAAGGTGGTCGGATGCTAGGGATGGTGTCGCCTTGACGTGTGAGATTAAAGGGGCTGGGCAAGGTGAGTATATAGGGTCACTAGGAGAGGATATAGTGTTAGGGAGTATGGCCCTAAGGGGAGCCTAAGGGAAGATCGAATGGGACACCTAGGGGAAAGGAGGTGGCTGGCCGAATGGAAGGGATAGTCGGTTGGAGTGGCCGACTAGGGGAATTTGGTGGTGGCGGGCTGCTAGGATGGCCGTGGGTGGAGTATGGGAAGGAAGGTAGCTAGGTGATGGGGCTAGGTGGTAGTGGGTGTAGTGGGTGTAAGGGAGTGTTATGGGCAGGTCTTAGGAAGTCGGATAGGGTGGCCGGGTGTAGCTAGGGTGGTTAGGTAGTGGCGGGTAGTTAGGGTGACTAAGGCTTGGCCGAGTGGGAGTGGTGGCGGCAAGTGGAAGGTCTGGTGTTAGGGGGATATGGGAGTGGATTAGGTGGTTGAGAATGGAGAGGGAGTGAAGAGGGAGTAAGGTGGAAGGTAGGTCACTTACCGAGTGAAGAGAGGGTGGCGCTCGGTTGGAAGGAAGCTGGGCAGGCGGTGATGTTCGGCTGGGAGGTGGTGGTGTAGGTGGCGGTGCAGGTGGTGGTGGGATGGAGAGCAGGTGGTGGTGCAGGCGGAGTAGGTGGAGCAGGTGGAGTAGGTGGAGCAAGTGGGAAAGTGGAGGAAGGAGAGGACCCGACTGGGCTTGGGGAAGGCTTCTAGATAGGAAAGCCCGCCCCCAAGGGGGGGGTTTATATAGGGATGGGTAGGTCGGTTAGGGCTGGGTTTGGGGTAGTGGTTAGGTGGTTTAGGTAGGGTGGTATGATGATAAGGTGGGCTGGAAAGGGTAGGGCCAGATATTTTAGATACTAGTGGTTTGGATAGGTTGTGGGCTAGGGGTGGTTTAGGGGTTTTTCTAGGGTGAGGTTTAGTGAACTAGGTTAGGTGATTAGGCTAGGATTAGGCTAGGTTTAGGGAAATTAACCTAGGTTTAGGGAAGGATTAGGGAAGTGGGTTAGGTGATTAGGTTGGGATTAGGCCAGGATTAGGGAAGTGGGTTAGGTGATTAGGCTCAGATTAGGGGTGGATTAGGGTGGAAGGCTAGGATTAGGTGTTTTGGGTTAGGTTTAGGTGAAGGAGCTCCCTTTGCATGGCCCATAGACCTTAACCACATCATGTTGGTGCAACCCTAGGTTAGGTTTTGGCTAATTACAAGCTTAAACCCACTCAATTAGGCTAACCCACATGATTAACCCCAAACTTGACACACAAGTCAAGCTTAATTACAACACACTTATCTTATCCATCCCCACTCTCTCTCATGCCCATAATCCCACGTGAATTTCAAGTGGGCCCTACCTCCATTTATGAGAAGGTGATGTGGGCCATGGATATGGATATTGGATTGGATTTTTGAATCCAAATCCAAATCCAAGTCCATACATGGGTTTGGATTGGGATCTGGATATATATGGTCCAGATCCAATCCAAACTGAACTCTGGCTCCTTCAAGCTTGTAAACACCCCGAAATCCCATGAATTTCTTAAACAAATCTGGTTTTATACAAGCAGCCCCCAAAGGGCCATTTTGAGTTTGGAAACCCAGGAGCCTTCCAAACAACCCTGTACATATGTTTTAAACTTTATCTTTCTAAAACATATAATATGGCTTTTGAAAACCCTTTTAAAACACGTTTTGAAACCCCGAAGTGGCTTGGCCCGATCAAGGCAGGACCAGGAGAGCCAAGAAGAGCCCGGAACCGGAGCACCTGTCGAGCCCGGCACAGGAACTCTTGTATCTGATTCACATCCCAGGATCTTGAACGTCCAAGACCCTGTTCTTATCAAAATAGCATTTGAAGTCATCTCCGGAAGGCAGAAACGGAGGCGGACGACTATGTTGGCGAAGACCCAACGCAGATGGAGTACTGATGCTATCAGGCCCCGCACGAATCGTCCATTTCGAACCCAGCTCGAAGGAGTCAGAGTTCAGTTTGGATTGGATCTGGACCATATATATCCAGATTCCAATCCAAACCCATATGTGGACTTGGATTTGGATTTGGATCCAGAGATCCAATCCAATATCCATATCCATGGCCCACATCACCTTCTCATAAATGGAGGTGGGGCCCACTTGAAATTCACGTGGGATATTGGGCATGAGAGAGAGTGGGGGTGAAAAATATCAAGAGTGTTGTATTAAGCTTGACTTGTGTGTCAAGTTTGGGTTAATCATGTGGGTTAGCCTAATTGAGTGGGTTTAAGCTTGTAATTAGCTAAAACCTAACCGAGGGGTGCACCAACATGGGGTGATCAAGGTCTATGGGCCATGCTATGGGAGCTCCTTCACCTAAACCTAGCCTAAAATGCCTAAACCTAGCCTAAACCCCTAATCCACCCCTAATCTGAACCTAATCACCTAACCCACTTCCCTAATCCTGTCCTAATCCCAACCTAATCACCTAACCCACTTCCCTAATCCTTCCCTAAACCTAGATTAATTCCCCTAATCCTAGCTTAAACCTAGCCTAATCACCTAACCTAGCTCACTAAACCTCACCCTAAAACCCAACCACCTAACCTAGCCCTAAACCCCTAAACCACCCTTAGCCCACGATTTACCCAAACCCCTAGTTTTAAAATATCTGGCCCAACCCCTTCCAGCCCACCTTATCTACATACCACCCTACCTAAACCACCTAACCACTACCCTCAGCCCAGCCCTAACCGACCTACCCATCCCCTATTTAAACCCCCCTCCTTGTGGGCGGGTTTTCCAAGTGGGGGCCCTCACCATAGCCCAGCCGACTCCACTCTCCAATCCGCCCGCCTGCTCCACTACCCAGCTGCACCACCTGCTCCACCAGCCACCACCTGCACCGCCACCTTCCCTCTTCCATCCACCACCACCATCCCTCAGCCGGACGCCACCACCTCCACCCAACCGAACCAGCCAGCAGTCACCTGCCCGCCTGCTTCCCATTTCATCCGCCACCTCTCCCCATTCGGTAAGTACCCCAAACTCCCTCAAAGCCCCTCTCTACCACCTCTCCACTCTTAGCCACCCATCCTACCTTCATCTCAGCCCTTTTGCCACCACCACTTTCACCTAGCCGAACCTAGTATAACCCAAGCTGCCGGCCACTACCTAGCCATCATCTCCCCTTCGGCCCTCCCCTAGGTGTCCTATTCGGCCTTCCCACCAGCTCACCCTTTTAGGTCCAGCTTCCCTAAACTCTCAACTCCCCTAATGACCCTAAGAGTCCACTCATTCAGCCACTTTAAACCCCTACTTGGAGCCGCCAGCTACTTGCCACCGGCCACCTCCGAGGCGCCTATCCCGCGCCCCACTTGCAGCCGGCCAGCACCCTTGACCAGCTTACCTTTGCGGAGCTCCCGTTTGCAGCCCAAGGCCAAGTCCACGCTCAAACAAGACCTCTACGGACCAGCTACTCGTAAGTGTCTAAACTCGGTCTTTAGTTGTATACTTGCTTGAGATTCAATTTGATACGGGGTTGTAATAACGGAGCATAGTCTCCCCCCGCTTGTAATAACGTGGCTTGGCACAACCACACACGTGCACTCTCTTAGTCATGCACGATTTTTAGCACACACGGGCCTAATCAGCCCCTAATATATAAGTGTACATATATACTTTCATTTTCGAAGGGTTTTGTTTAAGTTGGGTGCGTTGTCTTTCAATTCAAACACTCACACACATTGAGCTTTCGCTCTTATTTGAAAGACCCAAGTAAGGGCCGACCTATACTATTTGGGTTTCATTTCATGTTGTGTGAGTAAGTCTTTCAATTCAAGCACTCTCACACACATTGAGCTTTCGCTCTTATTTGAAAGACCCAAGTAAGGGCCGACCTATACTATTTGGGTTTCATTTCATGCCGTGTGAGTAAGTCTTTCAATTCAAGCACTCTCACACACATTGAGCTTTCGCTCTTATTTGAAAGACCCAAGTAAGGGCCGACCTATACTATTTGGGTTTCATTTCATGTCGTGTGAGTAAGTCTTTCAATTCAAGCACTCTCACACACATTGAGCTTTCGCTCTTATTTGAAAGACCCAAGTAAGGGCCGACCTATACTATTTGGGTTTCATTTCATGTCGTGTGAGTAAGTCTTTCAATTCAAGCACTCTCACACACATTGAGCTTTTGCTCTTATTTGAAAGACCCAAGTAAGGGCCGACCTATACTATTTGGGTTTCATTTCATGTCGTGTGAGTAAGTCTTTCAATTCAAGCACTCTCACACACATTGAGCTTTCGCTCTTATTTGAAAGACCCAAGTAAGGGCCGACCTATACTATTTGGGTTTCATTTCATGTCGTGTGAGTAAGTCTTTCAATTCAAGCACGCACCCACATTGAGCCTTCGCTCTTATTTGCAAGACCTGAGTAAGGGCTCATATACATAAGATATATACATATCTCCCTTCGGTTATTTCCCTTCGGTTATTTCCCTTCGGTTATTTCCCTTCAGTATTGTCTTTACATTTCGGGTTTTCCCTTTGGAGTAGCGTGAGTTTGCATTGCAAATACGCCATACCACGAGGTAGGATGCATATTGCATCGAAACAAGCCCCGCTCGAATTCACCCATGTAGTGGAGTGTTCATAACACACAAACTAGGCGACCCAAAAAGGGATAAAAGAAAAGACTTAGGCACGTGCAAATCCACGTGATCTAAAATATGCAATCGCATCTTAAAGACCCGAAATAGACACCTAGAACCGCTTCGTAGACTTTCTCTCCAAAACTCGATTTTTGCAAAAGCGTACAGACTGACCCCTGCGCATCGGTGCAAGAAGGTCTGCGACGACAAGAGCTTACTTGCTCACAGTCGCCACGTTTAGAAGTCAGTGATAAAAATATCTTCGCTAGCTTAAGTAAGCTAGTTGGCACGCCCTATTTGTATACATAGGCCTTAGACACACGAGAAGATCCACTCCAAGCCCCGAAAGAGGCGAAGAGGCGGGGATTTTCGCGCGTCTACAAAGCTGTGTTCGAAGCGGACGATTTTGCGGGGTCTGACAGTGTCAGCACTCCGTCTGTATTAGGTCTTCGCCAACATGATCGTCCGCCTCCGTTTCTACCTTCCGGAGATGACTTCAAATGACATTTTGATAATAACAGGGTCTTGGACGTTCGAGATCCTGGGGGTATGGATTTGATACGAGAGTTGCTGTGCCGGGCTCGACATATGCTCCGGTTCCGGGCTCTTCTTAGCTCTCCTGGTCCTGTCTTGTTCGGGCCAAGCCGCTTCAGGGTTTCAAAACATGTTTTAAAAAGGTTTTAAAAGCCATATTGTATGTTTTTGAAATATAGAGTTCAAAACATATGTACAGGGTTGTCTGGAAGGCTCCTGGGTTTCCAGACTCAAAATAGCCCTTTGGGGCTGCTTGTACAAAACCAGATGAATTTGAGAAATTCGTGGGATTTCAGGGTGTTTACAGATGCCCCTCTTTGGCCTTGTCCAAATAGATTTGGATAAGGGCAAAGATGACAAACATCCCTTTCAATGTCTCCCTAGATCTATCCATGAAGAACATGGGATCGTCCCCATTTTTAGCAAAAATCTCAATTTACAAACTCTGGTAGGAGGAGATATCACGCCAAAGGGTTTGTACTATGGAATCTGGCACCAACATGGGGTGATCAAGGTCTATGGGCCATGCTAAGGGAGCTCCCTCACCTAAACCTAACCCAAAATGCCTAAGCCTAGCCTAAACCCCTAATCCACCCCTAATCTGAGCCTAATCACCTAACCCACTTCCCTAATCCCGTCCTAATCCCAACCTAATCACCTAACCCACTTCCCTAATCCTTCCCTAAACCTAGATTAATTTCCCTAATCCTAGCCTAAACCTAGCCTAATCACCTAACCTAGCTCACTAAACCTCACCCTAAAGCCCAACCACCTAACCTAGCCCTAAACCCCTAAACCACCCTTAGCCCACGATTTACCCAAACCCCTAGTTTTAAAATATCTGGCCCAACCCCTTCCAGCCCACCTTATCTACATACCACCCTACCTAAACCACCTAACCACTACCCACAGCCCAGCCCTAACCGACCTACCCATCCCCTATTTAAACCCCCCTCCTTGTGGGCGGGTTTTCCAAGTGGGAACCACCATCTCACCCAGCCGGGCCCTCTCCTTCTCCCATCTCTCACCCAGCCGGGACCACTCCCCACCTCCGCCTGCTCCATCTGCTCCACCAGCCGCCACCTGCTCCGCCACCTTCCCTCTTCCATCCACCACCACCATCCCTCAGCCGGACGCCATCACCTCCACCCAACCGAACCAGCCAAGAGCCACCTGCCCGCCTGTTTCCCACTTCATCCGCCACCTCTCCCCATTCGGTAAGTACCCCAAACTCCCTCAAAGCCCCTCTCTACCACCTCTCCACTCTTAGCCACCCATCCTACCTTCATCTCAGCCCTTTTGCCACCACCACTTTAACCTAGCCGAACCTAGTATAACCCAAGCTGCCGGCCACTACCTAGCCATCATCTCCCATTCGGCCTTCCCCTAGGTGTCCTATTCGGCCTTCCCACCAGCTCACCTTCTAGGTCCAGTTTCCCTCAACTCTCAACTCCCCTAGTGACCCTAAGAATCCACTTATTCAGCCACTTTAAACCCCCTACTTGGAGAACCCATCTACTTGCCACCGGACACCTTCGAGGCGCCTATCCCGCGCCCCACTTGCAGCCGGCCAGCACCCTTGATCACCTACCTTCGCGGAGCTCCCACTTGCAGCCCAAGGCCAAGCCCACGCTCAAGCAAGACCTCTACGGACCAGCTACTCGTAAGTGTCTAAACTCGGTCCTTAGTTGTATACTTGCTTGGGATTCAATTTGATACGGGGTTGTAATAACGGAGCATAGTCTCCCCCCGCTTGTAATAACGTGGCTTGGCACAACCACACACGGGCACCCTCTTAGTCGTGCACGATTTTTAACACACACGGGCCTAATCAGCCCCTAATATATAAGTGTATATATATACTTTCATTTTCAAAGGGTTTTGTTTAAGTTGGGTGCGTTGTCTTTCAATTCAAGCACTCACACACATTGAGCCTTCGCTCTTAGTTGAAAGACCCAAGTAAGGGCCGACCTACACTATTTGGGTTTCATTTCATGTCGTGTGAGTAAGTCTTTCAATTCAAGCACTCTCACACACATTGAGCTTTCGCTCTTAGTTGAAAGACCCAAGTAAGGGCCGACCTATACTATTTGGGTTTTATTTCATGTCGTGTGAGTAAGTCTTTCAATTCAAGCACTTTCACACACATTGAGCCTTCGCTCTTACTCCCAAGACCTTAGTAAAGGCCTTATTGCAGTTATATTTGGGTTTATGTCGTGTGGGTAGTCTTTCAATTCAAGCACTCTCACACAGATTGAGCCTTCGCTCTTACTCCCAAGACCTTAGTCAAGGCCATACTGCAATTTATATTTGGGTTTAATTTCATGTCGTGTGTGTAAGTCTTTCAATTCAAGCACGCACCCACATTGAGCCTTCGCTCTTATTTGCAAGACCCGAGTAAGGGCTCATATACATAAGCTATATACATATTTCCCTTCGGTCATTTCCCTTCGGTTATTTCCCTTCGATTATTTCCCTTCGGTTATTTCCCTTCGGTTATTTCCCTTCGGTCATTTCCCTTCTGTTATTTCCCCTTCAGTATTATCTTTAATTTCGGGTTTTCCCTTTGGAGTAGCGTGAGTTTGCATTGCATCTACGCCATACCACGAGGTAGGACGCATATTGCATCAAAGCAAGCCCCGCTCGAATTCGCCCATGTAGTGGAGTGTTCATAACACACAAACTAGGTGGCCCGAAAAGGGATAAAAGAAAAGACTTAGGCACGTGCAAATCCACGTGATCTAAAATATGCAATCGCATCTTAAAGACCTGAAATAGACACCTCGAACCGCTTCGTAGACTTTCTCTCCAAAAACTTGATTTTTGCAAAGCGTACAGACTGACCCTTGCGCATCGGTGCAAGAAGGTCTGCGACGACAAGAGCTTACTTGCTCACAGTCGCCACGTTTAGAAGTCAGTGTTAAATATATCTTCGCTAGCTTAAAGTAAGCTAGCTGGCACGCCCTATTTGTATACATAGGCCTTAGACGCACGAGAAGATCCACTCCAAGCCCCCGGAAGGGACGAAGAGGCGGGGATTTTCGCGCGTCTACAGAGATTGGCACGCCCGGTGGGACGTGAGCCTTTTCAGAAATCGAGTTTACTTGTAGAAGTCTTGCGAAAATTTTGTAAAAGGGTGTCGTTTTAACTTGTTTTCTTTGCTTTTACTTAGGAAATTTTGAAAAAGCTTGAAAAGCATGTCGAAATCCAATCCAAGTGAAGTGTCGAGCCAAGGCTCATGCGCATCAAGTTCTCACTCTAGGAGGATTTTCAAAAACAAAATAAAACTAGATGAAATTGAGGACTTGAGAAGGGAGTTTGAGGCCAAAATCGATGCTCTCAGCCAAGAGGCTGAAGTAGGCGATTCATGTTCATCAAACGGTGAACAAAGGCCCAAAAAGAAATCTGAAAAACCTCGCAAGCAAAAAGAGGCCTCCGTAATGGAAGGCAACCAATACCACGAGTCCTTCACACAAAAGGACCGTAAAGCCCTACAGCAGCTGCTGAAAGGGCAGAATAAAGAGAAAAAAAGCTATGCCCTGTCTGATTTCCTTCCTATGGATTACGAAACAGACAGTGACGATGAAATACCGAACTTCCATCGGTATGATGGCATGGGAGACCCTAGGTCTCACTTGCAGCTTTTCTCGCGTCGAGCCCATAAGAAGAAAAAGGACTCGATGAAATGGGTGTATTGGTTCCCTCTATCCCTTAAAGGCACAACTGCCAAATGGCTGGCTTCCTACGACTTAAGCCAGTTCGCTACTTTTGAAGAGTTAGCGAACTGCTTCATGCAAAGATTTGCACACAACGTGGAAGTCACGCCAACCCTGAATACCTTAAGGGATACAAAGCAAGGCATGAACGAGGACGTGCATGCCTTCATTATAAGATGGAGGTCGCTTTTGGGCCAAGTGCGAGAGCCCATATCCGAAGGATGCGCAGTAATGCTCATCCTGGATAATTTCAAAAGCGAGTTAAAAACCCTTCTCTCGCTCCATGAGATTTCAACTTTCCATAAGTTGATCAAAAAGGCCTCCCTTTTCGAAACCAACTTGCGAAAAGGGACATACGATCACTTATGGAAAGGAAGTGCCGTTCCAAAAACCCGTTTGGAAAAGCCCATCGCATATGGGCTGCCCACGACGGACAAAGGGGCAAAGCCCCATAAAATCGCCAATGTCCGGGTGGATCCAGGCATGGCGGGCACTTCTAAAAATTTTGAAAAAATAGAAAATAAGAGAGAACGTAATTTTCAAAAACCGGTTGAAAAACGGGAGTACACTCCGCTGGGGCAACCTGTGTCGGAGGTCCTAGACCTCTTACTTGCCCATGGCATGATCGAACTCCCTGAAATCCCCGAAGGAGTCACGTCCAAAGGGGGGTATTTAAACCGATTTTGCAAGTATCATCGGCTCAAAGGCCATGATACCAAACGCTGCTTCTCTCTTTTAAATAAGATTGAGAACTTGATAGCAGAAGGCCGGCTCCAGGTCACTGCGGAACCTGAGCCACCTCAAGCTATCTTCAAGGAACCCTTTCCCAAACACGCCAGTGGCAGTGGGAAAGGAAAGAAGGTATGTACCCTCACCATTTCCAAGGAACTAGCGCAAAAGCCAGAACCTGGTCGACCTACTTGTGCGCCCATCCTTGTATTATACAAGAGGCCCGCCCAAGTCGTCATTCGGGGACCACCAAAAGTGGAAACCCCGGGAAAACCAGTTTTGAAAATTCAAGGTTCTCCTCAGCTCATCCTTAGAGCCAAGTCTAGCGCAAACCCTAGGCTGGTCGTGGGGGAAGTCACAAGATCCGGGAGGATCTACCAACCCCCGCACCTTCAAGGTGCTCAAAAGGTGGTCAGTGTGCCTGGCCCCTCAAAAGCATGTATCCCTAGAGGTTTGCCAAAAGCAGATAAGGACAAAGTCATCCTAAATCCTTATGATTTCGAAAACCACCTTTCAAAGATTCCTATTCACATGTCTATCCTAGAGCTTATCAAAACCTCGCCTAGGCATAGACTTGTCTTAGAGAAAATTGTAGAAAGGGCCAAGGTTGATTCGAACATAAGTCCGGAATCCTTGTCTGCCCAAGTGGCTTTATTAGGAGCAAAATCGCCCATCACCTTTTCGGAAGATGATGTAGATAGACCCTACGAAACCCATAACCAGGCCCTGCATATCGAGGTGGTTCTAAACAACCACTCTCTGAACAGGTGCCTAGTCGATGGTGGAGGAGGGCTCAACATCCTTCCACTTCACGTGGCGTACAAAATCGGAGTCACCTTGACTTCAGTGAACCCAAGCCCCATCGTTATCACTGGATACGATGGGAATGCATCTAGGCCTTTAGGATCCATCGAACTCCCAATGGAAACGGGAGGGATCGAACACACGGGGGTGTTCCATGTCTTGGACATCCACCCCCATTATAACCTGTTGCTGGGAAGGCCCTGGATACACAGCTTGTGCGCTGTGCCATCCACCTTCCACAGGTGTGTTAAGATCCCTTTTAGGGACCAGGTCGTAGTGATCCTAGGTGAGAGTCACCCACAGCTTCAGGGGATCATAAACTCCCCTTGTTTATCGAGCTCCCAGGCCCATGAGGCTAACCTGGGGCAAATTATGGTTGAGCCACCTCGGCTCGTGTTGAACAACCCTAGGAAGGTTGTATATGTGAAGGGGCCGCCCAAAACGAGCCCCCTCCCGACTCTAATCCTCCTAGGAAAACCCAAGCGTTCCCTATTTCCAAAACCCCTGGACAAGAGGCCATACGAGCCTAATATGGACGATAGCATGTTCCAGGACCACGACTTATATCCCATCTTTTCAAAAAACAAAAGGTCGTGGAACATGTTGTTGAACATGGGCTACACGCCCTACAAAAGTCTAGGGGCACAAAACCAGGGTCTCCTAGAGCCCATCCTTCCTAGGGCCAACCCAAGCCGATATGGGATCGGCTATACTCCCCGAATACCGCTGGAGCCACCCCCTGTGACCACCTGGGTCAAGGGTGCCCCGGAGCCTGTCTTAGAAGAGACCTATGGTTTAGACCTCCTATTCCGAGCCTAACCCGTAGTGTTTTCCCTTTGTAGGTATGAAGGAAGATCCCTTTTTCTAAAAAAAAACCAAAAACATTTAAAAACCTAAAATCAAAAAAATCGAAAAAAACAAGAAAACCAAAAACAATGGAAAAACAAAAACTCGAAAAAAAGAGTGCTTTGTATAGTTCCCAAAGTTCTTGTTTTACAAAAACCCAAAAAAATCGAAAATTTAGAAAATACCAAAAAGATTTTGTACATAGCTGCTCCTGGTAAGACTTTGGCAAAAGAAAAGGATTTCGAAAGAAGCGTTGTCTGCATAGCCAGACCAAAAATTTCGAAGTCACTTGAAAATCCAAGTACAAAACCAGGTTATTTTGAAAACCACGCATCAAGTTCCCTCGGGTCTATAGCCCACGAGAATGATCAAAGCCCAAAAGTGGATCCCCTTGAGGAAGATCCCACTTCTGAGCTCCCAGAATTTCATAGAATTCTCAATTTTGAAAGACCTTCCCAATCAGTAGGAGGAGATTTCATAGAGGTGAACCTAGGGGATGATTCCAATCCCAAAAACATCAAAATAGGCGCATGCTTGCATGAAACTGAAAAGTTAGCATTCATTGCATTTCTACGAACCTATTTAGATGTGTTTGCATGGACGTATGAAGACATGCCGGGCATAGATCCCAGCATAGTCGAGCATCGTCTTCCCTTAGATGCAGGTGTAAAACCCATAAAGCAGAAGCTTAGGAAAATACACCCGAATATACACACGCAAGTCAAAGAGGGTTTAGAAGATCCGCTAAAAGCCGGATTTATAAAACCCATTGCGTATTCTGATTGGTTGTCAAATATCGTGGTGGTTCGAAAAACCAATGGGAAGATTCGAATATGCATCGATTTCAGAAACCTGAATAAAGCCACTCCAAAGGATAATTATCCTTTACCAAACATAGATTTGATAGTCGATAGTACTGCAAATCATGAAATGTTTTCATTCATGGATGGCTATTCAGGCTATAATCAAATCAAACTAAGTCCACGAGATCAGGGTAAGACCGCCTTCACAACCCCATGGGGCACATACTGCTATACAGTCATGCCCTTTGGTTTGAAAAATGCCGGCGCAACATACCAACGAGCCATGAACACGATCTTCCATGATCAAATTCATGAGCTTGTAGAAGTGTATGTAGATGATCTCTTGGCAAAATCCAAAACCCGATGCACCCATATCAAATGTTTACAAAAATTTTTCGAAAGGCTTAGACTTTACAAAGTAAAGCTAAACCCTCAAAAATGTGTGTTCGGTGTAGAATCAGGGAAGCTTCTAGGCTTTATGGTGAGCCAAAGGGGAATAGAAGTCGACCCCTCTAAATGTCGAGCCATCATAGACATGGCTCCACCCTCCAATCTCACCCAAGTCCGTAGCCTCCAGGGTCGATTACAATCTGTGCGCCGATTCATATCGAATCTGGCAACTAGATGCGAACCCTTCAACAAACTGTTGAGGAAGGGTACGAAATTCTTATGGGATAACGAATGCCAAAAATCCTTCGAGAGACTGAAGGCATACTTGGTTAATCCCCCCGTTTTGAATCCTCCAAAACAAGGAAAACCACTTTTATTGTACAACTCCGTGCATGTAAACGCTTTAGGAGCCCTGTTGGCTCAATACGAGGATGACACCCATAAGGAGTATGCCATCTACTATATTTCGAAAACTCTCTTGGCTTATGAACGAAATTATCAAGCCATGGAGAAGACGTGCTTGGCCCTAGTCTGGGCCTGCCAGAAATTCAGACACTATTTCCTAGATCATGAGATCTGGATAGTGTCCAAGCTTGATCCAATCAAGCACTTGTTCGAAAAACCCATTCTCACGGGTAGATTGGGCAAATGGCAACTCCTTCTAATGGAGTATGATCTGAAATACCATCACCAGATCTCCATTAAGGGGCAAGCCCTAGCAGATTACGTGGCTGAATTCCCCTTAGAGGACGCATATCCCACTCTTGTCGAAATGCCTGATGAAGGCATATTGCAAAACCATTTTCAAAACCACATTTTGGCAAATTCTTTCGAAAACCAAGTGTGGAAGATGAACTTCGACGGGGCACGAAACCAACGAGGGGCTAGTGCCGGGATCATCCTAATCTCCCCTGAAAAGGGCGAGATTCCCATAGCAGTCCGCTTAGATTTCGAATGTTCCAACAACGTAGCTAAGTATGAAGCACTCATACAAGGCTTAAGGATTTCGAAAACTCTAGGGGCATCATGCATCGAGGTCTTTGGAGATTCGCTCCTTGTCATAAACCAGGTTTTAAAAATTTGGCAAGTACGTAATGAGAAACTACTTCCATATCACGAGTTGGCCACTCGGTTGGTCCAATCCTTCCAGTCGTGTAAGCTCACACATGTGGGAAGGGAGGACAATGGCATCGCCGATGCCCTCTCCTCCTTGGGCTCAGCCCTGAAGGTCGATCCCATTTCAGGGACCAGATCTTTGGAAATATGGCATGCGCCCCATCCATCCACACACGACTTGGATATTTGCCAAAACAACCCAGAGTCTATTGAAAAACCCTGGTTCTATGACATAAAACAATTTTTAGAAAATGGGGGATTCACCGAGGATGCCACATCCAAAGATAAGGCATTCATTCGTAAGATTTCGACCCGATACACCATTCTGGGTGGGGTCTTATACAAAAAGAGTTTTACCGGCATTCTGCTTAGGTGTATCAACCTAGAGGAGGCTAGGATAGTGATGCATGAGTTCCACGATGGAGAATGTGGAGGTCATGTTAATGCCAACATGATGGCAATGAAAATACTTAGAGGGGGCTATTTTTGGTCCACCCTGAAAAAGGATTGTCACGATCATGTTAGGAAGTGTCATCCGTGTCAAGTGCATGGGCACGCCATTCATATCCCTTCATCTACATTGCATTCCGTGGTCAGCCCCTGGCCATTTACCATGTGGGCGTTTGACATAGTAGGCCCAATATTTCCAAAGGCCTCGAATGGGCATCGTTTTATTTTAGCAGCCACAGAGTATTTCTCCAAGTGGGTGGAAGCCATTTCCCTAACGAATGTAATGGGGCAACATGTGGTGGCTTTCATCCGTAGGAATATCTTGGCTCGATTTGGGGTTCCACGAGACCTAGTGTCTGATAATGGTACCCCATTCAAGAATGAGCGGATGGTTAAGTTGTGCAACACGTATGGCATAACTCACCACTTCTCCTCGCCCTACTACCCTCAAGGCAACGGCCAAGCCGAAGCCACAAACAAGACTCTCATTGGTATCATTGAGAAAACCTTAGAGAAGGGTAGGATGTGGCACGAGAAGCTGGATGAAGCCTTATGGGCTTATAGGACTTCCATCCGGACTCCCACGAATGCCACACCATTCGAATTGGTCTATGGCACAAACGCCATTCTTCCCATTCATACCCAACTGCATTCATTCCATACATCCATTGCACTCGACCTCCCCCTAGAGACGCTTCAGCATGCTAGGATGGCCGAACTAGATTTGCTAGATGAGAGGCGACTCCTTGCCATGGATCATGCTCGTGCATACCGGCAAAGGATAGCCCGACATTATAGCAAACACATGAGACCTCGCTACTTTGAAGTGGGAGATCTGGTCTTGAAAACCATCCACCATCGTGGCCCACACCCCCTAGGCAAGTGGCGCCCCAACTGAGATGGACCCTATGTTGTACGAGCAACCACTACGAACAATTCGTATTGGTTGATCGATGTAGAAGGTAGGAATTTAGCAGATCCTATCAATATTCAATACTTAAAGAAGTATCATGTGTAGGATCTGGATTAAATTCCAATTTTCGAAAATCTTAAAGGGATAGCTGCCCTGAGACATGTGAATAAGGTGCAAAGGCAAACTCGTGTGACCCTGAGTGAGAGGATTCGCACTTGTGAAAGAGTGGAGTTTTCAAAATCGTGGTTCCATTTCAAAATCCTTCATCTTACAAAGAAAGGCCTAGTTCAACATAGCAAGATACTTGCAAGTAGTATGTGCTATTTCTAAATAGGCTGATCTGGAATGGATCGAGTGTAGGCTTGGGATAAGTCCTCCCCTCTTCTCTTCTATTTCCAAAAGGAAAACAAAGGCCCAAAACAAAAGGGAATTTCCCATTCAAAGTCTCTTTCCAAAAGAAAGAAACCAGACTTCAAAAAGAAAAATCGATTCTCTTATAAAAAAGAGGGATTAAAGAAAAAATACTCTCAAAGGGAGACCCTCTATGGAGAAAAGGAAAAAGAGGCCAAAAAGCTCAAAAAGAGCAGTTTTTCGCCTTCTATGCCTTAAACCACGAGACACTTCAGAAGGGACCGTGGTATCTCTTTCCCATCCCTGGCTTATCCCAAGCTAAAGCATGGTTCATTTCGAGGAATCCTAAAGTAAAAATAGGATTTACTTACTTGAATTTCATCTTGTTTGAGAATTCGACGTTTCGAGTAAGACGTAGGAATTTGAAATGAAGCTTGTTTTCTTATAAAACCTCCGCTAGATAAGCGAGTGTTAAGACTCAAACAAGGGCAAGCACGAAGAGCTCGAGATCCTTAGGATCGAGGCTCAAGACAGTTGTCCCTTTTTGTAAATAGCTTTTGTAAAAAAGTTTTGAAAACCGAACATCGAACAGCATAGGATTTGCTCACTTGGAGCAACAGATCTTGTAAGTCTTTAGAGTTCGACCACATCTGGTCTCTGGGAGGTCGCCACTTTTGGCACCACACCCATGTCATCTGCATTCCACGCATGGTACTTGCATGAACATGATCCCATTTTAGGACCAGATTCCATAAATAACCCTTTGGCGTGATATCTCCTCCTACCAGAATTTGTAAATTGAGATTTTGCTAAAATGGGACGATCCCATATTCTTCGTGGCTCGATCTAGGGAGACATTAAAAGGGGTGTTTTGTCATCTTTGCCCTTATCCAAATCGATTTGGACAAGGCCAAAGAGGGGCATCTGTAAACACCCCGAAATCCCACGAATTTCTTAAACAAATCTGGTTTTGTAAAAGCAGCCCCAAAGGGCTATTTTGAGTCTGAAAACCCAAGAGCCTTCCAAACAACCCTGTACATATGTTTTAAACTTTATCTTTCTAAAACATACAATATAGCTTTTAAAACCTTTTTAAAACACGTTTTTGAAACCCCGAAGCGGCTTGGCCCGATCAAGGCAGGACCAGGAGAGCTAAGAAGAGCCCGGAACCGGAGCACATGTCGAGCCCGGCACAACAACTCTTGTATCTGATTCACACCCCAGGATCTCGAACGTCCAAGACCCTGTTCTTACCAAAATAGCAATGGAAGTCATCTCCGAAAGGCAGAAACGGAGGCGGACGACCATGTTGGCGAAGACCCAACGCAGACGGAGTACTGATGCTGTCAGGCCCCGCACGAATCGTCCGTTTCGAACCCAGCTCGAAGGAGTCAGAGTTCAGTTTGGACTGGATCTGGACCATATATATCCAGATTCCAATCCAAACCCATATGTGGACTTGGATTTGGATTTGGATCCAGAGATCCAATCCAATATCCATATCCATGGCCCACATCACCTTCTCATAAATGGAGGTGGGGCCCACTTGAAATTCACGTGGGATATTGGGCATGAGAGAGAGTGGGGGTGAAAAATATCAAGAGTGTTGTATTAAGCTTGACTTGTGTGTCAAGTTTGGGTTTAATCATGTGGGTTAGCCTAATTGAGTGGGTTTAAGCTTGTAATTAGCTAAAACCTAACCTAGGGCTACACCAACATGGGGTGATCAAGGTCTATGGGCCATGCTAAGGGAGCTCCCTCACCTAAACCTAACCCAAAATGCCTAAGCCTAGCCTAAACCTCTAATCCACCCCTAATCTGAGCCTAATCACCTAACCCACTTCCCTAATCCCGTCCTAATCCCTACCTAATCACCTAACCCACTTCCCTAATCCTTCCCTAAACCTAGATTAATTTCCCTAATCCTAGCCTAAACCTAGCCTAATCACCTAACCTAGCTCACTAAACCTCACCCTAAAACCCAACCACCTAACCTAGCCCTAAACCCCTAAACCACCCTTAGCCCACGATTTACCCAAACCCCTAGTTTTAAAATATCTGGCCCAACCCCTTCCAGCCCACCTTATCTACATACCACCCTACCTAAACCACCTAACCACTACCCACAGCCCAGCCCTAACCGACCTACCCATCCCCTATTTAAACCCCCCTCCTTGTGGGCGGGTTTTCCAAGTGGGAACCACCATCTCACCCAGCCGGGCCCTCTCCTTCTCCCATCTCTCACCCAGCCGGGACCACTCCCCACCTCCGCCTGCTCCATCTGCTCCACCAGCCGCCACCTGCTCCGCCACCTTCCCTCTTCCATCCACCACCACCATCCCTCAGCCGGACGCCATCACCTCCACCCAACCGAACCAGCCAAGAGCCACCTGCCCGCCTGCTTCCCACTTCATCCGCCACCTCTCCCCATTCGTTAAGTACCCCAAACTCCCTCAAAGCCCCTCTCTACCACCTCTCCACTCTTAGCCACCCATCCTACCTTCATCTCAGCCCTTTTGCTACCACCACTTTAACCTAGCCGAACCTAGTATAACCCAAGCTGTCGGCCACTACCTAGCCATCATCTCCCATTCGGCCTTCCCCTAGGTGTCCTATTCGGCCTTCCCACCAGCTCACCTTCTAGGTCCAGTTTCCCTAAACTCTCAACTCCCCTAGTGACCCTAAGAACCCACTTATTCAGCCACTTTAAACCCCTACTTGGAGGCGCCATCTACTTGCCACCGGACACCTTCGAGGCGGCTATCCCGCGCCCCACTTGCAGCCGGCCAGCACCCTTGATCACCTACCTTCGCGGAGCTCCCACTTGCAGCCCAAGGCCAAGCCCACGCTCAAGCAAGACCTTTACGGACCAGCTACTCGTAAGTGTCTAAACTCGGTCCTTAGTTGTATACTTGCTTGGGATTCAATTTGATACGGGGTTGTAATAACGGAGCATAGTCTCCCCCCGCTTGTAATAACGTGGCTTGGCACAACCACACACGGGCACCCTCTTAGTCGTTGTAGACGCGCGAAAATCCCCGCCTCTTCGCCCCTTTCGTGGCTTGGAGTGGATCTTATCGTGCGTCTAAGGCCTATGTATACAAACAGGGCGTGCCAGCTAGCTTACTTAAGCTAGCGAAGATATATCAATACTGACTTCTAAACGTGGCGACTGTGAGCAAGTGAGCTCTTGTCGTCGCAGACCTTCTTGCACCGATGCGCAAGGGTCAGTCTGTACGCTTTTGCAAAAATCGAGTTTTTTAGGGAGAAAGTCTACGAAACGATTCGAGGTGTCTATTTCGGGTCTTTAAGATGCGATTGCATGTTTTAGATCACGTGGATTTGCACGTGCCTAAGTCTTTTCTTTTATCCCTTTTTGGGTCGCCTAGTTTGTGTGTTATGAACACTCCACTACATGGGCGAATTCGAGCGGGGGTTGCTTCGATGCAATATGCGTCCTACCTCGTGGTATGGCGTAGATGCAATGCAAACTCACGCTACTCCAAAGGGAAAACCCGAAATGTAAAGACAATGCTGAAGGGAAATAACAGAAGGGAAATAACCGAAGGGAAATAACCGAAGGGAAATAACCGAAGGGAAATAACCGAAGGGAGATATGTATATATCTTATGTATATGAGCCCTTACTCGGGTCTTGCAAATAAGAGCGAAGGCTCAATGTGGGTGCGTGTTTGAATTGAAAGACTTACACACACGACATGAAATTAAACCCAAATATAAATTGCAGTATGGCCTTGACTAAGGTCTTGGGAGTAAGAGCGAAGGCTCAATGTGTGTGAGAGTGCTTGAATTGAAGTACTACACACACGACATAAATGAAACCCAAATATAACTGCAATATGGCCTTGACTAAGGTCTTGGGAGTAAGAGCGAAGGCTCAATGTGTGTGAAAGTGCTTGAATTGAAAGACTACTCACACGACAAGAAATGAAACCCAAATAGTATAGGTCGGCCCTTACTTGGGTCTTTCAAATAAGAGCGAAAGCTCAATGTGTGTGAGAGTGTTTAAATTGAAAGACTTACTCACACGACATGAAATGAAACCCAAATAGTATAGGTCGGCCCTTACTTGGGTCTTTCAAATAAGAGCGAAAGCTCAATGTGTGTGAGAGTGTTTAAATTGAAAGACTTACTCACACGACATGAAATGAAACCCAAATAGTATAGGTCGGCCCTTACTTGGGTCTTTCAAATAAGAGCGAAAGCTCAATGTGTGTGAGAGTGTTTAAATTGAAAGACAACACACCCAACTTAAACAAAACCCTTCGGAAATGAAATATATACGTATACTTATATATTAGGGGCTGATTAGGCCCGTGTGTGTTCAAAATCGTGCACGACTAAGAGAGTGCACGTGTGTGGTTGTGCCAAGCCACGTTATTACAAGCGGGGGGAGACTATGCTCCGTTATTACAACCCCGTATCAAATTGAATTTCAAGCAAGCGTATGACTAAAGACCGAGTTTAGAAACTTACAAGTAGCTGGTCCGTAGAGGTCTTGCTTGAGCGTGGCCTTGGCTTTGGAATGCAAACGGGAGCTCCGCGAAGGTGTGTGACCAAAAGTGCTGGCCGGCTGCAAATGGGGCGCGGGATGGACGCCTCGAAGGGGAACGGTGGCAAGTGGGCGGCGCCTCCAAGTAGGGAGTTTAGAGTGGCTGACTAAGTGGGTCTTAGGGTCACTAGGCAAGTTAGGGACTTAGGGAAACTAGACCTAAAAGGTGAGCTAGTGGGAAGGCCAAAGAGGACGCCTAGGGGGAGGTCGGCCGAATGGGAGATGGTGGCTGAGCAGTGGCCAGCCACTTGGGTTATCCTAGGTTCGGCTAGGCTTAGGTGGTGGCGGCAAAGAGGCTGAGCTAAGGGGAAGATGGGTGGCTAAGAGTGGGGAGGTGGTAGAGAGTGGTTTTGAGGGAGTTAGGGGGACTTACCGAATGGGAAGGAGTGGCGGCAAAGGTGGTTGTCGGCTGGTGGAAGATGGGAGAAGGAGAGGGCCCGACTGAGTGAGGTGGTGGCGTCCGGCTGGTGGGGCAGTGATGGTGGATGGAAGAGGGAGAGTGGCGGAGCAGGTGGCGGCTGGTGGGGCTGGAGCTGCTGGGAAGACGGGTGAGAGATGGGAGAGGAAGAGGGCCCGGTTGGGAGTGGAAAGTGGTTCCCACTTGGAAAACCCGCCCACAATGGGGGGGGTTTAAATAGGGGATGGGTAGGTCGGTTAGGGCTGGGTTGTGGGTAGTGGTTAGGTGGTTTAGGTAGGGTAGTATGTAGATAAGGTGGGCTGGATGGGATTGGGCCAGATTCACCTAAACCTAGCCAAAAATGCCTAAACCTAGCCTAAACCCCTAATCCACTCCTAATCTGAACCTAATCACCTAACCCACTTCCCTAATCCCGGCCTAATCCCGACCTAATCACCTAACCCACTCCCCTAATCCTTCCCTAAACCTAGATTAATTTCCCTAATCCTAGCCTAAACCTAGCCTAAACCACCTAACCTAGCTCACTAAACCTCACCCTAAAACCCAACCACCTAACCTAGCCCTAAACCACCCTTAGCCCACGATTTTCCCAAACACCTAGTTTTAAAATATCTGGCCCAATCCCATCCAGCCCACCTTATCTACATACTACCCTACCTAAACCACCTAACCACTACCTACAACCCAGCCCTAACCGACCTACCCATCCCCTATTTAAACCCCCCCCATTGTGGGCGGGTTTTCCAAGTGGGAAGGCGTGCCAATCTCTGTAGACGCGCGAAAATCCCTGCCTCTTCGCCCCTTTCGTGGCTTGGAGTGGATCTTATCGTGCGTCTAAGGCCTATGTATACAAACAGGGCGTGCCAGCTAGCTTACTTAAGCTAGCGAAGATATATCAATACTGACTTCTAAACGTGGCGACTGTGAGCAAGTGAGCTCTTGTCGTCGCAGACCTTCTTGCACCGATGCGCAAGGGTCAGTCTGTACGCTTTTGCAAAAATCGAGTTTTTTAGGGAGAAAGTCTACGAAACGATTCGAGGTGTCTATTTCGGGTCTTTAAGATGCGATTGCATGTTTTAGATCACGTGGATTTGCACGTGCCTAAGTCTTTTCTTTTATCCCTTTTTGGGTCGCCTAGTTTGTGTGTTATGAACACTCCACTACATGGGCGAATTCGAGCGGGGGTTGCTTCGATGCAATATGCGTCCTACCTCGTGGTATGGCGTAGATGCAATGCAAACTCACGCTACTCCAAAGGGAAAACCCGAAATGTAAAGACAATGCTGAAGGGAAATAACAGAAGGGAAATAACCGAAGGGAAATAACCGAAGGGAAATAACCGAAGGGAAATAACCGAAGGGAGATATGTATATATCTTATGTATATGAGCCCTTACTCGGGTCTTGCAAATAAGAGCGAAGGCTCAATGTGGGTGCGTGTTTGAATTGAAAGACTTACACACACGACATGAAATTAAACCCAAATATAAATTGCAGTATGGCCTTGACTAAGGTCTTGGGAGTAAGAGCGAAGGCTCAATGTGTGTGAGAGTGCTTGAATTGAAGTACTACACACACGACATAAATGAAACCCAAATATAACTGCAATATGGCCTTGACTAAGGTCTTGGGAGTAAGAGCGAAGGCTCAATGTGTGTGAAAGTGCTTGAATTGAAAGACTACTCACACGACAAGAAATGAAACCCAAATAGTATAGGTCGGCCCTTACTTGGGTCTTTCAAATAAGAGCGAAAGCTCAATGTGTGTGAGAGTGTTTAAATTGAAAGACTTACTCACACGACATGAAATGAAACCCAAATAGTATAGGTCGGCCCTTACTTGGGTCTTTCAAATAAGAGCGAAAGCTCAATGTGTGTGAGAGTGTTTAAATTGAAAGACTTACTCACACGACATGAAATGAAACCCAAATAGTATAGGTCGGCCCTTACTTGGGTCTTTCAAATAAGAGCGAAAGCTCAATGTGTGTGAGAGTGTTTAAATTGAAAGACAACACACCCAACTTAAACAAAACCCTTCGGAAATGAAATATATACATATACTTATATATTAGGGGTTGATTAGGCCCGTGTGTGTTCAAAATCGTGCACGACTAAGAGAGTGCACGTGTGTGGTTGTGCCAAGCCACGTTATTACAAGCGGGGGGAGACTATGCTCCGTTATTACAACCCCGTATCAAATTGAATTTCAAGCAAGCGTATGACTAAAGACCGAGTTTAGAAACTTACAAGTAGCTGGTCCGTAGAGGTCTTGCTTGAGCGTGGCCTTGGCTTTGGGCTGCAAACAGGAGCTCCGCGAAGGTGTGTGACCAAAAGTGCTGGCCGGCTGCAAATGGGGCGCGGGATGGACGCCTCGAAGGGGAACGGTGGCAAGTGGGCGGCGCCTCCAAGTAGGGAGTTTAGAGTGGCTGACTAAGTGGGTCTTAGGGTCACTAGGCAAGTTAGGGACTTAGGGAAACTAGACCTAAAAGGTGAGCTAGTGGGAAGGCCAAAGAGGACGCCTAGGGGGAGGTCGGCCGAATGGGAGATGGTGGCTGAGCAGTGGCCAGCCACTTGGGTTATCCTAGGTTCGGCTAGGCTTAGGTGGTGGCGGCAAAGAGGCTGAGCTAAGGGGAAGATGGGTGGCTAAGAGTGGGGAGGTGGAAGAGAGTGGTTTTGAGGGAGTTAGGGGGACTTACCGAATGGGAAGGAGTGGCGGCAAAGGTGGCTGTCGGCTGGTGGAAGATGGGAGAAGGAGAGGGCCCGGTTGAGTGAGGTGGTGGCGTCCGGCTGGTGGGGCAGTGATGGTGGATGGAAGAGGGAGAGTGGCGGAGCAGGTGGCGGCTGGTGGGGCTGGAGCTGCTGGGAAGACGGGTGAGAGATGGGAGAGGAAGAGGGCCCGGCTGGGAGTGGAAAGTGGTTCCCACTTGGAAAACCCGCCCACAATGGGGGGGGTTTAAATAGGGGATGGGTAGGTCGGTTAGGGCTGGGTTGTGGGTAGTGGTTAGGTGGTTTAGGTAGGGTAGTATGTAGATAAGGTGGGCTGGATGGGATTGGGCCAGATATTTTAAAACTAGGTGTTTGGGAAAATCGTGGGCTAAGGGTGGTTTAGGGCTAGGTTAGGTGGTTGGGTTTTAGGGTGAGGTTTAGTGAGCTAGGTTAGGTGGTTTAGGCTAGGTTTAGTCTAGGATTAGGGAAATTAATCTAGGTTTAGGGAAGGATTAGGGGAGTGGGTTAGGTGATTAGGTCGGGATTAGGCCGGGATTAGGGAAGTGGGTTAGGTGATTAGGTTCAGATTAGGAGTGGATTAGGGGTTTAGGCTAGGTTTAGGCATTTTTGGCTAGGTTTAGGTGATGGAGCTCCCTTAGCATGGCCCATAAACCTTGATCACCCCATGTTGGTGCAGCCCTAGGTTAGGTTTTAGCTAATTACAAGCTTAAACCCACTTAATTAGGCTAAACCACAAGATTAAACCCAAACTTGACACACAAGTCAAGCTTAATACAACACTCTTGATATTTATCACCCCCACTCTCTCTCATGCCCAATATCCCACGTGAATTTCAAGTGGGCCCCACCTCCATTTATGAGAAGGTGATGTGGGCCATGGATATGGATATTGGATTGGATCTCTGGATCCAAATCCAAATCCAAGTCCACATATGGGTTTGGATTGGGATCTGGATATATATGGTCCAGATCCAATCCAAACTGAACTCTGACTCCTTCGAGCTGGGTTCGAAACGGACGATTCGTGCGGGGCCTGACAGCATCAGTACTCCGTCTGCGTTGGGTCTTCGCCAACATGGTCGTCCGCCTCCGTTTCTGCCTTCCGGAGATGACTTCAAATGATATTTTGGTAAGAACAGGGTCTTGGACGTTCGAGATCCTGGGGTGTGAATCAGATGCAAGAGTTGCTGCACCGGGCTCGACAGGTGCTCCGGTTCCGGGCTCTTCTTGGCTCTCCTGGTCCTGTCTTGATCAGGCCAAGCCACTTCGGGGTTTCAAAACATGTTTTAAAAGGGTTTTCAAAAGCTATATTATATGTTTTTGAAAGATAAAGTTTAAAACATATATACAGGGTTGTTTGGAAGGCTCCTGGGTTTCCAAACTCAAAATGGCCCTTTGGGGCTGCTTGTATAAAACCAGATTCGTTTAAGAAATTCGTGGGATTTCGGGGTGTTTACAGTCGTGCACGATTTTTAACACACACGGGCCTAATCAGCCCCTAATATATAAGTGTATATATATACTTTCATTTTCAAAGGGTTTTGTTTAAGTTGGGTGCGTTGTCTTTCAATTCAAGCACTCACACACATTGAGCCTTTGCTCTTAGTTGAAAGACCCAAGTAAGGGCCGACCTATACTATTTGGGTTTCATTTCATGTCGTGTGAGTAAGTCTTTCAATTCAAGCACTCTCACACACATTGAGCTTTCGCTCTTAGTTGAAAGACCCAAGTAAGGGCCGACCTATACTATTTGGTTTTTATTTCATGTCGTGTGAGTAAGTCTTTCAATTCAAGCACTTTCACACACATTGAGCCTTCGCTCTTACTCCCAAGACCTTAGTAAAGGCCTTATTGCAGTTATATTTGGGTTTCATTTATGTCGTGTGGGTAGTCTTTCAATTCAAGCACTCTCACACACATTGAGCCTTCGCACTTACTCCCAAGACCTTAGTCAAGGCCATACTGCAATTTATATTTGGGTTTAATTTCATGTCGTGTGTGTAAGTCTTTCAATTCAAGCACGCACCCACATTGAGCCTTCGCTCTTATTTGCAAGACCCGAGTAAGGGCTCATATACATAAGCTATATACATATTTCCCTTCGGTCATTTCCCTTCGGTTATTTCCCTTCGATTATTTCCCTTCGGTTATTTCCCTTCGGTTATTTCCCTTCGGTCATTTCCCTTCTGTTATTTCCCCTTCAGTATTATCTTTAATTTCGGGTTTTCCCTTTGGAGTAGCGTGAGTTTGCATTGCATCTACGCCATACCACGAGGTAGGACGCATATTGCATCAAAGCAAGCCCCGCTCGAATTCGCCCATGTAGTGGAGTGTTCATAACACACAAACTAGGTGGCCCGAAAAGGGATAAAAGAAAAGACTTAGGCACATGCAAATCCACGTGATCTAAAATATGCAATCGCATCTTAAATACCCGAAATAGACACCTCGAACCGCTTCGTAGACTTTCTCTCCAAAAACTCGATTTTTGCAAAGCGTACAGACTGACCCTTGCGCATCGGTGCAAGAAGGTCTGCGACGACAAGAGCTTACTTGCTCACAGTCGCCACGTTTAGAAGTCAATGTTAAATATATCTTCGCTAGCTTAAAGTAAGCTAGCTGGCACGCCCTATTTGTATACATAGGCCTTAGACGCACGAGAAGATCCACTCCAAGCCCCCGGAAGGGACGAAGAGGCGTGGATTTTCGCGCGTCTACAATGACAAGGAGCGAATCCCCAAAGACCTCGGCGCATGATGCCCCTAGAGTTCTCGAAATCCTTAAGCCTTGTATGAGTGCTTCACACTCAGCTACGTTGTTAGAACATTCGAAATCTAAGCGGACTGCTATGGGAATCTCGCCCTTTTCAGGGGAGATTAGGATGACCCCGGCACCAGCTCCTCGTTGGTTTCGTGCCCCATCGAAGTGCATCTTCCATACTTGGTTTTCGAAAGAGTTTGTCAAAATGTGGTTTTGAAAATGGTTTTGCAATATGCCTTCATCAGGCATTTCGACAAGAGTGGGATATGCATCCTCTAAGGGGAACTCAGCCACGTAATCTGCTAGGGCTTGCCCCTTAATGGAGAACTGGTGATGGTATTTCAGATTATACTCCATTAGAAGGAGTTGCCATTTGCCCAATCTACCCGTGAGAATGGGTTTTTCGAACAAGTGCTTGATTGGATCAAGCTTGGACACTATCCAGATCTCATGATCTAGGAAATAGTGTCTGAATTTCTGGCAGGCCCAGACTAGGGCCAAGCACGTTTTCTCCATGGCTTGATAATTTCGTTCATAAGCCAAGAGAGTTTTCGAAATATAGTAGATGGCATACTCCTTATGGGTGTCATCCTCGTATTGAGCCAACAGGGCTCCTAAAGCATTTGCATGCACGGAGATGTATAATAAAAGCGGTTTTCCTTGCTTTGGAGGATTCAAAACGGGGGGATTAACCAAGTATGCCTTCAGTCTCTCGAAGGACTTTTGGCATTCGTCATCCCATAAGAATTTTGTGCCCTTCCTCAACAGTTTATTGAAGGGTTCGCATCTAGTTGCCAGATTCGATATGAATCGGCGAACGGATTGTAATCGACCCTGGAGGCTACGGATTTGGGTGAGATTGGAGGGTGGAGCCATGTCTATGATGGCTCGACACTTAGAGGGGTCGACTTCTATTCCCCTTTGGCTCACCATAAAGCCTAGAAGCTTCCCTGATTCTATCCCAAACACACATTTTTGAGGGTTTAGCTTTACTTTATAAAGCCTAAGCCTTTCGAAAATCTTTTGTAAACATTCGATATGGGTGCATCGGGTTTTGGATTTTGCCAAGAGATCATCTACATACACTTCTACAAGCTCATGAATTTGATCATGGAAGATCGTGGTCATGGCTCGTTGGTATATTGCGCTGGCATTTTTCAAACCAAAGGGCATGACTGTATAGCAGTACGTGCCCCATGGGGTTGTGAAGGCGGTCTTACCCTGATCCCGTGGGCTTAGTTTGATTTGATTATAGCTTGAATAGCCATACATGAATGAAAACATTTCATGATTTGCCATACTATCGACTATCAAATCTATGTTTGGTAAAGGATAATTATCCTTAGGAGTGGCTTTATTCAGGTTTCTGAAATCGATGCATATTCGAATTTTCCCATTGGTTTTTAGAACCACAACGATATTTGACAACCAATCAGAATACGCAATGGGTTTTATAAATCCGGCTTTTAGCAGATCTTCTAAACCCTCTTTGACTTGCGTGTGTACATTCAGGTGTATTTTCCTAAGCTTCTGCTTTATGGATTTTACACCTGCATCTAAGGGAAGACGATGCTCGACAATGCTGGGATCTATGCCCGGCATGTCTTCATACGTCCATGCAAACACATCTAAATAGGTTCGTAGAAATGCCATGAATGCTAACCTTTCGGTTTCATGCAAGCATGCGCCTATTTTGATGGTTTTGGGATTGGAATCATCCCCTAGGTTTACCTCTATGAAATCTCCTCCTACTGATTGGGAAGGTCTTTCAAAATCGAGAATTTTATGAAATTCTGGGAGCTCAGAAGTGGGATCTTCCTCAAGGGGATCCACTTCTAGGCTTTGATCATTCTCGTCTGTAATAGACCCGAGGGAATTTGATGCGTGGTTTTCAAAATGACCTGGTTTTGTACTTGGATTTTCAAGTGATTTCGAAATTTTTTGTCTGGCTATGCAGACGACGTTTCTTTCGAAATCCTTTTCTTTTGCCAAAGTCCGACCAGGAGCAGCTATGTACAAAATCTTTTTGGTATTTTCCAAATTTTCGATTTTTTTGGGTTTTTGTAAAACAAGAACTTTGGGAACTATACAAAGCACTCTTTTTTCGAGTTTTTGTTTTTCCATTGTTTTTGGTTTTTCTTGTTTTTTCGATTTTTTTTTTTATTTTAAGTTTTTCAAATGTTTTTGTATTTTTAGAAAAAGGGATCTTCCGTCATACCTACAAAGGGAAAACACTACGGGTTAGACTCGGAATAGGAGATCTAAATCGTAGGTCTCTTCTAAGGCAGGCTCTAGGGCACCCTTGACCCAGGTGGTCACAGGGGGTGGCTCCGGCGGTATTCGGGGAGTATAGCCGATCCCATATCGGCTTGGGTTGACCCTAGGAAGGATGGGCTCCAGGAGACCCTGGTTCTGTGCCCCTAGACTCTTGTAGGGCGTGTAGCCCATGTTCAACAACATGTTCCATGACTTTTTGTTTTTTGAAAAAGTTGGATACAAGTCGTGGTCCTGGAACATGCTATCGTCCATATTGTGCTCGTATGGCCTATTGTCCAGGGGCTTTGGAAATAGGGAACGCTTGGGTTTTCCTAGAAGGATTAAAGTCGGGAGGGGGCCTGCTTTGGGCGGCCCCTTCACACATACAACCTTCCTAGGGTTGTTTAACACGAGCCGAGGTGGCTCAACCGTACTTTGCCCCAAGTTAGCCTCATGGGCCTGGGAGCTTGATAAACAAGGGGAGTTTATGATCCCCTGAAGCTGTGGGTGACTCTCACCTAGGATCATTACGACCTGGTCCCTAAAAGGGATCTTGACACACCTGTGGAAGGTGGATGGCACAGCGCACAAACTGTGTATCCAGGGCCTTCCCAGCAACAGGTTATAATGGGGGTGGATGTCCAAGACATGGAACACCCCCGTGTGTTCGATCCCTCCCGTTTTCATTGGGAGTTCGATGGATCCTAAAGGTCTAGACGCATTCCCATCGTATCCAGTGATAACGATGGTGCTTGGGTTCACTGAAGTCAAGGTGACTCCGATTTTGTACGCCACATGAAGTGGAAGGATGTTGAGCCCTCCTCCACCATCGACTAGGCACCTGTCCAGAGAGTGGTTGTTTAGAACCACCTCGATATGCAGAGCCTGGTTATGGGCTTCGTAGGGTCTATCTACATCATCTTTCGAGAAAGTGATGGGCGATTTTGCTCCTAATAAAGCCACTTGGGCAGACAAGGATTCCGGACTTATGTTCGAATCAACCTTGGCCCTTTCTAGAATTTTCTCTAATACAAGTTTATGCCTAGGCGAGGTTTGTATAAGCTCTAAGATAGACATGTGAATAGGAATCTTTGAAAGGTGGTTTTCGAAGTCATAAGGATTTAGGATGACTTTGTCCTTATCTGCTTTTGGCAGAACACTGGGGATACATGCTTTTGAGGGGCCAGGCACACTGACCACCTTTTGAGCACCTTGAAGGTGCGGGGGTTGATAGATCCTCCCGGATCTAGTGACTTCCCCCACGACCAGCCTAGGCATCGCGCTAAATTTGGCTCTAAGGATGAGCTGAGGAGAACCTTGGATTTTCAAAACTAGTTTTACCAGGGATTCCACTTTTGGTGGTCCCCGAAGGACGACTTGGGCAGGCTTCTTGTATAATACAAGAATGGGCACACAAGTAGGTCGATCAGGTTCTGGTTTTTGCGCTAGTTCCTTGGAAATGGTGAGGGTACATACCTCCTTTCCTTTCCCACTGCCACTGGCGTGTTTGGGAAAGGGTTCCTTGAAGATAGCTTGAGGTGGCTCAAGTTCCGCAGTGACCTGGAGCCGGCCTTCTGCTATCAAGTTCTCAATTTTATTTAAGAGGGAGAAGCAACGTTTGGTATCATGGCCTTTGAGCCAATGATACTTACAAAATCGGTTTAAATACCCCCCTTTGGAAGTGACTCCTTCGGGGATTTCAGGGAGTTCTATCATGCCCTGGGCAAGTAGGAGGTCTAGGACCTCCGACACAGGTTGCCCCAGCGGAGTATACTCCCGTTTTTCAACCGGTTTTTGAAAATTTCGCTCTCTCTTATTTTCTAACTTTTCAAAATTTTTGGAAGTGCCCGCCACGCCTGGATCCACCCGGACATTGGCGATTTTATGGGGCTTTGCCCCTTTGTCCGTCGTGGGCAGCCCATATGCGATGGGCTTTTCCAAGCGGGTTTTTGGAACGACACTTCCTTTCCACAAGTGATCGAATGTCCCTTTTCGCAAGTTGGTTTCTGTAAACACCCCGAAATCTCACGAATTTCTCAAAATCATCTGGTTTTGTAAAAGCAGCCCCAAAGGACTATTTTGAGTCTGGAAACCCAGGAGCCTTCCAGACAACCCTGTATATATGTTTTAAACTTCATATTTCAAAAATATATAATATAGCTTTTGAAAACCTTTTAAAACACATTTTTGAAACCCAAAGCAGCTTGGCCTAATCAAGACAGGACCAGCGAAGTCAAAGAAGAGCCCGGAACCGGAGCACATGTCGAGCTCGGCACAGCAACTCTTGTATCAAATCCATACCCCCAGGATCTCGAACATCCCAGACCCTGTTATTATCAAAATGTCATTTGAAGTCATCTCCGGAAGGCAGAAACGGAGGCGGATGATCATGTTGGCGAAGACCCAACGCAAACGGAGTACTGATGCTGTCAGACCCCGCACAAATCGTCCGTTTCGAACACAGCTCGAAGGAGTCAGAGTTCAGTTTGGATTGGATCTGGACCATATATATCCAGATCCCAATCCAAACCCATGTATGGATTTGGATTCAAAAATCCAATCCAATATCCATATCCATGGCCCACATCACCTTCTCATAAATGGAGGTGGGGTCCACTTGAAATTCACGTGGGATCATGGGCATGAGAGAGAGTGGGGGTGGATAAGATCAAGTGTGTTATAATTAAGCTTGACTTGTGTGTCAAGTTTGGGGTTAATCATGTGGTTTAGCCTAGTTAAGTGGGTTTAAGCTTGTAATTAGCCAAAACCTAACCTAGGGCTGCACCAACATGATATGGTTAAGGTCCATGGGTCGTGCAAAGGGAGCTCCTTCACCTAAACCTAACCCAAAACACCTAATCCTAGCCTTCCACCCTAATCCACCCCTAATCTGAGCCTAATCACCTAACCCACTTCCCTAATCCCGGCCTAATCCCAACCTAATCACCTAACCCACTTCCCTAATCCTTCCCTAAACCTAGGTTAATTTCCCTAAACCTAGCCTAATCCTAGCCTAATCACCTAACCTAGCTCACTAAACCTCACCCTAGAACCCAACCACCTAACCAAACCCTAAACCCCTAAACCACCCCTAGCCCACAATCTACCCAAACCACTAGTATTTAAAATATCTGGCCCTACCCTTTCCAGCCCACCTTATCTTCATACCACCCTACCTAAACCACCTAACCACTACCCCAAACCCAGCCCTAACCGACCTACCCATCCCTATATAAACCCCCCCCCTTGGGGGCGGGTTTTCCCATCTAGAACCCCTCACCCATCCCAGCCGGGTCCTCTCCTTCCTCCAAGTCCAGCCGAATCCTCCACTTCCCCAGCTGCTCCACTTGCTCCACCTGCTCCGCCTACACCACCACCTACTCTCCATCCCCCCACCACTTGCACCGCCATCTCCGCCACCTCCCGGCCGAACATCACTACCTGCCCAACTCCCTTCCAGCCGAGCGCCACCTTCTCTTCACTCAGTAAGTACCCCACACTCTACCTAGCTCCTTCTCCACTCCCTCTCCACTCCCAGCCACCCACCATACCACCACCTTACCCTAATATCAGCCGCTTCGGGGTTTCAAAACATGTTTTAAAAAGGTTTTAAAAGCCATATTGTATGTTTTCGAAATATAGAGTTCAAAACATATGTACAGGGTTGTCTGGAAGGCTCCTGGGTTTCCAGACTCAAAATAGCCCTTTGGGGCTGCTTGTACAAAACCAGATGAATTTGAGAAATTCGTGGGATTTCGGGGTGTTTACAGTACCCTCACTTTTTTTTAAGGAACTAGCGCAAAAACCAGAGTCTGGTCGACCCACTTGTGCGCCCACTCTTGTATTATATAAGAAGCCTGCCTAAGTCGTCATTCGGGGACCACCAAAAGTGGAATCCCCAGCAAAACTAATCTTGAAAATCCAAGGTTCTCCTCAGCTCATCCTTAGAGTCAAGTTTAGCGCAAACCCTAGGCTGGTCGTGGGGGAAGTGACTAGATCCGGGAGGATCTATCAACCCCCGCACCTTCAAGGTGCTCAAAAGGTGGTCAGTGTGCCTGACCCCTCAAAAGCATGTATCCCTAGTGTTCTGCCAAAAGCAGATAAGGACAAAGTCATCCTAAATCCTTATGACTTCGAAAACCACCTTTCAAAGATTCCTATTCATATGTCTATCTTAGAGCTTATACAAACCTCGCCTAGGCATAGACTTGTATTAGAGAAAATTCTAGAAAGGGCCAAGGTTGATTCGAACATAAGTCTGGAATCCTTGTTTGCCCAAGTGGCTTTATTAGGAGCAAAATCGCCCATCACTTTCTCGAAAGATGATGTAGATAGGCCCTACGAATCCCACAACCAGGCCCTGCATATCGAGGTGGTTCTGAACAACCACTCTCTGGACAGGTGCCTAGTCGATGGTGGAGGAGGGCTCAACATCCTTGCACTTAATGTGGTGTATAAAATCGGAGTCACCTTGACTTCAGTGAACCCAAGCCCCATCGTTATCACTGGATACGATGGGAATGCGTCTAGACCTTTAGGATCCATCGAACTCTCAATGGAAACGGGAGGGATCGAATACACGGGGGTGTTCCATGTCTTGGACATCCACCCCCATTATAACCTATTGCTGGGAAGACCCTAGATACACAGTTTGTGCGCTGTATCATCCACCTTCCACAGGTGTGTTAAGATCCCTTTTAGGGACCAGGTCGTAGTGATCCTAGGTGAGAGTCACCCACAGCTTCAGGGGATCATAAACTCCCCTTGTTTATCGAGCTCCTAGGCCCACTTGGGGCAAATTGTGATCGAGCCGCCAAGGCTCGTGTTAAACAACCCTAGGAAGGTTGCATGTGTGAAGGGGCCGCCCAAAGCAGGCCCCCTCCCGATCTTAACCCTTCTAGGACGATCCAAGCATTCCCTATTTCCAAAGCCCCTAGACAAAAGGCCATATGAGCATAATATGGACGACAGCAAGTTCTAGGACCACGACCTGTACAAAAACTTTTCAAAAAACAAAAAGTCGTGGAACATGTTGTTAAACATGGGCTAGACGCCCTACAAGAGTCTAAGGACGCAGAACCAGGGTCTCCTAGAGCCCATCCTTCCTAGGGCCAATCCAAGCCGATATGGGATCGGCTATACTCCCCGAATACCGCCGGAGCCACCCCTTGTGACCACCTGGGTCAAGGGTGCCCTAGAACCTGCCTTAGAAGAGACCTACGATTTAGATCTCCTATTTAGAGTCTAATCCGTAGTGTTTTCCCTTTATAGGTATGACGGAAGATCCCTTTTATAAAAATACAAAAACATTTGAAAAGCTTAAAATCAAAAAAATCGAAAAACGAGAAAAACCAAAAACAATGGAAAAACAAAAACTCGAAAAAAGAGTGCTTTGTATAGTTCCCCAGATTCTTGTTTTACAAAAACCCAAAAAAATCAAAAATTTGGAAAATATCAAAATGATTTTGTACATAGCTGCTCCTGGTAGGACTTTGGCAAAAGAAAAGGATTTCGGAGGAAACGTCGTCTGCATAGCCAGACAAAAAATTTCGAAATCACTTGAAAATCCAAGTACAAAACCAGGTCATTTTGAAAACCACGCATCAAATTCCCTCGGGTCTATTACAGACGAGAATGATCAAAGCCTAGAAGTGGATCCCCTTGAGGAAGATCCCACTTCTGAGCTCCCAGAATTTCATAAAATTCTCGATTTTGAAAGACCTTCCCAATTAGTAGGAGGAGATTTCATAGAGGTGAGCCTAGGAGATGATTCCAATCCCAAATCCATCAAAATAGGCGCATGCTTGCATGAAACTGAAAAGTTAGCATTCATTGCATTTCTACAAACCTATTTAGATGTGTTTGCATGGACGTATGAAGACATGCCGGGCATAGATCCCAGCATTGTCGAGCATCGTCTTCCCTTAGATGCAGGTGTAAAACCCATAAAGCAGAAGCTTAGGAAAATACACCCGAATGTACACACGCAAGTCAAAGAGGGTTTAGAAGATCTGCTAAAAGCCGGATTTATAAAACCCATTGCATATTCTGATTGGTTGTCAAATATCGTTGTGGTTCGAAAAACCAATGGGAAAATTCGAATATGCATCGATTTCAGAAACCTGAATAAAGCCACTCCAAAGGATAATTATCCTTTACCAAACATAGATTTGATAGTTGATAGTACTGCAAATCATGAAATGTTTTCGTTCATGGATGGCTATTCAGGCTATAATCAAATAAAACTAAGCCCACGAGATCAAGGTAAGACCGCCTTCACAACCCCATGGGGCACGTACTGCTATACAGTCATGCCCTTTGGTTTGAAAAATGTCGGTGCAACATACCAACGAGCCATGACCACGATCTTCCATTATCAAATTCACGAGCTCATAGAAGTGTATGTAGATGATCTCTTGGTGAAATCCAAAACCCGATGCACCCATATCGAATGTTTACAAAAGATTTTCGAAAGGCTTGGGCTTTACAAAGTAAAACTAAACCCTCAAAAATGTGTATTCGGGGTAGAATCAGGGAAGCTTCTGGGCTTTATGGTGAGCCAAAGGGGAATAGAAGTCGACCCCTCTAAGTGTCGAGCCATCATAGATATGGCTCCACCCTCCAATCTCACTCAAATCCGTAGCCTCCAAGGTCGCTTACAATCCGTTCGCCGATTCATATCGAATCTGGCAACTAGATGCGAACCCTTCAACAAACTGTTGAGGAAGGGCACGAAATTCTTATGGGATGACGAATGCCAGAAGTCCTTTGAGAGACTGAAGGCATACTTGGTTAATCCCCCCGTTTTGAACCCTCCAAAGCAAGGAAAACCGCTTTTATTATACATCTTCGTGCATGCGAATGCTTTAGGAGCCCTGTTGGCTCAATATGAGGATGACACCCATAAGGAGTATGCCATCTACTACATTTCGAAAACTCTCTTGGATTATGAACGAAATTACCAAGCCATGGAGAAGACGTGCTTGACCCTAGTCTGGGCCTGCCAGAAATTCAGACACTATTTTCTAGATCATGAGATCTGGATAGTGGCAACCCATTATTGGATCGTGTCCAAGCTTGATCCAATCAAGCACTTGTTCGAAAAACCCATTCTCACGGGTAGATTGGGAAAATGGCAACTCCTTCTAATGGAGTATGATCTGAAATACCATCACCAGATCTCCATTAAGGGGCAAGCCCTAGCAGATTACGAGGCTGAGTTCCCCTTAGAGGATGCATATCCCACTCTTGTTGAAATGCCTGATGAAGCCATATTGCAAAACCATTTTCAAAACCACATTTTGGCAAATTCTTTCGAAAACCAAGTGTGGAGGATGCACTTCGATGGGGCACGAAACCAACGAGGGGCTGGTGCTGGGGTCATCCTCATCTCCCCTGAAAAGGGTGAGATTCCTATAGCAGTCCGCTTAGATTTCGAATGTTCCAATAACGTAGCTGAGTATGAAGCACTCATACAAGGCTTACGAATTTCGAAAACTCTAGGGGCATCATGCATCAAGGTCTTTGGAGATTCGCTCCTTGTCATAAACCAGGTTTTAAAAATTTGGCAAGTACGTAATGAGAAACTACTTCCATATCACGAGTTGGCCACTCAATTGGTCCAGTCCTTCCAATCGTGTAAACTCACACACGTAGGAAGAGAGGACAATGGCATCGCCGATGCCCTCTCCTCCTTGGGTTCAGCCCTGAAGGTCGATCCCATTTCAGGGATCCGATCTTTGGAAATATGGCATGCGCCCCACCCATCCACACACGACTTGGACATTTGCCAAAATAACCCAGAGTCTATTGAAAAACCCTGGTTTTATGACATAAAACAATTTTTAGAAAATGGGGGATTCACCGAGGATGCCACATCCAAAGATAAGGCATTCATTCGTAAGATTTCGACCCGATACACCATTCTCGGTGGGGTTTTATACAAAAAGAGTTTTACCGGCATTCTGCTTAGGTGTATCGACCTAGAGGAGGCTAGGATAGTGATGCATGAATTCCATGATGGAGAATGTGGAGGTCATGTTAATGCCAACATGATGGCAATGAAAATACTTAGAGGGGGCTATTTTTGGTTCACCCTGAAGAAGGATTGTCACGATCATGTTAGGAAGTGTCATCCGTGTCAAGTGCATGGGCACGCCATTCATATCCCATCATCTGCATTGCATTCCGTGGTCAGCCCCTGGCCATTTACCATGTGGGCGTTTGACATCGTAGGCCCAATATTTCCAAAGGCCTCGAATGGGCATCGATTTATTTTAGCAGCCACGGAGTATTTCTCCAAGTGGGTGGAAGCCATTTCCCTAACCAACGTGATGGGGCAACATGTGGTGGCTTTTATCCGGAGAAATATCTTGGCTCGATTTGGGGTCCCACCAGACCTTGTGTCTGATAATGGCACCCCATTCAAGAACGAGCGGATGGTTAAGTTGTGCAACACGTATGGCATAACTCACCACTTCTCTTCACCCTACTACCCTCAAGGCGACTGCCAAGCCGAAGCCACAAACAAAACTCTCATTAGTATAATTGAGAAAACATTAGAGAAGGGTAGGACGTGGCACGAGAAGCTGGATGAAGCCTTATGGGCTTATAGGACTTCCATCCGGACTCCCACGAATGCCACACCATTCGAATTGGTCTATGGCACAAACGCCATTCTTCCCATTCACACTCAACTGCATTCATTCCATACATCCATTGCACTCGACCTCCCCCTAGAAACGCTTCAGCATGCTAGGATGGCCGAACTAGATTTGCTAGATGAGAGGGGACTCCTTGCCATGGATCATGCTCGTGCATACCGGCAAAGGTTACCCGACATTATGGCAAACACATGAGACCTCGCCACTTTGAAGTGGGAGATCTGGTCTTAAAAACCATCCATCATCGTGGCCCACACCCCCCGGGAAAGTGGCTCCCCAACTGGGATGGACCCTATGTTGTACGAGCAACCACTACGAACAATTCGTATTGGTTAGTCGATGTAGAAGGTAGGAATTTAGCAGATCCTATCAATATCCAATACTTAAAGATGTATCATGTGTAGGATTTGGATTAAATTCCAATTTTCGAAAATTTTAGGGATAGCTGCCCTGAGACATGAGAATAAGGTGCAAAGGCAAAGTCGTGTGACCCTGAGTGAGAGAATTCGCACTTGTGAAAGAGTGGAGTCTTCAAAATCGTTGTTACATTTTGTAAACACCCCGAAATCCCACGAATTTCTTAAACGAATCTGGTTTTAAACAAGCAGCCCCAAAGGGCCATTTTGAGTTTGGAAACCCAGGAGCCTTCCAAACAACCCTGTATATATGTTTTAAACTTTATCTTTCAAAAACATATAATATAGCTTTTGAAAACCCTTTTAAAACATGTTTTGAAACCCCGAAGTGGCTTGGCCTGATCAAGACAGGACCAGGAGAGCCAAGAAGAGCCCGGAACCGGAGCACCTGTCGAGCCCGGCGCAGCAACTCTTGCATCTGATTCACACCCCAGGATCTCGAACGTCCAAGACCCTGTTCTTACCAAAATATCATTTGAAGTCATCTCCGGAAGGCAGAAACGGAGGCGGACGACCATGTTGGCGAAGACCCAACGCAGACGGAGTACTGATGCTGTCAGGCCCCGCACGAATCGTCCGTTTCGAACCCAGCTCGAAGGAGTCAGAGTTCAGTTTGGATTGGATCTGGACCATATATATCCAGATCCCAATCCAAACCCATATGTGGACTTGGATTTGGATTTGGATGCAGAGATCCAATCCAATATCCATATCCATGGCCCACATCACCTTCTCATAAATGGAGGTGGGGCCCACTTGAAATTCACGTGGGATATTGGGCATGAGAGAGAGTGGGGGTGATAAATATCAAGAGTGTTGTATTAAGCTTGACTTGTGTGTCAAGTTTGGGTTTAATCTTGTGGTTTAGCCTAATTAAGTGGGTTTAAGCTTGTAATTAGCTAAAACCTAACCTAGGGCTGCACCAACATGGGGTGATCAAGGTTTATGGGCCATGCTAAGGGAGCTCCTTCACCTAAACCTAACCCAAAATGCCTAAACCTAGCCTAAACCCCTAATCCACCCCTAATCTGAACCTAATCACCTAACCCACTTCCCTAATCCCGGCCTAATCCCGACCTAATCACCTAACTCACTCCCCTAATCCTTCCCTAAACCTAGATTAATTTCCCTAATCCTAGCCTAAACCTAGCCTAAACCACCTAACCTAGCTCACTAAACCTCACCCTAAAACCCAACCACCTAACCTAGCCCTAAACCACCCTTAGCCCACGATTTTCCCAAACACCTAGTTTTAAAATATCTGGCCCAATCCCATCCAGCCCACCTTATCTACATACTACCCTACCTAAACCACCTAACCACTACCCACAACCCAGCCCTAACCGACCTACCCATCCCCTATTTAAACCCCCCCCATTGTGGGCGGGTTTTCCAAGTGGGAACCACTTTCCACTCCCAGCCGGGCCCTCTTCCTCTCCCATCTCTCACCCGTCTTCCCAGCAGCTCCAGCCCCACCAGCCGCCACCTGCTCCGCCACTCTCCCTCTTCCATCCACCATCACTGCCCCACCAGCCGCCACCTGCTCCGCCACTCTCCCTCTTCCATCCACCATCACTGCCCCACCAGCCGGACGCCACCACCTCACTCAGCCGGGCCCTCTCCTTCTCCCATCTTCCACCAGCCGACAGCCACCTTTGCCGCCACTCCTTCCCATTCGGTAAGTCCCCCTAACTCCCTCAAAACCACTCTCTACCACCTCCCCACTCTTAGCCACCCATCTTCCCCTTAGCTCAGCCTCTTTGCCGCCACCACCTAAGCCTAGCCGAACCTAGGATAACCCAAGTGGCTGGCCACTGCTCAGCCACCATCTCCCATTCGGCCGACCTCCCCCTAGGCGTCCTCTTTGGCCTTCCCACTAGCTCACCTTTTAGGTCTAGTTTCCCTAAGTCCCTAACTTACCTAGTGACCCTAAGACCCACTTAGTCAGCCACTCTAAACTCCCTACTTGGAGGCGCCGCCCACTTGCCACCGTTCCCCTTTGAGGCGTCCATCCCGCGCCCCATTTGCAGCCGGCCAGCACTCTTGGTCACACACCTTCGCGGAGCTCCCATTTGCAGCCCAAAGCCAAGGCCACGCTCAAGCAAGACCTCTACGGACCAGCTACTTGTAAGTTTCTAAACTCGGTCTTTAGTCATACGCTTGCTTGAAATTCAATTTGATACGGGGTTGTAATAACGGAGCATAGTCTCCCCCCGCTTGTAATAACGTGGCTTGGCACAACCACACACGTGCACTCTCTTAGTCGTGCACGATTTTGAACACACACAGGCCTAATCAGCCCCTAATATATAAGTATACGTATATATTTCATTTCCGAAGGGTTTTGTTTAAGTTGGGTGTGTTGTCTTTCAATTTAAACACTCTCACACACATTGAGCTTTCGCTCTTATTTGAAAGACCCAAGTAAGGGCCGACCTATACTATTTGGGTTTCATTTCATGTCGTGTGAGTAAGTCTTTCAATTTAAACACTCTCACACACATTGAGCTTTCGCTCTTATTTGAAAGACCCAAGTAAGGGCCGACCTATACTATTTGGGTTTCATTTCTTGTCGTGTGAGTAGTCTTTCAATTCAAGCACTTTCACACACATTGAGCCTTCGCTCTTACTCCCAAGACCTTAGTCAAGGCCATATTGCAATTATATTTGGGTTTCATTTATGTCGTGTGTGTAGTACTTCAATTCAAGCACTCTCACACACATTGAGCCTTCGCTCTTACTCCCAAGACCTTAGTCAAGGCCATACTGCAATTTATATTTGGGTTTAATTTCATGTCGTGTGTGTAAGTCTTTCAATTCAAACACGCACCCACATTGAGCCTTCGCTCTTATTTGCAAGACCCGAGTAAGGGCTCATATACATAAGATATATACATATCTCCCTTCGGTTATTTCCCTTCGGTTATTTCCCTTCGGTTATTTCCCTTCGGTTATTTCCCTTCTGTTATTTCCCTTCAGCATTGTCTTTACATTTCGGGTTTTCCCTTTGGAGTAGCGTGAGTTTGCATTGCATCTACGCCATACCACGAGGTAGGACGCATATTGCATCGAAGCAACCCCCGCTCGAATTCGCCCATGTAGTGGAGTGTTCATAACACACAAAACTAGGCGACCCAAAAAGGGATAAAAGAAAAGACTTAGGCACGTGCAAATCCACGTGATCTAAAACATGCAATCGCATCTTAAAGACCCGAAATAGACACCTCGAACCGTTTCGTAGACTTTCTCCCTAAAAAACTCGATTTTTGCAAAAGCGTACAGACTGACCCTTGCGCATCGGTGCAAGAAGGTCTGCGACGACAAGAGCTCACTTGCTCACAGTCGCCACGTTTAGAAGTCAGTATTGATATATCTTCGCTAGCTTAAGTAAGCTAGCTGGCACGCCCTGTTTGTATACATAGGCCTTAGACGCACGATAAGATCCACTCCAAGCCACGAAAGGGGCGAAGAGGCGGGGATTTTCGCGCGTCTACACATTTCAAAACCCTTCTTCTTACAAAGAAAGGCCTAGTTCAACATAGCAAGATACTTGCAAGTAGTACGTGCTATTTATAAATAGGCTGATCTGGAATGGATCGAGTGTAGGCTTGGGATAAGTCCTCCCCTCTTCTCTTCTACTTTCAAAAGGAAAACAAAGGCCCAAACAAAGGGAATTTCCCATGCAAAGTGTCTTTCCAAAAGAAAGAAACCAGAATTCAAAAGAAAAATCGATTCTCTTGTAAAAAGGAGGGATTAAAGAAAAAATACTCCCAAAGGGAGACCCTCTATGAAAAAAATGAAAAAGAGGCCAAAAAGCTCAAAAAGAGCAGTTTTTCGCCTTCTATGCCTTAAACCACGGGACGCTTCAGAAGGGATCGTGGTATCTCTTTCCCCATACCTGGTTGATCCCAAGCTAAAGCATGGTTCATTTCGAGGAATCCTAAAGTAAAAATAGGATTTGCTTACTTGAATTCCATCTTGTTTGAGAATTCGACGTTTCGAGTAAGGTGTAGGAATTTGAACTATGCCTTGTTTTCTTATAAAACCTCCGCTAGATAAGCGAGTGTTAAGACTCAAACAAGGGCAAGCACGAAGAGCTCGAGATCCTTAGGATCGAGACTCAAGACAGTTGTCCCTTTTGTAAATAGCTTTTGTAAATAAGTTTTGAAAAATCGAACATCGAACAACATAGGATTTGCTCACTTGGAGTAGTAGGCCTTGTTAGACTCGAAAGTTCGACCATATCTGGTCTCTGGGAGGTCACCACTTCTGGCACCACACCCATGTCATGCATCTACATTCCACGCATGGCACTTGTATAAACCTGATCCCATTTTAGGACCAGATTCCACACATATCCCTTTGGCGTGATATCTCCTCCTACCAAGGTTTTAAAAGTGAGATTTTGATAAAAGATCGGGATGACCCCATATTTTCGTGGTTAGATCTAGGGAGACATTGAAAGGGGTGTTTGTCATCTTTGCCATTATCTAAATCGATTTGGACAATGCCAAAGAGGGGCATCTGTAAACACCCCGAAATCCCACGAACTTCTCAAATGACCCTGGTTTTTATAAAAGTAGCCCCAAAGGGCTATTTTGAGTTTGGAAACCCAGGAGCCTTCCAGACAAACCCTATACATATGTTTTAAACTTTATATATTTCAAAAATATACAATATGGCTTTAAAAATCTTTTAAAACACGTTTTTGAAACCCCGAAGTAGTTTGGCCCGAGCAAGACTGGATCAGGAAAGCTAAGGAGAGCTTGAAACCAGAGCACATGTCGAGCCCGGCACAACAACTCTCGTATCAAATCCACACCCCAAAGATCTCGAACGTCCAAGACCCTGTTATCATCAAAACATCATTTGAAGTCATCTCCGAAAGGCGAGAACAGAGGCGGACGATCATGTTGGCGAAGACCCAACGCAGACGGAGTACTGATGCTGTCAGACCCCACACAAACCGTTCGTTTTGAACACAGCTCGAAGGAGTCAGAGTTCAGTTTGGATCGGATCTGGACCATATATATCCAGATCCCAATCCAAACCCATGTATGGACTTAGATTTGGATTTGGATTCAAAAATCCAATCCAATATCCATATCCATGGCCCATATCACCTTCTCATAAATGGAGGTGGGGCCCACTTGAATTTCACGTGGGATTATGGGCATGAGAGAGAGTGGGGGTGGATAAGATCAAGTGTGTGTTGTAATTAAGCTTGACTTATGTGTCAAGTTTGGGGTTAATCATGTGGGTTAGCCTAATTAAGTGGGTTTAAGCTTGTAATTAGCCAAAACCTAACCTAGGGCTGCACCAACATGATATGATTAGGGTCTATGGGCCACGCAAAGGGAGCTCCTTCACCTAAACCTAACCAAAAACACCTAATCCTAGCCTTCTACCCTAATCCTGTCCTAATTTGAGCCTAATCACCTAACCCACTTCCCTATTCCTTCCCTAAACCTAGGTTAATTTCCCTAAACCTAGCCTAATCCTAGCCTAATCACCTAACCTACCTCACTAAACCTCACCCTAGAACCAACCCACCTAGCTAAAACCTAAACCTCTAAACCACCCCTAGCATACAACCTACCCAAACCCCTTGTATTTAAAATATCTGGCCCTACCCTTTCCAGCACACCTTATAACCACACCACCCTACCTAAACCACCTACCGGACTCCCATGAATGTCACACCATTCGAATTGGTCTATGGCTCAAACGCCATTCTTCCCATTCATACTCAATTGCATTCATTCCATACATCCATAGCACTCGACCTCCCTCTAGAGACGCTTCAGCATGCTAGGATGGCCGAACTAGATTTGCTAGATGAGAGGCGACTCCTTGTCATGGATCTTGCTCGTGCATACTGGCAAAGGATAGCCCGACATTATAGCAAACACATGAGACCTCGCCACTTTGAAGTGGGAGACCTGGTCTTAAAAACCATCCACCATCGTGACCCACACCCCCTAGGCAAGTGGCGCCCCAACTGGGATGGACCCTATGTTGTACGAGCAACCACTACGAACAATTCGTATTGGTTGATCGATGTAGAAGGTAGGAATTTAGCAGATCCTATAAATATTCAATACTTAAAGAAGTATCATGTGTAGGATCTGGATTAAATTCCATTTTTCGAAAATTTTAGGGATAGCTGCCCTGAGACATGTGAATAGGGTGCAAAGGCAAGTCGTATGACCCTAAGTGAGAGAATTCGCACTTGTGAAAGAGTGGAGTTTTCAAAATCGTGGTTACATTTCAAAATTCTTCCTCTTACAAAGAAAGGCCTAGTTCAACATAGCAAGATACTTGCAAGTAGTATGTGCTATTTCTAAATAGGCTGATCTGGAATGGATCGAGTGTAGGCTTGGGATAAGTCCTCCCCTCTTCTCTTCTATTTCCAAAAGGAAAACAAAGGCCCAAAACAAAAGGGAATTTCCCATTCAAAGTCTCTTTCCAAAAGAAAGAAACCAGAATTCCAAAGAAAAATCGATTCTCTTATGAAAAAGAGGGAATAGAGAAAAAATACTCCCAAAGGGAGACCCTCTATGGAAAAAAAGGAAAAAGAGGCCAAAAAGCTCAAAAAGAGCAGTTTTCCGCCTTCTATGCCTTAAACCACGGGACGCTTTAGAAGGGACCGTGGTATCTCTTTCCCATCCCCGGCTTATCCCAAGCTAAAGCATGGTTCATTTCAAGGAATCCTAAAGTAAAGATAGGATTTACTTACTTGAATTTCATCTTGTTTGAGAATTTGACGTTTCGAGTAAGGCGTAGGAATTTGAAATACAACTTGTTTTCTTATAAAACCTCCGCTAGATAAGCGAGTGTTAAGACTCAAAACAAGGGCAAGCACGAAGAGCTCGAGATCCTTAGGATCGAGGATCAAGACAGTTGTCCCTTTTGTAAATAGCTTTTGTAAATAAGTTTTCAAAACCGAACATCGAACAGCATAGGATTTGCTCACTTGGAGCAGTAGGCCATGTAAGTCTCTAGAGTTCGACCACATCTGGTCCCTGGGAGGTCGCCACTTTTGGCACCACACCCATGTCATTTGCATTCCACGCATGGTACTTGCATGAACATGATCCCATTTAGGACCAGATTCCATGTAGAACCCTTTGGCGTGATATCTCCTCCTACCAGAGTTTATAAATTGAGATTTTGCTAAAAGATTGGGGCGATCCCATATTCTTCGTGGATAGATCTAGGGAGACATTGAAAGGGGTGTTTGTCATCTTTGCCCTTATCCAAATCGATTTGGACAAGGCCAAAGAGGGGCATCTGTAAACACCCCAAAATCCCACGAATTTCTCAAATTCATCTAGTTTTGCAAAAGCAGCCCCAAAGGGCTATTTTGAGTCTGGAAACCCAGGAGCCTTCCAGACAACCCTGTACATATGTTTTGAACTCTATATTTCGAAAACATACAATATGGCTTTTAAAACCTTTTTAAAACATGTTTTGAAACCCCGAAGCGGCTTGGCCCGATCAAGACAGGACCAGGAAAGCTAAGAAGAGCCCGGAACCGGAGCACATGTCAAGCCTGGCACAACAACTCTTGTATCAAATTTACACCCCCAGGATCTCGAACGTCCAAGACCCTGTTATCATCAAAACATCCTTTGAAGTCATCTCGGGAAAGCGAAAACAGAGGTGGACGATCATGTTGGCGAAGACCCAACGTAGACGTAGCATTGATGCTATCAGGCCCCGCACAAACCGTTCATTTCGAATACAGCTCGAAGGAGTTAGAGTTCAGTTTGGATTGGATCTGGACCATATATATCCAGATCCCAATCCAAACCCATGTATGGACTTGGATTTGGATTTGGATTCAAAAATCCAATCCAATATCCATATCCATGGCCCACATCACCTTCTCATAAATGGAGGTGGGGCCCACTTGAAATTCACGTGGGATTATGGGTATGAGAGAGAGTGGGGGTGGATAAGATCAAGTGTGGTTGTAATTAAGCTTGACTTGTGTGTCAAGTTTGGGGTTAATCATGCGGGTTAGCCTAATTGAGTGGGTTTAAGCTTGTAATTAGCCAAAACCTAACCTAGGGTTGCACCAACATGATGTGGTTAAGGTCTATGGGCCATGCAAAGGGAGCTCCTTCACCTAAACCTAACCCAAAATACCTAATCCTAGCCTTCCACCCTAATCCGCCCCTAATCTGAGCCTAATCACCTAACCTACCTCCCTAATGCCGGCCTAATCCCAACCTAATCACCTAACCCACTTCCCTAATCCTTCCCTAAACCTAGGTTAATTTCCCTAAACCTAGCCTAATCCTAACCTAATCACCTAACCCACTTCCCTAATCCTTCCCTAAACCTAGGTTAATTTCCCTAAACCTAGCCTAATCCTAGCCTAATCACCTAACCTAGTTCACTAAACCTCACCCAAGAACCCACCCACCTAACCAAACCCTAAACCCCTAAACCACCCCTAGCCCACAACCTACCCAAACCACTAGTATCTAAAATATTTGGCCCGACCCTTTCCAGCCCACCTTATCATCATACCACCCTACCTAAACCACCTAACCACTACCCCAAACCCTGCCCTAACCGACCTACCCATCCCTATATAAACCCCCCCTTGGGGGCGGGTTTTCCTATCTAGAACCACTCTCCCTTCCCATCCTCTCTCACCTTGGTCCAGCCCAACCGAACCTAGCCACTTCATCCACGTCCAGCCAGGCCTTCCACCTGCACCACCACCCGCCACCACCGTGCTCCACCACACCCCAGCCGGCCCACCACCTGTCGCCACCCCTGCCTCCGGCCGAACCAGTTGCTCCACCACATCCGGCTGCTCTCTTCCATCCACCGCCTCTCTTCAAACACGGTTAGTACCCCATCCTTCATCTCACCTTCTCCACTCCCTCTCCACTCTCAGCCACCTAACCCCCTACCATAGCACCCTAACACCAGCCATTCCCCTTTGCTGCCACCATTCTCACTCAGCGGAACCTATAGCATCCTAACTACCCGCCACTACCTAACCAACCTAGCTACACCCGGCTACCCCATCCAACTCCCTAAGAACTGCCCCTATCACCTTACCACAACCATCACCACCTTACCCCATATCCTAGCTAGTTCCCTTCCCTTACACCACTCCTAGCCACCCTAACTGCCCGCCACACCAAGTCTCCCTAGCAGTCGGACTGCCCCATACTCATTCGGCCCTTCCATCCGCCAGTCCCATACTTCCCCTAGGCTCTCCCTTAGACACTCCCTTAAGCTCTACCTTAGTGCCATACTCCCCCAACACTACACTCCCCCTAGTGACCTTGCCCAGCCCCTTTAATCTCACACGTCAAGGCGACACCCTTGCTAGCAGCTGGCCACCTTCAAGGCACCCGGCTAGCACCCCTTGTCGTTTGTAAACACCCCGAAATCCCACGAATTTCTCAAAATCCATCTGGTTTTATACAAGCAGCCCCAAAGGGCCATTTTTGAGTTTGGAAACCCAGGAGCCTTCCAAACAACCCTGTACATATGTTTTAAACTCTGTATTTCAAAAATATATAATATAGCTTTTGAAAACCTTTTAAAACATGTTTTGAAACCCCGAAGTGGCTTGGCCCGATCAAGACAGGACCAGGAGAGCTAAGAAGAGCCCGAAACCGGAGCACACGTCAAGCCCGGCGCAGCAACTCTTGTATCTGATTCACACCTCCAGGATCTCGAACGTCCAAGACCCTGTTCTTATCAAAATAGCATTTGAAGTCATCTCCGGAAGGCAGAAACGGAGGCGGACGACTATGTTGGCGAAGACCCAACGCAGACGGAGTACTGATGCTGTCAGGCCCCGCACGAATCGTCCGTTTCGAACCCAGCTCGAAGGAGTCAGAGTTCAGTTTGGATTGGATCTGGACCATATATATCCAGATTCCAATCCAAACCCATATGTGGACTTGGATTTGGATTTGGATCCAGAGATCCAATCCAATATCCATATCCATGGCCCACATCACCTTCTCATAAAGGGAGGTGGGGCCCACTTGAAATTCACGTGGGATATTGGGCATGAGAGAGAGTGGGGGTGAAAAATATCAAGAGTGTTGTATTAAGCTTGACTTGTGTGTCAAGTTTGGGTTTAATCATGTGGGTTAGCCTAATTGAGTGGGTTTAAGCTTGTAATTAGCTAAAACCTAACCTAGGGCTGCACCAACATGGGGTGATCAAGGTCTATGGGCCATGCTAAGGGAGCTCCTTCACCTAAACCTAGCCCAAAATGCCTAAACCTAGCCTAAACCCCTAATCCACCCCTAATCTGAACCTAATCACCTAACCCACTTCCCTAATCCCGTCCTAATCCCAACCTAATCACCTCACCCACTTCCCTAATCCTTCCCTAAACCTAGATTAATTTCCCTAATCCTAGCCTAAACCTAGCCTAATCACCTAACCTAGCTCACTAAACCTCACCCTAAAACCCAACCACCTAACCTAGCCCTAAACCCCTAAACCACCCTTAGCCCACGATTTACCCAAACCCCTAGTTTTAAAATATCTGGCCCAACCTTTTCCAGCCCACCTTATCTACATACCACCCTACCTAAACCACCTAACCACTACCCACAGCCCAGCCCTAACCGACCTACCCATCCCCTATTTAAACCCCCCCTCCTTGTGGGCGGGTTTTCCAAGTGGGAATCACCCTCTCACCCAGCCGGGCCCTCTCCTTCTCCCTTCTCTCACCCAGCCGGGACCACTCCCCACCTCCGCCTGCTCCACCAGCCGCCACCTGCTCCGCCACCGTCCCTCTTCCATCCACTACCACCACCCCTCAGCCGGATGCCATCACCTCCAACCAACCGAACCAGCCGACAGCCACCTGCCCGCCACCTTCCCACTCCATCCGCCACCTCTCCCCATTCGGTAAGTACCCCAAACTCCCTCAAAGCCCCTCTCTACCACCTCTCCACTCTTAGCCACCCATCCTACCTTCATCTCAGCCCTTTTGCCGCCACCACCTAAACCTAGCCGAACCTAGTATAACCCAAGTTGTTGGCCACTACCTAGCCATCATCTCCCATCCGGCCAACTAACCTAGGTGTCCTATTCGGCCTTCCCACTAGCTCACCTTTTAGGTCCAGTTTCCCTAAGCTCCCAACTCCCCTAGTGACCCTAAGAACCCACTCATTCAGCCATTTTAAACCCCTTACCTTGAGGCGCCATCTACTTGCCGCCGGCCACCTCCGAGGCGCCTATCCCGCGCCCCACTTGCAGCCGGCCAGCACCCTTGATCACCTACCTTCGCGGAGCTCCCGTTTGCAGCCTAAGGCCAAGCCCACGCTCAAGCAAGACCTCTACGGACCAGCTACTCGTAAGTGTCTAAACTCGGTCTTTAGTCGTACACTTGCTTGAGATTCAATTTGATACGGGGTTGTAATAACGGAGCATAGTCTCCCCCCGCTTGTAATAACGTGGCTTGGCACAACCACACACGTGCACTCTCTTAGTCGTGCACAATTTTGAACACACACGGGCCTAATCAGCCCCTAATATATAAGTGTATATATACTTTCATTTTCGAAGGGTTTTGTTTAAGTTGGGTGCGTTGTCTTTCAATTCAAGCACTCTCACACACATTGAGCTTTCGCTCTTATTTGAAAGACCCAAGTAAGGGCCGACCTATACTATTTGGGTTTCATTTCTTGTCGTGTGAGTAAGTCTTTCAATTCAAGCACTCACACACACATTGAGCCTTCGCTCTTACTCCCAAGACCTTAGTAAAGGCCTTATTGCAGTTATATTTGGGTTTCATTTATGTCGTGTGGGTAGTCTTTCAATTCAAGCACTCTCACACACATTGAGCCTTCACTCTTATTCCCAAGACCTTAGTCAAGGCCATACTGCAATTTATATTTGGGTTTAATTTCATGTCGTGTGTGTAAGTCTTTCAATTCAAGCACGCACCCACATTGAGCCTTCGCTCTTATTTGCAAGACCCGAGTAAGGGCTCATATATACAAGCTATATACATATTTCCCTTCGGTTATTTCCCTTCGGTTATTTCCCTTCTGTTATTTCCCTTCAGTATTGTCTTTACATTTCGGGTTTTCCCTTTGGAGTAGCGTGAGTTTGCATTGCATCTACGCCATACCACGAGGTAGGACGCATATTGCATCGAAGCAAGCCCTGCTCGAATTCGCCCATGTAGTGGAGTGTTCATAACACACAAACTAGGCGACCCAAAAAGGGATAAAAGAAAAGACTTAGGCACGTGCAAATCCACGTGATCTAAAACATGCAATCGCATCTTAAAGACCTGAAATAAACACCTCGAACCGCTTCGTGGACTTTCTCCCCAAAACTCGATTTTTGCAAAAGCGTACAGACTGACCCTTGCGCATCGGTGCAAGAAGGTCTGCGACAACAAGAGCTTACTTGCTCACAGTCGCCACGTTTAGAAGTCAGTGTTAAATATATCTTCGCTAGCTTGAGTAAGCTAGCTGGCACGCCCTATTTGTATACATAGGCCTTAGACACACGATAAGATCCACTCCAAGCCCCGAAAGAGGCAAAGAGGCGGGGATTTTCGCGCGTCTACATCGTTCAACCTCGCGAAGCTCCCTTTTGCAGCCCAAGGCGAAGGCCAAGCCCACGCTCAAGCAAGGCCTCTACGGACCAGCTACTAGTAAGTGCCTAACTCGGTCTTTAGTTGTATACTTGCTTGAGATTCAATTCGATACGGGGTTGTAATAACAGAGCATAGTCTCCCCCCGCTTGTAATAACGTGGCTTGGCACACCCACACACGTGCACTCTCTTAGTTGTGCACGATTTTGAACACACACGGGCCTAATCAGCCCCTAATACATAAGTATATACATATACTTTCATTTTTGTAGGGTTTTGCTTAAGTTGGGTGTGTTGTCTTTCAATTCAAGCACTCTCACACACATTGAGCCTTCGCTCTTATTTGAAAGACCCAAGTAAGGGCCGACCTATACTATTTGGGTTTCATTTCATGTCGTGTGTGTAAGTCTTTCAATTCAAGCACTCTCACACACATTGAGCCTTCACTCTTATTTAAAAGACCCAAGTAAGGGCCGACCTATACTATTTGGGTTTCATTTCATGTCGTGTGTGTAAGTCTTTCAATTCAAGCACTCTCACACACATTGAGCTTTCGCTCTTACTCCCAAGACCTTAGTCAAGGCCTATTGCAGTTATATTTGGGTTTAATTTCATGTCGTGTGCGTAGTACTTCAATTCAAGCACTCACACACATTGAGCTTTCGCTCTTATTCCCAAGACCTTAGTTAAGGCCATACTGCAATTTATATTTGGGTTTAATTTCATGTCGTGTGTGTAAGTCTTTCAATTCAAGCACGCACCCACATTGAGCCTTCGCTCTTAATTGCAAGACCCGAATAAGGGCTCATATACATACTCTATATACATATCTCCCTTCGGCATTTATATTTCAAGTCATTTCCCTTCGGTTATTTCCCTTCAGTATTGTCTTTACATTCGGGTTTTCCCTTTGGAGTAGCGTGAGTTTGCATTGCATCTACGCCATACCATGAGGTAGGACGCATATTGCATCAAAGCAAGCCCCGCTCGAATTCGCCCATGTAGTGGAGTGTTCATAACACACAAACTAGGTGGCCCGAAAAGGGATAAAAGGAAAGACTTAGGCACGTGCAAATCCATGTGATCTAAAAAAATGCAACCGCATCTAAAAGACCCGAATTAGACACCTTGAACCGCTTCGTAGACTTTCTCTCCTAAAACTCGATTTTTGCAAAGCGTACAGACTGACCCTTGCGCATCGATGCAAGAAGGTTTGCGACGACAAGAGCTCACTTGCTCACAATCGCCACGATTAGAAGTCAGTGTTAAATATATCTTCGCTAGCTTAGGTAAGCTAGCTGGCACGCCCTATTTGCATAAATAGGCCTTAGACGCACGAGAGGATCCGCTCCAAGCCCTGAAAAGGTGAGAGGCGGGGATTTTCGCGCGTCTACACTTACGAAGACATGCAGGTATAGACCTGAAAGTGGTAGAGCATTGTCTTCCCCTAGATCTAGAATCAAAACCCATAAAACAAAAGCTTAGGAAGATTCACCCGAACGTACATTCGCAAGTAAAGGAGGGTTTAGAAGATTTACTTAAAGCTGGTTTTATAAAACCCATTTGCATATTCTGATTGGCTTTCAAACATTATTGTAGTTCGAAAAACAAATGGAAAAATACGAATTTGCATTGATTTCAGAAACTTAAACAAAGCCATGCCAAAGGATAACTTTTCTTTGCCAAATATTGATTTGATAGTCGATAGTATTGCAAATCATGAAATGTTTTCCTTTATGGATGGCTACTTAGGTTATAATCAAATGAAACTAGCTCCAAGAGACCAGGCTAAAACTGCTTTTACTACACCCTAGGGCACGTACTGCTATACAGTCATGCCCTTTGGGTTGAAAAACGCCAGTGCCACATACCAAAGAGCCATGATCACGATCTTTCATGATCAAATTCATGAGCTCTTAGAGGTGTATGTGGATGATCTCTTGGTGAAGTCAAAAACCTGAGATACCTATATCGAATCTTTGCAAAAAGTTTTCGAAAGATTAAGGCTTTATAAGGTGAAACTAAACCCTCAAAAGTGCGTCTTTGGAGTAGAATCCGGCAAGCTTTTAGGTTTTATGGTAAGCCAAAGGGGCATTGAAGTCGACCCCTCTAAGTGTCGAGCCATCGTAGATATGCCTCCACCCTCCAATTTAACGCAAATCCGAAGCCTCCAAGGTCGCCTCCAATCAATTAGAAGGTTTATTTCAAACCTCGCTACAAGATACGAACCTTTCAACAAACTTTTGAGAAAAGGGGTGAAATTTGTGTGGGACGATGATTGCCAAAAAGCTTTCAAAAGATTAAAAGCGTATTTGGTTAATCCTCCTTTTTAAACCCTCCAAAGCAAGGAAAACCACTTTTACTTTATATTTTTGTGCATGCGAATGCTTTGGGTGCCTTATTAGCTCAATATGAGGATGATACCCATAAAGAGTATGCCATCTACTATATTTCGAAAACTCTATTGGCTTATGAACGAAATTATCAAGCCATGGAGAAGACGTGCTTGGCCTTGGTATGGGCTTGCCAGAAATTTCGACATTACTTCGTAGATCATGAGATCTGGATAGTGTCTAGGCTTGATCCAATCAAGCATCTGTTTGAAAAACCTATCCTCACGGGTAGGCTAGGTAAATGACAACTCCTCTTGATGGAGTATGACCTGAAATTCCACCATCAAACCTCCATCAAGGGGTAAGCCCTAGCCGACTATGTGGCCGACTTCCCTTTAGAGGATTCATATCCCACACTTGATAAAATACCCGATGAAGGCATCTTTCAAAACCAATTTCAAAATCATATCTTATCGAACTGCTCAAGTGAAAACCAAGTGTGGAAGATGCACTTCGATGGGGCACGAAACCAAAGAGGGGCTGGGGCAGGAATCATCCTCATATCCCCTAAAAAGGGAGAAATACCCATCGCCATTTGCCTAGATTTCGAATGTTCCAACAACACAGCCGAGTATAAAGCACTCATACAAGGCTTGAAAATTACGAAAACTCTAGGGGCATCATGCATCTAAGTCTTTGGAGATTCTTTACTTGTCATAAACCAAGTGTTAAAAATTTGGCAAGTCAAAAATGAAAAACTTTTTCCATACCACGAATTGGCCACCAAACTGGTCAAGTCGTTCAAATCGTGTACACTCACACACGTAGGAAGAGAGGATAATGGCATAGCCGATGCCCTCTCATCCTTGGGCTCAACCCTAAGGGTCGATCCCACTTTGGGAACCCGATCCTTAGAAATATGGCACTCACCCACTCCATCCACACACGATTTAGAGATTTGCCAAAACAACACAACTTCCACTGAAAACCCCTGGTTTCAAGACATTAAAGAGTTCTTAGAAAATGGAGGATTTTCAGAATTTGCTTCATCCAAAGACAAAGCTTTTATTCTAAAGATTTCAACTCGATATCTGATTTTGGGAGGGGTTCTTTATAAAAAGAGTTTTTCTGGCATCTTACTAAGATATATCGACTTGAGGAGGCTAGGATAGTAATGCATGAATTCCACGATGGAGAATGTGGAGGGCATATAAATGCCAATATGATGGCAATGAAAATACTTAGGGCGGGTTATTTTTGGTCCACTCTAAAGCAGGATTGCTATGACCATGTTAGGAAGTGTCACCCATGTCAAGTGCATGGACACCCCATTCATTCCCCATCATCCACATTGCATTCCGTGGTCAGCCCCTGGCCATTCACCATGTGGGCGTTTGACATCATAGGACCAATATTTCCAAAGGTATCAAATGGGCATAGGTTTATACTAGCAGCCATTGAATACTTTTCCAAATGGGTTGAAGCTACCTCCCTGACTAATGTCCAGGAGCAACATGTAGTGGCGTTCATTAGGAAAAATATTTTGGCTCGATTTGGGGTGCCAAAAGACCTAGTGTCTGACAATGGCACCCCCTTCAAAAACGAGAGGATGGTAAAGTTATGTAACACATATGCCATAACTCACCACTTCTCATCACCCTACTACCCTCAAGGCAACGGCCAAGCCGAAGTCACCAATAAGACTCTCATAAGCATTATTGAGAAAACTTTAGAGAAGGGTAGGATGTGGCATGAGAAGTTGGATGAAGCCTTATAGGCTTATAGGACTTCCATCCGAACTCTCACAAATGCCATGCCGTTTGAGTTGGTCTATGGCACAAATGCCATTCTCCCCATTCATACCAAACTCCATTCATTTCATACATCACTTGCACTCAACCTTCCCCTAGAGACGCTACAGCATGGTAGAATGGCCAAGCTTGATTTATTAGATGAGAGAAGGCTCCTTGCCATGGATCATGCACATGCATACCGGCAAAGGGTAGCCCAACATTATGAGAAGCATATGAAGCCTCGCCACTTCAAAGTGGGAGACCTTGTGTTAAAAATCATCCAACATCGTGGCCCACATCCACTTGGAAAGTAACGGCCCAAGTGGGATGGTCCTTATGTTGTACGTGGAACCACCACGAACAACGCATATTGGTTAGTCGATATTGAGGGTAGGAACTTAGCAGACCCTATGAATGCTCAATATTTGAAAAAATACCATGTGTAGGGTCTAAGCTAAGTCCTATTTTGAAAATATTATGAGGTAATCTCCTTTGAAGCTTCATGAGTAAGGATCGAAGTAGATCATGCAACCCTGAATGAGAGACTCGATGCTTGTGAAAAAGCGGAGTTTTCAAAACAAAGGGGTTACATTTCAAAATCCTGCTTCTTACAAAAGAGGGCCTGGTTCAAAATAGCAAGATACTCGCAAGTAGTACGTGCTATTTCTAAATAGGCTGATTTGGGATGAATCGAGTAGATCCTTGGGATAAGTCCTTCCCCTCTTCTCCTCTCTTCTCCAAAAGGAAAACTTGGCAAGAAGCAGAAAGGGAAATCCCTACAAAAATCTCTTTCCCAAAGAAAGTTGAATCCAAAAAGAAAAATCATTTATTCTATGGAAAAGAGGGAACAAAGAAAAAATACTCCCAGAGGGAGACCCTCTATGAAAAACAGAAAAGAATAGCCAAAAGCTCAAAAAGAGCAGTTTTTCGCCTCTTTGCCTCAAACTACGGGACACTCCAGAAGAGACCGTGGTAACTCTTTCCCCATCCCTACGACTTATCCCAAGTGAAGAAAGGTTCATTTCGAGGAATCCTAAAGTAAAAATAGGATTTGCCTACTTGAATCTCATCTTGTTTGAGAATTGGACATTTTAAGTAAGATGTAGGAATTTTGAAATATGGCTTGATTTTTCTTATAAAACCTCTGCTAGATTAGCTAGTGTTAAGACTCAAGTAAAGGGAAATATGAAAAACTGAAATCCTTAGGATTGGAGCTAAAAGGAGCTTTCCTCTTTCAAAAATGAGTTTAGAAAATCTCGAACATCGAGCAACATAAGACCAGCTCACTTGGTGCAGCAGGTCTTCACAAGACTCCCAAGTTCGACCATTCCATTTAGTCTCTAGGAAACCAGACTTCCTAGCATGTCATCCCATGACATTCATTCATATATTCACGCATGGACACTTGCACCATCCCATTTAGGACTAGCACCACATTAGGCAAAGTCCCCTTTGGCGAAAATCCCCTCTTACTGGGCACCAAGGAAACATTTTTCTCAAAACTGGGATGATCCCATATTCTCGAGAACGAATCAAGGGAGAAATTAAACAGGGGTGTTGTCTTCTTCACCATTATCCAAATAAATTTGGATAATACCAAAGAGGGGCATCTTTAAACACCCCAAAATCAAACGAATTTCGAAAACAAACACCTGGTTTGAAAATTCATTTCAAAACCAGATTTTGGAGATTTCAAAAACCCAGGAGTTGCGAAAGATTTAAATTTTGTCTAAACCCCATGTAAATGAAAAGATCCTACTTCCCCACAATCGCTAGAAAAAGTCAAAATATTTCAAAAATCTTTGCTAGCTTGAGCAAGCTAGCTGGCACGCCCTTAGAAACGACATAGGCACGAAAAGATTCATTTTCGATATCAAGAACCAGAAGTGAAAATTTTCATGTTTACAGTGTTCTTGTGTGAAATTTAAATTGCAACTCACACAACTTGAAAGTAAATCCACCCAAATGTAATTGCAACTCACACTGCTTTCACGAAAGTAAATTTAACCGAAATGTAAGTGCAACTCACACGATTGGAAAGTAAATCCACCCGAAAGTAATTGCAACTCACATGACTTTCACGAAGTAAATTTACCCGAATTGAAAATATATATAATTAGCTTAAGAGCGAGAAGGCTCGAGTGCGCGTGAGTGTGATCGTGTGCAATCTAAGAGCGAAAAGGCTCAAGTGCACATGGGTGTCTTCATGTGCATTTTAAGAGCGAGAAGGCTTAAGTGCACATGTGTGGTCGTGTTTCATCCACAAATATTACATCTTGAGGGGAGACTTCGCTCCATTACTACAACCCCGTTACGAATTAAATTGAATAGGAAAAGCAATTTGAAATATAATTTGAAAGACTTACACTTTTCCTAACTTGAGTTCGGGATTTAGCTAGGTCAAGTCCACCCCAGCCCCAATGTGGTTCAATTCCAAGGTTCAGCCCTTGGTGCAACTCTTGGTGCAGCTTTGTGGGTGCAGCCGGTCCACGTGATGTAGTCCAGGTAGGTCCGAGTGAGGCAAGATGGCTTTTAGGGCAAGTTGGGTTTGGTTTAACAAGGAGGTGCAGCTAGTTGGGATTGGGTGCAGCTGGGATCAGTTCGGCCAAGGTTGCAGCTCGGCTGGCTAAGTAGGTTTAGTTTGGATTCATTTAGGTCTTGTGCAAGGCAGCCAATGGTTCAACCAAGGGTGTTAGGTTTGGTTTAGGTTTAAGGCCAAGTGTTTAGGTTTAGTTTAGCACACGACTGGGTCAAGTCCTAGGTTAGTTCAAACTAGTCTTGGTTCAGCCAAGTTAGCTAGGTAGGTTTAATTTTGCTAGGTGTGAGCTAGGCTAGGTTCAAAGGATCGGCCAAGGTGTCTTGGTTAGGTGCAGGCCGTGGGGTTAGGTTCAGTTTCAAGGGAACGAGCTAGGTGCAGCCAACACCTAGCTGGGGTTCGATTTGGGTAGTTTTACGCCAAGTTGATGCAGCCAAGGTCGATTCAGCCGACCTTGGTTCAGCCAAGTGGGGCGAGCTAGGTGTAGACCTAGGTTTAAGGGAGGTTTCAACCTAGGTCTAGGTTGGTTCAAGCTAGGATTCGGCCAGCTGAGTCTAGGGGTTTTGGTGAAATGCCGCCAAGTAGGCCAAGGGTGATTCAGTCAGGTTATGGCAGCAAGGGGTTAGGTTTTGGGAAATGATTTTGGCTGGGTTTGCTAGGTGCGGCCAGCACCTAGTTGAGTGGGTTAGGTTCAGTTTCAAGGGAACGAGCTAGGTGCAGCTGTAGACATGGAAAATCCTCACTTCTGGTTCTTAGGCCTGAAGCGAATCTTTTCGTGTGTCTAAGTCATATTTTAGCAAAAGGGCGTGCCAGCTAGCTTGCTTAAGCTAGCGAAGAAAAGTTTTAAAATCTGACTTCTATTGGGGCGACTGTGAGCAAGTGAGCTCTTTTCGTCACAAACCTTCTTGCACCGATGCGCAAGGGTCAGTCTGTATGCTTGGCAAAGACTTTTAAAATGTAAACCTCTTTGAAAAATACCCTAAGTGTTTGGGGCTTTGTAAGTGCGATTTCAAATTTTATTACACGTGGGATTTGCACGTGCCTATGTCTTTCTTTTTATCTTTTTATGGCCAACTAGGTGTGTGCGCAAGTGACCTAGGTTGGGCAATTTTTGAGCGGGAGTGTGGGGCTTGCTTTGATGCAATATGCGTCCTAACTCGTGGTATGGTGTATATGCAATGCAAACTCATGCAACTCCAAAGGGAAAACCCGAATTGAAAGACAATGCGGAAGGGAAATGACTTAATGAAGACAACTCACACGACTTATAATGAAACCCAAATATAATTGCAATAGGCCTTGACTAAGGTCTTGGGAGTAAGAGCGAAAGCTCAATGTGTGTGAGTGTAGAATTGAAATACTACGCACACGACATGAATTTAAACCCAAATATAATTGCAATAGGCCTTGACTAAGGTCTTGGGAGTAAGAGCGAAAGCTCAATGTGTGTGAGTGTAGAATTGAAATACTACGCACACGACATGAATTTAAACCCAAATATAATTGCAATAGGCCTTGACTAAGGTCTTGGGAGTAAGAGCGAAAGCTCAATGTGTGTGAGTGTGAAAATTGAAAGACAACACACACAACTTAATAAAGCCCACACAACTTAAATATACATAAGTATAGCTATATCTTAAGGGCTGATTAGGCCCATGTGTATGTAAAAATCGTGTGCAGCTAAGAGCGGAATAGGCTCAAGTGCACGTGTGTGTGGGTGTGCCAAACCACATTATTACAAGCAAGGGGAGACAACGCTCCATTATTACTACCCCGTATCAAATTTAATTAAGCATAAGCAAGTTCAACAAGGACCGAGTTAGGCACTTACGTATAGCTGGTCCGGGTGTGACTTGCTTGCACTTGGGCCTAGTGAGTCGCCTTGGGCAGCAAAGGGAGCTCCTTGGATGGGTGGCTGCGGCAGGTGGGTGTGTTGGCCGAATGGAAGCAGTTTTGTGCTGGCCGAATGATGAAGGTGCAGGTCCTGGCCGAGTGGAAGGGCTGGTGTCTTGGCTGAGCTTGAAGTGCTTAGGGGAAGTAGGTTGAACTAGGGTATGTCACTAAGGCTTGGGGTAGGTCTTAGGGAGAGGTAAGGCTGCTAGCTAAGGGAAGAGGGGGACTGGTCGGGTACAAGGGAGGTGCGGCTAAGATGCAACAATGGCGAGTGATGGAGTTTTGTGGCTAGGGAAGATAGGAGAGGGATGGTGATGGTGGTGCAGTCGGGTGGAGTGGTAGATGTTGTGGGGTGGTGAGAGAAGGTGGAGGTGCTGGTGGAGTCGGCCTAGGGGATGAGATGGAGGAGAAGGAGGGGAGAGTGAAAGGTGAGGCTTACCTAAGGGAAACCATGGAGGGAAGCTGGCCGAATGGGTGAGGAAGGGGCAGCAGGTGAGGTCTTGGCCGGATGGAAGAAGGTGGCAGGTGGCGTGGAATGGTGTTGGCCGGGTGCAGCAGGTGGAAGGTGGAAGGTGGAGTGGAGTGGAGTGGAGCTGGCCGAAACCCAAGTGAGTCAAGGGGCGAGTTCCAAGAGGGGGGAAGAAATCCCAGATTTTTGAGAGCCAAGGAGTGGGAACCCGCATGGATGGGAGGGGTTTTTATAGGCTAGATGGGGTCGGTGGCTGGGATAGGGGAGGTCGGTTGGTGGGCTGTTTTGGTGGTGGTGGTTTGGGGGTATGGTGTGCTAGATATTTAGGTGGGCCAGATATTTGTTTTGGGTGGTTTGGGGATATGGTGTGCTAGGTATTTAGGTGGGCTGGTTTAGTGGTTTAGGGCTTAGTTAGGTGGATTAGGTTTAGGGTGAGGCTTAATGAAGTGGGTTAGGTCTTTAGGCTAGGATTAGAGTGAGGTTAGGGGGATTAGGCTAGGATTAGGGTGAGGTTAGGGGGATTAGGCTAGGATTAGGGAAGGATTAAGGAAGTGGGTTAGGTGTTTAGGCTAGGATTAGGGGAGGATTAAGGAAGTGGGTTAGGTGATTAGGCTAGGATTAGGGTGAGGGTTAGGTTTTAGGGAAAATGGTTAGGTGGGGTGAGCTAACTTGGGGCTAGGTTTAGAAGCATCCCTTTGCCTTCGACCCATGGACCTAGTTGCAGCATGTTGGTGCAGCCCCAGGTTAGGTATAGGTGCATACAAGCTTAATCCCACACTCATTAGGCTAAACCTACATGATTAACCCAAAACTTGACACAAAAGTCAAGCCCACCATATTCTCACTCATATTTTATCCCCCATTCTCTCTTATACCCAAGTTTTTCACGTGAATTTCTTGTGGGCCCCACCTCCATTTATGAGAAGGTGATGTGGGCCATGGATGCGGATATTGGATTGGATCTTTGGATCCAAATCCATATGCATGTTTGGATTTGGATCTGGATATATATGGTCCAGATCTGATCCAAATCTGATTTTCTGACTCCTTCATGGTATTTTCAAAATGGACGGTTTGTGCGAGGCCTGACAGCATCAGTACTCCGTCTTGCGTTGGGTCTTCGCCAACATTGTCGTCCGCTCCTCTTTTCACCTTTCGGAGATCATTTACAAATAATTTGTTGATAACAGGGGCTTGGATGTCCGAGATTTTGGGGATGAATCTGATACGAGAGTTGATGTGCTGGGCTTGACATATGCTCCGGTTCTAGGCTCTCTTTCGCTTCTCTAGTCCTGCTTTCATCAAGCCAAGTTGCTTTCTAGGGTTTCAAAATACCTTTTTAAAGGTTTTAAAATTGCATAACACATATTTTAAAACATGTATAGTTTAAACATATGTACAGGGTTGTCAGGAAGGCTCCTGGGTTTCCAGACTCAAAATAGCCCTTTGGGACTGCTTTTGTAAAATCAGGTGTTTTGGGGAAATCGTAGGATTTTGGGGTGTTTATAGATGCCCCTCTTTGGCATTATCCAAATTGATTTGGATAATGGCAAAGACAACAACACCCCTTTCGATGTCTCCTTAGATCTATCCACGAAAATATAGGATCGTCCCAATTTTTAGCAAAATCTCTCTTTTAAACCTGATAGGAGGAGATATCAAGCCAAAGGGATATGTATGGAATCTTGTCCTAAAATGGGATCATGTTATGCAAGTGTCCATGCGTGGGTATGCAGATGCATGATATGGATGGGACGCCAAGAATGGCAACCTCCCAGAGACCAGATGACATGGTCGAACTCTTGAGACTTACAAAGGCCTACTGCTCCAAGTGAGCAGACCCTATGCTGTTCGATGTTCGATTTTTCAAAATCTATTTACAAAAAGTAAAACTGCTTTGAGCTTCAATACTAAGGATCTCGAGCTCTTCGTGTTTGCCTTTGCTTGAGTCTTAACACTCGCTAATCTAGCAGAGGTTTTATAAGAAAACAAGCTGTATTTCAAATTCCTACGCCTTACTCGAAACGTCGAATTCTCAAACAAGACGAAATTCAAGTAAGTAAGTCCTATTTTTACTTTAGGATTCCTTGAAATGAACCATGTTTTACTTGGGATAAGCCAGGGATGGGAAAGAGATACCATGGTCCCTTTTGAAGTGTCCTATAGTTTAAGGCATAGAAGGCGAAAAACTGCTCTTTTTGAGCTTTTGGCCTCTTTTCCTTTTTTTCGTAGAGGATCTCCCTTTGGGAGTATTTTTTCTTTAATCCCTCTTTTCCATAAAAGAATCGAATTTTTTTCTTTTTGATTCTGGTTTCTTTCTTTGGGAAAGAGATATTTGATGAGGAATTCGCATTGTTTTGGCCACGTTTTCCTTTTGGAAGGAGAAGAGAAGAAGGGAGGACTTATCCCAAGATCACACTCGATTCATTCCAGATCAGCCTATTTAGAAATAACACGTACTACTTGCAAGTTGTAAACACCCCGAAATCCCACGAATTTCTTAAACAAATCTGGTTTTATACAAGCAGCCCCCAAAGGGCCATTTTTGAGTCTGGAAACCCAGGAGCCTTCCAGACAACCCTGTACATATTTTTTTTTTAAAAACTTTATCTTTCTAAAACGTAATTTTAGAAAAACTGGTTGAAAAACGGGAGTACACTCCACTGGGGCAACCTGTATCGGAGGTCCTAGACCTCTTACTTGCCCAGGGCATGATCGAACTCCCTGAAATCCCCGAAGGAGTCACGTCCAAAGGGGGGTATTTAAACCGATTTTGCAAGTATCATCGGCTCAAAGGCCATGATACCAAACGCTGCTTCTCTCTTTTAAATAAAATTGAGAACTTGATAGCAGAAGGCCGGCTCCAGGTCACTGCGGAACCTGAGCCACCTCAAGCTATCTTCAAAGAACCCTTTCCCAAACACGCCAGTAGCAGTGGGAAAGGAAAGGAGGTATGTACCCTCACCATTTCCAAGGAACTAGCGCAAAAGCCAGAACCTGGTTGACCTACTTGTGCGCCCATCCTTGTATTATACAAGAGGCCCGCCCAAGTCGTCATTCGGGGACCACCAAAAGTGGAAACCCCGGCAAAACCAGTTTTGAAAATCCAAGGTTCTCCTCAGCTCATCCTTAGAGCCAAGTCTAGCGCGAACCCTAGGCTGGTCGTGGGGGAAGTCACTAGATCCGGGAGGATCTACCAACCCCCGCACCTTCAAGGTGCTTAAAAGGTGGTCAGTGTGCCTGGCCCCTCAAAAGCATGTATCCCTAGTGGTCTGCCAAAAGCAGATAAGGACAAAGTCATCCTAAATCCTTATGATTTCGAAAACCACCTTTCAAAGATTCCTATTCACATGTCTATCCTAGAGCTTATCAAAACCTCGCCTAGGCATAGACTTGTCTTAGAGAAAATTCTAGAAAGGGCCAAGGTTGATTCGAACATAAGTCCGGAATCCTTGTCTGCCCAAGTGGCTTTATTAGGAGCAAAATCACCCATCACCTTTTCGGAAGATGATGTAGATAGACCCTACGAAACCCATAACCAGGCCCTGCATATCGAGGTGGTTCTAAACAACCACTCTCTGGACAGGTGCCTAGTCGATGGTGGAGGAGAGCTCAACATCCTTCCACTTCACGTGGCGTACAAAATCGGAGTCACCTTGACTTCAGTAAACCCAAGCCCCATCGTTATCACTGGATACGATGGGAATGCGTCTAGGCCTTTAGGATCCATCGAACTCCCAATGGAAACGGGAGGGATCGAACACACGGGGGTGTTCCATGTCTTGGACATCCACCCCCATTATAACCTGTTGCTGGGAAGGCCCTGGATACACAGCTTGTGCGCTGTGCCATCCACCTTTCACAGGTGTGTTAAGATCCCTTTTAGGGACCAGGTCGTAGTGATCCTAGGTGAGAGTCACCCACAGCTTCAGGGGATCATAAACTCCCCTTGTTTATCGAGCTCCCAGGCCCATGAGGCTGACCGGGGGCAAATTATGGTTGAGCCACCTCGGCTCGTGTTGAACAACCCTAGGAAGGTTGTATATGTGAAGGGGCCGCCCAAAGCAGGCCCCCTCCCAACTCTAATCCTCCTAGGAAAACCCAAACGTTCCCTATTTCCAAAACCCCTGGACAAAAGGCCATACGAGCCTAATATGGACGATAGCATGTTCCAGGACCACGACTTATATCCCATCTTTTCAAAAAACAAAAGGTCGTGGAACATGTTGTTGAACATGGGCTACATGCCCTACAAAAGTCTAGGGGCACAAAACCAGGGTCTCCTAGAGCCCATCCTTCCTAGGGCCAACCCAAGCCGATATGGGATCGGCTATACTCCCCGAATACCGCCGGAGCCACCCCCTGTGACCACCTAGGTCAAGGGTGCCCCGGAGCCTGTCTTAGAAGAGACCTATGGTTTAGACCTCCTATTCCGAGCCTAACCCATAGTGTTTTCCCTTTGTAGGTATGACGGAAGATCCCTTTTTCTAAAAAAATACCAAAAACATTTGAAAACTTAAAATCGAAAAAAATCGAAAAACAAGAAAAACCAAAAACAATGGAAAAACAAAAACTCGAAAAAAGAGTGCTTTGTATAGTTCCCAAAGTTCTTGTTTTACAAAAACCCAAAAAAATCGAAAATTTGGAAAATACCAAAAAGATTTTGTACATAGCTGCTCCTGGTAAGACTTTGGCAAAAGAAAAAGATTTCGAAAGAAGCGTCGTCTGCATAGCCATACCAAAATTTTCGAAGCCACATGAAAATCCAAGTACAAAACCAGGTTATTTTGAAAACCACGCATCAAGTTCCCTCGGGTCTATAGCCCACGAGAATGATCAAAGCCCAGAAGTGGATCCCCTTTGAGGAAGATCCCACTTCTGAGCTCCCAGAATTCCATAGAATTCTCGATTTTGAAAGACCTTCCCAATCAGTAGGAGGAGATTTCATAGAGGTGAACCTAGGGGATGATTCCAACCCCAAAAACATCAAAATAGGCGCATGCTTGCATGAAACTGAAAAGTTAGCATTCATTGCTGTAAACACCCCGAAATCCCACGAATTTCTCAAAATCCATCTGGTTTTATACAAGCAGCCCCAAAGGGCCATTTTGAGTTTGGAAACCCAGGAGCCTTCCAAACAACTCTGTACATATGTTTTAAACTATATCTTTCAAAAACATACGATATGGCTTTTGAAAACCCTTTTAAAACATGTTTTGAAACCCCGAAGTGGCTTGGCCCGATCAAGACAGGACCAGGAGAGCCAAGAAGAGCCCGGAACCGGAGCACCTGTCGAGCCCGGCGCAACAACTCTTGTATCTGATTCACACCCCAAGATCTCGAACGTCCAAGACCCTGTTCTTATCAAAATAGCATTTGAAGTCATCTCCGGAAGGCAGAAACGGAGGCGGACGACCATGTTGGCGAAGACCCAACGCAGACGGAGTACTGATGCTGTCAGGCCCCGCACGAATCGTCCGTTTCGAACCCAGCTCGAAGGAGTCAGAGTTCAGTTTGGATGGAATCTGGACCATATATATCCAGATTCCAATCCAAACCCATATGTGGACTTGGATTTGGATTTGAATCCAGAGATCCAATCCAATATCCATATCCATGGCCCACATCACCTTCTCATAAATGGAGGTGGGGCCCACTTGAGTTTCACGTGGGATATTGGGCATGAGAGAGAGTGGGGTTGAAAAATATCAAGAGTGTTGTATTAAGCTTGACTTGTGTGTCAAGTTTGGGTTTAATCATGTGGGTTAGCCTAATTGAGTGGGTTTAAGCTTGTAATTAGCTAAAACCTAACCTAGGGCTGCACCAACATGGGGTGATCAAGGTCTATGGGCCATGCTAAGGGAGCTCCTTCACCTAAACCTAGCCCAAAATGCCTAAACCTAGCCTAAACCCCTAATCCACCCCTAATCTGAACCTAATCACCTAACCCACTTCCCTAATCCCGTCCTAATCCCAACCTAATCACCTCACCCACTTCCCTAATCCTTCCCTAAACCTAGATTAATTTCCCTAATCCTAGCCTAAACCTAGCCTAATCACCTAACCTAGCTCACTAAACCTCACCCTAAAACCCAACCACCTAACCTAGCCCTAAACCCCTAAACCACCCTTAGCCCACGATTTACCCAAACCCCTAGTTTTAAAATATCTGGCCCAACCTTTTCCAGCCCACCTTATCTACATACCACCCTACCTAAACCACCTAACCACTACCCTTAGCCCAGCCCCAACCGACCTACCCATTCCCTATTTAAACCCCTCCCCTTTGTGGCCGGGTTTTCCAAGTGGGAACCACCCTCTCACCCAGCCGGGCCCTCTCCTTCTCCCTTCTCTCACCCAGCCGGGACCACTCCCCACCTCTGCCTGCTCCACCAGCCGCCACCTGCTCCGCCACCTTCCCTCTTCCATCCACTACCACCACCCCTCAGCCGGACGCCATCACCTCCAACCAACCGAACCAGCCGACAGCCACCTGCCCGCAAACTTCCCACTTCATCCGCCACCTCTCCCCATTCGGTAAGTACCCCAAACTCCCTCAAAGCCCCTCTCTACCACCTCTCCACTCTTAGCCACCCATCCTACCTTCATCTCAGCCCTTTTGCCGCCACCACCTAAACCTAGCCGAACCTAGTATAACCCAAGTTGCTGGCCACTACCTAGCCATCATCTCCCATTCGGCCAACTCCCCTAGGTGTCCTATTCGGCCTTCCTACTAGCTCACCTGTTGGGTCCAGTTTCCCTAAGTACCCAACTCCCCTAGTGATCCTAATACCCACTTCTTCAGCCACTTTAAACCCCCTACTTGGAGGCGCCATCTACCTGCCACCGGCCCCCTTCGAGGCATCTATCCCGCGCCCCACTCGCAGCCGGCCAGCACCCTTGATCACCTACCTTCGCGGAGCTCCCACTTGCAGCCCAAGGCCAAGCCCACGCTCAAGCAAGACCTCTACGGACCAGCTACTCGTAAATGTCTAAACTCGGTCTTTAGTCATACACTTGCTTGAAATTCAATTTGATACGGGGTTGTAATAACGGAGCATAGTCTCCCCCCGCTTGTAATAACGTGGCTTGGCACAACCACACACGTGCACTCTCTTAGTCGTGCACGATTTTGAACACACACGGGCCTAATCAGCCCGTAATATATAAGTGTACATATATATTTCATTTTCGAAGGGTTTTGTTTAAGTTGGGTGCGTTGTCTTTCAATTCAAGCACTCTCACACACATTGAGCTTTCGCTCTTATTTGAAAGACCCAAGTAAGGGCCGACCTATACTATTTGGGTTTCATTTCTTGTCGTGTGAGTAAGTCTTTCAATTCAAGCACTCTCACACACATTGAGCTTTCGCTCTTATTTGAAAGACCCAAGTAAGGGCCGACCTATACTATTTGGGTTTCATTTCATGTCGTGTGAGTAAGTCTTTCAATTCAAGCACTTTCACACACATTGAGCCTTCGCTCTTACTCCCAAGACCTTAGTAAAGGCCTTATTGCAGTTATATTTGGGTTTCATTTATGTCGTGTGGGTAGTCTTTTAATTCAAGCACTCTCACACACATTGAGCCTTCGCTCTTATTCCCAAGACCTTAGTCAAGGCCATACTGCAATTTATATTTGGGTTTAAATTCATGTCGTGTGTGTAAGTCTTTCAATTCAAGCACGCACCCACATTGAGCCTTCGCTCTTATTTGCAAGACCCGAGTAAGGGCTCATATACATAAGATATATACATATTTCCCTTCGGTTATTTCCCTTCGGTTATTTCCCTTCGGTTATTTCCCTTCAGCATTGTCTTTACATTTCGGGTTTTCCCTTTGGAGTAGCGTGAGTTTGCATTGCATCTACGCCATACCACGAGGTAGGACGCATATTGCATCAAAGCAAGCCCCGCTCGAATTCGCCCATGTAGTGGAGTGTTCATAACACACAAACTAGGTGGCCCGAAAAGGGATAAAAGAAAAGACTTAGGCACGTGATCTAAAACATGCAATCACATCTTAAAGACCCGAAATAGATACCTCAAACCGCTTCGTAGACTTTCTCCCCAAAACTCGATTTTCGCAAAAGCGTACAGACTGACCCTTGCGCATCGGTGCAAGAAGGTCTGCGACGACAAGAGCTTACTTGCTCACAGTCGCCACGTTTAGAAGTCAGTGTTAAATATATCTTCGCTAGCTTAAGTAAGCTAGCTGGCACGCCCTATTTGTACACATAGGCCTTAGACTCACGAGAAGATCCACTCCCAGCCCCAAAAGAGGCGAAGAGGCGGGGATTTTCGCGCGTCTACAATTGCATTTCTACGAACCTATTTAGATGTGTTTGCGTGGATGTACGAAGACATGCCGGGCATAGATCCCAGCATTGTCGAGCATCGTCTTCCCTTAGATGTAGGTATAAAACCAATAAAGCAGAAGCTTAGGAAAATACACCCGAATGTACACACGCAAGTCAAAGAGGGTTTAGAAGATCTGCTAAAAGCCGGATTTATAAAACCCATTGCGTATTCTGATTGGTTGTCAAATATCGTTGTGGTTCGAAAAACCAATGGGAAAATTCGAATATGCATCGATTTCAGAAACCTGAATAAAGCCACTCCAAAGGATAATTATCCTTTACCAAACATAGATTTGATAGTCGATAGTACTGCAAATCATGAAATGTTTTCATTTATGGATGGCTATTCAGGCTATAATCAAATCAAACTAAGTCCACGAGATCAGGGTAAGACAGCCTTCACAACCCCATGGGGCACGTACTGCTATACAGTCATGCCCTTTGGTTTGAAAAATGCCGGCGCAACATACCAACGAGCCATGAACACGATCTTCCATGATCAAATTCATGAGCTTGTAGAAGTGTATGTAGATGATCTCTTGGCGAAATCCAAAACCCGATGCACCCATATCGAATGTTTACAAAAGATTTTCGAAAGGCTTAGGCTTTACAAAGTAAAGCTAAACCCTCAAAAATGTGTGTTCGGGGTAGAATCAGGGAAGCTTCTAGACTTTATGGTGAGCCAAAGGGGAATAGAAGTCGACCCCTCTAAGTGTCGAGCCATCATAGACATGGCTCCACCCTCCAATCTCACCCAAGTCCGTAGCCTCCAGGGTCGATTACAATCTGTGCGCCGATTCATATCGAATCTGGCAACTAGATGTGAACCCTTCAACAAACTGTTGAGGAAGGGTACGAAATTCTTATGGGATGACGAATGCCAAAAGTCCTTCGAGAGACTGAAGGCATACTTGGTTAATCCCCCCGTTTTGAACCCTCCAAAACAAGGAAAACCGCTTTTATTATACATCTCCGTGCATGTGAATGCTTTAGGAGCCCTGTTGGCTCAATACGAGGATGACACCCATAAGGAGTATGCCATCTACTATATTTCGAAAACTCTCTTGGCTTATGAACGAAATTATCAAGCCATGGAGAAGACGTGCTTGGCCCTAGTCTGGGCCTGCCAGAAGTTCAGACACTATTTCCTAGATCATGAGATCTGGATAGTGTCCAAGCTTGATCCAATCAAGCACTTGTTCGAAAAACCCATTCTCACGGGTAGATTGGGCAAATGGCAACTCCTTCTAATGGAGTATGATCTGAAATACCATCACCAGATCTCCATTAAGGGGCAAGCCCTTGCAGATTACGTGGCTGACTTCCCCTTAGAGGACTCATATCCCACTCTTGTCGAAATGCCTGATGAAGGCATATTGCAAAACCATTTTCAAAACCACATTTTGGCAAATTCTTTCGAAAACCAAGTGTGGAAGATGCACTTCGACGGGGCACAAAACCAACGAGGGGCTGGTGCCGGGATCATCCTAATCTCCCCTGAAAAGGGCGAGATTCCCATAGCAGTCTGCTTAGATTTCGAATGTTCCAACAACGTAGCTGAGTATGAAGCACTCATACAAGGCTTAAAGATTTCGAAAACTCTAGGGGCATCATGCATCGAGGTCTTTGGAGATTCGCTCCTTGTCATAAACCAGGTTTTAAAAATTTGGCAAGTACGTAATGAGAAACTACTTCCATATCACGAGTTGGCCACTCGATTGGTCCAATCCTTCCAGTCGTATAAGCTCATACACGTAGGAAGAGAGGACAATGGCATCGCCGATGCCCTCTCCTCCTTGGGTTCAGCCCTGAAGGTCGATCCCATTTCAGGGACCAGATCTTTGGAAATATGGCATGCGCCCCATCCATCCACACACGACTTGAATATTTGCCAAAACAACCCAGAGTCTATTGAAAACCCCTGGTTCTATGACATAAAACAATTTTTAGAAAATGGGGGATTCGCCAAGGATGCCACATCCAAAGATAAGGCATTCATTCGTAAGATTTCGACCCGATACACCGTTCTGGGTGGGGTCTTATACAAAAAGAGTTTTACCGGCATTCTGCTTAGGTGTATCGACCTAGAGGAGGCTAGGATAGTGATGCACGAGTTCCACGATGGAGAATGTGGAGGTCATATTAATGCCAACATGATGGCAATGAAAATACTTAGAGGGGGTTATTTTTGGTCCACCCTGAAAAAGGATTGTCACGATCATGTTAGGAAGTGTCATCCGTGTCAAGCGCATGGTCACGCCATTCATATCCCTTCATCTGCATTGCATTCTGTGGTCAGCCCCTGGCCATTTACCATGTGGGCGTTTGACATTGTAGGCCCAATATTTCCCAAGGCCTCGAATGGGCATCGTTTTATTTTAGCAGCCACGGAGTATTTCTCCAAGTGGGTGGAAGCCATTTCCCTGACAAATGTAATGGGGCAACATGTGGTGGCTTTCATCCGGAGGAATATCTTGGCTCGATTTGGGGTTCCACGAGACCTTGTGTCTGATAATGGTACCCCATTCAAGAATGAGCGGATGGTCAAGTTGTGCAACACGTATGGCATAACTCACCACTTCTCCTCGCCCTACTACCCTCAAGGCAACGGCCAAGCTGAAGCCACAAACAAGACTCTCATTGGTATCATTGAGAAAACCTTAGAGAAGGGTAGGATGTGGCACGAGAAGCTGGATGAAGCCTTATGGGCTTATAGGACTTCCATCCGGACTCCCACGAATGCCGCACCATTCGAATTGGTCTATGGCACAAACGCCATTCTTCCCATTCATACCCAACTGCATTCATTCCATACATCCATTGCACTCGACCTCCCCCTAGAGACGCTTCAGCATGCTAGGATGGCCGAACTAGATTTGCTAGATGAGAGGCGACTCCTTGCCATGGATCATGCTCGCGCATACCGGCAAAGGATAGCCCAACATTATAGCAAACACATGAGACCTCGCCACTTTGAAGTGGGAGATCTGGTCTTAAAAACCATCCACCATCGTAGCCCACACCCCCTAGGCAAGTGGCGCCCCAACTGGGATGGACCCTATGTTGTACGAGCAACCACTACGAACAATTCGTATTGGTTGATCGATGTAGAAGGTAGGAATTTAGCAGATCCTATCAATATTCAATACTTAAAGAAGTATCATGTATAGGATCTGGATTAAATTCCAGTTTTCGAAAATTTTATAGGGATAGCTGCCCTGAGACATGTGAATAAGGTGCAAAGGCAACTCGTGTGACCCTGAGTAAGAGAATTCGCACTTGTGAAAGAGTGGAGTTTTCAAAATCGTGGTTGCATTTCAAAATCCTTCATCTTACAAAGAAAGGCCTAGTTCAACATAGCAAGATACTTGCAAGTAGTACGTGCTATTTCTAAATAGCCTGATCTGGAATGGATCGAGTGTAGGCTTGGGATAAGTCCTCCCCTCTTCTCTTCTATTTCCAAAAGGAAAACAAAGGCCCAAATCAAAAGGGAATTTCCCATTTAAAGTCTCTTTCCAAAAGAAAGAAACCAGAGTTTAAAAGAAAAATCGATTCTCTTATAAAAGAAAGAGGGATTAAAGAAAAAATACTCCCAAAGGGAGACCCTCGATGAAAAAAAGGAAAAAGAGGCCAAAAAGCTCAAAAAGAGCAGTTTTCCGCCTTCTATGCCTTAAACCACGGGACGCTTCAGAAGGGACCGTGGTATCTCTTTCCCATCCCTGGCTTATCCCAAGCTAAAGCATGGTTCATTTCGAGGAATCCTAAAGTAAAAATAAGATTTACTTACTTGAATTTCATCTTGTTTGAGAATTCGACGTTTCGAATAAGGCGTAGGAATTTGAAATGAAGCTTGTTTTCTTATAAAACCTCCGCTAGATAAGCGAGTGTTAAGACTCAAACAAGGGCAAGCACGAAGAGCTCGAGATCCTTAGGATCGAGGCTCAAGACAGTTGTCCCTCCTGTAAATAGCTTTTGTAAATAAGTTTTGAAAACCGAACATCGAACAGCATAGGATTGGCTCACTTGGAGCAATAGGCCTTGTAAGTCTCTAGAGTTCGACCACACCTGGTCTCTGGGAGGTCGCCACTCTTGGCACCACACCCATGTCATTTGCATTCCACGCATGGTACTTGCATGAACATGATCCCATTTAGGACCAGATTCCATAAGTAAACCCTTTGGCGTGATATCTCCTCCTACAAGAGTTTGTAAATTGAGATTTTTGCTAAAAATTGGGACGATCCCATGTTCTTCGTGGATAGATCTAGGGAGACATTGAAAGGGGTGTTTGTCATCTTTGCCCTTATCCAAATCTATTTGGACAAGGCCAAAGAGGGGCATCTGTAAACACCCCGAAATCCCACGAATTTCTTAAACAAATCTGGTTTTATACAAGCAGCCCCCAAAGGGCCATTTTTGAGTCTGGAAACCCAGGAGCTTTCCAAACAACCCTGTACATATTTTTTTTTAAAAAACTTTATCTTTCTAAAACATATAATATGGCTTTTGAAAACCCTTTTAAAACATGTTTTGAAACCCCGAAGTGGCTTGGCTCGATCAAGACCAGACCAGGAGAGCCAAGAAGAGCCCGGAACCGGAGCACCTGTCGAGCCCGGCACAGCAACTCTTGTATCTGATTCACACCCCAGGATCTCGAACGTCCAAGACCCTGTTCTTACCCAAAATATCATTTGAAGTCATCTCCGGAAGGCAGAAACGGAGGCGGACGACCATGTTGGCGAAGACCCAACGCAGACGGAGTACTGATGCTGTCAGGCCCCGCACGAATCGTCCGTTTCGAACCCAGCTCGAAGGAGTCAGAGTTCAGTTTGGATTGGATCTGGACCATATATATCCAGATCCCAATCCAAACCCATATGTGGACTTGGATTTGGATTTGGATCCAGAGATCCAATCCAATATCCATATCCATGGCCCACATCACCTTCTCATAAATGGAGGTGGGGCCCACTTGACTTTCACGTGGGATATTGGGCATGAGAGAGAGTGGGGGTGAAAAATATCAAGAGTGTTGTATTAAGCTTGACTTGTGTGTCAAGTTTGGGTTAATCATGTGGGTTAGCCTAATTGAGTGGGTTTAAGCTTGTAATTAGCTAAAACCTAACCTAGGGCTGCACCAACATGGGGTGATCAAGGTCTATGGGCCATGCTAAGGGAGCTCCCTCATCTAAACCTAACCCAAAATGCATAATCCTAGCCTAAACCCCTAATCCATCCCTAATCTGAACCTAATCACCTAGCCCACTTCCCTAATCCCGGCCTAATCCCAACCTAATCACCTAACCCACTTCCCTAATCCTTCCCTAAACCTAGATTAATTTCCCTAATCCTAGCCTAAACCTAGCCTAATCACCTAACCTAGCTCACTAAACCTCACCCTAAAACCCAACCACCTAACCTAGCCCTAAACCCCTAAACCACCCTTAGCCCACGATTTACCCAAACCCCAAGTTTTAAAATATCTGGCCCAACCCCTTCCAGCCCACCTTATCTACATACCACCCTACCTAAACCACCTAACCACTACCCACAGCCCAGCCCTAACCGACCTACCCATCCCCTATTTAAACCCCCCTCCTTGTGGGCGGGTTTTCCAAGTGGGAACCACTATCTCACCCAGCCGGGCCCTCTCCTTCTCCCTTCTCTCACCCAGCCGGGACCACTCCCCTCCTCCGCCTGCTCCATCTGCTCCACCAACCGCCACTTGCTCCGCCACCTTCCCTCTTCCATCCACCACCACCACCCCTCAGCCGGACGCCATCACCTTCACCCAACCGAATCAGCCAACAGCCACTTGCCCGCCTGCTTCCCACTTCATCCGCCACCTCTCCCCATTCGGTAAGTACCCCAAACTCCCTCAAAGCCCCTCTCTACCACCTCTCCACTCTTAGCCACCCATCCTACCTTCATCTCAGCCCTTTTGCCGCCACCACTTTAACTTAGCCGAACCTAGTATAACCCAAGTTGCTGGCCACTACCTAGCCATCATCTCCCATTCGGCCTTCCCCTAGGTGTCCTACTCGGCCTTCCCACCAGCTCACCTTCTAGGTCCAGTTTCCCTAAACTCTCAACTCTCCTAGTGACCCTAAGAACCCACTTATTCAGCCACTTTAAACCCCCTATTTGGAGGCGCCATCTACTTGCCACCGGCCACCTTCGAGGTGCCTATCCCGCGCCCCACTTGCAGCCGGCCAGCACCCTTGATCACCTACCTTCGCGGAGCTCCCACTTGCAGCCCAAGGCCAAGCCCACGCTCAAGCAAGACCTCTACGGACCAGCTACTCGTAAGTGTCTAAACTCGGTCCTTAGTTGTATACTTGCTTGAGATTCAATTTGATACGGGGTTGTAATAACGGAGCATAGTCTCCCCCCACTTGTAATAACGTGGTTTGGCACAACCACACACGTGCACTCTCTTAGTCATGCACGATTTTGAACACACACGGGCCTAATCAGCCCCTAATATATAAGTGTACATATACTTTCATTTTCGAAGGGTTTTTGTTTAAGTTGGGTGTGTTGTCTTTCAATTCAAGCACTCACACACATTGAGCTTTCGCTCTTAGTTGAAAGACCCAAGTAAGGGCCGACCTATACTATTTGGGTTTCATTTCATGTCGTGTGAGTAAGTCTTTCAATTCAAGCACTCTCACACACATTGAGCTTTCGCTCTTAGTTGAAAGACCCAAGTAAGGGCCGACCTATACTATTTGGGTTTCATTTCATGTCGTGTGAGTAAGTCTTTCAATTCCAGCACTTTCACACACATTGAGCCTTCGCTCTTACTCCCAAGACCTTAGTAAAGGCCCTATTGCAGTTATATTTGGGTTTCATTTATGTCGTGTGGGTAGTCTTTCAATTCAAGCACTCTCACACACATTGAGCCTTCGCTCTTACTCCCAAGACCTTAGTCAAGGCCATACTGCAATTTATATTTGGGTTTAATTTCATGTCGTGTGTGTAAGTCTTTCAATTCAAGCACGCACCCACATTGAGCCTTCGCTCTTATTTGCAAGACCCGAGTAAGGGCTCATATACATAAGATATATACATATCTCCCTTCGGTTATTTCCCTTCGGTTATTTCCCTTCTGTCATTTCCCCTTCAGTATTGTCTTTACATTTCCGGTTTTCCCTTTGGAGTAGCGTGAGTTTGCATTGCATCTACGCCATACCACGAGGTAGGACGCATATTGCATCAAAGCAAGCCCCGCTCAAATTCGCTCATGTAGTGGAGTGTTCATAACACACAAACTAGGTGGCCCGAAAAGGGATAAAAGAAAAGACATAGGCACGTGCAAATCTACGTGATCTAAAATATGCAAATCGCATCTTAAAGACCCGAAATAGACACCTCGAATCGCTTCGTAGACTTTCTCTCCAAAAACTCGATTTTTGCAAAGCGTACAGACTGACCCTTGCGCATCGGTGCAAGAAGGTCTGCGACGACAAGAGCTTACTTGCTCACAGTCGCCACGTTTAGAAGTCAGTGTTAAATATATCTTCGCTAGCTTAAGTAAGCTAGCTGGCACGCCCTAGTTGTATACATAGGCCTTAGACGCACGAGAAGATCCACTCCAAGCCCCCGGAAGGGACGAGGAGGCGGGGATTTTCGCGCGTCTACACAAGTATCTTGCTATATTGAACTAGGCCTTTCTTTGTAAGAAGAAGGATTTTGAAATGTAACCACGTGTTTGAAAAACTCCACTCTTTCACAAGTGCAAATTCTCTCACTCAGGGTCACACAATTCGCCTTTGAACCTTACTTTCGAAGTTTCAAAGTAGCTATCCCTAAGGGTTTTCGAAAATGGGGATTTAACCCAAATCCTACACATAATACTTCTTTAAGTATTGAATATTGATAGGATCTGCTAAATTCCTACCTTCTACATCGATCAACCAATATGAGTTGTTCGTGGTGGTTGCACGTACAACATAGGGTCCATCCCACTTGGGGCGCCACTTTCTGAGGGGATGTGGGCCATGATAGTGGATGATTTTCAAAACCAGATCTCCCACTTCAAAATGGCGAGGTCTCATGTATTTGTCATAGTGTCTGGCTATCCTTTACCGGTATGCGTGAGCATAATCCATAGCAAGGAGTCGCCTCTCATCTAGCAAATCTAGTTCGGCCATCCTAGCATGCTGAAGCGTCTCTAGGGGGAGGTCGAGTGCAATGGATGTATGGAATGAATGCAATTGTGTATGAATGGGAAGATTGATGTTTGTGCCATAGACCAATTCGAATGGTGTGGCATTTGTGGGAGTCCGGATGGAAGTCCTATAAGCCCATAAGACTTCATCCAGCTTCTCGTGTCATGTCCTACCCTTCTCTAAAGTCTTCTCAATTATACTAATGAGAGTCTTATTCGTGGCTTCGGCTTGGCCGTTGCCTTGAGGGTAGTAGGGCGAGGAGAAGTGGTGAGCTATGCCATACGTGTTGCACAACTTAACCATCCGCTCATTTTTGAATGGGGTGCCATTATCGGATACAAGGTCTCATGGAACCCCAAATCGAGCCAAGATATTCCTCCTAATGAAAGATACCACATGTTGCCCCTATACGTTGGTCAGGGAGATGGCTTCCACCCATTTGGAGAAATACTTAATGGCTGCTAAAATGAATCTATGCCCATTCGATGCCTTTGGAAAGATCGGGCCTATGATATCAAATGCCCACATGGTAAATGGTCAGGGGCTGACCACGGAATGCAATGCAGATAAGGGGATATGAATGGCGTGCCCATGCACTTGACATGGATGACACTTCCTAACATGATTGTGACAATCCTTTTTCAGGGTGAACCAAAAATAGCCCGCTCTAAGTATTTTCATTGCCATCATGTTGGCATTAACATGACCTCAAAATTCTCCATCGTAGAACTCATGCATAACAGTCCTAGCCTCCTCAAAGTCGACACATCTTAGTAGGATAACGGTAAAACTTTTTTTGTATAAAACCCCACCCAAAATGGCGTATCGGGTAGAAATTTTTCGGATGAATGCCTTATCTTTGGATGTGGCATCCTCGGCGAATCCCTCATTTCCTAGAAAACGTTTGATGTCATAAAACCAAGGTTTTTCAACAAAATCTGGATTATTTTGGCAAATATCCAAATCGTGTGTGGATGGGTTGGGCGCATGCCATATTTCTAAGGATCGGGTCCCTGAAATGGGATCGACCTTTAGGGCTGAACCCAAGGAGGAGAGGGCATCGGCAATGCCATTATCCTCTCTTCCTACGTGTGTGAGTCGGCACGATTGGAATGACTCAACCAATCGAGTGGCCAACTCGTGATATGGAAGAAGTTTTTCATTTCGCACTTGCCAAAATTTCAAAACTTGGTTTATAACAAGGAGCGAATCTCTAAAGACCTCGATGCATGATGCCCCTAGAGTTTTCGAAACCCTTAAGCCTTGTATGAGTGCTTCATACTCAGCTATGTTGTTGGAACATTCGAAATCTAGGCGGATTGCTATGGAAATCTCACCCTTTTCAGAGGATATGAGGATGACCCCAGCACTAGCCCCTCGTTGGTTTCGTGCCCCATCGAAGTGCATTTTCCACACTTGGTTTTCGAAAGAGTTTGCCAAAATGTGGTTTTGAAAATGGTTTTGCATTCATCAGGCATTTCACTAAGTGTGGGATATGCGTCCTCCAGGGAGAACTCAGCCACGTAGTCAGCTAGGGCTTGCCCCTTAATGGAGATCTGATGATGGTATTTCAGGTCATACTCCATTAGCAGGAGTTGCCATTTACCCAATCTACCAGTGAGAATGGGTTTTTCGAATAAGTGCTTGATTGGATCAAGCTTGGACACTATCCAGATCTCATGATCTAAGAAATAGTGTCTAAATTTTTGGCAGGCCCAGACTAGGGCCAAGCACGTCTTCTCCATGGCTTGATAATTCCTTTCATAAGCCAAGAGAGTTTTCAAAATATAATAGATGGCATACTCCTTATGGGTGTCATCCTCGTATTGAGCTAATAGAGCTCCCAAAGCATTCGCATGCACTGAAATGTAAAGCAAAAGAGGTTTTCCTTGCTTTGGAGGATTCAAAACAGGGGGATTAACTAGGTATGCCTTTAGTCTTTCGAAGGACTTTTGGCAGTCGTTATCCCATAAAAATTCCGTGCCCTTCCTCAACAGTTTGTTGAAGGGTTCGCATCTAGTCGCCAGGTTTGATATAAACCGACGAATGGATTGTAATCGACCCTAGAGGCTACGAATCTGTGTGAGATTGGAGGATGGAGCCATGTCTATGATGGCTCAACACTTAGAGGGGTCGACTTCTATACCCCTTTGGCTCACCACAAAGCCTAGAAGCTTTCCGGACTCTACCCCGAATACCTAGAAGCCTTTCGAAAATCTTTTGCAAACATTCGATATGAGTGCATCGGGTTTTTGATTTTGCCAAGAGATCATCTACATACATGTAAACACCCCGAAATCCCACGAATTTCTCAAATCAACCTGGTTTTGTAAAAGCAGCCCCAAAGGGCCATTATTGAGTCTGAAAACCCAGGAGCCTTCCAGGCAACCCTGTACAGATGTTTTAAACTTTTATATGTTTTGAATATGTATAATATGTTTTAAAAATTATTAAAATATGTTTTGAAACCCCACAAAGCAAGCTTGGCCTGATCAAGATAGGACCAGAAAAACTAAAGAGAGCCCGGAACCGGAGCACAAGTCAAGCCTGGCATAGCAACTCTCGTATTGAATCCACCCCTAGGATCTCGAACGTCCAAGACCCTGTTATCAGTAAAACATCACTTGAAATCATCTTCGGAAGGTGAAAACAGAAGCGGACAACCATGTTAGCAAAGACCCAACACAGACGGAGTACTGATGCTGTCAGACCCCGCACAAACCGTTCATTTCGAACATAGCCTAAAGGAGTCAGAATTCAGTCTGGATTGGATCTGGACCATATATATCCAGATCCCGATCCAAACCTATGTGTGGATTTGGATTTGGATTTGGATCCAGAGATCCAATCCAATATCCACATCCACGGCCCACATCACCTTCTCATAAATGGAGGTGGGGCCCACTTGAAATTCACGTGGGATTATGGGCATGAGAGAGAGTGGGGGAGGATAAGATTTGAGTATGGTTGTAATTAAGCTTGACTTGTGTGTCAAGTTTGGGGTTAATCATGTGGGTTAGCCTAATTAACATGGGTTTAAGCTTGTATTAGCCAAAACCTAACCTAGGGCTGCACCAACATGATACAATTAAGGTCTATGGGTGATGCAAAGGGAGCTCACTAACCCAATCCTAATCAAAAACCCCTAATCCTAGCCTTTTACCCTAATCCCGGCCTAATCTCAACCTAATCACCTAACCCACTTCCCTAATCCTTCCCTAAACCTAGCTTAATTTCCTTAAACCTAACCTAATCCTAGCCTAATCACCTAACCCACTTCACTAAACCTCACCCCAAAACCAACCCACCTAGCTAAGCCCTAAACCCCTGTAGACGCGTGAAAATCCCCGCCTCTTTTGCCTTTTTCAGGGCTTTGGAGCGGATCCTCTCGTGTGTCTAAGGCCTATGTATGCAAACAGGGCGTGTCAGCTAGCTTACCTAAGCTAGTGAAGATAGTTTTAACACTGACTTCTAAACGTGGCGACTGTGAGCAAGTAAGCTCTTGTCGTCGTAGACCTTCTTGCACCGATGCGCAAGGGTCAGTCTGTACGCTTTGCAAAAAATCGAGTTTTGGAGAGAAAGTCTACGAAGCGGTTCGAGGTGTCTATTTCGGGTCTTTAAAATGCGATTGCATGTTTTAGATCACTTGGATTTGCACGTGCCTAAGTCTTTTCTTTTATCCCTTTTCGGGCCACCTAGTTTGTGTGTTATGAACACTCCACTACATGGGCGAATTCGAGCGGGGCTTGCTTCGATGCAATATGCGTCCTACCTCGTGGTATGGCGTAGATGCAATGCAAACTCACGCTACTCCAAAGGGAAAACCCGAAATGTAAAGACAATACTGAAGGGAAATAACTGAAGGGAAATAACCGAAGGGAAATAACCGAAGGGAAATATGTATATAGATTATGTATATGAGCCCTTACTCGGGTCTTACAAATAAGAGCGAAGGCTCAATGTGGGTGCGTGCTTGAATTGAAAGACTTACACACACGACATGAAATTAAACCCAAATATAAATTGCAGTATGGCCTTGACTAAGGTCTTGGGAGTAAGAGCGAAGGCTCAATGTGTGTGAGAGTGCTTGAATTGAAAGACTTACTCACACGACATGAAATGAAACCCAAATAGTATAGGTCGGCCCTTACTTGGGTCTTTTAAATAAGAGCGAAAGCTCAATGTGTGTGAGTGCTTGAATTGAAAGACAACGCACCCAACTTAAACAAAACCCTTCGAAAATGAAAGTATATATATACACTTATGTATTAGGGGCTGATTAGGCCCGTGTGTGTTCAAAATCGTGCACGACTAAGAGAGTGCACGTGTGTGGTTGTGTCAAGCCACGTTATTACAAGCGGGGGGAGACTATGCTCCGTTATTACAACCCCGTATCAAATTGAATCTCAAGCAAGTATACAACTAAAGACCGAGTTTAGGCACTTACGAGTAGCTGGTCCGTAGAGGCCTTGCTTGAGCGTGGGCTTGGCCTTCGCCTTGGGCTGCAAACGGGAGCTCCGCAAGGATAGGTGACCAAGGGTGCTGGCCGGCTGCAAGTGGGGCGCGGGATAGGCGCCTCGAAGGTGGCCGGTTGCAAATGGGTGTCGCCTTGATGTGGGCGATTAAAGGGATGGGCCTAGTGAGTGTTTAGGGTCACTAGGAGAGTCGAGTGTTTAGGGGAGGTGGACCTAAAGGGGAGTTTATGGGAAGGCCGAATGGGACACCTAGGGGAATGGAGATGACTGGCCGAATGAAAGGAGTAGTCGGTTGGAGTGGCCGACTAGGAAGATGTGGTGGTGGCGGGCTGCTAGGATGACTAAGGTTGGAGTATGGGAAGGTTACACGTGTGTGATAGGGCTAGGTGATAGTGGGGATAGTGGGTGTAAGGGAGTGTTATGGGCAGGTCTTAGGAAATCTAATAGGGTGGCCGGGTGTAGTTAAGGGGAGTTAGGTAGGGGCGAATGGCTGGGGCGGCTAAGGTTTGGCCGAGTGGGAGTGGTGGCGGCGAGGGGCAGTTGTGTAGGTAAGGTGATGGTATGGTGGGTGGCTGGGAGTGGAGAGGTAGTAGAGAAGGGTTTAGGTAGAGTTAGGGAAAGCTTACCGAATGGAGAGAGGCGGTGGATGGAAGAGAAAAGCAGCTGGATGTGGGAGCTCGGCTGGTTCGGTTGGATGAAGAGAATGATGATGGAGGGGGCTTCGGCTGGAGCGGTGGTGGCGGTGGTGGTGCTGGTGGTGCTGCAGGTGGAGCTTGGGGAAGTGGAGAGTGGTCCCGGCTGGGTGAGGAAATGGGAGAAAGAGAGGGCCCGGTTGGGTGGGGTGAGGGTTCCAGCTTTTTAAACCCGCCCCCAAGGGGGGGGGTTTAAATAGGGGATGGGTAGGTCGGTTAGGGCTGGGCTTGGGGTAGTGGTTAGGTGGTTTAGGTAGGGTGGTATGTAGATAAGGTGGGCTGGAAAGGGTTGGGCCAGATATTTTGAAAACTAGGGGTTTGGGTAAATTGTGGGCTAGGGGTGGTTTAGGGTTTTAGGGGTAGGTTAGGTGGTTGGGTTTTAGGGTGAGGTTTAGTGAACTAGGTTAGGTGATTAGGCTAGGTTTAGGGAAATTAATCTAGGTTTAGGGAAGGATTAGGGAAGTGGGTTAGGTGATTAGGTTGGGATTAGGCCGGGATTAGGGAAGTGGGTTAGGTGATTAGGTTCAGATTAGGGGTGGATTAGGGGTTTAGGTTAGGATTAGGCATTTTGGGTTAGGTTTAGGTGAAGGAGCTCCCTTAGCATGGCCCATAGACCTTAGCCACCTCATGTTGGTGCAGCCCTAGGTTAGGTTTTAGCTAATTACAAGCTTAAACCTACTCAATTAGGCTAACCCACATGATTAACCCCAAACTTGACACACAAGTCAAGCTTAATTACAACACTCTTGATATTTTTCATCCCCACTCTCTCTCATGCCCAATATCCCACGTGAATTTCAAGTGGGCCCCACCTCCATTTATGAGAAGGTGATGTGGGCCACGGGTATGGATATTGGATTGGATCTCTGGATCTAAATCCAAATCCAAGTCCACATATGGGTTTGGATTGGGATCTGGATATATATGGTCCAGATCCAATCCAAACTGAACTCTGACTCCTTCGAGCTGTGTTCAAAACGGACGATTTGTGCGGGGCCTGACAGCATCAGTACTCCGTCTTCGTTGGGTCTTCGCCAACATGGTCTTCCGTCTCCGTTTCTGCCTTCCGAAGATGACTTCAAATGCTATTTTGATAAGAACAGGGTCTTGGACGTTCGAGATCCTGGGGGTGTGAATCAGATACAAGAGTTGTTGTGCCGAGCTCGACGTGTGCTCCGGTTCCGGGCTCTTCTTAGCTCCCCTGGTCCTGTCTTGATCGGGCCAAGCCACTTTGGGGTTTCAAAACATGTTTCTAAAAGCTATATTGTATGTTTTCGAAATATAGAGTTCAAAACGTATGTACAGGGTTGTTTGGAAGGCTCCTGGGTTTCCAGACTCAAAAATGGCCCTTTGGGGGCTGCTTTTACAAAACCAGGTTTGTTTAAGGAATTCGTGGGATTTCGGGGTGTTTACAACCCCTAAACCACCCCACCTAAACCTATTACACCATATACCTAAAACCCCTTGTATTAAAATATCTGGCCCCTCCTCAAAACCATCCCACCTTATCACCACACCACCACTACCTAAACCACCTTACCACCTTCCAAAAACCAGCCCCAACCGCCATCTCCAACCCTATATAACCCCCCCACCCTAGTGGGCGGGTTTTCCATGAAATTTTCTCCACCTTGGCCCAACCGACCTTGGCCAGCCACTTCCCAACCGAGCTTTCCACCTTGCTCCACCTGCACCACCACACCCCCGGCCAGCTCCACCTCGCGCCACCACTGCGTCCCAGCCAGCTCCACTGCACGTCGCCACCACCTCCCGACCGAACTCCATCTCCCTTCATCACCCGGCCTCCCTTCTTCCATCCGCCAACTCCTTCACCATCCGGTTAGTACCTTCCACTTAGCTCCACCTCCTCTTCACTCCCCCTCCACTCTCAACCACCCACACCACCACAACCTCTCGCCAACACCACCTGCCCGTCATCCTTACCCATTCGGCCAGACCTCAACCATTTCCACCACCCGACACTCTACCTTCGCCTAGTGACACCCGGCCACCCTACTTGGCTCCCTAGGACCTGCCCCTTCCACTCTCCACCAGCCCTTAGTCCCACCTTCCACAACACCCTAGCTAACTCCCTTCCCATCCATAACATCCCTAGCTACCCTAGCAGCCGACCACCACTAAGCTCCCCTTAGTCGGCCACTCCAACCGATTGTACCAAATCCATTCGGCCAGCCATACATTTCCCTTAGGCATTCCCTTAGGCTCCCCTTTGCACCACCTTTTCCTAACACTACACTATCCCTTAGTGACCCTCCTTAGTCACCTTAACCCAAAGCACCAAGGCAGCACCTTCCTAGCAGCTGGCCATCTCCAAGGTGCCCTTCCCGCGCACCCGAGTCACCCGGCCAGCATCTCCCCTTGTCGTTCAACCCCGAGGAGCTCCCTCTTGCAGCCCAAGGCGAAGCCAAGCCTACGCTCAAGCAAGTCACCTCCGGACCAGCTATAAGTAAGTGCCTAACTCGGTCCTTAGTTGTAGACTTGCTTAAATTAAATTTGATACAGGGTTATAATAACGGAGCATAGTCTCCCCCCGCTTGTAATAATGTGGCTTGGCACACCCACACACACATGCACTCTCTTAGTTGTGCACGATTTTGAACACACATGGGCCTAATCAACCCTTTATATATAAGTTTATGTATATACTTTAAGTTGTGTAGGGTTTTGCTTGAGTTGCGTGTGTTGTCTTTCAATTCTCGCACTCACACACATTGAGCCTTCGCTCTTATTTGTAAGACCCAAGTAAGGGCCGTGTTATACTATCCTTGGGTTTAATTTCATGTTGTGTGCGTAGTACTTCAATTCAAGCACTCACACACATTGAGCTTTCGCTCTTATTCCCAAGACCTTAGTTAAGGCCATACTGCAATTTATATTTGGGTTTAATTTCATGTTGTGTGCGTAGTACTTCAATTCAAGCACTCACACACATTGAGCTTTCGCTCTTATTCCCAAGACCTTAGTTAAGGCCATATTGCAAGTTATATTTGGGTTTCATTCCATGTCGTGTGTATAGTACTTCAATTCTCGCACGCACCCACATTGAGCCTTCGCTCTTATTTGCAAGACCCGAGTAAGGGCCCATATATACATTATATACGTATTTCCCTTCGGCAATTTACATTACAAGTCATTTCCCTTCGGTATTGTCTTTTTAATTCGGGTTTTCCCTTTGGAGTAGCGTGAGTTTTGCATTGCATATACGCCATACCACGAGTTAGGACGCATATTGCATCAAAGCAAACCCCATACTCCCGCTCAAAATCGCCACATTTAGTGGAGTGTTCATAACACACACCTAGGTGGCCCATAAAGGGATAAAAAGAAAGACTTAGGCATGTGCAAATCCACGTGATCTAAAATCTGAAAATCGTACAAACAAGACCCGAATCAAACACCTCGAACCGCTTTCGTAGGTCCTTCTATCCAAAAACTCGATCTTTTCTAATAAAGCCACTTGGGCAGACAAGGATTCCGAACTTATGTTCGAATCAATCTTGGCCCTTTCTAGAATTTTCTCTAGCACGAGTCTATGCCTAGGCGAGGTTTGTATAAGCTCTAGGATAGACATGTGGATAGGAATCTTTGAAAGGTGGTTTTCGAAGTCATAAGGATTTAGGATGACTTTGTCCTTATCTGCTTTTGGCAGAACACTAGGGATACATGATTTTGAGGGGCCAGGCACACTGACCACCTTTTTAGCACCTTGAAGGTGCGGGGGTTGATAGATCCTCCTGGATCTAGTCACTTCCCCCATGACCAGCCTAGGGTTCGCGCTATTTTTGGCTTTAAGGATGAGTTGAGGAGAACCTTGGAGTTTCAGAACTGGTTTTGCAGGGGATTCCACTTTTGGTGGTCCCCAAATGACGACTTGGGCGGGCTTCTTGTATAATACAAGAGTGGGCGCACAAGTGGGTCGACCAGACTCTAATTTTTGCGCTAGTTCCTTAGAAAAGGTGAGGGTACATACCTCCTTTCCTTTCCCACTACCACTGGCATGTTTGGGAAAGGGTTCTTTGAAGATAGCTTGAGGTGGCTCAGGTTCCGCAGTGACCTAGAGCCGGCCCTCCGCTATCAAGTTCTCAATTTTATTTAAAAGAGAGAAACAATGTTTGGTATCATGGCCTTTGAGCCGATGATACTTACAAAATCGGTTTAAATACCCCCCCTTGGAAGTGACTCCTTCGGGGATTTCGGGGAGTTCTATCATGCCTTGGGCAAGTAGGAGGTCTAGGACCTCCGACACAGGTTGCCCCAGCGGTGTATACTCCCATTTTTCAACCGGTTTTTGAAAGGTTCACTCCCTTTTATTTTCTAGTTTTTCAAAATTTTTAGAAGTGCCTGCAACGCCTGGATCCACCCGGACATTGGCGATTTTATGGGGTTTTGCCCCTTTGTCCATTGTGGGTAGCCCGTATGTGATGGGCTTTTCCAAACGGGTTTTAGAAACGGCACTTTTTTTCCATAATTGATCGTATGTCCCTTTTCTCAAGTTGGTTTCGAAAAGGGATGCCTTTTTTATCAACTTATGGAAAGTTGAGATCTCATGGAGCGAGAGAAGGGTTTTTAACTCGCTTTTAAAGTTATCCAGGATGAGCATGACTGCGCATCCTTCGGATATGGGCTCTCACACTTGGCCCAAAAGTGACCTCCATCTTATAATGAAGGCATGTACGTCTTCGTTCATGCCTTGCTTTGTATCCCTTAAGGTATTCAGAGTCGGCGTGACTTCTACGTTATGTGCAAATCTTTGCATGAAGCAGTTCGCTAATTCTTCAAAAGTAGCGAACTGGCTTAAGTCGTCGGAAGCCAGCCATTTGGCAACTGTGCCTTTAAGGGATAAAGGGAACCAATACACCCATTTCATCGAGTCCTTTTTCTTCTTATGGGCTCGACGCGAGAAAAGCTGCAAGTGAGACCTAGGGTCTCCCATGCCATCATACCGATGGAAGTTCGATATTTCATCGTCACTATCTGTTTCGTAATCCATAGGAAGGAAATCAGACAGGGCGTAACTTCTTTTCTCTTTGTTTTGCCCTTTCAGCAGCTATTGTAGGGCTTTACGGTCCTTTTGTGTGAAGGACTCGTGGTATTGGTTGCCTTCCATTATGAAGGCCTCTTTGTGCTTGCGAGGTTTTTCAAATTTTTTCTTAGGCCTTTGTTCACCGTTTGATGAACACAAATCGCCTACTTCAGCCTCTTGGCTGAGAGCATCGATTTTGGCCTCAAACTCCCTTCTCAGGTCCTCGATCTCATCTAGTTTTATTTTGTTTTTGAAAATCCTCCTAGAGTGAGAACTTGATGCGCATGAGCCTTGGCTCGACATTTCACTTGGATTGGATTTTGACATGCTTTTCAAGCTTTTTCAAAATTTCCTAAGTACAAGCAAAGAAAATAAGTTAAAACAACACCTTTTTAACAAATTTTTTCGCAAGCTTCTATCTTAAGAACTCGATTTTTGAAAGGCTCACGTCCCACCGGGCGTGCCAGTCTCTGTAGACGCAGGAAAATCCCCGCCCGTCTGGCTTTCTCAGGGCTTGGAGCGGATCCTCTCGTGTGTCTAAGGCCTATTTATATAAACAGTGTGTGCCAGCTAGCTTACCAAAGCTAGCGAAGATACATTTTAATTTTGACTTCTAACGTGGCGACTGTGAGCAAGTGAGCTCTTGTCGTCGCAGACCTTCTTGCACCGATGCGTAAGGGTCAGTCTGTACGCTTGAAAAAATCGAGTTTTGGGATAGAAAAAAGCTTACGAAGCGGTTCTAGGTATTTAATTCGGGTCTTTAGAATGCGATTACAGATTTTAGATCACGTGGATTTGCACGTGCCTAAGTCTTTCTTTTTATCCCTTTATGGGCCACCTAGTTTGTGTGTTATGAACACTCCACTACATGGGCGAATTTGAGCGGGGCTTGCTTTGATGCAATATGCGTCCTACCTTGTGGTATGGCGTAGATGCAATGCAAACTCACGCTACTCCAAAGGGAAAACCCGAATGTAAAGACAATGCCGAAGGGAAATAACCGAAGGGAAATGACTTGTAATGTAAATGCCGAAGGGAGATATGTATATAGGGTATATACGTGCCCTTACTTGGGTCTTGCAAATAAGAGTGAAGGCTCAATGTGGGTGCGTGCTTGAATTGAAAGACTTACACATACGACATGAAATAAAACCCAAATATAACTTGCAGTATGGCCTTGATTAAGGTCTTGGGAATAAGAGCGAAAGCTCAATGTGTGTGAGTGCTTGAATTGAAGTACTACGCACACAACATGAAATTAAACCCAAATAGTATAACACGGCCCTTACTTGGGTCTTTCGAATAAGAGCGAAGGCTCAATGTGTGTGAGTGCTTGAATTGAAAGACAACACACCCAACTTAAGCAAAACCCTACGAAAGTTAAAGTATATATATATATTTATGTATTAGGGGCTGATTAGGCCTGTGTGTGTTCAAAATCGTGCACGACTAAGAGAGTGCACGTGTGTGTGGGTGTGCCAAGCCACGTTATTACAAGCGGGGGGAGACTATGCTCCGTTATTACAACCCCGTATCGAATTGAATTTTAAGCAAGTATACAACTAAGGACCGAGTTAGGCACTTACTAATAGCTGGTCCGAAGATGCCTTGCTTGAGCGTGGGCTTAGCCTTCGCCTTGGGCTACAAGAGGGAGCTCCGCGGAGTTGAACGGCAAGGGGCTGCTGGCCGGGTGCCTTTGGTGCGCGGAAGAGACTCCTTGAAGGTGGCCGGCTACTTAGCGAAGGGCTGGTTTTGTGCTTGGGGCTAAGGTGAGTATGTAGGGTCACTAAGGAAGGGTGTGGTGTTAGGGAGTATGGCACTAAGGGGGAGCCTAAGGGGATGTCTAATGGAGCACCTAAGGGAAGGATGTGGCTGGCCAAATGGAAGTGACAATCGGTTGGAGTGGCCGACTAGGGGAACTTGGTGGTGGCGGGCTGCTAGGGTGGCTATGGGTGGAGGATGGGAAGGAAGCTAGCTAGGGTATGGGGAAAGGTGGTGGTGGGTGTGGTGAGGTAGAGTGGGCAGGTCTTAGGGGGTTCAATGGAATGGCCGGGTATAGCTAGGGTGTCTAGGTAGTGGCGGGTAGTTAGGTTGGTTGAGGCTTGGCCGAATGGGAGTGGTGGCGGCAAGTGGCTGCTATTAGGGTAAGGTGGTGGTATGGTGGGTGGCTGAGAGTGGAGAGGGAGTGGAGAAGGAGTAAGGTGGAGTGTGGGGTACTAACCGAACGATGGGAGGCGGCGGGTGGTTGAGGAGCAGCCGGGTGTGGTGGAGTGGCTGGTTCGGCTGGATGAAGAGGATGGCGACGGATGGCTGGGGGGTGGTGGAGCACGGTGGTGGCTGGTGGTGCAGGTGGAAGAGCCGGCTGGGAGTGGGGCAGGTGGAAGATAATGGAAGGTCAGCTGGAATTGGAGGACCCAAAAGCTGAAAAACCCGCCCACTAGGGGGGGGGTTATAGCTTTTGTGAAGGGTGGTGGGGCTGGTTTTGGGGTAGTGGTTAGGTGGTCTAGGGGTGGTGGTAAGGTAGTAAGGTGGGCTGGTATTAGGGTAGGGCCAGATATTTTAGATACAAGGGGTTTTGGGTAAGTTGTGTGCTAGGTTTAGGTGGGGTGGTTTAGAGGTTTAGGGTTTAGCTAGGTGGGTTGGTTTTGGGGTGAGGTTTAGTGAGGTGGGTTAGGTGATTAGGCTAGGATTAGGTTAGGTTTAGGGAAGGATTAGGGCAGTGGGTTAGGTGATTAGGTTGGGATTAGGCCGGGATTAGGGAAGTGGGTTAGGTGATTATCCTCAGATTAGGACCGGATTAGGGTAGAAGGCTAGGATTAGGTGTTTTTTTGGTTAGGATTAGATGAAGGAGCGCCCTTTGCATGACCCATGGACCCTAATCATATCATGTTGGTGCAACCCTAGGCTAGGTTTTGGCTAATTACAAGCTAAACCCACTTAATTAGGCTAACCCACATGATTAACCCCAAACTTGACACACAAGTCAAGCTTAATTACAACACACACTTGATCTTACCCTCCCCCACTCTCTCTCATGCCCATAATCCCACGTGAAATTCAAGTGGGCCCCACCTCCATTTATGAGAAGGTGATGTGGGCCATGGATATAGATATTGGATTGGATTTTTGAATCCAAATCCAAATCTAAGTCCACACATGGGTTTGGATTGAGATCTGGATATATATGGTCCAGATCCAATCCAAACTGAATTATGACTCCTTCGAGCTGTGTTCGAAACGAACGGTTTGTGCGGGGCCTGACAACATTAGTACTCCGTCTGCGTTGGGTCTTCGCCAACATGATCGTCCGCCTCTGTTTTTGCCTTTCAGAGATGACTTCGATTGATGTTTTGATGATAACAGGGTCTTGGACGTTCGAGATTGTAGACATGAAAATTCTCATTCCAAAGTTTATGAGACAAACTTGAAATGAAACTTTCCACCCCTACGCTTGCGTGAGCGTGCCAGCTAGTTCAAAACTAGCAAATGTTTATAAGACTTCTAGACGATTGTGTACAAGCGGGATCTTTTCACTCACACCATCTTGAGCCGATGCTCAAGGGTCAGTGTTGAGTGCTTAGGAATTTCATTTTACAGCAAACATGACTCCCTTTTACATAAACAAGTGTCTTTGAAAAATTTGTTGAACTTATGCACTCGGATTCAATACTTGGAAAAACACAAGTTGCTGAAAACAGAAAATTCTGTTTTCAGAGCTGTTTTCTAGGGAAGTTTTCAAGGTGTTACAGACTTCCAAAAATTATCAAAATTTTACCAGACAAAGCTGGTAGTGTGGAGAGAGTGTAGCATTTTTCAAATCTAAATTTTGAGTAATATTGAATCAGAAACAAATAATCTACTCAGACCACCTCACTGACTCGGAACAATTCTGTTTTAGAAATACAGAAACTCAAAGATGAGTCTGTATCTCTCTGATCAGGACTTCGATTTTGATGATTTTGATGTTTCTGGAAAGATATGGATGTTAGCTTTCCAATGCATTAAAAATATGGGACTTTTACCCAACCTCTATTTCAGGAAATCCGATTGTGCAGACAGTGGTGCAGAAATCTGGTCGTTCTTAATATGCTTTTATTACGTGGCTGAGCGGCCCTAAAATCTTGCCAATTTTATACAAAGTGCCCAAAGGTGTGTATAATAAGTGTGAAAAATTTCAGACAAAAAGGATCAACCGTTCGGAAATTAAAATTGCTGCAATCATCAGATATAGAGATGCTGAAAGTTCAGATTTCGGTTTTTAAGAATCTAATGATGCAAACTCACCCGAATTTAAAATGCAACAACTCTACATTCCCAAATTAAATTGCTGAATTGAAATGAAGGAAAATCATATTTATAGGCATAAGCATAGAGGGGGTAGAGAATATAGAGTGATTATAGATTATATTGGGAAGAAGCATATAAGCAAACACGTGGAGTGCGTATGTGCAATAGTGAAAATTCTGTAAATGTAAATGAGGGCATCAAATCTACTCACTATTACAACGTGGGGGGAGACTTTGCTCCATTAATACAACCCCAATTCAATTGAATTAATATGGAAGAAGGTTTTAAAAACAAAGGAAGAAGTACTTACAACTTTTGTCTCCGATCGGCTGGAATTCCAAGAGTGGAATCCGGCCAGCCCTTCTTCTTCTTCCTTCTATCTTCCGCACTCTCCCTCCTATGTCTACCCTCTTTTTTTTTCTCTCTTTCCCTTCACTTGCAGCCCATGATTTTCCCTTGTGCAGGCCCTCTTTTCCAGCCCCAATTCCCAAAATTTTGATGAGAGATGAAGATAACCCAAGCTTCCTCCAACTTGCTCCCCCTTGGCCCCTTTTATAGGCCAAGGGGGTTGGTTTCTAGCCTCTTCCATGGGGCGGATTGGACCAGCTCCTTGTTGGTTCTTGATCCAATTTGGCCCAGCTATATGTGGTCCCTCTTGTTGACTTGAACCAGCCCATGTGGGCTGGGCCTAGTTGCAGCCGACTTAGTCTTTGGGTGTAGCCGATTCAAGCTTGTCTAATGTTTTGTCCTAGCATGTATTGAACTTGATACCAAGTAGTGGCCGGGTATGCCTAATTAGGCTCTTCCAATTCAATGCCTCATTTGGTATTTGATTCTTTGAATGATCCGGCTCCACTTTGATTTTGATTCCATACGGCTTCACCATGGTCTCGAGTTCAACTTGAAATGTTCTTGAATTGGATGAGCTTGAACTAGGTCCTGGATAAGCTCGATCTTCTCCTGGTTTCGGATAAGCTTTAGAATTTGATCTTGATTCTGATATGCTCCAACTTTATCTTCTTTGCTTTTTGGGAATCGATGTGGATCCAAGATTGGGTCTCACCTGTTTATCTGCTTCAAAAACTCATGAGTTGTTTGAATTTAAAATCTTTATTTTGAAATATTCCCCAAAAGGCTTAAACTTTAAAATTTGGGGTTTTGAATTTAAAGGTTCATAAAGGCTTTAAATTGGCTTTCAAAATTTAGGAGTTTTTGAAAATATTTGAAAATTTTTGGGTGTTTACAGATGCCCCTCTTTGGCATTAATCCAAATTGATTTGGATAATGGCAAAGAAGAAACACCCTTTTATGGATTTACTTCCCAAATTTTCTTGAGAATATAAATCAATCCTTCATTTTGTAAACTCCTTTTCTTGGATCTCAGGAGAGGGATTTTCAGCCAAAAGAGACTTTTTTCCTATATGGGATACGATCATGCATGAATGACTTCTGAATGCATGTATGGTATGAGTGAGGTGAGCTTTTTGGGAAAGTCAATTTTTGGAGTTTTTGAGCTTGGAGAGAGCCTTTGAAGGTCGGCTGCCCCAAGAAGAATTTTCCCATGCCTCTTGACATTTTGGGTTTTCAAAAACTTTTAAAAGGAACTCCTTTTACCTTCCATCAAAAGGACTTCCAATTTTTCATACTTCCCTTCATTTGGGTTTCGATACCTACTACTTGGTAGAGGTTTTTGCTAGGAAATTTTGGAAAACATTTCAAAGTTCCATTTCCCACCTAACAAAGTCTAATTCTCAAACAAAATGAAATCCAAATGAGTAGACTCTATTCCTACTCTAGGATTTTCATGGTTGAACCTTTTTCCATGGAGATAAGCTATGGGGACATGGGAAAGAGTTACCACGGTCCCTTCTGAAGCGTCCCGTGGTTTAAGGCAAAGAGACGGAAAATTGCTCTTTTTGAGCTTTGGCTTTTTCTTTTTCTTTCTTTTTTTCTTTTCCTCATTTTTCGAGAGAAGACCTCTTTTGAAGAAGCTTTTGTATTCCCTCTGTCTATTCAGGGAAGACTTCTTCTCGGAGGAGTTTTTGCATTCTCTTTTCTTTTTCCTTTCAAAGAGAAGACTCCTTTTGAAGAAGTTTTTGTATTCCCTTTTCTTTTTGGGGAAGACTTCTTTTCCGAGGAGTTTTTGTATTCTCTATGTCTTTTCTTTTTCTTTTGAACATTGCCAATTTTCCTTTTTGGAGAGAGAAGTAAAATGGGGGGAAAACTTATCCCTTTGGTTACTCGATTCAACCAAGATCATCCCATTTCCTAATAGCATCTACCATTTGAAAATATTTTGCTATTTTGAACAAGGCTTCATTTTGTAAGCCAAGGATTTTTGAAATGTCACCAATTTGATTTTGAAAACTCTACTTTTCATAAAGCATCAATTCCCTCATTCGGGGTCATACAATCAATCTTGATCTTTCTTTCAAGAAGTTTCTAAGGAGCTTAATTTTAAAAATCTTTTCCAAAAGAATTTATCATAGACCCTTTCAATTATTGGGCATTTTCGGGGTCTACTAAATTTCTACCCACAATATCAATCAATCAACATGTATCATCGATTTTTTGTTGCCCTTTTATGACATGGGGACATTCCTACTTGGGCTGCAACCTTTTCGGGCCTCTTTGGGTGTGTGATACATGACATGTACAATGGAAATACATGCTTTATGAAATAATGACAATATGAAATGTATTCCACATGATATGATGGAGATACACATTTTTATGAACTTGAATCTCCATGAAAGTGTCTAGGGGATGCATTTTCAATGCCCCTAGTTTGGTGGAGATGAGCGATATCACACGGCCTCAAAGTGAATGGGCTATGGAATTTCTTTATGGCATGTAAGATGGACGATGGGATATGGATGGCTCATGCATTTGACATTTATGACATTTCTAACATGATCATAACGAATTTTTGCTTAAGGGTGGACTAACATTAACCAACCCTAAGTATTTCATGGCCATCATACGGTATTGACATGAACTCCACGTTTTCCATCATGGAATTTATGTATTGATTCTAACCTTACCAAGGTTTTCATATCAACAAGATGCTGAAATTTTTTCTTTTCAAAGTCATATGTAGGGTTAAAAAAAATTTCAATCAAAACTTTGATCTTTCGAAGAAGTAAATTTGGGAAATCCTCCCTTTCTAAAAAAATTTCAATGTCTTGAAACCGAGGCTTTTTAATACAATTTTGGTCATTTTGGCAAGCATTCCCAATCGTGAGTGCCAATGGTGCATATTTTTTTAAAAAACCGATCACTCCAATGGCCAATTCTGGATGAGTTTTCGTCTTGCCAATTTTTTAAAACTTGGTTGATAAAGGCATAGAATCTCCAAAGATTTTAATGCATGAGACCCTAGATTTTCGAATTTTTTTAGGCCTTGTATGAGTGTTTCATACTTGGCAACATCATTTGAACATGTAAAATCTAGTTGAATGGCACTTGGTATTTTTCGAGAGATATGAAGATGATTCTTATACCTGCCCCTTTATTCTTTGTCCCATCAAAATACATTTTCCATACTTGAGTTTGTTTAAAACAATTTGTTAAAGTATGGTTTTGAAATTCATTTGCAAAATATTGGGCATTTAATCAAGTATGGAATGTGTATCTCAAGAGGCAATTCAGCCATATGATCTAGGGGCTTGTCCCTTTAATGGAGCTGCCATTTATATAGCCTACCCATTAGGATAGGATTTTCAAACAAGTGCTTGATTCAATCGACATTATTCCTCTTTCATGGCATGGGGAATAATGTCTCAATTTTGGAAGCCTATACCAAGCACGATTTTCTCTATGGCTTGGTGATTTCTTTCACATGCCAATAGAGTTTTCGAAAATGGCATACTTCCTATGGATATCATCTTCACATTTATCAAGTAAAACACCCAATGCATTCGCATGAATGGGAATGTAAAACTTTACTTTGGAGGTTTTGAAAATTGGAGGATTTACCATAAACTTTTCGAAAGCTTTTTGGAAATTATCGTGCAAATTTTTAACCCGTTTTCAAAAGCCTATTTGAGAGAGTAGCATCTTGTTGGCCTGGAATTAACCTTGAGGTTTCAGATTTGATTCATATGGAGACATGCCTATGATGGCTCGATACTTAGGGGTCAACTCTCATGCCCCTTTGGCTTAACACAAACCTTAAACTTGAGTTCTAAGACGATGTCTACACCTGATATTGTTCATGCAAATATATGACTTCAAAATGCAATGCGTGATACTCATGTAAACATGCACACACTATGGGTTAGACTCACTCTAAAATCCCCTTCTATGAAATTTCCAAGTCAAGAATTCTACGAATTTAGGGAAGCTTGGAGCCATGGTCTTTCCTCCTTGCTTTGATGATTCTCAAGCATTAAACTCTAGGGAAGTGCTAGGTAAGAGAGAGCTATGACCCGCTTGAACGATTTTGACTTGAGATTATATCCATTCCTCGAAAGGATTTTGAAATTGGTTTTGTATATGGCCATTGTTTTCGGAGTTTTTGAAATTTTCTGATTTTTTTTGTTTTTTCAAAACACAATTTCAAGGTTCCTTTTAAGAGACTTTCTGTTTGAAACTTTTTCTCAAATGAAGAGTGGGAGAATGAAAACAATTTTCTTTTTTGAAATTTTCAAATTTTTCAAATGTTTTTAGATTTTGAAGGTTTTCTAATTTTTTTGGTTTTTGAGAATATTTAATTTTTTTGATTTTTTTAAAAGGAGGGATCTTCCATTGAACCTACAAAGAAAACTTCCATGAATTAGACTCAAAGAAAGGGTCTACGCCATAGGTCTCGGTTTTAGTGGGTTCTAGGGGCACCCTTGACCCAAGTGGTCTTAGGTGGTGGCTCAGGGGGTATGGATGGGATATAGCCCAATCCATATTGATTTGGGTTTGGTCTAGGTATGATTGGTTCTAGACAACCTTGGCTATGGGCTCCTAGTCCTTGATATGGTTTATATCCCATGTTTAAGATCATATTCCAAGGCTTTTTTATTTTTGAAAATATTTTGTAAAGTTCATACCCTTGGAATATGGAATCGTCTATATCATGGATATATACCCATTCTATTTTCGGTAGGATATGGGATGGATGGGTGGTGGAAGACTTGTGCTTCCACACGACCCTAGGTTGGGATGGTTTAGGCTCTAAATGGGGGATGGTTTTGACATGCTCCCTAGACACAACTCGAGGTGCCCCTAGGGATGGGTTAGTTGGGTTTCTTGCCATAGACTTGGGTTCATGGCACAAGACTAAACTCGAGGAAGTTTGCATGGTAGAGTTAGGTGTTCCTAGGATGTCAATGCATGCCTTAGTAACCATGTCTACCACATTTTGATCTTTATTTGGTTTTTTATTTTGAAATTCCTTTTGGTGCGGGACATTCGACGCACCTTGAAAATCCTCATTTTCGGGCGCGTTTTGTGGGTTTGTGGGTGCATGAATGTGATTTGATGCATCCGATGACCCTATGCTAAGAGGAGAGTTTAAAGGAGGATGGGTTTCAGGCATACCTCTTTTCGGCTTGTCTACCTTTGCATGGTGAGAGCAAGTCTCGTCCTCCAGTGACTCATGCGTGGCTCTGAGCTCCTATTTCCTGTTCATTTCCAATCCTAGGTGTTTACGACTCTCATCCTCTCGTGAAACTCGTGAGGTGTGTTGACTGTGAATCTCATGCCCTACTCTGTGTGTGTGTCCAGGGATGTGGACTTCATTCCCGACTTTCAGAATTTCAACTTTTTGTTTTTCAAGTTTTTTTGGTTTTTGCTTGGAACTTGGGGTGCTTGGAAAGGTTGGATGACTTGATCCGCACTCTGGCTTCATCTCCAGCCTCATATCCTTCATCGACTTTTGGATTTGATTTGGTTTTCCTTTCGTGATTTTTCTCTCTATGTGCCCGAGATGAGCTTTCATGTGATCGATGCACCTTAGCCTCATGGCTTAGAGCATCGATCTTTCTAAAGATTTCCTTTATAGCAGCCATCTCTTCTTGGGCTTTAGAGGATTTGAAAAACCACTTTGAAGCTTTCGATGAGGATTTCCTCGGCTTGCTTTCATCCATTGTTTTCAAAATTTGTGCACAAGTTTGAAAAAAAACACTAAGTTTTTGCAAGGTTTTTGGAGTTCACTTTTTGAAAGAAAGTTCCTCAAGACCCGAGTCCCACCGGGCGTGCCATTTCTGTAGACATGAAAATTCTCATTCCAAAGTTTATGAGACAAACATGAAATGAAACTTTCCACCCCTACGCTTGCGCGAGCGTGCCAGCTAGTTCAAAACTAGCAAATGTTTGTAAGACTTCTAGGCGATTGTGTACAAGCGGGATCTTTTCACTCACACCTTCTTGAGCCAATGCTCAAGGGTCAGTGTTGAGCGCTTAGGAATTTTATTTTACAGCAAACATGACTCCCTTTTACATAAACAAGTGTCTTTGAAAAATTTGTTGAACTTGTGCACTCGGATTCAATACTTGGAAAAACACAAGTTGCTGAAAACAGAAAATTCTATTTTCAGAACTGTTTTCTAGGGAAGTTTTCAAGGAATTACAGACTTCCAAAAATTATCAAAATTTTACCAGATGAAGCTGGTAGTGTGGAGAGAGTGTAGCCTTTTTCAAATCTGCATTTGGAGTAATATTGAATCAGAAACAAATAATCTACTCAGACCACCTCATTGACTCGGAACAGTTCTGTTTCAGAAATATAGAAACTCAAAGATGAGTCTGTATCTCTCTGATCAGAACTTCGATTTTGATGATTTTGATGTTGCTGGAAAGATATGGATGTTAGCTTTCCAATGCATCAAAAATCAACTAATTTGGACTCTTGTAGACAGAGATATGGGACTTTTACCCAACCTCTATTTCAGGAAATCCGATTGTGCAGACAGTGGTGCAGAAATCTGATCGTTCTTAATATGCTTTTATTACATGGCTGAGCGGCCCTAAAATCTTGCCAATTGTATACAGAGTGCCCAAAGGTGTGTATAATAAGTTTGCAAAATTTCAGACAAAAAGGATCAACCGTTCGGAAATTAAAATTGCTGCAATCATCAGATATAGAGATGCTGAAAGTTCAGATTTCGGTTTTTAAGAATCTAATGATGCAAACTCACCCGAATTTAAAATGCAACAACTCTACATTCCCAAATTAAATTGCTGAATTGAAATGAAGGGAAATCATATTTATAGGCATAAGCATAGAGGGGGTAGAGAATATAGAGTGATTATAGATTATATTGGGGAAGAAGCATATAAGCAAACACGTGCAGTGCGTATGTGCAATAGTGAAAATTCTGCAAATGTAAATGAGGGCATCAAATCTACTCACTATTACAACGTGGGGGGAGACTTTGCTCCATTAATAAAACCCCAATTCAATTGAATTAATATGGAAGAAGGTTTTAAAAACAAAGGAAGAAGTACTTACAACTTTTGTCTCCGATCGGCTGGAATTCCAAGAGTGGAATCCGGCCAGCCCTTCTTCTTCTTCCTTCTATCTTCCGCACTCTCCCTCCTATGTCTACCCTCTTTTTTTTTCTCTCTTTCCCTTCACTTGCAGCCCATGATTTTCCCTTGTGCAGGCCCTCTTTTCCAGCCTCAATTCCCAAAATTTTGATGAGAGATGAAGATAACCCAAGCTTCCTCCAACTTGCTCCCCCTTGGCCCCTTTTATAGGCCAAGGGGGCTGGTTTCTAGCCCCTTCCATGGGGCGGATTGGACCAACTCCTTGTTGGTTCTTGATCCAATTTGGCCCAGCTATATGTGGTCCCTCTTGTTGACTTGAACCAGCCCATGTGGGCTGGGCCTAGTTGCAGCCGACTTAGTCTTTGGGTGTAGCCGATTCAAGCTTGTCTAATGTTTTGTCCTAGCATGTATTGAACTTGATACCAAGTAGTGGCCGGGTATGCCTAATTAGGCTCTTCCAATTCAATGCCTCATTTGGTATTTGATTCTTTGAATGATCCAGCTCCACTTTTATTTTGATTCCATACGGCTTCACCATGATCTCGAGTTCAACTTGAAATGTTCTTGAATTGGATGAGCTTGAACTGGGTCCTGGATAAGCTCGATCTTCTCCTGGTTTCGGATAAGCTTTAGAATTTGATCTTGATTCTGATATGCTCCAACTTTATCTTCTTTGCTTTATGGGAATCGATGTGGATCGAAGATTGGGTCTCACCTGTTTATCTGCTTCAAAAGCTCATGAGTTGTTTGAATTTAAAATCTTTATTTTGAAATATTCTCCAAAAGGCTTAAACTTTAAAATTTGGGGTTTTGAATTTAAAGGTTCATAAAGGCTTTAAATTGGCTTTCAAAATTTAGGAGTTTTTGAAAATATTTGAAAATTTTTGGGTGTTTACAGAGATCCTAGGGGTAGATTTGATACGAGAGTTGCTATGCCGGGCTCGACATGTGCTCCGGTTCCAGGCTCTCCTTAGCTTTTCTGGTCCTGTCTTAATTAGGCCAAGCTGCTTCAGGGTTTCAAAACATGTTTTTTTTTTAAAAGGGTTTTTAAAGCTATATTATACATTTTTGAAATACAAAGTTCAAAACATATGTACAGGGTTGCCTAGAAGGCTCCTGGGTTTCCAGACTCAAAATGGCCCTTTGGGGCTGCTTTTACAAAACCAGGTTGTTTCGAGGAATTCGTGGGATTTCAGGGTGTTTACAGGATGAATGCCTTATCTTTGGAAGTGGCATCCTCAGTGAATCCCCCATTTTCTAGAAATTGTTTTATGTCATAAAACCAGGGTTTTTCAATAGACTCTGGGTTATTTTGGCAAATGTCCAAGTCGTGTGTGGATGGGTTGGGCGCATGCCATATTTCTAAAGATCGAATCCCTGAAATGGGATCGACCTTTAGGGCTGAACCCAAGGAGGAGAGGTCATCGGTGATGCCATTGTCCTCTCTTCCTACATGTGTGAGTTTACACGATTGGAAGGACTGGACCAATCGAGTGGCCAACTCATGATATGGAAGTAGTTTCTTATTACGTACTTGCCAAATTTTCAAAACCTAGTTTATGACGAGGAGCGAATCTCCAAAGACCTCGATGCATGATGCCCCTAGAGTTTTCGAAATCCTTAAACCTTGTATGAATGCTTCATACTCAGCTACGTTGTTGGAAACACAACCGCCCCCAACCAATTAAACCTAAAACCTACCTAGCCGATGGGATCAAATCTAGGTTGACTCGAGCCAAGACCAAACCGACCCACCTAGGGATGCATGTACTGGGTTTATATTGACCTAGGGGACCACGTGAAGGCCATGGAGCTTGGATTGGATTTGAGCCAAGAGGCTACCCACTCCACATCGTGGAAGGCCCTAGAGACCCCACCCTTTGGCCTATAAATAGAGACCTTGGGGTGGCTCATTTCCAGCATCTTGCATATTGGAGGGACTTGCCAAAACATGAGGAAAGAGAGAGGGAGAGCCTATGAGAGAGGGTAGGTGTAAATTAGAGAGGAGAGAAAAGAGAGGACGAAGAGAGGGTAGCTCTAAGAGAGGAAGGGGACGATCCTCTTGTAGATCCGTTTGTTCTTGGAGGCTGTTAAGTAAGTATTTTCTTCCTTGGTTAATCTTAATTTTCTTCTTAACATTCAATTTAAGAAAGGGGTTGTAATAATGAAACTTTGTCTTCCCCATGTTGTAATACCAAGTAGATATGTTGCCAATTTCATTTCTTACTTATGCACTTTACTTGTTTGCTTTCTTGATTCTACCTCTTTATATTCTATAATACTCCTATAACTCCTAACCCCCTCTATGCTTAAGCTAATACATATCTTTACATTCATTTTCTTTTAGCAATTTACTTTGAATTTGTTGTGATTATGCTGTTTAATTTCGGGTGAGTTGCATCACGTATGTTGTAAAAACACAGACTGTTTTTAGCATCTCTGCATACGTCTGATGTTTTAATTTTTATTTCCTTATTTCTGCTCCGATTGATTGGAAATTTTGAATACTTTGTCTACACACACAAGCCCGCATAGGATAAAATTTTCAAGAATTTTAGGATTGTGCAACCACGTAATTAAAAGTGTGTAAGATTGGACAAGTCTAGAATCAATTCTATCATCCCATAACTCTGTCTGTAGTGGTCCAAATTTAGAAAAACTTGATTCATTGGAAAGATGATATCCATATCTTTCCAACAAGATCAAATTCACATAAATCGGAGCTTTGTGCAAAGAGATATAGACATTTCTTTGAGTCTTTGTATTTCTATAACAAAACAGTTCCGAGTGTATAAGCAGAGACACTTTCCGAATTTAATTTTGAATAATCACAGCACCCAAAAATGAAACAAACAAATTTTCATAAGCTCTACATTTGTGCCTGATCACTGTAAATATGTCATGATTTTTAGAGATTTGGAAGTCATTGAAAGAAAATCAGAAAACAAGGTCTGAAAACAGAACCAAATTATGTTTTTCAGAACTTGGCAAAATTTGCCTTCCAAACACCTAGTGCACGAATTTGATCAAGTCTCTTGGATTTTTCTTAAAGTGGATTTGGAATCACACATGCATAAATGAGTCCTCAAAGCACCTAGGTTGACCCTTGAGCATCGGTTCAAGAAGGCCTAAGGTGACAAGATCTTACTTAGCCACAATCGCGAAACAAGTCAAATTTATAAACTTTGTTAGTTTTGAAAAACTAGCTGGCATGCTCGTGCAAATGAAGTAGTTTTGAAAAGTTTATTTCAAGTCTCTACATAGGGTTGGAGTGAAATTTTCATATATACAACCCTGAATTTGGGAATTGAGACTTTATAAAAAGTAGAGTTTTTAAAATCATTTGGTAACATCTCAAAAATCTTTGGCTTACAAAATGAGGCATAATTCAAAATAGCAACATATTTTCAAATGATAGGTGTTATTACGAAATAGGATGTTCTTGGCTGAATTGAGTATCTAAAGGGATAAGTTGTATTTCCTGACTTCATTTCTCCCCAAAAAAGGAAAATTGGCAAAATCAAAAGAAAAGAAAGAAAAACAAAACCTTTAATATAAAGGTCATCCAAAATGAAAAGGATAAGAAAAGGAAAAACAAAAAAATCCCCTAGTTTGGAGGAGATGACATGAGCATTCATACACTATGTCTAACCCTTATTGTGGCATGTGATAAATGATTTTCAATGTGATGCATGAATGACCTATACGTACACGATCTTGGTTTTTGGCATTGCATGACATGATCCGAGCCTTTGATGCATTTTGGGTTAGGTTCACTCCCTAAATTGATTCTAAGAAATCCCCTCCTATGGATTTTTGTAAACACCCCGAAATCCCACGAATTTCTTAAACAAATCTGGTTTTATACAAGCAGCCCCCAAAGGGCCATTTTGAGTTTGGAAACCCAGGAGCCTTCCAAACAACCCTGTATATATGTTTTAAACTTTATCTTTCAAAAACATATAATATAGCTTTTGAAAACCCTTTTAAAACATGTTTTGAAACCCCAAAGTGGCTTGGCCTGATCAAGACAGGACCAGGAGAGCCAAGAAGAGCCCGGAACCGGAGCACCTGTCGAGCCCGGCGCAGCAACTCTTGTATCTGATTCACACCCCAGGATCTCGAACGTCCAAGACCCTGTTCTTATCAAAATAGCATTTGAAGTCATCTCCGGAAGGCAGAAACGGAGGCGGACGACTATGTTGGCGAAGACCCAACGCAGACGGAGTACTGATGCTGTCAGGCCCCGCACGAATCGTCCGTTTCGAACCCAGCTCGAAGGAGTCAGAGTTCAGTTTGGATTGGATCTGGACCATATATATCCAGATTCCAATCCAAACCCATATGTGGACTTGGATTTGGATTTGGATCCAGAGATCCAATCCAATATCCATATCCATGGCCCACATCACCTTCTCATAAATGGAGGTGGGGCCCACTTGAAACTCACGTGGGATCATGGGCATGAGAGAGAGTGGGGGGTGAAAAATATCAAGAGTGTTGTATTAAGCTTGACTTGTGTGTCAAGTTTGGGGTTAATCATGTGGGTTAGCCTAATTGAGTGGGTTTAAGCTTATAATTAGCTAAAACCTAACCTAGGGCTGCACCAACATGGGGTGATCAAGGTCTATGGGCCATGCTAAGGGAGCTCCTTCACCGAAACCTAGCCCAAAATGCCTAAACCTAGCCTAAACCCCTAATCCACCCCTAATCTGAACCTAATCACCTAACCCACTTCCCTAATCCCGGCCTAATCCCAACCTAATCACCTAACCCACTCCCCTAATCCTTCCCTAAACCTAGATTAATTTCCCTAATCCTAGCCTAAACCTAGCCTAAACCACCTAACCTAGCTCACTAAACCTCACCCTAAAACCCAACCACCTAACCTAGCCCTAAACCCCTAAACCACCCTTAGCCCACGATTTTCCCAAACCCCTAGTTTTAAAATATCTGGCCCAACCCCATCCAGCCCACCTTATCTACATACTACCCTACCTAAACCACCTAACCACTACCCACAACCCAGCCCTAACCGACCTACCCATCCCCTATTTAAACCCCCCTCATTGTGGGCGGGTTTTCTAAGTGGGAACCACTCTACCACCAGCCGGGCCCTCTCCTTCTCCCATCTTCCATCCAGCCGTGACCACTCCCCAGCAACTCCACCTGCTCCACCAGCCGCCACCTTCCCTCTTCCGTCCACCATCACTGCCCCCCCAACCGGACACCACCACCTCACTCAGCCGAACTCCCATTGCACTCAGCTCCCTTCTTCATCCACTCGCCACTCCTCCCCATTCGGTAAGTCCCCCTAACTCCCTCAAAGCCATTCTCTACCACCCCTCCACTCTTAGCCACCCATCCTCCCTTTAGCTCAGTCCCTTTGCTGCCACCATCTAAGCCTAGCCGAACCTAGGATAACCCAAGTGGCTGGCCACTACTTAGCCACCATTTCCCATTCGGCCAACCCCCCCCTAGGTGTCCTCTTTGGCCTTCCCACTAGCTCACCTTTTAGGTCCAGTTTCCCTAAGTACCTAACTTCCCTAGTGACCCTAAGACCCACTTAGTCAGCCACTCTAAACTCCCTACTTGGAGGCGCCACCTACTTGCTACCGGCCCCCTTCGAGGCGTATATCCCGCGCCCCATTTGCAGCCGGCCAGCACCCTTGATCACATACCTTCGCGGAGCTCCCGTTTGCAGTCCAAAGCCAAGGCCACGCTCAAGCAAGACCTCTACGGACCAGCTACTCGTAAGTGTCTAAACTCGGTCTTTAGTCATACACTTGCTTGAAATTCAATTTGATACGGGGTTGTAATAACGGAGCATAGTCTCCCCCCGCTTGTAATAACGTGGCTTGGCACAACCACACACGTGCACTCTCTTAGTCGTGCACAATTTTGAACACACACGGGCCTAATCAGCCCCTAATATATAAGTGTACGTATATATTTCATTTCCGAAGGGTTTTGTTTAAGTTGGGTGCGTTGTCTTTCAATTCGAACACTCTCACACACATTGAGCTTTCGCTCTTATTTGAAAGACCCAAGTAAGGGCCGACCTATACTATTTGGGTTTCATTTCATGTCGTGTGAGTAAGTCTTTCAATTTAAACACTTTCACACACATTGAGCCTTCGCTCTTACTCCCAAGACCTTAGTAAAGGCCTTATTGCAGTTATATTTGGGTTTCATTTATGTCGTGTGTGTAGTACTTCAATTCAAGCACTCTCACACACATTGAGCCTTCGCTCTTACTCCCAAGACCTTAGTCAAGGCCATACTGCAATTTATATTTGGGTTTAATTTCATGTCGTGTGTGTAAGTCTTTCAATTCAAGCACGCACCCACATTGAGCCTTCGCTCTTATTTGCAAGACCCGAGTAAGGGCTCATATACATAAGATATATACATATTTCCCTTCGGTTATTTCCCTTCGGTTATTTCCCTTCGGTTATTTTCCTTCGGTTATTTCCCTTCTGTTATTTCCCTTCAGTATTGTCTTTACATTTCGGGTTTTCCCTTTGGAGTAGCGTGAGTTTGCATTGCATCTACGCCATACCACGAGGTAGGACGCATATTGCATCGAAGCAACCCCCGCTCGAATTCGCCCATGTAGTGGAGTGTTCATAACACACAAACTAGGCGACCCAAAAAGGGATAAAAGAAAAGACTTAGGCACGTGCAAATCCACGTGATCTAAAACATGCAAATCGCATCTTAAAGACCCGAAATAGACACCTCGAAACCGTTTCGTAGACTTTCTCCCCAAAACTCGATTTTTGCAAAAGCGTACAGACTGACCCTTGCGCATCGGTGCAAGAAGGTCTGCGACGACAAGAGCTCACTTGCTCACAGTCGCCACGTTTAGAAGTCAGTATTAAATCTTCGCTAGCTTAAGTAAGCTAGCTGGCACGCCCTGTTTGTATACATAGGCCTTAGACGCACGATAAGATCCACTCGAAGCCACGAAAGAGGCGAAGAGGCGGGGATTTTCGCGCGTCTACAATTTTGAAGGTTTTTCCAAGTCAAGGATTTTACGAAATTCAGGAAGCTTGGAGGCTTGATAATCTTCATGGATGAGGGGATCTTCCTCCTTACTTTGATCACTCTCAAATGCTTTGATTTCTAAAGAAGTATTATGCATAAGAAAAGGTTTATACACAAAATGATTATAAGATAATTTGGGTTTGAGAATGCATATGGATTTTATCAAAACCAATGCTTGAGTTTGTACCCGATTTTGAAAACCAAATTTTTTAGGGTTTTCAACTTTTTCAATTTTTTTGGATTTTCCCAAACAAATGCTAGAAGAAAGAACATAAACGACTTTCTTTTTGGAATTTTGAGATTTTTTAAATATTTTTGAGTTTTGAGAGTTTTCAATTTTTTTTTGGTTTTTCAAAATATGTACTTTTTTTGGATTTTTTAATAAAGGGGTCTTCTGTCAAACCTACAAAGAAAACACCATGAATTAGACTCCAAACAAGAGGTCTAAGCCATAGGTTTCAGTTTTAGTCGGATGTAGGAAACCCTTGACACAATTGGTCTTAGGTTGTGGCTTAGGGGGTATGGGTGGGTTGTACCCTAGACTATATTGACCCAAGTTAGGTAGAGGTAGGATGGGTTCTAGTCTACCTTAGTTTTTGGCTCCTAGACCTTGGTATGGTGCATACCCCATATTTAATAACATATTCCAAGGCTTTTCTGGGATGGGCCCAAGAGGTGTGTGGCTTTAGGGGTAGAAAGGTTTGATTTAAATGTCCCCAGGAGATGGACAACCTTGGAAGGGTGTGACTTGGGTTCCTCTAGGACATATGTGACCCTAGAGGGTTTGGGATGGGTCGACTCTGGTTCTCCTAAGAGGTAGATGATTTTGGTAATGGGGGGATGGATCCTAGGTGCAACCCAATGTGCCCCTAGGGGTGGATGGTGTTTGTATATATTTATGCAAAGGGAGAGCATATTTGATCCCTTGCACAAAGGACAGAAAAGGATTCCAAGGGAAACCATAGTCGGTCCCTTGGTTGGTTTATTGATGTTGAAAGAAATCACAGCCATAGGCTTGGGTTTATGATACAAACCTAGGCTCAAAAAGATTTGTTTATACAAGGTAGGGTTAGATGTACCTAGGATGTAGATGCATGCCATAGGAATAATCATGTCTACCAAATTTTGAATTTTATTTTGTTTTTCTTTTTTATTTTGAAATTCTTCTTGTTGGTGCTGGACATTCGCCACACCTTGAAAATCCACATCCTTCGACACATTCGGTGGGGTTGTGGGTGCATGTGACTTGATAAATGAAATGCATATGAATAATTTACCAGTCCTACACAATAAAGAGGAGGACCGAGTAGAAAGTTTTGAAAAAAATGAGTTTTAGATATACCTTTCTCGAGCTTGACTACCGTTTTATAGTGAGAGCAAGCTTCTTTGTAGATGTCTTGAGGTTGCTCTAGCTCATGCATGACTTCGAGGTTGTAAACACCCCGAAATCCCACGAATTTCTCAAATTCATCTGGTTTTGTAAAAGCAGCTCCAAAGGGCCATTTTGAGTCTAGAAACCTAAGAGCCTTCCAGACAACCCTGTACATATGTTTTAAACTCTGTATTTCAAAAATATACAATATGGCTTTTAAAACCTTTATAAAACATGTTTTGGAACCCCGAAGCAACTTGGCCTAATCCAAATAGGACCAGGAGAGCTAAGAAGAGCCCGGAACTAGAGCACATGTCAAGCCCGGCACAGCAACTCTTGTATCAAATTCACACCCCTAGGATCTCGAACGTCCAAGACCCTATTATCATCGAAACCTTGTTTGAAGTCATCTCCGGAAGGCGAAAACAGATGCGGACGATCATGTTGGCGAAGACCCAACGCAGACGGAGCACTGATGCTGTCAGGCCCCGCACAAACCGTTCGTTTCGAATACAGCTCGAAGGAGTCAGAGTTCAGTTTGGATTGGATCTGGACCATATATATCCAGATCCCAATCCAAACCCATGTATGGACTTGGATTTGGATTTGGATTCAAAAATCCAATCCAATATCCATATCCATGGCCCACATCACCTTCTCATAAATGGAGGTGGGGCCCACTTGAAATTCACGTGGGATTATGGGCATGAGAGAGAGTGGGGGTGGATAAGATCAAGTGTGTGTTGTAATTAAGCTTGACTTGTGTGTCAAGTTTGGGGTTAATCATGTGGGTTAGCCTAATTGAGTGGGTTTAAGCATGTAATTAGCCAAAACCTAACCTAGGGCTGCACCAACATGATGTGGTTAAAGTCTATGGGCCATGAAAAGGGAGCTCCTTCACCTAAACCTAACCCAAAATACCTAATCCTAGCCTTCCACCCTAATCCGCCCCTAATCACCTAACCTACTTCCCTAATCCCGGCCTAATCCCAACCTAATCACTGTAAACACCCCGAAATCTCACGAATTTCTCAAAATCCATCTGGTTTTATACAAGCAGCCCCAAAGGGCCATTTTTGAGTTTGGAAACCCAGGAGCCTTCCAAACAACCCTGTACATATGTTTTAAACTCTGTATTTCAAAAATATATAATATAGCTTTTGAAAACCTTTTAAAACATGTTTTGAAACCCCGAAGTGGCTTGGCCCGATCAAGACAGGACCAGGAGAGCTAAGAAGAGCCCGAAACCGGAGCACACTGTAAACACCCCGAAATCCCACGAATTTCTTAAACGAATCTGGTTTTATACAAGCAGCCCCAAAGGGCCATTTTGAGTTTGGAAACCCAGGAGCCTTCCAAACAACCCTGTATATATGTTTTAAACTTTATCTTTCAAAAACATATAATATAGCTTTTGAAAACCCTTTTAAAACATGTTTTGAAACCCCGAAGTGGCTTGGCCTGATCAAGACAGGACCAGGAGAGCCAAGAAGAGCCCGGAACCGGAGCACCTGTCGAGCCCGGCGCAGCAACTCTTGCATCTGATTCACACCCCAGGATCTCGAACGTCCAAGACCTTGTTCTTACCAAAATATCATTTGAAGTCATCTCCGGAAGGCAGAAACGGAGGCGGACGACCATGTTGGCGAAGACCCAACGCAGACGGAGTACTGATGCTGTCAGGCCCCGCACGAATCGTCCGTTTCGAACCCAGCTCGAAGGAGTCAGAGTTCAGTTTGGATTGGATCTGGACCATATATATCCAGATCCCAATCCAAACCCATATGTGGACTTGGATTTGGATTTGGATCCAGAGATCCAATCCAATATCCATATCCATGGCCCACATCACCTTCTCATAAATGGAGGTGGGGCCCACTTGAAATTCACGTGGGATATTGGGCATGAGAGAGAGTGGGGGTGATAAATATCAAGAGTGTTGTATTAAGCTTGACTTGTGTGTCAAGTTTGGGTTTAATCTTGTGGTTTAGCCTAATTGAGTGGGTTTAAGCTTGTAATTAGCTAAAACCTAACCTAGGGCTGCACCAACATGGGGTGATCAAGGTCTATGGGCCATGCTAAGGGAGCTCCTTCACCTAAACCTAACCCAAAATGCCTAAACCTAGCCTAAACCCCTAATCCACCCCTAATCTGAACCTAATCACCTAACCCACTTCCCTAATCCCGGCCTAATCCCAACCTAATCACCTAACCCACTCCCCTAATCCTTCCCTAAACCTAGATTAATTTCCCTAATCCTAGCCTAAACCTAGCCTAAACCACCTAACCTAGCTCACTAAACCTCACCCTAAAACCCAACCACCTAACCTAGCCCTAAACCACCCTTAGCCCACAATTTTCCCAAACACCTAGTTTTAAAATATCTGGCCCAATCCCATCCAGCCCACCTTATCTACATACTACCCTACCTAAACCACCTAACCACTACCCACAACCCAGCCCTAACCGACCTACCCATCCCCTATTTAAACCCCCCCCATTGTGGGCGGGTTTTCCAAGTAGGAACCACTTTCCACTCCCAGCCGGGCCCTCTTCCTCTCCCATCTCTCACCCGTCTTCCCAGCAGCCGACAGCCACCTTTGCCGCCACTCCTTCCCATTCGGTAAGTCCCCCTAACTCCCTCAAAACCACTCTCTACCACCTCTCCACTCTTAGCCACCCATCTTCCCCTTAGCTCAGCCTCTTTGCCGCCACCACCTAAGCCTAGCCGAACCTAGGATAACCCAAGTGGCTGGCCACTGCTCAGCCACCATCTCCCATTCGGCCGACCTCCCCCTAGGCGTCCTCTTTGGCCTTCCCACTAGCTCACCTTTTAGGTCTAGTTTCCCTAAGTCCCTAACTTACCTAGTGACCCTAAGACCCACTTAGTCAGCCACTCTAAACTCCCTACTTGGAGGCGCCGCCCACTTGCCACCGTTCCCCTTCGAGGCGTCCATCCCGCGCCCCGTTTGCAGCCGGCCAGCACCCTTGAGCACATACCCTCGCGGAGCTCCCGTTTGCAGCCCAAAGCCAAGGCCACGCTCAAGCAAGACCTCTACGGACCAGCTACTCGTAAGTGTCTAAACTCGGTCTTTAGTCATACGCTTGCTTGAAATTCAATTTGATACGGGGTTGTAATAACGGAGCCTAGTCTCCCCCCGCTTGTAATAACGTGGCTTGGCACAACCACACACGTGCACTCTCTTAGTCGTGCACAACTTTGAACACACACGGGCCTAATCAGCCCCTAATATATAAGTGTACGTATATATTTCATTTCCGAAGGGTTTTGTTTAAGTTGGGTGTGTTGTCTTTCAATTTAAACACTCTCACACACATTGAGCTTTCGCTCTTATTTGAAAGACCCAAGTAAGGGCCGACCTATACTATTTGGGTTTCATTTCATGTCGTGTGAGTAAGTCTTTCAATTTAAACACTCTCACACACATTGAGCTTTCGCTCTTATTTGAAAGACCCAAGTAAGGGCCGACCTATACTATTTGGGTTTCATTTCATGTCGTGTGAGTAAGTCTTTCAATTTAAACACTCTCACACACATTGAGCTTTCGCTCTTATTTGAAAGACCCAAGTAAGGGCCGACCTATACTATTTGGGTTTCATTTCTTGTCGTGTGAGTAGTCTTTCAATTCAAGCACTTTCACACACATTGAGCCTTCGCTCTTACTCCCAAGACCTTAGTCAAGGCCATATTGCAGTTATATTTGGGTTTCATTTATGTCGTGTGTGTAGTACTTCAATTCAAGCACTCTCACACACATTGAGCCTTCGCTCTTACTCCCAAGACCTTAGTCAAGGCCATACTGCAATTTATATTTGGGTTTAATTTCATGTCGTGTGTGTAAGTCTTTCAATTCAAACACGCACCCACATTGAGCCTTCGCTCTTATTTGCAAGACCCGAGTAAGGGCTCATATACATAAGATATATACATATCTCCCTTCGGTTATTTCCCTTCGGTTATTTCCCTTCGGTTATTTCCCTTCTGTTATTTCCCTTCAGCATTGTCTTTACATTTCGGGTTTTCCCTTTGGAGTAGCGTGAGTTTGCATTGCATCTACGCCATACCACGAGGTAGGACGCATATTGCATCGAAGCAACCCCCGCTCGAATTCGCCCATGTAGTGGAGTGTTCATAACACACAAAACTAGGCGACCCAAAAAGGGATAAAAGAAAAGACTTAGGCACGTGCAAATCCACGTGATCTAAAACATGCAATCGCATCTTAAAGACCCGAAATAGACACCTCGAACCGTTTCGTAGACTTTCTCCCTAAAAAACTCGATTTTTGCAAAAGCGTACAGACTGACCCTTGCGCATCGGTGCAAGAAGGTCTGCGACGACAAGAGCTCACTTGCTCACAGTCGCCACGTTTAGAAGTCAGTATTGATATATCTTCGCTAGCTTAAGTAAGCTAGCTGGCACGCCCTGTTTGTATACATAGGCCTTAGACGCACGATAAGATCCACTCCAAGCCACGAAAGGGGCGAAGAGGCGGGGATTTTCGCGCGTCTACACACACGTCAAGCCCGGCGCAGCAACTCTTGTATCTGATTCACACCTCCAGGATCTCGAACGTCCAAGACCCTGTTCTTATCAAAATAGCATTTGAAGTCATCTCCGGAAGGCAGAAACGGAGGCGGACGACTATGTTGGCGAAGACCCAACGCAGACGGAGTACTGATGCTGTCAGGCCCCGCACGAATCGTCCGTTTCGAACCCAGCTCGAAGGAGTCAGAGTTCAGTTTGGATTGGATCTGGACCATATATATCCAGATTCCAATCCAAACCCATATGTGGACTTGGATTTGGATTTGGATCCAGAGATCCAATCCAATATCCATATCCATGGCCCACATCACCTTCTCATAAAGGGAGGTGGGGCCCACTTGAAATTCACGTGGGATATTGGGCATGAGAGAGAGTGGGGGTGAAAAATATCAAGAGTGTTGTATTAAGCTTGACTTGTGTGTCAAGTTTGGGTTTAATCATGTGGGTTAGCCTAATTGAGTGGGTTTAAGCTTGTAATTAGCTAAAACCTAACCTAGGGCTGCACCAACATGGGGTGATCAAGGTCTATGGGCCATGCTAAGGGAGCTCCTTCACCTAAACCTAGCCCAAAATGCCTAAACCTAGCCTAAACCCCTAATCCACCCCTAATCTGAACCTAATCACCTAACCCACTTCCCTAATCCCGTCCTAATCCCAACCTAATCACCTCACCCACTTCCCTAATCCTTCCCTAAACCTAGATTAATTTCCCTAATCCTAGCCTAAACCTAGCCTAATCACCTAACCTAGCTCACTAAACCTCACCCTAAAACCCAACCACCTAACTTAGCCTTAAACCCCTAAACCACCCTTAGCCCACGATTTACCCAAACCCGTAGTTTTAAAATATCTGGCCCAACCTTTTCCAGCCCACCTTATCTACATACCACCCTACCTAAACCACCTAACCACTACCCACAGCCCAGCCCTAACCGACCTACCCATCCCCTATTTAAACCCCCCCTCCTTGTGGGCGGGTTTTCCAAGTGGGAACCACCCTCTCACCCAGCCGGGCCCTCTCCTTCTCCCTTCTCTCACCCAGCCGGGACCACTCCCCACCTCCGCCTGCTCCACCAGCCGCCACCTGCTCCGCCACCTTCCCTCTTCCATCCACTACCACCACCCCTCAGCCGGACGCCATCACCTCCAACCAACCGAACCAGCCGACAGCCACCTGCCCGCCACCTTCCCACTCCATCCGCCACCTCTCCCCATTCGGTAAGTACCCCAAACTCCCTCAAAGCCCCTCTCTACCACCTCTCCACTCTTAGCCACCCATCCTACCTTCATCTCAGCCCTTTTGCCGCCACCACCTAAACCTAGCCGAACCTAGTATAACCCAAGTTGTTGGCCACTACCTAGCCATCATCTCCCATCCGGCCAACTCCCCTAGGTGTCCTATTCGGCCTTCCCACTAGCTCACCTTTTAGGTCCAGTTTCCCTAAGCTCCCAACTCCCCTAGTGACCCTAAGAACCCACTCATTCAGCCATTTTAAAGCCCTTACCTTGAGGCGCCATCTACTTGCCGCCGGCCACCTCCGAGGCGCCTATCCCGTGCCCCACTTGCAGCCGGCCAGCACCCTTGATCACCTACCTTCGCGGAGCTCCCGTTTGCAGCCCAAGGCCAAGCCCACGCTCAAGCAAGACCTCTACGGACCAGCTACTCGTAAGTGTCTAAACTCGGTCTTTAGTCGTACACTTGCTTGAGATTCAATTTGATACGGGGTTGTAATAACGGAGCATAGTCTCCCCCCGCTTGTAATAACGTGGCTTGGCACAACCACACACGTGCACTCTCTTAGTCGTGCACAATTTTGAACACACACGGGCCTAATCAGCCCCTAATATATAAGTGTATATATACTTTCATTTTCGAAGGGTTTTGTTTAAGTTGGGTGCGTTGTCTTTCAATTCAAGCACTCTCACACACATTGAGCTTTCGCTCTTATTTGAAAGACCCAAGTAAGGGCCGACCTATACTATTTGGGTTTCATTTCTTGTCGTGTGAGTAAGTCTTTCAATTCCAGCACTCTCACACACATTGAGCCTTTGCTCTTACTCCCAAGACCTTAGTAAAGGCCTTATTGCAGTTATATTTGGGTTTCATTTATGTCGTGTGGGTAGTCTTTCAATTCAAGCACTCTCACACACATTGAGCCTTCGCTCTTATTCCCAAGACCTTAGTCAAGGCCATACTGCAATTTATATTTGGGTTTAATTTCATGTCGTGTGTGTAAGTCTTTCAATTCAAGCACGCACCCACATTGAGCCTTCGCTCTTATTTGCAAGACCCGAGTAAGGGCTCATATATACAAGCTATATACATATTTCCCTTCGGTTATTTCCCTTCGGTTATTTCCCTTCTGTTATTTCCCTTCAGTATTGTCTTTACATTTCGGGTTTTCCCTTTGGAGTAGCGTGAGTTTGCATTGCATCTACGCCATACCACGAGGTAGGACGCATATTGCATCGAAGCAAGCCCCGCTTGAATTCGCCCATGTAGTGGAGTGTTCATAACACACAAACTAGGCGACCCAAAAAGGGATAAAAGAAAAGACTTAGGCACGTGCAAATCCACGTGATCTAAAACATGCAATCGCATCTTAAAGACCCGAAATAGACACCTTGAACCGCTTCGTGGACTTTCTCCCCAAAACTCGATTTTTGCAAAAGCGTACAGACTGACCCTTGCGCATCGGTGCAAGAAGGTCTGCGACGACAAGAGCTTACTTGCTCACAGTCGCCACGTTTAGAAGTCAGTGTTAAATATATCTTCGCTAGCTTGAGTAAGCTAGCTGGCACGCCCTATTTGTATACATAGGCCTTAGACACACGATAAGATCCACTCCAAGCCCCGAAAGAGGCAAAGAGGCGGGGATTTTCGCGCGTCTACAATCACCTAACCCACTTCCCTAATCCTTCCCTAAACCTAGGTTAAATTCCCTAAACCTAGCCTAATCCTAGCCTAATCACCTAACCTAGCTCACAAAACCTCACCCTAGAACCCACCCACCTAACCAAACCCTAAACCCCTAAACCACCCCTAGCCCACAACCTACCCAAACCACTTGTATCTAAAATATCTGGCCCTACCCTTTCCAGCCCACCTTATCATCATACCACCCTACCTAAACCACCTAACCACTACCCCAAACCCAGCCCTATATAAACCCCCACCCTTGGGGGCGGGTTTCATGACCAAGACGCCTCACCCATCCCAGCCGGGTCCTCCACTTCCCCAAGCTCAGTCGCCTGCTCCACCTGCTCCCCATCCCACCACCACCTACACCACCACCTTCCAGCCGAACACCACCGCCTGCCCAACTTCCTTCCAGCCGAGCGCCACCCTCTTCTTCACCCGGTAAGCCCCCTACATCCTATCTTGCCACCTCTTCACTCTCTCTCCACTCTCAGCCACCTAATCCACTCCCCTATCATCCTAACACTAGCCCGTCCACCTGTTGCCACCAGCCCCACTTAGTCGAACCCACAACACCCTAAATACCCGCCACCACCAAACTCCTCTAGTCGGCTACTTCAACCGACTGTCATCCCCTTCATTCAGCCAGCCATCCGCCAGCCATCACCCTCTCCTTGCTAGCTCCTTTCCTTAGTGCCATATTCCCTTAGTGACCTTACTTAGGTCCTTTAACCCAACACACCAAAAACAGCCCATCTCTAGTGGCCGGCCACCTTCAAGGCGCCTCTTCCGTGCGCCAAGGACACTCGGCCAGCACCTCTTGCCATTCAACCTCGCGGAGCTCCCTTTTGCAGCTATTAGTAAGTGCCTAACTCAGTCTTTAGTTGTATACTTGCTTGAGATTCAATTCGATACGAGGTTATAATAACGGAGCATAGTCTCCCCCCGCTTGTAATAACGTGGCTTGGCACACCCACACACGTGCACTCTCTTAGTTGTGCACGATTTTGAACACACACGGGCCTAATCAGCCCCTAATACATAAGTATATACATATACTTTCATTTTTGAAGGGTTTTGCTTAAGTTGGGTGTGTTGTCTTTCAATTCAAGCACTAACACACATTGAGCTTTCGCTCTTATTTGAAAGACCCAAGTAAGGGCCGACCTATACTATTTGGGTTTCATTTCATGTCGTGTGGGTAAGTCTTTCAATTCAAGCACTCTCACACACATTGAGCTTTCGCCCTTATTTGAAAGACCCAAGTAAGGGCCGACCTATACTATTTGGGTTTCATTTCATGTCGTGTGGGTAAGTCTTTCAATTCAAGCACTCTCACACACATTGAGCTTTCGCTCTTATTTGAAAGACCCAAGTAAGGGCCGACCTATACTATTTGGGTTTCATTTCACATCGTGTGTGTAAGTCTTTCAATTCAAGCACTCACACACATTGAGCCTTCGCTCTTACTCCCAAGACCTTAGTCAAGGCCATACTGCAATTATATTTGGGTTTAATTTCATGTCGTGTGTGTAAGTCTTTCAATTCAAGCACGCACCCACATTGAGCCTTCGCTCTTATTTGCAAGACCCGAGTAAGGGCTCATATACATACTCTATATACATATCTCCCTTCGGCATTTATATTTCAAGTCATTTCCCTTCGGTTATTTCCCTTTGGTTATTTCCCTTCAGTATTGTCTTTACATTCGGGTTTTCCCTTTGGAGTAGCGTGAGTTTGCATTGCATCTACGCCATACCACGAGGTAGGACGCATATTGCATCAAAGCAAGCCCCGCTCGAATTCGCCCATGTAGTGGAGTGTTCATAACACACAAACTAGGTGGCCCATAAAAGGGATAAAAGAAAAGACTTAGGCACGTGCAAATCCACGTGATCTAAAATATGCAAGCGCATCTAAAAGACCCGAATTAGACACCTCGAACCGCTTCGTAGACTTTCTATCCCAAAACTCGATTTTTGCAAAGCGTATAGACTGACCCTTGCGCATCGGTGCAAGAAGGTCTGCGACGACAAGAGCTCACTTGCTCACAGTCGCCACGATTAGAAGTCAGTTTTACATCTTCGCTAGCTTAGGTAAGCTAGTTGGCATGCCCTGTTTGCATAAATAGGCCTTAGACGCACGAGAGGATCCACTCCAAGCCCTGAAAAGGCAGGGGAGGCATGGGGATTTTTCGCGCGTCTACAGAGGTCCCGTTGTTTTTCAAGGTCTTGGATTTCATCCTCCAAGCCTATGTGTGTGTAACACTCATTCTCCTTTGTATGTAAAATAGTACTCATGTGAATGGAACCCATCAGAGCAACCGATTTTGAAAAATTTGGAGTGATGTGACTCTCATAACCCACTCCACTTGTGCGCTTAGGGATGTAAACTTTTTCTTCCTTTTTAATTTTCTGAATTTCAACTTTTTGATTTTTGAAGGTTTTCCAACTTTTTTTAGTCTTTCCAAATAAAGAATGTTTTTGGTTTTTTTATAGACAAAGGGGTGTTTGGAAGATTAGCAAGGTTAGATGATTTGATTTCAACACTTGCTTCATCAGTGGCTTCATATCCTTCATCGGATTTTGGTCTCGGCTTGGTTTTCTGGTGTAAACACCCCGAAATCCCATGAATTTCTTAAACAAACCTGGTTTTGTAAAAGTAGCCCCAAAGGGCTATTTTGAGTCTGGAAACCCAGGAGCCTTCCAGACAACCCTGTATATATGTTTTAAACTTTGTATTTCAAAAATATATAATATGGTTTTTGAAAACCTTTTAAAACACATTTTTGAAACCCCAAAGTAGCTTGGCCTAATCAAGACAGGACCAGCAAAGTCAAAGAGAGCCCAGAACCGGAACACATGTCGAGCCCGGCACAGCAACTCTCGTATCAAATCCATACCCCCAGGATCTCGAACGTCCAAGACCCTGTTATTATCAAAATGTCATTTGAAGTCATCTCCGGAAGGCAGAAACGGAGGCGGACGATCATGTTGGCGAAGACCCAACGCAGATGGAGTACTGATGCTGTCAGACCCCGCACAAATCGTCCGTTTCGAACACAGCTCGAAGGAGTCAGAGTTTAGTTTGGATTGGATCTGGACCATATATATCCAGATCCCAATCCAAACCCATGTATGGACTTGGATTTGGATTTGGATTCAAAAATCCAATCCAATATCCTTATCCATGGCCCACATCACCTTCTCATAAATGGAGGTGGGGCCCACTTGAAATTCACGTGGGATCATGGGCATGAGAGAGAGTGGGGGTGGATAAGATCAAGAGTGTTGTAATTAAGCTTGACTTGTGTGTCAAGTTTGGGGTTAATCATGTGGGTTAGCCTAATTGAGTAGGTTTAAGCTTGTAATTAGCCAAAACCTAACCTAGGGTTGCACCAACATGAGGTGGTTAAGGTCTATGGGCCATGCAAAGAGAGCTCCTTCACCTAAACCTAACCCAAAACACCTAATCCTAGCCTTCCACCCTAATCCACCCCTAATATGAGCCTAATCACCTAACCCACTTCCCTAATCCCGGCCTAATCCCAACCTAATCACCTAACCCACTTCCCTAATCCTTTCCTAAACCTAGGTTAATTTCCCTAAACCTAGCCTAATCCTAGCCTAATCACCTAACCTAGCTCACTAAACCTCACCCTAGAACCCAACCACCCAACCAAACCCTAAACCCCTAAACCACCCCTAGCCCACAATCTACCCAAACCACTAGTATTTAAAATATCTGGCCCTACCCTTTCCAGCCCACCTTATCTTCATACCACCCTACCTAAACCACCTAACCACTACCCCAAACCCAGCCCTAACCGACCTACCCATCCCTATATAAACCCCCCCCTTGGGGGCGGGTTTTCCCATCTAGAACCCATCTCCAAGCCAGCCGGGTCCTCTCCTTCCTCCACTTCCCCAAGCTCCACCTGCTCCACCTGCCCCACCTGCTCCACATCCCACCACACCAGCACCACCACCGCCACCACCATTCCAGCCGAAGCCACCTCCATCGTCATCTTCTTCACCTGACCGAACCAGCCGAGCCCCCACATCCGGCTGCTCCTCAACCACCCGCCGCCTCTTCATCCGGTTAGTACCCCACACTCTACCTAGCTCCTTCTCCACTCCCTCTCCACTCCCAGCCACCCACCATACGACCACCTTACCCTAATATCAGCCACTTGCCGCCACCACTCCCACTCGGCCAAGCCTTAGTCACCCTAGCTACCCGCCACTACCTAACTACACTAGCTACACCCGGCCACCCTATTCGACTTCCTAAGACCTTTCCCTAGCACTCCCTTACACCCACTACCCCCACTACCACCTAGCCCCATCACCTAGCTAGCTTCCTTCCCATACTCCACCCATAGCTATCCTAGCAGCCCGCCACCACCACATTCCCCTAGTCGGCCACTCCAACCGACTATCCCGTCCAATTGGCCAGCCATCTCTTTTCCCCTAGGTGTCCCATTCGGTCTTCCCTTAAACTTCCCTTAGTGTCATACTCCCCTAACACTACACTCCCCCTAGTGACCTTACCTAGCCCCTTTAATCCCCCACATCAAGGCGACACCCTTGCTTGCAGTCGGCCACCTTCAAGGCGCCTATCCCGCACCCCATTCGCAGCCGACCAGCACCCCTTGTCGCTCAACCTCGCGGAGCTCCCTTTTGCAGCCCAAGGCGAAGGCCAAGCCCACGCTCAAGCAAGGCCTCTACGGACCAGCTACTAGTAAGTGCCTAACTCGGTCTTTAGTTGTATACTTGCTTGAGATTCAATTCGATATGGGGTTGTAATAACGGAGCATAGTCTCCCCCCGCTTGTAATAACGTGGCTTGGCACACCCACACACGTGCACTCTCTTAGTTGTGCACGATTTTGAACACACACGGGCCTAATCAGCCCCTAATACATAAGTATATACATATACTTTCATTTTTGAAGGGTTTTGCTTAAGTTGGGTGCGTTGTCTCTCAATTCAAGCACTAACACACATTGAGCTTTCGCTCTTATTTGAAAGACCCAAGTAAGGGCCGACCTATACTATTTGGGTTTCATTTCATGTCGTGTGGGTAAGTCTTTCAATTCAAGCACTCTCACACACATTGAGCTTTCGCTCTTATTTGAAAGACCCAAGTAAGGGCCGACCTATACTATTTGGGTTTCATTTCATGTCGTGTGGGTAAGTCTTTCAATTCAAGCACTCTCACACACATTGAGCTTTCGCTCTTATTTGAAAGACCCAAGTAAGGGCCGACCTATACTATTTGGGTTTCATTTCACGTCGTGTGTGTAAGTCTTTCAATTCAAGCACTCTCACACACATTGAGCCTTCGCTCTTACTCCCAAGACCTTAGTCAAGGCCATACTGCAATTTATATTTGGGTTTAATTTCATGTCGTGTGTGTAAGTCTTTCAATTCCAGCACGCACCCACATTGAGCCTTCGCTCTTATTTGCAAGACCCGAGTAAGGGCTCATATACATACTCTATATACATATCTCCCTTCGGCACTTACTTTACAAGTCATTTCCCTTCGGTTATTTCCCTTCAGTATTGTCTTTACATTCGGGTTTTTCCCTTTGGAGTAGCATGAGTTTGCATTGCATCTACGCCATACCACGAGGTAGGACGCATATTGCATCAAAGCAAGCCCCGCTCGAATTCGCCCATGTAGTGGAGTGTTTATTACACACAAACTAGGTGGCCCGAAAAGGGATAAAAGAAAAGACTTAGGCACGTGCAAATCCACGTGATCTAAAAACATGCAATCGCATCTAAAAGACCCGAATTAGACACCTCGAACCGCTTCGTAGACTTTCTCTCCCAAAAACTCGATTTTTGCAAAGCGTACAGACTGACCCTTGCGCATCGGTGCAAGAAGGTCTGCGACGACAAGAGCTCATTTGCTCACAATTGCCACGTTTAGAAGTCAGTGTTAAATATATCTTCGCTAGCTTAGGTAAGCTAGCTAGCACGCCTTGTTTGCATAAATAAGGCCTTAGACGCATGAGAGGATCCGCTCCGAGCCCTGAAAAGGTGAGAGGCGGGGATTTTCACGTGTCTACATCTGGGTATGGCTTTTCTTCCTATATACCCGAGATGATTTTTCATGGGAATGATGTGCCTTGGCCTCTTGGCTTAGGGCTTCAATTTCTATTTCCAGTTCTACTATTCTTAAATTTGAAAAAAAATTCACAGACTACGTCATGTGTGCGAGCGTGCCAGCTAGTTTTCAACGTTGATTTCTAACATCGTGTAGCGATTGTAGATAATTAATTCTTTTCGACGTAGGCCTTCTTAAACCGATGCTCAAGGGTCAGCCTAGACTCTTTGAAAATCGTTTGAGATCCTGTAAGTTTTCAAAACCAAATTAAATTCCAAAAGTTTTGTAAAAATCATGATTTTAACTCAAAAACATTTCAAGTCTTGAAAAGCAGAACCTGTTTTTATTTCCAGAGACTTATTTACCGAATTTTTTATATTGCTTCTTAATTTTCAAAAATTCTAAAACTTTTACAGAAAACAAAATTTAATGTAAAAATTTAGAAACTATTTTTATTTTAATTTTAAACACTATGAATTTACATGATTAAATTCGATAATAGACCCTACTTAGACATTCTAGACAGACCTGAGCCAAAAAATCAGAGGTTTAGGAAAATGACCATATTTTTATGCTCAAATCTCCGATTTATATGAAATTAGTCTTGTTAATGGATTTTAGTTTTCCAATGAGACTGTTTTCAATCAAAACGGTTCACTGTATACAAAGATATCGAATAATAAACACACCTTTGTTGCAAGAACTTCAGATTTTACAGAATCTGTTCCAGTTTTATTTGATTTTCTTCGATTTTGTTTATGATGGTGCACGAGCCTAAAATTCTTGAAATTTTTACAAAAGGTGTGTTGGTGTGTGTAGATTAAATGTGCCAAATTTTGGAACATTCAAAATAGGGGACAATAAATTAAAAATCAATTATTAGACGTGTACATGGTGCAAAAAACAAGTTTTCAAATTTTCAGATTCATGCATGTTTTCATCCGAATTAAAAATTAATCTATAGCATTTCAAAATAAACAAAATTATAATTATATCATAACATAGAGGGCATTTAGAGGTATATGATATTATATTGTATTATGGAGTAGAAAGGATCAAAATTAACATATAACGGACAATTCATGAATGAAAAAGAGATGGGGTAGCATATGAACCTTGATTAATACATCATAATGGAGACATGAGCTCCTTAATTACAACCCCATTAATATTAATGAAAGAAGAGATAATAATTAAAAAAATAAGTGAAGAGTGAACATGTGGTGGAGGGATTGGCTGGCGGTGAACCTCCCCTTTTTCTTTCTCTCTTCCTCTCCCTCTCTTGGTTACAAATTTTGTTGATGGTTGGATGATTTGTTGCTTGCTTGATCTCAAATTGATGCATTGCGGCCCCCTTGAGGCTCCTTTTATAGGCCAAGGGCTGCCTTTTTGCTACAGCTCTTGGTAGGGCAAGTTGCCTTATTGACGGTGGCTGAAATTGGTAAGTGAATGTTGTTCCTTCTTGCCAAAAACTTGCTCCATTTGATATGGTAAGTGGATGTTAGTCCTTCTTGCTAAAAATCTGCTCCATTTTATATGGTAAGTGCAGTTACTCATTTGATGAAGCTTGATAATGTAAGTTTCTTAATCCTTTGATGCTCAATTCCAAAACTAATAAGTTTCCTCTTAGTGTCTCACCAAATTAAACATCACTACTTGCCAAATCGGGCATTACAGCTTGCCAAATCGAGCATCACTTTCCTTTTGCGTGGATGACGCCGACTTTCCTTCCTAGACGCTGACCTTCTGTTCTGGGTGCCAACTTTCCTTCTTGAACGTCGACTTTTCTTTCTTAAATGTCGACTTTCCTTTTATAACACTGACCTTCCTTTCTAATACCTTAAACTAAAAATGACAGGTTACCTTGCCCAAAGGCCCTATATTGAGCTTAAGTGAATTTTATCTAGTAACATGTAATCAACTCATGAAATTTCTTGAACAAGACTTCCATAGCTTCTTGAGGTTTTCAACGAAGATTTATTAAATCTTCACGTTGTGATGAAGGATGGGTATTTTTATGGCACTTGAGAAATAATTTTTGCATCTCATCTCAAGTTTAGATAGATACAAGTTTCTGGAAAGTATACCAAGCATAAAACTACCTAGTGAGGGAAGAAATGAAAAACTCCAAGCTCCTCGCACTCAAAAGTGAAATGAGTCAAACGTTCTCATAAATATTTACCGTCTTGTCCAAAAAAGTTGTAAATTTAGCTTTGAAACCCCTTGAGATTGGTGCAAGCCTATCGATCGAGTGAAGATATAACTTATAATCAACTTCAGCATCCAATGTGCTCGGTCGTTGCCTTTTTGGTTCATGCCACCTTCTCTTTCTAGAGAATTTGCCTTCTTCCAATCCGAGTTTTATATATGGCAGGTATGGTTTTGTAAACACCCCAAAATCCCACGATTTTAAAAAAACATACACCTGGTTTGAAAATCAATCCAAGAGGCCAGATTTGAGATTTTCGAAAACCCAGGAGCTTCCAAAAGCTTTAAAACTCTATTTTGAAACCTCGTATCCAATATGGATTTCTTCAAATCGGGCCAAGTCCCATTTTGCCAAAAAGCCAAAGATGAGCAGGTGAAGCATGGAAGACGACACCTGATCAAGAAGCAGCCCATAAAGCAACTCAAAAGGGGCCAACTCCAAAGCAGCCTCAGAAATAGGGGCAGAAGCCCAAAAGCAGCACCTTGGCCTATTAAAAGCTAGGGTAAAAAGGCGAAAGGTAGGCCCCGGCCCGATGCAGAATGCAAGCCCGGCACACCTAGAAGCCATGTCAAGTACATCCACCCAAGCAGCATGAATCTGAGCCAGAAATGGAAAAATTAAGCAAAAACGGAGTCCAAAAAGACTAGATGGAGTTCGGATGACAAAACTGGGGAAAACCCAGCATAAGATGGAGCGCTAATGAAGCCAGTGCCCGCACAAAATGTCTGCCTCGAAAAGCCAAGAAGGACCATGCAGAGAAAATTTGGATTGGATCTGGACCATATATATCCAGATCCATATCCAAATAGTGTTTGGATTTGAGTCGATCCAAATAATGTTTGGATTGGATCAGATCTGGACCAAAATATCCAGATCCGTATCCATATAAATGTTTAGATTTGGATCGGATATGGATCCAAAATATCTGAGATCCATATCCAAATAGTGTTTGGATTGGATCTGGATTCCAAGACCCAAATCTAAAACCCATATCCAAGACCCACCTCATTTACCTATAAATAGAGGTGAGGGGGTCCCCAAAATGCTACACATGAAATGCTTGGGAGGAGAGAGAGTGAGAGAGTGACCTAGCCATGTTGGCTCATTGGGTGAGGTGGGCTCAAGCCATGTGGGCTAAGTGGATCTAGACCAAGGGAATGCAACCAAGGTGGGCTCGATCAAGGAAGGCTGCAACCGTGGAGAAGTGGGCTCAACCAAGAAGGACCGGCTCCAAGAGGTAGGTCCCCTAATCCTAGCCTAACCCCTTTCTAATCCTAGCCTAATCACCTAACCCACTCCACTAAACCTCACCCTAACTAAACCTAATCTAACCTAACCGACTCAAACAATCCCTAAGCTAAACTCCCCAAACCTTCAAGCCCCCGGCCAGCCAAATGCACCCCTACCGCGCCAGCCGCACCCTGCTGCGCCAATAGTTCGCTACCCACGTCCCCCCGAACGCCTGCCGTGCGCCCCATGCTCTGTTCGCATGCCCCGCGCCTCCAGCTCGCCCAACGCGCCGTCCCGCGCCACCCTGCGGTGCCCCCTCCTAGCGCCAAACGCCCGGCATGCCCAACGCCCAACGCCCTACAGCCTGTTTGCGTGCGCCGACTGCTACGCCAGTCACCTCCTGCCCCATCCCAGCCTCATCCAGCCTTAGCTAGCCACTCCAGCCCTATCTTGGCCATGACCTTCCACTTAGGCTGTGACCCCCTTTTTGACCGAACCTAGGTTCCCCTAAGACCTTAAGTCCGTGAGCCTTCCCTAAACACACTCGAGCCCTAATATCTTTTCAAAGCCACCTAGGGAGACCCCTCTTGGCTGCCCAAAGTGGACCACAAGCCCAAGCACGAGCAAGTGAAGACGGACCAGCTATTTGTAAGTGTCTAAACTTGGCCTCTTACGCTAACTTGCTTTATACTTAATTCAATTCGGATACGGGGTTGTATTAATGGAGCGTTGTCTCCCCCAGGGATGTAATATTGTTGCTTGACACACGAGACACATACGTGCACTTGAGCCTTAGCTCTTATCTCGTACACGAGACGCACAAGTGCACTTGAGCTTTAGCTCTTATCTTGTACACCAAGCACCCACATACACTATTGAGCCTTCGCACTTACTCCAAAGACTCTAGTAAGAGCTGCATGCGTTGTCTTTAAATTTACACACTACACCCACGCGTGCATTGAGCCTTCGCTCTTATCATATATATGTATCTCCATTCAGCTAGGTTGTTACTTTAAGTCATGTGAGTTGTCATTTAAAATTCCACACTCGCACCCAAAGACACTTGAGCCCTTGCTCAAGCACCTTCACGCACATTTTGGCCTCGACAGCCACTAAGATATAGCCATATCTATATATTTTCAGCTGCGTGAGTTTTCCCGGTTCAGTTGTTTGTCTTTACATTCCGGGTTGTTAAAATTCAGTCGTGTGAGTTGTCTTTACATTTATACACAACACACACGCACACGTTGACGACCTTCGGGCTCATATATATATATATATATATATAAGTATTTCCCCGTTCCGCAAGTTAAATTTCAGTCGTGTGTGTGAGTTGTCTTTCAATTTATACACTACCCACACATGAACACGTTGGCGACCTTCGGGCCCATATATATATACGTATTTCCCATTTCCGCACTTTACATTTAAGTCGGGTGGCTTTACATTCTTGTAGACGCGCGAAAATCCCCGCCTCTTCTGCCTTTTTCAGGGCTTGGAGCGGATCCTCTCGTGTGTCTAAGGCCTATGTATGCAAACAGGGCGTGCCAGCTAGCTTACCTAAGCTAGCGAAGATATTTTTAACACAGACTTCTAAACGTGGCGACTGTGAGCAAGTAAGCTCTTGTCGTCGCAGACCTTCTTGCACCGATGCGCAAGGGTCAGTCTGTACGCTTTGCAAAAATCGAGTTTTGGAGAGAAAGTCTACGAAGCGGTTCGAGGTGTCTATTTCGGGTCTTTAAAATGCGATTGCATGTTTTAGATCACGTGGATTTGCACGTGCCTAAGTCTTTTCTTTTATCCCTTTTCGGGCCACCTAGTTTGTGTGTTATGAACACTCCACTACGTGGGCGAATTCGAGCGGGGCTTGCTTTGATGCAATATGTGTCCTACCTCGTGGTATGGCGTAGATGCAATGCAAACTCACGCTACTCCAAACGGAAAACCCGAAATGTAAAGACAATACTGAAGGGAAATAACTGAAGGGAAATAACCGAAGGGAAATGACTTGAAATATAAATGCCGAAGGGAGATATGTATATATAATATGTATATGAGCCCTTACTCGGGTCTTGCAAATAAGAGTGAAGGCTCAATGTGGGTGCGTGCTTGAATTGAAAGACTTACACACACGACATGAAATTAAACCCAAATATAAATTGCAGTATGGCCTTGACTAAGGTCTTGGGAGTAAGAGCGAAGGCTCAATGTGTGTGAGAGTGCTTGAATTGAAAGACTTACTCACACGACATGAAATTAAACCCAAATAGTATAGGTCGGCCCTTACTTGGGTCTTTCAAATAAGAGCGAAGGCTCAATGTGTGTGAAAGTGCTTGAATTGAAAGACTTACTCACACGACATGAAATGAAACCCAAATAGTATAGGTCGGCCCTTACTTGGGTCTTTCAAATAAGAGCAAAAGCTCAATGTGTGTGAGTGCTTGAATTGAAAGACAATGCACCCAACTTAAGCAAAAACCCTTCGAAAATGAAAGTATATATATATATATTTATGTATTAGGGGCTGATTAGGCCCATGTGTGTTTAAAATCATGCACAACTAAGAGAGTGCACGTGTGTGGATGTGCCAAGCCACGTTATTACAAGCGGGGGGAGACTATGCTCCGTTATTACAACCCCGTATCAAATTGAATCTCAAGCAAGTATACAACTAAAGACTGAGTTTAGGCACTTACGGGTAGCTGGTCCGTAGAGGCCTTGCTTGAGCATGGGCTTGGCCTCCGCCTTGGGCTGCAAACGGGAGCTCTGCGAGGGTGGACGACAAAGGGTGCTGGCCGGCTGCAAGTGGGGCGCGGGATAGGCGCCTCGAAGGTGGCCGGCTGCAAATGGGTGTCGCCTTGATGTGGGCGATTATAGGGCTGGGCCAAGTAAGTGTGTAGGGTCACTAGGAGAGTCTAGAGTATTGGGGAGTATGGACCTAAAGGGGATTTAAGGGAAGGTCGAATGGGAGTCTTATAGGGTAGCCGGATGTAGATGGGATGGTTAGGTAGTGGCTGGTAGTTTAGGTTGTGTTAGGTTCGACTAAGGGATAATGGTGGCAGCAAAGGGCTGATGTGTAGGTGAGATGATGGTATGGTGGGTGGCTAGGAATGGAGAGGGAGTAGAGAAGGAGTTAGGTAACGTTGGGGGGGTACTTACCGAATGGGGAGAGGCGGTGGATGGAAGAGAGAAGCCGGGTGGTTGGGATGGAGAGCAAGTGGTGGCGTAGGTGGAGCAGGTGGAGGTGTAGGTGGAGCAGGTGGGAGATGTAGGTGGAGCAGGTGGGAGATGGTGGGACTTGGGGAAGGAAGGGACCCGGCTGGGATTGGTGAAGCCACTAGCTAGGAAAACCCGCCCCCAAGGGGGGGGGGGTTAAATAGGGATGGGTAGGTCGGTTAGGGCTGGGTTTGGGGTAGTGGTTAGGTGGTTTAGGTAGGGTGGTATGTAGATAAGGTGGGCTGGAAAGGGTTGGGCCAGATATTTTGAAAACTAGTGGTTTGGGTAGATTGTGGGCTAGGGGTGGTTTACGGGTTTAGGGCTAGGTTAGGTGGTTGGGTTTTAGGGTGAGGTTTAGTGAGCTAGGTTAGGTGATTAGCCTAGGTTTAGTTTAGGATTAGGGAAATTAACTTAGGTTTAGGGAAGGATTAGGGAAGTGGGTTAGGTGATTAGGTTGGGATTAGGCCGGGATTAGGGAAGTGGGTTAGGTGATTAGGCTCATATTAGGGGTGGATTAGGGGGGTAGGCTTGGATTAGGTGTTTTGGGTTAGGTTTAGGTGAAGGAGCTCCCTTTGCATGGCCCATAGACTTTAACCATATCATGTTGGTGCAGCCCTAGGTTAGGTTTTGGCTAATTACAAGCTTAAACCCACTCAATTAGGCTAACCCACATGATTAACCCCAAACTTGACACACAAGTCAAGCTTAATTACAACCCTCTTGATATTTTCCATCCCCACTCTCTCTCATGCCCATGATCCCACGTGAATTTCAAGTGGGCCCCACCTCCATTTATGAGAAGGTGATGTGGGCCATGGATATGGATATTGGATTGGATCTCTGGATCCAAATCCAAATCCAAGTCCACATATGGGTTTGGATTGGGATCTGGATATATATGGTCCAGATCCAATCCAAACTGAACTCTGACTCCTTTGAGCTGGGTTCGAAACGGACGATTCGTGCAGGGCCTGACAGCATCAGTACTCCGTCTGCATTGGGTCTTCGCCAACATGGTCGTCCGCCTCCGTTTCTGCCTTCCGGAGATGATTTCAAATGATATTTCGATAAGAACAGGGTCTTGGACATTCGAGATCCTGGGGGTGTGAATGTGATACGAGAGTTGCTGTGCCGGGCTTGACATGTGCTCCGGTTCCGGGCTCTTTTTAGCTCTCCTGGTCCTGTCTTGATCGGGCCAAGCCACTTCGGGGTTTCCAAACATGTTTTAAAAGTTTTTCAAAAGCCATATTATATATGTTTTTGAAATATGAAGTTTAAAACATATGTACAGGGTTGTCTGGAAGGCTCCTGGGTTTCCAGACTCAAAATAGCCCTTTGGGGCTACTTTTACAAAACCAGATGAATTTGAGAAATTCGTGGGATTTCAGGGTGTTTACAGATGCCCCTCTTTGGCCTTGTCCAAATCAATTTGGATAAGGGCAAAGATGACAAACACCCCTTTTAATGTCTCCCTAGATCTATCCACGAAGAATATGGGATCGCCCCAATTTTAGCAAAATCTCAATTTACAAACTCTGGTAGGAGGAGATATCACGCAAAAGGGTTCTACATGGAATCTGGTCCTAAATGGGATCATGTTCATGCAAGTACCATGCATGGAATGCAAATGACATGGGTGTGGTGCCAAAAGTGGCGACCTCCTAGGGACCAGATGTGGTCGAACTCTAGAGACTTACAAGGTCTATTGCTCCAAGTGAGCAAATCCTATGCTGTTCGATGTTCGGTTTTCAAAACTTATTTACAAAAGCTATTTACAAAAAGGGACAACTGTCTTGAGCCTCGATCCTAAGGATCTCGAGCTCTTCGTGCTTGCCCTTGTTTGAGTCTTAACACTCGCTTATCTAGCGGAGGTTTTATAAGAAAACAAGCTTCATTTCAAATTCCTAGGTCTTACTCGAAACGTCGAATTCTCAAACAAGATGAAATTCAAGTAAGTAAATCCTATTTTTACTTTAGGATTCCTCGAAATGAACCATGCTTTAGCTTGGGATAAGCCAGGGATGGGAAAGAGATACCACGGTCCCTTCTGAAGCGTCCCGTGGTTTGAGGCACAGAAGGCGGAAAACTGCTCTTTTTGAGCTTTTTTGTCTCTTTTTCCTTCTTTAATCCCTCTTTTTTATAAGAGAATCGATTTTTCTTTTAAATTCTGGTTTCTTTCTTTCGGAAAGAGACTTCGACTGGGAAATTCCCTTTTGTTTTGGGCCTTTGTTTTCCTTTTGGAAGGACAAGAGAAGAGGGGAGGACTTATCCCAAGCCTACACTTGATCCATTCCAGATCAGCCTATTTAGAAATAGCACGTACTACTTGCAAGTATCTTGCTATGTTGAACTAGGCCTTTCTTTGTAAGAAGAAGGATTTTGAAATGTAACCACGATTTTAAAGACTCCGCTCTCTCACAAGTGCGAATTCTCTCACTTAGGGTCACACGAGTTTGCTTTTGCACCTTATTCACATGTCTCAGGGCAGCTATCCCTATAAATTTTCGAAAACTGGAATTTAGTCCAGATCCTACACATGATACTTCTTTAAGTATTGAATATTGATAGGATCTGCTAAATTCCTACCTTCTACATCGATCAACCAATACGAATTGTTCGTAGTGGTTGCTCGTACAACATAGGGTCCATCCCAGTTGGGGCGCCACTTGCCTAGGGGGTGTGGGCCACGATGGTGGATGGTTTTTAGACCAGATCTCCCACTTCAAAGTGGCGAGGTCTCATGTGTTTGCTATAATGTCGGGCTATCCTTTGCCGGTATGCACGAGCATGATCCATGGCAAGGAGTCGCCTCTCATCTAGCAAATCTAGTTCGGCCATCCTAGCATGCTGAAGCGTCTCTAGGGGGAGGTCGAGTGCTATGGATGTTTGAAATGAATGCAGTTGAGTATGAATGGGAAGAATGGCATTTGTGCCATAGACCAACTCGAATGGTGTGGCATTCGTGGGAGTCCGGATGGAAGTCCTATAAGCCCATAAGGCTTCATCCAGCTTCTTGTGCCACGTCCTACCCTTCTCTAAGGCTTTCTCAATAATACAAATGAGAGTCTTGTTTGTGGCTTCAGCTTGGCCATTGCCTTGAGGGTAGTACGACGAGGAGAAGTGGTGAGTTATGCCATACGTGTTGCACAACTTAACCATCCACTCGTTCTTGAATGGGGTACCATTATCAGACACAAGGTCTCGTGGAACCCCAAATCGAGCCAAGATATTCCTCCATATGAAAGCCACCACATGTTGCCCCATTACATTCGTTAGGGAAATGGCTTCCACCCACTTGGAGAAATACTCCGTGGCTGCTAAAATAAAACGATGCCCATTCGAGGCCTTTGGAAATATTGGGCCTACGATGTCAAACGCCCACATGGTAAATGGCCAGGGGCTGACCACGGAATGCAATGCGGATGAAGGGATATGAATGGCGTGCCCATGCACTTGACATGGATGACACTTCCTAACATGATCGTGACAATCCTTTTTCAGGGTGGACCAAAAATAGCCCCCTCTAAGTATTTTCATCGCCATCATGTTGGCATTAACATGACCTCCACATTCTCCATCGTGGAACTCATGCATTACTATCCTAGCCTCCTCTAGGTCGATACACCTAAGCAGAATGCCGGTAAAACTCTTTTTGTATAAGACCCCACCCAGAATGGTGTATCGGGTCGAAATCTTACGAATGAATGCCTTATCTTTGGATGTGGCATCCTCGGTAAATCCCCCATTTTCTAAAAATTGTTTTATGTCATAGAACTAGGGTTTTTCAATAGACTCTGGGTTGTTTTGGCAAATATCCAAGTCGTGTGTGGATGGATGGGGCGCATGCCATATTTCCAAAGATCTGGTCCCTGAAATGGGATCGACCTTCAGGGCTGAACCCAAGGAGGAGAGGGCATCGGCGATGCCATTGTCCTCTCTTCCTACGTGTGTGAGTTTACACGACTGAAAGGATTGGACCAATCGAGTGGCCAACTCGTGATATGGAAGTAGTTTCTCATTACGTACTTGCCAAATTTTTAAAACTTGGTTTATGAAAAGGAGTGAATCTCCAAAGACCTCAATGCATGATGCCCCTAGAGTTTTCGAAATCTTTAAGCCTTGTATGAGTGCTTCATACTCAGCTACGTTGTTGGAACATTCGAAATCTAAGCGGACTGCTATGGGAATCTCGCCCTTTTCAGGGGAGATTAGGATGACCCCAGTACCAGCCCCTCGTTGGTTTCGTGCCCCGTCGAAGTGCATCTTCCACACTTGGTTTTCGAAAGAATTTGCCAAAATGTGGTTTTGAAAATGGTTTTGCAATATGCCTTCATCAGGCATTTCGACAAGAGTGGGATATGCGTCCTCTAAGGGGAATTCAGCCACGTAATCTTCTAGGGCTTGCCCCTTAATGGAGATCTGGTGATGGTATTTCAGATCATACTCCATTAGAAGGAGTTGCCATTTGCCCAATCTACTCGTGAGAATGGGTTTTTCGAACAAGTGCTTGATTGGATCAAGCTTGGACACTATCCAGATCTCATGATCTAGGAAATAGTGTCTGAACTTCTGGCAGGCCCAAACCAGGGCCAAGCACGTCTTCTCCATGGCTTGATAATTTCATTCATAAGCCAAGAGAGTTTTCGAAATATAGTAGATGGCATACTCCTTATGGGTGTCATCCTCGTATTGAGCCAACAGGGCTCCTAAAGCATTCACATGCACGGAGATGTATAATAAAAGCGGTTTTCCTTGCTTTGGAAGATTCAAAACAGGGGGAATAACCAAGTATGCCTTCAGTCTCTCGAAGGACTTTTGGCATTCGTCATCCCATAAGAATTTCGTACCCTTCCTCAACAGTTTGTTGAAGGGTTCGCATCTAGTTGCCAGATTCGATATGAATTGGCGCACGGATTGTAAGCGACCCTGGAGGCTATGGAATTGAGTCAGATTGGAGGGTGGAGCCATGTCTATGATGGGTCGACACTTAGAGGGGTCGACTTCTATTCCCCTTTGGCTCACCATAAAGCCTAGAAGCTTCCCTGATTCTACCCCGAACACACATTTTTGAGGGTTTAGCTTTACTTTGTAAAGCCTAAGCCTTTCGAAAATCTTTTGTAAACATTCGATATGGGTGCATCGGGTTTTGGATTTTGCCAAGAGATCATCTACATACACTTCTACAAGCTCATGAATTTGATCATGGAAGATCATGTTCATGGCTCGTTGGTATGTTGCGCTGGCATTTTTCAAACCAAAGGGCATGACTGTATAGCAGTACGTGCCCCATGGGGTTGTGAAGGCGGTCTTACCCTGATCTCGTGGACTTAGTTTGATTTGATTATAGCCTGAATAGCCATCCATGAATGAAAACATTTCATGATTTGTAGTACTATCGACTATCAAATCTATGTTTGGTAAAGGATAATTATCCTTTGGAGTGGCTTTATTCAGGTTTCTGAAATCGATGCATATTCGAATTTTTCCATTGGTTTTTCGAACCACAACGATATTTGACAACCAATCAGAATACGCAATGGGTTTTATAAATCCGGCTTTTAGCAGTTCTTCTAAACCCTCTTTGACTTGCGTGTGTACATTCGGGTGTATTTTCCTAAGCTTTTGCTTTATGGGTTTTACACCTGCATCTAAGGGAAGACGATGCTCGACTATGCTGGGATCTATGCCCGGCATGTCTTCATACGCCCATGCAAACACATCTAAATAGGTTTGTAGAAATGCAATGAATGCTAACTTTTCAGTTTCATGCAAGCATGCGCCTATTTTGATGGTTTTGGGATTGGAATCATCCCCTAGGTTCACCTCTATGAAATCTCCTCCTACTGATTGGGAAGGTCTTTCAAAATCGAGAATTCTATGAAATTCTGGGAGCTCAGAAGTGGGATCTTCCTCAAGGGGATCCACTTCTGGGCTTTGATCATTCTCGTGGGCTATAGACCCGAGGGAACTTGATGCGTGGTTTTCAAAATGACCTGGCTTCGTACTTGGATTTTCAAGTGATTTCGAAATTTTTGGTCTGGCTATGCAGACGACGTTTCTTTCGAAATCCTTTTCTTTTGCCAAAGTCCTACCAGGAGCAGCTATGTACAAAATCTTTTTGGTATTTTCCAAATTTTCGATTTTTTTGGGTTTTTGTAAAACAAGAACTTTGGGAACTATACAAAGCACTCTTTTTTCGAGTTTTTGTTTTTCCATTATTTTTGGTTTTTCTTCTTTTTCGATTTTTTTGATTTTAAGTTTTTCAAATGTTTTTGGTATTTTTAGAAAAAGGGATCTTCCGTCATACCTACAAAGGGAAAACACTACGGGTTAAACTCGGAATAGGAGATCTAAACCATAGGTCTCTTCTAAGACAGGCTCCGAGGCACCCTTGACCCAAGTGGTCACAGGGGGTGGCTCCGACGGTATTCGGGGAGTATAGCCGATCCCATATCGGCTTGGGTTGGCCCTAGGAAGGATGGGCTCTAGGAGACCCTGGTTCTGCGCCCCTAGACTCTTGTAGGGCGTGTAGCCCATGTTCAACAACATGTTCCACGACTTTTTGTTTTTTGAAAAAGTAGGATACAAGTCGTAGTCCTGGAACATGCTATCGTCCATATTAGGCTCGTATACCCTCTTGTCCAGGGGCTTTGGAAATAGGGAACGCTTGGGTTTTTCTAAGAGGATTAAAGTCGGGAGGGGGCCTGCTTTGGGTGGCCCCTTCACACATACAACCTTCCTAGGGTTGTTCAACACGAGCCGAGGTGGCTCAACCATAATTTGCCCCAGGTTAGCCTCATGGGCCTGGGAACTTGATAAACAAGGGGAGTTTATGATCCCCTGAAGCTGTGGGTGACTCTCACCTAGGATCACTACGACCTGGTCCCTAAAAGGGATCTTAACACACCTGTGAAAGGTGGATGGCACAGCGCACAAACTGTGTATCCAGGGTCTTCCCAGCAACAGGTTATAATGGGGGTGGATGTCCAAGACATGGAACACCCCCGTGTGTTCAATCCCTCCCGTTTCCATTGGGAGTTCGATGGATCCTAAAGGTCTAGACGCATTCCCATCGTATCCAGTGATAACGATGGGGCTTGGGTCCACTGAAGTCAAGGTGACTCCGATTTTGTACGCCACATGAAGTGGAAGGATGTTGAGCCCTCCTCCACCATCGACTAGGCACCTGTCCAGAGAGTGGTTGTTTAGAACCACCTCGATATGCAGGGCCTGGTTATGGGTTTCGTAGGGTCTATCTACATCATCTTCCGAGAAAGTGATGGGCGATTTTGCTCCTAATAAAGCCACTTGGGCAGACAAGGATTCCGGACTTATGTTCGAATCAACCTTGGCCCTTTCTAGAATTTTCTCTAATACAAGTCTATGCCTAGGCGAGATTTTTATAAGCTCTAGGATAGACATGTGAATAGGAATCTTTGAAAGGCGGTTTTCGAAATCATAAGGATTTAGGATGACTTTGTCCTTATCTGCTTTTGGCAGACCACTAGGGATACATGCTTTTGAGGGGCCAGGCACACTGACCACCTTTTGAGCACCTTGAAGGTGCGGGGGTTGATAGATCCTCCCGGATCTAGTGACTTCCCCCACGACCAGCCTAGGGTTCGTGCTAAACTTGGCTCTAAGGATGAGCTGAGGAGAACCTTGGATTTTCAAAACTGGTTTTACCGGGGTTTCTACTTTTGGTGGTCCCCGAATGATGACTTGGGCGGGCCTCTTGTATAGTACAAGGATGGGCGCACAAGTAGGTCGACCAGGTTCTGGCTTTCACGCTAGTTCCTTGGAAATGGTGAGGGTACATACCTCCTTTCCTTTCCCACTGCCACTGGCGTGTTTGGGAAAGGGTTCCTTGAAGATAGCTTGAGGTGGCTCAGGTTCCGCAGTGACCTGGAGCCGGCCTTCTGCTATCAAGTTCTCAATTTTATTTAAGAGAGAGAAGCAGCGTTTGGTATCATGACCTTTGAACCGATGATACTTACAAAATCGGTTTAAATACCTGCCTTTAGAAGTGACTCCTTCGGGGATTTCAGGGAGTTCTATCATGCCCTGGGCAAGTAGGAGGTCTAGGACCTCCGACACAGGTTGCCCCAGCGGAGTATACTCTCGTTTTTCAACCAGTTTTTGAAAATTGTGTTCCCTCTTATTTTCTAATTTTTCAAAATTTTTGGAAGTGCCCGCCACGCCTGGATCCACCCGAACATTAGCGATTTTATGGTGCTTTGCCCCTTTGTCAGTCGTGGGCAGCCCATATGCGATGGGCTTTTCCAAACGGGTTTTTGAACGGCACTTCCTTTCCATAAGTGATCGTATGTCCCTTTTCGCAAGTTGGTTTCGAAAAGGAAGGCCTTTTTGATCAACTTATGGAAAGTTGAAATCTCATGGAGCAAGAGAAGGGTTTTTAACTCGCTTTTAAAATTATCCAAGATGAGCATTACTGCACATCCTTCGGATATGGGCTCTCGCACTTGGCCCAAAAGTGACCTCCATCTTATAATGAAGGCATGTACGTCTTCGTTCATGCCTTGCTTTGTATCCCTTAAGGTATTCAGGGTTGGCGTGACTTCTACGTTGTGTGCAAATCTTTGCATGAAGCAGTTCGCTGACTCTTCAAAAGTAGCGAACTGGCTTAAGTCGTAGGAAGCCAGCCATTTGGCAGCTGTGCCTTTAAGGGATAAAGGGAACCAATACACCCATTTCATCGAGTCCTTTTTCTTCTTATGGGCTCGACGTGAGAAAAGCTGCAAGTGAGACCTAGGGTCTCCCATGCCATCATACCGATGGAAGTTCGGTATTTCATCATCACTATCTGTTTCGTAATCCATAGGAAGGAAATCAGACAGGGCGTAGCTTCTTTTCTCTTTATTCTGCCCTTTTAGCAACTGCTGTAGGGCTTTACGGTCCTTTTGTGTGAAGGACTCGTGGTATTGGTTGCCTTCCATTACAGAGGCCTCTTTTTGCTTGGGAGGTTTTTCAGATTTCTTTTTAGGCCTTTGTTCACCGTTCGATGAACATGAATCGCCTACTTCAGCCTCTTGGCTGAGAGCATCGATTTTGGCCTCAAACTCCCTTCTCAAATCCTCGATTTCATCTAGTTTTATTTTGTCTTTGAAAATCCTCCTAGAGTGAGAACTTGATGCGCATGAGCCTTGGCTCGACACTTCACTTGGATTGGATTTTGACATGCTTTTCAAGCTTTTTCAAAATATCCTAAGTACAAGCAAAGAAAACAAGTTAAAACGACACCTTTTTACAAAATTTTCGCAAGACTTCTACTTACAAACTCGATTTTTGAAAGGCTCACATCCCACCGGGCGTGCCAATCCCTGTAGACGCGCGAAAATCCCCGCCTCTTCTGCCTTTTTCAGGGCTCGGAGCGGATCCTCTCGTGTGTCTAAGGCCTATGTATGCAAACAGGGCATGCCAGCTAGCTTACCTAAGCTAGCGAAGATATTTTTAACACTAACTTCTAAATGTGGCGACTGTGAGCAAGTAAGCTCTTGTCGTCGCAGACCTTCTTGCACCGATGCGCAAGGGTCAGTCTGTACGCTTTGCAAAAATCGAGTTTTGGAGAGAAAGTCTACGAAGCGGTTCGAGGTTTCTATTTCGGGTCTTTAAAATGCGATTGCATGTTTTAGATCACGTGGATTTGCACGTGCCTAAGTCTTTTCTTTTATCCCTTTTCGGGCCACCTAGTTTGTGTGTTATGAACACTCCACTACGTGGGCGAATTCGAGCGGGGCTTGCTTTGATGCAATATGCGTCCTACCTCGTGGTATGGCGTAGATGCAATGCAAACTCACGCTACTCCAAAGGGAAAACCCGAAATGTAAAGACAATACTGAAGGGAAATAACTGAAGGGAAATAACCGAAGGAAAATAACCGAAGGGAAATGACTTGAAATATAAATGCTGAAGGGAGATATGTATATATAATATGTATATGAGCCCTTACTCGGGTCTTGCAAATAAGAGCGAAGGCTCAATGTGGGTGCGTGCTTGAATTGAAAGACTTACACACACGACATGAAATTAAACCCAAATATAAATTGCAGTATGGCCTTGACTAAGGTCTTGGGAGTAAGAGCGAAGGCTCAATGTGTGTGAGAGTGCTTGAATTGAAAGACTTACTCACACGACATGAAATTAAACCCAAATAGTATAGGTCGGCCCTTACTTGGGTCTTTCAAATAAGAGCGAAGGCTCAATGTGTGTGAAAGTGCTTGAATTGAAAGACTTACTCACACGACATGAAATGAAACCCAAATAGTATAGGTCGGCCCTTACTTGGGTCTTTCAAATAAGAGCGAAAGCTCAATGTGTGTGAGTGCTTGAATTGAAAGACAATGCACCCAACTTAAGCAAAAACCCTCTTGATATTTTCCATCCCCACTCTCTCTCATGCCCATGATCCCACGTGAATTTCAAGTGGGCCCCACCTCCATTTATGAGAAGGTGATGTGGGTCATGGATATGGATATTGGATTGGATCTCTGGATCCAAATCCAAATCCAAGTCCACATATGGGTTTGGATTGGGATCTGGATATATATGGTCCAGATCCAATCCAAACTGAACTCTGACTCCTTCGAGCTGGGTTCGAAACGGACGATTCGTGCGAGGCCTGACAGCATCAGTACTCCGTCTGCGTTGGGTCTTCGCCAACATGGTCGTCCGCCTCCGTTTCTGCCTTCCGGAGATGATTTCAAATGATATTTCTATAAGAACAGGGTATTGGACGTTCGAGATCCTGGGGGTGTGAATGTGATACGAGAGTTGCTGTGCCGGGCTTGACATGTGCTCCGGTTCTGGGCTCTTTTTAGCTCTCTTGGTCCTGTCTTGATCGGGCCAAGCCACTTCGGGGTTTCAAAACATGTTTTAAAAGGTTTTCAAAAGCCATATTATATATGTTTTTGAAATATGAAGTTTAAAACATATGTACAGGGTTGTCTGGAAGGCTCCTGGGTTTCCAGACTCAAAATAGCCCTTTGGGGCTGCTTTTACAAAACCATATGAATTTGAGAAATTCGTGGGATTTCGGGGTGTTTACAATTCCAAGTTGCGTGAGTTGTCTTTCAATATATACACAACACACATGCACACATTGAGCCGTTCCGCTCTTAAGATATAGCTATATTTCCCTTCCGCAATTTCCCTTCAGCTATCTCTTTTAATTTCGGGTTTTAAGGTTCAGTTGTATGAGTTGCATTGCATATCCGCCATACTCAAGATAGTACGCATGCTTGCATCAAACAAACCCCGAACAACCCGTACAAAATACGCCAAAACTTAGGCACTTGATGTACACACATCTCGCCTAAAAAGATAAAATCGAAAGACTTAGATACGTGCAAACCCCACGTAAATAAAATATACAAATAGGCATACCAATCGCTCAAATACTTTCATACTCTTTTCAAAAGTCCATGCTTGTTCAAAATCGATATTTTCTAAAGTGTACAAACTGACCCTTGAGCATCTGTTCAAGAAGGTTTGCGACGAAAAGAACCCACTTATCCACAATTGCCCCATAAGTCAGATATTTCAAAACATACTTCGCTAGTTTGAGTAAGCTAGTTGGCACGCCCTTTTGAAAGCGACTTAGACACGAAAAAGGTTCACTTCAGGCTTAAGAACCCAGAGTGAAAATTTTCGCATGTCTACAGATTTTGGCACGCCCGGTGAGACGTGGGTCTTAAGAAAAATCGATAAAAACAAGCAAAGCTCTTGAAAAAATTTTCAGAAAAGTATTTAACTCTTTGCCTTTTTTTTGCATTTCATAGTTGGTTTTTGAAAAGCATCGGAGTAATGTCGAGTTCAGACTCCAATGAGGTGAGCAGCCAGATCTCGCGCACATCAAGTTCTCACTCTAAGAGATTTTCAAAAAATCGAAATAGGAGAGATGACATTGAGGATTTGCGAAAAGATCTTGAGACCAAGATCGCTGCCCTTAGCCAAGAGGATAAAGCAGCTGATTCATGTTCGTCTCATGGCGAACCAATAAAGGCCAAAAAGAAGGTTGAAAAAACTCGAAAACCCAAGGAGACCTCCACCATGGAGGCAAACCAATACCACGAGTCCTTCACTCACAAGGACCGTAAAGCCCTACAACAGCTGCTAAAAGGGAAAAATAAAGAGAAGAACATACGCCCTGTCTGATTTCCTTCCTCTAGACTACGAAATAGACAGTGATGAAGAAATACCAAATTTCTATCGGTATGATGGCACGGGGTCTCCTCGAACCCACCTGCAACTCTTTTCTCGTCGAGCCCACAAGGAAAAGAAGGACTCGATGAAGTGGATTTATTGGTTTCCCCTTTCCCTCAAAGGCCCAACTTCAAAATGGTTGGCTTCCTACGATCTAAGTCAGTTCGCAACTTTTGAAGAGTTAACGAACTGCTTTATGCAAAGATTTTCGCATAACGTAGAAGTCACACCCACTTTAAATACTTTGAGGGATACGAAGCAAGCCACGAACGAAGATGTGCATGCATTTATCGTTCGATGGAGGTCCCTCCTTGGGCAAGTAAGAGAGCCGATATCCGAAGGTTGCGCAGTAATGCTCATCCTGGATAATTTCAAAAGTGAGTTAAAAACCCTTCTCTCCTTACACGAAATCTCGACTTTCCACAAGTTGATTAAAAAAGCATCCCTTTTCGAAACAAATTTGAAGAAGGGAGTCTACGATCACTTGTGGAAAGGGAGTGTTGTTTCAAAAACTCACTTAGAAAAACCCGGAACTTACGGGTTACCCACAATGGACAAAGGGGTCAAGCCCCACAAAGTTGCAAACGTCCGAGTGGATCCAAGCCCGACGAGCACTTCCAAAAATTTTAAGAATTTTAAAAATAAAAAAGATAAAAAAAATACAAAAACTTTTTGAAAAACGGGAGTATACTCCATTGGGGCAACCTGTGTCGGAGGTCCTAGACCTCCTACTCGCCCAAGGAATGATTGAACTCCCTACGATTCTCGAGAGAACCACTTCCAAAGGGAGGTTTTTAAATCGATTTTGCAAGTACCATCGGCTCAAAGGCTATGATACAAAGCAATGTTTTTCCCTACTCAACAAGATTGAGAACTTGATAGCGTAAGGCCGGCTCCAGGTCACTGAGGAACTAGAGCCTGCCCAAGCTATTTTCAAAGAACCCTTCTCTAACCACGCAAGTACCAGTGGGAAGGGCAAAGAGGTATATGCTTTAACGATTTCAAAGAGTCTAGCGCATGTATATCATTCTAGGTTTTCTACTTGTGCACCATCTCTCATCCTTCATAGGAAAATCGTCCAAGTAGTAATCAGGGGAGCACCCATAGTCTCGCCCCCAGTTAAACCTGTTTTATAAATCCAAGGTGCTTCAAAGCACACGAGTAGAGCCATTATAGGCGCGAGCTCTAGGTTGATCGTAGGGGAAGTGACCTGGTCCGAAAGGATCTATCAACCCCCACACCTACAAAATGCTAAAAAAGTTGTCAGTGTTCCTAGCCCTTCAAAAGCATGTATTCCTAGGATCTCTCCAAAAACAGACAAAGGCAAAGTTGTTTTAACCTTATATGATTTTGAAAATCATCTTTCAAAGATTCCAATTAACATGTCCATCCTAGAGCTGATACAAACCTCGCCTAGGCATAGACTTGTTTTAGAGAAAATTCTAGAAAGAGCCAAGGTTAGCTCAAACATAACCCCGGAGTCCTTGTCAACCCAAGTGGCGTCTATAGGTGCAAAAACGCTCATCGTGTTCTCGGAAGAGGATATCGAAAGACCATATGAATCCCACAACCAAGGCCTGCATATTGAGGTGGTATTGAATCATCATTCTCTGGACAGGTGCCTAGTTGATGGGGGAGGAGGTCTCAACATCCTTCCGCTCCACGTGGCGTATCAAATCGGAGTCACCTTGACCTCCATGAACCCAAGCCCCATCGTAATCACTAGATACGATGGGAATGCGTCTAGACCCTTAGGATCTATAGAATTACCCATGAAAACGAGGGGGATAGCTTACATGGGGGTGTTCCATGTCTTAGACATATACCCCACTACAACCTATTGCTGGGAAGGCCTTGGATACACAGCCTGCGAGCTGTGTCGTCCACCTTCCATAGGTGTGTCAAAATCCCCTTCGAAGACCAAGTCGTGGTAATTCTAGGTGAGAGTCACCCTCAACTTCAGGGAATACAGAATTTTCCGTGCTTATCAGGTCACCCAGCCTTTGAGGATAATCTGGGGCAAGCCTTGGTCGAGCCACCCAAGCTCGTCCTTCAAAAGCCTAGGAAGGTGTTGTGTATCAAAGGGCAGTCCAAGGCTTACCCACTCAAAACCCTAACCATCCTAGGAAAAACTAGGTGTCATCCATTCCAAAAATCCCTATATAAAAAGCCATATGAGCATAACATGGATAATAGCAAGTTCCAAAACCATGAATTATATCAAAACTTTTCAAAAAACAAAAAAACATGGAACATGCTATTGAACATGGGATATATGCCCTACCAAAGTCTAGGGACACAAAGCCAGGGTCTCCTCGAGCCCATACTACCTAGAGCCAACCCAAGCCGATATGGGATCGGCTATACTCCCAAAATACCACCTGAACCACCACCTGTGACCACCTGGGTCAAGGGTGCCCTGGAGCCTAGTGAAGTAGAAACCTACAATTTAGACCTCTTGTTTAGAGTCTAACTTGTGGTGTTTTCCTTTGTAGGTATGATGGAAGATCCTTTCTTAAACCAAAATCCAAAAAAATTGAAAAATCTCAAAATTCAAAAAATTGAAAAATCTCAAAAACCAAAAACATTAGAAATTTATGCAAAAACCAAAAAAATTGTTGTTTGTATAGCTCCAAGTGTCTTTGCTTTACAAAAATCCAAAAAAATAGAAAAATTAAAAAATTCCCAAAAACAAAATCCTATATATACCAGCTCTTGGTAAAAGTTTGGAAAAGGCCAAGGATTTCGAAGAGAAAATCGTCATCATAACAAGACCAAAAGCCTCGAAACCCGTTGAAATTCCAAGTCAAAAACCAGGTGTTTTCAAAACTCATGCATCGAGTTCAAATTCCCTAGGATTCAATATTCTCAAGAATGATCGAAGCACGGAAGAAGATCCCCTTCTCCTGGAGGAGGATTCAACTTCTGAGCTCCCCGAGTTTCATAAAATTCTCGATTTTGAAAAACCTTCAAATTCTGTAGGAGGGGATTTCATAGATATCAACCTAGGAAGTAAAACAAAGCCCAAACACATTAAGATAGGCGCATGTTTGCATGAGCATGAAAAATTATCATTCATTGCATTCTTAAAAACCTATATAGATGTGTTTGCATGGACGTATGAAGACATGCCGGGTATAGACCCAAGAGTCATCGAGTATTGTCTTCCCCTAGATTCGGATTCGAAACCCATAAAGCAAAAGCTTAGGAAGATTCATCCGAATGTGCATGTGCAAGTTAAAGAGGGTTTAGAAGATCTGCTAAAAGCTGGTTTTATAAAACCCATTACGTACTCTGATTGGTTGTCAAATATTGTTGTAGTTCGAAAAACCAATGGGAAAATTCAAATATGCATCGATTTTAGAAACCTAAACAAAGCCACTCCAAAGGATAACTTTCCTTTACCTAATATTGATTTGATAGTCGATAGTACTACAAATCATGAAATGTTTTCATTCATGGATGGCTATTCAGGGTATAACCAAATCAAATTAGCCCCAAGAGATCAAGCTGAAACTGCTTTCACCACACCATGGGGCACGTACTGCTATACAGTCATGCCCTTCGGTTTGAAAAATGCCGGTGCCACATACCAAAGAGCCATGACTACGATCTTTCACGATCAAATTCATGAGCTTGTAGAGGTATACGTGGATGATCTTTTGGCTAAATCAAAAACTCGATGCACCCATATCGAATGTTTACAAAAAGTTTTCGAAAGGCTTAGGCTTTACAAAGTAAAGCTAAACCCTCAAAAGTGCGTCTTCGGAGTAAATCCGGTAAGCTCTTGGGCTTTATAGTAAGCCAAAGGGGCATAGAAGTCGACCCCTCTAAGTGTAGAGCCATCATAGACATGTCTCCACCCTCCAATCTTACGCAAATTCGTAGCCTCCAAGGTCGCCTCCAATCAATTCGCAAGTTTATTTCAAACCTCGCTACAAGATGCGAACCCTTCAACAAACTTTTGAGAAAAGGGGTAAAATTCGTATGGGATGATGATTGCCAAAAGGCTTTCGAAAGGCTAAAAGCGTATTTGGTTAATCCTCCTGTTTTAAACTCTCCAAAGCAAGGAAAACCTCTTTTACTCTATATTTCCGTGCATGCGAATGCTTTGGGTGCATTGTTAGCTCAATACGAGGATGATACCCATAAAGAGTATGCCATCTACTATATTTCAAAAACTCTATTGGCTTATGAATGAAATTATCAAGCCATGGAGAAGACTTGCTTGGCCTTGGTGTGGGCCTGCCAAAAATTTCGATACTATTTCCTAGATCATGAGATCTGGATAGTGTCTAGGCTTGATCCAATCAAGCACCTGTTTGAAAAACCTATCCTCACGGGTAGGCTAGGTAAATGGCAGCTCCTCTTGATGGAGTATGACCTGAAATTCTACCATCAAATTTCCATCAAGGGGCAGGCCCTAACTAACTATGTGGCCGACTTCCCCTTAGAAGATTCATATCCCACACTTGACAAAATGCCCGGTGAAGGCATATTTTAAAACCAATTTCAAAATCCCATTTTATCAAATTGTCTAAATGAAAACCAAGTGTGGAAGATGCACTTCGATGGGGCACGAAACCAAAGAGGGGTTGGGGCAGGAATCGTCCTCATATCCCCTGAAAAGGGAGAAATACCCATAGCCATTCGCCTAGATTTCGAATGTTCCAACAACACAGCCAAGTATGAAGCACTCATACAACGCTTAAAAATTTTGAAAACTCTAGGGGCATCATGCATCGAAGTCTTTGGAGATTCTTTACTTGTCATAAACCAAGTATTAAAGATTTGGCAAGTTAAAAACGAAAAACTTCTTCCATACCACGGGTTGACCACCAAGCTGGTCGAGTTGTTCAAATCGTGTACTCTCACACACGTAGGAAGAGAGGATAATGGCATAGCTGATGCCCTCTCATCCTTGGGCTCATCCCTAAAGGTCGATCTCACTTTGGGAACCAAACCCTTGGAAATATGGCACTCGCCTACTCCATCCACACACGATCTTGAAGTTTGCCAAAATCAACAAACTAATACTGAAAAACCTTGGTTTCAAGACATAAAAACTTTCTTAGAAAATGGAGGATTTTGAGAATACGCTTCGTCCAAAGACAGCTTTTATACGAAGAATTTCAACCCGATATACGATTTTGGGAGGGATTCTTTATAAAAAGAGTTTCACTGGCATCTTACTAAGGTGTGTCGACCTGGAGGAGGCTAGGATAATAATGCATGAATTCCACGATGGAGAATGTGGAGGGCATGTAAATGCCAATATGATGGCAATGAAAATACTTAGAGCGGGTTATTTTTGGTCCACCTCAAAGCAGGATTGCCATGACCATGTTAGGAAGTGTCACCCATGTCAAGTGTATGGACACACCATCCATACCCCGTCATCCTCATTGCATTCTGTGGTCAGCCCCTGGCCATTCACCATGTGGGCGTTTGACATCATAGGACCAATATTTCCTCATGCATCAAATGGGCATAGGTTCATATTAGCAGCCACTGAATACTTTTCCAAATGGGTTGAAGCTACCTCCCTAACAAATGTTCAGGGGCAGCATGTAGTAGCATTCATTAGGAAAAATATTTTGGCTCGATTTGGGGTTCCAAAGGACCTAGTGTCCGACAATGGCACTCCCTTCAAAAACGAGAGGATGGTTAAGTTATGTAACACGTATGGCATAACTCCCCACTTCTCATCGCCCTACTACCCTCAAGGCAACGGCCAAGCCGAAGCCACAAATAAGACTCTCATAAGCATTATTGAGAAAACTTTAGAGAAGGGTAGGACGTGGCATGAGAAGCTGGATGAAGCCTTATGGGCTTATAAGACTTCCATCCAAACTCCCACAAATGCCACGCCATTTGAGTTGGTCTATGGCACAAATGTCATTCTCCCCATTCATACCAAAATTCATTCATTTCATATATCCATTGCATTCGACCTTCCCCTAAAGATGCTGCAACATGCTAGAATGGCCGAACTTGACTTATTAGATGAGCGAAGGCTCCTTGCCATAGATCATGCACATGCATACCAGCAAAGGGTAGCCCAACACTATGAGATGTATATGAGACCTCGCCACTTCAAAGTGGGAGACCTTCTGCTCAAAATCATCCAATATCGTGGCCCACATCTACTTGGAAAGTGGCAGCCCTAGTGGGATGGCCCTTATGTTATGCATGGAACCACCACAAACAACACCTATTGGCTAGTCGATGTTGAGGGTAGGAACTTAGCTGATCCTATAAATGCTCAATTTCTAAAAAAATACTACGTGTAGGGTCTAAGCTAAGCCCTATTTCGAAAATAGTTTTGAAAACCTCCTCTTGAAACTTCGTGAGTAAGGATCAAAGCAAATTGTGGAGACCCTGAATGAGAGACTCGATTGCTTGTAAAAAAGCGGGATTTTCCAAAACCAATGGGTCACATTTCAAAAATCCTTCTTCTTACAAAAGAAGGCCTGGTTCAAAATAGCAAGATACTTTCAAGTAGTACGCGCTATTTCTAAATAGGCCAATCTGGGATGAATCGAGTAGATCCTTGGGATAAGTCCTTCCCCATTTCTCTTCTCTTCCCCAAAAGGAAAACTTGGCCAAAAAAAGAAAAAGAGAAACCCCTGCAAAATCTCTTTTCCAAAAGAAAAGTGAATCAAAAGAAAAATCGTGTATTCCATGGAAAAGAGAGAATAAAGAAAAAATACTCCCAAAGGGAGACCCTCTACGAAAAACAGAAAAAAGGCCAAAAAGCTCAAAAAGAGCAGTTTTCCGCCTCTGTGCCTCAAACCACGAGACACTCTAGAAGGAACCATGGTAAACTCTTTCCCATCCCTGTGACTTATCCCAAGGTGAAGAAAGGTTCATTCTAAGGAATCCTAAAGTAAAAATAGGATTTGCTTACTTGAATCTCATCTTGTTTGAGAGTTAGACATCTGAGTAAGGCCTAGGAATTTTGAAATAGGGCTTGATTTTCTTATAAAACCTCCGCTAGATTAGCGAGTGTCAAGAATCAAGTAAAGGGAAAACACAAAAAGCTAAAGTCCTTAGGATTGAAGCTAAAAGGAGCTTTCCTCTTTCAAAAACAAGTTTTAGAAAATCTCGAACATCGAGCAACATAGGACCAGCTCACTTGGTGCAGCAGGTCTTCATAAGACTCCCAAGTTTGACCATTACATCAAGTCTCTAGGAGACCATACTTCCTAGCATCTCATTCCATGCCACTCATTCATATTCACACATGGACACCTCCATACAGATCCCAATTAGGACTAGAACCATATAGGTAAGCCCCCTTTGGCAAAAATCTCCTCCTACCAAGCTTAAAGAAAATACTTTTCTCAAAACTGGGACGATTCCATATTCTCGAGGATAGATCCAGGGATAAAGTAAAACAGGGATGTTGTCGTCTTTGCCATTATTCAAATCCATTTGGATAATACCAAAGAGGGGCATCTGTAAACACCCCAAAATCCCACGATTTTGCAAAAACATACACCTGGTTTGAAAATCAATCCAAGAGGCTAGATTTGAGATTTTCGAAAACCCAGGAGCTTCCAAAAGATTTAAAACTCTATTTTGAAACCCCGTATCCAATATGGATTTCTTAAAATTGGGCCAAGTCCCATTTTGCCAAAAAGCCAAAGACGAATAGGTGAAGCATGGAAGACGACACTTGATCAAGAAGTAGCCCATAAAGCAGCTCAAAAGGGGCAACCCCAAAGCAGCCTCAGAAACAGGGGCAGAAGCCCAAAAGTAGCACCCTGACCTGATAAAAGCTAGGGTAAAAAGGCGAAAGGAAGGCCTAGGCCCGATGCAGAATGCAAGCTCGGTACACCTAGAAGCCAAGTCAAGTACATCCACCCAAGCAGCATGAATCTGAGCCACAAATGGCAAAATTAAGCAAAAATAGAGTCGAAAAAGGCTAGATGGAGTTCGGACGACAAAACTGGGGAAAACCCAGCATAAGACGGAGCGCTAATGAAGCCAATGCCCGCACAAAATGTCTGCCTCGAAAAGCCAAAAAGGACCATGCAGAGAAAATTTGGATTGGATTTGGACCATATATACCAGATCCATATCCAAATAGTGTTTGGATTTGGGTTGATCCAAATAGTGTTTGGATTTGGATTGGATCCAAATAGTGTTTAGATTGGATCAGATCTAGACCAAAATATCCAAATCCGTATCCATATAAATGTTTAGATTTGGATCGGATATGGATCCAAAATATCTGAGATCCATATCCAAATAGTGTTTGGATTGGATTTGGATTCCAAGACCCAAATCCAAAACCCATATCCAAGACCCACCTCATTTGCCTATAAATAGAGGTGAGGGGGTCCCCACAATGCTACACATGAAATGCTTGGGAGGAGAGAGAGTGAGAGAGTGACCTAGCCATGTTGGCTCATTGGGTGAGGTGGGCTCAAGCCATGTGGACTAAGTGGATCTAGACCAAGGAAATGCAACCAAGGTGGGCTCGATCAAGGAAGGCTGCAACCGTGGAAAAGTGGGCTCAACCAAGAAGGACCGGCTCCAAGAGGTAGGTCCCCTAATCCTAGCCTAACCCCTTTCTAATCCTAGCCTAATCCCTTTTAATCCTAGCCTAATCACCTAACCCACTCCACTAAACCTCACCCTAACTAAACCTAATCTAACCTAACCGACTCAAACAATCCCTAAGCTAAACCCCCCAAACCTTCAAGCCCCCGGCCAACCAAATGCACCCCTACCGTGCCAGTCGCACCCTACTGCGCCAACAACGCGCTACCCGCGTCCCCCCAGATGCCTGCCGTGCGCCCCATGCTCTGTCCGCATGCCCCGCGCCTCCAGCGCGCCCAACGCGCTGTCCCGCGCCACCCTACGGCGCCCCCTCCTAGCGCCAAACGCTCGGCATGCCCAACGCCCAACGCCCTGCAGCCTGTTTGCGTGCGCCGACTGCTACGCCAATCACCTCCTGCCCCATCCCAGCCTCATCCAGCCTTAGCTAGCCACTCCAGCCCCATCTTGGCCGTGACCTTCCACTTAGGCCGTGACCCCCTTTTTGACCAAACCTAGGTTCCCCTAAGACCCTAAGTCCGTGAGCCTTCCCTAAACACACTCGAGCCCTAATCTCTTTTCAAAGCCACCTAGGGAGACCCCTCTTGGCTGTCCAAAGTGGACCACAAGCCCAAGCATGAGCAAGTGAAGACGGACTAGCTATTTGTAAGTGTCTAAACTTGGCCTCTTACGCTAACTTGCTTTATACTTAATTCAATTCGGATACGGGGTTGTATTAACGGAGCGTTGTCTCCCCCCGGGATGTAATATTGTTGCTTGACACACGAGACACATACGTGTACTTGAGCCTTAGCTCTTATCTCGTACACGAGACGTACAAGTGCACTTGAGCTTTAGCTCTTATCTTTTACACCAAGCACCCACATACACAATTGAGCCTTCACTCTTACTCCAAAGACTCTAGTAAGAGTTGTGTGCGTTGTCTTTAAATTTACACACTACACCCACGCATGCATTGAGCCTTCACTCTTATCATATATATGTATTTCCATTCAGCTGGGTTGTTACTTTAAGTCGTGTGAGTTGTCATTTAAAATTCCACACTCGCACCCAAAGACACTTGAACCCTTGCTCAAGCACCTTCATGCACATTTTGGCCTCAGCAGCGACTAAGATATAGCCATATCTATATATTTTCAGCTGCGTGAGTTTTCCCGGTTCAATTGTGTATGTCTTTACATTCCGGGTTGTTAAAATTCAGTCATGTGAGTTGTCTTTACATTTATACACAACACACACGCACACGTTGACGACCTTTAGGCTCATATATATATAAGTATTTCCCCGTTCCACAAGTTAAATTTCAGTCGTGTGTGTGAGTTGTCTTTCAATTTATACACTACCCACACACAAACACGTTGGCGACCTTCCCCATATATATATACGTATTTCCCATTTCTGTACTTTACATTTAAGTCGGTGGCTTTACATTCCAAGTTGCGTGAGTTGTCTTTCAATATATACACAACACACACGCACACATTGAGCCTTTCTGCTCTTAAGATATAACTATATTTTTCTTCTACAATTTCCCTTCAGCTATGTCTTTTAATTTTGGGTTTTAAGGTTTAGTTGTGTGAGTTGCATTGCATATCCGCCATACTCGAGATAGTATGCATGCTTGCATCAAACAAACCCCGAACAACCCGTACAAAACACGCCAAAACATAGGCACTTGATGCACACACATCTCGCCTAAAAAGATAAAATTGAAAGACTTAGATACGTGCAAACCCCACGTAAATAAAATATGCGAATAGGCATACCAATCGCTCAAATACTTTCATACTCTTTTCAAAAGTCCATGCTTGTTCAAAATCGATATTTTCTAAAGCATACAAACTGACTCTTGAGCATCGGTTGAAGAAGGTTTGCGACGAAAAGAGCCCACTTGTCCACAGTCGCCCCATAAGTCAGATATTTCAAAACATACTTCGCTAGTTTGAGTAAGCTAGCTGGCACGCCCTTTTAAAAGCGACTTAGACACAAAAAAGGTTCACTTCAGGCCTAAGAACCCAGAGTAAAAATTTTCGCGTGTCTATATGTTTCAAACACTTTATAAAAAAATCATTTTTATATTTGAAAATATCAAATTTAATGAAATCTTCAAATATTATTTTTATAAAGCACTGGGTTTCATTCCCAATTTCTGTTTACAAGGGTGACCTACTTTTGCTCGGTAATTCAGTCTTTAACCACCTTGACCATTTAACCACTTTAAATGGGTGTAGGATATCAAACCACTTTAACCACTTCACCGGGTGTAGGTATCAAACCACTTTAACCACTTTAATGGGTGTAGAGTATCGAACCACTTTAACCCTGGGTATCAGGTCTTGAAATGAGACTATTCTTGACGAGGGAAATTTTTGAGGTTTGATTTGAATTTAATATAATTTTGAATTTCAAGGTTTTTGGAATTTTATAAATATATAAATTTGCAAACATCTTTGGGTTTGATTCCCAATGTTCTAATTTTCATTTGTTTATAAAAAAAAATTATTTGAAATCATCCTTCCTTAGAAGGCAATCATTTAAAAAGACAGAATCCTACCAATTTGGTCTTGAGGGCAAAATAGTTATTTTTGTGAAATTTTGTCCAAATTTGATTTTTTTGAGAAGGATGCAATATGACATCATTTTGAGGTTGCTACAAAATTTTGATGTGAAAATGAGTTCGTTTAAGGTATTTGTATTCAAAAAACCCTTAAAAGGCCCAAAGCTGTAAAAAAAAACAAAATTTCTAAAAGATGAAAACATTTTTATTTTTATTTTTATTTAGGTGTTTACATGTTGCGAAGTACAAGAACCACAGGAGCAAACCATTGCCCAATTTCTCAATGGGCTAAACAAAGAACTAGTTGACTTTGTAGAATTACAACCTTATTCATTCGTTGAGGACATTTTTTAGCTTGCCATTAAGGTAGAAAGGCATCAGAGAAAGACCCCTTCCCTTAGATATCCAGTTTCTAAGTTAACCCAGAACAAGGCTTTCTTAAGTACAACGAGTACTTTCAAAGAAAACAAGAAAGTCGAACCTGCTATGGTAACAGAACCCAACCGAAATGAAAAAGAAGTGGATGAAAAAACCCTCACGCTACCTATCGTAGCGGTGACATTAAATGTTTTAAATGTCTTTGCCATGGGCATATCGCATCTCAATGCCCTAACAAGCGAGTGATGGTACTATGTGAGTCTTTTGAATTACTAGATAGCAAGGATGAACAGAGCTCTGAAGATGTTGAGACTAAAACTATTGAAGTTGCAGATGAAGGGGAACTTCTGGTCATACGTAGGGTCCTAAGCTTTCAAGCTTCTCTTGAACAGAAGAAGTGCAAGAATTCATTTCATTCTAGCTACACACTTCTCAGTAAAGTTTGCTTGCTTATTATCAATTGCAGCAGCTATACCAATGTGGCCTCCACAAAATTAATCAAGAAGTTGAGCTTACTCATCATAGTTCATTCACGTCCTTATAAGAGATGTTGTGGTACTAACGGGGCAAAAGTGATTTTCTTTCAATCATTTGTAAATGTGTACGTGTTCCTATAGCCATCATGGAAGGCTCGTCAGTCAAACTGCTATGGTCAGCCAGTAGGAGAAGATCTACATTCATTAGAACCACGTCACATACAATGGAGTCCTGGTAAGTTTTACCAATGAATATTGACACAATAGCTTGTTGTTGAACCAAAATATTCTCTTGATTGTTAAGCCACTTCTACCTCTAGAGGTTGATTTGGCATCTTGCTGCCAAATGCTAACTAGTAATTTGTGGATAGAAATAGTGTCAAACAATGTTGACTCGTCTGTACTGTAAGTTTGGTTCTCGAGCCTCAGATGATCCCCGGATGTTCTCACTCCCCATATGGGTGTTGAATATCGACGATCATTGGCCTGACATTTGAAGGACAACTTTTGTAGCTTGCTTTTGTTTATCAATAATCAACTCTTAATCTTAGATGATAACCAATTAATTATCAATTATAGTAGGTATAGTTCCTACCCTATGTAAAGATCCTTGAATTCCTCTTCTAACCAATTATTCACTGTTAATCTATGGTGGTTGATAACATTTTATTCAATTGTGTGTGAGGCATAACTGAGCAATCTCATTCAATAGAATTAAGGAACGTTAAATTGCAATTGTGTAGAAATAAAATACTGTCAAGAATGGAATCAACAAGAATATGAAAATTCTTCCCACAACACTTGTGGGAAGAATTTCTTCAGTGACATTAGAAGAGTATGCTTGTTTACAGGGTCAGGTGGAGCTTATTCTTTTTAGCTCGCAGGGTGAAAACTTGTCCTGCCCCACTGCATTGCCATCCCTATTTTCAATGGCAGTTCTATAATGAGCCAAAGTATGGAGTCCACACCCCCCCCCCCCCCCCCCCCGAAATGCTAAAATTCAAAAGAAAAATTGTAGCTTACAATGATACCGTGTGCTTGAAACATACTACGCTCCCACCCTAAAGAAATTTCTAGGCAGGTCACTGCCTATTCTATTAGCTACCACATTATGGTGGCACAAAAAGAGAAGTTACTATTTATTTGGTGTCATTGTTGATGTATGAATTGCTGGAAAACTCAGTTGTTATTTTGAGGATTAGCACTCTGACATTGCTTTGGCTTTTAGTCTAGTTTATGTTAATTATTGATATAACTTTGTTACTTTGTATGTGATACTTTATGTGTGAGCAACATAATGTATGATTTGCTAAGCTTGTATTGATTTATGCAAACCATCATATTCTATATTTTATTTCTTGTGATTGATGATATGTTATACACCCCTCATATTGGCACATTAACCCATAGTCAATCTTTGTGTCCTTCTCTCTCTTTCTCATCTTCTTTCCATACGCATATATGAACAAAGGTATTAATTTCTTCTTTTTCTTCTTCTTCCTTCTCATCCTCTTCTTCTCTTCTTGCATTTTTTGTGTTTACATGAGGTTGCCATCTGAGATGCTGTTTATTTGCGATAGCTATTGTAGAGGAGCTGCATATTGGGTACATGTATCGTTTGTCATTTTCTATATCGGTATGTACCAGACATACCGATATGCAAACCATATACTAGATATGGGTACGTCACCGACAACGGCATACCCATGCAACATAACTTGAGAGGCTAAGCCATAAGTGATCTTTTACGAAAGCAAAACTCCATCTAGCTAGGAGCTTAGTAGTTAGTTGGTAATTCATCAACATTTTACTAGGTGATTGTCTATTTCTTAGGAGAGTCTTTGTAGCAAATTAATATGCTTTAAACCAAGCTCAAGGGGTTGTCCTCAGTATAAATAGGATCAGGTCTAAGGAATTTTCATTCGGTTGTTTTCCAGCATTTGCTTCAAATCTCTCTCTAATCCTTAACCGGTGGCGAGTGAGTCGGTCTTTATCTCTTTAGTGAGTCGTATCCATATGGTGGATCATGTGTGTAAGAAAATCAGTAGGTATGCGTGAATCCTCTCACCTCAAGTTTCATATTATGATGGGTTGACTGATGCCTGAATTGTCTCTTTGCTTCCTACCTATATCGTTCAGAAACAAGTAAGTTGTCCTTCCATTTCTGTTCAGCAACAAGTTGTGAATACCTTGACTTCCTTCCACGTAACAAATAAGCTCACTCCGACAGCAACAAAAAGCAATCATTGATTCTGGTCTAGCTTGATTTTGAGCCCTATTTTCACATATGAGAACATCTCTTAATTTTGCAATGATGCAATGTTATATAGAGAAGACCAGAAAAGGAAGAATTTCATTGTTGTGATCGATCAAATATTAGTTCAGACTTTTACTGTCTCAATCAAACTAGAAGCTGAATACTATGATAACGCATAGCATTTAAACTGAGAATTGGTACAATTGGGGTCTTCAATTAAACCAGGCATGCACGCACACATACACACACTATATATGTGTGTGTGTTCAGTTCTAATGGTTTGGTTTCAGCCTTCAAATCGTGAACTAAATTGAAAGCATTTTCTTAGTTTCTCAAACCCAAAACTACAAAACAAATTAACCAAACTGAACCACTGGCTTGGATAAGTTAATTGAACTTAATCTGTTTGGATCGATTTAATCTCTTCTCTGAACACCCCTTGCCTAGTACAGCATGAACGCAGCTGCCGTTGGTCGAGACTCTTTTGTATGCACGTAGATGGGATGAAAATCTCTAGTAATAATGAGAGTTAATTGAAATAAAAATCCTAGAAAACTTAAATCCAAAATTCAATTTAAAGTATAATCAAGAGAAAAGTAGATAATTGTAATGATAATTTGTTTTGAAAATAAATGAAAGAAAAGATTTTGCATGCAAAGTATTAGCTCGTTTGGTGGGGCCCTCTTAGTCTCACGTTCCTGGCGGTGAGTTCAATTCTTGGGGCGGACATGGGATTACACATTAGGCTTTAGTCTCGGTGATAGATAGCAGGAAGTTTTGATGGTGATGGAGGACGATGTCAATGGGTTGACGACGAGAAGAAGTATAATGTAAGAAAAATAATAGTCTAGTTCATATACTTGACATAGCTGAATGAAATAATATTATAAGCATTACGTGCACACCTGGCTTCAGCCACCCGTTTTAAAAAAAAAATTAAATTGTAACCTTAAAATAAATAGATCAGTTCTTCCACATAACGAATAGGAGATGAAGAAATAAATAGATGTCAAATTATAAAGATATAAAAATAATGGAGAAAGAATGTGCGTATGTAAATTATCAGTTTATATGACTTTTAAATAAAATGCAAGCTGCTTGTGGTTTGGTTTATCCGCATTTATCGCAGGTTTGAAGTTTTGGCGTGCCAATGGGTTGTAAAGGATTTCAATCTGAAACCTAGAATAGTCATTTTGCTGGAAAGATGAACCTTCCCAATAGTTACCTTCTATATAAATTCTTGTTCTTATACATACACATCACTTATTATATGATTGCTAAATGACTGGGCTGGGCTGGTTTATGTTTTCTTGAAACCAAGAATCAGAACCGAATCGAGACTGGGCTGGTTTATGTTTGAGGCGTAAATTGAAATGAAAAAACCATTAAAAATTTTAAATTTATAAAAATAAAAAAGAATATATGAAACTGGTGGTTTGGAACTACCTGTTCCGGTTTAGGCCGGGTCTCAATTCTATGAAAGGTAGAACTGGAACCAAACCATGTAGTTCCCAGTTATCGATTCAATTTACCAGTTCCTGTTCCAGACCCAACTCGGTTGTAGCGGAAACTGTCGGGCTCATTAGGAACCGGCCATGGCGGGGTTGGAACATAAGAAAGAATACAGGTACGAGTGAAAAATAGTCAAGCTTAATGGTCGGAGGCTCAGTATGATCATAACATCCATTAATTCAGGTCCAAGTAAAGAAGTCACTTATGCGGGCTTTTACACCTAATTGTACACCGACCAACTAGTCATGGTCCGTACCTGCCCAATTCCCTGTGTGATTCGAGTCGGATACAGGGTTGGTTCATTTTTCCCTCGTGGGTGACGGGTTCGGTAGGGATGTGCCCTGTACCAAAATTCCATCCCAAAAAGTCTATAAAATTAAAAATGTCTTAACTACCACAATTCAAATAAAAAAAACTTTTAACATTAGAAAGTTGAAATTTGATATCTTTTACACACATTCGGGAAGACAGCATACATAAAAACTTTTTGTCATTTATAGGTGAAAAGAAAGGGCAAGATTGCTCATATATATATATATATATATATATATATATATATATGTGCATATATACACACAATATACATATACATATATATATATAGAAAGAGATTAGATGTATCTTCAATTCTCACACAACATACTCATACTCGTTGTTTACTTTAGAGACATTAGCATAATAAGGATATCTTTATGTTTTTTCTTATAACTTTATAAATGACACTCATTTCCTTAAAAAATAATGAGTGGACATGAGTATACATTACGATAGTTGGCGAGCACCCAATCTTCAATAAGAATCATACTTTCATATGAAACCGTTATCTGCTGAAGAAAACACCTCTTTGGTATTGAGATTGGTCAATTCCATTTTCTTTGAAAACATAAACAGGTTTTCAACTGCTAGAAAATCACTTGTTCTAAAATTTACTGTTTCTCCCTCTCTCTCTCTCTCTCCCTATATATATATATATATATATATATATATATATATATATATATATATATATATATATCAGCGCGCCCTTTGGCACTATGACAATGGGTCAAGATATTTTGTTGGCATACGTTAATGTGTCCAACACATGCAAGCGACACCATATAGCAATTTAATAATTTAAGACAAGTTAATATATGAAAATCTATTCTTTGTGCGCTCAAATGTGGGGAGACCCATTTTTAATGAATCAAGTATTTAAAAGGATGTGTGTTCGTGTCCTATTTTCAAAATCATGAGTACTCATGCCTTGAGCTCGATTCCTGTACGTACATACACAATTCGTAGTGAACCCTGCGTGAAGTACTTTAAAGTGACATTAACTACCACTTGATTGTTGTAGAAAGAAAAGTTCAAATGGGAAGTGCGATCTAGACATAATACCTTCTTTGAGCATATCATAATCATAATCAATAGAATATCATATATAGTACTTAATTTAGACTTTTGGTCAACACACGTGATCTTTCCGCTACAACAAAAAGGGAATAACAGTGGCGTCCATGAATGGGTCTACTTTAGTTCAGTTTTGTACAAGATTTACTTGTATAGTGGCGTTTAAACAATCTCTAACAAGCTTTTCCCTGCCCACTGTGGATGGATGATATGGTAGCTTTTTCTCTGGTGATGGTTGTGTGGTTCAGATTCACAGACCAAACCCCTTTTGTCATAGTGATCAGTTCAGATGTTGCATGAATGCTAGCACAAATTGCAATTGAACTATGGACTAGGTCGATTCCGAGACCTTTTCGTCGGTTGGAATGAGATTTTCCAATGCATTCATTCTAAGCCAACTAGGAAGCACAAAATCTCTTATTCCTTGATTTGCAACTAGAGGTCCCTATTTAAACTGGTAAAACAGGAATATGAGTATTCATTTATGCCATAGGCGCAACCACCAATTCCGTAATCAAATAATACCTAGCTTTTTATTAAGATGTTGACGCGTATAATACCTTTTAGTAAACTAATAGTAAAGTCAAATGGGAAATGAGCATAACTAATATAATTATTCTGTGCATGACATAGCTAATGATTCACTTGCATCAATTAGAGTTTGCGTTAACATAATTGTAAATACGAGCAACTAACTACACTTTTTTTTTAATAAATAATCACAAAATGCTAGATTTCAAAGGGTAGTGCTAAGAAATGTTGATGGAGAGGTTACTCAAAAAATAAATACATTTGTGACAAATGCAGGATTGCATATTCTAATTAGTATAACAAACAAAGTAAACAATGGTTTCCACCAAACCACACGCCCATCCGCAATCCATATCACCACGATTCACCAACACACACTCATGCTATTTAACAATCATGCACGTATAAATTAACTTATAAAGCAAATAACATGTATAAAGTAACAAATTAAGACTATAAACTCATGCATGTCAGAAATTATGTATGAATACTCCTAACATTACCTCGAAAAGCTCCTAGATTCAATTCCAACTTAGTCAAATCCAAATTTTTGAATTCCAAATGATCTAGAATTATTCACTACAGAGCTATAAAAACATTACCATGTCAAAATTTATTCAACCAGATCGAACCCAAGTTAGACATGGTATAGACCCGACATGGCCGAAATATGGAAATTGGGTGCAAAATGGAGCCCTTTGATCCACGTTTGGGTATGGAATCAACTCGATCTGAAGTATATCTAACCCGAACTCGAACCAAACAGAATTCAACCCGAATTTATGGCATGATGTTATACTGCATCACCATATGATGATATTATGCTGATATCATAATCCTAAGCTGACCTGATTTGGTCGGACTTAGTGGATCCAACTGGTCTAGGCGACTCGACTTTGCCGAATGACTCGATTAAGGCTGAGTCAATCCAAAACCTCTACCTATTGGTGTTTCACCGATGGTTTTGGAAGCGTCGAACAACAAAAAGAGCGATATGTTGGCAACCAATAATGTGAACTGAATTAGCTTTTTTACAAAGAGAAAAGCGAAGGTTGTCATAGCCGCCTAGGCCCTTCTTCTGAGTCTTTTTTGTTAGACATTGTCGGAATTGAATTCGCGCCCCACACGTACACGTGCCCGCACAACTCTGCCTTGGACAACACCGAACCGCATTGGGCATGTAAACCCCTTTGGGTCTTGTTGTAAACCTCCCTTGAGGTCGGGTAGGCTACACGAACTAGTTAGGCGCTCAGGGGAGGTGGACCTAGGCTAGGCTGGGTTGGGTTAGGTTAGTAAGGCTCCAGTAGCTTCCTAAGAAAGGCGCCCAGACCCCGAGTCTATAAATAGGGCACCCCCTGCTCTGAAGGGGATCTTAGTCCAATCGAGTCAGATTTGTGTGGAGTCGCTCGAGCCTTCTCCCCTGCTCACCTTCTTGAGTCTTGTAACAAGTGTCTGTTCAATATGAGCTGAGCGGTATTTTTTCTAGGCTATTCTGCCTGGATTCTTCTTACCCCTTGTGTGAGACAGAATCCATGGCCTAGAGTATTGAGTGATGGAAGTGTGACGCAATCGTCATCAACATCACACTATGCTAAAACACGTTATGCGCGCTATTGCGTTATGATATCAGAGCATGCGATTGATAGAGATCGAGTGATCTATTTGCCATCACTAGATCAGACGTGATTTGAAGAGAATATCAACGAAGGATCATCGGATCAGATTTCTGTAGAATTTTAATAGAAAATTCACAATGAATTTCGGCTGAAACGGATTCCAGGTGAGTAGATCTGTTGAATTAAGGCTGGTAACGCCTAAATCTGACTAAGAACAGGGTGTTCGATGGTAGATCTAGCTGCGATCTATCCTAATTTTGATAAATTAGGGTGAATCTCGATCAGAAGTAAGCAGATCGGGGAAGTGTTTGAAGATCGTCGGCGTGCAACGGGCTTTAGTTGTTGATCCATTTTCTAATCATTTGTGTAGAAAATCAACAGTAAGATCAATTGATTTAGGTGTGAAATAACTTAATCCTTAGTAAAGAAGATGAGTTTCACCTAGATAGGAATAGATCTGAGTCAGGTAGGACTAGATCTGCCATGAAAATCAAACTGTAGGAAAAGTTCTGCACGGTTTAGGGTAGCTCTAAACAACCAGTTAAATCAGATGTTTTCAACCCTTTTCCATTTCATCTAAGTGTTGATTTGAACGTGAGTAGTGTGCTAAGTGTATTAGCCAGTCAAAACAGTCAAGATCCATTTAGAATTGGTGCAGATCAGACAGAATTAATGGCAAGGACATGTGTAGTCCCTTTTAACCTAAAATGTTGAAAATTCCCACAGAAGCCAGACTTGTTCGGTGAATTCAAGGGGAATTCAGTATCTGTTTGTGTGACTTTCAAATTTTATAGTTATGTTGAGTCTGTAAGCTTCGGAACGGAAAAAAAATCGTCTAAAATTCGGTCGTTTGATTTATATAATTAGGTATACACCGAGTGTATAATTTAATCTGCAAACAACAGTCTACTGTACTTAGCATAGAAACCGTTTGTTGAAACGCCTCAACAAAAGAAGAATGAGGAAGAGTCGATGAGATAGCTGAGGAAGAGGGAACCTCCGACCATGTGACAATGGAGACAATCCTTATGCAGATCTCGCAGTAGAAGACCAATTTGGAGTAACATAACGAATAGTTCATGCGACAACTTTAAGCAATGCAATATGGTAAGCAACGACCGATGCAATAGAAAGAGAGGATGCGAGGCATGTACGAGGGTCGACCACAGCAGGTTCCAGCTCCACAAGAGGTTGTTCGTGTCTCCACTTCCGCTTATAAGGTAAAAATCCCTGAACCAAAAGCGTTTGAAGTCGGTATGGATAGGAAGACGGTTGAAAACTTTGTGTGGGATCTTGAAGATTATTTAGACGTTTTCCATGTATCCGAAGAAGAGAAGGTGACAGTGTCAACTATATTTCTAACAAATCATGCTAAGCTATGATGGTGTACTCGTGTAAAAACCACACATGAAGGAGGTAGGCGAATGCCTTCAACATGGACCGAGTTTAGAGATAAACTACTACAATAGTTCAGCCCAACCAACTTGATTTGTAGGTCGCGAGAGTTGCTGAAACAACTCAAGCATAGAGTTGCTGAAACAACTCAAGCATACCAGAAATCTTCACGAGTATGTGAAGAAATTTAGCTTGGTCTTGCTGGAAATTGAGTTTATGAGCAAGCATGACAAGCTTTTCCACTTCGAGGATGGTCTATAGCAGTGGGTGCAGTGGAGCTACGACAACGAAGCCATGATGATAGTCAAGTCATTTTGTTGACTTGTGTACTTCTAAGGATGAAACCTCCCATAAGAAAGATGGGTCTAAAGAGACTAGTAGTGAGAAAAAAGGTGGAAAAGAAAAGAAAAAGGGTAAAAACAAACATTTGGGTCAGTCCAAAGGAAACAAGCAGCCAACCAATCATATTGCCTCTTCTAGTGGGAAAACAGGATAGTCTGCTTCGGGTGGGAAACCTGTCAGTTCGTGTTTTATCAGTCAAGGGCCGCACCTAATGCAGTTATGTCTTAAAAAGCGAAGTTGGCAGCATTGTTAGCTGAGGAACCAAATTTCAGTTTGTCATCTCCTGAGGATGAGGAATACACGACCCATTTCAATCTCTTAAGCACCGCCTGCGTAAAGGAGGAACCCCAAAAGTCCCTCATGTTCGTTCTCATGAAGATATGGATAAAGACGGTGCATGCATTGGCCTACACTAGGGCATCCCAGTTGATTATTTCCACTATTACTGCTCGAAGTCTAGGGCTAAAGCTAACTTCATCCGAACAAAGGTTGAAAATAATCAACACCCAAGCCAACAAGGTGGTGGGCTTGGCCAATGATTGCCGACTCCAATGGGTTGCTGAACTGGGTCCTTGACATTCATAATCAGCGCCATTGATGTCTTCGGGCTGGTGTTGGGTTGGGATTTCTTCTGCATGGCCAGCATGATACCAACACCTCATATAGGGATTGATATGTGTGGATCTATAATAGCCAAGGTTTGTGCTGTAATGTGACCCCTACAAGGCACCCGTCGAACCGCCATGTACATTTCAGCGTTACAACTGAAAGACACGCTATGGAAGGGCTGCCCCACAGTGGTGGTAGTGCTTCACGAGGATGAACAACTAGATGGTGATGAGCATGTACCTACCGAAGTTCACCAGGTATTGAGTGAGTATGGCGACATCATGATGGCCAAGCTGCCAAAGCGACTACCTCCACGATGGGCAACAGATCACGCCATTGTTCTAGAGTCCAGTGTCAAGGTGCCTAGCAGTGCAGCCTAATACATGAGCCTTCAAAGCTTGAGGAGCTCCGTAGATAGCTAGGACAAGGAGGATCCTTGGGCATGGTGCATCCATCAAAATCTTGGTTTGGCTCACCTGTATGTGTGTGGACTACTGATCCATGAACAAAGTCACGGTGAAAGACCACTACCCCATTTCGTTGGTGGTAGACCTCTTTGACAGGTTGGGAGGAGTACGGTGGTTCTCCAAACTAGACCTAAGTTTAGGTTATTGGCAGGTTATAGTGGTGACTAGGTTATAGTGGTGACTGGATGAGGCCAAGACAACCATGGTAATGCGATATGGTGCGTATGAGTTTTTGGTGATATTATTCGGACTAACCAATGCAATGACAACCTTTTGTTAGTTGATGAATGAATTGTTGCATGGGTTTATCGATGAGTTCATGGTCATTTACTTGGACGATATCGTCATATACAGCCACAACCTTGAGGAACACGTTAAGCACCTCTCTCAAGTGTTTCAGCGGTTATGGGAGCACACCCTATACATCAAGTGGGAGAAGTATGAGTTTGCTAAAATGAGCATCACGTTCCTAGGCCACATCATTGGTGGAGGGGAGATTTGTATGGACCCTAGGAAAGTTAGTGACATCAGAGATTGGGAGGTACTGAACATGGTGAGTGAGTTACAAAGATTCTTAGGGCCAACCAACTACTGCCGGAAGTTCATGAAGAACTTTTCAAAACTAGCCGCACCTCTCACTGAGCTCTTGAAGAAGGGATCTTCATGGCAGTGGACACCCAAGTGTGGGGAGTCTTTAGAGAGCCTCAAGTCAATCGTCACAGAAGCACCGATCCTACACTTGCCGAATTTTTCGAAGCCTTTTGTGGTTCACATCGACACTAGCGAGAGTCTCAAGATGGCCACCCGATTACCTTTGAAAGCTATAAGCTAAAAGACGCTAAGTCTCAATACCCTACTCGTGAGAGGGAACCCTTGGCCATTGTCTTCACTTTTGGAGGGTGTACCTATTGGGTTCACGGTCGTCACCGACAACATAGCGGACACCTTTTCTAAAGACTCAAAAGAAGCTCAATTCATGACAACTTAGGTGTTCAAGTGGTCATACCGATCGGGTAGAGAGAACACTGTGGCAGATGCATTAAGCCGGAAGCAATCTGTGAAATGTTAAGTGCAATGACCCAGATTCAAGGGAACTTCGTGCTATGAGTGAGGAATGTTGGGGATGACAATCTGACATACAAACAACTTAAAGAAACATGTTTTGCAAGGGTACACTGAGAAGTACACACTTCATAACCGGGTATTGTGGACGAAAGCGAAACTATTACTTATACCGGAAACCGACTGATTGAGACGAGCTCTCTTGTATGAAGTGCACAACACTCCACATGCTGGTCACCCGGGGGTAGAGCGCACCATCACATTGTTGGCGCATGGCTACTAATGGCCTCGGATAGCACATGAAGTAGGGGACTATGTATATGCCTACCCCATGTGCTACTTGTGGGTCTATTGCAGCTTCTCCCCATTCCGGACAGACCGTGGAAGGCTGTGTCCATGGAGTTCATTTCGGGCCTACCTAGGGTGGAGACCTCGAGACAATCTTTGTCATCATGGATAGGTTTTGGAAAGGGAGAGGTTTGATTGTGCTTGCGTTAGTACAAAATTCCATCAATCGGAAACTGGTACCAATTTGAAAAAAAAAAGAACTCTTATACATATGAAGGCAATTACATACATGCATGCACAGTTATATTTGAAAAGAAATCATGCGACATGAATAACTTCAGCGACTCTAAGAGTGTAATTTGCAGTTACGAGGGGGGGACGGGACGGCCTGCGCTTTCTGTGCACATATGAAGGCTGCTTTAAGCGATATTTCTGGAGTCATTTTACACTGCCTTTATATATCTACTAATTTCTATCTCCCAGTTTGTCACTTGCTTGCTTAAGAAGAAGGGTGAACGCAAAGGAGCACAGAGTAGTATTCTGGGAATGCATAACGGGTCTCTCTCTCTCTCTAACATCCGAGTTTCAGCTCGTTATTTCTAATGGGCTTTCTCTATGTTCTTGTTTTTCTGTACAAAATAATAATCTGACAATTATTGTCTTTAACGTTTATCTTTAAAGCAAGGAAAAGGCTGTCCTTATAAGTCATACCACAAAGAGCCATAAACTGTATCGATCGGAATGCGTAGATGAACACACGCATGAATACAAACCTGCATGGACCATCATCTCACAAGGGGAAAACAAAGATCCACAACCAATAATCTTCTAATTCCTTCCTCCAGTGAAGTTTGAGTGTGTCACTAGATCGAATTCATATTATTTTTTTGGCAATAAATACAGATAAATTTTCTTATAATAACATCCTTAATTTCCAGGTTCCGTTGTCTCATGATAAGTTTTCTTCAGGTTCAGTTTCTGTTCATATGATTTAAATGAGCCGATTATGACCTGACTAGTTAACCTATACAAGCTGAAAATAAACATGGTATATTTTGGGTACGCTTGGCTCATATTATAAGCTTGTTGTTAAGCATAATACAAATCTTATGTACATGTTAACCAAACAAATTAATTGGGTGATATCATGTAAATAGATAATCAAGTCTTTCAATTTTACGAGAAAACTGTACAAAAGATAAATTTGCTTATATTCTAGTAACAAAAATTAAAGTTTCTATCTAGTGATAATTGTACATTTTGCATTTTAACTTTAACGAGCAGCTCAAGCTTAATGTTTTGCTCGTTCAAGTCGGCCCTCTTTAGTTCGTTCGGCTTATTTAACAGCCCCCCTCAAAAGTCTCGTCCAACCTCACCTATTACTTTTAATTCTTGGTAAAGCTTCAGTTGTTTAAAGTAGAAATTTTTTACTCGCAAAACGAGGAATAACTCACCTGCCTACGTGGTTAACTCGCTGCTTGAGTGTCATGGGTTCAATACCCGGGGCATGCATCTGCTTTGTCCCCCTCATTGCACCAGAAAGAAAACATGAATTTCAGTGGTTCATCATGGAAGACTTAATTTGAATATCCGAAGTCGACGCTAAGCATTACCAAATAAATAATCGTTGAGTCAAAGTTTGACACCCGAAGTGGCTTGGTTGTAATACAACACCATGACACTAGCAAATTGATCCAACAACTCAGCTTCCATTTCAACAAATATGTGTTAAACCAATCTGGGCAAGATATTGGCAGCTTCACTCAGCGGCACTCGTTATTATTATTTTTTTTGTCATAGTTGATTTTGTACTTTTTGCTTCTGTCCCTAGACCAAATCCTTGCCATGACATCAGGGAAGTGAGTGCCACAGTTCTCCGATGTTCAGAAGAGTATCTGCTGAGGCCGGGACGCTTCATTCTCATTTTAGTATATATCTTGTAATCCGGTTGGGGGTCTGCCTAACCCTTCTTGCAGATCCAAAAAAACAAAAAAGAAAAGCTATATAATTGTCAAGATCTAATCCACAACTAGGACAAAAAGTATGTAACCATGATTTTGTTTCACCAATCTGGAATTCATGACTTCTTTTCGTTATGGTGGGGTAAGAGAGAGAGAGCATGCACTACTACTCTTGTTTACTTTTCCCTGGTCAGCTCATGCCTCACGCAACGTTAACGGTAGCTTTGATTGTTTTGGAGAACTCTGGTCACCAATGAGGACCATATATGGTTTCTCTTGAAGGAAGCAGAAAACTTGAAACAAGATAATCGACTTGTTGGAAGATACCAGTTGAAGGGGAGCGAACGAGATATTAAGTTTGGTGATGGAAGCTTCCGTTTTCATTGTCACACAACTTCTCTGACAGCGAAAACTCCGGCCTGTCGGTGAATCTCCGATCAGTTGCTGTTGAGCTTACCGCTCGCCTGTGTCTGCCGGAGGTACCTGTTCACCTGAGTTGATGCAGCAGATTTTCACGAGGTTCCCACACATGAGTTTCTCAGGGAGAGGTTCACATATCGTCTCACACTCTCTTTTTCTTTGTGTGTATATTTTTCTCTGTTTTTCTGACATGTAATGGCTGCCTTTTATAAGCAGCCCGCTCCCCCCTCATCCCGGATATTCCTCCTATGGCTTCCCTCGTTCGAAGCGTTAACGGGGACGTTACAGAAAATCTCGGTAATGTCCACTGTTACGATTCTAACTTATCTGTTTCAGGTAATGGACTGGCTAGCCAGTCCGACCATTACCTGAGCCGAGAATGGCTAGACCTTATTTGTAACATCTCCCACTTTGCCATTCGAGCCAAGTGTATCGACATATTGGTTTTCCTCCCACTTTTCAAGGTTTTCTCTAGTTATGTCATTTCCTAATTACTGTCGCAATCAGAACCTGTTGTGTGGTTATTTTCTTATATAACAATTTATCCGTTGTATGGTTATTTACCTATACAACAATCAAACATACCTCAAACCCATGTTAGTAACATATTTTGAAAAGAGATCCTCTGTTATGCCTTTCATTAATGGGTTTCCCAACATATCTTCTGTTAGCATGTATGAGATGAATATTTTCTTTCTCATAGCCATATCATGAACATAGTGGTATTTTACCATTATATGCTTGCTTTTTGAGCAATCTGCTCTACTCTTAATAAGAGTAATTGCTGCATTGTTATAACAATAGATAACTACTAGCTCGTTTGTTATTTCCAACTTCAAATCTTGTATGAAGCGGCTTATCCAGACAACACTTGTTGCAGCCCTACAGCAAGCTACATACTCAGTTTCTTGTATATGCAATGCTACACAACCCTGTTTCTTACATGCCTAAGAAACAACACCACCTCCAAATAAGAATATTTGTCTCTAGGTTGATTTGTTGTCATCTTTGCTCCCAGTAAAGTCAGCATCTGAGTATCCTACCACTTTTAGTTTATCTGCTTGAAAACACAGTTTCAAGTCTTTTGTTCCTTTCAAATATCTTAAAATCCTTTTCATAACTACCCAATGCTATCAACCAGGATTACTTTGATATCTACTTACAAGACCAACAGCAAAGCTGATATCAGGTCTTGTACACAATATAGCATACATCAAGCTGTCAATAGATTGTGCATAAGGAACATTAGACTTATTGTCTCCTTTACTGGGATAATCAGCCTTACTCAATTTAACCCCTTTTGTAACATGTGTATATGCAGACTTGCATTTACCCATTTTAAACTTCTTGAGGATATATTCTATATATCTCTCCTGACCTAGGCATAAGAGTCTAAATTCTCTATCTCAAGAGATATTTATTCCCAGGATATAGGATGCTTCCCCCATATCCTTCATTTCGAACTTGGAATTCAACCATGACTTAGTTTTGACAATCATCTCGTTATCGTTTCCAGTCAACAATATGTCATCTACATACAATGACAAGATGACAAAGTGACTCCCACTATTCCAAACATATACACAATGATCAAGTTTGTTAGCCACAAACCCAAGTTCTATAATGACATTTGGAAAAGTCAAATACCATTGGCGAGGTGACTATTTCAGGCCATATAGGGATTTTTTCTAACCTATATACTTTATCTTCTTGGCCTTCAACCACAAATCCTTCGGGCTGCTGGATGTATATGATTTCTTCTAAATCCCCATTTATAAAAGTTGTCTTTACATCTAACTGATGTAAATCCAAATCATAGTATGTAGATATTGCTAAGATTTTACGTATGGATGCAAATTTCGCAATTGGGGAATATGTCTCAACATAATCTATCCCCTCTTTTTATAAAAAACCTTTTGCAACCATCGACCTTGTATTTCTTTTTCAGAACCCATTTACAGCCTATAACTTTTTTTCTTTTTGGCAAATTAGTCAATTCCCAAACTTGGTTTTTCTGAATGGATTCAATTTTCTCATCCATGGCTTTCTCCCAGTCTATCGCTTCTTATGAGTTCATTGCTTGCTGATAAGTCAAGTTATCAGTCAACTCATCTAAATCTACCGAATTACACACTTCTTCTGCAAGATAAGTGTGATAGTTTTTTAAGTAAGACAGAGTGACTCTTGGCCTCTTATGTCCACTTAAGGTATCGATAGTTTTAGGAAGATCTTCTATGGGCTTAAAAGATGATTGATCTAAGTCTACCAAATCATCAACACATTCCTCATTATTTTCTAGGATGTCATTCTTAGTATCTTCTAAGAATTCAACATCTCTGCTTTCAATGAGTCCATGGTCCTTATGATAAAACCGATATCCTTTTGAACCTTTGGGATATCTAATAAATATACATCTCAAGGACCTACTATCTAGCTTATCTCTAGACTGATCAAGGATCTTAACATGTGCAACAGATCCCCACTTCCTGAGATGACCTACGTTGGGTTTTCTTCCAAACCACATCTCATATGGTGTAGTGAATACAACCTTACATGGTACTCTATTAAGTATGTAAATTGTTGTACTTGCTGCTTCACCCCAAAATACCCTTGGAAGAGAGGCATCAATTAACTTGACCTTGTCATATTCAGCAAGGTTCTATTGTATCTTTTAGCTACACCATTTTGCTAAGGCGTCTTAGGCATTGTATTTTGTTTTGTGATACCAAAGTCTTTGTAAAATTTCAAGAATTTTGCTGAGGTATATTCACCTCCTCTGTCTGATCTTAAGACTTTGATTGAATGCCCTAATTGATTTTCTACTTCTTAATTATATTCTTTAAAAGTATCAAGTGTCTCAGATTTATATGCTAAAAGATATAGATACATATATCTAGAGTAATCATCGATAAATATTATAAAATAATCATTTTTTCGATGTGTCTTTACTCTAAAAGGTCCACATAAATCTGTGTGAATAACTTTCAACATGGTTGTTGCCCTTGTTTCTTTGGGAAAAACTTTCCTCGTCATTTTTGCTTGTATATAAGTTTCACACTTGTTGAAAGTATTTTCCTCAAATCCAAGCAATAAGTCAAAGTTGGATAATTTCCTCAACTTTTTCAAACTTATATGCCTTAGGTGTTTATGCCACATATTCACATCAATAGTAAAGGCACTCTCAATATAAGCAGAAGATGCACTATTTTCATTATCACAAAGTTTGAATAGTCCTTGTTCTACATCAAATTCCCTAGATAATAAAATTCTCCCATGCTTACCCACAATCACCTTGTTAGGAATAAACCTAACCTCAAAACCTTTCTTTACTAAGGCAAGGCCCAAGACCAGATTGTGCCTTATAGATGACACAATTAACACGTCGATCAATACAATTGGTTTGCCTTGTACATGTATCCTGAAGGACCCAATACCTAGAACATCTGAGAAAGTACTATTTCTCATAAAAACTCGATGTTCCCTAGGTTTATATACCTTCAGATCTATTGCCCATTCCTTGGTTTTCAAGATGTGTCGTATAGCTCCTGAGTCTATCCACCAACCTGTCACTAGGCGATCCAAATATAAGTATTCCGAAATTATGCAGATTATGTCATGTTTCTTTTACTGTCCGCGCTGTGGGTTGTTTCCTTCACTTTTCTTATTTCGGTAGTCCCTCTTGTAGTGTCCTACCTTTCTACAGTTGAAACACTTGATCCAAGAAACGGTTTCATGCAATTTCTTAAAATTTTGACTGTCTTTCTTATTATTCTTGCCAAACTTTTTATTTGGTTTTTTCTTGTAGTTGGTTTTGGAGCTACACGTTAACTCATCCTATACTACTAGTAATTTTTTTTTCTTGTTTTTGAGCATGTGTTCTTGCTCTATTGCTAGTTTAAGGGGCAACTTAGAAAGGTTAATCTCAGGCCCTAATCTTAGGGCAGCGGTGACCATGTTCCATGACAGGGGTAGACTATTCAGTATTGTTGATATTTGCATCGGTTCGGGGATGACTGATTTTGCTACGGCTAAGTCTCTAGCTATTATCAGCATGTGGTTTACATGCTCAACTACATTATCTCCTTCCTCCATTTTGAAGGAGTTATACTTTTGTAGTAATAACTACACATGAAATTTTGTAGTTGTATCATATTTAGCTGTTATTGAGTCAAACAGCTTTTTAGGGGTCTCATATTCTTCAAAGACCCTGATCAAGTCATCCTCCATATAAGTCAACATGATTATCTTTGCTATGGTATCATCTTTCAGAAATATTTTATACATTTCTAATTATTGCTCATTTGCATCTGCGGGTGGCGGACGCATAGTTTCCTTTAATATGTACTCAACACCTTCAAGTGTTAGAAATAGAGGGATTCTTCTCTTCTATGTTTGAAAGTTGAGACCATTTAACTTTTCTGTTTTTGCCAATTCAGACACACATATCCTAGAACTCATTTTTATGTGTTTGGCAAAAGTAACAATTAAGCGGTCTAAAAAAGAAACCAACACAAAAACAAGAGCATGCATAGAGGAATCATGTTAGTATGATGCATGGTATCAAGCAAATATGCTAATGATAATTTCATAATCTTTTTGGGAGAAATTCAAAATTTTTTCCAAGGAGTTTCTGCCTCTATACCATTAAAATAATACCAAGGTCAAAACAATAATTTTATCTATTTGTCCCTTTCTTGTAATTTTGAAAAATCTTGAGGACAAACTCATAAAATTACACTTTAGTATTTTTGTAAAATTCATAACTGATCGAGATTAAAATTATAATTTTAACCCTCAAGACGAATCTGTAATTTTTCAAAAAAGTTAAGTGGTAAATCTGTCTTTTGACCAGATGGCAGAACTGAAACCGCCAAAGGATAAAACAAACTTTTTGCTCAGTAAGGGCAAAAATAGTAATTTTGCCGAATGGCAAAAGTGTAAATACCTAAAACCGGTTGGGGCAAAACGAACTTTTTAGTCCGTTCCCCGAGGCTATTTTTTAGAAACCGTTGGCGGTTTGAGAAACTGCTGGTTTTTCAGCCCATGGTTTTCCAAAACCACGAATATTTTTTTTTATTCACTGATACAAAAGGGATTACAGAGTAAAAAACGGAAAAAGGAGAGAGAGAGGGAGAGAGAAAGGGAGAGCAGAGAGAGGGGGAAGCGGTCCGGCTGCCTCCCTAGCGTTCCCGTCTGCCTTCTCCCTGCCTGCCGACTGCCTTTTCCGGCCTGTCAGCTGCCTTTGCCTAGCTTGTCGGTTGCCTTTGCATGGCCTGTCGGCTGCCTTTTCTTGGCCTTTCAGCTGCCTTTTCCCGGCCTGTCTTCTTCGCCTCAAACGAGGCCTGTTTCGGCCTGTCTGGGGTTTTGTCTGTTGTCGCCTGTCGGCTGCCTTTTCCTCTCTGTTTTTTTTGTTTATTGTTGTTGTTGCTTCCTCTTCATGTCTCGTTGTTCCTTCTTCCCCCTTTTTCTCATTTTTTTTTTCTCTACGCTTACCCCTTTTTGTTTTCTTCGTAGGGTTTTTTAGGCCCTGATACTAGTGATGGTGAAAACTCTGGCCTGCCGGTGAATCTCCGATCAACTGCTGTTGAGCCTGCCGCTCGTCTGTGTCTGCCAGAGGTACCTATTCGCCTGAGTTGATGCAGCGGATTTTCGTGAGGTTCCCACATAGGGATTTCCCAGGGAGAGGTTCACAGATCGTCTCACATTCTCTTTTTCTCTGCGTGTATGTATATTTTTCTCTGTTTTTCTGACCTTTAATGGCTGCCTTTTATAAGCAGCCCACTCCCACCTCATCTCGGATATTCCTCCTGTGGCTTCCCTCGTATGGAGCGTTAACGGGGACGTTACTAGAAATTTTGGTAATTTCCACCATTACGATTCTGATTTATCTGTTCTAGGTAACAAACTGGATGGCCAGTCGAGCCATTACCTGAGCCGAGAATGGCCAGACCTTATCGGTACCATTCTCTTGGTAGAAAACCATCAATTTAATCCACTAATACAGACGACTGAGATTCGAGTGCACATTTTTGAAAGGTGAGACTTATCATCTAAGCTTCCTTATGAAATTAAAAGCAAGATATAGGTGGAAGATTATATTGGAGTTCATCCTTCTCCTCTCATGAGTCATGACCATAAATTACATAGAATCTAATAAATGTAGCTTTACATTATCTGAACCCACCATTAAGGAGACATTACTAATTGTAAGTAAACATTAATGATATTCATGTCACTTCCGCATCATATATATTTATGATGTTGCCTGTATCAGGGTAGGATAACCATTCAAAGCAGAGGACTTAATAAAAAGTTTGCCCTTAAATTTGGATCGGTTCCCAGGTGAAAAATGTAAAGTGTTGTGGGTTTCGAGATGTGCATTATATACATGTCACTCTTTTGAAAAGAAATCAGGGATATCTTTGGCTGAAAATGTTCACAAACACAGGACCTTGTCAGGAAAATACAGCACGTTCCTATCACACTTGGACCATGAAATGAAGTACTGAATCTTCATTTGCGAAAGAAAACATCCGGGTATGATAGATAGGTCTCTGTGTTTCTTTAATAAGTTGACGAACCTACGATCGGGAGTTATTACAAATGTTAGTATTTCCTCAACCCCTAGATCTTTGTAATTTAAAGGCAAATTACAAGAAATCGAACTTACCATGCATAGTCTATCTGTTGAAGATTTGAATTGAGATATATCCATCAGAAAAAGTCGTGCAGATATTAGCGGATGAAACTGCAGCATGATCTGTTCATCGAGAGAGATATGGTCAGATCATGCTGGCAGCTTCAACCCCTAAATCTTCACACTCCCAGGGCCCCGACCAACTATCTTTGCTGACCATCGTCTTCAAAAGGGGTCACAAAGGCATGAGAGAGAGTTTCCCGCTTCTCTCCTTCCGCAGTGAGGTGTGCTCCTTGTGAAGAAAAGTCTCGCTTTGACAGGAATAAATAGGAAGACGGCCACGAGTTGAAGGGGTAGATAAATCGAGGGAGGCGTAAATATTCGGTGGTCCCGAATGTTAAAGCAGCCTTATATGAAAAGAATTGAATAATGCTCATTTCGTCGCCATTACCAACTAGCAACCATTTAAGCGAGTTTTTCTGCGTTTACCCTCCCATCTCTCTTTCCAAAAATTAAAAAAAGATCTCTCTCTCTCTCTCCAGCGAGATTAACTTTCAAAAACGACTATGAAATGTTTAAAACAATAACCTCCCTGCAATTTTGAAAACGAAAATGAGAGAAAAAGTTCAGCTTGGAGAGCAATGGTATTTGGGGCTCCCTCATGCGCCCATTACGTATATATATATATATATATATATATATATATATATATATATATATATATATATATATATATATATATATATATAGTGCCCCCAGTTCAACAATCTGACCTCATGCATTGTGGACCTTTCATTTTTTAAATTCTTTATAGAAAAATTTAAAATTGAATGATCTAAAATGCTTTTCACTAATCAAAGCACACTGATGACATGTTTACATCTCTATGACTTGATTACCAAGAAACTAATAAAAATGAAAAATGTGTCGGTGTTTTCAGTGGGAGTTGGTGCAACATATACCTATCTACCTATAAATACGTGCGTTGTCCTCTTAGCTAATTTCTTGTCTAAGGATGAAAATAATCCTTTTCTGTTTACGCAACAAAAGCTGCCATCGTTTCGATTGTTCAGAATGGTACATAAAACTGCAACTTAAAGCAAGGGCCAACTTGTTGATATCGATGGTCCTCAATGAAATAATGACCTTTAGCAAATTGAATTTAATGAAATTGCAGGTGATCATTTCTTGCAAGTAAAGGATGCTATTAGCATTATTCGTCTTACTGGATCGGCCCCCCCAATTCCTATTCATATATATTACATAGTGGAAACTAAGGAGTGAAACCGGTTGTCGGGGCTCCTCAGTTTGACCTGAATCAAACCCTTGTCATGGTGAATCTGTTACTATTAGTAATTTCCTGCCATATGCATCATAAAAGGATGTTGGGCCTTGTCAAAATCCATATTTACCGCTAACAGTGACAGATCATCATTCAAGTTGGATGAGTATGAGATTTGTAAATCAAACTATTTGTGGTCCTAGACAAGGTCGGTTTGTAATATAACCAGCCTGCCAGTTCAACCTACACTTGAACTGGGTTTTGAACCAGCCAAATTGTAACCAGTTAGTGACCAAAAGCGTAACCAAAACCAAGGACCCTCAGTTTGATTATGGTTTTATGTTTTTAACAAATGCAACCCGAACAGTCTGAAATTGAAAATTTTCTATGGTGATCGAATATTGAATAGAGGAGCCAGGGTTTTTTAGTCAGATACAGAATCACATGGTACTGACGGTTCCAAAACCATAACTCGAACTGGAGGTGATCCAGTACAGTAACGATTCCTGCTTATGAGTTAATCGGAACCGGTGGTCCCAGTTTACCCGGAGCTAACAATGTCTATGTGGTCCTGAGTCCAACGGCCATATGAGGATTTATTCTTCTTCTTTTCTCTGCACCGCATTCATTTGACAATATTACAGCACGTTACAGCAACTATTGATATGTTCCGGTTAGTGAACAGTGTTAAATCCGCTCAGTTTTTGATTAATCACAACTTGACTGATAATTTTAAATGCTACATAATAGATTGATGATCCATTTGAAAGTTTAAAAACCAAATAGCTCTTTTCTTAAATTATTTTGAAAATTTTGTGGAGTAAATTGTGTACTCTAAGCTACAAATCATACAAAAAAAGTAGCATAATACTATGTCTGTTAGTGATCTTGCTCTTTTTTGGGGGGTACAACAGGGAGTCTGAAGCCAGATGCACACCTTGTGTATGGAACTCATGACCTTCGGCTTGTCAGTTCACCCCTTAACCAGGTGAGCTGTTGCTCTTTATTCCTGTGATCTCCTTGCTTTCAGCTTTGGACCATGGTTGTCCTTTGCTTTATGCAACCTGAGGTTAGGGGGCTGGCTAAGAGACGCAGGCCTTTGTTATTAACATGATCTTCAACTTGAAGGTTCTTTCCAGTCGACCTCCTAACTAGGAGAGCACTCGATGCTTCCTATGATGCACAAAACGGCAGGGAATTGCCGTTTCGCGTTTCGACACGAAAGCAATACCCGAAACTCATCTCCAGCGTTCATGAAACTTGTCAGTCATGTTTCAGGCGGTATTAAATACTTTATATAAATAAAATAGCAGCCATTTACACAACTACATGCACAGCACGTGCACACACACATACATACTTACGTGCATATATATGCCCGTTTTTACCTTTCATAATTTTTGCATATACGTATTTTCCAGTTCAACATAGATATTTTCTTCAATACAGTGATATTATTTTATCATGAAATGTCAGCTAAGCAACTCCTCAAAACGTGTTACTTGCGTTGCTTTTATTAATACAAAAGATGTTTTTACTTTTTGCAACCCCATTTCTCAATTTACCGAAGTTACAGCTATTTTTTCTCTCATTCCAAGGCAATAAACCAGGTTCCAGATCCAAATAATTTTCTTAAGATTTATTCATACAATTATTGGAGAACTTATATAATTCAGGTTCTCGTCCTCTTTGTGGTTGCGAAGAATATGCGGAGCTTCTTTTCTTCTTCATGGTGGTGTACACACATACATACATACATACATACATATATATCGAAAAGCAACGCTTCTGACCAATGATGAATTAAAATAATTAGAAAAGAAGGTCTTTAATTGGGGAGACTCTTGCAGATATTATAGAACATATTTATGGATAGAAAGCTAAGACTTCTCTCTCGCACACATGCGTGCGCACAGTATCCCAAACAATAAAAGTATCTTCGTATTATTCTACGTCTAAGTGAATGACTTGGTCCTTCAAGATCCTCGTTCGATCTCAAAAGTTGCTGTGGGATCTTTGGACGTTTTTCTAACACTGGGGCTGCTACTGTTATTTTTCAATTATTAATATTAATAATTGTGTATTATCATAATGAGCATAATATAATAAATTTCCATTATCATTGTTGCTATTGCTATGATGATGATGATGCCATATGCGATCTCTTTTCCTGGATTAATTATTGATGGTGAAGTTGGTTAGAAAAACAAAATTCATTTCTTTGGAAACAAGGAGGAAATTAACAGCAACAAAAAAATCTGCAACCTACTACGTGACCATGGTGGGCTTGCATGTACCCGGTTCACGTTATAACTTGCTCCAACTTCAACCTTTTCTGTCCTTCCACTTTTTCTTGTTATTTTTGTAAATTCCACTATTGTATTTTCTTTTAGAATATCAATACTTCTTCTTTTGGTACAATGCCGTAGCCAGATGCACAATGGGCAATAGGAGGGTCGACTCACAAGTTGAATGTCATGAGTTCCATCGGACCCTCCCCATTGTTCCTAAACTATTAATATATTTGTACATATGTGTGTATTCATGCATGTATTAACCAGGCTGATACTTGCGTACTATATAATATTACATATATCCTGACTCAGTTCCATGCATTGGAGTGGCACTTCTACAACCCTCCCACCCATCTACATCTGTCCTGATCGAATACGGCAGATTAAGCATCATAAAAGCATTCAATAAGAATACAGATTCCGAAATTCACCCGATCAGCTTAAACGACCATAAGAATTAATTAAACCTAGTTTTTCAATAACTTTGACTGTTTGGCAATATATAGTCTGTAAATAAGTACTTATTTCTGCATGAAGAGCGTTAGCTCATCTGGTATTGTAAGTGCCATGAAAATTTAGTTTAAAATAACAATAACAATACCAATAATAATTATAATTATTAAATCAAAATACTAACAATAATAAGTACCTACATACATATATACGCATGTGTATTGATGCTTGGATGGATAGATGGATGTGGGTATATGCATGTATATACACACACAGACATGTATATGTATATATATACGCACGCATAGTAAACTTTGTTGATTGTCATTTCACGTCTAATAAAGTCTATTCATTTGGACCTTCCATTCTGTTAGTCCAAATTGAAAAGGAGAAAATATCTAAGAATTTGTGGTTGGTCTGTGAACGTAATGCACTTAGAATGGTTTTCAAGAAACATTATTTGCAGATTTCTTTAATCCTTTCTATGCTTCTTAAATATCTTTCTAAATTCCGGATATAACTTTTAGAGAAGTTAGATTCTTCTTAATATCTTGTACTTAGTAGTTCGTTCAGTTAGTTGCTTTCACCGTCTTTTATGGTTTCCAATGGTTCAACAATATTTTTTAAAAAATGTGCTTTCCAAAGGGGGATACGTCTAAAGTGGAGAAATCTGACCACGAAAATATCTGTGTTGGAGGAAACATGGATGGTTTTCAAGAATGATTATTGCATATTTCTTTCTTAAATAAATATCTTTCTATATTCAGCATATAAGTTTTAGAACAGTTGGGTTCCTCCCTTCATTTTCTTTTCTTCTTCTTAATATCTTCCTATATTTCCCACTTAGTGTGGGACAAGGCTTGGTGGTGATTGTAATTATAATATCTTGCTATACTTGGTGATTTACTTGTTAGTGCTAAACTTTTCTCTTTACGGAGATTTCATTGCATAATATCATTCAATATACGTTTGATGCTTAACTTATTGAGAAGTTGTTTCCTTCCACTCATTCTCATCTTATTAGTATCTTACTCTACATGGTAATTTCGTTTGAGGAGAAAAAGGGTGCTGTCACATATTGATGGAACATCCATACCTGACAAGTTTGAATGGCGCTTAAATAGGATACAGCAAAGACATGGCTAACGTGCACGACTTTCAGAGAAGTATGATGCTTACTTTAGTACAGTTTCTCTAACGATATAAACGTAAATGATTTGACGTTACAAAGGAGAAATCAAGTATGTTCAATCAATTAAATATTCAAAATATATGCAACTGTTCGTGTGTGTTAGAGAGAGAGAGAGAGATTGATTTATCCATTGATATACAGTTCTTATTTAGATGAGAGCTGTTTATTTATTAATATGCAAAGCAAATAAACTTATTGTCCAAATAATTACTTTGAACCGGTAAATTATGATTAAAATGTTTTTTATTGCCATCACGTAAGATTAGTTTGTTCATCTTACTTACCTTCCTCGTCTAAAATGTGCTTGTCACACTCAGGTAGGAATCGAGCCCACAATTGGCCAATCACATAGTGCTACGTGTCAGATTCCCTGCAGGTGCGAACTTCTCACGAACGGTATTTATAGCCAACATAATTCAATATAATCCACTTGAATTTAATTCTAGTGTCTAATAATATCCATAAATAAATGTAAATCTTGGTGCCAAAATCAACCGACCAGCTTTGATTGAATCTAGATAAAAATAAAGAAAACTATATCAGTTATACTAAATAAGCACTTGTCATCTACTAGGCTATGAACTCCAAAAATTAGCTGCTACTCTTCCACACAGTCTCTCGAGCAGCTGGCCTCAGGCTTAACTATAAATAATAAAAATAATTGTTTGAGCATACTAACATGTACCTAGTATATGAATAATCTATCCATTATAATGAATACATCATAAGCATGCATGTTCCGCAATAAATAGCACACTGAAAGTAAATCCAATAACACAATGCATCATTTCACAAGCATTTCAAGGATCCACATATACACATACAACCACATGCTTTTCTAATAATTATGACCATAACTATGCAGAAAACCAAGGCTAAACAAGTCACTTGATGCCCACCAATGGCTCTTTGGTACACGACATGTCTATACGGCTAGGATGCTTGGGTGTCCACCCTTCACTCCATTGGTTGAATGTCTAAGGGTTCCACATCTCAATTGAATCTCTTGACATCCCATACAATAAGCAAACATACTATAAGTAGTATTTTCACACATCAAGTAGATTTAATAAGTGAGCATATCATATCAAAATCATTACCATCATATTCTTGCAGTTTCAATTTAAATATTTCACACACTCGCACACATTCATCTGTCTAAATCATGCTCATACTAAGCCACTTAGCAAATTAGTGAAATAAATATCATTCCAAGACACTGAAATCATAATTAACAACAATGTATAATTTAAAAGCCATAGGAAACTAATTTTAATATGCCATCTAAAGAGAGATACCCACATACCTCAAACTACCCCAAGATCCAAGTCTTATCTCTAAGGTTCTATAATTTTAACCCCAAATGGCCTTAATTTAGTCACTATAAATCATAAAAATGATATATTAATATAGGCCACCCAGCCAAGAACCTGAGGGTTCAAATTTGAGTTCTTATGGCTCCAGAAAGCCCAAAGAATTGAATTTGGATTCTAAATAGTTCAACTAGATCCAAATTATATAACCTAGACCCCATACAATTTATTTCAAATTTAGGCCTAAACCTATTTGGAACTGATCTATTGGGTTTTGCATGAATTCAACCTGAAACTACCACTAGCGAAGAATATACTAGAACCTGACACAAAATTGGAAAACAACCAGAAATGGACACAAGCCAAACATGTACTCATGTCATCAAAAGGCGTAGACATGTTAACATCTTTGACATTTACGTTGTACACAATTCAGTGACATGTGACCCGATACACTACTTGGGACGTGGCTTATTGGATCGAGAAAGTAGGTCTTGGGCGACAACAGGCCTAACCTGGACCACTAGGGTCGAACCGCTCACTGGACGGACAAGCTTGGCCTGGTTCACCAGCTACAGCGGCTATATTGTTGTTCAGACGTGATTTTCATCCTACTTCGTCCATCTCCAGGGTCAAACAAACAGTCCACTTACTTGATTTCATTGTTTAGAAGAGTAGGTTGGCTATTGGAGGCATGCCATCATGTTATCATTACAACCTCATTTATATGAGACCACTTATGAAAATTCGAATGCCTGTACCAAGCAGCTTGAAAGCGACACTAGTTGACTACTTGGAGAAACTGAGCACGGGCACCCATCTCAGGCTATGCATGGGAGGTTGGGCATCCCATTAGATTGAGGAGAAAAAGGAGGAATACGCCCAAGGCGATGATGAGTAGTTGGTCTGAGAGGATGATCAGCCACAATGGGACAAAGACACGACCCAAACTCCTACTGAAGGTAACAATGAGGAACAGTGCGATGCTGATGGTTATTACATACATAACCTTTGCAACAAATTAGCTCGATTTTAAGTATAATTTGGTCCCTAGTAATCAACCTAGCTTCAAACATAAATTTTCGGAGTTCTTTGCTTACACATGGCTTTACGTTTATGGTTTGCAAAACTGCATTGAAGTTTTCTCCCGGTTTATCTACAATTATGTTGAGGATTTGTAGTCTCTCCTACAATTTTAGATTGTGTCTAACCTTGGGAGTCCCATAAATAAAATCAACTAAATAAGGTGGTTTACCATCCAACCTATGAATAAGATGATGGACATACTGGCCATGGGCATCGATTATTTCTAGTTGCACGCCTTTCCTCCATACGATCCAAATAACCCTTGAAAGATATGTAGCTTGAATTTTGAAAGAGAAATCAAAGCCAACTTTATCTATGGCATTATCGGCCAAGTCCACTTATTTACTTCTCCAAGAGAGCAACAATAATGGGATTGTGTTTCCTTATATGCTTTTGAGAGTTCTAAAGAAAACCGGGCTTGTCACACCCTAACAATTTTAGGATATTCATGATGGCTCCATATTTTCATTAGGAACACAATTTTTTTTTTTTGCATCTCATTGAAAACTAATTGAGACCTCGAATTTCATGGTGTCAACTTGGCTGGCTCTCTATAGGATATCAGCTAGTTCACTTCCATTCTAAAGTATCATTTGTTTGTCAATACTTCCATTAGAGAGCCCACCCACTACAAAACTTCTAAGTTGATTTCACCTCCGACCTCTCCCCTGACTTTGAGGCCTTTCTTCGTAATCTTTGAAGCATGCGTCTTCTCTTTCATTCTCTGAGGTTTAGTGTTCCATTTTCATCACCTTTTATCACTTTGGTGCCCCTCTTGCTAAAATTAATAGATTGTCTCTGTTGTACTTCATACTATCTAGAGTGGACGACAGTTCCCTATCTATTCCAACATTTTGCGCACCTTGTGTTTTCAATTCTCGATTGGAATTCATGGTGCTCCAGTCTCCATTCCTTGAGGAAGAAGTTTTATCCTTTGGAGACTTGTTCTCAGGGAGCAACCTAATCTTCATCCTAACAAAGGAGTACTGGAACACACTGGCATGTTCCCTTTATCATCGCTTTTGCGTGTTAGGGTCACAGGAACTGAAACTTGAGGATGTTCCAAGTCTTTTAATGTATCCTAATTCGTTTCCTCTTCTCCTAAAAAGACTTCAAAACGTGATCTTTCATGTGCCTCTACCTTCTTCCTTTGAGTGGTGCTTGACTTATTGCATCATGCATGATTGGTAGTTCATTGATATCACTATTGGAGTTGCATCCATGGACCATATTTCTCATTCAAAATTTCCAGAGTTTCAATTGTCTTGGTTAGTCATCCTCATTAGTCCAAATCCCCTTATCAACTCCACCTTGAGGTCCCGCCATATTCTTTGTTTTCTCGGTGTTACATTCCTTTGCCTCCAGCAACTGTAGGTATAACATAATTTGGGAATATCTTCATATTCATTGTGGTATGTAACACAGTAATCTCGACCATGTCTAGCAAATATTGGCTGAGATTGGAATCCTTACCTATCGTCCCTTCAAAGGAAATTAGTGTTATTGTCTAGATAAATGACTAAGCTAATGACGGCAGCTATAAGACTCAACATATGCCCACCATAGTACTGCTAGGGAGACATGGAATTCATGTCTAGGCAACAATCAATGTGTGGGATCGTTGTCTTACTGTAAAAGTCTAGCAACCACAACTTGATCTTGAGGTATTGCATCCAAGGACCATCAATGAAGGCATGAACAACATCATATTCTCAGCACAACTTAACTAGAAAATAATCATTCCCCAAATCCACTAGTTTGATCTTACCTACTTGCGCTCTTTCTATATTCATCAACAATTTCCATTTGAATGATTGTTATGGTCAGACCTTTGCATCATAGGTTATCACCTATAATAAGATGATAATCAACTTATCTTCACATTCAATTGTGTGATAGGGCTACTAAAACCCATTTCATGAGGTAACCCTTTTGCTGGCGTTGATTTATCAGTCAAACCTCCTGTGTTTGGAGGGTCTTAAGACTGGGAGCCGTTATGACCTTGCAAGGTTTCTCTCATGCAAATGAGAATGATTTGGAGTGTGTATCTCATTCAATCAGCAGTGACTCTTGACCATGCTTTCCTTATTTTGTAACTGCTTACCCAGCTAGTATGGTAAAAAATCTAGTACCAATAAGACCCTCAACATTTTTTTATTGATCTTGAAAAGGGAGAAGATCGAGAGATGTTTGAAGGGTGGGATGAGTATGAGGGTTGGTGCAAAAAGGAGTCTTTTACCTATAGTCATAGGCCGATGTTTCGTATAGGTAGAAATAGGAACAAGAGGATTGGGGTGACAATTTTTTGAAGGCAGGATGGATCATTGAGAGAATTCACAATCACAAACCAGAATGGAGATGGTGATGCCAGATTCTAGGGGATGACAAACAGTCCAATGTCATCATTGAATCCTTGAGGATGGATGTGATAGGAACAATCCAAAGGATGCTTCAAGGTAACACTTCTCGCATTCACATAGATAATTCCACAAGACTTTCTGAATAATTTGGTAGAGTTCCAAATTGGTTATATCACAAGAAAGAGGAATACACTACTGCACCTTCTTGTAAGGTTGGGCTCGGTAGGTAACTCCTTTAGTTGGAAGGATAAACCACCAAACTGGTGGCCATCCATGTAAATGTGAGCTAGATGGGGGACTTCCCAAATCCACCTCGATATCCCTGTCCTTAAATCTAATGTGAAAAAAATTAAAACAGACAGTTGGTGCCATAGTGGTCAATTAACTTAGAATATAGGGTGGGACACCTGCAATCAAAGCAAAGATTGATCCATTAGGAGACATGGAAATGTATAACATAACGATGAAGCAGTTGTTGAAGCTATACAAAGGAGCTGCAAGGCATGTGTCTGCACATACCCATGGAGAATAATGGTATGAAAAATACATGCTATCAGCAACCTTGCATATCTGTTCCAAATTCACACAACCTGCGGTAGATCTTGACTTCACTAAACAGACTTCATGTCGTACTGCTTGTTGACCAAAAGTTTGTGAAAGAGTAGTTAAAAGGTGATATATGTTCTGGATCTTTTCATCAACCAAACAAAAAGAGCTGGATTGATGAGGTATGTTCCTTTGCAATAGTGCACAACACTGCTAGATAGCTATTATGGATTTTGTCTGCAATGCAGTAACTCCCATGTTGATGTTACTTAAGCATCCCGGACCTCACTAGAGTTGCTTCCACTATGTAATTCTGTAGCACCTGAGCGACTACTTCCTTGTTTTTCGGTTGAAGGTATCTCTGCTACCCTTTTCTTTGTGTGTTTCTTGTATATATCATTCTTTTTGTACTGGTAGGGTCTTGCCTAACCCCATCTTAGTAATAAAGAAAGTGAAACTCTTCTATTTCTTCTTTTTGAGGTGTTGAACTCTTTTGTTATTCAAACCCAAAACTCTTGACCCAGTAGGTGGAGTGAGTTTCATGGTTTGTACATACTTCTAGACCCAATAGGTGTACAACACATTCTTATAGAGAAGTATTCAATCCAAATCACATACTTCTAGATAAGAATGTAAATTGGATTGGACATGGCTTCATTGAATTTGACTGATCAGATATTTTGATAGTTGGATCGAAACTTTACCTCAGATTTGCATTATATATGTGAGAGAAACCATAATCGGGATCTGAATCTGAATCCAAGCAGTAAGTAATCTGATGGATCTTCATATTAATTGGACCGGACTCATACTAGAATCTGGATATATCCAATCAATTGTAATTCCTGCTATATTAGGGCCCTCACAATAAGTCATCCTTTGGTACTCCATCGATAGAACAGTACTTTACGTAATTTATAATAAATATCGTAATTATCTTAAGATTATTGTCAGTGGCATTATTTGTCACAACTAATGTTAAATCATTGACTTGAACCATTTAGAGATAGATTGTGGTTGGCTGGTACGCTGTGAGAAGTGATTATTATTAGGATGAAAAGACCCATTATGTGCTTTTTCTCGCTCTTGAGATGAGAGTATTATGAAAATCCATCAAGTTCTAACGCAGAAACAGGGGGGAAATCAAGCGCAGTTCTCTCTCGTGAAGCCCTTAATATTTCTTGTACTGACAGTTTCTTGCCCGTTGAGTTATCAACATCTCTCTCCCTCTCTCTGTGACACGCGCGCACACAACGGGCTATAAAGCTCAGGATTCTGTTCGATACGGGTGGCAATCTTTTTCACCGGTCGAATGCGGGTTCAAGTACGTAAACGACAGATTGACCCAAACAGAACCTCTTATTTCACCTTGCTGGATACTAGCAGGACTTGACCGTGTTCTGGTCAATCCGACCTGAATGACTTGTTCTTGAAGTAGGATCCGTGGAAAGAACTGGTCAAAACACTGCCTAGCATGGTTGGCAGGCGTACTACCACAGCTCAGGTGAATGTGTACTGAATAAATTAAACCAAAAGTATGTCATGAAGTGCAAACGAGTAACTTTTTGTCTCAAATATATTGCACTGCAAGAAATGCGGAATGATACAATAACAACAACAACTAAGCCTTTTCCCATATTAGACAGGGTCGGCTACATGGATTCTTTGTTTCAACAAATCCCTATCGTGTGTCATGTTAGCGGTTAACTCACAATAAGCTAAGATCATTCTTTATTTTTTCTTTCCAACACTTTTGTGGTTGTCCTCTACCTCTCTTAATACTTTCCAAATTTAGTTTTTCATACCTTCTTAAAGGTTCTTCTTTTGATCTTCTTTCTATATGTTCAAACCATCTTAAACGATATTCTCTCATTTTATCCTCTATTGGTGTCACTCCTAATTTGTTTCTAATAACCTCATTATATATATGGTCTTTTCTTGTATGACCACTCATCCATCTCAACATCTTCATTTCTATCATAGACATCTTTTGTACATGTTGATGATTAACTGCCCAACACTCAGAACCATAAAATAAGGTAAGCCTAATTGCTGCTCTATAATATTTACCTTTTAACTTTATTAGTATCTTCTTATCACAAAGAATACCTGATGCTCCTCTCCATTTTAACCAACCAGCATTAATTCTATGTGTAACATCTCCATCAATTATTCAAAAATTGACCCTAGGTATTTAAAACTTTCTTTTTGAGGGATGCAATGTGTGCCAATTTTAATTTTTATGTCCTATGAAGTAACCAAATGATCAAACTTACATTCCATATATTCTGTCTTTGTTCTACTTAGTCGGAGGCCTTTGCTTTCTAATGTTTCTCTCCATGGTTCTAATTTTCTATTAGCTTTTTCCTTAGACTCCTCCACTAACTCAATGTCATATGCAAATAACATACACCAAGGTACTTCATCTTGAATATGTTTTGTTAACTCATCAATCACCATTATAAATAAGTATAGACTTAAAGTTGATCCTTGATGTAACCCAATATTAACTTCAAAGAAGTATGTCATTCTTTCATGAGTCCTCACACATGTTTTTGCACCATCGTACATGTCTCTTATAAGGTTAATGTATGTCAATGTGATACCTCTTTTTTCCAAAGTTCTCTAAATAGCCTCCCTCGGTACCATATCATAAGCTTTTTCTAGATCAATAAATATCATATGAAGGTCTTTCTTTTTTGCTCTAAAATGTTCGTAAGATATTTCAAAAGGTGAATCACTTCAACAGTAATTCTGCCTTGCATGACTCCAAATTGGTTTTCTGTTGTACTTGATACTTGTCTTAACATACACTCGATAATTCTTTCTCACAATTTCATAGTATAGCTCATTAACTTGATACCTCGATGATTCGCACAATTCTGAATGTCTCACTTGTTCTTATATATGGGTATAAGTGTACTCGCTCTCCATTCCTCGAGCATCTTTTGGTTTCTCCATATTTCATTAAATAGTCTTGTGAGCCAAGTGATTCTTATTTCTCCTAGTATTTTCCAAACTTCTATAGGAATATTGTCTGATCCTACCGATTTACCACCCTTCATATGTTTAAGAGCCTCTTTGACTTCATTCTTTTGAATACGTCGGTAGAAATTGTGGTCTATATACTTTTCTAATTTGGCTAACTCTCCTAAGCTAATATTAACATCTTTATTTTCATGAAAAAGCTTATAAAAATAGTTTTTCCATCTATTTCTTATATCATCATTTGCCACTAGAATTTTTTCATCCTCGTCCTTGATGCATCTTAACATAATTAACATAAAAAGCGGGACTCTTCCAATTATAGATCAACTGGTCATATCTTAAACATGGATTATTTTACCATTTACTTGAATGACAATCCGATGTAGTGGATCTATGAATCTTGACCTCTAATTTCGGGTGAGCTATATTTGGTATCTCTCGTGAAGTATGATCTTTCTTAAGACTCAAGTTACAACCTATCAAAATCGAGAGCTATCTCAATACTTGTTGAATTCATTCTCATCGAGTACTTTAAATCTAGCTGATGCTGAATTGAATTATCTGTGGTTCTAGGTCCCAATATAGTTCATTTACAAGTGGTTATATCCAGGTATGAAGCTCCTTCAACCATTTGAGCGCAATCCACTTGACTTTCGTCACCCATGATCACTATGAATGAATTATGATCAAGCAGCTTAGCTTTCATTTTAGCAAATAATTTGCTATTGATGAGGTTGTGAGGTCTATCAGTGTAGCTAAAACATATCCCTTACTAGCATTTGCATCAACAATTACTGCATTGTCACGAGGATTGGCTATTGCTTTTATATGCATCATGCGCTTCACCTTCAATGTATGTCAATATTAGCATGTGAATCTTCACGACCGACCATCTTGAAGAAACTCTTCAAACACTTAATCTTCACTGTCATGCTTTGAGTTGCTTTTGTGCTTGCGTATACAAGTTTACTTATAAGAGTACACCTGACATACCTCTTTTTCTTATTTCTTTAAGTTGGGTTCGGGACCATGCAGGTCCCCTCGACGTTACTTTGACCTTCTTCACGCCCATTAACGACTAATACAAAGGCAAGGATATATTCATCCCAACAGGCTCTGTAGTAACAATGTACGTGGAAACTTTTGTAGCATGTACGGATTGGCCTTCACTCCTAAACATGGTCATATGCATTTATAAACGACTTGGATCATTTTCTATACATATTATTGTGAGCTCCCAATCAACGCATTTAATTTCATTTTCTCAAAAGCACATTATAAAGCAGCGAATCTTTGGCGTCCAACTGTCACGCATTTGATGAACCCACAACGTTGTGTTTCTACAACTCGGGGAATTGGCCATAAGCCAAAAATGACTCCAGCAAAGTATCAGGCGTCGAAAGGAACTCGGCAGTGTGAGCCACGGGAGAAATACGGTGGTAGGGTGATGGCGCACGCTTTTTTCCAGAGTCACTATCAAATCAGAATTAGAAAACAATCTACAACAGGTGAACTACTTCTTCAAAGAACTTGGACAACTTTGTCCAGAAGATCATAATGAACAGCTTGCAGTAGCAACCATGGACTCAGTCAGAGGCCTAAAATGTATATAATTAAATAGTCTGATATTCTATCTCAAAGGTGGTAACCATACACGATTTTCCTAGGGCTCATTTTGCACACACACAAAGAGAGAGAGAGAGAGGAGCAATTCACTCCATCTGAAAATTTAAGATAGAATGACAAATTTAACAAAAGTGACTACTTTTAAGAAAATAAGAAAATAGGTATACGCATGTGATGCTCATGCAGAAAACTTGGAACTGATTATTTGCATGTATTCTTCTGATACATAGGTTTTTAGGAGTTCAAAAACGAAGTTTAAGCCTCTTGAGCTCTATGATGTTACTGGATCAAGTAAAAAGATGTGATTTGTCTTGTTCCACACTTAACTACTCACTGTTTGAAATGATGACCTTACGAGCACGCGCACATGCAAACACAGGTCCCATACCAAGTACAATGGACTGTAACCAAAAAGCTGAACATGGAATCCATATTTTGAAACACCAAAAAACCTTGTAACTGATTATTACATCCGATATTTTTTTAAATACACAAAAGAGCTCGAATACTAAAGCTTTTCGCGCTTTCAGCTTCAATTTATACAGTATAGAATATGTAAAAGAGTTGGTCTATGATCCCCTCACATAGTTTGACTATTATGGTTCTCACACACACAGGGATAATAGATATGTGGGTAACTACATCACGTAAAGCTCTGCTGCATGCGCTCGGCACAAAGAAACTAAAATAAGAAAAAGGACAAACGGCATTATTACGTGCATCCAGATGTGCAGGTGCCAGTTTAACCGACAAGAGATGCAGGGTGACCACACAACCTATTCAAAATTCTAGCCTTAAAACAAAGTGCGGCCCCATTTTGGTGCCGGTATTCATGCTGTCACAACTGTTTAACAATAAAAAAAGTTATATATATATATATATATATATATATATATATATATATATATATATATATATATATATATATAAAAATCATCTTTTGTGTGTTAAAATGTCTGAACTCAAATAAAACTATTTATAGTTTTTAACAGTATCTATCAATTTACTCACAAATGTGGATGTCTTTATAGAGAGAGAGAGAACAGATCGTGCTGACCTCTAACGTGTTCATGCATTACTTTACTCATTACTTTTGGATAATACGAATCTAATTTAAAAAGTTTTTAAAATTTTGGAAAAAAATAACAATGTTATTGAACTCTTGCTTTCAAAAAGCTGAGCTACAAGTGAGCAGCCTCACTGGGCATGATATATATATATATATATATATATATATATATATATATATATATATATATATATATATATATATATATATATATATATATATATATATATATATATATATATATATATATATATATATATATACATATATTAATGTCAATTGCGCACAGTTTAGTTACTTCATCAAATCACATGACTCAAACTGAAATTCATTTGTAGGCAAAGATTTGCCTGGTTCGAACAGAATTTTACCTGTCTTTTCTGGTACCGTTTAAGTCTAAACAATAATTTAAAAAGAAAACGAATAATAAAAAAGGAAAGACAAAAGGCATACTTCCAGAAGATTAGGACTATGGGGCCGATAGCCATCGACTTTTCTGAAAAGGAGAGTAGAAAAAGAAAAGGAAAAGCTTTCATTCTTTATTGGATATATCAAAAGGTGTTACACCAAAATTACAGAAACAAACAAATGAAACAGAGAAGGTCTCTTCTCGTTACATGATACTCTTTGCTATGGAACCAGAGTCAAAAGATTGTAAATATTTTAAAGAAAAGGAAGATCTCGACATATATCTGTTGGAGTCAACTAATTTGACTAACATTACGTAGTCCACTAATAAGATGGATGCGAGGATCTGCATTACTGTAAAAGGAATGGGAATTCTTCTACTCCTCTTCCTGTTTAAAAACAGCGTCATCCGTATTTTAGTTGAACAGAACAAATAGGTCTTTCGGTGCACCAACTTCCCTTTCACACTATTAGCTTGTCCCCAAGTTTATCTTTTCTCGCATGAAAACCTTCCTTTGAAAGAATAATTTGACAACACCATTTATATGGACTAGATGAATATTGGGGTACAACATATAACTCGCGAGTGCCTATAAATAACACAAAGCATGTGTACTGGAAAACAAATTGCCTTCTTTACCATAACTGAAGAAAGGATATGGTTGCAGTGGAATAATTCTGAAAACAGTCTCTGAAAAACCTCATATACCGAATCTAGAGAGAGAAAGAAAGAGAGCGCACACAGATATATATATATATATATATATATATATATATTATGTCAATCATGCATAAAGTGATGGAGCCGCTGACCTACTTCTTGAAGACTCTGTTTCGAAGTTTATGTATTTCTTTTGATTGTCTTTTTGTATTTTTCATACTCATACTTGTTTCATGTCATTTTTCTGCTCTATTTATAGAGCAGAGACTGCTCCTGATCTCTTGGCTTGCCTGCTTGGTTTCCTCGTCTGAGCAGTCCGAATCCGGACAGTTACCGTGAAATCCTTTAACCGTCCGGCGGTTACTGATGGCCCTATCTGATAACCCTCTTTGTTAACGGACTGGATGGTCAGTCCAGCCGTTACCAGATAAGATTGCCGAGAATGGCCACCCTATCTGTAACATCTCCCACTTGGCCATTCGAGCCAAGTGTATCGACATACTGGTTTTCCTCCCACTTTTCCTGGGTTTTACCTAGTTATGTCATTTCCTGATTACTATTGCAATCAGAACCTATTGTGCGGTTATTTTCCTTCACAACATTTTATCTATTGTATGGTTGTTTACCTATACAACACCAGTCATCCGTTGTGTGGTTATTACCTTACACAACAATCAAACATATCTCAAACCCATGTTAGTAACATGTTTTGAGAAAAGTTCCTCTGTTATGCCTTTTGTTAAGGGGTCTGCCAATATATCTTCTGTTGGCATGTATGAGATGGATATTTCTTTTGTCATAACCATATCATGAACATATTGGTATTTTACCATTATATGCTTGCTTTTGGAGTAATCAACTCCACTCTTGATAAGAGTAATTGCTGCATTGTTATCACAATAGATAACTATTGGCTCGTCTGTTATTTCCAACTTCAATTTTCATATGAAGCGGCTTATCTAGACATCACTCATTGCAGCCATACAACAAGCTACATACTCAGCTTCCTGTGTATGCAATTCTACACAGCCCTGTTTCTTACATGCTCAAGAAACAGCACCACCTCCAAATAAGAATATTTGTCTTGAGGTTGATTTGTTGTCATCTTTGCTCACAGCAAAGTCAGCGTTTGAGTATCCTACCACTTTCAGTTCATCTGCTTAAAAACACAGTTTCAAGTCCTTTGTTCCTTTCAGATATCTTAAAATCCTTTTCACAGCTACCCAGTGCTGTCAACCAAGATTACTTTTATATCTACTTACAAGACCAACAACAAAGCTGATATCAGGTCTTATATACAACATAACATATATCGAGCTACCAACAACTTGTGCATAAGAAACATTAGGCTTATCGTCTCCTTCACCGGGACAATCAACCTTACTCAATTTGACCCCTTTTGCAATAGGTGTATCTGTAGACTTGCATTCACCTATTTTAAACTTCTTGAGGATATAGTCAATATATCTCTCCTCACTCCGGCATAAGAGTCTAGATTCTCTATCTCGAGAGATCTTTATTCCCAAGATATAGGATGCTTCCCCCGTGTCCTTCATTTCAAACTTGGAATTCAACCATGACTTGGTTTTGACAATCATCTCGTTGTCATTTTCAGTCAACAATATGTCATCTACATATAATGATAGGATGACAAAGTGGCTCCCACTGTTCCAAACATATATATACAGTGATCAAGTTTATTAGCCACAAACCCAAGTTCTACAATGGCATTTTGAAAAGTTAAATACCATTGACGAGGTGACTGTTTCAGGCCATATAGGGATTTTTTCAACCTATATACTTTATCTTCTTAGTCTTCAACCACAAATCCTTTGGGCTGCTGCATGTATATGATTTCTTCTAAATCTCTGTTCAGAAAAGTTGTCTTTACATCTAACTGATGTAAATCCAAATCATAATATGCAACTATTGCCAGGATTATACGTATGGATGCAAATTTCGCAACTGGAGAATATGTCTCAATATAATCTATCCCCTCTTTTTGCGAAAAATCTTTTACAACCAACTTCGCTTTAAACTTGTCGATTGTATCATCGACCTTGTATTTCTTTTTCAGAATCCATTTATAACCTATAACTTTCCTTCCTTTTGTTAAATCAGTTAATTCACATACTTGGTTTTTCTTAATGAATTCAATTTCCTCATCCATGGCTTTCTCCTAGTCTATTACTTCTAATGAGTTTATTTCTTGTTGATAAGTCAAGTTATCAGTCAACTCATCTAAATCTACTAAATTACACACTTCTTCTGCAAAATAAGTGTGATAATCCTTTAAGTAAGACGGAGTGACTCTTGGCCTCTTATGTCCATTTAAGGTATCGATAGTTTCAGGAAGATCTTCAATGGGCTCAAAAGATGATTGGTCTAAGTCTACCAAATCATCAACACATTGCTCATCGTTTTCTAGGATGTCATTCTTAGTATCTTCTAAGAATTCAACATCTCTACTTTCAATAAGTCCATGGTCCTTATTGCAATATATCTCCACCTCTTGAGATGACCTAGGTTGGATTTTCTTTCAAACTATATCTCATATGGTGTAGTGAATACAGCTTTACATAGTACTCTAGTATGTAAACCGCTGTACTTACTGCTTCACCCCAAATTATCCTTGGAAGAGAGGTATCGATTAACATTGACCTTGTCATATTCAGCAATGTTCTATTGTATCTTTCAGCTATACCATTTTGCTAAGGTGTCCTAGGCATTGTATTCTGTTTTGCAATACCAAAGTCTTTACAAAATTTCAAGAATTCTGCCGAGGTATACTCACCTCCTCTATCTGATCTCACCTCTTCTGTCTGATCTTAAGACTTTGATCGAATGCCCTAATTGATTCTTCACTTCTTGCTCATATTCTTTAAAAACATCAAGTACATTAGATTTATGTGCCAAAAGATATAGATACATATATCTTAAGTAATCATCGATAAAGGTTATAAAATAACTCTTTTCTTAATGTGTCTTTACTCTAAAAGGTCCACATAAATCTGTGTGAATAACCTCCAACAAGGTTGTTGCCCTTGTTGTTTCATTGGGAAAAACTTTCCTCATAATTTTTCCTTTTATACAAGCTTCACACTTGTTGAAAATATTTTCCTCAAATCGAGGCAATAAGTCAAAGTTGTATAATTTCCTCAACTTTCCAAACTTATATGCCCTAGGCGTTTATGCCACATATTCACATCAATAATAAAGGCACTCTCAATATAAGCAGAAGATGTATTATTTTCATTGTCACAAAGTTGAACAGTCCTTATTCTACATCAAATTCTCCAGAGAATAATATTCTCCTATATTTTCCCACAATCACCTTGTTAGGAATGAACCTAACCTCAAAATCTTTCTTTATCAAGGTAGGAACCGAGAACAGATTGTGCCTTATAGATGGCACAATTAACACACCGGTCAATACAATTGGTTTGTCTTGTACATGTATCCTGAAGGACTTAATACCCAGAATATCCGAAAAAGTATTATTTTCTATATAAATTCGATGTTCCCCAAGTTTGTATTCTTTCAGATCTATTGCCCCTTCCTTGGTCTTCGAGATGTGCCGTGTAGCTCCTAAGTCTATTTACCAACTTATCATTGGGCGGTCCACATATAAGCATTCTGAAATCACACAGATTGTGTCATACTTCTCTGATTGTCCGCGTTGTGGGTTCTTTTCACCACATTTCTTGTTTCGGCAATCCCTTTTGTAGTGTCCCATCTTTCCAAAGTTGAAACACTTGACCCGAGAAGCGATTTTCTGTAATTTCTTAATTTTGACCGCCTTTCTTGTTATTCTTGCCAAACTTCTTATTTGGTTTTTTCTGATTGGTTTTGGAGCTAGATGCTATCTCATCCTATACCACTAGCAACTTTTCTTTCTTGTTTTTGAGCATGTGTTCTTGCTCTATTGCTAGTTTAAGGAGCAACTCTAAAAGGTTAATCTCAGGCCCTAATCTTAGGGCAGTGGTGACCATGTTCCAAGATGGGGTAGACTGTTCAATATTGTTGATATCTGCATCGATTTAGGAATGACTGATTTTGCTACGACTAAGTCACTAGTCATTACTAGTATGTGGTTTACATGTTGTACTATATTGTCTTCTTCCTTCATTTTGAAGGAGTTATACTTTTGTAGTAACACATGTGCATGCAATTTTGCAGTTGTATCATACTTAGCTGTTATTGAGTCAAACAACTCTTTAGGTGTCTCATATTCTTCAAAGACCCTGATCAAGTCATCCTCCATATAAGTCAACAAGATTATCTTTGCTATGGTATCATCTTTCAGAAATATTTTATACATTTCTAATTATTGCTCATTTGCATCTGCGGGTGGCGAACGCATAGTTTCCTTTAATATGTACTCAACACCTTCAAGTGTTAGAAACAGAGGGATTCTTCTCTTCCATGTTTGAAAGTTGAGACCATTTAACTTTTCTGTTTTTGCCAATTCAAACACACATATCCTAGAACTCATTTTTATGTGTTTGGCAAAAGTAACAATTAAGCGGTCTAAAAAAGAAACCAACACAAAACCAAGAGCATACATAGCAGGAATCATGTTAGAATGATGCATATCAAACAAGTATGTTAATGATAATTTCATAAGCTCTTTTGGACAAATTCAAATTTTTTTTCCCGAAGAGTTTCTGCCTTTGTACCCCTTAAATAAAACCAAGGGCAAATCTATAATTTTATCTATTTGTCCCCTTCTTGTAATTTTGTAAAAACCTGAAGACAAACTCGTAAAATTACTCTTTGGTATTTCTGTAAAATTCGTAACTGATCGGGGTTAAAATTATAATTTTAACCCTCATACCGAATCTATAATTTTTCAAAAGTACAGGGGTAAATATGTCTTTTGACTAGATGGCAGAACAAAAATTATCTAAACCGAGAAGGACAAAAAGGTAAAGTGATACGGTATTTCGTAATTTTCATAAATAGCCAGAGGGTAAAATGGTCCTTTTGTTGAGTAACGGCAAAATAATCTTTTTACCTGAAAATATCTAGATAATTTTGTAATTTTGCTTGATGGTAAAATCATAAATAGATAAAACCAGTCAGGGCAAAATGGATTTTTTAGTCTGCTGCCAGAGGCATTTTTTGGAAACCGCATGTTTTTTTTATTCAATATAAAGGGAGGAGAGAGAGTATACACGAAAAAAAAAAGAAGAGAGAGAGAGGAAGGGAGAACAGAGAGAGAGGAAACGCTTCGACTACCTTTTCCGGCCTGTCGGCTACCTTTTTAGTTCAGTCAGGCCGTCGGTATCTTCTCCGGCCTCAGATCTGGCCTGTTTTAGCCTTTTTGGGCTATGTCAGGCCATTGCCAACGTTTCTTGCCTCCCTGCCAGATTTTTCCTCTCTTGTTTTTTTTTCTGTTCCTTTCCTATCTCGTTGTCCCCTTCTCCTTTCCTTTTTTTTTCTTTTTTTTTTGCTTACCTTCTCTTCCTCCTTTTTGCAGGGTTTTTTAGGCCCTGATACCAATGATGGAGCCGCTGACCTCCTTCTTAAAGACTCTGTTTCGAAGTTTATGCTGAATAGGATGGTCGTCTTCTTCGTTGCAACAATGGATGCGTGGGTTGTTGTTAGAGCTGTACGAGGTTTCCTCACAGCAGCTTACTCCAAGGAGATCTATATTTCTTTTGATTGTCTCTTTGTATTTTTCATACTCATACTTGTTTTGTGTCATTTCTCTGCTCTATTTATATATGAGAGACTGCTCCTGATCTCGTGGCTTGCCTGTTGGGTTTCTCTCGTTTGAGCAGTCCGAATCCGGATGGTTACCATGAAATCCGGTAACGGTCCGACGGATACTGATGGCCCTATCCGGTAACCCCCTCTAGTAACGGACTGGATGGCCAGTTCACCCGTTACCATATAAGGTTATCGAAAAAAGGTTGTCGAGAATGGCCACCCTATATGTAAGGTAAATAGGGACTCAAAAATCATTTTGCAAAAGAAGAATGAACAGAAATCGGTTAGTGTAACGACGGCATATAAATTCTCTTTCACAAACAAGCTGAGTTAGGCAACATTTGACAGACTAAGTAGACGTATGCTCCGTCTGACTATTAACGACAGCAACTAAGCTTTTTGCGACACTAGATTCCAGCTTGACTATCAATAGGATAAATACAGTCATAGTTGTGCAGATCCTACAGGATGCACAGCCTGGATATCGAACTTGTGACTATCAATTTGAAGGTCCTTTAGTCGAACTTATAGTCAGCTGCTGCATCACCCACTACTGCGGTTGAGTAGGCTTACGTACGCATCACACATCAGATATCGAACTTGCGACGATAAGTAAAGGTTTTCCATTGGAGATATATCGTTGTTGCGGGGACACAATTAGTTACCAAACACTAAGCATCAAAGAGAAAGTACATCTGAAGGGTAAAGAAGAAAGGAGCATACTTCCAGATTTTTCATCATTTGACAGCTGAAAGTGAGTCCATTTGCTGCGTAGGAAATGACCAGTACAACTTGCCGGGAGAAGAAGAGGTGAGGCTGGACCTAGCCAAACAGGACTAAAAGATTCAAACCGTCCACATGATAGCTAGATCATCCTGACAGCTTCACCCATTCTCTTATGGCAGCCACACAGATCTCTCTGTAAGTAAGAGGAGAGAAACGCAGAAAAACTGGTGATAAACCATACGGCAAAAATTTATCTTTATTATGTACTAAAAATAATAAGAATGAAGTGAAGGGACGAAGATCGGCCAGGACAGTCTGGTTTGTGATTTAGTTATATGAGAAACTACATAACAAAGTGTCCCTTGTTTAGCATTTTATTACCATAGGGCCACTGCCAATGTGTATGATATAAAAAGATTCTCCCAGAGCGTTAGCTCAATGGCAGGCTGCATTGATGCCTTTGCTGGTGGTGAGGAGCTCAACTCCTAAAAGGGTGCATGGGGGGGAGGCGGGTGTTAGGCATCGGCCTCCCCTTGTAACTAATAGAATCCTTCCTGTAACAATTCTACAACTAATGGCCTAAATTCTATTAATGCAGTAGATTCAATTATCTCTTCTTTGGTGGCTTGCACAGAAAGAAAAAGGAAAGGTGATCTATACATGCTTTTATTATTAATAAACCTTAAATGAAGAAGAATGTTTAATAACTTTAAGAGAAAAGCGAAAATTTAGACGTTGGAGAACATAGGCGATTAACCAGCACTTATCAATATAAAAAAGAATGGAATGGAATCCGTTACTATCGATGGTTGGGGTGCTAAAATAAAAGCACAGCGGCTGCTGCATTCTTAAGTGATCGAGCAGTCCAATATTACAACGATTACACCAATGCATGAGAAGATGAAGCTCAGTAGGTACTTGCATTTTCTGTCTATGTTTAAGTATTTGAATGAACAAGCAATAAGTCAAATCCACCTTGATATGTGTCTATATGCATCATATCCTTTTCTTTTCTATTAGTAAGATGGGGTTAGTCATACACCTCTGGACACAAAAGGAACATAAATGTAATCTCTATATATCTGTTTACAGTAAGGCCAACACTCACGTGGTTGGTCCCCCCAAGCAATGGAACCTACGCACATTAGTAAGCGAGTATTGTGAACTTCCTCAGAGAGTGATAGCATGCTTCGTCCAACTTCACTCTATTGTTAATTGTTCTGTTCACTGCCAAAAGAATGTCCAAGCGGGAAGGCTCGACGATTAAAAAACTTACATTTCAAGATGTGAGTGGTCGTTTCTTCCCTTATTTTACATAGAGAAATTTGGCCACGTTTTCCCATACACATTCACTGTGTAGCCAATCAAATGTGACAAGTTTCTTACTAAGCACCAAACCTGAGCATAACAATGGCTTTCGGGAAGTAATTTTTACAACAAGCTAGTTTCACCCAATTGATTGTGTTTTTTTTGCTCTCTTATTGCATTCCACGCCACGAAAGAGAGTTTCTGTTGCATATATAATTTCATATGTGAGTCTTTATTTTTTGCACAAATACTGAGATATACATATAACGAGCTGTGCATGCATATCAAGAAAGTGACCCTCATAACAAAGACCATTCCAACTCTTGATGAAAGCTTTCTCACCATCTATAAATAGATGAGTCCAACAAACATGAGATAAGAGAGTGCTGCGAATGAAGTATATGAGTAAAGTTTTATCGTACCGAGATAAGTCAAGGTTCATCTCTATTTCTGTTAATGCACATAATGTCGACATATACTCTTAAAGAAATTCATTAAAAGTTATTTATATATGAAAAGTTGAATCCAACGGCGATGAATTAAATATAAAGAAAAGTGTAATTTAATCTAACACACTATGTGTTGAAGACATTGCGTATTATACTTTTCTTAGTTTGTTCGTTGTTTTCCTTTGTGCAGGTGGTTGGGAAATAAATATGAACAGTGTGCAGGTGGTGGTAAACTATCAACGGTGGAATCAATCTTCAACAGCGTCGAAATTCTCTGTCGCCTGGTGCCGACTACAACATTCTTTCATTAGGCTTAATTCATACTATTCTGTATCTTCACACCGAGAGAGTTTGTCTTGGAGATCCAGCGTCAAAGCAATATAGGTGGAACATGACTTTTTCAGTGGCCATTATGTTGCGTCAAATTCACTAACTTGGACATGAGTCGGCATGGACACAATGTAAGAGGCTATCCGTAACAAAAGGTCACCGCTGTTCATTCTGAACAGGGCCTCATCATTGTGTTTGTTCATCAGAAAATGTAACCAGCTTACTGTGTATGCATGTATGACCAAAGGGCCTTGAGATTTCACTTTTGAAGTAAACTCCATTCAAATTCCTAAACATGTTGTTCACAAGACGTTGTACGTTCAAGGGCACCATCATAAACCACAAGGGTCATGCAGATTGGGTGACAAGAATGGCGTTAAACAACATAAAGCTGTGACCAATACTTGTCTGTTAATGCATGAAGAATAACCACTATGGGTCTGCAATATGCTCCATCAACCATGATTACTGGGGATATAATGAGTGAACAAGGAGGCCTATCCACTTGGGCTCTCACAAAACAATGAGGAGAATCATCACAAGGCTATCAAGTCTGGGCTTCACCATTGATCATTCAGAGACCACCGACTCCTGAACAGACTTGAGCCAAATTCAGTTGGTAGATAATTAACCTGGGTTTTGCCATCTCTACTAACCAAGTTGAGACTCCAGTCAACACAAGCGACAACAATGTCAGAGATTAGATAGATAGATAATCAACAAACTTATCTATGATTGTTGTCGGTAAACTGGAGCAAGAAACTACAGTTTTCCCCAATAAAGAACTACTTGTTTCATGGCTTTGGAGTCCAACATCCCGGGTTTAAGTCAAGCAACCGCACCCAGAAGGCGGTGGCGGGGGGTATTTCTAACTTCCAACCACATTCTGGCTGCGATTTGTTAACCACAAGTGCCCTCCTTGAGGATTCTCAGGCTGCCTCTTCCTCGTTCTCACTCGGGTTAAGAAGATGGCATTACTCCCGGCATGGAATTTCACAATTCGGCATTGGCTTCACATTCTTTTCAGGCTATGAATTGATACCCCATTTTTGCTCCTACCCTCAACTTCACATGTTAGATTGGAAATAGCTCAAGACATTTTAAGTATCATTTCTGGGATATAGCTCAAGACGCTCAATAAACCAACCAAAACCAAAAACCAGGCTTCAACCCACACTAAAAGTCAGTTCATGGATTCTTAATCACCACGAGCTCTATTTTATGGGTAAGTATCATTTCTTTTCTGACAGTAATGAGTCTCATTTATTACTGTCCTTTCAACAATTTTGATGTTCTCCTCGTTGCATTTTAAGTGTTTATCAACTAATTTCTTATGCATTTGGCTGTGAAGGTCTCGCTTCGATCCAACCATTCAAGGAAAACATCGGTTTACATATGTGGGTAGGGTAGCTGTCTGCGTTTAGGGTTTTTTGCCTTGGATATAGAAAGGGTCTCAGTTTTGCTTAATGGCTACGGTTCATGGCCTTTTCTCGAGATTATAATGTTCAACAAACTCCTATATACATATGGTTGAGAAAATGATCTTGGATGCTTTGTTGTCTACCTGATTTTATCTTAGAGGCCTTGACATAGGCTCTTACGTAAGGGAACTGATCGTAACAGGTAAATTCAGGTACCACATCTTAACAAGAAAAGAAACTAGTTAGTGGCAATAACTAGAAAGATAGACAAAGATGCTACTCGCTGTGAACTGCACCTAGCCTGTTGTCCTAGAACCCTAAACATAGACACAGCCCTAAACGCTAGAATCTAGCCCTAAGGGATGGTACTTCTCTTAGTGTTACGTGGTCCAACCTTCCCTCCTGAAGTAACAAATGAGTTCTGCAGCTGCCATTGTTATTACTTCTGTGCCCACATCCTGAACTCTTTCGGGCCACAATGGCGTTCATGAACGTCATCATTAGGGTTTCTCTGGATCATCACATGCAGTCACATGTCACCCATGCATGTGGTAGGAATCCACATAGGGGTGGCACCAACACTTCTTTATTTCTTGTGGGTTGGATAGGTCAAATAAATATATCTGTACTCTATTGTGCACATTGCTTATTAATTTATAATGATGTTGGACATACTGGACCGTACTTGTTATTTTGCAGAAATACCTATAAATAAATAAAAAAAAAAACTTATAAACACCTAAAAAATTTTCAAAACACTTTTAGAATTTATGCTTTTTTTAGGAAAATTGTGGTTACAAGTATTTTAAGGTTTTTCAACAAAGACACCTTAAACGAACCTATTTACATGCCAAAATTTTGTAGAAACCTCAAAATAAGGGTATCTTAAATCTTTTTAAAACAAATCAAATTTTCACAAAAACAAAAAAAATGACCATTCTACTCTCATGGCCAAATAAGCAGGATTTTGCAGTTTCAAATTATTTCATTCAAAGAAATAATAGTTTCAAACAATTTCCTTCAAAGAAACAAATGAAAATGGAACATTGCAAATAAAACTCATAAAATGTTTGCAAAATAAAAATTTTACATACCTACAAAACCTCTAAAATTAAAAAACAAACAAGTCTAAAATAAGACCTCAAAAACTCGTCAGATCGAGGATAGTCCTCCACCAAGACCTACACTCATGAAAGGGTTAAAGCGGTATGAGATCCTACACCCATCAAAGGGTTAAAGTGATCATAATGGTAAATGACTAACTCACATAGTGAAAGTAGGTCACTCATGCAAACAACATTGGGATGAGACTCACTTGTGTTCCAAAAGAATATTTGAAGACTTCATTCAAATTTGATGTTTTCAAATATATCTTAAAAGAAATGGTTTTAAAGAATCAAAACATTTAAACCATCAAATGAAATCCTATCCGAAAAGTGATTGGATCAAGCCGAAAATCATCCTTACCAGAATGAGAAAGTAGAGGTGTTTCGCCTAGAGGTAATAAAAATGCCCATCCAAGACATATAGTGATTCAAAATGCAAGTGGATCAAACAAACTCAAACCAAGATAGGTCACACACGAGGCGAGCCCAAATCATGTTCAAAATGGGCTCACATACAACGAGCCCAAAATCAAATTAAACAAGATGAACACATGACCAAACCTAATTAAGTCAAGATCAAAATGGGTTGCACATACAACCAATCGAAAATAAAATCAAATAAGATGGGAACATGACTAAGCCCAATTCAAGTCAAGATCAAGACGAACAACACATGCAACTAGCCCAAAATCAAATCAAAGAAGATGGGCTCATAATTAAACCCAAATCAAGTCAAGGAAGGCTATACCAAGGTAGTCAAGGTCAACACCAAAGGAACTATGGGTTGCACTCAACCAACACGAGCCAACATCAAGGCCAAGTCGAAGGTCATGTTCAACCAGGGTGTGTCAAGATCAAAACGAAGTCAAGGATTGCATCAAGTGACAAAAGGTAGGCCGCTCCTTACCCAAAACCACACTAGGTAGAGGCGGGTTGCAACTAGTCGACTACACCTAGCTAGATGCACCTAAGTCAAGGATGGTTGCACCAAAGGTACCTTTAACCAAGAAAAGGGGACTACTCATGTGATCAATAGACATGGCTTAAATAATACAATAAGTTGTTCACACATAAAGTATCACATACAAAGGAACAATGTTATATCAATAATTAACATATAATAGACTAAAAGCCAAAGCAATGTCTAAGTGCTATTCCTCAAAATAACTCCTTAGTTTTCTCATACTAGTAATATAAAATCGTATCGTATCGTATGATATGATACGATTTTATTGTATATCGTATGAAGATACAATACTATATAGGGGCACGTATCGCTTATTGCGATTTATCGTACACTATCATATCGTGTTGTGCGATATGGGGTATATCGTACCATACACCCTGTATCATACGAGTCAATGTTTATTTTTTTGTTATAAAATCCAAAACTTCTGGATTTCATTTTTGCTTATTTTCAAACCCTTTTTCACGTCATTCCCTTTCTTCTAGATTCTTTTCTTACGTTGTTCTTATTGATTTCATTATTTATTCATAAGATTTTCAAGTGTTTCACCTAATCCAACTCCTCATCTCTAAGATTTTTGTCAAATATGTGTCATACCTCTTTCCTTTGATATTCTACCCATGTAATAACTCCTTTTTTATTGTCTACTCTTATCTTAATGGCTTTCGATCGAATCGATTTGGCATGAAAATATTGCACTCCAATGTATGAAGACAATAGGCTTGTGAACAAGCGCATGTTTTGTAATGCAATAAAACATGATGCTATTTCTCATATGAAATAGCACCTTACCAGAACCAGGAAGGATGCTAGTGTATGTCTTAGGGTTCCCGAAGTAGTGAAGTATGAGATTGAGCAGGTATTGGAAGCTTCGAAAGAGAAGAAGAGAGTGAGGGTGAGAGAGGGAAGAAATAGGTAGTTGGGATATGTCTTAACCATTTAAAGATGCTTTTGCTCAAGGGATGTATGATGGTGATGAATTTTATTATATAGTTGAGATAAAAGAAGAGATAACTGAAGAGGAGAGGAAAAGACGAGAAAATGAAAAAGTGTAGGTTCTGGTGATAGTAGTAGTAGAGTTGGCTCTTGTTCTACTAGAAGAGCTCCTATTCGATCGATACCTATGAGAGATACTAGAAGAGGAGTAAAAGGAGGTAGTGAGATGCCTTCATTTTTCTCTCACATACGACTCCTTAAGCTCAACTATGCATTAGATCAACTATAGTTTCAAAGGAGGTAGTTGAGAAAGTAGATGTGAAGTGTACTGATTTTTTTATGAAAATTGTCTCCCTTTAAATATTCAAAGCTCATTTTATTTTCAAAGTATGGCGGATGCTATTGCTAGTGTGAGATCGGCATATAGAGTCCCTACTTATCATGCTTTAAAGGACACATTATTATATAAATGAGTTGATATTGTTAATACATGGAGTTCTCAATTTAGGGAGTTGTAGAAGGATACGGGATGTTCTATTATGGCTGATGGTTGGATAGATGGTGAACATAGGTCTTTCGTAAACTTTCTAGTCTATTGTCCCAAAGACACACTATTTTTGAAATCATATGATTTGTCCCATATTGATAAAATTGTAGATAATTTACTTCCTATTTTCGAGCAAGTTATTGAGGAAGTAGGTATTTTAAATGTTTTTCAATTCATTAATTATAATGCTGTAAATATTAGAGCAGCTGGTAAGATGCTTGAGGCAAACCATCCATCCTTAGTATGGACTCCATGTGTTACATATTGCATAGACTTAATGCTTAAAAAATTGAGTGCAATGGATGAAATAAGAGGAACTATAGATGCATGCAAAAATGTTACAAAGTTTATTTATAATAATTTTTCTATATTGCATTTGATGCGAATCCATACAAAACATGCATTGAAAAATTTGTTTGTATCTAATGAACGAGCTTTATTAGTTGGTCTATAGGGATGGGATTATTATAGTAGATGTTGTTCTCAATGCTGATTTTTTGAAAAGTTGTAGCAAATATTTTAGGATGATTGTACCCTTAGTTAAGGTAATGAGGATAGTGGATAGTGAAGATAGACGTACTATACCTTATATGTATGATGCTATTGATAAGGCCAAATTAAAAATACAAGCAAACCTTGACCACAAGTGGTCATTTCTAAAGAAGGTTTGGAAGATAATTAATGTACGTTAAAACCATCAAATACATCATGATTTGCATGTTGTTGCATATTTTCTTAATCCTTCTATTCAATTTTCTTTTAACTTTGTACAGGATGAAGAAGGGTATATTAAATACAATTAACCTTGTTGAAGATTCATCTATTCGTTGTAATATCCATTTAGAGTTAAACAAGTATATACATAGTGTTTGAGATTTTGGAAGCCCAATTGCAATCCAACTCTGCTCCCAAATGCGATTAGGAATTGTATTTTTATTGATATTCATTTAAGTAATTAATTTAATTGATTGACTTTAAGTGTTTATTATTAATCATTATGATATTTTATTTCAGATGAATGGTGGACTCATTTTGGTGTAGATGCACTGAACTTGATAAGGTTTGCTTAACGTATATTGAACCAAACATGTAGTTTGAGTGGGTGCGAGAGGAATTTGAGCTTTTTCGAACTGATTTACACGAAAAAGTGAAGCAGACTAGAGCATGCTCGATTGCATGATTTAGTATAAGTTGCCTATAACATGAAGTTAAGGAGCCCTTATCAATTTAGAGGATGAAAACTGAAGGACACTTAGAGCCGAAGCAGAACTTGGAGTTGGAGATGATGAAAATGAAAGTGTTGGATAGGCATATCCAATTATTGAGGAGGACGAGGGAGGAGATGATGATGATGGTGATGGTGGTGATCTTGACTACGCTGATTATAATGCTTTTGTTGATTATGATCTACGTTGTGGATGATTGTAATTTGTTTTAACTTTTATTTGTAACTTTGTAACGTTCTGTCTTTGATGATTGTAAGTTGTACTTGTAACTTTGTTGTTTATTAAGTTAAACTCCAAATGTATTCAGTATTCTATTCATGTTAATGATATGGAATATGAATGTTTGTAGCTTTATTCATAACTTCATTAGGAGATGTTTTTGTTATAGTATGAATGCTTCTTCATGTTATATATGTTTTGTTCATTAATTTTAATTTTGTATTTAATTTTTTTTTAATTTCTAATACTAATTTTTTTTTACACAATATCATACCAATACCATATGATACAGGCATATCGGTGCCCAGTGCGATACGAGCACCGATACAATTTTTACAACATTGATTCATACCTCAACAATGACGCCAAATAAATAGTAACTTCTTCTCTTTCTGTACCACTATAATAGGAGTGACGTGCATAAAAATTCTGGTGGCACGTAGTATGTTCAAGCTTAAAGTATCACTTCTAAGATATAATTTTTCTTTTGAATTTTAGGATTTCAGGTTCGGTGGACTTTATACTTGGTCTCAATGTAGATCCGCCACTGAAAATAGGGAAGTCAATGCAGTAGGGCGGGGCAAGTTTTCACCTTGTGACCTACAAAGAATATGCTCCACCTGGCCGTGCACCTGACAGCTATAAACAAGCATGCTCTTCAGATGTCACTCAAGAAATTCTTCCCACAAGTGTTGTGAGAAGAATTTCATATTATTGTTGATTCACTTCTTGAGAGTATTTTATTTCTACATAATTGGAATTTAGCGTTCCTTAAATTCCACTGAATGAGATTGCTCAACTATGCCTCACACACACGTGAATAAAAATGTTATCAAACACCTTAGATTAATAGTGAATAATTGGTTACACGGAGTATTCAAGGATCTTTAAATGATGTTGTTCCGTCATAGGATAGAAACCATACCTACTATGATTGCTAATTAATTGGTTATAATGTAAGATTAGGAGTTGCTTACCAATAAACGAAAGCAAGCTGCAAAAGTTGTCACTCAAATGTCATGCCCACGAGCGTCGATATTTAACACCTATATAGAAAGCAAGAACATATGGGGATCACGTGAGGCTCTAGAACCTAACTTATAGTACGGACGAGTCAACATTGCTCGACAGTCACTGAAGTATTAGGTCCTAGTTTCATCATTTCAAATAGCACCTACTACCCAACCTTATGTTACCTCAACCTGATATAATATATTAGGAGCATATATCGAGGACCTCATCCCTCAATTTCTCAAGAGCTATGAGCTTTATGTTTACCCACCTAAATGAGTGAGAATTCCTCCATCATCACAGCCATCAAACATTGGGCCTCTTGTTCTCCTACCGTATCCGGTATACCAACATGAGGTTGTGTCGTTTAAACCTCATCAGCCACTATTCTCATACGCAAAGCATCGGTTTGCATTTGACGATCAAATACCAATCTCTAGAGGTAGAAGATGTCTTTACCGAATACGGAAGAACATTGTAAGTCATACCATGACTCGATCGACAGGCTTGTACCAGTCTTGAAGGGTTTTATGGCTAAGTTTATCATTTTTTTAGGATAAAATGGTAAATATTTAGGAGAATATTTGGTTTATTTGGCTCTCGAGTACAGGGTGCTGGGTGACAGTGAGATACACAAATTTAAGCTTTTCGTCTCTTTCCTCACTGGCTAGTTTTATGCTTGGTACACTTCCCAAAAATGTACATCCATCTAAACTTGGGATGTGATGCAAAAGTTATTTCTCAAGTGCTACAAAAAGATTCGTCCTGGGCCAAAACCTCAAGATTTAATGAATCTTCAACAAAAACATCCGAAGTCTTGTTTAAGAAATTTCATGAGTTAGTCACATGTTGCTAGATGTAGTTCCCTGAACCCCAATACATCACTATGATACATAATTAATTGCACACAGAAGTTAAGAAGGGCTCTTTCTGTACCACCATAATATTGTAGGTAATAGAATAGGTAGTGGCGTGCCTAGAAATTCCTTTAGGGTGAGGCCTAGTATGTTTCAACCTCACAATATCATCTCTAAGCTATAATTTTTCTTTTGAATTTTAGGATTTTGGGTGGGGTGGACTCCCCACTTCAGCTCAATTTAGATCCGTCACTGAAAATAGGGAAGGCAACCCAGTGATGCAGGGCAAGTTTTCACCCTCTGAGCTACAAAGAATAAGCTCCACCCCACCCTGCACTTGACCCGCTATAAACAAACATGCAGTTCAGAATATAAGAAGTCACTGAAGAAATTCTTCCCACAAGTGTCACTTTGTTATCGATATTTATATCGAATAACATGCAAAATATTAAGTTATTGGGCAAACGACAACTATTTAATAGAAAAAGTACAGCACCTCCCTGATAATTAGGGCTGGTAAATGAACCGAACGGCTCGTAGTTCGGTTCATTAAACCTGAAGGCCTCTTTGCGTTGGTTTGGTTTGTTAATGCTCCTCAAATGACACCTTTTCTAACCGTTACCTAAACTCTGCCCTCGGTACAAGTATATTAAGGTACTTAAGGTGATTTTATATGCAAAATTTGTTTTGAATTTGTCACAAATTAAAATTTTAAGTAAATAAAAGTCAGTCTCATTGTATTTGAGAAAAATCTCTTTCCCCACTCGGTTCGATTTCTACTCTTGAAAGTTTAATGAACTGTTCGGGAATATTTTCAGTAGTTGTGGTTCTGCAAACAGTTAGGAAAACGAGTCAAGGTGCACGGATCAGTTCGTTCATCTCGATTACCAACCTTAATAGCAGCAGTCTCACCCTTCCTCACTGTGTGGCAGGTTCTCATAATAGCTCGTTTGTGACCCTTTCTGCATCGATTCGGTTCGGATGGTTGAGCTTCAACTAGTGAACCAAACCGTGTGACGAAACTTTTAGAAGTACAACCAAATCAAGCCATCTCTTTTGATCGGTTTAATCGGCCCTGAACATCAGCTCGTGGACAGAGAGGTACTGTAATCTATTATAAGCTTATCTAATATGAAGAGGGTGATAGCTTCGCAATTGGCAATTGTCGAAGCAGGTACAATCAATCCCATACACTTGGATATCACGGAGAGAAGCAAAGCAGACGACTGAAAGATAAGATGACCAGATGAGATATTTTTCACAAATATCTCTATTCAGGCTGCTTAAATCCACTACCCGTTTATGAATAGTGACGTGAAAAGGCGATAGGATTTTTGTGGGGACTGCAAAACATAAACGCAAAGAGAAGAGAATGGCTTCTCCTCCAAGCGTTTTTGAGCAAGAGAAGCATGAGGTGAGCACCATAGACATCGAGTCCGACCTCTCCCCCGAAACCCCTTATGGTTTTCCACCCGAATAAAGATGGAGAGTATCCAATTCTGCTCTTTCTCCGTGGCTACCTTCTACTCTCAACTCCTCTCTCACATCGCCTCCCACGCCTTCGTCGTCATTGCTCCACAGGTTGGTAACAATAAGCTCCTCACTCTGTAAGACACTCTTGTCACAGCAATTTTCTTTCCAATTGCTGTTTGAATTGGGGTCAACCAGCAGTCGCTGAAAATCAGAAGAAAATATCTTTAAACCCTTTAGGGGTGTGAAACGATAGGAAGTGAGACTGTGGCATCCCCATCTAAGCCAAGGGAAGAGCAGAATCATTGCAAATAATCGTGTCAAATTTAGTTTAAACCCTGCTTTCTTGGTGATCTAATGCTAATGTTTTGGGATATTGGAGTCGACGACCATCCATTTGATGCATTTCCATGAATAATCTATCCATTTGCAACATGGCAGCATCCAGAAAATGGACTGTGATGATTTCAAAACGAGGATGAAGTGAGTCTTCTCGTACCGATTGTTATTTGTTGATCGTATGTTGAGACAACACCCGTTTTGTAAAGTGAGCCCTACTATGGACATGGTCCGATTTATTTCTTCGAAACATCAGTGCGACGAAGGTTCGCTCCTAATCCTCGTGCTTAGAGAATTAGAGGCCATCAAAGGAAATGGATCAACGAACTGTAGATTCGATACCATGTTCATGATTTAATATATTCACAATGTTTTAATCCATTTATGGTCAATGTTTTCTCTGATAAGGGTGAAAATTCTTGTGATGGTATATAACAAGCATCTTTTAGAAGAAACCGAGTCAACGTAGATTCTAGAATTGCAATACCAAATTTATGCTTAGTATCTTGAGAAATTTGAAAATCTTATTTATAGTGGAAGCTTATGATCTGTCGTGCAAGTGTACTTTGTGGTCCTTTGCTAGAAATTTGTAGATCTTAGCTATGTGAATGTTTCGGATTCTTAATTATGGTCAAACTTCTTGTTATAGCTATACTCTTTTGCACTATCTGATTGCATGGAAGAGATAAGGAAAGCAGCAGCTGTTTCAGATAGGAATGATATCAACAAGCCTACAAAGAAAGCTCCCCACAAACGTGCAACTAGATCTGAGCAGAGTTGGCCTTGCAGGGCACAGTTGGGGAGGGAAAGTTGCCTTTGCACTTGTTCTCGGCTTTGGTCATTTCCAGACGTCACTGAAGTTCTCTGCTTTACTGGGTGTAGACCCAGTTGACGGAAAGGGTGAGGCAGTCCAAACAAATCCACCTGTACTCCACCATAAGCCGGGATGCTTAGGCCCAAAGATGGCTGTTTTGGTCATCGGTTCAGGTCTCTGCAGCAGGAGCCGTTACCCAGGTCTGCCGTCTTGTGCTCCAAAAGGAGTTAATCATGTAAACTTCAGCGCATAGTGTGTTCCTCCACTGTGTTATTCCGTGGCTACTAACTATGGCCATCTGGACATGTTAGATGATAAAACTCCTGGCTTTATAGGCATGTCTTCACATTGCTTATGCGTGAATGGGGACAAAAGGGAGCCGATGAGAAAATTTGCGGGTTGAATAATGGTGGCGTTTCTGAAGGTTTATCTGTTAGATGATTCTAAGAATTTGGAAAGAATAGTTCAGGAACCCCACACCGAGCCTGTGGAGTACACCATTGAGTATAAGGAGTAGGATGTAGAATTTTTCTCATGAAATAGCTTTAGTGCATGTTAACATGAGATAAAAAGACTATCCAGTGTTAACATAAGATAAATCATTATTTAATCTTCTATACACTATCATTCGTGATTTTGGTGTTTGCTATGATGTTACATTAATGAGTTAGGCTTCCTTACTCTCAAGAAGAAAAGGTTTAATCATTTTTATCAATTGCGGCAATGTTCATGAAATAGGCATTCTTTTTATATATTACCAACTATCTTGCTCTGTTTGGTCAAACATATGTACCTATAACATATATGAGTTTTGTTTTCTCGTATATACCATATGCTCCTCATCTGGACCTTATTCTTCAATTGCAAATGACTGAGTTGAGTGCATTAAACATACCAGAGACATAACAAATCTTGTTAGTTATATTACTTAACAACCTTTATGAGTACGCGATTCAAGCTTATATTATAATGAGCAAATTACTCCTAAACTCATATAGCTGACATGCATTTGTTGATGCTAACAGGAAGACGAAATTAGCTGCTCATAGACCAAAAGAAAAGGCAATTATGACCTAGTTACTTTACATATACCAGACGGATAATTTCAACTTTGAAGTGGAAGTCTGAATTTATAAGTTATGCTCTTTGTTGTCACGTATGGAGTTTGTTGGGTTGTATCCACAGGACAAAGATATACCACCATCCAAGCTTCTCTAACAAAGTGAATTTACTTCGAGATAATTGGTCTGCTTATGAAATTTGCCCATTGCTTTGTATTTAGCTTCTGCTGTGGGTAAACCTACTTGTATGTTTTTGTTTGGAGATGAGTTATAGGCATATGCACGGAAAGGACTCCATCTTTGGTAGTGGATGAAAGAGTTGAATCAAATCAAGCATACATTAAGATTTGAATTACTCTTTGAAGTTTTTAACCCATCATAAAAGGATCCTTTATCTTGGAGATTCTGAGCTCTTTAATTTCCTCTCCTGCCCCGCTTGTAAACCTCTACTCACATTCTTCATGTTCTGTGTCTGATGATTCTAGTGCTAAATCATGCAAGTTTCGCTTGTTTTGAGTGGCACCGTCAAGTTAAGGACATTCAGTGACATTGGACCCCTTGGCATCGAGTGACACCAACACATCCAATAGAATACCCTATTCTCTTAACATAGGCAGCCTACATCTTGTGCACATAGGTGATTAGGTTGCATTTTCAAGCCAGTGTGAGCTAATACAAGAGGACAAAGTCACTTCAAGAATTTATGGATAGCTGAACCACTGTTGTTTCCCTCAACAATTGTGTAAGCTAATTGGATGTCAGGCTCAATTCTTCTGAAGTATCCAAAGGAAGCTGAAGAACCAAAAGAAAATCAAAACAAGTCTCTTTTAGATCGGCTCATGACTCAATCACATCCCAACTTCAGGCTTGTTCAATTTAAGTAGCCCAATCTTGAAAATGTAGACTGCTAGAGACCACTACACCAGAGTCTATCCATTAGATAACGGTTTAGTTCGTCTTTGTTTTTCTTGAAGGGAAATGGAACAACCCTTGGCTTGAGTCCCTTGACACTCATGAAGAAAGAAATGAGATTTTTTTGCCGTTGTTTTTCTCATACACCATTTAGTGTGGAAGTAAGCCAAATATTTCTGTTGACAAATAGAGGTCGTTTCCAAGTGCACCGCCAAGTACTTGTAACTTCTTTGGGCAGTTCAGTGAGATTTCATGAGACAAGAGGTTTACTATATGCTTCGCATGTTTCGGCCCTCATCCCCGTTACTTGGAAAAATTGAGTCATGGGTTTGGCTAAAAGATACTATTATTATTGTCTGGAATTTACGCATCCAACTCGTAATCGTTCATGTTCTAGCAGCGGCAGGATGATATCTGTCTGGTTTGAACCCAAACCCATCCCATCTATATCCTATCCATTCACCCTGCTTCAGCTAAAACGGTGCACCTCTGAGGCCCCGACAAAATTGTATGCAGGTTATCGGCTACCTAGTGCAACACTCCTTTATCCCAGCTTAGGATCAGCCATGCAAGAATAGTGGGCAGCCTTAGAGGAATCAAAAATTAAAAGAAATTTGTTTTGGATTAAAGATAACTTGATTGACATTTCATCATTAGAATGATTTGAGACGAATTAATTCCTTATCCCAGGCTTGAAGAACAAATCTTAACATTGAAGTCAAGCATGCTTGGGTGAGAATACAAGTGATCTCTTAGGAAGTCCTCGTCTTGCACCCTCTAGCCGACCTCACCTAGTGTGGTAAAAGTTTTAGGTAAGATAAGTTTTTATTCCTGCTCCCCCCAGTTATCAATTGAAGCTCAGCCAGATACCAAGAGACTGCCGGTGAAGCCCCAATGGGTACCAGTAGACCTCATCTAAGTCTTCTTTCCCACAACATTCGCTAAGGTCTTTGTAAGAGTTGAGAACAATTCTCAGCGGAGTAACTTCCAGCAGTGTCAAACCTCTAGTCATTTGCCTCAGTACAAGAAAGCACTTCTAAATAGCAGTTGTGAGCACTCTTATTCTCTTGTGCAGTGACCGAAGCGGTTCACTGAGACATCTTTTCATGTCACTTCTCTTGATCCTATACTTGCTCACAAAATTTGTGTGATAATCTTTAGCTACTTGGAACAACAAGATCAATTGCGACGTCCTGACATACAGACTTGAGAATCAATGGATTTTATCTTTTCATTGTTCTTTTCTCACTCTTCCATGAGATCATCATAAATTAGGAATACCTTTCTTTGGCTTCTATGTCGTTTCATCAAGAAACCTTCAAGACTTTTTGAAACGAGAACAAAGAGATGAACAATCAAAATAGAACAACCACAAAAACCACAAGATAAGATTTTAGGCTATAATTAAAATCAAGGTACAAGATGGGGCCCGTTCTATGTATGTCCAGGGCATCTACAATGCAATCCTATTCAGATAAGGTATTAGCCGGCAATTCATGGAAGAGTAAATCGTGCTCCATGACAAACTCCAAAATAGACCCCTACGCTTATTCTATGTCATCGTAAACTCAGCCTAGCAAAGATGTAGTCTGTGCATGTACATCCATAAATATCAACTATTATATCAAATCAACCTTTTCAATATTCCTTCAGTATTAGGGCATGGGTCTTAATTCACTTTGCACTCGTTATTGAGCTCTGAGCGTGACCTATATGATGCTGAACAAACACACACATTGTAAGCAATCAAAGAGGCAGTAAACATTTCAAATACCAGATCTCTTTGTGATTACACGATGCACCTTCTTCCCAGTCACAACTCACTATAGATGCTTCAAATAGGGAACTATGTTCAATTCTGGGTTCTAATGAAAATGAATTCCTAGTGTATCTAGCTTCAGAATCATTTTAGAATCAGGTCTAAAATTTGCCTGCCAAATAGCCTGTATACCCAGAGTAACCAGAATTGTTGGGAGCTTCTATTATGCATGGGAAGCTCAGTTCGACAGATGATAGTTGTGAGCTGGAGCTTCTTGCCTTCTAAGCTTTATAGTATGCCATCTCCTTCATGCTTTACTTGTACTTCTATGCTTTGTTCAATGTTAAAAGTTTTGCAGCTAAGCCGAGCGCATCGGCTGAATTTAATTAGCTGAAGAACGTCGAAACCGATCCTTAGTCGTCGCAATTGATCTTATGTATTTTGTTAAAGTCAATCTTTCCATCCCAACAACTTCTATGTATTTTGCTTGCTGTAGTATTTGTTTATGCATTTTTATTGTCAACAATTAGAAATAAATAGATCACATTGATTAATCATTTACAATATAAAAACACTGCATTAACTTTAACTTTTCGACATTGTAAATTATCACAAATCATAATCATCTACTTATTTTACTATATTACAGATTCTAGCTTTCTATTCGCACATGATCTGCTCAGACTTAGTTTTATATTTAAAATGTATCACATTTATTACTATTTAATATAGCTTGTAAAATTTAGGTTTTTTTTAAGCCACCACCACCTTGTGTGTGTAAGTGTACGCTTTGCGTATATGTGTGGGTGATGCAAGATGGGAAAATCGAGACAACCATTTCCCCAAAAGCACTGAAATGAGTATATTAATGTATTGAGAAATAAATATAACTTAGGCAGCTTGCACCGTGCACTCAGGGAAACGACCAAAGGCGAAAAAAGGAGATGGACACTCGTGTAAAAGAGGTGTTTCAATATCATTTCTCTGCTAGATAGTGGGGTGTCAGTCAGGGTGACAAGCTCAAGAAGACACGACACGTGCTTGTCCTTAGGGAAGCAGGACTGCCCTGAGGCCGGTCGGTCAGAAGCTCTAAACGATCATTATTAGTGAAGAAACAGCTGGAGAAACTGAGCTTGTACCATGCATTTGGAAGAGCCATTGTATAGCACATGAACTGCTGGTCCACCATCTAAGGAAAACAGATGGCTTCTGCTTTCAAATAATAAGTTTGATATTGCATTTGCTAACTTCATAACTCTCTCTCATACATATGGTCTCTCTCTCTCTCTCATATGATATGGACGACTATTACAGTATCTTGTTGACATATAAGTAGCAGCTGATTGAAGAATTTTAGAAATGTACACCTTTACTCTCAAGAAGATGAAAATTACATTATGATTTCGAAAGGAAATGTCGCTTATACGGAAGCTTAAACCAACTCCGTCCATTAAGAAAAGATCTACAGACCCATTTACACATATATATGGATATAAATTATAGCAAAACGTAATCATGTCAACATTAGAATGTGACATTTCCAAATAAAAGTATTTCTTTTTTCGTGACAAGGATGCCTCTATAATAATATGCAGCAGTATTCAAAAACTAAGGTTCTGTGTGTGTGTGTATATATTTAGGGAGAGAAAGAGAGACCATGGCTGGCATGTGGGTGATCCAGGAAATGTTGTCTATCTTCTTGGCATCCTGTTAGTACAGTTACGCTATGAAATAGAGTTTCCTGTATAGCCGTTCTCTAACTCTTAATGCTTATTGTACTTCCTCATAGACAACCCAAGTTATAGCATGACACACCACGCATTAAGTTGTGATGCTATCGTTATGATTTTCGAGATCAAGAAAGATGACCCTACCAAGCCATGGAAAGCTCACACACGACTTTCACTTAGACAAAAAATGGAGTTCAGATTTTTGTTTGTCATGAAAATTTAACCTTAGGCATCTGTGTAAATGCCAGATAATTGTGAAAAGCAAATGCAGCTTTCTCCCAATCATCTCTGTCTGCTAAAAAAACTTTGTATTCTCTTTCCCCAGCAGGTTCCCTTGAATTATTTACCCCAAAGAATACGGAGCCAATTAAGCAGTTTGCGTTCGGTCAGATACCCCACCCCACTAATTTGAGCTGGTGCATTGATGAACTTGTATCTGATTATATTTATGAGACTCACAGTTGGACTAGTTTGAGCTCGATATGAATCCGAGCCAAAGATGCATATGGATCTGATTACAATCCAATCAAATTAAACCAAACAGTTAGGCTAGTAGCACTGATAGAACTAAGGGTTAGGTTGGTCAACTGTGTACCTTAAATGTTCATAATCACTACAACTTGCACAAAGAGCAATAGCTCTCATCTGGCTAGGGGCTCCACTCACAAGTTGAAGGTCATGAGTTCCATACCCAGGTTGTGCATCAGTTTTCTGCCTCCACATTGTACCAACTTACAAGCTTTCTGTTGCATCACAAACGAAACAGCTTAGGCTTGCAATTTATTTACCTTGGACCAGCACACGGACCATCGTTCCAAAAAGCAAAGGTAGAAATGAACAGTTACCGTCAGTACTGACATACACAGACATTTGCTTTTTAGGGGTACTGTGTATGGTTATTATTGACCTCAAAACGCTGTATGTTTTTAACAATGGTAAGTGCCCTCAAATCTGAAGCACAACCAAGACCATGTTCTTCAGAGTTCTTTGGTTGCAATGGAGGGGGTCAAGAGCTTCCACTTGTTGGTCGTGAACTCCAGAGTTCTTCTACTGATTTGGAGAACAAGTCAAAACAAAATGGTCGCAGAATCCATTATGGTTCTTCTATCAGCAGAATATCAATTGCGTGATGCTGTTGATGTCAATCCAATTTAGTCAAGCTTACGTAACATGTCAAACCCTTCCTTGAATTACACGATCATGTTCTGTATTAAAAAAATATTAAATAGGTGTAGCTTTGTTTTTCTATTATCATTACTACTACTTTTTCTTCTTTGCTAAATCATATACACCCAAAGGTAGTTGTGTTAGTATTTAAGCACATGAAGGGCCATGTTCATTAACTTTCCACAGAGGACTTTGCCGGGTGAAGGGACACAACAAACAGGGATACGGTGACGATCATGATATGTGAACAAGGAGCAGAATGCAAACAAAACAGTTTAAGCGGGTGCGAAAATGCGAGTACCTATTTTTTGCGTTTTGTTGACGATCGTGACTTGTGAAGGAAAACCACTGACAGGAATTTCTCTTGCGGAATTCAAAATTTTCATGATGCTTACCAATTCTTATTCACGCTTAGACAGTTGCTAATTTCTTATCAAATTGTTTGACTTTATCAGTATCATTCTTCTTTTTTTCAACTTCAAGATTTTGATTCCAGTTCACAGAAATTCAAATGCACTGCTCCCGATCCTTTAAATTTTCTTGAAAAATGATTCAATCTTACGCCTATTCTCTCAAGATTGTCCCCAAGTTGGGCCCTTTCATTAATTAGGCTCTAATATCACATAAAAGCAGACTAGGTTCTTTCCCAGTAGAGACTCAAAGTAATCCGTTCGTGTTGAAGATCAACAAAGAGTCACAAATAAACAACCTCATTTGTATGTGCCTGAGCGCACGTGTGCGCCTGTGTGTGTGAGAGAGGGAGCATATCGAACTAAACTGGCTAGCTCCTGGCACCCGCTAGCCAACTTACCATTTAAATTGGCTCCTGGAACCAGCCAGCCAACTTGATCCATGTCTAGTCCCAGTCTGTGGCAAAAACGGGACTCTTGAACAGCACAAATCCATGCACCCAAGTTGGTCCTTGAAAATTTTAACCAAGAAAACCAACTTGCCATATGGCCAGTCTCTCTCTTTAAGCCATACGGATAGCCTAACTGGTTCTCTCTTTATCTCTGATAGTCTAAAGCAACAGTTCCCTCTCTGTCCTGGACCCATGCAACTCTGAATGTAGCAATCCCACGAGATTCGGTCAGAGAGACAGAGAGAGGAGGGGGGGACATTCAAACTGCAACAGTGGCTGCAGGAACAACCCTTTCTCACGTCACTTCTTATGAAATGACAGCCTAGTCAAAAAGAGGTTCCACTCGTTACCGTGCTGCCTTATCATTCCATCTTCCCCTCTAATGGTGTCCGGGTTCCCCAATGCCCGTCGTTATCTTTATAACTTTCGTTTGTCTTAAATCAACAAACATCCAAAAATCTAAATCCACAAAGACAGAATAATTCTCGATGGAATTTTTTAAATCATACAGTTTCATACAATCTTTCACCTCAGTAAAGAGTTACATTCTCAAGGAGGGAGAGAGAGATCCTCGATTTCAAAATGACAAAACAAAAAAAAAGAAAAAGAGGCTGCTGCTGATTGATTGAGAGACAGCAAACACAACACTCTCTTACATACACACACATGGACGCTTTCGCACTGGATTCGTACGTATGAAAAGTTGTACACTTCAGCGTACTCCCTCACGTGCCAACTTGACAATGACCCACCATTCACCCATCGAGGCCTCTTTTCCATCAACAACCCCATCTTCTTTACACATATCCCCATCATCTCTAAATAGGACTTATCATCACTCCTCTATCACCTTGAGATACGTTTGCTGTCTTCTTCATATATAAAACTTGATTGCCTGGTTGCCTCATGGCTTCTTATCAGCAGGAAGATGGCTATTTTTTGGTTACAGTGGGAGGCCGAAGTGTTATAGAATATTGCTTGCACGGCCCGGAAATCAAACTCACATGGAAGTCAGAGAGCCCTGCCAGATGAGCCAGCTCGGGCATGAGTACATGATTTAGTATTGAGAGAGGAGCGATCAAGGCATGAAGAGCCTGTTACCGCACTTGCACCTCCAGGCCTCTGGATAGTACTCAAGTGGGCTGCTCCGGCCGGGTTGGATTGAGATGTGGACTGCACTGCAAGGCACACATCCGCCGTATCCGAACAGGCAAGTTGGCGGTGCGGAGCCGATGAATTGCCGCTTTCTGTCGTTAAGTGCACCACCGATAGAAGATGACCACCACCGCCACCTCCTCCCCATCCACTGTGATGCAATGATAAGTGGGTCAGGATTGCACTATTAATGACATTCATAATGACATGCTATTATAAGTGGGTTCTGCTTTCATAAACAAATTAAGTATGTAGCTCTGGAATGCATATTATGTTTAGGATTTGCTTATCATGTTTAACTATTCTTGTGGACCACATTGTTTTTGCCAATCGCTAGAACAGAAGAGCTAATGCAGCCAAGCTTACGGGTAGGATTGTCGTTTGAAATGTATGCTGTCCACCTACCAACTTTGCCAGCTAAATTGCATAGTTGACTACAGCAGCGTTTTCTTTGTGAAGAGGATACCTTTGTGAACTTCGTAGACGTGTCCAAACACAAACTTACATTGCAAAACATCAAATTTATTGGCACTTATAAAGGCAAGCATATGTACTAAGAAAATCCTAAATAGTGAAATTTTAAAACGTTCTCGAGTGTAAATGTTATTTCTTTGGTCATTTTTTTCTCATTCTCATTTTCTTTAAACAATGAATTACACAATTCCTTTAAAAGACTCAGTAGGTTCACCATTCAACTCTTGACTCCCAAGATGATTCATGTATTCCAGAGATCATCCTAGTGCCGCCGGGATCGAAGAGCACCGAGTTTCAAAAAGTAGAACCTTTTCTGACAGCCTTAAACCATAAATATAGGTAAGAATACGAGCACGGGGAGGATATTTTAAGAAATCTTTTGCCAGAGACTGCAGGAAGCTAACTTTGATGTTGGTTAAAAGAAGAAGAAACCATCCTGCGTTTCTGCCCTTTTTGTTTAAGATTTCCTCTCAAAATCAACCTTGGGTTCTTAAACTTTTTCCAGAATGGCTAAAATACCCATTTTCATTTTCATGTTATTTCCAATTAAACATCTTTTGGCAATCTAACCAATTTCATTTGATAAGTAAGAGAGAGGTTGAGAGAGTGCACACCTCTTTTACTCTAGTATCCATTTGACGTCGGTGACTCATTTTCATTAATATTGCAGCAGCAGCTGGAGAGAGTAGAGAAGGGGAATGACGAGGATGAAGAATCCAATGAAGAGAGAGAGAGAGGGTAATAGCTGTTGAGTATGCTACATACCAGGAGGCCTTGCGCCGCTGCTGTTGGTGAAGACAACTATCAAGAATAACACTAAGAGTGCCAAGGGAATTGCTACGACGAGAATAATATTCCGACGGCGTATGGACGGTGTCGTGGAAACACTTGAACATAGTTGTGCGGCCATTGCCGCAGACACCACGAGTTACAACCCAAATAGACGAAGCGAGAAAAAGAGGATGACGATGCTCCACCCTCCTTCTTCTCCTCTCTTCTTCTTTCTCTCTCTCTTCCCCTCTCTCGGTGGATAAACGGAAGAAACAAGAAAGACGGGAAGCTATAAATGCAAGGAAAAATAAATATTTTAAGTGTAGAAAAGGGTGTGGTAGGGGAGAGAACTTGGAGAGAGTATTATCGTAACCATAACAACAATTGTTTTGACACACCGATAAAATTTTATAGTAGAGTAAGTTTATTGTGCATGAGGGTGAAAGGCAGCAAATAGTTTTTGTCCTGATTAGTAAATTTCTTACTGCATGAGGGTTGCTAATGGGGAAGATTATTGGACTGTAAAAAATATTTGGGGAACGCTTTTGTGTTTTTTACCCAATTGGCAAGGTGTTTTTGCCAAACTATAGCGTCGTAGTCCGCGTTTAATTTTCGAAATAATTAGCATTTTGACGCAATGTCCATCTTAGCCCTGTATATTCTCAAGATGCCCACATGGTGATGAAAGTTAATTTTATTTTATAAAAGATGCACCTTGTAGTATTTCCTCTTTGCCTTATTCTTTTGTCGAGTTAGTTACATCCATCTCAACATCATTTCTGTCATAGACATCTTTTGTACATATTGATATTAATGATTAACGGCTCAACACTTAGAACCATAAAACATGGCAGGTCTAATGGTTGCTCTATAATATTTACCTTTTAATTTTAACGGTATCTTCTTATCACAAAGAATACCTAATGCTGATCTCTATTTTAACCAACCCACATTAATTTTCTACGTAACATCTCCATATCAATTCTTCCATCACTCTAAAAAATTGACCATAGGTATTTAAAACTTTTCTTTTGGTGATACAATGTGTGTCAATTTTAATTTTTATGTCCTCTCAAGTAACCAAATGATCAAACTTACATTCCACATAAAACTTTCAAAATCTTGTTTTTTGTACTTTCTTACAGGTGTTTCTTTTGATCTTCTTTCTATATGTCCAAACCATCTTAAACGATATTCTCTCATTTTATCCTCTATTGGTGTTACTCCTAATTTGTTTCTAATAACCTTATTATGTATACGGTCTTTTCTTGTATGACCACTCATCCATTTCAACATCTTCATTTTTGTCATAGATATATTTTATACATGTTGATGATTAACTGCCCAATACTCAGAACCATAAAATATGACAGGTCTAATTGATGCTCTATAATATTTACCTTTTAACTTTAATGGTATCTTCTTATCACAAAGAATACCTCACATTCCTCTCTATTTTAATTAACTTGCATTAATTTTATGCATAACATCTCCATTAATTCTTCCATCATTATGAAAAATTGACTCTAGGTATTTAAAACTTTCCTATTGGGGATGCAATGTATACCAATTTTAATTTCTATGTTCTCTGAAGTAACAAATGATTAAACTTACATTCCATATATTTTGTTTTTGTTCTACTAAGTAGAAAGCCTTTACTTTTTAATGTTTCTCTTCATAGTTCCAATTTTCTATTAACTTTTTCTTTAGATTCCAACGCTAACACAATGTCATATGCAAATAACATACACCAAGGTGTGAACACCCAAAAATTTTCAAAAGATTTTTTTAGAATTTCTTCCTTTTCAAGAAAATTTGTGGTTGTTAGCCTTTTAGGATTTTTCAACAAAGACATTTTAAACGAATCCATTTCCATACCAAAATTCTGTAGGAAGCTCAAAATAAGGGTACTTTGAAATTTATGGAGTGTGCGCATTGTAGGAGTGGAATTTCATGGTGGCATTGAGCACTCATCGATAATTTATGGAGTGCCTTAAACATGGATCAACAATAGCTTTGAAAGTATTTTTACCCTTATTTTCTCTATATATAATTAACATCAATTTTTAAGATGCCTGGGTTGGTGCACTAGTGCATTGGTGTAGATATTCTCTTTTTTTCTTAGTTTATTGTCTTCCATTTTCTAGTATTTGAAATTGCTTTCCTTGCAAGGTGAAGTTACTGAGTTGGTAAAAACAATTTTTCTTTTTCTACTTCCAAAATGGTTAAAATCAATTGTAAACAATTGAACGATTTGTCTCATTTATCTAGGTAAAGTAGTGTTGATACCCTAAGCATTACCGTGATGCAACTTACATGAACTATGAGTTCTTTGTCAAAGAAAAAAAGTTGAAATCTCTCTCTCTCTCTCTCTCTCTCTATATATATATATATATATATATATATATATATATATATTTGTGTAGTACATATCACTCTAACCCTGAGTTGGCTCAATGGGTGTGCATCGGTCAATTCAGTAACTTCAATTAGCTCAAACTCAAACTATTTCCAAATTTGAAAACCAAAACACAATATGTGTTTGCATGTATATGTGATATGTTTATGTGCATGTGTGTGTATGCAAGGAGATGCTTATGATGAAAGAGTTCATAGAAGAACTCAACTTATGTAATATTGGTATATTTTTTATTGGGATAATTAAAGTGCTATAGTCGCATGAAGTACTTTATTTTTCACTCAAAAATGAAACACGTCAAAAACTGTTGTCATTGGGTGAGATCGATCTTAGAAGAAAAATTGCTTGAAGTTGAGAAATTACCTAAGATGATAATACCTCAACTACATTGATCAAGGTTATCACTGTTGATAATCATGAGCTTTGCAAAAAGTTGTTAGATATGAAGTTTGCCCATTCTTCTGGTAAGTGGAGAGTGACAGTCTATCTTGGCTGTAGACATAGTTTGATGAGCATTTGTATCCTTTTGTGTGCAGTCTCAAGGCCCCCACACAATTTAACGTGTGAGTTTCTCAAGAGAGGTACAATTTAGGTCGTTCCTTTTATCGTACAAAAATGCAAAAGCCCTAAGGCATACCATAGCAGCCGATTGAGAGAGAGAGACGGTTCCATGGGTGGCTGTGGGTATAGAGCCAATAAGAACCGTTTGAGAGTGAATGGCTTGGGTGGTTAAGGGTTAAAAACTGTTCAAGCTTGGTTCTAGAACACCTTTTCCTATGAAACGATTTGCTCTGGTTTTTGCTCTTTTGAAGGGTTTTCTACATTAAATCTTAATGACCCAATTTTCTTTACCATTATTATTTGCTAGCATTTGACTGCATTTTATTTAGAGCCGGTTGTTGTCGCCAAGTTGTTAAATCTGATTTTCTATACTTGCTTAGTCATTGAATTTGCATGGTCGACCTAACATATAAAGGTCAAGTATTTTCCTTGTGTAATGGGGAGGCTGAAGACAGATGCACGCCCATATATTGAATTGATGACCTCCAACTTGTGAGTCGGACTCGTTACCCATGTGAGTTATTTGTGCAAAAGGTCAAGCTAACATTGACTAAAGAGATGTATAGGATTATAATGTTTTTATGCACCTCAAGTGTAATTGAAAAGACTTTGAGAGGAGCTGAACAAATTGACCCAAGGAATGTCATAAGAAATACTTTATGTAAAGCGAGGTGCGACAAAGTGGCTATAGGTTATAACATATCCATGATACCTATGATTGTAAGAAACAAAATGAGGGCGACGGCGAAATTATTAGCTTTTCTTTAACACCTTTTTGAAAAGACACTTTGAGCTACTTGAACGAGCAAGAAGATTAAGATATTATTTTAAGAAAAAAATGCAGTAATTTTGAAGTAATTGATTGCAAAATATGGAACACTATAACACTAATAAGTCTTTTTATGCCCAACCATAATAAATCTTAAGTGCAACAAAAGTACTATGTAAATCTAAAGGAACCATATTAGACCAAAAGGGATTTTGGTGGTGGAGGTAATTAACTCGACAACCATATTAAACACTCTCAACTCTACCCATGTAAGGGATCACCCTTGTATGACCGGTCCCAAGCCCAGATAAAGGAGGAGGGTTGCGTTAGGCTTTCGACAACCAGTGTAAAACTTTGTCGAATTTTATACCATGGATTATACAAATTATGAGCATTGTGTTGGGGCGTTTCCTCTTACCGACGTGCTATACAGCTCGAATACAGTGAAAAGTAAGCAAGGGCCTCTACATTTTTGCCCGGATGTAGTTAATCAATTGCGGAGAGGGTTCTTACATCATGGACGAGTGTGGGTAAAGAAGTTAGTCGTACTACATTACCTCCCAAATGTAGCAAATAAATTACAGATAGGGTCTCCGCATTTTTAGTATAGATGGATGCGGGGGTGATAATATAAAAATAGATGAAAAAACTATTTTTATAAGCTTTTTAATGAAAATAAAGATGTTATTATTAGCTTAGGAGAGTTAACCAAATTAGAAAAATATATAAACCATAATTTTTACCGACATATTCAAAAAAATGAAGTCAAAGAGACTCTTAAACATATGAAGGGTGGTAACTCAATACGACCAAACAATATTCATACAGAGTGAAGGGAACCTCATGCCCCACTTCGCCTGTGCACCTAGGGATGTAGACTTTTTCTTCATTTTCAATTTTCAGAATTTCAACTTTTTGATTTTCAAATGTTTTTTATTTTTGAAGATTTGGTGCACTTGGTCTTGGTGCACAGGTTCATACAGAGTGAAGGGTGGCGTCTTTGCCCCACTCAATATTGTATGATTGTACAATTTTCATACAGAGTGAAGGGTTGTTGACATGTTCAATTAAATCTAAGAACATACCTTGCTGAGGTACTCGGAATAGATTTATGACAAAAATACAGAGGTTTAGAAAAATGGTTGTATCTTGGTGCACAGACCTTTGATTTCTATGAACCTGGTCTTGTTGAAAAGCTATGAATCTTCTCTTTCGAATGGGACCCTTTTCAATGAAATTGGTTCATTGAAGACAAAGTTATGAACCTCTATTTCAGAAAATATAGGTTTTACAGACTTTGTTTTGATTTTATCTGATCTTCTCTGATTTTATTTTCAAGGTTGCACAATCCTAAAATTCTTAAAATTTTTATTACAGTGGGTCTGTGTGTGTAGATTAGGTGTGCAAAATATTAGTGTATTCAATTGAATACATCATACGTATGCAAGATGCAGAAAATAGGTTTTTAGTTTTACAACATACATGAATGTATTTCGCCTCAATTTAAAAGATAATCTACAACAATTAAAATGTAAATGACTGAAAGAAATGAAGGAAATTATGACTATAGTTTAAGCATAGACGGGATTAGGAGATAAAAGAGCTTACAATGTATATTGTGGTAGGAGAAACCGAAAATCAAACACATAGCATGCATCTAATGAACATAAAAGAAATTGGGCAGCATAACCCTTAACTATTAAATCAATAATAGAGTTAGTTGCTCCTTAATTATAACCCCTTTTGAATTGAATGAAAGTAGAGAAGAGATAAATTTGAAAAAGAGGAGAGGAATTAACCTTAAATTGTGAAAATCCTTAACAATTTGATGAAGACGACTTGGAAAGGGGGGCACCTCCACTCTCTCTCTCTCTCTCTCTCTCTCTCTCTCTCCTTCTCTCCCTCACTTACTGTAGGACTTCCTCTCTTTCTTCAATTCTCTTCCATACCTAAAACCCAGCCCCAAGGCCCCCATTTATAGATTTCAAAGGGGGCCTCTAGGGCCTTCCACGATTTTAGATTTTGGGCCAATATCCCATTTCATTTTGATCTAAGGGTTGGTCCATTGCTGCACATAGGTGCATGTGGGCTAGGAGTGGTCCCCTTTTGGTCCATGTGGGCTTTGTGCAGCCCACATGGACCGAACTCCACCTTGGGAACGGCTAGGTGAAGTCACCCTAGCCCGTCTTTATGCAATGGCTCAGTCTTGATGGCCTTGCTTAATGACTTGAGCTTTGGTCTTGCCTTTTTAGATAGTTCTAATATTTGATTTTGAATTGGCTCAAAGACATCTCCTTGGTCTTGACTCATCTTGACTTCATCCAAGTCTTGATCGAGCCATCCGCCTAGGTGTGGTCTTCACTTGATTCATACCATAGCCCTCCCTCATGGCTTGGTTCAAGGGGGTGGTTCCACTGGTCTACCTTGGTGGCTAGTTGTGGTCCATCTTGGCATGGTGTAGGGCTTCATTAATTCATCCTTGGCTAGCTTGATTTGAACCGAAGTGTTTTGTTCGATCACTTCCACCAAACTGTGTGCCTTAACTATGGCTTTGCTTTGATACCTTCCTTTGTCCTTTGGCTTGAACTTGCATTTTGAATTGACTCCAACCTTGACTTGAATTAATTCCTTCTTGCATGTCTTACGATCACCAGCTCCCTTTGAGTGTTGGATTAGATTGAGCTTAGGATGACCCTGCTTGGCTTCAAGGCTTTAATTGGGGTTTGAGAGTTGATTGTGTCTTGACCTGTTCCTTGCTTGGCTAGACTTGATCTGGCCCTCAGTCATCTGCTTGCTTTTATGAATTCATCCTAATGTCCTATTGATTCGGGCTCTATCTTTGGGCAAATCAACACCTTTTTAATTTGAATTACAAAACTTGATTTTATAACCTCAGGTTTCTAAAAAATATTTTCATTAACAAAATAGGATTTTATGAAATTCGTAGGCTATGTTCAAATCATGCCTAGATTTATTTTGAAAACGTTTTTAGGGTGTTTACACCCAGGTTTTTCAAATTTGGTTTTTATAAAAAAATTTCCTTTGCACAAATCTTGATAAACTCCTTTTTTCAAATTTGTTTCAATGAGGGAAGCCTTTTTTATTAATTTTTCAAAAGTCGAGATCTCATGAAGGGAGAAGAGTGCTTTCAAATCAGTTTTAAAATTTTCAAGAATAAGCATCACTGCACATCCTTCAGAAATGGGCTCTTTGACTTGGCCCAAGAGTGACTTCCACCTGACGATGAAATTGTAAAGCAAAAGAAGTGTTGCAAATCTCTACAAAAGGCCATCAGTAAGAGAACCTATCACTTATATATCGTTTGGTTTCTTCTACCTCAATATAAGTCATATTTTATAATTCTTCATCTTTTATATGCTTATATATTATCATCCCTTCTTCTCTTTCTTGATTGATGTGATTGCCTCCAAATTAATTCAAGAAGTCATAAGAGGGACATTAGAAGTTATGTTTTATATGCAATGATATGAGTATATAAGTTACTCTTATGCTAGATTAAATATCTATAAGTTTATGTAAGGATAGGCATTAGGTTATGATCGCATATATTTTCCAAGATAACTATCATTCTCGAGAGAGGTTGCCTCGAGGATTTATATGCAGACGAGTTCCTCCCCAAACAAACACAAGTCCTCAACTAAATTTATTTAGATGATTATTAACACATTAAGAATCAAATTGGATAAATCATTATATTCTATGAAGAAAACTCTACAGATTTTAGTATCTTGCATAAGTCATGTCTAATCCTCGAATTTTCCAACCTTCATATCTAGGTGAAATATTCTGAAATTTGGTCAAAAAGTTGTATACACACTGGTTGACATCTATTAAAAGTTTCAAAATTTTTGGATAGGGTGAGGCTGAGTAAAAAATCATTAAAAACTGAACTCAACCCGAAACATAATTTGTCTGTGCTAAAATTTCTGCAATACACATTTAGTAAAACCTTCATGACTTTATCCGTAGACACCCAAAAATCATGAAAATGGTTTTTGAAAAGATGACATCCATACTTTTTCAACCTTACTAATTTCATAAAAATCAAAATCCTACAAATAGAGATATAGGCATTTTAGTGACCCTTTGTATTTTAGTTAAAACGATTGTTTTGAATTTCAGGACAGCATTTGGTTAAGAATTTTGTCGAATTTAATTCTGATCATCTAAGGAATGAAAAATACAAATAAAAATCTCTAATAAAGTTTCATACCTAGGTCATAGGTAAAATTTTCAGGATTTTTGAATTCTCTAAAAAACCCTAAAAAATTTAAAGCTCCTCTACTAGAAAACTGAATCGATTCTATTTTATAGAACATAAATTTGTTTTGCCAACTAAATGATATCTTGTTTTGGAAAAATTCTTTTGGTTGAAAATTGTTTTGAGAAAATCCCGGATCATAAGCCAAGTGATTTCTATTTCTACTAAGATTTTTCAAGCAAAGATTGATTTCTGACTTCTTATAGCGATTGTGGAAAAGTGAACTCTTTTGACTTAAGCCTTCTTCAACCCATGCTCAAGGGTCAACCTAGACGCTTTGAAAATCATTTGAATCATTTGAGATCCAGTATGTTTTCAAAAAAGAGATTCCAAATTGTGATTTTGGTTCTTGACTTAGAAATATTTCAAGTCTTGAAAAATAGAAACCGGTTCTGTTTTCAAAGGCCAGTTTCTGATTTTTTTAAAATAATTTTGAGTTTTCAAAAATTCTGAAAATTTTATAGAGGATAGACTTTAATGTAGAGATTCAGAAAATATATTTATTTTTATTTTATTGCTTTTGATTCATGTAATTAAATTCGAAAACAGACCTCACTCAAACATTCTGGATAGACTTGTGCTAGAAAATCAGAGGTTTAGAAAATTGATATATTTTTGTACTTAGACCTCCGATTTCTATGAAATTAGTCTTGTTGGAAAGCTATGTGTTTTAGATTTCCAAAGAGACCATTTTCAATAAATTTGGTTCATTGTGCACAAAGATATTGAGGAATAACCCGACCCATATCACAGGAACTTCTGGCTTTCTAGAATTTGTTCTGATTTTTATAAAACTTTTCTGATTTTGTTAATGACGTTTAAGAAGCCCAAAATTCTTGAAAATTTTATCTGAAGTTCATATGTATGTCTATGTTAGACATGCAAAAATTCAATATATTTGGATAAGGAATAATCCAAGAGACATATTTTATCGAACATGTGTAGAATGTAGAAAAAAGATTTTAGATTTTCAGGATTGTGCTTGTGTTTTAATCCGAACTAAAATTGAATCTACAACTATAAAATAATAACCTAAATCCTAATGATCACGTGAACATAGGGATATTAAGAGGTTCATCATCTTAAGTTGTGTTATGGAGTCGAAAGAACCAATATCAAAGCATGTAACGAAGACCGCATGAAAGAAAGATGGGGTTGTCCTGTGAATCTGAATCAATATATCTTCATGGAGACTTAAGCTCCTGAATTACAAGCCCATAATATTTACTGAAAAAGGAGATGATTGAAGCAAGGAAGAACCTGTGATAGAAGGTGGAGGAAGATCTGCAACTGGTGGTTGGCAGTGGGCAGCAACCTTCTTTCTGTCTCTCCCTCCCTCTCTTTCTCTCCCTCTCTTTCTTTCTCTCTTTCTCTCTTTTTGTCCCTCTCTTTCTCTCCCTCTTGTTGAATGGTTTTGCTGAACTCGGATTGATGATTTGAGATCTCAGATTGATTGTTTGCAGCACCTTTGAGGCCTCTTTTATAGGCCAAGGGATGCCTTTTTGCTGCAAATTTTCATAAGGCAAGTTACCTTATTGAAAAAGGGAAACATTTTGGCAAGTGAATGCTATCCATTCTTGCCAAAATGTGTCCATTCATTTTTAGGCAAGTGAGGTGTTGTACATGCCTTCTGTAGACGCGCGAAAAATCCCCACGCCTCCCCGCCTTTCCTGGGCTTGGAGTGGATCCTCTCGTGCGTCTAAGGCCTATTTATGTAAACAGGGCGTGCCAGCTAGCTTACCTAAGCTAGCGAAGATATATTTAAACTGACTTCTAATCGTGGCGACTGTGAGCAAGTGAGCTCTTGTCGTCGCAGACCTTCTTGCACCGATGCGCAAGGGTCAGTTTGTACGCTTTACAAAAATCGAGTTTTTGGGATAGAAAGCCTATGAAGCGGTTCGAGGTGTCTAATTCGGGTCTTTTAGATACGATTGCAGATTTTAGATCACGTGGATTTGCACGTGCCTAAGTCTTTCCTTTTATCCCTTTATGGGCCACCTAGTTTGTGTGTTATGAACACTCCACTACATGGGCGAATTCGAGCGGGGCTTGCTTTGATGCAATATGCGTCCTACCTCGTGGTATGGCGTAGATGCAATGCAAACTCACGCTACTCCAAAGGGAAAACCCGAATGTAAAGACAATGCTGAAGGGAAATAACCGAAGGGAAATGACTTGAAATGTAAATGCCGAAGGGAGATATGTATATAGAGTAGGTATATGGGCCCTTACTCGGGTCTTGCAAATAAGAGCGAAGGCTCAATGTGGGTGCGTGCTTGAATTGAAAGACTTACACACACGACATGAAATTAAACCCAAATATAACTTGCAGTATGGCCTTGACTAAGGTCTTGGGAATAAGAGCGAAAGCTCAATGTGTGTGAGTGCTTGAATTGAAGTACTACGCACACAACATGAAATTAAACCTAAATATAACTTGCATTATGGCCTTGACTAAGGTCTTGGGAATAAGAGCGAAAGCTCAATGTGTGTGAGTGCTTGAATTGAAGTACTACGCACACAACATGAAATTAAACCCAAATAGTATAGGTCGGCCCTTACTTGCGTCCTTCAAATAAGAGCGAAAGCTCAATGTGTGTGAGTGCTTGAATTGAAAGACAACACACACGACATGAAATGAAAGCCCAAATAGTATAACACGGCCCTTACTTGGGTCTTTCAAATAAGAGCGAAGGCTCAATGTGTGTTAGTGCTTGAATTGAAAGACTTACGCACCCCACTTAAGCAAAACCCTACAAAATTAAAGTATATGTATATATTTATGTATTAGGGGCTGATTAGGCCCGTGTGTGTTCAAAATCGTGCACAACTAAGAGAGTGCACGTGTGTGGGTGTGCTACGCCACGTTATTACAAGCGGGGGGAGACTATGCTCCGTTATTACAACCCCGTATCGAATTGAATCTCAAGCAAGTATACAGCTAAAGACCGAGTTAGTCACTTACTAATAGCTGGTCCGAAGATGCCTTGCTTGAGCGTGGGCTTCGCCTTCGCCTTGGGCTGCAAAAGGGAGCTCCGCGAGGTTGAACGGCAAAGGGGTACTGGCCGGGTGTCCTTGGTGTGCGGAAGAAGCGCCTTGAAGATGGCTGCTAAGGACGGGTTCTTTTTGGCTTGTTGGGCTAAAGGGCCTAAGGAGGGCCACTAAGGATAGGGTTTAGTTTTAAGGTAGGTTGTGCAAAGGGTGAACCTAAGGGAAGGTCTAACGAATCACCTAGGGTTGGCGGGTTGCTAGGGTGGCCGAGTGAAATGATAGTCGGTTGGAGTGGCCGACTAGGAGGACTTAGTGGTGGCGGGTAGTTGGAGTGGCTAGGAGTGATGTAAGGTAGGGGAGCGAGCTAGGATATGGGGCCAGGTGGTAGTGGTTGTAGTAGGTGTGTTGGGATGATATGGGCAGGTTTTAGGGAGTCGGATAGGGTGGCCGAGTGGAGCTAAAAGGTCTACGTGGCGGCGGGTAGTTAGGGTGCTATGGGTTCGGCTGAGTGGGGCTGGTGGCAGCAAGTGGAAGGGCTAGTGTTAGGGTGCTATGGGAGTGGATTAGGTGGCTGAGAGTGAAGAGGGAGTGAAGAAGTGGTAAGGTAGGATGTAGGGGACATACCGGGTGAAGAGAGGGTGGCGGGTAGTAAGGAGTCAGCCGAATGAAGGTGGTGGTGGTGGTGGCGCTCGGCTGGAAGGAAGTGGTGCAGGTGGTGGTGGGATGTGGAGCAGGTGGTGGTTCGGTTGAGCTGGGAAGTGGAGGACCCGGTTGGGAATGGGTGGGCTGCTAGATAGTGAAACCCGCCCCCAAGGGAGGGGGTTTATATAGGGCTGGGTTAGGTCGGTTAGGGCTGGGTTTGGGGTAGTGGTTAGGTGGTTTAGGTAGGGTGGTATGATAATAAGGTGGGCTGGAAAGGGGTAGGGCCAGATATTTTAAATACAAGTGGTTTGGGTAGGTTGTGGGCTAGGGGTGGTTTAGGGGTTTAGGGTTTGGTTAGGTGGGTTGGTTCTAGGGTGAGGTTTAGTGAGCTAGGTTAGGTGATTAGGCTAGGATTAGGCTAGGTTTAGGGAAATTAACCTAGGTTTAGGGAAGGATTAGGGAAGTGGGTTAGGTGATTAGGTTGGGATTAGGCCGGGATTAGAGAAGTAGGTTAGGTGATTAGGCTCAGATTAGGGGCGGATTAGGGTGGAAGGCTAGGATTAGGTATTTTTGGTTCGGTTTAGGTGAAGGAGCTCCCTTTGCATGGCCCATAGACCTTAACCACATCATGTTGGTGCAACCCTAGGTTAGGTTTTGGCTAATTACAAGCTTAAACCCACTTAATTAGGCTATCCCACATGACTAACCCCAAACTTGACACAAAAGTCAAGCTTAATTACAACACACACTTGATCTTATCCACCCCCACTCTCTCTCATGCCCATAATCTCACATGAAATTCAAGTGGGCCCCACCTCCATTTATGAGAAGGTGATGTGGGTCATGGATATGGATATTGGATTGGATTTTTTAATCCAAATCCAAATCCAAGTCCATACATGGGTTTGGATTGGGATCTGGATATATATGGTCCAGATCCGATCCAAACTGAACTCTGACTCCTTCGAGCTGTGTTCGAAACGAACGGTTTGTGCGGGGCCTGACAATATCAGTACTCCGTCTGCGTTGGGTCTTCGCCAACATGATCGTCCGCCTCTGTTTTCGCCTTCCGGAGATGACTTCAAAGGATGTTTTGATGATAACAGGGTCTTGGACGTTTGAGATCCTGAGGGTGTGAATTTGATACAAGAGCTGTTGTGCCGGACTCGACTTGTGTTCCGGTTCCGGGCTCTCCTTGGCTCTCCTGGTCCTGTCTGGATTAGGCCAAGCTGCTTCGGGGTTCCAAAACATGTTTCAAAAAGGTTTTAAAAGTCATATTGTATGTTTTTGAAATACAGAGTTTAAAACATATGTACAGGGTTGTCTAGAAGGCTCCTGGGTTTCCAGACTCAAACTAGCCCTTTGGGCTGCTTTTACAAAACCAGATGAATTTGAGAAATTCGTGGGATTTTGGGGTGTTTACAGATGCCCCTCTTTGGCCTTGTCCAAATCGATTTGGATAAGGGCAAAGATGACAAACACCCCTTTCAATGTCTCCCTAGATCTAGCCACGAAGAATATGGGATCGCCCCAATCTTTTAACAAAATCTCAATTTAAAACTCTAGTAGGAGGAGATATCACGCCAAAGGGTTTGCTATGGAATCTGGTCCTAAAATGGGATCAGGTTTATGCAAGTGCCATGCATGGAATGCAGATGACATGGGTGTGGTGCCAAGAGTGGCGACCTCCCAGAGACCAGATGTGGTCGAACTCTAGAGACTTACAAGGCCTGTTGCTCCAAGTGAGCCAAAATCCTATGCTGTTCGATGTTCGATTTTCAAAACTTATTTACAAAACTATTTACAAAAGGGATAACTGTCTTGAATCTCGATCCTAAGGATCTCGAGCTCTTCGTGCTTGCCCTTGTTTGAGTCTTAACACTTGCTTATCTAGCGGAGGTTTTATAAGAAAACCAGCTATATTTCAAATTCCTACACCTTACTCGAAACGTCGAACTCTCAAACAAGATGAAATTCAAGTAAGTAAATCCTATTTTTACTTTAGGATTCCTTGAAATGAACCATGCTTTAGCTTGGGATAAGCCAGGGATGGGAAAGAGATACCATGGTCCCTTCTGAAGCGTCCCGTGGTTTGAGGCACAGAAGGCGGAACACTGCTCTTTTTGAGCTTTTTGCCCTCTTTTTCCTTTTTTTCATCAAGGGTCTCCCTTTGGGAGTATTTTTTCTTTAATCCCTCTTTTTCATAAGAGAATCGATTTTTCTTTTGAATTCTGGTTTCTTTCTTTTGGAAAGATACTTTGAATGGGAACTTCCCTTTTGTTTGGGCCTTTGTTTTCCTTTTGGAAATAGAAGAGAAGAGGGGAGGACTTATCCCAAGCCTACACTCGATCCATTCCAGATCAGCCTATTTAGAAATAGCACGTACCACTTGCAAGTATCTTGCTATGTTGAACTAGGCCTTTCTTTGTAAGAAGAAGGATTTTGAAATGTAACCATGATTTTGAAGACTCCGCTCTTTCACAAGTGTGAATTCTCTCACTCAGGCTCACATGAGTTTGCCTTTGCACCTTATTCACATGTCTCAGGGCAGCTATCCCTAAAATTTTCGAAAACTGGAATTCAATCCAAATCCTACACATGATACTTCTTTAAGTATTGAATATTGATAGGATCTACTAAATTCCTACCTTCTACATCGATCAACCAATACGAGTTGTTCGTAGTGGTTGCTCGTACAACATAGGGTCCATCCCAGTTGGGGCGCCACTTGCCTAGGGGGTGTGGGCCACGATGATGGATGGTTTTTAAGACCAGATCTCCCACTTCAAAGTGGCGAGGTCTCATGTGTTTGCTATAATGTCGGGCTATCCTTTGCCGGTATGCACGAGCATGATCCATGACAAGGAGTCGCCTCTCATCTAGCAAATCTAGTTCGGCCATCCTAGCATGCTGAAGCGTCTCTAGGGGGAGTCGAGTGCCATAGATGTATGGAATGAATGCAGTTGAGTATGAATGGGAAGAATGGCGTTTGTGCCATAGACCAATTCGAATGGTGTGACATTCGTGGGAGTCCGGATGGAAGTCCTATAAGCCCATAAGGCTTCATCCAGCTTCTCATGCCACGTCCTACCCTTCTCTAAGGTTTTCTCAATTATGCTAATGAGAGTCTTGATCGTGGCTTCGGCTTGGCCGTTGCCTTGAGGGTAGTAGGGCGAGGAGAAGTGGTGAGTTATGCCATACGTGTTGCACAACTTAACCATCCGCTCGTTCTTGAATGGGGTACCATTATCAGACACAAGGTCTCATGGAACCCCAAATCGAGCGAAGATATTCCTCCGGATGAAAGCCACCACATGTTGCCCCATCACATTGGTTAGGGAAATGGCTTCCACCCACTTGGAGAAATACTCCGTGGCTGCTAAAATAAATCGATGCCCATTCGAGGCCTTTGGAAATATTGGGCCTACGATGTCAAACGCCCACATGGTAAATGGCCAGGGGCTGACCACGGAATGCAATGCAGATGATGGGATATGAATGGCGTGCCCATGCACTTGACATGGATGACACTTCCTAACATGGTCATGGTAATCCCTTTTCAGGGTGGACCAAAAATAGCCCCCTCTAAGTATTTTCATTGCCATCATGTTGGCATTAACATGACCTCCACATTCTTCATCGTGGAACTCGTGCATCACTGTCCTAGCCTCCTCTAGGTCGATACACCTAAGCAGAATGCCGGTAAAACTTTTTTTGTACAAAACCCCACCCAGAATGGTGTATCGGGTTGAAATCTTACGAATGAATGCCTTATCTTTGGATGTGGCATCCTCGGCGAATCCCCCATTTTCTAAAAACTGTTTGATGTCATAAAACTAGGGTTTTTCGATAGACTCTAGGTTATTTTGGAAAACATCCAAGTCATGTGTGGATGGGTGGGGCGCATGCCATATTTCCAAAGATCTGGTCCCTGAAATGGGATCGACCTTCAGGGCTGAACCCAAGGAGGAGAGGGCATCAGCGATACCATTGTCCTCTCTTCCTATGTGTGTGAGTTTACACGATTGGAAGGATTGGACCAATCAAGTGGCCAACTCGTGATATGGAAGTAGTTTCTCATTACGTACTTGCCAAATTTTCAAAACCTGGTTTATGACAAGGAGTGAATCTCCAAAGACCTCGATGCATGATGCCCCTAGAGTTTTCGAAATCCTTAAGCCTTGTATGAGTGCTTCATACTCAGCTACGTTGTTGGAACATTCGAAATCTAAGCGGACTGCTATGGGAATCTCGCCCTTTTCAGGGGAGATTAGGATGACCCCAGCACCAGCCCCTCGTTGGTTTCGTGCCCCATCGAAGTGCATCTTCCATACTTGGTTTTCGAAATGGTTTTTCAAAATATGGTTTTGAAAATGGTTTTGCAATATGCCTTCATCAGGCATTTCGACAAGAGTGGGATATGCGTCCTCTAAGGGGAACTCAGCCACGTAATCTGCTAGGGCTTGCCCCTTAATGGAGATCTGGTGACAGTATTTCAGATCATACTCCATTAGAAGGAGTTGCCATTTGCCCAATCTACCCATGAGAATGGGTTTTTCGAATAAGTGCTTGATTGGATCAAGCTTGGACACTATCCAGATCTCATGATCTAGGAAATAGTGTCTGAATTTCTAGCAGGCCCAGACAAGGGCCAAGCACGTCTTCTCCATGGCTTGATAATTTCGTTCATAAGCCAAGAGATTTTTCGAAATATAGTAGATGGCATACTCCTTATGGGTGTCATCCTCGTATTGAGCCAACAGGGCTCCTAAAGCATTCGCATAAACGGAGATGTATAATAAAAGCGGTTTTCCTTGCTTTGGAGAGTTCAAAACGGGGGGATTAACCAAGTATGCCTTCAGTCTCTCGGAGGACTTCTGGCATTCGTCATCCCATAAGAATTTCGTGCCCTTCCTCAACAGTTTGTTGAAGGGTTCACATCTAGTTGCCAGATTCGATATGAATCGACGAACGGATTGTAAACGACCCTGGAGGCTACGGATTTGGGTGAGATTGGAGGGTGGAGCCATGTCTATGATGGCTCAACACTTAGAGGGGTCGACTTCTATTCCCCTTTGGCTCACCATAAAGCCTAGAAGCTTCCCTGATTCTACCCCAAACACACATTTTTGAGGGATTAGCTTTACTTTGTAAAGCCTAAGCCTTTCGAAAATCTTTTGTAAACATTCGATGTGAGTGCATCGGGTTTTGGATTTTGCCAAGAGATCATCTACCTACACTTCTACGAGCTCATGAATCTGATCATGGAGGATCGTAGTCATGGCTCGTTGGTATGTTGCGCCGGCATTTTTCAAACCAAAGGGCATGACTGTATAGCAGTACGTGCCCCATGGGGTTGTGAAGGCGGTCTTACCCTGATCTCGTGGGATTAGTTTGATTTGATTATAGCCTGAATAGCCATCCATAAATGAAAACATTTCATGATTTGCAGTACTATCGACTATCAAATCTATGTTTGGTAAAGGATAATTATCCTTTGGAGTGGCTTTATTCAGGTTTCTGAAATCGATGCATATTCAAATTTTCCCATTGGTTTTTCGAACTACAACGATATTTGACAACCAATGAGAATACGCAATGGGTTTTATAAATCCGGCTTTTAACAGATCTTCTAAACCCTCTTTGACTTGCGTGTGTACATTCGGGTGTATTTTCCTAAGCTTTTGCTTTATGGGTTTTACACCTGCATCTAAGGGAAGACGATGTTTGACAATGCTGGGGTCTATGCCCGGCATGTCTTCATACGTCCATGCAAACACATCTAAATAGGTTCGTAGAAATGCAATGAATGCTAACCTTTCAGTTTCATGCAAGCATGCGCCTATTTTGATGGTTTTGGGATTGGAATCATCCCCTAGGTTCACCTCTATGAAATCTCCTCCTACTGATTGGGAAGGTCTTTCAAAATCGAGAATCTTATGAAATTCTGGGAGCTCAGAAGTGGGATCTTCCTCAAGAGGATCCACTTCTGGGCTTTGATCATTCTCGTGGGCTATAGACCCGAGGGAATTTGATGCGTGGTTTTCGAAATGACCTGGTTTTGTACTTGGAGTTTCAAGTGATTTCGAAACTTTTGGTCTGGCTATGCAGACGACGTTTCTTTCGAAATCCTTTTCTTTTGCCAAAGTCCTACCAGGAGCAGCTATGTACAAAATCTTTTTGGTATTTTCCAAATTTTCGATTTTTTTGGTTTTTTGTAAAACAAGAACCTTGGGAACTATACAACGCACTCTATTTTCGAGTTTTTGTTTTTCCATTGTTTTTGGTTTTCCTTGTTTTTCGATTTTTTTGATTTTAAGCTTTTCAAATGTTTTTGTATTTTTAGAAAAAGGGATCTTCCGTCATACCTACAAAGGGAAAACACTACGGGTTAGACTCGGAATAGGAGGTCTAAATTGTAGGTCTCTTCTAAGGTAGGTTCCGGGGCACCCTTGACCCAGGTGGTCACAGGGGGTGGCTCCGGCGGTATTCGGGGAGTATAGCCGATCCCATATCGGCTTGGATTGGCCCTAGGAAGGATGGGCTCTAGGAGACCCTGGCTCTGTGCCCCTAGACTCTTGTAGGGCGTGTAGCCCATGTTCAACAACATGTTCCATGACTTTTTGTTTTTCGAAAAAGTTGGATACAAGTCGTGGTCCTAGAACATGCTATCGTCCATATTGTGCTCATATGGCCTCTTGTCCAGGGGCTTTGGAAATAGGGAACGCTTAGGTCATCCTAGAAGGGTTAGAATCGGGAGGGGGCCCACTTTGGGCGGCCCCTTCACATATACAACCTTTCTAGGGTTGTTCAACACGAGCCGAGGTAGCTCGACCATAATTTATCCCAGGTTAGCCTCATGGGCCTGGGAGCTTGATAAACAATGGGAGTTTATGATCCTTTGAAGCTGTGGGTGACTCTCACCTAGGATTACAACGACCTGGTCCCTAAAAGGGATCTTAACACACCTATGGAAGGTGGATGGCACAGCGCACAAACTGTGTATCCAGGGCCTTCCCAACAACAGGTTATAATGGGGGTGGATGTCTAAGACATGGAACACCCCCGTGTGTTCGATCCCTCCCGTTTTCATTGGAAGTTCGATGGATCCTAAAGGTCTAGACGCATTTCCATCGTATCCAGTGATAACGATGGGGCTCGGGTTTACTGAAGTCAAGGTGACTCCGATTTTATACGCCACATGAAGTGGAAGGATGTTGAGCCCTCCTCCACCATCGACTAGGCACCTGTCCAGAGAGTGGTTGTTTAGAACCACCTCGATATGCAAGACCTGGTTATGGGTTTCGTAGGGTCTATCTACATCATCTTCCAAGAAAGTAATGGGCGATTTTGCTCCTAATAAAGCCACTTGGGCAGACAAGGATTCTGGACTTATGTTCGAATCAACCTTGGCCCTTTCTAGAATTTTCTCTAATACAAGTCTATGCCTAGGCGAGGTTTGTATAAGCTCTAAGATAGACATGTGAATAGGAATCTTTGAAAGGTGGTTTTCGAAGTCATAAGGATTTAGGATGACTTTGTCCTTATCTACTTTTGGTAGAACACTAGGGATACATGCTTTTGAGGGGCCAGGCACACTGACCACCTTTTGAGCACCTTGAAGGTGCGGGGGTTGATAGATCCTCCCGGATCTGGTGACTTCCCCCACGACCAGCCTAGGGTTCGTGCTAATTTTGGCTCTAAGGATGAGCTGAGGAGAACCTTGGGTTTTCAAAACTGGTTTTACTGGGGATTCCACTTTTGGTGGTCCCCGAATGACGACTTGGGCGGGCTTCTTGTATAGTACAAGAATGGGCGCACAAGTGGGTCGACCAGACTCTGGTTTTTGCACTAGCTCCTTGGAAATGGTGAGGGTACATACCTCCTTTCCTTTCCCACTGCCACTGGCGTGCTTGGGAAAGGGTTCCTTGAAGATAGCTTGAGGTGGCTCAGGTTCCGCAGTGACCTAGAGCCGGCCTTCTACTATCAAGTTCTCAATTTTATTCAAAAGGGAGAAGCAACGTTTGGTATTGTAAACACCCCAAATCTTCTATATTTCAAAAACTCTCAAAAACACCAGAAAGCTCGTTTGAGCCAAAACGACGTCCTGTTTTGAAATGTGAAAACAGGTACAGAAGGCAAAAGAAAAGTCCAGGCAAGAAGAGGATTCGAGCCCAGAATTTCAGAAGCCACCCCCTGTTCAAAAACGGAAGAAAAAAGAGCCCGTTTGGAGAAAAGCCCGATAGAAGGGTAAAAATGTAATTTGGGTCAAAGAAAAGCACAAAGCAGCTCCAAAATGCAGAAAGAAGCCCAGTACCTGAGGAAGTCGACAGAAGTTCGAGACACGTCCCGTCAGAATGAAGAACGGAATCCGTGCGGCAATCTGAGTTCGATATCAACAGGAACCGGCCAAAAACCAAAACGGTGGGCCGAAACGAACGCCGAAAAAGTCTTGAAAAGCAGAACACCGGTTAGAAGAAAGACTTGGGGAAGACCCAGGCCAGAGTTGGGCGTCCGATGAATCGAAGCCCGCTCGAAACTGACGGTGAAAAGCACCAGAAAGGACCCAAAAACCAAGGAGCAGAAGAAAAGTCTGGATTGGGTCTAGACCCAAAAATATCCAGATCCAGATCCAAATTGTGTTTGGATCGGATATGGATCTCAAAAATCCAAGATCCGAGATCCGAGATCCAAACCCAAATAAATATTTGGACTGGATATGGATCTCAAAATATCCGAGATCCGCGATCCAAATCCACATTGAGTTTGGATTGGATCCGGATAGCCAGACCCAAATCCAAGACCCAAGATCCAATATCCACATAAGAAACCTATAAAAGGACGTGAGGGGCTGGTGGAAAAAGGGCTGCAAATTTTTTTTGGTTTCACGTCTTTGCTTGGGTTGGAGAGAGAGAGAGAGAGAGAGAGAGGGAAAAGTCAACAAAGGGGGCTACTTTCCCCCTTTGCTTTTTGTAATAGGTGGGCTGGTTTTGTAAGCCAAGAAGCTTCTCCATTTCACGCAAGAAAAAGTTATGTTCAAGTAAGGTTCGGCAGCATTGGATGGCCCCTTCTTGGTGAAGATTGGCTGCGTGGAAATCAAGAAAAACATGGCTGAACCAATGCCAAGGTGAGCCCCCTAGATCCTCTCCAAACCGTCTCTCTTCTTGTCTCTCCAAACCACCCAATACCACCGTTTGGAAATCTAGCAAAGTCCAGCCAAGAAGCTGGCCGAACTTCACTAAAAACCAACCTAGTTTTACCCAAGTCGGTCCCCACCTAAGCCCATGCTAAGCTCGGCCAATAGCTAGCCGAGCTCACCCTAGATCTGCCCCATTTTCACCCTAAGTCCTAAATCCTTACCTTGGTTTAAACCCAACCTAAGCTAACCCCCAAAACTATCCAGCTCGGCCACCATTGGCCGAGCCATGTCCTTTAGGACCTCGCCTCAAATCCTAACCAAAACAAACTCTAAAACCGCCCAGCTCGGCCACCCTTTGGTCGAGCCATCTCCTTAGGACTTCACCCTAGTTCCCATCCAAAACGAACTCCCAAACTTGCCCAGCTCGGCCACCATTTGGCCGAGCATTCCCTTATGCCCTTTCCTTAAAATCTCGCCTAAGACCATTCTCAACACACCAAACAAGCTCGGCCACCACTTGGCCGAGCATTCCTTTAGGACCCTTCCCAAATCCGGCCATGGACCATCACCCAACTTGGACCCTAGCTGGTTGAGTCTCACCTTAGGACCTTGATTCGAACCCAAACTAAACCCTTCACCTTAGATCTGGCCCTAGATCTCTTATACCTTGCCTTCGATCCCCTCGTGTCCTACCCAAAGTCATAGCACCTTCGCATGTCAACCTCGCCCAGGCCATGAACTAGGATCAACATCCCACACAGCTGGTCGGTTCGCAGAGAGGGGTCCATCCAACGGCTATATCCAAGGTCGGATCTCATTGATAAAGGAAGTCCAAGCAGGCGACGTGTAAGTGCTCAAACTTGACTCTCTTACATTACTTTAAACTTAATTCAATTCGATATGGGGTTGTAATAATGGAGCATCGTCTCCCCCCTGGATGTAATATATGTGTTTGATGCAAAATACACACACGTACACTCGAGCCTTTCCGCTCTTATCTGCACACTTTTGCACACAAATGGGCCTCAACAACCCATAGGATATAGCCCTATTTATATACATTCAGCTGGGTTTTAAGGTTCAAGTCGTGTGAGTTGTCTTTCATTTTATACACTCAAAGCACTCACTCACATTGAGCCTTTCCGCTCTTACGTATATATACGTATTTCCCTTCCAGCTGGGTTTTAAATTCAAGTTGCGTGAGTTGCCTTTCAATTTATACACTCAAAGCACTCACTCACATTGAGCCTTCTCGCTCTCATATATATCTATATCTCCCTTCTACTGCGTTTTACGGTTCAGTTGCGTGTGTTGCATTTCAATTTATACACAACACCCACACACACATTGAGCCTTTCCGCTCTTAAGATATAGATATATTTAAATTTCTGCAATTTACATTCAAGTCGTGTGAGTTGCATTCAATTTGGGTTTTCCCTTCTGTTAAGTCTTTAAATTTCGGGTTTTACATTCAAGTTGTGTGAGTTGCATTGCATACTCGCCATACTCGAGCTAGAGTGCATACCTGCATCGAACAAACCCGAACAAAACGTGCAAAACACGCCCAAGTGATTAAAATAGAAAGACTTAGGGTCACCCAAACCCAGTAAAAGCAAAAACTCGCCAAGTGCATGATTTCCAAGATTTTCAAAACACCTGTTTATTCAAAAATCAATTTTTGAGTTTAACTTGTTTCAAAAGAAGTCTCTAAGCGTACAGACTGACCCTCGCGCGTCGGTGCAAGAAGGTCTGCGACGAAAAGATCCCGCTTGCCTACAATCGCCTTTTAAAAGTCAGATATTTTCAAAACTTACTTCGCTAGTTTCAGTAAGCTAGCTGGCACGCCCTAAAAGCGAACGTAGATTGCGAAAAGATTCGCTCCAGGCCTAAGAAACCCGGAGTCGAGGATTTTCCGTGTCTACAGATTTGGCACGCCCGGTGGGACTCGGGACTTAAGTAGACTTCAAACAAACAAGTTACACTCAAATTTTTGAAAAAAGGTATTTTCCAAAAAATCGTGCATACTTAGAAAAATTACATAAAATGGAGCAAAAGCCAAAATCCTCGTCGAGTAAATCAAAAGAGGTTTCTAAAAAAGCCAAAAAACGAGAAGCAATAGCTGATATACATGCGATTTTCAAAGAAAAAATGGATGTTTTAAGCAAGGAGCTTAAAACCCATAAATCCCATAGCAGCTCTTCTCGGGCACACAAAGATCGTGAAAAGAAAACCGATCTCAAAATCAACGAAGGATGTAAGGTAAAAGGCCAAAACCTAGAAAGGGGCGAGTCCTCCACTCCCACACTTCCAAAATCCTCGTTGAGTAAATCAAAAGAGGTTTTCAAAACAGCCAAAGAACGAGAAATGCTAGCGGATATATGGGAAACTTTCAAAAAAATAGATGTTTTAAGCAAGGAGCTTAAAACCCATAAATCCCATAGCAGCTCTTCTCGGGCGCACAAAGATTGTGAAAAGAAAACCAAAATCAAAATCAACGAGGGAATTAAGGAAGAAAAGGGCGAGTCCTCCACTCCCACAAATCCAAAATTCGAAAATTCCAAAGAAAATTTAAAAAGAGTTGTTTTTGTTTCAAAAAATCAAAAAAATCTTGAAAACTTTCAAAAAGACAAAAGAATTGAAAAATCAAACTTTGAAATTTCGAAAAATTCAAGTGCAATTCCTAAGTCTAGGTACACACACACAGTGGGACATGAAACCCACACCCCACAAAGAGACGAGAGTGAAAAACAGGTAGGTTTCAAAAAGGAACGCCTCGTGAAACCCCGAGGGCTCAAAATAGAGTTACCCGGGAAATCGGCCTGCTCTCACCATGAAAAGGTAGACAAGCCACAAAGAGGTATGCCTGAAACCCATCCTTCTCAAAACTCTCTTCTTCATATAGGGTCGTCAGATGCATTGGATAACCCCTCTGCACACACAAACCCACGAAATGTGCCTAGGTTAGAGAATTTTCAAGGTGCGCCAAATATCCTGCACCAGCCAAAAGAATTTCAAAAACAAAAACAAAAAGAAGTTGAAAAAATGGTAGACATGGAGACCCCTAATGCATGCATCGACATCTTAGGAGCTCATAACCCTGCCATAGAAAAACCCATTTCTTTGAGCCTAATCTTGTACCCTGGAACCAAGATTAGAGCCTTGAAACAAAAAAATCCATCCCTAGGGGCACCACGAGTTGAACCTAGGGAGCAAGCCAAAAAATTTGAGGGAGCAAGCTTGTCTTCCCTCGAAGAAAAATTCTCCCAAATACAGGTTGTGTGGAAGCTCAAGCCTTCCATCACCCTGCAATATCCAAAGTTCCTCAAGGAACCAAGCATGGCTTTCCTTGAGGACAAAATCTCCCAATTCGGGGTTGTATGGAAGCACAAGTCTTCCATCACCCCAAAATATCCAAAGTCTCTCGAGGGACCAAGCACGGCTTTCCTTGAGAAACAAATCTCCCAAACCAGGGTTAAATGGAAGCCCAAGTCTTCCATCGCCCCAGAATCCAAAATCCCAAAATCCAAAAGGGTATATACCCCTGACATGGACGATTCCATGTTCCAAGGCCATGATTTATACAAAAACTTTTCGAAAAACAAGAAGTCTTGGAACATGATTCTGAATATGGGATATAAACCCTACCAAGGCCTGGGAACCCAAAACCAAGGTAGGCTCGAACCTGTCCTACCTCAAGCCAATCGACAAAAGTATGGATTGGGCTACAGCCCACCCATACCCCCAGAGCCGCCACCTAAGACCATATGGGTCAAGGGTGCCCTGTAGAACCTCTAAAACCCAAAACCCATGTCTTAGACCTATTGATTAGAGTCTGATTCATGAATGTTTTCTTTGTAGGTTCATGGGAAGATCCCTCCTTTTGAAAAAGCCAAAAAAATCAGATATTTGCCAAAAAACCAAAAAAATTGAAAACCCAAAACAAAATCTCAAAAACATTTGGAAAAATGAAAATTCCAAAAAAAGAAATTTGTTTTAAAGCCTTCGGCCATGTACAAAGTCCATTTTCGAAAATTGTAAAATTGCTTTTCGAAAATTGTATATAACTCCCAAAAACCAAAAAAATCCAAAAAGCTGATCTTGAACACCCTTTTGTCTAGAGGTTTTTCAAAATGAAAAGCTCGAGAATCACCAATGCCAGGAGGAATAAAAACCTCCGAACTTCCTGAAATTCGCAAGATCCTTGACTTATGCAAAGATTGGGGATTTTTAGAAATAAGCCTGACCCATAGTGTATGCATAAGCATCATGCATCACACTCTGAAATCATTCATGTGCATCGAGTCTAGACATCATCTTAGAACTCGAATTCTGGGTTTTGTAAAACCAAAAGGGGCAATGAAAGTCGACCCCCTAAGTATCGAGCCTTCACAAGCAGGTCTCCATACGAATCAAATCCAACACCTTCAAGGCAAATTTCAAAAAGAAATGAGAAACTCGAAAAAGGGTTAGCATTTCACAAAAGCCTTTTCAAAATTCTTTTGATAAAAAACCTTCCATACATTTCAAGTCATGCATTGTCTGCTTTACTTGATCAAATGCCCCATGAAGGCACGAATTTTCAAAATGAATTCCAAAAACCCTGCTTGACCAAAACCAAGTATGGAAAACATATTTCAATCAAAAGGGCGGGTATAAAACCATCTTCATATAGAAAGGGAGGATTTCCCAAAATTGCTTTCTCAAAAGGGATCAGAATTTCGAAAATTTAACCCTACATATACTTTAAAAAGAAAAATTTTCAAAACTTCAGGTTTATATGAAAACCTTGATTGTGTTGGTAAAGAACATGAATCTCACGATGAAATATGAAGACCATGTCAAAACTAAAACCTGATGGCCATGACGATCACTTAGGGTTGGTTATGTTTTCCATCCTTGAGAAAAAAGTATCATGATCATGTTAGAAAAATCGTGGAAGTGCATGGACATGAACACACCATTGTCCATCCATAATCCTTTTGAAAAGCCATGGCCCTTCACCATGTGGCCATGCGAAATTTCCCTCAAGCTAGGGGCATTTTTAAATATAGCCCCTAGACACCTTCCATGAAGAAACGAATTTCATAGAATGCATCTCCTTCTTGACTTGTGAGATACATTTCATATGTTCACTCTTGCATAAAAACGTGTATTTCCATTTTGAATCACGTGGAGTGCATAGCATGCATCATATTCATATCATATCACCCCGAAGAAAGCCTAAGAGGTGGGCAAACTTGAGTAGTGGGTTTCATGTCCCACAATGTGTGTATGCCTAGACTTAGGACTTTCACTTGAATTTTTTGAAATTTCAAAGTTTGATTTTTCAATTTTTTTGTCTTTCTGAAAGTTTTCAAGATTTTTTTGATTTTTTGAAATAGAACAGTCTATTTTCGAATTTCCCTTGGATTTTGAAAAGCTTGAAGATGTAGGAGCGGATGACTTATCCCTTTTCCAAGATTCGTCTCTAATCTCCAATCCTTCGTTGAGTTTGAGATCGGTTTTCAATTCACGATCTGTATGTGCCCTAGAAGAGCTGTTATGTATTCGATGGGCTTTAAGCTCCTTGCTTAAAGCATCCATCTTTTGAAATATCTTTTCAATCTCATCGAGCTCTTTTTTGGGCTTTATCTGTTTTGAAACCCTCTTTTAGTTTACTCAAGGAAGATTTTTGTAGCTTTCTATCCATTTTCATGCAATTCTCCTAAGTATGCACGATTTTTGGAAAAACACTCTTTTTTTCGAAAATTTGAGTATAACTCGTTTATTTGAAGTCTGCTTAAGTCCCGGGTCCCACCGGGCATGCCAATACTATAGACACCGAAAATTTTCACTTACAGGTTCTTAGGCCTGAAGTGAACCTTTTCGCAATCTACTTCGCTTTATGGGCATGCCAGCTAGTTTACTTTAACTAGCAAAGTATGTTTTGAAAATAATCTGACTTTTGAAAGGCGATTGTAGGCAAGCGGGATTTTTACGTCGTAGACCTTCTTGCACCGATGCGCAAGGGTCAGTTTGTATGCTTAGAGACTTCGTTTTGAAACAAGTTTAACTCAGAATATATTTTGAAAGAAGAAGTGTTTTTAAAACCTTTTGAAAACCATGCATTTGGGCGGTTTTGATAAGGTTTGGACGACCCTAAGTCTTTCAAATTTTAATCTACTTAGGCACGATGTGCGTGTATCGAAATAGCCTAAGTCTTGGCGTGCTTGCACGATTGATTCAGGTTGTTTTTGTATGATTTTCAGATTTTAGATCACGTGGATTTGCACGTGCCTAAGTCTTACTTTTTATCCCTTTTTGGGCCACCTAGGTGTGTGTTATGAACACTTGTAAACACCCCGAAATCCCACGATTTCCTCAAAACAACCTGGTTTTGTAAAAGCAGCCCCCAAAGGGCTATTTTGAGTCTGGAAACCCAGGAGCCTTCCAGGCAATTTCAAAAATGCATAATATGGCTTTAAAAACCTTTTAAAACACATTTTTGAAACCTCAAAGCAGCTTGGCCTAATCTAGACAAGAATAGAAAAGCTAAGGAGAGCCCTTAACCGGAGCACATGTCGAGCCCGGCACAACAACTCTCATATTAAATCCACCCTCAGGATCTCGAATGTCCAAGACCCTGTTATCATCAAAACATTACTTGAAATAAGCTTCGGAAGGCGAAAACAGAAGCGGACGATCATGTTGGCGAAGACCCAATGCAGATGGAGTACTGATGTTGTCAGACCCCGCACAAACCATTCGTTTCGAACACAGCCCGAAGGAGTCAGAATTCAGTTTGGATTGGATCTGGACCAAATATATCCAGATCCCAATCCAAACCCATGTGTGGACTTGGATTTGGATTTGGATCCAGAGATCCAATCTAATATCCATATCCATGGCCCACATCACCTTCTCATAAATGGAGGTGGGGCCCACTTGAATTTCACATGGGATTAGGGGCATGAGAGAGAGTGGGGGAGGATAAGATTAGAGTGTGTTGTAATTAAGCTTGACTTGTGTGTCAAGTTTGGGGTTAATCATGTGGGTTAGCCTAATTAAAGTGGGTTTAAGCTTGTAATTAGCCAAAACCTAACCTAGGGCTGCACCAACATGATATGATTAAGGTCTATGGGTCATGCAAAGGGAGCTCCTTAATCCAATTCTAACCAAAAACACCTAATCCTAGACTTTTACCCTAATCCTGTCCTAATCCTAGCCTAATCACCTAACCCACTTCCCTAATCCCGGCCTAATCCCAACCTAATCACCTAACCCACTTCCCTAATCCTTCCCTAAACCTAGGTTAATTTCCCTAAACCTAACCTAATCCTAGCCTAATCACCTAACCCACCTCACTAAACCTCACCCCAAAACCAACCCACCTAGCTAAACCCTAAACCTCTAAACCACCCCACCTAAACCTAGCACACCATCTACCCAAAACCCCTTGTATGAAAATATCTGGCCCTACCCTAAAACCAGCCAAGGGGCGGGTTTTCCAAGCTTACCACCACACCACCACCCCTAGACCACCTTACCACCTTCCTAATACCACCCCCAACCGACTTCTTCAGCCCTATATAAACCCCCCCCCAAGGGGCGGGTTTTCCAAGCTCTTCCATCCCCTTTCTAGCCCAACCGAGCCCAGCCACTCCCAGCCAAGTCTTCCACCTGCACCACAGCCGGCCACCACCTTGCTCCACCTGCTCCACCACACCCCAGCCGGCCAACCACCCGTCGCCACCATTCCCATCGAACCGAACCATCCACCTCAACTGCCCGGCTGCTCCTCATCCATCCGTCGCCTCCCATCACCACCGATTAGTATCCTCACTCCACTCCACCTCTTCTTCGCTCCCCCTCCACTCCCAGCCACCTACGCCACCACCACATCACCCTAACACCAGCCACCCTCCATCCTACCCATTCGGCCAAACCTCAACCACTTCAAACACCCGCCATTACCTAGCTACCCTAGCTACACCCGGCCACCCCACTTAACTCCCTAAGACCTACCCATATCACCTCACCACAGCTGGCCACCACCTTACCCCCTACCCTAGCTAGCTCCCTTCCCATCCACGCCACCCATAGCCACCCTAACAATCACCACCACCAAGTCACCCTTAGTCTGCCACTCCAACCGACTGTCACATATCCATTCGGCGAGCCACCCGCCAGCCACATACCTCCCCTAGACACTCCCTTAGACACTCCTTTAGGCTCTCCCTTAGTGCCATACTTCCTAACATTACAACCTCCCTTAGTGACCCTACTTAGTCACTTTAGCCCAACACACAAAGCCTCCTGCACACCTAAGCCCATTCCTAGCAGCCGGCCACCTTCAAGGCGCCCCTCCCGCACACCTAAGGCATCCGGCCAGCAACCCCTCTTGCCGTTCAACTCCGCGGAGCTCCCTCTTGCAGCCCAAGGCGAAGGCCAAGCCCACGCTCAAGTAAGGCATCTTCGGACCAGCTATAAGTAAGTGCCTAACTTGGTCCTTAGTTTTATACTTGCTTAAATTTAATTCGATACGGGGTTGTAATAACGGAGCATAGTCTCCCCCCGCTTGTAATAACGTGGCTTGGCACACCCACACACACGTGCACTCTCTTAGTCGTGCACGATTTTGAACACACACGGGCCTAATCAGCCCCTAATACATAAATATATATATATATATATACTTTAACTTACGTAGGGTTTTGCTTAAGTTGGGTTGTTGTCTTTCAATTCAAGCACACACACACATTGAGCCTTCGCTCTTATTTGTAAGACCCAAGTAAGGGCCGTGTTATACTATTTGGGTTTCATTTCATGTTGTGTGCGTAGTACTTCAATTCAAGCACTCACACACATTGAGCCTTCGCTCTTATTTGTAAGACCCAAGTAAGGGCCGTGTTATACTATTTGGGTTTAATTTCATGTTGTGTGCGTAGTACTTCAATTCAAGCACTCACACACATTGAGCTTTCGCTCTTATTCCCAAGACCTTAGTTAAGGCCATATTGCAAGTTATATTTGGGTTTTATTTCATGTCGTGTGTGTAAGTCTTTCAATTCAAGCACGCACCCACATTGAGCCTCCGCTCTTATTTGCAAGAACCGAGTAAGGGCCCATATATATACCTTATATACATATCTCCCTTCGGCATTTACATTACAAGTCATTTCCCTTCGGTTATTTCCCTTCGGCATTGTCTTTACATTCGGGTTTTCCCTTTGGAGTAGCGTGAGTTTGCATTGCATCTACACCATACCACGAGGTAGGACGCATATTGCATCAAAGCCAACCCCATACTCCCGCTCAAATTCCCCCCATGTAGTGGAGTGTTCATAACACACACCTAGGTGGCCCATAAAGGGATAAAAAGAAAGACTTAGGCACGTGCAAATCCACGTGATCTAAAATCTGCAATCGCATTAAAAAGGCCCGAATCAAACACCTCGAACTGCTTTCGTAGGCTTTTTCTACCCTAAACTCGATTTTTAAAAGCGTACAGACTGACCTTGGCGCATCGGTGCAAGAAGGTCTGCGATGACAAGAGCTCACTTGCTCACAATCGCCACGTTAGAAGTCTGGTTAAAATATATCTTTGCTAGCTTAGGTAAGCTAGTTGGCACGCCCTATTTATACAAATAGGACTTAGACACACGAAAGAATCCACTCCAAGCCCTAAGAAGCCAGGGAGGCAGGGATTTTCTTGCGTCTACAGAGATTGGCATGCCCGGTGGGACGTGAGTCTTTCAAAAATCAAGTTGAGTCTAGAAGCTTGCGAAAAATTTTCAAAGGTGTCATTTTTAAATTTGTTTTCTTTGCTTGTACTTAGGAAATTTTGAAAAAGCTTGAAAAGCATGTCAAAATCCAATCCAAGTGAAGTGTCGAGCCAAGGCTCATGCACATCAAGTTCTCACTCTAGGAGGATTTTCAAAAATAAGATCAAACTAGATGAAATCGAAGACCTGAGAAGGGAGTTTGAGGCCAAAATCGATGCTCTCAGCCAAGAGGCTGAAGTAGAACATTTGTGTTCAACAAACGGTGAACAAAGGCCTAAGAAAAAATCTGAAAAACCTCGCAAGCACAAAGACGCCTCCGTAATGAAAGGCAACCAATACCACGAGTCCTTCACACAAAAGGACCGTAAAGCCCTACAGCAGTTGCTGAAAGGGCAGAATAAAGAGAAAAGAAGCTACGCCCTGTCTGATTTCCTTCCTATGGATTACAAAACAAACAGTGACGATGAAATACCGAACTTCCATCGGTATGATGGCATGGGAGACCCTAGGTCTCACTTGCAGCTTTTCTCGCATCGAGCCCATAAGAAGAAAAAGGACTCAATGAAATGGGTGTATTGGTTCCCTTTATCTCTTAAAGGCACAGCTGCCAAATGGCTGGCTTCCTACGACTTAAGCCAGTTTGCTACTTTTGAAGAGTTAGCGAACTGCTTCATGCAAAGATTTGCACACAACGTAGAAGTCACACCAACTCTGAATACTTTAAGGGATACAAAGCAAGGCATGAACGAAGACGTGCATGCCTTCATTATACGATGGAGGTCACTTTTGGGCCAAGTGCGAGAGCCTATATCCGAAGGATGCACAGTCATGCTCATCCTAGATAACTTTAAAAGCGAGTTAAAAACCCTTCTCTCGCTCCATGAGATCTCAACTTTCTATAAGTTGATCAAAAAGGCATCCCTTTTCGAAATCAATTTGAGAAAAGGGACATACGATCACTTATGGAAAGGAAGTGCCATTTCTAAAACCCGCTTGGAAAATCCCATCACTTATGGGCTACCCACGATGGACAAAGGAGCAAAGCCCCATAAAATCGCCAATGTCCGGGTGGATCCAGGCGTGGCAGGCACTTCCAAAAATTTTGAAAAACTAGAAAATAAAAGGGAGCGAACCTTTCAAAAACCGATTGAAAAACGGGAATATACACCGCTGGGGCAACCTGTGTCGGAGGTCCTAGACCTCCTACTTGCCCAAGGCATGATAGAACTTCCTGAAATCCCCGAAGGAGTCACTTCCAAAGGGGGGTATTTAAATCGATTTTGTAAGTATCATCGACTCAAAGGCCATGATACCAAACGTTGTTTCTCCCTTTTAAATAAAATTGAGAACTTGATAGCAGAGGGCCGGCTCCAGGTCACTGTAGAACCTGAGCCACCTCAAGCTATCTTCAAAGAACCCTTTCCCAAACACGCCAGTGGCAGTAGGAAAGGAAAGGAGGTATGTACCCTCACCTTTTCTAAGGAACTAGCACAAAAAACCAGAGTCTGGTCGACCCACTTGTGCGCCCATTCTTGTACTGTACAAGAAGCCCGCCCAAGTCGTCATTCGAGGACCACCAAAAGTGGAATCCCCGGCAAAACTAGTTTCGAAACTCCAAGGTTCTCCTCAACTCATCCTTAGAGCCAAATTTAGCTCGAACCCTAGGCTGGTCGTGGGGGAAGTGACTAGATCCGGGAGGATCTATCAACTCCCGCACCTACAAAGTGCTCAAAAGGTGGTCAATGTGCCTGGCCCCTCAAAAGCATGCATCCCTGGTGTTCAGCCAAAAGCAGATAAGGATAAAGTCATCCTAAATCCTTATGACTTCGAAAACCACCTTTCAAAGATTCCTATCCACATGTCTATCCTAGAGCTTATACAAACCTCGCCTAGGCATAGACTTGTGCTAGAGAAAATTCTAGAAAGGGCCAAGGTTGATTCAAACATAAGTTCAGAATCCCTGTCTGCCCAAGTGGCCTTATTAGGAACAAAATCGCCCATCACTTTCTCGGAAGATGATGTAGATAGACCCTACGAGTCCTACAACCAGGCCTTGCATATCGAGGTGGTTCTGAATAACCACTCTTTGGGCAGGTGCCTAGTCGATGGGGGAGGAGGGCTCAACATCCTTCCACTTCATGTGGCGTATAAAATTGGAGTCATCTTGACTTCTGTAAACCCAAGCCCCATCGTTATCACTGGATACGATGGGAATGCGTCTAGGCCATTAGGATCAATCGAACTCCCGATGGAAACGGGAGGGATCGCACACACGGGGGTGTTCCATGTCCTGGACATCCACCCCCATTATAACCTGTTGCTGGGAAGACCCTGGATACAGAGCTTGTGCGCTGTGCCATCCACCTTCCACAGGTGTGTCAAGATCTCTTTCAGGGACCAGGTCGTAGTGATCCTAGGTGAGAGTCACCCACAGCTTCAGGGGATCATAAACTCCCCTTGTTTATCGAGCTCCCAAGCCCATGAGGCTAACCTAGGTCAAATTATGATTGAGCCACCAAGGCTCGTATTAAACAACCCTAGGAAGGTTATATGTGTGAAGGGGCCGCCCAAAGCCGACCCCCTCCCGATCCTAACCCTTCTAGGAAAACTCAAGCGTTCCCTATTTCCAAAGCCCCTAGACAAGAGGCCATATGAGCACAATATGGACGATAGCAAGTTCGAGAACCACGATTTATACTCAACCTTTTCAAAAAACAAAAAATCGTGGAACATGTTGTTGAACATGGGCTACATGCCCTACAAAAGTCTAGGGGCGCAGAACCAAGGTCTCCTAGAGCCCATCCTTCCTAGGGCCAATCCAAGCCGATATGGGATCGGCTATACTCCAAGAATACCGCCAGAGCCACCCCCTGTGACCACCTGGGTCAAGGGTGCCCTGGAACCTGCCTTAGAAGAAACCTACGATTTAGATCTCCTATTCCGAGTCTAATCCGTAGTGTTTTCCCTTTGTAGGTATGACGGAAGATCCCTTTTATAAAAATACAAAAACATTTGGAAAACTTAAAATCAAAAAAATCGAAAAAGAAGAAAAGCCAAAAACAATGGAAAAACAAAAACTCGAAAATAGAGTGCTTTGTATAGTTCTCAAAGTTCTTGTTTTATAAAAACCCAAAAAAATCAAAAATTTGGGAAATACCAAAAAGATTTTGTATATAGCTGCTCCTGGTAGGACTTTGGCAAAAGAAAAGGATTTCGAAAGAAACGTCGTCTGCATAGCCAGACCAAAAATTTTGAAATCACTTGAAAATCCAAGTACAAAACCAGGTCTTTTTGAAAACCACGCATCAACTTCCCTCGGGTCTATAGCCCATGAGAATGATCGAAGCCCAAAAGTGGATCCCCTTGAGGAAGATCCCACTTCTAAGCTCCCAGAATTTCATCAAATTCTCGATTTTGAAAGACCTTCCCAATCAGTAGGAGGAGATTTCATAGAAGTGAACCTAGGGGATGATTCCAATCCAAAATCCATCAAAATAGGCGCATGCTTGCATGAACATGAAAGGTTAGCATTCATTGCATTTCTACGAGCCTGTTTAGATGTGTTTGCATGGACGTATGAAGACATGCTGGGCATAGATCCCAACATTGTCGAGCATCGTCTTCCCTTAGATGTAGGTGTAAAACCTATAAAGCAGAAGCTTATAAAACCCATTGCGTATTCTGATTGGTTGTCAAACATCGTTTTAGTTCAAAAAACCAATGGGAAAATTCGAATATGCATCGATTTCAGAAACCTGAATAAAGCCACTCCAAAGGATAATTATCCTTTACCAAACATAGATTTGATAGTCGATAGTACTGCAAATTATGAAATGTTTTCGTTTATGGATGGCTATTCAGGCTATAATCAAATCAAACTAAGCCCACGAGATCAGGGTAAGACCGCCTTCACAACCCCATGGGGCACGTACTGCTATACAGTCATGCCCTTTGGTTTGAAAAATGCCGGCGCAACATACCAACGAGCCATGACCACGATCTTCCATGATCAGATTCATGAGCTCGTAGAAGTGTATGTAGATGATCTCTTGGCAAAATCCAAAACCCAATGCACTCATATCGAATGTTTGCAAAAGATTTTCGAAAGGCTTAGGCTTTACAAAGTAAAGCTAAACCCTCAAAAATGTGTATTCGGGGTAGAATCAGGGAAGCTTCTGGGCTTTATGGTGAGCCAAAGGGGTATAGAAGTCGATCCCTCTAAGTGTTGAGCCATCATAGACATGGCTCCACCCTCCAATCTCACCCAAATCCGCAGCCTCCAGGGTCGATTACAATCCGTTAGACGATTCATATCGAATCTGGCAACTAAATGCGAACCCTTTAACAAATTGTTGAGAAAGGACACGAAATTCTTATGGGATGACGAATGCCAGAAGTCCTTTAAGAGACTAAAGGCATACCTAGTTAATCCCCTCGTTTTGAACCCTCCAAAGCAAGGAAAACCACTTTTACTTTACATTTCCGTGCATGCGAATGCTTTAGGAGCCTTGTTGGCTCAATACGAGGATGACACCCATAAGGAGTATGCCATCTACTACATTTCGAAAACTCTCTTGGCTTATGAACGAAATTACCAAGCCATAGAGAAGACGTGCTTGGCCCTAGTCTGGGCCTGCCAGAAATTCACACTATTTCCTAGATCATGAGATCTGGATAGTGTCCAAGCTTGATCCAATCAAGCACTTGTTCGAAAAACCCATTCTCACAGGTAGATTGGGAAAATGGCAACTCCTTCTAATGGAGTATGATCTAAAATACCATCACCAGATCTCCATTAAGGGGCAAGCCCTGGCAGATTACATGGCTGAGTTCCCCTAAGAGGACGCATATCCCACACTTGTTGAAATGCCTGATGAAGGCATATTACAAAACCATTTTCAAAACCACATTTTGGCAAATTCTTTCGAAAGCCAAGTATGGAAGATGCACTTCGATGGGGCATGAAACCAACGAGGGGCTGGTGCTGGGGTCATCCTAATCTCCCCTGAAAAGGGCGAGATTCCCATAGCAGTCCGCTTAGATTTCGAATGTTCCAACAACGTAGCTGAGTATGAAGCACTCATACAAGGCTTAAGGATTTCGAAAACTCTAGGGGCATCATGCATTGAGGTCTTTGGAGATTCGCTCCTTGTCATAAACCAGGTTTTGAAAATTTGGCAAGTACGTAATGAAAAACTGCTTCCATATCACGAGTTAAGTGATTAGGCTAGGATTAGGGTGAGGTTAGGTTTTAGGGAAAATGGTTAGGTGGGGTGAGCTAACTTAGGGCTAGGTTTAGAAGCATCCCTTTGCCTTCGACCCATGGACCTAGTTGTAGCATGTTGGTGCAGCCCCAAGTTAGGTGTAGGTGCATACAAGCTTAATCCCACACTCATTAGGCTAAACCCACATGATTAACCCAAAACTTGACACAAAAGTCAAACCCACCATATTTTCACTCATATTTTATCCCATTCTCTCTCATACCCAAGCTTTTCACATGAACTTCTTATGGGCCCCACCTCCATTTATGAGAAGGTGATGTGGGCCATGGATGTGGATATTGGATTAGATCTTTGGATCCAAATTCAAATCCAATTCCATATGCATGTTTGGATTTGGATCTGGATATATATGGTCCAGATCTGATACAGATCTGATTTTCTGACTCCTTCATGGTATTTTTAAAACGGACGGTTTGTGCGGGGCCTGACAGCATTAGTACTCCGTCTTGTGTTGGGTCTTTGCCAACATTATCGTTCGCTCCTCTTTTCACCTTTTGGAGATCATTTCAAACAGTTTGTTGATAAAAGGGGCTTTGATATCCGAGATCTTGGAGATGAATCTTGATACGAGAGTTGATGTGCCGGGTTCGACATATGCTCCAGTTTCGGGCTCTCTTTCGCTTTTCTGGTCCTGCTTTAATCGGGCCAAGTTGCTTTGCGGGGTTTCAAAATACCTTTTTAAAGGTTTTAAAACTGTATAACACATATTTCAAAACATGTATAGTTTAAACATATGTACAGGGTTGCTTGGAAGGCTCCTGGGTTTCCAGACTCAAAATAGCCCTTTGGGACTGCTTTTGCAAAACCAGGTGTTTTGGGGAAATCGTGGGATTTTGGGGTGTTTACAGATGCCCCTCTTTGGCATTATCCAGATTGATTTGGATAATGGCAAAGACGACAACACCCCTTTCGATGTCTCCCTAGGTCTATCCACGAAAATATGGGATAGTCCCAATTTTTAGCAAAATCTCTCTTTTAAACCCCGGTAGGAGGAGATATCACGCCAAAGGGATAGATATGGAATCGGGTCCTAAAATGGGATCATGTTATGCAAGTGTCCATGCGTGGGTATGCAGATGAATGATATGGATGGGACGCCAAGAATGGCGACCTCTCAAAGACTGGATGTGGTCGAACTCTTGAGACTTACGAAGGCATGCTACTCTAAGTGAGCAGACCCTATGTTGCTCGATGTTCGATTTTTTTCAAAATTTTATTTACAAAAGGGAAAACTGCTTTGAGCCTCAATCCTAAGGATCTCGAGCTCTTCGTGTTTGCCTTTGCTTGAGTCTTGATACTCGCTAATCTAACGGAGGTTTTATAAGAAAACAAGCTACATTTCAAGATTCCTACGTCTTACTCAAAACGTCGAATTCTCAAACAAAACAAAATTCAAGTAAGTAAATCCTATTTTCACTTTAGGATTCCTTGAAATGAACCATGTTTTACTTGGGATAAGCCAAGGATGGGAAAGAGATACCACGGTCCCTTCTGAAGCGTCCCATGATTTAAGGCATAGAAGGCAGAAAACTGCTCTTTTTGAGCTTTTTGGCCTGTTTTCCTTTTTTTTCATAGAGGGTCTCCCTTTGGGAGTATTTTTCTTTTCTTTAATCCCTCTTTTTCATAAGAGAATCGAATTTTTCTTTTTTATTCTAGTTTCTTTCTTTGGGAAAGAGACTTTGGCTGGGAATTCCCTTTGTTTTGGCCATGTTTTCCTTTTGGAAGGAGAAGAGAAGAGGGGAGGACTTATCCCAAGGTCACACTCGATCCATTCCAAATCAACCTATTTAGAAATAACATGTACTACTTGCAAGTATCTTGCTATATTGAACTAGGCCTTTCTTTGTAAGAAGAAGGATTTTGAAATGTAACCACGTATTTGGAAAACTCCACTCTTTCACAAGTGCGAATTCTCTCACTTAGGGTCACACAATTCGCCTTTGAACCTTACTTTCGAAGTTTCAAAGCAGCTATCAATAAGGGTTTTCAAAAATGGGGATTTAATCCAAATCCTACACATAATACTTCTTTAAGTATTGAATGTTTATAGGATCTGCTAAATTCCTACCTTCTACAACGATCAACCAATATGAGTTGTTTGTGGTGGTTGCACGTACAACATAGGGTCCATCCCACTTGGGGCACCACTTTCCAAGTGGATGTGGGCCACGATAGTGGATGATTTTCAAAACCAGATCTCCCACTTCAAAGTGGCGAGGTCTCATGCGTTTGCCATAATGTCGGGTTATCCTTTGCCGGTATTCATGAGCATGATCCATAGCAAGGAGTCGCCTCTCATCTAGCAAATCTAGTTCGGTCATCCTAGCATGCTGAAGCGTCTCTAGCGGGAGGTCGAGTGCGATGGATGTATGGAATGAATGCAATTGTGTATGAATGGGAAGAATGGCATTTGTGCCATAGACCAATTCGAATGGTGTGACATTTATGGGAGTCCGGATGGAAGTCCTATAAGCCCATAAGGCTTCATCCAGCTTCTCGTGCCACGTCCTACCCTTCTCTAAAGTCTTCTAAATTATACTAATGAGAGTCTTATTCGTGGCTTCGGCTTGGTCATTGCCTTGAGGGTAGTAGGGCGAGGAGAAGTGGTGAGTTATGCCATACGTGTTGCACAACTTGACCATCCGCTCGTTTTTGAATGGGGTGCCATTATCGGACACAAGGTCTCTTGGAACTCCAAATCGAGCCAAGATATTCCTCCTAATGAAAGCCACCACATGTTGCCCCTGTACGTTGGTCAGGGAGATGGCTTCCACCCACTTGGAGAAATACTCAGTGGCTGCTAAAATGAATCTATGCCCATTCGAGGCCTTTGGAAAGATCGGGCCTACAATATCAAACGCCCACATGGTAAATGGCCAGGGGCTGACCACGGAATACAATGCAGATGAGGGGATATGAATGGCGTGCCCATGCACTTGACATGGATGACACTTCCTAACATGATCGTGACAATCCTTTTTCAGGGTGGACCAAAAATAGCCCGCTCTAAGTATTTTCATTACCATCATATTGGCATTAACATGACCTCCACATTCTCCATCGTGGAACTCATGCATAACAGTCCTAGCCTCCTCTAGATCGACACATCTTAGTAGGATACCGGTAAAACATTTTTTGTATAGAACCCCACCCAGAATGGTGTATTGGGTAGAAATTTTACGGATGAATGCCTTATCTTTGGATGTGGCATCCTCCTCGAATCCCCCATTTTCTAGAAAACATTTGATGTCATAAAACCAAAGTTTTTCAACAGAATCTGAATTATTTTGGCAAATATCCAAATCGTGTGTGGATGGGTTGGGTGCATGCCATATCTCTAAAGATCGGGTCCCTGAAATGGGATCGACCTTTAGGGCTAAACCCAAGGAGGAGAGGGCATCGGTAATGCCATTATCCTCTCTTCCTACATGTGTGAGTTTACATGATTGGAATGACTCAACCAATCGAGTGGCCAACTCGTGATATGGAAGAAGTTTTTAATTTCACACTTGCCAAATTTTCAAAACTTGGTTTATAACAAGGAGCGAATCTCCAAAGACCTCGATGCATGATGCCCCTAGAGTTTTCGAAACCCTTAAGCCCTATATGAGTGCTTCATACTCAGCTATGTTGTTAGAACATTCGAAATCTAGGCGGATTGCTATGAGAATATCGCCATTTTCAGGGGATATGAGGATGACCCCAGCACCAGCCCCTCGTTGGTTTCGTGCCCCAACGAAGTGCATCTTCCACACTTGGTTTTCGAAAGAGCTTGCCAAAATGTGGTTTTGAAAATGGTTTTGCAATATGCCTTCATCAGGCTTTTCACTAAGTGTGGGATATGCGTCCTCTAAGGGGAACTCAGCCACGTAGTCAGCTAGGGCTTGCCCCTTAATGGAGATCTGGTGATGGTATTTCAGGTCATACTCCATTAGAAGGAGTTTCCATTTGCCCAATCTACCAGTGAGAATGGGTTTTTCGAACAAGTGCTTGATTGGATCAAGCTTGGACACTATCCAAATCTCATGATCTAGGAAATAGTGTCGAAATTTCTGGCAGGCCCAGACTAGGGCCAAGCACGTCTTCTCCATCGCTTGATAATTCCTTTCGTAAGCCAAGAGAGTTTTCAAAATATAATAAATGGCATACTCCTTGTGGGTGTCATCCTTGTATTCAGCTAACAACGCTCCCAAGGCATTCGCATGCACAGAAATGTAAAGCAAAAGAGGTTTTCCTTGCTTTGGAGGATTAAAAACAGGGGGATTAACCAGGTATTCCTTTAGTCTTTCGAAGGACTTTTCGCAGTCGTCATCCCATGAAAATTTCGTTCCCTTCCTCAACAGTTTGTTGAAGGGTTCCAATCTAGTCGCTAGGTTTGATATAAACCTGCGAATGGACTGTAATCTACCCTGGAGGCTACGGATCTGTGTGAGATTGGAGGGTGGAGCCATGTCTATGATGGCTCAACACTTAGAGGGGTCGATTTCTATACCCCTTTGGCTCACCATAAAGCCTAGAAGCTTTCTGGACTCTACTCCAAATACACATTTTTGAGGGTTTAGCTTTACTTTATAAAGTCTAAGCCTTTCGAAAATCTTTTGCAAACATTTGATATGAGTGCATCGGGTTTTGGATTTTGCCAAGAGATCATCTACATACACTTCTACGAGCTCATAAATCTGATCATGGAAGATCATGGTCATGGCTCTCTGGTATGTTGCGTCGGCATTTTTCAATCCAAAGGGCATGACTGTATAGCAGTACGTGCCCCATGGGGCTGTGAATGCGGTCTTACCCTGATCTCGTGGACTTAATTTAATTTGATTATACCCTGAATAGCCATCCATAAACGAAAACATCTCGTGATTTGCAGTACTATCAACTATCAAATCTATGTTTGGTAAAGGATAATTATCCTTTGGAGTGGCTTTATTCAGGTTTCTGAAATCGATGCATATTCGAATTTTCCCATTGGTTTTTCGAACAACAACGATGTTTGATAACCAATCAGAATACGCAATGGGTTTTATAAATCCAGCTTTTAACAAATCTTCTAAACCCTCTTTGACTTATGCGTGTACATTCGGATGTATTTTCCTAAGCTTTTGCTTTATCGATTTCACATCCACATCTAAGGGAAGACGATGTTCGACAATACTAGGATCTATGCCCGGCATGTCTTCATACGTCCATGCAAACACATCTAAGTAGGTTCGTAGAAATACAATGAATGCTAATCTTTCATGCTCATGCAAACATATGCCTACCTTAATGAGTTTGGGATTGGAATCACTCCCTAGGTTTACCTCTATAAAATCTCCTCCTACTGAATTGGAAGGTCTTTCAAAATCGAGAATTTTATGAAATTCAGGGAGCTCAGAAGTGGGATCTTCCTCAAGGGGATTCACTTTTGGGCTTCGATCATTCTCGTGGGTTATAGACCCGAGGGAATTTGATGCGTGGATTTTCAAAAGACCTAGTTTTACACTTGGAATTTCTATTGGTTTCGAAGTGTTTGGTCTGGTTATGCAGACGACGTTCCTTTCGAAATCCTTTTCTTTTTCCCAAGCCTTACCAGGAACAGCTATGTACAAAATCTTTTTGGTATTTTGTAAATTTTCGATTTTTTTGTGGTTTTGCAAAACAAGAACTTTAGTAACTATACAAACTACTCTATTTTCGAGTTTTTGATTTTCCAATGTTTTTGGTTTTTGTAATTTTTCTATTTTTTCGATTTTGAGTTTTTCAAATGTTTTTGTATTTTTGTAAAAGGGATCTTCCATCATACCTACAAAGGGAAAACACTACGAGTTAGACTCGGAATAAGAGGACCAAATCGTAGGTTTCTTTCAGGGTAGGCTCCAGGGCACCCTTGACCCAGGTGGTCACAGGGGGTGGCTCTGGTGGTATTTTAGGAGTATAGCCGATCCCATATCGGCTTGGATTGACCCTAGGAAGTATGGGTTCTAGGAGACCCTGGTTTTGTGCCCCTAGACTCTTATAGGGCATATAGCCCATGTTCAACAGCATGTTCCACGATTTTTTGTTTTTTGAGAAATTTGAATACAAATCATGGTCCTGGAACTTGCTGTCATCCATATCGTGCACATATGGCTTTTTGTCCAAGGGTTTTGGAAATAAGGGATGTTTGGGTCTTCCTAGAAGGGTCAGATCTTTGAGGGGGTCAGCCTTGGGTGGCCCCTTCACATACATGACCTTCCTAGGGTTGTTTAACACGAGCCTTTGTGGCTCAAGCATGGTTTGCCCCAGTTTTACCTCATGGGTCTGGGAGCTTGACAAGTAGGGGGAATTTATGACCCCCTGAAGTTGAGGGTGACTCTCTCCTAGGATCACAACGACTTGGTCCCTGAAAGGGATTTTGACACACCTGTGGAAGGTGGATGGCACAGCGCACAAGCTGTGTATCCAGGGCCTTCCAAACAACAGGTTATAATGGGGGTGGATGTCCAAGACATGGAACACCCCTGTGTGTGCTATCCCTCTCGTTTCCATGCGGAGTTCGATAGATCCTATGGGTCTAGACGCATTCCCATAGTATCCAGTGATAACGATGGGACTGGGATGAATGGATGTCAAGGTGACTCCGATTTGATTCGCCACATGAAGTGGAAGGATGTTGAGCCCTCCTCCCCCATCGACAAGGCACCTATCCAGAGAGTTGTTACTTAGAACCACCTCGATATGTAGGGCCTGGTTATGGGACTCGTAGGGTCTATCTACATCGTCTTTCGAGAATACAATGGGCATTTTTGCTCCTATAGAGGCTACATGTTTGGACAAAGACTCAGGGGTAATGTTCGAACTAACCCTTCCTCTTTCTAGAATTTTCTCTAACACTAGTCTATGCTTAGGCGAAGTTTGTATTAGCTCTAAGATGGACATATTGATAGGAATCTTTGAAAGATGGTTTTTGAAATCAAACCCTTTCAAAACGACATTTTCTTTGTCTGTTTTTTACGAAACTCTAGGAATACATGCTTTTGAGGGGCCAGGCACACTGACCACCTTTTTAGCACTTTGTAGATGTGGGGGTTGGTAGATCCTCCCGGATCTTATCACCTCCCCCACGATCAACCAAGGTCTCGTACTAATCATGGCTCTAATCAAGAGATTTGGAGCACCTTGAATGATTAACACTGGTTTGATCGGGGACAAAACTCTTGGTGGTCCCTGGATGACTACTTGGGCGGGTTACTTATACAGTATGAAAGTAGACGCACAAGTAGGTGAACCAGATTTACATGCATGCGCTAGATCTTTTAAAATTGAAAGAGTACATACCTCTTTTCCCTTCCCACTGGTACTTGCGTGCTTGGGGAAGGGTTCTTTGAAGATAGCTTGGGCAGGCTCAAGTTCTTCAACGACCTGGAGTCGGCCTTCTGCTATCAAGTTCTCAATTTTATTAAGGAGGGAGAAGCACCGCCTTGTGTCATGGCCTTTGAGCCGATGATACTTGCAGTACTTATTTAAAAACCCTCCCTTCGAAGTGACTCCCTCGAGAATCTTGGGGAGTTTGATCATGCCTTGGGCAAGTAGGAGGTCTAGGACCTCCGTCATATGTTGCCCTAGCGGAGTATACTTCCGTCTTTCGAAGGGTTTTTGAAAATTCCTCTCCTTTTTATTTTCAGCTTTTTCAAAAGCTTTTGAAGCACTTGCCGGGCTTGGATCCACCCAGACATTGGCGATTTTATGGGGCTTTGCCCCTTTGTCCGCGGTGGATGGCCCATAGTTGATGGGTTTCTCCAAGCAAGTTTTTGCAATTGGATTTCCTTTCCATAAGTGGTCGTACACCCCCTTTTTCAAATTTGTTTCGAAAAGGGATGCTTTCTTTATTAACTTATGGAAAGTAAAGATTTCATGAAGCGAGAGAAAGGTTTTCAGCTCGTTTCTAAAATTATCGAGGATGAGAATGACTGCACATCCTTCTGATATGCGCTCCCGCACTTGACCCAAGAGAGACCTCCATCGAACGATGAACGTATGTACGTCCTCATTCACACCTTGTTTTGTATCCCTCAAGGTGTTTAAAGTCGGCGTGACTTCTACGTTATGCGAGAATCTCTGCATAAAGCACTTCGCTAACTCTTTAAAAGTAGCTAACTGGCTAAGATCGTAGGAAGCCAACCATTTGGCAGTTGTGCCCTTGAGGGACAAAGGGAACCAATACACCCATTTCATCGAGTCCTTTTTCTTATTGGCTCGAGGAGAGAAAAGTTGCAAGTGAGACCTAGGGTCTCCCATGCCATCATACCGATCGAAGTTCGGTATTTCATTGTCACTATCTGTTTCGTAATCCACAGGTAGGAAATCAGACAGGGCGTAGCTCATTTTCTCTTTATTTTGCCCTCTCAACAACTGTTGTAGGGCTTTACAGTCCTTGTGTATGAAGGACTCGTGGTATTGGTTACCTTCCATTGCGGAAGTCTCCTTGTGTTTGAGAGGTTTTTCAAAATTCTTCTTGGCCTTTGGTTCGCCATTGGACGAACATGAATCGTCCGCTTCAGCCTCTTAGCTAAGAGCGGCTATTTTGGCCTCGAAGTCCCTTCTCAAATCTTCAACCTCTTGTTTTTTCGAAAACCTTCGAGATTGAGAACTTGATGCGCAGGAGCCACGGCTAGATACCTCTTGGGAGCTTGGACTCGACATACTTCAATATGCTTTTCAAAACAAAACCTAAATATGAAAATGCAAACAAGCAAAGTTTAAAACACTTTAGAAAAAATTTTCATGAGGTTTCTCTACATGAATTGACTTTGCACAAGGCCCAGGTCCCACCGGGCGTGCCAAACCAGTAGACACGAAAAATCCTCACTTCTGGTTCTTAGGCCTGAAGCAAATCTTTTCGTGTGTCTAAGTCGTATTTTAGTAAAAGGGCATGCCAGCTAGCTTGCTTAAGCTAGTGAAGAAAAGTTTTGAGATCTCACTTCTATCGGGGCGATTGTGAGCAAGTGAGCTCTTTTCGTCGCAGACCTTCTTGCACCGATGCGCAAGGGTCAGTCTGTACGCTTGGCGAAGTCTTTTAAAATGTAAACCTCTTTGAAAAATAGCCTAAGTGTTTGGGCTTTGGATGTACGATTTCAGATTTTATTACATATGGGATTTGCACGTGCCTATGTCTTTCTTTTTATCTCTTTTTCGGGCCAACTAGGTGTGTGCGCAAGTGACCTAGGTTGGGCAATTTTTGAGCGGGAGTGTGGGGCTTGCTTTGATGCAATATGCGTCCTAATTCGTGGTATGGCGTATATGCAATGCAAACTCACACAACTCCAAAGGGAAAACCCAAATTGAAAGACAATGCGGAAGGGAAATGACTTAATGTAAATTTGCAAAAGGGAAATTGCAAAAGAGAAATATGGCTATATCTTAAGAGCGGAAAGGCTCAATTGTGCAAGTGTGTGTCGTGTATATATGTAAAGACTATGCACACTGCTGAACCTTAAAACCCAAATCTTAAAGACATAGCCGAAGGGAGATACTTATAATATATATGGGCCCGAAGGTCGCCAACGTGTGCGTGGGTGTTGTGTGTATATTGAAAGACAACTCACACAACTTGTAATGAAACCCAAATATAATTGCAATAGGCCTTGACTAAGGTCTTGGGAGTAAGAGCGAAAGCTCAATGTGTGTGAGTATAGAATTGAAATGCTATGCACACAACTTGAATTTAAACACCTAAAACGAAATTGCAATAAGGCCTTTACTAAGGCACATGGGAGTAAGAGCGAAAGCTCAATGTGTGTGAGTGTGGAAATTGAAAGACAACGCACACAACTTGAATTAAAATGCCCAGGGGAAATTGCAATATGGCCCTTACTAGGTCTTGGGAATAAGAGCGAAAGCTCAATGTGTGTGAGTGTGGAAATTGAAAGACAACACACACAACTTAATTAAAACCCACGCAACTTAAATATATATAAGTATAGCTATATCTTAAGGGCTGATTAGGCCCATGTGTGTGCCAAAATCGTGTGCAACTAAGAGCGAAATGGCTCAAGTGCACGTATGTGTGGGTGTGCCAAACCACATTATTACAAGCGGGGGGAGACAACGCTCCATTATTACAACCTCGTATCAAATTTAATTAAACATAAGCAAGTTCATAACAAGGACCAAGTTAGGCACTTACGTATAGCTGGTCCGGGTGTGACTTGCTTGGCTTTGGCCTATGTGAGTCGCCTTGGACAGCCGAAGGGGAGCTCCTTGGATGCGGGTGGGTGCCAAGTAGGGTCTTAGCCGAGTGGGTGCCCTGATGAAGGCCGGGTGGTATTTGCAGCAAATGGGGAGGTTAGGTGATGTTGTGGTAGGTTAGGGGCTAGCTAAGTGGTGGATGGTTAAGGGGGAAGGCTTAGCTAGGGGCTGAGAATTGGGTGGCTAAGGGAAGGTGGGGATGTAAGGTGTGAAGTGGTCAGGTGTAAGGGAGATGTCTAGGGTACAGCAGTGGTGGGTGATGGACGGTGTGGCTGGGTAAGAGTGGGAGAGGAAGAGGAGTTAGATATGGCTGAGATGGGGGTACTAACCGGAGGTGGTGTATGTTGTGGTGGTCGGAGATGGTGGAAGGAGGTGGCAGCTGGAAGAAGGTGGCAGCCGGGTGAAAAGATGCAGTCGGGTGGGGTGTGTAGGTGGCAGCCGAGTGGAAGTGGAGCCGGGTGGAGAGACGGTGGATGGTGGTGCTGTTGGTGGGGGTAATGGAGTGAAATGGGTGAGAGAGAGGGCAGGTGAGAGAGGAGAGAGAGGGCTGAGAGCTGCCCAAAATCCATGCAAAACCCGCCCCAAAAGGGGGGGTTTTTATAGGCATGGGGTGGGGTCGGTTGGGGTTGATATTTAGGATGTTGTGGGCTGGTGGTGGGGTGGTTTGGGTAGGTCGGCTAGGAAGGGTGGTAAGGTGGTTTAGGGTAGGTCGGTTAGGGTGGCTGGGATTTTAGCACTAGGGTTTAATTAGGTGGGTTAAGGTGGGATTAGGTTTAGTCTAACTAGGGTCTAGGTGGTCTAGTTAGGTGGGGTGAGCTAGGTGAGGTCGGCTAGGTATGGTTTAGGGTGGTTTTGGGTGAGGGTGGCTAGGATTAGGTCAGGTTTAGGGGGGAATGGCTAGGTGAGGTGGGTTAGTTCAGGGCTAGGTTTAGGAGCATCCCCTTGGCCTTGATCCATAGACCTAGTTGCAGCATGTTGGTGCAGCCCTAGGTTAGGTGTAGGTCCATACAAGCTTAATCCCACACTCTTAGGCTTAAACCCACATGATTAACCCAAAACTTGATACAAAAGTCAAGCCCACCATCTTTCTCACTCATACTTTATCCCCCATTCTCTCTCTTCCCAAGCTTTTCACGTGAATTTCTTTGTGGGCCCCACCTCCATTTATGAGAAGGTGATGTGGGCCATGGATGTGGGTATTGGATTGGATCTTTGGATCTAAATCCAAATCCAAATGCATGTTTGGGTCTGGATCTGGATATATATGATCCAAATCTGATTTTCTGACTCCTTCATGGCGTTGCGAAACGGACGATTTGTGCGGGGCCTAACAGCATCAGTACTCCGTCTTGCGTTGGGTCTTCACCAACATTGTCGTCCGCTCTTCTTCTCACCTTCCGGAGATCATTTTGAACATTTTGTTGATAACAGGGGCTTGGATGTCTGAGATTTTGAGGATGATTCTGATACGAGAGTTGATGTGCCGGGCTTGAAATATGCTCCAGTTTTGGGCTCTCTTTCGCTTCTTCGGTCCTGCTTTCATCAGGCCAAGTTGCTTTTCGGGGTTTCAAAATACCTTTTTAAGGTTTTAAAATTGTATAACACATATTTTTAAAACATATATGACTTAAACATATGTACAGGGTTGCTTGGAAGGCTCCTAGGTTTCCAGACTCAAAATAGCCCTTTGGGGCTGCTTTTGAAAAACCAGGTAATTTGAGAAAATCGAGAGATTTTGGGATGTTTACAGGACTTTCTACAGGTTTCGAAGCTTTTGGTCTTGTTATGAAGACAATTTTCTCTTCAAAATCCTTCGCCTTTTCCGAATGTTTACCAGGAGCTGGTATGTACAGGATTTTGTTTTTGGAGATTTCTAAATTTTCGATTTTTTTGGATTTTTGTAAAGCAAGGACACTTGGAGCTATACAAACAACACTTTTTTTTATTTTACACTTTTCAAATGTTTTTGGTTTTTGAGTTTTTCCAAATTGTTTTTGAATTTCGAGATTTTCCAATTTTTTTTATTTTTGGTCTAAGAAGGGATCTTCCATGATACCTACAAAGGAGAATGCCACAAGTTAGACTCTGAACAAGAGGTCTAAATCGTAGGTTTCTTCTTCATTAGGCTCCAGGGCACCCTTGACCCAGGTGGTCACAGGTGGTGGTTCTGGTGGTATTTTGGGAGTATAGCCGATCCCATATCGGCTTGGGTTGGATCTAGGCAGTATGGGCTCGAGGCAACCTTGGTTTTGATTTCCTAGACTTTGATAGGGCATGTATCCCATGTTCAATAGCATGTTCCACGATTTCTTATTTTTTGAAAAATTTTGATATAGTTCGTGATTTTGGAACTTGCTATCGTCCATGTTATGCATAAATGGTTTCGTGTCTAGGGATTTAGGGAACAAACGACACTTGGTCTTTCCTAGGATGGTTAAGGTTTAGAGTGGGCAAGCCTTGGGCTGCCCTTTGATACACAAGACCTTCCTAGGTTTTGGGAGGACGAGTTTGGTTGTCTCGACCAAAGGTTTACCAAGGCTGTCCTCATAGTCTTGAGAAGCTGATAAGCACGGGAAATTTTGTATTTCCTGAAGCTGAGGATGGTTTTCACCTAGGATTACCACTATATAGTCTTCGTGGGGGATTTTGACACACCTATGGAAGGTGGATGGCACAGCTCGCAAGTCTTCCCAGCAATAGGTTGTAGTGGGGGTGTATGTCTAAGACATGGAACACCCCCAAGTGGGCTATGCCCCCGTTTCCATGGGTAACTCTATGGCTCCTAGTGGTCTAGATACATTCCCATCGTATCCAGTGATTACGACGGGGCTTGGGTTTACGGAAGTCAAGGTGACTCCGATTTGATACGCTGCGTGGAGCGGAAGGATGATTCAATACCACCTCGATATGCAAGGCTTGGTTGTGGGTTTCATCTGGTCTTTCGATATCCTCTTCCGAGAACACGTTGGGCATTTTTACACATATAGGCGCCACTTGAATTGACAAGGACTCAGGGGTTATATTTGAGCTAACCTTGGCAATTTCTAGGATTTTTTCTAAGACAAGTCTATGCCTAGGTGAGGTTTGTATCAGCTCTAGGATGGACATGTTAATTGAAATCTTCGAAAGATGATTTTCAAAATCATACAAGGTTAAAACATTTTTTCCTTTGCATGCTTTTGAAGGGCCAGGAATACTGACCATTTTTTTAGCACTTTGTAGATGTAGGGGTTGATAGATCCTTCCGAACCTGGTCACCTCCCCCACGATCTACCTAGGGCTCGTGCCTATTGTGGCACTATTTGTATGCTTTGGAGCACCTTGGATTTGTAAAATGGTTTTAACCGGGGGCGAGATTCTAGGCGTTTCCCAGAATACTACTTGGGCAATTTTCTTATGAAGGATGAGAGATGGTGCGCAAGTAGTAAAACCAACATGAGATGAATGCATTAGACTCTTTGAAGTCGAGAAAGCACATACCTCTTTGCCCTTCCCACTAGTGCTTGCGTGATTAGAGAAGGGTTCTTTGAAAATAGCTTAGGCAGGCTCTGGTTCCTCAGTGACCTGGAGCCGGCCCTGTGCTATCAAGTTCTCAATCTTGTTTTAAAAGGGAAAAACACTTGCTGGTATCGTGACCTTTTGGCCGATGATACTTGCAAAATCTATTTAGAAATTTCCCTTTTGGGGGTGTCCCCTCTGGAATTTCCGGGAGTGTAATCATCTCTTGTGCGAGTAGGAGGTCCAGGACCTCCGAAACAGGCTGCCCTAAGGGCGTGTACTCCCGTTTTTCAAAACTTTTTTGTAAATTTTTAATTTTTTGCTCATTTTTCTTAGAAGTACCGGTCGGGTTTGTTTCCACTCGGACGTTTGCAATTTTTAGGGGCTTTGCCCCTTTGTCCATCGTGGGTATCCCGTAGGTGCCAGGTTTTTCCAATCGAGTCTTGGGTAAAACACTCCTTTTCCACAGATGATCATAGACTCCCTTTTTTAAATTTGTTTCAAAAAATGAAGCTTTCTTAATCAATTTGTGAAAAGTCGAGATTTCAAGTAAGGAGAGAAGGGTTTTCAAATCATTTTTGAAATTATCAAGGATGAGCATCACTGCGCATCATTCAGAGATGGGTTCTCTTACTTGCCCTAGGAGGGACCTCCATCAAACAATGAATGCGTGTACATCCTCGTTCGCTGCTTGTTTTGTATCCCTCAAAGTATTTAGAGTTGGTATCACTTCTACGTTATGCGAAAACCTTTGCATAAAGCAGTTCGCTAACTCTTTAAAAGTTACGAACTGACTCAAATCGAAAGAAGCGAGCCATTTTGAAGCAGTTTTTTTGAGGGAAAGGGGAAACCAATAAATCCACTTCATCGAGTCCTTCTTTTTCTTGTGGACTTGATGAGAAAAAAGTTGCAGGTGGGATCTAGGATCCCCTGCGCCATCATACGGATGGAAATTCGGTATTTCATCATCCACCTCAGGCTTCTGTCCACTTTGAGCAGCCAAGAGGGGTCTCCCTAGGCGGGTTTGAGAGAGTTTGAGTGGGATTTGAAGAGGCGCGTGGGCTTGGGACTTGGGAGGTCTTGGGTTCGGCCAAGAGAAGGGTCACGGTCCTAAATGGAAGGTCACGGCCTAAGGGATCACGCCTAAAGCAAGGCTGGTCTTAGTCGGTGGGATAGGAAGTCATGGCCTAAATGGGGTGGTTGGTCCTAAAGCGAGGCAGGTCCTAGGGTAGGAAGGTTCGGCCAAGAGAGTGGGGCAGTTGGGGCACGCAGGCAGGTGTTGCACGGCGCTGCGGACGGCGCGCTAGGGGCGCAGAGCGCACGACAGGCGTCAAGGGGCGCGGGTAGCGCGCTGTTGGCACGGTAGGGGCGCGCAGGGCTCACGGCCGGCCGGGGGCATGAGGGTGGTCTTGGGGGTTTAGCTTAGGTGGTGTGTTAGGAATAGTTTGAGTCGGTTGGGTTAGATTAGGTTCAGTTAGTGTGAGGTTTAGTGAAGTGGGTTAGGTGATTAGGCTAGGATTAGGCTAAGATTTAGGAGGATTAGGCTAAGATTTAGGGGGATTAGGCTAGGATTAGGGGACCTACCTCTTGGAGCCGGTCCTTCTTGGTTGAGCCCACTCCCATGCGCGGTTGCAGCCTCCCTTGATCGAGCCCACCTTATTGCAGCCCACTTAGCCCACAAGGCTTGACCCACACTCACCCTTGAGCCCACATGGCTAGGTTCATCACACACTCTCTCTCCTCCCCAAGCAAATTCACGTGTGATTTTTGGGGACCCTATAAACACCCCGAAATCCCATGAATTTCTCAAATTCATCTAGTTTTGTAAAAGTAGCCCCAAAGGGCCATTTTGAGTCTGGAAACCCAGGAGCCTTCCAGACAACCCTATATATCTGTTTTAAACTACATCTTTCAAAAACATATGATATGGCTTTCGAAAACCCCTTTTAAAACACGTTTTGAAACCCCGAAGTGGCTTGGCCTGATCAAGACAGGACCAGGAGAGTTAAGAAGAGCCCGGAACCGGAGCACATGTCGAGCCCGGCGCAGCAACTCTTGTATTTAATTCACACCCCAGGATCTCGAACGTCCAAGACCCTATTCTTATCAAAATAGCATTTGAAGTCATCTCCGGAAGGCAGAAATGGAGGCGGACGACTATGTTGGCTAAGACCCAACGCAGACGAAGTACTGATGCTGTCAGGCCCCGCACGAATCGTCCGTTTTGAACCCAGCTCGAAGGAGTCAGAGTTCAGTTTGGATTGGATCTGGACCATATATATCCAGATTCCAATCCAAACCCATATGTGGACTTGGATTTGGATTTGGATCCAGAGATCCAATCCAATATCCATATCCATGGCCCACATCACCTTCTCATAAATGGAGGTGGGGCCCACTTGAAATTCACGTGGGATATTGGGCATGAGAGAGAGTGGGGGTGAAAAATATCAAGAGTGTTGTATTAAGCTTGACTTGTGTGTCAAGTTTGGGGTTAATCATGTGGGTTAGCCTAATTGAGTGGGTTTAAGCTTGTAATTAGCTAAAACCTAACCTAGGGCTGCACCAACATGGGGTGATCAAGGTCTATGGGCCATGCTAAGGGAGCTCCTTCACCTAAACCTAACCCAAAATGCCTAAACCTAGCCTAAACCCCTAATCCACCCCTAATCTGAACCTAATCACCTAACCCACTTCCCTAATCCCGTCCTAATCCCAACCTAATCACCTAACCCACTTCCCTAATCCTTCCCTAAACCTAGATTAATTTCCCTAATCCTAGCCTAAACCTAGCCTAATCACCTAACCTAGCTCACTAAACCTCACCCTAAAACCCAACCACCTAACCTAGCCCTAAACCCCTAAACCACCCCTAGTTTTAAATATCTGGCCCAACCCTTTCCAGCCCACCTTATCTACATACCACCCTACCTAAACCACCTAACCACTACCCTCAGCCCAGCCCTAACCGACCTACCCATCCCTATTTAAACCCCCCCCCCTGGGGGCGAGTTTTCCAAGTGGGAACCCTCACCTCACCCAGCCGGGCCCTCTCCTTCTCCCATTTCCTCACCTAGCCGGGACCACTCTCCATCACCTCCGCCTGCTCCACCTGCTCCACCAGCTCCACCTGCACCGCCACCTTCCCTCTTCCATCCACCACCACCTCATCCAGCCGGACGCCACCACCTTCACCCAACCGAACCAGCCAAGAGCCCACCTGCCCGCCTGCTTCTCCTTGCCTTCCACCGCCTCTCCCCATTCGGTAAGTACCCAATCTCCATCAAAGCCCTTCTCTTCCACCTCTCCACTCTTAGCCACCTACCTTATCCTCATCTCAGCCCCTTGCCACCACCCTTTTCACCTAGCCGAACCTAGTATAACCTAAACTATCGGCCACTACCTAGCCATCATATCCCATTCGGCCTTCCCCTAGGTGTCCCATTCGGCCTTCCCATAAATTCTCCTTTAGGTCCAGCTTTCCCAAAACTCTCAACTCCCCTAGTGACCCTAAGAACCCACTTATTCAGCCCCTTTAAATCCCCACCTTGAGGCGACACCTACTTGCCACCGGCCACCTTCGAGGCGCCTATCCCGCGCCCCACTTGCAGCCGGCCAGCACCTTTGATCACCTATCTTCGCGGAGCTCCCGTTTGCAGCCCAAGGCCAAGTCCACGCTCAAGCAAGACCTCTACGGACCAGCTACTCGTAAGTGTCTAAACCCGGTCTTTAGTTGTACACTTGCTTGAGATTCAATTTGATACGGGGTTGTAATAACGGAGCATAGTCTCCCCCCGCTTGTAATAACGTGGCTTGGCACAACCACACACGTGCACTCTCTTAGTCGTGCACGATTTTGAACACACACGGGCCTAATCAGCCCCTAATACATAAGTGTATATATATACTTTCATTTTAGAAGGGTTTTGTTTAAGTTGGGTGCGTTGTCTTTCAATTCAAGCACTCACACACATTGAGCTTTCGCTCTTAGTTGAAAGACCCAAGTAAGGGCCGACCTATACTATTTGGGTTTCATTTCATGTCATGTGAGTAAGTCTTTCAATTCAAGCACTCTCACACACATTGAGCTTTCGCTCTTATTTGAAAGACCCAAGTAAGGGCCGACCTATACTATTTGGGTTTCATTTCATGTCGTGTGAGTAAGTCTTTCAATTCAAGCACTCTCACACACATTGAGCTTTCGCTCTTATTTGAAAGACCCAAGTAAGGGCCGACCTATACTATTTGGGTTTCATTTCATGTCGTGTGAGTAAGTCTTTTAATTCAAGCACTTTCACACACATTGAGCCTTCGCTCTTACTCCCAAGACCTTAGTAAAGGCCTTATTGCAGTTATATTTGGGTTTAATTTCATGTCGTGTGGGTAGTCTTTCAATTCAAGCACTCTCACACACATTGAGCCTTCGCTCTTATTCCCAAGACCTTAGTCAAGGCCATACTGCAATATATATTTGGGTTTAATTTCATGTCGTGTGTGTAAGCCTTTCAATTCAAGCACGCACCCACATTGAGCCTTCGCTCTTATTTGCAAGACCCGAGTAAGGGCTCATATACATAAGCTATATACATATTTTCCTTCGGTTATTTCCCTTCGGTTATTTCCCTTCTGTTATTTCCCTTTAGTATTGTCTTTACATTTCGGGTTTTCCCTTTGGAGTAGCGTGAGTTTGCATTGCATCTATGCCATACCACGAGGTGGGACGCATATTGCATCAAAGCAAGCCCCGCTCGTATTCGCCCATGTAGTGGAGTGTTCATAACACACAAACTAGGTGGCCCTAAAAGGGATAAAAGAAAAGACTTAGGCACGTGCAAATCCACGTGATCTAAAATATGCAAACGCATTCTAAAGACCCGAAATAGACACCTCGAACCGCTTCGTAGACTTTCTCTCCAAAACTCGATTTTTGCAAAAGCATACAGACTGACCCTTGCGCATCGGTGCAAGAAGGTCTGCGACGACAAGAGCTTACTTGCTCACAGTCGCCACGTTTAGAAGTCAGTGATAAAAATATCTTCGCTAGATTAAGTAAGCTAGCTGGCACGCCCTATTTGTATACATAGGCCTTAGACACACGAGAAGATCCACTCCAAGCCCCAAAAGAGGCAAAGAGGCGGGGATTTTCGTGCGTCTACAGAGATTGGCACGCCCGGTGGGACGTGAGCCTTTTCAGAAATCGAGTTTACTTGTAGAAGTCTTGCAAAAATTTTGTAAAAAGGTGTCGTTTTAACTTGTTTTCTTTGCTTGTACTTAGGAAATTTTGAAAAAGCTTGAAAAGCATGTCAAAATCCAATCCAAGTGAAGTGTCGAGCCAAGGCTCATGCGCATCAAGTTCTCACTCTAGGAGGATTTTCAAAAACAAAATAAAACTAGATGAAATCGAGGACTTGAGAAGGGAGTTTGAGGCCAAAATCGATGCTCTCAGCCAAGAGGCTGAAGTAGGCGATTCATGTTCATCAAACGGTGAACAAAGGCCCAAAAAGAAATCTGAAAAACCTCGCAAGCAAAAAGAGGCCTCCGTAATGGAAGGCAACCAATACCACGAGTCCTTCACACAAAAGGATCGTAAAGCCCTACAGCAGTTGCTGAAAGGGCAGAATAAAGAGAAAAGAAGCTACGCCCTGTCTGATTTCCTTCCTATGGATTACGAAACAGACAGTGACGATGAAATACCGAACTTCCATCGGTATGATGGCATGGGAGACCCTAGGTCTCACTTGCAGCTTTTCTCGCATCGAGCCCATAAGAAGAAAAAGGACTCGATGAAATGGGTGTATTGGTTCCCTCTATCCCTTAAAGGCACAGCTGCCAAATGGTTGGCTTCCTACGACTTAAGCCAGTTCGCTACTTTTGAAGAGTTAGCGAACTGCTTCATGCAAAGATTTGCACATAACGTGGAAGTCACGCCAACCCTGAATACCTTAAGGGATACAAAGCAAGGCATGAACGAAGACGTGCATGCCTTCATTATAAGATGGAGGTCGCTTTTAGGCCAAGTGCGAGAGCCTATATCCGAAGGATGCGCAGTAATGCTCATCCTGGATAATTTTAAAAGCGAGTTAAAAACCCTTCTCTCGCTCCATGAGATTTCAACTTTCCATAAGTTGATCAAAAAGGCCTCCCTTTTCGAAACCAACTTGCGAAAAGGGACGTACGACCACTTATAGAAAGGAAGTGCCATTCCAAAAACCCGTTTGGAAAAACTCATCGCATATGGGCTGCCCACGACGGACAAAGGGGCAAAGCCCCATAAAATCGCCAATGTCCGGGTGGATCCAGGCATGGCGGGCACTTCTAAAAATTTTGAAAAATTAGAAAATAAGAGAGAACGTAATTTTCAAAAACCGGTTGAAAAACGGGAGTACACTCCGCTGGGGCAACCTTTGTCAGAGGTCCTAGACCTCTTACTTGCCCAGGGCATGATCGAACTCCCTGAAATCCCCGAAGGAGTCACTTCCAAAGGGGGGTATTTAAACCGATTTTGCAAGTATCATCGGCTCAAAGGCCATGATACCAAACGCTGCTTCTCTCTTTTAAATAAAATTGAGAACTTGATAGCAGAAGGCCGGCTCCAGGTCACTGCGGAACCTGAGCCACCTCAAGCTATCTTCAAGGAACCCTTTCCCAAACACGCCAGTGGCAGTGGGAAAGGAAAGGAGGTATGTACCCTCACCATTTCCAAGGAACTAGCGCAAAAGCCAGAACCTGGTCGACCTACTTGTGCGCCCATCCTTGTATTATACAAGAGGCCCGCCCAAGTCGTCATTCGGGGACCACCAAAAGTGTAAACCCCGGCAAAACCAGTTTTGAAAATCCAAGGTTCTCCTCAACTCATCCTTAGAGCCAAGTTTAGCGTGAACCCTAGGCTGGTCGTGGGGCAGGTCACTAGATCCGGGAGGATCTACCAACCCCCGCACCTTCAAGGTGCTCAAAAGGTGGTCAGTGTGCCTGGCCCCTCAAAAGCATGTATCCCTAGTGGTCTGCCAAAAGCAGATAAGGACAAAGTCATCCTAAATCCTTATGATTTCGAAAACCACCTTTCAAAGATTCCTATTCACATGTCTATCCTAGAGCTTATCAAAACCTCGCCTAGGCATAGACTTGTCTTAGAGAAAATTCTAGAAAGGGCCAAGGTTGATTCGACCATAAGTCCGGAATCCTTGTCTGCCCAAGTGGCTTTATTAGGAGCAAAATCGGCCATCACCTTTTCGGAAGATGATGTAGATAGACCCTACGAAACCCATAACCAGGCCCTGCATATCGAGGTGGTTCTAAACAACCACTCTCTGGACAGGTGCCTAGTCGATGGTGGAGGAGGGCTCAACATCCTTCCACTTCACGTGGCGTACAAAATCGGAGTCACCTTGATTTCAGTGAACCCAAGCCCCATCGTTATCACTGGATACGATGGGAATGCGTCTAGGCCTTTAGGATCCATCGAACTCCCAATGGAAACGGGAGGGATCGAACACACGGGGGTGTTTCATGTCTTGGACATCCACCCCCATTATAACCTGTTGCTGGGAAGGCCCTGGATACACAGCTTGTGCGCTGTGCCATCCACCTTCCACAGGTGTGTTAAGATCCCTTTTAGGGACCAGGTCGTAGTGATCCTAGGTGAGAGTCACCCACAGCTTCAGGGGATCATAAACTCCCCTTGTTTATCGAGCTCCCAGGCCCATGAGGCTAACCTGGGGCAAATTATGGTTGAGCCACCTCGGCTCGTGTTGAACAACCCTAGGAAGGTTGTATGTGTGAAGGGGCCGCCCAAAGCAGGCCCCCTCCCGACTCTAATCCTCCTAGGAAAACCCAAGCGTTCCCTATTTCCAAAACCCCTAGACAAAAGGCCATACGAGCCTAATATGGACGATAGCATGTTCCAGGACCACGACTTGTATCCCATCTTTTCAAAAAACAAAAGGTCGTGGAACATGTTATTGAACATGGGCTACACGCCCTACAAAAGTCTAGGGGCACAAAACCAGGGTCTCCTAGAGCCCATCCTTCCTAGGGCCAACCCAAGCCGATATGGGAGCGGCTATACTCCCCGAATACCGCCGGAGCCACCCCCTGTGACCACCTGGGTCAAGGGTGCCCCGGAGCCTGTCTTAGAAGAAACCTACGATTTAGACCTCCTATTCCGAGTCTAACCCGTAGTGTTTTCCCTTTGTAGGTATGACGGAAGATCCCTTTTTCTAAAAATACCAAAAACATTTGAAAACTTAAATCAAAAAAATCGAAAAACAAGAAAAACCAAAAACAATGGAAAAACAAAAACTCGAAAAAAGAGTGCTTTGTATAGTTCCCAAAGTTCTTGTTTTACAAAAACCCAAAAAAATCGAAAATTTGGAAAATACCAAAAAGATTTTGTACATAGCTGCTCCTGGTAAGACTTTGGTAAAAGAAAAGGATTTTGAAAGTAGCATCGTCTGCATAGCCAGACCAAAAATTTCGAAATCACTTGAAAATCCAAGTACAAAACCAGGTTATTTTGAAAACCACGCATCAAGTTCCCTCGGGTCTATAGCCCACGAGAATGATCAAAGCCCAGAAGTGGATCCCCTTGAGGAAGATCCCACTTCTGAGCTCCCAGAATTTCATAGAATTCTCGATTTTGAAAGACCTTCCCAATCAGTAGGAGGAGATTTCGTAGAGGTGAACCTAGGGGATGATTCCAATCCCAAAACCATCAAAATAGGCGCATGCTTGCATGAAACTGAAAAGTTAGCATTCATTGCATTTCTACAAACCTATTTAGATGTGTTTGCATGGACGTATGAAGACATGCCGGGCATAGATCCCAGCATAGTTGAGCATCGTCTTCCCTTAGATATAGGTGTAAAACCAATAAAGCAGAAGCTTAGGAAAATACACCCGAATGTACACACACAAGTCAAAGAGGGTTTAGAAGATCTGCTAAAAGCCAGATTTTTAAAACCCATTGCGTATTCTGATTGGTTGTCAAATATCGTTGTGGTTCGAAAAACCAATGGGAAAATTCGAATATGCATCGATTTCAAAAACCTGAATAAAGCCACTCCAAAGGATAATTATCCTTTACCAAACATAGATTTGATAGTCAATAGTACTGCAAGTCATGAAATGTTTTCATTCATGGATGGCTATTCAGGCTATAATCAAATCAAACTAAGTCCACGAGATCAGGGTAAGACCGCCTTCACAACCCCATGGGGCACATACTGCTATACAGTCATGCCCATTGGTTTGAAAAATGCCGGCGCAACATACCAACGAGCCATGAACATGATCTTCCATGATCAAATTCACGAGCTTGTAGAAGTGTATGTAGATGATCTCTTGGCGAAATCTAAAACCCGATGCACTCATATCGAATGTTTACAAAAGATTTTTGAAAGGCTTAGGCTTTACAAAGTAAAGCTAAACCCTCAAAAATGTGTGTTCGGGGTAGAATCAGGGAAGCTTCTAGGCTTTATGGTGAGCCAAAGGGGAATAGAAGTCGACCCCTCTAAGTGTCGAGCCATCATAGACATGGCTCCACCCTCCAATCTCACCCAAGTCCGTAGCCTCCAGGGTCGATTGCAATCTGTGCGCCGATTCATATCGAATCTGGCAACTAGATGCGAACCCTTCAACAAACTGTTGAGGAAGGGTACGAAATTCTTATGGGATGACGAATGCCAAGAGTCCTTCGAGAGATTGAAGGCATACTTGGTTAATCCCCCCGTTTTGAATCCTCCAAAACAAGGAAAACCGCTTTTATTATACATCTCCGTGCATATGAATGCTTTAGGAGCCCTGTTGGCTCAATACGAGGATGACACCCATAAGGAGTATGCCATCTACTATATTTCGAAAACTCTCTTGGCTTATGAACGAAATTATCAAGCCATGGAGAAGACGTGTTTGGCCCTAGTCTGGGCCTGCCAGAAGTTCAGACACTATTTCCTAGATCATGAGATCTGGATAGTGTCCAAGCTTGATACAATCAAGCACTTATTCGAAAAACCCATTCTCACGGGAAGATTGGGCAAATGGCAACTCCTTCTAATGGAGTATGATCTGAAATACCATCACCAGATCTCCATTAAGGGGCAAGCCCTAGCAGATTATGTGGCTGAATTCCCCTTAGAGGACGCATATCCCACTCTTGTCGAAATGCCTGATGAAGGCATATTGCAAAACCATTTTCAAAACCACATTTTGGCAAATTCTTTCGAAAACCAAGTGTGGAAGATGCACTTCGACGGGGCACGAAACCAACGAGGGGCTGGTGCCGGGATCATCCTAATCTCCCCTGAAAAGGGCGAGATTCCCATAGCAGTCCGCTTAGATTTCGAATGTTCCAACAACGTAGCTGAGTATGAAGCACTCATACAAGGCTTAAGGATTTCGAAAACTCTAGGGGCATCATGCATCGAGGTCTTTGGAGATTCGCTCCTTGTCATAAACTAGGTTTTAAAAATTTGGCAAGTACGTAATGAGAAACTACTTCCATATCACGAGTTGGCCACTCGATTGGTCCAATCCTTCCAGTCGTGTAAGCTCACACACGTGGGAAGAGAGGACAATGGCATCGCCGATGCCCTCTCCTCCTTGGGCTCAGTCCTGAAGGTCGATCCCATTTCAGGGACCAGATCTTTGGAAATATGGCATGCGCCCCATCCATCCACACACGACTTGGATATTTGCCAAAACAACCCAGAGTCTATTGAAAAACCCTGGTTCTATGACATAAAACAATTTTTAGAAAATGGGGGATTCACCGAGGATGCCACATCCAAAGATAAGGCATTCATTCGTAAGATTTCGACCCGATACACCATTCTGGGTGGGGTCTTATACAAAAAGAGTTTTACCGGCATTCTGCTTAGGTGTATCGACCTAGAGGAGGCTAGGATAGTGATGCACGAGTTTCACGATGGAGAATGTAGAGGTCATGTTAATGCCAACATGATGGCAATGAAAATACTTAGAGGGGGTTATTTTTGGTCCACCCTGAAAAAGGATTGTCACGATCATGTTAGGAAGTGTCATCCATGTCAAGTGCATGGGCACGCCATTCATATCCCTTCATCTACATTGCATTCCGTGGTCAGCCCCTGGCCATTTACCATGTGGGCGATTGACATAGTAGGCCCAATATTTCCAAAGGCCTCGAATGGGCATCGTTTTATTTTAGCAGCCACGGAGTATTTCTCCAAGTGGGTGGAAGCCATTTCCCTAACGAATGTAATGGGGCAACATGTGGTGGCTTTCATCCGGAGGAATATCTTGGCTCGATTTGGGGTTCCACGAGACCTTGTGTTTGATAATGGTACCCCATTCAAGAATGAGCGGATGGTTAAGTTGTGCAACACGTATGGCATAACTCACCACTTCTCCTCACCCTACTACCCTCAAGGCAACGGCCAAGCCGAAGCTACAAACAAGACTCTCATTGGTATCATTGAGAAAACCTTAGAGAAGGGTAGGATGTGGCACGAGAAGCTGGATGAAGCCTTATGGGCTTATAGGACTTCCATCTGGACTCTCACGAATGCCACACCATTCGAGTTGGTCTATGGCACAAACGCCATTCTTCCCATTCATACCCAACTGCATTCATTTCATACATCCCTAGCACTCGACCTCCCCCTAGAGACGCTTCAGCATGCTAAGATGGCCGAACTAGATTTGCTAGATGAGAGGCGACTCCTTGCCATGGATCATGCTCGCGCATACCGGCAAAGGATAGCCCGACATTATAGCAAACACATGAGACCTCGCCACTTTGAAGTGGGAGATCTGGTCTTAAAAACCATCCACCATCGTGGCCCACACCCCCTAGGCAAGTGGCACCCCAACTGGGATGGACCCTATGTTGTACGAGCAACCACTACGAACAATTCGTATTGGTTGATCAATGTAGAAGGTAGGAATTTAGCAGATCCTATCAATATTCAATACTTAAAGAAGTATCATGTGTAGGATCTGGATTAAATTCCAGTTTTCGAAAATTTTATAGGGATAGCTGCCCTGAGACATGTGAATAAGGTGCAAAGGCGAACTCGTGTGACCCTAAGTAAGAGAATTCGCACTTGTGAAAGAGTGGAGTTTTCAAAATCGTGGTTACATTTCAAAATCCTTCTTCTTACAAAGAAAGGCCTAGTTCAACATAGCAAGATACTTGCAAGTAGTACGTGTTATTTCTAAATAGGCTGATCTGGAATGGATTGAGTGTAGGCTTGGGATAAGTCCTCCCCTCTTCTCTTCTATTTCCAAAAGGAAAACAAAGGCCCAAATCAAAAGGAAATTTCCCATTTAAAGTCTCTTTCCAAAAGAAAGAAACCAGACTTCAAAAAGAAAAATCGATTCTCTTATGAAAAAGAGGGATTAAAGAAAAAATATTCCCAAAGGGAGACCCTCTATGAAAAAAATGGAAAAGAGGCCAAAAAGCTCAAAAGGAGCAGTTTTCCGCCTTCTGTGCCTTAAACCACGGGACACTTCAGAAGGGACCGTGGTATCTCTTTCCCATCCCTGGCTTATCCCAAGCTAAAGCATGGTTCATTTCGAGGAATCCTAAAGTAAAAGTAGGATTTACTTACTTGAATTTCATCTTGTTTGAGAATTCGACGTTTCGAGTAAGGTGTAGGAATTTGAAATGAAACTTGTTTTCTTATAAAATCTCCGCTGGATAAGCGAGTGTTAAGACTCAAACAAGGGCAAGCACGAAGAGCTCAAGATCCTTAGGATCGAGGCTCAAGACAGTTGTCCCTTTTGTAAATAGCTTTTGTAAATAAGTTTTGAAAACCGAACATCGAACAGCATAGGATTTGCTCACTTGGAGCAATAGACCTTGTAAGTCTCTAGAGTTCGACCACATCTGGTCTCTGAGAGGTCGCCACTCTTGGCACCACACCCATGTCATATGCATTCCACGCATGGTACTTGCATGAACATGATCCCATTTAGGACCAGATTCCATAAGTAAACCCTTTGGCGTGATATCTCCTCCTACCAGAGTTTGTAAATTGAGATTTTGCTAAAAATGGGATGATCCCATATTCTTCGTGGCTAGATCTAGGAAGACATTAAAAGGGGTGTTTGTCATCTTTGCCCTTATCCAAATCGATTTGGACAAGGCCAAAAAGGGGCATCTGTAAACACCCCGAAATCCCATGAATTTCTCAAATTCATCTGGTTTTGTAAAAGCAGCCCCAAAGGGCCATTTTGAGTATGGAAACCCAGGAGCCCTCCAGACAACCCTATATATCTGTTTTAAACTACATCTTTCAAAAACATATGATATGGCTTTCGAAAACCCCTTTTAAAACACGTTTTAAAACCCCGAAGTGGCTTGGCCTGATCAAGACAGGACCAGGAGAGTTAAGAAGAGCCCGGAACCGGAGCACATGTCAAGCCCGGCGCAGCAACTCTTGTATTTAATTCACACCCCAGGATCTCGAACGTCCAAGACCCTATTCTTATCAAAATAGCATTTGAAGTCATCTCCGGAAGGCAGAAACGGAGGCAGACGACTATGTTGGCTAAGACCCAACGCAGACGAAGTACTGATGCTGTCAGGCCCCGCACGAATCGTCCATTTCGAACCCAGCTCGAAGGAGTCAGAGTTCAGTTTGGATTGGATCTGGACCATATATATCTAGATTCCAATCCAAACCCATATGTGGACTTGGATTTGGATTTGGATCCAGAGATCCAATCCAATATCCATATCCATGGCCCACATCACCTTCTCATAAATGGAGGTGGGGCCCACTTGAAATTCACGTGGGATATTGGGCATGAGAGAGAGTGGGGGTGAAAAATATCAAGAGTGTTGTATTAAGCTTGACTTGTGTGTCAAGTTTGGGGTTAATCATGTGGGTTAGCCTAATTGAGTGGGTTTAAGCTTGTAATTAGCTAAAACCTAACCTAGGGCTGCACCAACATGGGGTGATCAAGGTCTATGGGCCATGCTAAGGGAGCTCCTTCACCTAAACCTAACCCAAAATGCCTAAACCTAGCCTAAACCCCTAATCCACCCCTAATCTGAACCTAATCACCTAACCCACTTCCCTAATCCCGTCCTAATCCCAACCTAATCACCTAACCCACTTCCCTAATCCTTCCCTAAACCTAGATTAATTTCCCTAATCCTAGCCTAAACCTAGCCTAATCACCTAACCTAGCTCACTAAACCTCACCCTAAAACCCAACCACCTAACCTAGCCCTAAACCCCTAAACCACCCTTAGCCCACAATCTACCCAAACCTCTAGTTTTAAATATCTGGCCCAACCCTTTCCAGCCCACCTTATCTACATACCACCCTACCTAAACCACCTAACCACTACCCTCAGCCTAGCCCTAACCGACCTACCCATCCCCTATTTAAACCCCCCCCCCTGGGGGCGAGTTTTCCAAGTGGGAACCCTCACCTCACCCAGCCGGGCCCTCTCCTTCTCCCATTTCCTCACCTAGCCGGGACCACTCTCCATCACCTCCGCCTGCTCCACCTGCTCCACCAGCTCCACCTGCACCGCCACCTTCCCTCTTCCATCCACCACCACCTCATCCAACCGGACGCCACCACCTTCACCCAACCGAACCAGCCAAGAGCCCACCTGCTCGCCTGCTTCTCCTTGCCTTCCACCGCCTCTCCCCATTCGGTAAGTACCCAATCTCCATCAAAGCCCTTCTCTTCCACCTCTCCACTCTTAGCCACCTACCTTATCCTCATCTCAGCCCCTTGCCACCACCCTTTTCACCTAGCCGAACCTAGTATAACCTAAACTATCGGCCACTACCTAGCCATCATATCCCATTCGGCCTTCCCCTAGGTGTCCCATTCGGCCTTCCCATAAATTCTCCTTTAGGTCCAGCTTTTCCAAAACTCTCAACTCCCCTAGTGACCCTAAGAACCCACTTATTCAGCCCCTTTAAATCCTCACCTTGAGGCGACACCTACTTGCCACCGGCCACCTTCGAGGCGCCTATCCCGCGCCCCACTTGCAGCCGGCCAGCACCTTTGATCACCTATCTTCGCGGAGCTCCCGTTTGCAGCCCAAGGCCAAGTCCACGCTCAAGCAAGACCTCTACGGACCAGCTACTCGTAAGTGTCTAAACCCGGTCTTTAGTTGTACACTTGCTTGAGATTCAATTTGATACGGGGTTGTAATAACGGAGCATAGTCTTCCCCCGCTTGTAATAACGTGGCTTGGCACAACCACACACGTGCACTCTCTTAGTCGTGCACGATTTTGAACACACACGGGCCTAATCAGCCCCTAATACATAAGTGTATATATATACTTTCATTTTAGAAGGGTTTTGTTTAAGTTGGGTGTGTTGTCTTTCAATTCAAGCACTCACACACATTGAGCTTTCGCTCTTAGTTGAAAGACCCAAGTAAGGGCTGACCTATACTATTTGGGTTTCATTTCATGTTGTGTGAGTAAGTCTTTCAATTCAAGCACTCTCACACACATTGAGCTTTCGCTCTTATTTGAAAGACCCAAGTAAGGGCCGACCTATACTATTTGGGTTTCATTTCATGTCGTGTGAGTAAGTCTTTCAATTCAAGCACTCTCACACACATTGAGCTTTCGCTCTTATTTGAAAGACCCAAGTAAGGGCCGACCTATACTATTTGGGTTTCATTTCATGTCGTGTGAGTAAGTCTTTTAATTCAAGCACTTTCACACACATTGAGCCTTCGCTCTTACTCCCAAGACCTTAGTAAAGGCCTTATTGCAGTTATATTTGGGTTTAATTTCATGTCGTGTGGGTAGACTTTCAATTCAAGCACTCTCACACACATTGAGCCTTCGCTCTTATTCCCAAGACCTTAGTCAAGGCCATACTGCAATTTATATTTGGGTTTAATTTCATGTCGTGTGTGTAAGCCTTTCAATTCAAGCACGCACCCACATTGAGCCTTCGCTCTTATTTGCAAGACCCGAGTAAGGGCTCATATACATAAGCTATATACATATTTCCCTTCGGTTATTTCCCTTCGGTTATTTCCCTTCGGTTATTTCCCTTCTGTTATTTCCCTTCAGTATTGTCTTTACATTTCGGGTTTTCCCTTTGGAGTAGTGTGAGTTTGCATTGCATCTACGCCATACCACGAGGTAGGACGCATATTGCATCAAAGCAAGCCCCGCTCGAATTCGCCCATGTAGTGGAGTGTTCATAACACACAAACTAGGTGGCCCGAAAAGGGATAAAAGAAAAGACTTAGGCACGTGCAAATCCACGTGATCTAAAATATGCAATCGCATCCTAAAGACCCGAAATAGACACCTCGAACCGCTTCGTAGACTTTCTCTCCAAAACTCGATTTTTGCAAAAGCATACAGACTGACCCTTGCGCATCGGTGCAAGAAGGTCTGCGACGACAAGAGCTTACTTGCTCACAGTCGCCACGTTTAGAAGTCAGTGATAAAAATATCTTCGCTAGCTTAAGTAAGCTAGCTGGCACGCCCTATTTGTATACATAGGCCTTAGACACACGAGAAGATCCACTCCAAGCCCCAAAAGAGGCAAAGAGGCGGGGATTTTCGCGCGTCTACAGACCCCCTCACTCCTATTTATAGGCAAATGAGGTGGGTCTTGGATATGGGTCTTGATTTGGGTCTTGGAATCCAAATCCAATACAATCACTATTTGGGTTTAGATCTCGAATCTCGGATATTTTGGATCCATATCCGACCCAAATCCAAACATTTATATGGATACGGATCTAGATATTTTGGCCCAGATCCGATCCAATCCAAACACTATTTGGGTCCAATCCAAATCCAAACACTATTTGGATATGGATCTGGATATATATGGTCTAGATCCAATCCAAATTTTCTCTGGATGGTCCTTCTTAGCTTTTCAAGGCAGACGTTTTGTGCGGGCCCTAGCTTCATTAGCACTCCGTCTTATGCTGGGTTTTCCCTAGTTTTGTCGTCCGGACTCCATCTCGCCTTTCTGGACTCCGTTTCTGCTCAAATTCGCCATTTCTGGCTCAAGTTTATGCTGCTTGGGTGGATGTACTTGACTTGGCTTCTAGGTGTGTCGGGCTTGTATTCTGCATCGGGCCTGGGCCTTCCTTTTGCCTTTTGACCCTATCTTTTATCAGGCCAGGGTGCTGCTTTTGGGCTTCTGCATCTGCTTTTGAGGCTGCTTTGGATTTAGCCCTTTTGAGCTGCTTTCTAGGTTGCTTCTTGATCACGCGTCGTCTTTCATGCTTCACCTGTTCGTCTTTGGTTTTTTGGCAAAATGGGACTTGGTCCGAGTTTAAGGAATCCATATTGGATACGGGGTTTCAAAACAGAATTTACAAGCTTCTGGAAGCTCTTGGGTTTTCGAAAATCTCAAATTTGACCTTTTGGATTGATTTTCAAACCAGATGTATGTTTTTGCAAAATTGTGGGATTTTGGGGTGTTTACACACTCAAATAAACACAAGTCATCCATCCCTAGGAGCACATTGGGTTGCACCTAGGGACGATGCCAAAACTGTCCACCTCTTGGGAGATCCTAATCCAAAACCTCTCAAGTCACTCACTCCTCAAGTCACGTGGAAGCCCATGTCTTCCACCATCCATACCCCCCAGCTCCTACACAAAATAAGTCGTGTGTATATCCATGATATTGATGACACTCGATTCCAAGGCCATTCACTTTATAAAAAAAATTCAAAACTCAAGAAGCCTTGGAATATGATGTTGAATATGGGATACACACCTTATCAAGGTCTAGAAGCCCAAAACCAAGGTAGGTTAGAGTTTATCCTATCTACACCTAACCCGAGTCGATATGGATTGGGTTATACCCACCTAAGACCACTTGGGTCAAGGATGCCCTAGAACCCACTAACACCGAGACCTATGACTTAGACCTCTTGTTTAGAGTCTAATTCATAGAGTTTTCTTTGTAGGTTTGATGGAAGACCCCTCTTTACACAAAAGTCCAAAAAAATTATATATTTGCAAAAACCAAAAAAAATTAGAAAGCTTCCAAAACCCAAAAACATTTAAAAAATCTAAAAATTCCAAAAAGGAAATTGTTTATATTCATTCTCCTATTCTTTATTTGGAAAAAGCCTCAAAAATAAAGACTTTTATATTGATCCTTCTAGTTTTTGAAAAAGACAAAAAAATAGAAAAATTCCAAAATTCCAAAAATATTGGCCATGTACAAAGCCCATTTTTGAGTTCTTCCAAAATTGTACATATCCCTAAACCAAAATCGTGCAAACTTATCATTCACAACCCCACTCTACTACCTAGCACTTCCCTAGAAATTAAAGTACTTAAGAATGATCAAAGCAAGGAGGAAGATCTCCTCATCCATGAGAAAGATCAAGCCTCCGAGCTTCTTGAATTTCATAGAATCCTTGACTTGGAAAAACCTTTAAATTTCGTAGGAGGAGATTTTTAGGGAGTGAGTCTAACCTAAGATTTGTAAAAATAGGTGCATGTTTGCATGAGCATGAAAGAGCATCATTCATTGTATTTTTAAAATCCTATATTTGCATGGACCTATAAAGACATGCCAGGTTTAGACCATAGAATTGTAGAATATTATCTACCCTTAGAACCCAATGTGAAACCCATTAAGCGAAAGCTTAGGAAAGGGTTCATGGTAAGCCAAAGGGGCATAGAAGTCGACCCCTCTAAGTGTCGAGCCATCATAGACATGTCTCCACCCTCCAACTTGACCTAAATACAAAGCCTCAAAGGTCGACTCCAAGCAGTTAGGAGATTTATCTCCAATCTAGCAACAAGATGCGAACCTTTCAATAGGCTTTTGAGAAAAGGGGTTAAATTTGAATGGGGTGATGATTGCCGAAAAGCTTTTGAAAGATTAAAAAATTATTTTGTAAATCCTCCGATTTTAAAACATCCAAAGAATGGAAAACCTTTATTGCTTTATATTTTCATTCATACAAATGCATTGGGTGCTTTACTTACTCAATATGAGGATGATAGCCATAAGGAGTACGCTATTTACTACCTTTCGAAAACTCTATTGGCATATGAAAGAAATTATCAAGCCATGGAGAAAACGTGCTTGGCCTTGGTATGGGCTTGTCAAAAGTTTAGACATTACTTCTTAGATCATAAAATTTGGATAGTGTCTAAGCTTGACCCAATCAAGCACTTGTTTGAAAAACCTATCCTAACGGGTAGACTAGGTAAATGGCAGCTAATCTTAATGGAGTATAATTTAAAGTTTCATCATCAAACCTCTATTAAGGGACTAGCCCTAGCCGATCATGTGGTCGAATTGCCTCTTGAAGATACATATCCCATACTTGATGAAATGCCTGATGAAGGCATCTTTGCAAATGAATTTCAAAACCATGTCTTAGAAAATTGTTTTAATGAAGATCAAGTAGGGAGAATGTATTTTGATGGGGCAAAGAATCAACAAAGGGTAGGTGTGGGAATCATCCTCATATCCCTTGAAAAGGGGGAAATCCCAATTGCCATTAGACTAGATTTTTCATGCTCAAATCATGTGGCTGAATATGAATCACTCATACAAGGCCTAAAAATTTTGAAAAATCTAAGGCCATCATGTATTGAAGTCTTTCGAGATTCTATGCTTGTTATAAACCAAGTTTCAAAATTTTAGCAAGTCAAAAATGAAAAACTCATACCATTCCACGAATTGGCCACTAGATTAGTCAATTCTTTCAAATCATGCACACTCACCAACATAGGTAGAGAGGACAACACCATATCATATACCCTCTCGTCCCTAGGATCATCTCTAAGGGTTGATCCCATCATGGGAACCTGATCCTTAGAAATTTGGCACTCACCCACTTCATCCACTCACGATTTGGAGATTTGCCAAAATGACCAAAATTCTATTGAAAAACCTTGGTTTCAAGACATTAAAAACTTTTTAGAAAATGGAAGATTTCCCGAATTTGCTTCTTCTAAAGATAAAGCTTTTATTCAAAAAAATTCAACCCAATATGTGATTTTGGAAGGGATTCTTTACAAAAAGAGTTTTACCGGCATCTTGTTGAGATGTGTAGACCTTGATGAGGCTAGAACTGTAATGTATGAGTTCCATGATGGAGAATGTGGAGGCCATGTCAATGCAAATATGATAGTCATGAAGATACTTAGGGCCGGATATTTTTAGTCCACCCTTAAGCAAGATTGTCATGATCATGTTAGGAAATGTTATCAATGTTAAGTGCATGGACAATTCATATCCCATCGTCCACTTTGCATTCCATAGTGAGTCCATGGCCCTTTACCATGTGAGCATTTGATATCATAAGACCCATCTCCACCAAACTAGGGGCATTTAGAATGTATTCCCTAAAAATCTTTTCATGGAGACTCAATATATTCATCATCTCATAAAACATGTATTTCCATCAAATCATATGGAATACATTTTTACATGTCATGCATCACATGCACATCATTCACCCAAAGAGGCCCAAAAAGGTGGCAGCCTAAGTGGGAATGTTCCCATATCATAAAAGGAGCAACAAAAAAATCGATAATGCATATTGGTTGATTGATGTTGAGGGCAGAAATTTATTAGACCCTATAAATGCCCAATACTTGAAAAAAAATATTATGTATAGGGTCTATGTTAAATTCTTTCAAAAAGATTTTAAAATGGATCTCCTTTGAACTTCTTGAAAGAAGGATCAAGATTGATTGTATGGCCTTGAATGAGGGAATCAATGCTTTATGAAAAGTAGAGTTTTCAAAATCAGTTAGTAACATTTCAAAAATCCTTGGCTTACAAAATGAAGTCGTATTCAAAATAGCAAAATATTTTCAAATGGTAGATGCTATTAGGAAATAGGATGATCTTGGTTGAATTGAGTAGCCAAAGGGATAAGTTTTCCCCCATTTTATTTCTCTCTTCAAAAGGAAAATTGGCAAAATCAAAAGAAAATACAAAAACTCCTCCATAAACAGTCTTCCTTTTGAATAGAAAGAGGGAATACAAAAATTCCTCCAAAAGAGGTATTCTCTTTGAATGAAAAAAAAAAAAAAAAAAAAAGATAATACAAAAACTCCTCCAAAAAGAGGTCTTCCCTTATGATAGAAAGACGGAATACAAAAATTACTCCGAAAGAGGCTTCTCTTTGGATGAGAAAATTTTAAAAAAAAAATAGAAAAGAAAAAGCCAAAGCTCAAAGAGCAATTTTCCATATCTTTGCCTTAAACCACGACACAGCTTATCCCAATGGAGAAAGGTTTATCCATGAAAATCCTAAAGTAGGAATAGAGTCTACTTATTTGGATTTCATTTTGTTTGAGAATTAGACTTTGTTGTGTGGGAAATGAAATTTTGAAATGTTTTTCAAAATTTCCTACAAAACCTCTGCTCAGTAATGAGTATTAAAACCCAAATGAGGGAAAATATGAAAAATCGGAAGTCCTTTTGATAGAAACTAAAAGTAGTTCCCTTTGAAAATGAATTTTAAAAACCCGAAATGTCAAAACGACATGGGATTATATTACTTGGGGCAGCTGGCCTTCATAGGTTTCTTCCCAAGCTCATTCATCTCTTAAGTGAGTTTATAAAACCTCACATTCCATTTGTATCACACTCACCATGCATGCGTACATCTAAAGTCGGCTATGCATGATCATGTTTAGGATAGATACCCAATGTAGGTCAAGTCTCATTTGGCTAAAATCTCCTCCTCTATAATCCAAGGAAAAGGATTTTAGGAAATAAAGGATGATTTATATTCTCAAGAATAATCTGGGAAGTAAATCAAAAAGTATGTTTTCTTTTTTGCCATTATCCAAATAAATTTGGATTAATGCCAAACAAGGGCATCTGTAAACACCCTAAATCAAAAAAATTCCTAACACTCCCAATTTCGAAAAGTCAAATGATTTAAAACCTTTTTAAATGAAAAGTTCAAATCTTTTAAAAATATTTCAAATTAAAGGTTTTAAATTGAAGTTAAAAAGCTCAAATGATTCGATCAAATTAGGCGAACAGGTGAGGCCCAATTCAATCCAGGATTGAGCTCAAGCTCGGAAGCAAAGGAGTGGATCAAATCAAAAGTATATCTTCATCAACAAATCAAATTAAACGGGTCAACATCAAGGCAGCTCGAGTTGGTTATTGAATCAAATCAAGGATTCGTTTGGATCAAATGCAACCTTGGGACAAGGATTGGCCAACATATGCAAATTGAAAATGGTTGAGCTTAGGGGCTGATTCCAAAGGTTTAGTAAATGTATATACAGCCCACATATCAACACAAATTAAGCAAAGTGAAGAAGAGCCATCAAGCAAGGTTGATTAAGGCCTTAAAACAAGCCTAGCCGAATGCCTTCAAGTCCAAACGGCTAGGAAAGGCATGGGACTCAAGACTAAACCAGCCCACATGGGGCTGGTCCACATTTGACCACCAAGGCAATGTGATTTGATGGGCCTTGGGACTAGGTTTGGACCCTTGGGTCACCCACCCCAAGGAAGGGCCTACAAGAGCCCCCCTTGGCCTATAAATAGAAGTCAAAGGGGGGGGAGGCGAGACATCTTGGGATCTTGGAGGAGAGAGAGATAGGTCAGCACTTTGAGGGTTTTGTGAGGTATGAAAGTTACTAGGGAAGAGTGGAGAGAAGGGAAAAGAGGGTAGAAGTTAGGCCAATTGCTGCAAACATTGGGAGAGTCGTGAGTGAGAAACAAATAGAGAATCAAGGGGAGAGTGAGGGCCGAGATTCATCCCTTGGAGCCGATTCTTGGGGAAATCCTTGTAAGTATTTCTCATCCCTTGTTCTTTTATATCTCTTCTTCATGTTCAATTTCAAAGAAATTGTATTAATGGAGCTTTGTCTCCCCTCATGATGTAATAAGAAGTAGATGTGCTACGAATTTTCTATTCTTACTTACGTACTCCATGTGTTTGATTTCTTGATTCTACCTCTTTATATTCTATAAACACTCTATATTCTCTAATCCCCTTTATGCTTAAGTTAAATATATATTTTCATTCATTTCCCTTCAGCAATTTGGTTTGTGTTGTTAGGTTGTTGCAATTTAAATTTGGGTGAGTTTGCGTTCATGTATGTTCTAAAAACAAAATCTTGGTTTTCCAGCATCTGCATACCTTGATTGCCACAATTTTCATTTTCTAATCTGTGATCCAAATACTCTGAAATTTTAGGCACAATATTTACACACACAAACACATTAGAAATAAAATTGGCAAGAACTTTAGGACTGTCCAACTATGTGAATAAAATTGAGCAAAATCGGACAAACTCAATTATGTTTTCTGCATAGTGAGTTTTCCTGCAATAAGGGTTGGGTAAAAGTCTCATATCTATATTCGTAGGAAACCAAATTTGATAAAAATTAGTCTCATCGAAAAGTTGACATCCATAACTTTCTGAAAAGACTAAGATCATAACATTTGAAATTTTGTACACCGAGATACAGAGGACTCTTTGGGCCTTTGTGATTTCGTTATAGAACGCCATGAAGCTATTGAGTTGAGTCCAATTTTTGATTTAATTCTGTAGATTTCTTGTCCCAAAGTTCAAAATTAAAAGTGGCTTCAGATCTCAACATTTTAGGCTATAGCCTGTAAACTTTTTGTAAATTTTGGAGATCTCTAGGCTATCAGGAAAATTTCGAGAACAAGCTCTGAAAATAGAATCAGTTTCTGTTTTTCAGAACTTGTTGATTTTGCAAACTTGAAACCAAGTACACCCATTTGTTCTTGACAAACACCTTATATTCACGTGAATTTGAAAATATCACCTATGTATTTGAAATCCTTAAGTACTTAGGCTGACCCTTGAGCATCAGTTCAAGAAGGCCTAAAGCGAAAAGAGCTCGCTTAGCCACAAATCGCCAATTGAGTCAGATTTTTATAAACTTTGCTAGTTTTGGGAAACTAGTTGGCATGCTCGCACATAAAGTAGAGTTGAAACTTTTATTTCAAGTCTCTTCATAGGCTTGGAGTGAAAATTTCACGTCTACACATACCACGAATTTGCCACTAGATTGGTCAATTCTTTCAAATCATACACACTCATTCACATAGGTAGAGAGGACAACACTGTAGCAGATGCCCTCTCATCACTAGGATCATCTCTAAGGGTCGATCCCACCATGGGAACTCAATCCTTAGAAATTTGGCACTCACCCACTTCATCCACTCACGATTTAGAGATTTGCCAAAATGACCAAAATTCAATTGAAAAACCTTGGTTTCAAGACATTAAAAACTTTTTAGAAAATGGAGGATTTCCCGAATTTGCTTCTTTCAAGGATAAAGCTTTTATTCAAAAAATTTCAACCCGATATGTGATTTTGGGAGGGATTCTTTACAAAAAGAGTTTTATCAGCATCTTGTTGAGATGTGTAGACCTTGATGAGGCTAGGACTATAATGCATGAGTTCCACGATGGAGAATGTGAAGGTTATGTCAATGCAAATATGATGGCCATGAAGATACTTAGGGTTGGTTATTTTTGGTCCGCCCTTAAGCAAGATTGTCATGATCATGTTAGAAAATATCATCAATGTCAAGTGCATGGACATGCCATTCATATCCCATCGTCCACCTTACATTCCATTGTGAGCCCATGGCCCTTCACCATGTGGGCATTTGATATTGTAGAACCCATCTCCACCAAACTAGGGGCATGTAGAATGCATTCCCTAAACACCTTTCATGGAGATTGAATATATTCATCATCTCATAAAGCATGTATTTCCATTATATCATATAGAATACATTTTCACATGTCATGCATCACATGCACATCATTCACCCAAAGAGGCCCAAAAAGGTGGCAGCCCAAGTGGGAATGTCTCCATGTCATAAAAGGGGAAACAAAAAAATTGATGATGCATATTGATTGATGTTGAGGGCAAAAATTTAGTATACCCTATAAATGCCCAATACTTTGAAAAATATCATGTCTAGGGTCTATGTAAAATTCTTTCGAAAAAATTTTTAAATGGGTCTCCTTTGAACTTCTTGAAAGAATGATCAAGATTGATTGTATGGCCCTAAATAAGGGAATTGATGCTTTATGAAAAGTAGAATTTTCAAAAATCATTTGGTAACATTTAAAAAATCTTTGGCTTACAAAATGAAGCCTTATTCAAAATTGCAAAATATTTTCAAATGGTAGATGCTATTAGGAAATGAGATGATCTTGGTTGAATCGAGTAGCCAAAGGGATAAGGTTTTTCCCATTTTTCTTCTCTCCCAAAATTTGAAAGAAAAAGAGAATACAAAAACTCCTCCATAAAGAGGTCTTCCTTTCAAATAGAAAGAAGGAATACAAAAATTCCTCCGAAAGAGGTCTTCTCTTTGAATGAAAAAAAAAGAAAAAGAGAATACAAAAACTCCTCCCTAAAGAGGTCTTCCCTTCAAATAGAAAGAGGGAATACAAAAATTCCTTCGAAAGAAGTCTTCTCTTTGAATGAGAAAAAGAAAAAGATAGAAAAGAAAAAGCCAAAACTCAAAAGAGCAATTTTCCATCTCTTGGCCTTAAACCACGAGACGCTTCAGAAAGGACCGTGGTAAATCTTTCCCAAATCTCTACTACTTATCCCAATGGAAAAAGGTTTATCCATATATATACTTTCATTTTCGAAGGGTTTTGCTTAAGTTGGGTGCGTTGTCTTTCAATTCAAGCACTCACACACATTGAGCTTTCGCTCTTATTTGAAAGATCCAAGTAAGGGCCGACCTATACTATTTGGGTTTCATTTCATGTCGTGTGTGTAAGTCTTTCAATTCAAGCACTCTCACACACATTGAGCCTTCGCTCTTATTCCCAAGACCTTAGTAAAGGCCTTATTGCAGTTATATTTGGGTTTCATTTATGTCGTGTGTGTAGTACTTCAATTCAAGCACTCTCACACACATTGAGCCTTCGCTCTTATTCCCAAGACCTTAGTAAAGGCCTTATTGCAGTTATATTTGGGTTTCATTTATGTCGTGTGTGTAGTACTTCAATTCAAGCACTCTCACACACATTGAGCCTTCGCTCTTACTCCCAAGACCTTAGTCAAGGCCATACTGCAATTTATATTTGGGTTTAATTTCATGTCGTGTGAGTAAGTCTTTCAATTCAAGCACGCACCCACATTGAGCCTTCGCTCTTATTTGCAAGACCCGAGTAAGGGCTCATATACATATTCTATATACATATCTCCCTTCGGTTATTTCCCTTCGGTTATTTCCCTTCAGTTATTTCCCTTCCGTATTGTCTTTACATTTCGGGTTTTCCCTTTGGAGTAGCGTGAGTTTGCATTGCATCTACGCCATACCACGAGGTAGGACGCATATTGCATCAAAGCAAGCCCCGCTCGAATTCGCCCACGTAGTGGAGTGTTCATAACACACAAACTAGGTGGCCCGAAAAGGGATAAAAGAAAAGACTTAGGCACGTGCAAATCCACGTGATCTAAAACATGCAATCGCATTTTAAAGACCCGAAATAGACACCTCGAACCGCTTCGTAGACTTTCTCTCCAAAAACTCGATTTTTGCAAAGCGTACAGACTGACCATTGCGCATCGGTGCAAGAAGGTCTGCGACGACAAGAGCTTACTTGCTCACAGTCGCCACGTTTAGAAGTCAGTGTTAAATATATCTTCGCTAGCTTAAGTAAGCTAGCTGGCACGCCCTGTTTGCATACATAGGCCTTAGACACACGAGAGGATCCGCTCTGAGCCTTGAAAAAGGCAAAGAGGCGGGGATTTTCGCGCGTCTACAAGTGGGCACCACCTCCATTTATGAGAAGGTGATATGGGCCATTGATATGGATATTGGATTGGATTTTTGAATCCAAATCAAAATCTAAGTCCATACATGGGTTTGGATTGGGATCTGGATATATATGGTCCAGATCCGATCCAAACTGAACTCTGACTCCTTCGAGCTGTGTTCAAAACGAACGGTTTGTGCGGGGTCTGACAGAATCAATACTCTGTCTACGTTGGGTCTTCGCCAACATGATCGTCCGCCTCTGTTCTTGCCTTCCAAAGATGACTTCAAATGATGTTTTGATGATAACAGGGTCTTGGACGTTTGAGATCTTGGGGGTGTAGATTTGATACGAGAGTTGGTATGCCGGGCTCGACATGTGCTCCGGTTTTGGGCTCTCCTTAGCTTTCCTGGTCCTATCTTGCTCGGGTCAAACTGCTTCAAGGTTTCAAAAACGTGTTTTAAAAGATTTTTAAAGCCATATTATATATTTTTGAAATATATAAAGTTTAAAACATATGTATAGGGTTTGTTTGGAAGGCTCCTGGGTTTCCATACTCAAAATAGCCCTTTGGGACTACTTTTATAAAAACCAGGTTCATTTGAGAAGTTCGTGGGATTTTGGGGTGTTTACACCAGTTTGCTACTTTTGAAGAGATAGTAAACTGCTTTATGCAAAGATTTGCACATAACATAGAAGTCACGCCGACTTTAAACACTTTAAGGGATACAAAGCTAGGCATGAACGAAGATGTGTATGCCTTCATTATTCGATGGAGGTCCCTTTTAGGGCAAGTGTGAGAGTCAATATCCGAAGGATGCGCAATCATGCTCATCCTGGATAATTTTAAAAATGAATTAAAAACCCTTCTCTCTCTTCACGAAATCTCAACTTTCCATAAGTTGATCAAAAAAGCATCCCTTTTCGAAACCAATTTGAAGAAAGGGATATACGATCACTTATGGAAAGGAAGTGCCATTTCAAAAACTCGCTTGGAGAAGCCCATCAACTATGGGCCATCCACCGCGGACAAAGGGGCAAAGCCCCATAAAATCGCCAATGTCCGAGTGGATCCAAGCCCGGCAAGTGCTTCAAAGGCTTTCGAAAAAGCTGAGAATAAAAAGGAGAGGAGTTTTCAAAAACCCTTCGAAAGACGGGAGTACACTCCGCTGGGGCAACCTGTGACGGAGGTCCTAGACCTCCTACTTGTCCAAGGCATGATCGAACTCCCCAAGATTCCCGAGGGAGTCACTTCGAAGGGATGGTTTTTAAACAAGTACTGCAAGTATCATCGGCTCAAAGGCCATGATACAAGGCGGTGCTTCTCCCTCCTTAACAAAATTGAGAACTTGATAGCGGAGGGTCGGCTCTAGGTCACTGAGGAACCCGAGCCAGCTCAAGATATCTTTAAAGAACCCTTTCCCAAGCACGCCAGTAGCAGTGGGAAAGGAAAAGAGGTATGTACCCTCACCTTTTCAAAAGATCTAGAGCATCCATCTGAGTCTGGTCGATCCACTTGTGCGTCTACTTTTGTACTTTATAAGAAGCCCACCCAAGTAATCATCTAGGGACCACCAAGAGCTGAATCCCCGGCAAAACCAGTTTTAAAAATCTAAGGTGCTCCAAAACTCACAGTTAGAGCCATATTAGGTACGAACCCTAGGTTGGTCGTGGGGGAAGTAACAAGATCCGGAAGGATCTATCAACCCCCGCACCTACAAAGTGCTAAAAAGGTGGTCAGTGTGCCTGACCCCTCAAAAGCATGTATTCCTAGAGTTCTGCCGAAAGCAGACAATGGAAAAATCATTTTAAACCCTTATGATTTCAAAAACCATCTTTCAAAGATTCCTATCCACATGTCGATCCTAGAGCTAATACAAACTTCGCCTAGGCATAGGCTCGTGCTAGAGAAAATTCTAGAAAGAGCTAAGGTTAGTTCGAACATAACCCCGGAATCCCTGTTTGACCAAGTGGCGTCAATAGGAGCAAAATCGCCCATCACTTTCTCGGAAGATGATGTAGATAGACCCTACGAAGCCCATAACCAGGCCCTGCATATCGAGGTGGTTCTAAATAACCACTCTCTAGACAGGTGCCTTGTCGATGGGGGAGGAGGGCTCAACATCCTTCCACTCCATGTGGCGTATCAAATCGGAGTCACCTTGACTTCTGTGAACCCAAGTCCCATCGTCATCACTGGATACGATGGGAATGCATCTAGACCCTTAGGATCGATCGAACTCCCTATGGAAATGAGAGGGATCACACACACGGGAGTGTTCCATGTCTTGGACATCCACCCCCATTATAACCTGTTGTTGGGAAGGCCCTGGATACACAGCTTGTGTGCTGTGCTATCCACCTTCTACAGGTGTGTCAAGATCCCTTTCAGGGACCAAGTCATGGTGATCCTAGGTGAGAGTCACCCTCAGCTTCAGGGGATGATAAACTCCCCTTGTTTGTTGAGTTCCTAGGCCCATGAGGCTAACCTGGGGCAAACAATGCTTGAGCCGGCAAGGCTCGTGTTAAACAACCCTAGGAAGGTCGTGTATGTGAAGGGGCCACCCAAGCCTGGCCCCCTCAAAGTTCTGACCCTTCTAGGAAGACCCAAACATCCCTTATTTCCAAAACCCCTAGACAAGAAGCCATACATGCATGATACGGACGACAACAAGTTCCAGGACCACGATTTGTATTCGAATTTTTCAAAAAACAAAAAATCATGGAACATGCTATTGAACATGGGCTATACGCCCTATAAAAGTCTAGGGGCACAAAACCAGGGTCTCCTAGAGCCAATCCTTCCTAGGGCCAACCCAAGCCGATATGGGATCGGCTATACTCCCAAAATACCACCAGAGCCACCCCCTGTGACCACCTGGATGTTTTCATTTATGGATGGCTATTCCGGGTATAACCAAATTAAATTAAGTCCACGAGATCAGGGTAAGACCGCATTCACAACCCCATGGGACACGTACTGCTATACAGTCATGCCCTTTGGATTGAAAAATGCCGACGCAATATACCAGAGAGCCATGACCACGATCTTCCATGATTAGATTCATGAGCTCGTAGAAGTGTATGTAGATGATCTTTTGGCAAAATCCAAAACCCGATGCACTCATATCGAATGTTTGTAAAAGTTTTTCGAAAGGCTTAGACTTTATAAAGTAAAGCTAAACCCTCAAAAATGTGTATTCGGAGTAGAGTCTGGAAAGCTTCTAGGCTTTATGGTGAGCCAAAGGGGTATAGAAGTCGACCCCTCTAAGTGTCGAGCCATCATAGACATGGCTCCACCCTCCAATCTCACACAGATTCGTAGCCTCCAAGGTCGATTACAATCCATTCGCAGGTTTATCTCAAACCTGGCGACTAGATGCAAACCCTTCAACAAATTGTTGAGAAAGGGTACGGAATTTTCATGGGATAACGACTGCCAAAAGTCATTTGAAAGACTAAAGGCATACCTAGTTAATCCCCCTATTTTAAATCCTCCAAAGCAAGGAAAACCTCTTTTGCTTTACATTTCCGTGCATGCGAATGCCTTGGGAGCTTTGTTAGCTCAATACGAGGATGACACCCACAAGGAATATGCCATCTATTATATTTCAAAAACTCTCCTGGCTTACGAAAGGAATTAACAAGCCATGGAGAAGACGTGCTTGGCCCTAGTCTGGGCCTACCAGAAATTTTGACACTATTTCCTAGATCATGAGATCTGGATAGTGTCCAAGCTTGATCCAATCAAGCACTTGTTCGAAAAACCCATTCTCACTGGTAGATTGGGCAAATGGCAACTCCTTCTAATGGAGTATGACCTAAAATACCATCACCAGATCTCCATTAAGGGGCAAGCCCTAGCTGACTACATGGCTGAGTTCCCCCTGGAGGACGCATATCCCACACTTGATGAAATGCCTGATGAAGGCATATTACAAAACCATTTTCAAAACCACATTTTGGCAAACTCTTTCGAAAACCAAGTGTGAAAGATGCACTTCGATGGAGCACGAAACCAATGAGGGGCTGGTGTTGGGGTCATCCTCATATCCCCTGAAAAGGGCGAGATTCCCATAGCAATCCACCTAGATTTCGAATGTTCCAACAACATAGCTGAGTATGAAGCACTCATACAAGGCTTAAGGGTTTCAAAAACTCTAGGGGCATCATGCATCGAGGTCTTTGGAGATTCGCTCCTCGTTATAAACCAAGTTTTGAAAATTTGGCAAGTACGTAATGAAAAACTACTTCCATATCACGAGTTGGCCACTCAATTGGTTGAGTCATTCCAATCGTGTAAACTCACACACGTAGGAAGAGAGGATAATGGCATTGCCGATGCCCTCTCCTCCTTGGGTTCAACCCTAAAGGTTGATCCCATTTCAGGGACCCGATCCTTAGAAATATGGCATGCGCCCAACCCATCCACACACGATTTGGATATTTGCCAAAATAATCTAGATTTTGTTGAAAAACCTTGGTTTTATGACATCAAACGTTTTCTAGAAAATGAGGGATTCGCCGAGGATGCCACATCCAACGATAAGGCATTCATCCGAAAAATTTCTACTCGATACGCCATTTTGGGTGGGGTTTTATACAAAAAAAGTTTTACCGGCATCCTACTAAGATGTGTCGACTTTGAGGAGGCTAGGACTGTTATGCATGAGTTCCACGATGGAGAATTTTGAGATCATGTTAATGCCAACATGATGGTAATGAAAATACTTAGAGCGGGCTATTTTTGGTCCACCCTCAAAAAGGATTGTCACGATCATGTTAGGAAGTGTCATCCATGTCAAGTGCATGGGCACGCCATTCATATCCCATCATCTTCATTGCATTCCGTGGTCAGCCCCTGGCCATTTACCATGTGGGCATTTGATATCGTAGGACCGATCTTTCCAAAAGCCTCGAATGGGCATCGATTCATTTTAGCAGCCACTAAGTATTTCTCCAAGTGGGTGGAAGCCATCTCCCTGACCAACGTACAAGGGCAACATGTGGTGGCTTTCATTAGGAGGAATATCTTGGCTCGATTTGGGGTTCCACGAGACCTTGTGTCCGATAATGGCACCCCATTCAAAAATGAGCGGATGGTTAAGTTGTGCAACACTTATGGCATAACTCACCACTTCTCCTTGCCCTACTACCCTCAAGGCAACGGCCAAGCCGAAGCCACGAATAAGACTCTCATTAGCATAATTGAGAAGACTTTAGAGAAGGGTAGGATGTGGTACGAGAAGCTGGATGAAGCCTTATGGGCTTATAGGACTTCCATCTGGACTCCCACGAATGCCACACCATTCGAATTGGTCTATGGCACAAACGCCATTCTTCCCATTCATACACAATTGCATTCATTCCATACATCTATCGCACTCTACCTCCCCCTAGAGACGCTTCAGCATGCTAGGATGGCCGAACTAGATTTGCTAGATGAGAGGCGACTCCTTGCTATGGATCATGCTCATGCATACTGGCAAAGGATAGCCCGACATTATGGCAAACAAATGAGACCTCGCCACTTTGAAGTGGGGGATTTGGTTTTGAAAATCATCCACTATCGTGGCCCACATCTCCTCGGAAAGTGGCTCCCCAAGTGGGATGGACCCTATGTTGTACGTACAACCACCACGAACAACTCATATTGGTTGATCGATGTAGAAGGTAGGAATTTAGCAGATCCTATCAATATTCAGTACTTAAAGAAGTATTATGTGTAGGATTTGGGTTAAATTCTCATTTTTGAAAATCCTTAGGGATAGCTGCTTTGAAACTTCAAAAGTGAGTTTCAAAGGCGAATTGTGTGACCCTAAGTGAGAGAATTCGCACTTGTGAAAGAGTGGAGTCTTCCAAATCGTGGTTACATTTTCAAAATCCTTCTTCTTACAAAGAAAGGCCTAGTTCAATATAGCAAGATACTTGCAAGTAGTACATACTATTTCTAAATAGGCTGATCTGGAATGGATCGAGTGTGACCTTGGGATAAGTCCAACCCTCTTCTCTTCTCCTTCCAAAAGGAAAACGTGGCCAAAATAAAGGGAATTTCCCATCCAAAGTCTCTTTCCAAAAGAAAGAAACCTGAATCAAAAGAAAAAAAAATTGATTCTCTTGTGAAAAAGAGGGATTAAAGAAAAAATACTCCCAAAGGGAGACCCTCTAAAAAAAAAAAGGAAAAAGAGGCCAAAAAGCTCAAAAAGAGCAGTTTTCTGCCTTCTATGCCTTAAACCACAAGACGCTTCAGAAGGGACCGTGGTATCTCTTTCCCACCCCTAACTTATCCTAAGTATAAACATGGTTCATTTCAAGGAATCCTAAAGTAAAAATAGGATTTACTTACTTGAATTTCATTTTATTTGAGAATTCGATGTTTCGAGTAAGATGTAGAGATCTTGAAATGCAGCTTGTTTTCTTATAAAACCTCTGCTAGATTAGCGAGTGTCAAGACTCAAGCAAAAGCTTGGTGGATAGATCTAGGGAGACATTGAAAGGGGTGTTTGTCATCTTTGCCATTATCCAAATCAAATTGGAAAATGACAAAGAGGGGCATTTGTAAACACCCCAAAATCCCATGATTTTTCTAAAACACCTAGTTTTGCAAAAGCAGCCCCAAAGGGCTATTTTGAGTCTGGAAACCCAAGAGCCTTCCAGGCAAAACCTGTACATATGCTTTAAACTATATATGTTTTAAAATATGTATTATATAGTTTTAAAACCATTTAAAAGATATTTTCAAACCCCACAAAGCGACTTGGCCTGACGAAAGCAGGACCAGAAGAGCGAAAGAGAGCCCTGAACCGGAGCACATGTTGAGCCAAGCACATCAACTCTCGTATTAGATTTATTCCCAGAATCTCGAACATCCAAGCCCCTATTATCAAACAAACTGCTTGAAATCATCTCCGAAAGGTGAAAAGAGGAGCGGACGACAATGTTAGCGAAGACCCAACGCAAGACGGAGTACTGATGCTGTCAGGCCCCACACAAACCGTTCATTTCGAACACACCATGAAGGAGTCAGAAATTCAGCTTTGGATTGGATCTGGACCATATATATCCAGATCCAAATCCAAACATATATGTGGATTTGGATTTGGATTTGGATCCAAAGATCCAATCCAATATCCACATCTAGGGCCCACATCACCTTCTCCTAAATGGAGGTGGGGCCCACAAGAAATTCACGTGGAAATCTTGGGTATGAGAGAGAATGGGGAGGATAAGATATGAGTGAAATGTGTGAAGCTTGACTTGTGTGTCAAGTTTTGGGTTAATCATGTGGGTTAGCCTAATGAGTGTGGGTTTAAGCTTATATGCACCTACACCTAACCTAGGGCTGCACCAACTTGATGCAACTAGGTCCATGGGTCATGCAAAGGGATGCTCCTAACCCTAATCCTAAGCTAAACCCCCTTACCTAGCCGTTTCCCCCTAATCCCGACCTAATCCTAGCCTAATCACCTAACCCACTTCCCTAATCCTTCCCTAATCCTAACCTAATCACCTAACCCACTTCCCTAATCCTTCCCTAAACCTAGCCTAATCCCCCTAACCTCACCCTAATCCTAGCCTAAAGACTTAACGCACTTCATTAAGCCTCACCCTAAACCTAATCCACCTAACTAAGCCCTAAACCACTAAACCAGCCCACCTAAATCCCTAGCACACCATATCCCTAAACCACCTAAGACAAATATCTGGCCCACCTAAATGCCTAGCCCACCATATCCCCAAACCATTACCACCTAACTAGCCCAACCGACCCCCCAATACCAGCCCAAACCGACCCACTAAAACCTATAACCCCCCCCCCTTGTGGGCGGGTTTTGCATAAAATCCTTGGGCAGCTGAGCCCTTCCTCTCCTCTCTCATCCTTTTCTCTCTTCTCTCACCCGCTCCCCCTTGGAACCCAGCCAACTCCACTCCACGCCACCTCCATCCCCTTCCAACTCCACTCCACGCCACCGACTGCACCTGCCACCTTCCCTCAACTGGCTGCACCTTTACATCCACCACCTTCACCCTTCGGCCAGCCTTCCACTCCAGTTAGTACCCCCTCTCAACACCACCTGTTCTTCACTCCCCCTCCATTCTTAGCCACCACCCGCCACCCTTCCTTAGCCTAGCCAACACCTCATCCAACCGGCCACCACCTGCCACCTTCCATCGTTCGGCCAGCATCACCCGACTGCAACACCTGCCCCTCCTTTCCCTTAGACAACCCCTAGCTAACACCCTAACCTTACCTCTCCCTAAGACCTACCCCAAGCCTTAGTGGCAGCCCCTAACTAGCACCCTTACCTTCCCTAAGCACCCCAACCCCAGCCAAGGCTGCACCCCATCCACTTGGCTAGCGCCAAGGTGCCACCCGCCTGCACTTGCTTCCATTCGGCCAGCACACCCACTTGCCGTGCCCATCCAAGGAGCTCCCTCTTGTAGCCTAAGGCGACTCACCAGCCCAAGCGCAAGCAAGTCACACCCGGACCAGCTATACGTAAGTGCCTAACTCGGTCCTTGTTATAGACTTGCTTATGCTTAATTAAATTTGATACGGGGTTGTAATAATGGAGCGTTGTCTCCCCCGCTTGTAATAATGTGGTTTGGCACACCCACACACACGTGCACTTGAGCCTATCCCGCTCTTAGCTGCACACGATTTTGACATACACATGGGCCTAATTAGCCCTTAAGATATAGCTATACGTATATAATTTAAGTTGCGTGGGTTTCCTTTAAGTTGTGTGTGTTGTCTTTCAATTTTCACACTCACATACATTGAGCTTTCGCTCTTATTTTCAAGACCCTAGTAAGGGCCGTGTTACAATTTCCCTTGGGTGTTTAAATTCATGTTGTGTGTATAGTATTTCAATTCTACACTCACACACATTGAGCTTTCGCTCTTACTCCCAAGACCTTAGTCAAGGCCTATTGCAATTATATTTGGGTTTCATTTCATGTCGTGTGCGTAGTATTTCAATTCTACACTCACACACATTGAGCTTTCGCTCTTACTCCCAAGACCTTAGTCAAGGCCATATTGCAATTATATTTGGGTTTCATTTACAAGTCGTGTGAGTTGTCTTTCAATATACACACAACACCCATGCACACGTTGGCGACCTTCGGGCCCATATATATTATAAGTATTTCCCTTTCGGCTATGCCTTTAAGATTTGGGTTTTAAGGTTTAGCAATGTGCATAGTCTCTACATATATACACGGCACACACTTGCACAATTGAGCCTTTCCGCTCTTAAGATATAGCCATATTTCCCTTTCGCAATTTCCCTTTTGCAATTTACATTACGCAATTTCCCTTAAGCATTGTCTTTCAATTTCGGGTTTTCCCTTGGAGTTGTGTGAGTTGCATTGCATACTCGCCATACTCGAGCTAGAGTGCATACCTGCATCAAAGCAAATCCCGAATCAATCGTGCAAACACGCCAAGACTTAGGCTATTTCGATGCACGCACATCGTGCCTAAGTAGATTAAAATTGAAAGACTTAGGGTAGTCCAACCCTTGTAAAATCAAAATCGCCCAAAGTGCATGGTTTTCAAAAGGTTTTAAAACACTTCTTCATTCAAAATATATTTTGAGTTAAACTTGTTTCAAAACGAAGTCTCTAAGCGTACAGACTGACCCTTGCGCATCGGTCCAAGAAGGTCTGCGACATAAAAATCCCGCTTGTCTACAATCGCCTTTAAAAAGTCAGATTATTTCAAAACATACTTTGCTAGTTAAAGTAAACTAGCTGGCACGCCCATAAAGCGAAGTAGATTGCGAAAAGGTTCACTTCAGGCCTAAGAACCCGTAAGTGAAAATTTTCGGTGTCTACAGCTTTCACTAAAGTCTTTAGCTTAAGAGCGAAGGCTCAATGTGTGTGCAATAGTGTGCAATTAAGAGCGGAAAGGCTCAAGTGCACGTGGGTGTCTTGTGTACGTTTAAGAGCAATATGGCTCAAGTATACGTGTGTGCTTCGTGTATCAAGCACCAATATTACATTTCGGGGGGAGACTACGCTCCATTATTACAACCCCATATCGAATTAAATTTATACGGCACAAGCCGTTTTGTGTTTGAATGTAAAGGACTTACAACTTTCCTAGCCCGCTATGTGGGTTTTCCCTATGAGGCGTACGCCTTGCTTGTTGAACTTGTAAACACCTCGCAATACCACGAACTTCTCAAAACAACCTGGTTTTGTAAAAGCAGCCCCAAAGGGCCATTTTGAGTCTGGAAACCCAAGAGCCTTCCAGACAACCCTGTATATATGTTTTGAACTTTATATGTTTTAAATATGTGTAATATAGCTTTGAAAACTTTAAAATATGTTTTGAAACCCCACAAAGCAAGCTTGGCCTGATACAAGCAGGACCAGAAGAGCCGAAGAGAGCCCGGAACCGGAGCACATGTCGAGCCCAGCACAGCAACTCTCGTATTGAATCCACCCCCAGGATCTCGAACGTCTAAGACCCTGTTATCAGCAAAACATCACTTGAAATCATCTCCGGAAGGTGAAAACAGAAGTGGACGATCATGTTGGCGAAGACCCAACGCAGATGGAGTTCTGATGCTGTCAGACCCCGCACAAATCATTCGTTTCGAACACAGCCTTGTAGACGCACGAAAAATCCCCGCCTCTTGCCTTTTTCAGGGCTCGGAGCGGATCCTCTCGTGTGTCTAAGGCCTATGTATGCAAACAGGGCGTGCCAGCTAGCTTACTTAAGCTAGCAAAGATATTTTTAACACTGACTTCTAAACGTGGTGACTGTGAGCAAGTAAGCTCTTGTCGTCGCAGACCTTCTTGCACCGATGTGCAAGGGTCAGTCTGTACGCTTTGCAAAAATCGAGTTTTGGAGAGAAAATCTACGAAGCGGTTCGAGGTGTCTATTTTGGGACTTTAAAATGCGTTTGCATGTTTTAGATCACGTGGATTTGCACGTGCCTAAGTCTTTTCTTTTATCCCTTTTCGGGCCACCTAGTTTGTGTGTTATGAACACTCCACTACATGGGCGAATTCGAGCAGGGCTTGCTTTGATGCAATATGCATCCTACCTCGTGGTATGGCATAGATGCAATGCAAACTCACTCTACTCCAAAGGGAAAACCCGAAATGTAAAGACAATACGGAAGGGAAATAACCGAAGGGAAATAACTGAAGGGAGATATGTATATAGATTATCTATATGAGCCCTTACTCGGGTCTTACAAATAAGAGCGAAGGCTCAATGTGGGTGCGTGCTTGAATTAAAAGACTTACACACATGACATGAAATTAAACCCAAATATAAATTGCAGTATGGCCTTGACTAAGGTCTTCGGAGTAAGAGCGAAGGCTCAATGTGTGTGAGAGTGCTTGAATTGAAGTACTACACACACGACATAAATGAAACCCAAATATAACTGCAATAAGGCCTTTACTAAGGTCTTGGGAATAAGAGCGAAGGCTCAATGTGTGTGAGAGTGCTCGAATTGAAAGACTTACACACACGACATGAAATTAAACCCAAATAGTATAGGTCGGCCCTTACTTGGGTCTTTCAAATAAGAGCGAAAGCTCAATGTGTGTGAGAGTGCTTGAATTGAAAGACAATGCACCCAACTTAAGCAAAAACCCTTCGAAAATGAAAGTATATATATGCACTTATGTATTAGGGGCTGATTAGGCCCGTGTGTGTTCAAAATCGTGCACAACTAAGAGAGTGCACGTGTGTGGGTGTGCCAAGCCACGTTATTACAAGCGGGGGGAGACTATGCTCCGTTATTACAACCCAGTATCAAATTGAATCTCAAGCAAGTATACAACTAAAGACCGAGTTTAGGCACTTACGAGTAGCTGGTCCGTAGAGGCCTTGCTTGAGCGTGGGCTTGGCCTTCGCCTTGGGCTGCAAACGGGAGCTCCGCGAGGGGGAATGACAAAGGGTGTTGGCCGGCTGCAAGTGGGGCGCGGGATAGGCGCCTCGAAGGTGGCCGGATGCAAATGGGTGTCGCCTTGATGTGGGGGATTAAAGGGGCTGGGCCAAGTGAGTGTGTAGGGTCACTAGGAGGGTCTAGAGTATTGGGGAATATGGACCTAAGGAGAGTTTAAGGGAAGGCCGAATGGGAGTCTTAGGGGAAAAGAGATGGTTGGCCGGGTGTAGTTAGGGTAGTTAGGTAGTGGCCGGTGGTTTAGGTTGTGCTAGGTTCGGCTAAGTGAGAATGGTGGCAGCAAGGGGCTGATGTGTAGGTAAGATGGTGGTATGGTGGGTGGCTAGGAGTGGAGAGGGAGTAGAGAAGGAGCTAGGTAGAGTGGGGGGTGGTACTTACCGAATGGGGAGAAGGTGGTACCCGGCTGGGAGGAAGATGGGCAGGCTGTGAAGCTCGGCCGGGAGGTGGTGGAGGTGGCGGTGCAAGCTGTGGGGGGATGGAAGGATGGTGGTGGTGCAGGCCGCGCAGGTGGAGCAGCTGGGGCAGGTGGGAGATGGTGGGACTCGACTGGACTTGGGGAAGGAGGGGACCCGGCTGGGATGGGTGAAGCCACTAGATAGGAGAAACCCGCCCCCAAGGGGGGGGGGTTATATAGGGATGGGTAGGTCGGTTAGGACTGGGTTTGGGGTAGTGGTTAGGTTGTTTAGGTAGGGTGGTATGTAGATAAGGTGGGCTGGAAAGGGTAGGGCCAGATATTTTAAATACTAGTGGTTTGGGTAGATTGTGGGCTAGGGGTGGTTTAGGGGTTTAGGGCTAGGTTAGGTGGTTGGGTTTTAGGGTGAGGTTTAATGAGCTAGGTTAGGTGATTAGGCTAGGTTTAGGCTAGGTTTAGGGAAATTAACCTAGGTTTAGGGAAGGATTAGGGAAGTGGGTTAGGTGATTAGGTTGGGATTATACCGGGATTAGGGAAGTGGGTTAGGTGATTAGGCTCAGATTAGGGGTGGATTAGGGTGGTACGCTAGGATTAGGCATTTTGGGTTAGGTTTAGGTGAAGGAGCTCCCTTAGCATGGCCCATAGACCTTAACCACCTCATGTTGGTGCAGCCCTAGGTTAGGTTTTGGCTAATTACAAGCTTAAACCCACTCAATTAGGCTAACCCACATGATTAACCCCAAACTTGACACACAAGTCAAGCTTAATTACAATACTCTTGATATTTTCCATCCCCACTCTCTCTCATGCCCATGATCCCACGTGAATTTCAAGTGGGCCCCACCTCCATTTATGAGAAGGTGATGTGGGCCATGGATATGGATATTGGATTGGATCTCTGGATCCAAATCCAAATCCAAGTCCACATATGGGTTTGGATTGGGATCTGGATATATATGGTCCAGATCCAATCCAAACTGAACTCTGACAGCATCAGTACTTCGTCTGCGTTGGGTCTTCACCAACATGGTCGTCCGCCTCCGTTTCTGCCTTCCGGAGATGACTTCAAATGATATTTTGATAAGAACAGGGTCTTGAACGTTCGAGATCCTGGGGGTGTGAATCAGATACAAGAGTTGCTGTGCCGGGCTCGACGTGTACTTCGGTTTCGGGCTCTTCTTAGCTCTCCTGGTCCTGTCTTGATCGGGCCAAGTCACTTCGGGGTTTCAAAAACGTGTTTTAAAAGGTTTTCAAAAGCCATATCATACGTTTTTGAAAGATAAAGTTTAAAACATATATATAGGGTTGTCTGGAAGGCTCCTGGGTTTCCAGACTAAAAAATGGCCCTTTGGGGCTGCTTGTATAAAACCAGGTTTGTTTAAGAAATTCGTGGGATTTCGGGGTGTTTACAAGCCTGAAGGAGCTAGAATTCAGTTTGGATCGGATCTGGACCATATATATCCAGATCCCAATCCAAACCCATGTATGGATTTGGATTTGGATTTGGATCCAGAGATCCAATCCAATATCCACATCCATGGCCCACATCACCTTCTCATAAATGGAGGTGGGGCCCACTTGAAATTCACGTGGGATTATGGGCATGAGAGAAAGTGGGGGAGGATAAGATTTGAGTATGGTTGTAATTAAGCTTGACTTGTGTGTCAAGTTTGGGGTTAATCATGTGGGTTAGCCTAATTAACATGGGTTTAAGCTTGTATTAGCCAAAACCTAACCTAGGGTTGCACCAACATGATGCAACAAGGTCTATGGGTTATGCAAAGGGAGCTCCCTAACCCAATCCTACTCAAAAACTCCTAATCCTAGCCTTTTACCCTAATCCCGACCTAATCCCAACTTAATCAGCCCCTAAGATATAAATTTATGTATATACTTTAAATTACGTAGGGTTTTGCTTAAGTTGGGTGTGTTGTCTTTAAATTCTCGCACTCACACACATTGAGCCTTCGCTCTTATTTGTAAGACCCAAGTAAGGGCTGTGTTATACTATCCTTGGGTTTATTTCATGTTGTGTGCGTAGTACTTCAATTCAAGCACTCACACACATTGAGCTTTCGCTCTTATTCCCAAGACCTTAGTTATGGCCATACTGCAATTTATATTTGGGTTTAATTTCATGTTGTGTGCGTAGTACTTCAATTCAAGCACTCACACACATTGAGCTTTCGCTCTTATTCCCAAGACCTTAGTTAAGGCCATACTGCAATTTATATTTGGGTTTAATTTCATGTTGTGTTCGTAGTACTTCAATTCAAGCACTCACACACATTGAGCTTTCGCTCTTATTCCCAAGACCTTAGTTAAGGCCATATTGCAAGTTATATTTGGGTTTTATTTCATGTCATGTGTGTAGTACTTCAATTCAAGCACTCACCCACATTGAGCCTCCACTCTTATTTGCAAGACCCAAGTAAGGGCCCATATATACATTATATACGTATTTCCCTTCGGCATTTACATTACAAGTCATTTCCCTTCGGCAATTTCCATTACAAGTCATTTCCCTTAAGTCATTTCCCTTCGGTATTGTCTTTTAAATTCGGGTTTTCCCTTTGGAGTAGCGTGAGTTTGCATTGCATATACGCCATACCATGAGTTAGGATGCATATTGCATCAACGCAAACCCCATACTCCCGCTCAAAATCACCACATTTAGTGGAGTGTTCATAACACACACCTAGGTGGCCCATAAAGGGATAAAAAGAAAGACTTAGGGACGTGCAAATCCACATGATCTAAAATCTGAAAATCGTACAAACAAGACCCGAATCAAACACCTCGAACCGCTTTCATAGGTCCTTCTATCCAAAAACTTGATCTTTAAAAGCGTACAGACTGACCCTTGCGCATCGGTGAAAGAAGGTCTGCGACGACAAGAGCTTGCTTGCTCATAGTTGCCACGTTAGAAGTCAGGTTCTAGAATATATCTTCGCTAGCTTAGGTAAGCTAGCTGGCACGCCCTATTTATTTAAATAGGACTTAGGCACACGAAAAGGTTTGCTCCAGGCCTAAGAACCAGGAGGTGGAGATTTTCTGCGTCTACAGAAGATTGGCATGCCCGGTGGGACGTGAGTCTTTTAAAAGTCGAGTTATTCTAGGAACTTACGAAAAGATTTTCAAAGAGGTGATTGTTTTTAACTCTATTTTCTTTACTTGTACTTAGGAATTTTGAAAAAAGTCTTGAAAGCATGTCAAAATCCAACCCAAGTGAAGTGTCGAGCCAAGGCTCATGCGCATCAAGTTCTCACTCTAGGAGGATTTTGAAAAACAAGATCAAACTAGACGAGATAGAGGACCTGAGAAGGGAATTCGAGGCCAAAATCGATGCTCTCAGCCAAGAGGCTGAAGTAGCCGATTCATGTTCATCAAACGGTGAACAAAGGGCCAAGAAAAAATCTGAAAAACCTCACAAGCACAAAGAGGCCTCTGTAATGGAAGGCAACCAATACCACGAGTCCTTCACACAAAAGGACCGTAAAGCCCTACAACAACTGCTGAAAGGGCAAAATAAAGAGAAAAGAAGTTACGCCCTGTCTGATTTTCTTCCCATGGATTACGAAACAGACAGTGACGATGAAAGACCGAACTTCCATCGGTATGACGGCATGGGAGACCCTAGGTCTCACTTGCAACTTTTCTCGTGTCGAGCCCATAAGAAGAAAAAGGACTCGATGAAATGGGTGTATTGGTTCTCTTTATCCCTTAAAGGCACAACTGCCAAATGGCTGGCTTCCTACGACTTAAGCCAGTTCGCTACTTTTGAAGAGTTAGCGAACTACTTCATGCAAAGATTTGCACACAACGTAGAAGTCACGCCGACTCTGAATACTTTAAGGGATACAAAGCAAGGCATGAATGAAGACGTACATGCCTTCATTATATATTGAGGTCACTTTTGGGCCAAGTGCGAGAGCCCATATCTGAAGGATGCGCAGTCATGCTCATCTTGGATAATTTTAAAAGCGAGTTAAAAACCCTTCTCTCACTCCATGAGATCTCAACTTTCCATCAATTGATCAAAAAAGCATCCCTTTTCGAAACAAACTTGAGAAAAGGGACATATGATCACTTATGGAAAGGAAGTGTCATTTCTAAAACCCGCTTGGAAAAGCCCATCACTTATGGGCTACCCACGATGGACAAAGGGGCAAAGCCCCATAAAATCGCCAATGTTCGACTTGATCCAGGCGTGGCAGGTACTTCCAAAAATTTTGAAAAGCTAGAAAACAAAAGGGAGCGAACCTTTCAAAAACCGATTAAAAAACGGGAGTACACTCCGTTGGGGCAACCTGTGTCGGAGGTCCTAGACCTCCTACTTGCCCAAGGCATGATAGAACTTCCCGAAATCCCTGAAGGAGTCACTTCCAAAGGGGGGTATTTAAATCGATTTTGCAAGTATCACCGGCTCAAAGGCCATGATACCAAACGCTGCTTCTCCCTTTTAAATAAAATCGAGAACATGATAGCGGAGGGTCGGCTCCAAGTCACTGCGGAACCTGAGCCACCTCAAAATATCTTCAAAGAACCCTTTCCCAAGCACACTAGTGGCAGTGGGAAAGGAAAGGAGGTATGTACCCTCACCTTTTCAAAGGAACTAGCGCAAAAACCTAAGTCTGGTCGACCCACTTGTGCACCCACTCTTGTACTGTACAAGAAGCCCGCCCAAGTCGTCATCCGGGGACCACCAAAAGCTGAATCCCCGGTTAAACCAGTTTTAAAACTTCAAGGTGCTCCTCAACTCATACTGAGAGCCAATTTTAGTGCGAACCCTAGGTTGGTCGTGGGGGAAGTGACTAGATCCGGGAGGATCTATCAACCCCCGCACCTACAAAGTGCTAAAAAGGTGGTCAGTGTGCCTGGCCCCTCAAAAGTATGTATTCCTGGAGTTCTGCCAAAAGTAGACAAGGATAAAGTCATCCTAAATCCTTATGACTTCGAAAACCACCTTTCAAAGATTCCTATCCACATGTCTATCCTAGAGCTTATACAAACCTCGCAAAGGCATAGACTCGTGCTAGAGAAAATTCTAGAAAGAGACAAGGTTGATTCGAACATAAGTCCAGAATCCCTGTCTGCTCAAGTGGCTTTAATAGGAGCAAAATCGCCCATCACTTTCTCGAAAGATGATGTAGATAGACCCTACGAGTCCCATAAACAGGCCCTACATATCGAGGTGGTTCTAAATAACCACTCTCTGGAAAGGTGCCTAGTCGATGGGGGAGGAGGGCTCAACATCCTTCCACTTCATGTGGCATACCAAATCGGAGTCACCTTGACTTTTGTGAACCCAAGCCCCATCGTTATCACTGGATACGATAGGAATGCGTCTAGGCCATTAGGATCGATCGAACTCCCAATGGAAACGGGAGGGATCACGCACATGGGGGTGTTCTATGTCTTGGACATCCACCCCCATTATAACCTGTTGTTGGGAAGGCCCTGGATACACAGCTTGTGCGTTGTGCCATCCACCTTCCACAGGTGTGTCAAGGTCATGGTGATCCTAGGTGAGAGTCACCCTCAGCTTCAGGGGATCATAAACTCCCCTTGTTTGTCGAGCTCCCAGGCCCATGAGGCTAACCTGGGGCAGACCATGGTCGAGCCACCAAGGCTCGTGTTAAACAACCCTACGAAGGTTGTGTATGTGAAGGGGCCGCCCAAAGCAGGCCCCCTCCCGATCCTAACCCTTCTAGGAAGACCCAAGCATCACCTATTTCCAAAGCCCCCAGACAAAAAGCCATACGAGCACAATATGGACGACAGCAAGTTCCAAGACCACGATCTTTATCAAAAATTTTCAAAAAATAAAAAATCGTGGAACATATTGTTAAATATGAGCTACACACCCTACAAAAGTCTAGGGGCACAAAACCAGGGTCTCCTAGAGCCCATCCTTCCTAGGGCCAACCCAAGCTGATACGGGATCGGCTATACTCCCAGAATACCGCCAGAGCCACCCCTGTGACCACCTGGGTCAAGGGTGCCCTGGAACCTGCCTTAGAAGAAACCTACGATTTAGACCTCCTATTCCGAGTCTAACCCGTAGTGTTTTCCCTTTGTAGGTATGATGGAAGATCCCTTTCATAAAAATACAAAAACATTTGGAAAACTTAAAATCAAAAAAATCGAAAAAGAAGAAAAACCAAAAACAATGGAAAAACAAAAACTCGAAAATAGAGTGCTTTGTATAGTTCCTAAGGTTCTTGTTTTACAAAAACCCAAAAAAATCAAAAATCTGGAAAATACCAAAAAGATTTTGTATATAGTTGCTCCTGGTAGGACTTTGGAAAAAGATTTCGAAAGGAACGTCATTTGCATAGCCAGACCAAAAATTTCGAAATCAATTGAAAATCCGAGTACAAAACCAGGTCTTTTTGAAAATCACGCATCAAATTCCCTCGGGTCTATAACCCACGAGAATGATCGAAGCCCAGAAGTGGATCCCCTTGAGGAAGATTCCACTTCTGAGCTCCTAGAATTTCATAAAATTCTCGATTTTGAAAGACCTTCCCAATCAGTTGAGGAGATTTCATAGAGGTGAACCTAGGGGATGATTCCAATCCCAAAACCATCAAAATAGGTGCATGCTTGCATGAACATGAAAGATCAGCATTCATTGCATTTCTACGAACCTATTTAGATGTGTTTGCATGGACGTATGAAGACATGCCAGGCATAGACCCCAGCATTGTCGAACATCGTCTTCCCTTAGATGCGGATGTAAAACCCATAAAGCAAAAGCTTAGAAAAATACACCCGAATGTACATACGCAAGTCAAAGAGGGTTTAGAAGATCTGTTAAAAGCCGGATTTATAAAACCCATTGCGTATTCTGATTGGTTGTCAAACATCGTTGTAGTTTGAAAAACCAATGAGAAAATTTGAATATGCATCGATTTCAGAAACCTGAATAAAGCCACTCCAAAGGATAATTATCCTTTACCAAACATAGATTTGATAGTCGATAGTACTGCAAATCATGAAATGTTTTCGTTTATAGATGGCTATTCAGTCTATAATCAAATCAAACTAAGTCCACGAGATCAGGGTAAGACCGCCTTCACAACCCCATGGGGCACGTACTGCTATACCGTCATGCCCTTTGGTTTGAAAAATGTCGGCGCGACATACCAACGAGCCATGACCACGATCTTCCATGATTAAATTCAAGAGCTCGTAGAAGTGTATGTAGATGATCTCTTGGCGAAATCCAAAACCCGATGCACTCATATCGAATGTTTGCAAAAGATTTTCGAAAGGCTTAGGCTTTACAAAGCAAAGCTAAACCCTCAAAAATGTGTATTCGGGGTAGAATTAGGGAAGCTTCTAGGCTTTATGGTGAGCCAAAGGGGTATAGAAGTCAACTCCTCTAAGTGTCGAGCCATCATAGACATGACTCCACCCTCCAATCTCACCCAAATTCGTAGCCTCCAGGGTCGATTACAATCCGTTCGTCGATTCATATCAAATCTGGCGACTAGATGCGAACCCTTCAACAAACTGTTGAGGAAGGGTACGAAATTCTTATGGGATGACGAATGCCAGAAGTCTTTCGAGAGACTAAAGGCATACCTAGTTAATCCCCCCGTTTTGAATCCTCCGAAGCAAGGAAAACTGCTTTTACTTTACATCTCCGTGCATGCGAATGCTTTAGGAGCCTTGTTGGCTCAATACGAGGATGACACCCATAAGGAGTATGCCATCTACTATATTTCGAAAACTCTCTTGGCTTATGAACGAAATTATCAAGCCATGGAGAAGACGTGTTTGGCCCTAGTCTGGGCCTGCCAGAAATTCAGACACTATTTCCTAGATCATGAGATCTGGATAGTGTCCAAGCTTGATCTAATCAAGCACTTGTTCGAAAAACCCATTCTCACGGGTAGATTGGGCAAATGGCAACTTCTTCTAATGGAGTATGACCTGAAATACCATCACCAAATCTCCGTTAAGGGGCAAGCCCTAGCAGATTACGTGGTTGAGTTCCCCCTAGAGGACGCATATCCCACACTTGATGAAATGCCTGATGAAGGCATATTACAAAACCATTTCCAAAACCACATTTTGGCAAACAATTTCGAAAACCAAGTATGGAAGATGCACTTCAACGGGGCACGAAACCAACGAGGGGCTGGTGCTGGGGTCATCCTCATCTCCCCTGAAAAGGATGAGATTCCTATAGCTGTCCGCCTAGATTTCGAATGTTCCAACAACGTAGCTGAGTATGAAGCACTCATACAAGGCTTAAGGATTTCGAAACTCTAGGGGCATCATGCATCAAGGTCTTTGGAGATTCACTCCTTGTCATAAACCAGGTTTTGAAAATTTGGCAAGTACGTAATGAAAAACTGCTTCCATATCACGAGTTCGCCACTCGATTGGTTGAGTCCTTCCAATCGTGTAAACTCACACACGTAGGAAGAGAGGACAATGGCATCGCCGATGCCCTCTCCTCCTTAGGTTCAGCCCTAAAGGTCGATCCCATTTCGGGGACCCGATCTTTAGAAATATGGCATGCACCCAACTCATCCACACACGATCTGGATATTTACCAAAATAACCCAGACTCTATTGAAAAACCCTGGTTTTACGACATAAAACAATTTCTAGAAAATGGGGGATTCACCGAGTATGCCACATCCAAACATAAGGCATTCATCCGTAAGATTTCGACCCGATACACCATTCTGGGTAGGGTTCTATACAAAAAGAGTTTTACCGGCATCCTGCTTAGGTGTATCGATCTAGAGGAGGCTAGGATAGTGATGCATGAGTTTCACGATGGAGAATGTGGAGGTCATGTTAATGCCAACATGATGGCAATGAAAATACTTAGAGGGGGCTATTTTTGGTCCACCCTGAAAAAGGATTGTCACGATCATGTTAGAAAGTGTCATCCATGTCAGGTGCATGGGCATGCCATTCATATCCCATCATCTGCATTGCATTCCGTGGTCAGCCCCTGGCCATTCACCATGTGGGCGTTTGACATCGTAGGCCCAATATTTTCAAAAGTCTCGAATGGGCATTGATTTATTTTAGCAGCTATAGACGCAGGAAAATCCCCGCCTCTGGCTTCTCAGGGCCTGGAGCGGATCCTCTCGTGTGTCTAAGGCCTATTTATATAAACAGGGCATGCCAGCTAGCTTACCTAAGCTAGCGAAGATATATTTTAATTCTGAGTTCTAACGTGGTGACTGTGAGCAAGTGAGCTCTTGTCGTCGCAGACCTTCTTGCACCGATGCGCAAGGGCCAGTCTGTACGCTTTTAAAAATCGAGTTTAGGGTTGGAAAAGCTTACGAAAGCAGTTCAAGGTGTTTTTGATTCAGGTTTTTAATACGATGGCAGATTTTAGATCATGTGGATTTGCACATGCCTAAGTCTTTCCTTTTATCCCTTTATGGGCCACCTAGGTGTGTGTTATGAACACTCCACTACATGGGGCAAATTTTGAGCGGGAGTACGGGGCTTGCTTCGATGCAATATGCGTCCTACCTCGTGGTATGGCGTAGATGCAAATGCAAACTCACGCTACTCCAAAGGGAAAACCCGAATGTAAAGACAATGCCGAAGGGAAATAACTTGTAATGTAAATGCCGAAGGGAGATATGTATATAGGGTATATACGTGCCCTTACTTGGGTCTTGCAAATAAGAGCGAAGGCTCAATGTGGGTGCATGCTTGAATTGAAAGACTTACACACACGACATGAAATAAAACCCAAATATAACTTGCAGTATGGCCTTGATTAAGGTCTTGGGAATAAGAGCGAAAGCTCAATGTGTGTGAGTGCTTGAATTGAAGTACTACGCACACAACATGAAATTAAACCCAAATAATATAACACGGCCCTTACTTGGGTCTTTCAAATAAGAGCGAAGGCTCAATGTGTGTGAGTGCTTGAATTGAAAGACTTACACACACGACATGAAATGAAAACCCAAATAGTATAGCTCGGCCCTTACTTGGGTCTTTCAAATAAGAGCGAAGGCTCAATGTGTGTGAGTGCTTGAATTGAAAGACTTACACACACAACATGAAATGAAAACCCAAATAATATAGCTCGGCCCTTACTTGGGTCTTTCAAATAAGAGCGAAGGCTCAATGTGTGTGAGTGCTTGAATTGAAAGACAACACACCCAACTTAAGCAAAACCCTACGTAAGTTAAAATATATATATATATATATATATATATTTATTTATAGATTAGGGGCTGATTAGACCCGTGTGTGTTCAAAATCGTGTACGACTAAGAGAGTGCACGTGTGTGTGGGTGTGCCAAGCCACGTTATTACAAGCGGGGGGAGACTATGCTCCGTTATTACAACCCCGTATCGAATTAAATTTTTAAGCAAGTATACAACTAAGTACCGAGTTAGGCACTTACTAATAGCTGGTCCGAAGAAGCCTTGCTTGAGCATGGGCTTGGCCTTCACCTTGGGCTGCAAGAGGGAGCTCCGCGGAGTTGATCGGCAAGAGGGGTTGCTGGCCGGCTGCAAATGGGGTGCGGGAGAGGCGCCTTGAAGATGGCCGGTTGCTTAGCGAAGGGCTGGTTTTGTGTGTGGGGCTAAGGTGACTATGTAGGGTCACTAAGGGAGGTTGTAAGGTTAGGGAGTATGGCACTAAGGGGGAGCCTAAGGGAGTGTCTAGGGGAAGGATATGGCTGGCGGGTGGCTGGCCGAATGGGTGTATGGCAGTCGGTTGGAGTGGCCAACTGCTAGGGAGACTTGGTGGTGGCGGGCTGCTAGGGTGGCTAGGCGATGGTGGATGGGAAGGGAGCTAGCTAGGGTATGGGGTAAGGTAGTGGTGGGTGTGGTGAGGTGATATGGGCAGGTCTTAGGGAGTTAGGTGGAGTGGCCGGGTGTAGCTAGGGTGTCTAGGCAATGGCGGGTAGTTAGAGTAGTTGAGGCTTGGCTGAATGGGAGTGGGGGCGATAAGTGGCTAGTGTTAAGGGAAGATAGTGGTGGTACAGGTGGCTGAGAGTGGAGGGGGAGTGGAGAAGAGGTGAGGTGAGGGATGGGGTACTAACCGGCGATGATGGGAGGCGGTGGTTGGTTGAGGAGCAGCCGGGTGTGGTGGAGCGACTGGTTCGGCCGGATGAGAAGGATGGTTGTAGACGCGAAAAATCCTCGTCTCCAGATTTCTTAGGCCTGAAGTGAATCTTTTCGTGCTTACGTCGCTTTAAAAGGGGCATGCCAGCTAGCTTTCTCAAACTAGCGAAGTAAGTTTTCAAAAAGCCATAATATTACATCTCGGGGGGAGACTACGCTCCATTACTACAACCCCGTATCGAATTTAATTGAACTTGAAACAATGTAAAGAACCAGATTTGAGCACTTACACTTAGTCTGCTTGGACTTCCTTTATCAGCGAAATCTGACCTTGGATATAGCCGTTGGATGGACCTTTCTTTGCGAAACGACCAGCTGCATGGAAGGTTGATCCTAGATCGTGACCTGGGCTAGGTTGACACACTAAGGTGCTATGGGTTTTGGACTTAGACACGACAGATCTAGGGTGAGAACTAATGGATCTAGGTCAGGTCTAGGCGGGTTGTTTTGGTTGAAAGCTAGACCAAGGTCCTAAGGGAAAAACCCGACCAACTAATGGTTGAGTTAGGTGGTGTCTACGGGATTGTTTTAGGTGAGACACTATGGAATGCTCAGCCAACTAATGGTCGAGCTTGGTTGGGGATTAGTGAATGGTCTTATGGGAGATCCTAAGGTGAGCTCTAGGGTAATGCTCGGCCAAAGGGTGGCCGAGCTGGGCAGGTTTTTGGAGAAGGATTAGGTAGGATCTAAGGTTGAGTCCTAAGGAAAGAGCTCGGCCAGATGGTGGCTGAGTTTTGGCTGATGTTAGGTGGTTGATCTCAGGTGAGATCCTAAGGGAGTGGCTCGGCCAAAGGGTGGCCGAGCTGGGTAGGTTTAGAGTGTTTTTTTTTTTTAGTTAGGATCTAACTTAGGTAGTGGTTTAAGGTTAGGGATAGTCCTGAGATGAGCTCGGCCAATATGGGCCGAGCTAAGTGGGTGAGGATAGGTTCGACAAGAGGAGGGAACCGAGTGTTTTAGACACTCGGTTTGGCCAGGTCCTTGGGAGTAGTTTTGAGTTAGGAAATAGCTTAGGTGGTGGTTTGATGTTAGGATTTTCGTTAGGACAGGTCTTAGGTGAGCTCGGCCAGCCAATGGCCGAGCTGGGTATGGTCCTAGGTTAGGATGGTCTTAGGTAGAACTAAGTCAGCTCCTTTAGTGAAGTTCGGCCAGCTCCTTGGCTGGACTTTGCTGCGTCTTTTCGTTAATGGTCTAGGTGGTTTAGAGAGGTGAGAAAAGAAGAGGTTTGGGCAGGAACTAGGGGACTTACCTTGACAACGTTTCAGCCACTTCGTTCTTGGTTCCCACGCAGCCAATCCTCACCAAGCAAGGGCCATCCAATGCCGCCAGATTTTTTTCTTTTCAGCCATGTACAAGACGTGAACTAAAAGCTCCAGCCCACCTACAACTTCAACCCACAATCTCACCAAAACAAGAGGGGAGGGCCAGCCCCTTTTGTTGACCTTCCTCTCTCTCTCTCTTTTCCCCAAGTGGAGAGGCGTGAAATGCTGGAAAACGTGAACCCCAAAAGCCAGCCCTCTCACGTCCTTTTATAGGCCTTTTATTTGGATATGGATCCTTTGTTGGGTTCTGAAATCCGGATCCAATTCAAGCCTTGTTTGGATATGGATCTTGGATCTGGATCTAGATATTTGGATCCAGATTCGATCCAAATTTTTCTCTTCTTCAGTCCTTCCTGGTGTTTCAAGCCGGGCGCTTCGTGCGGGTCTTGAGTTCATCAAGATTCCGTCTTATGCTGGGTTTTTCCCAATTTCGTCGTCCGAGCTTCTTTTCGTCTTTCTAGACTCAGTTTCAACTGTTTCTTTTGTTTTTGACTTGGATTGCTCGTGATTTCATATGTGCTTTTGGCTTGGCCTTCGATGCTTCAGTCTTGAAGTACACTCGTGGCCTGGGCTCCTTTTTCATCTTTGAAATTCACTTTTCATCGGACTGGGTTTGACCTTTGAGCTTTTTGAATCTTCTGTAACTGTTTTGAGCCAGGCTTTATCTGTTTGTCTGGTCTTTCGTAAAAATAGGACTTTCGTCCACTTTCAATATTTTTTATGTTTCGAACAAGGTTGGAAAATAGAGTTTTGAAGGGTTTGAGTTCCTGAGTTTTCGAAATCTCCAAACTTGGCTTTTTGAGCTGATTTTCGAACCAAGCATTTGGTTTTGGAACATATTTGGATTTTGGGGTATTTACAGATGCCCCTCTTTGGCATTATCCAAATTGATTTGGATAATGGCGAAGAAGATAACACCCCTATTTGTTTTCTCTCGGATTTGATCTTGAGAATATGGGATCGTCCCAGTATTTGAGAAAAACATTTCCTTTTAAGCCTGATAGGAGCAGATTTTTCGCCAAAAGGGGACTTTCTATGGATCTAGCCCAAAATGAAGATCATGTATGAGGTGCTCATGTGTGGATATGCAGAGTGTGTGACATGGCTGAAGTGCCAGAAAGGGGCGACCTCCTAGAGACCAGATTATATGGTCGAACTTTTGAGACTTTATGAAAAATCTGCTGCTCCAGGTGAGCGGGCCTTACGTATGCTCGATGTTCGAGTTTTTTTGAAATTTGTTTTAAGAGGGAAAACTTTTCTGAACCATCGATCATAAGGACCTTCAGCTCCTTGTGTTTGCCTTTACTCGAGTCTCGACACTTGCTAATCTAGTAGAGGTTTTATGAGAAAACAAGCCACATTTCAAAATTTTTACGCCTTACTCAAAACGTCGTATTCTCAAACAAGACGAAATTCAAGTAAGTAAATCCTATTTTTACTTTAGGATTCCCTGAAATGAACCATGTTTCGCTCGGGATAAGTCATAGGGATGGGAAAGAAGTACCACGGTCCCTTCTGAAGTGTCCCGTGGTTTGAGGCAAAGAAGGCGGAAAACTGCTCTTTTTGAGCTTTTTGGCCTTTTTTCTTTCTTTTTTCCATAGAGGGTCTCCCTTTGGGAGTATTTTTTCTTTAATCCCTCTTTTCCATAGAAGACTCAAATTTTCTTTTTGATTCATTTTTCTTTCTTTGGGAAAGAGCTTTTTGGCGGGGATTTCCCTTTGTTTTGGCCAAGTTTTCCTTTTGGAAGGAGAAGAGAAGACGGGAGGACTTATCCCAATGTCATACTCGATCCATTCTAGGTTAGCCTATTTAGAAATAGCACGTACAACTTGCAAGTATCTTGCTATATTGAATTAGGCCTTTCTTTGTAAGAAGAAGGATTTTGAAATGTAGCCATGTATTTGGAAAGCTCTGCTTTTTCACAAAATGTCGATTCTTTCATTCAGGGTCACACCACTTACCTTTGATCCTTGGTTTCAAAGTTTCAAAGTAGTTTTCCCTAAAATATTTTCACAAAAGGGGAATTTAACTCAGACCCTATACATGATATTTTTTCAAATACTGAATATTGATAGGATCTGCTAAATTCCTACCCTTGACATCGGTTAACCAATAAGAATTGTTCGTGGTGGTTCCACGCACGACGTAAGGGCCATCCCACTTGGGCCGCCACTTTCCAAGTGGATGTGGGCCACGATGGTGGATGATTTTCAAAACGAGCTCTCCCACTTTAAAGTGGTGAGGTTTCAAATCCATTAAGGGTGTTTCTTCTTTGCCATTATCCAAACGCAGTTGGATTAATGCCAAAGAGGGGCATCTGTAAACACCCAAATTTTTTCAAATATTTTCAAAAACTCCTAAATTTTGAAAGTCAATTTAAAGCCTTTATGAGCCTTTCAATTCAAAACCCTAAATTTTAAAGTTTAAGCCTTTTGGAGAATATTTCAAAATAAAGGTTTTAAATTCAAACAACTCATGAGTTTTTGAAGCAGATAAACAGGTGAGACCCAATCCTGGATCCACATCGATTCCCAAAAAGCAAAGAAGATAAAGTTGGAGCATATCAGAATCAAGATCAAATTCTAAAGCTTATCCGAAACCAGGAGAAGATCGAGCTTATCCAGGACCCAGTTCAAGCTCATCCAATTCAAGAACATTTCAAGTTGAACTCGAGACCATGGTGAAGCCGTATGGAATCAAAATCAAAGTGGAGCCGGATCATTCAAGAATCAAATACCAAACGAGGCATTGAATTGGAAGAGCCTAATTAGGCATACCCGGCCACTACTTGGTATCAAGTTCAATACATGCTAGGACAAAACATTAGACAAGCTTGAATCGGCTACACCCAAAGACTAAGTCGGCTGCACCTAGGCCCAGCCCACATGGGCTGGTTCAAGTCAACAAGAGGGACTACATATAGCTGGGCCAAATTGGATCAAGAACCAATAAGGAGCTGGTCCAATCCGCCCCATGGAAGGGGCTAGAAACTAGCCCCCTTGGCCTATAAAAGGGGCCAAGGGGGAGCAAGTTGAAAAAGCTTGGGTTATCTTCATCTCTCATCAAAATTTTGGGAATTGGGGCTGGAAAAGAGGGCCTGCACAAGGGAAAATCATGGGCTGCAAGTGAAGGGAAAGAGAGAAAAAAAAAGAGGGTAGACATAGGAGGGAGAGTGCGGAAGATAGAAGGAAGAAGAAGAAGGGCTGGCCGGATTCCACTCTTGGAATTCTGGCCGATCGGAGACAAAAGTTGTAAGTACTTCTTCCTTTGTTTTTAAAACCTTCTTCCATATTAATTCAATTGAATTGGGGTTGTATTAATGGAGCAAAGTCTCCCCCCACGTTGTAATAGTGAGTAGATTTGATGCCCTCATTTACATTTGCAGAATTTTCACTATTGCACATACGCACTCCACGTGTTTGCTTATATGCTTCTTCCCCAATATAATCTATAATCACTCTATATTCTCTACCCCCTCTATGCTTATGCCTATAAATATGATTTCCCTTCATTTCAATTCAGCAATTTAATTTGGGAATGTAGAGTTGTTGCATTTTAAATTCGGGTGAGTTTGCATCATTAGATTCTTAAAAACCGAAATCTGAACTTTCAACATCTCTATATCTGATGATTGCAGCAATTTTAATTTCCGAACGGTTGATCCTTTTTGTCTGAAATTTTGCACACTTATTATATACACCTTTGGGCACTCTGTATAAAATTGGAAAGATTTTAGGGCCGCTCAGCCACGTAATAAAAGCATATTAAGAACGACCAGATTTCTGTACCACTGTCTGCACAGTCGGATTTCCTGAAATAGAGGTTGGGTAAAAGTCCTATATCTCTGTCTACAGGAGTCCAAATTAGTTGATTTTTTATTCATTGGAAATCTAACATCCATATCTTTCCAGAAACATCAAAATCATCAAAATTGGAGTCCATATCAGAGAGATACAAACTCATCTTTGAGTTTCTGTATTTCTGAAACAGAACTGTTCCGAGTCAGTGAGGTGGTCTGAGTAGATTATTTGTTTCTGATTCAATATTACTCAAAATGCAGATTTGAAAAAGGCTACAGTCTCTCCACACTACCAGCTTTGTCTGGTAAAATTTTGATAATTTTTGGAAGTCTGTAACGCCTTGAAAACGTCCCTAGAAAACAGCTCTGAAAACAGAATTCTCTGTTTTCAGCAACTTGTGTTTTTCCAAGTATTGAATCCGAGTGCACAAGTTCAACAAATTTTTCAAAGACACTTGTTTATGTAAAAGGGAATCATGTTTGCTGTAAAATGAAATTCCTAAGCGCTCAACACTGACCCTTGAGCATCGGCTCAAGAAGGTGTGAGTGAAAAGATCCCGCTTGCACACAATCGCCTAGAAGTCTTACAAACATTTGCTAGTTTTGAACTAGCTGGCACGCTCGCGCAAGCGTAGGGGTGGAAAGTTTCATTTTAAGTTTGTCTCATAAACTTTGAAATGAGAATTTTCATGTCTACACCAAGCACGTCTTCTCCATGGCCTGATAATTCCTTTCGTAAGCCAGGAGAGTTTTCGAAAGATAGTATATGGCACATTCCTTGTGAGTGTCATCCTCGTATTGAGCTAACAGAGCTCCCAAGGCATTCGCATGCACAGAAATGTAAAGTAGAAGAGGTTTTCCTAGCTTTGGAGGGTTTAAAATAGGGGGATTAACTAAGTACGCCTTTAACCTTTCAAACGATTTTTGGCACTCGTCATCCCATAAAAATTTCGTACCCTTTCTCAACAACTTGTTGAAGGGTTCGCATCTAGTTGCCAAGTTTGAGATAAACCGGTGAATGGAATGTAGGCGACCCTGGAGGCTACGAATCTACGTGAGATTGGAGGGTGGAGTCATGTCTATGATGGCTCTACACTTAGAGGGGTCGACTTCTATGCCCCTTTGGCTTACCATAAATCCTAAAAGCTTACCGGATTCTACACCGAATACGCATTTTTTAGGGTTTAGCTTTATGTTGTAAAGTCTAAGCCTTTCGAAAATCTTTTGTAAGCATTCGAGATGAGTGTATCGAGTTTTTGACTTAGCCAGGAGATCATCTACATATACCTCTACGAGCTCATGAATTTGATCGTGAAAGATCGAGGTCATAGCTCTCTAGTACGTGGCACCAGCATTTTTCAAACCAAAGGGCATGACTGTATAGCAGTACGTGCCCCATGGGGTTGTAAAAGCGGTTTTAGCATGATCTCGTGGGCTTAGTTTGATTTGGTTATATCCTGAATAGCCATCCATGAATGAAAACATTTCATGATTTGCAGTACTATCGACTATCAAATCAATGTTTGGTAAAGGAAAATTATCTTTTGGGGTGACTTTATTCAGGTTTCTGAAATCGATGCATAATCAAATTTTCCCACTGGTTTTTCGAACAACAACTATATTGGATCACCAATCAGAATACGCAATGGGTTTTATAAATTCGGCTTTTAACAGATCTTCTAAACCCTCTTTGACTTATGAATGCACATTCGGATGTATCTTCCTAAGCTTTTGTTTTACGGGTTTTGTATCTGAATCTAAGGGAAGACGATACTCTACAACATTCGGGTCTATAACCGGCATGTCTTCATATGTCCATGCAAACACATCAACGTAGGTTTTCAAAAATGCAATGAATGATTCTTTTTCATGCTCATGCAGACATGTGCCTATGTAGACACCGAAAATTTTCACTTACGGGTTCTTAGGCCTGAAGTGAACCTTTTCGCAATCTATTTCGCTTTATGGGCGTGCCAGCTAGTTTACTTTAACTAGCAAAGTATGTTTTGAAAATAATCTGACTTTTGAAAGGCGATTGTAGGCAAGCGGGATTTTTACGTCGCAGACCTTCTTGCACCGATGCGCAAGGGTCAGTCTGTACGCTTAGAGACTTCGTTTTGAAACAAGTTTAACTCAAAATATATTTTGAATGAAGAAGTGTTTTAAAACCTTTTGAAAACCATGCATTTGGGCGATTTTGACTTTGTAAGGGTTGGACGACCCTAAGTCTTGCATGATTTGATTCGGGTTTGTACGATTCTCAGATTTTAGATCACGTGGATTTGCACGTGCCTAAGTCTTTCTTTTTATCCCTTTATGGGCCACCTAGGTGTGTGTTATGAACACTCCACTACATGGGGCGAATTTGAGCGGGAGTACGGGGCTTGCTTCGATGCAATATGCGTCCTACCTCATGGTATGGCGTAGATGCAATGCAAACTCACGCTACTCCAAAGGGAAAACCCGAAATTAAAAGACAATGCCGAAGGGAAATTGCCGAAGGGAAATGACTTGTAAAGTAAATAGCCGAAGGGAAATGACTTGTAAAGTAAATAGCGGAAGGGGAAATATGGCTATATCTTAAGAGCGGAAAGGCTCAATTGTGTAAGTGTGTGTCGTGTATATATTGAAAGACAACGCACACCACTTGAACCTTAAAACCCGAATCTTAAAGACGTAGCCGAAAGAAATACTTTATATAGAGTATATGTAGGGGCCCTTACTTGGGTCTTGTAAATAAGAGCGAAGGCTCAATGTGTGTGCGTGCTTGAATTGAAAGACTTACACACACGACATGAAATGAAACCCAAATATAAATTGCAGTATGCCTTGACTAAGGTCTTGGGAGTAAGAGCGAAAGCTCAATGTGTGTGAGTGTAGAATTGAAGTACTACGCACACGACATAAATGAAACCCAAATATAACTGCAATAAGGCCTTTACTAAGGTCTTGGGAGTAAGAGCGAAGGCTCAATGTGTGTGCGTGTGGAAAATGGAAAGACAACACACACGACTTAATTAAAAACCCCCTTGACTTAAAATATATAAATATAACTATATATTAAGGGCTGGTTAGGCCCGTGTGTGTGCAAAAAGTGTACGACTAAGAGCGGAAAGGCTCAAGTGCGCGTGTGTGTGGGTGTGTCAAACCACGTTATTACAATCGGGGGGAGACGAAGCTCCTTTACTACAACCCCGTATCAAAATTTAATTGAATATAAAGCAAGTTAATGTAATAGACCAAGTTTAGACACTTACAAATAGCTGGTCCATGTTCAACTTGCTTGCACGTGGGCTCACGGTTCACCTTGGGCAGCCAAGAGGGGGTTATCCTAGGGGGCTTTGAGGGAGGTTCTATGGGGCACAATTAGGGTCTTAGGGGAACTAAGGTTCGGCCAAGACGGGGGCTGTGTAAGGTATGTCCTAGGGTCTGTCCTAGGGTACAGGTCACGGCCAGGGTGCAGGTTGGGTCGGCAGGAAGGTGGACAGGGCGGCAGGGAGGCAGTCGGGTCGGCAGGGAGGCGTCTGGCGCCTGGCGCAGCAGACGGGCGCCTGGCGCTGGGCGCGCTGGGGCGCAGGGCGCGCAGTAGCGCGGGACGGCTGCGGCACGGGGCGTGCAGGCGACAGAGGGGGCGCGCGGCAGGAAGCAGGATGGCGTCAGGGCGCTCGGACAGCGTCAGGGTGCGCACGGCAGGCGCGGTCCGGTTAGGTTTAGGTTGGTTCAAGTCTAGGGTTAGGTTTGGTCGAACCTAGGTTGGGTTAGGGCTAGGTTTAGTTAGGGTTAGGTTCAGTTGGGGTTAGGTAGGTTCGAACCTAGGCTAGGTTGGGGTTAGGTTTAGAGGGGTGTAGAGAGAATGGCTAGGTTAGGTTAGGCTTACCTCTTGGAGCCGGTCCTTCTTGGCTTGAGCCCACGTCTCCACGGTTGCAGCCACTTGGTCCAGCCCACCTTGGTTGCAGCCCCTTGGTCTAGACCCACTTAGCCCACATGGCTTGAACCCACCTCACCCAATGAGCCCACATGGCTAGGTCTATCACTCCCTCTCTCTCCTCCCAAATATTTGCATGAACCCTTTACATGGACCCCCTCACCTCTATTTATAGAGATTTGAGGTGGGTCTTGGATTTGGGTTTGGGTTTGGGGTTTGGATCCATACCCAAATCCAAACACTATTTGGATCTGGATATTGGATCTCGGATATTTTGAGATCTGTATCCGATCCAAACCCAATATTTTTATGGATACGGATCTGGATATTTTGATCCAGATCTGATCCAATCCAAACACTATTTGGATCCAATCCAAATCCAAACACTATTTGGATCGACCCAAACACTATTTGGATTGGCCCAAATCCAAACACTATTCATTACATGGATTTGGATCTGGATATATATGGTCCAGATCCAAATCAAAATTTCTTCGGACAGTCCTTCTTGGCTTCTTGAGGCGAACGATCTGTGCGGGCACTGGCTTCATCAGCGCTCCGTCTGGTGCTGGGTTTTCCCCAACTTTGTCGTTCGGACTCCGTTTTGCCGTTCTGGACTCCGTTGAGCTTTTCATCAAATGGGCTCTGCTTTCTTTTGTTTTTTTATCAGGGAGTGGCTTCTGAAGCTCTGGGCTTGAATCCTCTTCGGGCCTAGAGTCTTCTTTTGCCTTCTGTACCTGTTTTCACATTTCAAAACAGGTCGTCGTTTTGGCTCAAACGAGCTTTTTGGTGTTTTGAGAGTTTTTGAAAAATAGAAGATTTGGGGTGTTTACAGCCTACCTTAATGAGTTTCGGCTTTAAATCGTTCCCTAAGTTTATCTCTATAAAATCCCCTCCTACTGATTTCGAAGGTTTTTGAAAATCGAGAATTTTATGAAATTCAGGGAGCTCAGAAGTAGGATCTTCCTCGAGGGAATCCAATTCTGGGCCTTGATCATTCTCAAGACTTCTAAATCCTAGGGAATTTGGACTTGACGCACAGTTTTCGCAAATGCTTGGTTTTTGTTTTGGAATTTCTGTAGGTTTTGAAGATTTTGGTCCTCTTATGAAGAGGACTTTCTTTTCGAAATTCTTTGCTCTTTCAAAACCTTTATCAGGAGCTGCTAAATACAAGATTTTGTTTTTGGTATTTTGCGAATTTTTGATTTTTTTGGATTTTTGTAAGGAAAGAACTTTAGGAACTATACAAATAACTCTTTTTTCGAGTTTATGATCTTTTTCAAATGTTTTTGGTTTTTGGGATTTTTTAATTTTTTGAATCTTGAGTTTTTTAAATGTTTTTGGGTTTTTGATTGAGGGATCTTCCATCATACCTACAAAGGAAAAACGCCACTAGTTAGACTCCGAACAAGAGATCTAAATCGTAGGTTTCTGCTTGGGTAGGCTCCAGGGCACCCTTGACCTAGGTGGTCACAGGGGGTGGTTCTGGTGGTATTCTGGGAGTATAGCCGATCCCATGTCGGCTTTGGTTGGCTTTGGGCAAGATGGGTTCTATGAGACCCTGGTTTTGTGGCCCTAGACTTTTGTATGGCATATACTCCATGTTCAATAACATGTTCCACGATTTTTTTTTTTTGGAAAAGTTTTCATATAATTCGTGATCCTGGAACTTGCTATCGTCCATGTTATGCACATAAGGCTTTCTGTCCAGGGGTTTTGGAAACAGTTGACTCTTGGATTTTCCTGGGATGGTTAGAGTTTTGAGTGGGCCAGCCTTGGGCGGCCCCTGGATGTGCACAACCTTCCTAGGTATCTGGAGGGTGAGCTTTGGTGGCTCGACAATGGTTTGCCCTGAGTTGGCCTCGTAGGCCTGGGAACTTGAAAAACATGGGAAATTTTGAATCTCCTGAAGCTGTGGATGACTCTCACTTAGGATCACAATGACTTGATTTTCAAAAGGGATTTTGACACATCTATGGAAGGTGGACGGCACAGCATGCAGGCTGTGTATCCAAGGCCTTCCCAGCAGTAGGTTGTAGTGGGGGGTGGATGTCCAAAACATGGAATACCCCCACGTGAGCTATCCCTCCCGTTTCCATGGGAAGTTCAACGGATCCTAAAGGTCTGGATGCATTCCTATCGTATCCAGTGATTACGATGGGGCTTGGGTTCATGGAAGTCAAGGTGACTCCAATCTGATGTGCTATGTGAAGCGGAAGGATGTTGAGCCCTCCTCCCCCGTCAACCAGGCACCTATCTAGAGTGTGGTGATTCAATACTACCTCGATGTGTAGGGCCTGATTATGGGTTTCATAGGGTTTTTGGAGATCCTCTTTCGAAAACATGATAGGTGTTTTTGCACCTATGGACGCCACTTGTTTGGACAAGGATTCTGGGGTTATGTCCGAACTAACCTTTGCTCTTTCTAGAATTTTCTCTAACACGAGTCTATGCCTAGGCGAGGTTTGTATCAGCTCTAGGATGGACATGTTAATGGGAATCTTTGAAAGATGGTTTTCGAAATCATACAAGTTCAAAATGACTTTTCCTTTGTCTATTTTGGGCAGAACTCTAGGAATACACGCTTTTGAAGGGCCAGGCACCCTGACCACTTTTTTAGCATTTTGCAGATGTGGGGGTTGATAGATCCTCCCAGATCTTGTTACTTCCCCCACGAACAACCTAGGGTTCGCGCTTAAGATGGCTCTAATTGACTATTTTGGAGCACCTTGAATTTTCAAAACTGGTTTAATTGGAGACGGAACTCTTGGTGGTCCCCGAATCACTACTTGGGCAGGTTTCCTACGAAGGATGAGTGTAGATGCACAAGTGGAAACACCAAACTTATATGTACGCGCTAGACTCTTTGAAATTGTGAGAGCACATACCTCTTTGCCCTTCCCACTAGTACTTGCGTGATTGGGGAAGGGTTCTTTGAAAATAGCTTGGGCAGGCTCCGGTTCCTTAGTGACCTGGAGCCGACCCTCTGCTATCAAGTTCTTGATTTGGTTTAGGAGGGAAAAACACTGCTTTGTATCATGGCCTTTGAGCCGATGATACTTACAGAATCGATTCAAAAACCTCCCTTTGGAAGTGATTCCCTCGGGGATTTCAGGGAGTTCGATCATGCCTTGGGCGAGTAGGAGGTCTAGGACCTCCGACACAGGTTGCCCCAACAGAGTGTACTCCCGTTTTTCAAATGGTCTTTGTATTTTTTTGTCTTTTCTGTTTTCAAAATTTTCAAAATTCTTTGAACTGCTCGCCAGCCTCGGATCTACTCGGACATTGGCGATTTTGTGGGGTTTTTCCCCTTTGTCCATGGTAGGTAGCCCATAATTGCCGGGCTTTTCTAAGCGAGTCTTTGAATTTACGCTCCCTTTCCACAGGTGGTCGTAAACCCCTTTTTTCAAATTTGTCTCAAAAAGAGATGCTTTTTTAATCAGTTTGTGAAAAGTAGAGATTTCATGTAAAGAAAGAAGAGTTTTCAATTCAGTTTTGAAATTATCCAGGATGAGCATTACTGTGCATCCTTCGGATATGGGTTCTCGCACTTGCCCAAGGAGAGACCTCCATCGAACGATAAATGTATGCACATCTTCGTTCATACCTTGCTTTGTATCCCTCAAAGTGTTCAACGTAGGCGTGACTTCTATGTTGTGTGAAAATCTTTGCATGAAGCAGTTCGCCAACTCTTCAAAAGTTGTGAACTGGCTCAAATCGTAGGAAGCCAGCCATTTAGAAGTTGTGCCTTTGAGGGATAAGGGGAACCAATATACCCATTTCATCGAGTCTTTCTTTTTCTTGTGGGCTTGACGAGAGAAAAGCTGCAGGTGAGACCTAGGGTCTCCCGTGCCATCATACCGATGGAAATTCGGTATTTCATCGTAACTGTCTGTTTCATAATCTAAAGGGAGAAAATCAGATAGGATGTACATTGTTTTCTCTCTATTTTGCCCCTTCAGCAACTGTTGTAGGGCTTTACGATCCTTGTGAGTGAAGGAATCGAGGTATTGGTTGCCTTCCATTTCGGAGGTCTCCTTGTGTTTACGAGTTTTTCCAAACTTCTTTTTAGCCTTTATTGGTTCGCCATGTGACGAACATGAATTAGCTGCTTCGGCCTCTTGGCTGAGAGCAGTGATCTTGGCCTCGTACTCTCTTCTTAACTCTTCCTCTTTCTGTTTTCAATTTTTCAAAGATCTTCTAGAATGAGAACTTGAAGAGCATGAGAACCGGCTAGACACTTCATTGGAGTCTGAACTCGACATGACTCTGACGCTTTTAAATACAACTAGGAAATGCAAGAAGACAAAGAGTTAAAACACTTTTCTTTGAAAAAACGATTTTTTCAGAGATTGGTTTGTTTGTATAGATTTTTCCTAAAGACCCACGTCCCACCGGGCGTGCCAAATCTGTAGACACGGAAAATCCTCGTCTCCGGGTTTCTTAGGCCTGAAGCAAATCTTTTCGTGCTTACGTCGCTTTAAAAGGAGCGTTCCAGCTAGCTTTCTCAAACTAGCGAAGTAAGTTTTCGAAAATATCTGACTTTTGGGGCGATTGTGGACAAGTGGGTTCTTTTCATCGCAGACTTTCTTGCACCGACGCGCAAGGGTCAGTCTGTACGCTTTAGGAAAAACTTGATTTTAAGCAAACACGACTCTTTTGAAAACTCGAAAGTGTTTTATCGATTGGTTTTGTCAAAATTGCAACTTTTATCCATGGGATCTATGCGTTCCTACGTCTCTCAGGTTTTAGTCAATTTTGGCGTGTAGTCGTGTGCATCCAGTGCTCGATTTCGAGCAAGTTCTACACGATTTGATCAATCTGGTTCGATGCAAGTATGTTCCCTATCTCGATTGTGACGGATATGCAATGCAAACTCACACAACTTGAAGGGAAAACTCGGAATTTAAAGACATAGCAGAAGGGAAATAGCAGAAAGGGAAATATGGCTATATCTTAGATGCGGAAGGGAAAATATATATAGCTATATCTTAAGAGCGAGAAGGCTGAATGTGAGTGAGTGCTTTGAGTGTATAAATTGAAAGGCAACTCACACGACTTGAACCTTAAAAACCCAGCTGAAAGGGGAAATACGTATATATATGTAAGAGCGGAAAGGCTCAATGTGAGTGAGTGCTTTGAATGTATAAAATGAAAGACAACGCACACGACTTGAACCTTAAAACCCAGCTGAATGTATATAAATAGAGCTATATCCTATGGGTTGTTGAGGCCCGTTTTGTGTGCAAAAGGTGTGCAGATAAGAGCGGAAAGGCTCAAGTGTACGTGTGTGATTTGTGTTTCAAGCCATAATATTACATCTCGGGGGGAGACTACGCTCCATTACTACAACCCCGTATCGAATTTAATTGAACTTGAAACAATGTAAAGAACCAGATTTGAGCACTTACACTTAGTCTGCTTGGACTTCCTTTATCAGCGAAATCTGACCTTGGATATAGCCGTTGGATGGACCTTTCTCTACGAAACGACCAGCTGCGTGGAAGGTTGATCCTAGATCGTGACCTGGGCTAGGTTGACACACTAAGGTGCTATGGGTTTTGGACTTAGACACGACAGATCTAGGGTGAGAACTAATGGATCTAGGTCAGGTCTAGGCGGGTTGTTTCGGTTGAAAGCTAGACCAAGGTCCTAAGGGAAAAACCCGACCAACTAATGGTCGAGTTAGGTGGTGTCTACGGGATTGTTTTAGGTGAGACACTATGGAATGCTTAGCCAACTAATGGTCGAGCTTGGTTGGGGATTAGTGAATGGTCTTAGGGGAGATCCTAAGGTGAGCTCTAGGATAATTCTCGGCCAAAGGGTGGCCGAGCTGGGCAGGTTTTTGGAGAAGGATTAGGTAGGATCTAAGGTTGAGTCCTAAGGAAAGAGCTCGGCCAGATGGTGGCCGAGTTTTGGCTGATGTTAGGTGGTTGATCTCAGGTGAGATCCTAAGGGAGTGGCTCGGCCAAAGGGTGGCCGAGCTGGGTAGGTTTAGAGTGTTTTTTTTTTTTAGTTAGGATCTAACTTAGGCAGTGGTTTAAGGTTAGGGATAGACCTAAGATGAGCTCGGCCAATATGGGCAGAGCTAAGTGGGTGAGGATAGGTTCGACAAGAGGAGGGAACCGAGTGTTTTAGACACTCGGTTTGGCCAGGTCCTTGGGAGTAGTTTTGAGTTAGGAAATAGCTTAGGTGGTGGTTTGATGTTAGGATTTTCGTTAGGACAGGTCTAAGCTGAGCTCGGCCAGCCAATGGCCGAGCTGGGTATGGTCCTAGGTTAGGATGGTCTTAGGTAGAACTAAGTCAGCCCTCTCACGTCCTTTTATAGGCCTTTTATTTGGATATGGATCCTTTGTTGGGTTCTGAAATCCGGATCCAATTCAAGCCTTGTTTGGATATGGATCTTGGATCTGGATCTGGATATTTGGATCTAGATTCGATCCAAAATTTTCTCTTCTTCAGTCCTTCCTGGTGTTTCGAGCCGGGCGCTTCGTGCGGGTCCTGAGTTCATCAACATTCCGTCTTATGCTGGGTTTTTCTCAATTTCGTCGTCCGAGCTTCTTTTTGTCTTTCTTGACTCTCTTTCAACTGTTTCTTTTGTTTTTGACTTGGATTGCTCGTGATTTCATATGTGCTTTCGGCTTGGCATTCGATGCTTCAGTCTTGAAGTACACTCGTGGCCTGGGCTCCTTTTTCATCTTTGAAATTCACTTTTCATCGGGCTGGGCTTGACCTTTGAGCTTTTTGAATCTTTTGCAACTGTTTTGAGCCAAGCTTTATCTGTTTGTCTGGTCTTTCGTAAAAATAGGACTTTCGTCCACTTTCAAGATTTTTTATGTTTCGAACAGGGTTGGAAAATAGAGTTTTGAAGGGTTTGAGTTCCTCAGTTTTCGAAATCTCCAAACTTGGCTTTTTGAACTGATTTTCGAACCATGCATTTGGTTTTGGAAAATATTTGGATTTTGGGGTGTTTACAATATTGACGGGTGGTTGGCTGGCGGGGGTTGAGTGGAGCAGGTGGAGCACGATGGTGGTTGGTGGTGGTGCAGGTGGAAGACCCGGTGGGGAGTGGTGCAGGTGGCTGGGTTCGGTTGGGCTGGAAAGGGTGGTGAAAGAGCTTGGAAAACCCGCCCCTTAGGGGGGGGTTTATATAGGGCTGCAAGAGGCGGTTGGGGCTGGTATTAGGGTAGTGGTTAGGTGGTTTAGGTAGGGTGGTGTGGTGATAAGGTGGGCTGGAAAGGGTAGGGCCAGATATTTTAAATACAAGGGGTTTTGGGTAGGTTGTGTGCTAGGTTTAGGTGGGGTGGATTAGAGGTTTAGGGTTTAGCTAGGTGGGTTAGTTTTGGGGTGAGGTTTAGTGTGGTGGGTTAGGTGATTAGGCTAGGATTAGGTTAGGTTTAGGGAAATTAATCTAGGTTTAGGGAAGGATTAGGGAAGTGGGTTAGGTGATTAGGTTGGGATTAGGCTGGGATTAGGGAAGTGGGTTAGGTGATTAGGCTAGGATTAGGACCGGATTAGGGTAAAAGGCTAGGATTAGGTGTTTTTGGTTAGGTTTAGATGAAGGAGCTCCCTTTGCATGACCCATAGACCCTAATCATATCATGTTGGTGCAGCCCTAGGTTAGGTTTTGGCTAATTACAGGCTTAAACCCATGTTAACTAGGCTAACCCACATGATTAACCCCAAACTTGACACACAAGTCAAGCTTAATTACAACACACTTTGATCTTATCCTCCCCCACTCTCTCTCATGCCCATGATCCCACGTGAAATTCAAGTGGGCCCCACCTCCATTTATGAGAAGGTGATGTGGGCCATGGATGCGGATATTGGATTGGATCTCTGGATCCAAATCCAAATCCAAGTCCACACATGGGTTTGGATTGGGATCTGGATATATATGGTCTAGATCCGATGCAAACTGAATTCTGACTCCTTTGAGTTGTGTTCGAAATGAACGGTTTGTGCGGGGTCTGATAGCATCAGTACTCCGTCTGCGTTGGGTCTTCACCAACTTGATCGTCCGCTTCTGTTTTTGCCTTCTGGAGAGGACTTCAAATGATGTTTTGATGATTACAGGGTCTTGGATGTTCGAGATCCTGGGGGTGGATTCAATACGAGAGTTGTTGTGCCGGGCTTGACATGTGCTCCGGTTTTTGGCTCTCTTTGGCTTTTCTGGTCCTGTCTTGATCAGGCCAAGCTGCTTCGGGGTTTCAAAAACGTGTTTTAAAAGGTTTTTAAAGCCATATTATACATTTTTGAAATACAAAGTTCAAAACATATGTACAGGGTTGCCTGGAAGGCTCCTGGGTTTCCAGACTCAAAATGGCCCTTTAGGGCTGCTTTACAAAACCAGGTTTGTTTTGAGGAATTCGTGGGATTTCGGGGTGTTTACAGATGCCCCTCTTTGGCCTTGTCCAAATTGATTTGGATAAGGGCAAAGATGAAAAACACCCCTTTCAATGTCTCCCTAGATCTAGCCACGAAGAATATGGGATCGTCCCAATTTTTAGCAAAATTTCAGTTTAGAACCCTGGTAGGAGGAGATATCACGCCAAAGGGGGTTTACTATGGAATCTGGTCCTAATGGGATCATGTTTATGCAAGTACCATGCGTGGAATGCAGATGCATGACATGGGTGTGGTGCCAAGAGTGGCAACCTCCCAGAGACCAGATGTGGTTGAACTCTAGAGACTTACAAGGCCTACTGCTCCAAGTGAGCAAATCCTATGTTGTTCGATGTTCGATTTTTCAAAATTTATTTACAAAACTATTTACAAAAGGGACAACTGTCTTGAGTCTCGATCCTAAGGATCTCGAGCTCTATGTGTTTGCCCTTGTTTGAGTCTTAACACTCGCTTATCTAGTGGAGGTTTTATAAGAAAACAAGGCATATTTCAAATTCCTACGCCTTCCTCGAAATGTCGAATTCTCAAACAAGATGAAATTCAAGTAAGCAAATCCTATTTTTACTTTAGGATTCCTCGAAATGAACCATGCTTTAGCTTGGGATAAGCCAGGGATGGGAAAGAGATACCACGGTCCCTTCTGGAGCGTCCCGTGGTTTAAGGCATAAAAGGAGGAAAACTGCTCTTTTTGTGCTTTTTGGCCTCTTTTTCCTTTTTTTCATAGAGGGTCTCCCTTTGGGAGTATTTTTTCTTTAATCCTTCTTTTTCATAAGAGAATCGATTTTTCTTTTGAATTCTGGTTTCTTTCTTTTGGAAAGAGACTTTTGAATGGGAAATTCCCTTTGTTTGGGCCTTTGTTTTCCTTTTTTGGGAAGGAGAAGAGAAGAGGGGAGGACTTATCCCAAGCCTACACTCGATCCATTCCAAATCAGCCTATTTAGAAATAGCACGTACTACTTGCAAGTATCTTGCTATATTGAACTAGGCCTTTCTTTGTAAGAAGAAGGATTTTGAAATGTAACCACGATTTTGAAGACTCCACTCTTTCACAAGTGTGAATTCTCTCACTCAGGGTCACACGACTTTGCCTTTGCACCTTATTTTCATGTCTCAGGGTAGCTATCCCTATTATTTTCGAAAACTAGAATTTAATCCAAATCCTACACATGATACTTCTTTAAGTATTGAATATTGATAGTATCTGCTAAATTCCTACCTTCTACATCGATCAACCAATACGAATTGTTCGTGGTGGTTGCTCGTACAACATAGGGTCCATCCCACTTGGGGCGCCACTTTCCGAGCGGGTGTGCGCCACGATAGTGGATGATTTTCAAAACTAGATCCCCCACTTCAAAGTGGCGAGGTCTTATGTGTTTGCTATAGTGTCGGGCTATCCTTTGCCGGTATGCATGAGCATGATCCATGGCAAGGAGTCGCCACTCATCTAGCAAATCTAGTTCGACCATCCTAGCATGCTGAAGCGTCTCTAGGGGGAGGTCGAGTGCAATGGATGTATGGAATGAATGCAGTTGGGTATGAATGGGGAGAATGGCGTTTGTGCCGTAGACCAATTCGAATGGTGTGGCATTCGTGGGAGTCCGGATGGAAGTCCTATAAGCCCATAAGGCTTCATCCAGCTTCTCGTGCCACGTCCTACCCTTCTCTAAGGTTTTCTCAATTATGCCAATGAGAGTCTTGTTTGTGGCTTCGGCTTGGCCGTTGCCTTGAGGGTAGTAGGGCGAGGAGAAGTGGTGAGTTATGCCATACGTGTTGCACAACTTAACCATCTGCTCGTTCTTGAATGGGGTGCCATTATCAGACACAAGGTCTCGTGGAACCCCAAATCAAGCCAAGATATTCCTCCGGATGAAAGCCACCACATGTTGCCCCAGCACGTTGGTTAGGGAAATGGCTTCCACCCACTTGGAGAAATACTCCGTGGCTACTAAAATGAATCGATGCCCATTCAAGGCTTTGAAATATCGGGCCTACAATGTCAAATGCCCACATGGTGAATGGCCAGGGACTGACCACAGAATGCAATGCAGATGAAGGGATATTAATGGGGTGCCCATGCACTTGACATGGATGACACTTCCTAACATGATCGTGACAATCCTTTTTCAGGGTGGACAAAAAATAGCCCCCTCTAAGTATTTTCATTGCCATCATGTTGGCATTGATATGGCCTCCACATTCTCCATCGTGGAATTCATGCATCACTATCCTAGCCTCCTCTAGGTCGATACACCTAAGCAGAATGCCAGTAAAACTTTTTTTGTATCAAACCCCACCCAGAATGGTGTATCGGGTCAAAATCTTACGAATGAATGCCTTATCTTTGGATGTGGCACCCTCGGCGAATCCCCGATTTTCTAGAAATTGTTTTGTGTCATAAAACCAGGGTTTTTCAATAGAGTCTGAGTTATTTTGGCAAATATCCAAGTCTTGTGTGGATGGGTTGGGCGCATGCCATATTTCTAAAGATCGGGTCCTTAAAATGGGATCGACCTTTAGGGCTGAACCCAAGGAGGAGAGGGCATCGACGATGCATCCTCTCTTCCTACGTGTGTGAGTTTGCACGATTGGAAGGACTGGACCAATCGAGTGGCCAACTCGTGATATGGAAGTAGTTTCTCATTACGTACTTGCCAAATTTTCAAAACCTGGTTTATGACGAGGAGCGAATCTCCAAAGACCTCGATGCATGATGCCCCTAGAGTTTTCGAAATCCTTAAGCCTTGTATGAGTGCTGTAGACGCGCGAAAAATCCCCGCCTCTTTGCCCCTTTCGTGGCTTGGAGTGGATCTTATCGTGCGTCTAAGGCCTAGATATACAAACAGGGCGTGCCAGCTAGCTTACTTAAGCTAGCGAAGATATATCAACACTGACTTCTAAACGTGGCGACTGTGAGCAAGTGAGCTCTTGTCGTCGCAGACCTTCTTGCACCGATGCGCAAGGGTCAGTCTGTACGCTTTTGCAAAAATCGAGTTTTAGGGAGAAAGTCTACGAAACGATTCGAGGTGTCTATTTCGGGTCTTTAAGATGCGATTGCATGTTTTAGATCACGTGGATTTGCACGTGCCTAAGTCTTTTCTTTTATCCCTTTTTTGGGTCGCCTAGTTTGTGTGTTATGAACACTCCACTACATGGGCGAATTCGAGCGGGGGTTGCTTTGATGCAATATGCGTCCTACCTCGTGGTATGGCGTAGATGCAATGCAAACTCACGCTACTCCAAAGGGAAAACCCGAAATGTAAAGACAATACGGAAGGGAAATAACAGAAGGGAAATAACCGAAGGGAAATAACCGAAGGGAAATAACCGAAGGGAAATACGTATATATCTTATGTATATGAGCCCTTACTCGGGTCTTGCAAATAAGAGCGAAGGCTTAATGTGGGTGCGTGTTTGAATTGAAAGACTTACACACACGACATGAAATTAAACCCAAATATAAATTGCAGTATGGCCTTGACTAAGGTCTTGGGAGTAAGAGCGAAGGCTCAATGTGTGTGAGTGTTTTAACTGAAGTACTACACACACGACATAAATGAAACCCAAATATAACTGCAATAAGGCCTTTACTAAGGTCTTGGGAGTAAGAGCGAAGGCTCAATGTGTGTGAAAGTGCTTGAATTGAAAGACTTACTCACACGACAAGAAATAAAACCCAAATAGTATAGGTCGGCCCTTACTTGGGTCTTTCAAATAAGAGCGAAAGCTCAATGTGTGTGAGAGTGTTTAAATTGAAAGACTTACTCACACGACATGAAATGAAACCCAAATAGTATAGGTCGGCCCTTACTTGGGTCTTTCAAATAAGAGCGAAAGCTCAATGTGTGTGAGAGTGTTTAAATTGAAAGACAACACACCCAACTTAAACAAAACCCTTCGGAAATGAAATATATACGTACACTTATATATTAGGGGCTGATTAGGCCCGTGTGTGTTCAAAATTGTGCACGACTAAGAGAGTGCATGTGTGTGGTTGTGCCAAGCCACGTTATTACAAGCGGGGGGAGACTATGCTCCGTTATTACAACCCCGTATCAAATTGAATTTCAAGCAAGTGTATGATCAAAGACCGAGTTTAGAAACTTACAAGTAGCTGGTCCGTAGAGGTCTTGCTTGAGCGTGGCCTTGGCTTTGGGCTGCAAATGGGAGCTCCGCGAAGGTGCGTGACCAAGGGTGCTGGCCGGCTACAAATGGGGCGCGGGATGGACGCCTCGAAGGGGACCGGTGGCAAGTGGGCGGCGCCTCCAAGTAGGGAGTTTAGAGTGGCTGACTAAGTGGGTCTTAGGGTCACTAGTGAAGTTAGGGACTTAGGGAAACTGGACCTAAAAGGTGAGTTAGTGGGAAGGCCAAATAGGGCACCTAGGGGAGTCGGCCGAATGGGAAATGGTGGCTAAGTAGTGGCCAGCCACTTGGGTTATCCTAGGTTCGGCTAGGCTTAGGTGGTGGCGGCAAAGAGGTGGAGCTAAGGGGAAGATGGGTGGCTAAGAGTGGAGGGGTGGTAGAGAGTGGTTTTGAGGGAGTTAGGGGGACTTACCGAATGGGAAGGAGTGGCGGCAAAAGGTGGCTGTCGGCTGGTGGAAGATGGGAGAAAGAGAGGGCCCGGCTGAGTGAGGTGGTGGTGTCCGGCTGGGGGGGCAGTGATGGTGGACGGAAGAGGGAGAGTGGCGGAGCAGGTGGCGGCTGGTGGAGCTGGAGCTGCTGGGAAGACGGGTGAGAGATGGGAGAAGGAGAGGGCCCGGCTGGGTGGTGGAGTGGTTCCCACTTGGAAAACCCGCCCACAATGGGGGGGGGTTTAAATAGGGGATGGGTAGGTCGGTTAGGGCTGGGTTGTGGGTAGTGGTTAGGTGGTTTAGGTAGGGTAGTATGTAGATAAGGTGGGCTGGATGGGGTTGGGCCAGATATTTTAAAACTAGGTGTTTGGGAAAATCGTGGGCTAAGGGTGGTTTAGGGCTAGGTTAGGTGGTTGGGTTTTAGGGTGAGGTTTAGTGAGCTAGGTTAGGTGGTTTAGGCTAGGTTTAGGCTAGGATTAGGGAAATTAATCTAGGTTTAGGGAAGGATTAGGGGAGTGGGTTAGGTAATTAGGTTGGGATTAGGCCGGGATTAGGGAAGTGGGTTAGGTGATTAGGTTCAGATTAGGGGTGGATTAGGGGTTTAGGCTAGGTTTAGGCATTTTGGGTTAGGTTTAGGTGAAGGAGCTCCCTTAGCATGGCCCATAGACCTTGATCACCCCATGTTGGTGCAGCCCTAGGTTAGGTTTTAGCTAATTACAAGCTTAAACCCACTCAATTAGGCTAAACCACAAGATTAAACCCAAACTTGACACACAAGTCAAGCTTAATACAACACTCTTGATATTTATCACCCCCACTCTCTCTCATGCCCAATATCCCACGTGAATTTCAAGTGGGCCCCACCTCCATTTATGAGAAGGTGATGTGGGCCATGGATATGGATATTGGATTGGATCTCTGGATCCAAATCCAAATCCAAATCCACATATGGGTTTGGATTGGAATCTGGATATATATGGTCCAGATCCAATCCCAACTGAACTCTGACTCCTTCGAGCTGGGTTCGAGACGGACGATTTGTGCGGGGCCTGACAGCATCAGTACTCCGTCTGCGTTGGGTCTTCGCCAACATAGTCGTCCGCCTCCGTTTCTGCCTTCCGGAGATGACTTCAAATGCTTTTTTGATAAGAACAGGGTCTTGGACGTTCGAGATCCTGGGATGTGAATCAGATGCAAGAGATGCTGTGCCGGGCTTGACAGGTGCTCCGGTTCCGGGTTCTTCTTGGCTCTCCTGGTCCTGTCTTGATCGAGCCAAGCCACTTCGGGGTTTCAAAACATGTTTTAAAAGGGTTTTCAAAAGCTATATCATATGTTTTTGAAAGATAAAGTTTAAAACATATATACAGGGTTGTTTGGAAGGCTCCTGGGTTTCCAAACTCAAAAACGGCCCTTTGGGGCTGCTTGTATAAAACCAGATGGATTTTGAGAAATTCGTGGGATTTCGGGGTGTTTACAGATGCCCCTCTTTGGCCTTGTCCAAATAGATTTGGATAAGGGCAAAGATGACAAACACCCCTTTTAATGTCTCCCTAGATCTAGCCACGAAGAATATGGGATCGTCCCATTTTAGCAAAATCTCAATTTTACAAACTCTGGTAGGAGGAGATATCACGCCAAAGGGTTTACTTACGAAATCTGGTCCTAAATGGGATCATGTTCATGCAAGTACCATGCGTGGAATGCAGATGACATGGGTGTGGTGCCAAGAGTGGCGACCTCCCAGAGACCAGATGTAGTCGAACTCTAGAGACTTACAAGGTCTCTTGCTCCAAGTGAGCAAATCCTATGCTGTTCGATGTTCGGTTTTCAAAACTTATTTACAAAAGCTATTTACAAGAGGGACAACTGTCTTGAGTCTCGATCCTAAGGATCTCGAGCTCTTCGTGCTTGCCCTTGTTTGAGTCTTAACACTCGCTTATCTAGCGGAGGTTTTATAAGAAAACAAGCTTCATTTCAAATTCCTACGCCTTACTCGAAAGGTCGAATTCTCAAACAAGATGAAATTCAAGTAAGTAAATCCTATTTTTACTTTAGGATTCCTCGAAATGAACCATGCTTTAGCTTGGGATAAGCCAGGGATGGGAAAGAGATACCACGGTCCCTTCTGAAGCGTCCCGTGGTTTGAGGCACAGAAGGCGGAAAACTGCTCTTTTTGAGCTTTTTGGCCTCTTTTTCCTTTTTTTAGAGAGGGTCTCCCTTTGGGAGTATTTTTTCTTTAATCCCTCTTTTATAAGAGAATCGATTTTTCTTTTTTTTAAGTCTAGTTTCTTTCTTTTGGAAAGAGACTTTAAATGGGAAATTCCCTTTTGATTTGGGCCTTTGTTTTCCTTTTGGAAGGAGAAAAGAAGAGGGGAGGACTTATCCCAAGCCTACACTCGATCCATTCCAGATCAGCCTATTTAGAAATAGCACGTACTACTTGCAAGTATCTTGCTATGTTGAACTAGGCCTTTCTTCGTAAGATGAAGGATTTTGAAATGCAACCATGATTTTGAAAACTCCACTATTTCACAAGTGCGAATTCTCTCACTTAGGGTCACACGAGTTCGCCTTTGCACCTTATTCACATGTCTCAGGGCAGCTATCCCTATAAAATTTTCGAAAACTGGAATTTAATCCAGATCCTACACATGATACTTCTTTAAGTATTGAATATTGATAGGATCTGCTAAATTCCTACCTTCTACATCGATCAACCAATACGAATTGTTCGTAGTGGTTGCTCGCACAACATAGGGTCCATCCCAGTTGGGGCGCCACTTGCCTAGGGGGTGTGGGCCACGATGGTGGATGGTTTTCAAGACCAGATCTCCCACTTCAAAGTGGCGAGGTCTCATGTGTTTGCTATAATGTCGGGCTATCCTTTGCCGGTATGCACGAGCATGATCCATGGCAAGGAGTCGCCTTTCATCTAGCAAATCTAGTTCGGCCATCCTAGCATGCTGAAGCGTCTCTAGGGGGAGGTCGAGTGCAATGGATGTATGGAATGAATGCAGTTGGGTATGAATGGGAAGAATGGCGTTTGTGCCATAGACCAATTCGAATGGTGTGGCATTCGTGGGAGTTCGGATGGAAGTCCTATAAGCCCATAAGGCTTCATCCAGCTTCTCATGCCACCTCCTACCCTTCTCTAAGGTTTTCTCAATGATACCAATGAGAGTCTTGTTTGTGGCTTCGGCTTGGCCGTTGCCTTGAGGGTAGTAGGGCGAGGAGAAGTGGTGAGTTATGCCATACGTGTTGCACAACTTAACCATCCGCTCGTCTTGAATGGGGTACCATTATCAGACACAAGGTCTCGTGGAACCCCAAATCGAGCCAAGATATTCCTCCGGATGAAAGCCACCACATGTTGCCCCATCACATTCGTTAGGGAAATGGCTTCCACCCACTTGGAGAAATACTCCGTGGCTGCTAAAATAAAACGATGCCCATTCGAGGCCTTTGGAAATATGGGGCCTACAATGTCAAACGCCCACATGGTAAATGGCCAGGGGCTGACCACGGAATGCAATGCAGATGAAGGGATATGAATGGCGTGCCCATGCACTTGACATGGATGACACTTCCTAACATGATCGTGACAATCCTTTTTCAGGGTGGACCAGAAATAACCCCCTCTAAGTATTTTCATCGCCATCATGTTGGCATTAACATGACCTCCACATTCTCCATCGTGGAACTCGTGCATCACTATCCTAGCCTCCTCTAGGTCGATACATCTAAGCAGAATGCCGGTAAAACTCTTTTTGTATAAGACCCCACCCAGAATGGTGTATCGGGTCGAAATCTTACGAATGAATGCCCTATCTTTGGATGTGGCATCCTCGGTGAATCCCCCATTTTCTAAAAATTGTTTTATGTCATAGAACCAGGGCTTTTCAATAGACTTTGGGTTGTTTTGGCAAATATCCAAGTCGTGTGTGGATGGATGGGGCGCATGCCATATTTCCAAAGATCTGGTCCCTGAAATGGGATCGACCTTCAGGGCTGAACCCAAGGAAGAGAGGGCATCGGCGATGCCATTGTCCTCTCTTCCCACGTGTGTGAGCTTACACGACTGGAAGGATTGGACCAATCGAGTGGCCAACTCGTGATATGGAAGTAGTTTTTCATTACGTACTTGCCAAATTTTTAAAACCTGGTTTATGACAAGGAGCGAATCTCCAAAGACCTCGATGCATGATGCCCCTAGAGTTTTCGAAATCCTTAAGCCTTGTATGAGTGCTTCATACTCAGCTACGTTGTTGGAACATTCGAAATCTAAGCGGACTGCTATGGGAATCTCGCCCCTTTCAGGGGAGATTAGGATGATCCCGGCACCAGCCCCTCGTTGGTTTCGTGCCCCGTCGAAGTGCATCGTCCACACTTGGTTTTCGAAAGAATTTGCCAAAATGTGGTTTTGAAAATGGTTTTGCAATATGCCTTCATCAGGCATTTCGACAAGAGTGGGATATGCGTCCTCCAAGGGGAAGTCAGCCACGTAATCTGCTAGGGCTTGCCCCTTAACGGAGATCTGGTGATGGTATTTTAGATCATACTCCATTAGAAGGAGTTGCCATTTGCCCAATCTACCCGTGAGAATGGGTTTTTCGAACAAGTGCTTGATTGGATCAAGCTTGGACACTATCCAGATCTCATGATCTAGGAAGTAGTGTCTGAATTTCTGGCAGGCCCAGACTAGGGCCAAGCACGTCTTCTCCATGGCTTGATAATTTCGTTCATAAGCCAAGAGAGTTTTCGAAATATAGTAGATGGCATACTCCTTATGGGTGTCATCCTCGTATTGAGCCAACAGGGCTCCTAAAGCGTTTATATGCACGGAGATGTATAATAAAAGCGGTTTTCCTTGCTTTGGAGGATTCAAAACGGGGGGATTAACCAAGTATGCCTTTAGTCTCTCGAAGGACTTTTGGCATTCGTCATCCCATAAGAATTTCGTACCCTTCCTCAACAGTTTGTTGAAGGGTTCGCATCTAGTTGCCAGATTCGATATGAATCGGCGCACAGATTGTAATCGACCCTGGAGGCTACGGACTTGGGTGAGATTGGAGGGTGGAGCCATGTCTATGATGGCTCGACATTTAGAGGGGTCGACTTCTATTCCCCTTTGGCTCACCATAAAGCCTAGAAGCTTTCCTGATTCTACCCCGAACACACATTTTTGAGGATTTAGCTTTACTTTGTAAAGCCTAAGCCTTTCGAAAATCTTTTGTAAACATTCGATATGGGTGCATCGGGTTTTGGATTTTGCCAAGAGATCATCTACATACACTTCTACAAGCTCGTGAATTTGATCGTGGAAGATCATGTTCATGGCTCGTTGGTATGTTGCGCCGGCATTTTTCAAACCAAAGGGCATGACTGTATAGCAGTACGTGCCCCATGGGGTTGTGAAGGCGGTCTTACCCTGATCTCGTGGGCTTAGTTTGATTTGATTATAGCCTGAATAGCCATCCATGAATGAAAACATTTCATGATTTGCAGTACTATCGACTATCAAATCTATGTTTGGTAAAGGATAATTATCCTTTGGAGTGGCTTTATTCAGGTTTCTGAAATCGATGCATATTCGAATTTTCCCATTGGTTTTTCGAACTACAACGATATTTGACAACCAATCAGAATACGCAATGGGTTTTATAAATCCGGCTTTTAGCAGATCTTCTAAACCCTCTTTGACTTGCGTGTGTACATTCGGGTGTATTTTCCTAAGCTTCTGCTTTATTGGTTTTACACCTACATCTAAGGGAAGACGATGCTCGACTATGCTGGGATCTATGCCCGGCATGTCTTCATACGTCCATGCAAACACATCTAAATAGGTTCGTAGAAATGCAATGAATGCTAACTTTTCAGTTTCATGCAAGCATGCGCCTATTTTGATGGTTTTGGGCTTGGAATCATCCCCTAGGTTCACCTCTACGAAATCTCCTCCTACTGATTGGGAAGGTCTTTCAAAATCGAGAATTCTATGAAATTCTGGGAGCTCAGAAGTGGGATCTTCCTCAAGGGGATCCACTTCTGGGCTTCGATCATTCTCGTGGGCTATAGACCCGAGGGAACTTGATGCGTGGTTTTCAAAATAACCTGGTTTTGTACTTGGATTTTTAAGTGATTTCGAAATTTTTGGTCTGGCTATGCAGACGACGTTTCTTTCGAAATTCTTTTCTTTCGCCAAAGTTAAACCAGGAGCAGCTATGTAAAAAATCTTTTTGGTATTTTCCAAATTTTCAATTTTTTTGGGTTTTTGTAAAACAAGAACTTTGGGAACTATACAAAGCACACTTTTTTCGAGTTTTTGCTTTTCCATTGTTTTTGGTTTTTCTTGTTTTCGATTTTTTTCGATTTTAAGTTTTCAAATGTTTTTGGTATTTTTAGAAAAAGGGATCTTCCGTCATACCTACAAAGGGAAAACACTATGGGTTAGACTCGGAATAGGAGATCTAAACCATAGGTCTCTTCTAAGACAGGCTCCGGGGCACCCTTGACCCAGGTGGTCACAGGGGGTGGCTCCGGCGGTATTCGGGGAGTATAGCCGATCCCATATCGGCTTGGGTTGGCCCTAGGAAGGATGGGCTCTAGGAGACCCTGGTTTTGTGCCCCTAGACTTTTGTAGGGCGTGTAGCCCATGTTCAATAACATGTTCCACGACCTTTTGTTTTTTGAAAAGATGGGATATAAGTCGTGGTCCTGGAACATGCTATCGTCCATATTAGGCTCGTAGGGCCTTTTGTCCAGGGGCTTTGGAAATAGGGAACGCTTGGGTTTTCCTAGGAGGATTAGAGTCGGGAGGGGGCCTGCTTTGGGCGGCCCCTTCACACATACAACCTTCCTAGGGTTGTTTAACACGAGCCGAGGTGGCTCAACCATAATTTGCCCCAGGTTAGCCTCTTGGGCCTGGGAGCTCGATAAACAAGGGGAGTTTATGATCCCCTGAAGTTTTGGGTGACTCTCACCTAGGATCACTACGACTTGGTCCCTAAAAGGGATCTTGACACACCTGTGGAAGGTGGATGGCACAGCGCACAAACTGTGTATCCAGGGTCTTCCCAGCAACAGGTTATAATGGGGGTGGATGTCCAAGACATGGAACACCCCCGTGTGTTCGATCCCTCCCGTTTCTATTGGGAGTTCGATGGATCCTAAAGGCCTAGACGCATTCCCATCGTATCCAGTGATAACGATGGGGCTTGGGTTTACTGAAGTCAAGGTGACTCCGATTTTGTACGCCACGTGAAGTGGAAGGATGTTGAGCCCTCCTCCACCATCGACTAGGCACCTGTCCAGAGAGTGGTTGTTTAGAACCACCTCGATATGCAGGGCCTGGTTATGGGTTTCGTAGGGTCTATCTACATCATCTTCCGAGAAGGTGATGGGCGATTTTGCTCCTAATAAAGCCACTTGGGCAGACAAGGACTCCGGACTTATGTTCGAATCAACCTTGGCCCTTTCTAGAATTTTCTCTAAGACAAGTCTATGCCTAGGCGAGGTTTTGATCAGCTCTAGGATAGACATGTGAATAGGAATCTTTGAAAGGTGGTTTTCGAAATCATAAGGATTTAGGATGATTTTGTCCTTATCTGCTTTTGGCAGACCACTAGGGATACATGCTTTTGAGGGGCCAGGCACACTGACCACCTTTTGAGCACCTTGAAGGTGCGGGGGTTGGTAGATCCTCCCGGATCTAGTGACTTCCCCCACGACCAGCCTAGGGTTCGCGCTAGACTTGGCTCTAAGGATGAGCTGAGGAGAACCTTGGATTTTCAAAACTGGTTTTGTCGGGGTTTCCACTTTTGATGGTCCCCGAATGACGACTTGGGCGGGCCTCTTGTATAGTACAAGGATGGGCGCACAAGCAGGTCGACCAGGTTCGGGCTTTCGCGCTAGTTCTTTGGAAATGGTGAGGGTACATACCTCCTTTCCTTTCCCACTGCCACTGGCGTGTTTGGGAAAGGGTTCTTTGAAGATAGCTTGAGGTGGCTCAGATTCCGCAGTGACCTGGAGCCGGCCCTCCGCTATCAAGTTCTCAATTTTATTTAGAAGAGAGAAGCACCGTTTGGTATCATGGCCTTTGAGCCGATGATACTTGCAAAACCGGTTTAAATACCCCCCTTTGGACGTGACTCCTTCGGGGATTTCAGGGAGTTCGATCATGCCCTGGGCAAGTAGAAGGTCTAGGACCTCTGACACAGGTTGCCCCAGCGGAGTGTACTCCCGTTTTTCAATTGGTTTTGAAAAATTGTGTTCTCTCTTATTTTCTATTTTTTCAAAATTTTTAGAAGTGCCCGCCATGCCTGGATCCACCCGGACATTGGCGATTTTATGGGGCTTTGCCCCTTTGTCCGTTGTGGGCAGCCCATATGCGATGGGCTTTTCCACACGTGTTTTGGGAACGGCACTTCCTTTCCATAAGTGGTCGTATGTCCCTTTTCGCAAGTTGGTTTCGAAAAGGGAGGCCTTTTTGATCAACTTATGGAAAGTTGAAATCTCATGGAGCGAGAGAAGGGTTTTTAACTCGCTTTTGAAATTATCCAGGATGAGCATTACTGCGCATCCTTCGGATATAGGCTCTCGCACTTGGCCTAAAAGAGACCTCCATCTTATAATGAAGGCATGCACGTCTTCGTTCATGCCTTGCTTTGTATCCCTTAAGGTATTCAGGGTTGGCGTGACTTCCACGTTGTGTGCAAATCTTTGCATGAAGCAGTTCGCTAACTCTTCAAAAGTAGCGAACTGGCTTAAGTCGTAGGAAGCCAGCCATTTGGCAGCTGTGCCTTTAAGGGATAGAGGGAACCAATACACCCATTTCATCGAGTCCTTTTTCTTCTTATGGGCTCGACGTGAGAAAAGCTGTAAGTGAGACCTAGGGTCTCCCATGCCATCATACCGATGGAAGTTCGGTATTTCATCGTCACTGTCTGTTTCGTAATCCATAGGAAGGAAATCAGACAGGGCGTAGCTTCTTTTCTCTTTATTTTGCCCTTTCAGCAGCTGCTGTAGGGCTTTACGGTCCTTTTGTGTGAAGGACTCGTGGTATTGGTTGCCTTCCATTATGGAGGCCTCTTTTTGTTTGCGAGGTTTTTCAATTTTCTTTTTAGGCCTTTGTTCACCGTTTGATGAACACGAATCGCCTACTTCAGCCTCTTGGCTGAGAGCATCGATTTTGGCCTCAAATTCCCTTCTCAAGTCCTCGATTTCATCTAGTTTTATTTTGTTTTTGAAAATCCTCCTAGAGTGAGAACTTGATGCGCATGAGCCTTGGCTCGACACTTCACTTGGATTGGATTTTGACATGCTTTTCAAGCTTTTTTCAAAATTTCCTAAGTGAAAACAAAGAAAACAAGTTAAAACGACACCTTTATAAAATTTTCGCAAGACTCCTACAAGTAAACTCGATTTTTGAAAAGGCTCACGTCCCACCGGGCGTGCCAATCTCTGTAGACGCGCGAAAAATCCCCGCCTCTTTGCCCCTTTCGTGGCTTGGAGTGGATCTTATCGTGCGTCTAAGGCCTAGATATACAAACAGGGCGTGCCAGCTAGCTTACTTAAGCTAGCGAAGATATATCAACACTGACTTCTAAACGTGGCGACTGTGAGCAAGTGAGCTCTTGTCGTCGCAGACCTTCTTGCACCGATGCGCAAGGGTCAGTCTGTACGCTTTTGCAAAAATCGAGTTTTAGGGAGAAAGTCTACGAAACGATTCGAGGTGTCTATTTCGGGTCTTTAAGATGCGATTGCATGTTTTAGATCACGTGGATTTGCACGTGCCTAAGTCTTTTCTTTTATCCCTTTTTTGGGTCGCCTAGTTTGTGTGTTATGAACACTCCACTACATGGGCGAATTCGAGCGGGGGTTGCTTTGATGCAATATGCGTCCTACCTCGTGGTATGGCGTAGATGCAATGCAAACTCACGCTACTCCAAAGGGAAAACCCGAAATGTAAAGACAATACGGAAGGGAAATAACAGAAGGGAAATAACCGAAGGGAAATAACCGAAGGGAAATAACCGAAGGGAAATAACCGAAGGGAAATACGTATATATCTTATGTATATGAGCCCTTACTCGGGTCTTGCAAATAAGAGCGAAGGCTCAATGTGGGTGCGTGTTTGAATTGAAAGACTTACACACACGACATGAAATTAAACCCAAATATAAATTGCAGTATGGCCTTGACTAAGGTCTTGGGAGTAAGAGCGAAGGCTCAATGTGTGTGAGAGTGTTTTAACTGAAGTACTACACACACGACATAAATGAAACCCAAATATAACTGCAATAAGGCCTTTACTAAGGTCTTGGGAGTAAGAGCGAAGGCTCAATGTGTGTGAAAGTGCTTGAATTGAAAGACTTACTCACACGACAAGAAATAAAACCCAAATAGTATAGGTCGGCCCTTACTTGGGTCTTTCAAATAAGAGCGAAAGCTCAATGTGTGTGAGAGTGTTTAAATTGAAAGACTTACTCACACGACATGAAATGAAACCCAAATAGTATAGGTCGGCCCTTACTTGGGTCTTTCAAATAAGAGCGAAAGCTCAATGTGTGTGAGAGTGTTTAAATTGAAAGACAACACACCCAACTTAAACAAAACCCTTCGGAAATGAAATATATACGTACACTTATATATTAGGGGCTGATTAGGCCCGTGTGTGTTCAAAATTGTGCACGACTAAGAGAGTGCACGTGTGTGGTTGTGCCAAGCCACGTTATTACAAGCGGGGGGAGACTATGCTCCGTTATTACAACCCCGTATCAAATTGAATTTCAAGCAAGTGTATGATCAAAGACCGAGTTTAGAAACTTACAAGTAGCTGGTCCGTAGAGGTCTTGCTTGAGCGTGGCCTTGGCTTTGGGCTGCAAATGGGAGCTCCGCGAAGGTGCGTGACCAAGGGTGCTGGCCGGCTACAAATGGGGCGCGGGATGGACGCCTCGAAGGGGACCGGTGGCAAGTGGGCGGCGCCTCCAAGTAGGGAGTTTAGAGTGGCTGACTAAGTGGGTCTTAGGGTCACTAGTGAAGTTAGGGACTTAGGGAAACTGGACCTAAAAGGTGAGTTAGTGGGAAGGCCAAATAGGGCACCTAGGGGAGTCGGCCGAATGGGAAATGGTGGCTAAGTAGTGGCCAGCCACTTGGGTTATCCTAGGTTCGGCTAGGCTTAGGTGGTGGCGGCAAAGAGGTGGAGCTAAGGGGAAGATGGGTGGCTAAGAGTGGAGGGGTGGTAGAGAGTGGTTTTGAGGGAGTTAGGGGGACTTACCGAATGGGAAGGAGTGGCGGCAAAAGGTGGCTGTCGGCTGGTGGAAGATGGGAGAAAGAGAGGGCCCGGCTGAGTGAGGTGGTGGTGTCCGGCTGGGGGGGCAGTGATGGTGGACGGAAGAGGGAGAGTGGCGGAGCAGGTGGCGGCTGGTGGAGCTGGAGCTGCTGGGAAGACGGGTGAGAGATGGGAGAAGGAGAGGGCCCGGCTGGGTGGTGGAGTGGTTCCCACTTGGAAAACCCGCCCACAATGGGGGGGGGTTTAAATAGGGGATGGGTAGGTCGGTTAGGGCTGGGTTGTGGGTAGTGGTTAGGTGGTTTAGGTAGGGTAGTATGTAGATAAGGTGGGCTGGATGGGGTTGGGCCAGATATTTTAAAACTAGGTGTTTGGGAAAATCGTGGGCTAAGGGTGGTTTAGGGCTAGGTTAGGTGGTTGGGTTTTAGGGTGAGGTTTAGTGAGCTAGGTTAGGTGGTTTAGGCTAGGTTTAGGCTAGGATTAGGGAAATTAATCTAGGTTTAGGGAAGGATTAGGGGAGTGGGTTAGGTGATTAGGTTGGGATTAGGCCGGGATTAGGGAAGTGGGTTAGGTGATTAGGTTCAGATTAGGGGTGGATTAGGGGTTTAGGCTAGGTTTAGGCATTTTGGGTTAGGTTTAGGTGAAGGAGCTCCCTTAGCATGGCCCATAGACCTTGATCACCCCATGTTGGTGCAGCCCTAGGTTAGGTTTTAGCTAATTACAAGCTTAAACCCACTCAATTAGGCTAAACCACAAGATTAAACCCAAACTTGACACACAAGTCAAGCTTAATACAACACTCTTGATATTTATCACCCCCACTCTCTCTCATGCCCAATATCCCACGTGAATTTCAAGTGGGCCCCACCTCCATTTATGAGAAGGTGATGTGGGCCATGGATATGGATATTGGATTGGATCTCTGGATCCAAATCCAAATCCAAATCCACATATGGGTTTGGATTGGAATCTGGATATATATGGTCCAGATCCAATCCCAACTGAACTCTGACTCCTTCGAGCTGGGTTCGAGACGGACGATTTGTGCGGGGCCTGACAGCATCAGTACTCCGTCTGCGTTGGGTCTTCGCCAACATAGTCGTCCGCCTCCGTTTCTGCCTTCCGGAGATGACTTCAAATGCTTTTTTGATAAGAACAGGGTCTTGGACGTTCGAGATCCTGGGATGTGAATCAGATGCAAGAGATGCTGTGCCGGGCTTGACAGGTGCTCCGGTTCCGGGTTCTTCTTGGCTCTCCTGGTCCTGTCTTGATCGAGCCAAGCCACTTCGGGGTTTCAAAACATGTTTTAAAAGGGTTTTCAAAAGCTATATCATATGTTTTTGAAAGATAAAGTTTAAAACATATATACAGGGTTGTTTGGAAGGCTCCTGGGTTTCCAAACTCAAAAACGGCCCTTTGGGGCTGCTTGTATAAAACCAGATGGATTTTGAGAAATTCGTGGGATTTCGGGGTGTTTACAAGTGCTTCATACTCAGCTACGTTGTTGGAACATTTGAAATCTAAGCGGACTGCTATAGGAATCTCACCCTTTTCAGGTGAGATGAGGATGACCCCAGCACCAGCCCCTCGTTGGTTTCGTGCCCCATCGAAGTGCATCTTCCACACTTGGTTTTCGAAAGAATTTACCAAAATGTGGTTTTGAAAATGGTTTTGTAATATGCCTTCATCAGGCATTTCAACAAGCGTGGGATATGCGTCCTCTATGGGGAATTCAGCCACGTAATCTGCTAGGGCTTGCCCCTTAATGGAGATCTGGTGATGGTATTTCAGGTCATACTCCATTAGAAGGAGTTGCCATTTTCCCAATCTACCCGTGAGAATGGGTTTTTCGAATAAGTGCTTGATTGGATCAAGCTTGGACACTATCCAGATCTCATGATCTAGGAAATAGTGTCTGAATTTCTGGCAGGCCCAGACTAGGGCCAAGCACGTCTTTTCTATGGCTTGATAATTTCGTTCATAAGCCAAGAGAGTTTTCGAAATATAGTAGATGTGATACTCCTTATGGGTGTCATCCTCGTATTGAGCCAATAGGGCTCCTAAAGCATTCGCATGCACGGAGATGTAGAGTAAAAGCGGTTTTCCTTGCTTTGGAGGGTTCAAAACGGGGGGATTAACCAAGTATGCCTTCAGTCTCTCGAAGGACTTCTGGCATTCGTCATTGTAAACACCCCGAAATCCCATGAATTTGTTAAACAAATCTGGTTTTATACAAGCAGCCCCCAAGGGGCCATTTTTGAGTCTGGAAACCTAGGAGCCTTCCAGACAACCCTGTACATATTTTTTTTTTAAAAAAACTTTATCTTTCTAAAACATATAATATGGCTTTTGAAAACCCTTTTAAAACATGTTTTGAAACCCCGAAGTGGCTTGGCTCGATCAAGACCGGACCAGGAGAGCCAAGAAGAGCCCGGAATCGGAGCACCTATCGAGCCCAGCACAGCAACTCTTGTATCTGATTCACACCCCAGGATCTCGAACGTCCAAGACCCTGTTCTTACCCAAAATATCATTTGAAGTCATCTCCGGAAGGCAGAAACGGAGGCGGACGACCATGTTGGCGAAGACCCAACGCAGACAGAGTACTGATGCTGTCAGGCCCCGCACGAATCGTACGTTTCGAACCCAGCTCGAAGGAGTCAGAGTTCAGTTTGGATTGGATCTGGACCATATATATCCAGATCCCAATCCAAACCCATATGTGGACTTGGATTTGGATTTGGATCCAGAGATCCAATCCAATATCCATATCCATGGCCCACATCACCTTCTCATAAATGGAGGTGGGGCCCACTTGAGTTTCACGTGGGATATTGGGCATGAGAGAGAGTGGGGGTGAAAAATATCAAGAGTGTTGTATTAAGCTTGACTTGTGTGTCAAGTTTGGGTTAATCATGTGGGTTAGCCTGATTGAGTGGGTTTAAGCTTGTAATTAGCTAAAACCTAACCTAGGGTTGCACCAACATGGGGTGATCAAGGTCTATGGGCCATGCTAAGGGAGCTCCCTCATCTAAACCTAACCCAAAATGCATAATCCTAGCCTAAACCCCTAATCCATCCCTAATCTGAACCTAATCACCTAACCCACTTCCCTAATCCCGGCCTAATCCCAACCTAATCACCTAACCCACTTCCCTAATCCTTCCCTAAACCTAGATTAATTTCCCTAATCCTAGCCTAAACCTAGCCTAATCACCTAACCTAGCTCACTAAACCTCACCCTAAAACCCAACCACCTAACCTAGCCCTAAACCCCTAAACCACCCTTAGCCCACGATTTACCCAAACCCCTAGTTTTAAAATATCTGGCCCAACCCCTTCCAGCCCACCTTATCTACATACCACCCTACCTAAACCACCTAACCACTACCCACAGCCCAGCCCTAACCGACCTACCCATCCCCTATTTAAACCCCCCTCCTTGTGGGCGGGTTTTCCAAGTGGGAACCACTATCTCACCCAGCCGGGCCCTCTCCTTCTCCCTTCTCTCACCCAGCCGGGACCACTCCCCACCTCCGCCTGCTCCATCTGCTCCACCAGCCGCCACCTGCTCCGCCACCTTCCCTCTTCCATCCACCACCACCACCCCTCAGCCGGACGCCATCACCTTCACCCAACCGAATCAGCCAACAGCCACTTGCCCGCCTGCTTCCCACTTCATCCGCCACCTCTCCCCATTCGGTAAGTACCCCAAACTCCCTCAAAGCCCCTCTCTACCACCTCTCCACTCTTAGCCACCCATCCTACCTTCATCTCAGCCCTTTTGCCGCCACCACTTTAACTTAGCCGAACCTAGTATAACCCAAGTTGCTGGCCACTACCTAGCCATCATCTCCCATTCGGCCTTCCCATAGGTGTCCTACTCGGCCTTCCCACCAGCTCACCTTCTAGGTCCAGTTTCCCTAAACTCTCAACTCTCCTAGTGACCCTAAGAACCCACTTATTCAGCCACTTTAAACCCCCTATTTGGAGGCGCCATCTACTTGCCACCGGCCACCTTCGAGGTGCCTATCCCGCGCCCCACTTGCAGCCGGCCAGCACCCTTGATCACCTACCTTCACGGAGCTCCCACTTGCAGCCCAAGGCCAAGCCCACGCTCAAGCAAGACCTCTACGGACCAGCTACTCGTAAGTGTCTAAACTCGGTCCTTAGTTGTATACTTGCTTGAGATTCAATTTTATACGGGGTTGTAATAACGGAGCATAGTCTCCCCCCGCTTGTAATAACGTGGTTTGGCACAACCACACACGTGCACTCTCTTAGTCGTGCACGATTTTGAACACACACGGGCCTAATCAGCCCCTAATATATAAGTGTACATATACTTTCATTTTCGAAGGGTTTTTGTTTAAGTTGGGTGTGTTGTCTTTCAATTCAAGCACTCACACACATTGAGCTTTCGCTCTTAGTTGAAAGACCCAAGTAAGGGCCGACCTATACTATTTGGGTTTCATTTCATGTCGTGTGAGTAAGTCTTTCAATTCAAGCACTCTCACACACATTGAGCTTTCGCTCTTAGTTGAAAGACCCAAGTAAGGGCCGACCTATACTATTTGGGTTTCATTTCATGTCGTGTGAGTAAGTCTTTCAATTCAAGCACTTTCACACACATTGAGCCTTCGCTCTTACTCCCAAGACCTAAGTAAAGGCCCTATTGCAGTTATATTTGGGTTTCATTTATGTCGTGTGGGTAGTCTTTCAATTCAAGCACTCTCACACACATTGAGCCTTCGCTCTTACTCCCAAGACCTTAGTCAAGGCCATACTGCAATTTATATTTGGGTTTAATTTCATGTCGTGTGTGTAAGTCTTTCAATTCAAGCACGCACCCACATTGAGCCTTCGCTCTTATTTGCAAGACCCGAGTAAGGGCTCATATACATAAGATATATACATATCTCCCTTCGGTTATTTCCCTTCGGTTATTTCCCTTCGGTTATTTCCCTTCTGTCATTTCCCCTTCAGTATTGTCTTTACATTTCGGGTTTTCCCTTTGGAGTAGCGTGAGTTTGCATTGCATCTACGCCATACCACGAGGTAGGACGCATATTGCATCAAAGCAAGCCCCGCTCAAATTCGCCCATGTAGTGGAGTGTTCATAACACACAAACTAGGTGGCCCGAAAAGGGATAAAAGAAAAGACTTAGGCACGTGCAAATCCATGTGATCTAAAATATGCAAATCGCATCTTAAAGACCCGAAATAGACACCTCGAATCGCTTCGTAGACTTTCTCTCCAAAAACTCGATTTTTGCAAAGCGTACAGACTGACCCTTGCGCATCGGTGCAAGAAGGTCTGCGACGACAAGAGCTTACTTGCTCACAGTCGCCACGTTTAGAAGTCAGTGTTAAATATATCTTCGCTAGCTTAAGTAAGCTAGCTGGCACGCCCTATTTGTATACATAGGCCTTAGACGCACGAGAAGATCCACTCCAAGCCCCCGGAAGGGACGAGGAGGCGGGGATTTTCGCGCGTCTACAGTCATCCCATAAGAATTTCGTGCCCTTCCTCAACAATTTGTTGAAGGGTTCGCATCTAGTCGCCAGATTCGATATGAATCGGCGAACGGATTGTAAACGACCCTGGAGGCTACGGATTTGGGTGAGATTGGAGGGTGGAGCCATGTCTATGATGGCTCGACACTTAGAGGGGTCGACTTCTATACCCCTTTGGCTCACCATAAAGCCCAGAAGCTTCCCTGATTCTATCCCGAATACACATTTTTGAGGGTTTAGCTTTACTTTGTAAAGCCTAAGCCTTTCGAAAATCTTTTGCAAACATTCGATATGAGTGCATCGGGTTTTGGATTTTGCCAAGAGATTATCTACATACACTTCTACGAGCTCATGAATCTGATCATGGAAGATCGTGGTCATGGCTCGTTGGTATGTTGCGCCGGCATTTTTCAAACCAAAGGGCATGACTGTATAGCAGTACGTGCCCCATGGGGTTGTGAAGGCGGTCTTACCCTGATCTCGTGGACTTAGTTTAATTTGATTATAGCCTGAATAGTTATCCATAAATGAAAACATTTCATGATTTGCAATACTATCGACTATCAAAACTATGTTTGGTAAAGGATAATTATCCTTTGGAGTGGCTTTATTCAGGTTTCTGAAATCGATGCATATTCGAATTTTCCCATTGGCTTTTCGAACTACAACGATGTTTGACCAACCAATCAGAATATGTAATGGGTTTTATAAATCTGGATTTTAACAGATCTTCTAAACCCTCTTTGACTTGCGTGTGTACAGTCGGGTGTATTTTCCTAAGCTTCTGCTTTATGGGTTTTACACCTGCATCCAAGGGAAGACGATGCTCGACAACGCTGGGGTCTATGCCCGGCATGTCTTCATACGTCCATGCAAATACATCTAAATAGGTTCGTAGAAATGCAATGAATGCTAATCTTTCAGGTTCATGCAAACATGCACCTATTTTGATGGATTTGGGATTGGAATCATCCCCTAGGTTTATCTCTATGAAATCTCCTCCTACTGATTGGGAAGGTCTTTCAAAATCGAGAATTTTATGAAATTCTGGGAGCTCAGAAGCGTGTTCTTCCTCAAGGGGATCCACTTCTGGGCTTCGATCATTCTCGTGGGCTATAGTCCCGAGGGAATTTGATGCGTGATTTTCAAAAAGACCTGGTTTTGTACTTGGATTTTCAAGTGATTTCGAAATTTTTGGCCTGGCTATGCAGACGACGTTTCTTTCGAAATCCTTTTCTTTTGCCGAAGTCCTACCAGGAGCAGCTATATACAAAATCTTTTTGGTATTTTCCAAATTTTCGATTTTTTTGGGTTTTTGTAAAACAAGAACCTTGGGAACTATACAAAGCACTCTATTTTCGAGTTTTTGTTTTTCCATTGTTTTTGGTTTTTCTTCTTTTTCGATTTTTTTGATTTTAAGCTTTTCAATTGTTTTTGTATTTTTATAAAAGGGATCTTCCGTCATACCTATAAAGGGAAAACACTACGGGTTAGACTCGGAATAGGAGATCTAAATCGTAGGTTTCTTCTAAGGCAGGTTCCAGGGCACCCTTGACCCAGGTGGTCACAGGGGGTGGTTCTGGCGGTATTCAGGGAGTATAGCCGATCCCATATCGGCTTGGATTGGCCCTAGGAAGGATGGGCTCTAGGAGACCCTAGTTCTGTGCCCCTAGACTCTTGTAGGGCGTGTAGCCCATGTTTAACAACATATTCCATGACTTTTTGTTTTTTGAAAAGTTTTGGTACAGGTCGTGGTCCTGGAACATGCTGTCGTCCATATTGTGCTCATATGGCTTCTTTTCCAGGGGCTTTGGAAATAGGGAATGCTTGGATCATCCTAGAAGGGTTAGAATCGGGAGGGGGCCTGCTTTGGGCGACCCCTTCACACATACAACCTTCCTAGGGTTATTTAACACGAGCCGGGGTGGCTCGATCACAATCTGCCCCAGGTTAGCCTCATGGGCCTGGGAGCTCGATAAACAAGGGGAGTTTATGATCCCTTGAAGCTGTGGGTGACTCTCACCTAGGATCACTACGACCTGGTCCCTAAAAGGGATCTTGACACACTTGTGGAAGGTGGATGGCACAGCGCACAAACTGTGTATCCAGGGCCTTCCCAGCAACAGGTTATAATGGGGGTGGATGTCCAAGACATGGAACACCCCCGTGTGTTCGATCCCTCCCGTTTCCATTGGGAGTTCGATCGATCCTAACGGCCTAGACGCATTCCCATCGTATCTAGTGATAACGATGGGGCTTGGGTTTACTGAAGTCAAGGTGACTCCGATTTGATACACCACATAAAGTGGAAGGATGTTGAGCCCTCCTCCCCCATCGACTAGGCACCTGTCCAGAGAGTGGTTATTCAGAACCACCTCGATATAAAGGGCCTGGTTATGGGATTCGTAGGGTCTATCTACACCATCTTCCGAGAAAGTGATGGGCGATTTTGCTCATAATAAAGCCACTTGGGCAGACAAGGATTCTGGACTTATGTTCGAATCAACCTTGGCCCTTTCTAGAATTTTCTCTAACACGAGTCTATGCCTAGGCGAGGTTTGTATAAGCTCTAGGATAGACATGTGGATAGGAATCTTTGAAAGGTGGTTTTCGAAGTCATAAGGATTTAGGATGACTTTGTCCTTGTCTGCTTTTGGCAGAACACCAGGGATACATGCTTTTGAGGGGCCAGGCACACTGACCACCTTTTTAGCACCTTGTAGGTGTGGGGTTGATAGATCCTCCCGGATCTAGTCACTTCCCCCATGACCAGCCTAGGGTTCGCGCTAATTTTGGCTCTAAGGATGAGTTGAGGAGCACCTTGGATTTTCAAAACTGGTTTTGTCGGGGATTCCACTTTTGGTGGTCCCCGAATGACGACTTGGGCGGGCTTCTTGTTGTAAACACCCCGAAATCCCACGAATTTCTTAAACGAATCTGGTTTTATACAAGCAGCCCCAAAAGGCCATTTTTTGAGTTTGGAAACCCAGGAGCCTTCCAAACAAACCCTGTGTATATGTTTTAAACTTTATCTTTCAAAAACATATGATATAGCTTTTGAAAACCCTTTTAAAACATGTTTTGAAACCCCGAAGTGGCTTGGCCCGATCAAGACAGGACCAGGAGAGCCAAGAAGAGCCCGGAACCGGAGCACCTGTCGAGCCCGGCGCAGCAACTCTTGTATCTGATTCACACCCCAGGATCTCGAACGTCCAAGACCCTGTTCTTATCAAAATAGCATTTGAAGTCATCTCCGGAAGGCAGAAACGGAAGCGGACGACTATGTTGGCGACGACCCAACGCAGACGGAGTACTGATGCTGTCAGGCCCCGCACGAATCGTCCGTTTCGAACCCAGCTCGAAGGAGTCAGAGTTCAGTTTGGATTGGATCTGGACCATATATATCCAGATTCCAATCCAAACCCATATGTGGACTTGGATTCGGATTTGGATCCAGAGATCCAATCCAATATCCATATCCATGGCCCACATCACCTTCTCATAAATGGAGGTGGGGCCCACTTGAAATTCACGTGGGATATTGGGCATGAGAGAGAGTGGGGGTGAAAAATATCAAGAGTGTTGTATTAAGCTTGACTTGTGTGTCAAGTTTGGGTTTAATCTTGTGGGTTAGCCTAATTGAGTGGGTTTAAGCTTGTAATTAGCTAAAACCTAACCTAGGGCTGCACCAACATGGGGTGATCAAGGTCTATGGGCCATGCTAAGGGAGCTCCTTCACCTAAACCTAACCCAAAATGCCTAAACCTAGCCTAAACCCCTAATCCACCCCTAATCTGAACCTAACCACCTAACCCACTTCCCTAATCCCGGCCTAATCCCAACCTAATCACCTAACCCACTCCCCTAATCCTTCCCTAAACCTAGATTAATTCCCCTAATCCTAGCCTAAACCTAGCCTAATCACCTAACCTAGCTCACTAAACCTCACCCTAAAACCCAACCACCTAACCTAGCCCTAAACCCCTAAACCACCCTTAGCCCACGATTTATCAAAACACCTAGTTTTAAAATATCTGGCCCAACCCCATCCAGCCCACCTTATCTACATACCACCCTACCTAAACCACCTAACCACTACCCACAACCCAGCCCTAACCGACCTACCCATCCCCTATTTAAACCCCCCTCATTGTGGGCGGGTTTTCCAAGTGGGAACCACTCTACCATCCAGCCGGGCCCTCTCCTTCTCCCATCTTCCATCCAACCGTGACCACTCCCCAGCAACTCCACCTGCTCCACCAGCCGCCACCTGCTCCGCCACCTTCCCTCTTCCGTCCACCATCACTGCCCCCCCAGCCGGACACCACCACCTCACTCAGCCGAACTCCCATCAACACTCGGCTTCCCTCTTCATCCACTCGCCACTTCTCCCCATCCGGTAAGCCTTCTTTAACCCTACTTAAACCCTTCTCTACCACCTCTCCACTCCCAGCCACCCACCACACCATCACCTTACTCACCCAACAGCCCCTCACCGCCACCACTCCCACTCGGCCAAACCTTAGCCGCCTCAACCGTTTGCTTCCTACCTAACTCACATTAACTATACCCGGCCACCCTATCAGATTTCCTAAGACTTGCCCGTGGCACTACCTTAAACCCACTATTCCCACTATTACCTAGTCCCATCCCCTAACTGGCCACCTTCCCATACTCCAGCCTTAGTCACCCTAGCAGCCCGCCACCACCATTTTAACTTAGCCGAACCTAGCACAACCCAAACCGCCGGCCACTACTCCCCCCCCCCTAGGTGTCCTCTTTGGCCTTCCCACTAGCTCACCTTTTAGGTCCAGTTTCCCTAGGTACCTAACTTCCCTAGTGACCCTAAGACCCACTTATTCAGCCACTCTAAACTCCCTACTTGGAGGCGCCGCCTACTTGCCACCGGCCCCCTTCGAGGCGTCTATCCCGCGCCCCACTTGCAGCCGGCCAGCACCCTTGATCACATACCTTCGCGGAGCTCCCGTTTGCAGCCCAAAGCCAAGGCCACGCTCAAGCAAGACCTCTACGGACCAGCTACTCGTAAGTGTCTAAACTCGGTCTTTAGTCATACGCTTGCTTGAAATTCAATTTGATACGGGGTTGTAATAACGGAGCATAGTCTCCCCCCGCTTGTAATAACGTGGCTTGGCACAACCACACACGTGCACTCTCTTAGTCGTGCACAATTTTGAACACACACGGGCCTAATCAGCCCCTAATATATAAGTGTACATATATATTTCATTTCCGAAGGGTTTTGTTTAAGTTGGGTGCGTTGTCTTTCCATTCGAACACTCTCACACACATTGAGCTTTCGCTCTTATTTTGAAAGACCCAAGTAAGGGCCGACCTATATTATTTGGGTTTCATTTCATGTCGTGTGAGTAAGTCTTTCAATTTAAACACTCTCACACACATTGAGCTTTCGCTCTTATTTGAAAGACCCAAGTAAGGGCCGACCTATACTATTTGGGTTTCATTTCTTGTCGTGTGAGTAAGTCTTTCAATTCAAGCACTTTCACACACATTGAGCCTTCGCTCTTACTCCCAAGACCTTAGTAAAGGCCTTATTGCAGTTATATTTGGGTTTCATTTATGTCGTGTGTGTAGTACTTCAATTCAAGCACTCTCACACACATTGAGCCTTCGCTCTTACTCCCAAGACCTTAGTCAAGGCCATACTGCAATTTATATTTGGGTTTAATTTCATGTCGTGTGTGTAAGTCTTTCGATTCAAGCACGCACCCACATTGAGCCTTCGCTCTTATTTGCAAGACCCGAGTAAGGGCTCATATACATAAGATATTTACGTATTTCCCTTCGGTTATTTCCCTTCGGTTATTTCCCTTCGGTTATTTCCCTTCTGTTATTTCCCTTCAGTATTGTCTTTACATTTCGGGTTTTCCCTTTGGAGTAGCGTGAGTTTGCATTGCATCTACGCCATACCACGAGGTAGGACGCATATCGCATCGAAGCAAGCCCCGCTCGAATTCGCCCATGTAGTGGAGTGTTCATAACACACAAACTAGGCGACCCAAAAAGGGATAAAAGAAAAGACTTAGGCACGTGCAAATCCACGTGATCTAAAACATGCAATCGCATCTTAAAGACCCGAAATAGACACCTCGAACCGTTTCGTAGACTTTCAACCCAAAACTCGATTTTTTGCAAAAGCGTACAGACTGACCCTTGCGCATCGGTGCAAGAAGGTTTGCGACGACAAGAGCTCACTTGCTCACAGTCGCCACGTTTAGAAGTCAGTGTTAATATATCTTCGCTAGCTTAAGTAAGCTAGCTGGCACGCCCTATTTGTATACATAGGCCTTAGACGCACGATAAGATCCACTCCAAGCCACGAAAGAGGCGAAGAGGCGGGGATTTTCGCGCGTCTACACTTGTACAGTACAAGAACGGGCGCACAAGTGGATCGACCAGACTCTGGTTTTTGCGCTAGTTCCTTAGAAAAGGTGAGGGTACATACCTCCTTTCCTTTCCCACAGCCACTGGCGTGTTTGGGAAAGGGTTCTTTGAAGATAGCTTCAGGTGGCTTAGGTTCCGCAGTGACCTGGAGCCGGCCCTCCGCTATCAAGTTCTCAATTTTATTTAAAAGGGAGAAACAGCGTTTGGTATCATGGCCTTTGAGCCGATGATACTTACAAAATCGGTTTAAATATCCCCCTTTGGAAGTGACTCCTTCGGGGATTTCAGGGAGTTCTATCATGCCTTGGGCAAGTAGGAGGTCTAGGACCTCCGACACAGGTTGCCCAGCGGAGTATACTCTCGTTTTTCAACCGGTTTTTGAAAGGTTCGCTCCCTTTTGTTTTCTAGTTTTTCAAAATTTTTGGAAGTGCCTGTCACGCCTGGATCCACCTGGACATTGGCGATTTTATGGGGCTTTGCCCCTTTGTCCATTGTGGGTAGCCCAAAAGTGATGGGCTTTTCCAAACGGGTTTTAGAAACGACACTTCCTTTCCACAAGTGATCGTTTGTCTCTTTTCGCAAGTTGGTTTCGAAAAGGGAGGCCTTTTTGATCAACTTATGAAAAGTTAAAATCTCATGGAGCGAGAGAAGGGTTTTTAACTCGCTTTTAAAATTATCTAGGATGAGCATTACTGCGCATCCTTCGGATATGGGCTCTCGCACTTGGCCCAAAAGCGACCTCCATCTTATAATAAAGGCATGTACGTCTTCGTTCATGCCTTGCTTTGTATCCCTTAAGGTATTCAGGGTTGGCGTGACTTCTACGTTGTGTGCAAATCTTTGCATGAAGCAGTTCGCTAACTCTTCAAAAGTAGCGAACTGGCTTAAGTCGTAGGAAGCCAGCCATTTGGCAGCTGTGCCTTTAAGGGATAAAGGGAACCAATACACCCATTTCATCGAGTCCTTTTTCTTCTTATGGGCTCGAAGTGAGAAACGCTTCAAGTGAGACCTAGGGTCTCCCATGCCATCATACCGATGGAAGTTCGATATTTCATCATCACTGTCTGTTTCATAATCCATAGGAAGGAAATCAGACAGGGCGTAGCTTCTTTTCTCTTTATTTTGCCCTTTCAGCAACTGCTGTAGTGCTTTACGGTCCTTTTGTGTGAAGGACTCGTGGCATTGGTTGCCTTCCATTACGGAGGCCTCTTTCTGCTTGCGAGGTTTTTCAGATTTTTTCTTAGGCCTTTGTTCACCGTTTGATGAACACGAATCGCCTACTTCAGCCTCTTGGCTGAGAGCATCGATTTTGGCCTCAAACTCCCTTCTTAGGTCCTCGATTTCATCTATTTTTATTTTGTTTTTGAAAATTCTCCTAGAGTGAGAACTTGATGCGCATGAGCCTTGGCTCGACACTTCACTTGGATTGGATTTTGACATGCTTTTCAAGCTTTTTCAAAATTTCCTAAGTACAAGCAAAGAAAACAAGTTAAAAACGACACCTTTTTAACAAAATTTTTCGCAAGCTTCTAACTTAAAACTTGATTTTTGAAAGGCTCACGTCCCACCGGGCATGCCAATCTCTGTAGACGCTGGAAAATCCCCGCCTTTGGCTTCTCAGGGCCTGGAGCGGATCCTCTCGTGTGTCTAAGGCCTATTTATATAAACAGGGTGTGCCAGCTACCATCCTAAGCTAGCGAAGATATATTTTAATTCTAACTTCTAACGTGGTGACTGTGAGCAAGTGAGCTCTTGTCGTCGCAGACCTTCTTGCACCGATGCGCAAGGGTCAGTCTGTACGCTTTTAAAAATCAAGTTTAGGGTAGGAAAAGATTACGAAAGCAGTTCGAGGTTGTAGACGCGCGAAAATCCCCGCCTCTCGCCTTTTCCAAGGCTCGGAGCGGATCCTCTCGTGTGTCTAAGGCCTATGTATGCAAACAGGGCGTGCCAGCTAGCTTTCCTAAGCTAGCGAAGATATTTTTAACACTGACTTCTAAACGTGGCGACTGTGAGCAAGTAAGCTCTTGTCGTCTCAGACCTTCTTGCACCGATGCGCAACGGTCAGTCTGTACGCTTTGCAAAAATCGAGTTTTGGAGAGAAAGCCTACGAAGTGGTTCGAGGTGTCTATTTCAAGTCTTTAAAATGCGATTGCATGTTTTAGATCACGTGGATTTGCACGTGCCTAAGTCTTTTCTTTTATCCCTTTTCGGGCCACCTAGTTTGTGTGTTATGAACACTCCACTAATGTAAATGCCGAAGGGAGATATGTATATAGGGTATATACGTGCCCTTACTTGGGTCTTGCAAATAAGAGCGAAGGCTCAATGTGGGTGCGTGCTTGAATTGAAAGACTTACACACACGACATGAAATTAAACCCAAATATAAATTGCAGTATGGCCTTGACTAAGGTCTTGGGAGTAAGAGCGAAGGCTCAATGTGTGTGAGAGTGCTTGAATTGAAGTACTACACACACGACATAAATGAAACCCAAATATAACTGCAATAAGGCCTTTACTAAGGTCTTGGGAATAAGAGCGAAGGCTCAATGTGTGTGAGAGTGCTTGAATTGAACGACTTACTCACACGACATGAAATGAAACCCAAATAGTATAGGTCGGCCCTTACTTGGGTCTTTCAAATAAGAGCGAAAGCTCAATGTGTGTGAGTGCTTGAATTGAAAGGCAACGCACCCAACTTAAGCAAAAACCCTTCGAAAATGAAAGTATATATATATATACTTATGTATTAGGGGCTGATTAGGCCCATGTGTGTTCAAAATCGTGCACAACTAAGAGAGTGCACGTGTGTGGGTGTGCCAAGCCACGTTATTACAAGCGGGGGGAGACTATGCTCCGTTATTACAACCCCGTATCAAATTGAATCTCAAGCAAGTATACAACTAAAGACCGAGTTTAGGCACTTACGAGTAGCTGGTCCGTAGAGGCCTTGCTTGAGCGTGGGCTTGGCCTTCGCCTTGGGCTGCAAACGGGAGCTCCACGAGGGTGGATGACAAAGGGTGCTGGCCGGCTGCAAGTGGGGCATGGGATAGGCGCCTCGAAGGTGGCCGGCTGCAAATGGGTGTCGCCTTGATGTGGGGGATTAAAGGGTTGGGCCAAGTAAGTGTGTAGGGTCACTTGGAGAGTCTAGAGTATTGGGGAGTATGGACCTAAAGGGGGTTTAAGGGAAGGCCGAATGGGAGTCTTATAGGGTAGCCGGATGTAGATGGGATGGTTAGGTAGTGGCCGGTAGTTTAGGTTGTGCTAGGTTCGGCTAAGGGAGAATGGTGGCAGCAAAGGGCTGATGTGTAGGTGAGATGATGGTATGGTGGGTGGCTAGGAATGGAGAGGGAGTAGAGAAGGAGTTAGGTAGCGTTAGGGGGTACTTACCGAATGGGGAGAGGCGGTGGATGGAAGAGAGAAGCCGGGTGGTTGGGATGGAGAGCAAGTGGTGGCGTCCGGCTGGGAGATGGTGGTGGCGTCCGGCTAGGAGATGGTGGTGGGATGGAGAGCAGGTGGAGCAGCTGGGGCAGGTGGGAGATGGTGGGACTCGGTTGGACTTGGGGAAGGAGGGGACCCGGCTGGGTTGGGTGAAGCCACTAGATAGGGAAAACCCGCCCCCAAAGGGGGGGGTTTATATAGGGATGGGTAGGTCGGTTAGGGCTGGGTTTGGGGTAGTGGTTAGGTGGTTTAGGTAGGGTGGTATGAAGATAAGGTGGGCTAGAAAGGGTAGGGCCAGATTTTTTGAAAACTAGTGGTTTGGGTAGATTGTGGGCTAGGGGTGGTTTAGGGGTTTAGGGCTAGGTTAGGTGGTTGGGTTCTAGGGTGAGGTTTAGTGAGCTAGGTTAGGTGATTAGGCTAGGTTTAGGGAAATTAACCTAGGTTTAGGGAAGGATTAGGGAAGTGGGTTAGGTGATTAGGTTGGGATTAGGCCGGGATTAGGGAAGTGGGTTAGGTGTTTAGGCTCAGATTAGGGTGGTAGGCTAGGATTAGGTGTTTTGGGTTAGGTTTAGGTGAAGGAGCTCCCTTAGCATGGCCCATAGACCTTAACCATATCATGTTGGTGCAGCCCTAGGTTAGGTTTTGGCTAATTACAAGCTTAAACCCACTCAATTAGGCTAACCCACATGATTAACCCCAAACTTGACACACAAGTCAAGCTTAATTACAACCCTCTTGATATTTTCCATCCCCACTCTCTCTCATGCCCATGATCCCACGTGAATTTCAAGTGGGCCCCACCTCCATTTATGAGAAGGTGATGTGGGCCATGGATATGGATATTGGATTGGATCTCTGGATCCAAATCCTAATCGAAGTCCACATATGGGTTTGGATTGGGATCTGGATATATATGGTCCAGATCCAATCCAAACTGAACTCTGACTCCTTCGAGCTGGGTTCGAAACGGACGATTCGTGCGGGGCCTGACAACATCAGTACTCCGTCTGCGTTGGGTCTTCGCCAACATGGTCGTCCGCCTTCGTTTCTGCCTTCCGGAGATGACTTCAAATGATATTTTGATAAGAACAGGGTCTTGGACGTTCGAGATCCTGGGGGTGTGAATCAGATACAAGAGTTGCTGTGCCGGGCTCGACATGTGCTCCGGTTTCGGGCTCTTCTTAGCTCTCCTGGTCCTGTCTTGATCGGGCCAAGCCGCTTCGGGGTTTCAAAAACGTGTTTTAACAAGGTTTTAAAAGCTATATTATATATTTTTGAAATATGAAGTTTAAAACATATATACAAGGTTGTTTGGAAGGCTCCTGGGTTTCCAGACTCAAAAAAATGGCCCTTTGGGGCTGCTTGTATAAAACCAGATGGATTTCAAGAAATTCGTGGGCTTTCAGGGTGTTTACAGATGCCGCTCTTTGGCCTTGTCCAAATAGATTTGGATAAGGGCAAAGATGACAAACACCCCTTTCAATGTCTCCCTAGATCTAGCCACGAAGAATATGGGATCGTCCCATTTTTAGCAAAATCTCAATTTACAAACTCTGGTAGGAGAAGATATCATGCAAAAGGGTTTATATACTATGGAATCTGGTCCTAAATGGGATCATGTTCATGCAGGTACCATGCGTGAAATGCAAATGACATGGGTGTGGTGCGAAAAGTGGCGACCTCCCAGAGACCAGGTGTGGTCGAACTCTAGAGACTTACAAGGCCTACTGCTCCAAGTGAGCAAAATCCTATGTTGTTCGATGTTCGGTTTTCAAAACTTATTTACAAAAGCTATTTACAAAAGGGACAACTGTCTTGAGCTTCGATCCTAAGGATCTCGAGCTCTTTGTGCTTGCCCTTGTTTGAGTCTTAACACTCGCTTATCTAGCGGAGGTTTTATAAGAAAACAAGGCATATTTCAAATTCCTACGCCTTACTCGAAACGTCGAATTCTCAAACAAGAAGAAATTCAAGTAAGTAAATCCTATTTTTACTTTAGGATTCCTCGAAATGAACCATGCTTTAGCTTGGGATAAGCCAAGGATGGGAAAGAGATACCACGGTCCCTTCTGAAGCGTCCCGTGGTTTAAGGCATAGAAGGCGGAAAACTGCTCTTTTTGAGCTTTTTGGCCTCTTTTTCCTTTTTTTCATAGAGGGTCTCCCTTTGGGAGTATTTTTTCTTTAATCCCTCTTTTTCACAAGAGATTCAATTTTTCTTTGGAAATCTGGTTTCTTTCTTTTGGAAAGATACTTCGAAATGGGAAATTCCCTTTATTTGGGCCTTTGTTTTCCTTTTAGAAGTAGAAGAGAAGAGGGGAGGACTTATCCCAAGCCTACACTCGATCCATTCCAGATCAGCCTATTTAGAAATAGCACGTACTACTTGCAAGTATCTTGCTATGTTGAACTAGGCCTTTCTTTGTAAGAGGAAGGATTTTGAAATGTAACCACGATTTTGAAAACTCCACTCTTTCACAAGTGCGAATTCTCTCACTCAGGGTCACACGAGTTTGCCTTTGCACCTTATTCACATGTCTCAGGGCAGCTATCCCTTAAGATTTTCGAAAAATGGAACTTAATCCAGATCCTACACATGATACTTCTTTAAGTATTGAATATTGATAGGATCTGCTAAGTTCCTACCTTCTACATCGATCAACTAATACGAATTGTTCGTAGTGGTTGCTCGTACAACATAGGGTCCATCCCAATTGGGGCGCCACTTGCCTAGGGGTGTGGGCCACGATGGTGGATGGTTTTTAAGACCAGATCTCCCACTTCAAAGTGGCGAGGTCTCATGTGTTTGCTATGATGTCGAGCTATCCTTTGCCGGTATGCACGAGCATGATCCATGGCAAGGAGTCACCTCTCATCTAGCAAATCTAGTTCGGCCATCCTAGCATGCTGAAGCGTCTCTAGGGGGAGGTCGAGTGCTATGGATGTATGAAATGAATGCAATTGAGTATGAATGGGAAGAATGGCGATTGTGCCATAGACCAACTCGAATGGTGTGGCATTCGTGGGAGTCCGGATGGAAGTCCTATAAGCCCATAAGGCTTCATCCAGCTTCTCGTGCCACGTCCTACCCTTCTCTAAGGTTTTCTCAATAATACTAATGAGAGTCTTGTTTGTGGCTTCGGCTTGGCCGTTGCCTTGAGGGTAGTAGGGCGAGGAGAAGTGGTGAGTTATGCCATACGTGTTGCACAACTTAACCATCCGCTCGTTCTTGAATGGGGTACCATTATCAGACACAAGGTCTCGTGGAACCCCAAATCGAGCCAAGATATTCCTCCGGATAAAAGCCACCACATGTTGCCCCATTACATTGGTTAGGGAAATGGCTTCCACCCACTTGGAGAAATACTCCGTGGCTGCTAAAATAAATCGATGCCCATTCGAGGCCTTTGGAAATATTGGGCCTACGATGTCAAACGCCCAGATGGTAAATGGCCAGGGGCTGACCACGGAATGCAATGCAGATGATGGGATATGAATGGCGTGCCCATGCACTTGACACGGATGACACTTCCTAACATGATCGTGACAATCCTTTTTCAGGGTGGACCAAAAATAGCCCCCTCTAAGTATTTTCATTGCCATCATGTTGGCATTAACATGACCTCCACATTCTCCATCGTGGAACTCATGCATCACTATCCTAGCCTCCTCTAGGTCGATACACCTAAGCAGAATGCCAGTAAAACTCTTTTTGTATAAGACCCCACCCAGAATGGTGTATCAGGTCAAAATCTTACGAATGAATGCCTTATCTTTGGATGTGGCATCCTCGGTAAATCGCCCATTTTCTAAAAATTGTTTTATGTCATAGAACCAGGGTTTTTCAATAGTCTCTGGGTTGTTTTGGCAAATATCCAAGTCGTGTGTGGATGGGTGGGGCGCATGCCATATTTCCAAAGATCTGGTCCCTGAAATGGGATCGACCTTCAGGGCTGAACCCAAGGAGGAGAGGGCATCGACGATGCCATTGTCCTCTCTTCCTACGTGTGTGAGTTTACACGACTGGAAGGATTGGACCAATCGAGTGGCCAACTCGTGATATGGAAGTAGTTTCTCATTACGTACTTGCCAAATTTTTAAAACTTGGTTTATGACAAGGAGCGAATCTCCAAAGACCTCGATGCATGATGCCGCTAGAGTTTTCGAAATCCTTAAGCCTTGTATGAGTGCTTCATACTCAGCTACGTTGTTGGAACATTCGAAATCTAAGCGGACTGCTATGGGAATCTCGCCCTTTTTAGGGGAGATTAGGATGACCCCAGCATCGGCCCCTCGCTGGTTTCGTGCCCCATCGAAGTGCATCTTCCACACTTGGTTTTCGAAAGAATTTGCCAAAATGTGGTTTTGAAAATGGTTTTGCAAGATGCCTTCATCAGGCATTTCGACAAGAGTGGGATATGCATCCTCTAAGGGGAATTCAGCCACATAATCTGCTTGGGCTTGCCCCTTAATGGGTTAGTTTAGGGGTGAGGTTTAGTGAGGTGGGTTAGGTGATTAGGCTAGGATTTGGTTAGGTTTAGGGAAATTAATCTAGGTTTAGGAAAGGATTAGGAAAGTGGGTTAGGTGATTAGGTTGGGATTAGGCCGGGATTCGGGAAGTGGGTTAGGTGATTAGGCTAGGATTAGGACCGGATTAGGATAAAAGGCTAGGATTAGGTGTTTTTGGTTAGGTTTAGATTAAGGAGCTCCCTTTGCATGACCCATAGACCTTAATCATATCATGTTGGTGCAGCCCTAGGTTAGGTTTTGGCTAATTACAAGCTTAAACCCATGTTAACTAGGCTAACCCACATGATTAACCCCAAACTTGACACACAAGTCAAGCTTAATTACAACACACTTTGATCTTATCCTCCCCCACTCTCTCTCATGCCCATGATCCCACGTGAAATTCAAGTGGGCCCCACCTCCATTTATGAGAAGGTGATGTGGGACATGGATGTGGTGGATATTGGATTGATCTCTGGATCCAAATCCAAATCCAAGTCCACACATGGGTTTGGATTGGGATCTGGATATATATGGTCCAGATCCGATCCAAACTGAATTCTGACTCCTTCGAGCTATGTTCGAAACGAATGGTTTGTGCGGGGTCTGATAGCATCAGTACTCCGTCTGCGTTGGGTCTTCGCCAACATGATCGTCCGCTTCTATTTTCGCCTTTCGGAGAGGACTTCAAATGATGTTTTGATGATAACAGGGTCTTGGACGTTCGAGATCCTGGGGGTGGATTCAATACGAGAGTTGCTGTGCCGGGCTTGACATGTGCTCCGGTTCCGGGCTTGTAACACCCCGAAATCCGATGAATTTCTCAAATTCATCTAGTTTTGTAAAAGCAGCCCCAAAGGGCTATTTTGAGTCTGGAAACCCAGGAGCCTTCCAGACAACCCTGTATATATGTTTTGAACTCTATATTTTGAAAACATACAATATGGCTTTTAAAACCTTTTTAAAAACATGTTTTGAAACCCCGAAGCGGCTTGGCCCAATCCAGACAGGACCAGGAGAGCTAAGAAGAGCCCGGAACCGGAGCACCTGTCGAGCCCGGCACAACAACTCTTGTATCAAATCCACACCCCCAGGATTTCGAACGTCCAAGGTCCCTATTATCATCAAAACATCATTTGAAGTCATCTCCGGAAGGCGAAAACAGAGGCAGACGATCATGTTGGCGAAGACCCAACGCAGACGGAGCACTGATGCTGTCAGGCCCCGCACAAACCGTTCGTTTCGAATACAGCTCGAAGGAGTCAGAGTTCAGTTTGGATTGGATCTGGACCATATATATCCAGATCCCAATCCAAACCCATGTATGGACTTGGATTTGGATTTGGATTCAAAAATCCAATCCAATATCCATATCCATGGCCCACATCACCTTCTCATAAATGGAGGTGGGGCCCACTTGAAATTCACGTGGGATTATGGGCATGAGAGAGATTGGGGATGGATAAGATCAAGTGTGGTTGTAATTAAGCTTGACTTGTGTGTCAAGTTTGGGGTTAATCATGTGGGTTAGCCTAATTGAATGGGTTTAAGCTTGTAATTAGCCAAAACCTAACCTAGGGTTGCACCAACATGATGTGGTTAAGGTCTATGGGCCATGCAAAGGGAGCTCCTTCACCTAAACCTAACCCAAAATACCTAATCCTAGCCTTCCACCCTAATCCGCCCCTAATCTGAGCCTAATCACCTAACCTACTTCCCTAATCCTGGCCTAATCCTAACCTAATCACCTAACCCACTTCCCTAATCCTTCCCTAAACCTAGGTTAATTTCCCTAAACCTAGCCTAATCCTAGCCTAATCACCTAACCTAGCTCACTAAACCTCACCCTAGAACCCACCCACCTAACCAAACCCTAAACCCCTAAACCACCCCTAGCCCACAACCTACCCAAACCACTAGTATCTAAAATATCTGGCCCTACCCTTTCCAGCCCACCTTATCATCATACCACCCTACTTAAACCACCTAACCACTACTCCAAACCCAGCCCTAACCGACCTACCCATCCCTATATAAACCCCCCCCCCTTGGGGGCGGGTTTTCCTATCTAGAGGCTCTCTCCCTTCCCATCCTCTCTCACCTTGGTCCAGCCCAACCGAGCCTAGCCACTTCATCCACGTCCAGCCGACCCACCACCTGTCGCCACCCCTGCCTTCAGCCGAACCAGTTGCTCCACCACACCCGGCTTCTCTCTTCCATCCACCGCCTCTCTTCAAGCACGATTAGTACCCCATCCTTCATCTCACCTTCTCCACTCCCTCTCCACTCTCAGCCACTTGCACTACCACCACCTGCCCCCACAGCCAGCCACTTGCTACCACCCTTCCCCCTCAGCCGAACCCATAGTATCCTAACTACCCGCCACTACCTAACCAACCTAGCTACACCCGGCTACCCCATCCAACTCCCTAAGAGCTTCCCCTATCTAGTTCCCTTCCCTTAGTGCCATATTCCCCAACACTACACTCCCCCTAGTGACCCTCCTTAGGTCCTTTAACCCAACCCACCAAAAACAACCCATCTCTAGTGGCCGACCACCTTCAAGGCGCCTCTTCCGCGCACCAAGGACCTCCGGCCAGCACCTCTTGCCGTTCACCCTCGCGGAGCTCCCTTTTGCAGCCCAAGGCGAAGGCCAAGCCCACGCTCAATCAAGGCATCTACGGACCAGCTACTAGTAAGTGCCTAACTCGGTCTTTAGTTGTATACTTGCTTGAGATTCAATTCGATACGGGGTTGTAATAACGGAGCATAGTCTCCCCCCGCTTGTAATAACGTGGCTTGGCACACCCACACACGTGCACTCTCCTAGTTGTGCACGATTTTGAACACACACGGGCCTAATCAGCCCCTAATACATAAATATATATATATACTTTGATTTTGTAGGGTTTTGCTTAAGTTGGGTGCGTTGTCTTTCAATTCAAACACTCACACACATTGAGCCTTCGCTCTTATTTGCAAGACCCGAGTAAGGGCCCATATACCTACTCTATATACATATCTCCCTTCGGCACTTACTTTACAAGTCATTTCCCTTCGGTTATTTCCCTTCAGTATTGTCTTTACATTCGGATTTTCCCTTTGGAGTAGCATGAGTTTGCATTGCATCTACGCCATACCACGAGGTAGGACGCATATTGCATCAAAGCAAGCCCCGCTCGAATTCGCCCATGTAGTGGAGTGTTCATAACACACAAACTAGGTGGCCCGAAAAGGGATAAAAGGAAAGACTTAGGCACGTGCAAATCCACGTGATCTAAAATATGCAATCGCATCTAAAAAACCCGAATTAGACACCTTGTACCGCTTCGTAGACTTTCTCTCCCAAAACTCGATTTTTGCAAAGCGTACAGACTGACACTTGCGCATCGGTGCAAGAAGGTCTGCGACGACAAGAGCTCACTTGCTCACAGTCGCCACGATTAGAAGTCAGTTTTAAATATATCTTCGCTAGCTTAGGTAAGCTAGTTGGCACGCCCTGTTTGCATGAATAGGCCTTAGACACACGAGAGGATCCGCTCCAAGCCCTGAAAAGGTGAGAAGCGGGGATTTTTTGCGCGTCTACAGGGCTCTCTTTGGCTTTTCTAGTCTTGTCTTGATCAGGCCAAGCTGCTTCGGGGTTTCAAAAACGTGTTTTAAAAGGTTTTTAAAGCCACATTACACATTTTTGAAATACAAAGTTCAAAACATATGTACAGGGTTGCCTGGAAGGCTCCTGGGTTTTCAGACTCAAAATGGCCCTTTGGGGCAGCTTTACAAAACCAGGTTTGTTTTAAGGAATTCGTGGGATTTCGGGGTATTTACAGCAGCCACAGAGTATTTCTCCAAATGGGTGGAAGCCATTTCCCTAACCAACGTGCTGGGGCAACATGTGGTGGCTTTCATTCGGAGGAATATCTTGACTCGATTTTGGGTTCCACGAGACCTTGTGTCTAATAATGGCACCCCATTCAGGAACGAGCGGATGGTTAAGTTGTGCAACACGTATGGCATAGCTCACTGTAGACGCGCGAAAATCCCCGCCTCTGGCTTCTCAGGGCCTGGAGCGGATCCTCTCGTGTGTCTAAGGCCTATTTATATAAACAGGGCGTGCCAGCTAGCTTACCTAAGATAGCGAAGACATATTTTAAGCTGACTTCCAATCGTGGCGACTGTGAGCAAGTGAGCTCTTGTCGTCGCAGACCTTCTTACACCGATGCGCAAGGGTCAGTTTGTACGCTTTGAAAAATCGAGTTTTAGGGTATAGAAAGCCTACGAAGCGGTTTGAGGTGTTTAATTCGGGTCTTTTAGATACGATTGCAGATTTTAGATCACGTGGATTTGCACGTGCCTAAGTCTTTCTTTTTGTCCCTTTATGGGCCACCTAGGTGTGTGTTATGAACACTCCACTACATGGGGCGAATTTGAGCGGGAATACGGGACTTGCTTTAATGCAATATGCGTCCTACCTCGTGGTATGGCGTAGATGCAATGCAAACTCACGCTACTCCAAAGGGAAAACCCGAATGTAAAGACAATGCCGAAGGGAAATAATCGAAGGGAAATAACCGAAGGGAAATGATTTGTAATGTAAATGCCGAAGGGAGATATGTATATAGGGTATATACGTGCCCTTACTTGGGTCTTGAAAATAAGAGCGAAGGCTCAATGTGGGTGCGTGCTTGAATTGAAAGACTTACACACACGACATGAAATGAAAACCCAAATAGTATAGCACAGCCCTTACTTGGGTCTTTCAAATAAGAGCGAAGGCTCAATGTGTGTGAGTGCTTGAATTGAAAGATAACACACCCAACTTCAGCAAAATCCTACGTAAGTTAAAATATATATGTATATATGTATATTAGGGGCTGATTAGGCCCGTGTGTGTTCAAAATCATGCACAACTAGGAGAGTGCACATGTGTGTGGGTGTGCCAAGCCACATTATTACAAGCGGGGGGAGACTATGCTCTGTTATTACAACCCCGTATCGAATTGAATCTTAAGCAAGTATACAACTAAGGACCGAGTTAGGCACTTACTAATAGTTGGTCCGAAGATGCCTTGCTTGAGCATGGGCTTGGCCTTCGCCTTGGGCTGCAAGAGGGAGCTCCGCGAAGTTGAACGGCAAGGGGTTGCTGGCTGGGTGCCTTGGGCACGCGGAAGAGATGCCTTGAAGGTGGCCAGCTACTTGAAAAGGGGCTGCCTTGGCGTGTGGGGCTAAGGTGAGTATGTAGGGTCACTAAGGAAGGGTTGTGAGGTTAAGGAGTATGACACTAAGGGGAGCCTAAGGGAGTGTCTAATGGAGCACCTAAGGGAAGGATGTGGCTGGCCAAATGGAGGTGACAGTCGGTTGGAGTGGCCGACTAGGGGAACTTGATGGTGGCGGGCTGCTAGGGTGGCTATGGGTGGAGTATGGGAAGGAAGCTAGCTAGGGTATGGGGCAAGGTGGTGGTGGGCGTAGTGAGGTGATATGGGCAGGTTTTAGGGAATTGGGTGGAGTGGCCGGGTGTGGCTGGGGTATCTAGGTAGTGGCGGGTAGTTAGGGTGGTTATGTCCTGGCCGAATGGGAGGGGGGGGGCGACGGATGGCTGGTGTTAGGGGAAGATGGTGGTGGTGCAGGTGGTTGAGAGTGGAGGGGGAGTGGAGAAGAGGTGAGGTAGGGTATGGGATACTAACCGAATGATGGGAGGCGGCGGGTGGTTGAGGAGAAGCCGGGTGTGGTGGAGTGGCTGGTTCGGCTGGATGAAGAGGATGGCGACGGATGGCTGGGGAGTGGTGGAGCAGGTGGAGCACGGTGGTTGTGCAGGGGATGGTGCAGGTGGAGAGCCGGTTGGGAGTGGGGCAGGTGGAAGTGAAGAAGAGGTGGAAGGTCAGCTGGAAATGGAGGACCCAAGGCTTGAAAAACCCGCCCACTAGGGGGGGGGTTTATAGCCTTTGTGAAGGGCGGTGGGGTTGGTTTTGGGGTAGTGGTTAGGTGGTCTAGGGGTGGTGGTAAGATAGTAAGGTTGGCTGGTATTAGGGTAGGGCCAAATATTTTAGATACAAGGGGTTTTGGGTAAGTTGTGGGCTAGGTTTAGGTGGGGTGGTTTAGAGGTTTAGGGTTTAGCTAAGTGGGTTGGTTTTAGGGTGAGGTTTAGTGAGGTGGGTTAGGTGATTAGGCTAGGATTAGGTTAGGTTTAGGGAAATTAACCTAGGTTTAGGGAAGGATTAGGGAAGTGGGTCAGGTGATTAGGTTGGGATTAGGTCGGGATTAGGGAAGTGGGTTAGGTGATTAGGCTCAGATTAGGACAGGATTAGGGTAAAAGGTTAGGATTAGGCGTTTTTGGTTAGGTTTAGCTTAAGGAGCTCCCTTTGCATGACCCATGGACCCTAATCATATCATGTTGGTGCAGCCCTAGGTTAGGTTTTGGCTAATTACAAGCTTAAACCCACTTAATTAGGCTAACCCACATGATTAACCCCAAACTTGACACACAAGTCAAGCTTAATTACAACACACACTTGATCTTATCCTCCCCCACTCTCTCTCATGCCCATAATCCCACGTGAATTTCAAGTGGGCCCCACCTCCTTTTATGAGAAGGTGATGTGGGCCATGGATATGGATATTGAATTGGATCTCTGGATCCAAATCCAAATCCAAGTCCATACATGGGTTTGGATTAGGATCTGGATATATATGGTCCAGATCCAATCGAAACTGAATTCTGACTCCTTCAAGCTGTGTTCGAAACGAACGGTTTGTGCGGGGCCTGACAGCATTAGTACTCCGTCTACGTTGGGTCTTTGCCAACATGATCGTCCGCCTCTGTTTTCGCCTTCTCGAGATGACTTCAAATGATGTTTTGATGATAACAGGGTCTTGGACGTTCGAGATCCTGGGGGTGGATTTGATATGAGAGTTGTTGTGCCGAGCTCGACATGTGCTCCGGTTTCGGGCTCTCCTTTGCTTTTCTGGTCCTATTTGGATTAGGCCAAGCTGCTTCTGGGTTTCAAAAACGTGTTTTAAAAGGTTTTTAAAGCCATGTTGTATATTTTTGAAATACAAAGTTCAAAACATATGTACAAGGTTGTCTAGAAGGCTCCTGGGTTTCCAGACTCAAAATGGCCCTTTAGGGTTGCTTTTACAAAACCAGGTTGTTTTGAGGAATTCGTGGGATTTCGGGGTGTTTGCAGATGCCCCTCTTTGGCCTTGTCCAAATCGATTTGGATAAGGGCAAAGATGACAAACACCCCTTTCAATGTCTCCCTAGATCTGGCCACGAAGAATATGGGATCACCCCAATCTTTAGCAAAATCTCAATTTACAAACTCTGGTAGGAGGAGATATCATGCCAAAGGGTTAGGTATGGAATCTGGTCCTAAATGGGATCATGTTTATGTAAGTACCATGCGTGGAATGCAGATGACATGGGTATGGTGCCAAGAGTGGCGACCTCCCAGAGACTAGATGTGGTCGAACTCTACAGACTTACAAGGCCTACTGCTCCAAGTGAGCAAATCCTATGATGTTTGATGTTTGATTTTTCAAAATCTATTTACAAAATTTATTTACAAAAGGGACAATTGTCTTGAGTCTCGATCCTAAGGATCTCGAGCTTTTCGTGTTTGCCCTTGTTTGAGTCTTAACACTCGCTAATCTAAAGGAGGTTTTGTAAGAAAACAAGCTATATTTCAAATTCCTACGCCTTACTCGAAACGTCGAATTCTCAAACAAGATGAAATTCTAGTAAGTAAATCCTATTTTTACTTTAGGACTCCTCGAAATGAACCATGCTTTAGCTTGGGATAAGCTAGGGATGGGAAAGAGATACCACGGTCCCTTCTAAAGTGTCCCATGATTTAAGGCATAGAAGGCAGAAAACTGCTCTTTTTGAGCTTTTTAGCCTCTTTTTCCTTTTTTTCATCGAGGGTCTCCCTTTGGGAGTATTTTTTCTTTAATCCCTCTTTTTCACAAGAGAATCGATTTTTTCTTTTGAATTCTGGTTTCTTTCTTTTGGAAAGATACTTTGAATGGAAAATTCCCTTTGTTTGGGTCGTGTTTTTCCTTTTGGAAGTAGAAGAGAAGAGGGGAGGACTTATCCCAAGCCTACACTCGATCCATTCCAGATCAGCCTATTTAGAAATAGCACGTACTACTTGCAAGTATCTTGCTATGTTGAACTAGGCCTTTCTTTGTAAGAAGAAGGATTTTGAAATGTAACCACGATTTTGAAGACTCCACTATTTCACAAGTGCGAATTCTCTCACTCAGGGTCACATGATTTCGCCTTTGCACCTTATTCACATGTCTCAGGGCAGCTATCCCTAAAATTTTCGAAAACTAGAATTTAATCCAAATCCTACACATGATACTTCTTTAAGTATTGAATATTGATAGGATCTGCCAAATTCCTACCTTCTACATCGATCAACCAATACGAATTGTTCGTGGTGGTTGCTCGTACAACATAGGGTCCATCCCACTTGGGGCGCCACTTTTCGAGTGGATGTGGGCCACGATAATGGATGATTTTCAAAACCAGATCCCCCACTTCAATGTGGCGAGGTCTCATGTGTTTGCTATAATGTCGGGCTATCCTTTGCTGGTATGCACGAGCATGATCCATGGCAAGGAGTCGCCTCTCATCTAGCAAATCTAGTTCGGAAATCCTAGCATGCTGAAGCGTCTCTAGGGGGAGGTCGAGTGCAACGGATGTATGGAATGAATGCAGTTGAGTATGAATGGGAAGAATGGCATTTGTGCCATAGACCAATTCGAATGGTGTGGCATTCGTGGGAGTCCGGATGGAAGTCCTATAAGCCCATAAGGCTTCATCTAGCTTCTCGTGCCACGTCCTACCCTTCTCTAAAGTTTTCTCAATTATACTAATGAGAGTCTTGTTTGTGGCTTCGGCTTGGCCATTGCCTTGAGGGTAGTAGGGCGAGGAGAAGTGGTGAGTTATGCCATACGTGTTTGTAAACACCCCAAATCTTCTATATTTCAAAAACTCTCGAAACACCAAAAAGCTCATTTGAGCCAAAACGACGACCTGTTTTGAAATGTGAAAACAGGTACAGAAGGCAAAAGAAGACCCTAGGCCCGAAGAGGATTCAAGCCCAGAGCTTCAGAAGCCACTCCCTGATAAAAAAACAAACAAAAGAAAGCAGAGCCCATTTGATGAAAAGCTCAACGGAGTCCAGAACGGCGAGACGGAGTCCGGACGACAAAGTTGGGGAAAACCCAGCACCAGACGGAGCGCTGATGAAGCCAGTGCCCGCACAGATCGTTCGCCTCGAGAAGCCAAGAAGGACTGTCCGAAGAAATTTTGATTTGGATCTGGACCATATATATCCAGATCCAAATCCATGTAATGAATAGTGTTTGGATTTGGGCCAATCCAAATAGTGTTTGGGTCGATCCAAATAGTGTTTGGATTTGGATTGGATCCAAATAGTGTTTGGATTGGATCGGATCTGGATCAAAATATCCATATCCGTATCCATAAAAATATTGGGTTTGGATCGGATACAGATCTCAAAATATCCGAGATCCAATATCCAGATCCAAATAGTGTTTGGATTTGGGTATGGATCCAAACCCCAAACCCAAACCCAAATCCAAGACCCACCTCAAATCTCTATAAATAGAGGTGAGGGGGTCCATGTAAAGGGTTCATGCAAATATTTGGGAGGAGAGAGAGGGAGTGATAGACCTAGCCATGTGGGCTCATTGGGTGAGGTGGGTTCAAGCCATGTGGGCTAAGTGGGTCTAGACCAAGTGGCTGCAACCAAGGTGGGCTGGACCAAGAGGCTGCAACCATGGAGACGTGGGCTCAAGCCATGAAGGACCGGCTCCAAGAGGTAAACCTAACCCCAACCTAGCCTAGGTTCGAACCTACCTAACCCTAACTGAACCTAACCCTAACTGAACCAACCTAACCCTAACTGAACCCTAACTAGACCTAACCTAACCCCAACCGCCTCAAACCATCCCTAACAAACCCCAACAACTTCACCCCGGCCGGCCGTGAGCAACCAGCGCCTGCCGCGCGCCCTGAGTCCTGCCGCGCGCCCCTGTTGCCTGCCGCGCCACGCGCCACAGCGCTCCACGCGCCACAGCGCTCCACGCGCCACAGCGCTCCCTGCTTCCTGCCGCGCGCCCCTCTGTCGCCTGCACGCCCCGTGCCGCAGCCGTCCCGCGCGCCAGACGCCTCCCTGCGCCCCAGCGCGCCCAGCGCCAGACGCCCGTCTGCTGCGCCAGGCGCCAGACGTCTCCCTGCCGACCCGACAGCCTCCCTACCGCCCTGTCCACCTTCCTGCCGACCCAACCTGCACCCTGGCCGTGACCTGTACCCTAGGACAGACCCTAGGACAGACCCTACACAGCCCCCATCTTGGCCGAACCTTAGTTCCCCTAAGACCCTAATCGTGCCCCATAGAACCTCCCTCAAAGCCCCCTAGGATAACCCCCTCTTGGCTGCCCAAGGTGAACCGTGAGCCCACGTGCAAGCAAGTTGAACATGGACCAGCTATTTGTAAGTGTCTAAACTTGGTCTATTACATTAACTTGCTTTATATTCAATTAAATTTTGATACGGGGTTGTAGTAAAGGAGCTTCGTCTCCCCCCGATTGTAATAACGTGGTTTGACACACCCACACACACGCGCACTTGAGCCTTTCCGCTCTTAGTCGTACACTTTTTGCACACACACGGGCCTAACCAGCCCTTAATATATAGTTATATTTATATATTTTAAGTCAAGGGGGTTTTTAATTGAGTCGTGTGTGTTGTCTTTCCATTTTCCACACGCACACACATTGAGCCTTCGCTCTTACTCCCAAGACCTTAGTAAAGGCCTTATTGCAGTTATATTTGGGTTTCATTTATGTCGTGTGCGTAGTACTTCAATTCTACACTCACACACATTGAGCTTTCGCTCTTACTCCCAAGACCTTAGTCAAGGCATACTGCAATTTATATTTGGGTTTCATTTCATGTCGTGTGTGTAAATCTTTCAATTCAAGCACGCACACACATTGAGCCTTCGCTCTTATTTACAAAACCCAAGTAAGGGCCCCTACATATACTCTATATAAAGTATTTCTTTCGGCTACGTCTTTAAGATTCGGGTTTTAAGGTTCAAGTCGTGTGCGTTGTCTTTCAATATATACACGACACACACTTACACAATTGAGCCTTTCCGCTCTTAAGATATAGCCATATTTCCCCTTCCGCTATTTACTTTACAAGTCATTTCCCTTCGGCTATTTACTTTACAAGTCATTTCCCTTCGGCAATTTCCCTTCGGCATTGCCTTTTAATTTCGGGTTTTCCCTTTGGAGTAGCGTGAGTTTGCATTGCATCTACGCCATACCACGAGGTAGGACGCATATTGCATCGAAGCAAGCCCCGTACTCCCGCTCAAATTCGCCCCATGTAGTGGAGTGTTCATAACACACACCTAGGTGGCCCATAAAGGGATAAAAAGAAAGACTTAGGCACGTGCAAATCCACGTGATCTAAAATCTGAGAATCGTACAAACCCGAATCAAATCGTGCAAGACTTAGGGTCGTCCAACCCTTACAAAGTCAAAATCGCCCAAATGCATGGTTTTCAAAAGGTTTTAAAACACTTCTTCATTCAAAATATATTTTGAGTTAAACTTGTTTCAAAACGAAGTCTCTAAGCGTACAGACTGACCCTTGCGCATCGGTGCAAGAAGGTCTGCGACGTAAAAATCCCGCTTGCCTACAATCGCCTTTCAAAAGTCAGATTATTTTCAAAACATACTTTGCTAGTTAAAGTAAACTAGCTGGCACGCCCATAAAGCGAAGTAGATTGCGAAAAGGTTCACTTCAGGCCTAAGAACCCATAAGTGAAAATTTTCGTTGTCTACAATTTGGCACGCCCGGTGGGACCCGGGACTTAAGCAGACTTCAAACAAACGAGTTATACTCAAATTTTCGGAAAAAAGTGTTTTTCTTCAAAAATCGTGCATACTTAGGAAAATTGCATGAAAATGGATAGAAAGCTACAAAAATCTTCGTTGAGTAAACTAAAAGAGGTTTTCAAATCAGATAAAGCCCAAAGAGAGCTCGATGAGATTGAAAAAATATTTCAAAAGATGGATGCTTTAAGCAAGGAGCTTAAAGCCCATCGAACACATAGCAGCTCTTCGAGGGCACATACAGATCGTGAATTGAAAACCGATCTCAAACTCAACGAAGGATTGGAGATTAGAGACAAATCCCAGCAAAGGGATAAGTCGTCCACTCCTACAACTTCAAGCTTTTCAAAATCCATAGAAAAACCAAAAAAAGATTTTTCTATTTCAAAAAACCAAAAAAATCTTGAAAATTTGGAAAAAGAAAAAAAAATTGAAAAACAAAATTTTGAAATTTCGAAAACTTCAAGTCCTAAGTCTAGGCACACACATACAGTGGGACATGAAGTCCACACCCTACAAAGGAACGAGAGTGAAAAACAGGAAGGTTTCGAAAGGAAACGCCTCGTTAAACCCCGGGGGCTCAAAACAGAGTTACCCGGGAAATCGGCTTGCTCTCACCCTGAAAAGGTAGACAAGCCACAAAGAGGTATGCCTGAAACCCATCCTTCTCAAGACTCTCTTCTTCATGTAGGGTCATCAGATGCATTGGATAACCCCTTTGCACACACAAACCCACTAACTGTGCCAAAACTTGAGGATTTTCAAGGTGCGCCAACTATCGCGCACCATTCAAAGGAATTTCAAAAACAAAAAGAAGTTTCGAAAATGGTAGACATGGAGACCCCTAATGCATGCATCGACATCTTAGGAGCTCATAACCCTACCATAGAAAAACCCACTTCTTCGAGCCTAGTCCTGTGCCCTGGAGCCAAGGCTATGGCTTTGAAACAAAAAAATCAATCCCTAGGGGCACCACGAGTTGAACCTAGGGACCAAGTCAAAGACTTCAAGGGACCTTGCATGGCTCCCCTTGAAGTAAATCTTTCCCAAAATAGGGTATGGAACCATAAGTTTTCCATAACCCTGCTATGTCCAAAACTCCTCAAGGAACCAAGCTTGGCTTTCCTTGAGGGCAAAGTCTCCCAAACCAGGTTTGTATGGAAGCCCAAGTCTTCCATCACCCCGAATCCAAACTCCCGATATCCAAAAGGGTATATATCCCCAACATGGACGATTCCATGTTCCAAGACCATGATTTATACCAAAACTTTTCGAAAAGCAAAAAGTCTTGGAACATGATTCTGAATATGGGATATAAACCCTACGCGGGCCTGGGAACCCGAAACCAAGGTAGGCTTGAGCCTGTCCTACCTAAAACCAATAGGGAACGATATGGACTGGGCTACAGCCCACCCATACCACCAGAGCCGCCACCTAAGACCATCTGGGTCAAGGGTGCCTTGTAGAACCTCTAAAACCGAAACCCATGTCTTAGACCTATCTGATTAGAGTCTGATTCATGAATGTTTTCTTTGAAGGTTCAATGGAAGATCCCTACTTTTGAAAAAGACAAAAAAAGTTGAAAACTCTCAAAATCTCAAAAACATTTGGAAAAACAAAAATTCCAAAAAGAAATTTTGTTTCAAAAGCCTTTGGCCATGTACAAAGCCCATTTTCGAAAAATTGTAAAAATGCTTTCGAAAAAATGTATATACTCCCTGAAACCAAGTATCCGAAAAGTTGGTCCATCCCACCCTTTTGCCTAGAGCTTTTTCAAAAATGAAAAGCTCGAGAATCACCAAAGCAAGGAGGAATAAACACCTCCAAGCTTCCTGAACTTCGCAAAAATCCTTAACTTATGGAAAATTGGGGATTTTTAGAAATAAGTTAACCCATAGTGTGTGCATAAGCATCATGCATTACACTTTGAAATCATTCATATGCATCGAGTCTAGACATCATTCTAGAAATCGAATTCAGGGTTTTGCAAAATCAAAGGGGCAATAAGAGTCGACCCCCTAAGTATCGAGCCTTCATAGGCATGTCTCCATACAAATCAAAACCAACACCTTCGAGGCAAATTTTAAAAAAAAGGAAAATCTTGAAAAAGGGTTACACATTTCACAAAAACCTTTCATGGCTTTGAAAAGAAAGATTTTCTTCAACTTCTGGTTTATATAAAAACCTTGATTGTGTTAGGATAAAGAACATGAATCTCACGATGAAATATGGAGACCATGTCAAAACTAAAACCTGATGGCCATGACGATCACTTAGGGCTGGTTATGTTTCCCATCCTTGAGCAAAAAGTATCATGATCATGTTAGAAAAACCATGGAAGTGCATGGACATGAACATACCATTGTCCATCCAAAATCCCTTTGAAAAACCATGGCCCTTCACCATATGGCCATGTGAAATTCCCATCAAGCTAGGGGCATTTTTAAACACAGCCCCTAGACACTTTCCATGGATAAGTGAACGCATCTCCTTCATGATTTGTGAGATACATTTCATGTGTTCATCATTGCATAAAAACATGTATTTCCATTTTAAATCACATGGAGTGCATAGCATGCATCATATCACCCCGAAGAAAGCCCAAAAGGGTGGCAAACTCGAGTAGAAATGTCCCCATGTCTTCGAAAGGGCAACAAAAATTAGAAATTTGTTGATATTGTGGATAGAAATTAGCAAAACCTCGAAAATGCCCGAATATTCAAAAGGGTTTATGCTGAATTCTTTTTCAAAAAGATTTTGAAAAATCGAACTCCTTTGAAACTTCTTGAAAGAAGGATCGAAGTAGATTGTATAACCCCGAATGGAGGAATCTATACTTTTCGAAAAGTAGAGTCTTCCAAAAATGAATTGGCTATATTTCAAAGAACCCTGGCTTACAAGATTAAGCCTTGTTCAAAATATCAAAATATTTTCGAATAGCAGATGCTATTAAGAAATAGGACGATCTCGTTTGAATCGAGTAACCAAAGGGATAAGCCCTCCCCCATCCTACTTTCTCTCTGAAAAGGAAAATTGGCTATTTTCAAAAGAAAGAAAAAAAAATCGAGAATACAAAAACTCCTCCGAAAGTGGTCTTCCCTTCATAAACAGGGAATACAAAAACTCCTCCGAAAGAGGTCTTCTCGTTCAAAAGAAAAAGGAGATATAAAAACACTCCTCCCAAAGAGGTCTTCCCTTCATAAACAGGGAATACAAAAACTCCTCCAAAGAGCTGCTCTCCTTTAAAGAAAAGAGGGATTAATGAAAAAATACTCCCAAAGGGAGACCCTCTGTGAAAAAAGAAACAAAAAGCCAAAGCTCCAAAGAGCGATTTTCCGATTCTTTGCCTAAAACCACGGGACGCTTCAGAAGGGACCGTGGTATCTCTTTCCCATATCCCTACGGCTTATCCCCGAGGAAAAAGATTCAAATTTGCGAAAATCCTAAAGTACGAATAAAATCGGCTTATTTGGATTTCATTTTGTTTGAGAACTCGACTCTGTTTTGTAGGAAATGGAACTTTGAAATGTTTTCCAAGTTTTCCTACCCAAAAAACCTCTACTGAGTAGCAGGTATTGAAACCCGAATGAAGGGAAGTATGAAAAATGGAAGTCCTTTTCGATACAAGTTAAAAGGAGTTCCTTTTCAAAAAGAAATTTTCGAAAAACCCACGAATGTCAAAAAGACATGGGTAAAAACCTGCTCGGAGCAACCAGCCTCAAAAGGCTCTCTTCGGGCTCAAAAACCAAAAATAAATTTTTCTCATGCATGCATTCAAAGAGTCGTTCGTGCATGATCATACATATAGGGAAATAGCTAGGAAAAGCCCCCTTTTTGCTAAAAATCCCCACCTGTGGAAAAAGAAAACAGGGTTTTTGCGAAATAAATGGTGTATTCTCGAGAAAATTTGAGGGAAAAACCAAAATAGGGTGTTTCTTCTTTGCCATTATCCAAATACATTTGGATAATGCCAAAGAGGGGCATCTGTAAACACCCCAAATCTTCTATATTTCAAAAACTCTCGAAACACCAAAAAGCTCATTTGAGCCAAAACGACGACCTGTTTTGAAATGTGAAAACAGGTACAGAAGGCAAAAGAAGACCCTAGGCCCGAAGAGGATTCAAGCCCAGAACTTCAGAAGCCACTCCCTGATAAAAAAACAAACAAAAGAAAGCAGAGCCCATTTGATGAAAAGCTCAACGGAGTCCAGAACGGCGAGACGGAGTCCGGACGACAAAGTTGGGGAAAACCCAGCACCAGACGGAGCGCTGATGAAGCCAGTGCCCGCACAGATCGTTCGCCTCGAGAAGCCAAGAAGGACTGTCCGAAGAAATTTTGATTTGGATCTGGACCATATATATCCAGATCCAAATCCATGTAATGAATAGTGTTTGGATTTGGGCCAATCCAAATAGTGTTTGGGTCGATCCAAATAGTGTTTGGATTTGGATTGGATCCAAATAGTGTTTGGATTGGATCGGATCTGGATCAAAATATCCATATCCGTATCCATAAAAATATTGGGTTTGGATCGGATACAGATCTCAAAATATCCGAGATCCAATATCCAGATCCAAATAGTGTTTGGATTTGGGTATGGATCCAAACCCCAAACCCAAACCCAAATCCAAGACCCACCTCAAATCTCTATAAATAGAGGTGAGGGGGTCCATGTAAAGGGTTCATGCAAATATTTGGGAGGAGAGAGAGGGAGTGATAGACCTAGCCATGTGGGCTCATTGGGTGAGGTGGGTTCAAGCCATGTGGGCTAAGTGGGTCTAGACCAAGTGGCTGCAACCAAGGTGGGCTGGACCAAGAGGCTGCAACCATGGAGACGTGGGCTCAAGCCATGAAGGACCGGCTCCAAGAGGTAAACCTAACCCCAACCTAGCCTAGGTTCGAACCTACCTAACCCTAACTGAACCTAACCCTAACTGAACCAACCTAACCCTAACTGAACCCTAACTAGACCTAACCTAACCCCAACCGCCTCAAACCATCCCTAACAAACCCCAACAACTTCACCCCGGCCGGCCGTGAGCAACCAGCGCCTGCCGCGCGCCCTGAGTCCTGCCGCGCGCCCCTGTTGCCTGCCGCGCCACGCGCCACAGCGCTCCCTGCTTCCTGCCGCGCGCCCCTCTGTCGCCTGCACGCCCCGTGCCGCAGCCGTCCCGCGCGCCAGACGCCTCCCTGCGCCCCAGCGCGCCCAGCGCCAGGCGCCCGTCTGCTGCGCCAGGCGCCAGACGTCTCCCTGCCGACCCGACAGCCTCCCTGCCGCCCTGTCCACCTTCCTGCCGACCCAACCTGCACCCTGGCCGTGACCTGTACCCTAGGACAGACCCTAGGACAGACCCTACACAGCCCCCATCTTGGCCGAACCTTAGTTCCCCTAAGACCCTAATCGTGCCCCATAGAACCTCCCTCAAAGCCCCCTAGGATAACCCCCTCTTGGCTGCCCAAGGTGAACCGTGAGCCCACGTGCAAGCAAGTTGAACATGGACCAGCTATTTGTAAGTGTCTAAACTTGGTCTATTACATTAACTTGCTTTATATTCAATTAAATTTTGATACGGGGTTGTAGTAAAGGAGCTTCGTCTCCCCCCGATTGTAATAACGTGGTTTGACACACCCACACACACGCGCACTTGAGCCTTTCCGCTCTTAGTCGTACACTTTTTGCACACACACGGGCCTAACCAGCCCTTAATATATAGTTATATTTATATATTTTAAGTCAAGGGGGTTTTTAATTGAGTCGTGTGTGTTGTCTTTCCATTTTCCACACGCACACACATTGAGCCTTCGCTCTTACTCCCAAGACCTTAGTAAAGGCCTTATTGCAGTTATATTTGGGTTTCATTTATGTCGTGTGCGTAGTACTTCAATTCTACACTCACACACATTGAGCTTTCGCTCTTACTCCCAAGACCTTAGTCAAGGCATACTGCAATTTATATTTGGGTTTCATTTCATGTCGTGTGTGTAAATCTTTCAATTCAAGCACGCACACACATTGAGCCTTCGCTCTTATTTACAAGACCCAAGTAAGGGCCCCTACATATACTCTATATAAAGTATTTCTTTCGGCTACGTCTTTAAGATTCGGGTTTTAAGGTTCAAGTCGTGTGCGTTGTCTTTCAATATATACACGACACACACTTACACAATTGAGCCTTTCCGCTCTTAAGATATAGCCATATTTCCCCTTCCGCTATTTACTTTACAAGTCATTTCCCTTCGGCTATTTACTTTACAAGTCATTTCCCTTCGGCAATTTCCCTTCGGCATTGCCTTTTAATTTCGGGTTTTCCCTTTGGAGTAGCGTGAGTTTGCATTGCATCTATGCCATACCACGAGGTAGGACGCATATTGCATCGAAGCAAGCCCCGTACTCCCGCTCAAATTCGCCCCATGTAGTGGAGTGTTCATAACACACACCTAGGTGGCCCATAAAGGGATAAAAAGAAAGACTTAGGCACGTGCAAATCCACGTGATCTAAAATCTGAGAATCGTACAAACCCGAATCAAATCGTGCAAGACTTAGGGTCGTCCAACCCTTACAAAGTCAAAATCGCCCAAATGCATGGTTTTCAAAAGGTTTTAAAACACTTCTTCATTCAAAATATATTTTGAGTTAAACTTGTTTCAAAACGAAGTCTCTAAGCGTACAGACTGACCCTTGCGCATCGGTGCAAGAAGGTCTGCGACGTAAAAATCCCGCTTGCCTACAATCGCCTTTCAAAAGTCAGATTATTTTCAAAACATACTTTGCTAGTTAAAGTAAACTAGCTGGCACGCCCATAAAGCGAAGTAGATTGCGAAAAGGTTCACTTCAGGCCTAAGAACCCATAAGTGAAAATTTTCGTTGTCTACAGTGTTGCACAACTTAACCATCCGCTCGTTCTTGAATGGGGTGCCATTATCAGACACAAGGTCTAGTGGAACCCCAAATCGAGCCAAGATATTCCTCCGGATGAAAGCCACCACATGTTGCCCCAGCTCGTTGGTTAGGGATATGGCTTCCACCCACTTGGAGAAATACTCCGTGGCTACTAAAATAAATCGATGCCCATTCGAGGCCTTTGGAAATATTGGGCCTACTATGTCAAACGCCCACATGGTGAATGGCCAGGGGCTGACCACGGAATGCAATGCAGATGAAGGGATATGAATGGCGTGCCCATGCATTTGACATGGATGACACTTCCTAACATGATCGTGACAATCCTTTTTCAGGGTGGACCAAAAATAGCCCCCTCTAAGTATTTTCATTGCCATCATATTGGCATTAACATGACCTCCACATTCTCCATCGTGGAACTCATGCAACAGTATCCTAGCCTCCTCTAGGTCGATACACCTAAGCAGAATGCCGGTAAAACTTTTTTTGTATAAAACCCCACCCAGAATGGTGTATCGGGTCGAAATCTTACGGATGAATGCCTTATCTTTGGATGTGGCATCCTTAATGAATCCCTCATTTTCTAGAAATTGTTTTATGTCATAAAACCAGGGTTTTTCAATAGACTCTGGGTTATTTTGGCAAATGTCCAAGTCGTGTGTGGATGGGTGGGGCGCATGACATATTTCCAAAGATCTAGTCCCTGAAATGGGATCGACCTTCAGGGATGAACACAAGGAGGAGAGGGCATCGGCGATGCCATTGTCCTCCCTTCCTACGTGTGTGAGTTTACACGATTGGAAGGACTGGACCAATCGAGTGGCCAACTCATGATATGTGTAGACGCGCAAAAATCCCCGCCTCTCGCCTTTTCAGGGCTCGGAGCGGATCCTCTCGTGTGTCTAAGGCCTATGTATGCAAACAGGGTGTGCCAGCTAGCTTACCTAAGCTAGCGAAGATATTTTTAACACTGACTTCTAAACGTGGCGACTATGAGCAAGTAAGCTCTTGTCGTCGCAGACCTTCTTGCACCGATGCGCAAGGGTCAGTCTGTACGCTTTGCAAAAATCGAGTTTTGGGATAGAAAGCCTACGAAGCGGTTCGAGGTGTCTATTTCAGGTCTTTTAAATGTGATTGCATGTTTTAGATCATGTGGATTTGCATGTGCCTAAGTCTTTTTCTTTTATCCCTTTTCGGGCCACCTAGTTTGTGTGTTATGAACACTCCACTACATGGGTGAATTCGAGCGGGGCTTGCTTTGATGCAATTTGCGTCCTACCTCGTGGTATGGTGTAGATGCAATGCAAACTCACGCTACTCCAAAGGGAAAACCCGAAATGTAAAGACAATACTGAAGGGAAATAACCGAAGGGAAATAACCGAAGGGAAATAACCGAAGGGAAATGACTTGTAAAGTAAGTGCCGAAGGGAGATATGTATATAGAATATGTATATGAGCCCTTACTCGGGTCTTGCAAATAAGAGCGAAGGCTCAATGTGGGTGCGTGCTTGAATTGAAAGACTTACACACACGACATGAAATTAAACCCAAATATAAATTGCAGTATGGCCTTGACTAAGGTCTTGAGAGTAAGAGCGAAGGCTCAATGTGTGTGAGAGTGCTTGAATTGAAGTACTACACACACGACATAAATGAAACCCAAATATAACTGCAATAAGGCCTTTACTAAGGTCTTTGGGAATAAGAGCGAAGGCTCAATGTGTGTGAAGTGCTTGAATTGAAAGACTTACACACACAACATGAAATGAAACCCAAATAGTATAGGTCGGCCCTTACTTGGGTCTTTCAAATAAGAGCGAAAGCTCAATGTGTGTGAGAGTGCTTGAATTGAAAGACTTACTCACACGACATGAAATGAAACCCAAATAGTATAGGTCGGCCCTTACTTGGGTCTTTCAAATAAGAGCGAAAGCTCAATGTGTGTGAGTGCTTGAATTGAAAGACAACGCACCCAACTTAAGCAAAAACCCTTCGAGAATGAAAGTATATATATATATTTATGTATTAGGGGCTGATTAGGCCCGTGTGTGTTCAAAATCGTGCACAACTAAGAGAGTGCACGTGTGTGGGTGTGCCAAGCCACGTTATTACAAGCGGGGGGAGACTATGCTCCGTTATTACAACCCCGTATCAAATTGAATCTCAAGCAAGTATACAACTAAAGACCGAGTTTAGGCACTTACGAGTAGCTGGTCCGTAGAGGCCTTGCTTGAGCGTGGGCTTGGCCTTCGCCTTGGGCTGCAAACGGGAGCTCCGCGAGGGTGAACGACAAGGGGTGCTGGCCGGGCTGCAAATGGGGCACGGGATAGGCACCTTGAAGATGGCCGGCTACAAGTGGATGTTGCCTTGATGTGGGGAATTAAAGGGGCTGGGCCAAGTGAGTGTGTAGGGTCACTAGAAGAGTATAGAGTGTTAGGGAGTATGGACCTAAGGGGAGCTTAAGGGAAGGCCGAATGGGACACCTAGGGGAAAAGAGATGGCTGGCCGGGTGTAGTTAGGGTAGTTAGGTAGTGGTCGGTGGTTTAGGTTGTGATAGGTTCGGCTGAGTGAGAATGGTGGCAGCAAAGGGGAATGGCTGGTGGTAGGGTGTTGTGGTAGGGTTTTGGTGGCTGAGAGTGGAGAGGGAGTGAAGAAGGTGAGATGAAGGATGGGGTACTAACCGGGCTTGAAGAGAGGTGGTGGATGGAAGAGAGCAACCGGGTGTGGTTGAGCGACTAGTTCGGCCGAGGGTAGGGGTGGTGGCAGGTGGTGGTGTAGGTGGCGGTGTAGGTGGTGGTGCAGATGGAGCAGGTGGAGCAGGTTCGGCTGGGCTGAGAAGTGGGGTCCCGGCTGGGCTTGGGGAAGGCGACTAGATAGGAGAACCCGCCCCCAAAGGGGGGGTTTATATAGGGATGGGTAGGTCGGTTAGGGCTGGGTTTGGGGTAGTGGTTAGGTGGTTTAGGTAGGGTGGTATGAAGATAAGGTGGGCTGGAAAGGGTAGGGCCAGATATTTTAAATACTAGTGGTTTGGGTAGATTGTGGGCTAGGGGTGGTTTAGGGGTTTAGGGCTTGGTTAGGTGGTTGGGTTTTAGGGTGAGGTTTAGTGAGCTAGGTTAGGTGATTAGGCTAGGTTTAGGCTAGGTTTAGGGAAATTAACCTAGGTTTAGGGAAGGATTAGGGAAGTGGGTTAGGTGATTAGGTTGGGATTAGGCCGGGATTAGGGAAGTGGGTTAGGTGATTAGGCTCAGATTAGGGGTGGATTAGGGTGGAAGGCTAGGATTAGGTGTTTAGGGTTAGGTTTAGGTGAAGGAGCTCCCTTTGCATGGCCCATAGACCTTAACCACCTCATGTTGGTGCAGCCCTAGGTTGGGTTTTGGCTAATTACAAGCTTAAACCCACTCAATTAGGCTAACCCACATGATTAACCCCAAACTTGACACACAAGTCAAGCTTAATTACAACACTCTTGATATTATCCATCCCCACTCTCTCTCATGCCCATAATCCCACGTGAATTTCAATTGGACCCCACCTCCATTTATGAGAAGGTGATGTGGGCCATGGATATGGATATTGGATTGGATCTCTGGATCCAAATCCAACTCCAAGTCCACACATGGGTTTGGATTGGGATCTGGATATATATGGTCCAGATCCAATCCAAACTAAACTCTGACTCCTTCGAGCTGGGTTCGAAACGGACGATTTGTGCGGGGTTTGACAGCATCAGTACTCCGTCTGTGTTGGGTCTTCGCCAACATGGTCGTCCGCCTCTGTTTCTACCTTCCGGAGATGACTTCAAATGACATTTTGATAATAACAGGGTCTTGGACGTTCGAGATCCTGGGGGTATGGATGTGATACAAGAGTTGCTGTGCCGGGCTCGACATGTGCTCCGGTTTCGGGCTCTTCTTAGCTCTCCTGGTCCTGTCTTGATCGGGCCAAGCCGCTTCGGGGTTTCAAAAACGTGTTTTAAAAGGTTTTCAAAAGCTATATTATATATTTTTGAAATATAGAGTTTAAAACATATATACAGGGTTGTCTGGAAGGCCCCTGGGTTTCCAGACTCAAAAATGGCCCTTTGGGGCTGCTTGTACAAAACCAGGTTGTTTTGAAGAAATTCGTGGGATTTCGGGGTGTTTACAATATGGAAGTAGTTTCTCATTACGTACTTGCCAAATTTTCAAAACCTGGTTTATGACACGGAGCGAATCTCCAAAGACCTCGATGCATGATGCCCCTAGAGTTTTCGAAATTCTTAAGCCTTGTATGAGTGCCTCATACTCAGCTATGTTGTTGGAACATTCGAAATCTAAGCGGACTGCTATAGGAATCTTGCCCTTTTCAGGGGAGATTAGGATGACCCCAATACCAGCCCCTCGTTGGTTTCGTGCCCCATCGAAGTGCATCTTCCACACTTGGTTTTCGAAAGAATGTGCCAAAATGTGGTTTTGAAAATGGTTTTGTAATATGCCATCATCAGGCATTTCAACAAGTGTGGGATATGCAACCTCTAAGGGGAACTCAGCCACGTAATCTGCTAGGGCTTGCCCCTTAAGGGAGATCTGGTGATGGTATTTCAGGTCATACTCCATTAGAAGGAGTTGCCATTTGCCCAATCTACCCGTGAGAATGGGTTTTTCGAACAAGTGCTTGATTGGATCAAGCTTGGACACTATCCAGATCTCATGATCTAGGAAATAGTGTCTGAATTTCTGGCAGACCCAGACTAGGGCCAAGCACGTCTTCTCCATGGCTTGATAATTTCGTTCATAAGCCAAGAGAGTTTTCCAAATGTAGTAGATGGCATACTCCTTATGGGTGTCATCCTCGTATTGAGCCAACAGGGCTCCTAAAGCGTTCGCATGCGCGGAGATGTAAAGTAAAAGCGGTTTTCCTTGCTTTGGAGGGTTCAAAACGGGGGGATTAACCAAGTATGCCTTTAGTCTCTCGAAGGACTTCTGGCATTCGTCATCCCATAAGAATTTCGTGCCCTTCCTCAACAGTTTGTTGAAGGGTTCACATCTAGTTGCCAGATTCGATATGAATCGACGAACGGATTGTAAACGACCCTGGAGGCTACGGATTTGAGTGAGATTGGAGGGTGGAGCCATGTCTATGATGGCTCGACACTTAGAGGGGTCGACTTCTATACCCCTTTGGCTCACCATAAAGCCTAGAAGCTTCCCTGATTTTACCTTGAATACACATTTTTTAGGGTTCAGCTTTACTTTGTAAAGCCTAAGCCTTTCGAAAATCTTTTGCAAACATTCGAGATGAGTGCATCGGGTTTTGGATTTTGCCAAGAGATCATCTACATACACTTCTACGAGCTCATGAATTTGATCATGGAAGATCGTGGTCATGGCTCGTTGGTATGTTGCGCCAGCATTTTTCAAACCAAAGGGCATGATTGTATAGCAGTACGTGCCCCATGGGGTTGTGAAGGCGGTCTTACCCTGATCTCGTGGACTTAGTTTAATTTGATTATAGCCTTAATAGCCATCCATAAATGAAAACATTTCATGATTTGCAGTACTATCGACTATCAAATCTATGTTTGGTAAAGGATAATTATCCTTTGGAGTGGCTTTATTCAGGTTTCTGAAATCGATGCATATTCGAATTTTCCCATTGGTTTTTCGAACTACAACGATATTTGACAACCAATCAGAATACGCAATGGGTTTTATAAATCCAGCTTTTAGCAGATCTTTTAAACCCTCTTTGACTTGCGTGTGTACATTCGGGTGTATTTTCCTAAGGTTCTGCTTTATGGGTTTTACACCTGTATCTAAGGGAAGACGATGCTCGACAATGCTGGGATCTATGCCCAGCATGTCTTCATACGTCCATGCAAACACATCTAAATAGGTTCGTAGAAATGCAATGAATGCTAATCTTTCAGGTTCATGCAAACATGCACCTATTTTGATGGTTTTGGGATTGGAATCATCCCATAGGTTTACCTCTATGAAATCTCCTCCTACTGATTGGGAAGGTCTTTCAAAATCAAGAATTTTATGAAATTCTGGGAGCTCGGAAGTGGGATCTTCCTCAAGGGGATCCACTTCCGGGCTTTGATCATTCTCATGCGCTATAGACCCGAGGGAATTTGATGCGTGATTTTCAAAAAGACCTGGTTTTGTACTCGGATTTTCAAGTGATTTCGAAATTTTTGGTCTAGCTATGCAGACGACGTTTCTTTCGAAATCCTTTTCTTTTGCCAAAGTCCTACCAGGAGCAGCTATATACAAAATCTTTTTGGTGTTTTCCAAATTTTTGATTTTTTTGGGTTTTTGTAAAACAAGAACTTTGGGAACTATACAAAGTACTCTTTTTTCGAGTTTTTGTTTTCCCATTGTTTTTGGATTTTCTTCTTTTTCGATTTTTTTGATTTTAAACTTTTCAAATGTTTTTGTATTTTTATAAAAGGGATCTTCCGTCATACCTACAAAGGGAAAACGCTATGGGTTAGACTCGGAATAGGAGATCTAAATCGTAGGTCTCTTCTAAGACAGGTTCCAGGGCACCCTTGACCCAGGTGGTCACAGGGGGTAGCTCCGGTGGTATTCGAGGAGTATAGCCGATCCCATATCGGCTTGGATTGGCCCTAGGAAGGATGGGCTCTAGGAGACCCTGGTTCTGCGCCCCTAGACTCTTGTAGGGCGTATAGCCCATGTTCAACAACATGTTCCATGACTTTTTGTTTTTTGAAAAGGTTTGGTATAAGTCGTGGTCCTGGAACTTGTTGTCGCCCATATTGTGCTCACATGGCCTCTTGTCCAGGGGTTTTGGAAATAGGGAACGCTTGGGTTTTCCTAGAAGGGTTAGAATCGGGAGGGGGCCTACTTTGGGCGGCCCCTTCACACATACAACCTTCCTAGGGTTGTTTAACACGAGCCTTGGCGGCTCGATCTCAATTTGCCCCAGGTTAGCCTCATGGGCCTGGGAGCTTGATAAACAAGGGGAGTTTATGATCCCATGAAGCTGTGGGTGACTCTCACCTAGGATCACTACGACCTGGTCCCTAAAAGGGATCTTAACATACCTGTGGAAGGTGGATGGCACAGCGCACAAGCTGTGTATCCAGGGTCTTCCCAGCAACAGGTTATAATGGGGGTGGATGTCCAAGACATGGAACACCCCCGTGTGTTCGATCCCTCCCGTTTTCATTGGGAGTTCGATGGATCCTAAAGGTCTAGACGCATTCCCATCGTATCCAGTGATAACGATGGGGCTTGGGTTTACAAAAGTCAAGGTAACTCCGATTTTATACGCCACATGAAGTGGAAGGATGTTGAGCCCTCCTCCACCATCGACTAGGCACCTGTCCAGAGAGTGGTTATTCAGAACCACCTCGATATGCAGGGCCTGGTTGTGGGATTCATAGGGTCTATCTACATCATCTTCCGAGAAAGTGATGGGCGATTTTGCTCCTAATAAAGCCACTTGGGCAGACAAGGATTCTGGACTTATGTTCGAGTCAACCTTGGCTCTTTCTAGAATTTTCTCTAATACAAGTCTATGCCTAGGCGAGGTTTGTATAAGCTCTAAGATAGACATGTGAATAGGAATCTTTGAAAGGTGGTTTTCGAAGTCATAAGGATTTAGGATGACTTTGTCCTTATCTGCTTTTGGCAGAACACTAGGGATACATGCTTTTGAGGGGCCAGGCACACTGACCACCTTTTTAGCACCTTGAAGGTGCGGGGGTTGATAGATCCTCCTCGATCTAATTACTTCCCCCACGACCAGCCTAGGGTTCGCGCTAATTTTGGCTCTAAGGATGAGTTGAGGAGCACCTTGGATTTTCAAAACTGGTTTTGCCGGGGATTCCACTTTTGGTGGTCCTCGAATGACGACTTGGGCGAGCTTCTTGTACAGTACAAGAATGGGTGCACAAGTGGGTCGACCAGACTCTGGTTTTTGCGCTAGTTCCTTAGAAAAGTTGAGGGTACATACCTCCTTTCCTTTCCCACTGCCACTGGCGTGTTTGGGAAAGGGTTCTTTGAAGATAGCTTGAGGTGGCTCAGGTTCCACAGTGACCTGGAGCTAGCCCTCCGCTATCAAGTTCTCAATCTTATTTAAAAGGGAGAAACAGCGTTTGGTATCATGGCCTTTGAGCCGATGATACTTACAAAATCGGTTTAAATATCCCCCTTTGGAAGTGACTCCTTCGGGGATTTCAGGGAGTTCTATCATGCCCTGGGCAAGTAGGAGGTCTAGGACCTCCGACACAGGTTGCCCCAGCGGAGTATACTCCCATTTATCAACCGGTTTTTGAAAGGTTCGCTCCCTTTTGTTTTCTAGTTTTTCAAAATTTTTGGAAGTGCATGCCACGCCTGGATCCACCCGGACATTGGCGATTTTATGGGGCTTTGCCCCTTTGTCCATTGTGGATAGCCCAAAAGTGATGGGCTTTTCCAAACGGGTTTTAGAAATGGCACTTCCTTTCCATAAGTGATCGTATGTTCCTTTTCTCAAGTTAGTTTCGAAAAGGGATCCTTTTTTTATCAACTCATGGAAAGTTGAGAGCTCATGGAGCGACAGAAGGGTTTTTAACTCGCTTTTAAAATTATCCAGGATGAGCATGACTACGCATCCTTTAGATATGGGCTCTCGCACTTGGCCCAAAAGTGACCTCCATCTTATAATGAAGGCATGTACGTCTTCGTTCATGCCTTGTTTTGTATCCCTTAAGGTATTCAGAGTCGGCGTGACTTCTACGTTGTGTGCAAATCTTTGCATGAAGCAGTTCGCTAACTCTTCAAAAGTAGCAAACTAGCTTAAGTCGTAGGAAGCCAGCCATTTGGCAGCTGTGCCTTTAAGGGATAAAGGGAACCAATACACCCATTTCATCGAGTCCTTTTTCTTTTTATGGGCTCGACACGAGAAAAGCTGCAAGTGAGTGAGAAAAGCTCTTTTTCTTTCAAATAAGAGCGAAGGCTCAATGTGTGTGAGTGCTTGAATTGAAAGACAACACACCCAACTTAAGCAAAACCCTACGTAAGTTAAAATATATCTGTATATATGTATATTAGGGTCTGATTAGGCCCGTGTGTGTTCAAAATCGTGCACAACTAGGAGAGTGCACATGTGTGTGGATGTGCCAAGCCACGTTATTACAAGCGGGGGGAGACTATGCTCCGTTATTACAACCCCATATCGAATTGAATCTTAAGCAAGTATACAACTAAGGACCGAGTTAGGCACTTACTAATAGCTGGTCCGAAGATGCCTTGATTGAGCGTGGGCTTGGCCTTCGCCTTGGGCTGCAAGAGGGAGCTCCGCGAAGTTGAATGGCAAGGGGCTGCTGGCCGGGTGCCTTGGGAGCGCGGAAGAGATGCCTTGAAGGTGGCCGGCTACTTAAAAAGGGGCTGCCTTGGCGTGTGGGGCTAAGGTGAGTATGTAGGGTCACTAAGGAAGGGTTGTGAGGTTAGGGAGTATGACACTAAGGGGAGCCTAAGGGAGTGTCTAATGGAGCATCTAAGGGAAGGATGTGGCTGGCCAAATGGAGGTGACAGTCGGTTGGAGTGGCCGACTAGGGGAACTTGATGGTGGCGGGCTGCTAGGGTGGCTATGGGTGGAGTATGGGAAGGAAGCTAGCTAGGGTATGGGGCAAGGTGGTGGTGGGCGTAGTGAGGTGATATGGGCAGGTTTTAGGGAATTGGGTGGAGTGGCCGGGTGTGGCTGGGGTATCTAGGTAGTGGCGGGTAGTTAGGGTGGTTATGTCCTGGCCGAATGGGAGTGGGGGGAGGCGACGGATGGCTGGTGTTAGGGGAAGATGGTGGTGGTGCAGGTGGTTGAGAGTGGAGGGGGAGTAGAGAAGAGGTGAGGTAGGGTATGGGATACTAACCTGATGGTGGGAGGCGGCGGGTGGTTGAGGAGAAGCTGGGTGTGGTGGAGTGGCTGGTTCGGCTGGATGAAGAGGATGGCGACGGATGGCTGGGGAGTGGTGGAGCAGGTGGAGCATGGTGGTTGTGCAGGGGATGGTGTAGGTGGAGAGCCGGCTGGGAGTGGGGCAGGTGGAAGTGAAGAAGAGGTGGAAGGTCGGCTGGAAATGGAGGACCCAAGGCTTGAAAAACCCGCCCACTAGGGGGGTGTTTTATAGCCTTTGTGAAGGGCGGTGGGGCTGGTTTTGGGGTAGTGGTTAGGTGGTCTAGGGGTGGTGGTAAGGTAGTAAGTTAGGCTGGTATTAGGGTAGGGCCAGATATTTTAGATACAAGGGGTTTTGGGTAAGTTGTGGGCTAGGTTTAGGTGGGGTGGTTTAGAGGTTTAGGGTTTAGCTAGGTGGGTTGGTTTTAGGGTGAGGTTTAGTGAGGTGGGTTAGGTGATTAGGCTAGGATTAGGTTAGGTTTAGGGAAATTAACCTAGGTTTAGGGAAGTGGTTAGGTGATTAGGTTGGGATTAGGCCGGGATTAGGGAAGTGGGTTAGGTGATTAGGCTCAGATTAGGACAGGATTAGGGTTAAAGGTTAGGATTAGGCATTTTTGGTTAGGTTTAGGTTAAGGAGCTCCCTTTGCATGACCCATGGACCCTAATCATATCATGTTGGTGCAGCCCTAGGTTAGGTTTTGGCTAATTACAAGCTTAAACCCACTTAATTAGGCTAACCCACATGATTAACCCCAAACTTGACACACAAGTCAAGCTTAATTACAACACACACTTGATCTTATCCTCCCCCACTCTCTCTCATGCCTATAATCCCACGTGAATTTCAAGTGGGCCCCACCTTCATTTATGTGAAGGTGATGTGGGCCATGGATATGGATATTGGATTGGATCTCTGGATCCAAATCCAAATCCAAGTCCATACATGGGTTTGGATTGGGATCTGGATATATATGGTCCAGATCCAATCCAAACTGAATTCTGACTCCTTCGAGCCGTGTTCGAAACGAATGGTTTCTGCGGGGCCTGACAGCATCAGTACTCCGTCTGTGTTGGGTCTTCGCCAACATGATCGTCCGCCTCTGGTTTCGCCTTCTTGAGATGACTTGAAATGATGTTTTGATGATTGTAAACACCCCAAATCTTCTATATTTCAAAAACTCTCAAAACACCAAAAAGCTCGTTTGAGCCAAAACGACGACCTGTTTTGAAATGTGAAAACAGGTACAGAAGGCAAAAGAAGACCCTAGGCCCGAAGAGGATTCAAGCCCAGAGCTTCAGAAGCCACTCCCTGATAAAAAAAACAAAAGAAAGCAGAGCCCATTTGATGAAAAGCTCAACGGAGTCCAGAACGGCGAAACGGAGTCCGAACGACAAAGTTGGGGAAAACCCAGCACCAGACGGAGCGCTGATGAAGCCAATGCCCACACAGATCGTTCGCCTCGAGAAGCCAAGAAGGACTGTCCGAAGAAATTTTGATTTGGATCTGGACCATATATATCCAGATCCAAATCCATGTAATGAATAGTGTTTGGATTTGGGCCAATCCAAATAGTGTTTGGGTCGATCCAAATAGTGTTTGGATTTGGATTGGATCCAAATAGTGTTTGGATTGGATCGGATCTGGATCAAAATATCCAGATCCATATCCATAAAAATGTTGGGTTTGGATCGGATACGGATCTCAAAATATCCGAGATCCAATATCCAGATCCAAATAGTGTTTGGATTTGGGTATGGATCCAAACCCAAACCCAAACCCAAATCCAAGACCCACCTCAAATCTCTATAAATAGAGGTGAGGGGGTCCATGTAAAGGGTTCATGCAAATATTTGGGAGGAGAGAGAGGGAGTGATAGACCTAGCCATGTGGGCTCATTGGGTGAGGTGGGTTCAAGCCATGTGGGCTAAGTGGGTCTAGACCAAGGGGCTGCAACCAAAGTGGGCTGGACCAAGTGGCTGCAACCGTGGAGACGTGGGCTCAAGCCAAGAAGGACCGGCTCCAAGAGGTAAGCCTAACCTAACCTAGCTATTCTCTCTACATCCCTCTAAACCTAACCCCAACCTAGCCTAGGTTCGAACCTCCCTAACCCCAACTGAAACTAACCCTAACTAAACCTAGCCCTAACCCAACCTAGGTTCGACCAAACCTAACCCTAGACTTGAACCAACCTAAACCTAACCGGACCGCGCCTGCCGTGCGCCCCGCGCCCTGTCCCCGCGCCCTGTCCGCGCACCCTGATGCTGTCCGCGCGCCCTGACGCTGTCCCGCGCCCTGACGCCATCCCGCGCCCTGACGCCCTCCCAGCGCCAGACGCCCAGCGCCCAGCGCCCAGCGCCAGGCGCCCGATTGCTGCGCCCTGACACCCTCCTAGCGCCAGACGCCCGCCAGCGCCCAGCGCCCAGCGCCAGGCGCCCGATTGCTGCGCCCGACGCCTGCCTGCCGACTTGACCACCTTCCTGCCGACCTAACCTGCACCCTGGCCGTGACCTGTACCCTAGGACAGACCCTAGGACAGACCCTACACAGCCCCCGTCTTGGCTGAACCTTAGTTCCCCTAAGACCCTAATCGTGCCCCATAGAACCTCCCTCAAAGCCCCCTAGGATAACCCCCTCTTGGCTGCCCAAGGTGAACCGTGAGCCCACGTGCAAGCAAGTTGAACATGGACCGGCTATTTGTAAGTGTCTAAACTTGGTCTATTACATTAACTTGCTTTATATTCAATTAAATTTTGATACGGGGTTGTAGTAAAGGAGCTTCGTCTCCCCCCAATTGTAATAACGTGGTTTGACACACCCACACACACACGCACTTGAGCCTTTCCGCTCTTAGTCGTACACTTCTTGCACACACACGGGCCTAACAAGCCCTTAATATATAGTTATATTTATATATTTTAAGTCAAGGGGGTTTTTAATTAAGTCGTGTGTGTTGTCTTTCCATTTTCCACACGCACACACATTGAGCCTTCGCTCTTACTCCCAAGACCTTAGTAAAGGCCTTATTGCAGTTATATTTGGGTTTCATTTATGTCGTGTGCGTAGTACTTCAATTCTACACTCACACACATTGAGCTTTCGCTCTTAATCCCAAGACCTTAGTCAAGGCATACTGCAATTTATATTTGGGTTTCATTTCATGTCGTGTGTGTAAGTCTTTCAATTCAAGCACGCACACACATTGAGCCTTCGCTCTTATTTACAAGACCCAAGTAAGGGCCCCTACATATACTCTATATAAAGTATTTCTTTCGGCTACGTCTTTAAGATTCGGGTTTTAAGGTTCAAGTCGTGTGCGTTGTCTTTCAATATATACACGACACACACTTACACAATTGAGCCTTTCCGCTCTTAAGATATAGCCATATTTCCCCTTCCGCTATTTACTTTACAAGTCATTTCCCTTCGGCTATTTACTTTACAAGTCATTTCCCTTCGGTTATTTCCCTTCGGCAATTTCCCTTCGGCATTGTCTTTTAAATTCGGGTTTTCCCTTTGGAGTAGCGTGAGTTTGCATTGCATCTACGCCATACCACGAGGTAGGACGCATATTGCATCGAAGCAAGCCCCGTACTCCCGCTCAAATTCGCCCCATGTAGTGGAGTGTTCATAACACACACCTAGGTGGCCCATAAAGGGATAAAAAGAAAGACTTAGGCACGTACAAATCCACGTGATCTAAAATCTAAAAATCGTACAAACCCGAATCAAATCGTGCAAGACTTAGGCTATTTCGATGCACGCCCATCGTGCCTAAGTAGATTAAAATTTGAAAGACTTAGGGTCGTCCAACCCTTACAAAGTCAAAATCGCCCAAATGCATGGTTTTCAAAAGGTTTTAAAACACTTCTTCATTCAAAATATATTTTGAGTTAAACTTGTTTCAAAACGAAGTCTCTAAGCGTACAGACTGATCCTTGCGCATCGGTGCAAGAAGGTCTGCGACGTAAAAATCCCGCTTGCCTACAATCGCCTTTCAAAAGTCAGATTATTTTCAAAACATACTTTGCTAGTTAAAGTAAACTAGCTGGCACGCCCATAAAGCGAAGTAGATTGCGAAAAGGTTCACTTCAGGCCTAAGAACCCATAAGTGAAAATTTTCGGTGTCTACAATGATAACAGGGTCTTGGACGTTCGAGATCCTGCGGGTGGATTTGATATGAGAGTTGTTGTGCCGGGCTCGACATGTGTTCCGGTTCTGGGCTCTCCTTTGCTTTTCTGGTCCTGTTTGGATTAGGCCAAGCTGCTTCGGGGTTTCAAAAACATGTTTTAAAAGGTTTTTAAAGCCATGTTGTATATTTTTGAAATACAGAGTTCAAAACATATGTACAGGGTTGTCTGGAAGGCTCCTAGGTTTCCAGACTCAGAATGGCCCTTTGGGGCTGCTTTTACAAAACCAGGTTGTTTTGAGGAATTCGTGGGATTTCGGGGTGTTTACACTCACCACTTCTCTTCACCCTACTACCCTCAAGGCAACGGCCAAGCTGAAGCCACAAAGAAGACTCTCATTCGTATAATTGAGAAAACCTTAGAGAAGGGTAGGACGTGGCACGAGAAGCTGGATGAAGCCTTATGGGCTTATAGGACTTCCATCCGGACTCCCACGAATGCCACACCATTCGAATTGGTCTATGGCACAAACGCCATTCTTCCCATTCATACTCAACTGCATTCATTCCATACATCCATAGCACTCGACCTCCCCCTAGAGACACTTCAGCATGCTAGGATGGCCGAACTAGACTTGCTAGATAAGAGGTGACTCCTTACTATGGATCATGCTCGTGCATACCGGCAAAGGATAGCCCGACACTACGGCAAACACATGAGACCTCGCCACTTTGAAGTGGGAGATTTGGTCTTAAAAATCATCCATTATTGTGGCCCACATCCACTCCAAAAGTGGCGCCCCAAGTGGGATGGACCCTATGTTGTACATGCAACCACCACGAACAACTCATATTGGTTGATCGATGTAGAAGGTAGGAATTTAGCAGATCCTATCAATATTCAATACTTAAAGAAGTATTATGTGTAGGATTTGAATTAAATTCCATTTTCAAAAATATGAGGGATAGCTACCCTAAGACCAGAAAATAAGGTGCAAAGGCAAAGTCATGTGACCTTGAGTAAGAGAATTCGCACTTGTGAAAGAGTGGAGTCTTCAAAATCGTGGTTACATTTCAAAATCCTTTTTCTTACAAAGAAAGGCCTAGTTCAACATAGCAAGATACTTGCAAGTAGTACGTGCTATTTCTAAATAGGCTGATTTGGAATGGATCGAGTATAAGCTTGGGATAAGTCCTCCCCTCTTCTCTTCTCCTTCCAAAAGGAAAACAAAGGCCCAAACAAAGGGAATTTCCCATTCAAAGTCTCTTTCCAAAAGAAAGAAACCAGAATTCAAAAGAAAACAACGATTCTCTTGTGAAAAAGAGGGATTAAAGAAAAAATACTCCCAAAAGGAGACCCTCTACGAAAAAAAGGAAAAGAGGCCAAAGAGCTCAAAAAGAGCAGTTTTCTGCCTTCTATGCCTTAAACCACGGGACGCTTCAGAAGGGACCGTGGTATCTCTTTCCCATCCCTGGCTTATCCCAAGCTAAAACATGGTTCATTTCGAGGAATCCTAAAGTAAAAATAGGATTTACTTACTTGAATTTCATCTTGTTTGAGAATTCGACGTTTCGAGTAAGGCGTAGGAATTCGAAATATAACTCATTTTCTTATAAAACCAAAGCTAGATAAGCGAGTGTTAAGACTCAAACAAGGGCAAACACGAAGAGCTCGAGATCCTTAGGATCGAGACTCAAGACAATTGTCCCTTTTGTAAATAACTTTTGTAAATAGCATAGGATCTACTCACTTGGAGCAACAGGCCTTGTAAGTCTCTAGAGTTCGACCACATCTGGTCTTTGGGAGGTCACCACTCTTGGCACCACACCCATGTCATGCATCTGCATTCCACGCACGACACTTGCATAAACATGATCCCATTTAGGACCAGATTCCATAGCATATCCCTTTGGCGTGATATCTCCTCCTACCCGGGTTCTAAAAGTGAGATTTTGCTAAAGATTGGGACAATCCCATATTTTCGTGGATAGATCCAGGGAGACATCGAAAGGGGTGTTTGTCATCTTTGCCCTTATCCAAATCGATTTGGACAAGGCCAAAGAGGGGCATCTGTAAACACCCCGAAATCCCACGAACTTCTCAAAACAACTTGGTTTTGTAAATGCAGCCCCAAAGGGCCATTTTGAGTTTGGAAACCCAAGAGCCTTCCAAACAACCCTGTACATATGTTTTGAACTTTATATGTTTTAAATATGTGTAATATAACTTTGAAAACTTTAAAATATGTTTTGAAACCCCACAAAGCAAGCTTGGCCTGATACAAGCAGGACCAGAAGAGCCAAAGAGAGCCCGGAACTGGAGCACATGTCGAGCCCGGCACAGCAACTCTCATATTGAATCCACCCCCAGGATCTCGAACGTCCAAGACCCTGTTATCAGCAAAACATCACTTGAAATCATCTCCAGAAGGTGAAAACAGAAGCGGACGATCATGTTGGCGAAGACCCAACGCAGACGGAGTACTGATGCTGTCAGACCCCGCACAAACCGTTCGTTTTGAACACAGCCTGAAGGAGCTAGAATTCAGTTTGGATCGGATCTGGACCATATATATCCAGATCCCAATCCAAACCCATGTGTGGATTTGGATTTGAATTTGGATCCAGAGATCCAATCCAATATCCACATCCATGGCCCACATCACCTTCTCATAAATGGAGGTGGGGCCCACTTGAAATTCACGTGGGATTATGGGCATGAGAGAGAGTGGGGGAGGATAAGATTTGAGTATGGTTGTGTAAACACCCCGAAATCCCACGAATTTCTTAAACAAACCTGGTTTTGTACAAGCAACCCCAAAGGGCCATTTTCAGTCTAGAAACCCAGGAGCCTTCCAGACAACCCTGTATATACGTTTTAAACTCTACATTTCAAAAATATAAAATCTAGCATTTGAAAACCTTTTAAAACAGGTTTTGAAACCCCGAAGCGGCTTGGCCCGATCAAGACAGGACTAGGAGAGCTAAAAAGAGCCCGGAACCGGAGCACATGTCGAGCCCGGCACAACAACTCTTGTATCACATCCATACCCCCAGGATCTCAAACGTCCAAGACCCTGTTCTTATCAAAATGTCATTTGAAGTCATCTCCGGAAGGCAGAAACGGAGGCGGACGACCATGTTGGCGAAGACCCAACGCAGACGGAGTACTGATGCTGTCAGGCCCTGCAAAAATCGTCCGTTTCGAACTCAGCTCGAAGGAGTCAGAGTTCAGTTTGGATTGGATCTGGACCATATATATCCAGATCCCAATCCAAACCCATATGTGGACTTGGATTTGGATCCAGAGATCCAATCCAATATCCATATCCATGGCCCACATCACCTTCTCATAAATGGAGGTGGGGCCCACTTGAAATTCACGTGGGATCATGGGCATGAGAGAGAGTGGGGATGGAAAATATCAAGAGTGTTGTAATTAAGCTTGACTTGTGTGTCAAGTTTGGGGTTAATCATGTGGGATAGCCTAATTGAGTGGGTTTAAGCTTGTAATTAGCCAAAACCTAACCTAGGGCTGCACCACCATGAGGTGGTTAAGGTCTATGGGCCATGCAAAGGGAGCTCCTTCACCTAAACCTAACCCAAAACACCTAATCCTAGCCTACCACCCTAATCCACCCCTAATCTGAGCCTAATCACCTAACCCACTTCCCTAATCCCTGCCTAATCCCAACCTAATCACCTAACCCACTTCCCTAATCCTTCCCTAAACCTAGATTAATTTCCCTAAACCTAGCCTAATCACCTAACCTAGCTCACTAAACCTCACCCTAGAACCCAACCACCTAACCTAGCCCTAAACCCCTAAACCACCCCTAGCCCACAATCTACCCAAACCACTAGTTTTTAAAATATCTAGCCCTACCCTTTCCAGCCCACCTTATCTTCATACCACCCTACCTAAACCACCTAACCACTACCCCAAACCCAGCCCTAACCGACCTACCCATCCCTATATAAACCCCCCCCTTGGGGGCGGGTTCTCCTATCTAGAACCCCTCACCAATCCCAGTTGGGCCCTCTCTTTCCTCCACTTCCCCAGCTGCTCCACCTGCTCCACCTGCTCCGCCTGCACCACCACCATCCATCCATTCCACCACCGCTTGCACCGCCATCTCCACCACCTCCCGGCCGAGCCTCACAACCTACCCATCTTCCTTCCAGCCGAGCACCACCTTCTCCCCATTCGGTAAGTACCCCACACTCTACCTAGCTCCTTGTCTACTCCCTCTCCACTCCTAGCCACCCCCCCGTACGACCATTCTCACTCAGCCGAACCTATCAAAACCTAAACCACCGGCCACTACCTAACTACCCTAACTACACCCGGCCAGCCATCTCTTTTCCCCTAAGACTCCCATTTGGCCTTCCCTTCAACTCCCCTTAGGTCCGTATTCCCTAACACTCTATACTCTCCATTCGTGACCCTACATATTCACTTGGCCCAGCCCCTTTAATTCCCCACATCAAGGCGACACCCACTTGCAGCCGGCCACCTTCGAGGCGCCCATCCTGCGCCCCACTTGCACCCGGCCAGCACCCTTTGTCATTCACCCTCGCGGAGCTCCCGTTTGCAGCCCAAGGCGAAGGCCAAGCCCACGCTCAAGCAAGGCCTCTACGGACCAGCTACTCATAAGTGCCTAAACTCGGTCCTTAGTTGTATACTTGCTTGAGATTCAATTTGATACGGGGTTGTAATAACGGAGCATAGTCTCCCCCCGCTTGTAATAACGTGGCTTGGCACACCCACACACGTGCACTCTCTTAGTTGTGCACGATTTTGAACACACACGGGCCTAATTACCCCTAATACATAAGTATATATATATACTTTCATTTTCGAAGGCTTTTTTGCTTAAGTTGGGTGCGTTGTCTTTCAATTCAAGCACTCACTCACATTGAGCTTTCGCTCTTATTTGAAAGACCCAAGGGCCGACCTATACTATTTGGGTTTCATTTCATGTCGTGTGAGTAAGTCTTTCAATTCAAGCACTCTCACACACATTGAGCCTTCGCTCTTATTCCCAAGACCTTAGTAAAGGCCTTATTGCAGTTATATTTGGGTTTCATTTATGTCGTGTGTGTAGTACTTCAATTCAAGCACTCTCACACACATTGAGCCTTCGCTCTTACTCCCAAGACCTTAGTCAAGGCCATACTGCAATTTGTATTTGGGTTTAATTTCATGTCGTGTGTGTAAGTCTTTCAATTCAAGCACGCACCCACATTGAGCCTTCGCTCTTATTTGCAAGACCCGAGTAAGGGCTCATATACATACTCTATATACATATCTCCCTTCGGCATTTATATTTCAAGTCATTTCCCTTCGGTTATTTCCCTTCTGTTATTTCCCTTCGGTTATTTCCCTTCAGTATTGTCTTTACATTTCGGGTTTTCCCTTTGGAGTAGCGTGAGTTTGCATTGCATCTATGCCATACCACGAGGTAGGACGCATATTGCATCGAAGCAAGCCCCGCTCGAATTCGCCCATGTAGTGGAGTGTTCATAACACACAAACTAGGTGGCCCGAAAAGGGATAAAAGAAAAGACTTAGGCACGTGCAAATCCACGTGATCTAAAACATGCAATCGCATTTTAAAGACCCGAAATAGACACCTCGAACCGCTTCGTAGACTTTCTCTCCAAAACTCGATTTTTGCAAAGCGTACAGACTGACCCTTGCGCATCGGTGCAAGAAGGTCTGCGACGACAAGAGCTTACTTGCTCACAGTCGCCACGTTTAGAAGTCAGTATTAAAAATATCTTCGCTAGCTTAAGTAAGCTAGCTGGCACGCCCTGTTTGCATACATAGGCCTTAGACACACGAGAGGATCCGCTCTGAGCCCTGAAAAAGGCGAGAGGCGGGGATTTTCGTGCGTCTACAGAGATTGGCATGCCCGGTGGGACGTGAGCCTTTCAAAAATCGAGTTTTTTAAGGAGTCTTGCGAAAATTTTGTAAAAAGGTGTCGTTTTAACTTGTTTTCTTTGCTTGTACTTAGGACATTTTGAAAAAGCTTGAAAAGCATGTCAAAATCCAATCCAAGTGAAGTGTCGAGCCAAGGCTCATGCGCATCAAGTTCTCACTCTAGGAGGATTTTCAAAAACAAAATAAAACTAGATGAAATCGAGGACTTGAGAAGGGAGTTTGAGGCCAAAATCGATGCTCTCAGCCAAGAGGCTGAAGTAGGCGATTCATGTTCATCAAACGGTGAACAAAGGCCTAAAAAGAAATCTAAAAAACCTCGCAAGCAAAAAGAGGCCTCCGTAATGGAAGGCAACCAATACCATGAGTCCTTCACACAAAAGGACCGTAAAGCCCTACAGCAGTTGCTGAAAGGGCAGAATAAAGAGAAAAGAAACTACGCCCTGTCTGATTTCCTTCCTGTGGACTACGAAACAGACAGTGACGATGAAATACCGAACTTCCATCGGTATGATGGCATGGGAGACCCTAGGTCTCACTTGCAGCTTTTCTCACGTTGAGCCCATAAGAAGAAAAAGGACTCGATGAAGTGGGTGTATTGGTTCCCTTTATCCCTTAAAGGCACAGCTGCCAAATGGCTGGCTTTCTACGACTTAAGCCAGTTCGCTACTTTTGAAGAGTTAGCGAACTGCTTCATGCAAAGATTTGCACACAACGTAGAAGTCACGCCAACCCTGAATACCTTAAGGGATACAAAGCAAGGCATGAACGAAGACGTACATGCCTTCATTATAAGATGGAGGTCGCTTTTGGGCCAAGTGCGAGAGCCCATATCCGAAGGATGCGCAGTAATGCTCATCCTAGATAATTTTAAAAGCGAGTTAAAAACCCTTCTCTCGCTCCATGAGATTTCAACTTTCCATAAGTTGATCAAAAAGGCCTCCCTTTTCGAAACCAACTTGCGAAAAGAGACATACGATCACTTGTGGAAAGGAAGTGCCATTCCAAAAACCCGTTTGGAAAAGCCCATCGCATATGGGCTGCCCACGACGGACAAAGGGGCAAAGCCCCATAAAATCGCCAATGTCCGGGTGGATCCAAGCATGGCGGGCACTTCCAAAAATTTTGAAAAATTAGAAAATAAGAGGGAACGCAATTTTCAAAAACCAGTTGAAAAACGGGAGTATACTCCGCTGGGGCAACCTGTGTCGGAGGTCCTAAACCTCCTACTTGCCCAGGGCATGATAGAACTCCCTGAAATCCCCGAAGGAGTCACATCCAAAGGGGGGTATTTAAACCGATTTTGTAAGTATCATCGGCTCAAAGGCCATGATACCAAACGCTACTTCTCTCTCTTAAATAAAATTGAGAACTTAATAGCAGAAGGCCGGCTCTAGGTCACTGCAGAACCTGAGCCACCTCAAGCTATCTTCAAGGAACCCTTTCCCAAACACGCTAGTGGCAGTGGGAAAGGAAAGGAGGTATGTACCCTCACAATTTCCAAGGAACTAGCCCGAAAGCCAGAACCTGGTCGACCTACTTGTGCGCCCATCCTTGTACTATACAAGAGGCCCGCCCAAGTCGTCATTCGGGGACCACCAAAAGTGGAAACCCCAGTAAAACCAGTTTTTAAAATCCAAGGTTCTCCTCAGCTCATCCTTAGAGCCAAGTTTAGCGCGAACCCTAGGCTGGTCGTGGGGGAAGTCACTAGATCTGGGAGGATCTATCAACCCCCGCACCTTCAAGGTGCTCAAAAGGTGGTCAGCGTGCCTGGCCCCTCAAAAGCATGTATCCCTAGTGGTCTGCCAAAAGCAGATAAGGACAAAGTCATCCTAAATCCTTATGACTTCGAAAACCACCTTTCAAAGATTCCTATTCACATGTCTATCCTAAAGCTTATAAAAACCTCGCATAGGCATAGACTTGTATTAGAGAAAATTCTAGAAAGGGCCAAGGTTGATTCGAACATAAGTCCGGAATCCTTGTCTGCCCAAGTGGCTTTATTAGGAGCAAAATCGCCCATCACTTTCCCAGAAGATGATGTAGATAGACCCTACGAAACCCATAACCAAGTCCTGCATATCGAGGTGGTTCTAAACAACCACTCTCTAGACAGGTGCCTAGTCGATGGTGGAGGAGGGCTCAACATCCTTCCACTTCATGTGGCGTACAAAATCGGAGTCACCTTGACTTCAGTAAACCCAAGCCCCATCGTTATCACTGGATACGATGGGAATGCGTCTAGACCTTTAGGATCCATCGAACTCCCAATGGAAACGGGAGGGATCGAACACACGGGGGTGTTCCATGTCTTTGACATCCACCCCCATTATAACCTGTTATTGGGAAGGCCTTGGATACACAGTTTGTGTGCTGTGCCATCCACCTTCCACAGGTGTGTCAAGATCCCTTTTAGGGAACAGGTCGTAGTGATCCTAGGTGAGTCACCCACAGCTTCAGGGGATCATAAACTCCCCTTGTTTATCAAGCTCCCAGGCCCATGAGGCTAACCAGGGGCAAATTATGGTTGAGCCACCTCGGCTCGTGTTGAACAACCCTAGGAAGGTTGTATGTGTGAAGGGGCTGCCAAAAGCGGCCCCCCTCCCGACTTTAATCCTCTTAGAAAAACCCAAGCGTTCCCTATTTCCAAAGCCCCTGGACAAGAGGCCATACGAGCCTAATATGGACGATAGCATGTTCCAGGACCACGACTTGTATCCTACTTTTTCAAAAAACAAAAAGTCGGGGAACATGTTGTTGAACATGGGCTACACGCCCTACAAGAGTCTAGGGGCACAGAACCAGGGTCTCCTAGAGCCCATCCTTCCTAGGGCCAACCCAAGCCGATATGGGATCGACTATACTCCCTGAATACCGTCGGAGCCACCCCCTGTGACCACCTGGGTCAAGGGTGCCCCGGAGCCTGTCTTAGAAGAGACCTACGATTTAGACCTCCTATTCCGAGTCTAACCCGTAGTGTTTTCCCTTTGTAGGTATGACGGAAGATCCCTTTTTCTAAAAAATACCAAAAACATTTGAAAAACTTAAAATAAAAAAAATCGAAAAACAAGAAAAACCAAAAACAATGGAAAAACAAAAACTCAAAAAAAGAGTGCTTTGTATAGTTCCCAAGGTTCTTGTTTTATAAAAACCCAAAAAAATCGAAAATTTGGAAAATACCAAAAAGATTTTGTACATAGCTGCTCCTGGTAGGACTTTGGCAAAAGAAAAGGATTTCGAAAGAAACGTCGTCTGCATAGCCAGACCAAAAATTTCGAAATCACTTGAAAATCCAAGTACAAAACCAGGTCATTTTGAAAACCACGCATCAAGTTCCCTCAGGTCTATAGCCCACGAGAATGATCAAAGCCCAGAAGTGAATCCCCTTGAGGAAGATCCTACTTCTGAGCTCCCAGAATTTCATAGAATTCTTGATTTTGAAAGACCTTCCCAATCAGTAGGAGGAGATTTCATAGAGGTGAACCTAGGGGATGATTCCAATCCCAAAACCATCAAAATAGGCGCATGCTTGCATGAAACTGAAAAGTTAGCATTCATTGCATTTCTACGAACCTATTTAGATGTGTTTGCATGGATGTATGAAGACATGCCGGGCATAGATCCCAGCATTGTCGAGCATCGTCTTCCCTTAGATGCAGGTGTAAAACCCATAAAGCAGAAGCTTAGGAAAATACACCCGAATGTACACACACAAGTCAAAGAGGGTTTAGAAGATCTGCTAAAAGCCGGATTTATAAAACCCATTACGTATTCTGATTGGTTATCAAATATCGTTGTGGTTCGAAAAACCAATGGGAAAATTCGAATATGCATCGATTTCAGAAACCTGAATAAAGCCACTCCGAAGGATAATTATCCTTTACCAAACATAGATTTGATAGTCGATAGTACTGCAAATCATGAAATGTTTTCATTTATGGATGGCTATTCAGGCTATAATCAAATCAAACTAAGTCCACGAGATCAGGGTAAGACCGCCTTCACAACCCCATGGGGCACGTACTGCTATACAGTCATGCCCTTTGGTTTGAAAAATGTCGGCGCAACATACCAACGAGCCATGAACACGATCTTCCATGATCAAATTCATGAGCTTGTAGAAGTGTATGTAGATGATCTCTTGGCGAAATCCAAAACCCGATGCACCCATATCGAATGTTTACAAAAGATTTTCGAAAGGCTTAGGCTTTACAAAGTAAAGCTAAACCCTCCAAAATGTGTGTTCGGGGTAGAATCAGGGAAGCTTCTAGGCTTTATGGTGAGCCAAAGGGGAATAGAAGTCGACCCCTCTAAGTGTCGAGCCATCATAGACATGGCTTCACCCTCCAATCTCACCCAAATCTGTAGCCTCCAGGGTCGTTTACAATCCGTTCACCGATTCATATCGAATCTGGCAACTAGATGCGAACCCTTCAACAAACTGTTGAGGAAGGGTACGAAATTCTTATGGGATGATGAATGCCAAAAGTCCTTCAGGAGACTGAAGGCATACTTGGTTAATCCCCCTGTTTTGAATCCTCCAAAGCAAGGAAAACCGCTTTTGTTATACATCTCCGTGCATGTAAATGCTTTAGGAGCCCTATTGGCTCAATACGAGGATAACACCCATAAGGAGTATGCCATCTACTATATTTCGAAAACTCTCTTGGCTTATGAACGAAATTATCAAGCAATGGAGAAGACGTGCTTGGCCCTAGTTTGGGCCTGCCAGAAGTTCAGACACTATTTTCTAGATCATGAGATCTGGATAGTGTCCAAGCTTGACCCAATCAAGCACTTATTCGAAAAACCCATTCTCACGGGTAGATTGGGCAAATGGCAACTCCTTCTAATGGAGTATGATATGAAATACCATAACCAGATCTCCATTAAGGGGCAAGCCCTAGCAGATTACGTGGCTGAATTCCCCTTAGAGGATGCCTATCACACTCTTGTCGAAATGCCTGATGAAGGCATATTGCAAAACCATTTTCAAAACCACATTTTGGCAAATTCTTTCGAAAACCATGTGTGGAAGATGCACTTCGATGGGGCACGAAACCAACGAGGGGATGGCGCCGGGGTCATCTTAATCTCCCCTGAAAAGGGCGAGATTCCCATAGCAGTCCGCTTAGATTTCGAATGTTCCAACAACGTAGCTGAGTATGAAGCACTCATACAAGGCTTAAGGATTTCGAAAACTCTAGGGGCATCATGCATCGAGGTCTTTGGAGATTCACTCCTTGTCATAAACCGGGTTTTGAAAATTTGGCAAGTACGTAATGAGAAACTACTTCCATATCACGAGTTGGCCACTCGATTGGTCCAATCCTTCCAGTCGTGTAAGTTCACACACGTAGGAAGAGAGGACAATGGCATCGCCTATGCCCTCTCCTCCTTGGGTTCAGCCCTGAAGGTCGATCCCATTTCAGAGACCAGATCTTTGGAAATATGGCATGCGCCCCACCCATCCACACACGACTTGGATATTTGCCAAAACAACCCAGAGTCTATTGAAAAACCCTGGTTTTATGACATAAAACAATTTTTAGAAAATGGGGGATTCACCGAGGATGCCACATCCAAAGATAAGGCATTCATTCGTAAGATTTCGACCCGATACACCATTCTGGGTGGGGTCTTATACAAAAAGAGTTTTACCGGCATTCTGCTTAGGTGTATCGACCTAGAGGAGGCTAGGATAGTGATGCATGAATTCCACGATGGAGAATGTGGAGGTCATTGTAAACACCCCGAAATCCCACGAATTTCTTCAAAATAATCTGGTTTTATACAAGCAGCCCCAAAGGGCCATTTTTGAGTCTGGAAACCCAGGAGCCTTCCAGACAACCCTGTACATACGTTTTGAACTCTATATTTCGAAAACATACAATATGGCTTTTGAAAACCTTTTAAAACATGTTTTGAAACCCCGAAGCGGCTTGGCCCGATCAAGACAGGACCAGGAGAGCTAAGAAGGGCCCAGAACCGGAGCACAGGTCGAGCCCGGCACAGCAACTCTTGTATCTGATTCACACCCCCAGGATCTCGAACGTCCAAGACCCTGTTCTTATCAAAATATCATTTGAAGTCATCTCCGGAAGGCAGAAACGGAGGCGGACGACCATGTTGGCGAAGACCCAACACAGACGGAGTACTGATGCTGTCAGGCCCCGCACAAATCATCCGTTTCGAACCCAGCTCGAAGGAGTCAGAGTTCAGTTTGGATTGGATCTGGACCATATATATCCAGATCCCAATCCAAACCCATATGTGGACTTGGATTTGGATTTGGATCTAGAGATCCAATCCAATATCCATATCCATGGCCCACATCACCTTCTCATAAATGGAGGTGGGGCCCACTTGAAATTCACGTGGGATATTGGGCATGAGAGAGAGTGGGGGTGGAAAATATCAAGAGTGTTGTAATTAAGCTTGACTTGTGTGTCAAGTTTGGGGTTAATCATGTGGGTTAGCCTAATTATGTGGGTTTAAGCTTGTAATTAGCTAAAACCTAACCTAGGGCTGCACCAACATGAGGTGGTCAAGGTCTATGGGCCATGCTAAGGGAGCTCCTTCACCTAAACCTAACCCAAAACACCTAATCCTAGCCTAAACCCCTAATCCACCCCTAATCTGAACCTAATCACCAAACCCACTTCCCTAATCTCGGCCTAATCCCAACCTAATCACCTAACCCACTTCCCTAATCCTTCCCTAAACCTAGATTAATTTCCCTAATCCTAGCCTAAACCTAGCCTAATCACCTAACCTAGCTCACTAAACCTCACCCTAAAACCCAACCACCTAACCTAGCCCTAAACCCCTAAACCACCCCTAGCCCACAATCTACCCAAACCCCTAGTTTTCAAAATATCTGGCCCAACCCTTTCCAGCCCACCTTATCTACATACCACCCTACCTAAACCACCTAACCACTACCCCAATCCCAGCCCTAACCGACCTACCCATCCCCTATTTAAACCCCCCCCCTTGGGGGCGGGTTTTGCAAGCTAGGAACCCTCACCTCACCCAGCCGGGCCCTCTCCTTCTCCCATTTCCTCACCTAGCCGGGACCACTCTCCATCACCTCCAGCTGCTCCACCTGCACCGCCACCTCCTCTCTTCCATCCACCACCATCTCCCAGCCGGATGCCACCACCCTCTCCCAGCCGGACGCCATACTTGCTCTCCATCCCATCTACACCCGGCTCCTCTCTTCCATCCACCGCCTCTCCCCATTCGGTAAGCATTCTCTAACTCTACCTAAACCCTTCTCTACTACCTCTCCACTCCTAGCCACCCACCCTATCATCATCTCAGCCTTTGCACCACCCTTTTCACTTAGCCGAATCTAGCATAACCTAAACTACCGGCCACTACCTAACCATCCTATCCCATTCGGCCTTCCCCTAAACTCCTTTTAGGTCCACCTTCCCTAAACCCTCGACTCCCCTAGTGACCCTAAACACTCCCTTGGCCCAGCCCCTTTAACCCCCCACATCGAGGCGACACCCATTTGCAACCGGCCACCTTCGAGGCGCCTATCCCGCACCCCACTTGCAGCCGGCCAGCCCCTTTGGTCACCTATCCTCGCGGAGCTCCCGTTTGCAGCCCAAGGCGAAGGCCAAGACCACGCTCAAGCAAGGCCTCTACGGACCAGCTACTCGTAAGTGTCTAAACTCGGTCTTTAGTTGTATACTTGCTTGAGATTCAATTTGATACGGGGTTGTAATAACGGAGCGTAGTCTCCCCCCGCTTGTAATAACGTGGCTTGGCACAACCACACTCCTAAAGTAAAAATAGGATTTACTTACTTGAATTTCATCTTGTTTGAGAATTCGACGTTTCGAGTAAGACGTAGGAATTTGAAATGAAGCTTGTTTTCTTATAAAACCACCGCTAGATAAGCGATTGTTAAGACTCAAACAAGGGCAAGCACGAAGAGCTCGAGATCCTTAGGATCGAGGCTCAAGACAGTTGTCCCTTTTGTAAATAGCTTTTGTAAATAAGTTTTGAAAACCGAACATCGAACAGCATAGGATTTGCTCACTTGGAGTAGTAGGCCTTGTAAGTCTCTAGAGTTCGACCACATCTGGTCTCTGGGAGGTCGCCACTCTTGGCACCACACCCATGTCATTTGCATTTCACGCATGGTACTTGCATAAGCATGATCCCATTTAGGACCAGATTCCATAGAAAAACCCTTTGGCGTGATATCTCCTCCTACCAGAGTTTGTAAATTGAGATTTTGCTAAAAATGGGACGATCCCATATTCTTCGTGGCTAGATCTAGGGAGACATTAAAAGGAGTGTTTGTCATCTTTGCCCTTATCCAAATCTATTTGGACAAGGCCAAAGAGGGGCATCTGTAAACACCCCGAAATCCCACGAATTTCTTAAACAAACCTGGTTTTATACAAGCAGCCCCAAAGGGCCATTTTGAGTTTGGAAACCCAAGAGCCTTCCAAACAACCCTGTATATACGTTTTAAACTCTGTATTTCAAAAATATATAATATAGCTTTTGAAAACCTTTTAAAACACGTTTTGAAACCCCGAAGCGGCTTGGCCCGATCAAGACAGGACCAGGAGAGCTAAGAAGAGCCCAAAACCGTAGCACATGTCGAGCCTGGCACAACAACTCTTGTATCACATCCATACCCCCAGGATCTCGAACGTCCAAGACCCTGTTCTTATCAAAATGTCATTTGAAGTCATCTCCGGAAGACAGAAATGGAGGCGGACGACCATGTTCGCGAAGACCCAACGTAGACGGAGTACTGATGTTGTCAGGCCCTACACAAATCGTCCGTTTCGAACCCAGCTCGAAGGAGTCAGAGTTCAGTTTGGATTGGATCTGGACCATATATATCCAGATCCCAATCCAAACCCATATGTGGACTTGGATTTGGATTTGGATCCAGAGATCCAATCCAATATCCATATCCATGGCCCACATCACCTTCTCATAAATGGAGGTGGGGCCCACTTGAAATTCATGTGGGATCATGGGCATGAGAGAGAGTGGGGATGGAAAATATCAAGAGTGTTGTAATTAAGCTTGACTTGTGTGTCAAGTTTGGGGTTAATCATGTGGGTTAGCCTAATTGAGTGGGTTTAAGCTTGTAATTAGCTAAAACCTAACCTAGGGCTGCACCAACATGAGGTGGTTAAGGTCTATGGGCCATGCAAAGGGAGCTCCTTCACCTAAACCTAACCCAAAACACCTAATCCTAGCCTACCACCCTAATCCACCCCTAATCTGAGCCTAATCACCTAACCCACTTCCCTAATCCCGGCCTAATCCCAACCTAATCACCTAACCCACTTCCCTAATCCTTCCCTAAACCTAGATTAATTTCCCTAAACCTAGCCTAATCACCTAACCTAGCTCACTAAACCTCACCCTAGAACCCAACCACCTAACCTAGCCCTAAACCCCTAAACCACCCCTAGCCCACAATCTACCCAAACCACTAGTTTTTAAAATATCTGGCCCTACCCTTTCCAGCCCACCTTATCTTCATACCACCCTACCTAAACCACCTAACCACTACCCCAAACCCAGCCCTAACTGACCTACCCATCCCTATATAAACCCCCCCGCTTGGGGGCGGGTTCTCCTATCTAGAACCCCTCACCAATCCCAGCCGGGCCCTCTCTTTCCTCCACTTCCCCAGCTGATCCACCTGCTCCAGCTGCTCCACCTGCTCCGCCTGCACCACCACCATCCCTCCATTCCACCACCTCTTGCACCGCCATCTCCACCACCTCCCGGCCGAGCCTCACAACCTGCCCATCTTCCTTCCAGCCGAGCACCACCTTCTCCCCATTCGGTAAGTACCCCACACTCTACCTAGCTCCTTCTCTACTCCCTCTCCACCCCTAGCCACCCCCCCGTACCACCATTCTCACTCAGCCGAACCTATCACAACCTAAACCACCGGCCACTACCTAACTACCCTAACTACACCCGGCCAGCCATCTCTTTTCCCCTAAGACTCTCATTTGGCCTTCCCTTAAACTCCCCTTAGGTCCATATTCCCTAACACTCTATACTCTCCATTCGTGACCCTACATATTCACTTGGCCCAGCCCCTTTAATTCCCCACATCAAGGCGACACCCACTTGCAGTCGGCCACCTTCGAAGCGCCCATCCTGCACCCCACTTGCACCCGGCCAGCACCCTTTGTCATTCACCCTCGCAGAGCTCCCGTTTGCAGCCCAAGGCGAAGGCCAAGCCCACGCTCAAGCAAGGCCTCTACGGACCAGCTACTCATAAGTGCCTAAACTCGGTCCTTAGTTGTATACTTGCTTGAGATTCAATTTGATACGGGGTTGTAATAACGGAGCATAGTCTCCCCCCGCTTGTAATAACGTGGCTTGGCACACCCACACACGTGCACTCTCTTAGTTGTGCACGATTTTGAACACACACGGGCCTAATTAGCCCCTAATACATAAGTATATATATATACTTTCATTTTCGAAGGTTTTTTTGCTTAAGTTGGGTGCGTTGTCTTTCAATTCAAGCACTCACTCACATTGAGCATTCGCTCTTATTTGAAAGACCCAAGTAAGGGCCGACCTATACTATTTGGGTTTCATTTCATGTCGTGTGAGTAAGTCTTTCAATTCAAGCACTCTCACACACATTGTGCCTTCGCTCTTATTCCCAAGACCTTAGTAAAGGCCTTATTGCAGTTATATTTGGGTTTCATTTATGTCGTGTGTGTAGTACTTCAATTCAAGCACTCTCACACACATTGAGCCTTCGCTCTTACTCCCAAGACCTTAGTCAAGGCCATACTGCAATTTGTATTTGGGTTTAATTTCATGTCGTGTGTGTAAGTCTTTCAATTCAAGCACGCACCCACATTGAGCCTTCGCTCTTATTTGCAAGACCCAAGTAAGGGCTCATATACATACTCTATATACATATCTCCCTTCGGCATTTATATTTCAAGTCATTTCCCTTCGGTTATTTCCCTTCGGTTATTTTCCTTCAGTATTGTCTTTACATTTCGGGTTTTCCCTTTGGAGTAGCGTGAGTTTGCATTGCATCTACGCCATACCACGAGGTAGGACGCATATTGCATCGAAGCAAGCCCCGCTCGAATTCGCCCATGTAGTGGAGTGTTCATAACACACAAACTAGGTGGTCCGAAAAGGGATAAAAGAAAAGACTTAGGCACGTGCAAATCCACGTGATCTAAAACATGCAATCGCATTTTAAAGACCCGAAATAGACACCTCGAACCGCTTCGTAGACTTTCTCTCCAAAACTCGATTTTTGCAAAGCGTACAGACTGACCCTTGCGCATCGGTGCAAGAAGGTCTGCGACGACAAGAGCTTACTTGCTCACAGTTGCCACGTTTAGAAGTCAGTATTAAAAATATCTTCGCTAGCTTAAGTAAGCTAGCTGGCACGCCCTATTTGCATACATAGGCCTTAGACACACGAGAGGATCCGCTCCGAGCCCTGAAAAAGGCGAGGGGGGGATTTTCGCGCGTCTACAGGTTGTAATTAAGCTTGACTTGTGTGTCAAGTTTGGGGTTAATCATGTGGGTTAGACTAATTAACATGGTTTAAGCTTGTATTAGCCAAAACCTAACCTAGGGCTGCACCAACATGATGCAACAAGGTCTATGGGTTACGCAAAGGGAGCTCCCTAACCCAATCCTACTCAAAAACCCCTAATCCTAGCCTTTTACCCTAATCCCGGCCTAAACCTAGCTTAATTTCCCTAATCCTTCCCTAAACCTAGCCTAATCACCTAACCCACTTCCCTAATCCCGGCCTAATCCCAACCTAATCAGCCCCTAAGATATAAATTTATGTATATACTTTAAATTCCGTAGGGTTTTGCTTAAGTTGGGTGTGTTGTCTTTAAATTCTCGCACTCACACACATTGAGCCTTCGCTCTTATTTGTAAGACCCAAGTAAGGGCCGTGTTATACTATCCTTGGGTTTATTTCATGTTGTGTGCGTAGTACTTCAATTCAAGCACTCACACACATTGAGCTTTCGCTCTTATTCCCAAGACCTTAGTTAAGGCCATACTGCAATTTATATTTGGGTTTAATTTCATGTTGTGTGCGTAGTACTTCAATTCAAGCACTCACACACATTGAGCTTTCGCTCTTATTCCCAAGACCTTAGTTAAGGCCATACTGCAATTTATATTTGGGTTTAATTTCATGTTGTGTGCGTAGTACTTCAATTCAAGCACTCACACACATTGAGCTTTCACTCTTATTCCCAAGACCTTAGTTAAGGCCATATTGCAAGTTATATTTGGGTTTTATTTCATGTCGTGTGTGTAGTACTTCAATTCAAGCACGCACCCACATTGAGCCTCTGCTCTTATTTTCAAGACCCAAGTAAGGGCCCATATATACATTATATACGTATTTCCCTTGGGCATTTACATTACAAGTCATTTCCCTTCGGCAATTTCCATTACAAGTCATTTCCCTTAAGTCATTTCCCTTCGGTATTGTCTTTTAAATTCGGGTTTTCCCTTTGGAGTAGCGTGAGTTTGCATTGTATATACGCCATAATCCCGCTCAAAATCGCCACATTTAGTGGAGTGTTCATAACACACACCTAGGTGGCCCATAAAGGGATAAAAAGAAAGACTTAGGCACGTGCAAATCCACGTGATCTAAAATCTGAAAATCGTACAAACAAGACCCGAATCAAACACCTCGAACCGCTTTCGTAGGTCCTTCTATCCAAAAACTCGATCTTTAAAAGCATACAGACTGACCCTTGCGCATCGATGCAAGAAGGTCTGCGACGACAAGAGCTTGCTTGCTCACAGTCGCCACGTTAGAAGTCAGGTTCTAGAATATATCTTCGCTAGCTTAGGTAAGCTAGCTGGCACGCCCTGTTTATTTAAATAGGACTTAGGCACACGAAAAGGTTCGCTCCAGGCCTAACAACCAGTAGGCGGAGATTTTCTACATCTACAGAACTCATGCCCTTGTGTATTCGCCGGTTCGGTTCTTATGGGTGCTTGGGTGTTTGCCTTGAGAGATGAGTTTGAGTGGGCCTTGTTGGGCTGATTTTGGTTTGGGGTCTTAGACTTGGGAGAGCTGGGTAGTTCGGCCAAGATGTATTGGGTTTGGTTTAAGGTGACTCGAGCCAAGGGTGGCTCGAGTGGGTTTAGTTTAAAGGGTATAGAACGTGGGCTTGTCCTAACTAGGTAGGTTTAGTTTAGGGTGATTCGAGCCAAGGGTGGCTCGAGTGTGCTTGGTTTGAGATGTTCGGCCAAGGGACTTGGCCGATTTTGGTTTAGGTGGCCGGGTCCTAGTTAGGTTAGGTTATGATAGAGTTTAGTCCTAAACTAGGTTAGGTTTAGTGAGCCTGTCACCTTGGTTCATCCAAGGTGGGCTCGGTTTTCGGTATGGGGATTTGGATGTGACTCGAGCCAAGGGTGGCTTGAGTGTTTGGGTTTAATCCTTGGCTGTGTTCGGCCAATGAGGGGTTAGCAAGGGAGTTGGCTGGTGTTGTGGACAAGAGCTGGGAAGGTGGCTGGGAAGGGAATGGGTCTCGGCTGGTTGTGGGCTGGTGGAGTAGCAGGGACAGGTCGTGGGCAAGTGGGTGGCTGGTGGGGGAGATGGGAGTTGACTGGGAAGGTGCAGGCGGTAGGTAGCAGGGGGTTCGGCTGGGGCGCTAGGGAGTTAGGTAGTGGGGTAAAAGAGACACGGGCTGGTATGGTGTATGGGTTACTAAGATGGGAATCGGTTGGGATGTTGGAAGGTGGGGCTAGGATGTTGGAAGGTGGCAGGTAGCAGAGATGGGAGCTGAGGTGGGTGTAGGGCTAGTGTTGTGGGTGAGATGGGGGTCAGTTGGGAAGGTGCAGGCGGCAGGTAGCAGGGGGTTCGGCTGGGGCGCTAGGGGTTAGGCAGTGGGGTAAAAGAGACACTTGCATTTACATGCCCTCCACATTCTCCATCATGGAATTCATGCATTATCATCCTAGCCTCCTGTAGACACGCGAAAAATCCCCGCTCGTCTGATTTCTCAAGGCCTGGAGCGGATCCTCTCTTGTGTCTAAAGCCTATTTATATAAACAGGGCGTGCCAGCTAGCTTACCTAAGCTAGCGAAGATATATTTTAATCTGACTTCTAACGTGGCGAAGATTTTAGATCACGTGGATTTGCACGTGCCTAAGTCTTTCTTTTTATCCCTTGATGGGCCTCCTAAGTTTGTGTTATGAACACTCCACTACATGGGGCGAATTTGAGCGGGAGTATGGGGCTTGCTTCGATGCAATATGCGTCCTACCTCGTGGTATGGCGTAGATGCAATGCAAACTCACGCTACTCCAAAGGGAAAACCCGAATGTAAAGACAATGCCGAAGGGAAATAACTGAAGGGAAATGACTTGTAATGTAAATGCCGAAGGGAGATATGTATATAGGGTATATACGTGCCCTTACTTGGGTCTTGCAAATAAGAGCGAAGGCTCAATGTGGGTGCGTGCTTGAATTGAAAGACTTACACACACGACATGAAATAAAACCCAAATATAACTTGCAATATGGCCTTGATTAAGGTCTTGGGAATAAGAGCGAAAGCTCAATGTGTGTGAGTGCTTGAATTGAAGTACTACGCACAGCACATGAAATTAAACCCAAATAGTATAACACGGCCCTTACTTGGGTCTTTCAAATAAGAGCGAAGGCTCAATGTGTGTGAGTGCTTGAATTGAAAGACTTACACACATGACATGAAATGAAAACCCAAATAGTATAGCACGGCCCTTACTTGGGTCTTTCAAATAAGAGCGAAGGCTCAATGTGTGTGAGTGCTTGAATTGAAAGACTTACACACACGACATGAAATGAAACCCAAATAGTATAGCTCGACCCTTACTTGGGTCCTTCAAATAAGAGCGAAGGCTCAATGTGTGTGAGTGCTTGAATTGAAAGACTTACACACACGACATTGTGTGTGAGTGATGAGGTTTTCCTAGCTAGAACACCTCACCCATCCCAGCGGGGTCCTCTCCTTCCCCCAAGTCCAGCCGAATCCTCCACTTCCCCACCTGCTCCACCTGCTCCACCTGCTCCGCCTGCACCACCACCTACTCCACATCCCACCACACCAGCACCACCACCGCCACCACCATTCCAAACGAAGCCACCTCCCTCGTCATCTTCTTCACACCGAACCAGCCGAGCCCGCACATCCGGCTGCTCCTCAACCACCCGCCGCCTCTTCATCCGGTTAGTACCCCACACTCTACCTAGCTCCTTCTCCACTCCCTCTCCACTCCCAGCCACCTACCATACCACCATCTTACCCTAATATCAGCCACTTGCCGCCACCACTCCCACTCGGCCAAGCCTTAGTCACCCTAGCTACCCGCCACTACCTAACTACACTAGCTACACCCGGCCACCCTATTGGACTTCCTAAGACCTGCCCATAGCACTCCATTACACCCACTACCCCCACTACCACCTAGCCCCATCACCTAGCTAGCTCCCTTCCCATACTCCACCCATAGCTATCCTAGCAGCCCGCCACCACCACATTCCCCTAGTCGGCCACTCCAACCGACTATCCCTTCCATTCGGCCAGCCACCTCCTTTCCCCTAGGTGTCCCATTCGACCTTCCCTTAGGCTCCCCTTAGGGCCATACTCCCTAACACTATATACTCTCCTAGTGACCCTACATACTCACCTTGCCCAGCCCCTTTAATCCCCCACATCAAGGCGACACCCTTGCTTGCAGCCAGCCACCTTCAAGGCGCCTATCCCGCGCCCCATTTATAGCCCGGCCCGCACCCCTTGTCGCTCAACCTCGCGGAGCTCCCGTTTGCAGCCCAAGGCGAAGGCCAAGCCCACGCTCAAGCAAGGCCTCTACGGACCAGCTACTAGTAAGTGCCTAACTCGGTCTTTAGTTGTATACTTGCTTGAGATTCAATTCGATTCGGGGTTGTAATAACGGAGCATAGTCTCCCCCCGCTTGTAATAACGTGGCTTGGCACACCCACACACGTGCACTCTCTTAGTTGTGCACGATTTGGAACACACACGGGCCTAATCAGCCCCTAATACATAAGTATATACATATACTTTTATTTTTGAAGGGTTTTGCTTAAGTTGGGTGCGTTGTCTTTCAATTCAAGCACTCACACACATTGAGCTTTCACTCTTATTTGAAAGACCTAAGTAAGGGCCGACCTATACTATTTGGGTTTCATTTCATGTCGTGTGGGTAAGTCTTTCAATTCAAGCACTCTCACACACATTGAGCTTTCGCTCTTATTTGAAAGACCCAAGTAAGGGCCGACCTATACTATTTGGGTTTCATTTCATGTCGTGTGGGTAAGTCTTTCAATTCAAGCACTCTCACACACATTGAGCTTTCGCTCTTATTTGAAAGACCCAAGTAAGGGCCGACCTATACTATTTGGGTTTCATTTCATGTCGTGTGGGTAAGTCTTTCAATTCAAGCACTCTCACACACATTGAGCCTTCGCTCTTACTCCCTAGACCTTAGTAAAGGCCTTATTACGGTTATATTTGGGTTTCATTTATGTCGTGTGCGTAGTACTTCAATTCAAGCACTCACACACATTGAGCTTTCGCTCTTATTCCCAAGACCTTAGTTAAGGCCATACTGCAATTTATAATTGGTTTTAATTTCATGTCGTGTGTGTAAGTCTTTCAATTCCAGCACGCACCCACATTGAGCCTTCGCTCTTATTTGCAAGACCCGAGTAAGGGCTCATATACATACTGTATATACATATCTCCCTTCGGCACTTACTTTACAAGTCATTTCCCTTCGGTTATTTCCCTTCAGTATTGTCTTTACATTCGGGTTTTCCCTTTGGAGTAGCGTGAGTTTGCATTGCATCTACGCCATACCACGAGGTAGGACGCATATTGCATCAAAGCAAGCCCCGCTCGAATTCGCCCATGTAGTGGAGTGTTCATAACACACAAACTAGGTGGCCCGAAAAGGGATAAAAGAAAAGACTTAGGCACGTGCAAATCCACGTGATCTAAAACATGCAATCGCATCTAAAAGACTCGAATTAGAGTTCAAGGAACCCTTTCCCAAACACGCCAGTGGCAGTGGGAAAGGAAAGGAGGTATGTACCCTCACCATTTCCAAGGAACTAGCGCAAAAACCAGAACCTGGTCGACCTACTTGTGCGCCCATTCTTGTACTATACAAGAAGCCCGCCCAAGTCATCATTCGGGGACCACCAAAAGTGGAAACCCCGGTAAAACCAGTTTTAAAAATCCATGGTTCTCCTCAGCTCATCCTTAGAGCCAAGTTTAGAGTGAACCCTAGGCTGGTCATGGGGGAAGTCACTAGATCCGAGAGGATCTATCAACCCCCGCACCTTCAAGTTGCTCAAAAGGTGGTCAGTGTGCCTGGCCCCTCAAAAGCATGTATCCCTAGTGTTCTGCCAAAAGCAGATAAGGACAAAGTCATCCTAAACCCTTATGACTTCGAAAACCACCTTTCAAAGATTCCTATTCACATGTCTATCTTAGAGCTTATAAAAACTTCGCCTAGGCATAGACTTGTATTAGAGAAAATTCTAGAAAGGGCCAAGGTTGATTCGAACATAAGTTTGGAATCCTTGTCTGCCCAAGTGGCTTTATTAGGAGCAAAATCGCCCATCACTTTCTCGGAAGATGATGTAGATAAACCCTACGAAACCCATAACCAGGCCCTGCATATCGAGGTGGTTCTAAACAACCACTCTCTGGACAGGTGCCTAGTCGATGGTGGAGGAGGGCTCAACATCCTTCCACTTCATGTGGCGTACAAAATCGGAGTCACCTTGACTTCAGTGAACCCAAGCCCCATCGTTATCACTAGATACGATGGGAATGCGTCTAGACCTTTAGGATCCATCGAACTCCCAATAGAAACGGGAGGGATCGAACACACGGGGGTGTTCCATGTCTTGGACATCCACCCCCATTATAACCTGTTGCTGGGAAGGCCCTGGATACACAGTTTGTGCGCTGTGCCATCCACCTTCCACAGGTGTGTCAAGATCCCTTTTAGGGACCAGGTCATAGTGATCCTAGGTGAGAGTCACCCACAGCTTCAGGGGATCATAAACTCCCCTTGTTTATCAAGCTCCCAGGCCCATGAGGCTAACCTGGGGCAAATTATGGTTGAGCCACCTCGGTTCGTGTTAAACAACCCTAGGAAGGTTGTATGTGTGAAGGGACCGCCCAAAGCAGGCCCCCTTCCGACTTTAATCCTTCTAGGAAAACCCAAGCGTTCCCCATTTCCAAAGCCCCTGGACAAGAAGCCATACGAGCATAATATGGAGGATAGCATGTTCCAGGACCACGACTTGTATCCAACTTTTTCGAAAAACAAGAAGACGTGGAACATGTTGTTAAACATGGGCTACACGCCCTACAAAAGTCTAGGGGCGCAGAACCTGGGTCTCCTAGAGCCCATCCTTCCTAGGGCCAATCCAAGCCGATATGGGATCCGCTATACTCCCTGAATACCGCCGGAGCCACCCCCTGTGACCACCTGCGTCAAGGGTGCCTTAGAACCTGCCTTAGAAGAGACCTACGATTTAGATCTCCTATTCCGAGTCTAACCCGTAGTGTTTTCCCTTTGTAGGTATGACGAAAGATCCCTTTTCTAAAAATACAAAAACATTTGAAAAGCTTAAAATAAAAAAAATCGAAAAACAAGAAAAACCAAAATTAATGGAAAAACAAAAACTCGAAAAAAGAGTGCTCTGTATAGTTCCCAAAGTTCTTGTTTTACAAAAACCCAAAAAATAGAAAATTTGGAAAATACCAAAAAGATTTTGTATATAGCTGCTCCTGGTAGGACTTTGGCAAAACAAAAGGATTTCGAAAGAAACGTCGTCTGCATAACCAGACCAAAAATTTCGAAATCACTTGAAAATCCAAGTACAAAACCAGGTCATTTTGAAAACCACGCATCAAATTCCCTTGGGTCTATAGCCCACGAGAATGATCAAAGCCCAGAAGTGGATCCCCTTGAGGACGATCCCACTTCTGAGCTCCCAGAATTTCATAGAATTCTCGATTTTGAAAGACCTTCCCAATCAGTAAGAGGAGATTTCATAGAGGTGAACCTAGGGGATGATTCCAATCCCAAAACCATCAAAATAGGCGCATGCTTGCATGAAACTGAAAAGTTAGCATTCATTGCATTTCTACGAACCTATTTAGATGTGTTTGCATGGACGTATGAAGACATGCCGGGCATAGATCCCAGCATTGTCGAGCATCGTCTTCCCTTAGTTGCAGGTGTAAAACCCATAAAGCAGAAGCTTAGGAAAATACACCCGAATGTACACACGCAAGTCAAAGAGGGTTTAGAAGATCTACAAAAAACTGGATTTATAAAACCCATTGCGTATTCTGATTGGTTATCAAATATTGTTGTAGTTCGAAAAACCAATGGGAAAATTCGAATATGCATCGATTTCAGAAACCTGAATAAAGCCACTCCAAAGGATAATTATCCTTTACCAAACATAGATTTGATAGTCGATAGTACTGCAAATCATGAAATGTTTTCATTCATGGATGGCTATTCAAGCTATAATCAAATCAAACTAAGTCCACAAGATCAGGGTAAGACAGCCTTCACAACCCCATGGGGCACGTACTGCTATACAGTCATGCCCTTTGGTTTGAAAAATGCCGGCGCAACATACCAACGAGCCATGACCACGATCTTCCTGTAGACACGCGAAAATCCCCGCCTCTTCGCCTCTTTCGGGGCTTGGAGTGGATCTTATCGTGCGTCTAAGGCCTATGTATACAAATAGGGCGTGCCAGCTAGCTTACTTAAGCTAGCGAAGATATATTTAACACTGACTTCTAAACGTGGCGACTGTGAGCAAGTAAGCTCTTGTCGTCGCAGACCTTCTTGCACCGATGCGCAAGGGTCAGTCTGTACGCTTTGCAAAAATCGAGTTTTTGGAGAGAAAGTCTACGAAGCGGTTCGAGGTGTCTATTTCGGGTCTTTAAGATGCGATTGCATATTTTAGATCACGTGGATTTGCACGTGCCTAAGTCTTTTCTTTTATCCCTTTTTGGGTCGCCTAGTTTTGTGTGTTATGAACACTCCACTACATGGGCGAATTCGAGCGGGGCTTGCTTTGATGCAATATGCGTCCTACCTCGTGGTATGGCGTAGATGCAATGCAAACTCACGCTACTCCAAAGGGAAAAACCCGAAATGTAAAGACAATACTGAAGGGAAATAACAGAAGGGAAATAACCGAAGGGAAATAACCGAAGGGAAATAACCGAAGGGAAGTATGTATATATCTTATGTATATGAGCCCTTACTCGGGTCTTGCAAATAAGAGCGAAGGCTCAATGTGGGTGCGTGCTTGAATTGAAAGACTTACACACACGACATGAATTAAACCCAAATATAAATTGCAGTATGGCCTTGACTAAGGTCTTGGGAGTAAGAGCGAAGGCTCAATGTGTGTGAGAGTGCTTGAATTGAAGTACTACACACACGACATAAAATTAAACCCAAATATAAATTGCAGTATGGCCTTGACTAAGGTCTTGGGAGTAAGAGCGAAGGCTCAATGTGTGTGAGAGTGCTTGAATTGAAGTACTACACACACGACATAAATGAAACCCAAATATAACTGCAATAAGGCCTTTACTAAGGTCTTGGGAGTAAGAGCGAAGGCTCAATGTGTGTGAAAGTGCTTGAATTGAAAGACTTACTCACACGACATGAAATGAAACCCAAATAGTATAGGTCGGCCCTTACTTGGGTCTTTCAAATAAGAGCGAAAGCTCAATGTGTGTGAGAGTGTTTGAATTGAAAGACAACGCACCCGACTTAAACAAAACCCTTCGAAAATGAAATATATATGTACACTTATATATTAGGGGTTGATTAGGCCCGTGTGTGTTCAAAATTGTGCACGACTAAGAGAGTGCACGTGTGTGGTTGTGCCAAGCCACGTTATTACAAGCGGGGGGAGACTATGCTCCGTTATTACAACCCCGTATCAAATTGAATTTCAAGCAAGTGTACGACTAGAGACCGAGTTTAGACACTTACGAGTAGCTGGTCCGTAGAGGTCTTGCTTGAGCGTGGCCTTGGCCTTGGGCTGCAAACGGGAGCTCCGCGAAGGTAGGTGATCAAAGGGGGCTGGCCGGCTGCAAGTGGGGCGCGGGATAGACGCCTCGAAGGGGGCCGGTGGCAAGTAGGTGGCGCCTCCAAGTAGGGAGTTTAGAGTGGCTGAATAAGTGGGTATTAGGATCACTAGGGGAGTTGGGTACTCAGGGAAACTGGACCTAAAAGGTGAGCTAGTGGGAAGGCCGAATAGGACACCTAGGGGGGTTGGCCGAATGGGAGATGGTGGCTAAGTAGTGGCCAGCAACTTGGGTTATACTAGGTTCGGCTAGGTTTAGGTGGTGGCGGCAAAAGGGCTGAGATGAAGGTAGGATGGGTGGCTAAGAATGGAGAGGTAGTAGAGAGGGAGGCTAGGTAAGGTGCAGGGTACTTACCGAATGGGGAGAGGTGGCGGATGAAGTGGGAAGGTGGCAGGCAGGTGGCTGTCAGCTGGTTCGGTTGGGTGAAGATGATGGCGTCCGGCTGAGGGGTGGTGGTGGTGGATGGAAGAGGGAAGGTGGCGGAGCAGGTGGCGGCTGGTGGAGCAGCTGGAGCAGGCCAAGGTGGGGAGTCGTCCCGGCTGGATGAGAGAAGGGAGAAGGAGAGGGCCCGGCTGGGGAAAGGGTGGTTCCCACTTGGAAAACCCGCCCACAAGGAGGGGGGTTTAAATAGGGGATGGGTAGGTCGGTTAGGGCTGGGCTGTGGGTAGTGGTTAGGTGGTTTAGGTAGGGTGGTATGTAGATAAGGTGGGCTGGATGGGGTTGGGCCAGATATTTTAAAACTAGGGGTTTGGGTAAATCGTGGGCTAAGGGTGGTTTAGGGGTTTAGGGCTAGGTTAGGTGGTTGGGTTTTAGGGTGAGGTTTAGTGAGCTAGGTTAGGTGGTTTAGGCTAGGTTTAGGCTAGGATTAGGGGAATTAATCTAGGTTTAGGGAAGGATTAGGGGAGTGGGTTAGGTGATTAGGTTGGGATTAGGCCGGGATTAGGGAAGTGGGTTAGGTGATTAGGTTCAGATTAGGGGTGGATTAGGGGTTTAGGCTAGGTTTAGGCATTTTGGGTTAGGTTTAGGTGAAGGAGCTCCCTTAGCATGGCCCATAGACCTTGATCACCCCATGTTGGTGCAGCCCTAGGTTAGGTTTTAGCTAATTACAAGCTTAAACCCACTCAATTAGGCTAACCCACATGATTAACCCAAACTTGACACACAAGTCAAGCTTAATACAACACTCTTTGATATTTTTCAACCCCACTCTCTCTCATGCCCAATATCCCACGTGAATTTCAAGTGGGCCCCACCTCCCTTTATGAGAAGGTGATGTGGGCCATGGATATGGATATTGGATTGGATCTCTGGATCCAAATCCAAATCCAAGTCCACATATGGGTTTGGATTGGAATCTGGATATATATGGTCCAGATCCAATCCAAACTGAACTCTGACTCCTTCGAGCTGGGTTCGAAACAAACGATTCGTACGGGGCCTGACAGCATCAGTACTCCGTCTGCGTTGGGTCTTCGCCAACATAGTCGTCCGCCTCCGTTTCTGCCTTCCGGAGATGACTTCAAATGCTATTTTGATAAGAACAGGGTCTTGGACGTTCGAGATCCTGGGGTGTGAATCAGATACAAGAGTTGCTGCGCCGGGCTCGACAGGTGCTCCGGTTCCGGGCTCTTCTTGGCTCTCCTGGTCCTGTCTTGATCGGGCCAAGCCACTTCGGGGTTTCAAAACATGTTTTAAAAGGGTTTTCAAAAGCCATATTACATGTTTTAGAAAGATAAAGTTTAAAACATATGTACAGGGTTGTTTGGAAGGCTCCTGGGTTTCCAAACTCAAAATGGCCCTTTGGGGGCTGCTTGTATAAAACCAGATTCGTTTAAGAAATTCGTGGGATTTCGGGGTGTTTACAGATGCCCCTCTTTGGCCTTGTCCAAATAGATTTGGATAAGGGCAAAGATGACAAACACCCCTTTTAATGTCTCCCTAGATCTAGCCACGAAGAATATGGGATCGTCCCATTTTAGCAAAAATCTCAATTTTACAAACTCTGGTAGGAGGAGATATCACGCCAAAGGGTTCACTTATGGAATCTGGTCCTAAATGGGATCATGTTCATGCAAGTACCATGCGTGGAATGCAGATGACATGGGTGTGGTGCCAAGAGTGGCGACCTCCCAGAGACCAGGTGTGGTCGAACTCTAGAGACTTACAAGGCCTACTGCTCCAAGTGAGCAAAAAACCCTATGCTGTTCGATGTTCGGTTTTTAAAACTTATTTACAAAAGCTATTTACAAAAGGGACAACTGTCTTGAGCCTCGATCCTAAGGATCTCGAGCTCTTCGTGCTTGCCCTTGTTTGAGTCTTAACACTCGCTTTATCTAGCGGAGGTTTTATAAGAAAACAAGCTTCATTTCAAATTCCTACGCCTTACTCGAAACGTCGAATTCTCAAACAAGATGAAATTCAAGTAAGTAAATCCTATTTTTACTTTAGGATTCCTCGAAATGAACCATGCTTTAGCTTGGGATAAGCCAGGGATGGGAAAGAGATACCACGGTCCCTTCTGAAGCGTCCCGTGGTTTAAGGCATAGAAGGCGGAAAACTGCTCTTTTTGAGCTTTTTGGCCTCTTTTTCCTTTTTTTTCATAGAGGGTCTCCCTTTGGACTGCTATGGGAATCTCGCCCTTTTCAGGGGAGATTAGGATGATCCCGGCACCAGCCCCTCGTTGGTTTCGTGCCCCATCGAAGTGCATCTTCCACACTTGGTTTTCGAAAGAATTTGCCAAAATGTGGTTTTGAAAATGGTTTTGCAATATGCCTTCATCGGGCATTTCGACAAGAGTGGGATATGCGTCCTCCAAGGGGAAGTCAGCCACGTAATCTGCTAGGGCTTGCCCCTTAATGGAGATCTGGTGATGGTATTTCAGATCATACTCCATTAGAAGGAGTTGCCATTTGCCCAATCTACCCGTGAGAATGGGTTTTTCGAACAAATGCTTGATTGGATCAAGCTTGGACACTATCCAGATCTCATGATCTAGGAAATAGTGTCTGAATTTCTGGCAGGCCCAAACTAGGGCCAAGCACGTCTTCTCCATGGCTTGATAATTTCGTTCATAAGCCAAGAGAGTTTTCGAAATATAGTAGATGGCATACTCCTTATGGGTGTCATCCTCGTATTGAGCCAACAGGGCTCCTAAAGCGTTTACATGCACGGAGATGTATAATAAAAGCGGTTTTCCTTGTTTTGGAGGATTCAAAACGGGGGGATTAATCAAGTATGCCTTTAGTCTCTCGAAGGACTTTTGGCATTCGTCATCCCATAAGAATTTCGTACCCTTCCTCAACAGTTTGTTGAAGGGTTCGCATCTAGTTGCCAGATTCGATATGAATCGGCGCACAGATTGTAATCGACCCTGGAGGCTACGGACTTCGGTGAGATTGGAGGGTGGAGCCATGTCTATGATGGCTCGACACTTAGAGGGGTCGACTTCTATTCCCCTTTGGCTCACCATAAAGCCTAGAAGCTTCCCTAATTCTACCCCGAACACACATTTTTGAGGGTTTAGCTTTACTTTGTAAAGCCTAAGCCTTTTGAAAATCTTTTGTAAACATTCGATATGGGTGCATCGGGTTTTGGATTTTGCCAAGAGATCATCTACATACACTTCTACAAGCTCGTGAATTTGATCATGGAAGATCGTGTTCATGGCTCGTTGGTATGTTGCGCCGGCATTTTTCAAACCAAAGGGCATGACTGTATAGCAGTACGTGCCCCATGGGGTTGTGAAGGCGGTCTTACCCTGATCTCGTGGGCTTAGTTTGATTTGATTATAGCCTGAATAACCATCCATGAATGAAAACATTTCATGATTTGCAGTACTATCGACTATCAAATCTATGTTTGGTAAAGGATAATTATCCTTTGGAGTGGCTTTATTCAGGTTTCTGAAATCGATGCATATTCGAATTTTCCCATTGGTTTTTCGAACTACAACGATATTTGACAACCAATCAGAATACGCAATGGGTTTTATAAATCCGGCTTTTAGCAGATCTTCTAAACCCTCTTTGACTTGCGTGTGTACATTCGGGTGTATTTTCCTAAGCTTCTGCTTTATTGGTTTTACACCTACATCTAAGGGAAGACGATGCTCGACTATGCTGGGATCTATGCCCGGCATGTCTTCATACGTCCATGCAAACACATCTAAATAGGTTCGTAGAAATGCAATGAATGCTAACTTTTCAGTTTCATGCAAGCATGCGCCTATTTTGATGGTTTTGGGATTGGAATCATCCCCTAGGTTCACCTCTACGAAATCTCCTCCTACTGATTGGGAAGGTCTTTCAAAATCGAGAATTCTATGAAATTCTGGGAGCTCAGAAGTGGGATCTTCCTCAAGGGGATCCACTTCTGGGCTTTGATCATTCTCGTGGGCTATAGACCCGAGGGAACTTGATGCGTGATTTTCAAAATAACCTGGTTTTGTACTTGGATTTTCAAGTGATTTCGAAATTTTTGGTCTGGCTATGCAGACGACGTTTCTTTCGAAATCCTTTTCTTTCGCCAAAGTCATACCAGGAGCAGCTATGTACAAAATCTTTTTGGTATTTTCTAAATTTTCGATTTTTTTGGGTTTTTGTAAAACAAGAACTTTGGGAACTATACAAAACATATTTTTTTCGAGTTTTTGTTTTTCCATTGTTTTTGGTTTTTCTTGTTTTTCGATTTTTTTGATTTTAAGTTTTCAAATGTTTTTGGTATTTTTAGAAAAAGGGATCTTCCGTCATACCTACAAAGGGAAAACACTATGGGTTAGACTCGGAATAGGAGGTCTAAACCATAGGTTTCTTCTAAGACAGGCTCCGGGGCACCCTTGACCCAGGTGGTCACAGGGGGTGGCTCCGGCGGTATTCGGGGAGTATAGCCGATCCCATATCGGCTTGGGTTGGCCCTAGGCAGGATGGGCTCTAGGAGACCCTGGTTTTGTGCCCCTAGACTCTTGTAGGGCGTGTAGCCCATGTTCAATAACATGTTCCACGACCTTTTGTTTTTTGAAAAGATGGGATATAAGTCGTGGTCCTGGAACATGCTATCGTCCATATTAGGCTCGTAGGGCCTTTTGTCCAGGGGTTTTGGAAATAGGGAACGTTTGGGTTTTCCTAGGAGGATTAGAGTCGGGAGGGGCCTGCTTTGGGCGGCCCCTTCACACATACAACCTTCCTAGGGTTGTTCAACACGAGCCGAGGTGGCTCAACCATAATTTGCCCCAGGTTAGCCTCATGGGCCTGGGAGCTCAATAAACAAGGGGAGTTTATGATCCCCTGAAGCTGTGGGTGACTCTCACCTAGGATCACTACGACCTGGTCCCTAAAAGGGATCTTAACACACCTGTGGAAGGTGGATGGCACAGCGCACAAACTGTGTATCCAGGGTCTTCCCAGCAACAGGTTATAATGGGGGTGGATGTCCAGGACATGGAACACCCCCGTGTGTTCAATCCCTCCCGTTTCCATTGGGAGTTCGATGGATCCTAAAGGTCTAGACGCATTCCCATCGTATCCAGTGATAACGATGGGGCTTGGGTTCACTGAAGTCAAGGTGACTCCGATTTTGTACGCCACGTGAAGTGGAAGGATGTTGAGCCCTCCTCCACCATCGACTAGGCACCTGTCCAGAGAGTGGTTGTTTAGAACCACCTCGATATGCAGGGCCTGGTTATGGGTTTCGTAGGGTCTATCTACATCATCTTCCGAAAAGGTGATGGGCGATTTTGCTCCTAATAAAGCCACTTGGGCAGATGTAGACACCGAAAATTTTCACTTACGGGTTCTTAGGCCTGAAGTGAACCTTTTCGCAATCTACTTCGCTTTATGGGCGTGCCAGCTAGTTTACTTTAACTAGCAAAGTATGTTTTGAAAACAATCTGACTTTTGAAAGGCGATTGTAGGAAAGCGGGATTTTTACGTCGCAGACCTTCTTGCACCGATGCGCAAGGGTCAGTCTGTACGCTTAGAGACTTCGTTTTGAAACAAGTTTAACTCAAAATATATTTTGAATGAAGAAGTGTTTAAAAACCTTTTGAAAACCATGCATTTGGGCGATTTTGACTTTGTAAGGGTTGGACGACCCTAAGTCTTGCACGATTTGATTCGGGTTTGTACGATTCTCAGATTTTAGATCACGTGGATTTGCACGTGCCTAAGTCTTTCTTTTTATCCCTTTATGGGCCACCTAGGTGTGTGTTATGAACACTCCACTACATGGGGCGAATTTGAGCGGGAGTACGGGGCTTGCTTCGATGCAATATGCGTCCTACCTCGTGGTATGGCGTAGATGCAATGCAAACTCACGCTACTCCAAAGGGAAAACCCGAAATTAAAAGACAATGCCGAAGGGAAATTGCCGAAGGGAAATGACTTGTAAAGTAAATAGCCGAAGGGAAATGACTTGTAAAGTAAATAGCGGAAGGGGAAATATGGCTATATCTTAAGAGCGGAAAGGCTCAATTGTGTAAGTGTGTGTCGTGTATATATTGAAAGACAACGCACACGACTTGAACCTTAAAACCCGAATCTTAAAGACGTAGCCGAAAGAAATACTTTATATAGAGTATATGTAGGGGCCCTTACTTGGGTCTTGTAAATAAGAGCGAAGGCTCAATGTGTGTGCGTGCTTGAATTGAAAGACTTACACACACGACATGAAATGAAACCCAAATATAAATTGCAGTATGCCTTGACTAAGGTCTTGGGAGTAAGAGCGAAAGCTCAATGTGTGTGAGTGTAGAATTGAAGTACTACGCACACGACATAAATGAAACCCAAATATAATTGCAGTATGCCTTGACTAAGGTCTTGGGAGTAAGAGCGAAAGCTCAATGTGTGTGAGTGTAGAATTGAAGTACTACGCACACGACATAAATGAAACCCAAATATAACTGCAATAAGGCCTTTACTAAGGTCTTGGGAGTAAGAGCGAAGGCTCAATGTGTGTGCGTGTAGAATTGAAGTACTACGCACACGACATAAATGAAACCCAAATATAACTGCAATAAGGCCTTTACTAAGGTCTTGGGAGTAAGAGCGAAGGCTCAATGTGTGTGCGTGTGGAAAATGGAAAGACAACACACACGACTTAATTAAAAACCCCCTTGACTTAAAATATATAAATATAACTATATATTAAGGGCTGGTTAGGCCCGTGTGTGTGCAAAAAGTGTACGACTAAGAGCGGAAAGGCTCAAGTGCGCGTGTGTGTGGGTGTGTCAAACCACGTTATTACAATCGGGGGGAGACGAAGCTCCTTTACTACAACCCCGTATCAAAATTTAATAAAACACCAAATGTAAGGACTTACAACTCACCTAGCCCGCTATGCGGGGTGTGTCTAGGACGCGTACGCCTTGCGTGTGGAGCCCGGATCACATGGGAGTGGAACCGGCTAGCTTGGAGGTGTTTGAGAACCTTTGAGGACTTGGGAGAGGTGTTTTAGTAGGCTTTGTATGGGCCTGGTTTTTGGCTTGGTATGGGCCTGGTTTGGGATAACTCGAGTTGGGTTCTAGGGGAGCTTGGGGCAACTCGGGCTGTCTTGGTGCAGCCCGGGGTTTTGCCTTGCAAGGGGGTGCCTTAGGATGACTCGAGCCAAGGTGGTTCGAGTTATGTTTTTAGGGGAAACCCTAACTAGGTTAGGTTCAGTCAGTCAAGGCCAAGGCAGGCCGACCAGGGCTGAGCTAGGGCTCGGCCTGGCTGGGTGGAGTCATGGCTAGAGGTAGGTGGGTTCAAGGAAACGGCCTGCCTTGTGGCAGGCCGGGGCTTTAGTGATGTGGATGATACACGGCCTGCACCAGCAGGCCGTGGGCTTGGGGGTGAAGGAAGGGACACGGCCTGCACTAGCAGGCCGTGGGGTTCCTAGGGAGAGGTGGCCTGCCGAGTGGCAGGCCCTGCCCTTGGTAAAGGAGGGGATGCCCGGCCTGCACTAGCAGGCCGTGGGCTTGTAGGGAGAGGGCCTGCCGAGTGGCAGGCCTTTGCGGGTTTTTGGTAAGAAGTGACCTGCCGAGTGGCAGGCCCTGGCTGGGTTTAGATGAGGCACGGCCTGCACCAGCAGGCCGTGGGTTTACTAAAGGGAATGGCCTGCCAAGGAGCAGGCCATTGGGTTTGGTTTGGGGCAAGGGATGGTGGCGAAGTGGGTTTCGGTTAAAGGCAGGTTAGGGGCGGCGGTTTGTAGGTGGTGGTAGGCTAGTCGGGGTAGGTGAGGTGCAGGTGGAGTTGGGTGGTTAAGGGCAGGTGGTGGTAGGCTTAGGTAGTGCAGGTCAGGGTGGGTTTTGGTTGAGGCGGTGATAGGTAGGTTCGGCCAGGCTACGGCCGATGGTGGGGGCGGCGACTAAGGGATGTTGGTTGGTGGCGAGGTGGGGTTCGGCCAGCTAGGGCAAGTCGGTTGGGAAAGGGGTTTTGTGAAGTTCGGCCAGCACTTGGCTGGACTTACTTGGGGCGGTTTAGGGTCAGTTAGGTGTAGGTGGGTTCATATGGGTTAGGTTTAGAAGGGTAAAGAGAAGGGCTAGGTTTAGTCTGAGGCTTACCTTAGGTGCAGCCCACTAGGTCCAGCCACCACCAATCGGTCCAGCCCACTTCCACGCCCGCGGTCCACCTCTTGGTGCAGCTAGGCTCGAGTTGGTGCAGCCCCCTTGATCTAGCCTTGGCCAACATGGCTCAAGCCCACTTCACTCATGAGCCCACATGGCTAGGTTTATCACTCCCTCTCTCTCCTCCCAAGTATTTGCATGAACCCTTTACATGGACCCCCTCACCTCTATTTATAGAGATTTGAGGTGGGTCTTGGATTTGGGTTTGGGTTTGGGGTTTGGATCCATACCCAAATCCAAACACTATTTGGATCTGGATATTGGATCTCGGATATTTTGAGATCTGTATCCGATCCAAACCCAATATTTTTATGGATACGGATCTGGATATTTTGATCCAAATCTGATCCAATCCAAACACTATTTGGATCCAATCCAAATCCAAACACTATTTGGATCGACCCAAACACTATTTGGATTGGCCCAAATCCAAACACTATTCATTACATGGATTTGGATCTGGATATATATGGTCCAGATCCAAATCAAAATTTCTTCGGACAGTCCTTCTTGGCTTCTTGAGGCGAACGATCTGTGCGGGCACTGGCTTCATCAACGCTCCGTCTGGTGCTGGGTTTTCCCCAACTTTGTCGTTCGGACTCCGTTTCGCCGTTCTGGACTCCGTTGAGCTTTTCATCAAATGGGCTCTACTTTCTTTTGTTTTTTTATCAGGGAGTGGCTTCTGAAGCTCTGGGCTTGAATCCTCTTCGGGCCTAGGGTCTTCTTTTGCCTTCTGTACCTGTTTTCACATTTCAAAACAGGTCGTCGTTTTGACTCAAATGAGCTTTTTGGTGTTTCGAGAGTTTTTGAAAAATAGAAGATTTGGGGTGTTTACAGCAGACAAGGATTCCGGACTTATGTTCGAATCAACCTTGGCCCTTTCTAGAATTTTCTCTAAGACAAGTCTATGCCTAGGCGAGGTTTTGATAAGCTCTAGAATAGACATGTGAATAGGAATCTTTGAAAGGTGGTTTTCGAAATCATAAGGATTTAGGACGATTTTGTCCTTATCTGCTTTCGGCAGACCACTAGGGATACATGCTTTTGAGGGGCCAGGCACACTGACCACCTTTTGAGCACCTTGAAGGTGCGGGGGTTGGTAGATCCTCCCGGATCTAGTGACTTCCCCCACGACCAGCCTAGGGTTTGCGCTAGACTTGGCTCTAAGGATGAGCTGAGGAGAACCTTGGATTTTCAAAACTGGTTTTGTCGGGGTTTCCACTTTTGGTGGTCCCCGAATGACGACTTGGGCGGGCCTCTTGTATAGTACAAGGATGGGCGCACAAGCAGGTCGACCAGGTTCGGGCTTTCGCGCTAGTTCCTTGGAAATGGTGAGGGTACATACCTCCTTTCCTTTCCCACTGCCACTGGCGTGTTTGGGAAAGGGTTCCTTGAAGATAGCTTGAGGTGGCTCAGGTTCCGCAGTGACCTGGAGCCGGCCCTCCGCTATCAAGTTCTCAATTTTATTTAGAAGAGAGAAGCACCGTTTGGTATCATGGCCTTTGAGCCGATGATAATTGCAAAATCGGTTTAAATACCCCCCTTTGGACGTGACTCCTTCGGGGATTTCAGGGAGTTCGATCATGCCCTGGGCAAGTAAGAGGTCTAGGACCTCCGACACAGGTTGCCCCAGCGGAGTGTACTCCCGTTTTTCAATTGGTTTTGAAAAACTGCGTTCTCTCTTATTTTCTATTTTTTCAAAATTTTTAGAAGTGCCCGCCATGCTTGGATCCACCCGGACATTGGCGATTTTATGGGGCTTTGCCCCTTTGTCCGTTGTGGGCAGCCCATATGCGATGGGCTTTTCCAAACGTGTTTTTGGAATGGCACTTCCTTTCCATAAGTGGTCGTATGTCCCTTTTCGCAAGTTGGTTTCGAAAAGGGAGGCCTTTTTGATCAACTTATGGAAAGTTGAAATCTCATGGAGCGAGAGAAGGGTTTTTAACTCGCTTTTGAAATTATCCAGGATGAGCATTACTGCGCATCCTTCGGATATAGGCTCTCGCACTTGGCCCAAAAGAGACCTCCATCTTATAATGAAGGCATGCACGTCTTCGTTCATGCCTTGCTTTGTATCCCTTAAGGTATTCAGGGTTGGCGTGACTTCCACGTTGTGTGCAAATCTTTGCATGAAGCAGTTCGCTAACTCTTCAAAAGTAGCGAACTGGCTTAAGTCGTAGGAAGCCAGCCATTTGGCAGCTGTGCCCTTAAGGGATAGGGGGAACCAATACACCCATTTCATCGAGTCCTTTTTCTTCTTATGGGCTCGACGTGAGAAAAGCTGCAAGTGAGACCTAGGGTCTCCCATGCCATCATACCGATGGAAGTTCGGTATTTCATCATCACTGTCTGTTTCGTAATCCATAGGAAGGAAATCAGACAGGGCGTAGCTTCTTTTCTCTTTATTTTGCCCTTTCAGCAGCTGCTGTAGGGCTTTACGGTCCTTTTGTGTGAAGGACTCGTGGTATTGGTTGCCTTCCATTATGGAGGCCTCTTTTTGCTTGCGAGGTTTTTCAATTTTCTTTTTAGGCCTTTGTTCACCGTTTGATGAACATGAATCGCCTACTTCAGCCTCTTGGCTGAGAGCACCGATTTTGGCCTCAAATTCCCTTCTCAAGTCCTCGATTTCATCTAGTTTTATTTTGTTTTTGAAAATCCTCCTAGAGTGAGAACTTGATGCGCATGAGCCTTGGCTCGACACTTCACTTGGATTGGATTTTGACATGCTTTTCAAGCTTTTTCAAAATTTCCTAAGTAAAAGCAAAGAAAACAAGTTAAAACGACACCTTTGTAAAATTTTCGCAAGACTTCTACAAGTAAACTTGATTTCTAAAAAGGCTCACGTCCCACCGGGCGTGCCAATCTCTGTAGACGCGTGAAAATCCCCGCCTCTTCGCCTCTTTCGGGGCTTGGAGTGGATCTTATCGTGCGTCTAAGGCCTATGTATACAAATAGGGCGTGCCAGCTAGCTTACTTAAGCTAGCGAAGATATATTTAACACTGACTTCTAAACGTGGCGACTGTGAGCAAGTAAGCTCTTGTCGTCGCAGACCTTCTTGCACCGATGCGCAAGGGTCAGTCTGTACGCTTTGCAAAAATCGAGTTTTTGGAGAGAAAGTCTACGAAGCGGTTCGAGGTGTCTATTTCGGGTCTTTAAGATGCGATTGCATATTTTAGATCACGTGGATTTGCACGTGCCTAAGTCTTTTCTTTTATCCCTTTTTGGGTCGCCTAGTTTTGTGTGTTATGAACACTCCACTACATGGGCGAATTCGAGCGGGGCTTGCTTTGATGCAATATGCGTCCTACCTCGTGGTATGGCGTAGATGTAATGCAAACTCACGCTACTCCAAAGGGAAAAACCCGAAATGTAAAGACAATACTGAAGGGAAATAACAGAAGGGAAATAACCGAAGGGAAATAACCGAAGGGAAGTATGTATATATCTTATGTATATGAGCCCTTACTCGGGTCTTGCAAATAAGAGCGAAGGCTCAATGTGGGTGCGTGCTTGAATTGAAAGACTTACACACACGACATGAAATTAAACCCAAATATAAATTGCAGTATGGCCTTGACTAAGGTCTTGGGAGTAAGAGCGAAGGCTCAATGTGTGTGAGAGTGCTTGAATTGAAGTACTACACACACGACATAAAATTAAACCCAAATATAAATTGCAGTATGGCCTTGACTAAGGTCTTGGGAGTAAGAGCGAAGGCTCAATGTGTGTGAGAGTGCTTGAATTGAAGTACTACACACACGACATAAATGAAACCCAAATATAACTGCAATAAGGCCTTTACTAAGGTCTTGGGAGTAAGAGCGAAGGCTCAATGTGTGTGAAAGTGCTTGAATTGAAAGACTTACTCACACGACATGAAATGAAACCCAAATAGTATAGGTCGGCCCTTACTTGGGTCTTTCAAATAAGAGCGAAAGCTCAATGTGTGTGAGAGTGTTTGAATTGAAAGACAACGCACCCGACTTAAACAAAACCCTTCGAAAATGAAATATATATGTACACTTATATATTAGGGGCTGATTAGGCCCGTGTGTGTTCAAAATTGTGCACGACTAAGAGAGTGCACGTGTGTGGTTGTGCCAAGCCACGTTATTACAAGCGGGGGGAGACTATGCTCCGTTATTACAACCCCGTATCAAATTGAATTTCAAGCAAGTGTACGACTAGAGACCGAGTTTAGACACTTACGAGTAGCTGGTCCGTAGAGGTCTTGCTTGAGCGTGGCCTTGGCCTTGGGCTGCAAACGGGAGCTCCGCGAAGGTAGGTGATCAAAGGGGGCTGGCCGGCTGCAAGTGGGGCGCGGGATAGACGCCTCGAAGGGGGCCGGTGGCAAGTAGGTGGCGCCTCCAAGTAGGGAGTTTAGAGTGGCTGAATAAGTGGGTATTAGGATCACTAGGGGAGTTGGGTACTCAGGGAAACTGGACCTAAAAGGTGAGCTAGTGGGAAGGCCGAATAGGACACCTAGGGGGGTTGGCCGAATGGGAGATGGTGGCTAAGTAGTGGCCAGCAACTTGGGTTATACTAGGTTCGGCTAGGTTTAGGTGGTGGCGGCAAAAGGGCTGAGATGAAGGTAGGATGGGTGGCTAAGAATGGAGAGGTAGTAGAGAGGGAGGCTAGGTAAGGTGCAGGGTACTTACCGAATGGGGAGAGGTGGCGGATGAAGTGGGAAGGTGGCAGGCAGGTGGCTGTCAGCTGGTTCGGTTGGGTGAAGATGATGGCGTCCGGCTGAGGGGTGGTGGTGGTGGATGGAAGAGGGAAGGTGGCGGAGCAGGTGGCGGCTGGTGGAGCAGCTGGAGCAGGCCAAGGTGGGGAGTCGTCCCGGCTGGATGAGAGAAGGGAGAAGGAGAGGGCCCGGCTGGGTGAAAGGGTGGTTCCCACTTGGAAAACCCGCCCACAAGGAGGGGGGTTTAAATAGGGGATGGGTAGGTCGGTTAGGGCTGGGCTGTGGGTAGTGGTTAGGTGGTTTAGGTAGGGTGGTATGTAGATAAGGTGGGCTGGATGGGGTTGGGCCAGATATTTTAAAACTAGGGGTTTGGGTAAATCGTGGGCTAAGGGTGGTTTAGGGGTTTAGGGCTAGGTTAGGTGGTTGGGTTTAGGGCTAGGTTAGGTGGTTGGGTTTTAGGGTGAGGTTTAGTGAGCTAGGTTAGGTGGTTTAGGCTAGGTTTAGGCTAGGATTAGGGAAATTAATCTAGGTTTAGGGAAGGATTAGGGGAGTGGGTTAGGTGATTAGGTTGGGATTAGGCCGGGATTAGGGAAGTGGGTTAGGTGATTAGGTTCAGATTAGGGGTGGATTAGGGGTTTAGGCTAGGTTTAGGCATTTTGGGTTAGGTTTAGGTGAAGGAGCTCCCTTAGCATGGCCCATAGACCTTGATCACCCCATGTTGGTGCAGCCCTAGGTTAGGTTTTAGCTAATTACAAGCTTAAACCCACTCAATTAGGCTAACCCACATGATTAACCCAAACTTGACACACAAGTCAAGCTTAATACAACACTCTTTGATATTTTTCAACCCCACTCTCTCTCATGCCCAATATCCCACGTGAATTTCAAGTGGGCCCCACCTCCCTTTATGAGAAGGTGATGTGGGCCATGGATATGGATATTGGATTGGATCTTTGGATCCAAATCCAAATCCAAGTCCACATATGGGTTTGGATTGGAATCTGGATATATATGGTCCAGATCCAATCCAAACTGAACTCTGACTCCTTCGAGCTGGGTTCGAAACGGACGATTCGTGCAGGGCCTGACAGCATCAGTACTCCGTCTGCGTTGGGTCTTCGCCAACATAGTCGTCCGCCTCCGTTTCTGCCTTCCGGAGATGACTTCAAATGCTATTTTGATAAGAACAGGGTCTTGGACGTTCGAGATCCTGGGGTGTGAATCAGATACAAGAGTTGCTGCACCGGGCTCGACAGGTGCTCCGGTTCCGGGCTCTTCTTGGCTCTCCTGGTCCTGTCTTGATCGGGCCAAGCCACTTCGGGGTTTCAAAACATGTTTTAAAAGGGTTTTCAAAAGCCATATTACATGTTTTAGAAAGATAAAGTTTAAAACATATGTACAGGGTTGTTTGGAAGGCTCCTGGGTTTCCAAACTCAAAATGGCCCTTTGGGGGCTGCTTGTATAAAACCAGATTCGTTTAAGAAATTCGTGGGATTTCGGGGTGTTTACACTTCCATGATCAAATTCATGAGCTTGTAGAAGTGTATGTAGATGATCTCTTGGCAAAATCCAAAACCCGATGCACCCATATCGAATGTTTACAAAAGATTTTCGAAAGGCTTAGGCTTTACAAAGTAAAGCTAAACCTTCAAAAATGTGTGTTCGGGGTAGAATCAGGGAAGCTTCTAGGCTTTATGGTGAGCCAAAGGGGAATAGAAGTCGACCCCTCTAAGTGTCGAGCCATCATAGACATGGCTCCACACTCCAATCTCACCCAAATCCGTAGCCTCCAAGGTCGATTACAATCCATTCGCCGATTCATATCGAATCTGACAACTAGATGCGAACCCTTCAACAAACTGTTGAGGAAGGGCACGAAATTCTTATGGGATGACGAATGCCAAAAGTCCTTCGAGAGACTGAAGGCATACTTGGTTAATCCCCCCGTTTTGAATCCTCCAAAGTAAGGAAAACCGCTTTTATTATACATCTCCGTGCATGCAAATGCTTTAGGAGCCCTGTTGGCTCAATACGAGGATGACACCCATAAGGAATATGCCATCTACTATATTTCGAAAACTCTCTTGGCTTATGAACGAAATTATCAAGCCATGGAGAAGACGTGCTTGGCCCTAGTCTGGGCCTACCAGAAGTTTAGACACTATTTCCTAGATCATGAGATCTGGATAGTGTCCAAGCTTGATCCAATCAAGCACTTGTTCGAAAAACCCATTCTCACGGGTAGATTGGGCAAATGGCAACTCCTTCTAATGGAGTATGATCTGAAATACCATCACCAGATCTCCATTAAGGGGCAAGCCCTGGCAGATTACGTGGCTGAATTCCCCTTAGAGGACGCATATCCCACTCTTGTCGAAATGCCTGATGAAGGCATATTGCAAAACCATTTTCAAAACCACATTTTGGCAAACTCTTTCGAAAACCAAGTGTGGAAGATGCACTTCGATGGGGCACGAAACCAACGAGGGGCTGGTGCCGGGGTCATCCGAATCTCCCCTGAAAAGGGCGAGATTCCCATAGCAGTCCGCTTAGATTTCGAATGTTCCAACAACGTAGCTGAGTATGAAGCACTCATACAAGGCTTAAGGATTTCGAAAACTCTAGGGGCATCGTGCATTGAGGTCTTTGGAGATTCGCTCCTTGTCATAAACCAGGTTTTAAAAATTTGGCAAGTACTAATGAGAAACTACTTCCATATCACGAGTTGGCCACTCGATTGGTCCAATCCTTCCAGTCGTGTAAACTCACACACATAGGAAGAGAGGACAATGGCATCGCCAAGGCCCTCTCCTCCTTGGGTTCAGCCCTGAAGGTCGATCCCATTTTAGGGACCAGATCTTTGGAAATATGGCATGCGCCCCACCCATCCACACACGACTTGGATATTTGCCAAAACAACCCAGAGTCTATTGAAAAACCCAGGTTTTATGACATAAAACAATTTTTAGAAAATAGGGGATTCACCGAGGATGCCACATCCAAAGATAAGGCATTCATTCGTAAGATTTCAACCCGATACACCATTCTGGGTGGGGTTTTATACAAAAAGAGTTTTACCGGCATTCTGCTTAGGTGTATTGACCTAGAGGAGGCTAGGATAGTGATGCATGAGTTCCACGATGGAGAATGTGGAGGTCATGTTAATGCCAACATGATGGCAATGAAAATACTTAGAGGGGGCTATTTTTGGTCCACCCTGAAAAGGGATTGTCACGACCATGTTAGGAAGTGCCATCCATGTCAAGTGCATGGGCACGCCATTCATATCCCGTCATCTGCATTGCATTCCATGGTCATCCCCTGGCCATTTACCATGTGGGCGTTTGACATTGTAGGCCCAGTATTTCCAAAGGCCTCAAATAGGCATCGATTTATTTTAGCAGCCATGGAGTATTTCTCCAAGTGGGTGGAAGCCATTTCCCTAACCAATGTAATGGGGCAACATGTGGTGGCTTTCATCCGGAGGAATATCTTGGCTCGATTTGGGGTTCCACGAGACCTTGTGTCTGATAATGGCACCCCATTCAAGAACGAGCGGATGGTTAAGTTGTGCAACACGTATGGCATAACTCACCACTTCTCCTCGCCCTACTACCCTCAAGGCAACGGCCAAGCCGAAGCCACAAACAAGACTCTCATTAGCATAATTGAGAAAACCTTAGAGAAGGGTAGGACGTGGCACGAGAAGCTGGATGAAGCCTTATGGGCTTATAGGACTTCCATCCGGACTCCCACGAATGCCACACCATTCGAATTGGTCTGTGGCACAAACGCCATTCTTCCCATTCATACTCAACTGCATTCATTCCATACATCCATAGCACTCGACCTCCCCCTAGAGACGCTTCAGCATGCTAGGATGGCCGAACTAGATTTGCTAGATGAGAGGCGACTACTGGCCATGGATCATGCTCATGCATACCGGCAAAGGATAGCCCGACATTATAGCAAACACATGAGACCTCGCCACTTTGAAGTGGGAGATCTGGTCTTAAAAACCATCCACCATCGTGGCCCACACCCCCTAGGCAAGTGGCGCCCCAAATGGGATGGACCCTATGTTGTACGAGCAACCACTACGAACAATTCGTATTGGTTGGTCGATGTAGAAGGTAGGAATTTAGCAGATCCTATCAATATTCAATACTTAAAGAAGTATCATGTGTAGGATTTGGATTAAATTCCATTTTTCGAAAATTTTCAAGGGATAGTTGCCCTGAGACATGTGAATAAGGTGCAAAGGCAAACTCGTGTGACCCTGAGTGAGAGAATTCGAACTTGTGAAAGAGCGGAGTCTTCAAAATCGTGGTTACATTTCAAAATCCTTCTTCTTACAAAGAAAGGCCTAGTTCAACATAGCAAGATACTTGCAAGTAGTACGTGCTATTTCTAAATAGGCTGATCTGGAATGGATCGAGTGTAGGCTTGGGATAAGTCCTCCCCTCTTCTCTCCTATTTCCAAAAGGAAAACAAAGGCCCAAAACAAAAGGGAATTTCCCATTCAAAGTCTCTTTCCAAAAGAAAGAAACCAGATTTCCAAAGAAAAATCGAATCTCTTGTGAAAAAGAGGGATTAAAGAAAAAATACTCCCAAAGGGAGACCCTCTATGAAGAAAAGTAAAAAGAGGCCAAAAAGCTCAAAAAGAGCAGTTTTTCGCCTTCTGTGCCTCAAACCACGGGACGCTTCAGAAGGGACCGTGGTATCGCTTTCCCATCCCTGGCTTATCCCAAGCTAAAGCATGGTTCATTTCGAGGAATCCTAAAGTAAAAATAGGATTTACTTACTTGAATTTCATCTTGTTTGAGAATTCGACGTTTCGAGTAAGACATAGGGATTTGAAATGAAGCTTGTTTTCTTATAAAATCTCTGCTAGATAAGCGAGTGTTAAGACTCAAACAAGGGCAAGCACGAAGAGCTCGAGATCCTTAGGATCGAGGCTCAAGACAGTTGTCCCTTTTGTAAATAGCTTTTGTAAATAAGTTTTGAAAAACTGAACATCGAACAGCATAGGATTTGCTCACTTGGAGCAGTAGGCCTTGTAAGTCTCTAGAGTTCGACCACATCTGGTCCCTGGGAGGTCGCCACTCTTGGCACCACACCCATGTCATTTGCATTCCACGCATGGTACTTGCATGAACATGATCCCATTTAGGACCAGATTCCATGTAGAACCCTTTGGCGTGATATCTCCTCCTACCAGAGTTTGTAAATTGAGATTTTTGCTAAAACTTGGGACGATCCCATGTTCTTCGTGGATAGATCTAGGGAGACATTGAATTGTCATCTTTGCCCTTATCCAAATCTATTTGGACAAGGCCAAAGAGGGGCATCTGTAAACACCCCGAAATCCCATGAATTTCTCAAATTCATCTGGTTTTGTACAAGCAGCCCCAAAGGGCCATTTTGAGTCTGAAAACCCAGGAGCCTTCCAAACAACCCTCTATATATGTTTTAAACTTCATATTTCAAAAATATATAATATAACTTTTGAAAACCTTTTAAAACACCTTTTTGAAACCCCGAAGTAGCTTGGCCTAATCCAGACAGGACCAAGAAAGCTAAGAAGGGCCTGGAACCGGAGCACATGTCGAGCCCGGCACAACAACTCTTGTATCAAATCCATACCCCCAAGATCTCGAACGTCCAAGACCCTCTTATCATCAAAATGTCATTTGAAGTCATCTCCGGAAGGCAGAAACGGAGGCGGACGATCATGTTGGCGAAGACCCAACGCAGACGGAGTACTGATGCTGTCAGACCCCACACAAATCGTCTGTTTCGAACACAGCTAGAAGGAGTCAGAGTTCAGTTTGGATTGGATCTGGACCATATATATCCAGATCCCAATCCAAACCCATGTATGGACTTGGATTTGGATTTGGATTCAAAAATCCAATCCAATATCCATATCCATGGCCCACATCACCTTCTCATAAATGGAGGTGGGGCCCACTTAAAATTCACGTGGGATCATGGGCATGAGAGAGAGTGGGGGTGGATAAGATCAAGAGTGTTGTAATTAAGCTTAACTTGTGTGTCAAGTTTGGGGTTAATCATGTGGGTTAGCCTAATTGAGTGGGTTTAAGCTTGTAATTAGCCAAAACCTAACCTAGGGCTGCACCAACATGAGGTGGTTAAGGTCTATGGGCCATGCAAAGGGAGCTCCTTCACCTAAACCTAACCCAAAGTACCTAATCCTAGCCTTCCACCCTAATCCACCCCTAATTTGAGCCTAATCACCTAACCCACTTCCCTAATCCCGGCCTAATCCGAACCTAATCACCTAACCCACTTCCCAAATCCTTCCCTAAACCTAGGTTAATTTCCCTAAAACTAGCCTAATCCTAGCCTAATCACCTAACCTAGTTCACTAAACCTCACCCTAGAACCCAACCACCTAACCAAACCCTAAACCCCTAAACCACCCCTAGCCCACAATCTACCCAAACCACTAGTATTTAAAATATCTAGCCCTACCCTTTCCAGCCCACCTTATCTTCATACCACCCTACCTAAACCACCTAACCACTACCCCAAACCCAGCCCTAACCGACCTACCCATCCCTATATAAACCCCCCCCCTTGGGGGCGGGTTTTCCTAGCTAGAACACCTCACCCATCCCAGCCGGGTCCTCTCCTTCCCCAAGTCCAGCCGAATCCTCCACTTCCCCACCTGCTCCACCTGCTCCCCCTGCACCACCACCTACTCCACATCCCACCACACCAGCACCACCACCGCCACCACCATTCCAGCCGAAGCCACCTCCCTCGTCATCTTCTTCACCCGACCGAACCAGCCGAGCCCCCACATCCGGTTGCTCCTCAACCACCCGCCGCCTCTTCATCCGGTTAGTACCCCACACTCTACCTAGCTCCTTCTCCACTCCCTCTCCACTCCCAGCCACCCACCATACCACCACCTTACCCTAATATCAGCCACTTGACGCCACCACTCCCACTCGGCCAAGCCTTAGTCACCCTAGCTACCCGCCACTACCTAACTACACTAGCTACACCCGGCCACCCTATTGGACTTCCTAAGACCTGCCCATAGCACTCCCTTACACCCTCTACCCCCACTACCACCTAGCCCCATCACCTAGCTAGCTCCCTTCCCATACTCCACCCATAGCTATCCTAGCAGCCCGCCACCACCACATTCCCCTAGTCGGCCACTCCAACCGACTATCCCTTCCATTCGGCCAGCCACCTCCTTTCCCCTAGGTGTCCCATTCGACCTTCCCTTAGGCTCCCCTTAGGGCCATACTCCCTAACACTATATACTCTCCTAGTGACCCTACATACTCACCTTGCCCAGCCCCTTTAATCCCCCACATCAAGGCGACACCCTTGCTTGTAGCCGGCCACCTTCAAGGTGCCTATCCCGCGCCCCATTTGCAGCCCGGCCCGCACCCCTTGTCGCTCAACCTCGCGGAGCTCCCGTTTGCAGCCCAAGGCGAAGGCCAAGCCCACGCTCAAGCAAGGCCTCTACGGACCAGCTACTAGTAAGTGCCTAACTCGGTCTTTAGTTGTATACTTGCTTGAGATTCAATTCGATTCGGAGTTGTAATAACGGAGCATAGTCTCCCCCCGCTTGTAATAACGTGGCTTGGCACACCCACACACGTGCACTCTCTTAGTTGTGCACGATTTGGAACACACACGGGCCTAATCAGCCCCTAATACATAAGTATATACATATACTTTCATTTTTGAAGGGTTTTGCTTAAGTTGGGTGCGTTGTCTTTCAATTCAAGCACTCACACACATTGAGCTTTCGCTCTTATTTGAAAGACCCAAGTAAGGGCCGACCTATACTATTTGGGTTTCATTTCATGTCGTGTGGGTAAGTCCTTCAATTCAAGCACTCTCACACCCATTGAGCTTTCGCTCTTATTTGAAAGACCCAAGTAAGGGCCGACCTATACTATTTGGGTTTCATTTCATGTCGTGTGGGTAAGTCTTTCAATTCAAGAACTCACACACACATTGAGCTTTCGCTCTTATTGAAAAGACCCAAGTAAGGGCCGACCTATACTATTTGGGTTTCATTTCATGTCGTGTGGGTAAGTCTTTCAATTCAAGCACTCTCACACACATTGAGCCTTCGCTCTTACTCCCCAGACCTTAGTAAAGGCCTTATTGCAGTTATATTTGGGTTTCATTTATGTCGTGTGCATAGTACTTCAATTCAAGCACTCACACACATTGAGCTTTCGCTCTTATTCCCAAGACCTTAGTTAAGGCCATACTGCAATTTATAATTGGTTTTAATTTCATGTCGCGTGTGTAAGTCTTTCAATTCCAGCACGCACCCACATTGAGCCTTCGCTCTTATTTGCAAGACCTGAGTAAGGGCTCATATACATACTCTATATACATATCTCCCTTCGGCACTTACTTTACAAGTCATTTCCCTTCGGTTATTTCCCTTCAGTTATTTCCCTTCAGTATTGTCTTTACATTCAGGTTTTCCCTTTGGAGTAGCGTGAGTTTGCATTGCATCTACGCCATACCACGAGGTAGGACGCATATTGCATCAAAGCAAGCCCCGCTCGAATTCGCCCATGTAGTGGAGTGTTCATAACACACAAACTAGGTGGCCCGAAAAGGGATAAAAGAAAAGACTTAGGCACGTGCAAATCCACGTGATCTAAAACATGCAATCGCATCTAAAAGACCCGAAATAGACACCTCGAACCGCTTCGTAGACTTTCTCTCCCAAAACTCGATTTTTGTAAAGCGTATAGACTGACCCTAGCGCATCGGTGGAAGAAGGTCTGCGACGACAAGAGCTCACTTGCTCACAGTCGCCACGTTTAGAAGTCAGTGTTAAATATATCTTCGCTAGCTTAGGTAAGCTAGCTGGCACACTCTGTTTGCATAAATAAGGCCTTAGACGCACGAGAGGATCCGCTCCAAGCCCTGAAAAGGTGAGAGGCGGGGATTTTTCGTGCGTCTACAGTAAGGTCACTAGGGAGGGTGTAGTGTTAGGGAGTATGACACCAAGGGGGAGCCTAAGGGAAGGTCTAATGGAGCATCTAGGGGAAGGAGGTGGTTGGCCGAATGGAAGTGACAGTCGGTTGGAGTGGCCAACTAGGGGAACTTGATGGTGGCGGGCTGCTAGGGTGGCTATGGGTGGAGTATGGGAAGGAAGCTGTCTAGGGTATGGGGTAAGGTGGTGGCGGGTGTAGTGAGGTGATATGGGCAGGTTTTAGGGAGTTGGGTGGAGTGACCAGATGTAGCTAGGGTGTCTAGGTAGTGGCGGGTAGTTAGGGTGGTTATGGCCTGGCCAAATGGGAGTGGGGGAGGCGATGAAGGGCTGGTGTTAGGGTAGGGTGGTGGTAGTATAGGTGACTAAGAGTGGAGGGGGAGTGGAGAAGAGGTGAGATGGAGTATGGGATACTAACCGGCGGTGATGGGAGGCGGCGGGTGGTTGAGGAGCAGCCGGGTGTGGTGGATTGGCTGGTTCGGCTGGATGAAGAGGATGGCGACGGATGGCTAGGGAGTGGTGGGGCACGGTGGTGGCTGGTGGTGGTGCAAGTGGAGGAGCCGGCCGGAAGTGGTGCAGGTGGCTGGGCTTGGTTGGGCTGGAGAGGGGATGAGATCGGATGGTGGAAGATGATCATCGGAGATGGAAAAAACCCGCCCCAAAGGGGGGGGTTTATATAGCGCTGCAAGAGGCGGTTGGGTCTGGTTTTGGGGTAGTAGTTAGGTGGTCTAGGGGTGGTGGTAAGGTAGTAAGGTGGGTTGGTATTAGGGTAGGGCCAAATATTTAGATACAAGGGGTTAGGTGGGGAGGTTTAGAGGTTTAGGGTTTAGCTAGGTGGGTTGGTTTTAGGGTGAGGTTTAGTGAGGTGGGTTAGGTGATTAGGCTAGGATTAGGTTAGGTTTAGGGAAATTAACCTAGGTTTAGGGAAGGATTAGGGAAGTGGGTTAGGTGATTAGGTTGGGATTAGGTCGGGATTAGGGAAGTGGGTTAGGTAATTAGGCTCAGATTAGGACCGGATTAGGGTAGAAGGCTAGTGTAGACGCGCGAAAATCCCCGCCTCTCGCCTTTTTCAGGGCTCGGAGCGGATCCTCTCGTGTGTCTAAGGCCTATGTATGCAAACAGGGCGTGCCAGCTAGCTTACTTAAGCTAGCGAAGATATTTTTAACACTAACTTCTAAACGTGGCGACTGTGAGCAAGTAAGCTCTTGTCGTCGCAGACCTTCTTGCACCGTTGCGCAAGGGTCAGTCTGTACGCTTTGCAAAAATCGAGTTTTGGAGAGAAAGTCTACGAAGCGGTTCGAGGTGTCTATTTCGGGTCTTTAAAATGTGATTGCATGTTTTAGATCACGTGGATTTGCACGTGCCTAAGTCTTTTCTTTTATCCCATTTCGGGCCACCTAGTTTGTGTGTTATGAACACTCCACTACATGGGCGAATTCGAGCGGGGCTTGCTTCGATGCAATATGCGTCCTACCTCGTGGTATGGCGTAGATGCAATGCAAACTCACGCTACTCCAAAGGGAAAACCCGAAATGTAAAGACAATACTGAAGGGAAATAACCGAAGGGAAATAACCGAAGGGAGATATGTATATAGAGTATGTATATGAGCCCTTACTCGGGTCTTGCAAATAAGAGCGAAGGCTCAATGTGGGTGCGTGCTTGAATTGAAAGACTTACACACACGACATGAAATTAAACCCAAATATAAATTGCAGTATGGCCTTGACTAAGGTCTTGGGAGTAAGAGCGAAGGCTCAATGTGTGTGAGAGTGCTTGAATTGAAGTACTACACACACGACATAAATGAAACCCAAATATAACTGCAATAAGGCCTTTACTAAGGTCTTGGGAATAAGAGCGAAGGCTCAATGTGTGTGAGAGTGCTCGAATTGAAAGACTTACACACACGACATGAAATTAAACCCAAATAGTATAGGTCGGCCCTTACTTGGGTCTTTCAAATAAGAGCGAAAGCTCAATGTGTGTGAGAGTGCTTGAATTGAAAGACTTACTCACACGACATGAAATGAAACCCAAATAGTATAGGTCGGCCCTTACTTGGGTCTTTCAAATAAGAGCGAAAGCTCAATGTGTGTGAGTGCTTGAATGGAAAGACAACGCACCCAACTTAAACCAAAAACCCTTCAAAAATGAAAGTATATATATCTACTTATGTATTAGGGGCTGATTAGGCCCGTGTGTGTTCAAAATCGTGCACAACTAAGAGAGTGCACGTGTGTGGGTGTGCCAAGCCACGTTATTACAAGCGGGGGGAGACTATGCTCCGTTATTACAACCCCGTATCAAATTGAATCTCAAGCAAGTATACAACTAAAGACCGAGTTTAGGCACTTACGAGTAGCTGGTCCGTTGAGGCCTTGCTTGAGCATGGGCTTGGCCTTCGCCTTAGGCTGCAAACGGGAGCTCCGCGAGGGTGGATGACAAAGGGTGCTGGCCGGCTGCAAGTGGGGCGCGTGATAGGCGCCTCGAAGGTGGCCGGCTGCAAGTGGGTGTCGCCTAAAGGGCTGGGCCAAGTGAATATGTAGGGTCACGAATGGAGAGTATAGAGTGTTGGGAAGTATGGACCTAAAGGGAGTTTAAGGGAAGGCCGAATGGGAGTCTTATAGGGTGGCCGGATGTAGATAGGATGGTTAGGTAGTGGCCGGTAGTTTAGGTTGTGATAGGTTCGGCTGAGTGAGAATGGTGGCAGCAAAGGGATGATGTGTAGGTAAGATGGTGGTATGGTGGGTGGCTAGGAGTGGAGAGGGAGTAGAGAGGGAGCTAGGTAGAGTGGGTGGTACTTACCGAATGGGGAGAGGCGGTGGATGGAAGAGAGAAGCCGGGTGGTTGGGAAGTAGTGCAAGTGGTGGCGTCCGGCTGGGAGATGGTGGTGGGATGGAGAGCAGGTGGAGCAGGTGGGAGATGGTGGGAGATGGTGGGACTCGGCTGGACTTGGGGAAGGAGGGGACCTGGCTGGGATGGGTGAAGCCACTAGATAGGAAAACCCGCCCCCAAGGGGGGGGGTTTATATAGGGATGGGTAGGTCGGTTAGGGCTGGGTTTGGGGTAGTGGTTAGGTGGTTTAGGTAGGGTGGTATGAAGATAAGGTGGGCTAGAAAGGGTTGGGCCAGATATTTTAAAAACTAGTGGTTTGGGTAGATTGTGGGCTAGGGGTGGTTTAGGGGTTTAGGGCTAGGTTAGGTGGTTGGGTTTTAGGGTGAGGTTTAGTGAGCTAGGTTAGGTAATTAGGCTAGGTTTAGGCTAGGTTTAGGGAAATTAACCTAGGTTTAGGGAAGGAATAGGGAAGTGGGTTAGGTGATTAAGTTGGGATTAGGCCGGGATTAGGGAAGTGGGTTAGGTGATTAGGCTCAGATTAGGGGTGGATTAGGGTGGTAGGCTAGGATTAGGCGTTTTGGGTTAGGTTTAGGTGAAGGAGCTGTAGACGCGCAAAAATCCCCGCCTCTTTGCCTCTTTCAGGGCTTGGAGTGGATCTTTTCGTGTGTCTAAGGCCTATGTATACAAATAGGGCGTGTCAGCTAGCTTACTTAAGCTAGCGAAGATATTTTTAACATTGACTTCTAAACGTGGCGACTGTGAGCAAGTAAGCTCTTGTCGTCGCAGACCTTCTTGCACCGATGCGCAAGGGTCAGTCTGTACGCTTTGCAAAAATCGAGTTTTTTTGGAGGAAAGTCTACGAAGCGATTCGAGGTGTCTATTTCGGGTCTTTAAGATGCGGTTGCATGTTTTAGATCACGTGGATTTGCACGTGCCTAAGTCTTTTCTTTTATCCCTTTTCGGGCCACCTAGTTTGTGTGTTATGAACACTCCACTACATGGGCGAATTCGAGCGGGGCTTGCTTCGATGCAATATGCGTCCTACCTCGTGGTATGGCGTAGATGCAATGCAAACTCACGCTACTCCAAAGGGAAAACCCGAAATGTAAAGACAATACTGAAGGGAAATAACAGAAGGGAAATAACCGAAGGGAAATAACCGAAGGGAAATAACCGAAGGGAGATATGTATATAGATTATGTATATGAGCCCTTACCTGGGTCTTGCAAATAAGAGTGAAGGATCAATGTGGGTGCGTGCTTGAATTGAAAGACTTACACACACGACATGAAATTAAACCCAAATATAAATTGCAGTATGGCCTTGACTAAGGTCTTGGGAGTAAGAGCGAAGGCTCAATGTGTGTGAGAGTGCTTGAATTGAAGTACTACACACATGACATAAATGAAACCCAAATATAACTGCAATAAGGCCTTTACTAAGGTCTTGGGAGTAAGAGCGAAGGCTCAATGTGTGTGAAAGTGCTTGAATTGAAAACTTACTCACACGACATGAAATGAAACCCAAATAGTATAGGTCGGCCCTTACTTGGGTCTTTCAAATAAGAGCGAAAGCTCAATGTGTGTGAGAGTGCTTGAATTGAAAGACTTACTCACACGACATGAAATGAAACCCAAATAGTATAGGTCGGCCCTTACTTGGGTCTTTCAACTAAGAGCGAAAGCTCAATGTGTGTTAGTGCTTGAATTGAAAGACAACGCACCCAACTTAAACAAAACCCTTCAAAAATGAAAGTATATATATACACTTATGTATTAGGGGCTGATTAGGCCCGTGTGTGTTCAAAATCGTGCACGACTAAGAGAGTGCACGTGTGTGGTTGTGCCAAGCCACGTTATTACAAGCAGGGGGAGACTATGCTCCGTTATTACAACCCCGTATCAAATTGAATCTCAAGCAAGTATACAACTAAGGACCGAGTTTAGGCACTTACGAGTAGCTGGTCCGTAGAGGCCTTGCTTGAGCGTGGGCTTGACCTTCGCCTTGGGCTGCAAACGGGAGCTCCGCGAGGATAGGTGACCAAAGGTGCTGGCCGGCTGCAAGTGGGGCGCGGGATAGGCGCCTCGAAGGTGGCCGGTTGCAAGGGGATGTCGCCTCGAGGTGGGGGGTTAGAGGGACTGAACGAGTGAGTTTTTAGGGTCACTAGGGGAGTTGAGTCTTTAGGGAAACCGGACCTAAAGGAGAGTTTGTGGGAAGGCCGAATGGGACACTTAGGGGAAGGCCGAATGGGATAGGAGGGTTAGGTAGTGGCCGACTAGGAAGATGTGGTGGTGGCGGGCTGCTAGGGTGACTAAGGCTGGAGTATGGGAAGGTAGCTAGTTAGGGGTTGGGGCTAGGTGATAATGGGAATAGTAGGTTTAAGGGAGTGCCATGGGCAGGTCTTAGGAAATCTTATAGGGTGGCCGGGTATTGTTGAGGGGAGTTAGGTAGGGGCAAGCGGTTGGGGCGGCTAAGGTTTGGCCGAGTGGGAGTGGTGGCGGCAAGGGGCTGTTGGGTGAGTAAGGTGATGGTATGGTGGGTGGCTGGGAGTGGAGAGGGAGTAGAGAAGGGGCTAGGTAAGGTGCAGGGTACTTACCGAATGGGGAGAGGCGGTGGAAGGCAAGGAGAAGCCGGGTGTGGATGGGAGCTCGGCTGGTTCGATTGGGTGAAGGTGGTGGCGTCCGGCTGGGGAATGGTGGTGGATGGAAGAGGGAAGATGGCGGTGCAGGTAGAGCTGGTGGAGCAGGTGGAGAGTGGAGCAGGCGGGCAGGTGGAGAGTGGAGCCGGCTGGGCTGAGGTTAGGGCCTTCTACTTGGAAAACCCGCCCCCAAGGGGGGGGGTTTAAATAGGGGATGGGTAGGTCGGTTAGGGCTGGGCTGAGGGTAGTGGTTAGGTGGTTTAGGTAGGGTGGTATGTAGATAAGGTGGGCTGGAAAGGGTTGGGCCAGATATTTTGAAAACTAGGGGTTTGGGTAGATTGTGGGCTAAGGGTGGTTTAGGGGTTTAGGGCTAGGTTAGGTGGTTGGGTTTTGGGGTGAGGTTTAGTGAGCTAGGTTAGGTGATTAGGCTAGGTTTAGGATAGGATTAGGGAAATTAGTCTAGGTTTAGGGAAGGATTAGGGAAGTGGGTTAGGTGATTAAGTTGGGATTAGGCCGGGATTAGGGAAGTGGGTTAGGTGATTAGGCTCAGATTAGGGGTGGATTAGGGGTTTAGGCTAGGATTAGTCATTTTGAGTTAGGTTTAGGTGAAGGAGCTCCCTTAGCATGGCCCATAGACCTTGATCACCTCATGTTGGTGCAGCCCTAGGTTAGGTTTTAGCTAATTACAAGCTTAAACCCACTCAATTAGGCTAACCCACATGATTAAACCCAAACTTGACACACAAGTCAAGCTTAATACAACACTCTTGATATTTTCCATCCCCACTCTCTCTCATGCCCAATATCCCACGTGAATTTCAAGTGGGCCCCACCTCCGTTTATGAGAAGGTGATGTGGGCCATGGATATGGATATTGGATTGGATCTCTGGATCCAAATCCAAATCCAAGTCTACATATGGGTTTGGATTGGAATCTGGATATATATGGTCCAAATCCAATCCAAACTAAACTCTGACTCCTTCGAGCTGGGTTCGAAACGGACGATTCGTGCGGGGCCTGACAGCATCAGTACTCTGTCTGCGTTGGGTCTTCGCCAACATAGTCGTCCGCCTCCGTTTCTGCCTTCCGGAGATGACTTCAAATGCTATTTTGATAAGAACAGGGTCTTGGACGTTCGAGATCCTGGGGGTGTGAATCAGATACAAGAGTTGTTGTGCCGGGCTCGACGTGTGCTCCGTTTTCGGGCTCTTCTTAGCTCTCTTGGTCCTATCTTGATCAGGCCAAGCCACTTCGGGGTTTCAAAACATGTTTTAAAAGGGTTTTAAAAGCTATATTGTATGTTTTCGAAATATAGAGTTCAAAACGTATGTACAGGGTTGTCTGGAAGGCTCCTGGGTTTCCAATCTACCCGTGAGAATGGGTTTTTCGAACAAGTGCTTGATTGGATCAAGCTTGGACACTATCCAGATCTCATGATCTAGGAAATAGTGTCTGAACTTGTGGCAGGCCCAGACTAGGGCCAAGCACGTCTTCTCCATGGCTTGATAATTTCGTTCATAAGCCAAGAGAGTTTTCGAAATATAGTAGATGGCATACTCCTTATGGGTGTCATCCTCGTACTGAGCCAACAGGGCTCCTAAAGCATTTACATGCACAGAGATGTATAATAAAAGCGGTTTTCCTTGTTTTGGAGGATTCAAAACGGGGGGATTAACCAGGTATGCCTTCAGTCTCTCGAAGGACTTTTGGCATTAGTCATCCCATAAGAATTTCGTACCCTTCCTCAACAGTTTGTTGAAGGGTTCGCATCTAGTTGCCAGATTCGATATGAATCGGCGCACAGATTGTAATCGACCCTGGAGGCTACGGATTTGGATGAGATTGGAGGGTGGAGCCATGTCTATGATGGCTCGACACTTAGAGGGGTCGACTTCTATTTCCCTTTGGCTCACCATAAAGCCCAGAAGCTTCCCTGATTCTACCCCAAACACACATTTTTGAGCGTTTAGCTTTACTTTGTAAAGCCTAAGCCTTTCGAAAATCTTTTGTAAACATTCGATATGGGTGCATCGGGTTTTGGATGTTAATAACAGGGGCTTGGATGTTTGAGATTCTGGGGACGAATCTAATACGAGATTTGATGTGCCGGGCTCGACATGTGCTCCGATTTTGGGCTCTCTTTTGCTCCTCGGGTCCTGCTTTCATTAGGCCAAGTTGCTTTGTGGGGTTTCAAAACATCTTTTAAAAGGTTTTAAAACTATATCATACATATTTTAAAACATATATAGTTTAAACATATGTACAGGGTTTGCCTGGAAGGCTCCTGGGTTTTCAGACTCAAAATAGCCCTTTGGGGCAGCTTTTGCAAAACCAGATGTTTTGGAAAATAGTGGAAATTTGGGGTGTTTACAATGACATCAAACATTTTCTACAAAATGGGGGATTCACTGAGGATTAGGGAAGTGGGTTAGGTGATTAGGCTAGGATTAGGTCGGGATTAGGGGGAAATGGCTAGGTAAAGGGGATTACGCTTAGGTTTAGGGTTAGGAGCATCCCTTTGCATGACCCATAGACCCAATTGCATCAAGTTGGTGCAGCCCTAGGTTAGGTGTAGGTGCATACAAGCTTAAACCCACACTCATTAGGCTAATCTATATGATTAACCCAAACTTGACACACAAGTCAAGCTTAACACATATACACTCATATTTAATCCCCCCATTCTCTCATACCCAAGCTTTCCACATGAATTTTTGGTGGGCCCCACCTCCATTTATGAGAAGGTGATGTGGGCCCTAGATGTGGATATTAGATTGGATCTTTGGATCCAAATCCAAATCTAAATTCATATACATGTTTGGATTTGGATCTAGATATATATGGTACATATCCAATCCAAAGCTGAATTTCTGACTCCTTCATGGTGTGTTCGAAATGAACCGTTTGTGCGGAGCCTAATAGCATCAGTGCTCCGTCTTGCTTTGGGTCTTCGCCAACATTATCGTCCGCTCCTCTTTTCACCTTCCGGAGACCATTTCAAACATGCGCCGGCATTTTTCAAACCAAAGGGCATGACTATATAGCAGTACGTGCCCCATGGGGTTGTGAAGGTGGTCTTACCCTGATCCCGTGGACTTAGTTTGATTTGATTATATCCTGAATAGCCATCCATGAATGAAAACATTTCATGATTTGCAGTACTATCGACTATCAAATCTATGTTTGGTAAAGGATAATTATCCTTTGGAGTGGCTTTATTCAGGTTTCTAAAATCGATGCATATTCAAATTTTCCCATTGGTTTTTCGAACTACAACGATATTTGACAACCAATCAGAATACGCAATGGGTTTTATAAATCCGGCTTTTAGCAGATCTTCTAAACCCTCTTTGTACTTGGATTTTCAAGTGATTTCGAAATTTTTGGTCTGGCTATGCAGACGACGTTTCTTTCGAAATCCTTTTCTTTTGCCAAAGTCCTACTAGGAGCAGCTATGTACAAAATCTTTTTGGTAGTTTCCAAATTTTCAATTTTTTTGGGTTTTTGTAAAACAAGAACTTTGGGAACTATACAAAGCACTCTTTTTTCGAGTTTTTGGTTTTTCGATTTTTTTCGATTTTAAGTTTTTCAAATGTTTTTGGTATTTTTTTAGAAAAAGGGATCTTCCGTCATACCTACAAAGGGAAAACACTATGGGTTAAACTCGGAATAGGAGGTCTAAATCGTAGGTTTCTTCTAAGACAGGCTCCGGGGCACCCTTGACCCAGGTGGTCACAGGGGGTGGCTCCGGTGGTATTCGGGGAGTGTAGCCGATCCCATATCAGCTTGGGTTGGCCCTAGGCAGGATGGGCTCTAGGAGACCCTGGTTTTGTGTCCCTAGACTCTTGTAGGGCGTGTAGCCCATGTTCAACAACATGTTCCACGACTTTTTGTTTTTTGAAAAAGTGGGATACAAGTCGTGGTCCTGGAACATGCTATCGTCCATATTAGGCTCGTATGGCCTTTTGTCCAGGGGTTTTGGAAATAGGGAACGCTTGGGTTTTCCTAGGAGGATTAGAGTCGGGAGGGGGCCTGCTTTGGGCGGCCCCTTCACACATACAACCTTCCTAGGGTTGTTCAACACGAGCCGAGGTGGCTCAACCATAATTTGCCCTAGGTTAGCCTCATGGGCCTGGGAGCTTGATAAAAAAGGGGAGTTTATGATCCCCTGAAGCTGTGGGTGACTCTCACCTAGGATCACTACGACCTGGTCCCTAAAAGGGATCTTGACACACCTGTGGAAGGTGGATGGCACAGCACACAAACTGTGTATCCAGGGCCTTCCCAGCAACAGGTTATAATGGGGGTGGATGTCCAAGACATGGAACACCCCCGTGTGTTCGATCCCTCCCGTTTCCATTGGGAGTTCGATGGATCCTAAAGGTCTAGACGCATTCCCATCGTATCCAGTGATAACGATGGGGCTTGAGTTCACTGAAGTCAAGGTGACTCCGATTTTGTACGCCACATGAAGTGGAAGGATGTTGAGCCCTCCTCCACCATCGACTAGGCACCTGTCCAGAGAGTGGTTGTTTAGAACCACCTCGATATGCAGGGCCTGGTTATGGGTTTCGTAGGGTCTATCTACATCATCTTCCGAGAAAGTGATGGGCGATTTTGCTCCTAATAAAGCCACTTGGGCAGACAAGGACTCCGGACTTATGTTCGAATCAACCTTGGCCCTTTCTAGAATTTTCTCTAATACAAGTCTATGCCTAGGTGAGTTCTTTATAAGATCTAGGATATACATGTGAATAGGAATCTTTGAAAGGTGGTTTTCGAAGTCATAAGGATTTAGGATGACTTTGTCCTTATCTTTTGGCAGACCACTAGGGATACATTCTTTTGAGGGGCCAAGCACACTGACCTTTTGAGCACCTTGAAGGTGCGGGGGTTGATAGATCCTCCAGAATCTAGTGACTTCCCACACGACCAGCCTAGGGTTCGCGCTAAACTTGGCTCTAAGGATGAGCTGAGGAGAACCATGGATTTTTAAAACTGGTTTTACCGGGGTTTCCACTTTTGGTGGTCCCCGAATGATGACTTGGGCGGGCCTCTTGTATAGTACAAGGATGGGCGCACAAGTAGGTCGACCAGGTTCTGGCTTTCGCGCTAGTTCCTTGGAAATTGTGAGGGTACATACCTCCTTTCCTTTCCCACTGCCACTGGTGTGTTTGGGAAAGGGTTCCTTGAAGATAGCTTGAGGTGGCTCAGGTTCCGCAGTGACCTGGAGCCGGCCTTCTGCTATCAAGTTCTCAATTTTATTTAAGAGAGAGAAGCAGTGTTTGGTATCATGGCCTTTGAGCCGATGATACTTACAAAATCGGTTTAAATACCCCCCTTTGGACGTGACTCCTTCGGGGATTTCAGGGAGTTCTATCATGCCCTGGGCAAGTAAGAGGTCTAGGACCTCCGACACAGGCTGCGCCAGCGGAGTATACTCCTGTTTTTCAACCGTTTTTGAAAATTGCGTTCCCTCTTATTTTCTAATTTTTCAAAATTTTTGGAAGTGCCCGCCATGCCAAGATCCACTCGGATATTGGCGATTTTATGGGGTTTTGCCCCTTTGTCCGTCGTGGGCAGCCCATATGCGATGGGTTTTTCCAAACGGGTTTTTGAAACGGCACTTCCTTTCCATAAGTGATCGTATGTCCCTTTTCGCAAGTTGGTTTCGAAAAGGGAGGATTTTTTGATCAACTTATGGAAAGTTGAAATCTCATGGAGTGAGAGAAGGGTTTTTAACTCGCTTTTGAAATTATCCAGGATGAGCATTACTGCGCATCCTTCGGATATGGGCTCTCGCACTTGGCCCAAAAGCGACCTCCATCTTATAATGAAGGCATGCACGTCTTCGTTCATGCCTTGCTTTGTATCCCTTAAGGTATTCAGGGTTGGCGTGACTTCCACGTTGTGTGCAAATCTTTGCATGAAGCAGTTCGCTAACTCTTCAAAAGTAGCGAACTGGCTTAAGTCGTAGGAAGCCAGCCATTTGGCAGCTGTGCCTTTAAGGGATAGAGGGAACCAATACACCCATTTCATCGAGTCCTTTTTCTTCTTATGAACTCGACGTGAGAAAAGCTGCAAGTGAGACCTAGGGTCTCCCATGCTATCATACCGATGGAAGTTCGGTATTTCATCGTCACTGTCTGTTTCGTAATCCATAGGAAGGAAATCAGATAGGGCGTAGCTTCTTTTCTCTTTATTCTGCCCTTTCAGCAACTGCTATAGGGCTTTACGGTCCTTTTGTGTGAAGCACTCGTGGTATTGGTTGCCTTCCATTACGGAGGCCTCTTTTTGTTTGCGAGGTTTTTCAGATTTCTTTTTAGGCCTTTGTTCACCGTTCGATGAACATGAATCGCCTACTTCAGCCTCTTGGCTGAGAGCATCGATTTTGGCCTCAAACTCCCTTCTCAAGTCCTCGATTTCATCTAGTTTTATTTTGTTTTTGAAAATCCTCCTAGAGTGAGAACTTGATGCGCATGAGCCTTGGCTCGACACTTCACTTGGATTGGATTTTGACATGCTTTTCAAGCTTTTTCAAAATATCCTAAGTACAAGCAAAGAAAACAAGTTAAAACGATACCTTTTTACAAAATTTTCGCAAGACTTCTACAAGCAAACTCGATTTTTGAAAAGGCTCACGTCCCACCGAGCGTGCCAATCTCTGTAGACGCGCGAAAATCCCCGCCTCTTTGCCTCTTTCAGGGCTTGGAGTGGATCTTTTCGTGTGTCTAAGGCCTATGTATACAAATAGGGCGTGCCAGCTAGCTTACTTAAGCTAGCGAAGATATTTTTAACACTGACTTCTAAACGTGGCGACTGTGAGCAAGTAAGCTCTTGTCGTCGCAGACCTTCTTGCACCGATGCGCAAGGGTCAGTCTGTACGCTTTGCAAAAATCGAGTTTTTTTGGAGGAAAGTCTACGAAGCGATTCGAGGTGTCTATTTCGGGTCTTTAAGATGCGGTTGCATGTTTTAGATCACGTGGATTTGCACGTGCCTAAGTCTTTTCTTTTATCCCTTTTCAGGCCACCTAGTTTGTGTGTTATGAACACTCCACTACATGGGCGAATTCGAGCGGGGCTTGCTTCGATGCAATATGCGTCCTACCTCGTGGTATGGCGTAGATGCAATGCAAACTCACGCTACTCCAAAGGGAAAACCCGAAATGTAAAGACAATACTGAAGGGAAATAACAGAAGGGAAATAACCGAAGGGAAATAACCGAAGGGAAATAACCGAAGGGAGATATGTATATAGATTATGTATATGAGCCCTTACTTGGGTCTTGCAAATAAGAGCGAAGGCTCAATGTGGGTGCGTGCTTGAATTGAAAGACGTACACACACGACATGAAATTAAACCCAAATATAAATTGCAGTATGGCCTTGACTAAGGTCTTGGGAGTAAGAGCGAAGGCTCAATGTGTGTGAGAGTGCTTGAATTGAAGTACTACACACACGACATAAATGAAACCCAAATATAACTGCAATAAGGCCTTTACTAAGGTCTTGGGAGTAAGAGCGAAGGCTCAATGTGTGTGAAAGTGCTTGAATTGAAAGACTTACTCACACGACATGAAATGAAACCCAAATAGTATAGGTCGGCCCTTAATTGGGTCTTTCAAATAAGAGCGAAAGCTCAATGTGTGTGAGAGTGCTTGAATTGAAAGACTTACTCACACGACATGAAATGAAACCCAAATAGTATAGGTCGACCCTTACTTGGGTCTTTCAACTAAGAGCGAAAGCTCAATGTGTGTGAGTGCTTGAATTGAAAGACAACGCACCCAACTTAAACAAAACCCTTCGAAAATGAAAGTATATATATACACTTATGTATTAGGGGCTGATTAGGCCCGTGTGTGTTCAAAATCGTGCACGACTAAGAGAGTGCACATGTGTGGTTGTGCCAAGCCACGTTATTACAAGCGGGGGGAGACTATGCTCCGTTATTACAACCCCGTATCAAATTGAATCTCAAGCAAGTATACAACTAAGGACCGAGTTTAGGCACTTACGAGTAGCTGGTCCGTAGAGGCCTTGCTTGAGCGTGGGCTTGACCTTCGCCTTGGGCTGCAAACGGGAGCTCCGCGAGGATAGGTGACCAAAGGTGCTGGCCGGCTGCAAGTGGGGCGTGGGATAGGCGCCTCGAAGGTGGCCGGTTGCAAGGGGATGTCGCCTCGAGGTGGGGGGTTAGAGGGACTGAACGAGTGAGTTTTTAGGGTCACTAGGGGAGTTGAGTCTTTAGGGAAACCGGACCTAAAGGAGAGTTTGTGGGAAGGCCGAATGGGACACCTAGGGGAAGGCCGAATGGGATAGGAGGGTTAGGTAGTGGCCGACTAGGAAGATGTGGTGGTGGCGGGCTGCTAGGGTGACTAAGGCTGGAGTATGGGAAGGTAGCTAGTTAGGGGATGGGGCTAGGTGATAATGGGAATAGTAGGTTTAAGGGAGTGCCACGGGCAGGTCTTAGGAAATCTTATAGGGTGGCCGGGTATAGTTGAGGGGAGTTAGGTAGGGGCAAGCGGTTGGGGCGGCTAAGGTTTGGCCGAGTGGGAGTGGTGGCGGCAAGGGGCTGTTGGGTGGTGTAAACACCCAAAAATTTTCAAATATTTTCAAAAACTCCTAAATTTTGAAAGCCAATTTAAAGCCTTTATGAACCTTTAAATTCAAAACCCCAAATTTTAAAGTTTAAGCCTTTTGGGGAATATTTCAAAATAAAGATTTTAAATTCAAACAACTCATGAGTTTTTGAAGCAGATAAACAGGTGAGACCCAATCTTGGATCCACATCGATTCTCAAAAAGCAAAGAAGATAAAGTTGGAGCATATCAGAATCAAGATCAAATTCTAAAGCTTATCCGAAACCAGGAGAAGATCGAGCTTATCCAGGACCAAGTTCAAGCTCATCCAATTCAAGAACATTTCAAGTTGAACTCGAGACCATGTTGAAGCCGTATGGAATCAAAATCAAAGTGGAGCCGGATCATTCAAAGAATCAAATACCAAATGAGGCATTGAATTGGAAGAGCCTAATTAGGCATACCCAGCCACTACTTGGTATCAAGTTCAATACATGCTAGGACAAAACATTAGACAAGCTTGAATCGGCTACACCCAAAGACTAAGTCGGCTGCAACTAGGCCCAGCCCACATGGGCTGGTTCAAGTCAACAAGAGGGACCACATATAGCTGGGCCAAATTGGATCAAGAACCAACAAGGAGCTGGTCCAATCCGCCCCATGGAAGGGGCTAGAAACCAGCCCCCTTGGCCTATAAAAGGGGCCAAGGGGGAGCAAGTTGAAGGAGGCTTGGATTATCTTCATCTCTCATCAAAATTTTGGGAATTGGGGCTGGAAAAGAGGGCTTGCACAAGGGAAAATCGTGGGCTGCAAGTGAAGGGAAAGTGAAGGGAAAAAGAGGGTAGACATAGGAGGGAGAGTGCGGAAGATAGAAGGAAGAAGAAGAAGGGCTGGCCGGATTCCACTCTTGGAATTCCGGCCGATCGGAGACAAAAGTTGTAAGTACTTCTTACTTTGTTTTTAAAACCTTCTTCCATATTAATTCAATTGAATTGGGGTTGTATTAATGGAGCAAAGTCTCCCCCCACGTTGTAATAGTGAGTAGATTTGATGCCCTCATTTACATTTGCAGAATTTTCACTATTGCACATACGCACTCCATGTGTTTGCTTATATGCTTCTTCCCCAATATAATCTATAATCACTCTATATTCTCTACCCCCTCTATGCTTATGCTTATAAATATGATTTCCCTTCATTTCAATTCAGCAATTTAATTTGGGAATGTAGAGTTGTTGCATTTTAAATTCGGGTGAGTTTGCATCATTAGATTCTTAAAAACCAAAATCTGAGCTTTCAGCATCTCTATATCTGATGATTGCAGCAATTTTAATTTCCGAACGGTTGATTCTTTTTGTCTGAAATTTTGCACACTTATTACACGCACCTTTGGGCACTCTGTATAAAATTGGCAAGATTTTAGGGCCGCTCAGCCACGTAATAAAAGCATATTAAGAACGACCAGATTTTTGCACCACTATTTGCACAGTCGGATTTCCTGAAATAGAGGTTGGGTAAAAGTCCCATATCTCTGTCCACAGGAGTCCAAATTGGTTGATTTTTGATGCATTGGAAATCTAACCTCCATAGCTTTCCAGCAACATCAAAATCATTAAAATCGGAGTTCTGAGCAGAGAGATACAGACTCATCTTTGAGTTTCTGTATTTCTGAAACAGAGCTGTTCCGAGTCAGTGAGGTGGTCTGAGTAGATTATTTGTTTCTGATTCAATACTGCTCCAAATGCAGATTTGAAAAAGGCTACAGTCTCTCCACACTACCAGCTTTGTCTGGTAAAATTTTGATAATTTTTGGAAGTCTGTAACGCCTTGAAAGCTCCCCTAGAAAATAGCTTTGAAACAGAATTCTCTGTTTTCAGCAACTTGTGTTTTTCCAAGTATTGAATCCGAGTGCACAAGTTCAACAAATTTTTCAAAGACACTTGTTTATGTAAAACGGAGTCATGTTTGCTGTCAAATGAAGTTCCTAAGCGCTCAATACTGACCCTTGAGCATCGGCTCAAGAAGGTGTGAGTGAAAAGATCCCGCTTGTACACAATCGCCTAGAAGTCTTACAAACATTTGCTAGTTTTGAACTAGCTGGCACGCTCGCGCAAGCGTAGGGGTGGAAAGTTTCATTTCAAGTTTGTCTCATAAACTTTGGAATGAGAATTTTCATGTCTACAGAAATGGCACGCCCGGTGGGAGTCGGGTCTTGAGGAACTTTCTTTCAAAAAGTGAACTCCAAAAACTTTGCAAAAACTTAGTGTTTTTTTCAAACTTGTGCACAAATTTTGAAAACAATGGATGAAAGCAAGCCAAGGAAATCCTCATCGAAAGCTTCAAAGTGGTTTTCCAAATCCTCTAAAGCCCAAGAAGAGATGGCTGCTATAAAGGAAATCTTTAGAAAGATCGATGCTCTAAGCCATGAGGCTAAGGCGCATCGATCACATGAAAGCTCATCTCGGGCACATAGAGAGAAAAATCATGAAAGGAAAACCAAATCAAATCCAAAATTCGATGAAGGATATGAGGCTGGAGATGAAGCCAGAGTGCGGATCAAGTCATCCAAACTTTCCAAGCACCCAAGCACCCCAAGTTCCAAGCAAAAACCAAAAAAAGATTTTTATAGTTCAAAAAGCCAAAAAAATATGGAAAAGTTTCAAAAACCAAAAAAACTTGAAAAACAAAAAGTTGAAATTCTGAAAGTCGGGAATGAAGTCCACATCCCTGGGCACACACACAGAGTAGGGCATGAGATTCACACTCAACACACCTCACGAGTTTCACGAGAGGATGAGAGTCGTAAACACCTAGGATTGGAAACGGACACGAAACGGGAGCTCAAAGCCACGCATGAGTCACTCGAGGACGAGACTTGCTCTCACCATGCAAAGGTAGACAAGCCGAAAAGAGGTATGCCTGAAACTCATCCTCCTCTAAACTCTCCTCTTAGCATAGGGTCATCGAATGCATCAAATCACATTCATGCACCCACAAACCCACAAAACTTGCCTGAAAATGAGGATTTTCAAGGTGCGCCAAATGTCCCGCACCAAAAGGAATTTCAAAATCAAAAACCAAATAAAGATCAAAATGTGATAGACATGGTTACTAAGGCATGCATTGACATCCTAGGAACACCTAACTCTACCATGCAAACTTCCTCGAGTTTAGTCTTGTGCCATGAACCCAAGTCTATGACAAGAAACCCAACTAACCCATCCCTAGGGGCACCTCGGGTTGTGTCTAGGGAGCATGTCAAAACCATCCCCCATTTAGAGCCTAAACCATCCCAACCTAGGGTCGTGTGGAAGCACAAGTCTTCCACCACCCATCTATCCCATCTCCTACCCAAAATAAAACTTGTATACATCCATGATATGGACGATTCCATATTCCAAGATCATGCACTTTATAAAACTTTTTCAAAAATCAAAAAGCCTTGGAATATGATTTTAAACATGGGATATACACCATATCAAGGACTAGGAGCCCATAGCCAAGGTTGTCTAGAACCAATCATACCTAGACCAAACCCAAATCGATATGGATTGGGCTATATCCCATCCATACCCCCTGAGCCACCACCTAAGACCACTTGGGTCAAGGGTGCTCCTAGAACCCACTAAAACCGAGACCTATGGCTTAGACCCTTTCTTTGAGTCTAATTCATGGAAGTTTTCTTTGTAGGTTCAATGGAAGATCCCTCCTTTTCAAAAATAAAAAAAAAATTAGATATTCTCAAATACCAAAAAAATTAGAAAACCTTCAAAATCCAAAAACATTTGAAAAATCTGAAAATTTCAAAAAATAAAATAAAATAAAAAATTGTTTTCATTCCCCCACTCTTCGTTTGAGAAGAAGCTTCAAAAAGAAAGTCTCTTATAGGGATCCTTGAAATTGAGTTTTGAAAAAAACAAAAAAATCGGAAAATTTCAAAAACTTCAAAAACAATGGCCATATACAAAACCAATTTCAAAATCCTTTCGAAGAATGTATATAATCCCAAGTCAAAATCATCCAAGCTGGTCATAGCTCTCTCTTACCTAGCACTTCCCTAGAGTTTAAATGCTTGAGAATCATCAAAGCAAGGAGGAAAGACCATGCCTCCAAGCTTCCCTAAATTCGTAGAATCCTTGACTTGGAAATTTCATAGAAGGGGATTTTAGAGTGAGTCTAACCCATAGTGTGTGCATGTTTACATGAGCATCATGCATTGCATTTTGAAGTCATATATTTGCATGAACAATATCGGGTGTAGACATCATCTTAGAACTCGAGTTTAAGGTTTGTGTTAAGCCAAAGGGGCATGAGAGTTGACCCCTAAGTATCGAGCCATCATAAGCATGTCTCCATATGAATCAAATCTGAAACCTCAAGGTTAATTCCAGGCCAACAAGATGCTACTCTCTCAAATAGGCTTTTGAAAACGGGTTAAAAATTTGCACGATAATTTCCAAAAAGCTTTCGAAAAATTTATGGTAAATCCTCCAATTTTCAAAACCTCCAAAGTAAAGCTTTATATTCCAATTCATGCGAATGCATTGGGTGTTTTACTTGATAAATGTGAAGATGGTAACCATAGGAAGTATGCCATTTTCGAAAACTCTATTGGCATGTGAAAGAAATCACCAAGCCATAGAGAAAATCGTGCTTGGTATAGGCTTCCAAAAGTGAGACATTATTCCCCATGTCATGAAAGAGGAATAATGTCGATTGAATCAAGCATTTGTTTGAAAATCCTATCCTAACGGGTAGGCTATATAAATGGCAGCTCCATTAAAGGGACAAGCCCCTAGATCATATGGCTGAATTGCCTCTTGAGATACACATTCCATTCTTGATTAAATGCCCAATATTTTGCAAATGAATTTCAAAATCATACTTTAACAAATTGTTTTAAACAAACTCAAGTATGGAAAATGTATTTTGATGGGAAAAAGAATAAAGGGGCAGGTATAAGAATCATCTTCATATCTCTCGAGAAATACCAAGTGCCATTCAACTAGATTTTACATGTTCAAATGATGTTGCCAAGTATGAAACACTCATACAAGGCCTAAAAATTTCGAAAATCTAGGGTCTCATGCATTAAAATCTTTGGAGATTCTATGCCTTTATCAACCAAGTTTTAAAAAATTGGCAAGACGAAAACTCATCCAGAATTGGCCATTGGAGTGATCGGTTTTTAAAAAAAATATGCACTATTGGCACTCACGATTGGGAATGCTTGCCAAAATGACCAAAATTGTATTAAAAAGCCTCGGTTTCAAGACATTGAAATTTTTTTTAGAAAGGGAGGATTTCCCAAATTTACTTCTTCGAAAGATCAAAGTTTTGATTGAAAAAACTTTTAACCCTACATATGACTTTGAAAAGAAAAAATTTCAGCATCTTGTTGATATGAAAACCTTGGTAAGGTTAGAATCAATACATAAATTCCATGATGGAAAACGTGGAGTTCATGTCAATACCATATGATGGCCATGAAATACTTAGGGTTGGTTAATGTTAGTCCACCCTTAAGCAAAAATTCGTTATGATCATGTTAGAAATGTCGTAAATGTCAAATGCATGAGCCATCCATATCCCATCGTCCATCTTACATGCCATAAAGAAATTCCATAGCCCATTCACTTTGAGGCCGTGTGATATCGCTCATCTCCAAACTAGGGGCATTGAAAATGCATCCCCTAGACACTTTCATGGAGATTCAAGTTCATAAAAACGTGTATCTCCATCATATCATGTGGAATACATTTCATATTGTCATCATTTCATAAAGCATATATTTCCATTGTACATGTCATGCATCACACACCCAAAGAGGCCCGAAAAGGTGGCAGCCCAAGTAGGAATGTCCCCATGTCATAAAAGGGCAACAAAAAATCGATGATACATGTTGATTGATTGATATTGTGGGTAGAAATTTAGTAGACCCCGAAAATGCCCAATAATTGAAAGGGTCTATGATAAATTCTTTTGGAAAAGATTTTTAAAATTGAGCTCCTTCGAAACTTCTTGAAAGAAAGATCAAGATTGATTGTATGACCCCGAATGAGGGAATTGATGCTTTACGAAAAGTAGAGTTTTCAAAATCAAATTGGTGACATTTCAAAAATCCTTGGCTTACAAAATGAAGCCTTGTTCAAAATAGCAAAATATTTTCAAATGGTAGATGCTATTAGGAAATGGGATGATCTTGGTTGAATCGAGTAACCAAAGGGATAAGTTTTCCCCTCATTTTACTTCTCTCTCCAAAAAGGAAAATTGGCAATGTTCAAAAGAAAAAGAAAAGACATAGAGAATACAAAAACTCCTCGGAAAAGAAGTCTTCCCCAAAAAGAAAAGGGAATACAAAAACTTCTTCAAAAAGGAGTCTTCTCTTTGAAAGAAAAAAGAAAAGAGAATGCAAAAACTCCTCCGAGAAGAAGTCTTCCCCGAATAGACAGAGGGAATACAAAAACTTCTTCAAAAGAGGTCTTCTCTCGAAAAATGAGAAAAAAAGAAAAAAAAAAGAAAAAGCCAAAGCTCAAAAAGAGCAATTTTCCGTCTCTTTGCCTTAAACCACGGGACGCTTCAGAAGGGACCGTGGTAACTCTTTCCCATGTCCCCATAGCTTATCCCCATGGAAAAAGGTTCAACCATGAAAATCCTAGAGTAGGAATAGAGTCTACTCATTTGGATTTCATTTTGTTTGAGAATTAGACTTTGTTAGGTGGGAAATGGAACTTTGAAATGTTTTCCAAAATTTCTTAGCAAAAACCTCTACCAAGTAGTAGGTATCGAAACCCAAATGAAGGGAAGTATGAAAAATTGGAAGTCCTTTTGATGGAAGGTAAAAGGAGTTCCTTTTAAAAGTTTTTGAAAACCCAAAATGTCAAGAGGCATGGGAAAATTCTTCTTGGGGCAGCCGACCTTCAAAGGCTCTCTCCAAGCTCAAAAACCCCAAAAATTGACTCTCCCAAAAAGCTCACTTCACTCATACCATACATGCATTCAGAAGTCATTCATGCATGATCGTATACCATATAGGAAAAAAGTCCCTTTTGGCTGAAAATCCCTCTCCTGAGATCCAAGAAAAGGAGTTTACAAAATGAAGGATTGATTTATATTCTCAAGAAAATTTGGGAAGTAAATCCATAAAAGGGTATTTCTTCTTTGCCATTATCCAAATCAATTTGGATTAATGCCAAAGAGGGGCATCTGTAAACACCCAAAAATTTTCAAATATTTTCAAAAACTCCTAAATTTTGAAAGCCAATTTAAAGCCTTTATGAACCTTTAAATTCAAAACCCCAAATTTTAAAGTTTAAGCCTTTTGGGGAATATTTCAAAATAAAGATTTTAAATTCAAACAACTCATGAGTTTTTGAAGCAGATAAACAGGTGAGACCCAATCTTGGATCCACATCGATTCTCAAAAAGCAAAGAAGATAAAGTTGGAGCATATCAGAATCAAGATCAAATTCTAAAGCTTATCCGAAACTAGGAGAAGATCGAGCTTATCCAGGACCAAGTTCAAGCTCATCCAATTCAAGAACATTTCAAGTTGAACTCGAGACCATGTTGAAGCCGTATGGAATCAAAATCAAAGTGGAGCCGGATCATTCAAAGAATCAAATACCAAATGAGGCATTGAATTGGAAGAGCCTAATTAGGCATACCCGGCCACTACTTGGTATCAAGTTCAATACATGCTAGGACAAAACATTAGACAAGCTTGAATCGGCTACACCCAAAGACTAAGTCGGCTGCAACTAGGCCCAGCCCACATGGGCTGGTTCAAGTCAACAAGAGGACCACATATAGCTGGGCCAAATTGGATCAAGAACCAACAAGGAGCTGGTCCAATCCGCCCCATGGAAGGGGCTAGAAACCAGCCCCCTTGGCCTATAAAAGGGGCCAAGGGGGAGCAAGTTGAAGGAGGCTTGGATTATCTTCATCTCTCATCAAAATTTTGGGAATTGGGGCTGGAAAAGAGGGCTTGCACAAGGGAAAATCGTGGGCTGCAAGTGAAGGGAAAGTGAAGGGAAAAAGAGGGTAGACATAGGATGGAGAGTGCGGAAGATAGAAGGAAGAAGAAGAAGGGCTGGCCGGATTCCACTCTTGGAATTCCGGCCGATCGGAGACAAAAGTTGTAAGTACTTCTTACTTTGTTTTTAAAACCTTCTTCCATATTAATTCAATTGAATTGGGGTTGTATTAATGGAGCAAAGTCTCCCCCCACGTTGTAATAGTGAGTAGATTTGATGCCCTCATTTACATTTGCAGAATTTTCACTATTGCACATACGCACTCCATGTGTTTGCTTATATGCTTCTTCCCCAATATAATCTATAATCACTCTATATTCTCTACCCCCTCTATGCTTATGCTTATAAATATGTTTTCCCTTCATTTCAATTCAGCAATTTAATTTGGGAATGTAGAGTTGTTGCATTTTAAATTCGGGTGAGTTTGCATCATTAGATTCTTAAAAACCAAAATCTGAGCTTTCAGCATCTCTATATCTGATGATTGCAGCAATTTTAATTTCCGAACGGTTGATCCTTTTTGTCTGAAATTTTGCACACTTATTACACACACCTTTGGACACTCTTTATAAAATTGGCAAGATTTTAGGGCCGCTCAGCCACGTAATAAAAGCATATTAAGAACGACCAGATTTCTGCACCACTGTTTGCACAGTCGGATTTCCTGAAATAGAGGTTGGGTAAAAGTCTCATATCTCTGTCCACAGGAGTCCAAATTGGTTGATTTTTGATGCATTGGAAAGCTAACCTCCATAGCTTTCCAGCAACATGAAAATCATTAAAATCGGAGTTCTGACCAGAGATATACAGACTCATCTTTGAGTTTCTGTATTTCTGAAACAGAGCTGTTCCGAGTCAGTGAGGTGGTTTGAGTAGATTATTTGTTTCTGATTCAATACTGCTCCAAGTGTAGATTTGAAAAAGTCTACAGTCTCTCCACACTACCAGATTTGTCTGGTAAACTTTTGATAATTTTTGGAAGTCTGTAACGCCTTGAAAACTCCCCTAGAAAATAGCTCTGAAAACAGAATTCTCTGTTTTCAGCAACTTGTGTTTTTCCAAGTATTGAATCCGAGTGCACAAGTTCAACAAATTTTTCAAAGACACTTGTTTATGTAAAAGGGAGTCATGTTTGCTGTCAAATGAAGTTCTTAAGCGCTCAATACTGACCCTTGAGCATCGGCTCAAGAAGGTGTGAGTGAAAAGATCCCGCTTGTACACAATCGCCTAGAAGTCTTACAAACATTTGCTAGTTTTGAACTAGCTGGCACGCTCGCGCAAGCGTAGGGGTGGAAAGTTTCATTTCAAGTTTGTCTCATAAACTTTGGAATGAGAATTTTCATGTCTACAGGTGGGTAAGGTGCTGGTATGGTGGGTGGCTGGGAGTGGAGAGGGAGTAGAGAAGGGGCTAGGTAAGGTGCAGGGTACTTACCGAATGGGGAGAGGCGGTGGAAGGCAAGGAGAAGCCGGGTGTGGATGGGAGCTCGGCTGGTTCGATTGGGTGAAGGTGGTGGCGTCCGGCTGGGGAATGGTGGTGGATGGAAGAGGGAAGATGGCGGTGCAGGTAGAGCTGGTGGAGCAGGTGGAGAGTGGAGCAGGCGGGCAGGTGGAGAGTGGAGCCGGCTGGGCTGAGGTGAGGGCCTTCTACTTGGAAAACCCGCCCCCAAGGGGGGGGGTTTAAATAGGGGATGGGTAGGTCGGTCAGGGCTGGGCTGAGGGTAGTGGTTAGGTGGTTTAGGTAGGGTGGTATGTAGATAAGGTGGGCTGGAAAGGGTTGGGCCAGATATTTTGAAAACTAGGGGTTTGGGTAGATTGTGGGCTAAGGGTGGTTTAGGGGTTTAGGGCTAGGTTAGGTGGTTCGGTTTTAGGGTGAGGTTTAGTGAGCTAGGTTAGGTGATTAGGCTAGCTTTAGGCTAGGATTAGGGAAATTAGTCTAGGTTTAGGGAAGGATTAGGGAAGTGGGTTAGGTGATTAGGTTGGGATTAGGCCGGGATTAGGGAAGTGGGTTAGGTGATTAGGCTCAGATTAGGGGTGGATTAGGGGTTTAGGCTAGGATTAGTCATTTTGGGTTAGGTTTAGGTGAAGGAGCTCCCTTAGCATGGCCCATAGACCTTGATCACCTCATGTTGGTGCAGCCCTAGGTTAGGTTTTAGCTAATTACAAGTTTAAACCCACTCAATTAGGCTAACCCACATGATTAAACCCAAACTTGACACACAAGTCAAGCTTAATACAACACTCTTGATATTTTCCATCCCCACTCTCTCTCATGCCCAATATCCCACGTGAATTTCAAGTGGGCCCCACCTCCGTTTATGAGAAGGTGATGTGGGCCATGGATATGGATATTGGATTGGATCTCTGGATCCAAATCCAAATCCAAGTCTACATATGGGTTTGGATTGGAATCTAGATATATATGGTCCAGATCCAATCCAAACTAAACTCTGACTCCTTCGAGCTGGGTTCGAAACGGACGATTCGTGCGGGGCCTGACAGCATCAGTACTCCGTGTGCGTTGGGTCTTCGCCAACATAGTCGTCCGCCTCCGTTTCTGCCTTCCGGAGATGACTTCAAATGCTATTTTGATAAGAACAGGGTCTTGGACGTTCGAGATCCTGGGGGTGTGAATCAGATACAAGAGTTGTTGTGCCGGGCTCGACGTGTGCTCCGGTTCCGGGCTCTTCTTAGCTCTCTTGGTCCGATCTTGATCAGGCCAAGCCACTTCGGTGTTTCAAAACATGTTTTAAAGGGTTTTAAAAGCTATATTGTATGTTTTCGAAATATAGAGTTCAAAACGTATGTACAGGGTTGTCTGGAAGGCTCCTGGGTTTCCAATCTACCCGTGAGAATGGGTTTTTCGAACAAGTGCTTGATTGGATCAAGCTTGGACACTATCCAGATCTCATGATCTAGGAAATAGTGTCTGAACTTGTGGCAGGCCCAGACTAGGGCCAAACACATCTTCTCCATGGCTTGATAATTTCGTTCATAAGCCAAGAGAGTTTTCGAAATATAGTAGATGGCATACTCCTTATGGGTGTCATCCTCGTACTGAGCCAACAGGGCTCCTAAAGCATTTACATGCACAGAGATGTATAATAAAAGCGGTTTTCCTTGTTTTGGAGGATTCAAAACGGGGGGATTAACCAGGTATGCCTTCAGTCTCTCGAAGGACTTTTGGCATTCGTCATCCCATAAGAATTTCGTACCCTTCCTCAATAGTTTGTTGAAGGGTTCGCATCTAGTTGCCAGATTCGATATGAATCGGCGCACAGATTGTAATCGACCCTGGAGGCTACGGATTTGGGTGAGATTGGAGGGTGGAGCCATGTCTATGATGGCTCGACACTTAGAGGGGTCGACTTCTATTCCCCTTTGGCTCACCATAAAGCCCAGAAGCTTCCCTGATTCTACCCCGAACACACATTTTTGAGGGTTTAGCTTTACTTTGTAAAGCCTAAGCCTTTCGAAAATCTTTTGTAAACATTCGATATGGGTGCATCGGGTTTTGGATGTTAATAACAGGGGCTTGGATGTTTGAGATTCTGGGGACGAATCTAATACGAGATTTGATGTGCCGGGCTCGACATGTGCTCCGGTTTTGGGCTCTCTTTCGCTCCTCGGGTCCTACTTTCATTAGGCCAAGTTGCTTTGTGGGGTTTCAAAACATCTTTTAAAAGGTTTTAAAACTATATCATACATATTTTAAAACATATATAGTTTAAACATATGTACAGGGTTTGCCTGGAAGGCTCCTGGGTTTCCAGACTCAAAATAGCCCTTTGGGGCAGCTTTTGCAAAACCAGATGTTTTGGAAAATAGTGGAAATTTGGGGTGTTTACAATGACATCAAACATTTTCTACAAAATGGGGGATTCACTGAGGATTAGGGAAGTGGGTTAGGTGATTAGGCTAGGATTAGGTCGGGATTAGGGGGAAATGGCTAGGTAAAGGGGATTAGGCTTAGGTTTAGGGTTAGGAGCATCCCTTTGCATGACCCATAGACCCAATTGCATCAAGTTGGTGCAGCCCTAGGTTAGGTGTAGGTGCATACAAGCTTAAACCCACACTCATTAGGCTAATCTATATGATTAACCCAAACTTGACACACAAGTCAAGCTTAACACATATACACTCATATTTAATCCCCCCATTCTCTCATACCCAAGCTTTCCACATGAATTTTTGGTGGGCCCCACCTCCATTTATGAGAAGGTGATGTGGGCCCTAGATGTGGATATTAGATTGGATCTTTGGATCCAAATCCAAATCTAAATTCATATACATGTTTGGATTTGGATCTAGATATATATGGTACATATCCAATCCAAAGCTGAATTTCTGACTCCTTCATGGTGTGTTCGAAATGAACCGTTTGTGCGGGGCCTGATAGCATCAGTGCTCCGTCTTGCTTTGGGTCTTCGCCAACATTATCGTCCGCTCCTCTTTTCACCTTCCGGAGACCATTTCAAACATGCGCCGGCATTTTTCAAACCAAAGGGCATGACTGTATAGTAGTACGTGCCCCATGGGGTTGTGAAGGCGGTCTTACCCTGATCCCGTGGACTTAGTTTGATTTGATTATAGCCTGAATAGCCATCCATGAATGAAAACATTTCATGATTTGCAGTACTATCGACTATCAAATCTATGTTTGGTAAAGGATAATTATCCTTTGGAGTGGCTTTATTCAGGTTTCTAAAATCGATGCATATTCGAATTTTCCCATTGGTTTTTCGAACTACAACGATATTTGACAACCAATCAGAATACGCAATGGGTTTTATAAATCCGGCTTTTAGCAGATCTTCTAAACCCTCTTTGACTTGCGTGTGTACATTCGGGCGTATTTTACTAAGCTTCTGCTTTATGGGTTTTACACCTGCATCTAAGGGAAGACGATGCTCGACTATGCTAGGATCTATTCCCGGCATGTCTTCATACGTCCATGCAAACACATCTAAATAGGTTTGTAGAAATGCAATGAATGCTAACTTTTCAATTTCATGCAAGCATGCGCCTATTTTCATGGTTTTGGGATTGGAATCATCCCCTAGGTTCACCTCTACGAAATCTCCTCCTACTGATTGCGAAGGTCTTTCAAAATCGAGAATTCTATGAAATTCTGGGAGCTCAGAAGTGGGATCTTCCTCAAGGGGATCCACTTCTGGGCTTTGATCATTCTCGTGGGCTATAGACCCGAGGGAACTTGATGCGTGGTTTTCAAAATGACCTGGTTTTGTACTTGGATTTTCAAGTGATTTCGAAATTTTTGGTCTGGCTATGTAGACGACGTTTCTTTCGAAATCCTTTTCTTTTGCCAAAGTCCTACTAGGAGCAGCTATGTACAAAATCTTTTTGGTAGTTTCCAAATTTTCAATTTTTTTGGGTTTTTGTAAAACAAGAACTTTGGGAACTATACAAAGCACTCTTTTTTCGAGTTTTTGGTTTTTCTTGTTTTTCGATTTTTTTCGATTTTAAGTTTTTCAAATATTTTTGGTATTTTTTTAGAAAAAGGGATCTTCCGTCATACCTACAAAGGGAAAACACTACGGGTTAGACTCGGAATAGGAGGTCTAAATCGTAGGTTTCTTCTAAGACAGGCTCCGGGGCACCCTTGACCCAGGTGGTCACAGGGGGTGGCTCCGGCGGTATTCGGGGAGTGTAGCCGATCCCATATCGGCTTGGGTTGGCCCTAGGCAGGATGGGCTCTAGGAGACCCTGGTTTTGTGCCCCTAGACTCTTGTAGGGCGTGTAGCCCATGTTCAACAACATGTTCCACGACTTTTTGTTTTTTGAAAAAGTGGGATACAAGTCGTGGTCCTGGAACATGCTATCGTCCATATTAGGCTCGTATGGCCTCTTGTCCAGGGGCTTTGGAAATAGGGAACGCTTGGGTTTTCCTAGGAGGATTAGAGTCGGGAGGGGGCCTGCTTTGGGCGGCCCCTTCACACATACAACCTTTCTAGGGTTGTTCAACACGAGCCGCGGTGGCTCAACCATAATTTGCCCCAGGTTAGCCTCATGGGCCTGGGAGCTTGATAAACAAGGGGAGTTTATGATCCCCTAAAGCTGTGGGTGACTCTCACCTAGGATCACTAGGACCTGGTCCCTAAAAGGGATCTTGACACACCTATGGAAGGTGGATGGCACAGCACACAAACTGTGTATCCAGGGCCTTCCCAGCAACAGGTTATAATGGGGGTGGATGTCGAAGACATGGAACACCCCCGTGTGTTCGATCCCTCCCGTTTCCATTGGGAGTTCGATGGATCCTAAAGGTCTAGACGCATTCCCATCGTATCCAGTGATAACGATGGGGCTTGAGTTCACTGAAGTCAAGGTGACTCCGATTTTGTACGCCACATGAAGTGGAAGGATGTTGAGCCCTCCTCCACCATCGACTAGGCACCTGTCCAGAGAGTGGTTGTTTAGAACCACCTCGATATGCAGGGTCTGGTTATGGGTTTCGTAGGGTCTATCTACATCATCTTCCGAGAAAGTGATGGGCGATTTTGCTCCTAATAAAGCCACTTGGGCAGACAAGGACTCCGGACTTATGTTCGAATCAACCTTAGCCCTTTCTAGAATTTTCTCTAATACAAGTCTATGCCTAGGTGAGTTCTTTATAAGCTCTAGGATATGCATGTGAATAGGAATCTTTGAAAGGTGGTTTTTGAAGTCATAAGGATTTAGGATGACTTTGTCCTTATCTGCTTTTGGCAGACCACTAGGGATACATGCTTTTGAGGGGCCAAGCGCACTGACCTTTTGAGCACCTTGAAGGTGCGGGGATTGATAGATCCTCCAGAATCTAGTGACTTCCCACACGACCAGCCTAGGGTTCGCGCTAAACTTGGCTCTAAGGATGAGCTGAGGAGAACCATGGATTTTTAAAACTGGTTTTACCGGGGTTTCCACTTTTGGTGGTCCCCGAATGATGACTTGGGCGGGCCTCTTGTATAGTACAAGGATGGGCGCACAAGTAGGTCGACCAGGTTCTGGCTTTCGCGCTAGTTCCTTGGAAATTGTGAGGGTACATACCTCCTTTCCTTTCCCACTGCCACTGGCGTGTTTGGGAAAGGGTTCCTTGAAGATAGCTTGAGGTGGCTCAGGTTCCGCAGTGACCTGGAGCCGGCCTTCTGCTATCAAGTTCTCAATTTTATTTAAGAGAGAGAAGCAGCGTTTGGTATCATGGCCTTTGAGCCGATGATACTTACAAAATCGGTTTAAATACCCCCCTTTGGACGTGACTCCTTCGGGGATTTCAGGGAGTTCTATCATGCCCTAGGCAAGTAAGAGGTCTAGGACCTCCGACACAGGTTGCGCCAGCGGAGTATACTCCTGTTTTTCAACCGGTTTTTGAAAATTGCGTTCCCTCTTATTTTCTAATTTTTCAAAATTTTTGGAAGTGCCCGCCATGCCAAGATCCACCTGGATATTGGCGATTTTATGGGGTTTTGCCCCTTTGTCCGTCGTGGGCAGCCCATATGCGATGGGTTTTTCCAAACGGGTTTTTGAAATGGCACTTCCTTTCCATAAGTGATCGTATGTCCCTTTTCGCAAGTTGGTTTCGAAAAGGAAGGCTTTTTTGATCAACTTATGGAAAGTTGAAATCTCATGGAGTGAGAGATGGGTTTTTAACTCGCTTTTGAAATTATCCAGGATGAGCATTACTGCGCATCCTTCAGATATGGGCTCTCGCACTTGGCCCAAAAGCGACCTCCATCTTATAATGAAGGCATGCACGTCTTCGTTCATGCCTTGCTTTGTATCCCTTAAGGTATTCAGGGTTGGCGTGACTTCCACGTTGTGTGCAAATCTTTGCATGAAGCAGTTCGCTAACTCTTCAAAAGTAGCGAACTGGCTTAAGTCGTAGGAAGCCAGCCATTTGGCAGTTATGCCTTTAAGGGATAGAGGGAACCAATACACCCATTTCATTGAGTCCTTTTTCTTCTTATGAACTCGACGTGAGAAAAGTTGCAAGTGAGACCTAGGGTCTCCCATGCTATCATACCGATGGAAGTTCGGTATTTCATCATCACTGTCTGTTTCGTAATCCATAGGAAGGAAATCAGACAGGGCGTAGCTTCTTTTCTCTTTATTCTGCCCTTTCAGCAACTGCTGTAGGGCTTTACGGTCCTTTTGTGTGAAGGACTCGTGGTATTGGTTGCCTTCCATTACGGAGGCCTCTTTTTGCTTGCGTCAGATTTCTTTTTAGGCCTTTGTTCACCGTTCGATGAACATGAATCGCCTACTTCAGCCTCTTGGCTGAGAGCATCGATTTTGGCCTCAAACTCCCTTCTCAAGTCCTCGATTTCATCTAGTTTTATTTTGTTTTTGAAAATCCTCCTAGAATGAGAACTTGATGCACATGAGCCTTGGCTCGACACTTCACTTGGATTGGATTTTGACATGCTTTTCAAGCTTTTTCAAAATATCCTAAGTACAAGCAAAGAAAACAAGTTAAAACGACACCTTTTTACAAAATTTTCGCAAGACTTCTACAAGCAAACTCGATTTTTGAAAAGGCTCACGTCCCACCGGGCGTGCCAATCTCTGTAGACGAGCGAAAATCCCCGCCTCTTTGCCTCTTTCAGGGCTTGGAGTGGATCTTTTCGTGTGTCTAAGGCCTATGTATACAAATAGGGCGTGCCAGCTAGCTTACTTAAGCTAGCGAAGATATTTTTAACACTAACTTCTAAACGTGGCGACTGTGAGCAAGTAAGCTCTTGTCGTCGCAGACCTTCTTGCACCGATGCGCAAGGGTCAATCTGTACGCTTTGCAAAAATCGAGTTTTTTTGGAGGAAAGTCTACGAAGCGATTCGAGGTGTCTATTTCGGGTCTTTAAGATGCGGTTGCATGTTTTAGATCACGTGGATTTGCACGTGCCTAAGTCTTTTCTTTTATCCCTTTTTGGGCCACCTAGTTTGTGTGTTATGAACACTCCACTACATGGGCGAATTCGAGCGGGGCTTGCTTCGATGCAATATGCGTCCTACCTCGTGGTATGGCGTAGATGCAATGCAAACTCACGCTACTCCAAAGGGAAAACCCGAAATGTAAAGACAATACTGAGGGGAAATAACAGAAGGGAAATAACCGAAGGGAAATAACCGAAGGGAAATAACCGAAGGGAAATAACCGAAGGGAGATATGTATATAGATTATGTATATGAGCCCTTACTTGGGTCTTGCAAATAAGAGCGAAGGCTCAATGTGGGTGCGTGCTTGAATTGAAAGACTTACACACACGACATGAAATTAAACCCAAATATAAATTGCAGTATGGCCTTGACTAAGGTCTTGGGAGTAAGAGCGAAGGCTCAATGTGTGTGAGAGTGCTTGAATTGAAGTACTACACACACGACATAAATGAAACCCAAATATAACTGCAATAAGGCCTTTACTAAGGTCTTGGGAGTAAGAGCGAAGGCTCAATGTGTGTGAAAGTGCTTGAATTGAAAGACTTACTCACACGACATGAAATGAAACCCAAATAGTATAGGTCGGCCCTTACTTGGGTCTTTCAAATAAGAGCGAAAGCTCAATGTGTGTGAGAGTGCTTGAATTGAAAGACTTACTCACACGACATGAAATGAAACCCAAATAGTATAGGTCGGCCCTTACTTGGGTCTTTCAACTAAGAGCGAAAGCTCAATGTGTGTGAGTGCTTGAATTGAAAGACAACGCACCCAACTTAAACAAAACCCTTCGAAAATGAAAGTATATATATACACTTATGTATTAGGGGCTGATTAGGCCCGTGTGTGTTCAAAATCGTGCACGACTAAGAGAGTGCACGTGTGTGGTTGTGCCAAGCCACGTTATTACAAGCGGGGGGAGACTATGCTCCGTTATTACAACCCCGTATCAAATTGAATCTCAAGCAAGTATACAACTAAGGACCGAGTTTAGGAACTTACGAGTAGCTGGTCCGTAGAGGCCTTGCTTGAGCGTGGGCTTGACCTTTGCCTTGGGCTGCAAATGGGAGCTCCGCGAGGATAGGTGACTAAAGGTGCTGGCCGGCTGCAAGTGGGGCGCGGGATAGGCGCCTCGAAGGTGGCCGGTTGCAAGGGGATGTCGCCTCGAGGTGGGGGGTTAGAGGGACTGAACGAGTGAGTTTTTAGGGTCACTAGGGGAGTTGAGTCTTTAGGGAAACCGGACCTAAAGGAGAGTTTGTGGGAAGGCCGAATGGGACACCTAGGGGAAGGCCGAATGGGATAGGAGGGCTAGGTAGTGGCCGACTAGGAAGATGTGGTGGTGGCGGGCTGCTAGGGTGACTAAGGCTGGAGTATGGGAAGGTAGCTAGTTAGGGGATGGGGCTAGGTGATAATGGGAATAGTAGGTTTAAGGGAGTGCCACGGGCAGGTCTTAGGAAATCTTATAGGGTGGCCGGGTATAGTTGAGGGGAGTTAGGTAGGGGCAAGCGGTTGGGGCGGCTAAGGTTTGGCCGAGTGGGAGTGGTGGCGGCAAGGGGCTGTTGGGTGGGTAAGGTGATGGTATGGTGGGTGGCTGGGAGTGGAGAGGGAGTAGAGAAGGGGCTAGGTAAGGTGCAGGGTACTTACCGAATGGGGAGAGGCGGTGGAAGGCAAGGAGAAGCCGGGTGTGGATGGGAGCTCGGCTGGTTCGATTGGGTGAAGGTGGTGGCGTCCGGCTGGGGAATGGTGGTGGATGGAAGAGGGAAGATGGCGGTGCAGGTAGAGCTGGTGGAGCAGGTGGAGAGTGGAGTAGGAGGGCAGGTGGAGAGTGGAGCCGGCTGGGCTGAGGTGAGGGCCTTCTACTTGGAAAACCCGCCCCCAAGGGGGGGGGTTTAAATAGGGGATGGGTAGGTCGGTCAGGGCTGGGCTGAGGGTAGTGGTTAGGTGGTTTAGGTAGGGTGGTATGTAGATAAGGTGGGCTGGAAAGGGTTGGGCCAGATATTTTGAAAACTAGGGGTTTGGGTAGATGTAGACGCGCGAAAATCCCCGCCTCTTCGCCTCTTTCGTGGCTCTGAGTGGATCTTATCGTGCGTCTAAGGCCTATGTATACAAATAGGGCGTGCCAGCTAGCTTACTTAAGCTAGCGAAGATATATTAACACTGTCTTCTAAACGTGGCGACTGTGAGCAAGTGAGCTCTTGTCGTCGCAGACCTTCTTGCACCGATGCGCAAGGGTCAGTCTGTACGCTTTTGCAAAAATCGAGTTTTGGGGAGAAAGTCTACGAAACGGTTCGAGGTGTCTTATTTCGGGTCTTTAAGATGCGATTGCATGTTTTAGATCACGTGGATTTGCACGTGCCTAAGTCTTTTCTTTTATCCCTTTTTGGGTCGCCTAGTTTGTGTGGTATGAACACTCCACTACATGAGCGAATTCGAGCGGGGGTTGCTTCGATGCAATATGCGTCCTACCTCGTGGTATGGCGTAGATGCAATGCAAACTCACGCTACTCCAAAGGGAAAACCCGAAATGTAAAGACAATACTGAAGGGAAATAACAGAAGGGAAATAACCGAAGGGAAATAACCGAAGGGAAATAACCGAAGGGAAATAACCGAAGGGAGATATGTATATATCTTATGTATATGAGCCCTTACTCGGGTCTTGCAAATAAGAGCGAAGGCTCAATGTGGGTGCGTGCTTGAATCGAAAGAGTTACACACACGACATGAAATAAAACCCAAGTATAAATTGCAGTATGGCCTTGACTAAGGTCTTGGGAGTAAGAGCGAAGGCTCAATGTGTGTGAGAGTGCTTGAATTGAAGTACTACACACACGACATAAATGAAACCCAAATATAACTGCAATAAGGCCTTTACTAAGGTCTTGGGAGTAAGAGCGAAGGCTCAATGTGTGTGAAAGTGCTTGAATTGAAAGACTTGCTCACACGACAAGAAATAAAACCCAAATAGTATAGGTCGGCCCTTACTTGGGTCTTTCAAATAAGAGCGAAAGCTCAATGTGTGTGAGAGTGTTCGAATTGAAAGACTTACTCACACGACATGAAATGAAACCCAAATAGTATAGGTCGGCCCTTACTTGGGTCTTTCAAATAAGAGCGAAAGCTCAATGTGTGTGAGAGTGTTCGAATTGAAAGACAACGCACCCAACTTAAACAAAACCCTTCGGAAATGAAATATATACGTACACTTATATATTAGGGGCTGATTAGGCCCGTGTGTGTTCAAAATTGTGCACGACTAAGAGAGTGCACATGTGTGTGGTTGTGCCAAGCCACGTTATTACAAGCGGGGGGAGACTATGCTCCGTTATTACAACCCCGTATCAAATTGAATTTCAAGCAAGTGTATGACTAAAGACCGAGTTTAGACACTTACGAGTAGCTGGTCCGTAGAGGTCTTGCTTGAGCGTAGGCTTGGCCTTGGGCTGCAAGTGGGAGCTCCGCGAAGGTAGGTGATCAAGGGTGCTGGCCGGCTGCAAGTGGGGCGCGGGATAGACGCCTCGAAGGGGGCCGGTGGCAAGTAGGCGGCGCCTCCAAGTAGGGAGTTTAGAGTGGCTGAATAAGTGAGTCTTAGGGTCACTAGGGAAGTTAGGTACTTAGGGAAACTGGACCTAAAAGGTGAGCTAGTGGGAAGGCCAAAGAGGACACCTAGGGGGGGGAGTAGTGGCCGGCGGTTTGGGTTGTGCTAGGTTCGGCTAAGTTAAAATGGTGGTGGCGGGCTGCTTGGGTGACTAAGGCTGGAGTATGGGAAGGTGGCCAGTTAGGGGATGGGACTAGGTAATAGTGGGAATAGTGGGTTTAAGGTAGTGCCACGGGCAAGTCTAGGAAATCTGATAGGGTGGCCGGGTATAGTTAATGTGAGTTAGGTAGGAAGCAAACGGTTGAGGCGGCTAAGGTTTGGCCGAGTGGGAGTGGTGGCGGTGAAGGGCTGTTGGGTGACTAAGGCTGGAGTATGGGAAGGTGGCCAGTTAGGGGATGGGACTAGGTAATAGTGGGAATAGTGGGTTTAAGGTAGTGCCACGGGCAAGTCTTAGGAAATCTGATAGGGTGGCCGGGTATAGTTAATGTGAGTTAGGTAGGAAGCAAACGGTTGAGGCGGCTAAGGTTTGGCCGAGTGGGAGTGGTGGCGGTGAAGGGCTGTTGGGTGAGTAAGGTGATGGTGTGGTGGGTGGCTGGGAGTGGAGAGGTGGTAGAGAAGGGTTTAAGTAGGGTTAAAGAAGGCTTACCGGATGGGGTGGAGTGGCGAGTGGATGAAGAGGGAAGCCGAGTGTTGATGGGAGTTCGACTGAGTGAGGTGGTGGTGTCCGGCTGGGGGGGCAGTGGTGGTGGACGGAAGAGGGAAGGTGGCGGAGCAGGTGGCGGCTGGTGGAGGAGCTGGAGCTGCTGGGGAGTGGTCACGGCTGGATGAGAAATGGGAGAAGGAGAGGGCCCGGCTGGATGGAAGGGGTGGTTCCCACTTAGAAAACCCGCCCACAATGAGGGGGGTTTAAATAGGGGATGGGTAGGTCGGTTAGGGCTGGGTTGTGGGTAGTGGTTAGGTGGTTTAGGTAGGGTAGTATGTAGATAAGGTGGGCTGGATGGGGTTGGGCCAGATATTTTAAAACTAGGTGTTTTGATAAATCGTGGGCTAAGGGTGGTTTAGGGGTTTAGGGCTAGGTTAGGTGGTTGGGTTTTAGGGTGAGGTTTAGTGAGCTAGGTTAGGTGGTTTAGGCTAGGATTAGGCTAGGATTAGGGAAATTAATCTAGGTTTAGGGAAGGATTAGGGAAGTGGGTTAGGTGATTAGGTTGGGATTAGGCCGGGATTAGGGAAGTGGGTTAGGTGATTAGGTTCAGATTAGGGGTGGATTAGGGGTTTAGGCTAGGTTTAGGCATTTTGGGTTAGGTTTAGGTGAAGGAGCTCCCTTAGCATGGCCCATAGACCTTGATCACCCCATGTTGGTGCAGCCCTAGGTTAGGTTTTAGCTAATTACAAGCTTAAACCCACTCAATTAGGCTAACCCACAAGATTAAACCCAAACTTGACACACAAGTCAAGCTTAATACAACACTCTTGATATTTTTCACCCCCACTCTCTCTCATGCCCAATATCCCACGTGAATTTCAAGTGGGCCCCACCTCCATTTATGAGAAGGTGATGTGGGCCATGGATATGGATATTGGATTGGATCTCTGGATCCAAATCCGAATCCAAGTCCACATATGGGTTTGGATTGGAATCTGGATATATATGGTCCAGATCCAATCCAAACTGAACTCTGACTCCTTCGAGCTGGGTTCGAAACGGACGATTCGTGCGGGGCCTGACAGCATCAGTACTCCGTCTGCGTTGGGTCTTCGCCAACATAGTCGTCCGCCTCCGTTTCTGCCTTCCGGAGATGACTTCAAATGCTATTTTGATAAGAACAGGGTCTTGGACGTTCGAGATCCTGGGGTGTGAATCAGATACAAGAGTTGCTGCGCCGGGCTCGACAGGTGCTCCGGTTCCGGGCTCTTCTTGGCTCTCCTGGTCCTGTCTTGATCAGGCCAAGCCACTTCGGGGTTTCAAAACATGTTTTAAAAGGGTTTTCAAAAGCTATATCATATGTTTTTGAAAGATAAAGTTTAAAACATATATACAGGGTTGTTTGGAAGGCTCCTGGGTTTCCAAACTCAAAAATGGCCCTTTGGGGCGGCTTGTATAAAACCAGATGGATTTTGAGAAATTCGTGGGATTTCGGGGTGTTTACAGTAGATTGTGGGCTAAGGGTGGTTTAGGGGTTTAGGGCTAGGTTAGGTGGTTCGGTTTTAGGGTGAGGTTTAGTGAGCTAGGTTAGGTGATTAGGCTAGCTTTAGGCTAGGATTAGGGAAATTAGTCTAGGTTTAGGGAAGGATTAGGGAAGTGGGTTAGGTGATTAGGTTGGGATTAGGCCGGGATTAGGGAAGTGGGTTAGGTGATTAGGCTCAGATTAGGGGTGGATTAGGGGTTTAGGCTAGGATTAGTCATTTTGGGTTAGGTTTAGGTGAAGGAGCTCCCTTAGCATGGCCCATAGACCTTGATCACCTCATGTTGGTGCAGCCCTAGGTTAGGTTTTAGCTAATTACAAGCTTAAACCCACTCAATTAGGCTAACCCACATGATTAACCCCAAACTTGACACACAAGTCAAGCTTAATTACAACACTCTTAATATTATCCATCCCACTCTCTCTCATGCCCATAATCCCACGTGAATTTCAAGTGGGCCCCACCTCCATTTATGAGAAGGTGATGTGGGGCATGGATATGGATATTGGATTGGATCTCTGGATCCAAATCCAAATCCAAGTCCACACATGGGTTTGGATTGGGATCTGGATATATATGGTCCAGATTCAATCCAAACTGAACTCTGACTCCTTCGAGCTGGGTTCGAAACGGACGATTTGTGCGGGGCCTAACAGCATCAGTACTCCGTCTGCGTTGGGTCTTCGCCAACATGGTCGTCCGCCTCCATTTCTGCCTTCCAGAGATGACTTCAAATGACATTTTGATAATAAGAGTGTCTTGGACGTTCGAGATCCTGGGGGTATGGATGTGATACAAGAGTTGCTGTGCCGGGCTTGACATGTGCTCTGGTTTCGGGCTCTTCTTAGCTCTTCGCTGGTCCTGTCTGGATTAGGTAAAGCTGCTTCGGGGTTTTAAAACATATTTTACAAAGGTTTTAAAAGCCATATTATATGTTTTCGAAATACAGAGTTTAAAACATATGTACAGGGTTGTCTGGAAGGCTCCTGGGTTTCCAGACTCAAAATGACCCTTTGGGGCTGCTTGTATAAAACCAGATGGATTTTGAGAAATTCGTGGGATTTCGAGGTGTTTATAGATGCCCCTCTTTGGCCTTGTCCAAATCGATTTGGATAAGGGCAAAGATGACAAACACCCCTTTTAATATCTCCCTAGATCTATCCACGAAGAATATGGGATCACCCCAATTTTAGCAAAATCTCAATTTACAAACTCTGGTAGGAGGAGATATCACGCCAAAGGGTTTTACTATGGAATCTGGTCCTAAATGGGATCATGTTCATGCAAGCGCCATGCTTGGAATGCAAATGACATGGGTGTGGTGCCAAGAGTGGCGACCTCCCAAAGACCAGATGTGGTCGAACTCTAGAGACTTACAAGGCCTACTGCTCCAAGCGAGCAAAATCCTATGCTGTTCGATGTTTGGTTTTCAAAACTTTTTTTACAAAACTATTTACAAAAGGGACAACTGTCTTGAGCCTCGATCCTAAGGATCTCGAGCTCTTCGTGCTTGCCCTTGTTTGAGTCTTAACACTCGCTTATCTAGCTTTGGTTTTATAAGAAAATGAGTTATATTTCAAATTCCTACGCCTTACTCGAAACGTCGAATTCTCAAACAAGATGAAATTCAAGTAAGTAAATCCTATTTTTACTTTAGGATTCCTCGAAATGAACCATGCTTTAGCTTGGGATAAGCCAGGGATGGGAAAGAGATACCACGGTCCCTTCTGAAGCGTCCCGTGGTTTAAGGCATAGAAGGCGGAAAACTGCTCTTTTTGAGCTTTTTGGCCTCTTTTTCCTTTTTTTCATAAAGGGTCTCCCTTTGGGAGTATTTTTTCTTTAATCCCTCTTTTTCACAAGAGATTCGATTTTTCTTTGGAAATCTGGTTTCTTTCTTTTGGAAAGATACTTCGAAGTGGGAAATTCCCTTTTGTTTTGGGCCTTTGTTTTCCTTTTGGAAATAGAAGAGAAGAGGGGAGGACTTATCCCAAGCCTACACTCGATCCATTCCAAATCAGCCTATTTAGAAATAGCACGTACCACTTGCAAGTATCTTGCTATGTTGAACTAGGCCTTTCTTTGTAAGAAGAAGGATTTTGAAATGTAACCACGATTTTGAAAACTCCACTCTTTCACAAGTGCGAATTCTCTCACTCCGGGTCACACGAGTTCGCCTTTGCACCTTATTCACATGTCTCACGGCAGCTATCCCTTAAATTTTCGAAAACTGGAATTTAATCCAGATCCTACACATGATACTTCTTTAAGTATTGAATATTGATAGGATCTGCTAAATTCCTACCTTCTACATCGATCAACCAATACGAATTATTCGTAGTGGTTGCTCGTACAACATAGGGTCCATCCCAGTTGGGGCGCCACTTGCCTAGGGGGTGTGGGCCACGATGGTGGATGGTTTTTACGACCAGATCTCCCACTTCAAAGTGGCGAGGTCTCATGTGTTTGCTATAATGTCGGGCTATCCTTTGCCGGTATGCACGAGCATGATCCATGGCAAGGAGTCGCCTCTCATCTAGCAAATCTAGTTCGGCCATCCTGGCATGCTGAAGTGTCTCTAGGGGGAGGTCGAGTGCTATGGATGTATGAAATGAATGCAGTTGAGTATGAATGGGAAGAATGGCGTTTGTGCCATAGACCAACTCGAATGGTGTGGCATTTGTGGGAGTCCGGATGGAAGTCCTATAAGCCCATAAGGCTTCATCCAGCTTCTCGTGCCACGTCCTACCCTTCTCTAAGGTTTTCTCAATAATACTAATGAGAGTCTTGTTTGTGGCTTCGGCTTGGCCGTTGCCTTGAGGGTAGTAGGGCGAGGAGAAGTGGTGAGTTATGCCATACGTGTTGCACAACTTAACCATCCGCTCGTTCTTGAATGGGGTACCATTATCAGACACAAGGTCTCGTGGAACCCCAAATCGAGCCAAGATATTCCTCCGGATGAAAGCCACCACATGTTGCCCCATTACATTGGTTAGGGAAATGGCTTCCACCCACTTGGAGAAATACTCCGTGGCTGCTAATATAAATCGATGCCCATTCGAGGCCTTTGGAAATATTGGTCCTACAATGTCAAACGCCCACATGGTAAATGGCCAGGGGCTGACCACGGAATGCAATGCAGATGATGGGATATGAATGGCATGCCCATGCACTTGACACGGATGACACTTCCTAACATGATCGTGACAATCCTTTTTCAGGGTGGACCAAAAATAGCCCCCTCTAAGTATTTTCATCGCCATCATGTTGGCATTTACATGACCTCCACATTCTCCATCGTGGAATTCATGCATCACTATCCTAGTCTCCTCTAGGTCGATACACCTAAGCAGATGCCAGTAAAACTCTTTTTGTATAAAACCCCACCCAAAATGGTGTATCGGGTCAAAATCTTACGAATGAATGCCTTATCTTTGGATGTGGCATCCTCGATGAATCCCCCATTTTCTAAGAATTGTTTTATGTCATAAAACCAGGGTTTTTCAATAGATTCTGGGTTGTTTTGGCAAATATCCAAGTCGTGTGTGGATGGGTGGGGCACATGCCATATTTCCAAAGATCTGGTCCCTGAAATGGGATCGACCTTCAGGGCTGAACCCAAGGAGGAGAGGGCATCGACGATGCCATTGTCCTCTCTTCTCACGTGTGTGAGTTTACACGACTGGAAGGATTGGACCAATCGAGTTGCCAACTCGTGATATGGAAGTAGTTTCTCATTACGTACTTGCCAAATTTTTAAAACCTGGTTTATGACAAGGAGTGAATCTCCAAAGACCTCGATGCATGATGCCCCTAGAGTTTTCGAAATCCTTAAGCCTTGTATGAGTGCTTCATACTCAGCTACGTTGTTGGAACATTCGAAATCTAAGCGGACTGCTATGGGAATCTCGCCCTTTTCAGGGGAGATTAGGATGACCCCAGCACCAGCCCCTAGTTGGTTTCATGCCCCATCGAAGTGCATCTTCCACACTTGGTTTTCGAAAGAATTTGCCAAAATGTGGTTTTGAAAATGATTTTGCAAGATGCCTTCATCAGTTATTTCGACAAGAGTGGGATATGCGTCTTCTAAGGGGAATTCAGCCATGTAATCTGCTAGGGCTTGCCCCTTAATGGAGATCTGGTGATGGTATTTCAGATCATACTCCATTAGAAGGAGTTGCCATTTGCCCAATCTACCCGTGAGAATGGGTTTTTCGAACAAGTGCTTGATTGGATCAAGCTTGGACACTATCCAGATCTCATGATCTAGGAAATAGTGTCTGAACTTCTGGCAGGCCCAGACTAGGGCCAAGCACGTCTTCTCCATGGCTTGGTAATTTCGTTCATAAGCCAAGAGAGTTTTCGAAATATAGTAGATGGCATACTCCTTATGGGTGTCATCCTCGTATTGAGCCAACAAGGCTCCTAAAGCATTTACATGCACGGAGATGTATAATAAAAGCGGTTTTCCTTGCTTTGGAGGATTTAAAACAGGGGGATTAACCAAGTATGCCTTCAGTCTCTCGAAGGACCTTTGGCATTCGTCATCCCATAAGAATTTCGTACCCTTCCTCAACAGTTTGTTGAAGGGTTCGCATCTAGTTGCCAGATTCGATATAAATCGGCGAATGGATTGTAATCGACCCTGGAGGCTACGGATTTGGGTGAGATTGGAGGGTGGAGCCATGTTTATGATGGCTCGACACTTAGAGGGGTCGACTTCTATTCCCCTTTGGCTCACCATAAAGCCTAGAAGCTTCCCTGATTCTACCCCGAACACACATTTTTGAGGGTTTAGCTTTACTTTGTAAAGCCTAAGCCTTTCGAAAATCTTTTGTAAACATTCGATATGGGTGCATCGGGTTTTGGATTTCGCCGAGAGATCGTCTACATACACTTCTACAAGGTCATGAATTTGATCATGGAAGAACGTGTTCATGGCTCGTTGGTATGTTGCGCCGGCATTTTTCAAACCAAAGGGCATGACTGTATAGCAGTACGTGCCCCATGGGGTTGTGAAGGCGGTCTTACCCTGATCTCGTGGACTTAGTTTGATTTGATTATAGCCTGAATAGCCATCCATAAATGAAAACATTTCATGATTTGCAGTACTATCGACTATCAAATCTATGTTTGGTAAAGGATAATTATCCTTTGGAGTGGCTTTATTCAGGTTTCTGAAATCGATGCATATTCAAATTTTCCCATTGGTTTTTCGAACCACAACGATATTTTACAACCAATCAGAATACGCAATGGGTTTTATAAATCCGACTTTTAGCAGATCTTCTAAACCCTCTTTGACTTGCGTGTGTACATTCGGGTGTATTTTACTAAGCTTCTGCTTTATGGGTTTTACACCTGCATCTAAGGGAAGACGATGCTCGACAATGCTGGGATCTATGCCCGGCATGTCTTCATACATCCATGCAAACACATCTAAATAGGTTCGTAGAAATGCAATGAATGCTAACTTTTCAGTTTCATGCAAGCATGCGCCTATTTTGATGGTTTTGGGATTGGAATCATCCCCTAGGTTCACCTCTATGAAATCTCCTCCTACTGATTGCGAAGGTCTTTCAAAATCGAGAATTCTATGAAATTCTGGGAGCTCAGAAGTGGGATCTTCCTCAAGGGGATCCACTTCTGGGCTTTGATCATTCTCGTGGGCTATAGACCCGAGGGAACTTGATGCGTGGTTTTCAAAATGACCTGGTTTTGTACTTGGATTTTCAAGTGATTTCGAAATTTTTGGTCTGGCTATGCAGACGACGTTTCTTTCGAAATCCTTTTCTTTTGCCAAAGTCCTACTAGGAGCAGCTATGTACAAAATCTTTTTGGTATTTTCCAAATTTTCAATTTTTTTGGGTTTTTGTAAAACAAGAACTTTGGGAACTATACAAAGCACTCTTTTTTCGAGTTCGATCCCTCCCGTTTCCATTGGGAGTTCGATGGATCCTAAAGGTCTAGATGCATTCCCACCGTATCCAGTGATAACGATGGGGCTTGGGTTCACTGAAGTCAAGGTGACTCCGATTTTGTACGCCACATGAAGTGGAAGGATGTTGAGCCCTCCTCCACCATCGACTAGGCACCTGTCCAGAGAGTGGTTGTTTAGGACCACCTCGATATGCAAGGCCTGGTTATGGGTTTCGTAGGGTCTATCTACATCATCTTCCGAGAAAGTGATGGGCGATTTTGCTCCTAATAAAGCCACTTGGGCAGACAAGGACTCCGGACTTATGTTCGAATCAACCTTGGCACTTTCTAGAATTTTCTCTAATACAAGTCTATGCCTAGGCGAGTTCTTTATAAGCTCTAGGATAGACATGTGAATAGGAATCTTTGAAAGGTGGTTTTCGAAGTCATAAGGATTTAGGATGACTTTGTCCTTATCTGCTTTTGGTAGACCACTAGGGATACATGCTTTTGAGGGGCCAGGCACACTGACCACCTTTTGAGCACCTTGAAGGTGCGGGGGATGATAGATCCTCCGGAATCTAGTGACTTCCCACACAACCAGCCTAGGGTTCGCGCTAAACTTGGCTCTAAGGATGAGCTGAGGAGAACCATGGATTTTTAAAACTGGTTTTACCGGGGTTTCCACTTTTGGTGGTCCCCGAATGACGACTTGGGCGGGCCTCTTGTATAGTACAAGGATGGGCGCACAAGTAGGTCGATCAGGTTCTGGCTTTCGCGCTAGTTCCTTGGAAATTGTGAGGGTACATACCTCCTTTCCTTTCCCACTGCCACTGGCGTGTTTGGGAAAGGGTTCCTTGAAGATAGCTTGAGGTGGCTCAGGTTCCGCAGTGACCTGGAGCCGGCCTTCTGCTATCAAGTTCTCAATTTTATTTAAGAGAGAGAAGCAGCGTTTGGTATCATGGCCTTTGAGCCGATGATACTTACAAAATCGGTTTAAATACCCCCCTTTGGACGTGACTCCTTCGGGGATTTTAGGGAGTTCTATCATGCCCTGGGCAAGTAAGAGGTCTAGGACCTCCGACACAGGCTGCGCCAGCGGAGTATACTCCTGTTTTTCAACCGGTTTTTGAAAATTGCGTTCCCTCTTATTTTCTAATTTTTCAAAATTTTTGGAAGTACCCGCAATGCCAAGATCCACCCGGATATTGGCGATTTTATGGGGTTTTGCCCCTTTGTCCGTCGTGGGCAGCCCATATGCGATGGGTTTTTCCAAACGGGTTTTTGAAACGGCACTTCCTTTCCATAAGTGATCGTATATCCCTTTTCGCAAGTTGGTTTCGAAAAGGGAGGCTTTTTTGATCAACTTATGGAAAGTTGAAATCTCATGGAGCGAGAGAAGGGTTTTTAACTCGCTTTTGAAATTATCCAGGATGAGCATTACTGCGCATCCTTCGGATATGGGCTCTCGCACTTGGCCCAAAAGCGACCTCCATCTTATAATGAAGGCATGCACGTCTTCGTTCATGCCTTGCTTTGTATCCCTTAAGGTATTCAGGGTTGGCGTGACTTCCACGTTGTGTGCAAATCTTTGCATGAAGCAGTTCGCTAACTCTTTAAAAGTAGCGAACTGGCTTAAGTCGTAGGAAGCCAGCCATTTGGCAGTTGTGCCTTTAAGGGATAGAGGGAACCAATACACCCATTTCATCGAGTCCTTTTTCTTCTTATGAACTCGACGTGAGAAAAGCTGCAAGTGAGACCTGGGGTCTCCCATGCCATCATACCGATGGAAGTTCGGTATTTCATCGTCACTGTCTGCTTCGTAATCCATAGGAAGGAAATCAGACAGGGCGTAGTTTCTTTTCTCTTTATTCTACCCTTTCAGCAACTGCTGTAGGGCTTTATGGTCCTTTTGTGTGAAGGACTCGTGGTATTGGTTGCCTTCCATTACGGAGGCCTCTTTTTGCTTGCGTCAGATTTCTTTTTAGGCCTTTGTTCACCGTTCGATGAACATGAATCGCCTACTTCAGCCTCTTGGCTGAGAGCATCGATTTTGGCCTCAAACTCCCTTCTCAAGTCCTCGATTTCATCTAGTTTTGTTTTGTTTTTGAAAATCCTCCTAGAGTGAGAACTTGATGCGCATGAGCCTTGGCTCGACACTTCACTTGGATTGGATTTTGACATGCTTTTCAAGCTTTTTCAAAATATCCTAAGTACAAGTAAAGAAAACAAGTTAAAATGACACCTTTTACAAAATTTTCGCAAGACTCCTACTTAAAAACTCGATTTTTGAAAAGGCTCACGTCCCACCGAGCGTGCCAATCTCTGTAGACGCGCGAAAATCCCCGCCTCTTTGCCTCTTTCAGGGCTTGGAGTGGATCTTTTCGTGTGTCTAAGGCCTATGTATACAAATAGGGCGTGCCAACTAGCTTACTTAAGCTAGCGAAGATTTTTTTAACACTGACTTCTAAACGTGGCGACTGTGAGCAAGTAAGCTCTTGTCGTCGCAGACCTTCTTGCACCGATGCGCAAGGGTCAGTCTGTACGCTTTGCAAAAATCGAGTTTTTTTGGAGGAAAGTCTACGAAGCGATTCGAGGTGTCTATTTCGGGTCTTTAAGATGCGGTTGCATGTTTTAGATCACGTGGATTTGCACGTGCCTAAGTCTTTTCTTTTATCCCTTTTCGGGCCACCTAGTTTGTGTGTTATGAACACTCCACTACATGGGCGAATTCGAGCAGGGCTTGCTTCGATGCAATATGCGTCCTACCTCGTGGTATGGCATAGATGCAATGCAAACTCACGCTACTCCAAAGGGAAAACCCGAAATGTAAAGACAATACTGAAGGGAAATAACAGAAGGGAAATAACCGAAGGGAAATAACCGAAGGGAGATATGTATATAGATTATGTATATGAGCCCTTACTTGGGTCTTGCAAATAAGAGCGAAGGCTCAATGTGGGTGCGTGCTTGAATTGAAAGACTTACACACACGACATGAAATTAAACCCAAATATAAATTGCAGTATGGCCTTGACTAAGGTCTTGGGAGTAAGAGCGAAGGCTCAATGTGTGTGAGAGTGCTTGAATTGAAGTACTACACACACGACATAAATGAAACCCAAATATAACTGCAATAAGTCCTTTACTAAGGTCTTGAGAATAAGAGCGAAGGCTCAATGTGTGTGAGAGTGCTCGAATTGAAAGACTTACACACACGACATGAAATGAAACCCAAATAGTATAGGTCGGCCCTTACTTGGGTCTTTCAAATAAGAGCGAAAGCTCAATGTGTGTGAGAGTGCTTGAATTGAAAGACTTACTCACATGACATGAAATGAAACCCAAATAGTATAGGTCGGCCCTTACTTGGGTCTTTCAAATAAGAGCGAAAGCTCATTGTGTGTGAGTGCTTGAATGGAAAGACAACGCACCCAACTTAAACCAAAAACCCTTCGAAAATGAAAGTATATATATCTACTTATGTATTAGGGGCTGATTAGGCCCGTGTGTGTTCAAAATCGTGCACAACTAAGAGAGTGCACGTGTGTGGGTGTGCCAAGCCACGTTATTACAAGCGGGGGGAGACTATGCTCCGTTATTACAACCCCGTATCAAATTGAATCTCAAGCAAGTATACAACTAAAGACCGAGTTTAGGCACTTACGAGTAGCTGGTCCGTAGAGGCCTTGCTTGAGTGTGGGCTTGGCCTTCCCCTTGGGCTGCAAACGGGAGCTCCGCGAGGGTGGATGACAAAGGGTGTTGGCCGGCTGCAAGTGGGGCACAGGATAGGCGCCTCGAAGGTGGCCGGCTGCAAGTGGGTGTCGCCTTGATGTGGGGGATTAAAGGGCTGGGCCAAGTGAATATGTAGCATCACGAATGGAGAGTCTAGAGTGTTGGGAAGTATGGACCTAAAGGGAGTTTAAGAGAAGGCCGAATGGGAGTCTTATAGGGTGGCTGGATGTAGATAGGATGGTTAGGTAGTGGCCGGTAGTTTAGGTTGTGATAGGTTCGACTGAGTGAGAATGGTGGCAGCAAAGGGATGATGTGTAGGTAAGATGGTGGTATGGTGGGTGGCTAGGAGTGGAGAGGGAGTAGAGAGGGAGCTAGGTAGAGTGGGGGGTACTTACCGAATGGGGAGAGGCGGTGGATGGAAGAGAGAAGCCGGGTGGTTGGGAAGTAGTGCAAGTGGTGGCGTCCGGCTGGGAGGTGGTGGTGGGATGGAGAGCAGGTGGAGCAGGTGGGAGATGGTGGGAGATGGTGGGACTCGGCTGGACTTGGGGAAGGAGGGGACCCGGCTTGGATGGGTGAAGCCACTAGATAGGAAAGCCCGCCCCCAAGGGGGGGGGTTTATATAGGGATGGGTAGGTCGGTTAGGGCTGGGTTTGGGGTAGTGGTTAGGTGGTTTAGGTAGGGTGGTATGAAGACAAGGTGGGCTGGAAAGGGTTGGGCCAGATATTTTAAAAACTAGTGGTTTGGGTAGATTGTGGGCTAGGGGTGGTTTAGGGGTTTAGGGCTAGGTTAGGTGGTTGGGTTCTAGGGTGAGGTTTAGTAAGCTAGGTTAGGTGATTAGGCTAGGTTTAGGGAAATTAACCTAGGTTTAGGGAAGGATTAGGGAAGTGGGTTAGGTGATTAGGTTGGGATTAGGCCGGGATTAGGGAAGTGGGTTAGGTGATTAGGCTCAGATTAGGGGTGGATTAGGGTGGTAGGCTAGGATTAGGCGTTTTGGGTTAGGTTTAGGTGAAGGAGCTCCCTTAGCATGGCCCATAGACCTTAACCACCTCATGTTGGTGCAGCCCTAGGTTGGGTTTTGGCTAATTACAAGCTTAAACCCACTCAATTAGGGTAACCCACATGATTAACCCCAAACTTGACACACAAGTCAAGCTTAATTACAACACTCTTGATATTATCCATCCCCACTCTCTCTCATGCCGATAATCCCACGTGAATTTCAAGTGGGCCCCACCTCCATTTATGAGAAGGTGATGTGGGGCATGGATATGGATATTAGATTGGATCTCTGGATCCAAATCCAAATCCAAGTCCACACATGGGTTTGGATTGGGATCTGGATATATATGGTCCAGATCCAATCCAAACTGAACTCTGACTCCTTCGAGCTGGGTTCGAAACGGACGATTTGTGCGGGGCCTGACAGCATCAGTACTCCGTCTGCGTTGGGTCTTCGCCAACATGGTCGTCCGCCTCCGTTTCTGCCTTCTAGAGATGACTTCAAATGACATTTTGATAATAAGAGTGTCTTGGACGTTCGAGATCCTGGGGGTATGGATGTGATACAAGAGTTGTTGTGCCGGGCTTGACATGTGCTCCGGTTTCGGGCTCTTCTTAGCTCTTCGCTGGTCCTGTCTGGATTAGGCCAAGCTGCTTCGGGGTTTTAAAACATATTTTACAAAGGTTTTAAAAGCCATATTATATGTTTTCGAAATACAGAGTTTAAAACATATGTACAGGGTTGTCTGGAAGGCTCCTGGGTTTCCAGACTCAAAATGGCCCTTTGGGGCTGCTTGTATAAAACCAGATGGATTTTGAGAAATTCGTGGGATTTTGGGGTGTTTACAGCTAGGATTACGTGTTTTTTAGTTAGGATTAGATGAAGGAGCTCCCTTTGCATGACCGATGGACCGTAATCACATCATGTTGGTGTAGCCCTAGGTTAGGTTTTGGCTAATTACAAGCTTAAACCCACTTAATTAGGCTAACCCACATGATTAACCCCAAACTTGACACACAAGTCAAGCTTAATTACAACACACACTTGATCTTATCCTCCCCAACTCTCTCTCATGCCCATAATCCCACATGAAATTCAAGTGGGCCCCACCTCCATTTATGAGAAGGTGATGTGGGCCATGGATATGGATATTGGATTGGATCTCTGGATCCAAATCCAAATCTAAGTCCATACATGGGTTTGGATTGGGATCTGGATATATATGGTCCAGATCCAATCCAAACTGAATTCTGGCTCCTTCAGGCTGTGTTCGAAACGAACGGTTTGTGCGGGGTCTGACAGCATCAGTACTCCGTTTGTGTTGGGTCTTCGCCAACATGATCGTCACCCTCTATTTTTGCCTTCCGAAGAGGACTTCAAATGATGTTTTGATGATAACAGGGTCTTGGACATTTGAGATCCTGGGGATGGATTCAATATGAGAGTTACTGTACTGGGCTCGACATGTGCTCCGGTTTCGGGCTCTTTTTGGCTTTTCTGGTCCTGTCTTGATCAGGCCAAGCTGCTTCGGGGTTTCAAAAGCGTGTTTTAAAAGGTTTTTAAAGCCATATTATATATTTTTGAAATACAAAGTTCAAAACATATGTACAGGATAGTTTGGAAGGCTCTTGGGTTTCCAGACTCAAAATGGCCCTTTGGGGCTGCTTTTGCAAAACCAGGTTGCTTTGAGGAATTTGTGGGATTTCGGGGTGTTTACACCTCCTCAAGGTCGACACACCTCAATAAGATGCTAGTAAAACTCTTTTTATAAAGAATCCCTCCCAAAATCATGTATTGGGTTGAAATCTTTCGAATAAAAGCTTTGTCTTTAGACGAAGCGAATTATGAAAATCCTCCATTTTCTAAGAAATCTTTAATTTCTTGAAACCAGGGTTTTTTAGTAGAAGTTGGGTTGTTTTCGCAAATCTCCAAATCGTGAGTGGATGGACTGGGTGAGTGCCATATTTCTAAGGATCGAGTTCCCAAAGTGGGATCGACCCTTAGGGCTGAGCCTAAGGATGAGAGGGCATCGGCTAGGCCATAGTCAAATGGCATGGCATTGGTGGGAGTTCGAATGGAAGTCCTATAAGCCCATAAGGCTTCATCCAACTTCTCATGCCACGTCCTACCCTTTTCTAAGGTTTTCTCAATAATACTTATGAGAGTCTGTAAACACCCCAAATCTTCTATTTTTCAAAAACTCTCAAAACACCAAAAAGCTCGTTTGAGCCAAAACGACGACCTGTTTTGAAATGTGAAAACAGGTACAGAAGGCAAAAGAAGACCCTAGGCCCGAAGAGGATTCAAGCCCAGAGCTTCAGAAGCCACTCCCTGAGAAAAAAACAAAAGAAAGCAGAGCCCATTTGATGAAAAGCTCAACGGAGTCTAGAACGGCGAGACGGAGTCCGGACGACAAAGTTGGGGAAAACCCAGCACCAGACGGAGCGCTGATGAAGCCAGTGCCCGCACAGATCGTTCGCCTCGAGAAGCCAAGAAGGACTGTCCGAAGAAATTTTGATTTGGATCTGAACCATATATATCCAGATCCAAATCCATGTAATGAATAGTGTTTGGGTCGATCCAAATAGTGTTTGGATTTGGATTGGATCCAAATAGTGTTTGGATTGGATCGGATCTGGATCAAAATATCCAGATCCGTATCCATAAAAATATTGGGTTTGGATCGGATACAGATCTCAAAATATCCGAGATCCAATATCCGGATCCAAATAGTGTTTGGATTTGGGTATGGATCCAAACCCCAAACCCAAACCCAAATCCAAGACCCACCTCAAATCTCTATAAATAGAGGTGAGGGGGTCCATGTAAAGGGTTCATGCAAATATTTGGGAGGAGAGAGAGGGAGTGATAGACCTAGCCATGTGGGCTCATGAGTGAAGTGGGTTTGAGCCATGTTGGCCAAGGCTAGATCAAGGGGGCTGCACCAACTCGAGCCTAGCTGCACCAAGAGGTGGACCGCGGGCGTGGAAGTGGGCTGGACCGATTGGAGGTGGCTGGACCTAGTGGGCTGCACCTAAGGTAAGCCTCAAACTAAACCTACCCCTTCTCCTTACCCTTCTAAACCTAACCCATATGAACCCACCTACACCTAACTGACCCTAAACCACCCCAAGTAAGTCCAGCCAAGTGCTGGCCGAACTTCACAAAAAACCCTTTCCCAACCGACCTGCCCTAGCTGGCCGAACCCCACCTCGCCACCAACCAACATCCCTTAGTCGCCGCCCCCACCACCGGCCGCAGCCTGGCCGAACCTACCTATCACCGCCTCAACCAAAACCCACCCTGACCTGCACTACCTAAGCCTACCACCACCTGCCCTTAACCACCCAACTCCACCTGCAACTCACCTACCCCGACTAGCCTACCACCACCTACAAACCGCTGCCCCTAACCTGCCTTTAACCGAAACCCTTTGCCGCCACCATCCCTTGCCCCAAACCAAACCCAATGGCCTGCTCCTTGGCAGGCCATTCCCTTGAGTAAACCCACGGCCTGCTGGTGCAGGCCGTGCCTCATCTAAACCCAGCCAGGGCCTGCCACTCGGCAGGTCACTTCTTACCAAAAACCCGCAAAGGCCTGCCACTCGGCAGGCCCTCTCCCTACAAGCCCACGGCCTGCTAGTGCAGGCCGGGCTTCCCCTCCTTTACCAAGGGCAGGGCCTGCCACTCGGCAGGCCACATCTCCCTAGAAACCCCACGGCCTGCTAGTGCAGGCCGTGTCCCTTCCTTCACCCCCAAGCCCACGGCCTGCTGGTGCAGGCCGTGTATCATCCACATCACTAAAGCCCCGGCCTGCCACAAGGCAGGCCGTTTCCTTGAACCCACCTACCTCTAGCCATGACTCCACCCAGCCAGGCCGAGCCCTAGCTCAGCCCTGGCCGGCCTGCCTTGGCCTTGACTGACTGAACCTAACCTAGTTAGGGTTTCCCCTAAAAACCTAACTCGAACCACCTTGGCTCGAGTCATCCTAAGGCACTCCCTTGCAAGGTAAAACCCCGGGCTGCACCAAGACAGCCCGAGTTGCCCCAAGCACCCCTAGAATCCAACTCGAGTCATCCAAAACCAGGCCCATACCAAGCCTACTCAAACACCTCTCCCAAGTCCTCAAAGGTTCTCAAACACCTCCAAGCCAGCCGGTTCCACTTCCATGTGATCCGGGCTCCACACGCAAGGCGTACGCGTCCTAGACACACCCCACATAGCGGGCTAGGTAAGTTGTAAGTCCTTACATTTGGTGTTTTATTAAATTTTGATACGGGGTTGTAGTAAAGGAGCTTCGTCTCCCCCCGATTGTAATAACGTGGTTTGACACACCCACACACACGCGCACTTGAGCCTTTCCGCTCTTAGTCGTACACTTTTTGCACACACACGGGCCTAACCAGCCCTTAATATATAGTTATATTTATATATTTTAAGTCAAGGGGGTTCTTAATTAAGTCGTGTGTGTTGTCTTTCCATTTTCCACACGCACACACATTGAGCCTTCGCTCTTACTCCCAAGACCTTAATAAAGGCCTTATTGCAGTTATATTTGGGTTTCATTTATGTCGTGTGCGTAGTACTTCAATTCTACACTCACACACATTGAGCTTTCGCTCTTACTCCCAAGACCTTAGTCAAGGCATACTGCAATTTATATTTGGGTTTCATTTCATGTCGTGTGTGTAAGTCTTTCAATTCAAGCACGCACACACATTGAGCCTTCGCTCTTATTTACAAGACCCAAGTAAGGGCCCCTACATATACTCTATATAAAGTATTTCTTTCGGCTACGTCTTTAAGATTCGGGTTTTAAGGTTCAAGTCGTGTGCGTTGTCTTTCAATATATACACGACACACACTTACACAATTGAGCCTTTCCGCTCTTAAGATATAGCTATAATTTCCCTTCGGCTATTTACTTTACAAGTCATTTCCCTTCGGCAATTTCCCTTCGGCATTGTCTTTTAAATTCGGGTTTTCCCTTTGGAGTAGCGTGAGTTTGCATTGCATCTACGCCATACCACGAGGTAGGACGCATATTGCATCGAAGCAAGCCCCGTACTCCCGCTCAAATTCGCCCCATGTAGTGGAGTGTTCATAACACACACCTAGGTGGCCCATAAAGGGATAAAAAGAAAGACCTAGGCACGTGCAAATCCACGTGATCTAAAATCTGAGAATCGTACAAACCCGAATCAAATCGTGCAAGACTTAGGGTCGTCCAACCCTTACAAAGTCAAAATCGCCCAAATGCATGGTTTTCAAAAAGATTTTAAAACACTTCTTCATTCAAAATATATTTTGAGTTAAACTTGTTTCAAAACGAAGTCTCTAAGCGTACAGACTGACCCTTGCGCATCGGTGCAAGAAGGTCTGCGACGTAAAAATCCCGCTTGCCTACAATCGCCTTTCAAAAGTCAGATTATTTTCAAAACATACTTTGCTAGTTAAAGTAAACTAGCTGGCACGCCCATAAAGCGAAGTAGATTGCGAAAAGGTTCACTTCAGGCCTAAGAACCCGTAAGTGAAAATTTTCGGTGTCTACAATTTGGCACGCCCGGTGGGACCCGGGACTTAAGCAGACTTCAAACAAACGAGTTATACTCAAATTTTCGAAAAAAAGTGTTTTTTTCAAAAATCGTGCATACTTAGGAAAATTTCATGAAAATGGATAGAAAGCTACAAAAATCTTCGTTGAGTAAACTAAAAGAGGTTTTCAAATCAGATAAAGCCCAAAGAGAGCTCGATGAGATTGAAAAAATATTTCAAAAGATGGATGCTTTAAGCAAGGAGCTTAAAGCCCATCGAACACATAGCAGCTCTTCGAGGGCACATACAGATCGTGAATTGAAAACCGATCTCAAACTCAACGAAGGATTGGAGATTAGAGACAAATCCCGGCAAAGGGATAAGTCGTCCACTCCTACAACTTCAAGCTTTTCAAAATCCATAGAAAAACCAAAAAAAGATTTTTCTATTTCAAAAAACCAAAAAAATCTTGAAAATTTGGAAAAAGACCAAAAAATTGAAAAACAAAATTTTGGAATTTCGAAAACTTCAAGTAAAAGTCCTAATTCTAGAAACACACATATAGTGGGACATGAAGTCCACACCCTACAAAGGAACGAGAGTGAAAAACAGGAAGGTTTCGAAAGGAAACGCCTCGTTAAACCCCGGGGGCTCAAAACAGAGTTACCCGGGAAATCGGCTTGCTCTCACCCTGAAAAGGTAGACAAGCCACAAAGAGGTATGCCTGAAACCCATCCTTCTCAAGACTCTCTTCTTCATGTAGGGTCATCAGATGCATTGGATAACCCCTTTGCACACACAAACCCACAAACTGTGCCAAAACTTGAGGATTTTCAAGGTGCGCCAACTATCGCGCACCATTCAAAGGAATTTCAAAAACAAAAAGAAGTTTCGAAAATGGTAGACATGGAGACCCCTAATGCATGCATCGACATCTTAGGAGCTCATAACCCTACCATAGGAAAACCCACTTCTTTGAGCCTAGTCTTGTGCCCTGGAGCCAAGGCTATGGCTTTGAAACAAAAAAATCAATCCCTAGGGGCACCACGAGTTGAACCTAGGGACCAAGTCAAAAACTTCAAGGGACCTTGCATGGCTCCCCTTGAAGTAAATTTTTCCCAAAATAGGGTATGGAACCATAAGTTTTCCATAACCCTGCTATGTCCAAAACTCCTCAAGGAACCAAGCTTGGCTTTCCTTGAGGGCAAAGTCTCCCAAACCAGGTTTGTATGGAAGCCCAAGTCTTCCATCACCCCGGAATCCAAACTCCCGATATCCAAAAGGGTATATATCCCCAACATGGATGATTCCATGTTCCATGACCATGATTTATACCAAAACTTTTCGAAAAATAAAAAGTCTTGGAACATGATTCTGAATATGGGATATAAACCCTACGCGGGCCTGGGAACCCGAAACCAAGGTAGGCTTGAGCCTGTCCTACCTAGAACCAATAGGGAACGATATGGACTGGGCTACAGCCCACCCATACCACCAGAGCCACCACCTAAGACCATCTGGGTCAAGGGTGCCTTGTAGAACCTCTAAAACCGAAACCCATGTCTTAGACCTATCTGATTAGAGTCTGATTCATGAATGTTTTCTTTGAAGGTTCAATGGAAGATCCCTACTTTTGAAAAAGACAAAAAAAGTTGAAAACTCTTAAAATCTCAAAAACATTTGGAAAAACGAAAATTACAAAAAGAAATTTATTTCCAAAAGCCTTTGGCCATGTACAAAGCCCATTTTCGAAAAATTGTAAAAATGCTTTCGAAAATTGTATATACTCCCTGAAACCAAGTGTGCAAAAAGCTGGTCCTATCTACCCTTTTGCCTAGAGCTTTTTCAAAAATGAAAAGCTCGAGAATCACCAAAGCAAGGAGGAATAAACACCTCCAAGCTTCCTGAACTTCGCAAAAATCCTTAACTTATGGAAAATTGGGGATTTTTAGAAATAAACCCATAGTGTGTGCATAAGCATCATGCATTACACTTTGAAATCATTCATATGCATCGAGTCTAGACATCATTCTAGAAATCGAATTCAGGGTTTTGCAAAATCAAAGGGGCAATAAGAGTCGACCCCCTAAGTATCGAGCCTTCATAGGCATGTCTCCATACAAATCAAAACCAACACCTTCGAGGCAAATTTTAAAAAGGAAATGAGAATCTTGAAAAAGGGTTACACATTTCACAAAAACCTTTCATGGCTTTGAAAAGAAAGATTTTCTTCAACTTCTGGTTTATATAAAAACCTTGATTGTGTTAGGATAAAGAACATGAATCTCACGATGAAATATGGAGACCATGTCAAAACTAAAACCTGATGGCCATGACGATCACTTAGGGCTGGTTATGTTTCCCATCCTTGAGCAAAAAGTATCATGATCATGTTAGAAAAACCATGGAAGTGCATGGACATGAACATACCATTGTCCATCCAAAATCCCTTTGAAAAACCATGGCCCTTCACCATATGGCCATGCGAAATTCCCATCAAGCTAGGGGCATTTTTAAACACAGCCCCTAGACACTTTCCATGGATAAGTGAACGCATCTCCTTCATAATTTGTGAGATACATTTCATGTGTTCATCATTGCATAAAAACATGTATTTCCATTTTAAATCACATGGAGTGCATAGCATGCATCATATCACCCCGAAGAAAGCCCAAAAGGGTGGCAAACTCGAGTAGAAATGTCCCCATGTCTTCGAAAGGGCAACAAAAATTAGAAATTTGTTGATATTGTGGATAGAAATTAGCACAACCCCGAAAATGCCCGAATATTCAAAAGGGTTTATGCTGAATTCTTTTTCAAAAAGATTTTGAAAAATCGAACTCCTTTGAAACTTCTTGAAAGAAGGATCGAAGTAGATTGTATAACCCCGAATGGAGGAATCTATACTTTTCGAAAAGTAGAGTCTTCCAAAAATGAATTGGCTATATTTCAAAGAACCCTGGCTTACAAGATTAAGCCTTATTCAAAATATCAAAATATTTTCGAATAGCAGATGCTATTAAGAAATAGGACGATCTCGTTTGAATCGAGTAACCAAAGGGATAAGCCCTCCCCCATCCTACTTTCTCTCCAAAAAGGAAAATTGGCTATTTTCAAAAGAAAGAAAAAAAAATCGAGAATACAAAAACTCCTCCGAAAGTGGTCTTCCCTTCATAAACAGGGAATACAAAAACTCCTCCGAAAGAGGTCTTCTCGTTTCAAAAGAAAAAGGAGATATAAAAACACTCCTCCCAAAGAGGTCTTCCCTTCATAAACAGGGAATACAAAAACTCCTCCAAAGAGCTGCTCTCCTTTAAAGAAAAGAGGGATTAATGAAAAAATACTCCCAAAGGGAGACCCTCTATGAAAAAGAAACAAAAAGCCAAAGCTCCAAAGAGCGATTTTCCGATTCTTTGCCTAAAACCACGGGACGCTTCAGAAGGGACCGTGGTATCTCTTTCCCATATCCCTACGGCTTATCCCCGAGGAAAAAGATTCAAATTTGCGAAAATCCTAAAGTACGAATAAAATCGGCTTATTTGGATTTCATTTTGTTTGAGAACTCGACTCTGTTTTGTAGGAAATGGAACTTTGAAATGTTTTCCAAGTTTTCCTACCCAAAAACCTCTACTGAGTAGCAAGTATTGAGACCCGAATGAAGGGAAGTATGAAAAATGGAAGTCCTTTTCGATACAAGTTAAAAGGAGTTCCTTTTCAAAAAGAAATTTTCGAAAAACCCACGAATGTCAAAAAGACATGGGTAAAAACCTGCTCGGAGCAACCAGCCTCAAAAGGCTCTCTTCGGGCTCAAAAATAAAAATAAAATTTTTCATGCATGCATTCATTCGTGCATGATCATACATATAGGGAAATAGCTAGGAAAAGCCCCCTTTTGCTGAAAATCCCCACTTGTGGAAAAAGAAAACAGGGTTTTTGCAAAATAAATGGTGTATTCTCGAGAAAATTTGAGAGAACGGGGTGTTTCTTCTTTGCCATTATCCAAATACATTTGGATAATGCCAAAGAGGGGCATTTGTAAACACCCCAAATCTTCTATTTTTCAAAAACTCTCAAAACACCAAAAAGCTCGTTTGAGCCAAAACGACGACCTGTTTTGAAATGTGAAAACAGGTACAGAAGGCAAAAGAAGACCCTAGGCCCGAAGAGGATTCAAGCCCAGAGCTTCAGAAGCCACTCCCTGAGAAAAAAACAAAAGAAAGCAGAGCCCATTTGATGAAAAGCTCAACGGAGTCTAGAACGGCGAGACGGAGTCCGGACGACAAAGTTGGGGAAAACCCAGCACCAGACGGAGCGCTGATGAAGCCAGTGCCCGCACAGATCGTTCGCCTCGAGAAGCCAAGAAGGACTGTCCGAAGAAATTTTGATTTGGATCTGGACCATATATATCCAGATCCAAATCCATGTAATGAATAGTGTTTGGGTCGATCCAAATAGTGTTTGGATTTGGATTGGATCCAAATAGTGTTTGGATTGGATCGGATCTGGATCAAAATATCCAGATCCGTATCCATAAAAATATTGGGTTTGGATCGGATACAGATCTCAAAATATCCGAGATCCAATATCCGGATCCAAATAGTGTTTGGATTTGGGTATGGATCCAAACCCCAAACCCAAACCCAAATCCAAGACCCACCTCAAATCTCTATAAATAGAGGTGAGGGGGTCCATGTAAAGGGTTCATGCAAATATTTGGGAGGAGAGAGAGGGAGTGATAGACCTAGCCATGTGGGCTCATGAGTGAAGTGGGTTTGAGCCATGTTGGCCAAGGCTAGATCAAGGGGGCTGCACCAACTCGAGCCTAGCTGCACCAAGAGGTGGACCGCGGGCGTGGAAGTGGGCTGGACCGATTGGAGGTGGCTGGACCTAGTGGGTTGCACCTAAGGTAAGCCTCAAACTAAACCTACCCCTTCTCCTTACCCTTCTAAACCTAACCCATATGAACCCACCTACACCTAACTGACCCTAAACCACCCCAAGTAAGTCCAGCCAAGTGCTGGCCGAACTTCACAAAAAACCCTTTCCCAACCGACCTGCCCTAGCTGGCCGAACCCCACCTCGCCACCAACCAACATCCCTTAGTCGCCGCCCCCACCACCGGCCGCAGCCTGGCCGAACCTACCTATCACCGCCTCAACCAAAACCCACCCTGACCTGCACTACCTAAGCCTACCACCACCTGCCCTTAACCACCCAACTCCACCTGCAACTCACCTACCCCGACTAGCCTACCACCACCTACAAACCGCCGCCCCTAACCTGCCTTTAACCGAAACCCTTTGCCGCCACCATCCCTTGCCCCAAACCAAACCCAATGGCCTGCTCCTTGGCATGCCATTCCCTTGAGTAAACCCACGGCCTGCTGGTGCAGGCCGTGCCTCATCTAAACCCAGCCAGGGCCTGCCACTCGGCAGGTCACTTCTTACCAAAAACCCGCAAAGGCCTGCCACTCGGCAGGCCCTCTCCCTACAAGCCCACGGCCTGCTAGTGCAGGCCGGGCTTCCCCTCCTTTACCAAGGGCAGGGCCTGCCACTCGGCAGGCCACATCTCCCTAGAAACCCCACGGCCTGCTAGTGCAGGCCGTGTCCCTTCCTTCACCCCCAAGCCCACGGCCTGCTGGTGCAGGCCGTGTATCATCCACATCACTAAAGCCCCGGCCTGCCACAAGGCAGGCCGTTTCCTTGAACCCACCTACCTCTAGCCATGACTCCACCCAGCCAGGCCGAGCCCTAGCTCAGCCCTGGCCGGCCTGCCTTGGCCTTGACTGACTGAACCTAACCTAGTTAGGGTTTCCCCTAAAAACCTAACTCGAACCACCTTGGCTCGAGTCATCCTAAGGCACTCCCTTGCAAGGTAAAACCCCGGGCTGCACCAAGACAGCCCGAGTTGCCCCAAGCACCCCTAGAATCCAACTCGAGTCATCCAAAACCAGGCCCATACCAAGCCTACTCAAACACCTCTCCCAAGTCCTCAAAGGTTCTCAAACACCTCCAAGCCAGCCGGTTCCACTTCCATGTGATCCGGGCTCCACACGCAAGGCGTACGCGTCCTAGACACACCCCACATAGCGGGCTAGGTAAGTTGTAAGTCCTTACATTTGGTGTTTTATTAAATTTTGATACGGGGTTGTAGTAAAGGAGCTTCGTCTCCCCCCGATTGTAATAACGTGGTTTGACACACCCACACACACGCGCACTTGAGCCTTTCCGCTCTTAGTCGTACACTTTTTGCACACACACGGGCCTAACCAGCCCTTAATATATAGTTATATTTATATATTTTAAGTCAAGGGGGTTCTTAATTAAGTCGTGTGTGTTGTCTTTCCATTTTCCACACGCACACACATTGAGCCTTCGCTCTTACTCCCAAGACCTTAATAAAGGCCTTATTGCAGTTATATTTGGGTTTCATTTATGTCGTGTGCGTAGTACTTCAATTCTACACTCACACACATTGAGCTTTCGCTCTTACTCCCAAGACCTTAGTCAAGGCATACTGCAATTTATATTTGGGTTTCATTTCATGTCGTGTGTGTAAGTCTTTCAATTCAAGCACGCACACACATTGAGCCTTCGCTCTTATTTACAAGACCCAAGTAAGGGCCCCTACATATACTCTATATAAAGTATTTCTTTCGGCTACGTCTTTAAGATTCGGGTTTTAAGGTTCAAGTCGTGTGCGTTGTCTTTCAATATATACACGACACACACTTACACAATTGAGCCTTTCCGCTCTTAAGATATAGCTATAATTTCCCTTCGGCTATTTACTTTACAAGTCATTTCCCTTCGGCTATTTACTTTACAAGTCATTTCCCTTCGGCAATTTCCCTTCGGCATTGTCTTTTAAATTCGGGTTTTCCCTTTGGAGTAGCGTGAGTTTGCATTGCATCTACGCCATACCACGAGGTAGGACGCATATTGCATCGAAGCAAGCCCCGTACTCCCGCTCAAATTCGCCCCATGTAGTGGAGTGTTCATAACACACACCTAGGTGGCCCATAAAGGGATAAAAAGAAAGACCTAGGCACGTGCAAATCCACGTGATCTAAAATCTGAGAATCGTACAAACCCGAATCAAATCGTGCAAGACTTAGGGTCGTCCAACCCTTACAAAGTCAAAATCGCCCAAATGCATGGTTTTCAAAAAGATTTTAAAACACTTCTTCATTCAAAATATATTTTGAGTTAAACTTGTTTCAAAACGAAGTCTCTAAGCGTACAGACTGACCCTTGCGCATCGGTGCAAGAAGGTCTGCGACGTAAAAATCCCGCTTGCCTACAATCGCCTTTCAAAAGTCAGATTATTTTCAAAACATACTTTGCTAGTTAAAGTAAACTAGCTGGCACGCCCATAAAGCGAAGTAGATTGCGAAAAGGTTTACTTCAGGCCTAAGAACCCGTAAGTGAAAATTTTCGGTGTCTACAGAGTCTTGTTAGTGGCCTCGGCTTGGCCGTTGCCTTAAGGGTAGTAGGGCGATGAGAAGTGATGAGTTATGCAATAAGCGTTGCATAATGTAAACACCCCGAAATCCCACGAATTCCTCAAAACAACTTGGTTTTGTAAAAGCAGCCCCAAAAGGATATTTTGAGTCTGGAAACCCAGGAGCCTTCCAGGCAACCCTGTACATATGTTTTAAACTTTACATATTTCAAAAATGTATAATATGGCTTTAAAAACCTTTTAAACACGTTTTTGAAACCCCAAAGCAGCTTGACATGATCATGTTTGCATTTGACATGATCATGACAATCTTGCTTTAGAGTGGACCAAAAGTAATCGGCTCTAAGTATTTTCATTGCCATCATGTTTGCATTTACATGACCTCTACATTCTCCATCGTGGAATTCATGCATTATAATACTAGCCTGCTCAAGGTCTACACACCTCAATAAGATGCCAGTAAAACTCTTTTTATAAAGAATCCCTCCCAAAATCATGTATTGGGTTGAAATCTTTCGAATAAAAGCTGTCTTTAGACAAAGCGAATTATGAAAATCCTCCGTTTTCTAAGAAATCTTTAATATCTTGAAACCAGGGTTTTTCAGTAGAAGTTGGGTTGTTTTGGCAAATCTCCAAATCGTGAGTGGATGGAGTGGGTGAGTGCCATATTTCTAAGGATCGTGTTCCCAAAGTGGGATCGACCCTTAGGGTTGAGCCTAAGGATGAGAGGGCATCGACTAGGCCATAGTCAAATGGCATGGCATTGGTGGGAGTTCGGATGGAAGTCCTATAAGCCTATAAGGCTTCATCCAACTTCTCATGCCACGTCCTACCCTTTTCTAAGGTTTTCTCAATAATACTTATGAGAGTCTTGTTAGTGGCCTCGGCTTGGCCGTTGCCTTAAGTGTAGTAGGGCGATGAGAAGTGATGAGTTATGCAATAAGCGTTGCATAATGTAAACACCTCGAAATCCCACGAATTCCTCAAAACAACTTGGTTTTGTAAAAGCAGCCCCAAAAGGCAATTTTGAGTCTGGAAACCCAGGAGCCTTCCAGGCAACCCTGTACATATGTTTTAAACTTTACATATTTCAAAAATGTATAATATGGCTTTAAAAACCTTTTAAAACACGTTTTTGAAACCTCAAAGCAGCTTGGCCTAATCCAAACAGGACCAGAAAAGCTAAGGAGAGCCCGGAACCGGAGCACATGTCGAGCCCGGCATAGCAACTCTCATATTGAATCCATCCCCAGGATCTCGAACGTCCAAGACCCTGTTATCATCAAAACATTACTTGAAATCAGCTTCGGAAGGAGAAAACAGAAGCGGACGATCATGTTGGCGAAGACCCAACGCAGATGGAGTACTGATGTTGTCAGACCCCGCACAAACCGTTCGTTTCGAACACAGCTCGAAGGAGTCAGAATTCAGTTTGGATTGAATCTGGACCATATATATCCAGATCCCAATCCAAACCCATGTATGGACTTAGATTTGGATTTGGATCTAGAGATCCAATCCAATATCCATATCCATGGCCCACATCACCATCTCATAAATGGAGGTGGGGCCCACTTGAATTTCACGTGGGATTAGGGGCATGAGAGAGAGTGGGGGAGGATAAGATTAGAGTGTGTTGTAATTAAGCTTGACTTGTGTGTCAAGTTTGGGGTTAATCATGTGGGTTAGCCTAATTAAAGTGGGTTTAAGCTTGTAATTAGCCAAAACCTAACCTAGGGCTGCACCAACATGATATGATTAAGGTCTATGGGTCATGCAAAGGGAGCTCCTTAATCCAATCCTAACCAAAAACACCTAATCCTAGCCTTTTACCCTAATCCTGTCCTAATCCTAGCCTAATCACCTAACCCACTTCCCTAATTCTGGCCTAATCCCAACCTAATAACCTAACCCACTTCCCTAATCCTTCCCTAAACCTAGGTTAATTTCTCTAAACCTAACCTAATCCTAGCCTAATCACCTAACCCACCTTAACCTCACCCCAAAACCAACCCACCTAGCTAAACCCTAAACCTCTAAACCACCCCACCTAAACCTAGCACACCATCTACCCAAAACCCCTTGTATGAAAATATCTGGCCCTACCCCAAAACCAGCCCACCTTACCACCACACCACCACCCCTAGACCACCTTACCACCTTCCTAATACCACCCCCAACCGACTTCTTCAGCCCTATATAAACCCCCCCAAGGGGCGGGTTTTCCAAGCTCTTCCATCCCCTTTCCAGCCCAACCGAGCCCAGCCACTCCCAGCCAAGTCTTCCACCTGCACCACAACCGGCCACCACCTTGCTTCACCTGCTCCACCACACCCCAGCCGGCCAACCACCCGTCGCCACCATTCCCATCCGGCCGAACCATCCACCTCAACTGCCCGGCTACTCCTCTTCCATCCGCTACCTCCCATCACCACCGGTTAGTATCCTCACTCCACTCCACCTCTTCTCCGCTCTTATTTGCAAGACCCGAGTAAGGGCCCATATATATACCTTATATACATATCTCCCTTCGGCATTTACATTACAAGTCATTTCCCTTCGGTTATTTCCCTTCGGCATTGTCTTTACATTCGGGTTTTCCCTTTGGAGTAGCGTGAGTTTGCATTGCATCTACGCCATACCACGAGGTAGGACGCATATTGCATCAAAGCCAACCCCGTACTCCTGCTCAAATTCGCCCCATGTAGTGGAGTGTTTATAACACACACCTAGGTGGCCCATAAAGGGATAAAAAGAAAGACTTAGGCACGTGCAAATCCACGTGATCTAAAATCTGCAATCGCATTAAAAAGGCCCGAATCAAACACCTCAAACCGCTTTCGTAGGCTTTTCCTACCCTAAACTCGATTTTTAAAAGCGTACAGACAGACCCTTGCGCATCAGTGCAAGAAGGTCTGCGACGACAAGAGCTCACTTGCTCACAGTCGCCACGTTAGAAGTCAGGTTAAAATATATCTTCGCTAGCTTAGGTAAGCTAGCTGGCACGCCCTGTTTATACAAATAGGACTTAGACACACGAAAGAATCCACTCCAGGCCCTAAGAAGCCAGGGAGGCGGGGATTTTCCTGCGTCTACACATAACTTTACCATCCTTTCGTTCTTGAAGGGCGTGCCATTATGAAACACTAGGTCTCTTGGACCTCCAAATTGAGCCAAGATATTCTTCTTAATGAGTGCCGCTACATGTTGCCTTGGACATTAGTCAGGGAGGTAGCTTCAACCGATTTAGAAAAATACTCAGTGGCTGCTAGGATAAACCTATGTCCGTTTGATGCATTTGGAAAAAATGGTCCTATGATGTCAAACGCCCACATGGTGAATGGCCATGGGCTGACCACGGAATGCAAGGTTGATGATGGGATATGAATGGCATGTCCATGCACTTGACATGATCATGACAATCTTGCTTTAGAGTGGACCAAAAGTAATCGGCTCTAAGTATTTTCATTGCCATCATGTTTGCATTTACATGACCTCTACATTCTCCATCGTGGAATTCATGCATTATAATACTAGCCTGCTCAAGGTCTACACACCTCAATAAGATGCCAGTAAAACTCTTTTTATAAAGAATCCCTCCCAAAATTATGTATCGGGTTGAAATCTTTCGAATAAAAGCTTTGTCTTTAGATGAAGAGAATTCTGAAAATCCTTAGTTTTCTAAGAAATCTTTATTGTCTTGAAACTAGGGTTTTTCAATAGAATTTTGGTTGTTTTGGCAAATCTCCAAATCGTGAATGGATGGAGTGGGTGAGTGCCATATTTCTAAGGATCAGGTTCTCAAGGTGGGATCGACCCTTAGGGCTGAGCCTAAGGATGAGAGGGCATCTTCTATGCCATTGTCCTCTCTTCCTACGTGTGTGAGTGTAGACGTTTTGAACGAATCGACCAGTTTGGTGTCCAATTCGTGGTATGGAAGAAGTTTTTCATTTTTGACTTGCCAAATTTTCAACACTTGGTTTATGACAAGTAAAGAGTCTCCAAAGACTTCGATGCATGATGCCCCTAGAGTTTTTGAAATTTTCAAGCCTTGTATGAGTGCTTCATACTCGGCTGTATTGTTAGAACATTCGAAGTCTAGGCGAATAGCAATAGGGATTTCTCCCTTTTCGGGGGATATGAGGATGATTCCCGCACCAGCCCCTCTTTGGTTTCTTGCCCCATCGAAGTGCATCTTCCACACTTGGTTTTCGTTTAAGTAGTTTGCTAAAATATGATTTTGAAATTGGTTTAAAAAACGCCCTCGTCAGGATTTTCATCAAGTATGGGATATGAATCTTCTAAGAGAAAATCAACCACATAGTCAGCTAGGGCTTGCCCCTTAATGGAGGTTTGATGGTGGAATTTTAAGTCATACTTGTAAACACCCTGAAATCCCACGAATTTCTCGAACCAACCTGGTTTTGTACAAGCAGTCCCAAAGGGCTATTTTGAGTCTGGAAACCCAGGAGCCTTCCAGTCAACCCTGTACATATGTTTAAAACTATATATGCTTTAAAATATGTATAATATGTTTTAAAACCTTTTAAAACACGTTTTGGAACCCCACGAAGCGGCTTGGCCTCACGCAAGCAGGACCAGAAGAGCTAAAGAGAGCCCGAAACCGGAGCACAAGTCGAGCCCGGCACAGCAACTCTCGTGTTGAATCCACCCCCACGATCTCGAACGTCCAAGACCCTGTTATCATCAGAAATCGTATGAAATCATCTCCGGAAGGTAAAAACAGAAGCGGACGACCATGTTGGCGAAGACCCAACACAGACGGAGTACTGATGCTGTCAAACCCCGCACAAACTATTCGTTTCGAACACAGCCTGAAGGAGTCAGAATTCAGTTTGGATTGGATCTGGACCATATATATCCAGATCCCAATCCAAAACTATGTGTGGATTTGGATTTGGATCTAGAGATCCAATCCAATATCCACATCCATGGCCCACATCACCTTCTCATAAATGGAGGTGGTGCCCACTTGAAATTCACGTGGGATTATGGGCATGAGAGAGAATGGGGAGGATAAGATTTGAGGGGAATTGTAATTAAGCTTGACTTGTGTGTCAAGTTTGGGGTTAATCATGTGGGTTAGCCTAATTAGTGCGGGTTTAAGCTTGTATTAGCCAAAACCTAACCTAGGGCTGCACCAACATGATGCAATAAGGTCTATGGGTTATGCAAAGGGAGCTCCCTAACCCAATCCTAAGCCAAAACCCCTAATCCTAGCCTTTTACCCTAATCCCGGCCTAATCCTAGCCTAATCACCTAACCCACCTCCCTAATCCTTCCCTAAACCTAGCCTAATTTCCTTAAACCTAACCTAATCCTAGCCTAATAACCTAATCCACCTCACTAAACCTCACCCCAAAACCAACCGACCTAGCTAAGCCCTAAACCCCTAAACCACCCCACCTAAACCTAGCACACAGTATCCCTAAAACCCCTTTAAGCAAAATATCTGGCCCCTCCTCAAAACCAGCCCACCTTATCACCACACCACCACCACCTAAACCACCTAACCACCCTCTAAAAACCGCCCCAACCGATTTTCCAAAAATCTATATAAACCCCCCCTAGTGGGCGGGTTTTTCATCCTCTCCTCCCAGCTCTTGGGCCAGCCGAGCCCCCTTCCACCTTGCTCCCTTCTTCCACCTACACCACCATTACCCCCGGCCAAGCTCCACCTCGCGCCACCACTTCCATCCGGCCTGCTGCACTCCACGCTGCCACCTTCATCACTCGGCTACCCTTCTTCCACGTACCAACTCCCTTCACCCATCCGGTTAGTATCTCAACCCAAGCTCCACCTCCTCTTCACTCCCCCTCCACTCTCAGCCACCCATACCACCACCACATAGCTCCATCATAGCCTTCCCGCCACCCTTCCCCATTCGGCCAGACCTAACCCCTTTCACCACCCGACCCTCCACCTTCCCCTTCGTGACAACCATACACCACCCTACCTTGCTCCCTAGGACCTACCCCCTCCACTCTTAGTCACCCATTAACCCCACCTTCCATAGCACCCTAGCTAGTTCCCTCGCCATTCCCCACACATCCCCTAGCTACCCCAGCCGGCCACCACTTAACCATCCCTAATCAGCCAGTCATAGCCGACTGCACCCAACCCATTCGGCCAGCCACACCCTTTTCCTTAGATATTCCCTTTAGGCTCCCCTTAGCGCCACCTTCCCTAGTACCAACCCTATCCCTTAGTGACCTTCTTTAATAACTTCAACCCAAAGTACCACGGCAGCACCCCCCTAGCAGCCGGCAAGCCCCAAGGTGCCACATCCGCACCCCTTTGCCACCCGGCAAACATCCTTGCCGTGCCATTTCGAGGAGCTCCCTCTTGCAGCCCAAGGCGACACCAAGCCCACGCTCAAGCAAGTCACCTCCGGACCAACTATAAGTAAGTGCCTAACTCGGTCCTTAGTTGTAGACTTGCTTAAGTTAAATTAAATTTGATACGGGGTTATAATAACAGAGCATTGTCTCCCCCCACTTGTAATAACGTGGCTTGGCACACCCACACACACGTGCACTTGAGCCTACCTCGCTCTTAGTTGTGCACGATTTTTGAACACACACGGGCCTAATCAGCCCTTTAGATATAAGTTTATTTATATACTTTAAGTTGTGTAGGGTTTTTGCTTGAGTTGGGTGTGTTGTCTTTAAATTCTCGCACTCACACACATTGAGCTTCCGCTCTTATTTGCAAGACCCAAGTAAGGGCCGTGTTATACTATCCTTGGGTTTAATTTCACGTCGTGTGTGTAGTATTTCAATTATACACTCACACACATTGAGCTTTTGCTCTTACTCCCAAGACCTTAGTTAAGGCCATATTGCAATTTATATTTGGGTTTAATTTCATGTTGTGTGCGTAGTACTTCAATTCTAGCACTCACACACATTGAGCTTTCGCTCTTATTCCCAAGACCTTAGTTAAGGCCATATTGCAATTTATATTTGGGTTTCATTTGAAGTCGTGTGTGTTGTCTTTACATTTTCACACGCACCCACATTGAGCCTTCGCTCTTATTTGCAAGACCCAAGTAAGGGCTCATATATACTATATACGTATTTCCCTTATGGCTATGTCTTTTCAATTTGGGTTTTAAGGTTCAGCTATGTGCGTAGTCTTTCCATATATACACGGCACACACTTGCACTATTGAGCCTTTCCGCTCTTAAGATATAGCCATATTTCCCTTTTGCAATTTCCCTACGGCATTTTACATTACAAGTCATTTCCCTTCGGCAATTTCCATTACAAGTCATTTCCCTTCGGCATTGTCTTTTAAATTCAGGTTTTCCCTTTGGAGTTGCATGAGTTTGCATTGCATATACGCCATACCACGAGTTAGGACGCATATTGCATCAAAGCAAACCCCATACTCCCGCTCAAAGATCGCCACATTTTAGTGGAGTGTTCATAACACACATCTAGCTGGCCCGAAAAGGGATAAAAAGAAAGACTTAGGCACGTGCAAATCCACGTGACCTAAAATCTGAAAATCATACCAAAAACAACCCAAATCAAACACCTCAAACCGCTTTCGTAGGTTCTTATACTCAAAAACTCGATTTTTAAAAGTGTACAGACTGACCCTTGCAGATCGGTGCAAGAAGGTCTGCGATGACAAGAGCTTGCTTGCTCACAGTCGCCACATTAGGAGTCAGGTTTTAAAATATATCTTCGCTAGCTTAAGTAAGCTAGCTGGCATGCCCTGTTTGTTTAAATAGGACTTAGGCACACGAAAGGGTTCACTTCAGGCCTAAGAACCAGGAGCGGGAATTTTCTGCGTCTACAGTTATTTGGCACGCCCGGTGGGACGTGAGACTTTTAAAAATCGAGTTACTTTAGGAACCTTGCAAAAATATTTTCAAAGAGGTGTTGTTTTAACTCTATAGACATAGAAAACTCCCGCTCCTGGTTCTTAGGCCTGAAGCGAACCTTTTCGTATGCCTAAGTCCTATTTAAACAAACAGGGCATGCCAGCTAGCTTACTTAAGCTAGCGAAGATATATTTTAAAACCTGACTTCTAACGTGGCGACTGTGAGCAAGCAAGTTCTTGTCGTCGCAGACCTTCTTGCACCGATGCCCAACGGTCAGTCTGTACGCTTTTAAAAATCAAGTTTTGGAGTGTAAGAACCTACGAAAGCGGTTTGAGGTGTTTGATTCGGGTTTTGTTTGTATGATTTTCAGATTTTAGATCACGTGGATTTGCACGTGCCTAAGTCTTTCTTTTTATCCCTTTTCGGGCCACCTAGGTGTGTGTTATGAACACTCCACTAAGATGTGGCGACTTTGAGCGGTGTAAACACCCCAAAAACCCAAATACTTTTCAAAACCAAATGCCTGGTTCAAAAACCAGTTCAAAAGATAAGAATTTTCAAAAAACTCAGGAAATCAAAACATTTCAAAATTCTGTTTTCCAACCCTGTTTGAAACATGAAAAATCTTGAAAATGGATGAAAGTCCTATTTTTATGAAAGACCAGACGAACAGATGAAGCCTGGCTCAAAACAGTCGCAAAAGAATCAAAAAGTTCAAAGGTCAAGCCCAACCCGATGAAAAGTGAATTTCGAGGAAGAAAAAGAAGCCCAGGCCACAAACGCATTTCAAGCCTGAAGCATCAAAGGCCAAGCCAAAAGCATCTCTGAAATCACGGAAAATCCAAGTCAAATGCAAGAAGAAACAGTCGAAATAGAGTCCAGAAAGACGAAAAGAAGCTTGGACGATGAAAATGGGAAAAACCCAGCGTAAGACGGAATCTTGATGAACTCAGGACCCGCACGAAGCATCCAGCTTGAAACGCCAGAAAGGACTGAAGAAGAGAAAAATTTGGATCAAATCTGGATCCAAAAATCTAGATCCAGATCCAAGATCCATATCCAAACGAAACTTGGATTGGATTGGATCCGGATTTTAGAGACCAACAAAGGATCCATATCCACACAAGGGGCCTATAAAAGGACGTGAGTGGGCTGGCTTTGAAGGGGATGATTTTTCCAGCACTTCACGTGGATAGTTGGGGGGGAAAGAGAGAGAGAGAGAGAGAGAGAGGAAGGTCAACAAAAGGGGCTGGCCTTCCCCTCTTGTTTTGTAAAATTGTGGGTTGGTCTTGTGGGCTGCACTCAAGTGCAAGTGAGAGCATCTCACGCCTTGCATTTTGCTGGAAATGGAGAGAAACTTGGCGGCATTGGATGGGCTGTCTTCAATGGGGATTGGCTGCGTTGGAAACGAGATCAAATGGGCTGATAGGTTGTCAAGGTAAGCCCCTAAAATACTGCCCACAGTCCCTTCTTTTCGTACCTCTCAAAACCACCTAAACCCTAAAAAGTAAAGACGTCCAAAGTCCAGCCAAGATGCTGGCCGAACTTCACTAAAGGGACGATCCTAGTTCTACCTAAGACTACCCTAATCTAGAACCATACCCAGCTTGGCCATTGGCTGGCCAAGCTCACCTTAGATCTCTCCCAGCCAAACCATCTAGCACTAAACCACCTAAACTATTTCCTAAACCAAAACTACTCCTAGAGACCTAGCCAAAACCGAGTGTCTAAAACACTCGGTTCCTTCCTTTGGACGAACCCGTTTTCACCCATCTAGCTAGCTGAGTTCATTTTAGGTTTTGCCCTAAACTAAATCCATTACCTAAGTTAGATCCTAACCAAAAGAACTAACCTACACCTACCCAGCTCGGCCACCCTCTGGCCGAGCCACTCCCTTAGGATCTCACGTGAGATCAAACACCCAACATCAGCCCAAGCTCGGCCACCCTTTGGCCGAGCATTTTCCTAGAGCTTACCTTAGGATTCCCCCTAAGATCACTCACTATCCCTAAACCAATCTCGACCCATGGTGAGACGAGTATCCCTTCGCATCTCGCCCGAACCACTTCTTTAGACATCCCCTAACTCGACCACTAGCTGGTCAGATTTTCCCCTTAGAGCCTTGAGCTAAACTTCGACCAAAACAAACCACCTAGACCTAACTCAGATCCTTTAGTTTTTCACCCTAGGTCTATCATATCTAAGCCCGAAAACCATAGCGCATTAACTTGTCAATCCAGCCCAAGTCACGATCTAGGATCAACCTTCTACGCAGCTGGTCATCTCGCAAAGGAAAGTCCATCCAACGGCTATATCTAAGGTCAGGTTTCGCTGAAAAAGGAAGCCCAAGCAAAAGTCGAGTAAGTGCTCGAATCTGATTCTTTACGTTGTTTCAAATTCAATTCAATTTGATACGGGGTTGTAATAATGGAGCGTAGTTTCCCCCCGGGATGTAATATTATGGTTTGAAACACGAATCACACACGTACACTCGAGCCTTTTCGCTTTTATCTGCACACCTTTTGCACACAAAACAGGCCTCAACAGCCCATAAGATATAGTTCTATTTATATACATTCAACTGGGTTTTAAGGTTCAAGTTGCGTGAGTTGTCTTTCATTTTATACACTCAAAAGCATTCACTCACAATTGAGCCTTTCCGCTCTTACATATATATACGTATTTCCCCTTTCAGCTGGGTTTTAAGGTTCAAGTCGTGTGAGTTGCCCTTTCAATTTATACACTCAAAGCACTCACTCACATTGAGCCTTCTCGCTCTTAAGATATAGCTATATATATTTTCCCTTCCACATCTAAGATATAGCCATATTTCCCTTTCTGTTATGTCTTTAAATTCTGGGTTTTCCCTTCAAGTTGTGTGAGTTCGCATTGCATATCCGCCACACTCGAGATAGGGAGCATACTTGCATCGAACCAGATTGGTCAAATCGTGTAGTACTTACCTTAAAACGAGCACTGGATGCACACGACTACACTCCAAAATCTGCTAAAACCCGTGAGATATAGGAGCGCATAGATCCCATGTGTAAAAGTTGCAAATTTGACAAAACCAGTAGATAAAACACTTTCAAGTTTTCAAAGAGAGTCGTGTTTGTAAAATCGAGTTTTTTTTTTCTCTAAAGCATACAGACTGACCCTTGCGCGCAGGTGCAAGAAAGTCTGCGACGAAAAGAACCCACTTATCCACAGTCGCCCCTTACAGACTGACCCTTGCGCGCCAGTGCAAGAAAGTCTGCGACGAAAAGAACCCACTTATCCACAGTCGCCCCGAAAGTCAGATATCTTCAAAAAAATCACTTCGCTAGTTTGAGAAAGCTAGCTGGCACGCCCTTTTTAAAGCAACGTAAGCACGAAAAGATTCACTTCAGGCCTAAGAACCCGGAGTCGAGGATTTTCCGTGTCTACAGATTTGGCACGCCCGGTGGGACGTGGGTCTTTAGGAAAAATTGATACAAAACAAACCAATCTCTAAAAACATCGTTTGTTTTCAAAAGTGTTTTAACTCTTTTGTCTTCTTGCATTTCATAGTTGGATTTAAAAGCGTCGGAGTCATGTCGAGTTCAGACTCCAATGAAGTATCTAGCCGGTTCTCATGCTCTTCAAGTTCTCATTCTAGAAGATCTTTGAAAAATCGAAAACAAAAGGAGGAAGAGTTAAGAAGAGAATACGAGGCCAAGGTCGCTGCTCTCAGCCAAGAGGCTGAAGCAGCTGATTCATGTTCGTCACATGGCGAACCAATAAAGGCCAAAAAGAAGTTTGGAAAAACTCGTAAAAACAAGGAGACCTCCGAGATAGAAGGCAACCCATACCTCGATTCCTTCACTCACAAGGATCGAAAAGCCCTACAGCAGTTGCTAAAAGGGCAAAATAGAGAGAAAACAACGTACGTCCTGTCTGATTTTCTCCCTTTAGATTATGAAACAGACAGTGACGACGAAATACCGAATTTCCATCGGTATGATGGCACGGGAGACCCTAGGTCTCACCTACAGCTTTTCTCTCGTCGAGCCCACAAGAAAAAGAAGGACTCGATGAAATGGGTATATTGGTTCCCCTTATCCCTCAAAGGTATAGCTTCTAAATGGCTGGCTTCCTACAATTTGAGCCAGTTCGCAACTTTTGAAGAGTTAGCGAACTGCTTCATGCAAAGTTTTTCACACAACGTAGAAGTCACGCCTACATTGAACACTTTGAGGGATACGAAGCAAGGTATGAACGAAGATGTGCATACATTTATCGTTCGATGGAGGTCTCTCCTTGGACAAGTACGAGAACCCATATCCGAAGGATGCGCAGTAATGCTCATCCTGGACAATTTCAAAACTGAATTGAAAACTCTTCTTTCTTTACATGAAATCTCTACTTTTCACAAACTAATTAAAAAAGCATCTCTTTTTGAGACGAATTTGAAAAAAGGGGTTTACGACCACCTATGGAAAGGGAGCGTAAACCCAAAGACTCGCTTGGAAAAGCCTGGCAATTACGGACTACCCACCATAGACAAAGGGGAAAAGCCCCACAAGATCGCCAATGTCCGGGTAGATCCAAGGCTGGCGAGCACTTCAAAGAATTTCGAAAATTTTGAAAACAGAAAAGACAAAAAAATGCAAAAACCATTTGGAAAAAGGGAGTATACTCCACTGGGGCAACCTGTGTCGGAGGTCCTAGACCTCCTACTCGCCCAAAGCATGATCGAACTCCCTGAAATCCCCGAGGGAATCACTTCCAAAGGGAGGTTTTTGAATCGATTTTGTAAGTATCATCGGCTCAAAGGCCATGATACAAAGCAGTGTTTTTCCCTCCTAAACCAAATCGAGAACTTGATAGCAGAGGGCCGGCTCCAGGTCACTGAGGAACCGGAGCCTGCCCAAGCTATTTTCAAAGAACCCTTCCCTAATCATGCAAGTACCAGTGGGAAGGGCAAAGAGGTATGTGCTCTCACGATTTCAAAGAGTCTAGCGCGTACATATAAGTCTGGTTTTTCCGCTTGTGCATCTACACTCATCCTTCGTAGGAAACCTGCCCAAGTAGTGATTCGGGGACCACCAAGAGTTCCGTCTCCGATTAAACCAGTTTTAAAAACTCAAGGTACTCCAAAACAGTCGATTAGAGCCATCTTAAGCACGAACCCTAGGTTGATCGTAGGGGAAGTGACAAGATCCGCGAGGATCTATCAACCCCCGCATCTACAAAATGCTAAAAAAGTGGTCAGTGTGCCTGGCCCTTCAAAGGCGTGTATTCCTGGAGTTCTGCCCAAAACGGACAAAGGAAAAGTCATTTTAAACTTGTATGATTTCGAAAACCATCTTTCAAAAATTCCCATTAACATGTCCATCCTAGAGCTGATACAGGCATAGACTCGTGTTAGAGAAAATTCTAGAAAGAGCAAAGGTTAGTTCGGACATAACCCCAGAATCCTTGTCCAACCAAGTGGCGTCCATAGGTGCAAAAACACCTATCATGTTTTCGGAAGAGGATCTCGAAAGACCCTATGAAACCCATAATCAGGCCCTACACATCGAGGTGGTATTAAATCACTACTCTCTAGATAGGTGCCTAGTTGACGGGGGAGGAGGGCTCAACATCCTTCCGCTTCACATAGCACATCAGATTGGAGTCACCTTAACTTCCATAAACCCAAGCACCATCGTAATCACTAGATACGATGGAAATGCGTCCAGACCTTTAGGATCCGTTGAACTTCCCATGGAAACAGGAGGGATAGCTCACGTGGGGGTATTACATGTTTTGGACATCCACTCCCACTACAACCTACTGCTGGGAAGGCCTTGGATACACAGCCTACATGCTGTGCCGTCCACCTTCCATAAGTGTGTTAAAAGCCCTTTTGAAAACCAAGTCATTGTGATCCTAAGTGAGAGTCATCCACAACTTCAGGGGATTCAAAATTCCCCATGCTTTTCAAGTTCCCAGTTCTACGAGGCCAACTCAGGGCAAACCGTGGTCGAACCACCAAAGCTCACCCTTCAGGTACCTAGGAAGGTCGTACACATCCAGGGGCCGCCCAAGGCTGGCCCACTCAAAACACTAACCATCCTAGGAAAAACCAAGCATCCACTATTTCCAAAACCCCTGGACAGAAAACCTTATGTGCATAACATGGACGATAGCAAGTTCCAGGATCACGAATTATATGAAAACTTTTCCAAAAACAAAAAAATCATGGAACATGTTATTAAACATGGGGTATATGCCATACAAAAGTCTAGGGGCACAAAATCAGGGTCTCGTAGAACCCATCTTGCCAAAAGCCAACCAGAGCCGACACGGGATCGGCTATACTCCCAGAATACCGCCAGAACCACCCCCTGTGACCACTTGGGTCAAGGGTGCCCTGGAGCCTACCCAAGCAGAAACCTACAATTTAGATCTCTTGTTCGGAGTCTAACTAGTGGCGTTTTTCTTTTGTAGGTATGATGGAAGATCCCTCAATCAAAAATCCAAAAACATTTGAAAAACTCGAAATTCAAAAAATTGAAAAATCCCAAAAACCAAAAACATTTGAAAAAGATCAAAAACTCGAAAAAAGAGTTGTTTGTATAGTTCCTAAAGTCCTTTCCTTACAAAAATCCAAAAAAATCGAAAATTTACAAAATACCAAAAACAAAATCCTGTATTTAGCAGCTCCTGATAAAGGTTTTGAAGAAGAAAAGAATTTCGAAAAGAAAGTCCTCTTCATAAGAGGACCAAAATCGTCAAAACCTGCAGAAAATCCAAAACAAAAACCAAGCGTTTGCGAAAACTATGCGTCAAGTCCAAATTCCCTAGGATTTAGAAGTCTTGAGAATGATCAAGGCCCAGAATTGGATTCCCTCAAGGAAGATCCTACTTCTGAGCTCCCTGAATTTCATAAAATTCTCGATTTTGAAAAACCTTCGAAATCAGTAGGAGGGGATTTTATAGAGATAAACTTAGGGAATGATTTAAAGCCGAAAATCATTAAGGTAGGCACATGTCTGCATGAGCACGAAAAAGCATCATTCATTGCATTTTTGAAAACCTACGTTGATGTGTTTGCATGGACGTATGAAGACATGCCGGGTATAGACCCGAATGTTGTAGAGCATCGTCTTCCCTTAGATTCAGATGCAAAACCCGTAAAACAAAAGCTTAGGAAGATACATCCGAATGTGCATTCACAAGTCAAAGAGGATTTAGAAGATCTGTTAAAAGCCGGATTTATAAAACCCATTGCATATTCTGATTGGTTATCCAATATAGTTGTTGTTCGAAAAACCAGTGGGAAAATTCGAATATGCATCGATTTCAGAAACTTGAATAAAGCCACCCCAAAAGATAATTTTCCTTTACCAAACATTGATTTGATAGTCGATAGTACTGCAAATCATGAAATGTTTTCATTCATGGATGGTTATTCAGGATATAACCAAATCAAACTAAGCCCACGAGATCAGGCTAAAACCGCCTTTACAACCCCATGGGGCACGTACTGTTATACGGTCATGCCCTTTGGTTTGAAAAATGCTGGCGCCACGTACCAAAGAGCTATGACCTCGATCTTTCACGATCAAATTCATGAGCTCGTGGAGGTATATGTAGATGATCTCCTGGCTAAGTCAAAAAATCGATGCACTCATCTCGAATGCTTACAAAAGATTTTCGAAAGGCTTAGACTTTACAACATAAAGCTAAACCCTCAAAAATGCGTATTCGGTGTAGAATCCGGTAAGCTTTTAGGATTTATGGTAAGCCAAAGGGGCATAGAAGTCGACCCCTCTAAGTGTAGAGCCATCATAGACATGACTCCACCCTCCAATCTCACGCAGATTCGTAGCCTCCAGGGTCGCCTACAGTCCATTCGCAGGTTTATCTCAAACCTGGCAACTAGATGCGAACCCTTCAACAAGTTGCTGAGAAAGGGTACGAAATTTTTATGGGATGACGAGTGTCAAAAATCATTTGAAAGGTTAAAAGCATACTTAGTTAATCCCCCTGTTTTAAACCCTCCAAAACCAGGAAAACCTCTTCTACTTTACATTTTCGTGCATGCGAATGCCTTGGGAGCTCTGTTAGCTCAATACGAGGATGACACTCACAAGGAATGTGCCATATACTATCTTTCGAAAACTCTCCTGGCTTACGAAAGGAATTATCAGGCTATGGAGAAGACGTGCTTGGCCCTAGTTTGGGCCTGCCAGAAATTTCGACACTATTTCCTAGATCATGAGATCTGGATAGTGTCCAAGCTTGACCCAATCAAGCACTTATTCGAAAAACCCATTGTCACGGGTAGATTGGGCAAATGGCAACTCCTTCTAATGGAGTATGACTTGAAATACCATCACCAGGTCTCCATTAAGGGGCAAGCCCTAGCAGACTACGTGGCTGAGTTCCCCCTAGAAGATGCGTATCCCACACTCAATGAAATGCCGGATGAAGGCATATTGCAAAACCATTTTCAAAACCACATTTTGGCTAACTCTTTCGAAAACCAAATGTGGAAGATGCACTTCGACGGGGCACGAAACCAACAAGGGGCAGGAGCCGGGATCATCCTCGTATCCCCCGAAAAGGGAGAAATCCCCATAGCAATCCGTCTAGATTTCGAATGTTCCAACAATATAGCCGAGTATGAAGCACTCATACAAGGTTTAAAAGTTTCGAAAACTCTAGGGGCAGCATGCATCAAGGTTTTTGGAGATTCCCTCCTTGTTATAAACCAAGTTTTAAAAATTTGGCAAGTTCGAAACGAAAAACTGCTTCCATACCACGAATTGGCCACTCGACTGGTTGAGTCGTTCCAATCGTGCACTCTCACACATGTAGGAAGAGAGGATAATGGCGTCACCGACACCCTCTCATCCTTGGGTTCAGCCCAAAGGGTCGATCCCACTTTGGGAACCAGACCCCTTGAAATATGGCACTCACCCACTCCTTCCATACACGATTTGCAAATCTGCCAAAATAACCCTAATTCTGATGAAAAACCTTGGTTTTATGACATAAAGAATTTTCTAGAAAATGGGGGATTCACTGAGGATGCCACGTCTAAAGATAAGGCATTCATCCAAAAAATTTCCACCCGATACACGATTTTGGGAGGGGTTCTGTACAAAAAGAGTTTTACGGGCATCTTACTAAGATGCGTCGACCTAGAGGAGGCTAGGATTGTTATGCACGAATTCCACGATGGAGAATGTGGAGGTCATGTCAATGCCAACATGATGGCAATGAAAATACTTAGAGCAGGTTATTTTTAGTCTACCCTGAGAAAGGATTGCCACGATCATGTTAGGAAGTGTCACCCGTGTCAAGTGCATGGTCACGCCATTCATATCCCCTCATCATCACTGCATTCCGTGGTCAGCCCCTGGCCATTCACCATGTGGGCGTTTGATATCGTAGGACCAATTTTTCCAAAGGCCTCAAACGGACACAGGTTCATTTTAGCAGCCACTGAGTATTTTTCCAAGTGGGTCGAAGCCGCCTCCCTGACAAATGTCCAGGGACAACATGTGGTGGCCTTCATTAGGAAAAACATCTTGGCTCGATTTGGAGTTCCAAGAGATCTTGTGTCCGATAATGGCACCCCATTTAAAAATGAGCGGATGGTCAAGCTGTGCAACAAGTATGGCATAAATCATCACTTCTCATCGCCTTACTACCCTCAAGGCAACAGCCAAGCCGAAGCCACCAACAAGACTCTCATCAGCATTGTTGAGAAAACCTTAGAGAAGGGTAGAACATGGCACGAGAAGTTGGATGAAGCCTTATGGGCTTATAGGACTTCCATCCGCACTCCCACAAATGCCACGCCTTTTGAGTTGGTTTACGGCACAAACGCCATTCTCCCCATCCATACACATCTGCATTCATTTCATACATCCGTTGCACTCGACCTCCCCCTAGAGACGCTTCAGCATGCTAGGATGGCCGAACTAGATCTATTAGATGAGAGGCGACTCCTTGCTATGGACCATGCTCATGCATACCGGCAAAGGATCGCCCGACATTATGAAAAACATATGAAACCTCGCCACTTTGAAGTGGGAGAGCTCGTTTTGAAAATCATCCACCATCGTGGCCCACATCCACTTGGAAAGTGGCGGCCCAAGTGGGATGGCCCTTACGTCGTGCGTGGAACCACCACAAACAATTCTTATTGGTTAACCGATGTCGAGGGTAGGAATTTAGCAGATCCTATAAATATTCAGTATTTGAAAAAATATCATGTATAGGGTCTGAGTTAAATTCCCATTTTTGTGAAAAATATTTTAGGGAAAGCCACTTTGAAACTTCGAAACCAAGGATCAAAGGTAAGTTGGGTGACCCTGAATGAAAGAATCGACATTTTGTGAAAAAGCAGAGCTTTCCAAATACGTGGCTACATTTCAAAATCCTTCTTCTTACAAAGAAAGGCCGAATTCAATATAACAAGATACTTGCAAGTTGTACGTGCTATTTCTAAATAGGCTAACCTAGAATGGGTCAAGTATGACCTTGGGATAAGTCCTCCCCTCTTCTCTTCTCCTTCCAAAAGGAAAACCTGGCCAAAACAAGGGGAAATCCCACCAAAAAGCCCTTTCCCAAAAAAAAGAAAAACGAATCAAAAAGAAAATTTGAGTCTTCTATGGAAAAGAGGGATTAAAGAAAAAATACTCCCAAAGGGAGACCCTCTATGGAAAAAAAGGAGAGAAAAAGGCCAAAAAGCTCAAAAGAGAGCAGTTTTCCGCCTTCTTGGCCTCAAACCACGGGACACTTCAGAAGGGACCGTGGTACTTCTTTCCCATCCCTGTGACTTATCCCGAGCGAAACATGGTTCATTTCAGGGAATCCTAAAGTAAAAATAGGATTTACTTACTTGAATTTCGTCTTGTTTGAGAATACGACGTTTTGAGTAAGGCATAAGAATTTTGAAACGTGGCTTATTTTCTCATAAAACCTCTGCTAGATTAGCAAGGGTCGAGACTCGAGTAAAGGCAAACACAAGGAGCTGAAGGTCCTTATGATCGATGGCTCAGAAAAGTTTTCCCTCCTAAAAATGAATTTCAGAAAAACTCGAACATCAAGCATACGTAAGGCCCGCTCACTTGGAGCAGCAGGTCTTCATAAAAGTCTCAAAAGTTCGACCATATGATTTGGTCTCTAGGAGATCGCCCTTTCTAACACCTCATCCATAGCATGCACCTTTGCAGGTCCGTGCATGAACATTTCATATGTGATCTCCACTTAGGGTTAGATCCATAGAAAGTCCCCTTTGGCAAAAAAATCCCCTCCTATCGGATTTTTAAAAGAAAGTTTCTTTTGCTCAAAATTTGGGACGATCCCATATCCTCAAGATCAAATCCGGGAGAAAACAAAACAGGGGTGTTATCTTCTTCGCCATTATCCAAATCAATTTGGATAATGCCAAAGAGGGGCATCTGTAAACACCCCAAAAACCCAAATACTTTTCAAAACCACATGCCTGGTTCAAAAACCAGTTCAAAAGATAAGAATTTTCGAAAAACTCAGGAAATCAAAACATTTCAAAATTCTGTTTTCCAACCCTGTTTGAAACATGAAAAATCTTGAAAATGGATGAAAGTCCTATTTTTATGAAAGACCAGACGAACAGATGAAGCCTGGCTCAAAACAGTCGCAAAAGAATCAAAAAGTTCAAAGGTCAAGCCCAACCCGATGAAAAGTGAATTTCGAGGAAGAAAAAGAAGCCCAGGCCACAAACGCATTTCAAGCCTGAAGCATCAAAGGCCAAGCCAAAAGCATCTCTGAAATCACGGAAAATCCAAGTCAAATGCAAGAAGAAACAGTCGAAATAGAGTCCAGAAAGACGAAAAGAAGCTTGGACGATGAAAATGGGAAAAACCCAGCGTAAGACGGAATCTTGATGAACTCAGGACCCGCACGAAGCATCCAGCTTGAAACGCCAGAAAGGACTGAAGAAGAGAAAAATTTGGATCAAATCTGGATCCAAAAATCTAGATCCAGATCCAAGATCCATATCCAAACGAAACTTGGATTGGATTGGATCCGGATTTTAGAGACCAACAAAGGATCCATATCCACACAAGGGGCCTATAAAAGGACGTGAGTGGGCTGGCTTTGAAGGGGACGATTTTTCCAGCACTTCACGTGGATAGTTGGGGGGGAAAGAGAGAGAGAGAGAGAGAGAGGAAGGTCAACAAAAGGGGCTGGCCTTCCCCTCTTGTTTTGTAAAATTGTGGGTTGGTCTTGTGGGCTGCACTCAAGTGCAAGTGAGAGCATCTCACGCCTTGCATTTTGCTGGAAATGGAGAGAAACTTGGCGGCATTGGATGGGCTATCTTCAATGGGGATTGGCTGCGTTGGAAACGAGATCAAATGGGTTGATAGGTTGTCAAGGTAAGCCCCTAAAATACTGCCCACAGTCCCTTCTTTTCGTACCTCTCAAAACCACCTAAACCCTAAAAAGTAAAGACGTCCAAAGTCCAGCCAAGATGCTGGCCGAACTTCACTAAAGGGACGATCCTAGTTCTACCTAAGACTACCCTAATCTAGAACCATACCCAGCTTGGCCATTGGCTGGCCAAGCTCACCTTAGATCTCTCCCAGCCAAACCATCTAGCACTAAACCACCTAAACTATTTCCTAAACCAAAACTACTCCTAGAGACCTAGCCAAAACTGAGTGTCTAAAACACTCGGTTCCTTCCTTTGGACGAACCCGTTTTCACCCATCTAGCTAGCTGAGTTCATTTTAGGTTTTGCCCTAAACTAAATCCATTACCTAAGTTAGATCCTAACCAAAAGAACTAACCTACACCTACCCAGCTCGGCCACCCTCTGGCCGAGCCACTCCCTTAGGATCTCACGTGAGATCAAACACCCAACATCAGCCCAAGCTCGGCCACCCTTTGGCCGAGCATTGCCCTAGAGCTTACCTTAGGATTCCCCCTAAGATCACTCACTATCCCTAAACCAATCTCGACCCATGGTGAGACGAGTATCCCTTCGCATCTCGCCCGAACCACTTCTTTAGACATCCCCTAACTCGACCACTAGCTGGTCATATTTTCCCCTTAGAGCCTTGAGCTAAACTTCGACCAAAACAAACCACCTAGACCTAACTCAGATCCTTTAGTTTTTCACCCTAGGTCTATCATATCTAAGCCCGAAAACCATAGCGCATTAACTTGTCAATCCAGCCCAAGTCACGATCTAGGATCAACCTTCTACGCAGCTGGTCATCTCGCAAAGGAAAGTCCATCCAACGGCTATATCTAAGGTCAGGTTTCGCTGAAAAAGGAAGCCCAAGCAAAAGTCGAGTAAGTGCTCGAATCTGATTCTTTACGTTGTTTCAAATTCAATTCAATTTGATACGGGGTTGTAATAATGGAGCGTAGTCTCCCCCCGGGATGTAATATTATGGTTTGAAACACGAATCACACACGTACACTCGAGCCTTTTCGCTTTTATCTACACACCTTTTGCACACAAAACAGGCCTCAACAGCCCATAAGATATAGTTCTATTTATATACATTCAGCTGGGTTTTAAGGTTCAAGTTGCGTGAGTTGTCTTTCATTTTATACACTCAAAAGCACTCACTCACAATTGAGCCTTTCCGCTCTTACATATATATACGTATTTCCCCTTTCAGCTGGGTTTTAAGGTTCAAGTCGTGTGAGTTGCCCTTTCAATTTATACACTCAAAGCACTCACTCACATTGAGCCTTCTCGCTCTTAAGATATAGCCATATTTCCCTTTCTGCTATTTCCCTTTCTGCTATTTCCCTTTCTGCTATTTCCTTTCTGTTATGTCTTTAAATTCTGGGTTTTCCCTTCAAGTTGTGTGAGTTCGCATTGCATATCTGCCACACTCGAGATAGGGAGCATACTTGCATCGAACCAGATTGGTCAAATCGTGTAGTACTTACCTTAAAACGAGCATTGGATGCACACGACTACACTCCAAAATCTGCTAAAACCCGTGAGATATAGGAGCGCATAGATCCCATGTGTAAAAGTTGCAAATTTGACAAAACCAGTAGATAAAACACTTTCAAGTTTTCAAAGAGAGTCGTGTTTGTAAAATCGAGTTTTTTTTTTCTCTAAAGCGTACAGACTGACCCTTGCGCGCCGGTGCAAGAAAGTCTGCGACGAAAAAAACCCACTTATCCACAGTCGCCCCAAAAGTCAGATATCTTCAAAAACATCACTTCGCTAGTTTGAGAAAGCTAGCTGGCACGCCCTTTTTAAAGCAACGTAAGCACGAAAAGATTCACTTCAGGCCTAAGAACCCGGAGTCGAGGATTTTCCGTGTCTACAAGCGGGAGTATGGGGTTTTGCTTTGATGCAATATGCATCCTAACTCGTGGTATGGTGTATATGTAATGCAAACTCACGCTACTCCAAAGGGAAAACCCGAATTTAAAAGACAATGCCGAAGGGAAATGACTTGTAATGGAAATTGCCGAAGGGAAATGACTTGTAATGTAAAATGCCGAAGGGAAATTGCAAAAGGGAAATATGGCTATATCTTAAGAGCGGAAAGGCTCAATAGTGCAAGTGTGTGCCGTGTATATATTGAAAGACCACGCACACTGCTGAACCTTAAAACCCAAATTGAAAAGACATAGCCAAAAGGGAAATACGTATATAGTATATATGAGCCCTTACTTGGGTCTTGCAAATAAGAGTGATGGCTCAATGTGGGTGCGTGTGAAAATGTAAAGACAACACACACGACTTCAAATGAAACCCAAATATAAATTGCAATATGGCCTTAACTAAGGTCTTGGGAATAAGAGCGAAAGCTCAATGTGTGTGAGTGCTAGAATTGAAGTACTACGCACACAACATGAAATTAAACCCAAATAGAAATTGCAATATGGCCTTAACTAAGGTCTTGGGAGTAAGAGCGAAAGCTCAATGTGTGTGAGTGTATAATTGAAATACTACACACACAACATGAAATTAAACCCAAGGATAGTATAACACGGCCCTTACTTGGGTCTTGCAAATAAGAGCGAAGGCTCAATGTGTGTGAGTGCGAGAATTTAAAGACAACACACCCAACTCAAGCAAAACCCTATGCAACTTAAAGTATATACAAAAACTTATATATAAAGGGTTGATTAGGCCCGTGTGTGTTCAAAATCGTGCACAACTAAGAGCGAGGTAGGCTCAAGTGCACGTGTGTGTGGGTGTGCCAAGCCACGTTATTACAAGTGGGGGGAGACTATGCTTCGTTATTACAACCCCGTATCAAATTTAAATTAATTTAAGCAAGTCTACAACTAAGGACCGAGTTAGGCACTTACTTATAGCTGGTTCGGAGGTGACTTGCTTGAGCATAGGCTTGGCTTCGCCTTGGGCTACAAGAGGGAGCTCCTCGGAGTGGAACGGCAAGGATGTGTGGCCGGGTGACAAGAGAGCACGGGTGAGGTGCCTTGGTGCTTGCCGGCAGCTAGGAGGGGGCTGCCGTGACTTCAAGGGCTGAGTTGTCTGAGGAGGATCACTAAGGGATATGTTGGCACTATGGAAGGTGGCGCTTGTAAACACCCCGAAATCCCACGAATTCCTCGAAACAACCTGGTTTTGTAAAAGCAGCCCCAAAGGGCTATTTTGAGTCTAGAAACCCAGGAGCCTTCCAGGCAACCCTGTACATATGTTTTGAACTTTATATTTCAAATATATATAATATGGCTTTTGAAAACCTTTTAAAACACGTTTTTGAAACCCCGAAGCAGCTTGGCCTGATCAAGACAGGACCAGAAAAGCCAAAGAGAGCCCGGAACCGGAGCACAAGTCAAGCCCGGCGCAGCAACTCTTTCATTGAACCCACCCCCAGGATCTCGAACGTCCAAGACCCTGTTATCATCAAAACATCATTTGAAGTCATCTCCGGAAGGCGAAAATAGAGGCGGACGATCATGTTGGCGAAGACCCAACGCAGACGGAGTACTGATGCTGTCAGGCCCCGCACAAACCGTTCGTTTCGAACACAGCTCGAAGGAGTCAGAATTCAGTTTGGATTGGATCTGGACCATATATATCCAGATCCCAATCCAAACCCATGTATGGACTTAGATTTGGATTTGGATCCAGAGATCCAATCCAATATCCATATCCATGGCCCACATCACCTTCTCATAAATGGAGGTGGGGCCCACTTGAAGTTCACGTGGGATTATGGGCATGAGAGAGAGTGGGGGAGGATAAGATCAAGTGTTTGTTGTAATTAAGCTTGACTTGTGTGTCAAGTTTGGGGTTAATCATGTGGGTTAGCCTAATTAAGTGGGTTTAAGCTTGTAATTAGCCAAAACCTAACCTAGGGCTGCACCAACATGATGTGATTAGGGTCCATGAGTCATGCAAAGGGAGCTCCTTCATCTAATCCTAACCAAAAACACCTAATCCTAGCCTTCCACCCTAATCCGGTCCTAATCGCAGTGGCCTTGTAAGTCTCCAAAGTTCGACCACATCTGGTCTCTGGGAGGTCGCCACTCTTGGCACCACACCCATGTCATGCATCTGCATTCCACACATGGTACTTGCATGAACATGATCCCATATAGGACCAGATTCCATAGAACAAAACCCTTTGGCGTGATATCTCCTCCTACCAGAGTTTGTAAATTGAGATTTTTGCTAAAAATGGGGGCGATCCCATGTTCTTCGTGGCTAGATCTAGGGAGACACTGAAAGGGGTGTTTGTCATCTTTGCCCTTATCCAAATCGATTTGGACAAGGCCAAAGAGGGGCATCTGTAAACACCCCGAAATCCCACGAATTTCTCAAATTCATCTGGTTTTGTACAAGCAGCCCCAAAGGGCCATTTTGAGTCTGGAAACCTAGGAGCCTTCCAGACAACCCTGTATATATGTTTTAAACTCTATATTTCAAAAATATATAATATAGCTTTTGAAAACCTTTTAAAACACGTTTTCAAACCCCGAAGCGGCTTGGCCCGATCAAGACAAGACAGAAGAGCCCGGAACCGGAGCACATGTCGAGCCCGGCACAGCAACTCTTGTATCACATCCATACCCCCAGGATCTCGAACGTCGAAGACCCTATTCTTATCAAAATGTCAATTGAAGTCATCTTCGGAAGGCAGAAACGGAGGCGGACGACCATGTTGGCGAAGACCCAACGCAGACGGAGTACTGATGCTGTCAGGCCCTGCACAAATCGTCCGTTTTGAACCCAGCTCGAAGGAGTCAGAGTTCAGTTTGGATTGGATCTGGACCATATATATCCAGATCCCAATCCAAACCCATATGTGGACTTGGATTTGGATTTGGATCCAAAGATCCAATCCAATATCCATATCCATGGCCCGCATCACCTTCTCATAAATGGAGGTGGGGCCCACTTGAAATTCACGTGGGATCATGGGCATGAGAGAGAGTGGGGATGGAAAATATTAAGAGTGTTGTAATTAAGCTTGACTTGTGTGTCAAGTTTGGGGTTAATCATGTGGGTTAGCCTAATTGAGTGGGTTTAAGCTTGTAATTAGCCAAAACCTAACCTAGGGCTGCACCAACATGAGGTGGTTAAGGTCTATGGGCCATGCAAAGGGAGCTCCTTCACCTAAACCTAACCCAAAACACCTAATCCTAGCCTACCACCCTAATCCACCCCTAATCTGAGCCTAATCACCTAACCCACTTCCCTAATCCTTCCCTAAACCTAGATTAATTTCCCTAAACCTAGCCTAAACCTAGCCTAATCACCTAACCTATCTCACTAAACCTCACTCTGGAACCCAACCACCTAACCTAGCCCTAAACCCCTAAACCACCCCTAGCCCACAATCTACCCAAACCACTAGTTTTTAAAATATCTGGCCCTACCCTTTCCAGCCCACCTTATCTTCATACCACCCTACCTAAACCACCTAACCACTACCCCAAACCCAGCCCTAACCGACCTACCCATCCCTATATAAACCCCCCCCCTTGGGGGCGGGTTCTCCTATCTAGAACCCCTCACCAATCCCAGCCGGGCCCTCTCTTCCTCCACTTCCCCAACTGCTCCACCTGCTCCACCTACTCCGCCTGCACCACCACCATCCCTCCATTCCACCACCGCTTGCACCGCCATCTCCACCACCTCCCGGCCGAGCCTCACAACCTGCCCATCTTCCTTCCAGCCGAGCACCACCTTCTCCCCATTCGGTAAGTACCCCACACTCTACCTAGCTCCTTCTCTACTCCCTCTCCACTCCTAGCCACCCCCCCATACCACCATTCTCACTCAGCCAAACCTATCACAACCTAAACCACCGGCCACTACCTAACTACCCTAACTACACCCGACCAGCCATCTCTTTTCCCCTAAGACTCCCATTCGGCCTTCCCTTAAACTCCCCTTAGGTCCATATTCCCTAACACTCTATACTCTCCATTCGTGACCCTACATATTCACTTGGCCCAGCCCCTTTAATTCCCCACATCAAGGCGACACCCACTTGAACCCGACCACCTTCGAGGCGCCCATCCCGCGCCCCACTTGCACCCGGCCAGCACCCTTTGTCATTCACCCTCGCGGAGCTCCCGTTTGCAGCCCAAGGCGAAGGCCAAGCCCACGCTCAAGCAAGGCCTCTACGGACCAGCTACTCGTAAGTGCCTAAACTCGGTCCTTAGTTGTATACTTGCTTGAGATTCAATTTGATACGGGGTTGTAATAACGGAGCATAGTCTCCCCCCGCTTGTAATAACGTGGCTTGGCACACCCACACACGTGCACTCTCTTAGTTGTGCACGATTTTGAACACACACGGGCCTAATCAGCCCCTAATACATAAGTATATATATATATACTTTCATTTTCGAAGGTTTTTTTGCTTAAGTTGGGTGCGTTGTCTTTCAATTCAAGCACTCACTCACATTGAGCTTTAGCTCTTATTTGAAAGACCCAAGTAAGGGCCGACCTATACTATTTGGGTTTTATTTCATGTCGTGTGAGTAAGTCTTTCAATTCAAGCACTCTCATACACATTGAGCCTTCACTCTTACTCCCAAGACCTTAGTCAAGGCCATACTGCAATTTGTATTTGGGTTTAATTTCATGTCGTGTGTGTAAGTCTTTCAATTCAAGCACGCACCCACATTGTGCCTTCGCTCTTATTTGCAAGACCCGAGTAAGGGCTCATATACATACTCTATATACATATCTCCCTTCAGCATTTATATTTCAAGTCATTTCCCTTCAGTTATTTCCCTTCAGTATTGTCTTTACATTTCGGGTTTTCCCTTTGGAGTAGCGTGAGTTTGCATTGCATCTACGCCATACCACGAGGTAGGACGCATATTGCATCGAAGCAAGCCCCGCTCGAATTCGCCCATGTAGTGGAGTGTTCATAACACACAAACTAGGTGGCCCGAAAAGGGATAAAAGAAAAGACTTAGGCACGTGCAAATCCACGTGATCTAAAACATGCAATCGCATTTTAAAGACCCGAAATAGACACCTCGAACCGCTTCGTAGACTTTCTCTCCAAAACTCAATTTTTGCAAAGCGTACAGACTGACCCTTGCGCATCGGTGCAAGAAGGTCTGCGACGACAAGAGCTTACTTGCTCACAGTCGCCACGTTTAGAAGTCAGTATTAAAAATATCTTCGCTAGATTAAGTAAGCTAGCTGGCACGCCTTGTTTGCATACATAGGCCTTAGACACACGAGAGGATCCGCTCCGAGCCCTGAAAAAGGCGAGAGGCGGGGATTTTCTCGCGTCTACAGTAAGGCACGGTAGTGGCAGGTCTTGGTGTTTAGGTGGGGTGATGGTGAGGTGCGTGGGATAAGAGATGGGGTAGGTGATAGGGGAGCTAAGGTCACGGCTTTAGGTAGGTGGAAGGGTATGATAAGGGGTGTCTAGCTAGGATAGGTTCGGCTGGGAGTGTATGGCATGGGATGGGATATTGAGTTGGGGTGTTAGGTGGGAACTAAGGGAGTTGGGTGTCTAGGGGAGCCGGGTGAAAGGGGAATGATGGTGGCTAGCTGGAGGGCTAGGAGGTGGTGGCAGGTGGTGGTTGGGGTGTGGTAGTGGTGGTAGATAGGGCGTTGGTCGGCTGGCAGGTGAGGCGGTGGAGGTTGGTGGTAGTGGTAGGAAGTAGGTCGGCTACGGGTGGACGCCGGGCGCTAGGCGCCAGGCGGGTGGCAGGTCGGCAGGGAGCATGCAGGGCGCGCGCAGGGGGGCTGCGCGCTTACAGGGCGCGCGAGTGGCGCACTACGGTGCGCAGGGTGCGTGGGTGACGCGCTACGGTGCACGGCGCGCGTGGGGGTACGTATGGGAAGGTAGGTTGGTTCGGGTGTTTAGGGGATGTGTGGGTAGTTTAGGTTTAAGGTGGGCTAGGGTGTTAGGTTGACCTAAGTGGGATTAGGGGAGGTCGGTTATGTGGTTTAGAGGGATTAGGAAGACTGGTTTAGGGGGGATTAGGGGCTTACCTCTTAACAACGGTTTAGGGTGTGCTTGAGCTCCGATTAACCACCTTAAGCCTCTTGTCCAAGCAATATCAGCCCTTCAATTAGGCTGGGGCAGCCCTTAACTATCCCTACACTAACCACAATTAATAAAACCCTAAACAAAGAAAGCACTAACCACTCACCTTGGACCTTCTCTCTCCTCCCTTGGATTTCACGTGAACCCCTTACAATGGACCCCCCTCACCTCTATTTATAGGCATTTGAGGTGGGTCTTGGATTTGGGTTTGGGTTTGAGATCTCGATCCAGACCCAAATCCAAACACTATTTGGATCCAATCCAAATCCAAACATTATTTGGATCGACCCAAATACTATTTGGATTAGCCCAAATCCAAACACTATTCACTATATGGATTTGTATCTGGATATTTATGGTCCAGATCCAAGTCAAAATTTCTCTAGATAGTCCTTCTTGGCTTCTTGAGGCGAATGATCTGTGCGCGCACTGGCTTCATCAGTGACCCGTATGGTGTTGGGTTTCCCCAATCTGTGTCGTCTAAACTCCTTTTCGCCTTTTCGGACTCCGTTTCTTCTCATTTTCGGTCTTCCTGGTTCAGATTCAGGATGCTTGAGCGAGAATGGTCGATCTGGCTTTCTGATGCTCCGGTTTGGCATCTGCTTTGTGCCTGGGCCTTCCTTTCGCCTTTCGAACCTAGCTTTTATCAGTCCAGGTTGCTCTTCTAGGTTTCAGAACAGACTTCTGAAGTTGCTTTTGGTTTTGGCCTTCGTGACCGGCTTGTTGGGTTGCTTCTCGATCAGCTGTCATCTTCGCATGCTCCACCTGTTCGCCTTTAACTTTTGGAAAAATGGGGCTTAGCCCGGGTTTTAAAACTCCTATTTGATAAAGGGCTTCAAAACACTATTTACAAGATTAAAAGTAATATGTACAGAGTTTAAAACAGTATGTACATGTTTTCGAGTATGTACAGGGTTTCTGGAAGGCTCTTGGGTTTCCAAACTCAAAATGGCCCTTTGGAGCTGCTTTTGTAAAACCAGGTATGTTTTTAGAAAGTCGTGGGATTTTGGGGTGTTTACAGATGCCCCTCTTTGGTATTATCCAAATTATCCAAATTTATTTGGATAATGGCAAAGACGACAACACCTCTATTCAATGTCTCCCTGGATCTATTCTCGAAAATATGGGATCATCCCAATTTTTGAGCAAAACCTTTCTTTAAAACATGGTAGGAGAAGATATCACGCCAAAGGGGACTTTCAAATATGGGTTCCTGGTCCTAAATGGGGATCATGTTATGAAGTGTTCATGTGTTGTAAACACCCCGAAATCCCACGAACTTCTCAAAACAACCTGGTTTTGTAAAAGCAGCACCAAAGGGCCATTTTGAGTTTGGAAACCCAGGAGCCTTCCAGGCAACCCTGTACATATGTTTTAAACTTTATATGTTTTAAATATGTATAATATGGTTTTAAAAACCTTTTAAAACATATTTTGGAACCCCGAAGCAGCTTGGCCTAATCAAGACAGGACTAGAAAAGCTAAAGAGAGCCCGGAACCGGAGCACAAGTTGAGCCCGGCACAGCAACTCTCGTATTGAATCCACCCCCAGGATCTCGAACATCCAAGACCCTGTTATCATCAAACATCACTTGAAATCATCTCTGGAAGGTGAAAACAGAAGCGGACGATCATGTTGGTGAAGACCCAACGCAGACGAAGTATTGATGCTGTCAGACCCCGCACAAACCGTTCGTTTTGAACACAGCCTGAAGGAGTCAGAATTCAGTTTGGATTGGATCTGGACCATATATATCTAGATCCCAATCCAAACCCATGTGTGGACTTGGATTTGGATTTGGATCCAGAGATCCAATCCAATATCCACATCCATGGCCCACATCACCTTCTCATAAATGGAGGTGGGGCTCACTTGAAATTCATGTGGGATTATGGGCATGAGAGAGAGTGGGGGAGGATAAGATTGGAGTGTGATTGTAATTAAGCTTGACTTGTGTGTCAAGTTTGGGGTTAATCATGTGGGTTAGCCTAATTAGCATGGGTTTAAGCTTGTATTAGCCAAAACCTAACCTAGGGTTGCACCAACATGATGCAATTAGGTCTATGGGTGATGCAAAGGGAGCTCCCTAACCCAATCCTAAGTAAAAAACCCTAATCATAGCCTTTTACCCTAATCCTGTCCTAATCCTAGCCTAATCACCTAACCCACTTCCCTAATCCCGGCCTAATCCCAACCTAATCATCTAACCCACTTCCCTAAACCTAGCTTAATTTCCCTAAACCTAACCTAATCCTAGACTAATCACCTAACCCACCTCACTAAACCTCACTCCAAAACCAACCCACCTAGCTAAACCCTAAACCCCTAAACCACCCCACCTAAACCTAGCACACCATCTACCCAAAACCCCTTGTATTAAAATATCTGGCCCCTCCCCAAAACCAGCCCACCTTATCACCACACCACCACTACCTAAACCACCTTACCACACTCCCAATACCAGCCCCAACCGCCATCTCCAGCCCTATATAAACCCCCCCCCAAGGGGCGGGTTTTTCAACTTCTTCCAGCCCACCTTGGCCCAGCCAACTCCAGCCACCTTCCAACCAAGCCTCCCGCCTTGCTCCACCTGCACCACCACACCCCGGCCAGCTCCGCCTCGCACCACCACTGCCTCCCGGTCTGCTTCACTCCACATCGTCACCATTTCCATCCGGCCGAACCCCATCCACTTCAACCGCCCGACTGCCCCTCTTCCATCCACCGCCTCTCTTCATCACCCGGTTAGTATCTCAACCTAACTCTATCTCTTCTTCACTCCCCCTCCACTCTCAACCACCTACACCACCACCACATCACCCCAACACCATCTACCCATCATCCCTACCCATTCGGCCAGACCTTAGCCATTTTCAACCACCCGCCTTGAACCACTTCCCCTAGCAACACCCGGCCACTCCACTTAGCTCCCTAGGACCTGTCCCTTCCACTCTCCACCAGCCCTTAGTCCTACCTTACACCACACCCTAGCTAGCTCCCTTCCCATCCACAACATCCCTAGCCACCCTAGCAGCCGGCCACCACCAAACTTCCCTTAGTCGGCCACTCCAACCAACTGTACCAAACCCACTCAGCCAGCCATACACTCCCTTAGGCTCCCACTTAGCTCTACCTTTCCTAATACTACACCCTCCCTTAGTGACCCTACTTATTCACCTTAGCCCAAAACACCAAGGCAGCCCCTTTCTAGCAGTCGGCCACCTTCAAGGCGCCCTTCCCGCGCACCCAAGTCACCCGGCCAACACTTCCCCTTTGCCGTTCAACTCCGAGGAGCTCCCCCTTGCAGCCCAAGGCGAGGCCAAGCCCACGCTCAAGCAAGTCATCTTCGGACCAGCTATAAGTAAGTGCCTAACTCGGTCCTTAGTTGTAGACTTGCTTAAATTAAATTTGATACGGGGTTGTAATAACGGAGCATAGTCTCCCCCCGCTTGTAATAACGTGTCTTGGCACACCCACACACACGTGCACTCTCTTAGTCGTGCACGATTTTGAACACACATGGGCCTAATCAGCCCCTAAGATATAAATTTATGTATATACTTTAAATTACGTAGGGTTTTGCTTAAGTTGGGTGTGTTGTCCTTCAATTCAAGCACGCACACACATTGAGCCTTCGCTCTTATTTGTAAGGGCCGTGTTATACTATACTTGGGTTTAATTTCATGTCGTGTGCGTAGTACTTCAATTCAAGCACTCACACACAATGAGCTTTCGCTCTTATTCCCAAGACCTTAGTTAAGGCCATACTGCAATTTATATTTGGGTTTAATTTCATGTTGTGTGCGTAGTACTTCAATTCAAGCACTCACACACATTGAGCTTTCGCTCTTATTCCCAAGACCTTAATTAAGGCCATATTGCAAGTTATATTTGGGTTTCATTTCATGTCGTGTGTGTAGTCTTTCAATTCAAGCACGCACCCACATTGAGCCTTCGCTCTTATTTGCAAGACCCGAGTAAGGGCCCATATATACATTATATACGTATTTCCCTTCGGCATTTACATTACAAGTCATTTCCCTTCGGTTATTTTCCTTCGGCAATTTCCATTACAAGTCATTTCCCTTAAGTCATTTCCCTTCGGCATTGTCTTTAAATTCGGGTTTTCCCTTTGGAGTAGCATGAGTTTGCATTGCATATACGCCATACCACGAGTTAGGACGCATATTGCATCAAAACAAACCCCATACTCCCACTCAAAGTCGCCACATGTAGTGGAGTGTTTATAACACACACCTAGGTGGCCCATAAAGGGATAAAAAGAAAGACTTAGGCACGTGCAAATCCACGTTATCTAAAATCTAAAAATCGTACAAACAAGACCCGAATCAAACACCTCGAACAGCTTTCGTAGGTCCTTCTATCCAAAAACTCGATTTTTAAAGCGTACAGACTGACCCTTGCGCATCGGTGCAAGAAGGTCTGCGACAACAAGAGCTTGCTTGCTCACAGTCACCACGTTAGAAGTCAGGTTCTAGAATATATCTTCGCTAGCTTAGGTAAGCTAGCTGGCACGCCCTGTTTATTTAAATAGGACTTAGATACACGAAAAGATTCGCTCCAGGCCTAAGAAACCAGGGAGGCGGAGATTTTCTGCGTCTACATGTGTGAATATGCAAGTGCATGATATGGATGAGACGCCAAGAAGGGCGACCTCCTAGAGACCAGATGGTATGGTTGGACTTTTGAGACTTATGAAGACCTGCTGCTTCAAGTGAGCGGGCCTTATGTTTCTCGATGTTCGAGTTTTCAAAATCTATTTACAAGAGGGAAACTGCTTTTAGCCTCGATCCTAAGGACCTTTGGCTCCTCATGTTTGCCTTTACTTGAGTCTTGACACTCGCTAATCTAGCGGAGGTTTTATAAGAAAACAAGCTAAATTTCAAAATCCCTACGCCTCACTCGAAACTTCGAATTCTCAAACAAAATGAAATTCAAGTAAGTAAATCCTATTTTTACTTTAGGACTCCTCAAAATGAACCATGTTTTACTTGGGATAAGTCGTAGGGATGGGAAAGAGATACCACGGTCCCTTCTAAAGCGTCCCATGGTTTTAGGTATAGAAGGCGGAAAACTGCTCTTCTTGAGCTTTTTGGCTTTTTCTTTCTTTTTTTATAGAGGGTCTCCTTCGAGAGTATTTTTTTTTATTCCCTCTTTTCCATAGAAGAATCGATTTTCTATTTTTGAGATTCAGCTTTCCTTCTTTGGGAAAGAGATTTTGGTAGGGATTTCCCTTTGTTTTCGCCAAATTTTCCTTTTGGAAGGAGAAGAGAAGGGGGGAAGACTTTTCCCAAGGTCATACTCGATCCATTCCAGATCAGCCTATTTAGAAATAGCACATACTACTTGCAAGTATCTTGCTATATTGAACTAGGCCTTTCTTTGTAAGAAGAAGGATTTTGAAATGTAACCCCGTATTTGGAAAGCTCCACTTTTTTGTAAGTGTGAATTCTCTCATTCAGGGTCACCCAATTTGCCTTTGATCCTTGCTTTCGAAGTTTCGAAGCAAGTTTCCCAAAACATTTCCGAAAATGGGAATTTAACTAGACCCTACACATGATACTTCTTTAAGTATTGAATATTGATAGGATCTGTTAAATTCCTACCTTCTACATCGATCAACCAGTATGAGTTGTTTGTAATGAACTACAGGATCTGACACATAAGGTTTCACAACATATGATCATTGAATGCATCCATGATATTGTGATAACTTTGCATTATAATATATGTATTTTGCATAACTATATGGTTGACAATCAACTTATATTACACAAAATAGCACATAAGAATATATTACATATGAATATATAACATATAAGGTTGTGCTTAATTAAAAGATTAAAAACTAATCAACTAGCTTTAAAATGCCTTATTTGCCATTATCAAATTCAATTGCTTATAATATTGAGTAAGTCGATCAATAGGAGATTACTTGTGATATGCACTACCCATCCATTAGCCTACTTGTTGTTCTCCATCTCGCCATTCTGGTTGCATAGGAACTCTAAAAGTTGGGAAGTACTCATAAATTCATACATATAATTAAAATATATAGCTTGTTAATTGTTGAATAAAAAAGTTGAACTATACATATAACAAACAATAATACATTATTAATTAAAGCAAATAAGTTGTTTGTACAAATACTCTAGTGTAGCTACACCCCACGTGTAATTGTCAGCCCTCCAAACTTTGTGTGCTAATAGATTCACAAGCCTTATGGGCATCCTATATCTAGACTCCTGATACAACGTGTACCCTAACTAATACAACAAATAATATAAGGTCTTATTTTTGTTACTTGCTCTCTTATTTGAAAAATTAGTTCAGAGTACCTCAAACTTAACGGTCCCGAACTTAATCTCACTTACGATTTTATTGATGCCCACTCCTAGCATATCAATCAAAATATATTTCCTACTTCTAATCATCATCTCCTTTGTCAAGGTAACAAGTTGGCCCTCTACTGGAAGACCAAGTATCTCATTGATATCCTGCAGTATGATAGTCATCTCAACCCATGGAATGTAAAAGATGTTTGTATCTGGTTATCAATGTTCGATAAAAATAATAACAATGCATGATCTATTACCTCATATAGTAAGTACGTTTGTCCAATCAACCCACTATGTCATGCAATCTCAACCCAATTTTCAAGCCTCATATTTGTCCTCTTCAATCATGAAACTCTACCTACATTGTAACAAGTATGAGCTCTTATCACTTTTCATATTGCTTGCAAATATCTCTTTACAAAATATATTATGATATCAAATATAAATTTACACTAAAGTTTTAAAGTACCTATTTCTCTCATATCTTATATGCAATGTGACCTTCAAAGCTCAAGAGTAATTTTGTCATATCAGGATATCTCTTATCATCACTATCAATCTCAATATCTGAGATTGACATATATGCCTTATAACGTGAAAGGTTGGCTTCCTCTTCTCCTTGTTAATGTCTACATGAGCATCCCCATATGACACTGCATTATGTCTCCTAGATGAACCGGTGTTACATCTTTGTACTCGTACCCTATGAACCATATTTGTATAGAAAAAAATAATTTATGAGATTGAGATTTAAGCTAATAGCATCAAAGTGGGAGACGTGCTTGGGGCACGTCTTCCTCAATTGGGATACACGTCTCCCAACCATGTGATGCTGAAAAACTTTAATTTTTTGAAGTCAAATCACGTGATAAATTGCATTAAATGAATGGAAAATGAAACAATAGTACAAGTTCAACAACATACCTCGATAAATCGACGAATCTCCTTCGAATTTACTCAAGAAATTGGATTTCTCTTCTTCCTCCCCTTTCTCTTATAGGTTCTCCCCAAATCCACTATTTTGACACATTTCAATCCGTTCTTTTGGTATAAATGATTACAGATCGAGTATTGCATGGCTAAAATGCGATGAGAAGTGAAGAATGGATGGAAATGAGGGTTGGAAGTTGATTCATGCTGGAGGAGAGAGTTTCATTTTCAGCAGAAAAGATATTTTCATAAATACTGAAAATGACTAAGAGTATTTTGAGAAAAGCGATAAAAATGAGATGTGTCTATAGTAAAAGGGGTGTGCGCGTATCAATCCTAAAATAATATTAGCCAAGGAGTGGTACTTCATAATGATGTATTATATCATAATACATTTGCATGATGGTGACCTCAACACTAATACCGTGCAAATACAAAACCAAAGCAAATCAAAACAAAACTTTTCCATGTGTCGGCTATCACTGAGCTTCATCTATAGTCATATTAGAATTTAATTTTAAAAATAAGTAGTAATTTATATTTTTACACATTTTACTATGGCTTTAAACTGTGTATTTCTATTCTATTATGGTATTGCTTTTATAGTGTTTTGTTACATTTTATCAAATATAAATTTTGTATTACTATTGTATAAATGAAATTGCCACTCGGTAATTGGACACTACAACTACCTTAACTACGGGTCCGTTTCAGTTTCGAATCACTCAATACACAAACTCGAAACACAATTTTCGCCATCATGTTATAGTTTATAATCATTATCATAAGATTATATATTTAAAATATCAAAGCCCAAGAGGACATATCTGAACACAACGCAAAACTGCTATTGATTAACACTACAGAAAAAGTTGTGACACAGTCCAAAAAGTCTTTGTATGTGTCTACCAAAAGTAACACAAACAAACCGTTTGTGTTCTATCTCTTACAGAACTAAATGATAGATCTTAAACACCGACCATTCATTCAGAACGAGGTACACTCAATACAAAAAGTTATATAAAAATTATAGACATTTTGCCGACTAAAGTAATAAAAATAGAGAATCACAAGAAACCCATCACAACTATTCAATTTTTGAGATAAACGGTTAAGATGATAAAATAAAAGGCATTTAATGTAAATACAACATATAAAAGTATTTATTTTTTAATTCAAATATTCATCATTGATCATGCCAATTAAATATGAATCTTATGATTTTTTTTATTTTTATAGGTTCCTTAAATATATATCTCTCCTCTTATTATATATACACATACACACATATTTTTGAGTCAAGTTACAGTCACGAGAACCTGCACCTAACCTGGGTGAACCCTGAGCATAATCCGATTTTCTAGTCAAACATGTTGGGGTCACTTGTACCCGAAATGAAGACATGATTGGCCGTAGGGGTGTGCATCAGTTGGTTTGGTTCAGTAAGCGAACCCAAACCAAATTATGGAGCTAGCTGAACCGAAGTGAATGGAATTAATTCGGTTCAATTTGGTTATTTGGTTTTGTAGACATGATTGATCGAAATATATTAGGTAATATTTATTATCAATGCCAGTATAGAGAGATCTGTACAAAAGTACATAATAAAGACAATTAGATTATAAAGCTCGAACTTAGAGATGCTAACACCCAACCACTAGTAAAGAAATGTAGAAAACCACTAAAGGAGAGTTCATAAATTCTTGTAGCCAGTCTTCTCCGTGAAATTCAAGCACTCCCTTGATAATGAATATGTTCTTATTTGTCGAAAGAAACATTCAAGGAAAGTAGAGGAGATACTTTGATACTTCCTTGAACCATGGTACAACAATTAAATCATGAAATGTATAAACTTCAAGACATTTACTTTTGAAATGTAACACCAATAACCTGCAATTTTCTCCAAGGTTTGTGAACATGACTACAGATCAGAAAAACTAGATCTCAAGTGGCCTTCAAGCATACTCTGCTATATAGGGTGTGGGCTCCAATCTAGTATCGACAAATAGTAATAACATGACAAATCAACAACAGATAGTAATAACATGACAAATAGTAATGATAAAATTCAATGCAGAACAAATCAATAACATATATTATCACTATCACTAATATAAGAAAAACTCAATTAAGATACACCTAAAAAATAGAAGGGCAATTCTTGACAAACCATGGGTACATATATAGTGTAAACACCAAAAATTTCCTAAAAATAAGGGTTACCCCACCAAAAAAATTCAAATTTTTACAAAATCCAAAAATGATAGGGGTTTGTGGAAACAAAGAATCCATGTAGTTGACCCCATCTGGTATGATAAAAGGCTTAATTGTTGTTATTGTTGTTGTTCTTATAGTACAAAATCCAAAATGATCATTTTGCCTTCAAGGTTGTATACCAATATAGAGATCTTCCTACAAAAGAAAGAAACGTCTTAGGAAAATCTAAAGCTCAAAGAGTAAGGTAGCTTTTCACAAATTTTCCTTTTTATACCACGGGACGCTTTAGAAGGGACCGTGAAAATTCTCTCTATACCCCCATACTATTTATCTCAAAAGAGAAAAAGTCTATCATTATAGTTCTAAAGTAGGAATAGAACCTACCAATATGGATCTCATTTTGTTTGAGAATTAAGCCTTATAGTGTAAAAAAATGTTTTGAAATGTTGTTAAGCTTTTTCACCAATAAACAGCTCTATAGGAGTAACGGAGAACTAAGACCGAAGTTAAGGGAAATAGAGGAGATGAAAGTTCTAACTCATGGAAACTAAGGGAGAGTACCTTTCGAAAAGAATTTTACAAAACCCCATAGCATCAAGAAAATGGGCATAGATGTCATCCCACTAAGTGCAGCCACCCTTCATGGGATCTCATCAAGCTCCCAAAATATCTCGTAGAGTCTCCAACATACTTGATTCATCCATGGCATCTCACACACCTCATGTTCATGTGCATATGTAACGACCCTGTTTTCATTGGATTCATTGAGTCCCCTTTGTCTACACATTTAAAATTCTCATAAAAAAGTCATACCTTTTTTAATCAAACTTGATAGATGACATTTTGAAAGCTAAGGGTTTCTCTTCAAAACTAAAGCCTGCAGTCTATGAATCGTCTACATCAATAGAGTGGTGAAATCTCAAAAGATAGCATGTCTTAGGGTTGAGGCCTCTCCATCTAATCATAATAAACCTTCCTTTCCCAAGTTCAAACCTTTAATTCTAAAAATCCAAAAAAAATAAAAAATATATTAAAGAACTAAAAGAGATTATATACATCTAGGACAACCACTTATGAAAGTCGTAAAACTTCTTTTATCCTGAGGATTGTTGAACTTACTGTCGGTTCCCGAAAGAGCAGCCCCTAAGGGACGGTTTCTCAATGAGTTATGTAAGTATCATAGGTGTAGACACGGAAAATCCTCGACTCCGGGTTCTTAGGCCTGAAGCGAATCTTTTCGTGCTTACGTTGCTTTTAAAAAGGGCGTGCCAGCTAGCTTTCTCAAACTAGCGAAGTGATTTTTTGAAAATATCTGACTTTTGGGGCGACTGTGGATAAGTGGGTTCTTTTCGTCGCAGACTTTCTTGTACCGACGCACAAGGGTCAGTCTGTACGCTTTAGAAAAACTCGATTTTACAAACACGACTCTTTTTGAAAACTTGAAAAGTGTTTTATCTACTGGTTTTGTCAAATTTGCAACTTTTACACATGGGATCTATGCGCTCCTGTATCTCACGGGTTTTAGCAGATTTTGGCGTGTAGTCATGTGCATCCAGTGCTCGATTTAAGGTAAGTACTACACGTTTTGACCAATCTGATTCGATGCAAGTATGCTCCCTATCTCAAGTGTGGCGGATATGCAATGCAAACTCACACAACTTGAAGGGAAAACCCCGAATTTAAAGACATAACAGAAGTGAAATAGCAGAAAGGGAAATAGCGGAAAGGGAAATAGCAGAAAGGGAAATATGGCTATATCTTAGATGCAGAAGGGAAAATATATATAGCTATATCTTAAGAGCGAGAAGGCTCAATGTGAGTGAGTGCTTTAAGTGTATAAATTGAAAGGGCAACTCACACGACTTGAACCTTAAAAACCCAGCGGAAAGGGGAAATACGTATATATATGTAAGAGCGAAAAGGCTCAATTGTGAGTGAGTGCTTTTGGGTGTATAAAATGGAAGACAACTCACGCAACTTGAACCTTAAAACCCAGCTGAATGTATATAAATAGAACTATATCTTATGGGTTGTCGAGGCCCGTTTTGTGTGCAAAAGGTGTGCAGATAAGAGCGGAAAGGCTCGAGTGTACGTGTGTGATTCGTGTTTCAAACCATAATATTACATCTCGGGGGGAGACTACGCTCCATTATTACAACCCCGTATCAAATTGAATTGAATTTGAAACAACGTAAAGAATCATATTCGAGCACTTACTCGACTTTTGCTTGGGCTTCCTTTTTCAGCGAAACCTGACCTTGGATATAGCCGTTGGATGGACTTTCCTCTGCGAGATGACCAGCTGCGTAGAAGGTTGATCCTAGATCGTGACTTGGGCTAGATTGACAAGTTAATGCACCATGGGTTTCGGGCTTAGATATGATAGATCAAGGGTGAAAAACTAACGGATCTGAGTTAGGTCTAGGTGGTTCGTTTTGGTCGAAGGTTAGCTCAAGGCTCTAAGGGGAAAATCTGACCAGCTAGTGGTCGAGTTAGGTTTAGGGATAGTGAGTGATCTTAGGGGAATCCTAAGGTAAGCTCTAGGGCAATGCTCGGCCAAAGGGTGGCCGAGCTTGGGCTGATGTTGGGTGTTTGATCTCACGTGAGATCCTAAGGGAGTGGCTCGGCCAGAGGGTGGCCGAGCTGGGTAGGTGTAGGTTAGTTCTTTTGGTTAGGATCTAACTTAGGTAATGGATTTAATTTAGGGCAAAACCTAAAATGAACTCAGCTAGCTAGATGGGTGAAAACGGGTTCGTCCAAAGGAAGGAACCGAGTGTTTTAGACACTCGGTTTTGGCTAGGTCTCTAGGAGTAGTTTTGGTTTAGGAAATAGTTTAGGTGGTTTAGTGCTAGATGGTTTGGCTGGGAGGGATCTAAGGTGAGCTTGGCCAGCCAATGGCCGAGCTGGGTATGGTTCTAGATTAGGGTAGTCTTAGGTAGAACTAGGATCGTCCCATTAGTGAAGTTCGGCCAGCATCTTGGCTGGACTTTGGACGTCTCTTTGTTTTAGGGTTTAGGTGGTTTTGAGAGGTACGAAAAGAAGGGACTTTGGGCAGGATTTTAGGGGCTTACCTTGACAACCTATCAGCCCATTTGATCTCGTTTCCAACGCAGCCAATCTCCATTGAAGACAGCCCATCCAATGCCGCCAGGTTTCTCTCCATTTCCAGCAAAATACAAGGCGTGAGATGCTCTCTCTTGCACTTGAGTGCAGCCCACAAGACCAACCCACGTTTTTACAAAACAAGAGGGGAAGGCCAGCCCCTTTTGTTGACCTTCCTCTCTCTCTCTCTCTCTCTCTCTCTCTCTCTCTCTCTCTCTCTCTCTCTCTCTCTCTCTCTCTCTTTCCCCCCAACTATCCACGTGAAGTGCTGGAAAAATCGTCTCCCCTCAAAGCCAGCCCACTCACGTCCTTTTATAGGCCCCTTGTGTGGATATGGATCCTTTGTTGGTCTCTAAAATCTGGATCCAATCCAATCCAAGTTTCGTTTGGATATGGATCTTGGATCTGGATCTAGATTTTTGGATCCAAATTTGATCCAAATTTTTCTCTTCTTCAGTCCTTTCTGGCGTTTCAAGCTGGATGCTTCGTGCGGGTCCTGAGTTCATCAAGATTCCGTCTTACGCTGGGTTTTTCCCATTTTCATCGTCCAAGCTTCTTTTCGTCTTTCTGGACTCTGTTTCGACTGTTTCTTCTTGCATTTGACTTGGATTTTCCGTGATTTCAGAGATGCTTTTGGCTTGGCCTTTGATGCTTCAGGCTTGAAATGCGTTTGTGGCCTGGGCTCCTTTTTCGTCCTCGAAATTCACTTTTCATCGGGTTGGGCTTGACCTTTGAACTTTTTGATTCTTTTGCGACTGTTTTGAGCCAGGCTTCATCTGTTCGTCTGGTCTCTCATAAAAATAGGACTTTCGTCCATTTTCAAGATTTTTCATGTTTCAAACAGGGTTGGAAAACAGAATTTTGAAATGTTTTGATTTCCTGAGTTTTTCGAAAATTCTTATCTTTTGAACTGGTTTTCGAACCAGGCATTTGGTTTTGAAAAGTATTTGGGTTTTTGGGGTGTTTACAGATGCCCCTCTTTGGCATTATCCAAATTGATTTGGATAATGGAGAAGAAGATAACACCCCTGTTTTGTTTTCTCCCGGATTTGATCTTGAGAATATGGGATCGTCCCAAATTTTGAGCAAAAGAAACTTTCTTTTAAAAATCCGATAGGAGGGGATTTTTTTTTTTTTTTTTCTTTGCCAAAAGGGGACTTTCTATGGATCTAACCCTAAGTGGAGATCACATATGAAATGTTCATGCGCGGACCTGCAAAGGTGCATGCTATGGATGAGGTGTTAGAAAGGGCGATCTCCTAGAGACCAAATCATATGGTCGAACTTTTGAGACTTTTATGAAGACCTGCTGCTCCAAGTGAGCGGGCCTTACGTATGCTTGATGTTCGAGTTTTTCTGAAATTCATTTTTAAGAGGGAAAACTTTTCTGAGCCATCGATCATAAGGACCTTTAGCTCCTTGTGTTTGCCTTTACTCGAGTTTCGACCCTTGCTAATCTAGCAGAGGTTTTATGAGAAAATAAGCCACGTTTCAAAATTCTTATGCCTTACTCAAAACGTCGTATTCTCAAACAAGACGAAATTCAAGTAAGTAAATCCTATTTTTACTTTAGGATTCCCTGAAATGAACCATGTTTCGCTCGGGATAAGTCACAGGGATGGGAAAGAAGTACCACGGTCCCTTCTGAAGTGTCCCGTGGTTTGAGGCCAAGAAGGCGGAAAACTGCTCTCTTTTGAGCTTTTTGGCCTTTTTCTCTCCTTTTTTTCCATAGAGGGTCTCCCTTTGGGAGTATTTTTTCTTTAATCCCTCTTTTACATAGAAGACTCAAATTTTCTTTTTGATTCGTTTTTCTTTTTTTTTTTTTGGGAAAGGGCTTTTTGGTGGGATTTCCCCTTGTTTTGGCCAGGTTTTCCTTTTGGAAGGAGAAGAGAAGAGGGGAGGACTTATCCCAAGGTCATACTTGACCCATTCTAGGTTAGCCTATTTAGAAATAGCACGTACAACTTGCAAGTATCTTGTTATATTGAATTCGGCCTTTCTTTGTAAGAAGAAGGATTTTGAAATGTAGCCACGTATTTGGAAAGCTCTGCTTTTTCACAAAATGTCGATTCTTTCATTCAGGGTCACCCAACTTACCTTTGATCCTTGGTTTCGAAGTTTCAAAGTGGCTTTCCCTAAAATATTTTTCACAAAAATGGGAATTTAACTCAGACCCTATACATGATATTTTTTCAAATACTGAATATTTATAGGATCTGCTAAATTCCTACCCTCGACATCGGTTAACCAATAAGAATTGTTTGTGGTGGTTCCACGCACGACGTAAGGGCCATCCCACTTGGGCCGCCACTTTCCAAGTGGATGTGGGCCACGATGGTGGATGATTTTCAAAACTAGCTCTCCCACTTCAAAGTGGCGAGGTTTCATATGTTTTTCATAATGTCGGGCGATCCTTTGCTGGTATGCATGAGCATGGTCCATAGCAAGGAGTCGCCTCTCATCTAATAGATCTAGTTCGGCCATCCTAGCATGCTGAAGCGTCTCTAGGGGGAGGTCGAGTGCAACGGATGTATGAAATGAATGCAGATGTGTATGGATGGGGAGAATGGCGTTTGTGCCGTAAACCAACTCAAAAGGCGTGGCATTTGTGGGAGTGCGGATGGAAGTCCTATAAGCCCATAAGGCTTCATCCAACTTCTCGTGCCATGTTCTACCCTTCTCTAAGGTTTTCTCAACAATGCTGATGAGAGTCTTGTTGGTGGCTTCGGCTTGGCCGTTGCCTTGAGGGTAGTAAGGTGATGAGAAGTGATGATTTATGCCATACTTGTTGCATAGCTTGACCATCCGCTCATTTTTAAATGGGGTGCCATTACCGGACACAAGATCTCTTGGAACTCCAAATCGAGCCAAGATGTTTTTCCTAATGAAGACCACCACATGTTGTCCCTGGACATTTGTCAGGGAGGCGGCTTCGACCCACTTGGAAAAATACTCAGTGGCTGCTAAAATGAACCTGTGTCCGTTTGAGGCCTTTGGAAAAATTGGTCCTACGATATCAAACGCCCACATGGTGAATGGCCAGGGGCTGACCACGGAATGCAGTGATGATGAGGGGATATGAATGGCGTGACCATGCACTTGACACGGGTGACACTTCCTAACATGATCGTGGCAATCCTTTCTCAGGGTAGACCAAAAATAACCTGCTCTAAGTATTTTCATTGCCATCATGTTGGCATTGACATGACCTCCACATTCTCCATCGTGGAATTCGTGCATAACAATCCTAGCCTCGTCTAGGTCGACGCATCTTAGTAAGATGCCCGTAAAACTCTTTTTGTACAGAACCCCTCCCAAAATCGTGTATCGGGTGGAAATTTTTCGGATGAATGCCTTATCTTTAGACGTGGCATCCTCAGTGAATCCCCATTTTCTAGAAAATTCTTTATGTCATAAAACCAAGGTTTTCCATCAGAATTAGGGTTATTTTGGCAGATTTGCAAATCGTGTATGGAAGGAGTGGGTGAGTGCCATATTTCCAGGGGTCTGGTTCCCAAAGTGGGATCGACCCTTAGGGCTGAACCCAAGGATGAGAGGGCGTCAGCGACGCCATTATCCTCTCTTCCTACATGTGTGAGAGTGCACGATTGGAACGACTCAACCAGTCGAGTGGCCAATTCGTGGTATGGAAGCAGTTTTTCGTTTCGAACTTGCCAAATTTTTAAAACTTGGTTTATAACAAGGAGGGAATCTCCAAAAACGTCGATGCATGCTGCCCCTAGAGTTTTCGAAACTTTTAAACCTTGTATGAGTGCTTCATACTCGGCTATATTGTTGGAACATTCGAAATCTAGACGGATTGCTATGGGGATTTCTCCCTTTTCGGGGGATACGAGGATGATCCCGGCTCCTGCCCCTCGTTGGTTTCGTGCCCCGTCGAAGTGCATCTTCCACATTTGGTTTTCGAAAGAGTTAGCCAAAATGTGGTTTTGAAAATGGTTTTGCAATATGCCTTCATCCGGCATTTCATTGAGTGTGGGATACACATCTTCTAGGGGGAACTCAGCCACGTAGTCTGCTAGGGCTTGCCCCTTAATGGAGACCTGGTGATGGTATTTCAAGTCATACTCCATTAGAAGGAGTTGCCATTTGCCCAATCTACCCGTGAGAATGGGTTTTTCGAATAAGTGCTTGATTGGGTCAAGCTTGGACACTATCCAGATCTCATGATCTAGGAAATAGTGTCGAAATTTCTGGCAGGCCCAAACTAGGGCCAAGCACGTCTTCTCCATGGCCTGATAATTCCTTTCGTAAGCCAGGAGAGTTTTCGAAAGATAGTATATGGCACATTCCTTGTGAGTGTCATCCTCGTATTGAGCTAACAGAGCTCCCAAAGCATTCGCATGCACAGAAATGTAAAGTAGAAGAGGTTTTCCTGGTTTTGGAGGGTTTAAAACAGGGGGATTAACTAAGTATGCTTTTAACCTTTCAAATGATTTTTGGCACTCGTCATCCCATAAAAATTTCGTACCCTTTCTCAGCAACTTGTTGAAGGGTTCGCATCTAGTTGCCAGGTTTGAGATAAACCTGCGAATGGACTGTAGGCGACCTTGGAGGCTACGAATCTGCGTGAGATTGGAGGGTGGGGTCATGTCTATGATGGCTCTACACTTAGAGGGGTCGACTTCTATGCCCCTTTGGCTTACCATAAATCCTAAAAGCTTACCGGATTCTACACCGAATACGCATTTTTGAGGGTTTAGCTTTATGTTGTAAAGTCTAAGCCTTTCGAAAATCTTTTGTAAGCATTCGAGATGAGTGCATCGATTTTTTGACTTAGCCAGGAGATCATCTACATATACCTCCACGAGCTCATGAATTTGATCGTGAAAGATCGAGGTCATAGCTCTTTGGTACGTGGCGCCAGCATTTTTCAAACCAAAGGGCATGACCGTATAACAGTACGTGCCCCATGGGGTTGTAAAGGCGGTTTTAGCCTGATCTCGTGGGCTTAGTTTGATTTGGTTATATCCTGAATAGCCATCCATGAATGAAAACATTTCATGATTTGCAGTACTATCGACTATCAAATCAATGTTTGGTAAAGGGAAATTATCTTTTGGGGTGGCTTTATTCAAGTTTCTGAAATCGATGCATATTCGAATTTTCCCACTGGTTTTTCGAACAATAACTATATTGGATAACCAATCAGAATATGCAATGGGTTTTATAAATCCGGCTTTTAACAGATCTTCTAAACCCTCTTTGACTTGTGAATGCACATTCGGATGTATCTTCCTAAGCTTTTGTTTTATGGGTTTTGCATCTGAATCTAAGAGAAGACGATGCTCTACAACATTCGGGTCTATACCCGGCATGTCTTCATACGTCCATGCAAACACATCAACGTAGGTTTTCAAAAATGCAATGAATGATGCTTTTTCGTGCTCATGTAGACATGTGCCTACCTTAATGATTTTCGGCTTTAAATCATTCCCTAAGTTTATCTCTATAAAATCCCCTCCTACTGATTTCGAAGGTTTTTCAAAATCGAGAATTTTATGAAATTCAGGGAGCTCAGAAGTAGGATCTTCCTCGAGGAAATCCAATTCTGGGCCTTGATCATTCTCAAGACTTCTAAATCCTAGGGAATTTGGACTTGACGCACAGTTTTCGCAAACGCTTGGTTTTTGTTTTGGATTTTCTACAGGTTTCGACGATTTTGGTCCTCTTATGAAGAGGACTTTCTTTTCGAAATTCTTTTCTTCTTCAAAACCTTTATCAAGAGCTGCTAAATACAGGATTTTGTTTTTGGTATTTTGTAAATTTTCGATTTTTTTGGATTTTTGTAAGGAAAGGACTTTAGGAACTATACAAACAACTCTTTTTTCGAGTTTTTGATCTTTTTCACATGTTTTTGGTTTTTGGGATTTTTCAATTTTTTGAATTTTGAGTTTTTCAAATGTTTTTGGATTTTTGATTGAGGGATCTTCCATCATACCTACAAAGGAAAAACGCCACTAGTTAGACTCCGAACAAGAGATCTAAATTGTAGGTTTCTGCTTGGGTAGGCTCCAGGGCACCCTTGACCCAGGTGGTCACAGGGGGTGGTTCTGGCGGTATTCTGGGAGTATAGCCGATCCCGTGTCGGCTCTGGTTGGCTTTTGGCAAAATGGGTTCTACGAGACCCTGATTTTGTGCCCCTAGACTTTTGTATGGCATATACCCCATGTTTAATAACATGTTCCATGATTTTTTGTTTTTGGAAAAGTTTTCATATAATTCGTGATCCTGGAACTTGCTATCGTCCATGTTATGCACATAAGGTTTTCTGTTCAGGGGTTTTGGAAATAGTGGATGCTTGGTTTTTCCTAGGATGGTTAGTGTTTTGAGTGGGCCAGCCTTGGGCGGCCCCTGGATGTGTACGACCTTCCTAGGTACCTGAAGGGTGAGCTTTGGTGGTTCGACCACGGTTTGCCCTGAGTTGACCTCGTAGGACTGGGAACTTGAAAAGCATGGGGAATTTTGAATCCCCTGAAGTTGTGGATGACTCTCACTTAGGATCACAATGACTTGGTTTTCAAAAGGGATTTTAACACATTTATGGAAGGTGGACGGCACAGCATGTAGGCTGTGTATCCAAGGCCTTCCCAGCAGTAGGTTGTAGTGGGGGTGGATGTCCAAAACATGGAATACCCCCACGTGAGCTATCCCTCCTGTTTCCATGGGAAGTTCAACGGATCCTAAAGGTCTGGACGCATTTCCATCGTATCCAGTGATTACGATGGTGCTTGGGTTTATGGAAGTTAAGGTGACTCCAATCTGATGTGCTATGTGAAGCGGAAGGATGTTGAGCCCTCCTCCCCCGTCAACTAGGCACCTATCTAGAGAGTGGTGATTTAATACCACCTCGATGTGTAGGGCCTGATTATGGGTTTCATAGGGTCTTTCGAGATCCTCTTCCGAAAACATGATAGGTGTTTTTGCACCTATGGACGCCACTTGGTTGGACAAGGATTCTGGGGTTATGTCCGAACTAACCTTTGCTCTTTCTAGAATTTTCTCTAACACGAGTCTATGCCTAGGCGAGGTTTGTATCAGCTCTAGGATGGACATGTTAATGGGAATTTTTGAAAGATGGTTTTCGAAATCATACAAGTTTAAAAAGACTTTTCCTTTGTCCGTTTTGGGCAGAACTCCAGGAATACACGCCTTTGAAGGGCCAGGCACACTGACCACCTTTTTAGCATTTTGTAGGTGCGGGGGTTGATAGATCCTCCCGGATCTTGTCACTTCCCCTACGATCAACCTAGGGTTCGTGCTTAAGATGGCTCTAATTGACTGTTTTGGAGTACCTTGAGTTTTTAAAACTGGTTTAATCGGAGACGGAACTCTTGGTGGTCCCCGAATCACTACTTGGGCAGGCTTCCTACGAAGGATGAGTGTAGATGCACAAGCAGAAAAACCAGACTTATATGTACGCGCTAGACTCTTTGAAATCGTGAGAGCACATACCTCTTTGCCCTTCCCACTGGTACTTGCATGATTAGGGAAGGGTTCTTTGAAAATAGCTTGGGTAGGCTCCGGTTCCTCAGTGACCTGGAGCCAGCCCTTTGCTATCAAGTTCTCGATTTGGTTTAGGAGGGAAAAACATTGCTTTGTATCATGGCCTTTGAGCCGATGATACTTACAAAATCGATTCAAAAACCTCCCTTTGGAAGTGATTCCCTCGGGGATTTCAGGGAGTTCGATCATGCTTTGGGCGAGTAGGAGGTCTAGGACCTCCGACACAGGTTGCCCCAGCGGAGTATACTCCCTTTTTTCAAATGGTTTTTGCATTTTTTTGTCTTTTCTGTTTTCAAAATTTTCGAAATTCTTTGAAGTGCTCGCCAGCCTTGGATCTACCCGGACATTGGCGATCTTGTGGGGCTTTTCCCCTTTGTCTATGGTGGGTAGTCCATAATTGCCAGGCTTTTCCAAGCGAGTCTTTGGGTTTACGCTCCCTTTCCATAGGTGGTCGTAAACCCCTTTTTTCAAATTCGTCTCAAAAAGAGATGCTTTTTTAATTAGTTTGTGAAAAGTAGAGATTTCATGTAAAGAAAGAAGAGTTTTCAATTCAGTTTTGAAATTGTCCAGGATGAGCATTACTGCGCATCCTTCGAATATGGGTTCTCGTACTTGTCCAAGGAGAGACCTCCATCGAACGATAAATGTATGCACATCTTCGTTCATACCTTGCTTCGTATCCCTCAAAGTGTTCAATGTAGGCGTGACTTCTACGTTGTGTGAAAATCTTTGCATGAAGCAGTTCGCTAACTCTTCAAAAGTTGCGAACTGGCTCAAATCGTAGGAAGCCAGCCATTTAGAAGCTATGCCTTTGAGGGATAAGGGGAACCAATATACCCATTTCATCGAGTCCTTCTTTTTCTTGTGGGCTCGACGAGAGAAAAGCTGTAGGTGAGACCTAGGGTCTCCCGTGCCATCATACCGATGGAAATTCGGTATTTCGTCGTCGTTGTCTGTTTCGTAATCTAAAGGGAGAAAATCAGACAGGACGTACGTTGTTTTCTCTCTATTTTGCCCTTTTAGCAACTGCTGTAGGGCTTTTCGATCCTTGTGAGTGAAGGAATCGAGGTATGGGTTGCCTTCTATCTCGGAGGTCTCCTTGTTTTTACGAGTTTTTCCAAACTTCTTTTTGGCCTTTATTGGTTCGCCATGTGACGAACATGAATCAGCTGCTTCAGCCTCTTGGCTGAGAGCAGCGACCTTGGCCTCGTATTCTCTTCTTAACTCTTCCTCCTTTTGTTTTCGATTTTTCAAAGATCTTCTAGAATGAGAACTTGAAGAGCATGAGAACCGGCTAGACACTTCATTGGAGTCTGAACTCGACATGACTCCGACGCTTTTAAATCCAACTATGAAATGCAAGAAGACAAAAGAGTTAAAACACTTTTGAAAACAAACGATGTTTTTAGAGATTGGTTTGTTTTGTATCAATTTTTCCTAAAGACCCACGTCCCACCGGGTGTGCCAAATCTGTAGACACGGAAAATCCTCGACTCCGGGTTCTTAGGCCTGAAGCGAATCTTTTCGTGCTTACGTTGCTTTTAAAAAGGGCGTGCCAGCTAGCTTTCTCAAACTAGCGAAGTGATTTTTTGAAAATATCTGACTTTTGGGGTGACTGTGGATAAGTGGGTTCTTTTCGTCGCAGACTTTCTTGTACCGACGCACAAGGGTCAGTCTGTACGCTTTAGAAAAACTCGATTTTACAAACACGACTCTTTTTGAAAACTTGAAAAGTGTTTTATCTACTGGTTTTGTCAAATTTGCAACTTTTACACATGGGATCTATGCGCTCCTGTATCTCACGGGTTTTAGCAGATTTTGGCGTGTAGTCATGTGCATCCAGTGCTCGATTTAAGGTAAGTACTACACGTTTTGACCAATCTGATTCGATGCAAGTATGCTCCCTATCTCGAGTGTGGCGGATATGCAATGCAAACTCACACAACTTGAAGGGAAAACCCCGAATTTAAAGACATAACAGAAGTGAAATAGCAGAAAGGGAAATAGCGGAAAGGGAAATAGCAAAAAGGGAAATATGGCTATATCTTAGATGCAGAAGGGAAAATATATATAGCTATATCTTAAGAGCGAGAAGGCTCAATGTGAGTGAGTGCTTTAAGTGTATAAATTGAAAGGGCAACTCACACGACTTGAACCTTAAAAACCCAGCGGAAAGGGGAAATACGTATATATATGTAAGAGCGAAAAGGCTCAATTGTGAGTGAGTGCTTTTGGGTGTATAAAATGAAAGACAACTCACGCAACTTGAACCTTAAAACCCAGCTGAATGTATATAAATAGAACTATATCTTATGGGCTGTCGAGGCCCGTTTTGTGTGCAAAAGGTGTGCAGATAAGAGCGGAAAGGCTCGAGTGTACGTGTGTGATTCGTGTTTCAAACCATAATATTACATCTCGGGGGGAGACTACGCTCCATTATTACAACCCCGTATCAAATTGAATTGAATTTGAAACAACGTAAAGAATCATATTCGAGCACTTACTCGACTTTTGCTTGGGCTTCCTTTTTCAGTGAAACCTGACCTTGGATATAGCCGTTGGATGGACTTTCCTCTGCGAGATGACCAGCTGCGTAGAAGGTTGATCCTAGATCGTGACTTGGGCTAGATTGACAAGTTAATGCACCATGGGTTTCGGGCTTAGATATGATAGATCAAGGGTGAAAAACTAACGGATCTGAGTTAGGTCTAGGTGGTTCGTTTTGGTCGAAGGTTAGCTCAAGGCTCTAAGGGGAAAATCTGACCAGCTAGTGGTCGAGTTAGGTTTAGGGATAGTGAGTGATCTTAGGGGGAATCCTAAGGTAAGCTCTAGGGCAATGCTCGGCCAAAGGGTGGCCGAGCTTGGGCTGATGTTGGGTGTTTGATCTCACGTGAGATCCTAAGGGAGTGGCTCGGCCAGAGGGTGGCCGAGCTGGGTAGGTGTAGGTTAGTTCTTTTGGTTAGGATCTAACTTAGGTAATGGATTTAGTTTAGGGCAAAACCTAAAATGAACTCAGCTAGCTAGATGGGTGAAAACGGGTTCGTCCAAAGGAAGGAACCGAGTGTTTTAGACACTCGGTTTTGGCTAGGTCTCTAGGAGTAGTTTTGGTTTAGGAAATAGTTTAGGTGGTTTAGTGCTAGATGGTTTGGCTGGGAGGGATCTAAGGTGAGCTTGGCCAGCCAATGGCCGAGCTGGGTATGGTTCTAGATTAGGGTAGTCTTAGGTAGAACTAGGATCGTCCCATTAGTGAAGTTCGGCCAGCATCTTGGCTGGACTTTGGACGTCTCTTTGTTTTAGGGTTTAGGTGGTTTTGAGAGGTACGAAAAGAAGGGACTTTGGGCAGGATTTTAGGAGCTTACCTTGACAACCTATCAGCCCATTTGATCTCGTTTCCAACGCAGCCAATCTCCATTGAAGACAGCCCATCCAATGCCGCCAGGTTTCTCTCCATTTCCAGCAAAATACAAGGCGTGAGATGCTCTCTCTTGCACTTGAGTGCAGCCCGCAAGACCAACCCACGTTTTTACAAAACAAGAGGGGAAGGCCAGCCCCTTTTGTTGACCTTCCTCTCTCTCTCTCTCTCTCTCTTTTCCCCCCCCAACTATCCACGTGAAGTGCTGGAAAAATCGTCTCCCCTCAAAGCCAGCCCACTCACGTCCTTTTATAGGCCCCTTGTGTGGATATGGATCCTTTGTTGGTCTCTAAAATCTGGATCCAATCCAATCCAAGTTTCGTTTGGATATGGATCTTGGATCTGGATCTAGATTTTTGGATCCAAATTTGATCCAAATTTTTCTCTTCTTCAGTCCTTTCTGGCGTTTCAAGCTGGATGCTTCGTGCGGGTCCTGAGTTCATCAAGATTCCGTCTTACGCTGGGTTTTTCCCATTTTCATCGTCCAAGCTTCTTTTCGTCTTTCTGGACTCTGTTTCGACTGTTTCTTCTTGCATTTGACTTGGATTTTCCGTGATTTCAGAGATGCTTTTGGCTTGGCCTTTGATGCTTCAGGCTTGAAATGCGTTTGTGGCCTGGGCTCCTTTTTCGTCCTCGAAATTCACTTTTCATCGGGTTGGGCTTGACCTTTGAACTTTTTGATTCTTTTGCGACTGTTTTGAGCCAGGCTTCATCTGTTCGTCTGGTCTCTCATAAAAATAGGACTTTCGTCCATTTTCAAGATTTTTCATGTTTCAAACAGGGTTGGAAAACAGAATTTTGAAATGTTTTGATTTCCTGAGTTTTTCGAAAATTCTTATCTTTTGAACTGGTTTTCGAACCAGGCATTTGGTTTTGAAAAGTATTTGGGTTTTTGGGGTGTTTACAATAGGCTAAAGGGTCATCATACAAATATTTTTTTTTAATAAAATAGAGGACAGCAAGCTCTACATCTCTAAGAAGCTAGAGCCTTCCCAAGCTATTTTCGAGGAGTCTTTCCCCAAACACGCAAACCTGGATCAAAGCTCAAAAGAGATATATTTCTCCCTCAAAAAATCTCATGAAATGGTCTCTCGTGCTTGTTGTGATCATGTATCACATGCAGTTCACTCTCCTTGCCACATACCACATGGTTCACCCATAATATTAAAAAAAATCCATGCAAGTAGTGATTCGGGGAGCGTGTTTTTATAGTGGAGTGGGGAAAACTTTTAGAGTTTATGCTCAATCAAAAGGGCATAGACGTCGACCCCTCTAAGTGTCGAGCCATCATAGACATGCCTCCACCTTCCAACCTAACTCAAATTAGGAGCCTCCAGGGTCGCCTCTAAGCCATTAGATGTTTCATCTCTAATTTGGCAACTAGATGTGAACCCTTTAACAAATTTTTGAGAAAAATTGTCAAATTCCTTCGAGATTCTGAGTATCAAGAGGCTTTTGAAATAATGAAAACCTATTTGGTAAACCCTTCAATTTTGAAACCTTCAAAATCAGAAAAACCTTTTCTTTTATATTTTTTCATACATAAAAAGGCATTGGTAGCTTTATTAGCCCAATATGATGATGATGTTCTTAAGTAGTACGCCATTTGCTATATTTCAAAAACTCTCTTAGGGTATGAGAGAAATTATCAAGCTATGGAGAAGACATGCTTAGCTTTTGTGTGAGCATGTAAAAAATTTAGACATTATTTCTTAAATCATGAGATCTAGATAGTGGCTAAAGTCGACCCCATTAAGCATCTTTTTGAAAAACCTATCCTAACGGGTAGGCTAGGTAAATGGCAACTTCTTTTAATAGAGTACGATTTGAAGTTTCTTCATCAAATTTCTATCAAGGGTCAGGTCCTCGCCGATCATGTGGCCCACCTACCCCATGAAGATACATATCTCATACTTGACGAAATACTCGATGAGGGTATAGTGATAAATAATTGAAACTACCATGTAATTGGCCAATTGTCTTGACTAGAATTAAGTATGGAAAATATATTTTGTTGGGACAAGAAATATGCAAGGGGCAGGGGTCTGCATCATCATCATATCTCCTAAAAAGGGAGAAATCCCAATGTTATTTTGCTTAGAGTTTCCTTAATAATGTGATCGAGTTTGAGGCACTCATAGAGGGCCTAAAAACTTTGCAAAAACTAGGAGCATTATGTGTTGAAGTCTTTGGAGATTTTATGCTTGTTATAAACCAAGTTTCAAAAATTTTGCAAGTCAAACATAAAAGGTTGATTCCATACTATGAGTTGGTCGATTGGTTCAAATTATGTAAACTCAGACACATTGGTAGAGAGGACAACACTATAGCAAATTCTCTTTCTTTGAGATCCTCCTTGAGGATTGACTCAAATCCTCAAGGCCATGGCATGAGAAGTTGGATGAGGCACTATGGGCCTGTAGAACTTCCATATGCACTCCAACAAATGCCATACCTTTCGAATTGGTCTATAGTACAAATGTCACACTTCTGATTCACACTAAGTTTCATTCATTTCATACATCCTTCACACTTGATTTACCCATAGAAACCCTACAACAAGCTAGACTTGCTTGATGAGAATAGGCTCCTTGTCATGGATCACGTGCAAGCATACCAGCAAAGGCTAGCCTGACATTATGAGAAACACATGAAGGCTTACCATTTTAAGGTAGGAAACCCTGTGTTGAAGACCATATACCAAAGTGGCCCACATCCTTTGAAAAAATGGTGGCCCAATTGTGAAGGTCCCTATATCATAAGATGGGCAGCAACTCACAATACATATTAGCTAATTGACACAAAGGAAAGAAACTTGGTAGACCCTATAAACTCTCAATATCGCAAGAAATATCATGTCTAGAGTCTACCACCAATTCTTTTGAAATGATTTTACAAAAAATTGTCTTTAATTTCTTGAAGAGGGGATCAAGTTGAGTATACGTTTCTTAATAAGGAATTAGTGCTCGGTGAAAAGATAGAGTGTTTTCAAAATCATTAAATGAAATTTCAAAAATTCTTATTGTACAAGATAGGGCCTAGTTAAAAACAACAAAATATTTTCAATAGTATGTGCTATTATGAAAAAAAGGGCATACTTGATTAGATTGACTATTTAAAGGGATAAGTTGTTTCCTCATCTCACTCTCTCTCAAAAAAGTGGGCAAAGACCCAATGCTTTGCAAGCCAAAGAAAAGAAAAGAAAAGAAAAGAAAGGAAAATCAACCTCCAATATAGAGGTCTTCATAGAAAAGAAAGAAAGTCTTAAGAAAATTTAAACCTCAAAGAGTAAGGTGGTTTTCCTTAAAATTTCCCTTTTGTATCACGGGATGCTTTATAAATGACCATGAGAATTCTCCCCATACCCCATACCATTTATCCCAAAGGAGAAAAGTCTATCATTATAGTCCTAAAGTAGGAATAGAACCTATCAATTTGGATCTCATTTTGTTTGAGAATTATGCCTTATAGTATGAAAAATGAAGTTTTAAAATATTGTTAAGCTTTTTCAACAATAAAAGCTCCATAAGAATAATGGAGAAAGGAGATGAAAGTCATGTCATATGAAAACTAAGAGAGAGTACCTTTTAAAAAGGAATTTTACAAAAACCCAAAGCATCAACAAAATGGGCATAGAGGTCGTCCCACTTAGTGCAGCCAACCTTCATGGGATCTCGTCAAGCTCCCAAAATATCTCGTAGAATCTCCGTCACACTTGATTCATCCATTACATCTCACACACCTCATGCTCACGTGCATTTGTAATGGCCTTACTTTCATTGGATCCAATGAGTCCTCTTGAGAGTTAGGACTGCTCAAGCTCAAAAAATGAGTCTCCTGGCAAACAAAAGGGAAAGTTCTTACTTTAAGTTAAATCTTGGAAAAAAAATTTAGTAGTATTATTTTTTGCCATGAACCAAATAAATTTGGTTAATAATAAAGATGGGCATCTGTAAACACCCAAATTTTCCTCAAAATGAGGGGCACTTTAAATCCTACAAAAAAATTTTAAAACTTTTAAAACATCTAAAAATGACCATTTTACCCTCAATGTTGTATTGGCAAAATTTCACAGTGTCAAGCATGTTTTCTTGAAGGAAGCAGTTATAGAAGTTAACATGGGGTATTTGGTACCAAAATAAGTTCTAACTATAAAATATTTGTAAAATGATGATTTTAGCCCTACAAAAATAAAATATTTAAAAAAACAAAAAAATAGAACAAACATGTTTAAAACATAGAGGAGAAATAAACAAGACCTAAGAAACTTAAAAGACTCAGGTTCAACGATGACTCAAGCTGAACCAAAAGTGTTAAATAGAAAGTCTAAAATACCCCCGATCAAGGAAGATCCTTCATCAAGCAACCCTACACCCATCAAGAGGTTAAAGCAGTCCAGAAAGGTTAAAAATATCAACACACGGAACAAGAAAAGGCAAAAAGATCAATCCATCTAGTGCACCACCACTTTCGGCTAACAAGCGTGCCACCCCAGCCACCAAAAGCAGTGCCACTGTGCCCATGGTGACCACACTCTAGTGATTGCCAACATGCTTCATGTGTCTTTCGGCTCATCGAGCTCTCTTCATAAAAGAGCTCTTAATTGCGTCAAGGACCCTCCCTCTATTGCTAAATGTTGACTCAAGCTAATGTATATATGGGAACTGCTAAGATATCTCTAGTTATATGTGCAAGAATGAGAAATCTCTCTTAATTAATCCTCCACCATCTTAAAATATTGGATTTATCACTATCTTTGAGTGTTTACTTACCCAAATAAATATCCAATTCAGTTTTTTTTTTTCTTTTATACCTTCTATCTTCATTTTGTTTTTAAGGTATTCTTCTTTAAAAAACCTCTTGACTTTTGTTTTGTTCCTACATTACCCGACTCATTTGCCACAAAGTTACATGTAGAGTTTCCACTTGATTGAGAGGCACTAACATTTTCAGGTTGATGCATTCTTCTATATTCATCATATAGGTCAAAGAGAGCTTCTCTCACTCCTTGAAATAATTTTTTTTCTATTGTTTGTATCATAAATTTTATGAAAAACAAATTGCATCACTTCAAATTTTTCTCAAGGATCAAGTACTACTGTAATAAAAATAAACTTGTTCATCTTCGTATGGTTATCTTAATATTTATCAAATTTTACTTTCATTCTTATGCCCATAGTCCTCACTTTCAAACCATCACTACTTGTCCACTTTAATATTATTCTAACTAGATCACTAATCTTTATCTAAAATATATTAGATGTGACATATGATGACCTTGAGATATATACAGTGATATTATAAAACTATTATAATATGCTACTTATTTTCCTTATAGACTCTCAATCAACACAACCAAAACCATTACCATCATCATTTGATTTCATCTCACACCTAAAGCATGAATCCCATGTATCAAATAACTCAAATGCCCTCCCAAATTTTTGGGCAACACTCAACATTTTGTATATAGAATTTCATCTAGTCACAATATCTAGGAATAAGTGGATCTTACATTGTATATTACATTCTTCAATATATTTTTTAAATTTTTGTATCTTTGCTGGAAATTGCCTAATATATTTCACCCTTTCTTTAACCAAGTAATGGAGTCATCCACCTCCTTTAGACCATCTTTCACCATCAAGTTTATTATATGTGCAATACATCTCATGCGTAAAAAATTATAATTTACAACACTAGTTCCCCAACTTATAATTTTTTTTCAAATATGAAATAACAACATCATTTGAACACTTTTTTAATACCCCATTCAAGCAAGCAATCAATAAAAAGCGTACCAATAGAATCAAGACAAAAATTTAATATTTTTTGTGCAAGTGCCACTCATTATCAATAAAATACACCATGATACACATGTAGTTCAATCGATAAAGATGTCCATGTGTATGTAGTTATACATAACTTTGAGTGTTCTTTTTCAAAAATTCCTTCAACTTCACTTTTTCATCAATATAGAATTCATAGTAGTCACATGATATAGTCCACCTAGATGACATTTTAAAATTAGGGCAAGCAATACCAAGTACCTTCCTAAACCCTTTACCTTCAATATGGTAATTCATTAGTAATAACCAGTTCTACAATAGCCTTTCTAATAGTCATTTGATCAAATTTTCATGTACATGAATTTCCTAAATTTTCATTTTCTCCTATTGATTGCAAAGACAACTGTTGTTGTTTAGCATCGACAATTTTAAGAAATTTCTTACAAGCACTAATATGAATTTTTAGAGTAGTACCTTTTTCTTGGGATCACAACAAAAATCTCTATCACAATAATTGTATTTTTCTTTCATATCACCTATTGATATATAAACTTTGTGAAATGCTCTCATATTTTAGATCTTAACTTCATTAGTTTTCTTTGTGTCTTTGAAGAAGTTGCACCATCACTTGGTCGTATTATATTCAAATTCACTTCTCTCATGTTAATTCTCTTGGCCTCTTGGCTTTTGAGGTAGACCTTGTAATTGAAATATCTCACATAATAAAAGGAAATATAAATAAGTATTACATGATAGCATATAAATATACATAAATAACTTTTATGAAATTATTACATAGTCAATAACTTTCATGAGATTATTACAATTTATATTTCATAGTTGATCGATATTTCTACTTCATGCATTTCTTATTACATAGAAATTCCCCTTCTAGATCATTCATAAAGATGGATATTCAGTTTAATTAGGATCATCAAAACAGGCTTTAAAAGAAACTTTTGGTTGCATAGAATGTCGGCTAGCACGGATTGTTAGTATATCTGCTATCCTAAATGTGTCCACCCTACTAACATTCTTTTCATCACACAAAATTGTTTAATGTCATGCTTTTTCTTAGATGTTTAAATCCATAGGTACTGCTATTTATATTTGAGCTTGTATTCAAGTTCTTATCATGATTTTATGCCATTGTATGTTTAAATCCTTGGAAAGTTTCTAAAGATTTGCAATTATGTTTGTTTATTTAATCCTTCTTTCTTGTCTCTGTAAGTATTTCCACATATAATCTTCCATGGGTTTTAATTCTTTAGTTTGAGTTGTATGCATATTATACAATCAACTAGGAAGATTCTCAATTGTGCTAGTTTCCTCTACAAACATTTTTGTAGCTAATACAGAAGCATTATGGATAAAACATGAAAAACTGATCTTTATACTACATGTTTGTAGCTCATAAAAAATAAAAAACTTGTTAGTAGGTATTTATATAATTTATTTAGTCATGACACATCACGAAGATATGCTTGAACCTGTTATTGATTTGTGAACATATCCAATTTCTAATGATACTAAAAAATAATGAGAAAAAAAAAGGAATAGTTCTATATGACTTCAACCATATGAGCTCCCCTTTTATAATGCTTAATGGGTTGTCAAACTAAAACATGAGTTATTTGCTAGAAATACCAACCTAACCCATCCTCGTTGATGTTGACAAATCTTAATACCCATTAACCACCATCACTATCAAGTATAAACAAAATAGCAAAACACCTCATGAAGCTAGAAAAACAACTACACTCGCTGAAAGGTACTAGAGTAAACCACAACAAAAATGCATAACTCATGCAAGAATGCCCGTAAACAAATTTGTGACAAGAGAGAGAGAGAGAGGGAGACCTTAATCAAGTAGAACTTAAAACAAAACACTAAACAACAAGATCCAAGAATAAGGCATGCATATTGATTTAAAAGGACAACATATACACATAATCCACAACACCCAATTACGAATTAAAGACGACGAAAAAGAAATTTACACATTGAGCCACGGGTAGACTGCTAAGAACATACTCAAACAACACGAAAATTATTTTAGGTGGAAGGGGGAGCCGCGGAAGTGGTCAAAAGCAGCAGTATCGACTATGCGCACGAAAGAGAATGGTAGGGTGACTATGAGAGAGAGAGAGAGAGAGAGAGAGAGAGAGAGAGAGAGAGAGAGAGAGAGAGACTTAGGAAGCAAGTAAAACTCTCCCATGGGCTTCTATAAATAGCTTCTTGACTAACCTTTACTTAGGAGTACAACCACCGTGCAAGAAGGAGAGACAGACAAAAGAAAACTAGAGCGTCACAGAAAGGGGTCGTATGATCATATTTGGTTTTTTGATTTTTCGATGGGATTGAGTTTAAATCTCTTAAAACAGAAACCCGAAATTTAATAAAAACTTAAACCGAATATAAACAAAAATTCTACGATCCCGAACCAAAGTGATGGATTCGGTTCGAATCGATTTTTCGATTATACCCGAATTCTCCTCACCCTTAATTGGCCGCACGTAGAATCACTTGAGAGAGGGCGGCTGCTAATTGTTAAAGTATTAATACAAGGGAGCACTCCAACTCTTTGGGTGGGCCCCAACTTCATGTTAAAAAATGGCATTCGGACAAATAACGACGGACAATCAGGAAACAGGGCCCTACCGATATAATCACCCTGGGGGATTTTCTCCCCTCCCGTTTTCGCGCTGACGGACTTTTTTGCGTTGCGATTCCGGCGACGACGACGACGACGACGACGACGGAGAGAGAAGATGAATCGGAGAGAAGGGAATGTTGGAGGGATGGATAGGGTTTTCTCCGTGGAGGATATTGCCGATTCGTTCTGGACCGAAAACCCTAGCGGTCTGAACCGGAATTCCTCCGAGTTGTTGCTGCAGAGATTCTATCAAGAGGACTCTCCCGCCGCTTCCTCTTCCTCCCCGCAGACCGACGCCGCCTCTGCCTCCTCCGTCGGAGTTCGCGCTAACAGAGGAGTAGGAGGAGCCGCTGCGAACGGTACGTTCGAGCGGGAGAAGCCGGTGGTTTCTCCTCCGATGGACACGCCGTTGTACCAAGCGATGCTGAAGCAGCGTCTGGATCTGGCCTGCGCCGCGGTGGCTCTTGCCAGGGTGCGTTTCATTTCAATTCTGTTTCATTTTTTCCCGTCCGATTTTCATTTCTGCTGGAGGTGATTTCCTCTTTGCGGTTAATAGTGAAATCCATTCGTCTCATTTATTTCCTGAAATTTTGTCGTCAAATGAAGAAAATATTGCCCTGACCGAGTCGTTGAGGACTTTGGTTTCGCTGTCTTGTTGTTTTTGTTTTTTTTTTGGGGGCATTTTTGGTTCTTACGCTGGCGTTTTATGGTTATGCTTCTCACTAGAGGATTTGTTTTGTTTTAAGGGTGTTTGAATGAGATTATTGTCCTTTCCAGATATTTGGAAGGTGTGTATAAGGCCTTTTGTCTGTGAATTTGTTGAATTTTTATGTGTTCCGGATTTTGCGATCCTTTAGACCATCTTTTCTATGTCTCTGTAGTCCTTTTGCCTTGCATGTGATTATTTTCATTTCCCTTCCAATTAATTGGTACCGGATTCGTTGCTTTGAGAGTTTCAGTTTCAAGTATCATGTCAGATCCTGATCCATCTGAAGATCTTATGAAAGTACCCTTTCAGGTCGAGCACGCCTTCATGATCGACCTTGGTACAATGTTTTTTTGTTTTAATATATGCAGCGTCATCGTTTCAGTGTCTTTGGCTATGCTCTTCATCTTATTTTTTGAAATGTTGATTTCTGTAGTATATTTCGTCAAAGTGCATCTCGTAAATTATATGGAAAACAAAGTGCAAAGGATGTTGCTTCTCGTGTTTGTTGACTTCTGATGAAATCTTCTTCATGACTCAGACGAGTGTTCATTGTCGTTGATCAGATCTGGATTACCCTTAATTTTCACATCTAAGGCTTGGGCACTATTGTTACCCATTATAGATGAACTATGAATTCGCCCTTTGCAAATGAACAAACTTGTTGAATTAGCATCTGTGCTGTGCAAAACAATGTCTGAAGGTCTTTTGACATTTGACAGGCATCAGGTGTAAAGTCACATGAAAGTTCTCTGGCTGTTAATGGGCACCAGGATTCAGAAGAACCTGAATTCTGTTCTCAGTCTTCTGGTAAAGGTAGAGCTTTTTGTACAATAACGACTTATCTATACGCCCAATTAGCTGTGCTTGCATTTTAATTGTTTTTAGTTGTAAAGATGTATAACAAGATGCCCGATGTTGAAGGTTCAAGTAGGTTTTGGCTCTATTCATGGAGAAATTGTGCTCAATGAAGGGCTTTTTGGCAAGGTAGAGCCCCGTATTGATAGTTGATAATTGTTTCTCTATGCCTCCACGTGATGGATATGTTAAGCAAGGAATTCCATAAAATCTCCAGGACCTGGTTGGTAAGGGATAAAAAATGTGTTGAGAACTATTCAAGAACCTTTTCTTTCTATTAATGGTTTACTTCATATTGACTCCTGAAAGTCTTCCAAAACCAATGCAGAACATGGACTTTCAATATTATGATATCAATATTTGTGGTGATTATCACTGACAGCAGTATAATTAATAATATTATTGCTATTGGTAGGAAATGTAATGATGTAAAAGATACAGTATATTCCTTTCTTGTAGAAAAAAGGACAAAGAGATACCATGCTAGATGATTTGGTTTCTCTAAAGAGAGAAAGAAAAATGAAGACCTAGTAGGACATGAAGAAATGTAACTGTCTAACATGGTAAATAGATGCTTGTTAAAACAAGTCTATGTGGCCTTCTCGGGATTTTCCTAGAGATAATATCTTAGCATCCATTGTATTTTGAAGATCTTAAAGTACTCAATTTGTTAAGCTGCCCAAATCTACCTGCTTACTACTGGACTGTTGTGGTGCTAAGACCGATATAGGGATATGGCTCGACCTAGCTGTTTCAAGTTAAAACCTTAAAACTTACCTTAATTTTGAGAGAAACTTTGAGCTCTCTCTCTCCCCTATATGCACTCCATCGACCGATTTTCTTTTTTGATTTTTCAATTTTTTCTCTTTTTTTTGTTTTCCATCCTTCTTTCTTCTTCTTCTATTTAGATCCCTGTTCTTTCTCATGGAAAAGGAGCATTAGCTCTTAGCTCCATCACAAGGTGCTCCAATGCCCTTGCTGTTGGTGGGGAGTCCAACTCCCAGGGGGAGTGCATATGTGTGTGTTGGGTTTCGGCCTCCTTTTGTAAATAAGAAAATGTGAGTCTAAGTGCATAAGTGCAACTATGCATCTTGAGATTTTATATTTTGTTACTTTAATTTCATTGTCCATTTTACTTTTTTCATTGATTTGTTTTGTACTTTCAATTTCTGAATGTCTCGGATTGATCTTATCAGAAATTCTAACCAACACTAAGACATGGAATCATCATTAGTAGCAACTAGTTTAGTTGGAAATTGTCCATGTTGTTCAATTGATTCTATTGTACATTCTTTAATTGTTTAACTTGTTCTGCCATTATATTTGCACATAAATGTTTGTTTAGATTGATTCATAATTATGATTATTGTGGATATGTTGAACTTGTTCTGCTATTATATTTGCATATATGTGTTTCTTTTTATTTTGTGAAAAATAGATGACTCATTATACAACAACAACAACCAATCCTTTTCCCATACTAGATGGAGTCAGCTACATGGATTCTTCGTTTCCACACAACCCTAACATGTGCCACGCTAGCCGTTAACTCAACATAACCTAGTTTATTATTTATTGTTTTTTCAATACTTTTGTTATTTTCCTCTTCCTCTTTTAACATTTTTGCAATCTAGAGTCTTCTACATATCCAAACTTTCTTAAACGATTTTTTCTCATTTTATCCTCTATTAGTGTCACACCCAATTTGTTTCTAATAACCTCATTATGTATACGGTCTTGTGACCACTCATCCATCTCAACATCTTCATTTATGCCATAGATTTTTCTTGTGTACATATTGATGATTAACTGCCAAACACTCGTAACCATAAAACATAGCAACTGCTTTATAATATTTCTTCTTATCACATAAAATACCTTATGCCCCTATCCATTTTAACCAACCTACATTAATTTTATGAGTAACATCTCCATCATTAAAAACTTATCCTAGGTATTTGAAACTTTCCTTGTGAGGAATATAATGTATGTCAATCTTAATTTTTATGTCTTTTGAAGTAACCAAATGATCAAACTTATATTTCATGTATTTTGTCTTTGTTCTATTAAGTAGGAAACATTTACTTTTTAATGTTTCTCTCCAGAGTTTCAATTTTCTATTTGCTTTTTTTGTCTCATCCACTAACATAATGTTATCTTCAAATAACATACACCAAGGTACTTCATCGTGAATATGTTTTGTTAACTCATCAATGACTAATATAAATAAATATGGACTTAAAGTTGATAACTCCGCCCATGTAAGGGATCACCCTTGCATTGCCGGTCCCAAGCCCGGATAAAGGAGGAGGGTTGTGTTAGGCTTCCGACAGCCAGCGTAAAACTTCATCGGATTTCTACAACATGGATTACAAAAATTATGAGCATTGCTTTGGGGCGTCCCCGCCTAGCGACGTGCTGCAGAGCCCGAATGCAGTAAGAAGTAAGCAAGGGCCACTACATTTTCGCCCGAATGTAGTGAATCAATTGCAGAGAGGGTTCCCACATCATGGACGGGTGTGGGTAAAGAAGTTAGTCCCGCTACATTGCCGCCCGAATGTAGTGAAAAATTTTCAGAGAGGGTCTCCGTATTTTGATTATGGACGGATGCGGGGGGTAAGGAAGCTAGTCCTAGATAATAAGATTTGTATTGGTTCTTGGAATATCGGAACATTATCGGGTAAGCTAATGGAGGTGGTAGATACTATGATTCGGAGAAAGATTCATATTCTATGTTTACAAGAGACAAAATGGGTTGGAGAAAAAGCAAAGGAGATAGAGGATACAGGTTTTAAATTATGGTACTCAGGTAAAGAAAAGGCCCGAAACGGAGTTGGTATTATCATAAATAAAGATTTAAAGGAGAGTGTAGTAGACATACAACGATATGGTGACCGAATCATGACATTGAAATTAGTGTTAGGAGTAGAGGTTTTGAATATAGTTTGTGCTTACGCACCCCAAGTAGGACTAGAAGATAGTATAAAGACAGTTTTTTGGGAAGAGTTAGATAAGGTGTTTCAAAAGATTCCACAAAGGGAGATGATTTGTTTAGGAGGAGATTTAAATGGACATGTCGGTAAAGAGGCATTAGGATATCAAGGGATTCATGGAAACTTTGGTTATGGGGATATAAACGAGGAAGGTAGGGAGATTTTAAATTTTGCTATGTCATTTGATCTCTTTATAGTCAATACAATCTTCAAAAAATGAGATGAACATTTAATTACTTATAAGAGTGGCTTATCACAAACACAAATTGATTACTTTATTTGTAGAAAAAAAGATAGAGCGTGTTGTAAAGATTGTAAGGTAATTTCAGGAGAAAGCTTAACCACCCAACATCGACTTTTAGTTATGGATTTACAAATAAAAAAATGGACAAAGAAGAAAAGAGTGCATCGAGCTATTCGGACTAAATGGTGGAACCTCAAAAGCGAGAAAGAAGATATATTTAAACAAAAAGTCCTTCAAGGAGATGTTTGGAATTATGTTGGCACACCCTCTGATATGTGGAACAATATGGCTATACATATTAGGAAAGTGGCGAAGATGTGTTAGGGGTATCTAAGGGAGGTGTACCAGCACAAAAAGAAGCTTGGTGGTGGAGTGAAGTAGTACAAAACAAAATCAAGGCAAAGAGGGCATGTTACAAATTACATTATGCTAAGAAAACTAGTGAAACTTTAGAAGCTTATAAGAAAGCAAAGAAGGAAGCAAAAAAGGCCGTTAGTGAAGCAAAAGCTAAGATTTGGGAGGACTTATATAAAAAACTCAACTCAAAAGAGGGTGAAAGAGATATTTTTAGGATAGCTAGGGCTAGAGATAAGAAAACTAAAGATCTTAATTATGTTAGATGCATAAAAGACGAGGATGAAAAAATTCTAGTGGCAAATGATGATATAAGAAATAGATGGAAAAACTATTTTTATAATCTTTTTAATGAAAATAAAGATGTTAGTATTAGTTTAGGAGATTTAGCTAAGTCAGAAAAGTATATAAACCACAATTTCTACCGACGTATTCAAAAGAATGAAGTCAAAGAGGCTCTTAAACATATGAAGAGTGGTAAATCGGTAGGACCAGATAATATTCCTATAGAAGTTTGGAAAATACTAGGAGAAATAGGAATCACTTGGCTCACAAGACTATTTAATGAAATATGGAAAAACCAAAAGATGCCCGAGGAATGGAGAGCAAGTACACTTATACCCGTATATAAGAACAAGGGAGACATTCAAAATTGTGCGAATTATCGAGGTATCAAGTTAATGAGTCATACTATGAAATTATGGGAAAGAATTATCGAACGTAGGTTAAGACAAGTATCAAGTACAACAGAGAACCAATTTGGATTTATGCCAGGTAGATCTACTATTGAAGCGATTCACCTTTTGAGACGTCTTATGGAACATTTTAGAGCAAAAAAGAAAGACCTTCACATGATATTTATTGATCTAGAAAAAGCTTATGATAGGGTACCGAGGGAGGTTCTTTGGAGAACTTTGGAAAAAGAGGTATCCCATTGACATATATTAACCTTATAAGAGACATGTATGATGGTGCAAAAACATGTGTGAGGACTCATGAAGGAACGACAGACTTCTTTGAAGTTAATATTGGGTTACATCAAGGATCAACTTTAAGTCCATACTTGTTTATAATGGTGATGGATGAGTTAACAAAACATATTCAAGATGAAATACCTTGGTGTATGTTATTTGCAGATGATATTGTATTAGTGGAGGAGTCTAAGGAAAAAGTTAATAGAAAATTGGAACTATGGAGAGAAACATTAGAAAACAAAGGCCTCCGACTTAGTAGAACAAAGACAGAATATATGGAATGTAAGTTTAATCATTTGGCTACTTCAGAGGACATAGAAATTAAAATTGGCACACATTGCATTCCCCAAAAGGAAAGTTTTAAATACCTAGGGTCAATTTTTCAAAGTGATGGAAGAATTGATGGAGATGTTATACATAGAATTAATGCTGGTTGGTTAAAATGGAGAGGAGCATCAGGTATTCTTTGTGATAAGAAGATACCATTAAAATTAAAAGGCAAATATTATAGAGCAGCAGTTAGGCCTGTCATGTTTTATGGTTCTGAGTGTTGGGCAGTTAATCATCAACATGTACAAAAGATGTCTGTTACAGAAATGAAGATGTTGAGATGGATGAGTGGTCATACAAGAAAAGACCGTATACATAATGAGGTTATTAGAAACAAATTAGGAGTGGCACCAATAGAGGATAAAATGAGAGAACATCGTTTAAGATGGTTTGGACATATAGAAAGAAGATCAAAAGAAGAACCTGTAAGAAGGTTAGAAAAACTAAATTTGGAAAGTATTAAAAGAGGTAGAGGACGACCACAAAAGTGTTGGAAAGAAACAATAAAGAATGATCTAGCTTATTGGGAGTTAACTGCTAACATGGCACACGATAGAGATCTGTGGAAACAAAGAATCCATGTAGCCGACCCCGTCTAGTATGGGAAAAGGCTTAGTTGTTGTTGTTGTTGTTAAAGTTGATCCATGATGTAAACTAATATTAACTTCAAAGAAGTATGTCATTCTTTCATGAGTCCTCACATATGTTTTGCACCATCATACATGTCTCTTATTATATTTATGCATTTTAATGGATACCTCTTTTTTCTAAGGTTTTCCAAAGAACATTTCTTTTCTCCAAAGAACATATCTTGGCACCCTATAAGTTTTTTGTAGATCAATAAATACCATGTGTATGTCCTTTTTTTCTCTAAAGTGTTGCATAAGACATCTCAATAAGTGAATCGCTTTAATAATAGATCTGTTTGGCATGAATACAAATTGGTTTTTAGTTCTACTCGATACTTGTTTTAACCTACAATCAATAATTCTTTCCCAAAATTTCATAGTATGGCTCATTAACTAGATATCCTGATAATTCGCACAATTCTGATATCTCTCTTGTTCTTATATATTTGTATAAGTATACTCGCTCTCTACTCCTCAGGCTCCTCTATATTTTATTAAATAGTTTTGTGAGTCAAGTGATGCCCGTCTCTCCTAGGATTTTTCAAACTTCTATAGGAATATTGTTTGATATGTTTAAGAGCCTCTTTGACTTCATTCTTTTGAATACATCTGTGAAAATTATAATTTATATATTTTCTTGATTTGGTTAACTCTCATAAGCTAATACTAAGTTGCTAACATCTTTATTTTTATTAAAAAACTTATAAAAATAATTTTTTCATCTATTTTTAAATCTCATTTGCCCCTAGAATCTTCTCATCCTTTTTTATATATCTAACATAAGTAAGATCCTTAGTTTTCTTATCTCTAGTCTTAGGTATCCTAAAAATATCTCTTTGACCTTCTTTTGAGTTAAGCTTTTTATATAAATCAATAAATTTTGGCTTTTATTTTACTAACGACTTTTTTCGCTTCTTTCTTTGCTTTATTATAAGCCTCTTAAGTTTCACTAGTATTCTTTGTATAATGCAATTTGTAACATCCTCTCTTTGCCTTAATTTTATCTTATTTTACTTCACTCTATCACCACACTTCCTTTTGTGCCACCACTTCACTCTATCACCATGCTTCCCTTTATGCCGATACACCTCCCTACCTAACACATCTTTTGATACTTTTGTAATATGCATAGCCATATTGTTCCACATATGAGAAGATGTACCTACATAATTCCAAGCATCTCTCAGAAGAACTTTTTGTTTAAATATATATTCTTTGTCACTTTTGAGGTTTCACCATTTAGTTCTCTTTTTTTTAGTGTCCATTGTTTTACTAAAAATCTATAAGTAAAAAAAATTATAACTAAAAGTTGATGTTCAGTAGTTAAGCTTTCTGTTAGAATTACCTTAATCTTTACAACATGATTTATATTTTTTTCTATAAACAAAATAATCAATTTGTGTTTGTGCCAGGTCACTCTTATAAGTAATTAAATGCGTATTTCACTTTTTGAAAATTGTATGGGCTATAAAGAGATCATATACAATAACAAAATTTAAAATCTCTCTTCTTTTCTCATTTAAATCTCCAAAACCATAGTTTTCATGAATACGTTGATATCCTAATGCCTCTCTACCTATTTAAGTTTTCTCCCAAACAAATCTTCCCCTTTCATGGAATTCTTCGATAAGAATGTACTTTCAAATCCATTATATCCTCGCTATATCTTCACTACCACTATATATGGGTTCATGATTCATCACTAACAGCGCACTAACCACTATTGATAACGCGGACAATTACATCCTTCTTATGCTAGGTCCTACTGTTGTAAAATATTAGACAATTGGAGGCTGCTCTATGCATCAGGTATTTCATTTGAGGTTTCTTTTAAGAATTTATGCAGGCTCCTCAAGGAGTCAAGATAATGGAGTCGCTGGCCCTGTTGGCATTCCATCCTTGCCTCTGCTTCAGAAAAACCAAGTTCCTCAAGTTAAAGTAACTAGAAGTGGGTCCTCAAGAGAACAATCAGATGATGATGAACTTGAAGAGGAGACCGAGGTGAATGAGAAAATGCATCTTGCTGATGCAAAACGAATACGAAGGTAATGATCTCCTTAGGACATGCTTGATATTCAGGTCTCACTATGAGACAAGCTTCTGGTAATATCACTTTGATGAATGTGGTTTTAATGGGGATTCAGTAAGTTGTATCTCCTCAACGTTAGTTATTTCATGCTCCGGTGCAGGAAAAATACCAACTTTATTTGTTATCGATCTTTCTAACATGAAAAACCTAAAGCTCTCTGTTTGATAAGGCTTTTCAAGAAGTATTGTTCTCAAACCAATGAAAACTAATGTTGACCTATGAGGGGCATAATTTTGTAAGGTTCACAATGTTCAGAAAGAAGGCCTGAATAGGCTGCCTAGATTGTTTTCATGATTAAAAATGTTCAGAGCCAATTCATTTTCATTTTTATAGTCTAGTTGGGTTTAAGCGGATCTTTACCAGATGCCACTCTGGGTAGCGAGTCCACGGCCTACACGTTAGCGGTCAGTCCCTTAAGCCCAATGAACTTTACTCTGGAAGGTTGCTTTCTTTCTCTTAATTATATTCATAGCTCAACTGCTGACATTTTTCAGTTGATCAGCTGCTATAATATGCTAGAATGCAGATTTGTTTTCACAAGATGGCATTAGTTTTAATTGTTTAGATGTTGGTGACTAGCCAACTGTTCGGGCTGTTGACAAATGAAGTTGTCCTTTGATCTTTATGTAGAATTGCATTCACGCTGAATTGAGCTATTAGAAATGAAAGGGTCTTCACTTGAAACCCGTTGAGGGTTCAAATGAAATAGAGAAAAGAAAAAGGGATCAGTGGTTCACTAAACTAAATCAGGTACTTGTTTCAGGATGATCTCAAATAGGGAGTCTGCAAGGCGCTCACGAAGAAGAAAACAAGCTCATCTAGGTGATCTTGAGACACAGGTTTTTCTCTTCCCATCTCTCTGCCATTTTATTTCCATTACTTTCTTGTGGTAATGGCATCTTTCAAATGTAATTATCAGGTATCACAGTTGAGGGTCGAGAACTCATCATTGCAGAAGCGACTTACAGGTATCAACCAGAAGTACAATGAGGCGGCCGTGGATAATAGAATTTTAAAAGCAGATGTTGAAACATTGAGAGCAAAGGCAAGTTCTATTCTGACTTGGATGAATTCATGATGCCGCCTCTTGTTTAGGTCATCATTTGTTCGTTGGGATCAAAGACTTGAGATTGAATTTGTTGAGATCAGGTTTCTTCGTAGGTGTTTCATCCTTGTCCTTAATCGCTGTCATGTGTATTCCTCAGGTCAAGATGGCTGAAGAGACAGTGAAGCGAGTTACTGGTGTGGGGTCAGGACCTCTGTTTCAAACAATGTTGAACCTGTCATCGGCAAGCATTCCATTCTCTGGCAGCCCATCAGATAACACAGCAGATCTTGTTATGCCAGTGCAAGATGAGTCAAAACACTTCTATCAGCCGGTTCATGTTCAGGGGTTGAATAATGGCATCTCAGACATCAATAACGGGTGCGGAAATCTTCATGGTTTGATAGGCAAGACTGAATGCACTGCATCTCTGCAACGGGTAGCAAGCCTGGAGCACTTGCAGAAGCAGATTCATGGAGGTCCAAGTGCAGGTCCACCCGCCCCTTGGAATGGTGGCTGGAGTCCAGAAAACACCAACTTAGTGAATGGCAATGGTAAGCCAAGCAAAGCATAGGCAGTGTGAGCAGAGTTGTGTTTTATTCATTTTCAGATGACTAATGAAAAGAAACTATTTCTGATTCTTTATTCAGTTTATACACTCTGTTTGTGGATCTAGTTGAAATGCAAAGGTTTTCTTAGAGGTATTTTATCTCTCCAAATGGTTGAGGTGGGTCTCTTTAGGACTGTGTTTCGTTTGAGAGTCAGGCCCATGCAATTGCTAATGTGACTCGAAGTTGAGCTTATTTTGTGATTTCGTTGTTACATGGCCACTATGCGTCGAGCAGATGGACAAGATAAAAACTGTGTCCGGCGATCCTCTTGGTGATGAACTGACAGTTACCTCGAACCAGCACTGGCTGGTTTTCCTTGGCGAGGACAGGGACAAGGTGAATACTTTATGATTTTGAGAGAAGCCTTTACACATGTTGGCAAGAGTCAACAGGGGCCTACTGGTCGACCTTACCAGGACTGGCTTCCCTCGAGTGCAGGTTCTGGCGACATTGTATTATTGAATTTGAAAGTTTATTGATGCACCTGTATTGAAACCCATACATCTATTAATTGCATGAAGAGGTAAAGTTTATTAAGTACCAAAGTTTTTTTCATAAATGTTTGAATGGAAGGAACTGGATGAAGCATCATCACATATTTTGACATATATCAAGGATAGATAAAAGAAAATCGGTTGATTGGATGAAGGGGTCGACTCTCTACCTTCTATTGGTGGACAAGATCTATATGCTTTTAAACATCAAGAGTTGGAATCGGTTTCTCACTCTCTCCGTGGGAGCTACTAGAGGTAGTAAGCACCTTTAGCACTTCACTTCGACACTGATTCACGCTCCTTCCCTCTGTGAGGGTTGCTGATCTCCTTTATTTCTGCAATAAAATTAATTGCGTTTCCAGCATGGTGTTTCCTCTTCATATATACTCTTCAACTTTTAGCAGCAGCCATAACTCTAATCTTTTCCGAAATGCTGATTTGTTCTTGTAAAAGTATCCCCCACCCCTTCCATCAGAAATGAACGTGTCATTGACGCCAAAATCAGGTGGCTGGTGTCCCCCATCTTGGGTGTGGGCAGAGAAACTGAAATTTGCCATATGCTCACTAGTAAAACAGGATCCTTCTTATCATTGATGCTGTTCACTCGCATCCACTCATTATTTTTCGATGTCATCAATGAACCTATGAATGTAATAAAGTTGTCGAGAGAGAGAACCACCATTGATGTTGCTCCCTGGAATATAATAAAGCTCTTGAGAGGGTCACTTTCCATGCGTGTCCAATCTTTAAAAGAAAAAAGACAGGTGAATCAATACACGTGAATCAAGTACACCTAAAGAGATCATATTTATACTTTTGAACTAGTTTTAAGAGGCAAGAATATGTAGGAAGAATGAGTCACTTCATAAATGCCGTGCCTTTTGAAGGTACACAGTAGCACACTTACCTTTTGTATTTCTCCTCTTTTTGGAGTATTTACTCTGAATCGAAAGAAAAATTGAGTTAAGTGACTAGCAACTAAGCTCATGCTCTCTACCTAAACAATCTTCGAGGATGTTGCAGCTAGAATTCTCATATATATATATATATATATAGGAAACCATCAAAATAGAGAATCAAAAGAAACTCATCTCCACCATTCAATTGAAATGATCAACCACATAGATTTAAATTAAAAATATCATTTTACTTTTATACTTTGTATTTGATGCATCATGTATATTAAATATTTTATATTTTATCATATCAACTGCACATCTCGAAGATCGAACAATTGTGATGTTTTTTTTAGTTTTTTATTTTAGTGGGTTTCCTAAATTTAGACTCTCTTTATATACAACAACAAAACCTTTTTTCATACTAGATGTGGTCCGCTATATGGATTATTTGTTTTTATAGAGTCTGATCATGTGTCATACTAACAGTTAACTCGACATAAGCTAGATTATTATTTAATATTTTCTTCCAACACTTTGTAGTCTTTCTCGTTTTCTTTTAACTTGTTGACAATCTAGTTTCTCGTACCCTCATATCATAGCTTCCTTTGGTCGTCTTTCTATATGTTGAACCATTTTAAATAATTTTTCTCGTTTTATTATTTATTGGTGCCACTCCTAGATTGTTTCTAATAATTTTATTATGTATACGGTGTTCAATTTGCTTAACGACTCATCCATCTCAATATCTTCATTTCTATCACGAATATATTTTGTATGTACATGTTGATTAACTATCCAACACTCATAATCACAAAACATAGCGAGTTAGTGAGTCTAATTGTTACTCTATAGTATGTACCTTTCAATTTTAATTGTATCTTCTTCACATAGAATGTTTGATGCACCTCTCTATTTTCTATCGCTTAATTTTTCTAACGACTCATCTATCTCCATCAATTTTTTTATCGCCTAATTTTAGGTATTTAAAACTTTTTTTTATAAGGGATACAATGTGTGTCAATCTTATTTTATATCATCGAAAATAACCAAATAATCAAAATTACATTTTATATATTCTATCTTTGTTTTACTAAGTCAGAGGTATTTACTTTCTAACAATTTTCTATTAACTTTTTCTTTAAACTCATCCACTAACACAATGTCATCCACAAATAATATACAATAAGGTACTTCATCTTGAACATTTTTTGTTAACTTATCAATGACCACTATAAATAAATATGGACTTAAAGTTGATCTTTGATGTAATCTAATATTAACTTTAAATAAATTTGTTATTTTCTCATGAGTCCTCATATGTGTTTGTGTACTATCATAAATGTTTCTCATAAGATTGATGTATGTCAATAGGATATCTATCTTTTCCAAGATTCTCGAAAGAATATCTCTTGGTACTTTATCATAAGATTTTTCTAGATCAATAAATATCATGTGAAAATTCTTTTTTTTTACTCTAAAATGTTTCATAAGATGTCTTAATAGGTAAATAACCTCAACAATAGATCTTCTTAACGTAAATCTAAATTGGTTCTCTATTGTACTTGATATTTGTCTCGACCTACTTCAATAATTCTTTTCCATAATTCTATAATATGGCTAATCAACTTGATATCCCGATAATTCATGTAATTATGAATGTCTCAATTGTTCTTCTATATAGGTATAATTTGTACTTGTCTTTCATTCTTGAGATATCTTTTGATTTCTTTATATTTATTAAATAATCTTATAAGTTAAGTGATACCGGTCTCTCTTAAGATTTTTCATACTTATATAGGAACATTACTTTGTCTTATACACTTACCAACCTTTCCAAGTTTAAGAGTCTCTTTGACTTAATTACTTTAAATATGTTGATAAAAATTACAGTTTATATACTCTTTTGATTTGGTTAATTTTCTTAACCTAACATTAGCACATATATTTTTATTAAAAGGCTTATAAAAATAATTTTTTCATCTAATGATATTTGTAACATTGTCTTCTTTGTCTTGATTTTATCTAATACCACTTCACTCCACCACCAAGCCTCGTTTTTTGCCATTACACCTTTCTTAGATTTACCTAAAACATCATTTGTCTCTTTTCTAATATGTTTAACCATGTCGTTCTACTTATGAAAATGTATACAAATATAATTTCAAGCATCTTCTTAAAGAACTTTATATAAATATATATTTTTTCTCATTTTTGAGGTTTCATCATTTTGTCCGAGTAACTTTATATACTCTTGAAATCTTTGTCTACTTTCTTACATGCAAATCAATAATTTAAAGTTGATGTTGAGCAGTTAAGTTTTCTTTTCTTTTACCTTGTAATCTTTACAATATAATTTCTTTTCTCCTACAAAAAATAATTAATTTGTGTTTATAACGAACCACTCTTATAAGTAATTAAATTTTATCTTGTTTTCTTGTATTTGTATTGGTTATAAACCATATGCTATATCAAAATTTAAAATTTACTTACCTTACTTTTTTAAAACCTTAAAACTATAGTTTTTATGAATACAATATCCTAATATCTTTTTACCCACATATCCATTTAGATCTCCTCTTAAACAAATAATCTATTTTGATAGAATTCTTTGAATTATCCTATATAACTCTTTAAAAAATACATTTTTTATACTATCTTTTAGTCCTATTTCGGGTGCATAAGCATAAACTATATTTAAAGCATCTATTCTTAATACTAATTTTACCATCATAATGTGGTCTATGTCCCATTGTATGTATACTATATTATCCTTTAAATTTTTATTTACAATAATACCAACTCTATTTCAAGCCTTTTTCTTTTCTAAGTATCATAATTTAAAACATGTATTATCAATCTTCTTTGCTTTTTCTTCAACCGATTTTATCTTTTATAAACATAGAATGTGAATCTTTCTCTTAATTATAGTATCTATGAGTTTCATTAGCTAACCATTATGATACTTAAAGTATTAATATGAATCTTATTATCTAGGACTAACTTCTTTACCCCTGCATCTTTTGCTGATAATGTGGAGTTCTTTTTTGTAATTTGTTCACTACATTTCAATGACAATGTAATGTGACTAACTTTTTTACCAACACCCATCCATGGAAACTTTATGTGTAATTGATTCACTATATCAAGGTCAAAACATAGAAGTACTTGCTTATTTTCCATTGCATTCGAACTCAATAGCGTGTGGCTAAAAGAGAATGTCATAACAAAGTGCTCAAAATATCTAGAATTCATAATAAAAAAAATCCAACAGAATTTTATGCTAATTGTTGGATGCCTAATAGAATCCTCTTCTTTTATCTACTCATCTTTTGAATAATGTTTGACCATTACTTTTCGATAATATTAGTGTAATAATATTGCTCTTTATCATATCACCAAAAAGCAATGAGTGAGTATGATATACACCATTGAGAAAACTTAGAATTGCTAGACACTCTTTCATGCCAGATTCTCCTAGATATTGTCTGTGCGATCACACAAATAACACCATTCAACATTCATACGAGGATCAATATCACTCATGGTAGTGATCATCAAGCATACGCTATGAGCTCCCTCCCCCCTCTCTTTATATATATATATATATATATATATATATATATACACGCACGTGCGTGAGAGATGTTTAGGTCTTCAAGAAATCAAATTACCATTACTCTCGGAACTTGTCTACATCACATATACAATCACACAAATGACACATTCAACATTGATACGAGGATCAATCATCAAGAATAGTCTATTAACTCCCTCCCCCTCCCCCCTCTCTTTCTAATATATGCACGCGCGTGAGAGATGTTTAGGTTTTAAAGAAATCAAATTACAATTACTCTCGGAACTTGTGCACATCATGGAAACCTGCAATAGATCCACATCCTAATTGTAACAAGAAAAAGAACGATCCACATCTTAATAATCGGAACCTCAAAAGTGGGTGATAAGGTCTTCGGTCCTGCTAAAAGTTGAGAACCGGAGCGTCATTTAGTAAATACACTTCGGGCAGTTTCGTAAACTGTCATCATTGGCCTGACCAATAAAATGGAACCCTAATCCTCATTTACATTTTCTTCCACTCACAGATAGAGACTGGCGAGGATGGTGAAGTTTCTTAAGCAGAACAAGGCGGTGATTGTCCTTCAGGGTCGCTATGCCGGCCGGAAGGCGGTAATCGTTCGGCCATTCGACGAAGGAACGCGTGACCGTCCCTACGGGCACTGTCTAGTCGCCGGCGTCGCGAAGTACCCAAGCAAGGTGATTCGCAAGGACTCCTCGAAGAAGGCGGCGAAGAAATCGCGTGTGAAGGTGTTCGTGAAGCTAGTCAACTACAACCACATTATGCCCACCCGGTACACCCTCGACGTTGACCTCAAGGATGTCATTACCGTTGGCGCCCTCCAATCGCGGGACAAGAAGGTGGCTATCGCGAAGGAGGCTAAGGCGCGGTTCGAGGAGAGGTTTAAGTCGGGGAAGAACCGGTGGTTCTTCACCAAGCTCCGATTTTGAAGGCACGATTCCGTATTTCGCTTGCTTGCTCTTCTTTCGTTAGTAATTTTGGTCTGTGATGAGATCTGAATGACAAATTTTGATGAACGTTTGTCGTTCTTTTCATTGTTATTTTATACTTAGAGACTTCGTGTGTTTTCTAGATTTTGCATTGTTCTTATGTTGGATATCATGATATCTACAAATGTTGGTACTTGCATTTATGTTACTTTTGTATCGGCTTCTAGGGTATAACGAATTGAACCTCTCGCTACGTTAGGCTTCCGACAGCCAGCATAAAATTTCGTCGGACATGGATTCTACAAATTATGATAGGGTTACTTTCTTGGACTTAATTGTGTGGAAACAAAGAATCCATGCTGACCCATCTAGTATGTGGAAAGGCTTGGCTTAGTTGTTGTTGTTGATACTGGATTTTGTGGAATGTGAAGGTTGGATTTTACAAAGATCGTCGAGTCTTTGATCTTCAGTGATAGATGTCGATTTACTGAGTTCAGTTCGGTGGATAGGGTCCCTATTTTCAACTTAAATCGTGATGATTCGTTGGTAAAAAAACTTGTAGCTGAACCTTTTCTGTGTTCCTATAATCGGACTTCTACCGATGTGGTTGTTTGGCTGTTAAGAATAACTATAGCTGCAGAAGCTTATGGTTTCCTGGGGAATATAACCCTATATTTAATGGTCAATGTTTATTATCTTGGTTCATTATCCAAAAATATAGCTTTGAATCTTTGATCCCCTCCAACAATGAAATGCCACATGGGATTAGCAAAAGAGCCTGATAAATTGTTTCAGTTGATGCATCGTTTTGTGAACAAATGTGGCAGATTGCACTTGCAGTGTTTATGTTGGGGGGTGTACTGGGTGCACGCCGTGTGTGATGTTTGCATGATGGGAAGTGGTCTAATAGGTTGCTTGTGATTGAGGAGGTTGAGAGTAAAATATGTAAAGGAGCAATAAGGTGTCTGCTGTGGAAGATGAGGCTTGACATAAAAGAATGGAAACTTGAACAGAAGGATACTGAATTTGGAGTTGGGTTCTGTTTCTATTGGAAATGTTGAAGAGGTATGGTTGTACAAATGACGGAGAAAAATGATAGGTGTGAAAATTGTTGAATTGAGACACGTGGTCTAATTCTGTGATTTAAGATGGTTTAGTTGGCATAACTAATCAAAAGCATACTGCCTCGTGTGTCATCTATTGTTGCCTTTGAGTTCCAAAGAAGGAATTGCCTTGGGGAGAAAATTGATCCTCCGAAGCTTGAGAAATAGTTGAGGGAACAGCCAGGTTGGTAGTTAATCTGGGTTAAAGTCATGCTCTGTTGATGTATAAACAGGACTGATTGGCCTATTCCTGATCCAAATTATTGAGAAAAAAGTTAAAATAAGTCCTCAAAAGTACTAATGAGGATGAGAAAAGACAGTTTTGTAACAGAAGATGAACAATTTATGAACAAAACCTGAAATGAAGATGCTTATATGGTTTACTACTAACACTAAGTTTTGAAGAAATTTAGTTTTTCTTAAGCAAGGAAGAAGAGAAGGGGAGAAAGGTGGAACATGAAGAATTTCCAAAATGACTTGTAGGTCACATTGTCCTCTATAGAATTCTAAATGTGTTTGAACTCATGAAGATGCATGACTGTTGTTGTCCATGGGGATATTTGATTTGATAAGTAGGGCCCTTAAGGAGTTCACGAAATAAAGGTGTTGTGTGCACATTGCTGTGGTAACTGCAAGATTAATATCTTCAATGGATTCTTCCGAAGGCGCTTAGATGAGCAAGAAATGGCAGTATACCCAAACATATTTGGCTCATACCATAATCGATCATATGCTTCTTTAGAGGTTGAGAATATGCGCCTATTTTAACAAGCAAATGAATGCATCCAGAGGTTGTAGACCAGATATATACGCATGCAATGACCGTTTAATTGGTTTGATAGGTTGTGCTCCAATAGTCAATGCAGGCCATGTTTTAACACAATAGAGCATTCATAGGGTCGGTTAAGTTCCTACCCTCAACATCGACTAGCCAGTAGGCGTTGTTTGTGGTGGTTCCACGTACAACATAAGGGCCATCCCACTTGGGCCGCCACTTTCCTAGTGGATGTGGGCCACAATATTGGATGATTTTGAGCACAAGGTCTCCCACTTTGAAGTGGCGAGGTCTCATATGCTTCTCATAATGTTGGGCTACCCTTTGCTAGTATGCATGTGCATGATCCATGGCAAGGAGCCTTCTCTCATCTAATAAATCGAGCTTGGCCATTCTAGCATGCTGTAGCGTCTCTAGGGGAAGGTCGAGTGCAAGTGATGTATGAAATGAATGAAGTTTGGTATAAATGGGGAGAATGGCGTTTGTGCCATAGACCAACTCAAATGGCGTGGCATTTGTGGGAGTTCGGATGGAAGTCCTATAAGCCCATAAGGCTTCATCCAACTTCTCATGCCACGTCCTACCCTTTTCTAATGTTTTCTCAATAATGCTTATGAGAGTCTTATTTGTTGCTTCGGCTTGCCGTTGCCTTGAGGGTAGTAGGGCGATGAGAAGTGGTGAGTTATGTCATACGTGTTACATAACTTAATCATCCTCTCGTTTTTGAAGGGGGTACCATTATCAGACACTAGGTCTTTTGAAACCCCAAATCGAGCCAAAATATTTTTCCTAATGAACACCACTACACGTTGCCCCTGAACATTGGTCAGGGAGGTAGCTTCAACCCATTTGGAAAAGTATTCAGTGGCTGCTAGTATAAACCTATGCCCATTTGATGCATGAGGAAATATTGGTCCTATGATATCAAACGCCCACATGGTGAATGGCCAGGGGCTGACCACGGAATGCAATGTGGATGACAGGGTATGAATGGCGTGTTCATGCACTTGACATGGATGACACTTCCTAACATGGTCATAACAATCCTGCTTTAAAGTGGACAAAAAATAACCCGCTCTAAGTATTTTCATTGCCATCATATTGGCATTTACATGTCCATCGTGGAATTCATGCATTACTATCCTAGCCTCCTCCAGGTCGACACACCTCAGTAAGATGTCAGTGAAACTTTTTTTGTAAAGAACCCCCCCCCAAAATTAGATATCGGGTTGAAATTCTTCGTATAAAAGCTTTGTCTTTGGACAAAGCGTATTCTGAAAATCCTCCATTTTCTAAAAACTCTTTAATGTCTTGAAACCAGGGTTTTTCAGTGGAAGTTGTGTTGTTTTGGCAAATTTCCAAATCATGTGTGGATGGAGTGGGCGAATGCCATATTTCTAAGGGTCTGGTTCCCAAAGTGGGATCGACCCTTAGGGTTGAGCCCAAGGATGAGAGGGCATCGGCTATGCCATTATCCTCTCTTCCTACGTGTGTGAGTGTACACGATTTGAACAACTCGACCAGCTTGGTGGCCAACTCGTGGTATGGAAGAAGTTTTTCGTTTTTGACTTGCCAAATCTTTAACACTTGGTTTATGACAAGTAAAGAATCTCCGAAGACTTCGATGCATGATGCCCTTAGAGTTTTCGAAATTTTCAAGCCATGTATGAGTGCTTCATACTTGGCTGTGTTGTTGGAACATTCGAAATCTAGGCGAATGACTATAGGTATTTCTTCCTTTTCAGGGGATATGAGGATGATTCCTGCCCCAACCCCTCTTTGGTTTTGTGCCCCATCGAAGTGCATCTTCCACACTTGGCTTTTACTTTTGATAAGATATGATTTTGAAATTGGTTTTGAAAGATGCCTTTATCGGGCATTTTGTCAAGTGTGGGATACGAATCTTCTAAGGAGAATTCAGCCACATAGTCGGCTAGGGCTTGCCCCTTGATGGAGGTTTGATGGTGGAATTTCAGGTCGTACTCCATCAAGAGGAGCTGCCATTTACCCAGCCTACCCGTGAGGATAGGTTTTTCAAACAGATGCTTGATTGGATCAAGCCTAGACACTATTCAGATCTCATGATCTAGAAAATGTGTCGAAATTTCTGGCAGGCCCATATCAAGGCCAAGCACGTCTTCTCCATGGCTTGATAATTTCGTTCATAAGCCAATAGAGTTTTTGAAATATAGTAGATGGCATACTTTTTATCGGTATCATCCTCATATTGAGTTAATAATGCACCCAAAGCGTTCGCATGCACAGAAATATAAAGCAAAAGAGGTTTTCCTTGCTTTGAAGGGTTTAAAACAGGAGGATTAACCAAATACACTTTTAATCTTTCGAAAGCTTTTTGGCAATCATCGTCCCACACGAATCTCACCCCTTTTCTCAAAAGTTTATTGAAAGGTTCGCATCTTGTAGCGAGGTTCGAAATGAACCTTCTAATTGATTGGAGGCGACCTTGGAGGCTTCGGATTTGTGTTAAATTGGAGGGTGGAGGCATACCTATGATGACTCGACACTTAGAGGGGTTGACCTCAATGCCCCTTTGGCTTACCATAAAACCTAAAAGCTTACCAGATTCTACTCCGAAGACGCACTTTTGAGGGTTTAGTTTCACCTTATAAAGCCTCAATCTTTCAAATTTTTTTTGCAAGGATTCGATATGCATATCTCGGGTCTTTGATTTTGCCAAGAGATCATCCACATACACCTCTAAGAGCTCGTGAATTTGATCGTGAAAGATCGTAGTCATGGCTCTTTGGTATGTGGCACCGATATTTTTCAAACCGAAGGGCATGACTGTATAGCAGTACGTGCCCTAGGGTGTGGTGAAAGCAGTTTTAGCATGGTCTCTTGGGGCTAATTTGATTTGATTATAGCCCGAGTAGCCATCCATAAAGGAAAACATTTCATGATTTGCATTACTATCGACTATCAAATCAATATTTGGCAAAGGAAAGTTGTCCTTTAGCGTGACTTTGTTCAAGTTTCTAAAATCTATGCAAATTCAAATTTTCCCATTGGTTTTTCGAACTACAACAATGTTGGAAAGCCAATCAGAATACGCAATGGGTTTTATAAAACCGGCTTTAAGCAGATCTTCTAAACCCTCCTTTACTTGCGAATGGACATTCGGGTGAATCTTTCTAAGCTTTTGTTTTATGGGTTTTGATTCTAGATCTAGGGGAAGACAATGCTCAACCACTTTTGGGTCTATACCTGGCATGTCTTCATACGTCCATGCAAACACATCGATATAGGTTTTCAAGAATGCAATGAATGATGTTTTTTCATGCTCATGCAAACATGCGCCTATCTTAATGTGCTTGGGTTTTGTTTTATTTCCTAAGTTGATATCTATGAAATCTCCTCCTACATAATTCAAAGGTTTTTCAAAATTAAGGATTTTGTTAAACTCGGGAAGCTCGGATGTGGGATCCTCCTCAGGGAGAAGGGAATCCTCTTCTAGGCTTTGATCATTCTCGAGAATTCTAAATCCTAGGGAATTTGGAATGGATGCAGGATTTTTGCAAACGCCTGGTTTTGTTTTTGGAGTTTCTACAGGTTTTGAAGACTTGGGTCCTTTTATGAAGACGATTTCTTCAAAAGCCTTGGTTTTTTCCAAATTTTTACCAGGGGCTGCTATACACATGGTTTTGTTTTTGGAATTTTCCAATTTTTCGATTTTTTTGGTCTTTTGCAAAGAAAAGATATGGGGAGCTATACAAACTACAACTTTTTTGGATTTTTCACAAGTTTCTAATGTTTTTGGTTTTTAAATTGTTTTTGTATTTTGGGAACTTTCAATTTTTTTGGATTTTGGTTTAAGAAGGGATCTTCCATCATACCTACAAAGGAAAACACCACAAGTTAGACTCTAAACAAGAGGTCTAAATCGTAAGTTTCTACTTCACTAGGTTCTAGGGCACCCTTAACCCAGGTGGTAACAAGTGGTGGTTCTGGTGGTATTTTGGGAGTATAGCCGATCCCATATCGGCTTGGGTTTGCTCTAGGCACTATGGACTTGAGACAACCTTGGTTTTGATTCCCTAGACTTTGGTATGACATGTATCCTATGTTCAATAGCATGTTCCACGATTTTTTGTTTTTTGAAAAGTTTTGATATAATTCATGGTTTTGGAATTTGCTATCGTCCATGTTATGCATTAATGGTTTCTTTTCTAGGGGTTTAGGAAATAGACGACACTTGGTCTTATGGTTTTGGGTGGGCAAGCCTTGGGCTGCCCCTTGATACACATGACCTTCCTAGGCTTTTGGAGGACGAGCTTGGGTGTCTCGACCAAGGTCTTACCAAGGTTGTCCTCATAGGTTAGAGAACCTGACAAGCACGATAAATTCTGGATTTCCTGAAGCTAAGGATGGTTTTCACCTAGAATTACCACAATTTGGTCTTCGTAGGGGATTTTCACACACCTATGGAAGGTGGATGTCACAGCTCGCAGGCTGTGTATCCAAGGTCTTCCAAGTAATAGGTTGTAATGGGGGTGTATGTCTAAGACATGGAACACCCCCACGTGGGCTATGCCCCCCGTTTCCATGGGTAACTCTACGACTCTCAATGGTCTAGATGCATTCCCATCGTATCCCGTGATTACGATAGGGCTTGGGTTTATGGAAGTCAAGGTGACTCCGATTTAATACGCCACGTGGAGCAGAAGGATGTTGAGACCTCCTCCCCCATCAACTAAGCATTTGTCGAGAGGATAGTGATTCAAAACTACCTCGATATGCAAAGCTTGGTTGTGGGCTTCATACGGTCTTTTTATCTTGTTTTTCGAGAACACGATGGGTGTTTTTGCAGCTACTCAGATTGACAAGGACTCAGGGGTTATGTTTGAGTTAACCTTGGCTCTCTCTAGGATTTTTTCTAAAACAAGCCTGCGCCTAGGTGAGTTTGCATCAACTCTAGGATGGACATGTGTATTGGGATCTTGGAGAGATGATTTTCGAAATCATATATGGTTAAAACAATTTGACCTTTGTCCGTTTTTGGCGAGGCCTTAAGTATGCATGCTTTTGAAGGGTCAGGGACACTTACCACTTTTTTAACAGATTTTTCTAAGTGTTGGGTTGATAGATCCTTCCGGACCTGGTCACTTCCCCTACACTTTGCCTAAGGCTCGATCCTATTGTGGCTCTACTTGAGTGCCTTGGGGCACCTCGAATTTTTAAAATGGTTCTAGCCGGGGGCGAGACTCTAAGCGCTCCCCGGATCACTACTTGGGCATTTTTTCTATAAAGGATGAGAGATGATGCAAGTAGTAAAACCAGAATGTAATGCATGCACTAGACTCTTTGAAGTCGAGAAAGCACATACCCTTTTTTCCTTCCCACTAGTACTTGCGTGATTGGGGAAGGGTTCTTTGAAAATGGCTTGGGCAGGCTCTGGTTCCTCAGTGACCTGGAGCTGGCCCTGCGCTATCAAGTTCTCGATTTTATTAAGGAGGGAAAAACATTGGTTTGTATCATGGCCTTTGAGTCGATGATACTTGTAAAATCGATTTAAAAACTTCCCTTTGGAAGTGGTTCCCTCGGGAATTTCGGGGAGTCTGATCATTTCTTGGGCAAGTAGGAGGTCAAGGACTTCTGAAACAGGTTGCCCCAGTGGAGTATACTCCCGTTTTTCAAAAGGTTTTTGCAACTTTTTTTCTTTTTTGTTTTCAAAGTTTTCAAAATTTTTGGAAGTGCTCGCTAGGCTTGGATCCACTCGGACGTTTGCAACTTTTTGAGGCTTTGCCCCTTTGTCCATTGTGGGTAACCCGTAAGTTCTGGGTTTTTCCAAACGTGACTTTTGCACAACATTTCCCTTCCATAAGTGATCGTAGACCCCCTTTTTCAGATTTGTTTCAAAGAAGGAGGCTTTCTTGATCAACTTATGAAAAGTCGATATTTCATGTAAGGAGAGAAGAGTTTTTAATTCATTTTTGAAATTATCGAGGATGAGCATTACTGCACATTCTTCTGATATCGGCTCTCTCACTTGCCCCAGGAGGGACCTCCATCGAACGATGAATGCATGTACATCCTCGTTCGTGACCTGCTTTGTATCCCTCAAAGTGTTTAAAGTTGGCGTAACTTCTACATTATGCGAAAATCTTTGCATAAAGCAGTTCACTAACTCTTCAAAAGTTGCGAACTGACTCAAATCGTAAGAAGCAAGCCATTTTGAAGCAGTGCCTTTGAGGGAAAGGGGAAACCAATATATCCATTTCATCGAGTCCTTTTTCTTCTTGTGGGCTTGACGGGAAAAGAGTTGCAGGTGGGATCTAGGATCCCCAGTGCCATCGTACCGATGGAAGTTTAGTATCTCATGTATTTCGTAATCCAACGAAAGGAAATCAGAAAGGGCGTATGTCCTCTTTTCTTTATTTTGCTCTTTTATCAGCTGCTGTAGGGCTTTACGGTCCTTGTGAGTGAATGACTCATGATATTAGTTTTCCTCCATAGCGGAGGTTTCCTTGGGTTTTTTGGACTTGTCAAATCTCTTCTTGGCTTTTGCCGGTTCGCCGTGAGACGAACAGGACTCAGCTGCCTCTGCCTCTGCCTCTTGGCTAAGCATAACGATTTTTGCTTCGAAGTCTTTTCGCAAGTCGTCTATCTTTTCTCTCCTATTTTTGAACTTGGTTTTTTAAATATTTTTGGAGTGAGAACTTGATGTGCGCGAGACATGGCTGGACACTTCATTGGAGTCCGAACTCGACATGACTCCGATGCTTTGTTTTGAAAACCAATTATGAAATGCAAAATGCAAAGAGTTAAATACTTTTCTTGAAAATTTTTCAAGAGGTTTGTTTGTTTTTTATCAATTTTCTTAAGACCCGAGTCCCATCGGGCGTGCCAAAACTGTAAGACACGAAAATTCCTTGCTCCTGGTTTATAAGACCAGAAATGAGTCTTTTCGCGTTTACGTCGCTTTTAAGGGCATGCTAGCTAGCTTACTCAAACTAGCGAAGATTTTGAAATATATCTGACTTTAAAAAGGCAATTATGGTTAAGCGGGATCTTTTTGCTTAAAACCTTCTTGAACCGATGCTCAAGGGTCAGTTTCAGCGCTTAGAAAACTTCGATCTTTAAACAAACATTAACTCTTTTTGAAAAGAAAAGTGAGTATGAGGATTTGTTTGCCTAAGTTGCAGTTTTTATTACGGGTTTAGTCGTATCCAAGTCTTTGAGCTTTTAAACTATCTTAGGCCGGAGGTGTGTGCTTCAAGTGGCCTAGATCTAGCGAAGTTTGAGCGTAGTTTGGGGTTTCTTCTTTGAAAATGTGCAAAATGCAAGGATGCACGAACTCTCACGGGTTTGATATGATGTGAGCTAGGCTCGAATTTGAAAGCAACTCACACACCCAGCTTAAAGTAAATACCCAAAATGTAAGTGCAACTCACGCAGCTGAAAGGGAAATACCCAAACTTTAAAAGCAACTCACACGACTTGAATGTAAATTACGGTAGGGCGATATACTTATATTAAGAGCGGAAAGGCTCAATGCACGCATGTGTGAGTGTAGAATTGAAATGACAAACTCACACGACTTGAATTGAACTTGCCGAAATTGAAATATAAGTATATATATGAGCAGGAAGGCTCAACGTGTTCGTGTGTGTTATGTATAAATGGAAAGGCAACTCACACACACGACTTGAATTGAACTTTGCCGAAAGGGAAATATAAGTATATATATGAGTGGGAAGGCTCAACGTGTTTGTGTGTGTTATGTATAAATGGAAAGACAACTCACACACACAATTTGAATTGAACTTTGCCGAAAGGGAAATATAGATATAGAAGAGCGGAAAGGCTCAATGTGAGTGAGTGTTTTTGGTGTGTAAATGGAAAGACTACTCACACAACTGAATTTGAACCACCCGAAATATAAAGACGTACATAGCTGAACATAAAACTCACGCAGCTGAAAGTATATAGATACTCTATATCTTAGGGGCAGCGAAGGCCCAAAATGTGCGTGAGAGTGTAGAGCAAGCACTCGAGTGTTCTTGTGTGCAAGTGTGAAAGCTTAAATGACAAACTCACACGACTAGAATGTAACAACTCGGAATTGAAATTGCATGGCTTTTACTAAGGTCTTTTGAATAAGAGCGAATGCTCAATGTGTGTGCAATAGTGTGCAACTAAGAGCGGAAAGGCTCAAGTGCACGTGGGTGTCTTGTATACGTCTAAGAGCTAAAGCTAAAGTGTGCGTGTGTGCTTGTGTATCAAGCACCAATATTACATCTCGGGGGGAGACCACACTCCATTATTACAACCCCGTATCAAAAATTAAATTGAATTTAGAGGAGTAAGGTAAAAAACCGAATTTTAAACACTTACAATGATTCGGCTTTCCTCTCCTTGCTCGCGCTTGGACTTGTGTCCACCTTGGGCAGCCAAGAGGGGTCTCCTTAGGTGGGCTTGAAAGAGTTTGGGGCTTGGGAAGGCTCGTGGGCTTGGAAGCCGGAAGGACCTAGGTTCGGGCTTATAAGAGGCTCACGGCAACAAGCAAGGCTGGTCCTAGTTTGTTGGATAGGAGGTCACGGCTTAAAACAAAGCTGGTCCTAAGGTAGGTCACGGCCAAAAGGGGTCACGGCCTAAGGGTTGACTCTAGTCGGCCTAAAGGGAAAGCTTAGGTGCTCCTAAGGTGTGGTTGGCTAGGGTAAGGCAAGTCACGGTTGGGAGGTCTGCAAATCGGTGCTGTAGTGGTGCAGCCAGGCAACCAGGGCTCAAGGTCAGTGCTAAGGCGTCGTAGGGCGCGCAGCGGGGCGCTGGGCGTGTAGGGCAGTGGCGCTAAGGCAGGGCGCTAGGGCAGTGCTAGGGTGATGCTAGCGCGCGAAACAGGGGGTGCGTTGCGACTGCAGCGTCGGGGCGACGTTAGGGAGTTTGGTTAAAACCGAGTGTTGTTGCACTCGGTGGGGCTTAGGCTTAGGTTTTGTTAGGGATGGTTTGAGTAGGTTTTGGTGAGAGTGACTAGGTTTAGGTTAACTTTGGGTTAGGTTTAATGGGGTAGGTTAGATGGATTAGGCTAGGATTAGGGCGGGATTAGGAGCCTACCTCTTGGAGCCGGTCCTTCTTGGTTGAGCCCACCTCCATGCCATGGTTGCAGCCTTCCTTGGTCGAGCCCACCTTGGTTGCAACCCACGTCTAAGCCCACTTAGCCAACAAGGCTTGAACCCACCTCACTCTTGAGCCAACAAGACTAGGTCACTCTCTCTCTCTCTCTTCTCACCTCTATTTATAGGCAAGTGAGGTGGGTCTTGGGTTTGGATATGGGTTCGAGATCTGGATATTTATGATCAGATCCGATCCAAATCCAAACATTTATATGGATATGGATTTGGATATTTTGATCCAAATCCAATCCAATCCAAACACTATTTGGATCCAATCCAAATCCAAACACTATTTAGATATGGATCTGGATATATATGGTCCAGATCCGATCCAAATTTTCATTGAGCAGTCCTTGGCATTTCGAGACGAACGATTTGTGTGGGCCTTGACTTCATCAGTGCATCGGTTGACGTTGGGTCCTCCCCAACTTTGTTGTCCAAACTCCTTGCCTTTTTAGACTTCATTTCTGCTCATTTTCGTCGTTTCTGGTTTGGATTTCTATTGCTTGGGTGGATGTGCTTGGCTTGGCTTTTAGGTGCTCCGGGCTGACAGTCTGTATCGGGCCTGGGCCTTCTTTTTGCCTTTTAAACCTGACTTTTATCAGGCCAGGGTGCTTCCTTTGGGCTTCTGAACCTGCTTTTGGAGCTACTTTGGCATTTAGGCTTCACCTGTTGAAATTTTGGGTTTGACAAAATTGGGACTTGGCCCATATGTGTGAAAATCAACTTGAACGGGGTTTAGGTAAAATTTTGAAGCTTTTACAGCCCTTGGGTTTTCGAAAACTCTAGATTTGGGTTTTGAAATGAATTTTAAAACAGGTGTTTGATTTTGAAATTCGTTTTATTTTGGGGTGTTTACAATTTCGAAAATCATCTCTCCAAGATCCCAATAAACATGTTCATCCTAGAGCTGATACAAACCTCAGCTAGGCACAGGCTTGTTTTAGAAAAAATCCTAGAGAGAGAGCCAAGGTTAACTCAAACATAACCCCTGAGTCCTTGTCAATCCAAGTGGCGTCTATAAGTGCAAAAACGCCCATCGTGTTCTCGGAAGACGAGATAGAAAGAACGTATGAAGCCCACAACCAAGCTTTGCATATCGAGGTAGTTTTGAATCACTATCCTCTCGACAAATGCTTAGTTGATGGGGAAGGAGGTCTCAACATCCTTCTGCTCCATGTGGCGTATCAAAACGGAGTCACCTTGACTTCTGTAAACCCAAGCCCCATCGTAATCACGGGATACGATGGGAATGCATCTAGACCGTTGGGAGCCGTAGAGTTACTCTTGGAAACGGGGGGCATAGCCCACGTGGGGGTGTTTCATGTCTTAGACATACACCCCCATTACAACCTATTGCTTGGAAGACCTTGGATTCACAGCCTGCGAGCTGTGACATCCACCTTCTATAGGTGTGTGAAAATTCCGTACGAAGACCAGATTGTGGTAATTCTAGGTGAAAATCATCCTCAGTTTCAGGGAATCCAGAATTTTTCGTGCTTGTTAGGTTCTCTAGCCTATGAGGACAACCTTGGTAAGACCTTGGTCGAGACACCCAAGCTCGTCCTCCAAAAGCCTAGGAAGGTCATGTGTATCAAGGGGCAACCCAAGGCTTGCCCACCCAAAACCATAACCATCATAGGGAAGACCAAGTGTCGTCTATTTCCTAAACCCGTAGAAAAGAAACCATTCATGCATAACATGGACGATAGCAAATTCCAAAACCATGAATTATATCAAAACTTTTCAAAAAACAAAAAATCGTGGAACATGCTATTGAACATGGGATACATGCCATACCAAGTCTAGGGAATCAAAACCAAGGTTGCCTCGAGCCCATAGTGCCTAGTGCAAACCCAAGCCGATATGGGATAGGCTATATTCTAAAAATACCACCAGAACCACCACCTGTAACCAACTGGGTCAAGGGTGCCCTGGAACCTATTCAAGCAGAAACCTATGACTTAGACCTCTTATTTAGAGTCTAATTTGTGGCGTTTTCCTTTGTAGGTATGATGGAAGATCCTTCCTTAAACCAAAAACCAAAAAAATTGCAAATTCTCAAAATACAAAAACAATTTGAAAAAACTCAAAAAGCAAAAACATTAGAAATTTGTGAAAAATCCAAAAAAGCTGTAGTTTGTATAGCTCCCCATATCTTTGCTTTGCAAAAGACCAAATAAATCGAAAAATTAGAAAATCCTAAAAACAAAACCTTGTATATAGCAACTCCTAGCAAAAATTTGGAAAAAACCAAGGCTTTTGAAGAAATCATCTTCATACAAAGACCCAAGTCTTCAAAACTTGTAGAAACTCTAAAACCAAAACCAGGTGTTTGCAAAAATCATACATCCACTCCAAATTCCCTAGGATTTAGAGTTCTCGAGAATGATCAAGGCCTAGAAGAGGATCCCCTTCTCCTTTAGGAGGATCCCACTTCTGAGCTTCTCGAGTTTAACAAAATCCTTGATTTTGAAAAACCTTCGAATTCTGTAGGAGGGGATTTCATAGAGATCAACTTAGGGAATGAAACAAAACCCAAGCACATTAAGATAGGCGCATGTTTGCATGAGCATGAAAAAGCATCATTCATTGCACTATATCGATGTGTTTGCATGAACGTATGAAGACATGCCAGGTATAGACCCGAAAGTGGTTGAGCATTGTCTTCCCCTAGATCCAGAATCAAAACCCATAAAACAAAAGCTTAGGAAGATTCACCCGAACGTACATTCGCAAGTAAAGGAGGGTTTAGAAGATATGCTTAAAGTCGGTTTTATAAAACCCATTGCGTATTCTGATTGGCTTTCCAACATTGTTGTAGTTCGAAAATCCATTGGGAAAATACGAATTTGCATTGATTTCAGAAACTTGACCAAAGCCACGCCAAAGGATAACTTTCCTTTGCCAAACATTGATTTGATAGTCGATAGTACTGCAAATCATGAAATGTTTTTCTTTATGGATGGCTACTCGGGGTATAATCAAATCAAATTAGCCCCAAGAGACCAAGCTAAAACTGCTTTCACTACACCTTGGGGCACGTACTGCTATACAGTCATGTCTTTGGTTTGAAAAACGCCGATGCCACATACCAAAGAGCCATGACCACGATCTTTCACGATTAAATTCATGAGCTCTTAGAGGCGTATGTGGATGATCTCTTGGTAAAATCAAAGACACGAGATATGCATATCGAATCCTTGCAAAAAGTTTTCGAAAGATTGAGGCTTTATAAGATTAAACTAATCCCTCAAAAGTGCGTCTTCAGAGTAGAATTCGACAAGCTTTTAGGTTTTATGGTGAGCCAAAGGGGCATTGAGGTCGACCCCTCTAATTGTCGAACATCATAGATATGCCTCCACCCTCCAATCTAACACAAATCCGAAGCCTCCAAGGTCGCCTCCAATCAATTAGAAGGTTCATTTCGAACCTCACTAAAAATGCGAACATTTCAACAAACTTTTGAGAAAAGGGGTGAAATTCGTGTGAGACGATGATTGCCAAAAAGCTTTCGAAAGATTAAAAGCGTATTTGATTAATCGTCCTGTTTTAAACCCTCCAAAGCAAGGAAAACCTCTTTTACTTTATATTTCTGTGCATGCAAATGTTTTAGGTGCATTATTAGCTCAATATGAGGATGATACCCATAAAGAGTATGCCATCTACTATATTTCGAAAACTCTATTGGCTTATGAACGAAATTATCAAGCCATGGAGAAGACGTGCTTGGCCTTAGTATGGGCCTGCCAAAAATTTCGACACTATTTCCTAGATCACGAGATCTGGATAGTGTCTAGGCTTGATCTAATCAAGCATTTATTTGAAAAATCTATTCTCACGGGTAGGCTGGGTAAATGACAGCTCCTCTTGATGGAGTATGACTTGAAATTACACCATCAAACCTCCATTAAGGGGCAAGCCCTAACCGACTATGTGGCCGACTTGCCCTTAAAAGATTCATATCCCACACTTGACAAAATGCCCGATGAAGGCATCATTCAAAACCAATTTCAAAATCATATCTTATCAAATTATTCAAATGAAAACCAAGTGTGGAAGATGCACTTCGATGGAGCACAAAACCAAAGAGAGGTTGGGGCAGTAATCATCCTCATATTCCCTGAAAAGGGAGAAATACCCATCACCATTCGCCTAGATTTCGAATGTTCCAATAATACAGCCGAGTATGAAGCACTCATACAAGGTTTAACAATTTTGAAAACTCTAAGGGCATCATGCATCAAAGTCTTTGGAGATTCTTTACTTGTCATAAACCAAGTGTGAAAGATTTGGCAAGTCAAAAATGAAAAACTTCTTCCATACCACGAGTTGGCCACCAAGCTGGTCGAGTCGTTCAAATCGTGTACACTCACATACGTAGGAAGAGAGGATAATGGCATAGCCGATGCCCTCTCATCCTTGGGCTCAGCCTTGAAGGTCGATCCCACTTTGGGAACCCGATCCTTAGAAATATGGCACTCACCCACTCCATCCACACGATTTGGAGATTTGCCAAAACAACACAACTTCCACTGAAAAACCTTGGTTTCAAGACATTGAAGAGTTTTTAGAAAACGGAGGATTTTTAGAATTCGCTTCGTCCAAAGACAAAGCTTTTATACGAAGAATTTCAACCCGATATCTAATTTTGGGAGGAGTTCTTTACAAAAAGAGTTTTACTGGCATCTTACTGAGGTGTGTCGACTTGGAGGAGGCTAGGATAGTAATGCATGAATTCCACGATGGAGAATGTGGAGGGCATGTAAATGCCAATATGATGGTAATGAAAATACTTAGAGCAGGTTATTTTTGGTCCACTTTAAAGCAGGATTGCCATGACCATGTTAGGAAGTGTCACCCATGTCAAGTGCATGAACACGCCATTCATACCCCGTCATCCACATTGCATTCCGTGGTCAGCCCCTGGCCATTCACCATGTGGGCGTTCGACATCATAGGACTAATATTTCCACATGCATCAAATGGGCATAGGTTTATACTAGTCGCCACTGAATACTTTTTCAAATGGGTTGAAGCTACCTCCCTGACAAATGTTCAGGGGCAACATGTAGTGGCGTTCATTAGGAAAAATATTTTGGGTCGAATTGGGGTTCCAAAAGACCTCGTGTCTGATAATGGTACCCCCTTCAAAAACGAGAGGATGGTTAAGTTATGTAACACGTATGGCATAACTCACTACTTCTCATCGCCCTACTACCCTCAAGGCAACGGCCAAGCCGAAGCCACCAATAAGACTCTCATAAGCATTATTGAGAAGACTTTGGAGAAGGGTAGGACGTGGCATGAGAAGTTGGATGAAGCCTTATGGGCTTATAGGACTTCCATCCGAACTCCCACAAATGCCACGCCATTTGAGTTGGTCTATGGCACAAACGCCATTCATACCAAACTTCATTCATTTCATACATCACTTGCACTCGACTTTCCCCTAGAGACGCTACAGCATGCTAGAATGTCCGAGCTCGATTTATTAGATGAGAGAAGGCTCCTTGCCATTGATCATGCACATGCATACCGACAAAGGGTAGCCCAACATTATAAGAAGCATATGAGACCTCGCCACTTCAAAGTGGGAGACCTTGTGCTCAAAATCATCCACGTGTAGGGTCTAAGTTAAGTCCTATTTCGAAATGATTCTTGAGGAAAATCTCCTTTTTAAAACTTCATGAGTGAGGATCAAAGTAGATCGTGCAACCCTGAAGGAGAGACTCGATGCTTGTGAAAAGGCGGAGTTTTCAAAACCAATGGGTTACATTTCAAAATCCTCCTTCTTACGAAAGAGGGCCTGGTTCAAAATAGCAAGATACTTGCAAGTAGTACGTGCTATTTCTAAATAGGCTGATCTGGGATGAATCGAGTATATCCTTGGGATAAATCCTTCCCCTCTTCTCTTCTCTCCCCCAAAAGGAAAACTTGGTTAAAATGCAAAAAGGGAAATCCCTACAAAAATCTCTTTCCCAAAAGAAAGTTGAATCAAAAGAAAAATCGTTTATTCTATGGAAAAGAGGGAACAAAGAAAAAATACTCCCAAAGGGAGACCCTCTATGAAAAACAGGAAAAAATGACCAAAAAGCTCAAAAAGAGCAGTTTTTCGCCTCTTTGCCTCAAACCACGTAACACTCCAGAAGGGACCCTGGTAACTCTTTCCCCATCCCTGCGACTTATCCCAAGTAGAGAAAGGTTCATTCTGAGGAATCCTAAAGTAAAAATAGGATTTGCTTACTTGAATCTCATCTTGTTTGAGAATTAGACGTTTTTAGTAAGGCGTAGGAATTTTGAAATATGGTTTGATTTTCTTATAAAACCTTCGCTAGATTAGCGAGTGTTAGGACTAAGTAAAGGGAAACACGAAAAGCTGAAATCCTTAGGATTGAAGCTAAAAGAAGCTTTCCTCTTTCAAAACAAGTTTAGAAAACCTCGAACATCGAGCAATATAAGACCAGCTCACTTGGTGCAGCAGGTCTTCATAAGACTCCCAAGTTTGACCATTCCATTAAGTCTCTAGGAGACCATACTTCCTAACATGTCATCCCATGCCACTCATTCATATGCACGCATGGACACTTGCACAATCCCATTCAGGACTAGCACCACTTTAGGTAAAGTCTCCTTTGGCGAAAATCCCCTCTTACTGGGCACAAAGCAAACGTTTTTCTCAAAACTGGGACGATCTCATATTCTCAAGGACGAATCCAGGGAGAAATTAAACAGGGGTGCTGTCTTCTTTGCCATTATCCAAATAAATTTGGATAATGCCAAAGATGAGCATCTGTAAACACCCCAAAATAAAACGATTTTCAAAATCAAACACCTAGTTTGAAAATTCATTTCAAAACCCAATTTTGGAGTTTTCGAAAACTTAGGAGTTGTAAAAGCTTGAAATTTTGGTTTAAACCCCGTTCAAACTGAATTTCACACATATGGGTCAAATCCCAATTTTGCAAAACCCAAAATTCAACAGGTAAAGTTTGAATGCCAAAGCAGCCTCAGAAGTAGGTTCAGAAGCCCAAGGAAAGCACCCTGACCTGATAAAAGCTAGGGTCAAAAGGCAAAAGGAAGGCCCAGGCCCGAAGCAGACTACAAGCCCGGAGCACTAAAGAGTCAAGCCAAGATCCATCTAAGCAGCAGAAATCCAAGTTAGAAACGGCAAAAATGAGCAGAAACAAAGTTCAAAAAGGCGAGAAGGAGATCGAACGACAAAGTTGGGGAAAACCCAGCATAAGATGGAGCGTTGATGAAGCTAGGGCCCGCACAAACCATTCGCCTCGAAAAACGCTAGAAAGGACTGAAGAAAAGAAATTTGGATTGGATTTAGACTCAAATATCCAGATCCAAATCCAAATAGTGTTTGGATTGGATTTGGATCTAAAATATCCGAGATTCAAATCCAACTAAATATTTGGGTCAGATTTGGATCCAAAATATCCGAGATTCAGACCCAAATAGTGTTTGGATCGGATCTGGATTCTAAAACCCAAATGCAAAACCCATATCCAAGACCCACCTCATTTGCTTATAAATAGAGGTGAGGGGGTCCCAAATGAAGATACACGTGAAATGCTTGGGAGGAGAGAGAGTGAGAGATAGACCTAGCCATGTTGGCTCAAGGGTGAGGTGGGTTCAAGCCTTGTTGGCTAAGTGGGCTTAGACAAGGGCTGCAACCAAGGTGGGCTCGACCAAGGAAGACTGCAACCAAGGCATGGACATGGGCTCAACCAAGATGGATCGGCTCCAAGAGGTAGGCTCCTAATCCCACCCTAAACCTAGCCTAGGTTCGACTAAACCTAAACTAATCACCTAACCCACTTCACTAAACCTCACCCTAATTAACCCAAAACCTAGCCTAAAACCCCCTAAACCTAACACCAACCGAGTGCAGCTGCACTCGGTTTGAATCTAGACCTAGCGCCGCCCCTACCGCGCCCAGCGCCCTGTTGTGGCGCCCCTGCTGCGCGCCTAGCGCCCCTGCTGCGCCAACTGTATCCTACGCGCCCTAGCGTAGACCTGACGCGCACTGGCTGTCCCCCGACTGCCTGCAACACCAACCTGCCATCTTCCACCCGTGACTTGTTTTAGCCGGCCACTTCCCTTGGCCGAACCTTCACACCTTAGGAGCACCTAAGCCTTCCCCTTAGGACCACCCCTATCTAGGTCGTGACCTTCCCCTTAGGGTCGATTAGTACCAGTCCCACCTTTTGTCGTGAAGCTCCCTCATAAGCCTGAATTAAGCCCAAGGGACCGGTGTGTTCCTAAGCACACCCGAACCCACACAACACTTTCAAACCCACCTAGGGAGACACCTCTTGGCTGCCAAGGTGGACCACAAGCCCAAGCACGAACGGATTGGAGAGAAAAGCCAAATCATTTTCGGTTTTTACCTTATTCCTCTTAAATTCAATTCAATTTTGATACGGGGTTGTAATAATGGAGCGTGGTCTCCCCTCGAGATGTAATATTGATGCTTGATACACAAGCACACACGTACACTTGATCCTTAGCTCTTATCTCGTACACAAAACACCCACGTGCACTTGAGCCTTTCCGCTCTTAGTTGCACACTATTGCACACACATTGAGCCTCCGCTCTTACTCAAAAGACTTTAGTAAAAATCGTGCAATTTAAATTTCGGGTTGTTACATTCTTGTCGTGTGAGTTTGTCATTTAAATTTCACATTCGCACCCAAGAAGTACAAGAGGACTTGCTCCACACCCTCACGCACCTTTTAAGCCTTTGTTGCTCATAAGATATAGCCTATCTCTATATACTTTCAGCTGCGTGGGATTTACATTCAAGTCGTGTGAGTTTGTCATTAAAAGTTCCACACTTGCATACAAGAGCACTTGAGCATTTTCTCTACACTCTCACGCACATTTTGGGGCTTCGTTGCCCATAAGATATAAAGTATCTATATACTTTAAGCTGCGTGAGTTTTACGTTCAGTTGTGTACGTATTTACATTTCGGATAGTTCAATTTCAGTCGTGTGAGTTGTCTTTCCATTTATACACAACACACACGAACACATTGAGCCTTCCCGCTCTTATATACTTATATTTCAATTTCGGCAAAGTTCAATTCAAGTCGTGTGAGTTTGTCATTTCAATTCTACACTCACACACGCGTGCATTGAGCATTTTCGCTCTTAATATAAGTATATCTCCCTTTCGTAATTTACATTCAAGTCGTGTGAGTTGCTTTTAAGGTTCGGGTATTTTCCTTTCAGTTGCGTGAGTTGCACTTACATTTCAGGTATTTACTTAAGCTGTGTGTATGAGTTGCTTTCAATTTGAGCCTAGCTCACATCATATCAAATCCAAAGAGAGTTCGTGCATCCTTGCATTTGCATATTTTCAAAGAGGGAAACCCCGCACTATGCTCAAAAACTCGCTAAATCTAGGCCACTTGAAACACAAACATCCGGCCTAAGATAGCTAAAACTCAAAGACTTGAAAAGCGGACAACCCCCGTAATAAAAACTGCAACTTAGGCAAACAATCATCATACTCGCTTTTCTTTCAAAAAGAGTTCATGTTTGTTTGAAATCAAAGTTTTCTAAAGCGCTTAAACCGACCCTTGAGCACTGGTTCAAGAAAGTTTCAAGCGAAAAGATCCCGCTTGTCCATAATTACATTTTAAAAGTTAGATATATTTCAAAAATCTTCGCTAGTTTGAATAAGCTAGCTGGCACGCCCTTAAAAGCGACGTAAACGCGAAAAGGCTCGTTTCTAGTCTTGTAAACTAGGGGCAAAGAATTTTCGTGTCTTACACCGTCATACCGATCAAAGTTCGATATTTCGTCGTCACTGTCTTTTTCGTAATCCAAAAGAAGGAAATCAGACAGGGCGTATGTTCTCTTTTCTTTATTTTGCCCTTTTAGCAACTGTTGTAGGGCTTTTCGGTCCTTGTGAGTGAAGGACTCATGATATTGGTTTTCCTCCATTGCAGAGGTTTCTTTGGGCTTTCTAGACTTGTCGAATTTCTTCTTAGCTTTTACCGATTCGCCATGAGAGGAACAGGAATCAGCTACTTCGGCCTCTTGGTTAAGCTCAACGATTTTTGCTTCGAAGTCTTTTCGCAAGTTTTCTCTCTTCTCTCCTATTTTTGAAATTGGTTTTCGAAAGTTTTTTGGAGTGAGAACTTATGTGCGTGAGACATGGCTGAACACTTCATTGGAGTCTGAACTCTACATGACTCCGATGCTTTGTTTTGAAAACCAACTATGAAATGCAAAAAGGCAAAGAGTTAAATACTTTTCTTGGAAAAAATTTTCAAGAGCTTTGTTTGTTTTATCGATAATTTCTCAAGACCCGGGTCCCACCGGGCGTGCCAAATTGTAAGCCACGAAAATTCCCACTCTTGGTTTTTAAGCCAGGAATGAACCTTTGCGAGTTTACGTTGCTTTTAAGGGCGTGCCAGCTAGCTTACTCAAACTAACGAAGATTTTTGGAAATATCTGACTTTTTGAGCAATTGTGGGTAAGCGGGATCTTTTCGTTTAAAACCTTCTTGAACCGGTGCTTAAGGGTTGGTTTAAACGCTTGGAAAACTTCGATTTCAAGCAAACATGAACTTTTGAAGGAAAAGCAAGCATTTCAACGATTGTATGCTTAAATTGCAGTTTTTATTATGGGGGTTGTTGGAATCAAAGTCTCTCGAGTTTTAGCTATTTTAGGCCGAATGTAGTGGCCTAAATTGAGCGAGTTTGAGCGTAGATTCGGGGTTTCCTTTTTGAAAAGGCGCAAATGCTAGGATGCACGAATACTTTTCGGGTTTGATATGATGTGAGCTAGGCTCGAATTGAAAGCAACTCACACACACAACTTAAAGTAAATACCTGAATGAAACTGAAAGGGAAATACCCGAACTTTGAAAGCAACTCACACGACTTGAATGTAAATTGCGGAATTGAAATATACTTATATATTTAAGAGCGGAAAGGCTCAATGCACGCGTGTGTAGTGTAGAATTGAAATGACAAACTCATACAACTTGAATTGAACTTGCCGAAATTGAAATATAAGTATATAAGAGCGGAAAGGCTCAATGTGAGTGAGTGCTCTTGGTGTGTAAATGGAAAGACAACTCACACAACTGAAATTGAACCACCCGGAAATGTAATTGCGTACACAACTTGGAATGTAAAACTCACGCAGCTTGAAAGTATATAGATATACTATATCTTATGAGCAACAAAGGCCCAAAATGTGCGTGAGAGTGTAGAGCAAGTGCTCGAGTGCTCTTGTGTGTAAGTGTGAAAGCTTAAATGACAAACTTACACGACTTGAATGTAAAACCCACGCAGCTGAAAAATATAGAAATATGCTATATCTTATGAGCAACAAAGGCCCAAAATGTGCGTGAGGGTGTGGAGCAAATGCTCGAGTGCTTGTGTGTGTATGTGTGAAAGCTTAAATGACAAACTTACACAACTTGAACGTAACAACCCAAATTAAATTGCAACTCACACGGCTTTTACTAAAGTCTTTGGAGTAAGAGTGAAAGCTCAATGTGTGTGCAATAGTGTGCAATTAAGAGCGAAAAGGCTCAAGTGCACATGGGTGTCTTGTGTACATTTAAGAGCAAAGAGGCTCGAGTGTGCGTGTGTGGCTTGTGTATGAAGCACCAATATTACATTTCGGGGAGAGACTACGCTCCATTATTACAACCCCGTATCAAATTGAATTGAAATTTAAAGGAGTAAGGTAAAAATCGAATTTAAACACTTACAAGTGGACGACCTTTCCTCTTACTCGGGCTTGGGCTTTTGTCCACCTTGGCAGCCAAGAGGGGTCTCCCTAGGTGGGTTGGACATGAGTTTGGGCTTTAGAGGTTGCTTGGGGGAATCGGGTGTTTAGGCCTTGGAAGGGCTTGGTTTGGCCAAGTGCTAGGGTTGGCTAAGGTAGGGCACGGCTGGAGTGGGGCTGGTCCTAACCGACTCTATGGAAAAGGGGTGCAACTAGGTTACGGCTGGTCCTAACCGGCTCTATGGAAAAGGGGTGCAGCTAGGTTGGGGCTATCTAAGGCAGGTCCCGGGTGCTAGGAGATGGCAGGCACAGGGCGCAGCAGTTCGGCGCTAGGGCATCACAGCAGGGTGCGCTGGGGAGCGTCGGCGCGCTGGGCGCAACGGGGTGCGTTGGGGAGCGTCGGTGCGTTGGGCACGCGAGACAGGCGCTAGGGCGTAGCAAGGCAGGCTGGACGCCGCGGGGTTCAGTAGGGCGCGCGGGACAGGCGCGTAGGGCGCACTGGGGTTCAGTCGGGGTGTGGTTCAAACCGAGTGCAACTGCACTCGGTTGGGCTTAGGTTTAGGTGAGTAAAGGGGAAGCTTAGGTTAGTTTAGGTGCAAAGGGTTGGGTTTAGGCTAGTCTAGGGTGAGGTTTTAGTGGGGTAGGTTAGATGGTTTAGGCTAGATTAGGGTAGGGTTTAGGGAGACCTACCTCTTGGAGCCGGTTGCACCATACGTCCTCCACGCCGAGCCCACCTTGGTTGCAGCCTTCCTTGGTCGAACCCACCTTGATTGGAGCCCTTAGGTCAAGCCTTGATCAACATGGCTCAAGCCCATCTCACCCATGAGCTCACAGATATTTTTGGATCCAGATCCGATTCAAATATTATTCGGGTTTGGATCTCGGATATTTGGGATCCAGATCCAATTCAAATACTATTTGGATTTGGATCTAGATATTTGGGTCCAAATCTAATCTAAATTTCTGTTTCTTCAGTCCTTCTTGGCGTTTTGAGACGAACGTTTTGTGAGGGTATTGGTTTCATCAGTGCTCCGTCTTGTGCTGGGTTTTCTCCAACTTTGTCATCTAAACTCTTTCTCACCTTTTTAGACTTCGTTTTGCATGGTTTTTGATATTTACGGCTTAGATTTCTGCTGATTTGGTGGATGCTCTTGGCTTGTTTGATGCTCTAGGCTTAAAGTCTGCTCTTGGCCTGGGCTCTTCTTTCGCCTTTTAATCCTGGCTTTTATTAGGCCATGGTGCTTTCTTTAGGCTTCTGAACTTGCTTTTGATTCAAGCTTCACCTGTTGGATTTGGGCTTTTTACAAAATTGGAACTTGGCCCATGTTTGAGAAAGTTTCAATTTGAACGGGGTTTAAACAAAAAATTTTAAGCCTTTATAACTCCTCAGTTTTCGAAAACTCCAGAATCTGGTTTTGAAATGAATTTTCATACCAGGTGTTTGTTTTTTAAATTCGTTTGATTTTGGGGTGTTTACAACCGGCATCTTATTAAGGTGTGTAGACCTTGAGGAGGCTAGGATTATAATGCATGAATTCCACGATGGAGAATGTGGAGGGCATGTCAATGCGAATATAATGGCCATGAAAATACTTAGAGCCGGTTATTTTTGGTCCACCCTTAAGCAAGATTGTCATGATCATGTTAGGAAATGTCACCCATGTCAAGTGCATGAACATGCCATTCATATCCCATCATCAACCTTGCATTCCATTGTCAGCCCATGACCTTTCACCATGTGGGCGTTTGACATCGTAAGACCAATCTCTCCAAATGCATCAAATGGACATAGGTTCATCCTAGTAGCCACCGAATATTTTTCTAAATGGGTTGAAGCTACCTCCTTCGCTAATGTCCAAGGGCAACATGTAGTGGCATTCATTAAGAAGAATATCTTGGCTCGATTTGGAGTTTCGAGAGACCTAGTGTCCGATAATGACACCCCTTTCAAGAATGAGAAGATAGAAAAGTTATATGTAATACCTATGGCATAACTCAACACTTCTCGTCGCCCTACTACCCTCAAGGCAATGGCCAAGCCGAAGCCACAAACAAGACTCTCATAAGCATCATTAAGAAAACCTTAGAGAAGGGTAGGACATGGCATGAGAAGCTTGACGAAGCCTTATGGGCTTATAGGACTTCCATCCTGTAAACACCCCAAAATCAAATGATTTTCAAAACAAACACCTGGTTTGTAAAACCATTTCAAAACCAATTTTGAACTTTCAAAAACCCAGGAGTTCCAAAGTAACTTTTTGTCAAAAACTCTTTCAAAATATAGGTTTCTTAAACTCAGGCTAAAACCCAAATTTTGTAAGCACCCAAATCAAGCAGGTGGAGCCTCATCGAAAAGCAGGTCAAAAGCCCAGAATTCAGCCCAACCTGATGAAAGCAGGACCAAAAAGCAAAAGAAGAGCCTAGGCCAGAAGCAGACTTCAACCCTGAAACATGAAATGCAAATCCAAAGCACCAAACAAAATCATCAGAAATCCAAGTTCAAGCTTGAAATTCCATAAATCGGACGAAACGAAGTCCAGAAGGTGAGAAGACGATCGGACAAGAAGGTTGGGAAAAACCCAGCCCAAGACGGAGCACTGATAAAGCCAGGGCCCGTGAAAACCGCCCGTCTCAAAACGCCCAGAAGGATTGAAGAAAAAAAAAATTGGATTGGATCTAGACATAAATATCCAAATCCAGACTCAAATAGTATTTGGATCGGATTTGGATCATAAAAACCAAATCCAAGGTTCAAACCCAAGACCCACCCCCTTTGCCTATAAATAGAGGTGGGGGAGGGGGAGTGCAAGTTCATGTGAATTTGAAGAGAGAGGCTTGGGAGAGTGCATAAAGTAAGCGAGAGAAGAATGGCGTGGATCAAGAGCGGTAAAAGGGTGGACTCGGCTCCAAGAGGTAGGTCTCTAAACCTAACCCTAATCTAGTCACTAAACCTAACCCAAAACTAGCCTAGCCCTTTTTGGCAAAATCGACTCTCTTTAACCCTTAGACCTAGCCCATTTGCCCCAAACAGACCTAAACTAAACCTAGCCCAACCACCCCCAAACCGACCTAACTAAAACCCTTAAACTGACCCTGTTAAAAACCTAACTAGCCTTACTACCCGACCAACACTTTGTTGTCATACCCTGTCACCTGCCCCAGCCAGCACCCGACCTATGATACCTCGCCTCACCCAGCTCCCAGTAGAACCCCCTGCCCGCTGCACACCACATCACCTCGCGCGCCTCGCTAGCACTCCCCATCACCCCGACACCTTGCCATACTGTCGTCGATTCCAACACACCTTGCACATCATCCAACGCCTGGCTTGCCCCACACCTCACCAGCCATCACCCCCTGCCCGCTGCACACCACATCACACCGTGCGCCTCAAACACCCTACCTCACCTTCCACATCAACACCCCCCTGCATGTCTTGCCTTGTCCCAACCTTCCCACACCTCACCATACCCAGCACCCCACGCCACAGCCGCACCTCACGCCTCACCTTGCCATAACCCCCGCACCTCACCTGTCCCACGCCCTTGCCACCGCCGACTCCCAGCACCTATCCACAGCCAACTAATCGCGCCACATGCCCCATTAGCACCTCACCAGTCCCTACCGACCTACACTTGTTGCACCCCTTTTGCTGTAATCCACCTAGCTCCTATCCAACCTAACTAGGACCACCTCCCATGGCCCAACCCAACCTAGACCTAACTAGGACCATACCCACTTACCTAACCTAAGACCTTGGCCGAACCCAGCCCATCCTAAGCCATAAAACACTTGGTTGCCCCCAAGTGAACTCAAACTCAAACTCTCACGTCAGAGCCCACCTAAAGAGGCCTATCTTGTGGCTGCCAAGGAGGATGGACCCGAGCGACTCGAGAGGCAAAACCGACCACTTGTAAGTGTTTATTTACATTCGGTTTTACATTACTCGCCTAAATTAAATTCAATTCGATATGGAGTTGTAATAATGGAGCGAAGTCTCCCCTCGAAATGTAATATTTGTGCTTGAAACATATCCACACACGTGCACTTGAGTCTTCTCGCTCTTAATTGCACACAAAGGACTCCCACGTGCACTTGAGCCTTTCCGCTCTTATACTGCACACACATTGAGCCTTTCCGCTCTTAAGTTAAAGTATATATTTCCATTCGGGTATTTACTTTAGTGAAAGTTGTGTGAGTTGCAATTCAATTCGGGTATTTACATTCAAGTCGTGTGAGTGTGAGTTGTCATTTAAATTTCACACTTACCCACACGTATTAAGCCTTTCCGCTCTTAAGCTAAAGTATATATTTTCCTTTGGGTATTTACTTTAGTGAAAGTCGTGTGAGTTATCATTTAAATTTCACGCTTACACACACGTGCATTGAGCCTTTCCGCTCTTAAGCTAAAGTATATATTTCAATTCGGGTATTTACTTTAGTGAAAGTTGTGAGTTGTCATTTCAATTTCACACGAGAAACATACAAAAGCACTCGAGCCTTTTCCCTCTCACACACATTGAGCCTTTTCGCTCTTAGGATATAACATATTTATATATTTTCAAGTCCTGTGAGTTGCTTTACATTTCGGGTATTTACATTTGTGAAAGCTGCGTGAGTTGCACTTCAATTTCGGGTATTTACATTTGTGAAAGTTGTGTGAGTTGCCCTTTCAATTCGAGCCTAGCTCACATCATCATCTCAAAACCCGAAAATATTTGTGCATCTTTGCATTCGTTAGCTTTCAAAGATGCCCCGAATCTACGCACAAACCATGTTGAAAATAGGCCACATGTACACACACATATCAGGCCTAAAATAGCTAAAATCTAAAGACTTAGGTTCGTCCAAAGTCGTAATAAAACTTGCAAACAAGGCATACATCGAATCCTTTTAAACATAGATATTGCAAAGTTTTGTAAAAACGAAGTTTTAAGCGTTTAAACTGACCCTTGAGCATCAGTTCAAGAAGGTTTTAAACGAAAAGATCGTGCTTCCCTACAGTTGCCAGAAAAGTCAGAATATTTAAAAAAATCTTCGCTAGCTTAAGCAAGCTAACTGGCACGCCCTTAGAAACGATGTAGGCACGAAAAGGTTTATTTTTTATCTCAAGAACCAGGAGTGAAAATTTTCATGTTTACACATCCAAACACCCACCAATGCCACACCATTTGAGTTGGTCTATGGTACAAACACTATTCTCCCCATTCATACCAAATTGCATTCATTTCATACATCACTCGCACTCGACCTACCCCTAGAGACTTTTCAACATGTTAGGATGGCTGAGCTTGATTTGTTAGATGAAAAAATGCTCCTTGCTATAGATCATGCACATGCATACCAACAAAGTATAGCACGACATTATGAAAAGCATATAAAGACTCGCCACTTTAAAGTGGGAGACCTTGTATTGAAAATCATCCACCATCGTGGCCCACATCCACTTAGGAAGTGGCGGCCCAAGTGGGATGGTCCCTATGTTGTAAGGGGACCAACCACCAATAACGCATATTTGTTAATCAATGTTGAGGGTAGGAATTTAGTAGACCCTATAAATGTCCAATATTTGAAAAAATACCATGTGCAGGGTCTACGCTAAATCCTTTTGAAAATGCTTTAAAATGGGATCTCCTTTGAACTTCTTGAAAAAAAGGATCAAGGTGAATCGTGTGATCCTGAATAAGGAAATCGATACTTGTAAAAAGTGGAGTTTTCAAAAATCAATGGGTTACATTTCAAAAATCTTCATCTTACAAAAGAGGGCCTTGTTCAACATAGCAAAATATTTTCAAGTAATACATGCTATTTTAAAATAGGGTGATCTTAGATGAATCGAGTAAACCATTGGGATAAGTCTCTCCCCTCTTTACTTCTCGTCTCCAAAAAGGAAGATTTGGCCAAAAGCACCAAAAGTCCCCTTTCAAAGGAAGGCAAAATGGGAAAAAGAAAGAAAATAGTTCTTTGATTGAAAAAGAAAAGAGAGAAAAATGAAAAAAAAAATCCTCCAAAATGGGAGGCCCTCTGTGAAAGAAAAAGAAAGAATTGCCAAAAAACTCAAAAGAGCAAATTTTTCGTCTCTTTGCCTTAAACCACGGGACGCTTCAGAAGGAACCGTGGTAACTCTTTCCCATATCCTTATGATTTATGCCAATGGAAAAAGGTTCATTTCGAAGAGTCCTAGAGTAAGAATAGATATTCTTATTTGAATCTCATTTTGCTTGAGAATTAGACATTGTTGGGTAAGGTATAGAAATTTTGCAATGTTTCCTAGTTTTCTTACAAAACCTCTACTAAGTAGTAGGTATTAAGACGCAAGTGAAGGGAAACATAAGAAGCTAGAAATCCTTGTAATTGAAGCTAAAAAGGTTTTTCTTTTTCGAAATTAAATTTGGAAAAACCCCGAACATCAACCAATATGAGACCAGCTCACTTGGGGCAGCCGACCTTCATAAGCCTCCCAAGTTCAATCATTGTATGATTAGGGTCTCTAGAAAATCATATTCTCCGGCATATCATCCATGTCACCCACTCCTTCATAACCCCCAACTTTTTCTTCTTTGACATTATCCAAATACATTTGGATCAATGTCAAAGAGGGGCATCTGTAAACACCTCAAAATGGGATTGTTTTCAATAAACTCCTGAATTTCGAAAACCAGTTCACAGCCTTGTTTTGAACTTTTAAAACCTCAAAATTTTGAAGTTTAAACCTTTTTCAGAAAATATTTTAAAATAAAGATTTTGAATTCAAGTAAAAAATTCAAGGATTGCAAAATAGCTCTAACGGACCGATGAAACTCGATCCAAAAACTAGCTCGAGATAAGGTCAAAAAGTGAAGGAGAGGCCCAACCTATTCGGATAAAAGCGACACGGAGGATCGAAACTGGTGTCTATTTCAAAAGACAAGTTCAGCTCTAAAAATGCAAAATGAAATCAAGACCCTGATGAAGCCGTCAAAAATCAAAGATCGGGCCTGTCAAAACAGAAATCAGTGCCCGCTTAAAAAATCCGAGATCGACCTTATCAAGTGAAAACTCAAAACGGGTCAGACAGATCAAAACCAAACACCAAAATGTCCTGAAAGCAAGAAATTTGCCGGTCAAAAGGACTGGAAAAAACGCAGCCTAAAATCTGGTCAACGAGGAACCAGAGCCCGCTCGAAAACCGTTCGTTTCATGCACCAACAAGAGACTCAAAAGAAAAAGTTTAGATTGGATCTTGACAAAAAAATCCAGATCCAGTCCCATTGAAGATTGGATCGGGTTGGATCCAAGGATCCAAACCCGATCCAAAGAACAACTTTGGCCTATAAATAGGGCCAAGGGGGTTCATGTGAAAGCACTTTTGGAACCTAGGTTAGCTTTGGGAAAGGAGGAGAGAGAGAGTGAAAGTCAACAAAGGTGGGCTGCAACCAAATGGGTTTGATCAAGAGGAGGACTTGGTCAATAAAGGTGGCTCACGTGGAGTTCAAGTCAAGGAAGGACCAAGGTGAACAGGTTGCAACAAAGGTCTTGACCCAGGTGGACCGGTTGGAAGAAGGTGGAGTCAAGGCTCGGCTTGAGGTGAGTGCCTAAACATAGGGTGGCTGCACCATGGAGAGTTGACCATACGACTGCAACCAAGTGGGCTGGAGCTGCCTTGGAGCACCACCATGGAAGGTTGACTAAGGAGGACTTGGCTAAGGTGTGGGCTAGCTTTTGATCGAACCATACCCACTTGGAGTTGAACCAAACAAGACCGACTTGACCTGGTCGAACCCGAACCCAACTGAACCAAAACTACACCTTGGGCAGACTTGACCTGGTCGAACCCAGCTGAACCAAACAAGACCTTGGAGGACTGACTTGAACCCCCCTTTTACTGCACCTTGGGGCTGAACCTGGATGGTTAGGGTGGGGTGGCTGCACCTTGGGGCTGACTTGACCTAGCCGAACCACACCAAGTGGGCCAGCCCTTGACCTCACCGCACTTGCACCAAGCTCACGGTTGATCACGGCTTGGCACATTGGAGGACCGGCTACGACTAAGGGGCTGTGCACAAAAGACTAAATCGAAGGGAAAATTATAAGTCTTTAAAACTTTTATTTTAAACTGCTTTTTCCCTTAAATTCAATTCGGAATGGGGTTGTAGTAATGGAGCGAAGCCTCCCCCAATGTTGTAATATTCGTGCATGAACACGAACTCACCCACGACCACTTGGGCCTTTTCGCTCTTAACTGGTGGATGAAGACGATCGCACCCACGAGCACTTAAGCCTTTTCGCTCTTAACTGGTGGATGAACACGATCGCACCCACGAGCACTTGAGCCTTTTCACACTTTATACTCACATGCACTTGAGCCTTTCCGCTCTCTGCCTCAATATACATTATAAACAATTTATACTTCGAACCCCTCTGTTCTTAAGCAAGTATACATATTTCATTTAGCGTTGTGAAAGTAGAGTGGTTGCACTTAAATTCGCGTGGGTTTTACTTTCGTGAAAGTAGAGTAAATGCACTTTCAATTCGCGTGAGTTTTACTTTCGTGAAGGTAGAGTGAGTTGCACTTTAAATTCACGTGAGTTTTACTTTCGTGAAAGCAGAGTGAGTATGCTTTAAATTCGCGTGAGTTTTACTTCGGATGTAGAGTGAGTTGCAAATTTCAAATTCGGGTGAGTTCGCATCATCGTTCTCAAAAACCCAAAACACAATTTATAGCATCTCTGCATTCGCTCATTGCGGTAAAACGCTCGAACCCTCGCTCCAAACACGCTGAAACTAGGCCACACATTCCGCACACACATCATACCTAAACAAATAAAACTTGCAAGAAATTTAGGGACGCCTAGCCTCGTAATAAAATTGGCAAAGAGTGCATGAATCAAATTCGTCAAAACACTTATCATTTGAAGTAAAAACTTGTTTAAAAATCGAAGTTTCTAAGCGCTTAAATTGACCCTTGAGCGTCGGTTCAAGAAGGTTTAAAGCGAAAAGAGTCTGCTTGCTTACAATCGCCAAAAAGTCAGAAAAATATTTTAAAACCTTTACTAGTTTGATTAAGCTAGTTGGCACGCTCGTGCAAGTGTAGGCACAAAAAGGTTCACTTTCGAGTTTTCTAACTTGGGAGTGGAAATTTTCATGTTTACACTGAGTAAACTTATAATGAAGATGCCCACGCCTTCATTGGGAGATGAAGATCTTTGCTCGGGCAAGTCAAGGAGCCCATATTTGAGGGTTATGCGGTAATGTTGATTTTGGAAAATTTTAAAACCGATTTAAAAACCCTCCTCTCTCTTCATGAAATCAATACTTTTGAAAAGCTTATCAAAAAGTCATTGCTTTTTGAAGGAAACCTAAAAAAAAAAGTGTACGATGACGTTTAGAAAGCTAAAGGCTTCTCCTCAAAGCCAAAGTCAACGGTTTATAGGTCGTCTACTCTAGATGGAGGGGTAAAATCTCATAAAATAGAATGTGTTAGAGTTGAACATTCCTCATCTAATCCTACAAAACCTTATGTTCCCAAGTCCAAACCATCTATCCCAAAAGTACAAAAAATAAAAAAAGAATATGAAAAACAAAAAGAGAGTACAAGCATCTAGGACAACTACTTACGAAGGTCCTAGACATTCTTTTATCTCAAGAATTTGTGAACTTACCACCAATTCCTAAAGGAGAAACTACTAAGGAACATTTTCTCAATGAATTTTGTAATTATCATACGTTAAAGAGCCATGATATGAATAATTGTTTCTCTTTGAAAAACAAAATAGAGGACTTGATTGAGCAAGACAAACTCCACGTCTCCAAGTAGCGACAGCCTTTCTAAGCAATTTTCAAAGAGCCTTTTCCAAAACATGCAAGCAAGGATGAAAGCTGAAAAGAGGTACATCTCTCTCTGAAGAACTCTCATGAAGTGGTCACATATGCTTGTTGTGATCATGCACTCCATATGGTTCACTCTACTTGCCACACACCACATGGTTCTCTCATAATATTAAAAAAGCTAAGCAAGTAGTGATCTAAAGACCGATTAGTGTCCCGCCTCGACTAAAGCCTTGATAGTTATTTTTGATGTGATAAAATCTTTGCACCAACATAGAGCTCAAGTAGGACCGAGCCATAGGAAAAATGTCTAGGAGATTACTAGGTCCAAAAGAATCTATCAACCCCTGCACTTAGGGAATAAATCAAGCAAGGTTGTCATTCTACTCTGCCTCCAAAAAGCATGTATCATTCCTCATTTATCCCATGGCATGGATAAGGGTAAAGACATTGTGTTACCTCAATACGATTTAGAAAAATAGTTTATCAAAATCTCGCATAAACATAGACATGTATTAGAGGGAATTCTAGAGAAAACTAAGGTTAACATATCCATAACTCTTGAGTCATTATCCATCTTGGTCATACCCATTCTCACTCAAACTCAAATCATCTTTTCCAAAGACGAGTTGAGTAGGTCAATAGCAACTCATAATCATGCCTTACATATAGAGGTGATTTTGAATCACCATTCTCTTCGGAAGTGTTTGGTTGATAGTGGAGGGAGCCTAAACATCCTCCCTTTGCATATAACTCTCCAAGTTGGAGTTCCATTAGAAAGGCTCGAAAGTGCAATCTTCATCATGAGGGTATGACATCAATTCCGTCTATTCCCTCCGATCAATTGAACTTTTCATTGAAATCAGCTCATTCCAGCATGTTGGGTTGTTTCATGTCTGTAAACACTCCAAAATCAAATAATTTTCCAAAACAAACACCTAGTTTGTAAATCCATTTCAAAACCAAGTTTGAGCTTTCGAAAACCCAGGAGTTCCAAAAGCTGTAAACTTTTTATTAAAAACCCTTTCGAAGTATGGATTTCTTAAACTCGGGCCAAGTTCCAATTTTGTAAACAGCTAAATCAAACAGGTGGAGCCTAATCGAAAAGCAGGTCCAAAAGCCAAGAATTCAGCCTAGCCTGATGAAAGCAAGATAAAAAAGCAAAAGGAGAGCCCAGGCCAAAAGCAAACTTCAGCCTTGGAACATGAAATACAAAGTCAAATCATCAGAAATCCAAGCCCAAGCTTTAAATTTCAAAATTCAGACGAAACGAAGTCCAGAAGGTGAGAAGGAGATCAGGCGAAAAGGTTGGAGAAAACCCAGCCCAAGACAGAGTACTGATGAAGCCACAACCCGCGAAAATCGCCCATCTCGAAACGCCAAGAAGGACTGAAGAAATGAAAAATTGGATTGGATTTGGACATAAATATCCAGATCCAGACCCAAATAGTGTTTGTATTGGATTTGAATCATAAAAAACAAATCCAAGATCCAAACCCAAGACCCATCCCCTTGCCTATAAATAGAAGCAAGGAGCGGCATAAAAAGTTCACGTGAATTTCAAGTGGGAAGCTTGAGAGAGTGCATAAAGTAGGAGAGAGAAAAATGGTGGGCTTGATATTTTCAAGTGGGCTAACCATGTGGGCTTGATCAAGGGTGTGGGTTTAAGCCTTTGTAAACACCTCGAAATCCCACGAATTTCTTAAACAAATCTGGTTTTGTACAAGCAGCCCCAAAGGGTCATTTTGAGTCTGAAAACCCAGGAGCCTTCCAGACAACCCTGTATATATGTTTTAAACTTCATATTTCAAAAATATATAATATGACTTTTGAAAACCTTTTAAAACACGTTTTTGAAACCCCAAAGCAGCTTGGCCTAATCAAGACAGGACCAGCAAAGTCAAAGAGAGCCCGGAACCGGAGCACATGTCAAGCCCGGCACAGCAACTCTTGTATCAAATTCACACCCCCAGGATCTCGAACGTTCAAGACCCTGTTATTATCAAAATGTCATTTGAAGTCATCTCCTAAAGGCAGAAACGGAGGCAGACGACCATGTTGGCGAAGACCCAACGCAGACGGAGTACTGATGCTGTCAGACCCCGCACAAATCGTCCGTTTCGAACCCAGCTCGAAGAGGTCAGAGTTCAGTTTGGATTGGATCTGGACCATATATATCCAGATCCCAATCCAAACCCATGTGTGGACTTGGATTTGGATTTGGATCCAGAGATCCAATCTAATATCCATATCCATGGCCCACATCACCTTCTCATAAATGGAGGTGGGGCCCACTTGAATTTCACGTGGGATTATGGGCATGAGAGAGAGTGGGGATGGATAATATCAAGAGTGTTGTAATTAAGCTTGACTTGTGTGTCAAGTTTGGAGTTAATCATGTTGGTTAGCCTAATTGAGTGGGTTTAAACTTGTAATTAGCCAAAACCTAACCTAGGGCTGCACCAACATGAGGTGGTTAAGGTCTATGGGCCATGCAAAGGGAGCTCCTTCACCTAAACCTAACCTTAAACACCTAATCCTAGCCTTCCACCCTAATCCACCCCTAATCTGAGCCTAATCACCTAACCAACTTCCCTAATCCCGGCCTAATCCCAACCTAATCACCTAACCCACTTCCCTAATCCTTCCCTAAACCTAGGTTAATTTCCCTAAACCTAGCCTAATCACCTAACCTAGCTCACTAAACCTCACCCTAAAACCCAACCACCTAACCAAGCCCTAAACCCCTAAACCACCCCTAGCCCACAATCTACCCAAACCACTAGTATTTAAAATATCTGGCCCTACCCTTTCCAGCCCACCTTATCTTCATACCACCCTACCTAAACCACCTAACCACTACCCCAAACCCAGCCCTAACCGACCTACCCATCCCTATATAAACCCCCCCCTCCTTTGGGGGCGGGCTCTCCTATCTAGTCGCCTTCCCCAAGCCTAGCCGGGACCCCACTTCCCAGCCCAACCGAACCCAGCCACCTGCTCTACCTGCTCTGCCTGCACCACCACCATCCCTCCATCCCACCACCACTTGCACCGCCATCTCCACCACCTCTCGGTCGAGCCTCACTACCTGCCCAGCTTCCTTCCAGCCGAGCGCCATCTTCTCTCCATTCGGTAAGTACCCCACACTCTACCTAGCTCCTTCTCTACTCCCTCTCCACTCCCAGCCACCCACCATTCCACCACCTTACCTCCACTCCCAACCACTCGCCGCCACCACTCCCACTCGGCCAAACCTTAGCCACCCCAGCCATTCGCCACTACCTAGCTCCCCTAACTACACCCGGCCACCCTATTAGACTTCCTAAGACCTGCCCATAACACTCCCTTACACCCACTATCCCCACTACCACCTAGCCCCATCACCTAACTAGCTACCTTCCCATACTCCAGCCTTAGTCATCCTAGCAACCCGCCACCACCACATTCCCCTAGTCGGCCACTCCAACCGACTATCCCTTTTATTCGGCCAGCCATCTCTTTTCCCCTAAGTGTCCCATTCGGCCTTCCCTTAAGCTCCCCTTAGGTCCATACTCCCTAACACTCTATACTCTCTTAGTGACCCTACATACTCACTTGGCCCAGCCCCTTTAATCCCCCACACCAAGGCGACACCCTTGCTTGCAGCCGGCCAGCACCTCGTGTCGCTCAACCTCGCGGAGCTCCCGTTTGCAGCCCAAGGCGAAGGCCAAGCCCACGCTCAAGCAAGGCCTCTACGGACCAGCTACTCGTAAGTGCTTAAACTCGGTCTTTAGTTGTATACTTGCTTGAGATTCAATTTGATACGGGGTTGTAATAACGGAGCATAGTCTTCCCCCGCTTGTAATAACGTGGCTTGGCACACCCACACACGTGCACTCTCCTAATTGTGCACGATTTTGAACACACACGGGCCTAATCAGCCCCTAATACATAAGTATATACATATACTTTCATTTTTGAAGGGTTTTACTTAAGTTGGGTGCGTTGTCTTTCAATTCAAGCACTCACACACATTGAGCTTTCGCTCTTATTTGAAAGACCCAAGTAAGGGCCGACCTATACTATTTGGGTTTCATTTCATGTCGTGTGTGTAAGTCTTTCAATTCAAGCACTCTCACACACATTGAGCCTTCGCTCTTATTTGAAAGACCCAAGTAAGGGCCGACCTATACCATTTGGGTTTCATTTCATGTCGTGTGTGTAAGTCTTTCAATTCAAGCACGCACCCACATTGAGCTTTCGCTCTTATTTGCAAGACCCAAGTAAGGGCTCATATACATATTCTATATACATATCTCCCTTCGGCATTTATATTTCAAGTCATTTCCCTTCGGTTATTTCCCTTCAGTATTGTCTTTACATTTCGGGTTTTTCCTTTGGAGTAGCGTGAGTTTGCATTGCATCTACGCCATACCACGAGGTAGGACACATATTGCATCAAAGCAAGCCCCGCTCGAATTCGCCCATGTAGTGGAGTGTTCATAACACACAAACTAGGTGGCCCGAAAAGGGATAAAAGAAAAGACTTAGGCACTTGCAAATCCACGTGATCTAAAACATGCAATCGCATTTAAAAGACCCGAAATAGACACCTCGAACCGCTTCGTAGGCTTTCTATCCCAAAACTCGATTTTTGCAAAGCGTACAGACTGACCCTTGCGCATCGGTGCAAGAAGGTCTGCGACGACAAGAGCTTACTTGCTCACAGTCGCCACGTTTAGAAGTCAGTATTAAAAATATCTTCGCTAGCTTAGGTAAGCTAGCTGGCACGCCCTGTTTGCATACATAGGCCTTAGACACACGAGAGGATCCACTCCGAGCCTTGAAAAGGTGAGAGGCGGGGATTTTCGCGCGTCTACAGCCTTGTGTGGACCTAGACTCAACCAAAGGGTTGCACTAACATGCAAATGGTGTGGATCAATGGGCTACATGAGGTGGACCGGCTCCAAGAGGTAGGTGTCTCAACCTAACCCTAACCTAGCCCACTTCACCCAACCGACCCCACTAAACCTAACCCAAACCTGGCCTAGACTCAGCCCCTTTCACCTAGACTTAGCCCAAACCGACTCCCATAAACCCTACCTAAACCTAACCCTAATTGCACCCTAGCTGGACCATCCTCACCCTAAACCTACCCACCTAACCCACGACTAAGCCTACCCCGAATCGGACCTAGCTAGGTGCTGGCAGCACCTAGCTTATTCCCTTGAAACCTCTCCACCGACAGCACCTAGCTTATTCCCTTGAAACCTCTCCACCGACCTACCCTAAACCCTCTAGATGCACTCGATTTTTTCCTCACATTTCCTTAGCCAACACCCGGCCTGCACCTTGTGCAGCGCCATATCCCTAGCCACACCCCACTCTCACCAGCCGCACCTTGTCACCCGCACCCGTCTGCCCCAACCGGCACACTTCCAGCCATACCTCACTCCACTACCCTTCCCCCAGCCACTCATCATATCCCTAGCCACACAAAAGCACTCGAGCCTTTTCGCTCTCCACTCTCACACACATTTTGAGCCTTTGTTGCTCATGGGATATAACATACTTATATATTTTCAAGTTGTGTGAGTTTACTTCACGTCAAGATGCATTTCCCTTTGTGTGGATTTACATTAAGTCGTGTGAGTTGCTTTACATTTCGGGTATTTACATTAAGATGTGTGAGTTGCACTTCAATTTCGGGTATTTACATTAAGTTGTGTGAGTTGCTTTCAATTTGAGCCTAGCTCACATTATCATCTCAAAGTCCGAAAATATTTGTGCATCTTTGCATTCGTTAGCTTTCAAAAGCACCCCGAATCTACGCACAAACCATGTTGGAAATAGGCCACTTCTGCACACACATATCCGGCCTAAATATCTAAAACTCAAAGACTTAGGTTCGTCCAAAGTAGTAATAAAACTTGCAAATTAGGTATACATCGAGTTTTTCAAACACTGATCTTGCAAAGTTTTGTAAAAATAAAGTTTTAAGCATTTAAACTAACTCTTGAGCATCGGTTCATGAAGGTTTAAATGAAAAGATCCCGCTTCCCCACAATTGCTAAAAAAAGTCAGGATATTTTCAAAAATCTTCGCTAGCTTAAGCAAGCTAGCTGGCACACCCTTAGAAACGATGTAGGCACGAAAATGTTCATTTCTGGTCTCAAGAACCAGGAGTGAGAACTTTCGTTGTTTACAGATTTGGCACGCTCGGTGGGACTCAATGCTTAAAACTTTGATAAAACAAGCAAAACTTTGCGAAAATTTTCTAAAAGTGTAAAATTTTTTGCCTAAATTGCATTTGTAGGATTTTAAAACTTTTGTTTAGTCTTGTCTAGTTTAGGCTCTAACGAAGTGACTAGTCGAGCCTCGCGCTCGTCAAGTTCCCTTTCAAAAAAGATTTCAAAATCTTAACTCAAGTGTAAGAAAGAAGAGTTAGAAAACTTGCGTAGGGAATTCGAGGCTAAAATAGACGCAAGAATCGATGCCTTAGCGAAGAGGCTGAGGCGGCCGAATCTTGCTCGTCACACGGCGAACCTGCCAAAGCCAAGAAAAGAACTACTAAGACAAGGAAACCCAAGGAAACCTCCGCAATGAAGGGGGACCAATACCACGATTCCTTCACACTGAAGGATCGCAATTGTTGAAGGGGCAAAACAAGGAAAAGAAATCGTACGCCCTGTCTGACTTCTTTCCTTCGGATTATGAAACAGATAGCGATGACGACATATCGAATTTCTATCGGTATGATGGCACGGGGGATCTTAGATCCCACTTACAACTCTTTTCACGCAGAGCCCATAAGAAGAAAAGGGACTCGGCCAAGTGGATTTATTGGTTCCCCCTTTCTCTCAAGGGGACTGCTTCAAAATGGCTTGCTTCCTACGACTTAAGCCAGTTTGCTACTTTTGAAGAGTTAGCAAATAGCTTTATGCAAAAAATTTCGCACAACGTGGAAGTAATGCTCACCTTGAACACCTTGAAGGACACTAAACAAGCTTCAAATGAGGATGTACATGCATTCATCGTTCGATGGAGGTCCTTCAATGGGCAAATAAAAGAGCCCATCTCCGAAGGATGCGCAGTCATGCTCATCCTCGAAAACTTTAAAACGGAGATCAAAACTCTTCTTTCATTGCATGAAATTTCTACCTTTCACAAGTTAATAAAGAAGGCTTCCTTGTTTGAAACCAACCTGAAAAAGGGAGTCTATGACGACTTGTGGAAGGGAAAAATACTTCCCAAAACGAGATTTGAAAAACCCGGAACTTATGGGCTACACATGACGGATAAAGGGGCAAAACCCCAAAAGATTGCAAATGTCCGAGTGGAGTAAAGTCTGGTGGGCACTTCAAAAAAGCTCGAACAACAAAAAATAAAAAATTTCAAAAAAACCTTAAAAAACGAGAGTATACCCCACTGGGGCAACCTGTCTCGGAGGTCTTAGACCCCCTACTCGCCTAAGGTTTGGTAGTATTACCGGAAATTCCCGAGGGGACCCCGCCAAAAGAGAGGTTTTTGAACAGGTATTGCAAGTATCATCAGCTCAAATGCTATGATACGAACAAATGCTTTTCCCTTTTAAACAAAACTGAATTTTTACTTCTCTTTTAAACAAATGCTTTTCCCCAAATTCCCATTTGATAGAGCAGGACCGGCTCCAAGTCACTGAAGAACCTGAGCCTGCCCAAGCTGTGCTCAAAGAACCCTTCCCCAATCACGCAAGTACCAGTGGGAAGAAAAAAGAGGTATGTGCTTTCGCAACCTCGAAAGGTTTTGTGCATAGCGAGATGGAGTCCGGATGACAAAGTTGGGGAAAACCCAGTACTAGACGGAGCGCTGATGAAGCCAGTGCTAACACAAAACGTCCGCCTCAAAAAACCAAGAAGGACCATCTAGAGAAAATTTGGATTGGATTTGAACCATATATATCCAGATCCATATCCAAATAGTGTTTGGATTTGGGTCGATCCAAATAGTGTTTGGATTGGATCAGATCTGAACTAAAATATTCAGATCCATATCCATAAAAATATTAGATTTTGATCGGATATGGATCTCAAAATATCCGAGATCTAGATCCAAATAGTGTTTGGATCGGACATAGATTCCATGATCCAAACCCAAGACTCACCTCATTTGCCTATAAATAGGAGTAAGGGGGTCTCCAAAAGGACACGTGAAATCCACTTGGAGGAGCTTTGAGGAGAGAGAGGGTATTAAGGTGAGTGCTTAGTACTTTCTTAATTTTGTTTAGTGGGTTAATTGTGGGCATAAAGGGAGATTAGTATGGGCTGCACCACCTTGATTAAGGGTTGGATTTGCTTGAACAAGAAGGCTTTGGAGTGGCTGATTTGGAGCTTAAGCACACCCAAGACTGCGCCCAAAGGTAAGCCTAACAAACTCACCTAGCCCACCTCTCTCGAATCCCTCTAAATCACCCTAATTAACCCCCAGCCACCACCTAATCCCCATCACCTAATCCCTAATCCCCCATCCCACCTGTTCCTTAACCCACCGACTGAACACTCGAACCCTCCTACACTCCCATCGACTACCGTCGTCACCCGCGAGCCCCTCGCACCCGCTCCACTGCCACCCTGCGCACCCCGCACCCGCTCCACTGCCACCCAGCGCACCGCTGCGCGCCCTGCACCTGTCGCCCCGGTCGGGTCTCTAGCGCCTAGCGCCTGACTCCAGCCGACACCCTACCACCCAGCCGACCTACTGCCTCTACCTAACACCGACTCCCTACCTTCACCCTACCACTTCCACCGACTCCCTGCCACCGACCTGCCATACACCACCTCCTAGCCTAGCATCCTCGACCTACCCCAGCCACCTTACCTTACACTCCCACCGACCTAGCACCGACCCCAACTCCCTTCACCACATCCACCGCCTTACACTCCCACACCCCACATCACACCCCTTTGCCGTGACCTCAAGCCTAGCACCCCAGCCATCTCGTCTCACATCCCACATCACAACCTACCTTTTTGCCATAACCCCACACAAGCTCGCAACACCTCGTCGTGAGCCTTACCTCTCAAGCCCCAAAGCCCCACCAAGCTCAAGCTCGGCCAGCCACTTCACGCCTCAAGCTTTAAGGGGAGTACATCCTTGGTTGCCCGAAGTGAACTACAAGCCCAAGTGCGAGCAAGTGAAGATGGACCAGCTATTTGTAAGTGTCTAAACTTGGCCTTTTATGCTAACTTTAATTCAATTCGGATATGGGGTTGTAATAATGGAGTGTTGTCTCCCCTTGGGATGTAGTATTATTGCTTGATACACGAGACACATACGTGCACTTGAGCCTTAGCTCTTATATCGTACACGATACACACAAGTGCACTTGAGCCTTAGCACTTATCTCGTACACCAAGCACCCACGTACATAATTGAGCTTTCGCTCTTACTCCAAAGACTCTAGTAAGAGCTATATACGTTACAATTTCATTCGAGTTTTAAGGTTCAAGTCGTGTGAGTTTGTCATTTCAATTACACACTCGCACCCAAGGAATACCCGAGCACTTGCTCAAGCACTCACGCACCATTTTGGCCTCGGCAACCACTAAGATATAGCCATATCTATATATTTTCAGTTGCGTGAGTTTTCCCGGTTCAATTGTGTATGTCTTTTAATTCCGGGTTGTTAATTTTCAGTCGTATGAGTTGCATTTCAATATATACACAACACACACGCACACGTTGACGACATTCGGGCTCATATATATATATATATAGTTGTATCTCCCTTTCGGTTGGGTTTTACATTCCAAGTCGTGTGAGTTGTCTTTACATTTATACACAACACACATGCACACGTTGGCGACCTTTGGGCCCATATATATATACGTATTTCCAATTTCCGCACTTTACATTTAAGTCAGGTGGCTTTACATTCCAAGTTGCGTGAGTTGTCTTTCAATATATACACAACACACATGTACACATTGAGCCTTTCCGCTCTTAAGATATAGCTATATTTCCCTTCCGTAATTTTTCTTCAGCTATGTCTTTCAATTTCGGGTTTTAAGGTTTAGTTGTGTGAGTTGCATTGCATATCCGCTATACTCGAGATAGTGCGCATACTTGCATCGAACAAACCCCGAACAAACCGTGCAAACACGCCAAGACTTAGGCACTTGATGCACACACCTCATGCTTAGGTAAATAAAACTCAAAGACATAGATACGTGCAAACCCCACGTAAATAAAATCTGCAAATAGGCATATAATCGATCAAATACTTTCATACTCTTTTCAAAAGTTCATGCTTGTTCAAAACCAACATTTTCTAAAAGCGTGCAAACTGACCCTTGAGCATCACTTCAAGAAGGTTTGCGACGAAAAGAGCCTACTTGTCCACAGTCGCCCCATAAGTCAGATATTTCAAAACATACTTCGCTAGTTTGAGTAAGCTAGCTGGCACGCCCTTTTAAAGCGACTTAGACACGAAAAAGGTTCACTTCAGGCCTAAGAACCCGGAGTGAAAATTTTCGCGTCTACACCCCAATATACAATTATAAAACATTCTATACTTCGAACCCCATCTTTTCTTAAGCAAGTATACTTACCTTAAATTCGCATAAGTTTACTTTCGTGAAAGTAGAGTTGCAATTTAAATTTGCGTAAGTTTACTTTCATGAAAGTAGAGTTGCAATTTAAATTCGCGTGACTTTACTTTCGTGAAAGTAGAGTTGCAATTTAAATTCACGTGAGTTTACTTTTGTGAAAGTAGAGTTGCAATTTAAATTCGTGTGGGTTTACTTTCGTGAAAGAAGAGTGAGTTGCACTTAAATTCGCATGAGTTTACTTCGTGAAAGTAGAGTTGCAATTTAAATTCGAGTGGGTTTACTTCATGAAATCAGAGTGAGTTACACTTAAATTTGCGTGAGTTTACTTCGTGAAAGTAGAGTTGCAATTTAAATTCGCGTGGGTTTATTTCGTGAAAGCAATGTGAGTTGCCATTTCAATTTGGGTGAGTTCGCATTATCGTTCTCGAAAAACCCAAAAAGATTTTCAACATCCCTACATTCGCTCATCACTTCCAAAAGCCCTCGAACGATCGCTCAAACCATGCTGAAATTAAGCCATACATTCCACACACACATCAGGCTTAAATAGATAAAACTTGTAAGAAAATTAGGGACGCCCAGCCCCGTAATAAAATTTGCAAAGAGTGCGCGAACCGAATTTGTCAAAAACACTTATCGTTTGAAGTAAAAACTTGTTTGAAAATCGAAGTTTCTAAGCGCTTAAACCGACCCTTGAGCATCGGTTCAAGAAAGTTTAAAGCGAAAAGAGTCCGCTTAGTCACAATCGCCAAAGTCAGAAAATCATTTCAAAACCTTCGCTAGTTTGAGTAAGCTAGCTGGCACGCTCGCATAAGCGTAGGCACGAAAAGGTTCACTTCGAGTCTTATAAACCTAGGAGTGGAAATTTTCATGTTTACACCAGGTTTAAAGTGGTTCGATACCCTACACCCGTTTAAAGTGGTTAAAAGGTTAAGGTGGTTATAGATTGACTCACGGAGCAAAACTAGGTCACCCTTGCAAACAAAAACTAGGAATGAAACCCATTTTTTTTCAAATAATATTTGAAGATTTCATTAAACTTGATGTTTTCAAATATAGAAATAATTTTGAAAAAAATGTTTGAAACCATACATGTCATATATAAAATTCGGACCGGAATGAGGCAAATTCCCTGGAAAGAGGAGATGGCATGAACCAAAAAGGCAACGATCGAGCACCTGCCAATTTCGGCGTTGTTGGGAAAGGTAACCTGTCATTTTTAGTTTCAGGTATTAGAAAGGAAAGTCGGTGTCCATAAAGGAAGGTTGGCGTCAAAAAAGGAAAGTCGATGTTGAAGAAGTAAAGTCGATGCCCTAAAAAGAAAGTCAGTACCCAGAAAGAAAAGTTGACGTTTAAGAAGGAAAGTCGACACGCAGAAAGGAAAGTCGACGTTCAAGAAGAAAAGTCGGTGCCCAAAACGGAAGGTTAGCATCCAAAAAGGAAAGTCGGCGTCATCCACGCAAAAGGAAATTGATGCTCGATTTGGCAAGTTGTAATGCTCGATTTGGTAAGTAATGATGTTTAATTTGGTAAGCCACTAAAAGGAAACTTACCAGTTTTGGAGTTCAGCTTCAAAGGATTAGGCAACTTACTTTATCAAGCTTCATCAAATGAGCAATTGCACTTACCATATCAGACGGAGCAAGTTTTTGGTAAGAAGGGCCAGCACTTCACTTACCTTATTCATGGGAGAAGTTTTTGGCGAGAATGACCAGCATTCACTTGCCAAATGCAGCCATCTTCAATAAGGCAACTTGCCTTATGAAAATTTACAGCAAAGAGGCATCCCTTGGCCTATAAGAGGGGCCTCAAGGGGGCTACAATGCATCAATCCAAGATCAATCCGAGTTCAGCAAGCCATTAAGCAAGAGGGAGAGAAAGAGAGGAAGACGGGCCGACAACCGCCAGTTGCTAGCCATCCTCCACCTTTCGTATAGGTCTATTATTTCTTATTGATCTCATAATTATCTCTCTTGTTATTGAATTTTATGGACTTGTAATTAAGGAGCTTAAGTCTCCATGAAGATGTATTGATCCAGGTTCATAGGTTGCCCCATCTTTCTTTCATTCATACGGTCTTCATTATATACTTTAAATGTTGATTCTTTCGACTCTATAACGCAACATAAGATTATGAACCTCTTAATCTCCCTATGCTCACGAGATAATTAGGATTTAGTTTGTTGTTTCATAGCTATAGATTCAATTTTGATTCGGATTAAAACAAAAGCACAATTCTAAAAATCTAAAACATGTTTTTTTGTATATGTTCGGTAAATGATTTATATTTTATTATTCCTCCATCCACATATGTCAAAATTTTGCACATCTGATCTAGACATATAGACATACTTCTGATAAAATTTTCGAGAATTTTTGTCTTCTTAAACATAACTAATAAAATCGGTAAAGTTTTATTAAAATCAGAACAGATTCTGAAAAACTAAAGGTTCTTGTGATACAGGATGGGTTATTCCTGAATATCCTTGTGCACAATGAACCAATTTGATTGAAAATGGTTTCATTGGAAATCTGAAATCTGTAGCTTTGTAGAAAGATCAATTTCATTGAAATCGGAGGTTTGAGCATGAAAATACAATAGTTTTTCTAAGCCTCTGAATTTCTTGTACAGGTTTGTCCTGAATGTCTGAGTAAGGTCTGTTTTCAGATTTAATTAAAAGAATGTATAACATATAAAATAAAAATAAAAATATGAAAGTCTGTCCTCTATAAAATTTTAAGGATTTTTGGAAACTCGGAACTATTTCAAAAACATTAGAAACAAGCCTCTGAAAACAAAACCAGTTTCTGTTTTTCAAGACTTGAAATATTTTCAAGTTAATAACCAAAATCACGATTTTCTCAAGCTTTTGAAATTGGAATCTTGTTTTTTTGAAAACTTACCAAATCTCAAATAATTTTCAAAGCGTCTAAGCTGACCCTTGAGCATTAGTTTAAGAAGGCCTACGTCGATAAAAATTCACTTGTCCACAATAGCTACATGAAGTTAGAAAATCAATCTTTGCTAGTTTGAGCAAACTAGCTGACACGCTCGCACACATAACGTAGTTCAGAAATTTCTTTTCAAATATTCACTTAGGTTTCAAAATAAAAATTCATATCTACAATTGTCAAACTAAGTTGCAGACGACATGTTATAAATTATATTGTGTCAATAAGACTGCTAAAACTTAGGAGGCTTATAAAAAGATAAAGAAAGAAGTAAAAATGTTGTTATTGAAGTAAAAGTCAAAATTTAAGAAGATTTATATAAAAGTTCAATGCAAAAGAAAGTAAAAGTAAGATTTTTAGGATATCTAATGCTAAAGATAGAAAAACTAAAGGTCTTACTTTATTAGATATATCAAAGATGATGATGCAAAGATTTTGGTGCCAAGTGATGATATCAAAAATTGATGGAAGAATTATTTTTTTAAGCTTTAATAAAAATATAGGTGTTAATATTAACTTAGAAGGCTAATTTACTTAAAAGAGTATATAAATTGTATCTATCGATGTATTCAAAAACTCCACCATGTAAGGGATCACCCTTGCATGGCCGGTCCCAAGCCCGAATAAAGGAGGAGAATTGCGTTAGGCTTCTGACAACCAGCGTAAAACTTTGTCAGATTTTATACCATGGATTACACAATATGGCTATATATATTAGGAAAGTCCTTCAAGGAGATGCTTAGAATTATGTTGGTATACCTTATGATATGTGGAACAATATGGCTATACATATTAAGAAAGTGGCGAAAGATGTTAGGTGAATCTAAGGGAGGTGTACTAGAACAAAAATAAGCTTGGTGGTAGAGTGAAGTAGTGCAAAATAAAATGAAGCCAAAGAGGGCCTGTTACAAATTACATTATGTTAAGAAAACTAGAGAAACTTTAGAAACTTATAAGAAAGCAAAGAAAGAAACGAAAAAAGGGTGTCAGTAAAGCAAAAACTAAAATTTAGGAGGATTTATATAAAAAACTCAATTCAAAGAGGGAGAAAGAGATATTTTTAGGATAGCTAGGCCAAGAGATAAGAAAACTAAGGATCTTAATTTTGTTAGATGCATCAAAGACGATGATGAGAAAATTCTAGTGGCAAATGATGATATAAAAAATAGATGCTATTTTTATAAGCTTTTTAATAAAAATAAAGATGTTAGTATTAACTTAGAAGAGTTAGCCAAATCAGAAAAGTATATAGACCACAATTTCTACTGACGTATTCAAAAGAATGAAGTCAAAGAGGCTCTTAAACATATGAAGGGTGGTAAATTGGTAGGACCAAACAATATTCCTATAGAAGTTTTGAAAATCCGAGGAGAAAAAGGAATCACTTAGCTCACAAGACTATTTAATGAAATATGGAGAAACCAAAAGATGTCCAAGGAATGGAGAGCAAGTACACTTATACCCATATACAAGAACAAGGGAGACATTTAGAATTGTACGAATTATTGGGGTATCAAGTTAATAAGCTATACTATAAAATTATGAGAAAGAATTATCAAATGTAGGTTAACTCAAGTATCAAGTATAATTGAGAACCAATTTAGATTCATGTTAGGTAGATTTACTGTTGAAGCGATTCACCTTTTGAGACATCTTATGAAACATTTTAGAACAAAAAAAAGACCTTCACATGATATTTATTGATCTAGAAAAAGCTTATGATAGGGTACCAAGGGAGCTTCTTTGGAGAACCTTGGGAAAAAAAGGTATCCCATTAACATACATAAACCTTATAAGAGACATATATGATGGTGCAAAAACATGTATGAGGACTCGTGAAGAAATGACAGACTTCTTCCAACTTAATATTGGGTTACATCAATGATCAACTTTAAGTCCATACTTATTTATAATGGTGATTGATGAGTTAACAAAATATATTCAAGATGAAGTACCTTGGTGTATGTTATTTGCAAATGACATTGTGTTAGTTGAGGAGTCTAAGGAAAAAGTTAATAGAAAATTGGAACTATGGAGAGAAACATTAGAAAGTAAAGGCTTTCAACTTAGTAGAACAAAGACAAAATATATGGAATGTAAGTTTGATCATTTCGTTACTTCAAAGGACATAGAAATTAAAATTGGTACACATTGCATCCCTCAAAAGGAAAGTTTTAAATACCTAGGGTCAATTTTTTAGAGTGATTTAAGAATTGATGTAGATGTTACGCATAGAATTAATGCTGGTTGGTTAAAATAGAGAGGAGTGTTAGGTATTCTTTGTGATAAGAAGATACCATTAAAGTTAAAAGGTAAATATTATAGAGCAGAAATTAGGCCTGTCATGTTTTATGGTTCTGAGTGTTGGGCAGTTAATCATCAACATGTACAAAAGATGTCTGTGATAGAAATGAAGATGTTGAGATGGATGAGTCGTCATAAAAGAAAATATCGTATATATAATGAGTTATTAGAAACAAATTAGGAGTGACACCCATAGAGGATAAAATGAGAGAATATTGTTTAAGATGGTTTGGACATATAGAAAAAAGATCAAAAGAAGAACCTATGAGAAGGTATGAAAAACTAGATTTTGAAAGTATTAAAAGAGGTAGAGGATGACCACAAAGTGCTGGAAAGAAACAATAAAGAATGATCTAGCTTATTAGAAGTATGAAAAATTCTAGAAGAGATGTGTATTACTTAGCTTACAAGATTACTCAATTAAAAATATGAAAAAACTAAAAGATGCGTGAGGAGTGGAGGAAGAGTACAATTATACCTATACACGTAAATAAAAGGACATTAAGAATTGTGTGAATCATTATTGTATAAGTTGATTAGACATAAGACTATGAAAAAGAACTATTAAATATAGGTTGAGACAAGTATCAAATACAACATAAAACAAATTTGGATTCATACCAAGGAGATCAATTATTGAAGTTATTCACCTATTGAAACACTTTATGAAACATTTTAAAGTAAAAAATATTTACATGATATTTATTGATTTAAAAAAGCTTATAATAGGATGCCAAGAGATATTCTTTAGAGAATTGTAAAAGAGAGGCATCACATTGATGCACATCAATCTTATAAGAAACATATACGATGGTATACAAGTGTAAGAACTTATCAAGGAATTACATATTTCTTTGAAATTAATATTAAATTGTATCAAGGATCAACCTTAAGTCCATATATTTTTATATTGATTATTGATGAGTTAACAAAATATATTGAAAATGAAGTATCGTGGTATATGTTATCTACGAATCACATTGTTTTAGTAGATGAGTCTAAAGAAAAGTTAACAGGAATTTCGAACTATAAAAAAAACATTTGAAAGTCAAGACTTCACTTAGCAGAATAAAGGCAGAATATATGTAATACAAGTTTGATCATCTAGTTACTTCATATGACATAGAAATTAAGGTTGATACAAATTATAACTCTTATATAGGATTATTTTCCAAAGCAATGGAAAAATTGATATATGTTATGTATAAAACTAATGCAGGTTGATTAAAATAAAGAGGTGTATCAGATATTTATGTGACAAGAAGATATCATTAAAAAAGCATACAGTTAGAAGTACAAAGAAGAGGAGTCAACATTTTCAATATATTATATATAATTCTTTCATTTAATGCTTGAATAAATTACGAATCTCATTTATCGTGGCTTGCGCCGATGTGTTATAGTTGCCCCAGCAATTCAATGGTAGAAAATACCATATTGTATAATGCTAACTGAGACAGCTATAATAGTTTGCTTTTGCATTTATCAGAGGACAAATGATGGAACCTTCTAAGTGAAGGATTCAATATGCTTTGCGGAAGGGAAACGTATTTTGGTTACTCTTAGTGAGGGAAGATGAGCACTTCTCTCATCTACAAAGACATTTATCCTCCACCATACTTGATGTGCATCATTTACTATAAATTCACAGCTCACATTCAAAACGAAATCTATTGCTAAATGCTTTTGGTTTGCAATTTCTGAAGATATTAAAGAGCTTCAAAATGTCTTTTGCACGAAAAGCTTAACATCTCACATACTAAATTCTGAAAAAGAGAAATCCCAATAAAATGTGTTCTAAACACTATATATGTAACTATACACAGAAACTGTTTGTTTTCAGTGGACCATTTCAATGTGCTCTCCAGACATTGAAAACTATTTTCATTATCTGTGACCATACTTCCAAGATTGCTTTCATGAATACATCAGAAGTGCACCTGTGTCAACTTAATTGACCATTAAAGCATTTGCTAACTTCTTGCAGGTGTGCGGTCTGCTTCAATTTAGGAGTGACTCACTAAACCAACAACTTTGAATCTTAATCTGTAAACAAACAAGTTCAGTAGCCAAATTTGGTCTTTCTACAAGAAAACACTAAAGAAACAGAAAGAAAACGACCTCTGGCAACAGAAGGTGCCAGTTTCTGCACTTAGAGATTGAAACTTGTGAAGGGCTGAAAATTTTGTTGCCCTGTGGTCACGGTGTTGAATAATTAATTTTCAGTTATACTGCTGAATCTAGAAACATTCAAGATGATCTTTTCTTACCAATATTACTAGAAGTTCCATCTTTATACTACCCAGAATTCTTAGATCACCAAGAAATTCTTTAATACTGTCTCACTCGTGGAGATGAAATCAATCCCTGCTTCCTATCAGTTTTCTCTTTAAATGGCACAAAGCAATCCTTGAATATGATAAAAATACATATAACTTCTTATATCTACTAAAACTTTAAGTCCTCAAATTTGGTAGCCGACCTATTAAAGGTCCTAGTTCCTTTGCCCTTCAAACAATAATTTATTTCAAAGCCAAATTCTCAACAAGATCCAAGTTTTTTGACATGTACGTATATTTATGAGACCTATAACAGACAATATACAAGTTCGTAGATATGTTGATAACTTAGTTCACCTTAGATAAGTCAACAGGAACATCAAGATAGTGATCAAGAAAGTTCGCATTTTGTTCTGGGTCAAGAAGCTCGAGTAAAATGCACTTGCTGGATCCCCAGCATCTCCCCATCCCAGCTGTCGAAGTGTTCAAATGTATTATGGCAAAGCCAAAGTTATCAACTAAATTCAATAATTAAACCAAGTGTAGAGGTGAGAAAGAACAATGGAAAGAAATTTGATGCAGAAAAAGTAATGTACCTTGTCAATCTCATCAATCAATACAAGAGAGTTGGCTGTTTCCACATGCTTTAAACATTGTACCATTTTTCCTGGCATAGCTCCCATAAAGATGCAGGCCTTCCTTTCTGAATATGCATAAACATATAACTACTGCATATAGCTGAAAGTATTTTGTTTATAGTGAAACATATCCTTCTCTTATATTAATTCAACCATTTACATTGCTTTTCTCATTCCCCCACCCCCCCGAGAAAAAATAATTGTGGATGAGGCCTCATTTACATATGACTTGATCATCCAAGTCAGAGTGCAATGCAATCAACGTTTTACAAATTGACATAATACGACTATTGCGTCAGGAAAACCAGCAAAATGACAAAGGTATCTTAGAGTTGAGGCACATCATAGTTGACAATCTAAATGATAGGTTGAAGAACCAGACGTGAGGATTTCCTTGCACCTTCCAAGCACATGGTCAACGATATGAAAACATGTAATTTATCAAAGAATACATCCTCAAAACACAAATAGAATTGACATATGACATTACTAGGGTATCATGTAGAAAATGATTAACGGATGATCAACTTCATATATCAAAGACAAAAAATAACCAATGAACTTTGGAGAATGGGATCCAATGGCAACCTTGCGAGGTTCTCCTAAGCAATATTATAAAAATTGTATCGTATCATACGGTATTATTTTATTGAATATCGTATGAGTATACTGTATGATACAAGTATACGTATTGCAAAAAGCGATTTATCGTACCATATCATACGATATAGGGTTTACTATATCTTACGATACAAGGTTGTATCGTAGAGTATCATATGATACACCCCATATCGTAAGAGTTGACGCTGATTTCTCTTGTGTCAATCTGAAAATTCAAAGTTACGAAAATCATTTTTGCTTCTTTTCAAATCATTTTTCATGTCATTCCCTTGCTCCCAGATCTTCTTCTTCTTCTTGTTCTTATTGATTTCATGGTTTATTCATAAGATTCTCAAGTGTTTCACCAAATCCAACTCTCCATCTCTACCGTTTTTGTCAAATCCATGACATACATCTTTCTTTTTGCATTCTACCCAATTTTTCACTTGAAACATTTTGGGTTTTTACAAATTTCATGATTCTTAATCTCTAAAAAGCCTTTTTCTTTTTGTTGATTGTTCACTCTTATCTTAATGGCTTTCGATTGAGTCGATTCAGCATGTAAATATTGCATCCCTGTGTATGAAGGTAATAAGCTTGTAAAGAAATTACTGAATTTCATGGTATAATTGATATGGAAGAAGAGATGGCTAAAGAGAGGAGGAGAATGTGAGAAAAGAGAAAAAGTGTACATTCTGGTGGTAGTAGCAGTGAAGTTGACTCTTGTTCCACTATAAGAGCTCCTACTCGCCCGATGCCTATGAAGGATACTAGAGGAGGAGTCAGAGTAAGAGGTAGTGGGATGCCTTCATTTTTTCTTCCATGTATGACTCCTAGAGCTCAATAAGCATTAGATCTATTATAACTTCAAAGGAGGTAATTGAGAAAGTATATTTGAAGTGTGTTGAGTTTTTTTATGAAAATCATCTCCCTTTCAATGTTGCAAACTTATTTTATTTTCAAAGTATGGCGGATGCTATTGCGAGTGTGGGATTGTGTTGTGGAAGGATACGTATCATGCTTTCAGGGGCATATTATTGTAGAAATGAGTAGATATTGTTAATACATGGAGTTATGAATTTAGGGAGTCGTGGAAGGATACAGGATGTTCTATTATGGCTGATGGTTGGACAGATGGTCAACGTAGGTATTTGGTAAACTTTCTAGTCTATTTTCCTAAAGGGACACTATTTTTGAAATCATATAACTTATCTCATATTAATAACACTGCAGATAATTTACTTCCTATTTTCAAAGAAATTGTTGAGGAAGTAGGTGTTTTAAATATTGTTCAATTCATTACTAATAATGCTACAAATTTTAGAGCAACTAGTAAGATACTTGAGGCAAACCATTCATCCTTAGTATGTGTTGCACATTGCATAGACTTAATGCTTAAATATTTAAGTGCAATAGATGAATAAGAGAGACTATAGATGCATACAAAAATGTTACAAAGTTTATTTATAATCATTCTTGTGTATTTCATTTGATGTGAATCCATATAAGTGAAAGGAAATTGATTAGGCATTCATTGACACGATTTGTTACAATGTCATTATTCTGCAAAGTCTTATCATACAGAAAATGTATTAAAAAATTTGTTTGCATCTGATGAATGAGACTCTATTAGTTAGTCTAGAAAGAGAAAGTGGATTGTTGTGGTAGATGTTGTTTTCAATGCTGATTTTTGAAAAAATTGCAATAAATATTTTAGGATAATTGTACCTTTAGTTAACGTACTGAGGATGGTGGGCAGTGAAGATAGGCCTACTATGCCTTATATATATATATATATATATATATATATATATATATATATATATATATATATATATATATATATATATATATATATATATATGATGTTATGGATAATGCCAAATTAGAAATACCAGCAAACCTTGACCGCAAGCGGTCACTTCTAAAGAAGGTTTGGAAGATAATCGATACATGTTGAAACTGCCAAATTCAATATGATTTGCATGCTACTACATATTTCTTTAACCTTTCTATTCGATTTTCTACCAACTTTATGGAGGACAAAGAAGTAAAAAAGGGTATATTGAATGCAATTGACCTTATTGAAAATTGATCTACTAGTTGCAATATCCATTTAGAGTTAAGGAAGTATATACATAGTGTTAAAGATTTTGGAAGGCCAATTGCAATCCAACTCCACTCTCAAATGTAACTTGGTATTGTATTTTTATTGATATTCATTTAAGTTATTAATTGATTGACTTTAAATGTTTCTTATTAATCATTATTATGTTTTATTTCAAATGAATGGTGGACTCATTTTCGTGTACATGCACCGATCTTGGCAAGGTTGGCTCAACGTATATTGAGTTAAATATGCAGTTTGAGTGGGTGTGAGAGGAATTGAAGCTTTTTTTAACGCATTCACACAAAAAATCAAAACAGATTAGAGCATACTCAACTGCATGATTTGGTATATGTTGCCTACAACATTAAGTTAAGGCAAACGTAATAATTTTAAAATATGTATTGTTTGTTGTTGCTTAATTCTTTCCTAATTTTATTAATAATGAATGATTGATTTGGTTATATTGCATTTGATATTCGTTATAATTTGAATTTTTTTTTTACTGACACATGCAAAAGGATACAAGAAGGGCAAGGAAGTTGCCATATGACCCATTGAGATATGAAAATGTTGATATTCTTTATGATTAGGTCAAAGAGGAGGAGCTCCCTATCAATTTAGAGAGTGAAAATTGGAGGACACTCCAAGCCAAAGTAGAACTTGGAGTTGGAGATGATGAAAATGAAGATGTTGGATGGGCAAATCCAATCATGGAGGAGGAAGAAGGAGAAGATGATGGTGATGGTGGTGATCCGGACTATGTTGATTATAATACTTTTGTTGATTATGATCCACGTTGTGGATGATTGTAATTTGTTTTAACTTTTATTTATAACTTTGTAACGTTATGATCTTAAATCTCTTAATGATTGTAAGTTGTAACTTTGTTGTTTATTAATTAAAGTTACAACAAGTAAACATAATTTTTCATAGAACCAAGTAAATATAATAAAACACAACATCACAAAACATATTTTCTTTTTTTTTCTAACATTTTTATTTTTATATTTTTTTAGAAATATTTATTGAATAAAAAATAAAAATAATAAAATATATAATAAATAATATTAGATGAGATATAAAAAAAATATTATTTAATATAAAAATATAAGAGTTATTTTGGAAATAATATCTTAGCTCCTGAATTCGAGTCCCTTGTTTCCCTTTCAGTTTCAGAAGATGCGATGATTATAAACGGGTCCAAATTTATGTCATCCGTTTAAATTATCAAAGCATTCCTATTCTATACTGACGCCAACCGTCAGTTTATAAATCCGCTCGTCTATTTCTCTCTCCGTCACGACAATTTCTAACTGGGTTCTACGTGTTCTGTTCACTCAAATTTAGGGTTTAAATCTGAACTCGTAGTTGATAGAGGTGTCATAGACAAGGAATCAACACCTCCTCTTGGACTCAAATTGACAAGAACAACATCTCTTGTAGGTCTTATTAAGACAAGTTTATCTCTTCAATAATAATCACTTAGACCGAAAGTCAAATCGAAAGTCAAGTATGAGGTACTAACATGAAGAGTAGTCAACGGTGCTCTAAGCTTGTCCACTTTAGAGAAAATGAAGGCTTCAAACTTTCCTACAACTTATCTCAGAATAAGTTTATGAGAGGTATATTTCTTTTATCTTTTCATTTGAGATGAAAAATATTAATTGTTCTACTTAAAATGTAACTTTTTTAATTACAATGTGTCTCGTAACATGAAAAACTAATGTAACAAATATTGATTGGATTCTATATGAAAATACTCTTCTCTAATCAAGTGTACATCGAGGTATAATAGAGACGTGGCTAAGTGCTACTTTGAAACCCTAAGTTGGTGTGGAAAATTCTACAAAGAGGATTAAAAAGTAAATTGAGATTTAGTGGTGAGATATAACTTATGTAAGATTAACTTGTTAGATAAATAATCCTAATATTTCAGAAATTGAGGTACATGAAAAAGATTTCATTCATGTAATTTGTATTTAATCTTGATGTATATATCTTAATTGTTGTTCTTGGTGGTGTCTAAGAGACAAAATTTGAAACGATTATGTATATATATTAATTGTTCGTGAAAAGGATTTCATGCATGTAATTTATATTCGAGGTTGGGGATTTGTCTCATGAAAGAAATGAGTTACCTTAGCAAGCTGCATTGCACATAAAAGTTGTCATATTATAAAATTTCTGCAAAAAAAAACCCTTAAGCTTACATGTTGAAGTCCTAACAACAAAGGTACCAATCTCAAATTTTGTGTTTCAAACACATAGACACCATACAAAACAACAACTGATATATACACATCCAAATTAAATACAAATTACATACAAGAAATCCTTTTCACAAACCTTGATCTCCAAAATGTCAGGTTTATTTAATTGACTAGTTGCTCTTAGAGAAGTTATATTTGATTGTTGGATCTCAATTTTACTTTTCAGTCCTCTTTGCATAATTTTCCACACCAATTTCTACTTTGCAAAGTAGCACTTAGCTACCAAGTCTTCACCATACCTCCACATCCACTCTAATTAGAGAAGAGTATTTTCATATAGAATTTAATCAATATTTATCACATTAGTTTCTCATGTTATGAGGCATATTGTAATTAGAAAGCCATATTTTCAAATAAAACAATCAATGTTTGTAATCTCAAATGAAAAGATAAAAGAAATATACCGCTCATGAATCTATTCTAAGATAAGTTGTAAGAAAGTTTGAAGCCTTCATTTTCTCTAAAGTGGACAAGCTTAAAGCACCATTGACTATTCTTCGTGTTACCATCTCATGCTTAAGATTCAATTTGACTTTCAGCCTAAGTCATTGTCATTGAAGAGATAAACTCTTTTGTTCTTATCAATTTTAGTACAACAAGAGATGTTGATTCTTTATCAATGTCAACCTCTATCAACTGCAAGTTCACATTCAAAGATATGTCTTGTGATCACAGGTCAACAATCAATTGTAAAGCAGAAAAAGAGATAAATCTTAGAGGATGTTGCTTATGCACTGCAATATGCAAAAGCAATTCCATCATTGCACTTTTTAAGGTGGGACCCACTAGATTTTGCCTATTGTTCACTATGCTTGTTTCATATAACCAACATCCACATGAATCTTATATTCTGTTTGTCAATATCACAAACTAGATGGGCAACATCTATTTCGCCAACATGTTCAAAAGGCTTTTTAGTGTTTGTCATGTGAAAAAAGAAGAAAATGAGGGCAATATTCCGATAACTATATGTAGCCAATAAGATAATAACCAGTTCACAAAAAGCTGATCACATGAATACGAAGCTTTAAGAAGAGCTTTACATACTACATCAACAATAGAATACTAACCTCGCACGACCTATTCTCTTATAGATTAAAATTTTGAGGAAAAGCAAGGTTCCACCAATAATGTAAGTTTTTTATAATTTTTCAAGCACCAAACGATCAATCTAGGAAAATAAAGAATCCACTACTTTTGCATGAATTAGCTCAACCTATTTTTGTTTCCATAAAGGCACAGTTAGACCAAGGTTAGGCATGGAATAGGTAGTGCAGGGTACGCACATTCCAAAAAACCAAGGTATGGGTATGACACTATTAAAAAATATAATAAATATATACTAAATATAAGTGCAATACCAACTAACAAGTATATCATATCAAAAAAAGAAAATTTCATTCAATAACATTTTCAACTTTATACATATAACTTTCATATCAAAATTCTAAAACATAATATAAGGCACCTAAAAAGCACAATATAGTATAAAAATGAACAATTAACTCGCTATGGATAACACATGTATTATTTCATTAATGATACGCAATTGCGCATTAAAGCGAAAAAGACAATTAACTCGCTATGGATGTCACTATTTCCCAGATAAAGCTATGCAAATAGAGATGTTAATACCGGTAAAATGCTGCCATAGTTTGGTCCACTCCAGCCATTGAAGGACTACAGGTTCGGTCACGCTCATTTTGACACACATATATACACACCACATATATGCTTAAATTTGTTTTAACATTTTTGCTGTTTAATCGATTTGATCAAAGGTGATGATTTGAAATGTTATGGAGTACATTAAATGCTTTTCAAATTCAAACTCCATGTGATCAAATGATGAAGATCTTAAAATGGATTTAAGCATTGATGTTTGTGCTTATGGATTATGCTCTCTGTATATATATATTGGGCTCAAAAAATGAGAAAATAATGTCTGGTCCATTTTTTTAACCTCCAACGGGGCTCCCAAGGCAGGCCCATTCTGACATCTCTATATGAAAGAGAATAACGGTTCAAATTGGGCGCCCTTCTATCACGAACCATGAGCCCAGGTTCGATTGAACCTAGCATAGGCTTGATCTCGCACAAATAATGCAATCAAGATTCTCATTGTTTTATTTGCGTTCATGCATGCTTTAACTTCGAATTCGTTGATTCATGCATCTGGAGATCAAGCTTGGTGCGTGTTGACACGAACCCTGTCGAAAGGGACCTACAGGACTTGAAGAGGGTTCAAGCGCATTTTCATTTCTAATCGAGTACCAAGGCTCATTCAGAGAGACAATAAACCTTTGCTTGGTGGATGTATAAGTTCGATCCCAAGGTTTTTCTCTTAAAACAGCGAGACAATAAGACATTTTCATTTCATATAATTAAGACTGTACCAGTTCCTGATTCTGTGATGCAATTAAGCATGGTTCTAAAAGCAGATCATCATCATCATCATCCTTTCTCTTTCCCCTTTTCTCTTCATTGTAAATTAAATTCACCTCGCAGTTGGGTTTGAATTGCTTTTTGAAATATTTGATTGGCTTGTGCAGTTAGCTTTTCATGAGCTTGCACATCTTAATGTAATTCAAATACTAAAATGGGATATCTTAAACCTTAAGAATAGCATGTTACCACTGTCACAAGAACCATGTCATCTTATTAATTAGAATGAGGCTTGTGTACCTCATGTTAACCTGCACAATAATGCTCTTCGCATTAATATGCAAAACACAAGAATGCAGCCAGGATCTGAATTGAAGAAAAAGGAAATAGCATTAACTGAAATCGCAATTAGTACATTAACTTTACCAACTTATCAGTGGCAGAACATGAATGACGCAAGAAAAGTTGAAAAGAACTTTGACATCAGTCTACAAATACACGTGACTAAACAGACCAAAGTGAGAAAGTACATATATACAGCAAAATAATTCATAGAGGTAAGCACATCATCATCATCATCATCGCCCCAGAAAAAAGTCGGGCCAAGATCTCCAGATGCTCATGAATACGTATCTTAAAATGGTTAGGTATACATAGTGTAAACAACCAAAAATTTTCAAATATTTTCAAAAACTCCTAAATTTTGAAAGCCAATTTAAAGCCTTTATGAACCTTTAAATTCAAAACCCCAAATTTTAAAGTTTAAGCCTTTTGGGGAATATTTCAAAATAAAGATTTTAAATTCAAACAACTCATGAGTTTTTGAAGCAGATAAACAGGTGAGACCCAATCTTGGATCCACATCGATTCTCAAAAAGCAAAGAAGATAAAGTTGGAGCATATCAGAATCAAGATCAAATTCTAAAGCTTATCCGAAACCAGGAGAAGATCGAGTTTATCCAGGACCAAGTTCAAGCTCATCCAATTCAAGAACATTTCAAGTTGAACTCGAGACCATGTTGAAGCCGTATGGAATCAAAATCAAAGTGGAGCCGGATCATTCAAAGAATCAAATACCAAATGAGGCATTGAATTGGAAGAGCCTAATTAGGCATACCCGGCCACTACTTGGTATCAAGTTCAATACATGCTAGGACAAAACATTAGACAAGCTTGAATCGGCTACACCCAAAGACTAAGTCGGCTGCAACTAGGCCCAGCCCACATGGGCTGGTTCAAGTCAACAAGAAGGACCACATATAGCTGGGCCAAATTGGATCAAGAACCAACAAGGAGCTGGTCCAATCCGCCCCATGGAAGGGGCTAGAAACCAGCCCCCTTAGCCTATAAAAGGGGCCAAGGGGGAGCAAGTTGGAGGAGGCTTGGATTATCTTCATCTCTCATCAAAATTTTGGGAATTGGGGCTGGAAAAGAGGGCTTGCACAAGGGAAAATCGTGGGCTGCAAGTGAAGGGAAAGTGAAGGGAAAAAGAGGGTAGACATAGGAGGGAGAGTGCGGAAGATAGAAGGAAGAAGAAGAAGGGTTGGCCGGATTCCACTCTTGGAATTCCGGCCGATCGAAGACAAAAGTTGTAAGTACTTCTTACTTTGTTTTTAAAACCTTCTTCCATATTAATTCAATTGAATTGGGGTTGTATTAATGGACCAAAGTCTCCCCCCACGTTGTAATAGTGAGTAGATTTGATGCCCTCATTTACATTTGCAGAATTTTCACTATTGCACATACGCACTCCATGTGTTTGCTTATATGCTTCTTCCCCAATATAATCTATAATCACTCTATATTCTCTACCCCCTCTATGCTTATGCTTATAAATATGATTTCCCTTCATTTCAATTCAGCAATTTAATTTGGGAATGTAGAGTTGTTGCATTTTAAATTCGGGTGAGTTTGCATCATTAGATTCTTAAAAACCGAAATCTGAGCTTTCAGCATCTCTATATCTGATGATTGCAGCAATTTTAATTTCCGAACGGTTGATCCTTTTTGTCTGAAATTTTGCACACTTATTACACACACCTTTGGGCACTCTGTATAAAATTGGCAAGATTTTAGGGCCGCTCAGCCACGTAATAAAAGCATATTAAGAACGACCAGATTTCTGCACCACTGTTTGCACAGTCGGATTTCCTGAAACAGAGGTTGGGTAAAAGTCTCATATCTCTGTCCACAGGAGTCCAAATTGGTTAATTTTTGATGCATTGGAAAGCTAACCTCCATAGCTTTCCAGCAACATCAAAATCATTAAAATCGGAGTTCTGAGCAGAGAGATACAGACTCATCTTTGAGTTTCTGTATTTCTGAAACAGAGCTATTCCGAGTCAGTGAGGTGGTCTGAGTAGATTATTTGTTTCGGATTCAATATTACTCCAAATGCAGATTTAAAAAAGGCTACAGTCTCGCCACACTTCCAGCTTCGTCTGGTAAAATTTTGATAATTTTTGGAAGTCTGTAACGCCTTGAAAACTTCCCTAGAAAATAGCTCTGAAAACAGAATTTTCTGTTTTCAGCAACTTGTGTTTTTCCAAGTATTGAATCCGAGTGCACAAGTTCAACAAATTTTTCAAAGACACTTGTTTATGTAAAAGGGAGTCATGTTTGCTGTCAAATGAAGTTCCTAAGCGCTCAATACTGACCCTTGAGCATCGGCTCAAGAAGGTGTGAGTGAAAAGATCCCGCTTGTACACAATCGCCTAGAAGTCTTACAAACATTTGCTAGTTTTGAACTAGCTGGCACGCTCGCGCAAGCGTAGGGGTGGAAAGTTTCATTTCAAGTTTGTCTCATAAACTTTGGAATGAGAATTTTCATGTCTACACATAGATACAAAATCTTCACAAAGCCGGTGCACATAGTAGAGAACTGAGAGAACTCAAAAGGGTAAGAAGGGATCAATGTGATCATTCATGAGATAATCAAAGTGATAATCATCTTCAAGGCTATTCGTCTTGCCAATCATGGAACCAAGACCAGAATGATCAACACCAGAAGAGCCATAAGGAACAGGATGAGGATTAAAAACAGCCCCAAAGTCATGAAGAATGCACCCAGGTGTGGAGGTAAGCGGATCAAGTTTGATATTATAACCATTGATGTCATAATTATAACCACCCTGAAGATTGCAGCAGCTTGTTTCAGCATTCATGCAACCAAGATCAGAAGAAGCAAAATAATCATCACTCCAAGAAGAAGAGCCATTCAACTTGGTTAGAACTAGAAACGGCAATGAAGTCATGAAAAGTGAAGTTGGGTGTCAAGATAGAGGAATCATGGGTAATATCGCGATCACCAAAACAAGAGGATTTTGCACGGTCCTCACGAATTGTGCTGGAACCACTCAACATTTTGCGGGCTATGGCCGCAAGGTCATCGGAAGTGAAAACAGGGGCGTGACTATCCTCTTCACTGCACATGAGATGCCTCTTCTTGGCATTGTTCTGTTGGTGTCCGTCGGAATAGACATACCGGTCGAGGACGTTGTCGATGGAGGAGTTGGAGTAGGTGAAGGTGTTCCCAGCGGGAGTGAAGACGACGATGGCGATATCACCTCCGCAAAGGGTTACGAGTTCGGAGGCCTTCTTGAAGAGGCCTTGACGCCTCTTGGAAAAGCAAACTTGCCGGGCTTTTTCATTTGCAATCTTCTTAATCTCCATCTTCCGCTTTCCCTTTCCCTTTGGCCTAACGCTTCTATTTGGATTTCCATCGTCGCTGCTGATGCTTCTATCCTCGTTATTCTCTGCCATGAAAATGTAAGAAGGAACGCAGCTTCTCCTCTGAAGTTTCTAAAGAATGCTTCCTGCAATTTATGAATACAGCCTTAGAAACACAAATTAATTTTCAATCACTAAACACGATTAAATCAAACGCATTAGAAAGTCTCCTGGTTTATAATATGAAATAACGTATGATGCACAACTGACACAAGAGTTGGCTCCTGTGAGTTGACACTATTCCAATAGGGAATCATGGTATGGGAAACTTGCTTCTCTTTTATGGAACAAGTTTCCAGTTCTTTCACTACTATGAGTGATTGCTCCATCATTGTGACAGATTAGAGCCATTTTCTAATGCTTTTCAGTATCTTATTTTAATGAATTTTCACTATGTAAGATCGATATTTTTTCAGAAGGATAAGAGAATAACAATTAATGAGGCTGAACGAAAATCTCTAGAAACACCGAAAAGCCAAATCAATTTTATCTTTCTGCATACTGTTTGCAGAGAAATCAAAACTGGAATTTGTCTATATACTTGTTATGATTAGACTGAAACTCATCATTAATTAACCTACATGAACTAATGACTGCCAACGTAAACAGCAACACCATCAATTCTGTGTCTCTCGTTTACTTTTCAAATTAAGCAACAAACTGTAGTTATTATGCAACATATATCACCAATCTTCAGTAAATAGCAAGAGAGGAGGAGCTTTTGGAGCAATGAGAACACGTCCTATGCAGGCATGCTCGTTATCAGATTTCTTCACATCCGAGACCAAAAGCTGAAACACCATGCATGAACCAGAATCGGAGACAATGTATATGAATATACGTTGGACCAAGCTAAGGTGCCCATGATTAGATTTCAATATATATATATATATATATATATCGATTTTCATGTGTGTGTGTGTATGCATTCTGAACCAAAAGCTGAAGATCGCCGCTATATGTTTCAGACCAGTATGGTGTCAATAATAAACCATCGTAGACTTAACCGACTAAAATGAACACCCAGAAATAAAAAGATACAGAGACGCTTCCTTAAAAGAGCTCTATATGCATGGACGTCCTTTATCACAGAGTGATTACAAGCGTCAGTACTTTATTGAAGAAAAGGAGAAAGTACCATTCACAAAGAAAATCCTGATTAAGGAATCAAAACGTTTTTCTTATCTAATAATTCATGCATCGGAATGTCATTTTCTTTACGTCCTAATTCTATGCGAACTATCCAAATGGAACGAACCCAAGTCACAAATTAACCCACAAGTTGATAATTTAGATCAATCATTCCATGTCTACCATAACCACTCTGTTCGAAGGAAACGACATGGAAAGTCCGCCTTCCACCTATAGTTGTGATTCAATTCGGTATGACCAGGCCGCTTCAAATCTGAAGGGCCTGTGTTGGAATGGCTGAGAATCTCTGCATCGTGTTCAAAGTATTGGGTGATCGTCCGAACAGGTCATCCTAGGGAGCACCCGTTATCTGAGTAGCCGTTCAATTAGATCTCACAAAGAAACCCGAGACAAAAAGCCGATTGACGTATTTTCCAAATATTTCTTCGTTCTCAATACAAATGAACAATAATCGGCAAAGTGAAAAAGAGCAAGGAAGCCGAGCCCAACTTAGTGAATACGCTAAGAGCAATGCGACAACATGGATTTCTCTCATGAAACACCTACAATAAAAAGTGAACCTTCACCGAACCGAGAGAGGACGAAGAAGCTTTACCCCGCTATCTGCAGCACGAGATGCTAGTGAGCTCTTATTGATGGACGCCGGCCGGCGATCGGAAGGGGAGGAGCAAACAAGGCAGCAGAGCGTGCCGGAGAAGAAAGAGAGAGAGAGAACGGTCGCTTGGTTAACTTTCTTAATTCCTTAGCCAACTTTAAAAGGGATCTTAGCCCAGAGGGTTAGAAAGAGCGCGGATTCGGTTGGGATATTTCAAAAATCATATCGATCTGATTTTCTTACCAAAAGGTATCTTGATTTCTTCAAAATTACTCATTTCGATATGGTTGTACATTACCACATCTTGTCCAAAATAAGACTTCATGTAAGATATTTTTGGGCGTGTGATATAATTGTAAAATTATGCACAAAAGACATTATGTTATATATATACCTAGGTACTTATAGCCCCATGAACCAGCCTGATCCAGCCCAACTTGACCCTCAGGAATAGATGGAACAGGCCATTTGGCCCTACTCCTTATATGAGACAGGATATTTTCACCCGGCCCAACATTTTTTGGCCGTAGCACCCCTCGGGCCAGACCTGTTTTGACACCTTTTATTATATTTCTATTTAGCTATAGAGATGATGTAAAGAGGACGATAGCATGCAAAATCTCTGTAAACTCTTTTAAAGTGTTTACTATCTAGTTTCTCTCCTCTTTTATCAAAACCTTGTTAGGTTTTTCTCTTCAAACTTTCAGCTACTTCATTGTGGTTTTGATAACTCTAAATTCAACCTGTGTCTGGCTTGATCTTCTTCATTGACACCTACATTTCGAAGAGCACATATTCGAAGTTGATATTAAGGATGTGAACAAGGTTCCTTACTACCAAATTTAATTTTGCTGAATAAACTTAATCCCTTCAAAGAGACGTGAGGAAACAATAAATATGTTTTTGCTATTTCAGAGTTACATGCTAAAAAAAATGATAATTGAAAGTAAGAATTAATGATTCTGTTGGTGTGGGAGAGGGCTTCATTTTTCTTTCAGCTTTCAAACTTAACTCACTAATCATATATATATATATATATATATATATATATATATATATATATATATATATGTGTGTGTGTGTGTGTGTGTGTGTGTGTGTGTGTGTGTGTGTAGAGAATAGAAGAGAACTATTGTTGTCCCTTCCTGACATATTCATGAATTGCTTTTCGGCGGTATGCATGTCAGTTATAATTTTAAGAGCTTTTGAAAAAGCATCAACAATATTATTATTATTATTATACCTCAAAACCAAATTGGTTCGGCATTAGTGGGCAGTATGGGAGGTGGGCTGGATCCAATCTCTCTCTCTCTCTCTCTCTCTCTCTCTCTCTCTCTCTCTCTCTCTCTCTCTCTCTCTCTGTGTGTGTGTGTGTGTGTGTATATATATATATATATATATATATATATATATATACAATTCACTATACGAATCTTGCATTTGGATTGTAAGATTCAACAGAGATAGCATTTGAATCAGATTCTGGTTGGGTTATATCGGATTAGACTTGGATGGTATTTTAGTTTGCATTGTTGGACTTGATCGATTCGATTCAAAGATTCCACCTGCCTAAGGATTTCCGAAGCCCACAAATTTGGAAGATACCCATATATATTCAGGTAGGTCCAATAAATGAATGAGCACCTCATAGCACAAGAGCTCAGTTTGACTCACCTGGCTAGCATGATTTTAGCTGGTTCTTGGCCTGATTATGTTTTTCGGTTGAAAAATATCGTGTCTAATTATAAAGACTGCACACACAGAGAAACACACGTTGTTAGCATGTAGACTTTTACGAGTTTGAGGTCTTCAGGTCTATGCCTAAAGTGCATTTGGCTTCCGTTTCTCCAAGTCTTCATTTTGCCAAATATTTTGCCGATAAATTCAGAGAATCCATTGTGTTTGCGTCATTTTAACAATGATAGACTCAAGCTTACACGATGGGCCCACATAATCATTTGACTGGTCATAGACACCTTGACCATTATTCAGATGGGAGCGCATCAAATTGAGACGATTGTTGACGTGTGATCACAAGACGTATCTTTGACAAGTTGACATTAATAAGGAATCAACACTTTTGAAATTGACAAAAACATCTCTTTGGATCTTATTGAAAAAAATTTATATCTTCAACGACAGTTACTTAAGTGAGAAGTCAAGCCGAAGCTCCTAGATGAGGTGGTAACACGAAAAATAATCAATGATACTCTAAACTTATCGACTTTAGAGAAAATGAAAGCTTCAAACTTTCTTATAACTTACCTCAGAATAAGTTTATGAAAGGTATATTTCTTTTATTTTTTCATTTGCGATGACAGATATTGATTGTTCTATTTGAAAATATGTATTTTCTAATTACAACATGTCTCGTAACATGAGAAACTAATGTGATAGATATTGATTGGATTCTATTTGAAAATATGCTTTTCTAATTAAGTGTATGTCAAGGTATGATGAAGACTTATGGCTAAGTGCTACTTTGTAAAGCGTAAGTTGGTGTGGAAAGTTTTAGAAAGAAAACTAAAAAAGTAAACATATGTACCATAAAATTACTAAAACCATCCTTGCATTGGATATGTGCATCCATATCCATTTAAAATAATTGTATATGTAACCATATCCATATCAACTTCTATATCGGTGTCGAGGAGTGTGCATAGGATAAGAACCGAAATCAAACTGAACTTTACGATAAAAAAAACTTGGTGGATTTCAGTTTGGTTTTTGGTTGTGACCGATTTTTCCTCAGCTCTTAGGAAGCTCCAATGCCAATTGAATTTTAGGCTATAGAACATAGCTTGGTCCAAATAAATAAATTAAATCAATGCTAACAATCAATATTTTGTTTATCTAATAACATGAAAACTAATGTGGTTATTAAAGACAAATTGGATGATAAAATGAGAAAAAATTATTAAGATTGCTTGAACATCCAGAAATGCAACCAAAAGAAACTTTGATAAGAAGGTACGCGAAGCTAGATACTGAAAATATTGAAAAAGAAAAAATCATTATTGAGCTTTATAACTTTATAGAAATAAAAAAATCCATGTATCCAATCCCATGGTATATATACATATATGTATATATATGTATATATATATATATATGGTTTGATCAATGCATTCTAGAGCAACTTATGAGAAAGTAAATGAGGGAATCGTAGTTGCATGGATATTGAACCGAAGGATGTGCTGAAATGAATACAAAATCAGGTTTCTCTCTCTCTCTCTCTCTCTCTCTCTCTATATATATATATATATATATATATATATATATATATATATATATATAGTGAATAACCCACTCGGGCTGAGAGAAATCTGTACTATAGGCCACAAGTCAATAGTGGGCTATAAGCTTTTTGCTGATTTTAACTAGTGAGGAAGAAGTCCTACTTTGGCTCAAGGACTGCATAATTCTGTTTCCTGACCTTTTTGCTGGTTTTTACTTACGCAAACACAAATCCACAAAAGGATCTGAATCTAATGTTTCCGTAGAACAAGAATTTAATATGAACCAATGCCAGATTCAGTAACAGGACTAGGATTATGGAATTCAAATACTCATTTACGAGAGTCCACATTATATGCTTAGTTTCACTGGTAATCGCATTGATATTTGCGCAGTGAACTTCACCAACTTTGTAGATGTAATGGTGCCTCATAGAACTTTCTCTTCAAGTCCTTTAGAACAGGCGATTGAGAGAGAGAGATCAGAATGCAACTGTTATGCCAAGAAGGCTAGCAAGGTCTGAGATGAAATTTGGAAGAGCACTCCGTCACCACGTTTCCGTGAATCAAAGATTCACACGTCTCCTCCACCTTTCCTCCTCCCAATGCGACCACCACTCTCATCCCGCCGCTGCTCGCACATCTCTTGCCCTGCAAAACCATTTCTCTGTGAGCTTTTCAACTTTCCCATGATCACAACATGCATGTAGGTAGTGAACATCTACATCGTGTGCCCTACGATACTTTTCCCAGGAGAGTTTTTTCCCATCCCATTCATTGAACTACCGTTCGATCCCTCCCCCCTGCTCTTTATATCTTTTCCACCCCTGGTTATTTGTTCTCACGAATGAAATGGCTCTCCAGGTGCCTCTGCACCTTCTGTAAACTTAATTGTAATCAATTTCTTTGGCTAATCTGGCATCAAATGTGTTTTTAGAAATGTTCAATTTCTAATTTGGAAACCAAGTTTAGACCAACTGATTTCGGTGCAAAACCCATTTCATCAACCATCAAATTTCCATGGACTTCGTCATCTATCTGTGTGTGAGAGAGAGAGAGAGAGAGAGACCTTAATAAGGCCAGTAGCAGCCAACACCAGTTCTCCAATCCCACAGACGACCTTGTTCTCTTCCGAGAATTTCTTCACCAGTGACACAACGTTGTCATCCAGTGCCAAGTATTGAGGAGCCCTCCCGCCCGGGATTACGATGCAGTCATAATCTGCCACGTGGACCATCTCGATGTCGTTGGTTACAATGAAGTAGTGACTAGCCTTTGACTCGGTGCAAATTTGAGATCCCTCAACCCCAAAATCTTGAATTATGGTGACACACTTGTCCCCTTCCTTCTTCCCAGGGCTCACTGCATCAACTTTGCATCCCAGCCCTCCAAATGCCGTGAACACAACATTGATCTCATAGTCTTCCACAGTCCTTTTCAAAACATCATTAATAAGGTCATTAGTTTCCAAACTTCAATGATCCTTTCCACACACACGTGCCCCCTCACACACACATATAGATATTTAAATTGGAGGCCACCAGTCTGGTTTTTTATCCATCAATAAAAAGAATCACGGGAAGAAACTGTAGTAATTTAATTTGTTTGTTTATTTTGGGATCCATTGAATTTTGAAAAAATTATCTAAATTTGCATGAAAAGTATTACTAGAATCTTGATAGTAATCATCCTCACTCATCGATTTGAGATGATTCTACAATAACCTTAGCATGCCCGCAATCCCGTAGGACTTTGGTGCACCACCACCATTCAGGTTTTTTTTTGGCTATTAAGTCTTAGATAAGTAGCAAATATATGCAGAATTCAAAGGGAGAGGGATACATACCCCAACAAACAAAGAGGATTGATCTATTATCAGCACCTGAGATCCTTGCTTCCATTGATTTAAGCAGATGCTCGAGGATTTCAGTGTGTGCTGGCCAACCAATTGCACTTATGATATTGCCGTCAGTAAAGCACGTAGTGATGGGTTCAGGGTCTAACCATGCGCCTCCGGCGATCTCAACCACATGCTTCAAGCTAGGAAATGAGGTGCACTTCTTCCCCTTGAGTAACCCAGCCGAAACCAGTACCAGTTGGCTATGGCATGTCGTAACGATCGGCCGGCCTACCTCGGCGAATCGCGAAACCATGCTTATAACATTGTCATCTACACAAATAACTTCTGCGAATCTTCCTCCGGGGATGATTAGCGCAAAGTAATTTTCAGGCTTGGCGTCACTAAAGCTCATGTTTAATGTGAAAAAGTAACCTTCTAGCTCTGTGTATATCTGTTAGGTGAAGGATATCGAGATCATAGTTAAGATAGAGTCTTCATTATCAACATGAATAAAACGGCTCGTGTTCGTGTCAAACTGTTTTTTACATGAACAAGTAAACGGTATGATAACGAGCACTATCTGGAACATTAAATTTCTGGCAATATGACGCCAGACCAAAACATAAGGAAACAACCTGAAAAGCTCGTTGCTTGTGCCAAGAATACGCACCGACATGACACCTAGACATAACTGGGTTGAAACCAGGCCAACAGTTTTAACCACAATCAAAACGGACCAAGAACCGGCTAAAACCAAAACCGGTTAAATGGAACGGGTTTTAATGATTTTTTCTGGTTTTGAGTAGTTGTCTAATAATACCAACATAGCTTAGAGCACAATAGTGTCACTTTTAGGTAGACATGTCCAGTTCTAGGTAAACCGGAATAAGAGGCTCCAACTACCGGTTCCAGTTTGCCCTAAACTAAGAACCATAATCGAACCAGTCAGGGGTCAGTTATGGTTACAGAACCGTCGGTTCTAAGGAAGTTCTGGTTCCAGTATAAAAATCCCCATGGAAACAGTTGAATAAAAAACTTTTTCTTAAAAGAGAGAGGGTGTAACACCCTCCTTGAATCGAACTTCCCACCACTGTTTTGCTGTTGAGATGAGTAGTTTGTTATAACTTAGGTTTCAAAATTGTATTTAAGCCTTTCCTATTTTTCTTATATTAGAATACAAAAGACAAAACACACTTTGCGAGTCGAACTCCTTATCTAGGTCGAGTACATGTAGCATTTTCGTCATTGAGCTAACAGGCCACTCGACCATCGGTTCCGGATCGATTTCTGAAATCATGAATCGTAACCGAACCAATAGTTCCCTGTTACGGTTCCGAGTACCAATGGTTTTACAACCGGTTTGATCGGTTTAGACGATTCCAAACTGGCCATGTCTACCTCTAAGATTGTCAATTGGGTATCTTATATGACGCACGGGCGAGCATGCCTCATTATGATTTGAACTTGTATTATCCTTATTTAAAATACAATAGCTTTATTAATGTTCTAACGAATATGGTTAAATTATTATTAGAAGTGCATCTTAATAGTCATCATAACTGGAACCTGCAGTTGGAAACCGGTGGCTCAAAGTTCCTGTTTTTCTCTCCGGGTTTCAAAGTTTCACCTTGATTTCATGCATTTTTCGAATGATACTGGTAATGAACCGGACCCATGACCAAGAGAACCGGATCCTGCTTATATCCAGAGGAAGTGCTGTTCATCTTTTATTCTAGATTTTTGTGGAATTGGAAATACCGGTTTGGAACTAGCAGTCCTGGTTTACCCGAAACCGGACGTGACAGTATGATCACAATGAAAAAAGAAAAACTTTCTTTAAAATTTCCAGTAAGAAACTCTGGGACAACGAAATGTTTCTTGCAATAACCTTGATTTTGAAAATATTGTCATAAACGTTGCGATATAACTCGCCACAATACATAACACGATCCACTGCTCATAGACATAGCAGTTCGTTGCAAGTCATGAAAATCAGACACAAACATGATAAAATAATGTCCATGTTCATGTCCTCTGAGAAATGGGTTTGTAATTCGAGTTGACCTGTTTCGACAGAAACCTGAAATTTTGACCACAGGAAACTGAACATGCACCAAGAGCCAAAGCGTTTGTGTTTATGCCCACTCAAAGTGATAATCATGATTAGATTGACCTGTTTTTGCATGAACATGACATGAAGGCGACCTGATAGAAAAAATTGCAAAGCTTAATTGCTTGTAGAAACAGATCGCCTAAAATGGTAAATTTTTTCAATTGTAAATATAAGTGAAGCAAAGGTATTTACAGTGGGAGAAAAATAAGCAAAGGTGGGAGGGCAAGAGATTACCTCGTAACCCATGTATTCATGGACGGCCGTGACGCACTTGTGACCCGGGTTTGGGCGATACGGCATCGACTCGGACCCCAAGTGCTTGCAGTACCTGGAAAGGGCACGACTGCTTCGAAATCTTCCATGTAATCTCCGCATATCAACAACGCCCTCTTTGCACACCCACCTTCCGACCCCATCTCTCTCTCATATACTTAGCTCTTTCGCCTTAATGGCTCCTTGTCCGTCATCTTCCCACGCGAAGCATGTGGATGGTGCAGTATTTGTTTCTTTGGCCTTAATGGACCGGATTAGGTTACTTTCTTGATCCAAATGTGACTATCTTTATGCAATTTTTTAATTTATTTTACTGAGATACTATAATTTCGATTTTACCCCTACTAAAATCCAAAAATTATCTCGATACTCATGATGTCTGAAAATGTCTCTCCTCTTTCCCTCCCTTGGTTGGGTTTTTTCTTACCATCCACCATCGCATATCATTTTTTCGATGATCCACGACTTAAAGCTCAATTCAATACACAATATTGAGCCATCTCACAGTGCTTCAAATTTGAATGAAAAAAGAAGAAAAAAAAGAGGAGGTAAAAAAAGAGAAAGGAAGAAGGGGCCAATTCCAAGAGGGTTTTAGTGATTTGGTGGTGTATTTCCTTTATTTGATGTATTTTTATTGTTTATTTGAGTTTATTTGATGTCAAGTTTTTGATGAGAGAGACAGAGCTCAACCGCATCTCCCTAACAAGGGGATGTGGCTGAGTCACATCTTTCTCGTCGGGAACTTGCTCTAGCCTTGATATTTTTGTTTTCATATATTTCTTGATTTTTTCCTTTTTTTCTTGATCATTATTGTTGTTGTTGCTCTTTTTCTTTTTTGTTATTGATTTCATTTTTCTTAATTTTATTCATTTTTTATTTTTTCAATGAAATTTGTAAGAATATATATTATTAATAACAAGGCAATAATACTAAATGAAACATCTGTAGTATGAGCAAAAAAATTCAATGAGATAGACCCTTGCTAGAATTGGGTGATAGGAGAGATTTGGTGGGAAAGGAGAGAAAAATGTAATAAAAGGGATGTGCAAATCATAATCTCCTTTATTTTTGGTATTAAAGGGTAAATGATGGGTCATTTTCTTTCAACTTTTAAAAGAACGAGAAATAACTTTTCACTCGGTTTAGCTCATAAAAGATGGTGAGCTATTTGCGAACATATTCAATGGAAACAAAGCGTTATAGCGCAGGTGGTAATTCGATTACCGGGTTCCGACCTTCGTTTGTAAATAAAAAAACAAAAGGGTAGGAGTAGTGGCTGGTAACAACATATGATTGTCGCAATAATAGACAATCATATAGTGGGGATGGTGGCTACAACTATTGTTGGTAGTAAAAGGAAACAAAATGCAGTAGACGAGGAGGAGGCAGTGGGTGGCAGTAGTGATGACGGTAGACAAGTGGCAGTGTATAGTGATCATGGTGATAATGTGAGGGATGGCAGTAGTGCAGATCACAAATAATTAGGATCGATGGTAGTGGTGGTACCTGGCGGTGGATAGGTGTGTTTGATTCATGGTACCAGGCCCATATGAGGCTAGGAAGGATGGTACTAATGGATCAGGGCTCCACGTTTGCTTCATGCTTGGAACTGGTACTCGGTACCACAATTTTGTGTTTGATTTTCTCATCTCATACTACATTTTCAACTTCCCCATAGTTTCATGTTTGATTTTTTTGGAATTGGTTCCTCTTTTAGTATTTACTCTTTTAACATTATATTTACTTTAATACTTTTTTAGTTTATGATACTACTTTCATGCTTTTTGTGTGTGTATGCATTTGTGCAAGCGAGTTGTTCATTGGTAAATTCAAGTTTCACTTGTGAGCAACTAGAGCACAACAAAGTCATTCTTGTGTTTGTGTTTCATTCACTCTACCAGGTGAAAACGAAACTTTTATATTGTATATGGATACACAACAATACAAAATAACAAGCAATATGCTTGTATGCGTGTGTTTTGGAAAAATTTTGATAGTCTCCTTGTCCCAGGGAAATTCCAACAACTACAGGCAATTGATCACTCACGATGATACGTATATCAATGAGAACTAATGAAATATATATATATATATATATATATATATATATATATATATATATATATATATATATATATATATATATTGTTGTGAACCAATCAACAATCGGTTTCACTTACCAATAAGAGAGCTATAATACATACATATCATCTAAAGAGAACAAAGAAAGAGATATTTTCAACAACTTCAGCAATATAACAATACAATTAACAACTACAACTTTAAGGATAAGTACATTAACAACTATAACTTCACGTCCATCACAAAATCAAAACCAACTATAACTCCAAATTTGTAACTACAACTTCAAATCCAAAATAAAGTCGTTACAAACACTATCAACCATTGTGTCATACCAAGCCTTTATCTCTTATTGATTTGCATCCTATATCAAACTATTCCATAAGAAAATCAGTAATAAAATGAAAGGCCATAAAAGTGTACGAATGTGACATGCATAGAGATGTAACTTAATTAAAACTTCATGTACGTCAATACAATAAATTATCTATACATCATATTGTGAGAACTAACTGCATCATGGTCCTCGCAAATAATTTTAGTTATCAAAATTAGCTACACAATATAAATAAAAAACAAAAATGCTAATAGTGAAAGTCATGACTATTCCAAAAAACTTATTGTTTGGATAATCGTGCCTTAAAGACTCCAACTACAACCTCAACTATAGTTCAAAGTGCCTATGGCTGAATAATTCTTCCTTTACATGTATAGGATTAGATTAAGTGCATTCAATTCAAATAAGTGGTATCTATGTTTTGGGTATGGAGTGAGAAATCTATTTATTAGTGGGCAAGATAACATTTATTTATAAAAAATGATAAACTTCATCAATATACATTTGTTATACTTTATGAGCTAAATTGTTAGACGTATTACCTTCTAGCACCATACCCAAGCCCAATAAGTACTCGTGTATCAATTGTACTTCTTACTCATCCCGTGTAGACATAATAGAAGAGCATGTCAAACCCATCAACACCCAACACATTATGTGATATTATACCCTTTTAGTTATAGTAGCACAGTTGGTCACTTGGTACACAAGCAAGAATATGGGTTCCATCAATTGCCTCCGAGCAATCTTATACAATAGTGATAGTTCAAAGAATTACGACATATCTTAACAATGATATCTGTATATATGATTTATTATGGGGAAACAAATATACCTTAAAATGGGAAAAAAACATTTGGTCATTCCCAATCTTTGAAGTTGTCTCCTCACTACCTTGATATATATACTTTTGTGTTATATAACACATACTTACTATAGCTTTATTAAAATACTTGCTTACAGTTTGATCTGATCCATGAAAAATATAGTGTATTACAATTAGATGCTCATTGACCTAAGATCGACAACATCATACAAACTTAGTATTCTATTTGACATGTTGAAAGCAAGGTTAGCAGTAGGGCTTTTGAATCATATGGTACATAGTAGATGTCAAACTTTAAGGTGTTAGTAAAGGTAGTGTGACCGAGAAGTTGTTCTTAACACTAGTAGAAAGAAAGAAACAATTTGACTTTGCATTATGTATTGGTGATGATCGATCACATGAGGACACGTTTGAGGTTATTAGAAGTGGTAGTGCTGGTCCATCTGATTTTGGGTCTTTGTCTAACATATAGATGTTTGCATTCACGGTAGGTCAGAAACCATGTAAGGGTAAGTTTTATGTTGATGACACTATTGAGGTGATGAAAATGCTTGATGCTCTTTTGGTGCTTAGATTAAATTACAATGGCCTAATCTTTTTGCACATGAATCTCAAACAATGACAGTTGCTAGTGGCTTTACTTCGCAAATCTTGTGTTAGTATATTTGCATGAACAGGTAAATTGATGGCTTAGTCGTGCATAACAAAGTAAGAAGCATAAGGAATATAATGTGAAGCATCATATGAATTCATGGATGCAGTATGCACGGTGGAAGAAAAGAGAGATAATTGAACACTAGATAAGTAGCACGCCAATTATCCCAAGCATTTCATCTAACAGGTAAATTGTACTAAATGAAATATACACTAAAAGCATTCAAGTAAAAAGTGTAAACTGCAACAAAAAGTATCAGACAAAAACTAAATTCTAAGCATCACACAAAAGAAAGCAAAGAAAAACAGGAAAATGAGAAGCATGAAGAAAAACACACAAATATGAAGTAGGTCAAGTGATACCCTCTACTATGGGTTGATGGAAAAGCAGAAAACAGGAAAAAAGGTAAAGGGGAAAAGGACAAGGAAGAAGCAGAGAAGGAGAAAGAGGAAGAGAAGCCATCCATGGAGGAAAGCGGCGGAAGGAAGCGGCACCGAGTGGAGAAGAGAAAGACGAGTCGTTATATGGGGTGAGAGTGTGAAGTGAGAGAGAGAGGGGCTAGAGTATCGAGCAAGTTTCAAGTTCTAACTTCTATGACTCACCCCTCGACTTGGGCCGATATTTGTAAGCGAAATCAGGCCCATGGAACCACAATTTCATGGCCTTCACGCATTTCTCATTTGATTCTTGACATGAACTTGATATCGTAGTACCTAAAATTATGGATCTACTGACATGGTATTGTGAATCAAACACCCCCCAAGGGATGGTAGTGGGCCAGGTTGAGGGCGGCATGCCTATAAGAGGACTCATGCATGTTTGTGCCCTATAGCTGTCCTACTACCCGTGGTCTATGGAGATGATATGGGATTGGGTCTTTCTTCGCTCATTGGTAGCGTGGCACATAAGGGACTCCTAATACCCAATTGCATTCTCGTAGCATTTTTAAAATTAAAAGTATTTTCATGAAACATATTTATTCATAAATTTAAGGAAAATTTTCACAATAATACTTTATGATTTTCAGTTTTGATACTTTACAACCTCAACTTTACCTTAAGGTTCTCCTATTAATCAAAGAGAACCTCTAAAACGACGTCAATTTTTAATTTGAATATGTTGACATGGCACCTCAATCACAACTTATATTAACTACTAACAGAAAGTACATAATAATTCTAATATTATATAATATATTGTATAATTAATTATATGATAAATATTAAAATAATATAATATAATAAATGTTAATTAACATATTAAATGTTAATTCTAATATTAGTTACAACATTATATATATTTAATTATAATATTAGATTAGTTGAATGTAATATATACTAATTATAATATTTATTACAACATTATATTAATAATTAAATATACTAAATAATACAATGCAATATACTTATTATATTTTATTCAGTAATATATTTAGTTAGTTAAGATAATTATACATATTATATTAATATTTAATTACAAATAATATTTAGTATTTAATATTTACATTGAAGATAAAAAAAAGAACCAGTAAAAAGGTATGAAAAACTAGATTTTAAAAGTATTAAAAGAGGTAGAGGACGACCACAAAAGTATTGAAAAAAAATAATAAAGAATGATCTAGCTTATTGTGAGTTAACTACTAACATGGCACATGATAGGGCTATGTGGAAACAAAGAATCCATGTAGCCGACCCCGTCTAGTATGGGAAAAGGCTTGTTGTTGTTGTTGTATTTAATATTTACATTATTAATTAATATTAATAATACTTATTTTTATTATATAGATATTATAATAGATGCTAACTAGTATATATTAGTATTAATTAATTAATTATATATTATATAACTGATGTTATATTAGTATTTAATATTAATTAGACAATTATTTATATAGCTATACTATTATATTAATTAAATGTTGATATTTATATTATATAATATTAAATTTATTATTTAAATATAAATGAATAATTAATATAAGCTAACATGACAACTTATGCTTAATATATTTTGATGTGATACGCAACATGGCTTACATATCACGTCTACTAACACATGTATTTTAGGAGTCTTAATGGCAGAAACTCGAGTTTAGGTGTTGAAACCGAAAATGAAAGGGTATTTATGAAAATTTTCTATATTTAGTTCAAACATTGAATTTTTTTTAGATTAGTTAGTTGAAAGTTTGAAACACATATTTATTTTCTCATTTTTCCGGTCAGAATTGGTTGGTTAACTCTTAGGGTTCACCCGATACATGCTTCATACCCAATCAAACACATTGAGGTTTTTTCCTTCCCAGCAACCCCACCCAATCAATCCAGGTAATTCTTGCCATGGTTTAGGTTGTGTCGGAAAGGGGTTGACCATGGTGAAGGCAGCCGCTGGGTATGGCGCTGAAATGGTGAAGCTCACCACGTATAGTAGTTGTGATGATGAAGGCTGCGCGTTTGTGATGGAAGGCAACCTAAAGAGATTCTGATTTTGAAATAGATTTAATTTATTCGGGTTCCCGTTTGGGATGCTATAAATGCATGTCTCCAAATCCAACCACGAAGGATCTGATAAATAAATAAATAGAGAGAGAGATGGGATCTTTCTTACCACTAAATTCTTTTACAAGAATTCTTAATTTTTTAAATTACACTTATATCACTAAAGGACATGTCAAAAGTGGCAAGATACGGTTTATATATATATATATATATATATATATATATATATATATATATATATATATATATATATATATATATATATATATATATATATATATGCGTGTGTGTTTTTGTTGTGTATACAGACTTACTTTTACAACTAAAAAGGCAAAAGTATATATATTGCTTTTTAAATTCAAAAAAATTACTTTTCAAATTAAAAAAATAACCATGATGTATTGACATACTAACTGACTTATAGCTCACTAAATCTGCATTTCGTATATATATATATATATATATATATATTATATAGATATAGAGAGAGAGAGGGAGGGAGTTTGTGAGTTATTACCCTTGCAATTAGATGTGAAGACTCAGTGCACTTGGTATTGATTCAGGGCTACCAGTGGTTGTAATTAATTAAAAAAAGTCCAAAGATAACCTATGATTTTTTTTTTCTGTAACCGGATTTAATAAATAGTTGCAAATGAAAATTTTGAATGATCCCCACATACATATAGAAAATTAATACACAAAACATATAAACTTTTACGTGAAAAACTCCCTTAATGCAAGAAATAAAAACTGCGGGATTTAACTCAAAAAAGTTTTCACTATATAAAATAGACGAGTACAACAAGATACTTTCAGATACAATATCCTTATTCACTATAAAAACTAAAAATATAAAATAAACAATCCCAATTAAGCAATCAAATAAACTAGAGAAAGAGAATGAATAACTAAAAAGAACCCAAAATAAATCAATGATCCTTAAAATATGATCGTCTCCTTCTTAAAAAATACTGAAAGCCCGTTGCTATAAGAAAGAAAAACTAAAATTTTCTTATTTTTACCGTTCTCAACAAACAATATTTGTAAATAAAATAAGCTCTACTAAGATAATTCCGCCCATGTAAGGGATCACCCTTGCATTGTCGGTCCCAAGCCCGAATAAAGGAGGAGGGTTGTGTTAGGCTTCTGACAACTAGCGTAAAACTTCGTCAGATTTTTATAACATGGATTACAAAAATTATGAGCATTGCTTTAGGGCATCTCTGCCTAGCGACATGCTGCAGAACCCGAATGCACTAAGAAATAAGCAAGGGCCACTACATTTTCGCCCGAATGTAGTGAATCAATTGCAGAGAGAGTTTCCACATCATGGACATGTGTGGGTAAAGAAGTTAGTCCCGCTACATTGCCCCCGAATGTAGTGAAAAATTTTCAGAGAGGGTCTCCGCATTTTGATTATGGACTGATGCGGGGGGTAAAGAAGCTAGTCCTAGATAATAAGATTCGTATTGATTCTTGGAATATCGGAACATTATCCGTTAAGCTAATGGAGGCAGTAAATACTATGATTCGGAGAAAGATTCATATTCTACGTTTATAAGAGACAAAATGGGTTGGAGAAAAAACAAAGGAGATAGAGGATATAGGTTTTAAATTATGGTACTGTAAAGAAAAGGCTCGAAACGGAGTTGGTATTATCATAAATAAAGATTTAAAGGAGAGTGTAGTAGACATACAACGATATGGTAACCGAATCATGATGTTGAAATTAGTGTTAAGAGCAGAGGTTTTGAATATAGTTTGTGCTTACACACCCCAAGTAGGACTAGAAGATAGTATAAAGACAGTTTTTTGGAAAGAGTTAGATAAGGTGATTTCCACAAAGGGAGATGATTTGTTTATGAGGAGATTTAAATGGACATATCGGTAAAGAGGCATTAGGATATCAACGGATTCATGGAAACTTTGGTTTTGGGGATATAAACGAGGAAGGTAGGGAGATTTTAAATTTTGCTATGGCATTTTATTTCTTTATAGTCAATACAATCTTCAAAAAACGAGATGAACATTTAATTACTTATAAGAGTGGCTTATCACAAACACAAATTGATTACTTTATTTGTAGAAAAAAAAATAGAACGTGTTGTAAAGATTGTAAGGTAATTCTAGGAGAAAGCTTAACCACCCAACATCGACTTTTAGTTATGGATTTACAAATAAAAAAATGGACAAAGAAGAAAAGAGTGCATCGAGCTATTCGGACTAAATGGTGGAACCTCAAAAGCGAGAAAGAAGATATATTTAAACAGAAAGTCCTTCAAGGAGATGTTTGGAATTATGTTGGCACACCCTGTGATATGTGGAACAATATGGCTATACATATTAGGAAAGTGGTGAAAGATGTATTAAGGGTATCTAAGGGAGGTGTACGGCACAAAAAGAAGCTTGGTGGTGGAGTGAAGTAGTACAAAATAAAATAAAGGCAAAGAGGGCATGTTATAAATTACATTATGCTAAGAAAACTAATGAAACTTTAGAAGCTTATAAGAAAGCAAAGAAGGAAGCAAAAAATGCCGTTAGTGAAGCAAAAGCTAAAATTTGGGAGGACTTATATAAAAAACTCAACTCAAAAGAAGGTGAAAGAGATATTTTTAGGATAGCTAGGGCTAGAGATAATAAAACTAAAGATCTTAATTATGTTAGATGCATAAAAGACGAGGATAAAAAAATTCTAGTGGCAAATGATGATATAAGAAATAGATGGAAAAACTATTTTTATAATCTTTTTAATGAAAATAAATATGTTAGTATTAGTTTAGGAGATTTAGCCAAGTCAGAAAAGTATATAAACCACAATTTCTACCGACATATACAAAAGAATGAAGTCAAAGAGGTTCTTAAACATATGAAGGGTGATAAATAGGTAGGACCAGATAATATTCCTATAGAAGTTTGGAAAATACTAGGAGAAATAGGAATCACTTGGCTCACAAGACTATTTAATGAAATATGGAAAAACCAAAAGATGCCCGAGGAATGGAGTGCAAGTACACTTATACCCATATATAAGAACAAGGGAGACATTCAAAATTGTATGAATTATCGAGGTATCAAGTTAATGAGTCATACTATGAAATTAGGGGAAAGAATTATCGAACGTAGGTTAAGACAAGTATCAAGTACAACAGAGAACCAATTTGGATTCATGCTAGGCATATCTACTATTGAAGCGATTCACCTTTTGAGACATCTTATGGAACATTTTAGAGCAAAAAAGAAACACATGATATTTATTGATCTAAAAAAAGCTTATGATAGAGTACCGAGGGTGGTTCTTTGGAGAACTTTGAAAAAAAGAGGTATCGCATTGACATATATTAACCTTATAAGAGACATGTATGATGGTGCAAAAACATGTGTGAGGACTCATGAAGGAACGACAGACTTCTTTGAAGTTAATATTGGGTTACATCAAGGATTAGTGATGGATGAGTTAACAAAACATATTCAAGATGAAGTACCTTGGTGTATGTTATTTGTACATGACATTGTATTAGTGGAGGAGTCTAAGGAAAAAGTTAATAGAAAATTGGAACTATGGAGAGAAACATTAGAAAGCAAAGGCCTCCAACTTAGTAGAACAAAGACAGAATATATGGAATCTAAGTTTGATGATTTGGTTACTTTAGAGGACATAGAAATTAAAATTGGCACACATTGCATTCCCCAAAAGGAAAGTTTTAAATACCTAGGGTCGAGTGATGAAAGAATGGATGGAGATGTTACACGTAGAATTAATGCTGGTTGGTTAAAATGGAGAGGAGCATAAGGTATTCTTTGTGATAAGAAGATACCATTAAAATTAAAATATAAATATTATAGAGTATTAATTAGGTTTGTCATGTTTTATAGTTATGAGTGTTGGGCAGTTAATCATCAACATGTACAAAAGATGTGTGTGACAAAAATGAAGATGTTGAGATGGATGAGTGGTCATACAAGAAAAGACCGTATACATAATGAGGTTATTAGAAACAAATTAGGAGTGACACCAATAGAGGATAAAATGAGAGAACATCGTTTAAGATGGTTTGGACATATAGAAAGAAGATCAAAAGAAGAACCTTTAAAGACACGATAGGGATCTGTGGAAACAAAGAATCCATGTAGCCGACCCGGTCTAGTATGGGAAAAGGCTTAGTTGTTGTTGTTGTTGTAGGATAACAATAGCCATCAAGCATGACGGTCAAGGCCATAACACCGTGACTTTCTTTCTCTCCACCGTTTTCTCTCTCTGTGACCTCCTTATGAGTTCACCCCCTCCCCGTGAGGAAGAAACCAACAGTAACTATTCTCGTAGTGGAAGCAGCGAGAGTTCGTGCAGTGCACTTTGGACGATTGTATAGTTCAAGCGTGGCCACGGGGTTATCGATGACAGTGAAAAAAAAGCTTGAATATCGGACTCGGTTTTGGGAATGGACTTCCTATGTGCGTGTGTGTGTGTGTGAGAGAGAGAATTAGATCGTTGCACTCGGAAAGTAGTGAAAGAGCTCCTTGCAGTCTGTAAAGATAAAGCAAGTGATAGGTCGAAATTTCTTGTTTTTCTGTTAAATTGTTACAAACCCTCTAAAGTCAATCTTTTCGGTGTATCAATATAGAAACCAAAACTTGCTGCCCTGTACATGAAGACGGGACTCAATTCCATTTGTGACAAAACAAACACAGAAGGAAATAATTTCTTGAAAGGGATCCATCAGAGCATAAGCTTAGCACCACTCCATTCGGAAATCGTGAGCTTCGTTTTGGAATCCTAGTTGGCTCGCTTTCAACCAGTCTTCCACTTCATGGTCCCTAGGGCAGGGTTTGCCTTCAGGTCGTGTTGAGGAATGCTGCAAAAGGAGATGGAATTAACTTAACCAAACCACATAAACTGATGATGTAAACCGAACCCGGTGCGCAATAAATACGACGCTATACAGAGTTCGTAACTACTGCTCTTACTACAGGATACATATCTAGCCAACACTTAGAACACTCTCTACCCAAACTTTTACATGTAGTTCACCCAAACATTCGACAAGAAAAAACTGCAAAATCCGATCCCATTTATCAGAGATTACCTAAAATTTGAATAGTACGGGAGAAAAGTGGGTTAGAGGTCTTGGGTTCAAACTCCCTTGTCTCGTTAAACTTCGGCTTACCCATGAAAGAGTAAAAATTGGTTCGACATTTCGCGATTCAAACTTCTCATCAAAGGAGTCGATATATTGAAACTTCTTGATGCAGCAACCAAATTGGACTTTCTTCATCTTGCTTTGGCACCCATCTTGAATTCCAATTCTCTTGGCTCTTGGCGTCCAAAATTAAACAAATAGTGCAAAACTTTGCATCATATCCAAGGATCAACCTCATTTGCGGGAAATTTGTCAAAAGAATCATCAAATTAACGACCATCGCAATGTAAAAATTGTTCAAAAATGGCTACTTTTTTTTTTTTGGTTACAACAGGATTCCAAAGCCTAAACAGACACGCATGCACCCCCAAGAATTGAACTCACCATTTAGAGTGGGCATCGGAGAGCCCTACTAGTGACACAACGCTATGGGTGCTGTTCAAAAACTGCTATTCGTAACTAGTGGTGGATCTACATTGAGCAGAGGTGGGACAACCACCCACCTAAAATTTCAAAAATCATAGCTTATATAAACAAACTCATATTACAAGTACATACGTATAGCATGTATGTGCATAGAACAAGAAAATACAAGTCTACATGTATTATAAAAATCTTTTGCATGTATATCCTCCATGCTCATATGTACAACCAAGAGATAGCTCACCTGGCTAGGGGCTCGACTCGCAAGTTGAGATCTTGAGTTTGATACCCAGGAGTACATCCGGCTTCTGCCTTCTTGTCGTACAGGAAAAAAGGAAAGAAATCTGGACAAAAGGTATCGCTATAAAGCATTTGTTGTATGTATCGGGCATGTGTGCGGTATGCGTCTTAAAGGGAACATAATCAATGCGAGTTTTATGAGGAACTTATGCAGAACCAAGTTTCCAGCATGGCTATACTTAAAAAGTTAAATCACACTGTTTCTTGAAATGCCAAAATCAGCAATTTATTATTTGGGTGTATTATAAATTATTTTCTCCCTTTTCTTTCTCTATTTCATTTTAACTGCTATGAACCAAATGCCCATCAAATAAGGGTGGGAGATTTTTTTATTCAGGCCATTTCTTTTTTTTCTTTTCCCTGAAATATGGTCCATGTCATGTCATTTCGGGTCGCCAAAAAAAACAATTATGACGCTTTTTTGTGAGTTTCATTCGTGGACAAGAATGCATTCTTTCGAGTCGTGTTCATGCCGAATTTCTGTGTCATGTTTGAATTGCATTTATTTTACCGTTTTACGTTGTGTTGTCATGCCAATTCATTTTCGTGTAAAAACAGGTCAATCCAAACACGATCCAGTTTTCATGTCGTTTGGATGAACCTTTTGGATCGGGTTTGTGTCCGGTTTTCTCGTTTCATCTGAATTTTCTACCACTACTACCAAATCTCTCTCTCTTTCTGTGTGTGTGTGTGTCTGTCACATGCACACATGCTCACGGAACCACCAACCAACAAGCCAGATTTTTCTCTTCGCCGTCTCGGTACTTAAATTAGAAATCTCAGATCCTGTTGCTATCAAAGTTTGATGACCGAGGAGAATAAAAACTCCAACGATGAAAACAAGAATATGAATAAGTCAATTACTTCGCTTCCGGAAACCTACAAGAGAAGTAAACGGATCCTAGATCCAAACATTGCTGAATCTCCCATAATCGGATTCTTTCTTAGATCTGGATCTTTTGGAACCACTGAATGGCAGAATGGGTGGAGGCAAAGCTCATTGGCAGCGGATGCTCGAGGTTCGACTCCTCCGGATGTGGCTTTGCCGTGGTGCTAGCTGGTCAGGTGGGTTGGCAGCCTACTCGTCGCCACATGGTTTACCCGAAAAGGGTTCTTCATAAAAAAAACAAAAAAAAACGAGCAGAAGATTTCTATCTATACATCGAATCAGATCACTGAATTGAATTTGGATTTAATGCTGGACAGGCTGGACGAGCATGCAAAATTGTCTACTAAATCCAGTCCATTTACTGCGTGAATCTGCTTTACTTAATTGCTTGTGGGTTGTCCTTAATCGGATTAGGATCCGTTTGGATTATCAAATTGAAACTGGGATTTACTTGCATTCCTGAAGCACCACTATATTGGTCTGAATCCAATCCAAATATACCTGCATTATTTATTGGTATCCAACGCAGCATATTGCATTCAGCAAGTGTTCTCGCAGACTGATCCATTTATTCACCAAATATACCTGTCTGTTTGTTGGTTTTGAGTTGGCAATGTAAGACACGTCACAGAAACTGAACATGGACACTTGAAAAGTACTTGTCCGTGTCAAGGGGATGCGTGCTTTACGTTGTGCTCGGTTCACCCGAAGTTACATGAAGATCATCGGCTTGTGATCGACCGCACAAACACATGATTAGGCATGGACACGACCTGTGTCATGCATGAAATACCCTGGGAGTTCATGTTCTACGTCAGGAGTTCGCGTGATTCTTGTCGTGCTTGTGACCAAGCAAAGTAACACAAAAAGTAGGACAGTTTTAAAGTTGACCTACTTATGACACGAATACGAAATGGCACAGCATAAGTACAAGCCGGAAAACAAAAACTTGCCACCTCTAGACCACAACCTAGCTCATTTTGAACCATTTAGGAATCAGGTTTGCTAACAATCAAGGAGATTCATCAGCCATAAGATCCATGAAAACTTATATATATATATATAATTTGGAAAACTTAATCTTTTCCACTTTTGACATTCTAACTCATAATGTAATTTAAATTTTTAAAGAGGGTTTAAAAAGTACAAAAGATATTGTTATTATACTAATACTCACAAAAAAAGATAAGACATTAGTGAAGAATATGCATGATTCCGATCATTTATTATATTTATATATATAAGAGAGTGGAGGATGCAAACTGTTCATATGCACCGTCTAAACCAGCTTCAACCACTCGCTCAACCAAGAATAGTTGACATTAGAAAATATAAAGTGAAAAATAAGTTTGGAGACAAATGAGTACCTTGTAAAAAGTACATATACTTTTATTTTTAATCACAATAATTGATCATCCCTTTTTTGAATGGATGAAAATGAGTTTAGATAAAGTTTGCATATAAGTGATTTGCATCATCTAACTTTCATATATATATATATATATATAATACTTAGGATATACTAATAAATTTTAACTATCTATTTTGAAAGATAAATCATTTAGATTTGAATTCAAAAAACAAAAAAAATAATTTTAAAGTAATTTATACTTTCAAAAAATAGAAGTGTATCCTTCACTTTAATATTCAAAATTTATTATTCATCTTTCAAATTAGATGGTTGAGATCTGTTTGAAAATACTATATAACATTGCTATATATATAAATATGTCGGGTACGGTTTTTCGCATGGTGCACCTGCTTGGTTGCATCTAACTTTCATATATATATATATATATATATATTTATAATACGTAGGATATACTAATAAATTTTAACTATCTATTTTGAAAGATAAATCATTTAGATTTGAATTCAAAAAACAAAAAAAAAAAATTTTAAAGTAATTTATACTTTCAAAAAATAGAAGTGTATCCTTCACTTTAATATTTAAAATTTATTATTCATCTTTCAAATTAGATGGTTGAGATCTGTTCGAAAATACTATATAACACTGCTATATATATAAATATTCCGGGTACGGTTTTTCGCATGGTGCACCTGCTTGGTTGTGTTATGCATAGATCTCATCTAAAGGTGAGATCCGGACTGTGAAATGGAGGATGATATTGTTATTATACTAAGCATATATCAATATGAAAGATGAATAATAAGTATTTATTATTACCAGTTCAGACCTTCCTGGATCTAAGACAGATCCGACCCGCTGATGTCCCTACTTGAGCGGGCATTGCCTGCGGAAATATAAATACCAGCAAGCGCCCGCTCTGACGGATTCAGGATAGTACGCGCCACGTTCGATCCGGCGTCTGATTCTTACACAAACGTCTCACATCTTCGTTTCGGTTTTCTGACAGATCTCGTGGCGGTTTTCCGGCACATTCGGAAGCCGGAGAAGGAGGGAAAACAGCTGGAAACTGCGGAGGTTGAAACGAGGAAGGAAGGGAAAGACTCGAAGTAAAGAAAGAATCCATTGAGGTCTTGAGTCCACGACATTCGATCCCTTTCCTTCTTCGGAGGAGCCGAAGCTTCTGCTCATTATGCTTATCTTAGCTCCTGGGTCATTCTTCTGATGCATTTCTCTTGGGGATCGTCTATACTCCGTCGACGCCCGAATCTGAGAGATTAATCCAAGAAGATATGGAAGCTCGGATCCGGGTGTTGCTCGTTTGTTTGTTGTTTTTCTTTCTCATCTTCCTTGCATCTTCGGAGTCAGAATCGCGTTTTCCGGAGGGCTTTCGTCGGGCGTAAGTGGTTCCTCGGATCCTTTTCTGTTTTTTCTTTTTGTGGAAGAGTTAGTGGATCTGTTATATTCTGTCAGATTGTAGGACGAAATGATGCATATACTCATTAAATAATATAAAATCTAGTGTTTTCATTGAATATAGTTTGAACGTCTGAAATCCCTGATGCTTTTCTGGACGGGCAGTAATCCATTTACTTCCTTTTCTTTGTGTATTTTCTTTGTATTATTTTCTTCTGAGAATGGAAATGATGATGACGTCAAGTCAGGGCTTGCTTTTGTTGTCTGTCTAGTTGGATCTAGTTATCCTGAGTTAGTATAGCAAGAGGGTGCCGGTGCTATGATTCCTATTTGAAAAGTAATAATCGAATGGGGCATGTGATGCAGGCTTTCTTCCTGTTTCCGGAGATTCCCCAGGCTGCTGCTGAAGGAATATGAATATGTGCTCTAGCTTGGATGGACAGATTTGTCGATAATGGGCCCATGGAGTAGGTTTTATTGATGGTCTTGAAAAGAGGGTTTAGTCATTTAAATAGCTAGTTTGTGTCGATATAGAAGAGCAATCATTTGCTGGTCCGGCTTCATTTTTTTTCCCGGAAGAAAACATTTTTTTTCCCGGAAGAAAATATCCTAAGCCATAGAAGGAATTTTCCAAGTTCCTTTAACCCTTTGGTTATCGGATATGTAATTGTTTTCATTTTTAATACCATGGGAAATCTAACATGATAGATAGTTGTTATGAAAGGTAGAGGGAACGGAAGCTTCATGTTCACCATGAGGCATCTTGCTCCATTAGTTTGACAAGAATGCACATTGACTATGCAATAAGCTATTTTATTTTATTGAATAATATTACTCAGCAAAATATGCTTACAACTGTTTCTTATGAGTTATGATGTCTATCTGTTATGTCATGTAGTCAATCTTAAAAGTTAAAACTGTTATTGGATGATTTGGATCATGTACAGAGTGATTATGTATAGAGTTTTGTGACTGCTATATCATGATATGTGCGTTTGGTCTGTGTAGTATGGTTTCTCAATCATACTCTTAACACTAGGAACAAGATTCATAATATGGGCATTATGAATCTGATTTGACAATCATGCATTTCAACAGAAAGTTACCTATTTTAAATTTAAAGGGAGCCTTAACTTTTTTCACGAGAACAGTTATATGTAAGTTTTCTGGAATAGTAGAGCATCTTTAACGTATACTTCTGAGCCAACACTACATAGCATTTGGTAAATTTGTTTAGTAGTTAGTATGTTTCAAAATCTGCTTAGAGAGGGATGGAGGAGGGCTCTGGCACAACTCATCCGGTGGTAGTTGGTATATTTCGCCATCGACATATATGCAAGAATTATTATGAACGATCATCGGTTTATAATGTTGGAGATCTTCTTTCATTTACATTTCTGCATTTAATTTCTTGGATTTGGGTCATACGGATCCCAATGGATCAGATTAGGAGCAATTATGTCTTTTAAGTTATAAACTAGTATAAATAATGCCCTAATTGTAAAACGTGAAATTAAGAATGAAATAAGAGAGAGAGGGGCGACAACCTATAATGATGCCGACACCTCCTTGCATAATTATAATGGTATTTCTTGCTTGGTTTTTTATTATTCTTATTTGGGTTGTTTCTCAACATGGTATCAGAGCTTAATCTGTGAGATTATAACATTCTTACAGTGGATTTGAAGAAGAAGAAGTGATTAGGGCAATGTGGATTGATCACAATCAAAAGAAATATCAATCAGGTCAAGATTGTTTGTAAAAAACTTTTCCAGCAAAACAAAAAAGGAATAGTTAAAAAAGAAGTGAAGTTATATTTAAGCCCCTTAAATAGGGGTTAATCATCATGACTGAAAGAGGGAAAATGGTAGATTATGGTGAGAATGCTGGTCCTGATAAATGCGAAGACTTTCAAATGACAAATATAAAGTTGGATAAAAAAATTATTTCCAATAGGCTAGATCCATCAAACTAGTGTTTATTGCAAGGGAGCGATGAAATTACTTGACTGGAGATATTTTCATGCTTGATATTTCTGATCCTTCTTATTGTAGATGACATAGAGAAAATGCCCTTGTTAGTGCATGACTTATCTAATCCATGACTCCTTCTATTGATAATACTTTTATGTTACTAGAGTCAGCAAAGGACATCTAGTTGGCTGTCAAAGATGCGTATGCCCAAAGGAAGAATGTGGCTAAGAAGTATGAAATTATGGAGAAGATTAAAAAATGTAGATAAAGAGGAAGGTCTATGAGTGAGTATTATGATGAACTTCATGGCTTAGGAGATGAACTCCAGTTTTATTCAAAAACTAAATGTCAAAATTATACAAAGGAACGACATGAAGAACAAAAAGTCTTTGATCTTCTATGGGGTATCTCTCCAAAGTATCAGGTGGCTAAAAATAACATTCTCAGTAGAGAGAAACTTCCATCTATAAGTACCGTATAAACTCTACTTTCTATAGGAAGAAGACAAAAAACACTTAAAGAAAGAAGGGAAAAATCAATCACGACACTACTGTATTTGTGGTCAGGAATACAAATGCATCACATACGCGTGATAGAGGTGGATATGGTGGCAGAGAGTGAGAGACAGAGGAAGACTAGTGGGTAGGCCTACCTTTCAAAATATACCTAATAGGGCCTATTTTAGTGATCAAAGTGAGACATAAAATATTAAAACAGGGTTGAATACATTGGCTGAGATGAAGAAGGAATAAGAAGACCTCAAAGCGAGAGTAACTATGTCACATACTGCATCTGCCTCTTCTAGTGTTGATCCTCAAGCTATCATGGCCTATCCCTTCTCCTTCATGGCGTTGGGTAATGTTCTCTCATTAATTTCAAGATATGGATAGTTAATTAGGGGGTGATTGATCATATGGTTGGCATTAAAGAATTTTTTGATGATTATAAGTCAATTTAGAAGGGGATAAACATCAAACTGACTGATGGATCCACCATTCCCATTATAGGAAAATGGAGTATAACTATAGATTTTGGAACTTTGAAAAATGTTTAACATGTTCCCAATATTTCGATTAATACATGTCTTGGCAAAAGACTTGAATTGTATCGTAACATTCAATTCTACTCATTTTGTTTTTTAGGAATTGAGGACGAGGAAAATCTTTGGTAAGGGTAGCATGAGGAAGGGACTCTATTTCTTTGAGGAGACTAGTAAAACAACAATGCAGTCTATCTATACTACAGAAAAAATAAAAGAAGAATTGATCTTTTGGCATCGAATACTGATTTATCTTTCACTTTCAAAGATTAGGATGATATTACCAACATTTTTCAGTTGTAGTGATTTTATTTTATAATGTGAAACTTGCCAAAAGGCCAAACATCATCGTGTGTCTTTTCCATTGAATGAAACTAGAACTTTTAAACCTTTTAAAATTATTCATACTTATGTTTGGGGACCATGTTCTACTACTTCATTGCAAGGGTATAAATATTTTGTTTTCTTTATAGATGATTGCACACTATTCACTATGGTCTACCTTATGAAAACCAAGAGTGAAGTAAGAAATATCCTTCCTATGTATTGTCAATTCATTCCTAATTAATTTTAGTTTCCTATCAAAATCATTCGTAGTGATAATAGCGATGAATTCATGTCCCAATCTCTACATTCATATTTCTTGAGTCATGGAATATTACACGAAACATCATGTCCTTATTCCCCACAACAAAATGGAGTTTCTGAGAGGAAAAACATATATATTTTGAAAGTTGTAAGAACCTTGTTGATTAAGAATAATGTCTCAAAAACTTATTGGTGTGAGGCTGTACTAACTGCAATTTTTTTTGATAAACCGCATTGCCTACTAATGCCCTTAATGGTGATTCTCCTTTTCACTCTTTATGTTCCACTCAAAAACAATTTTCTGTACCACTAAGGGTGTTTTGATGTACCTGTTTTGTACATATTTTTGGTAATGCTAGATACAAACTTGATGCTAGAGCTATCAAGTGTATTTTCTTGGGATATTCCTCTACTTAGAAGGGATAAAGTGTTATGCTCTTGAAAAGAGGAAGTGGTATATCACCATGGATGTTACATTGCATGAAAACTTAGAGCACTTTGGTGCAAACAGTAATAAGTTATCAAATTCTCCTAATTGTATTGTCTTGTCCAGTGTTGTTCGATGCATATCGTATCGTGTATCGTTTTGGTCCACGATACGTATCGTACCGTATCGTAGTGTATCATACTTTAATACTAAAAAATTAGTAAAAATCTAAAAAAATAGGAAAAAATATGATAATTACAAAGAATTCATGTAATGCAAAGTTTAATACATATTTATCATTCACCATTCAACAATTGAAAAAGAATTACATATTTTGAAGCAAAAAATGAAATACATTTATATTTACATATTGTAATCAAGATCATCAACTAAATAATCTTAATCGTTGAAGATCTTCACCACCTTTTGCTTCAAAATCAAAATCATCTCCTTAATGATGTTGTTGCGCTCCTTCCAAATTAATCCATGCAATGTTTTCTTCTATTAGGAGTGCATTTTCTTCGTTATCTTCCATAATCCACTCCTCTAATATATCAAAATTATCCAAACTTATTGGATCAAATTGGCTTTCTTCTTTACTTAACTTTTTTAATTGCATACCAGAACGAAAGATAAGTAAATAGTAAATAACATTAACAATTGAAGTCAAACAAAATATTGAATTGAATATTTAAGTAGTAACTAATACAAGATTACCTTTGGCGAAGTTGCATGTTACAACGGATGAAAACTAAGTCACTGAGCCGCTTATGTTCAAACCTATTACACTTTTTTGTGTGAATGTGTTTAAAGACACTCCAATTCCTTTTATAACCCGTTGCACTAAAGGTTTGACTTAGAACTCTTACTGCAAAATCTCTAAGGTTTGGGCAATTACTTTCAAACCTATTCCACCAAATATCTATAGAAAAATATAAACATCATGGACTTAATCCATGATAAATATAAGATTTAAGAAACTTAAATACGAAGATAAACAATTTACCTAGGCGCATATTAGTGCGGTTGCGAATTGCTATAGGCAAATCCATCAGGTGAAGAGCATTATCATAGATCTCCATCTCTTGATGTATAGCATCTACTCTACTCTCATCAGGGACTAATACATTTATACAATCAATGATGCTTCAATTAACCTCACCGTCCATTTTGAAGCTTGCTTAGTAACTCAGTGTTGGGTTTAGGTAATATGTTGCTGCATAAATAGGGTGATGCAATTGTTTGTTCCATCTATTATCTATAGTTTTCTACACGGACACATAATCCCTCTTTCTTCCATTGAAATTACTTCTAATGGCATCTTTTGTCCTATTCATGGCTTCATAAAGGTAGCTCATGGATGGTTTCTCTTCGCTATCAACCACTAAAAAACATGTAATCCTCAACACTTTAACACATGCATTCCAAAATATACTCTTGAAGATTGTCTCTGAAATCTCATTTACCTTTCTATTTCTTCTATTTTGAGGCAACTCTGCAAATTGTTCACTCATATGAGGAAAACATTCTCTTCAAGGCTTGCTTCTATCTCACAATGCTCTGTACGGATAATAAATTAGTTGCAAATCGAGTTGCAACTGTACGAAGAAGCTCTGCACCATCTGCATATCTCCTCATCATACACAATACAAAGGCATGGTTAGATAAATTTGGTGATATCTTGGCAACACTCAGTTGCTGCCTTTATCTCATCTATCTCACCAATATCTTCAAGGACGAGATCTAAATAACGGGCTGCGCTTGGTGTCCAATAGAAAGTCCCATAAGGCTTTATAATTAACTGCATTATTTGTAATGAATTGGATTAAATTCTCTAGCCTAACCTCACATATCACCTTATCAAACTCTTTCCTTAGAATCTCTACAATATGCCTCTCCTCTGACATGTCTAGAGATATAAAAAACATGTTATTTATGGCAGTAGATAAGAAAGTTTAACAAAGTCCTTCCCGACTTATATGTCCATCCGTCAGTGCATCTTGTCTCCTTTCATGACTCTTTTAAAGTCGAATAATATTCTTTTACTTGAAGGACAATCTTATCTAATAACTTTCCTCTTAACTTTTGATAAGAGGGCATATTGTATCTTGGACCAATATTAGCTATTGCATTTGCCATTGCTTGAAAATGAAAAACCATTTAATATGCATTAAATGAAATGCATGAATTATAAAACCATCTGCCCACTGCAAGGTCTACCTACTCATGTAGTTATTTTGAAGCCATAGCCGCACGAATTCCAAGTTGAGCACCATGTGTAGTGCTAGAAGAAAAAAATGAATGTATGCTAAAAGAAGTTCTTCCTCTTCTATCACTTCTATTTGCAAAATCTTAATAACTCTCTTTTCCCTGACTGATGTCGAAAACTACTATTACCAACCTCCGTTCTACCATCTGAAGGAATACTATCAGCCAATCCAATAACATCATCATCTTATTTCTTAAACACCAATCCAATAACATTATCATCTTCTTTCTCAAACATCCGTGAATCATCCTTCTGTTGTCTCTTATCATGTATGCTCTCAATCATCTGCAAACATTATCATTTAATGACTTCTGACAAATTTCTAACCCTGCCCGTGTAAGGAACAACTTATTTCTTAGTCCCTGTTAGGTGGTGTATCAATCGTGAAATTCCATCACTAACCATCTTCTCACAAAACAAACATTTGATCTTCAATCTGTTTCCCTCAACTGTTGTACCCTACTGTCATGTCGGATCATCAGACTGAGATTGGGAGTCCCTAACATCCCTTCCTGCTATATGAATTGTGCACTTCAATTCAATAAAAAATCTGAAAATAAAAGTACTTCATAAATCCCCAATCTTCACTCAACACTCAAATAGATTGTCTCCCACTTCACGAATGCAATAAAAATCATATCCACACACTTCATAACTTCATATTTTGTCATTCAAAAGAAGAAAAACACAAAAAATAACAAAAACAACAAATATAAAGAAGAAATTTAAAAAAACGCAAAAGTTATACCACAATCCGAGTTGGAAGTCTTGCACGAACGTCGTAGAATATTTTTTTTGAGCCTTTAACACGAAGGAGGGAGAAAGTCACCGAAAGATGCCTTGGGGAGAAGTGAAGAGAGGCGAACATAGGTCAGAAACCCGCAAAACTGCGAGTTTCTGTTCAGCGGCGATACATGTCGTATTGTGCGATACAGTGTTTTCGTATTGCACGATACAACACGATATACTAGCTTGGGCGATACAGAGGCTTGTATCATATCGTGGCGTTTCACGATACAATGCATATCGTACGATATGATGCGATACAAATAACACTTTACCGATATTGTCAGTGGAAGAAAGGAATGAAGAGACAACTCATCCGTTTGAAGGAAAGAAATGGTAGATTTATTCAAGAGACGAAAGAAAGTCCTACCAAATCGTAATGCTACCCTGAACCAAGATACGACTCCTGAATTAATTTCGATAATTACTCAAGTAAATCCTTCAAATCCTTATAGTAATTAAGATGATTTACCTATTGCCTATGTTGCATGGATACGGCTACGGTACCGGTACCTGGTACGGATATGAGTACGGGGTACGCAATTTTATAAAAAACTAAGGTACGAGTATGCCACTATTAAAAAATTAAAAAATTAATATATACATATATATACACACAATTATATAGAGCATTCTATATTTTAAAGAGCATTCTCGTGTTTGAGAATAATTTTATTCTAACTATGACTATGAGAATGCCATTTCTATTCTTCTTGAAAGTAAGAACAATTAAACAACAAACACATACCAACAAACACGTACCAAAAGACACAAGTTAAGAAATAAAAAATGAAGCCACATGTTATACAACGCTATTGTGATTCAAAGCACTTAACTTTTTCTAGGTTTTCAATTTTCAACATGTAATACTTCTTGATCCTACGAACAATGGTTATATTTTGTACATACATGAGACAGATTGCAAAATTATCTAGAAACCATTCAGAATCATACCTGTCCTCCATCCAGGATACACTGTAGAGATCCCCCAGGCATGTGTCAAATTCCGGTGGAGGACTTGGATATCCCCCAGGGCAATATGTGCCCCAACTACTTTTGACTGCATTTGCTGCTGTGGTAGCATATATATTCAGACCTTCCGGCAGAAGACCTTCAAAAATACTCCCAGATTCACAAGCTTCTAGATAGAACACCTAGGAAGGGGGAACAAAGGAGAACATATTACATTACGAGACTAACGAGACCAGCAATAAGAGCAGCTACATGAAATAAAGTGAAGAAATAAGTAAGGTTTTAGCACAGGACCAGTACCAAGCTTTTAAACGTGCCAGAAGCATGCTTTTGTTTCAAGACGTTCACAAGATCATCACCGTAAAGGTAAGGGTAAGTGGGCATTCCTAGAAGTGCACATCACGAGAATCAACTTTGTAATCAAATCATTGTATGTATTTACAGTGATTAGAAAAAGTATAAATGCTATTAACCAGTCAAAGATATTACTGACTGCAGCACATCAAAGAAGTTATATAAACAATACTAGAACTGCTTACCAAGGACTCCAGGCCTTCCATGATCAGAATAGAAGACGAAAATATGATCATCAGGACCACTATCCACCACTTTGCCACTTCCACCGGTAACAGCACTCTTATTCCCAAGAAGAACAACAAATAACTTCTCCACAGTAACATCATCCCCCACATAGTCCTACAAAAAGATTACAATCACATAGTAAAATCAAACATTTGATTTATCAACAAAAATTGGCCAAAGGAGGAGACAGACACTGAACCTTGGGAACGCCTGCATAAACATCCTCACCCTGGGGATGGTTGATGATAACACCAGGTCGAGGGTTCTCCTCGTTATAAGAAATGTCATCATACATAAAAACAATGATATTTTCCTAACACAACAATAGGAAAGAATCTATTGGCCAGAACTTCGAGTAGGGAAGACAGCGCCTGAGCTGCGGCTTCCTGAACTGGACTAGGCTTCGACTCGGGCAGCTTCACCAATGGCACAATGCAGCTGGCTTCACCAAGTGTGCGCTTGTTCTCTTCGCAGAACGAAAGATTGCATACGGCGGAAGGGGATCAAGAGAGAGACGCTGGAAGGGGATTAGGGATTTTCTGTTTTTATACCTTCGGTTTTGAATCGGATCAGGTTGTATGGGTCAACCTGATCCATTCATGTACCGAGTACCGGTACGTGACGTACCCAAATCTGGGTACGCGTACCATTACGCAAGTTTTTTTGGGTACTCAAATCGGCGTATGGGTATGTACCGGATACAGGTACGCCACCAAATCTGGCATACCCGTGCAACATAGCCTATTGCTCTTCATAAGGGAAAAAGGAAAGGAGCCAAATACCCTATTCATAAAATGATATCCTATTGCAATTATTCAAAAGGATATCAGTTGTTTGTGATGAATACATATAAGGCTTATATTCCAAAGACATATGAAGAGGCTGAACAATGTGCAGAATGGAAGGTTGCTATCCAAGACAAAATTAAGGTCTTGAAAAAAATCAAACATGGAAACTTACAGAGTTACGACCAGATAGGAAGACCGTTGGTTGCAAATAGGTATATACTATCAATTATCGAGCATATGGGAATATAAAAAGGTACAAAACAAGGTTGGTGGCTAAAGGTGATAGCCAATCTTATGGGATTGACTACACAGAAACCTTTGCACCGTTATAAAATTAAATACTATTAGAATTCTCCTAAGTATGACAGGTAATCATAAATGAGACTTAGGCAGTTTGATGTGAAAAATACCCAATCCTATAGGATTGACTATACCGAAACCTTTGCACTCATTGCAAAATTAAATACTATCATAATTCTCCCAAGTGTGGCAGTTAATCAGAAATGATACTTATGACACTTGATGTGAAAAATGCTTTTTTTCAAGATCTTATTGAGGATATCTATATGGACTTACCACCTGATTATAATCAGAGGACAATGTCACACAAAGTATGAAAGCAGAAGAAATCTATTTATGGATTAAAACAATCACCTAGAGCATAGTTTGAAAAATTTAGCGGTGTTCTTAGCTTGGGTTTCAAAAACAGCTCGAGTGACCACACATTATTCATCAAACAAGGAGAGAAGACTATTCACTTGGTTGTATATGTTGATGATATTATTATTACAGGTAATGATCTGAAAAGAATCACAGACTTGAAGTGAGATTTGCACGTGCTCTTTGACTTAAAAGACTTGGGAAAGCTACACTATTTTTTGGGCATTGAAATTATTCGATGTAATGGCTGTCTATTCTTAAGCCAACGTAAATATATTTTGGATCTGTTAAAAGAGACTAAGATGAAAGATTGTTGTATATGTACTGTTCCAATTGAAGTTCAAAGAGGGACGGTTAGAGACTCTAAGAACCTATATGAAGATGTGGGTAGATATCAGTGATTAGATGGTAAACTCATATATCTTACCATTATAAGGCCAAATATAAGCTTTGCAATAAGCTATGTTAGTAGATGGATGTACTCACTATCTAAACACTACATGAATATGGTGTTCCATATTATCATATACCATAAGTCATCTATTACTCATGGTTTATGTTATTCTCCTAATTCATCTCTCAGTATTTAAATTTATTTAGATCAGTGTTGTCTGACGCGTATCATATCGTGTATCGCTAGGCTCTATGATATGGGCATATTGTATCGTAGCGTATCGTACTTTAATATTAAAAAAAATAAATTTAAAAAATCAAGAAAAATTAGTAAAAATATGAAAAAATAAAAAAAAGAAAAAAAAAGAAAAAATCTGATAATTGCTTTGAATTCATATAATGCAAAGTTTAGTACAGATTGAGCATTCATGATTCAACATTGAACAATTGCATCCAAATTTACATATTTTGAAGCAAAAAATGAAATACATTTACATTTTACAAATTATAATCAGGATCATCAACTAAATAATCTTCATCTTCTCCTTCCTGAAGATCCTCATCATCATCATCACCTTTTGCTTGAAAATCAAATTCTTCATCTCCTTGATACTGTTGTTGCGCTCCTTCCAAATTAATCTATGCAATGTCTTCTTCAGTTAGGAGAGCATTTTCTTCACTGTCTTCTATAATCCAGTCTTCTAATATATCAAAATTATCCAAACTTATTGGATCAAATTGACTTTCTTGTGTATTTACTTTTTTTAATTGCCTATAACAAAGAAAGATAAGCAATTAGTAAATAATATTAACAATTGAAGTCAAACAATTTATTGAATTGAACATTTAAGACTAAGCACTAACTAATACAACATTACCTTTCGCGAAGCCGCATGTTACAACGAATAAAAACTAAATCATTCAGTTGCTTATGTTCCAACCTGTTGTGCTTTTTTGTATGGATGTGTTCAAAGACGCTCCAATTCCTTTCATAACCAGTTGCACTATATGTTTGACTCAAAACTTTGACTTCAAAATCCCTAAGGTTTGGGCAATCACTTCCAAACCTATTCCATAAACATATGTAGAAAAAGACAAACATTAGAGACATAATCTATAATAATATAAGATGTATTGATTTAAGAAACTTAAATACGAAGATAAACAATTTACCTGTACGCATAGTAGTGTGGTTGTAAATTGCTACAGGCAAACCCATCAAGTGAAGATCATTATCATATATCTCCATCTCTCGATATATAGCATATGCCCTACTCTCATTAGGGACTAATCTGTCTATACAATCAATGATGCCTCGATTAACCTCATCGTCCCTTTTGAAGCTTGCTGAGTACCTAAATGATGGGTTTAGATAATATGCTGTTGCATGAATAGGCTGATGCAATTGTTTATTTCATCTATTATCAATAATTTTTCACACGGGTAGATAATCTCTCTTTTTTCCATTAAAATTATTTCTAATTGCTTCTTTTGCCCTATTCATGGCTTTATAAAGGTAGCCCATAGATGGTTTCTCCTCGCTATCAGCCAATCTCAAAACCTTCACCAATGAACATGTAATTCTCAACAGTCTAACACAAGTATTCCAAAATGTACTCCTGAAGACTGTCTCGGAAATCTCATTTAACTTTCTGTTTCTTCTATTATGAGGCAACTCTGCAAACTGTTGCCACTCATCTGAGGAGAACATTATCTTCAATGCTTCTTCTGTCTCACAATACTCTGTACATATAAGAAGTTTGTTGCAAGCTGAGTTGCAGCTGTTTGAAGAAGCTTTGCACCTTCTGTATATCTCCTCATCATACACAAAACAAATGCATGGTTGTAGATGAATTTGGTGATATCTTGACAACACTCAGTTGCTTTCTTTATCTCATCCATCTCACCAATATCCTCAAAGATGAGATCTAAACAATGAGCTGCATATGGTGCCCAATAAAAAGTCCCATAAGTATGAGCTTAACTCCTTCCCAGCTGCTTTGTAGTTAGCTGCATTATCTGCAATCAACTGGACTACATTTTCTTGCCCAACCTCACATATCACCTTATGAAATTCTTGTCGTAGGATCTTTGCAGTGTGCCTCTCCTCTGACATGTCTAGAGATCTAAAAAACATAAGTCCTTTAGGATAGTAGACAAGAAAGTTTAGCAAGATCCTTCCTCGCCTATTTATCCATCCATCTGTCATGATAGTGCATCCTGTTTCCTTTCATGACTCTCTCAAAGTCGAACAATATTCTTGCACTTTAATGACGGTCTTATATAATATCTTTCCTCTCAACTTCTGATAAGAGGACATCTTGTATCCTGGACTAATGTTAGCAATTGCATCTGCCATTGCATGAAAATGAAAACCATTTGTTGCATTAAATGGACTGCATGCATCATAAAACCATCTCCCCACTGCAAGGTTTGCTTGATCATGCAGTTGTCCTGAAGCCATAGCAGCACAAATTCCAGGTTGAGCACTAGCTGTAGTGGTAGGAGGAAAAAATGAATGTATGTTAGAAGCAACTCTTCCTCTACTCCTTGAACTTCTTCTTCTATCACTTACAAAGTCTTCAACAACCCTCTTTCCCCTGCGAGTTGGTGGTGAACTGCTACTACCAATCTCTGTTCTAATCTCTGTTCAAGCATCTGAAGGCAAACTATCAGTGAATCCAATATCATCATCATCTTCTTGAAACATCTCCAAATTATCCTTTTGTTGTCTCCTAAATCATCTGAAGACATTGCCATTTAATTTTTTTTGGCAAACTTCTAACTCTGCCTATGCAAGGAGCAACTTTTTTCCTAGTCCCTGCTAGGTGGTGTTTCAACCGTGCAATTCCACCACTAACCACCCTCTCACAAAATAAACATCTTATCTTCAATCTGGAACCCTCAACTAGTGTACCCAACTGCTATGCCGAATCATCAGATCGAGAATGGGAGTCTCTAACACCCTTTCCTGCCATCTCAATTGAGTACTTTAATTCAATAAAAAACCTGAAAATAAAAGCACTTTGTAAATCCCCAATCTTGAAATAATACTCAAATAGAGTGTCTCCCACTTCATGAATGTAATAAAAATCATATCCACACACTTAATAACTTCATATTTTGTTATTCAAAAAAAGAAAAATACAAATAACACAAAAATCAATAAATACAAAGGAAAAAATGAAGAAAAACACTAAAAATATATCAAAATCCGAGTTAGGAGGCTTGCACGGACAACATAGAGCACGTTTTTGGAGTCTTGAACACCAAGGAGGGGAAGAATCACGTTAGGGAAGCTTGGGGAGCTCTGAACAAACCAAGGAAACTCGCAAAAATGCGGGTTTCCATTCGGCCAGGGACCCCCCTTTATAAGGTCCCTGGGTGTATTGCCCGTATCGTACGTGCGATACGCTCTGTATCGTGCGATACAGCCCGTATCGCACGATACAGAGCGATAAATGTTCATTTGCGATACTCTTGGGTGTATCATATCATGGTGGCGTATCGCACCGTATCGTACGGATAACACTGACTTAGATGCTGATTAGGCTGGTGCTCTGGATGATAAAAGATCTACTTTTAGGTACATTGTATGCATAGGGGTAATATTGTCTCATGAAAAAGTAAGAAATAATCAGTGGTAACCAAATCTAATACTGAAGCACATAATCGTGCTTGCCCTTGGTATGTGTGAGGGATTATGGATTTTATCGCTATTGAAAGAAATTGGTACGGGAAAGATTATTCTAATTAATTTCTTCACGGATAGTAAAACTGGACTTGAAATGGCTTCTAATCCCGTCTTCTATGAGAGAACAAAACATATCGAAGTTGACTGTCATTTTATTAGAGAAAAGGTTTCTCAAGGAATTTTCAATATCATTCATGTTTGTTCTGAAGACCAGTTGACTGATATTCTTACAAAACCAGTAGCTGTGAATGGATTAAAGAAAACTCTCGACATGTTCGGTGTTTCAAGTATTCAAGACCTAACTTGAGGGGGTGTGTTGGACATTTTTCATTTATATTTCTGCATTTAATTTCTTGTATTTGGGTCATACGAATCCCAATGGATCAAATTCTGATCCATCCCGCTAAGTATTATTAGTTCTACTAATTAGGGGTATTTTTGTCTTTCAAGTTATAAACTAGTATAAGTAATGCCCTAATTGTAAAACGTGGGATTAAGAATGAAATAAGAGAGAGGGGGCGGCAGCCCATGGTGATACCAACACCTCCTTGCATCATTTTGATGGTATTTCTTGCTTGGTTTGTTATTATTCTTATTTGGGTTGTTTCTCAACACATAATTCATGAAATTAAGGGTGGTGTAAATATAATTCTTGATACCATGCTAACATGAAGTGAACCATAGTACATTGAACTTCACCTGATATTTTTCTGCATGTAATTGTGGTAGCTAAATTTTGTTTTCTTCTTAGTATACCTGCCAGACCGTTTACTTTATCAAAAAGTGGAATTTACCTCTCAACTAGCTATGGTGTCAATAGTGGATACGTGGGAGTTAATGCTCAGTCCCGAAAAAGTGTTAGCTTGGATATGTTGGAGATATAGTGGATTTAGCACTACATCATCACTAAGCAACAAGTAAGAAATCTAAAGGATATAACCAATTCTAAAAATAGTGAAAAACATATTTCTATAACATTTCTAAATGTGAATAAGTATAAATCAAATCTTAAAAGTAACTTAGTTCGTGAAGAGAATTAAGATTTTAAAGCATCATCAATTTATATACATACCAACAAAATATAGTCCAATTGTCAACTTAAATAGAGTATTACATAACAAAGAAACATGCATTTTCTTTGTGGTTGAAATAAAACGTATACACTAAACATACATGAAAAGAAGAAGAAAGAACGAATTAATGAGAAAGGAAAACGGGTAGGAGAAGAGAAAGAAGAGACAGAGATAGAGGAAAGGGAAGTGGAGGAAAGAGAACAAGGGAGAGTGAATCAAGTGAAACTTAAACTGCAAGGCTCCAACATGTCACTAATTTTGGAACTGAACTTAGGTGCAACATAAGTTTCTTGACTCATGTACATGGTTGACTTGTAACACAATCTGTTCTTCCCAACTGCGCCTTCTACCAAACTCTGATTTTCTATTGTTTGGATTATGCATTTAAAAGAAATATGTGATCCTTATTGTTGATTTAGAGGAGAATCTGCTCTGGATTAACAAATGTATTACATGTAGAAGGTCTGATGAGAGTTTCTGATTAAGTGGCCTACGACACCCCAAATGAGAAAATATGGAAACAATTAGGTTCTTTTCATGTTCATCCAGAGAAACCCACAAGTACGTCTTAGAGTCTAATTGATGATTACTACCTGCAACTGTGACTCTCTAGTGGGGTGAGCGTATTTTCCTATGAATTGGAATGCTTTATGCCCCTATTTCAGTGAGGTTGCTTTCTGTTTAATATCCCCCATCCTGATTGTTTTTTTTGCTTTTCAGTGCGAATCATATTCACTCTATCCATTCTTTATATATATATATATTAATCTCATTTCTCTTTCATGTGGCTGGCTAAAGTTTGTTCATGGTACTTATAGATTTCCAATTGTGGAGCCTGATCCGGGGCATACAAAACTTCGTATTGCAAGGGAAGGATTAGAAGCAATAGAAAGAATAAGCAACCCTATTGCAGCTGTTGCGGTATGCTAGGGATGATATTTACTGTTTATCTTTTGTGTTGCTTATATATTGCAATTTATAGTTCTTTTGATCTGTAAGCTTTAGGCAGTTTTAGTATTTAAATCTTTTTGGGAAGATGCTTAAACCCCAAATGACTTGAAGCCTCTCCATCATTATTAAATACTTTTTAAGAGTGTCAACCAATTTGTAGGTGTCATGCCCAAAACTTAATGCTTGATTTACTAGAGATGTAGGATCAACCCTTTTCTATGTCAAAATTCTAGCAAATTTTACATAGATCAACTTCCTATGCCATAAGTCAAAGACAAATTTTAGTACATTTCTGAATAACACTTACAAGATATTGTTTCTCAAGTTAAAGTTTTTGGTGAAGGGCGAAAACTCATTTGTTGATTCGGGAAAAATAAATGAGTTTAGTACAAAGTTCTCTTTGTACATGAACACGGTTTAAGTAAAGAATTTTACTAAAATCGAGTGATTCTGTTGGGAACACAGGGAAATATCTCTTGGGAACATAGGAAAGATAAACATACGTCTCATTTCAATGGTTTTGTCTTGAAATTGTTGGTCCATTATCATATTGTTCTTATATCAGAGTATTTGAACAAAAATAAACGTTTTCTTTTCTTTTCCTGATGTTTTGTACTTTAATTATACTTTAATTATGATTATGAAAATCTTCTTTACAATGCCATGATGGAATTCTTCTGGACCATGCAGGGTTCCTCCTACTTCTCCTTTAGAAAAGATGAGACATTGACCATGTGTTTTTCCTATGTTTTTGACGTCCCTTTACCATGCCACCTGGACATGCCACTTTAGTGGTCTGTCCCAAGGACATGAACGAAATGACATGGGCAAGTCCTATTTTTATATGAACATAGTTTGATATTTTTGATTTACTTTTGGCTCAAAAAATAATTTTGTGACATTATGAAAACTATGTTTACTATGAATAGATTTTTGAAAGTGCGCATATCCTGGGTTTCAAAAATTTTATGACTGACATCTTGAAGTAAGTCAAGAATGTATCAGTGAGGGTTTGCCAATTTACAGATGGTCCCAACTAGACATGAAGGACCTGCGGTTTTAGCCAAATCAGAACTGGGCCGGAATCCGGACAGAACCAGAACTAGCCTATAAACAACAACTAACAACAACTAAGCCTTTTCCCATACTAGACGGGGTCGGCTAAAAACCAGAACTAGCCTATGGTTCAGATAATTGACAAATCACATCAAAACCAGAATAGGAACGGCTATTCAAACTGTTGTTGCACAATCTTTTCAAATGAAAATGTTAGAGACATCTGAAAAGTTATAGCAAATCGGCATTGTAAACATATACACTATATTAAGAAGTAACCAATGGAAAAGTAAGCAGTCACTGGAAAAATATCAAACAGTCAAAGTAATTAACGCAAAAGTGTTCATAAAATTGAAATATAAAAAATGTCAGTTGCTGAAAAGTTATAATATTTAAACAACAACAACAACAACTAAGCCTTTTCCCATACTAGACGGGGTCGGCTACATGGATTCTTTGTTTCCACATATCCCTATCATGTGCCATGTTGGCAGTTAACTCCCAATAAGCTAGATCATTATTTATTGTTTCTTTCCAACACTTTTGTGGTCGTCCTCTACCTCTTTTAATACTTTCCAAATTTAGTTTTTCTAACCTTCTTACAGGTTCTTCTTTTGATCTTCTTTCTATATGTCCAAACCATCTTAAACGATGTTCTCTCATTTTATCCTCTATTGGTGCCACTCCTAATTTGTTTCTAATAACCTCATTATGTATACGGTCTTTTCTTATATGACCACTCATCCATCTTAACATCTTCATTTCTGTCACGGACATCTTTTGTACATGTTGATGATTTACTGCCCAACACTCAGAACCATAAAACATGGCAGGCCTAATTGCTGCTCTATAATATTTACCTTTTAACTTTAATGGTATCTTCTTATCACAAAGAATGCGTGATGCTCCTCTCCATTTTAACCAACCAGCATTAATTCTATGCGTAACATCTCCATCAATTCTTCCATCACTCTGAAAAATTGACCCTAGGATTTAAAACTTTCCTTTTGGGTAATGCAATGTGTGTCAATTTTAATTTCTATGTCCTCTGAAGTAACCAAATGATCAAGCTTACATTCCATATATTCTGTCTTTGTTCTACTAAGTCGGAGGCCTTTGCTTTCTAATGTTTCTCTCCATAGTTCCAATTTTCTATTAACTTTTTCCTTCGACTCCTCCACTAATACAATGTCATCTACAAATAACATACACCAAGGTACTTCATCTTGAATATGTTTTGTTAACTCATCCATCATCATTATAAATAAGTATGGACTTAAAGTTGATCCTTGATGTAACCCAATATTAACTTCAAAGAAGTCTGTCGTTCCTTCGTGAGTCCTCACACATGTTTTTGCACCATCATACATGTCTCTTATAAGGCTAATATATGTCAATGGGATACCTCTTTTTTTCAAGGTTCTCCAAAGAACCTCCCTCGGTACCCTATCATAAGCTTTTTCTAGATCAATAAATATCATGTAAAGGTCTTTCTTTTTTGCTCTAAAATGTTCCATAAGACGTCTCAAAAGGTGAATCGCTTCGATAGTAGATCTGCCTGGCATGAATCCAAATTGGTTCTCTGTTGTACTTGATACTTGTCTTAACCTACGTTCGATAATTCTTTCCCATAATTTCATAGTATGACTCATTAACTTGATACCTCGATAATTCGCACAATTTTGAACGTCTCCCTTGTTCTTATATATGGGTATAAGTGTACTTACTCTCCATTCCTCGGGCATCTTTTGGTTTTTCCATATTTCATTAAATAGTCTTGTGAGCCAAGTGATTCCTATTTCTCCTAGTATTTTCTAAACTTATTATCTTGTCCTACCGATTTACCACCCTTCATATGTTTAAGAGCCTCTTTGACTTCATTCTTTTGAATACGTCGATAGAAATTGTGGTTTATATACTTTTCTGACTTGGCTAAATCTCCTAAACTAATACTAACATCTTTATTTTCATTAAAAAGATTATAAAAATAGTTTTTCCATCTATTTCTTATATCATCATTTGCCACTAGAATTTTTTCATCCTCGTCTTTTATGCATCTAACATAATTAAGATCTTTAGTTTTCTTATCTCTAGCCCTAGCTATCCTTAAAATATCTCTTTCACCTTCTTTTGAGTTGAGTTTTTTTATATAAGTCCTCCCAAATCTTAGCTTTTGCTTCACTAACGGCCTTTTTCGCTTCCTTCTTTGCTTTCTTATAAGCTTCTAAAGTTTCACTAGTTTTCCTAGCATAATGTAATTTGTAACATGCCCTCTTTGCCTTGATTTTATTTTGTACTACTTCACTCCACCACCAAGCTTCTTTTTGTGCCGGTATACCTCCCTTAGATACCCCTAACACATCTTTCGCCACTTTCCTAATATATATAGCCATATTGTTCCACATATCACACGGTGTGCTAACATAATTCCAAACATCTCCTTGAAGGATTAGTCATAGACTGACTAGCTAGCTGTGACTAGTCTGTGAATGATTGAGTAGGCCAAATGGGTGGGGTTGGGGTGGTTTTAAGCCAACCTTATCCAAAGGTTGGTTTATATTGCCTATCCCACACCAACCACCACTGCCGGATGTCAAGCTAATGAAGGAAGCATGTAAATTGCTGAATGATGATAATCAAGTCCAGCTGACCAGGCGGTCTCCAAGGAAGTTGAGGTGGTGCATGATGTGAGGCCATGGAGTAGCCTAAGGCTCTCCCACCAGGATGAGCGGTAGAACATTAAAACACTAACTGAATAAAATGACTTATATAGGATACTCCTCAACAAGACCTATTGAATCTCTCCTAGTCTATATTGAGAATAATTCAAAGTTGTTCTAGTGCCCTTTTATAAGAAATATTGACTACATTGTCAATAGCTAAGCACATTGACGCATCCTATAAATCTGGAATCCTTCCACTGGGACAACATTTTCATGAACTTGAACACGTTGAAGCCAATTTGTTTAGCTAGGAGAATATCACGTACAATACCAAGGAGGGTTGAAGCTACTATAATAATCAAAATGATCATGGCTACTTTCTGAATTAAAGAAAAACTCAGTAGCTTTTCTGTAAAAAAGTAATCCATGTTATGCTTTCAGCAAGCATGCTGCAGCAGGGGGTGAAAAAAAGTAAACAGTAGTATTTGCAAGGCTTTATAAGACAAACTTAGATGGTAAAACATGTGGGTGTTCAACATTTTGGATGGAAGAGACAGAATGAAGGACAATAAGTTATTTCTTAAAAGGAAAAGGAAGGCCGACAAAGAGATACCAGCAATTGGTTTCATATAATGTTCATAGTAAAAAACAAAAGCTTTGAAAAGCCAACTGCTAAAAAATTCACAAGACACATATCTAAGCTAGAAACCAATGTCTTGATGCTTATTGACTATTTCCAGCTTTGTTTCCATCATGTGGGATGAAAAAAAAATGTGGCCATGCGAAACTTAACTGCCCAACACTCATAACCATAAAACATGTCAGATGTAATTGCTGCTCTATAATATTTACCTTTTAACTTTAATGATATCTTTTTATCACAAAGAATACCTGATACTCCTCTCCATTTTAACCAACTAACATTAATTCTATGCGTAACATCTCCATCAATTCTTCCATCACTTCAAAAATTGACCCTAGGTATTTAAAACTTTCCTTTTGGGGGATGCAATGTGTGCCAATTTTAATTTCTATGTTCTCTGAGGTAACAAAATGATTAAACTTACATTCCATATATTCTGTCTTTGTTCTACTAAGTCGGAGGCCTTTGCTTTATAATGTTTCTCTCCATAGTTCCAATTTTCTATTAACTTTTTCCTTAGACTCCTCCACTATGTCATCTGCAAATAACATACACCAAGTTACTTCATCTTGAATATGTTTTGTTAACTCGTCAATCACCATCATAAATAAGTATGGACTTAAAGTTGATCCTTGATGGAACCCAATATTAACTTCAAAGAAGTTTGTCATTCCTTTATGAGTCCTCACACATGTTTTTGCACCATCGTACATGTCTCTTATAAGGTTAATGTATGTCAATGGGATACCTCTTTTTTTAAGGTTCTCCAAAAAACCTCCCTCGGTACCCTATCGTAAGCTTTTTCTAGATCAATAAATATCAAATAAAGGTATTTCTTTTTTGCTCTAAAATGTTCCATAAGACGTCTTAAAAGGTGAATCGCTTCAACAATAGATCTGCCTGACGTGAATTCAAATTGGTTCTCTGTTGTACTTGATACTTGTCTTAACCTACGTTCGATAATTCTTTCCCACAATTTCATAGTATGGCTCATTAACATGATACCTCGATAATTCGTACAATTCTCCCTTGTTCTTATATATGGGTATAAGTGTACTCGCTCTCCATTCCTCGGGCATCTTTTGGTTTCTCCATATTTCATTAAATAGTCTTGTGAGCCAAGTGATTCTTATTTCTCCTAGTATTTTCTAAACTTCTATAAGAATATCATCTGGTCCTACCGATTTACCACCCTTCATATGTTTAAGAGCCTCTTTGACTTCATTCTTTTGAATACGTCGGTAGAAATTGTGGTTTATATACTTTTATGATTTGGTTAACTCTCTTAAGCTAATACTAACATCTTTATTTTCATTAAAAAACTTATAAAAATAGTTTTTTTCATCTATTTCTTATATCATCTATGTTGGTATACATGAATGTATATATAAAGATTTCATGCTTAAAAAGGTCGGCAAAGAATCATAAGACTCTTTACAACTTCAACATTGTTTGAAATGGATCATATTGACCAACCCTCAAAAAGTAGTCATGTTATTGCATTCTTAGATATGCAGTAGCCACTCAAGGCACATTATAGATGTGCTCCTTCACGAATCCCTCGATGGTTCTCTTTGCTTGTGGGCAAGTTTCATCATAAAACCCAACTTTAAGTTGAGCTTAGAGAGACACCAAGAAAGCCTAAAAGGTCAAAGGCAACAATGGTAATGCGCAGTTTTTATGTGTGATAGAACTCATCTAAATGAGCCCCTTATATAAAATACTCCACGAAGTATACCAAACTTTCTTTATTCACACATATCGATTTGAATATTTAAGTTGTGGAAGAAAGCGGAGAGAGAAGAGAGAAAGGGAGAGAGTGTGGCGGAGGAAGGTGGAGAGATAATCCATGAGAGAGAAGGTGGTGAAGGCGGAGAAAGAGAGAAAGGGAGAGAGAGTATGGCGGAGGAAGGTAGAGAGACAAAGAGAGAAGAGAGAGAATCCACGAGAGAGAAGGCATCAGAGGCAGAAAAGAGAGAAAGAGAGAGAGAATGTGGCGGAGGAAGGTGGAGATAGAGAGAGAATCCACGAGAGGGAAGGCTGTAGAGGCGGAGAAAAAGAGAGAAAGGGAGAGAGCTTACCTGGGGCGCATGATAGCAGAAGCGGTGGCGACGGTGGCCTTCAATGTTTGCTGCTACTCGCTTGTGGTGGCAGAGAGCGCAAACGCAGTAGACGCGACATGGGAGGCTGAAGAGAGAGGCAATATGGGAGAAAGATATAGAATTTAACCTATTTGGTTCGGGTCGATCCAATATCATGATGTATGCTAACGTCTCCCTGGAGAGACGCTCACTATAGCTACCATGCTATAGTGATTTCTGTCTTGCTATAACGCTATAGCGTACTATAGGAGCCTCTATAACACACTATTGATAACATAGATGCACACATCATATATGTGTGTTTGTGTATCATTTGCCTGTTCCAAGATTTTTGCTTCAAGTAATAACTTCTTGTGCTTGAAAATGAATGAACTCTTTCAGGTTATTGGACCGTATCGCTCTGGGAAATCTTTTCTCCTAAATCAGCTTCTCTCTCTTTCGTGTTATGAAGGTTTGTTTTCTTAATTACTCCGAAAACTAGTCTTTCTTACAGCTTTTCACCCCTTTCCATTCTTTGAGTGATGTTGGATAATTTCAGGGTTTGGTGTTGGTCATATGCGTGAGACAAAAACAAAAGGTACAATTGAGATTATGTCAAACCTTCTCTCTTGGTTAGCTCCTTGTTTGGAAACTGAATGCACTTCCTCTTAGTCAGACCAGAATTTCCTGTTGTAATCTCCTGATCCTCGTCGTTCGCAATTTGTATGTTATTGCAGGAATATGGGTATGGGGAATTCCTCTGGAGATAGTTATTGATGGAAGGAAAACATCTGTAATTTACCTTGACACAGAAGGATTTGAAAGTGTTGGCAAATCAAATGTATATGATGACCGGTAAGTTTGTAATTTGGATCTTCACATTATGCCACATGCCTAACTATTTCCTCTCTTATGGCTTCCTAATGTGGTAAGCAATTAAGCTGCAGGGTCTTTGCTCTTGCAACTGTAATGAGTTCTGTGCTTATATACAACCTGCCTGAGACGGTTAGCTCTATTTCATATGATCTTTTAACCACATTTTAAGTGCCAATTCTACAGCTTTGATCCTTGAATCTTGTCTATTTTTCTTATGTATGTTTTCGTGTGTATGGCATGGAATTTTAGATACGTGAGGCAGACATATCACGATTATCATTTGCAGTGGAGCTTGCTGAAGAATTCTATGGAAGGTTTGAGCCCTTGCAGAGGTTCCTCATAAGAAACATTCACATGTGCATGCACACAGAGACACACACGAATAAAAAATCGACACGCTCACGTGCATCCAGTAGTGGATATAACATAGATGATATTATATGCTTTCATTTTGCTATGCCTGATTATAACTAACAGTCCTTTTGTTTTCTTCCCTATTTCAATTTCTGGGGCAACTAGAGTTAAGGTGATTCTTCGATGCCATTATCTGATACTGTTCTCATTGAATGAGTCTATTTCTAACACTGTTGATGAATTCGTTATTAGGGACAAGATGTGCCATTCGTACCAGCTAAGCTATTATGGCTGATTCAGAGGGATTTCCTCCGTAAGTTTTGACACTTTTCCTGAAGATCTTCCTTCTTTTGTAATTTGTATTTCTTTGACAGTAGCATTCTCTGTCATCATTTGCACATATGATGAAAGCTGGCAATCAGCAAGCTTAAAAATAATTGAAATTATGCCTATATTTTTAATTTATCATCTGCATTGAAATTTTTATGAGAATGTAGTGAATCAATTGCAGAGAGGGTTCCCACATCATGGACGGGTGTGGATAAAGAAGTTAGTCCCGCTACATTGCCACCCGAATGTAGTGAATAATTTTCAAAGAGGGTCTCCGCATTTTGATTATGGACGGATGCGGGGTGTAAGGAAGCTAGTCCTAGATAATAAGATTCGTATTGGTTCTTGGAATATCGAAACATTATCGGGTAAGCTAATGGAGGTGGTAGATACTATGATTCGGAGAAAGATTCATATTCTATGTTTACAAGAGACAAAATGGGTTGGAGAAAAAAGGATACAAGTTTTAAATTATGGTACTCAGGTAAAGAAAAGGCTCGAAACGGAGTTGATATTATCATAAATAAAGATTTAAAGGAGAGTGTAGTAGACATACAACGATATGGTGACCGAATCATGACATTGAAATTAGTGTTAGGAGCAGAGGTTTTGAATATAGTTTGTGCTTACGCACCCCAAGTAGGACTAGAAGATAGTATAAAGACAGTTTTTTGGGAAGAGTTAGATAAGGTGTTTCAAAAGATTCCACAAAGGGAGATGATTTGTTTAGGAGTTGATTTAAATGGACATGTGGGTAAAGAGGCATTAGGATATCAAGGGATTCATGGAAACTTTGGTTATGGGGATATAAACGAGGAAGGTAGGGAGATTTTAAATTTTGCTATGTCATTTGATCTCTTTATAGTCAATACAATCTTCAAAAAACGAGATTGAACATTTAATTACTTATAAGAGTGACTTATCACAAACACAAATTGATTACTTTATTTGTAGAAAAAAAGATAGAGCGTGTTGTAAAGATTGTAAGGTAATTCCAGGAGAAAGCTTAACCACCCAACATCGACTTTTAGTTATGGATTTACAAATAAAAAAATGGACAAAGAAGAAAAGAGTCCATCGAGCCATTCGGACTAAATGGTGGAACCTCAAAAGCGAGAGAAGATATATTTAAACAGAAAGTCCTTCAAGGAGATGTTTGGAATTATGTTGGCACACCCTCTGATATGTGGAACAATATGGCTATACATATTAGGAAAGTGGCGAAAGATGTGTTAGGGGTATCTAAGGGAGGTGTACCGGCACAAAAAGAAGCTTGGTGGTGGAGTGAAGTAGTACAAAATAAAATCAAGGCAAAGAGGGCATGTTACAAATTACATTATGCTAAGAAAACTAGTGAAACTTTAGAAGCTTATAAGAAAGCAAAGAAGGAAGCAAAAAAGGCCGTTAGTGAAGCAAAAGCTAACATTTGGGAGGACTTATATAAAAAACTCAACTCAAAAGAGGGTGAAAGAGATATTTTTAGGATAGCTAGGGCTAGAGATAAGAAAACTAAAGATCTTAATTATGTTAGATGCATAAAAGACGAGGATGAAAAAATTCTAGTGGCAAATGATGATATAAGAAATAGATGAAAAAACTATTTTTATAATCTTTTTAATGAAAATAAAGATGTTAGTATTAGTTTAGGAGATTTAGCCAAGTCAGAAAAGTATATAAACCACAATTTCTACCGACGTATTCAAAAGAATGAAGTCAAAGAGGCTCTTAAATATATGAAGAGTGGTAAATCTGTAGGACCAGATAATATTCCTATAGAAGTTTGGAAAATACTAGGAGAAATAGGAATCACTTGGCTCACAAGACTATTTAATGAAATATGGAAAAATCAAAAGATGCCCGAGGAATGGAGAGCAAGTACACTTATACCCGTATATAAGAACAAGGGAGACATTCAAAATTGTGCGAATTATCGAGGTATCAAGTTAATGAGTCATACTATGAAATTATGGGAAAGAATTATCGAACGTAGGTTAAGACAAGTATCAAGTACAACAGAGAACCAATTTGGATTTATGCCAGGTAGATCTACTATTGAAGCAATTCACCTTTTGAGACGTCTTATGGAACATTTTAGAGCAAAAAAGAAACACATGATATTTATTGATCTAGAAAAAGCTTATGATAGGGTACCGAGGGAGGTTCTTTGGAGAACTTTGGAAAAAAGAGGTATCGCATTGACATATATTAACCTTCTAAGAGACATGTATGATGGTACAAAAACATGTGTGAGGACTCATGAAGGAACGACAGACTTCTTTGAAGTTAATATTGGGTTACATCAAGGATCAACTTTAAGTCCATACTTATTTATAATGGTGATGGATGAGTTAACAAAACATATTCAAGATGAAGTACCTTGGTGTATGTTATTTGCATATGACATTGTATTAGTGGAGGAGTCTAAGGAAAAAGTTAATAGAAAATTGGAACTATGGAGAGAAACATTAGAAAACAAAGGCCTTCGACTTAGTAGAACAAAGACAAAATATATGGAATGTAAGTTTGATCATTTGGCTACTTCAGAGGACATAGAAATTAAAATTGGCACACATTGCATTCCCTAAAAGGAAAGTTTTAAATACCTAGGGTCAATTTTTCAAAGTGATGGAAGAATTGATGGAGATGTTACACATAGAATTAATGCTGGTTGGTTAAAATGGAGAGGAGCATCCGGTATTCTTTGTGATAAGAAGATACCATTAAAATTAAAAGGTAAATATTATAGAGCAGCAATTAGGCCTGCCATGTTTTATGGTTTTGAGTGTTGGGCAGTTAATCATCAACATGTACAAAAGATGTCTGTGACAGAAATGAAGATGTTGAGTGGTCATATAAGAAAAGACCGTATACATAATGAGGTTATTAGAAACAAATTAGGAGTGGCACCAATAGAGGATAAAATGAGAGAGCATCGTTTAAGATGGTTTGGACATATAGAAAGAAGATCAAAAGAACCTGTAAGAAGGTTAGAAAAACTAAATTTGGAAAGTATTAAAAGAGGTAGAGGACGACCACAAAAGTGTTGGAAAGAAATAATAAAGAATGATCTAGTTTATTGGGAGTTAACTGCTAACATGGCACACGATAGGGATCTGTGGAAACAAAGAATCCATGTAGCCGACCCCATCTAGTATGGGAAAAGGCTTAGTTGTTGTTGTTGTTGTATTGAAATTTTTATGAGAGTATATAACTATAATTTATCACAAGTTTTTAAAACTTCGTTCTTGCTTTTCAATTCATCATCTGAGGTCTTATCAAACTCAATCCTTATCATAAATGCTCATTGATATAATTTGTGTCCTATTATATCATAAAAGAAAAGAACAATAAATGTTATGATACAACCACCTTATCTTAACACATTAGTATCTTATCATATATGCGGTTTGATACACACGTGTTGATACATTTTATGAAACTAGATAAGATTAAGTTCTTGTATCATTTTGTTTATAGGAAAAAAGATTGATCGTGTTGTAAAGGTTGCAAGGTAATTTCAGGAGAAAGTTTAACCACCCAACATCAATTTTTAGTTATGGATTTAGAGGTAAAAAAGTGGACAAAGAAGAAAAGAGTGCATCGAGCTATTCAGACTAAATGGTAGAACCTCAAAAGTGAGAAAGAAGATATATTTAAATAGAAAGTCCTTCAAGGATATGCTTGAAATTATATTGGTACACCTTGTGATATGTGAAACAATATGTCTATACATATTAGGGAAGTGGTGAAGGATGTGTTAGGTGGATCTAAGGGAGGTGGACTGGCACAAAAGAAAAGCTTGGGGTGGAGTAAAGTGGTGCAAAATAAAACCAAGGCAAAGAGGGCATGTTACAAACTACATTATGCTAAGAATAATAGTTAAACTTTAGAGGCTTATAAGAAAGGAAAGAAAGAAGCGAAAAAGGCTGTCAGTGAAGCAAAATCTAAAATTTGAGAGGATTTATATAAAAAGCTCAACTCAAAAAAGGGTGAAAGAGATATTTTTAGGATAGTTAGGGTTAGAGATAAGAAAACTAAGGATCTTAATTTTGTTAGATGCATCAAAGATAAGGATGAGAAAATTTTAGTGGCAAACGATGATAATCATGATATAGAAAAATAGATGGAAAAACTATTTTTATAAGTTTTTTAATGAAAATAAAGATGTTAGTATTAGCTTAGGAGAGTTAGCTAAATCAAAAAAGTATATAAACCATAATTTCTATCGACGTATTCAAAAGAATGAAGTCAAAGAAGCTCTTAAACATATGAATGGTGGTAAATTTGCAGGACCATATAATATTGCTATAGAAGTTTGAAAAATTCTACGAGAGACAGGAATCACTTGTCTCATAAGACTATTTAATGAAATATGGAGAAACCAAACGATGCTCGAGGAATGGAGAGTGAGTACACTTATACCTATATACAAAAACAAAGGAGACTTTCAGAATTGTGCGAATTATCGGGGTATCAAGTTAATAAGCCATACTATGAAATTATGGGAAAGAATTATCAAACGTAGGTTAACACAAGTATTGAGTACAACAAAGAACCAATTTGGGTTCATGCCAGGCATATTTGCTATTGAAATGATTCACCTTTTGAGCCGTCTTATAGATTATTTTAGATTAAAAAAAAAGACCTTTACATGATATTTATTGATCTAGAAAAAGCTTATGATAGGGTACCAAGGGATGCTCTTTGGAGAACCTTGAAAAAAAGAGGTATCCCATTGACATACATACACCTTATAAGAGACATGGACAATGGTGCAAAAATATGTGAGGACTCATGAAGGAATGACATACTTCTTTGAAGTTAATATTGGGTTACATCAATGATCAACTTTAAGTCCATACTTATTTATAATGGTGATTGATGAGTTAACAAAACATATTCAAGATGAAGTACCTTGGTGTATGTTATTTGCATATGCCATCGTGTTAGTGGAGGAGTCTAAGGAAAAAGTTAATAGAAAATTGAAACTATAGAGAGAAACATTAGAAAGTAAAGGCTTCCGACTTAGTAGAACAAAGACAAAATATATGGAATCTAAGTTTGATCATTTGGTTACTTTAGAGGACATAAAAATTAAAATTGACACACATTACATCTCCTAAAAGGAAAGTTTTAAATACCTAGGGTTAATTTTCCAGAGTGATAGAAGAATTGATAGAGATGTTATGCGTAGAATTAATGCAAGTTGGTTAAAATGTTGAGGAGCATCAAGTATTCTTTGTGACAAGAAGATACCATTAAAGTTAGGTAAATATTATAGAGCAACAATTAGACCTGACATGTCTGTGACAGAAATGAAGATGTTGAGATGGATGAGTGGTCATACAAGGAAAGACCGTATACATAATGAGCTTATTAGAAACAATTTGGGAGTGACACCAATAGGGGATAAAATGAGAGAATATCGTTTAAGCCTTTAAGATGGTTTTGACATATTGAAAGAAGATAAAAAAAGCGCTTGTAAGAAGGTATAAAAAACTAGATTTTGAAAGTATTAAAAGAGGTAGAGGCCGGCCAAAAGCAGTGGAAAGAAACAATAAAGAATGATTTAGCTTATGTTGAGTTTAGCCCTAACATGATGGCACATGATAGGGCTATGTGGAATGGAACCAAAGAATCCATGTAACCGACCCCATCTAGTATGGGAAAAGGCTTAGTTGTTGTTGTCGTATCTTGTTGTAGTTGTTGAACTTAATATCAGTTGTTAGCTTAGGGTCTTCAACAGATGGCAAAAGTTTGTTTATATTATTTTTTTGTGTTCTACACATGCGGTTGCAAGGCTCATGTAGAACAGGTAGTCAGAGGGTCTGACAATGTAATTATGTTCTGCAGAAGGTAAATCAGTACAAGAGATGGTTCATGAATCCCTTCTTCAAGTGCCCAATGAGAATGGTTAGTTTTGAGTGTAATTTTGTGTGCATGTAACATGCAATATGTAGATGAATACACATAATTAAATTTGAATACCATTTATTTAGCTTTCTGCTTTGCCTGCAGGTGACCAAAACATTGAACAGGTAATATTTTGTAAGCCTTTCATCTGTTTATATGGCTAACATGTATACCTGAGATTGTGATTGATTTGTAATTAATCAGGTAAACCATATCCGAGAATCGTTGGCAATTATGGGTGATAATAGCACAGCCTTTAGTTTACCGCAGGTATGCCTTATTCTGTTCATGAATTTCCTTGTGCCTCTTCCTAAAAGAGTGCTCTATTTTGATTTGTTTGCGGGATTGCACCACAAATCCGCTAAGCTCAGACTTGACCAGTTAAAGCTTGGCCTGGGCTGGCGTTATGAGCAAATGTTTGTTGATGTGCATTAATTAATTAATGTTGATACTTTATATAGAAGTGATGGTCATTGACAGCAAAGGTGGTGACATTGAATTCTATGTGCCTGCTCAAGAAATTTTTTCCCTCATGGTTGTCTGCTGGAACCAAACTGATCTGCAAACATTAACTTCTTTAGTAAGTCTTGGTTGAAACAAATGACATGTAGTGGAAGTTTAGTAAAACGGAAACATAATGTATGGAGTGCAAGTTTAGTAATCTCTTTATAACATATTATATAGAAGTTAAAATTGGTAGGTATTGCATCCCTCAAAACAACAATTTTAAGTTCTTGAGGGTTCGTCTTTCAAGGAGATGGAACAGTTGATGGAGATCTTATACACAGAATCAACATAGGTTGGCTACGATGGAGATGTACCTTTCGTTTTGTATGATAAGATATCACCAAGGTTAAAAGACAAATATTATAAAGTCGCAGTTTGACCAATGATGTATGATGCCGAATGTTCGTAGTCAATTGTCAACATGTGCAAAAGAAAAGATATATGTGGCAGAAATGGAAATGTTAATGTGGGTTTTTGGCCACATAAAGAAAGGCCGTATCTATGATGTGGTTATTAGAAAAAAAAGTTAGGGTAGCACTGATAAAAGATTAAATGATATAGACATGGATACAATAGTTTGGACACGTAGAGAGGCAACCAAAGAAAGCTTTCTTAAAAATGTATGAGAAACTAGAAAATCAACATCTTAAAAGCAGGAGAGGTACAACACATTAGTGTTGGAAAGAAACTATTAAACATGATATGTCTTTTTTTGGAGATAAATACTGATACGGCACAAGCTTGCATGCTATGGCACCAAAGAATCCATGTAGCTGACCCTACCTAGTGTTGGTTGTTGTTGTTGTAGTAAGGCTTGTTTGGGAGTGGGGAGGCTGAGTCCTTGCTTGAGCCTTGTTCTGCAGGCAGACCTGTGTTGGTAAAGCATCTGTCATTTGCAATATATTGGCATGTTTGGGAATCAAAATAGATGCTTGTGGTCTCCCTTGGAGCAGCAATTTGGTTATTCTATATCTTTTGAAGCGAAATTCTTTCCCTTAGTTGCAGAAAAACTGATAGAGATATGGAATCTAAGCTACTGAACCTGAGAGGGTGACCTAGGTGATTCTTTCCATTGGGCTGGTGTCCTTTAAATTTTTTTGCTTCACCTGAACTTTAAGGGAAGCCATGTCAAGTAGAGGGTGTGATTATTCTGTATATATTTCTGATTTTTCTCATCATCAATTACCTTGAAATTTGAGATTTCAGAGGTCCGATCATTATGGTGAGGTTTCTTGATGGCCTTGCCATCGCTCCAGCCTTATCAGTTCCAACAGTTTCAATTCTTCCATAATTTCAGAATCCATTGTTGATTTACTTCCAAAATTTGTAACAGCCTCATCTTCAGCGTACAAAGCTTTGTGACTTGAACGACACTGATCTTGATCCTCTGTATGTGGAAAGAAGAGAACAGCTGAAAGAACTTGTTGCCTCAGTAGTCCGCCCAAAAATTGTCAAGGGCAAAACCTTGAACGGGAAGGAGTTTGTTTCTTTCCTTGAGCAGGTCTCACCAATATTACTTGATTAAATTTTATGTGTATGTGCATGCATGTGGGCGTGTGCATGCACACATGCATGTGCATTTTGATGCCTATTTTGCATTTGCTTACTCTTTGATAGCTATGTGGCAGATTGTTGAAGCGTTGAACAAAGGAGAAATCCCATCCACGGGATCCCTAGTAGAGGTTTTCAACAAAGCCATCCTTGAGCGCTGTTTGAAGCAATATGAACTGGCAATGTCTAATGTGGGTTTGCCAATGTCAGAGAGCACGTTGCAGCATACACATGAGCTAGCAAGAACAGATGCAATGAAAGTCTTTGAACAACAGCGTTTTGGAAAACAACATGCAAAGCAATCTGTTATCCAATTGAACGATGAGATAAAAAAGGTAATGTTGGATGTCTTGTACTAATTAGGAGAGCAGGCATTAAGCTTACACTTGAGTTTGATTCCATTGTTAGTTTTGGTGGCAGTGGATTCTCTAACAGGTGAACTTTTATATAAGGTTAATGTGACTCAAAGCAACACGGAATTTGAATGTTTTATGAAGATTTTATCTGGATGACTCTTGCAGGCTTACAAAAATATCGTTCTTGCAAATGAATATCAATCTTCCAAGCTGTGTGAAGCCCTTTATAGTATATGTGAGGACAAGATGGACCAGCTTCAAGTCTTAACGCTTCCTTCCATGGCCAAATTCAATGCCGGGTTTCTCCAATGCAATAGAAGTTTTGAAGATCAATGTGTTGGGCCCTCCAAAGCCAATTATGAGCAACGGATTGCGAAGGTTAGATTGCTATCTTGGTCGAGACTGATGCTACCTGATCTGTGATGCATTTAAGTTGGGTTTCACCATTTTGAGGGGTTCATGTTTGTTGAGATAGTACCCTTTGGAACTTTTTGGCGGGCTTATTTATGCATTACATTAGAGCTGCAAGCAAATAATTTGATTTAGCAGATCCTTTGCAATTCATAAGAGTGCTTCCACCTCATGGTAAATGGTTGTTCTTTAAGTCTCCAGCAGCTCTACTGCATATTAGTCTAGATTCTAGCAAATTTTCTATTTATCTAGATTGATCATTTTATCACACCACTCAAAGATTAGGAAATATATGCAGATGCTCATGAAATCCAAGTCCTTGTTTATCAAGGAGTATAATCAGAGGCTTTTCAACTGGTTGGTGGCATTCTCTCTTATCATGGTAGTGATTGGACGCTTTGTTGTTAAGTTCATTTTACTGGAGGCTGCTGCATGGATAATGTTTATCTTCTTAGAGACCTACACAAGGATGTTCTGGTCAGCAGAATCACTGTACTACAATCCTGCCTGGCATTTTATTGTGGCAACTTGGGAAACTGTCGTATACAGCCCATTTCTTGACTTAGATAGGTATGCGTATTCTTCCTACTTTTGATTGCTAGGAAAGTATTTGTTTCTTCTTCTTATTTCCTCTTTTATTTGAGACAACCATATTTTTGACACAGATGATGCCATAGGTGGTGCTATTAAGTTTGTTTTCATATGAAAACACCATCATGTAACGAGCATGCACTTGGGGTTTATTTGAGTTCGCTTATGGAAAATACGGTCTTGATTGACCAAGCCAAAGTTAGATAATATCGCACATGGCTTGATGTGTTAATGTAGTCCCTTTATAAGATCCAGATCATTTTATAATAAAATGAAATAAAAGAAATGTAAATGGGAAAGCTTCACTATGTAATAAGAGAAATTTGCCATATGGGCAGTCCAAATGTAACCTCAGATTATGTCTCAAGTCCCCATTCTTTTTCGTTATGTTGTTTTCCTGAAGATCTTTTTTTTTGGTTTGTCAGATGGTCCCTCCCAATTGGTGTTTTCCTTATCTTACTGCTGCTCTATTGGAAATGTTATGGGAGGAGGAAACATGGCAGCCGCTCGCTTTTACCTATGTACGATAGCCATAGAGGTGGGCAAGGCCATCGAAGATCCGACTGAAATAGTGGAGTCTTATGGCATTCAAAATGACAGTCTCTTTCTTAGACTAGCCTTTCTCCACATATTCCATCCCAGTCTTCTCATTATGTATTTGTTCATTCTATTCGAGCGATCAAAGATCTCAAGCAGAAAGCTGAGTTCATTGACAGGTTGGTTAGGTTTGTGATTGGTATATTGGCTTCCAATACATGAAGCTGAAATTGCTTTATGACGTTCTTCTCTGTATATTGTATTTGTTCATCAATCTACACAAGAAAGAAAATAGACTAATGAATGATTATGTTCAATTATGCCTCTTGCTTGTGAGAGATCAATAGGGGGCAGGGAGTTAAGATTCAGTAAGGGTTCTAAAGAGGCATTGGTGCTCTAAAATTGACTCTTCATGCCATTCATTTTTGAGAAATCTAGTTCTGAAAAGTCTGTGCCTAGATATACATGTACTGGAAATCCCGATGATATGGATATGATCCATACTCTTGATTTACATAGTTGTAACTCCTTTAGTTAAATTTCAGTTCAGATATTCATATAATTTGAATAGGTAGCGTGTTGAATTATCTATTTTGTTGTGCTTGGATGTAATATGAATTGTTGAGTTACTTTTATGTTTATCTCCCCTGATCTCAGAAACTGAATCTTATGGCACATACCATGTAACCAATCTGCCAATTTCCTATAAGCTTCCTAGCAGTTTCATATCTTGACTTACATGTTCTAACTATGATTCAGTTGGACTGTGTACCCGTTGTGTCTGAAATTGCCAACAGTTTTATGTTTATGTTGTGTCATTTATTCTACGTGTCAAAACAGGTCAACCCGTATATGATCCAGTTTGGCTTTTAATGTCACTTTGGCTGGGCTCCAAGCTCAGGCTTTTGGGACTATCTCTGTGCTCGTATTGGGATTGAAATGTTCCCCTCAGCTCCCATGTGGAATACATAAATAAGTATTTTCGTTCATAAATTGTTGTCTTAAGGTAGAGAGTGCTTTGCTGGTGATCATGATTACCCATATTAGGAACCCTAAGCTTCTCCTACGCGCAATATACCACTTCATGTACAGCCCCATACGGAAGGAGGTTAGTTACATCGGATCGGACTGTAGTCTCGTGTCAGTATTCGCCATTTTGGTCTAGGCATGCCAAGGTTAAGTTGGCACGATCAATGATAGCAAGAAGCCGTTTTTTTATATAGGTCACACGCAAATGAAACTGATACCTGCTTGTAACATGCTTACATTGTAACCAGAATGCGTAGAATGTACTTTCTATAGTGTTAAACTGATAGTGTGCAGGCTTTAAACATTTTTGCAGACAGCGAACCCTCTTGCTAAAACCTACCATCTGTTCTTGCCTTTCTTATGCAGTCCGATCTGCTTGTGGCTTCCATGTTGTTTGAATGCTGGAAATTATAAATGGTTATATTTATATATTAACACATGATGATAGCTTTGCCTTTTAGTCTTCTTGTACATAACTATTGTCAGTATTTGCGTGGTGGTATTTGTGTGTGAAGAGCTTATTCTATGACCTTTTATGCTTATTTGGTTGTGTAATAGACTATATTATGCACTATAGATGTCATACATTGGCTTGTTGAAACACAATGAGCCATGGTTTGGAACCACACCCAGCTGGTACTAAACTGACGGTCAGAGATTATCTTGGTTTAGTTTGAGGTTAAGCCTAGAACCGGTGTACCTTCCTAGCACTCTTCTCCAAATGCCATTCGAACTGCCAAGTTAAGCATGTGGAAGGACTTGTGACGGCCTCTTGGGAAGTCCTACAAGATTGCCCGCTAAAGCCTAAATCTTGCCCATGGTTTGTAGTTGGGGGGTGTTTGATTGTGCTTCTTGGATTACAGAACTGGAACTCCAGTTCCAGAGGTCCTAGGGAGGGCTGATGATGGGCCTCGTAATTTGTTAAAGCAATGTTGTACGACCTGTCTAGGCCCGCATTTACTATGGAAACTGAAAAAGATGCTGAAAGTCTTCGAAGCAAAAACGTTGAAAAGAAAAGCTTTCAAATTTTTAGATCAACCTAGGTAATGATATGTATGGTTGTGATAGATTGGAAACTTGCTCCTACATATCTCATTAGACACTTTCATTTATTTTTAATAATAAAATACTTTTTATTATATGTATGACAAGTAATTCTATACTAAACTTGTGGATGATATTAAATAAGAAATTCGGATACATCCTCCCACTGGCTTTGATTAATTGAATATGTGAAAGTCTTGCGTAGAGCATAGAATTCCACTAAAAAGAAACCTGAAAGTCAAAAGTACTGCAGTACTCCAGATATGAATAAGCAAGCATGCAGCTTTTGCAACGATGATAAGTTTTCTTTATGACTATGGCTTGCAAGCAGGCTGAAAATAACCAGCCATTGTTGTTTATTGCTTGTTTGTCAACTCAATATCTTCATCATTTTGAGCAGATTGGACATGAATCAATCATAAGCCATGTTAGATGAGCCAAATATGATCAGCTCGTTGTGGTTTTGAATAGAAATTTTTTCTTGCATAGGAATGAAGTCTAAATTTTTAATACCCTTTCTAGTGAAATTGGAAGGTTCTGTTATTTAATTGTATTACATCAACAATTGGGTCAACAAGTTTTTCTAGCATATATGCACACAAACGTTTTATTTGCTCAACTGAGCGACTAGGAATTGAGCTGAACCAGACGTACATGATCATATTCAGCTCATATAGTTTAATTAGCCTTGGTTTGCTTAGATCCAGGACCAAACACGTATGAATTCCTCACAAGTTGAACCAAACACTTTTCATGGTCATATTCTTTCATTTTATTGTTATTGTTGTCACTGTCATCCTCATCGTTATTGTTATTGTTATTATTATTACTATTACTATTATTATTATTATTTGTTCGAAGACTATATTCGGTACTAATTATTTTCCTTGTGAAAGTCTGGTCATCGATCCCAAGTCACTCTTAAATCTCCCAGATGAACAGGACAAGACCTTGTGCTGTACAATATGGATCTTATTCGGGTTACCTTTTACAACGAAGGAAGCAAAGCAACGATGGCTAACTTGACGGAGACTCTCGTGCAACAATAGAAAAAACAATCACTTTTATGCCTATATTACTAGGATTTTTTTATTAATTTATTTGAAAATTTTCAAAAATACTTATATTTTACCACTCTTAAATGATCCAGTACTCAATGCAGAACCAGAACTGGAACCAATGGTTTCAAACAAGAACCAGCCCAATATTAATTCGGTTTCAGTTCTTGGTTCTCGGAGAACTGAAATGGGACATGTATAGGGCTTTCCTTCTTTCCGTATTAGTCTTCTATTCGATGATGCAAGCTTCAAATACAAATGGTGGACGGCCTTATACGTATGTATCATGGCTGCTGAGTTGGGTCATCTGGCCAAAGGACAGAAACCCCGCGAGCACCAGCTTCACAAAGTCTGGATCTTTTTCTTTTTTAATTACCTTTCCCCATTTTGGAAGAAAAATGCAGCTGATTTTCATTTTTTCTTGGTGGACTTATATTCTTCCACTGAAACTGAGAACAACTCTTGAAATTCAATATTTAAGTCATCCACGCTTCAGAAGATAGAAGCGGGAAGACTTTGACTTTAGCAAATTAGGAGACTGCAATTCCTGGATGAATAGATGATGAAGCTTATAACAACCATTCATTTTTTACTTTTCTAAATCGAAGGAAAGAAAGACCATTCCGTCGTGGTCCAACACTATGCAATTATTGAAGCTGGAGTGTGAACGTCATGTTCTGCTGCTGCAGCGTTCTTATCCAAATTAACTCTCTCCTCTCTCTCTCTCTCTCTCCCTCTCTCTCTCCATATATATATATACATGTGTATATACATACACACACGTATATACATAATATATATACACATGTATATGCATATATGTACGTGTGTGTATATATACACGTATATATACATATATGTACATACATAAGGCTTGTTCACCAATTCTACCTGCAAGGCGCTTGGCTCCAAATTGAGCTCCAGAAATGAGAATTTATCAAATTATTTTTAACAATAATGATTCATAACATGATCCCAGCTAGCAAACCACATAAACCACCAACCAAACAATAAAATTTGACTAATATGTGCTTCTCATCGATTTGGTTTAACTTGCCCCGTTCTGGGCGATGATATTAATGTTAAGCCGGTGGTAGAACTGATCCCTGGAGAGGTTCCTTACGTGCTTCATATAGGCACCCAACTCAATCACCCCGTTCTCCAGGTCGCTATACAGCTTGTGCAGCACGTCCTCTACGGCGAGATCGGCCGAGGAGCTTTCAAGCACCGACCTCGATGCTTCATCCATGCACTCAAACATCTCCTCCACTGCACAACCCTGAGCATGCACCATGTTGCTCTCTTTCAACCATGTTTCCAGCTCGACCACATTCGACTTTGCGGCCTTCACCTATACAAATAAAGTTCTCGATGAGCTTTTCTTGTTCAAAATATAGTCGAGCCCGGCCTCTTCGCTTCACCTACGTGCAGTGGCATAGTTGAGGGTGGAGCAAACTGCCCAGGCTTATGGTCATGGATTCATCCAAGGCTAGAAAATATTTTGGGGCGGGGGAACTAGACACGACCAGTTCCAATCAGAACCAAACGAGATCAAGAACTGACTGAATCGAGAACTGGTGAAACTGGGCCCGGAACCGGGAACCACCCAGTTTGGTTCCCATTTCATCTTTTATGAAACCAGAACCTAATCGAAACTGGTAGTTCAAAATCGTGAGTTTCAATATTTTTAAATAAAATTACTGGTTCTGGATTCAAATCGGAACCGTCCCAAAATCAATGTTTGCAACACCGGACTAGGCGGTTTAAAACCGTCGGTTCTGAACTAGCGTCGAGGAACTAGGAATGCCGCAAAAACAACCATGGGTTGTACAGTTTCTGCTAACTTTCCGATGTTTGGGATCTCACCTCCATGAAGATCCACCACAGCGCATGTGTATGACCCTCCTATGAGGTTTTGGTTTGTTTAATTTATTCTACAGGAGCTTGTGCCAGTTGATCTTCTACGACCAAGTTAATGTAATATGAGTCAAGGCTGGTAGTGCGCGGCTCCAATGGGAGGCCAAACCTGTTTATTTTGATAAAAAATGGAGTCCAAGTTAAGTCATTATTTTGTCTAACAAGCTAACTACATTAAAGGCGACCTAACATGTTCAGGCATGAAATCCATATGTTCTAAATTTCCGGGTTCTATTTGTTTCTTATTTAGAAATTACAATTCAGAAGATTTGTTCGTTGAGGGTTTTGAGTAACCTAATCTAGACCGTGTGAGGCTGTGGCGGAGAAAATTTTCCAGTGTGGGGTGAAGCTTATTTGGGTGAAATTCTGGTGAAGCTTTTCATATAATTATCAAGAAACTCATGCCAACTGTATGTATAAATAATTTTGGATTTAGTAAATTTTTCATAGCCACCTTACTTCACCCACTAGTCGGTCTGCCATTGGATCCAAACCCATTGATCGCAATGCTCATTTACAGGGCCAGGTAGGGGCAATGCTTTTGAAACCAGTACACCTGATTGAGACAATTTTATATCAAAGAGATCAAAGTTTTGCGAATGGAGAAAACCGTTGTTGGGGACCCTTGGCTTGCGGGTTCCCTTGGCTTGCGGGTTGGGTGGTCTGAACATGAAAAGAAAAAAGACATCACAATTTGAGACTAAGTCGAACATGACACGAGTTCAAGTAGCTTTCATCGCACTCACCCTTTCCACCATCGCGTTCCTCTCCTCCTCAAGCTCAGCCACAGCGTCCTTAAGCATCTCGCGACGGTTTTGGAGTCGATTCTGCCGTGAAACAAGCTCGTTGATCTCCGCATCGACTTGCCGGCGAAAGCTGGAGAAGTCATGGAAAAGAGCGAGAGCAAGCCGGTCAATGGCTTCCTGCTTGGAGACGTGATAAAGATCAGAAGCACCATTGATTGTGGCAGATAGAGGTAAGTGCAAGCGAAAGATATGTTCAAGATTTCGTGCGAGGCGGACGAGACTTCCTTTGGGGTAGCACCAACAGATGAGGTAAGGTGTGAGGACGGCACCGGTGGAGCAATTCACAAAAGGGCGTTCTTGAATTATGGGGAGGTTGGGGGAGGAGAAGACGAGGGGAGGGTCGAAAGGGTACGTAGGAGGGAGCCAAATAGTGAGGGGAATTGAGCTGATGGTGCCCTTGGCACAGAGGAGGTAGAAGGTGTTGCCGTCATCGTCGGTGAACTGAGAAGCTCGCGGGGAGAGGGTAGGGAAGTCGTGGAAGAGAGGGAGGAGGTGGGATCGGATGAGCCACTTCAGCTTGTGATGGGTGTAGGAAAGGGTGAAGGCACCGGTACCAGCCAAGGCTGTGTCTATGAATTTGGATGCAGATGGAGCCATGGTGAGAGAGAGAGAGAGAGAGAGAGAGAGAGAGAGAGAGAGGGTTTAACCGGTCAGGTCGAAGTTCTATCGAGATTGTCCTTTATGGCGGTGTTTTAGCTTTTGCATTTTTCACTTCCAAAGTTTTCATATACATGAAATATGACAATTTTTCTGTAACCGAGCTTCTAATGGTAGGAAGAGCTATGTTATATATATATATATGTGTGTGTGTGTGTGTGTGTGGGAGAGAGAGAGAGAGAGAGAGAGAGAGAGAGAGAGAGAGAGAGAGAGAGAGAGAGAGAGAGATATGCTTCCTTCCGCCGATGTAACAAGCCATTTAACTGCAAAAGAGTGTTAGAGCATCTGTTTTACTCGTCTTTCTGATAGACCAGAGTTTCCTTATCAAATTCCAAATATTGTCCTATTCAAAATAATATCTACTGTTATGTATTCTACAACCATGAGAAAGTAGGTTGCATGCCCAATAAAACCATGTAAAAAATTACTAGATTTCAAAACAAGCGGTCATTTCCTGAAACCACCAAAGGAGTCAAGAAAAAATTGGAGACGGACTCCGGTCATGTCAATGCCTTCTCATACTTTAATGGCCGATGAATCGAAATGCACCGAATGACCAATGTAAATGGAATTTTCGTTCTAATAGGATCCATATATTGCTTCAGCGTTAATGGGCCTTGACCTAGGTATTGGTCCAAGTTTGCTGATGTGTGACCTAGGACCTCGACTTATTTGGATTATACTTCGAGTGTGACCTGTTAACACACCTAATACAGTTGTTGGAACATGGGATATTTATGAAAGTAATTAGGTTCGGGTCCTGATTATATACAAAGTGCAAAACCTTAACCTGACAAACTATGCTGTAATGGCACCGAGGGCATGAGGTCAGCGGCAGGTCGCTCTAGCACCATTGCTACTGGTGGGGAGTTCGACTCCCAGAGGGTGCATGTGTGGATGTATGTTTTAAGCTTCGGCCTTCTCTTGTGAAAAAAAATATAATGGGGTTGGATATCAGTTTGTCAGATCTTAAAGATCCCTTGGATAAATAGTAATTCTTAGAATCCATAGCCAGCTTCTTGAATATTCAGATATGTTCGCATACGTGACATGTCCGAGAAGGCAAGAGGATATCTCGTTGACATCCAAGAGCAGAAAACTTTTGCAAGACACGATATTTTAACGCTATGAGCCAATTAAAGAATTTATTTCTGATTCTTCCATCCTTTAAAATATTAGAAATCAATTTAACTAATGGAAACTTTTGTCCCTATTTTCCATGTTGATAAAATCTTGAACAACCAACCAACCAACCTACCTACCTTATAGTTCATTGGTTGGTTGGTTGGCAGTGATAAATATAGGGGGTGGCAATTTCTACCACCCCCATTCCTACATGGCGCGGGTTTCTCAAGGGAAAAAACCCGTGGGGAAGGGAAGACTCGCAAGTTGGTGGATCAGATAGAGTTTAAGGTAAACTCCTCCTAAAACTGCAAGTTGATGTTAGATTCTTTGTTCATGCACAAACGATGTAGATCGAGTTGCCTGTAGTTGATCAGTACCATTTAATGCATATGGATATGGGTGAAGCGAAAACCTGCTTCATCCCGACCCTGTTGCCATCTCTAGATTAATAAAATATGAGAAAAATAGTCACTGATCATGTTAGGGTGCGAGTGCTTTCACTATGGGTTGGTGATTTCCACTAGACCAAATGCCAGTAGTTGATGATCAGGTTAGGGTACGAGTGCTTTGTACAGCTCGGAGGTTTAGGATTTCAGTAATGGTTTCAGATTGTATGTTGTCCTTTTGTGTCATTTGAAAACGGTTTATATCGGAGGAAAATATGTCAGCAAGACCAATGCATTCTGGTCCATTGCAAGAGAAGATCAGGCTCCTTCAACTGTGGTGGCTACTACCAACACCAGGCATTTCTGAACCAAGAGGAATGTAACTAACCCCCTCAGGCTTCTGCATTTTCTTGTTCTAAGAAAAACTTTAACCATCAAGTGAGGTCGAGGTCAACGAGATAAGCAAGGTTCGGCATTGCTATATTTCTTTAATGCCTTGGTGGGGTTGACAACAAATCTTGATTAGGAGCAATAAGAGACTTTCTCCTAGCAGAACGGTATTGTGGTCTCATTAAGTGATCATCCTCTGAATCAGAATTATCAGTTTCATAATCTTCAAGAGTGATAGAGCTCTTCCTTTTTCTAGTTAAGCGGTGAAGATTAGCCATATTGGAAGTTGGTGACTACATTGTCCTGTTTCCTGATCACAACACTTTTGCAATATTAGAAGTTGTCGTAGGCTGCTTAACCTTATTTTTCTTAGAAGCAAAATCCAGTGGACGGTTACCAAGGTGCAACATCTTGGCTGTTTGAGAAGCCGCAGTTCAATGTTTGGTCTTATTTTCTTTCTTTTTGGTGGATTGTAGTAGAAAAGTGAACGAGTAAACATTTTCGGTCTTGTTCTCATTATACATCTGGATTTCAATGGCATAGACCTCCAGAAGCTGTGTACCTTTCTTCTGATCATCGATACCATCTTCTTTTCAACAAGATTTATGAAGTCCTTTCGAGATCTTGTTCATGCGGCCGTATTCTCCCATATCGAACCAAATCTTGCCAAGCTTAAGATTTGTCTTAAACCAAAGCCTCTCATTCTTTGCCTCTTCAAGGGCCTTTAAGGTTGTCTGATAAAATTCTTGCAGGAGGCACACTTGCTGATCCAAAAACAAAATCCATTATGTTGTTTATACACTTTTCACTGTAATTGCGTGTCACACTTGATTTTATGTATGTTAACATCTACTGATATGAATCCAACATCTCCTTATATCTTTTTAGACGATAATAGAGCTTCACAGTTTGCTTAAGAGCTTTGAATCCCCACTCTGCCTTTTCTGGTTCCATTTGAACCACCTCTGCAAATCTTGATAGAACTTCCCCAGGATCAGTTTCCACCAAACCCTTAGAATTATAATACTGGTTCTCTATGTCAACATCCTACAACTTAGGCTCTTCATCTGAATACTCAAATCCATAGTCCTCTAGATCCGCATAATTTGTTGGTTCATTGCAAGGATTTTCGCTCTACATCAAATTTGTTTTCTCTAAAACAAAAAAGAGAACAAAATGGAAGAGTACTCTGAATCGATCAATCAGTGTCCATTTCTTCTTATGCAGCCTTAGCAGTAGCCTTGGATTGTTTTAGCAAATCTTTCACCAACCTTTTGGTGTTGGCGGTTTGACTCATCACATATCCAACTCATTTCTAATTCAAAAAGCTTTGTCTTTCACTTCATCATGTACACTGTATATGATCTTAGCAATTTCAATAACTCCTTCCCTACAGGTTATTTCTGATAGCTTCAGCTTTTCAAGCTCTGTTTTGGTTGCTTGTCGTATGCGAGCTTAGGCTACTTGAGTCTGAATTTGAATTGAATCTCCTTTTGGATTGGATCTAGCTTAGCTTGTGATGAGCCCAACTTGGATTTGAGATTTAATTGGGCCGTACTTGGCTTGAGATGGGCTTGACTTGGCCTTGAATGAGTCTTGATTCCTTGCATTATCTAGGTCCTTCGCTTGCCTTTTTGGTTCTTATCATATCCTTTCCTTTCTCCAGGGAATTTGCCTCCTTTCGATTCGGGTTTCGATTCGATTCACCTTCACATTAAACTTTCCATTTCCTTTTCGAAATTATTTCAAACATCCAATTTTTCCAACTATTTTCAAATCTATGGGTTTAAAAAAATATTTTCCTAAAATATTTATTTTGAAAATGATGTTTGAATCTTTACGAAATTTGGGAGACTTGTTTAAGTCATGGATTTTCAAATATGCCCCAGTATATTTTGGAAAATATTTTTAGGGTGTTTATAGATGCTCCTCTTTGACATTAATCAAAATTTATTTGGATAATGGCAAAGAAGAAAACACCCTTTTGATTTTTGTCCCAGATTTATCTTGAGAGTATGAATTTTTCTCCTTATTCCATAGCATCTATTTCTTTGGATTTGTTTTGGGAAGGAGGGGATTTTAGCCACAGGGGACTTGACAAGAAAATGCCTAGTCCTAGGATGATCATGCATGGATGACTCCTTGATGGATGCATATGTGCATGAAATATGAGGTGAGTGAAGTGTGTCTTTAGAGACCCATACATATGATTTGTGAGCTTGAGAAGAGGCCTATGAAAGCCGGCTGCTCCAAGCAAGATCGTTACTGTATTATTTCTTTTGATGTTTCAGTTTTCAAAATTTCTTTTCAAAAAGGGAACTCCTTTTGATCTCTATAAAAAGGACTTCCAATCTCTTACATTTTCCCTTACTCGAAAACTTTGAATAACATTTCAAATTTCAATTTCTCACACAACAAGATCTATTCTCAAACAAAATAAAATCCAACTAAGTAGGTCCTATTCCTACTCTAGAATTTTAATGGTAAACTTTTCTCCATTGGGATAAGTTGTGGGGATTTTGGGAAAGAGTTTTCCACGGTCTCTTCTAAAGTGTCCCGTGGTATAAGACTAAGAATTTTTTTATGAAAAATTGCTCTCTTGAGCTTTGACTTTTCCTTTTCTTTTCTTTCAAAGGAAACCTTTATATTGGAGGTTTTTGTTTTTCCTTTTCTTTTCTTTTTCTTTTTGGAAGACCTCTATATTGGAGGTTTTGTTTTTCTTCATTTTCTTTTGATTTTGCCAATTTTTCTTTTGGGGGAGAAATAAAGTGGGAGAATACAACTCATCCCTTTGGATACTCAATTTAGCCAAGTATATCTCATTTCCTAATAGCATCTATTATTTGAAAATATTTTGCTATTTTGAACTAAGCCTCATTTTGCAAACCAAAGATTTTTGAAATGTTACCAAACAAGTGGATGTAGGCCATGATGGTGGATAGTTTTCAAAACTAGGTCTCCCACTTTGAAATGTCGAGCCTTCATGTGCTTTTCATAATATCGAGTTATCCTTTGCTAGTATGCATGTGTATAATCCATAGCAAGGAGCCTTTTCTCATCAAGTAGGTCAAGCTAAACCATCCTAGCTTGTTGTAGGGTCTCTATGGGCAAATCAAGTGTGAGGGATATATAAAATAAATGTAATTTGATATGAATAAGAAGTATGACATTTGTACCATAGACCAACTCAAATGGTGTAACATTTGTGGGTATGCGGATGGAAGTCCTATAAGCCCATAAGGTTTTATCTAACTTCTCATGCCATGTCCTACTCTTTTCTAAAGTTTTCTCAATGATTCTTATGAGGGTTTTGTTTGTGGCTTTGACTTGGCCGTTGTCTTGAGGGTAGTAGGGTGGTGAGAAGTGTTGAGTAATGCCATAGGTCTTATATAATTTTTCCACTTTCTCATATTTGAATGGGGTGCTATTATCAAACACCAGGTCTCTTGGAACTCTAAATAGAGCCAAGACATTTTTCTTAATGAATGCTACTACATGTTGTTCTTAGACATTAGTTAAGGAGGTAGCTTCAACCCATTTAGAAAAATATTCAGTGGCTCCTAAAATAAACCTATGTCCATTTGATGCAGTAGGTGAGATGGGTCCAATGATGTCAAATGCCCATATGGTGAAGGGCCATGGACTCATGATGGAATGCAATGCAAATGATGGGATATGAATGGCATTTCCATGTACTTGACATTGATGACACTTCCTAACATGGTTATGACAAAAAATAACCTGCTCTAAGTATTTTCATGGCCATCATATTTGCATTGACATGACCTTCACATTCTCCATCGTGGAATTCATGCATAATAGTCCTAGCCTCATCATAGTCGATACATCTCAACAAGATGCAGGTAAAACCCTTTTTATAAAGAACCCCTCCCAAAATCATATATCGGGTTGAAAGTTTATGAATAAAAGCTTTATCTTTAAAGAAAGTAAATTCGAGAAATTCTTCATTTTCTAAAAATCTTTTAATATCTTGAAACCAAGATTTTTCATTTGGATTTTCGTCAGTTTGGCAAATCTCTAAATCATGGGTGGATGGATTGGGCAAATGTAGGATCTCTAGGGATCGAGTACCCATAGTGGGATTGATCCTTAAAGATGTCCCTAAAGAGGAGAGGGCATCTGCTATGGTATTGTTCTCTCTACCTATGTGAGTGAGTGTGCATGATTTGAAAGAATCAACCAACTAGGTGGCTAATTCATGATATGGAATGAGTTTTTCATTTTTGACTTGCCAAATTTTTGAAACTTGGTTTACAACAAGCATAGAATCTCCAAAGACTTCAATACATGATGCTCCTAGATTTTTCAATAATTTTAGGCCTTGTATGAGTGCCTCATATTCAGCCACATTATTTGAACAAGGAAAATCTAGTTGGAATGTCAGTGGGATCTCTTCCTTCTAAGGGGATATGAGAATGATTCCCATGCCTACCTATTGTTGATTCTTTGCCCCATCAAAGTATATTTTTAATACTTGATCTTCATTACAACAATTTGATAAAACATGATTTTCTAATTCATTTGTCAAGAAGCCTTCATCGGGCATTTCATCAAGTATGGGATATGTATCTTCAAGGAGTAACTCAACCACATGATTGGCTAGGGCTTGTCCCTTAATGGAGTTTTGGTGATGAAATTTTAGATCATACTCCATTAAGAGGAGCTGCCATTTACCTAGCCTACCCGTTAGGATAGGTTTTTCAAAAAGGTGCTTGATAGAAGTTTAGACACTATCTAGATTTCATGATCTAGGAAATAATGTCTAAACTTTTGGCAAACCCATACCAAGGCTAAGCATGTTTTCTTCATGGCTTGATAATTTCTTTCATATGCCAATAAAGTTTTTGAAATGCAGTAAATAGCATACTCCTTAAGACTATCATCCTCGTATTGAGCAAGTAAAGCACCCAATGTATTCTTACGAATGAAAATATAAAGCAATAAAGGTTTTCCTAGCTTTGGAGGTTTTAAAATTGGAGGATTTACCAAATAAGTTTTCAATCTTTCGAAGGCATTTTGATAATCGGAATCCCAATCAAATTTAACCCCTTTTCTCAAAAGTCTATTGAAAGGTTTGCATCTTGTTGCTAAGTTGGGGATTAATCTCCTAATCCCTTGGAGTAGATCTTGAAGGCTTCGGATTTGGGTCAAGTTGGAGGGTGGAGGCATGTCTATGATGACTGGAGACTTAGACGGGTCAACCTCTATGCCCCTTTGACTAACCATGAACCCTAAAAGTTTTTCCGATTCTACTCGAAAAATATATTTTTGAGGGTTTAGTTTCACTTTATAAAACCTAAGTCTTTTGAAAACCTTTTGCAAAGATTCTATGTGTGTGCATCAGGTTTTAGATTTTACTAAAAGATCATCCACATATACTTCCAAGAGCTCATGGATTTGATTATGGAAAATAGTAGTCATGGATCTTTCGTATGTGACATCGACGTTTTTCAAATCAAAAGGCATAACAATGTCATAGTATGTGCCCCAAGGTGTAGTAAAAGCAGTTTTGACCTGATCTTTTGGTGCTAACCTGATTTGATTATAACCTGAGTATCCATCTATGAAAGAAAATATTTCATGATTTGTAGTGCTATCCACTATCAAATCAATATTTGGAAGTGAAAAATTATCTTTTGAAGTGACTTTTTTCAAATTTTCAAAATCAATGCAAATACGAATTTTCCCATTGGATTTTCTAACAACAATAATATTTGAAAGCCATTCCGAGTAAGTAATAGGTTTTATATATCCAACTTTTAAAAGATCTTCTAAACCCTCTTTTACTTGGGAGAGGATATTAGGGTATATTTTTCTAAGCTTTTGTTTCACGGGTTTTGCATTTGGTTCTAAAGGCAAATGATGTTCTACAATCCTAGGGTCTAAACCAGACATGCCTTTATAGGTCAATGCAAATACATCTATGTATGATTTCAAAAATGCAATGAATGATGCTTTTTCATGCTCATACAAACAAGTCCTATTTTGACACTTTGGGTTAAACTCATTCCCTAAATTGACCTCTAAGAAATACCCTCCTATGGAATTTGAAGGTTTTTTTAAGTTAAGGATTTTATGAAATTCGGAAAGCTCGGAGGCTTGATCATCCTCGTGGATGAGGGGATTTTCCTCTTTACTTTGATCACTCTCAAGTGCTTTGATTTCCAAGGAAGTATCATGCCTAAGAGAAGTGTTATGCTCAAAAGGATTATTCACAATGATATGGGACAATTTGGGTTTGAGAAGATATATAAGTTTTGTCAAAACCAATTTTTGAGTTTTTACCCAGTTTTGCAAACCAAAATTTTTAGGATTTTTGACTTTTTCAATTTTTTTGGATTTTTCCAAGCAAATGCTAGAAGGAAGAACATAAAAGACTTTTTTTTGAAATTTTTAGATTTTTCAAATGTTTTTGAGTTTTCGGAGTTTTCCAATTTTTTTTGTTTTTTTAAAATATATATTTTTATTTTTTAAAAAAAAGAGGTCTTCCATCAAACCTATAAAGAAAACACCATGAATTAGACTCCAAACAAGAGGTCAAGGCCATAGATTTCGGTTTTAGTTGGCTCTAGGGCACCCTTGACCCAATTTGTCTTAGGTGGTGGCTCAGGGGGTATGGATGGGTTGTACTCTAAGCCATATCGACCTAGGTTAGGAAGAGATAAGATGAGTTCTAATCTATCTTGGTTATTGGGTCCTAGACCCTAGGATGGTGTATATCCTATGTTCAATAACATATTCTAAGGTTTCTTAAATTTTGAAATTTTTTGATAAAGAGGATAGCCTTGGAATAGTATGTCGTCCATAGCATGGTTATACATTCGAGTTTTGTTGGGTGTGCCCAAGTGTGGAAGGGTTTGACTCCCCTAGGATGCATACGACCCAAGGAGTGGAAGACTTGGGTGATTTGGGTGTTCCTAGTAGATGAACAACCTTGAAAGGGTGTGACTTGGGTTCCCCTAGGATACATGCGACCTTAGATGGTTTGGGATGGGATAATTTTGGTTCTCCTAAGAGATGGATGATCTTGGTAACAGGGGGATGGGATGTAGACGATTGGGTGAATTGGGCGTGTCCATGACCTACTCCACTCCACTCAATGACCCACTTGATAGGCAAGGGAAGTGTTGTGTTCCCTTGAGATGTGGTTTGTCTTCTCCAAATACTACCACGCCCATGGTTATCCCATGAGATTTTAAGGCACTTGTGGAAGGTTCAAGGGACGACTCGAAGAGAATGTATCTAAGGCCTCCCTAACAACAAGTTGTAGTGGGGGTTTATGTCTAAGACATGAAACAACCCTACATGTGGTATTTGGCCGACTTCCATGGGTAACGCTATAGAGCCTAAGGGGTGGGATGAGTTGTCATCGTATCCTGTGATGACAATTGGACTCGGTTTGAGCTTGGATATGGGTACTCTATTTGGAAAGCCACATGGAGAGGGAAAACATTGAGACCTCCTCCCCATCAACCAAGCACTTGTTGAGAGTATGGTTATTCAATACTACCTCTATATGCAAAGCTTGGTTGTGGGTTGTATCGGGTCGTTTTACCTCGGTTAACACAATTGGGGCCTTGGCAAAGATGGGTGAGACAAAAAAGGATAGGGATTTAGGAGTTATGGTAGTATTAACCATGGCTTTTTCTAAGATTTCCTCAAAGACTTATTTATGTTTAGCTGAGGTTTGTATCAACTCTAAGATAGACATATTTATGAGAACTTTTGAAAGATGTAGTTCTAAATTATATGAGGTTAATACAACACTTTTACCCTTATGCATGCCATGAGATAAGTTAGGGATGCATGCTTTTGGGGGAGGGGGAGGGCAAAACAACCACCCCTTTGGTAGCTTGTTTAGCTAAATATGAGGGTTGATAGATCCTTCAAGATCCAGTCACCTCCCCTACACTCTCCTTGGGGCTCGATCCTAACTTGGCTCGAATCTCTAGAAAGGCTCTAACCGGGTGCATGACTCTAAGCACTCCCCGAATCACTACTTATCTTTTTTTATTACAAGAGAGAGTGATGTGTGACAAGTAGTGTGAACCATATGTAATGCATGCTCAACCCCACAAACTTGGTTTGGATGAAGTCATACCTCTTTGTCCTTCCTACTTATACTTCTGTGGTTCGGGAAGGGTTCTTTGAAAACGGCTTGAGGGAACTCCGGTTTCTCCTAGATGTGGAGTCTACCCTGCTCTATCAAGTACTCAATTTTGTTTTTCAAGAAAAATCATTTATTTATATCATGGCCTTTGAGCCTATGATACTTAAAGAAATTGTTCAAAAGCTTTCCTTTAGGGGGTTCCCCTTCGAAAATCGCCGAGAGACTTACGAGACCCTATGCTAACAAAATTTCTAGGACTTTCGTGAGTGGTTGTCCTACATTGGTGTATTATCTTTTTTCATTTTTTTTCTCATTTTGTTGGTTTTTTTAAGAGATTTTTGTCCAGTGGACTCAGAGGGTTGGACCGAATTCGGCTCTACTCAAATGTTGGTCACTTTTTGAGTTTTCACTCTGGCATGTGGCCCATATGCCCCAATTTTTTCAAATTTGGTTTTTAAATTTTTTTCTCCTTTTTATAGATTTTCGTAAACTCCTTTTTCCAAATTTGCTTTAAAGAGGAAATCTTTTTTGATTAATTTTTGAAAGGTCGAGATCTCGTGAAGGGAGAAGAGTGCTTTCAAATCAATTTTAAAAATTTTAAGGATGAGCATAACTGCACATCCTTCAGAAATGGGCTCTTTGACTTGGCCCAAGAGTGACCTCCACATGACTATTAATGCGTGTGCATCCTCATTAGAAGCTTGTTTAGTGTCTCTCAAAGTGTTGAGAGTGGGCGTGACTTTCATATTATGTGAAAACCTTTGCATAAAACAATTCGTCATGTCCTTGAAACTGGTGAATTAGCTTAAATCGTAAGAAGTCAGCCACTTTGACGTATTCTCCTTTAGAGAATGGGAGAACCAGTAAACCCACTTGGAAGAGTTCCTCTTTTTCTTATAAGCTCTTCGAGAAAAGAGTTGAAGTTGGGATCGAGGGTCCCCATTTTCATTATACCAGTGAAAACTCGGTATTTCATCGTCACTATCCGTTTGGTAATCAGAAGGTAAAAAGTCAGATAGTGAGTATGACTACTTTTATTTTGTTTGGTCCCTTAGTAATTGTTGGAGGGCCTTCTTGACCTTAAAAGTGAAGGACTTGGGTATTGGTTCTTCTTCAAATTGGGAGGTCACTTTATGCTTTCTTGAGTGATAGGGTCTCCTATGAGCCCTTGGCTACTTGCCATGAGAGGAGTAAGATTCTATCGCATCGGTCTCTTGGCTTAATACGGCGATCTCTCGCTCGATTCTTAGCTCTTTCAATTTCCATTTTAGGGAGGCAGTCTTGTCTTCTCAGTTTTTTAAACTTTATTTAGAAATTCTTTTCGAAAATTGACTTATAGAGTACGAGGCTCAGCTCGATACCTCATAATAGTCCTCTGAACTTGATATTATTTTTGCAAATATCAACCTTCTCACAAAGAATGAATTTTAAGAATAATGATTTTGAAAAGTAAATTGTTTTGAAAATCAACACTGGATTTAAACAATTTCCTAAAACTCATGTCCCATCGGGTGTGCCAAATTTGTAGATGTGAATTTTTATTCTCAAGTCTATCTAGAGACTTGAAACTAAATTTGCATACTACGAGTGTGCAAGCATGCTAGCTAGTTTGCTCAAACTAGCAAAGATGATTTCTGACTTTTGTAGCGATTATGAGTAAGTGAATTCTTTTCGACGTAAGCCTTCTTGAACCGATGCTCAAGGGTCAACCTAGAAGCTTTGAAAATCGTTCGAGATCTTGTAAGTTTTCAAAATCCAATTCTCAAAAATATTGTAGAAATCATGAACTTAGTCCTTGAATGAAAACATTTCAAATCTTGAAAAACAGAAACTAATTATATTTTTAGAGACTTATTTCTTGATATTTTTGGATGGATTCGTAATCTCCAAAACTTCTCAAAATTTTACAGAAAATAGAGTTTGATATGAAGATTCATAAACTATTTTTATTTTTATTTTAAGTTTTGTAGATGAATTCAATTAAATCCAAGAATATACCCCAGTCAGGTGTTCGAGACAGATCTATGACAGAAAAATGGATTCGTAATCTCTGTTGTAGGAATTGTGGATTTTAAAGACTCTATTCCGATTTCATTTGATATTTTCTGATTTTATTTATCTTAGTGCATAATCCTAAAATTCTTAAAATTTTAATGGACAGTGTATTTATGTGTGTAGATTAGGTGTGCAAAATTTCACTACATTTGGAGTAGGAGGTAAGAAAATAAAAATAATTTATCAGACATATGCAGAGTGTAGAAAACAAATTTTCAGTTTTTACAAGATATGTGCATGCATTTCGTCCGAATTAAAAGACAATCTATAGCAATTAAAATGAATGAAATTATGATTATAACATAAGCATAGAGGGGATTAGGAGATATAAGATCTTATAATATATACTGGAGTAGAAAGAATCAAAAATAAAATGCATAACAAATAATCTATAAACGTAAATAGAATGGGGCAACATATAATCCTTAATTATTACATCGAAATGGAGACATAAGCTCCTTAATTAAAACCCCATTAAATTGAATAAATGAGGAGAAGATAATATTTAAAAGCGAAGGGAAGAAGGGACCTGTGGCGAGGAAGAACGGGATGGTGGCCGACGGTTAGTAGCCTCCTCCTCCTCCTTCTTTCTCTCTTCCTCTCTTTCTCTCCTTCTCTTTCTCTCCCTCTCTTGGATCAATGCTTGAGGCTAGATTCGATGAATGCTTGATGATCTTGGATGATTTCTCATTCCCCCCCCCCCCAAGGCCCCTTTTATAGATGTAGAATCCCTCGAATGATACAAACTTTTCTTTCTCTTGTTGCTGGCTTTTCTTTCTCTTGGGTGCTGATTAATGTCTGGACCTAACATGGTAAGTTGCCTTGTTCAATCCTACTGAAACCGGTACGCTCATGGCTATCTAATGGCCTACCAAATCGGGCACCAAGGCTGCTTTGTTGCTGGTCGGATTCTCTCACAGCCACCAAAACTCGGATGCCCAATTCACCATCAGCCTCAGCGTCATCTTGTTCACCTTGAGTTTATGACGTATCATGGTCATCCTCAGATTCTTGGTATGATTGATCTCTCATGGCAACACCTGATGTTGATCTTCCTTCCCGTCAAGGTAAATATTTGGTATAGTGGATTTTCTTATGCCTTGGTGGGGTTGACAACAAATCTTAATTAGCAACAATAAGAGACTTTCTCCTAGCAGAATGGTATTGTGGTCTCATTAAGTCATCATCCTTTAACTCAGAATTATCAGTTTCATAATCTTTAAGAGTGATAGAGCTCTTCCTTTTTCTGGTTGAGCGGCGAAGATTAACCATATTGGAAGTTGGCGACTGCATTGTCCTATTTCCTTATCAGAAGCTGCTGTAGGCTGCTTAGCCTTATTTTTCTTGGAAGTAGAATCAAGTGGATGGTTACCACGGCGCAACATCTTGGCTATTTGAGAAGTTGTAGTCCGACATTTGGTCTTATTCTTCTTTCTATTTGGTGGATTGTAGTAGAAAAGTGAACGAGTAAACATTTTCAGTCTTGTTCTCAGTATACATCCAGATTTCAATGGCATAGACCTCTAGAAGCTATGTGCCTTTTGTCTGATCATCAGTACCATCTTCTTTTCGACAAGATTTATGAAGCCCTTTCGAGATCTTGTTCATGCAGCCGTATTCTCCCATATCGAACCAAATCTTGCCAAGCTTAAGATTTGTCTTAAACCAAAGCCTCTCATTCTTTGCCTCTTCAAGGGCCTTCAAGGTTGTCTCATAAAATTCATGCAGGAGACTGACTTGCTGATCCAAAAACAAAATCCATTATGTTGTTTATACACTTTTCACTATAATTGTGTGTCACAGTTGATTTTATGTATGTTAACATCTCTCGATATGAATCCATCATCTCCTTATATCTTTTTAGACTATAATAGAGCTTCACAATTTGCTTAAGAGCTTTGAATCCCCACTCTGCCTTTTCTGGTTCCATCCGAACCACCTTTGCAAATCCAGATAGAGCTTCCCGAGGACCAGTTTCCAACAAACCCTTAGAATTGTAATACTGGTTCTCTTTGTCGACATCCTGCTCCTCAGGCTCTTCATCCGAATACTCAAATCCATAGTCCTCTATATCCACATAATTTGTTGCTTCATTTCTCTAAAACAAAAAAGAGAACAAAATGGAAGATTAATCTAAATCAATCAATCAAAGTCCATTTCTTCTTGTGCAACCTTATCAACAGCCTTGGATTGTTCTAGCAAATCATCAGGAATCTTTTGGTGCTAGCAGTTTGACTCATCACTTATCCAACTCATTTCTAGTTCAAAAAGCTTTGTCCTTCACTTCATCATGTACACTGTATATGATCTTAGCAATTTCAATAACTCCTTCCATGTAGGTCATTTCTGATAGCTTCAACTTTTCAAGCTCCGTTTTGGCTGCTTGTCGTATGTCAGCTTAGGCCACTTGAGTATGAATTTGAATTGAATCTCTTTTTGGATTGGATCTAGCTTAGCATTGGATGAGCCTAACTTGGCTTTGAGATTTAATTGGGTCGTACTTGGCTTGAGATGGGCTTGATTTGGCCTTGAATGTGTCTTGATTCCTTGCCATATCCGAGTCTGTTTTGCCTGCCCTTTTGGTTCTCACCATATCCTTTTTCCGGGGAATTCACCTCCTTCCGATTTGGGTTTCGATTCGATCCACCTTCACATTAATCTTCCCATTTCCTTTTCAAAATTATTTCAAGCAACCAATTTTTCCAGCTATTTTCAAATCTATGGGTTTTCAAAAATATTTTCCTAAACCATTTATTTTGAAAATGATGTTCGAATCTTTACAAATTTGGGAGACTTGTTCAAGTCATGGATTTTCAAATATACCCTAGTTTATTTTGAAAAATATTTTTAGGGTGTTTACAATAAGCAATGGACTTGATAATTCCTACCCCCCAAAGCAATGGATCTTTCTACTTTTTAAACTTTCTAAGTCAAACCATTCTAAACCGTGCAACATATGAATTAGAAGTATGATGTCCAATCTCTAAGAAACTTTCCATACAATGAATCTACAAGTTTCTTTGCATTGTGAAATTGTGAAACAAAAATTCATCTTTTATATTAAGTTCCCACCACACTATGAAATATTCCATTATTGTGCAAACACCATTCCTAAAATTAAGTAGTGACACTGTAGACGTGATTTTATTTCAAATCGTGGGATTCAAAATCAAACCCTCAAACTACGTCGGGTTGCTTGAGCGTGCCAGTTAGTTTATCAAAACTAACAAATTCTGATTTTCTGACTTCTAAGAACGATTGTGGACAAGTGAGATCTTTTCGACTTAGGCCTTCTTGAACCGGCGCTCAAGGGTCAGCCTAGACGCTTGAAATTTGTTTGAATCCGTTAATTCAAGAAAGAAAAAACCAGATTTTCCAATAGTTTCAGATTTGTGTTTAAGTTCTTGATTTCTAAAAATTTTCAGATTCTGAAAGTTGCAGAATTCCAACCTGTGTGAGTGAGAGGAGATGTAGGAGCACTTCGCCGGACGATCGTCGGACGTCGGAACCAGGCCAGACTTCCTTCTTCTCCTTCTTCTCTTCCTTTCTCTCTCTCTCTCTATTTCTCTGAGTTTTTGGACTGAATGTTCCTCTCTTTTTTTTTGGTTCCCTCTTGATGCTCGTTGGTTGATGATCGCTGATTGATTCTCACTGGTCGATGGGAGAGTCCTTTTATAAGCTCTGGTTGGGAAATGGATAAGCCTGATCTTGGTTGTTTTGATAAACTCAATCTGCTAACTGATCTCGTCTGATATGGAACGTGATCTGCACATGATCTTCTTTTGGTTTTATCTTTGTTAGGTAAGCCTTGAACCTTATCTGATTTGATAATCATGATCTTTTGTATTTGATTCCATTTGAGTTGCTGAATATGATCTGTAATCTGAGTTGTTACGTTATCTATAATTTGAGAACATTATCTGTAATCGTCATTTGCATTTGATCTCATCGTGATCTTTAGAGCCTTCATCCATTTGTTGTAGATATGCTGCAGCTAGTAATCGGTTGAAGGTTGTTGACCAGATTCAGCTGGAAGCCGTTGAAGATTCAGAGTCACGTCCAATGTTTCTTTTGTGTTACTGCAATAGTGAATAGCTTGTTCCTAACTGCTAATATTTGCAGCCTTCATGCCAGTTCTTTTTATCATCACGTGCTGGAGTTTTGCTGGAATCATTTCAAAGCAATCCCCACCAACACATAGATCATAAGATTCTGACAAGGATTCGACTTCATCCTGATAAAAAAAATCTGACTTTCATCTAGGGACCTCCACTTGAGCCCGTGAGAATTCCCAATTGATTAAAAGATGTAAACCTTATTCAGTTGATTCTCAATTCCAACCTCATTCATGGAACATCTGAACTGAAGCTTTGAAATGCATATGAACACTACTAAGATAGTCTAGCAGTAAATGCAACTGATGTTACATACTTACCTATTAGGAACATATTTGAATTAAGCCCATGTTACATTTTTGAAAATCAACTTTTATGCTCATTCAATCCTTTCCACGAGTGTTGGAATATTAAAATTGCTCTTATCATAACATATCAATAGCTTACCAGTAACAAATGACGATGCAAATTGATGTATATCAATACTAATTACCTCGATACCCAAACATAACGTAAACACGTTACGAAAGGCGTTTGATACCAAACCTTCGTTTTCGGAGGCTTTCGTTCTTGCTTCCACCTTTCCTTTCTTTTGATAATACCGACCTTACCCTCTAGAAATTGATTTCTTTCCAAATGTGAGCTTTTCTTTCTAGGAAGCTCACTTTTACTTTTTAATGCCCGTTTTCCCTTTCTGGGCGTCCACCGTACTTTTCAGGTGTCAACTTGTCTTTTTGATACCTGTATCTTTTCAAAAGGCAAGCTTTCAACATACTTTTCATCATAAATCTTTTAAGGAAACGAAATCCTGCTTTTCCAGTGTTAAGGGCAAAATCATCATTTTCCCCAATTTTGTCAAAATTCGAAATTTTCAGAACGAAAAGTATTCTTTTATCATTTTAAAGCTTCCATAAAATTTTGGTACCAAAACAAACTCGTTTAGTGCCTTTTTCCTTCAAAAACCCCAAAATTGCTAAAATGGCCACTTTCCTAAAAAGGTAAGAATTTTAAAAGAAAATTTTGGGCGTCTACAGATGCCCCTCTTTGGCATTATTCCAAATTCATTTGGATAATGGCAAAGAAGAAAACACCCATTTGCTTTTCTTCCCAGATTTGCCTTGAGAGTATGGAATCGATCTTTATTCCATAACATCTATTTCCTTGGATTCTTAGCAAAGAGGGATTTGGCAAGAGCTCCTAATCCTAGGACATCATGCATGAACAACCACTTTATGAATGTATTCATGTGTGTGAAATGAATGTTTAGAGACTCATACCTTTGATTCACGAACTCAAGAAGAAGCCTATGTTGGCCATCTGCCCCAAGCAATGGTCCCTGTTTCTTTTGATGTTTAGGATTTTCAAAATTCCTTTTTCGAAAAGAGAACTCTTTTTGGTTTCTATCAAAAAGGACTTACAATTTCTCATATTTCCCTTCACTCGGATTTTAATACTCATAAATAAGTAGAGGTTTTATGGAAGATTTTGAATAACATTTCAAAGTTCCCTTTCTTACCCAACGAATTCTAATTCTCAAACAACATGAATTCAAATAAAATAGGTCATATTCTTACTCTAGGACTTTCAAGCTGAACTTTTCTCCATCGGGATGAGCTATGGGGATTTGGCAAAGAATTACCCGCGGTCCCTTCTGAAGCGTCCCGGGGTTTAAGGCAAAGAGATGGAAAATTGCTCTTTTGAGCTTTGGCTTTTCCTTCTTTTTTTTTTTCATTTTTCAAGAGAAGACCTCTTTTGAAGAAGTTTTTGTATTCCCTCTGTCTATTTGGGGAAGACTTCTTCTCGGAGGAGTTTTTGCATTCTCTTTTCTTTTTCTTTTTTTTTCTTTCAAAGAGAAGACTCCTTTTTAAGAAGTTTTTGTATTCCCTCGATCTATTCGGAGAAGACTTCTTTTTCTAGGAGTTTTTGTATTCTCTTTTTCTTTTCTTTTTCTTTTGAATATTGCCAATTTTCCTTTTTGGAGAGAAGCGAAATGGGGAATACAACTCATCCCTTTAGATAATCAATCTAGGCAAGATTGTCCTATTTCCTAATAGCACCTACCATTTGAAAGCACCTTGCTATTTTGAACTAGGCCTCATTTGGTAAGTAAAAGATTTTTGACATGTTACCAAATAATTTTTGAAAACTCCACTTTTCATAAAGTATCAATTCCCTAATTTGGGGTCACATAATCCATCTTTAGTCCTTCTTTCCAGAAATCCAAAGGAGATCTATTTTCAAAATCTTTTCAAATGAAATTTAAAGTAGACCCCATACATAGTATTGGGCATTTATAGAATCTACTAAATTTCCTTCCTTAACATCAACTTACCAGCATTCCTTTTGTGATGCCCCTTTGCATCATAGGAACCATCCTTGTGGGCCGCCATCTTCAAATGGAGTGCGGGCTTCTTGTGGATGCATTATGTCATGCAAGATGTATTCCTATAATACAATGGTAATGCATGCTTTATGATATGATGAATACACTCAATTTCTATGAAATGTATTTAAGGAATAACATCTCAATGCCCCTAGTTTGGAGGGAATGGCATGAGAACTCATGGCCAATCTCTATATGATATGGTTTTGAATGTGATGCATGAAAGATATGCACAACCTTAGTCTTGGCGATGCATGATATGATCCTTGGATGTATTCTGGGTAGGTTAACTCTCTAATGTATTTCTAGGAAACTCTTACTTACAGACTTTGAAGCTTTTCCAAATCAATGATTTTATGGAATATAGAAAGCTTGGAGGCTTGACCATCCTCATGAATGAGGAGATTTTCCTCCTTGCTTTAATCACTCTCAAGTTCTTGTTTTCTAGGGAAGTATTATGGATAAGAGAAGAAAGCATTTCTAAATCCAATTTTTGAAAAATAATATTTTTGGAGTTTTTCAAATTTTTCTATTTTTTTTAGATTTTTCGAAACAACTAGTAGAAGGGAAAACAAACTTTTTTTTTTTGAAATTTTCATAATTTTCTATTTTTTTGGATTTTTCAAAGCAAATAGCAGAAGGGGAAACGAATAAAACTTTCTTTTTGGGAATTTCAAAATTTTCAATTTTTTTTTTGGGTTTTTGGGTTTTTTCATTTTTTTTGGCTTTTGGGAATATATAATTTTTTTGGATTTTTTTCAAATAAAAAGGGATCTTCCATCAAACCTGCAAAGAAAACACTACGAGTTAAACTCTAAATAAGACGTCTAAACCATAGGTTTCGGGATTAGCGGGTTCTAGGGCACCCTTAACCCAATTGGTTTTGGGTGGTGGTTCAGGTGGTATGGATGGGATATAGCCCAATCCATATCGACTCGGGTTTGGTCTAGGTAGGATGGGTTCTAGCCTACCTTGGTTCTTAGCTCCTAGGCCCTGGTAAGGTGTATATCCCATGTTTAGTAACATATTCCAAGGCTTTTTAAGTTTTGAAAATTTTTGATAAAGGGGATGATCCTGAAATATTGTATCATCTATAACATGGCTATAAACTTGAATTTCATTGGTTATGCCTTGGAGGTCTACGGGTTTATGGGGTGAGTTGAGCTCTTTTAGGAGATGGACGACCTTGGCTGGGTGTGGCTCTCCTAGTAGGTGGATGGTAAGATAAGGTGTATCTAGGCTGTCGATACATAACTTAGGGGTTACCAAATTTGAAATTTCATCTTTTTCATTTTGGAATTCATTTTTGTGCTTGACATTCACCACACCTTCCAAATTTACATCCTTCGACACATTTTGTGGGATTGTGGGTGCATGATTGTGATTTGAATCTTGGTAATCTACTGGTCCTACACAATGCATAGGAGGATCGAGTAGAGAGTTTGGAGAGAGAAGAGTTTCAGGTGTACCTTCTTCCTGCTTGTCTACCTTTCCATGGTGAGAGCAAGCTTCCTTGTAGGCATCCTGAGGGTGCTGTAGCTCCTGTAGGGCTTCGAGCTCCCATTGCTTTGGTAGGTCTTGGACTTCATCTGCCAAGCCTATGGGTGTGCAATAGTCGTTCTCACTTGTGTATGAAATGGTGCTTGTGGGAATGGAACCCATCGGAGCAACTGGTTTTGAAAAGTTTTGGATGATGGGTGTGAAGTGACTCTCATGCCCCAGTCCACTTGTGCGCTTAGGGATGTGAACTTTCTTTTCTTTTTTGCTTTCTTGAATTCCAAATTTTTGATTTTCAAATCTCTTTTGAAAATTTTCCAAAGTTTTTGAAATAGGAAACTTTTTTGGTTTTTCTATGTGCAAAGGGGTGTTTGGATATTTTGAACGGTTAGCTGATTTGATTTGGACTCTCGCCTCATCTCTAGCCTCGTATCCCTCATCGATTTTCGACCTTGGTTGGGCTTTTCGAGTATGAATTTTCTCTCCACATTCACAAGATAGGTTTTCATGGTAGATCTTAGCCTCTAAGGCCTCAAGTTTCCTTCTAGCTTCGGTTGCTTTCTTTGTAAGAGCAATTTTTTCTTGGGAAAGTCTTTCTATGGTTTTGGAAAACTGGTTTTGAAAATCAGATGAAGTTTTCTTTGAACGGCTTGATTTCCTATGTTTCTTACCATGGGAGGAGCAAGATTCTTCTTCTTCCGCTTTTAAAGCAGCTATCCTTTCTTCTACTTTCATCATTCCCCTTTTTAAGGAAGCCAGCGCGTCTTTTGCAATCCTATTTGAAATTTTGCTCTTATGGCATGAACCTCGCCTTCGCATAATGGAAGATGCTTCGGAACTTGACATGATCCACCTGTATACAAACTTACCACAAATCTAGAAACTTTGTTAGCATAACAGATTCCAACAAATTTCAATTAGATATCTCGCAAGATCCTTTGGTGCTTGGCATGATCAACCTGTTTAAGCCAACATATCACAAACCTGAAAATTGAATTAGTATAATGGATTCAAACAAAATTTCAAAGTCTCAAGTCCCACCGGGCGTGCCAAATCTGTAGACGTGATTTTATTTCAAATCGTGGGATTCAAAATCAAACCCTCAAACTACGTCGGGTTGCTTGAGCGTGCCAGTTAGTTTATCAAAACTAACAAATTCTGATTTTCTGACTTCTAAGAACGATTGTGGACAAGTGAGATCTTTTCGACTTAGGCCTTCTTGAACCGACGCTCAACGGTCAGCCTAGACGCTTGAAATTTGTTTGAATCCGTTAATTCAAGAAAGAAAAAACCAGATTTTCCAATAGTTTCAGATTTGTGTTTAAGTTCTTGATTTCTAAAAATTTTCAGATTCTGAAAGTTGCAGAATCTGCTCAGTTCCAAAGACCTGTTCTCCAAATTTTTTTAAAATACTTCTGATTCTCCAAAAATTCTAAAACTTTTATAGAATAGAGACACATGTGTGTAGAATCAGAATATATTTTTATTTTATAATTTAGTTCTTTATTTTCTGAGAATTAAATAAAAAATCAGAAACTATTATAAAATTCGGAACAGTCCTGTTTTTGTGAATCAGAAGCTCAGAAAAATAGCAATATCTCAGCACTCAGTCATCCAATTTCGATAAAATTTATTGTGTTAGAAAGATACGGATGTTAGATTTCCAAAGAATCAAATTTCATCCAATTTCATTCAGTGGTTGAAGAGATATGGGCAAAAGAACAGATGTCTGTTACTGAACGTTCTGTTTCTGTAAAACACAATATGGATTTTTTATAAACTTCACGGATCTAATTAGCTAGCAAACAGTTCATAAAAATTCCTCAAAATTTTATCTAAGAACGTCTGGATATATTCATGCAAAATTTCGAAGCAATTGGCTTATCCGTTTGTCTATAAAAATTTCGTGATCAGACGCGTGTGCACGGACAGTTTCAGAAACCAAGTTTGCAGAAAATTTCAGAAAGTTCCTAACGTGATTCTAGAACAAAATTCAACCCGTATCAGTCCTAATGATGCATGGAAATCATCTAAACATGGATTTTAATTCCGTTCATGAAGGAATCATGCATGTTTGTATCGATATAAATGAAGAACATGGGCTTGAGGCCTTGATTCATGTATAAATTTCTAGAATCTGTGCTTTTTCAGATTCTCATGAATTAAAACCAATTTGTGCAAGAATTCCAACCTGTGTGAGTGAGAGGGGATGTAGGAGCACTTCGCCGGACGATCGTCGGACGTCGGAACCAGGCCAGATTTCCTTCTTCTCCTTCCTTCTTCTCTTCCTTTCTCTCTCTCTCTCTATTTCTCTGAGTTTTCGGACTGAATGTTCCTCTCTTTTTTTTTGGTTCCCTCTTGATGCTCGTTGGTTGATGATCGCTGATTGATTCTCACTGGTCGATGGGAGAGCCCTTTTATAGGCTCTAGCTGGGAAATGGATAAGCCTGATCTTGGTTGTTTTGATAAACTCAATCTGCTAACTGATCTCGTCTGATATGGAACGTGATCTGCACATGATCTTCTTTTGGTTTTATCTTTGTTAGGTAAGCCTTGAACCTTATCTGATTTGATAATCATGATCTTTTGTATTTGATTCCATTTGAGTTGCTGAATATGATCTGTAATCTGAGTTGTTACGTTATCTATAATTTGAGAACGTTATCTGTAATCGTCATTTGCATTTGATCTCATCGTGATCTTTAGAGCCTTCATCCATTTGTTGCAGATATGCTGCAGCTAGTAATCGGTTGAAGGTTGTTGACCAGATTCAGCTGGAAGCCGTTGAAGATTCAGAGTCACGTCCAATGTTTCTTTTGTGTTACTGCAATAGTGAATAGCTTGTTCCTAACTGCTAATATTTGCAGCCTTCATGCCAATTCTTTTTATCATCACGTGCTGGAGTTTTGTTGGAATCATTTCAAAGCAATCCCCACCAACACACAGATCATAAGATTCTGACAAGGATTCGACTTCATCCTGATAAAAAAAATCTGACTTTCATCTAGGGACCTCCACTTGAGCCCGTGAGAATTCCCAATTGATTAAAAGATGTAAACCTTATTCAGTTGATTCTCAATTCCAACCTCATTCATGAAACATCTGAACTGAAGCTTTGAAATGCATATGAACACTACTAAGATAGTCTAGCAGTAAATGCAACTGATGTTACATACTTACCTATTAGGAACATATTTGAATTAAGCCCATGTTACATTTTTGAAAATCAACTTTTATGCTCATTCAATCCTTTCCACGAGTGTTGGAATATTAAAATTGCTCTTATCATAACATATCAATAGCTTACCAGTAACAAATGACGATGCAAATTGATGTATATCAATACTAATTACCTCGATACCCAAACATAACGTAAACACGTTACGAAAGGCGTTTGATACCAAACCTTCGTTTTCGGAGGCTTTCGTTCTTGCTTCCACCTTTCCTTTCTTTTGATAATACCGACCTTACCCTCTAGAAATTGATTTCTTTCCAAATGTGAGCTTTTCTTTCTAGGAAGCTCACTTTTCCTTTTTAATGCCCGTTTTCCCTTTCTGGGCGTCCACCGTACTTTTCAGGTGTCAACTTGTCTTTTTGATACCTGTATCTTTTCAAAAGGAAAGCTTTCAACATACTTTTCATCATAAATCTTTTAAGGAAACGAAATCCTGCTTTTCCAGTGTTAAGGGCAAAATTGTCATTTTCCCCAATTTTGTCAAAATTCGAAATTTTCAGAAAGAAAAGAATTCTTTTATCATTTTAAAGCTTCCTTAAAATTTTGGTACCAAAACAAACTCGTTTAGTGCCTTTTTCCTTCAAAAACCCCAAAATTGCTAAAATGGCCACTTTCCTAAAAAGGTAAGAATTTTAAAAGAAAATTTTGGGTGTCTACAGACACCTATACCATTTTAGTGCATTCATCAACGAATGTAATAAAAGACTACTTTAAAAATAGATAGGGACCTCTATAGGGCCCTGAACATTCGCATGTAAATTCTAATGGTTATGAACATTTATCCTTACTTGGCAAATAAGAAATACAATGGCCTTTAGCTAACTTAGATGTATTACAATGAAAATCTAAAACATGCAAAATTAGAAAACAATTATGGTTTTAGTTTTATAGGATATCCAAATGAAAGATGTCATGATCTTCGATGGCATAGATACTCGATCTCTGTCCATCTTTCTTGTTTGGCATGCATTGCCAACATTTTGTCCCCCATTTTTTGTAAGTTGTAAGTAACAGAGTTCTACCTTTTATGACCATGATAAAAAAATTTCAAGTTAGGATATCTAGAAAGATATAAAATGGAGGCTAAAATTTTCAAAACAAGCATGACATGTACTTTGTCTATCCAATAAGGAGTTGCATTTTATTGCAATATCTAGTAAGAGTAGTAGATAGAATGAGAGATCATTATCCAATAATTTGAAAAGTACTACTATTAGCCACATGTATAATGGATTTGGAGGAAGAACGAATGAATTTGTAATTGCCTATAGTCTCTAGCTATATCATTGGATGTAGTCATACCAATAATCCAAGTATTATTATTGAAACATGTAAAGGATACTTTTGTCTTACCAAGAGTACTTAGGTGAGCAATGTGAATAATGAACTATAGGTTCTCTAACCAATACTATATCCTCCTCTAAAATTGTTTGCTTAGTTTTTTGGGAATTGATACAATTTAAGAAGCCAAAATTGTCATAGGATATTTGTTTTGAGTGACCTATGTCATCACATTGACTACAAATGAAAGAGTTTGTCCTTTTGTTTTCATTCATTGATGACCTTCCCATTGAGTTTGTGTGCAATATAACCAAGCTTTTAGGGCAAGTGGTTTCGAAAGTATATCTCGTCAAGTGTTGTTGTCTTTAAGTACCTATAAGTTCTCTTCCAATCAAGTTTGAGATCTTAACAACGGATTTTGCTAAAACTTGATCCAATTTGAGATCGAGCCCACTTAGAAGTTTGTAAAGTTAAAGTCTAGACATTGTGAATACAATTTGGTCACCTCTTCAATCATTTCTTCTTAGGAAATTTTCTTTAATCAAGTTTTGAAAAATTTGGAACAAGTTCATTATAATAAGTGGATAATGGTTCACCACTCCACTTTGTAGAAAAATATTTTTATTTAACTTAAAAAATAGTTCCATTAGTTCCATAATAGAAGGTCTTCATTACTGCCTGAAATTCCCTTGGTTGTTGAAAGAGTAAGCCATTACTACCTGAAATTCCCTATGGTATTTGGCTTTTTAGTATGGTTGATGTATTTGATATAACTGGTAGTATTTTGTAGTTCGACAAAATTGGAACAATATGATCAAATTCAGTTTTTGAGCTACTACCATAAACTTTAGTGGTAACTTGGATATAATATTTCATAAGGTAATTACTTCAAGATGAGAACCTAGTTCTAACACCATGAAGAATTGAGATGCTTGTTAACAATGAAAATTCTTATAATTTTTTAAAATAAAGAAATATTAGTATATATATTGTTATCTCATAAAATTAGGACATTAAATAAGAAAAACCTAAAATCTATAATCTAAATCTTTATAATTCAGAAATTTACACCTAATCCTAACACCATTTAATACTAAAAAGAGTAAAATCATGTTATATTGTTCCATTTCTATAATTTTGGAGCCTTCTACGGTTCTCTCTCTTAAAGTATTCCCTATGTAATAATTCTCACACCATCTCATTGTTTGGCCATCTTTCCAAGCATCTAAGCCACCTTCAAGTATCTCACTTATTTCATGTTTTATTTCTACCACAAAACCTTTCTCTTTAATAACTTCAATAATATATTGCAATACATTGTTTTCATTTTTACTCATCTTCTATATATTATTGTCAAACACTCAATACTGTATAGTTTTATTAGTCTTATTTACAAATGTGATCTATAAAACAACCACCTCCAAGTATGTCATAGAGGAGACTAATCTCATAGGATATTTCATATTGATGGTTGCTAAATTTGTTAAAATGGTATACAAAGGAAATAGACTTGCAAGCATATTTTCAAATTTAGTGGCATTTTAGTTTTATTTTCTCTGAAATAAGATTTGCCAATATAGAGAGGTTCTCGTCAACTCATTTAGTAGAAAAGAATACAGAGAGAGGAGAGAGAGCCAAAAGCTAGAGATATGGAATGAAAGACATAGAGATGGATAGAAAGAAATTGAAGGAAAAAGAGTTTGAGGAGAAGGAAAAACTATGATCATTATTATTTTTATTGCAATACTATCTTATATAGTTATCATCAAACCTTTAAAAAAGTTTTTGACAAAGAAGTACCTAGAGAATTTAGAAGATTTCTGGGACAATATTTGCACTTTGTTCATCAACCCCATTATGGGATACCTATTTTCATTATTAGGGTTGATACTACTCTTCACAAGGAGCATCAGAGTGATGGGCTAAGTGGCAAAATGGGGCATCATGATCACCTCTTACATCTCTATCTATTAGCTACTACTTAAGTACAATATTGGAGCATACTTAAATGGACAAAGAAGTGCAATCCATTTGAGCAAGAAGTATTTATAATTCGTAGATGGTTTCGTAGACTCTTGTTCGTTGCATTTCTCACAATACACTTTATTAGAATGTGGCTGCTTGTAGTTAGCTCCATTTTCAAAATATGGTTTCCAAATCTATTTGTTGTTCTTACTAATATATTTGCAAATTAGTTACTTGATGCAACCATTGTAGTATCACTACACCAATACCTGAGGATGGCAACAAAAAATCCCGTCACTAGTCCCTTGCTAACCAAGTTGGCAATAGATCAATAACCGCTTAGCAACTGGATTTTCCTTTTATATATATTTGGTGGCTAAATTGTAATGGGATTATCCATTGTCGTTCTCTTGCAGAACTATTGCAAAGTTGTTGCTATGCCCTTACTATGATTAGGTACCTTTTTATTGCTAAACAACAATAAAAATTTTCATTGCTAATTCTTTGCTAACTAACGAGAGAAAGTCTCTATCCAATCATGTGTTCGCTGTGAATACCTTGCTATATTCCTACTTTTTTTGCTGCATGCGGGAGTACAATAACAACCATTTAGTGCCCTTGTCACTATTTTCTTGACTTATATAAAAAATTGCATATAAAAGTAACATATATATATATATATAATATAGATAATACAATTTACATATGCGTATAGGGAATCATTCAATTAGTTTAACATGCATTAGATATAATACTATTTATAATAACAACACAACAAGCAACCTAACATGTCATCAACTTTTCCCTATACAAAAAGGCATTCCATTTATATAATCACTAAGGTAATATAATAACAACACAACAAGCAACCTAACATGTCATCAACTTTTCCAACATTCCATTTATATAATCACTAAGGTAATCAATTAAGGATCAATGTAAATAATTAAATTGCCAATGCACAATATCAACCATGAGCCTAAAAGGCACAACAACAACTAAGCCTTTTCCCATAGTAGATGGGGTCGGCTACATGTATTCTTTGTTTCTATAGAGCTCGATCACGTACCATGCTAGTACTTAACTCAACATAAACTAAATCATTCTTTATTATTTCCTTTCCAATATTTTTGCAGTCTTTCTATTCCTCTTTTAACATTTTTACAACTTAGTTTCTTATAACCTTTTACCAGAGCTTCCTTTAGTCATCTTTCTACGTGTGCAAACCATCTTACATGATTTTTCTCATTTTGTCATCTATTGATACCACTCCCAATTTATTTCTAATAACCTCATTACGTATACGGTCTTTGCTTGTGTGATCACTCATCCATCTCAACATCTTCATTTACATAAGATGTTGCTCTATAATTAACTATCCAACACTAAGGACCATAAAGCATAGACAACCGAATTGTTGCTCTATAATATTAACCTTTCAACTTTAATGATATCTTTTTATCACATAAAATACATTATTCATCTCTCCATCTTAACCAACGTGCATTAATTATGTGTAATATCTCCAATTTTTCCATCACTATAAAAAACTAACCCTAGGTACCTAAGTTTTTTCTTATAAGGGATACAATATGTGCCAATCTTAATTTCTATGTCATTTGAAGTAACCAAATGACTAAACATGTATTTCATATATTCTGTCTTTGTTCTACTAAGTCAAAAGTCTTTACTTTCTAATGTTTCTCTCCATAGTTCCAATTTCTTATTAACTTTTTCCTTAGACTCAACCACTAATCTAATGTCATCGCAAATAACATACACTAAGGAACTTCATCTTAAATATATTTTCTTACATCGTCAATGATCAATACAAATAAATATGGACTTAAAGATGATCCTTGATGTAATCCAATATTAACATCAAAGAAATCATTCAATCCTTCATGGGTCATTAACACATATTTTTACACTATCATACATATCTCTTATAAGATTGATGTATGTCAATGAGATACCTCTCTTTTTAAAAGTTCTCCAAAGAATATCTCTTGATATCCTATTGCAAGCTTTTCTAGATAAAAAAAATATCATATGAAAGATATTCTTTTTTCTTATAAAATGTTCAATAAGACGTCTCAATAGATGAATAGTCTCAATAATAGATCTTTCTAGTACGAATGCAAACTGGTTCTTTGTTGTACTCGATATTTGCATAATTCTACATTCGATAATTTTTTTCCATAATTTCATATTATGGCTCATAAATTTGATACCTTGATAATTTGCATAATTTTGAATGTTTGAATTATTCATTTATATGGGTATAATTGTACTCTTCCTCTATTCCTCATATATCTTTTGGTTTTTTATATTTTATTAAATAATCTTGTAAGCTAAGTAATACCTGTTTTACCTAAGATTTTCCATACTTCTATAGGAATATTGTTTGGTCCTATAGATTTTCCATCATTTTCCATATCGTTTCATGTATCATAATATAGAAATATATATTCTTTCTTATTTTTGAGGTTCCACCTTTTAGCTTGAGTAAATTATGTACTTTTTGCCTTTTTGTCCACTTTTTACTTGTAAAACTATAATTAAAGTTGATATTGCGTAGTTAATTTTTCTCTTAAAATTACCTTATAATCTTTATAACATGATCTATCTTTTCTTCTACATTCAACGTAATCAATTTGTGTTTGTGGCAAGCTACTCTTATAAGTAATTAAATGTTCATCTCATTTTCTGAAAATTTTATTGAAAAAAAAATATTATATGCCGTAGCAAAATTTAAAATTTTCTTACTTTTCTCATTTAAATCTCCAAACCTATAGTTGCTATGAATATCTCAATATCCTAATGTCTCCTTACTAACATGTCCATTTAATTCTCCTCCTAAACAAATCAACTCTATTTACATAATCTTTTGAATTACCTTATCTAACTCCTTCCAAAATATCATCTTTATGCTACCTAGGTGCATAAAAACAAACTATATTTAAAGCCTCTACCACTAAAATTAATTTTATTATTATAATTTAGTCACCATGCCGCTGTATATCTATTATACTATCCTTTAAATATTTATTTTAATAATATCAACTCTATTTTGAGCCTTTTTCTTTCTTGAATACAATAATTTAAAACCTTTGTTCTCAATCTCCCTTGCTTTTTCTCCAACCCACTTTGTCTTTTGTAAATGTAGAATGTGAATCTTTCTCCTAATAATAGTATCTACTACCTCAATTAGCTTGCTAGTCAACATTATGATATTTCAAGTATGAAAATAAATATTATTATCTAGGACTAGCTTCCTAACTCCCTGCATCTATCCATACTAAAAATTCAAAGACCCTCTCTACAATTTATTCATTACATTCAAGCATCAATATAGTAGGACTACTTTATCCACACCTATTTATAATGTACAAACCCTCTCTGCAATTTATTCACTACATCGAAGTGAAGATATAGAGGTCATTGCTTACTGTTCACTTCATTTGGTCTTTGCAATACATCATTGAAAGGAAACATCCCAATGCAATACATTCACCCAATCAATTTAAAAAGCAAGTCATTTAATTTGCCAAATCAATCCACACACTTAAAATATAGGCCAAAAAGATAATAAATAGTATTTACCTCTTTCAAAGCATTCATACGATCAATTTTAATACTAAAAATGTGGAGTCACTTCTATACATCCAATTGTAGATGCGCGAAAATCCCCGCCTCTTTGCCCCTTTCGTGGCTTGGAGTGGATCTTATCGTGCGTCTAAGGCCTATGTATACAAACAGGGCGTGCCAGCTAGCTTACTTAAGCTAGCGAAGATATATCAATACTGACTTCTAAACGTGGCGACTGTGAGCAAGTGAGCTCTTGTCGTCGCAGACCTTCTTGCACCGATGCGCAAGGGTCAGTCTGTACGCTTTTGCAAAAATCGAGTTTTTAGGGAGAAAGTCTACGAAACGGTTCGAGGTATCTATTTCGGGTCTTTAAGATGCGATTGCATGTTTTAGATCACGTGGATTTGCACGTGCCTAAGTCTTTTCTTTTATCCCTTTTTGGGTCGCCTAGTTTGTGTGTTATGAACACTCCACTACATGGGCGAATTCGAGCGGGGGTTGCTTCGATGCAATATGCGTCCTACCTCGTGGTATGGCGTAGATGCAATGCAAACTCACGCTACTCCAAAGGGAAAACCCGAAATGTAAAGACAATGCTGAAGGGAAATAACAGAAGGGAAATAACCGAAGGGAAATAACCGAAGGGAAATAACCGAAGGGAAATAACCGAAGGGAGATATGTATATATCTTATGTATATGAGCCCTTACTCGGGTCTTGCAAATAAGAGCGAAGGCTCAATGTGGGTGCGTGTTTGAATTGAAAGACTTACACACACGACATGAAATTAAACCCAAATATAAATTGCAGTATGGCCTTGACTAAGGTCTTGGGAGTAAGAGCGAAGGCTCAATGTGTGTGAGAGTGCTTGAATTGAAGTACTACACACACGACATAAATGAAACCCAAATATAACTGCAATAAGGCCTTTACTAAGGTCTTGGGAGTAAGAGCGAAGGCTCAATGTGTGTGAGAGTGCTTGAATTGAAAGACTACTCACACGACAAGAAATGAAACCCAAATAGTATAGGTCGGCCCTTACTTGGGTCTTTCAAATAAGAGCGAAAGCTCAATGTGTGTGAGAGTGTTTAAATTGAAAGACTTACTCACACGACATGAAATGAAACCCAAATAGTATAGGTCGGCCCTTACTTGGGTCTTTCAAATAAGAGCGAAAGCTCAATGTGTGTGAGAGTGTTTAAATTGAAAGACTTACTCACACGACATGAAATGAAACCCAAATAGTATAGGTCGGCCCTTACTTGGGTCTTTCAAATAAGAGCGAAAGCTCAATGTGTGTGAGAGTGTTTAAATTGAAAGACAACACACCCAACTTAAACAAAACCCTTCGGAAATGAAATATATACGTATACTTATATATTAGGGGCTGATTAGGCCCGTGTGTGTTCAAAGTTGTGCACGACTAAGAGAGTGCACGTGTGTGGTTGTGCCAAGCCACGTTATTACAAGCGGGGGGAGACTAGGCTCCGTTATTACAACCCCGTATCAAATTGAATTTCAAGCAAGCGTATGACTAAAGACCGAGTTTAGAAACTTACAAGTAGCTGGTCCGTAGAGGTCTTGCTTGAGCGTGGCCTTGGCTTTGGGCTGCAAACGGGAGCTCCGCGAAGGTGTGTGACCAAGAGTGCTGGCCGGCTGCAAATGGGGCGCGGGATGGACGCCTCGAAGGGGACCGGTGGCAAGTGGGCGGCGCCTCCAAGTAGGGAGTTTAGAGTGGCTGACTAAGTGGGTCTTAGGGTCACTAGGGAAGTTAGGGACTTAGGGAAAACTGGCCCTAAAAGGTGAGTTAGTGGGAAGGCCAAATAGGACGCCTAGGGGGAGGTCGGCCGAATGGGAGGTGGTGGCTGAGTAGTGGCCAGCCACTTGGGTTATCCTAGGTTCGGCTAGGCTTAGATGGTGGCGGCAAAGAGGTTGAGCTAAGGGGAAGATGGGTGGCTAAGAGTGGGGAGGTGGTAGAGAGTGGTTTTGAGGGAGTTAGGGGGACTTACCGAATGGGAAGGAGTGGCGGCAAAGGTGGCTGTCGGCTGGTGGAAGATGGGAGAAGGAGAGGGCCCGGCTGAGTGAGGTGGTGGCGTCCGGCTGGTGGGGCGGTGATGGTGGATGGAAGAGGGAGAGTGGCGGAGCAGGTGGCGGCTGGTGGGGCTGGAGCTGCTGGGAAGACGGGTGAGAGATGGGAGAGGAAAAGGGCCCGGCTGGGAGGTGGAGTGGTTCCCACTTGGAAAACCCGCCCACAATGGGGGGGGTTTAAATAGGGGATGGGTAGGTCGGTTAGGGCTGGGTTGTGGGTAGTGGTTAGGTGGTTTAGGTAGGGTAGTATGTAGATAAGGTGGGCTGGATGGGGCTGGGCCAGATATTTTAAAACTAGGTGTTTGGGAAAATCGTGGGCTAAGGGTGGTTTAGGGCTAGGTTAGGTGGTTGGGTTTTAGGGTGAGGTTTAGTGAGCTAGGTTAGGTGGTTTAGGCTAGGTTTAGGCTAGGATTAGGGAAGTTAATCTAGGTTTAGGGAAGGATTAGGGGAGTGGGTTAGGTGATTAGGTTGGGATTAGGCCGGGATTAGGGAAGTGGGTTAGGTGATTAGGTTCAGATTAGGGGTGGATTAGGGGTTTAGGCTAGGTTTAGGCATTTTGGGTTAGGTTTAGGTGATGGAGCTCCCTTAGCATGGCCCATAGACCTTGATCACCCCATGTTGGTGCAGCCCTAGGTTAGGTTTTAGCTAATTACAAGCTTAAACCCACTCAATTAGGCTAAACCACAAGATTAACCCAAACTTGACACACAAGTCAAGCTTAATACAACACTCTTGATATTTATCACCCCCACTCTCTCTCATGCCCAATATCCCACGTGAATTTCAAGTGGGCCCCACCTCCATTTATGAGAAGGTGATGTGGGCCATGGATATGGATATTGGATTGGATCTCTGGATCCAAATCCAAATCCAAGTCCACATATGGGTTTGGATTGGGATCTGGATATATATGGTCCAGATCCAATCCAAACTGAACTCTGACTCCTTCGAGCTGGGTTCGAAACGGACGATTCGTGCGGGGCCTGACAGCATCAGTACTCCGTCTGCGTTGGGTCTTCGCCAACATAGTCGTCCGCCTCCGTTTCTGCCTTCCGGAGATGACTTCAAATGATTTTTTTTGATAAGAACAGGGTCTTGGACGTTCGAGATCCTGGGATGTGAATTAGATGCAAGAGATGCTGTGCCGGGCTCGACAGGTGCTCCGGTTCCGGGCTCTTCTTGGCTCTCCTGGTCCTGTCTTGATCGGGCCAAGCCACTTCGGGGTTTCAAAACATGTTTTAAAAGGGTTTTCAAAAGCTATATTATATGTTTTTGAAAGATAAAGTTTAAAACATATATACAGGGTTGTTTGGAAGGCTCCTGGGTTTCCAAACTCAAAAATGGCCCTTTGGGGCTGCTTGTATAAAACCAGATTCGTTTAAGAAATTCGTGGGATTTCGGGGTGTTTACAGATGCCCCTCTTTGGCCTTGTCCAAATAGATTTGGATAAGGGCAAAGATGACAAACACCCCTTTTAATGTCTCCCTAGATCTAGCCACGAAGAATATGGGATCGTCCCATTTTAACAAAATCTCAATTTTACAAACTCTGGTAGGAGGAGATATCATGCCAAAGGGTTATACTATGGAATCCGGTCCTAAATGGGATCATGTTCATGCAAGTACCATGCGTGGAATGCAAATGACATGGGTGTGGTGCCAAGAGTGGCGACCTCCCAGAGACCAGGTGTGGTCGAACTCTAGAGACTTACAAGGCCTACTGCTTCAAGTGAGCAAAATCCTATGCTGTTCGATGTTCGGTTTTCAAAACTTATTTACAAAAGCTATTTACAAAAGGGACAACTGTCTTGAGTCTCGATCTCAAGGATCTCGAGCTCTTCGTGCTTGCCCTTGTTTGAGTCTTAACACTCGCTTATCTAGCGGAGGTTTTATAAGAAAACAAGCTTCATTTCAAATCCCTACGTCTTACTCGAAACGTCGAATTCTCAAACAAGATGAAATTCAAGTAAGTAAATCCTATTTTTACTTTAGGATTCCTCGAAATGAACCATGCTTTAGCTTGGGATAAGCCAGGGATGGGAAAGAGATACCACGGTCCCTTCTGAAGTGTCCCGTGGTTTAAGGCATAGAAGGCGGAAAACTGCTCTTTTTGAGCTTTTTGGCCTCTTTTTCCTTTTTTTCATAGAGGGTCTCCCTTTGGGAGTATTTTTTCTTTAATCCCTCTTTTTATAAGAGAATCGATTTTTCTTTTTCAAGTCTGGTTTCTTTCTTTTGGAAAGAGACTTTAAATGGGAAATTCCCTTTTGATTTGGGCCTTTGTTTTCCTTTTGTTTTCCTTTTGGAAGGAGAAAAGAAGAGGGGAGGACTTATCCCAAGCCTACACTCGATCCATTCCAGATCAGCCTATTTAGAAATAGCACGTACTACTTGCAAGTATCTTGCTATGTTGAACTAGGCCTTTCTTTGTAAAACGAAGGATTTTGAAATGCAACCACGATTTTGAAAACTCCACTCTTTCACAAGTGCGAATTCTCTCACTTAGGGTCACACGAGTTCGCCTTTGCACCTTATTCACATGTCTCAGGGCAGCTATCCCTCTCAAATTTTCGAAAACTGGAATTTAATCCAGATCCTACACATGATACTTCTTTAAGTATTGAATATTGATAGGATCTGCTAAATTCCTACCTTCTACATCGATCAACCAATACGAATTGTTCGTAGTGGTTGCTCGCACAACATAGGGTCCATCCCAGTTGGGGCGCCACTTGCCTAGGGGGTGTGGGCCACGATGGTGGATGGTTTTCAAGACCAAATCTCCCACTTCAAAGTGGCGAGGTCTCATGTGTTTGCTATAATGTCGGGCTATCCTTTGCCGGTATGCACGAGCATGATCCATGGCAAGGAGTCGCCTTTCATCTAGCAAATCTAGTTCGGCCATCCTAGCATGCTGAAGCGTCTCTAGGGGGAGGTCGAGTGCAATGGATGTATGGAATGAATGCAGTTGGGTATGAATGGGAAGAATGGCGTTTGTGCCATAGACCAATTCGAATGGTGTGGCATTCGTGGGAGTCCGGATGGAAGTCCTATAAGCCCATAAGGCTTCATCCAGCTTCTCATGCCACCTCCTACCCTTCTCTAAGGTTTTCTCAATGATACCAATGAGAGTCTTGTTTGTGGCTTCGGCTTGGCCGTTGCCTTGAGGGTAGTAGGGCGAGGAGAAGTGGTGAGTTATGCCATACGTGTTGCACAACTTAACCATCCGCTCGTTCTTGAATGGGGTACCATTATCAGACACAAGGTCTCGTGGAACCCCAAATCGAGCCAAGATATTCCTCCGGATGAAAGCCACCACATGTTGCCCCATCACATTCGTTAGGGAAATGGCTTCCACCCATTTGGAGAAATACTCCGTGGCTGCTAAAATAAAACGATGCCCATTCGAGGCCTTTGGAAATATGGGGCCTACAATGTCAAACGCCCACATGGTAAATGGCCAGGGGCTGACCACGGAATGCAATGCAGATGAAGGGATATGAATGGCGTGCCCATGTACTTGACATGGATGACACTTCCTAACATGATCGTGACAATCCTTTTTCAGGGTGGACCAGAAATAACCCCCTCTAAGTATTTTCATTGCCATCATGTTGGCATTAACATGACCTCCACATTCTCCATCGTGGAACTCGTGCATCACTATCCTAGCCTCCTCTAGGTCGATACATCTAAGCAGAATGCCGGTAAAACTCTTTTTGTATAAGACCCCACCCAGAATGGTGTATCGGGTCGAAATCTTACGAATGAATGCCCTATCTTTGGATGTGGCATCTTCAGTGAATCCCCCATTTTCTAAAAATTGTTTTATGTCATAGAACCAGGGCTTTTCAATAGACTCTGGGTTGTTTTGGCAAATATCCAAGTCGTGTGTGGATGGATGGGGCGCATGCCATATTTCCAAAGATCTGGTCCCTGAAATGGGATCGACCTTCAGGGCTGAACCCAAGGAAGAGAGGGCATCGGCGATGCCATTGTCCTCTCTTCCCACGTGTGTGAGCTTACACGACTGGAAGGATTGGACCAATCGAGTGGCCAACTCGTGATATGGAAGTAGTTTTTCATTACGTACTTGCCAAATTTTTAAAACCTGGTTTATGACAAGGAGCGAATCTCCAAAGACCTCGATGCATGATGCCCCTAGAGTTTTCGAAATCCTTAAGCCTTGTATGAGTGCTTCATACTCAGCTACGTTGTTGGAACATTCGAAATCTAAGCGGACTGCTATGGGAATCTCGCCCTTTTCAGGGGAGATTAGGATGATCCCGGCACCAGCCCCTCGTTGGTTTCGTGCCCCGTCGAAGTGCATCGTCCACACTTGGTTTTCGAAAGAATTTGCCAAAATGTGGTTTTGAACATGGTTTTGCAATATGCCTTCATCAGGCATTTCGACAAGAGTGGGATATGCGCTCCAAGGGGAAGTCAGCCACGTAATCTGCTAGGGCTTGCCCCTTAACGGAGATCTGGTGATGGTATTTTAGATCATACTCCATTAGAAGGAGTTGCCATTTGCCCAATCTACCCGTGAGAATGGGTTTTTCGAACAAGTGCTTGATTGGATCAAGCTTGGACACTATCCAGATCTCATGATCTAGGAAGTAGTATCTGAATTTCTGGCAGGCCCAGACTAGGGCCAAGCACGTCTTCTCCATGGCTTGATAATTTCGTTCATAAGCCAAGAGAGTTTTCGAAATATAGTAGATGGCATACTCCTTATGGGTGTCATCCTCGTATTGAGCCAACAGGGCTCCTAAAGTGTTTATATGCACGGAGATGTATAATAAAAGCGGTTTTCCTTGCTTTGGAGGATTCAAAACGGGGGGATTAACCAAGTATGCCTTTAGTCTCTCGAAGGAATTTTGGCATTCGTCATCCCATAAGAATTCCGTACCCTTCCTCAACAGTTTGTTGAAGGGTTCGCATCTAGTTGCCAGATTCGATATGAATCGGCGCACAGATTGTAATCGACCCTGGAGGCTACGGACTTGGGTGAGATTGGAGGGTGGAGCCATGTCTATGATGGCTCGACACTTAGAGGGGTCGACTTCTATTCCCCTTTGGCTCACCATAAAGCCTAGAAGCTTTCCTGATTCTACCCCGAACACACATTTCTGAGGGTTTAGCTTTACTTTGTAAAGCCTAAGCCTTTCGAAAATCTTTTGTAAACATTCGATATGGGTGCATCGGGTTTTGGATTTCGCCAAGAGATCATCTACATACACTTCTACAAGCTCGTGAATTTGATCATGGAAGATCGTGTTCATGGCTCGTTGGTATGTTGCGCCGGCATTTTTCAAACCAAAGGGCATGACTGTATAGCAGTACGTGCCCCATGGGGTTGTGAAGGCGGTCTTACCCTGATCTCGTGGGCTTAGTTTGATTTGATTATAGCCTGAATAGCCATCCATAAATGAAAACATTTCATGATTTGCAGTACTATCGACTATCAAATCTATGTTTGGTAAAGGATAATTATCCTTTGGAGTGGCCTTATTCAGGTTTCTGAAATCGATGCATATTCGAATTTTCCCATTGGTTTTTCGAACTACAACGATATTTGACAACCAATCAGAATACGCAATGGGTTTTATAAATCCGGCTTTTAGCAGATCTTCTAAACCCTCTTTGACTTGCGTGTGTACATTCGGGTGTATTTTCCTAAGCTTCTGCTTTATTGGTTTTACACCTATATCTAAGGGAAGACGATGCTCGACTATGCTGGGATCTATGCCCGGCATGTCTTCATACGTCCATGCAAACACATCTAAATAGGTTCGTAGAAATGCAATGAATGCTAACTTTTCAGTTTCATGCAAGCATGCGCCTATTTTGATGGTTTTGGGATTTGAATCATCCCCTAGGTTCACCTCTACGAAATCTCCTCCTACTGATTGGGAAGGTCTTTCAAAATCGAGAATTCTATGAAATTCTGGGAGCTCCGAAGTGGGATCTTCCTCAAGGGGATCCACTTCTGGGCTTCGATCATTCTCGTGGGCTATAGACCCGAGGGAACTTGATGCGTGGTTTTCAAAGTAACCTGGTTTTGTACTTGGATTTTTAAGTGATTTCGAAATTTTTGGTCTGGCTATGCAGACGACGTTTCTTTCGAAATTCTTTTCTTTTGCCAAAGTTAAACCAGGAGCAGCTATGTACAAAATCTTTTTGGTATTTTCCAAATTTTCGATTTTTTTGGGTTTTTGTAAAACAAGAATTTTGGGAACTATACAAAGCACACTTTTTTCGAGTTTTTGCTTTTCCATTGTTTTTGGTTTTTCTTGTTTTTCGATTTTTTGGATTTTAAGTTTTCAAATGTTTTTGGTATTTTTAGAAAAAGGGATCTTCCGTCATACCTATAAAGGGAAAACACTATGGGTTAGACTCGGAATAGGAGGTCTAAACCATAGGTCTCTTCTAAGACAGGCTCCGGGGCACCCTTGACCCAGGTGGTCACAGGGGGTGGCTCCGGCGGTATTCGGGGAGTATAGCCGATCCCATATCGGCTTGGGTTGGCCCTAGGAAGGATGGGCTCTAGGAGACCCTGGTTTTGTGCCCCTAGACTCTTGTAGGGCGTGTAGCCCATGTTCAATAACATGTTCCACGACCTTTTGTTTTTTGAAAAGATGGGATATAAGTCGTGGTCCTGGAACATGCTATCGTCCATATTAGGCTCGTAGGGCCTTTTGTCCAGGGGTTTTGGAAATAGGGAACGCTTGGGTTTTCCTAGGAGGATTAGAGTTGGGAGGGGGCCTGCTTTGGGCGGCCCCTTCACACATACAACCTTCCTAGGTTGTTCAACACGAGCCGAGGTGGCTCAACCATAATTTGCCCCAGGTTAGCCTCATGGGCCTGGGAGCTCGATAAACAAGGGGAGTTTATGATCCCCTGAAGTTGTGGGTGACTCTCACCTAGGATCACTACGACTTGGTCCCTAAAAGGGATCTTGACACACCTGTGGAAGGTGGATGGCACAGCGCACAAACTGTGTATCCAGGGTCTTCCCAGCAACAGGTTATAATGGGGGTGGATGTCCAAGACATGGAACACCCCCGTGTGTTCGATCCCTCCCGTTTCCATTGGGAGTTCGATGGATCCTAAAGGCCTAGACGCATTCCCATCGTATCCAGTGATAACGATGGGGCTTGGGTTCACTGAAGTCAAGGTGACTCCGATTTTGTACGCCACGTGAAGTGGAAGGATGTTGAGCCCTCCTCCCCCATCGACTAGGCACCTGTCCAGAGAGTGGTTGTTTAGAACCACCTCGATATGCAGGGCCTGGTTATGGGTTTCGTAGGGTCTATCTACATCATCTTCCGAAAAGGTGATGGGCGATTTTGCTCCTAATAAAGCCACTTGGGCAGACAAGGACTCCGGACTTATGTTCGAATCAACCTTGGCCCTTTCTAGAATTTTCTCTAAGACAAGTCTATGCCTAGGCGAGGTTTTGATAAGCTCTAGGATAGACATGTGAATAGGAATCTTTGAAAGGTGGTTTTCGAAATCATAAGGATTTAGGATGATTTTGTCCTTATCTGCTTTTGGCAGACCACTAGGGATACATGCTTTTGAGGGGCCAGGCACACTGACCACCTTTTGAGCACCTTGAAGGTGCGGGGGTTGGTAGATCCTCCCGGATCTAGTGACTTCCCCCACGACCAGCCTAGGGTTCGCGCTAAACTTGGCTCTAAGGATGAGCTGAGGAGAACCTTGGATTTTCAAAACTGGTTTTGCCGGGGTTTCCACTTTTGATGGTCCCCGAATGACGACTTGGGCGGGCCTCTTGTATAGTACAAGGATGGGCGCACAAGCGGGTCGACCAGGTTCGGGCTTTCGCGCTAGTTCCTTGGAGATGGTGAGGGTACATACCTCCTTTCCTTTCCCACTGCCAGTGGCGTGTTTGGGAAAGGGTTCCTTGAAGATAGCTTGAGGTGGCTCAGGTTCCGCAGTGACCTGGAGCCGGCCCTCCGCTATCAAGTTCTCAATTTTATTTAGAAGAGAGAAGCACCGTTTGGTATCATGGCCTTTGAGCCGATGATACTTGCAAAATCGGTTCAAATACCCCCCTTTGGACGTGACTCCTTCGGGGATTTCAGGGAGTTCGATCATGCCCTGGGCAAGTAGGAGGTCTAGGACCTCCGACACAGGTTGCCCCAGCGGAGTGTACTCCCGTTTTTCAATTGGTTTTGAAAAATTGCGTTCTCTCTTATTTTCTATTTTTTCGAAATTTTTAGAAGTGCCCGCCATGCCTGGATCCACCTGGACATTGGCGATTTTATGGGGCTTTGCCCCTTTGTCCGTTGTGGGCAGCCCATATGCGATGGGCTTTTCCACACGTGTTTTGGGAACGGCACTTCCTTTCCATAAGTGGTCGTATGTCCCTTTTCGCAAGTTGGTTTCGAAAAGGGAGGCTTTTTTGATCAACTTATGGAAAGTTGAAATCTCATGGAGCGAGAGAAGGGTTTTTAACTCGCTTTTGAAATTATCCAGGATGAGCATTACTGCGCATCCTTCGGATATAGGCTCTCGCACTTGGCCTAAAAGAGACCTCCATCTTATAATGAAGGCATGTACGTCTTCGTTCATGCCTTGCTTTGTATCCCTTAAAGTATTCAGGGTTGGCGTGACTTTCACGTTGTGTGCAAATCTTTGCATGAAGCAGTTCGCTAACTCTTCAAAAGTAGCGAACTGGCTTAAGTCGTAGGAAGCCAGCCATTTGGCAGCTGTGCCTTTAAGGGATAGAGGGAACCAATACACCCATTTCATCGAGTCCTTTTTCTTCTTATGGGCTCGACGTGAGAAAAGCTGCAAGTGAGACCTAGGGTCTCCCATGCCATCATACCGATGGAAGTTCGGTATTTCATCGTCACTGTCTGTTTCGTAATCCATAGGAAGGAAATCAGACAGGGCGTAGTTTCTTTTCTCTTTATTTTGCCCTTTCAGCAGCTGCTGTAGGGCTTTACGGTCCTTTTGTGTGAAGGACTCGTGGTATTGGTTGCCTTCCATTACGGAGGCTTCTTTTTGCTTGCGAGGTTTTTCAATTTTCTTTTTAGGCCTTTGTTCACCGTTTGATGAACACGAATCGCCTACTTCAGCCTCTTGGCTGAGAGCATCGATTTTGGCCTCAAATTCCCTTCTCAAGTCCTCGATTTCATCTAGTTTTATTTTGTTTTTGAAAATCCTCCTAGAGTGAGAACTTGATGCGCATGAGCCTTGGCTCGACACTTCACTTGGATTGGATTTTGACATGCTTTTCAAGCTTTTTCAAAATTTCCTAAGTGAAAACAAAGAAAACAAGTTAAAACGACACCTTTTGTAAAATTTTCGCAAGACTCCTACAAGTAAACTCGATTTTTGAAAAGGCTCACGTCCCACCGGGCGTGCCAATCTCTGTAGATGCGCGAAAATCCCCGCCTCTTTGCCCCTTTCGTGGCTTGGAGTGGATCTTATCGTGCGTCTAAGGCCTATGTATACAAACAGGGCGTGCCAGCTAGCTTACTTAAGCTAGCGAAGATATATCAATACTGACTTCTAAACGTGGCGACTGTGAGCAAGTGAGCTCTTGTCGTCGCAGACCTTCTTGCACCGATGCGCAAGGGTCAGTCTGTACGCTTTTGCAAAAATCGAGTTTTTAGGGAGAAAGTCTACGAAACGGTTCGAGGTATCTATTTCGGGTCTTTAAGATGCGATTGCATGTTTTAGATCACGTGGATTTGCACGTGCCTAAGTCTTTTCTTTTATCCCTTTTTGGGTCGCCTAGTTTGTGTGTTATGAACACTCCACTACATGGGCGAATTCGAGCGGGGGTTGCTTCGATGCAATATGCGTCCTACCTCGTGGTATGGCGTAGATGCAATGCAAACTCACGCTACTCCAAAGGGAAAACCCGAAATGTAAAGACAATGCTGAAGGGAAATAACAGAAGGGAAATAACCGAAGGGAAATAACCGAAGGGAAATAACCGAAGGGAAATAACCGAAGGGAGATATGTATATATCTTATGTATATGAGCCCTTACTCGGGTCTTGCAAATAAGAGCGAAGGCTCAATGTGGGTGCGTGTTTGAATTGAAAGACTTACACACACGACATGAAATTAAACCCAAATATAAATTGCAGTATGGCCTTGACTAAGGTCTTGGGAGTAAGAGCGAAGGCTCAATGTGTGTGAGAGTGCTTGAATTGAAGTACTACACACACGACATAAATGAAACCCAAATATAACTGCAATAAGGCCTTTACTAAGGTCTTGGGAGTAAGAGCGAAGGCTCAATGTGTGTGAGAGTGCTTGAATTGAAAGACTACTCACACGACAAGAAATGAAACCCAAATAGTATAGGTCGACCCTTACTTGGGTCTTTCAAATAAGAGCGAAAGCTCAATGTGTGTGAGAGTGTTTAAATTGAAAGACTTACTCACACGACATGAAATGAAACCCAAATAGTATAGGTCGGCCCTTACTTGGGTCTTTCAAATAAGAGCGAAAGCTCAATGTGTGTGAGAGTGTTTAAATTGAAAGACTTACTCACACGACATGAAATGAAACCCAAATAGTATAGGTCGGCCCTTACTTGGGTCTTTCAAATAAGAGCGAAAGCTCAATGTGTGTGAGAGTGTTTAAATTGAAAGACAACACACCCAACTTAAACAAAACCCTTCGGAAATGAAATATATACGTATACTTATATATTAGGGGCTGATTAGGCCCGTGTGTGTTCAAAGTTGTGCACGACTAAGAGAGTGCACGTGTGTGGTTGTGCCAAGCCACGTTATTACAAGCGGGGGGAGACTAGGCTCCGTTATTACAACCCCGTATCAAATTGAATTTCAAGCAAGCGTATGACTAAAGACCGAGTTTAGAAACTTACAAGTAGCTGGTCCGTAGAGGTCTTGCTTGAGCGTGGCCTTGGCTTTGGGCTGCAAACGGGAGCTCCGCGAAGGTGTGTGACCAAGAGTGCTGGCCGGCTGCAAATGGGGCGCGGGATGGACGCCTCGAAGGGGACCGGTGGCAAGTGGGCGGCGCCTCCAAGTAGGGAGTTTAGAGTGGCTGACTAAGTGGGTCTTAGGGTCACTAGGGAAGTTAGGGACTTAGGGAAAACTGGCCCTAAAAGGTGAGTTAGTGGGAAGGCCAAATAGGACGCCTAGGGGGAGGTCGGCCGAATGGGAGGTGGTGGCTGAGTAGTGGCCAGCCACTTGGGTTATCCTAGGTTCGGCTAGGCTTAGATGGTGGCGGCAAAGAGGTTGAGCTAAGGGGAAGATGGGTGGCTAAGAGTGGGGAGGTGGTAGAGAGTGGTTTTGAGGGAGTTAGGGGGACTTACCGAATGGGAAGGAGTGGCGGCAAAGGTGGCTGTCGGCTGGTGGAAGATGGGAGAAGGAGAGGGCCCGGCTGAGTGAGGTGGTGGCGTCCGGCTGGTGGGGCGGTGATGGTGGATGGAAGAGGGAGAGTGGCGGAGCAGGTGGCGGCTGGTGGGGCTGGAGCTGCTGGGAAGACGGGTGAGAGATGGGAGAGGAAAAGGGCCCGGCTGGGAGGTGGAGTGGTTCCCACTTGGAAAACCCGCCCACAATGGGGGGGGTTTAAATAGGGGATGGGTAGGTCGGTTAGGGCTGGGTTGTGGGTAGTGGTTAGGTGGTTTAGGTAGGGTAGTATGTAGATAAGGTGGGCTGGATGGGGCTGGGCCAGATATTTTAAAACTAGGTGTTTGGGAAAATCGTGGGCTAAGGGTGGTTTAGGGCTAGGTTAGGTGGTTGGGTTTTAGGGTGAGGTTTAGTGAGCTAGGTTAGGTGGTTTAGGCTAGGTTTAGGCTAGGATTAGGGAAGTTAATCTAGGTTTAGGGAAGGATTAGGGGAGTGGGTTAGGTGATTAGGTTGGGATTAGGCCGGGATTAGGGAAGTGGGTTAGGTGATTAGGTTCAGATTAGGGGTGGATTAGGGGTTTAGGCTAGGTTTAGGCATTTTGGGTTAGGTTTAGGTGATGGAGCTCCCTTAGCATGGCCCATAGACCTTGATCACCCCATGTTGGTGCAGCCCTAGGTTAGGTTTTAGCTAATTACAAGCTTAAACCCACTCAATTAGGCTAAACCACAAGATTAACCCAAACTTGACACACAAGTCAAGCTTAATACAACACTCTTGATATTTATCACCCCCACTCTCTCTCATGCCCAATATCCCACGTGAATTTCAAGTGGGCCCCACCTCCATTTATGAGAAGGTGATGTGGGCCATGGATATGGATATTGGATTGGATCTCTGGATCCAAATCCAAATCCAAGTCCACATATGGGTTTGGATTGGGATCTGGATATATATGGTCCAGATCCAATCCAAACTGAACTCTGACTCCTTCGAGCTGGGTTCGAAACGGACGATTCGTGCGGGGCCTGACAGCATCAGTACTCCGTCTGCGTTGGGTCTTCGCCAACATAGTCGTCCGCCTCCGTTTCTGCCTTCCGGAGATGACTTCAAATGATTTTTTTTGATAAGAACAGGGTCTTGGACGTTCGAGATCCTGGGATGTGAATTAGATGCAAGAGATGCTGTGCCGGGCTCGACAGGTGCTCCGGTTCCGGGCTCTTCTTGGCTCTCCTGGTCCTGTCTTGATCGGGCCAAGCCACTTCGGGGTTTCAAAACATGTTTTAAAAGGGTTTTCAAAAGCTATATTATATGTTTTTGAAAGATAAAGTTTAAAACATATATACAGGGTTGTTTGGAAGGCTCCTGGGTTTCCAAACTCAAAAATGGCCCTTTGGGGCTGCTTGTATAAAACCAGATTCGTTTAAGAAATTCGTGGGATTTCGGGGTGTTTACACCAATCAAGCAACATCTTTTGGATCATTGGAGGTACCTATTAGGCATTAGAAACCACAAGATCAACAATTAGTGAAACTAACATGATAAAAAACAAGCTCCAATTGAGACTATCATCAGATACCAATAAAGATTAAGTGAAAACTTCTATTAATATGCTAAATAGAAATATATAATTCCAATAACACAAAGTATAGCTAATTTCATGGAGTTTATATTCATACCTAAATATCATATGTATCAACTTCACAAATACAAAACACAATATCATATCAAGAACAAACAAAACAAAGATAAATATATAACAACAATAGTAAAACTATAAAGGGCTTGATTTTTGAGATACCTTTGTCACCAATTATAAGTGACATTGAAGGAAATCACCAAAAGTGATATAACATTCATCCATTATAGAATAACACAAAGTACTTAAAATGTTTATTTGTTTTCTAAACTCACTCAATTATAGAAAAACAAAGAGGTCCTAGTTCTTCCTGTTCCAATGAAATAATGAGAAATCACTAGAATTTTGTATGCTTGAAATACTACATTTTTCTTTCTTTCCAAAACAAATATTTTTGTGACCAATATCACATAATGAATGATAGTATATTGGCCAACTTGTAAAACATGCTCATCCTATGCTTTATCATGCAATTGTAGAAAGGATCTTTTATACATTTGTTGAAACCTAAAAAATGAGAAATACAATCTTAGTAAAATAAAATTATATTATAACCCCAATTATAGTTAATCTTAAATGAACAAACCTTATAAAGATGAAGGGCAGTAAAAGCAAGATATTGCTTTTCTTCAGCAACAAGAAAACAAATAAATAAAAGAATAGAGAACTGTATACAGTTAAATACAAGTGAAGACTGCACAATTCTTTTCTTTGCAACAATTATGATAGATACATTACCAACAATAGGACTATTATCTATCTATACAGTTGAAATCAATGATTATTTATAATGCATAATATATTTTGCAAATAAATTGACAGAGCCTAACAAGCAATATCAAACAACAAAATTGAAAGTGGGTAAAGTTTAAAGTCGAAGCAACTTATTTTGAACTCAAGTTACTCATTGCAATGTCCCTTTTCTTTTTAAGAGAGAATATATACTCTAGCTTGAAGTGATAAGATGCTAAAAGTGTAAATTATTATGGTGCAAAATACACAGGATATTGAGGGATTGTGCTTAACATGTATTTCAACCATTACAGAAATTGAGACTAAAGAACATTATACAACCCACTTTCATAAGAAACATTTATAAAATCTGAAAAGCTTATGAAGGCTCTTCTTAGAGCTATAATTAGGGATGTTGTATAGTTAAAGATGAGAAATAAAGTATGATTAACATCTCATAAAGCTTTAGTATTGTGACTATAAATAAATTGATATACACAAATTGAACTACATTTGCCATGAATAAAAGAAGCCACACAAGTATGTTGATGAAAAAAATACATCACCATTTTCACATTCAAGAATAAGGAGGGAAATGGACAACATGAGATTAGGAATATCTAAACAATATCAAACACTCACTAATTATATTTATTGTAGCAATATCAACTTCAATTTATCGTGCACCTGATGACAAGGGGTTTGAATGGATAGTTATAGGGTAACTTGATTTTTTCATAATAAAGACCACCTAAGTGTTACCAAAAGAAGTTTTGAGTCAACAGTTTGATATATGAAGGTAATATTGATTAGAAATCTTCGAATAGTGAAGTTATAAAATACTTTCAAAGGTTGTTCCGTCAAAATTCCCTCTAATACATAATGTGAAGAGAAATTCAAAAGAAAAGTCGTATCCACATGAACCACAATATTAATGAAAAGAAGAATTAAAAAAATCACAATTCATTAAATAGAAATTGTAGAAAGAGCAACAATAAAACATAAACAAGGAAACAACACGGATGTAAAAATAACTTTCTTAAGCTTAATTAAGTCTTGAATTAGAACTTAAGCTTGATTCACAAAAGGATAAATAGTTATATGCATACCTAAAGCTCATCAATAGAAGCATGATATCAATTTGATATAGGTCAATGAAAGTAAGTAAACTCATTTGAAACTTCAAGATTCAAAACTAAACCTGACTAGATTTCTATAGTAGAAGACAACATGAAGAGCTTCAAATAAATGATACATACATTTTATGGAATAAGCCATCATGAGTTATGCAATCAAATATCGTCAAATCAGCTACTATTCTATCACAAGAAGAAACTACCTTAAGTTCTAAAGTATTGGATGATTAATGACACTACTATAATATATGCAGTCATGAGAACATACTAGGTTGATTTTCTTTAAGGTGTTAGTTAGCACCAATCTCGAAAGCAATAGCATGTCTAGATATAAATCTGCTGGCCCCATTACCTATACAACCCACATAGACAATTGTCAAGATATGAGTCACTACTATTGATCCATCATATCACAGAAACCAACAACAAAACAACTACTTAACTTCACATGCATTAATGGGTAAAATAACATATTGGCCTATATATACAAATTGGCAAAGGCTGAAATATACTCACCACTAGATCTGATGCAGATTGAATAGAAAAAGGACTTACTGTTAAAGAATCCACTAATCAACCATTAAACTCTTCTAATACCTTACTTAACTTTCATTCTTCAATTACATGAAAAAAACTATCTAGTTAGGAAAATATGAGAAAACAAATGCACATTCAATAATGCCTCCTTTTAACACTTAGGATACTTTTAACAAAACAAAAAATAGAACAGACATAGTTGGAGGAGTCCTTAAGGGTGATTCTTGGAGGGTGTTAAACAAGAAACACCAATAAGCCACACCTTTTTCATAGAGAAAAATAGCTAAGACAAAACTGAGCTTGTAAAAGGCTTAATAGAAATTGATCTTAAACATATGGATGCATCACAAAACACCGAATTAATATAAGAATCTAGCACATGATATTATAAACCAAATATGACAACTGAGTTGAACTAGATGTAAAAAAGTAAAAAGGATTTTAGAATCTCTAGACTAAACATGAAACCACTATGTAACAGCTAAAGACTAAAAGATACAAACAACCAAATTGGCCAACTGAGAAAGCAATAGAATTCAGAAATTATCAGAGAAAAGACACTATAATATATACACAGAGAGTGATAGGGATATCCAGAAAGAGAAAAATATATGGTGAGATCCATATAGAGATCTCAAAAGAGAAATATGAAAATATAAATCTAGAGAGAGATTTACAAAAAGATCTGAGCCTAGATATATAAAGAGATTTAGAGAAAGATGGATACATATCTAGAGAGATATCTATAGAGAATAAGAGAGATCTATAGAAAGATACACCTACTCACTAGGCTTAAGTGAATTCAATCCCCGACTCCAACAATTTTGATGAATGACCTTGAGATAGAGTGAGCACAATCTATCAAGGCATGGGAACCGATAACAATGTGAAGATGGAGAACCCATGGGTTTTCTTATGATTTAGGGTAAAGGGAAATGGGGAATGGATTAACCTTGAGGTTAAATGGAGAACATTAAGGTTTTTAATGTTTTTATCATTTTAACTTTAACAATGAAATGGTGAGGGTTTTCCCCCTCACCAATAAGAGCAATGAGAATTTCATAGCCCTTCTTTGGCCTTCATCAATTTAGTAAGGGAAACAATTCTCTCACTATTCCTTCGAAAATAAGCAATTGAATGGTGAGAGATGCTTTCTCTTGCAAAAGTGTCTTTCTATTTGGCTGATTTCTTATTGTGTATTATAATTGTTGAATGCTTAAGTATTATTCCTTTTCATAATTACATGAGAAAAAGCATACTATAGTTTAGCAAGGTATCAAATAATAAAAAACAGTCAACATTTATATTATGAATTTTTATTTCTTTTTCTATTGATAAAGTAATGAACAATGGACATGTTATGGTTTAATGCATGTCATACAAATGGTGCTCCTTGGTTGTCTACTTAACCAACTTGAGTAGGACAGCGGACTCTCCTTTAATGAGGTCTCTAGGATGGCCAATTCTCTTTTTGGTATGGGACATTTGCCATGAAGTGCCTAGGGTGTGGTGGAATCACTAATTAAGTAAGCTAAGGATGAGTTTAGAATAAAGGGAAGCAATGGATAAGAAAGGCTAAAGCCTTGGAAAGAGAGTGGGATGGAGGGTGAGAGAGTGAAATCTTTTCTCCCTCACTTAGATGATAATGCCAAAGGATCATAAATGTATTTATCATATTTATCAACTGTTGTGACAATTCTAGTTCTTTCATCTTTTTTATGGTGACCAAAGCTTTCTTCAGTGGCCATTGCTCTTTACATACACTATTGACCCACAAATAATTCCTTTCATTATGCGATTATCATTGATGCTTCATTTTATATAGTGTTCTTGTATAAGCCTCTTACTATTGATATTTCAATATGAAGTTCTTGTGGAAGCCTTTACCTATTAGCTTGTAACAGAATCCTTTTTTTCTCTGTGACACTTCTCTTGAAACCCCTCTTTTGAATAAAGATCCACTTCAGTGGTAAAATTTTGCCTTTTATGGCTTTCAAAATGCCAGTCTCAAAATTGACCCTAAGGACTTTTCTTGTACTTTTAGGCCTTTGGGCTATGCTAACATGAGTTTGATAAGGTTAACTTGGCTTGTTGATCAAGTAGCTCACATGAGAACTTACATGTGACCAAGACATGACTCAATTGACTTGAATCTCTTTATTACATGACTCAATTTCTAGGGAGAATCAGTTACACTTTATACTTACATGTTTGCAAGTGTATTGGTCCTATGTGAAACTTCAAATAATATGAAGACCACTAGAAAATTAGTTGAGCTATAGAAAGGCTTGCTTCAAAAAAACCTATGGGAGTAACCTTGGATACAACAATGGCTAAAATTAGGTAGCCTATGTTTTTTAGTAAGACTTTATTTTCTTAACAAATGTCACTAATATCTTGAGTCCTCTAACAAAATTTTGTTAATCACTACTCTAGTAAGAAAGTAACTTTTCATAACAACTTCAAGCTAAAAATTTTATTCTAACTAATACATATATACTTTGATATTGATGCATTGAACTTTCTAAATTATTTTGTTTTCTATCATAAATTTCTCTAATAAGTTGATCCTAATTAAATTTTATTATAGCCACACAAATTACTCAGTTGTGGCCTCAAATAGTGCCCATCTTTGTGATAACCATGTGCATAATTATAACATTAGCAACTTTTGGATGCAATTTTTCGGGTTAATATATCTACAACCTATTCAAGTTATTTGCATGCTTGTATTAAGTTCATAAAATTTATTACAATATTAGCATAAAATTATATGAGATATATTGCAATATTTTGATAACTCAAAAGTTCTCAAGTTTGTTTGATGAGACAATCAATTTTTTTTACTTCACAGACTAGTCAATTGACATATTTGAGGTAAACCCTATTGGCTGCCATTATTGTGCTATATCCAACTTCTTTGTTCATATATTATCGTAATATGGAGTTACACGGCTAGAACCATCTTTTCGTTCTTCCCAGCAAGTAGGAATATAAAAGGTCCATCAAAGATTTAAGGACTATTATAACTATATACATCTTTGTTGACCAACCCAAATGAAAGTTGACTTTGATAATCTTTGGTGAAAGATCAAGGGTTAGTGAGAGAATAATCATTCCATTTTGACCTTTAAGCTTTTCCTACCATGTATTACAATTTTAATTTTCTTACCTACCATATGCATCTTCAGATATGCAAAGCAATTTTGGAAGACACTTGTTTCATCTTCAAAATATAGTTGAATCACATGAATGCAACAATCTCGATTAAACTATTAATGTCCAATAGCATATTACTAATTTTTAAATCTTAATATTTTATAATTGTATATTATGGTTCAATAAAAATTTAACCTCATCCAAATGAAATGATGATAACCACCGTTTGCAGCCCAACTTTCATTTTTACATAATTTCAAAAGGGTCAATAGCCTCAATGCATGTAAAATGTGCTAAGAAATCAATCACTACTGACCCTTTATTGCTTTGAGAGGGCAATATTTCAAGTTGAGATGGCATAGTTTGATTTCCACTTGACTAGCCTGCTTTGACCAGCTAAGTAAGCAACACAAGATATCAACTTGGTTTATCACCTGCACTTTGATTGTGAGAAGATAATGCTCCAATTTTATATAGGAATGATACAAGGCTAAAAAATCTTTTCAATTGGAGAATATAAGGATTCTACATTTGTCACTAATCAACTCAAATAGAAAATAGTCCACTTAGTATTGCCTTGGGTGTCTTGTGCCAATAGGATGACGATGGAATTTTCTATAGCGGTTATATATAGTTTCAATGGTTTCTCCAAAATCAAAGGCACCAACACATACGATTTTGCTAAATACTTCTTAATCTTTTCAAATGCTAATTGTTGTTGTCTCCTACACAGATCCGTCCACATGCTAATCTCATTCATAAATCCCTAATGCTGCTGGGTATTGGAACTATATTTTTTGTGTTTTCTCAAGATTTACCTTACTTTGGTTATGCCCCGAAGTGCCGTCTATGAACAATAAATCCCATGGACAACTGCTACATCGATCAATATATTAGCTATTGGCATGGCATATTGATTCTCAGGAGTGATCAAGTTAAGATTTTGAAAATCAATGCATACACATAATTTATTGTTTTACTTATAATGAGAATAATATTAGACAATCAATCTAAATACCTGGTTGTTCGGATAAACTTGGCCTCCGAAAGATAGTGTATCACTTGTTTGATGGCGGGAATCATCTCGGATTTGAAACTTCTCGCTAGTGGTTTGTATGGTTTCATCCCTGCTTTTAATAGAATAATAAACTCAAATACCTCTCGAGATATATAAACATTTCATCACATTCTCAAGCAAAGCAGTCCTTATACTACTTGAGCAATTTGATCAATCATGACCAATTCTTGTTAGGCTTGTGAGCATTCTCCTTTGTTGGCCTCACTGGTCCTTCTAAATCTAAATTCACCTCTATCAGAGGTCTGTTGAGATAAAACTTAGTTCATCCTTTTGGTTAGGATAATTAAGCATTGCTCCTCCTTTGATAGGTGTTAGAATAGTGAGAACGAAGTAATTTTCCATTTGCACCCTGAGCGATTCAATATATGTCCTTCCTAGTCTCTGTTGAACATTAGATGCATCCAACCATTGGAAACAATCTTGAATAGCCTGAGACTTACTATCCATGAACTACTTTGGGTAATGGCCATAAATCGGCCGAGTCAAAAGTGAAACCCTAGGTGATTAATTGACAAGACCACATTTCATCCAAGGCTTTAGGCACAACAATTGGACGCACCCATAGCAAAAAAAATAACACCTCAAAGACTCTAACATCAACTATAAAAGGATCTTCTTCGGCATCGATGACCTTGATCTATTTGCGATTCTAGAACATTTATCTTTTGATGTAGAGTTGAGAGAACACAATAATTTGAATGTATTTAGTCCCTCTCGTAGTTTGAATGTCTTACAACAACATCTGGTAGTTTCTCAAATACCATCAAAATGTCAACAATACTAACTAGAGTTTCTAATTGGGTTCATTTATCAAAAAGTCATCTTTCAGAATCAGTCGTGTGTTTTCTTTGGGAGCAAAACTCTTTGATAAAAAAATAATCATATCTTCCAAAAAATTCAAAAAATCCCTAAAATCATCACCAAAGTCTTCATAAGATATATATGTCTTATTCGAGAAATGATCTTCTTCAACAACTCCTTCTCATTCTAGGTTACTACTATTCGACACCTTCTCTATTGGGCCCTCCTTCATTGAGCGCATTGCTCTTGAGTGCAAGTAGTTGGCCAACGACCAGATGAGAATTGGGTGGATGATCGAGAATTCTCTAGCCATTGCTCCATCCTCGAGGGGTTGGTTCGAGGCTTGATCATTTGAACTCGAATAGGGAGATGACTTCTGTCCTAGGAAAATCCAATGAAGTCGAATTAATATGTACTTGAACTTTAATGGCTCAGGATAGACATCAACAGTACCAAGGAAACATCAATTTTGAGTGTCTCTCCCTCTTGAAGCTACTCTAGGGCATGAACTATGGGTTGTCATTCTTGTTAATTCATGGCATCCCTTTGATGATAGAATGGATGATGAAGTCTTGGATGGAATCCCATGCCTTGTCATGGTCTCACCTAATAATTCTTCTCGATACATCCACAAGCCTACTATTTAGGATAATTTGACAAAATGGTTTGGGAAAGTCTCTTGATTATGATTGACTCGCTTCCCCTTGAGTGAATCGAGTATATTGTTTGAGTTCCACTATTATGGTGCATATAGTGGTAATATAGGACAATCTTCTGCTACAATAGATATAGGTGGGAATGGATTTGTATTAGTCTCGAGTTTCTTGTTTGAAAGCTTCAATTGTTCATCCTTGATAGCTTGCTATATAATTGAGCAAAACTTGACACACTAATTAATACTGTGAGAGGTCAAGTTGTATCCCTTGTGGTATCGTGACATCTCTAGATTATCTCTGGATGGTATTGAATGTCCTTCTAACAAACAGATTTATTTATCCTTTAGAAGTAGATTGAAGATCACATCAACTTTCTAGATATCAAAAAGTCAATTTTCCTTCTTACCGGCTTCCTTCTCTTTCTTCTTTGGGGGATGAAGAGCATTGCAATCATAAAGATGTCCTTGTGTTAAGTCGGCATATATGACTTCGACTAAGTCAGACTCATTATCGGTATCTTGCATCTTATCTTCCAAGCAAGAAATCAAAGCTTGTCGTTGATTACGTCTTGGGACTTCTCGCTAAATGCTCGATGCATATGGGGCATTAAGGATGTATTTGACTTTTGTTGTTCGATTAGTTAATTGAATTAGAGTTGGGCAAAAGTGTCTAGTTAAACCCTTCTTAATCTTTGTGTGTAGGCAATTCCGCACCAAGGCTATATATTGGGCCTCAGTGAACTGCATCTAGCAATGTGTGATCAACTGTTGGAACTTCTTGAATAAGACCTCTGTAATTTTGTCAGCTTTTTGGTAAAGATTCATCAAATTTATAGGTGTTAGCTGATGTTAGATCTTGTTGTAATGCTTGAGAAATGTCTTTTGTATCTCATCCCAAGTTTGGATGATGTAGGTTTCAGAGTGGTGTACCAAACATAAGCTTGACTAATTAGGAAAGAGATAAAGAGCTTAAATTTGTGCATCTCGGTATCACCTAGCTCTTTACACTTGAGAGCAAAATAAGCCAAATGCTCCCTCCGATATTTACTATATTGTTACAAAAATGTGGTAAACTTAGCTTGAAAACTCTTTGAGATTGGTGTAATACTATCAACCCAATCAGTATATGGCTTATAATCTGCTTCAATATCGAGAGTTTGTAGCTATATCCTAAATGCATTTCAAACCAAGTCAATAACCCTATCACGATTCATCGGGGTATCTTCTACTTCCAGTGATGGATTTGACATTTGATTGTCAAATGCAAATCAATGGTTTGTAGGTGGAAATGGTGCTTGAGGCATCCCAAATGGTACTCCCTAAGGTTGGTATACTAAGACGGGGTGGGAGAATTGGAGGTCCAAAGCCTAGTGATTGGGTTGGTGCCCACCATGTTTGGGCCGCCACAGTACATGCTCACAACATTTGATAAACACTCCATATATTGGAGGGTGTCAAAGTAACATATAGTTCGGCGATCGCAACTAGTGAAATGATGAGGCTAACACCGAAAACTAAGGTGATCACCGAGCTATGGTGATTCATTCATACTGCAAGTCAGGTCCTCGAGTCATTGACAATCCTATAATATTCTAGGCCTCTATATAGGTATCAAACATCAAAGCTTACTCGTGTGGATCTTGGGTGACATCTTCTTGCCTTCTATTCTTGGCTAGTAAATATTGTTCATGAATGGTAGCCAATTGATTAGCAGTCATTGTAAACACTCAAATTTTTTCTCAAAACATTTGATCATTTAAAAATTTTGCCTTTTTAAAGAAAAAATTGTAGTTTTGGGTCTTTTAAGGGTTTTCAAATAAAGACGCCTTAAACAAACTCATTTTCGCACCAAAATTTTGTAGTAGCCTCAAAATAAGGATAAATTGTACCCTCTCAAAAAAATCCAATTTTGACAAAGAGCGAAAAAAATAACTGCTTTGCCCTCAAGCCCAAATTGAAAGGATTCTACCTTTTCAAATGATTTCATTCAAAAAAAGGATGGTTTCAAACAAGTTTCCTCAAAGACACAAATGAAAATGAGACATTGGGAACCAAACCTAAAAATGTTTACAAAATATGAAATTTACCAAAAACCTTTGAAAATCATATCAAATTCAAATCAGACCTAAAAAACTCGCCCGATTGAGGATAGTCCTACTCCGGGGCCCTACATTCATCAAAGGGTTAAAGTGGTCCGAAACCCTACACCAAAGGGTTAAAGAGGTTTGAGACTCTACACCCATTGAAATGGTTAAAGTGGTCCAACACCCTACACCAAACAAAGGGTTAAAGTGATTGAAATGGTAAAGACTAACTCACGGAGCGAAAGCAGGTCGCCGTGCAAACAAACACTCGGAATGGAACTCAGTTGTTTTTAAAAGTATTTGAAAATTTTGATAAAAAGTCATTGTTTTCAAATATATCTCAAATGAAATAGTTTTAAATAATCAAAAAGAAAATATTTGAAACCATAAATGAAAAGATAATCAAGCGAAACAAAATTCCTGAAGGCAGGATCGAATAAAGCATCCAAATCAAGTCTCGAAACAGGGTCATCCTGGGTCAAAATTCAAGTCGATCTTAAGATAAACTAGAAGAAGCTGACTCAAGCCAAGGTGGATTCAAGTCTCAAGTTCAAAGAACAAATAAAGACCACACCCAAGTCAAGACTCGTCTCAAGGCAAGCCACCAAGATCGAGCAAGGGGTGGGCTAGGGTGAGTCGAGCTCACCTAGCCAAGTAAATAAAGGAGTTGGTCCATGTGGGTTGCACCAAACCCACATGGGCTAAGAAGGGACCACCTTCCCAGCCCACATGCACCCCATGTACATGAATGGGCCAGCCATTTGGATCGGATTGGATTGGGATGACCCCCAAAAGCCCAAATCATGGAAGGCCCAAGAGACCCCCCTTGAAATCTATAAAAGGGGACCTTGAAGTTGGGTTCAAGGCATTCATGAGCATTGAAGGACGTGTAGAAGGAGCCTAGGAGAGAGGGTGAGAGTTGTATCAAGAGAGAGAGGAAGAGAGAAAGAAAGAGAGAGAGAAAGAGAGAGGAAGGAGAAGAGAAAAGGAAGGAAGGATCGACCCCTTCCTATCAATCCAAGGCTGGCATCCATTGAAGCTTGATTGTAAGGTTAATCCTCCTCCTTTACTTGCCTAAATATCTTCTTATTCTCATTCAATTTAAAGGGGGTTGTATTAATGGAGCATTAGTCTCCCCCCATGATGTAATAGAGTAGTAATGTTATCCATTTCATTCCTTTACATTTACGCATTCTACATGTTTGATTTCAAGTTTTTTCTACCTCTCTATATGATATATCCTCTTATATCTTCTAATTCCCTCTATGCTTAAGCTATAAAGATATTTCAATTCATTTTCCTTCAAACATTTACTTTAAATTTGTTGTGATTAGTCTTTAATTTCGGATGAATACATTCACGTATGTTTTAAACACAAAAATTCTGTTTTCATCATTCTACATACATCTGATGTCGTATTTTTCATTTCCATATCTCTTCTCCGAATAATTAAAAATTTGTACACCGAATCCTCACACACAAGCCCACATATAATAAAATTTTCAAGAATTTTAGGGTCGTGCAACAACGTAAATAAAATAGGGGAAGATCGAAAAAATTCATAACCAAGTTTGTCCTGTCTGTATTTCCTGCAAAAGAAGTTGGGTAATTATCTAATTACTTTGCTTGCAGTGAGCCAAATCTCTTGAAACTAGTCTGATTGGAAAGTTGACATCTATAGCTTTCCAACAAAACTAAATTCATAAAAATCAGAACTTTGTGCACTGAAATACAAAAGTTTCTTTAGACCTCTGTATTTCTTTAATAGGTCAGTTTTGAACACCTGAACAGAGGCATTTCTTAGATTAAATTCCATAAACTTATAGCACACAAAAATAAAATAAAAATAGTTACAAGATCTACACATTCTGATTTACATACTTTAAAATTTTCATGAATTTTAGAGATCTCGAAGTTGTTTAAAAAATCCAGAAACAAGCTATGAAAATAGAATCAATTTCTGTTTTTCAGAACTTGGAAAGTTTTTCATTCCTTAGATCAAGTACATGTTTTATTTAATTCAAATTGACTCTAAAGTGAATTTTGGAAACACACACATTGTTTAAATCAATCCTCAAAGTGTCTAGGTTGACCCTTGAGCACCGGTTCAAGAAAGCGTAAGACGAAAAGATCTTGCTTCCCCACAATCGCTACTCGAAGTCAGAAATATAACTTTGCTAGTTTAAGTGAAACTAGCTGGCACGCTCGCACGCACGACGTAGTGTGTAAAAGATTATTTCAAGTCTCTACGTAGACTTCAGAATAAAATTTTCACATCTATAGTCATCATAAGCATGATTTCTGCCATTTGGTAGAACAATGGTATTTGAAGATCCCTAAACTATCCCAATAACCAATCGTTAACTAATGATTGAAGACGTTCAAGGATAACATCTTCATTCAATTACATGTGAGGCATAGACAACACAATCTCTTTCTATTGGTGTGGGGATATCCTATTGGATCATTTGAGACTGGTGGACGAGTTCTATGCACCATGAATGATGTCAAATGATCTACGCCTAGGCCTGTACTAAAAGAAGTCATGGGATAAACTTGACCAGATTGAGTTTGCATATGTTTTGCAACCCCGCAAAGAAGCATGTGTCTCACATAGCATGCCAAAGATGTGTTGTCTTTTAAAGTAACAACAGAACATAAAAGGTTGAACACGGTAAGCTAGAAGATAAAGGGATGTACCAAAGAACTCTAACCCTCGTTCTAAAGAGAAAATAAGAATTGATAAGGTATAAGGCGACAAAATAGGTCCTCAGGAATCCAACTAAGCTTATCTTGGTTTTTAGATTCGGGTGCATCTTTTCATATGACACAATAAAAATTCCTTAATTGAATCTCGTGAAACTATTGGAAAACATGTGTTTATGGCCGATCGTACAAAACTTCAAATTAAAAAAATAGGAAATTTTGAAAAAGAAAATTTTAAAATACAAAACATAAGCTTTATACCTAAATTTAACTTACTTTCGGTTGCTCAAATCTATGATAATAATTGTATAGTCACTTTCTCATCCAAACATTATGTGGTGCAGGATCACCTATCGAGAAAGGTGATTGGTAAGGCCATAGAGAAAGTGGATTATACAAAATGGACTATCTTGTTATGCCAAATTTTGAGTTTTGTAATGTAGCCCAAGATGCTACTCTTTGGCATAAAAGACTTGGATACTTAGACTTACAAAAATTATCTAACATTCTCTTGATGAAAAAAATTAGAAAGCAAAAGTTTGAATGTAAAGAGTGTATTCTTGGGAAAATGCATCATCTTTCTTTTGGAGAAAGAAACTATGTACCAAACAAAACTTTTGATTTAATACATTTGGATGTTTGGGGCCCCGCGCTTGTTGTTTTTAAAGGAGGAGTCCAATACTATGTGATATTTGTAGATGAGTTTATTCGTTTTACCTAGATATACCTCTTAAAACATAAATCAAAAGTGTTTGAAAAATTTGTAATATTTTGCAACATGATTAAAAATCAATTTGGAGCCACCATTAAGATTTTTAGATCGGGTTCAGGAGAATACATGTCAAATGAATTTCAAAAATTTATTGAATCAAATGGAATTTTTCATCAAAAGTCATGCTCTAAAACCCCTCAACAAAATGGTCTAGCTGAAAAAAAATATAGACATATTATTGAAACATATCGAACTATGTTGATTGCTAGTAAGGTTCCTAAATTTTTATGGGCAAAAGCTATACTTACTGCTATTTATCTTATAAATAGAATGCCTTCATCCAATATTGAAAATATTTCACCATTTGAAAAATTGTATAATATTTCTCCATATTATGAAAGACTTAGAGTTTTTGGATATAGATGTTTTGTGTATAAAGATAAAAATGATAAACTGTCTCCTAGGGCTATTGAATGTGTATTCCTTGGTTATGGCATAGACAAGAAGGATTATAGGTGCTTTGATTCCATTGAAGACAAATTATATGTTTCCAGGGATGTAAACTTTTTTGAGAATGATGCTTACTATAAGTCTAAATCCTTGGAAAATCCTGAATCTTCTATATCTCAAGATTTCTTTGATCTAGAAGAAGACGATGATTGTGACTCAGTAGATCATCAGGACAATTCTCTTGTACAAAAACAACAAATAATGTATTGAGCATTTTGGATGCGATTCTCGATAATTCTCCACTTCTTTTTACATGCCACTCTTTTCGCAGCTAGATTGATTGGGGTATATCAACCAACCACATGATCCGTACGATCAACTTAAGTACATGGGGCATGTATTTGCATGCTCGATGTCATAATCCTTCCGAAACCTTCACGAGCCACATGTTGCTTCCATTTTAAAACTCTCACCTTTCGCCACATCCTCATGCATTTTCTAACATCAACATTTATACATACTTGATCCTACTAAGAGTATAGCATCCCCTCACTGAAAGATAATGAACTGTCAAAGTTTCTTGGACTGCTTTCCTTGGGCCTGCTTCAATCCACACAAGCTTTCAGCTTCTACATAAGATCTTCTTTCTTGGAACCAAAAAAGCTCCTCGATTGTTCAGATACACACTATATATTCTATCAATGAAGCAACCACCAATATCTCCAAGCAAGCATATTTCAATATTAATGATTCATCAAACCCTTGTTTACACCATTTCTACTAATAGCAAGTTACACTTTTTTTGTTGGACTCGTATTGTCATTGTTCTTTAAGGTTGGGCTATGTTTCAAACTGATATGGTTGCTTCATTGATGTTATCATAGATCCTAATTAGGTTTACATGGGTTTTTAGTGGTCGAAGTTCATGGATCAAATGAGGATCCTAATGTTCTACCTTACCTCTACTTCCTTTAAAAGATTATATGCATATAAACATACGATTCATGCTATGACAATCATTTTTTCGCATACAATAATTCTTATTTTGCTGGCTATGATTAATGATGAAGTTCATACCTGAACAAATAATTTGTATGTTGTATGACAAGATCCTCTTGATTGCAAGGCCCAATAAGGATAGAACGATCAAGATAGAACCTACGATGGAATCTAACAATTTCACTCATCAGAGGATCCAAGATCATATGATCATAAGATCCAACTCAATATCTTCAGCAACCATGGATATAACAACATTATTGGTGGTAGGACGAAAAAAATTGTCCAAAGCATTATGTTCTATGAAAATCTTGCTGATATATAGGGATCTGAAAGAAGATTTCATCATTGAGGAAAGCTTTCAACTTCACTCTACTGCACCAAGATGCCAAGGAAATCACAATTGTTATAGTAATTTGCATCAAGGCTAAAGTACTTTATCATGTATATGAAGGATATCATCATTTAATATACAATTCCAACTACTAAGATGCTCTTCCGTTTTTGAAACTTAAGTGGTGAAATCTCAAATTTCACTTAAAAATAATGAAAACACTTGCAAATAATGAAAACACTTGCCACTGGAAGATATTTTTAATCAGAATCCGCAATTTGAAATTTAAAAATCTGAGCCAAATCGATCTGAGTCTGATGTAGAATTATATGATCTAAATTAAATGAACAACCTAATTTGACTTAAAATTAGAAGTCGTAATGTGCTTTTAGTTTTTGAACTCGACCCGGTATCTTAAGCTCAAAAGAATCAATATATTACAAGTTACTGATTAGAGCATCAGTCCTTTGGGAAAAGAATCACTTTTTGTCAGATTCATGACATGTAAAGTCTGTTTAGAAGGGAAAAGTTCTCATGCATAATACACAAAAGGCTCAAGAAATAGCTGTCAACTGCACCCATCTACGTGCAATTAATGAAAGTTTTTAAATAAGATATTCTGAACTTCTGTATGTTGCAAGTAGGATAATATCAACTTTGATAATAGTATATAGAGGTACTCGAATACACTTCTTTGACACAAAACATGTAATTTATTTTTTGTATTAACGTTCTGCCCCCAAGTTGCATGATATTGCTGGATGTCCATACTTAAAAACCCTCGCAATCAATTTATACTCAATTACGCATATAACCAAACATCATGATATGGTCAAGAACCGTTGAAGGAGCTCCATGGTTCAATTAGGGCTTCTCTCAATCTTTTTTATGTGCCCTGGAAACAATCCTGCTAATCAGAAATGGACTTTCTTTCTCTTTGATATCTACTTTCCTTGATTGTTCAGACTCTATCAGGTCATAAGCTTGTGTTCCTACGGCTTGAGACAGAGAAACACACTATGAGTGCAAGATTACGCTGAGCTTCACACAGAAAAAATAAGACTGCATGGATTTTTGGGGTTTCTTTTTCAGGTGTAGCGGCTGGGTCATCTCACCGAAGAGTAGCCGCCACTGAAATATGGAAGGTCGTATACATTGACTAGAGCAACTTGAACATGAAATGAAAGAGAGGACACTAATATTTGTCATACATGGAAGTGGAAATTGGAATCTATCTTTAACTGCATTTGGAAGAAGTCAGTGCTAAATGTTTCATGCTGATTTCTTTAAAAGGCAAAAGTTTAAAAAATATGTTTATGCTTATTTGGGTCATGGAATCTCTCTCTCTCTCTCACACACACACACAAGCACTTACATACCCAAAAGAGTGCGTGTTGTGAGACACAAACACACCAAAAAAGAAAAAACATGTGATTTATCTTGCTCTGAGGAGAGCCATTTACTCTAGCAATTGGGCAGTCAAGCTTGGTGCTTGTTTCCTAGATGGAGAGACAAGCACTTAATTTCACCACTTGCGTGACTCGGATTTTTTTTGCAGTATGAATTTGGGAACAAATGTAGCTTTGGTGCGGATGATGCAGTTCATAAGATGGAGAAGCTTGGACTTATTGTTTAGAAGCTGGTCATGAATTAATGTAATGTATGAGCTGCATGCCTTTCGTTTCACTCAAGTGTGGACTTTTTTATGTTCTTCGTAAGGGGGGCTATGATATTTGGGATCCATATACCCTTCGAGTTCGTATGGGATTCTGGGTTTAATTCAGTAATTGGTTTTGTGCCTGAGCTAGGACATGAAATGTGTCTACGAAGTGCACAACGAGCAGCAGCTCACCTGCCTAGGGTTTCGAACTCACGATGCTAATGTTATCATTTGATACCCGATGCCTCAGGCTTCAGCTTCCTCATTGTACCAAATAAATGTGTGTGAATTCTTGAGGATAGTTGATGGTGTTGAGACTTTGGGCTCTAAACTTTAAACAAGACTCTAGATTTCTGCTGTCGATAAGAAAGAAATCTTTAGTATAACAATCTACTACTACTACAACTACAACTAAGCCTTTTCCCAAACTAGATGGGGTCGGCTCCATGGATTCTTTGTTTCCACAAAGCCCTATCATAATTTGTAGAATTCATGGTAGATAAGTCTGATAAAGTTTTACGTAGGCTCTCGGAAGCTTAACGCAACCCTCCTCCTTTATTCAGGTTTGAGATTGGCCATAAGAGTGATCCCTTACATGGGCAAAGTTTCAAATCTTTATTATAACAATATTAGTTTTTTTTTCTGACGTAACACCAAAATAGATATGTTGACATGGTACCTAAGCCACATCATTTGCTATGTCTATTTATATTAAGTAATATTGGCTATAATTTGTAGTAATTAATAGACATCAGTGTTACTTAATATAATATATTATTACATTATATTAGTTAATTATTATATTTAGTTCAATAATATAATAAAGTATAGTACTATATGTATTAATGCTAATCAAATAACTAGTTAATGTTAGTATCATAATTAGATAATATGATACTTAATATTTAAGTAATTGAGTAATATGATAATATGAAACTAATTGCATGTACTCTTCATTAATATTTTATTAATCAATATTATATGTAATATTTAATTAATATTAACTAATATTTAACATATATTGAGTATATGACATAATAGATGCTAATTAACATATTAATTAAGAACTTTAGCTAATTAATATTTAATACTAATTACTACCATATAAGTAATATTTTAATATTAATTGATGTTTATGTTATATAATAATATTTTAGCATTAATTGTTTATTTAATTATAATATAAATAATTAATAAGATATTATATTAAACTTATTATTTAATATTAATCAATATTTGAATAGAAGCTGCCATGGCAAGTGATCTGGCAACTTCTTACTTAATATATATGTGCTTAGATTGAGGGAGATGTGGCTTAGGTGCCATGTGAACATATTCACATGTGACAACTAAAATTGTTGTGCTAAAAGTCAAGGGAGGAAAACTCTAGTCTCTGTTATATTTGATCTGAAGTTTGGGTCTTAAAGTGTTAAAAGTGAAAACTGTAGAATACTTTTGTGAAATTTTTCCTAGAAATTATCGCAGTTGTAAGTTATACTGCTGCTATCTTATATAGATTCGCTTTGTACACAGTCACAGTCGTGCTGAACTAAGCTAAAAAAACAAAGAAGCCTTCTTGTCAGCACCAGTGCCTTGACAAGAATAGGCACACACACGTGTGTGTATGGAAGACAATGGTAGAAAAGGATTGTGAGTCCAAAGCCACATTGATTTGGAAAGGAACTCATCAAACTATCCGATACCAATGTAATTGGATCAGACACTGGTCCTCCAAAATCCAACTTAAATGGAAGAGCCCGATTTGGAGATGAATGCAAGAAAGAAGAACACATCCAACATTTTACGCTGTAGAGCTCTCTGACGCCCACTTGCACGTAGTTACGTCTCGGCCTCCCGCTGTAACAAAAGGAAGAAAAAAAAACAAAAACAAAGGGAATCCTTATCTGATCATTAAAGGGTGTACTTTTAGGTGCTCAATCTCACAAATTGGATTCAACATTAGATTTGAATGCCGATATATCCGATCCGTTGATATCCCTTATAGCCAAAGATGTCAATATTTGACAATTTAAACGAGAAGTAGTCACCCATGAGCAACGACGACGGGTAAACTTGTAATTAGGTGACGAGGGTTGGTATAAGAAGTAGATCAGTTGGTTGGACGTCCCTTTCTCCGCAGGGAACCCACCGACCCTACACCTAAACCCGGTAGGGAAGGAACCGTCTAGAATAACCAAACTACCATTACTTGCATCACTTTATTCCCTGGAAAATGCAAAATTTGCAAGCCTTTTTTCCAATCAAAGTAAAAGGAGGTGATTCTTCGCTTCTCTAATAAAAAATCCATTGTAGATAATCGAGTTTGGTGATATAAACATCTCACATAAATGAACTGAACCAGCTTTTTTCTTGGCTCAACTCCTTGTTTGGTCAGCTCGAGAGCTCGATCTTGATCCTTTTGAGCTCGGATGAGACTACATTTAGGGAAAGGTTAAGGCATCTGCATGTGCTCGTGAGCACTGGCTAGGAGGTTGGCTCCCTGACAAAAGGCCAGGACTTCAATGCCAAACCGTGCATCTGCCTAACCTGAGCTTGCCCATTAAAAAAAAAAATCTAACTCAAAATCCGGAAAAGTATAGCTTGCGTGGGCTACAATCATAGTCTATGGTTTAAACTATGGGGCCATTTTTTTAAACCAGCAACTTCACTGTACCCAAAAAAAAAAGATTACACGGTCGCGACCCTAAAAGATCTTTCTATTTATACCACTGACGGCAATCGGGATATACACAATCGGATTTTTAAGCATCCACTTCTATTGCCTGAAGCCTTATTCATCTCCCTTGAGCACGAGGGTTAAAATTATGTGACATCACGTTCTATTCCAACTAGATTACAAAAGCCGTTCGAATTGCGTCGTCACTTTGAACGACAACAACTACTAAATCCTACCATTGGTATTATGTTTAGCAAGTAATTAAGCCCATAAGGGCAACTGTTTCTTGCATGTGGAATACCAGGTTCGATCATCTTACAAAGAAATCCTTGCAAAGCGGAAGGCAAAGCTCCATAGTATGTCATAAATTCGTACGCCTCCTTTTGAGGGAGCTGAGCCATCAGTTAGATATCATTGAAATTAAAACAATCTAAGCAACTTCTAGCAGGCACTCACAAAAAGGCTTCAAGCGTATTGTTTCAAGTATGGTAATGTCTCTTGCTCGAAATTGCACCACGATACTTACCTCGCAATAATAGAAAAGGTAGAAAAGATCGATTAACATTAAAAATGACACACCTTGTTCCAATTTGCACTAAAAGTATGTCCCACCAGCTTACAAGTTAGCACGAAAGTCATTTACAACATGTTACTAAGACGTAGTTTTGATCATAATCCACCTTTTCTAAAATGTCAAAAGGTATTTGATGAAAGATTCTCAGCATCTTCTTTATGGAATATTATTAAAAATAGACTAGGCTTTAGGGATTTCCTTAAATATCTAAAATCAGATGTTCCTTCGTGTAGCTTTTTTCTTAAATGAAGAAAAATGACCCGTTATGTGCCTTAAACACCTTAATACAATTATGTTGGAGAATAGTTTGGGTAAGAATCTAATAATACTGGTTAGTGCTTTAATGAGCCGAACAGAGCTGAAATACAAGTGGCTCGGTTCATTTAGCAGAACTATTCATTTGCCACATTCAATTGAACTTAATCAGCCGAAATCAGCAGATTAAAATTCAAAAAAAGAACAAGTAGACAACGACAGAATCTTGGCAGATTCGACACATTTGGCATATTGAATAATAAATCAGCTGAGTCAGGCCCTCCGGCTCGCACCATACTCAACGGATTAGATCTGAATCTACCTATCAAGGTCGCTATTTGATTTGGATAATGACAACAACCATATGTGAGTGGCAACTGCATTTGCCCCATAACCCACATACAAAAGGAAACAGTGAAAATGAGACTCGCGAAGCCTTGCCTGGTTAGGATAAAATTTTATATCCAAAAGGTTTTACAGAAAAGGTATTGAAAGACTGTCCAGATTGGAGCACATAAATTCCATAAAACCCACTTTTATATATATATATATATATATATATATATATATATGTGTGTGTGTGTGTGTGTGTGCTCACACTCCCTTCAATTTCCTGCCCATTATTCTTTTTGTTACAAAGGGAGGTCAAAGCCTAACACACATGCACCGCCGGGAATCAAACTGATTTTCTGTCGATTATTAATTGCTTTACCAAAATGGCAGAAATTCCAGTTATGATGTTGCCAACATGCTACACTGGCAAAGGATCTACTATAACAAGGATATACATTGAACACAAGTTTTGAGAAGGATATGTACACCACCAACGCTTGGTTGGTTCAAGTGATTCAACACTTGTTTCCCATAAGCAAGATCTTGAGCTCGAGCCTTGTGAAGGAAGCAAACCAGCTTTGGTAAGATTTACCCCTATAGTGGGCCGACCCAGCTCGCACCAGATTAGTGAGGAAGCCTTCTGAACACTCGTTGTATACTTCACCATAAAAAGAAGAAGAAGAGAATATATCCACACCATCCTCTAACAAGATTATACTTTAACCCATTTCTCGTGAAAGAGAATCATACACCTACATAGAAATATCTACAAGTTGGGAAGTGTGTACCCTGAATATTGATTGAATGCATTCAATAACAAATCAAATTGTATTTGTTGATCATGTCCGATAATCGATATGCGTACGATATCAAGGTATGTTTGGTCAAATATATTTGTTGAAATAGCTGAATTTATAGGTATTGATGGAAATCGTCAACCCTTTCCCCTATCCGTGTAAGATGTCGGCCATAACATTTAGATTTCTCCTCCTATTCTGATAATATTATTTATAAAGGGATTTATTTAAATATGAAGTCCTCCCAGTACCCTCACATTAGTAGATAGTACAAAAGCTTATTTCTTAATTTGAACAAGCTTTGAAACAGTGTATTAAGATCCATTAAGCCTCATAATCGGATTTATTGTTGAAAACAAATACTGGATATCATTGCTAAACTACAATGAATATTTTATTATGCACAGATGAATGGAGAAAAACAATTACAGATCAGTCGTATAAAACTTATACTGCACGTAACGATATTTTAATTTGATTACTACATATACCATACGATTTATAAGATTGAAACTACAGGATAGTGGCCCCTACCAGGAAAACTTCATATCCTAAATTCATTTGCCAATGGAATGGTAATTCTTCAAGCTAGCCCAAATCCGGATCCAACATTAGTGGATCATGATTTCGAGCCCAGGATCACTTCTGAAGCAAACTGACGAGTATTCTGAGGAAGGTCGGAAAATGAACAGAACACAGGATGTTCATGTCCAACTTGTTCATATGTTCAGACATTGTTCACGAGCTGTTCGTAATGAGCCAAGTTCAGACATAAAAGAGGTGAGTTTGAACTCCTTTGTGCAGTTTGTGTTTGTTCGTATTCACGTCTAAGGTCGTCTCTTCTCACGCCTGTTTCTGTTGTAGCTCATGTTCAATAACAAAGGCCGTTTTAACTCAGTTTAAGTTGGTGGAAACGAGCCAACCCGAACCGATCTATGATCAGCTCGGTTGGCTTAGCAGCTTCAGTTCTAAGCCAGAGACGTGGTGGATCACACCGTACGCGTAACCCACACGGCGTCCGAGGCGGCACGAGTCCCTCGCGTCATCCCCGTCTCGTCTCTCGCAACCAAAGCTTTTCCCTTCCCCTCTTTCACTGCAAAAAGGAATAAAACGAACGGAAGTCTCGCTTCGTACCGAAACAATGGATAAGCTCCTTAAGTCCGTCCATCACCAACGACAATGACCAAAAAAACTCTCACAAACGATGACGAGCTCAACACTCGGTATTATTTGCTTTTCCTGATTAAAACTTTTAAAATAAAAGAGGAGACTAAAGTAGGACTTCTTTGAATACATATGTAGTTTTATTATTAGCTCCTTTTTTTTTGTATTTTTCCTCTCTGCTTAGTCTTTTTATCAGAGTGCATACAACATACATGCCCTTCAAAAACGGGAATGTAATCCGAAGAAAAACAAAACGATGTGAGGAAACACAGAAAGGGAAAGATGATGGTAGTTGGAGGGATTTTTTTTCTTTCAAAATTTCCTTTATTTTATACCTGGGTTATACTAGGATTTCTCTCGGAAAACGGAGGCCAATCCGGCGACGATCCTGCCTTCCTTCTGGTTAGTCTTCGGCTTGACCGCCGGCGGCGTCCATTCCGTCACCATCACCCTTACCTGACCACGGTTGCCGTCTCCCTTTTCCTCGCGGTGGTCGCGGCCAAAGCGCAACTCGAACTCGCCGGAAAAGGTAGCGATGGGCAAGCCGGAAGGTTTCACGGAGATGACGGAGAGATCACCCTTCTCTTCTTTATCGCTCGCCGTCTTCCTTTCGTAAGGGGAAAGCCATTTAGCTCGCATGTATTCCGGTTTCCGCCAAGGGGGAACGTGGAGCCCCTTTTTCTTCAGAGATTGCTTGGCTGCCTCGGAGACGATGGTGACGATCTGATGCAGCCGGTCAGGTTTCCCGACGAAGATGGACGGCAGAGATTGCAGCACCGCACGGTATTGGCTTGTCGACCTCGCGATCTCGAACTCCGACTTGAAATCGACGTCTACAATCAGTCGCTCAGGCGACTCTCCCGACCAAGTCACCATCACGTCGATATATTCATATTCCCCTTCAAAACCCAAAATCCAACACGATCAATAACGATCAACAAGGTGTCTTCATTGTGGTTAGAATTCCGGGAGAGGAGAAAAGAGAAACAGAGGTGAAAAAGAGATCGGAGGGTTTACCGGCAGGGAAAGAAGGGAATTGCTCCCATTTGGATCTGCAAACGGATGCATCGTAGCCGAGAGCGAGGAGGCCTTCGATAACCAAGGATCGTAACGAGACGTTTTTCCTGCAACTCTTTCCTTTCGAATCCACGATCTTCGCCGTATCGGCCAGGAGATTCCTCTCCGCAACACTTGCACAAGGCACCAAGCTCTGAAAAGCCAAATTTACCAGAAATTAAACCAAAATGGAGGGAAATTTCGGAAAACAAAAGGAGAAGAGGAACGGATGCATTGCATGTAGGGGCAGTTCAGTTTATCTTATCCGATTTCCTATCTTCTCCGAAAAACAGGATTTTGTACTATTCCGTTACCCTGAGTATCTCGGAAGGCTCGCCGGAAAAGGACGAGTCGCCGTTTTCCTGTTCATCGCCGGAGACGTCACTGTCGTTGGCTTTGCCATTGAAGCAGTTGCAGCGAGAGCGTCCACACTTTGTCTGCTTGTCGTTCTCCTCGATGAAGTTCTGAACCATTTTGGCGAGGCAGACAGAGCTCGGCTCGATCTCGCTTCCGGCCCCGTTTGTTTGCTCGCCGGCGGATGTACGGTCTGAGTAGTTTTTCAGGACGTTCGGGAACTGCCGCTCGAGTATCCGCTTGATGCGTGACTTCGCCGGCAACGGCTTGGCTGCGCTGGTGGCATCGCTCTTGACGGGCTTCAGCATGCCGGAATCGACTATCGGCTGGATCTTCATTAGAAAGCCCTTCTGAGGAAACAAGACCCTACGCCTCCATTTTTGTTTGCTCGTGCAGACGTTGAACCAAAGGAAAGAAAGGAACAACAAGCCCGAGCCTTTCCAGAGAAGGAAGAGATGAAGGAAGCGGGAAGAAAGCTCAATCAAGAAGCTTCCAGGCCAAAAGGAAGTCAAGAAAGGGTATAAAAATTGTAATGCAGAGATGAACGACAAAAACTCGTCCGAGAAATGAAAAGCTTCGTTCTTTTGATGGAGAAGACGAGAAAGCAGGCTTGAACGAGGCGAGACTCGGTAATCACCAACTCTTTACAGACAAATCCCCCGAAAACGAGAAAAATACGAAAAAAGTATAGAAACTCGCGACGATCGAAAGCCTCCGGACTCGTAATTGCAAGCGGAGAGCTTCGAGAAATGAGCGGACGAAAATCTGACCGATTTTGAAAGAGCGGTCACTTTTGACGCTGAGAACTCATTAACATTTCCCGGAACATTATCTATCCGCACACTCAAGGATCATGAAAAGAGGATGAAACTCCTTCATACCTTTCCCGAGCATTCAAAACCTGCGACTCCAGTATGGCCATTAATTTTTAGCTCAGTGCCCTAACTCGAAGCAATGAAGCTTCACAAAAGAACTCGATGAAAGGAAAAGCAAAGGGGAAAGAGAAAGAGAGAAAAGTGAAAAAGAAGGACGCTCGCGTCAAAGCCGGACATGGATCAGAACGCGTGATTCTCACCCCTTCTTATGATTTTCTGTGCACTCCGAGTCTCTCTCTCTCACATTAGTGAGAGAAATACACGAGAACGTACGTTACGCCGTTGGCTCCTATCAAGGAAGTGCAGCACCGGCAGATAAGGGAACCACTTGCCGGAAACACGTCCGTGGAGAGATTTGACGGCCCTCCGTCTCCGTAAAGTACCGTCTTGTTATCCAGTACTCTTACTCGCCGGAGAATCGTTTACCGGTGGCTTGCAATAACTCCTTCCGTCGTCTTCTTTCACCTCCTGCGACCTTGAGGGAGGCAGCATCTCCTTATTATAGAGCGAAGAGATGACGTGTACTACGAATCCCTTATCACGTATTCCTGTGATTAAAAATGGCGAAAGTGCGAATCTACAGTTTTGCCCTTGAACACCTTTTTATGGCTTGAAGTGTTCTCAAAGACTTGTTTCCTTTTAGTTTTAGCCTTTCTTGTGGGGTCCGTCATTTTCTTTGAAAAAATTGAGGGGTACTCTTCCGTAAATTGATACAATCATCGGGGTTGATACGATATCCATCGAGGGCGGTGGTTAGAACTGTGCGTGGTCGTACCGAGTTGCTTCTAAATTGGTTCTCCACTCTTCCCTAGCTCGTTCGTAGTTCGTTAACTCGAGCGGGTTCATTAACGCGATCATATTAGATAGCATAATTAAGCATATAAACATATACATGTGTCATATAATTCTTGATTACATATTTAACTAAAATTTAAAAGAAAAATTTGCACCTAGTTCTTTTGGGTACAATGGAAGGCCGAATTCGGATGCACGGTGAATCGACCAATAGACGTGACCCATTGCTCTTTGTGCGAGTTATATCTTTACCTTTAACAAAGCGGTTCGCCTAGCTCATAGTTTGTTTACATTTTGGCTCGAGTGAGACGAACTAACGAGCAGAATACGAACAAAATCTCGAGTTAGGAATGAGTCTGAAGCTTGCTTACTAGGCCTTAGCGGTGGGCCCCGTTTCGCCTGTGCGGCACATTTGCTGCCAGCGGTTTCGAGTCTACAGAGACGTCCACAAGCTTCGGCAGATCGGCCCACTAATTCCGAACCTAACTGCTACAGAAATATCCTCTGCTTAACTTAGCGTTATTTTCCTTGATATCGCGAACCAATCAAGTATTGTTGTAAAAATCAAAGAAAAAAGAAAGTATTTGCAATCCACGGCCCCATCTTCAGATAATTTTCGAAATGGCAGCCTTGAGTGCTAAATTTTAATATGGCAGCATAACTACCTTTTTTTTCCCGAATGGGCTGGTCTTGCATCACTTCCAGGCACGCATGCGAGTATACTCGAGAGAAATTGGGGTGTAATCAGGAGATATAGGGTATAGTCTGGTGAAACAGGAGTACAATCAAGGGATGGAACCACAAGAGTGTACTCGAGAGAACGAGTTAGATTCTCGGGAGGAGTTTCCCAGGGTGGATGTTTGCTGAACACAATTTGAAGCAGATAGTATTTGTTTAAGGCAGTAATCCAGGGAAGTATTTGGAAAATGTTCAAATCAAAAGGTTGCTATATGCTTAGAGAGACATTGATGGTCAGGTTTGATTTGGTTTTAGGCTCAACCAAAATCAAACTACACCATTATAAGTCATAAAACTGAACCAAACCGCAGAAAGACCAATATCTTACTTGACTAGGAGGAATCAACCCACACACAAATCATGAGGCTCCTCGGCTCTTGCAGCATCCGACTCCAAGTTGATCTCGGGCTCACCATGCATCAGTGGTTCCCTTTGGTGGCTCTCACCATCATCATTTGATCGCAGTCAGCATTCTCTTGCGTTTCTCTTGGCGGGTCTGGAGGCTCGGGTTCTCTCGACGATACCCACGGTTTGTGTTACCAAGAAATCAAAAAGAAACCAAACCAACTTCAGCTCTAGCTTGGTTACCCATGGTTTGTTTTAACATGCCCTTAACGTCAATTACTACATGCAGCTTCTCTTTGTTGGTTAGTATAAATGTGGAATCTGAGACCACATGGGATTGAAAAAAGTTTAATTTCGATTATGTGTGTAGGTGTGTGTGTGTGTGTGTGTGCATGCACGCTCGGGCTTGCGTGTGGGTTGATTTAGTTCCTAATGGTCCAGTTTCAACCTTCAAATTAAGAAACAAAATAGAAGAAAAAAAAAGAAAGCTGAACCAAACCAGATCACGGGTTTGGATCAGTTTAATTGGTTTAAACACCCTTGTGTAGATCGGATGGCTCCTATACTGAACTTGGTGATGGCAGTTTCACTTCGGTTAGCTAATCTAACGATACAAGTATGGTTTACATGGTCAGAATGAAAAACAAAAAGAATTTTGAAATAAAGTATTTTCGGTGCAAAAAATAGATTTTATTAATTGTCAAAATTTTATGCATGGGGTACCATTGAATTAGAACAGTGTATCAACTTGTTTGGTCTTGCATTACGAGTTCGAAGCCCGAATAAAGGAGGTTCGTGTTAGGTAGTTGGTGACCTAAAACTCTACTGGGTATTTTGGCATGGTTTTGGCTATGTGGACCATTGAATAAAATCATGATCGAAGATATGGTTGCAAACATGTGAACCCAAGAGCCAATTAAACCCACGTATCTTTTTCTTCTTGTTTTTTATGGGAAACCACCTTCAAGTGATGAGAAGAACCTAACATATATCTCCGAGATGAGGTTCCTCAGGCAAGCTATGATCGCAATGAGTGGACTTGACGGGTATACCTGTACCTCGACCCATTTCTAGCCTTAATTTTGTGTTGGGTACCCATGCTGTTAGCTGCAGCAATGTGCATGGGTTTGGATCTTTTTTTTTTCTCAACGCGTAAGGAGGCTTGATTGTAATATATATATATATATATATATATATATATATATATATATATATATATATATATATATATATATATATATATATATATATATATATATATATAGAGAGAGAGAGAGAGAGAGAGAGAGAGAGAGAGAGAGAGAGAGAGAGAGAGAGATTACCTTTGGCATATGCATACTTATATTTACCCCTCACTTTTAGGGCATGATTGTGATAAGGTTGTACACTATATTTTTAAAACATCCTTGTAACTTTCCAATTTGAACTCATGCCTCCCAAAAATAAAAGCACACACGCACACACACACACACACACACACACATATATATATATATATATATATATATAGATACACATCTATATATCTACATATATGTATTTATGTGTATATATAGAGTGATTAGATGCTGCTCACTCCTTTCTTACCATTGCCTTTTAACGTTCTTTTATAAAATCCTTAGAATTTTTTAAATTATACTCATCACCAAAAACCAATGGATGAGCATATCAAAGATGAGTAAGAATATATATATAAGAAAATTGAGAGTTGCTCGATATCGTCTCATGTTGGACTCTACTAGATGATCTACATCATTTGTGTGACCATATGAATGATGCAAATCGAGTCACCCATCACATCGAAATAAGGATCAATACTATTTATGTGATGCATGATGAACACTTTGATCACCACCGTTTGATTGATCGCACATACAGTGATGATGATAAAATAATGTTTAGTATAGAAGGTTGTCTAGCAGTTCTCTCTCTCTCTCTCTATATATATATATGTATGTGAATATTGGATTTGCTTACTCATACTTCTATTGCTTTTTGAGAGTATAATTGTAATTTCAAAGATTGTGAGAGTATTTAAAGAATCACAAAGGTCAACCTTATTACATTAAAAAGACAATGGTTGGATATGAGTAGGAAGTGTTACTAAGATCTAGTCAAATATATATATATATATATATATATATATATATATATATATATATATATATACTTCTTTTGATAACTCGTGTATACGGGGTGAAAAGATACTTAAGTGATTGTAATACCTGAACCGTTTGGGTTGGATTTGGAGTATCCACAAGTCGGACCAATAATAGAGTGCCTTGATGCTGACCATCCTGCCCACAGGGGGGCAGTGCCGTTTATTGTCTGTCACGTTCTCGAGCATCCCTTTGGGTTATTGTAAGTACTTTGCTTGTAGGCGAATCTTTGAGCGATTCACAGTTATTTGTTTAAGTTGGAAGGATTTTCCTTCGTTATTCTTTGAATTATTTTCTTACCGAAATGGCATTCTTGGGTTGTTTAAACCTAAAGCCATTAAAAGTCTTTTGTGCGTGTCAGGCTTCACCCTCCCATTATAACCCAAAAAATGAGAATTGTCCTTTTTCCTTTTCAAGTTTCGCTTACTAATTACGCTACAACTACCAATTTGTCAACAGGGGAGTGCTTGACTTATGGCTCAGGGTCACAATCAGTAATGAATGAAGATCGAGATCGTAGTAAGATCTTACAATATCGAACTTTCTACCTTAAGAGGGTCATTAGATTTTAAGATCAAATGGAGATCTTGACAATCACAGGCAGATCTACATGCTTCACACTAGTCTTTTCATGAATGGCGTATGAAAAGATAAGATCTTGCTCAGGTGCATAGTCATTTTGCGCACGTATGAAAATATAGTATCTTGCTCACCTTTATCAATGCATATTCATGCATTCTCGTACGTGATTGAAAAAGTTACAACAATATTTAGAAAGATATAAAAAACAATTTTATTATATTTATATCCTCCAAAATAAATAAAAAGTTTGATATACGTCCAAGTTTCATTACAAATACAAGACATATGTATAAAAAAGTAGGAGTTGCTAAACACTTATTCATGTAGGACTCGTTTTAATTGGGCTTTACGATCGAAGAGATGGAGGTCTATATTAAAAAAAGTTAAAATAAGGTAAAAGTTCGAATTTATACTTTTGCATTTTCATAAAGTTTACTTTCACATTTGCTTTTTAAATATATATTATCCAGCTCTTCAATGATGTGCTACAATGAAAAATTCTATCAACTCTCCCTTCCCTCTCTATATACATACATATATATATATATATATATAATTTTTGAATCATGTCCATCACTAATATTCTCCACTTCATCAATTTTTTTAGCATGAGAATAATAATCATATCTTTTATTCTTTTCTCAAAATATTTAAATTTTTCAATTTGAATTTATACCATCGAAAAACAATCATTGATATTAGGTAGGTAGGATTCATTTTTCTTATATATATTATATGTATGTGTGTATATATATATACAGAAAGGTTACCGAGTTCAGTACTCTCTTAGATTCTGCGTAACACCATTTTGAGAAGGAAAAGATTTTGTCAACTCAAAGGAATGTTGGAAAGAGAGGCGGAAGCTTAACACACAACGTGCACCCCCTGGGGGTCGAACTCCCCACAAGGAGCAACGGCGTTGAGTTAATGCTCTCGGTGCACATGAAAACAGACTTTGGTCAATGACGAAACAGTGGAAAAAGTTGAGGAAATAAGGCTTATTCAGTGAGTTGTTGTGAGAGTGTAAAGACTCGAAAGAGACACGACCATGGGAAAAGGCAGCAAATATGAAGAAAACTCCAACAAGGAGACGCCAAACTGGAAATGGCAAAAAAGCAGTACAGTAGAAACGCTAACCTAACCCACGGGGATTTGATTTTCGGTTCATCCAAAACCAATACACTGTATAACAATATAAGACCCAACATGAAAATGCACCACCAACACGACACAATCCACCCAAACTAAAGGTGCTCGTGTGAAGCTGACCTGCTTTTGAAACTAGCACGTATATTCTCAAAAACATAATTGCTGTCAATATAACACCATACATGATCTCCACCCCGAATGCAAAATGACACAATATGAGAACAACCAAAAATACGGAACTGTGGCCCCTAATCACAAGGCAGCACGTGAAGGTCTGCAGTAACGGTGACTCTTGCGTATTGCATGATTTTAAGGACATACAAGGACATGCGTTCTTAATTAAATGGTTTAGGGCGCTTACATTTGCTTTGCCCACAAAAATAGATCACGAGACATGTAATTCATGTGAGAATCCATGTCTGGCATTAATCAAACATAGAAAACACACAAGAGATTTCATTTCTGCTAGCAAATGTGCTCTCTAGTTGGGATTCCTTCATTGTCCAGTCTATCAAACACGGGAGATGTTGGAGGACCAATTATTTTAGGAATATGTAATGACATGTTATATACTTAGTATACTAAAGGATGCTCATCTTGATAACCTTTGGTTATGGATGGGCATAAGGCCTTATTCATAAGAATCATGCAATAAGAAAGGATGACCCTTTTTTTTATTGCATGAACCGATTGCATTTACAAATAAAACATATTTCACATAAATAAAACAATTTTTATTTCTAAAATAATCTGAATAAAGAATGAGTCATTTCTCTTGACTGAAATGCACATCTTAAAAAGGAAAAGATAACAAGGATAAAATATGAAAGAGAGTTACAAAAAATACACAATTTCTTTTACAAATCTCCTCCGTCTGAGATCTCTCTTTGCTACCTTGTGAAACCTCTTCAAAGAAGGTGTGCGAAGTGATCCAAAGCCCAACGACTTCTGCTCCTTATGCAACAAAGAAACCTACAGTGGTATTAAAGCGAACATATCCTCACATGCTCCACCAAGCACCGGAATTTACAACTAGATCAGCCATTGCAGGCTCGATCAAGGTACGCCGTTGATATATTCAAAATATAGAGAAAAGTTTAAACAAGAAGAAGAAAACAGTAACCAGTTCGGATCGAACAGCAATATGATCAAACCTTTGTTTCTCTACATCGTTTTTCTTCTTTCGGTTGTTTGCTCTCCAATTTTTCATAACAAAAAAACAAAACAAATTCTATTATAAAAAATACAGTCTAAAATCAGAAAAGAAGGAGGGAAATCTATACCGAATCAGATCGAGTGACTTTCTCTTCTTTACTTTTGACTATGGATCAACTACATTGATTTGAATAGAAGGGCCTTTTAAGCAAGAAGACTGAAACATTCGATGAGATCTTATATTGATCTAATACATCTTTCCTTTTGATTTTTCCTTTTTTTTTAAAGTAAGAGATCACCCTGCATGGCTGGTCCCAAGCCCAGTTAAAGGAGGAGGGTTGTATTAGGCTTTCGACAGCTAGCATAAAACTTTGTCAGATTTTTATACCATGGATTACACAAATTATGAGCATTTTTTTAGGGCATCCCTGCCTAGCGACGCGTTGTAGAGCCCGAATGCAGTGAAAAGTAAGTAAAGGTCGCTACATTTTCGCCCGGATGTAGTGAATCAATTGTAGAGAGGGTTCCCACATCATGGACGGGTGTGGGTAAAGAAGTTAGTCCTGCCACTTTACCGCCCGAATATAGGGAATAAATTACAAAGAGGGTCTCCACATTTTCAATATGGATGAATGCAGGGGTAAAAAAGGTAGTCCTAGATAATAAGATTCGTATTGGTTCCTTGAATTTCGAAATATTGTTCGGTAAGCTAATGGATGTGATAGATACTATGATTCGGAGAAAGATTCATATTCTATGTTTACAAGAGACAAAGTGAGTTAGAGAAAAAACAAAAGAGATTGAGGATACAGGTTTTAAATTATGGTACTCAGGTAAGGAAAAAGCTAGAAATAGAGTTGGTATTATCATAAATAAAGATTTAAATGATAATGTAGTAGACATACAATGATATAGTTACCGAATCATGATGTTAAAATTAGTGTTAGGAGTAGAAGTTTTGAATATAGTTTGTGCTTAGCACCCTAAGTAGGACTAGAAGATAGTATAAAGATGGTTTTTTGAGAAGAGTTAGATAAGGTGATTCAAAGAATTCCACAAAGGGAGATGATTTGTTTAGGAGTAAATGGATATGTTGGTAAAGAGGCACTAGGATATGAAGATATTCATGGAAACTTTGGTTTTGGGGATATAAATGAGGAAGGTAAGAAGATTTTAATTTTCCTATGGCATTTGACCACTTTATAGTCAATACGATTTTCAAAAAATGAGATGAATATTTAATTACTTATAAGAGTGGCTTATCACAAACACAAATTAATTACTTTATTTGTAGAAAAAAAAGATAGAGCATGTTGTAAAGATTACAAGGTAATTCTAGGAAAAAGCTTAACCACCCAACATCGACTTTTAGTTATGGATTTACAAATAAAAAAATAAAAAAGAAGAAAAGAGTGTATCGAACTATTCAGACTAAATGGTGGAACCTCAAAAGCGAGAAAGAAGATATATTTAAACAAAAAGTCCTTCAAGGAGATGTTTGGAATTATATTGTTATACCTTATGATATGTGGACCAATATGGCTATACATATTCGAAAAGTGGCGAAAGATGTGGTAGGTGAATGTAAGGGAGGTGTACCAGCACAAAAAGAAGTTTGGTGGTGGAGTGAAGTAGTGCAAAATAAAATCAAGGCAAAGAGGGCATGTTACAAATTACATTATGCTAAGAAAACTAGTGAAACTTTAGAAGCTTATAAGAACGCAAAGAAAGAAGCAAAAAATATCGTCGGTGAAGCAAAAGCTAAAATTTGTGAGGATTTATAAAAAACTTAACTCAAAAGAGGGTGAAAGAGATATTTTTAGGATAATTAGGGTTAGAGATAAGAAAACTAAAGATCTTAATTTTGTTAGATGCATCAAAGATGAGGATGAAAATTTCTATTGGCAAATGATGATATAAGAAATAGATGGAAAAACTATTTTTATAAGCTTTTTAATAAAAATAAAGATGTTAGTATTAACTTAAGAGATTTAGCCAAATCAAAAAAGTATATAAACCATAATTTCTACTGACATATTCAAAAGGATGAAGTTGAAGAGACTCTTAAACATATGAAGGGTGGTAAATTAGTAGGATCAGACAATATTCTTATAGAAGTTTGGAAAATCCTAGGAGAAACATGAATCACTTGTTTCACAAGACTATTTAATGAAATATGGAGAAACCAAAAGATACCTAAAGAATGGAGAGCGAGTACACTTATACCCATACATAAGAATATGAGAGACATAATTCTGCGAATTATCAAGGTATCAAGTTAATGAGCCATACTATGAAATTGTGGGAAAGAATTATCGAACGTAGGTTAAACAAGTACCGAGTACAACAGAAAATCAATTTTGATTCATGGTAGGAAGATCTACTATTGAAGTGATTCACCTTTTGACACGTCTTATGGAACATTTTAGAGCAAAAAAGAAAGACCATCACTTGATATTTATTGATCTAAAAAAAACTTATGATTAGGTATCGAGGGAGGTTCTTTGGAGAACCTTGAAAAAAAGAGGTATCCCATTGACATACATAAACCTTATAAGAGACATGTACGATGGTGCAAAAATATGTGTGAGGACTTATGAAGGAATGACAGACTTCTTTGAAGTTAATATTGGGTTACATCAAGGATCAACTTTAAGAACATACTTATTTATAATGGTGATTGATGAGTTAACAAAACATATTGAAGATGAAATACCTTGGTGTATGTTATTTGCATATGACATTGTGTTAGTGAAGGATTCTAAGGAAAAAGTTAATAGAAAATTGGAACTATGGAGAGAAACATTAGAAAGTAAAGGCTTCCGACTTAGTAGAACAAAGACACAATATATGGAATGTAAGTTTGATCATTTGGTTACTTGAGAGGACATAGAAATTAAAATTGACATACATTGCATTCCCCAAAAGGAAAGTTTTAAATACCTAAGGTCAATTTTTCAGAATGATAGAAGAATTGATGGAGATGTTACGCATAGAATTAATGCTGGTTGGTTAAAATGGAAAGGAACATCAAGTATTCTTTGTGATAAGAAGATACCATTTAAGTTAAAAGGTAAATATTATAAAGCAACAATTAGACTAGCCATGTTTTATGATTCTGAGTGTTGGGCAGTCAATCATGAACATTTACAAAAAATATCGGTGACAGAAATGAAGATGTTGAGATGGATGAGTGGTCATACAAGAAAAGACTGTATACATAATGAGGTTATTAGAAATAAATTGTGTGTGGCACCAATAGAGGATAAAATGAGAGAATATCATTTAAGGTGGTTTGGACATATTGAAAGAAGATCAAAAGAAGAACCTATAAGAATGTATGAAAAACTAGATTTTGAAAGTATTAAAAGAGGTAGAGGACAACCACAAAAGTGTTGGAAAGAAACAATAAAGAATGATCTAGCTTATTGTGAGTTAACTACTAACATGACACATGATAGGGCTCTATGGAAACAAAGAATCCATGTAGGCGACCCCGCCTAGTATGGGAAAAGGCTTAGGGGTTGTTGTTGTTGTTGTTTACAAAAGTGTAATCACTTCTTGGGAATATTCAATGTAATCACAACCAAGTATGATACGACAATTGAGTTGCATGTTCACTTACTCTTGCAATAGTATAACTCCTTTATAATGAAAGAGCCTGACAATATAGTAGAACGATAGTATGGTAGAGCATGTTAAAAAAATGATCATGAAGGCTAGAGACTTAGTTGTGGCAAACTCAACCATCCTTGATCCCATCTAGATATCCACAATACTGAACAACTTTCCCACTTCTTGGGATATAGCTCCTACTGTCCTTAGGGTTAATGAAATTATTTTGCTAGCCCAACTCCCTCTAAAATTTACAATTAAACAAAAGCACTTAGAAAAATGACAAAAGGAAAAAATTGCCTCTTGCTCAAGATGTCTTTGACTCCAATTCCTAAAACCACTAGAACAAAAGAAAACAAATAATTTTTTGATAAATTTAATAAAAAAAGGTCAAGCATTTAAGAAATTATAGGGATTCACTTTTTTGTTAATATGCTTCAACTATGAAAAACTGAGGCACTGCAAAAGTATTGTTGTAATCGCAAGAACATTGATAATAACACTTAACACGGCTAGTAGAAGGAGAAGCATGAAGTAGTTTGCATGAACTCATGATATCTTCATCGGGACTAATGTTTCTAGTTGGTGGATTGACTCTAAAGCAAAACATTACATTGCAAAGAGCAAGGATGGAGCAACTCACCAAAAAGTATAGTGACCCAAAGAACATCGTATCTATGTGAGAAACCACACCTATTCTAATATGCTAGGAATCGGGTCCTTTATGATCGATGTAGCATGTACTCTTGTATTACTCACCAATATATTAATTGTGCTCTCTATAAGGCACAATTTAGTTTTTATGCCTATATTGATAAAAAATTGCTTTGAGATTAGATTTTTTCTAAGAAGGTGATGATAGGGAAACATGATTGTGTATTTTTTGTTGGTATCTTTTATTCGGATGGTGACTCGATTCGGCTTAATAATTTGAATAATGAAGGGCCATCAACTTCTTTTAGTTATATTGGTCGTGTAACACTTTTAGATGTCAACAGATGGCATATAAGGCTAGAGCATGTTAGTCCAAATAAGTTAAAGAAATTAGTAACCTTTGACTTATTATCTGCATTTGATGAAACCACATTTAATAAATGCAAGGCTTACATTTAGAAAAAAATGATGAGAACACTGTTTCTCAAAGAAACAAGAAAACTCATAAACTTATTAGATATCATTTACATTAATATTTGTGGACCTTTTAGAATAAAGTCCTATCATGGAAATGTTTATTTTATAACCTTTCATGACTATTTGAGAAATGAATCTTAAGTAATAGACATATTCAAAAAATAAAAACAAGAAGCTTAAAATCAACTAAGATACACACTTAAAGTGCTCATATCCAATTGAGGTGAGGAATACACATCAACTGCGTTTTCAAAATACTGTAAGAAATATGGAATAGCTAGGCAAAATATAATTCCTATAACACCTCAAGAAAATGATATAGCTGAATGATATAACAAGACCTTTTTAAATATTAAAAGGTCTAAGTTAAGAGATGCTTATCTATCAAAAGTATTTTGAGTTGAAGCAATGTCTATAACTATGTATGTCATAAACATAGTCTCTTATAAGGTTGTATCTTCTACACCATATGAGTTGTAATATGATAGAAACTAGACCTTAATTACCTACAAAGATGAGACTTTATAGTACATGTTAAGATCTTAGACCAGTCTAGAGATAAACTAGATGATAAATCTTTAAGGTGTATCTTTATCGGATACCCAAAGAAATTAAAAGGATACTGATTCTATCACAAAGACCTTAGGTTGATAGAAAGTGAGAATGTTGAATTCTTAGAGGATACTAAGAATCTCATAATTATAGATAATGATGATATTGGTAGTGATTCTTTAGATATTTATAAATCACCATTTGAACTCATAGAAATTGAACCATATGACCTTCTCTTGCAAACTAAAACATTAAATGATCATATGAGACCATAAGCTCCTCTATCCTACTTAAGGGACTATCATACTTGCTTAACTAAGGGAGGATGTTATTCAATAGATTTAGATGAAGTGATTGATAACCTAATTTATTAGGAAGCTATGACCTCATTTAAATCACCATGTTGGGTAAAGAGAATAAACAAAAAATTGATTTTATTGAGAAAAACTAAGTCTAAATGTTGACAATTTTACCACAAGAAAGGAAAGTAATTGGTTGTAAGTGTATATTGAAAAAAAATACAAAGTTAATGGTTCAATAAAAAAATTAAAATGAAGTTTATTGCAAAATGAAGGAATTGATGTTGATACATATTTTCCTATTGTGAATTTGTATTCATAAAAATTATTTTGTAATTGTAGTATTTTATGATTTAAATTTATGTATAGTAGATATAAAGACTGTTTTTCTAAATGGTGACCTTAATGAGATAATTTACATGAAACAACCAAAACGTTATGTAATTAAAGGTCATGATGACATGGTATATAGGTAGCAGAAATCTCTATATAACCTAAAATAATTACTTCATTAATGGTATTTGACTTTTTAAAATGCTATTATAGAACTTACGTTTGTGGATAATCAGTTTGATCACTATGTCTATGTTTGAAATAATGGAAGCCACTTTGTCATCTTATTACTTTATGTAAATGGCATCTTGTTGACTGGTAATGATAATGATATAATTATCAAAACCAAGTCATAATTAAGATCTAAGTTCGAGATAAAGGATACACGAGAAGCATCTTATATCTTGAGTATAAAGATGATTGATTATTGTGAAAATACACACTGTATATCCTCGTCATCGAATTGCCACTCTAAGTGGGGTTGGCCATATGGATTATAAGTCGCCATTGAGATTGATTTTCTGTCATATTAGCATTTACATTTAATAAAGCAATACAGTGTCTTATTATTTCCTTGTGATGCTTTAGCGCCTTCCTTGTCCTCTTCTGAAAAGTTCAAGTTCAACATTTCACCTCTAAAAACTCTATTTGGCCACCTCTCCAAATGCTCAAACCACAACTGTGTTTGTTGCAAAGGTCACCGCTACAATAATATGTAAAATATCTTATTTTTTCAAAATAAAATCACATGAAATTCATTTTCCCAGCCACATGGCTTTTCATATATTTTATGTGTAGTTAAATATTGAAATGTTTTGAATTTGTGTGCATCTTTAGCTTCAAACTGATCAAGCAACAACAACAACAACAACAACAACTAAGCCTTTTCCCATACTAGACGGGGTCGGCTACATGGATTCTATGTTTCCACAGATCTCTATCGTGTGCCATGTTAGCAGTTAACTCCCAATAAGCTAGATCATTCTTTATTGTTTCTTTCCAACACTTTTGTGGTCTTCAAACTGATCAAGCATGTCTAATAATTGAAAACAGGATCTCAAAATGTAGGCATTCCTCCTTTATTTTCAAGCCACATTTACGTCTCTAAAAGGTGTCATGAATGTATTCAATAGCAACCTAGACTTCAGGCCCACTCGGTAAAACCGTGTGTTGACTCATCGCAATTCTTTTCATAAAGTTTGTAGTACCACTAAAGAGTCGTCAATGCCAAGAAAGTTTGAATGAGTCTGACCAAAGACTTGTCCAAGGCAAAACCTAATAAATTATCGGGCACAGTTTCCTTCCCCTTTTCTTTCCCTTTTTCTTTTTTATAATGGAGAGGCCGAACCCGAATGAGCATGGCCCTGGTATTGAATTCATGACCTTCAACATGTGAGTCAATTCCCTAGCCAGGAGAGGCTTGCTCATTGGGCCCGGCAACGTTTATTTTCATAATAGGGAAAGCAAGTGAATGGGTTGGATCCTCTGATGAGACCGATCTGTAATTAGACTTGATGCTGCCACTATCCAGTTCAATATCCAACTAGCTGGAACCAAACCTTACAAGCTGCAACTTCATGAGAAGATAAGCTCTTGATCGATTTCTTTTCACTTTCTTGGTATCCGAAAACTTGAATGCTTTATATGCCACATGGTATATAATATGATAACGTATGTTTACTCTTAAATCAATGCTTTATGTGCCACATGGTATATAATAATTTACCTATATTTCACAATTCATAATACCATGGATTACCTGTATCTTATAATATCATTATGTAAACCCCAAAGGCTTAATATTATCGCGTCATATGACCAATTAAAAGCTCCACGAGTTCCAGGATAGAAAACAATTTTATACTGAAAAAGCCCCATTGAGAGTAGACTTGATCAAGTTACTAAACATGATCTTAGCCAAAAAGTTAAGAATGAGTAGTGCTTCGCTCGCTTGAGAACAACTTGAGCCAAGTATTTGTGAAATCAAGCTTCGTTATCACGCATGTCAAGATCAACAAGTCTGAATCAAGTTCGAGTTATCGGCAAGCCGATCTCTAGTAGTTAACGAGCAACTTGTGTTACATGGCACCCTTAGTTCATGCTAACCAAACTACTGACGTAACGACGTAGCCAATTAAATCTATAACAGCATTGATTAAAATTAAAGTGAAACAAAAAAAGACCCACTTTAACAAAGGGAGGGAACAATGAAAAAGGAAAAGGATGTGTAAGGCTGATCGTGTAAAAAGTTCTGATTGTGATTTCAAAGTGGGGACCCGTTCTCACGTTCCATGTCAATTGTGAGGGCAAAAGCCTAACTAAATCTTATTTCATGGAAATATCATATATTTTCTCTCGCAAAAACCCTAGAAAAGAAGCTAATGTTTCCAAATCAATACAAACCGAGTTTGATGTCATACCCAAAAATCCAGTTCCAAATGGGGTAATTTAACCCGATATTCAAATTCTCTTAGATATAAAAAGTTACCGTGTTAACATTATACATCTAGTTCAAGGTATCTTTTGAATTTCTTATGGACACGAATCGTGACATGACCCGAAAAACTTGTGATGCAGCCTGAATCGAACACATGACCACTCCGAGGGCATGAGTGGTAGTACAACAACAACAACAACAACTAAGCCTTTTACCATACTAGATGGGGTCGGCTACATGGATTCTTTGTTTCCACAGATCCCTATCGTGTGCCATGTTAGCAGTTAACTCCCAATAAGCTAGATCATTCTTTATTGTTTCTTTCCAACACTTTTGTGGTCGTCCTCTACCTCTTTTAATACTTTCCAAATTTAGTTTTTCTAATCTTACAGGTTCTTCTTTTGATCTTCTTTCTATATGTCCAAACCATCTTAAACGATGTTCTCTCATTTTATCCTCTATTGGTGTCACTCCTAATTTGTTTCTAATAACCTCATTATGTATACGGTCTTTTCTTGTATGACCACTCATCCATCTCAACATCTTCATTTCTGTCACAGACATCTTTTGTACATGTTGATGATTAACTACCCAACACTCAGAACCATAAAACATGGCAGGCCTAATTGCTGCTCTATAATATTTACCTTTTAATTTTAATGGTATCTTCTTATCACAAAGAATACCTGATGCTCCTTTCCATTTTAACCAACCAGTATTAATTCTATGTGTAACATCTCCATCAATTTTTCCATCACTTTGAAAAATTGACCCTAGGTATTTAAAACTTTCCTTTTGGGGAATGCAATGTGTGTCAATTTTAATTTCTATGTCCTCTGAAGTAGCCAAATGGTCAAACTTACATTCCATATATTCTTTCTTTGTTCTACTAAGTCAGAGGCCTTTGCTTTCTGTAAACACCCCGATTTCGCGCGTCTACACTTTCTAATGCTTCTCTCCATAGTTCCAATTTTCTATTAACTTTTTCCTTAGACTCCTCCACTAATACAATGTCATCTGCAAATAACATACACCAAGGTACTTCATCTTGAATATGTTTTGTTTACTCATCCATCACCATTATAAATAAGTATAGACTTAAAGTTGATCCTTGATGTAACCCAATATTAACTTCAAAGAAGTCTGTCATTCCTTTGAGTCCTCACACATGTTTTTGCACCATCATACATGTCTCTTATAAAGTTAATATATGTCAATGGGATACCTCTTTTTTCCAAAGTTCTCCAAAGAACCTCCCTCGGTACCCTATCATAAGCTTTTTCTAGATCAATAAATATCATGTGAAGGTCTTTCTTTTTTGCTCTAAAATGTTCCATAAGACATCTCAAAAGGTGAATCGCTTCAATAGTAGATCTACCTGGCATAAATCCAAATTGGTTCTCTGTTGTACTTGATACTTGTCTTAACCTACGTTCGATAATTCTTTCCCATAATTTCATAGTATGACTCATTAACTTGATACCTCGATAATTCGTACAATTTTGAATGTCTCCCTTGTTCTTATATATGGGTATAAGTGTACTTGCTCTCCATTCCTCGGGCATCTTTTGGTTTTTCCATATTTCATTAAATAGTCTTGTGAGCCAAGTGATTCCTATTTCTCCTAGTATTTTCCAAACTTCTATAGGAATATTATCTGGTCCTACCGATTTACCACTCTTCATATGTTTAAGAGACTCTTTGACTTCATTCTTTTGAATACGTCGGTAGAAATTGTGGTTTATATACTTTTCTGACTTGGCTAAATCTCCTAAACTAATACTAACATCTTTATTTTCATTAAAAAGATTATAAAAATAGTTTTTCTATCTATTTCTTATATCATCATTTGCCACTAGAATTTTTTCATCCTCGTCTTTTATGCATCTAACATAATTAAGATCTTTAGTTTTCTTATCTCTAGCCCTAGCTATCCTAAAAATATCTCTTTCACCCTCTTTTGAGTTGAGTTTTTTTATATAAGTCCTCCCAAATCTTAGTTTTTGCTTTACTAACGACCTTTTTTGCTTCCTTCTTTGCTTTCTTATAAGCTTCTAAAGTTTTACTAGTTTTCTTAGCATAATATAATTTGTAACATGCCCTCTTTGCCTTGATTTTATTTTGTACTACTTCACTCCACCACCAAGCTTCTTTTTGTGCCGGTACACCTCCCTTAGATACCCCTAACACATCTTTTGCCACTTTCCTAATATGTATAGCCATATTGTTCCACATATCACAGGGTGTGCCAACATAATTCCAAACATCTCCTTGAAGGACTTTCTGTTTAAATATATCTTCTTTCTCGCTTTTGAGGTTCCACCATTTAGTCCGAATAGCTCGATGCACTCTTTTCTTCTTTGTCCATTTTTTTATTTGTAAATCCATAACTAAAAGTCGATGTTGGGTGGTTAAGCTTTCTCCTGGAATTACCTTACAATCTTTACAACACGCTCTATCTTTTTTCTACAAATAAAGTAATCAATTTGTGTTTGTGATAAGCCACTCTTATAAGTAATTAATTGTTCATCTCGTTTTTTGAAGATTGTATTGACTATAAAGAGATCAAATGACATAGCAAAATTTAAAATCTCCCTACCTTCCTCGTTTATATCCCCATAACCAAAGTTTTCATGAATCCCTTGATATCCTAATGCCTCTTTACCGACATGTCCATTTAAATCTCCTCCTAAACAAATCATCTCCCTTTGTGGAATCTTTTGAAACACCTTATCTAACTCTTCCCAAAAAACTGTCTTTATACTATCTTCTAGTCCTACTTGGGGAGTATAAGCACAAACTATATTCAAAACCTCTGATCCTAACACTAATTTCAATGTCATGATTCGGTCACCATATCGTTGTATGTCTACTACACTCTCCTTTCCATCTTACATTCTTCTCTGTCTTGACTTTGTGTTTTGTCAACCTTTTATGCGTGCCTCCATAACAAATATACTTTGAGGAGAAACTCTCAGTGGGTTTGTGGTCGAACCTCATCCATCAGTGCCTAGTTGAAAACTGGATTTGGATATGGATTCACGTATCAGATTATACTGGAAGTGCACACTATTCGTATTCAATATGGATTTTAATATTGAATTAAAGCCATAATAACATTACCAAACCCAAACAATAACGCTAGATGCTTCTTCATTACAGAGTCTGATTAATTGGATTGAGACTTCGATATTTTAGATCCAATGGCAGCTTAGCTTTTTGGAGACACTCCTGAGCAATAATTTTTTCTCATATCAAAAGTTGGACCACAACTGCAATCATTTATTGCAATTCATTGAAGTCTTTATGCAACTTAATTAAGAAAAGGAAAAAAAATAAAGCCGGTTGCTTTGGCCTTCTCATCTCATACAAAGTTAGGCATGCACGTGACATAAATTCACAAGTGGTTTGAAAAGATGCTTATTTGTTTATGTTATCTATTAAGATGTGAATAAATTATGAAAATATATGGTTAAATTAATTAAAATAATTAAGCGTAACAAAAAAAAGTCGGATGCTAAGGTTACTTGATCAACTCCATGTCTCGTCGTTTCCATCCACTGTATATGTGTGCGTGGAGAGGATTGGCCTTTGCATTAGAATGAATGGTAAGCACTCGCAAGAGTGCAAATAATCATAGACTGAAAAGCAAATCTGACTTTTAAAAAAAATTCGGATGACCCTTATCCTTGCTATTTCCTATTAACACATACATACATACATACATATATATATATATATATATATATATATATATATATATATATATATATATATATATATAAGGCAATGCAAACTATTATATATAGAAAAACAATGCAATGTATTCTTAATAACTCAATAAAAAAGGATGACTAATTCATATTGAAAAAGTAAAAGTCGCTTTTGATCGAATGATGAGGAGCAGTTGGCATCTGTTTGCATACAAACCGGTTTACGCACATGATATATCAGATTCACTATGTATGCACATATTTTTCTATACGTAGGTTGTTGTGAAAAGATGAACCAGACAAGAATGTTCATGACTCGTATGTTAAATACCTGCTCATGTCCGGGTCATCAATTCATCTGAGTTGACTAGAAAGTAAACTGAAGGTGAACCAAGTGAGACAAGCTAAACAAGATTTACTCATTAAGTTTAAAACATATATAGCATTTCACATATAATTTTCAGTATCCTAATTAGAAGCAATCTGAAATTTTCCTGTAAAATCTTTCTATAAATTTTAAATATTGGCCATCAAATTGCATCATGCGCACCGCCAAATTAGCGAGGCCAACAAGGTTTTCTAGCACACATGTACGCACGTATCTATATGCTTAACAAGATGAGCTTATACGTGCTAAACCAAACTTAAACATGTGTTGATCATGTTCAGCTCATATATCGTAACAAGCCAGCTCGTTTTGTTCCGTCTATATCACAAACAAGCACAACATAAGTCAAACTGAGCTTGCAAGTGGTTCAGTTAGTTTACCAAGCATAAAATAAGCAGTAGAATCACATAAGAAGTATTTCAGATAGATGATTGTTGACCTGTGTAATAATAGGCCAGGGTGTCTGCAAGTATGCAAAAGGAGTCCCCTGAAGAAAGGGTTCCTCTGCATTTATCTCAAAGAAAGAGTAGCATTACATGCTACCAGATAACACTATTCTTGCCAACTTCATCAATCGGAGCTTTATTTAAGACATAGGCGCACTAATTAAGGATTCATTATGGCGTATACAACTTTCCATTTGCACAATGTAGTCAAACCATTGTACTCTTAAATATAGAACTTTGACTAGGGTTGGTAAGCAAGCAGAACTAACGGAACAACCGCCCATTGGCGAACAGTTCATTATCCTTTTAGGAGTCGCAGATGTGTGTGTGTGTGCGTGTGTGTGTGTGTGTGTGTGAGAGAGAGAGAGAGAGAGAGAGAGATTTCAAACTAAGAGCAGCTTGGTTCGTTTACCATCCCTTTCTCTCTCTCTCTCCTAATTCTAAGTTTTTGGATGCCTATGCTCAGCTCCATCTTGTTAAGAAAAGGAAAAGAAAAAAAGAACTGTGTTAAAATTACTTGTTTATTACTGCACGCAGTTCTTGTTTCAGCAGAGTTAGATGCATTACATGACGGCGAAAACTCCGACCTGTCGGTGAATCTCCGATCAGCTGCTATTGAGCTTGCCGCTCGCCTGTGTCTGCCGGAGGTACCTGTTCGCCTGAGTTGATGCAGCGGATTTTCGCGAGGTTCCCACACAGGGGTTTCCCAGGGAGAGGTTCACAGATCATCTCACACTCTCTTTTTCTCTGTGTGTATGTATATTTCTCTATTTTTTTTGACCTGTAATGGTTGCCTTTTATAAGCAGCTCGCTCCCCCCTCTCCTGGATATTCTTCTTGTGGCTTCCCTCGTCCGGAGAGTTAACGGGGATGTTACCGGAAATCTCAGTAACGTCCACCGTTACGATTCTGACTTATTTGTTCCAGGTAACAGATTGAATGGCCAGTTCAGCCGTTACCTGAGCCGAGAATGGCCAGACCTTATCTGTAACATCTCTCACTTGGCCATTCGAGCCAAGTGTATCAACATACTCGTTTTCCTTCCACTTTTCAGGGTTTTCTCTAGTTATGTCGTTTCTTGATTACTGTCGCAATTAGAGCCTGTTGTGTGGTTATTTTCCTACACAACAATTTATCCGTTGTATGGTTATTTACCTATACAACAATCAAACATACCTCAAACTCATGTTAGCAACATGTTTCGAGAAGAGATCCTCTGTTATGCCTTTTGTTAAGGGGTTTGTCAACATATCTTCTGTTGGCATGTATAAGATGGATATTTCCTTTCTCATAACCATATCATGAACATAGTGGTATTTTACCATTATATGCTTGCTTTTTGAGCAATCAACTCCACTCTTAATAAGAGTAATTGTTGCATTGTTATCACAATAAATAACTACTGGCTCGTTTGTTATTTCCAACTTCAAATCTCGTATGAAGCGACTTATCCAGACAACACTTGTTGCAGCCATACAACAAGCTACATACTCAGCTTCCTGTATATGCAATGCCACACAACCCTGTTTCTTACGTGCCCAAGAAACAATACCACCTCCAAATAAGAATATTTGTTCCGAGGTTGATTTGTTGTCATATTTGCTCTCAACAAAGTCAGCATATGAGTATCCTACCACTTTCAGTTTATCTGCTTGAAAACATAGTTTCAAGTCATTTGTTCCTTTCAAATATCTTAAAATCCTTTTCACAACTACCTAGTGCTGCCAACCAGGATTACTTTGATATCTACTTAGAAGACCAATAACAAAGCTGATATGAGGTCTTGTACACAACATAGCATACATAAAGCTACCAACAACTTATGCATAAGGAACATTAGGCTTATCATCTCCTTCACCGGGACAATCAGCCTTACTCAATTTAACCCCTTTTGCAATAGGTGTATCTGCAGACTTGCATTCACCAATTTTAAACTTCTTGAGGATATAGTCAATATATCTCTCCTAACTCAGGCAGGCATAAGAGTCTAGATTCTCTATCTCAAGAGATCTTTATTCCTAGGATATAGGATGCTTCCCCCATATCCTTCATTTTGAACTTGGAATTCAACCATGACTTTGTTTTGACAATCATCTCGTTGTCATTTCCAGTCAACAATATGTTATCTACATACAATGATAAGATAACAAAGTGGCTCCCACTGTTCCAAACATATACACAGTGATCAAGTTTGTTAGCTACAAACCCAAGTTCTATAATGGTATTTTGAAAAATCAAATACCATTGGCGAGGTGACTGTTTCAGGCCATATAGGGATTTTTTCAACCTATATACTTTATCTTCTTGGCCTTCAATCACAAATCCTTCGGGTTGCTGCATGTATATGATTTCTTCTAAATCTCCATTTAGAAAAGCTGTCTTTATATCTAACTGATGTAAATCCAAATCATAGTATGCAGATATTGCCAAGATTATATGTATGGATGCAAATTTCGTAACTGGGGAATATGTCTCAACATAATCTATCCTCTCTTTTTGCGAAAAACCCTTTGCAGCCAACCTCACTTTAAACTTGTCGATTGTACCATCGACCTTGTATTTGTTTTTCAGAACCCATTTACAGCCTATAACTCTTCTTCCTTTTGGAAAATCAGTTAATTATCAGACTTGGTCTTTCTCAATAGATTGAATTTCCTCATCCATGGCTTTCTCCCAGTCTGTCGCTTCTGATGAGTTCATTGCTTGTTGATAAGTCAGTTATCAGTCAACTTATCTAAATCTACCGACCTTTGGGATATCCAATAAATATATATCTCAAGGACCTACTGTCTAGCTTATCTCTAGACTGATAAAGGATCTTAACATGTGCAACAGATCCCCACCTCCTAAGATGACCTAGATTGGGTTTTCTTTCAAACCACATCTCATATGGTGTAGTGAATACAACCTTACATGGTACTCTATTGAGTATGTAAATTGCTGTACTTACTGCTTCTCTCCAAAATATCCTTGAAAGAGAGGCATCGATTAACATTGACCTTGTCATATTTTTCAAGGTTCTATTGTATCTTTCAGCTATACCAAAGTCTTTACTTGGTCTTAGGCATTGTATTTTGTTTTGTAATACCAAAGTCTTTATAAAATATTAAGAATTCTGTCGAGGTATATTCACCTCCTCTGTCTGATTTTAAGACTTTGATTGAATGCCCTAATTGATTTTCAACTTCTTGCTTATATTCTTTAAAAGCATCAAGTACCTCAAATTTATGTGCCAAAAGATATAGATACATATATCTAGAGTAATCATCGATAAAGATTATGAAATAATCATTTTCCCGATGTGTCTTTACTCTAAAAGGTCCACATAAATTTGTGTGAATAACTTCTAACATGGTTGTTGCCCTTGTTGTTTTTTTAGGAAAAAATTTTCTTATCATTTTTCTTTGTATACAAGCTTCACACTTGTTGAAAGTATTTTCCTCAAATCTACGCAATAAGTCAAAGTTGGATAATTTCCTCAACTTTTACAAACTTATATGCCCTAGGCGTTTATGCCACATATTCACATCAATAGAAAAGGCACTCTCAATTTAAGCAGAAGATGCACTATTTTCATTATCACAAAGTTTGAACAGTCCTTGTTCTACATCAAATTCTCCAGAAAATAAAATTCACCCATGCTTACCCACAGTCACCTTGTTAGGAATAAACCTAACCTCAAAACCTTTTCTTTACTAAAGCAGGGACCGAGACCAGATTGTGTCTCATAGATGATATAATTAACACGTCGATCAATACAATTGGTTTGCCTTGTACATGTATCCTGAAGGACCCAATACCCAGAACATCTGAGAAAATACTATTTCCCATATAAACTCTATGTTCCCCAGGTTTATATTCGTTCAAATCCATTGCTCCTTCCTTGGTCTTCGAGATGTGTCGTGTAGTTCTTGAGTCTATCCACCAACCTGTCACTAGGCGGTCCAAATATAGGCATTCTGAAATTACGCAGATTATGTCCTGTTTCTCTAACTGTCCGCACTGTGAGTTGTTTCCTCCACTTTTCTTGTTTCGGCAATCCCTCTTATAGTGTCACATCTTTCCACAGTTGAAACACTTGATCCCAAAAGCGGTTTCCTGCGATTTCTTAAAATTTTGATCGTCTTTCTTGTTATTCTTGCCAAACTTGTTATTTGATTTTTCAGCATGTGCATCCAATTATTCATCTCCCAAGCGAATAATATCTATTTATTCATCTCTTTTGGATTTTCCATCATTACCCTCTGTTTACACCAAAAAAAAAAAGGATTGCGTTAAGGTCATGTAAGGGATTACCTTGCATAGCCTGTCCCAAGCCCGGATAAAGAAAGAGGGTTGCATTAGGTTTTCGACAGCCCACGTAAAACTTTGTCGGACTTATTTATTATAGATTCTACAAATTATGATAGAACTCTATGAAAACAAAGAATCCATGTAGCCGATCCCATCTATGGGAAAAGGTTGTTGTATAGTATGTTTACACACAAAAAAAAGGGTCCCTATTTGATATACTCTTTTAGCGTCCTGACACCGGAACTTGCCTTGTTTGGTGTTCTGTTGTAGCTAATTAGATAGCCCTTGGAATATATATTACGTTTTGGATGCTAGTCGGATCGGTTTCAGATTGTAAGTACAGAGATAATCTCAATCTGATTGATAAAGTAATTTTAAACTGTTATACCATGGGACGATGCTCGGGTCTGATGACAGACCTGCACGAGGCTGGTCATTAGGCACGGACTCTTCTGAGGAACATGAGATAAACTATCCGCAGCATCCAAATAAACATTTTCTCAAGACGGAATTGTGTCAGCATTAAGGGCATCAAAATATAAGGTTTTACTCAAACCCAGTCCATATACCAAACGGTTAGTTCAACAATAAAAAGAAGGAAAATTTCATAATAAAACTACTGCTTCATATACCGGTTTAAGACTTTGGGACATGAATTCTTCACTCATTGCCCTCCATCAATAAAACAAAGGGACCTCTCCTATAACGACATTCACTTTTGTTAATGTGGCACCGAAATACACATGCTAACTTGGCGCTTAAGCCACTTCACCTATCACGTTAGATGTAACTAATATTTAATATATATTTAAAAAGTAGTAGAATATATTAACTAATTAAATTTATAATTTGCTTAATATTTGTATTAATATTATTTAAATTATTACTATCATGAACAATTAATTTATATTTTAGAATTAACTAGAAATTAATAAATATTCAGTAGATAATAACTTAACATTTATTAAAATTATATTATTCTTAATATTAATTGTATAACTATTTATATATTTTTAATATGTTATAATTGTTAATATTATACTTAATATTTCATAAAATTTATTAATATTTAATACTATTTATATATTTTTAATATGTTATAATTGTTAATATTATACTTAATATTTCATAAAATTTATTAATATTTAATATATAGTAACTAATATTATATTACCTAATTAATATTAACTAAAAAAAGATATGTGGTCATTATTAATATTTTATTAATAATTTAATATAAATGATATAATTAATGGATATTTATTGTGATATTGCTGTCACTAAAATGGGTCACATTGAAATGACACAAAGATCCCATTGTTTGATGAAGTAAGAGGTGTGTTAGAGAGTGTTGATCTATCTCCTCGAGAGGATCAAGCGTGTTGGTGCTCCTGAGAATCTGATTGAGTGTATCCCAATAAAGATTGATCACAATCACTTTCTGGAGCTTTGCCCAAGCTTTATTGAGCTAATGTCGACATTAAAGTCCAACTCAACTTAAAACCTCAAAAATGGACCGAGTTTGGGTCACCTCGGGTCGGTTACAGAGTGCAGCTCTCCCCGGTTTATGGTTGTCCATGAAAGAGGCAATTCACGTTCTCAGCTGGTATCACAAAATGGGAATGTTGAGATTGATTTCATTGAATATGTTCATACGAATGGTTCGCTATCTAGTTTGAACCAAGTTGTGAGTGATTTCCTTGAATACCATAAATAAAATGGGCCTCCATTTATCAAATTTATTTCCTCATGAAAATTTCAAAAGAAAAAAGAACTTCTCAGTTATCACTACTTATTATTTGAAACTATCATTTAACTTGCTTGAGAAGGCTGAACCTAACTGAATTTATTGTGTTCACGTAAAGGTAGAGTGGTTTAATTAGCTAAATTGAATAGTGATGATGATATAAACCAAGCTAAATTATAAGTGACTTAGTTTGGTTAACAGCCCCATAATTCAATTTTTTCTTCAAGGAGTTGTTTGGAATTATGTTGGTACACCCTGTGATAAGTGAAATAATATGGCTATACATATTAGGAAAGTGGCAAAAATGTGTTAGGTGTATCTAAGGGAGGTGTACCGGCACAAAAAGAAGCTTAGTGGTGGAGTAAAGTAGTGCAAAATAAAATCAAGGCAAAGAGGGCATGTTACAAATTACATTATGCTAAGAAAACTAGTGAAACTTTAGAAGCTTATAAGAAAGCAAAAAGAAAGCGAAAAAGGCCGTGAGTGAAGCAAAAGCTAAAATTTGAGAGGATTTATATAAAAAACTCAACTCAAAAGAGGGTAAAAGAGATATTTTTAGCATAGCTAGGGCTAGAGATAAGAAAACTAAAGATCTTAATTATATTAGATGCATTAAGGACGAGGATGAAAAAATTCTAGTGGCAAATGATGATATAAGAAATGGATGAAAAAACTATTTTTATAAACTTTTTAACGAAAATAAAGATGTTAGTATTAGCTTAGGAGAGTTAGTCAAATCATAAAAGTATATGAACCACAATTTCTACCGACGTATTCAAAAGAATGAAGTCAAAGAGGCTCTTAAACATATGAAGGGTGGTAAATCGGTAGGACCAGATAATATTCCTATAGAAGTTTGGAAAATACTACGAGAAATAGGAATCACTTGACTCACAAGACTATGTAATGAAATATGGAAAAACCAAAAGATGCCCGAGGAATGGAGAGCAAGTACACTTATACCCATATATAAGAACAAGGAAGACATTCAAAATTGTGTGAATTATCGATGTATCAAGTTAATGAGCCATACTATGAAATTGTGGGAAAGAATTATCGAACGTAGGTTAAGAGAAGTATCAAGTACAATAGAGAACTAATTTAGATTCATGTCAGGCATATCTATTGTTGAAGCGATTCACCTTTTGAGATGTCTTATGAAACATTTTAGAGCAAAAAAGAAAGACCTTCACATGATATTTATTGATCTAGAAAAAACTTATGATAGCTTACCGAGGGAGGTTCTTTGGAGAACTTTGGAAAAAAGAAGTATTCCAATTACATACATTAACCTTATAAGAGACATGTATGATGGTGCAAAAAATATGTGTGAGGACTCATGAAGGAATGACAGACTTCTTTGAAGTTAATATTGGGTTACATAAAGGATCAACTTTAAGTCCATACTTATTTATAATGGTGTTTGATGAGTTATCAAAACATATTCAAGATGAAGTACCTTGGTGTATATTATTTGCAGATGACATTGTATTAGTGGAGGAGTCTAAGGAAAAGGTTTATAGAAAATTTGAACTATGGAGAGAAACATTAGAAAGCAAAGGCCTCCGACTTAGTAGAACAAAGACAAAATATATGGAATGTAAGTTTGATCATTTGATTACCTGAGAGGACATAGAAATTAAAATTGGCACACATTGTATCTCCTAAAAGGAAAGTTTTAAATACTTAGGGTCAATTTTTCAGAGTAATGGAACAATTGATGGAGATGTTACGTATAGAATTAATGCTGGTTGGTTAAAATGGAGAGGAGCATCAGATATTCTTTGTGATAAGAAGATACTATTAAAGTTAAAAGGTAAATATTATAGAGCAGCAATTAGGCCTGCCATGTTTTATGGTTCTGAGTGTTGGGCAATTAATCATCAACATGTACAAAGGATGTCTGTGACAGAAATGAAGATGTTGAGATGAATGAGTGGTCATATAAGAAAAGGCCATATACTTAATGAGGTTATTAGAAACAAATTAGGTGTGGCACCAATAGAGGATACAATGAGAGAATATCATTTAAGATGGTTTGGACATATAGAAAGAAGATTAGAAGAAGAACCTCTAACAAGGTATGAAAAACTAAATTTGGAAAGTATTAAAAGAGGTAGAGGATGACCGCAAAAGTGTTGGAAAGAAACAATAAAGAATGATCTAGCTTATTGTGAGTTAACTGCTAACATGACACATGATAGAGCTATGTGAAAATAAAGAAAACATGTAGTCGGTCCCGTCTAGTATGGAAAAGGCTTAGTTGTTGTTGTTGATGTATAAGTTATACTACCGAAAAGGAATAGTTGGGCATGAGTTAGCATAAAAGAACTAAAAGGGTCTGATTTTTTTCTCAAAAAAAAGAGCACAATCGAGGCCCCATGATAAAATCTTCAATCTCTAAGATAAATCTTTAAAATAAAAAGCAAATAATACCAAGTGCATTTAATGTACATATAAAAAGTACCATGATACTTTGACTTTTTAAATTTAAATATAAACCATTGATCTTACTTATAGAAGAACAATTGAGATGTTGAAGAATTTGTGAGTCTTGGGTATGTGCATTTACCATGTTCTCTTTCTATATATATCAGAGTGGTACGAAGCATATTTACTTTAAACCCTATCATGTTGTGACACACCCTACTTGCATGTCTTCTCCGCTCCTTCCTGCCTGGGGTGAGTGTTTTCCTTGGAACCTGCGGCGCATATATAGATTGTCATTTGTATAGTGAATGTAAACGAGACGGAGAATAGTTCATAGTTCGGTAACATTTCTCTCTCAAAGTCAGAGATAATGGTATATGTTTATACTTATTCACGCTCAAATCTATTCAAACATTTTCTTATAATTAACTATGGAGATTTAAATTTAAAAAGTAAAACTTATCCTTTCACATTTAATGCACAACAATATATTTTACTTTTTATATTCAAATCTCTAATATTTGATCACATCGATTGAACGATACAAACCTTTGAGTGGATTTGAGGATGAATGGATTTGAACACCGACTATTCTCTCTCTCTCTCTATATATATATATATATAGAGAGAGAGAAAGAGATTGGATCATACCCAATACTAATGTTGCTCGAAAATTGTTTTTTATGATATTAGAGTAATTTCAAAGGTTATAAGGGTATTTGCATAATGGTGAAAGACAAACCTAATTATGCTCATGCCATCAAAAAACAACTTATGCATGAGTAACCAGCTTCATTGGTGGATGAGATCAAGTCTCTCTCTGCCTTGGCCTCCCCCTCCCCTCTCTCTATATAAAAAGATATGATCAAATTTTTTCATACTCATATCTACTCAAACATTTTTACCATTTGATTGACATGATCAATAGTGAAAATTTAAACTTACAATATAAAAATAAAATGTATTATTGTATTTTTTTTTCTCATTTAATGTTCATCACTTTCCAAATTCAAATTTGTACCGTTGATCACATTGATTGAGTGGTATAGATTTTTACGTGAATTTAAGCATGAATAAGTTTGTGCATATGTATGTATATATATATATATATATATATATGTGTGTGTGTGTGTGTGTGTGTGAATAGTGTATATATATATATATAATTATGTTATAGGATGAACTGAATAACTGAACCGAACTACTATACATTTCGGTTCGGGTTCGGTTTTCAAATTTAAAGACCGTTTGGCTTTTAGTTATTTCAGTTGGATTCGATTAACCGACTATATATATATATATATATATATATATATATATATATATATATATATATATATATATATATATATATATATATATATATATATATATATATATATATATATATGTGTGTGTGTGTGTGTGTGTGTGTGTGTGGGTTCCACTAAGGCATGTGAATCAAGACCAATCACTATGACGTGTGTTCATCGTCGGGGATGGACGGTGCAGATTTTGAATCACATGAAACGGAAACAGGTTGCGTCGTATGAACAAATTTAAAAGTGCTACATATTTCACTTGAAGGGATTTAAAAACCAAAAAGTGAAATCTCTCCTAACTTCTTCTTCTTGGATAGTCTTCCCAGCATTTGTGGTGATTTTTCATTAGGAAAATAAACCTCTTCCTCCGTCCCTTTTCTTGATATATTAATGGTTCTTCGGTCCACTGTTTTATTCTTGATGCATGAAAAAGCTTAAGCATTTGCTTCATTGTAGACATACAATCACAAAATTATTGGATTTAATGCTAATTAAGTTAGATTTATTAAACTCATGTGCATTAATATCATTTAATTCATGTAAATATCCTAAATATTCAATTGATGCATCATTGATATATGTAAAAGTCCTAAAGTGTAAAAAGTCACATGTGAAGACTAAGAGGAAACAAAGCATAGTCCCATAGTGAAGAACGAGATAAGCCCACATGTCCTTTTATATAGTTGGTAGCTCATGAACCTTATTCGAAGAGTTTGGAGAGCACATGCAAGACCACATACTTGCATGCATTGGGCTGGGCTCGGGCTTGGGCTTGGGTCTTTTGGATTGAATCCATGAAACATGATCCAACATGCAATCTATAAATATGTGATTGAGAAGGACATATTGTACCTACTAGTGATGGGTATCTATCCCTTAAATTTCATTTCTTTTCTATTTATAAGCCACAATACTCGATTGTAGACGTTGGGACTAATATGCACATTTGTCCTTACTAGTCTCTGCTTGTGTCTTACCATACTATCTTTGGGAGAGTTGTGACCTTAGGAGATCATTCGACTGCTAAAGTTAAGGGTGAAGGGCATGTGAACTTGAAATTTCCTCAGAGAAAGGTTATAACTCTTCAGGAGTTAGACACATTCCAACAATTTATCGAAATATCTTCAATGATCCTACTTTAGTTAGGAAGGGATTAAAGTTAGATTGTAAATATAATAAAGTTATTTTTACATGACTTAGTTGAAGGTGTTTCTTTGGGAAGGGCTATTTGTATGATGTAGAGGATATGTTTAAAATTTATGTAGAACTATTTGTTAATTCTTGTATGAATTTTAGTGATAATAAAACTTCTACTTTTGTTTTTTCTTCTTTTTCTTCTTCTTCTTCTTTGTACAATGTTGAATCATATGATGTATGAAATATTGGGCCATGTAAACTTTGATTTCATGAAAAAAATAATTTAAATCTTATCCCGAAGACTGTCGTACATAGAAAACACAATTGTGGTATATGTGTTCAAATGAAGTAACTTAGGAAACCTTTCCATACGATTGACATGAAATACAATATTTTAGATTTGATGCATACTAATATTTGTAAATTCAATGAAATGATTATGAGGAATAACAAAAGATATTTTATCACATTTATTGATGATTGGAGTATATATTATTATATTTATTTACTTAAAAAGTAAAGATGAAGCTGTAGAAAAGTTTCAAATATTTAGAAATAAAGCACAAACACAAATAGGCAAGGTACTTAAATGATTAAGGTCCGATAGCGGAGGAGGGTATACCTCAAACATTTTTCAAGAATACTTTCAAAATAATAATATTGTTCATGAGGTTATTGCTCTATATTCTCCTTAGTTTAATGGATAGTTGAACGGAAGAATAAAACCCTTAGTGATATAGTCAATGGTTTACTTTAAAGTTCTTCGTTACCTACCTACATGTTGGGGGAAGCTTTGAATACGGCTTGCTATATTCTGAATATAGTTCTCCATAAACATAAGGAAAATAGTCTCTTTCAGTTTTAAAAGGCTAAAAAGATCAGTCTCAAATATCTCAAGTGTAGGAGTATCTTATGAAAGTACTTATTTATTTATACAAGACAAAGAAATTGAGACCTAAAATAATGAATATTATATTTCTGGGTTACGAGGAGACAAGCTATGCATACAGGTTCTTGGCCATTAGATATGCTATTTCTTGCATAGATGTCAATATAATAGTTGAGTTTTATGATGTTATATTCTTTAAGAATGTGTATCCTATGAAGACCAGAATTCTCCAAAGTGTATCTTCTAGAAATTCTAATCCTACTATTGGTTTCACTCTCCATCATGTTTAAAGGCTCACAAATATGGGGGTGACCCTGATTGTGTTATTTTCAAATTCAATAACTTTGAGAAAATAACTGAACTAAGGAGAAGTAAATGGCAATATGATATTAAAGGACTTTAGAAGTGACTTTGTTACTTTCAATGTCAAGAATGATTTTATTACCTTTCAAAAAGCTATGACCTCAGTCAAGGTTAAGTTTTGGAAGAAAGCCATTAACGATAAAATTCAGTCAATTCTCTCGAATGATATTTAGAAATTGATGAATTTGCCTCTTAGTTGTTTTACTGTGGGTTGCAAGTTGATCTTTAAGAAGAAACTAAATACAAACAGAACAATCAACAAGTACAAGGCCAAGTTAGTTGCCAAGAGATACACACAAAATGAAGGAATAAATTATTTTGATATATATTCCATAGTTTTCTAAATGATCATGAAGCGAGTGCTTATAGCACTGGCCTATATGACCTCAAAATCCATTAGATGGATGTAAAGACTGCTTTCCTACATGGTGATCTTAATGAGGATATTTATATGGATCAACTAGAGGGATTTGTGGCTCATAAAAATGAGTCTAAAGTGTGTAAAGCTTTTTAAATCATTCTATGATTTGAAACAAGCCCCTAAACAATAGTATGAAAAATTTGTTAATATGATATCATCTTTTAGCTTCGTTTCTAATAATCTTGATAAGTGTGTCTATTGCAAATCGGTCAATAATATTTTTATCATTCTTTGTATATACGTAAATGATATATTGTTATTTGGTTCTAATATGAGAATATTAAATGAGACTAAGTCATTCTAATTTAGTAAGTTTGATACGAAGGACTTGGGTGTGGCTAATGTGATTTTAGGGCTTAAAATCATAAGGTCTATTGTTGGTATAGTAATCTTTCAATTTTACCATATGAAAAAGTTTTAGACAGATTTGAATATACAAATTGTTGACATGTTAAGACCCCATATATTCATCTAAGGCTTTATATTAGAATAAAAGTAGTATTCCAGTATCTCAATTATGATATTCTTAGATTATTGGTAGTTTGATGTGTCTAATCAACTATACACAACAAGATATTATATTTATTGTGTATAAGTTGAGTGGATACAAAGGTTATTCAGATATAACCCATTGGAAAGATCTAGACAAAGTACTTCGTTATGTGAAGAAAACGATTTCTATTTGATTGCATTATGGTAAATATTATTTTGTTCTTCAAGGATTTAGTGATACTAGTTCGTTGCATCAACAACTGCACACAACAACAGATAGAGGGAAAGAGAGAGAGGAAAATTATTTTCTTGGATTGTGTTTTTACGGCCTTGGATACTTACAATGGTGTATGACACTTATTTACATAGAGGATCACCTGATTATATTGTAAAAGAAACATAAATGATAAATCTCTATAAATCTTCTCATGAAAGAAATTCCAATTTTTGCAAGAAAATATGGTCTTAGTTGGAGTCTATTTCCTTTACAGTCCCATCAGAATCTTAACAACAATATTCAGTTTTCTTAGCGGATGTGTTTTTCTTAGACAATAAATCTTGCTTTCCCAAGAAATGAATATCATTTACCGTCTCCTCTATCTCACCCTTATGCACAACTTGTCTTATACCAATTGCCTTGTTATCTTGGTTTTGCATGGTTCTTGATGATTAGACCTTTGGTCATCCCAATATTTTCACCAAATTAGAAAGCATTGTAGGTTGTCATTTGTTGTTTGATCGAGACTTTTCATTCTCATGATAAACACAGATTTATATGTAAAACCATGTCACATGATGCTGTGGTAGTTTCATAAGAATGGATAGTGTTGACTGTCCCGATTTCCTGTAATCTTCATTAATGCTTGATTCATGCACATCAAGGTTGCATCCTTCCATTTTGCATGATCCAGAATGATGGTTCAACGCATGGACGATCTCTTCCACAATCTGCTTCTCATGTCAAGTTCTTCACTTTCTTTCTCAACAATTCGATTCCCCATTTCTTCCAGCGAGTCATGCATATATAGCCATCAAATTTGTTGATCTTTACAAGAGATTTGTTCGTAAGGCTTGTGATGAAACTCTCTGAAGCAAAACCCACAACCACTCCATGAGTCATATAGGTCATATATTATTCTTAACATTTGATATATGTCACCGGGAGGAAAGCACTCTATGAGTTTCAATATTCTTTTCCCCTTTCCTCAGTATCCCTTTTGTCAAATAGAAGAAACCCGACCACTTCAATTGCCAATGATAATCCATTCATAGCAGAAACAAGCTTCTTTGATAGCGTGATGTAATTCTTCTCTGGACATTCTTTCCTGGATGCATGCCAGCTAAAGAGTTCAAGAGATTCGTATGGATCCAATTCCCCTTTTCTGATAGATCTCATGTTCTATGCTACCGAAGACATCTTGTCCATTGTAGTAACAATTACTATGCTCCCCTGATGAAAACCAGCTACTTTCTGAATCCAAATTATCAAGGTTACTGCTAACAGCTTTCTTGTTCAATAACGTATTGCTAAGAGCATCCAAATCTTGACCAACAACCATTGAAATGTTGGAAATCAACTTAGTCTTTGTAGCCATAATTCCTTTTGCTTCTATCCTTTTGTGGATGCTTGAGATGAAGCTGTAGCAATAAAAACCGGTCATGAATTTTGTTATAAATTGTCATGGCTAGTGTAGTTTTTGCCAATTCCTTCCTTCTCACATATGCCTATTGTTTTTATACCGCTGCTTCCAATATCCAGCAGTTTAATAACCTCCTTTGTGAATTAATTCTGATTCGGTGCTTAGCCACATCTAAAGGACATGATTTAAGCTCAGTTAGGACTCGCTCACTGACAACTTAAATCTGTTGTGCTTTCATCTTCGGTGTCGAATTCCGGCATTAATTCTACCATCCTCAACGCTTTCCTCTATTTTATTATCATTTGCTCAACAATTTTCTTTCCCCCATTTTTGTTTTCTTGATATTTTCCTGAATCAACAGCTTCATACTTGATTTGGTTTAGTGTTAAACAAACCTATGTCCTCTTGATGAAGATCTTTTGATCCAATGTTCAAAGAATCATTTTATAGGTTTTAAACTTTGAAAATTTAAAATTGATTTTATGAACTAAAAAAAGTTTTTCTTAAAGAAAAATTTGGCTCTTTGCAGATGTCCTCTCTAACATCAATCAAGATAAGACTTAGTTGATGGTAAAAAAATAAACACCAAAATTTGACTTACTTCAAAGACCTTGGTATAAAATTTTAGAGAAGGAACCTAAAATTTTTATGAAACTTGGTGTGAAAAGCAAAGTTTATTTTTAATGAAAATTTCATGGGTTTTTTGGGCCGGATGAGGGCTAAGGAGGTGTCTTGTCATGGGACTTATCATGAACTGCATATATAATAGAGTGCCAGACAATGAAGTTTTCTTTCTTAAATAAGAGAAGTATGGTCAACTTTCATAAAGAGATTTTTATGTCAACTGAAAAAAGATTTTCTTTCTAAATCAAATCAATAAGACTGCTTTAACAAACTTTTCTTTAGAAAAACCCTTAGGGTTCTTTAAAAAGGATAATCTTTGAGTTTATTTCTATAAAACAAGTTCTAAATTAAACAATTTTTTAAAACATCATGAAAATGAAACTTAAACCTTGTTCATGAAACACATAATTTTGCCAAAATAGATCATGATTAATTTGCTTCTTTCCTTCTATTATGATATTGAGAGCATAGACTCATATTGTCCTTAAGTCTCTTCTGAAGCATTTTCAAGGTACACCTATGGATACACATGTCTGGTTCCAAGTTATCCAGAACTAGAAATCGTAACCGAACCCTCTAGCGAGCTATTCTAGATCTGGTTTGGGGTGGTTCTGGATCTAATTTTTGGATGGTTTTGAATCTAGTTCCGCTTTCATGCCGGTTATGGATCTACTTTAATTTTATAACTATTAAATAATTTAAACTTTATATGACTATAAATTATATAAGACTATATATGTTTATAACTATAAGTATTAGTTTATAATATATTACATTGTATATATATACATATATTACATTAAAAAGAGTACAATTACATTATATAAGTTCTTATAAGTTATAACTTATAAGTATTACATTCATTAATTAATTTTTGTATACATGATATATTATATTACAAAATGTATGTAGACTATGTAAGTATATATTTGTATATACATAATATAATAATGTAACTATGTAAGTATATACCATATGCCATATATGATATATATAATGTAACTATGTAAGTATTGCATTATACATAAATTATAATAAGATGTTAAACTAAAATTATAATATTATAAAATATAATAAAATATATGTAGAAAAATTCATATAAGATACAATATATATTAAAATAAAAGAAATAATGGGTTTGACCATAATTTACTTACCTATGAATTATGCTTCCTAGTATCCTCTTGGTGGAGGGGAATTAAAGCCCACGTAATTCTCTTATCTTTTAGTAGAAACCCCTTATCTAAAGTGATTGACTCTAAACTTAATCATCATTGTCGCTCCATGCTTGTATGGGATGAATACCAATACAACTCGTACTAGTTCCTCCTTTAATAGTATAGTCTTCGATATATATATATATATGTCAACTAGTACTTCTTCATGCTCTTGTGCTCGACACCTTGCTCTTTCCCAATGGTATGCCTAAGCTTCTAAGGTCTTGGGTTGTAACTTAAAACGGTGTTCATCTAATATATTATTGCTTGTACTAAATAATTGCTTTACAACAATAGTTGAGACTTGAATAACAAAAATATCCTTAGTAATTAAAGATAAAATTGGATAAGTAAGTTGATACTCTTATCGTCATTTAAAAATATCTAATTTCTCTCCAGTCTCATCTTCTTAAAATTTATGAAGATCATAATGAGTAGCATTATATACCTCAAACTCAATCGAGTCCATAGATTTTCACACTTTTCTAAGTCTAGATTTTCAAATGTGACTAAAAAACTTACCACCAAGAGAAGAGGATGTATGACTATCACTGTTTTCTTCTTCTACTTGTGGAATAAGATGATCATGCATAGAACTATAATCAATATATAATTGATTAACACTTAATTTTATATCATTGATTATACTATTGATACTCTTAATTATGTTTAATAAAAAACCCTTATAATAAGCATTCAAAAATAATTTTAAGCCTTCTAATTTTAATCTAGGATCCAATGTAGTAGCAACTAAATTAATTGCTTGAAGATCTATGTAATAATTAAGCCATTTTTCTTCCATTTCCTATATAATATGAGATAAGTAAGAATTAGTACAAAATTAAGATAATTCATGAACTAATATAAAAAAGTTTACTATCTAAAATAGGTTGATATATTCTTTGTAATTTAAAAATAACACATGTATTTGCAGCTGTATCAAGTGAAATTGAAAAATGTTTATAGGACAATTGATATACTTTAAAATTTGATTTTAGCATATAACAAATATTTTATACAATGTGTGATTTATCATAAGAAGGAAGTGCAAAAAGAGGTTTTTGAATTGACCAACTCTCTCTACCCAATGAACACTAACACCCATATATGCATTCAATTGTCAATTATCAGTCCATATATTAGCACATAGTGACACACTACGCTCAAATAAACAAAAAAATGCAGTTACCTCTTTCTTCAACTGGAACAAAATGTGTGAATTCCTCCCTATATTGAGTGGAGTTGTAGTGGGAAAGCCCCATAAAAGCAAATCCACTAGGAGAGAAACTTCTCTATACAAAAAATTGAGTTTGATGGACATCTAAACCCATTACTACTGGATACTTTTTATAACCATGATGTCTTAGTGTGTCATAACCATCTCTTAGATTAAAATTGTATACCTTATCACACTAATTACACTTCGCCTGAGACAGCAAGCACACTGCGACACCTGTGGTGCCGGGTACTGTTTGGGACAATGGGTACCACATGGCACCGGGGTATAAGAAGTTGATATGATAAATAATATCACAGCGGTTGTCATTCATATATTATATATTAAAAAAGTATAATAACATAAAATATATATTATTAATTATTATATTTATTATTTACATATATAATATAGTAATGAATCAGAGAGCACGATGTGGCACTCTCTGATTTATATTTATCGTCAGATTCAGGTCAAAATAGGACCTGAAACTTTAGATTACAGGTTCGGATCTAGAACCGCCTGTCCAGATCCGACGGTTCAGATCTAGAACCACATTCACCTTCCAACACCAGACTTGTCTTTCACAACCCCCTATATATATGTGTATATGTTCTGTGTAAGTTGCAGCTCATTGTAATTTACTTACTGCGGTTCAAATGAACAAATTCCCAGGATATCAACATTACTTTGTGTTAAGGGAAGATTCAGAAACCGCTCGACTGTTTAAAGTTGATTTTAATCACTAGAGAAAAGGAAATGAGTAGGAAAATGGAAAATGCTTTTACGAAGGCAACTCTAACGTGTCAGGAAAACAGTTTCAGAAAATGAAAAAGAGAAAAGAAAAGGAGGAGAATATTTACAGTAGTGCTCCAGTACACTACCCTTAGCGTGTCCAAAATTTAATTTCAATTACAAAAGAGAGATGGCGGTCCTTACTAAAAAAAGGTTTCAAAGTGATCAAAGTTTCATATTCAGGGCACCATGTGAATTACGGATCACTACTCCATGCCACTATGAAATTCATCATACATGTAAATGTGGCTAGTAACTGAACAGAGCCACTCAGTTTTTTTGTATTATCCTCCATATTCGTGTTTAGCTATTTAAACCACGTATCTTTACATAAACATAACACCTTCAGCTCGGTTCAGCTTCTCAAACATTTTCAAAAATTTTAGCTTCTATAAAAAAAAATTGAGCTAAATCATGCCCCTAACATAATTGGATTAGTGCTAACTAAAAAGTTATTTTTCTTTTCAAAATTGTCATGAAAAATGGAATTATACAAATGGAGGCCGATTTGTTTGTGGTGTGTTCAAGTAACTCACTCTCAACTTGGTTCAGGTGGGCCAAATAAACGATGGGAAACCATTCATGAACATGGCTGAGGTTACTGTTTGGCTCGTTTTTCAGCTCTATATGCCAACAAACCCGCTTAGTGCAACCTGGTTTTGATTAACAATGGTAGAATTTCATATGTACTGCCATTCATTTGATGCAGGGTCTTCCATAATTAGATCTGAACCCGAACTTGATATAAGACGGATCCCATACGTGGATGTCAAGTGTGATTCCCCCACCCAAAAACACCATAGGACTGAAAAAAACAACGTTGCTTGACAAAATCAAATAAGAAACTTTTCTAGAGACGATATTCTTTGACAATCCTTTCCATACCATAAAGACCCAATTACTTTATATGGGTGAAGATGAACAGAGCTATGACTCTTCTTTTGAAAAGAAAGATGAAAAAGAAATGGAGGGAGGTGTCATTCACTAGGTTCCTCCATCAAACTCTCAAAGAGAACTTCTAGATCAACATGAATTTGCGGATACTGGAAAGCAGGCTTCATCTTCAAGGAAGTGCCCATCAAATGAAAATCAAGTGGTTGGAAGGCAAATTTTCAAAGAGTGGTCGATTGTGGACAAGAACAATTTGCTTACCGTTTCTATGAACTCATGAAGAAGGTAATTTTGAGATAAGCGATAGCAATCTCTAGTGCTTTTCAGTGTTCTCTTTGCGTTTGTTGTTGCTTGTGGATAGAAGAAAGGAAACAATATTCTTGGGATAGATGCAATATGGGATTTCTGGAGTTATCTATTTTTAGGTGCTTGAGGGAGAAAGGACAAAATGATTCCTTTGTGGTTGGTGCTAAATTTAGGTTTCTCAGCATATGAAGCTTCAAGCCAATCTCGTGTAATAGGAGAAGCAATAGTTTATGCTACTTGAAGCTTGATAACTCTAGTTGCACACTAACCAGGTTCTTTATGTCATCCCTTGGCCCGCATGGAAGTGTTCCCTATGTGGATTGAAATCCATTCTAGTTCCATCATCCATCTTCTTCATAGGATAGAATAAACAATCACCATAAGCAGAAACCTACTAGGAAAGGTGAGGATAGCAATGATGGGAAATGCGGAGAAAGTGAAAGGTGCCACTGTTAAAAAACAAGGTATTCTTGTATCACAAAACTTCAATCACATAAACTTCCTTGGAAAAGGAAGAAGAAAAAGAAATGGAGAAAGGTGTCATCTATGGATAAAGATGTCAATGAGGAAGAAATGGTGAAGGATTAAAGAACTTGTAGATACAACCAAGAAGGATTCATCGTAAGACATCTCTTCAGAGGATGTAGTCAATGAAGGAAGATAATGATCTGCTTACTTGTTTGTATGAATTCTAAAGGTGTTTTTGTTGATTTTCTAGCTTGACATAGTTTTTTCTAAAACAAAAGTTAGTCAGCCATGTACACTTTTCTTGTCTCATACAATTGCCTTCGTCAACTTCTTTTGTTTGGGATTCAATTTCACCTCAACCAATTTTGTTTGGAATTGAATTTCACTCTGATCAGTTGTACATAAATTAGAGGCATTTCTTTCTTGTCAATATTGTGTTCATGATAGAGTAATTACTTTCAATATATTGTGTCAACATTTCCATGATTTTGACCCGATAGACCCCTAAGACATGATAAAATTGTACATAAATTAGAGTCATTTCTTTCTTGCCAATATTATGTTTATGACGGAGTTATTACTTTTAATATAATTGTTAACATTTTGCATGATTATGACACGATAGAGCCCTAAGGCATGATACTGGGTTGTGCATGTCTGCTAGATGGTACGGGTAACCCTAGCTTGCCAGTTAGGGTTAAAAGCAACATTTAATAGCGTGGCTAAGAAATTACTGACGTGCAAATGGAGAAATGCAAACATCATTTGTGTGCTATTAACCAAAAAATAGCTCTTATTGTTGTTGTTTTAGTCAAATTATATCTGCTACATTGGAGGATTGAACTTTAAAAATGGGTGCTCAAGCACGTTCTAAACTTGATAAAGGTCGATTCAAGAGGGTGGCTAGTCACTAAATCTGGTTTGATTGACTAGATTGAATCTACTCTGCTTGTTCTAAACTCTATTGATATCCTCAATCTTTGATATGAAGCAGTTTATTTCAAATATTGATTCCAAAACTGAAATCATACAATTCAAATGTAAGAATTTATATCATAAGTAGGTCTAAGAAGACCATCAATGTCATACTTTGTCAAATATTATTCAGCCAAGTACTAAAAAAAATAATCGTGCTCTAATAGAAGATAAATGAGAGAAATACCATCAGTTTATGTGGTTTAGTTATTTTATTGTATGGCCTAACGGTATACCAATCTAGATGTTTGAAAGGAACTGCATGGAAGGAAATGATAAAGCATGGTTTTTGAGATGTATATGTGTGTCTATGAAACTTAGTCCAAATGGACAGAAAATCTATGCTGGGGATTTAACTTAGTGTGGGAAAATGCTTGGTTTTAGTTTTGACAATAACAGCGGCCAAAATTGACTAAATTTACTTGATCTCTATCGATTAAGATCATATCCAATTGATCCTTGTAGGTTTATGGCATTGGTAAATTTAACATGAATTATTTCATTATGGTGTGCGAAAAGAACATGAATGATGCTTATGAGAGCATATATTTAATTAGTGTGTATATTTCTTAGAAGGCATTGTTAACCCGACTAGTTTGGTGGGTATCAATAGTAGTTTTAGCTATAGAAACAATAAATTATTTGAAACTGCATTCCATCACTAAGTTGACCCAGTTACGTTCGGAACCAAATATCTACTGTAAGGAGCAAACATTGTTCAGTTACAAGTAAATAGCCGAAAAGTTTTTTGCTCTAACAAAGAACTCACGGTTAGTAAGTTGCAGCTTGTTCTAATATGCTATAATGAACAAATGCTCAGGATATCAACTCTACTTTGTTGAAAACTGAGTTACAAATTGTTCGATTGTTTAAAGTTGATTTTAAGCATTCGAGAAAAAGGAAGTAGAAAAAAGAAAAATTAGTTTTACTAACAAGGCAACTTTAACTTGCGAGGAAAACATTTTTAAACACTAGAAAATGAAAAAAAGAAGAATATATATCAATCTTTGAGTTCAATTAAAAAAAATAGAGAGAAAGGAAATTCACAAAATCTCCACCCTTGTTAAATAAATCGCTTCAAAGATATTGCAGATCCATGTTGACAGCACTGTATGAATTATGCATTAGAAATATCATAATGCATTGCTGAAAATACAAATGGAAGGAAGAATTTAAATTATGGAACAAATGAACTATTCGTGTTCCATTAGATGCATAAATGGGTTCAATAAAAGAACGAGGTCCTTAATGTAAACAAAAATTTTAGTCTTATCTGGACTTAAAACTTTGCTTACAAAAAATGTGTGTGAGTGTGCCAACAAGTTTACTTAAACTTAAAAAGGTTTGAGTATGCTTTTGACTTTTTAGGCGAATGTGGGAAAGTAGGCTTTTATCGACATAGGCCTTATTGAACCGGCGCTTAAAGGTCAACTTAGACACTTAGGAGGAGTTATTTTGAATTTCAAAGTTTTCTTAAAACGATTTTGACTCGAAGGAGCCTCTTCTAAAATGACATTGGTTTCACTTAGCAAAAGTGGGTTCAGTTCTATGAAAATATAATCAATTTTGTTACAGAGAGTGAAAGTTCTCGAGTAAAGTATTGGGTATGAAGTTTTATTGACAATCTTTGTTCATATTTTTCGATCCTTTGGTGATCAGATAAAAAATTAGACAAAGATTTTAGTCAAATGCTATTTTGTAATTTGGATAGTGTTGTGACTGAAACTCAAGGTTTGAGTAAAATGCCTATAAATATGTGTAAGTCGCATATTTTTATAAAATTTATCACTCTAAAAAGTTATAGATGTTATATTTTTTATGTCACCATCCTTTTGGGATTTAGGTACCCACAAACCAATTTATATTAGATTTACTAAACAAAGGTTACAAGACTTGTCTCACAAGTAGGTTTGATTTGGGTTGAGTCTCATCTTTGATGATTGTTCTTTTTATGAACCTTACATATATCCAAAATTCATGAAAATTTTAGCAGACATTTTCCTATGCGTATATCACTTAAAGAAAAATATTGAAAACTTTTCTCTTGAAAATGGATTCAAGAAAAATCCAACAATCTACTAGGTTTATGTACAATACTGAAATTTACAAAAAATTTATTATAAAAGATAGTGATGTATTTGGTTAGAATGTTAATGATTTAGTTATCACTCAAAGAATTTTGTTGAGGACTTATGTTTGTTTGGAGAGGAACTCAACCAAATAGATATCACTAGGGCGTCTTTGTAAGAGGGTTGCTCACTTGGAAAATATATGTAATCATAGCCCAATACCCTCTCTAACATATACTTATGGGTGATTAATTAGCCATAAGAGTGATTTCATACTCATGTCATCGAATGTAACCTGGCAGCTACGTCCCTCTTATGGCTTCTCGAGTTGAGTTAGCGATAATCAATCCATTAAAGAAATGGGAGAGGAGATGATATAGCATATAAGCATAGAATTAGAAGAGGCAATATAAGATATAAATATATTATGAAAGAATAAATATAAATTTATAAAGTTTAATGGATTCTTCTTGCCTATAGCCCTCTCCTTCATGGCTCTAGACTTGGGTGATCATTCATTTGCAATGATTTGCTACAAAAATTGTTGTTTACTCTTTAAGAGCCAAGAACCCTAAGCTCATAATAAAAATGTGATAAAGTAAAAGGAGATAGAGGTTGTTTGAAGCCTTCTCTCTTGGTCTCTCTTTCCCTCTCTTTCTTATCTTGGACGAGTTCCCTCCTTGGGTTGGAGATGACCTCCCTCACATCCTCCCTTGGTTGGGCCTCCCTCTCTTCTTTTTTTTTTTGGCCAAAATCTCCCTCTCATCCTCTTTATAGTCATTAAACTAAACTGGATTTTTCTCGAGTTACTAGGCTCAATCCGGATCTAAATCCAATCTACCAAGAGACCAGTCCTGTTGCACAATTTTTGGAGACATTCATATGTGGGAAGGGCAATTGGACACAAGTGACATATGGGAAGGGGGTCGGACAGGCTAGAGGACATGCAGGACATGTTGGCGCATGTACCAACATTGCAAGGGGGCATATGGTGGCTGGCGGTGGTGCGCTTGTGTGATTTGGAGTTAGTACTTTTACCCTTTTCTACTTTGTGGATTGATCTCTTTAACATTTGTTGGATTATTGTAACATTTTGATGGGTATAGGGTATCTTAGTGTAAGGTCTTCCTTGGTTAGGGGTGTTTTATGCTTTTCAGTTATTTTTTCTTTTTTAGCTTTGTGAGTTGATCTCTTTAAACTTTTTAGGATCGCTTTAACATTTTGGTGGGTGTATTTCTAACTTTCCACTTAACGCTTTTCGCTTGGGCTTGAGTAGATACCAAATCAGTTTCTATGATTCAACTCTTTTTCTCCGCTATGTTTTAAGCTTGTTTGTTCTATTTTTTTGTCTTCCAAAAATTTTGTAAGGGTAAAATGGTTATTTTATAAAGGTTTTGCAGTTAGAACTTATTTTGGTATCAAATACCTTATTTTGTCTTCTACAACCCTTTTTTTGAAGAAATCATCCTTGAAATAGTGAAATTTTGCTAATACAGTCCTGAATATAAAATAGAACTTTTATGGATTTTGTCAAAGTTCAAAATTTTTGGTGGGGCTTGAATTAACCCTCATTTTGAAGTTCTCATAAAATTTTGGGTGTTAGACACTCAAAATTTAGCTTGGTTTGTCCCTTCTGTTTTCGTGTTTAGTTGCCTTTACATAAGCATAATTGAATTAGTGCTACATGAGAAATCATTTTTCTTTTTAAAATTTTAATGAGGAGAGAAATTAGATAAATTGGAGCCCATTTTGTTTACAATATTGAAGGAAGTCACTCTCAACATGATTCAGACTGGTCCCACAAACGATACCAAGCCATTCGTGAACAGTCCACCAAAGCAACCTAAAAAAAAGCATGGTTCACTTTGTTCGGCTTATTTTTCAGCTGTAGCTGTAAACTAGTCTAATACCTGTTCGGGTTCATGAAAGTTTAATTTGAGCTTGAATGTGACCTAGATTGACAGAATTTCACTTACTTTTTAAGGTATGATTAGTATTTTTTGTGGAGGAAGGATCTAGATTTGCTTACATGATAGACATGATATATGTCGTGTTACACATCTATTGCAAGTCTTTTCATACTTAAATATGCACCTGGATTTGATTCAAAACGGATCCGATAGGTGGATGTCAAGTGTGACACCCCATTCAAAAGTTGGGATTGCACTATTGACCAGATTGGATCCAATCGGATATGGGTTCGGATATAAGATTAATTTGCCCTAATCTATATCTAATATATAGAAAGAGAAAGAGAAACTGCAAGTTATTAGACAGTCTTATATATATACATATATGTACGTATATATAGATGCATACACATATTTATATATATAGAGAGAGAAAATTCAGTCACAAAGGGTAAAGTTTGATTTGTTTACCTATACAATTCTGTTCGGATTCGGCTCGGTTTCAGTTATTTCGATCCGTTTCATTTTTAAACCAAACCGCCCGATGCATACGCCTCTGTTGATGTACTATGGTTCCACGTCGTGAATCAAGACCATCACTACGATCTACTGTCCACCGTCAAAGATGGAGGGGGCAGATATTGAAACACATGAAATTGAATCACGCGTGTCGTATCTCCCTGTTGCTGCCTCTTTCTAACAAATTGTAACATCATACGAAAAACGCTACGTATTTCACTGCAAGGAATTTAGAAACCAAGAAAGACTCCTCTTCTTCCTTCTTCTTCTTGGTCTCGACGCTCTTCCCTGCATTCTTGGTGATCTTCCATAGGTAAATTAAGTCTCTTCCTCCACTACTTTTCTTGATATACTAATGGTTCTTCGGTGCATCGTTTTACTTTGGATATATGAAAAAGCTTCAACGTTTGCTTCATTGTAAACTTACAATCACGAAGCAAGATCGTAGACTAGGCTTCAACTTTTGCTTCATTGTAGACACACTCTCACTCCAATTAGTTTCTCCTTCTAAAACAGATGAAGAATGCTTCTAAGACATGAAGTTGCTTGTTCTGTACACCGTTTTACATGAATGCGTAGAAAAATGTTTCTACTGCTAGCGGAACGCAGGAAAAACAACAAGATACACAAAGAAGTTGCTTGTTCTCAACAACGTTAGACATGGCGTGATATCGTCTATTTGAGGGTGAACACATTGTTCAATTTTGGGTGTTTTAGAAACCAATGATAGACGCCAGCAGGTGACATCGTTCAATATGTATTATGAAATCAAGAAGATACTCGAACGATTTTCTCATGGCAAAGAACAAAAAGAGTTGCCATAAAACAACAAAGACTGATTGCTCTCCTGATAAAAGGGTAGACTCTAAAGAAACTTCAAGTTGAAGAACATGAATATGATATTGAGACATGTACAACCTCAGCTTGCCTATAAAAGAATCTATAAAAATGTGGATTGAAAACTATATAGGTCCTCTTCTGAAACTTCAAGATAAGGGAGTCGGAAAAGATGGGAACCAAAGTTTTCCTCCCCAGTCTAGAGAGATTTGGGTAATTATGGTGCATGAGTTGAGGTGTCTCTTTGTTAAGTGGGGAGGTGGCTGGTTCTTACGCGGCTTGGTGGCTAGAACCAGACGTAAACCCCTCCTGAAACGGAACTCGGGCGCCAGAACTGAAATCGAGCGGGAATCAGGTATCAGTATAGTTCAGTTTCAGTTCCACCTGTGGGGGAACCGAGCTAGAGCTGAAACCAGATCAGGTGGATTGAACCGACGGTTTCAAGTAATGATTTTTTCAGTTTGTTCCGGTGGAAGCAGACTAGAAACTTACTGCACCAAGACTAATCTGTCTTAGAAAAGGTGCACTTAACCTCTTCTTCCTGGTTTTGGTGGAACTGGAACTGCCAGTTTGGAATTGTTAGCTCCTCTTTACTCGAAACTAGCCAGGTTTACTTATGCTCACGTAATCTGTACTTTGACCGTCTTATAGTGTCAGCAGCGTACTCAACGAATCAGTGATCCGTTGAGGACGCTAACTTTTCCTTACTGCACTAACTTTTACATTATTCAAAAATAAAAATACCCGTTTTCTCTATGGTAGAAAAGATCTATCTGTGTGTGAGAGAGAATTCCACATCATTTGAATGCTAGAACACGTGTCGAGTTATTTCATGCATTAGCACGTGTTCGTGGCTTTTGGTTTTAGCTCAGTGTACCATTTTTATGGCTTCTGTGTGGCAGTTTTCAGATGAGAACAACTTATTCTATAATATATTAAGTTTATTTTTCATGTTGATTATTTATTGTCTGCATTAAGTGCCGCTATGGCTCACCAAGTTTTTGTACGAAAAGTGGTTTCGAACCAAACCAAACTGAAAACCTTCGTCTGGTTTAGTATAGTTATTTATGACAAACAATGGTTCTCGTAATTCATTGATTTGTTTTGTAGAACCTTAATATTTGCTAAAGTTTCAGGGAATGATTCATTTAATGGATACATTTTTGGATGCTATCCATCAAATAATGAACCGCAGATTATGTTTACGCACTGAATTGCCTTTGAAGAAGTACTCTCTTAGAGAACTAAACAACAGAAATCACTTTCTTGTAATTTCATTTGTACTTTTAAGAATTTCTTCGTATATCAAATTGACAAGCATTCGTTATAGTGATCCTCTACAGGAAACAGACTCTCACTCGTAAGGGCAAGACTCTCACTAGCAGTCTTCGAGATGCAGTCATCTTCAAGATCTTCTCCTTCCTTCCTTACAAGGATGTAGTGAGAACTTCTGTACTTTCTAAAAGGTGGAAGTTCTTGTGGGTTTCCTCATCATGCATAGATACGAGGGCCTAATTTAGCTCAAGAAGATTTCATCCAAATAGTCCACAAGTGTGTTGCCTCCCATAAATCAGACTTGACTATTTTTATCTATAGTTTGATTCTGGTGTGACGTGCTCATGAGATTGAAGACTGGCTTTTTCGTGTTATCTTTAACCTTGGTGCAGAAAAAGTTTACCTTGACCTTGATATGGATTGTTCAAGAGTATGGGATATGGAGGCAGAAGAAAGAATTCATATGTTTCCTCAATTTCCTTCTTTTTCAAATCCATATGGACATGCCAACAATCTTAAGAGTTTTAACAGTGGCCACCATGCTTATATCAGCACAAAAAGTTGAACTCATTCTTGAATCTCTATCCTTTGTTGAGAGCTTGAGTATTGTTCATTGTGTTGCTGTTGGAAGTCATGATATTAATATCAGTGGTAGTCTTCAACTTAGGGACTTGACGTGGGATATTTGTGATAGGGGATTCAGAATAAAGGTTGACTTAATAAATCTTGAAGGTTTTGAGTACAGCTGCTTATCAAGAGATATTGTAGATATCAACGCACCGTCTTTGTCTAGCGCCAAAATGTACTTGGACGGAAACACCTTGGCAGATGAAGAAGACACTTTGAAAGTATTGAGAAGTGTATGTTATGTTAAATCATTAAGCGTTTCAGGCCGCATCCTTCAGGTAGATTTTCGCATATACCTTTCACATTGATGGACAATCCTTTGTTTTCTCAACTTAATTTGGGGCTTTGTTGCTTTTAAGATGCTAAGAAAATCAAGAGATTTCGTTTGGAGCATTAGATGAGCTTTATGTTCGGACCGACATTGATGTGACACTCATGGAACCGCTTTTTGACCTCTTAAGAGGATGGACGCTTCTTAAATTACTCGAGGTTGATCATCCTTCTCCGCCCTAAATGTGTATCTATACAACAACAACAACAACTAAGCCTATATGGATTCTTTGTTTCCACATATCCTTATCGTGTGCCATGTTAGGAGTTAACTCATAATAAGCTAGATCATTCTTTATTGTTTCTTTGCAACACTTTTGTGGTCGTCCTCTACCTCTTTTAATACTTTTCAAATTTAGTTTTTCTAACCTTCTTATAGGTTCTTCTTTTGATCTTCTTTCTATATGTCTAAACCATATTAAACGATATTCTCTCATTTTATCCTCTATTGGTACCACTTCTAATTTGTTTCTAATAACCTCATTATGTATACGGTCTTTTCTTGTATGACCACTCATCCATCTCAACATCTTCATTTCTGTCACAGACATCTTTTGTATATGTTGATGATTAACTGCCCAACACTCAGAACTATAAAACATGATAGGCCTAATTGATGCTCTATAATATTTACCTTTTAACTTTAATGATATTTTCTTATCACAAAGAATACCTGATGCTCCTTTTTATTTTAACCAACCAGCATTAATTCTATGCATAACATCTCCATCAATTCTTCCATCACTCTGAAAAAGTGACCCTAGGTATTTAAAACTTTCCTTTTGGGGGATGCAATGTGTACCAATTTTAATTTCTATGTCCTCTGAGGTAACCAAATGATCAAACTTACATTCCATATATTCTATCTTTGTTCTACTAAGTCGGAAACCTTTGCTTTCTAATGTTTCTCTCCATAGTTCCAATTTTTTATTAACTTTTTCCTTAGACTCCTCCACTAATACAATGTTATCCGTAAATAACATACACCAAGGTACTTCTTTTTGAATATGTTTTGTTAACTCATCCATCACCATTATAAATAAGTATGGACTTAAAGTTGATCCTTGATGTAACCCAATATTAACTTCAAAGAAGTCTGTCGTTCCTTCATGAGTCCTCACACATGGTTTTGCACCATCATACATGTCTCTTATAAGGTTAATATATGTCAATGGGATACCTCTTTTTTCTAAAGTTCTCTAAAGAACCTCTCTCGGTACCCTATCATAAGCTTTTTCGAAATCAATAAATATCATGTGAAGGTTTCTTTTTTTTCTCTAAAATATTCCATAAGACGTCTCAAAAGGTGAATCGCTTCAATAGTAGATCTGCCTGGCATGAATCCAAATTGGTTCTCTGTTGTACTTGATACTTGTCTTAACCTACATTCGATAATTCTTTCCCACAATTTCATAGTATGGCTCATTAACTTGATACCTCGATAATTCGCACAATTTTGAATGTCTCCCTTGTTCTTATATATGGGTATAAGTGTACTTGCTCTCCATTCCTCAGGCATCTTTTGGTTTTTTCATATTTCATTAAATAGTCTTGTGAGCCAAGTGATTCCTATTTTTCCTAGTATTTTCCAAACTTCTATAGGAATATTATCTGGTCATACCGATTTACTACCCTTCATATGTTTAAGAGACTCTTTGACTTCATTCTTTTGAATATGTCGGTAGAAATTGTGGTTTATATACTTTTCTGATTTGGCTAACTCTCCTAAGCTAATACTAACATCTTTATTTTCATTAAAAAGATTATAAAAATAGTTTTTCCATCTATTTCTTATATCATCATTTGCCACTAGAATTTTTTTCATCCTCGTCTTTGATGCATCTAACATAATTAAGATCTTTAGTTTTCTTATCTCTAGCCCTAGCTATCCTAAAAATATCGCTTTCACCCTCTTTTGAGTTGAGTTTTTTATATAAGTCCTTAAATTTTAGCTTGTAATTTCCAGGTTGAAAGTGATGAAGAGTATCAAGCAACAAGATTGGACCACCTAGAGGTGTATGAACTCAACCATTTAAGTGAGGTCAACCTAGAAAACTTTAATGCTACTGCTGCTAAGGTGCAACTCGTGGAATTTTTACTGCTAAACAAGAACATGCTCAAGACGATGCATATTGAGATGAATAGAAGGAAAACCAATGATGACTTTTCTAGCCTTATTGATGCATTGAAGAGAACACCTAAGAGTTCCACTTATGTTCGTATCAAAGTCTCTGCTCATCATGGAGGAACATGGGCATTTGGAAATGAATTTGTGAAGGGGGATTGATAATTGTGTGCGGATCATTCAATCTTGTGTTACGTCACATTCAAACTAATGGCATTTCCAATCTAATCTTAAACCCTTCTAATCTAAGACTCATTGGACTACTCAAGACATTCCAATGAATAATAGAAATATGCCTAACTCCATGAAGAATAGCACCTTTTTCAAATAAACTTTAAATTCGTACGTCTTTCTCTCTTGATTTCAACTTGAATGATTTCTTAAAGTCATAGTTCTACCACAAATGGCCTAGTATGTTAATAAAACTGATCATTCAACATAAACACTATGCTATCAAGAACTCACGAGTACTAATGCCTTTCTCCCAAAATAAAATGATCATCATGGGTGAGAGCACGTACTTGAACTCAAGCTATCTTCAACCAAGCCTCAATCGCCTAGTCGATAAAAAAGGATATGTAGTCATGGAGGAAAATGTAGTGGAGCAGAGAAGATGAGAAAGAGAGAGTGCACATAAAGTTTTATTAACATGTGATGATTAGGGAGCCCCAAATAGGTTTTATAATAAAGACAATGATTCTCAAATTCACTCCAATAGTCACACCCCTTCAGGTTTGCTCTACTTCTCTTCATGAAGGAATTTATTTGACCATTAAATCAAAATTTTATATAAAAAGAAATGAAGACTCAACACAATTCAGCAACCCGAGCCTAGCCCAATACACGTGTATATGGTCAATCTATGTTCTCCCCATGATCTTTTGAACTAAGATCTATAAGATACCATCTATATAAAAGGACATGTAAAATTCTTTTAACTATCAATGTGGTACTAAAGAATGCTCAATAATATTCACATGCACAAGTTCCTTACTCATATATAGCTTTCACACTTTAGACTTTCATCTTAATTAAAGACATATCAAATAAGTATTTAAGATTACTTAACATGAACTAAATACAATTAATATCACATAGGCTTAATTAACTCAACCATCATTAAATAGTCATTCAGTTCAACATTAGTTGCTTCTCAATTTTGATATGATTTTATTTGTTTGTCTCTTACACAAGAAAAATAAAAGCTTAGAAAAAATGAATCTGATCTTTTGTTTGGTCGATGTCTCCTGATGATGAGCTTGTTCATTATCTTTGTATTAAGACAACAAACTATCAAAAGCGGTCGAAGAAAGGAAAAAAGCTGATGAACTTCAAATGACTTAAGTTTACCATTATATTGTATATGTGTACTTGTTTCCAGTTTAATCAAACTAAAATTGCCTTCTTAAAGTTTATATATATATATATATATATATATATATATATATATATATATATATATATATATATATATATATATATATATATATATATTTGAAAGGCAATGCTTCCGGTCCCAAATGAAACAAATAATTTTCTACAATCGGAAAGATTTAGTAACTCAAACAGAAGAGAGAATAGAAAATGAATATGATTAACCTTTGTTGTGTCTTCAATATTAAGTCTATGATCAGATTTTACAAGAGTTACTCTTTTAGATCTATACGTTTGTTAATGATTCTCAATACTGATCGTTCTATTTTCAAAAACAATATATAGATCTATATTATTAATAAAGAAGAACACCTATGATCATACCTAGTTTGAGGGTCTTATAGTGCTTAGAGATGCTTGTTAGGAATGACTCGCTCTAATACCAAAAATGATTCGCAATTTGCAGAAAAGGAGTGTCATTGGGCTTAAATCACATGACACAGCTTCCTGAAGGTGGTTTTGCAAAGGAGAGAGAGTACATAGAGAAAACAACCAATATTATGTAACTCTACTATTTCCCTAAAGCTTTTCCTATCTTGGATATGTTTTACATGGAGAAACATCTTCCTTGTATTGCCTCTTTCATTAATTTCTAAATGAAAAACTGTTATGTTTTATTGAAGAAACATTTTGATTGAGATAAGGAAGCAATTCATAGAATATCGAAGGAGGTCCTCCTTCCTTATTAGCTGACCATTAGCAAGAGGCCTTAGGAATTATCACATCCTTCGCAGCTCAATGTTAAAAGTGATGAAGAATATCAACCAAGAAGGCTAGGCCACCTAAAAATGTACAAGCTCAACTATTTAAGGTTTACTTCAAAAACTTTTATGCTACAACTGAGGTTCAATTCATGGAATTTTTACTACTAAGATGAGTAGATGGAGCACCAATGATGACATATCAAGCCTTTTGTGGCATTGAAGACAGTGCCCAACAGTTCCATTTAGTGTTCGTGTCAAAGTCTCTACTTATTATGAAGGAACATGGGCATTTTTAAATGAATTTGTGAAGGGAGATCGAAAATTAATGTGCTTAATTCAATCTCTATGTCACATTTGACCTTTTGGGCTAGACATGATCTTATGGGGATCTAGGATTATCTTATTACTTGCCTCTGAGTGACCTTTTTCTTATGCTTTATTTGACATGTGTTGTTATGACTCCTATAAACTTAGTTGTGTGTTCATTTGTTGTTGTTGTTTCAATTTTGATATGAATGATAGTGTTGAATTTCATAAAGAGCTCTTCCATTTGACAAAACTTGAAGGATCTATATCTCATATTGTTTCAAATTTCAAACTAAACGTAGAATCGGGGTCCACATAATTTGGTTTTAGTTTAGCATTCTTTCATGGAACCAGAATCGGTGGCCACCGACTCTATATTTTTATTTTTTCAATTTTCAAAATTTTTAATGATTTTTTACAGGTCAAGGTGATTTATGACTCAAATTGGAACTAGTGATTCTATAGTGAAACAAAAAACAGCTAGTTTCTGGTCCAGTAGTTCCAAGAAAACCACAACCGACCATGTCTAGCTGAATGTGGATATTTTTGTATCCCCACTGTAAAGTATTTTATAGCCATCCTATCACTTGGTATATCCATGCACTACCTTGCCCCAAAAGATTTCCAAGCTTTGCCTCTATCATGGTTCAAAAGCATGGAGATACTTCATTGAGGTGTATCCGTTGTTTATGTTAGAGCCTTGAAATATATATATTGGCCTTAAAAGTGATGGGTTTAGTCCATTTAGAATTTTACCTGGCCTTGTTTATAGATGGGACAAAGCCATTTGTGCATAATATTGATGTGTATTTTAACCATTAATTGATGAGTTTAAAGTACTTTGGAATGATTGACTTCAGACATATGATTCAAATAAACAAGAATTTTTTTGAATACGTATTGTTGTGATATGGACAGTTAATGACTTTCTTGCTTATAGTATGATGTTAGGATGTAAGACTAAGGGTTATACATCTTATCTAGTTTGTCATGTTAATATTATTTGCATTCGTTTGTTATGTACCAAAAAGTGTATATATAAGATATCATTGTTTCCTACCTGTAGATCACACTTGGTGAAACAAGACATTATCATTTGATGGGAAGCTAGAATATAAGGAGGTCCTAATTTTATTAAATGGTGAAGATGTTTTATGACAATGATAGAGTCATGAAAACATTGTATTTGGCAAAATACTGTCTACAAAAGATAGTATCATCTCAACATTTTTTTAATCTTCTACATTAGATGACTTTATTGGTGCACCATAATCTTGATGTTATGTACATCGAGAATAACATATGTGACAAGATTTTGTAATTTCTTATAGAGAAAGATGATAAAATAGATGATAATATCAAGTCATGAATGAACATAGAGATATTGGGGTTAATGATCATTTAAAGGTTAGTAATACTCAAACCGATATAATGATGTTATTACGTGATTCTTAGTAGTTTAAAAAGAGAAAAGAGAAAGATTTTTTAATATTTTACCATGCATTAAGGTCCCAATGTGTTTTCATAAGATATATCTAAAAAAGTATAAGTATGTGAGTATACGATTATTAGGTCAAAGAGACATAAATGTCATGTTTTGATTCAACATCTCATTCTAGTGGCTATGCATAAGAATGCACCAAAGAAATAGAAATTGCCGTAGATGAGTTGTGCATATTTTTTCATGAATTACGCTTAAGGATGATTGATATTCAAAGGGTAAATGCATTAGAAGATTCTGTTCCTAAGATTTTCTATAAATTAAAGATGATATTTCTTCCTAATATTTTTATCACACTACACTTAGCCATCCACTTACAAAGGAAGGTATGACTTGTTGGGTCAATACACTATTGGTGGATGTACCTTATAGAGGTTCTTATTCATATTTAAGAATAATAATAGTTGACCCGAGGGATCTATTGTTCAAGGATACATAATGGAAAAAATGATATTTTTGTGCATGGTATTTGAATGAGAAAATCGAGATAAAAGTAAATCGGTCATTGAGATTTTGAAAAGTTTCAATTGGTAAAGCATCGGTTGGTATATTAAGCATTGATGAAATGCAAAAAACACGTAGATTCATCATTTTCAACAATCAGTCAATAATGATGTTTTGTCATAAGTGTACTAGAATAGTATTTTTGAACATAACTTTTCATTCAATATGTAATTAACTAATTTTGCATATATGATAAGTAAATCAATTTTAGAGAGTCAATATCCTAATAATTGTGCAAATGTGATTCAACAAAAGCTATGTGAAAGCTTTGTGGATTAATTCAAAGATTATGTAAGTATTTTTTTACTTCGAACTCTGGTGCTTCAATGGCGATGTGGCTTAGCTGGTTTTGGTTTGATATGAATCAATTTGGTTTTGATGTGGATAATCACTTCTTATGATATGAATCAGATCCTTCATCTCAACCTAATGCTGATGTGACTGAGTCAACATTTTTTACCTTTGTCATGTGAAACCACCTTCCATGTCATCTTCCGCCGTGTTGGACCAAAGTGGTAGACGACTGAATCCACTGATTATCGCAACACAAACTTTAAACCATTTGTACCAAAATTGATAAACTCTGAAACTACATAGTAGTCATTCAAAGTTTTCCCAAAAGTTTTTAAAGAAAGTGATATTTAAAAGAAATGCCAAGTTGTCTGTTTTTTTTTTTCAAACGATAAGTGGAGTTAGGCAGACACTTATATCCCTTACGTATTATTATTTATGAACACGGCTAATTTCACCAAATAGGTGGCTTACCTGATTTGAACTGTATTTAGCTTTAGAAATATCAAACGAACAAAAGTAATTTAGTGATCTTACCAACTCAATATCATCCGTCTATTTCCTTAGAGAGCTACTTCGAGGAGGATGACTAAATTGCTCATTGAATTTTTCTTGGGTACATTAGGGAGGCCAAAAGCATATCCACGCACACGATGCCAAACTAATGATCTTCAACTTACGAGTTTATGCCCAGCCAGGTGAGCCATGCTCTTTGTGCAATTGCTCATCGAGGTTGCTACGATCACTTGTTTCAACAGGGTCTATTTGTTGAAGATGAAATCTTAAATGCTTTGTTTTCCTTCTCGAATCTCTCCTGAATAACCTCTGATGTTAAAATTCTCCAACATATGTTCCGTAGAACGAAATTTTGAAACGGAAAAAAAAGAGGGAACAAGAGATCCTGGTGACCCGCCAACATGGCAAAACCGTAAATAATAGAGTCGGTCTGTCATCTACTCCTTGGGACCCGTCCTTTTCACTAATTCCGGATCATAAATAGCTCAACCCCGATTGTGAGCGTTCTCTCTCTGGTTTTCTTGTCTTTGATCCTCAGATCTTTCTCGGTGTATTTCTCATCTGTGGGCTTTTGAGAGATTTCGATCAGGTTTCTGGTCTTTCCTCTTTATGATCGTTTTGTTGGTGTCTTGTAGCCTTTCCTCTCTGGTTGAGAGAAAGGAGAGTTTCCTTTGGATGGTTTGGTGGAGATACGTTCTGGGGGTTCCGACTCGTCTTTGGAAAGTTTGGTTGCGGGGGAAGATCCCTCTCTCTCTCTCTCTCTCAAACACACACACACTCTCTCCCTTTATGCTCGACATTTTACACTTCTATTCTGTTTTCTTTTGTATTCTGAAATTTTAGGGAAAGATGTCAGGGAAAGGAGCGAAGGGGCTGTTGACGAGCAAGAACTCTGCGGCCAACAAGAACAAAGACAAAAAGAAGCCTGTTTCTCGTTCTTCTCGCGCGGGCTTGCAGGTCGATATTCTCTTGCCTTCTTCCTGCTTCAGGGGAATGCCCCTTATGTTGTTGATTGGCAGTTTGGCGTCTATTTATCTCGTCGTTTGTTAATGAAATTCAGTTTCTTTTAGAGATGGCTGAGTTGTTGGTGCCGGTTTGGAAGAGTTGTGTTTCGCCACTAGTTTGTTTCCAGTTATGAGTGTGACAAAAAAATGCGTTCTTGTTGAAGGAGGTAAATCAAGGGAAGACGTTTTTCTTCTTACTAGATGAATCGCGTCTTTCCCGTGAACCTCATGGTTACAGTTAGACCAACGAGGTGTTGGGTTAGTGTTCCTAAGGTGATGCTTGCGAAGGTTTCTAAACTCTCCGTTAGCAGCTTTGGAGCATCCTTTCAACGGTTCGCATCTTACTTGAGTTTGGAATGTTGACAGCAGCCCAAAGCCGATTATCTTAGCAGCTTTGACGTCTGGGACAACCTAATTAATTTATTTGATATTGAGATCCAGTTCTCTATTAGAAGTAAGAAAGCTTTTTTCTTTCCTTTTCTGTTTGAATAACTTGCAGATCCTTCCCGTTGGCACCCGTGGTTATTCATATCGATATCTGGTTTCATCCCCTTTCTTGGCTTCTCTTCTTGAATAATGTTGGAGGCGTCAAATGGTAGGTCAAATTCGTTTTTGGCTATCTACTTTTAGTCGTTGGGCTGATCAAACCAATTGTTCTGAATCTATGAATTCACAGTAGTTTTTCCACTACTAATTCTGTGTCCATAGCCGGTCCTTCAGTTGATTCATATATGAAGATGATTTATCTTGTTCCGGACCTAGAATACGATGCAGAGCTGAATCGTGCAGTTGGAGTCCCCTTTGAGTTGGGGGTTACAGAAGTAATTTTCTGGCTTACCCTCTGTATGCGTGGGTCTGGATCTATTCTTCACTCTTCATATAGAAATAGGTTTAACATTCTGACTCTAGTAAGACCATTCAAATGTTCAATTGAGTACCTTCGGAGCTCTTGGATCCTTAGGTGGGGGTTTGTTGATTCACCCGTCTTTTGTAGTGGTGTAGTCTTGTTGGTTCAGTTCGTATTAGAAAAGACCATGTAATTCTATTATTTGATTTGAATAAGTTCCTATTGTTGGGGATGATGTCTGTGAGTTAACCTATAAAGCCATTGATCCTTTGAGACATTACATGCAGATCAAGCGTCCTTTTCTACCAGTAAAAACTTTGAATGGAAACCTTCTGGTGTCCCTTGATTCCGAGTACAAAGGATATTCTCTTTAAAAGGGAGTGATGGATCTTTTTGTTCTCCGAAAGTAATAGTAAATTTTAATGTGTTTATAGGGAAGGTTGTCAAGATCAATGTGGTTATCCTTTTACTTAAATCAATACAGTTATTGGTATGATAGATTGTGCATAAGATTTCCTTATAAGATAAACCTTTTGTACTGAATTGATTGTGTGAATGTCCTGCTAACTTTTACTGTTAGGGGGCTATTGCTCATAAAAGTTCATAATCAAGCAACTTTCTTGTTTGTTTCACCATGCCTTCTCAATTTTGATATCTTGTTTTAAGAAAAATCAAGGAAGTAGATATGGACTAAAAGCTGCTTCTAACGTCATCCCAAATTGTCATGTGTCTATATGCATGCACGTGCTTGTGTTTTATGCTGTAGTAGCAAGCATCTGTTTCAGTTATCCATTAACCAACTGAAGGCGGTTGTTTTGTTAAGTTAAACAGGTACTACATTTGCTGAAAGTTCTGCGAATTATGTATTCTTTGATATTAGTAGAAAAACATGTGTTGAATTACAGTACTTAGGTGTGTACAGAACAGAACTTTCAATGAACTGTTAATAACAATGGATCCTACTGCAGCTACTGGTCTACCGTGGCTAATGTGATGATGATATTGGGATGGTTGTGCTTCATAACAAGTCCTATAAAGCATCTTTCTCATATTGCACTATAATGCTTTAGCTTGTATATAACTTGGAAAAAGGATCCAATATGATGACTATTATGGTTTTCTATCACTTATCTCTCATAGTGGAGTGTATCTTACAATATAAACTTCTGAAGGTACAGGAATAGTAAAGGTGTCTGCGTGTGCATATGGATAGTGGCACTTAGTCCTTATTGCCTCTCAAAACAGTTGGAAGTGTAGTCTTGATCAACGTATGAAAGCACACAGACACAGAAATCTGCATGTGGTATAGCTTGAGTTTGCAGTTAATGAGGGAGATAAAATTTTGATGACGAATATGGATCGATATCTGTTGCTAAAAAGAGCACTTCCTTGGAAGCTAGATTTCAACCAGTTCTGCCCTTTCGTTGCCAAGACAAATTAGGACTGTTTCTTGTGGCAAATACATCATTAGTATTGTGCAAGTCTTTTCTCTCTGCCAAGCATGTGAGAATGTTAGGCATGTTCAAGCTCCTCTCGAACAGATTTCTACGTAAAAGGAGTCAATCATGTTTTTGTGTGGGAGCTTGGAAAGAAGTTTGGACTAAAAACATTATGCCAAGATTTGTTTGAAAGAATCAAAGATAGTATAAAAGGTTTAAGTGAGTCGTGTGTTCCATTTAAGCAGTGTTCTAGATTATTTCGTTGAAGGATTCAGAGAGCAGGTATTGAATCCCTAACTATGAGCATTAGGGAACCAGTCACAAGCCCAAATGGAGGCAACCATGAACTTGATGTTGCAATCATGTCCATAGTTCAGCGTGAAATGATGCCAACATGTAGTTTCCCATCTGCATTCTGTTACAGCTCTTCTTCTTGTTCCAACAGATATGCCTTACTTTTTAAAAGTTTGTTCTCCAGTTATTAGATGAAATGATGTGAAGATTAAATTCAACTACTCCTCAATGTACTGAATTTCAACTATGAATAATTTTTAAATCAATAAATCTCCTTCTCATTGAGATGCAACATTACAGTTGCATCTGTGATGTAAGTAACTGCACTTAGTAGCGACCTGAGCTTGATTAACCATTGAGGGTTATTGTCCTTTATGTGGCTTAGTTACTATGAAATGGACTTCTATCATCAACGTGTCCTTTTTTTATTTTTTGGAACAGTTTCCAGTTGGTCGCATCCATAGAATGCTGAAGTCCCGCATTGCCACCAATGGAAGGGTTGGTGCTACTGCTGCTGTATATTCAGCAGCCATCTTGGAGTACCTGACGGCTGAAGTGCTGGAATTGGCAGGCAATGCTAGCAAAGATCTTAAAGTGAAGCGCATAACACCACGCCATCTTCAGCTTGCAATCAGAGGAGATGAAGAGCTTGATACCTTGATTAAGGGCACCATTGCTGGAGGTGGCGTTATCCCTCATATTCACAAGTCACTGATCAACAAGTCCTCTAAAGAATGATTCATCTTTTGGTGTCTGAGTTACAATGTATGTTTCCATATGATCTCTTCTTTCTTTCTGTAGTCTTAGTGAGACTCGTGCTCTATGAAGTGCATGTCCGTCATTTCTGTTGCATTTGCTAGGAATCCATGTAATGATTGGAGTTGTAGCGTGGTAATCTGATGTGCTTATCTGTTAACTGCTGACAATGGAACTTGGTATCATGCATCTTGAAGCACAAGGACGTGCTTTCCCTTCTGGCATATTAAGTTTAATGCTTTTGTGCATGGAAGGATGTATTTGACGACATTCTTAATCTATGATAGTACTCTCTTAACAGTTTCATTAAGTACTTTCGACTGACCTATTGCACATTGTTACTTGTTTTGGTGTTTGCATGAATTACTGAAAGCTGGAAGCTTTTGAGCAGGTTTCTTGTTTGCATGTGTGTGCGTGCAAGATTTGTCGTTTTGCCAGAGTCCTGGGCCTCTTCAACTAACATGATATAACCTAACAAGGATGTAGGTTCCTTAAGAAGGAACCGGTCTAATATATATTTTGCAATGCTAAATTTGTTGCTCTTTCTTCACGGATGGCTTCTCAGTGATTCTGCCAGATCTTTGGAGATAAAGGTGTATTGCCTATAGATTGGCGAGGATTATCATTTTTAAAAGATGTCAAGGCAGTATCACAATAAAATGACCATTGTCCTGATGAACAAAAGGAAATCTACTCACTTTGGAAGCATCGTAGAACTAGTAGCAAATATCTGAATATTAGGGCCTCGCACATTATGAATAATGGTGTTTGTTTCAGCCATAAGGAATTACGATAACAGTAGAAAACATTGCACAGGTCAGCATATTGGGTCCATACATCCGTTGAATGGAACAAGTTTGACCTCATGGCAAGTTGTGCTTCATATGGTATAGATACAGCAAAGTGAAATGTGGAAAGGATGGTTCTCGTCATTCATATAGGAAAGTTTAACTGTCATTTAGGTTAGCCAATTATAGTGGCACGGGACTTTTTCTTACACGGAAATTTAGAGAAAATAGAACTTCAAACGGAGTTCGTTTCTTTGGGATATAATCTCACTATGCAAGTGTTGAGTTAATGTTATATACCAAGTCTATGAAGCCTTGGGAACTTGATTAGAAATCTCGAAATCCTTCCCATTCCCAACGAGGTAATTGCAAGGAACCAACCAGACCAAACCAAACCAAACCCTAAATTAAGCCTTCTCCCACATTAGACAGATTTGACTTAAGCGGATTCTTTATTTCGTTGTGCATGATCGTCATGTAGGCATTTAACTCAAAGGCAACAGTGTTTTATTTTTATCATTTGGCATACTTCTACATGTTTGAATTCTTGGATGAAGTGGCATGAGGATGCTTCATCCACCATCTCGGTGGCAGAGGCATGCCTCTGTTGCGGGTAAAAAACACGCTCCCCAGGCCATTATCTCATTGTACGGCCCATTCGTGCAAACCCCCTGTAGACGTGTCTAAATCAGCTTAGATATATTTATATAATTGTGTCTTCTATTTGGGTCACTCAACTGTACCTCTAATCGCTTCATTACATATGTCTTTGTCTTCTTAATCAGAAGAGATATTTCACGAGTGTACACGCATAGATCTGAAAATCTTCATTTTGCCAAGACTCATTTTCTACACATTGATGAAAGAGGAAAAGGTAGGTTCCTAACCTAGCATGTGGAGAATATGAATAGGCAAGATTAGGAATAAGCTGATCCTCATGCTTAACTTTGGAAGCGGAGACCGTTTTATACAGATAAGGAGGTGTCGGGTTAATTTTTTGTGATGCAGTAGAATTATATTGTGAATAAGAGGAGGCTGCCTGTCAACATATTTATGATTTTGTGTTGGTTATGTTGGATCTATCTTTGAGCTAGATTTTGTCGAGAAATGGTGCTGTTTGTCTTCAGGAGATATGACCGAAGATCAAGCTTCGCAACTAGGTACCCTTGAAGCCTTTCCCACTAAGTACGGGAAAGCTGGGTTCTAAAGAGATCTTATTTGCACGTTCAATCACATAATTTAATACATGCGCTCTAGACAACAAAACATAGAATATGAGAAATTGCCAAAAAAAAATAGATGGTTTATGTTGAAATTGCCAAAGAAAGGATGATTTTTGTTGAAACGGTTGTCTTCCATCGTTTCTGTTATATCTGGGAGTGCCCAAATGATCAGTTCAATAAATAACATAAAAGACCACCAAACGCTCCTTCGGGATTTGTTCCCCTAAAGCAAGATTTTGAGTTCAAAGTGAAAGGAGAAAACCAGCATCGGCAGATCTTTGCCTCCATTATGGGCCGACCTGGTTGAAACCGGACTAGTCCGTTCATTGTGGGCTTCCAGATGGGTGGTTCAGTTGAAAAGAAAAACAGATCAACAGAGCAAGATATGTTTATCTGTTTTTCTTTTCTTAATATATCATTGGGGCTAACAGGCATTATTATATCACACTATTTATTAAGGGAAAGAAATTTCATGACGCTACACGGCCAAGAAATCCAAGAGAAGAAAACAAGCCAGGCACTATGATAACTATGTATAAGCACTTCTGTTTCTTACACAAAAAGCCTTGGAATCCAGCAGAGCAACACTAAACTGCACAGAGGCTGCATTTTTTATCTCTTCTTTTCACTTAACCAGCCCAAGGCTAAGGATGCCCCAAGCCGTATTAGGCCAAGACCTCTCTCTTGCATTCATCAATAAGACCCTAGTCCAAGGAATCCATGCATCCCTTGCCATCCTCTTATCCCAGCTAGTCCCCCACTCCAGCAAGTCTTAACCCTACCTCAGCCTCCCTCTCTCCCTCTTCATACCTATCCATTGAGAGATAAACCTGAGCCAGCACCACATGGGGGTCTGCTACGAAAGGGTTCTTATAGCAGCATTTCTGCAAGAGCACAGCTGCCTTCTCATTTCCCTCTCCTATTTCATAAACAGCTTCCCAATACAAGTCCCTAGCCTCAATTTGATCCTCTGTCCTTTAGATCTTTGTGCAGTTCTCAAATATTGGTGGTACTACAAGATCCAGTTCTTCCATTCTCTCACTAAAGAAGAACTCACCTTGAAATTCACCTTTTTCGCCGTTGATCTTGTTGCCACGTTCATCATGCCTACTATCTTCTTGACCATTGTTCTTGGTGGCAATTGTATTATTGGGACCAGTTTTAACATTTTCAATTCCTTTATCATCTCCACGATAGTTAGTGGCAGTACAATCTTTCCCTCGTTCTCTTTCCGTGATGAATAGGGTCTCTTTCCTTACTATGAGGTTGTAGAGGGCGGCCATTCTGGAGACAGCATTTATCCACAGCCGTGGCTTTCCATCTCCCGGCCAAATTGCGTTGAATCTGTCGCCGGAGAACTCTAACCTGCCATTCGTATTTCTAGTAAGTGCGTCCTTGTATCCGAAGTATTGGTCGCAGAAGTCAGCTATTGTCATTAGAAGGAAGATGGAAGCAAGTCGGCGCGGCACCAAGACGTCCTCGCCGGTTCTGATGTTTTTCACCGTGACACCCTCCGCCGGAAGGACTGCCTGGAGCTTCTTCCTCCATCCAGGAAGGCGGTTGTCTTTTGATGCAGTTTCTTCTGTGCGATTCTGTGCCATGACTGAGGTTTCATCAGTATCTGATTCCCCACTGTGTTGTGGTGTTCCGGGTTGTTCCTTCCGTGTCATGCTCACTGGACGTGGTTTCCCGGGCGGTTTTAAGGGAGGCCTCGGACTCTAAAAGGGCAGCCTCGAGCTCATCGTCGGAGTACCGGAAGAGGAGACGGTCATGGATTAAGGGATGGCGAGGCATGGGGCGGGATGACACAGAATAGGTAGACTAGTTGCTCCGCTGGGCCCCCCAGGAGGCACCGGATGTCTGGCCGGCCGGTGTCCGGCAGGAAGATGGCAAGGTTTACGTAGGAATTGAAGTGGAGTGGAAGAGGCCACAGCGGGTGACCTGATGGGATCCTCCCCACAGGTGGAGGATGCGATGTACCCCCTGAAGGTGGTGCATGAAGGTGCCTTGCTTGTGATAGCACTCCCCGGCCCCCGCTCCAGCCAGAACAGCCATCAACCCAGGCAGATCTTTGCCCACTGCACTGAGCTCGCCTCTCAGGAACGGCCGTGCGCGCTGTAACAGTGCTTCTGTTGTTGGTTCTGCATGGAGTTGGTGGCTCTTCTCTGGCGACATTGTCATACAGTGGTACTGTTGGGTACGAAAAATCGCATTTGAGCTCGTGGAACCCCTAAAACGGAGGAATATTAATTCGAGTCATCCATGGTTTTGAGAAGCAAAATAATTGAGAGAGAGAGAGAGAGTACCTGTCTCTGGTGAAGATTTCGCCAAAACTTGAATTAGGGCTGTGCTTGGAGTTCACTAGGTGCTTGAGCTTTCATATACGGAGCTCTTGTTAAAGATTGGGACAGAGTTAATGCTTATGCTTTTATCATTCACCGCTGTTGGTACCGAAACGTTACACTTGTGAGATGAGGTCAGCTGGTAATTGCAAATGGGAGCAGGGGATTGGAATATTTTACATGCAAACAAGAAAGCTAATGCCAATATCAGTCTGAAGAACTACTGTGAGAGTTGGAGGATCAACGTTGAGCTGCACAACATCAGGGCATTTGAAGTTGTTCCTCAAGAATGCATTCAATATATCGGGAAGTATGTGACGTGTACCCAGTACTTTGTCGATATTGAAAGAGCAGCGGAGCAGGTGATTCTGTATCTCACTAACAACTTCGTGTTAGATGCGGATGGTAAAGATGCTTGGATCTTTGACGTTGATGACACTCTCCTGTCGACAGTGCCCTATTACAAAAAGCATCAATTTGGGTAAATGCCTTCATCTCTTACCAGATCATGACTGATATGCTGCATTTTCTTTCTTATTCTCAGCCATAATCTTTTCAAAAGAGATCAATGCATCTAAAAGAAAACACAGATTGATCTTCTCTTAGACCATCTCCACAAGCCACTCAAAAGAGCAAGGATCATACTTCGATAATCTTTCAGGAAGCCTTCCTCGACGTACTTAGTTCAATCACAACTTAGGTTTTCACTTGATTTCTTTCAAGTATATAAAACCGTCACATTTGTTGGTACCCCATTTCTATTTTGAAGAAATGAAGATACGTTTCGCTGATTTACTCCACGAAAGTCTCTGCTGTCGCTTTTCTTATCTCAGTGCCTTTTAGCTTTATTTTGATCCAGTAGAGGTCTCAAGCTCGAATTTCTGCCGCCCCCTTTCGTATTTTGGTGCTTTCGGGAACAGCACAAAGCTACTCAATTTCAGCACTGATAAGCACATATTTGTACAGTTCCCGTGGTACCAATGAGTTGCTTTGACAAGTTTGAGATGTTCACTGCAGGGGAGAGAAGCTGAACGCCACATTGTTAGAGAAATGGATGAAGACCAGCAAAGCCCCAGCTTTGGAGCCGACACTTTCCCTTTATAACCATCTAAAGAATCTGGGATTGAAGATTTTTCTTGTATCAACAAGAAATGAATGCCTGAGAGATGCAACGGTGGACAACCTACTCACAGTCGGCTACACTGGGTGGACAAGCCTCATCTTGAGGTACAAACTTCTATACTCCTATATATATTCCTTGTGTACGACATAAATTTAGCCAATTAACGCTTTCGGTTCAGTTGCTTATATCAGATTGACGATTCCAGAAACTTGAACCCTACCATAGGCTTTAACTCATCAGATCAAACAACAATTTCGGTTCACTACCACCACGAAAACAATCATGATCGAACTGAAGAAAAAGACAACCTACATAGTCAGACAAATCGCATCTAAACTTCTCCCCTGCTTTTGAATTTGATCGGGCAAATGTGGGAAACCATTTATTTACACTGGGAGTAATATTCTATGGATCTCTGCAGGGGAGAACAAGCTGATCACAAGACGGTAGAAAAATACAAGGCCGAGCAGAGGAAGAAGATAGCTGCAGAGGGGTACCGCGTCTGGGGTGTTGTTGGGGATCAATGGAGCAGCCTCTTAGGACTGCCCACTGGCCTCAGGTGTATTATGAAGCATGAACGAATCCTCTTAAATACCCAGGAATTTGCCAAGATGGAGACCATACGCTCATCATATAATAAAAGCCCGTGCCTACCCATCTCTCTCTCTCTCTCTCTCAGTTCCACTTTGAATTTGCAATAAATCCTCTAGCTGAAAGAGTGACACCCATTCTTTTAGGGTGTCCGATTTACAGAAATGCTGATCCAGTTCTGTGCTGGACGACATACCCAGGTAAGCAAACGACTTCATGAATCATTACCTCAGAAAAGCTCAGAAGTAAGAAACAGAGTTTCAAGAACTCTAAACCAAAGATCTTTAAAAGGTCATAGATGTCACTTAAGAGAAACTTCAAGACAACATAAAGATGACAGTCGCCTACCTATTTATCACATCATCTACAAACACGCTAGATGGCTGAACTACAGCTACCATTATTTCCTGGTTTTTATTTTTGGTGAAACCCGGCTTCTGTCCTTGTCTAGGTTGTTTTGTCATGAGCACGCTGCTTAGAGAGGTATTCGAATAAGCTGCCATCAAAAGCTCCTCTTATGGCCTCTTTCGACAGAAAGCCTTCCTGATCCCTCGCCAGTACGTACAGTGTTGCCCATTCCAGCTTGCTTGATACCCTAAATGCAATTCAAATTGGCATGAACAACAAAGAAAAGGAGGACACCAACCTTACGAACTTCAATTAAAATGATATACAATTAGCTGTTAGAGATCTGATAGTCATAGGATTATACAAATGGATGGAGATGAACGCGGCGCAGGGGAATTACCAGCCAAATGGATCCACGGCGAGGCGATTACCCTCAGTCATACACCACAGTTCTGTGAATGTAGGAGCGTCCGGCCTTGTACGTGCATACTTAGCAAAGAAGTTGTTCTCGAAATTCGCTGGGATATACCTGTAGACAACATGAACCGCCTTAGAGACTCTCACTCCCTCTCTAGGAAAAAACACCAATCAGGACAGATCGTCATTCGGAACTGAATGGCCTGAAAATGGTCTTTAATTGGGCGATGCCATGCTTGTATTGCTGGTATTTTGGTAACATGATTGCTTTAGATCACAAAGTCCTATTAACGGAGCAAGCATCCTTACCTTCCTTCAGTGTCATAAGTTCCAGAGTCGCTACCATGCTTAGCCTTGTGGATGTCGTGGATATATATAGGAAACAGCGGAGAAGGAAGCATTCCCTGCAAAAAGAATAAAAAATAAAGAACAGAGTTATTTCCGATTTTGTTATATATATATATATATGTAGAGAGAGAGAGAGTACTGGCAACGTCTGATAGCTCAGGGCAAGGTGTATGACTATGGTCATAACAAAAGATGAGATGATGTTGAATCCAATAGCCCTGAGCCCTGAAACAGAGGGACACTACATCATTTGCGGTCTAGAAGAAAACTGCAAGTCATGGACCAATTACCGGCAGATGGCCATGTATATTCCCAATGAATTACCTGCAGAAGTCTCCCAAGGGTAAATGATGCCATCTCCATCTCTGTCAAAGAAGGCAACTTTCATATTAAGAACAACCATAGTGAGTGCACTATCCAAGTTTTGCTTCATGTATTCTTAAACCTAAGTTTTACAGGAGACGAGAGTGGTTCTTCAACATATTATCTTCATATTGGTACAAGCAGTTGTGACTCCATCATGGTATAGGCATATGTAATCAAGGCATTTATTAACTGCAAGTGTCAATCACAAAATAATACAAGAACGCAGGTAACCACTATTTGAGAAAGTTTGGCGTTCCTCTAAAAAAAGATCACTCCTGCAGTCCAGGACAGGTGATCGTTAGCGCACCCAAACCTTGGTTGCCTTATGCTCATTGCAAGCTTCCATCTTTTAGGAGCTTGTAATTTTAACTTAATAGACTAAATTCAGATGATTTACCTTGCCTTAGACAAAAACTTTTCTTCTTCTCTACTTAGTCGGTCATTGGAAATGAACCACATAAAGTATTGTTAAAATTACTTCATAGAAACTCATTGTGCCATGTATTCATAACAAGGTGATACAAGAAAATAAGACCAAGACAGGAAGGCTATCAGTTTAAACTGGCATACAGATATAATAAATCGAAGAAACACAAATTACAAATGTTTACCTCATAAACACCAGGGTTCATTAACAAGAGATCACGACTGCCTGACAACAATTGCCATACAAGGCCTCTTAAGCAATCAGGAATCCCCTTCCTCATGAGCCTTTTGACTACAAGAGGTTTTGTCCTGACATAGTGTTTCCAATTGCTTCCACCCACCCCAATCATTTTTCTCCATTTTCTGATTCTTCTTTCATCCCTGAAAGAACTTAAAATAGTGAATGGCCTGGAAACTACACTGAGTGATAAATGGGGATGATGAAAAGAGTAGCAAAAACTGAATGAAAATTTAGTACAGAAACTGCCTTAGACATGAAGCAAAACATGGTGTTAAAAGATGAAGGGGGACACTGCAACACATATGTCCAGTTGTACAGCAAAGTGGGACACATTGCATACAAAATTGTGCTTCAAGTTTAATGAACTAATTGTAAGGCATAGAACTGCTTACGTGATGAAGGCTTGTCAGCAAGTGTGTTCTAAACATACAATTACTATAAACTGCTGTCAGACTTACTAGGATTCATCAGTTTTAATCCGGTTATTCACTTAGAGAAACTTTCATATTCTATTTTATATTCCCATTCTAGATCTTGGATGCAAGATACATTAAGCAATTTAAACTGATAGCATTTGAGAAACAGTTAAAAACGTATACAACTAAAAAGTTAAACTTCTGGCCCTGGCACTTCAATTGTCTCCATGCCCAGTGCTTTTACCCCTTTTCCGAAGGGTTCAATTGTTTCACCCATATACAGATAACACGGCAAATAGCAGCCCTCAACCCATAGAAGACCAGAAGAAATTATAAAAGATAAGTCAGTTTTGGCATCAATATGCATGCAAAACACACCAGCTTGAAGTTATTCTGTAAAAACACTAAGAAGCATACCTCTCTTGTTCAATGCTTGACCTGCTCCTGCTCAAGGACTCTGCAGTTTGATCTTGTTTAAGAAAGCCAAATCTATCGACTGGTTGCAAAGGAGGAATAGGATCTTCATCCATCTCTTCAAAAAAAATTCTCCTCTCCATTCCATGACCTTCCATAGCCTCCCTAATGTTAAACTAGATATGTGCAGAGTATTTCACTTACAGAAAGCCTTCCCGTGTGAAAATTTTGGGCTACCATGATTGAAATAAAAAATGCTTTCGATTTTGATACAAATCTGCGTGCCACCTTAGCATGCAGTACGTGTAGGGTTGGTGAACAAGCTTAGCAACTTGTGCCTCGACTCGGTTTCAACTTGTTTAGCTCATTGTTCCCGGTTCGCTAAGATAATGAGCTGAGATGAGCAAGGTGATCTAAGCAAGTGAGGGGAGGGTGAACAATTGGTATGCAGAGCTGAAAATGAATGAGATCACCGAAAATATAGAGGATGAAGTAGAGGGGGCACTTAGCTTGTATAAGCTCATTTCTTTGAGTCTATCAGACATTTATATTATATTATTCAATATGTCTAAATATAGAAACTTCTAGCCAACTAGTTGCGTGCGTCTACGTCTCGAGGGGGCAATACTTTATTTTCACAAAAGAGTTTATCAAAAAGCTTTTCTTTAGGGTTTTACTGAATTTGTATTAAGGAGTCAAGTTATAAGTTTAAGAAGCAGCTCGGGTTTGGCTCACTTGACTCATGCTCGGGTTAGCTAAAATGAGCGAGAGACAAGCATGAAGACTATTGGAGGCTAACGAAGAGAGCAGCAATAGAACTTTTGTCTTTTGTGTGGGGTTAGGAGACGGGGCTACTTCCCAACCAAATCCATCACAACCAGTCACTCAATTCAGAGGCGGATCCACATTGTGGCAGGGAGGAGCGATCACCCCAACCCGAAGTTCTGAAAATTTGTATTTTTGTATTGAAATTAAAAAAAATTGAAAACTGTTAAAGCTCGTCCCACCCAAACCTGAAATCCACCATACCTGAAACAAATTTCTGGATCTGCAAGTGATTCAACTCATCTAGGCACACTGTAATCAGTAGATTCTGCATCAATAAGCGGCCTCAATTGGTCTGGTGGCGCCTCCCGCACGTGAATGCCCATTGGTCCCTCCGTACTGGCCTTGGCTTACCAATCCGCATAGCAATTGCCTTTCCTGTTTGTATGAGAAAACTAGACATGCCATTCCTTCTGCAACCATCTGTGTATCAAGTGTGGCTTACTAGTCTCACAGTTTATAGAAGCACTAATGAGTCTCACCGCTTCCTTTGTATCTGTTTCACTGTTAATGATCACCGTTCTGAAACCCGAGTTCCAGTAAATCTGTAGGCTTGTTAGTATGCACCACAGCTCTCTTTTGATCACATTACAGGCACCCAAGTGTCGTGTGAAGCCTCCACGCCATCTTCCCTCTTCCTGAACTCTTACTATGCCTCCAATCTTGCATTGTCTGAGCTTCTTTTCAAGCTTCCATCTGCATTGACCTTTGCCCGTTGCCTCTCAGGTCGCTGCTATACAACCCAACCCAAATTCGGTTCCCATTGCATCAGGGTGTTCTATTGGGTGTGGGAGCTTTCAATTCTGCCGGTAAGGTTCAGGATCACCCCTATCCTATTACCTAATTGTTGGAGTCCTTTCTCAAATAGTCGTTTGTTCCTTGATTATGAGGCTAGCCAGCTTGCAACTCCAAAGATAATCTTCCACTTTTATTATTCATACTGTCCATTATCTTCCTTTATGTTCTGGCAATCAAATCTCGGAGTTCCATGTAAAGATTTCACACTTCCTACCTAGTCGCACCACTCATCGCCATGCTCGTGCCATTCCTTTGCTGTCTCATAGTACATGCAATACATCTTCAAGATGATCCCCACAAATCAGGTCCATGCCATCTCTGCTACGCCATTTACTGCACCTTAAATTTTTGAGTAGCCAGTCATTTGCTACCGTATGCTACGTGCCACAGAAAAGTTCGTACTGGTGTGGGCTTCTTCCCCTTCCTGATGAGTTTCCACACAGGATCCCTGAACCAAATTCCATTCCATCTAACAAGCATAAGAACGAGGACTAGTAAAAATACCTTCTTCGGTCGGCTTCTGTTGGTGTAGCTTGAATTCGTGCTGAAAATTGAAATGAAAGTGACCTGTCCCAAAGAATTCGTGGTGCGAGGTGAAGTGGATACGAACGCTAGTGATATGTTCGGTTGTGGTATAGACTCTCCCAGTTACTAGAATTTTTTTTTTGTTTTATCTTTTCCCATTATTTTGACAGAATATAAAAGGCATGTTGCACGAGTGGGTTGAGATGATCGAGAAAGATTGAGGGATCATTGATTGTAAGCTGCTCTTCTTCATCACAGTGAAAACCTTTTTCCTGGTCTCGCTGCTGGAATAGGGACTTGTTGCTCAACCACGTAAATCCTTGTCTTTTCTTCTTGATGTTGTTTTGTAGAACGATCATGTGCTGTGCTTATACATCAAACCATGTATTCATGCGACAGCTTTCATTTTCTTCTGTCCTTCCCATCGTCCTCATCAGGGGGAAGGGTTCTTGAAATTTATTGGATCAACTCATCATCCCAAAGTCCTCTCAAAGTGGTCAACTGCTAGTTGCCGTCCTGCTCAACGCAGTGTGCCACCGAATTGTTGAACTCCTTTCACTTATTGAACTCGAGGAGAGCCCAACTTTCCTCCTTCAAGCCAAGTTTGCCTGTCTACACTTCATAACTTTCTACCAATGCATTCGGCTTGTCTACAAGTCTACATATATGCAATTACATAATAGACTGTATAGAATGTATATGCATGCAAGTAATGGAAGTTCGGCTAAAATAGGTTGATTAGGCACTTGGCCCCTCCTAGTCTGTATATAACGTATATTCATGCATTTATCAAAGTTGCCACAACATAGAGATGTAATAATCACATAATAAACTCATTTATAAGTAGCAGATGCACTAGTAAGACCAAACGGCATAACCAAGTGTTCTTAATAACCTTCATCAGTATGAAATGCAATCTTATAAATATCATTAGAGCCCATTCTAGTTTAGTGGTAACCGGCTCTCAAATCAAGCTTAGAAAAACAACACGCTTCCACAATTTATCCAACAACTCCTTAATAAATATAATAGCAAATTTATCCTTGATAGTAGCATCATTGAGAGCTTGATAATAAATGTAAAACCCATATGAACCATTCTTTTTCTGTACTGATATGATCAGTGAAAAGAAAGGACTAGAATTACGCCAGATATTTCCTTGTTCCAACATATCTTGGACTAGGCCTTCAAAGATTTCCAATTGGAAATAGGCATACTAATAGGGCTTAGCAAACCAAAGGTGCACCCATTTAAAATATAAAAGAATCATTGCTGCATTAGTTACTGCTTTTGAAGAGGGGATCTTATACCATCAAAATTGAACTATCAGCATACTAGGAGGCTAATTTACAGCTCAAAACAAAGGTGCCTGATTTCTAGATAGCATAGTAAAAAGGAAGCATCTGCCTTATGATGAAAGCATCATTTAATCTTACTTGGATTTTGGAGTTAGATTCAATTAGAAAACCTAATACCGAATCTGAATTTAACCGTATCAATATAGTTAATGCTCAACTTAACATGTACACAGGCTTGGGTCTCTTCTCCTTGGATTTGCGTTCGAATGTATAACCAATACAAATGGAATAGTATTCTAGTTCAAACATCATGTAACCTATTAGGACACTCAACCTTACGATGTAAATTCAAATTATTTAATATCCAGCTTAAGTTCAAAGCATTTTTCTCTCCAAAAATTTTATCGAACGTTTGAAAAAGAGTTCCTTATGGATATCTTTGGAAAAGGCTGCCTTTAATATAAGAAGGAAAAGCTCTCTGTTTCAGAGCTTATACTATATATCTGCTGAAACCCATACAAGTAGGGGTCTGTTCCTATAGAGTTCTTACACTTTTGTGTCCACAGCCTGGTTCTTCCGGTTATTTCAGGGAAACCCCTATCCAAATTTGGGGTCTTTTCAAGGTGTCTTAGAGGTAGCAGGTTACCTACTTGGACTTGATTGACACGTCGACATGCTCGTAGAATCTGTTCCAGATTCATTGTGCTTCAAGTATTCCTTGCAGACAACCCACCTTACTTCTAATTTGAAGCATCAAAGGATTATCTTAGCAAGTTTGGCTCTATATTTATGCACCAATTTATGGTAAGGAATACACCTGAATCAAGAGAGATTTGTGGCTCACACGATTTCTCTTTTACCACGTGCTTAAGGTTCAATCTTTCACGATTTTAACACAATATTCCAGAGACCTCATGTTCACTTCCTTATTAATCATGATGTCCATCATAACATCGCCTCTTTTACAACTTTTAAGCTTCATTTGCAAATTCCAACACAAATGAGATGATGTTTTCTCCTTGATATTTGTTAGGAAGGAAATGTTTCATTTATCGCAACCATTTCCACTGCTAAAACACAAACTAAATAGAGAAGTGTATTAGATATTCAATGTGACAATAAGACATTACCAAATTTGAAAATGAAATATTGTGAAATAATAGTAACACCAATATGCGTGTATTATGGTGAGTTTGGGTAGTTAAATCATTAACATACTCAAAAGATGTTTGTGGGAGAAACAAAGATGCTGAGGTAGGTATACAGCCGCACAAAAAAACATACATATATAATAAGGTTATAATAGTAAAGGTTGGTGCAAGACAAATAGAAGATAAAATGGTAGACATACTCAAGGTAGTTTAGACAGGGCTTTGGTGAGATGACCATTAGAACTTACAACCCATAGAAAAATAAAATCAGAATTTTATGGTGCCTAAAAGATGAAGTATGTTGAATTATTAAGGATATAAAAACTTAAAATCATAAGTGCATTTTAATCAAGCATGGAGGCCATTACTGGTTCGATGTCTTCGAAGACGATATACTGAATCCGTAGGAGAGGTGAAATCCCTCAGACCTTAATTCTCAATGAGCAACTGAGACCTTAATGAGAAATATTATGCATATGGCTAGCAAACGATAACCGCTCAATTTGCAGATTAGATGCTAAAATGGTTTTGTAATCCAACACATCATAGCATTAGAGCTACCACCTAAATGGTCTTTGTGTAATTAATTCTCATGCATGCTGGGTTCATTTAAACTAGATAGCATATGATACTTAACCCTTATGATATATATATAGTTGGACCATATATTGTTGAATAAATCAAACAACGTCCTACTTGGACCAATAAATATTTCTCTGCATAATCATGTGTTATGAAATTCTCTAATGACATTAAATTGCTGTCTATTGACAACCGTATTAACTCATCTCCTCCATTAACATAGGATCAAAGCGACCTTTGTGACAATTATTTGTGATTAGGCCCATCAATGATCATGTATATCAATATATTCAATGACATAAGCAGGTGTAATTATGCAACATAAAAATTATATGCAATATGATCTTTGACATGCTTATTTTGAACTGGTCCTACTTTAGGGAGATCACAACTTTAATTCATAGTGCAAAAGACACCAACCTTCTTTAAAAAATGTCCTTAATATGTTAACAAATCAATTAGCACCAAAATACAAATTCCCACTAAACCATCATATCATCACATGATATGACATACCCATATGAGCGAGATGCTCATGAAAGACCCTGGGTGGTAAGCCTTTAATGTGTGGATCCACAATCATGAAAGTTCTTTAGAAATCTGGTCACTCTTATTACTTTATTTAACAATTAGAAACTTAATGTCAATAGGCTTGGACCTGAAGAGTTCATGTTGTTAATTGAATACTTGCAGATTTATTGCCAGAAAATAACTTTAGTGGTGTCATCCAAAATATGTAGCCTAATGACAAAAATTTTATAATCATATTCCTTAATTAGATTTCCCATAACAAGTTACGTACTGTCAGTGCTTGCTAAGCACTCTTACACTAAATTGCTCCTCTAACTAGCAGATACACATAGCTTAGTGTGGTTCTATAACCGCAACCACACTTATGAAAATCAGATTTAAAACCGAATGATCTCCAACTGATCTTATTTCTTATATTATGTTCTTCGTAAGTACTGTATGTCATTTGGTTGCTTCCTAAGGATCCATACTAGAATAACGAACCGTCCCAACAATGTCCATAGTGTCTGGATGCGCACATGCTTGTGCGTGTATAGAAGTATCACATGGTTTGTAATCCTTCACATCAAAGCTCATAATAACCTTGTGCCTATAAATCATTGGCATACAATACTAGGGGAATATATTTATTCCCACTGAACTTGTGGTATATGTATTCGTCAATCACATTTATCTTAAAAGCAAATGACGTAACAACTTGATGAAGTTTATGATATCACTGATGAGGCACATGCTTTAGTGTGTAAATTGTTTAATTAATCTCGCCATTAAGAAACATTGTCTTTATATCCAGCTAATGTAGTTATAAATCAGAATGAGCTATGATCGTTATAATAATAAAACAGTCTGTCAAAGGAATTATAGAGAGTCTCTTTCTAGTCATTGGCTTCATTTTGAGTAAGGTCCTTTTGCAATAAGACAATCCTTGTATCTTTTCATATTGCCCTTTAAATTTCATTTTCAGACAATGGATTTCACACCTTCTAGCAATGAGACATATTGATATCTTGCTTCGACTTAATATCCTTACTCATTTCATCAATCCACTTTTGAGAATTAAATTTTTCATAACTTTACAGAAGTTAATTGGACCATATTCCATCGTTCTATTGTCAATTTATGCTCTAAAAGAATATGCATTAATCAACCAAAAATTGCACTTCTCTTTCTTGGGGACCTTGATTGCATCGTCCTTGAGGTTGTTGAGTTTGCTCTTTGAAGTAAACTCTTGAGTTGGTATGGCGAGTACTTTCACGTTGTCCTATTATTTCAAATTTCTATCACCAATAGAAGCAATAGTAGTAGGAACAGAAACAAATTTGTCTTCAAAGATAACATCCTTATAACATTATCTCCTGCCAAACTTAAAATCCTTACAAAACCGTGCATTTTCCATTTTAAAATCTAATTGTGGGATAATACAACTTTAAACCTCCAAACTTTTTGAAATGCCATGCTTCATGATTGTAAATACCCCAAAATCCCATGATTTTCTCAAATGTGCCTAGTTTTGCAAAAGTAGCCCCAAAGGGCTATTTTGAGTCTGGAAACCCAGGAGCCTTCCAGACAACCCTGTACATATTCCAAACCTGTATATATGTTTTAAAAATATATACATATAGTTTTAAAACCTTAAAAAGGTGTTTTGAAACCCCAAATAGCAGCTTGGCCTGATGAAAGCAGGACCGAAGAGGCAAAAGAGAGCCCAGACCCAGAGCATATTTCAAGCCCGGCACATCAACTCTCGTATCAGAATCATTCCCAGATTCTAGGAAATCCAAGCCCCTGATATCAACAATTTATTCAAAATGAACTCCGGAAGGTGAGAAGAAGAGCGGACGACAATGTTGGTGAAGACCCAACGCAAGACGAAGTACTGATGCAGTCAGGCCTCATACAAACCGTCTGTTTCGAAATGCCATGAAGGAATCAGAAAATCAGATTTGGGCCGGATCTGGACCATATATATCCAGATCCAAACTCAACATGCATTTGGATTTGATTTGGATCCAAAGATCCAAATCCAATATCTACATCCATGGCCCACATCACTTTCTATTAAATGGAGGTGGGGCCCACAGATATTTCACGTGAAAAGCTTGGGTAGAGAGAGAAAAGGGGTGATAAAGTATGAGTGAGAAAGTTGGTAGGCTTGACTTTTGGTCAAGGGTGAGTTAACCTTGTGGGTTTAGCCTAGAGTGTGGGGTTTGAGCTTGTATGCACCTACACCTAACCTGGGGCTGCATCAACTTGGATATGGCTGCAATTGGGTCCATGGACCGGCGCCAAGGGGGGGGTTCCTAAAACCTAGCCCTAAGCTAGCCCACCTCACCTAGCCACTCTCCCCTGAACCTGACCCAAACCTAGCCACTCTCACCCGAAACCACCCCAACCTCACCTAGCCGACCTCACCTAGCTCACCTCACCTAACTAGACCACCTGGACCCTAACTAAACTAAACCTAAACCCACCTTAATACACCTAATTAAACCCCTAACCACTAAGTCCCAGCCCCCCTAACCGACCTACCCTAAACCACCAAATAGCCCACCCTAACTGACCTACCCCAAACCATCCCACAAGCCCACCTTATTACAAATATCTAGCCTATACCACCCTAACCGACCCAGCCCTCTTTGGCCTATAAAAACCCGCCTATCTTGCGGGTTTTCTCGCTCTCTCTCTTCCACTCACATCCCGTCTCACTCCCCCCAGCTGTACCACTTCCACCGCCACTTCCACCCGGCTGCCACCTCTTCGCTTCAACAAAACTCCAGCACCTTCCACCCGGCTGCAACCTTCTTCCACCACCATCCAGCCACCACCTTCATCCACCAGCACCCCTACTACCCACAGTTAGTATTCCACCTCAACTCCATCTAACCTTTCACCCCTTTCTTACCCGGCTGCACACTCCACTACCCGCCACAACCGCCCAGCCTTCTCCCTTACACCCGGCCCAACTGCACCCTACCTCACTACCTTCCCTTAGCATTACCTACCTTAGCTCCTAGCTGGACCTCCTCCCTTAGTTACCCACTTCCCAGCCTAACATCACCCTAACCAGCACCCCTAACCTGCCGCACCCGACCACTTCATCAACCGGCCAGCATCAAGGCTCCATCCGGCTAGCACCCTACCTGCCACCAACCTACATCCAAGGAGCTCCCCTTCGGCTGTCCAAGGTGACTCACTAGGCCAAAGCCAAGCAAGTTGAGCACGGACCAGCTACAAGCAAGTGCCTAACTCGGTCCTTGATATGAACTTGCTTACATTTAATTAAATTTGATACGGGGTTATAATAATGGAGCGTTGTCTCCCCCTGGTTGTAATAATGTGGTTTGGCACACCAACACACACGTGCACTTGAGCCATTCCGCTCTTAGCTGCACACCATTTTGGCACACACACGGGCCTAATCAGCCCTTAAGATATAGTTATACTTATATATATTAAGCTGCATGGGTTTTAACTTAAGTCGTGGGTGTTGTCTTCCAATTCCACACTCACACACATTGAGCTTTCGCTCTTAATCCTAAGACCCTAGTAAGGGCCGTATTGCAATTTCATTTGGGGTGTTTTAATTCAAGTTGTGTGCGTGGTCTTTCAATTTCCACACTCACACACATTGAGCTTTCACTCTTATTCCCAAGACCCTAGTAAGGGCTGTATTGCAATTTCATTTGGGTGTTTAAATTCAAGTTGCGTGCGTGGTCTTTCAATTCCACACTCACACACATTGAGCTTTCGCTCTTACTCCCAAGACCCTAGTAAGGGCCATATTGCAATTCTATTTGGGTTTTACATTACAAGTCGTGTGAGTTGTCTTTACATATACACACAACACCCACGCACACGTTGGCGACCTTCGGGCCCATATATATTATAAGTATTTCCCTTCCGCTATATCTTTAAGATTTGGGTTTTAAAGTTTAGCTGTGTGAGTAGTCTTTCCATATATACACGACACACACTTGCACAATTGAGCCTTTCCGCTCTTAAGATATAGCCATATTTCCCTTTTGCAATTTACATTAAGTCATTCCCTTCGCATTGTCTTTCAATTCGGGTTTTTCCTTTTGGAGTTGTGTGAGTTTGCATTGCATATTCGCCATACCACGAGTTAGGATGCATATTGCATCAAAGCAAGCCCCACACTCCCGTGCAAAAATCGCCTAACTTAGGTCACTTATGCACACACTAGTTGGCCTTAAAAAGCATAAAAAGAAAGACATAGGCACGTGCAAATCCCACGTGAAATAAAACTTGTAATCGTACAAACAAAACCCAAACACTTCGGGTATTTTTCAAAGAGGTTTGATTTAAAGACTTTGCCAAGCGTACAGACTAACCCTTGCGCACTGGTGCAAGAAGGTCTGCGACGAAAAGAGCTCACTTGCTCACAGTCGCCCCGATAGAGTCAAATTTCAAAACTTACTTCGCTAGCTTGAGTAAGCTAGCTGGCACGCCCCTTTGTTATAAAAACCACTTAGACACACAAAAAGGTTCACTTCGGGCCTAAGAACCAGAAGTGAAATTTTTTTGTGTCTACAGATTTTGGCATGCCCGGTGAGACCTGGGCCTTGTGCAGAGTCAGTTCATGTAGAAAAACCTCATGAATTTTTTTTTCTAAAGTGTTTTAACTTTGTTTGTTGCATTTTTATACTTAGGATTTTTGAAAAAGCATATTGAAGCATGTCGAGTCTAGGCTCCCAAGAGGTATCTAGCCATGGCTCATGCGCATCAAGTTCTCACTCTAAGAGGTTTTCGAAAAAGCAAGATATTGAGGACTTGAGAAGGGATTTCGAGGCCAAAATCGCCGTTCTTAGCGAAGAGGCTGAAGCAGGCGATTCGTGTTCGTCAAATGGCGAACCAAAGGCCAAGAAAATTTTTGAAAAACCTCGCAAACACAAAGAGACTTCCGCAATGGAAGGTAACCAATACCACGAGTCCTTCACACACAAGGACCGTAAAGTCCTACAGCAGCTGCTGAGAGGGCAAAATAAAGAGAAAAGAAGTTACGCCCTGTCTGATTTCTTGCCTGTAGACTATGAAACAACAGTGATGATGAAATACCGAACTTCCATCGGTATGATGGCATAGGAGACCCTAGGTCTCACTTGTAGCTTTTCTCTCGTCCAGCCCATAAGAAAAAGAAGGACTCGATGAAATGGGTGTATTGGTTCTCTTTATCCTTCAAGGGCACAACTGCCAAATGGCTGGCTTCCTACGATCTTAGCCAGTTCGCAAATTTCGAAGAGTTAGCGAACTGCTTTATGTAGAGATTCTCACATAACGTAGAAGTCACGCCGACTTTAAACACCTTGAGGGATACAAAACAAGGTGTGAACGAGGACGTACATGCGTTCATCGTTCGTTGGAGGTCTCTCCTAGGTCAAGTGCGAGAGCCAATATCTGAAGGATGTGCAGTCATGCTTATCCTAGATACTTTTAAAAACGAGTTGAAAACCCTTCTCTCACTTCACGAAATCTCGACTTTCCATAAGTTAATAAAGAAAGCATCCCTTTTCGAAACAAATTTAAAAAAAGGGGTGTATGATCACTTATGGAAAGGAAATGCAATTTCGAAAACTTGCTTGGAGAAACCCAACACTTATGGGCTACCCACCGCGGACAAAGGGGCAAAACCCCATCAAATCGCCAATGTCTGGGTGGATCCAAGCCCAACAAGTGCTTCAAAAAGTTTTGAAAAATTAGAAAATAAAAAGGAGAGGAGTTTTCAAAAACCCTTCGAAAGACGGGAGTACACTCCGTTGGGACAACCTGTATCGGAGGTCCTAGACCTCCTACTTGCCCAGGGTATGATTGAACTCTCTGAGATTCCCGAGGGAGTCACTTCGAAGGGAGGGTTTTTAAATAAATTCTACAAGTATCATCAGCTCAAAGGCCATGATAAAAGGCGGTGTTTCTCCCTCCTAAATAAAATTGAGAACTTGATAGCAGAAGGTCGGCTCCAGGTCGCTGAAGAACTTGAGCCTACTCAGGCTATCTTCAAAGAACCCTTCCCCAAGCATGCAAGTACTAGTAGGAAGGGAAAAGAGGTATGTGCTCTCATGATTTCAAAGAATCTAGCGCATACATGTGAGTCTAGTTTGCCTACTTGTGCATCTACTCTCATACTTTATAAAAAATCCGCCCAAGTAGTCATCTGGGGACCACCAAGAGTTTCGTCCTCGGTTAAACCAATTTTAACCATTCAAGGTGCTCCAAATCTTTCGATTAGAGCCATGTTAAGTGCGAAGCCTAGCTTGATCATGGAGGAGGTAACAAGATCCGGGAGGATCTACCAACCCCCATATCTGCAAAGTGCTAAAAAGGTGGTCAGTATACCTGGCCCCTCAAAAGCATGTATTTCTAGAGTTCCGCCAAAAACGGACAAAGGAAATGTCATTTTAAAGGTATATGATTTTGAAAACCATCTTTCAAAGATTCCTATCAACATGTCCATCCTAGAGCTAATACAAACTTCGCCTAGGCATAGACTAGTATTAGAGAAAATTCTAGAAAGAGCAAAGGTTAGTTCGAATATTACCTCAGAATCTTTATCCAAACAAGTGGCCTCTACAGGAGCAAAAACGCCCATCGTATTCTCGGAAGACGATGTAAAAAGACCCTACGAGTCCCATAACCAGGCCCTGCATATCGAGGTGGTTCTAAATAACCACTCTCTGGATAGGTGCCTTGTCAATGGGGGAGGAGGGCTCAACATCCTTTCACTTCATGTGGCGAATCAAATCGGAGTCACCTTGACATCCGTTCATCCAAGTCCCATCATTATCACTGGATACGATGGGAATGCGTCTAGACCAATAGGATCTGTCGAACTCCCCATGGAAATGGGAGGGATAGCACACACGGGGGTGTTCCATGTCCTGGACATCCACCCCCCATTATAACCTGTTGTTGGGAAGGCCCTGGATACACAGCTTGTGCGCTGTGCCATCCACCTTCCATAGGTGTATCTGTAAACACCTCAAAATCCCACGATTTTCTCAAATTACCTGGTTTTGTAAAAGTAGCCCCAAAGGGCTATTTTGAGTCTGGAAACCTAAGAGCCTTTCAGACAACCTTGTACATATGTTGAAACCATATATGTTTTAAAAATACATACATACAGTTTTAAAACCTTAAAAAGGTGTTTTGAAACCCCAAAAGGTAGCTTGGCCTGATGAAAGCAAGACTGAAGAGGCAAAAGAGAGCCTAGACCCGGAGCATATTTCAAGCCCGGCACATCAACTCTCGTATCAGAATCATCCCCAGATTCTCGGATATCCAAGCCCCTGATATCAAGAATTTGTTCAAAATGATCTCCGAAAGGTGAGAAGAAGAGCGGACGACAATGTTGGCAAAGACCCAACGCAAGACGGAGTACTGATGCAGTCAGACCCCGCACAAACCGTTCGTTTTGAAGCGCCATGAAGGAGTCAGAAAATCAGATTTTGGTCGGATCTGAACCATATATATCCAGATCCAAACCCAACATGCATTTGGATTTGGATCCAAAGATCCAAATCTAATATCCACATCCATGACCCACATCACCTTCTCATAAATGGAGGTAGGGCCCATAGATATTTCACGTGAAAAGCTTGGGTATAGAGAGAGAAGGGGTGATAAAGTATGAGTGAGAAAGTTGGTGGGCTTGACTTTTGGTCAAGGATGGGTTAACGTTGTGGGTTTAGCCTAGAGTGTGGGTTTGAGCTTGTATGCACCTACACCTAACCTGGGGCTGCACCAACATGAACATGGCTGTAACTAGGTCCATGGATCGATGCCAAGGGGATGTTCCTAAAACCTAGCATTGAGCTAACCCACCTCACCTAGCCACTCCCCCCTAAACCTGACCCAATCCTAGCCGTCCTCACCCAAAACCACCCCAACCTCACCTAGCCGACCTCACCTCGCTCACCTCACCTAACTAGACCACCTAGACCCTAACTAGACTAAACCTAATCCCACCTTAATACACCTAATTAATCCCCTAACCATTAATTCCCAAGTACCCTAACCGACCTACCCTAAACCACCATACAACTCACCCTAACCGACCTACCCCAAACCACCCCACAAGCCCACCTTATTATAAATATCTACCCCATACCACTCCCCACCGACCCAGCTCTTAGGCCTATAAAAACCCATTTTTTTTGCGGGTTAGGGGCCTTCTCTCTCCGGCTCTCTCTTCCACTCACATCCCCTTTCACTCCCCCCCCAACTGCACCACTTCCATCGCCACTCCACCCGGCTGTCACCTTCCACCCGACTGTCACCTTCCACCCGGCTGCCACCTTCTTCCAACACCATTCGGCTGCCACCTCCTTCCACCACCAACCGGCCATCACCTCATCCACCAGCACCACGGTTAGTACCCCACCTCAGCCCCATCTAGCCTTTCACCCCTTTCTTACCTAGCTGCACACTCCACCACCTGCCACAACCGCCCAACCTTCTCCCTTACACCCGGCCCAACTGCACCCTACTTCACTACTTTCCCTTAGCACCAACCACCCCAGCCCCTAGCTAAACCTTCACCCTTAACCTGCCACCACTTAGCCAACATCCTTAATCTGCCATAACCCAACCAACATCCCTATTTGCCGTGCCTATCACCCGGCCTTCATCAAGTCTACATCCGGCTAGCACCCTACCTGCCGCCAATGCACATCCAAGGAGCTCCCCTTTGGCTGTCCAAGGCGACTCACTAGGCCAAAGCCAAGCAAGTTGAGCACGAATCAACTACACGTAAGTGCCTAACTCGGTCCTTATTATGAACTTGCTTACATTTAATTAAATTTGATACGGGGTTGTAATAATGGAGCATTGTCTCCCCCCGGTTGTAATAATGTGGTTTGGCACACCAACACACACGTGCACTTGAGCCATTCCGCTCTTAGCTGCACACCATTTTGGCACACACACGGGCCTAATCAGCCCTTAAGATATAGTTATACTTATATACATTAAGCTGCGTGGGTTTTAACTTAAGTCGTGGGTGTTGTCTTTCAATTTCCACACTCACACACATTGAGCTTTCGCTCTTACTCCCAAGACCTTAGTAAAGGCCATATTACAATTTCATTTGGGTGTTTCAATTCAAGTTGTGTGCGTGGTCTTTCAATTTCCACACTCACACACATTGAGCTTTCGCTCTTACTCCCAAGACCTTAGTAAAGGCCATATTGCAATTATATTTGGGTTTACATTACAAGTCGTGTGAGTTGTCTTTACATATACACACAACACCCACGCACACGTTGGTGACCTTCGGGCCCATATATATTATAAGTATTTCCCTTCGGCTATGTCTTTAAGATTTGGGTTTTAAGGTTCAGCTGTGTGCGTAGTCTTTCCATATATACATGACACACATTTGCACAATTGAGCCTTTCCGCTCTTAAGATATAGCCATATTTCCCTTTTGCAATTTCCCTTTTGCAATTTACATTAATTCATTTCCCTTTCGCATTGTCTTTCAAATTCGGGTTTTCCCTTTGGAGTTGTGTGAGTTTGCATTGCATATTCGTCATACCACGAGTTAGGACGCATATTGCATCAAAGCAAGCCCCACACTCCCGTGCAAAAATTGCCCAACTTAGGTCACTTGCGCACACACCTAGTTGGCCCTAAAAAGCATAAAAAGAAAGACATAGGCACGTGCAAATCCCACGTGTAATAAAACTTGTAATCGTACAAACAAAGCCCAAACACTTCGGGTAATTTTCAAAGATGTTCGTTTTAAAAGACTTTGCCAAGCGTACAGACTGACCCTTGCGCATCGGTGCAAGAAGGTCTGCGACGAAAAGAGCTTACTTGCTCACAGTCACCCCGATAGAGTCAGATTTCAAAACTTACTTCGCTAGCTTGAGTAAGCTAACTGGCATGCCCTTTTGTTATAAAAACGACTTAGACACACAAAAAAGGTTCACTTCGGGCCTAAGAACCAGAAGTGGGAATTTTTCATGTCTATAGTGTCAAAATCCCTTTCAGGGATAAAGTCATAGTAATCCTAGGTGAGAGTCATCCTCAGCTTCAGGGGGTCATAAATTCTCCTTGTTTGTCAAGTTCCCAGACCCACGAGGTAAAACTGGGGCAGACCATGCTCGAGCCACCAAGGCTCACTTTGTATAACCTTAGGAAGGTCGTTTATGTAAAGGGGACGCCCAAGGCTGGCCCCCTCAAAGTTCTAACCATTCTAGGAAAGCCCAAGAACCCCTTATTTCCAAAACCCCTGGACAAAAAGCCCTATGTGCACAACATAGACGACAATAAGTTCCAAGACCACGATTTATACCAAACTTTTTCTAAAAACAAAAAATCATGGAACATGCTATTAAACATGGGCTATTTGCCATATAAGAGTCTAAGTTCTAACCATTCTAACTGGCATGCCCTTTTGTTATAAAAACGACTTAGACACACAAAAAAGGTTCACTTCGGGCCTAAGAACCAGAAGTGGGAATTTTTCATGTCTATAGTGTCAAAATCCCTTTCAGGGATAAAGTCATAGTAATCCTAGGTGAGAGTCATCCTCAGCTTCAGGGGGTCATAAATTCTCCTTGTTTGTCAAGTTCCCAGACCCACGAGGTAAAACTGGGGCAGACCATGCTCGAGCCACCAAGGCTCACTTTGTATAACCTTAGGAAGGTCGTTTATGTAAAGGGGACGCCCAAGGCTGGCCCCCTCAAAGTTCTAACCATTCTAGGAAAGCCCAAGAACCCCTTATTTCCAAAACCCCTGGACAAAAAGCCCTATGTGCACAACATAGACGACAATAAGTTCCAAGACCACGATTTATACCAAACTTTTTCTAAAAACAAAAAATCATGGAACATGCTATTAAACATGGGCTATTTGCCATATAAGAGTCTAAGTTCTAACCATTCTAACTGGCATGCCCTTTTGTTATAAAAACGACTTAGACACACAAAAAAGGTTCACTTCGGGCCTAAGAACCAGAAGTGGGAATTTTTCATGTCTATAGTGTCAAAATCCCTTTCAGGGATAAAGTCATAGTAATCCTAGGTGAGAGTCATCCTCAGCTTCAGGGGGTCATAAATTCTCCTTGTTTGTCAAGTTCCCAGACCCACGAGGTAAAACTGGGGCAGACCATGCTCGAGCCACCAAGGCTCACTTTGTATAACCTTAGGAAGGTCGTTTATGTAAAGGGGACGCCCAAGGCTGGCCCCCTCAAAGTTCTAACCATTCTAGGAAAGCCCAAGAACCCCTTATTTCCAAAACCCCTGGACAAAAAGCCCTATGTGCACAACATAGACGACAATAAGTTCCAAGACCACGATTTATACCAAACTTTTTCTAAAAACAAAAAATCATGGAACATGCTATTAAACATGGGCTATTTGCCATATAAGAGTCTAGGGGCAATCCAAGCCGATATGGGATCGGCTATACTCCCAAAATACCACCAGAGCCACCCCCTGTGACCACTTGGGTCAAGGGTACCCTAGAGCCTACCCTAGAAGAAACCTACGATTTAGACCTCTTATTCAGAGTCTAACCTGTAGTGTTTTCCCTTTGTGGGTATGATGGAAGATCCCTTTATCAAAAATACAAAAACATTTGAAAAATTCAAAATCCAAAAAATGGAAAAATTACAAAAGCCAAAAACATTGGAAAATCAAAAACTCGAAAAAAGAGTAGTTTGTATAGTTCCCAAAGTACTCATTTTACAAAAGAACAAAAAAATCAAAAATTTACAAAATTCCAAAAAGATTTTGTATATAGCTGCTCCTGGTAAGGATTTGGAAAAAGGAAAGGATTTCGAAAGAAACGTTGCTTGTATAAACAGACCAAAAATTTCGAAATCAATAGAAATTCCGAGTGTCAAACCAGGTGTTTTGAAAATCCATGCATCAAATTCCCTAGGATCTATAAACCACAAGAATGATCGAAGCCCCGAAGTGGATCCCCTTGAGGAAGATCCCACTTCGGAGCTCCCAGAATTTCATAAAATTCTCGATTTTGAAAAGCCTTCAAATTCAGTAGGAGGAGATTTTATAGAGGTAAACCTAGGGAGTGGTTCAAAGCCCAAACTCATTAAGGTAGGCACATGTTTGCATGAGCATGAAAGATCAGCATTCATTGCATTTCTACAAACCTACTTAGATGTGTTTGCATGGATGTATGAAGACATGCTGGGCATAGACCCCAGTATTGTCGAACATCGTCTTCCCTTAGATGCGGATGTGAAACCCATAAAGCAAAAGCTTAGGAAAATGCATCCGAATGTACATGCACAAGTCAAAGAGGGTTTAGAAGATCTGCTAAAAGCCGGATTTATAAAACCCATTGCGTATTCTGATTGGTTATCCAATATCGTTGTTGTTCGAAAAACCAATGGAAAGATTCAAATATGCATCGATTTTAGGAACCTGAATAAAACCACTCCAAAGGATAACTATCCTTTACCAAACATAGATTTGATAGTCGATAGTACTGCAAATCACGAAATGTTTTCGTTTATGGATGGCTATTCAGGGTATAATCAAATCAAACTAAGCCCACGAGATTAGGGTAAGACCGCGTTCACAACCCCATGGGGCACATACTGCTATATAGTCATGCCCTTTGGTTTGAAAAATGTCGGCACCACATACCAGAGAGCCATGACCACGATCTTCCATGATCAGATTCATGAGCTCGTAGAGGTATATGTGGATGATCTCTTGGCAAAATCCAAAACTCGATGCACTCATATCGAATGCTTACAAAAGATTTTCGAAAGGCTTAGACTTTACAAAGTAAAGCTAAACCCTCAGAAATGTGTGTTCAGAGTAGAGTCCGGAAAGCTCTTAGGCTTTTTGGTGAGCCAAAGGGGTATAGAGGTCGACCCATCTAAGTGTCGAGCCATCATAGACATGGCTCCACCCTCCAATCTCACACAAATTCGTAGCCTTCAGGGTCGATTACAATTCATTCGCAGGTTTATCTCAAACCTGACGACTAGATGTGAACCCTTCAACAAATTGTTGAGAAAGGGCATGAAATTTTCATGGGATGATGACTGCCAAAAGTCATTTGAAAGACTAAAGGCATACCTAGTTAATCCCCCTATTTTAAATCCTCCAAAGCAAGGAAAACCTCCTTTGCTTTACATTTTTGTGCATGCGAATGCCTTGGGAGCATTGTTAGCTCAAAACGAGGATGACACCCACAAGGAATATGCCATCTATTATATTTCAAAAACTCTCTTGGCTTACGAAAGGAATTACCAAGCCATGGAGAAGACGTGCTTAGCCCTAGTTTGGGCCTACCAGAAATTTCAACACTATTTCCTAGATCATGAGATCTGGATAGTGTCCAAGCTTGATCCAATCAAGAATTTGTTCGAAAAACCCATTCTCACTAGTAGATTGGGCAAATGGCAACTCCTTTTAATGGAGTATGACCTGAAATACCATCATCAGATCTCCATTAAGGGGCAAGCCCTAGCAGACTATGTGGCTGAGTTCCCCCTAGAGGACGCATATCCCACACTTAGTGAAATGCCTGATGAAGGCATATTGCAAAACCAATTTCAAAACCACATTTTGGCAAACTCTTTCGAAAACCAAGTATGGAAGATGCACTTCGATGGGGCACGAAACCAACGAGGGGCTGGTGCTGGGGTCATCCTCATATCCCCTGAAAATGGTGAAATCCCCATAGCAATTCGCCTAGATTTCGAATGTTCCAACAACATAGCTGAGTATGAAGCACTCATACAAGGCTTAAGGATTTCGAAAACTCTAGGGGCATCATGCATCGAGGTCTTTGGAGATTCACTCCTTATTATAAACCAGGTTTTGAAAATTTGGCAAGTGCGAAATGAAAAACTTCTTCCATATCACGAGTTGGCCACTCGATTGGTTGAGTCATTCCAATCGTGTAGACTCACACACGTAGGAAGAGAGGATAATGGCATTGCCGATGCCCTCTCCTCCTTGGGTTCAGCCCTAAAGGTCGATCCCACTTTGGGAACCCGATCCTTAGAGATATGGCATGCGCCCACTCCATCCACACACAATTTGGATATTTGCCAAAATAATCCAGACTATGTTGAAAAACCTTGGTTCTATGACATCAAATGTTTTCTAGAAAATGGGGGATTCGCTGAGGATGCCACATCCAAAGACAAGAAATTCATCCGAAAAATTTCTACCCGATACATGATTTTGGGTGGGGTTTTGTATAAAAAAAATTTCTACCCGATATAAGATGTATTGACCTAGAGGAGGCTGGGGCTGTTATGCATGAATTTCACGATGGAGAATGTGGAGGTCATGTTAATGCCAATATGATGGCAATAAAAATACTTAGAGCGGGCTATTTTTGGTCCACCCTAAAAAGGGATTGCCACGATCATGTTAGAAAGTGTCATCCATGTCAAGTGCATGGACACGCCATTCATATCCCATCATCTTCATTGCATTCCGTGGTCACCCCCTGGCCATTTACCATGTGGGCATTTGATATTGTAGGCCCGATATTTCCAAAGGCATCGAATGGGCATAAGTTCATTTTAGCAGCCACTGAGTATTTCTCCAAGTGGGTTGAAGCCACCTCCCTGACCAACGTACAGGGGCAACATGTGGTGGCTTTCATTAGGAGGAATATCTTGGCTCGATTTGGAGTTCCAAGAGACTTTGTGTCCGATAACGGCACCCCTTTCAAAAACGAGCGGATGGTCAAGTTGTGCAACACTTATGGCATAACTCACCACTTCTCCTCGCCCTACTACCCTTAAGGCAACGGCCAAGCCGAAGCTACGAATAAGACTCTCATTAGTATAATTGAGAAGACTTTAGAAAAGGATAGGACGTGGCATGAGAAGCTGGATGAAGCCTTATGGGCTTATAGGACTTCCATCCGGACTCCCACGAATGCCACGCCATTTGAGTTGGTCTATGGCACAAATGCCATTCTTCCCATTCATACACGACTGCATTCATTCCATACATCCATTGCACTCGACCTCCCCCTAGAGACGCTTCAGCATGCTAGGATGGCCGAACTAGATTTGTTAGATGAGAGGTGACTCCTTGCCATGGATCATGCTCATGCATACCGGCAAAGGATAGCCCGACATTATGACAAACATATGAGACCTCGCCACTTTGAAGTGGGAGATTTGGTTTTGAAAATCATCCACTATCGTGGCCCACATCCACTTGAAAAATGGCGCCCCAAGTGGGATGGACCCTATGTTGTACGTGCAACTACCACGAACAATTCATATTGGTTGATCGATGTAGAAGGTAAGAATTTAGCAGATCCTATCAATATTCAATACTTAAAGAAGTATTGTGTAGGGTTTGGGTTAAATTCCCATTTTCAAAAATCCTTTGGGATAACTGCTTTGAAACTTTGAAAGTAAGGTTCAAAGGCGAATTGTGTGACCCTGAGCAAGAGAATTCACACTTGTGAAAGAGTGGAGTTTTCCAAATACGTGGTTACATTTCAAAATCCTTCTTCTTACAAAGAAAGGCCTAGTTCAATATAGCAAGATACTTGAAAGTAGTACGTGCTATTTCTAAATAGGTTGATCTGGAATGGATCGAGTATGACCTTGGGATAAGTCCGCCCCTCTTCTCTTCTCCTTCCAAAAGGAAAATGTGGCCAAAATCCCCACCAAAGATCTCTTTCCCAAAGAAAGAAACATGAATTAAAAAGAAAATTTGATTCTTTTATAGAAAAGAGGGATTAAAAAAAAATACTCCCAAAGGGAGACCCTCTATGAAAAAAAGGAAGAAAAGGCGAAAAAGCTCAAAAAGAGCAATTTGTCGCCTTCTATGCTTCAAACCGCGGGACGCTTCAAAAGGGACCGTGGTATCTCTTTCCCATCCCTGGCTTATCCAAGTAAAACATGGTTTATTTCAAGGAATCCTAAAGTAAAAATAGGATTTACTTACTTGAATTTCATTTTGTTTGAGAATTCGACGTTTCGAGTAAGGCGTAGGAATTTTGAAATATAGCTTGTTTTCTTATAAAACCTCTGCTAGATGAGCAAGTGTCAAGACTCAAGCAAAGGCAAACACGAAGAGCTCGAGATCCTTAAGATTGAGGCTAAAAGTGGTTTTCCCTTTTGTAAATAGACTTTGAAAAATCGAACATCGAGCAACATAGGGTCTGCCCACTTGGAGCAGCAGGTCTTCGTAAGTCTCATGAGTTTGATCATGCCATCTGGTCTCTAAGAGGTCGCCATTCTGGGCATCTCATCCATGACATGCATGTGCATATCCACACATAAATACTTGCATAACATGATCCCGTTTTAGGACCAGAAACCATAGTTCCCTTTGGCGTGATATCTCCTCCTACCAGTTTTCAAAAAGAGATTTTGCTTAAAAATTGGGGCGATCCCATATTTTCGTGGATAGATCTAGGGAGACATCAAAAGGGATGTTGTCGTCTTTGCTATTATCCAAATAAATTTGGATAATGCCAAAGAGGGGCATCTGTAAACACCCTAAAATCCCATGATTTTCTCAAATGTGCCTGGTTTTGCAAAAGTAGTCCCAAAGGGCTATTTTGAGTCTGAAACCTAGGAGCCTTCCAGACAACCCTGTACATATTCCAAACCTGTATATATATTTTAAAAATATATACATATAGCTTTAAAACCTTAAAAAGGTGTTTTGAAACCCCAAATAGCAGCTTTGCCTGATGAAAGCAGGACCGAAGAGGCAAAAGAGAGCCTGGACCCGGAGCATATTTCAAGCCCAGCACATCAACTCTCGTATCAGAATCATCCCTAGATTCTCGGACATACAAGCCCCTCATATCAACAATTTATTCAAAATGAACTCTGGAAGGTGAGAAGAAGAGCGGACGACAATGTTGGCGAAGACCCAACGCAAGACGGAGTACTGATGCAGTCAGGACCCGCATAAACCGTCTATTTCGAAACGCCATGAAGGAATCAGAAAATCAGATTTGGGCCAAATCTGGACCATATATATCTAGATCCAAACCCAACATGCATTTGGATTTGGATCCAAAGATCTAAATCCAATATCCACATCCATGGCCCACATCACCTTCTCATAAATGGAGGTGGGGCCCACAGATATTTCACGTGAAAAGCTTGGGTAGAGAGAGAAAAGGGGTGAGAAAGTTGGTAGGCTTGACTTTTGGTCAAGGGGGGTTAACCTTGTGGGTTTAGCCTAGAGTGTGGGTTTGAGCTTGTATGCACCTACACCTAACCTGTGGCTGCACCAACTTGGATATGGCTGCAACTGGGTCCATGGACCGGTGCCAAGAGGGGGTTCTTAAAACCTAGCCCTAAGCTAGCCCACCTCACCTAGCCACTCTCCCCTGAACCTGACCCAAACTAGCCACTCTCACTCGAAACCACCCTAACCTCACCTAGCCGACCTCACCTAGCTCACCTCACCTAACTAGACCACTTAGACCCTAACTAAACTAAACCTAAACCCACCTTAATACACCTAATTAAACCCCTAACCACTAAGTCCCAACCCCCCTAACCGACCTACCCTAAACCACCAAACAGCCCACCCTAACCGACCTACCCCAAACCATCCCATAAGCCCACCTTATTACAAATATCTAGCCTATACCACCCTAATCGACCTAGCCCTCTTTGGCCTATAAAAACCCTCCTATCTTGTGGGTTTTCTCGTTCTCTCTCTTCCACTCACATCCCCTCTCACTCCCCCCAGTTGCACCACTTCCACCGCCACTTCCACCTGGCTGCCACCTCTTCGCTTCAACAAAACTCCAGCACCTTCCACCCAGCTACAACCTTCTTCCACCACCATCCAGCCACCACCTTCATCCACCAGCACCCCTGCTACCCACGGTTAGTATCCCACCTCAACTCCATCTAACCTTTCACCCCTTTCTTACCCGGCTACACAATCCACCACCCGCCACAACCGCCCAACCTTCTCCCTTACACCTGGCCCAACTACACCCTACCTCACTACCTTCCCTTAGCATTACCCACCTTAGCTCCTAGCTGGACCTCCTCCCTTAGTTACCCACTTTTTAGCCTAACATCACCCTAACCAGCACCTCTAACCTGTCACACCTGACCACTTCATCAACCGGCCAGCATCAAGGCTACATCCGGCTAGCACCCTACTTGCCGCCAACCTACATCCAAGGAGCTCCCCTTCGACTGTCCAAGGCGACTCACTAGGCCAAAGCCAAGCAAGTTGAGCACGGACCAGCTACACGTAAGTGCCTAACTCGGTCCTTGATATGAACTTGCTTACATTTAATTAAATTTGATATGGGATTGTAATAATGGAGCGTTGTCTCCCCCCGGTTGTAATAATGTGGTTTGGCACACCGATACACACATGCACTTGAGCCATTCCGCTCTTAGCTGCACACCATTTTGGCACACACGGGCTTAATCAGCCCTTAAGATATAGTTATACTTATATATATTAAGCTGCGTGGGTTTTAACTTAAGTCATGGGTGTTGTCTTCCAATTCCACACTCACACACATTGAGTTTTCACTCTTAATCCCAAGACCCTAGTAAGGGCCATATTGCAATTTCATTTGGGGTGTTTTAATTCAAGTTGTGTGCGTGGTCTTTCAATTTCCACACTCACACACATTGAGCTTTCTCTCTTATTTCCAAGACCCTAGTAAGGGCCGTATTGCAATTTCATTTGGTTGTTTAAATTCAAGTTGCGTGCGTGGTCTTTCAATTCCACACTCACACACATTGAGCTTTCGCTCTTACTCCCAAGACCCTAGTAAGGGCCATATTACAATTCTATTTGGGTTTTACATTAAAAGTCATGTGAGTTGTCTTTAAATATACACACAACACCCACACACACATTGGCGACCTTCAGGCCCATATATATTATAAGTATTTTCCTTCCACTATGTCTTTAAGATTTGGGTTTTAAAGTTCAGCTGTGTGAGTAGTCTTTCCATATATACATGACACACACTTGCACAATTGAGCCTTTCCGCTCTTAAGATATAGCCATATTTCCCTTTTGCAATTTCCCTTTTGCAATTTACATTAAGTCATTTCCCTTCCGCTTTGTCTTTTAATTCGGGTTTTTCCTTTTGGAGTTGTGTGAGTTTGCATTGCATATTCGCCATACCACGAGTTAGGACACATATTGCATCAAAGCAAGCCCCACACTCCCGTGCAAAAATCGCCCAACTTAGGTCACTTATGCATACAACTAGTTGGCCTTAAAAAGCATAAAAAGAAAGACATAGGCACGTGCAAATCCCACATGAAATAAAACTTGTAATCGTACAAACAAAACCCAAACACTTCGGGTATTTTTCAAAGAGGTTTGATTTAAAGACTTTGCCAAGCATACAGACTGACCCTTGCGCACCGGTGTAAGAAGGTCTGCGACGAAAAGAGCTCACTTGCTCACAGTTGCCCCGATATAGTCAAATTTCAAAACTTACTTCGCTAGCTTGAGTAAGCTAGCTGGCACACCCTTTTGTTATAAAAACGACTTAGACACACGAAAAGGTTCACTTCGGGCCTAAGAACCAGAAGTGGAAATTTTTCGTGTCTACAATGATCATTAAATGATTGGAGTGATAACACTGACGAAAGTCCCTCTTATCGTCAATTGGACTTTCGTTTGGTAAGTCGATCTGTCCGATGTGCCAAGTCCAAATCCATGCAATCGATAACTATCATAATGTTCTCTTTATGAACCTTAAAAGTTTGTATTAGGCAGCACATGTGTGAAGTTAACTATAACAGTAATGGAAGTGGTAGAAATATTAACTAAATAGAGAATAACCAAAAGAAAGCAAAAATGCAATCAACTCACTATGTCATGATAAATAATGGCATGTCTCATTACAAGAAACCTAGTACAACATTGATATTTCATCAATGGACGATATATCTATTTCTACATAATACACTCCATAAATCCTATCAAACAACAGGTCCATCTTTTGACTGATCCGATATGCACATGGAAGTCTAATGACAATCTCATATTTATTACCATAGGTACTCTAAAGTTCTGCCAAATAACAACTTCCTGATGAGTTGATCACAACCACATGGATTTCAAATACACAAAATCTTGTATATTCCAAATAGATCAATCTCCATTTTGCAATATTAACTAACCTCTTATATGGCATGCTTTTGCTTCAGTACCTACATAAGAAAGGGTGGTAGGCGAGACATGCAGCCTTTTTTTGGGAGGGATGTTCATGTTTCCCCCGACCAACTATGGTTGTTACCATTTTGTATCCCACCTCCCTAAAACGCCCCACTGGAACCAGCTTAGTCCAGTTTTAGTTTTGATCGTTTCCAGTTTAGCCCCTCCATGCTAGGGAAACCACCTAAATATTTGTTGCATACTTATTTTCATACCATATAAGAGACAATTGGACATATAACCAACCATATATCACTTTAGTTGGGTCTATTTAAATTAGATAACATATGATACTTGACCCATATTATATATATAGTTGGATCATATACTGTTTAATAAATCCAACAACTGTATGAGAAATTAGAGTAATGCATATTTAAATAGAGGGAGAGGAAATCCTAAAAAGTGAAACCAACAATAAGACATTTATTTTGCTTTATTAGATGTGTTGTTGTCTGAATTGACGATCCCACATGAATGATTGAGAAAGTTACATGAGATTGAAATGTTGGAAGATAAGTGGCGTTATGAAGAGGAAAAGAACTCAATAAAGTATCAGGCAATGAAATGTGTCTCCAAGAATCAGACTGTAGGTATCTCAATTGCTAATTGGTTACGTGAAAAGAAAGAGTACCAGGAAGTATCAAAACAAACTATAATTATATCATTGATTTCTTATGCTTATTGTTGATTACACATGTCTATTGATAGACTTTCACATAAACATCAAATAACGTGCCATGATCCTTGATAACTCTTCACTTCTATGTTCATTCTATTCTTTTTGTCACCACACTAATTGGGGTGTATCAAGTGACCCTATATTCCGTAAGATTAGATCTAAGTGACAAATCTATCATAAGCTAGGTGTCCCTTCATTTTTCAAGACTCTCAACCATATGTCCACATACCCTTTTGTATTTTTTAGCATCAACATATATACTCCCTAGACTCCATATCCAAAGTCATCGAGGGTATGAGTCATATTCAAATTAATTTCACACTAGAGCAATTGACATATTTGTTTCTTTAGTGTGTTTTTTAGGATTCGGTTCATTTGCCATTAGGATCTACAATGCAATAATTTCCTTCCATAATTTAGTGCTTTTGTAGACCTTTTTTATCAATCTTTGCTAGAATTCTCCATCTTTCTATTTTCATAGCTTCACCTTCGAATGTTTTCCTACTTCTGATGGGCTAAATTAACTCTCAGTCTCTCTCATTTTCAAATAGGAAAACTGCCCTTGACTTAGGACAAATTTGTGATTTCCTTTTCTCCAAACTTTCACCATTCTTGACCCATAATCAATCGATTGCATGTTGGTTGGGTAGATAAGGTTAGAGAATAGAAACATAATCTCTAGATACAATGGGGTGCCATGATCTTATCATATTGCTATAGTTAGCTATGCAATTTGATAGCAACTTCCTCTATTATTTCTAAGGTTTGTAGATTTCTCGGTACAATTGATTTCAATTCACTTTCGGAATGATGTCTCTCATTATTCTGGAGGTTCAAGTAATTATGAGTCTTCAAATCAATGGTGTTGGTCCTATCTCCTTAGTAGATCAGGATTTTTATATCTTAAAATTGTCACTATAACTTTCTTGAGATCACTTTATTCATCACCATTTAGGTACTAGACCATGATGGATGATGAACACCATGTATTTGTGCTATTATAGTTCCATCGTATTGTGGAACCCAAGTTAATGGTGTGTGTAAGGTACATTTCTGTTCTTATGTATGGTGCTAAATTATCACTTGGATCTATTTTTGGCTATGGTTTATTATTCGGTTAATTATGCTCTTTTGACCTTTTGGAATGGTAGTTATATCCCATCTTGTAGGATCCACTATGGTTTCTTCAATTTTGGATTTATCCATACTTTCTTGAGTTTTAATTTTCATGCCTCTCCCTTCAGAGAATCATTATTGATATGCTAGGACCTCTCTTAAGCCTCATTCCTCCAACCTCACTTTATTGATAGAGATCATTACTCGGTTATGGCCTATCAAGCCCCAATGAGATAACATTTTGTCTTTCGTATGTATGCTCTCTCAATTCTAATTCTACCATCAAATTCAAAAAGGACCTCTATAAAACTAGATTATTGAGAATCTTCTCCTTGATTCCTATTCTATTGTGCTTCTCGATCATCCCAATTCAACTCAATCATTGCTAAGCCATACTACCCCTAGTGCATAGTCTATCAATTGGGTTTTCATCAAGGTTTGTTGGCTATCAGAGAACTCTTGCATGAAAATCATCAATAACAATCCATCTTCATACCTCCTGATTCATATCCTTATCCTGGTGAGACCTCAAAATTTTGTTATTAGTGAATAACCATTCATTCGAAGATGACCAAGGTCTCGGTTGACAACTACAAACCAAGACTCATTGACTATAGCATGGATGTAACTATTAGCAATAATCTGAAATCCTAATGCAGGAGTACCTATATACATTCCTTGACCTTTTCAGCTACTCCCTCCAGTTTGTCAATTGATTCTCTCCTATCATGGAGAAAAGCTTCAAAATCTACTTTCTCTACAAGAACATCCGAACCTATCATAATAGAGGACTTAACTGGTGATATTAAGGTATAAAGTTGCTAGTGAGGGGCATACATTCTCTTTTGAACCATATAACAACTTACTTCTAGAGCATCCTAAGCAAGAAGTAGTGGATTTTAGTACTTCTTCCATGTTGCATAGGTCTTCTTTCATTGCTTTGTGGGGTATCATAACCTCTATGATTCAATAACTCTACAATGGTCTCTTTCTCCTTCTATTCTCAATGTGATTGGTCATAGTTTGTGGGTGATATAATCTCTTTGGATCGACACAAACCTTTTTTTTAAACTGGGGAGATTAATTAAACAAGTCTTTGGTATTTGCATCCAAATCATGAATATCTTGACGTAGGGCAGAACTATCGAGCCATATATAGCCCAAGCCCAACTTGCTTCTTTCTCTTGGTAGGTTGCTAACACTAGAGAACTTCACCATAGTTCAACTACCCAGTGGGCAGAAATAACTTCATTGGTATCGACTTCAAGAGTATGACATCAATTCTCCAAGTTCAGATTTCATCTATCGAAGAGCAGCTTAAAAATCTATATCAATGTTGCTATGAATTACTAGCCAAAGGTTCTTGGGTACAATTCTCAAGCATTCGTTGCTTGAGATGCGGAACCCTTAACTTCTCGAGATCTTGCTTGAGAATCAAAGGAGTTATTTACTTTACTTTTCAATTGTGAAGCTCCTAAGAGGGATGTTCAATTCAATGTTCTTGATCACAATGGCCTAGAACGTTGGGGGAGTTTAAGTGCAACATTGTTGAGGATGTTGTGATAGATTACGTAGGTAGGTCCAAGATGTCATAATGGTGGTCATCATTTTTTTGTCATTAATAAATGATATAAAACATCCAATCTTTTCTACATGCATAAATCCGCCATTTGTTCTTTTATGCTTTTGTTCTTCACTTTCCATTTCACTGAGAGATCCATCGAGGTTGGCTAAAACATCATTTAATTTTGTACATTATCTGCCACCTAATTAAACCCATTGATTATGCGAAGCAAGACAACTTGACATTGATAGGAGATCACTTCCTTCTACTATAAAATGTAACCAAGGTTCCTATTCTTCCTTAGCCATTCCTCTGAAAAATTATTAACCTTTTCTCAACGTCTTGAATCCCTATCTTAACCCACATTCTCATGGCTTTGAGTAATATGATTCTATCTAGGATCCCATTACATCACAACATATATCTGGTTACATTCATGATACATCTCATGATATAAATGCATTTTCTTACAAGCTGGGGTATTTTTTTATAGGAGTCGAGCCTCGTTACGCTTTTGACATTATGTCTAAAGTCTTCTTTGTGCTATACTGGAGGTGCTCTCACTTGTTGCTCTTATATGATAGTCCCTTATTGTATACGAAGGTTTTTTGAGCTAAGGTCCACCTAGGTGGACATACTCTCTCACCCCATGTCACTAGATCACTCTTGATGGACAATTGAGGATGGTGTCATCCTTGTTTTAACAAGGAATTCACCATTCATATAAGTTTCAGCTCATTGTAAAGTGCTTTGGGCAGCTCAAATGAACAATTGGTCATCAAATAAATTATAAAAAGTAAACCAAATCAATGGAATACCTCTAAAAATCACCATAGCCCTCTTCAAATTGGCCACTTCTTTATTTTTTCTTCTTTTTTCTCTTCCTCTTATTCTACTTTCCTTTCCTTTTTTTTTCTTTCTTTCTTACTCGATCTAAAGCATGAAGGGATTATGGACAATAAGGTATCAAGTGTCAGAGTCAGGTTTCAAGCTGTCAGACACTAAAGAAATGGTGTTGGCCAATCGATGGAGAGATAGAAATACGCACATAAGAGGGAGAGTAATGATGGTTGACTAATAGAGGGTATATTGGGAATTTAAAAAATTCAGTAGGAGCAAAATGGGAATCACAAGAAAAGGTGTGTGGATGGTAAAAAGGATATGCACGTATCAAAGGGGTGTTATTTGTAGTTTGGACTTCTACTACACTTTAGGTCCAAGAATATATCCAAATCCATTTTATGAAGCATCAAGCACATAGGGATCCATATATAACATTTAAGGGAGAAACAAAACAAGGTTTTCTCCTACATCTGCCACATTTCGACTGAATCTAGCCCATTCAATAGTATCATTTGAAGAAGCCCAAGTTATGGCTCAATGTTTGACATGGAATTTGATTATGATAACTTTTACATGACCCATATGTAGAAGACATCAACATTATGATTGAAGAAATCCTGTTAACTTGGTACAATGCATATCAAGTCATAGCTAAATCAGAAGATCCCACAAAAAGAAACAAAGCAAGATGGACCCCAATGTGATAATACTCGTTACCAAGATGATGAACATTAAGTCAATGGAAAAGCCATCCAAAACAAAGGAAAGATTCATAACATAGAAAGTAGTAGCAAGTGACAAGTTTAATTGGTGAAGGGATCAATGTGCAAGACCACACAATGATGAAGTTAGAGGATAGGGACAGCAAAACCAGTCAAGATATGTGAGACCAAAATTTAAACATTTGCTAGACTAACACAAGGAGTTGTGAACAACGCATCAAATCCACAAGGGAAGGAGATTACCTAGATTTCGGTTACTTAACTCCATCCATCCTGTATTACTGTTTCAAGATAATCAAAAAAGAAGAAAAACCAAGAAAGGTTGGCAAGTAATAAAAAAAAGAGCGAAAGAAAAGAAAAACTATATTGCCAAGAACTTGCTTTGAATGTTGGTGGACAAGAGAGGTGATTCGTTGATGCCAATTGGAGAAACTGCTAGGAAAGATGAATACAATGTAAGAACCATGCGGGATTTTTCTTTTGGCCTTCTACACCAGAAATTAGATATTTCCTATGAAAGACTTGACTCAGTTCAGGACTTTATCAACATCCATAGCATCATAAACAAAACAAAAGACAATTTTCAAATTAAACATCCTTGCAAAAGTCTTTCCCTTATCTACAGTTTTTCCAATAAAAGATTTATAGGGATTTCTCAGTTTTGTTTGATGTAGCAAAAAAGAGAAATGGTAGAGGAAAAAGGAGAGAAAACATATAAGAACAATAAACTTTTTCCTTACTACGGTAAAACAAAAGTTCACATACATTTAAGTGACAAAAGCAAAAAAAAGTTAACACTATTTCTTATGATTTCTCTGTACTCTAAAACTTCTTCACATATAATCCCTACACTTGCTAAAAGGTAGGCATTACATGTAACTTCATCCCACTGCTTTTACGAGTCATAAAGTTTAGAATCACATCTAGAATCAAAGAAATACCAACATCATCCAACATTACTCTCCATGATACAAAATTCTTCAATATCGATAGAAAATCTAAACTTTAGCAAATTTTTGATAAGAAAGAGCTTTTGTAAATCCATCTCCATTTGACCATTTGTGGAGCAATACTTGAGAATAATTATACTATTTGTAATTGTATTATAAATAAAATAATGATGAATCTCAATGTGTTTTATACTTCCTTAAAATAACAAATTTTTTGCCATTAATATAGTCAGTCACCTTGTTGTCACAAATATTTTTTTTGCTTTAATTTGTTTCACATATAAATCTTCTAAAATTCTTCTCATCAATATTGCGTGACATGTTCTTATTGATCTGGTACTATATTAACCTTTTGATGATGATAATGCAGATGAAGCTTGCTTTTATGAACTCTATAAAATGACACTAAATTTTAGAATAAATACGAGCATGTTTGTGCTTTTCTGATATATAGTTGGTCCTGCATTAAATTTTTTTTGTAGTTCTATACCATATCCTGTAATTGAATGTAGATCGAATATAATGCAAGATCACTTTGTTGCTCTAAATGACGTGTCAATGGATTTTGTATAAATCTAGAAATCAAAATGACTGAAAATAATATATGTGGACGGGTACGAGACAAATACATTATTCCTCCCACCATACTCCTGAAATATTTCTCTTTGGCCTTCGGAGTTCCTTCATCTATAGTAATCTTTTCATATGCATTCATAGGAGTGGAGAAACCCTTACAATCCATCATATTAAAAAATTTAGTAGGTCCAATGATCACTTTTCTTTTCAAACAAAAATTTCATCATAAGTTTGTTTAATTTGAAGCCCAACTAAAAAATACAATAGGCCTAAATTAGTCACTTCAAATTCATTCATCATACTTTTTCAAATTTCTTGATAAGCATGGCTGATGAACTCATAAAAATAATATCATTGACATATATACTCATAATAATGATGTCACTACCATTTTCCTTTTTTATATAAAGTAGGTTCATTGTAACTTCTTTTAAAATCATTTTGGTGAAGGTAATGTATCAAGCCGACTATATGATGTTCTTGGTGCATTTTTAAGACCATATAAAGCTTTCTTCAACCTATAGAATTTTTCTTCTTTTCTTCAACAATAAATCTTTGTGATTGCCAACAAAAACTTCTTCATTCAAGTAGCCATTTTAAAATATATATTTTATATCAAACTGAAAAATCTTCCAATAAAACTAAGCTATTATTGCTAACATGATTATAATAAAATCTTGTCATAGGTGAACAAGGTTTTTAAAAAAACTTCTTTTTGGGCACAATTTTTGATTTATATGTGGATACATTACCATTTGCATAATACTTTACTTGAAATACCTATTTGATGCCAATTAAATTCTTTTTTTGTGGAAAGTCTATGAGCTTCCATGTTTTGTTTTTCTTAATAGCATGCACCTCTTGGTCCATTGACTTTCTCCATTTTTTATGATGTTTCTTCATAACTCATTGGTTCTACAATCATTAAAGAAAGTACAGTTCTATAAATTTCATCAAGTGACTTACCTTTTTCAAAGTAGTATCATCATACATTGTTTGTTCAATATCATGGCTACTCTAGGTCTTTGAAGAAATTTATATCCCTTCGGATTGCTTGTTTTTCATTTGGGGCCCTCTCTTCTCAAATTCATCTTCAAAAAATGTTATATGTTGAATTTCATTTTTGTCTTATTACCAAAACTGTTTTCATCAAATATAAAAGTAACATTGTTTTCCATCAAATATAAAAGTAGCATCTCAAATTCATCAAATAATTAATTTTTTAAAGATGGGATTGTATAAATGCTAACCTTTTGAAACATCAAAGTATCCAACAAATATGCATTTTCGCTCATTTTGTCTATTTTAGAGCACTCACTTGGGTCAATTAAAACATAAAAATTGCAGTAAAAAGTACATAGGTTACTCACATTAGGTATGTGTTTCGACCAAGCTTTATAAGGAGTTTTGTTACATACTTCTCTTGTTGGTCGAGCCATTTCTACAATCATTCTATTTTTCCTTTCAACAACTCATTTTGTTCTCATGTGTTTTGTATTGTCAACTACCTTTGTTTGTCAGCTTTATTACCCAAAAAGCCAAAACTCACCAGACAAAATTCAGCACCTTTGTTAGTACAAAGAACTTTTAATATGCATCCACTTTCTTTTTTTACAAATACTTTAAACTCTTTAAATTTATCAACTTCCTCTTTTTCTATAAACATCATTAACCTAAACTTCTATACCTGAATTTAACTTTTCCACAATTATTCTTTTTCCATCTTCCTTACTCCATTATGACCTTCAAGCCAAAAATATGGCTTCACTGTATTATACATACCACAAAACAACTCTTTATTTCCTATAATATGGTTACTATAACAACTATCTATAAACCACATATCAATTTACTAGTACTGGTATTTATACATCATATTAACATTAACTTCATTTCCAACAAAATTAGTATTTTGTTTTGCTTTTTGAAAGCTTCAATAGGTTCAAATCCTTTATAAAAGTAGCATTGTTTTCTATTGAAAATTTGGTTTGAAGTTATCTTTGTCTCCACTTTCCTTTTTTGCATTAAAATCCATATTATCTTGGCCTCTTTTGTGACTAAAGTGTTATTTTGATAGCTACCTCAACTTGGACCTCTACCTCTTCCTCTATTGAACCCTTCACCATTCTTTCTCTTGTTTCTAATTTCAACATTAGGCTAAAGTGTCCACTCAAAAACTACTTTTGTTTACCTATTCAGTCTTTCTTCGTGGGTTAAAAGTGAACCCATTAGTTCATAAATTGTGTCAGAAGAAAGATCTCAAACTCCCTATGTTGGGTTTCCAGTAATACCATGGTTATCTTATTATGTCTATGATATTCTTACTTTAAAATAGTCGATGCATCCTTCAAAGTCTTAGCATTTGCAATATGTGAGAATATTTATTGGGCAATAGTTTGTTGTATCACGAGTAATGCTTTCACATCCTTTTTTTGAGATTCTTTGAATTCAGATTTTCCAACTTGTTTTTTCTTTTCTTCAAATCTATTATCCACCAAAATCACAATTTTTATTAAAAAAAGGGACAATAAATTGCAATAGATAAAGCATATTCTAATTATTTAGCTCTTTTGCAGTCTTGAATTCCTCGAAGACCTTGATCAAGTCATCCTTCGTGTACGTCAACATGACAGTTCTTACTATTGTGTCGTCTTTAAGAAATGTTTTATACATTTCTATTTGTTGCTCTGTCACGTCTGGTGGTGGCGGACGCACAATTTCCTTTAGAACATACTCTAGACCTTTAAGTGTTAGAGCGAATGATATCCTTCTCTTACATGTTTTGAAGTTTAGACCGTTTAACTTTTCTGTCTTTGTCAATTCTAACACATATATTCTAGAGTTTATTTTTATGTGTTTGGCAATTATAACAAATAGACGGTCTAAAAAGAAAACATTTATTAGGCAATAAAACACAAATAACATAACTCTAATTTGCATCATGCAGAATATAAAAAGATGCACAGAAAATAACTCATTTTTAATATAAAAAGAAGCTAGGATAAACCCATAATTTTTCCCAAAAAATTACTGCCTTTGTTAATTTTCCAAAACACCCGGGGTAAAACAATAATTTTATCTATTTGTCCAGTTTTATAATTTTTCAAAAAGATCAAGGACAAAACAATAAACTTGGTGTTTGATATTTCTAAAAATTCGTCACTGCTCGAGGGTAATATCATAATTTTGACCCTCAGTTCGAATCTATAATTTCCTCAAAAGGATAGGGATAAATCTGTCTTTTAATACAATGGCAGTACTGTAATAAATTTAATTGAGAAGGGTAGGAAAGTAAATCAATATCCCGATTTTTCATAATTTTCATAAATTAACAGAGGGCAAAACTAACTTTTTGCCTGGATAAGGGCAAAACATTCTTTCTACCGAAAAATATCTCTATATTTTGGTAATTTTATCGAGTGGCAGTTCGTAATTTTCAAAACCCGGTCGAGGGAGAACAAACTTTTTAGTCCGCTGCCTGAGTTTTTTGGAAACCACTAGTTTCCTACCACGGTTTTCTCATGCGTTAAAAATGTAGAGGAGAGAGAGAGAGAGGGAGGACAGTGGTTGCCTCCTCCGCCTCCTAGCCTACGGCCACCCGCAACCTTCTGTCGCTGGTTCTACTGCAACCATCCTCTGGCCGAGGGTTTTTCGGCCCGCTTATTGTCTTAAGGCCGACCTCTGGCGTCCTGGTCGAGGATCTGTTGGCCTGCTTTCTTGCAGCTGACCTCTAGCCTCTTGGTTGAGGTTTTGTCGGCTTGCTTCTTTCTTGCAGCCAACCTCTGGCCTCCTCACTTGCATCCTTATGCCCTGTCTTGACATAGGCAGGGTTTACCCTCTGCCATGTCTCGACTCAAGCAGGGGTTTTCCTTTGCCCTATCTCAACTCAGGCAGAGTATTTCCCCTTGGCCCTGTCTTGACTCAGGCAGAGTTCTTTCTACTACTTCCGAAAGTTACATAGGAAGTTCTTATGATCCTCTTTCTCCCTCTTTTTTTGTTTACACTAATGCGTACCTATTTACAGGGACAAAACTAGGCCCTGATACCAAATGTGAAGTTTTCGTTGACTCTCCGCCATGTTCTTTGCTTGCAATCGACCCTTCGATGTCCTTTGTTATCCTACTCAGGTACGCAGTAGCAACGGATCTTCAAAGAGGTATGTGTGTTTTGGTATTTTCTAGGTTTCCTCTCAATAGGTTTTGCCTGGGAGGAATGCTTTGTGTTTCTTTTTATTTCACTATGTATGTTCTCGTGCATTACTCTCTATTTAGAGAGCAGCGCATGCTTCTCTTTCTTCCCAAATAACCTATTGGGTTTTTCTTTCCTAAAGCCCTTTATCTGATCAGTTACGGATAAGCTCCATAACCACCTAGCGGTTTCGGCCTTTAATAGCCGTTACGGCCATTCTTTCCCGCATCCCTTTCACACATAACGATTGAATAGCCAATCTAACCTTTTCTGTGTTGGGGTTGCCGAGAATGGCCATATGTTTCATTACATAAACTACTAGAAAAGAAGAATACAAGGTAACGAGCATGCGGGAGTTTTTCTTTGGCTTTCTACAACCGAAATTCTATCATAAGAAAGACATAAAAGTATACACGATAAGCTAGAAATTAGAGGTTTCCTATGAAGAACCTGACGCAGTTCAAATTCCTTTGCACAATTCTGGCCCTTGTCTAAAGCATGAAGTGGAATACCTAGAAAATACTATACTTTACAGTGGGGCCACTACAGCATACACATTGAACTAGACATGGCCAATTCAGGTTTTTTTGGAACCCAGAACGAGAACTGAACAGGGATCTGGTTGGTTCTAGTTTCGCTTAAAAACCATTAATACAATTTGAAATTCTGAAAAAAATAAAAAATATATGGCACCAGGCTAATGAAGATATATATATATATATATATATATATATATATATATATATATATATATATATATATATATATATATATATATATATATATATCTGCCACGGCTTATAAGCTCTTTCTTGTTTAAGCAACCACCGCGTTTCTGTTGAAGTTGCTTATGGCTTCAGGCTAATGAAACTTGTAGCCAATCGTATGGAATAAAGATATGTAAAAATTGTAGAGTTTAAAATTGATAAAATTGAAGCATAATGACAAATGAACAAAAAACTAAATCTATAAGAGTCATAACAGCAAACATCAAATAAACCAAACCATAAGAAAAAGCTCAACTCCTAGGCATCAAATAAAAAATAACGGACATTAGTTTCTTGCCCAAAAAGGTGAAATTTGACATGACAGCGAACGTTAGCAGAGACTTTGATACGGACACAGGTGGAACTCTTAGGCATTCTCTTCAATGCCTCGTTAAGTCTTGAGAAGTCGTCATTGGTTCTCGCTTTCTCCATCTGAATATGCACCGTTTTGAGCCTTCTTGCATTTAGTAGTAAAAATTCCACGAATTGCACCTCAGGAGCAGTAGCGTAAAAACCGCTGAAGTACAACTCACTTAAATGGTTGAGCTCGTACATCTCTATGTGGTCTAATCTTCTAAGTTGATACTCTTCATCTTGACTAGCGGGAAAATCGGAAAACTTACGAGTGTAAAGCTGAAAATTACCAGCGAAAGTAAAAGTTGTGTGTCATTAGATGGAAAGTTACAAGCTACACAGATACACTTTAAGGCGGAGAAAGATGATCAACCTTGAGCGATTTTAGAAGAGGCAATCCTCTTAAGAAGACGAGAAGCCATTCCATGATCCAGCTTAAGCAAGTGTAGTTCCAAACAGAAAGCTCTTCTAACGCTTTAAATGAAATATCTCTTGGTCCTCTTAGCATCTTAAAAATAACAAAGCGCTAATTAAAATATAAGAAACAACAAAAGATTGTATATCATTGTGAAAGGTACGCGCAAAATCTACCTCAAGGGTGCTGCCTGAGATGTTCAGCAATTTAATATGACATACTCTTCTCAATACTTTCAAAGCATTTTCTTCATCTGCCAAGGTGTCCCCGGTCAAGCACAATGAAGCACTGAACAAAGATGGAGCGTTTATATCTAGAATATCTCCAGAGTAACCCCTACTATATTCCAAATTTTGAAGATTTAACAAGTCAACCTTCAAGCTTAATTCTCCACTACAACAATACCACCTCAAGTACCTAAGTTGAGGACTACCACAGATATTAATGAGACCACTTCCTACTGTAACACAATTATCAACACTCAACCTTTCAAGGAAGGGTAGGGATTCAAGAATGAGCTCTACTCTTTCTGCTGATATTAGCATGTTTGACAGTGATAAACTTTGAAGATTGTTGACACGTCCATTCAAAAGAGAAGGGAATTGCGGAAACATATGAATTCTTTCGTTGACAACCACTTGCCACACGCTTCGGTGATCAAGAAAAAGGTTAAGAACAACACTTTTAACACCCATATTGAAGATAACAAGAGAAAGCCAGTGTTCGACTTCACGAGCATAAGTCGCACCTGAATCGAATTCTAGACAAAAATAATCCAAGTTTTTAATAGGGGAGTCGATGCACTTCCGGACTATTTGGATGAAGTCATCTGGAGCTAAAGTAGGCTTCTGCGTCAGTGTTATTGTTGGCGACAAAACCCACAGGCACTTCCACCTTCTTGAAAGTACACAAGTTCTCACTACATCCTTATAAGGAAGGAAGGCGAAGATCTTGCAGATGAGATCATTTGGAAGACTGCTGAGCCTATCAATGTTTTCCATTTCAAGTGCCTGCATAGTGAGAAATTGAATTATCTTCCCTTACCTGTGAGAATAAATGTTTGCTGTGGAGGACCAGTATAAAGAAAAGCTGATCAATTCGATATAGGAAAAAATTCTTAAAAGTACAAATGAAATTACATGAAAATTAATTTTGTTGTGTAAACATGATTTGTGGTTCATTATTTGATGGATAACAACAACAAATGTATCCAATATGAAATGAATCACTGTTTGAGACTTCCGCAAATATGAAGGTTAGGTTCTATAAAACAAATCAGTGAAACATGAGAACCTTACACATACAAATTATATAAACTCAGGTTTACGCTAATTTCTTCACCCAAACCAAATTGTGCGCTCATTCTTAAATTTAGGAGAACCATTCCAGATCATCCGTGTCACAAAAGAATGAACGAAACCACACCAAGGGTTTCTAGCTTTGTTCCGAATCAGATTTTGTACAAAAACTTTTGTGAGTTATACAAATAAATGGCACTTAATGATGACAAAGAAAATTAGAATATCATATAATAAATTGCTCACATCTAAAGCACTACCAGACGGAAACCAGAAAAATTGTACACTAGACGAAAAACCAAAGCCATCAACATGTGCTAATGCATGAAATAACTCATCACTTTTTCTGGCAGTCAAATGATGTGGAATTCACACACAAAAAGAGAAAGGTCTATCTATTTTATTTAGTTATTCAAATGAACTAAAGTTCTGTTGTGATTTTTGACGTTCCGGTTTCAAACCTTCAAACCCTGAACCAAACTATACAATTTGTACTTCTTACACGAAAGGAAAACAGTTTGAGGTTAATTTTTAATGGTTGATTAGTCTCCTCAACTGGAACGAGATTGTCTAGGCGCAGTCAGTAAGATTTATTGGTCGTGAAATAACTAAAACAATATAAAAAAAGTAAGACACCATTTATAACGTCGTTTAGAATAAGACTGCCCGTTTCTATTTGTTAGACGAAAAGGTGCCAACTATTTAGACATATGTTGGTAGAGATTTCTTTCAATAAACCCGTACTGCTTTTGCATTATATGAACTCATATGACGTAGGTGGTCATATGATTTAGAGATGTGTTCGTAGAGATTTCTTTCAATAAGTCTACTCCGTTGTCATATGATATTCATTGATTTTCAATCAAGTCCTAGAATGAACTTTTATTTTACTCCATTTTGTGGTTGTCTTTTATTACTATAATTGGTGTCAAGATCTGAAGGCTTTGTTCTTAATTCTACTAGTCTGGATGAATCATAATTTGGCAGCAGCTGGTTCTAATGACTGATCACAACATTAGACACCTACAGATACCTAAATATCATATTCATGCTTTTGAGATTGAAGGTTCTTTAGAGTCTACCCGCTTATCAGGAGACCGATCTTTGTGTTCTTCCTAGTTTTACTGTATCTTTTTTTTTCTTTAACCAGCGAAAATCGTTGGAGTGTCTTCTTGTTTATTTAACGATGCCACTTGGCGTGTATCATTTCTCACTAAAAACACCCAAAACTGAACAACCTTGACCGTCAAATAAACAATTTCATGCTTTGTAGAAACTTTTCTTTCACAAGCTATCGTATTGGAAGCTACGATAAGCCAGCTTTTTTCCATTCATTCATTTAAAATGGTGCACAGAATAAGCAACTTCATGTCTTAGAAGTATTCTTGATTTGTTTTAGAAGGCGAATCTAATTGCACAGAGAGAGAGAGCATATGCCTGCAGATGATTTCAAATTTTATATAATATAAGCACCCAAACGAGTAAGGTTGCTCCTCTAATGCATTCTTTGATCACAAGCGTATAGAGTTAATGCGTAGTCTACAATCTTATTTCGTGGTTGTAAGTCTACGATGAAGCAAACTCTGAAGCTTTTTCATACATCCAAACTAAAACGATTTACCGAAGAACCATTAGTATATCAAGAAAAGGAATGGAGGAAGAGGCTTATTTACCTGATGGAAGATCACCAAGAATGCACGGAAGAAGGTCGCGGCCAAGAAGAAGATGGAAGAAGAGGTTTCTTTCTTGGTTTCCAAATTCCTTGCAGTGAAATATGTTGCGTTTTTCAGGTGATGCTGCAATTTGTTAGAAAGAGGCAGCAACAGGGAGATCAATCTTTATACTACACGCCTGATTCCATTTCATGTGCTTCAAAATGTGCGCCGTCCATCTTTGACGATAGACAGGATGGCCTTGCTTTAGTGGGATCCACAAGTATATGAACATGAAACTTATGAACGGCCACGATTTTGTGATGTAGTTTGAAATCATGGGCATCTTGTTGGTAATGAACGGTTCATTGTGGAATCCGCCTTACTCCCTCGCGGAGGCAAGCCCTCCATCTTGAAGTGAGTAGCAGATATTTGAGGCTCTGTATTCATAGGTGCGTGACCAATCGTCTAAGCAGCTCTCCGCCTGTCCATGAAAGAGGCACTTCACGTATTCGGCTGGTATCACAAGTGGAAAAGGTATGGAATTTGTAGACAATAATGTCATCGACAAATCCACTAAGATATGAAGCCAAATTATTTTGTCAATCAAATTATTTTCGTTGGCTTATCTGCCTTTATTGTTCCGTTGATGACACACTGTGCACCTTCCATATTTTCAAAAATCGCGTTGGACGTGCAATGCTCTTTCACCCGCTAAATCCTATTTTTCGTTGAGCTGTTTCCATTATGAGTAGGGTGTTATGCATGATGGATAACTCTTCCCGAAGACCCTACCAATGTCTCCAAACTTTGTAATGTTGTTAACGACCAGGTAACGGTTGAGGAATTTAATTTAACCTGATTCACTTTCACTTTCAAGGTTTGGGTAGGGTAAGTGCACTTGGCATCCTATGGAAGACTTGCATCATAACGCATATCCTCCAGAAAAATATTAATCAAACCCAAAAAAGTACGTAAAATTTATCATTCTTAACCAAAACCACATCGCAACCAAGTATGAGTTATACTTTCATGAACCATGTTCGTGTTTTCGGACAGGTCAAGCATACTCGTTCTCAACTAGAGCTTAAAAACAACCTCAACAAAGTGAATAATCTTCTAGTCCCAACCATGTTGAGAGTGATTTCCTTGAGCACGTTCACGGGTGGTTTCGCAATCACTTTTGGGGCAAGTTTGGACCAAGTTGAAAGTGATTGCTTTGAATACCACAAATAAAATGTGCCACCATTTACATAATTTCTTTGCTCATGAAAAATTTAAAAGAAAAAATAACTTTTGAGTTAACACTAATTCAATTATGTTAGGGGTATGATTTATCTTTTTCTTTTTCACAATAGAAGCTTAAGTTTTTTGAAAATATCAATTTAACTGACTTTAAGAAGCTGAACCTATGTCCATGTATTGTGTTTACATGACTGATGGAATACGGGTAGTTCCTTTGTTACAAAATTCAAGATTTTCTTTATCCATTAAGACGTTTCTAATATATAATGAATTTCAAATGTATTTCTATTTATACATCCCCTTTACTATTTACACACACCATTTTTATCCTCTTCCATACACTCCCTCTTCTCTCTCTCCTCTTTGTTGTGGTTCCTCTTATTATCACAGCCATTCTTCACACCAACACAATCATACCCTCTCGTTATCACCATAGGTAACCTCTACCCTCCATCTTTAATTTCACAACCTCTACTCCTCTTTCGAGGGATGATGCTCTTCTCCTTTCTACTCTCTCTCCCTCATTACCTCTACCACTTCCCTTTTTCATTCCTCTTCCTTCTTCCCCTCTAGTAGAAGTGGGCTGCCAGATTCGCTTATGTGAACACAAGTGCATGCTATAACCTATACCCATATGCATAGAGCCGAACAAATAACTTCTTTGGGATTCACTTATTTTGTGATTAAATCAAGTGTGTGCCGTGAGACCTTTTCATCAATCCTACAAGCTCAAAAAAAAAGCTCAAAGAAAGTTTGTAAGATAATGTCCACTAATGATTCAAGATTCTTCAAATAATGTTTTCTAATTTCATCATTTGTAACTCAATCAATGAATAAAATGGGTTTCATATTGCATCAAACATCCTACTTGAGTTGCCAATAAAGTTGAGTCGATACTGGTTGGTTATGTGAATGCCATGGTTCAAAATCCCACAATGTTTTCCTTACGGAGACCCAACTTTTGTTACTTAATATAGGAGAGTACGACAAAAAACTTGTTTGTAGGATAGTATCCATGAATGATTGAAGATTCCTCAAATGGTTTTTCTAATTTCATAGTTTGAAACTCAATCAACTAACAGAGTAAGGTCCATACCACATCGAATATCTTAGTCGAGTCACCAATAAATCCTATTAACCTTGAATCTGTACTCTCAATCCTATATAATATAAATACATATATATTATACATACACATATATAACACATTTGATACATATATGTTGGTTGTGTGAGTGTTATGGTTCACAATCCGTCCAGCTCATGCTGACACAATGTTTTCCTTATAGACACTCAACTGTTGTTATTTGACATGAAAGTTCTTCCACTTTGCTTTCAGTAAACCCAATTGCTCAGTATAAATTCTCTAGTCTCCAACTTAACAACTTTCATTTAACCAACTAAATGCATTGGCATATTTTTTTCTTCTCATCAATTAGATAATATCAATTGTATTCGTCAATGCAAACTCTTGATCCATGCATATTACATTAAAAAAACTACACAAACTAACTCTCTCAAATACTTCAACACCCAAATATAACTTTCTTCTTTCTTTGAACTTAAAAAAGTGAATGTCACATAAAAGTTTCATTAGTAAATGTAAATACTATGATCTCAACAAAAGGTAGTTGAATGATGCTCACCCTTAAGAGTGGTTATTTGGTTTTAATTGTAAGTGGGTTGACTTGATAGTGGAATGCATGTTTATGGTCTCATTTCTAGCTTCAAATAATTTATTATGTCTAGTGTTAGAATATAATAGCCTGCAAAACCTCAACCGACGTAAACATAGGGCTTGTCCATGCCATGTAGCCGATTCGTGTAAACCATTGACAATTCAATGGTTGCATAACCCCCAAGATCAATGACAAGTTAAAGTTCATTTATTTATATATAACTAAAATCCAATATGGTTGTTGTACAACACAAAGAAAAGCCAAATCTATAAGGACCTATCCACACTACACATCGCAACAGAAGTCATGTCTTACTCTCAAAATGCTCCAACAGCTCAATGCCTCTGCTCACTAAGTCCTAAAATTTTTTAAATAAAATCTAAGCACCACAACTATAGTCATAGGTGCATGTAATCTCTCCATAAAAAACCATACCAAAGATATGCATAATCTCAAATCATATAATATGATAAGAAATCTATATCACATTTCTCAAGTAGTAGTATCATTTCAAACATACAAACATAATCAAGCACTTAACAATAATGCAAGTTTAATTTGGATCTCACGACCTCTATAGTGTCCAATCACTAGATATATTGTAAGAGTTGTAGACATGAAAAATTCCCACTTCTGGTTCTTAGGCCCGAAGTGAATCTTTTCGTGTGTCTAAGTCATTTTTATAACAAGGGTGTGCCAGCTAGCTTACTCAATCTAGCGAAATAAGTTTTGAAATCTGACTCTATCGGGGCAACTGTGAGCAAGTGAGCTCTTTTCGTCACAGACCTTCTTGCACCGATGCGCAAGGGTCAGTCTGTACGCTTGGCAAAGTCGTTTAAAACAAACCTCTTTGAAAAATACCCAAAGTGTTTGGGCTTTGTTTGTATGATTGCAAGTTTTATTTCACGTGGGATTTGCACGTGCCTATGTCTTTCACTTTTATGCTTTTTAGGGCCAACTAGGTGTGTGCGCAAGTGACCTAAGTTGGGCGATTTTTGCACGGAAGTGTGGGGCTTGCTTTGATGCAATATGCGTCCTAACTCATGGTATGGCGAATATGCAATGCAAACTCATACAACTCCAAAGGGAAAACCCGAATTGAAAGATAATGCTTAAGGGAAATGACGTAATGTAAATTGCAAAAGGGAAATATGGCTATATCTTAAGCTCAATGTGTGTGAGTGTAGAATTGAAAGACCATGCACACAACTTGAATTAAAACACCCAAATGAAATTGCAATATGGCCCTTTCTAGGGTCTTGGGAGTAAGAGCGAAAGCTCAATGTGTGTGAGTGTAGAATTGAAAGACAACACCCACGACTCAAGTTAAAACCCACGTAGCTGAATATATATAAGTATAACTATATCTTAGGGGCTGTTGAGGCCCGTGTGTGTGCCAAAATGGTGTGCAGTTAAGAACGGAATGGCTCAAGTGCACGTGTGTGTTGGTGTGCCAAACCACATTATTACAACCGGGGGGAGACAACGCTCCATTATTACAACCCCGTATCAAATTTAATTAAATGTAAGCAAGTTCATATAAAGGACCGAGTTAGGCACTTACGTGTAGCTGGTCCGTGTTCAACTTGCTTGGCTTTGGCCTCGTGAGTCGCCTTGGGCAGCCGAAGGGGAGCTCCTTCGGTGTATGTTGGCGGCAGGTAGGGGTGCTAGCCGGGTGGAGTCTTGATGCTAGTCGGGTGATGGAGTGGCTAGGTGCGGCAGGTTAGGGGTGCTGGCCGGATGGTGGAGTGGCCGGTGGATGGAGTAGACTTAACGGGTGCTTGGCTGGGAAGTGGGCGACTAAGGGAGGATGTTCAGTTAGGAGCTAAGGTGGGTGGTACTAAGGGAAGGTAGTGGGGTATGGTACAGGTCGGCTGGGTGTAAGGGAGGAGGGAAGGATGCAAGTTGGCGGGTGGATGAGGGTGTGCAGTTGGGAAAGAAAGAGGTGAATGGCTAGATGGGGTTGAGGTGGGGTACTAACCGTGGATGGAAGTGGCGCTGGTGGATGAAGGTGGTGGCCGAATGGTGGTGGAAGAAAGGTGGCAGTCGAAGGGTGGAGCTCCTCGCCGAAGGTGGAAGATGGTGGAGTCGGTTGAAGTGGAGAGGTGGCAGTCGAGTGATGAAGTGGCGGTGGAAGGGCAGGTGGTGGAGCTTGGAGGAAGTGGGGGGGTGAGAGTGGAAGAGAGAGAGTGAAACCCACAAGAAAGGGCGGCATTTATAGGCTAGGAAAGGGCTGGGTCGGTTGGGGTGGTATGGGCCAGATATTTGTAATAAGGTGGGCATGGGAGTGGTTTGGGGTAGGTTGGTTAGTGGTTTAGGGTAGGTCGGTTAGGTGGGCTGGGACTTAGTAGTTAGGGGTTTAATTAGGTGCACTAAGGTGGGTTTAGGCTTAGTTGGTTAGGGTCTAGGTGGTCTAGCTAGGTGAGGTGAGCTAGGTGAGGTCAGTTAGGTGAGGTTGGGGTGGTTTTGGATGAGGATGGCTATGTTTGGGTTAGGTTTAGGGGAGAGTGGCTAGGTGAGGTGGGCTAGCTTAGGGCTAGGTTTTAGGAACCTCCCCTTGGCACTGGTCCATTGACCCAGTTGCAGCCATGTCCAAGTTGGTGCAGCCCCAGGTTAGGTGTAGGTGCATACAAGCTTAAACCCACACTCTAGGCTAAACCCACAAGGTTAACCCACCCTTGACCAAAAGTCAAGCCTACCAACTTTCTCACTCATACTTTATCACCTCTTTTTCTCTCTCTACCCAAGCTTTTCACGTGAAATATTTATGGGCCCCACCTCCATTTATGAGAAGGTGATGTGGGCCATGGATGTAGATATTGGATTTGGATCTTGGGACTTCACGCCTCAAGCTTCAAGGGGAGCACGTCCTTGGTTGCTCGAAGTAAATCACAAGCCCAAGTGCGAGCAAGTGAAGATGAACCAGCTATTTGTAAGTGTCTAAACTTGGTCCCTTACGCTAACTTGCTTTGTACTTAATTCAATTCGAATACGGGGTTGTATTAATGGAGCGTTATCTCCTCCCAGGATGTAATATTGTTGCTTGATACACGAGATATATACGTGCACTTGAGCCTTAGCTCTTATCCCGTACACCAAGCACCCACATACACAATTGAGCCTTCGCTCTTACTCCAAAGACTCTAGTAAGAGTTGCGTGAGTTGTCTTTAAATTTACACACTACACCCACGTGTGCATTGAGCCTTCGCTCTTACTCCAAAGACTCTAGTAAGAGCCATATACGCTGCAATTCCATTCGGGTTTTAAGGTTCAAGTCGTGTGAGTTTGTTATTTCGATTACACACTCGCACCCAAGGAACACCCGAGCACTTGCTCAAGCACTCACGCACCATTTTGGCCTCGGCAGCCACTAAGATATAGTCATATCTATATATTTTCAGCTGCGTGAGTTTTCCCGGTTCAGTTGTATATGTTTTCAATTTCGGGTTGTTAATTTTCAGTCGTGTGAGTTGCATTTCAATATATACACAAGACACACACACGTTGACGACCTTCGGGCTCATATATATATAGTTGTATCTCCCTTTCGGCTGGGTTTTACATTCCAAGTCGTGTGAGTTGTCTTTACATTTATACACAACATACACGCACACGTTGGCGACGTTCGGGCCCATATATATATATACGTATTTCCCTTCCACACTTTACACTTAAGTCGGGTGGCTTTACATTCAAGTCGTGTGAGTTGTCTTTCAATTTATACACAACACACATACACACACATTGAGCCTTTCCACTCTTAAGATATAGCTATATTTCCTTTCCGTAATTTCCCTTCAGCTATGTCTTTCGATTTCAGGTTTTAAAGTTCAGTTGTGTGAGTTGCATTGCATATCCGCCGTACTCGAGATAGTGTGCATACTTGCATCAAACAAACCCCGAACAACCCATGCAAACACGCCAAGACTTAGGCACTTGATGAACACGCCTCACGCCTAGGTAAAATAAATTCAAAGACATAGATACGTGCAAACCCCACGTAAATAAAATCTGCAATTAGACAAACAAAACGATCACATACTTTCATACCTTTTCAAAAAGGCCATGCTTGTTCAAAATCGATATTTTCTAAAGCGTACAAACGGACCCTTGAACATCGGTTCAAGAAGGTTTGCGATGAAAAGAGCCCACTTGTCCACAGTCGCCCCATAAAGTCAGATATTACAAAACATACTTCGCTAGTTTGAGTAAGCTAGCTGGCACGCCCTTTTTAAAGCGACTTAGACACGAAAAAGGTTCACTTCAGGCCTAAGAACCTAGAGTGAAAATTTTCACATGTCTACAGAAATTGGCACTCCTGGTGGGATGTGGGTCTTAAGAAAAATTGATACAAACAAGCAGACCTCTTAAAAAAAATTTTTAGAAAAGTATTTTAACTCTTTGTCTTGTGCATTTCATAGTTGGGTTTTAAAAAGCATCAGAGTCATGTCGAGTTCAAACTCCAATGAAGTCTCCAGCCATGTCTCGCTGTAGACGCAAAAAATTCCCGCTCCTGGTTCTTAGGCCTGAAGCGAACCTTTTCGTGTGCCTAAGTCCTATTTAAACAAACAAGGCGTGCCAGCTAGCTTACTTAAGCTAGCGAAGATATATTTTAAAACCTGACTTCTAACTTGGCGACTGTGAGCAAGCAAGCTCTTGTCGTCGCAGACCTTCTTGCATCGATGCGCAAGGGTCAGTCTGTACGCTTTTAAAATTGAGTTTTTGAGTGTAAGAACCTACGAAAGCGGTTTGAGGTGTTTGATTCGGGTTTTGTTTGTATGATTTTCAGATTTTAGATCACGTGGATTTGCACGTGCCTAAGTCTTTCTTTTTATCCCTTTTCGGGCCACCTAGGTGTGTGTTATGAACACTCCACTAAGATGTGGCGATTTTGAGCGGGAGTATGGGGTTTGCTTTGATGCAATATGCGTTCTAACTCGTGGTATGGCATATATGCAATGCAAACTCACGCAACTCCAAAGGGAAAACCCGAATTTAAAAGACAATGCCAAAGGGAAATGACTTGTAATGGAAATTGCCAAAGGGAAATGACTTGTAATGTAAAAATGCCAAAGGGAAATTGCAAAAGGGAAATATGGCTATATCTTAAGAGCGGAAAGGCTCAATAGTGCAAGTGTGTGCCGTGTATATATTGAAAGACTACGCACACTGCTGAACCTTAAAACCCAAATTGAAAAGACATAGCCAAAAGGGAAATACGTATATAGTATATATGAGCCCTTACTTGGGTCTTGCAAATAAGAGCGAAGGCTCAATGTGGGTGCATGTGAAAATGTAAAGACAACACACACGACTTCAAATGAAACCCAAATATAAATTGCAATATGGCCTTAACTAAGGTCTTGGGAATAAGAGCGAAAGATCAATGTGTGTGAGTGCTAGAATTGAAGTACTACACACACGACATGAAATTAAACCCAAGGATAGTATAACAGGGCCCTTACTTGGGTCTTGCAAATAAGAGCGGAAGCTCAATGTGTGTGAGTGCGAGAATTTAAAGACAACACACCCAACTCAAGCAAAACCCTACGCAACTTAAGGTATATACATAACTTATATCTAAAGGGTTGATTAGGCCCGTGTGTGTTCAAAATCGTGCACAACTAAGAGCGAGGTAGGCTCAAGTGCACGTGTGTGTGGGTGTGCCAAGCCATGTTATTACAAGCGGGGGGAGACTATGCTTCGTTATTACAACCCCATATCAAATTTAATTTAATTTAAGCAAGTCTACAACTAAGGACCGAGTTTAGGCACTTACTTATAGCTGGTCAGGAGGTGACTTGCTTGAGCGTGGGCTTGGTATCGCCTTGGGCTGCAAGAGGGAGCTCCTCGGAGTGGCACGGCAAAGGTGTGTGGCCAGATGATAAGGGAGCACGGGTGAGGCACCTTGGTGCTTGCCAGCTACTAGGGGGGTGCTGCCGTGACGTCTAGGGCTAAGGTGATTAAGGAGGGTCACTAAGGGATAGGCTAGTACTAGGGAGGGTGGCGCTAAAGGGGAGCCTAAAGGAAATGCCTAAGGGAAAAAGTATGGTTGCCGGGTGACTTGGGTGCAGTCGGCTGGGGGTGGTTTAGATGGTGGCCGGCTAGGGTAGCTAGGGGGTGTCAAGGATGGGAAGGGAGCTAGCTAGGGTGTTGTGGAAGGTGGAGTTGAGAGTTGCTTGAGAGTGGAAGGGGCAGGTCCTAGGGAGCAAGATAGGGTGGTCGGGTGTCACTAGGCAAAGGTAGATAGTCGGGTGGTATAAGGGGTTAGGTCTGGCCGAATGGGTAAGGGTGGCGGGTGGCAAAGGAGGCTGCTAAGTGGTGGTGGTATGGGTGGTTGAGAGTGGAGGGGGAGCGAAGAGGAGATGAAGTTGGGTTGAGATACTAACCGGATGGATGAAGGGAGTTGGTGTCCAAGGAGGGCAGCAGGGTGATTTGAGTGGATAGAGTTCGGCTGGATGGAAGTGGTGGCAGCGTGGAATGGAGTAGGTGGGATGGAAGTGGTGGTGCGAGGTGGAGCTTGGCTGGGGATAATGGTGGTGCAGGTGGAAGGAGGGCAGCTGGGTGGAAGGTTCGGCTGGGAGGTGGTTGGTCAAGATCGGCTGGCCCAAGATAGAAAAGGCTGAAAAACCCGCCCACTAGGGGGGGTTTATATAGCTTTTTTGAAGGGCGGTTGGGGCTGGTATTTGAAGGGTGGTAAGGTGTTTAGGTGGTGGTGGTGTGGTGATAAGGTGGGCTGGTTTTGAGGAGGGGCCAGATATTTTGCTTTAAGGGGTTTTAGGGATATGGTGTGCTATGCTTAGGTGGGGTGGTTTAGGGGTTTAGGGCTTAGCTAGGTGGGTTGGTTTTGGGGTGAGGTTTAGTGAGGTGGGTTAGGTGATTAGGCTAGGATTAGGTTAGGTTTAAAAAAATTAGGCTAGGTTTAGGGAAGGATTAGGAAGGTGGGTTAGGTGATTAGGTTAGGATTAGGCTAGGATTAGGGAAGTGGGTTAGGTGATTAGGCTAGGTTTAGGATGGGATTAGGGTAAAAGGCTAGGATTAGGGGTTTTGGCTTAGGATTGAGTTAGGGAGCCCCCTTTGCATAACCCATAGACCTTATTGCATCATGTTGGTGCAGCCCTAGGTTAGGTTTTGGCTAATACAAGGTTAAACCCGCACTAATTAGGCTAACCCACATGATTAACCCCAAACTTGACACACAAGTCAAGCTTAATTACAATTACCCTCAAATCTTATCCTCCCCATTCTCTCTCATGCCCATAAATCCCACGTGAATTTCAAGTGGGCCCCACCTCCATTTATGAGAGGGTGATGTGGGCCATGGATGTGGATATTGGATTGAATCTCTGGATCCAAATCCAAATCCAAATCCACACATAGGTTTGGATTGGGATTTGGATATATATGGTCCAGATCCGATCCAAACTGAATTCTGACTCCTTCAGGCTATGTTTGAAACAAACGGTTTGTGCGGGGTCTGACAGCATCAGTACTCCATCTGCGTTGGGTCTTCGCCAACATGGTCGTCTGCTTCTATTTTCACCTTCCGGAGATGATTTCATATGATTTCAGATTTATAACAGGGTCTTGGATGTTCGAGATCCTGGGGGTGGATTCAACACGAGAGTTGCTATGCCGGGCTTGACATGTGCTCCGGTTCCGGGCTCTTTTTAGCTCTTCTGATCCTGCTTTGATCAGGCCAAGCTGCTTTGTGGGGTTTCAAAACATATTTTAAAAGTTTTCAAAACTATATTACACATATTTAAAAATATAAAGTTTAAAACATATGTAAAGGGTTTGTCTGGAAGGCTCCTGGGTTTCCAGACTCAAAATAGCCCTTTGGGCCTACTTTTACAAAACCAGGTTATTTTTGAGAAATTCGTTGGATTTCGGGGTGTTTACAGATGCCCCTCTTTGGCATTGTCCAAATCGATTTGGATAATGACAAAGATGACAAACACCCCTTTCAATGTCTCCCTAGATCTAACCACGAAAATATGGGATCATCCCAATCTTTAGCAAAATCTCACTTTTAAAACCCTGGTAGGAGGAGATATCACGCCAAAGGGATATGTATGGAATCTGGTCCTAAAATGGGATCATGTTTATGCAAGTGCCATGCGTGGAATGCAGATGCATGACATGGGTGTGCTGCCAAGAGTGGCGACCTCCCAGAGACCAGATATGGTCGAACTTTCGAGACTTACAAGGCCTACTGCTCCAAGTGAGCAAATCCTATGTTGTTCGATGTTCGATTTTTCAAAATCTATTTACAAAAGCTATTTACAAAAGGGACAACTGTCTTGAGTCTCAATCCTAAGGATCTCGAGCTCTTCATGTTTGCCTTTGTTTGAGTCTTAACACTCGCTTATCTAGCGGAGGTTTTGTAAGAAAACAAGCTTTATTTCAAATTCCTACGCCTTACTCGAAACGTCGAATTCTCAAACAAGATGAAATTTAAGTAAGTAAATCCTATTTTTACTTTAGGATTCCTCGAAATGAACCATGCTTTAGCTTGGGATAAGCTAGGGATGGAAAAGAGATACCACGGTCCCTTCTAAAGCGTCCCATGGTTTAAGGCATAGAAGGCGAAAAACTACTCTTTTTGAGATTTTTAGCCTCTTTTTCCTTTTTTTTTTATAGAGGGTCTCCCTTTGGGAGTATTTTTTCTTTAATCCCTCTTTTTCATAAGAGAATCGCTTTTTCCTTTTGAATTCTGGTTTCTTTCTTTTGGAAAGAGACTTTGGATGGGAAATTCCCTTCATTCGGGCTTTTGTTTTCCTTTTTGGAAGGAGAAGAGAAGAGAGGAGAACCTATCCCAAGCTCACACTCGATCCATTCCAGATCAGCCTATTTAGAAATAGCACGTACTACTTGCAAGTATCTTGCTATATTGAACTAGGCCTTTCTTTGTAAGAAGAAGGATTTTGAAATGTAACCACGATTTTGAAGACTCCACTCTTTCACAAGTGCGAATTCTCTCACTCAGGGTCACACGATTTTGCCTTTGCACCTTATTTTCAGGTCTCAAGGCAGCTATCCCTAAAACTTTTCGAAAATGGGGAATTTACTACAAATCCTACACATAATAATTCATTAAGCATTGAATATTGATAGGATCTGCTAAATTCCTACCTTCTACATCGATCAACCAATATGAGTTGTTCGTGGTGGTTGCACATACAACATAGGGTCCATTCCACTTGGGGCGCCACTTTCCAAGGGGATGTGGGCCACGATAGTGGATGGTTTTCAAAACCAGATCTCCCACTTCAAAGTGGCGAGGTCTCATGTGTTTGCCATAGTGTCGGGCTATCCTTTGCCGGTATGCACGAGCATGATCCATGGCAAGGAGTCGCCTCTCATCTAGCAAATCTAGTTCGGCCATCCTAGCATGCTGAAGCGTCTCTAGGGAGAGGTCGAGTGCTATTGATGTATGGAATGAATACAATTGAGTATGAACGGGAAGAATGGCGTTTGTGCCATAGACCAATTCGAATGGTGTGGCATTCGTGGGAGTCCAGATGGAAGTTCTATAAGCCCATAAGGCTTCATCCAGCTTCTCGTGCCACGTCCTACCTTTCTCTAAAGTCTTCTCAATTATGCTAATGAGAGTCTTGTTTATGGCTTCGGCTTGGCCGTTGTCTTGAGGGTAGTAGGGCGAGGAGAAGTGGTGAGTTATGCCATACGTGTTGCACAACTTAACCATCCGCTCATTTTTGAATGGGGTGCCATTATCAGACACAAGGTCTCGTGGAACCCCAAATCGAGCCAGGATATTCCTCTGGATGAAAGCCACCACATGTTGCCCCATTACATTCGTTAGGGAAATGGCTTCCACCCACTTGGAGAAATACTCCGTGGCTGCTAAAATAAATCGATGCCCATTCGAGGCCTTTGAAAATATCGGGCCTACAATGTCAAACGCCCACATGGTAAATGGCCAGGGGCTGACCACGGAATGCAATGCAGATGATGGGATATGAATGGCGTGCCCATGTACTTGACATGGATGACACTTCCTAACATGATCGTGACAATCCTTTTTTAGGGTGGACCAAAAATAGCCCCCTCTAAGTATTTTCATTGCCATCATGTTGGCATTAACATGACCTCCACATTCTCTATCGTGGAATTCATGCATCACTATCCTAGCCTCCTCTAGATCGATACACCTAAGCAAGATGCCGGTAAAACTCTTTTTGTATAAAACCCCACCTAGAATGGTGTATCGGGTCGAAATCTTACGGATGAATGCCTTATCTTTGGATGTGGCATCCTCGGCGAATCCCCCATTTTCTAGAAATTGTTTGATGTCATAAAACCAGGGTTTTTCAATAGAATTGGGGTTATTTTGGCAAATATCCAAGTCGTGTGTGGATGGGTTGGGCGCATGCCATATTTCTAAAGATCGGGTCCCTAAAATGGGATCAACCTTTAGGGTTGAACCCAAGGAGGAGAGGGCATCGGTGATGCCATTGTCCTCTCTTCCTACGTGTGTGAGTTTACACGATTGGAAGGACTCAACCAATCGAGTGGCCAACTCGTGATATGGAAGTAGTTTCTCGTTACGTACTTGCCAAATTTTCAAAACCTAGTTTATGACAAGGAGTGAATCTCCAAAGACCTCGATGCATGACACCCCTAGAGTTTTTAAAATCCTTAAGCCTTGTATGAGTGCTTCATACTCAGCTACGTTGTTGGAACATTCGAAATCTAGGCGGACTGCTATGGGAATCTCGCCCTTTTCAGGGGAGATGAGGATGACCCCAACACCAACCCCTCGTTGCTTTCGTGCCCCATCGAAGTGCATCTTCCACACTTGGTTTTCGAAATTGTTTGCCAAAATGTGGTTTTGGAAATGGTTTTGTAATATGCCTTCATTAGGCCTTTCATCAAGTGTGGGATATGCGTCCTCTAAGGGGAACTTAGCCACGTAATCTGCCAGGGCTTGCCCCTTTATGGAGATCTGGTGATGGTATTTCAGGTCATACTCCATTAGAAGGAGTTGCCATTTGCCCAATCTACCCGTGAGAATGGGTTTTTCGAATAAGTGCTTGATTGGATCAAGCTTGGACACTATCCAGATCTCATGATCTAGGAAATAGTGTCTGAATTTCTGGCAGGCCCAGACTAGTGCCAAGCACGTCTTCTCCATGACTTGATAATTTCGTTCATAAGCCAAGAGAGTTTTCGAAATATAGTAGATGGCATACTCCTTGTGGGTGTCATCCTCGTATTGAGCCAGTAGGGCTCCTAAAGCATTCGCATGCACAGAGATGTAGAGTAAAAGCGGTTTTCCTTGCTTTGGAGGATTCAAAACGGGGGGATTAACGAGGTATGCCTTCAGTCTCTCGAAGGACTTCTGGCATTCGTCATCCCATAAGAATTTCGTGCCCTTCCTCAACAGCTTGTTGAAGGGTTCGCATCTAGTCACCAGATTTGATATAAATCGGCGAATGGACTGTAATCGACCCTGGAGGCTACGAATTTGGGTGAGATTGGAGGGTGGAGCCATGTCTATGATGGCTCGACACTTAGAGGGGTCGACTTCTATACCCCTTTGGCTTACCATAAAGCCTAGAAGCTTTCCTGATTTTACCCCGAATACACATTTTTGAGGGTTTAGCTTTACTTTGTAAAGCCTAAGCCTTTCAAAAATATTTTGCAAACATTCGATATGAGTGCATCGGGTTTTGGATTTTGCCAAGAGATCATCTACATACACTTCTACGAGCTCATGAATTTGATCGTGGAAGATCGTGGTCTTGGCTCTCTGGTATGTTGCACCGACATTTTTCAAACCAAAGGGCATGCTTGTATAGCAGTACGTGCCCCATGGGGTTGTGAAGGCGGTCTTACCCTGATCTCCTGGACTTAGTTTGATTTTATTATAGCCTGAATAGCCATCCATAAATGAAAACATTTTGTGATTTGTAGTACTATCGACTATCAAATCTATGTTTGGTAAAGGATAATTATCCTTTGGAGTGGCTTTATTCAGGTTTCTGAAATCGATGCATATTCGAATTTTCCCATTGGTTTTTTGAACTACAACGATGTTTGACAACCAATCAGAATACGCAATGGGTTTTATAAATTTGGCTTTTAGCAAATCTTCTAAACCCTCTTTCACTTGCGTGTGTATATTCGGGTGTATTTTCCTAAGCTTCTGCTTTATGGGTTTTACATCCGCATCTAAGGGAAGACGATGTTCGACAATGCTGGGGTCTATGCCCGGCATGTCTTCATACGTCCATGCAAACACATCTAAATAGGTTCGTAGAAATGCAATGAATGCTAATCTTTCATGTTCATGCAAGCATGCGCCTATTTTGATGGTTTTGGGATTGGAATCATCCCCTAGGTTCACCTCTATGAAATCTCCTCCTACTGAATTGGAAGGTCTTTCAAAATCGAGAATTTTATGAAATTCTGGGAGCTCAAAAGTGGGATCTTCCTCAAGGGGATCCACTTCTGGGCTTCAATCATTCTCGTGGGTTATAGACCCGAGGGAATTTGATGCGTGATTTTCAAAAAGGCCTAGTTTTGTACTCGGATTTTCAATTGATTTCGAAATTTTTGGTCTGGCTATGTAGACGACGTTTCTTTCGAAATCTTTTTCTTTTGCCAAAGTCCTACCAGGAGCAGCTATATGCAAAATCTTTTTGGTATTTTCCAAATTTTCGATTTTTTTGGGTTTTTGTAAAACAAGAACTTGAGGAACTATACAAAGCACTCTATTTTCGAGTTTTTGTTTTTCCATTGTTTTTGGTTTTTCCTCTTTTTCGATTTTTTTGATTTTAAGTTTTCCAAATGTTTTTATCAAAGGGATCTTCCGTCATACCTACAAAGGGAAAACACTACAGATTAGACTCGGAATAGGAGGTCTAAATCGTAGGTCTCTTCTAAGGCAGGTTCCAAGGCACCCTTGACCCAGGTGGTCAGAGGGGGTGGCTCTGGCGGTTTTCTGGGAGTATAGCCGATCCCATATCGGCTTGGGTTGGCTGTAGGAAGGATGGGCTCTAGGAGACCCTGGTTTTGTGCCCCTAGACTTTTGTAGGGCATATAGCCCATATTCAACAACATGTTCCACGATTTTTTATTTTTTGAAAATGCCGAGTATAAATCGTGGTCCTGGAACTTGCTGTCATCCATATCGTGCTCGTATGGCTTTTTGTCTAGGGGCTTTGGAAATAGGGAACGCTTGGGTCTTCCTAGAAGGGTTAAGATCGGGAGGGGGCCTGCTTTGGGCGGCCCCTTCACACACACAACCTTCCTAGGGTTGTTTAACACGAGCCTTGGCGGCTCAATCACAGTTTGCCCCAGGTTAGCCTCATGGGCCTAGGAGCTCGATAAACAAGGGGAGTTTATGATCCCCTGAAGCTGTGGGTGACTCTCACCTAGGATCACTACAACTTGGTCCCTGAAAGGGATTTTAACACACCTGTGGAAGGTGGATGGCACAGCGCACAAACTGTGTATCTAGGGCCTTCCCAACAATAGGTTATAATGGGGTGGATGTCCAAGACATGGAACACCCCCGTGTGTGTGATCCCTCCCGTTTCCATCGGGAGTTCGATTGATCCTAAAGGCCTAGACGCATTCCCATCGTATCCAGTGATAACGATGGGGCTTGGGTTCACAGAAGTCAAGGTGACTCCGATTTGGTACGCCACATGAAGTGGAAGGATGTTGAGCCCTCCTCCCCCATCGACTAGGTACCTGTCCAAAGAGTGGTTATTCAGAACCACCTCGATATGCAGGGCCTGGTTGTGGGACTCGTAGGGTTTATCTACATCATCTTCCGAGAAAGTGATGGGCAATTTTGCTCCTATTAAAGCCACTTGGTTAGACAGGGATTCTGGACTTATGTTCGAATCAACCTTGGCTCTTTCTAGAATTTTCTCTAGCACGAGTCTATGCCTAGGCGAGGTTTGTGTAAGCCCTAGGATAAACATGTGGATAGGAATCTTTGAAAGGTGGTTTTCAAAATCATAAGGATTTAGGACGACTTTATCCTTGTCTGGTTTTGGCAGAACTCTAGGAATACATGCTTTTGAGGGGCCAGGCACACTGACCACCTTTTTAGCACTTTGTAGGTGCGGGGGTTGATAGATCCTCTGGGATCTAGTCACTTCCCCCACGACCAGCCTAGGGTTCGCACTAAAATTGGCTCTAAGTATGAGTTGAGGAGCACCTTGAAGTTTCATAACTGGTTTAGCCGGGGATTCGACTTTTGGTGGTCCCCGAATGATGACTTGGGCGGGCTTCTTGTACAGTACTATAGACACCGAAAATTTTCACTTACGGGTTCTAAGGCCTAAAGTAAACCTTTTCGCAATCTACTTCGCTTTATGGGCATGCCAGCTAGTTTACTTTAACTAGCAAAGTATGTTTTGAAAATAATCTGACTTTTGAAAGGCTATTGTAGGCAAGCGGGATTTTTACGTCGCAGACCTTCTTGCACCGATGCGCAAGGGTCAGTCTGTACGCTTAGAGACTTCATTTTGAAACAAGTTTAACTCAGAATATATTTTGAAAGAAGAAGTGTTTTTAAAACCTTTTGAAAACCATGCATTTGGGCGGTTTTGATAAGGTTTGGATGACCCTAAGTCTTTTAAACTTTAATCTACTTAGGCACGATGTGCGTGTATCGAAATAGCCTAAGTCTTGGCGTGCTTGCACGATTGATTTGGGTTGTTTTTGTATGATTTTCAGATTTTAGATCACGTGGATTTGCACGTGCCTAAGTCTTCCTTTTTATCCCTTTTTGGGCCACCTAGGTGTGTGTTATGAACACTCCACTAAAATATGGCGAGTTTCAGCGGGAGTATGGGGTTTGCTTTGATGCAATATGCGTCCTAACTCGTGGTATGGCGTATATGCAATGCAAACTCACCCAACTCCAAAGGGAAAACCCGAATTTAAAAGACAATGCCGAAGGGAAATGACTTGTAATGTAAATTGCCGAAGGGAAATTGCAAAAGGGAAGTACGTATATAATATATATATGGGCCCTTACTTCGGTCTTGCAAATAAGAGCGAAGGCTCAATGTGGGTGCGTGTGAAAATGTAAAGACAACACACATGACTTCAAATGAAACCCAAATATAAACTGCAATATGGCCTTAACTAAGGTCTTGGGAATAAGAGCGAAAGCTCAATGTGTGTGAGTGCTTGAATTGAAGTACTACGCACACAACATGAAATTAAACCCAAATATAAATTGCAGTAAGGCCTTAACTAAGGTCTTGGGAATAAGAGCGAAAGCTCAATGTGTGTGAGTGCTTGAATTGAAGTACTACGCACACAACATGAAATTAAACCCAAATATAAATTGCAGTATGGCCTTAACTAAGGTCTTGGGAATAAGAGCGAAAGCTCAATGTGTGTGAGTGCTTGAATTGAAGTACTACGCACACAACATGAAATTAAACCCAAGGATAGTATAACACGGCCCTTACTTGGGTCTTACAAATAAGAGCGAAGGCTCAATGTGTGTGAGTGCGAGAATTGAAAGACAACAAATGCAACTCAAGCAAAACCCTACGCAACTTAAAGTATATACATAAACTTATACATAAAGGGCTGATTAGGCTCGTGTGTGTTAAAAATCGTGCACAACTAAGAGAGTGCACATGTGTGTGGGTGTGCCAAGCCACGTTATTACAAGCGGGGGGAGACTATGCTCCGTTATTACAACCCCATATCAAATTTAATTGAATATAAAGCAAGTTAATGTAATAGACAAAGTTTAGACACTTACAAATAGCTGGTCCATGTTCAACTTGCTTGCACGTGGGCTCACGGTTCACCTTGGGCAACCAAGAGGGGTTATCCTAGGTGGCTTTGAGAGAGGTTCTATGAGGCACGGTTAGGGCCATAGGGTAGCTTAGGTTCGGCCAAGACAGGGGCTGTGTAGGGTCTGTCCTAGGGTGCAGGTCACGGCCAGGGTGCAGGTCAGGTTGGCAGGGGGGTGGTCAGGTCGGCAGGGACGTGGTCGGGTCGGCAGGGAGGCGTCGGGCGCCTGGCGCTGGGCACGCAGTAGCGCGGGACGGTTGTGGCGCGGGGCGCGCTGTGGCGTGGGGCGTGCAGACAACAGAGGGGCGCACGGCAGGAAGCAGGGCGCGCAGCAGGACGCAGGGCGCGCGACAGGCGCCGTTTGCTCACGGCCGACCGGGGTGAAGTTTTTGGGGTTGGTTAGGGATGGTTTGAGGCGGTTGGGGTTAGGTTAGGTCTAGTTAGGGTTCAGTTAGGGTTAGGTTGGTTCAGTTAGGGTTAGGTTCAGTTAGGGTTAGGTATGGTTGGTTAGGGATGGTTTGAGGCAGCAGGTTTTATTTTTATAGCTCGGCCCTTACTTGGGTCTTTCAAATAAGAGCGAAGGCTCAATGTGTGTGAGTGCTTGAATTGAAAGACAACACACCCAACTTAAGCAAAACCCTACGTAAGTTAATATATATATATATATATATATATATATATATATATATATATACTAGGGGCTGATTAGGCCCATGTGTGTTCAAAATCGTGCACAACTAAGAGAGTGCACATGTGTGTGGGTGTGCCAAGCCACGTTATTACAAGCGGGGGGAGACTATGCTCCGTTATTACAACCTCGTATCGAATTGAATTTTAAGCAAGTATACAACTAAGGACCGAGTTAGGCACTTACTAATAGCTGGTCTGAAGAAGCCTTGCTTGAGCGTGGGCTTGGCCAGCGCCTTGGGCTGCAAGAGGGAGCTCCGCGGAGTTGAACGGCAAGAGGGGCTGCTGGCCGGCTGGAAATGGAGCGCGGGAGAGGCGCCTTGAAGATTGCCGGCTGCTTAGCGAAGGGCTGGTTTTGCGCATGGGGCTAAGGTGATTATGTAGGGTCACTAAGAGAGGATAAGGTTAGGGAGTGTGGCACTAAGGGAGCCTAAGGGAGTGTCTAGGGGAAGGATATGGCTGGCGGGTGGCTGGCTGAAGGGATAGGTGACAGTCGGTTGGAGTGGCCGACTACTAGGGAGACTTGATGGTGGCGGGCTGCTAGGGTGGCTAGGCAATGGTGGAGGGGAAGGGAACTAGCTAGGATATGGGGTAAGGTAGTAATGGATGTGGTGAGGTAATATGGGCAGGTTTTAGGGAGTTGGGTGGAGTGGCCGGGTGTAGCTAGGGTGTCTAGGCAATGGCGGGTAGTTAGGTTGGTTGAGGCTTGGCCGAATGGGAGTGGTGGCGGCAGGTGGCTGGTGTTAGGGTAAGGTGGTGGTAGTGTAGGTGGCTGAGAGTGGAGGGGGAGTGGAGAAGAGGTGAGGTGGAGTATGGGGTACTAACCGAGTGATGGGAGGCGGCGGGTGGTGGAGGAGCAGCCGGGTGTGGTGGAGTGGCTGGTTCGGCCGGATGAAGAGGATGGCGACGGGTGGCTGGGGAGTGGTGGAGTAGGTGGAGCACGGTGGTGGCTGGTGGTGGTGCAAGTGGAAGAGCCGGCTGGGAGTGGGGCAGGTGGAAGATGATGGAAGATGGGCTGGAAATGGAGGACCCAAAAGCTGAAAAACCTGCCCACTAGGGAGGGGGGTTTATAGCTTTTGTGAAGGGCGGTGGGGCTGGTTTTGGGGTAGTGGTTAGGTGGTCTAGGGATGGTGGTAAGGTAGTAAGGTGGGCTGGTATTAGGGTAGGGCCAGATATTTTAAATACAAGGGGTTTTGGGTAGATTGTGTGCTAGGTTTAGGTGGGGTGGTTTAGAGGTTTAGGGTTTAGCTAGGTGGGTTGGTTTTGGGGTGAGGTTTAGTGAGGTGGGTTAGGTGATTAGGCTAGGATTAGGTTAGGTTTAGAGAAATTAACCTAGGTTTAGGGAAGGATTAGGGAAGTGGGTTAGGTGATTAGGTTGGGATTAGGCCGGGATTAGGGAAGTGGTTAGGTGATTAGGCTAGGATTAGGACAGGATTAGGGTAAAAGGCTAGGATAGGGGTTTTTGGTTAGGATTGAATTAAGGAGCTCCCTTTGCATGACCCATAGACCTTAATCACATCATGTTGGTGCAGCCCTAGGTTAGGTTTTGGCTAATTACAAGCTTAAACCCATGTAAATTAGGCTAACCCACATGATTAACCCCAAACTTGACACACAAGTCAAGCTTAATTACAAACACACTCTAATCTTATCCTCCCCCACTCTCTCTCATGCCCATAATCCCACGTGAAATTCAAGTGGGCCCCACCTCCATTTATGAGAAGGTGATGTGGGCCATGGATATGGATATTGGATTGGATTTTTGAATCCAAATCCAAATCTAAGTCCATACATGGGTTTGGATTGGGATCTGGATATATATGGTCCAGATCCAATCCAAACTGAATTCTGACTCCTTCGAGCTGTGTTCGAAACGAACGGTTTGTGCGGGGCCTGACAGCATCAGTACTCTGTCTCCGTTGGGTCTTCGCCAACATGATCGTCTGCCTCTGTTTTCGCCTTCCGGAGATTACTTCAAATGATGTTTTGATGATAATAGGGTCTTGGACGTTCGAGATCCTGGGGGTGGATTTGATACGAGAGTTACTGTGCCGGGTGTAGACGCGCGAAAATCCCCGCCTCTCACCTTTTCAGGGCTTGGAGCGGATCCTCTCGTGTGTCTAAGGCCTATTTATACAAACAGGGTGTGCCAGCTAGCTTACCTAAGCTAGCAAAGATATATTCTAAACTGACTTCTAACGTGGCGACTGTGAGCAAGTGAGCTCTTGTCGTCGCAGACCTTCTTGCACCGATGCGCAAGGGTCAGTTTGTACGCTTTGCAAAAAATCGAGTTTTTGGGATAGAAAGCCTACGAAGCGGTTCGAGGTGTTTAATTTGGGTCTTTTAGATACGATTGCAGATTTTAGATCACGTGAATTTGCACGTGCCTAAGTCTTTCCTTTTATCCCTTTATGGGCCACCTAGTTTGTGTGTTATGAACACTCCACTACATGGGTGAATTCGAGCGGGGCTTGCTTTGATGCAATATGCGTCCTAACTCGTGGTATGGCGTAGATGCAATGCAAACTCACGCTACTCCAAAGGGAAAACCCGAATGTAAAGACAATACTGAAGGGAAATAACCGAAGGGAAATGACTTGAAATATAAATGCCGAAGGGAGATATGTATATAGAGTATGTATATGAGCCCTTATTCGGGTCTTGCAAATAAGAGCGAAGGCTCAATGTAGGTGCGTGCTTGAATTGAAAGACTTACACACACGACATGAAATTAAACCCAAATATAAATTGCAGTATGGCCTTAACTAAGGTCTTAGGAATAAGAGTGAAAGCTCAATGTGTGTGAGTGCTTGAATTGAAGTACTACGCACACGACATGAAATTAAACCCAAATATAACTGCAATAGGCCTTGACTAAGGTCTTGGGAGTAAGAGCGAAAGCTCAATGTGTGTGAGAGTGCTTGAATTGAAAGACTTACACACACGACATGAAATGAAACCCAAATAGTATAGGTCGGCCCTTACTTGGGTCTTTCAAATAAGAGCGAAGGCTCAATGTGTGTGAGAGTGCTTGAATTGAAAGACTTACACACACGACATGAAATGAAACCCAAATAGTATAGGTCGGCCCTTACTTGGGTCTTTCAAATAAGAGCGAAGGCTCAATGTGTGTGAGAGTGCTTGAATTGAAAGACAACACACCCAACTTAAGCAAAACCCTACAAAAATAAAGTATATGTATATACTTATGTATTAGGGGCTGATTAGGCTCGTGTGTGTTCAAAATCGTGCACAACTAAGAGAGTGCACGTGTGTGGGTGTGCCAAGCCACGTTATTACAAGTGGGGGGAGACTATGCTCCGTTATTACAACCCCGTATCGAATTGAATCTCAAGCAAGTATACAACTAAAGACCGAGTTAGGCACTTACTAGTAGCTGGTCCGTAGAGGCCTTGCTTGAGCGTGGGCTTGGCCTTCGCCTTGGGCTGCAAAAGGGAGCTCCGCGAGGTTGAGCGACAAGGGGTGCTGGCCGGGTGCCTTGAAGGTGGCCGGCTGCAAGCAAGGGTGTCGCCTTGACGTGTGGGATTAAGGGGGCTAGGTAAGGTCACTCGGGGGAGTGTAGTGTTGGGGGAGTATGGCACTAAGGTAGAGCTTAAGGGAGTGTCTAAGGGAGAGCCTAGGGGAAGTATGGGACTGGCGGATGGAAGGGCCGAATGAGTATGGGGCAGTCGGTTGGAGTGGCCGACTGCTTGGGAGACTTGGTGTGGCGGGCAGTTAGGGTGGCTAGGAGTGGTGTAAGGGAAGGGAACTAGCTAGGATATGCGGTAAGGTGGTGATGGTTGTGGTGAGGTGATAGGGACAGTTCTTAGGGAGTTGGATGGGGTAGCCGGGTGTGGCTAGGTTGGTTAGGTAGTGGCGGGTAGTTAGGATGCTATAGGTTCGGCTAAGTGAGAATGGTGGCAACAAAGGGGAATTGCTGGTGTTAGGGTGCTATGGTAGGGGGTTAGGTGGCTGAGAGTGGAGAGGGAGTGGAGAAGGTGAGATGAAGGATGGGGTACTAACCATGTTTGAAGAGAGGCGGTGGATGGAAGAGAGCAGCCGGATGTGGTGGAGCAACTGGTTCGGCCGGAGGCAGGGGTGGCGACAAGTGGTGGGCCGGTTGGGGTGTGGTGGAGCACGGTGGTGGCGGGTGGTGGTGCAGGTGGAAGGCCAGCATTAGGTATTTTGGGTTAGGTTTAGGTGAAGGAGCTCCCTTTGCATGGCCCATAGACCTTAACCACATCATGTTGGTGCAGCCCTAGGTTAGGTTTTGGCTAATTACAAGCTTAAACCCACTCAATTAGGCTAACCCACATGATTAACCCCAAACTTGACACACAAGTCAAGCTTAATTACAACCACACTTGATCTTATCCACCCCCACTTCCATCCGGACTCCCACGAATGCCTTCTCGTGCCACGTCTTACCCTTCTCTAAGGTTTTCTCAATAATACTAATGAGAGTCTTGTTTGTGGCTTCGGCTTGGCCGTTGCCTTGAGGGTAGTAGGGCGAGGAGAAGTAGTGAGTTATGCCATACGTGTTGCACAACTTAACCATCTGCTCGTTCTTGAATGGGGTGCCATTATCAGACACAAGGTCTCGTGGAACCCCAAATCGAGCCAAGATATTCCTCCGAATGAAAGCCACCACATGTTGCCTCATTACATTCGTTAGGGAAATGGCTTCCACCCACTTGGAGAAATACTCCGTGGCTGCTAAAATAAATCGATGCCCATTCGAGGCCTTTGGAAATATTGGGCCTACAATGTCAAAAGCCCACATGGTAAATGGCCAGGGGCTGACCACGGAATGCAATGCAGATGATGGGATATGAATGGTGTGCCCATGCACTTGACATGGATGACACTTCCTAACATGATCGTGACAATCCTTTTTTAGGGTGGACCAAAAATAGCCCCCTCTAAGTATTTTCATTGCCATCATGTTGGCATTAACATGACCTCCACATTCTCCATCATGGAACTCGTGCATCACTATCCTAGCCTCCTCTAGGTCGATACACCTAAGCAGAATGTCAGTAAAACTCTTTTTGTATAAAACCCCACCCAGAATGGTGTATCGGGTCGAAATCTTACGAATGAATGCCTTATCTTTGGATGTTGCATCCTCGGTGAATCCCCCATTTTCTAAAAATTGTTTTATGTCATAAAACCAGGGTTTTTCAATAGACTCTGGGTTGTTTTGGTAAATATCCAAGTCGTGTGTGGATAGGTGGGGCGCATGCCATATTTCCAAAGATCTGGTCCCTGAAATGGGATCGACCTTCAGGGCTGAACCCAAGGAGGAGAGGGCATCGGCGATGCCATTGTCCTCTCTTCCTATGTGTGTGAGTTTACATGATTGGAAGGACTGGAGCAATCGAGTGGCCAACTCGTGATATGGAAGTAGTTTCTCATTACGTACTTGCCAAATTTTCAAAACCTGGTTTATGACAAGGAGCGAATCTCCAAAGACCTCGATGCATGATGCCTCTAGAGTTTTCGAAATTCTTAAGCCTTGTATGAGTGCTTCATACTCAGCTATGTTGTTGGAACATTCAAAATCTAAGCGGACTGCTATGGGAATCTCGCCCTTTTCAGGGGAGATTAGGATGACCCCGGCACCAGCCCCTCGTTGGTTTCGTGCCCCATCGAAGTGCATCTTCCACACTTGGTTTTCGAAAGAATTCGCCAAAATGTGGTTTTGAAAATGGTTTTGCAATATGCCTTCATTAGGCATTTCAACAAGAGTGGGATATGCGTCCTCTAAGGGGAATTCAGCCACGTAATCTGCTAGGGCTTGCCCCTTAATGGAGATCTGGTGATGGTATTTTAGATCATACTCCATTAAAAGGAGTTGCCATTTGCCCAATCTACCCGTGAGAATGGGTTTTTCGAACAAGTGCTTGAATGGATCAAGCTTGGACACTATCCAGATCTCCAAATCTAGGAAATAGTGTCTGAACTTCTGGCAGGCCCAAACTAGGGCCAAGCATGTCTTCTCCATGGCTTGATAATTCCGTTCATAAGCCAAGAGAGTTTTCGAAATATAGTAGATGGCATACTCCTTATGGGTGTCATCCTCGTATTGAGCCAACAGGGCTCCTAAAGCATTTGCATGCACGGAGATGTATAATAAAAGCGGTTTTCCTTGCTTTGGAGGATTCAAAACGGGGGGATTAACCAAGTATGCCTTTAGTCTCTCGAAGGACTTCTGGCATTCGTTATCCCATAAGAATTTCGTGCCCTTCCTCAACAGTTTGTTGAAGGGTTCGTATCTAGTGGCCAGATTCGATATGAATCAGCGAACGGATTGTAAGCGACCTTGGAGGCTACGGATTTGGGTGAGATTGGAGGGTAGAGCCATGTCTATGATTGCTCGACACTTAGAGGGGTCGACTTCTATTCCCCTTTGGCTCACCATAAAGCCTAGAAGCTTCCCTGATTCTACCCCGAACACACATTTTTGAGGGTTTAGCTTTACTTGGTAAAGCCTAAGTCTTTCGAAAATCTTTTGTAAACATTCGATATGGGTGCATCGGGTTTTGGATTTCGCCAAGGGATCATCTTCATACACTTCTACAAGCTCATGAATTTGATCATGGAAGATCGTGGTCATGGCTCGTTGGTATGTTGCGCTGGCATTTTTCAAACCAAAGGGCATGACTGTATAGCAGTACGTGCCCCATGGGGTTGTGAAGGCGGTCTTACCCTGATCTCGTGGGTTTAGTTTGATTTGATTATAGCCTGAATAGCCATCCATGAATGAAAACATTTCATGATTTGCAGTACTGACGACTATCAAATCTATGTTTGGTAAAGGATAATTATCCTTAGGAGTGGCTTTATTCAGGTTTCTGAAATCGATGCATATTCAAATTTTCCCATTAGTTTTTCGAACTACAACGATATTTGATAACCAATCAGAATACGCAATGGGTTTTATAAATCCGGCTTTTAGCAGATCTTCTAAACCCTCTTTGACTTACGTGTGTACATTCGGGTGTATTTTCCTAAGCTTCTGCTTTATGGGTTTTACACCTGCATCTAAGGGAAGACGATGCTCGACAATGCTGGGATCTATGCCCGGCATGTCTTCATACGTCCATGCAAACACATCTAAATAGGTTCGTAGAAATGCAATGAATGCTAACCTTTCGGTTTCATGCAAGCATGCGCCTATTTTGATGGTTTTGGGATTGGAATCATCCCCTAGGTTCACCTCTATGAAATCTCCTCCTACTGATTGGGAAGGTCTTTCAAAATCGAGAATTCTATGAAATTCTGGGAGCTCAGAAGTGGGATCTTCCTCAAGGGGATCCACTTCTGGGCTTTGATCATTCTCGTGGGCTATAGACCCGAGAGAATTTGATGCGTGGTTTTCAAAATGACCTGGTTTTGTACTTGGATTTTCAAGTGATTTCGAAATTTTTGGTCTGGCTATGCAGACAACGTTTCTTTCGAAATCCTTTTCTTTTGCCAAAGTCCTACCAAGAGCAGCTATGTACAAAATCTTTTTGGCATTTTCCAAATTTTCGATTTTTTTGGGTTTTTGTAAAACAAGAACCTTGGGAACTATACAAAGCACTCTTTTTTTGAGTTTTTGTTTTTCCATTGTTTTTGGTTTTTCTTGTTTTTCGATTTTTTTGATTTTAAGGTTTTCAAATGTTTTGTATTTTTAGAAAAGGAATCTTCCGTCATACCTACAAAGGGAAAACACTACGGGTTAGACTCGGAATAGGAGATCTAAATCGTAGGTCTCTTCTAAGGCAGGTTCCGGGGCACCCTTGACCCAAGTGGTCACAGGGGGTGGCTCCGGCGGTATTCGGGGAGTATAGCCGATCCCATATCGGCTTGGGTTGGCCCTAGGAAGGATGGGCTCTAGGAGACCCTGGTTCTGTGCCCCTAGACTTTTGTAGGGCATGTAGCCCATGTTTAACAACATGTTCCATGACTTTTTGTTTTCGAGAAAGTTGGATACAAGTCGTGGTCCTGGAACATGTTATCGTCCATATTGTGCTCATATGGCCTCTTGTCCAGGGGCTTTGGAAATAGGGAACGTTTGGGTTTTCCTAGGAGGATTAGAGTCGGGAGGGGGCCTGCTTTGGGTGGCCCCTTCACACATACAACCTTCCTAGGGTTGTTTAACATGAGCCGAGGTGGCTCAACCATAATTTGCCCCAGGTTAGCCTCATGGGCCTAGGAGCTTTATAAACAAGGGGAGTTTATGATCCCCTGAAGCTGTGGGTGACTCTCACCTAGGATCACTACGACCTGGTCCCGAAAAGGGATCTTGACACACCTATGGAAGGTGGATGGCACAGCGCACAAACTGTGTATCCAGGGCCTTCCCAGCAACAGGTTATAATGGGGGTGGATGTCCAAGACATGGAACACCCCCATGTGTTCGATCCCTCCCGTTTCCATTGGGAGTTCGATGGATCCTAAAGGTCTAGACGCATTCCCATCGTATCCCGTGATAACGATGGGGCTTGGGTTCATTGAAGTCAAGGTGACTCCGATTTTGTACGCCACATGAAGTGGAAGGATGTTGAGCCCTCCTCCACCATCGACTAGGCACCTGTCCAGAGAGTGGTTGTTTAGAACCACCTCGATATGCAGGGCCTGGTTATGGGTTTCGTAGGGTCTATCTACATCATCTTCCGAGAAAGTGATGGGCGATTTTGCTCCTAATAAAGCCACTTGGGCAGACAAGGATTCCGGACTTATGTTCGAATCAACCTTGGCCCTTTGTAGAATTTTCTCTAATACAAGTCTATGCCTAGGCGATGTTTTTATAAGCTCTAAGATAGACATGTGAATAGGAATCTTTGAAAGGTGGTTTTCGAAGTCATAAGGATTTAGGATGACTTTGTCCTTATCTGCTTTTGGCAGAACACTAGGGATACATGCTTTTGAGGGGCCAGGCACACTGACCACCTTCTGAGCACCTTGAAGGTGCGGGGGTTGATAGATCCTCTCGGATCTAGTGACTTCCCCCACGACCAGCCTAGGGTTCGCGCTAAACTTGGCTCTAAGGATGAGCTGAGGAGAACCTTGGATTTTTAAAACTGGTTTTACCGGGGTTTCCACTTTTGGTAGTCCCCGAATGACGACTTGGGTGGGCTTCTTGTATAGTACAAGAATGGGCGCACAAGCAGGTCGACCAGGTTCTGGTTTTTGCGCTAGTTCTTTGGAAATGGTGAGGGTACATACCTCCTTTCCTTTCCCACTGCCACTGGCGTGTTTGGGAAAGGGTTCCTTGAAGATAGCTTGAGGTGGCTCAGGTTCCGCAGTGACCTGGAGCCGGCCTTCTGCTATCAAGTTCTCAATTTTATTTAAGAGGGAGAAGCAGCGTTTGGTATCATGGCCTTTGAGCCGATGATACTTACAAAATCGGTTTAAATACCCCCCTTTGGAAGTGACTCCTTCGGGGATTTCAGGGAGTTCTATCATGCCCTGGGCAAGTAGGAGGTCTAGGACCTCCGACACAGGCTGCCCCAGCGGAGTGTACTCCCGTTTTTCAACCGGTTTTTGAAAATTTCGCTCCCTCTTATTTTCTAACTTTTCAAAATTTTTGGAAGTGCCTGCCACGCCTGGATCCACCCGGACATTGGCGATTTTATGGGGCTTTGCCCCTTTGTCCGTCGTGGGCAGCCCATATGCGATGGGCTTTTCCAAACGGGTTTTTGGAACGGCACTTCCTTTCCACAAGTGATCGTATGTGCCTTTTCGCAAGTTGGTTTCGAAATGGGAGGCCTTTTTGATCAACTTATGGAAAGTTGAAATCTCATGGAGTGAGAGAAGGGTTTTTAACTCGCTTTTAAAGTCATCCAGGATGAGCATTACTGCGCATCCTTCGGATATGGGCTCTCGCACTTGGCCCAAAAATGACCTCCATCTTATAATGAAGGCATGTATGTCTTCGTTCATGCCTTGCTTTGTATCCCTTAAGGTATTCATGGTTGGCGTGACTTCTACGTTGTGTGCAAATCTTTGCATGAAGCAGTTCGCTAACTCTTCAAAAGTAGCGAACTGGCTTAAGTCGTAGGAAGCCAGCCATTTGGCAGCTGTGCCTTTAAGGGATAAAGGGAACCAATACACCCATTTCATCGAGTCCTTTTTCTTCTTATGGGCTCGACGCGAGAAAAGCTGCAAGTGAGACCTAGGGTCTCCCATGCCATCATACCGATGGAAGTTCGGTATCTCATCGTCACTGTCTGGTTCGTAATCCATAGGAAGGAAATCAGACAGGGCGTAGCTCCTTTTCTCTTTATTCTACCCTTTCAGCAACTGCTGTAGGGCTTTACGGTCTTTTTGTGTGAAGGACTCGTGGTATTGGTTGCCTTCCATTACGGAGGCCTCTTTGTGCTTGCGAGGTTTTTCAGATTTCTTTTTAGGCCTTTGTTCATCGTTTGATGAACTTGAATCGCCTACTTCAGCCTCTTGGTTGAGAGCATCGATTTTGGCCTCAAACTCCCTTCTCAAGTCCTCGATTTCATCTAGTTTTATTTTGTTTTTGAAAATCCTCCTAGAGTGAGAACTTGATGCGCATGAGCCTTGGCTCGACACTTCACTTGGATTGGATTTTGACATGCTTTTCAAGCTTTTTCAAAATGTCCTAAGTACAAGCAAAGAAAACAAGTTAAAACAACACCTTTTATAAAATTTTCGCAAGACTTCTACTTTAAAAACTTGATTTTTGAAAGGCTCACGTCCCACCGGGCGTGCCAATCTCTGTAGACACGCGAAAAATCCCCGCCTCTCACCTTTTTAGGGCTCGGAGCGGATCCTCTCGTGCGTCTAAGGCCTTATTTATGCAAACAGGGCGTGCCAGCTAGCTTACCTAAGCTAGCGAAGATATATTTAACACTGACTTCTAATCGTGGCGACTGTGAGCAAGTGAGCTCTTGTCGTCGCAGACCTTCTTGCACCGATGCGCAAGGGTCAGTCTGTATGCTTTGTAAAAATCGAGTTTTGGGATAGAAAGCCTATAAAGCGGTTCGAGGTGTCTAATTCGGGTCTTTAAAATGCGGTTGCATATTTTAGATCACGTGGATTTGCACGTGCCTAAGTCTTTTCTTTTATCCCTTTTCGGGCCACCTAGTTTGTGTGTTATGAACACTCCACTACATGGGCGAATTCGAGCGGGGCTTGCTTTGATGCAATATGCGTCCTACCTCGTGGTATGGCGTAGATGCAATGCAAACTCACGCTACTCCAAAGGGAAAACCCGAATGTAAAGACAATACTGAAGGGAAATAACCGAAGGGAAATAACCGAAGGGAAATGACTTGAAATATAAATGCCGAAGGGAGATATGTATATAGAGTATGTATATGAGCCCTTACTCGGGTCTTGCAAATAAGAGAGAAGGCTCAATGTGGGTGCGTGCCTGAATTTAAAGACTTACACACACGACATAAAATGAAACCCAAATATAAATTGCAGTATGGCCTTAACTAAGGTCTTGGGAATAAGAGCGAAAGCTCAATGTGTGTGAGTGCTTGAATTGAAGTACTACGCACACGACATAAATGAAACCCAAATATAACTGCAATAAGGCCTTTACTAAGGTCTTGGGAATAAGAGCGAAGGCTCAATGTGTGTGAGAGTGCTTGAATTGAAAGACTTACACACACGACATGAAATAAAACCCAAATAGTATAGGTCGGCCCTTACTTGGGTCTTTCAAATAAGAGCGAAAGCTCAATGTGTGTGAGTGTGCTTGAATTGAAAGACTTACACACACGACATAAAATGAAACCCAAATAGTATAGGTCGGCCCTTACTTGGGTTTTCAAATAAGAGCGAAAGCTCAATGTGTGTGAGTGCTTGAATTGAAAGACAACGCACCCAACTTAAGCAAAACCCTTCAAAAATGAAAGTATATGTATATACTTATGTATTAGGGGTTGATTAGGCCCGTGTGTGTTCAAAATCGTGCACAACTAGGAGAGTGTACGTGTGTGGGTGTGCCAAGCCACGTTATTACAAGCGGGGGGAGTCTATGCTCCGTTATTACAACCCCGTATCGAATTGAATCTCAAGCAAGTATACAACTAAAGACCGAGTTAGGCACTTACTAGTAGCTGGTCCGTAGAGGCCTTGCTTGAGCGTGGGCTTGGCCTTCGCCTTGGGCTGCAAACGGGAGCTCCGCGAGGTTGAGCAACAAGGGGTGCTGGCCGGGTGCTTTAAAGGTGGCCGACTGCAAGCAAGGGTGTCGCCTTGATGTGGGGGATAAAAGGGGCTGGGCGAGGTGAGTATATAGGGTCACTAGGAGAGGATATAGTGTTAGGGAGTATGGCCCTAAGGGGAGCCTAAGGGAAGATCAAATGGGACACCTAGGGGAAAGGAGGTGGCTGGCCGAATGGAAGGGATGATCGGTTGGAGTGGCCGACTAGGAGAATGTGGTGGTGGCGGCCTGCTAGGATAGCTATGGGTGGAGTATGGGAAGGAAGCTAGCTAGGTGATGGGGCTAGGTGGTAGTGGGGGTAGTGGGTGTAAGGGAATGCTAGGGGCAGGTCTTAGGAAGTCGAATAGGGTGGCCGGGTGTAGCTAGGATGGTTAGGTAGTGGCGGGTAGTTAGGGTGACTAAGGCTTGGCCGAGTGGGAGTGGTGGCGGCAAGTGGCTGATATTAGGGTAAGGTGGTGGTATGGTGGGTGGCTGGGAGTGGAGAGGGAGTGGAGAAGGAGCTAGGTAGAGTGTGGGGTACTAACCGGATGAAGAGGCGGTGGGTGGTTGAGGAGCAGCCGGATGTGGGGGCTCGGCTGGTTCGGTCGGGTGAAGAGGATGACGATGGAGGGGGCTTCGGCTGGAGTGGTGGTGGCGGTGGTGGTGGGATGTGGAGCAGGTGGAGCAGGTGGAGCTTGGGGAAGTGGAGGAAGGAGAGGACCCGGCTGGCTTGGGGAAGGCTCCTAGATAGGAAAACCCGCCCCTAATGGGGGGGGTTTATATAGGGATGGGTAGGTCGGTTAGGGCTGGGTTTGGGGTAGTGGTTAGGTGGTTTAGGTAGGGTGGTATGAAGATAAGGGTGGGCTGGAAAGGGTAAGGCCAGATATTTTAAATACTAGTGGTTTGGGTAGATTGTGGGCTAGGGGTGGTTTAGGGGTTTAGGGTTTGGTTAGGTGGTTGGGTTCTAGGGTGAGGTTTAGTGAGCTAGGTTAGGTGATTAGGCTAGGTTTAGGGAAATTAACCTAGGTTTAGGGAAGGATTAGAGAAGTGGGCTAGGTGATTAGGCTGGGATTAGGCCGGGATTAGGGAAGTGGGCTAGGTGATTAGGCTCAGATTAGGGGTGGATTAGGGTGGAAGGCTCCTGGGTTTCCAAACTCAAAATGGCCCTTTGGGGCTGCTTGTACAAAACCAGGTTTGTTTAAGAAATTCGTGGGATTTCGGGGTGTTTACAATTGTAATACTGGAGCGTAGTCTCCCCCCGGGATGTAATATCATGGTTTGAAACACGAATCACACACGTACACTCGAGCCTTTCCGCTCTTAACAATACACATTTCACACACCTTTGCTTTGGAGTTGCATGCGTGTGTTCTATTTCAAGTTCTCACACGTGCACCCAAGTTCACATGAGCGCTTGCTCCACACTCACACGCACATTTTGGGCCTCGACAGTCCATAGGATATAGTCATATTTATATACTTTCAGTTGCGTGGGTTTTATATTCAAAGTCATGTGCATTTCAATTCCAGCTCTCACACGTGCACCCAAGTTCACATGAGTGCTTGCTCCACACTTACAAGCACATTTTGGGCCTTGTCAGCCCATAAGATATAGTTGTATCTATATACTTTCTGCTGGGTTTTAGGGTTCCGCTGTGTGAGTTGTCTTTTAATTTATACACAACACACACTCGCACAATTGAGCCTTTCCGCTCTTAAGATATAGCTATATTTCCCTTCTGCAATTTCCATTTTGTCTTGTCTTTAAATTTTGGGTTTTCCCTTCTGCTAAGTCTTTAAATTTCGGGTTTTACATTCAAGTTGTGTGAGTTGCATTGCATACTCGCCATACTCGAGCTAGGTTGCATACCTGCATCGAACAAACCCCGAACAAAAACGTGCAAAACACCCAACTTAGGCCACTGGATGCACACACTCCATGCCCAAGTGATTAAAATTGAAAGACTTAGGGTCACCCAAAGCCCAGTAAAAGCAAAAACTCGCCAAGTGCATGATTTCCAAAATTTTCAAAACACTTCCTTATTCAAAAATCGAATTTGAGTTTAACTTGTTCAAACGAAGTCTCTAAGCGTACAGATTGAAGCTTGCGCGTCGGTGCAAGAAGGTCTGCGATGTAAAGATCCCGCTTGCCTACAATCGCCTTTCAAAAGTCAGATATTTCAAAACTACTTCACTAGTTTGAATAAGCTAGCTGGCACGCCCTAAAAGCAAACGTAGATTGCGAAAAGATTCGCTCCAGGCCTAAGAAACCCGGAGTCGAGGATTTTTCATGTCTACAGATTTGGCACGCCCGGTGGGACCCGGGACTTAAGTAGACTTCAAACAAACAAGTTACACTCAAATTTTCGAAAAAAAGGTATTTTCCAAAAAATCGTGCATACTTAGAAAATTTGCAGAAAATGGAGCAAAAGCCAAAATCCTCGTCGAGTAAATCAAAAGAGGTTTCTAAAAAATCCAAAAAACGAGAAGCAATAGCTGATATATAGGCGATTTTCAAAGAAAAAATGGATGTTTTAAGCAAGGAGCTTAAAACCCATAAATCCCATAGCAGCTCTTCTCGAGCGCACAAAGATCGTGAAAAGAAAACCGATCTCAAACTCGACGAAGGATGTAAGGTAAAAGGCCAAAACCCAAAAAGGGGCGAGTCCTCCACTCCTACACTTCCAAAATCCTCGTTGAGTAAATCAAAAGAGGTTTTCAAAACAGCCAAAGAACGAGAAATGCTAGCTGATATATGGGAAACTTTCAAAAAAATGGATGCTTTAAGCAAGGAGCTTAAAACCCATAAATCCCATAGCAGCTCTTCTCGGGCGCACAAAGATTGTGAAAAGAAAACCGAAATCAAAATCAACGAGGGAATTAAGGAAGAAAAGGGCGAGTCCTCCACTCCCACAAATCCAAAATTCGAAAATTCCAAAGAAAATTTGAAAAGAGTTGTTTTTGTTTCAAAAAATCAAAAAAATCTTGAAAACTTTCAAAAAGACAAAAAAATTGAAAAATCAAACTTTGAAAATTCAAAAAATTCAAGTGCAATTCCTAAGTCTAGGCACACACACACAGTGGGACATGAAACCCACACCCCACAAAGAGATGAGAGTGAAAAACAGGTAGGTTTCGAAAAGGAACGCCTCGTGAAACCCCGGGGGCTCAAAACAGAGTTACCCGGGAAATCGGCCTGCTCTCACCATGAAAAGGTAGACAAGCCACAAAGAGGTATGCTTGAAACCCATCCTTCTCAAAACTCTCTTCTTCATATAGGGTCATCAGATGCATTGGATAACCCCTTTGCACACACAAACCCACGAAATGTGCCTAGGTTAGAGAATTTTCAAGGTGCGCCAAATATCCCGCACCAGCCAAAAGAATTTCAAAAACAAAAACAAAAAGAAGTTGAAAAAATGGTAGACATGGAGACCCCTAATGCATGCATCGACATCTTAGGAGCTCATAACCCTGCCATAGAAAAACCCACTTCTTCGAGCCTAGTCTTGTACCCTGGAACCAAGATTAGAGCTTTGAAACACAAAAATCCATCCCTAGGGGCACCACGAGTTGAACCTAGGGAGCAAGCAAAAAAATTCGAGGGAACAAGCTTGTCTTCCCTCGAAGAAATTCTCCCAAATACAGGTTGTGTGGAAGCTCAAGCCTTCCATCACCCTACAATATCCAAAGTTCCTCAAGGAACCAAGCATGGCTTTCCTTGAGGACAAAATCTCCCAATTCGGGGTTGAATGGAAGCACAAGTCTTCCATCACCCCAAAATATCCAAAGTCTCTCGAGGGACCAAGCACGGTTTCCCTTGAAGACAAAAACATCCCGAAATATCCAAAATCTCTCAAAGGACCAAGCACGGTTTACTTTGAGAAACAAACCTCCCAAACTAGGGTTGCATGGAAGCCCAAGTCTTCCATCACCCCAGAATCCAAACTCCCAATATCCAAAAGGGTATATATCCCTAACATGGACGATTTCATGTTCCAAGGCCATAATTTATACAAAAACTTTTCAAAAAATAAGAAGTGTTGGAACATGATTCTGAATATGGGATATAAGCCCTACCTGGGCCTGGGAACCCAAAACCAAGGTAGGCTCGAACCTGTCCTACCTCAGACCAATCGATAAAAGTATGGGTTGGGCTACAGCCCACCCATACCCCCAGAGCCGCCACCTAAGACCATCTGGGTCAAGGGTGCCCTGTAGAACCTCTAAAACCCAAAACCCATGTCTTAGACCTATTGATTAGAGTCTGATTCATGAAATGTTTTCTTTGTAGGTTCAGGGGAAGATCCCTCCTTTTGAAAAAGCCAAAAGAATCAGATATTTGCCAAAAACTAAAAAAAATTGAAAATCCAAAACAAAATCTCAAAAACATTTGGAAAAATGAAAAATCCAAAAAGAAATTTGTTTTAAAGCCTTTGGCCATGTACAAGAGGTCTTAGGTGGAAGACTTGGGCTTCCATGCCTGGCCACCATTTTTATGGATATGGATCTGGATTTTTTGATCTAGATCCGATCCAATCCAAACACTATTTGGATTCAATCCAAATCCAAACACTATTTGGATCGACCCAAACACTATTTGGATTGGCCCAAATCCAAACACTATTCATTACATGGATTTGGATTTGGATATATATGGTCCAGATCCAAATCAAAATTTCTTCGGACAGTCCTTCTTGGCTTTTCGAGGCGAACGATCTGTGCGGGCACTGGCTTCATTAGCGCTCCGTCTGGTGCTGGGTTTTCCCCAACTTTGTCGTTCGGACTCCGTCTCGCCGTTCTGGACTCCGTTCAGCTTTTCATCAAACGGGCTCTGCTTTCTTTTGTTTTTTTATCAGGGAGTGGCTTCTCAAGCTCTGGGCTTGAATCCTCTTTGGGCCTGAGGTCTTCTTTTGCCTTCTGTACCTATTTTCACATTTTAAAACAGGTTGTCGTTTTGGCTCAAACGAGCTTTTTGGTGTTTTTGAGAGTTTTTGAAATATAGAAGATTTGGGGTGTTTACAGATGCCCCTCTTTGGCATTATCCAAAGAGGGGCAAAGAAGAAACACCCCATTTTGGTTTTTCTCTCAAATTTTCTCGAGAATACACCATTTATTTCGCAAAAACCCTGTTTTCTTAGAGATTTTTAGCAAAAGGGGGCTTTTCCTAGCTATTTCCCTATATGTATGATCATGCACGAACGACTCTTTGAATGCATGCATGAGAAAAAATTTATTTTTGGTTTTTGAGTCCGAAGAGAGCCTTTTGAGGTTGGCTGCTCCGAGCAGGTTTTTACCCATGTCTTCTCGACATTTTTCGAGTTTTCGAGCTTTAGAGAGAGCCTTTTGAGGCTGTCTGCTCTAAGCAGGTTGTACCCTTGTCTTTTTGACATTCGTGGATTTTTTCAAAAATTTCTTTTTGAAAAGGAACTCCTTTTAACTTGTATCGAAAAGGACTTCTATTTTTCATACTTCCCTTCATTCGGGTTTCAATACCTGCTACTCAGTAGAGGTTTTTGGGTAGGAAAACTTGGAAAACATTTCAAAGTTCCAGTTCATACAAAATAGAGTCGAGTTCTCAAACAAAATGAAATCCAAATAAGCCGATTTTATTCGTACTTTAGGATTTTCGCAAATTTGAATCTTTTTACTCGGGGATAAGCCGTAGGGATATGGGAGAGAGATACCATGGTCCCTTCTGAAGCGTCCCGTGGTTTTAGGCAAAGAATCGAAAAATCGCTCTTTGGAGCTTTGGCTTTTTGTTTCTTTTTTCACAAAGGGTCTCCCTTTGGGAGTATTTTTTTATTAATCCCTCTTTTCTTTAAAGGAGAGCAGCTCTTTGGAGGAGTTTTTGTATTCCCTGTTTATGAAGGAAAGACCTCTTTGGGAGGAGTTTTTTTATATCCCCTTTTTCTTTTGAAACGAGAAGATCTCTTTCGGAGGAGTTTTTGTATTCCCTATTTATGAAGGGAAGACCACTTTCGGAGGAGTTTTTGCATTCTCATTTTTTTGTTTTTCTTTTGAACACAACCAATTTTCCTTTTCGGAGAGAAAGTAGGATGGGGGAAGGCTTATTCCTTTAGTTACTCAATTCAAACGAGATCGTCCTATTTCTTAATAGCATCTGCTATTCGAAAATATTTTGATATTTTGAACAAGGCTTAATCTTGTAAGCCAGGGTTCTTTGAAATATCGCCAATTCATTTTTGGAAGACTCTACTTTTTGAAAAGTATAAATTCCTCCATTCAGGGTTATACAATCTACTTTGATCCTTCTTTCAAGAAGTTTCAAAGGAGTTCAATTTTTCAAAATCTTTTTGGAAAGATGGGGACATTCCTACTCGAGTTTGCCACCCTTTTGGGCATTCTTCGGGGTGATATGCATGCTATGTGATTTAAAATGGAAATACATGTTTTTATGCAACGATGAACATATGAAATGTATCTCACAAACCATGAAGGAGATGCATTAGCTTATCCATGGAAAGTGTCTAGGGGCTATGTTTAAAAATGCCCCTAACTTGATGGGAATTTCGCATGGTCATATGGTGAGGGGCTATGACTTTTCAAGAGGATTTTGGATGGACAATGGTATGTTCATGTCCATGCACTTCCACGGTTTTTCTAATATGATCATGATACTTTTTGCTCAAGGATGAAGACATAACTAGCCCTAAGTGATCGTCATGGCCATCATGTTTGATTTCGACATGGTCTCCATATTTCATCGTGAGACTCATGTATTTTATCCTAACACAATCAAGGTTTTCATATAAAATCAGAAGTTGAGAAATCCTTCTTTCTAAAGCCATATGTTGGGTTAAAATTTTTCAAAATTTTGATCTCTTTTGAGAAAGCAGTTTTGGGAAATCCTCCCTTTCTATATGAAGATGGTTTTATACCAGCCCCTTTGATCTAAATATGTTTTCCATACTTGGTTTTGGTCAAGCATGATTTCTGGAATTCATTTTGAAGATTCATGCCTTCATGGGGCATTTGATCAAGTATGGGGAATGTGTCTCAAAGAGGCACCTTAGCCACACGACATAGGGTTGTCCCTTCATGGAGTCTTGAGTTTTTGAAACTCTCACTCTGTTTGAAAAGGGCTGCCATTTACTTTGCCTATCTGTTTAGGATAGGTTTTCAAATGAGTGCTTTAATGAACATCATTCTCTTTTTAGGATAGGGGAGATGATGTCTCGAATTTTGAAGGCCTACAGCAAGGTTAAGCACGATTCTTCTCTTGGCTTAGTGAATCCTTTCACATGCCAATAAAGTTTTCGAAAATGTATGGCACATCTAGTATGAACAACATCTTCATTTGATTAAGTCAAGCAGACAATGCATGAATTGTAATGCTTGAGAGGTTTTTATCAAAAGAATTTTGAAAAGGCTTTTGTGAAATGCTAACCCTTGTTCGAGATTCTCATTTCCTTTTGACATTTGTCTTGAAGGTGTCAGATTTGATTCGTATGGAGACATGTCTATGATGGCCCGATACTTAGGGGGTCGACTTTCATTGCCCCTTTGGTTTTTCAAAACCTTGAATTCAAGTTCTAGGGTGATGTCTAGACTCGATGCGTATGAATGATTTCAAAGTGCAATGCATGATGCTTATGCACACACTATGGGTTAAACTTATTTCTAAAAATCCCCAATTTTTCATAAGTCAAGGATTTTGCGAAGTTCAGGAAGCTTGGAGGTGTTTATTCCTCCTTGCTTTGGTGATTCTTGAGCTTTTCATTTTGAAAAAGCTCTAGGCAAAAGGGTGGATAGGACCAGCTTTTTGGATACTTGGTTTCAGGGAGTATATACAATTTTCGAAAGCATTTTTACAATTTTTCGAAAATGGGCTTTGTACAAGGCCAAAGGCTTTTGAAACAAAATTTCTTTTTGGAATTTTCGTTTTTCCAAATGTTTTTGAGATTTTGAGAGTTTTCAATTTTTTGGTCTTTTTCAAAATTAGGGATCTTCCATTGAACCTTCAAAGAAAACATTCATGAATCAGACTCTAATCAGATAGGTCTAAGACATGGGTTTCGGTTTTAGAGGTTCTACAGGGCACCCTTGGCCCAAATGATCTTAGGTGGCGGCTCTGGGGGTATGGGTGGGCTGTAGCCCAGTCCATATCGTTCCCTATTGGTTCTAGGTAGGACAGGTTCAAGCCTACCTTGGTTTCGGGTTCCCAGGCCCGCGTAGGGTTTATATCCCATATTCAGAATCATGTTCCAAGACTTTTTGCTTTTCGAAAAGTTTTGGTATAAATCATGGTCTTGGAACATGGAATCGTCCATGTTGGAGATGTATGCCCTTTTGGATATCGGGAGTTTGGATTCCGGGGTGATGGAAGACTTGGGCTTCCATACAAACCTGGTTTGGGAGACTTTGCCCTCAAGGAAAGCCAAGCTTGGTTCCTTGAGGAGTTTTGGACATAGCAGGGTTATGGAAAACTTATGGTTCCATACCCCATTTTGGGAGAAATTTACTTCATGGGGAGCCATGCAAGGTCCCTTGAAGTTTTTGACTTGGTCCCTAGGTTCAACTCGTGGTGCCCCTAGGGATTGATTTTTTTGTTTCAAAGCCATAGCCTTGGTTCCAGGGCACAAGACTAGGCTCGAAGAAGTGGGTTTTTCTACGGTAGGGTTATGAGCTCCTAAGATGTTGATGCATGCATTAGGGGTCTCCATGTCTACCATTTTCGGAACTTCTTTTTGTTTTTGAAATTCCTTTGAATGGTGCGCGATAGTTGGCGCACCTTGAAAATCCTCAAGTTTTGGCACAGTTTGTGGGTTTGTGTGTGCATAGGGGTTATCCAATGCATCTGATGACCCTATATGAAGAAGAGAGTCTTGAGAAGGATGGGTTTTAGGCATACCTCTTTGTGGCTTGTCTACCTTTTCAGGGTGAGAGGAGGCCGATTTCCCGGGTAACTCTGTTTTGAGCCCCCAGGGTTTTACGAGGCGTTTCGTTTCGAAACCTCCCTTTTTTTCACTCTTGTTCCTTTGTAGGGTGTGGGTTTCATGTACCACAGTGTGTGTGTGCCTATACTTAGGACTTTCACTTGAATTTTTCAAAATTTCAAAGTTTGATTTTTCAATTTTTTTGTCTTTTTGAAAGTTTTCAAGATTTTTTTGATTTTTTAAAACAGAATAGTCTGTTTTCGAATTTCCCTTGGATTTTGAAAAGCTTGAAGATGTAGGAGCGGATGACTTATCCCTTTTCTAGGATTCGTCTCTAATCTCCAATCCTTCGTTGAGTTTGAGATCGGTTTTCAATTCACGATCTGTATGTGCCCTATAAGAGCTGCTATGTGTTCGATGGGCTTTAAGCTCCTTGCTTAAAGCATCCATCTTTTGAAATATTTTTGAAATGTCATCGAGCTCTTTTTGGGCTTTATCTGTTTTGAAAACCTCTTTTAGTTTACTCAACGAAGATTTTTGTAGCTTTCTATCCATTTTCATGCTATTTTCCTAAGTATGCACGATTTTTGAAAAAACACTCTTTTTTTCAAAAATTTGAGTATAACTCATTTGTTTGAAGTCTGCTTAAGTCTCGGGTCCCACCGGGCGTGCCAATTCTGTAGACACCGAAAATTTTCACTTACGGGTTCTTAGGCCTGAAGTGAACCTTTTCGCAATCTACTTCGCTTTATGGGCGTGCCAGCTAGTTTACTTTAACTAGCAAAGTATGCTTTGAAAATAATCTGACTTTTGAAAGGCAATTGTAGGCAAGCGGGATTTTTACGTCACAGACCTTCTTACACCGATGCGCAAGGGTCAGTCTGTACGCTTAGAGACTTCGTTTTGAAACAAATTTAACTCATAATATATTTTGAAAGAAGAAGTGTTTTTAAAACCTTTTGAAAACCATGCATTTGGGCGATTTTGATAAGGTTTGGACGACCCTAAGTCTTTCAAATTTTAATCTACTTAGGCACGATGTGCTTGTATCGAAATAGCCTAAGTCTTGGCATGCTTGCACGATTGATTCGGGTTATTTTTGTATGATTTTCAGATTTTAGATCACGTGGATTTGCACGTGCCTAAGTCTTCCTTTTTATCCCTTTTTGGGCCACCTAGGTGTGTGTTATGAACACTCCACTAAAATGTGGCGAGTTTGAGCGGGAGTATGGGGTTTGCTTTGATGCAATATGCATCCTAACTCGTGGTATGGCGTATATGCAATGCAAACTCACGCAACTCCAAAGGGAAAACCCAAATTTAAAAGACAATGCCGAAGGAAAATGACTTGTAATGTAAATTGCCGAAGGGAAATTGCAAAAGGGAAGTACATATATAATATATATATGGGCCCTTACTTGGGTCTTGCAAATAAGAGCGAAGGCTCAATGTGGGTGCGTGTGAAAATGTAAAGACAATACACACGACTTCAAATGAAACCCAAATATAAACTGCAATATGGCCTTAACTAAGGTCTTGGGAATAAGAGCGAAAGCTCAATGTGTGTGAGTGCTTGAATTGAAGTACTACGCACACAACATGAAATTAAACCCAAATATAAATTGCAGTATTTCCTTAACTAAGGTCTTGGGAATAAGAGCGAAAGCTCAATGTGTGTGAGTGCTTGAATTGAAGTACTATGCACACAACATGAAATTAAACCCAAATATAAATTGCAGTATGGCCTTAACTAAGGTCTTGGGAATAAGAGCGAAAGCTCAATGTGTGTGAGTGCTTGAATTGAAGTACTACGCACACAACATGAAATTAAACCCAAGGATAGTGTAATACGGCCCTTACTTTTGTCTTAAAAATAAGAGTGAAGGCTCAATGTGTGTGAGTGCGAGAATTGAAAGACAACACACGCAACTCAAGCAAAACCCTACGCAACTTAAAGTATATACATAAACTTATACATAAAGGGCTGATTAGGCCCATGTGTGTTCAAAATCGTGCACAACTAAGAGAATGCACGTGTGTGTGGGTGTGCCAAGCCACGTTATTACAAGCCGGGGGAGACTATGCTCCGTTATTACAACCCCGTATCAAATTTAATTGAATATAAAGCAAGTTAATGTAATAGACCAAGTTTAGACACTTACAAATAGCTGGTCCATGTTCAACTTGCTTGCACGTGGGCTCACGGTTCACCTTGGGCAGCCAAGAGGGGTTATCCTAGGTGGCTTTGAGAGAAGTTCTATGAGGCATGGTTAGGGCCATAGGGGAGCTTAGGTTCGGCCAAGACGGGGGCTGTGTAGGGTCTGTCCTAGGGTGCAGGTCACGGCCAGGGTGCAGGTCAGGTCGATAGGGGTGGTCAGGTCGGCAGGGAGGCAGTCGGGTCGGTAGGGAGGCGGTCGGGTCGGTAGGGAGGCGTCGGGCGCCTGGCACAGCAGACGGGCGCCTGGCGCTGGGCGCGCAGTAGAGCGGGACAGCTACGGCACGGGGCGCGTTGTGGCGCGGGGCGTGCAGATAGTAGAGGGGCGCGCGGCAGGCGCCGTTTGCTCACGGTCGGTCGGGGTGAAGTTTTTGGGGTTGGTTAGGGATGGTTTGAGGCGGTTGGGGTTAGGTTAGGTCTAGTTAGGGTTCAATTAGGGTTAGGTTGGTTCAGTTAGGGTTAGGTAGGTTCGAACCTAGGCTAGGTCGGGGGTTAGGTTTACCTCTTGGAGCCGGTCCTTCATGGCTTGAGCCCACGTCTCCATGGTTGCAGCCTCTTGGTCCAGCCCACCTTGGTTGCAGCCCCTTGGTCTAGACCCACATAGCCCACATGGCTTGAACCCACCTCACCCAATGAGCCCACATGGCTAGGTCTATCACTCCCTCTCTCTCCTCCCAAATATTTGCATGAACCCTTTACATGGACCCCCTCACCTCTATTTATAGAGATTTGAGGTGGGTCTTGGATTTGGGTTTGGGGTTTGGATCCAAACCCAAATCCAAACACTATTTGGATCTGGATATTGGATCTCAGATATTTTGAGATCCGTATCCGATCCAAACACAACATTTTTATGGATATGGATTTGGATATTTTGATCCAGATCTGATCTAATCCAAATACTATTTGGATCCAATCCAAATACTATTTGGATCCAATCCAAATCCAAACACTATTTGGATCGACCCAAACACTATTTGGATTGGCCCAAATCCAAACACTATTCATTACATGGATTTGGATCTGGATATATATGGTCCAGATCCAAATCAAAATTTCTTCGGACAGTCCTTCTTGGCTTCTCGAGGCGAACGATCTGTGCGGGCACCAGCTTCATCAGCGCTTCGTCTGGTACTGGGTTTTCCCCAACTTTGTCGTCCGGACTCCGTCTCACCGTTATAGACTCCGTTGAGCTTTTCATCAAACGGGCTCTACTTTCTTTTGTTTTTTTATCAGGGAGTGGCTTCTAAAGCTCTGGGCTTGAATCCTCTTCGGGCCTAGGATCTTCTTTTGCCTTTTGTACCTGTTTTTACATTTTAAAACAGGTTGTCATTTTGGCTCAAACGAGTTTTTTGGTGTTTTTGAGAGTTTTTGAAATATAGAAGATTTGGGGTGTTTACAAGTACAAAAATGGGCGCACAAGTGGGTCGACCAAAGTCAGAATTTTGTGCTAGTTCCTTTGAAAAGGTGAGGGTACATACCTCATTTCCTTTCCCACTGCTATTGGCGTGCTTGGGAAAGGGTTCTTTGAAGATAGCTTGAGGTGGCTCAGGTTCCGCAGTGACCTAGAGCCGGCCCTCCACTATCAAGTTCTCGATTTTATTTAAAAGGGAGAAACAACGTTTGGTATCATGGCCTTTGAGCTGATGATACTTGCAAAATCGATTTAAATACCCCCCTTTGGAAGTGACTCCTTTGGGGATTTCGGGAAGTTCTATCATGCCTTGGGCCAGTGGGAGGTCTAGGACCTACGACACAGGTTGCCCCAGCGGTGTATACTCCCGTTTTTCAATCAGTTTTTGAAAAGTTTGCTCCCTTTTGTTTTCTAGCTTTTCAAAATTTTTGGAAGTGCCTGCCACGCTTGGATCCACCCGGACATTGGCGATTTTATGGGGCTTTACCCCTTTGTCCATCATGGGTAGCCCATAAGTGATGGGCTTTTCCAAGCGGGTTTTAGAAACGGCACTTCCTTTCCATAAGTGATCGTATGTCCCTTTTCTCAAGTTTGTTTCGAAAAGGGATGCTTTTTTGATCAACTTATGAAAAGTTGAGATCTCATGGAGCGAGAGAAGGGTCTTTAACTCGCTTTTAAAATTATCCAGGATGAGCATGACTGCGCATCCTTCAGATATGGGCTCTCGCACTTGGCCCAAAAGTGACCTCCATCGTATAATGAAGGCATGTACGTCTTCGTTCATGCCTTGCTTCGTATCCCTTAAAGTGTTTAGAGTCGGCGTGACTTCTACGTTGTGTGCAAATCTTTGCATGAAGCAGTTCACTAACTCTCCAAAAGTAGCGAACTGGCTTAAGTCGTAGGAAGCCAGCCATTTGGCAGTTGTGCCTTTAAGGGATAAAGGGAACCAATACACCCATTTCATCGAGTCCTTTTTCTTCTTATGGGCTCGACGCGAGAAAAGTTGCAAGTGAGACCTAGCTCCCATGCCATCATACCGATGAAAGTTCAGTATTTCATCATCACTGTCTGTTTCGTAATCCATAGGAAGGAAATCAGACAGGGCGTAACTCCTTTTCTCTTTGTTTTGCCCTTTCAGCAGCTGCTGTAGGGCTTTACGGTACTTTTGTGTGAAAGACTCATGGTATTGGTTGCCTTCCATTACAAAGGCCTCTTTGTGCTTGCGAGGTTTTTCAGATTTTTTCTTGGCCCTTTCTTCACCGTTTGATGAACATGAATCGCCTACTTCAGCCTCTTGGCTGAGAGCATTGATTTTGGCCTCGAATTCCCTTCTCAAGTCCTCTATCTCGTCTAGTTTGATCTTGTTTTTCAAAATCCTCCTAGAGTGAGAACTTGATGCGCATGAGCCTTGGCTCGACACTTCACTTGGGTTGGATTTTGACATGCTTTCAAGCCTTTTTCAAAATTCCTAAGTACAAGTAAAGAAAATAAGAGTTAAAACAACACCTCTTTTGAAAAATTTTTGCAAGTTCCTAGAATAACTCGACTTTCCAAAGATTCACGTCTCACCGGGCGTGCCAATCTACTGTAGACGCAGAAAATCTCCGCCTCCTGGTTCTTACGCTTGGAGCGAACCTTTTCGTGTGTCTAAGTCCTATTTAAATAAACAGGGCATGCCAGCTAGCTTATCTAAGCTAGCGAAGATATATTCTAGAACCTGACTTCTAACGTGGCGACTGTGAGCAAGCAAGCTCTTGTCGTCGCAGACCTTCTTGCATTGATGTGCAAGGGTCAGTCTGTACACTTTTAAAGATCGAGTTTTTGGATAGAAGGACCTACGAAAGCGGTTCGAGGTGTTTGATTCGGGTCTTTTTGGTATGGTTTCAGATTTTAGAACACGTGGATTTGCACGTGCCTAAGTCTTTCTTTTTATTTGGGGCCACCTAGGTGTGTTTTATGAACACTCCACTAAATGTGGCGATTTTGAGCGGGAGTATGGGGTTTGCTTTGATGCAATATGCGCCCTAACTCGTGGTATGGCGTATATGCAATGCAAACTCACGCTACTCCAAAGGGAAAACCCGAATTTAAAAGACAATACCGAAGGGAAATGACCGGCTCAATGTGTGTGAGTGCTTGAATTGAAGTACTACGCACACAACATGAAATTAAACCCAAATATAAATTGCAGTATGGCCTTAAGTAAGGTCTTGGGAATAAGAGCGAAAGCTCAATGTGTGTGAGTGCTTGAATTGAAGTACTACGCACACAACATGAAATTAAACCCAAGGATAGGATAACACGGCCCTTACTTGGGTCTTACAAATAAGAGCAAAGGCTCAATGTGTGTGAGTGCGGGAATTTAAAGACAACACACCCAACTTAAGCAAAACCCTACGTAATTTAAAGTATATACATAAATTTATATCTTAGGGGCTGATTAGGCCCGTGTGTGTTCAAAATCGTGCACAACTAAGAAAGAGGTAGGCTCAAGTGTACGTGTGTGTGGGTGTGCCAAACCACGTTATTACAAGCGGGGGGAGACAATGCTCCGTTATTACAACCCTGTATCAAATTTAATTTAAGTTAAGGACCAAGTTAGGCACTTACTTATAGTTGGTCCGAAGATGACTTGCTTGAGCGTGGGCTTGGCTTCGCCTTGGGCTACAAGAGGGAGCTCCTCGGAATGGAACGGCAAGGGGAGATGCTGGTCGGGTGACTTGGATGCGCGGGAAGGGCGCCTTGAAGCTGGCCGGCTGCTAGGAATGTGCTGCCTTGGTGCTTTGGGCTAAGGTGACTAGGGAAGGTCACTAAAGGATGGGCTGGTATTAAGGAAGATAGTGCTAAAGGGGAGCCTAAGGGAAATGGGGTGGCTGCCGAATGGGTTTGATGTAGTCAGTTGGGGTGGCCGACTAGGGATATTTTTGTGGTGGCCGGCTGCTAGGGTAGCTAGGGATGTTATGGATGGGAAGGGAGTTAGCTAGGGTGTGGTGTAAGGTAGAGCTAAGGGCTGGTGGAAAGGGGTATGGGCAGGTCCTAGGGAGCCAAGTGGGGTGGTCGGGTATCACTAGGGGAAGTGGTTCAAGGCGGGTGATGTAAGGTGGAGGTCTGGCCGAATGGGTAGGGATGACGGGTAGGTGGTGTTGGCGAGAGGTTATAGTGGTATGGGTGGTTGAGAGTGGAGAGGGAGTGAAGAAGAGGTGGAGCTAAGTGTAGGGTACTAATCGACTGGTGAAGAAGCTGGCGGATGGAAGAAGGGCAGTCGGGTGCTTCAGGTGGATGGGATTCGGCCGGGAGGTGTTGGCGACGGGGAGCTGGCCGGATGGAAGTGGTGGTGCAGGTAGAGCTTGGACGGGGGGGGCAGTGGTGGCGCAGGTGGAGGAAGGTGGAGGATTCGGCTGAGAGGTGGCTGGCCAAGGTCGGCTCGGCCAAGGTGGAGAAAACTTCTGGAAAACCAGCCCACTAGGGGGGGGTTTATATAGGTTTGGAGATGGCGATTGGGACTGGTATTTGGAGGGTGGTAAGGTAGTTTAGGGGGTGGTGGTGTGGTGATAAGGTGGGCTGGTTTTGAGGAGGGGCCAGATATTTTAATACAAGGGGTTTTAGGTAGATGGTGTGCTAGGTTTAGATGGGGTGGTTTAGGGGTTTTGGGCTTAGTTAGGTGGGTTGGTCTTGGGGTGAGGTTTAGTGAGATGGGTTAGGTGATTAGGCTAGGATTAGGTTAGGTTTAAGGAAATTAGTTTAGGTTTAGGGAAGGATTAGGGAAGTGGGTTAGATGATTAGGTTGGGATTAGGTCGGGATTAGGGAAGTGGGTTAGGTGATTAGGCTAGGTTTAGGCCAGGATTAGGGTAAAAGGCTAGGATTAGGTGTTTTTGATTAGGATTGGGTTAGGGAGCTCCCTTTGCATAACCCATAGACCTTGTTGCATCATGTTGGTGCAGCCCTAGGTTAGGTTTTGCCTAATAGAAGCTTAAACCCATGTTAATTAGGCTAACCCACATGATTAACCCCAAACTTGACACACAAGTCAAGCTTAATTACAATCACTCTCAAATCTTATCTTCCCCATTCTCTCTCATGCCCATAATCCCACGTGAATTTCAAGTGGGCCCCACCTCCATTTATGAGAAGGTGATGTTTGCCATGGATGTGGATATTGGATTGGATCTTTGGATCCAAATCCAAATCCAAGTCCACACATAGGTTTGGATTGGGATCTGGATATATATAGTCCAAATCCAATCCAAACTGAATTCTGACTCCTTCAGGATGTGTTCGAAACGAACGGTTTGTGCGGGGTCTAACAGCATCAGTACTCCATCTACGTTGGGTCTTCGCCAACATGGTCGTTCACTTCTGTTTTCACCTTCCGGAGATGATTTCAAGTGATGTCTGATTATAACAGGGTCTTGGATGTTCGAGATCCTGGGGGTGGATTCAACACGAGAGTTGCTGTGTCGGGCTCGACTTGTGCTCCGGTTTCGGGCTCTCCTTAGCTTTTTTGGTCTTGTCTTGATCAGGCCAAGCTTGCTTTGTGGGGTTTCAAAACATATTTTAACATATTTAAACATATAAAAGTTCAAAATATCTGTGCAGGGTTGCCTGGAAGGCTCCTGGGTTTCCAGACTCAAAATGTCCCTTTGGGGTTGCTTTTACAAAACCAGGTTTGTTTTGAGAAATTCGTGGGATTTCGGGGTGTTTACAATATTGAAAGACCACGCACACTGCTGAACCTTAAAACCCAAATTGAAAAGACATAGCCAAAAGGGAAATACGTATATAGTATATATGAGCCCTTACTTGGGTCTTGCAAATAAGAGCGAAGGCTCAATGTGGGTGCATGTGAAAATGTAAAGACAACACACACGACTTCAATTGAAACCCAAATATAAATTGCAATATGGCCTTAACTAAGGTCTTGGGAATAAGAGCGAAAGCTCAATGTGTGTGAGTGCTAGAGTTGAAGTACTACGCACACAACATGAAATTAAACCCAAATATAAATTGCAATATGGCCTTAACTAAGGTCTTGGGAATAAGAGTGAAAGCTCAATGTGTGTGAGTGCTAGAATTGAAGTATTACACACACGACATGAAATTAAACCCAAGGATAGTATAACACGGCCCTTACTTGGGTCTTGCAAATAAGAGCGGAAGCTCAATGTGTGTGAGTGCGAGAATTTAAAGACAACACACCCAACTCAAGCAAAACCCTACGCAACTTAAGGTATATACATAACTTATATCTTAGGGGCTGATTAGGCCCGTGTGTGTTCAAAATCGTGCACAACTAAGAGCGAGGTAGGCTCAAGTGCACGTGTGTGTGGGTGTGCCAAGCCACGTTATTACAAGCGGGGGGAGACTATGCTCCGTTATTACAACCCCATATCAAATTTAATTTAATTTAAGCAAGTCTACAACTAAGGACCGAGTTTAGGCACTTACTTATAGCTGGTCCAGAGGTGACTTGCTTGAGCGTGGGCTTGGTATCGCCTTGGGCTGCAAGAGGGAGCTCCTCGGAGTGGCACGGCAAAGGTGTGTGGCCGGATGACAAGGGAGCATGGGTGAGGCGCCTTGGTGCTTGCCGGCTACTAGGGGGGTGCTGCCGTGACATCTAGGGCTAAGGTGATTAAGGAGGGTCACTAAGGGATAGGCTAGTGCTAGGGAGGGTGGCGCTAAAGGGGAGCCTAAAGGAAATGCCTAAGGGAAAAAGTATGGCTGTCGGGTGACTTGGGTGCAGTCGGCTAGGGGTGGTTTAGATGGTGGCCAGCTAGGGTAGCTAGGGGGTGTCAAGGATGGGAAGGGAGCTAGCTAGGGTGCTGTGGAAGGTGGAGTTGAGAGTTGCTTGAGAGTGGAAGGGGCAGGTCCTAGGGAGCAAGATAGGGTGGCCGGGTGTCACTAGGCAAAGGTAGATAGTCGGGTGGTATAAGGGGTTAGGTCTGGCCGAATGGGTAAGGGTGGCGGGTGGCAAAGGAGGTTGCTAAGTGGTGGTGGTATGGGTGGTTGAGAGTGGAGGGGGAGCGAAGAGGAGATGAAGTTGGGTTGAGATACTAACCGGATGGATGAAGGGAGTTGGTGTCCAAGGAGGGCAGCCGGGTGATTTGAGCGGATGGAGTTCGGCCGGATGGAAGTGGTGGCAGCGTGGAATGGAGCAGGCCGGATGGAAGTGGTGGCGCGAGGTGGAGCTTGGCTGGGGATAATGGTGGTGCAAGTGGAAGGAGGGCAGCCGGGTGGAAGGTTCGGCTGGGAGGTGGTTGGTCAAGATCGGCTGGCCCAAGATGGAAAAGGCTGAAAAACCTGCCCACTAGGGGGGGGTTATATAGCTTTTGTGAAGGGCGGTTGGGGCTGGTATTTGGAGGGTGGTAAGGTGGTTTAGGTGGTGGTGGTGTGGTGATAAGATGGGCTGGTTTTGAGGAGGGGCCAGATATTTTGCTTTAAGGGGTTTTAGGGATATGGTGTGCTAGGCTTAGGTGGGGTGGTTTAGGGGTTTAGGGCTTAGCTAGGTGGGTTGGTTTTGGGGTGAGGTTTAGTGAGGTGGGTTAGGTGATTAGGCTAGGATTAGGTTAGGTTTAAGGAAATTAGGCTAGGTTTAGGGAAGGATTAGGGAGGTGGGTTAGGTGATTAGGTTAGGATTAGGCCGGGATTAGGGAAGTGGGTTAGGTGATTAGGCTAGGTTTAGGACGGGATTAGGGTAAAAGGCTAGGATTAGGGGTTTTGGCTTAGGATTGGGTTAGGGAGCCCCCTTTGCATATCCCATAGACCTTATTGCATCATGTTGGTGCAGCCCTAGGTTAGGTTTTGGCTAATACAAGCTTAAACCTGCACTAATTAGGCTAACCCACATGATTAACCCCAAACTTGACACACAAGTCAAGCTTAATTACAATTACCCTCAAATCTTATCCTCCCCATTCTCTCTCATGCCCATAAATCCCACGTGAATTTCAAGTGAGCCCCACCTCCATTTATGAGAGGGTGATGTGGGCCATGGATGTGGATATTGGATTGGATCTCTGGATCCAAATCCAAATCCAAATCCACACATAGGTTTGGATTGGGATCTGGATATATATGGTCCAGATCCGATCCAAACTGAATTCTGACTCCTTCAGGCTGTGTTTGAAACAAACGGTTTGTGCAAGGTCTGACAGCATCAGTACTCTGTTTGCGTTGGGTCTTCGCCAACATGGTCGTCTGCTTCTGTTTTCCCCTTCTAGAGATGATTTCATATGATTTCTGATTTATAACAGGGTCTTGGACGTTCGAGATCCTGGGGGTGGATTCAACACGAGAGTTGCTGTGTCGGGCTCGACATGTGCTCCGGTTCTGGGCTCTTTTTAGCTCTTCTGGTCCTGCTTTGATTAGGCCAAGCTGCTTCGTGGGGTTTCAAAACATATTTTAAAAGTTTTCAAAACTATATTACACATATTTAAAACATATAAAGTTTAAAACATATGTACAGGGTTTGTTTGGAAGGCTCCTGGGTTTCCAGACTCAAAATAGCCCTTTGGGGTTGCTTTTACAAAACCAGGTTATTTTTGAGAAATTCGTGGGATTTTGGGGTTTTTACACTCGCGTACATCAAGTTCTCACTCTAGGAGATTTTTGAAAAATCAAAACAAAAGAGAGGAAATCGAGGATTTGATAAGGGATTTTGAGGCCAAAATCGTTGCCCTTAGCCAAGAGGCTGAAGCAGCTAATTCATATTCGTCACATGGTGAACCCATAAAGGCCAAAAAGAAATTTGAAAAGTCTCGAAAGCACAAGGAGACCTCCACTATGGAGGGCAACCAATACCACGAGTCCTTCACTCACAAGGACCGTACAACCCTAAAGCAGCTGCTAAAAGGGCTAAACAAAGAGAAAAAAACCTACGCCCTGTCTGATTTTCTTTCTTTAGATTATGAAACAGACAGTGACAATAAAATACCGAATTTCTATCGGTATGATGGCACGGGAGACCCTAGGTCCCACTTGCAACTTTTCTCTCGTTGAGCCCACAAGAAAAAGAAGGACTTGATTAAATGGGTGTATTGGTTTCCCCTTTCCCTTAAAGGCACAGCTTCAAAATGGCTGACTTCCTACGATCTAAGTCAGTTCGCGACTTTTGAAGAGTTAGCGAACTGCTTTATGCAAAGATTTTCGCATAACATAGAAGTCACGCCCACTTTAAATACTTTGAGGGATACTAAACAAGGATCGAATGAGGCTGTACATGCATTCATCGTTCGATGGAGGTCCCTCCTTGGGCAAGCACGAGAACCCATATCAGAAGGGTGTGCAGTAATGCTCATCTTGGATAATTTCAAAAGTGAGTTGAAAACCCTTCTCTCCCTACACGAAATCTCGACTTTCCACAAGTTGATTAAAAAAGCATCCCTTTTCGAAACTAATTTGAAGAAGGGAGTCTACGATCACTTGTGGAAAGGGAGTGTTATTTCAAAAACTTGTTTGGAAAAATTCGGAACTTATGGGTTACCCACAATGGACAAAGGGGCAAAACCCCACAAAGTTGCAAACGTCCTAGTGGATCCAAGCCCGGCAAGCACTTCAAAAAATTTTGAGAATTTTGAAAACAAAAAAGACAAAAAAATACAAAAACCTTTTGAAAAATGAGAGTATACTCCACTGGGGCAACCTGTGTCAGAGGTCTTAGACCTCCTACTTGCCCAAGGAATGATCGAACTCCTTGAAATTCCTGAGGGAACCACTTCCAAAGGGAGGTTTTTAAATCGATTTTGCTAGTATCATCTGCTCAAAGGCCATGATACAAAGCAATGTTTTTCCCTACTCAACAAGATTAAGAACTTGATAGCGCATGGTCGGCTCCAAGTCGTTGAGGAACCAGAGCCTACCCAAGCTATTTTGAAAGAACCCTTCCCCAACCATGCAAGTACCAGTGGGAAGGGCAAAGAGGTATGTGCTTTAACGATTTCAAAGAGTCTAATGCATGCATATCATTATGGGTTTTCTACTTATGCACCATCTCTCATCCTTCATAGGAAAATCGCCCAAGTAGTGATCCGGGGAGTGCCTAAAGGCCCGCCCCCGGTTAAACCTTGTAAACACCCCGAGTTTTCCAAAATTCAAAAACTCTCAAAAACACAAAATGCTCGTTTGAGCCAAAATGACAACCTGTTTTAAAATGCAAAAACAGGTACAAAAGGCAAAAGGAGACCCTAGGCCAGAAGAGGATTCAAGTCCAAAGCTTCAAAAGCCACCCCTTGCTCAAAAACAGAAGTAAGGAGAGCCCGTTCAGAGAAAAGCCCGATAGAAGGGTAAAAGTATAATTTGGGTCAAAGAAAAGCGCAAACCAACTCCAAAATGCAGAAAGAAGCCTAGTACCTGAGGAAGTCAATAGAAGTTCAAGACACGTCCCCTTAGAATGAAGAACGGAATCAGTGCGGCAATCTGAGTTCGATATCACCAGGAACCGGCCCAAAACCAAAACGACGGACCGAAACAAATGTCGAAAAGGTCCCGAAAAGCAAAACACCAGTTGGAAGAAAGACTTGGGGAAGACCCAGGCCAGAGTTGGGCCTCCGATGAATCGAAGCCCGCTCGAAACCAACAGTGAAAAGCACCAGAAAGGACCAGAAAACCAAGGAGCAAAAGACTAGTTTGGATTGGATCTGGACCCAAAAATATTCGGATCCAGATCCAAATAGTGTTTGGATCAGATACTGATCTCAAAATATCCGAGATCCGAGATCCAAACCCAAATAAATATTTGGACTGGATCTAGATCTCAAAATATCTGAGATCCACGATCCAAATCAAAATAGTGTTTGGATTGGATCCGGATACCCATACCCAAATCCAAGACCCAAGATCCAAGACCCATTTCAAACCTCTATAAATAGAGGTGAGGGGGGGCTGGAAAATATTCACGTGAAACCCACTTGGGGAGGGCTTCCATAAAGTAGGAGAGAGAGTGGGCCATAGTGGCTCTTGGGGCTTGTTGGCCTAGAGTGTGTGGGATTGGCCATTGTGGCCCGGGCTACACCAACCAAGGAGTGGCGTCTTCTTCCAGCTGGAGTGGAGTTGCGTGGAAGAGCTTGGTGGCTTGGAGGCGACCGAGAGTAGAGCTGCAACCTAAGGTTGGTACTTAGACCCAAACCTAACCCATATCCTTCCCTAACCCTTCTATACCACCCCGCCAAGACCTAGCCGAGTTCGGCCAACCTTGGCCGAACTCTTCCAAGACCTAACCCAATTCGGCCAACCTCCCCCTTCAACCTAACCGAGTTTGGCCAACCTTGGCTGAACTCCTACCTTGAACCCACCAAGTTCGGCCAGCCTTGGCCGAACTCCCCTTTGAAACACCCCTAGCTCAAGCCACCTTGGCTCGAGCCTTTTCCTAAAACCCACGGCCTGTAGCAGCAGGCCGTGTCCCATACTTTACCCAAGGTCTGGCCTGCCTTGAGGCAGGCCACCTACTTTAAAAATCGCCCAGCTATTAGCTGGGTTTTTCCTCCCCACCTACCTAAAACAGCCTGGCCAAAGGTGGCCGGGCTTCCTTGCCTTTTCGCCATAACCTGGCTTGGCCCTCGGCAGGCCACCTAACCCTAAACACACGGCCAAACCAGGTCGTGTGTTCCTCTTTTTGAAACCCATACCAGGCCTGCCTTAAGGCAGGCCATTCACTTTGAAACCACCCGGCCAACAGCTTGCCGTGCCCCCTTTTTCAAGCCAAAAACCCACAGCCTGCTGGTGCAGGCCGTGTCCCACTTATTACAACCAACCCACGGCCTACTGGTGCAGGCCGTGTACCATCCCCCCCCCAACCAAAACTCGGACTGCCTTGAGGCAGGCCGTTCCCTTTGGCCACCTCCCTTGGCCGAACTTCGAACATATCACTCGAGCCACCTTGGCTCGAGCCACCTAGCCTAGACAAAACCTAGCTAGGACCACCCCCAAGTCCCCTTTAAACCAAGTTCACTCGAGCCACCTTTGGCTCGAGTCACACAAGCAAAACCTAAGGCCAAGTGTCGGCCAAACCCCACACTAAACCCTCCCACTCGAGCCACCTTGGCTCGAGTCTTACCTTGCCCAAACCAGCCCCAAATCTGGTATAACTTGCAGCTTCTGAATCCCCAAGGGTCTCCAAGCTCTCAAGCTCTCTGGCTTTGCTCCCACGAGACCCGAGCTCGATACAAACAAGGTGTATGCGTCTTAGACACACCCCACATAGCGGGCTAAGTGAGTTGTAAGTCCTTACATTTGGTACTTAATTAAATTTTGATATGGGGTTGTAGTAATGGAGCGTTGTCTCCCCCCGGGTTGTAATAACGTGCATGATACACAAGCACATACGTGCACTTGAGCCTTTCCGCTCTTAGTTGCACACACACGGGCCTTGACAACCCCTAAGATATAGCTCTACTTATATATATTCAGCTGCATGGGTTTACATTCAAGTCGTGTGCATTGTCTTTCCAATCCACACTCACACACATTGAGCCTTCGCTCTTACTCCCAAGACTCTAATAAGAGCCGTATTGCAATTCGATTTGGGGTTGTTAAATTCAGTCGTGTGTGTTTGTAGACACAGAAAAACCTCCGCCTCCCTGGTTTCTTAGGCCTGGGGCGAACCTTTTCGTGTGTCTAAGTCCTATTTGAATAAACAGGGCGTGCCAGCTAGCTTACCTAAGCTAGCGAAGATATATTTTAACCTGACTTCTAACGTGGCGACTGTGAGCAAGCAAGCTCTTGTCGTCGTAGACCTTCTTGCACTGATGCGCAAGGGTTAGTCTGTACGCTTTAAAAATTGAGTTTTTTTTTGGGTAGAAAAAGCCTACGAAAGCGGTTCGAGGTGTTTGATTCGGGTCTTTTTAGTGCGATTGCAGTTTTTAGATCACGTGGATTTACACGTGCCTAAGTCTTTCTTTTTATCCCTTTATGGGCCACTGTAGACGCGCGAAAATCCCCACGCCTCCCCGCCTTTTCTGGGCTTAGAGTGGATCCTCTCGTGCGTCTAAGGCCTATTTATGTAAACAGGGCATGCCAGCTAGTTTACCTAAGCTAGCGAAGATGTATTTTAAACTGACTTCTAATCGTGGCGACTGTGAGCAAGTGAGCTCTTGTCGTCTGTGAGCAAGTGAGCTCTTGTCGTCGCAGACCTTCTTGCACCGATGCGCAAGGGTCAGTCTGTACGCTTTGCAAAAATCGAGTTTTGGGATAGAAAGCCTACGAAATAGTTCGAGGTGTCTAATTCGGGTTTTAGATGCGATTGCAGTTTTTAGATCACGTGGATTTGCACGTGCCTAAGTCTTTCCTTTTATCCCTTTATGGGCCACCTAGTTTGTGTGTTATGAACACTCCACTACATGGGCGAATTCGAGCGGGGCTTGCTTTGATGCAATATGCGTCCTACCTCGTGGTATGGCGTAGATGCAATGCAAACTCATGCTACTCCAACGGGAAAACCCGAATGTAAAGACAATGCCGAAGGGAAATAACCGAAGGGAAATGACTTGAAATGTAAATGCCGAAGGGAGATATGTATATAGAGTATGTATATGGGCCCTTACTCGGGTCTTACAAATAAGAGCGAAGGCTCAATGTGGGTGCGTGCTTGAATTGAAAGACTTACACACACGACATGAAATTAAACCCAAATATAACTTGCAGTATGGCCTTGATTAAGGTCTTGGGAATAAGAGCGAAAGCTCAATGTGTGTGAGTGCTTGAATTGAAGTACTACGCACACAACATGAAATTAAACCCAAATAGTATAATACGGCCCTTACTTGGGTCTTTCAAATAAGAGCGAAGGCTCAATGTGTGTGAGTGCTTGAATTGAAAGACTTACACACACGACATGAAATAAAACCCAAATAGTATAGGTCGGCCCTTACTTGGGTCCTTCAAATAAGAGCGAAGGCTCAATGTGTGAGTGCTTGAATTGAAAGACTTACACACACGACATGAAATGAAACCCAAATAGTATAGGTCGGCCCTTACTTGGGTCCTTCAAATAAGAGCGAAGGCTCAATGTGTGTGAGTGCTTGAATTGAAAGACTTACACACACGACATGAAATGAAACCCAAATAGTATAGGTCGGCCCTTACTTGGGTCTTTCAAATAAGAGCGAAGGCTCAATGTGTGTGAGTGCTTGAATTGAAAGACTTACACACACGACATGAAATGAAACCCAAATAGTATAGGTCGGCCCTTACTTGGGTCTTTCAAATAAGAGCGAAGGCTCAATGTGTGTGAGTGCTTGAATTGAAAGACAACACACCCAACTTAAGCAAAAACCCTACAAAAATGAAAGTATATGTATATACTTATGTATTAGGGGCTGATTAGGCCCGTGTGTGTTCAAAATCATGCACAACTAAGAGAGTGCACGTGTGTGGGTGTGCCAAGCCACGTTATTACAAGCGGGGGGAGACTATGCTCCGTTATTACAACCCCGTATCGAATTGAATCTCAAGCAAGTATACAACTAAAGACCGAGTTAGGCACTTACTAATAGTTGGTCCGAAGATGCCTTGCTTGGGCGTGGGCTTGGCCTTCGCCTTGGGCTGCAAAAGGGAGCTCCGAGAGGTTGAACGGCAAGGGGAGGTGCTGGCCGGATGTTCTTGGTGCACAGAAGAGGCGCCTTGAAGGTGGTCGGCTACTAGAGAAGGGTTCTTTTTGGCGTGTTGGGCTAAAGGGCCTAAGTATGGTCACTAAGGATAGGGTTTAGTTTTAAGGTAGGTTGTGCAAAGGGTAAACCTAAGGGAAGGTCTAACAAATCACCTAGGGTTGGCGGGTTGCTATGGTGGCCGAGTGAAATGACAGTCGGTTGGAGTGGCCGACTAGGAGGACTTAGTGGTGGCGGGTAGTTGGAGTGGCTAGGAGTGATGTAAGGTAGGGGAGCTAGCTAGGATATGGGGCCAGGTGGTAGGTCGGTTAGGGCTGGGTTTGGGGTAGTGGTTAGGTGGTTTAGGTAGGGTGGTTTGAAGATAAGGTGGGTTGGAAAGGGCAGGGCCAGATATTTTAAATACTAGTGGTTTGGGTAGATTGTGGGGTAGGGGTGGTTTAGGGGTTTAGGGCTTGGTTAGGTGGTTGGGTTCTAGGGTGAGGTTTAGTGAGCTAGGTTAGGTGATTAGGCTAGGATTAGGCTAGGTTTAGGGAAATTAACCTAGGTTTAGGGAAGGATTAGGGAAGTGGGTTAGGTGATTAGGTTGGGATTAGGCCGGGATTAGGGAAGTGGGCTAGGTGATTAGGCTCAGATTAGGGGTGGATTAGGGTGGAAGGCTAGGATTAGGTGTTTTGGGTTAGGTTTTGGTGAAGGAGCTCCCTTTGCATGGCCCATAGACCTTAACCACCTCATGTTGGTGCAACCCTAGGTTAGGTTTTGGCTAATTACAAGCTTAAACCCACTCAATTAGGCTAACCCACATGATTAACCCCAAATTTGACACACAAGTCAAGCTTAATTACAACCACACTTGATCTTATCCATCCCCACTCTCTCTCATGCCCATGATCCCACGTGAAATTCAAGTGGGCCCCACCTCCATTTATGAGGAGGTGATGTGGGCCATGGATATGGATATTGGATTGGATTTTTGAATCCAAATCCAAGTCCATACATGGGTTTGGATTGGGATCTGGATATATATGGTCCAGATCCAATCCAAATTGAACTCTGACTCCTTCGAGCTGGGTTCGAAATGAACGGTTTGTGCGGGGCCTAACAGCATCAGTGCTCCGTCTGCGTTGGGTCTTAGCCAACATGATCGTCCGCCTCCGTTTCTGCCTTCTAGAGATGACTTCAAATGACATTTTGATAATAACAGGGTCTTGGACGTTCGAGATCCTGAGGGTATGGATTTGATACGAGAGTTGCTGTGCCGGGCTCGACATGTGCTCCGGTTCCGGGCTCTCTTTGACTTCGCTGGTCCTGTCTTGATTAGGCCAAGCTGCTTTGGGGTTTCAAAAACGTGTTTTAAAAGGTTTTTAAAAGCCATATTATATATTTTTGAAATATGAAGTTTAAAACATATATATAGGGTTGCTTGGAAGGCTCCTGGGTTTCCAGACTCAAAATGGCCCTTTGGGGCTGCTTGTACAAAACCAGGTTTGTTTTAAGAAATTCGTGGGATTTTGGGGTGTTTACAGATGCCCCTCTTTGGCCTTGTCCAAATAGATTTGGATAAGGGCAAAGATGACAAACACCCCTTTCAATGTCTCCCTAGATCTAGCCACGAAGAATATGGGATCGTCCCACTTTTTAGCAAAAATCTCAATTTACAAACTCTGGTAGGAGGAGATATCACGCCAAAGGGTTCTACATGGAATCTGGTCCTAAATGGGATCATGTTCATGCAAGTACCATGCGTGGAATGCAAATGACATGGGTGTGGTGCCCAAAAGTGGCGACCTCCCAGGGACCAGACGTGGTCGAACTCTAGAGACTTACAAGGCCTACTGCTCCAAGTGAGCAAATCCTATGTTGTTCGATGTTCGGTTTTCAAAACTTATTTACAAAGCTATTTACAAAAGGGACAACTGTCTTGAGCCTCGATCCTAAGGATCTCGAGCTCTTCGTGCTTGCCCTTGTTTGAGTCTTAACACTCGCTTATCCAGCGGAGGTTTTATAAGAAAACAAGGCATATTTCAAATTCCTACGCCTTACTCGAAACGTCGAATTCTCAAACAAGATGAAATTCAAGTAAGTAAATCCTATTTTTACTTTAAGATTCCTCGAAATGAACCATGCTTTAGCTTGGGATAAGCTAGGGATGGGAAAGAGATACCACAGTCCCTTCTGAAGTGTCCCGTGGTTTGAGGCACAGAAGGCGGAAAACTGCTCTTTTTGAGCTTTTTGGCCTCTTTTTCCTTTTTTTCATCGAGGGTCTCCCTTTGGGAGTATTTTTTCTTTAATCCCTCTTTTTAATAAGAGAATCGATTTTACTTTTAAATTCTGGTTTCTTTCTTTTGGAAAGAGACTTTGAATGGGAAATTCCCTTTTGTTTTGGGCCTTTGTTTTCCTTTTGGAAGGAGAAGTGAAGAGGGGAGGACTTATCCCAAGCCTACACTCGATCCATTCCAGATCAGCCTATTTAGAAATAGCACATACTACTTGCAAGTATCTTGCTATGTTGAACTAGGCCTTTCTTTGTAAGAAGAAGGATTTTGAAATGTAACCACGATTTTGAAAACTCCACTCTTTCACAAGTGCGAATTCTCTTCACTTAGGTTCGCACGACTTGCCTTTGCACCTTATTCACATGTCTCAGGGCAGCTATCCCTCAAAATTTTCGAAAAATGGAATTTAATCCAGATCCTACACATGATACTTCTTTAAGTATTGAATATTGATAGGATCTGCTAAATTCCTACCTTCTACATCGATCAACCAATACGAATTGTTCATAGTAGTTGCTCGTACAACATAGGGTCCATCCTATTTGGGGCGCCACTTGCCTAGGGGGTGTGGGCCACGATGGTGGATGGTTTTTAAGACCAGATCTCCCACTTCAAAGTGGCGAGGTCTCATGTGTTTGCTATAATGTCGGGCTATCCTTTGCCGGTATGTACGAGCATGATCCATGGCAAGGAGTCGCCTCTCATCTAGCAAATCTAGTTTGGCCATCCTACCATGATGAAGCGTCTCTAGGGGGAGGTCGAGTGCTATGGATGTATGGAATGAATGCAGTTGAGTATGAATGGGAAGAATGGCGTTTGTGCCATAGACTAATTCGAATGGTGTGGCATTCGTGGGAGTCCGGATGGAAGTCCTATAAGCCCATAAGGCTTCATCCAGCTTCTCGTGCCACGTCCTACCCTTCTCTAAGGTTTTCTCAATAATACTAATGAGAGTCTTGTTTGTGGCTTTGGCTTGGCCGTTGCCTTGAGGGTAGTAGGGCGAGGAGAAGTGGTGAGTTATGCCATACGTGTTGCACAGCTTAACCATCCGCTCGTTCTTGAATGGGGTGCCATTATCGGACACAAGGTCTCGTGGAACCCCAAATCGAGCCAAGATATTCCTCCGGATGAAAGCCACCACATGTTGCCCCATTTACATTGGTTAGGGAAACGGCTTCCACCCACTTGGAGAAATACTCTATGGCTGCTAAAATAAATCGATGCCCATTCGAGGCCTTTGGAAATATTGGGCCTACAATGTCAAACGCCCACATGGTAAATGGCCAGGGGCTGACCAAGGAATGCAATGCAGATGAAGGGATATCAATGGCGTGCCCATGCACTTGACATGGATGACACTTCCTAACATGATCGTGACAATCCTTTTTCAGGGTGGACCAAAAATAGCCCCCTCTAAGTATTTTCATCGCCATCATGTTGGCATTAACATGACCTCCACATTCTCCATCGTGGAACTCGTGCATCACTATCCTAGCCTCCTTTAGGTCGATACACCTAAGCAGAATGCCGGTAAAACTTTTTTTGTATAAGACCCCACCCAGAATGGTGTATCGGGTCGAAATCTTACGAATGAATGCCTTATCTTTGGATGTGGCATCCTCGGTGAATCCCCCATTTTCTAAAAATTGTTTTATGTCATAAAACCAGGGTTTTTCAATAGACTCTGGGTTATTTTGGCAAATATCCAAGTCCTGTGTGGATGGGTGGGGCGCATGCCATATTTCCAAAGATCTGGTCCCCGAAATGGGATCGACCTTCAGGGCTGAACCCAAGGGGGAGAGGGCATCGGCGATGCCATTGTCCTCTCTTCCTACGTGTGTGAGTTTACACGATTGGAAGGACTGGACCAATCGAGTGGCCAACTCGTGATATGGAAGTAGTTTCTCATTACGTACTTGCCAAATTTTCAAAACCTGGTTTATGACAAGGAGCGAATCTCCAAAGACCTCGATGCATGATGCCCCTAGAGTTTTCGAAATCCTTAAGCCTTGTATGAGTGCTTCATACTCGGCTACGTTGTTGGAACATTCGAAATCTAAGCGGACTGCTATGGGAATCTCGCTCTTTTCAGGGGAGATTAGGATGACCCCGGCACCAGCCCCTCGTTGGTTTTGTGCCCCATCGAAATGCATCTTCCACACTTGGTTTTCGAAAGAATTTGCCAAAATGTGGTTTTGAAAATGGTTTTGCAATATGCCTTCATTAGGCATTTCGGCAAGAGTGGGATATGCGTCCTCTAAGGGGAATTCAGCCACGTAATCTGCTAGGGCTTGCCCCTTAATGGAGATCTGGTGATGGTATTTCAGGTCATACTCCATTAGAAGGAGTTGCCATTTGCCCAATCTACCCGTGAGAATGGGTTTTTCGAACAAGTGCTTGATTGGATCAAGCTTGGACACTATCCAGATCTCATGATCTAGGAAATAGTGTCTGAATTTCTGGCAGGCCCAGACTGGGGCGAAGCACGTCTTCTCCATGGCTTGATAATTTCGTTCATAAGCCAAGAGAGTTTTCGAAATGTAGTAGATGGCATATTCCTTATGGGTGTCATCCTCGTATTGAGCCAACAAGGCTCCTAAAGCATTTGCATGCACGGAGATGTATAATAAAAGCGGTTTTCCTTGTTTTGGAGGATTCAAAACGGGGGGATTAACCAAGTATGCCTTCAGTCTCTCGAAGGACTTTTGGCATTCGTCATCCCATAAGAATTTCGTGCCCTTCCTCAACAGTTTGTTGAAGGGTTCGCATCTAGTTGCCAGATTCGATATGAATCGGCGAACGGATTGTAAGCGACCCTAGAGGCTACGGATTTGGGTGAGATTGGAGGGTGGAGCCATGTCTATGATGGCTCGACACTTAGAGGGGTCGACTTCTATTCCCCTTTGGCTCACCATAAATCCTAGAAGCTTCCCTGATTCTACCCCGAACACACATTTTTGAGGGTTTAGCTTTACTTTGTAAAGCCTAAGCCTTTCGAAAATCTTTTGTAAACATTCGATATGGGTGCATCGGGTTTTGGATTTTGCCAAGAGATCATCTACATACACTTCTAAAAGCTCATGAATTTGATCATGGAAGATCGTGGTCATGGCTCGTTGGTATGTTGCGCCGGCATTTTTCAAACCAAAGGGCATGAGTGTATAGCAGTACGTGCCCCATGGGGTTGTGAAGGCGGTCTTACCCTGATCTCGTGGGTTTAGTTTGATTTGATTATAGCCTGAATAGCCATCCATGAACGAAAACATTTCATGATTTGCAGTACTATCGACTATCAAATCTATGTTTGGTAAAGGATAATTATCCTTAGGAGTGGCTTTATTCAGGTTTCTGAAATCGATGCATATTCGAATTTTCCCATTGGTTTTTCGAACTACAACGATATTTGATAACCAATCAGAATATGCAATGGGTTTTATAAATCCGGCTTTTAGCAGATCTTCTAAACCCTCTTTGACTTGCGTGTGTACATTCGGGTGTATTTTCCTAAGCTTCTGCTTTATGGGTTTTACACCTGCATCTAAGGGAAGACGATGCTCGACAATGCTGGGATCTGTGCCCGGCATGTCTTCATACGTCCATGCAAACACATCTAAATAGGTTCGTAGAAATGCAATGAATGCTAACTTTTCAGTTTCATGCAAGCATGCGCCTATTTTGATGGTTTTGGGATTGGAATCATCCCCTAGGTTCACCTCTATGAAATCTCCTCCTACTGATTGGGAAGGTCCTTCAAAATCGAGAATTCTATGAAATTCTGGGAGCTCAGAAGTAGGATCTTCCTCAAGGGGATCCACTTCTGGGCTTTGATCATTCTCGTGGGCTATAGACCCGAGGGAATTTGATGCGTGGTTTTCAAAATGACCTGGTTTTGTACTTGGATTTTCAAGTGATTTCGAAATTTTTGGTCTGGCTATGCAGACGACGTTTCTTTCGAAAGCCTTTTCTTTTGCCAAAGTCCTACCAGGAGCAGCTATGTACAAAATCTTTTTGGTATTTTCCAAATTTTTGATTTTTTGGGTTTTTGTAAAACAAGAACTTTGGAAACTATACAAAGCACTCTATTTTCGAGTTTTTGTTTTTCCATTGTTTTTGGTTTTTCTTGTTTTTCGATTTTTTCGATTTTAAGCTTTTTAAATGTTTTTGTATTTTTAGAAAAGGGATCTTCCGTCATACCTACAAAGGGAAAACACTACGGGTTAGACTTGGAATAGGAGATCTAAATCGTAGATTTCTTCTAAAGCAGGTTCCGGGGCACCCTTGACCCAAGTGGTCACAGGGGGTGGCTCCGGCGGTATTCGGGGAGTATAGCCGATCCTATATCGGCTTGGATTGGCCCTAGGAAGGATGGGCTCTAGGAGACCCTGGTTCTGTGCCCCTAGACTCTTGACCCAGGTGGTCTCTTCGTTCATGCCTTACTTTGTATCCCTTAAGGTATTCAGAGTCGGCGTGACTTCTATGTTGTGTGCAAATCTTTGCATGAAGCAGTTCGCTAACTCTTCAAAAGTAGCGAACTGGCTTAAGTCGTAGGAAGCCAGCCATTTGACAGCTATGCCTTTAAGGGATAAAGGGAACCAATACACCCATTTCATCGAGTCCTTTTTCTTCTTATGGGCTCGATGCGAGAAAAGCTACAAGTGGTGGAGCAGGTGGAGCACGGTGGTGGCTGGTGGTGGTGCAGGTGGAAGGCCTGGCTGGACGTGGATGAAGTGGCTAGGCTCGGTTGGGTTGGACCAAGGTGAGAGAGGATGGGAAGGGAGAGAGCCTCTAGATAGGAAAACCCGCCCCCAAAGGGGGGGGTTTATATAGGGATGGGTAGGTCGGTTAGGGCTGGGTTTGGGGTAGTGGTTAGGTGGTTTAGGTAGGTTGGTATGATGATAAGGTGGGTTGGAAAGTGTAGGGCTAGATATTTTAGATACTAGTGGTTTGGGTAGGTTGTGGGCTAGGGGTGGTTTAGGGGTTTAGGGTTTGGTTAGGTGGGTTGGTTCTAGGGTGAGGTTTAGTGAGCTAGGTTAGGTGATTAGGCTAGGATTAGGCTAGGTTTAGGGAATTTAACTTAGGTTTAGGGAAGGATTAGGGAAGTGGGTTAGGTGATTAGGTTAGGATTAGGCCGGGATTAGGGAAGTAGGTTAGGTGATTAGGCTCGGATTAGGGGCGGATTAGGGTGGAAGGCTAGGATTAGGTATTTTGGGTTAGGTTTAGGTGAAGGAGCTCCCTTTGCATGGCCCATAGACCTTAACCACATCATGTTGGTGCAGCCCTAGGTTAGGTTTTGGCTAATTACAAGCTTAAACCCACTCAATTAGGCTAACCCACATGATTAACCCCAAACTTGACACACAAGTCAAGCTTAATTACAACCACACTTGATCTTATCCATCCCCACTCTCTCTCATGCCCATAATCCCACGTGAATTTCAAGTGGGCCTCACCTCCATTTATGAGAAGGTGATGTGGGCCATGGATATGGATATTGGATTGGATTTTTGAATCCAAATCCAAATCCAAGTCCATACATGGGTTTGGATTGGGATCTGGATATATATGGTCCAGATCCAATCCAAACTGAACTCTGACTCTTTCGAGCTATATTCGAAACGAACGGTTTGTGCGGGGCCTGACAGCATCAATGCTCCGTCTGCGTTGGGTCTTCGCCAACATGATCGTCCGCCTCTGTTTTCGCCTTCCGAAGATGACTTCAAAGGATGTTTTGATGATAACATGGTCTTAGACGTTCGAGATCCTGGGAGTGTGAATTTGATACAAGAGTTGCTGTGTCGGGCTCGACATGTGCTCTGGTTCCGGGCTCTTCTTAGCTCTCCTGGTCCTGTCTTGATCGGGCCAAGCCGCTTCGGGGTTTCAAAACATGTTTTAAAAAGGTTTTAAAAGTCATATTGTATGTTTTCAAAATATAGAGTTCAAAACATATGTACAGGGTTGTCTGGAAGGCTCTTGGGTTTCCAGACTCAAAATAGCCCTTTGGGGCTGCTTTTACAAAACCAGATGAATTTGAGAAATTCGTGGGATTTCGGGGTGTTTACAGACACACAAGTCAAGCTTAATTACAACACACACTTGATCTTATCCACCCCCCACTCTCTCTCATGCCCATAATCCCACGTGAAATTCAAGTGGGCCCCACCTCCATTTATGAGAAGGTGATGTGGGCCATGGATATGGATATTGGATTGGATCTCTGGATCCAAATCCAAATCCAAGTCCATATATGGGTTTGGATTGGGATCTGGATATATATGGTCCAGATCCGATCCAAACTGAACTCTGACTCCTTCGAGCTGTGTTTGAAACGAACGGTTTGTGCGGGGCCTGACAGCATCAGTACTTCGTCTTCATTTTGTCTTCGCCAACATGATCGTCCGCCTCTGTTTTCGCCTTCCGGAGATGACTTCAAACAATGTTTCGATGATAATAGGGTCTTGGACATTCGAGATCCTGGGGGTGTGGATTTGATACGAGAGTTGCTGTGCCGGGCTCGACATGTGCTCCGATTCTGGGCTCTTCTTGACTTTCCTGGTCCTGTCTGGATTAGGCCAAGCTGCTTCGGGGTTCCAAAACATGTTTTAAAAGGTTTTCAAAACTCATATTACATATTTTTGAAATATAAAGTTTAAAACATATATACAGGGTTGTCTAGAAGGCTCCTAGGTTTCTAGACTCAAAATAGCCCTTTGGGGCTGCTTTTACAAAACCAGATGGATTTGAGAAATTCGTGGGATTTCGGGGTGTTTACAGATGCCCCTCTTTGGCCTTGTCCAAATCGATTTGGATAAGGGCAAAGATGACAAACACCCCTTTCACTGTCTCCCTAGATCTATCCACGAAGAATATGGGATCACCCCAATTTTTTAGCAAAATCTCAATTTACAAACTCTGGTAGGAGGAGATATCACGCCAAAGGGATTGCTATGGAATCTGGTCCTAAAATGGGATCATGTTTATGCAAGTGCCATGCGTGGAATGCAGATGACATGGGTGTGGTGCCAAGAGTGGCGACCTCCCAGAGACCAGATGTGGTCAAACTCTAGAGACTTATAAGGCCTACTGCTCCAAGTGAGCAAAATCCTATGTTGTTCGATGTTCGGTTTTCAAAACTTATTTACAAAACTATTTACAAAAGGGACAACTGTCTTGAGTCTCGATCCTAAGGATCTCGAGCTCTTCGTATTTGCCCTTGTTTGAGTCTTAGCACTCGCTTATCTAGCGGAGGTTTTATAAGAAAATGAGTTGTATTTCAAATTCCTATGCCTTACTCGAAACGTCGAATTCTCAAACAAGATGAAATTCAAGTAAGTAAATCCTATTTTTACTTTAGGATTCCTCGAAATGAACCATGCTTTAGCTTGGGATAAGCGAGGGATGGGAAAGAGATACCATGGTCCCTTCTGAAGCGTCCCGTGGTTTGAGGCACAGAAGGCAGAAAACTGCTCTTTTTGAGCTTTTTGGCCTCTTTTTCCTTTTTTTCATCGAGGGTCTCCCTTTGGGAGTATTTTTTCTTTAATCCCTCCTTTTCACAAGAGAATCGATTTTTCTTTTGAATTCTGATTTCTTTCTTTTAGAAAGAGACTTTGAATGGGAAATTCCCTTTCTTTGGGCTTTTGTTTTCCTTTTGGAAGGAGAAGAGAAGAGGGGAGGACTTATCCCAAGCCTACACTCGATCCATTCCAGATCAGCCTATTTAGAAATAGCACGTACTACTTGCAAGTATCTTGCTATATTGAACTAGGCCTTTCTTTGTAAGAAGAAGGATTTTGAAATGTAACCGCAATTTTGAAGACTCCGCTTTTTCACAAGTGCGAATTCTCTTACTCAAGGTCACACGAGTTCGCCTTTGCACCTTATTCACATGTCTCAGGGCAGCTATCCCTAAAATTTTTCGAAAACTGGAATTTAATCCAGATCCTACACAAGATACTTCTTTAAGTATTGAATATTGATAGGATCTGCTAAATTCCTACCTTCTACATCGATCAACCAATACGAATTGTTCGTAGTGGTTGCTCGTACTACATAGGGTCCATCCCAGTAGGGGCGCCACTTGTCCAGGGGGTGTGGGCCACGATGATGGATGGTTTTTAAAACCAGATCCCCCACTTCAAAGTGGCGAGGTCTTATGTGTTTGCTATAATGTCGGGCTATCCTTTGCCGGTATGCATGAGCATGATCTATGGCAAGGAGTCACCTCTCATCTAGCAAGTCTAGTTCGGCCATCCTAGCATGCTGAAGCGTCTCTAGGGGGAGGTCGAGTGCTATGGATGTATGGAATGAATGTAGTTGAGTATGAATGGGAAGAATGGCGTGTGTGCCATAGACCAATTCGAATGGTGTGGCATTCGTGGGAGTCCGGATGGAAGTCCTGTAAGCCCATAAGGCTTCATCCAGCTTCTCGTGCCACGTCCTACCCTTCTCTAAGGTTTTCTCAATTATGCTAATGAGAGTCTTGTTTGTGGCTTCGGCTTGGCCGTTGCCTTGAGGGTAGTAGGGCGAGGAGAAGTGGTGAGTTATGCCATACGTGTTGCACAACTTAACCATCCGCTCATTCTTGAATGGGGTGCCATTATCAGACACAAGGTCTCGTGGAACCCCAAATCGAGCCAAGATATTCCTCCGGATGAAAGCCACCACATGTTGCCCCATTACGTTGGTTAGGGAAATGGCTTCCACCCACTTGGAGAAATACTCCGTGGCTGCTAAAATAAATCGATGCCCATTCGAGGCCTTTGGAAATATTGGGCCTACAATGTCAAACGCCCACATGGTAAATGGCCAGGGGCTGACCACGGCATGCAATGCAGATGAAGGGATATCAATGGCGTGCCCATGCACTTGACATGGATGACACTTCCTAACATGATCGTGACAATCCTTTTTCAGGGTGGACCAAAAATAGCCCCCTCTAAGTATTTTCATCGCCATCATGTTGGCATTAACATGACCTCCACATTCTCCATCATGGAACTCGTGCATCACTGTCCTAGCCTCCTCTAGGTCGATACACCTAAGCAGAATGCCGGTAAAACTTTTTTTGTATAAAACCCCACCCAGAATGGTGTATCGGGTCGAAATCTTACGAATGAATGCCTTATCTTTGGATGTGGCATCCTCGGCGAATCCCCCATTTTCTAAAAATTGTTTTATGTCATAAAACCAGGGTTTTTCAATAGACTCTGGGTTATTTTGGCAAATATCCAAGTCGTGTGTGGATGGGTGGGGCGCATGCCATATTTCCAAAGATCTGGTCCCCGAAATGGGATCGACCTTCAGGGCTGAACCCAAGGGGGAGAGGGCATCGGCGATGCCATTGTCCTCTCTTCCTACGTGTGTGAGTTTACACGATTGGAAGGACTGGACCAATCGAGTGGCCAACTCGTGATATGGAAGTAGTTTCTCATTACGTACTTGCCAAATTTTCAAAACCTGGTTTATGACAAGGAGCGAATCTCCAAAGACCTCGATGCATGATGCCCCTAGAGTTTTCGAAATCCTTAAGCCTTGTATGAGTGCTTCATACTCGGCTACGTTGTTGGAACATTCGAAATCTAAGTGGACTGCTATGGGAATCTCGCCCTTTTCAGGGGAGATTAGGATGACCCCGGCACCAGCCCCTCGTTGGTTTTGTGCCCCATCAAAATGCATCTTCCACACTTGGTTTTCGAAAGAATTTGCCAAAATGTGGTTTTGAAAATGGTTTTGCAATATGCCTTCATTAGGCATTTCGGCAAGAGTGGGATATGCGTCCTCTAAGGGGAATTCAGCCACGTAATCTGCTAGGGCTTGCCCCTTAATGGAGATCTGGTGATGGTATTTCAGGTCATACTCCATTAGAAGGAGTTGCCATTTGCCCAATCTACCCGTGAGAATGGGTTTTTCGAACAAGTGCTTGATTGGATCAAGCTTGGACACTATCCAGATCTCATGATCTAGGAAATAGTGTCTGAATTTCTGGCAGGCCCAGACTGGGGCGAAGCACGTCTTTTCCATGGCTTGATAATTTCGTTCATAAGCCAAGAGAGTTTTCGAAATGTAGTAGATGGCATATTCCTTATGGGTGTCATCCTCGTATTGAGCCAACAAGGCTCCTAAAGCATTTGCATGCACGGAGATGTATAATAAAAGCGGTTTTCCTTGCTTTGGAGGGTTCTGTAAACACCCCGAAATCCCACGAATTTCTCAAAATCCATCTGGTTTTATACAAGCCGCCCCAAAGGGCCATTTTTGAGTTTGGAAACCCAGGAGCCTTCCAAACAACCCTGTATATATGTTTTAAACTTTATCTTTCAAAAACATATGATATAGCTTTTGAAAACCCTTTTAAAACATGTTTTGAAACCCCGAAGTGGCTTGGCCTGATCAAGACAGGACCAGGAGAGCCAAGAAGAGCCCGGAACCGGAGCACCTGTCGAGCCCGGCGCAGCAACTCTTGTATCTGATTCACACCCCAGGATCTCGAACGTCCAAGACCCTGTTCTTATCAAAATAGCATTTGAAGTCATCTCCGGAAGGCAGAAACGGAGGCGGACGACTATGTTGGCGAAGACCCAACGCAGACGGAGTACTGATGCTGTCAGGCCCCGCACGAATCGTCCGTTTCGAACCCAGCTCGAAGGAGTCAGAGTTCAGTTTGGATTGGATCTGGACCATATATATCCAGATTCCAATCCAAACCCATATGTGGACTTGGATTCGGATTTGGATCCAGAGATCCAATCCAATATCCATATCCATGGCCCACATCACCTTCTCATAAATGGAGGTGGGGCCCACTTGAAATTCACGTGGGATATTGGGCATGAGAGAGAGTGGGGGTGAAAAATATCAAGAGTGTTGTATTAAGCTTGACTTGTGTGTCAAGTTTGGGTTTAATCTTGTGGGTTAGCCTAATTGAGTGGGTTTAAGCTTGTAATTAGCTAAAACCTAACCTAGGGCTGCACCAACATGGGGTGATCAAGGTCTATGGGCCATGCTAAGGGAGCTCCTTCACCTAAACCTAACCCAAAATGCCTAAACCTAGCCTAAACCCCTAATCCACCCCTAATCTGAACCTAATCACCTAACCCACTTCCCTAATACCGGCCTAATCCCAACCTAATCACCTAACCCACTTCCCTAATCCTTCCCTAAACCTAGATTAATTTCCCTAATCCTAGCCTAATCCTAGCCTAAACCACCTAACCTAGCTCACTAAACCTCACCCTAAAACCCAACCACCTAACCTAGCCCTAAACCCCTAAACCACCCTTAGCCCACGATTTATCAAAACACCTAGTTTTAAAATATCTGGCCCAACCCCATCCAGCCCACCTTATCTACATACTACCCTACCTAAACCACCTAACCACTACCCACAACCCAGCCCTAACCGACCTACCCATCCCCTATTTAAACCCCCCTCATTGTGGGCGGGTTTTCTAAGTGGGAACCACCCCTTCCATCCAGCCGGGCCCTCTCCTTCTCCCATTTCTCATCCAGCCGTGACCACTCCCCAGCAGCTCCAGCTCCTCCACCAGCCGCCACCTGCTCCGCCACCTTCCCTCTTCCGTCCACCACCACTGCCCCCCCAGCCGGACACCACCACCTCACTCAGCCGAACTCCCATCAACACTCGGCTTCCCTCTTCATCCACTCGCCACTCCACCCCATCCGGTAAGCCTTCTTTAACACTACTTAAACCCTTCTCTACCACCTCTCCACTCCCAGCCACCCACCACACCATCACCTTACTCACCCAATAGCCCTTCACCGCCACCACTCCCACTCGGCCAAACCTTAGCCGCCTCAACCGTTTGCTTCCTACCTAACTCACATTAACTATACCCGGCCACCCTATCAGATTTCCTAAGACTTGCCCGTGGCACTACCTTAAACCCACTATTCCCACTATTACCTAGTCCCATCCCCTAACTGGCCACCTTCCCATACTCCAGCCTTAGTCACCCTGGCAGCCCGCCACCACCATTTTAACTTAGCCGAACCTAGCACAACCCAAACCGCCGGCCACTACTCCCCCCCCTAGGTGTCCTCTTTCGCCTTCCCACTAGCTCACCTTTTAGGTCCAGTTTCCCTAAGTACCTAACTTCCCTAGTGACCCTAAGACTCACTTATTCAGCCACTCTAAACTCCCTACTTGGAGGCGCCGCCTACTTGCCACCGGCCCCCTTCGAGGCGTCTATCCCGCGCCCCACTTGTAGCCGGCCAGCACCCTTGATCACCTACCTTCGCGGAGCTCCCACTTGCAGCCCAAGGCCAAGCCTACGCTCAAGCAAGACCTCTACGGACCAGCTACTCGTAAGTGTCTAAACTCGGTCTTTAGTCATACACTTGCTTGAAATTCAATTTGATACGGGGTTGTAATAACGGAGCATAGTCTCCCCCCGCTTGTAATAACGTGGCTTGGCACAACCACACACGTGCACTCTCTTAGTCGTGCACAATTTTGAACACACACGGGCCTAATCAGCCCCTAATATATAAGTGTACGTATATATTTCATTTCCGAAGGGTTTTGTTTAAGTTGGGTGTGTTGTCTTTCAATTCGAACACTCTCACACACATTGAGCTTTCGCTCTTATTTGAAAGACCCAAATAAGGGCCGACCTATACTATTTGGGTTTCATTTCATGTCGTGTGAGTAAGTCTTTCAATTCGAACACTCTCACACACATTGAGCTTTCGCTCTTATTTGAAAGACCCAAGTAAGGGCCGACCTATACTATTTGGGTTTCATTTCATGTCTTGTGAGTAAGTCTTTCAGTTTAAACACTCTCACACACATTGAGCTTTCGCTCTTATTTGAAAGACCCAAGTAAGGGCCGACCTATACTATTTGGGTTTTATTTCTTGTCGTGTGAGTAAGTCTTTCAATTCAAGCACTTTCACACACATTGAGCCTTCGCTCTTACTCCCAAGACCTTAGTAAAGGCCTTATTGCAGTTATATTTGGGTTTCATTTATGTCGTGTGTGTAGTACTTCAATTCAAGCACTCTCACACACATTGAGCCTTCGCTCTTACTCCCAAGACCTTAGTCAAGGCCATACTGCAATTTATACTTGGGTTTTATTTCATGTCGTGTGTGTAAGTCTTTCGATTCAAGCACGCACCCACATTGAGCCTTCGCTCTCATTTGCAAGACCCGAGTAAGGGCTCATATACATAAGATATATACATATCTCCCTTCGGTTATTTCCCTTCGGTTATTTCCCTTCGGTTATTTCCCTTCTGTTATTTCCCTTCAGTATTGTCTTTACATTTCGGGTTTTCCCTTTGGAGTAGCGTGAGTTTGCATTGCATCTACGCCATACCACGAGGTAGGACGCATATTGCATCGAAGCAACCCCCGCTCGAATTCGCTCATGTAGTGGAGTGTTCATACCACACAAACTAGGCGACCCAAAAAGGGATAAAAGAAAAGACTTAGGCACGTGCAAATCCACGTGATCTAAAACATGCAATCGCATCTTAAAGACCCGAAATAAGACACCTCGAACCGTTTCGTAGACTTTCTCCCCAAAACTCGATTTTTGCAAAAGCGTACAGACTGACCCTTGCGCATCGGTGCAAGAAGGTCTGCGACGACAAGAGCTCACTTGCTCACAGTCGCCACGTTTAGAAGTCAGTGTTAATATATCTTCGCTAGCTTAAGTAAGCTAGCTGGCACGCCCTATTTGTATACATAGGCCTTAGACGCCCGATAAGATCCACTCAGAGCCACGAAAGAGGCGAAGAGGCGGGGATTTTCGCGCGTCTACAGGTTCAAAACGGGGGGATTAACCAAGTATGCCTTTAGTCTCTCGAAGGAGTTCTGACATTCGTCATCCCATAAGAATTTCGTGCCCTTCCTTAGCAGTTTATTGAAGGGTTCGCATCTAGTGGCCAGATTCGATATGAATCGGCGAACGGATTGTAAACGACCCTGGAGGCTACGGATTTGGGTGAGATTGGAGGGTGGAGCCATGTCTATGATGGCTCGACACTTAGAGGGGTCGACTTCTATTCCCCTTTGGCTCACCATAAAGCCTAGAAGCTTCCCTGATTCTACCCCGAACACACATTTTTGAGGGTTTAGCTTCACTTTGTAAAGCCTAAGCCTTTCAAAAATCTTTTGTAAACATTCGATATGGGTGCATCGGGTTTTGGATTTCGCAAAGAGATCATCTACATACACTTCTACAAGCTCATGAATTTGATCATGGAAGATCGTGGTCATGGCTCGTTGGTATGTTGCGCCGGCATTTTTCAAACCAAAGGGCATGAGTGTATAGCAGTACGTGCCCCATGGGGTTGTGAAGGTGGTCTTACCCTGATCTCGTGGACTTAGTTTGATTTGATTATAGCCTGAATAGCCATCCATAAATGAAAACATTTCATGATTTGCAGTACTATCGACTATCAAATCTATGTTTGGTAAAGGATAATTATCCTTTGGAGTGGCTTTATTCAGGTTTTTGAAATCGATGCATATTCGAATTTTCCCATTGGTTTTTCGAACTACAACAATATTTGATAACCAATCAGAATACGCAATGGGTTTTATAAATCTGGCTTTTAGCAGATCTTCTAAACCCTCTTTGACTTGCGTATGTACATTCGGGTGTATTTTCCTAAGCTTCTGCTTTATGGGTTTTACACCTGCATCTAAGGGAAGACGATGCTCGACAATGCTGGGATCTATGCCCGGCATGTCTTCATACGTCCATGCAAACACATCTAAATAGGTTCGTAGAAATGCAATGAATGCTAACCTTTCAATTTCATGCAAGCATGCGCCTATTTTGATGGTTTTGGGATTGGAATCATCCCCTAGGTTCACCTCTATGAAATCTCCTCCTACTGATTGGGAAGGTTTTTCGAAATCGAGAATTTTATGAAATTCTGGGAGCTCAGAAGTGGGATCTTCCTCAAGGGGATCCACTTCCAGGCTTTGATCATTCTCGTGGGCTATAGACCCAAGGGAATTTGATGCGTGGTTTTCAAAATGACTTGGTTTTGTACTTGGATTTTCAAGTGATTTTGAAACTTTTGGTCTGGCTATGCGGACGACGTTTCTTTCGAAATCCTTTAATTTTGTCAAAGTCCTACCAGGAGCAGCTATGTACAAAATCTTTTTGGTATTTTCCAAATTTTTGATTTTTTGGGTTTTTGTAAAACAAGAACTTTGGAAACTATACAAAGCACTCTATTTTCGAGTTTTTGTTTTACCATTGTTTTTGGTTTTTCTTGTTTTTTGATTTTTTCGATTTTAAGCTTTTCAAATGTTTTTGTATTTTTAGAAAAGGGATCTTCCGTCATACCTACAAAGGGAAAACACTACGGGTTAGGCTCGGAATAGGAGATCTAAATCGTAGATTTCTTCTAAAGCAGGTTTCGGGGCACCCTTGACCCAAGTGGTCACAGGGGGTGGCTCCAGCGGTATTCGGGGAGTATAGTCGATCCCATATCGGCTTGGATTGGCCCTAGGAAGGATGGGCTCTAGGAGACCCTGGTTCTGTGCCCCTAGACTCTCGTAGGGCGTATAGCCCATGTTCAACAACATGTTCCACGACTTTTTGTTTTTCGAAAAAGTATGATACAAGTCGTGGTCCTGGAACATGCTATCGTCCATATTGTGTTCATATGGCCTCTTGTCCGAGGGCTTTGGAAATAGGGAACGCTTGGATCGTCCTAGAATGGTTAGAATCGGGAGGGGGCCTGCTTTGGGCGACCCCTTCACACATACAACCTTCCTAGGGTTGTTTAACACGAGCCGAGGTGGCTCAATCACAATTTGCCCCAGGTTAGCCTCATGGGCCTAGGAGCTTGATAAACAAGGGGAGTTTATGATCCCCTGAAGCTGTGGGTGACTCTCACCTAGGATCACTACGACCTGGTCCCTAAAAGGGATCTTGACACACCTGTGGAAGGTGGATGGCACAACGCACAAACTGTGTATCCAGGGCCTTCCTAGCAACAGGTTATAATGGGGGTGGATGTCCAAGACATGGAACACCCCCGTGTGTTCGATTCCTCCCGTTTCCATTGGGAGTTCGATGGATCCTAAAGGTCTAGACGCATTCCTATCGTATCCAATGATAACGATGGGGCTTGGGTTCACTCAAGTCAAGGTGACTCCGATTTTATACACCACTTGAAGTGGAAGGATGTTGAGCCCTCCTCCACCATCGACTAGGCACCTGTCCAGAGAGTGGTTGTTTAGAACAACCTCGATATGCAGGGCCTGGTTATGGGTTTGTAGGGTCTATCTACATCATCTTCCGAGAAAGTGATGGGCAATTTTGCTCCTAATAAAGCCACTTGGGCAGACAAGGATTTCGGACTTATGTTCGAATCAACCTTGGCCCTTTCTAGAATTTTCTCTAATACAAGTCTATGCCTAGGTGAGGTTTTTATAAGCTCTAAGATAGACATGTGAATAGGAATCTTTGAAAGGTGGTTTTCGAAGTCATAAGGATTTAGGATGACTTTGTCCTTATCTGTTTTTGGCAGAACACTAGGGATACATGCTTTCGAGGGGCCAGGCACACTGACCACCTTTTGAGCTCCTTGAAGGTGCGGGAGTTGATAGATCCTCTCGGATCTAGTCACTTCCCCCATGACCAGCCTAGGGTTCACGCTAACTTTGGCTCTAAGGATGAGCTGAGGAGAACCTTGGATTTTTAAAGCTGGATTTTTAAATACCCCCCTTTGGAAGTGACTCCTTCGGGGATTTCAGGGAGTTCTATCATGCCCCGGGCAAGTAAGAGGTCTAGGACCTCCGACACAGGTTGCCCCAGCGGAGTGTACTCCCTTTTTTCAACCGGTTTTTGAAAATTTCGCTCCCTCTTATTTTCTAACTTTTCAAAATTTTTGGAAGTGCCCGCCACGCCTGGATCCACCCGAACATTGGTGATTTTATGGGGCTTTGCCCCTTTGTCCATCGTGGGTAGCCCGTATGTGATGGGCTTTTCCAAGCGGGTTTTAGAAACGGCACTTCCTTTCCACAAGTGATCGTATGTCCCTTTTCGCAAGTTGGTTTCGAAAAGGGAGGCCTTTTTGATCAACTTATGGAAAGTTGAGATCTCATGGAGCGAGAGAAGGGTTTTTAACTTGCTTTTAAAGTTATCCAGGATGAGCATGACTGCGCATCCTTTGGATATGGGCTCTCACACTTGGCCCAAAAGTGACCTCCATCTTATAATGAAGGCATGTACGTCTTCGTTCATCCCTTGCTTTGTATCCCTTAAGGTATTCAGGGTTGGCGTGACTTCTACGTTGTGTGCAAATCTTTGCATGAAGCAGTTCGCTAACTCTTCAAAAGTAGCGAACTGGCTTGAGTCGTAGGAAGCCAGCCATTTGGCAGTTGTGCCTTTAAGGGATAAAGGGAACCAATACACCCATTTCATCCAGTCCTTTTTCTTCTTATGGGCTCGACGTGAGAAAAGCTGCAAGTGAGACCTACGGTCTCCCAAGCCATCATACTGATGGAAGTTTGGTATTTCATCGTCACTGTCTGTTTCGTAATCCATAGGAAGGAAATCAGACAGGGCGTAGCTTATTTTCTCTTTATTCTGCCCTTTCAGCAACTGTTGTAGGGCTTTACGGTCCTTTTGTGTGCAGGACTCGTGGTATTGGTCGCCTTCCATTACGGAGGCCTCTTTGTGCTTGCGAGGTTTTTCAGATTTTTTCTTAGGCCTTTGTTCACCATTTGATGAACACGAATCGCCTACTTCAGCCTCTTGGCTAAGAGCATCGATTTTGGCCTCAAACTCCCTTCTCAGGTCCTCGATCTCATCTAGTTTTATTTTGTTTTTGAAAATCCTCCTAGAGTGAGAACTTGATGCGCATGAGCCTTGGCTCGACACTTCACTTGGATTGGATTTTGACATGCTTTTCAAGCTTTTTCAAAAATATCCTAAGTACAAGCAAAGAAAATAAGTTAAAATGACACCTTTTTACAAAATTTTCGCAAAACTTCTACCTTAAAACTCGATTTTTGAAAGGCTCACGTCCCACCGAGCGTGCCAATCTCTGTAGACGTGCGAAAATCCCCATGCCTCCTGCCTTTTCTGGGCTTGGAGTGGATCCTCTCGTGCGTCTAAGGCCTATTTATGTAAACAGGGCGTGCCAGCTAGCTTACCTAAGCTAGCGAAGATGTATTTTAAACTGACTTCTAATCGTGGCGACTGTGAGCGAGTGAGCTCTTGTCGTCGCAGACCTTCTTGCACCGATGCGCAAGGGTCAGTTTGTATGCTTTGCAAAAATCGAGTTTTGGGATAGAAAGCCTACAAAACGGTTCGAGGTGTCTAATTCGGGTTTTAGATGCGATTGCAGTTTTTAGATCACGTGGATTTGCACGTGCCTAAGTCTTTCCTTTTATCCCTTTATGGGGCACCTAGTTTGTGTGTTATGAACACTCCACTACATGGGCGAATTCGAGCGGGGCTTGCTTTGATGCAATATGCGTCCTACCTCGTGGTATGGTGTAGATGCAATGCAAACTCACGCTACTCCAAAGGGAAAACCCAAATGTAAAGACAATGCCGAAGGGAAATAACCGAAGGGAAATAACCGAAGGGAAATGACTTGAAATGTAAATGCCGAAGGGAGATATGTATATAGATTATGTATATGGGCCCTTACTCGGTTCTTACAAATAAGAGCGAAGGCTCAATGTGGGTGCGTGCTTGAATTGAAAGACTTACACACACGACATGAAATTAAACCCAAATATAACTTGTAGTATGGCCTTGATTAAGGTCTTGGGAAAAAGAGCGAAAGCTCAATGTGTGTGAGTGCTTGAATTGAAGTACTATGCACACAACATGAAATTAAACCCAAATAGTATAACACGGCCCTTACTTGGGTCTTTCAAATAAGAGCGAAGGCTCAATGTGTGTGAGTGCTTGAATTGAAAGACTTACACACACGACATGAAATGAAACCCAAATAGTATAGGTCGGCCCTTACTTGGGTCCTTCAAATAAGAGCGAAGGCTCAATGTGTGTGAGTGCTTGAATTGAAAGACTTACACACACGACATGAAATGAAACCCAAATAGTATAGGTCGACCCTTACTTGGGTCCTTCAAATAAGAGCGAAGGCTCAATGTGTGTGAGTGCTTGAATTGAAAGACTTACACACACGACATGAAATGAAACCCAAATAGTATAGGTCGGCCCTTACTTGGGTCTTTCAAATAAGAGCGAAGGCTCAATGTGTGTGAGTGCTTGAATTGAAAGACTTACACACACGACATGAAATGAAACCCAAATAGTATAGGTCGGCCCTTACTTGGGTTTTTCAAATAAGAGCGAAGGCTCAATGTGTGTGAGTGCTTGAATTGAAAGACAAATCACCCAACTTAAGCAAAAACCCTACAAAAATGAAAGTATATGTTTATACTTATGTATTAGGGGCTGATTAGGACCGTGTGTGTTCAAAATCATGCACAACTAAGAGAGTGCACGTGTGTGGGTGTGCCAAGCCAAGTTATTACAAGCGGGGGGAGACTATGCTCCGTTATTACAACCCCGTATCGATTTGAATCTCAAGCAAGTATACAACTAAAGACCGAGTTAGGCACTTACTAATAGCTGGTCCGAAGATGCCTTGCTTGGGCGTGGGCTTGGCCTTCGCCTTGGGCTGCAAAAGGGAGCTCCGAGAGCTTGAACGGCAAGGGGAGGTGCTGGCTGGATGTTCTTGGTGCACGGAAGAGGCGCCTTGAAGGTGGCCGGCTACTAGAGACGGGTTCTTTTTGGCGTGTTGGGCTAAAGGGCCTAAGCAGGGTCACTAAGGATAGGGTTTAGTTTTAAGGTAGGTTGTGCAAAGGGTGAACCTAAGGGAAGGTCTAACGAATCACCTAGGGTTGGCGGGTTGCTATGGTGGCCGAGTGAAATGACAGTTGGTTGGAGTGGCCGACTAGGAGGACTTAGTGGTGGCGGGTAGTTGGAGTGGCTAGGAGTGATGTAAGGTAGGGGAGCTAGCTAGGATATGGGGCCAGGTGGTAGTGGTTGTAGTAGGTGTATTGGGATGATACGGGCAGGTTTTGGGGAGTCGGATAGGGTGGTCGAATGGAGCTAAAAGGTCTAGGTGGTGGCGGGTAGTTACGGTGCTATGGGTTCGGCTGAGTGGGGCTGGTGGCTGCAAGTGGAAGGGCTGGTGTTAGGGTGCTATGGGAGTGGATTAGGTGGCTGAGGGTGGAGAGGGAGTGAAGAAGTAGTAAGGTAGGATGTAGGGGACTTACCGGGTGAAGAGATGGTGGCGGGTAGAAGGGAATCAACCGGATGATGGTGGTGGTGGTGGTGGTGTTCGACTGAAGGTAGTGGTGTAGGTGGTGGCGGGATGTGGAGCAGGTGGTGGCTGGATGTGGAGCAGGTGGAGGAGGTGGAGATTCGGCTGAGCTGGGGAAGTGGAGGACCCGACTGAAGGTGGGTGGGCTGCTAGATCATGAAACCCGCCCCCAAGGGGGGGGGGGGGGTTTATATAGGGCTGGGTTAGGTCGGTTAGGGCTGGGTTTGGGGTAGTGGTTAGGTGGTTTAGGTAGGGTGGTATGATGATAAGGTGGGCTGGAAAGGGTAGGGCCAGATATTTTAAATACAAGTGGTTTGGGTAGGTTGTGGGCTAGGGGTGGTTTAGAGGTTTAGGGTTTAGTTAGGTGGGTTGGTTCTAGGGTGAGGTTTAGTGAGCTAGGTTAGGTGATTAGGCTAGGATTAGGCTAGGTTTAGGGAAATTAACCTAGGTTTAGGGATGAATTAGGGAAGTGGGTTAGGTGATTAGGTTGGGATTAGGCCGGGATTAGGGAAGTAGGTTAGGTGCTTAGGCTCATATTAGGGGTGGATTAGGGTAGAAGGCTAGGATTAGGTGCTTTGGGTTAGGTTTAGGTGAAGGAGCTCCCTTTGCATGGCCCATAGAACTTAACCATATCATGTTGGTGCAGCCCTAGGTTAGGTTTTGGCTAATTACAAGCTTAAACCCACTTAATTAGGCTAACCCACATGATTAACCCCAAACTTGGCACACAAGTCAAGCTTAATTACAACACACACTTGATCTTATCCACCCCCCACTCTCTCTCATGCCCATAATCCCACATGAAATTCAAGTGGGCCCCACCTCCATTTATGAGAAGGTGATGTGGGCCATGGATATGGATATTGGATTGGATCTCTGGATCCAAATCCAAATCCAAGTCCATATATGGGTTTGGATTGGGATCTGGATATATATGGTCTAGATCCGATCCAAACTGAACTCTGACTCCTTCGAGCTGTGTTCGAAACGAACGGTTTGTGCGGGGCCTGACAGCATCAGTATTCCGTCTTCGTTGGGTCTTCGCCAACATGATCGTTCGCCTCTGTTTTCGCCTTCCGAAGATGACTTCAAACAATGTTTCGATGACAACCGGGTCTTGGACGTTCGAGATCCTGGGGGTGTGAATTTGATACGAGAGTTGCTGTGCCGGGCTCGACATGTGCTCCGGTTCCGGGCTCTTCTTAGCTTTCCTGGTCCTGTTTGGATTAGGCCAAGCTGCTTCGGGGTTCCAAAACATGTTTTAAAAGGTTTTCAAAACTCATATTACATATTTTTGAAATATAAAGTTTAAAACATATATACAGGGTTGTCTAGAAGGCTCCTAGGTTTCCAGACTCAAAATAGCCCTTTGGGGCTGCTTTTACAAAACCAGATGGATTTGAGAAATTCGTGGGATTTCGGGGTGTTTACAGCCACCTAGGTGTGTGTTATGAACACTCCACTACATGGGGCGAATTTGAGCGGGAGTACGGGGTTTGCTTCGATGCAATATGCATCCTAACTCGTGGTATGGTGTAGATGCAATGCAAACTCATGCTACTCCAAAGGGAAAACCCAAATGTAAAGACAATGCCGAAGGGAAATAACCAAAGGGAAATGACTTGTAATGTAAATGCCGAAGGGAAATACGTATATAAGGTATATATGGGCCCTTACTTGGTCTTGCAAATAAGAGCGAAGGCTCAATGTGGGTGCGTGCCTGAATTGAAAGACTACACACACGACATGAAATGAAACCCAAATATAACTTGCAATATGGCCTTAACTAAGGTCTTGGGAATAAGAGCGAAAGCTCAATGTGTGTGAGTGCTTGAATTGAAGTACTACGCACACAACATGAAATTAAACCCAACTATAAATTGCAATATGGCCTTAACTAAGGTCTTGGGAATAAGAGCGAAAGCTCAATGTGTGTGAGTGCTTGAATTGAAGTACTACGCACACAACATGAAATTAAACCCAAATATAAATTGCAATATGGCCTTAACTAAGGTCTTGGGAATAAGAGCGAAAGCTCAATGTGTGTGAGTGCTTGAATTGAAGTACTACGCACACAACATGAAATTAAACCCAAATAGTATAGCACGGCCCTTACTTGGGTCTAACAAATAAGAGCGAAGGCTCAATGTGTGTGCGTGCTTGAATTGAAAGACAACACACTCAACCCAAGCAAAACCCTACGTAAGTTAAAGTATATATATATGTTTATATCTTAGGGGCTGATTAGGCCCGTGTGTGTTCAAAATCGTGCACGACTAAGAGAGTGCATGTGTGTGTGGGTGTGCCAAGCCATGGTATTACAAGCGGGGGGAGACTATGCTCCGTTATTACAACCCCGTATCGAATTTAATTCAAGCAAGTTTACAACTAAGGACCAAGTTAGGCACTTACTTATAGCTGGTCCGAAGATGCCTTGCTTGAGTGTGGGCTTGGCCTTCGCCTTGGGCTACGAGAGGGAGCTCCTTGGAGTTGAATGGCAAGAGGGGCTGCTGGCCGAGTGCCTTAGGTGCGCGGGAAGGGCGCCTCAAAGGTGGCTGACTGTTATGAAGGGGTTGGCTTTGTGTGTTGGGCTAAGGTGACTAAGTAGGGTCACTAAGGGAGGGTGTAGTATTAGGAAATACGGCACTAAGTGGGAGCCTAAGGGAGTGTCTAAGGGAGTGTCTAAGGCTGGCGGGTGGCTGGCCGAGTGGATGTGTACAGTCGGTTGGAGTGGCCGACTAAGGGAGTCTTGGTGGTGGCCGGCTGCTAGGGTGGCTAGGGATGTGGTGGATGGGAAGGGAACTAGCTAGGGTATGGGGTAAGGTAGAGTTAGGGACTGATGGGAGGTAATAGGGGCAGGTCTTAGGGAGCTAGGTGGAGTGGTCGGGTGTTGCTAGGGGAAGTAATTCTAGGCAGGGATTGAAGTGGCTGAGGTTTGGCCGAATGGGTTGGATGGCGAGTAGGTGGCGCTGGGGTGAGGTGGTGGTGGTGTAGGTAGTTGAGAGTGGAGGGGGAGTGAAGAAGAGGTAGAGTGAAGGATGGGATACTAACCGAATGAAGAGGCGGTGGATGGAAGAGGAGCAGCCGAGTGGTTGAAGTGGATGGTTCGGCCAGATGGGAATGGTGGCGATGGGTGGTTGGCCGACTGGGGTGTGATGGTGCAGGTGGAGCAAGGTGGTGGCCGGCTGTGGTGCAGGTGGAGCAAGGTGGAAGGCTCGGTGGGAAGATGGCTGGAGTCGGCTGGGATCGGCTGGCTGGAAAAGAGATGGGAGAAGATGGAAAACCTGCCCCTTGGGGGGGGGGGGTTATATAGGGTTGAAGAGGCAGTTGGGGCTGGTATTAGGAAGGTGGTAAGGTGGTCTAGGGGTGGTGGTGTGGTGATAAGGTGGGTTGGTTTTGGGGAGGGGCCAGATATTTTGATACAAGGGGTTTTGGGTAGATGGTGTGCTAGGTTTAGGTGGGGTGGTTTAGGGGTTTAGGGTTTAGCTAGGTGGGTTGGTTTTGGGGTGAGGTTTAGTGAGGTGGGTTAGGTGATTAGGCTAGGATTAGGTTAGGTTTAGAGAAATTAACCTAGGTTTAGGGAAGGATTAAAGAAGTGGGTTAGGTGATTAGGTTGGGATTAGGCCGGGATTAGGGAAGTGGGTTAGGTGATTAGGCTAGGATTAGGACAGGATTAGGGTAAAAGGCTAGGATTAGGGGTTTTTGGTTAGGATTGGATTAAGGAGCTCCCTTTGCATGACCCATAGACCTTAATCACATCATGTTAGTGCAGCCCTAGGTTAGGTTTTGGCTAATTACAAGCTTAAACCCATGTTAATTAGGCTAACCCACATGATTAACCCCAAACTTGACACACAAGTGAAGCTTAATTACAAACACACTCTAATCTTATCCTCCCCCACTCTCTCTCATGCCCATAATCCCACGTGAAATTCAAGTGGGCCCCACCTCCATTTATGAGAAGGTGATGTGGGCCATGGATATGGATATTGGATTGGATCTCTGGATCCAAATCCAAATCCAAGTCCACACATGGGTTTGGATTGGGATCTGGATATATATGGTCCAGATCCAATCCAAACTGAATTCTGACTCCTTCAGGCTGTGTTCGAAACAAACAGTTTGTGCGGGGTCTGACAGCATCAGTACTCCGTCTGCGTTGGGTCTTCGCCAACATGATCGTCTGCTTCTGTTTTCGCCTTCCGAAGTTGATTTCAAGTAATGTTTTGATGATAACAGGGACTTAGACGTTCAAGATCCTGGGGGTGGATTCAATGCGAGAGTTGCTGTGCCGGGCTCGACTTGTGCTCCGGTTCTGGGCTCTCCTTAGCTTTTCTGGTTCTGTCTTGATTAGGCCAAGCTGCTTCGGGGTTCCAAAATGTGATTTAAAAGGTTTTTATACATATTTAAAACATATAAAGTTTAAAAGATATGTACAGGGTTGCCTGGAAGGCTCCTGGGTTTCCAGACACAAAATAGCCCTTTGGGGCTGCTTTTATAAAACCAGGTTGATTCGAGAAATTCATGGGATTTCGGGGTGTTTACAGATGCCCCTCTTTGGCCTTGTCCAAATCGATTTGGATAAGGGCAAAGATGACAAACACCCCTTTCAATGTCTCCCTAGATCTAACCACGAAGAATACAGGATTGTCCCAATCTTTAGCAAAATCTCAATTTTAGAACTCTGGTAGGAGGAGATATCACGCCAAAGGGATATGTATGGAATCTGGTCCTAAATGGGATCATGTTTATGCAAGTGCCATGAGTGGAATGCAGATGACATGGGTGTGGTGCCAAGAGTGGCGACCTCCCAGAGACCAGATGTGGTCGAACTCTAGAGACTTATAAGGCCTACTGCTCCAAGTGAGCAAATCCTATGCTGTTCGATGTTCGATTTTTCAAAATTTATTTACAAAACTATTTACAAAAGGGACAACTGTCTTGAGTCTCAATCCTAAGGATCTTGAGCTCTTCGTCCTTGCCCTTGTTTGAGTCTTAACACTTGCTTATCTAGCGGAGGTTTTATAAGAAAACAAGCTATATTTCAAATTCCTACGTCTTACTCAAAACGTCGAATTCTCAAACAAGGTGAAATTCAAGTAAGTAAATCCTATTTTTACTTTAGGATTCCTCGAAATGAATCATGCTTTAGCTTGGGATAAGCCAGGGATGGGAAAGAGATACCATGGTCCCTTCTGAAGCGTCCCGTGGTTTAAGGCATAGAGGGCGGAAAACTGCTCTTTTTGAGCTTTTTGGCCTCTTTTTCCTTTTTTCTCGTAGAGGGCCTCCCTTTGGGAGTATTTTTTCTTTAATCCCTCTTTTTCACAAGAGAATCGATTTTTCTTTTGAATTCTGGTTTCTTTCTTTTGGAAAGATACTTTTGAATGGGAAATTCCCTTTGTTTGGGCCTTTGTTTTCCTTTTGGAAGTAGAAGAGAAGAGGGGAGGACTTATCCCAAGCTCACACTCGATCCATTCCAGCTCAGCCTATTTAGAAATAGCACGTACTACTTGCAAGTATCTTGCTATATTGAACTAGGCCTTTCTTTGTAAGAAGAAGGATTTTGAAATGTAACCACGATTTTGAAGACTCCACTCTTTCACAAGTGTGAATTCTCTAACTCAGGGTCACACGATTTTGCCTTTGCACCTTATTCTCATGTCTCAGGGCAGTTATCCCTAAAATTTTTGAAAATTAGAATTTAATCCAAATCCTACACACGATACTTCTTTAAGTATTGGATATTGATAGGATCTGCTAAATTCCTACCTTCTACATCGATCAACCAATACGAGTTGTTCGTGGTGGTTGCTCGTACAACATAGGGTCCCTCCCACTTGGGGCGCCACTTTCCGAGTGGATGTGGGCCACGATAGTGGATGGTCTTTAAGACTAGTTCTCCCACTTCAAAGTGGCAAGGTCTCATATGTTTGCCATAATGTCAGGCTATCCTTTGCCGGTATGCACGAGCATGGTCCATGGCAAGGAGTCGCCTCTCATCTAGCAAATCTAGTTCGGCCATCCTAGCATGCTGAAGCGCCTCTAGGGGGAGGTCGAGTGCAATGGATGCATGGAATGAATGCAGTTGAGTATGAATAGGAAGAATGGCATTCATGGGGATCCGGATGGAAGTTCTATAAGCCCATAAGGCTTCATCCAGCTTCTCGTGCCACATCCTACCTGTAGACGCGCGAAAAAAAATCCCCGCCTCTCGCCTTTTCAGGGCTCGGAGCGGATCCTCTCGTGCGTCTAAGGCCTATTTATGCAAACAGGGCGTGCCAGCTAGCTTACCTAAGCTAGCGAAGATATGTTTAACTGACTTCTAAAAATGGCGACTGTGAGCAAGTGAGCTCTTGTCGTCGCAGACCTTCTTGCACCGATGCGCAAGGGTCAGTCTGTACGCTTTGCAAAAATTGAGTTTTGGGAGAGAAAGTCTACGAAGCGGTTCAAGGTGTCTATTTCGGGTCTTTTAGATGCGATTGCATGTTTTAGATCACGTGGATTTGCACGTGCCTAAGTCTTTTCTTTTATCCCTTTTCGGGCCACCTAGTTTGTGTGTTATGAACACTCCACTACATGGGCAAATTCGAGCGGGGCTTGCTTTGATGCAATATGCGTCCTACCTCGTGGTATGGCGTAGATGAAATGCAAACTCACGCTACTCCAAAGGAAAAACCCGAATGTAAAGACAATACTGAAGGGAAATGACTTGTAAAGTAAGTGCCGAAGGGAGATATGTATATAGAGTATGTATATGAGCCCTTACTCGGGTCTTGCAAATAAGAGCGAAGGCTCAATGTGGGTGCGTGCTTGAATTGAAAGACTTACACACACGACATGAAATTAAACCCAAATATAAATTGCAGCATGGCCTTGACTAAGGTCTTGGGAATAAGAGCGAAAGCTCAATGTGTGTGAGTGCTTGAATTGAAGTACTACGCACACGACATAAATGAAACCCAAATATAACTGCAATAAGGCCTTTACTAAGGTCTTAGGAATAAGAGCGAAGGCTCAACGTGTGTGAGAGTGCTTGAATTGAAAGACTTACCCACATGACATGAAATGAAACCCAAATATAAATTGCAGTAAGGCCTTTACTAAGGTCTTGGGAATAAGAGCAAAGGCTCAATGTGTGTGAGAGTGCTTGAATTGAAAGACTTACCCACACGACATGAAATGAAACCCAAATATAAATTGCAGTAAGGCCTTTACTAAGGTCTTGGGAATAAGAGTGAAGGCTCAATGTGTGTGAGAGTGCTTGAATTGAAAGACTTACCCACACGACATGAAATAAAACCCAAATAGTATAGGTCGGCCCATACTTGGGTCTTTCAAATAAGAGCGAAAGCTCAATGTGTGTGAGTGCTTGAATTGAAAGACTACGCACCCAACTTAAGCAAAACCCTTCAAAAATGAAAGTATATGTATATACTTATGTATTAGGGGCTGATTAGGCCCGTGTGTGTTCAAAATCGTGCACAACTAAGAGAGTGCATGTGTGTGGGTGTGCCAAGCCACGTTATTACAAGCGGGGGGAGACTATGCTCCGTTATTACAACCCCGTATCGAATTGAATCTCAAGCAAGTATACAACTAAAGATCGAGTTAGGCACTTACTAGTAGCTGGTCCGTAGAGGCCTTGCCTGAGCGTGGGCTTGGCCTTCGCCTTGGGCTGCAAACGGGAGCTCCGCGGGGATGAGTGACAAAGGGGTGTTGGCCGGCTGCAAATGGGGCGCGGGATAGGCGCCTTGATGGTGGCCAGCTGCAAGCAAGGGTGTCGCCTTGGTGTGGGGGATTAAAGGGGCTGGGCAATGTAAGTATGTAGGGTCACTAGGAGGGTATATAGTGTTAGGGAGTATGGCACTAAAGGAAGTTTAAGGGAAGACCGAATGGGACACCTAGGGGAAAAGAAATGGCTGGCCGAATGGAAGGGATAGTCGGTTGGAGTGGCCGACTAGGGGAATGTGGTGGTGGCGAGCTGCTAGGATGACTGAGGCTGGAGTATGGGAAGGAAGCTAGCTAGGTGATGGGGCTAGGTGGTAGTGGGTGTAGTGGGTATAAGGGAGTGCTATGGGCAGGTCTTAGGAAATCGGATAGGGTGGCCGAGTGTAGCTAGGGTAGTTAGGTAGTGGCGAATAGCTAGGGCGGCTGAGGCTTGGCCGAGTGGGAGTGATGGTGGCGAGTGGCTGATATTTAAGGTAAGGTGGTGGTATGGTGGGTGACTGGGAGTGGAGGGGGAGTGGAGAAGGAGCTAGGTAGAGTGTGGGGTACTTACCGAGTGAAGAGAAGGTGGCGCTCGGCTGGAAGGGAGTGGGGCAGGTAGTGATGCTCGGCCGGGAGGTGGTGGAGATGGCGGTGCAAGTGGTGGTGTGATGGAAAGTAGGTGGCGGTGCAGGCGGAGCAGGTGGAGCAGCTGGGGAAGTGGAGGAGTCGGCTGGACTTGGGGGAAGGAGAGGACCCGACTGGCTTGGAGAGGGCTTCTAGCTGGGAAAACCCGACCCCAAGGGGGGGGGTTTATATAGGGATGGGTAGGTCGGTTAGGGTTGGGTTTGGGGTAGTGGTTAGGTGGTTTAGGTAGGGTGGTATGAAGATAAGGTGGGCTGGAAAGGGTAGGGCTAGATATTTTAAATACTAGTGGTTTGGGTAGATTGTGGGCTAGGGGTGGTTTAGGGGTTTAGGGTTTGGTTAGGTGGTTGGGTTCTAGGGTGAGGTTTATTGAGCTAGGTGTAAACACCCCGAATTTTCCAAAAATCAAAAACTCTCAAAAATACAAAAAAGCTCGTTTGAGCCAAAACGACAACCTGTTTTAAAATATGAAAACAGGTACAAAAGGCAAAAGAAAAGCTCAGGCAAGAAGAGGATTCTAGCCCAGAATTTCAGAAGCCACCCCCTGTTTAAAAAGAGAAGAAAAAAGAGCTCGTTTGGAGAAAAGCCCGATAGAAGGGTAAAAATGTAATTTGGGTCAAAGAAAAAGCACAAAGCAGCTCCAAAATGCAGAAAGAAGCCCAGTACCTGAGGAAGTCGACAGAAGTCCGAGACACATCCCGTCAGAATGAAGAACGGAATCCGTGCGGCAATCTAAGTTCAATATCAACAGGAACCGGCCAAAAACCAAAACGGCGGACCGAAACAAACGCCGAAAAAGTCCTGAAAAGCAGAACACCGGTTGGAACAAAGACTTGGGGAAGACCTAGGCCAGAGTTGGGCGTCCGATGAATCAAAGCCCGCTCGAAACCGACGGTGAAAAGCACAAAAAAGGACCAGAAAACCAAATAGTAGAAGAAAAAGTTCGAACTGGATCTGGACCCAAAATATCCAGATCCAAATCCAAATTGTGTTTGGATTGGATCTCAAAATCCAAGATCCGAGATCCGAGATCCAAACCCAAATAAATATTTGGACTGGATCTGGATCTCAAAAATATCCGAGATCCATGATCCAGATCCAAACAGGGTTTGGATTGGATCCGGATAGCCAGACCCAAATCCAGGACCCAAGATCCAAGACCCACTTAAAACCTCTATAAATAGAGGTGAGTGGGCTGGAAATCATTCACGTGAAGTCTCCAGGAAACCCACTTCACATGAAATAAAGAGGGGGGGGGGATGAGAGAGAAAGTGGCTCATACGCCCAAAATGTTTTTTGTTTGAGATGGGTATTGGCCAAGGGCTGCACCAATGGTAGAAGCCTCTTCTTCAAAGCTGGGAACGTTGCATGGTGGAGCTTGGCGGCGTGAGTGGTGGCTGAAGCGGAGCTGCACCCTAGGTAAGCCTTAAAAACCTAATCTAACCCACCTCTTCCCTAACCTCTCTAGACCACCCATCAACCACCAAGAACCGCCCCTAAAAACACTACCTAAACAGCCAAGTCCTGGCCGATTTTTCCCAAAACATCTACCCTAGACAACCACCTAGCTAGGCTGCTCCAAGACCTAAACCTAGTTCGGCCACCACTTGGCCGAACTCCCCCCTTCAACCCAACCAAGTTTGGCCAGCTTTGGCCGAACTTCAACCTAACTCGAGCCACCTTGGCTCGAGTCCTTTTTCCCCAAAAACCCACGGCCTGCACCAGCAGGCCGTGTCCCCTTTTCCTACCCAAGGTGGCCTGCCCTTAAGGCAGGCCAACTACCTAAAAACCAGCCCAGCCCGTGGCTGGTTTTCCCCCTCCAACTACCTAAAACAGCCCGGCCAAAGGTGGCCGGGCTTCCTAGTTTTTCTTGTCAAAAACCTGGCCGGCCTTAGCCAGCCCACCTACCTAAGACCCACGGCCCGCTAGAGCTGGCCGTGTCCCACCTACAATCAACTAAGGCCTGCCCTAAAGGCAGGCCATCCCAGCCCAAAACCTTAGGCTAAGGGCTGGCCGTGAACCGGCCCCTAAGCTCACCTTGGCAACCTAGTGAACCCTACCTAAACCTGGCCATGTATCATCCCTAGCTTAACCGTGTCCCATCTTCAGCACCTAGACTAGGACCAACTACACCCTAATACCACTCTTACTCGAGCCACCTTGGCTCGAGTTTCACAAGATCTAAACCAAGGCCAAATGTTGGCCGAACCCTAGAGCAAACAACTACCACTCGAGCCACTTTGGCTCGAGTTTCACAAGACCTAAACCATATCCTATCACTCGAGCCACCTTGGCTCGAGTCATGCCTAATACCAGGTCCAAAACATGACCTAAACCAAGGCCAAGTGCTGGCCTAATCCTAAGCTTAAACATGACCTAAACCAAGGCCAAGTGCTGGCCTAATCCTAAGTCTAAACCTCACTAAACCTAAGGCCAAATGCTGGCCAAGTCCTAAACCAAAAAGCCTATCACTCGAGCCAAGGTGGCTCGAGCCATCCCTTACCCAAACCAGCCCCAAGCGGCCCTAAACCCGGTATAATTTGCAGCTCTCGGAACTCCAAGTCTCCCCAAGCTCTCAAGCTCTCCGGCTTCGCTCCCACGTGCCCCGGACTCCATGTAATGATGATGGACTCGCCTCTTGTATGAGCATAACTCAAGAATCTGGAAAATATGAGTTTATTTTGATATATATCAAGTTGTTTTTCGTGTTCAATTCAATTTGATACGGGGTTGTAATAACGGAGCATCGTCTCCCCCCGGATGTAATAACAGTGCTGGACACACGAGACACACACGTACACTCGAGCCTTTTCGCTCTTATCTCATACACAAGCACCACGTACACAATTGAGCCTTTTCGCTCTTATTATACGTACGTATTTCAATTAAGCTGGGTTGTTACATTAAGTCGTGTGAGTTTGTTTTTCAATTACACACTCGCACCCAAGAAACACCCGAGCATTTGCTCAAACACTTCACGCACATTTTGGCCTCAGAAGCCACTAAGATATAGCCATATCTATATACTTTCTGCTGCGTGAGTTTTTCCGGTTCAGTTGTGTACGCATTTCAATTCTGGGTTTTAAATTCAGTCGTGTGTGTTGTCTTTCAATTTATGCACATACACACACACCACAATTGAGCCTTTCCGCTCTTACATATATCTATATCTCCCTTCTGTTGCGTTTTACGGTTCAGTTGCGTGTGTTGCATTTCAATTTATACACAACACCCACGCACACATTGAGCCTTTCCGCTCTTAAGATATAGAGATATTTGAATTTCTGCAATTTACATTCAAGTCGTGTGAGTTGCATTCAATTTGGGTTTTCCCTTCTGTTAAGTCTTTAAATTTTGGGTTTTACATTCAAGTTGTGTGAGTTGCATTGCATACTCGCCATACTCGAGCTAGGTTGCATACCTGCAACGAACAAACCCGAATAAATCGTGCAAAACGCCCATCTTAGGCACTTGATGCACACACTCCATGCCTAAGGCAGATAAATTTTAGAGACTTAGGATCGCCCAAACCCAGTAAAAGTAAAAAATTCGCCAAACGCATGCTTTCTGAAGTTTTCAAACACCTGTTCATTCAAAAATCGAATTTGAGTTTAAATTGTTTCAAACGAAGTCTCTAAGCGTACAAACTGACCCTTGAGCGTCGGTTCAAGAAGGTTTGCGACGAAAAGATCCCGCTTGTCCACAATTGCCTTTCAAAAGTCAGATTTCTCAAAAACTACTTCGCTAGTTTGAGTAAGCTAGCTGGCACGCCCTAAAAGCGAACGTAAGCACGAAAAGGTTCACTTCAGGCCTAAGAACCCGCAAGTGAAAATTTTCCGTGTCTACAGTTTTGGCACGCCCGGTGGGACCCGGGACTTAAGCAGACTTCAAACAAACGAGTTATACTCAAATTTTCGAAAAAAAGAGTGTTTTTTTAAAAAATTGTGCATACTTAGGAAAATTGCATGAAAATGGATAGAAAGCTACAAAAATCTTCGTTGAGTAAACTAAAAGAGGTTTTAAAATCAGATAAAGCCCAAAGAGAGCTCGATGAGATTGAAAAAATATTTCAAAAGATGGATGCTTTAAGCAAGGAGCTTAAAACCCATCGAACACATAGCAGCTCTTCGAGGGCACATACATATCGTGAATTGAAAACCGATCTCAAACTCAACGAAGGATTGGAGATTAGAGACAAATCCCGGCAAAGGGATAAGTCGTCCACTCCTACAACTTCAAGCTTTTCAAAATCCATAGAAAAACCGAAAAAAGATTTTTCTATTTCAAAAAACCAAAAAAATCTTGAAAATTTGGAAAAAGACCAAAAAATTGAAAAACAAAATTTTGGAATTTCGAAAACTTCAAGTAAAAGTCCTAAGTCTAGTCCCACACATACAGTGGGACATGAAGTCCACACCCTACAAAGGAACAAGAGTGAAAAACAGGAAGGTTTCGAAAGGAAACGCCTCGTTAAACCCCGGGGGCTCAAAACAGAGTTACCCGGGAAAACGGCCTGCTCTCACCCTGAAAAGGTAGACAAGCCACAAAGAGGTATGCCTAAAACCCATCCTTCTCAAAACTCTCTTCTTCATATAGGGTCATCAGATGCATTGGATAACCCCTCTACACACACAAACCCACGAAATGTGCCTAGGTTAGAGAATTTTCAAGGTGCGCCAAATATCCCGCACCAGCCAAAAGAATTTCAAAAACAAAAACAAAAAGAAGTTGAAAAAATGGTAGACATGGAGACTCCTAATGCATGCATCAACATCTTAGGAACTCATAACCCTGCCATAGAAAAACCCACTTCTTTGAGCCTAGTCTTGTACCCTGGAACCAAGATTAGAGCTTTCAAACAAAAAACTCCAACCCTAGGGGCATCACGAGTTGCACCTAGGGAGCAGGTCAAAAATCTCAAGGGAGCAAGCTTGGCTTCCCTTGAAAAATATGTTTCCCAAACCCAGGACGTGTGGAAACCCAAGTTTTTCACCATCCTGAAAAATCCAAAGTTTTTCAAAGAACCAAGCCTGGTTTTCTTCGAGAAACATGTTTTCCAAAATAAAGTTGCGTGGAAGCCCAAGTCTTCCATTGCCCCGAAATATCCAAAACTCCTCGAGGGACCAAGCACGGCTTCCCTTGAGAAACAAATCTCCCAAACCAGGGTTGCATGGAAGCCCAAGTCTTCCATCGCCCCAGAATCCAAAATCCCAAGATCCAAAAGGGTATATATCCCCGACATGGATGATTCCCTGTTCCAAGACCATGATTTATACAAAAACTTTTCGAAAAACAAGAAGTCTTGGAACATGATTCTGAATATAGGATATAAACCCTACTAGGGCCTGGGAACCCAAAACCAAGGTAGGCTCGAACCTGTCCTACCTCAGGCCAATCGACAAAAGTATGGATTGGGCTACAGCCCACCCATACCCCCAGAGCCGCCACCTAAGACCATATGGGTCAAGGGTGCCCTATAGAACCTCTAAAACCCAAAACCCATGTCTTAGACCTATTGATTAGAGTCTGATTCATGAATGTTTTCTTTGTAGGTTCATGGGAAGATCCCTCCTTTTGAAAAAGCCAAAAAAAATTAGATATTTGCCAAAAAACCAAAAAAATTGAAAACCCAAAACAAAATCTCAAAAACATTTGGAAAAATAAAAATTCCAAAAAGAAATTTGTTTTAAAGCCTTTGGCCATATACAAAGTCCATTTTTGAAAATTGTAAAAATACTTTTCGAAAATTGTATATAACTCCCAAAAACCAAAAAATCCAAAAAGTTGATCTTGAACACCCTTTTGTCTAGAGCTTTTTCAAAATGAAAAGCTCGAGAATCACCAAAGCTAGGAGAAATAAAACCTCCGAACTTCCTGAAATTCGCAAGATCCTTGACTTATGCAAAGATTGGGGATTTTTAGAAACAAGCCTAACCCATAGTGTGTGCATAAGCGTCATGCATCACACTCTGAAATCATTCATGTGTATCGAGTCTAGACATCATCTTAGAACTCGAATTGTGGGGGGGTAATGAAAGTTGACCCCCTAAGTATCAAGCCTTCATAGACAGGTCTCCATACGAATCAAATCCAACACCTTCAAGGCAAATTTCAAAAAGAAATGAGAAACTCGAAAAAGGGTTAGCATTTCACAAAAGCCTTTTCAAAATTCTTTTGATAAAAACCTTCCATACATTTCAAGTCATGCATTGTCTGCTTTACTTGATCAAATGCCCCATGAAGGCACGAATTTTCAAAATGAATTCCAAAAACCCTGCTTGACCAAAATCAAGTATAGGAAACATATTTCAAATCAAAAGGGCTGGTATAGAACCATCTTCATATAGAAAGGGAGGATTTCCCAAAATTGCTTTCTCAAAAGGGATCAAAATTTTGAAAATTTAACCCTACATATACTTTGAAAAGAAAGATTTTCAAAACTTCAGGTTTATATGAAAACCTTGATTGTGTTGGATAAGAACATGAATCTCATGATGAAATATGGAGACCATGTCAAAATCAAAGCCCGATGGCCATGATGATCACTTAGGGTTGGTTGTGTTTTCCATCCTTGAGCAAAAAGTATCATGATCATGTTAGAAAAATCGTGGAAGTGCATGGACATGAACATACCATTGTCCATCCATAATCCTTTTGAAAAGCCATGGCCCTTCACCATGTGGCCATGCGAAATTTCCCTCAAGCTAGGGGCATTTTTAAATATAGCCCCTAGACACCTTCCATGAAGAAACGAATTTCATAGAATGCATCTCCTTCTTGACTTGTGAGATACATTTCATATATTCACTCTTGCATAAAATCGTGTATTTCCATTTTGAGTCACATGGAGTGCATAGCATGCATCATATCACCCCAAACAAAGCCCAAGAGGTGGGCAAACCTGAGTAGGAATGTCCCCATGTCTTCAAAAAGGGCAACAAAAATCAAAAATTTGTTGATGTTGTGGGTCGAAATTAGCAAAACCCCGAAAATGCCCGAATATTCAAAAGGGTTTATGTTAAATTCCTTTTTCGAAAAGATTTTGAAAAATCAAACTCCTTTGAAACTTCTTGAAAGAAGGATCGAAGTAGATTGTACAACCCTGAATGGAGGAATTTATACTTTTCGAAAGGTAGAGTTGTAAACACCCCGAAATCCCACGAATTTCTCAAAATCCATCTGGTTTTATACAAAGCAGCCCCAAAGGGCCATTTTTGAGTCTGGAAACCCAGGAGCCTTCCAGACAACCCTGTATATATGTTTTAAACTACATCTTTCAAAAAACATATGATATGGCTTTTGAAAACCCTTTTTAAAACATGTTTTTGAAACCCCGAAGTGGCTTGGCTCGATCAAGACAGGACCAGGAGAGCCAAGAAGAGCCCGGAACCGGAGCACCTGTCGAGCCCGGCGCAGCAACTCTTGTATCTGATTCACACCCCAGGATCTCGAACGTCCAAGACCCTGTTCTTACCAAAATATCATTTGAAGTCATCTCCGGAAGGCAGAAACGGAGGCGGACGACCATGTTGGCGAAGACCCAACGCAGACGGAGTACTGATGCTGTCAGGCCCCGCACGAATCGTCCGTTTCGAACCCAGCTCGAAGGAGTCAGAGTTCAGTTTGGATTGGATCTGGACCATATATATCCAGATTCCAATCCAAACCCATATGTGGACTTGGATTTGGATTTGGATCCAGAGATCCAATCCAATATCCATATCCATGGCCCACATCACCTTCTCATAAATGGAGGTGGGGCCCACTTGAAATTCACGTGGGATATTGGGCATGAGAGAGAGTGGGGGTGAAAAATATCAAGAGGGTTGTATTAAGCTTGACTTGTGTGTCAAGTTTGGGTTAATCATGTGGGTTAGCCTAATTGAGTGGGTTTAAGCTTGTAATTAGCTAAAACCTAACCTAGGGCTGCACCAACATGGGGTGATCAAGGTCTATGGGCCATGCTAAGGGAGCTCCTTCACCTAAACCTAACCCAAAATGCCTAAACCTAGCCTAAACCCCTAATCCACCCCTAATCTGAACCTAATCACCTAACCCACTTCCCTAATCCCGGCCTAATCCCAACCTAATCACCTAACCCACTCCCCTAATCCTTCCCTAAACCTAGATTAATTTCCCTAATCCTAGCCTAAACCTAGCCTAAACCACCTAACCTAGCTCACTAAACCTCACCCTAAAACCCAACCACCTAACCTAGCCCTAAACCACCCTTAGCCCACGATTTTCCCAAACCCCTAGTTTTAAAATATCTGGCCCAACCCCAACCAGCCCACCTTATCTACATACTACCCTACCTAAACCACCTAACCACTACCCACAACCCAGCCCTAACCGACCTACCCATCCCCTATTTAAACCCCCCTCATTGTGGGCGGGTTTTCCAAGTGGGAACCACTCCACCACCCAGCCGGGTCCTCTCCTTCTCCCATCTCTCACCCGTCTTCCCAGCAGCTCCAGCCCCACCAGCCGCCACCTGCTCCGCCACTCTCCCTCTTCCGTCCACCATCACTGCCCCCCCAGCCGGACACCACCACCTCACTCAGCCGGGCCCTCTCTTTCTCCCATCTTCCACCAGCCGACAGCCACCTTTGCCGCCACTCCTTCCCATTCGGTAAGTTCCCCTAACTCCCTCAAAACCACTCTCTACCACCTCTCCACTCTTAACCACCCATCTTCCCCTTTAGCTCCACCCCTTTGCCGCCACCACCTAAGCCTAGCCGAACCTAGGATAACCCAAGTGGCTGGCCACTGCTCAGCCACCATCTCCCATTCGGCCGATCCCCCCCTAGGTGTCCTATTTGGCCTTCCCACTAGCTCACCTTTTAGGGCCATTTTCCCTAAGTCCCTAACTTCCCTAGTGACCCTAAGACCCACTTAGTCAGCCACTCTAAACTCCCTACTTGGAGGCGCCGCCCACTTGCCACCGGTCCCCTTCGAGGCGTCCATCCCGCGCTCCATTTGCAGCCGGCCAACACTCTTGGTCACACACCTTCGCGGAGCTCCCATTTGCAGCCCAAAGCCAAGGCCACGCTCAAGCAAGACCTCTACGGACCAGCTACTTGTAAGTTTCTAAACTCGGTCTTTGATCATACACTTGCTTGAAATTCAATTTGATACGGGGTTGTAATAACGGAGCATAGTCTCCCCCCGCTTGTAATAACGTGGCTTGGCACAACCACACACGTGCACTCTCTTAGTCGTGCACAATTTCAAACCCACACGGGCCTAATCAGCCCCTAATATATAAGTGTACGTATATATTTCATTTCCGAAGGGTTTTGTTTAAGTTGGGTGTGTTGTCTTTCAATTTAAACACTCTCACACACATTGAGCTTTCGCTCTTATTGGAAAGACCCAAGTAAGGGCTGACCTATACTATTTGGGTTTCATTTCATGTCGTGTGAGTAAGTCTTTCAATTTAAACACTCTCACACACATTGAGCTTTCGCTCTTATTTGAAAGACCCAAGTAAGGGCCGACCTATACTATTTGGGTTTTATTTCTTGTCGTGTGAGTAAGTCTTTCAATTCAAGCACTTTCACACACATTGAGCCTTCGCTCTTACTCCCAAGACCTTAGTAAAGGCCTTATTGCAGTTATATTTGGGTTTCATTTATGTCGTGTGTGTAGTACTTCAATTTAAACACTCTCACACACATTGAGCCTTCGCTCTTACTCCCAAGACCTTAGTCAAGGCCATACTGCAATTTATATTTGGGTTTAATTTCATGTCGTGTGTGTAAGTCTTTCAATTCAAACACGCACCCACATTGAGCCTTCGCTCTTATTTGCAAGACCCGAGTAAGGGCTCATATACATAAGATATATACGTATCTCCCTTCGGTTATTTCCCTTCGGTTATTTCCCTTCGGTTATTTCCCTTCGGTTATTTCCCTTCTGTTATTTCCCTTCCGTATTGTCTTTACATTTCGGGTTTTCCCTTTGGAGTAGCGTGAGTTTGCATTGCATCTACGCCATACCACGAGGTAGGACGCATATTGCATCGAAGCAACCCCCGCTCGAATTCGCCCATGTAGTGGAGTGTTCATAACACACAAACTAGGCGACCCGAAAAGGGATAAAAGAAAAGACTTAGGCACGTGCAAATCCACGTGATCTAAAACATGCAATCGCATCTTAAAGACCCGAAATAGACACCTCGAACCGTTTCGTAGACTTTCTCCCCAAAACTCGATTTTTGCAAAAGCGTACAGACTGACCCTTGCGCATCGGTGCAAGAAGGTCTGCGACGACAAGAGCTCACTTGCTCACAGTCGCCACGTTTAGAAGTCAGTGTTGATATATCTTCGCTAGCTTAAGTAAGCTAGCTGGCACGCCCTATTTGTATACATAGGCCTTAGACGCACGATAAGATCCACTCCAAGCCACGAAAGGGGCGAAGAGGCGGGGATTTTCGCGCGTCTACAGAGATTGGCACGCCCGGTGGGACATGAGCCTTTTCAAAAATCGAGTTTACTTGTAGGAGTTTTGCGAAAATTTTATAAAGGTGTCGTTTTAACTTGTCTTCTTTGCTTTTACTTAGGAAAATTTTGAAAAAGGTTGAAAAGCATGTCAAAATCTAATCCAAGTGAAGTGTCGAGCCAAGGCTCATGCGCATCAAGTTCTCACTCTAGGAGGATTTTCAAAAACAAAATAAAACTAGATGAAATCGAGGACTTGAGAAGGGAATTTGAGGCCAAAATCGATGCTCTCAGCCAAGAGGCGGAAGTAGGCGATTCGTGTTCATCAAACGGTGAACAAAGGCCTAAAAAGAAAATTGAAAAACCTCGCAAGCAAAAAGAAGCCTCCGTAATGGAAGGCAACCAATACCACGAGTCCTTCACACAAAAGGACCGTAAAGCCCTACAGCAACTGCTGAAAGGGCAAAATAAAGAGAAAAGAAGCTACGCCCTGTCTGATTTCCTTCCTATGGATTACGAAACAGACAGTGACGATGAAATACCGAACTTCCATCGGTATGATGGCATGGGAGACCCTAGGTCTCACTTACAGCTTTTCTCACGTCGAGCCCATAAGAAGAAAAAGGACTCGATGAAATGGGTGTATTGGTTCCCTCTATCCCTTAAGGGCACAGCTGCCAAATGGCTGGCTTCCTACGACTTAAGCCAGTTCGCTACTTTTGAAGAGTTAGCGAACTGCTTCATGCAAAGATTTGCACACAACGTGGAAGTCACGCCAACCCTGAATACCCTAAGGGATACAAAGCAAGGCATGAACGAAGACGTACATGCCTTCATTATAAGATGGAGGTCTCTTTTAGGCCAAGTGCGAGAGCCTATATCCGAAGGATGCGCAGTAATGCTCATCCTGGATAATTTCAAAAGCGAGTTAAAAACCCTTCTCTCGCTCCATGAGATTTCAACTTTCCATAAGTTGATCAAAAAGGCCTCCCTTTTCGAAACCAACTTGCGAAAAGGGACATACGACCACTTATGGAAAGGAAGTGCCGTTCCCAAAACACGTGTGGAAAAGCCCATCGCATATGGGCTGCCCACAACGGACAAAGGGGCAAAGCCCCATAAAATCGCCAATGTCCGGGTGGATCCAGGCATGGCGGGCACTTCTAAAAATTTTGAAAAAATAGAAAATAAGAGAGAACGCAATTTTTCAAAACCAATTGAAAAACGGGAGTACACCCCGCTGGGGCAACCTGTGTCGGAGGTCCTAGACCTCTTACTTGCCCAGGGCATGATCGAACTCCCTGTAATCCCCGAAGGAGTCACGTCCAAAGGGGGGTATTTAAACCGATTTTGCAAGTATCATCGGCTCAAAGGCCATGATACCAAACGGTGCTTCTCTCTTCTAAATAAAATTGAGAACTTGATAGCGGAGGGCCGGCTCCAGGTCACTGCGGAATCTGAGCCACCTCAAGCTATCTTCAAGGAACCCTTTCCCAAACACGCCAGTGGCAGTGGGAAAGGAAAGGAGGTATGTACCCTCACCATTTCCAAGGAACTAGCGCGAAAGCCCGAACCTGGTCGACCTGCTTGTGCGCCCATCCTTGTACTATACAAGAGGCCCGCCCAAGTCGTCATTCGGGGACCATCAAAAGTGGAAACCCCGGCAAAACCAGTTTTGAAAATCCAAGGTTCTCCTCAGCTCATCCTTAGAGCCAAGTTTAGCGCGAACCCTAGGCTGGTCGTGGGGGAAGTCACTAGATCCGGGAGGATCTACCAACCCCCGCACCTTCAAGGTGCTCAAAAGGTGGTCAGTGTGCCTGGCCCCTCAAAAGCATGTATCCCTAGTGGTCTGCCAAAAGCAGATAAGGACAAAATCGTCCTAAATCCTTATGATTTCGAAAACCACCTTTCAAAGATTCCTATTCACATGTCTATCCTAGAGCTTATCAAAACCTCGCCTAGGCATAGACTTGTCTTAGAGAAAATTCTAGAAAGGGCCAAGGTTGATTCGAACATAAGTCCGGAGTCCTTGTCTGCCCAAATGGCTTTGTTAGGAGCAAAATCGCCCATCACCTTTTCGGAAGATGATGTAGATAGACCCTACGAAACCCATAACCAGGCCCTGCATATCGAGGTGGTTCTAAACAACCACTCTCTGGACAGGTGCCTAGTCGATGGTGGAGGAGGGCTCAACATCCTTCCACTTCACGTGGCGTACAAAATCGGAGTCACCTTGACTTCAGTGAACCCAAGCCCCATCGTTATCACTGGATACGATGGGAATGCGTCTAGGCCTTTAGGATCCATCGAACTCCCAATGGAAACGGGAGGGATCGAACACACGGGGGTGTTCCATGTCTTGGACATCCACCCCCATTATAACCTGTTGCTGGGAAGACCCTGGATACACAGTTTGTGCGCTGTGCCATCCACCTTCCACAAGTGTATCAAGATCCCTTTTAGGGACCAAGTCGTGGTGATCCTAGGTGAGAGTCACCCACAGCTTCAGGGGATCATAAACTCCCCTTGTTTATCGAGCTCCCAGGCCCATGAGGCTAACCTGGGGCAAATTATGGTTGAGCCACCTCGGCTCGTGTTGAACAGCCCTAGGAAGGTTGTATGTGTGAAGGGGCCGCCCAAAGCAGGCCCCCTCCCAACTCTAATCCTCCTAGGAAAACCCAAGCGTTCCCTGCTTCCAAAACCCCTGGACAAAAGGCCCTACGAGCCTAATATGGACGATAGCATGTTCCAGGACCACGACTTATATCCCATCTTTTCAAAAAACAAAAGGTCGTGGAACATGTTATTGAACATGGGCTACACGCCCTACAAGAGTCTAGGGGCACAAAACCAGGGTCTCCTAGAGCCCATCCTTCCTAGGGCCAACCCAAGCCGATATGGGATCGGCTATACTCCCCGAATACCGCCGGAGCCAACCCCTGTGACCACTTGGGTCAAGGGTGCCCCGGAGCCTGTCTTAGAAGAGACCTATGGTTTAGACCTCCTATTCCGAGTCTAACCCATAGTGTTTTCCCTTTGTAGGTATGACGGAAGATCCCTTTTTCTAAAAATACCAAAAACATTTGAAAAATTAAAATCCGAAAAAAATCGAAAAACAAGAAAAACCAAAAACAATGGAAAAGCAAAAACTCGAAAAAAGGGTGCTTTGTATAGTTCCCAAAATTCTTGTTTTACAAAAACCCAAAAAAATCGAAAATTTGGAAAATACCAAAAAGATTTTGTACATAGCTGCTCCTGGTAGGACTTTGGCGAAAGAAAAGGATTTCGAAAGAAACGTCGTCTGCATAGCCAGACCAAAAATTTCAAAATCACTTGAAAATTCAAATACAAAACCAGGTTATTTTGAAAACCACGCATCAAATTCCCTCGGGTCTATAGCCCACGAGAATGATCGAAGCCCAGAAGTGGATCCCCTTGAGGAAGATCCCACTTCTGAGCTCCCAGAATTTCATAGAATTCTCGATTTTGAAAGACCTTCCCAATCAGTAGGAGGAGATTTCGTAGAGGTGAACCTAGGGGATGATTCAAATCCCAAAACCATCAAAATAGGCGCATGCTTGCATGAAACTGAAAAGTTAGCATTCATTGCATTTCTACGGACCTATTTAGATGTGTTTGCATGGACGTATGAAGACATGCCGGGCATAGATCCCAGCATAGTCGAGCATCGTCTTCCCTTAGATGTAGGTGTAAAACCAATAAAGCAGAAGCTTAGGAAAATACACCCGAATGTACACACGCAAGTCAAAGAGGGTTTAGAAGATCTGCTAAAAGCCGGATTTATAAAACCCATTGCGTATTCTGATTGGTTATCAAATATCGTTGTAGTTCGAAAAACCAATGGGAAAATTCGAATATGCATCGATTTCAGAAACCTGAATAAAGCCACTCCAAAGGATAATTTTCCTTTACCAAACATAGATTTGATAGTCGATAGTACTGCAAATCATGAAATGTTTTCATTCATGGATCGCTATTCAGGCTATAATCAAATCAAACTAAGCCCACGAGATCAGGGTAAGACCGCCTTCACAACCCCATGGGGCACGTACTGCTATACAGTCATGCCCTTTGGTTTGAAAAATGCCGGCGCAACATACCAACGAGCCATGAACATGATCTTCCATGATCAAATTCACGAGCTTGTAGAAGTGTATGTAGATGATCTCTTGGCAAAATCCAAAACCCGATGCACCCATATCGAATGTTTACAAAAAATCTTCGAAAGGCTTAGGCTTTACAAAGTAAAGCTAAACCCTCAAAAATGTGTGTTTGGGGTAGAATCAGGAAAGCTTCTAGGCTTTATGGTAAGCCAAAGGGGAATAGAAGTCGACCCCTCTAAGTGTCGAGCCATCATAGACATGGCTCCACCCTCCAATCTCACCCAAGTCCGTAGCCTCCAGGGTCGATTACAATCTGTGCGCCGATTCATATCGAATCTGGCAACTAGATGCGAACCCTTCAACAAACTGTTGAGGAAGGGTACGAAATTCTTATGGGATGACGAATGCCAAAAGTCCTTCGAGAGACTGAAGGCATACTTGGTTAATCCCCCCGTTTTGAATCCTCCAAAGCAAGGAAAACCGCTTTTATTATACATCTCCGTGCATATAAACGCTTTAGGAGCCCTGTTGGCTCAATACGAGGATGACACCCATAAGGAGTATGCCATCTACTATATTTCGAAAACTCTCTTGGCTTATGAACGAAATTATCAAGCCATGGAGAAGACGTGCTTGGCCCTAGTCTGGGCCTGCCAGAAATTCAGACACTACTTCCTAGATCATGAGATCTGGATAGTGTCCAAGCTTGATCCAATCAAGCACTTGTTCGAAAAACCCATTCTCACGGGTAGATTGGGCAAATGGCAACTCCTTCTAATGGAGTATGATCTAAAATACCATCACCAGATCTCCGTTAAGGGGCAAGCCCTAGCAGATTACGTGGCTGACTTCCCCTTGGAGGACGCATATCCCACTCTTGTCGAAATGCCTGATGAAGGCATATTGCAAAACCATTTTCAAAACCACATTTTGGCAAATTCTTTCGAAAACCAAGTGTGGAAGATGCACTTCGACGGGGCACGAAACCAACGAGGGGCTGGTGCCGGGATCATCCTAATCTCCCCTGAAAAGGGCGAGATTCCCATAGCAGTCCGCTTAGATTTCGAATGTTCCAACAACGTAGCTGAGTATGAAGCACTCATACAAGGCTTAAGGATTTCGAAAACTCTAGGGGCATCATGCATCGAGGTCTTTGGAGATTCGCTCCTTGTCATAAACCAGGTTTTAAAAATTTGGCAAGTACGTAATGAGAAACTACTTCCATATCACGAGTTGGCCACTCGATTGGTCCAATCTTTCCAGTCGTGTAAGCTCACACACGTGGGAAGAGAGGACAATGGCATCGCCGATGCCCTCTCCTCCTTGGGTTCAGCCCTGAAGGTCGATCCCATTTCAGGGACCAGATCTTTGGAAATATGGCATGCGCCCCATCCATCCACACACGACTTAGATATTTGCCAAAACAACCCAGAGTCTATTGAAAAACCCTGGTTCTATGACATAAAACAATTTTTAGAAAATGGGGGTTCACCGAGGATGCCACATCCAAAGATAGGGCATTCATTCGTAAGATTTCGACCCGATACACCATTCTGGGTGGGGTCTTATACAAAAAGAGTTTTACCGGCATTCTGCTTAGGTGTATCGACCTAGAGGAGGCTAGGATAGTGATGCACGAGTTCCACGATGGAGAATGTGGAGGTCATGTTAATGCCAACATGATGGCGATGAAAATACTTAGAGGGGGTTATTTTTGGTCCACCCTGAAAAAGGATTGTCACGATCATGTTAGGAAGTGTCATCCATGTCAAGTGCATGGGCACGCCATTCATATCCCTTCATCAGCATTGCATTCCGTGGTCAGCCCCTGGCCATTTACCATGTGGGCGTTTGACATTGTAGGCCCCATATTTCCAAAGGCCTCGAATGGGCATCGTTTTATTTTAGCAGCCACGGAGTATTTCTCCAAGTGGGTGGAAGCCATTTCCCTAACGAATGTAATGGGGCAACATGTGGTGGCTTTCATCCGGAGGAATATCTTGGCTCGATTTGGGGTTCCACGAGACCTTGTGTCTGATAATGGTACCCCATTCAAGAACGAGCGGATGGTTAAGTTGTGCAACACGTATGGCATAACTCACCACTTCTCCTCGCCCTACTACCCGCAAGGCAACGGCCAAGCCGAAGCCACAAACAAGACTCTCATTGGTATCATTGAGAAGACCTTAGAGAAGGGTAGGAGGTGGCATGAGAAGCTGGATGAAGCCTTATGGGCTTATAGGACTTCCATCCGGACTCCCACGAATGCCACACCATTCGAATTGGTCTATGGCACAAACGCCATTCTTCCCATTCATACCCAACTGCATTCATTCCATACATCCATTGCACTCGACCTCCCCCTAGAGACGCTTCAGCATGCTAGGATGGCCGAACTAGATTTGCTAGATGAGAGGCGACTCCTTGCTATGGATCATGCTCGTGCATACCGGCAAAGGATAGCCCGACATTATAGCAAACACATGAGACCTCGCCACTTTGAAGTGGGAGATCTGGTCTTGAAAACCATCCACCATCGTGGCCCACACCCCCTAGGCAAGTGGCGCCCCAACTGGGATGGACCCTATGTTGTACGAGCAACCACTACGAACAATTCGTATTGGTTGATCGATGTAGAAGGTAGGAATTTAGCAGATCCTATCAATATTCAATACTTAAAGAAGTATCATATGTAGGATCTGGATTAAATTCCAGTTTTCGAAAACTTTACAGGGATAGCTGCCCTGAGACGTGTGAATAAGGTGCAAAAGCAATTCGTGTGACCCTAAGTGAGAGAATTCGCACTTGTGAAAGAGTGGAGTTTTCAAAATCGTGGTTGCATTTCAAAATCCTTCATCTTACAAAGAAGGGCCTAGTTCAACATAGCAAGATACTTGCAAGTAGTACGTGCTATTTCTAAATAGGCTGATCTGGAATGGATCGAGTGTAGGCTTGGGATAAGTCCTCCCCTCTTCTTTTCTCCTTCCAAAAGGAAAACAAAGGCCCAAATCAAAAGGGAATTTCCCATTTAAAGTCTCTTTCCAAAAGAAAGAAACCAGACTTGAAAAAGAAAAATCGATTCTCTTATAAAAAGAGGGATTAAAGAAAAAATACTCCCAAAGGGAGACCCTCTATAAAAAAGGAAAAAGAGGCCAAAAAGCTCAAAAAGAGCAGTTTTCCGCCTTCTATGCCTTAAACCACGGGACGCTTCAGAAGGGACCGTGGTATCTCTTTCCCATCCCTGGCTTATCCCAAACTAAACATAGTTCATTTCGAGGAATCCTAAAGTAAAAATAGGATTTACTTACTTGAATTTCATCTTGTTTGAGAATTCGACCTTTCGAGTAAGGCGTAGGGATTTGAAATGAAGCTTGTTTTCTTATAAAATCTCCGCTAGATAAGCGAGTGTTAAGACTCAAACAAGGGCAAGCACGAAGAGCTCGAGATCCTTAGGATCGAGGCTCAAGACAGTTGTCCCTTTTTGTAAATAGCTTTTGTAAATAAGTTTTGAAAACCGAACATCGAACAGCATAGGGTTTTTGCTCACTTTGAGCAGTAGGCCTTGTAAGTCTCTAGAGTTCGACCACACCTGGTCTCTGGAAGGTCGCCACTCTTGGCACCACACCCATGTCATCTGCATTCCACGCATGGTACTTGCATGAACATGATCCCATTTAGGACCAGATTTCATAAGTGAACCCTTTGGCGTGATATCTCCTCCTACCAGAGTTTGTAAAATTGAGATTTTGCTAAAATGGGACGATCCCATATTCTTCGTGGCTAGATCTAGGGAGACATCAAAAGGGGTGTTTGTCATCTTTGCCCTTATCCAAATCTATTTGGACAAGGCCAAAGAGGGGCATCTGTAAACACCCCGAAATCCCACGAATTTCTCAAAATCCATCTGGTTTTATACAAAGCAGCCCCAAAGGGCCATTTTTGAGTCTGGAAACCCAGGAGCCTTCCAGACAACCCTGTATATATGTTTTAAACTACATCTTTCAAAAAACATATGATATGGCTTTTGAAAACCCTTTTTAAAACATGTTTTTGAAACCCCGAAGTGGCTTGGCTCGATCAAGACAGGACCAGGAGAGCCAAGAAGAGCCCGGAACCGGAGCACCTGTCGAGCCCGGCGCAGCAACTCTTGTATCTGATTCACACCCCAGGATCTCGAACGTCCAAGACCCTGTTCTTACCAAAATATCATTTGAAGTCATCTCCGGAAGGCAGAAACGGAGGCGGACGACCATGTTGGCGAAGACCCCAACGCAGACGGAGTACTGATGCTGTCAGGCCCCGCACGAATCGTCCGTTTCGAACCCAGCTCGAAGGAGTCAGAGTTCAGTTTGGATTGGATCTGGACCATATATATCCAGATTCCAATCCAAACCCATATGTGGACTTGGATTTGGATTTGGATCCAGAGATCCAATCCAATATCCATATCCATGGCCCACATCACCTTCTCATAAATGGAGGTGGGGCCCACTTGAAATTCACGTGGGATATTGGGCATGAGAGAGAGTGGGGGTGAAAAATATCAAGAGGGTTGTATTAAGCTTGACTTGTGTGTCAAGTTTGGGTTAATCATGTGGGTTAGCCTAATTGAGTGGGTTTAAGCTTGTAATTAGCTAAAACCTAACCTAGGGCTGCACCAACATGGGGTGATCAAGGTCTATGGGCCATGCTAAGGGAGCTCCTTCACCTAAACCTAACCCAAAATGCCTAAACCTAGCCTAAACCCCTAATCCACCCCTAATCTGAACCTAATCACCTAACCCACTTCCCTAATCCCGGCCTAATCCCAACCTAATCACCTAACCCACTCCCCTAATCCTTCCCTAAACCTAGATTAATTTCCCTAATCCTAGCCTAAACCTAGCCTAAACCACCTAACCTAGCTCACTAAACCTCACCCTAAAACCCAACCACCTAACCTAGCCCTAAACCACCCTTAGCCCACGATTTTCCCAAACCCCTAGTTTTAAAATATCTGGCCCAACCCCAACCAGCCCACCTTATCTACATACTACCCTACCTAAACCACCTAACCACTACCCACAACCCAGCCCTAACCGACCTACCCATCCCCTATTTAAACCCCCCTCATTGTGGGCGGGTTTTCCAAGTGGGAACCACTCCACCACCCAGCCGGGCCCTCTCCTTCTCCCATCTCTCACCCGTCTTCCCAGCAGCTCCAGCCCCACCAGCCGCCACCTGCTCCGCCACTCTCCCTCTTCCGTCCACCATCACTGCCCCCCCAGCCGGACACCACCACCTCACTCAGCCGGGCCCTCTCTTTCTCCCATCTTCCACCAGCCGACAGCCACCTTTGCCGCCACTCCTTCCCATTCGGTAAGTTCCCCTAACTCCCTCAAAACCACTCTCTACCACCTCTCCACTCTTAACCACCCATCTTCCCCTTTAGCTCCACCCCTTTGCCGCCACCACCTAAGCCTAGCCGAACCTAGGATAACCCAAGTGGCTGGCCACTGCTCAGCCACCATCTCCCATTCGGCCGATCCCCCCCTAGGTGTCCTATTTGGCCTTCCCACTAGCTCACCTTTTAGGGCCATTTTCCCTAAGTCCCTAACTTCCCTAGTGACCCTAAGACCCACTTAGTCAGCCACTCTAAACTCCCTACTTGGAGGCGCCGCCCACTTGCCACCGGTCCCCTTCGAGGCGTCCATCCCGCGCTCCATTTGCAGCCGGCCAACACTCTTGGTCACACACCTTCGCGGAGCTCCCATTTGCAGCCCAAAGCCAAGGCCACGCTCAAGCAAGACCTCTACGGACCAGCTACTTGTAAGTTTCTAAACTCGGTCTTTGATCATACACTTGCTTGAAATTCAATTTGATACGGGGTTGTAATAACGGAGCATAGTCTCCCCCCGCTTGTAATAACGTGGCTTGGCACAACCACACACGTGCACTCTCTTAGTCGTGCACAATTTCAAACCCACACGGGCCTAATCAGCCCCTAATATATAAGTGTACGTATATATTTCATTTCCGAAGGGTTTTGTTTAAGTTGGGTGTGTTGTCTTTCAATTTAAACACTCTCACACACATTGAGCTTTCGCTCTTATTGGAAAGACCCAAGTAAGGGCTGACCTATACTATTTGGGTTTCATTTCATGTCGTGTGAGTAAGTCTTTCAATTTAAACACTCTCACACACATTGAGCTTTCGCTCTTATTTGAAAGACCCAAGTAAGGCCCGACCTATACTATTTGGGTTTTATTTCTTGTCGTGTGAGTAAGTCTTTCAATTCAAGCACTTTCACACACATTGAGCCTTCGCTCTTACTCCCAAGACCTTAGTAAAGGCCTTATTGCAGTTATATTTGGGTTTCATTTATGTCGTGTGTGTAGTACTTCAATTTAAACACTCTCACACACATTGAGCCTTCGCTCTTACTCCCAAGACCTTAGTCAAGGCCATACTGCAATTTATATTTGGGTTTAATTTCATGTCGTGTGTGTAAGTCTTTCAATTCAAACACGCACCCACATTGAGCCTTCGCTCTTATTTGCAAGACCCGAGTAAGGGCTCATATACATAAGATATATACGTATCTCCCTTCGGTTATTTCCCTTCGGTTATTTCCCTTCGGTTATTTCCCTTCGGTTATTTCCCTTCTGTTATTTCCCTTCCGTATTGTCTTTACATTTCGGGTTTTCCCTTTGGAGTAGCGTGAGTTTGCATTGCATCTACGCCATACCACGAGGTAGGACGCATATTGCATCGAAGCAACCCCCGCTCGAATTCGCCCATGTAGTGGAGTGTTCATAACACACAAACTAGGCGACCCGAAAAGGGATAAAAGAAAAGACTTAGGCACGTGCAAATCCACGTGATCTAAAACATGCAATCGCATCTTAAAGACCCGAAATAGACACCTCGAACCGTTTCGTAGACTTTCTCCCCAAAACTCGATTTTTGCAAAAGCGTACAGACTGACCCTTGCGCATCGGTGCAAGAAGGTCTGCGACGACAAGAGCTCACTTGCTCACAGTCGCCACGTTTAGAAGTCAGTGTTGATATATCTTCGCTAGCTTAAGTAAGCTAGCTGGCACGCCCTATTTGTATACATAGGCCTTAGACGCACGATAAGATCCACTCCAAGCCACGAAAGGGGCGAAGAGGCGGGGATTTTCGCGCGTCTACAAGAGTCTTCCAAAAACAAATTGGCGATATTTCAAAGAACCCTGGCTTACAAGATTAAGCCTTGTTCAAAATATCAAAATATTTTCGAATAGCAGATACTATTAAAAAATAGGACGATCTCATTTGAATCGAATAACCAAAGGGATAAGCCTTCCCCCATTCTATTTTCTCTCCAAAAAGGAAAATTGGCTGTGTTCAAAAGAAAGAAAAAAATCGAGAATACAAAAACTCCTCCGAAAGTGGTCTTCCCTTCATAAACAGGGAATACAAAAACTCCTCCGCAAGAGGTCTTCTCGTTTCAAAAGAAAAAAGGAGATATAAAAACACTCCTCCCAAAGAGGTCTTCCCTTCATAAACAGGGAATACAAAAACTCCTCCAAAGAGCTGCTCTCCTTTAAAGAAAAGAGGGATTAATGAAAAAATACTCCCAAAGGGAGACCCTCTATGAAAAAAAAGAAATAAAAAGCCAAAGCTCAAAGAGCGATTTTCCGACTCTTTGCCTAAAACCACGGGACGCTTCAGAAGGGATCGTGGTATCTCTTTCCCATATCCCTACGGTTTATCCCCGAGGAAAAAGATTCAAATTGGCGAAAATCCTAAAGTACGAATAAAATCGGCTTATTGGGATTTCATTTTGTTTGAGAACTCGACTCTGTTTTGTAGGAAATGGAACTTTGAAATGTTTTCCAAGTTTTCCTACCCAAAAACCTCTACTGAGTAGCAGGTATTGAAACCTGAATGAAGGGAAGTATGAAAAACGGAAGTCCTTTTTGATACATGCTAAAAGGAGTTCATTTTCAAAAAGAAAATTTTTCAAGAAAAACCCACGAATGTCAAAAAGACAAGGGTACAACTTGCTTAGAGCAGACAGCCTCAAAATGCTCTCTCTCCAAAGCTTGAAAACCCGAAAACGTCTAGAAGACATGGGTAAAACTTGCTCGAAGCGGCCTGCCTCAAAAGGCACTCTTCGGGCTCAAAACCCCAAAAACAAAAACGTTTTTCTCATGCATGCATCCAAAAATCGTCCATACATGATCATACATAGGGAAACTTAGAAAAAGTCCCCTTTTTGTTAAAAATCCCCACCTGTGGTAAAAGAAAATAGGGTTTTGCGAAATAAATGGTGTATTCTCGAGAAAATTTGAGAGAAAAACCAAAATGGGGTGTTATCTTCTTCGCCATTATCCAAATCAATTTGGATAATGCCGAAGAGGGGCATCTGTAAACACCCCGAATTTTCCAAAAATCAAAAACTCTCAAAAATACAAAAAAGCTCGTTTGAGCCAAAACGATAACCTGTTTTAAAATGTGAAAACAGGTACAAAAGGCAAAAGAAAAGCCCAGGCAAGAAGAGGATTCGAGCCCAGAATTTCAGAAGCCACCCCCTGTTCAAAAACAGAAGAAAAAAGAGCTCGTTTGGAGAAAAGCCCGATAGAAGGGTAAAAATGTAATTTGGGTCAAAGAAAAAGCACAAAGCAGCTCCAAAATGCAGAAAGAAGCCCAATACCTGAGGAAGTCGACAAAAGTCCGAGACACGTCCCATCAGAATGAAGAACGGAATCCGTGCGGCAATCTAAGTTCGATATCAACAGGAACCGGCCAAAAACCAAAACGGCGGACCGAAACAAACGCCGAAAAAGTCCTGAAAAGCAGAACACCGGTTGGAACAAAGACTTAGAGAAGACCCAGGCTAGAGTTGGGCGTCCGATGAATCGAAGCCCGCTCGAAACCGATGGTGAAAAGCACCAAAAAGGACAAGAAAACCAAGGAGTAGAAGAAAAAGTTTGAACTGGATCTGGACCCAAAATATCCAGATCCAGATCCAAATTGTGTTTGGATTGGATCTGGATCTCAAAATCCAAGATCCGAGATCCGAGATCCAAACCCAAATAAATATTTGGACTGGATCTGGATCTCAAAAATATCCGAGATCCATGATCCAGATCCAAATAGGGTTTGGATTGGATCCGGAATGCCAGACCCAAATCCAGGACCCAAGATCCAAGACCCACTTAAAACCTCTATAAATAGAGGTGAGTGGGCTGGAAATCATTCACGTGAAGTCTCCAGGAAACCCACTTCACATGAAATAAAGAGGGGGGGGAATGAGAGAGAAAGTGGCTCATACGCCCAAAATGTTTTTTGTTTGAGATGGGGATTGGCCAAGGGTTGCACCAATGGTAGAAGCCTCTTCTTCAAAGCTGGGAATGTTGCATGGTGGAGCTTGGCGGCGTGAGTGGTGGCTGGAGCGGAGCTGCACCCTAGGTAAGCCTTAGAAACCTAATCTAACCCACCTCTTCCCTAACCTCTCTAGACCACCCATCAACCACCAAGAACCGCCCCTAAAAACACTACCTAAACAGCCAAGTCCTGGCCGATTTTTCCCAAAACATCTACCCTAGACAACCACCTAGCTAGGCTGCTCCAAGACCTAAACCTAGTTCGGCCACCACTTGGCCGAACTCCCCCCTTCAACCCAACCAAGTTCGGCCAGCTTTGGCCGAACTTCAACCTAACTCGAGCCACCTTGGCTCGAGTCCTTTTTCCCCAAAAACCCACGGCCTGCACCAGCAGGCCATGTCCCCTTTTCCTACCCAAGGTGGCCTGCCCTAGGCAGGCCAACTACCTAAAAACTAGCCCAGCCCGTGGCTGGTTTTCCCCCTCCAACTACCTAAAACAGCCCGGCCAAAGGTGGCCGGGCTTCCTAGTTTTTCTTGTCAAAAACCTGGCCGGCCTTAGCCAGCCCACCTACCTAAGACCCACGGCCTGCTAGAGCAGGCCGTGTCCCACCTACAATCAACTAAGGCCTGCCCTAAAGGCAGGCCATCCCAGCCCAAAACCTTAGGCTAAGGGCTGGCCGTGAACCGGCCCCTAAGCTCACCTTGGCAACCTAGTGAACCCTACCTAAACCTGGCCATGTATCATCCCTAGCTTAACTGTGTCCCATCTTCAGCACCTAGACTAGGACCAACTACACCCTAATACCACTCTTACTCGAGCCACCTTGGCTCGAGTTTCACAAGATCTAAACCAAGGCCAAATGTTGGCCGAACACTAGAGCAAACAACTACTACTCGAGCCACTTTGGCTCGAGTTTCACAAGACCTAAACCATATCCTATCACTCGAGCCACCTTGGCTCAAGTCATGCCTAATACCAGGTCCAAAACATGGCCTAAACCAAGGCCAAGTGCTGGCCTAATCCTAAGCTTAAACATGACCTAAACCAAGGCCAAGTGCTGGCCTAATCCTAAGTCTAAACCTCACTAAACCTAAGGCCAAATGCTGGCCAAGTCCTAAACCAAAAAGCCTATCACTCGAGCCAAGGTGGCTCGAGTCATCCCTTACCCAAACCAGCCCCAAGCGGCCCTAAACCCGGTATAATTTGCAGCTCTCAGAACTCCAAGTCTCCCCAAGCTCTCAAGCTCTCCGGCTTCGCTCCCACGTGCCCCGGACTCCATGTAATGATGATGGACTCGCCTCTTGTACGAGCATAACTCAAGAATCTGGAAAATATGAGTTTATTTTGATATATATCAAGTTGTTTTTCGTGTTCAATTCAATTTGATACGGGGTTGTAATAACGGAGCATCGTCTCCCCCCAGATGTAATAACAGTGCTGGACACACGAGACACACACGTACACTCGAGCCTTTTCACTCTTATCTCGTACACAAGCACCACGTACACAATTGAGCCTTTTCGCTCTTATTATACGTACGAATTTCAATTAAGCTGGGTTGTTACATTAAGTCGTGTGAGTTTGTTTTTCAATTACACACTCGCACCCAAGAAACACCCGAGCGTTTGCTCAAACACTTCACGCACATTTTGGCCTCAGAAGCCACTAAGATATAGCCATATCTATATACTTTCTGCTGTGTGAGTTTTCCCGGTTCAGTTGTGTACGCATTTCAATTCTGGGTTTTAAATTCAGTCGTGTGTGTTGTCTTTCAATTTATGCACATACACACACACCACAATTGAGCCTTTCCACTCTTACATATATCTATATCTCCCTTCTGCTGCGTTTTACGATTTAGTTGCGTGTGTTGCATTTCAATTTATACACAACACCCACGGACACATTGAGCCTTTTCGCTCTTAAGATATAGAGATATTTGAATTTCTGCAATTTACATTCAAGTCGTGTGAGTTGCATTCAATTTGGGTTTTCCCTTCTGTTAAGTCTTTAAATTTTGGGTTTTACATTCAAGTTGTGTGAGTTGCATTGCATACTCGCCGTACTCGAGCTAGGTTGCATACCTGCATCGAACAAACCCGAATAAATCGTGCAAAACGCCCATCTTAGGCACTTGATGCACACACTCCATGCCTAAGGCAGATAAATTTTAGAGATTTAGGATCGCCCAAACCCAGTAAAAGCAAAAAATTCGCCAAATGCATGCTTTCTGAAGTTTTCAAACACCTGTTCATTCAAAAATCGAATTTGAGTTTAAATTGTTTCAAACGAAGTCTCTAAGCGTACAAACTGACCCTTGAGCGTCGGTTCAAGAAGGTTTGCGACGAAAAGATCCCGCTTGTCCACAATTGCCTTTCAAAAGTCAGATTTCTCAAAAACTACTTCGCTAGTTTGAGTAAGCTAGCTGGCACGCCCTAAAAGCGAACGTAAGCACAAAAAGGTTCACTTCAGGCTTAAGAACCCGCAAGTGAAAATTTTCCGTGTCTACACTAGGTTAGGTGATTAGGCTAGGATTAGGCTAGGTTTAAGGAAATTAACCTAGGTTTAGGGAAGGATTAGGGAAGTGGGTTAGGTGATTAGGTTGGGATTAGGCTGGGATTAGGGAAGTGGGTTAGGTGATTAGGCTCAGATTAGGGGTGGATTAGGGTGGAAGGCTAGGATTAGGTGTTTTGGGTTAGGTTTAGGTGAAGGAGCTCCCTTTGCATGGCCCATAGACCTTAACCACCTCATGTTGGTGCAACCCTAGGTTAGGTTTTGGCTAATTACAAGCTTAAACCCACCCAATTAGGCTAACCCACATGATTAACCCCAAACTTGACACACAAGTCAAGCTTAATTACAACACTCTTGATCTTATCCACCCCCACTCTCTCTCATGCCCATAATCCCACATGAATTTCAAGTGGGCCCCACCTCCATTTATGAGAAGGTGATGTGGGCCATGGATATGGATATTGGATTGGATTTTTGAATTCGAATCCAAATCCAAGTCCATACATGGGTTTGGATTGGGATCTGGATATATATGGTCCAGATCCAATCCAAACTGAACTCTAACTCCTTCGAGCTGGGTTCGAAATGGACGATTTGTGCGAGGTCTAACAGCATCAGTACTCCGTCTGCGTTAGGTCTTCGCCAACATGATTGTCCGCCTCCGTTTCTGCCTTCCGGAGGTGACTTCAAATGATATTTTGATAATAACAGGGTCTTGGACGTTCGAGATCCTGGGGGTATGGATTTGATACGAGAGTTGCTGTGCCGGGCTCGACATGTGCTCCGGTTCCGGGCTCTTCTTGACGTCGCTGGTCCTGTCTTGATTAGGCCAAGTTGCTTTGGGGTTTCAAAAACGTGTTTTAAAGGTTTTCAAAAGCCATATTATATATTTTTGAAATATGAAGTTTAAAACATATATACAGGGTTGTCTGGAAGGCTCTTGGGTTTCCAGACACAAAATGGCCCTTTGGGGCTGCTTGTACAAAACCAGGTTTGTTTTAAGAAATTTGTGGGATTTCAGGGTGTTTACAGATGCCCCTCTTTGGCCTTGTCCAAATAGATTTGGATAAGGGCAAAGATGGCAAACACCCCTTTCAATGTCTCCCTAGATCTATCCACGAAGAACATGGGATCGTCCACATTTTTAGCAAAAATCTCAATTTACAAACTCTGGTAGGAGGAGATATCACGCCAAAGGCTGCTACATGGAATCTGGTCCTAAATGGGATCGTGTTTATGCAAGTGCCATGCGTGGAATGCAGATGACATGGGTGTGGTGCCAAGAGTGGCGACCTCACAAAGACCAGATGTGGTCGAACTCTAGAGACTTACAAGGCCTACTGCTCCAAGTGAGCAAATCCTATGTTGTTCGATGTTCGGTTTTCAAAACTTATTTACAAAGCTATTTACAAAAGGGACAACTGTCTTGAGCCTCGATCCTAAGGATCTCGAGCTCTTCGTGCTTGCCCTTGTTTGAGTCTTAACACTCGCTTATCTAGCGGAGGTTTTATAAGAAAACAAGGCATATTTCAAACTCCTACGCCTTACTCGAAATGTCGAATTCTCAAACAAGATGAAATTCAAGTAAGTAAATCCTATTTTTACTTTAGGATTCCTCGAAATGAACCATACTTTAGCTTGGGATAAGCCAGGGATGGGAAAGAGATACCACGGTCCCTTCTGAAGCGTCCCGTGGTTTGAGGCACAGAAGGCGGAAAACTGCTCCTTTTGAGCTTTTTGGCCTCTTTTTCCTTTTTTTCATCGAGGGTCTCCCTTTGGGAGTATTTTTTCTTTAATCCCTCTTTTTTATAAGAGAATCGATTTTTCTTTTAAACTCTGGTTTCTTTCTTTTGGAAAGAGACTTTGAATGGGAAATTCCCTTTTGTTTTGGGCCTTTGTTTTCCTTTTGGAAGGAGAAGAGAAGAGGGGAGGACTTATCCCAAGCCTACACTCGATCCATTCCAGATCAGCCTATTTAGAAATAGCACGTACTACTTGCAAGTATCTTGCTATATTGAACTAGGCCTTTCTTTGTAAGAAGAAGGATTTTGAAATGTAACCACGATTTTGAAGACTCCACTCTTTCACAAGTGCGAATTCTCTCACTCAGGGTCACACGACTTTGCCTTTGCACCTTATTCACATGTCTCAGGGCAGCTATCCCTATAAAATTTTCGAAAAACGGAATTTAATCTAGATCCTACACATGATACTTCTTTAAGTATTGAATATTGATAGGATCTGCTAAATTCCTACCTTCTACATCGATCAACCAATACGAATTGTTCGTAGTGGTTGCTCGTACAACATAGGGTCCATCCCAGTTGGGGTGCCACTTGCCTAGGGGGTGTGGGCCACGATGGTGGATGGTTTTTAAGACCAGATCTCCCACTTCAAAGTGGCAAGGTCTCATGTGTTTGCTATAATGTCGGGCTATCCTTTGCCGGTATGCACGAGCATGATCCATGGCAAGGAGTCGCCTCTCATCTAGCAAATCTAGTTCGGCCATCCTAGCATGCTGAAGCGTCTCTAGAGGGAGGTCGAGTGCTATGGATGTATGGAATGAATGCAGTTGAGTATGAATGGGAAGAATGGCGTTTGTGCCATAGACCAATTCGAATGGTGTGGCATTCGTGGGAGTCCGGATGGAAGTCCTATAAGCCCATAAGGCTTCATCCAGCTTCTCGTGCCACGTCCTACCCTTCTCTAAGGTTTTCTCAATAATACTAATGAGAGTCTTGTTTGTGGCTTCGGCTTGGCCGTTGCCTTGAGGGTAGTAGGGCGAGGAGAAGTGGTGATTTATGCCATACGTGTTGCACAACTTAACCATCCGCTCGTTCTTGAATGAGGTGCCATTATCAGACACAAGGTCTCGTGGAACCCCAAATCGAGCCAAAATATTCTTCCGGATGAAAGCCACCACATGTTGCCCCATTACATTGGTTAGGGAAATGGCTTCCACCCACTTGGAGAAATACTCCGTGGCTGCTAAAATAAATCGATGCCCATTCGAGGCCTTTGGAAATATTGGGCCTACAATGTCAAACGCCACATGGTAAATGGCCAGGGGCTGACCACGGAATGCAATGCAGATGATGGGATATGAATGGCATGCCCATGCACTTGACATGGATGACACTTCCTAACATGATCGTGACAATCCTTTTTCAGGGTGGACCAAAAATAGCCCCCTTTAAGTATTTTCATTGCCATCATGTTGGCATTTACATGACCTCCACATTCTCCATCGTGGAACTCGTGCATCACTATCCTAGCCTCCTCTAGGTCGATACACCTAAGCAGAATGCCGGTAAAACTTTTTTTGTATAAGACCCCACTCAAAATGGTGTATCGGGTCGAAATCTTACGAATGAATGCCTTATCTTTGGATGTGGCATCCTCGGTGAATCCCCCATTTTCTAAAAATTGTTTTATGTCATAAAACCAGGGTTTTTCAATAGACTCTAGGTTGTTTTGGCAAATATCCAAGTCGTGTGTGGATGGGTGGGGCGCATGCCATATTTCCAAAGATCTGGTCCCTGAAATGGGATCGACCTTCAAGGCTGAACCCAAGGAGGAGAGGGCATCGGCGATGCCATTGTCCTCTCTTCCTATGTGTGTGAGTTTACACGACTGGAAGGATTGGACCAGTCGAGTGGCCAACTCATCATATGGAAGTAGTTTCTCATTACGTACTTGCCAAATTTTCAAAACCTGGTTTATGACAAGGAGCGAATCTCCAAAGACCTCGATGCATGATGCCCCTAGATTTTTCGAAATCCTTAAGCCTTGTATGAGTGCTTCATAATCGGCTACGTTGTTGGAACATTCGAAATCTAAGCGGACTGCTATAGGAATCTCGCCCTTTTCAGGGGAGATTAGGATGACCCCGGCACCAGCCCCTCGTTGGTTTCGTGCCCCATCAAAGTGCATCTTCCACACTTGGTTTTCGAAAGAGTTTGCCAAAATGTGGTTTTGAAAATGGTTTTCCAATATGCCTTCATCAGGCATTTCGACAAGAGTGGGATATGCGTCTTCTAAGGGGAATTCAACCACGTAATATGCTAGGGCTTGCCCCTTAATGGAGATCTGGTGATGGTATTTCAGATCATACTCCATTAGAAGGAGTTGCCATTTGCCCAATCTACCCATGAGAATGGGTTTTTCGAACAAGTGCTTAATTGGATCAAGCTTGGACACTATCCAGATCTCATGATCTAGGAAATAGTGCTTGAATTTCTGGCAGGCCCAGACTAGGGCCAAGCACATCTTCTCCATGGCTTGATAATTTCGTTCATAAGCCAAGAGAGTTTTCGAAATATAGTAGATGGTATACTCCTTATGGGTGTCATCCTCGTATTGAGCCAACAGGGCTCCTAAAGCCTTTGAATGCACAGAGATGTATAATAAAAGCGGTTTTCCTTGCTTTGGAGGATTCAAAATGGGGGGATTAACCAAGTATGCCTTCAGTCTCTCGAAGGACTTTTGGCATTCGTCATCCCATAAGAATTTCGTACCCTTCCTCAACAGTTTGTTGAAGGGTTCGCATCTAGTTGCAAGATTCGATATGAATCGGCGAACGGATTGTAATCGACCCTGGAGGCTACGGATTTGGGTGAGATTGGAGGGTGGAGCCATGTCTATGATGGCTCGACACTTAGAGGGGTCGACTTCTATTCCCCTTTGGCTCACCATAAAGCCTAGAAGCTTCTCTGATTCTACCCCGAACACACATTTTTAAGGGTTTAGCTTTACTTTGTAAAGCCTAAGCCTTTCGAAAATCTTTTGTAAACATTCGATATGGGTGCATCGGGTTTTGGATTTTGCAAAGAGATCATCTACATACACTTCTACAAGCTCATGAATTTGATCATGAAAGATCGTGGTCATGGCTCGTTGGTATGTTGCGTCGGCATTTTTCAAACCAAAGGGCATGACTGTATAGCAGTACGTGCCCCATGGGGTTGTGAAGGCGGTCTTACCCTGATCTCGTGGGCTTAGTTTGATTTGATTATAGCCTGAATAGCCATCCATGAACGAAAACATTTCATGATTTGCAGTACTATCGACTATCAAATCTATGTTTGGTAAAGGATAATTATCCTTAGGAGTGGCTTTATTCAAGTTTCTGAAATCGATGCATATTCGAATTTTCCCATTGGTTTTTCGAACCATAATGATATTTGACAACCAATCAGAATACACAATGGGTTTTATAAATCCAGCTTTTAGCAGATCTTCTAAACCCTCTTTGACTTGCGTGTGTACATTCGGGTGTATCTTCCTAAGCTTCTGCTTTATGGGTTTTACACCTGCATCTAGGGGAAGACGATGCTCGACAATGTTGGGATCTATGCCCGGCATGTCTTCATACGTCCATGCAAACACATCTAAATAGGTTCGTAGAAATGCAATGAATGCTAACTTTTCAGTTTCATGCAAGCATGCGCCTATTTTGATGGTTTTGGGATTGGAATCATCCCCTAGGTTCACCTCTATGAAATCTCCTCCTACTGATTGGGAAGGTCTTTCAAAATCGAGAATTCTATGAAATTCTGGGAGCTCAGACGTAGGATCTTCCTCAAGGGGATCCACTTCTGGGCTTTGATCATTCTCGTGGGCTATAGACCCGAGGGAATTTGATGCGTGGTTTTCAAAATGACTTGGTTTTGTACTTGGATTTTCAAGTGATTTCGAAATTTTTGGTTTGGCTATGCAGACGACATTTCTTTCGAAATCCTTTTCTTTTGCCAAAGTCCTACCAGGAGCAGCTATGTACAAAATCTTTTTGGTATTTTCCAAATTTTCAATTTTTTTGGGTTTTTGTAAAACAAGAACTTTGGGAACTATACAAAGCACTCTTTTTTCGAGTTTTTGTTTTTCCATTGTTTTTGGTTTTTCTTGTTTTTCGATTTTTTTGATTTTAAGCTTTTGAAATGTTTTTGTATTTTTAGAAAAGGGATCTTCCGTCATACCTACAAAGGGAAACACTACGGGTTAGACTCGGAATAGGAGATCTAAATCGTAGGTCTCTTCTAAGGCAGGTTCTGGGGCACCCTTGACCCAGGTGGTCACAGGGGGTGGCTCCGACGGTATTCGAGGAGTATAGCCGATCCCATATCGGCTTGGGTTGGCCCTAGGAAGGATGGGCTCTAGGAGACCCTGGTTCTGTGCCCCTAGACTCTTGTAGGGCGTTTAGCCCATGTTCAACAACATGTTCCACGACTTTTTGTTTTTCGAAAAAGTTGGATACAAGTCGTGGTCCTAGAACATGCTATCGTCCATATTGTGCTCGTATGGCCTCTTGTCCTGGGGCTTTGGAAATAGGGAGCGCTTGGGTTTTCCTAGAAGGATTAGAGTCGGGAGGGGGCCTGCTTTGGGCGGCCCCTTCACACATACAACCTTCCTAGGGTTGTTCAACACGAGCCGAGGTGGCTCAACCATAATTTGCCCCAAGTTAGCCTCATGGGCCTGGGAGCTTGATAAACAAGGGGAGTTTATGATCCCCTGAAGCTGTGGGTGACTCTCACCTAGGATCACTATGACCTGGTCCCTAAAAGGGATCTTGACACACCTGTGGAAGGTGGATGGCACAGCGCACAAACTGTGTATCCAGGGCCTTCCCAGCAACAGGTTATAATGGGGGTGGATGTCCAAGACATGGAACACCCCCGTGTGTTCGATCCCTCCCATTTCCATTGGGAGTTCGATTGATCCTAAAGGTCTAGACGCATTCCCATCGTATCCAGTGATAACGATGGGGCTTGGGTTCACTGAAGTCAAGGTGACTCCGATTTTGTACGCCACATGAAGTGGAAGGATGTTGAGCCCTCCTCCACCATCGACTAGGCACCTGTCCAGAGAGTGGTTATTTAGAACCACCTCGATATGCAGGGCCTGGTTATGGGTTTCGTAGGGTCTATCTACATCATCTTCCGAGAAAGTGATGGGCGATTTTGCTCCTAATAAAGCCACTTGGGCAGACAAGGATTCCGGACTTATGTTCGAATCAACCTTGGCCCTTTCTAGAATTTTCTCTAATACAAGTCTATGCCTAGGCGAAGTTTTTATAAGCTCTAGGATAAACATGTGAATAGGAATCTTTGAAAGGTGGTTTTCGAAGTCATAAGGATTTAGGATGACTTTGTCCTTATCTGCTTTTGGCAGAACACTAGGGATACATGCTTTTGAGGGGCCAGGCACACTGACCACCTTTTGAGCACCTTGAAGGTGCGGGGGTTGATAGATCCTCCCGGATCTAGTGACTTCCCCCACGACCAGCCTAGGGTTCGCGCTAAACTTGGCTCTAAGGATGAGCTGAGGAGAACCTTGGATTTTTAAAACTGGTTTTACCGGGGTTTCCACTTTTGGTGGTCCCCGAATGACGACTTGGGCGGGCTTCTTGTATAGTACAAGAATGGGCGCACAAGTAGGTCGACCAGGTTCTGGTTTTTGTGCTAGTTCCTTGGAAATGGTGAGGGTACATACCTCCTTTCCTTTCCCACTGCCACTAGCGTGTTTGGGAAAGGGTTCCTTGAAGATAGCTTGAGGTGGCTCAGGTTCCGCAGTGACCTAGAGCCGGCCTTCTGCTATCAAGTTCTCAATTTTATTTAAGAGGGAGAAGCAGCGTTTGGTATCATGGCCTTTGAGCCGATGATACTTACAAAATTGGTTTAAATACCCCCCTTTAGAAGTGACTCCTTCGGGGATTTTAGGGAGTTCTATCATGCCCTGGGCAAGTAGGAGGTCTAGGACCTCCGACACAGGTTGCCCCAGCGGAGTATACTCCCGTTTTTCAACCGGTTTTTGAAAATTTCGCTCCCTCTTATTTTCTAATTTTTCAAAATTTTTGGAAGTGCCCGCCACGCCTGGATCCACCCGGACATTGGCGATTTTATGGGGCTTTGCCCCTTTGTTCGTCGTGGGCAACCCATATGCGATGGGCTTTTCCAAGCGGGTTTTCGGAACGGTACTTCCTTTCCACAAGTGATCGTATGTCCCTTTTCGCAAGTTGGTTTCGAAAAGGGAGGCCTTTTTGATCAACTTATGGAAAGTTGAAATCTCATGGAGCGAGAGAAGGGTTTTTAACTCGCTTTTAAAGTTATCCAGGATGAGCATTACTGCGCATCCTTCGGATATGGGCTCTCGCACTTGGCCCAAAAGCGACCTCCATCTTATAATGAAGGCATGTACGTCTTCGTTCATGCCTTGCTTTGTATCCCTTAAGGTATTCAGGGTTGGCGTGACTTCTACGTTGTGTGCAAATCTTTGCATGAAGCAGTTCGCTAACTCTTCAAAAGTAGCGAACTGGCTTAAGTCGTAGGAAGCCAGCCATTTGGCAGCTGTGCCTTTAAGGGATAAAGGGAACCAATACACCCATTTCATCGAGTCCTTTTTCTTTTTATGGGCTCGACGCGAGAAAAGTTGCAAGTGAGACCTAGGGTCTCCCATGCCATCATACCGATGGAAGTTCGGTATCTCATCGTCACTGTCTGGTTCGTAATCCATAGGAAGGAAATCAGACAGGGCGTAGTTTCTTTTCTCTTTATTCTGCCCTTTTAGCAACTGCTGTAGGGCTTTACGGTCCTTTTGTGTGAAGGACTCGTGGTATTGGTTGTCTTCCATTACGGAGGCCTCTTTGTGCTTGCGAGGTTTTTTCAGATTTCTTTTTAGGCCTTTGTTCACCGTTTGATGAACATGAATCGCCTACTTCAGCCTCTTGGGTGAGAGCATCGATTTTGGCCTCAAACTCCCTTCTCAAGTCCTCGATTTCATCTAGTTTTATTTTGTTTTTGAAAATCCTCCTATAGTGAGAACTTGATGCGCATGAGCCTTGGCTCGACACTTCACTTGGATTGGATTTTGACATGCTTTTCAAGCTTTTTCAAAATATCCTAAGTACAAGCAAAGAAAACAAGTTAAAACGACACCTTTTATAAAATTTTCGCAAGACTTCTCCTTAAAAACTCGATTTTTGAAAGGCTCACGTCCCACCGGGCGTGCCAATCTCTGTAGACGCGCGAAAAAAAATCCCCGCCTCTCGCCTTTTCAGGGCTCGGAGCGGATCCTCTCGTGCGTCTAAGGCCTATTTATGCAAATAGGGCGTGCCAACTAGCTTACCTAAGCTAGCGAAGATATGTTTAACTGACTTCTAAACATGGCGACAGTGAGTAAGTGAGCTCTTGTCATCGCAGACCTTCTTGCACCGATGCGCAAGGGTCAGTCTGTACGCTTTGCAAAAATCGAGTTTTGGGAGAGAAAGTCTACGAAGCGGTTCGAGGTGTCTATTTCGGGTCTTTTAGATGCGATTGCATGTTTTAGATCACATGGATTTGCACGTGCCTAAGTCTTTTCTTTTATCCCTTTTCGGGCCACCTAGTTTGTGTGTTATGAACACTCCACTACATGGGCGAATTCGAGCGGGGCTTGCTTTGATGCAATATGCGTCCTACCTCGTGGTATGGCGTAGATGCAATGCAAACTGAGGCTACTCCAAAGGAAAAACCCGAATGTAAAGACAATACTGAAGGGAAATGACTTGTAAAGTAAGTGCCGAAGGGAGATATGTATATAGAGTATGTATATGAGCCCTTACTCGGGTCTTGCAAATAAGAGCGAAGGCTCAATGTGGGTGCGTGCTTGAATTGAAAGACTTACACACACGACATGAAATTAAACCCAAAATATAAATTGCAGCATGGCCTTGACTAAGGTCTTGGGAATAAGAGCGAAAGCTCAATGTGTGTGAGTGCTTGAATTGAAGTACTACGCACACAACATAAATGAAACCCAAATATAACTGCAATAAGGCCTTTACTAAGGTCTTAGGAATAAGAGCGAAGGCTCAATGTGTGTGAGAGTGCTTGAATTGAAAGACTTACCCACACGACATGAAATGAAACCCAAATATAAATTGCAGTAAGGCCTTTACTAAGGTCTTGGGAATAAGAGCGAAGGCTCAATGTGTGTGAGAGTGCTTGAATTGAAAGACTTACCCACACGACATGAAATGAAACCCAAATAGTATAGGTCGGCCCTTACTTGGGTCTTTCAAATAAGAGCGAAAGCTCAATGTGTGTGAGTGCTTGAATTGAAAGACTATGCACCCAACTTAAGCAAAACCCTTCAAAAATGAAAGTATATGTATATACTTATGTATTAGGGGCTGATTAGGCCCGTGTGTGTTCAAAATCGTGCACAACTAAGAGAGTGCACGTGTGTGGGTGTGCCAAGCCACGTTATTACAAGCGGGGGGAGACTGCTCCGTTATTACAACCCCGTATCGAATTGAATCTCAAGCAAGTATACAACTAAAGATCGAGTTAGGCACTTACTAGTAGCTGGTCCGTAAAGGCCTTGCTTGAGCGTGGGCTTGGCCTTCGCCTTGGGCTGCAAACGGGAGCTCCGCGGGGGTGAGCGACAAAGGGGTGCTGGCCGGCTGCAAATGGGGAGCGGGATAGTCGCCTTGATGGTGGCCGGCTGCAAGCAAGGGAGTCGCCTTGGTGTGGGGGATTAAAGGGGCTGGGCAAGGTAAGTATGTAGGGTCACTAGGAGGGTATATAGTGTTAGGGAGTATGGCACTAAAGGAAGTTTAAGGGAAGACCGAATGGGACACCTAGGGGAAAAGAAATGGCTGGCCGAATGGAAGGGATAGTCGGTTGGAGTGGCCGACTAGGGGAATGTGGTGGTGGCGAGCTGCTAGGATGACTGAGGCTGGAGTATGGGAAGGAAGCTAGCTAGGTGATGGGGCTAGGTGGTAGTGGGTGTAGTGGGTATAAGGGAGTGTTATGGGCAGGTCTTAGGAAATCGGATAGGGTGGTCGGTTGTAGCTAGGGTAGTTAGGTAGTGGCGAATAGCTAGGGCGGCTAAGGCTTGGCCAAGTGGGAGTGGTGGCGGCGAGTGGCTGATATTTAAGGTAAGGTGGTGGTATGGTGGGTGGCTGGGAGTGGAGAAGGAGCTAGGTAGAGTGTGGGGTACTTACCGAGTGAAGAGAAGGTGGCGCTCGGCTGGAAGGGAGTGGGGCAGGTAGTGATGCTCGGCCGGGAGGTGGTGGAGATGGCGGTGCAAGTGGTGGTGGGATGGAAAGTAGGTGGCGGCGCAGGCGGAGCAGGTGGAGCAGCTGGGGAAGTGGAGGAGTCGGCTGGACTTGGGGGAAGGAGAGGACCCGGCTGGCTTGGAGAGGGCTTCTAGTTGGGAAAACCCGCCCCCAAGGGGGGGGGGTTTATATAGGGATGGGTAGGTCAGTTAGGGCTGGGTTTGGGGTAGTGGTTAGGTGGTTTAGGTAGGGTGGTATGAAGATAAGGTGGGCTAGAAAGGGTAGGGCCAGATATTTTAAATACTAGTGGTTTGGGTAGATTGTGGGCTAGGGGTGGTTTAGGGGTTTAGGGTTTGGTTAGGTGGTTGGGTTCTAGGGTGAGGTTTATTGAGCTAGGTTAGGTGATTAGGCTAGGATTAAGCTAGGTTTACGGAAATTAACCTAGGTTTAGGGAAGGATTAGGGAAGTGGGTTAGGTGATTAGGTTGGGATTAGGCCGGGATTAGGGAAGTGGGTTAGGTGATTAGGCTCAGATTAGGGGTGGATTAGGGTGGAAGGCTAGGATTAGGTGTTTTGGGTTAGGTTTAGGTGAAGGAGCTCCCTTTGCATGGCCCATAGACCTTAACCACCTCATGTTGGTGCAGCCCTAGGTTAGGTTTTGGCTAATTACAAGCTTAAACCCACTCAATTAGGCTAACCCACATGATTAACCCCAAACTTGACACACAAGTCAAGCTTAATTACAACACTCTTGATCTTATCCACCCCCACTCTCTCTCATGCCCATAATCCCACATGAATTTCAAGTGGGCCCCACCTCCATTTATGAGAAGGTGATGTGGGCCATGGATATGGATATTGGATTGGATTTTTGAATCCGAATCCAAATCCAAGTCCATACATGGGTTTGGATTGGGATCTGGATATATATGGTCCAGATCCAATCCAAACTGAACTCTAACTCCTTCGAGCTGGGTTCGAAACGGACGATTTGTGCGAGGTCTAACAGCATCAGTACTCCGTCTGCGTTGGGTCTTCGCCAACATGATCGTCCGCCTCCGTTTCTGCCTTCCGGAGGTGACTTCAAATGACATTTTGATAATAACAGGGTATTGGACGTTCGAGATCCTGGGGGTATGGATTTGATACGAGAGTTGTTGTGCCAGGCTCGACATGTGCTCCAGTTCCGGGCTCTTCTTGACTTCGCTGGTCCTGTCTTGATTAGGCCAAGCTGCTTTGGGGTTTCAAAAACGTGTTTTAAAGGTTTTCAAAAGCCATATTATATATTTTTGAAATATGAAATTTAAAACATATATACTGGGTTGTCTGGAAGGCTCCTGGGTTTCCAGACTCAAAATGGCCCTTTGGGGCTGCTTGTACAAAACCAGGTTTGTTTTAAGAAATTCGTGGGATTTCGGGGTGTTTACACTACCCTTCTCTAAAGTCTTCTCAATTATGCTAATGAGAGTCTTGTTTGTGGCTTCGGCTTGGCCGTTGCCCTGAGGGTAGTAGGGCGAAGAGAAGTGGTGAGTTATGCCATACGTGTTGCACAACTTAACCATCCGCTCGTTCTTGAATGGGGTACCATTATCAGACACAAGGTCTCGTGGAACCCCAAATCGAGCCAAGATATTCCTCCGAATGAAAGCCACCACATGTTGCCCCAACACGTTGGTTAGGGATATGGCTTCCACCCACTTGGAGAAATACTTCGTGGCTGCTAAAATAAATCGACGCCCATTCGAGGCTTTTGGAAATATTGGGCCTACAATGTCAAACGCCCACATGGTAAATGGCTAGGGGCTGACCACGGAATGCAATGCAGATGATGGGATATGAATGGCGTGCCCATGCACTTGACATGGATGACACTTCCTAACATGATCATGACAATCCTTTTTCAGGGTGGACCAAAAATAGCCCCCTCTAAGTATTTTCATTGCCATCATGTTGTTAATAACATGACCTCCACATTCTCCATCGTGGAACTCATGCATCACTATCCTAGCCTCCTCTAGGTCGATACACCTAAGCAGAATGCCGGTAAAGCTCTTTTTGTATAGAACCCCACCCAAAATGGTGTATCGGGTCGAAATCTTACGGATGAATGCCTTATCTTTGGATGTGGCATACTCGGCGAATCCCCCATTTTTTAGAAATTGTTTTGTGTCTTAAAACCAGGGTTTTTCAATAGAATCAGGGTTATTTTGGCAAATATCCAAGTCGTGTGTGGATGGGTTGGGCGCATGCCATATTTCTAAAGACCGGATCCCGAAAATGGGATCGACCTTTAGGGCTGAACCCAAGGAGGAGAGGGCATCGGCGATGCCATTGTCCTCTCTTCCTACGTGTGTGAGTTTGCATGATTGGAAGGACTGGACCAATCGAGTGGCCAACTCGTGATATGGAAGTAGTTTTTCATTACGTACTTGCCAAATTTTCAAAACCTTGTTTATGACAAGGAGCGAATCTCCAAAGACCTCGATGCATGATGCCCCTAGAGTTTTCGAAATTCTTAAGCCTTGTATGAGTGCTTTATACTCAGCTACGTTGTTGGAACATTCGAAATCTAGGCGGACTGCAATGGGAATCTCGCCCTTTTCAGGAGAGATGAGGATGACCCCAGCACCAGCCCCTCGTTGGTTTCGTGCCCCATCGAAGTGCATTTTCCACCCTTGGTTTTTGAAAGAATTTGCCAAAATGTGGTTTTGGAAATGGTTTTGTAATATGCCTTCATCAGGCATTTCGACAAGTGTGGGATATGCGTCCTCCAAGGGGAACTCAGCCACATAGTCTACTAGGGCTTGCCCCTTAATGGAGATCTGGTGATGGTATTTCAGGTCATACTCCATTAGAAGGAGTTGCCATTTTCCCAATCTACCCGTGAGAATGGGTTTTTCGAACAAGTGCTTGATTGGATCAAGCTTGGACACTATCCAGATCTCATGATCTAGGAAATAGTGTCTGAATTTCTGGCAGGCCTAGACTAGGGCCAAGCACGTCTTCTCCATGGCTTGATAATTTCGTTCATAAGCAAAGAGAGTTTTCGAAATGTAGTAGATGGCATACTCCTTATGGGTGTCATCCTCGTATTGAGCCAACAGGGCTCCTAAAGCATTCGCATGCACGGAGATGTAGAGTAAAAGCGGTTTTCCTTGCTTTGGAGGATTCAAAATGGGGGGATTAACCAGGTACGCCTTTAGTCTCTTGAAGGACTTCTGGCATTCGTCATCCCATAAGAATTTTGTGCCCTTCCTTAACAGTTTGTTAAAGGTTCGCATCTAGTCGCCAGATTTGATATGAATCGGCGAACGGACTGTAAACGACCTTGGAGGCTACGGATTTGAGTGAGATTGGAGGGTGGAGCCATGTCTATAATGGCTCGACACTTAGAGGGGTCGACTTCTATACCCCTTTGGCTCACCATAAAGCCCAGAAGCTTCCCTGATTCTACCCCGAATACACATTTTTGAGGGTTTAGCTTTACTTTGTAAAGCCTAAGCCTTTTGAAAATCTTTTGCAAACATTCAATATGAGTGCATTGGGTTTTGGATTTCGCCAAGAGATCATCTACATACACTTCTACGAGCTCATGAATTTGATCATGGAAGATCGTGGTCATGGCTCGTTGGTATGTTGCGCCGACATTTTTCAAACCAAAGGGCATGACTGTATAGCAGTACATGCCCCATGGGGTTGTGAAGGTGGTCTTACCCTGATCTCGTGGACTTAGTTTGATTTGATTATAGCCTGAATAGCCATCCATAAACGAAAACATTTCATGATTTGTTGTACTATCGACTATCAAATCTATGTTTGGTAAAAGATAATTATCCTTTGGAAGGCTTTATTCAGGTTTCTGAAATCGATGCATATTCGAATTTTCCCATTAGTTTTTCGAACTACAACGATGTTTGACAACCAATCAGAATACGCAATGGGTTTTATAAATCCAAGTTTTAACAGATCTTCTAAACCCTCTTTGACTTGCGTGTGTAGATTTGGGTGTATTTTCCTAAGCTTCTGCTTTACGGGTTTTACATCGTGGGTAGCCCATAAGTGATGGGCTTTTCCAAGCGGGTTTTAGAAACGGCACTTCCTTTCCACAAGTGATCGTATGTCCCTTTTCTCAAGTTGGTTTCGAAAAGGGATGCCTTTTTTATCAACTTATGGAAAGTTGAGATCTCATGGAGCGAGAGAAGGGTTTTTAACTCGCTTTTAAAGTTATCCAGGATGAGCATGACTGCGCATCCTTCGGATATGGGCTCTCGCACTTGGCCCAAAAGTGACCTCCATCGTATAATGAAGGCATGTACGTCTTCGTTGATGCCTTGCTTTGTATCCCTTAAGGTATTCAGAGTCGGCGTGACTTCTACGTTGTGTGCAAATCTTTGCATGAAGTAGTTCGCTAACTCTTCAAAAGTAGCGAACTGGCTTAAGTCGTAGGAAGCCAGCCATTTGGCAGTTGTGCCTTTAAGGGATAAAGGAAACCAATACACCCATTTCATCGAGTCCTTTTTCTTCTTATGGGCTCGACGCGAGAAAAGTTGCAAGTGAGACTTAGGGTCTCCCATGTCGTCATACCAATGGAAGTTCGGTATTTCATCGTCACTGTTTGTTTCGTAATCCATAGGAAGGAAATCAGACAGGGCGTAGCTTCTTTTCTCTTTGTTTTGCCCTTTCAGTAGCTACTGTAGGGCTTTACGATCCTTTTGTGTGAAGGACTCGTGGTATTGGTTGCCTTCCATTATGGAGGCCTCTTTGTGCTTGTGAGGTTTTTCAGATTTTTTCTTAGGCCTTTGTTCACCGTCTGATGAACACGAATCGCATACTTCAGCCTCTTGGCTGAGAGCATCGATTTTGGCCTCAAATTCCCATCTCAGGTCCTCTATCTCGTCTAGTTTGATTTTGTTTTTGAAAATCCTCCTAGAGTGAGAACTTGATGCGCATGAGCCTTGGCTCGACACTTCACTTGGGTTGGATTTTGACATGCTTTTCAAGCTTTTTCAAAATTTCCTAAGTACAAGCAAAGAAAACAAAGTTAAAAACGACACCTCTTTGAAAAATTTTCGCAAGCTTCTAACTTAACTCGATTTTTGAAAGACTCACGTCCCACCGGGTGTGCCAAAATCTGTAGACACAGAAAAACCTCCGCCTCCCTGGTTTCTTAGGCTTGGGGCGAACCTTTTTGTGTGTCTAAGTCCTATTTGAATAAACAGGGTGTGCCAGCTAGCTTACCTAAGCTAGCGAAGATATATTTTAACCTGACTTCTAACGTGGCGACTGTGAGCAAGCAAGCTCTTGTCATCGCAGACCTTCTTGCACCGATGCGCAAGGGTCAGTCTGTACGCTTTAAAAATCGAGTTTTTTTTGGGGTAGAAAAAGCCTACAAAAGCGGTTCGAGGTGTTTGATTCGAGTCTTTTTAGTGCGATTGCAGTTTTTAGATCACGTGGATTTGCACGTGCCTAAGTCTTTCTTTTTATCCCTTTATGGGCCACCTAGGTGTGTGTTATGAACACTCCACTACATGGGGCGAATTTGAGCGGGAGTACGGAGTTTGCTTTGATGCAATATGCGTCCTAACTCGTGGTATGGCGTAGATGCAATGCAAACTCACGCTACTCCAAAGGGAAAACCCGAATGTAAAGACAATGCCGAAGGGAAATAACCGAAGGGAAATAACCAAAGGGAAATGACTTGTAATGTAAATGTCGAAGGGAAATACGTATATAAGGTATATATGGGCCCTTACTTGGGTCTTGCAAATAAGAGCGAAGGCTCAATGTGGGTGCGTGCTTGAATTGAAAGACTACACACACGACATGAAATGAAACCCAAATATAACTTGCAATATGGCCTTAACTAAGGTCTTGGGAATAAGAGCGAAAGCTCAATGTGTGTGAGTGCTTGAATTGAAGTACTACGCACACAACATGAAATTAAACCCAAATATAAATTGCAATACGGACTTAACTAAGGTCTTGGGAATAAGAGCGAAAGCTCAATGTGTGTGAGTGCTTGAATTGAAGTACTACGCACACAACATGAAATTAAACCCAAATATAAATTGCAATATGGCCTTAACTAAGGTCTTGGGAATAAGAGCGAAAGCTCAATGTGTGTGAGTGCTTGAATTGAAGTACTACGCACACAACATGAAATTAAACCCAAATAGTATAGCACGGCCCTTACTTGGGTCTTACAAATAAGAGCGAAGGCTCAATGTGTGTGCGTGCTTGAATTGAAAGACAACACACTCAACCCAAGCAAAACCCTACGTAAATTAAAGTATATATATGTTTATATCTTAGGGGCTGATTAGGCCCGTGTGCTTGAATTGAAAGACAACACACTCAATGCAGACGGAGTACTGATGCTGTCAGACCCCGCACAAACCGTTCGTTTCGAACACAGCCCGAAGGAGTCAGAATTCAGTTTGGATTGGATCTGGGCCATATATATCCAGATCCCAATCCAAACCCATGTGTGGACTTGGATTTGGATTTGGATCCAGAGATCCAATCCAATATCCACATCCATGGCCCACATCACCTTCTCATAAATGGAGGTGGGGCCCACTTGAATTTCACGTGGGATTATGGGCATGAGAGAGAGTGGGGGAGGATAAGATTAGAGTGTGTTGTAATTAAGCTTGACTTGTGTGTCAAGTTTAGGGTTAATCATGTGGGTTAGCCTAATTAAGGTGGGTTTAAGCTTGTAATTAGCCAGAACCTAACCTAGGGCTGCACCAACATGATGTGATTAAGGTCTATGGGTCATGTAAAGGGAGCTCCTTAATCCCATCCTAACCAAAAACACCTAATCCTAGCCTTTTACCCTAATCCTGTCCTAATCCTAGCCTAATCACCTAACCCACTTCCCTAATCCCGGCCTAATCCCAACCTAATCACCTAACCCACTTCCCTAATCCTTCCCTAAACCTAGGTTAATTTCCCTAAACCTAACCTAATCCTAGCCTAATCACCTAACCCACCTCACTAAACCTCACCCCAAAACCAACCCACCTAGCTAAACCCTAAACCTCTAAACCACCCCACCTAAACCTAGCACACCATCTACCCAAAACCCCTTGTATGAAAATATCTGGCCCTACCCCAAAACCAGCCCACCTTATCACCACACCACCCCTACCTAAACCACCTAACCACCCTCCTAATACCAGCCCAACCGACTTCTTCATGCCCTATATAACCCCCCCCCCAAGGGGCGGGTTTTAGAGGTTCGACCACCTTGGCCCTCCAGCCCAGCCGACTCCAACCTTGCTCCACTTGCCCCACATCCAGCCACCACCTACGCCACGGCCTCCCAGTCAAGCACCACCACCTGCTCCACCACACCCCAGCTGGCCAACCACCTGTCGCCACCACTTCCTTCGGCCGAACCATCCACCTCACCTGCCCGGCTGCTCCTCTTCCATCCGCCGCCTTCCATCACCATCGGTTAGTACCCCATCCTTCACTCCACCTCTTCTTCGCTCCCCCTCCACTCCCAGCCACCTACACCACCACCACATCACCCTAACACCAGCCACCTCCCATCCTACCCATTCGGCCAAACCTCAGCCACTCCAACTACCCGCCATTACCTAGACACCCTAGCTACACCCGGCCACTCCACCTAACTCCCTAAGACCTGCCCATATCACCTCACCACACCCGACCACTACCTTACCTCATACCCTAGTTAGCTTCCTTCCCATCTACCACAGCCCTAGCTACCTTAGCAACCACCACCACTGAGTCTCCCTTAGTCGGCCACTCCAACCGACTGTTATATACCCATTCGGCCAGCCACCCGCCAGCCACATACCTCCCTTAGACAACTCCCTTAGGCTCCCATTTAGTGCCATATTTCCTAACACTACACCCTCCCTTAGTGACCCTACTTAGTCACTTTAGCCCAACGCACAAAGCCAGCCCATTCCTAGCAGCCGGCCATCTTCAAGGCGCCCCTCCCGCGCACCATTTCCATCCGGCCAGCAACCCCTCCTGCCGTTCAACTCCGCGGAGCTCCCTCTTGCAGCCCAAGGCGAAGGCCAAGCCCACGCTCAAGCAAGACATCTTCGGACCAGCTATAAGTAAGTGCCTAACTCGCTCCTGAGTTGTATACTTGCTTAAAATTTAATTCGATACGGGGTTGTAATAACGGAGCATAGTCTCCCCCCGCTTGTAATAACGTGGCTTGGCACACCCACACACACGTGCACTCTCTTAGGTGTGCACGATTTTGAACACACACGGGCCTAATCAGCCCCTAATACATAAATATATATATATACTTTAACTTACGTAGGGTTTTGCTTAAGTTGGGTGTGTTGTCTTTCAATTCAAGCACTCACACACATTGAGCCTTCGCTCTTATTTGTAAGACCCAAGTAAGGGCCGTGCTATACTATTTGAGTTTCATTTCATGTCGTGTGTGTAAGTCTTTCAATTCAAGCACTCACACACATTGAGCCTTCGCTCTTATTTGTAAGACCCAAGTAAGGGCCGTGCTATACTATTTGGGTTTCATTTCATGTCGTGTGTGTAAGTCTTTCAATTCAAGCACTCACACACATTGAGTCTTTGCTCTTATTTGTAAGACCCAAGTAAGGGTTGTGCTATACTATTTGGGTTTCATTTCATGTCGTGTGTGTAAGTCTTTCCATTCAAGCACTCACACACATTGAGCCTTCGCTCTTATTTGTAAGACCCAAGTAAGGGCCGTGTTATACTATTTGGGTTTAATTTCATGTTGTGTGCGTAGTACTTCAATTCAAGCACTCACACACATTGAGCTTTCCCTCTTATTCCCAAGACCTTAGTTAAGGCCATATTGCAAGTTATATTTGAGTTTTATTTCATGTTGTGTGTGTAAGTCTTTCAATTCAAGCACGCACCCACATTGAGCCTTCGCTCTTATTTGCAAGACCCAAGTAAGGGCCCGTATATACCCTATATACATATCTCCCTTCGGCATTTACATTTACAAGTTATTTCCCTTCGGTTATTTCCCTTCGGCATTGTCTTTACATTCGGGTTTTCCCTTTGGAGTAGCGTGAGTTTGCATTGCATCTACGCCATACCACGAGTTAGGACGCATATTGCATCGAAGCAAACCCCGTACTCCCGCTCAAATTCGCCCCATGTAGTGGAGTGTTCATAACACACACCTAGGTGGCCCATAAAGGGATAAAAAGAAAGACTTAGGCACATGCAAATCCACGTGATCTAAAAACTGCAATCGCACTAAAAAGACTCGAATCAAACACCTCAAACCGCTTTCGTAGGCTTTTTCTACCCCAAAAAAAACTCGATTTTTAAAGCGTACAGACTGACCCTTGCGCATCGGTGCAGGAAGGTCTGCGACGACAAGAGCTCACTTGCTCACAGTCGCCACGTTAGAAGTCAGGATAAAATATATCTTCGCTAGCTTAGGTAAGCTAGCTGGCACGCCCTGTTTATACAAATAGGCCTTAAACACATGAGAGGATCCGCTCCAGGCCCTGAGAAGCCAAAGAGAGGCGGGGATTTTCCTGCGTCTACAGAGATTGGCACACCCGGTGGGACTGAGTCTTTCAAAAATCGAGTTAAGTTAGAAGCTTGCAAAAAATTTTCAAAGAGGTGTCATTTTTAACTTTGTTTTCTTTGCTTGTACTTAGGAAATTTTGAAAAAGCTTGAAAAGCATGTCAAAATCCAATCCAAGTGAAGTGTCGAGCCAAGGGTCATGCGCATCAAGTTCTCACTCTAGGAGGATTTTCAAAAACAAGATCAAACTAGATGAAATCGAGGACCTGAGAAGGGAATTTGAGGCCAAAATCGATGCTCTCAGCCAAGAGGCTGAAGTAGGCGATTCATGTTCATCAAACGGTGAACAAAGGCCTAAGAAAAAATCTGAAAAACCTCACAAGCACAAAGAGGCCTTCGTAATAGAAGGCAACCAATACCATGAGTCCTTCACACAAAAGGACCGTAAAGCCCTACAGCAGTTGCTGAAAGGGCAGAATAAAGAGAAAAGAAGCTACACCCTGTCTGATTTCCTTCCTATGGATTACGAAACAGACAGTGACAATGAAATACCGAACTTTCATCGGTATGATGGCATGGGGGACCCTAAGTCTCACTTGCAGCTTTTCTTGCGTCGAGCCCATAAGAAGAAAAAGGACTCGATGAAATGGGTATATTGGTTCCCTTTATCCCTTAAAGGCACAGCTGCCAAATGGCTGGCTTCCTACGACTTAAGCCAGTTCGCTACTTTTGAAGAGTTAGCGAACTGCTTCATGCAAAGATTTGCACACAACATAGAAGTCACGCCGACTCTGAATACCTTAAGGGATACGAAGCAAGGCATGAACGAAGACGTGCATGCCTTCATTATAAGATGGAGGTCACTTTTGGGCCAAGTATGAGAGCCCATATCCAAAGGATGCACAGTCATGCTCATCCTGGATAACTTTAAAAGCGAGTTAAAAGCCCTTCTCTCGCTCCATGAGATCTCAACTTTCCATAAGTTGATCAAAAAGGCATCCATTTTTGAAACCAACTTGAGAAAAGGGACATAAGATCACTTGTGGAAAGGAAGTGCCGTTTCTAAAACCCGCTTGGAAAAGCCCATCACTTATGGGCTACCCACGATGGACAAAGGGGCAAAGCCCCATAAAATCGCCAATGTCCGGGTGGATCCAGGTGTGGTAGGCACTTCCAAAAATTTTGAAAAACTAGAAAATAAAAGGGAGCGAACCTTTCAAAAACCGGTTGAAAAATGGGAGTATACACCGTTGGGGCAACCTCTGTCGGAGGTCCTAGACCTCCTACTTGCCCAAGGCATGACAGAACTCCCTGAAATCCCCGAAGGAGTCACTTCCAAAGGGGGGTATTTAAATCGATTTTGTAAGTATCATCGGCTCAAAGGCCATGATACCAAATGCTGTTTCTCCCTTTTAAATAAAATTGAGAACTTGATAGTGAGGGTCGGCTCCAGGTCACTGCAGAACCTGAGCCACCTCAAGCTATCTTCAAAGAACCCTTTCCCAAACACGCCAGTGGTAGTGGAAAAGGAAAGGAGGTATGTACCCTCACCTTTTCTAAGGAACTAGCACAAAAACCAGAGTCTGGTCGACCCACTTATGCACCCATTCTTGTACTATACAAGAAGACCGCCCAAGTCGTCATTCGGGGACCACCAAAAGTGGAATCCCCAACAAAACCAGTTTTAAAAATTCAAGGTGCTCCTCAACTCATCCTTAGAGCCAAATTTAACGCGAACCCTAGGCTGGTCGTGGGGGAAGTGACTAGATCCGGGAGGATCTATCAACCCCCGCACCTTCAAGGTGCTAAAAAGGTGGTCAATGTGCCTGGCCCCTCAAAAGCATGTATCCTTGGAGTTCTGCCAAAAGCAGACAAAGTCATCCTAAATCCTTATGACTTCGAAAACCACCTTTCAAAGATTCCTATCCACATGTCTATCCTAGAGCTTATACAAACCTCGCCTAGGAATAGACTCGTGCTAGAGAAAATTCTAGAAAGGGCCAAGGTTGATTCGAACATAAGTCTGGAATCCTTGTCTACCCAAGTGGCTTTATTAGGAGCAAAATCACCCATCACTTTCTCGGAAGATGATGTAGATAGACCCTACGAGTCCCACAACCAGGCCCTGCATATCGAGGTGGTTCTGAATAACCACTCTCTGGACAGGTGCCTAGTCTATGGGGGAGGAGGGCTCAACATCCTTCCACTTCATGTGGCGTATCAAATCGGAGTAACCTTGACTTCAGTAAATCCAAGCCCCATCGTTATCACTAGATACGATGGGAATGCGTCTAGGCCTTTAGGATCCATCGAACTCCCAATGGAAACGAGAGGAATCACACACACGGGGGTGTTCCGTGTCTTGGACATCCACCCCCATTATAACCTGTTGTTGGGAAGGCCCTGGATACACTGTTTGTGCGCTGTGCCATCCACCTTCCACAGGTATGTCAAGATCTCTTTCAGGGACCAGGTCATAGTGATCCTAGGTGAGAGTCACCCACAGCTTCAGGGGATCATAAACTCCCCTTGTTTATCAAGCTCCCAGGCCCATGAGGCTAACCTGGGGCAAATTGTGATTGAGCCGCCAAGGCTCGTGTTAAACAACCCTAGGAAGGTTGTATATGTGAAGGGGCTGCCCAAAGTAGGCCCCTTCCCGATTCTAACTCTTCTAGGAAAACCCAAGCGTTCCCTATTTCCAAAGCCCCTGGACAAGAGGCCATATGAGCACAATATGGACGACAGCAAGTTCCAGGACCACGATCTTTATCAAAAATTTTCAAAAAATAAGAAATCGTGGAACATGTTGTTGAACATGGGCTACACGCCCTACAAGAGTCTAGGGGCGCAGAACCAGGGTCTCCTAGAGCCCATCCTTCCTAGGGCCAATCCAAGCCGATATGGGATCGGCTATACTCCCAGAATACCGCCAGAGCCACCCCCTATGACCACCTGGGTCAAGGGTGCCCTGGAACCTGCCTTAGAAGAGACCTACGATTTAGATCTCCTATTCTGAGTCTAATCCGTAGTGTTTTCCCTTTGTAGGTATGACGAAAGATCCCTTTTATAAAAATACAAAAACATTTGGAAAACTTAAAATCAAAAAAATCAAAAAAGAAGAAAAACCAAAAACAATGGAAAAACAAAAACTCGAAAATAGAGTGCTTTGTATAGTTTCCAAAGTTCTTGTTTTACAAAAGCCCAAAAAAATCGAAAATTTGGAAAATGCCAAAAAGATTTTGTATATAGCTGCTCCTGGTAGGACTTTGGCAAAAGAAAAGGATTTCGAAAGAAACGTCGTCTGCATAGCCAGACCAAAAATTTCGAAATCACTTGAAAATCTGAGTACAAAACCAGGTCTTTTTGAAAATCACGCATCAAATTCCCTCGGGTCTATAGCCCACGAGAATGATCGAAGCCCAGAAGTGAATCCCCTTGAGGAAGATCCCACTTCTGAGCTCCCAGAATTTCATAAAATTCTCGATTTTGAAAGACCTTCCCAATCAGTAGGAGGAGATTTCATAGAGGTGAACCTAGGGGATGATTCCAATCCCAAATCCATCAAAATAGGCGCATGTTTGCAGGAAACTGAAAGATTAGCATTCATTGCATTTCTACGAACCTATTTAGATGTGTTTGCATGGACATATGAAGATATGCCGGGCATAGACCCCAGCATTGTCGAGCATCGTCTTCCTTTAGATGCGGATGTAAAACCCATAAAGCAGAAGCTTAGGAAAATACACCCGAATGTACACACGCAAGTCAAAGAGGGCTTAGAAGATCTGTTAAAAGCTGGATTTATAAAACCCATTGCGTATTCTGATTGGTTGTCAAACATCGTTGTAGTTCGAACAACCAATAGGAAAATTCGAATATGCATCGATTTTAGAAACCTGAATAAAGCCACTCCAAAGGATAATTATCCTTTACCAAACATAGATTTGATAGTCGATAGTACTGCAAATCATGAAATGTTTTCGTTTATGGATGCTATTTAGGCTATAATCAAATCAAACTAAGTTCACGAGATCAGGGTAAGATCGCCTTCACAACCCCATGGGGCACGTACTGCTATACAGTCATGCCCTTTGGTTTGAAAAATACCGGCGCAACATACCAACGAGCCATGACCGTGATCTTCCATGAACAAATTCATGAGCTCGTAGAAGTGTATGTAGATGATCTCTTGGCGAAATCCAAAACCCGATGCACCCATATCGAATGTTTACAAAAGATTTTCAAAAGGCTTAGGCTTTACAAAGTAAAGCTAAACCCTCAAAAATGTGTATTCGGGGTAGAGTCAGGGAAGCTTCTGGGCTTTATGGTGAGCCAAAGGGGTATAGAAGTCGACTCCTCTAAGTGTTGAACCATCATAGACATGGCTCCACCCTCCAATCTCACCCAAATCCATAGCCTCCAAGGTCGTTTACAATCCGTTCGCCGATTCATATCGAATCTGGCGACTAGATGCGAACCCTTCAACAAACTGTTGAGGAAGGGCACGAAATTCTTATGGGATGACGAATGCCAGAAGTCCTTCGAGAGACTAAAGGCGTACCTGGTTAATCCCCCTGTTTTGAATTCTCCAAAACAAGGAAAACCGCTTTTACTCTACATCTCCGTGCAAGCGAATGCTTTAGGAGCCCTGTTGGCTCAATACGAGGATGACACCCATAAGCAGTATGCCATCTACTATATTTTGAAAACTCTCTTGGCTTATGAACGAAATTATCAAACCATGGAGAAGACGTGCTTGGCCCTAGTCTAGGCCTGCCAGAAATTCAGACACTATTTCCTAGATCATGAGATCTGGATAGTGTCCAAGCTTGATCCAATCAAGCACTTGTTCGAAAAACCCATTCTCACGGGTAGATTGGGAAAATGGCAACTCCTTCTAATGGAGTATGACCTGAAATACCATCACCAGATCTCCATTAAGGGGCAAGCCCTAGTAGACTATGTGGCTGAGTTCCCCTTGGAGGACGCATATCCCACACTTGTCGAAATGCCTGATGAAGGCATATTACAAAACCATTTCCAAAACCACATTTTGGCAAACAATTTTGAAAACCAAGTGTGGAAGATGCACTTCGATGCGGCATGAAACCAACAAGCGGCTGGTGCTGGGGTTATCCTCATCTCCCCTGAAAAGGGCGAGATTCCCATAGCAATCCGCCTAGATTTCGAATGTTCCAACAACGTAGTTCAGTATAAAGCACTCATACAAGGCTTAAGAATTTCGAAAACTCTAGGGGCATCATGCATCAAGGTCTTTGGAGATTCGCTCCTTGTCATAAAACAGGTTTTGAAAATTTGGCAAGTACGTAACGAAAAACTACTTCCATATCACGAGTTGGCCACTCGATTGGTCTAGTCCTTCCAATCGTGTAAACTCACACACGTGGGAAGAGAGGACAATGGCATCGCCGATGCCCTCTCCTCCTTGGGTTCAGCCCTAAAGGTCGATCCCATTTCAGGGACTCGATCTTTAGAAATCTGGCATGCGCCCAACCCATCCACGCTCGATCTGGATATTTTCCAAAATAACCCAGACTCTATTGAAAGACCCTGGTTTTATGACATCAAATAGTTTTTAGAAAATGGGAGATTCACCGAGGATGCCACATCCAAAGATAAGGCATTCATCGGTAAGATTTCGACCCGATACACCATTCTGGGTGGGGGGTCCGGCATTCTGCTTAGGTGTATCAACCTAGAGGAGGCTAGGATAGTGATGCATGAATTCCACGATGGAGAATGTGGAGGCCATGTTAATGCCAACATGATGGCAATGAAAATACTTAGAGGGGGCTATTTTTGGTCCACCCTGAAAAAGGATTGTCACGATCATGTTAGGAAGTGTCATCCATGTCAAGTGCATGGGCACGCAGTAGACAACGAAAATTTTCACTTACGGGTTCTTAGGCCTGAAGTGAACCTTTTTGCAATCTACATTCGCTTTATGGGCGTGCCAGCTAGTTTACTTTAACTAGCAAAGTATGTTTTGAAAATAATCTGACTTTTGAAAGGCGATTGTAGGCAAGCGGGATTTTTACGTCGCAGACCTTCTTGCACCGATGCGCAAGGGTTAGTCTGTATGCTTAGAGACTTCGTTTTGAAAACAAGTTTAACTCAAAATATATTTTGAATGAAGAAGTGTTTTAAAACCATTTGAAAACCATGCATTTGGGCGATTTTGACTTTGTAAGGGTTGGACGACCCTAAGTCTTTCAAATTTTAATCTACTTAGGCACGATGTGCATGCATCTAAATAGCCTAAGTCTTGGCATATTTGCACGATTGATTCGGGTTGTTTTTGTATGATTTTCAGATTTTAGGTCACGTGGATTTGCACGTGCCTAAGTCTTTCTTTTTATCCCTTTATGGGCCACCTAGGTGTGTGTTATGAACACTCCACTACATGGGGCGAATTTGAGTGGGAGTACGGGGCTTGCTTCGATGCAATATGCGTCCTACCTCGTGGTATGGCGTAGATGCAATGCAAACTCACGCAACTCCAAAGGGAAAACCCGAATTTAAAAGACAATGCCGAAGGGAAATTGCCGAAGGGAAATAACCGAAGGGAAATGACTTGTAAAGTAAATAGCCGAAGGGAAATGACTTGTAAAGTAAATAGCGAAAGGGGAAATATGGCTATATCTTAAGAGCGGAAAGGCTCAATTGTGTAAGTGTGTGTCGTGTATATATTGAAAGACAACGCACATGACTTGAACCTTAAAACCCGAATCTTAAAGATGTAGCCGAAAGAAATACTTTATATAGAGTATATGTAGGGGCCCTTACTTGGGTCTTGTAAATAAGAGCGAAGGCTCAATGTGTGTGCGTGCTTGAATTGAAAGACTTACTCACACGACATGAAATGAAACCCAAATATAAATTGCAGTATGCCTTGACTAAGGTCTTGGGAGTAAGAGCGAAGGCTCAATGTGTGTGCGTGTGGGAATGTAAAGACAACTCACACGACATAAATGAAACCCAAATATAACTGCAATAAGGCCTTTACTAAGGTCTTGGGAGTAAGAGCGAAGGCTCAATGTGTGTGCGTGTGGAAAATGGAAAGACAACACACACGACTTAATTAAAAACCCCCTTGACTTAAAATATATAAATATAACTATATATTAAGGGCTTGTTAGGCCCGTGTGTGTGCAAGAAGTGTACGACTAAGAGTGGAAAGGCTCAAGTGCGTGTGTGTGTGGGTGTGTCAAACCACGTTATTACAATCGGGGGGAGACGAAGCTCCTTTACTACAACCCCGTATCAAAATTTAATTGAATATAAAGCAAGTTAATGTAATAGACCAAGTTTAGACACTTACAAATAGCTGGTCCATGTTCAACTTGCTTGCACGTGGGCTCACGGTTCACCTTGGGCAGCCAAGAGGGGGTTATCCTAGGTGGCTTTGAGGGAGGTTCTATGGGGCACGGTTAGGGCCTTAGGGAAGCTTAGGTTCGGCCAAGACAGGGGCTGTGTAGGGTCTGTCCTAGGGTGCAGGTCAGGTCGGCAGGGAGGTGGTCAAGTCAGCAGGGAGGTGGTCGGGTCGGCAGGAAGCAGTCGGGTGGCTGGCGCTGCCGTTGGGCCCCTGGCACAGCAGACGGGCGCCTGACGCGGCTGCAGTGGCGCGGGGCGCGCTGTGGCGCAGGACGCGTTGCGGCGCGAGGCGTGCAGGCAGCCGAGGGGCGTGCGGCAGGAAGCAGGGCGCGGTGTGCTGCGGGGCACGCTGTGGCGCGTGGCGCGGCAGGCAACAGGGGTGCGCGGCAGCAGAAGGGGCGCGCGGCAGGCGCTGTTTGCTCACGGCTGGCCGGGGTGAAGTTGTTGGGGTTTGTTAGGGATGGTTTGAGGCGGTTGGGGTTAGGTTAGGTCTAGTTAGGGTTCAGTTAGGGTTAGGTTGGTTCAGTTAGGGTTAGGTAGGTTCGAACCTAGGCTAGGTCGGGGGTTAGGTTTACCTCTTGGAGCCGGTCCTTCATGGCTTGAGCCCACGTCTCCATGGTTGCAGCCTCTTGGTCCAGCCCACCTTTGTTGGAGCCCCTTGGTCTAGACCCACATAGCCCACATGGCTTGAACCCACCTCACCCAATGAGCCCACATGGCTAGGTCTATCACTCCCTCTCTCTCCTCCCAAATATTTGCATGAACCCTTTACATGGACCCCCTCACCTCTATTTATAGACATTTGAGGTGGGTCTTGGATTTGGGTTTGGATCCATACCCAAATCCAAACACTATTTGGATCTGGATATTAGATCTTGGATATTTTGAGATCTGTATCCGATCCAAACCCAATATTTTTATGGATATGGATCTGGATATTTTTATCCAGATCCGATCCAATCCAAACACTATTTGGATCCAATCCAAATCCAAACACTATTTGGATCGACCCAAACACTATTTGGATTGGCCCAAATCCAAACACTATTCATTACATGGATTTGGATCTGGATATTTATGGTCCAGATCCAAATCAAAATTTCTTTGGACAGTCCTTCTTGGCTTCTCGAAGCAAACGATTTGTGCGGGCACTGGCTTCATCAGCACTTCGTCTGGTGCTGGGTTTTCCCCAACTTTGTCGTCCGGACTCCGTCTCGCCGTTCTGGACTCCGTCGAGCTTTTCATCAAACTAGCTCGGCTTTCTTTTGTTTTATTATCAGGGAGTGGCTTCTGAAGCTCTGGCTTGAATCCTCTTCGGGCCTAGGGTCTTCTTTTGCCTTCTGTACCTGTTTTCACATTTCAAAACAGGTCGTCGTTTTGGCTCAAACGAGCTTTTTGGTGTTTTGAGAGTTTTTGAAAAATAGAAGATTTGGGGTGTTTACAGATGCCCCTCTTTGGCAAAGAAGAAACACCCCATTTTAGTTTTTCTCTCAAATTTTCTCGAGAATGCACCATTTATTTCGTAAAAACCCTGTTTTCTTTTCCACAAGTGGGGATTTTTAGGAAAAGGGGGCTTTTCCTAGCTATTTCCCTATATGTATGATCATGCACGAATGACTCTTTGAATGCATGCATGAGAAAAATTTTAGTTTTGGTTTTTGAGCCCGAAGAGAGCCTTTTGAGGATGGTTGCTCCGAGCAGGTTTTTACCCATGTCTTTTTGACATTCGTGGGTTTTTCGAAAATTTCTTTTTGAAAAGGAACTCCTTTTAACTTGTATCGAAAAGGACTTCCATTTTTCATACTTCCCTTCATTCGAGTTTCAATACCTGCTACTCAGTAGAGGTTTTTGGGTAGGAAAACTTGGAAAACATTTCAAAGTTCCATTTCTTACAAAACAGAGTTGAGTTCTCAAACAAAATGAAATCCAAATAAGCCGATTTTATTCGTACTTTAGGATTTTCGCAAATTTGAATCTTTTTCCTCGGGGATAAGCCGTAGGGATATGGGAAAGAGATACCACGGTCCCTTCTGAAGCGTCCCGTGGTTTTAGGCAAAGAATCAGAAAATCGCTCTTTGGAGCTTTGGCTTTTTGTTTCTTTTTTTCATAGAGGGTCTCCCTTTGGGAGTATTTTTTCATTAATCCCTCTTTTCTTTAAAGGAGAGTAGCTCTTTGGAGGAGTTTTTGTATTCCCTGTTTATGAAGGGAAGACCTCTTTGGGAGGAGTGTTTTTATATCTCCTTTTTCTTTTGAAACGAGAAGACCTCTTTCGGAGGAGTTTTTGTATTCCCTGTTTATGAAGGGAAGACCACTTTCGGAGGAGTTTTTGCATTCTCGTTTTTTTGTTTTTCTTTTGAACACAGCCAATTTTCCTTTTCGGAGAGAAAGTAGGATGGGGGAAGGCTTATCCCTTTAGTTACTTAATTCAAACGAGATCATCCTATTTCTTAATAGCATCTGCTATTCGAAAATATTTTGATATTTTGAACAAGGCTTAATCTTGTAAGCCAGGGTTCTTTGAAATATCGCCAATTCATTTTTGGAAGACTCTACTTTTCGAAAAGTATAGATTCCTCCATTCGGGGTTATACAATCTACTTCGATCCTTCTTTCAAGAAGTTTCAAAGGAGTTCGATTTTTTTCAAAATCTTTTTGAAAAAGAATTCAACATAAACCCTTTTGAATATTCGGGTATTTTCGGGGTTTTGCTAATTTCTACTCACAATATCAACAAATTTCTAATTTTTCTTGCCCTTTTGAAGACATGGGGACATTCCTACTCGAGTTTGCCACCCTTTTGGGCTTTCTTCGGGGTGATATGATGCATGCTATGCACTCCATGTGATTTTAAAATGGAAATACTTGTTTTTATGCAACGATGAACACATGAAATGTATCTCACAAATCACAAAGGAGATGCATTCGCTTATCCATGGAAAGTGTCTAGGGGTTGTGTTTAAAAATGCCCCTAGCTTAATGGGAATTTCGCATGGCCGTATGGTGAAGGGCCATGGCTTTTTAAAGGGATTTTGGATGGTGTGGACGCGCGAAAATCCCCGCCTCTTTGCCTTTTTTCAGGGCTCGGGGCGGATCCTCTCGTGTGTCTAAGGCCTATGTATGCAAACAGGGCGTGCCAGCTAGCTTACCTAAGCTAGCGAAGATATTTTTAACACTGACTTCTAAACGTGGCGACTGTGAGCAAGTAAGCTCTTATCGTCGCAGACCTTCTTGCACCGATGCGCAAGGGTCAGTCTGTACGCTTTGCAAAAATCGAGTTTTTTGGAGAGAAAGTCTACGAAGCGGTTCGAGGTGTCTATTTCGGGTCTTTAAAATGCGATTGCATGTTTTAGATCACGTGGATTTGCACATGCCTAAGTCTTTTTCTTTTATCTCTTTTCGGGTCACCTAGTTTGTGTGTTATGAACACTCCACTACGTGGGCGAATTCGAGCGGGGCTTGCTTTGATGCAATATGCGTCCTACCTCGTGGTATGGCGTAGATGCAATGCAAACTCACGCTACTCCAAAGGGAAAACCTGAAATCTAAAGACAATACTGAAGGGAAATAACCGAAGGGAAATAACCGAAGGGAAATAACCGAAGGGAGATATGTATATAGATTATGTATATGAGCCCTTACTCGGGTCTTGCAAATAAGAGCGAAGGCTTAATGTGGGTGCGTGCTGGAATTGAAAGACTTACGCACACGACATGAAATTAAACCCAAATATAAATTGCAGTATGGCCTTGACTAAGGTCTTGGGAGTAAGAGCGAAGGCTCAATGTGTGTGAGAGTGCTTGAATTGAAGTACTACACACACGACATAAATGAAACCCAAATATAACTGCAATAAGGCCTTTACTAAGGTCTTGGGAATAAGAGCAAAGGCTCAATGTGTGTGAGAGTGCTTGAATTGAAAGACTTACACACACGACATGAAATGAAACCCAAATAGTATAGGTCGGCCCTTACTTGGGTCTTTCAAATAAGAGCGAAAGCTCAATGTGTGTGAGAGTGCTTGAATTGAAAGACTTACTCACACGACATGAAATGAAACCCAAATAGTATAGGTCGGCCCTTACTTGGGTCTTTCAAATAAGAGCAAAAGCTCAATGTGTGTGAGTGCTTGAATTGAAAGACAACGCACCCAACTTAAGCAAAACCCTTCGAAAATGAAAATATATATACTTATGTATTAGGGGCTGATTAGGCCCGTGTGTGTTCAAAATCGTGCACAACTAAGAGAGTGCACGTGTGTGGGTGTGCCAAGCCACGTTATTACAAGCGGGGGGAGACTATGCTCCGTTATTACAACCCCGTATCAAATTGAATCTCAAGCAAGTATACAACTAAAGACCGAGTTTAGGCACTTACGAGTAGCTGGTCCGTAGAGGCCTTGCTTGAGCGTGGGCTTGGCCTTTGCCTTGGGCTGCAAACGGGAGCTCCGCGAGGGTGGGTGACCAAGGGTGCTGGCCGGCTGCAAGTGGGGCGCGGGATAGGCGCCTCGAAGGTGGCCGGCTGGAAATGGGTGTCGCCTTGATGTGGGCGATCAAAGGGCTGGGCCAAGTAAGTGTGTAGGGTCACGAATGGAGAGTATAGAGTGTTAGGGAATATGAACCTAAGGGGAGTTTAAGGGAAGGCCGAATGGGAGTCCTAGGGGAGAAGAAATGGCTGGCCGGTGGTAGTTGGGGTAGTTAGGTGGTGGCCGGTGGTTTAGGTTGTGATAGGTTCGGCTATGGGAGAATGATGGCGGCAAAGGGCTGATGTGTAGGTAAGGTGGCGGTATGGTGGGTGGCTAGGAGTGGAGAGGGAGTAGAGAAGGAGCTAGGTAGAGTGGGGGGTACTTACCGAATGGGGAGAAGGTGGTACCCGGCTGGGAGGAAGATGGGCAGGCTGTGAAGCTCGGCCGGGAGATGGTGGAGATGGCGGTGCAAGCGGTGGTGGGATGGTGGTGGTGCAGGCGGCGCAGGTGGAGCAGCTGGGGCAGATTCGGCTGGGTGTGGAAATGGGGGAAGAGAGGGCCCGGTTGGGATTGGTGAGGGCTGCTAGCTAGGAAAACCCGCCCCCAAGGGGGGGGGTTTAAATAGGGATGGGTAGGTCGGTTAGGGCTGGGCTTGGGGTAGTGGTTAGGTGGTTTAGGTAGGGTGGTATGTAGATAAGGTGGGCTGGAAAGGGTTGGGCCAGATATTTTGAAAACTGGGGGTTTGGGTAGATTGTGGGCTAGGGGTGGTTTAGGGGTTTAGGGCTAGGTTAGGTGGTTGGGTTTTAGGGTGAGGTTTAGTGAGCTAGGTTAGGTGATTAGGCTAGGTTTAGGCTAGGATTAGGGAAATTAACCTAGGTTTAGGGAAGGATTAGGGAAGTGGGTTAGGTGATTAGGTTGGGATTAGGCCGGGATTAGGGAAGTGGGTTAGGTGATTAGGCTCAGATTAGGGGTGGATTCGGGGGGTAGGCTTGGATTAGGTGTTTTGGGTTAGGTTTAGGTGAAGGAGCTCCCTTTGCATGGCCCATAGACCTTAACCACCTCATGTTGGTGTAGCCCTAGGTTAGGTTTTGGCTAATTACAAGCTTAAACCCACTCAATTAGGCTAACCCACATGATTAACCAAAACTTGACACACAAGTCAAGCTTAATTACAACACTCTTGGTATTATCCATCCCCACTCTCTCTCATGCCCATGGTCCCACGTGAATTTCAAGTGGGCCCCACCTCCATTTATGAGAAGGTGATGTGGGCCATGGATATGGATATTGGATTGGATCTCTGGATCCAAATCCAAATCCGAATCCACATATGGGTTTGGATTGGGATCTGGATATATATGGTCCAGATCCAATCCAAACTGAACTCTGACTCCTTTGAGCTGGGTTCGAAACGGACGATTCGTGCAGGGCCTGACAGCATCAGTACTCCGTCTGCGTTGGGTCTTCGCCAACATGGTCGTCCGCCTCCGTTTCTGCCTTCCGGAGATGACTTCAAATGATATTTTGATAAGAACAGGGTCTTGGACGTTCGAGATCCTGGGGGTGTGAATCAGATACAAGAGTTGCTGTGCCGGGCTTGACATGTACTCCGGTTCCGGGCTCTTCTTAGCTCTCCTGGTCCTGTCTTGATCGGGCCAAGCCGCTTTGGGGTTTCAAAACGTGTTTAAAAGGTTTTCCAAAAGCTATATTATATATTTTTGAAATACAGAGTTTAAAACATATATACAGGGTTGTCTAGAAGGCTCCTGGGTTTCCAAACTCAAAAATGGCCCTTTGGGGCTGCTTTTACAAAACCAGGTTTGTTTAAGGAATTCGTGGGATTTCGGGGTGTTTACAAATGGACAATGGTATGTTCATGTCCATGCACTTCCATGGTTTTTCTAACATGATCATGATACTTTTTACTCAAGGATGGGAAACATAACCAACCCTAAGTGATTGTCATGGCCATCAGGTTTTAGTTTTGACATGGTCTCCATATTTCATCGTGAGATTCATGTTCTTTATCCTAACACAATCAAGGTTTTCATATAAACCAGAAGTTGAAGAAAATCTTTCTTTTAAAAGCCATGAAAGGTTTTTGTGAAATGCTAACCCTTTTTCGAGATTCTCATTTCCTTTTTAAAATTTGCCTCGAAGGTGTTGGTTTTGATTTGTATGGAGACATGCCTATGAAGGCTCGATACTTAGGGGGTCGACTCTTATTGCCCCTTTGGTTTTGCACAACCCTGAATTCGATTTCTAGAATGATGTCTAGACTCGATGCATATGAATGATTTCAAAGTGTAATGCATGATGCTTATGCACACACTATGGGTTAACTTATTTCTAAAAATCCCCAATTTTCCATAAGTTAAGGATTTTGCGAAGTTCAGGAAGCTTGGAGGTGTTTATTCCTCCTTGCTTTGGTGATTCTCGAGCTTTTCATTTTTGAAAAAGCTCTAGGCAAAAGGGTAGATAGGACCAACTTTTTGGATACTTGGTTTCAGGGAGTATATACAATTTTCGAAAGCATTTTTACAATTTTTTGAAAATGGGCTTTGTACATGGCCAAAGGCTTTTGAAACAAAATTTCTTTTCGGAATTTTCGTTTTTCCAACTATTTTTGAGATTTTGAGAGTTTTCAATTTTTTTTGTCTTTTTCAAAAGTAGGGATCTTCCATTGAACCTTCAAAGAAAACATTCATGAATTAGACTCTAATCAGATAGGTGTAAGACATGGGTTTTAGTTTTTAGAGGTTCTACAGGGCACCCTTGACCCAGATGGTCTTAGGTGGCGGCTCTGGGGGTATGGGTGGGCTGTAGCCCAGTCCATATCGTTCCCTATTGGTTCTAGGTAGGATAGGCTCAAGCCTTCCTTGGTTTCGGGTTCCCAGGCCTGCGTAGGGTTTATATCCCATATTCAGAATCATATTCCAAGACTTTTTGCTTTTCGAAAAGTTTTGGTATAAATCATGGTCTTGGAACATGGAATCGTCCATGTCAGGGATATATACCCTTTTGGATATCGGGAGTTTGGATTCCGGGGTGATGGAAGACTTGGGCTTCCATACAAACCTGGTTTGGGAGACTTTGCCCTCAAGGAAAGCCAAGCTTGGTTCCTTGAGGAGTTTTGGACATAGTAGGGTTATGGAAAACTTATGGTTCCATACCCCATTTTGGGAAAAATTTACTTCAAGGGGAGCCATGCAAGGTCCCTTGAAGTTTTTAATTTGGTCCCTAGGTTCAACTCGTGGTGCCCCTAGGGATTGATTTTTTTTGTTTCAAAGCCATAGCCTTGGTTCCAGGACACAAGACTAGGCTCGAATAAGTGGGTTTTTCTATGGTAGGGTTATGAGCTCCTAAGATGTCGATGCATGTATTAGGGGTCTCCATGTCTACCATTTTTGGAACTTCTTTTTGTTTTTGAAATACCTTTGAATGGTGCGCGTCAGTTGGCGCACCTTGAAAATCCTCAAGTTTTGGCACAGTTTGTGGGTTTGTGTGTGCATAGGGGTTATCCAAACCCTACATGAAGAAGAGAGTCTTGAGAAGGATGCGTTTCAGGCATACTTCTTTGTGGCTTGTCTACCTTTTCAGGTTGAGAGCAGGCCGATTTCCCGGGTAACTCTGTTTTGAGCCCCCGGGGTTTAACGAGGCGTTTCCTTTCGAAACCTTCCTGTTTTTCACTCTCGTTCCTTTGTAGGGTGTGGACTTCATGTCCCACTGTATGTGTGTGCCTAGAATTAGGACTTTTACTTGAAGTTTTCGAAATTCCAAAATTTTGTTTTTCAATTTTTTGGTCTTTTTCCAAATTTTCAAGATTTTTTTGGTTTTTTGAAATAGAAAAATCTTTTTTTGGGTTTTCTATGGATTTTGAAAAGCTTGAAGCTGTAGGAGTGGATGACTTATCCCTTTGCCGGGATTTGTCTCTAATCTCCAATCCTTCGTTGAGTTTGAGATCGGTTTTCAATTCACGATCTGTATGTGCCCTAGAAGAGTTGCTATGTGTTCGATGGGCTTTAAGCTCTTTGCTTAAAGCATCCATCTTTTGAAATATTTTTGAAATGTCATCGAGCTCTTTTTGGGCTTTATCTGATTTGAAAGCCTCTTTTAGTTTACTCAACGAAGATTTTTGTAGCTTTCTATCCATTTTCATGCAATCTTCCTAAGTATGCATGATTTTTGAAAAAACACTCTTTTTTTCGAAAATTTGAGTATAACTCGTTTGTTTGAAGTCTGCTTAAGTCCTGGGTCCCACCGGGCGTGCCAATTTGTAGACACCGAAAATTTTCACTTACGGGTTCTTAGGCCTGAAGTGAACCTTTTCGCAATCTACATTCGCTTTATGGGCATGCCAGCTAGTTTACTTTAACTAGCAAAGTATGTTTTGAAAATAATCTGACTTTTGAAAGGCGATTATAGGCAAGCGGGATTTTTACGTCGCAGACCTTCTTGCACCGATGCGCAAGGGTCAGTCTGTACGCTTAGAGACTTCGTTTTGAAAACAAGTTTAACTCAAAATATATTTTGAATGAAGAAGTGTTTTAAAACCTTTTGAAAACCATGCATTTGGGCGATTTTGACTTTGTAAGGGTTAGACGACCCTAAGTCTTTTAAATTTTAATCTACTTAGGCATGATGTGCATGCATCGAAATAGCCTAAGTCTTGGCATATTTGCACGATTGATTCGGGTTGTTTTTGTATGATTTTCAGATTTTAGGTCACGTGGATTTGCACGTGCCTAAGTCTTTCTTTTTATCCCTTTATGGGCCACCTAGGTGTGTGTTATGAACACTCCACTACATGGGGCTAATTTGAGCGGGAGTACGGGGCTTGCTTCGATGCAATATGCGTCCTACCTCGTGGTATGGCATAGATGCAATGCAAACTCACGCAACTCCAAAGGGAAAACCCGAATTTAAAAGACAATGCCGAAGGGAAATTGCCGAAGGGAAATAACCGAAGGGAAATGACTTGTAAAGTAAATAGCCAAAGGGAAATGACTTGTAAAGTAAATAGCGAAAGGGGAAATATGGCTATATCTTAAGAGCGGAAAGGCTCAATTGTGTAAGTGTGTGTCGTGTATATATTGAAAGACAACGCACACGACTTGAACCTTAAAACCCGAATCTTAAAGACGTAGCCGAAAGAAATACTTTATATAGAGTATATGTAGGGGCCCTTACTTGGGTCTTGTAAATAAGAGCGAAGGCTCAATGTGTGTGCATGCTTGAATTGAAAGACTTACTCACACGACATGAAATGAAAAACAAATATAAATTGCAGTATGCCTTGACTAAGGTCTTGGGAGTAAGAGCGAAGGCTCAATGTGTGTGCGTGTGGGAATGTAAAGACAACTCACACGACATAAATGAAACCCAAATATAACTGCAATAAGGCCTTTACTAAGGTCTTGGGAGTAAGAGCGAAGGCTCAATGTGTGTGCGTGTGGAAAATGGAAAGACAACACACACGACTTAATTAAAAAACCCCTTGACTTAAAATATATAAATATAACTATACATTAAGGGCTTGTTCGGCCCGTGTGTGTGCAAGAAGTGTTCGACTAAGAGCGGAAAGGCTCAAGTGCGCGTGTGTGTGGGTGTGTCAAACCACGTTATTACAATCGGGGGGAGACAAAGCTCCTTTACTACAACCCCGTATCAAAATTTAATTGAATATAAAGCAAGTTAATGTAATAGACCAAGTTTAGACACTTACAAATAGCTGGTCCATGTTCAACTTGCTTGCACGTGGGCTCACGGTTCACCTTGGGCAGCCAAGAGGGGTTATCCTAGGTGGCTTTGAGGGAGGTTCTATGGGGCACGGTTAGGGCCTTAGGGAAGCTTAGGTTCGGCCAAGACAGGAGCTGTGTAGGGTCTGTCCTAGGTTGTATCCTAGGGTGCAGTTCACGGCCAAGGTGCAGGTCAGGTCGGCAGGGAGGTGGTCAAGTCAGCAGGGAGGTGGTCGGGTCGGCAAGAAGCAGTCGGGTGGCTGGCACGGCCGTTGGGCGCCTGGCACAGCAGACGGGTGCCTGACGCGGCTGTAGTGGCGCGGGGCGTGCAGGCAACCGAGGGGCGCACGGCAGGAAGAAGGGCGCGGTGTGCTGCGGGGCCCGCTGTGGCGCGTGGCGCGGCAGGCAACAGGGGCGCGCGGCAAGCGCTGTTTGCTCACGGCCGGCAGGGGTGAAGTTGTTGGGGTTTGTTAGGGATGGTTTGAGGCGGTTGGGGTTAGGTTAGGTCTAGTTAGGGTTCAGTTAGGGTTAGGTTGGTTCAGTTAGGGTTAGGTTCAATTAGGGTTAGGTAGGTTCGAACCTAGGCTAGGTCGGGGGTTAGGTTTACCTCTTGGAGCCGGTCCTTCATGGCTTGAGCCCACGTCTCCATGGTTGCAGCCTCTTGGTCCAGCCCACCTTTGTTGCAGCCCCTTGGTCTAGACCCACATAGCCCACATGGCTTGAACCCACCTCACCCAATGAGCCCACATGGCTTGGTCTATCACTCCCTCTCTCTCCTCCCAAATATTTGCATGAACCCTTTACATGGACCCCCTCACCTCTATTTATAGACATTTGAGGTGGGTCTTGGATTTGGGTTTGGGTTTGGGTTTGGATCCATACCCAAATCCAAACACTATTTGGATCTGGATATTGGATCTCGGATATTTTGAGATCCGTATCCGATCCAAACCCAACATTTTTATGGATATGGATCTGGATATTTTGATCCAGATCTGATCCAATCCAAACACTATTTGGATCCAATCCAAATCCAAACACTATTTGGATCGACCCAAACACTATTTGGATTGGCCCAAATCCAAACACTATTCATTACATGGATTTGGATCTGGATATTTATGGTCCAGATCCAAATCAAAATTTCTTCGAACAGTCCTTCTTGGCTTCTCGAGGCAAACGATCTGTGCGGGCACTAGCTTCATCAGCGCTCCGTCTGGTGCTGGGTTTTCCCCAACTTTGTCGTCCGGACTCTGTCTCGCCGTTTTGGACTCCGTTGAGCTTTTCATCAAACGGACTCAGCTTTCTTTTGTTTTTTTATCAGGGAGTGGCTTCTTAAGCTCTGGGCTTGAATCCTCTTCGGGCCTAGGGTCTTCTTTTGCCTTCTGTATCTGTTTTCACATTTCAAAATAGGTCGTCGTTTTGGCTCAAACGAGCTTTTTGGTGTTTTGAGAGTTTTTAAAAACTAGAAGATTTGGGGTGTTTACACACGCCATTCATATCCCATCATCTACATTGCATTCCGTGGTCAGCCCCTGGCCATTTACCATGTGGGCATTTGACATTGTAGGCCCGATATTTCCAAAAGCCTCGAATGGGCATCGATTTATTTTAGCAACCACGGAGTATTTCTCCAAGTGGGTGGAAGCCATTTCCCTAACCAACGTGCTGGGGCAGCATGTGGTGGCTTTCATTCGGAGAAATATCTTGGCTCGATTTGGGGTTCCACGAGACCTTGTGTCTGATAATGGTACCCCATTCAAGAACGAGCGGATGGTTAAGTTGTGCAACACGTATGGCATAACTCACCACTTCTCTTCGCCCTACTACCCTCAAGGCAACGGCCAAGCCGAAGACACAAACAAGACTCTCATTAGTATAATTGAGAAAACCTTAGAGAAGGGTAGGACGTGGCACGAGAAGCTGGATGAAGCCTTATGGGCTTATAGGACTTCCATCCGGACTCCCACGAATGCCACACCATTCGAATTGGTCTATGGCACAAACACCATTCTTCCCATTCATACTCAACTGCATTCATTCCATACATCCATAGCACTCGACCTCCCCCTAGAGACGCTTCAGCATGCTAGGATGGCCGAACTAGATTTGCTAGATGAGAGGCGACTCCTTGCCATGGATCATGCTCGTGCATACCGGCAAAGGATAGCCCAACACTATGGCAAACACATGAGACCTCGCCACTTTGAAGTGGGGGATCTGGTCTTGAAAATCATCCGCTATCGTGGCCCACAACCCCTTGGAAAGTGGCGCCCCAAGTGGGATGGACCCTATGTTGTACGAGCAACCACCACGAATAATTCGTATTGGTTGATCGATGTAGAAGGTAGGAATTTAGCAGATCCTATCAATATTCAATACTTAAAGAAGTATCATGTGTAGGATTTGGATTAAATTGCAGTTTTCGAAAATTTTAGGGATAGCTGCCCTGAGTCCTGAAAATAAGGTGTAAAGGCAAAGTCGTGTGACCTTGAGTGAGAGAATTCACACTTGTGAAAGAGTGGAGACTTCAAAATCATGTTTACATTTCAAAATCCTTCTTCTTACAAAGAAAGGCCTAGTTCAATATAGCAAGATAATTGCAAGTAGTACATGCTATTTCTAAATAGGCCGATCTGGAATGAATCGAGTGTAGGCTTGGGATAAGTCCTCCCCTCTTCTCTTCTACTTCCAAAAGGAAAAACATGGCCCAAACAAAGGGAATTTCCCATTCAAAAGTCTCTTTCCAAAAGAAAGAAACCAGAATTCAAAAGAAAAATTGATTCTCTTGTTAAAAAGAGGGATTAAAGAAAAAATACTCCCAAAGGGAGACCCTCAATGAAAAAAAGGAAAAAGAAGCCAAAAAACTCAAAAAGAGCAGTTTTCTGCCTTCTGTGCCTCAAACCACGAGATGCTTCAGAAGGGACCGTGGTATCTCTTTCCCATCCCTGGCTTATCCCAAACTAAAACATGATTCATTTCAAGGAATCCTAAAGTAAAAATAGGATTTACTTACTTGAATTTCATCTTGTTTGAGAATTCGACGTTTCGAGTAAGACGTAGGAATTTGAAATATAGCTTGTTTCCTTACAAAACCTCCTCTAGATAAGCGAGTGCTAAGACTCAAACAAGGGCAAGCATGAAGAGCTCGAGATCCTTAGGATCGAGACTCAAGACAGTTGTCCCTTTTGTAAATAGTTTTGTAAATAAATTTTGAAAAATCGAACATCGAACAGCATAGGATCTGCTCACTTGGAGCAGTAGCCCTTGTAAGTCTCTAGAGTTCGACCACATCTGGTCTCTGGGAGGTCGCCACTCTTGGCACCACACCCATGTCATGCATTTGCATTCCACGCATGGTACTTGCATAAACATGATCCCATTTAGGACCAGATTCCATAGTATATCACTTTGGCGTGATATCTCCTCCTACCAGGGTTTTAAAACTGAGATTTTGCTAAAAATTGGGACGATCCCATATTCTTCGTGGTTAGATCTAGGGAGACATTGAAAGGGGTGTTTGTCATCTTTGCCCTTATCCAAATCGATTTGGACAAGGCCAAAGAGGAGCATCTGTAAACACCCTGAAATCCCACGAATTTCTCAAATCCACCTGGTTTTGTAAAAGCAGCCCCAAAGGGCCACTTCGAGTCTGGAAACCCAGGAGCCTTCCAGACAACCCTGTACATATATTTTAAACTTTATATATTTTAAATATGTATAATATGGTTTTAAAAACCTTTTAAAACACATTTTGAAACCCCGAAGCAGCTTGGCTCAAGACAGGACCCGAAAAGCTAAAAAGAGACCGGAACCGGACCACCAGTCGAGCCCAGCACAACAACTCTCATATTGAATCCACCCCCAGGATCTCGAACGTCCAAGACCCTGTTATCATCAAAACATCACTTGAAGTCATGTTCGGAAGGCGAAAACAGAAGCGGATGATCATGTTGGCGAAGACCCAACGCAGACGAAGTACTGATGCTATCAGACCCCGCATAAACCGTTCGTTTCGAACACAGCCCGAAGGAGCCAGAATTCAGTTTGGATTGGATCTGGGCCATATATATCCAGATCCCAATCCAAACCCATGTGTGGACTTGGATTTGGATTTGGATCCAGAGATCCAATCCAATATCCTTATCCATGGCCCACATCAACTTCTCATAAATGAAGGTGGGGCCCACTTGAATTTCATGTAGGATTATGGGCATGAGAGAGAGTAGGGGAGGATAAGATTAGAGTGTGTTGTAATTAAGCTTGACTTGTGTATCAAGTTTAGGGTTAATCATGTGGGTTAGCCTAATTAAGGTGGGTTTAAGCTTGTAATTAGCTAGAACCTAACCTAGGGCTGCACCAACATGATGTGATTAAGGTCTATGGGTTATGTAAAGGGAGATCCTTAATCCCATCCTAACCAAAAACACCTAATCCTAGCCTTTTACCCTAATCCTATCCTAATCCTAGCCTAATCACCTAACCCACTTCCCTAATCCCGGCCTAATCCCAACCTAATCACCTAACCCACTTCCCTAATCCTTCCCTAAACCTAAGTTAATTTCCCTACACCTAACCTAATCCTAGCCTAATCACCTAACCCACCTCACTAAACCTCACCCCAAAACCAACCCACCTAGCTAAACCCTAAACCTCTAAACCACCCCACCTAAACCTAGCACACCATCTACCCAAAACCCCTTTTATGAAAATATTTGGCCCTACCCCAAAACCAACCCACCTTATCACCACACCACCCCTACCTAAACCACCTAACCACCCTCCTAATACCAGCCCAACCGACTTCTTCATGCCCTATATAACCCCCGCCCCAAGGGGCGAGTTTTAGAGGTTCGACCACCTTGGCCCTCCAGCCCAACCGACTCCAACCTTGCTCCACTTGCCCCACAGCCAGCCGCCACCTGCGCCACCGCCTCCCAGTCAAGCACCACCACCTGCTCCACCACACCCTAGCCAGCCAACCACCTGTCGCCACCACTTCCTTCGGCCGAACCATCCACCTCACCTGCCCGGCTGCTCCTCTTCCATCCGCCGCCTTCCATCACCATCGGTTAGTACCCTGTAGACACATAAAATCTTTGACTCCGGGTTTCTTAGGCCTGGAGCGAATCTTTTCGCAATCTACATTCGCTTTTAGGGCGTGCCAGCTAGCTTACTCAAACTAGCGAAGTAGTTTTTGAAATATCTAACTTTTGAAAGGCGATTGTAGGCAAGCGGAATCTTTACGTCGCAGACCTTCTTGCACCGACGTGCAAGGGTCAGTCTGTACGCTTAGAGACTTTGTTTGAACAAGTTAAACTCAAATTCCATTTTTGAATGATCAGGTGTTTGAAAACTTTGGAAATCATGCACTTGGCGAGTTTTTGCTTTTACTAGGCTTTGGGCGACCCTAAGTCTTTCAGTTTCAACCACTTAGGCGTGTTTGCACGATTTGTTCGGGTTTTATTTGATGCAGGTATGCACTCTAGCTCGAGTATGGCGAGTATGCAATGCAACTCACACAACTGAACCTTAAAACTCGAAATTGAAAGACTTAGCAGAAGGGAAAACCCAAATTGAATGCAACTCACACGACTTGAATGTAAATTGCAGAAATTTAAATATATCTATATCTTAAGAGCGAAAAGGCTCAATGTGTGCATGGGTGTTGTGTATAAATTGAAATGCAACACACGCAACTGAACCGTAAAACGCAGCAGAAGGGAGATATAGATATATATAAGAGCGAGAAGGCTCAATTGTGGCGTGAGTGCTTCGAGTGTATAAATTGAAAGGCAACTCACGCAACTTGAATTTAAAACCCAACTGGAAGGGAAATACGTATATATACGTAAGAGCGAAAAGGCTCAATGTGAGTGAGTGCTTTGAGTATATAAAATGAAAGACAACTCACACGACTTGAACCTTAAAACCCAGCTGAATGTATATAAATAGGGCTATATCCTATGGGCCGTTGAGGCCCGTTTGTGTGCAAAAGTGTGCAGATAAGAGCAGAAAGGCTCGAGTGTACGTGTGTGTGTTTTGCACATATATTACATCCGGGGGGAGACGATGCTCGTTATTACAACCCCATATGACAAATTGAATTGAATAGAAAGGGATTTGATATATATCGAAATCAACTTACACTTTCCAGCCTTTTGAGTTAAGATCGTACAAGGGGCGAATCCGCCTTCTTCTTATGGAGTCTGGGGCTTGTGGGAGCGAAGCCAGAGAGCTTGAGAGCTTGGAGAGACTTGGAGTTCCGGGAGCTGCAAGCTACAATGGGTTTGGGGCTGGTTTGGGCAAGGTAAGACTCGAGCCACCTTGGCTCGAGTGATTAGATTTTTGTGTGGGATTCGGCCAACACTTGGCCTTGGTTTAGGTATAGGATAGAGTTAGGATTCGGCCAGCATTTGGCCTTGGATTTAGTTAGGTTTAGACTTGGGATTAGGCCAACGTTTGGCCTTGGTTTAGGTATAGTTTAGACTTAGGGTTCGGCCAACATTTGGCCTTGGATTTAGCTTGTGTGACTCGAGCCAAAGTGGCTTGAGTGAACTCGGTTGTAGTTGGGGCTGAACCTAGGCAAACCACAGCTAGGTTAAGGCTTGGTTGAGTCCTAACTAGGTTAGGTTTGGTTGGGTCCTAGGCTAGTCACGACTAAAGGTTTAGGTATGGTTTAATGAGGTTGGCCAATGGTGGCTTAGGGGGTAGTTCACGGCCAAGTTAGGCCGTGGGTTTTTAGCTAGGTGGCCTGCCCTATGGCAGGCCAAGTCTTTGGTTAAGGTGGGGGAACACATGGCCTGGTTTGGCCGTGTGTTTAGATTTAGGTGGCCTGCCTCAAAACAGGCCAGGTTTTGGCCAAAAAAGCAAGGAAGCCCGGCCACCTTTGGCCGGGCTGTTTTAGGTGAGTGGGGGGGGGGGGGAACCCGCCGGTGGCTGGGTGGTTTTTAGGGTAGGTGGCCTGCCTCAAGGCAGGCCAATCCTTAGGTGAAAAAGCCAGGAACACGGCCTACACTTGCAGGCCGTGGGTTTAGAAAAAGGCTCGAGTAGGAGTGACTCGAGCTAGGTTGATTCAAAGAGAAGTTCAGCCAAGGTTGGCCGAACTTGATGGGGTTCAAGGTGGAGTTCGGCCAGCACTTGGCCGAACTGATTTAGGTCCTAGGGTAGCTTAGTTAAGTGGTGGTTTTTGGGTGGGAACCTTGGTGAAAAACGGCCAGCACTTGGCTGGTTTGGTGGTGGTTTTGGGAGGATATTTGGGTAGGATGGGTTGTCTAGAGAGGTTAGGGAAGAAAGGGGTTAGGTTTAGGTCTTAGGGGCTTACCTAGTTGCAGCACCGCTTCAAGCCGCCGCTCAAGCCGCCAAGCTCCACCATGCAACGCTCCTAGCCATCTTGTAGGGGACGTTCCCAGGTTGGTGCAGCCCTTGGCCTCACGAACCAACCCCAACTCTCAAACCAAGCTCACCTTGGCCAATAGGGCCTCTTCTCTCTCCTCCCCCTTTTATTTTCACGTGAAGGCCTCTCCCCTTTGAGCCTCACGTCCTGGCTTTTTTCAAGCCCAGCACCTCTATTTATAGAGGTTTTAAGTGGGTCTTGGATCTTGGGTCTTGGGTTTGGGTCTGGCTATCCGGATCCAATCCAAACTCTATGTGGATCTGGATCGCAGATCTCAAATATTTTGAGATCCAGATCCAATCCAAATATTTATTTGGGTTTGGATCTAGGATCTTTTGAGATCCAGATCCAATCCAAACACAATTTGGATCTGGATCTAGATATTTTGGGGTCTAGACCCAATCCAGATTTTTCTTCTACTCCTTGGTTTTCTGGTCCTTTCTGGTGCTTTTCACCATCAGTTTCGAGCGGGCTTCGATTCATCGGACGCCCAACTCTGGCCTGGGTCTTGCCCAAGTCTTTCTTCCAATCGGTGATATGCTTTTCAGGATTTTTTCGGCGTTCGTTTCAGTCCGCCGTTTTGGTTTTTGGCCGGTTCCTGTTGATATCGAACTCAGATTGCCGCACGGATTCCGTTCTTCATTCTGACGGGGCGTGTGTAAACACCCCAAAATCCCACGAATTTCTCAAATTCATTTGGTTTTGTAAAAGCAGCCCCAAAGGGCTATTTTGAGTCTGGAAACCCAGGAGCCTTCCAGACAACCCTGTACATATGTTTTAAACTTCATATTTCAAAAACATATATAATATGGCTTTTGAAAACCTTTTAAAACATCTTTTGAAACCCCGAAGTGGCTTGGCCCGATCAAGACAGGACCAGGAGAGCTAAAAAGAGCCCAGAACCGGAGCACACATCGAGCCTGGCACAGCAACTCTTGTAACTGATTCACACCCCCAGGATCTCGAATGTCCAAGACCCTGTTCTTATCGAAATATCATTTGAAATCATCTCCAGAAGGCAGAAACGGAGGCGGACGACCATGTTGGCGAAGACCCAACGCAGACGGAGTACTGATGCTGTCAGGCCCCGCACGAATCGTCCGTTTCGAACCCAGCTCGAAGGAGTTAGAGTTCAGTTTGGATTGGATCTGGACCATATATATCCAGATCCCAATCCAAACCCATATGTGGACTTGGATTTGGATTTGGATCCAGAGATCCAATCCAATATCCATATCCATGGCCCACATCACCTTCTCATAAATGGAGGTGGGGCCCACTTGAAATTCACGTGGGATCATGGGCATGAGAGAGAGTGGGGATGGAAAATATCAAGAGGGTTGTAATTAAGCTTGACTTGTGTGTCAAGTTTGGGGTTAATCATGTGGGTTAGCCTAATTGAGTGGGTTTAAGCTTGTAATTAGCCAAAACCTAACCTAGGGCTGCACCAACATGATATGGTTAAAGTCTATGGGCCATGCAAAGGGAGCTCCTTCACCTAAACCTAACCCAAAACACCTAATCCAAGCCTACCCCCCTAATCCACCCCTAATCTGAGCCTAATCACCTAACCCACTTCCCTAATCCCGGCCTAATCCCAACCTAATCACCTAACCCACTTCCCTAATCCTTCCCTAAACCTAGGTTAATTTCCCTAATCCTAGCCTAAACCTAGCCTAATCACCTAACCTAGCTCACTAAACCTCACCCTAAAACCCAACCACCTAACCTAGCCCTAAACCCCTAAACCACCCCTAGCCCACAATCTACCCAAACCACTAGTTTTCAAAATATCTGGCCCAACCCTTTCCAGCCCACCTTATCTACATACCACCCTACCTAAACCACCTAACCACTACCCCAAACCCAGCCATAACCGACCTACCCATCCCTATTTAAATCCCCCCCTTGGGGGCGAGTTTTCCGAGCTAGTGGCTTCACCCATCCCAGCCGTATCCCCTTCTTCCCCGAGTCCCACCATCCCCCACCTACTCCACCTGCACCGCCACCTTCTCTCTTCCATCCACCACCATCTCCCGGCCGGACGCCACCACTTGCTCTCCATCCCAACCACCCAATTTCTCTCTTCCATCCACCGCATCTCCCCATTCGGTAAGTATCCCCCCTAACGCTACCTAACTCCTTCTCTACTCCCTCTCCATTCCTAGCCACCCACCATACCATCATCTCACCTACACATCAGCCCTTTGCTGCCACCATTCTCCCTTAGTCGAACCTAGCACAACCTAAACCATCGGCCACTACCTAACTACCCTAACTATACCCGGCCAGCCATCTCTTTTCCCCTTAGACTCCCATTCGGCCTTCCCTTAAACTCCCTTAGGTTCATATTCCCTAAGACTCTATACTCTCCATTCGTGACCCTACACACTTACTTGGCCCAGCCCTTTGATCGCCCACATCAAGGCGACACCCATTTGCAGCCGACCACCTTCGAGGCGCCTATCCCGCGCCCCACTTGCAGCCGGCCAGCACCCTTTGTCATCCACCCTCGCGGAGCTCCCGTTTGCAGCCCAAGGCAAAGGCCAAGCCCACGCTCAAGCAAGGCCTCTACGGACCAGCTACTCGTAAGTGCCTAAACTCGGTCTTTAGTTGTATACTTGCTTGAGATTCAATTTGATACGGGGTTGTAATAACGGAGCATAGTCTCCCCCCGCTTGTAATAACGTGGCTTGGCACACCCACACATGTGCACTCTCTTAGTTGTGCACGATTTTGAACACACACGGGCCTAATCAGCCCCTAATACATAAGTATATATACTTTCATTTTCGAAGGGTTTTGCTTAAGTTGGGTGCGTTGTCTTTCAATTCAAGCACTCACACACATTGAGCTTTCGCTCTTATTTGAAAGACCCAAGTAAGGGCCGACCTATACTATTTGGGTTTCATTTCATGTCGTGTGAGTAAGTCTTTCAATTCAAGCACTCTCACACACATTGAGCTTTCGCTCTTATTTGAAAGACCCAAGTAAGGGCCGACCTATACTATTTGGGTTTCATTTCATGTCGTGTGAGTAAGTCTTTCAATTCAAGCACTCTCACACACATTGAGCTTTCGCTCTTATTTGAAAGACCCAAGTAAGGGCCGACCTATACTATTTGGGTTTCATTTCATGTCGTGTGAGTAAGTCTTTCAATTCAAGCACTCTCACACACATTGAGCTTTCGCTCTTATTTGAAAGACCCAAGTAAGGGCCGACCTATACTATTTGGGTTTCATTTCATGTCGTGTGAGTAAGTCTTTCAATTCAAGCACTTTCACACACATTGAGCCTTCGCTCTTACTCCCAAGACCTTAGTAAAGGCCTTATTGCAGTTATATTTGGGTTTCATTTATGTCGTGTGTGTAGTACTTCAATTCAAGCACTTTCACACACATTGAGCCTTCGCTCTTACTCCCAAGACCTTAGTCAAGGCCATACTGCAATTTATATTTGGGTTTAATTTCATGTCGTGTGTGTAAGTCTTTCCATTCAAGCACACACCCACATTGAGCCTTCGCTCTTATTTGCAAGACCCGAGTAAGGGCTCATATACATATTCTATATATATATCTCCCTTCAGTTATTTCCCTTCGGTTATTTCCCTTCAGTATTGTCTTTACATTTCGGGTTTTCCCTTTGGAGTAGCGTGAGTTTGCATTGCATCTACGCCATACCATGAGGTAGGACGCATATTGCATCAAAGCAAGCCCTGCTCGAATTCGCCCACGTAGTGGAGTGTTCATAACACACAAACTAGGTGGCCCGAAAAGGGATAAAAGAAAAGACTTAGGCACGTGCAAATCCACGTGATCTAAAACATGCAATCGCATTTTAAAGACCCGAAATAGACACCTCGAACCGCTTCGTAGACTTTCTCTCCAAAACTCGATTTTTGCAAAGCGTAAAGACTGACCCTTGCGCATCGGTGCAAGAAGGTCTGCGACGACAAGAGCTTACTTGCTCACAGTCGCCACGTTTAGAAGTCAGTGTTAAAAATATCTTCGCTAGCTTAGGTAAGCTAGCTGGCACGCCCTGTTTGCATACATAGGCCTTAGACACACGAGAGGATCCGCTCCGAGCCCTGAAAAAGGTAGAAGAGGCGGGGATTTTCGCGCGTCTACAGCATGTCTCGGACTTCTGTCGACCTCCTCAGCTACTGGGCTTCTTTCTGCACTTTGGAGCTGCTTTGTGCTTTTTCTTTGACCCAAATTACATTTTTACCCTTCTATCGGGCTTTTCTCCAAACGGGCTCTTTTTTCTTCCGTTTTCGAACAGGGGGTGGTTTCTGAAATTCTGGGCTCGAATCCTTTTCTTGCCTGGGCTTTTCTTTTGCCTTTTGTACCTGTTTTCACATTTTAAAACAGGTTGTCGTTTTGGCTCAAATGAGCTTTTTTGTGTTTTTGAGAGTTTTTGATTTTTGGAAAATTCGGGGTGTTTATAGATGCCCCTCTTTGGCATTATCCAAATTGATTTGGATAATGGCGAAGAAGATAACACCCCATTTTGGTTTTCCTCTTAAATTTTCTCGAGAATACACCATTTTTATTTCGCAAAACCCTATTTTCTTTTACCACAGGTGGGGATTTTTAGCAAAAGGGGACTTTTCCTAGGTTTCCCTATGTATGATCATGCATGGACAATTTTTGGATGCATGCATGAAAAAAAGTTTTTGTTTTTGGGTTTTTGAGCCCGAAGAGTGCCTTTTGAGGCAGGCTACTCCGAGCAGGTTTTACCCATGTCTTCTAGACATTTTCGGGTTTTCGAGCTTTGGAGAGAGCCTTTTGAGGCTGTCTGCTCCAAGCAGGTTCTACCCTTGCCTTTTTGACATTCGTGGGTTTTTTTTAAAATCTTCTTTTTGAAAACGAACTCCTTTTTGCTTGTATCGAAAAGGACTTCTCTTTTTCATACTTCCCTTCATTCGGGTTTCAATACCTGCTACTCAGTAGAGGTTTTTGGGTAGGAAAACTTGGAAAACATTTCAAAGTTCCATTTCCTACAAAACAGAGTCAAGTTCTCAAACAAAATGAAATCCAAATAAGCCGATTTTATTCGTACTTTAGGATTTTCGCAAATTTGAATCTTTTTCCTCGGGGATAAGCCGTAGGGATATGGGAAAGAGATACCACGATCCCTTCTGAAGCGTCCCGTGGTTTTAGGCAAAGAGTCGGAAAATCGCTCTTTGAGCTTTGGCTTTTTTTTTTTTTTTTTCATAGAGGGTCTCCCTTTGGGAGTATTTTTTCATTAATCCCTCTTTTCTTTAAAGGAGAGCAGCTCTTTGGAGGAGTTTTTGTATTCCCTGTTTATGAAGGGAAGACCTCTTTGGGAGGAGTGTTTTTATATTTCCTTTTTCTTTTGAAACGAGAAGACCTCTTTCGGAGGAGTTTTTGTATTCCCTGTTTATGAAGGGAAGACCACTTTCGGAGGAGTTTTTGTATTCTCAATTTTTTTTCTTTCTTTTGAACACAACCAATTTTCCTTTTTGGAAAGAAAGTAGAATGGGGAAAGGCTTATCCCTTTGGTTACTCGATTCAAATGAGATCGTCCTATTTCTTAATAGCATCTGCTATTTGAAAATATTTTGATATTTTGAACAAGGCTTAATCTTGTAAGCCAGGGTTCTTTGAAATATCGCCAATTTGTTTTTGGAAGACTACCTTTCGAAAAGTATAAATTCCTCCATTCAGTGTTGTACAATCTACTTCGATCCTTCTCTCAAGAAGTTTCAAAGGAGTTCGATTTTTCAAAATCTTTTCGAAAAAGGAATTTAACATAAACCCTTTTGAATATTCGGGCATTTTCGGGGTTTTGCTAATTTCCACCCACAATATCAACAAATTTTTGATTTTTGTTGCCCTTTTTGAAGACATGGGGACATTCCTACTCAGGCTTGCCCACCTCTTAGGCTTTCTTCGGGGTGATATGATATGGATATGATGCATGCTATGCACTCCATGTGATTCAAAATGGAAATACACGATTTTATGCAAGAGTGAACATATGAAATGTATCTCACAAGTCAAGAAGGAGATGCATTCTATGAAATTCGTTTCTTCATGGAAGGTGTCTAGGGGCTATATTTAAAAATGCCCCTAGCTTGAGGGAAATCTCGCATGGCCACATGGTGAAGGGCCATGGCTTTTCAAAAGGATTATGGATGGACAATGGTATGTTCATGTCCATGCACTTCCACGATTTTTCTAACATGATCATGATACTTTTTGCTCAAGGATGGAAAACACAACCAGCCCTAAGTGATCGTCATGGCCATCAGGTTTTAGTTTTTGACATGGTCTCCATATTTCATCGTGAGATTCATGTTCTTATCCCAACACAATCAAGGTTTTCATATAAACCTGAAGTTTTGAAAATCCTTTTTTTCAAAGTATATGTAGGGTTAAATTTTTGAAATTCTGATCCCTTTTGAGAAAACAATTTTGGGAAATCCTCCCTTTTATATGGAGATGGTTTCATACCAGCCCTTTTGGTCGAAATATGTTTCCTATACTTGATTTTGGTCAAGCAGGGTTTTTGGAATTCATTTTGAAAATTCGTGCCTTCATGGGGCATTTGATCAAGTAAAGCAGACAATGCATGACTTGAAATGTATGGAAGGTTTTTATCAAAAGAATTTTGAAAAGGCTTTTGTGAAATGCTAACCCTTTTTCGAGTTTCTCATTTCTTTTTGAAATTTGCCTTGAAGGTGTTGGATTTGATTCGTATGGAGACCTATCTACGAAGGCTCGATACTTAGGGGGTCGACTTTCATTGCCCCTTTGGTTTCACAAAACCCAGAATTCGAGTTCTAAGATGATGTCTAGACTCGATGCACATGAATGATTTCAGAGTGTGATGCATGATGCTTATGCACACACTATGGGTTAGGCTTGTTTCTAAAAATCCCCAATCTTTGCATAAGTCAAGGATCTTGCGAATTTCAGGAAGTTCGGAGGTTTTTATTCCTCCTGGCTTTGGTGATTCTCGAGCTTTTCATTTTGAAAAAGCTCTAGACAAAAGGGTGCTCAAGATCAGTTTTTTTTTGGATTTTTTTGGTTTTCGGGAGTTATATACAATTTTCGAAAAGCATTTTTACAATTTTCGAAAATGGACTTTGTACATGGCCAAAGGTTTTAAAACAAATTTCTTTTTGGAATTTTTATTTTTCCAAATGTTTTTTTGAGATTTTGTTTTGGGTTTTCAATTTTTTTGGTTTTTGGCAAATATCTGATTTTGTTGGCTTTTTCAAAAGGAGGGATCTTCCCATGAACCTACAAAGAAAACATTCATGAATCAGACTCTAATCAATAGGTCTAAGACATGGGTTTTGGGTTTTAGAGGTTCTATAGGGCACCCTTGACCCAGATGGTCTTAGGTGGCGGCTCTAGGGGTATGGGTGGGCTGTAGCCCAATCCATACTTTTGTCGATTGGCCTGAGGTAGGACAGGTTCGAGCCTACCTTGGTTTTGGGTTCCCAGGCCCTGGTAGGGTTTATATCCCATATTTAGAATCATGTTCCAAGACTTCTTGTTTTTTGAAAAGTTTTTGTATAAATCATGGCCTTGGAACAGGGAATCATCCATGTCGGGGATATATACCCTTTTGGATTTTGGGATTTTGGATTCTGGGGCGATGGAAGACTTGGGCTTCCATACAACCCTGGTTTGGGAGATTTGTTTCTCAAGGGAAGCCGTGCTTGGTCCCTCGAGGAGTTTTGGATATTTCAGGGCAATGGAAGACTTGGGCTTCCACGCAACTTTATTTTGGAAAACATGTTTCTCGAAGAAAACCAGGCTTGGTTCTTTGAAAAACTTTGGATTTTTCAGGATGGTGAAAAACTTGGGTTTCCACACGTCCTGGGTTTGGGAAACATATTTTTCAAGGGAAGCCAAGCTTGCTTCCTTGAGATTTTTGACCTGCTCCCTAGGTGCAACTCGTGATGCCCCTAGGGATGGATTTTTTTGTTTGAAAGCTCTAATCTTGGTTCCAGGGTACAAGACTAGGCTCGAAGAAGTGGGTTTTTCTATGGCAGGGTTATGAGTTCCTAAGATGTCGATGCATGCATTAGGGGTCTCCATGTCTACCATTTTTTCAACTTCTTTTTGTTTTTGTTTTTGAAATTCTTTTGGCTGGTGCGGGATATTTGGCACACCTTGAAAATTCTTTAACCTAGGCACATTTCGTGGGTTTGTGTGTGCAGAGGGGTTATCCAATGCATCTGATGACCCTATATGAAGAAGAGAGTTTTGAGAAGGATGGGTTTCAAGCATACCTCTTTGTGGCTTGTCTACCTTTTCATGGTGAGAGCAGGCCGTTTTCTCGGGTAACTCTGTTTTGAGCCCCCGGGGTTTCACGAGGCGTTCCTTTTTGAAACCTGCCTGTTTTTCACTCTCGTCTCTTTGTAGGGTGTGGGTTTCATGTCCCACTGTGTGTGTGTGCCTAGACTTAGGAATTGCACTTGAATTTTTCAAAATTTCAAAGTTTGATTTTTCAATTTTTTTGTCTTTTTGAAAGTTTTCAAGATTTTTTTGATTTTTTGAAACAAAAACAACTTTTTTTAAATTTTGGATTTGTGGGAGTGGAAGTCTCGCCCTTTTCTTGGGTTTGGCCTTTTACCTCAATTCCTTCGTCGATTTTGAATTTGGTTTTCTTTTCACAATCTTTGTGCGCTTGAGAAGAGCTGCTATGGGATTTATGGGTTTTAAGCTCCTTGCTTAAAATATCCATTTTTTTGAAAGTTGCCCATATATTAGCTAGCATTTCTCGTTCTTTGGCTGTTTTGAAAGCCACTTTTGATTTACTTAACGAGGATTTTGGAAGTGTGGGAGTGGAGGACTCGCCCCTTTCTGGGTTCTGGCCTTTTACCTCAATTCCTTCATCGATTTTGAATTTGGTTTTCTTTTTACAATCTTTGTGCGCCCGAGAAGAGCTGCTATGGGATTTATGGGTTTTAAGCTCCTTGCTTAAAACATCCATTTTTTCTTTGAAAATTGCCTGTATATCAGCTATTGCTTCTCGTTTTTTGGCTTTTTTAGAAACCTCTTTTGATTTACTCGACGAGGATTTTGGCTTTTGCTCCATTTTCTGCAAATTTTCTAAGTATGTATGAATTTTGAAAAACACCTTTTTTTTCGAAAATTTGAGTGTAACTTGTTTGTTTGAAGTCTACTTAAGTCCCGGGTCCCACCGGGCGTGCCAAATCTGTAGACACGGAAAATCTTCGACTCCGGGTTTCTTAGGCCTGGAGCGAATCTTTTCACAATCTACGTTCACTTTTAGGGCGTGCCAGCTAGCTTACTCAAACTAGCGAAGTAGTTTTTGAAATATCTAACTTTTGAAAGGCGATTGTAGGCAAGCGGGATCTTTACGTCGCAGACCTTCTTGCACTGACGCGCAAGGGTCAGTCTGTACGCTTAGAGACTTCGTTTGAACAAGTTAAACTCAAATTCCATTTTTGAATGATCAGGTGTTTGAAAACTTTGGAAATCATGCACTTGGCGAGTTTTTGCTTTTACTGGGCTTTGGGCGACCCTAAGTCTTTCAGTTTCAACCACTTAGGCGTGTTTGCAAGATTTGTTTGGGTTTTATTTGATGCAGGTATGCACTCTAGCTCGAGTATGGCGAGTATGCAATGCAACTCACACAACTGAACCTTAAAACCCGAAATTGAAAGACTTAGCAGAAGGGAAAACCCAAATTGAATGCAACTCACATGACTTGAATGTAAATTGCAGAAATTTAAATATATCTATATCTTAAGAGCGAAAAGGCTCAATGTGTGCGTGGGTGTTGTGTATAAATTGAAATGCAACACACGCAACTGAACCGTAAAATGCAGCAGAAGGGAGATATAGATATATATAAGAGCGAGAAGGCTCAATTGTGACGTGAGTGCTTTGAGTGTATAAATTGAAAGGCAACTCACGCAACTTGAATTTAAAACCCAGCTGGAAGGGAAATACGTATATATACGTAAGAGCGGAAAGGCTCAATGTGAGTGAGTGATTTGAGTGTATAAAATGAAAGACAACTCACACGACTTGAACCTTAAAACCCAGCTGAATGTATATAAATAGGGTTATATCCTATGGGCCGTTGAGGCCCGTTTGTGTGCAAAAGTGTGCAGATAAGAGCGGAAAGGCTCGAGTGTACGTGTGTGTGTTTTGCACATATATTACATCCAGGGGGAGACGATGCTCCGTTATTACAACCCCATATGACAAATTGAATTGAATAGAAAAGGATTTGATATATATCGAAATCAACTTACACTTTCCAGCCTTTTGAGTTAGGATCGTACAAGGGGAGAATCCGCCTTCTTCTTATGGAGTCCGGGGCATGTGGGAGCGAAGCCGAAGAGCTTGAGAGCTTGAGAGCTTGGAGAGACTTGGAGTTCCAGGAGCTGCAAGCTACAATGGGTTTGGGGCTAGTTGGGGCTGGTTTGGGCAAGGTAAGACTCGAGCCACCTTGGCTCGAGTGATTAGGTTTTTGTATGGGATTCGGCCAATACTTGGCCTTGGTTTAGGTATAGGATAGAGTTAGGATTCGGCCAGCATTTGGCCTTGGGTTTAGTTAGGTTTAGACTTGGGATTAGGCCAACGTTTGGCCTTGGTTTAGGTATAGTTTAGACTTAGGGTTCGGCCAACATTTGGCCTTGGATTTAGCTTGTGTGACTCGAGCCAAAGTGGCTTGAGTGAACTCGGTTGTAGTTGGGGTTGAACCTAGGCAAACCACGGCTAGGTTAAGGCTTGGTTGAGTCCTAACTAGGTTAGGTTTGTGTAGACACAGAAAATCCTTGTCTCCGGGTTCTTAGGCCTGAAGCGAATATTTTCGTGCTTACGTCACTTTAAAAAGGGCGTGCCAGCTAGCTTTCTCAAACTAGCGAAGTGATTTTTTGAAAATATCTGACTTTTGGGGCGACTGTGGACAAGTGGGTTCTTTTCGTCGCAGACTTTCTTACACCAGCGCGCAAGGGTCAGTCTGTACGCTTTAGGAAAACTCGATTTTACACAAACACGACTCTTTTTGAAAACTTTGAAAGTGTTTTATCGATTGGTTTTGTCAAATTTGCAACTTTTATACATGGGATCTATGCGCTCCTATGTCTCTCGGGTTTTAGCCAATTTTGGCGTGTAGTCGTGTGCATCCAGTACTCGATTTAAGGCAAGTACTACACGATTTGATCAATTTGGTTCGATGCAAGTATGCTCCCTATGTCGAGTGTGGCGGATATGCAATGCAAACTCACACAACTTGAAGGGAAAACCCGGAATTTAAAGACATAGCAGAAGGGAAATAGCAGAAAGGGAAATATGGCTATATCTTAGATGCGGAAGGGAAAATATATATAGCTATATCTTAAGAGCGAGAAGGCTCAATGTGAGTGAGTGCTTTGAGTTTATAAATTGAAAGGCAACTCACGCGACTTGAACCTTAAAAACCCAACTGAAAGGGGAAATACGTATATATATGTAAGAGCGGAAAGGCTCAATGTGAGTGAGTGCTTTGAGTGTATAAAATGAAAGACAACTCACACGACTTGAACCTTAAAACCTAGCTGAATGTATATAAATAGAACTATATCCTATGGGCTGTTGAGGCCCGTTTTGTGTGCAAAAGGTGTGCAGATAAGAGCGGAAAGGCTTGAGTGTACGTGTGTGATTCGTGTTTCAAACCATAATATTACATCTCGGGGGGAGACTACGCTCCATTATTACAACCCCGTATCAAATTTAATTGAATTTGAAACAATGTAAAGAACCAGGTTCGAGCACTTACACGTCGTTTGCTTGGACTTCCTTTATCAGCGAAATCTGACCTTGTGTAAACACCCAAAATTTTTTCAAGTATTTTCAAAAACTCCTAAATTTTGAAGGCCAATTTAAAGCCTTTATGAACCTTTAAATTCAAAATCTCCAAATTTTAAAGTTTAGACCTTCTGGGAGAATATTTCAAAATAAAGGTTTTAAATCCAAATAGCCCATGAGTTTCGAAGCAGGCGGAGACCCAATCCAGGCCTCGATTCCCGAAAAGAAGATAAAGTGTATCAAGATACGGATCAAGTTAAATTAGATTGATTCCCAAAAGCGGAGAAGATTGAAGCATATCAAGTTCAAATTCAACAACTTATCCAAATGGAAGGTCAAGACCGATCAAATCCAAGTTTGTCCGATCAAGATGGGGCCAACTTTGAACCAAGACTCGAGGCCATGGTAACAAGCTCATTCAATTCTAGAAGATTTCAAGTGTAACTCAAAAGCAAAAGGTGGGAGCCGAATCAAAGAAAGAAGCGAATTCAAGTGGGTCGAAGTTTAAAGAAATCAGCCCAAACAAAACGTGTTGCACATTGTAAGGTTGTTTAAAACCAACCGCATGCTCTAGGGCTACACCAAGCCATGGCACCTATACCAGCCCATATGGGCTGGTCTGAATCGACTCAATGAAGAACTACAAGAAGCCGGTTTGGAGCGGATCAAATCCACCAAGCTAAAGCTCCAACCCGCCCCACAAGAAACCACTAGAACCAGCCCCCCTTGGCCTATAAAAAGGCCCAAGAGGGGGGGGGGGCGGGTTCCATAACTTGGAGATTGGAGAGAGAAGAGAGAGACCTTAGGTGGTGTGTGCTAGACTAGGTGCAGAAATTTTCAGCAAGGAGGGACGTCTTCTAGTGTGGGGGAAGAAGGGGAAGCTAGGTGAGAGCTTGTAGGAGTTGAGAAGGAAGGCCATCAAGAGGAAGGCCGGCTTCATTATTGAAACCCGGTCCTTCACCAACCAAAAACTCGTGTAAGACCTTTCTTACTTAATCTAAGTTTCATTCTCTTCCATTCAATTCATTAAATGGGGTTGTATTAATGGAGTTTCATCTCTCCCCGAGTTGTAATAATCTAGCTTTGCTGCCATTTCAATTTCGTGGATGAAACATTATACACCCACATGCACGGCAAGTGTTTGCTTTAATGCTTCTCCCTTCCTATATGCTATATACCCTCTATACTTCTAACCCCCTCTATGTCTAAGCTATAAAGTACTTTCCATTCATTTATATTCCAACAAATTTGCTTTAAGGGTTGTTGCATTTTAATTTCATGTGGGTTATGCATCATTACATTTATAAAACAGAAAACTGGATTTCAGCATCTCTGCATATGTCTGTTTCCGTAATTTTAATTTTGTGATACTTGCTCCGATTGTCAAATTTGGCACACTGATTCCACACACATTTGGACACTCTGTATAAAATTGGTAAGATTTTAGGGATGCTCAGCCACGTAATAAAAGTATATTAAGAATGACCAGATTTCTGCACCACTGTCTGCACAGTCGGATTTCCTGAAACAGAGGTTGGGTAAAAGTCCCATATCTCTGTCCACAGGAGTCCAAATCAGTTGATTTTTGATGCATTAGAAATCTAACATCCATAGCTTTCCAACAACATTAAAATTATCAAAATTAGAGTTCGGAGCAGAGAGATACAGACTCATCTTTGAGTTTTTGTATTTCTGAAACAGAACTGTTTCGAGTCAGTGAGGTGATCTGAGAAGATTATTTGTTTCTGATTCAATACTATTCCAAATGCAGATTTGAAAAAGGCTACAGTCTCTTCACACTACCAGCTTCGTCTGGTAAAATTTTGATAATTTTTGGAAGTCTATGATGCCTTCAAAACTCCCCTAGAAAACAACTCTAAAAACAGAATTCTCTGTTTTCAGCAGCTTGTGTTTTTCCAAGTATTGAATCCGAGTGCACAAGTTCAACAAATTTTTCAAAGACACTTGTTTATGTAAAAGGGAGTCGTGTTTTGCTGTAAAATGAAGTTCTTAAGTGCTAGTTTTGAACAATCGCCTAAGTTTCAAAGACACAAGTTCAACAAATTTTTCAAAGACACTAGTTCCTAAGTTTCAAAGACACAAGTTTCAAAGACACTTGTACACAATCGCCTAGAAGTCTTACAAACATTTGCTAGTTTTGAACTAGTTGGCATGCTCGCGCAAGCGTAGGTGTGGAAAGTTTCATTTCAAGTTTGTCTCATAAACTTTGAAATGAGAATTTTCATGTCTACAGAAATGGCACGCTCGGTGGGACTCGGGTCATGAGGAATTTCTAAGCAAATAAGACTCCCAAAAATCTTTTCAAAGTGTTTTTAACATTGGTAAATTGTGCACGTGTAGGATTTTCAAGGGCCCATAAGATCATGTCAAGTTCGGATGGTTCTTACGAGGTGTCGAGCTGGGCTTCATGCTCGTCAAGTCAATTTTCGAAAAGATTTTCAAAAACAAATTTCAAAAACAAGAAAGAGTCATTAGAAGAATTGAGGAAAGAATTCGAAGCAAGAATCGCCGCTCTTAGCCAAGAGGCCGAAGCAGTCGAATCCTGCTCATCCCATGGGAGGCAAACTAGGGCTCGAAAGAAAACAAACAAACCCAGAAAACCCAAAGAGACCTCCACCATGGAGGGGGACAGAGAGCTCGAGTCGTTCACATTAAAAGATCGCAAGGCCCTTCAACAACTACTAAGGGGCCAGGCCAAGGAAAAGAGGTCATATGCCCTATCCGATTTTTTACCTTCCGATTACCAAACGGATAGAGACGATGACATACCGAATTTCCATCGGTATGACGGGACGGGGGATCCTAGATCCCACCTCCAACTCTTTTCCCACCGAGCATACAAAAAGAAGAAAGACTCGGCTAAGTGGATCTACTGGTTCCCCCTCTCCCTTAAGGGAACCGCTTCCAAGTGGCTCGCTTCCTATGACTTGAGCCAATTTGCCACTTTTGAAGAGTTGGCAAATGGGTTCATGCAAAGATTTTCACACAACATGGAAGTGACCCCCACTTTGAACACCCTAAGGGACACGAAACAAGCCACGAACGAGGATGCTCATGCATTTATCGTTCGATGGAGGTCTTTATTGGGGCAAGTAAGAGAGCCCATCTCAGAAGGATGTGCCGTGATGCTCATCCTTGAAAATTTCAAACCCGAGCTGAAAATGCTCCTTTCCCTCCATGAAATTTCCACTTTCCACAAACTAATCAAGAAGGCTTCCCTATTCGAAGCAAATATGAAAAAGGGATTCTACGATGACTTGTGGAAAGGCAAATTTTTTTTGAAAACTCGTTTTGAAAAGCCCGGGACTTACGGGCCAACTATTACAAACAATGGGGCAAAACCCCAAAAAGTTACAAATGTCCGAGTAGAACCAAGCCCAGCCGACACTTCAAAAATTGAACTGAAGAACAAGAAGGTTCAAAAGTCTTTCGAAAAAAGGGAGTACACCCCGCTGGGGTAGCCCATCATAGAGGTCCTCGACCTCCTGCTCGCCCAGGAAATGGTGACACTTCCGGAAGTTTCCGAGAGGACACCCCCTAAAGGGAAATTTTTAAACAAGTTTTGCAAGTATCATAGGCTCAAAGGCCATGATACAAATCATTGCTACACCCTTTTAAACAAAATAGAGGACTTGATCGAGCAAGGCTGGCTCCAGGTCACCGAGGAACCGGAGCCCGCCCAAGCCGTACTCAAGGAACCCTTCCCCAACCATGCAAGCACTAGCGGGAAGGACAAGCAGGTATATGCTCTCTCCTCTCATTTGAATGGTTCAGAACATGCATGGCATACGGATTGCACTACTTGTTACATACCACTGCTCGTAATAAAAAAAGCTAAACAAGTAGTGATCCGGGGAGCGCTTAGCGTCCCGCCCCCGGCTAGAGCCTTATTAGAGATTCGAGGTGCTCCCAAGCATCAAACTAGAGCCCACCTAGGAACGAGCCATAGGGAAGGTGTGGACGAGGTCACTAGATCCGGAAGGATCTACCAACCCCCACACTTAGCAAAAGATGCTAGCAAGGAAGTGGTCGTTATCCCCGGCCCTTCAAAATCATGCATTCCCAAAGCATCGCATCTCATGGGTAAAAACAATGTGTTAACCCCATATGATTTTGAAAATCACCTTGCTAAGATTCCCATAAACATGTCTATCCTAGAACTTATCCAAGCATCCCCTAGACATAGACAAGTTTTAGAAAAGATCTTAGAGAAGGCCAAGGTTAACCCAACCATAACCCCTGAGTCCCTCTCCTTCCTAGTCTCACCCATTTGTGCTAAAACTCTCATTGTGTTTTCGGAAGATGAGCTAGAACAACCCTACCAAAACCATAACCAAGCCTTGCATATAGAGGTGGTATTGAATCACCATCCTCTAGACAAGTGTTTGGTTGATGGCGGAGGAGGTCTAAATATACTTCCACTACACATAGCCTACAAAATAGGAGTCTCCTTGACCTCTCTAAACCCAAGTTCCATCGTGATCACAAGATACGATGGAAATGCATCCAAACCTTTAGGAGTCATAGAGTTACCCATAGAAGTAGGGGGCATGAGTCATTCCGGGGTGTTTCATATTTTAGACATACACCCCCATTATAACCTACTCCTAGGAAGGCCATGGATACACAGCTTGCGGGCTGTGCCATCCACCTTTCATAGGTGTGTAAAAATACCCCTCCAAAACCAAGTTGTGGTAATTCTAGGAGAGAATCACCCCCAGCTGTAGGGAATACAAAATTTCCCATGCTTATCAGGTGATAAAACCCATGAGTCAAAACTAGATGAACCCTTGGTAGCTCATCCCAAACTAAAAGGTGTCGTGCACATAAAAGGGCCGCCCAAGGCTAGCCCGCTCAAGACCATCTCAAAACTACCCAAAGTCCTCCCCAAGTCCATAAAAGTGTTTGAGCATGACATGGACGACACCAAGTTCAAAGGCCATCCTCTTTATAAAACATTTTCAAAATTAAAGAAGCCTTGGAACATGATGTTGAACATGGGTTATATGCCTTATCAAGGCCTAGGGAGCCAAAACCAAGGTCGTCTTGAACCCATAGTGTCAAACATAAACCAAAACCGGTATGGGATAGGCTATGACCCATCCATACTACCCGAACCTCCTCCCGCGACCACTTGGGTCAAGGGTGCCTTAGAACCTCCTAACACCGAAACCTATGACTTAGACCTCTTATTTAGAGCCTAATGCATGGTGTTTTCTTTGTAGGTTTGATGGAAGACCCCGCCACATCCAAAAACCCAAAAAAATTAGAAATTTGCAAAATCCAAAAACATTTAGAAAGTTCCCAAAACCCAAAAACAATAGAAAATTTCAAAAATCTTGAAAAGAATGTGATTTACATTTCTCCTCCTTCTATTTGTTTACAAAAAGCCAAAAAAATTGAAAATTTTGAAAATTCCAAAAAGAATGTGGTTTTTGTTCCTTCCTTGTGTTTACAAAAAGCCAAAAAAATTGAAAAATGCGAAAACACCAAAAATAAGGTTTTATACATTCCATCTCCGAAGAGCAATTTCGAAAAAGCCAAAAAAATCGAAAATCTTGGAAAACCCAAAAACATTGTCTTTGTGAAAAGCCCTAGTCTTTTGAAAGTGGTAGATGTTCCAAAACCGTGTGCCTTGCCTAGTACTTTCATAGAACCCAAATTTCTCAAGAGCGATCAAAGCGAAGAGGAAGATCCCCTCGTCCATGAGGAGGACCAAACCTCCGAGCTTCCCGAGTTCCATAGAATCCTTGATTTAGAAAAACCTTCAAATTCCGTAGGAGGGGATTTTGTGGAAGTAAATCTAGGGAGTGAGTCTAATCCTAAGCATGTTAAAATAGGCGCATGTTTACATGAGCATGAAAGGACATCATTCATCACATTTCTCAAATCATATGTAGATGTGTTTGCATGGACCTACGAAGACATGCCGGGTTTAGACCCAATGGTAGTAGAGCATCGTCTTCCCCTAGAATCAAATGCCAAACCCATAAAGCAAAAGCTTAGAAAGATTCACCCCGATGTACATGTACAAGTGAAAGAGGGTTTAGAAGATCTTTTAAAAGCCGGATTTATAAAACCCATTGCGTACTCAGAATGGCTTTCAAATATTGTTATAGTTCGAAAATCCAATGGGAAAATTAGGATTTGCATTGATTTTTGAAATTTGAACAAAGCCACTCCAAAAGACAATTTTCCTCTACCAAATATTGATTTGATAGTAGATAGCACTGCAAATCATGAAATGTTTTCTTTCATGGATGGCTATTCGGGTTACAATCAAATTAAGTTAGAACCAAAAGATCAGGCAAAAACTGCTTTTACTACACCTTGGGGCACATACTGTTACACAGTTATGCCGTTTGGTTTGAAAAATGCCGGTGCCACATACCAAAGAGCTATGACTACTATCTTTCATGACCAAATTCACGAGCTCTTGGAAGTATATGTGGATGACCTTTTGGTGAAATCAAAAACCCGAGTTACTCACATTGAGTCTTTGCAAAAAGTTTTCGAAAGGCTTAGGCTTTACAAAGTGAAACTAAACCCTCAAAAATGTGTATTCGGAGTAGAATTAGGTAAGCTTTTGGGCTTTATGGTGAGCCAAAGGGGTATTGAAGTAGACCCCTATAAGTGCCGAGCCATCATAGATATGCCTCCACCATCCAACTTGACCCAAATCCGAAGCCTCCAAGGTCGCCTCCAAGCCATTAGGAGGTTCATTTCAAATTTAGCAACAAGATGCGAACCTTTCAACAAACTTTTGCCAAAAGGGGTAAAATTTTCGTGGGACGAGGATTGTCAAAAAGCTTTTGAAAGATTGAAAACTTATTTGGTGAATCCTCTAATTTTGAAACCTCCAAAGCAAGGAAAACCTTTACTTCTTTAAATTTCCATACATACGAATGCATTGGGTGCTTTATTAGCCCAATATGAGGATGATGGCCACAAAGAGTGTGTCATTTACTATATTTCGAAAACTCTCTTGGCATATGAAAGAAATTATCAAGCCATGGAGAAAACGTGCTTGGCATTAGTATGGGCTTGCCAAAAGTTTAGACATTACTTCCTAGATCATGAGATATGGATAGTGTCTAAGCTTGATCCGATCAAGCACTTGTTTGAAAAACCTATCCTAACGGGTAGGCTTGGTAAATGACAACTCCTCTTAATGGAATATGACTTGAAATATCACCACCAAACCTCCATTAAGGGGCAAGCCCTAGCCGATCATATGGCCGAGTTCCCCTTGGAAGAAACATATCCCATACTTGATGAGATGCCCGATGAAGGCATATTTGCAAACGATTTTCAAAACCATGTTTTAGCAAACTGTTTTAATGAAAACCAAGTATGGAAAATGTACTTTGATGGGGCACGTAACCAACAAGGGGCAGGTGTTGGAGTCATTCTCATATCCCCCGAAAAGGGAAAAATACCCATTGCAATTCGTCTAGATTTTGAGTGTTCAAATAATGTGGCTGAATATGAGACTCTCATACAAGGCCTAAAAGTCTTGAAAAATCTAGGGGCAGCTTGCATTGAAGTCTTTGGAGACTCTTTACTGGTTGTGAACCAAGTTTTAAAAGTTTGGCAAGTCAAACACGAAAAACTCATTCCGTATCACGAGTTGGCCACCAAGTTGGTCGACTCTTTCAAATCATGCACACTCACTCACATAGAGAGAGAGGACAACACCATAGCGGATGCCCTCTCCTCCTTAGGATCCGCTTTAAGGGTCGATCCCACCTTGGGAACCCGATCCCTAGAGATATGGCACTCACCCGTTCCATCCACGCACGATTTAGAGATTTGCCAAAACGACCAAAATCCAAATGATAAACCTTGGTTTTATGACATTAAAAACTTTTTAGAAAACGGAGGATTTCCCGAATATGCTTCTTCAAAAGATCAAGCTTTTATTAGAAAAATTTTAACCCGGTATGTAATTTTGGGAGGGGTGCTTTATAAGAAAAGTTTTACGGGCATCTTGTTGCGATGTGTAGACCTTGAAGAGGCTAGGACCATAATGCACGAGTTCCACGATGGAGAGTGTGGAGGCCATGTTAATGCAAATATGATGGCCATGAAGATACTTAGAGCTGGGTATTTTTGGTCCACCCTAAGACAAGATTGCCATGATCATGTTAGGAAATGTCATCAATGTCAAATACATGGGCATATCATTCACACCCCATCATCCACTTTGCATTCCATCGTGAGCCCTTGGCCTTTTGCCATGTGGGCGTTCGACTTCGTAGGACCCATATCCCCCAATGCATCCAATGGACATAGGTTCATCCTAGCGGCCACCGAATATTTCTCTAAATGGGTTGAAGCTACATCCTTGGCCAATGTCCAAGGACAACATGTAGTGGCATTCATTAAGAGAAATATCTTGGCCCGATTTGGAGTACCAAAAGACCTAGTGTCCGATAATGGCACCCCATTCAAGAATGAGAAGATGGAAAAATTGTGTGTTACATATGGCATGACTCAACACTTCTCATCGCCCTACTACCCTCAAGGCAACGGCCAAGCCGAAGCCACAAACAAAACCCTCATAAGCATCATTGAGAAAACCATAGAAAAAGGTAGGACATGGCATGAGAAGCTCGACGAAGCCTTGTGGGCTTATAGAACTTCCATTCGAACCCCAACAAATGCCACCCCATTCGAGTTGGTCTATGGCACGAGTGCCATACTCCCTATTCATACCAAGCTTCATTCATTTCATACATCACTTGCATTAGATATTCCATTAGAAACCCTACAACATACTAGAATGGTCGAACTTGACTTGTTGGATGAAAAGAGGCTACTTGCTATGGATCATGCACATGCATATAGGCAAAGGGTAGCCCGACACTACGAGAAGCACATGAAGGCTCGCCACTTCAAAGTGGGAAACCTAGTGCTAAAAACCATTCACCACCGAGGCCCACACCCCCTTGGAAAGTGGCGGCCCAAGTGGGATGGTCCTTATGTTGTGCGTAGAACCACCACTAACAATGCTTATTGGTTGGTTGATGTTGACGGTAGGAACTTGGTAGACCCTATAAATGATCAGCATTTGAAAAGCTATCATGTATAGGGTCTACTCTCTTTTGAAAATATTTTGAATGGGATCTCCTTTGAACTTCTTGAAGAATGATCAAGGTGGATCGTGTGACCCTAAACAAGGGAAATAGGGTCTTAGTAGAGTTTTCAAAATTTATGGGCTATATTTCAAAAGTCCCCATCTTACAAAATCGAGCCTTTTTCAAAATAGCAAAATATTTCCAAATGGTATATGCTATTTCAAAATAGGGTGATCTTAGATGAATCAAGTAAACCATTGGGATAAGTCTCTCCCCATTTCGCTTCTCCTTCCCAAAAAGGAAAATTTGGCAAAATAAAAAAGAGGATATCCCTCCAAAAATTTATCTTCAAAAGAAAAAGAAAAGCAAAGCAGAAAAGAGTGCTTTGATTGAAAAAGAAAGAGGAAAAAGCAAAATCCTCCAAAAAGAAAAAGGGAGGCCCTCTATGAAAAAAAAAAAAAAAAAAAATTGCCAAAAGCTCAAAAGGAGTAAATTTTTCTCTTCTTGGCCTTAAACCACGGGACGCTTCAGAAGGGACCGTGGTAATTCTTTCCCTATCCCTATGACTTATCCTAGTGGAGAAAGGTTTTATCTAGGAAAATCCTAAAGTAGGAATAGGATTTATTCATTTGAATCTTATTTTGTTTGAGAATTAGACTTTGTTGTGTAAGTAGGAGAGTTTTGCAATGTTTCCTAGTTTTCCTATAAAAATCTCTACCAAGTAGTAGGTATTATGACCCGAGTAAAGGGAAATACAAGAAGCTGAAAATCCTTGTGATTGAAGCTAAAAAGGATTTCCCCTTTCTTTTGGAAAGTTGTGAAAACCCGAAAACATCAAGCCACATAAGGGCCATGATCACTTGGGGCAGTCGACCTTCACAAGCCTCCCAAGTTCGATCCTTGCATGTTAAGAGTCTCTAAAAGAATCATCGTGTGCATATCACTCACACCCTTCATACATGCCCATGCATGCATTTCAAAACCATTGAGTACATGATCGATATTAAGACCAAGGTCATAGCAGATTGAGTCCCCTTTGGCTCTAAATCCCCTCTTACTTATTTATAAAAGTTAGGCACTCAAATGATCCATGCTCTTGAGAAAGGTTCGGAAAGAAGAGTAAAAGGGTGTTTTCTTCTTTGACATTATCCAAACACAATTGGATTAATGCCAAAGAGGGGCATCTGTAAACACCCGAAATTTTTTCAAGTATTTTCAAAAACTCCTAAATTTTGAAGGCCAATTTAAAGCCTTTATGAACCTTTAAATTCAAAATCTCCAAATTTTAAAGTTTAGACCTTCTGGGAGAATATTTCAAAATAAAGGTTTTAAATCCAAATAGCCCATGAGTTTCGAAGCAGGCGGAGACCCAATCCAGGCCTCGATTCCCGGAAAGAAGATAAAGTGTATCAAGATACGGATCAAGTTAAATCAGATTGATTCCCAAAAGCGGAGAAGATTGAAGCATATCAAGTTCAAATTCAACAACTTATCCAAATGGAAGGTCAAGACCGATCAAATCCAAGTTTGTTCGATCAAGATGGGGCCAACTTTGAACCAAGACTCGAGGCCATGGTAACAAGCTCATTCAATTCTAGAAGATTTCAAGTGTAACTCAAAAGCAAAAGGTGGGAGCCAAATCAAAGAAAGAAGCGAATTCAAGTGGGTCGAAGTTTAAAGAAATCAGCCCAAACAAAACGTGTTGCACATTGTAAGGTTGTTTAAAACCAACCGCATGCTCTAGGGCTATACCAAGCCATGGCACCTATACCAACCCATATGGGCTGGTCCGAATCGACTCAATGAAGAACTACAAGAAGTCGGTTTGGAGCGGATCAAATCCACCAAGCTAAAGCTCCAACCCGCCCCACAAGAAACCACTAGAACCAGACCCCCTTGGCCTATAAAAAGGCCCAAGAGGGGGGGGCGGGTTCCATAACTTGGAGATTGGAGAGAGAAGAGAGAGAAGAGAGAGACCTTAGGTGGTGTGTGCTAGACTAGGTGCAGAAATTTTCAGCAAGGAGGGACGTCTTCTAGTGTGGGGGAAGAAGGAGAAGCTAGGTGAGAGCTTGTAGGAGTTGAGAAGGAAGGCCATCAAGAGGAAGGCCGGCTTCATTATTGAAACCCGGTCCTTCACCATCCAAAAACTCGTGTAAGACCTTTCTTACTTAATCTAAGTTTCATTCTCTTCCATTCAATTCATTAAATGGGGTTGTATTAATGGAGTTTCATCTCTCCCCGAGTTGTAATAATCTAGCTTTGCTGCCATTTCAATTTCGTGGATGAAACATTATACACCCACATGCACGGCAAGTGTTTGCTTTAATGCTTCTCCCTTCCTATATGCTATATACCCTCTATACTTCTAACCCCCTCTATGTCTAAGCTATAAAGTACTTTCCATTCATTTATATTCCAACAATTTTGCTTTAAGGGTTGTTGCATTTTAATTTCATGTGGGTTATGCATCATTACATTTATAAAACAGAAAACTGGATTTCAGCATCTCTACATATGTCTGTTTCCGTAATTTTAATTTTGTGATGCTTGCTCCGATTGTCTCGAAATTTTGCACACTGATTCCACACACATTTGGAAACTCTGTAGAAAATTGGCAAGATTTTAGGGACGCTCAGCCACGTAATAAAAGTATATTAAGAATAACCAGATTTCTGCACCATTGTCTGCACAGTCGGATTTCCTGAAACAGAGGTTGGGTAAAAGTCCCATATCTCTGTCCACAGGAGTCCAAATCAGTTGATTTTTGATGCATTAGAAAGCTAACATCCATAGCTTTCCAGCAACATCAAAATCATCAAAATTGGAGTTCTGAACAGAGAGATACAGACTCATATTTGAGTTTCTGTATTTCTGAAACAGAACTGTTCCGAGTCAGTGAGGTAATCTGAGATGATTATTTGTTTCTAATTCAATACTTTTCCAAATGCAGATTTGAAAAAGGATACAGTCTCTCCACACTACCATCTTCGTCTGGTAAAATTTTGATAATTTTTGGAAGTCTTTGACGCCTTCAAAACTCCCCTAGAAAACAGCTCTAAAAACAGAATTCTCTGTTTTCAGCAGCTTGTGTTTTTCCAAGTATTGAATCCGAGTGCACAAGTTCAACAAATTTTTCAAAGGCACTTGTTTATGTAAAAGGGAGTCGTGTTTTGCTGTAAAATGAAGTTCCTAAGTGCTCAATACTGACCCTTGAGCATCGGCTCAAGAAGGTGTGAGTGAAAAGATCCCGCTTGTACACAATCGCCTAGAAGTCTTACAAACATTTGCTAGTTTTGAACTAGCTGGCATGCTCGCGCAAGCGTAGGTGTGGAAAGTTTCATTTCAAGTTTGTCTCATAAACTTTGAAATGAGAATTTTCATGTCTACACCTTGGATATAGCCGTTGGATGGACTTTTCTCTGCGAAACGACCAGCTGCGTGGAAGGTTGATCCTAGATCGTGACCTGGGCTAGGTTGACACACTAAGGTGCTATGGGTTCTGGACTTAGACACGACGGATCTTGGGTGAGAACTAATGGATCTAGGTCAGGTCTAGGCGGGTTGTTTTGGTTAAAAGCTAGACCAAGGTCCTAAGGGAAAAACCTGACCAACTAATGGTCGAGTTAGGTGGTGTCTACGGGATTATTTTAGGTGAGACACTATGGAATGCTCGGCCAACTAATGGCCGAGCTTGGGTGGGGATTAGTGAATGATCTTAGGGGAGATCCTAAGGTGAGCTCTAGGGTAATGCTCGGCCAAAGGGTGGCCGAGCTGGGCAGGTTTTTGGAGAAGGATTAGATAGGATCTAAGGTTGAATCCTAAGGAAAGAGCTCGGCCAAATGGTGGCCGAGCTTTGGCTGATGTTAGATGGTTGATCTCGGGTGAGATCCTAAGGGAGTGGCTCGGCCAAAAGGGTGGCCGAGCTGGGTAGGTTTAGAGTGGTTGTTTTTTTTTTTTTTTAGTTAGGGTCTAACTTGGGTAATGGTTTAAGGTTAGGGATAGACCTAAGATGAGCTCGGCCACTATGGATCGAGCTAAATGGGTGAGAATAGGTTCGACAAGAGGAGGGAACCGAGTGTTTTAGACACTCGGTTTGGCCAGGTTTTTGGGAGTGGTTTTGAGTTAGGAAATGAATTAGGTAGTGGTTTTTTTATGTTCCTTTCTTTAGGACAGATCTAAGGTGAGCTCGGCCAGCCAATGGCCGAGCTGGGTATGGTCCTAGGTTAGGATGGTCTTAGGTAGAACTAGGTCAGCCCCTTTAGTGAAGTTCGGCCAGCTCCTTGGCTGGACTTTGCTGTGGCTTGTCGTTAGTAGTCTAGGTGGTTTAGAGAGGTGAGAAAAGAGATGGTTTTGGGCAGGAACTAGGGGACTTACCTTGACAACGTTTCAGCCATTTGATCCTTGGTTCCCACGCAGCCAATCCTCACCAAGCAAGGGCCATCCAATGCCGCCAGATTTCATTTCTTTTCAGCCATGTACAGGCCGTGATCTACAAAACTCCAGCCCACCCACAACTTCCACCCAGAATCTCACGAAAACAAGAGGGGAAGGCCAGCCCCTTTTGTTGACCTTCCTCTCTCTCTCTCTCTCTCTTTTCCCCAAGTGGAGAGGCGTGAAATGCTGGAAAAAAAATCCTCTCCAAAGCCAGCCCTCCCACGTCCTTTTATAGGCCTCTTATTTGGATATGGATCCTTTGTTGGGTTCTGAAATTCGGATCCAATTCAAGCCTTGTTTGGATATGGATCTTGGATCTGGATCTGGATATTGGGATCCAGATTCGATCCAAATTTTTCTCTTCTTCAGTCCTTCCTGGCGTTTCGAGCTGGGCGCTTCGTGCGGGTCCTGAGTTCATCAAGATTCCGTCTTATGCTGGGTGTGGACGCGCGAAAAATCCCCGCCTCTCGCCTTTTCAGGGCTCGGAGCGGGTCCTCTCGTGTGTCTAAGGCTTTATCTATGCAAACAGGGCGTGCCAGCTAGCTTACCTAAGCTAGCGAAGATATATTTAACACTGACTTCTAATCGTGGTGACTGTGAGCAAGTGAGCTCTTGTCGTCGCAGACCTTCTTGCACCGATGCGCAAGGGTCAGTCTGTATGCTTTGCAAAAATCGAGTTTTTTGGGAGAGAAAGTCTATGAAGCGGTTCAAGGTGTCTAATTCGGGTCTTTTAGATGCGATTGCATGTTTTAGATCACGTGGATTTGCACGTGCCTAAGTCTTTTCTTTTATCCCTTTTCGGGCCACCTAGTTTGTGTGTTATGAACACTCCACTACATGGGCGAATTCGAGTGGGGCTTGCTTTGATGCAACATGCGTCCTACCTCGTGGTATGGCGTAGATGCAATGCAAACTCACGCTACTCCAAAGGGAAAACCCGAATGTAAAGACAATACTGAAGGGAAATAACCGAAGGGAAATGACTTGTAAAGTAAGTGCCGAAGGGAGATATGTATATAGAGTATGTATATGAGCCCTTACTCGGGTCTTGCAAATAAGAGCGAAGGCTCAATGTGGGTGCGTGCTTGAATTGAAAGACTCACACACACGACATGAAATTAAACCCAAATATAAATTGCAGTATGGCCTTGACTAAGGTCTTGGGAGTAAGAGCGAAGGCTCAATGTGTGTGAGAGTGCTTGAATTGAAGTACTACGCACACGACATAAATGAAACCCAAATATAACTGCAATAAGGCCTTTACTAAGGTCTTGGGAATAAGAGCGAAAGCTCAATGTGTGTGAGAGTGCTTGAATTGAAAGACTTACCCACACGACATGAAATGAAACCCAAATAGTATAGGTCGGCCCTTACTTGGGTCTTTCAAATAAGAGCGAAAGCTCAATGTGTGTGAGAGTGCTTGAATTGAAAGACTTACCCACACGACATGAAATGAAACCCAAATAGTATAGGTCGGCCCTTACTTGGGTCTTTCAAATAAGAGCGAAAGCTCAATGTGTGTGAGTGCTTGAATTGAAAGACAACGCACCCAACTTAAGCAAAAACCCTACAAAAATGAAAGTATATGTATATACTTATGTATTAGGGGCTGATTAGGCCCGTGTGTGTTCAAAATCGTGCACAACTAGGAGAGTACACGTGTGTGGGTGTGCCAAGCCACGTTATTACAAGCGGGGGGAGACTATGCTCCGTTATTACAACCCTGTATTGAATTGAATCTCAAGCAAGTATACAACTAAAGACCGAGTTAGGCACTTACTAGTAGCTGGTCCGTAGAGGCCTTGCTTGAGCGTGGGCTTGGCCTTTGCCTTGGGCTGCAAACGGGAGCTCCGCGAGGTTGAGCGACAAGGGGTGTTGGCCGGGCTGCAAATGGGGCGCGGGATAGGTGCCTTGAAGGTGGCCGGCTGCAAGCAAGGGTGTCGCCTTGATGTGGGGGATTAAAGGGGCTAGGTAAGGTCACTAGGGGGAGTGTAGTGTTAGGGGAGTATGGCACTAAGGAAAGTTTAAGGGAAGACCGAATGGGACACCTAGGGGAAAAGAGATGGCTGGCCGAATGGAAGGGATAGTCGGTTGGAGTGGCCGACTAGGGGAATGTGGTGGTGGCGGGCGGCTAGGATAGCTATGGGTGGAGTATGGGAAGGAAGGTAGCTAGGTGATGGGGCTAGGTGGTAGTGGGGGTAGTGGGTGTAAGGGAGTGCTAGGGGCAGGTCTTAGGAAGTCGACTAGGGTGGCCGGGTGTAGCTAGTGTAGTTAGGTAGTGGCGGGCAACTAGGGCGGCTAAGGCTTGGCCGAGTGGGTGTGGTGGCGGCGAGTGGCTGATGTGTAGATAAGGTGGTGGTATGGTGGGTGGCTGGGAGTGGAGAGGGAGTAGAGAAGGAGCTAGGTAGAGTGTGGGGTACTTACCGAATGGAGAGAAGGTGGCGCTCGGCTGGAAGGGAGGAGGGCAGGTAGTGAGGCTCGGCCGGGAGGTGGTGGAGATGGCGGTGCAAGTGGTGGTGGGATGGAGAGACGGTGGTGGTGCAGGCGGAGCAGGTGGAGCAGCTGGAGAAGGGGAGGAAAGAGAGGGCCCGACTGGGATGGGTGAGGGGTTCTAGCTTGGAAAACCCGCCCCAAGAGGGGGGGTTTATATAGGGAGTTGGGTAGGTTAGTTAGGGCTGGGTTTGGGGTAGTGGTTAGGTGGTTTAGGTAGGGTGGTATGAAGATAAGGTGGGATGGAAAGGGTAGGGCCAGATATTTTAAATACTAGTGGTTTGGGTAGATTGTGGGCTAGGGGTGGTTTAGGGGTTTAGGGTTTGGTTAGGTGGTTGGGTTCTAGGGTGAGGTTTAGTGAGCTAGGTTAGGTGATTAGGCTAGGATTAGGCTAGGTTTAGGGAAATTAACCTAGGTTTAGGGAAGGATTAGGGAAGTGGGTTAGGTGATTAGGTTGGGATTAGGCCGGGATTAGGGAAGTGGGTTAGGTGATTAGGCTCAGATTAGGGGTGGATTAGGGTAGAAGGCTAGGATTAGGTGTTTTGGGTTAGGTTTAGGTGAAGGAGCTCCCTTTGCATGGCCCATAGACCTTAACCACCTCATGTTGGTGCAGCCCTAGGTTAGGTTTTGGCTAATTACAAGCTTAAACCCACTCAATTAGGCTAACCCACATGATTAACCCCAAACTTGACACACAAGTCAAGCTTAATTACAACACTCTTGATCTTATCCACCCCCACTCTCTCTCATGCCCATAATCCCACGTGAATTTCAAGTGGGCCCCACCTCCATTTATGAGAAGGTGATGTGGGCCATGGATATGGATATTGGATTGGATTTTTGAATCCAAATCCAAATCCAAGTCCATACATGGGTTTGGATTGGGATTTGGATATATATGGTCCAGATCCAATCCAAACTGAACTCTGACTCCTTCGAGCTGGGTTCGAAACGGACGATTTGTGCGGGGTCTGACAGCATCAGTACTCCGTCTGCGTTGGGTCTTCGCCAACATGATCGTTCGCCTCCGTTTCTGCCTTTCGGAGATGACTTCAAATGACATTTTGATAATAACAGGGTCTTGGACGTTCGAGATCCTGGGGGTATGGATTTGATACGAGAGTTGTTGTGCCGGGCTCGACATATGCTCCGGTTCCGGGCTCTCTTTGACTTCGCTGGTCCTGTCTTGATTAGGCCAAGCTGCTTCGGGGTTTCTGTAAACACCCCAAAAACCCAAATACTTTTCAAAACCAAATGCCTGGTTCGAAAACCAGTTCAAAAGATAAGTTTGGAATTTTCGAAAAACTCAGGAACTCAAAACATTTCAAAATTCTGTTTTCCAACCCTGTTTGAAACATGAAAAATCTTGAAAATGGACGAAAGTCTTATTTTTACGAAAGACCAGACGAACAGATGAAGCCTGGCTCAAAACAGTCGCAAAAAATTCAAAAAGTTCAAAGGTCAAGCCCAACCCGATGAAAAGTGAATTTCGAGGACGAAAAAGAAGCCCAGGCCACAAACACGTTTCAAGCCTGAAGCATCAAAGGCCAAGCCAAAAGCATCTCTGAAATCACGGAAAATCCAAGTCAAATGCAAGAAGAAACAGTCGAAACAGAGTCCAGAAAGACGAAAAGAAGCTCGGACGATGAAAATGGGAAAAACCCAGCGTAAGACGGAATCTTGATGAACTCAGGACCCGCACGAAGCATCCAGCTTGAAACGCCAGAAAGGACTGAAGAAGAGAAAAATTTGGATCAAATTTGGATCAAATCTGGATCCAAAAATCCAGATCCAGATCCAAGATCCATATCCAAACGAAACTTGGATTGGATTGGATCCAGATTTTAGAAACCAACAAAGGATCCATATCCACACAAGGGGCCTATAAAAGGACGTGAGTGGGCTGGCTTTAAAGGGGACGAATTTCCAGCATTTCACGTTGATAGTTTGGGGGGAGAAGAGAGAGAGAGAGAGAGAGAGAGAGAGAGGAAGGTCAACAAAAGGGGCTGGCCTTCCCCTCTCATTTTGTAAAATCGTGGGTGGATCTTGTGGGCTGCACTCAAGTGCAAGTTGAAGCATTTCACGCCTTGTATGTTGCTGGAAATGAAGAAAAACCTGGCGGCATTGGATGGGTTTTCTTCAATGGAGATTGGCTGCGTTGGAAACGAGATCAAATGGGCTGATAGGTTGTCAAGGTAAGCCCCTAAAATCCTGCCCAAAACCCCCTCTTTTCGTACCTCTCAAAACCACCTAAGCTCTAGAACATAAAATGTCAAAAAGTCCAGCCAAGATGCTGGCCGAACTTCACTAAAGGAACGATCCTAGTTCTACCTAAGACTACTCTAATCTAGAACCATACCCAGCTCGGCCATTGCCTGGCCAAGCTCACCTTAGATCCCTCCCAGCCAAACCATCTAGCACTAAACCACCTAAACTATTTCCTAAACCAAAACTACTCCTAGAGACCTAGCCAAAACCGAGTGTTTAAAACACTCGGTTCCTTCCTTTGGACGAAACCATTTTCACCTATCTAGTTCGGCCCATGCTAGCTGAGTTCATTTTAGGTTTTTCCCTAAACTAAATCCATTACCTAAGTTAGATCCTAACCAAAAGAACTAACCTACACCTACCCAACTCGGCCACCCTTTGGCCGAGCCACTCCCTTAGGATCTCACGTGAGATCAAACACCCAACACCAGCCCAAGCTCGGCCACCCTTTGGCCAAGCATTGCCCTAGAGCTTACCTTAGGATTTCCCCTAAGATCACTCACTATCCCTAAACCAATCTCGACCCATTGTGAGACGAGTATCCCTTCGCATCTCGCCCGAACCACTTCCTTAGACATCCCCTAACTCGACCACTAGCTGGTCAGGTTTTCCCCTTAGAACCTTGAGCTAACCTTCGACCAAAACAAACCACCTAGACCTAACTCAGATCCGTTAGTTTTTCACCCTAGATCTATCATATCTAAGCCCAAAACCCATAGTGCATTAGCTTGTCAATCTAGCCCAGGTCACGATCTAGGATCAACCTTCTACGCAGCTAGTCATCTCGCAGAGGAAAGTCCATCCAACGGCTATATCCAAGGTCAGGTTTCGTTGAAAAAGGAAGCCCAAGCAAACGACGAGTAAGTGCTCGAATCTGGTTCTTTACGTTGTTTCAAATTCAATTCAATTTGATACGGGGTTGTAATAATGGAGCGTAGTTGTAGACACCGAAAATTTTCACTTACGGGTTCTTAGGCCTGAAGTGAACCTTTTCGCAATCTACTTCGCTTTATGGGCGTGCCAGCTAGTTTACTTTAACTAGCAAAGTATGTTTTGAAAATAATCTGACTTTTGAAAGGCGATTGTAGGCAAGCGGGATTTTTACGTCGCAGACCTTCTTGCACCGATGCGCAAGGGTCAGTCTGTACGCTTAGAGACTTCGTTTTGAAACAAGTTTAACTCAAAATATATTTTGAATGAAGAAGTGTTTTAAAATCTTTTTGAAAACCATGCATTTGGGCGATTTTGACTTTGTAAGGGTTGGACGACCCTAAGTCTTGCACGATTTGATTCGGGTTTGTACGATTCTCAGATTTTAGATCACGTGGATTTGCATGTGCCTAGGTCTTTCTTTTTATCCCTTTATGGGCCACCTAGGTGTGTGTTATGAACACTCCACTACATGGGGCGAATTTGAGCGGGAGTACGGGGCTTGCTTCGATGCAATATGCATCCTACCTCGTGGTATGGCGTAGATGCAATGCAAACTCACGCTACTCCAAAGGGAAAACCCGAATTTAAAAGACAATGCCGAAGGGAAATTGCCGAAGGGAAATGACTTGTAAAGTAAATAGCCGAAGGGAAATGACTTGTAAAGTAAATAGCCGAAGGGAAATTATAGCTATATCTTAAGAGCGGAAAGGCTCAATTGTGTAAGTGTGTGTCGTGTATATATTGAAAGACAACGCACACGACTTGAAACTTAAAACCCGAATCTTAAAGACGTAGCCGAAAGAAATACTTTATATAGAGTATATGTAGGGGCCCTTACTTGGGTCTTGTAAATAAGAGCGAAGGCTCAATGTGTGTGCGTGCTTGAATTGAAAGACTTACACACACGACATGAAATGAAACCCAAATATAAATTGCAGTATGCCTTGACTAAGGTCTTGGGAGTAAGAGCGAAAGCTCAATGTGTGTGAGTGTAGAATTGAAGTACTACGCACACGACATAAATGAAACCCAAATATAACTGCAATAAGGCCTTTATTAAGGTCTTGGGAGTAAGAGCGAAGGCTCAATGTGTGTGCGTGTGGAAAATGGAAAGACAACACACACGACTTAATTAAGAACCCCCTTGACTTAAAATATATAAATATAACTATATATTAAGGGCTGGTTAGGCCCGTGTGTGTGCAAAAAGTGTACGACTAAGAGCGGAAAGGCTCAAGTGCGCGTGTGTGTGGGTGTGTCAAACCACGTTATTACAATCGGGGGGAGACGAAGCTCCTTTACTACAACCCCGTATCAAAATTTAATAAAACACCAAATGTAAGGACTTACAACTTACCTAGCCCGCTATGTGGGGTGTGTCTAGGACGCGTACGCCTTGCGTGTGGAGCCCGGATCACATGGAAGTGGAACCGGCTGGCTTGGAGGTGTTTGAGAACCTTTGAGGACTTGGGAGAGGTGTTTGAGTAGGCTTGGTATGGGCCTGGTTTTGGATGACTCGAGTTGGATTCTAGGGGTGCTTGGGGCAACTCGGGCTGTCTTGGTGCAGCCCGGGGTTTTACCTTGCAAGGGAGTGCCTTAGGATGACTCGAGCCAAGGTGGTTCGAGTTAGGTTTTTAGGGGAACTAAGGTTCGGCCAAGATGGGGGCTGTGTAGGGTCTGTCCTAGGGTACAGGTCACGGCCAGGGTGCAGGTTAGGTCGGCAGGAAGGTGGTCAAGTCGGCCGGAAGGCGTCGGGCGCAGCAATCGGGCGCCTGGCGCTGGGCGCTGAGCGCTGGCGGGCGTCTGGCGCTGGGCGCTGGCAGGCGTCTGGCGCTGGGCGCAGGATGGCGTCAGGGCGCGGGATGGCGTCAGGGCGCGGAATGGCGTCAGGGCGCGGGATGGCGTCAGGGCGCGGGATAGCGTCAGGGCGCGCACGGCAGGCGCGGTCCGGTTAGGTTTAGGTTGGTTCAAGTCTAGGGTTAGGTTTGGTCGAACCTAGGTTGGGTTAGGGCTAGGTTTAGTTAGGGTTAGGTTCAGTTGGGGTTAGGTAGGTTCGAACCTAGGCTAGGTTGGGGTTAGGTTTAGAGGGGTGTAGAGAGAATGGCTAGGTTAGGTTAGGCTTACCTCTTGGAGCCGGTCCTTCTTGGCTTGAGCCCACGTCTCCATGGTTGCAGCCACTTGGTCCAGCCCACCTTGGTTGCAGCCACTTGGTCTAGACCCACTTAGCCCACATGGCTTGAACCCACCTCACCCAATGAGCCCACATGGCTAGGTCTATCACTCCCTCTCTCTCCTCCCAAATATTTGCATGAACCCTTTACATGGACCCCCTCACCTCTATTTATAGAGATTTGAGGTGGGTCTTGGATTTGGGTTTGGGTTTGGGGTTTGGATCCATACCCAAATCCAAACACTATTTGGATCTAGATATTGGATCTCGGATATTTTGAGATCTGTATCCGATCCAAACCCAATATTTTTATGGATACGGATCTGGATATTTTGATCCAGATCCGATCCAATCCAAACACTATTTGGATCCAATCCAAATCCAAACACTATTTGGATCGACCCAAACACTATTTGGATTGGCCCAAATCCAAACACTATTCATTACATGGATTTGGATCTGGATATATATGGTCCAGATCCAAATCAAAATTTCTTCGGACAGTCCTTCTTGGCTTCTCGAGGCGAACGATCTGTGCGGGCACTGGCTTCATCAGCGCTCCGTCTGGTGCTGGGTTTTCCCCAACTTTGTCGTCCGGACTCCGTCTCGCCGTTCTGGACTCCGTTGAGCTTTTCATCAAATGGGCTCTGCTTTCTTTTGTTTTTTTATCAGGGAGTGGCTTCTGAAGCTCTGGGCTTGAATCCTCTTCGGGCCTAGGGTCTTCTTTTGCCTTCTATACCTGTTTTCACATTTCAAAACAGGTCGTCGTTTTGGCTCAAACGAGCTTTTTGGTGTTTTGAGAGTTTTTGAAAAATAGAAGATTTGGGGTGTTTACAGTAGTCTCCCCCCGGGATGTAATATTATGGTTTGAAACACGAATCATACACGTACACTCGAGCCTTTCCGCTCTTATCTGCACACCTTTTGCACACAAAACGGGCCTCAACAGCCCATAGGATATAGCTCTATTTATATACATTCAGCTGGGTTTTTAAGGTTCAAGTCGTGTGAGTTGTCTTTCATTTTATACACTCAAAGCACTCACTCACAATTGAGCCTTTCCGCTCTTACATATATATATGTATTTCCCCTTTTAGCTGGGTTTTTAAGGTTCAAGTCGTGTGAGTTGCCCTTTCAATTTATACACTCAAAGCACTCACTCACATTGAGCCTTCTCGCTCTTAAGATATAGCTATATATATTTTCCCTTCCGCATCTAAGATATAGCCATATTTCCCTTTCTGCTATTTCCCTTTCTGCTATTTCCCTTCCGTTATGTCTTTAAATTCTGGGTTTTCCCTTCAAGTTGTGAGAGTTTGCATTGCATATCCGCCACACTTGAGATAGGGAGCATACTTGCATCGAACCAGATTGGTTAAATCATGTAGTACTTGCCTTTAATCGAGCACTGGATGCACACGACTACACGCCAAAATCGGCTAAAACCCGAGACACATAGGAGCGTGTAAACACCCCGAAATCCCACGAATTTCTCAAATTCATCTGGTTTTGTACAAGCAGCCCCAAAGGGCCATTTTTGAGTCTGGAAACCCAGGAGCCTTCCAGACAACCCTGTACATACGTTTTGAACTCTATATTTCGAAAACATACATTATAGCTTTTAAAACCTTTTTAAAAACATGTTTTGAAACCCTGAAGTGGCTTGGCCTGATCAAGACAAGACCAGAAGAGCTAAGAAGAGCCCGGAACCGGAGCACACGTCGAGCCCGGCACAACAACTCTTGTATCTAATTCACACCCCCAGGATCTCGAACGTCCAAGACCCTCTTCTTATCAAAATAGCATTTGAAGTCATCTCCGGAAGGCAGAAACGGAGGCGGACGACTATGTTGGCGAAGACCCAACGCAGACGGAGTACTGATGCTGTCAGGCCCCGCACGAATCGTCCGTTTCGAACCCAGCTCGAAGGAGTCAGAGTTCAGTTTGGATTGGATCTGGACCATATATATCTAGATTCCAATTCAAACCCATATGTGGACTTGGATTTGGATTTGGATCCAGAGATCCAATCCAATATCCATATCCATGGCCCACATCACCTTCTCATAAATGGAGGTGGGGCCCACTTGAAATTCACATGGGATATTGGGCATGAGAGAGAGTGGGGATGGAAAATATCAAGAGTGTTGTATTAAGCTTGACTTGTGTGTCAAGTTTGGGTTTAATCATGTGGGTTAGCCTAATTGAGTGGGTTTAAGCTTGTAATTAGCTAAAACCTAACCTAGGGCTGCACCAACATGAGGTGATCAAGGTCCATGGGCCATGCTAAGGGAGCTCCTTCACCTAAACCTAACCCAAAATGCCTAATCCTAGCCTAAACCCCTAATCCACCCCTAATCTAATCCTAATCACCTAACCCACTTCCCTAATCCCGGCCTAATCCCAACCTAATCACCTAACCCACTTCCCTAATCCTTCCCTAAACCTAGATTAATTTCCCTAATCCTAGCCTAAACCTAGCCTAATCACCTAACCTAGCTCACTAAACCTCACCCTAAAACCCAACCACCTAACCTAGCCCTAAACCCCTAAACCACCCCTAGCCCACAATCTACCCAAACCCCTAGTTTTCAAAATATCTGGCCCAACCCTTTCCAGCCCACCTTATCTACATACCACCCTACCTAAACCACCTAACCACTACCCCAAGCCCAGCCCTAACCGACCTACCCATCCCCTATTTAAACCCCCCCCCCTTGGGGGCGGGTTTTGCAAGTGGGAACCCTCACCTCACCCAGCCGGGCCCTCTCCTTCTCCCATTCCCTCACCTAGCCGGGACCACTCTCCATCACCTGCCCGCCTGCTCCACTCTCCGCCTGCTCCACCAGCACTACCTGCACCACCACCTTCCCTCTTCCACTCTCCATCACCTCACCCAGTCGGACGCCACCACCTTCATCCAACCGAACCAGCCGAGCTCCCATCCACACCCGGCTTCTCTCTTCCATCCGCCACTTCTCCCCATCCGGTAAGCACTCTCTAACTCTATCAAAACCCTTCTCTACTACCTCTCCACTCCTAGCCACCCACCCTATCATCATCTCAGCCCTTTTCCACCACCCTTTTCACTTTGCCGAACCTAGCATAACCTAAACTACCGGCCACTACCTAACCATCCTATCCCATTCGGCCTTCCCCTAGGTGTCCCATTCGGCCTTCCCACAAACTCCCCTTTAGGTCCAGTTTCCCTAAACACTCAACTCTCTTAGTGACCCTAAAAACTCACTTGTTCAGCCCCTTTTAACCCCCCACATCGAGGCTACACCCATTTGCAGCCGGCCACCTTCGAGGCACCTATCCCGCGCCCCACTTGCAGCCGGCCAGCACTTTTGATCACCTATCCTCGCGGAGCTCCCATTTGCAGCCCAAGGCGAAGGCCAAGCCCACGCTCAAGCAAGACCTCTACGGACCAGCTACTCGTAAGTGTCTAAACTCGGTCTTTAGTTGTATACTTGCTTGAGATTCAATTTGATACGGGGTTGTAATAACGGAGCATAGTCTCCCCCCGCTTGTAATAACGTGGCTTGGCACAACCACACACGTGCACTCTCTTAGTCATGCACGATTTTGAACACACACGGGCCTAATCAGCCCCTCATATATAAGTGTGTATATACACTTTCATTTTCGAAGGGTTTTTGTTTAAGTTGGGTGCGTTGTCTTTCAATTCAAGCACTCACACACATTGAGCTTTCGCTCTTAGTTGAAAGACCCAAGTAAGGGCCGACCTATACTATTTGGGTTTTATTTCATGTCGTGTGAGTAAGTCTTTCAATTCAAGCACTCTCACACACATTGAGCTTTCGCTCTTATTTGAAAGACCCAAGTAAGGGCCGACCTATTACTATTTGGGTTTCATTTCATGTCGTGTGAGTAAGTCTTTCAATTCAAGCACTTTCACACACATTGAGCCTTCGCTCTTACTCCCAAGACCTTAGTAAAGGCCTTATTGCAGTTATATTTGGGTTTCATTTATGTCGTGTGTGTAGTACTTCAATTCAAGCACTTTCACACACATTGAGCCTTCGCTCTTATTCCCCAAGACCTTAGTCAAGGCCATACTGCAATTTATATTTGGGTTTAATTTCATGTCGTGTGTGTAAGTCTTTCAATTCAAGCACGCACCCACATTGAGCCTTCGCTCTTATTTGCAAGACCCGAGTAAGGGCTCATATACATAATCTATATACATATCTCCCTTCGGTTATTTCCCTTCAGTCATTTCCCTTCAGTATTGTCTTTACATTTTGGGTTTTCCCTTTGGAGTAGCATGAGTTTGCATTGCATCTACGCCATACCACGAGGTAGGACGCATATTGCATCGAAGCAAGCCCCGCTCGAATTCGCCCATGTAGTGGAGTGTTCATAACACACAAACTAGGTGGCCCGAAAAGGGATAAAAGAAAAGACTTAGGCACGTGCAAATCCACGTGATCTAAAATAGGCAATCGCATCTTAAAGACCCGAAATAGACACCTCGAACCGCTTCGTAGACTTTCTCTCCAAAAACTCGATTTTTGCAAAGCGTACAGACTGACCCTTGCACATCGGTGCAAGAAGGTCTGCGACGACAAGAGCTTACTTGCTCACAGTCGCCACGTTTAGAAGTCAGTGTTAAAAATATCTTCGCTAGCTTAAGTAAGCTAGCTGGCACGCCCTGTTTGCATACATAGGCCTTAGACGCACGAGAGGATCCGCTCCAAGCCCCGAAAAAGGCGAAGAGGCGGGGATTTTCGCGCGTCTACAGAGCGCATAGATCCCATGTATAAAAGTTGCAAATTTGACAAAACCAAATCGATAAAACACTTTCAAGTTTTCAAAAAGAGTCGTGTTTGTGTAAAAATGAGTTTTCCTAAAGCGTACAGACTGACCCTTGTGCGCCGATGCAAGAAAGTCTGCGACGAAAAGAACCCACTTGTCCACAGTCGCCCCAAAAGTCAGATATTTTTAAAAATCACTTCGCTAGTTTGAGAAAGCTAGCTGGCACGCCCTTTTTAAAGCAACGTAAGCACAAAAAGATTCGCTTCAGGCCTAAGAACCCGGAGACGAGGATTTTCCGTGTCTACAATTTCAAAAACGTGTTTTAAAAGGTTTTCAAAAGCTATATTATATATTTTTGAAATACAGAGTTTAAAACATATGTACAGGGTTGTCTGGAAGGCTCCTGGGTTTCTAGATTCAAAATAGCCCTTTGGGGCTGCTTTTACAAAACCAAGTTTGTTTAAGAAATTCGTGGGATTTCGGGGTGTTTACAGATGCCCCTCTTTGGCCTTGTCCAAATCGATTTGGATAAGGGCAAAGATGACAAACACCCCTTTTAATGTCTCCCTAGATCTATCCACGAAGAATATGGGATTGCCCCAATTTTTTGCAAAATCTCAATTTACAAACTCTGGTAGGAGGAGATATCACGCCAAAGGGTCTTACATGGATCTGGTCCTAAATGGGATCATGTTCATGCAAGTACCATGCGTGGAATGCAAATGACATGGGTGTGGTGCCAAGAGTGGCGACCTCCCAGAGACCAGATGTGGTTGAACTCTAGAGACTTACAAGGCCTACTGCTCCAAGTGAGCAAATCCTATGATGTTCGATGTTCGACTTTTCAAAACTTATTTACAAAAGCTATTTACAAAAGGGACAACTGTCTTGAGCCTCGATCCTAAGGATCTTGAGCTCTTCGTGCTTGCCCTTGTTTGAGTCTTAACACTCGCTTATCTAGCGGAGGTTTTATAAGAAAACAAGCTTCATTTCAAATTCCTACGCCTTACTCGAAACGTCGAATTCTCAAACAAGATGAAATTCAAGTAAGTAAATCCTATTTTTACTTTAGGATTCCTCGAAATGAACCATGCTTTAGCTTGGGATAAGCCAGGGATGGGAAAGAGATACCACGGTCCCTTCTGAAGCGTCCCATGGTTTAAGGCATAGAAGGCGGAAAACTGCTCTTTTTGAGCTTTTTGACCTCTTTTTCCTTTTTTCATAGAGGGTCTCCCTTTGGGAGTATTTTTTCTTTAATCCCTCTTTTTCACAAGAGATCCGATTTTTCTTTGGAAATCTGGTTTCTTTCTTTTGGAAAGAGACTTTGAATGGGAAATTCCCTTTTGTTTTGGGCCTTTGTTTTCCTTTTGGAAGGAGAAGAGAAGAGGGGAGGACTTATCCCAAGCATACACTCGATCCATTCCAGATCAGCCTATTTAGAAATAGCACGTACTACTTGCAAGTATCTTGCTATGTTGAACTAGGCCTTTCTTTGTAAGAAGAAGGATTTTGAGATGTAACCACGATTTTGAAAACTCCACTCTTTCACAAGTGCGAATTCTCTCACTCAGGGTCACACGAGTTTGCCTTTGCACCTTATTCACATGTCTCAGGGCAGCTATCCCTTAAAATTTTCGAAAACTGGAATTTAGTCCAGATCCTACACATGGTACTTCTTTAAGTATTGAATATTGATAGGATCTGCTAAATTCCTACCTTCTACATCGATCAACCAATACGAATTATTCGTAGTGGTTGCTCGTACAACATAGGGTCCATCCCAGTTGGAGCGCCACTTGCCTAGGGGGTGTGGGCCACGATGGTGGATGGTTTTTAAGACCAGATCTCCCACTTCAAAGTGGCGAGGTCTCATGTGTTTGCTATAATGTCGGGCTATCCTTTGCCGGTATGCACGAGCATGATCCATGGCAAGGAGTCGCCTCTCATCTAGCAAATCTAGTTCGGCCATCCTAGCATGCTGAAGCGTCTCTAGGGGGAGGTCGAGTGCTATGGATGAATGGAATGAAAGCAGTTGAGTATGAATGGGAAGAATGGCGTTTGTGCCATAGACCAACTCGAATGGTGTGGCATTCGTGGGAGTCCGCATGGAAGTCCTATAAGCCCATAAGGCTTCATCCAGCTTCTCGTGCCACGTCCTACCCTTCTCTAAGGTTTTCTCAATAATACTAATGAGAGTCTTGTTTGTGGCTTCGGCTTGGCCGTTGCCTTGAGGGTAGTAGGGCGAGGAGAAGTGGTGAGTTATGCCATACGTGTTGCACAACTTAACCATCCGCTCGTTCTTGAATGGGGTACCATTATCAGACACAAGGTCTCGTGGAACCCCAAATCGAGCCAAGATATTCCTCCAAATGAAAGCCACCACATGTTGCCCCATTACATTTGTTAGGGAAATGACTTCCACCCACTTGGAGAAATACTCCGTGGCTGCTAAAATAAATCGATGCCCATTCGAGGCCTTTGGAAATATCGGGCCTACAATGTCAAATGCCCACATGGTAAATGGCCAGGGGCTGACCACGGAATGCAATGCAGATGAAGGGATATGAATGGGCGGAAGCCAGCCATTTGGGAACATACCTTGAGGTGGTTTTCTAGAATTTTCTCTAATACAAGTCTATGCCTAGGCGAGGTTTTTATAAGCTCTAGGATAGACATGTGAATAGGAATCTTTCAAAGGTGGTTTTCGAAATCATAAGGATTTAGGATGACTTTGTCCTTATCTGCTTTTGGCAGACCACTAGGGATACATGCTTTTGAGGGGTCAGGCACACTGACCACCTTTTGAGCACCTTGAAGGTGTGGGGGTTGATAGATCCTCCCGGATCTAGTGACTTCCCCCACGACCAGCCTAGGGTTCGCGCTAAACTTGGTTCTAAGGATGAGCTGAGGAGAACCTTGGATTTTCAAAACTGGTTTTACCGGGGTTTCCACTTTTGGTGGTCCCCGAATGACGACTTGGGCGGGCCTCTTGTATAGTACAAGGATGGGCGCACAAGTAGGTCGACCAGGTTCTGGCTTTTGCGCTAGTTCTTGGAAATGGTGAGGGTACATACCTCCTTTCCTTTCCCACTGCCACTGGCGTGATTGGGAAAGGGTTCCTTGAAGATAGCTTGAGGTGGCTCAGGTTCCGCAGTGACCTGGAGCCGGCCTTCTGCTATCAAGTTCTCAATTTTATTTAAGAGAGAGAAGCAGCGTTTGGTATCATGGCCTTTGAGCCGATGATACTTAGAAAATCGGTTTAAATACCCCCCTTTGGACGTGACTCCTTCAGGGATTTCAGGGAGTTCTATCATGCCTTGGGCAAGTAAGAGGTCTAGGACCTCCGACATAGGTTGCCCCAGCGGAGTATACTCCCGTTTTTCAACCGGTTTTTGAAAATTGCGTTCCCTCTTATTTTCTAATTTTTCAAAATTTTTGGAAGTGCCCGCCATGCCTGGATCCACCCGGACATTGGCGATTTTATGGGGCTTTGCCCCTTTGTCCGTCGTGGGCAGCCCATATGCGATGGGCTTTTCCAAACGGGTTTTTGGAACGACACTTCCTTTCCATAAGTGATCGTATGTCCCTTTTCGCAAGTTGGTTTCAAAAAGGGAGGCCTTTTTGATCAACTTATGGAAAGTTGAAATCTCGTGGAGTGAGAGAAGGGTTTTTAACTCGCTTTTTAAATTATCCAAGATGAGCATTACTGCGCATCCTTCGGATATGGGCTCTCGCACTTGGCCCAAAAGTGACCTCCATCTTATAATGAAGGCATGTACGTCTTCGTTCATGCCTTGCTTTGTATCCCTTAAGGTATTCAGAGTTGGCGTGACTTCTACGTTGTGTGCAAATCTTTGCATGAAGCAGTTCGCTAACTCTTCAAAAGTAGCGAACTGGCTTAAGTCGTAGGAAGCCAGCCATTTGGCAGCTGTGCCTTTATGGGATAAAGGGAACCAATACACCCATTTCATCGAGTCCTTTTTCTTCTTATGGGCTCGACGCGAGAAAAGCTACAAGTGTGACCTAGGGTCTCCCATGCCATCATACCGATGGAAGTTCGGTATTTCATCGTCACTGTCTGTTTTGTAGTCCATAGGAAGGAAATCAGACAGGGCATAGCTTCTTTTCTCTTTATTCTGCCCTTTTAGCAACTGCTGTAGGGCTTTACGGTCCTTTTGTGTGAAGGACTCGTGGTATTGGTTGCCTTCTATTACGGAGGCCTCTTTTTGCTTGCGAGGTTTTTCAGATTTCTTTTTAGGCCTTTGTTCACCGTTCGATGAACATGAATCGCCTACTTCAGCCTCTTGGCTGAGAGCATCGATTTTGGCCTCAAACTCCCTTCTCAAATCCTCGATTTCATCTAGTTTTATTTTGTTTTTGAAAATCCTCCTAGAGTGAGAACTTGATGCGCATGAGCCTTGGCTCGACACTTCACTTGGATTGGATTTTGGCATGCTTTTCAAGCTTTTCCAAAATATCCTAAGTACAAGCAAAAGAAAACAAGTTAAAACGACACCTTTTTACAAAATCTTCGCAAGACTTCTACTTACAAACTCGATTTTTGAAAGGCTCACGTCCCACCGGGCGTGCCAATCTCTGTGGACGCGCGAAAATCCCCGCCTCTTTGCCTTTTTTCAGGGCTCGGGGATGATCCTCTCGTGTGTCTAAGGCCTATGTATGCAAACAGGGCGTGCCAGCTAGCTTACCTAAGCTAGCGAAGATATTTTTAACACTGACTTCTAAACGTGGCGACTGTGAGCAAGTAAGCTCTTGTCGTCGCAGACCTTCTTGCACCGATGCGCAAGGGTCAGTCTGTACGCTTTGCAAAAATCGAGTTTTTTGGAGAGAAAGTCTACGAAGCGGTTCGAGGTGTCTATTTTGGGTCTTTAAAATGCGATTGCATGTTTTAGATCACGTGGATTTGCACGTGCCTAAGTCTTTTTCTTTTATCCCTTTTCGGGCCACCTAGTTTGTGTGTTATGAACACTCCACTACGTGGGCGAATTCGAGCGGGGCTTGCTTTGATGCAATATGCGTCCTACCTCGTGGTATGGCATAGATGCAATGCAAACTCACGCTACTCCAAAGGGAAAACCCGAAATGTAAAGACAATACTGAAGGGAAATAACCGAAGGGAAATAACTGAAGGGAAATAACCGAAGGGAGATATGTATATAGATTATGTATATGAGCCCTTACTCGGGTCTTGCAAATAAGAGCGAAGGCTCAATGTGGGTGCGTGCTGGAATTGAAAGACTTACGCACATGACATGAAATTAAACCCAAATATAAATTGCAGTATGGCCTTGACTAAGGTCTTGGGAGTAAGAGCGAAGGCTCAATGTGTGTGAGAGTGCTTGAATTGAAGTACTACACACACGACATAAATGAAACCCAAATATAACTGCAATAAGGCCTTTACTAAGGTCTTGGGAATAAGAGCGAAGGCTCAATGTGTGTGAGAGTGCTTGAATTGAAAGACTTACACACACGACATGAAATGAAACCCAAATAGTATAGGTCGGCCCTTACTTGGGTCCTTCAAATAAGAGCGAAAGCTCAATGTGTGTGAGAGTGCTTGAATTGAAAGACTTACTCACACGACATGAAATGAAACCCAAATAGTATAGGTCGGCCCTTACTTGGGTCTTTCAAATAAGAGCGAAAGCTCAATGTGTGTGAGTGCTTGAATTGAAAGACAACGCACCGAACTTAAGCAAAACCCTTCGAAAATGAAAATATATATACTTATGTATTAGGATCTGATTAGGCCCGTGTGTGTTCAAAATCGTGCACAACTAAGAGAGTGTACGTGTGTGGGTGTGCCAAGCCACGTGATTACAAGCGGGGGGAGACTATGCTCCATTATTACAACCCCGTATCAAATTGAATCTCAAGCAAGTATACAACTAAAGACCGAGTTTAGGCACTTACGAGTAGCTGGTCCGTAGAGGCCTTGCTTGAGCGTGGGCTTGGCCTTCGCCTTGGGCTGCAAACGGGAGCTCCGCGAGGGTGGGTGATCAAGGGTGCTGGCCGGCTGCAAGTGGGGCGCGGGATAGGCGCCTCGAAGGTGGCCGGCTGCAAATGGGTGTCGCCTTGATGTGGGCGATCAAAGGGCTGGTCCAAGTAAGTGTGTAGGGTCACGAATGGAGAGTATAGAGTGTTAGGGAATATGAACCTAAGGGGAGTTTAAGGGAAGGTCGAATGGGAGTCCTAGGGGAGAAGAAATGGCTGGCCGGCGGTAGTTGGGGTAGTTAGGTAGTGGCCGGTGGTTTAGGTTGTGATAGGTTTGGCTAAGGGAGAATGATGGCGGCAAAGGGCTGATGTGTAGGTAAGGTGGCGGTATGGTGGGTGGCTAGGAGTGGAGAGGGAGTAGAGAAGGAGCTAGGTAGAGTGGGGGGTACTTACCGAATGGGGAGAAGGTGGTACCCGGGTGGGAGGAAGATGGGCAGGCTGTGAAGCTCGACCGGGAGATGGTGGAGATGGCGGTGCAAGCGGTGGTGGGATGGAGGGATGGTGGTGGTGCAGGCGGCGTAGGTGGAGCAGCTGGGGCAGGTTCGGCTGGGTGAGGAAATGGGGGAAGAGAGGGGCCTGGCTGGGATTGGTGAGGGCTGCTAGCTAGGAAAACCCGCCCCCAAGGGGGGGGTTTAAATAGGGATGGGTAGGTCGGTTAGGGCTGGGCTTGGGGTAGTGGTTAGGTGGTTTAGGTAGGGTGGTATGTAGATAAGGTGGGCTGGAAAGGGTTGGGCCAGATATTTTGAAAACTAGGGGTTTGGGTAGATTGTGGGCTAGGGGTGGTTTAGGGGTTTAGGGCTAGGTTAGGTGGTTGGGTTTTAGGGTGAGGTTTAGTGAGCTAGGTTAGGTGATTAGGCTAGGTTTAGGCTAGGTTTAGGGAAATTAACCTAGGTTTAGGGAAGGATTAGGGAAGTGGGTTAGGTGATTAGGTTGGGATTAGGGAAGTGGGTTAGGTGATTAGGCTCAGATTAGGGGTGGATTAGGGGGGTAGGCTTGGACTAGGTGTTTTGGGTTAGGTTTAGGTGAAGGAGCTCCCTTTGCATGGCCCATAGACCTTAACCACCTCATGTTGGTGCAGCCCTAGGTTAGGTTTTGGCTAATTACAAGCTTAAACCCACTCAATTAGGCTAACCCACATGATTAACCCCAAACTTGACACACAAGTCAAGCTTAATTACAACACTCTTGATATTATCCATCCCCACTCTCTCTCATGCCCATAATCCCACGTGAATTTCAAGTGGGCCCCACCTCCATTTATGAGAAGGTGATGTGGGCCATGGATATGGATATTGGATTGGATCTCTAGATCCAAATCCAAATCCAAGTCCACACATGGGTTCGGATTGGGATCTGGATATATATGGTCCAGATCCAATCCAAACTGAACTCTAACTCCTTCGAGCTGGGTTCGAAACGGACGATTTGTGCGGGGCCTGACAGCATCAGTACTCCGTCTGCGTTAGGTCTTCGCCAACATGGTCGTTCGCCTCCGTTTCTGCCTTCCAGAGATGACTTCAAATGATATTTTGATAAGAACAGGGTCTTGGACGTTCGAGATCCTGGGGGTGTGAATCAGATACAAGAGTTGCTGTGCCGGGCTTGACATGCGCTCCGGTTCAGGGCTCTTCTTAGCTCTCCTGGTCCTGTCTTGATCGGGCCAAGCCGCTTTGGGGTTTCAAAACGTGTTTAAAAGGTTTTCAAAAGCTATATTATATATTTTTGAAATACAGAGTTTAAAACATATATACAGGGTTGTCTGGAAGGCTCCTAGGTTTCCAGACTCAAAAATGGCCCTTTGGGGCTACTTTTACAAAACCAGGTTTGTTTAAGGAATTCGTGGGATTTCGGGGTGTTTACAGGTTGTTCAACATGAGCCGAGGTGGCTCAACCATAATTTGCCCCAGGTTAACCTCATGGGCCTGGGAGCTTGATAAACAAGGGGAGTTTATGATCCCCTGAAGCTGTGGGTGACTCTCACCTAGGATCACTACGACCTGGTCCCTAAAAGGGATCTTGACACACCTGTGGAAGGTGGATGGCACAGCGCACAAACTGTGTATCCAGGGCCTTCCCAGCAACAGGTTATAATGGGGGTGGATGTCCAAGACATGGAACACCCCCGTGTGTTCGATCCCTCCCATTTCCATTGGGAGTTCGATGGATCCTAAAGGTCTAGACGCATTCCCATCGTATCCAATGATAACGATGGGGCTTGGGTTCACTGAAGTCAAGGTGACTCCGATTTTGTACGCCACATGAAGTGGAAGGATGTTGAGCCCTCCTCCACCATCGACTAGGCACCTGTCTAGAGAGTGGTTGTTTAGAACCATCTCGATATGCAGGGCCTGGTTATGGGTTTCGTAGGGTCTATCTACATCATCTTCCGAGAAAGTGATGGGCGATTTTGCTCCTAATAAAGCCACTTGGGCAGACAAGGATTCTGGACTTATGTTCGAATCAACCTTGGCCCTTTCTAGAATTTTCTCTAATACAAGTCTATGCCTAGGCGAGGTTTTTATAAGCTCTAGGATAGACATGTGAATAGGAATCTTTGAAAGGTGGTTTTCGAAGTCATAAGGATTTAGGATGACTTTGTCCTTATCTGCTTTTGGCAGAACACTAGGGATACATGCTTTTGAGGGGCCAGGCACACTGACCACCTTTTGAGCACCTTGAAGGTGCGGGGGTTGATAGATCCTCTCGGATCTTGTGACTTCCCCCACGACCAGCCTAGGGTTCGCGCTAAACTTGGCTCTAAGGATGAGCTGAGGAGAACCTTGGATTCTCAAAACTGGTTTTACCGGGGATTCCACTTTTGGTGGTCCTCGAATGACGACTTGGGCGGGCTTCTTGTGTAGTACAAGAATGGGCGCACAAGTAGGTCGACCAGGTTCTGGCTTTCGCGCTAGTTCCTTGGAAATGGTGAGGGTACATACCTCCTTTCCTTTCCCACTACCACTGGCGTGTTTGGGAAAGGGTTCCTTGAAGATAGCTTGAGGTGGCTCAGGTTCCGCAGTGACCTGGAGCTGGCCTTCTGCTATCAAGTTCTCAATTTTATTTAAGAGAGAGAAGCAGCGTTTGGTATCATGGCCTTTGAGCCGATGATACTTACAAAATCAGTTTAAATACCCCCCTTTGGAAGTGATTCCTTCGGGCATTTCAGGGAGTTTTATCATGCCCTGGGCAAGTAGGAGGTCTAGGACCTCCGACACAGGTTGCCCCAGCGGAGTATACTCCCGTTTTTCAACTGGTTTTTGAAAATTACGCTCCCACTTATTTTCTAATTTTTCAAAATTTTTGGAAGTGCCCGCCATGCCTGGATCCACCCGGACATTGGCGATTTTATGGGGCTTTGCCCCTTTGTCCGTCATGGGCAGCCCATATGCGATGGGCTTTTCCAAACGGGTTTTTGGAACGGCACTTCCTTTCCATAAGTGATCGTATGTCCCTTTTCGCAAGTTGGTTTCGAAAAGGGAGGCCTTTTTGATCAACTTATGGAAAGTTGAAATCTCATGGAGCGAGAGAGGGGTTTTTAACTTGCTTTTAAAATTATCCAGGATGAGCATTACTGCGCATCCTTCGGATATGGGCTCTCGCACTTGGCCCAAAAGCGACCTCCATCTTATAATGAAGGCATGCACGTCTTCGTTCATGCCTTGCTTTGTATCCCTTAAGGTATTCAGAGTCGGCGTGACTTCTACGTTGTGTGCAAATCTTTGTATTAAGCAGTTCGCTAACTCTTCAAAATTAGCGAACTGGCTTAAGTCGTAGGAAGCCAGCCATTTGGCAGCTGTGCCTTTAAGGGATAAAGGGAACCAATACACCCATTTCATCGAGTCCTTTTTCTTTTTATGGGCTCGACGTGAGAAAAGCTGCAAGTGAGACCTAGGGTCTCCCATGCCATCATACCGATGGAAGTTCGGTATTTCATCGTCGCTGTCTGTTTCGTAATCCATAGGAAGGAAATCAGACAGGGCGTAGTTTCTTTTCTCTTTATTCTGCCCTTTCAGCAACTGCTGTAGGGCTTTACGGTCCTTTTGTGTGAAGGACTCGTGGTATTGGTTGCCTTCCATTACGGAGGCCTCTTTGTGCTTGCGAGGTTTTTCAGATTTCTTTTTAGGCCTTTGTTCACCGTTCGATGAACATGAATCTCCTACTTCAGCCTCTTGGCTGAGAGCATCGATTTTGGCCTCAAATTCCCTTCTCAAGTCCTCGATTTCATCTAGTTTTATTTTGTTTTTGAAAATCCTCCTAGAGTGAGAACTTGATGCGCATGAGCCTTGGCTCGACACTTCACTTGGATTGGATTTTGACATGCTTTTCAAGCTTTTTTCAAAATGTCCTAAGTACAAGCAAAGAAAACAAGTTAAAATGACACCTTTTACAAAATTTTCGCAAGACTTCTACTTAAAAACTCGAATTTTGAAAGGCTCACGTCCCACCGGGCGTGCCAATCTCTGTAGACGCGCGAAAATCCCCGCCTCTCACCTTTTCAGGGCTCGGAGCGGATCCTCTCGTGGGTCTATGGCCTATGTATGCAAACAGGGCGTGCCAGCTAGCTTACCTAAGCTAGCGAAGATATATTTAACACTGACTTCTAAACGTGGCGACTGTGAGCAAGTAAGCTCTTGTCGTCGCAGACCTTCTTGCACCGATGCGCAAGGGTTAGTTTGTACGCTTTGCAAAAATCGAGTTTTGGAGAGAAAGTCTATGAAGCGGTTCGAGGTGTCTATTTCGGGTCTTTTAAATGCGATTGCATGTTTTAGATCACATGGTTTTGCACGTGCCTAAGTCTTTTCTTTTATCCCTTTTCGGGCCACCTAGTTTGTGTGTTATGAACACTCCACTACATGGGCGAATTCGAGCGGGGCTTGCTTTGATGCAATATGCGTCCTACCTCGTGGTATGGCGTAGATGCAATGCAAACTCACGCTACTCCAAAGGGAAAACCCGAAATGTAAAGACAATACTGAAGGGAAATAACCGAAGGGAAATAACCGAAGGGAAATGACTTGTAAAGTAAGTGCCGAAGGGAGATATGTATATAGAGTATGTATATGAGCCCTTACTTGGGTCTTGCAAATAAGAGCGAAGGCTCAATGTGGGTGCGTGCTTGAATTGAAAGACTTACACACATGACATGAAATTAAACCCAAATAGTATGTGTGTGGGTGGGTGCAGTATGGCCTTGACTAAGGTCTTGGGAGTAAGAGCGAAGGCTCAATGTGTGTGAGTGCTTGAATTGAAGTACTACACACACTACATAAATGAAACCCAAATATAACTGCAATAAGGCCTTTACTAAGGTCTTGGGAATAAGAGCGAAAGCTCAATGTGTGTGAGAGTGCTTGAATTGAAAGACTTACTCACACGACATGAAATGAAACCCAAATAGTATAGGTCGGCCCTTACTTGGGTCTTTCAACTAAGAGCAAAAGCTCAATGTGTGTGAGAGTGCTTGAATTGAAAGACTACGCACCCAACTTAAACAAAACCCTTCGAAAATGAAAGTATATATACACACTTATATATTAGGGGCTGATTAGGCCCGTGTGTGTTCAAAATCGTGCACGACTAAGAGAGTGCACGTGTGTGGTTGTGCCAAGCCACGTTATTACAAGCGGGGGGAGACTACGCTCCGTTATTACAACCCCGTATGAAATTGAATCTCAAGCAAGTATACAACTAAAGACCGAGTTTAGGCACTTACGAGTAGCTGGTCCGTAGAGGCCTTGCTTGAGCGTGGGCTTGGCCTTTGCCTTGGGCTGCAAACGGGAGCTCTGCGAGGGTGAACGACAAAGGGTGCTGGTCGGCGGCAAATGGGGCGCGGGATAGGCGCCTTGATGGTGGCCGGCTGCAAGCAAGGGTGTCACCTTGGTGTGGGGGATTAAAGGGGCTAGGCCAAGTGAGTATGTAGGGTCACTAAGAGAGTATAGAGTGTTAGGGAGTATGGACCTAAGGGGAGCTTAAGGGAAGGTCGAATGGGAGTCTAATAGGGTGGCCGGGTGTAGCTAGGGTAGTTAGGTAGTGGCAGGTAGTTTAGGGTGTGATAGGTTCGGCTGAGTGAGAATGGTGGCAGCAAAGGGGAATGGCTGGTGGTAGGGTGTTATGGTAGGGTTTAGGTGGCTGAGAGTGGAGAGGGAGTGAAGAAGGTGAGACGAAGGAGGGGGTACTAACCGTGCTTGAAGAGAGGCGGTGGTTGGAAGAAAGCAGCCGGGTGTGGTGGAGCAAATGGTTCGGCCGAGGGTAGTGGTGGTGACAAGTGGTGGTGTAGGTGGCGGTGCAGGTGGTGTTGCAGATGGAGCAGGTGGAGCAGGTGGCTGGGTTCGGCTGGGCTGGGAAGTGGGGTCCCGGCTGGGCTTGGGGAAGGCGACTAGATAGGAGAACCCGCCCCCAAGGCGGGGGGGGGTTTATATAGGGATGGGTAGGTCGATTAGGGCTGGGTTTGGGGTAGTGGTTAGGTGGTTTAGGTAGGGTGGTATGAAGATAAGGTGGGCTGGAAAGGGTAGGGCCAGATATTTTAAATACTAGTGGTTTGGGTAGATTGTGGGCTAGGGGTGGTTTTGGGGTTTAGGGCTTAGTTAGGTGGTTGGGTTTTAGGGTGAGGTTTAGTGAGCTAGGTTAGGTGATTAGGCTAGGTTTAGGCTAGGTTTAGGGAAATTAACCTAGGTTTAGGGGAGGATTAGGGAAGTGGGTTATGTGATTAGGTTGGGATTAGGCCGGAATTAGGGAAGTGGGTTAGGTGATTAGGCTCAGATTAGGGGTGGATTAGGGTGGAAGGCTAGGATTAGGTGTTTTGGGTTAGGTTTAGGTGAAGGAGCTCCCTTTGCATGGCCCATAGACCTTAACCACCTCATGTTGGTGCAGCCCTAGGTTAGGTTTTGGCTAATTACAAGCTTAAACCCACTCGATTAGGCTTACCCACATGATTAACCCCAAACTTGACACACAAGTCAAGCTTAATTACAACACTCTTGATATTATCCATCCCCACTCTCTCTCATGCCCATAATCCCACGTGAATTTCAAGTGGGCCCCACCTCCATTTATGAGAAGGTGATGTGGGCCATGGATATGGATATTGGATTGGATCTCTGGATCCAAATCCAAATCGAAGTCCACACATGGGTTTGGATTGGGATCTGGATATATATGGTCCAGATCCAATCCAAACTGAACTCTGACTCCTTCGAGCTGGGTTCGAAACGGACAATTTGTGCGGGGTCTGACAGCATCAGTACTCCGTCTGCGTTCGGTCTTCGCCAACATGGTCGTCCGCCTCCGTTTCTGCCTTCCGGAGATGACTTCAAATGACATTTTGATAATAACAGGGTCTTGGACGTTCGAGATCCTGGGGGTATGGATTTGATACGAGAGTTGCTGTGCCGTGCTCGACATATGCTCCAGTTCCGGGCTCTCTTTGACTTCGCTGGTCCTGTCTTGATTAGGCCAAGCTGCTTCGGGGTTTCAAAAACGTGTTTTAAAAGGTTTTCAAAAGCTATATTATATATTTTTGAAATACAGAGTTTAAAACATATGTACAGGGTTGTCTGGAAGGCTCCTGGGTTTCCAGACTCAAAATAGCCCTTTGGGGCTGCTTTTGCAAAACCAGGTTTGTTTAAGAAATTCGTGGGATTTCGGGGTGTTTACACTGGGTTTTTTCCAATTTCGTCGTCCGAGTTTCTTTTCGTCTTTCTGGACTCTGTTTCAACTCTTTCTTTTGTTTTTTGACTTGGATTGCTCGTGATTTCGGATGTGCTTTCGGCTTGGCCTCCGATGCTTCAGTCTTGAAGTACACTCGTGGACTGGGCTCCTTTTTCGTCTTTTGAAATTCACTTTTCATCGGGCTGGGCTTGACCTTTGAGCTTTTTGAATCTTTTGCAACTGTTTTGAGCCAAGCTTCATCTGTTCGTCTGGTCTTTTGTAAAAATAGGATTTTCGTCCACTTTCGAGAGATTTTTTATGTTTCGAATAGGGCTTTTTGGAAAATAGAGTTTTGAAGGTTTTGAGTTCCTGAGTTTTTGAAATCTCCAAACTTGGCTTTTTGAGCTGATTTTCGAACCAGGCATTTGGTTTTGAAAAATATTTGGATTTTGGGGTGTTTACAGATGCCCCTCTTTGGCATTATCTAAATTGATTTGGATAATGGCGAAGAAGATAACACCCCTATTTGTTTTCTCCCGGATTTGATCTTGAGAACATGGGATCGTCCCAATATTTGAGAAAAACATTTCCTTTTAAGCCTGATAGGAGGAGATTTTTCGCCAAAAGGGGACTTTCTATGGATCTAGCCCTAAATGAAGATCATGCATGAGGTGCTTATGCGTGGATACGCAGAGTGTGTGACATGGCTGAAGTGCCAGAAAGGGGCGACCTCCTAGAGACCAGTATATATGGTCGAACTTTTGAGACTTTTATGAAAAACCTGCTGCTCCAAGTGAGCGGGCCTTACGTATGCTTGATGTTCGAGTTTTTTTGAAATTCGTTTTAAGAGGGAAAACTTTTCTGAACCATCGATCATAAGGACCTTCAGCTCCTTGTGTTTGCCTTTACTCGAGTCTCAACACTTGCTAATCTAGCAGAGGTTTTATGAGAAAACAAGCCACATTTCAAAATTTTTTACGCCTTACTCAAAACGTCGTATTCTCAAACAAGACGAAATCCAAGTAAGTAAATCCTATTTTTACTTTAGGATTCCCTGAAATGAACCATGTTTCGCTTGGGATAAGTCATAGGGATGGGAAAGAAGTACCACGGTCCCTTCTGAAGTGTCCCGTGGTTTGAGGCAAAGAAGGCGGAAAACTGCTCTTTTTGAGCTTTTGGCCTTTTTTTCTTTCTTTTTTCCATAGAGGGTCTCCCTTTGGGAGTATTTTTTCTTTAATCCCTCTTTTCCATAGAAGACTCAAATTTTCTTTTTAATTCATTTTTCTTTCTTTGGGAAAGAGCTTTTTGTCGGGGATTTCCCTTTGTTTTGGCCAAGTTTTCCTTTTGGAAGGAGAAGAGAAAAGAGGAGGACTTATCCAAAGGTTGTACTCAGTCCATTCCAGATCAGCCTATTTAGAAATAGCATGTACAACTTGCAAGTATCTTGCTATATTGAATTCAGCCTTTCTTTGTAAGAAGAAGGATTTTGAAATGTAGCCACGTATTTGGAAAGCTCTGCTTTTTCACAAAATGTCGATTCTTTCATTCAGGGTCACCCAACTTACCTTTGATCCTTGGTTTCGAAGTTTCAAAGTGGTTTTCCCTAAAATATTTTCACAAAAGGGGAATTTAACTCAGACCCTATACATGATATTTTTTCAAATACTGAATATTGATAGGATCTGCTAAATTCCTACCCTCAACATCGGTTAACCAATAAGAATTGTTCGTGGTGGTTCCACGCACGACGTAGGGGCCATCCCACTTGGGCCGCCACTTTCCAAGTGGATGTGGGCCACGATGGTGGATGATTTTCAAAACGAGCTCTCCCACTTCAAAGTGGCGAGGTTTCATATGTTTCTCATAATGTTGGGCGATCCTTTGCCGGTATGCGTGAGCATGGTCCATAGCAAGGAGTCGCCTCTCATCTAATAGATCTAGTTCGGCCATCCTAGCATGCTGAAGCGTCTCTAGGGGGAGGTCGAGTGCAATGGATGTATGAAATGAATGCAGACGTATATGGATGGGGAGAACGACGTTTGTGCCGTAAACCAACTCAAAAGGTGTGGCATTTGTGGGAGTGCGGATGGAAGTCCTATAAGCCCATAAGGCTTCATCCAACTTCTCTTTCCATGTTCTACCCTTCTCTAAGGTTTTCTCAACAATGCTGATGAGAGTCTTGTTGGTGGCTTCGGCTTGGCCGTTGCCTTGAGGGTAGTAAGGTGATGAGAAGTGATGATTTATGCCATACTTATTGCACAGCTTGACCATCCACTCATTTTTAAATGGGGTGCCATTATCGGATACAAGATCTCTTGGAACTCCAAATCGAGCCAAGATGTTTTTCCTAATGAAGGCTACCACATATTGCCCCTGGACATTTGTCAGGGAGGCAGCTTCGACCCACTTGGAAAAATACTCGGTGGCTGCTAGAATGAACCTGTGTCCGTTTGAGGCCTTTGGAAAAATTTGTCCTACGATATCAAACGCCCACATGGTGAATGGCCAGGGGCTGACCACGGAATGTAGTGATGATGAGGGGATATGGATGGCGTGACCATGCACTTGACACGGGTGACACTTCCTAACATGATCGTGGTAGTCCTTTCTCAGGGTAGACCAAAAATAACCTGCTCTAAGTATTTTTCATCGCCATCATGTTGGCATTGACATGACCTCCACATTCTCCATTGTGGAATTCGTGTATAATAGTCCTAGCTTCCTCTAGGTCGACGCATCTTAGTAAGATGCCAGTAAAACTCTTTTTGTACAGAACCCCTCCCAAAATCGTGTATCGGGTGGAAATTTTTCGGATGAATGCCTTATCTTTAGATGTGGCATCCTCAATGAATCCCTCATTTTCTAGAAAATTCTTTATGTCATAAAACCAAGGTTTTTTATCAGAATTAGGGTTATTTTGGCAAATTTGCAAATCGTGTATGGAAGGAGTGGGTGAGTGCCATATTTCAAGGGGTCTGGTTCCCAAAGTGGGATCACCCAAGTATGAGAGGGCATCAGCGACGCCATTATCCTCTCTTCCCACATGTGTGAGAGTACACGATTGGAACGACTCGACCAGTCGAGTGGCCAATTCGTGATATGGAAGCAGTTTTTCATTTCGAACTTGCCAAATTTTTAAAACTAGGTTAATAAGAAGGAGGGAATCTCCAAAAACCTCGATGCATGCTGCCCCTAGAGTTTTCGAAACTTTTAAACCTTGTGTAGACATGATTTTATTTCAAAACATGGGATTCGAAATTAAACCCTTGAACTACGTCGGGTTGCGCGAGCATGCCAGTTAGTTTATCAAAACTAACAAATTCTGATTTTCTGACTTCTAAGAACGATTGTGGACAAGTGAGATCTTTTCGACTTAGGCCTTCTTGAACCGGCGCTCAAGGGTCAGCCTAGACGCTTGAAATTTGTGTTTAAGTTTGTTAATTTATCAAATTTGTTAATTCGAGAAAGGAAAAACCAGATTTTCCAAAGTTTCAGATTTGTGTTTAAGTTCTTGATTTCTGAAAATTTTCAGATTCTGAAAGTTGCAGAATCTGTTCAGTTCCAGAGACCTGCTCTTTGAATTTTTAAAAATACTTCTGATTCTCCAAAAATTCTAAAACGTTTACAGAATAGAGACATGTGTATGTAGAATCAGTAATATATTTTTATTTTATAATTTAGTTCTTTATTTTCTGAGAATTAAATACATAATCAGAAACTGTTATAAAATTCGGAACAGCCCTCTTTCTGTGAATAAGAAGCTCAGAAAAACAGCAATATCTCAGCACTCAGTCATCCAATTTCGATAAAATTTGTTGTGTTAGAAAGATACGGATGTTAGGTTTCCAAAGAATCAAATTTCATCCAATTTCATTTAGTGGTTGCAGAGATATTGGCAAAAGAACAGAGGTCTATTACTGAACGTTTTGTTTCTGTAAAACGCAATCTGGATTTTGTATAAACTTCACGGATCTAATTCGCTAGGCAACAGTTCATAACAATTCCTCAAAATTTTATCTAAGAACGTTTGATATGTCTAGATTATTCATGCAAAATTTCGAAGCAATTGGCTTATCCGTTTGTCTATAAAAATTCCGTGATCAGACGCGTGTGCACAGACAGTTTCAAAAACCAAGTTTGCAGAAAATTTCAGAAAGTTCCTAACGTGATTCTAAAACGAAATTCAACCTGTATCAGTCCTAATGATGCATGGAAATCATCTAAACATGGATTTTAATTCCGTTCATGAAGGAATCATGCATGTTTGTATCGATATAAATGAAGAACATGGGCTCAAGGCCTTGATTCATGTACAAATTTCCAGAATCTGTGCTTTTTCAGATTCTCATGAATTAAAACCAATTTGTGCAAGAATTCCATCTCCTTTTCCAGAACCAGTGTCTTCTGCAGATTCTAGCAGCAGAACAAACCCATTAACAATGTCCTCTGTGGAAAACAACTCAATATGAAGTGCGAAAAGAAGAACAGAAGCCATCTCCTTCTCATGATTTTTTTTGTTTTGTTAAGATAGATTCTTCGTTGGAAACATCAGGAAGAGCACACTGCAGCTCTTCACATTTCTTCTTTGCTGATCTTGATGATATCTGCATTATCCCATATGCTGAGGATTCCTTCTCTTGCACTCTCTGCTTATTGAATGTTGGTCTGCACAAAGTTCTGCATACACTCCCATGGCATTGTCATCATAAACGTCCCATAATCCATCCTTGAGCATACCATCAACAAGAGTTCCATGTGAAAAACGGATTCCCTTCCTTGAATCTGGAAGATAGTGAGGGGTGTTTGACATGCTTTCCATGCCACCAGCCACAGCAACATCATTGTTGATGGTGCTTGTAGCAAACAGTAGGTAAGGAGGAATGCAATCATTGCCCAGACACCCCTTGTTAGAGATGTGGCATCATCATGGACAGCATCCTTGCATGGGCCAAGATCTCCACTGGACCCGCACCAAGTATGTGGATATCTGTGACAGCTTTTGATCATCAAATCTTGTCCATATAGAGTAGAACATGAAAAGATCATAGAGCAACTCTGTCCGTCCTATCATTTTCAGACAATGAAACCATTGTAGCCTCTATCCACTACATATTAACTATTTTGCAAGTCAAAGTACTCAAAACAAATTCCTGTGATTATTGCCTTTCCCAATTATATTAGGTTGCCGACTTAGTTCTACCCATTCATATGTTCTCCCATCGAAGTATCGAATCAGTGTGCATTCCTTCTTCAAGTCATGACTGATGTAGACGCGCGAAAATCCCCGCCTCTTTCGCCTTTTTCAGGGCTTGGAGTGGATCCTCTCGTGTGTCTAAGGCCTATGTATGCAAACAGGGCGTGCCAGCTAGCTTACTTAAGCTAGCGAAGATATTTTTAACACTGACTTCTAAACGTGGCGACTGTGAGCAAGTAAGCTCTTGTCGTCGCAGACCTTCTTGCACCGATGCACAAGGGTCAGTCTGTACGCTTTGCAAAAATCGAGTTTTTGGAGGAAAGTCTACGAAGCGGTTCGAGGTGTCTATTTCGGGTCTTTAAGATGCGGTTGCATGTTTTAGATCACGTGGATTTGCACGTGCCTAAGTCTTTTCTTTTATCCCTTTTCGGGCCACCTAGTTTGTGTATTATGAACACTCCACTACATGGGTGAATTCGAGCGGGGCTTGCTTCGATGCAATATGCGTCCTACCTCGTGGTATGGCGTAGATGCAATGCAAACTCACGCTACTCCAAAGGGAAAACCCGAAATGTAAAGACAATACTGAAGGGAAATAACCGAAGGGAAATATGAATACAGATTATGTATATGAGCCCTTACTCGGGTCTTGCAAATAAGAGCGAAGGCTCAATGTGGGTGCATGCTAGAATTGAAAGACTTACACACACGACATGAAATTAAACCCAAATATAAATTGCAGTATGGCCTTGACTAAGGTCTTGGGAGTAAGAGCGAAGGCTCAATGTGTGTGAGAGTGCTTGAATTGAAGTACTACACACACGACATAAATGAAACCCAAATATAACTGCAATAAGGCCTTTACTAAGGTCTTGGGAGTAAGAGCGAAGGCTCAATGTGTGTGAAAGTGCTTGAATTGAAAGACTTACTCACACGACATGAAATAAAACCCAAATAGTATAGGTCGGCCCTTACTTGGGTCTTTCAACTAAGAGCGAAAGCTCAATGTGTGTGAGAGTGCTTGAATTGAAAGACTTACTCACACGACATGAAATGAAACCCAAATAGTATAGGTCGGCCCTTACTTGGGTCTTTCAACTAAGAGCAAAAGCTCAATGTGTGTGAGAGTGCTTGAATTGAAAGACTACGCACCCAACTTAAACAAAACCCTTCGAAAATGAAAGTATATATACACACTTATATATTAGGGGCTGATTAGGCCCGTGTGTGTTCAAAATCGTGCACGACTAAGAGAGTGCACGTGTGTGGTTGTGCCAAGCCACGTTATTACAAGCGGGGGGAGACTACGCTCCGTTATTACAACCCCGTATGAAATTGAATCTCAAGCAAGTATACAACTAAAGACCGAGTTTAGGCACTTACGAGTAGCTGGTCCGTAGAGGCCTTGCTTGAGCGTGGGCTTGGCCTTTGCCTTGGGCTGCAAACGGGAGCTCCGCGAGGGTGGGTGACCAAAGGTGCTGGCCGGCTGCAAGTGGGGCGCGGGATAGGTGCCTCGAAGGTGGCCGGTTGCAAATGGGTGTCGCCTCGATGTGGGGGGTAAAAGGGGCTGGACCAAGTGAGTGCTTAGGGTCACTAGGATAGTCGAGTGTTTAGGGAAGGTGGACCTAAAGAGGAGTTTATGGGAAGGCCGAATGGGACACCTAGGGGAAGGCCGAATGGGATAGGAGGGTTAGGTAGTGGCCGGTAGTTTGGGTTATGCTAGGTTCGGCTAAGTGAAAAGGGTGGTGGCAAAGGCTGAGATGATGATAGGGTGGGTGGCTAGGAGTGGAGAGGTAGTAGAGAAGGGTTTTGGTAGAGTGTAGGGTACTTACCGAATGGGGAGAAGCGGTGGAAGGCAAGGAGAAGCCGGGTGTGGATGGGAGCTCGGCTGGTTCGGTTGGATGAAGGTGGCGGCGTCCGGCTGGGTGAGGTGATGGAGAGTGGAAGAGGGAAGGTGGCGGTGCAGGTAGAGCTGGTGGAGCAGGTGGAGCAGGCGGAGGTGATGGAGAGTGGTCCCGGCTAGGTGAGGAAATGGGAGAAGGAGAGGGCCCGGCTGGGTGAGGTGAGGGTTCCAGCTTTTTTTTAAAACCCGCCCCCAAGGGGGGATTTAAATAGGGGATGGGTAGGTCGGTTAGGGCTGGGCTTGGGGTAGTGGTTAGGTGGTTTAGGTAGGGTGGTATATAGATAAGGTGGGCTGGAAAGGGTTGGGCCAGATATTTTGAAAACTAGGGGTTTGGGTAGATTGTGGGCTAGGGGTGGTTTAGGGGTTTAGGGCTAGGTTAGGTGGTTGGGTTTTAGGGTGAGGTTTAGTGAGCTAGGTTAGGTGATTAGGCTAGGTTTAGGCTAGGATTAGGGAAATTAATCTAGGTTTAGGGAAGGATTAGGGAAGTGGGTTAGGTGATTAGGTTGGGATTAGGCCGGGATTAGGGAAGTGGGTTAGGTGATTAGGTTCAGATTAGGGGTGGATTAGGGGTTTAGGCTAGGATTAGGCGTTTTGGGTTAGGTTTAGGTGAAGGAGCTCCCTTAGCATGGCCCATAGACCTTAGCCACCTCATGTTGGTGTAGCCCTAGGTTAGGTTTTGGCTAATTACAAGCTTAAACCCACTTAATTAGGCTAACCCATATGATTAACCCCAAACTTGACACACAAGTCAAGCTTAATTACAACACACACTTGATCTTATCCAGCCCCCACTCTCTCTCATGCCCATAATCCCACGTGAAATTCAAGTGGGCCCCACCTCCATTTATGAGAAGGTGATGTGGGCCATGGATATGGATATTGGATTGGATCTCTAGATCCAAATCCAAGTCCACATATGGGTTTGGATTGGGATCTGGATATATATGGTCCAGATCCAACCCAAACTGAACTCTGACTCCTTCGAGCTGGGTTCGAAATGGACGATTTGTGCGGGGCCTGACAGCATCAGTACTCCGTCTGCGTTGGGTATTCGCCAACATGGTCGTCCGCCTCCGTTTCTGCCTTTCGGAGATGACTTCAAATGCTATTTTGATAAGAACAGGGTCTTGGACGTTCGAGATCCTGGGGGTGTGAATCAGATACAAGAGTTGTTGTGCCGGGCTCGACATGTGTTCCGGTTCTGGGCTCTTCTTAGCTCTCCTGGTCTTGTCTTGATCGGGCCAAGCCGCTTCGGGGTTTCAAAACATGTTTTAAAAAGGTTTTCAAAAGCCGTATCATATGTTTTTGAAAGATAAAGTTTAAAACATATATACAGGGTTGTCTGGAAGGCTCCTGGGTTTCCAGATTCAAAAATGGCCCTTTGGGGCTGCTTTTACAAAACCAGATTTGTTTAAGAAATTTGTGGGATTTCGGGGTGTTTACAACTGACAACAAGCAATGTCAATTTCTTTTTAGATTCTTCGGTAACCTCACAACATCAGCCCGTGTTGTGAATTAGCAAACTGCATGTTTGCGGTGAAAGTGGTTATGCACATCCATGTTCCATGCCTACCTATTATGAAAATGTTAAGCAAGCCCATGTTACGTTTTTGAAAACCAACCATCATGCTCGTTAGATTTCTTTCCACGAGTGTTGGGATATTAAAATTGCTCTTATCATAACATATCAATAGCATACCAGTAACAAATGACGATGCAAATTGATGTATATCAATACTAATTACCTCGATACCCAAACATAACGTAGACACGTTACGAAAGGCGTTTGATACCAAACCTTCGTTTTCGGAGGCTTTCGTTCTTGCTTCCACCTTTCCTTTCTTTTGATAATACCGACCTTACCCTCTAGAAATTGATTTCTTTCCAAATGTGAGCTTTTCTTTCTAGGAAGCTCACTTTTCCTTTTTAGTGCCCGTTTTCCCTTTCTGGGCATCCACCGTCCTTTTCAGGTGTCAACTTGTCTTTTTGATACCTGTATCTTTTCAAAACGCAAGCTTTCAACATACTTTTTATCATAAATCTTTTAAGAAAACGAAATCCAGCTTTTCCATGCCGGGGGCAAAATCGTCATTTTTCCCAATTTTGTCAAAATTCGAAATTTTCAGAACGGAAAGCATTCTTTCATCATTTTAAAGCTTCCATAAAATTTTGGTACCAAAACAAACTCGTTTAGTGCCTTTTTCCTTCAAAAACCCCAAAATTACTAAAAATGGCCACTTTCCTAAAAATGTAAGAATTTTAAAAGAAAATTTTAGGTGTCTACAGATTCCCCTCTTTGGCATTATTCCAAATTCATTTGGATAATGGAAAAGAAGAAAACACCCATTTGCTTTTCTTCCCAGATTTGCCTTGAGAGTATGGAATCGTTCTTTATTCCATAACATCTATTTCCTTGGATTCTTAGCAAAAAGGGATTTGGCAAGAGCTCCTAATCCTAGGACAATCATGCATGAACGATCACTTTATGAATGCATTCATGTGTGTGAAATGAATGTTTAGAGACTCATACCTTTGATTCATGAACACGAGAAGAAGCCTATGATGGCCAGCTGCCCCAAGCAATGGTTCTTGTTTCTTTTGATGTTTAGGATTTTTAAAATTCTTTTTTCGAAAAGAGAACTCTTTTTGGTTTCTATAAAAAAGGACTTACAATTTCTCATATTTCCCTTCACTCGGGTTTTAATACCCATAAATAAGTAGAGGTTTTATGGAAGATTTTGAATAACATTTCAAAGCTCCCTTTCTTACCCAACGAATTCTAATTCTCAAACAACATGAATTCAAATAAAATAGGTCCTATTCTTACTCTAGGACTTTTAAGGTGAACTTTTCTCTATCGGGATGAGCTATGGGGATTTGGGAAAGAATTACCCGCGGTCCCTTCTGAAGCGTCCCGGGGTTTAAGGCAAAGAGATGGAAAATTGCTCTTTTGAGTTTTGGCTTTTTCTTCTTTTTTCATTTTTCAAGAGAAGACCTCTTTTGAAGCAGTTTTTGTATTCCCTCCGTCTATTTGGGGAAGACTTCTTCTCAGAGGAGTTTTTGCATTCTCTTTTCTTTTTCTTTTTTTCTTTCAAAGAGAAGACTCCTTTTTAAGAAGTTTTTGTATTCCCTCGATCTATTCGGGGAAGACTTCTTTTTCTAGGAGTTTTTGTATTCTCTTTTTCTTTTCTTTTTCTTTTGAATATTGCCAATTTTCCTTTTTGGAGAGAAGCGAAATGGGGAATACAACTCATCCCTTTAGATAATCAATCCAGGCAAGATTGTCCTATTTCCTAATAGCACCTACCATTTGAAAGCACCCTGCTATTTTAAACTAGGCCTCATTTGGTAAGTAAAAGATTTTTGACATGTTACCAAATAATTTTTGAAAACTCCACTTTTCATAAAGTATCAATTCCCTAATTTGGGGTCACATAATCCATCTTTAGTCCTTCTTTCCTTTTGTGATGCCCCTTTGCATCATAGGAACCATTCTTGTGGGCCGCCATCTTCAAATGGAGTGCGGGCTTCTTGTGGATGCATTATGTTATGCAAGATGTATTCCTATAATACAATGATAATGCATGCTTTATGATATGATGAATACACTCAATTTCTATGAAATGTATTTAAGGGATAACATCTCCATGCCCCTAGTTTGGAGTGAATAGCACGAGAACTCACATATCATGGCCAATCTCTATATGACATGATTGTTTTTCAATGTGATGCATGAAAGATATGCACAACCTTAGTTTTGGCGATGCATGATATGATCCTTGGATGTATTATAGGTAGGTTAACTCTCTAATGCATTTCTAGAAAATTCTTACACACTTTGAAGCTTTTCCAAATCAATGATTTTATGGAATATAGAAAGCTTGGAGGCTTGACCATCCTCATGGATGAGGGGACTTTCCTCCTTGCTTTAATCACTCTCAAGTTCTTGTTTTCTAGGGAAGTATCATGGATAAGAGAAGAAGGCATTTCTAAATCCAATTTTTGAAAAATAATATTTTTGGAGTTTTTCAAATTTTTTTTATTTTTTTGGATTTTTCGGAACAACTAGTAGAAGGGAAAACAAACATTTTTTTTTTGAAATTTTCATAATTTTCTATTTTTTTGGATTTTTCAAAGCAAATAGCAGAAGGGGAAACGAATAAAACTTTCTTTTTGGGAATTTCAAATTTTTCAATTTTTTTTTGGGTTTTTTTGGTTTTTCCAATTTTTTTTTGGCTTTTGGGAATATATAATTTTTTTGGATTTTTTTCAAATAAAAAGGGATCTTCCATCAAACCTGCAAAGAAAACACTACGAGTTAGACTCTAAATAAGACGTCTAAACCATAGGTTTCGGGATTAGCGGGTTCTAGGGCACCCTTAACCCAATTGGTTCTGGGTGGTGGTTCAAGTGGTATAGATGGGATATAGCCCAATCCATATCGACTCGGGTTTGGTCTAGGTAGGATGGGTTCTAGCCTACCTTGGTTCTTAGCTCCTAGGTCCTGGTAAGGTGTATATCCCATGTTTAGTAACATATTCCAAGGCTTTTTAAGTTTTGAAAATTTTTGATAAAGGGGATGACCCTGGAATATTGTGTCATCTATGACGTGGCTATACACTTGAATTTCATTGGTTATGCCTTGGAGGTCTACGGGTTTATGGGGTGAGTTGAGCTCATCTAGGAGATGGACGACCTTGGCTGGGTGTGGCTCTCTTAGCAGGTGGATGGTAAGATAAGGTGTATCTAGGTTGTCGGTACATAACTTAGGGGTTACCAAATTTGAAATTTCATCTTTTTCATTTTGGAATTCATTTTTATGCTGGACATTCGCCACACCTTCCAAATCTACATCCTTCGACACATTTTGTGGGATTGTGGGTGCATGATTGTGATTTGAATCTTGGTAATCTACTGGTCCTACACAATGCATAGGAGGATCAAGTAGAGAGTTTGGAGAGAGAGGAGTTTCAGGTGTACCTTCTTCCTGCTTGTCTACCTTTCCATGGTGAGAGCAAGCTTCCTCGCAGGCGTCCTGAGGGTATTGTAGCTCCTGTAGGGCTTCAAGCTCCCATTGCTTTGGTAGGTCTTGGACTTCATCTGCCAAGCCTATGGGTGTGCAACACTCATTCTCTCTTGTGTATGAAATGGTGCTTGTGGGAATGGAACCCATCGAAGCAACCGGTTTTGAAAAGTTTTGGATAGTGGGTGTGAAGTGACTCCCATGCCCCAGTCCACTTGTGCGCTTAGGGATGTGAACTTTCTTTTCTTTTTTGCTTTCTTGAATTCCAAATTTTTGATTTTCAAATCTTTTTTGAAAATTTTCCAAAGTTTTTGAAAAAGGAAACTTTTTTGGTTTTTCTATGTGCAAAGGGGTTTTTGGATATTTTGAACGGTTAGCTGATTTGACTTGGACTCTCGCTTCATCTCCAGCCTCGTATCCCTCATCGATTTTCGACCTTGGTTGGGCTTTTCGAGTATGAATTTTCTCTCCACATTCACAAGATAGGTTTTCATGATAGATCTTAGCCTCTAAGGCTTCAAGCTTCGTTCTAGCTTCGGTTGCTTTCTTTGTAAGATAAGCAATTTTTTCTTGAGAAAGTCTTTCTATGGTTTTGGAAAACTGGTTTTGAAAATCAGATGAAGTTTTCTTTGAACGGCTTGATTTCCTATGTTTCTTACCATGGGATGAGCAAGATTCCTCTTCTTCGGCTTTTAAAGCAGCTATCCTTTCTTCTACTTTCATCATTCCCCTTTTTAAGGAAGCCAGCGAGTCTTTTGCAATCCTATTTGAAATTTTGCTCTTATGGCATGAACCTCGCCCTCGCATTGTGGAAGATGCTTCGGAACTTGACATGATCCACCTGTATACAAACTTACCACAAATCTAGAAACTTTGTTAGCATAACAGATTCCAACAAATTTCAATTAGATATCTTGCAAGATTCTTTGGTACTTGGCATGATCAACCTGTTTAAGCCAACTTATCACAAACTTGAAAATTGAATTATTATAATGGATTCAAACAAAATTTCAAAGTCTCAAGTCCCACCGGGCGTGCCAATTCTGTAGATGTGATTTTATTTCAAAACATGGGATTCGAAATTAAACCCTCGAACTACGTCGGGTTGCGCGAGCGTGCCAGTTAGTTTATCAAAACTAACAAATTCTGATTTTCTGACTTCTAAGAACGATTGTGGACAAGTGAGATCTTTTCGACTTAGGCCTTCTTGAACCGGCGCTCAAGGGTCAGCCTAGATGCTTGAAATTTGTTTGAATCCGTTAATTCGAGAAAGGAAAAACCAGATTTTCCAAAGTTTCAGATTTGTGTTTAAGTTCTTGATTTTTGAAAATTTTCAGATTCTGAAAGTTGCAGAATCTGTTCAGTTCCAGAGACCTGTTCTCTGAATTTTTAAAAATACTTATGATTCTCCAAAAATTCTAAAACGTTTACAGAATAGAGATACATGTGTGTAGAATTAGAATATATTTTTATTTTATAATTTAGTTCTTTATTTTCTGAGAATTAAATACATAATCAGAAACTATTATAAAATTTGGAACAGCCCTGTTTCTGTGAATAAGAAGCTCATAAAAACAGCAATATCTCAGCACTCAGTCATCCAATTTCGATAAAATTTGTTGTGTTAGAAAGATACGGATGTTAGGTTTCCAAAGAATCAAATTTCATCTAATTTAATTTAGTGGTTGCAGAGATATTGGCAAAAGAACAGAGGTATGTTACTGAACGTTCTGTTTCTGTAAAACGCAATCTGGATTTTATATAAACTTCACGGATCTAATTGGCTAGGAAACAGTTCATAACAATTCCTCAAAATTTTATCTAAGAACGTTTGATATGTCTAGATTATTCATGCAAAATTTCGAAGCAATTGGCTTATCCGTTTGTCTATAAAAATTCTATGATCAGACGCGTGTGCACAGACAGTTTCAGAAACCAAGTTTGCAGAAAATTTAAGAAAGTTCCTAACATGATTCTAAAACGAAATTCAACCTGTATCAGTCCTAATGATGCATGGAAATCATCTAAACATGGATTTTAATTCCGTTCATGAAGGAATCATGCATGTTTGTATCGATATAAATGAAGAACATGGGCTCAAGGCCTTGATTCATGTACAAATTTCCAGAATCTGTGCTTTTTCAGATTCTCATGAATTAAAACCAATTTGTGCAAGAATTCCAACCTGTGTGAGTGAGAGGGGACGTAGGAGCACTTCGCCGGGCGATCGTTGGACGTCAAAACTAGGCCGGACTTCCTTCTTCTCCTTCTTCTCTTCCTTTCTCTCTCTCTCTCTATTTCTCTGAGTTTTCAGACTGAATGTTCCTCTCTTTTTTTTTGGTTCCCTCTTGATGCTCGTTGGTTGATGATCGCTAATTGATGATCGCTGATTGATGCCCTCTGCAGCACCTGGGGAAGCCTTTTTATAGGCTCTGGCTATGATTTGGATAAGCCAGATGGTTGGGATTTGGATGAGTTCGGTTTTGATTGTGCTGATAAAATCTTATCTGAATTGGTTTCATCTTATCTGGAATGTGATCTCCACAGGATCTGTACTGCTGAACTTTATCTTGAACGTTACTTTGTAATTTGAATATCATATGCATCTGATCTCTTGTGAATTGGTTGGGACGTTATCTGTATTTGATGATGCCTTTATCTGGTAAGCTTTGAATCATTATCTGATTAGGCTTTGATTTCATCTGAGTTAGGTAAGCCTTGAACGTGATCTCTGTTGCAGATATGGATGAATCGTTGTGGCTGTTGAGGGCTGATCTGCTGCTGAGTTGTCCTTAGTTTCCACGTTACCATTCCGCAAAACCTCGATTATGGCTGAGATAGCTCCCTCTTTCACGATCATTCTCTTGTTTGTCTCATCAATTGACAAGTTCAAAAGGAAAAGCATCTAAGACATCAAGAGCAGTGTCTTCTGCAGATTCTAGCAGCAGAACAAACCCATTAACAATGTCCTCTGTGGAAAACAACTCAATATGAAGTGCGAAAAGAAGAACAGAAGCCATCTCCTTCTCATGATTTTTTTTTGTTTTGTTAAGATAGATTCTTCGTTGGAAACATCAGGAAGAGCACACTGCAGCTCTTCACATTTCTTCTTTGCTGATCTTGATGATATCTGCATTATCCCATATGCTGAGGATTCCTTCTCTTGCACTCTCTGCTTATTGAATGTTGGTCTGCACAAAGTTCTGCATACACTCCCATGGCATTGTCATCATAAACATCCCATAATCCATCCTTGAGCATACCATCAACAAGAGTTCCATGTGAAAAACGGATTCCCTTCCTTGAATCTGGAAGATAGTGAGGGGTGTTTGACATGCTTTCCATGCCACTAGCCACAGCAACATCATTGTTGATGGTGCTTGTAGCAAATAGTAGGTAAGGAGGAATGCAATCATTGCCCAGACACCCCTTGTTAGAGATGTGGCGTCATCATGGACAGCATCCTTGCGTGGGCCAAGAACTCCACTGGACCCGCACCAAGTATGTGGATATCTGTGACAGCTTTTGATCATCAAATCTTGTCCATATAGAGTAGAACATGAAAAGATCATAGAGCAACTCTGTCCGTCCTATCATTTTCAGACAATGAAACCATTGTAGCCTCTATCCACTACATATTAACTATTTTGCAAGTCAAAGTACTCAAAACAAATTCCAGTGATTATTTCCTTTCCCAATTATATTAGGTTGCCGACTTAGTTCTACCCATTCATATGTTTTCCCATCGAAGTATCGAATCAGTGTGCATTCCTTCTTCAAGTCATGACTGACAACAAGCAATGTCAATTTCTTTTCAGATTCTTCGGTAACCTCACAACAACAGCCCGTGTTGTGAATTAGCAAACTGCATGTTTGCGGTGAAAGTGGTTATGCACATCCATGTTCCATGCCTACCTATTATGAAAGTGTTAAGCAAGCCCATGTTACGTTTTTGAAAACCAACCATCATGCTCGTTAGATTTCTTTCCACGAGTGTTGGGATATTAAAATTGCTCTTATCATAACATATCAATAGCATACCAGTAACAAATGATGATGCAAATTGATGTATATCAATACTAATTACCTCGATACCCAAACATAACGTAGACACGTTACGAAAGGCATTTGATACCAAACCTTCGTTTTCGGAGGCTTTCGTTCTTGCTTCCACCTTTCCTTTCTTTTGATAATACCGACCTTACCCTCTAGAAATTGATTTCTTTCCAAATGTGAGCTTTTCTTTCTAGGAAGCTCACTTTTCCTTTTTAGTGCCCGTTTTCCCTTTCTGGGCGTCCACCGTCCTTTTCAGGTGTCAACTTGTCTTTTTGATACCTGTATCTTTTCAAAAGGCAAGCTTTCAACATACTTTTTATCATAAATCTTTTAAGAAAACAAAATCCAGCTTTTCCATGCCGGGGGCAAAATCGTCATTTTTCCCAATTTTGTCAAAATTCGAAATTTTCAGAACGGAAAGCATTCTTTCATCATTTTAAAGCTTCCATAAAATTTTGGTACCAAAACAAACTCGTTTAGTGCCTTTTTCCTTCAAAAACCCCAAAATTACTAAAAATTGCCACTTTTCTAAAAATGTAAGAATTTTAAAAGAAAATTTTGGGTGTCTACACCTTGTATGAGTGCTTCATACTCGGCTATATTGTTGGAACATTCGAAATCTAGGCGAATTGCTATGGGGATCTCTCCCTTTTTTGGGGATACGAGGATGATCCCGGCACCTGCCCCTCGTTGGTTTCGTGCCCCGTCGAAGTGCATCTTCCATACTTGGTTTTCGAAAGATTTTGCCAAAATGTGGTTTTGGAAATGGTTTTGCAATATGCCTTCATCAGGCATTTCATTGAGTGTGGGATACACATCTTCTAGGGGGAAGTCAGCCACGTAGTCTGCTAGGGCTTGCCCCTTAATGGAGACTTGGTGATGGCATTTTAAATCATACTCCATTAGAAGGAGTTGCCATTTGCCCAATCTACCCGTGAGAATGGGTTTTTCGAATAAGTGCTTGATTGGGTCAAGCTTGGACACTATCCAGATCTCATGATCTAGGAAATAGTGTCGAAATTTCTGGCAGGCCCAAACTAGGGCCAAGCACGTCTTCTCCATGGCCTGATAATTCCTTTCATAAGCCAGGAGAGTTTTCGAAAGATAGTATATGGCACATTCCTTGTGACTGTCATCCTCGTATTGAGCTAACAGAGCTCCCAAGGCATTCGCATGCACGGAAATGTAAAGTAGAAGAGGTTTTCCTGGCTTTGGAGGGTTTAAAACAGGGGGATTAACTAAGTACGCCTTTAACCTTTCAAACGATTTTTGGCACTCGTCATCCCATAAAAATTTTGTACCCTTTCTCAACAACTTGTTGAAGGGTTCGCATCTAGTTGCCAGGTTTGAGATAAACCGGCGAATGGACTGTAGGCGACCCTGGAGGCTACGAATCTGCGTGAGATTGGAGGGTGGAGTCATGTCTATGATGGCTCTACACTTAGAGGGGTCGACTTCTATGCCCCTTTGGCTTACCATAAATCCTAAAAGCTTACCGGATTCTACACCGAATACGCATTTTTGAGAGTTTAGCTTTATGTTGTAAAGTCTAAGCCTTTCGAAAATCTTTTGTAAGCATTCGAGATGAGTGCATCGAGTTTTTGACTTAGCCAGGAGATCATCTACATATACCTCTACGAGCTCATGAAATTGATCGTGAAAGATCGAGGTCATAGCTCTCTGGTACGTGGCGCCAGTATTTTTCAAACCAAAGGGCATGATTGTTGTAGACGCGCGAAAATCCCCACGCCTCTTCACCCTTTTCTGGGCTTGGAGTGGATCCTCTCGTGCGTCTAAGGCCTATTTATGTAAACAGGGCATGACAGCTAGCTTACCTAAGCTAGCGAAAATGTATTTTAAACTGACTTCTAATCGTGGCGACTGTGAGCAAATGAGCTCTTGTCGTCGCAGACCTTCTTGCACCGATGCGCAAGGGTCAGTCTGTATGCTTTGCAAAAATCGAGTTTTTGGGATAGAAAGCCTACGAAGCGGTTTGAGGTGTCTAATTCGGGTCTTTTAGATGCGATTGCAGATTTTAGATCACGTGGATTTGCACGTGCCTAAGTCTTTCCTTTTATCCCATTATGGGCCACCTAGTTTGTGTGTTATGAACACTCCACTACATGGGTGAATTCGAGCGGGGCTTGCTTTGATGCAATATGCGTCCTACCTCGTGGTATGGCGTAGATGCAATGCAAAGTCACGCAACTCCAAAGGGAAAACCCGAATGTAAAGACAATGCCGAAGGGAAATAACCGAAGGGAAATGACTTGAAATGTAAATGCCGAAGGGAGATATGTATATAGAGTATGTATATGGGCCCTTACTCGGGTCTTGCAAATAAGAGCGAAGGCTCAATGTGGGTGCGTGCTTGAATTGAAAGACTTACACACACGACATGAAATTAAACCCAAATATAACTTGCAGTATGGCCTTGATTAAGGTCTTGGGAATAAGAGCGAAAGCTCAATGTGTGTGAGTGCTTGAATTGAAGTACTATGCACACAACATGAAATTAAACCGAAATATAACTTGCAGTATGGCCTTGATTAAGGTCTTGGGAATAAGAGCGAAAGTTCAATGTGTGTGAGTGCTTGAATTGAAGTACTACGCACACAACATGAAATTAAACCCAAATAGTATAACACGACCCTTACTTGGGTCTTTCAAATAAGAGCGAAAGCTCAATGTGTGTGAGTGCTTGAATTGAAAGACTTACACACACGACATGAAATGAAACCCAAATAGTATAGGTCGGCCCTTACTTGGGTCTTTCAAATAAGAGCAAAAGCTCAATGTGTGTGAGTGCTTGAATTGAAAGACAACACACCCAACTTAAGCAAAACCCTACAAAATTGAAGTATATGTATATACTTATGTATTAGGGGCTGATTAGGCCCGTGTGTGTTCAAAATCGTGCCCAACTAAGAGAGTGCACGTGTGTGGGTGTGCCAAGCCACGTTATTACAAGCGGGGGGAGACTATGCTCCGTTATTACAACCCCGTATCGAATTGAATCTCAAGCAAGTATACAACTAAAGACCGAGTTAGGCACTTACTAATAGCTGGTCCGAAGATGCCTTGCTTGAGCGTGGGCTTGGCCTTCGCCTTGGGCTGCGCAAGGGAGCTCCGCGAGGTTGAACGACAAGGGGAGGTGCTGGCCGAATGTTCTTGGTGCACGGAAGAGGCGCCTTGAAGGTGGCCAGCTACTAGAGACGGGTTCCTTTTGGCGTGTTGGGCTAAAGGGCCTAAGTAGGGTCACTAAGGATAGGGTTTAGTTTTAAGATAGGTTGTGCAAAGGGTGAACCTAAGGGAAGGTTTAACGGATCACCTAGGGTTGGCGGGTTGCTATGGTGGCCGAATGAAGTGATAGTCGGTTGGAGTGGCCGACTAGGAGGACTTAGTGGTGGCAGGTAGTTGGAGTGGCTAGGAGTGATGTAAGGTAGGGGAGCTAGCTAGGAGATGGGGCCAGGGGGTAGTGGTTGTAGTAGGTGTATTAGGATGATACGGGCAGGTTTTAGGGAGTCAGATAGGGTGGCCGAATGGGTCTAAAAGGTCTAGGTGGTGGTGGGTAGTTAGGGAGCTATGGGTTCGGCTGAGTGAGAAGGGTGGCAGCAAGTGGAAGGGCTGGTGTTAGGGTGATAGGGGAGTGGATTAGGTGGCTGAGAGTGGAGAGGGAGTGAAGAAGTAGTAAGGTAGGATGTAGGGGACTTACCGGGTGAAGAAATGGTGGCGGGTGGAAGGGAATCAGCCGGATGATGGTGGCGGTGGTGGTGGCGTTCGGCTGGAAGGTAGTGGTGTAGGTGGTGGCGGGATGTGGAGCAGGTGGTAGTGGGATGTGGAGCAGGTGGAGCAGGTGGAGCAGGCGGAATTCGGCTGAGTTTGGGGAAGTGGAGGACCCGGCTGGGAATGGGTGGGCTGCTAGATGATGAAACCCGCCCCCAAGGAGGGGGGTTTATATAGGGCTGGGCTAGGTTTGGGGTAGTGGTTAGGTGGTTTAGGTAGGGTGGTATGATGACAAGGTGGGCTGGAAAGGGTAGGGCCAGATATTTTAGATACAAGTGGTTTGGGTAGGTTGTGGGCTAGGGGTGGTTTAGAGGTTTAAGGTTTAGTTAGGTGGGTTGGTTCTAGGGTGAGGTTTAGTGAGCTAGGTTAGGTGATTAGGCTAGGATTAGGCTAGGTTTAGGGTAATTAACCTAGGTTTACGGAAGGATTAGGGAAGTGGGTTAGGTGATTAGGTTGGGATTAGGCTGAGATTAGGGAAGTGGGTTAGGTGATTAGGTTCAGATTAGGGTCGGATTAGGGTGGAAGGCTAGGATTAGGTGTTTTTGGTTAGGTTTAGGTGAAGGAGCTCCCTTTGCATGGCCCATAGACCTTAACCATATCATGTTGGTGCAGCCCTAGGTTAGGTTTTGGCTAATTACAAGCTTAAACCCACTTAATTAGGCTAACCCATATGATTAACCCCAAACTTGACACACAAGTCAAGCTTAATTACAACACACACTTGATCTTATCCAGCCCCCACTCTCTCTCATGCCCATAATCCCACGTGAAATTCAAGTGGGCCCCACCTCCATTTATGAGAAGGTGATGTGGGCCATGGATATGGATATTGGATTGGATCTTTGGATCCAAATCCAAATCCAAGTCCATACATGGGTTTGGATTGGGATCTGGATATATATGGTCCAGATCCGATCCAAACTGAACTCTGACTCCTTCGAGCTGTGTTCGAAACGAACGGTTTGTGTGGGGCCTGACAGCATCTGTATTCCGTCTTCATTGGGTCTTCACCAACATGATCGTCCGCCTCTGTTTTTGCCTTCCGGAGATGACTTCAAACAAAGTTTCGATGATAATAGGGTCTTGGACGTTCGAGATCCTGGGGGTGTGGATTTGATACGAGAGTTGTTGTGCCGGGCTTGACATGTGCTCCGGTTCCGGGCTCTCCTTAGCTCTCCTGGTCCTGTCTGGATTAGGCCGAAGCTGCTTCGGGGTTTCAAAACATGTTTTAAAAAGGTTTTAAAAGCCATATTGTATATTTTTGAAATACAGAGTTGAAAACATATGTACAGGGTTGCCTGGAAGGCTCCTGGGTTTCCAGACTCAAAATAGCCCTTTGGGGCTGCTTTTACAAAACCAGGTTGTTTCGAGGAATTCGTGGGATTTCGGGGTGTTTATAGATGCCCCTCTTTGGCTTTGTCCAAATCGATTTGGATAAGGGCAAAGATGACAAACACCCCTTTCAATGTCTCCCTAGATCTATCCACGAAGAATATGGGATCGCCCCAATCTTTAGTAAAATCTCAATTTTACAAACTCTGGTTGGAGGAGATATCACGCCAAAGGGATTTACATGGAATCTGGTCCTAAATGAAATCATGTTTATGCAAATGTTCATGCGTGGAATGCAGATGCATGACATGGGTGTGGTGCCAAGAGTGGTGACCTCCCAGAGACCAGATGTGGTCAAACTCTAGAGACTTACAAGGCCTGTTGCTCCAAGTGAACAGATCCTATGCTGTTCGATGTTCGATTTTCAAAACTTATTTACAAAACTATTTACAAAAGGGACAACTGTCTTGAGTCTCGATCCTAAGGATCTCGAGCTCTCCATGCTTGCCCTTGTTTGAGTCTTAACACTCGCTTATCTAGCGGAGGTTTTATAAGAAAACCAGCTATATTTCAAATTCCTGCGCCTTACTCGAAACGTCGAATTCTCAAACAAGATGAAATTCAAGTAAGTAAATCCTATTTTTACTTTAGGATTCCTCGAAATGAACCATGCTTTAGTTGGGATAAGCCAGGGATGGGAAAGAGATACCACGGTCCCTTCTGAAGCGTCCCGTGGTTTAAGGCATAGAGGGCGGAAAACTGCTCTTTTTGAGCTTTTTGGCCTCTTTTTCCTTTTTTTCATCGAGGGTCTCCCTTTGGGAGTATTTTTTCTTTAATCCCTCTTTTTCACAAGAGAATCGATTTTTCTTTTGAATTCTGGTTTCTTTCTTTTGGAAAGAGACTTTGAATGGGAAATTCCCTTTGTTTGGGCTTTTGTTTTCCTTTTAGAAGGAGAAGAGAAGAAGGGAGGACTTATCCCAAGCCTACACTCGATCCATTCCAAATCAGCCTATTTAGAAATAGCACGTACTACTTGCAAGTATCTTGCTATATTGAACTAGGCCTTTCTTTGTAAGAAGAAGGATTTTGAAATGTAACCACGATTTTGAAGACTCCGCTCTTTCACAAGTGCGAATTCTCTCACTCAGGGTCACACGACCTTGCCTTTGCACCATATTTTCATGTCTCAGGGCAGCTATCCCTAAAATTTTTGAAAATTGGAATTTAATCCAAATCCTACACATGATACTTCTTTAAGTATTGAATATTGATAGGATCTGCTAAATTCCTACCTTCTACATCGATCAACCAATACGAATTATTCGTAGTGGTTGCTCGTACCACATAGGGTCCATCCCAGTTGGGGCGCCACTTGCCCAGGGGGTGTGGGCCACGATGATGGATGGTTTTTAAAACCAGATCCTCCACTTCAAAGTGGCGAGGTTTTATGTGTCTGCTATAATGTCGGGCTATCCTTTGCCGGTATGCACGAGCATGATCCATGGCAAGGAGTCGCCTCTCATCTAGCAAGTCTAGTTCGGCCATCCTAGCATGCTGAAGTGTCTCTAGGGGGAGGTCGAGTACTATGGATGTATGGAATGAATGCAGTTGAGTATGAATGGGAAGAATGGCGTTTGTGACATAGACCAATTCGAATGGTGTGGCATTCGTGGGAGTCCGAATGGAAGTCCTATAAGCCCATAAGGCTTCATCCAACTTCTCGTGCCACGTCCTACCCTTCTCTAAGGTTTTCTCAATTATGCTAATGAGAGTCTTGTTTGTGGCTTCTGCTTGGCCGTTGCCTTGAGGGTAGTAGGGCGAGGAGAAGTGGTGAGTTATGCCATACGTGTTGCACAACTTAACCATCCGCTCATTCTTGAATGGGGTGCCATTATCAGACACAAGGTCTCGTGGAACCCCAAATCGAGCCAAGATATTCCTCCGGATGAAAGCCACCACATGTTGCCCCATTACGTTGGTTAGGGAAATGGCTTCCACCCACTTGGAGAAATACTCCGTGGCTGCTAAAATAAATCGATGCCCATTCGAGGCCTTTGGAAATATTGGGCCTACGATGTCAAATGCCCACATGGTAAATGGCCAGGGGCTGACCACGGAATGCAATGCAGATGAAGGGATATGAATGGCATGCCCATGCACTTGACATGGATGACACTTCCTAACATGATCGTGGCAATCCTTTTTCAGGGTGGACCAAAAATAGCCCCTCTAAGTATTTTCATTGCCATCATGTTGGTATTAACATGACCTCCACATTCTCCATCATGGAACTCGTGCATCACTATCCTAGCCTCCTCCAGGTCGATACACCTAAGCAGAATGCCAGTAAAACTTTTCTTGTATAAGACCTGTAAACACCCCAAAAACCCAAATACTTTTCAAAACCAAATGCCTGGTTTGAAAACCAGTTCAAAAGATAAGAATTTTCGAAAAACTCAGGAAATCGAAACATTTCAAAATTCTGTTTTCCAACCCTGTTTCAAACATGAAGAATCTTGAAAATGGACGAAAGTCCTATTTTTATGAAAGACCAGACGAACAGATGAAGCCTGGCTCAAAACAGTCGCAAAAGAATAAAAAAGTTCAAAGGTCAAGCCCAACCCGATGAAAAGTGAATTTCGAGGACGAAAAAGAAGCCCAGGCCACAAACGCATTTCAAGCCTGAAGCATCAAAGGCCAAGCCGAAAGCATCTCTGAAATCACGGAAAATCCAAGTCAAATGCAAGAAGAAACAGTCGAAACAGAGTCCAGAAAGACGAAAAGAAGCTTGGACGATGAAAATGGGAAAAACCCAGCGTAAGACGGAATCTTGATGAACTCAGGACCCGCACGAAGCATCCAGCTTGAAACGCCAGAAAGGACTGAAGAAGAGAAAAATTTGGATCAAATTTGGATCCAAAAATCTAGATCCAGATCCAAGATCCATATCCAAACGAAACTTGGATTGGATTGGATCCGGATTTTAGAGACCAACAAAGGATCCATATCCACACAAGGGGCCTATAAAAGGACGTGAGTGGGCTGGCTTTGAAGGGGACGATTTTTCCAGCACTTCACGTGGATAGTTGGGGGGGAAAAGAGAGAGAGAGAGAGAGAGAGGAAGGTCAACAAAAGGGGCTGGCCTTCCCCTCTTGTTTTGTAAAATTGTGGGTTGGTCTTGTGGGCTGCACTCAAGTGCAAGTGAGAGCATCTCACGCCTTGCATTTTGCTGGAAATGGAGAGAAACTTGGCGGCATTGGATGGGTTGTCTTCAATGGGGATTGGCTGCGTTGGAAACGAGATCAAATGGGCTGATAGGTTGTCAAGGTAAGCCCCTAAAATCCTGCCCAAAGTCCCTTCTTTTCGTACCTCTCAAAACCACCTAAACCCTAAAAAGTAAAGACGTCCAAAGTCCAGCCAAGATGCTGGTCGAACTTCACTAATGGGACGATCCTAGTTCTACCTAAGACTACCCTAATCTAGAACCATACCCAGCTCGGCCATTGGCTGGCCAAGCTCACCTTAGATCCCTCCCAGCCAAACCATCTAGCACTAAACCACCTAAACTATTTCCTCAACCAAAACTACTCCTAGAGACCTAGCCAAAACCGAGTGTCTAAAACACTCGGTTCCTTCCTTTGGACGAACCCGTTTTCACCCATCTAGCTAGCTGAGTTCATTTTAGGTTTTGCCCTAAACTAAATCCATTACCTAAGTTAGATCCTAACCAAAAGAACTAACCTACACCTACCCAGCTCGGCCACCCTCTGGCCGAGCCACTCCCTTAGGATCTCACGTGAGATCAAACACCCAACATCAGCCCAAGCTCGGCCACCCTTTGGCCGAGCATTGCCCTAGAGCTTACCTTAGGATTCCCCCTAAGATCACTCACTATCCCTAAACCAATCTCGACCCATGGTGAGACGAGTATCCCTTCGCATCTCGCCCAAACCACTTCTTTAGACATCCCCTAACTCGACCACTAGCTGGTCAGATTTTCCCCTTAGAGCCTTGAGCTAACCTTCGACCAAAACGAACCACCTAGACCTAACTCAGATCCGTTAGTTTTTCACCCTTGATCTATCATATCTAAGCCCGAAACCCATAGTGCATTAACTTGTCAATCTAGCCCAAGTCACGAGCTAGGATCAACCTTCTACGCAGCTGGTCATCTCGCAGAGGAAAGTCCATCCAACGGCTATATCCAAGGTCAGGTTTCGCTGAAAAGGGAAGCCCAAGCAAAAGTCGAGTAAGTGCTCGAATCTGATTCTTTACATTGTTTCAAATTCAATTCAATTTGATACGGGGTTGTAATAATGGAGCGTAGTCTCCCCCCGAGATGTAATATTATGGTTTGAAACACGAATCACACACGTACACTCGAGCCTTTCCGCTCTTATCTGCACACCTTTTGCACACAAAATGGGCCTCGACAGCCCATAAGATATAGTTCTATTTATATACATTCAGCTGGGTTTTAAGGTTCAAGTTGCGTGAGTTGTCTTTCATTTTATACACCCAAAAGCACTCACTCACAATTGAGCCTTTTCGCTCTTACATATATATACGTATTTCCCCTTTCCGCTGGGTTTTTAAGGTTCAAGTCGTGTGAGTTGCCCTTTCAATTTATACACTTAAAGCACTCACTCACATTGAGCCTTCTCGCTCTTAAGATATAGCTATATATATTTTCCCTTCTGCATCTAAGATATAGCCATATTTCCCTTTCTGCTATTTCCCTTTCTGCTATTTCCCTTTCCGCTATTTCCCTTTCTACTATTTCACTTCTGTTATGTCTTTAAATTCGGGGTTTTCCCTTCAAGTTGTGTGAGTTTGCATTGCATATCCGCCACACTCGAGATAGAGAGCATACTTGCATCGAACCAGATTGGTCAAAACGTGTAGTACTTACCTTAAATCGAGCACTGGATGCACATGACTACACGCCAAAATCTGCTAAAACCCGTGAGATACAGGAGCGCATAGATCCCATGTGTAAAAGTTGCAAATTTGACAAAACCAGTAGATAAAACACTTTTCAAGTTTTCAAAAAAAGTCGTGTTTGTAAAATCGAGTTTTTCTAAAGCGTACAGACTGACCCTTGTGCGCTGGTACAAGAAAGTCTGCGACGAAAAGAACCCACTTATCCACAGTCGCCCCAAAAGTCAGATATTTTCAAAAAAAATCACTTCGCTAGTTTGAGAAAGCTAGCTGGCACGCCCTTTTTAAAAGCAACGTAAGCACGAAAAGATTCGCTTCAGGCCTAAGAACCCGGAGTCGAGGATTTTCCGTGTCTACAGATTTGGCACGCCCGGTGGGACGTGGGTCTTTAGGAAAAATTGATACAAAACAAACCAATCTCTAAAAACATCGTTTGTTTTCAAAAGTGTTTTAACTCTTTTGTCTTCTTGCATTTCATAGTTGGATTTAAAAGCATCGGAGTCATGTCGAGTTCAGACTCCAATGAAGTATCTAGCCGGTTCTCATGCTCTTCAAGTTCTCATTCTAGAAGATCTTTGAAAAATCGAAAACAAAAGGAGGAAGAGTTAAGAAGAGAATACGAGGCCAAGGTCACTGCTCTCAGCCAAGAGGCTGAAGCAGCTGATTCATGTTCATCACATGGCGAACCAATAAAGGCCAAAAAGAAGTTTGGAAAAACTCGTAAAAACAAGGAGACCTCCGAGATAGAAGGCAACCCATACCTCGATTCCTTCACTCACAAGGATCGAAAAGCCCTACAGCAGTTGCTAAAAGGGCAAAATAGAGAGAAAACAACGTACGTCCTGTCTGATTTTCTCCCTTTAGATTACGAAACAGACAGCGACGATGAAATACCGAATTTCCATCGGTATGATGGCACGGGAGACCCTAGGTCTCACCTACAGCTTTTCTCTCGTCGAGCCCACAAGAAAAAGAAGGACTCGATGAAATGGGTATATTGGTTCCCCTTATCCCTCAAAGGCATAGCTTCTAAATGGCTGGCTTCCTACGATTTGAGCCAGTTCGCAACTTTTGAAGAGTTAGCGAACTGCTTCATGCAAAGATTTTCACACAACGTAGAAGTCACGCCTACATTGAACACTTTGAGGGATACGAAGCAAGGTATGAACGAAGATGTGCATACATTTATCGTTCGATGGAGGTCTCTCCTTGGACAAGTACGAGAACCCATATCCGAAGGATGCGCAGTAATGCTCATCCTGGACAATTTCAAAACTGAATTGAAAACTCTTCTTTCTTTACATGAAATCTCTACTTTTCACAAACTAATTAAAAAAGCATCTCTTTTTGAGACGAATTTGAAAAAAGGGGTTTACGACCACCTATGGAAAGGGAGCGTAAACCCAAAGACTCGCTTGGAAAAGCCTGGCAATTATGGACTACCCACCATAGACAAAGGGGAAAAGCCCCACAAGATCGCCAATGTCCGGGTAGATCCAAGGCTGGCGAGCACTTCAAAGAATTTCGAAAATTTTGAAAACAGAAAAGACAAAAAAATGCAAAAACCATTTGAAAAAAGGGAGTATACTCCGCTGGGGCAACCTGTGTCGGAGGTCCTAGACCTCCTACTCGCCCAAAGCATGATCGAACTCCCTGAAATCCCCGAGGGAATCACTTCCAAAGGGAGGTTTTTGAATCGATTTTGTAAGTATCATCGGCTCAAAGGCCATGATACAAAGCAGTGTTTTTCCCTCCTAAACCAAATCGAGAACTTGATAGCAGAGGGCCGGCTCCAGGTCACTGAGGAACCGGAGCCTGCCCAAGCTATTTTCAAAGAACCCTTCCCTAATCATGCAAGTACCAGTGGGAAGGGCAAAGAGGTATGTGCTCTCACGATTTCAAAGAGTCTAGCGCGTACATATAAGTCTGGTTTTTCTGCTTGTGCATCTACACTCATCCTTCGTAGGAAACCTGCCCAAGTAGTGATTCGGGGACCACCAAGAGTTCCGTCTCCGATTAAACCAGTTTTAAAAACTCAAGGTACTCCAAAACAGTCGATTAGAGCCATCTTAAGCACGAACCCTAGGTTGATCGTAGGGGAAGTGACAAGATCCGGGAGGATCTATCAACCCCCGCATCTACAAAATGCTAAAAAAGTGGTCAGTGTGCCTGGCCCTTCAAAGGCGTGTATTCCTGGAGTTCTGCCCAAAACGGACAAAGGAAAAGTCGTTTTAAACTTGTATGATTTCGAAAACCATCTTTCAAAAATTCCCATTAACATGTCCATCCTAGAGCTGATACAAACCTCGCCTAGGCATAGACTCGTGTTAGAGAAAATTCTAGAAAGAGCAAAGGTTAGTTCGGACATAACCCCAGAATCCTTGTCCAACCAAGTGGCGTCCATAGGTGCAAAAACACCTATCATGTTTTCGGAAGAGGATCTCGAAAGACCCTATGAAACCCATAATCAGGCCCTACACATCGAGGTGGTATTAAATCACCACTCTCTAGATAGGTGCCTAGTTGACGGGGGAGGAGGGCTCAACATCCTTCCGCTTCACATAGCACATCAGATTGGAGTCACCTTAACTTCCATAAACCCAAGCACCATCGTAATCACTGGATACGATGGAAATGCGTCCAGACCTTTAGGATCCGTTGAACTTCCCATGGAAATAGGAGGGATAGCTCACGTGGGGGTATTCCATGTTTTGGACATCCACCCCCACTACAACCTACTGCTGGGAAGGCCTTGGATACACAGCCTACATGCTGTGCCGTCCACCTTCCATAAGTGTGTTAAAATCCCTTTTGAAAACCAAGTCATTGTGATCCTAAGTGAGAGTCATCCACAACTTCAGGGGATTCAAAATTCCCCATGCTTTTCAAGTTCCCAGTCCTACAAGGTCAACTCAGGGCAAACCGTGGTCGAACCACCAAAGCTCACCCTTCAGGTACCTAGGAAGGTCGTACACATCCAGGGGCCGCCCAAGGCTGGCCCACTCAAAACACTAACCATCCTAGGAAAAACCAAGCATCCACTATTTCCAAAACCCCTGAACAGAAAACCTTATGTGCATAACATGGACGATAGCAAGTTCCAGGATCACGAATTATATGAAAACTTTTCCAAAAACAAAAAATCATGGAACATGTTATTAAACATGGGGTATATGCCATACAAAAGTCTAGGGGCACAAAATCAGGGTCTCGTAGAACCCATTTTGCCAAAAGCCAACCAGAGCCGACACGGGATCGGCTATACTCCCAGAATACCGCCAGAACCACCCCCTGTGACCACCTGGGTCAAGGGTGCCCTGGAGCCTACCCAAGCAGAAACCTACAATTTAGATCTCTTGTTCGGAGTCTAACTAGTGGCGTTTTTCCTTTGTAGGTATGATGGAAGATCCCTCAATCAAAAATCCAAAAACATTTGAAAAACTCGAAATTCAAAAAATTGAAAAATCCCAAAAACCAAAAACATTTGAAAAAGATCAAAAACTCGAAAAAAGAGTTGTTTGTATAGTTCCTAAAGTCCTTTCCTTACAAAAATCCAAAAAAATCGAAAATTTACAAAATACCAAAAACAAAATCCTGTATTTAGCAGCTCTTGATAAAGGTTTTGAAGAAGAAAAGAATTTCGAAAAGAAAGTCCTCTTCATAAGAGGACCAAAATCGTCAAAACCTGCAGAAAATCCAAAACAAAAACCAAGCGTTTGCGAAAACTGTGCGTCAAGTCCAAATTCCCTAGGATTTAGAAGTCTTGAGAATGATCAAGGCCCAGAATTGGATTTCCTCGAGGAAGATCCTACTTCTGAGCTCCCTGAATTTCATAAAATTCTCGATTTTGAAAAACCTTCGAAATCAGTAGGAGGGGATTTTATAGAGATAAACTTAGGGAATGATTTAAAGCCGAAAATCATTAAGGTAGGCACATGTCTACATGAGCACGAAAAAGCATCATTCATTGCATTTTTGAAAACCTACGTTGATGTGTTTGCATGGACGTATGAAGACATGCCGGGTATAGACCCGAATGTTGTAGAGCATCGTCTTCCCTTAGATTCAGATGCAAAACCCATAAAACAAAAGCTTAGGAAGATACATCCGAATGTGCATTCACAAGTCAAAGAGGGTTTAGAAGATCTGTTAAAAGCCGGATTTATAAAACCCATTGCATATTCTGATTGGTTATCCAATATAGTTGTTGTTCGAAAAACCAGTGGGAAAATTCGAATATGCATCGATTTCAGAAACTTGAATAAAGCCACCCCAAAAGATAATTTCCCTTTACCAAACATTGATTTGATAGTCGATAGTACTGCAAATCATGAAATGTTTTCATTCATGGATGGCTATTCAGGATATAACCAAATCAAACTAAGCCCACAAGATCAGGCTAAAACCGCCTTTACAACCCCATGGGGCACGTACTGTTATACGGTCATGCCCTTTGGTTTGAAAAATGCTGGCGCCACGTACCAAAGAGCTATGACCTCGATCTTTCACGATCAAATTCATGAGCTCGTGGAGGTATATGTAGATGATCTCCTGGCTAAGTCAAAAAATCGATGCACTCATCTCGAATGCTTACAAAAGATTTTCGAAAGGCTTAGACTTTACAACATAAAGCTAAACCCTCAAAAATGCGTATTCGGTGTAGAATCCGGTAAGCTTTTAGGATTTATGGTAAGCCAAAGGGGCATAGAAGTCGACCCCTCTAAGTGTAGAGCCATCATAGACATGACCCCACCCTCCAATCTCACGCAGATTCGTAGCCTCCAAGGTCGCCTACAGTCCATTCGCAGGTTTATCTCAAACCTGGCAACTAGATGCGAACCCTTCAACAAGTTGCTGAGAAAGGGTACGAAATTTTTATGGGATGACGAGTGCCAAAAATCATTTGAAAGGTTAAAAGCATACTTAGTTAATCCCCCTGTTTTAAACCCTCCAAAACCAGGAAAACCTCTTCTACTTTACATTTCTGTGCATGCGAATGCTTTGGGAGCTCTGTTAGCTCAATACGAGGATGACACTCACAAGGAATGTGCCATATACTATCTTTCGAAAACTCTCCTGGCTTACGAAAGGAATTATCAGGCCATGGAGAAGACGTGCTTGGCCCTAGTTTGGGCCTGCCAGAAATTTCGACACTATTTCCTAGATCATGAGATCTGGATAGTGTCCAAGCTTGACCCAATCAAGCACTTATTCGAAAAACCCATTCTCACGGGTAGATTGGGCAAATGGCAACTCCTTCTAATGGAGTATGACTTGAAATACCATCACCAGGTCTCCATTAAGGGGCAAGCCCTAGCAGACTACGTGGCTGAGTTCCCCCTAGAAGATGCGTATCCCACACTCAATGAAATGCCGGATGAAGGCATATTGCAAAACCATTTTCAAAACCACATTTTGGCTAACTCTTTCGAAAACCAAATGTGGAAGATGCACTTCGACGGGGCACGAAACCAACGAGGGGCAGGAGCCGGGATCATCCTCGTATCCCCCGAAAAGGGAGAAATCCCCATAGCAATCCGTCTAGATTTCGAATGTTCCAACAATATAGCCGAGTATGAAGCACTCATACAAGGTTTAAAAGTTTCGAAAACTCTAGGGGCAGCATGCATCGACGTTTTTGGAGATTCCCTCCTTGTTATAAACCAAGTTTTAAAAATTTGGCAAGTTCGAAACGAAAAACTGCTTCCATACCACGAATTGGCCACTCGACTGGTTGAGTCGTTCCAATCGTGCACTCTCACACATGTAGGAAGAGAGGATAATGGCGTCGCTGACGCCCTCTCATCCTTGGGTTCAGCCCTAAGGGTCGATCCCACTTTGGGAACCAGACCCCTGGAAATATGGCACTCACCCACTCCTTCCATACACGATTTGCAAATCTGCCAAAATAACCCTAATTCTGATGGAAAACCTTGGTTTTATGACATAAAGAATTTTCTAGAAAATGGGGATTCACTGAGGATGCCACGTCTAAAGATAAGGCATTCATCCGAAAAATTTCCACCCGATACACGATTTTGGGAGGGGTTCTGTACAAAAAGAGTTTTACGGGCATCTTACTAAGATGCGTCGACCTAGAGGAGGCTAGGATTGTTATGCACGAATTCCACGATGGAGAATGTGGAGGTCATGTCAATGCCAACATGATGGCAATGAAAATACTTAGAGCAGGTTATTTTTGGTCTACCCTGAGAAAGGATTGCCACGATCATGTTAGGAAGTGTCACCCGTGTCAAGTGCATGGTCACGCCATTCATATCCCCTCATCATCACTGCATTCCGTGGTCAGCCCCTGGCCATTCACCATGTGGGCGTTTGATATCGTAGGACCAATTTTTCCAAAGGCCTCAAACGGACACAGGTTCATTTTAGCAGCCACTGAGTATTTTTCCAAGTGGGTCGAAGCCGCCTCCCTGACAAATGTCCAGGGACAACATGTGGTGGCTTTCATTAGGAAAAACATCTTGGCTCGATTTGGAGTTCCAAGAGATCTTGTGTCCGATAATGGCACCCCATTTAAAAATGAGCGGATGGTCAAGCTGTGCAACAAGTATGGCATAAATCATCACTTCTCATCACCTTACTACCCTCAAGGCAACGGCCAAGCCGAAGCCACCAACAAGACTCTCATCAGCATTGTTGAGAAAACCTTAGAGAAGGGTAGAACATGGCACGAGAAGTTGGATGAAGCCTTATGGGCTTATAGAACTTCCATCCGCACTCCCACAAATGCCACGCCTTTTGAGTTGGTTTACGGCACAAACGCCATTCTCCCCATCCATACACATATGCATTCATTTCATACATCCGTTGCACTCGACCTCCCCCTAGAGACGCTTCAGCATGCTAGGATGGCCGAACTAGATCTATTAGATGAGAGGCGACTCCTTGCTATGGACCATGCTCATGCATACCAGCAAAGGATCGCCCGACATTATGAAAAACATATGAAACCTCGCCACTTTGAAGTGGGAGAGCTAGTTTTAAAAATCATCCACCATCGTGGCCCACATCCACTTGGAAAGTGGCGGCCCAAGTGGGATGGCCCTTACGTCGTGCGTGGAACCACCACAAACAATTCTTATTGGTTAACCGATGTCGAGGGTAGGAATTTAGCAGATCCTATAAATATTCAGTATTTGAAAAAATATCATGTATAGGGTCTGAGTTAAATTCCCATTTTTGTGAAAAATATTTTAGGGAAAGCCACTTTGAAACTTCGAAACCAAGGATCAAAGGTAAGTTGGGTGACCCTGAATGAAAGAATCGACATTTTGTGAAAAAGCAGAGCTTTCCAAATACGTGGCTATATTTCAAAATCCTTCTTCTTACAAAGAAAGGCCGAATTCAATATAACAAGATACTTGCAAGTTGTACGTGCTATTTCTAAATAGGCTAAACTAGAATGGGTCAAGTATGACCTTGGGATAAGTCCTCCCCTCTTCTCTTCTCCTTCCAAAAGGAAAACCTGGCCAAAACAAGGGGGAATCCCCACCAAAAAGCCCTTTCCCAAAAAAAAAAAAAAAAGAAAGAAAAACGAATCAAAAAGAAAATTTGAGTCTTCTATGTAAAAGAGGGATTAAAGAAAAAATACTCCCAAAGGGAGACCCTCTATGGAAAAAAAAGGAGAGAAAAAGGCCAAAAAGCTCAAAAGAGAACAGTTTTCCGCCTTCTTTGCCTCAAACCACGGGACACTTCAGAAGGGACCGTGGTACTTCTTTCCCATCCCTGTGACTTATCCCGAGCGAAACATGGTTCATTTCAGGGAATCCTAAAGTAAAAATAGGATTTACTTACTTGAATTTCGTCTTGTTTGAGAATACGACGTTTTGAGTAAGGCATAAGAATTTTGAAACGTGGCTTATTTTCTCATAAAACCTCTGCTAGATTAGCAAGGGTCGAAACTCGAGTAAAGGCAAACACAAGGAGCTGAAGGTCCTTATGATCGATGGCTCAGAAAAGTTTTCCCTCTTAAAAATGAATTTCAGAAAAACTCGAACATCAAGCATACGTAAGGCCCGCTCACTTGGAGCAGCAGGTCTTCATAAAAGTCTCAAAAGTTCGACCATATGATTTGGTCTCTAGGAGATCGCCCTTTCTAACACCTCATCCATAGCATGCACCTTTGCAGGTCCGCGCATGAACATTTCATATGTGATCTCCACTTAGGGTTAGATCCATAGAAAGTCCCCTTTTGGCAAAAACATCCCCTCCTATCGGATTTTTAAAAGAAAGTTTCTTTTGCTCAAAATTTGGGACGATCCCATATTCTCAAGATCAACCGGGAGAAAACAAAACAGGGGTGTTATCTTCTTCGCCATTATCCAAATCAATTTGGATAATGCCAAAGAGGGGCATCTGTAAACACCCCAAAAACCCAAATACTTTTCAAAACCAAATGCCTGGTTTGAAAACCAGTTCAAAAGATAAGAATTTTCGAAAAACTCAGGAAATCGAAACATTTCAAAATTCTGTTTTCCAACCCTGTTTGAAACATGAAGAATCTTGAAAATGGACGAAAGTCCTATTTTTATGAAAGACCAGACGAACAGATGAAGCCTGGCTCAAAACAGTCGCAAAAGAATAAAAAAGTTCAAAGGTCAAGCCCAACCCGATGAAAAGTGAATTTCGAGGACGAAAAAGAAGCCCAGGCCACAAACGCATTTCAAGCCTGAAGCATCAAAGGCCAAGCCGAAAGCATCTCTGAAATCATGGAAAATCCAAGTCAAATGCAAGAAGAAACAGTCGAAACAGAGTCCAAAAAGACGAAAAGAAGCTTGGACGATGAAAATGGGAAAAACCCAGCGTAAGACGGAATCTTGATGAACTCAGGACCCGCACGAAGCATCCAGCTTGAAACGCCAGAAAGGACTGAAGAAGAGAAAAATTTGGATCAAATCTGGATCCAAAAATCTAGATCCAGATCCAAGATCCATATCCAAACGAAACTTGGATTGGATTGGATCCGAATTTTAGAGACCAACAAAGGATCCATATCCACACAAGGGGCCTATAAAAGGACGTGAGTGGGCTGGCTTTGAAGGGGACGATTTTTCCAGCACTTCACGTGGATAGTTGGGGGGGAAAAGAGAGAGAGAGAGAGAGAGAGGAAGGTCAACAAAAGGGGCTGGCCTTCCCCTCTTGTTTTGTAAAATTGTGGGTTGGTCTTGTGGGCTGCACTCAAGTGCAAGTGAGAGCATCTCACGCCTTGCATTTTGCTGGAAATGGAGAGAAACTTGGCGGCATTGGATGGGTTGTCTTCAATGGGGATTGGCTGCGTTGGAAACGAGATCAAATGGGCTGATAGGTTGTAAAGGTAAGCCCCTAAAATCCTGCCCAAAGTCCCTTCTTTTCGTACCTCTCAAAACCACCTAAACCCTAAAAAGTAAAGACGTCCAAAGTCCAGCCAAGATGCTGGCCGAACTTCACTAATGGGACGATCCTAGTTCTACCTAAGACTACCCTAATCTAGAACCATACCCAGCTCGGCCATTGGCTGGCCAAGCTCACCTTAGATCCCTCCCAGCCAAACCATCTAGCACTAAACCACCTAAACTATTTCCTAAACCAAAACTACTCCTAGAGACCTAGCCAAAACCGAGTGTCTAAAACACTCGGTTCCTTCCTTTGGACGAACCCGTTTTCACCCATCTAGCTAGCTGAGTTCATTTTAGGTTTTGCCCTAAACTAAATCCATTACCTAAGTTAGATCCTAACCAAAAGAACTAACCTACACCTACCCAGCTCGGCCACCCTCTGGCCGAGCCACTCCCTTAGGATCTCACGTGAGATCAAACACCCAACATCAGCCCAAGCTCGGCCACCCTTTGGCCGAGCATTGCCCTAGAGCTTACCTTAGGATTCCCCCTAAGATCACTCACTATCCCTAAACCAATCTCGACCCATGGTGAGACGAGTATCCCTTCGCATCTCGCCCAAACCACTTCTTTAGACATCCCCTAACTCGACCACTAGCTGGTCAGATTTTCCCCTTAGAGCCTTGAGCTAACCTTCGACCAAAACGAACCACCTAGACCTAACTCAGATCCGTTAGTTTTTCACCCTTGATCTATCATATCTAAGCCCGAAACCCATAGTGCATTAACTTGTCAATCTAGCCCAAGTCACGAGCTAGGATCAACCTTCTACGCAGCTGGTCATCTCGCAGAGGAAAGTCCATCCAACGGCTATATCCAAGGTCAGGTTTCGCTGAAAAGGGAAGCCCAAGCAAAAGTCGAGTAAGTGCTCGAATCTGATTCTTTACGTTGTTTCAAATTCAATTCAATTTGATACGGGGTTGTAATAATGGAGCGTAGTCTCCCCCCGAGATGTAATATTATGGTTTGAAACACGAATCACACACGTACACTCGAGCCTTTCCGCTCTTATCTGCACACCTTTTGCACACAAAATGGGCCTCGACAGCCCATAAGATATAGTTCTATTTATATACATTCAGCTGGGTTTTAAGGTTCAAGTTGCGTGAGTTGTCTTTCATTTTATACACCCAAAAGCACTCACTCACAATTGAGCCTTTTCGCTCTTACATATATATACGTATTTCCCCTTTCCGCTGGGTTTTTAAGGTTCAAGTCGTGTGAGTTGCCCTTTCAATTTATACACTTAAAGCACTCACTCACATTGAGCCTTCTCGCTCTTAAGATATAGCTATATATATTTTCCCTTCTGCATCTAAGATATAGCCATATTTCCCTTTCTGCTATTTCCCTTTCCGCTATTTCCCTTTCTGCTATTTCACTTCTGTTATGTCTTTAAATTCGGGGTTTTCCCTTCAAGTTGTGTGAGTTTGCATTGCATATCCGCCACACTCGAGATAGAGAGCATACTTGCATCGAACCAGATTGGTCAAAACGTGTAGTACTTACCTTAAATCGAGCACTGGATGCACATGACTACACGCCAAAATCTGCTAAAACCCGTGAGATACAGGAGCGCATAGATCCCATGTGTAAAAGTTGCAAATTTGACAAAACCAGTAGATAAAACACTTTTCAAGTTTTCAAAAAAAGTCGTGTTTGTAAAATCGAGTTTTTCTAAAGCGTACAGACTGACCCTTGTGCGCCGGTACAAGAAAGTCTGCAACGAAAAGAACCCACTTATCCACAGTCGCCCCAAAAGTCAGATATTTTCAAAAAAAATCACTTCGCTAGTTTGAGAAAGCTAGCTGGCACGCCCTTTTTAAAAGCAACGTAAGCACGAAAAGATTCGCTTCAGGCCTAAGAACCCGGAGTCGAGGATTTTCCGTGTCTACAAGGCCCCACCCAGTATGTTGTATTGGGTCAAAATCTTACGGATGAATGCCTTATCCTTGGATGTGGCATCCTCGACGAATCCCCCATTTTCTAAAAACTGTTTGATGTCATAAAACCAGGGTTTTTCAATAGACTCAGGGTTATTTTGGCAAATATCCAAGTCATGTGTGGATGGGTGGGGCACATGCCATATTTCCAAAGATCTGGTCCCTGAAATGGGATCGACCTTCAGGGCTGAACCCAAGGAGGAGAGGGCATCGGCGATGCCATTGTCCTCTCTTCCTACGTGTGTGAGTTTACACGATTGGAAGGACTGGACCAATCGAGTGGCCAACTCGTGATATGGAAGTAGTTTCTCATTACGTACTTGCCAAATTTTTAAAACCTGGTTTATGATAAGGAGCGAATCTCCAAAGACCTCGATGCATGATGCCCCTAGAGTTTTCGAAATCCTTAAGCCTTGTATGAGTGCTTCATACTCAGCTACGTTGTTGGAACATTCGAAATCTAAGGGGACTGCTATGGGAATCTCGCCCTTTTCAGGGGAGATTAGGATGATCCCGGCACCAGCCCCTCGTTGGTTTCGTGCCCCATCGAAGTGCATCTTCCACACTTGGTTTTCGAAAGAATTTGTCAAAATGTGATTTTGAAAATGGTTTTGCAATATGCCTTCATCAGGCATTTCGACAAGAGTGGGATATGCGTCCTCTAAGGGGAATTCAGCCACGTAATCTGCTAGGGCTTGCCCCTTAATGGAGATCTGGTGATGGTATTTCAGATCATACTCCATTAGAAGGAGTTGCCATTTGCCCAATCTACCCGTGAGAATGGGTTTTTCGAACAAGTGCTTGATTGGATCAAGCTTAGACACTATCCAGATCTCATGATCTAGGAAATAGTGTCTGAATTTCTGGCAGGCCCAAACTAGGGTCAAGCACGTCTTCTCCATGGCTTGATAATTTCGTTCATAAGCCAAGAGAGTTTTCGAAATGTAGTAGATGGCATACTCCTTATGGGTGTCATCCTCATATTGAGCCAACAGGGCTCCTAAAGCATTCGTATGCACGGAGATGTATAATAAAAGCGGTTTTCCTTGCTTTGGAGGGTTCAAAACGGGGGGATTAACTAAGTACGCCTTCAGTCTTTCGAAGGACTTCTGGCATTCGTCATCCCATAAGAATTTCATGCCCTTCCTCAATAGTTTGTTGAAGGGTTCGCATCTAGTGGCCAGATTCGATATGAATCGGCGAACGGATTGTAAACGACCCTGGAGGCTACGGATTTGGGTGAGATTGGAGCGTGGAGCCATGTCTATGATGGCTCGACACTTAGAGGGGTCGACTTCTATTCCCCTTTGGCTCACCATAAAGCCCAGAAGCTTCCCTGATTCTACCCCAAACACACATTTTTGAGGGTTTAGCTTCACTTTGTAAAGCCTAAGCCTTTCGAAAATCTTTTGTAAACATTCGATATGGGTGCATCGGGTTTTGGATTTCGCCAAGAGATCATCTACATACACTTCTACAAGCTCATGAATTTGATCATGGAAGATCGTGGTCATGGCTCGTTGGTATGTTGCACCGGCATTTTTCAAACCAAAGGGCATGACTGTATAGCAGTACGTGCCCCATGGGGTTGTGAAGGCGGTCTTACCCTGATCTTGTGGACTTAGTTTGATTTGATTATAGCCTGAATAGCCATCCATAAATGAAAACATTTCATGATTTGCAGTACTATCGACTATCAAATCTATGTTTGGTAAAGGATAATTATCCTTGGGAGTGGCTTTATTCAGGTTTCTGAAATCGATGCATATTCGAATTTTCCCATTGGTTATTTGAACCACAACGATATTTGATAACCAATCAGAATACGCAATGGGTTTTATAAATCCGGCTTTTAGCAAATCTTCTAAACCCTCTTTGACTTGCGTGTGTACATTCGGGTGTATTTTCCTAAGCTTATGCTTTATGGGTTTTACACCTGCATCTAAGGGAAGACGATGCTCGACAATGCTAGGATCTACGCTCGGCATGTCTTCATACGTCCATGCAAACACATCTAAATAGGTTCGTAGAAATGCAATGAATGCTAACCTTTCAGTTTCATGCAAGCATGCGCCTATTTTGATGGTTTTGGGATTGGAATCATCCCCTAGGTTTACCTCTATGAAATCTCCTCCTACTGATTGGGAAGGTCTTTCAAAATCGAGAATTTTATGAAATTTTGGGAGCTCAGAAGCGGGATCTTCCTCAAGGGGATCCACTTTTGGGCTTTGATCATTCTCGTGGGCTATAGACCCGAGGGAATTCGATGCGTGGTTTTCAAAATGACCTGGTTTTGTACTTGGATTTTCAAGTGATTTCGAAAATTTTGGTCTGGCTATGCAGATGACGTTTCTTTCGAAATCCTTTTCTTTTGTCAAAGTCCTACCAGGAGCAGCTATGTACAAAATCTTTTTGGTATTTTCTAAATTTTTGATTTTTTTTGGTTTTTGTAAAACAAGAACTTTGGGAACTATACAAAGCACTCTATTTTCGATTTTTTGTTTTTCCATTGTTTTTGGTTTTTCTTGTTTTTCGATTTTTTTGATTTTAAGCTTTTCAAATGTTTTTGTATTTTTAGAAAAGGGATCTTCCGTCATACCTACATAGGAGATCTAAATCGTAGGTTTCTTCTAAGGCAGGTTCCGGGGCACCCTTGACCCAGGTGGTCACAGGGGGTGGCTCCTGCGGTATTCGGGGAGTATAGCCGATCCCATATCGGCTTGGATTGGCCCTAGGAAGGATGGGCTCTAGGAGACCCTGGTTCTGTGCCCCTAGACTTTTGTAGGGCGTGTAGCCCATGTTCAACAACATGTTCCACGACTTTTTGTTTTTTGAAAAATTTTGATATAAGTCGTGGTCCTGGAACATGCTATAGTCCATATTGTGCTCATATGGCCTCTTGTCTAGGGGCTTTGGAAAAAGGGAACGCTTGGATCGTCCTAGAAGGGTTAGAATCGGGAGGGGGCCTACCTTGGGTGGCCCCTTTACACATACAACCTTCCTAGGGTTGTTTAACATGAGCCGAGGTGGCTCAATCACAATTTGCCCCAGGTTAGCCTCATGGGCCTGGGAGCTTGATAAACAAGGGGAGTTTATGATCCCCTGAAGCTGTGGGTGACTCTCACCTAGGATCACTACGACCTGGTCCCTAAAAGGGATCTTGACACACTTGTGGAAGGTGGATGGCACAGCGCACAAACTGTGTATCCAGGGTCTTCCCAGCAATAGGTTATAATGGGGGTGGATGTCCAAGACATGGAACACCCCCGTGTGTTCGATCCCTCCTGTTTCCATTGGGAGTTCGATGGATCCTAAAGGTCTAGACGCATTCCTATCGTATCCAGTGATAACGATGGGGCTTGGGTTCACTGAAGTCAAGGTGACTCCGATTTTATACGCCACATGAAGTGGAAGGATGTTGAGCCCTCCTCCACCATCGACTAGGCACCTGTCCAGAGAGTGGTTATTCAGAACCACCTCGATATGCAGGGCCTGGTTTTGGGTTTCGTAGGTGTAGACACCGAAAATTTTCACTTACGGGTTCTTAGGCCTGAAGTGAACCTTTTCGCAATCTACATTCGCTTTATGGGCGTGCCAGCTAGTTTACTTTAACTAGCAAAGTATGTTTTGAAAATAATCTGACTTTTGAAAGGCGATTGTAGGCAAGCGGGACTTTTACGTCGCAGACCTTCTTGCACCGATGCACAAGGGTCAGTCTATACGCTTAGAGACTTCGTTTTGAAAACAAGTTTAACTCAAAATATATTTTGAATGAAGAAGTGTTTTAAAACCTTTTGAAAACCATGCATTTGGGCGATTTTGACTTTGTAAGGGTTGGACGACCCTAAGTCTTTCAAATTTTAATCTACTTAGGCATGATGTGCATGCATCGAAATAGCCTAAGTCTTGGCATATTTGCACGATTGATTCGGGTTGTTTTTGTATGATTTTCAGATTTTAGGTCACGTGGATTTGCACGTGCCTAAGTCTTTCTTTTTATCCCTTTATGGGCCACCTAGGTGTGTGTTATGAACACTCCACTACATGGGGCGAATTTGAGCGGGAGTACGGGGCTTGCTTCGATGCAATATGCATCCTACCTCGTGGTATGGCGTAGATGCAATGCAAACTCACGCAACTCCAAAGGGAAAACCCGAATTTAAAAGACAATGCCGAAGGGAAATTGCTGAAGGGAAATAACCGAAGGGAAATGACTTGTAAAGTAAATAGCCGAAGGGAAATGACTTGTAAAGTAAATAGCGAAGGGGGAAATATGGCTATATCTTAAGAGCGGAAAGGCACAATTGTGTAAGTGTGTGTCGTGTATATATTGAAAGACAACGCACACGACTTGAACCTTAAAACCCAAATCTTAAAGACGTAGCCGAAAGAAATACTTTATATAGAGTATATGTAGGGGCCCTTACTTGGGTCTTGTAAATAAGAGCGAAGGCTCAATGTGTGTGCGTGCTTGAATTGAAAGACTTACTCACACGACATGAAATGAAACCCAAATATAAATTGCAGTATGCCTTGACTAAGGTCTTGGGAGTAAGAGCGAAGGCTCAATGTGTGTGCGTGTGGGAATGTAAAGACAACTCACACGACATAAATGAAACCCAAATATAACTGCAATAAGGCCTTTACTAAGGTCTTGGGAGTAAGAGCGAAGGCTCAATGTGTGTGCGTGTGGAAAATGGAAAGACAACACACACGACTTAATTAAAAACCCCCTTGACTTAAAATATATAAATATAACTATATATTAAGGGCTTGTTAGGCCCGTGTGTGTGCAAGAAGTGTACGACTAAGAGCGGAAAGGCTCAAGTGCGCGTGTGTGTGGGTGTGTCAAACCACGTTATTACAATCGGGGGGAGACGAAGCTCCTTTACTACAACCCCGTATCAAAATTTAATTGAATATAAAGCAAGTTAATGTAATAGACCAAGTTTAGACACTTACAAATAGCTGGTCCATGTTCAACTTGCTTGCACGTGGGCTCACGGTTCACCTTGGGCAGTGTAGACGCGCGAAAATCCCCGCCTCTTCGCCTCTTCCGGGTCTTGGAGTGGATCTTCTCGTGTGTCTAAGGCCTATGTATACAAATAGGGCGTGCCAGCTAGCTTACTTAAGCTAGCGAAGATATATTTAACACTGACTTCTAAACGTGGCGACTGTGAGCAAGTAAGCTCTTGTCGTCGCAGACCTTCTTGCACCGATGCGCAAGGGTCAGTCTGTACGCTTTTGCAAAAATCGAGTTTTGGAGAGAAAGTCTACGAAACGGTTCGAGGTGTCTATTTCGGGTCTTTAAGATGCGATTGCATGTTTTAGATCACGTGGATTTGCACGTGCCTAAGTCTTTTCTTTTATCCCTTTTCGGGCCACCTAGTTTGTGTGTTATGAACACTCCACTACATGGGCGAATTCGAGCGGGGCTTGCTTTGATGCAATATGCGTCCTACCTCGTGGTATGGCGTAGATGCAATGCAAACTCACGCTACTCCAAAGGGAAAACCCGAAATGTAAAGACAATGCTGAAGGGAAATAACAGAAGGGAAATAACCGAAGGGAAATAACCGAAGGGAAATATGTATGTATCTTATGTATATGAGCCCTTACTCGGGTCTTGCAAATAAGAGCGAAGGCTCAATGTGGGTGCGTGCTTGAATTGAAAGACTTACACACACGACATGAATTTAAACCCAAATATAAATTGCAGTATGGCCTTGACTAAGGTCTTGGGAATAAGAGCGAAGGCTCAATGTGTGTGAGAGTGCTTGAAGTAAAAGACTACCCACACGACATAAATGAAACCCAAATATAACTGCAATAAGGCCTTTACTAAGGTCTTGGGAGTAAGAGCGAAGGCTCAATGTGTGTGAAAGTGCTTGAATTGAAAGACTTACTCACACGACATGAAATGAAACCCAAATAGTATAGGTCGGCCCTTACTTGGGTCTTTCAAATAAGAGCGAAAGCTCAATGTGTGTGAGAGTGCTTGAATTGAAAGACTTACTCACACGACAAGAAATGAAACCCAAATAGTATAGGTCGGCCCTTACTTGGGTCTTTCAAATAAGAGCGAAAGCTCAATGTGTGTGAGAGTGCTTGAATTGAAAGACAACGCACCCAACTCAAACAAAACCCTTCGAAAATGAAATATATATGTACACTTATATATTAGGGGCTGATTAGGCCCGTGTGTGTTCAAAATCGTGCACGACTAAGAGAGTGCACGTGTGTGGTTGTGCCAAGCCACGTTATTACAAGCGGGGGGAGACTATGCTCCGTTATTACAACCCCGTATCAAATTGAATTTCAAGCAAGTGTACGACTAAAGACCGAGTTTAGACACTTACGAGTAGCTGGTCCGTAGAGGTCTTGCTTGAGCGTGGGCTTGGCCTTGGGCTGCAAGTGGGAGCTCCGCGAAGGTAGGTGATCAAGGGTGCTGGCCGGCTGCGAGTGGGGCGCGGGATAGACGCCTCGAAGGGGGCCGGTGGCAGGTAGATGGTGCCTCCAAGTAGGGGGTTTAAAGTGGCTGAAGAAGTGGGTATCAGGATCACTAGGGGAGTTGGGTACTTAGGGAAACTGGACCCAACAGGTGAGCTAGTGGGAAGGCCGAATAGGACACCTAGGGGAGTTGGCCGAATGGGAGATGATGGCTAGGTAGTGGCCAGCAACTTGGGTTATACTAGGTTCGGCTAGGTTTAGGTGGTGGCGGCAAAAGGGCTGAGATGAAGGTAGGATGGGTGGCTAAGAGTGGAGAGGTGGTAGAGAGGGGCTTTGAAGGAGTTTGGAGTACTTACCGAATGGGGAGAGGTGGCGGATGAAGTGGGAAGATGGCGGGCCGGTGGCTGTCGGCTGGTTCGGTTGGGTGGAGGTGGTGGCGTCCGGCTGAGGGATGGTGGTGATGGAGGGAAGAGGGAAGGTGGCGGTGCAGGTGGTGGCTAGGGGAGCAGGTGGTGGCTGGTGGGGAGTGGTCCCGACTGGGTGAGAGATGGGAGAAGGAGAGGGCCCGGCTGGGTGGAAGGGTGGTTCCCACTTGGAAAACCCGCCCACAAGGAGGGGGGTTTAAATAGGGGATGGGTAGGTCGGTTAGGGTTGGGCTGAGGGTAGTGGTTAGGTGGTTTAGGTAGGGTGGTATGTAGATAAGGTGGGCTGGAAAAGGTTGGGCCAGATATTTTAAAACTAGGGGTTTGGGTAAATCGTGGGCTAAGGGTGGTTTAGGGGGTTAGGGTTAGGTTAGGTGGTTGGGTTTTAGGGTGAGGTTTAGTGAGCTAGGTTAGGTGATTAGGCTAGGTTTAGGCTAGGATTAGGGAAATTAATCTAGGTTTAGGGAAGGATTAGAGAAGTGGGTTAGGTGATTAGGTTAGGATTAGGACGGGATTAGGGAAGTGGGTTAGGTGATTAGGTTCAGATTAGGGGTGGATTAGGGGTTTAGGCTAGGTTTAGGCATTTTGGGCTAGGTTTAGGTGAAGGAGCTCCCTTAGCATGGCCCATAGACCTTGATCACTCCATGTTGGTGCAGCCCTAGGTTAGGTTTTAGCTAATTTACAAGCTTAAACCCACTCAATTAGGCTAACCCACAAGATTAAACCCAAACTTGACACACAAGTCAAGCTTAATACAACACTCTTGATATTTTTCACCCCCACTCTCTCTCATGCCCAATATCCCACGTGAAACTCAAGTGGGCCCCACCTCCATTTATGAGAAGGTGATGTGGGCCATGGATATGGATATTGGATTGGATCTCTGGATCCAAATCCAAATCCAAGTCCACATATGGGTTTGGATTGGGATCTGGATATATATGGTCCAGATCCAATCCAAACTGAACTCTGACTCCTTCGAGCTGGGTTCGAAACGGACGATTCGTGCGGGGCCTGATAGCATCAGTACTCCGTCTGCGTTGGGTCTTTGCCAACATGGTCGTCCGCCTCCGTTTCTGCCTTCCGGAGATGACTTCAAATGATATTTTGGTAAGAACAGGGTCTTGGACATTCGAGATCCTGGGGTGTGAATCAGATACAAGAGTTGCTGCGCCGGGCTTGACAGGTGCTCCGGTTCCGGGCTCTTCTTGGCTCTCCTGGTCCTGTCTTGATCGGGCCAAGCCACTTCGGGGTTTCAAAACGTGTTTTAAAAAGGGTTTTTTTAAAAGCCATATTATATGTTTTAAAAAGATAAAGTTTAAAACATATGTACAGGGTTGTTTGGAAGGCTCCTGGGTTTCCAAACTCAAAATGGTCCTTTGGGGCTACTTGTATAAAACCAGATTCGTTTAAGAAATTCGTGGGATTTCGGGGTGTTTACAGGCAGCCAAGAGGGGGTTATCCTAGGTGGCTTTGAGGGAGGTTCTATGGGGCACGGTTAGGGCCTTAGGGAAGCTTAGGTTCGGCCAAGATAGGGGCTGTGTAGGTGTAGACGCGCGAAAATCCCCGCCTCTTCGCCTCTTTCGGGGCTTTGGAGTGGATCTTCTCGTGTGTCTAAGGCCTATGTATACAAATAGGGCGTGCCAGCTAGCTTACTTAAGCTAGCGAAGATATTTTCTAATACTGACTTCTAAACGTGGCGACTGTGAGCAAGTAAGCTCTTGTCGTCGCAGACCTTCTTGCACCGATGCGCAAGGGTCAGTCTGTATGCTTTACAAAAATCGAGTTTTGGGGAGAAAGTCTACGGAGCGATTCGAGGTGTCTATTTCGGGTCTTTAAGATGCGATTTGCATATTTTAGATCACGTGGATTTGCACGTGCCTAAGTCTTTTCTTTTATCCCTTTTCGGGCCACCTAGTTTGTGTGTTATGAACACTCCACTACATGGGCGAATTCGAGCGGGGCTTGCTTTGATGCAATATGCGTCCTACCTCGTGGTATGGCGTAGATGCAATGCAAACTCACGCTACTCCAAAGGGAAAACCCGAAATGTAAAGACAATACTGAAGGGAAATAACAGAAGGGAAATAACCGAAGGGAAATAACCGAAGGGAAATAACCGAAGGGAGATACAAACAATTCGTATTGGTTGATCGATGTAGAAGGTAGGAATTTAGCAGATCCTATCAATATTCAATACTTAAAGAAGTATCATGTGTAGGATCTGGATTAAATTCTAGTTTTCGAAAATTTTATAGGGATAGCTGCCCTGAGACATGTGAATAAGGTGCAAAGGCCAACTCGTGTGACCCTGAGCAAGAGAATTCGCACTTGTGAAAGAGTGGAGTTTTCAAAATCGTGGTTGCATTTCAAAATCCTTCATCTTACAAAGAAAGGCCTAGTTCAACATAGCAAGATACTTGCCAGTAGTACGTGCTATTTCTAAATAGGCTGATCTGGAATGGATCGAGTGTAGGCTTGGGATAAGTCCTCCCCTCTTCTCTTCTCCTTCCCAAAAGGAAAACAAAGGCCCAAATCAAAAGGGAATTTCCCATTTAAAGTCTCTTTCCAAAAGAAAGAAAACCAGACTTCAAAAAGAAAAATCGATTCCCTTATAAAAAAAGAGGGATTAAAGAAAAAATACTCCCAAAGGGAGACCCCCTATGAAAAAAAGGAAAAAGAGGCCAAAAAGCTCAAAAAGAGCAGTTTTCCGCCTTCTATGCCTTAAACCACGGGACGCTTCAGAAGGGACCGTGGTATCTCTTTCCCATCCCTGGCTTATCCCAAGCTAAAGCATGGTTCATTTCGAGGAATCCTAAAGTAAAAATAGGATTTACTTACTTGAATTTCATCTTGTTTGAGAATTCGACGTTTCGAGTAAGGCGTAGGAATTTGAAATGAAGCTTGTTTTCTTATAAAACCTCCGCTAGATAAGCGAGTGTTAAGACTCAAACAAGGGCAAGCACGAAGAGCTCGAGATCCTTAGGATCGAGGCTCAAGGCAGTTGTCCCTTTTGTAAATTGTTTTTGTAAATAAGTTTTGAAAACCGAACATCGAACAACATAGGATTTGCTCACTTGGAGCAATAGACCTTGTAAGTCTCTAGAGTTCGACCACATCTGGTCTCTGGGAGGTCGCCACTCTTGGCACCACACCCATGTCATCTGCATTCCACGCATGGTACTTGCATGAACATGATCCCATTTTAGGACCAGATTCTATAGAAAACCCTTTGGCGTGATATCTCCTCCTACCAGAGTTTGTAAATTGAGATTTTGCTAAAATGGGACGATCCCATATTCTTCGTGGCTAGATCTAGGGAGACATTAAAAGGGGTGTTTGTCATCTTTGCCCTTATCCAAATCGATTTGGACAAGGCCAAAGAGGGGCATCTGTAAACACCCTGAAATCCCACGAATTTCTCAAATTCATCTGGTTTTTGTAAAAGCAGCCCCAAAGGGCCATTTTGAGTCTGCAAACCCAGGAGCCTTCCAGACAACCCTGTACATATGTTTTGAACTCTATATTTTGAAAACATACAATATGGCTTTTGAAAACCTTTTAAAACACGTTTTTGAAACCCCAAAGCAGCTTGGCCTAATCAAGACAGGAACCAACGCAGACGGAGTACTGATGCTGTCAGGCCCCACACGAATCGTCCGTTTCGAACCCAGCTCGAAGGAGTCAGAGTTCAGTTTGGATTGGATCTGGACCATATATATCCAGATTCCAATCCAAACCCGTATGTGGACTTGGATTTGGATTTGGATCTAGAGATCTAATCCAATATCCATATCCATGGCCCACATCACCTTCTCATAAATGGAGGTGGGGCCCACTTAAAATTCATGTGGGATGTTGGGCATGAGAGAGAGTGGGGGTGAAAAATATCAAGAGTGTTGTATTAAGCTTGACTTGTGTGTCAAGTTTGGGTTAATCATGTGGGTCAGCCTAATTGAGTGGGTTTAAGCTTGTAATTAGCTAAAACCTAACCTAGGGCTGCACCAACATGGGGTGATCAAGGTCTATGGGCCATGCTAAGGGAGCTCCCTCACCTAAACCTAGCCCAAAATGCCTAAACCTAGCCTAAACCCCTAATCCACCCCTAATCTGAACCTAATCACCTAACCCACTTCCCTAATCCCGTCCTAATCCCAACCTAATCACCTAACCCACTTCCCTAATCCTTCCCTAAACCTAGATTAATTTCCCTAATCCTAGCCTAAACCTAGCCTAATCACCTAACCTAGCTCACTAAACCTCACCCTAAAACCCAACCACCTAGCCTAGCCCTAAACCCCTAAACCACCCTTAGCCCACGATTTACCCAAACCCCTAGTTTTAAAATATCTGGCCCAACCCTTTCCAGCCCACCTTATCTACATACCACCCTACCTAAACCACCTAACCACTACCCTCAGCCCAGCCCTAACCGACCTACCCATCCCCTATTTAAACCCCCCTCCTTGGGGGCGGGTTTTCTAAGTGGGAGCCCTCACCTCAGCCCAGCCGACTCCACTCTCCAACCTGTCCGTCTGCTCCACTCCCCAACTGCTCCACCTGCTCCATCAGCTCCACCTGCACCGCCACCTTCCCTCTTCCATCCACCACCACCATCCCTCAGCCGGACGCCACCACCTCCACCCAACCGAACCAGCCAACAGTCCACCTGCCCGCCTGCTTCCCACTTTATCCGCCACCTCTCCCCATTCGGTAAGTACCCTGCACCTTACCTAGCCCCCTTCTCTACTACCTCTCCACTCCTAGCCACCCATCCTATCTTCATCTCAGCCCCTTTAAACCCCCTACTTTGAGGCGACATCTACTTGCCCCCGGCCACCTTCGAGGCGCCTATCACGCGCCCCACTTGCAGCCGGCCAGCACCTTTGATCACCTACCTTCGCGGAGCTCCTGTTTGCAGCCCAAGGCCAAGCCCACGCTCAAGCAAGACCTCTACGGACCAGCTACTCGTAAGTGTCCAAACTCGGTCCTTAGTTGTATACTTGCTTGAGATTCAATTTGATACGGGGTTGTAATAACGGAGCATAGTCTCCCCCCGCTTGTAATAACGTGGCTTGGCACAACCACACACGTGCACTCTCTTAGTCATGCACGATTTTTAGCACACACGGGCCTAATCAGCCCCTAATATATAAGTGTACATATATACTTTCATTTTCGAAGGGTTTTGTTTAAGTTGGGTGCGTTGTCTTTCAATTCAAACACTCACACACATTGAGCTTTCGCTCTTAGTTGAAAGACCCAAGTAAGGGCCGACCTATACTATTTGGGTTTCATTTCATGTCGTGTGAGTAAGTCTTTCAATTCAAGCACTCTCACACGCATTGAGCTTTCGCTCTTATTTGAAAGACCCAAGTAAGGGCCGACCTATACTATTTGGGTTTCATTTCATGTCGTGTGAGTAAGTCTTTCAATTCAAGCACTTTCACACACATTGAGCCTTCGCTCTTACTCCCAAGACCTTAGTAAAGGCCTTATTGCAGTTATATTTGGGTTTCATTTATGTCGTGTGTGTAGTACTTCAATTCAAGCACTCTCACACACATTGAGCCTTCGCTCTTACTCCCAAGACCTTAGTCAAGGCCATACTGCAATTTATATTTGGGTTTAATTTCATGTCGTGTGTGTAAGTCTTTCAATTCAAGCACGCCCCCACATTGAGCCTTCGCTCTTATTTGCAAGACCCGAGTAAGGGCTCATATACATAAGATATATACATATTTCCCTTCGGTTATTTCCCTTCGGTTATTTCCCTTCTATTATTTCCCCTTCAGTATTGTCTTTACATTTCGGGTTTTCCCTTTGGAGTAGCGTGAGTTTGCATTGCATCTACGCCATACCACGAGGTAGGACGCATATTGCATCAAAGCAAGCCCCGCTCGAATTCGCCCATGTAGTGGATTGTTCATAACACACAAACTAGGTGGCCCGAAAAGGGATAAAAGAAAAGACTTAGGCACGTGCAAATCCACGTGATCTAAAAAAATGCAATCGCATCTTAAAGACCCAAAATAGACACCTCGAACCGCTTCGTAGACTTTCTCTCCAAAACTCGATTTTTGCAAAGCGTACAGACTGACCCTTGCGCATCGGTGCAAGAAGGTCTGCGACGACAGGAGCTTACTTGCTCACAGTCGCCACGTTTAGAAGTCAGTGTTAAAAATATCTTCGCTAGCTTAAGTAAGCTAGCTGGCACGCCCTATTTGTATACATAGGCCTTAGACACATGAGAAGATCCACTCCAAGCCCCCGAAAGAGGCGAAGAGGCGGGGATTTTCGCGCGTCTACACCTTCGAATTCTGTAGGAGGGGATTTCATAGAGATCAACCTAGGGAGTGAAACAAAGCCCAAACACATTAAGATAGGCGCATGTTTGCATGAGCATGAATCATCATCATTCATTGCATTTTTGAAAACCTATATAGATATGTTTGCATGGAGATATGAAGACATGCCAGGTATAGACCCAAGAGTCATAGAGCATTGTCTTCCCCTAGATTTAGATGCAAAACCCATAAAGCAAAAGCTTAGGAAGATTCATCTGAACGTGCATACACAAGTCAAAGAGGGTTTAGAAGATCTGCTAAAAGCTAGTTTTATAAAACCCATTGCGTATTCTGATTGGTTGTCAAATATTGTTGTAGTTCGAAAATCCAATGAGAAATTCGAATATGCATCGATTTTAGAAACCTAAACAAAGCCACTCCAAAGGATAACTTTCCTTTACCTAACATTGATTTGATAGTCGATAGTACTGCAAATCACGAAATGTTTTCATTCATGGATGGCTATTCAGGGTATAACCAAATCAAACTAGCCCCAAGAGATCAGGCTAAAACTGCTTTCACAACACCCTGGGGCACGTACTGCTATACAATCATGCCCTTTGGTTTGAAAAATGCCGGCGCCACCTACCAAAGAGCTATGACTACGATCTTGTAAACACCCCGAAATCCCACAAATTTCTCAAATTCATCTGGTTTTTGTAAAAGCAGCCCCAAAGGGCCATTTTGAGTCTGCAAACCCAGGAGCCTTCCAGACAACCCTGTACATATGTTTTGAACTCTATATTTTGAAAACATACAATATGGCTTTTGAAAACCTTTTAAAACACGTTTTTGAAACCCCAAAGCAGCTTGGCCTAATCAAGACAGGACCAGCAAAGTCAAAGAGAGCCCGGAACCGGAGCACATGTCAAGCCCGGCATAGCAACTCTCGTATCAAATCCATACCCCTAGGATCTCGAACGTCCAAGACCCTGTTATCATCAAAACATCCTTTGAAGTCATCTCCGGAAGGCAGAAACGGAGGCGGACGACCATGTTGGCGAAGACCCAACGCAGACGGAGTACTGATGCTGTCAGACCCCGCACAAATCGTCCGTTTCGAACCCAGCTCGAAGGAGTCAGAGTTCAGTTTGGATTGGATCTTGGCCATATATATCCAGATCCCAATCCAAACCCATGTGTGGACTTGGATTTGGATTCGGATCCAGAGATCCAATCCAATATCCATATCCATGGCCCACATCACCTTCTCATAAATGGAGGTGCCCACTTGAATTTCACGTGGGATTATGGGCATGAGAGAGAGTGGGGATGGATAATATCAAGAGTGTTGTAATTAAGCTTGACTTGTGTGTCAAGTTTGTGGTTAATCATGTGGGTTAGCCTAATTGAGTGGGTTTAAGCTTGCAATTAGCCAAAACCTAACCTAGGGCTGCACCAACATGAGGTGGTTAAGGTCTATGGGCCATGCAAAGGGAGCTCCTTCACCTAAACCTAACCCTAAACACCTAATCCTAGCCTTCCACCCTAATCCACCCCTAATCTGAGCCTAATCACCTAACCCACTTCCCTAATCCCGGCCTAATCCCAACCTAATCACCTAACCCACTTCCCTAATCCTTCCCTAAACCTAGGTTAATTTCCCTAAACCTAGCCTAAACCTAGCCTAATCACCTAACCTAGCTCACTAAACCTCACCCTAAAACCCAACCACCTAACCAAGCCCTAAACCCCTAAACCACCCCTAGCCCACAATCTACCCAAACCACTAGTATTTAAAATATCTGCCCCTACCCTTTCCAGCCCACCTTATCTTCATACCACCCTACCTAAACCACCTAACCACTACCCCAAACCCAGCCCTAACCGACCTACCCATCCCTATATAAACCCCCCCCCCCCTTGGGGGCGGGTTCTCCTATCTGGTCGCCTTCCCCAAAGCCCAGCCGGGACCCTACTTCCCAGCCCAGCCGAACCTGCTCCACCTGCTCCACCTGCTCCATCTCCAACACCACCTGCATCGCCACCTACACCACCACTTGTCACCACCCCTGCCCTCGGCCGAACCATTTGCTCCACCACACCCGGCTGCTTTCTTCCATCCACCGCCTCTCTTCAAGCACGGTTAGTACCCCCTCCTTCGTCTCACCTTCTTCACTCCCTCTCCACTCTCAGCCACCTAAACCCTACCATAACACCCTACCACCAGCCATTCCCCTTTGCTGCCACCATTCTCACTCAGCCGAACCTATCACACCCTAAACTACCTGCCACTACCTTCCCAGCCCAGCCGAACCCGGCCACCCTATTAGACTCCCATTCGACCTTCCCTTAAGCTCCCCTTAGGTCCATACTCCCTAACACTCTATACTCTCTTAGTGACCCTACATACTCACTGGGCCCAGCCCCTTTAATCCCCCACACCAAGGCGACACCCTTGCTGGCAGCCGGCCACCATCAAGGCGCCTATCCCGCGCCCCATTTGCCGCCGGCCAGCACCCTTTGTCGTTCACCCTCGCGGAGCTCCCGTTTGCAACCCAAGGCGAAGGCCAAGCCCACGCTCAAGCAAGGCCTCTACGGACCAGCTACTCGTAAGTGCCTAAACTCGGTCTTTAGTTGTATACTTGCTTGAGATTCAATTTGATACGGGGTTGTAATAACGGAGCATAGTCTCCCCCGCTTGTAATAACGTGGCTTGGCACACCCACACACGTGCACTCTCCTAGTTGTGCATGATTTTGAACACACACGGGCCTAATCAGCCCCTAATACATAAGTATATACATATACTTTCATTTTTGAAGGGTTTTGCTTAAGTTGGGTGCGTTGTCTTTCAATTCAAGCACTCACACACATTGAGCTTTCGCTCTTATTTGAAAGACCCAAGTAAGGGCCGACCTATACTATTTGGGTTTCATTTCATGTCGTGTGTGTAAGTCTTTCAATTCAAGCACTCTCACACACATTGAGCCTTCGCTCTTATTTGAAAGACCCAAGTAAGGGCCGACCTATACTATTTGGGTTTCATTTCATGTCGTGTGTGTAAGTCTTTCAATTTAAGCACTCTCACACACATTGAGCCTTCGCTCTTATTCCCAAGACCTTAGTAAAGGCCTTATTGCAGTTATATTTGGGTTTCATTTATGTCGTGTGTGTAGTACTTCAATTCAAGCACTCACACGCATTGAGCCTTCGCTCTTACTCCCAAGACCTTAGTAAAGGCCATACTGCAATTTATATTTGGGTTTACTTTCATGTTGTGTGTGTAAGTCTTTCAATTCAAGCACGCACCCACATTGAGCCTTCGCTCTTATTTGCAAGACCCAAGTAAGGGCTCATATACATACTCTATATACATATCTCCCTTCGGCACTTACTTTACAAGTCATTTCCCTTCGGTTATTTCCCTTCGGTTATTTTCCTTCAGTATTGTCTTTACATTTCGGGTTTTCCCTTTGGAGTAGCGTGAGTTTGCATTGCATCTATGCCATACCACGAGGTAGGACGCATATTGCATCAAAGCAAACCCCGCTCGAATTCGCCCATGTAGTGGAGTGTTCATAACACACAAACTAGGTGGCCCGAAAAGGGATAAAAGAAAAGACTTAGGCACGTGCAAAACCACGTGATCTAAAATACGCAATTGCATCCTAAAGACCCGAAATAGACACCTCGAACCGCTTCGTAGACTTTCTCTCCAAAAAACTCGATTTTTGCATAGCGTACAGACTGACCCTTGTGCATCGGTGCAAGAAGGTCTGCGACGACAAGAGCTTACTTGCTCACAGTTGCCACGTTTAGAAGTCAGTGTTAAATATATCTTCGCTAGCTTAGGTAAGCTAGCTGGCACGCCCTGTTTGCATACATAGGCCTTAGACCCACGAGAGGATCCGCTCCGAGCCCTGAAAAGGCGAGAGGCGGGGATTTTCGCGCATCTACAGAGATTGGCACGCCCGGTGGGACGTGAACCTTTCAAAAATCGAGTTTTTAAGTAGAAGTCTTGCGAAAATTTTGTAAAAGGTGTCATTTTAACTTGTTTTCTTTGCTTGTACTTAGGACATTTTGAAAAAAAGCTTGAAAAGCATGTCAAAGTCCAATCCAAGTGAAGTGTCGAGCCAAGGCTCATGCGCATCAAGTTCTCACTCTAGGAGGATTTTCAAAACAAAATAAAACTAGATGAAATCGAGGACTTGAGAAGGGAGTTTGAGGCCAAAATCGATGCTCTCAACCAAGAGGCTGAAGTAGGCGATTCATGTTCATCGAACGGTGAACAAAGGCCTAAAAAGAAATCTGAAAAACCTCGCAAGCACAAAGAGGCCTCCGTAATGGAAGGCAACCAATACCACGAGTCCTTCACACAAAAGGACCGTAAAGCCCTACAGCAGTTGCTGAAAGGGCAGAATAAAGAGAAAAAGACCTACGCCCTGTCTGATTTCCTTCCTATGGATTACGAAACAGACAGTGACGATGAAATACCGAACTTCCATCGGTATGATGGCATGGGAGACCCTAGGTCTCACTTACAGCTTTTCTCACGTCGAGCCCATAAGAAGAAAAAGGACTCGATGAAATGGGTGTATTGGTTCCCTTTATCCCTTAAAGGCATAGCTGCCAAATGGCTGGCTTCCTACGACTTAAGCCAGTTCGCTACTTTTGAAGAGTTAGCGAACTGCTTCATGCAAAGATTTGCACACAACGTAGAAGTCACGCCGACTCTGAATACCTTAAGGGATACAAAGCAAGGCATGAACGAAGACGTGCATGCCTTCATTATAAGATGGAGGTCGCTCTTGGGCCAAGTGCGAGAGCCCATATCCGAAGGATGCGCAGTAATGCTCATCCTGGATAATTTTAAAAGCGAGTTAAAAACCCTTCTCTCGCTCCATGAGATTTCAACTTTCCATAAGTTGATCAAAAAGGCCTCCCTTTTCGAAACCAACTTGCGAAAAGGGACATACGATCACTTATGGAAAGGAAGTGCCGTTCCAAAAACCCGTTTGGAAAAGCCCATCGCATATGGGCTGCCCACGACGGACAAAGGGGCAAAGCCCCATAAAATCGCCAATGTCCTGGTGGATCCAGGCATGGCAGGCACTTCCAAAAATTTTGAAAAATTAGAAAATAAGAGGGAGCGCAATTTTCAAAAACCAGTTGAAAAACGGGAGTATACTACGCTGGGGCAACCTGTGTCGGAGGTCCTAGACCTCCTCCTTGCCCAGGGCATGATAAAACTCCCTGAAATCCTCGAAGGAGTCACTTCCAAAGGGGGTATTTAAACCGATTTTGTAAGTATCATCGACTCAAAGGCCATGATACCAAACGTTGCTTCTCTCTCTTAAATAAAATTCAGAACTTGATAGCAGAAGGCCGGCTCCAAGTCACTGCGGAACCTGAGCCACCTCAAGCTATCTTCAAGGAACCCTTTCCCAAACACGCCAGTGGTAGTGGGAAAGGAAAGGAGGTATGTACCCTCACCATTTCCAAGGAACTAGCGCGAAAGCCAGAACCTGGTCGACCTACTTGTGCACCCATTCTTGTACTACACAAGAAGCCCGCCCAAGTCGTCATTCGGGGACCACCAAAAGTGGAATCCCCGGTAAAACCAATTTTGAGAATCCAAGGTTCTCCTCAGCTCATCCTTAGAGCCAAGTTTAGCGCGAACCCTAGGCTGGTCGTGGGGGAAGTCACAAGATCCGAGAGGATCTATCAACCCCCGCACCTTCAAGGTGCTCAAAAGGTGGTCAGAGTGTCTGGGCCCTCAAAAGCATGTATCCCTAGTGTTCTGCCAAAAGCAGATAAGGACAAAGTCATCCTAAATCCTTATGACTTCGAAAACCACCTTTCAAAGATTTCTATTCACATGTCTATCCTAGAGCTTATAAAAACCTCGCCTAGGCATAGACTTGTATTAAAGAAAATTCTAGAAAGGGCCAAGGTTGATTCGAACATAAGTCCGGAATCCTTGTCTGCCCAAGTGGCTTTATTAGGAGCAAAATCGCCCATCACTTTCTCGGAAGATGATGTAGATAGACCCTACGAAACCCATAACCAAGCCCTGCATATCGAGGCGGTTTTAAACAACCACTCTCTGGACAGGTGCCTAGTCGATGGTGGAGGAGGGCTCAACATCCTTCCACTTCATGTGGCATACAAAATTGGAGTCACCTTGACTTCAGTGAACCCAAGCCCCATCGTTATCACTGGATACGATGGTAATGCGTCTAGACCTTTAGGATCCATCGAACTCCCAATGGAAACAGGAGGGATCAAACACACGGGGGTGTTCCTTGTTTTGGACATCTACCCCCATTATAACCTGTTGCTGGGAAGGCCCTGGATACACAGTTTGTGCGCTATGCCATCCACCTTCCACAAGTGTGTCAAGATCCCTTTTAGGGACAAGGTCGTAGTGATCCTAGGTGAGAGTCACCCACAGCTTCAGGGGATCATAAACTCCCCTTGTTTATTAAGCTCTCGGGCCCATGAGGCTAACCTGGGGCAAATTATGGTTGAGCCACCTCGGCTCGTATTGAACAACCCTAGGAAGGTTGTATGTGTGAAGGGGCCGCCCAAAGCAGGCTCCCTCCCGACTTTAATCCTCCTAGGAAAACCCAAGCGTTCCCTATTTCCAAAGCCCTTGGACAAGAGGCCATACGAGCCTAATATGGACGATAGCATGTTCCAGGACCACGACTTGTATCAAACCTTTTCAAAAAACAAAAAGTCGTGGAACATGTTGTTGAACATGGGCTACATGCCCTACAAAAGTCTAGGGGTGCAGAACCAGGGTCTCCTAGAGCCCATCCTTCCTAGGGCCAACCCAAGCCGATATGGGATCGGCTATACTCCCCGAATACCGCCGGAGCCACCGCCTGTGACCACCTGGGTCAAGGGTGCCCCGGAGCCTGTCTTAGAAGAGACCTACGATTTAGACCTCCTATTCCGAGTCTAACCCGTAGTGTTTTCCCTTTGTAGGTATGACGGAAGATCCCTTTTCTAAAAATACAAAAACATTTGAAAAACTTAAAATCAAAAAAATCGAAAAACAAGAAAAACCTAAAACAATGGAAAAACAAAAACTCGAAAAAAGAGTGCTTTGTATAGTTCCCAAGGTTCTTGTTTTACAAAAACCCAAAAAAATCGAAAATTTGGAAAATACCAAAAAGATTTTGTACATAGCTGCTCCTGGTAGGACTTTGGCAAAAGAAAAGGATTTCGAAAGAAACGTCGTCTGCATAGCCAGACCGAAAATTTCGAAATCACTTGAAAATCCAAGTACAAAACCAGGTCATTTTGAAAACCACGCATCAAATTCCCTCGGGTCTATAGCCCACGAGAATGATCAAAGCCCAGAAGTGGATCCCCTTGAGGAAGATCCCACTTCTGAGCTCCCAGAATTTCATAGAATTCTCGATTTTGAAAGACCTTCCCAATCAGTAGGCGGAGATTTCATAGAGGTGAACCTAGGGGATGATTCCAATCCCAAAACCATCAAAATAGGTGCATGCTTGCATGAAACTGAAAAGTTAGCATTCATTGCATGAAACTGACCCTTGCGCATCGGTGCAAGAAGGTCTGCGACGACAAGAGCTTACTTGCTCACAGTCGCCACGTTTAGAAGTCAGTGTTAAATATATCTTCGCTAGTTTAGGTAAGCTAGCTGGCACGCCCTGTTTGCATACATAGGCCTTAGACCCACGAGAGGATGTGCGCGAAGCCCTGAAAAGGCGAGAGGCGGAGATTTTCGCGCGTCTACAGATCTTTCATGATCAAATTCATGAGCTTGTAGAGGTATATGTGGACGATCTCTTGGCTAAATCAAAAACTCGATGCACTCATATCGAATGCTTACAAAAAACCTGGTAAGCTCTTAGGCTTAGGCTTTACAAAGTAAAGCTAAAACCTCAAAAGTGCATGTTCGGGGTCGAATCTGGTAAGCTCTTAGGCTTTATGGTAAGCCAAAGGGGCATTGAAGTCGACCCCTCTAAATGTAGAGCCATCATAGACATGGCTCCGCCCTCCAATCTGACGCAAATTCGTAGCCTCCAAGGTCGCCTCTAATCAATTCGCAGGTTCATTTTGAACCTTGCTACAAGGTGCGAACCCTTCAACAAACTTTTAAGAAAAGGGGTGAAATTCGTATGGGACGATGATTGCCAAAAAGCTTTCGAAAGACTAAAAGCATATTTGGTTAATCCTCCTATTGTAAACCCTCTAAAGCAAGGAAAACCTCTTTTACTCTATATTTCTGTGCATACGAATGCTTTGAGTGCATTACTAGCTCAATATGAGGATGATACCCACAAGGAGTATGCCATCTATTACATTTTGAAAACTCTCTTGGCTTATGAAAGAAACTATCAAGCCATGGAGAAGACTTGCTTGGCCTTGGTGTGGGCCTGCCAGAAATTTCGACACTACTTCCTAGATCATGAGATCTGGATAGTGTTTAGGCTTGATCCAATCAAGCATCTGTTTGAAAAACCTATCCTCACGGGTAGGCTAGGTAAATGGCAGCTCCTCTTGATGGAGTATGACTTGAAATTCCACCACCAAACATCCATCAAGGGCCAAGCCCTGGCCGACTTCCCCTTGGAAGATTCGTATCCCACACTCGATAAAATGCCCGATGAAGGCATATTTCAAAACCAATTTCAAAATCATATTTTATCAAACTGTTTAAATGAAAACCAAGTGTGGAAGATGCACTTCGATGGGGCACGAAACCAAAGAGGGGTTGGGGCAGGCATCGTCCTCATATCCCCTGAAAAGGGAAAAATACCCATAGCCATTCGCCTAGATTTCGAGTGTTCCAACAACACAACCGAGTATGAAGCCCTCATACAAGGCTTAAAAATTTTGAAAACTCTAGGGGCATCATGCATCGAAGTCTTTGGAGATTCTTTACTTGTCATAAACCAAGTATTAAAGATTTGGCAAGTTAAAAACGAAAAACTTCTTCCATACCACAAGTTGGCCACCAAGCTAGTCGAGTCGTTCAAATCGTGTACTCTCACACATGTAGGAAGAGAGGATAATGGCATGGCCGATGCCCTCTCATCCTTGGCTCAGCCCTAAGGGTCAATCCCACTTTGGGAACCAGACCCTTAGAAATATGGTATTCGCCCACTCCATCCACACACGATCTTGAAATTTGCCAAAACAAACAAACTGATATTGAAAAACCTTGGTTTCGCGACATAAAAAGTTTTCTAGAAAGTGGAGGATTTTTCGAATTCGCTACATCCAAAGATAAGGCTTTCATCCAAAAAATTTCCACCCGATATATGATTTTGGGAGGGGTTCTTTACAAAAAGAGTTTCACTGGCATCTTACTACGGTGTGTCGAACTTGAGGAGGCTAGGATTATAATGCATGAATTCCACGATGGAGAATGTGGAGGCCATGTTAATCCCAATATGATGGCAATGAAAATACTTAGAGAGGGTTATTTTTGGTCCACCTTAAAGCAGGATTGCCATGACCATGTTAGGAAGTGTCACCCATGTCAAGTGCATGGACACGCCATCCATATCCCTTCATCTTCATTACATTCCGTGGTCAGCCCCTGGCCATTCACCATGTGGGCATTTGACATCATAGGACCAATATTTTCTCATGCATCAAATGGGCATAGGTTTATACTTGCAGCCACCGAATACTTTTCCAATTGGATTGAAGCTACCACCCTGACCAATGTGTAGGGGCAACATGTAGTGGCATTCATTAGGAAAAACATTCTGGCTCGCTTTGGGGTTCCAAAGGAGTTAGTGTCCGACAATGGCAACCCCTTCAAAAATGAGAGGATGGTTAAGTTATATAACACGTATGTTATAACTCACCACTTCTCATCGCCTTACTACCCTCAAGGCAATGACCAAGCCGAAGCCACAAATAAAACTCTCATAAGCATTATTGAGAAAACTTTAGAGAAGGGTAGGACATGGCATGAGAAGTGGGATGAAGCCTTATGGGCATATAGGACTTCCATCCGAACTCCCACAAATGCCACGCCATTTGAGTTGGCCTATGGTACAAATGCCATCCTCCCCATTTATACCAAAATTCATTCATTCCATACATCCATTGCATTCGACCTTCCCCTAGAGATGCTACAGCATGCTAGAATGGCCGAACTTGACTTATTAGATGAGTGAAGGATCCTTGCCATGGATCATGCACATGCATACCGGCAAAGGGTAGCCCAACACTATGAGAAGCATATAAGACCTCGCCACTTCAAAGTGGGAGACCTTGTGCTCAAAATCATCCAATATCGTGGCCCACATCCACTTGGAAAGTGGCGGCCCAAGTGGGATGGCCTTATGTTGTACATGGAACCACCATGAACAATGCATATTGGCTAATCAATGTTGAGGGTAGGAACTTAGCCGACCCTATGAATGCTCAATTTTTGAAAAAATACTACGTGTAAGGTCTAAGCTAAGCCCTATTTCGAAAATGTTTTGAAAACCTCCTTTTGAAACTTCGTGAGTGAGGATCAAAGTAAATCGTGCAACCCTGAATGAGAGACTCGATTGCTTGTGAAAAAGCGGAGCTTCCCAAAACCAATAGGTCACATTTCAAAAATCCTTCTTCTTACAAAAGAAGGCCTGGTTCAAAATAGCAATATACTTGGAAGTAGTATGTGCTATTTCTAAATAGGCTGATCTGGGATGAATTGAGTAGATCTTTGGGATAAGTCCTTCTCAGCTTCTCTCCTCTTCCCCAAATGGAAAACTTGGCCAAAAAGAAAAAGGGAAACCCCTGCAAAGTCTCTTTCCCAAAAGAAAGTTGAATCAAAAGAAAAATTGTGTATTCTATGGAAAAGAGGGAATAAAGAAAAAATACTCCCAAAGGGAGACCCTCTACGGAAAAAACAGAAAAAGGGCCAAAAAGCTCAAAAAGAGCAGTTTTCTACCTCTAGGCCTTAAACCACGGGACACTCTAGAAGGGACCGTGGTAAACTCTTTCCCATCCCTGCGACTTATCCCAAGGTGAAGAAAGGTTCATTCTAGGGAATACTAAAGTAAAAATAGGATTTACTTACTTGAATCTCATCTTGTTTGAGAGTTAGATGTCTGAGTAAGGCGTAGGAATTTTGAAATAGGGCTTAATTTTCTTATAAAACCTCTACTAGATTAGCGAGTGTCAAGAATCAAGTAAAGGGAAAACACGAAAAGCTGAAGTCCTTAGGATTGAAGCTAAAAGGAGCTTTCCTCTTTCAAAAACGAGTTTAGGAAATCCTCGAACATCGAGCAACATAAGACCAGCTCACTTGGTGCAGTAGATCTTCATTAGACTCACTAGTTCGACCATTACAATAAGTCTCTAGGAAACCATACTTCCTAGCATCTCACTCCACACTACTCATTCATATTCACGCATGGATACTTTCATACAGATCCCAATTAGGACTAGAACCATGTAGGTAAGTCCCCTTTGACAAAAATCTACTCCTACCAGGCTTAAAAGAAAATGTTTTCTAAAAATTGGGACAATCCCATATTTTCAAGGGTAGATTCAGGGAGACATTAAACCGGGGTGTTGTCGTCTTTGTCATTATCCAAATCAATTTCGATAATGCCAAAGAGGGGCATCTGTAAACACCCCAAAATCCCACGATTTTTATAAAACATACCTGGTTTAAAAAATTAACTTCAAAAAGGCACTTTGAGTTCTAAAAACCTAGGAGCCTTCCCAAAGCCCTGTAAATATTGCTTTAAACCCTGTAAATAGTGTTTTGAAAACTATAAATAGTGTTTTGAAACCCTATGTCCAAATAGGAGCTTTTCAAACCCGAGCTAAGCCCCATTTTCCAAGAAGCCAAAGACGAACAGGTGAAGCATGCAAAGATGACAACTGATCGAGAAGCAGCCCAACAAGTGGCTCACGAAGGCCAATTCCAGAAGCAGGCTCAGAAGCAGTTTTCAAAGCCTAGAAGAGCATCGTAGCTAGATAAAAGCCATGCTCAAAAGGTGAAAGGAAGGCCCAAGCTCGATGTAGAATGCAAACACAACACACACAGAAGCCAAATCAAAGACATCCTCCCAAGCATCAATAATCTGAACCGAAAAAGTCAGAAATGAGCAGAAACAGATTCCAAAAAGGTGAAAAGGAGTCCGGACGACAAAGATTGGGGAAACCCAACACCAAATGGAGCGCTGATGAAGCCAAGGCCTGCACAGATCGTCCACCTCGAAAAGCCAAGAAGGACCAATAAGAGAAAATTTGGATTGGATCTGGACCATAAATATCCATATCCATATCCAAATAGTGTTTGGATTTGAGTCGATCCAAATAGTGTTTGGATTGGATCGGATCTACACCAAAATATCCAGATCCAGATCCATAAAAATGTTAGATTTGGATCAGATATGGATCTCAAAATATTCGAGATCCAAGATCTAGATCCAAATAGTGTTTGGATCGGACATGGATTCCACGATCCAAACCCAAGACCCATATCCAAGACCCACTTCATTTGCCTATAAATAGGAGTGAGGGGTGTAAACACCCCGAAATTCTAAGGTTTTCATAAAACATACCTGGTTTTAAAATCCCCTTTTCAAGACCAGTTTTTCAGTTTTCGAAAGCCCAAGAGTTGTAAAAGCTCCAAATTTTGTATAAAACCCCATTTTGATATTAAATATCTTATACTTGTGCCAAGTCCCAATTTTGCAAAGCGCTGAATCCAACAGGTACAGCTTGATCAAAAGCAACCACAAAAATAGGTGAAAAAAGCCCCAAAAGCCTCTTGGCCTGATAAAAGCAGATCGAAAAGGCAAAGGAGAGCCCGGACCCGAAGCATACTTCAAGCCCAGTATATCAACTCTTATGTCAAAAGCATCCCCAAATTCTCAAACATCCAAGCCCCAAATATCAGAAAGATGATCAAAATGAAATCTCGAAGGTGAGAAGGAGATCTGATAAAAATCTTGGCGAAGACCCAACGCAAGATGGAGTACTGATGAAGTCAGGCCCCGCACAAATCGTCCGTCTCGAAACGCCATTAAGGAATCAAAAAATCAAATTTGGATCAGATTTGGACCATATATATCCACATCCGAACCCAAAATGTATTTTGATTTGGATTTGGATCCCAAGATCCAAATCCAATATCTATATCCATGGCCCACTTCACCTCCCCATAAATGGGGGTGAGAGGCCCACAAAAGTTCACGTGAATGCTCTTGGAAGTCTTGGGTAGAGACAGAAAAGGGCCATAAAGTAAGAGTGAGAGAGTTGGTAGGCTTGACTTTTTTGGTCAAAGTGGGTTAGCCTTGTGGGTTTAACCAAGAGTGTGGGTTCAAGCTTGTATGCACCTACACTTGACCTAGGGCTGCACCAACTTGGATATGGCTGCAACTAAGGTAATGGACCAGCTCCAAGAGGTGGTTCCTAAACCTAGCCCTAAGTTAGCTTATCTCACCTAGCCATTTTTCCTAAAACCTAACCTAGACTTAGCCCTTCTCACCCAAAACCACACCCACTTCACCTAACCGACCTCACCTAGCTGGACCACCTAGACCCCAACCAACTAGCCCTAAGCTAACCTTAGTTAACCTAACTAAGTCCCTAACCAACTAAACCCAGCCCACCTAATCGACCTACCCCAAACCACTAGCCCAGCCCACCTAAATAAAAAGAACTAGCCCACAATATATCCCAGCCTACCCAAACAAAAATATCTGGCCCCCAGCCCAACCGACCTAGCTCCCTTATCCCCCCAGCCATTAATCCCTAGTCAGCTTATATAAGAACCCATCCATCACCTACGGGTTCCGGCTCGACACTCTCTCTTGATCCTCTCTTCACTCTCTCTTGATCCTCTTCATCCCCTTCATTCGGCCAGGACCTGGACAGCGCCACCTCCCTTCCACCCGGCCACCAATAGCTCCATCTCACTCCATCATCTTCCTTCATTCCCAACCGGCCAACTTCATCACTTCCCTTCCACCTGCTGCACCTGCCACCTCCTTTCCACCCGGTCACCAACACCACCTGCCGCCTCCTTCCCAGCCGAGCACCACCTCCTTTCCACCTGACCAACATCTCTTCACTCCTAACCGAGCACCAACTGCCATCCTCCCTTCTTTCCTGGTTAGTATAACTCCACCTTCATTCTCAGCCAGCACCCCTTCACCATTCCCCAACTCCTTCACTCCCAGCCGAGCACCACCTTCCACCTGGCCAGCATCACTCCCATCCACCTGCCATTCCTCCATCTCTTCAAGCCGAGCACCACCTGCCACCCCTAGTCACCCAACTCCCAGCACCACACCTTAGACCAACAACCCAACACCTGCCCAGCCGACCTGCACCACCTGCCAGCACTCCCATCCACCTGCCATTCTCCCTTCCACCCAGCCAGCATGATCCTTCCTTCCACCCAGTCGAGCACCCCTATCTATCCCTAAACTCATCCCAACTCCCAGCATCACACCTTAGATCAACCTACCTTCCCTCAAACACCTCAATATCAGCCGGCCAACACTTCTACCAGCCGTGACCAGCTAGCTACCTAAGGAACTCCTCATGGCTGCCCGAGGCGAATCACAAGTCCAAATCCAAGCAAGTTGAAGATGGACCAGCTACATGTAAGTGTCTAAACTTGGTCTATTATATGAACTTGCTTTATATTCAATTAAATTTTGATATGGGGTTGTAATAATGGAGCGTAGTCTCCCCCCAAGATGTAATATTGATGTATGACACACAAGCACACACATGCACTTGAGCCTTTCCGCTCTTAGTTGCACACCTTTTGCACACACACGGGCCTTGACAACCCCTAAGATATAGTTTTATTTATATAAGTCCAGTTGTGTATGCTTACATTCAAGTCATGTGTGTTGTCTTTCAATTCCACACTCACACACATTGAGCTTTCGCTCTTACTTCCAAGACTCTAATAAGAGCCATATTGCGATTCAATTTGGGGTTTTCATTCAAGTTGTTGTAAACACCCCGAAATCTCACAAATTTCCTAAACAAACCTGGTTTTCTAAAAACAGCCCCAAAGGGCCATTTTTGAGTCTGGAAACCCAGGAGCCTTCCAGACAACCCTGTATATATGTTTTAAACTTCATATTTCAAAAACATATAATATGGCTTTTGAAAACCTTTTAAAACACGTTTTTGAAACCCCGAAGTGGCTTGGCCCGATCAAAACAGGACCAGGAGAGTTAAGAAGAGCCCGGAACCGGAGCACATGTCAAGCCCGGCACAGCAACTCTTGTATCACATCCACACCCCCAGGATCTCGAACGTCCAAGACCCTGTTCTTATCAAAATATCATTTGAAGTCATCTCCAGAAGGCAGAAACGGAGGCGGACGACCATGTTGGCGAAGACCCAACGTAGACGGAGTACTGATGCTGTCAGGCCCCGCACGAATCGTCCATTTCGAACCCAGGTCGAAGGAGTCAGAGTTTAGTTTGGATTGGATCTGGACCATATATATCCAGATCCCAATCCAAACCCATATGTGGACGTGGATTTGGATTTGGATCCAGAGATCCAATCCAATATCCATATCCATGGCCCACATCACCTTCTCATAAATGGAGGTGGGGCCCACTTGAAATTCACGTGGGATCATGGGCATGAGAGAGAGTGGGGATGGAAAATATCAAGAGTGTTGTAATTAAGCTTGACTTGTGTGTCAAGTTTGGGGTTAATCATGTGGGTTAGCCTAATTGAGTGGGTTTAAGATTGTAATTAGCTAAAACCTAACCTAGGGCTGCACCAACATGAGGTGGTTAAGGTCTATGGGCCATGCAAAGGGAGCTCCTTCACCAAAACCTAACCCAAAACACCTAATCCAAGCCTACCCCCCTAATCCACCCCTAATCTAAGCCTAATCACCTAACCCACTTCCCTAATCCCGGCCTAATCCCAACCTAATCACCTAACCCACTTCCCTAATCCTTCCCTAAACCTAGATTAATTTCCCTAATCCTAGCCTAAACATAGCCTAATCACCTAACCTAGCTCACTAAACCTCACCCTAAAACCCAACCACCTAACCTAGCCCTAAACCCCTAAACCACCCCTAGCCCACAATCTACCCAAACCCCTAGTTTTCAAAATATCTGGCCCAATCCTTTCCAGCCCACCTTATCTACATACCACCCTACCTAAACCACCTAACCACTACCCCAAGCCCAGCCCTAACCGACCTACCCATCCCTATTTAAACCCCCCCCCTTGGGGGCGGGTTTTCCTAGCTAGAAGCACCCTCACCAATCCCAGTCGGGCCCTCTCTTCCCCATTTCCTCACCCAGCCGAACCTGCCCGCCTGCTCCACCTGCGCCGCCTGCACCACCACCATCCCTCCACCCCACCACAGCTCACACCACCATCTCCCAGCCGGACACCACCGCTTGCTCTCCATCCCAACCACCCGGCTTCTCTCTTCCATCCACCGCCTCTCCCCATTCGGTAAGCATTCCCCAACTCTACCTAAATCCTTCTCTACTCCCTCTCCACTCCTAGCCACCCACCATATCATCATCTCAGCCCTTTGTCACCACCCTTTTCACTTAGCCGAACCTAGCACAACCTAAACTACCGGCCACTACCTAACCATCCTATCCACATTCGGCCTTCCCCTAAGACTCCCATTCGGCCTTCCCCTAAACTCTCCTTAGGTCCATATTCCCTAACCCTCTATACTCCCCATTCGTGACCCTACACACTTACTTGGCCCACCCCTTTAATCGCCCACATCAAGGCGACACCCACTTGCAGCCGGCCACCTTCGAGGCGCCTATCCCGCGCCCCACTCGCAGCCGGCCAACACCCTTTGTCATCCACCCTCGCGGAGCTCCCGTTTGCAGCCCAAGGCGAAGGCCAAGCCCACGCTCAAGCAAGGCCTCTACGGACCAGCTACTCGTAAGTGCCTAAACTCGGTCTTTAGTTGTATACTTGCTTGAGATTCAATTTGATACGGGGTTGTAATAACGGAGCATAGTCTCCCCCCACTTGTAATAACGTGGCTTGGCACACCCACACACGTGCACTCCCTTAGTCGTGCACGATTTTGAACACACACGGGCCTAATCAGCCCCTAATACATAAATATATATATATTTTCATTTTTGAAGGGTTTTGCTTAAGTTGGGTGCGTTGTCTTTCAATTCAAGCACTCTCACACACATTGAGCTTTCGCTCTTATTTGAAAGACCCAAGTAAGGGCCGACCTATATTATTTGGGTTTCATTTCATGTCGTGTGAGTAAGTCTTTCAATTCAAGCACTCTCACACACATTGAGCTTTCGCTCTTATTTGAAAGACCCAAGTAAGGGCCGACCTATACTATTTGGGTTTCATTTCATGTCGTGTGAGTAAGTCTTTCAATTCAAGCACTTTCACACACATTGAGCCTTCGCTCTTACTCCCAAGACCTTAGTAAAGGCTTTATTGCAGCTATATTTGGGTTTCATTTATGTCGTGTGGGTAGTACTTCAATTCAAGCACTTTCACACACATTGAGCCTTCGCTCTTACTCCCAAGACCTTAGTCAAGGCCATACTGCAATTTATATTTGGGTTTAATTTCATGTCGTGTGTGTAAGTCTTTCAATTCCAGCACGCACCCACATTGAGCCTACGCTCTTATTTGCAAGACCCGAGTAAGGGCTCATATACATAATCTATATACATATCTCCCTTCGGTTATTTCCCTTCGGTTATTTCCCTTCAGTTATTTCCCTTCAGTATTGTCTTTACATTTCGGGTTTTCCCTTTGGAGTAGCGTGAGTTTGCATTGCATCTACGCCATACCACGAGGTAGGACGCATATTGCATCAAAGCAAGCCCCGCTCGAATTCGCTCACGTAGTGGAGTGTTCATAACACACAAACTAGGTGGCCCGAAAAGGGATAAAAGAAAAGACTTAGGCACGTGCAAATCCACGTGATCTAAAACATGCAATCGCATTCTAAAGACCCGAAATAGACACCTCGAACCGCCTCGTAGACTTTCTCTCCAAAAACTCGATTTTTGCAAAGCGTACAGACTGACCCTTGCGCATCGGTGCAAGAAGGTCTGCGACGACAAGAGCTTACTTGCTCACAGTCACCACGTTTAGAAGTCAGTGTTAAAAATATCTTCGCTAGCTTAGGTAAGCTAGCTGGCACGCCCTGTTTGCATACATAGGCCTTAGACACACGAGAGGATCCGCTCCAAGCCCTGAAAAAGGCAAAGAGGCGGGGATTTTCGCGCGTCTACAATTGTGTGCGTGGTCGTTCAATTCCACACTCACACACATTGAGATTTTACTCTTACTCCCAAGACTCTAATAAGAGCCATATTGCAATTCAATTTGGGTTTTACATTCCAAGTAGTGCGAGTTGTCTTTACATATACACACAAAACCCACGCACACGTTGGCGACCTTCGGGCCCATATATATATATATATATAGTTGTATTTCCCTTCCGCTATGTCTTTAAGATTTGGGTTTTAAGGTTCAGCTGTGTGAGTAGTCTTTCAATATATACACGACACACACTTACACAATTGAGCCTTTCCGCTCTTAAGATATAGCCATATTTCCCTTTTGCAATTTCCCTTACGCAATTTCCCTTCAGTTATGTCTTTCAATTTCGGGTTTTCCCATTCTGTTGTGTGTGTTTGCATTGCATATTCGCCATACCACGAGTTAGGACGCATATTGCATCAAAGCAAACCCCATACACCCGTGCAAAAATCGCCCAACTTAGGTCACTTGTGCACACACCTAGCTGGCCTAAATAGCGTAAAATTGAAAGACATAGGCACGTGCAAATCCGAGTGAAATAAAATCTGCAATAATATAAACAAATCCCAAATCAAACACTTCGTATATTTTCAAAGAGGTTACATTTATTCAAAATCGACTTTGCTAAGTGTATAGACTGACCCTTGCGCATCGGTGCAAGAAGGTTTGCGACGAAAAGAGCCTACTTACTCACAATCGCCCCAAACGAGTCAGATATTCAAAAACTTACTCCGCTAGCTTGAGTAAGCGTGCTGGCACGCCCTTTTTATAAAAGCGACTTAGACATACGAAAAGGTTCACTTAAGAACCCAGAGTGAAAATTTTCCGTGTCTATAGATTTGGCACGCCCGGTGGGACCTGGGCCTTGTGCAAAGTCAAGTCATACAAAGAAACCTCATGAAAATTTTTCAAAGAAAGTGTTTTAACTTTTGATTGTTGCATTTCATACTTAGGATTTTTGAAAGCATTGAAGCATGTCTAGTCCAGGTTCCTAGGAAGTGTCTAGCCATGGCTCATGCGCATCAAGTTCTCATTCTAGGAGGTTTTCGAAAAATCGAAACAAACTAGAAGAGATTGAGGACTTGAGAAGGGATTTTGAGGCCAAAATCGCTGCTCTCAGCCAAGAGGCTGAAGCAGCTGACTCATGTTCGTCAAATGGCGAACCAAAGGCCAAGAAAAAGTTTGAAAAAACTCGCAAACATAAAGAGACCTCCGCAATGGGAGGCAACCAATACCACGAGTCCTTCACACACAAAGACCGTAAAGCCCTATAGCAGTTGCTGAGAGGGCAAAACAAAGAAAAAAGAAGTTACGCCCTATCTGATTTCTTACCTGTAGACTATGAAACAGACAGTGATGATGAAATACCGAACTTCCATCGGTATGATGGCATGGGAGACCCTAGGTCTCACTTGCAACTTTTCTCTCATCGAGCCCACAAGAAAAAGAAGGACTCGATGAAATGGGCGTATTGGTTCCCTTTGTCCCTCAAAGGCACAGCTGCCAAATGGCTGGCTTCCTATGACCTTAGCCAGTTCGCTACTTTTGAAGAGTTAGCAAACTGCTTTATGCGGAGATTCTCGCATAACGTAGAAGTCACGCCGACTTTAAACGCATTGAGGGATGCAAAACAAGGCATGAACGAAGACGTGCATACGTTTATCGTTCGTTGGAGGTCTCTCCTTGGACAAGTGCGAGAGCCAATATCCGAAGGATGTGCAGTCATGCTCATCTTGGATAACTTTAAAAACAAATTGAAAACCCTTCTCTCCCTTCATGAAATCTCAACTTTTCATAAGTTGATAAAAAAAGCATCCCTTTTCGAAACAAATTTGAAAAAAGGGATTTATGATCATTTGTGGGAAGGAAGCGTGGTTTCAAAAACTCGCTTGGAGAAGCCCAACACTAATGGGCTACCCACCGTGGATAAAGGGGCAAAGCCCCACAAAATCGTCAATATCCGGGTGGATCCAAGCTAGGCAAGTGCTTCAAAAAACTTTGAAAAAATAGAAAATAAAAGGGAGAAAATTTTCCAAAAACCCTTCGAAAGACGGGAGTATACTCCACTGGGGCAACCAGTGTCGGAGGTCCTAGCCCTCCTACTTGCCCAAGGAATGATCGAACTCCTCAAAATTCTCGAGGGAGTCACTTCGAAAGGGGGATTTTTAAATTGATTCTGCAAGTTTCATCGGCTCAAAGGCCATGATACAAAGCGGTGTTTCTCCCTGCTTAATAAAATTGAGAACTTGATAGCAGAAGGCTGGCTTCAGGTCACTGAGGAACCCGAGCTTGCCCAAGCTATCTTTAGAGAACCCTTCCCCAAGCACGCAAGTACCAGTGGGAAGGGAAAAGAGGTATGTGCTCTCACAATTTCGAAGAGTCTAGCGCATACATATGAGTCTAGTTTCTCTACTTGTGCATCTACTCTCATACTTCACAAAAAGCCCACCCAAGTAGTCATCCGAGGACCACCAAGAGTTCCATCCCTGTTTAAGCCAGTTTTAAAAATTCAAGGTGCTCCAAAACTTTCGATTAGAGCCATGTTAGGTGCGAACCCTAGGTTGATCATGGGGGAGGTGACAAGATCTAGGAGTGTAGATGCAAAAAAAATCCTGCTCCTGGTTCTTAGGCCTGAAGCGAACCTTTTCGTGTGCCTAAGTCCTATTTAAACAAACAGGGCGTGCCAACTAGCTTACTTAAGCTAGCGAAGATATATTTTAAACCTGACTTCTAACGTGACGACTGTGAGCAAGCAAGCTCTTGTCGTCGCAGACCTTCTTGCACCGATGCGTAAGGGTCAGTCTCTACGCTTTTAAAAATCGAGTTTTTGAGTGTAAGAACCTACGAAAGCGGTTTGAGGTGTTTGATTTGGGTTATTTTTGGTATGATTTTTAGATTTTAGATCACGTGGATTTTGTAAACACCCCGAAATCCCACGAATTCCTCAAAACAACCTGGTTTCGTAAAAGCAGCCCCAAAGGGCCACTTTGAATCTGGAAACCCAGGAGCCTTCCAAACAACCCTGTACATATGTTTTGAACTCTATATTTCAAAAATATACAATATGGCTTTTAAAACCTTTTTAAAACATGTTTTGAAACCCCAAAGCAGCTTGGCCTAATACAGACAACACCAGGAAAGCTAAGGAGAGCCCGGAACCGGAGCACATGTCGAGCCCGGCACAGCAACTCTTGTATCAAATCCACACCCCCCAGGATCTCGAACGTCCAAGACCCTATTATCATCAAAACATCCTTTGAAGTCATCTCCGAAAGGCGAAAACAGAGGCGGACGATCATGTTGGCGAAGACCCAACGAAGATGGAGTACTGATGCTGTCAGACCCCACACAAACCGTTCATTTCGATCACAGCTCGAAGGAGTCAGAATTCAGTTTGGATCAGATCTGGACCATATATATCCAGATCCCAATCCAAACCCATGTATGGACTTAGATTTGGATTTGGATTCGAAAATCCAATCCAATATCCATATCCATGGCCCACATCACCTTCTCATAAATGGAGGTGGGGCCCACTTGAATTTCACGTGGGATTAAGGGCATGAGAGAGAGTGGGGGAGGATAAGATCAAGTGTGTGTTGTAATTAAGCTTGACTTGTGTGTCAAGTTTGGGGTTAATCATGTGGGTTAGCCTAATTAAGTGGGTTTAAGCTTGTAATTAGCCAAAACCTAACCTAGGGCTGCACTAACATGATATGATTAGGGTCTATGGGCCATGCAAAGGGAGCTCCTTCACCTAAACCTAACCAAAAACACCTAATCCTAGCCTTCTACCCTAATCCCATCCTAATCTGAGCCTAATCACCTAACCCACTTCCCTAATCCCGACCTAATCCCAACCTAATCACCTAAATCTGGAAGCCCCACCTTCCACCAGCCGGGTCCTCCACTTCCCAGCTCAGCCGACTCCCATCCTTGCTCCACTTGCCCCACAGCCCGCCACCACCAACACCACCACTCCAGCCGAGCACCGCCACCACCACCACACCGGCCGAATCCCATCCTGCGCATCCCAACCACCCGGCTCCTTTCTTCCATCCACCGCCCCTCTTCAATCACGGTTAGTACCCTATCCTCCACCTTACTCCTTCTCCACTCCCTCTCCACTCTCAGCCACCTAACCCACTACCATATCAACCTAAGGCCAGCCACTAGCCGCCACCATTCCCACTCGGTCAGGCCATAACTACCCTAACTACCCGCCACCACCTAGACACCTTAGCTCCATTCGGCCACCCTATCCGACTCCCTAAGACCTGCCCATATCACCCCACTATACCCACTACCACCTGACCCCATCTCCTAGCTAGTTCCCTTCCCTTACACCACTCCTAGCCACCCTAACAACCCGCCACCACCGAACTCCCCCAGTCGGCCACTCCAACCGACTGTCATCCTCTTCATTCGCCCAGCCATCTGCCAGTCATAACCCTCTCCTAGCTAGTTCCCTTCCCTTAGTGCCATACTCCCTTAGTGACCCTACTTAGGCCCTCTAGCCCAACACGCCAAAAACAGCCCTTCCCTAGCTACCCCAGCCAGCCACCTTCAAGGCGCCTCTTTCGTGCACCAAGGACATCCGGCCAGCACACCTTTGCCGTTCAATTCCGCGGAGCTCCCACTTGCAGCCCAAGGCGAAGGCCAAGCCCACGCTCAAGCAAGGCATCTTCGGACCAGCTATTAGTAAGTGCCTAACTCGGTCCTTAGTTGTATACTTGCTTAAGATTCAATTCGATACGAGGTTGTAATAATGGAGCATAGTCTCCCCCCGCTTGTAATAAACGTGGCTTGGCACACCCACACATGTGCACTCTCTTAATTGTACACGATTTTGAACACACACGGGCCTAATAAGCCCCTAATACATAAATATATACATATACTTTAATTTTCGTAGGGTTTTGCTTAAGTTGGGTGTGTTGTCTTTCAATTCAAGCACTCACACACATTGAGCCTTCGCTCTTATTTGAAAGACCCAAGTAAGGGCCGACCTATACTATTTGGGTTTTCATTTCATGTCGTGTGTGTAAGTCTTTCAATTCAAGCACTCACACACATTGAGCTTTCGCTCTTATTTGAAAGACCCAAGTAAGGGCCGTGTTATACTATTTGGGTTTAATTTCATGTTGTGTGCGTAGTACTTCAATTCAAGCACTCACACACATTGAGCTTTCGCTCTTATTCCCAAGACCTTAATCAAGGCCATACTGCAAGTTATATTTGGGTTTAATTTCATGTTGTGTGCGTAATACTTCAATTCAAGCACTCACACACATTGAGCTTTCGCTCTTATTCCCAAGACCTTAATCAAGGCCATACTGCAAGTTATATTTGGGTTTAATTTCATGTTGTGTGCGTAGTACTTCAATTCAAGCACTCACACACATTGAGCTTTCGCTCTTATTCCCAAGACCTTAATCAAGGCCATATTGTAGGTTATATTTGGGTTTAATTTCATGTCGTGTGTGTAAGTCCTTCAATTCAAGCACGCACCCACATTGAGCCTTCGCTCTTATTTGCAAGACCCGAGTAAGGGCCCATATACATACTCTATATACATATCTCCCTTCGGCATTTACATTACAAGTCATTTCCCTTCGGTTATTTCCCTTCGGTTATTTCCCTTCGGCATTGTCTTTACATTCGGGTTTTCCCTTTGGAGTAGCGAGAATTTGCATTGCATCTACGCCATACCACGAGGTACGACGCATATTGCATCAAAGCAAGCCCCGCTCAAATTCGCCCATGTAGTGGAGTGTTCATAACACACAAACTAGGTGGCCCATAAAGGGATAAAAGGAAAGACTTAGGCACGTGCAAATCCACGTGATCTAAAATCTATAATTGCATCTAAAAGACCCGAATTAAACACCTCGAACCGCTTCATAGGCTTTCTATCCCAAAAACTCTATTTTTGCAAAGCGTACAAACTGACCCTTGCGCATCGGTGCAAGAAGGTCTGCGACGACAAGAGCTCACTTGCTCATAGTCGCCACGATTAGAAGTCAGTTTAATATCTTTGCTGGCTTAAGTAAGCTAGCTGGCACACCCTGTTTATATAAATAGGCCTTAGACGCACGAGAGGATCCGCTCCAAGCCCTGAAAAGGCGAAGAGGTGTGGGGATTTTCGCGCGTCTACAGATTTGCACGTGCCTAAGTCTTTCTTTTTATCCCTTTTTGGGCCACCTAGGTGTGTGTTATGAACACTCCACTAAAATTTGGCGACTTTGAGCGGGAGTATGGGGTTTTGCTTTGATGCAATATGCGTCCTAACTCATGGTATGGCGTATATGCAATGCAAACTCACGCTACTCCAAAGGGAAAACCCAAATTTAAAAGACAATGCCGAAGGGAAATGACTTGTAATGGAAATTGCCGAAGGGAAATGACTTGTAATGTAAAATGACGAAGGGAAATTTCGAAAGGGAAATATGGCTATATCTTAAGAGCGAAAAGGCTCAATAGTGCAAGTGTGTGCTGTGTATGTATTGAAAGACTACGCACACTGCTGAACCTTAAAACCCAAATTGAAAAGACATAGCCAAAAGGGAAATACGTATATACTATATATGAGCCCTTACTTGGGTCTTACAAATAAGAGCGAAGGCTCAATGTGGGTGCATGTGAAAATGTAAAGACAACACACACGACTTCAAATGAAACCCAAATATAAATTGCAATATGGCCTTAACTAAGGTCTTGAGAATATGAGCGAAAGCTCAATGTGTGTGAGTGCTAGAATTGAAGTACTACGCACACAACATGAAATTAAACCCAAATAGAAATTGCAATATGGCCTTAACTAAGGTCTTGGGAGTAAGAGCGAAAGCTCAATGTGTGTGAGTGTATAATTGAAATACTACACACATGACATGAAGTTAAACCCAAGGATAGTATAACACGGCCCTTACTTGGGTCTTGCAAATAAGAGCGGAAGCTCAATGTGTGTGAGTGCGAGAATTTAAAGACAACACACCCAACTCAAGCAAAACCCTACGCAACTAAAAGTATATACATAAACTTATATATAAAGGGCTGATTAGGCCCGTGTGTGTTCAAAATCGTGCACAACTAAGAGCGAGGTAGGCTCAAGTGCACGTGTGTGTGGGTGTGCCAAGCCACGTTATTACAAGCGGGGGGAGACTATGCTCCGTTATTACAACCCTTTGGAAGTGACTCCTGTAAACACCCCGAAATCCCACGAATTTCTCAAATTCATCTGGTTTTGTAAAAGCAGCCCCAAAGGGATATTTTGAGTCTGGAAACCTAGGAGCCTTCCAGACAACCCTGTACATATGTTTTGAACTCTATATTTCGAAAACATACAATATGGCTTTTAAAACCTTTTTAAAACATGTTTTGAAACCCCGAAGCGGCTTGGCCCGATCAAGACAGGACCAGGAGAGCTAAGAAGAGCCCGGAACCGGAGCACATGTCGAGCCCGGCATAGCAACTCTTGTATCAAATTCACACCCCCAGGATCTCGAACGTCCAAGACCCTGTTATCATCAAAACATCCTTTGAAGTCATCTCCGGAAGGCGAAAACAGAGGCGGACGATCATGTTGGTGAAGACCCAATGCAGACGGAGCACTGATGCTGTCAGGCCCCGCACAAACCGTTCGTTTCGAATACAGCTCGAAGGAGTCAGAGTTCAGTTTGGATTCGATCTGGACCATATATATCCAGATCCCAAACCAAACCCATGTATGGACTTGGATTTGGATTTGGATTCAAAAATCCAATCCAATATCCATATCCATGGCCCACATCACCTTCTCATAAATGGAGGTGGGGCCCACTTGAAATTCACGTGGGATTATGGGCATGAGAGAGAGTGGGGATGGATAAGATCAAGTGTGGTTGTAATTAAGCTTGACTTGTGTGTCAAGTTTGGGGTTAATCATGTGGGTTAGCCTAATTGAGTGGGTTTAAGCTTGTAATTAGCCAAAACCTAACCTAGGGCTGCACCAACATGATGTGGTTAAGGTCTATGGGCCATGCAAAGGGAGCTCCTTCACCTAAACCTAACCCAAAATACCTAATCCTAGCCTTCCACCCTAATCCGCCCCTAATCCGAGCCTAATCACCTAACCTACTTCCCTAATCCCGGCCTAATCATAACCTAATCACCTAACCCACTTCCCTAATCACCTAACCCACTTCCCTAATCCCGGTCTCACTTGCAGCTTTTCTCGCGTCGAGCCCATAAGAAGAAAAAGGACTCGATGAAATGGGTGTATTGGTTCTCTTTATCCCTTAAAGGCACAGCTGCCAAATGGTTGGCTTCCTACGACTTAAGCCAGTTCGCTACTTTTGAAGAGTTAGCGAACTGCTTCATGCAAAGATTTGCACACAACGTAGAAGTCACGCCGACTCTGAATACCTTAAGGGATACAAAGCAAGGCATGAATGAAGACGTACATGCCTTCATTATAAGATGGAGGTCGCTTTTGGGCCAAGTGCGAGAGCCCATATCCGAAGGATGCGCAGTAATGCTCATCCTGGATAACTTTAAAAGCGAGTTAAAAACCCTTCTCTCGCTCCATGAGATTTCAACTTTCCAAAAGTTGATAAAAAAGGCTTCCCTTTTCGAAACCAACTTGCGAAAAGGGACATACGATCACTTGTGGAAAGGAAGTGCCGTTCCAAAAACCCGCTTGGAAAAGCCCATCGCATATGGGCTGCCCACGACGGACAAAGGGGCAAAGCCCCATAAAATCGCCAATGTCCGGGTGGATCCAGGCGTGGCGGGCACTTCCAAAAATTTTGAAAAGTTAGAAAATAAGAGGGAGCGAAATTTTCAAAAACCAATTGAAAAACGGGAGTATACTCCGCTGGGGCAGCCTGTGTCGGAGGTCCTAGACCTCCTACTTGCCTAGGGCATGATAGAACTCCCTGAAATCCCCGAAGGAGTCACTTCCAAAGGGAGGTATTTAAATCGATTTTGTAAGTATCATCGGCTCAAAGGCCATGATACCAAACGCTGCTTCTCCCTCTTAAATAAAATTGAGAACTTGATAGCAGAAGGCCGGCTCCAGGTCACTGCGAAACTTGAGCCACCTCAAGCTATCTTCAAGGAACCCTTTCCCAAACACGCCAGTGGCAGTGGGAAAGGAAAGGAGGTATGTACCCTCACCATTTCTAAGGTACTTGTGCAAAAACCAGAACCTGGTCGACCTACTTGTGCGCCCATTCTTATACTATACAAGAAGCCCACCCAAGTCATCATTCGGGGACCACCAAAAGTGGAAACCCCGGTAAAACTAGTTTTAAAATCCAAGGTTCTCCTCAGCTCATCCTTAGAGCCAAATTTAGCGCGAACCCTAGGCTGGTCGTGGGGGAAGTCACTAGATCCGGGAGGATCTATCAACCCCCGCACCTTGAAGGTGCTCAAAAGGTGGTCAGTGTGCCTGGCCCCTCAAAAGCATGTATCCCTAGTGTTCTGCCAAAAGTAGATAAGGACAAAGTCATCCTAAATCCCTATGACTTCGAAAACCACCTTTCAAAGATTCCTATTCACATGTCTATCCTAGAGCTTATAAAAACTTCGCCTAGGCATAGACTTGTATTAGAGAAAATTCTAGAAAGGGCCAAGGTTGATTCGAACATAAGTCTGGAATCCTTGTCTGCCCAAGTGGCTTTATTAGGAGCAAAATCGCCCATCACTTTCTCGGAAGATGATGTAAATAGACCCTACGAAACCCATAACCAGGCCCTGCATATCGAGGTGGTTCTAAACAACCACTCTCTAGACAGGTGCCTAGTCGATGGTGGAGGAGGGCTCAACATCCTTCCACTTCATGTGGCATACAAAATCGGAGTCACCTTGACTTCAGTGAACCCAAGCCCCATCGTTATCACTGGATACGATGGGAATGCGTCTAGACCTTTAGGATCCATCGAACTCCCAATGGAAACGGGAGGGATCGAACACACGGGGGTGTTCCATGTCTTGGACATCCACCCCCATTATAACCTGTTGCTGGGAAGGCCCTGGATACACAGTTTGTGCGCTGTGCCATCCACCTTCCACAGGTGTGTCAAGATCCCTTTTAGGGACCAGGTCGTAGTGATCCTAGGTGAGAGTCACCCACAGCTTCAGGGGATCATAAACTCCCCTTGTTTATCAAGCTCCCAGGCCCATGAGGCTAACCTGGGGCAAATTATGGTTGAGCCACCTCGACTCGTGTTAAACAACCCTAGGAAGGTTGTATGTGTGAAGGGGCCGCCCAAAGCAGGCCCCCTCCCGACTTTAATCCTTCTAGGAAAACCCAAGCGTTCCCTATTTCCAAAGCCCCTGGACAAGAGGCCATACGAGCATAATATGGATGATAGCATGTTCCAGGACCACGATTTATATCAAACCTTTTAAAAAAACAAAAAGTCATGGAACATGTTGTTAAACATGGGCTACACGCCCTACAAGAGTCTAGGGGCACAGAACCAGGGTCTCCTAGAGCCCATCCTTCCTAGGGCCAACCCAAGCCGATATGGGATCGGCTATACTCCCCGAATACCGTCGGAGGCACCCCCTGTGACCACCTGGGTCAAGGGTGCCCCGGAGCCTGCCTTAGAAGAGACCTACGATTTAGATCTCCTATTCCGAGTCTAACCCGTAGTGTTTTCCCTTTGTAGGTATGACGGAAGATCCCTTTTTCTAAAAAAACAAAAACATTTGAAAACCTTAAAATAAAAAAAATCGAAAAATAAGAAAAACCAAAAACAATGGAAAAACAAAAACTCGAAAAAAGAGTGCTGTGTATAGTTCCCAAAGTTCTTGTTTTACAAAATCCCAAAAAAATCAAAAATTTGGAAAATACCAAAAAGATTTTGTACATAGCTGCTCCTGGTAAGACTTTGGCAAAAGAAAAGGATTTCGAAAGAAACGTTGTCTGCATAGCCAGACCAAAAATTTCGAAATCACTTGAAAATCCAAGTACAAAACCACGTCATTTTGAAAACCACACATCAAATTCCCTCAGGTCTATAGCCCACGAGAATGATCAAAGCCCAAAAGTGGATCCCCTTGAGGAAGATCCCACTTCTGAGCTCCCAGAATTTCATAAGATTCTCGATTTTGAAAGACCTTCCCAATCAGTAGGAGGAGATTTCATAGAGGTGGACCTAGGGGATGATTCCAATCCCAAAACCATCAAAATAGGCGCATGCTTGCATGAAACTGAAAGGTTAGCATTCATTGCATTTCTACGAACCTATTTAGATGTGTTTGCATGGACGTATGAAGACATGCCGGGCATAGATCCCAGCATTGTCGAACATCGTCTTCCCTTAGATGCAGGTGTAAAACCCATAAAGCAGAAGCTTAGGAAAATACACCCGAATGTACACACGCAAGTCAAAGAGGGTTTAGAAGATCTGCCAAAAGCCGGATTTATAAAACCCATTGCCTATTCTGATTGGTTATCAAATATCGTTGTAGTTCGAAAAACCAATGGGAAAATTCGAATATGCATCGATTTCAGAAACCTGAATAAAGCCACTCCTAAGGATAATTATCCTTTACCAAACATAGATTTGATAGTCGATAGTACTGCAAATCATGAAATGTTTTCATTCATGGATGGCTATTCAGGCTATAATCAAATCAAACTAAGTCCACGAGATCAGGGTAAGACCGCCTTCACAACCCCATGGGGCACGTACTGCTATGCAGTCATGCCCTTTGGTTTGAAAAACGCCGGCGCAACATACCAACGAGTCATGACCACGATCTTCCATGATCAAATTCATGAGCTTGTAGAAGTGTATGTAGATGATCTCTTGGCAAAATCCAAAACCTGATGCACCCATATCGAATGTTTATAAAAGATTTTCGAAAGGCTTAGGCTTTACCAAGTAAAGCTAAACCCTCAAAAATGTGTGTTCGGGGTAGAATCAGGGAAGCTTCTAGGCTTTATGGTAAGCCAAAGGGGAATAGAAGTTGACCCCTCTAAGTGTCGAGCCATCATAGACATGGCTCCACCCTCCAATCTCACCCAAATCCGTAGCCTCCAGGGTCGATTATAATCCGTTCGCCGATTCATATCGAATCTGGCCACTAGATACGAACCCTTCAACAAACTGTTGAGGAAGGGCACGAAATTCTTATGGGATGACAAATGCCAAAAGTCCTTCGAGAGACTGAAGGCATACTTGGTTAATCCCCCCATTTTGAATCCTCCAAAGCAAGAAAAACCGCTTTTATTATACATCTCCGTGCATGCAAATGCTTTAGGAGCCCTGTTGGCTCAATACGAGGATGACACCCCTAAGGAGTATGCCATCTACTATATTTCGAAAACTCTCTTGGCTTATGAACGAAATTATCAAGCCATGGAGAAGACGTGCTTGGCCCTAGTCTGGGCCTGCCAGAAATTCAGACACTATTTCCTAGATCATGAGATCTGGATAGTGTCCAAGCTTGATCCAATCAAGCACTTGTTTGAAAAACCCATTCTCACGGGTAGATTGGGCAAATGGCAACTCCTTCTAATGGAGTATGATCTGAAATACCATCACCAGATCTCCATTAAGGGGCAAGCCCTAGCAGATTACGTGGCTGAATTCCCCTTAGAGGACGCATATCCCACTCTTGTCGAAATGCCTGATGAAGGCATATTGCAAAACCATTTTCAAAACCACATTTTGGCAAATTCTTTCGAAAACCAAGTGTGGAGGATGCACTTCGATGGGGCACGAAACCAACGAGGGGCTGGTGCCGGGGTCATCCTAATCTCCCCTGAAAAGGGCGAGATTCCCATAGCAGTCCGCTTAGATTTCGAATGTTTCAACAACGTAGCTGAGTATGAAGCACTCATACAAGGCTTAAGGATTTCGAAAACTCTAGGGGCATCGTGCATTGAGGTCTTTGGAGATTCGCTCCTTGTCATAAACAAGGTTTTAAAAATTTGGCAAGTACGTAATGAGAAACTACTTCCATTTCACGAGTTGGCCACTCGATTGGTCCAGTCCTTCCAATCGTGTAAACTCACACACATAGGAAGAGAGGACAATGGCATTGCCGATGCCCTCTCCTCCTTGGGTTCAGCCCTGAAGGTCGATCCCATTTCAGGGACCAGATCTTTGGAAATATGGCATGCACCCCACTCATCCACACACGACTTGGATATTTGCCAAAACAACCTAGAGTCTATTGAAAAACCCTGGTTTTATGACATAAAACAATTTTTAGAAAATGGGGGATTCACCGAGGATGCCACATCCAAAGATAAGGCATTCATTCGTAAGATTTCGACCCGATACACCATTCTGGGTGGGGTCTTATACAAAAAGAGTTTTACCGGCATTCTGCTTAGGTGTATCGACCTAGAGGAGGCTAGGATAGTGATGCATGAGTTCCACGATGGAGAATGTGGAGGTCATGTTAATGCCAACATGATGGCAATGAAAATACTTAGAGGGGGCTATTTTTGGTCCACCCTGAAAAAGGACTGCCACGATCATGTTAGGATGTGTCATCCATGTCAAGTGCATGGGCACGCCATTCATATCCCATCATCTGCATTGCATTCCGTGGTCAGCCCCTGGCCATTTACCATGTGGGCGTTTGACATAGTAGGCCCAATATTTCCAAAGGCCTCGAATGGGCATCGATTTATTTTAGCAGCCACGGAGTATTTCTCCAAGTGGGTGGAAGCCATTTCCCTAACCAATGTAATGGGGCAACATGTGGTGGCTTTCATCCGGAGGAATATCTTGCCTCGATTTGGGGTTCCACGAGACCTTGTGTCTGATAATGGTACCCCATTCAAGAACGAGCGGATGGTTAAGTTGTGCAACACGTATGGCATAACTCACCACTTCTCCTTGCCCTACTACCCTCAAGGCAACGGCCAAGCCGAAGCCACAAAGAAGACTCTCATTAGCATAATTGAGAAAACCTTAGAGAAGGGTAGGACGTGGCACGAGAAGCTGGATGAAGCTTTATGGGCTTATAGGACTTCCATCCGGACTCCCACGAATGCCACACCATTCGAATTGGTCTATGGCACGAACGCCATTCTTCCCATTCATACTCAACTGCATTCATTCCATACATCCATAGCACTCGACCTTCCCCTAGAGACGCTTCAGCATGCTAGGATGGCCGAACTAGATTTGCTAGATGAGAGGCGACTCCTTGCCATGGGCCATGCTCGTGCATACCGGCAAAGGATAGCCCGACATTATAGGAAGCACATGAGACCTCGCCACTTTGAAGTGGGAGATCTGGTTTTTAAAACTATCCATCATCGTGGCCCACACCCCCTAGGCAAGTGGCACCCCAACTGGGATGGACCCTATGTTGTACGAGCAACCACTACGAACAACTCGTATTGGTTGATCGATGTAGAAGGTAGGAATTTAGCAGATCCTAAAAATGTTCAATACTTAAAGAAGTATCATGTATAGGATCTGGATTAAATTCCATTTTTCGAAAAATATTAGGGATAGCTGCCCTGAGACATGTGAATAAGGTGCAAAAGCAAACTCGTGTGACCCTAAGTGAAGAGAATTCGCACTTGTGAAAGAGTGGAGTTTTCAAAATCGTGGTTACATTTCAAAATCCTTCTTCTTACAAAGAAAGGCCTAGTTCAACATAGCAAGATACTTGCAAGTGGTACGTGCTATTTCTAAATAGGCTGATCTGGAATGGATCGAGTGTAGGCTTGGGATAAGTCCTCCCCTCTTCTCTTCTCCTTCCAAAAGGAAAACAACGGCCCAAAACAAAAGAGAATTTCTCATTCAAAGTCTCTTTCCAAAAGAAAGAAACCAGAATTTAAAAGAAAAATCGATTCTCTTATAAAAAAGAGGGATTAAAGAAAAAATACTCCCAAAGGGAGACCCTCGATGAAAAAAAGGAAAAAGAGGCCAAAAAGCTCAAAAAGAGCAGTTTTCCGCCTTCTGTGCCTCAAACCACGGGACGCTTCAGAAGGGACCGTGGTATCTCTTTCCCATCCCTGGCTTATCCCAAGCTAAAGCATGGTTCATTTCGAGGAATCCTAAAGTAAAAATAGGATTTACTTACTTGAATTTCATCTTGTTTGAGAATTCGACGTTTCTAGTAAGGTGTAGGAATTTGAAATATGCCTTGTTTTCTTATAAAACCTCCGCGAGTGTTAAGACTCAAACAAGGGAAAGCACGAAGAGCTCGAGATCCTTAGGATCGAGGCTCAAGACCGTTGTCCCTTTTGTAAATAACTTTTGTAAATAAGTTTTGAAAACCGAACATCGAACATCATAGGATTTGCTCACTTGGAGCAGTAGGCCTTGTAAGTCTCTAGAGTTCGACCACATCTGGTCTCTGGGAGGTCGCCACTCTTGGCACCACACCCATGTCATTTGCATTCCACGCATGGTACTTGCATGAACATGATCCCATTTAGGACCAGATCCATGTAAGACCCTTTGGCGTGATATCTCCTCCTACCAGAGTTTGTAAATTGAGATTTTTGCTAAAAATGGGGATGATCCCATGTTCTTCGTGGATAGATCTAGGGAGACATTGAAAGGGGTGTTTATCATCTTTGCCCTTATCCAAATCTATTTGGACAAGGCCAAAGAGGGGCATCTGTAAACACCCCGAAATCCCACGAATTTCTCAAATTCATCTGGTTTTGTAAAAGCAGCCCCAAAGGGCTATTTTGAGTCTGGAAACCCAGGAGCCTTCCAGACAACCCTGTACATATGTTTTGAACTCTATATTTCGAAAACATACAATATGGCTTTTAAAACCTTTTTAAAACATGTTTTGAAACCCCGAAGCGGCTTGGCCCGATCAAGACAGGACCAGGAGAGCTAAGAAGAGCCCGGAATCGGAGCACATGTTGAGCCCGGCACAGCAACTCTTGTATCAAATTCACACCCCCAGGATCTCGAACGTCCAAGACCCTGTTATCATCAAAACATCCTTTGAAGTCATCTCCGGAATGCGAAAACAGAGGTGGACGATCATGTTGGCGAAGACCCAACGCAGACGGAGCACTAATGCTGTCAGGCCCCGCACAAACCGTTCGTTTCGAATACAACTCGAAGGAGTTAGAGTTCAGTTTGGATTGGATCTGGACCATATATATCTAGATCCCAATCCAAACCCATGTATGGACTTGGATTTGGATTTGGATTTGGATTCAAAAATCCAATCCAATATCCATATCCATGGCCCACATCACCTTCTCATAAATGGAGGTGGGGCCCACTTGAAATTCACGTGGGATTATGGGCATGAGAGAGAGTGGGGATGGATAAGATCAAGTGTGGTTGTAATTAAGCTTGACTTGTGTGTCAAGTTTGGGGTTAATCATGTGGGTTAGCCTAATTGAGTGGGTTTAAGCTTGTAATTAGCCAAAACCTAACCTAGGGCTGCACCAGCATGATGTGGTTAAGGTCTATGGGCCATGCAAAGGGAGCTCCTTCACCTAAACCTAACCCAAAATACCTAATCCTAGCCTTCCACCCTAATCCACCCCTAATCCGAGCCTAATCACCTAACCTACTTCCCTAATCCCGGCCTAATCCTAACCTAATCACCTAACCCACTTCCCTAATCCTTCCCTAAACCTAGGTTAAATTCCCTAAACCTAGCCTAATCCTAGCCTAATCACCTAACCTAGCTCACTAAACCTCACCCTAGAACCAACCCACCTAACCAAACCCTAAACCCCTAAACCACCCCTAGCCCATCCTTCATCTCACCTTCTCCACTCCCTCTCCACTGTTAGCCACTTGCACTACCACCACCTGCCCCCACAGCCAGCCACTTGCTACCACCCTTCCCATTCGGCCAAGCCTTAGCCATCCTAACTACCCGCCACTACCTAACCACCCTAGCTACACCCGGCTACCCCATCCAACTCCCTAAGAATTGCCCCTATCACCTCACCACAACCATCACCACCTTACCCCATATCCTAGCTAGTTCCCTTCCCTTACACCACTCCTAGCCACCCTAACTGCCCGCCACACCAAGTCTCCCTAGTAGTCGGCCACTTCAACCGACTGCCCCATACTCATTCGGCCCTTCCATCCGCCAGTCCCATACTTCCCCTAGGCTCTCCCTTAGACACTCCCTTAAGCTCTACCTTAGTGCCATACTCCCCCAACACTACACTCCCCCGAGTGACCTTACCTAGCCCCTTTAATCCCACACGTCAAGGCGACACCCTTGCTTGCAGCCTGCCACCTTCAAGGCACCCGGCCAGCACCCCTTGTCGCTCAACCTCGCGGAGCTCCCTTCTGCAGCCCAAGGCAAAGGCCAAGCCCATGCTCAAGCAAGGCCCCTACAGACCAGCTACTAGTAATTGCCTAACTCAGTCTTTAGTTGTATACTTGCTTGAGATTCAATTCGATACGGGGTTGTAATAACGGAGCATAGTCTCCCCCCGCTTGTAATAACGTGGCTTGGCACACCCACACACGTGCACTCTCTTAGTTGTGCACGATTTTGAACACACACGGGCCTAATCAGCCCCTAATACATAAGTATATACATATACTTTCATTTTTGTAGGGTTTTGCTTCAGTTGGGTGTGTTGTCTTTCAATTCAAGCACTCTCACACACATTGAGCCTTCGCTCTTATTTGAAAGACCCAAGTAAGGGCCGACCTATACTATTTGGGTTTCATTTCTGTAGACGTGGTTTTATTTCAAATCGTGGGATCCGAAATCAAACCCTCGAACTACGTCAGGTTGCGCGAGCGTGCCAGTTAGTTTATCAAAACTAACAAATTCTGATTTTCTGACTTCTAAGAACGATTGTGGACAAGTGAGATCTTTTCGACTTAGACCTTCTTGAACCGGCGCTCAAGGGTCAGCTTAGACGCTTGAAATTTGTTTGAATCCGTTAATTCGAGAAAGGAAAAACCAGATTTTTCAATAGTTTCAGATTTGTGTTTAAGTTCTTGATTTCTGAAAATTTTCAGATTCTGAAAGTTGTAGAATCTGTTCAGTTCCAAAGACTTGTTCTTCGAATTTTTAAAAATACTTCTGATTCTCCAAAAATTCTAAAACTTTTACAGAATAGAAACACGTGTGTGTAGAATCAGAATATATTTTTATTTTATAATTTTGTTCTTTATTTCATGAGAATTAAATACAGAATCAGAAACTGTTATAAAATTCGGAACAGCCCTGTTTCTGTGAATCAGAAGCTCAGAAAAACAGCAATATCTCAGCACTCAGTCATCCAATTTCGATAAAACTTGTTGTGTTAGAAAGATACGGATGTTAGGTTTCTAAAGAATTAAATTTCATCCAATTTCATTCAGTGGTTAAAGAGATATGGGCAAGAGAACAGAGGTCTGTTACTGAACGTTCTGTTTCTATAAAACGCAATCTGGATTTTGTATAAACTTCACGGATCTAATTGGCTAGGCAACAGTTCATAAAAATTCCTCAAAATTTTATCTAAGAACGTCTGATATGTCTAGATTATTCATGCAAAATTTTGAAGCAATTGGCTTATCCGTTTGTCTATAAAAATTCCGTGATCAGATGCGTGTGCACAAACAGTTTCAGAAACCAAGTTTTGCAGAAAATTTCAGAAAGTTCCTAACGTGATTCTAGAACGAAATTCAACCTGTATCAGTCCTAATGATGCATGGAAATCATCTAAACATGGATTTTAATTCCGTTCATGAAGGAATCATGCATGTTTGTATCGATATAAATGAAGAACATGGGCTCAAGGCCTTGATTCATGTACAAATTTCCAGAATCTGTGCTTTTTCAGATTCTCATGAATTAAAACCAATTTGTGCAAGAATTCCAACCTGTGTGAGTGAGAGGAGACGTAGGAGCACTTCGCCGGACGATCGTCGGACGTCGGAACCAGGCCGGACTTCCTTCTTCTCCTTCTCTTCCTTTCTCTCTCTCTCTCTCTCTCTCTATTTCTCTGAATTTTCGGACTGAACCTCTTGATGCTCGTTGGTTGATCGTCGCTGGTTGATCGTCCCTGCAGCACCTGGGGAAGCCTTTTTATAGGCTCTGGCTGTGATTTGGATAAGCTAGATGGTTGGGATTTGGATGAGTTCGGTTTTGATTGTGCTGATAAAATCTTATCTGAATTGGTTTCATCTTATCTGGAATGTGATCTCCACAGGATCTGTATTGCTGAACTTTATCTTGAACGTTACTTTGTAATTTGAATATCATATGCATCTGATCTCTTGTGAATTGGTTGGGACGTTATCTACAGTTGATAACGTTATCTGCATTTGATGATTCCTTTATCTGGTAAGCTTTGAATCGTTATCTGATTAGGCTTTGATTTCATCTGAGTTAGGTAAGCCTTGAATGTGATCTCTATTGCAGATATGGCTGAATCGTTGTGGCTAGAAGTTGTTGACAACATTCAGTTGGAAATCGTTGAAGGTTGTTGAGGGCTGATTTGCTGCTGAGCCTGAGGCTGTAGTTGCGGCTGTGTCTGGAGCTGCGCTTGTTGGTTCACTTGCTGCGTTACGGTAAGACCTGATGGAGAGCCGACCTGCTACTGGACTGCACCCACTAGTGGTTGACGGCAATGCAGCGATGGCAGTCCTGTTGTGTGTTTGCCCAAACATCAACATTGTTCTGCTGCATCATCCTCAATTTTGCAGCCACAACCGGATTCATGCACAGGACGCTGCTGACATTGGAAGTAGGATTGAGACCCACCTGACCCATATTGCCCAAGCTAGTAAGTGCACCCATCACCTTTCGCATCTGTGGCTGCTGTTGCTGTTGCTGAAGTGTCTGCAGTTGCAGGTTGTTGGAATTGTTGACAATCTGATTAGCAACGTGCGCACCCACTGGATTTAGTTGTGCAAGCGAGTTGTTTGAGCCAAGAGTGGATGATCTTTGTAACTGCAAATACTGCTTTCATCTCGGCCAAATGCATTTGGTACTGTGTTTCTCTTTGTCGTTGTCACAGCCACTGCACGTACCAAGGTGGAGCCGCGGCATAGTAGCTCTTTGAAATTCGTTTTGATTTTGGTGAAAACATTTTTGTTACGTAACAAGGCCAATTTGGAAATTCAGCATGATGAAACTGAACACGTAACATAAGCAAAACACTATTGATAACCACTTCTAAGGAGCTGATGATTTCACATGATGATTTCAACTGAATCTCTTAATATTACACATATAAGAGCATTCAAAGAATCCCCATTATGTGCGCATCTGCTGTGAAAGTGATTATGTTCATGCCTACCTATTATGAAATTGTTAAGTAAGGCCCATGTTACGTTTTTTGAAAATCAACTATCATGCTCATTCAATCATTTCCACGAGTGTTGGGATATTAAAATTGCTCTTATAATAACATATCAATAGCATACCAGTAACAAATGACGATGCAAATTGATGTATATCAATACTAATTACCTCGATACCCAAACATAACGTAGACACGTTACGAAAGGCATTTGATACCAAACCTTCATTTTTGGAGGCTTTCGTTCTTGCTTCCACCTTTCCTTTCTTTTGATAATACCGACCTTGCCCTCTAGAAATTGGTTTCTTTCTAAACATGAGCGTTTCTTTTTGGGAAGCTCACTTTCCCTTTTTAACTCCCGTTTTCCTTTTTTGGGCGCCCACCGTCCTTTTCAGGTATCAACTTGTCTTTTTGATACCTGTATCTTTTCAAAAGGCAAGCTTTCAACATACTTTTCATCATAAATCTTTTAAGGAAACAAAATCCTGCTTTTCCCAGTACTAAGGGCAAAATCGTCATTTTTCAAAATTTTGTCAAAACTCAAAACTTTCAGAACGGAAAGCATTCTTTCATCATTTTAAAGCTTTCATAAAATTTTGGTACAAAACAAACTCGTTTAGTGCCTTTTTCCTTCAAAAAAACCCCAAAGTTTGCCAAAATGGCCACTTTCCTAAAAAGGTAAGAATTTTAAAAGAAAATTTTGGGTGTCTACGGATGCCCCTCTTTGGCGTTATCCCAAATTTATTTGGATAATGTCAAAGAAGAAAACACCCATTTGCTTTTCTTCCTTAGAGACATCTTGAGCAAATGTGATCCCCTTTTGTTCCATGACATCTCTTTTCTTGGAATGACTATTATAAGGAGATTTTCTTTTGAGAGACTGAGACAAAACTGACTTTCATGCCTCTATGGACGACTAGTACATGTATGCCTATGTCAAAAAGTTATGGGATCTATGAACTACTAGTTTATGTATGCATGTTCCAAATGTTATGGGATCCATGGACTACCCGTTTATGTATGCATGTTCCGAATGTTATGGGATCCATGGACTACCCGTTTATGTATGCATGTTCCGAAGGGAGGAGATTAGCAACATTCCTATATTCTCATCTTCCACTAGGCATCCTAGCAACCCATAAGTATACCATACCAACCAAAAACAAAGTAGACAGATCATAAGCTTACAAAGAAGAGGTAGAAGAAAATTTTGCAGAAAATAGCTGTATAATATTTAATCTACAAAATTATACTTTTTCATATCTGCTATTCTGAAAAAGCAGTTTTAATTTATTTATCAAAATATATAAAGTAATGGGTAGGGGGAAAGGTGGAGCTGAAGAGGACGAGAACCACAAATCGTCAAGTGACATTTGCAAAGAGAAGGAATGGGTTGCTCAAGAAGGCTTATGAGCTCTCTGCTCTCTGTGATGCTGAGGTTGCCCCCATTATCTTCTCCAACCGTGGAAGCTCTATGAGTCTCTGCAGCTCTAGGTACCTATATATTACAGCTTGATATTATGCTTCTTCTTTGTGCCACACCTTCTGTGTTTCCTTGTTTGAATCTGTGGTGTGGTGCCTTGGGAAATTTTTTTGTTTTCTGGGTCTGGCTTGATTTTCTTTTCCTTGTTTCATGGGATGCTTAAATTTTTTTTTTTTCTTCTTCTTCTTTTTTTTTTTTTTTTTTTTTTTTTTTTTTTTTTTTTTTTTTTTTTTTTTTTTTTTCTTCTTCATGAAAAAAAAAAAAAAAAAAAAATTTAATAAATGCGTTTTTTTTTTTTTTTTTTTTTTTTTTTTTTTTTTTTTTTTTTTTTTTTTTTTTTTTTTTTTTTTTTTTAATATTTTTTTTTTTTTTTTTTTTTTTTTTTTTTTTTTTTTTTTTTTTTTTTTTTTTTTTTTTTTTTTTTGCTTCTTGAAGAAAAAAGGCTGTATTAAAAAAAAAAAAAAAAAATGTGCAAAGTGTTACGTAAATTTTTTTTTTTTTTTGGTATAAAATATAAAGGCAGCATATATAAAAAAAAAAAAAAAAAATTTTTTTTTTAAACGCGCATAGTAAAAAGTAAGCAAACAGTGCGCGCACAAGCATGACGTGCGGCTGGGCAGCGCGGCGCTAATAAAAAAAAACCAGCTATTTTTTTTTTTTTTTTTAAAAAAAAAATGTGTGTTGTTTTGCTTTTTTTTTTTTTTGTTTATTATTGTTTTTTTTTTTTTTTTTTTTTTTTTTTTTCACAGCCGAAAAAAAAAAATTATTTTGCATGCCAGAAGAAGCATATTTAGTTTTTTTAAGTACGCATTTTTTTTTAAAGCGCGCGCGCACATGCGCGTTTTTTTACAAAGGCATTTTTTTTTTTTTTTCACATTTCAAAAAAAAAAAAAAGTAAAAAAAAAAAAAAATGAAGAAAAAAAAAAATTTCTTCTTTTCAATAAATGTGTGTTTTTTACTTCATGAAGGAAACCTTAAATTTTTTTTTTTTTTTTTTAAGGGGGGTCAAAAACTTCAAGGTAATGGTTTCATAATCCATAGTAATCTTTGATATAAATGTCAAAAGAAAGAAAAAAAAGGATGCGTTGTTTTTTTTTTTTTAGTAAAAATGCCAAAAACCAGCCATGTTTTTTTTTTTTTTCAATTAAAAAAACTGTTTTTTTTTTGAAAAAAAAAAAAAAAACTTTGTCCAAAATACATAAAGAAAATAAGAATTTTTTTTTTTACAGAAAAATATTTTATATTTTTTAGAACCACAAAGTTTTTTTTTTAACATGCCTTGTAGGTAAAACGTCATTTTTTTTTTTTTTTTTTTTAGGCACAACAACATTTTTTTTGCCTTTTTTTTTTTTGCCGTCAGCATTAATAAAAACCATACAAATGCCGTCGGGCATCACAATTTTAAGTAAATTAAACAAATGTTATTAAACACACATGCCGCCACACACGGCATACAGAAACTTTTTTTTTTGTTATGAAAGGCACAAATAAAGGCTACATCAACCTTAAAGCACCACATACAATATTCTTCACGAATGAAGCTTTTTTTTTTTTTTTTTCGCATTTCAACAAAAACGCAAATTACCATCACAAAAAAATTACGATAAACATATATTTTTTTTTTTGTCAGCACAAACATTTTTTGTAAATAGTTGTTAACAAAAAAAAAAAAAAAAAAAAAAAACATCGCCAATTTAGAATATGCAAAGAATAAAAAAAAAAAACCAATATTTTTTTTTTTTCATGCATTTTTTAGGATTTTTTTATAAAACTTTTAAAAAAAAGTATACACAATAGGGTTTTTTAGGAAAATTAAAATAATTAAAAAAAAAAAAAAAAAATTCACAATAATAGTTTAAAAAGCAATTTTTTTTTTTTTTTTACAAACACATTTTTTTTTAAAATACAATATGCGCCGCCGCGCAAATGCTTTGTTTTTTTTTTTTTTAACAGCGAAGCCGCCAGGTTTTCATTTTTCTTTATTTTTTTTTTTTCATTGAGAAGCCACAGCCGAGCTGATGCGCCATGCCGTTTTCATAGTGCGGGAAAATTTAGCATATTGCCGTGCCGTTTTTTTTTTTTTTTTTTTTAATACATATATAGAAGTGTATATATATATTTTTGTTGCACAATTTATAAAAAAGCACATCATATATATATACATTACACATGGTCATTACACCACAAAATATATTACTGTTATTAAAGGCTGCGTAGAAGCCTTTCTGGTCACACATTACTCTTTAGGCCACAGTGTGCCATACAAAACAACTAAGTTACAATAAATATTACCACAGGTGCATAGTTACTTTTTTTACGCACATTAATGTTGATGTGCATTACACACATTTTTTTTTTTCATTGTTACAAGCATACACGTTTTTTTTTTTTTCACATAGTGTTATATACATTTGTTATATAATATACAGTGTGTAATATATTATTGGAGAGATATGTTGCGGTAACAATGCTGTAATATATATGTATGTTTTTTTCACAGTTACATATATTTTATATATATTTTTTTTTTTTTTTTTTTTTTTTGTAGAGCAAAAGAAGCCAAATTAAAAAAAAAAGTGGTGGTAAAGAAGATTACATTTCATGCCTCATTTTTTTCATATGCACCGCAGAATGTTTCAGGTATTTTATAAGCAAAATTTCCATTTACCAGCACTACCTTTATTGGAAATTTGAATTTTTTGCTAAAAAAAATTTTTTTTTTGAGCATTTTTTTTTTTAAGTACATTATAACCCTAAAACCCATTATTGACCTATGAGTTCAGCATTTTATCCTCAATTTCATTTGCAAATCACAACTCGATACTTATTGCTCCATATTTTTTTTTTTCTGTGTTTCGCCACTTCGAGACGTTGGTAGATCGAAATTAAAATGCGAAATTTTAAATTAAAAAATATGAGCTTGTGGATCTAGTACAAAAAAGTGGAGGATAAAAAAAAAATGTTTTTTTTTTTTTTCAGATGCACATGCGCACACACATAGTCGCATGGATTTGACGCCATAACCTTTTTTTTTTTTTTTTTTTTTTACATACGTGTAGTTTAGGTAACGGTGTGTTATGATATTGATTTGATACACAAGGTGGGGCCCGATATGTTTTAGCGCAAACCTCGGTGCAGGTCCGCAAACATTAAAACACTCTTTTTGCCACGTATGTTACAAATGAGTTTTTTTTACATAACATAAATGATTTTTTTTTTTTTTCGACATGTTTATAATGTATTAATACATTACATTTTTTTTTGTTTTTGTACCGAATATTATTTTTTTTTTTTTTTTTTTTTTTTTTTTTAATAATACCTTACACATCATGTTGTTAGATGATTACCCAATAATGCCATGCAATCTATTCCAATAAAGCCAACGTTTATACCGTAAGTATGTTACGATATCTAGATTTCATTTCTACAGACAACTATTGTGTTTACAATTAAATTTCGTTTCAAAGCAGAGATTTAGATATGAACACCATTTTTATTTTAAAATTTTTTACAAAAACTCAAAAAATGTACGATCATATGTATTTTTTTCAAATTATTAGGCCCAAAATAATATTTTTCATATTTTTTTTATGTACCCACAATAATAAGACTTTTTTTATCCGGTAAAGTGATTTTTTTTTTTTTTTTTCATGTTTTTATTACGCCATTTTTTTTGAAATTTTTTTATTGTTGCGCTTGAGAAGCTAACAATAGAGTACTTGGAGTATTATATTGTTTAAAAAAAGATACAATATTATGTTTTCGCCATATATTACCAGCATCATGATTTTTTTTTTTTTTTTTTTTTTTTTTTTTTTTTTTTTTTTTTTTTATTTATTTGCTCACGACTTTTTTTTTTTAAGCCGCTACACATATTCACGTATAAAATAAAAAAATGGTACTGGGTCCCATTACATTCCACCATTACAAATATTAATGCATACATAGAAGGATGCGTATGATAATTTAAAAATGTAGTTTTTTCTTTAAAAAGGCATACACTACCAATATTGCTATGCAAAGCTAAATTTTTTTACATATTGGTTTTCAGCGCTTTTTTTTTTTTTTACAAATACTAGCTAGTAATTATTAGACTCTTTTGATAAATATACACATGTCATATAGTCGTTTCTTCACACACCCATTATTACGCGTTATTTATACCACGCCACACACTAGATCATAACTAATTAGTAACTTTAATAATTTTAAGTTTTCACCAGGCAATTAATTGTTTCTTCTTTTTCATTACCATTTAATTAATAAAGATACGTTTTTGCCATTATTTATTTTTAACATCGATCAACCATAAATATGGATATTGTTTTTTTAGGGATTTTTTTTACATATGTATTATTATCATAATAATATTGTATACAGTTACATTTAATAATATACATTTTTTCTTGATCATTGCTATTTTTTTTTTTTTTTTCGCTTCATTGGATTACCAGTTTTAATCCCACGGTCATGATAGCAATACAAGTCTTTGGCATGTTATTTTTTTTTATTTTTCGCTGATTTTTATGCACCATGTTCAACCATGTATTATATATTTATATATATGTCGTTCACATTGGTATATGACGTTATTTTGTAAAGTATGACATACTAAAAGAAACAAGATACCCATATAGGTGCAATAGAAAAACTAGCATTTTCTCAATATTTATTACACATATTTACGTCAGTATTATTTTTTAAAAAAGAAAAAAAGCTCGCTGCCAATACATTATTTTTTTTTACGTTAATAATACAATAAATGCTTCTATTCATTTATATATATAGAGAAAAAGACATACATACGTCGCCATGGGGTAAATATTTTTTTTTTTGTATTTTTCCCAAAAGAGGGATCTTCCATCAAACCTGCAAAGAAAACACTATGAATTAGACCCCAAATAAGATGTTTAAACCATAGGTCTCGGTTTTAGCGGGTTCTAAGGCACCCTTAACCCAATTGGTTTTGGGTGGTGCTCGGGTGGTATGGATAGGCTATATCCTAAACCATGGCGTCCTATATTTGGCATGGGTGTAATGGGTTCTAGTTTTCCTTGGCCTTGAATCCCCAATCCTTGGTAAGGAGTATATCCCATATTTAGCAACATCTTCCAAGGTTTTTTGAATTTTGAAAATTTTTGATATAGAGGATGATTTTGGAAAGATGAATCATCTATGGCAGGTTTACTTATCCTAATGGTTCTTTTGGGAAGATGGAGGGATTTGGAAAGTTTTGTCTCGCCTAAAATACGAACTACTCTCGTTTTGGAAGGTTTAGCTATTTCAGGGAGGTTTATTTTGGCAGTTTCCCGATTGGTCTTTACTTCCTGGTTTGGCTCCCCTGATATACAAGGAAAGGTTTGTATTCCATTCAATTGAGGATGGTCTTCTCCAAAAACAACCACTACCTGATTTTTCCATGGGATTTTGAGGCACCTGTGGAAGGTGGATGGGACGGCTCTAAGAGAGTGTATCCATGGTCTTCCTAATAATAGGTTGTAATGGGGATTTATATCCAAGACATGGAATAATCCCTCGTGAGGTATTTGTCCGACTTTCATGGGTAACTTTATGGAGCCTAAGGGGTTGGATGGGTTCCCATCATATCCTGTAATGGTTATGGGACTTGGTTCAAGCATAGAGGTAGAGATTCCTATTTGGAAAGCCACATGGAGGGGAAGGATATTAAGGCCTCCTCCTCCATCGACTAGGCATTTACTAATAGGGTAGCCGTTTAACATAACTTCTATATGGAGTGCTTGGTTATGGATCATATCATACTTTCCCAAATCATTCTCTGTGAATACAATGGAAGTTTTTGCAAAGACGGGAAAAAACAAGGTAGATAGGGATTCAGGGGATATCGTAGTGTCGACTCTAGTCTTCTCTAAAATCTCCTCTAGGACTCGTCTATGCTTGGGGGAAATTTTTATCAGTTCCAAGATAGACATGTTTATGGGGAGTTTAGAAAGATGCATTTCTAGGTCATAGGGGTTTATTACCCCACCCTTTTTATCGACACCCTGGGATGAGTTTGGTATGCATGCTTGTGGGGGGCCTGGTAGAACGACCACTCCCTTGCTTGTTTGTTTTGCTAAGTGTGGGGGTTGGTAGATCCTCCCGGATCTAGTCACTTCCTCTACACTATCCCTAGGGCTCGTTCCTATTTTGGCTCTAACTTGGTGTCTCGGGACACCACTACCAAGGCTCTAGCCGGGGGCGGGTTTCTAAGTGCTCCTCGGATCACTGTTGCTTGGGCATTTTTTATTTCAGAAAAGTGTGGTGTGTGAGGTGTGGGATGCACGATATGCACTGCATGATTAGAGTGTGATAGGGAGCATACCTCTTTTTCCTTCCCACTCGTACTGGCGTGGTTAGGGAAGGGTTCTTTAAAAATGGCCTAGGGTGACTCTGGCTCTTCAGACACGTGCAGCTTACCTTGCTTGATCAAATCCTCTATCCTATTCTTCAGGGTGTAGCAGTGTTGGGTATCATGGCCCTTGAGCCTATGATATTTACAAAACTTGTTTAAAAACTTTCCTTGGGGTGGTGCCCCTTCGGGAATCTCTGGGAGTGTTGTGAGACCTTGTGCCAATAGGATGTCTAGGACCTCCGTGAGTGGTTGTCCTAGGTTAGTGTACTCCCTTCTTTCAAATCTCTTTTTATTTTTTTGGTTCTTTTCGAAATCTTTTTGCCTTGAAGGTTTTGGGGGTCCTGCTAAACCTTGCTCTACTCGAACATTAGCCACTTTTGGTACTTTTATCCCTCCCTCTGGTGCATGTGGCCCATATGCCCCAGGTTTTTCAAATTTTTTTGGAAAACTTTTTCCTTTCCATAAATCTTCATAAGTTCCCTTTTTCAAATTGGTCTCGAAAAGGGAAGCTTTCTTGATCAATTTTTGGAAAGTAGAAATCTCATGTAAGGAAAGAAGGACTTTCAAATCAGTTTTGAAATTGTCTAGGATGAGCATCACTGCGCACCCTTCGGAGATAGGTTCTTTGACTTGCCCCAAGATTGATCTCCATCTAACGATAAACGCGTGGGCGTCTTCGTTAGGGCCTTGTTTGGTGTCCCTCAATGTATTTAAAGTGGGGGTAACTTCAACATTGTGCGAAAATCTTTGCATAAAACAGTTGGCTAATTCTTCAAAATCGGCAAACTGGCTTAAGTCATAAGAGGCCAACCATTTTGCAGCACTCCCTTTTAAAGAATGAGGGAACCAATAGACCCACTTAGAGGAGTCTTTTTTCTTTTTATAGGCACTTCGGGAGAAAAGTTGGAGATGAGACCTAGGGTCTCCGTTTCCATCATAACGGTGGAAGCTGGGTATCTCATCATCACTATCGGTTTGGTAATCGAAAGGTAGGAAATCTGATAAGGCATAGGATTTTTTCTCATGTTTTTGGTTTTTCAAAAGTTGATGTAGAGCCTTTCGATCTTTCATGGTGAAGGATTCGGGTTCAAGTTCTTCTTCAATTTTGGAAACGACCCTAGGCTTCCTACAGTGGTTTGATTTCCTATTCGTTTTGGTTTTCCTATCATGGGAAGAGCAGGATTCGACTGCTTCAGCTTCTTGGCTTAAAGCGTCGATTTCTTCTCTTAGTACCTTTATTCCCTCCCTTAGGGCAGCGAACCTGTCTCCTTTTGAAAAGCTTTTTGAAATTTTGTTCGAGCAGCGGCTGGTAGAGCGGGAGACCCGGCTGGATACCTCACAAGATCCTTCTGAGCTCGACATGATCAACCTGTATACAAACTTACCACGAATCTAGAAACTTTGTTAGCATAACAGATTCCAACAAATTTCAATTAGATATCTCGCAAGATCCTTTGGTACTTGGCAGGATCAACCTGTTTAAGCCAACTTATCACAAACCTGAAAATTGAATTAGTATAATGGATTCAAACAAAATTTCAAAGTCTCAAGTCCCACCGGGCGTGCCAAATCTGTAGACGTGATTTTATTTCAAATCGTGGGATCCGAAATCAAACCCTCGAACTACGTCAGGTTGCGCGAGCGTGCCAGTTAGTTTATCAAAACTAACAAATTCTGATTTTCTGACTTCTAAGAACGATTGTAGACAAGTGAGATCTTTTCGACTTAGACCTCCTTGAACCGGCGCTCAAGGGTCAGCCTAGACGCTTGAAATTTGTTTGAATCCGTTAATTCGAGAAAGGAAAAACCAGATTTTTCAATAGTTTCAGATTTGTGTTTAAGTTCTTGATTTCTGAAAATTTTCAGATTCTGAAAGTTGTAGAATCTGTTCAGTTCCAAAGACTTGTTCTTCGAATTTTTAAAAATACTTATGATTCTCCAAAAATTCTAAAACTTTTACAGAATAGAGACACGTGTGTGTAGAATCAGAATATATTTTTATTTTATAATTTTGTTCTTTATTTCCTGAGAATTAAATACAGAATCAGAAACTGTTATAAAATTCGGAACAACCCTGTTTCTGTGAATCAGAAGCTTAGAAAAACAGCAATATCCCAGCACTCAGTCATCTAATTTCGATAAAATTTCTTGTGTTAGAAAGATACGGATGTTAGGTTTCCAAAGAATCAAATTTCATCCAATTTCATTCAGTGGTTAAAGAGATATGGGCAAAAGAACAGAGGTCTGTTACTGAACGTTCTGTTTCTGTAAAACGCAATCTGGATTTTGTATAAACTTCACGGATCTAATTGGCTAGGCAAAAGTTCATAAAAATTCCTCAAAATTTTATCTAAGAACGTCTGATATGTCTAGATTATTCATGCAAAATTTTGAAGCAATTGGATTATCCGTTTGTCTATAAAAATTCCGTGATCAGACGCGTGTGCACAGACAGTTTCAGAAACCAAGTTTTGCAGAAAATTTCAGAAAGTTCCTAACGTGATTCTAGAACGAAATTCAACCTGTATCAGTCCTAATGATGCATGGAAATCATCTAAACATGGATTTTAATTCCGTTCATGAAGGAATCATGCATGTTTGTATCGATATAAATGAAGAACATGGGCTCAAGGCCTTGATTCATGTACAAATTTCCAGAATCTGTGCTTTTTCAGATTCTCATGAATTAAAACCAATTTGTGCAAGAATTCCAACCTGTGTGAGTGAGAGGAGACGTAGGAGCACTTCGCCGGACGATCGTCGGACGTCGGAACCAGGCCGGACTTCCTTCTTCTCCTTCTTCTCTTCCTTTCTCTCTCTCTCTCTCTCTCTCTATTTCTCTGAATTTTCGGACTGAACCTCTTGATGCTCGTTGGTTGATCGTCGCTGGTTGATCGTCCCTGCAGCACCTGGGGAAGCCTTTTTATAGGCTCTGGCTGTGATTTGGATAAGCTAGATGGTTGGGATTTGGATGAGTTCGGTTTTGATTGTGCTGATAAAATCTTATCTGAATTGGTTTCATCTTATCTGGAATGTGATCTCCACAGGATCTGTATTGCTGAACTTTATCTTGAACGTTACTTTGTAATTTGAATATCATATGCATCTGATCTCTTGTGAATTGGTTGGGACGTTATCTACAGTTGATAACGTTATCTGCATTTGATGATTCCTTTATCTGGTAAGCTTTGAATCGTTATCTGATTAGGCTTTGATTTCATCTGAGTTAGGTAAGCCTTGAATGTGATCTCTATTGCAGATATGGCTGAATCGTTGTGGCTAGAAGTTGTTGACAACATTCAGTTGGAAATCGTTGAAGGTTGTTGAGGGCTGATTTGCTGCTGAGCCTGAGGCTGTAGTTGCGGCTGTGTCTGGAGCTGCGCTTGTTGGTTCACTTGCTGCGTTACGGTAAGACCTGATGGAGAGCCGACCTGCTACTGGACTGCACCCACTAGTGGTTGACGGCAATGCAGCGATGGCAGTCCTGTTGTGTGTTTGCCCAAACATCAACATTGGTCCGGTGACGGGTATTCCACCCAGATTGTCAATGGGTCTCCTCATCATTGTCGGGCCCAACATCCCCTGCCCTCTGTTCTGCTGCATCATCCTCAATTTTGCAGCCACAATCGGATTCATGCACAGGACGCTGCTGACATTGGAAGTAGGATTGAGACCCACCTGACCCATATTGCCCAAGCTAGTAAGTGCACCCATCACCTTTCGCATCTGTGGCTGCTGCTGCTGTTGCTGAAGTGTCTGCAGTTGCATGTTGCTGGAATTGTTGACAATCTGATTAGCAACGTGCGCACCCACTGGATTTAGTTGTGCAAGCGAGTTGTTTGAGCCAAGAGTGGATGATCTTTGTAACTGCAAATACTGCTTTCATCTCGGCCAAATGCATTTGGTACTGTGTTTCTCTTTGTCGTTGTTACAGCCACTGCACGTACCAAGGTGGAGCCGCGGCATAGTAGCTCTTTGAAATTCATTTTTGATTTTGGTGAAAACATTTTTGTTACGTAACAAGGCCAATTTGGAAATTCAGCATGATGAAACTGAACACGTAACATAAGCAAAACACTATTGATAACCACTTCTAAGGAGCTGATGATTTCACATGATGATTTCAACTGAATCTCTTAATATTACACATATAAGAGCATTCAAAGAATCCCCCATTATGTGCGCATCTGCTGTGAAAGTGATTATGTTCATACCTACCTATTATGAAATTGTTAAGTAAGGCCCATGTTACGTTTTTTGAAAATCAACTATCATGCTCATTCAATCATTTCCACGAGTGTTGGGATATTAAAATTGCTCTTATAATAACATATCAATAGCATACCAATAACAAATGACGATGCAAATTGATGTATATCAATACTAATTACCTCGATACCCAAACATAACGTAGACACGTTACGAAAGGCATTTGATACCAAACCTTCATTTTCGGAGGCTTTCGTTCTTGCTTCCACCTTTCCTTTCTTTTGATAATACCGACCTTGCCCTCTAGAAATTGGTTTCTTTCTAAACATGAGCGTTTCTTTTTGGGAAGCTCACTTTCCCTTTTTAACCTCCGTTTTCCTTTTTTGGGCGCCCACCGTCCTTTTTAGGTATCAACTTGTCTTTTTGATACCTGTATCTTTTCAAAAGGCAAGCTTTCAACATACTTTTCATCATAAATCTTTTAAGGAAACAAAATCCTGCTTTTCCCAGTACTAAGGGCAAAATCATCATTTTTCAAAATTTTGTCAAAACTAAAAACTTTCAGAACGAAAAGCATTCTTTCATCATTTTAAAGCTTCCATAAAATTTTGGTACAAAACAAACTCGTTTAGTGCCTTTTTCCTTCAAAAAAACCCCAAAGTTTGCCAAAATGGCCACTTTCCTAAAAAGGTAAGAATTTTAAAAGAAAATTTTGGGTGTCTACAATTTCATGTCGTGTGTGTAAGTCTTTTAATTTAAGCACTCACACACATTGAGCCTTCGCACTTATTTGAAAGACCCAAGTAAGGGCCGACCTATACTATTTGGGTTTCATTTCATGTCGTGTGTGTAAGTCTTTCAATTCAAGCACTCTCACACACATTGAGCCTTCGCTCTTATTTGAAAGACCCAAGTAAGGGCTGACCTATACTATTTGGGTTTCATTTCATGTCGTGTGTGTAAGTCTTTTAATTCAAGCACTCTCACACACATTGAGCTTTCGCTCTTATTTGAAAGACCCAAGTAAGGGTCGACCTATACTATTTGGGTTTCATTTCATGTCGTGTGTGTAAGTCTTTCAATTCAAGCACTCTCACACACATTGAGCCTTCGCTCTTATTTGAAAGACCCAAGTAAGGGCCGACCTATACTATTTGGGTTTCATTTCATGTCGTGTGTGTAAGTCTTTCAATTCAAGCACTCTCACACACATTGAGCCTTCGCTCTTATTTGAAAGACCCAAGTAAGGGCCGACCTATACTATTTGGGTTTCATTTCATGTCGTGTGTGTAAGTCTTTCAATTCAAGCACTCTCACACACATTGAGCCTTCGCTCTTATTTGAAAGACCCAAGTAAGGGCCGACCTATACTATTTGGGTTTCATTTCATGTCATGTGTGTAAGTCTTTCAATTCAAGCACTCTCACACACATTGAGCTTTCACTCTTACTCCCAAGACCTTAGTTAAGGCCATACTGCAATTTATATTTGGGTTTAATTTCATGTCGTGTGTGTAAGTCTTTCAATTCAAGCACGCACCCACATTGAGCCTTCGCTCTTATTTGCAAGACCCGAATAAGGGCTCATATACATACTCTATATACATATCTCCCTTCGGCATTTATATTTCAATTCATTTTCCTTCGGTTATTTCCCTTCGGTTATTTCCCTTCAGTATTGTCTTTACATTCGGGTTTTCCCTTTGGAGTAGCGTGAGTTTGCATTGCATCTACGCCATACCACGAGGTAGGACGCATATTGCATCAAAGCAAGCCCCGCTCGAATTCGCCCATGTAGTGGAGTGTTCATAACACACAAACTAGGTGGCCCGAAAACTTTTTGCTCAAGATGGTTATTTCTCTCCATGAGATGACATCCGACTTTAATAAGCTAAATAGGTTTGACAATGACAATTTCTTATAGTAGCAAGATGCACTTTTTTATTAACACTTTAAAGGTCATGTATGTTCTCACTACCCTCAAGGCCGGAGGAGAAGGATAATGACTCTTGAAAAAGTAGTAAATGACAAAAGTGGGATAATGATGATTATATTTGTATGGGGCACATCCTTTACTGTATGTCAGATGTTTTATTTGATACCAAAAATAAGAATGCACAAAAGACCTATGGAACAAACTTGAAGTGAGGTATATGATAGAGATGATACACGTAAGAAATTTCTTGTTACTTGTTTTAATAATTATAAAATGGTAGATGATAGATCCATTATAAAGCAATTATATAAGCTTGAACAAATTTGAATAATTTCAAGCATTATAAGATGAGCATGAATGAAACCATCATTGTCTCTTCTATTATAAACAAACTTTCTTTTTCTTAGAAGGATTTCAAAAGAACTTACATATAGGAATAAAGATATTTATCTTGAGTAAATGACTAATTATCTTAGGTTTAAGGAAGAATAACGAAAGTGAGATGATTCTAAAGATCAATCTACTAAAATAGAAATCTCATTAGAAATTTCATGTTATAGAGGAAGCTAAGTCTGTAAAGCCTTAAAAAAGAATTGAAGATTTCAAAAAAATTCATGGAAACAATGGTAGGAACACTAAACCTAAGAAAAAGAAAAATCGATGCTACCATTGTGGAAAATCCGATTATTATAAGAGTAAATATTGATATTTGAAAAAGTTGAAGAAAGATAAGAGTCTTAATTCTTCCAAGGACAATCTTACTATTATATCAAAAGTGAGTATGATAAAAGATATTAACCTTGGTGGGTAGACTTCGATGCTACTCGCTATGTGTGTAAAATCCAAAGTCTCTTCAAAACTTTAGTAGAAGGACAAACTGTTTTTATACATGAGCAATGCTTCTACAACTCAAATGAGGCACATAGATGGTTGAACTCAAACTTACTTTAGGTAAAGTTCTTACTCTTAAGATATAAAAAAAATTTGGTTGGTTTCCTTATTTAATAAGTATGAGTTTAAAAGTGTATTTGAGGGTGATAAGTTTATTTTGTCTAAGGGTGGCATATTTGTTTGGAAAAGTTATCTCTGTGAGTCTATGTTCAAATTGAATCTCAATAATAAGGATGTTTATGCTTATATTGTCGACTTATCTAGTTTGAGGCATTTTCTTTTGGGGCATTTAAACTTTAGAAAATTACATAACATCATTAAATTGGATTTGATTCAAAAAATGAAAAGTCAATATATTCATGTTTTACATTTATGCATACCAAAAACACTACTCTCATTTCCAAAAATTGAAAGAAGCTTCAAAATTTTATATTTAATTCATTCAAATGTTTGTGATTTACATTGTTAGCAAACGATAGGAGGGAAAATATATTTTACAAATTTTATTGATGATTATATTAGATTTTATTATGTATATTTAATGTATGCAAATGATGAAGTTTTGATAAAGTTTAAGATTTTCAAAACACAAGTAAAACTTCAACATGAAACTTTCATTTAAGTATTTGAGAACTGATAGGGGAGGAGAATGATATAATCCTAGATATTTTATGTTTGTAAGAATCGTACATCAAACTACATCTCCTAAATAGTGTGATAGAAAGAAAAAATAAAGTTTTAGAAGAAATTGTAAATTCTATGGTGTCATATTTTAATTTATCAAATACTTATTATTTTATTTTAAATCAAATTCCAAATAAAAGAACCGGATTGTCTCATATGAAGTCTAAAATAGAAGAAGTCTTAACCCAAACATTCTCAAAGTTTGGAGTTGTAGGGCTATTGTTAAAGCTTCAGAACCCAAAAAAAGAAGTTGGGTGAAAAAAAATTAGGTATATATCTTATTGGATATGCACAATATAGTAAGGCATATAGTAGTTGGATTTAAAAGCGTCGGAGTCATGTCGAGTTCAGACTCCAATGAAGTGTCTAGCCGGTTCCCATGCTCTTCAAGTTCTCATTCTAGAAGATCTTTGAAAAATCGAAAACAAAAAGAGGATACGAGGCCAAGATCGCTGCTCTCAGCCAAGAGGCTGAAGCAGCTGATTCGTGTTCGTCACATGGCGAACCAATAAAGGCCAAAAAGAAGTTTGGAAAAACTCGTAAACACAAGGAGACCTCCGAGTTGGAAGGAAACCAATACCTCGATTCCTTCACTCACAAGGATCGAAAAGCCCTACAGCAGTTGCTGAAGGGGCAAAATAGAGAGAAAACAATGTACGTCCTGTCTGATTTTCTCCCTTTAGATTACGAAACAGACAGTGACGACAAAATACCGAATTTCCATCGGTATGATGGCATGGGAGACCCTAGGTCTCACCTACATCTTTTCTCTCGTCGAGCCCACAAGAAAAAGAAGGACTCGATAAAATGGGTGTATTGGTTCCCCTTATCCCTCAAAGGCACAACTTCTAAATGGCTAGCTTCCTACGATTTGAGCCAGTTCACAACTTTTGAAGAATTGGCGAACTGCTTCATGCAAAGATTTTCACACAACGTAGAAGTCACGCCTACATTGAACACTTTGAGAGATACGAAGCAAGGTATGAACGAAGATGTGCATACATTTATCGTTCGATGGAGGTCTCTCCTTGGGCAAGTACGAGAACCCATATCCGAAGGATGCATAGTAATGCTCATCCTGGACAATTTCAAAACTGAATAGAAAACTCTTCTTTCTTTACATAAAATCTCTACTTTTCATAAACTGATTAAAAAAGCATATCTTTTTGAGACGAATTTGAAAAAAGGGGTTTACGACCACCTGTGGAAAGGGAGCGTAAATTCAAAGACTCACTTGGAAAAGCCCAGCAATTACGGGCTACCCACCATGGACAAAGGGGAAAAACCCCACAAGATCGCCAATGTCCGGGTAGATCCAAGGCTGGCGAGCACTTCAAAGAATTTCAAAAATTTTGAAAACAGAAAAGACAAAACAATACAAAAACCATTTGAAAAACGGGAGTACACTCCACTGGGGCAACCTGAGTCGGAGGTCCTAGACCTCCTACTCGCCCAAGGCATGATCGAACTCCCTGAAATCCCCGAGGGAATCACTTCCAAAGGGAGGTTTTTGAATCGATTCTGCAAGTATCATCGACTCAAAGGCCATGATACAAAGTAGTGTTTTTCCCTCCTAAACCAAATCGAGAACTTGATAGCAGAGGGCCGGCTCCAGGTCACTGAGAAACCGGAGCCTGCCCAAGCTATTTTCAAAGAACCCTTCCCCAATCACGCAAGTACCAGTGGGAAGGGCAAAGAGGTATGTGCTCTCACGATTTCAAAAAGTCTAGCGCGTACATATAAGTCTTGTTTTTCCACTTGTGCATCTACACTCATCCTTCGTAGGAAACCTGCCCAAGTAGTGATTCGGGGACCACCAAGAGTTCCGTCTCCCATTAAACCAGTTTTGAAAATTCAAGGTGCTCCAAAACAGTCGATTAGAGCCATCTTAAGCATGAACCCTAGGTTGATCGTGGGGGAAATGACAAGATCCAGGAGGATCTATCAACCCCCACATCTGCAAAATGCTAAAAAAGTGGTCAGTGTGCCTGGCCCTTCAAAAGCGTGTATTCCTGGAGTTCTGCCCAAAACGGACAAAGGAAAAGTCATTTTGAACTTGTATGATTTCGAAAACCATCTTTCAAAGATTCCCATTAACATGTCCATCCTAGAGCTGATACAAACCTCGCCTAGGCATAGACTCATGTTAGAGAAAATTCTAGAAAAAGCAAAGGTTAGTTCGGACATAACCCCAGAATCCTTGTCCAATCAAGTGGCGTCCATAGGTGCAAAAACACCTATCATGTTTTCGGAAGAGGATCTCGAAAGACCCTACGAAACCCATAATCAGGCCCTACACATCGAGGTGGTATTGAATCACCACTCTCTAGATAGGTGCCTAGTTGACGGGGGAGGAGGGCTCAACATCCTTCCGCTTCACATAGCACATCAGATTGGAGTCACCTTGACTTCCATGAACCCAAGCCCCATCGTAATCACTGGATACGATGGAAATGCGTCCAGACCTTTAGGATCAGTTGAACTTTCCATGGAAACAGGAGGGATAGCTCACGTGGGGGTATTCCATGTTTTGGACATCCACCCCCACTACAACCTATTGCTGGGAAGGCCTTGGATACACAGTCTGCATGCTGTGCCGTCCACCTTCCATAGGTGTGTCAAAATCCCTTTTGAAAACCAAGTCATTGTGATCCTAAGTGAGAGTCATCCGCAGCTTCAGGGGATCCAAAATTTCCCATGCTTTTCAAGTTCCCAGGCCTACGAGGCCAACTCAGGGCCAACCATGGTCGAGCCACCAAAGCTCACCCTTCAGATACCTAGGAAGGTCGTACACATCCAGGGGCCGCCCAAGGCTGGCCCACTCAAAACACTAACCATCCCAGGAAAATCCAAGCGTCCACTATTTCCAAAACCCCTGGACAGAAAACCTTATGTGCATAACATGGACGATAGCAAGTTCCAGGATCATGAATTATATGAAAATTTTTCCAAAAACAAAAAATCGTAGAACATGTTATTGAACATGGGGTATATGCCATACAAAAGTCTAGGGGCACAAAATCAGGGTCTCGTAGAACCCATCTTGCCCAAAGCCAACCAAAGCCGACACGGGATCGATATACTCCCAGAATACCACCAGAACCACCCCCTGTGACCACCTGGGTCAAGGGTGCCCTGGAGCCTACCCAAGCGGAAACCTACGATTTAGATCTCTTGTTCGGAGTCTAACTAGTGGCGTTTTTCCTTTGTAGGTATGATGGAAGATCCCTCAATCAAAAATCTAAAAACATTTGAAAAACTTGAAATTCAAAAAATTGAAAAATCCCAAAAACCAAAAACATTTGAAAAGGTCAAAAACTCGAAAAAAGAGTTGTTTGTATAGTTCCTAAAGTTCTTTCCTTACAAAAATAAAAAAAATCAAAAATTTGCAAAATACCAAAAACAAAATCCTGTATTTAGCAGCTCCTGATAAAGGTTTTGAAAGAAAAAAGAATTTCGAAAAGAAAGTCCTCTTCATAAGAGGACCAAAATCTTCAAAACCTGTAGAAAATCCAAAACAAAAACCAAGTGTTTGCAAAAACTATGCGTCAAGTCCAAATTCCCTAGGATTTAGAAGTCTTGAGAATGATCAAGGCCCAGAATTGGATTCCTTTGAGGAAGATCCTACTTCTGAGCTCCCTAAATTTCATAAAATTCTCGATTTTGAAAAACCTTTGAAATTAGTAGGAGGGGATTTTATAGAGATAAACTTAGGGAATGATTTAAAGTCGAAACTCATTAAGGTAGGCACATGTCTGCATGAGCATGAAAAAGCATCATTCATTGCATTTTTGAAAGCCTACGTTGATGTGTTTGCATGGACATATGAAGACATGCCGGGTATAGACCCGAATGTTGTAGAGCATCGTCTTCCCTTAGATTCAGATGCAAAACCCGTAAAACAAAAGCTTAGGAAGATACATCCGAATGTGCATTCACAAGTCAAAGAGGATTTAGAAGATCTGTTAAAAGCCGGATTTATAAAACCTATTGCGTATTCTGATTGGTTATCCAATATAGTTGTTGTTCGAAAAACTAGTGGAAAAATTCGGATATGCATAGATTTCAGAAACCTGAATAAAGCCACCCCCAAAGATAGTTTCCCTTTACCAAACATTGATTTGATAGTCGATAGTACTGCAAATCATGAAATGTTTTCATTCATGGATGGCTATTCAGGATATAACCAAATCAAACTAAGCCCACGAGATCAGGCTAAAACCGCTTTTACAACCCCATGGGGCACGTATTGCTATACGGTCATGCCCTTTGGTTTGAAAAATGCTGGCGCCACGTACCAGAGAGCTATGACCTCGATCTTTCACGATCAGATTCAAGAGCTCGTAGAGGTATATGTAGATGATCTCCTGGCTAAGTCAAAAACTCGATGCACTCATCTTGAATGCTTACAAAAGATTTTCGAAAGGCTTAGACTTTACAACATAAAGCTAAACCCTCAAAAATGCGTATTCGATGTAGAATCCGGTAAGCTTTTAGGATTTATGGTAAGCCAAAGGGGCATAGAAGTCGACCCCTCTAAGTGTAGAGCCATCATAGACATGACTCCACCCTCCAATCTCACGCAGATTCGTAGCCTCCAGGGTCGCCTACAGTCCATTCGTCGGTTTATCTCAAACCTGGCAACTAGATGCGAACCCTTTAACAAGTTGTTGAGAAAGGGTACAAAATTTTTATGGGATGACGAGTGCCAAAAATCATTTGAAAGGTTAAAGGCGTACTTAGTTAATCCCCCTGTTTTAAACCCTCCAAAACCAGGAAAACCTCTTCTACTTTACATTTCTATGCATGCGAATGCCTTGGGAGCTCTGTTAGCTCAATACGAGGATGACACTCACAAGGAATGTGCCATATACTATCTTTCGAAAACTCTCCTGGCTTACGAAAGGAATTATCAGGCCATGGAGAAGACGTGCTTGGCCCTAGTTTGGGCCTGCCAGAAATTTCGACACTATTTCCTAAATCATGAGATCTGGATAGTGTCCAAGCTTGACCCAATCAAGCACTTATTCGAAAAACCCATTCTCACGGGTAGATTGGGCAAATGGCAACTCCTTCTAATGGAGTATGATTTAAAATACCATCACCAGGTCTCCATTAAGGGGCAAGCCCTAGCAGACTACGTGGTTGACTTCCCCTAGAAGATGCGTATCCCACACTCAATGAAATGCCTGATGAAGGCATATTGCAAAACCATTTTCAAAACCACATTTTGGCAAACTCTTTCGAAAACCAAGTGTGGGAGATGCACTTCGACGGGGCATGAAACCAACGAGGGGCAGGTGCCGGGATCATCCTCGTATCCCCCAAAAAGGGAGAAATCCCCATAGCAATTCGCCTAGATTTCGAATGTTCCAACAATATAGCCGAGTATGAAGCACTCATACAAGGTTTAAAAGTTTCGAAAACTCTAGGGGTAGCATGCATCGAGGTTTTTGGAGATTCCCTCCTTGTTATAAACCAAGTTTTAAAAATTTGGCAAGTTCGAAATGAAAAACTGCTTCCATACCACGAATTGGCCACTCGACTGGTCGAGTCGTTCCAATCGTGTACTCTCACACATGTGGGAAGAGAGGATAATGGCGTCGTTGATGCCCTCTCATCCTTGGGTTCAGCTCTAAGGGTCGATCCCACTTTGGGAACCAGACCCCTAGAAATATGGCACTCACCCACTCCTTCCATACACGATTTGCAAATTTGCCAAAATAACCCTAATTCTGATGAAAACCTTGGTTTTATGACAAAGAATTTTCTAGAAAATGGGGGATTCACTGAGGATGCCACATCTAAAGATAAGGCATTCATCCGAAAAATTTCCACCCGATACACGATTTTGGGAGGGGTTCTGTACAAAAAGAGTTTTACTGGCATCTTACTAAGATGCGTCGACCTAGAGGAGGCTAGGACTGTTATGCACGAATTCCACGATGAAGAATGTGGAGGTCATGTCAATGCCAACATGATGGCGATGAAAATACTTAGAGCAGGTTATTTTTGGTCTACCCTGAGAAAGGACTGCCACGATCATGTTAGGAAGTGTCACCCGTGTCAAGTGCATGGTCATGCCATCCATATCCCCTCATCATCATTGCATTCCGTGGTCAGCTCTTGGCCATTCACCATGTGGGCGTTTGATATCGTAGGACCAATTTTTCCAAAGGCCTCAAACGGACACAGGTTCATTCTAGCAACCACCGAGTATTTTTCCAAGTGGGTCGAAGCTGCCTCCCTGACAAATGTCCAGGGACAACATGTTGTAGCCTTCATTAGGAAAAACATCTTGGCTCGATTTGGAGTTCCAAGAGATCTTGTATCCGATAATGGCACCCCATTTAAAAATGAGCGGATGGTCAAGCTGTGCAACAAGTATGGCATAAATCATCACTTCTCATCACCTTACTACCCTCAAGGCAACGACCAAGCCGAAGCCACCAACAAGACTCTCATCAGCATTGTTGAGAAAACCTTAGAGAAGGGTAGAACATGGCACGAGAAGTTGGATGAAGCCTTACGGGCTTATAGGACTTCCATCCGCACTCCCACAAATGCCATGCCTTTTGAGTTGGTTTACGGCACAAACGTCGTTCTCCCCATCCATACACGTCTGCATTCATTTCATACATCCATTGCACTCGACCTCCCCCGAGAGACGCTTCAGCATGCTAGGATGGTTGAACTAGATCTATTAGATGAGAGGCGACTCCTTGCTATGGACCATGCTCACGCATACCGGCAAAGGATCGCCCAACATTATGAGAAACATATGAAACCTCGCCACTTTGAAGTGGGAGAGCTCGTTTTGAAAATCATCCACCATCATGGCCCACATCCACTTGGAAAGTGGCGGCCCAAGTGGGATGGCCCCTACGTCATGCGTGGAACCACCACGAACAATTCTTATTGGTTAACCGATGTTGAGGGTAGGAATTTAGCAGATCCTATCAATATTCAGTATTTGAAAAAATATCATGTATAGGGTCTGAGTTAAATTCCCCTTTTGTGAAAATATTTTAGGGAAAACCACTTTGAAACTTTGAAACCAAGGATCAAAGGTAAGTTGGGTGACCCTGAATGAAAGAATCGACATTTTGTGAAAAAGCAGAGCTTTCCAAATACGTGGCTACATTTCAAAATCCTTCTTCTTACAAAGAAAGGCCGAATTCAATATAGCAAGATACTTGCAAGTTGTACCTGCTATTTCTAAATAGGCTGATCTGGAATGGACCGAGTACGACCTTGGGATAAGTCCTCCCCTTTTCTCTTCTCCTTCGAAAAGGAAAACTTGGCCAAAACAAAGGGAAATCCCCGCCAAAAAGCTCTTTCCCAAAGAAAGAAAAATGAATTAAAAAGAAAATTTGAGTCTTCTATGGAAAAGAGGGATTAAAGAAAAAATACTCCCAAAGGGAGAACCTCTATGGAAAAAAGAAAGAAAAAAAGGCCAAAAGCTCAAAAAGAGCAGTTTTCCGCCTTCTTCCTCCACTCTCCAGCCCAGCCGACTCCCATCTTGCTCCACCTGCCCCACAGCCAGCCACCACCTGCGCCACTACCTCCCAGCCGAGCATCACCACCACCACCACTCCAGCCGAGGTCCACATCGCCACCCTTCCTCCCGGTCGAACCTCATCCTGTGCATCCCAATCACCCGACTGCTCCCCTTCCATCTGCCACCACCTCCCATCATCCGGTTAGTATCCTCCACCTTACTCCTTCTCCACTCCCTCTCCACTCTCAGCCACCTAACCCACTACCATATCACCCTAATACCAGCCACTTGCCGCCACCATTCCCACTCGGCCAGGCCATAACCACCCTAACTACCCGCCACTACCTAACCACCCTAGCTATACCCGGCCATCCCATTGAACCCCCTAAGTCCTGTCCACTATACCTCACCACACCTGCCACTACCTTACCCCATCTCCTAGCTAGTTCCCTTCCCTTCCACCACTCCTAGCCACCCTAGCAGCCCGTCGCCACCAAGTCCCCTTAGTCGTCCACTCCAACCGACTGTCACCCCTTCATTCGGCCAGCCACCTCCTTTCCCCTAGACACTCCATTAGACCTTCCCTTAGACTTCCCCTTGGTGCCATATTCCCTTACACTATACCCTTCCTAGTGACCTTACTTAGGCCTTTTAGCCCAACACACCAAAACCAACTCACCGTTAGCCGCCGGCCATCTTCAAGGCGCCTCTTCCGCGCACCAAAGACATCCGGCCAGCACCTCCCCTAGCCGTTCAACTCCGCGGAGCTCCCTCTTGCAGCCCAAGGTGAAGGCCAAGCCCACGCTCAAGCAAGGCTTCTTCGGACCAGCTATTAGTAAGTGCCTAACTCGGTCCTTAGGTGTATACTTGCTTAAGATTCAATTTGATACGGGGTTGTAATAACGGAGCATAGTCTCCCCCCGCATGTAATAACATGGCTTGGCACACCCACACACGTGCACTCTCTTAGTTGTGCATGATTTTGAACACACACGGGCCTAATCAGCCCCTAATACATAAGTGTAGATATATACTTTAATTTTCGTAGGGTTTTGCTTAAGTTGGGTGCGTTGTCTTTCAATTCAAGCACTCACACACATTGAGCCTTCGCTATTATTTGAAAGACCCAAGTAAGGGCCGTGTTATACTATTTGGGTTTTTCATTTCATGTCGTGTGTGTAAGTTTTTCAATTCAAGCACTCACACACATTGAGCCTTCGCTCTTATTTGAAAGACCCAAGTAAGGGCCGTGTTATAATATTTGGGCTTTCATTTCATGTCGTGTGTGTAAGTCTTTCAATTCAAGCACTCACACACATTGAGCCTTCGCTCTTATTTGAAAGACCCAAGTAAGGGTCGTGTTATACTATTTGGGCTTTTATTTCATGTCGTGTGTGTAAGTCTTTTAATTCAAGCACTCACACACATTGAGCCTTCGCTCTTATTCGAAAGACCCAAGTAAGGGCCGTGTTATACTATTTGGGTTTAATTTCATGTTGTGTGCGTAGTACTTCAATTCAAGCACTCACACACATTGAGCTTTCGCTCTTATTCCCAAGACCTTAATCAAGGCCATACTGCAAGTTATATTTGGGTTTCATTTCATGTCGTGTGTGTAAGTCTTTCAATTCAAGCACGCACCCACATTGAGCCTTTGCTCTTATTTGCAAGACCCGAGTAAGGGCCCATATACATACCATATATACATATCTCCCTTCGGCCTTTACATTACAAGTCATTTCCCTTTGGTTATTTCCCTTCGGCATTGTCTTTACATTCGGGTTTTCCCTTTCGAGTAGCATGAGTTTGCATTGCATCTACGCCATACCACGAGGTAGGACGCATATTGCATCGAAGCAAGCCCCGTATTCCCGCTCAAATTCGCCCATGTAGTGGAGTGTTCATAACACACAAACTAGGTGACCCATAAAGGGATAAAAGGAAAGACTTAGGCACGTGCAAATCCACGTGATCTAAAATCTGCAATCGTATCCAAAAGACCCGAATTAGACACCTCGAACCGCTTCGTAGGCTTTCTACACCCTAAAACTCGATTTTTCAAAGCATACAGACTGACCCTTGCGCATCGGTGCAAGAAGGTCTGCGACGACAAGAGCTCACTTGCTCACAATCGCCACGATTAGAAGTTAGTTTAAAATATATCTTCGCTAGCTTAGGTAAGCTAGCTGGCATGCCCTGTTGTAGACGCGCGAAAAATCCCCGCCTCTTCGCCCCTTTCGTGGCTTGGAGTGGATCTTATCGTGCGTCTAAGGCCTATGTATACAAACAGGGCGTGCCAGCTAGCTTACTTAAGCTAGCGAAGATATATCAACACTGACTTCTAAACGTGGCGACTGTGAGCAAGTGAGCTCTTGTCGTCGCAGACCTTCTTGCACCGATGCGCAAGGGTCAGTCTGTACGCTTTTGCAAAAATCGAGTTTTAGGGAGAAAGTCTACGAAACGATTCGAGGTGTCTATTTCGGGTCTTTAAGATGCGATTGCATGTTTTAGATCACGTGGATTTGTACGTGCCTAAGTCTTTTCTTTTATCCCTTTTTTTGGGTCGCCTAGTTTGTGTGTTATGAACACTCCACTACATGGGCGAATTCGAGCGGGGGTTGCTTTGATGCAATATGCGTCCTACCTCGTGGTATGGCGTAGATGCAATGCAAACTCACGCTACTCCAAAGGGAAAACCCGAAATGTAAAGACAATACGGAAGGGAAATAACAGAAGGGAAATAACCGAAGGGAAATAACCGAAGGGAAATAACCGAAGGGAAATAACCGAAGGGAAATACGTATATATCTTATGTATATGAGCCCTTACTCGGGTCTTGCAAATAAGAGCGAAGGCTCAATGTGGGTGCGTGTTTGAATTGAAAGACTTACACACACGACATGAAATTAAACCCAAATATAAATTGCAGTATGGCCTTGACTAAGGTCTTGGGAGTAAGAGCGAAGGCTCAATGTGTGTGAGAGTGTTTTAATTGAAGTACTACACACACGACATAAATGAAACCCAAATATAACTGCAATAAGGCCTTTACTAAGGTCTTGGGAGTAAGAGCGAAGGCTCAATGTGTGTGAAAGTGCTTGAATTGAAAGACTTACTCACACGACAAGAAATAAAACCCAAATAGTATAGGTCGGCCCTTACTTGGGTCTTTCAAATAAGAGCGAAAGCTCAATGTGTGTGAGAGTGTTTAAATTGAAAGACTTACTCACACGACATGAAATGAAACCCAAATAGTATAGGTCGGCCCTTACTTGGGTCTTTCAAATAAGAGCGAAAGCTCAATGTGTGTGAGAGTGTTTAAATTGAAAGACAACACACCCAACTTAAACAAAACCCTTCGGAAATGAAATATATACGTACACTTATATATTAGGGGCTGATTAGGCCCGTGTGTGTTCAAAATTGTGCACGACTAAGAGAGTGCACGTGTGTGGTTGTGCCAAGCCACGTTATTACAAGCGGGGGGAGACTATGCTCCGTTATTACAACCCCGTATCAAATTGAATTTCAAGCAAGTGTATGATCAAAGACCGAGTTTAGAAACTTACAAGTAGCTGGTCCGTAGAGGTCTTGCTTGAGCGTGGCCTTGGCTTTGGGCTGCAAATGGGAGCTCCGCGAAGGTGCGTGACCAAGGGTGCTGGCCGGCTACAAATGGGTCGCGGGATGGACGCCTCGAAGGGGACCGGTGGCAAGTGGGCGGCGCCTCCAAGTAGGGAGTTTAGAGTGGCTGACTAAGTGGGTCTTAGGGTCACTAGTGAAGTTAGGGACTTAGGGAAACTGGACCTAAAAGGTGAGTTAGTGGGAAGGCCAAATAGGGCACCTAGGGGAGTCGGCCGAATGGGAAATGGTGGCTAAGTAGTGGCCAGCCACTTGGGTTATCCTAGGTTCGGCTAGGCTTAGGTGGTGGCGGCAAAAGGTGGCTGTCGGCTGGTGGAAGATGGGAGAAAGAGAGGGCCCGGCTGAGTGAGGTGGTGGTGTCCGGCTGGGGGGGCAGTGATGGTGGACGGAAGAGGGAGAGTGGCGGAGCAGGTGGCGGCTGGTGGAGCTGGAGCTGCTGGGAAGACGGGTGAGAGATGGGAGAAGGAGAGGGCCCGGCTGGGTGGTGGAGTGGTTCCCACTTGGAAAACCCGCCCACAATGGGGGGGGTTTAAATAGGGGATGGGTAGGTCGGTTAGGGCTGGGTTGTGGGTAGTGGTTAGGTGGTTTAGGTAGGGTAGTATGTAGATAAGGTGGGCTGGATGGGGTTGGGCCAGATATTTTAAAACAAGGTGTTTGGGAAAATCGTGGGCTAAGGGTGGTTTAGGGGTTTAGGGCTAGGTTAGGTGGTTGGGTTTTAGGGTGAGGTTTAGTGAGCTAGGTTAGGTGGTTTAGGCTAGGTTTAGGCTAGGATTAGGGAAATTAATCTAGGTTTAGGGAAGGATTAGGGAAGTGGGTTAGGTGATTAGGTTGGGATTAGGCCGGGATTAGGGAAGTGGGTTAGGTGATTAGGTTCAGATTAGGGGTGGATTAGGGGTTTAGGCTAGGTTTAGGTATTTTGGGTTAGGTTTAGGTGAAGGAGCTCCCTTAGCATGGCCCATAGACCTTGATCACCCCATGTTGGTGCAGCCCTAGGTTAGGTTTTAGCTAATTACAAGCTTAAACCCACTCAATTAGGCTAAACCACAAGATTAAACCCAAACTTGACACACAAGTCAAGCTTAATACAACACTCTTGATATTTATCACCCCCACTCTCTCTCATGCCCAATATCCCACGTGAATTTCAAGTGGGCCCCACCTCCATTTATGAGAAGGTGATGTGGGCCATGGATATGGATATTGGATTGGATCTCTGGATCCAAATCCAAATCCAAATCCACATATGGGTTTGGATTGGAATCTGGATATATATGGTCCAGATCCAATCCAAACTGAACTCTGATTCCTTCGAGCTGGGTTTGAGACGGACGATTTGTGCGGGGCCTGACAGCATCAGTACTCCGTCTGCGTTGGGTCTTCGCCAACATAGTCGTCCGCCTCCGTTTCTGCCTTCCGGAGATGACTTCAAATGCTTTTTTGATAAGAACAGGGTCTTGGACGTTCGAGATCCTGGGATGTGAATCAGATGCAAGAGATGCTGTGCCGGGCTTGACAGGTGCTCCGGTTCCGGGTTCTTCTTGGCTCTCCTGGTCCTGTCTTGATCGAGCCAAGCCACTTCGGGGTTTCAAAACATGTTTTTAAAAGGGTTTTCAAAAGCTATATCATATGTTTTTGAAAGATAAAGTTTAAAACATATATACAGGGTTTGTTTGGAAGGCTCCTGGGTTTCCAAACTCAAAATGGCCCTTTGGGGCTGCTTGTATAGAACCAGATTTGTTTAAGAAATTCGTGGGATTTCGGGGTGTTTACACCTGTTTATATAAATAGGCCTTAGACACACGAGAGGATCCGCTCCAAGCCCTGAAAAGGCGTAGAGGCGGGGATTTTCGCTGCGTCTACAGTGGGGTTTTGCTTAAGTTGTGTGTGTTGTCTTTAAATTCTCGCACTCACACACATTGAGCTTTCGCTCTTATTTGCAAGACCCAGGTAAGGGCCGTGTTATACTTTCCTTTGGTTTAATTTCATGTCGTGTGTGTAGTATTTCAATTATACACTCACACACATTGAGCCTTCGCTCTTACTCCCAAGACCTTAGTTAAGGCCATATTGCAATTTATATTTGGGTTTAATTTCATGTTGTGTGTGTAGTACTTCAATTCTCGCACTCACACACATTGAGCTTTCGCTCTTACTCCCAAGACCTTAGTTAAGGCCATATTGCAATTTATATTTGGGTTTCATTTAAAGTCGTGTGTGTTGTCTTTACATTTTCACACGCACACACATTGAGCCTTCGCTCTTACTTCCAAGACCCAAGTAAGGGCCCATATATATTATATACGTATTCCCCTTTCGGCTATGTCTTTAAGATTTGGGTTTTAAGGTTCAGCAGTGTTGTAGACGCGCGAAAATCCCCGCTTCTCACCTTTTCAGGGCTCGGAGCGGATCCTCTCGTGTGTCTAAGGCCTATTTATGCAAACAGGGCGTGCCAGCTAGCTTACCTAAGCTAGCGAAGATATATTTAACACTGACTTCTAATCGTGGCGACTGTGAGCAAGTGAGCTCTTGTCGTCGCAGACCTTCTTTCTGTCTGTACGCTTTGCAAAAATCGAGTTTTGGGAGAGAAAGTCTACGAAGCAGTTCGAGGTGTCTAATTCGGGTCTTTTAGATGCGGTTGCATTTTTTAGATGACGTGGATTTTGCACGTGCCTAAGTCTTTCCTTTTATCCCTTTTCGGGCCACCTAGTTTGTGTGTTATGAACACTCCACTACATGGGCGAATTCGAGCGGGGCTTGCTTTGATGCAATATGCATCCTACCTCGTGGTATGGCGTAGATGCAATGCAAACTCACGCTACTCCAAAGGGAAAACCCGAATGTAAAGACAATACTGAAGGGAAATAACCGAAGGGAAATAATCGAAGGGAAATGACTTGAAATATAAATGCCGAAGGGAGATATGTATGTAGAGTGCAGTATGGCCTTAACTAAGGTCTTGGGAATAAGAGCGAAAGCTCAATGTGTGTGAGTGCTTGAATTGAAGTACTACGCACACGACATGAAATTAAACCCAAATATAACTGCAATAGGCCTTGACTAAGGTCTTGGGAGTAAGAGCGAAAGCTCAATGTGTGTGAGAGTGCTTGAATTGAAAGACTTACACACACGACATGAAATGAAACCCAAATAGTACAGGTCGGCCCTTACTTGGGTCTTTCAAATAAGAGCGAAGGCTCAATGTGTGTGAGAGTGCTTGAATTGAAAGACTTACACAAACGACATGAAATGAAACCCAAATAGTATAGGTCGGCCCTTACTTGGGTCTTTCAAATAAGAGCGAAGGCTCAATGTGTGTGAGAGTGCTTGAATTGAAAGACAACACACCCAACTTAAGCAAAACCCTAGAAAAATGAAAGTATATGTATATACTTATGTATTAGGGGCTGATTAGGCCCGTGTGTGTTCAAAATCGTGCACAACTAAGAGAGTGCACGTGTGTGGGTGTGCCAAGCCACGTTATTACAAGCAGGGGGAGACTATGCTCCGTTATTACAACCCTGTATCGAATTGAATCTCAAGCAAGTATACAACTAAAGACCGAGTTAGGCACTTACTAGTAGCTGGTCCGTAGAGGCCTTGCTTGAGCGTGGGCTTGGCCTTTGCCTTGGGCTGCAAAAGGGAGCTCCGCGAGGTTGAGCGACAAGGGGTGTTGGCCGGTGCCTTGAAGGTGGCCGGCTGCAAGCAAGGGTGTTGCCTTGACGTGTGGGATTAAGGGGGCTAGGTAAGGTCACTCGGGGGAGTGTAGTGTTGGGGGAGTGTGGCACTAAGGTAGAGCTTAAGGGAGTGTCTAAGGGAGAGCCTAGGGGAAGTATGGGACTGGCGGATGGAAGGTCCGAATGAGTATGGGGCAGTCGGTTGAAGTGGCCGACTGCTAGGGAGACTTGGTGTGACGGGCAATTAGGGTGGCTAGGAGTGGTCTAAGGGAAGGGAACTAGCTAGGATATGGGGTAAGGTAGTGATGGTTGTGGTGAGGTGATAGGGGCAGTTCTTAGGGAGTTGGATGGGGTAGCCGGGTGTAGCTAGGGTGGTTAGGTAGTGGCGGGTAGTTAGGATGGCTAAGGCTTGGCCGAATGGGAAGGGTGGTAGCAAGTGGCTGGCTGTGGGGGCAGGTGGTGGTAGTGCAAGTGGCTGAGAGTGGAGAGGGAGTGGAGAAGGTGAGATGAAGGATGGGGTACTAACCGTGCCTGAAGAGAGGCGGTGGATGGAAGAGAGAAGCTGGGTGTGGTGGAGCAGGTGGTTCGGCCGAAGGTAGGGGTGGCGACAAGTGGTCGGCCGGCTGGGGTGTGGTGGAGCAGGTGGAGCACGGTGGTGGCTGGTGGTGGTGCAGGTGGAAGGCCTGGCTGGACGTGGATGAAGTGGCTGGGCTCGGTTGGGCTGGACCAAGGTGAGAGAGGATGGGAAGGGAGAGAGGTTCTAGATAGGAAAACCCGCCCCAAAGGGGGGGGGGTTTATATAGGGATGGGTAGGTCGGTTAGGGCTGGGTTTGGGGTAGTGGTTAGGTGGTTTAGGTAGGGTGGTATGATGATAAGGTGGGTTGGAAAGGGTAGGGCCAGATATTTTAGATACTAGTGGTTTGGGTAGGTTGTGGGCTAGGGGTGGTTTAGGGGTTTAGGGTTTGGTTAGGTGGGTGGGTTCTAGGGTGAGGTTTAGTGAGCTAGGTTAGGTGATTAGGCTAGGATTAGGCTAGGTTTAGGGAAATTGACCTAGGTTTAGGGAAGGATTAGGTTAGTGGGTTAGGTGATTAGGTTAGGATTAGGCCGGGATTAGGGAAGTAGGTTAGGTGATTAGGCTCAGATTAGGGGTAGATTAGGGTGGAAGGCTAGGATTAGGTATTTTGGGTTAGGTTTAGGTGAAGGAGCTCCCTTTGCATGGCCCATAAACCTTAACCACATCATGTTGGTGCAGCCCTAGGTTAGGTTTTGGCTAATTACAAGCTTAAACCCACTCAATTAGGCTAACCCACATGATTAACCCCAAACTTGACACACAAGTCAAGCTTAATTACAACCACACTTGATCTTATCCACCCCCACTCTCTCTCATGCCCATAATCCCACGTGAATTTCAAGTGGGCCCCACCTCCATTTATGAGAAGGTGATGTGGGCCATGGATATGGATATTGGATTGGATTTTTTAATCCAAATCCAAATCCAAGTCCATACATGGGTTTGGATTGGGATCTGGATATATATGGTCCAGATCCAATCCAAACTGAACTCTGACTCCTTCGAGCTGTATTCGAAACGAACGGTTTGTGCGGGGCCTGACAGCATCAGTACTCCGTCTGCGTTGGGTCTTCGCCAACATGATCGTCCGCCTCTGTTTTTGCCTTTCGGAGATGACTTCAAAGGATGTTTTGATGATAACAGGGTCTTGGACGTTCGAGATCCTGGGGGTGTGAATTTGATACAAGAGTTCTTGTGCCGGGCTTGACGTGTGCTCCGGTTCCGGGCTCTTCTTAGCTTTCCTGGTCTTGTCTTGATCGGGCCAAGCCGCTTCGGGGTTTCAAAACATGTTTTTAAAAAGGTTTGTAAAAGCCATATTGTATGTTTTTGAAATACAAAGTTTAAAACATATGTACAGGGTTGTCTCGAAGGCTCCTGAGTTTCCAGACTCAAAATAACCCTTCGGGGCTACTTATGCAAAACCAGATGAAATTGAGAAATTCGTGGGATTTCGGGGTGTTTACAGATGCCCCTCTTTGGCCTTGTCCAAATAGATTTGGATAAGGGCAAAGATGACAAACACCCCTTTCAATGTCTCCCTAGATCTATCCACGAAGAACATGGGATCGTCCCCATTTTTAGCAAAAATCTCAATTTACAAACTCTAGTAGGAGGAGATATCACGCCAAAGGGTACTATGGAATCTGGTCCTAAAATGGGATCATGTTCATGCAAGTACCATGCGTGGAATGCAAATGACATGGGTGTGGTGCCAAAAGTGGCGACCTCCCAGGGACCAAATGTGGTCGAACTCTAGAGACTTACAAGGCCTACTGCTCCAAGTGAGCAAATCCTATGCTGTTCGATGTTCGGTTTTCAAAACTTATTTACAAAAGTTATTTACAAAAGGGAAAACTGTCTTGAGCCTCGATCCTAAGGATCTCGAGCTCTTCATGCTTGCCCTTGTTTGAGTCTTAACACTCGCTTATCTAGCGGAGGTTTTATAAGAAAACAAGGCATATTTCAAATTCCTACGCCTTACTCGAAACATCGAATTCTCAAACAAGATGAAATTCAAGTAAGTAAATCCTATTTTTACCTTAGGATTCCTCAAAATGAACCATGCTTTAGCTTGGGATAAGCCAGGGATGGGAAAGAGATACCACGGTCCCTTCTGAAGCGTCCCGTGGTTTGAGGCACAGAAGGCAGAAAACTGCTCTTTTTAAGCTTTTTGGCCTCTTTTTCCTTTTTTTCATCGAGGGTCTCCCTTTGGGAGTATTTTTTCTTTAATCCCTCTTTTTTATAAGAGAATCGATTTTTCTTTTAAATTCTGGTTTCTTTCTTTTGGAAAGAAACTTTGAATGGGAAATTCCCTTTTGTTTTGGGCCTTTGTTTTCCTTTTGGAAGGAGAAGAGAAGAGGGGAGGACTTATCCCAAGCCTACACTCGATCCATTCCAGATCAGCCTATTTAGAAATAGCACGTACTCCTTGCAAGTATCTTGCTATGTTGAACTAGGCCTTTCTTTGTAAGATGAAGGATTTTGAAATGCAACCACGATTTTGAAAACTCCACTCTTTCACAAGTGCGAATTCTCTTACTTAGGGTCACACGAGTTGCTTTTGCACCTTATTCACACGTCTCAGGGCAGCTATCCCTTTAAAATTTTTCGAAAACTGGAATTTAATCCAGATCCTACACATGATACTTCTTTAAGTATTGAATATTGATAGGATTTGCTAAATTCCTACCTTCTACATCGATCAACCAATACGAATTGTTCGTAGTGGTTGCTCGTACAACATAGGGTCCATCCCAGTTGGGGCGCCACTTGCCTAGGGGGTGTGGGCTACGATGGTGGATGGTTTTTAAGACTAGATCTCCCACTTCAAAGTGGCGAGGTCTCATGTGTTTGCTATAATGTCGGGCTATCCTTTGCCGGTATGCACGAGCATGATCCATGGCAAGGAGTCGTCTCTCATCTAGCAAATCTAGTTCGGCCATCCTAGCATGCTGAAGCGTCTCTAGGGGGAGGTCGAGTGCAATGGATGTATGGAATGAATGCAGTTGGGTATGAATGGGAAGAATGGCGTTTGTGCCACAGACCAATTCGAATGGTGTGGCATTCGTGGGAGTCCGGATGGAAGTCCTATAAGCCCATAAGGCTTCATCCAGCTTCTCGTGCCACATCCTACCTTTCTCTAAGGTTTTCTCAATGATACCAATGAGAGTCTTGTTTGTGGCTTCGGCTTGGCCGTTGCCTTGAGGGTAGTAGGGCGAGGAGAAGTGGTGAGTTATGCCATACGTGTTGCACAACTTGACCATCCGCTCATTCTTGAATGGGGTACCATTATGAGACACAAGGTCTCGTGGAACCCCAAATCGAGCCAAGATATTCCTCCGGATGAAAGCCACCACATGTTGCCCCATTACATTTGTCAGGGAAATGGCTTCCACCCACTTGGAGAAATACTCCGTGGCTGCTAAAATAAAATGATGCCCATTCGAGGCTTTGGGAAATATTGGGCCTATAATGTCAAACGCCCACATGGTAAATGGCCAGGGGCTGACCACGGAATGCAATGCAGATGAAGGGATATGAATGGCGTGCCCATGCACTTGACATGGATGACACTTCCTAACATGATCGTGACAATCCTTTTTCAGGGTGGACCAAAAATAACCCCCTCTAAGTATTTTCATTGCCATCATGTTGGCATTAACATGACCTCCACATTCTCCATCGTGGAACTCGTGCATCACTATCCTAGCCTCCTCTAGGTCGATACACCTAAGCAGAATGCCGGTAAAACTCTTTTTGTATAAGACCCCACCCAGAATGGTGTATCGGGTCGAAATCTTACGAATGAATGCCTTATCTTTGGATGTGGCATCCCCGGTGAATCCCCCATTTTCTAAAAATTGTTTTATGTCATAGAACCAAGGTTTTTCAATAGACTCTGGGTTGTTTTGGCAAATATCCAAGTCGTGTGTGGATGGGTGGGGTGCATGCCATATTTTCAAAGATCTGGTCCCTGAAATGGAATTGACCTTCAGGGCTGAACCCAAGGAGGAGAGGGCATCGGCGATGCCATTGTCCTCTCTTCCTATGTGTGTGAGTTTACACGACTGGATGGATTGGACCAATCGAGTGGCCAACTCGTGATATGGAAGTAGTTTCTCATTACGTACTTGCCAAATTTTTAAAACCTGGTTTATGACAAGGAGCGAATCTCCAAAGACCTCGATGCATGATGCCCCTAGAGTTTTCGAAATCCTTAAACCTTGTATGAGTGCTTCATACTCAGCTACGTTGTTGGTACATTCGAAATCTAAGCGGACTGCTATGGGAATCTCGCCCTTTTCTGGGGAGATTAGGATGACCCCGGCACCAGCCCCTCGTTGGTTTCGTGCCCCATCGAAGTGCATCTTCCACACTTGGTTTTCGAAAGAGTTTGCCAAAATGTGGTTTTGAAAATGGTTTTGCAATATGCCTTCATCAGGCATTTCGACAAGAGTGGGATATGCGTCCTCTAAGGGGAATTCAGCCACGTAATCTGCTAGGGCTTGCCCCTTAATGGAGATCTGGTGATGGTATTTCAGATCATACTCCATTAGAAGGAGTTGCCATTTGCCCAATCTACCCGTGAGAATGGGTTTTTCGAACAAGTGCTTGATTGGATCAAGCTTGGACACTATCCAGATCTCATGATCTAGGAAATAGTGCCTGAATTTCTGGCAGGCCCAGACTAGGGCCAAGCACGTCTTCTCCATGGCTTGATAATTTCGTTCATAAGCCAAGAGAGTTTTCGAAATATAGTAGATGGCATACTCCTTATGGGTGTTGTAGACGCGCGAAAAATCCCCGCCTCTTTGCCTCTTTTGGGGCTTGGAGTGGATCTTCTCATGTGTCTAAGGCCTATGTATACAAATAGGGCGTGCCAGCTAGCTTACTTAAGCTAGCGAAGATATTAACACTGACTTCTAAACGTGGCGACTGTGAGCAAGTAAGCTCTTGTCGTCGCAGACCTTCTTGCACCGATGCGCAAGGGTCAGTCTGTACGCTTTGCAAAAATCGAGTTTTTGGAGAGAAAGTCTACGAAGCGGTTCGAGGTGTCTATTTCGGGTCTTTAAGATGCGATTGCATGTTTTTAGATCACGTGGATTTGCACGTGCCTAAGTCTTTTCTTTTATCCCTTTTCAGGCCACCTAGTTTGTGTGTTATGAACACTCCACTACATGGGCGAATTCGAGCGGGGCTTGCTTTGATGCAATATGCGTCCTACCTCGTGGTATGGCATAGATGCAATGCAAACTCACGCTACTCCAAAGGGAAAACCCGAAATATAAAGACAATACTGAAGGAAAATAACAGAAGGGAAATAACCGAAGGGAAATAACCGAAGGGAAATATGTATATATCTTATGTATATGAGCCCTTACTAGGGTCTTGCAAATAAGAGCGAAGGCTCAATGTGGGTGCGTGCTTGAATTGAAAGACTTACACACACGACATGAAATTAAACCCAAATATAAATTGCAGTATGGCCTTGACTAAGGTCTTGGGAGTAAGAGCGAAGGCTCAATGTGTGTGAAAGTGCTTGAATTGAAAGACTTACTCACACGACATGAAATGAAACCCAAATAGTATAGGTCGGCCCTTACTTGGGTCTTTCAAATAAGAGCGAAAGCTCAATGTGTGTGAGAGTGCTTGAATTGAAAGACTTACTCACACGACATGAAAGGAAACCCAAATAGTATAGGTCGGCCCTTACTTGGGTCTTTCAAATAAGAGCGAAAGCTCAATGTGTGTGAGAGTGCTTGAATTGAAAGACTTACTCACACAACATGAAATGAAACCCAAATAGTGTAGGTCGGCCCTTACTTGGGTCTTTCAAATAAGAGCGAAAGCTCAATGTGTGTGAGAGTGCTTGAATTGAAAGACAACGCACCCAACTTAAACAAAACCCTTAGAAAATGAAAGTATATATGTACACTTATATATTAGGGGCTGATTAGGCCCGTGTGTGCTAAAAATCGTGCACAACTAAGAGAGTGCACGTGTGTGGTTGTGCCAAGCCACGTTATTACAAGCGGGGGGAGACTATGCTCCGTTATTACAACCCCGTATCAAATTGAATCTCAAGCAAGTATACAACTAAGGACCGAGTTTAGACACTTACGAGTAGCTGGTCCGTAGAGGTCTTGCTTGGGCGTGGACTTGGCTTTGGGCTGCAAACGGGAGCTCCGCGAAGGTAGGTGATCAAGGGTGCTGGCCGGCTGCAAGTGGGGCGCGGGATAGTCGCCTTGAAGGTGGACGGTGGCAAGTAGATGGCGCCTCCAAATAGGGGGTTTAAAGTGGCTGAATGAGTGGGTTCTTAGGGTCACTAGGGGAGTTAAGAGTTTAGGGAAACTGGACCTAAAAGGTGAGCTGGTGGGAAGGCCGAATGGGACACCTAGGGGAAGGTCGAATGGGAGATGATGGCTAGGTAGTGGCCGGCAGCTTGGGTTATACTAGGTTCGGCTAGGTTAAAGTGGTGGTGGCAAGGGGGCTGAGATGAAGGTAGGATGGGTGGCCAAGAGTGGAGAGGTGGAAGAGAGGGGCTTTGAGGGAGTTTGGGGCACTTACCGAATGGGGAGAGGTGGTGGATGGAATGGGAAGCAGACGGGCAGGTGACTGTTGGTTGGTTCGGTTGGGTGGAGGTGGTGGCGTCCGGCTGAGGGATGGTGGTGGTGGATGGAAGAGGGAAGGTGGCGGTGCAGGTGGTGGCTGGTGGAGCAGGTGGAGCAGTTGGGGAGTGGTCCCGGCTGGGTGAGAGATGGGAGAAGGAGAGGGCCCGGCTGGGTGGAATGGTCGTTCCCACTTGGAAAACCCGCCCACAAGGAGGGGGGTTTAAATAGGGGATGGGTAGGTCGGTTAGGGCTGGGTTGTGGGTAGTGGTTAGGTGGTTTAGGTAGGGTGGTATTTAGATAAGGTGGGCTGGAAGGGGTTGGGCCAGATATTTTAAAACTAGGGGTTTGGGTAAATCGTGGGCTAAGGGTGGTTTAGGGGTTTAGGGCTAGGTTAGGTGGTTGGGTTTTAGGGTGAGGTTTAGTGAGCTAGGTTAGGTGATTAGGCTAGGTTTAGGCTAGGATTAGGGAAATTAATCTAGGTTTAGGGAAGGATTAGGGAAGTGGGTTAGGTGATTAGGTTGGGATTAGGACGGGATTAGGGAAGTGGGTTAGGTGATTAGGTTCAGATTAGGGGTGGATTAGGGGTTTAGGCTAGGTTTAGGCATTTTGGGCTAGGTTTAGGTGAAGGAGCTCCCTTAGCATGGCCCATAGACCTTGATCACCCCATGTTGGTGCAGCCCTAGGTTAGGTTTTAGCTAATTACAAGCTTAAACCCACTCAATTAGGCTAACCCACATGATTAACCCAAACTTGACACACAAGTCAAGCTTAATACAACACTCTTGATATTTTTCACCCCCACTCTCTCTCATGCCCAATATCCCACGTGAAACTCAAGTGGGCCCCACCTCCATTTATGAGAAGGTGATGTGGGCCATGGATATGGATATTGGATTGGATCTCTGGATCCAAATCCAAATCCAAGTCCACATATGGGTTTGGATTGGGATCTAGATATATATGGTCCAGATCCAATCCAAACTGAACTCTGACTCCTTCGAGCTGGGTTCGAAACGGACGATTCGTGCGGGGCCTGACAGCATCAGTACCCCGTCTGCGTTGGGTCTTCGCCAACATGGTCGTCCGCCTCCGTTTCTGCCTTCCGGAGATGACTTCAAATGCTATTTTGATAAGAACAGGGTCTTGGACGTTCGAGATCCTGGGGTGTGAATCAGATACAAGAGTTGCTGCGCCGGGCTCGACAGGTGCTCCGGTTTCGGGCTCTTCTTGGCTCTCCTGGTCCTGTCTTGATCGGGCCAAGCCACTTCGGGGTTTCAAAACATGTTTTAAAAGGGTTTTCAAAAGCCATATTATATGTTTTTGAAATATAAAGTTTAAAACATATATGTAGGGTTGTCTGGAAGGCTCCTGGGTTTCCAGACTCAAAATTGGTCCTTTGGGGCTGCTTTTACAAAACCAGGTTTGTTTAAGAAATTCGTGGGATTTCGAGGTGTTTACAGGTGTCATCCTCGTATTGAGCCAACAGGGCTCCTAAAGCATTTGAATGCACGGAGATGTATAATAAAAGCGGTTTTCCTTGCTTTGGAGGATTCAAAACGGGGGGATTAACCAAGTATGCCTTCAGTCTCTTGAAGGACTTCTAGCATTCGTTATCCCATAAGAATTTCGTGCCCTTCCTCAACAATTTGTTGAAGGGTTCACATCTGGTTGCCAGATTCGATATGAATCGGCAAACGGATTGTAAGCGACCCTGGAGGCTACGGATTTGGGTGAGATTGGAGGGTGGAGCCATGTCTATTCCCCTTTGGCTCACCATAAAGCCTAGAAGCTTCCCTGATTCTACCCCGAACACACATTTTTGAGGGTTTAGCTTTACTTGGTAAAGCCTAAGCCTTTCGAAAATCTTTTGTAAACATTCGATATGGGTGCATCGGGTTTTGGATTTCGCCAAGAGATCATCTACATACACTTCTACAAGCTCATGAATTTGATCATGGAAGATCGTGGTCATGGCTCGTTGGTATATTGCGCCGGCGTTTTTCAAACCAAAGGGCATGACTGTATAACAGTACGTGCCCCATGGGGTTGTGAAGGCGGTCTTACCCTGATCTCATGGACTTAGTTTGATTTGATTATAGCCTGAATAGCCATCCATGAATGAAAACATTTCATGATTTGCAGTACTATCGACTATCAAATCTATGTTTGGTAAAGGATAATTATCCTTAGGAGTGGCTTTATTCAAGTTTCTGAAATCGATGCATATTTGAATTTTCCCATTGGTTTTTCGAACTACAACGATATTTGATAACCAATCAGAATACGCAATGGTTTTATAAATCCAGCTTTTCGCAGATCTTCTAAACCCTCTTTGACTTGCGTGTGTACATTCGGGTATATTTTCCTAAGCTTCTGCTTTATGGGTTTTACACCTGCATCTAAGGGAAGACAATGTTCGACAATGCTGGGATCTATGCCCGGCATGTCTTCATACGTCCATGCAAACACATCTAAATAGGTTCGTAGAAATGCAATGAATGCTAACCTTTCGGTTTCATGCAAGCATGCGCCTATTTTGATGGTTTTGGGATTGGAATCATCCCCTAGGTTCACCTGCGCCTATTTTGATGGTTTTGGGATTGGAATCATCCCCTAGGTTCACCTCTATGAAATCTCCTCCTACTGATTGGGAAGGTTTTTCAAAATCGAGAATTCTATGAAATTCTGGGAGCTCAGAAGTGGGATCTTCCTCAAGGGGATCCACTTATGGGCTTTGATCATTCTCGTGGGCTATAGACCCGAGGGAATTTGATGCGTGGTTTTCAAAATGACCTGGTTTTGTACTTGGATTTTTAAGTGATTTCGAAATTTTTGGTCTGGCTATGCAGACAACGTTTCTTTCGAAATCCTTTTCTTTTGCCAAAGTCCTACCAGGAGCAGCTATGTACAAAATCTTTTTGGTATTTTCCAAATTTTCAATTTTTTTTGGGTTTTTGTAAAACAAGAACTTTGGGAACTATACAAAGCACTCTTTTTTCGAGTTTTTGTTTTTCCATTGTTTTTGGTTTTTCTTGTTTTTCGATTTTTTTGATTTTAAGCTTTTCAAATGTTTTTGTATTTTTAGAAAAGGGATCTTCCGTCATACCTACAAAGGGAAAACACTACGGGTTAGACTCGGAATAGGAGATCTAAATCGTAGGTCTCTTCTAAGGTAGGCTCCGGGGCACCCTTGACCCAGGTGGTCACAGGGGGTGGCTCCGGCGGTATTCGGGGAGTATAGCCGATCCCATATCGGCTTGGATTGGCCCTAGGAAGGATGGGCTCTAGGAGACCCTGGTTCTGTGCCCCTAGACTCTTGTAGGGCGTGTAGCCCATGTTCAACAACATATTCCATGATTTCTTGTTTTTTGAAAAGGTTGAGTATAAATCGTGGTCCTGGAACATGCTGTCGTCCATATTATGCTCGTATGGCCTCTTGTCCAGGGCTTTGGAAATAGGGAATGCTTGGGTTTTCCTAGAAGGATTAAAGTTGGGAGGGGGCCTGCTTTGGGCGGCCCCTTCACACATACAACCTTCCTAGGGTTGTTTAACACGAGCCGAGGTGGCTCAACCATAATTTGCCCCAGGTTAGCCTCATGGGCCTCGGAGCTTGATAAACAAGGGGAGTTTATGATCCCCTGAAGCTGTGGGTGACTTTCACCTAGGATCACTACGACCTGGTCCCTAAAAGGGATCTTGGCACACTTGTGGAAGGTGGATGGCACAGCGCACAAACTGTGTATCCCGGGCCTTCCCAGCAACAAGTTATAATGGGGTGGATGTCCAAGACATGGAACACCCCCGTGTGTTCGATCCCTCCCGTTTCCATTGGGAGTTCGATGGATCCTAAAGGTCTAGACGCATTCCCATCGTATCCAGTGATAACGATGGGGCTTGGGTTCACTGAAGTCAAGGTGACTCCGATTTTGTACGCCACATGAAGTGGAAGGATATTGAGCCCTCCTCCACCATCGACTAGGCACCTATCCAGAGAGTGGTTGTTTAGAACCACCTCGATATGCAGGGCCTGGTTATGGGTTTCGTAGGGTCTATCTACATCATCTTCCGAGAAAGTGATGGGCGATTTTGCTCCTAATAAAGCCACTTGAGCAGACAAGGATTCCGGACTTATGTTCGAATCAACCTTGGCCCTTTCTAGAATTTTCTCTAATACAAGTCTATGTCTAGGCGAAGTTTTTATAAGCTCTAGGATAGACATGTGAATAGGAATCTTTGAAAGGTGGTTTTCGAAGTCATAAGGATTTAGGATGACTTTGTCCTTATCTGCTTTTGGCAGAACACTAGGGATACATGCTTTTGAGGGGCCAGGCACACTGACCACCTTTTGAGCACCTTGAAGGTGCGGGGGTTGATAGATCCTCCCGGATCTAGTGACTTCCCCCACGACCAGCCTAGGGTTTGTGCTAAACTTGGCTCTAAGGATGAGCTGAGGAGAACCTTGGATTTTAAAAACTGGTTTTACTGGGGTTTCCACTTTTGGTGGTCCTCGAATGACGACTTGGGCGGGCTTCTTATATAGTACAAGAATGGGCGCACAAGTAGGTCGACCAGGTTCTGGTTTTTGCGCTAGTTCTTTGGAAATGGTGAGGGTACATACCTCCTTTCCTTTTCCACTGCCACTGGCATGTTTGGGAAAGGGTTTCTTGAAGATAGCTTGAGGTGGCTCAGGTTCCGCAGTGACCTGGAGCTGGCCTTCTGCTATCAAGTTCTCAATTTTATTTAAGAGGGAGAAGCAACGTTGGGTATCATGGCCTTTGAGCCGATGATACTTACAAAATCGATTTAAATACCCCCCTTTGGAAGTGACTCCTTCGGGGATTTCAGGGAGTTCTATCATGCCCTGGGCAAGTAGGAGGTCTAGGACCTCCGACGCAGGCTGCCCCAGTGGAGTATACTCCCGTTTTTCAACCGGTTTTTGAAAATTTAGCTCCCTCTTATTTTCTAACTTTTCAAAATTTTTGGAAGTGCCCGCCACGCCTGGATTCACCCAGACATTGGCGATTTTATGGGGCTTTGCCCCTTTGTCCGTCGTGGGCAGCCCATATGCGATGGGCTTTTCCAAGCGGGTTTTTGGAACGGCACTTCCTTTCCACAAGTGATCGTATGTCCCTTTTCACAAGTTGGTTTCGAAAAGGGAAGCCTTTTTGATCAACTTATGGAAAGTTGAAATCTCATGGAGCGAGAGAACGGTTTTTAACTCGCTTTTAAAGTTATCCAGGATGAGCATTACTGCGCATCCTTCGGATATGGGCTCTCGCACTTGGCCCAAAAGCGACCTCCATCTTATAATGAAGGCATGTACGTCTTCGTTCATGCCTTGCTTTGTATCCCTTAAGGTATTCAGAGTCGGCGTGACTTCTACGTTGTGTGCAAATCTTTGCATGAAGCAGTTCGCTAACTCTTCAAAAGTAGCGAACTGGCTTAAGTAGTAGGAAGCCAGACATTTGGCAGCTGTGCCTTTAAGGGATAAAGGGAACCAATACACCCATTTCATCGAGTCCTTTTTCTTCTTATGGGCTCGACGCGAGAAAAGCTGCAAGTGAGACCTAGTGTCTCCCATGCCATCATACCGATGGAAGTTCGGTATTTCATCGTCACTGTATGTTTCGTAATCCATAGGAAGGAAATCAGACAGGGCGTAGCTTCTTTTCTCTTTATTCTGCCCTTTCAGCAACTGTTGTAGGGCTTTACGGTCCTTTTGTGTGAAGGACTCGTGGTATTGGTTGCCTTCCATTACGGAGGCCTCTTTGTGCTTGCGAGGTTTTTCAGATTTCTCTTTAGGCCTTTGTTCACCATTTGATGAACAGGAATCGCCTACTTCAGCCTCTTGGCTGAGAGCATCGATTTTGGCCTCAAACTCCCTTCTCAGGTCCTCGATTTCATCTAGTTTTTTTTTGTTTCTGAAAATCCTCCTAGAGTGAGAACTTGATGCGCATGAGCCTTCGCTCGACACTTCACTTGGATTGGATTTTGACATGCTTTTCAAGCTTTTTCAAAATGTCCTAAGTACAAGCGAAGAAAATAAGTTAGAAAATGACACCTTTAAAAATTTTCGCAAGACTTCTACTTAAAAACTTGATTTTTGAAAGGCTCACGTCCCACCGGGCGTGCCAATCTCTGTAGACGAGCGAAAATCCCCGCTTCTCACCTTTTCAGGGCTCGGAGCGGATCCTCTCATGTGTCTAAGGCCTATTTATGCAAACAGGGCATGCCAGCTAGCTTACCTAAGCTAGCGAAGATATATTTAACACTGACTTCTAATCGTGGCGACTGTGAGCAAGTGAGCTCTTGTCGTCGCAGACCTTCTTGCACCGATGCGCAAGGGTCAGTCTGTACGCTTTGCAAAAATCGAGTTTTGGGAGAGAAAGTCTACGAAGCGGTTCGAGGTGTCTAATTCGGGTCTTTTAGATGCGGTTGCATTTTTTAGATCACGTGGATTTTGCACGTGCCTAAGTCTTTCCTTTTATCCCTTTTCGGGCCACCTAGTTTGTGTGTTATGAACACTCCACTACATGGGCGAATTCGAGCGGGGCTTGCTGTGATGCAATATGCGTCCTACCTCATGGTATGGCGTAGATGCAATGCAAACTCACACTACTCCAAAGGGAAAACCCGAATGTAAAGACAATACTGAAGGGAAATAACTGAAGGGAAATTGTAGACGCGCGAAAATCCCCGCCTCTTCACCTCTTTCTTGGCTCTGAGTGGATCTTATCGTGCGTCTAAGGCCTATGTATACAAATAGGGCGTGCCAGCTAGCTTACTTAAGCTAGCGAAGATATATTAACACTGACTTCTAAACGTGGCGACTGTGAGCAAGTGAGCTCTTGTCGTCGCAGACCTTCTTGCACCGATGCGCAATGGTCAGTCTGTACGCTTTTGCAAAAATCGAGTTTTGGGGAGAAAGTCTACGAAACGGTTCAAGGTGTCTTATTTTGGGTCTTTAAGATGCGATTGCAAGTTTTAGATCACGTGGATTTGCACGTGCCTAAGTCTTTTCTTTTATCCCTTTTTGGGTCGCCTAGTTTGTGTGGTATGAACACTCCACTACATGAGCGAATTCGAGCGGGGGTTGCTTCGATGCAATATGCGTCCTACCTCATGGTATGGCGTAGATGCAATGCAAACTCACGCTACTCCAAAGGGAAAACCCGAAATGTAAAGACAATACTGAAGGGAAATAACAGAAGGGAAATAACCGAAGGGAAATAACCGAAGGGAAATAACCGAAGGGAGATATGTATATATCTTATGTATATGAGCCCTTACTCGGGTCTTGCAAATAAGAGCGAAGGCTCAATGTGGGTGCGTGCTTGAATCGAAAGACTTACACACACGACATGAAATAAAACCCAAGTATAAATTGCAGTATGGCCTTGACTAAGGTCTTGGGAGTAAGAGTGAAGGCTCAATGTGTGTGAGAGTGCTTGAATTGAAGTACTACACACACGACATAAATGAAACCCAAATATAACTGCAATAAGGCCTTTACTAAGGTCTTGGGAGTAAGAGCGAAGGCTCAATGTGTGTGAAAGTGCTTGAATTGAAAGACTTACTCACACGACAAGAAATAAAACCCAAATAGTATAGGTCGGCCCTTACTTGGGTCTTTCAAATAAGAGCGAAAGCTCAATGTGTGTGAGAGTGTTTAAACTGAAAGACTTACTCACAAGACATGAAATGAAACCCAAATAGTATAGGTCGGCCCTTACTTGGGTCTTTCAAATAAGAGCGAAAGCTCAATGTGTGTGAGAGTGTTCGAATTGAAAGACTTACTCACACGACATGAAATGAAACCCAAATAGTATAGGTCAGCCCTTACTTGGGTCTTTCAAATAAGAGCGAAAGCTCAATGTGTGTGAGAGTGTTCGAATTGAAAGACAACACACCCAACTTAAACAAAACCCTTCGGAAATGAAATATATACGTACACTTATATATTAGGGGCTGATTAGGCCCGTGTGTGTTCAAAATTGTGCACGACTAAGAGAGTGCACGTGTGTGGTTGTGCCAAGCCACGTTATTACAAGCGGGGGGAGACTATGCTCCGTTATTACAACCCCGTATCAAATTGAATTTCAAGCAAGTGTATGACTAAAGACCGAGTTTAGACACTTACGAGTAGCTGGTCCGTAGAGGTCTTGCTTGAGCGTAGGCTTGGCCTTGGGCTGCAAGTGGGAGCTCCGCGAAGGTAGGTGATCAAGGGTGCTGGCCGGCTGCAAGTGGGGCGCGGGATAGACGCCTCGAAGGGGGCCGGTGGCAAGTAGGCGGCGCCTCCAAGTAGGGAGTTTAGAGTGGCTGAATAAGTGAGTCTTAGGGTCACTAGGGAAGTTAGGTACTTAGGGAAACTGGACCTAAAAGGTGAGCTAGTGGGAAGGCCAAAGAGGACACCTAGGGGGGGGAGTAGTGGCCGGCGGTTTGGGTTGTGCTAGGTTCGGCTAAGTTAAAATGGTGGTGGCGGGCTGCCAGGGTGACTAAGGCTGGAGTATGGGAAGGTGGCCAGTTAGGGGATGGGACTAGGTAATAGTGGGAATAGTGGGTTTAAGGTAGTGCCACGGGCAAGTCTTAGGAAATCTGATAGGGTGGCCGGGTATAGTTAATGTGAGTTAGGTAGGAAGCAAACGGTTGAGGCGGCTAAGGTTTGGCCGAGTGGGAGTGGTGGCGGTGAAGGGCTGTTGGGTGAGTAAGGTGATGGTGTGGTGGGTGGCTGGGAGTGGAGAGGTGGTAGAGAAGGGTTTAAGTAGGGTTAAAGAAGGCTTACCGGATGGGGTGGAGTGGCGAGTGGATGAAGAGGGAAGCCGAGTGTTGATGGGAGTTCGGCTGAGTGAGGTGGTGGTGTCCGGCTGGGGGGGCAGTGGTGGTGGACGGAAGAGGGAAGGTGGCGGAGCAGGTGGCGGCTGGTGGAGGAGCTGGAGCTGCTGGGGAGTGGTCACGGCTGGATGAGAAATGGGAGAAGGAGAGGGCCCGGCTGGATGGAAGGGGTGGTTCCCACTTAGAAAACCCGCCCACAATGAGGGGGGTTTAAATAGGGGATGGGTAGGTCGGTTAGGGCTGGGTTGTGGGTAGTGGTTAGGTGGTTTAGGTAGGGTAGTATGTAGATAAGGTGGGCTGGATGGGGTTGGGCCAGATATTTTAAAACTAGGTGTTTTGATAAATCGTGGGCTAAGGGTGGTTTAGGGGTTTAGGGCTAGGTTAGGTGGTTGGGTTTTAGGGTGAGGTTTAGTGAGCTAGGTTAGGTGGTGTAAACACCCCAAATCTTCTATTTTTCAAAAACTCTCGAAACACCAAAAAGCTCATTTGAGCCAAAACGACGACCTGTTTTGAAATGTGAAGACAGGTACAGAAGGCAAAAGAAGACCCTAGGCCCGAAGAGGATTCAAGCCCAGAGCTTCAGAAGCCACTCCCTGATAAAAAAACAAAAGAAAGCAGAGCCCATTTGATGAAAAGCTCAACGGAGTCCAGAACGGCAAAACGGAGTCCGAACGACAAAGTTGGGGAAAACCCAGCACCAGACGGAGCGCTGATGAAGCCAGTGCCCGCACAGATCGTTCGCCTCAAGAAGCCAAGAAAGACTGTCCGAAGAAATTTTGATTTGGATCTGGACCATATATATCCAGATCCAAATCCATGTAATGAATAGTGTTTGGATTTGGGCCAATCCAAATAGTGTTTGGGTCGATCCAAATAGTGTTTGGATTTGGATTGGATCCAAATAGTGTTTGGATTGGATCGGATTTGGATCAAAATATCCAGATCCGTATCCATAAAAATATTGGGTTTGGATCGGATATAGATCTCAAAATATCCGAGATCCAATATCCAGATCCAAATAGTGTTTGGATTTGGGTATGGATCCAAACCCCAAACCCAAACCCAAATCCAAGACCCACCTCAAATCTCTATAAATAGAGGTGAGGGGGTCCATGTAAAGGGTTCATGCAAATATTTGGGAGGAGAGAGAGGGAGTGATAGACCTAGCCATGTGGGCTCATTGGGTGAGGTGGGTTCAAGCCATGTGGGCTAAGTGGGTCTAGACCAAGTGGCTGCAACCAAGGTGGGCTGGACCAAGTGGCTGCAACCGTGGAGACGTGGGCTCAAGCCAAGAAGGACCGGCTCCAAGAGGTAAACCTAACCCCAACCTAGCCTAGGTTCGAACCTACCTAACCCTAACTGAACCTAACCCTAATTGAACCAACCTAACCCTAACTGAACCCTAACTAGACCTAACCTAACCCCAACCGCCTCAAACCATCCCTAACAAACCCCAACAACTTCAACCCGGCCGGCCGTGAGCAACCAGCGCCTGCCGCGCGCCCTGAGTCCTGCCGCGCGCCCCTTTCTGCTGCCGCGCGCCCTGCTTCCTGCCGCGCGCCCCTCTGTCGCCTGCACGCCCCGTCCCCCGCGCCAGACGCCTCCCTGCGCCCCAGCGCGCCCAGCGCCAGGCGCCCGTCTGCTGCGCCAGGCGCCCAACGGCCGCGCCAGCCACCCGACCACCTCCCTGCTGATTTGACCACCCCCCTGCCGACCTAACCTGCACCCTGGCCGTGACCTGCACCCTAGGACAGACCCTAGGACAGACCCTACACAGCACCCGTCTTGGCCGAACCTTAGTTCCCCTAAGACCCTAACCGTGCCTCATAGAACCTCCCTCAAAGCCCCCTAGGATAACCCCCTCTTGGCTGCCCAAGGTGAACCGTGAGCCCACGTGCAAGCAAGTTGAACATGGACCAGCTATTTGTATGTGTCTAAACTTGGTCTATTACATTAACTTGCTTTACATTCAATTAAATTTTGATACGGGGTTGTAGTAAAGGAGCTTCGTCTCCCCCCGATTGTAATAACGTGGTTTGACACAACCACACACACACGCACTTGAGCCTTTCCGCTCTTAGTCGTACACTTCTTGCACACACACGGGCCTAACAAGCCCTTAATATATAGTTATATTTATATATTTTAAGTCAAGGGGGTTTTTAATTAAGTCGTGTGTGTTGTCTTTCCATTTTCCACACGCACACACATTGAGCCTTCGCTCTTACTCCCAAGACCTTAGTAAAGGCCTTATTGCAGTTATATTTGGGTTTCATTTATGTCGTGTGCGTAGTACTTCAATTCTACACTCACACACATTGAGCTTTCGCTCTTACTCCCAAGACCTTAGTCAAGGCATACTGCAATTTATATTTGGGTTTCATTTCATGTCGTGTGTGTAAGTCTTTCAATTCAAGCACGCACACACATTGAGCCTTTGCTCTTATTTACAAGACCCAAGTAAGGGCCCCTACATATACTCTATATAAAGTATTTCTTTCGGCTACGTCTTTAAGATTCGGGTTTTAAGGTTCAAGTCGTGTGCGTTGTCTTTCAATATATACACGACACACACTTACACAATTGAGCCTTTCCGCTCTTAAGATATAGCCATATTTCCCCTTCCGCTATTTACTTTACAAGTCATTTCCCTTCGGCTATTTACTTTACAAGTCATTTCCCTTCGGCAATTTCCCTTCGGCATTGTCTTTTAATTTCGGGTTTTCCCTTTGGAGTAGCGTGAGTTTGCATTGCATCTACGCCATACCACGAGGTAGGACGCATATTGCATCGAAGCAAGCCCCGTACTCCCGCTCAAATTCGCCCCATGTAGTGGAGTGTTCATAACACACACCTAGGTGGCCCATAAAGGGATAAAAAGAAAGACTTAGGCACGTGCAAATCCACGTGATCTAAAATCTGAGAATCGTATAAACCCGAATCAAATCGTGCAAGACTTAGGGTCGTCCAACCCTTACAAAGTCAAAATCGCCCAAATGCATGGTTTTCAAAAGGTTTTAAAACACTTCTTCATTCAAAATATATTTTGAGTTAAACTTGTTTCAAAACGAAGTCTCTAAGCGTACAGACTGACCCTTGCGCATCGGTGCAAGAAGGTCTGCGACGTAAAAATCCCGCTTGCCTACAATCGCCTTTCAAAAGTCAGATTGTTTTCAAAACATACTTTGCTAGTTAAAGTAAACTAGCTGGCACGCCCATAAAGCGAAGTAGATTGCGAAAAGGTTCACTTCAGGCCTAAGAACCCGCAAGTGAAAATTTTCGGTGTCTACAGGTGGTTTAGGCTAGGATTAGGCTAGGATTAGGGAAATTAATCTAGGTTTAGGGAAGGATTAGGGAAGTGGGTTAGGTGATTAGGTTGGGATTAGGCCGGGATTAGGGAAGTGGGTTAGGTGATTAGGTTCAGATTAGGGGTGGATTAGGGGTTTAGGCTAGGTTTAGGCATTTTGGGTTAGGTTTAGGTGAAGGAGCTCCCTTAGCATGGCCCATAGACCTTGATCACCCCATGTTGGTGCAGCCCTAGGTTTGGTTTTAGCTAATTACAAGCTTAAACCCACTCAATTAGGCTAACCCACAAGATTAAACCCAAACTTGACACACAAGTCAAGCTTAATACAACACTCTTGATATTTTTCACCCCCACTCTCTCTCATGCCCAATATCCCACGTGAATTTCAAGTGGGCCCCACCTCCATTTATGAGAAGGTGATGTGGGCCATGGATATGGATATTGGATTGGATCTCTGGATCCAAATCCGAATCCAAGTCCACATATGGGTTTGGATTGGAATCTGGATATATATGGTCCAGATCCAACCCAAACTGAACTCTGACTCCTTCGAGCTGGGTTCGAAACGGACGATTCGTGCGGGGCCTGACAGCATCAGTACTCCGTCTGCGTTGGGTCTTCGCCAACATAGTCGTCCGCCTCCGTTTCTGCCTTCCGGAGATGACTTCAAATGCTATTTTGATAAGAACAAGGTCTTGGACGTTCGAGATCCTGGGGTGTGAATCAGATACAAGAGTTGCTGCGCCGGGCTCGACAGGTGCTCCGGTTCCGGGCTCTTCTTGGCTCTCCTGGTCCTGTCTTGATCAGGCCAAGCCACTTCGGGGTTTCAAAACATGTTTTAAAAGGGTTTTCAAAAGCTATATCATATGTTTTTGAAAGATAAAGTTTAAAACATATATACAGGGTTGTTTGGAAGGCTCCTGGGTTTCCAAACTCAAAAATGGCCCTTTGGGGCGGCTTGTATAAAACCAGATGGATTTTGAGAAATTCGTGGGATTTCGGGGTGTTTACAGATGCCCCTCTTTCGCCTTGTCCAAATAGATTTGGATAAGGGCAAAGATGACAAACACCCCTTTGAATGTCTCCCTAGATCTAGCCACGAAGAATATGGGATCGTCCCATTTTAACAAAATCTCAATTTTACAAACTCTGGTAGGTGGAGATATCACGCCAAAGGGTTCTACATGGAATCTGGTCCTAAATGGGATCATGTTCATGCAAGTGCCATGCGTGGAATGCAAATGACATGGGTGTGGTGCCAAAAGTGGCGACCTCCCAGGGACCAGGTGTGGTCGAACCCTAGAGACTTACAAGGCCTACTGCTCCAAGTGAGCAAAAACCCTATGCTGTTCGATGTTCGGTTTTTAAAACTTATTTACAAAAGCTATTTACAAATGGGACAACTGTCTTGAGCCTCGATCCTAAGGATCTCGAGCTCTTCGTGCTTGCCTTTGTTTGAGTCTTAACACTCGCTTATCTAGCGGAGGTTTTATAAGAAAACAAGCTTCATTTCAAATTCCTACGCCTTACTCGAAAGGTTGAATTCTCAAACAAGATGAAATTCAAGTAAGTAAATCCTATTTTTACTTTAGGATTCCTCGAAATGAACCATGCTTTAGCTTGGGATAAGCCAGGGATGGGAAAGAGATACCACGGTCCCTTCTGAAGCGTCCCGTGGTTTTAAGGCATAGAAGGCGGAAAACTGCTCTTTTTGAGCTTTTTGGCCTCTTTTTCCTTTTTTTCCTAGAGGGTCTCCCTTTGGGAGTATTTTTTCTTTAATCCCTCTTTTTTTTTTTTTTATAAGAGAATCGATTTTTCTCTTTGAAGTCTGGTTTCTTTCTTTTGGAAAGAGATTTTAAATGGGAAATTCCCTTTTGATTTGGGCCTTTGTTTTCCTTTTGGAAGGAGAAGAGAAGAGGGGAGGACTTATCCCAAGCCTACACTCGATCCATTCCAGATCAGCCTATTTAGAAATAGCACGTACTACTTGCAAGTATCTTGCTATGTTGAACTAGGCCTTTCTTTGTAAGAAGAAGGATTTTGAAATGTAACCACGATTTTGAAAACTCCACTCTTTCACAAGTGCGAATTCTCTTACTTAGGGTCACACGAGTTGCTTTTGCACCTTATTCACACGTCTCAGGGCAGCTATCCCTATAGAATTTTCGAAAACTGGAATTTAATCCAGATCCTACACATGATACTTCTTTAAGTATTGAATATTGATAGGATCTGCTAAATTCCTACCTTCTACATCGATCAACCAATACGAATTGTTTGTAGTGGTTGCTCGTACAACATAGGGTCCATCCCAGTTGGGGCGCCACTTGCCTAGGGGGTGTGGGCCACGATGGTGGATGGTTTTCAAGACCAGATCTCCCACTTCAAAGTGGCGAGGTCTCATGTGTTTGCTATAATGTCGGGCTATCCTTTGCCGGTATGCACGAGCATGATCCATGGCAAGGAGTCGCCTCTCATCTAGCAAATCTAGCTCGGCCATCCTAGCATGCTGAAGCGTCTCTAGGGGGAGGTCGAGTGCAATGGATGTATGGAATGAATGCAGTTGGGTATGAATGGGAAGAATGGCGTTTGTGCCATAGACCAATTCGAATGGTGTGGCATTTGTGGGAGTCCGGATGGAAGTCCTATAAGCCCATAAGGCTTCATCCAGCTTCTCATGCCACCTCCTACCCTTCTCTAAGGTTTTCTCAATGATACCAATGAGAGTCTTGTTTGTGGCTTCGGCTTGGCCGTTGCCTTGAGGGTAGTAGGGCGAGGAGAAGTGGTGAGTTATGCCATACGTGTTGCACAACTTAACCATCCGCTCGTTCTTGAATGGGGTACCATTATCAGACACCAGGTCTCGTGGAACCCCAAATCGAGCCAAGATATTCCTCCGGATGAAAGCCACCACATGTTGCCCCATTACATTCGTTAGGGAAATGGCTTCCACCCACTTGGAGAAATACTCCGTGGCTGCTAAAATAAAACGATGCCCATTCGAGGCCTTTGGAAATATGGGGCCTACAATGTCAAACGCCCACATGGTAAATGGCCAGGGGCTGACCACGGAATGCAATGCAGATGAAGGGATATGAATGGCGTGCCCATGCACTTGACATGGATGACACTTCCTAACATGATCGTGACAATCCTTTTTCAGGGTGGACCAAAAATAACCCCCTCTAAGTATTTTCATTGCCATCATGTTGGCATTAACATGACCTCCACATTCTCCGTCGTGGAACTCGTGCATCACTATCCTAGCCTCCTCTAGGTCGATACACCTAAGCAGAATGCCGGTAAAACTCTTTTTGTACAAGACCCCACCCAGAATGGTGTATCGGGTCGAAATCTTACGAATGAATGCCTTATCTTTGGATGTGGCATCCTCGGTGAATCCCCCATTTTCTAAAAATTGTTTTATGTCATAGAACCAGGGTTTTTTAATAGACTCTGGGTTGTTTTGGCAAATATCCAAGTCGTGTGTGGATGGATGGGGCGCATGCCATATTTCCAAAGATCTGGTCCCTGAAATGGGATCGACCTTCAGGGCTGAACCCAAGGAAGAGAGGGCATCGGCGATGCCATTGTCCTCTCTTCCCACGTGTGTGAGCTTACACGACTGGAAGGATTGGACCAATCGAGTGGCCAACTCGTGATATGGAAGTAGTTTCTCATTACGTACTTGCCAAATTTTTAAAACCTGGTTTATGACAAGGAGCGAATCTCCAAAGACCTCGATGCATGATGCCCCTAGAGTTTTCGAAATCCTCAAGCCTTGTATGAGTGCTTCATACTCAGCTACGTTTTTGGAACATTCGAAATCTAAGCGGACTGCTATGGGAATCTCGCCCTTTTCAGGGGAGATTAGGATGATCCCGGCACCAGCCCCTCGTTGGTTTCGTGCCCCGTCGAAGTGCATCTTCCACACTTGGTTTTCGAAAGAATTTGCCAAAATGTGGTTTTGAAAATGGTTTTGCAATATGCCTTCATCAGGCATTTCGACAAGAGTGGGATATGCGTCCTCCAAGGGGAAGTCAGCCACGTAATCTGCTAGGGCTTGCCCCTTAACGGAGATCTGGTGATGGTATTTCAGATCATACTCCATTAGAAGGAGTTGCCATTTGCCCAATCTACCCGTGAGAATGGGTTTTTCGAACAAGTGCTTGATTGGATCAAGCTTGGACACTATCCAGATTTCGTGATCTAGGAAGTAGTGTCTGAATTTCTGGCAGGCCCAGACTAGGGCCAAGCACGTCTTCTCCATGGCTTGATAATTTCGTTCATAAGCCAAGAGAGTTTTCGAAATATAGTAGATGGCATACTCCTTATGGGTGTCATCCTCGTATTGAGCTAACAGGGCTCCTAAAGCGTTTATATGCACGGAGATGTATAATAAAAGCGGTTTTCCTTGTTTTGGAGGATTCAAAACGGGGGGATTAACCAAGTATGCCTTTAGTCTCTCGAAGGACTTTTGGCATTCGTCATCCCATAAGAATTTCGTGCCCTTCCTCAACAGTTTGTTGAAGGGTTCGCATCTAGTTGCCAGATTCGATATGAATCGGCGCACAGATTGTAATCGACCTTGAAGGTTGCGGACTTGGGTGAGATTGGAGGGTGGAGCCATGTCTATGATGGCTCGACACTTAGAGGGGTCGACTTCTATTCCCCTTTGGCTCACCATAAAGCCTAGAAGCTTCCCTGATTCTACCCCGAACACACATTTTTGAGGGTTTAGCTTTACTTTGTAAAGCCTAAGCCTTTCGAAAATCTTTTGTAAACATTCGATATGGGTGCATCGGGTTGTGGATTTCGCCAAGAGATCATCTACATACACTTCTACAAGCTCGTGAATTTGATCATGGAAGATCGTGTTCATGGCTCGTTGGTATGTTGCGCCGGCATTTTTCAAACCAAAGGGCATGACTGTATAGCAGTACGTGCCCCATGGGGTTGTGAAGGCGGTCTTACCCTGATCTCGTGGACTTAGTTTGATTTGATTATAGCCTGAATAGCCATCCATAAAAGAAAACATTTCATGATTTGCAGTACTATCGACTATCAAATCTATGTTTGGTAAAGGATAATTATCCTTTGGAGTGGCTTTATTCAGGTTTCTAAAATCGATGCATATTCGAATTTTCCCATTGGTTTTTCGAACTACAACGATATTTGATAACCAATCAGAATACGCAATGGGTTTTATAAATCCGGCTTTTAGCAGATCTTCTAAACCCTCTTTGACTTGCGTGTGTACATTCGGGTGTATTTTCCTAAGCTTCTGCTTTATTGGTTTTACACCTATATCTAAGGGAAGACGATGCTCAACTATGCTGGGATCTATGCCCGGCATGTCTTCATACGTCCATGCAAACACATCTAAATAGGTTCGTAGAAATGCAATGAATGCTAACTTTTCAGTTTCATGCAAGCATGCGCCTATTTTGATGGTTTTGGGATTGGAATTATCCCCTAGGTTCACCTCTACGAAATCTCCTCCTACTGATTGGGAAGGTCTTTCAAAATCGAGAATTCTATGAAATTCTGGGAGCTCAGAAGTGGGATCTTCCTCAAGGGGATCCACTTCTGGGCTTCGATCATTCTCGTGGACTTTAGACCCGAGGGAACTTGATGCGTGGTTTTCAAAATAACCTGGTTTTGTACTTGGATTTTCAAGTGATTTCGAAATTCTTGGTCTGGCTATGCAGACGACGTTTCTTTCGAAATCCTTTTCTTTCGCCAAAGTCCTACCAGGAGCGGCTATGTACAAAATCTTTTTGGTATTTTCCAAATTTTCGATTTTTTTGGGTTTTTGTAAAACAAGAACTTTGGGAACTATACAAAGCACACTTTTTTTCGAGTTTTTGTTTTTCCATTGTTTTGGTTTTCTTGTTTTTCGATTTTTTTTTATTTTAAGTTTTCAAATGTTTTTGTTATTTTTAGAAAAAGGGATCTTCCGTCATACCTACAAAGGGAAAACACTATGGGTTAGACTCGGAATAGGAGGTCTAAACCATAGGTCTCTTCTAAGACAGGCTCCGGGGCACCCTTGACCCAGGTGGTCACAGGGGGTGGTTCCGGCGGTATTTGGGGAGTATAGCCGATCCCATATCGGCTTGGGTTGGCCCTAGGAAGGATGGGCTCTAGGAGACCCTGGTTTTGTGCCCCTAGACTTTTGTAGGGCGTGTAGCCCATGTTCAATAACATGTTCCACGACCTTTTGTTTTTTGAAAAGATGGGATACAAGTCGTGGTCCTGGAACATGCTATCGTCCATATTAGGCTCGTATGGCCTTTTGTCCAGGGGTTTTGGAAATAGGGAACGTTTGGGTTTTCCTAGGAGGATTAGAGTCGGGAGGGAGCCTGCTTTGGGCGGCCCCTTCACATATACAACCTTCCTAGGGTTGTTCAACACGAGCCGAGGTGGCTCAACCATAATTTGCCCCAGGTTATCCTCATGGGCCTGGGAGCTCGATAAACAAGGGGAGTTTATGATCCCCTGAAGCTGTGGGTGACTCTCACCTAGGATCACTACGACTTGGTCCCTAAAAGGGATCTTGACACACTTGTGGAAGGTGGATGGCACAGCGCACAAACTGTGTATCCAGGGTCTTCCCAGCAACAGGTTATAATGGGGGTGGATGTCCAAGACATGGAACACCCCCGTGTGTTCGATCCCTCCCGTTTCCATTGGGAGTTCGATGGATCCTAAAGGCCTAGACGCATTCCCATCGTATCCAGTGATAACGATGGGGCTTGGGTTCACTGAAGTCAAGGTGACTCCGATTTTGTACGCCACGTGAAGTGGAAGGATGTTGAGCCCTCCTCCACCATCGACTAGGCACCTGTCCAGAGAGTGGTTGTTTAGAACCACCTCGATATGCAGGGCCTGGTTATGGGTTTCGTAGGGTCTATCTACATCATCTTCCGAAAAGGTGATGGGCGATTTTGCTCCTAACAAAGCCACTTGGGCAGACAAGGATTCCGGACTTATGTTCGAATCAACCTTGGTCCTTTCTAGAATTTTCTCTAAGACAAGTCTATGCCTAGGCGAGGTTTTGATAAGCTCTAGGATAGACATGTGAATAGGAATCTTTGAAAGGTGGTTTTCGAAATCATAAGGATTTAGGATGATTTTGTCCTTATCTGCTTTTGGCAGACCACTAGGGATACATGCTTTTGAGGGGCCAGGCACACTGACCACCTTTTGAGCACCTTGAAGGTGCGGGGGTTGGTAGATCCTCCCGGATCTAGTGACTTCCCCCACGACCAGCCTAGGGTTCGCGCTAAACTTGGCTCTAAGGATGAGCTGAGGAGAACCTTGGATTTTCAAAACTGGTTTTGCTGGGGTTTCCACTTTTGATGGTCCCCGAATGACGACTTGGGCGGGCCTCTTGTATAATACAAGGATGGGCGCACAAGCAGGTCGACCAGGTTCGGGCTTTTGCGCTAGTTCCTTGGAAATGGTGAGGGTACATACCTCCTTTCCTTTCCCACTGCCACTGGCGTGTTTGGGAAAGGGTTCCTTGAAGATAGCTTGAGGTGGCTCAGGTTCCGCAGTGACCTGAAGCCGACCCTCCGCTATCAAGTTCTCAATTTTATTTAGAAGAGAGAAGCACCGTTTGGTATCATGGCCTTTGAGCCGATGATACTTGCAAAATCGGTTTAAATACCCCCCTTTGGACGTGACTCCTTCGGGGATTTCAGGGAGTTCGATCATGCCCTGGGCAAGTAAGAGGTCTAGGACCTCCGACACAGGTTGCCCCAGCGGAGTGTACTCCCGTTTTTCAATTGGTTTTGAAAAATTGCGTTCTCTCTTATTTTCTATTTTTTCAAAATTTTTAGAAGTGCCCGCCATGCCTGGATCCACCCGGACATTGGCGATTTTATGGGGCTTTGCCCCTTTGTCCGTTGTGGGCAGCCCATATGCGATGGGTTTTTCCACACGTGTTTTTGGAATGGCACTTCCTTTCCATAAGTGGTCGTATGTCCCTTTTCGCAAGTTGGTTTCGAAAAGGGAGGCCTTTTTGATCAACTTATGGAAAGTTGAAATCTCATGGAGCGAGAGAAGGGTTTTTAACTCGCTTTTGAAATTATCCAGGATGAGCATTACTGCGCATCCTTCGGATATAGGCTCTCGCACTTGTCCCAAAAGAGACCTCCATCTTATAATGAAGGCATGTACGTCTTCGTTCATGCCTTGCTTTGTATCCCTTAAGGTATTCAGGGTTGGCGTGACTTCCACGTTGTGTGCAAATCTTTGCATGAAGCAGTTCGCTAACTCTTCAAAAGTAGCGAACTGGCTTAAGTCGTAGGAAGCCAACCATTTGGCAGCTGTGCCTTTAAGGGATAGGGGGAACCAATACACCCATTTCATCGAGTCCTTTCTCTTCTTATGGGCTCGACGTGAGAAAAGCTGTAAGTGAGACCTAGGGTCTCCCATGCCATCATACCGATGGAAGTTCGGTATTTCATCGTCACTGTCTGTTTCGTAATCCATAGGAAGGAAATCAGACAGGGCGTAGCTTCTTTTCTCTTTATTTTGCCCTTTCAGCAGCTGCTGTAGGGCTTTACGGTCCTTTTGTGTGAAGGACTCGTGGTATTGGTTGCCTTCCATTACGGAGACCTCTTTTTGCTTGCGAGGTTTTTCAATTTTCTTTTTAGGCCTCTGTTCACCGTTTGATGAACACGAATCGCCTACTTCAGCCTCTTGGCTGAGAGCATCGATTTTGGCCTCAAATTCCCTTCTCAAGTCCTCGATTTCATCTAGTTTTATTTTGTTTTTGAAAATCCTCCTAGAGTGAGAACTTGATGCGCATGAGCCTTGGCTCGACACTTCACTTGGATTGGATTTTGACATGCTTTTCAAGCTTTTTCAAAATTTCCTAAGTAAAAGCAAAGAAAACAAGTTAAAACGACACCTTTATAAAATTTTCGCAAGACTTCTACAAGTAAACTCGATTTTTTTGAAAAGGCTCACGTCCCACCGGGCGTGCCAATCTCTGTAGACGCGCGACAATCCCCGCCTCTTCGCCTCTTTCGTGGCTCTAAGTGGATCTTATCGTGCGTCTAAGGCCTATGTATACAAATAGGGCGTGCCAGCTAGCTTACTTAAGCTAGCGAAGATATATTAACACTGACTTCTAAACGTGGCGACTGTGAGCAAGTGAGCTCTTGTCGTCGCAGACCTTCTTGCACCGATGCGCAAGGGTCAGTCTGTACGCTTTTGCAAAAATCGAGTTTTGGGGAGAAAGTCTACGAAACGGTTCGAGGTGTCTTATTTCGGGTCTTTAAGATGCGATTGCATGTTTTAGATCACGTGGATTTGCACGTGCCTAAGTCTTTTCTTTTATCCCTTTTTGGGTCGCCTAGTTTGTGTGGTATGAACACTCCACTACATGAGCGAATTCGAGCGGGGGTTGCTTCGATGCAATATGCGTCCTACCTCGTGGTATGGCGTAGATGCAATGCAAACTCACGCTACTCCAAAGGGAAAACCCGAAATGTAAAGACAATACTGAAGGGAAATAACAGAAGGGAAATAACCGAAGGGAAATAACCGAAGGGAAATAACCGAAGGGAGATATGTATATATCTTATGTATATGAGCCCTTACTCGGGTCTTGCAAATAAGAGCGAAGGCTCAATGTGGGTGCGTGCTTGAATCGAAAGACTTACACACACGACATGAAATAAAACCCAAGTATAAATTGCAGTATGGCCTTGACTAAGATCTTGGGAGTAAGAGCGAAGGCTCAATGTGTGTGAGAGTGCTTGAATTGAAGTACTACACACACGACATAAATGAAACCCAAATATAACTGCAATAAGGCCTTTACCTTCTTGGGAGTAAGAGCGAAGGCTCAATGTGTGTGAAAGTGCTTGAATTGAAAGACTTACTCACACGACAAGAAATAAAACCCAAATAGTATAGGTCGGCCCTTACTTGGGTCTTTCAAATAAGAGCGAAAGCTCAATGTGTGTGAGAGTGTTTAAACTGAAAGACTTACTCACAAGACATGAAATGAAACCCAAATAGTATAGGTCGGCCCTTACTTGGGTCTTTCAAATAAGAGCGAAAGCTCAATGTGTGTGAGAGTGTTCGAATTGAAAGACTTACTCACACGACATGAAATGAAACCCAAATAGTATAGGTCGGCCCTTACTTGGGTCTTTCAAATAAGAGCGAAAGCTCAATGTGTGTGAGAGTGTTCGAATTGAAAGACAACACACCCAACTTAAACAAAACCCTTCGGAAATGAAATATATACGTACACTTATATATTAGGGGCTGATTAGGCCCGTGTGTGTTCAAAATTGTGCACGACTAAGAGAGTGCACGTGTGTGGTTGTGCCAAGCCACGTTATTACAAGCGGGGGGAGACTATGCTCCGTTATTACAACCCCGTATCAAATTGAATTTCAAGCAAGTGTATGACTAAAGACCGAGTTTAGACACTTACGAGTAGCTGGTCCGTAGAGGTCTTGCTTGAGCGTAGGCTTGGCCTTGGGCTGCAAGTGGGAGCTCCGCGAAGGTAGGTGATCAAGGGTGCTGGCCGGCTGCAAGTGGGGCGCGGGATAGACGCCTCGAAGGGGGCCGGTGGCAAGTAGGCGGCGCCTCCAAGTAGGGAGTTTAGAGTGGCTGAATAAGTGAGTCTTAGGGTCACTAGGGAAGTTAGGTACTTAGGGAAACTGGACCTAAAAGGTGAGCTAGTGGGAAGGCCAAAGAGGACACCTAGGGGGGGGGAGTAGTGGCCGGCGGTTTGGGTTGTGCTAGGTTCGGCTAAGTTAAAATGGTGGTGGCGGGCTGCCAGGGTGACTAAGGCTGGAGTATGGGAAGGTGGCCAGTTAGGGGATGGGACTAGGTAATAGTGGGAATAGTGGGTTTAAGGTAGTGCCACGGGCAAGTCTTAGGAAATCTGATAGGGTGGCCGGGTATAGTTAATGTGAGTTAGGTAGGAAGCAAACGGTTGAGGCGGCTAAGGTTTGGCCGAGTGGGAGTGGTGGCGGTGAAGGGCTGTTGGGTGAGTAAGGTGATGGTGTGGTGGGTGGCTGGGAGTGGAGAGGTGGTAGAGAAGGGTTTAAGTAGGGTTAAAGAAGGCTTACCGGATGGGGTGGAGTGGCGAGTGGATGAAGAGGGAAGCCGAGTGTTGATGGGAGTTCGGCTGAGTGAGGTGGTGGTGTCCGGCTGGGGGGGCAGTGGTGGTGGACGGAAGAGGGAAGGTGGCGGAGCAGGTGGCGGCTGGTGGAGGAGCTGGAGCTGCTGGGGAGTGGTCACGGCTGGATGAGAAATGGGAGAAGGAGAGGGCCCGGCTGGATGGAAGGGGTGGTTCCCACTTAGAAAACCCGCCCACAATGAGGGGGGTTTAAATAGGGGATGGGTAGGTCGGTTAGGGCTGGGTTGTGGGTAGTGGTTAGGTGGTTTAGGTAGGGTAGTATGTAGATAAGGTGGGCTGGATGGGGTTGGGCCAGATATTTTAAAACTAGGTGTTTTGATAAATCGTGGGCTAAGGGTGGTTTAGGGGTTTAGGGCTAGGTTAGGTGGTTGGGTTTCAGGGTGAGGTTTAGTGAGCTAGGTTAGGTGGTTTAGGCTAGGATTAGGGAAATTAATCTAGGTTTAGGGAAGGATTAGGGAAGTGGGTTAGGTGATTAGGTTGGGATTAGGCCGGGATTAGGGAAGTGGGTTAGGTGATTAGGTTCAGATTAGGGGTGGATTAGGGGTTTAGGCTAGGTTTAGGCATTTTGGGTTAGGTTTAGGTGAAGGAGCTCCCTTAGCATGGCCCATAGACCTTGATCACCCCATGTTGGTGCAGCCCTAGGTTAGGTTTTAGCTAATTACAAGCTTAAACCCACTCAATTAGGCTAACCCACAAGATAAACCCAAACTTGACACACAAGTCAAGCTTAATACAACACTCTTGATATTTTTCACCCCCACTCTCTCTCATGCCCAATATCCCACGTGAATTTCAAGTGGGCCCCACCTCCATTTATGAGAAGGTGATGTGGGCCATGGATATGGATATTGGATTGGATCTCTGGATCCAAATCCGAATCCAAGTCCACATATGGGTTTGGATTGGAATCTGGATATATATGGTCCAGATCCAATCCAAACTGAACTCTGACTCCTTCGAGCTGGGTTCGAAACGGACGATTCGTGCGGGGCCTGACAGCATCAGTACTCCGTCTGCGTTGGGTCTTCGCCAACATAGTCGTCCGCCTCCGTTTCTGCCTTCCGGAGATGACTTCAAATGCTATTTTGATAAGAACAGGGTCTTGGACGTTCGAGATCCTGGGGTGTGAATCAGATACAAGAGTTGCTGCGCCGGGCTCGACAGGTGCTCCGGTTCCGGGCTCTTCTTGGCTCTCCTGGTCCTGTCTTGATCAGGCCAAGCCACTTCGGGGTTTCAAAACATGTTTTAAAAGGGTTTTCAAAAGCTATATCATATGTTTTTGAAAGATAAAGTTTAAAACATATATACAGGGTTGTTTGGAAGGCTCCTGGGTTTCCAAACTCAAAAATGGCCCTTTGGGGCGGCTTGTATAAAACCAGATGGATTTTGAGAAATTCGTGGGATTTCGGGGTGTTTACAGAAATGACTTGAAATATAAATGCCGAAGGGAGATATGTATGTAGAGTATGTATATGAGCCCTTATTCGGGTCTTGCAAATAAGAGTGAAGGCTCAATGTGGGTGCGTGCTTGAATTGAAAGACTTACACACACGACATGAAATTAAACCCAAATATAAATTGCAGTATGGCCTTAACTAAGGTCTAGGGAATAAGAGCGAAAGCTCAATGTGTGTGAGTGCTTGAATTGAAGTACTACGCACACGACATGAAATTAAACCCAAATATAACTGCAATAGGCTTTGACTAAGGTCTTGGGAGTAAGAGCGAAAGCTCAATGTGTGTGAGAGTGCTTGAATTGAAAGACTTACACACACGACATGAAATGAAACCCAAATAGTATAGGTCGGCCCTTACTTGGGTCTTTCAAATAAGAGCGAAGGCTCAATGTGTGTGAGAGTGCTATAATTGAAAGACTTACACACACGACATGAAATGAAACCCAAATAGTATAGGTCGGCCCTTACTTGGGTCTTTCAAATAAGAGCGAAGGCTCAATGTGTGTGAGAGTGCTTGAATTGAAAGACAACACACCCAACTTAAGCAAAACCCTAGAAAAATGAAAGTATATGTATATACTTATGTATTAGGGGCTGATTAGGCCCGTGTGTGTTCAAAATCGTGCACAACTAAGAGAGTGCACGTGTGTGGGTGTGCCAAGCCACGTTATTACAAGCGGGGGGAGACTATGCTCCGTTATTACAACCCCGTATCGAATTGAATCTCAAGCAAGTATACAACTAAAGACCGAGTTAGGCACTTACTAGTAGCTGGTCCATAGAGGCCTTGCTTGAGCGTGGGCTTGGCCTTTGCCTTGGGCTGCAAAAGGGAGCTCCGCGAGGTTGAGCGACAAGGGGTGCTGGTCGGGTGCCTTGAAGGTGGCCGGTTGCAAGCAAGGGTGTTGCCTTGACGTGTGGGATCAAGGGGGCTAGGTAAGGTCACTCGGGGGAGTGTAGTGTTGGGGGAGTATGGCACTAAGGTAGAGCTTAAGGGAGTATCTAAGGGAGAGCCTAGGGGAAGTATGGGACTGGCGGATGGAAAGGCCGAATGAGTATGGGGCAGTCGGTTGAAGTGGCCGACTGCTAGGGAGACTTGGTGTGGCGGGCAGTTAGGGTGGCTAGGAGTGGTGTAAGGGAAGGGAACTAGCTAGGATATGGGGTAAGGTGGTGATGGTTGTGGTGAGGTGATAGGGGCAGTTCTTAGGGAGTTGGATGGGGTAGCCGGGTGTAGCTAGGGTGGTTAGGTAGTGGCGGGTAGTTAGGATGGCTAAGGCTTGGCCGAATGGGAAGGGTGGTAGCAAGTGGCTGGCTGTGGGGGCAGGTGGTGGTAGTGCAAGTGGCTAAGAGTAGAGAGGGAGTGGAGAAGGTGAGATGAAGGATGGGGTACTAACCGTGCTTGAAGAGAGGCGGTGGATGGAAGAGAGAAGCTAGGTGTGGTGGAGCAGGTGGTTCGGCCGAAGGCAAGGGTGGCGACAGGTGGTGGGCCGGCTGGGGTGTGGTGGAGCAGGTGGAGCACGGTGGCGGCTGGTGGTGGTGCAGGTGGAAGGCCTGGTTGGACGTGGATGAAGTGGCTGGGCTCGGTTGGGCTGGACCAAGGTGAGAGAGGATGGGAAGGGAGAGAGGTTCTAGATAGGAAAACCCGCCCCAAAGGGGGGGGTTTATATAGGGATGGGTAGGTCGGTTAGGGCTGGGTTTGGGGTAGTGGTTAGGTGGTTTAGGTAGGGTGCTATGATGATAAGGTGGGCTGGAAAGGGTAGGGCCAGATATTTTAGATACTAGTGGTTTGGGTAGGTTGTGGGCTAGGGGTGGTTTAGGGGTTTAGGGTTTGGTTAGGTGGGTGGGTTCTAGGGTGAGGTTTAGTGAGCTAGGTTAGGTGATTAGGCTAGGATTAGGCTAGGTTTAGGGAAATTGACCTAGGTTTAGGGAAGGATTAGGGAAGTGGGTTAGGTGATTAGGTTAGGATTAGGCCGGGATTAGGGAAGTAGGTTAGGTGATTAGGCTCAGATTAGGGGCGGATTAGGGTGGAAGGCTAGGATTAGGTATTTTGGGTTAGGTTTAGGTGAAGGAGCTCCCTTTGCATGGCCCATAGACCTTAACCACATCATGTTGGTGCAGCCCTAGGTTAGGTTTTGGCTAATTACAAGCTTAAACCCACTCAATTAGGCTAACCCACATGATTAACCCCAAACTTGACACACAAGTCAAGCTTAATTACAACCACACTTGATCTTATCCACCCCCACTCTCTCTCATGCCCATAATCCCACGTGAATTTCAAGTGGGCCCCACCTCCATTTATGAGAAGGTGATGTGGGCCATGGATATGGATATTGGATTGGATTTTTTAATCCAAATCCAAATCCAAGTCCATACATGGGTTTGGATTGGGATCTGGATATATATGGTCCAAATCCAATCCAAACTGAACTCTGACTCCTTCGGGCTGTATTCGAAATGAACGGTTTGTGTGGGGCCTGACAGCATCAGTGCTCCGTCTGCGTTGGGTCTTCGCCAACATGATCGTCCGCCTCTATTTTCGCCTTCCAGAGATGACTTCAAAGGATGTTTTGATGATAACAGGGTCTTGGACGTTCGAGATCCTGGGGGTGTGAATTTGATACAAGAGTTGCTGTGCCGGGCTTGACGTGTGCTCCGGTTCCGGGCTCTTCTTAGCTTTCCTGGTCCTGTCTTGATCGGGCCAAGCCGCTTCGGGGTTTCAAAACATGTTTTTAAAAAGGATTTTAAAAGCCATATTGTATGTTTTTGAAATACAAAGTTTAAAACATATGTACAGGGTTGTCTGGAAGGCTCCTGAGTTTCGAGACTCCAGGGTAGGAACATCGTAGAAGAAACCTAAGATTTAGACCTCTTATTCCGAGTCTAACCCGTAGTGTTTTCCCTTTGTAGGTATGATGGAAGATCCCTTTTATAAAAATATAAAAACATTTGAAAAACTCAAAATCAAAAAAATGGAAAAATTATAAAAACCAAAAACATTGGAAAATCAAAAACTCGAAAATAGAGTAGTTTGTATAGTTCCTAAAGTTATTGTTTTGCAAAAACCCAAAAAAATCGAAAATCTACAAAATACCAAAAAGATTTTGTACATAGCCGCTCCTGGTAGGACTTTGGAAAAAGAAAAGGATTTCGAAAGGAACGTCGTCTGCATAGCCAGACCAAAAATTTCGAAATCAATTTAAAATCCAAGTACAAAACCAGGTCTTTTGAAAACTCACGCATCAAATTCCCTCTGGTCTATAACCCACGAGAATGATCGAAGCCCAGAAGTGGATCCTCTTGAGGAAGATCCCACTTCTGAGCTCCCAGAATTTCATAGAATTCTCCATTTTGAAAGACCTTCCAATTCAATAGGAGGAGATTTCATAGAAGTAAACCTAGGGAGTGATTCCAATCCCAAAACCATCAAGATAGGTGTATGTTTGCATGAACATGAAAGATCAGCATTCATTGCATTTCTACGAACCTATTTAGATGTGTTTGCATGGATGTATGAAGACATGCAGGGCATAGACCCCTGCATTGTCGAACATCGTCTTCCCTTAGATGCGGATGTAAAACCCATAAAGCAGAAGCTTAGGAAAATACACCCGAATGTACACACGCAAGTCAAAGAGGGTTTAGAAGATCTGTTAAAAGCCAGATTTATAAAACCCATTGCGTATTCTGATTGGTTGTCAAACATCGTTGTAGTCCGAAAAACCAATGGGAAAATTCGAATATGCATCGATTTCAGAAACCTGAATAAAGCCACTCCAAAGGATAATTATCCATTACCAAACATAGATTTGATAGTCGATAGTACTGCAAATCATGAAATGTTTTCGTTTATGGATGGCTATTCAGGCTATAATCAAATCAAACTAAGTCCACGAGATCAGGGTAAGACCGCCTTCACAACCCCATGGGGCACGTACTGCTATACAGTCATGCCCTTTGGTTTGAAAAATGCCGGCGCGACATACCAGAGAGCCATGACCACGATCTTCCATGATCAAATTCATGAGCTCGTAGAAGTGTATGTAGATGACCTCTTGGCAAAATCCAAAACCCGATGCACTCATATCGAATGTTTGCAAAAGATTTTCGAATGGCTTAGGCTTTATAAAGTAAAGCTAAACCCTCAAAAATGTGTATTCGGGGTAGAATTTGGGAAGCTTCTAGGCTTTATGGTAAGCCAAAGGGGTATAGAAGTCGACCCCTCTAAGTGTCGAGCCATCATAGACATGGCTCCACCCTCCAATCTCACCCAAATTCGTAGCCTCCAGGGTCGATTACAGTCCGTCCACCGATTTATATCAAATCTGGCGACTAGATGCGAACCCTTCAACAAGCTGTTGAGGAAGGGCACAAAATTTTTATGGGATGACGACTGCCAAAGGTCCTTCGAAAGACTAAAGGCATACCTAGTTAATCCCCCTGTTTTGAATCCTCCGAAGCAAGGAAAACCTCTTTTACTTTACATTTCCGTGCATGCAAATGCTTTGGGAGCTCTACTAGCTCAAGACAAGGATGACACCCATAAGGAGTATGCCATCTACTATATTTTGAAAACTCTCTTGGCTTACGAAAGAAATTATCAAGCCATGGAGAAGACGTGCTTGGCCCTAGTCTGGGCCTACCAGAAATTCAGACACTATTTTCTAGATCATGAGATCTGGATAGTGTCCAGGCTTGATCCAATCAAGCACTTGTTCGAAAAACCCATGCTCACTGGTAGATTGGGCAAATGGCAACTCCTTCTAATGGAGTATGACTTAAAATATCATCACCAAATCTCCATTAAGGGGCAAGCCCTAGTAGATTACGTGGCTGAGTTCCCCCTGGAGGACGCATATCCCACATTTGATGAAATACCCGACGAAGGCATATTGCAAAACCATTTCCAAAACCACATTTTGGCAAACAATTTCGAAAACCAAGTGTGGAAGATTCACTTCGATGGGGCACGAAACCAACGAGGGGCTGGTGCTGGGGTCATCCTCATCTCCCCTTAAAAGGGCAAGATTCCCATAGCAATCCGCCTAGATTTCGAATGTTCCAACAACATAGCTGAGTATGAAGCACTCATACAAGGCTTAAGGATTTCGAAAACTCTAGGGGCATCATGCATCGAGGTCTTTGGAGATTCGCTCCTTGTTATAAACCAGGTTTTGAAAATTTGGCAAGTACGTAACAAAAAACTACTTCCATATCACGAGTTGGCCACTCGATTAGTTGAGTCATTCCAATCGTGTAAACTCACACACGTGGGAAGAGAGGACAATGGCATTGCCGATGCCCTCTCCTCCTTGGGTTCAGCCCTAAAGGTCGATCCATTTCAAGGACCCGGTCTTTAGAAATATGGCATTCGCCCAACCCATCCACACACGATTTGGATATTTGCCAAAATAACCTAGATTTTGTTGAAAAACCTTGGTTTTACGACATCAAGCATTTTTTAGAAAATGGGGGATTCGTCGAGGATGCCACGTCTAAAGATAAGGCATTCATCCATAAAATTTCGACCGATACACCATTCTAGGTGGGGTTCTATATAAAAAAAGTTTTACCGGCATCCTACTTTGGTGTATCGATCTAGAGGAGGCTAGGATAGTGATGCATGAATTCCACGATGGAGAATGTGGAGGTCATGTTAATGGCAACATGATGGCAATGAAAATACTTAGAGTGGGCTATTTTTGGTCCACCCTGAAAAAGGATTGTCACGATCATGTTAGGAAGTGTCATTCGTGTCAAGTGCATGGGCACGCCATTCATATCCCCTCATCTGCATTGCATTCCGTGGTCAGCCCCTGGCCATTCACCATGTGGGCGTTTGACATCGTAGGCCCTATATTTCCAAAAGCCTCGAATGGGCATCGATTCATTTTAGCAGCCACTGAATATTTCTCCAAGTGGGTGGAAGCCATTTCCCTAACCAACGTACTGGGGCAACATGTGGTGGCTTTCATTAGGAGGAATATCTTGGCTCGATTTGGGGTTCCACGAGACCTTGTGTCTGATAATGGCACCCCATTCAAGAATGAACGGATGGTTAAGTTGTGCAACACGTATGGCATAACTCACCACTTCTCTTCGCCCTACTACCCTCAAGGCAACGGCCAAGCCGAAGCCACAAATAAGACTTTTATTAGTATAATTGAGAAAACCTTAGAGAAGGGTAGGACGTGGCACGAGAAGCTGGATGAAGCCTTATGGGCTTATAGGACTTCCATCCGGACTCCCACGAATGCCACACCATTCGAATTGGTCTATGGCACAAACGTCATTCTTCCCATTCATACTCAACTACATTGATTCCATACATCCATAGCACTCGACCTCCCCCTAGAGATGCTTCAGCATGCTAGGATGGCCGAACTAGATTTGCTAGATGAGAGGCGACTCCTTGCTATGGATCATGCTCGTGCATACCGGCAAAGGATAGCCCGACACTATGGCAAACACATGAGACCTCCCCACTTTGAAGTGGGAGATATGGTTTTGAAAATCATCCACTATCGTGTTCCACATCCCCTTGGAAAGTGGCGCCCCAAGTGGGATGGACCCTATGTTGTACGTGCAACCACCACGAACAACTCGTATTGGTTGATCGATGTAGAAGGTAAGAATTTAGCAGATCCTATCAATATTCAATACTTAAAGAAGTATCATGTGTATGATTTGGATTAGATTCCTAATTTTCGAAAACCTTTAGGGATAGCTACCCTGAGACCTGAAAATAAGGTACAAAGGCAAAATCATGTGACCTTGAGTGAGAGAATTCGCACTTGTGAAAGGGTGGAGTTTTCCAAAATCGAGTTACATTTCAAAATCCTTCTTCTTACAAAGAAAGGCCTAGTTCAACATAGCAAGATACTTGCAAGTAGTACGTGCTATTTCTAAATAGGCTGATCTGGAATGGATCGAGTGTGAGCTTGGGATAAGTCCTCCCCTCTTCTCTTCTCCTTCCAAAAGGAAAACATGGCCCAAAATAAAGAGAATTTCCCATTCAAAGTCTCTTTCCAAAAGAAAGAAACCAGAATCCAAAAGAAAAATCGATTCTCTTGTGAAAAAAAAAAGGAGGGATTAAAGAAAAAATACTCCCAAAGGGAGACCCTCTATGAAAAAAAGGAAAAAGAGGCCAAAAAGCTCAAAAAGAGCAATTTTTCGCCTTCTATGCCTTAAACCATGGGACGCTTCAGAAGGGACCGTGGTATCTCTTTCCCATCCCTGGCTTATCCCAAGTAAAACATGGTTCATTTCGAGGAATCCTAAAGTAAAAATAGGATTTACTTACTTGAATTTCATTTTGTTTGAGAATTCGACGTTTCGAGTAAGACGTAGGAATTTGAAATATAGCTTGTTTTCTTATAAAACCTCCGCTAGATAAGTGAGTGTCAATATTCAAGCAAAGGCAAACACGAAGAGCTTGAGATCCTTAGGATTAAGACTCAAGACAATTGTCCATTTTGTAAATAGCTTTTGTAAATAGATTTTGAAAAATCGAACATCGAACAACATGGGATCTACTCACTTGGAGCAACAGGCCTTGTAAGTCTCAAAAGTTCGACCATATCTGGTCTCTGAGAGGTCGCCACTCTTGGCACCACACCCATGTCATGCATCTACATTTCGACACATGGCACTTGCATAAACATGATCCCATTTTAGGACCAAATTCCATACATATCCCTTTGGCGTGATGTCTCCTCCTACCAGGGTTTTAAAACTAAGATTTTGCTAAAGATTGGGACGATCCCATATTTTCTTGGTTAGATCTAGGGAGACATTGAAAGGGGTGTGTAGACGCGCGAAAAAAATCCCCACGCCTCCCCTACCTTTTCTGGGCTTGGAGTGGATCCTCTCGTGCGTCTAAGGCCTATTTATGCAAACAGGGCGTGCCAGCTAGCTTACCTAAGCTAGCAAAGATGTATTTTAAACTGACTTCTAATCGTGGCGACTGTGAGCAAGTGAGCTCTTGTCGTCGCAGACCTTCTTGCACCGATGCGCAAGGGTCAGTCTGTACGCTTTGCAAAAATCGAGTTTTGGGATAGAAAGTCTACGAAGCGGTTCGAGGTGTCTAATTCGGGTCTTTTAGATGCGGTTGCATATTTTAGATCACGTGGATTTGCACGTGCCTAAGTCTTTCCTTTTATCCCTTTTCGGGCCACCTAGTTTGTGTGTTATGAACACTCCACTACATAGGCGAATTCGAGCGGGGCTTGCTTTGATGCAATATGCGTCCTACCTCGTGGTATGGTGTAGATGCAATGCAAACTCACGCTACTCCAAAGGGAAAACCCAAAATGTAAAGACAATACCGAAGGGAAATAACCGAAGGGAAATAACTTGTAAAGTAAATGCCGAAGGGAGATATATATATAGAGTATGTATATGGGCCCTTACTCGGGTCTTGCAAATAAGAGCGAAGGCTCAATGTGGGTGCGTGCTTGAATTGAAAGACTTACACACACGACATGAAATTAAACCCAAATATAAATTGCAGTATGGCCTTAACTAAGGTCTTGGGAGTAAGAGCGAAAGCTCAATGTGTGTGAGAGTGCTTGAATTGAAGTACTACGCACACAACATGAAATTAAACCCAAATATAACTGCAATAGGCCTTGACTAAGGTCTTGGGAGTAAGAGCGAAAGCTCAATGTGTGTGAGAGTGCTTGAATTGAAAGAATTACACACACGACATAAAATGAAACCCAAATAGTATAGGTCGGCCCTTACTTGGGTCTTTCAAATAAGAGCGAAGGCTCAATGTGTGTGAGAGTGCTTGAATTGAAAGACTTACACACACGACATGAAATGAAAACCCAAATAGTATAGGTCGGCCCTTACTTGGGTCTTTCAAATAAGAGCGAAGGCTCAATGTGTGTGAGAGTGCTTGAATTGAAAGACTTACACACACGACATGAAATGAAAACCCAAATAGTATAGGTCGGCCCTTACTTGGGTCTTTCAAATAAGAGCGAAAGCTCAATGTGTGTGAGTGCTTGAATTGAAAGACAACGCACCCAACTTAAGCAAAATCCTACAAAATCAAAGTATATATATATTTATGTATTAGGGGCTGATTAGGCCCGTGTATGTTCAAAATCGTGCACAACTAAGAGAGTGCACGTGTGTGGGTGTGCCAAGCCACGTTATTACAAGCGGGGGAGACTATGCTCCGTTATTACAACCCCGTATCGAATTGAATCTCAAGCAAGTATACAACTAAAGACCGAGTTAGGCACTTACTAATAGCTGGTCCGAAGATGCCTTGCTTGAGCGTGGCTTGGCCTTCGCCTTGGGCTGCAAAAGGGAGCTCCGTGAGGTTGAATGGCAAGAGGTGCTGGCCGGGTGCCTTGAAGGTGGCCGGCTGCTAGCAAGGGTGTCGCCTTGACGTGTGAGATTAAAGGGGCTAGGTAAGGTCAGTAGGGGGAGTGTAGTGTTGGGGGAGTATGGCACTAAGGTAGAGCTTAAGGGAGTGTCTAAGGGAGAGCCTAGGGGAAGTATGGGGCTGGCGGATGGAAGGGCCGAATGAGTATGGGGCAGTCGGTTGGAGTGGCCGACTGCTAGGGAGACTTGGCGTGGCGGGCTGCTAGGGTGGCTAAGGCTTGGCCGAATGGGAAGGGTGGCGGTGAGTGGAGGGGCTGATGTTAAGGTGGTAGGGGAGTGGATTAGGTGGTTTAGAGTGGAGAGGGAGTGAAGAGGTGGCAAGATAGGATGTAGGGGGCTTACCGGGTGGAGAAGAGGGTGGCGCTCGGCTGGAAGGAAGTTGGGCAGGCGGTGGCGTTCGGCTGGAAGGTGGTGGTGCAGGTGGTGGTGGGATGTGGAGCAGGTGGAGCAGGTGGAGCAGGCGGCTGAGTTTGGGGAAGTGGAGGACCCGGCTGGGCTTGGGGAAGGCGGCTTGGTGATGAAACCCGCCCCAAAGGGAGGGGTTTATATAGGGCTGGGTAGGTCGGTTAGGGCTGGGTTTGGGGTAGTGGTTAGGTGGTTTAGGTAGGGTGGTATGATGATAAGGTGGGCTAGAAAGGGGTAGGGCCAGATATTTTAGATACAAGTGGTTTGGGTAGGTTGTGGGCTAGGGGTGGTTTAGAGGTTTAGGGTTTAGTTAGGTGGGTTGGTTCTAGGGTGAGGTTTAGTGAACTAGGTTAGGTGATTAGGCTAGGATTAGGCTAGGTTTAGGGTAATTAACCTAGGTTTAGGGAAGGATTAGGGAAGTGGGTTAGGTGATTAGGTTGGGATTAGGCCGGGATTAGGGAAGTGGGTTAGGTGATTAGGTTCAAATTAGGGCCGGATTAGGGTGGAAGGCTAGGATTAGGTGTTTTGGGTTAGGTTTAGGTGAAGGAGCTCCCTTTGCATGGCCCATAGACCTTAACCGTATCATGTTGGTGCAGCCCTAGGTTAGGTTTTGGCTAATTTACAAGCTTAAACCCACTTAATTAGGCTAACCCACATGATTAACCCCAAACTTGACACACAAGTCAAGCTTAATTACAACACACACTTGATCTTATCCATCCCCACTCTCTCTCATGCCCATAATCCCACGTGAAATTCAAGTGGGCCCCACCTCCATTTATGAGAAGGTGATGTGGGCCATGGATATGGATATTGGATCGGATCTTTGGATATAAATCCAAATCCAAGTCCATACATGGGTTTGGATTGGGATCTGGATATATATGGTCCAGATCCGATCCAAACTGAACTCTGACTCCTTCGAGCTGTGTTTGAAACGAACGGTTTGTGCGGGGCCTGACAGCATCAGTGCTCCGTCTGTGTTGGGTCTTCGCCAACATGATCGTCCGCCTCTGTTTTCGCCTTCCGGAGATGACTTCAAATGATGTTTTGATGATAACAGGGTCTTGGACGTTCGAGATCCTGGGGGTGTGGATTTGATACAAGAGTTGCTGTGCCGGGCTCGACATGTGCTCCGGTTTCGGGCTCTCCTTTGCTTTTCTGGTCCTGTCTTCATCAGGCCAAGTTGCTTCGGGGTTTCCAAAACATGTTTTAAAAGGGTTTTCGAAAGCCATATTATGTATTTTTGAAATATAAAGTTTAAAATATAGATACAGGGTTGTCTGGAAGGCTCCTGGGTTTCCAGACTCAAAATGGCCCTTTGGGGCTGCTTTTACAAAACCAGATGGATTTGAGAAATTCGTGGGATTTCGGGGTGTTTACAGATGCCCCTCTTTGGCCTTGTCCAAATCGATTTGGATAAGGGCAAAGATGACAAACACCCCTTTCAATGTCTCCCTAGATCTAGCCACGAAGAATATGGGATCGTCCCAATTTTTAGCAAAATCTCAATTTACAAACTCTGGTAGGAGGAGATATCACTCCAAAGGGTTATTCTATGGAATCTGGTCCTAAATGGGATCATGTTTATGCAAGTGCCATGCGTGGAATGCGGATGACATGGGTGTGGTGCCAAGAGTGGCGACCTCCCAAAGACCAGATGTGGTCGAACTCTAGAGACTTATAAGGCCTACTGCTACAAGTGAGCAAAATTCTATGTTGTTCGATGTTCGGTTTTCAAAACTTATTTACAAAAGCTATTTACAAAGGGGACAACTGTCTTGAGTCTCGATCCTAAGGATCTCGAGCTCTCCGTATTTTCCCTTGTTTGAGTCTTAACACTCGCTTATCTTGCGGAGGTTTTATAAGAAAACAAGTTGTATTTCAAATTCCTACACCTTACTCGAAACGTCGAATTCTCAAACAAGATGAAATTCAAGTATGTAAATCCTATTGTTACTTTAGGATTCCTTGAAATGAACCATGCTTTAGCTTGGGATAAGCCAGGGATGGGAAAGAGATACCACGGTCCCTTCTGAAACGTCTCGTGGTTTGAGGCACAGAAGGCGGAAAACTGCTCTTTTTGAGCTTTTTGGCCTCTTTTTCCTTTTTTTCATCGAGGGTCTCCCTTTGGGAGTATTTTTTCTTTAATCCCTCTTTTTCATAAGAGAATCGATTTTTCTTTGGAATTCTGGTTTCTTTCTTTTGGAAAGATGCTTTGAATGGGAAATTCCCTTTTGTTTGGGCCTTTGTTTTCCTTTTGTGAAATAGAAGAGAAGAGGGAAGGACTTATCCCAAGCCTACACTCGATCCATTCCAGATCAGCCTACTTAGAAATAGCACATACTACTTGCAAGTATCTTGCTATATTGAACTAGGCCTTTCTTTGTAAGAAGAAGGATTTTGAAATGTAACCACGATTTTGAAGACTCCACTCTTTCACAAGTGTGAATTCTCTCACTCAAGGTCACACGACTTTGCCTTTGCACCTTATTCACATGTCTCTGGGCAGCTATCCCTTAAATTTTCGAAAATTGGAATTTAATCCAGATCCTACACATGATACTTCTTTAAGTATTGAATATTGATAGGATCTGCTAAACTCCTACCTTCTACATCGATCAACCAATACGAATTGTTCGTAGTGGTTGCTCGTACAAGATAGGGTCCATCCCAGTTGGGGCGCCACTTGCCCAGGGGGTGTGGGCCACGATGATGGATAGTTTTTAAAACCAGATCCCCCACTTCAAAGTGGCGAGGCCTTATGTGTTTCCTATAATGTCGGGCTATCCTTTGCCGGTATGCAAGAGCATGATCCATGGCAAGGAGTCTCCTTTCATCTAGCAAATCTAGTTCGGCCATCCTAGCTTGCTGAAGCGTCTCTAGGGGGAGGTCGAGTGCTATGGATGTATGGAATGAATGCAGTTGAGTATGAATGGGAAGAATGGCGTTTATGCCATAGACCAATTTGAATGGTGTGGCATTCGTGGGAGTCCGGATGGAAGTCCTATAAGCCCATAAGGCTTCATCCAGCTTCTCGTGCCACGTCCTACCCTTCTCTAAGGTTTTCTCAATTATGCTAATGAGAGTCTTGTTTGTGGCTTCGGCTTGGCCGTTGCCTTGAGGGTAATTGGGCAAGGAGAAGTGGTGAGTTATGCCATACATGTTGCACAACTTAACCATCCGCTCATTCTTGAATGGGGTGCCATTATCAGACACAAGGTCTCATGGAACCCCAAATCGAGCCAAAGATATTCCTCCGGATGAAAGCCACCACATGTTGCCCCATTACGTTGGTTAGGGAAATGGCTTCCACCCACTTGGAGAAATACTCCGTGGCTGCTAAAATAAATCGATGCCCATTCCAGGCCTTTGGAAATATTGGGCCTACGATGTCAAACTCCCACATGGTAAATGGCCAGGGGCTGACCACGGAATGCAATGCAGATGATGGGATATGAATGGCGTGCCCATGCACTTGACATGGATGACACTTCCTAACATGGTCGTGGCAATCCCTTTTTAGGGTGGACCAAAAATAGCCCTCTCTAAGTATTTTCATTGCCATCATGTTGGCATTAACATGACCTCCACATTCTCTATCGTGGAACTCATGCATCACTATCCTAGCCTCCTCTAGGTCGATACACCTAAGCAGAATGCCGGTAAAACTTTTTTTGTACAAAACCCCACCCAGAATGGTGTATCGGGTCGAAATCTTACGAATGAATGCCTTATCTTTGGACGTGGCATCCTCGGTGAATCCCCCATTTTCTGAAAACTGTTTTATGTCATAAAACCAAGGTTTTTCAATAGACTCTAGGTTATTTTGGCAAATATCTAAGTCGTGTGTGGATGGGTGGGGCGCATGCCATATTTCCAAAGATCTGGTCCCTGAAATGGGATCGACCTTCAAGGCTGAACCCAAGGAGGAGAGGGCATCGGTGATGCCATTGTCCTCTCTTCCTACGTGTGTGAGTTTACACGATTGGAAGGACTAGACAAATTGAGTGGCCAACTCGTGATATGGAAGTAGTTTCTCATTACGTACTTGCCAAATTTTTAAAACCTGGTTTATGACAAGGAGCGAATCTCCAAAGACCTCAATGCATGATGCCCCTAGAGTTTTTGAAATCCTTAAGCATTGTATGAGTGCTTCATACTCAGCTACGTTGTTAGAACATTCGAAATCTAAGCAGACTGCTATGGAATCTCGCCCTTTTCAGGGGAGATTAGGATGACCCCAATACCAGCCCCACGTTGGTTTCGTGCCCATCGAAGTGCATCTTCCACACTTGGTTTTTGAAAGAATTTGCCAAAATGTGGTTTTGAAAATGGTTTTGCAATATGCGTTCATCAGGCATTTCAACAAGAGTGGGATATCTGCTAGGGCTTGCCCCTTAATGGAGATCTAGTGATGGTATTTCAGATCATACTCCATTAGAAGGAGTTGCCATTTGCCCAATATACCCGTGAGAATGGGTTTTTCGAACAAGTGCTTGATTGGATCAAGTTTGGACACTACCCAGATCTCAAGATCTAGGAAATAGTGTCTGAATTTCTGGCAGGCCCAGACTAGGGCCAAGCACGTCTTCTCCATGGCTTGATAATTTCGTTCATAAGCCAAGAGAGTTTTCGAAATGTAGTAGATGGCATACTCCTTATGGGTGTCATCCTCCTATTGAGCCAACAGGGCTCCTAAAGCATTCGCATGCACGGAGATGTATAATAAAAGCGGTTTTCCTTGCTTTGGAGGGTTCAAAACGGGGGGATTAACCAAGTATGCCTTCAGTCTCTCGAAGGACTTCTGGCATTCGTCATCCCATAAGAATTTCGTGCCCTTCCTCAATAGTCTATTGAAGGGTTCGCATCTAGTGGCCAGATTCGATATGAATCGGCGAACGGATTGTAAACGACCCTGGAGGCTACGGATTTGGGTGAGATTGGAGGGTGGAGCCATGTCTATCATGGCTCGACACTTAGAGGGGTCGACTTCTATTCCCCTTTGGCTCACCATAAAGCCTAGAAGCTTCCCTGATTCTACCTTGAACACACATTTTTGAGGGTTTAGCTTTACTTTGTAAAGCCTAAGCCTTTCGAAAATCTTTTGTAAACATTCCATGTGAGTGCATCGGGTTTTGAATTTTGCCAAGAGATCATCGACATACACTTCTACAAGCTCATGAATTTGATCATGGAAGATCGTGGTCATGGCTCGTTGGTATGTTGCGCCGGCATTTTTCAAACCAAAGGGCATGACTGTATAGCATTACGTGCCCCATGGGGTTGTGAAGGCGATCTTACCCTGATCTCGTGGGCTTAGTTTGATTTGATTATAGCCTGAATAGCCATCCATGAATGAAAACATTTCATGATTTGCAGTACTATCGACTATCAAATCTATGTTTGGTAAAGGATAATTATGCTTTGGAGTGGCTTTATTCAGGTTTCTGAAATCGATGCATATTCGAATTTTCTCATTGGTTTTTCGAACTACAACGATATTTGATAACCAATCAGAATACGCAATGGGTTTTATAAATCCGGCTTTTAGCAGATCTTCTAAACCCTCTTTGACTTGCGTGTGTACATTCGGGTGTATTTTCCTAAGCTTCTGCTTTATGGGTTTTACACCTGCATCTAAGGGAAGACGATGCTCAACAATGCTGGGGTCTATGCCCGGCATGTCTTCATACGTCCATGCAAACACATCTAAATAGGTTCGTAGAAATGCAATGAATGCTAACCTTTCAGTTTCATGCAAGCATGCACCTATTTTGATGGTTTTGGGATTGGAATCGTCCCTTAGGTTTACCTCTATGAAATCTCCTCCTACTGATTGGGAAGGTCTTTCAAAATCGAGAATCTTATGAAATTCTGGGAGCTCAGAAGTGGGATCTTCCCCAAGGGGATTCACTTCTGCGCTTTGATCATTCTCGTGGGCTATAGACCCGAGGGAATTTGATGCGTGATTTTCAAAACGACCTGGTTTTGTACTTGGATTTTCAAGTGATTTCGAAACTTTTGGTCTGGCTATGCAGACGACGTTTCTTTCGAAATCTTTTTCCTTTGCCAAAGTCCTACCAGGAGCAGCTATGTACAAAATCTTTTTGGTATTTTCCAAACTTTCGATTTTTTTGGTTTTTTGTAAAACAAGAACTTTGGGAACTATACAAAGCACTCTATTTTCGAGTTTTTGTTTTTCTATTGTTTTTGGTTTTTCTTGTTTTTTGATTTTTTTATTTAAAACTTTTCAAATGTTTTTGTGTTTTTAGAAAAGGGATCTTCCATCATACCTACAAAAGGGACAACACTACAGGTTAGACTCGGAATAGGAGATCTAAATCGTAGGTTTCTTCTACGGCAGGTTCCGGGGCACCCTTGACCCAGGTGGTCACAGGGGGTGGTTCCGGCGGTATTCGGGGAGTATAGCCGATCCCATATCGGCTTGGATTGGCCCTAGGAAGGATGGGCTCTAAGAGACCCTGGTTCTGTGCCCCTAGACTTTTGTAGGGCGTGTAGCCCATGTTCAACAACATGTTCAATGACTTTTTGTTTTTCGAAAAAGTTTGATACAAGTCGTGGTCTTGGAACATGCTATCGTCCATATTGCGCTCATATGGCCTCTTGTCCAGGGGCTTTGGAAATAGGGATCACTTGGGTTTTTCTAGAAGGGTTAGAATCGGGAGGGGGCCTGCTTTGGGGGGCCCCTTCACACATACAACCTTCCTAGGATTGTTTAACACGAGCCGAGTTGGCTCAATCACAATTTGCCCCGGGTTAGCCTCATGGGCCTGGGAGCTCGATAAACAAGGGGAGTTTATGATCCCCTGAAGCTGTGGGTGACTCTCACCTAGGATCACTACGACCTGGTCCCTAAAAGGGATCTTGACACACCTGTGGAAGGTGGATGGCACAGTGCACAAACTGTGTATCCAGGGCCTTCCCAGCAACAAGTTATAATGGGGGTGGATGTCCAAGACATGGAACACCCCCGTGTGCTCGATCCCTCCCGTTTCCATTGGGAGTTCGATGGATCCTAAAGGTCTAGATGCATTCCCATCGTATCCAGTGATAACGATGGGGCTTGGGTTCACTGAAGTCAAGGTGACTCCGATTTTATACGCCACATGAAGTGGAAGGATGTTGAGCCCTCCTCCACCATCGACTAGGCACCTGTCTAGAGAGTGGTTGTTTAGAACCACCTCGATACGCAGGGCCTGGTTATGGGTTTCGTAGGGTCTATCTACATCATCTTCCGAAAAAGTGATGGGCGATTTTGCTCCTAATAAAGCCACTTGGGCAGACAAGGTTTCCGGACTTATGTTCGAATCAACCTTGGCCCTTTCTAGAATTTTCTCTAATACAAGTCTATGCCTAGGCGAGGTTTTTATAAGCTCTAAGATAGACATGTGAATAGGAATCTTTGAAAGGTGGTTTTCGAAGTCATAAGGATTTTGGATGACTTTGTCCTTATCTGCTTTTGGCAGAACACTAGGGATACATGCTTTTGAGGGGCCAGGCACACTGACCACCTTTTGATTACCTTGAAGGTGTGGGGGTTGATAGATCCTCCCGGATCTAGTGACTTCCCCCACGACCATCCTAGGGTTCACGCTAAATTTGGCTCTAAGGATGAGCTGAGGAGAACCTTGGGTTTTCAAAACTGGTTTTATCGGGGATTCCACTTTTGGTGGTCCCTGAATGACGACTTGGGCGGGCTTCTTGTATAGTACAAGAATGGGCTCGCAAGTGGGTCGACCAGGTTCTGGTTTTTGCGCTAGTTCCTTGGAAATGGTGAGGGTACATACCTCCTTTCCTTTCCCACTGCCACTAGCGTGTTTGGGAAAGGGTTCCTTGAAGATAGCTTGAGGTGGCTCAGGTTCCGCAGTGACCTGGAGCCGACCTTCTGCTATCAAGTTCTCAATTTTATTTAAGAGGGAGAAGCAGCGTTCAGTATCATGGCCTTTGGGCCGATGATACTTACAAAATCGGTTTAAATACCCTCCTTTGGAAGTGACTCCTTCGGGGATTTCGGGGAGTTCTATCATGCCCTGGGCAAGTAGGAGGTCTAGGACCTCCAACACAGGTTGCCCCAACGGAGTGTACTCCCATTTTTCAACCGGTTTTTGAAAGTTTCGCTCCCTCTTATTTTCTAACTTTTCAAAATTTTTGGAAGTGCATGCCACGCCTGGATCCACCCGGACATTGGCGATTTTATGGGGCTTTGCCCCTTTGTCCATCGTGGGTAGCCCGTATGTGATGGGCTTTTCCAAACGGGTTTTGGAAACGGCACTTCCTTTCCATAAGTGATCGTATGTCCCTTTTCGCAAGTTTGTTTCGAAAAGGGAAGGCTTTTTGATCAACTTATGGAAAGTTGAGATCTCGTGGAGCGAGAGAAGGGTTTTTAACTCGCTTTTAAAATTATCCAGGATGAGCATGACTGCGCATCCTTCGGATATGGGCTCTCGCACTTGGCCCAAAAGCGACCTCCATCTTATAATGAAGGCATGTACGTCTTCGTTCATGCCTTGCTTTGTATCCCTTAAGGTATTCAGAGTCGGCGTGACTTCTATGTTGTGTGCAAATCTTTGCATGAAGCAGTTCGCTAACTCTTCAAAAGTAGCGAACTGGCTTAAGTCGTAGGAAGCCAGCCATTTGGCAGCTGTGCCTTTAAGGGATAAAGGAAACCAATACACCCATTTCATCGAGTCCTTTTTCTTCTTATGGGCTCGACGTGAGAAAAGCTGCAAGTGAGACCTAGGGTCTCCCATGCCATCATACCGATGGAAGTTCGGTATTTCATCGTCACTGTCTGTTTCGTAATCCATAGGAAGGAAATCAGATAGGGCGTAGCTTCTTTTCTCTTTATTTTGCCCTTTCAGCAACTGCTGTAGGGCTTTACGGTCCTTTTGTGTGAAGTACTCGTGGTATTGGTTGCCTTCCATTACGGAGGCCTCTTTGTGCTTGCGAGGTTTTTCAAATTTCTTTTTAGGCCTTTGTTCACCATTTGATGAACATGAATCGCCTACTTCAGCCTCTTGGCTGAGAGCATCGATTTTGGCCTCAAACTCCCTTCTCAAGTCCTCGATTTCATCTAGTTTTATTTTGTTTTTGAAAACCCTCCTAGAGTGAGAACTTGATGCACATGAGCCTTGGCTCGACACTTCACTTGGATTGGATTTTGACATGCTTTTCAAGCTTTTTCAAAATGTCCTAACTACAAGCAAAGAAAAACGAGTTAAAATGACACCTTTTACAAAATTTTCGCAAGACTTCTACTTAAAAACTCGATTTTTGAAAGGCTCACGTCCCACCGGGCGTGCCAATCTCTGTAGATGCACGAAAAAAATCCCCACGCCTCCCCTGCCTTTTCTGGGCTTGGAGTGGATCCTCTCGTGCATCTAAGGCCTATTTATGCAAACAGGGCGTGTCAGCTAGCTTACCTAAGCTAGCGAAGATGTATTTTAAACTGACTTCTAATCGTGGCGACTGTGAGCAAGTGAGCTCTTGTCGTCGCAGACCTTCTTGCACCGATGCGCAAGGGTCAGTCTGTACGCTTTGCAAAAATCGAGTTTTGGGATAGAAAGTCTACGAAGCGGTTCGAGGTGTCTAATTCGGGTCTTTTAGATGCGGTTGCATATTTTAGATCACGTGGATTTGCACGTGCCTAAGTCTTTCCTTTTATCCCTTTTCGGGCCACCTAGTTTGTGTGTTATGAACACTCCACTACATGGGCGAATTCGAGCGGGGCTTGCTTTGATGCAATATGCGTCCTACCTCGTGGTATGGCGTAGATGCAACGCAAACTCACGCTACTCCAAAGGGAAAACCCAAAATGTAAAGACAATACCGAAGGGAAATAACCGAAGGGAAATAACTTGTAAAGTAAATGCCGAAGGGAGATATATATATAGAGTATGTATATGGGCCCTTACTCGGGTCTTGCAAATAAGAGCGAAGGCTCAATGTGGGTGCGTGCTTGAATTGAAAGACTTACACACACGACATGAAATTAAACCCAAATATAAATTGCAGTATGGCCTTAACTAAGTGTAGACGCGCGAAAATCCCCGCCTCTTCGCCCCTTTCGTGGCTTGGAGTGGATCTTATCGTGCGTCTAAGGCCTATGTATACAAACAGGGCGTGCCAGCTAGCTTACTTAAGCTAGCGAAGATATATTTAACACTGACTTCTAAACGTGGCGACTGTGAGCAAGTGAGCTCTTGTCGTCGCAGACCTTCTTGCACCGATGCGCAAGGGTCAGTCTGTACGCTTTTGCAAAAATCGAGTTTTTGGGGAGAAAGTCTACGAAACGGTTCGAGGTGTCTATTTCGGGTCTTTAAGATGCGATTGCATGTTTTAGATCACGTGGATTTGCACGTGCCTAAGTCTTTTCTTTTATCCCTTTTTGGGTCGCCTCGTTTGTGTGTTATGAACACTCCACTACATGGGCGAGTTCGAGCGGGGGTTGCTTCGATGCAATATGCGTCCTACCTCGTGGTATGGCGTAGATGCAATGCAAACTCACGCTACTCCAAAGGGAAAACCCGAAATGTAAAGACAATACTGAAGGGAAATAACAGAAGGGAAATAACCGAAGGGAAATAACCGAAGGGAAATAACCGAAGGGAGATACGTATATATCTTATGTATATGAGCCCTTACTCGGGTCTTGCAAATAAGAGCGAAGGCTCAATGTGGGTGCGTGTTTGAATTGAAAGACTTACACACACGACATGAAATTAAACCCAAATATAAATTGCAGTATGGCCTTGACTAAGGTCTTGGGAGTAAGAGCGAAGGCTCAATGTGTGTGAGAGTGCTTGAATTGAAGTACTACACACACGACATAAATGAAACCCAAATATAACTGCAATAAGGCCTTTACTAAGGTCTTGGGAGTAAGAGCGAAGGCTCAATGTGTGTGAAAGTGCTTGAATTGAAAGACTTACTCACACGACAAGAAAGAAAACCCAAATAGTATAGGTCGGCCCTTACTTGGGTCTTTCAAATAAGAGCGAAAGCTCAATGTGTGTGAGAGTGTTTAAATTGAAAGACTTACTCACACGACATGAAATGAAACCCAAATAGTATAGGTCGGCCCTTACTTGGGTCTTTCAAATAAGAGCGAAAGCTCAATGTGTGTGAGAGTGTTTAAATTGAAAGACTTACTCACACGACATGAAATGAAACCCAAATAGTATAGGTCGGCCCTTACTTGGGTCTTTCAAATAAGAGCGAAAGCTCAATGTGTGTGAGAGTGTTTAAATTGAAAGACTACGCACCCAACTTAAACAAAACCCTTCGGAAATGAAATATATACGTACACTTATATATTAGGGGCTGATTAGGCCCGTGTGTGTTCAAAATTGTGCACGACTAAGAGAGTGCACGTGTGTGGTTGTGCCAAGCCACGTTATTACAAGCGGGGGGAGACTATGCTCCGTTATTACAACCCCGTATCAAATTGAATTTCAAGCGAGTGTACGACTAACGACCGAGTTTAGACACTTACGAGTAGCTGGTCCGTAGTGGTCTTGCTTGAGCGTGGACTTGGCTTTGGGCTGCAAACGGGAGCTCCGCGAAGGTATGTGCTCAAGGGTGCTGGCCGGCTGCAAATGGGGCGCGGGATGGACGCCTCGAAGGGGACCGGTGGCAAGTGGGCGGCGCCTCCAAGTAGGGAGTTTAGAGTGGCTGACTAAGTGGGTCTTAGGGTCACTAGGGAAGTTAGGGACTTAGGGAAACTGGACCTAAAAGGTGAGCTAGTGGGAAGGCCAAAGAGGACACCTAGGGGGGTTGGCCGAATGGGAGATGGTGGCTAAGTAGTGGCCAGCCACTTGGGTTATCCTAGGTTCGGCTAGGCTTAGGTGGTGGCGGCAAAGGTGCTGAGCTGAAGGGGAGATGGGTGGCTAAGAGTGGAGAGGTGGTAGAGAGTGGCTTTGTGGGAGTTAAGGGGACTTACCGAATGGGGAAGAGTGGCGGATGGAGTGGGAGAGTGGCGGGCAGGTGGCTGTCGGCTGGTGGAGTTGGGAAGATATGGTGGCGTCCGGCTGGGGGGCAGTGGTGGTGGACGGAAGAGGGAAGGTGGCGGAGCAGGTGGCGGCTGGTGGAGGAGCTGGAGCTGCTGGGGAGTGGTCACGGCTGCATGGAAGAGGGAGGAAGGAGAGGGCCCGGCTGGGAGTGGAGAGTGGTTCCCACTTGGAAAACCCGCCCACAATGAGGGGGGTTTAAATAGGGGATGGGTAGGTCGGTTAGGGCTGGGTTGTGGGTAGTGGTTAGGTGGTTTAGGTAGGGTAGTATGTAGATAAGGTGGGCTGGATGGGGCTGGGCCAGATATTTTAAAACTAGGTGTTTGGTAAAATCGTGGGCTAAGGGTGGTTTAGGGGTTTAGGGCTAGGTTAGGTGGTTGGGTTTTAGGGTGAGGTTTAGTGAGCTAGGTTAGGTGGTTTAGGCTAGGTTTAGGCTAGGATTAGGGAAATTAATCTAGGTTTAGGGAAGGATTAGGAGAGTGGGTTAGGTGATTAGGTCGGGATTAGGCCGGGATTAGGGAAGTGGGTTAGGTGATTAGGTTCAGATTAGGGGTGGATTAGGGGTTTAGGCTAGGTTTAGGCATTTTTGGCTAGGTTTAGGTGAAGGAGCTCCCTTAGCATGGCCCATAGACCTTGATCACCCCATGTTGGTGCAGCCCTAGGTTAGGTTTTAGCTAATTACAAGCTTAAACCCACTCAATTAGGCTAACCCACATGATTAACCCAAACTTGACACACAAGTCAAGCTTAATACAACACTCTTGATATTTTTCACCCCCACTCTCTCTCATGCCCAATATCCCACGTGAATTTCAAGTGGGCCCCACCTCCATTTATGAGAAGGTGATGTGGGCCATGGATATGGATATTGGATGTGGACTTGGATTGGAATCTGGATATATATGGTCCAGATCCAATCCAAACTGAACTCTGACTCCTTCGAGCTGGGTTCGAAACGGACGATTCGTGCGGGGCCTGACAGCATCAGTACTCCGTCTGCGTTGGGTCTTCGCCAACATGGTCGTCCGCCTCCGTTTCTGCCTTCCGGAGATGACTTCAAATGATATTTTGGTAATGTAGACACCGAAAATTTTCACTTGCGGGTTCTTAGGCCTGAAGTGAACCTTTTCGCAATCTACTTCGCTTTATGGGCGTGCCAGCTAGTTTACTTTAACTAGCAAAGTATGTTTTGAAAACAATCTGACTTTTGAAAGGCGATTGTAGGCAAGCGGGATTTTTACGTCGCAGACCTTCTTGCACCGATGCGCAAGGGTCAGTCTGTACGCTTAGAGACTTCGTTTTGAAACAAGTTTAACTCAAAATATATTTTGAATGAAGAAGTGTTTTAAAACCTTTTGAAAACCATGCATTTGGGCGATTTTGACTTTGTAAGGGTTGGACGACCCTAAGTCTTGCATGATTTGATTCGGGTTTGTACGATTCTCAGATTTTAGATCACGTGGATTTGCACGTGCCTAAGTCTTTCTTTTTATCCCTTTATGGGCCACCTAGGTGTGTGTTATGAACACTCCACTACAGGGGGCGAATTTGAGCGGGAGTACAGGGCTTGCTTCGATGCAATATGCGTCCTACCTCGTGGTATGGCGTAGATGCAATGCAAACTCACGCTACTCCAAAGGGAAAACCCGAAATTAAAAGACAATGCCGAAGGGAAATTGCCGAAGGGAAATAACCGAAGGGAAATGACTTGTAAAATAAATAGCGGAAGGGGAAATATGGCTATATCTTAAGAGCGGAAAGGCTCAATTGTGTAAGTGTGTGTCGTGTATATATTGAAAGACAACGCACACGACTTGAACCTTAAAACCCGAATCTTAAAGACGTAGCCGAAAGAAATACTTTATATAGAGTATATGTAGGGGCCCTTACTTGGGTCTTGTAAATAAGAGCGAAGGCTCAATGTGTGTGCGTGCTTGAATTGAAAGACTTACACACACGACATGAAATGAAACCCAAATATAAATTGCAGTATGCCTTGACTAAGGTCTTGGGAGTAAGAGCGAAAGCTCAATGTGTGTGAGTGTAGAATTGAAGTACTACGCACACGACATAAATGAAACCCAAATATAACTGCAATAAGGCCTTTACTAAGGTCTTGGGAGTAAGAGCGAAGGCTCAATGTGTGTGCGTGTGGAAAATGGAAAGACAACACACACGACTTAATTAAAAACCCCCTTGACTTAAAATATATAAATATAACTATATATTAAGGGCTGGTTAGGCCCGTGTGTGTGCAAAAAGTGTACGACTAAGAGCGGAAAGGCTCAAGTGCACATGTGTGTGGGTGTGTCAAACCACGTTATTACAATCGGGGGGAGACGAAGCTCCTTTACTACAACCCCGTATCAAAATTTAATAAAACACCAAATGTAAGGACTTACAACTCACCTAGCCCGCTATGTGGGGTGTGTCTAGGACGCGTACGCCTTGCGTGTGGAGCCCGGATCACATGGAAGTGGAACCGGCTAGCTTGGAGGTGTTTGAGAACCTTTGAGGACTTGGGAGAGGTGTTTGAGTAGGCTTGGTATGGGCCTGGTTTTGGATGACTCGAGTTGGATTCTAGGGGAGCTTGGGGCAACTCGGGCTGTCTTGGTGCAGCCCGGGGTTTTGCCTTTCAAGGGGGTGCCTTAGGATGACTCGAGCCAAGGTGGTTCGAGTTAGGTTTTTAGGGGAAACCCTAACTAGGTTAGGTTCAGTCAGTCAAGGCCAAGGCAGGCCGGCCAGGGCTGAGCTAGGGCTCGGCCTGGCTGGGTGGAGTCATGGCTAGAGGTAGGTGGGTTCAAGGAAACGGCCTGCCTTGTGGCAGGCCGGGGCTTTAGTGATGTGGATGATACACGGCCTGCACCAGCAGGCCGTGGGGTTTCTAAGGAGATGTGGCCTGCCGAGTGGCAGACCCTGCCCTTGGTAAAGGAGGGGAAGCCCGGCCTGCACTAGCAGGCCGTGGGCTTGTAGGGAGAGGGCCTGCCGAGTGGCAGGCCTTTGCGGGTTTTTGGTAAGGAGTGACCTGCCGAGTGGCAGGCCCTGGCTGGGTTTAGATGAGGCACGGCCTGCACCAGCAGGCCGTGGGTTTACTAAAGGGAATGGCCTGCCAAGGAGCAGGCCATTGGGTTTGGTTTGGGGCAAGGGATGGTGGCGAAGTGGGTTTTGGTTAAAGGCAGGTTAGGGGCGGCGGTTTGTAGGTGGTGGTAGGCTAGTCGGGGTAGGTGAGTTGCAGGTGGAGTTGGGTGGTTAAGGGCAGGTGGTGGTAGGCTTAGGTAGTGCAGGTCAGGGTGGGTTTTGGTTGAGGCGGTGATAGGTAGGTTCGGCCAGGCTGCGGCCGGTGGTGGGGGCGGCGACTAAGGGATGTTGGTTGGTGGCGAGGTGGGGTTCGGCCAGCTAGGGCAGGTCGGTTGGGAAAGGGTTTTTTGTGAAGTTCGGCCAGCACTTGGCTGGACTTACTTGGGGCGGTTTAGGGTCAGTTAGGTGTAGGTGGGTTCATATGGGTTAGGTTTAGAAGGGTAAGGAGAAGGGGTAGGTTTAGTTTGAGGCTTACCTTAGGTGCAGCCCACTAGGTCCAGCCACCTCCAATCGGTCCAGCCCACTTCCACGCCCGCGGTCCACCTCTTGGTGCAGCTAGGCTCGAGTTGGTGCAGCCCCCTTGATCTAGCCTTGGCCAACATGGCTCAAACCCACTTCACTCATGAGCCCACATGGCTAGGTCTATCACTCCCTCTCTCTCCTCCCAAATATTTGCATGAACCCTTTACATGGACCCCCTCACCTCTATTTATAGAGATTTGAGGTGGGTCTTGGATTTGGGTTTGGGTTTGGGGTTTGGATCCATACCCAAATCCAAACACTATTTGGATCTGGATATTGGATCTCGGATATTTTGAGATCTGTATCCGATCCAAACCCAATATTTTTATGGATACGGATCTGGATATTTTGATCCAAATCCGATCCAATCCAAACACTATTTGGATCCAATCCAAATCCAAACACTATTTGGATCGACCCAAACACTATTTGGATTGGCCCAAATCCAAACACTATTCATTACATGGATTTGGATCTGGATATATATGGTCCAAATCCAAATCAAAATTTCTTCGGACAGTCCTTCTTGGCTTCTCGAGGCGAACGATCTGTGCGGGCACTGGCTTCATCAGTGCTCCGTCTGGTGCTGGGTTTTCCCCAACTTTGTCGTCCGGACTCCGTCTCGCCGTTCTGGACTCCGTTGAGCTTTTCATCAAATGGGCTCTGCTTTCTTTTGTTTTTTTATCAGGGAGTGGCTTCTGAAGCTCTGGGCTTGAATCCTCTTCGGGCCTAGGGTCTTCTTTTGCCTTCTATACCTGTTTTCACATTTCAAAACAGGTCGTCGTTTTGGCTCAAACGAGCTTTTTGGTGTTTTGAGAGTTTTTGAAAAATAGAAGATTTGGGGTGTTTACAGGTAAGAACAGGGTCTTGGACGTTCGAGATCCTGGGGTGTGAATCAGATGTAAGAGTTGCTGCGCCGGGCTTGACAGGTGCTCCGGTTCCGGGCTCTTCTTGGCTCTCCTGGTCCTGTCTTGATCGGGCCAAGCCACTTCGGGGTTTCAAAACATGTTTTAAAAGGGTTTTCAAAAGCTATATTATATGTTTTTGAAAGATAAAGTTTAAAACATATATACAGGGTTTGTTTGGAAGGCTCCTGGGTTTCCAAACTCAAAAATGGCCCTTTGGGGCTGCTTGTATAAAACCAGATTTGTTTAAGAAATTCGTGGGATTTCGGGGTGTTTACACTAAGGTCTTGGGAGTAAGAGCGAAAGCTCAATGTGTGTGAGAGTGCTTGAATTGAAGTACTACGCACACAACATGAAATTAAACCGAAATATAACTGCAATAGGCCTTGACTAAGGTCTTGGGAGTAAGAGCGAAAGCTCAATGTGTGTGAGAGTGCTTGAATTGAAAGACTTACACTCACGACATAAAATGAAACCCAAATAGTATAGGTCGGCCCTTACTTGGGTCTTTCAAATAAGAGCGAAGGCTCAATGTGTGTGAGAGTGCTTGAATTGAAAGACACACACGACATGAAATGAAAACCCAAATAGTATAGGTCGGCCCTTACTTGGGTCTTTCAAATAAGAGCGAAGGCTCAATGTGTGTGAGAGTGCTTGAATTGAAAGACTTACACATACGACATGAAATGAAAACCCAAATAGTATAGGTCGGCCCTTACTTGGGTCTTTCAAATAAGAGCAAAAGCTCAATGTGTGTGAGTGCTTGAATTGAAAGACAACGCACCCAACTTAAGTAAAACCCTACAAAATCAAAGTATATATATATATATATATATATATATATATTTATGTATTAGGGGCTGATTAGGCCCGTGTGTGTTCAAAATCGTGCACAACTAAGAGAGTGCACGTGTGTGGGTGTGCCAAGCCACGTTATTACAAGCGGGGGAGACTATGCTCCGTTATTACAACCCCGTATCGAATTGAATCTCAAGCAAGTATACAACTAAAGACCGAGTTAGGCACTTACTAATAGCTGGTCCGAAGATGCCTTGCTTGAGCGTGGCTTGGCCTTCGCCTTGGGCTGCAAAAGGGAGCTCCGCGAGGTTGAATGGCAAGAGGTGCTGGCCGGGTGCCTTGAAGGTGGCCGGCTGCTAGCAAGGGTGTCACCTTGACGTGTGAGATTAAAGGGGCTAGGTAAGGTCACTAGGGGGAGTGTAGTGTTGGGGGAGTATGGCACTAAGGTAGAGCTTAAGGGAGTGTCTAAGGGAGAGCCTAGGGGAAGTATGGGGCTGGCGGATGGAAGGGCCGAATGAGTATGGGGCAGTCGGTTGGAGTGGCCGACTGCTAGGGAGACTTGGCGTGGCAGGCTGCTAGGGTGGCTAAGGCTTGGCCGAATGGGAAGGGTGGCGGTGAGTGGAAGGGCTGATGTTAAGGTGGTAGGGGAGTGGATTAGGTGGTTTAGAGTGGAGAGGGAGTGAAGAGGTGGCAAGATAGGATGTAGGGGGCTTACCGGGTGAAGAAGAGGGTGGCGCTCGGCTGGAAGGAAGTTGGGCAAGCGGTGGCATTCGGCTGGAAGGTGGTGGTGTAGGTGGTGGTGCAGGTGGTGGTGAGATGTGGAGCAGGTGGAGCAGGTGGAGCAGGCGGCTGAGTTTGGGGAAGTGGAGGACCCGGCTGGGCTTGGGGAAGGCGGCTTGGTGATGAAACCCGCCCCAAAGGGAGGGGTTTATATAGGGCTGGGTAGGTCGGTTAGGGCTGGGTTTGGGGTAGTGGTTAGGTGGTTTAGGTAGGGTGGTATGATGATAAGGTGGGCTGGAAAGGGGTAGGGCCAGATATTTTAGATACAAGTGGTTTGGGTAGGTTGTGGGCTAGGGGTGGTTTAGAGGTTTAGGGTTTAGTTAGGTGGGTTGGTTCTAGGGTGAGGTTTAGTGAACTAGGTTAGGTGATTAGGCTAGGATTAGGCTAGGTTTAGGGTAATTAACCTAGGTTTAGGGAAGGATTAGGGAAGTGGGTTAGGTGATTAGGTTGGGATTAGGCCGGGATTAGGGAAGTGGGTTAGGTGATTAGGTTCAGATTAGGGCCGGATTAGGGTGGAAGGCTAGGATTAGGTGTTTTGGGTTAGGTTTAGGTGAAGGAGCTCCCTTTGCATGGCCCATAGACCTTAACCATATCATGTTGGTGCAGCCCTAGGTTAGGTTTTGGCTAATTTACAAGCTTAAACCCACTTAATTAGGCTAACCCACATGATTAACCCCAAACTTGACACACAAGTCAAGCTGAATTACAACACACACTTGATCTTATCCATCCCCACTCTCTCTCATGCCCATAATCCCACGTGAAATTCAAGTGGGCCCCACCTCCATTTATGAGAAGGTGATGTGGGCCATGGATATGGATATTGGATCGGATCTCTGGATCCAAATCCAAATCCAAGTCCATACATGGGTTTGGATTGGGATCAGTGCTCCGTCTGCGTTGGGTCTTCGCCAACATGATCGTCTGCCTCTGTTTTCGCCTTCCGGAGATGACTTCAAATGATGTTTTGATGATAACAGGGTTTTGGACGTTCGAGATCCTGGGGGTGTGGATTTGATACGAGAGTTGCTGTGTCGGGCTTGACATGTGCTCCGGTTCCGGGCTCTCCTTTGCTTTTCTGGTCCTGTCTTGATTAGGCCAAGTTGCTTCGGGGTTTCCAAAACATGTTTTAAAAGGGTTTTCGAAAGCCATATTATGTATTTTTGAAATATAAAGTTTAAAATATATATACAGGGTTGTCTGGAAGGCTCTTGGGTTTCCAGACTCAAAATGGCCCTTTGGGGCTGCTTTTACAAAACCAGATGGATTTGAGAAATTCGTGGGATTTCGGGGTGTTTATAGGGTGTTTGTCATCTTTGCCATTATCCAAATCGATTTGGACAATGCCAAAGAGGGGCATCTGTAAACACCCCGAAATCCCACGAACTTCTCAAATAAACCTGGTTTTTGTAAAAGCAGCCCCAAAGGGCTATTTTGAGTCTTGAAACCAAGGAGCCTTCCAGGCAACCCTGTACATATGTTTAAAATGTGTATGTTTTAAAATATGTATAATATGCTTTTAAAACCTTTTAAAAACACATTTTGAAACCCCACAAAGTGGGCTGGCCTGATAAAAGTAGGACCAGAAGAGCAAAAGAGAGCCCGAAACCGGAACACATGTCGAGCTCAGCACAACAACTCTCGTGTTAGATCCACCCCTAGGATCTCGAACGTCCAAGTCCCTATTATCAGCAAAAATCGTATGAAATCATCTCCGGAAGGTGAAAACAGAAGCGGACGACCATGTTGGCGAAGACCCAACGCAGACGGAGTACTAATGCTGTCAGACCCCGCACAAACCGTTCGTTTCAAACATACCCTGGAGGAGACGGAATTCAGTTTGGATTGGATCTGGACCATATATATCCAGATCCCAATCCAAACGTATGTGTGGATTTGGATTTGGATTTGGATCCGAAGATCCAATCCAATATCCACATCCATGGCCCACATCACTTCTCATAAATGGAGGTGGGGCCCACTTGAAATTCACGTGGGATTATGGGCATGAGAGAGAATGGGGAGGATAAGCATGAGGGGAATTGTATTAAGCTTGACTTGTGTGTCAAGTTTGGGGTTAATCATGTGGGTTAGCCTAATTAGTGTGGGTTTAAGCTTGTATGAGCCAAAACCTAACCTAGGGCTGCACCAACATGATTCAATGAATTCTATGGGCTATGCAAAGGGAGCCTCCTAACCCAATCCTAAGCCAAAACCCCTAATCCTAGCCCTTTACCCTAACCCCGGCCTAATCCTAGCCTAATCACCTAACCCACTTCCCTAATCCCGGCCTAATCCCAACCTAATCACCTAACCCACCTCCCTAAACCTAGCCTAATTCCCTTAATCCTAACCTAATCCTAGCCTAAACACCTAACCCACCTCACTAAATCTCACCCCAAAACCAACCCACCTAGCTAAGCCCTAAACCACTAAACCACCCCACCTAAACCCTAGCACACCATATCCCTAAAACCACCTAAAACAAAATATCTGGCCCCCCCTCAAAACCAGCCAACCTTATCACCACACCACACCACCACCACCTAACCACCCTCTCAAAACCACCCCCAACCGACCCTTTGAAAAACTATAAAACCCCTCCCCTAGTGGGCGGGTTTTTCAACTTTTTGGAGCCAGCAACTTGGGGCCAGTCGAGCCCTCTCTCACCTTACTCCCTTCTCTCACCACGCCACCACTAAATCCCGACCTGCACCGCTCCACGCCACCACTACATCCCGGCCTGCACCGCTCCACGTCGCCACCAACTGCTTGGCCAGCTCCATCCACCTTCCACCCGGCTGCCCTCCTTCCACACACTGACCTCCCTCTCCTATACGGTTAGTACCTCAACCCAACTTCACCCTATCTTCACTCCCCCTCCACTCTCAGCCACCTCGTAGCACCCTACTGTAGACACCCAAAATTTTCTTTTAAAATTCTTACCTTTTTAGGAAAGTGGCCATTTTGGCAAACTTTGGGGTTTTTGAAGGAAAAAGGCACTAAACGAGTTTGTTTTGGCACTGTAGACGCGCGAAAAATCCCCGCCTCTTTGCCCCTTTCGTGGCTTGGAGTGGATCTTATCGTGCGTCTAAGGCCTAGATATACAAACAGGGCGTGCCAGCTAGCTTACTTAAGCTAGCGAAGATATATCAACACTGACTTCTAAACGTGGCGACTGTGAGCAAGTGAGCTCTTGTCGTCGCAGACCTTCTTGCACCGATGCGCAAGGGTCAGTCTGTACGCTTTTGCAAAAATCGAGTTTTAGGGAGAAAGTCTACGAAACGATTCGAGGTGTCTATTTCGGGTCTTTAAGATGCGATTGCATGTTTTAGATCACGTGGATTTGCACGTGCCTAAGTCTTTTCTTTTATCCCTTTTTTGGGTCGCCTAGTTTGTGTGTTATGAACACTCCACTACATGGGCGAATTCGAGCGGGGGTTGCTTTGATGCAATATGCGTCCTACCTCGTGGTATGGCGTAGATGCAATGCAAACTCACGCTACTCCAAAGGGAAAACCCGAAATGTAAAGACAATACGGAAGGGAAATAACAGAAGGGAAATAACCGAAGGGAAATAACCGAAGGGAAATAACCGAAGGGAAATACGTATATATCTTATGTATATGAGCCCTTACTCGGGTCTTGCAAATAAGAGCGAAGGCTCAATGTGGGTGCGTGTTTGAATTGAAAGACTTACACACACGACATGAAATTAAACCCAAATATAAATTGCAGTATGGCCTTGACTAAGGTCTTGGGAGTAAGAGCGAAGGCTCAATGTGTGTGAGAGTGTTTTAACTGAAGTACTACACACACGACATAAATGAAACCCAAATATAACTGCAATAAGGCCTTTACTAAGGTCTTGGGAGTAAGAGCGAAGGCTCAATGTGTGTGAAAGTGCTTGAATTGAAAGACTTACTCACACGACAAGAAATAAAACCCAAATAGTATAGGTCAGCCCTTACTTGGGTCTTTCAAATAAGAGCGAAAGCTCAATGTGTGTGAGAGTGTTTAAATTGAAAGACTTACTCACACGACATGAAATGAAACCCAAATAGTATAGGTCGGCCCTTACTTGGGTCTTTCAAATAAGAGCGAAAGCTCAATGTGTGTGAGAGTGTTTAAATTGAAAGACAACACACCCAACTTAAACAAAACCCTTCGGAAATGAAATATATACGTACACTTATATATTAGGGGCTGATTAGGCCCGTGTGTGTTCAAAATTGTGCACGACTAAGAGAGTGCACGTGTGTGGTTGTGCCAAGCCACGTTATTACAAGCGGGGGGAGACTATGCTCCGTTATTACAACCCCGTATCAAATTGAATTTCAAGCAAGTGTATGATCAAGACCGAGTTTAGAAACTTACAAGTAGCTGGTCCGTAGAGGTCTTGCTTGAGCGTGGCCTTGGCTTTGGGCTGCAAATGGGAGCTCCGCGAAGGTGCGTGACCAAGGGTGCTGGCCGGCTACAAATGGGGCGCGGGATGGACGCCTCGAAGGGGACCGGTGGCAAGTGGGCGGCGCCTCCAAGTAGGGAGTTTAGAGTGGCTGACTAAGTGGGTCTTAGGGTCACTAGTGAAGTTAGGGACTTAGGGAAACTGGACCTAAAAGGTGAGTTAGTGGGAAGGCCAAATAGGGCACCTAGGGGAGTCGGCCGAATGGGAAATGGTGGCTAAGTAGTGGCCAGCCACTTGGGTTATCCTAGGTTCGGCTAGGCTTAGGTGGTGGCGGCAAAGAGGTGGAGCTAAGGGGAAGATGGGTGGCTAAGAGTGGAGGGGTGGTAGAGAGTGGTTTTGAGGGAGTTAGGGGGACTTACCGAATGGGAAGGAGTGGCGGCAAAAGGTGGCTGTCGGCTGGTGGAAGATGGGAGAAAGAGAGGGCCCGGCTGAGTGAGGTGGTGGTGTCCGGCTGGGGGGGCAGTGATGGTGGACGGAAGAGGGAGAGTGGCGGAGCAGGTGGCGGCTGGTGGAGCTAGAGCTGCTGGGAAGACGGGTGAGAGATGGGAGAAGGAGAGGGCCCGGCTGGGTGGTGGAGTGGTTCCCACTTGGAAAACCCGCCCACAATGGGGGGGGTTTAAATAGGGGATGGGTAGGTCGGTTAGGGCTGGGTTGTGGGTAGTGGTTAGGTGGTTTAGGTAGGGTAGTATGTAGATAAGGTGGGCTGGATGGGGTTGGGCCAGATATTTTAAAACTAGGTGTTTGGGAAAATCGTGGGCTAAGGGTGGTTTAGGGCTAGGTTAGGTGGTTGGGTTTTAGGGTGAGGTTTAGTGAGCTAGGTTAGGTGGTTTAGGCTAGGTTTAGGCTAGGATTAGGGAAATTAATCTAGGTTTAGGGAAGGATTAGGGGAGTGGGTTAGGTGATTAGGTTGGGATTAGGCCGGGATTAGGGAAGTGGGTTAGGTGATTAGGTTCAGATTAGGGGTGGATTAGGGGTTTAGGCTAGGTTTAGGCATTTTGGGTTAGGTTTAGGTGAAGGAGCTCCCTTAGCATGGCCCATAGACCTTGATCACCCCATGTTGGTGCAGCCCTAGGTTAGGTTTTAGCTAATTACAAGCTTAAACCCACTCAATTAGGCTAAACCACAAGATTAAACCCAAACTTGACACACAAGTCAAGCTTAATACAACACTCTTGATATTTATCACCCCCACTCTCTCTCATGCCCAATATCCCACGTGAATTTCAAGTGGGCCCCACCTCCATTTATGAGAAGGTGATGTGGGCCATGGATATGGATATTGGATTGGATCTCTGGATCCAAATCCAAATCCAAATCCACATATGGGTTTGTATTGGAATCTGGATATATATGGTCCAGATCCAATCCCAACTGAACTCTGACTCCTTCGAGCTGGGTTCGAGACGGACGATTTGTGCGGGGCCTGACAGCATCAGTACTCCGTCTGCGTTGGGTCTTCGCCAACATAGTCGTCCGCCTCCGTTTCTGCCTTCCGGAGATGACTTCAAATGCTTTTTTGATAAGAACAGGGTCTTGGACGTTCGAGATCCTGGGATGTGAATCAGATGCAAGAGATGCTGTGCCGGGCTTGACAGGTGCTCCGGTTCCGGGTTCTTCTTGGCTCTCCTGGTCCTGTCTTGATCGAGCCAAGCCACTTCGGGGTTTCAAAACATGTTTTAAAAGGGTTTTCAAAAGCTATATCATATGTTTTTGAAAGATAAAGTTTAAAACATATATACAGGGTTGTTTGGAAGGCTCCTGGGTTTCCAAACTCAAAAACGGCCCTTTGGGGCTGCTTGTATAAAACCAGATGGATTTTGAGAAATTCGTGGGATTTCGGGGTGTTTACAGGTACCAAAATTTTATGGAAGCTTTGAAATGATGAAAGAATGCTTTCCGCTCTGAAAGTTTTGAGTTTTGACAAAATTTTGAAAAATGACGATTTTGCCCTTAGTACTGGGAAAAGCAGGATTTTGTTTCCTTAAAAGATTTATCATGAAAAGTATGTTGAAAGCTTGCCTTTTGAAAAGATACAGGTATCAAAAAGACAAGTTGATACCTGAAAAGGACGGTGGGCGCCCAAAAAAGGAAAACGGGGGTTAAAAAGGGAAAGTGAGCTTCCCAAAAAGAAACGCTCATATTTAGAAAGAAACCAATTTCTAGAAGGCAAGGTCGGTATTATCGAAAGAAAGGAAAGGTGGAAGCAAGAACGAAAGCCTCCGAAAACGAAGGTTTGGTATCAAACGCCTTTCGTAACGTGTCTACGTTATGTTTGGGTATCGAGGTAATTAGTATTGATATACATCAATTTGCATCGTCATTTGTTACTGGTATGCTATTGATATGTTATTATAAGAGCAATTTTAATATTCCAACACTCGTGGAAAGGATTGAATAAGCATGAAAGTTGGTTTTCGAAAACGTAACATGGGCCTTAACAATTTCATAATAGGTAGGCATGAACATAATTACTTTCACAGCAGATGCGCAGATAACGAGGGATTGATTGATCAATGTTCGGTTGTTTAAAATGCTAAGTTGTCATCAGGATCAAACTGTATAACTGAAGTGGAAAGGGTGGAACAGTATCAACTATCATGTGAACTGATGAAACACTTGTCTGTTGTTCGAGATGTTGTCAATGGGCACTCTTTCCTGCTGCAAAGGGGACCTTTGATATCTTTGTTTAAAGTACAATGCTGGGAATAAACTTCCAACTGGGATGGGATGCTGTAGTTAAAGCATAGTATCTCAACAATTTCTGTGTGCGAATAGGAGTGGAATAGTTAGTATCAAAAGCTCAAGATTTCGCTATGCTGTGAATACAGTAAAATGATTGTTATATTAATGTCTTGGACTTCTTTTATGATCTTAGTTGTTATATTTTGAGAGTTCATCGAGCTGGTATCAATCTGGTATGTATGATTGATCAAGGCGAGAAGCGTTGAGCCCCTTTGAAAAGAATTGAAATGTGTATGAGCGGGACTTGGTTCGAATTTCTACATAACTATACTTAGTGTTCTGGGGAATTTGCTGATAAGTTAGACAATATGATGGACACAGTGTTCGAGCATCTCAAAACTTGTTCTGAAGAAGGTCGACTCCTACAGACCCAGAAAGGTGTGGAGAGAAGTTTGGCAATATGCTTGCTGACATGTTCTTGTGTAGTTCTGAGCCCCGTAATACTAGGATGAGTGCAGTTGCTTATCTTGCTAGTTATATGTCACGGGCAAGATTTCTTCCATCATATTTTGTAGTAAATACACTAGATCGATTAGTCAAATGGTGCCTTCAGTACGGTCAATCTTGTCAAAAGAAGTCTGTGATCCCTGAATCTCATCAAGTTTTCTATTCAGGATGCCAGGCTATTATGTATGTGCTGTGCAAGCTCTGTGGATAACGTTACTACTGATTTATTGATAGACAGCATCCAACTATCCCGATTTTCATCAACAAGAGGAGCAGCTACTCAAAGACAGAAGGAAGTGGTTGAACCACAAAATATCAAGCCACCATCTGCACAAACAGATAATGTTCATCAACTCAGATGGAACCGAATACAGAAAATCAGGCTTATCAGATTAGGCAGTACTCAAGGCTTATCCAACACAGATAAAATCAAAAGAAGATCCTATGAAGATCACGTTCCAAATCGGATGATATCAGGTAGCAAACCGATCCTATCAAAACAACTAAGTTCAGGCCTATCCAAATGACAGCAAGCAGGCATCCGTGAGCCTATAAAAGGGCTCTCCCAGGTCCTGCAGAGGGCATCAATGAGTGATCATCAACCGGCGATGATCAACCAATGAGCAACAAGAGGTTCAGTCCGAAAATTCAGAGAAATAGAGAGAGAGAGAGAGAGAAAGGAAGAGAAGAAGGAGAAGAAGGAAGTCCGGCCTGGTTCCGACGTCCGACGATCGTCCGACGAAGTGCTCCTACGTCTCCTCTCGCTCACACAGGTTGGAATTCTTGCACAAATTGGTTTTAATTCATGAGAATCTGAAAAAGCACAGATTCTGGAAATTTGTACATGAATCAAGGCCTTGAGCCCATATCTCTTCAACCACTGAATGAAATTGGATGAAATTTGATTCTTTGGAAACCTAACATCCGTATCTTTCTAACACAATAAATTTTATCGAAATTGGATGACTGAGTGCTGAGATATTGTTGTTTTTCTGAGCTTCTGATTCACAGAAACAGGGCTGTTCCGAATTTTATAATAGTTTCTGATTCTGTATTTAATTCTCAGAAAATAAAGAACAAAATTATAAAATAAAAATATATTCTGATTCTACAGACACGTGTCTCCATTCTGTAAAAGTTTTAGAATTTTTGGAGAATCAGAAGTATTTTTAAAAATTCGAAGAACAAGTCTTTGAAACTGAACAGATTCTGCAACTTTCAGAATCTGAAAATTTTCGGAAATCAAGAACTTAAACACGAATCTGAAACTATGGGAAAATCTGGTTTTTCCTTTCTCGAATTAACGGATTCAAACAAATTTCAAGCGTCTAGGCTGACCCTTGAGCGCCGGTTCAAGAAGGCCTAAGTCGAAAAGATCTCACTTGTCCACAATCGTTCTTAGAAGTCAGAAAATCAGAATTTGTTAGTTTTGATAAACTAACTGGCACGCTCGCGCAACCCGCCGTAGTTCGAGGGTTTGATTTCAAATTCCACGATTTGAAATAAAATCACGTCTACAGATTTGGCACGCCCGGTGGGACTTGAGACTTTGAAATTTTGTTTGAATCCATTATACTAATTCAATTTTCAGGTTTGTGATAAGTTGGCTTAAACAGGTTGATCATGTCGAGCTCAGAAGGATCTCCCGCTCTACCAGCCGCTGCTCGAACAAAATTTCAAAAAGCTTTTCAAAAGGAGACAGGTTCGCTGCCCTAAGGGAGGGAATAAAGGTACTAAGAGAAGAAATCGATGCTTTAAGCCAAGAAGCTGAAGCAGTCGAATCCTGCTCTTCCCATGATAGGAAAACCAAAACGAATAGGAAATCAAACCACTGTAGGAAGCCTAGGGTCGTTTCCAAAATTGAAGAAGAACTTGAACCCGAATCCTTCACCATGAAAGATCGAAAGGCTCTACATCAACTTTTGAAAAACCAAAAACATGAGAAAAAATCCTATGCCTTATCAGATTTCCTACCTTTCGATTACCAAACCGATAGTGATGATGAGATACCCAGCTTCCACCGTTATGATGGAAATGGAGACCCTAGGTCTCATCTCCAACTTTTCTCCCGAAGTGCCTATAAAAAGAAAAAAGACTCCTCTAAGTGGGTCTATTGGTTCCCTCATTCTTTAAAAGGGAGTGCTGCAAAATGGTTGGCCTCTTATGACTTAAGCCAGTTTGCCGATTTTGAAGAATTAGCCAACTGTTTTATGCAAAGATTTTCGCACAATGTTGAAGTTACCCCCACTTTAAATACATTGAGGGACACCAAACAAGGCCCTAACAAAGACGCCCACGCGTTTATCGTTAGATGGAGATCAATCTTGGGGCAAGTCAAAGAACCTATCTCCGAAGGGTGCGCAGTGATGCTCATCCTAGACAATTTCAAAACTGATTTGAAAGTCCTCCTTTCCTTACATGAGATTTCTACTTTCCAAAAATTGATCAAGAAAGCTTCCCTTTTCGAGACCAATTTGAAAAAGGGAACTTATGAAGATTTATGAAAAGGAAAAAGTTTTCCAAAAAAATTTGAAAAACCTGGGGCATATGGGCCACATGCACCAGAGGGAGGGATAAAAGTACCAAAAGTGGCTAATGTTCGAGTAGAGCAAGGTTTAGCAGGACCCCCAAAACCTTCAGGGCAAAAAGATTTCGAAAAGAACCAAAAAAATAAAAAGAGATTTGAAAGAAGGGAGTACACTAACCTAGGACAACCACTCACGGAGGTCCTAGACATCCTATTGGCACAAGGTCTCACAACACTCCCAAAGATTCCCGAAGGGGCACCACCCCAAGGAAAGTTTTTAAACAAGTTTTGTAAATATCATAGGCTCAAGGGCCATGATACCCAACACTGCTACACCCTGAAGAATAGGATAGAGGATTTGATTGAGCAAGGTAAGCTGCACGTGTCTGAAGAACCAGAGTCACCCCAGGCCATTTTTAAAGAACCCTTCCCTAACCACGCCAGTACGAGTGGGAAGGAAAAAGAGGTATGCTCTCTATCACACTCTAATCATGCAGTGAATATTATGCATCCCACACCTCACACACCACACTTTCCCGAAATAAAAAATGCCCAAGCAATAGTGATCCGAGGAGCACTTAGAAACCCGCCCCCGGCTAGAGCCATGGTAGTGATTCGAGGTGTCCCGAGACACCAAGTTAGAGCCAAAATAGGAATGAGCCCTAGGGATAGTGTAGAGGAAGTGACTAGATCTGGGAGGATCTACCAAACCCCACACTTAGCAAAACAAACAAGCAAGGGAGTGGTCGTTCTACCAGGCCCCCCACAAGCATGCCTACCAAACTCATCCCAGGGTGTCGATAAAAAGGGTGTGGTAATAAACCCCTATGACCTAGAAATGCATCTTTCTAAACTCCCCATAAACATGTCTATCTTGGAACTGATAAAAATTTCTCCCAAGCATAGACGAGTCCTAGAGGAGATTTTAGAGAAGACTAGAGTCGACACTACGATATCCCCTGAATCCCTATCTACCTTGGTTTCTCCCGTCTTTGCAAAAACTTCCATTGTATTCACAGAGAATGATTTGGGAAAGTATGATGTGATCCATAACCAAGCACTCCATATAGAAGTTATGTTAAATGGCTACCCTATTAGTAAATGCCTAGTCGATGGAGGAGGAGGCCTTAATATCCTTCCCCTCCATGTGGCTTTCCAAATAGGAATCTCTACCTCTATGCTTGAACCAAGTCCCATAACCATTACAGGATATGATGGGAACCCATCCAACCCCTTAGGCTCCATAAAGTTACCCATGAAAGTCGGACAAATACCTCATGAGGGATTATTCCATGTCTTGGATATAAATCCCCATTACAACCTATTATTAGGAAGACCATGGATACACTCTCTTAGAGCCGTCCCATCCACCTTCCACAGGTGCCTCAAAATCCCATGGAAAAATCGGGTAGTGGTTGTTTTTGGAGAAGACCATCCTCAATTGAATGGAATACAAACCTTTCCTTGTATATCAGGGGAGCCAAAGCAGGAAGTAAAGACCAATCGGGAAACTGCCAAAATAAACCTCCCTGAAATAGCTAAACCTTCCAAAACGAGAGTAGTTCGCATTTTAGGCGAGTCAAAACTTTCCAAATCCCTCCATCTTCCCAAAAGAACCATTAGGATAAGTAAACCTGCCATAGATGATTCATCTTTCCAAAATCATCCTCTATATCAAATATTTTCAAAATTCAAAAAACCTTAGAAGATGTTGCTAAATATGGGATATACTCCTTACCAAGGATTAGGGATTCAAGGCCAGGGAAAACTAGAACCCATTACACCCATGCCAAATATAGGACGCCATGGTTTAGGATATAGCCTATCCATACCACCCGAGCCACCACCCGAAACCAATTGGGTTAAGGGTGCCCTAGAACCCGCTAATCCCGAAACCTATGGTTTAGACGTCTTATTTGGAGTCTAATTCATAGTGTTTTCTTTGCAGGTTTGATGGAAGATCCCTCTTTTGGGAAAAATACAAAAAAAATATATATTTCCAAAAACCAAAAAAATCTAGAAAAACCCAAAAACCCAAAAAAATGTTTGATTTCCAAAGATTTAGTTGTTTCCCCTTTTGTTATTTATGATGAAAATTATCAAAAATCCAAAAAAATGTTGGTTTCCCCTTTTGTTTGTTTTCAAAAATCCAAAAAAATAGAAAATTATGAAAACTCAAAAAAAATGTTTATTTCCCGAAAACAGAAAAGTTTAGATTCAAAAATGTCTTCTTTTGATGTTTTCCTAGAGACAAAGATGCTTGAAAATGATCAAGGCGAAAAGGAGGATCCCCTCATTCATGAGGATGATCTCACCTCTAGCCTGCCTGAATTCCATAAAGTCCTAGACTTGGATAAACCTTCTAGTGTCGTAGGGGGCGATTTTGTGGAAGTCAACTTAGGGAGTGAGTCAAATCCAAAGAAAGTCAAGATAGGTCTTTGTTTGCATGAGCATGAGAAAACATCCTTCATTGCATTCTTAAAAGACTATATTTGCATGGACTTATGAAGATATGCCTGGTTTAGATCCTCGTGTGGTAGAGCATCAGTTGCCATTAGACCCCCAAGTCAAACCCGTAAAACAAAAACTTAGGAAAATTCATCCTGATATCCACTCCCAAGTAAAAGAAGGGTTAGAAGATCTTTTAAAAGCTGGATTTATAAAACGCATTGCATATTCTGATTGGCTTTCAAATATTGTTATAGTTAGAAAAAGCAATGGAAAAATTCGTATTTGCATAGATTTTCGAAATTTGAATAAAGCCACTCCGAAAGATAACTTTCCACTTCCAAACATAGATTTGATAGTAGATAGCACTGCAAATCATGAAATGTTTTCTTTTATGGATGGCTATTCGGGTTACAATCAAATTAAACTAGCACCAAAAGACCAAGCCAAAACGGCTTTCACTACTCCTTGGGGTACGTATTGCTATACTGTTATGCCTTTTGGTTTGAAAAATGCAGGGGCCACATACCAAAGAGCCATGACCACGATTTTCCATGATCAAATGCATGAGCTTTTGGAAGTATACGTAGATGATCTCCTAGTAAAATCAAAAACCTGAAATTTACATTTGGAAACTTTTCAAAAGGTTTTTGAAAGACTTAGGATTTATAAAGTGAAATTGAACCCTCAAAAATGTGTTTTTGGAGTGGAATCAGGGAAACTTCTAGGGTTTATGGTCAGCCAAAGAGGTATAGAGGTCGACCCTTCTAAATGTCGAGCCATCATAGACATGCCTCCACCTTCTAATTTGACCCAAATTCGAAGTCTCCAAGGACGACTTCAAGCAATTCGGAGATCTATCTCCAACTTAGCCACGAGATGTGAGCCTTTCAACAAACTCCTAAGGAAAGGGGTTAAGTTTGATTGGGATAGTGATTGTCAAAATGCTTTTGAAAGACTAAAATCATATTTGACAAACCCTCCCGTTTTGAAACCTCCAAAACCAGGAAAACCCTTGTTACTTTACATTTCCATTCAATGCATTGGGAGCTTTGCTGGCTCAATATGAAAATGATAGTCTTAAAGAATATGCTATTTACTATATTTCAAAAACTCTGTTGGCATATGAAAGAAAATATCCAGCCATGGAGAAGACGTGTTTAGCTTTGGTATGGGCTTGCCAAAAGTTTAGGCACTATTTCCTAGATCATGAGATCTGGATAGTATCTAAACTAGACCCTATCAAACATCTTTTCGAAAAACCTATCTTAACAGGTAGGCTCGGTAAATGGCAACTTCTTTTGATGGAATATGATTTAAAATTCCATCACCAAAGTTCTATCAAGGGGCAGGCCTTGGCCGACCATGTTGCTGACTTACCTTTGAAAGATACGTATTCCATACATGATAAAATGCCCGATGAAGGCATCTTTTCCCACGACTTTCAAAAACATGTTTTATCAAATCATTTCAATAATAACCAAGTATGGAAAATGTATTTTGATGGGTCAAGAAATCAACATGGAGCAGGTGTGGGAATCTTGCTCATATCCCCTGAAAAGGCTGAAATCCCAATGGCTTTTCGATTGGATTTCCCATGTACCAATAATGTGGCTGAATATGAAGCACTCATACAAGGCCTAAAAGTTTTGAAAAATCTAGGGGCATCGCGAGTGGAAATTTTTGGAGATTCCATGCTTGTTATAAATCAAGTTTTAAAAATTTGGCAAGTTAAGAATGAGAAGTTGACTCCCTACTTTGAATTATCTATCCAATTGTTTAGCTCTTTCCAAGAATGCACACTCACTCATATAGGTAGGGAGGATAATAGTGTGGCAGACGCCCTGTCATCACTAGGATCTTCCATAAAAATAGACCCCTTTACGGGAGCTAGGTTTTTAGAAATCGTCCACTTGCCTAATCCATCCACACACAGTTTTGAAACCTGCCAAAATGACCAAAATAGCAATGAAAAACCCTGGTTTTATGATATTAGAAACTTTTTAGAAAATGGAAGTTTTCCTGATTTTGCTTCCCCTAAAGATAAGATTTTTATAAGGAAAGTTTCAACCCGATATGTTATCTTGGGAGGTGTCCTTTATAAGAAAAGCTTCACTGGGATTTTGTTGAGGTGTATAGATGACGAAGAGGCTAAGGTAATCATGCATGAATTCCACGATGGGGAATGTGGAGGTCATGTCAATGCTAATATGATGGCAATGAAAATACTTAGAGCAGGGTATTTTTGGTCCACACTAAAGCAAGATTGTCACCAACATGTTAGGAAGTGTCACCAATGTCAGGTACATGGGAACGCCATCCATATTCCATCATCAGCATTGCATTCAGTCGTGAGTCCATGGCCCTTCACCATGTGGGCATTTGACATCATAGGACCCATTTCGGAAGCAAGAACGAAAGCCTCCGAAAACGAAGGTTTGGTATCAAACGCCTTTCGTAACGTGTCTACGTTATGTTTGGGTATCGAGGTAATTAGCATTGATATACATCAATTTGCATCGTCATTTGTTACTGGTATGCTATTGATATGTTATTATAAGAGCAATTTTAATATTCCAACACTCGTGGAAAGGATTGAATAAGCATGAAAGTTGGTTTTCGAAAACGTAACATGGGCCTTACTTAACAATTTCATAATAGGTAGGCATGAACATAATTACTTTCACAGCAGATGCGCAGATAACGGGGGATTGATTGATCAATGTTCGGTTGTTTAAAATGCTAAGTTGTCATCAGGATCAAACTGTATAACTGAAGTGGAAAGGGTGGAACAGTATCAACTATCATGTGAACTGATGAAACACTTGTCTGCTGTTCGAGATGTTGTCAATGGGCACTCTTTCCTGCTGCAAAGGGGACCTTTGATATCTTTGTTTAAAGTACAATGCTGGGAATAAACTTCCAACTGGGATGGGATGCTGTAGTTAAAGCATAGTATCTCAACAATTTCTGTGTGCGAATAGGAGTGGAACAGTTAGTATCAAAAGCTCAAGATTTCGCTATGCTGTGAATATAGTAAAATGATTGTTATATTCATGTCTTGGACTTCTTTTATGATCTTAGTTGTTATATTTTGAGAGTTCATCGAGCTGGTATCAATCTGGTATGTATGATTGATCAAGGCGAGAAGCGTTGAGCCCCTTTGAAAAGAATTGAAATGTGTATGAGCGGGACTTGGTTCGAATTTCTACATAACTATACTTAGTGTTCTGGGGAATTTACTGATAAGTTAGACAATATGATGGACACAGTGTTCGAGCATCTCAAAACTTGTTCTGAAGAAGGTCGACTCCTACAGACCCAGAAAGGTGTGGAGAGAAGTTTGGCAATATGCTTGCTGACATGTTCTTGTGCAGTTCTGAGCCCCGTAATACTAGGATGAGTGTAGTTGCTTATCTTGCTAGTTATATGTCACGGGCAAGATTTCTTCCATCATATTTTGTAGCAAATACATTAGATCGATTAGTCAAATGGTGCCTTCAGTACGGTCAATCTTGTCAAAAGAAGTCTGTGATCCCTGAATCTCATCAAGTTTTCTATTCAGGATGCCAGGCTATTATGTATGTGCTGTGCAAGCTCTGTGGATAACGTTACTACTGATTTATTGATAGACAGCATCCAACTATCCCGATTTTCATCAACAAGAGGAGCAGCTACTCAAAGACAGAAGGAAGTGGTTGAACCACAAAATATCGAGCCGCCATCTGCACAAACAGATAATGTTCATCAACTCAGATGGAACCGAATACAGAAAATCAGGCTTATCAGATCAGGCAGTACTCAAGGCTTATCCAACACAGATAAAATCAAAAGAAGATCCTATGAAAATCACGTTCCAAATCGGATGATATCAGGTAGCAAACCGATCCTATCAAAACAACTAAGTTCAGGCCTATCCAAATGACAACAAGCAGGCATCCGTGAGCCTATAAAAGGGCTCTCCCAGGTCCTGCAGAGGGCATCAATGAGCGATCATCAACCAGCGACGATCAACCAACGAGCATCAAGAGGTTCAGCCCGAAAATTCAGAGAAATAGAGAGAGAGAGAGAGAAAGGAAGAGAAGAAGGAGAAGAAGGAAGTCCGGCATGGTTCCGACGTCCGACGATCGTCCGGCGAAGTGCTCCTACATCTCCTCTCGCTCACACAGGTTGGAATTCTTGCACAAATTGGTTTTAATTCATGAGAATCTGAAAAAGCACAGATTCTAGAAATTTGTACATGAATCAAGGCCTTGAGCCCATATCTCTTTAACCACTGAATGAAATTGGATGAAATTTGATTCTTTGGAAACCTAACATCCGTATCTTTCTAACACAATAAATTTTATCGAAATTGGATGACTGAGTGCTGAGATATTGCTGTTTTTCTGAGCTTCTGATTCACAGAAACAGGGCTATTCCGAATTTTATAACAGTTTCTGATTCTGTATTTAATTCTCAGAAAATAAAGAACAAAATTATAAAATAAAAATATATTCTGATTCTACAGACACGTGTCTCCATTCTGTAAAAGTTTTAGAATTTTTGGAGAATCAGAAGTATTTTTAAAAATTCGAAGAACAGGTCTTTGAAACTGAACAGATTCTGCAACTTTTAGAATCTGAAAATTTTCGGAAATCAAGAACTTAAACACGAATCTGAAACTATGGGAAAATCTGGTTTTTCCTTTCTCGAATTAACGGATTCAAACAAATTTCAAGCGTCTAGGCTGACCCTTTAGCGCCGGTTCAAGAAGGCCTAAGTCGAAAAGATCTCACTTGTCCACAATCGTTCTTAGAAGTCAGAAAATTAGAATTTGTTAGTTTTGATAAACTAACTGGCACGCTCGCGCAACCCGCCGTAGTTCGAGGGTTTGATTTCGAATTCCACGATTTGAAATAAAATCACGTCTACACCTACCTTAGCCCAGTTTTCACTCCACTCAACTGGCCACCACCTAACTACCTGCCACCCTTCAAACACACCCAACCGCACCACCCGCTTCCCTACCAGCCCTTAGCGACACCCCAGCCACCTTACCTTGCTCCCTAGGACCTGTCCTTCTCCCCTTTAACCATCCCTTAACCAACACCCTAGCTAGCTCCCCTTTGCCATTCCTAAACACCCTAACTACCCTAGCTGGCCACCACTTAAACCGCCCCCTAGTCGGCCAGCCACAACCGACTGCACCCAAAACACCCGGCCAGTCACACCCTCTCCCTAGGACCTGCCCTTCCTCTCCTTAGTCACCCCTTAGCTCCACCTTCCCTAGCACCAGCCCTATACCTTAGAGACCCTCCCTAACCACTTCAGCACCATCCCATTCAGCCGGCAAGTCCCCAAGGCACCACACCCGTGCTCCTTTGTCACCCGGCCACACACCCTTGCCGTGCCATTCCGAGGAGCTCCCTCTTGCAGTCCAAGGCGACGCCCAAGCCCAAGCTCAAGCAAGTCACCTCCGGACCAGCTATAAGTGCCTAACTCAGTCCTCATTTGTAGACTCGCTTAAGTTAAATTAAATTTGATACAGGGTTGTAATAACGGAGCATTGTCTCCCCCCGCTTGTAATAACGTGGCTTGGCACACCCACACACACTGCACTTGAGCCTACCTCGCTCTTAGTTGTGCACGATTTTGAACACACACGGTCCTATTCAGCCCTTAAGATATAAGTTTATTTATATACTTTAAGTTGCGTGGGGTTTTGCTTAAGTTGTATGTGTTGTCTTTAAATTCTCGCACTCACACACATTGAGCTTTCGCTCTTATTTGCAAGACCCAAGTAAGGGCCGTGTTATACTTTCCTTGGGTTTAATTTCATGTCATGTGTGTAGTATTTCAATTATACACTCACACACATTGAGCCTTCGCTCTTACTCCCAAGACCTTAGTTAAGGCCATATTTGGTTCTTATATTTGGGTTTAATTTCATGTTGTGTACGTAGTACTTCAATTCTCGCACTCACACACATTGAGCTTTCGCTCTTACTCCCAAGACCTTAGTTAAGGCCATATTGCAATTTATATTTGGGTTTCATTTAAAGTCGTGTGTGTTGTCTTTACATTTTCACACGCACACACATTGAGCCTTCGCTCTTACTTCCAAGACCCAAGTAAGGGCCCATATATATTATATACGTATTTCCCTTTCAGCTATGTCTTTAAGATTTGGGTTTTAAGGTTTAGTAGTGTGCGTAGTCTTTACATATATACACGGCACACACTTGCACTATTGAGCCTTTCCGCTCTTAAGATATAGCCATATTTCCCTTTTGCAATTTCCCTTCCGCAATTTCCCTTCGGCAATTTACATTACAAGTCATTTCCCTTCGGCATTGTCTTTTAAATTCGAGTTTTCCCTTTGGAGTTGCATGAGTTTGCATTGCATATACGCCATACCACAAGTTAGGACGCATATTGCATCAAAGCAAAACCCCATACTCCTGCTCAAAGTCGCCACACTTAGGTTGAGTGTTTATAACACACACCTAGTTGGCCCAAAAAGGGATAAAAAGAAAGACTTAGGCACGTGCAAATCCACGTGAAATAAAAACTGAAAATCATACAAAACAACCCGAATCAAACACCTCAAACACGTTTTCGTAGGTTCTTATATTCCAAAAACTCGATTTTTAAAAGCGTACAGACTGACCCTTGCGCATCGCTGCAAGAAGGTCTGCGACGAAAAGAGCTTGCTTGCTCACAGTTGCCACGTTAGGAGTCAAGTTTAAAATATTTCTTCGCTAGCTTAAGCAAGCTAGCTGGCATGCCCTTTTGCTTAATTAGGACTTAGGCACACGAAAAGGTTCACTTCAGGCCTAAGAACCAGGAGCAGGAATTTTCAGCGTCTAAAGTTATTTGGCACGCTCGGTGGGACGGGAGTCTTTTAAAATCGAGTCACTCTAGGAACCTTGCGAAAATATTTTCAAAAGGTGTTGTTTTAACTCTTTTTTTTACTTGTACTTAGGAATTTTGAAAAGCTTGAAAGCATGTTATAGACGCAGGAAAATCCCTGCCTCCCTTTGGCTTCTCAGGGCCTAGAGCGGATCCTCTAACAGGGTGTGCCAGCTAGCTTACCTAAGCTAGCGAAGATATATTTTATCCTGCTTCTAATGTGGCAACTGTGAGCAAGTGAGCTCTTGTCGTGTAGACGCGCGAAAATCCCCGCCCCTTCTGCCTTTTTCAGGGCTCGGAGCAGATCCTCTCGTGTGTCTAAGGCCTATGTATGCAAACAGGGCGTGCCAGCTAGCTTACTTAAGCTAGCGAAGATATTTTTAACACTGACTTCTAAACGTGGCGACTGTGAGCAAGTATGCTCTTGTCGTCGCAGACCTTCTTGCATCGATGCGCAAGGGTCAGCCTGTACGCTTTGCAAAAATCGAGTTTTGGAGAGAAAGTCTACGAAGCGGTTCAAGGTGTCTATTTTGGGTCTTTAAAATGCGATTGCATGTTTTTAGATCACGTGGATTTGCACGTGCCTAAGTCTTTTCTTTTATCCCTCTTCGGGCCACCTAGTTTGTGTGTTATGAACACTCCACTACATGGGCGAATTCGAGCGGGGCTTGCTTTGATGCAATATGCGTCCTACCTCGTGGTATGGCGTAGATGCAATGCAAACTCACGCTACTCCAAAGGGAAAACCCGAAATGTAAAGACAATACTGAAGGGAAATAAATGAAGGGAAATAACTGAAGGGAAATAACCGAAGGGAAATAACCGAAGGGAAATAACCGAAGGGAGATATGTATATAGATTATGTATATGAGCCCTTACTCGGGTCTTACAAATAAGAGCGAAGGCTCAATGTGGGTGCGTTCTTGAATTGAAAGACTTACTCACACGACATGAAATTAAACCCAAATATAAATTGCAGTATGGCCTTGACTAAGGTCTTGGGAGTAAGAGCGAAGGCTCAATGTGTGTGAGAGTGCTTGAATTGAAGTACTACACACACAACATAAATGAAACCCAAATATAACTGCAATAAGGCCTTTACTAAGGTCTTGGGAATAAGAGCGAAGGCTCAATGTGTGTGCACATGAAATGAAACCCAAATAGTATAGGTCGGCCCTTACTTGGGTCTTTCAAATAAGAGCGAAAGCTCAATGTGTGTGAGTGCTTGAATGGAAAGACAACGCACCCAACTTAAGCAAAAACCCTTCGAAAATGAAAGTATATATATATACTTATGTATTATGAGCTGATTAGGCCCATGTGTGTTCAAAATCGTGCACAACTAAGAGAGTGCACGTGTGTGGGTGTGCCAAGCCACGTTATTACAAGCGGGGGGAGACTATGCTCCGTTATTACAACCCCGTATCAAATTGAATCTCAAGCAAGTATACAACTAAAGACCAAGTTTAGGCACTTACGAGTAGCTGGTCCGTAGAGGCCTTGCTTGAGCGTGGGCTTGGCCTCCGCCTTGGGCTGCAAACGGGAGCTCCGCGAGGGTGGACGACAAAGGGTGCTGGCCGGCTGCAAGTGGGGCGCGGGATAGGCGCCTCGAAGGTGGCCGGCTGCAAATGGGTGTCGCCTTGATGTGGGCGATTAAAGGGCTGGGCCAAGTAAGTGTGTAGGGTCACTAGGAGAGTCTAGAGTATTGGGGAGTATGGACCTAAAGGGGATTTAATGGGAGTCTTATAGGGTAGCCGAATGTAGATGGGATGGTTAGGTAGTGGCTGGTAGTTTAGGTTGTGCTAGGTTCGACTAAGGGATAATGGTGGCAGCAAAGGGCTGATGTGTAGGTGAGATGATGGTATGGTGGGTGGCTAGGAATGGAGAGGGAGTAGAGAAGGAGTTAGGTAACGTTGGGGGGGGGGGGGGGGGGTACTTACCGAATGGGGAGAGGTGGTGGATGGAAGAGAGAAGCCGGGTGGTTGGGATGGAGAGCAAGTGGTGGCGTCCGGCTGGGAGATGGTGGTGGCGTCCGGCTAGGAGATGGTGGTGGGATGGAGAGCAGGTGGCGGTGTAGGTGGAGCAGGTGGAGGTGTAGGTGGAGCAGGTGGGAGATGGTGGGACTTGGGGAAGGAAGGGACCCGGCTGGGATTGGTGAAGCCACTAGCTAGGAAAGCCCGCCCCCAAGGGGGGGGGGTTTAAATAGGGATGGGTAGGTCGGTTAGGGTTGGGTTTGGGGTAGTGGTTAGGTGGTTTAGGTAGGGTGGTATGTAGATAAGGTGGGCTGGAAAGGGTTGGGCCAGATATTTTGAAAACTAGTGGTTTGGGTAGATTGTGGACTAGGGTGGTTTAGGGGTTTAGGGCTAGGTTAGGTGGTTGGGTTTTAGGGTGAGGTTTAGTGAGCTAGGTTAGGTGATTAGGCTAGGTTTAGGCTAGGATTAGGGAAATTAACCTAGGTTTAGGGAAGGATTAGGGAAGTGGGTTAGGTGATTAGGCTCAGATTAGGGGTGGATTAGGGGGGTAGGCTTGGATTAGGTGTTTTGGGTTAGGTTTAGGTGAAGGAGCTCCCTTTGCATGGCCCATAGACTTTAACCATATCATGTTGGTGCAGCCCTAGGTTAGGTTTTGGCTAATTACAAGCTTAAACCCACTCAATTAGGCTAACCCACATGATTAACCCCAAACTTGACACACAAGTCAAGCTTAATTACAACCCTCTTGATATTATCCATCCCCACTCTCTCTCATGCCCATGATCCCACGTGATTTTCAAGTGGGCTCCACCTCCATTTATGAGAAGGTGATGTGGGCCATGGATATGGATATTGGATTGGATCTCTGGATCCAAATCCAAATCCAAGTCCACATATGGGTTTGGATTGGGATTTGGATATATATGGTCCAGATCCAATCCAAACTGAACTCTGACTCCTTCGAGCTGGGTTCGAAACGGATGATTCGTGCGGGGCCTGACAACATCAGTACTCCGTCTGCGTTGGGTCTTCGCCAACATGGTCGTCCGCCTCCGTTTCTGCCTTTCAGAGATGATTTCAAATGATATTTCGATAAGAACAGGGTCTTGGACATTCAAGATCCTGGGGGTGAGAATCAGATACAAGAGTTGCTGTGTCGGGCTCGACGTGTGCTCCGGTTCCGGGCTCTTTTTAGCTCTCCTGGTCCTGTCTTGATCGGGCCAAGCCACTTCGGGGTTTCAAAACATGTTTTAAAAGGTTTTCAAAAGCCATATTATATATGTTTTTGAAATATGAAGTTTAAAACATATGTACAGGGTTATCTGGAAGGCTCCTGGGTTTCCAGACTCAAAAATGGCCCTTTGGGGCTGCTTTTACAAAACCAGGTTTGTTTAAGGAATTCGTGGGATTTCGGGGTGTTTACATGTCGTCACAGACCTTCTTGCACCGATGCGCAAGGGTCAATCTGTACGCTTTTAAAAATCGAGTTTAGGGTAGGAAAAGCCTACGAAAGCGGTTCGAGGTGTTTGATTCGGGTCTTTTTTAATGCGATTGCAGATTTTAGATCATGTGGATTTGCACGTGCCTAAGTCTTTCTTTTTATCCCTTTATGGGCCACCTAGGTGTGTGTTATGAACACTCCACTACATGGGGCAAATTTTGAGCGAGAGTACGGGGTTTGCTTCGATGCAATATGCGTCCTACCTCGTGGTATGGCGTAGATGCAATGCAAACTCACGCTACTCCAAAGGGAAAACCCGAATGTAAAGACAATGCCGAAGGGAAATAACTTGTAAATGTAAATGCCGAAGGGAGATATGTATATAGGGTATATACAGGCCCTTACTTGGGTCTTGCAAATAAGAGCGAAGGCTCAATGTGGGTGCGTGCTTGAATTGAAAGACTTACACACACGACATGAAATAAAACCCAAATATAACTTGCAATATGGCCTTAACTAAGGTCTTGGGAATAAGAGCGAAAGCTCAATGTGTGTGAGTGCTTGAATTGAAGTACTACGCACACAACATGAAATTAAACCCAAATAGTATAACACGGCCCTTACTTGGGTCTTACAAATAAGAGCGAAGGCTCAATGTGTGTGAGTGCTTGAATTGAAAGACTTACACACACGACATGAAATGAAACCCAAATAGTATAGCACGGCCCTTACTTGGGTCTTACAAATAAGAGCGAAGGCTCAATGTGTGTGAGTGCTTGAATTGAAAGACTTACACACACGACATGAAATGAAACCCAAATAGTATAACACGGCCTTTACTTGGGTCTTACAAATAAGAGCGAAGGCTCAATGTGTGTGAGTGCTTGAATTGAAAGACAACACACCCAACTTAAGCAAAACCCTACGTAAGTTAAAGTATATATATATATTTGTGTATTAGGGGCTGATTAGGCCCGTGTGTGTTCAAAATCGTGCACACCTAAGAGAGTGCACGTGTGTGTGGGTGTGCCAAGCCACGTTATTACAAGCAGGGAGAGACTATGCTCCGTTATTACATCCCCGTATCGAATTAAATTTTAAGCAAGTATACAACTAAGGACCGAGTTAGGCACTTACTTATAGCTAGTCCGAAGATGTCTTGCTTGAGCGTGGGCTTGGCCTTCGCCTTGGGCTGCAAGAGGGAGCTCCGCGGAGTTGAACGGCAAGAGGGGCTGCTGGTCGGATGGAAATGGTGCGCGGGAGGGGCGCCTTGAAGATGGTTGGCTGCTAGGAATGGGCTGGCTTTGTGCGTTGGGCTAAAGTGACTAAGTAGGGTCACTAAGGGAGGGTGTAGTATTAGGAAATGTGGCACTAAATGGGAGCCTAAGGGAGTTGTCTAAGGGAGGTATGTGGCTGGCGGGTGGCTGGCCGAATGGGTATATGACAGTCGGTTGGAGTGGCCGACTAAGGGAGACTCGGTGGTGGTGGTTGCTAAGGTAGCTAGGGCTATGGTAGATGGGAAGGAAGCTAGCTAGGGTATGAGGTAAGGTAGTGGCCGGGTGTGGTGAGGTGATATGGGCAGGTCTTAGGGAGTTAGGTGGAGTGGTCGGGTGTAGCTAGGGTGTCTTGGTAATGGCGGGTAGTTGGAGTGGCTGAGGTTTGGCCAAATGGGTAGGATGGGAGGTGGCTGGTGTTAGGGTGATGTGGTGGTGGTGTAGGTGGCTGGGAGTGGAGGGGGAGCAAAGAAGAGGTGGAGTGAAGGATGGGGTACTAACCGATGGTGATGGAAGGCGACGGATGGAAGAGGAGCAGCCGGGCAGGTGAGGTGGATGGTTCGGCCGAAGGAAGTGGTGGCGACAGGTGGTCGGCTGGCTGGGGTGTGGTAGAGCAGGTGGTGGTGCTTGATTGGGAGGCGGTGGCGTAGGTGGTGGCTGGCTGTGGGGCAAGTGGAGCAAGGTTGGAGTCGGCTGGGCTGGAGGGCCAAGGTGGTCGAACCTCTAAAACCCGCCCCTTGGGGGGGGTTTATATAGGGCATGAAGAAGTCGGTTGGGTTGGTATTAGGAGGGTGGTTAGGTGGTTTAGGTAGGGGTGGTGTGGTGATAAGGTGGGCTAGTTTTGGGGTAGGGCCAGATATTTTCATACAAGGGGTTTTGGGTAGATGGTGTGCTAGGCTTAGGTGGGTTGTGTTCAAACTGAATTCTGACTCCTTCGGGCTGTGTTCGAAACGAACGGTTTGTGCGGGGTCTGACAGCATCAGTACTCCGTCTGCGTTGGGTCTTCGCCAACATGATCGTCCGCTTCTGTTTTTGCCTTCCGAAGATGACTTCAAGTGATATTTTGATGATAACAGGGTCTTGGACATTCGAGATCCTGTAGGTGGATTCAATATGAGAGTTGTTGTGCCGGGCTCGACTGGTGGTCCGGTTCCGGGCTCTCTTTAGCTTTTCGGGTCCTGTCTTGATTAGGCCAAGCTGCTTCAGGGTTTCAAAATGTGTTTTAAAAGGTTTTTAAAACCATATTATACATATTTAAAACATATAAAGTTTAAAATATATGTACAGGGTTGTCTGAAAGGCTCCTAGGTTTCCAGACTCAAAATGGCCCTTTGGGGTTGCTTTTACAAAACCAGGTGGATTTGAGAAATTCATGGGATTTCGGGATGTTTACACATGTCAAAATCCAACCCAAGTGAAGTGTCGAGCAAAGGCTCATGCGCATCAAGTTCTCACTCTAGGAGGATTTTGAAAAATAAGATCAAACTAGACGAGATAGAGGACTTGAGAAGGGAATTCGAGGCCAAAATTAATGCTCTCAGCTAAGAGGCTGAAGTAGGCGATTCATGTTCATCGAATGGTGAACAAAGGGCCAAGAAAAAAACTGAAAAACCTCGCAAGCACAAAGAGGCCTCCGTAATGGAAGGCAACCAATACCACGAGTCCTTCACACAAAAGGATCGTAAAGCCCTACAACAGCTACTGAAAGGGCAAAATAAAGAGAAAAGTAGTTACGCCCTGTCTGATTTCCTTCCCATGGATTACGAAACAAACAGTAACGATGAAATACCGAACTTCCATTGGTATGATGGCATGGGAGACCCTAGGTCTCACTTGCAACTTTTCTCGCGTCGAGCCCATAAGAAGAAAAAGGACTCGATGAAATGGGTGTATTGGTTCCCTTTATCCCTTAAAGGCACAGCTGCCAAATGGCTGGCTTCCTACGATTTAAGCTAGTTCGCTACTTTTGAAGAGTTAGCGAATTGCTTCATGCAAAGATTTGCACAGTCTGACCCTTACGCATCGGTGCAAGAAGGTCTGCGACGAAAAGAACTCACTTGCTCACAGTCGCCCCGATAGAAGTCAGATTTTAAAAACTTTCTTCACTAGCTTAAGCAAGCTAGCTGGCACGCCCTTTTGCTAAAATACGACTTAGACATATGAAAAGGTTCACTTCAGGCCTAAGAACCAGAAGTGAGGATTTTTCGTGTCTATAGATTTGGCACGCCCGGTGGGACCTGGGCCTTGTGCAGAGTTGTTTCATGTAGAAAAACCTCATGAAAATTTTCTAAAGTGTTTTAACTTTGCTTGTTTGCATTTTCATACTTAGGATTTGTTTTGAAAAGCACATCGAAGCATGTCGAGTCCAGGCTCCCAAGAGGTATCGAGCCATGGCTCATGCGCATCAAGTTCTCAATCTTGAAGGTTTTCGAAAAAACAAGAGATTAAAGATTTGAGAAGGGACTTCGAGGCCAAAATCGCTGCTCTTATCCAAGAGGCTGAAGCAGGCGATTCATGTTCATCCAATGGCGAACCAAAGGCCAAGAAGAAATTTGAAAAACCTCGCAAACACAAGGAGACTTCCGCGATGGAAGGTAACCAATACCCCGAGTCCTTCACACACAAGGACCGTAAAGCCCTACAACAGTTGTTGAGAGGGCAAAATAAAGAGAAAAGGAGCTACGCCCTGTCTGATTTCCTACCTGTGGACTATGAACTAGACAGTGACGATGAAATACCGAACTTCCATCGGTATGATGGCATGGGAGACCCTAGGTCTCACTTGCAGCTTTTCTCTCGTCGAGCCCACAAGAAAAAGAATGACTCAATGAAATGGGTGTATTGGTTCCCTCTATCCCTCAAGGGCACAACTGCCAAATGGCTAGCTTCCTACAATCTTAGCCAGTTCGTAACTTTTGAAGAGTTAGCGAACTGCTTTATGCAGAGATTCTCGCATAACGTGGAAGTCACGCCAACTTTAAACACCTTGAGGGATACAAAACAAGGTGTGAACGAGGATGTACATACGTTCATCGTTCGTTGGAGGTCTCTCTTGGGTCAAGTGCGAGAGCCCATATCAGAAGGATGTGCAGTCATGCTCATCCTCGATAATTTTAGAAACGAGTTGAAAACCCTTCTCTCGCTTCATGAAATCTCGATTTTCCATAAGTTAATAAAGAAAGCATCCCTTTTCGAAACAAATTTGAAAAAGGGGGTGTACGACCACTTATGGAAAGGAAATCCTATTTCGAAAACTCGCTTGGAAAAGCCCATCACTTATGGGCCATCCACCGCGGACAAAGGGGTAAAACCCCATAAAATCGCCAATGTCCGGCTGGATCCAAGCCTGACAAGTGCTTCAAGAGCTTTTGAAAAGCTAGAGAATAAAAAGGAGGAGTTTTCAAAAACCCTTCGAAAGACGGGAGTATACTCCGCTGGGGCAACCTGTGACGGAGGTCCTAGACCTCCTACTTGCCAAAGGCATGATCGAACTCCCCGAGATTCCTGAGGGAGTCACTTCGAAGGGAGGGTTTTTAAACAAGTACTGCAGGTATCATCGGCTCAAAGGCCATGATACAAAGCGGTGCTTCTCCCTCCTTAATAAAATCGAGAACTTGATAACAGAAGGCCAGCTTCAGGTCGCTGAAGAACCTGAGCCTGCCCAAGCTATCTTCAAAGAACCCTTCCCCAAGCACGCAAGTAACAGTGGGAAGGGAAAAGAGGTATGTGCTCTTATGATTTCAAAGAATCTAGCGCATGCATATGACTCTGGTTCATCTACTTGTGCGTCTACTCTCATACTTTATAAGAAACCCGCCCAAGTAGTCATCCGGGGACCACCAAGAGTTCTGTCCCCGGTTAAACCAGTGTTAACCATTCAAGGTGCTCCAAATCTCTCGATTAGAGCCATGATTAGTACGAAACCTAGGTTGATCATGGGGGATGTGACAAGGTCCAGGAGGATCTACCAACCCCCACATCTACAAAGTGCTAAAAAGGTGGTCAGTGTGCTTGGCCCCTCAAAAGCAGGTATTCCTAGAGTTCCGTCAAAAACGGACAAAGGAAATGTTGTTTTGAAGGTGTATGATTTAGAAAACCATCTTTCAAAGATTCCTATCAATATGTCCATCCTAGAGCTAATACAAACTTCGCCTAGGCATAGACTAGTGTTAGAGAAAATTCTAGAAAGAGCAAGGGTTAATTCGAACATTACCCCTGAATCTTTGTCCAAACAAGTGGCCTCTATAGGAGCGAAAACTCCCATCGTATTCTCGAAAGACGATGTAGAAAGACCCTACGAGTCCCATAACCAGGCCCTGCATATCGAGGTGGTTCTAAATAACCACTCTCTGGATAGGTGCCTTGTCGATGGGGGAGGAGGGCTCAACATCCTTCCAGTTCATGTGGCGAATCAAATCGGAGCCATGTTGACATCTGTTCATCCAAGTCCCATCGTTATCATTGGATACGATGGGAATGCGTCTAGACCAATAGGATCTGTCGAACTCCCCATGGAAACGGGAGAGATAGCACACACGGGGGTGTTCCATGTCCTGGACATCCACCCCCATTATAACCTATTGTTGGGAAGGCCCTGGATACACAGCTTGTGCGCTGTGCCAGGTGTGTCAAGATCCCTTTTAGGGACAAAGTCGTTGTGATCCTAGGTGAGAGTCACCCTCAACTTCAGGGGATCATAAACTCCCCCTACCTATCAAGCTCCCAGACCCATGAGGTAAAACTGGGGCAAACCATGCTCGAGCCGCCAAGGCTCACTCTATGCAACCCTAGGAAGGTCGTGTATATGAAGGGGCCGCCCAAGGCTAGCCCCCTCAAAGTTCTGACCCTTTAGGAAGACCCAAGAATCCCTTATTTCCAAAACCCCTGGACAAGAAGCCCTATGTGCACGACATAGACGACAGCAAGTTCCAGGACCACGATTTGTATTCAAACTTCTCTAAAAACAAAAAATCGTGGAACATGCTGTTAAACATGGGCTATTTGCCTTATAAGAGTCTAGGGGCACAAAATCAGGGTCTCCTAGAACCCATACTTCCTAGGGCCAATCCAAGCCGATATGGGATCGGCTATACTCCCAAAATACCACTAGAGCCACCCCCTGTGACCACCTGGGTCAAGGGTGCCCTGGAGCCTACCCTAGAAGAAACCTACGATTTGGACCTCTTATTCCGAGTCTAACCCGTAGTGTTTTCCCTTTGTAGGTATGATGGAAGATCCCTTTATCAAAAATACAAAAACATTTGAAAAACTCAAAATCGAAAAAATAGAAAAATTGCAAAAGCCAAAAACATTGGAAAATCAAAAACACGAAAAAAGAGTAGTTTGTATAGTTCCCAAGGTTTTAGTTTTATAAAAACACAAAAAAATCGAAAATTTACGAAAGATTTTGTACATAGCTGCTACCGGTAAGGCCTTGGAAAAAGGAAAGGATTTCAAAAGAAACATTGTTTGCATAACCAGACCAAACATTTCGAAATCAATAGAAATTCCAAGTAGAAAACCAGGTCTTTTGAAAATCCACGCATCAAATTCCCTCGGGTCTATAAACCACGAGAATGATCGAAGCCTAGAAGTGGATCCCCTTGAGGAAGATCCCACTTCTGAGCTCCCAGAATTTTATAAAATTCTCGATTTTGAAAAACCTTCCAATTCAGTAGGAGGAGATTTCATAGAGGTGAACCTAGGGAGTGATTCCAATCCCAAACTCATTAAAGTAGGCGCATGTTTGCATGAGCATGAAAGATCAACATTCATTGCATTTCTACGAACCTACTTAGATGTGTTTGCATGGACGTATGAAGACATGCCGGGCATAGACCCTAATATTGTCGAACATCGTCTTCCCTTAGATGCGGATGTGAAACCCATAAAGCAAAAGCTTAGGAAAATACATCCGAATGTACACGCGCAAGTCAAAGAGGGTTTAGAAGATTTGTTAAAAGTCGGATTTATAAAACCCATTGCGTATTCTGATTGGTTATCCAATATCGTTGTTGTTCAAAAAACCAATGGGAAAATTCGAATATGCATCGATTTCAGAAACCTGAATAAAGCCACTCCAAAGGATAATTATCCTTTACCAAACATAGATTTGATAGTCGATAGTACTGCAAATCACGAGATGCTTTCGTTTATGGATGGTTCTTCAAGGTATAATCAAATCAAATTAAGTCCACGAGATTAGGGTAAGATCACGTTCACAACCCCATGGGGCACGTACTGCTATACAATCATACCCTTTGGTTTGAAAAATACCGGTGCAACATACCAGAGAGCCATGACCACGATCTTCCATGATCAGATTCATGAGCTTGTAGAGGTGTATGTGGATGATCTCTTGGCAAAATCCAAAACTCGATGCACTCACATCGAATGCTTGCAAAAGATTTTCGAATGGCTTAGGCTTTACAAAGTAAAGCTAAACCCTCAAAAATGTGTATTTGGAGTAGAGTCCGGAAAGCTTCTAGGCTTTATGGTGAGCCAAAGGGGTATAAAAGTCGACCCCTCTAAGTATCGAGCCATCATAGACATGGCTCCACCCTCCAATCTCACACAGATTTGTAGCCTCCAGGGTCGATTACAATCCATTCGCAGATTTATATCAAACCTGGCAACTAGATGCGAACCCTTCAACAAATTGTTGAGGAAGGGCACGAAATTTTCATGGGATGACGATTGCCAAAAGTCATTTGAAAGACTAAAGGCATACCTAGTTAATCCCCCTGTTTTGAATCCTCCAAAACAAGGAAAACCTCTTTTGCTTTACATTTCCGTACATGCGAATGCCTTGGGAGCGTTGTTAGCTCAATACGAGGATGACACCCATAAGGAGTATGCCATCTATTACATTTTGAAAACTCTCTTGGCTTACAAAAGGAATTATCAAGCCATGGAGAAGACGTGCTTGGCCCTAGTTTGGGCCTGCGAGAAATTTTGACACTATTTCCTAGATCATGAGATCTGGATAGTGTCCAAGCTTGATCCAATCAAGCACTTATTCGAAAAACCCATTCTCACTAGTAGATTGGGCAAATGGCAACTCCTTCTAATGGAGTATGACCTGAAATACCATCACCAGATCTCCATTAAGGGGCAAGCCCTAGCTGACTACGTGGTTGAGTTCCCCATGGAGGACGCATATCCCACATTTAGTGAAATGCCTGATGAAGGCATATTGCAAAACCACTTTCAAAACCACATTTTGGCAAACAATTTCGAAAACCAAGTGTGAAAGATGCACTTCGATGGGGCACGAAACCAACGAGGGGCTGGTGCTGAGGTCATCCTCATCTCCCCTGAAAAGGGCGAGATTCCTATAGCAGTCTGCTTAGATTTCGAATGTTCCAACAACGTAGCTGAGTATGAAGCACTCATACAAGGCTTAAGGATTTCGAAAACTCTAGGGGCATCATGCATCGAGGTCTTTGGAGATTCGCTTCTCGTCATAAACTAGGTTTTGAAAATTTGGCAAGTACGTAATGAGAAACTACTTCCATATCACGAGTTGGCCACTCGATTGGTCCAATCCTTCCAATCGTGTAGACTCACACACGTAGGAAGAGAGGATAATGGCATTGCCGATGCCCTCTCCTCCTTGGGTTCAGCCCTAAAGGTCGATCCCATGTCAGGGACCCGATCCTTAGAGATATGGCATGCGCCCACTCCATCCACACACGATTTGGATATTTGCCAAAATAATCTAGATTCTGTTGAAAAACCTTGGTTTTATGACATCAAATGTTTTCTAGAAAATGGGGGATTCGCTGAGGATGCCACATCCAAAGATAAGGCATTCATCCAAAAAATTTCTACCCGATACAACATTCTGGGTGGGGTTTTATAAAAAAATCATTTTACCAGCATCCTACTAAGATGTGTCGATCTAGAGGAGGCTAGGACTGTTATGCATGAATTCCACGATGGAGAATGTGGAGGTCATGTCAATACCAACATGATGGCAATGAAAATACTTAGAGCAGGCTATTTTTGGTCCACCCTGAAAAAGGATTGCCACGATCATGTTAGAAAGTGTCATCCATGTCAAGTGCATGGGCATGCCATACATATCCCCTCATCTTCATTGCATTCCGTGGTCAGCCCTTGGCCATTTACCATGTGGGCGTTTGATATTGTAGGCCCGATCTTTCCAAAGGCATCGAATGGGCATAGGTTCATCTTAGTAGCCACTGAGTATTTCTCCAAGTGGGTTGAAGCCATCTCCCTGACCAACGTACAGGGGCAACATGTGGTGGCTTTCATTAGGAGGAATATCTTGGCTCGATTTGGGGTTCCAAGGGACCTTGTGTCCGATAATGGCACCCTATTCAAAAACGAGCGGATGGTTAAGTTGTGCAACACGTATGGCATAACTCACCACTTGTCCTTGCCCTACTACCCTCAAGGCAACGGCCAAGCCGAAGCCACAAATAAGACTCTCATTAGTATAATTGAGTAGACTTTAGAGAAGGGTAGGACGTGGCACGAGAAGCTTGATGAAGCCTTATGGGCTTATAGGACTTCCATCCGGACTCCCACGAATGCCACACCATTCGAATTGGTCTATGGCACAAACGCCATTCTTCCCATTCATACACAATTGCATTCATTCCATACATCCATTGCACTCGACCTCCCCCTAGAGACGCTTTAGCATGCTAGGATGGCCGAACTAGATTTGTTAGATGAGAGGCGACTTCTTGCCATGGATCATGCTCATGCATACCTACAAAGGATAGCCCGACATTACGACAAACACATGAGACCTCGCTACTTTGAAGTGGCAGATCTGGTTTTTAAAATCATCCACTATCATGGCCCACATCCACTTGGAAAGTGGCGCCCCAAGTGGGATGGACCCTATGTTGTACGTGTAACTATAAACACCCCAAAATCCAAATATTTTCCAAAACCAAATGCCTGGTTTGAAAATCAGCTCAAAAAGCCAAGTTTGGAGATTTCAAAAACTCAGGAACTCAAACCCTTCAAAACTCTATTTTCCAACCCTGTTTGAAACATAAAAAATCTTGAAAGTGGACGAAAGTCCTATTTTTACAAAAGACCAGACGAACAGATGAAGCCTGGCTCAAAACAGTTGCAAAAAATTCAAAAAGCTCAAAGGTCAAGCCCAGCCCGATGAAAAGTGAATTTCAAAGATGAAAAAGGAGCCCAGGCCACGAGTGTACTTCAAGACTGAAGCATCGAAGGCCAAGCCGAAAGCACATCTGAAATCACGAGCAATCCAAGTCAAAAACAAAAGAAACAGTTGAAACAAAGTCCAGAAAGACGAAAAGAAGCTCGGACGACGAAATTGGGAAAACCCTAGCATAAGACGGAATCTTGATGAACTCAGGACCCGCACGAAGCGCCCGGCTCGAAACGCCAGGAACGACTGAAGAAGAGAAAAATTTGGATCGAATTTGGATCCCAATATCCAGATCCAAGATCCATATCCAAACAAGGCTTGAATTGGATCCAGATTTCAGAACCCAACAAAGGATCCATATCCAAATAAGAGGCCTATAAAAGGACGTGAGAGGGCTGGCTTTTGGGGTTCACATTTTTTCCAGCATTTCACGCCTCTCCACTTGGGGAAAAGAGAGAGAGAGAGAGAGAGAGAGAGAGAGGAAGGTCAACAAAAGGGGCTGGCCTTCCCCTCTTGTTTTGGTGAGATTGTGGGTTGAAGTTGTGGGTGGGCTGGAGCTTTTAGTTCACGTCTTGTACATGGTTGAAAAGAAAAAAAAAATCTGGCGGCATTGGATGGCCCTTGCTTGGTGAGGATTGGCTGCGTGGGAACCAAGGATTAAATGGCTGAAACGTTGTCAAGGTAAGTCCCCTAGTTCCTGCCCAAAACCATTTCTTTTCTCACCTCTCTAAACCACCTAGACCACTAACGAAAAGACACAGCAAAGTCCAGCCAAGGAGCTGGCCGAACTTCACTAAAGGAGCTGACCAAGTTCTACCTAAGACCATCCTAACCTAGGACCATACCCAGCTCGGCCATTGGCTAGCCGAGCTCACCTTAGATCTGTCCTAAAGAAAATCCTAACATCAAAACCACTACCTAAGCTATTTCCTAACTCAAAACTACTCCCAAAGACCTGGCCAAACCGAGTGTCTAAAACACTCGGTTCCCTCCTCTTGTCGAACCCATCCTCACCCACTTAGCTCGGCCCATATTGGCCGAGCTCATCTTAGGTCTATCCCTAACCTTAAACCACTACCTAAGTTAGATCCTTACTAAAAACCCACTCTAAACCTACCCAGCTCGGCCACCCTTTGGCCGAGCCACTCCCTTAGGATCTCACCCGAGATCAACCACCTAACATCAGCCAAAACTCGGCCACCATCTGGCCGAGCTCTTTCCTTAGGATTCAACCTTAGATCCTACCTAATCCTTCTCCAAAAACCTGCCCAGCTCGGCCACCCTTTGGCCGAGCATTACCCTAGAGCTCACCTTAGGATCTCCCCTAAGACCATTCACTAATCCCCAGCCAAGCTCGGCCATTAGTTGGCCGAGCATTCCATAGTGTCTCACCTAAAACAATCCCGTAGACACCACCTAACTCGACCATTAGTTGGTCGGGTTTTTCCCTTAGGACCTTGGTCTAGCTTTTAACCAAAACAACCCGCCTAGACCTGACCTAGATCCATTAGTTCTCACCTTAGATCTGTCGTGTCTAAGTCCAGAACCCATAGCACCTTAGTATGTCAACCTAGCCCAGGTCACGATCTAGGATCAACCTTCCATGCAGCTGGTCGTTTCGTAGAGAAAGGTCCATCCAACGGCTATATCCAAGGTCAAATTTCGCTGATAAAGGAAGTCCAAGCAAACGACGTGTAAGTGTTCGGACCTAGTTCTTTACGTTGTTTCAAATTCAATTAAATTTGATACGGGGTTGTAATAATGGAGCATAGTCTCCCCCCGAGATGTAATATTATGGTTTGAAACACGAATCACACACGTACACTCGAGCCTTTCCGCTCTTATCTGCACACCTTTTGCACACAAAATGGGCCTCAACAGCCCATAGGATATAGCTCTATTTATATACATTCAGCTGGGTTTTTAAGGTTCAAGTCGTGTGAGTTGTCTTTCATTTTATACACTCAAAGCACTCACTCACATTGAGCCTTTCCGCTCTTACATATATATACGTACTTCCCCTTTCAGTTGGGTTTTTAAGGTTCAAGTCGTGTGAGTTGCCTTTCAATTTATACACTCAAAGCACTCACTCACATTGAGCCTTCTCACTCTTAAGATATAGCTATATATATTTTCCCTTCCGCATCTAAGATATAGCCATATTTCCCTTTCTACTATTTCCCTTCTGCTATGTCTTTAAATTCTGGGTTTTCCCTTCAAGTTGTGTGAGTTTGCATTGCATATCCGTCACACTCGAGATAGGGAGCATACTTGCATTGAACCAGATTGATCAAATCGTGTAGAACTTGCCCGAAATCGAGCACTGGATGCACACGACTACACGCCAAAATTGGCTAAAATCTGAGAGACGTAGGAACGCATAGATCCCATGCATAAAAGTTGCAATTTTGACAAAACCAATCGATAAAACACTTTCGAATTTTCAAAAAGAGTCGTGTTTGTTTAAAATCAAGTTTTTTCTAAAGCGTACAGACTGGCCCTTGCGCGCCGGTGCAAGAAAGTCTGCGACGAAAAGAACCCACTTGTCCACAGTCGCCCCAAAAGTCAGATACATTTTCAAAACTTACTTCGCTAGTTTGAGAAAGCTAGCTGGCACGCCCCTTTTAAAGCAACGTAAGCACGAAAAGATTCGCTTCAGGCCTAAGAAACCGGGAGACGAGGATTTTCCGTGTCTACAGATTTGGCACGCCCGATACAAAACAAACCAATCTCTAAAAAAATCATTTTTTTCAAAGAAAAGTGTTTTAACTCTTTGTCTTCTTGCATTTCATAGTTGGATTTAAAAGCGTCGGAATCATGTCGAGTTCAGACTCCAATGAAGTGTCTAGCCGGTTCTCATGCTCTTCAAGTTCTCATTCTAGAAGATCTTTGAAAAATCGAAAACAAAAAGAGGAAGAGTTAAGAAGAGAATACGAGGCCAAGATCGCTACTCTCAGCCAAGAGGCAGAAGCAGCTGATTCGTGTTCGTCATATGGCGAACCAATAAAGGCCAAAAAGAAGTTTGGAAAAACTCGTAAACACAAGGAGACCTCTTCTTGGGCAAGTACGAGAACGAAGATGTGCATACATTTATCGTTCGATGGAGGTCTCTCCTTGGGCAAGTATGAGAACCCATATCCGAAGGATGCGCAGTAATGCTCATCCTGGACAATTTCAAAACTTAATTGAAAACTCTTCTTTCTTTACATGAAATCTCTACTTTCCACAAACTGATTAAAAAAGCATCTCTTTTTGAGACAAATTTGAAAAAAGGGGTTTAGGACCACCTGTGGAAAGGGAGCGTAAATTCAAAGACTCGCTTGGAAAAGCTCAGCAATTACGGGCTACCCACCATGGATAAAGGGGAAAAACCCTACAAGATCGCCAATGTCCGGGTAGATCCAAGGCTGGCGAGCACTTCAAAGAATTTCAAAAATTTTGAAAACAGAAAAGACAAAAAAATACAAAAACCATTTGAAAAATGGAAGTACACTCCGCTGGGGCAACCTGTGTCGGAGGTCCTAGACCTCCTACTCACCCAAGGCATGATCGAACTCCCTGAAATCCCCGAGGGAATCACTTCCAAAGGGAGGTTTTTGAATCGATTTTGTAAGTATCATCGGCTCAAAGGCCATGATACAAAGTAGTGTTTTTCCCTCCTAAACCAAATCGAGAACTTGATAGCAGAGGGTCGGCTCCAGGTCACTGAGGAACCGGAGCCTGCCCAAGCTATTTTCAAAGAACCCTTCCCCAATCACGCAAGTACCAGTGCGATGGGCAAAGAGGTATGTGCTCTCACAATTTCAAAGAGTCTAGCGCATACATATAAATCTGGTTTTTCCACTTGTGCATCTACACTCATCCTTCATAGGAAACCTGCCCAAGTAGTGATTCGGGGACCACCAAGAGTTCCGTCCCCGATCAAGCCAGTTTTGAAAATTCAAGGTGCTCGAAAACATTCAATTAGAGCCATCTTAAGCGCGAACCCTAGGTTGATCATGGGGGAAGTAACAAGATCCGGGAGGATCTATCAACCCCCACATCTGCAAAATGCTAAAAAAGTGGTTAGTGTGCCTGGCCCTTCAAAAGCGTGTATTCCTGGAGTTCTGCCCAAAACAGACAAAGGAAAAGTCATTTTAAACTTGTATGATTTCGAAAACCATCTTTCAAAGATTCCCATTAACATGTCCATCCTAGAGCTGATACAAACCTCGCCTAGGCATAGACTCGTGTTAGAGAAAATTCTAGAAAGAGCAAAGGTTAGTTCGGACATAACCCCAGAATCCTTGTCCAAACAAGTAGCATCTATAGGTGCAAAAACACCTATCATGTTTTTGGAAGAGGATCTCGAAAAACCCCACGAAACCCATAATCAGGCCCTACACATCGAGGTGGTATTGAATCACCACTCTCTAGATAGGTGCCTAGTTGACGGGGGAGGAGGGCTCAACATCCTTCCGCTTCACATAGCACATCAGATTGGAGTCACCTTGACTTCCATGAACCCAAGCCCCATCGTAATCACTGGATACGATGGAAATGCGTCCAGACCTTTAGGATCCGTTGAACTTCCCATGAAAACAGGAGGGATAGCTCACGTGAGCGTATTCCATGTTTTGGACATCCACCTCCACTACAACCTACTGCTGGGAAGGCCTTGGATACACAGCCTGCATGCTGTGCCGTCCACCTTCCATAGATGTGTCAAAATCCCTTTTGAAAATCAAGTCATTGTGATCCTAAGTGAAAGTCATCCACAGCTTCAGGGGATTCAAAATTCCCCATGCTTTTTAAGTTCCCAGGCCTACGAGGCCAACTCAGGGCAAACCATGGTCGAGCCACCAAAGCTCACCCTTCAGATACCTAGGAAGGTCGTACACATCCAGGGGCCGCCCAAGGCTGGCCCACTCAAAACACTAACCATCCCAAGAAAATCCAAGCGTCAACTATTCCCAAAACCCCTAGACAGAAAGCCTTACATGCATAACATGGATGATAGCAAGTTCCAGGATCACGAGTTATATGAAAACTTTTCCAAAAACAAAAAATCATGGAACATGTTATTGAACATGGGATATATGCCATACAAAAGTCTAGGGGCACAAAATCAGGGTCTCATAGAACCCATCTTGCCCAAAGCCAACCAAGGCCGACACGGGATCGACTATACTCCCAAAATACCACCAGAACCACCCCCTGTGACCACTTGGGTCAAGGGTGCCCTGGAGCCTACCCAAGCGGAAACCTACGATTTAGATCTCTTGTTCAGAGTCTAACTAGTGGCGTTTTTCCTTTGTAGGTATGATGGAAGATCCCTCAATCAAAAACCCAAAAGCATTTGAAAAACTCGAGATTCAAAAAATTGAAAAATCCCAAAAACCAAAAACATTTGAAAAAGATCAAAAACTCGAAAAAGAGTTGTTTGTATAGTTCCTAAAGTTCTTTCCTTACAAAAATCCAAAAAAATCGAAAATTCACAAAATACCAAAAACAAAATCCTGTATTTAGCAGCTCCTGATAAAGGTTTTGAAAGAGCAAAGAATTTCGAAAAGAAAGTCCTCTTCATAAGAGGACCAAAATCTTGAAAACCTGCAGAAAATCCAAAACAAAAACCAAGCGTTTGCGAAAACTGTGCGTCAAGTCCAAATTCCCTAGGATTTAGAAGTCTTGAGAATGATCAAGGCCCAAAATTGGATTCCCTCGAGGAAGATCCTACTTCTGAGCTCCCTGAATTTCATAAAATTCTCGATTTTGAAAAACCTTCGAAATCAGTAGGAGGGGATTTTATAGAAATAAACTTAGGGAACGATTTAAAGCCGAAACTCATTAAGGTAGGCACATGTCTGCATGAGCATGAAAAAGCATCATTCATTGCATTTTTGAAAACCTACGTTGATGTGTTTTCATGGACATATGAAGACATGTCGGGTATAGACCCGAATGTTGTAGAGCATCGTCTTCCCTTAGATTCAGATGCAAAACCCGTAAAACAAAAGCTTAGGAAGATACATCCGAATGTGCATTCACAAGTCAAAGAGGGTTTAGAAGATCTGTTAAAAGTCGGATTTATAAAACCCATTGCGTATTCTGATTGGTTATCCAATATAGTTGTTCGAAAAACCAGTGGGAAAATTCGAATATGCGTCAATTTCAGAAACCTGAATAAATCCACCCCAAAAGATAATTTCCCTTTACCAAACATTGATTTAATAGTCGATAGTACTGCAAATCATGAAATGTTTTCATTCATGGATGGCTATTCAGGATATAACCAAATCAAACTAAGCCCACGAGATCAGGCTAAAACCGCTTTTACAACCCCATGGGGCACGTACTATTGTAAACACCCCGAAATCCCACGAATTTCTCAAATTCATCTGGTTTTGTAAAAGCAGCCCCAAAGGGCCATTTTGAGTCTAGAAACCCAGGAGCCTTCCAAACAACCCTGTATATATGTTTTAAACTTTATATTTCCATAATATGGCTTTCGAAAACCCTTTTAAAACATGATTTGGAAACCCCGAGGCAACTTGGCCTGATCAAGACAGGACCAGAAAAGCAAAGGAGAGCCCGGAACCGGAGCACATGTCGAGCCCGGCAGTGCAACTCTCGTATCAAATCCACACCCCCAGGATCTCGAACGTCCAAGACCCTATTATCATCAAAACATTATTTGAAGTCATCTCCGGAAGGCGAAAACAGAGGCGGACGATCATGTTGGCGAAAACCCAACGTAGACGGAGCACTGATGCTGTCAGGCCCCACACAAACCGTTCGTTTCGAACACAGCTCGAAGGAGTCAGAGTTCAGTTTGGATCGGATCTGGACCATATATATCCAGATCCCAATCCAAACTCATGTATGGACTTGGATTTGGATTTGGATCCAGAGATCCGATCCAATATCCATATCCATGGCCCACATCACCTTCTCATAAATGGAGGTGAGGCCCACTTGAATTTCATGTGGGATTATGGGCATGAGAGAGAGTGGGGATGGATAAGATCAAGTGTGTGTTGTAATTAAGCTTGACTTGTGTGTCAAGTTTGGGGTTAATCATGTGGGTTAGCCTAATTAAGTGGGTTTAAGCTTGTAATTAGCCAAAACCTAACCTAGGGCTGCACCAACATGATATGGTTAAGGTCTATGGGTCATGCAAAGGGAGCTCCTTCACCTAAACCTAACCCAAAACACCTAATCCTAGCCTTCCACCCTAATCTGGCCCTAATCTTAACCTAATCACCTAACCCACTTCCCTAATCCCGGCCTAATCCCAACCTAATCACCTAACCCACTTCCCTAATCCTTCCCTAAACCTAGGTTAATTACCCTAAACCTAGCCTAATCCTAGCCTAATCACCTAACCTAGTTCACTAAACCTCACCCTAGAACCAACCCACCTAACTAAACCCTAAACCTCTAAACCACCCCAAGCCCACAACCTACCCAAACCACTTGTATCTAAAATATCTGGCCCTACCCCTTTCCAGCCCACCTTATCATCATACCACCCTACCTAAACCACCTAACCACTACCCCAAACCCAGCCCTAACCGACCTACCCAGCCCTATATAAACCCTCCCCCTTTGGGGCGGGTTTCACAACTAAGCCGCCTTCCCCAAGCCCAATCGGGTCCTCCACTTCCCCAAACTCAGCCGCCTGCTCCACCTGCTCCACATCCCACCACCACCTGCACCACCACCTACACCACCACCTTCCAGCCGAACGCCACCGCCTGCCCAACATCCTTCCAGCCGAGCGCCACCCTCTTCTTCACCCGGTAAGCCCCCTACATCCTATCTTGCCACCTCTTCACTCCCTCTCCACTCTAAACCACCTAATCCACTCCCCTACCACCTTAACATCAGCCCTTCCACTCACCGCCACCCTTCCCATTCGGCCAAGCCTTAGCCACCCTAGCAGCCTGCCACGCCAAGTCTCCCTAGCAGTCGGCCACTCCAACCGACTGCCCCATACTCATTCGGCCCTTCCATCCACCAGCCCCATACTTCCCCTAGGCTCTCCCTTAGACACTCCCTTAAGCTCTACCTTAGTGCCATACTCCCCCAACACTACACTCCCCCTAGTGACCTTACCTAGCCCCTTTAATCTCACACGTCAAGGCGACACCCTTGCTAGTAGCCGGCCACCTTCAAGGCACCCGGCCAGCACCTCTTGCCATTCAACCTCGCGGAGCTCCCTTTTGCAGCCCAAGGCGAAGGCCAAGCCATGCTCAAGCAAGGCATCTTCAGACCAGCTATTAGTAAGTGCCTAACCCGGTCTTTAGTTGTATACTTGCTTGAGATTCAATTCGATACGGGGTTGTAATAACGGAGCATAGTCTCCCCCCGCTTGTAATAACGTGGCTTGGCACACCCATACACGTGCACTCTCTTAGTTGTGCACGATTTTGAACACACACGGGCCTAATCAACCCCTAATACATAAATATATATATACTTTGATTTTGTAGGGTTTTGCTTAAGTTGGGTGCGTTGTCTTTCAATTCAAGCACTCACACACATTGAGCCTTCGCTCTTATTTGAAAGACCCAAGTAAGGGCCGACCTATACTATTTGGGTTTTCATTTCATGTCGTGTGTGTAAGTCTTTCAATTCAAGTACTCACACACATTGAGCTTTCGCTCTTATTTGAAAGACCCAAGTAAGGGCCGACCTATACTATTTGGGTTTCATTTTATGTCGTGTGTGTAAGTCTTTCAAATTCAAGCACTCTCACACACATTGAGCTTTCGCTCTTACTCCCAAGACCTTAGTCAAGGCCTATTGCAGTTATATTTGGGTTTAATTTCATGTTGTGTGCGTAGTACTTCAATTCAAGCACTCTCACACACATTGAGCTTTCGCTCTTACTCCCAAGACCTTAGTTAAGGCCATACTGCAATTTATATTTGGGTTTAATTTCATGTCGTGTGTGTAAGTCTTTCAAATTCAAGCACTCTCACACACATTGAGCTTTCGCTCTTACTCCCAAGACCTTAGTCAAGGCCTATTGCAGTTATATTTGGGTTTAATTTCATGTTGTGTGCATAGTACTTCAATTCAAGCACTCTCACACACATTGAGCTTTCGCTCTTACTCCCAAGACCTTAGTGTAGACGCGCGAAAATCCTCGCCTCTTCGCCTTTTTCAGGGCTTGGAGCGGATCCTCTCGTGTGTCTAAGGCCTATGTATGCAAATAGGGCATGCCAGCTAGCTTACTTAAGCTAGCGAAGATATTTTTAACACTGACTTCTAAACGTGGCGACTGTGAGCAAGCAAGCTCTTGTCGTCGCAGACCTTCTTGCACCGATGCGCAAGGGTCAGTCTGTACGCTTTGCAAAAATCGAGTTTTTGGAGAGAAAGTCTACGAAGTGGTTCGAGGTGTCTATTTCGGGTCTTTAAGATGCGATTGCATGTTTTAGATCACGTGGATTTGCACGTGCCTAAGTCTTTTCTTTTATCCCTTTTCAGGCCACCTAGTTTGTGTGTTATGAACACTCCACTACATGGGCGAATTCGAGCGGGGCTTGCTTCGATGCAATATGCGTCCTACCTCGTGGTATGGTGTAGATGCAATGCAAACTCACGCTACTCCAAAGGGAAAACCCGAAATGTAAAGACAATACTGAAGGGAAATAACCGAAGGGAAATAACTGAAGGGAAATAACCGAAGGGAGATATGTATATAGGATAGGTATATGAGCCCTTACTCGGGTCTTGCAAATAAGAGCGAAGGCTCAATGTGGGTGCATGCTGGAATTGAAAGACTTACACAGACGACATGAAATTAAACCCAAATATAAATTGCAGTATGGCCTTGACTAAGGTCTTGGGAGTAAGAGCGAAGGCTCAATGTGTATGAGAGTGCTTGAATTGAAGTACTACACACACGACATAAATGAAACCCAAATATAACTGCAATAAGGCCTTTACTAAGGTCTTGGGAGTAAGAGCGAAGGCTCAATGTGTGTGAAAGTGCTTGACTTGAAAGACTTACACACACGACATGAAATAAAACCCAAATAGTATAGGTCGGCCCTTACTTGGGTCTTTCAAATAAGAGCGAAAGCTCAATGTGTGTGAGAGTGCTTGAATTGAAAGACTTACTCACACGACATGAAATGAAATCCAAATAGTATAGGTCGGCCCTTACTTGGGTCTTTCAAATAAGAGCGAAAGCTCAATGTGTGTGAGTGCTTGAATTGAAAGACAAGGCACCCAACTTAAGCAAAACCCTTCGAAAATGAAAGCATATATATACACTTATGTATTAGGGGCTGATTAGGCCCGTGTGTGTTCAAAATCGTGCACGACTAAGAGAGTGCACGTGTGTGGTTGTGCCAAGCCACGTTATTACAAGCAGGGGGAGACTATGCTCCGTTATTACAACCCCGTATCAAATTGAATCTCAAGGAAGTATACAACTAAAGACCGAGTTTAGGCACTTACGAGTAGCTGGTCCGTAGAGGCCTTGCTTGAGCATGGGCTTGGCCTTCGCCTTGGGCTGCAAACGGGAGCTCCGCAAGGATAGGTGACCAAAGGTGCTGGCCGGCTGCAAGTGGGAAGCGGAATAGGTGCCTCGAAGGTGGCCGGCTGCAAATGGGTGCCGCCTCGATGTGGGGGGTTAAAGGGGCTGGACCAAGTGAGCGTTTAGGGTCGCTAGGAGATTCGAGGGTTTAGGGAAGGTGGTCCTAAAAGGGGAGTTTATGGGAAGGCCGAATGGGAGTCCTATAGGGTGGAAGAAATGGTTGGCCGGGTGCAAATGGGATGGTTAGGTAGTGGCCGACAGTTTAGGTGGTGCTAGGTTCGGCTAAGTTAAAGTGGTGGTGACAAAAGGCTGAGATGATGATAGGGTAAGTGGCTAGGAGTGGAGAGGGAGTAGAGAAGGATTTAGGGAGAGTTGGGGAGTGCTTACCGAATGGGGAGAGGCGGTGGATGAAGAGAGAAGCAGCCGGATGTGGGAGCTCGGCTGGTTCGGTTGGGTGAAGGTGGTGGCGTCTGGCTGGGGAATGGTGGTGGAAGGAAGAGAGAAGGTGGCGGTGCAAGTAGAGCTGGTGGAGCAGGTGGAGCAGGTGGGCAGGTGGAGAGTGGTCCTGGCTGGGCTGGAGAAGGATGGTCCCGGCTGGGTGAGGTGAGGGCTCTAGCTTGCAAAACCCGCCCCAAAAGGGGGGGGTTTAAATAGGGGATGGGTAGGTCGGTTAGAGCTGGGCTTGGGGTAGTGGTTAGGTGGTTTAGGTAGGGTGGTATGTAGATAAGGTGGGCTGGAAAGGGTTGGGCCAGATATTTTGAAAACTAGGGGTTTGGGTAGATTGTGGGTTATGGGTGGTTTAGGGGTTTAGGGCTAGGTTAGGTGGTTGGGTTTTAGGGTGAGGTTTAGTGAGCTAGGTTAGGTGATTAGGCTAGGTTTAGGGAAATTAATCTAGGTTTAGGGAAGGATTAGGGAAGTGGGTTAGGTGATTAGGTTGGGATTAGGCCGGGATTAGGGAAGTGGGTTAGGTGATTAGGTTCAGATTAGGGGTGGATTAGGGGTTTAGGCTAGGATTAGGCATTTTGGGTTAGGTTTAGGTGAAGGAGCTCCCTTAGCATGGCCCATAGACCTTGACCACCTCATGTTGGTGCAGCCCTAGGTTAGGTTTTAGCTAATTACAAGCTTAAACCCACTCAATTAGGCTAACCCACATGATTAAACCCAAACTTGACACACAAGTCAAGCTTAATTACAACACTCTTGATATTTTTCATCCCCACTCTCTCTCATGCCCAATATCCCACGTGAATTTCAAGTGGGCCCCACCTCCATTTATGAGAAGGTGATGTGGGCCATGGATATGGATATTGGATTGGATCTCTGGATCCAAATCCAAATCCAAGTCCATATATGGGTTTGGATTGGGATCTGGATATATATGGTCCAGATCCAATCCAAACTGAACTCTGACTCCTTCGAGCTGGGTTCGAAACGGACGATTCGTGCGGGGCCTGACAGCATCAATACTCCGTCTGCGTTGGGTCTTCGCCAACATAGTCGTCCGCCTCCGTTTCTGCCTTCCAGAGATGACTTCAAATGATATTTTGATAGGAACAGGGTCTTGGACGTTCGAGATCCTGGGGGTGTGAATCAGATACAAGAGTTGCTGTGCCGAGCTCGACATGTGCTCCGGTCTGGGCTCTTCTTAGCTCTCCTGGTCCTGTCTTGATCGGGCCAAGCCGCTTCGGGGTTTCAAAACATGTTTTAAAAAGGTTTTTAAAAGCTATATTGTATGTTTTCGAAATATAGAGTTCAAAACGTATGTACAGGGTTGTCTGGAAGGCTCCTGGGTTTCCAGACTCAAAATGGCCCTTTGGGGCTGCTTTTACAAAACCAGGTTTGTTTTAAGGAATTCATGGGATTTCGGGGTGTTTACACTTAGCTAAGGCCATACTGCAATTTATATTTGGGTTTAATTTCATGTCGTGTGTGTAAGTCTTTCAATTTAAGCACGCACCCACATTGAGCCTTCGCTCTTATTTGCAAGACCCGAGTAAGGGCCCATATACATACTCTATATATATATCTCCCTTCGGCATTTACTTTACAAGTCATTTCCCTTCGGTTATTTCCCTTCGGTATTGTCTTTACATTTCGGGTTTTGCCTTTGGAGTAGCGTGAGTTTGCATTGCATCTATGCCATACCACGAGGTAGGACGCATATTGCATCAAAGCAAGCCCCGCTCGAATTCGCCCATGTAGTGGAGTGTTCATAACACACAAACTAGGTGGCCCGAAAAAGGATAAAAGGAAAGACCTAGGCACGTGCAAATCCACGTGATCTAAAATATGCAACCGCATCTAAAAGACCCGAATTAGACACCTCGAACCGCTTTATAGACTTTCTATCCCAAAACTCGATTTTTGCAAAGCGTATAGACTGACCCTTGCACATCGGTGCAAGAAGGTCTGCGACGACAAGAGCTCACTTGCTCACAGTCGCCACGATTAGAAGTCAGTTTAAAATACATCTTTGCTAGCTTAGGTAAGCTAGCTGGCACGTCCTGTTTGCATAAATAGGCCTTAGACGCACGAGAGGATCCACTCCAAGCCCAGAAAAGGTAGGGGAGGCGTGGGGATTTTTCGCGCGTCTACAGAGATTGGCACACCCGGTGGGACGTGAGCCTTTCAAAAATCGAGTTTTTAAGTATAAGTCTTGCGAAAATTTTGTAAAAGGTGTCATTTTAACTTGTTTTTCTTTGCTTGTACTTAGGACATTTTGAAAAAGCTTGAAAAGCATGTCAAAATCCAATCCAAGTGAAGTGTCGAGCCAAGGCTCATGCGCATCAAGTTCTCACTCTAGGAGGGTTTTCAAAAACAAAATAAAACTAGATGAAATCGAGGACTTGAGAAGGGAGTTTGAGGCCAAAATCGATGCTCTCAGCCAAGAGGCTGAAGTAGGCGATTCATGTTCATCAAACGGTGAACAAAGGCCTAAAAAGAAATCTGAAAAACCTCGCAAGCACAAAGAGGCCTCCGTCATGGAAGGCAACCAATACCACGAGTCCTTCACACAAAAGGACCGTAAAGCCCTACAACAGTTGCTGAAAGGGCAGAATAAAGAGAAAATGAGCTACGCCCTATCTGATTTCCTTCCTATGGATTACGAAACAGACAGCGACGATGAAATACCGAACTTCCATCGGTATGATGGCATGGGAGACCCTAGGTCTCACTTGCAGCTTTTCTCACGTCGAGCCCATAAGAAGAAAAAGGACTCGATGAAATGGGTGTATTGGTTCCCTTTATCCCTTAAAAGCACAGCTGCCAAATGGCTGGCTTCCTACGACTTAAGCCAGTTCGCTACTTTTGAAGAGTTAACGAACTACTTTATGCAAAGATTTGCACACAACGTAGAAGTCACGCCGACTCTGAATACCTTAAGGGATACAAAGCAAGGCATGAACGAGGACGTACATGCCTTCATTATAAGATGGAGGTCGCTTTTGGGCCAAGTGCGAGAGCCCATATCTGAAGGATGCGCAGTCATGCTCATCCTGGATAACTTTAAAAGTGAGTTAAAAACCCTTCTCTCACTCCATGAGATCTCAACTTTCCATAAGTTGATCAAAAAGGCCTCCCTTTTCGAAACCAACTTGCGAAAAGGGACATACGATCACTTATGGAAAGGAAGTGCCATTCCAAAAACCCGCTTGCAAAAACCCATCACATACGGGCTACCCACGATGGACAAAGGGGCAAAGCCCCATAAAATCGCCAATGTCCGGGTGGATCCAGGTGTGGCCGGTACTTCCAAAAATTTTGAAAAGATAGGAAATAAGAGGGAGCGAAATTTTCAAAAACCGGTTGAAAAACGGGAGTACACTCCGTTGGGGCAACCTGTGTCGGAGGTCCTAGACCTCCTACTTACCCAGGGCATGATAGAACTCCCCGAAATCCCCGAAGGAGTCACTTCCAAAGGGGGGTATTTAAACCGATTTTGTAAGTATCATCGGCTCAAAGGCCATGATACTAAACGCTGCTTCTCCCTCTTAAATAAAATCGAGAACTTGATAGCAGAAGGCCGACTCCAGGTCACTGCGGAACCTGAGCCACCTCAAGCTATCTTCAAAGAACCCTTTCCCAAACATGCCAATGGCAGTGGGAAAGGAAAGGAGGTATGTACCCTCACCATTTCCAAGGAACTAGCACAAAAACCAGAACCTGGTCGACCCACTTGCGCGCCCATTCTTGTACTATACAAGAAGCCCGCCCAAGTCGTCATTCGGGGACCACCAAAGGTGGAATCCCCAGTAAAACCAGTTTTGAAAACCCAAGGTTCTCCTCAGCTCATTCTTAGAGCCAAATTTAACGTGAACCCTAGGCTGGTCATGGGGGAAGTCACTAGATCCGGGAGGATCTATCAACCCCCGCACCTTCAAGGTGCTCAAAAGGTGGTCAGTGTGCCTGGCCCCTCAAAAGCATGTATCCCTAGTGTTCTGCCAAAAGCAGATAAGGACAAAGTCATCCTAAATCCTTATGACTTCGAAAACCACCTTTCAAAGATTCCTATTCACATGTCTATCTTAGAGCTTATAAAAACCTCGCCTAGGCGTAGACTTGTATTAGAGAAAATTCTAGAAAGGGCCAAGGTTGATTCGAACATAAGTCCGGAATCCTTGTCTGCCCAAGTGGCTTTATTAGGAGCAAAATCGCCCATCACTTTTTAGGAAGATGATGTAGATAGACCCTACAAAACCCATAACCAGGCCCTGCATATCGAGGTGGTTCTAAACAACCACTCTCTAGACAGGTGCCTAATCGATGGTAGAGGAGGGCTCAACATCCTTCCACTTCATGTGGCGTATAAAATCGGAGTCACCTTGACTTCAGTGAACCCAAGCCCCATCGTTATCACTGGATACGATGGGAATGCGTCTAGACCTTTGGGATCCATCGAACTCTCAATGGAAACGGGAGGGATCGAGCACACGAGGGTGTTCCATGTCTTGGACATCCACCCCCATTATAACCTGTTGCTGGGAAGGCCCTGGATACACAGTTTGTGCGCTGTGCCATCCACCTTCCACAGGTGTGTCAAGATCCCTTTTAGGGACCAGGTCGTAGTGATCCTAGGTGAGAGTCACCCACAGCTTCAGGGGATCATAAACTCCCCTTGTTTATCAAGCTCCCAGGCCCATGAGGCTAACCTGGGGCAAATTATGGTTGAGCCACCTCGGCTCATGTTGAACAACCCTAGGAAGGTTGTATGTGTGAAGGGGCCGCCCAAAGCAGGCCCCCTCCCGACTTTAATCCTCTTAGGAAGACCCAAGCGTTCCCTATTTCCAAAGCCCCTGGATAAAAGGCCATACGAGCCTAATATGGACGATAGCATGTTCCAGGACCACGACTTGTATCCAACCTTTTCAAAAAACAAAAAGTCGTGGAACATGTTGTTGAACATGGGCTACACGCCCTATAAAAGTCTAGGGGCACAGAACCAGGGTCTCCTAGAGCCCATCCTTCCTAGGGCCAATCCAAGCCGATATGGGATCAGCTATACTCCCCGAATATCGCCGGAACCACCCCTTGTGACCACCTGGGTCAAGGGTGCCCCGGAACCTGCCGTAGAAGAAACCTACGATTTAGATCTCCTATTCCGAGTCTAACCCGTAGTGTTGTCCCTTTTGTAGGTATGACGGAAGATCCCTTTTCTAAAAACACAAAAACATTTGAAAAGTTTTAAATAAAAAAAATCGAAAAACTAGAAAAACCAAAAACAATAGAAAAACAAAAACTCGAAAATAGAGTGCTTTGTATAGTTCCCAAAGTTCTTGTTTTACAAAAAACCAAAAAAATCGAAAATTTGGAAAATACCAAAAAGATTTTGTACATAGCTGCTCCTGGTAGGACTTTGGCAAAGGAAAAAGATTTCGAAAGAAACATCGTCTGCATAGCCAGACCAAAAGTTTCGAAATCACTTGAAAATCCAAGTACAAAACCAGGTCGTTTTGAAAATCACGCATCAAATTCCCTCGGGTCTATAGCCCACGAGAATGATCAAAGCGCAGAAGTGGATCCCCTTGAGGAAGATCCCACTTCTGAGCTCCTAGAATTTCATAAGATTCTTGATTTTGAAAGACCTTCCCAATCAGTAGGAGGAGATTTCATAGAGGTGAACCTAGGGGACGATTCCAATCCCAAAACCATCAAAATAGGCGCATGCTTGCATGAAACTGAAAGGTTAGCATTCATTGCATTTCTACGAACCTATTTAGATGTGTTTGCATGGACGTATGAAGACATGCCGGGCATAGACCCCAGCATTGTCGAGCATCATCTTCCCTTAGATGCAGGTATAAAACCCATAAAGCAGAAGCTTAGGAAAATACACCCGAATGTACACACGCAAGTCAAAGAGGGTTTAGAAGATCTGCTAAAAGCCGGATTTATAAAACCCATTGCGTATTCTGATTGGTTATCAAATATCGTTGTAGTTCGAAAAACCAATGGGAAAATTCGAATATGCATCGATTTCAGAAACCTGAATAAAGCCACTCCAAGGGATAATTATCGTTTACCAAACATAGATTTGATAGTCGATAGTACTGCAAATCATGAAATGTTTTCATTCATGGATGGCTATTCAGGCTATAATCAAATCAAACTAAGCCCACGAGATCAGGGTAAGAACGCCTTCACAACCCCATGGGGCATGTACTGCTATACAGTCATGCCCTTTGGTTTGAAAAATGCCGGCGCAACATACCAACGAGCCATGACCACGATCTTCCATGATCAAATTCATGAGCTTGTAGAAGTGTATGTTGATGATCTCTTGGCAAAATCCAAAACCCGATGCACTCACATCGAATGTTTACAAAAAATTTTCGAAAGGCTTAGGCTTTACAAAGTAAAGCTAAACCCTCAAAAATGTGTGTTCGGGGTAGAATCAGGGAAGCTTCTAGGCTTTATGGTGAGCCAAAGGGGAATAGAAGTCGACCCCTCTAAGTGTCGAGCCATCATAGACATGGCTCCACCCTCCAATCTCACCCAAATCCGTAGCCTCCAGGGTCGTTTACAATCCGTTCGCCGATTCATATCGAATCTGGCCACTAGATGCGAACCCTTCAACAAACTGTTGAGGAAGGGCACGAAATTCTTATGGGATGACGAATGCCAGAAGTCCTTCGAGAGACTGAATGCATACTTGGTTAATCCCCCCGTTTTGAACCTTCCAAAGCAAGGAAAACCGCTTTTATTATACATCTCCGTGCATGCGAATGCTTTAGGAGCCCTATTGGCTCAATACGAGGATGACACCCATAAGGAGTATGCCATCTACTACATTTCGAAAACTCTCTTGGCTTATGAACGAAATTATCAAGCCTTGGAGAAGACGTGCTTGGCCCTAGTCTGGGCCTGCCGGAAATTCAGACACTATTTCCTAGATCATGAGATCTGGGTAGTGTCCAAACTTGATCCAATCAAGCACTTGTTCGAAAAACCCATTCTCACGGGTAGATTGGGCAAATGGCAACTCCTTCTAATGGAGTATGATTTGAAATACCATCACCAGATCTCCATTAAGGGGCAAGCCCTAGCAGATTACGTGGCTGAGTTTCCCTTAGAAGACGCATATCCCACTCTTGTTGAAATGCCTGATGAAGGCATATTGCAAAACCATTTTCAAAACCACATTTTTTCAAATTCTTTCAAAAACCAAGTGTGGAAGATGTACTTCGATGGGGCACGAAACCAACGAGGGGCTGGTGCTGGGGTCATCCTAATCTCCCCTTAAAAGGGCGAGATTCCCATAGCAGTCCGCTTAGATTTCGAATGTTCTAACAACGTAGCTGAGTATGAAGCACTCATACAAGGCTTAAGGATTTCGAAAACTCTAGGGGCATCATGCATTGAGGTCTTTGGAGATTCGCTCCTTGTCATAAACCAGGTTTTAAAAATTTGGCAAGTACGTAATAAGAAACTACTTCCATATCACGAGTTGGCCACTCAATTTGTCCAGTCCTTCCAATCGTGTAAACTCACACACGTAGGAAGAGAGGATAATGGCATCGCCGATGCCCTCTCCTCCTTGGGTTCAGCCCTGAAGGTCGATCCCATTTCAGGGACCAGATCTTTGGAAATATGGCATGCGCCCCACCCATCCACACACGACTTAGATATTTGCCAAAATAACCTAGAGTCTATTGAAAAACATTGGTTTTATGACATAAAATAGTTTTTAGAAAATGGGGAATTCACCGAGGATGCCACGTCCAAAGATAAGGCATTCATTCGTAAGATTTCGACCCGATACACCATTCTGGGTGGGGTTTTGTACAAAAAAAGTTTTACCGGCATTCTGCTTAGGTGTATCGACCTAGAGGAGGCTAGGATAGTGATGCACGAGTTCCACGATGGAGAATGTGGAGGTCATGTTAATGCCAACATGATGGCAATGAAAATACTTAGAGGGGGCTATTTTTGGTCCACCCTAAAAAGGGATTGCCACGACCATGTTAGGAAGTGTCATCCATGTCAAGTGCATGGGCACGCCATTCATATCCCATCATCTGCATTGCATTCTGTGGTCAGCCCCTGGCCATTTACCATGTGGGCGTTTGACATTGTAGGCCCAATATTTCCAAAGGCCTCGAATGGGCATCGATTTATTTTAGCAGCCACGGAGTATTTCTCCAAGTGGGTGGAAGCCATTTCCCTAACCAACGTAATGGGGCAACATGTGGTGGCTTTCATCCGGAGGAATATCTTGGCTCGATTTGGGGTTCCACGAGACCTTGTGTCTGATAATGGCACCCCATTCAAGAATAAGCGGATGGTTAAGTTGTGCAACATGTATGGCATAACTCACCACTTCTCCTCGCCCTACTACCCTCAAGGCAACGGCCAACCCGAAGCCACAAACAAGACTCTCATTAGCATAATTGAGAAAACCTTAGAGAAGGGTAGGACGTGGCACGAGAAGCTGGATGAAGCCTTATGGGCTTATAGGACTTCCATCCGGACTCCCACGAATGCCACACCATTCGAATTGGTCTATGGCACAAACGCTATTCTTCCCATTCATACTCATCTGCATTCATTCCATACATCCATAGCACTCGACCTCCCCCTAGAGACGCTTCAGCATGCTAGGATGGCCGAACTAGATTTGCTAGATGAGAGGCGACTCCTTACCATGGATCATGCTCGTGCATACCGGCAAAGGATAGCCCGACATTATAGCAAACACATAAGGCCTCGCCACTTTGAAGTGGGGGATTTGGTTTTAAAAACTATCCATCATCATGGCCCACACCCCCTTGGCAAGTGGCGCCCCAACTTGGATGGACCCTATGTTGTACGAGCAACAACTACGAACAATTCGTATTGGTTGATCGATGTAGAAGGTAGGAATTTAGCAGATCCTATCAATATTCAATACTTAAAGAAGTATCATGTGTAGGATCTAGATTAAATTCCAATTTTCAAAAATTTAAGGGATAGCTGCCCTGAGACATGTGAATAAGGTGCAAAGGCAAAGTCGTGTGACCTTGAGTGAGAGAATTCGCACTTGTGAAAGAGTGGAGTCTTCAAAATCGTGGTTACATTTCAAAATCCTTCTTCTTACAAAGAAAGGCCTAGTTCAATATAGCAAGATACTTGCAAGTAGTACGTGCTATTTCTAAATAGGCTTATCTGGAATGGATCAAGTGTAGGCTTGGGATAAGTCCTTCCCTCTTCTCTTCTATTTCCCAAAAGGAAAACAAAGGCCCAAACAAAAGGGAATTTCCCATTCAAAGCATCTTTCCAAAAGAAAGAAACCAGAATTCCAAAGAAAATCGATTCTCTTATGAAAAAGAGGGATTAAAGAAAAAAAATACTCCCAAAGGGAGACCCTCGATGAAAAAAAGGAAAAAAGGCCAAAAAGCTCAAAAAGAGCAGTTTTCCGCCTTCTGTGCCTCAAACCACGGGACGTTTCAGAAGGGACCGTGGTATCTCTTTCCCATCCCTAGCTTATCCCAAGCTAAAGCATGGTTCATTTCAAGGAATCCTAAAGTAAAAATAGGATTTTACTTACTTGAATTTCATCTTGTTTGAGAATTCGACGTTTCGAGTAAGGCGTAGGAATTTGAAATACAACTTATTTTCTTATAAAACCTCTGTTAGATAAGCGAGTATTAAGACTCAAACAAGGGCAAGCACGAAGAGCTCGAGATCCTTAGGATCGAGACTCAAGACAATTGTCCCTTTTGTGAATAGTTTTTGTAAATAAGTTTTGAAAATCGAACATCGAACAGCATAGGATTTTGGCTCTCTTGGAGCAGCAGGCCTTGTAAGTCTCTAGAGTTCGACCACATCTGGTCTCTGGGAGGTCGCGACTCTTGGCACCACACCCATGTCATCTGCATTCCACGCATGGCACTTGCATAAACATGATCCCATTTTAGGACCAGATTCCATAGCAAACCCTTTGGCGTGATATCTCCTCCTACCAGAGTTTTAAATTGAGATTTTGTTAAAAGATTGGGGCGATCCCATATTCTTCGTGGCTAGATCTAGGGAGACATTGAAAGGGGTGTTTGTCATCTTTGCCCTTATCCAAATCGATTTGGACAAGGCCAAAGAGGGGCATCTGTAAACACCCCGAAATCCCACGAATTTCTCAAATTCATCTGGTTTTGTAAAAGCAGCCCCAAAGGGCCATTTTGACTCTGGAAACCCAGGAGCCTTCCAGACAACCCTGTATATATGTTTTAAACTTTATATTTCCATAATATGGCTTTCGAAAACCCTTTTAAAACATGTTTTGGAAACCCCGAGGCAACTTGGCCTAATCAAGACAGGACCAGAAAAGCAAAGGAGAGCCCGGAACCGGAGCACATGTCGAGCCCGGCACAACAACTCTCGTATCAAATCCACACCCCCAGGATCTCGAACGTCCAAGACCCTGTTATCATCAAAACATCATTTGAAGTCATCTCCAGAAGGCGAAAACAGAGGCGGACGATCATGTTGGCGAAAACCCAACGCAGACGGAGCACTGATGCTGTCAGGCCCCGCACAAACCGTTCGTTTCGAACACAGCTCGAAGGAGTCAGAGTTCAGTTTGGATCAGATCTGGACCATATATATCCAGATCCCAATCCAAACCCATGTATGGACTTGGATTTGGATTTGGATCCAGAGATCCGATCCAATATCCATATCCATGGCCCACATCACCTTCTCATAAATGGAGGTGGGGCCCACTTGAATTTCACGTGGGATTATGGGCATGAGAGAGAGTGGGGATGGATAAGATCAAGTGTGTGTTGTAATTAAGCTTGACTTGTGTGTCAAGTTTGGGGTTAATCATGTGGGTTAGCCTAATTAAGTGGGTTTAAGCTTGTAATTAGCCAAAACCTATCCTAGGGCTGCACCAACATGATATGGTTAAGGTCTATGGGCCATGCAAAGGGAGCTCCTTCACCTAAACCTAACCCAAAACACCTAATCCTAACCTTCCACCCTAATCCGGCCCTAATCTGAACCTAATCACCTAACCCACTTCCCTAATCCCGACCTAATCCCAACCTAATCACCTAACCCACTTCCCTAATCCTTCCCTAAACCTAGGTTAATTACCCTAAACCTAGCCTAATCCTAGCCTAATCACCTAACCTAGTTCACTAAACCTCACCCTAGAACCAACCCACCTAACTAAACCCTAAACCTCTAAACCACCCCTAGCCCACAACCTACCCAAACCACTTGTATCTAAAATATCTGGCCCTACCCCTTTCCAACCCACCTTATCATCATACCACCCTACCTAAACCACCTAACCACTACCCCAAACCCAGCCCTAACCGACCTACCCAGCCCTATATAAAACCCCCCCTTTGGGGCGGGTTTCACAACCAAGCTGCCTTCCCCAAGCCCAACCGGGTCCTCCACTTCCCCAAACTCAGCCGCCTGCTCCACCTGCTCCACCTGCTCCACATCCCACCACCACCTGCACCACCACCTACACCACCACCTTCCAGCCGAACGATCCACTTCTTTTTTCCATAGAGGGTCTTCCTTTGGGAGTATTTTTTCTTTAATCCCTCTTTTCCATAGAAGACTCAAATTTTCTTTTTGATTCATTTTTCTTTCTTTGGGAAAGAGCTTTTTGGCGGGGATTTCCCTTTGTTTTGGCCAAGTTTTCCTTTTGGAAGGAGAAGAGAAGAGGGGAGGACTTATCCCAAGGTCATACTCGATCCATTCTAGGTTAGCCTATTTAGAAATAGCACGTACAACTTGCAAGTATCTTGCTATATTGAATTAGGCCTTTCTTTGTAAGAAGAAGGATTTTGAAATGTAGCCACGTATTTGGAAAGCTCTGCTTTTTCACAAAATGTCGATTCTTTTATTCAGGGTCACACCACTTACCTTTGATCCTTGGTTTCAAAATTTCAAAGTAGTTTTCCCTAAAATATTTTCACAAAAGGGGAATTTAACTCAGACCCTATACATGATATTTTTTCAAATACTGAATATTGATAGGATCTGCTAAATTCCTACCCTCGACATCGGTTAACCAATAAGAATTGTTCGTGGTGGTTCCACGCACGACGTAAGGGCCATCCCACTTGGGCTGCCACTTTCCAAGTGGATGTGGGCCACGATGGTGGATGATTTTCAAAATGAGCTCTCCTACTTCAAAGTGGCGAAGTTTCATATGTTTCTCATAATGTCGGGCGATCCTTTGCCGGTATGCGTGAGCATGGTCCATAGCAAGGAGTCGCCTCTCATCTAATAGATCTAGTTCGGCCATCCTAGCATGCTGAAGTGTCTCTAGGGGGAGGTCGTGCAATGGATGTATGAAATGAATGCAGACGTGTATAGATGGAGAGAACGACGTTTGTGCCGTAAACCAACTCAAAAGGCGTGGCGTTTGTGGAAGTGCGGATGGAAGTACTATAAGCCCATAAGGCTTCACCCAACTTCTCGTGCCATGTTCTACCCTTCTCTAAGGTTTTCTCAACAATGCTGATGAGAGTCTTGTTGGTGGCTTCGGCTTGGCCGTTGCCTTGAGGGTAGTAAGGTGATGAGAAGTGATGATTTATGCCATACTTGTTGCACAGCTTGACCATCCACTCGTTTTTAAATGGGGTGCCATTATCGGACACAAGATCTCCTGGAACTCCAAATCGAGCCAAGATGTTTTTCCTAATGAAGGCTACCACATGTTGCCCCTGGACATTTGTCAGGGAGGCGGCTTCGACCCACTTGGAAAAATACTCAGTGGCTGCTAGAATGAACTTGTGTCCGTTTGAGGCCTTTGGAAAAATTGGTCCTACGATATCAAACGCCCACATGGTGAATGGCCAGGGGCTGACCACGGAATGCAGTGATGATGAAGGGATATGAATGGCGTGACCATGCACTTGACACGGGTGACACTTCCTAACATGATCGTGGCAATCCTTTCTCAGGGTAGACCAAAAATAACCTGCTCTAAGTATTTTCATCGCCATCATGTTGGCATTGACATGACCTCCACATTCTCCATCGTGGAATTCATGCATAACAGTCCTAGCCTCCTCTAGGTCGACGCATCTTAGTAAGACGCCAGTAAAACTCTTTTTGTATAGAACCCCTCCCAAAATTGTGTATCGGGTGGAAATTTTTCGGATGAATGCCTTATCTTTAGATGTGGCATCCTCAGTGAATCCCCCATTTTCTAGAAAATTCTTTATGTCATAAAACCAAGGTTTTTCATCAGAATCAGGGTTATTTTGGCAAATTTGCAAATCGTGTATGGAAGGAGTGGGTGAGTGCCATATTTCAAGGGGTCTGGTTCCCAAAGTGGGATCGACCCTTAGGGCTGAACCCAAGGATGAGAGGGCATCAGCGACGCCATTATCCTCTCTTCCTACATATGTGAGAGTACACAATTGGAACGACTCGACCAATCGAGTGGCCAACTCGTGGTATGGAAGCAGTTTTTTATTTCGAACTTGCCAAATTTTTAAAACTTGGTTTATAACAAGGAGGGAATCTCCAAAAACCTCGATGCATGCTGCCCCTAGAGTTTTCGAAACTTTTAAACCTTGTATGAGTGCTTCATACTCGGCTATATTGTTGGAACATTCAAAATCTAGGCGAATTGCTATGGGGATTTCTCCCTTTTCTGGGGATACGAGGATGATCCCGACACCTGCCCCTCGTTGGTTTCGTGCCCCATCGAAGTGCATCTTCCACACTTGGTCTTCAAAAGATTTTGCCAAAATGTGGTTTTGGAAATGGTTTTGCAATATGCCTTCATCAGGCATTTCATTGAGTGTGGGATACGCATCTTCTAGGGGGAAGTCAGCCACGTAGTCTGCTAGGGCTTGCCCCTTAATAGAGACCTGGTGATGGTATTTTAAATCATACTCCATTAGAAGGAGTTGCCATTTGCCCAATCTACCCGTGAGAATGGGTTTTTCGAATAAGTGCTTGATTGGGTCAAGCTTGGACACTATCCAGATCTCATGATCTAGGAAATAGTGGCGAAATTTCTGGCAGGCCCAAACTAGGGCCAAGCACGTCTTCTCCATGGCCTGATAATTCCTTTCATAAGCCAGGAGAGTTTTCGAAAGATAGTATATGGCACATTCCTTGTGAGTGTCATCCTCGTATTGAGCTAACAGAGCTCCCAAGGCATTCGCATGCACAGAAATGTAAAGCAGAAGAGGTTTTCCTGGCTTTGGATGGTTTAAAACAGGGGGATTAACTAAGTACGCCTTTAACCTTTCAAACGATTTTTGACACTCGTCATCCCATAAAAATTTCGTACCCTTTCTCAACAACTTGTTGAAGGGTTCGCATCTAGTTGCGAGGTTTGAGATAAACCGGCGAATGGACTGTAGGCGACCTTGGAGGCTACGAATCTGCGTGAGATTGGAGGGTGGAGTAATGTCTATGATGGCTCTACACTTAGAGGGGTCGACTTCTATGCCCCTTTGGCTTACTATAAATCCTAAAAGCTTACCGGATTCTACACCGAATACACATTTTTGAGGGTTTAGCTTTATGTTGTAAAGTCTAAGCCTTACGAAAATCTTTTGTAAGCATTCGAGATGAGTGCATCGAGTTTTTGACTTAGCCAGGAGATCATCTACATATACCTCTACGAGCTCATGAATTTGATCGTGAAAGATCGAGGTCATAGCTCTCTGGTACGTGGCGCCAACATTTTTCAAACCAAAGGGCATGACTGTATAGCAGTTGTAGACGCGCGAAAAATCCCCACGCCTCCCCTGCCTTTTCTAGGCTTGGAGTGGATCCTCTCGTGCGTCTAAGGCCTATTTATGCAAACAGGGTGTGCCAGCTAGCTTACCTAAGCTAGCGAAGATGTATTTTAAACTAACTTCTAATCGTGGTGACTGTGAGCAAGTGAGCTCTTGTCGTCGCAGACCTTCTTGCACCGATGCGCAAGGGTCAGTCTGTACGCTTTGCAAAAATCAAGTTTTGGGATAGAAAGTCTACGAAGCGGTTCGAGGTGTCTAATTCGGGTCTTTTAGATGCGGTTGCATATTTTAGATCACGTGGATTTGCATGTGCCTAGGTCTTTCCTTTTATCCTTTTTCGGGCCACCTAGTTTGTGTGTTATGAACACTCCACTACATGGGCGAATTCGAGCGGGGCTTGCTTTGATGCAATATGTGTCCTACATCGTGGTATGGCGTAGATGCAATGCAAACTCATGCTACTCCAAAGGGAAAACCCGAAATGTAAAGACAATACCGAAGGGAAATAACCGAAGGGAAATAACTGAAGGGAAATGACTTGTAAAGTAAATGCCGAAGGGGGATATATATATAGAGTATGTATATGAGCCCTTACTCGGGTCTTGCAAATAAGAGCGAAGGCTCAATGTGGGTGCGTGCTTGAATTGAAAGACTTACACACACGACATGAAATTAAACCCAAATATAAATTGCAGTATGGCCTTAACTAAGGTCTTGGGAGTAAGAGCGAAAGCTCAATGTGTGTGAGAGTGCTTGAATTGAAGTACTACGCACACAACATGAAATTAAACCCAAATATAACTGCAATAGGCCTTGACTAAGGTCTTGGGAGTAAGAGCGAAAGCTCAATGTGTGTGAGAGTGCTTGAATTTGAAAGACTTACACACACGACATGAAATTAAACCCAAATATAAATTGCAGTATGGCCTTAACTAAGGTCTTGGGAGTAAGAGCGAAAGCTCAATGTGTGTGAGAGTGCTTGAATTGAAGTACTATGCACACAACATGAAATTAACACTTGTAAGGGTGATCCCTTACTATTCTTGGCTGTCGGAAGCCTAACACAACCCTCCTCCTTTATCCGGGCTTGGGACCGGCAATGCAAGGGTGATCCCTTACATGGGCGGAGTTATGAGTAGTAGTGGGCCCAAGAATTTTTTTGAGGTGAGCAACACTTGTATTTCAGGTGAGGCACACTTATATTTCATATAACAACTTGTATTTCCCTATTTATACCGACAAATCTAGGAATTTCTCATATTTCAGGTGAGACCCATGCCTCACCTTGCTATAAAGTGTATCCGCTACTGGGTACGGGGTTCGGGTTAGAGGGCTATGTGAGAAATATGAAGGTCATGAGATGCAAAATCTTCTTCCGGTCTTATCCGTGGAATAGGCATCTTTCACCGAACCACGTGTTTGACTTTTCAAAATCTACTTACAAAACTATTTACAAAAGGGACAACTATCTTGAGTCTCGATCCTAAGGATCTCGAGCTCTTCGTGTTTGCCCTTGTTTGAGTCTTAACACTCGCTTATCTAGCGGAGGTTTTATAAGAAAACAAGCTATATTTCAAATTCCTATGCCTTACTCGAAACGTCGAATTCTCAAACAAGATGAAATTCAAGTAAGTAAATTCTATTTTTACTTTAGGATTCCTCGAAATGAATCATGCTTCAGCTTGCGATAAGCCAGGGATGGGAAAGAGATACCACGGTCCCGTGGTTTAAGGCATAGAAGGCGAAAAACTGCTCTTTTTGAGCTTTTTGGCCTCTTTTTCCTTTTTTTTTCCATAGAGGGTCTCCCTTTGGGAGTATTTTTTCTTTAATCCCTCTTTTCCATAAGAGAATCGATTTTTCTTTTGAATTCTCGTTTCTTTCTTTTGGAAAGAGACTTTAGATGGGAAATTCCCTTTGTTTGGGCCGTGTTTTTCCTTTTGGAAGGAGAAGAGAAGAGGGGAGGACTTATCCCAAGCTCACACTAGATCCATTCCAGATCAGCCTATTTAGAAATAGCACGTACTACTTGCAAGTATCTTGCTATGTTGAACTAGGCCTTTCTTTGTAAGAAGAAGGATTTTGAAATGTAACCACGATTTTGGAAACTCCACTCTTTCACAAGTGCGAATTCTCTCACTCAGGGTCACACGACTTTGCCTTTGCACCTTATTTTCATGTCTTAGGGCAGTTATCTCTAAAGTTTTCGAAAACTGGAATTTAATCCAAATCCTACACATGATACTTCTTTAAGTATTGAATATTGATAGGATCTGCTAAATTCCTACCTTCTACATCGATCAACCAATATGAATTGTTCGTGGTGGTTGCTCGTACAACATAGGGTCCATCCCACTTGGGGCGCCACTTTTCGAGTGGATGTGGGCCACGATAGTGGATGATTTTCAAGACCAGATCCCCCACTTCAAAGTGGCGAGGTCTCATGTGTTTGCCATAATATCGGGCTATCCTTTGCCGGTATGCACGAGCATGATCCATGGCAAGGAGTCGCCTCTCATCTAACAAATCTAGTTCGGCCATTCTAGCATGCTGAAGCGTCTCTAGGGAGAGATCGAGTGCAATGGATGTATGGAATGAATACAGTTGAGTATGAATGGGAAGAATGGCGTTTGTGCCATAGACCAATTCGAATGGTGTGGCATTCGTGGGAGTCCGGATGGAAGTTCTATAAGCCCATAAGGCTTCATCCAACTTCTCGTGCCACGTCCTACCCTTCTCTAAAGTCTTCTCAATTATACTAATGAGAGTCTTGTTTGTGGCTTCGGCTTGGCCGTTGCCTTGAGGGTAGTAGGGCGAAGAGAAGTGGTGAGTTATGCCATACGTGTTGCACAACTTAACCATCCGCTCATTCTTGAATGGGGTACCATTATCAGACACAAGGTCTCGTGGAACCCCAAATCGAGCCAAGATATTCCTCTGAATGAAAGCCACCACATGTTGCCCCATCATGTTGGTTAGGGAAATGGCTTCCACCCACATGGAGAAATACTCCGTGGATGCTAAAATAAATCGATGCCCATTCGAGGCTTTTTGAAATATTGGGCCTACAATGTCAAACGCCCACATGGTGAATGGCCAGGGGCTGACCACGGAATGCAATGTAGATGATGGGATATGAATGGCGTGCCCATGCACTTGACATGGATGACACTTCCTAACATGATCGTGACAATTCTTTTTCAGGGTGGACCAAAAATAGCCCCCTCTAAGTATTTTCATTGCCATCATGTTGGCATTAACATGACCTCCACATTCTCCATCGTGGAATTCATGCATCAAACGAATTTCAAAAAAACTCGAACATCGAGCATACGTAAGGCCCGCTCACCTGGAGCAGCAGGTTTTTCATAAAGTCTCAAAAGTTTGACCATATAATCTGGTCTCTAGGAGGTCGCCCCTTTCTGGCACTTCAGCCATGTCACACACTCTGCATATCCACGCATGAGCACCTTATACATGATCTTCATTTAGGGCTAGATCCATAGAAAGTCCCCTTTTGGCGAAAAATCTCCTCCTATCAGGCTTAAAAGGAAATGTTTTTCTTAAATACTGGGACGATCCCATATTCTCAAGATCAAATCTGGGAGAAAACAAATAGGGGTGTTATCTTCTTCGCCATTATCCAAATCAATTTGGATAATGCCAAAGAGGGGCATCTGTAAACACCCCAAAATCCAAATATTTTCCAAAACCAAATGCCTGGTTCAAAAATCAGCTCAAAAAGCCAAGTTTGGAGATTTCAAAAACTCAGGAACTCAAACCCTTCAAAACTCTATTTTCCAACCCTGTTCGAAACATAAAAAATATTGAAAGTGGATGAAAGTCCTATTTTTACAAAAGACCAGACGAACAGATGAAGCCTGGCTCAAAACAGTTGCAAAAGATTCAAAAAGCTCAAAGGTCAAGCCCAGCCCGATGAAAAGTGAATTTCAAAGACGAAAAAGGAGCCCAAGCCACGAGTGTACTTCAAGACTGAAGCATCGAAGGCCAAGCCGAAAGCACATCTGAAATCACGAGCAATCCAAGTCAAAAACAAAAGAAATAGTTGAAACAAAGTCCAGAAAGACGAAAAGAAGCTCGGACGACGAAATTGGAAAAAACCCAACATAAGACGGAATCTTGATGAACTTAGGACCCGCACGAAGCGCCCGGCTCGAAACGCCAGGAAGGACTGAAGAAGAGAAAAATTTGGATCGAATCTGGATCCCAATATCCAGATCCAGATCCAAGATCCATATCCAAACAAGGCTTGAATTGGATCCGGATTTCAGAACCCAACAAAGGATCCATATCCAAATATGAGGCCTATAAAAGGACGTGAGAGGGCTGGCTTTTGGGGTTCACATTTTTTCCAGCATTTCACGCCTCTCCACTTGGGGAAAAGAGAGAGAGAGAGAGAGAGAGAGAGAGAGAGAGCGGAAGGTCAACAAAAGGGGCTAGCCTTCCCCTCTTGTTTTGGTGAGATTGTGGGTTGAAGTTGTGGGTGGGCTGGAGCTTTTAGTTCACGTCTTGTACATGGCTGAAAAGAAAAAAAAAATCTGGCGGCATTGGATGGCCCTTGCTTGGTGAGGATTGGCTGCATGGGAACCAAGGATTAAATGGCTGAAATGTTGTCAAGGTAAGTCCCCTAGTTCCTGCCCAAAACCATTTCTTTTCTCACCTCTCTAAACCACCTAGACCACTAACAAAAAGACACAGCAAAGTCCAGCCAAGGAGCTGGCCGAACTTCACTAAAGGAGCTGACCTAGTTCTACCTAAGACCATCCTAACCTAGGACCATACCACTCACCTTAGATTTGTCCTAAAGAAAATCCTAACATCAAAACCACTACCTAAGCTATTTCCTAACTCAAAACTACTCCCAAAGACCTGGCCAAACCGAGTGTCTAAAACACTCGGTTCCCTCCTCTTGTCGAACCCATCCTCACCCACTTAGCTCAGCCCATATTGGCCGAGCTCATCTTAGGTCTATCCCTAACCTTAAACCACTACCTAAGTTAGATCCTAACTAAAAACCCACTCTAAACCTACCCAGCTCGGCCACCCTTTGGCCGAGCCACTCCCTTAGGATCTCACCCGAGATCAACTACCTAACATCAGCCAAAACTCGGCCACCATCTGGCCGAGCTCTTTCCTTAGGATTCAACCTTAGATCCTACCTAATCCTTCTCCAAAAACCTGCCCAGCTCGGCCACCCTTTGGCCGAGCATTACCCTAGAGCTCACCTTAGGATCTCCCCTAAGACCATTCACTAATCCCCAACCAAGCTCGGCCATTAGTTGGCCGAGCATTCCATAGTGTCTCACCTAAAACAATCCCGTAGACACCACCTAACTCGACCATTAGTTGGTCGGGTTTTTCCCTTAGGACCTTGGTTTAGCTTTTAACCAAAACAACCCACCTAGACCTGACCTAGATCCATTAATTCTCACCCTGATCTGTCGTGTCTAAGTCCAGAACCCATAGCACCTTAGTATGTCAACCTAGCCTAGGTCACGATCTAGGATCAACCTTCCACGCAGCTGGTCGTTTCGCAGAGAAAGGTCCATCCAACGGCTATATCCAAGGTCAGATTTTGCTGATAAAGGAAGTCCAAGCAAACGACGTGTAAGTGTTCGAACCTGGTTCTTTACGTTGTTTCAAATTCAATTAAATTTGATACGGGGTTGTAATAATGGAGTGTAGTCTCCCCCCGAGATGTAATATTATGGTTTGAAACACGAATCACACACGTACACTCGAGCCTTTCCGCTCTTATCTGCACACCTTTTGCACACAAAACGGGCCTCAACAGCCCATAGGATATAGCTCTATTTATATACATTCAGCTGGGTTTTTAAGGTTCAAGTCGTGTGAGTTGTCTTTCATTTTATACACTGAAAGCACTCACTCACATTGAGCCTTTCCGCTCTTACATATATATACGTATTTCCCCTTTCAGCTGGGTTTTTAAGGTTCAAGTCGTGTGAGTTGCCTTTCAATTTATACACTCAAAGCACTCACTCACATTGAGCCTTCTCACTCTTAAGATATAGCTATATATATTTTCCCTTCCGCATATAAGATATAGCCATATTTCCCTTTCTGCTATTTCCCTTCTGCTATGTCTTTAAATTTCGGGTTTTCCCTTCAAGTTGTGTGAGTTTGCATTGCATATCCGTCACACTCGAGATAGGGAGCATACTTGCATTGAACCAGATTGATCAAATCGTGTAGAACTTGCCCGAAATCGAGCACTGGATGCACACGACTACATGCCAAAATTGGCTAAAATCCGAGAGACGTAGGAACGCATAGATCCCATGCATAAAAGTTGCAATTTTGACAAAACCAATCGATAAAACACTTTCGAATTTTCAAAAAGAGTCGTGTTTGTTTGTAGACACGCGAAAATCCTTGCCTCTGGCTTTCTCAGGGCCTGGAGCGGATCCTCTCGTGTGTCTAAGGCCTATTTATATAAACAGGGCGTGCCAGCTAGCTTACCTAAGCTAGCAAAGATATATTTTAAACTAACTTCTAATCATGGCGACTGTGAGCAAGTGAGCTCTTGTCGTCGCAGACCTTCTTGCACCGATGCGCAAGGGTCAGTCTGTACGCTTTTAAAAATCAAGTTTTAGGGTATAGAAAGCCTACAAAGCGGTTCGAGGTGTCTAATTCGGGTCTTTTAGATACGATTGCAGATTTTAGATCATGTGGATTTGCACGTGCCTAAGTCTTTCTTTTTATCCCTTGATGGGCCTCCTAAGTGTGTGTTATGAACACTCCACTACATGGGGCGAATTTTGAGCGGGAGTACGGGGCTTGCTTTGATGCAATATGCATCCTACCTCGTGGTATGGCGTAGATGCAATGCAAACTCACGCTACTCCAAAGGGAAAACCCGAATGTAAAGACAATGCCGAAGGGAAATAACCGAAGGGAAATGACATGTAATGTAAATGCCGAAGGGAGATATGTATATAGGGTATATACGTGCCCTTACTTGGGTCTTGCAACTAAGAGCGAAGGCTCAATGTGGGTGCGTGCTTGAATTGGGAGACTTACACACACGACATGAAATAAAATCCAAATATAACTTGCAGTATGGCCTTGATTAAGGTCTTGGGAATAAGAGCGAAAGCTCAATGTGTGTGAGTGCTTGAATTGAAGTACTATGCACACAACATGAAATTAAACCCAAATAGTATAACACGGCCCTTACTTGGGTCATTCAAATAAGAGCGAAGGCTCAATGTGTGTGAGTGCTTGAATTGAAAGACTTACACACACGACATGAAATGAAAACCCAAATAGTATAGCTCGGCCCTTACTTGGGTCTTTCAAATAAGAGCGAAGGCTCAATGTGTGTGAGTGCTTGAATTGAAAGACTTACACACACGACATGAAATGAAAACCCAAATAGTATAGCTCGGCCCTTACTTGGGTCTTTCAAATAAGAGCGAAGGCTCAATGTGTTTGAGTGCTTGAATTGAAAGACTTACACACACGACATGAAATGAAAACCCAAATAGTATAGCTCGGCCCTTACTTGGGTCTTTCAAATAAGAGCGAAGGCTCAATGTGTGTGAGTGCTTGAATTGAAAGACTACACACCCAACTTAAGCAAAACTCTACAAAAATTAAAGTATATATATATATATATATATTTATGTATTAGGGGCTGATTAGGCCCGTGTGTGTTCAAAATCGTGCACAACTAAGAGAGTGCACGTGTGTGGGTGTGCCAAGCCACGTTATTACAAGTGGGGGGAGACTATGCTCCGTTATTACAACCCCGTATCGAATTGAATTTTAAGCAAGTATACAACTAAAGACCGAGTTAGGCACTTACTAATAGCTGGTCCGAAGATGCCTTGCTTGAGCGCGGGCTTGGCCTTCGCCTTGGGCTGCAAGAGGGAGCTCCACGGAGTTGAACGGCAAGGGGCTGCTGGCCGGGTGCCTTGGGCGCGCTGGTTTTGGTGTGTTGGGTTAAAGGGCCTAAGTAAGGTCACTAGGGAGGGTGTAATGTTAGGGAGTATGGCACTAAGGGGGAGCCTAAGAGAAGGTCTAATGGAGCACCTAAGGTTGGCGGGTGGCTGGCTGAATGGAGGTGACAGTCGGTTGGAGTGGCCGACTAGGAGAACTTGATGGTGGCGGGCTGCTAGGGTGGCTAGGAGTGGTGGAAGGGAAGGGAACTAGCTAGAAGATGGGGTAAGGTAGTGGTGGATGTGGGGAGGTAATATGGGCAGGTCTTAGGGAGTTGGATAGGGTGGCCGGGTGTAGCTAGGGTGTCTAGGTAGTGGCGGGTAGTTAGGGTGGTTATGGCCTGGTCGAGTGGGAATGGTGGCGGCAAGTGGCTGGCATTAGGGTAAGGTGGTGGTATGGTGGGTGGCTGAGAGTGGAGAGGGAGTGGGGAAGGAGTAAGGTGGAGTGTGGAGTACTAACCGAGTGAAGAGGCGGTGGCGGATGGAAGGGGAGCAGCCGGGTGGTTTGGATGTGCAGGTTGGGGTTCGGCCGGACGGAAGGGTGGCGATGTAGACCTTGGCTGGAGTGGTGGTGGTGGTGGTGCTCGGTTGGGAGGTAGTGGCGCAGGTGGTGGCTGGCTGTGGGGCAAGTGGAGCAAGGTTGGAGTCAGCTGGGCTGGAAATGGAGGAACCAAGATAGGAAGACCCGCCCCTTAGGGGGGGGGGTTTATATAGGACTGCAAGAGGCGGTTAGGGCTGGTATTAGGGTAGTGGTTAGGTGGTTGTACACTCGCGAAAATCCCCGCTCTTCTGCCTTTTTCAGGGCTCGGAAAGGATCCTCTCGTGTGTCTAAGGCCTATGTATGCAAACAGGGCGTGCCAGCTAGCTTACCTAAGCTAGCGAAGATATTTTTAACACTAACTTCTAAACGTGGCGACTGTGAGCAAGTAAGCTCTTGTCGTCGCAGACCTTCTTGCACCGATGCGCAAGGGTCAGTCTGTACGCTTTGCAAAAATCGAGTTTTGGAGAGAAAGTCTACGAAGCGGTTCGAGGTGTCTATTTCGGGTCTTTAAAATGCGATTGCATGTTTTAGATCACGTGGATTTGCACGTGCCTAAGTCTTTTCTTTTATCCCTTTTCGGGCCACCTAGTTTGTGTGTTATGAACACTCCACTACGTGGGCGAATTCGAGCGGGGCTTGCTTTGATGCAATATGCGTCCTACCTCGTGGTATGGCGTAGATACAATGCAAACTCACGCTACTACAAAGGGAAAACCCGAAATGTAAAGACAATACTGAAGGGAAATAACTGAAGGGAAATAACCGAAGGGAAATAACCGAAGGGAAATAACCGAAGGGAGATATGTATATAGATTATGTATATGAGCCCTTACTCGGGTCTTGCAAATAAGAGCGAAGGCTCAATGTGGGTGCATGCTTGAATTGAAAGACTTACACACACGACATGAAATTAAACCCAAATATAAATTGCAGTATGGCCTTGACTAAGGTCTTGGGAGTAAGAGCGAAGGCTCAATGTGTGTGAGAGTGCTTGAATTGAAGTACTACACACACGACTTAAATGAAACCCAAATATAACTGCAATAAGGCCTTTACTAAGGTCTTGGGAATAAGAGCGAAGGCTCAATGTGTGTGAGAGTGCTTGAATTGAAAGACTTACTCACACGACATGAAATTAAACCCAAATAGTATAGGTCGGCCCTTACTTGGGTCTTTCAAATAAGAGCGAAGGCTCAATGTGTGTGAAAGTGCTTGAATTGAAAGACTTACTCACACGACATGAAATGAAACCCAAATAGTATAGGTCGGCCCTTACTTGGGTCTTTCAAATAAGAGCGAAGGCTCAATGTGTGTGAAAGTGCTTGAATTGAAAGACTTACTCACACGACATGAAATGAAACCCAAATAGTATAGGTCGGCCCTTACTTGGGTCTTTCAAATAAGAGCGAAAGCTCAATGTGTGTGAGTGCTTGAATTGAAAGACAACGCACCCAACTTAAGCAAAAACCCTTCAAAAATGAAAGTATATATATATATTTATGTATTAGGGACTAATTAGGCCCGTGTGTGTTCAAAATCGTGCACAACTAAGAGAGTGCACGTGTGTGGGTGTGCCAAGCCACGTTATTACAAGCGGGGGGAGACTATGCTCCGTTATTACAACCCCGTATCAAATTGAATCTCAAGCAAGTATACAACTAAAGACCGAGTTTAGGCACTTACGAGTAGCTGGTCCGTAGAGGCCTTGCTTGAGCGTGGGCTTGGCCTCCGCCTTGGGCTGCAAACGGGAGCTCCGCGAGGGTGGACGACAAAGGGTGCTGGCCGGCTGCAAGTGGGGCGCGGGATAGGTGCCTCGAAGGTGGCCGGCTGCAAATGGGTGTCGCCTTGATGTGGGCGATTAAAGGGCTGGGCCAAGTAAGTGTGTAGGGTCACTAGGAGAGTCTAGAGTATTGGGGAGTATGGACCTAAAGGGGATTTAAGGGAAGGCCGAATGGGAGTCTTATAGGGTAGCCGGATGTAGATGGGATGGTTAGGTAGTGGCTAGTAGTTTAGGTTGTGCTAGGTGTAGACGCGCGAAAATCCCCGCCTCTTCGCCCCTTTCGTGGCTTGGAGTGGATCTTATCGTGCGTCTAAGGCCTAGATATACAAACAGGGCGTGCCAGCTAGCTTACTTAAGCTAGCGAAGATATATCCATACTGACTTCTAAACGTGGCGACTGTGAGCAAGTGAGCTCTTGTCGTCGCAGACCTTCTTGCACCGATGCGCAAGGGTCAGTCTGTACGCTTTTACAAAAAAATCGAGTTTTAGGGAGAAAGTCTACGAAACGGTTCGAGGTGTCTATTTCGGGTCTTTAAGATGCGATTGCATGTTTTAGATCACGTGGATTTGCACGTGCCTAAGTCTTTTCTTTTATCCCTTTTTGGGTCGCCTAGTTTGTGTGTTATGAACACTCCACTACATGGGCGAATTCGAGCGGGGGTTGCTTCGATGCAATATGCGTCCTACCTCGTGGTATGGCGTAGATGCAATGCAAACTCACGCTACTCCAAAGGGAAAACCCGAAATGTAAAGACAATGCTGAAGGGAGATAACAGAAGGGAAATAACCGAAGGGAAATAACCGAAGGGAAATAACCGAAGGGAGATACGTATATATCTTATGTATATGAGCCCTTACTCGGGTCTTGCAAATAAGAGCGAAGGCTCAATGTGGGTGCGTGTTTGAATTGAAAGACTTACACACACGACATGAAATTAAACCCAAATATAAATTGCAGTATGGCCTTGACTAAGGTCTTGGGAGTAAGAGCGAAGGCTCAATGTGTGTGAGAGTGTTTGAATTGAAGTACTACACACACGACATAAATGAAACCCAAATATAACTGCAATAAGGCCTTTACTAAGGTCTTGGGAGTAAGAGCGAAGGCTCAATGTGTGTGAAAGTGCTTGAATTGAAAGACTACTCACACAACAAGAAATGAAACCCAAATAGTATAGGTCGGCCCTTACTTGGGTCTTTCAAATAAGAGCGAAAGCTCAATGTGTGTGAGAGTGTTTAAATTGAAAGACTTACTCACACGACATGAAATGAAACCCAAATAGTATAGGTCGGCCCTTACTTGGGTCTTTCAAATAAGAGCGAAAGCTCAATGTGTGTGAGAGTGTTTAAATTGAAAGACTTACTCACACAACATGAAATGAAACCCAAATAGTATAGGTCGGCCCTTACTTGGGTCTTTCAAATAAGAGCGAAAGCTCAATGTGTGTGAGAGTGTTTAAATTGAAAGACAACACACCCAACTTAAACAAGACCCTTCGGAAATGAAATATATACGTACACTTATATATTAGGGGCTGATTAGGCCCGTGTGTGTTTGAAATTGTGCACGACTAAGAGAGTGCACGTGTGTGGTTGTGCCAAGCCACGTTATTACAAGCGGGGGGAGACTATGCTCCGTTATTACAACCCCGTATCAAATTGAATTTCAAGCAAGTGTATGATCAAAGACCGAGTCTAGAAACTTACAAGTAGCTGGTCCGTAGAGGTCTTGCTTGAGCGTGGCCTTGGCTTTGGGCTGCAAACGGGAGCTCCGCGAAGGTACGTGACCAAGAGTGCTGGCCGGCTGCAAATGGGCGTGGTATGGACGCCTCGAAGGGGACCGGTGGTAAGTGGGCGGCGCCTCCAAGTAGGGAGTTTAGAGTGGCTGACTAAGTGGGTCTTAGGGTCACTAGTGAAGTTAGGGACTTAGGGAAACTGGACCTAGAAGGTGAGCTAGTGGGAAGGCCAAATAGGGCACCTAGGAGGGTTCGGCCGAATGGGAGGTGGTGGCTGAGTAGTGGCCAGCCACTTGGGTTATCCTAGGTTCGGCTAGGCTTAGGTGGTGGCGGCAAAGAGGCTGAGCTAAGGGGAAGATGGGTGGCTAAGAGTGGGGAGGTGGTAGAGAGTGGTTTTGAGGGAGTTAGGGGGGGACTTACCGAATGGGAAGGAGTGGCGGCCAAGGTGGCTGTCGGCTGGTGGAAGATGGGAGAAGGAGAGGGCCCGGCTGAGTGAGGTGGTGGCGTCCGGCTGGTGGGGCAGTGATGGTGGATGGAAGAGGGAGAGTGACGGAGCAGGTGGCGGCTGGTGGGGCTGGAGCTGCTGGGAAGACGGGTGAGAGATGGGAGAGGAAGAGGGCCCGGCTGGGTGGTGGAGTGGTTCCCACTTGGAAAACCCGCCCACAATGGGGGGGGTTTAAATAGGGGATGGGTAGGTCGGTTAGGGCTGGGTTGTGGGTAGTGGTTAGGTGGTTTAGGTAGGGTAGTATGTAGATAAGGTGGGCTGGATGGGATTGGGCCAGATATTTTAAAACTAGGTGTTTGGGAAAATCGTGGGCTAAGGGTGGTTTAGGGCTAGGTTAGGTGGTTGGGTTTTAGGGTGAGGTTTAGTGAGCTAGGTTAGGCGGTTTAGGCTAGGTTTAGGCTAGGATTAGGGAAATTAATCTAGGTTTAGGGAAGGATTAGGGGAGTGGGTTAGGTGATTAGGTTGGGATTAGGCCGGGATTAGGGAAGTGGGTTAGGTGATTAGGTTCAGATTAGGGGTGGATTAGGGGTTTAGGCTAGGTTTAGGCATTTTTGGCTAGGTTTAGGTGATGGAGCTCCCTTAGCATGGCCCATAGACCTTGATCACCCCATGTTGGTGCAGCCCTAGGTTAGGTTTTAGCTAATTACAAGCTTAAACCCACTCAATTAGGCTAAACCACAAGATTAAACCCAAACTTGACACACAAGTCAAGCTTAATACAACACTCTTGATATTTATCACCCCCACTCTCTCTCATGCCCAATATCCCACGTGAATTTCAAGTGGGCCCCACCTCCATTTATGAGAAGGTGATGTGGGCCATGGATATGGATATTGGATTGGATCTCTGGATCCAAATCCAAATCCAAATCCACATATGGGTTTGGATTGGGATCTGGATATATATGGTCCAGATCCAATCCAAACTGAACTCTGACTCCTTCGAGCTGGGTTCGAAACAGACGATTCGTGCGGGGCCTGACAGCATCAGTACTCCGTCTGCGTTGGGTCTTCGCCAACATAGTCGTCCGCCTCCGTTTCTGCCTTCCGGAGATGACTTCAAATGCTATTTTGATAAGAACAGGGTCTTGGACGTTCGAGATCCTGGGGTGTGAATCAGGTGCAAGAGTTGCTGCGCCGGGCTCGACAGGTGCTCCGGTTCCGGGCTCTTCTTGGCTCTCCTGGTCCTGTCTTGATCGGGCCAAGCCACTTCGGGGTTTTAAAACATGTTTTAAAAGGGTTTTTTAAAAGCTATATCATATGTTTTTGAAAGATAAAGTTTAAAACATATATACAGGGTTTGTTTGGAAGGCTCCTGGGTTTCCAAACTCAAAAATGGCCCTTTGGGGCTGCTTGTATAAAACCAGATTTGTTTAAGAAATTCGTGGGATTTCGGGGTGTTTACAGATGCCCCTCTTTGGCCTTGTCCAAATAGATTTGGATAAGGGCAAAGATGACAAACACCCTTTTTAATGTCTCCCTAGATCTAGCCACGAAGAATATGGGGATCATCCCATTTTTAGCAAAATCTCGATTTTACAAACTCTGGTAGGAGGAGATATCACGCCAAAGGGTTCACTTATGGAATCTGGTCCTCAATGGGATTATGTTTATGCAAGTACCATGCGTGGAATGCAGATGACATGGGTGTGGTGCCAAGAGTGGCGACCTCCCAGAGACCCGGTGTGGTCGAACTCTAGAGACTTACAAGGCCTACTGCTCCGAGTGAGCAAAAACCCTATGCTGTTCGATGTTCGGTTTTAAAAACTTATTTACAAAAGCTATTTACAAAAGGGACAACTGTCTTGAGTCTCGATCCTAAGGATCTCGAGCTCTTCGTGCTTGCCCTTGTTTGAGTCTTAACACTTGCTTATCTAGCGGAGGTTTTATAAGAAAACAAGCCTCATTTCAAATTCCTGCGCCTTACTCGAAAGGTCGAATTCTCAAACAAGATGAAATTCAAGCAAGTAAATCCTATTTTTACTTTAGGATTCCTCGAAATGAACCATGTTTAGCTTGGGATAAGCCAGGGATGGGAAAGAGATACCACGGTCCCTTCTGAAGCGTCCCGTGGTTTAAGGCATAGAAGGCGGAAAACTGCTCTTTTTGAGCTTTTTGGCCTCTTTTTCCTTTTTTTCATAGAGGGTCTCCCTTTGGGAGTATTTTTTCTTTAATCCCTCTTTTTATAAGAGAATCGATTTTTCTTTTTCAAGTCTGGTTTCTTTCTTTTGGAAAGAGACTTTAAATGGGAAATTCCCTTTTGATTTGGGCCTTTGTTTTTCTTTTGTTTTCCTTTTGGAAGGAGAAAAGAAGAGGGGAGGACTTATCCCAAGCCTACACTCGATCCATTCCAGATCAGCCTATTTAGAAATAGCACGTACTACTTGCAAGTATCTTGCTATGTTGAACTAGGCCTTTCTTTGTAAAACGAAGGATTTTGAAATGCAACCACGATTTTGAAAACTCCACTCTTTCACAAGTGCGAATTCTCTCACTCAGGGTCACACGAGTTGCCTTTGCACCTCATTCACATGTCTCAGGGCAGCTATCCCTATAAAATTTTCGAAAACTGGAATTTAATCCAGATCCTACACATGATACTTCTTTAAGTATTGAATATTGATAGGATCTGCTAAATTTCTACCTTCTACATCGATCAACCAATACGAATTGTTCGTAGTGGTTGCTCGCACAACATAGGGTCCATCCCAGTTGGGGCGCCACTTGCCTAGGGGGTGTGGGCCACGATGGTGGATGGTTTTCAAGACCAGATCTCCCACTTCAAAGTGGCGAGGTCTCATGTGTTTGCTATAATGTCGGGCTATCCTTTGCCGGTATGCACGAGCATGATCCATAGCAAGGAGTCGCCTCTCATCTAGCAAATCTAGTTCGGCCATCCTAGCATGTTGAAGCGTCTCTAGGGGGAGGTCGAGTGCAATGGATGTATGGAATGAATGCAGTTGGGTATGAATGGGCAGAATGGCGTTTGTGCCATAGACCAATTCGAATGGTGTGGCATTCGTGGGAGTCCGGATGGAAGTCCTATAAGCCCATAAGGCTTCATCCAGCTTCTCATGCCACCTCCTACCCTTCTCTAAGATTTTCTCCATGATACCAATGAGAGTCTTGTTTGTGGCTTCGGCTTGGCCGTTGCCTTGAGGGTAGTAGGGCGAGGAGAAGTGGTGAGTTATGCCATACGTGTTGCACAACTTAACCATCCGCTCGTTCTTGAATGGGGTACCATTGTCAGACACAAGGTCTCGTGGAACCCCAAATCGAGCCAAAATATTCCTCCGGATGAAAGCCACCACATGTTGCCCCATTACATTCGTTAGGGAAATGGCTTCCACCCACTTGGAGAAATACTCCGTGGCTGCCAAGATAAAACGATGCCCATTCGAGGCCTTTGGGAATATGGGGCCTACAATGTCAAACGCCCACATGGTAAATGGCCAGGGGCTGACCACGGAATGCAATGCAGATGAAGGGATATGAATGGCGTGCCCATGCACTTGACATGGATGACACTTCCTAACATGATCGTGACAATCCTTTTTCAGGGTGGACCAAAAATAACCCCCTCTAAGTATTTTCATCGCCATCATGTTGGCATTAACATGACCTCCACATTCTCCATCGTGGAACTCGTGCATCACTATCCTAGCCTCCTCTAGGTCGATACATCTAAGCAGAATGCCGGTAAAACTCTTTTTGTATAAGACCCCACCCAGAATGGTGTATCGGGTCGAAATCTTACGAATGAATGCCTTATCTTTGGATGTGGCATCCTCGGTGAATCCCCCATTTTCTAAAAATTGTTTTATGTCATAGAACCAGGGTTTTTCAATAGACCCTGGGTTGTTTTGGCAAATATCCAAGTCGTGTGTGGATGGATGGGGCGCATGCCATATTTCCAAAGATCTGGTCCCTGAAATGGGATCGACCTTTAGGGCTGAACCCAAGGAAGAGAGGGCGTCGGCGATGCCATTGTCCTCTCTTCCCACGTGTGTGAGCTTACACGACTGGAAGGATTGGACCAATCGAGTGGCCAACTCGTGATATGGAAGTAGTTTTTCATTACGTACTTGCCAAATTTTTAAAACCTGGTTTATGACAAGGAGCGAATCTCCAAAGACCTCGATGCATGATGCCCCTAGAGTTTTCGAAATCCTTAAGCCTTGTATGAGTGCTTCATACTCAGCTACGTTGTTGGAACATTCGAAATCTAGGCGGACTGCTATGGGAATCTCGCCCTTTTCAGGGGAGATTAGGATGATCCCGGCACCAGCCCCTCGTTGGTTTCGTGCCCCGTCGAAGTGCATCGTCCACACTTGGTTTTCGAAAGAATTTGCCAAAATGTGGTTTTGAAAATGGTTTTGCAATATGCCTTCATCAGGCATTTCGACAAGAGTGGGATATGCGTCCTCCAAGGGGAAGTCAGCCACGTAATCTGCTAGGGCTTGCCCCTTAACGGAGATCTGGTGATGGTATTTTAGATCATACTCCATTAGAAGGAGTTGCCATTTGCCCAATCTACCTGTGAGAATGGGTTTTTCGAATAAGTGCTTGATTGGATCAAGCTTGGACACTATCCAGATCTCATGATCTAGGAAGTAGTGTCTGAATTTCTGGCAGGCCCAGACTAGGGCCAAGCACGTCTTCTCCATGGCTTGATAATTTCGTTCATAAGCCAAGAGAGTTTTCGAAATATAGTAGATGGCATACTCCTTATGGGTGTCATCCTCGTATTGAGCCAACAGGGCTCCTAAAGCGTTTTCATGCACGGAGATGTATAATAAAAGCGGTTTTCCTTGCTTTGGAGGATTCAAAACGGGGGGATTAACCAAGTATGCCTTTAGTCTCTCGAAGGACTTTTGGCATTCGTCATCCCATAAGAATTTCGTACCCTTTCTCAATAGTTTGTTGAAGGGTTCGCATCTAGTTGCCAGATTCGATATGAATCGGCGCACAGATTGTAATCGACCCTGGAGGCTACGGACTTGGGTGAGATTGGAGGGTGGAGCCATGCCTACGATGGCTCGACACTTAGAGGGGTCGACTTCTATTCCCCTTTGGCTTACCATAAAGCCTAGAAGCTTTCCTGATTCTACCCCGAACACACATTTTTGAGGGTTTAGCTTTACTTTGTAAAGCCTAAGCCTTTCGAAGATTTTTTGTAAACATTCAATATGGGTGCATCGGGTTTTGGATTTCGCCAAGAGATCATCTACATACACTTCTACAAGCTCGTGAATTTGATCATGGAAGATCGTGTTCATGGCTCGTTGGTATGTTGCGCCGGCGTTTTTCAAACCAAAGGGCATGACTGTATAGCAGTACGTGCCCCATGGGGTTGTGAAGGCGGTCTTACCCTGATCTCGTGGACTTAGTTTGATTTGATTATAGCCTGAATAGCCATCCATGAATGAAAACATTTCATGATTTGCAGTACTATCGACTATCAAATCTATGTTTGGTAAAGGATAATTATCCTTTGGAGTGGCTTTATTCAGGTTTCTGAAATCGATGCATATTCGAATTTTCCCATTGGTTTTTCGAACTACAACGATATTTGACAACCAATCAGAATACGCAATGGGTTTTATAAATCCGGCTTTTAGCAGATCTTCTAAACCCTCTTTGACTTGCGTGTGTACATTCGGGTGTATTTTCCTAAGCTTCTGCTTTATTGGTTTTACACCTACATCTAAGGGAAGACGATGCTCGACTATGCTGGGATCTATGCCCGGCATGTCTTCATACGTCCATGCAAACACATCTAAATAGGTTCGTAGAAATGCAATGAATGCTAACTTTTCAGTTTCATGCAAGCATGCGCCTATTTTGATGGTTTTGGGATTGAAATCATCCCCTAGGTTCACCTCTACGAAATCTCCTCCTACTGATTGGGAAGGTTTTTCAAAATCGAGAATTCTATGAAATTCTGGGAGCTCAGAAGTGGGATCTTCCTCCAGGGGATCCACTTCTGGGTTTCGATCATTCTCGTGGGCTTTAGACCCGAGGGAACTTGATGCGTGGTTTTCAAAATAACCTGGTTTTGTACTTGGATTTTCAAGTGATTTCGAAATTTTTGGTCTGGCTATGCAGACAACGTCTCTTTCGCAATCCTTTTCTTTCGCCAAAGTCATACCAGGAGCAGCTATGTACAAAATCTTTTTGGTATTTTCCAAATTTTCGATTTTTTTGGGTTTTTGTAAAACAAGAACTTTGGGAACTATACAAAGCACACTTTTTTCGAGTTTTTGCTTTTCCATTGTTTTTGGTTTTTCTTGTTTTTTTGATTTCTTTGGATTTTAAGTTTTCGAATGTTTTTGGTATTTTTAGAAAAAGGGATCTTCCGTCATACCTACAAAGGGAAAACACTATGGGTTAGACTCGGAATAGGAGGTCTAAACCATAGGTCTCTTCTAAGACAGGCTCCGGGGCACCCTTGACCCAGGTGGTCACAGGGGGTGGCTCCGGCGGTATTTGGGGAGTATAGCCGATCCCATATCGGCTTGGGTTGGCCCTAGGAAGGATGGGCTCTAGGAGACCCTGGTTTTGTGCCCCTAGACTTTTGTAGGGCGTGTAGCCCATGTTCAATAACATGTTCCACGACCTTTTGTTTTTTGAAAAGATGGGATATAAGTCGTGGTCCTGGAACATGCTATCGTCCATATTAGGCTCGTAGGGCCTTTTGTCCAGGGGTTTTGGAAATAGGGAACGCTTGGGTTTTCCTAGGAGGATTAGAGTCGGGAGGGGGCCTGCTTTGGGCGGCCCCTTCACACATACAACCTTCCTAGGGTTGTTTAACACGAGCCGAGGTGGCTCAACCATAATTTGCCCCAGGTTAGCCTCATGGGCCCGGGAGCTCGATAAACAAGGGGAGTTTATGATCCCCTGAAGCTGTGGGTGACTCTCACCTAGGATCACTACGACTTGGTCCCTAAAAGGGATCTTGACACACTTGTGGAAGGTGGATGGCACAGCGCACAAACTGTGTATCCAGGGCCTTCCCAGCAACAGGTTATAATGGGGGTGGATGTCCAAGACATGGAACACCCCCGTGTGTTCGATCCCTCCCGTTTCCATTGGGAGTTCGATAGATCCTAAAGGCCTAGACGCATTCCCATCGTATCCAGTGATAACGATGGGGCTTGGGTTCACTGAAGTCAAGGTGACTCCGATTTTGTACGCCACGTGAAGTGGAAGGATGTTGAGCCCTCCTCCACCATCGACTAGGCACCTGCCCAGAGAGTGGTTGTTTAGAACCACCTCGATATGCAGGGCCTGGTTATGGGTTTCGTAGGGTCTATCTACATCATCTTCCGAAAAGGTGATGGGCGATTTTGCTCCTAACAAAGCCACTTGGGCAGACAAGGACTCCGGACTTATGTTCGAATCAACCTTGGCCCTTTCTAGAATTTTCTCTAAGACAAGTCTATGCCTAGGCGAGGTTTTGATAAGCTCTAGGATAGACATGTGAATAGGAATCTTTGAAAGGTGGTTTTCGAAATCATAAGGATTTGGGATGATTTTGTCCTTATCTGCTTTTGGCGGACCACTAGGGATACATGCTTTTGAGGGGCCAGGCACACTGACCACCTTTTGAGCACCTTGAAGGTGCGGGGGTTGGTAGATCCTCCCGGATCTAGTGACTTCCCCCACGACCAGCCTAGGGTTCGTGCTAAACTTGGCTCTAAGGATGAGTTGAGGAGAACCTTGGATTTTCAAAACTGGTTTTGCCGGGGTTTCCACTTTTGATGGTCCCCGAATGACGACTTGGGCGGGCCTCTTGTATAGCACAAGGATGGGCGCACAAGCAGGTCGACCAGGTTCGGGTTTTCGCGCTAGTTCCTTGGAAATGGTGAGGGTACATACCTCCTTTCCTTTCCCACTGCCACTGGCGTGTTTGGGAAAGGGTTCTTTGAGGATAGCTTGAGGTGGCTCAGATTCCGCAGTGACCTGGAGCCGGCCCTCCGCTATCAAGTTCTCAATTTTATTTAGAAGAGAGAAGCACCGTTTGGTATCATGGCCTTTGAGCCGATGATACTTGCAAAACCGGTTTAAATACCCCCCTTTGGACGTGACTCCTTCGGGGATTTCAGGGAGTTCGATCATGCCCTGGGCAAGTAGGAGGTCTAGGACCTCCGACACAGGTTGCCCCAGCGGAGTGTACTCCCGTTTTTCAATTGGTTTTGAAAAATTGCGTTCTCTCTTATTTTCTATTTTTTCAAAATTTTTAGAAGTGCCCGCCATGCCTGGATCCACCCGGACATTGGCGATTTTATGGGGCTTTGCCCCTTTGTCCGTTGTGGGCAGCCCATATGCCATGGGCTTTTCCACACGTGTTTTGGGAACGACACTTCCTTTCCATAAGTGGTCGTATGTCCCTTTTCGCAAGTTGGTTTCGAAAAGGGAGGCCTTTTTGATCAACTTATGGAAAGTTGAAATCTCATGGAGCGAGAGAAGGGTTTTTAACTCGCTTTTGAAATTATCCAGGATGAGCATTACTGCGCATCCTTCGGATATAGGCTCTCGCACTTGGCCTAAAAGAGACCTCCATCTTATAATGAAGGCATGCACGTCTTCGTTCATGCCTTGCTTTGTATCCCTTAAAGTATTCAGGGTTGGCGTGACTTCCACGTTGTGTGCAAATCTTTGCATGAAGCAGTTCGCTAACTCTTCAAAAGTAGCGAACTGGCTTAAGTCGTAGGAAGCCAGCCATTTGGCAGCTGTGCCTTTAAGGGATAGAGGGAACCAATACACCCATTTCATCGAGTCCTTTTTCTTCTTATGGGCTCGACGTGAGAAAAGCTGCAAGTGAGACCTAGGGTCTCCCATGCCATCATACCGATGGAAGTTCGGTATTTCATCGTCACTGTCTGTTTCGTAATCCATAGGAAGGAAATCAGACAGGGCGTAGCTTCTTTTCTCTTTATTTTGCCCTTTCAGCAGCTGCTGTAGGGCTTTACGGTCCTTTTGTGTGAAGGACTCGTGGTATTGGTTGCCTTCCATTACGGAGGCTTCTTTTTGCTTGCGAGGTTTTTCAATTTTCTTTTTAGGCCTTTGTTCACCGTTTGATGAACACGAATCGCCTACTTCAGCCTCTTGGCTGAGAGCATCGATTTTGGCCTCAAATTCCCTTCTCAAGTCCTCGATTTCATCTAGTTTTATTTTGTTTTTCAAAATCCTCCTAGAGTGAGAACTTGATGCGCATGAGCCTTGGCTCGACACTTCACTTGGATTGGATTTTGACATGCTTTTCAAGCTTTTTCAAAATTTCCTAAGTAAAAGCAAAGAAAAACTAGTTAAAACGACACCTTTATAAGATTTTCGCAAGACTCCTACAAGTAAACTCGATTTTTGAAAAGGCTCACGTCCCACCGGGTGTGCCAATCTCTGTAGACGCGCGAAAATCCCCGCCTCTTCGCCCCTTTCGTGGCTTGGAGTGGATCTTATCGTGTGTCTAAGGCCTAGATATACAAACAGGGCGTGCCAGCTAGCTTACTTAAGCTAGCGAAGATATATCCATACTGACTTCTAAACGTGGCGACTGTGAGCAAGTGAGCTCTTGTCGTCGCAGACCTTCTTGCACCGATGCGCAAGGGTCAGTCTGTACGCTTTTACAAAAAAATCGAGTTTTAGGGAGAAAGTCTACGAAACGGTTCGAGGTGTCTATTTCGGGTCTTTAAGATGCGATTGCATGTTTTAGATCACGTGGATTTGCACGTGCCTAAGTCTTTTCTTTTATCCCTTTTTGGGTCGCCTAGTTTGTGTGTTATGAACACTCCACTACATGGGCGAATTCGAGCGGGGGTTGCTTCGATGCAATATGCGTCCTACCTCGTGGTATGGCGTAGATGCAATGCAAACTCACGCTACTCCAAAGGGAAAACCCGAAATGTAAAGACAATGCTGAAGGGAGATAACAGAAGGGAAATAACCGAAGGGAAATAACCGAAGGGAAATAACCGAAGGGAAATAACCGAAGGGAGATACGTATATATCTTATGTATATGAGCCCTTACTCGGGTCTTGCAAATAAGAGCGAAGGCTCAATGTGGGTGCGTGTTTGAATTGAAAGACTTACACACACGACATGAAATTAAACCCAAATATAAATTGCAGTATGGCCTTGACTAAGGTCTTGGGAGTAAGAGCGAAGGCTCAATGTGTGTGAGAGTGTTTGAATTGAAGTACTACACACACGACATAAAATGAAACCCAAATATAACTGCAATAAGGCCTTTACTAAGGTCTTGGGAGTAAGAGCGAAGGCTCAATGTGTGTGAAAGTGCTTGAATTGAAAGACTACTCACACGACAAGAAATGAAACCCAAATAGTATAGGTCGGCCCTTACTTGGGTCTTTCAAATAAGAGCGAAAGCTCAATGTGTGTGAGAGTGTTTAAATTGAAAGACTTACTCACACGACATGAAATGAAACCCAAATAGTATAGGTCGGCCCTTACTTGGGTCTTTCAAATAAGAGCGAAAGCTCAATGTGTGTGAGAGTGTTTAAATTGAAAGACTTACTCACACGACATGAAATGAAACCCAAATAGTATAGGTCGGCCCTTACTTGGGTCTTTCAAATAAGAGCGAAAGCTCAATGTGTGTGAGAGTGTTTAAATTGAAAGACAACACACCCAACTTAAACAAAACCCTTCGGAAATGAAATATATACGTACACTTATATATTAGGGGCTGATTAGGCCCGTGTGTGTTTGAAATTGTGCACGACTAAGAGAGTGCACGTGTGTGGTTGTGCCAAGCCACGTTATTACAAGCGGGGGGAGACTATGCTCCGTTATTACAACCCCGTATCAAATTGAATTTCAAGCAAGTGTATGATCAAAGACCGAGTCTAGAAACTTACAAGTAGCTGGTCCGTAGAGGTCTTGCTTGAGCGTGGCCTTGGCTTTGGGCTGCAAACGGGAGCTCCGCGAAGGTACGTGACCAAGAGTGCTGGCCGGCTGCAAATGGGCGTGGTATGGACGCCTCGAAGGGGACCGGTGGTAAGTGGGCGGCGCCTCCAAGTAGGGAGTTTAGAGTGGCTGACTAAGTGGGTCTTAGGGTCACTAGTGAAGTTAGGGACTTAGGGAAACTGGACCTAGAAGGTGAGCTAGTGGGAAGGCCAAATAGGGCACCTAGGAGGGTTCGGCCGAATGGGAGGTGGTGGCTGAGTAGTGGCCAGCCACTTGGGTTATCCTAGGTTCGGCTAGGCTTAGGTGGTGGCGGCAAAGAGGCTGAGCTAAGGGGAAGATGGGTGGCTAAGAGTGGGGAGGTGGTAGAGAGTGGTTTTGAGGGAGTTAGGGGGGGACTTACCGAATGGGAAGGAGTGGCGGCCAAGGTGGCTGTCGGCTGGTGGAAGATGGGAGAAGGAGAGGGCCCGGCTGAGTGAGGTGGTGGCGTCCGGCTGGTGGGGCAGTGATGGTGGATGGAAGAGGGAGAGTGACGGAGCAGGTGGCGGCTGGTGGGGCTGGAGCTGCTGGGAAGACGGGTGAGAGATGGGAGAGGAAGAGGGCCCGGCTGGGTGGTGGAGTGGTTCCCACTTGGAAAACCCGCCCACAATGGGGGGGGTTTAAATAGGGGATGGGTAGGTCGGTTAGGGCTGGGTTGTGGGTAGTGGTTAGGTGGTTTAGGTAGGGTAGTATGTAGATAAGGTGGGCTGGATGGGATTGGGCCAGATATTTTAAAACTAGGTGTTTGGGAAAATCGTGGGCTAAGGGTGGTTTAGGGCTAGGTTAGGTGGTTGGGTTTTAGGGTGAGGTTTAGTGAGCTAGGTTAGGTGGTTTAGGCTAGGTTTAGGCTAGGATTAGGGAAATTAATCTAGGTTTAGGGAAGGATTAGGGGAGTGGGTTAGGTGATTAGGTTGGGATTAGGCCGGGATTAGGGAAGTGGGTTAGGTGATTAGGTTCAGATTAGGGGTGGATTAGGGGTTTAGGCTAGGTTTAGGCATTTTTGGCTAGGTTTAGGTGATGGAGCTCCCTTAGCATGGCCCATAGACCTTGATCACCCCATGTTGGTGCAGCCCTAGGTTAGGTTTTAGCTAATTACAAGCTTAAACCCACTCAATTAGGCTAAACCACAAGATTAAACCCAAACTTGACACACAAGTCAAGCTTAATACAACACTCTTGATATTTATCACCCCCACTCTCTCTCATGCCCAATATCCCACGTGAATTTCAAGTGGGCCCCACCTCCATTTATGAGAAGGTGATGTGGGCCATGGATATGGATATTGGATTGGATCTCTGGATCCAAATCCAAATCCAAATCCACATATGGGTTTGGATTGGGATCTGGATATATATGGTCCAGATCCAATCCAAACTGAACTCTGACTCCTTCGAGCTGGGTTCGAAACAGACGATTCGTGCGGGGCCTGACAGCATCAGTACTCCGTCTGCGTTGGGTCTTCGCCAACATAGTCGTCCGCCTCCGTTTCTGCCTTCCGGAGATGACTTCAAATGCTATTTTGATAAGAACAGGGTCTTGGACGTTCGAGATCCTGGGGTGTGAATCAGGTGCAAGAGTTGCTGCGCCGGGCTCGACAGGTGCTCCGGTTCCGGGCTCTTCTTGGCTCTCCTGGTCCTGTCTTGATCGGGCCAAGCCACTTCGGGGGTTTAAAACATGTTTTAAAAGGGTTTTTTAAAAGCTATATCATATGTTTTTGAAAGATAAAGTTTAAAACATATATACAGGGTTTGTTTGGAAGGCTCCTGGGTTTCCAAACTCAAAAATGGCCCTTTGGGGCTGCTTGTATAAAACCAGATTTGTTTAAGAAATTCGTGGGATTTCGGGGTGTTTACACTAGGTTCGACTAAGGGATAATGGTGGCAGCAAAGGGCTGATGTGTAGGTGAGATGATGGTATGGTGGGTGGCTAGGAATGGAGAGGGAGTAGAGAAGGAGTTAGGTAACGTTGGGGGGGGGGGGGGGGGTACTTACCGAATGGGGAGAGGCGGTGGATGGAAGAGAGAAGCCGGGCGGTTGGGATGGAGAGCAAGTGGTGGCGTCCGGCTGGGAGATGGTGGTGGCGTCCGGCTAGGAGATGGTGGTGGGATGGAGAGCAGGTGGCAGTGTAGGTTTAGCAGGTGGAGGTGTAGGTGGAGCAGGTGGGAGATGGTGGGACTTGGGGAAGGAAGGGACCCGGTTGGGATTGGTGAAGCCACTCGCTAGGAAAACCCGCCCCCAAGGGGGGGGGTTTAAATAGGGATGGGTAGGTCGGTTAGGGCTGGGTTTGGGGTGGTGGTTAGGCGGTTTAGGTAGGGTGGTATGTAGATAAGGTGGGCTGGAAAGGGTTGGGCCAGATATTTTGAAAACTAGTGGTTTGGGTAGATTGTGGGCTAGGGGTGGTTTAGGGGTTTAGGGCTAGGTTAGGTGGTTGGATTTTAGGGTGAGGTTTAGTGAGCTAGGTTAGGTGATTAGGCTAGGTTTAGGCTAGGATTAGGGAAATTAACCTAGGTTTAGGGAAGGATTAGGGAAGTGGGTTAGGTGATTAGGTTGGGATTAGGCCGGGATTAGGGAAGTGGGTTAGGTGATTAGGCTCAGATTAGGGGTGGATTAGGGGGGTAGGCTTGGATTAGGTGTTTTGGGTTAGGTTTAGGTGAAGGAGCTCCGTTTGCATGGCCCATAGACTTTAACCATATCATGTTGGTGCAGCCCTAGGTTAGGTTTTGGCTAATTACAAGCTTAAACCCACTCAATTAGGCTAACCCACATGATTAACCCCAAACTTGACACACAAGTCAAGCTTAATTACAACCCTCTTGATATTTTCCATCCCCACTATCTCTCATGCCCATGATCCCACGTGAATTTCAAGTGGGCCGCACCTCCATTTATGAGAAGGTGATGTGGGCCATGGATATGGATATTGGATTGGATCTCTGGATCCAAATGCAAATCCAAGTCCACATATGGGTTTGGATTGGGATCTGGATATATATGGTCCAGATCCAATCCAAACTGAACTCTGACTCCTTCGAGCTGGGTTCGAAATGAACGATTCGTGCGGGGCCTGACAGCATCAGTACTCCGACTGCGTTGGGTCTTCTCCAACATGGTCGTCCGCCTCCGTTTCTGCCTTCCGGAGATGATTTCAAATGATATTTCGAAAAGAACAGGGTCTTGGACGTTCGAGATCCTGGGGGTGTGAATCAGATACAAGAGTTGTTGTGCCGGGCTTGACGTGTGCTCCGGTTCTGGGCTCTTTTTAGCTCTCCTGGTCCTGTCTTGATCGGGCCAAGCCACTTCGGAGTTTCAAAACATGTTTTAAAAGGTTTTCAAAAGCCATGTTATATATGTTTTTGAAATATGAAGTTTAAAACATATGTACAGGGTTGTCTGGAAGGCTCCTGGGTTTCCAGACTCAAAATAGCCCTTTGGGGCTGCTTTTACAAAACCAGATGAATTTGAGAAATTCGTGGGATTTCGGGGTGTTTACAGTGGTCTAGGGGTGGTGGTAAGGTAGTAAGGTGAGCTGGTATTAGGGTAGGGCCAGATATTTTAAATACAAGGGGTTTGGGTAGGTTGTGTGCTATGGGTGGTTTAGAGGTTTAGGGTTTAGCTAGGTGGGTTGGTTTTAGGGTGAGGTTTAGTGAGGTAGGTTAGGTGATTAGGCTAGGATTAGGTTAGGTTTAGGGAAATTAACCTAGGTTTAGGGAAAGATTAGGGAAGTGGGTTAGGTGATTAGGTTGGGATTAGGCCGGGATTAGGGAAGTGGGTTAGGTGATTAGGCTAGGATTAGGACCGGATTAGGGTAGAAGGCTAGGATTAGGTGTTTTTGGCTAGGATTAGATGAAGGAGCTCCCTTTGCATGACCCATGGACCTTAACCACGTCATGTTGGTGCAGCCCTAGGTTAGGTTTTGGCTAATTACAAGCTTAAACCCACTTAACTAGGCTAACCCACATGATTAACCCCAAACTTGACACACAAGTCAAGCTTAATTACAACACACTCTAATCTTATCCTCCCCCAATCTCTCTCATGCCCACAATCCCACGTGAAATTCAAGTGGGCCCCACCTCCATTTATGAGAAGGTGATGTGGGCCATGGATGTGGATATTGGATTGGATCTCTAGATCCAAATCCAAATCCAAATCCACACATGGGTTTGAATTGGGATCTGGATATATATGGTCCAGATCCAATCCAAACTGAATTCTGACTCCTTCAGGCTGTGTTCAAAATGAACGGTTTGTGCAGGGTCTGACAGCATCAGTACTCCGTCTGTGTTGGGTCTTCACCAACATGATCGTCCGCTTCTGTTTTCACCTTCCGGAGATGATTTCAAGTGATATTTTGTTGATAACAGGGTCTTGGATGTTCAAGATCCTAGGGGTGGATTCAACATGAGAGTTGTTGTGCCGGGCTCACCTTGTGCTCCGATTCCGGGCTCTCATTAGCTCTTCTAGTCCTGCTTTGATCAAGCCAAGCTTGCTTTGTGGGGTTTCAAAACATATTTAAAAGGTTTTTAAAACGTATTATACATATTTAAAACATATAAGAGTTTAAAACATCTGTACAGGGTTGCCTGGAAGGCTCCTGGGTTTTCAGACTCAAAATAGCCCTTTGGGGCTGCTTTTACAAAACCAGGTTTTATTTGAGAAATTCATGGGATTTCGGGGTGTTTACAGATGCCCCTCTTTGGCCTTTTCCAAATCGATTTGGATAAGGGCAAAGATGACAAGCACCCCTTTTAATGTCTCCCTAGATCTAACCACGAAAATATGGGATCGTCCCAATCTTTAGCAAAATCTCACTTTTAAAACCTTGGTAGGAGGAGATATCACGCCAAAGGGATTTACTATGGAATCTGGTCCAAAATGGGATCATGTTTATGCAAGTACCATGCGTGGAATGCAAATGACATGGGTGTGGTGCCAAGAGTGGCGACCTCCCAGGGACCAGATGTGGTCGAACTCTAGAGACTTACAAGGCCTACTGCTCCAAGTGAGCAAATCCTATGCTGTTCGATGTTCGATTTTCAACATTTATTTACAAAAACTATTTACAAAAGGGACAACTGTCTTGAGTCTTGAACCTAAGGATCTCGAGCTCTTCGTGTTTGCCCTTCTTTGAGTCTTAACACTCGCTTATCTAGCGGAGGTTTTGTAAGAAAACAACCTATATTTCAAATTCCTACGTCTTACTCGAAAAGTCGAATTCTCAAACAAGATGAAATTCAAGTAAAATCCTATTTTTACTTTAGGATTCCTCGAAATGAACCATGCTTTAGCTTGGGATAAGCTAGGGATTGGGAAAGAAATACCACGGTCCCTTCTGAAGCGTCCCGTGGTTTGAGGTACAGAAGGCGGAAAATTGCTCTTTTTGAGCTTTTTGGCCTCTTTTTCCTTTTTTCTATAGAGGGTCTCCCTTTGGGAGTATTTTTTCTTTAATCCCTCTTTTTCACAAGAGAATCGATTTTTCTTTTGAATTCTGGTTTCTTTCTTTTGGAAAGATACTTTGAATGGGAAATTTCCTTTTGTTTGGGCCTTTGTTTTCCTTTTGGAAGTAGAAGAGAAGAGGGGAGGACTTATCCCAAGCCTACACTCGATCCATTCCAGATCAGCCTATTTAGAAATAGCACGTACTACTTGCAAGTATCTTGCTATGTTGAACTAGGCCTTTCTTTGTAAGAAGAAGGGTTTTGAAATGTAACCACGATTTTTGAAGACTCCACTCTTTCACAAGTGCGAATTCTCTCACTCAAGGTCACACGACTTTGCCTTTGCACCTTATTCTCATGTCTCAGGGCAGCTATCCCTTTTCATTTTCGAAAACTAGAATTTAACCCAAATCCTACACATGATACTTCTTTAAGTATTGGATATTGATAGGATTTGCTAAATTCCTACCTTCTACATCGATCAACCAATACGAATTGTTCGTGGTGGTTGCTCGTACAACATAGGGTCCATCCCACTTGGGGCGCCACTTTCCGAGTGGATGTGGGCCACGATAGTGGATGATTTTCAAAACTAGATCCCCCACTTCAAAGTGGCGAGGTCTCATGTGTTTGCCATAATGTCGGGCTATCCTTTGCCGGTATGCACGAGCATGGTCCATGGCAAGGAGTCGCCTCCCATCTAGCAAATCTAGTTCGGCCATCCTAGCATGCTGAAGCGTCTCTAGGGGGAGGTCGAGTGCAATGGATGTATGGAATGAATGCAGTTGGGTATGAATGGGAAGAATGGCGTTTGTGCCATAGACCAATTCGAATGGTGTGGCATTCGTGGGAGTCCGGATGGAAGTCCTATAAGCCCATAAGGCTTCATCCAGCTTCTCGTGCCACGTCCTACCCTTCTCTAAAGTTTTCTCAATTATGCTAATGAGAGTCTTGTTTGTGGCTTCGGCTTGGCCATTGCCTTGAGGGTAGTAGGGCGAAGAGAAGTGGTGAGTTATGCCATACATGTTGCACAACTTGGCCATCCGCTCGTTCTTGAATGGGGTGCCATTATGAGACACAAGGTCTCGTGGAACCCCAAATCGAGCCAAGATATTCCTCCGAATGAAAGCCACCACATGTTGCCCCATCACGTTGGTTAGGGAAATGGCTTCCACCCACTTGGAGAAATACTCCGTGGCTGCTAAAATAAACAGATGCCCATTCGAGGCTTTTGGAAATATGGGGCCTATAATGTCAAACGCCCACATGGTAAATGGCCAGGGGCTGACCACGGAATGCAATGTAGATGAAGGGATATGAATGGCGTGCCCATGCACTTGACATGGATGACACTTCCTAACATGATCGTGACAATCCTTTTTCAGGGTGGACCAAAAATATCCCCCTCTAAGTATTTTCATTGCCATCATGTTGGCATTAACATGATCTCCACATTCTCCATCATGGAATTCATGCATCACTATCCTAGCCTCCTCTAGGTCGATACACCTAAGCAGAATGCCGATGAAACTCTTTTTGTATAAAACCCCACCCAGAATGGTGTATCGGGTCGAAATCTTACGGATGAATGCCTTATCTTTGGATGTGGCATCCTTGGTGAATCCCCCATTTTCTAAAAATTGTTTTATGTCATAAAACCAAGGTTTCTCAATAGACTCTAGGTTATTTTGGCAAATGTCTAAGTCGTGTGTGGATGGGTGGGGCGCATGCCATATTTCCAAAGATCTGGTCCCTGAAATGGGATCGACCTTCAAGGCTGAACCCAAGGAGGAGAGGGCATCGGCGATGCCATTGTCCTCTCTTCCTACGTGTGTGAGTTTACACGACTGGAAGGATTGGACCAATCGAGTGGCCAACTCGTGATATGGAAGTAGTTTTTCATTACGTACTTGCCAAATTTTCAGAACCTGGTTTATGACAAGGAGTGAATCTCCAAAGACCTCAATGCACGATGCCCCTAGAGTTTTCGAAATTCTTAAGCCTTGTATGAGCGCTTCATACTCAACTATGTTGTTGGAACATTCGAAATCTAAGCGGACTGCTATGGGAATCTCGCCCTTTTCAGGGGAGATGAGGATGACCCCAGCACCAGCCCCTCGTTGGTTTCGTGCCCCATCGAAGTGCATCTTCCATACTTGGTTTTCGAAATTGTTTGCTAAAATATGGTTTTGAAAATGGTTTTGTAATATGCCTTCATCAGGCATTTCAACAAGAGTGGGATATGCGTCCTCTAAGGGGAACTCAGCCATGTAATCTGCTAGGGCTTGCCCCTTAATGGAGATTTGGTGATGGTATTTCAGATCATACTCCATTAGAAGGAGTTTCCATTTGCCCAATCTACCTGTGAGAAAGGGTTTTTCGAATAAGTGCTTGATTGGATCAAGCTTGGACACTATCCAGATCTCATGATCTAGGAAATAGTGTCTGAATTTCTGGTAGGCCCAGACTAGGGCCAAGCACGTCTTCTCCATGGCTTGATAATTTCGTTCATAAGCAAAGAGAGTTTTCAAAATGTAGTAGATGGCATACTCCTTATGGGTGTCATCCTCGTATTGAGCCAACAGGGCTCCTAAAGCATTCGTATGCACGGAGATGTATAATAAAAGCAGTTTTCCTTGCTTTGGAGGGTTCAAAAGGGGGGGATTAACCAAGTATGCCTTCAGTCTTTCGAAGGACTTCTGGCATTCGTCATCTCATAAGAATTTCGTGCCCTTCCTCAACAGTTTGTTGAAGGGTTCGCATCTAGTGGCCAGATTCGATATGAATCAGCGAACGGATTGTAAACGACCTTGGAGGCTACAGATTTGGGTGAGATTGGAGGGTGGAGCCATGTCTATAATGGCTCGATACTTAGAGGGGTCGACTTCTATTCCCCTTTGGCTTACCATAAAGCCCAGAAGCTTCCCTGATTCTACCCCGAACACACATTTTTGAGGGTTTAGCTTCACTTTATAAAGCTTAAGCCTTTCGAAAATCTTTTGTAAACATTCGATATGGGTGCATCGGGTTTTGGATTTCTCCAAGAGATCATCTACATACACTTCTACAAGCTCATGAATTTGATCATGGAAGATCGTGGTCATGGCTCGTTGGTATGTTGCGCCGACATTTTTCAAACCAAAGGGCATGACTGTATAGCAGTACGTGCCCCATGGGGTTGTGAAGGCGGTCTTACCCTGATCTCGTGGACTTAGTTTGATTTGATTATAGCCTGAATAGCCATCCATAAATGAAAACATTTCATGATTTGCAGTACTATCGACTATCAAATCTATGTTTGGTAAAGGATAATTATCCTTTGGAGTGGCTTTTTTCAGGTTTCTGAAATCGATGCATATTCGAATTTTCCCATTGGTTTTTTGAACTACAACGATATTTGACAACCAATCAGAATACGCAATGGGTTTTATAAATCCGGCTTTTAGCAGATCTTCTAAACCCTCTTTGACTTGCGTGTGTACATTCGGGTGTATTTTCCTAAGCTTCTGCTTTATGGGTTTTACACCTATATCTAAGGGAAGACGATGCTCGACAATGCTGGGGTCTATGCCCGACATGTCTTCATATGTCCATGCAAACACATCTAAATAGGTTCGTAGAAATGCAATGAATGCTAACTTTAAACACCCCAAAAACCCAAATACTTTTCAAAACCAAATGCCTGGTTCGAAAACCAGTTCAAAAGATAAGAATTTTCGAAAAACTCAGGAAATCAAAACATTTCAAAATTCTGTTTTCCAACCCTGTTTGAAACATGAAAAATCTTGAAAATGGACGAAAGTCCTATTTTTATGAGAGACCAGACGAACAGATGAAGCCTGGCTCAAAACAGTCGCAAAAGAATCAAAAAGTTCAAAGGTCAAGCCCAACCCGATGAAAAGTGAATTTCGAGGACGAAAAAGGAGCCCAGGCCACAAACGCATTTCAAGCTTGAAGCGTCAAAGGCCAAGGCAAAAGCATCTCTGAAATCACGGAAAATCCAAGTCAAATGCAAGAAGAAACAGTCGAAACAGAGTCCAGAAAGACGAAAAGAAGCTTGGACGATGAAAATGGGAAAAACCCAGCGTAAGACGGAATCTTGATGAACTCAGGACCCGCACGAAGCATCCAGCTTGAAACGCCAGAAAGGACTGAAGAAGAGAAAAATTTGGATCAAATTTGGATCCAAAAATCTAGATCCAGATCCAGATCCAAGATCCATATCCAAACGAAACTTGGATTGAATTAGATCCGGATTTTAGAGACCAACAAAGGATCCATATCCACACAAGGGGCCTATAAAAGGACGTGAGTGGGTTGGCTTTGAAGGGGATGATTTTTCCAGCACTTCACGTGGATAGTTGGGGGGGGAAAAGAGAGAGAGAGAGAGAGAGAGGAAGGTCAACAAAAGGGGCTGGCCTTCCCCTCTTGTTTTGTAAAAACGTGGGTTGGTCTTGTGGGCTGCACTCAAGTGCAAGAGAGAGCATCTCACGCCTTGTATTTTGCTGGAAATGGAGAGAAACCTGGCGGCATTGGATGGGCTGTCTTCAATGGAGATTGGCTGCGTTGGAAACGAGATCAAATGGGCTGATAGGTTGTCAAGGTAAGCCCCTAAAATCCTGCCCAAAGTCCCTTCTTTTCGTACCTCTCAAAACCACCTAAACCCTAAAACAAAGAGACGTCCAAAGTCCAGCCAAGATGCTGGCCGAACTTCACTAATGGGACGATCCTAGTTCTACCTAAGACTACCCTAATCTAGAACCATACCCAGCTCGGCCATTGGCTGGCCAAGCTCACCTTAGATCCCTCCCAGCCAAACCATCTAGCACTAAACCACCTAAACTATTTCCTAAACCAAAACTACTCCTAGAGACCTAGCCAAAACCGAGTGTCTAAAACACTCGGTTCCTTCCTTTGGACGAACCCGTTTTCACCCATCTAGCTAGCTGAGTTCATTTTAGGTTTTGCCCTAAACTAAATCCATTACCTAAGTTAGATCCTAACCAAAAGAACTAACCTACACCTACCCAGCTCGGCCACCCTCTGGCCGAGCCACTCCCTTAGGATCTCACGTGAGATCAAACACCCAACATCAGCCCAAGCTCGGCCACCCTTTGGCCGAGCATTGCCCTAGAGCTTACCTTAGGATTCCCCCTAAGATCACTCACTATCCCTAAACCTAACTCGACCACTAGCTGGTCAGATTTTCCCCTTAGAGCCTTGAGCTAACCTTCGACCAAAACGAACCACCTAGACCTAACTCAGATCCGTTAGTTTCTCACCCTTGATCTATCATATCTAAGCCCGAAACCCATGGTGCATTAACTTGTCAATCTAGCCCAAGTCACGATCTAGGATCAACCTTCTACGCAGCTGGTCATCTCGCAGAGGAAAGTCCATCCAACGGCTATATCCAAGGTCAGGTTTCGCTGAAAAAGGAAGCCCAAGCAAAAGTCGAGTAAGTGCTCGAATCTGATTCTTTACGTTGTTTCAAATTCAATTCAATTTGATACGGGGTTGTAATAATGGAGCGTAGTCTCCCCCCGAGATGTAATATTATGGTTTGAAACACGAATCACACACGTACACTCGAGCCTTTCCGCTCTTATCTGCACACCTTTTGCACACAAAACGGGCCTCGACAGCCCATAAGATATAGTTCTATTTATATACATTCAGCTGGGTTTTAAGGTTCAAGTTGCGTGAGTTGTCTTTCATTTTATACACCCAAAAGTACTCACTCACAATTGAGCCTTTTCGCTCTTACATATATATACGTATTTCCCCTTTCCGCTGGGTTTTTAAGGTTCAAGTCGTGTGAGTTGCCCTTTCAATTTATACACTTAAAGCACTCACTCACATTGAGCCTTCTCGCTCTTAAGATATAGCTATATATATTTTCCCTTCTGCATCTAAGATATAGCCATATTTCCCTTTCTGCTATTTCCCTTTCTGCTATTTCCCTTTCCGCTATTTCCCTTTCTGCTATTTCACTTCTATTATGTCTTTAAATTCGGGGTTTTCCCTTCAAGTTGTGTGAGTTTGCATTGCATATCCGCCACACTCGAGATAGGGAGCATACTTGCATCGAATCAGATTGGTCAAAACGTGTAGTACTTACCTTAAATCGAGCACTGGATGCACATGACTACACGCCAAAATCTGCTAAAACCCGTGAGAATACAGGAGCGCATAGATCCCATGTGTAAAAGTTGCAAATTTGACAAAACCAGTAGATAAAACACTTTTTAAGTTTTCAAAAAGAGTCGTGTTTGTAAAATCGAGTTTTTCTAAAGCGTACAGACTGACCCTTGTGCGTCGGTACAAGAAAGTCTGCGACGAAAAGAACCCACTTATCCACAGTCGCCCCAAAAGTCAGATATTTTCAAAAAATCACTTCGCTAGTTTGAGAAAGCTAGCTGGCACGCCCTTTTTAAAAGCAACGTAAGCACGAAAAGATTCGCTTCAGGCCTAAGAACCCGGAGTCGAGGATTTTCTGTGTCTACACTAACCTTTCAGTTTCATGCAGACATGCGCCTATTTTGATGGATTTGGGATTGGAATCATCCCCTAGGTTTACCTCTATGAAATCTCCTCCTACTGATTGGGAAGGTCTTTCAAAATCGAGAATTTTATGAAATTATGGGAGCTCAAAAGTGGGATCTTCTTCAAGGGGATCCACTTCTGGGCTTCGATCATTCTCGTGGGCTATAGACTCGAGGGAATTTGATGCGTGGTTTTCAAAAAGACCTGGTTTTGTACTCGGATTTCAAGTGATTTCGAAATTTTTGGTCTGGCTATGCAGACGATGTTTCTTTCGAAATCCTTTTCTTTTGCCAAAGTCCTACAAGGAGCAGCTATATACAAAATCTTTTTGGTATTTTCCAAATTTTCGATTTTTTTGGCTTTTTGTAAAACAAGAACTTTAGGAACTATACAAAGCACTCTTTTTTTGAGTTTTTGTTTTTCCATTGTTTTTGGTTTTTCTTGTTTTTTGATTTTTTTGATTTTAAGCTTTTCAAATGTTTTTGTATTTTTATAAAAGGGATCTTCCGTCATACCTACGAAGGGAAAACACTACGGGTTAGACTCGGAATAGGAGATCTAAATTGTAGGTCTCTTCTAAGGCCGGTTCTAGGGCACCCTTGACCCAGGTGGTCACAGGGGGTGGCTCCGGCGGTATTCGGGGAGTATAGCAGATCCCATATCGGCTTGGATTGGCCCTAGGAAGGATGGACTCTAGGAGACCCTGGTTCTGTGCCCCTAGACTCTTGTAGGGCGTGTAGCCCATGTTCAACAACATGTTCCACGACTTTTTGTTTTTTGAAAAGGTTTGGTATAAGTCGTGGTCCTGGAACTTGCTATCGTCCATATTGTGTTCATATGGCCTCTTGTCCAGGGGCTTTGGAAATAGGGAACGCTTGGGTTTTCCTAGAAGGGTTAGAATAGGGAGGGGGCTTGCTTTGGGTGGCCCCTTCACACATACAACCTTCCTAGGGTTGTTCAACACGAGCCGGGGTGGCTCAACCATAATTTGCCCAGGTTAGCCTCATGGGCCTGGGAGCTCGATAAACAAGGGGAGTTTATGATTCCCCGAAGCTGTGGGTGACTCTAACCTAGGATCACTACGACCTGGTCCCTAAAAGAGATCTTAACACACTTGTGGAAGGTGGATGGCACAGCGCACAAACTGTGTATCCAGGGTCTTCCCAGCAACAGGTTATAATGGGAGTGGATGTCTAAGACATGGAACACCCCCGTGTGTTCGATCCCTCTCGTTTCCATTGGGAGTTCGATGGATCCTAAAGGTCTAGACGCATTCCCATCGTATCCAGTGATAACGATGGGGCTTGGGTTCACTGAAGTTAAGGTGACTCCGATTTTATACGCCACATGAAGTGGAAGGATGTTGAGCCCTCCTCCACCATCGACTAGGCACCTGTCCAGAGAGTGGTTGTTCAGAACCACCTCGATATGCAAGGCCTGGTTGTGGGATTCGTAGGGCCTATCTACATCATCTTCCAAGAAAGTGATGGGCGATTTTGCTCCTAATAAAGGCACTTGGGCAGACAAGGATTCCGGACTTATGTTCGAATCAACCTTGGCCCTTTCTAGAATTTTCTCTAATACAAGTCTATGCCTAGGCAAGGTTTGTATAAGCTCTAGGATAGACATGTGAATAGGAATCTTTGAAAGGTGGTTTTCGAAGTCATAAGGAATTAGGATGACTTTATCCTTATCTGCTTTTGGCAGAACACCAGGGATACATGCTTTTGAGGGGCCAGGCACACTGACCACCTTTTTAGCACCTTGTAGGTGCGGGGGTTGATAGATCCTCCCGAATCTAGTCACTTCCCCCATGACCAGCCTAGGGTTCATGCTAAATTTGGCTCTAAGGATGAGCTGAGAAGAACCTTGGATTTTCAAAACTGGTTTTGTTGGGATTCCACTTTTGGTGGTACCCGAATGACGACTTGGGCGGGCTTCTTGTATAATACAAGAGTGGGCGCACAAGTGGGACGACCAGACTCTGGTTTTTGCGCTAGTTCCTTAGAAATGGTGAGGGTACATACCTCCTTTCCTTTCCCACTGCCACTGGCGTGTTTGGGAAAGGGTTCTTTGAAGATAGCTTGAGGTGGCTCAGGTTCCGCAGTGACCTGGAGTTGGCCTTCTGCTATCAAGTTCTCAATTTTATTTAAAAGGGAGAAACAACGTTTGGTATCATGGCCTTTGAGCCGATGATACTTACAAAATCGGTTTAAATACCCCCCCTTGGAAGTGACTCCTTCAGGGATTTCGGGGAGTTCTATCATGCCTTGGGCAAGTAGGAGGTCTAGGACCTCCGACACAGGTTGCCCCAGCGGTGTATACTCCCGTTTTTTAACCGGTTTTTGAAAGGTTCTCTCCCTCTTATTTTCTAATTTTTCAAAATTTTTGGAAGTGCCTGCCACGCCTGGATCCACCCAGACATTGGCGATTTTATGGGGCTTTGCCCCTTTGTCCATCGTGGGTAGCCCATATGTGATGGGCTTTTCCAAGCAGGTTTTAGAAACGGCACTTCCTTTCCACAAGTGATCGTATGTCCCTTTTCGCAAGTTGGTTTCGAAAAGGGAGGCCTTTTTGATCAACTTATGGAAAGTTGAGATCTCATGGAGCAAGAGAAGGGTTTTTAACTCGCTTTTAAAGTTATCCAGGATGAGCATTACTGCGCATCCTTCATATATGGGCTCTCGCACTTGGCCCAAAAGTGACCTCCATCTTATAATGAAGGCATGTACGTCTTCGTTCATGCCTTGCTTTGTATCCCTTAAGGTATTTAGAGTCGGCGTGACTTCTACGTTGTGTGCAAATCTTTGCATGAAGCAGTTCGCTAACTCTTCAAAAGTAGCGAACTGGCTTAAGTCGTAGGAAGCCAGCCATTTGGCAGCTGTGCCTTTAAGGGATAAAGGTGTAGACGCAGCGAAAATCCCCGCCTCTCGCCTTTTCAGAGCTTGGAGCGGATCCTCTCGTGTGTCTAAGGCCTATTTATATAAACAGGGCGTGTCAGCTAGCTTACCTAAGCTAGCGAAGATATATTTTAAACTGACTTCTAATCGTGGCGACTGTGAGGAAGTGAGCTCTTGTCGTCGCAGACCTTCTTGCACCGATGTGCAAGGGTCAGTCTGTACGCTTTGAAAAATCGAGTTTTGGGGTGTAGAAAGCCTATGAAGTGGTTCGAGGTGTCTAATTCGGGTCTTTTAGATATGATTGCAGATTTTAGATCACGTGGATTTGCACGTGCCTAAGTCTTTCTTTTTATCCCTTGATGGGCCTCCTAAGTGTGTGTTATGAACACTCCACTACATGGGGCGAATTTTGAGCGGGAGTACGGGGCTTGCTTTGATGCAATATGCGTCCTACCTCGTGGTATGGCGTAGATGCAATGCAAACTCACGCTACTCCAAAGGGAAAACCCGAATGTAAAGACAATACCGAAGGGAAATGACTTGTAATGTAAATGCCGAAGGGAGATATGTATACAGAGTATGTATATGGGCCCTTACTCGGGTCTTGCAAATAAGAGCGAAGGCTCAATATGGGTGCGTTCTTGAATTGAAAGACTTACACACACGACATGAAATTAAACCCAAATATAACTTGCAGTACGGCCTTGATTAAGGTCTTTGGGAATAAGAGCGAAAGCTCAATGTGTGTGAGTGCTTGAATTGAAGTACTACGCACACAACATGAAATTAAACCCAAATAGTATAACACGGCCCTTACTTGGGTCTTTCAAATAAGAGCGAAGGCTCAATGTGTGTGAGTGCTTGAATTGAAAGACTTACACACACGACATGAAATGAAAGCCCAAATAGTATAACATGGCCCTTACTTGGGTCTTTCAAATAAGAGCGAAGGCTCAATGTGTGTGAGTGCTTGAATTGAAAGACTTACACACACGACATGAAATGAAAACCCAAATAGTATAGCTCGGCCCTTACTTGGGTCTTTCAAATAAGAGCGAAGGCTCAATGTGTGTGAGTGCTTGAATTGAAAGACAATACACCCAACTTAAGCAAAACCCTACGAAAATTAAAGTATATATATATGTTTATGTATTAGGGGCTGATTGGGCCCATGTGTGTTCAAAATCGTGCACAACTAAGAGAGTGCACGTGTGTGGGTGTGCCAAGCCACGTTATTACAAGCGGGGGGAGACTATGCTCCGTTATTACAACCCCGTATCGAATTGAATCTTAAGCAAGTATACAACTAAGGACTGAGTTAGGCACTTACTAATAGCTGGTCCGAAGATGCCTTGCTTGAGCACGGGCTTGGCCTTCGCCTTGGGCTACAAGAGGGAGCTCCGCGAAGTTGAACGGCAAGGGGGTTGCTGTGCCGGGCTCGACATGTGCTCTGGTTCTGGGCTCTCCTTAGCTTTCCTGGTCCTGTCTGGATTAGGCCAAGCTGCTTTCCAAAACATGTTTTAAAAGGTTTTCAAAAACCATATTACATATTTTTGAAATATAAAGTTTAAAACATATATACAGGTTGTCTGGAAGGCTCCTGGGTTTTGAGACTCAAGATAGCCCTTTGGGGCTGCTTTTACAAAACCAGATGGATTTGAGAAATTCGTGGGATTTCGGGGTGTTTACAGATACCCCTCTTTGACCTTGTCCAAATCGATTTGGATAAGGGCAAAGGTGACAAACACCCCTTTCAATGTCTCCCTAGATCTATCCACGAAGAATATGGGATCATCCCAATTTTTAGCAAAATCTCAATTTATAAACTCTGGTAGGAGGAGATATCACGCCAAAGTGTTAATACTACGGAATCTGGTCCTAAATGGGATCATGTTTATGCAAGTGCCATGCGTGGAATGCATATGCATGACATGGGTGTGGTGCCAAGAGTGGCGACCTCCCAGAGACCAGATGTGGTCGAACTCTAGAGACTTACAAGGCCTGCTGCTCCAAGTGAGCAGATCCTATGCTGTTTGATGTTCGATTTTTCAAAACTTATTTACAAAATTTATTTACAAAAAGGGACAACTGTCTTAAGTCTCGATCCTAAGGATCTCGAGCTCTTCGTGCTTGCCCTTGTTTGAGTCTTAACACTCGCTTATCGAGTGGAGGTTTTATAAGAAAACGTGGCATATTTCAAATTCCTACGTCTTACTCGAAACGTCGAATTCTCAAACAAGATAAAATTCAAGCAAGTAAATCCTATTTTTACTTTAGGATTCCTCGAAATGAATCATGCTTTAGCTTGGGATAAGCCAGGGATGGGAAAGAGATACCACGGTCCCTTCTGAAGCGTCCCGTGGTTTGAGGTATAGAAGGTGGAAAATTGCTCTTTTTGAGCTTTTTGGCCTCTTTTTCCTTTTCTCTATAGAGGGTCTCCCTTTGGGAGTATTTTTTCTTTAATCCCTCTTTTTCACAAGAGAATCGATTTTTCTTTTGAATTCTGGTTTCTTTCTTTTGGAAAGATACTTTGAATGGGAAATTTCCTTTTGTTTGGGCCTTTGTTTTCCTTTTGGAAGTAGAAGAGAAGAGGGAAGGACTTATCCCAAGCCTACACTCGATCCATTCCAGATCAGCCTATTTAGAAATAGCACGTACTACTTGCAAGTATCTTGCTATGTTGAACTAGGCCTTTCTTTGTAAGAAGAAGGGTTTTGAAATGTAACCACGATTTTTGAAGACTCCACTCTTTCACAAGTGCGAATTCTCTTACTTAGGGTCACACGAGTTTGCCTTTGCACCTTATTCTCATGTCTCAGGGCAGCTATCCCTTTTAATTTTCGAAAACTAGAATTTAACCCAAATCCTACACATGATACTTCTTTAAGTATTGGATATTGATAGGATCTGCTAAATTCCTACCTTCTACATCGATCAACCAATACGAATTGTTTGTGGTGGTTGCTCATACAACATAGGGTCCATCCCACTTGGGGCGCCACTTTTCGAGTGGATGTGGGCCACGATAGTGGATGATTTTCAAAACTAGATCCCCCACTTCAAAGTGGCGAGGTCTCATGTGTTTGCCATAATGTCGGGCTATCCTTTGCCGGTATGCACGAGCATGGTCCATGGCAAGGAGTCGCCTCCCATCTAGCAAATCTAGTTCGGCCATCCTAGCATGCTGAAGCGTCTCTAGGGGGAGGTCGAGTGCAATGGATGTATGGAATGAATGCAGTTGGGTATGAATGGGAAGAATGGCGTTTGTGCCATAGACCAATTCGAATGGTGTGGCATTCGTGGGAGTCCGGATGGAAGTCCTATAAGCCCATAAGGCTTCATCCAGCTTCTCGTGCCACGTCCTACCCTTCTCTAAAGTTTTCTCAATTATGCTAATGAGAGTCTTGTTTGTGGTTTCGGCTTGGCCGTTGCCTTGAGGGTAGTAGGGCGAAGAGAAGTGGTGAGTTATGCCATACGTGTTGCACAACTTGACCATCCGCTCGTTCTTGAATGGGGTGCCATTATCGGACATAAGGTCTCGTGGAACCCCAAATCGAGCCAAGATATTCCTCTGAATGAAAGCCACCACATGTTGCCCCATCACATTGGTTAGGGAAATGGCTTCCACCCACTTGGAGAAATACTCCGTGGCTGCCAAAATAAATCGATGCCCATTCGAGGCCTTTGGAAATATTGGGCCTACGATGTCAAACGCCCACATGGTAAATGCCAGGGGCTGACCACGGAATGCAATGTAGATGAGGGGATATGAATGGCGTGCCCATGCACTTGACATGGATGACAATTCCTAACATGATCGTGGCAATCCTTTTTCAGGGTGGACCAAAAATAGCCCCCTCTAAGTATTTTCATTGCCATCATGTTGGCATTAACATGACCTCCACATTCTCCATCGTGGAATTCATGCATCACTATCCTAGCCTCCTCTAGGTCGATACACCTAAGCAGAATGCCGGTAAAACTTTTTTTGTATAAAACCCCACCCAGAATGGTGTATCGGGTCGAAATCTTATGAAGGAATGCCTTATCTTTGGATGTGGCATCCTTGGCGAATCCCCCATTTTCTAAAAACTGTTTGATGTCATAAAACCAGGGTTTTTCAATAGACTCTGGGTTATTTTGGCAAATGTCCAAGTCGTGTGTGGATGGGTGGGGCACATGCCATATTTCTAAAGATCGGATCCTTGAAATGGGATTGACCTTCAGGGCTGAACCCAAGGAGGAGAGGGCATCGGCGATGCCATTGTCCTCTCTTCCTACGTGTGTGAGTTTACACGATTTGAAGGACTAGACCAATCGAGTGGCCAACTCATGATATGGAAGTAGTTTCTCATTATGTACTTGCCAAATTTTTAAAACCTGGTTTATGTATGACAAGGAACGAATCTCCAAAGACCTCGATGCATGATGCCCCTAGAGTTTTCGAAATTCTTAAGCCTTGTATGAGTGCTTCATACTCAGCTACGTTGTTGGAACATTCGAAATCTAAGCGGACTGCTATAGGAATCTCACGCTTTTCAGGGGAGATTAGGATGACCCCAGCACTAGCCCCTCGTTGGTTTCGTGCCCCATCGAAGTGCATCTTCCACACTTGGTTTTCGAAAGAATTTGCCAAAATATGGTTTTGAAAATGGTTTTGCAATATGCCTTCATCAGGCATTTCAACAAGCGTGGGATATGCGTTTGTAAACACCCCGAAATCCCACGAATTTCTCAAAATCCATCTGGTTTTATACAAGCAGCCCCAAAGGGCCATTTTGAGTTTGGAAACCCAGGAGCCTTCCAGACAACCCTGTACATAGGTTTTAAACTATATCTTTCAAAAACATACGATATGGCTTTTAAAAACCCTTTTAAAACATGTTTTGAAACCCCGAAGTGGCTTGGCCCAATCAAGACAGGACCAGGAGAGCCAAGAAGAGCCCGGAACCGGAGCACCTGTCGAGCCCGGCACAGCAACTCTTGTATCTGATTCACACCCCAGGATCTCGAACGTCCAAGACCCTGTTCTTACCAAAATATCATTTGAAGTCATCTCCGGAAGGCAGAAACGGAGGCGGACGACCATGTTGGCGAAGACCCAACGCAGACGGAGTACTGATGCTGTCAGGCCCCGCACGAATCGTTCATTTCGAACCCAGCTCAAAGGAGTCAGAGTTCAGTTTGGATTGGATCTGGACCATATATATCCAGATTCCAATCCAAACCCATATGTGGACTTGGATTTGGATTTGGATCCAGAGATCCAATCCAATATCCATATCCATGGCCCACATCACCTTCTCATAAATGGAGGTGGGGCCCACTTGAAATTCACGTGGGATATTGGGCATGAGAGAGAGTGGGGGTGAAAAATATCAAGAGTGTTGTATTAAGCTTGACTTGTGTGTCAAGTTTGGGTTAATCATGTGGGTTAGCCTAATTGAGTGGGTTTAAGCTTGTAATTAGCTAAAACCTAACCTAGGGTTGCACCAACATGGGGTGATCAAGGTCTATGGGCCATGCTAAGGGAGCTCCCTCACCTAAACCTAACCCAAAATGCCTAAGCCTAGCCTAAACCCCTAATCCAACCCTAATCTGAGCCTAATCACCTAACCCACTTCCCTAATCCCATCCTAATCCCAACCTAATCACCTAACCCACTTCCCTAATCCTTCCCTAAACCTAGATTAATTTCTCTAATCCTAGCCTAAACCTAGTCTAATCACCTAACCTAGCTCACTAAACCTCACCCTAAAACCCAACCACCTAACCTAGCCCTAAACCCCTAAACCACCCTTAGCCCACGATTTACCCAAACCCCTAGTTTTAAAATATCTGGCCCAACCCTTTCCAGCCCACCTTATCTACATACCACCCTACCTAAACCACCTAACCACTACCCTCAGCCCAGCCCTAACCGACCTACCCATCCCCTATTTAAACCCCCCTCCTTGTGGGCGGGTTTTCCAAGTGGGAGCCCTCACCTCAGCCCAGCCGACTCCACTCTCCAACCTGTCCGCCTGCTCCACTCCCCCAACTGCTCCACCTGCACCGCCACCTTCCCTCTTCCATTCACCACCACCATCCCTCAGCCGGACGCCATCACCTCCACCCAACCGAACCAGCCAACAGCCACCTGCCCGCCTGCTTCCCACTTCATCCGCCACCTCTCCCCATTCGGTAAGTACCCCAAACTCCCTCAAAGCCCCTCTCTACCACCTCTCCACTCTTAGCCACCCATCCTACCTTCATCTCAGCCCTTTTGCCACCACCACTTTAACCTAGCCGAACCCAGCATAGCCCAAACTGCCGGCCACTACCTAGCCATCATCTCCCATTCGGCCTTCCCCTAGGTGTCCTATTCGGCCTTCCCACTAGCTCACCTTTTAGGTCCAGTTTCCCTAAACTCTCAACTCCCCTAGTGACCCTAAGAACCCACTCATTCAGCCCCTTTAAACCCCCTACTTTGAGGCGCCATCTACTTGCCACCGGCCACCTTCGAGGCGCCTATCCCGCGCCCCACTTGCAGCCGGCCAGCACCTTTGATCACCTACCTTCGCGGAGCTCCCGTTTGCAGCCCAAAGCCAAGTCCACGCCCAAGCAAGACCTCTACGGACCAGCTACTCGTAAGTGTCTAAACTCGGTCCTTAGTTGTATACTTGCTTGAGATTCAATTTGATACGGGGTTGTAATAACGGAGCATAGTCTCCCCCCGCTTGTAATAACGTGGCTTGGCACAACCACACACGTGCACTCTCTTAGTCGTGCACGATTTTTAGCACACACGGGCCTAATCAGCCCCTAATATATAAGTGTACATATATACTTTCATTTTCGAAGGGTTTTGTTTAAGTTGGGTGCGTTGTCTTTCAATTCAAGCACTCTCACACACATTGAGCTTTCGCTCTTATTCGAAAGACCCAAGTAAGGGCCAACCTATACTATTTGGGTTTCATTTCTTGTCGTGTGAGTAAGTCTTTCAATTCAAGCACTCTCACACACATTGAGCTTTCGCTCTTATTTGAAAGACCCAAGTAAGGGCCGACCTATACTATTTGGGTTTCATTTCTTGTCGTGTGAGTAAGTCTTTCAATTCAAGCACTCTCACACACATTGAGCTTTCGCTCTTATTTGAAAGACCCAAGTAAGGGCCGACCTATACTATTTGGGTTTCATTTCATGTCGTGTGAGTAAGTCTTTCAATTCAAGCACTTTCACACACATTGAGCCTTCGCTCTTACTCCCAAGACCATAGTAAAGGCCTTATTGCAGTTATATTTGGGTTTCATTTATGTCGTGTGCGTAGTACTTCAATTCAAGCACTTTCACACACATTGAGCCTTCGCTCTTACTCCCAAGACCTTAGTCAAGGCCATACTGCAATTTATGTTTGGGTTTAATTTCATGTCGTGTGTGTAAGTCTTTCAATTCAAGCACGCACCCACATTGAGCCTTCGCTCTTATTTGCAAGACCCGAGTAAGGGCTCATATACATAAGATATATACATATTTCCCTTCGGTTATTTCCCTTCGGTTATTTCCCTTCGGTTATTTCCCTTCTGTTATTTCCCTTTCAGTATTGTCTTTACATTTTGGGTTTTCCCTTTGGAGTAGCGTGAGTTTGCATTGCATCTACGCCATACCACGAGGTAGGACGCATATTGCATCAAAGCAAGCCCCGCTCGAATTCACCCATGTAGTGGAGTGTTCATAACACACAAACTAGGTGGCCCGAAAAGGGATAAAAGAAAAGACTTAGGCACGTGCAAATCCACGTGATCTAAAACATGCAATCGCATCTTAAAGACCCGAAATAGACACCTCGAATCGCTTCGTAGACTTTCTCCCCAAAACTCGATTTTTTGAAAAGCGTACAGACTGACCCTTGCGCATCGGTGCAAGAAGGTCTGCGACGACAAGAGCTTACTTGCTCACAGTCGCCACGTTTAGAAGTCAGTATTAAAAATATCTTCGCTAGCTTAAGTAAGCTAGCTGGCATGCCCTATTTGTATACATAGGCCTTAGACACACGAGAAGATCCACTCCAAGCCCCGAAAGAGGCGAAGAGGCGGGGATTTTCGCGCGTCTACAGCGTCCTCTAAGGGGAACTCAACCACGTAATCTGCTAGGGCTTTCTCCTTAATGGAGATCTGGTGATGGTATTTCAGATCATACTCCATTAGAAGGAGTTGCCATTTACCCAATCTACCCATGAGAATGGGTTTTTCGAACAAGTGCTTGATTGGATCAAGCTTGGACACTATCCAGATTTCATGATCTAGGAAATAGTGTCTGAATTTCTGGCAGGCCCAGACTAGGGCCAAGCACGTCTTCTCCATGGCTTGATAATTTCGTTCATAAGCCAACAGAGTTTTCGAAATGTAGTAGATGGCATACTCCTTATGGGTGTCATCCTCGTATTGAGCCAACAGGGCTCCTAAAGCATTCGTATGCACGGAGATGTATAATAAAAGCGGTTTTCCTTGCTTTGAAGGGTTCAAAACGGGGGAATTAACCAAGTATGCCTTCAGTCTTTCGAAGGACTTATGGCATTCGTCATCTCATAAGAATTTCGTGCCCTTCCTCAACACTTTGTTGAAGGGTTCGCATCTAGTGGCCAGATTCGATATGAATCGGCGAACGGATTGTAAACGACCTAGGAGGCTACGGATTTGGGTGAGATTGGGGGGTGGAGCCATGTCTATAATGGCTCGATACTTAGAGGGGTCGACTTCTATTCCCCTTTGGCTTACCATAAAGCCCAGAAGCTTCCCTGATTCTACCCCGAACACACATTTTTGAGGGTTTAGCTTCACTTAATAAAGCCTAAGCCTTTCGAAAAATCTTTTGTAAACATTCGATATGGGTGCATCGGGTTTTGGATTTCTCCAAGAGATCATCTACATACACTTCTACAAGCTCATGAATTTGATCATGGAAGATCGTGGTCATGGCTCGTTGGTATGTTGCGCCGGCATTTTTCAAACCAAAGGGCATGACTGTATAGCAGTACGTGCCCCATGGGGTTGTGAAGGCGGTCTTACCCTGATCTCGTGGACTTAGTTTGATTTGATTATAGTCTGAATAGCCATCCATAAATGAAAACATTTCATGATTTGCAGTACTATTGACTATCAAATCTATGTTTGGTAAAGGATAATTATCCTTTGGAGTGGCTTTATTCAGGTTTTTGAAATCGATGCATATTCGAATTTTCCCATTGGTTTTTCGAACTACAACAATATTTGATAACCAATCAGAATACGCAATGGGTTTTATAAATCCGAATTTTAGCAGATCTTCTAAACCCTCTTTGACTTGCGTATGTACATTCGGGTGTATTTTCCTAAGCTTCTGCTTTATGGGTTTTACACCTGCATCTAAGGGAAGACGATGCTCGACAATGCTGGGATCTATGCCCGGCATGTCTTCATATGTCCATGCAAATACATCTAAATAGGTTCGTAGAAATGCAATGAATGCTAACCTTTCAGTTTCATGCAAGCATGCGCCTATTTTGATGGTTTTGGGATTGGAATCATCCCCTAGGTTCAACTCTATGAAATCTCCTCCTACTGATTGGGAAGGTTTTTCAAAATCGAGAATTTTATGAAATTCTGGGAGCTCAGAAGTGGGATCTTCCTCAAGGGGATCCACTTCCGGGCTTTGATCATTCTCGTGGGCTATAGACCCGAGGGAATTTGATGCGTGGTTTTCAAAACGACCTGGTTTTGTACTTGTATTTTCAAGTGATTTCGAAACTTTTGGTCTGGCTATGCAGACGACGTTTCTTTCGAAATCCTTTTCTTTTGTCAAAGTCCTACCAAGAGCAGCTATGTACAAAATCTTTTTGGTATTTTCCATATTTTCAATTTTTTTGGGTTTTTGTAAAACAAGAACTTTGGGAACTATACAAAGCACTCTATTTTTGAGTTTTTGTTTTTCCATTGTTTTTGGTTTTTCTTATTTTTCGATTTTTTTGATTTTAAGCTTTTCAAATGTTTTTGTGTTTTTAGAAAAGGGATCTTCCGTCATACCTACAAAGGGAAAACACTATGGGTTAGACTCAGAATAGGAGATCTAAATCGTAGGTTTCTTCTAAGGCAGGTTCCGGGGCACCCTTGACCCAGGTGGTTACAGGGGGTGGCTCCGGCGGTATTCGGGGAGTATAGCAGATCCCATATCGGCTTGGATTGTCCCTAGGAAGGATGGGCTCTAGGAGACCCTGGTTCTGCACCCCTAGACTCTTGTAGGGCGTGTAGCCCATGTTCAACAACATGTTCCACGACTTTTTGTTTTTCGAAAAAGTTTGATACAGGTCGTGGTCCTGGAACATGCTATCATCTATATTGTGTTCATATGGCCTCTTGTCTAGGGGCTTTGAAAATAGGGAACGCTTGGATCGTTCTAGAAGGGTTATAATCGGGAGGGGGCCTGCTTTCGGCAGCCCCTTCACACATACAACCTTCCTAGGTTTGTTTAACACGAGCTGAGGTGGCTCAATCACAATTTGCCCCAGGTTAGCCTCATGGGCCTGGGAGCTCGATAGACAAGGGGAGTTTATGATCCCCTGAAGCTGTGGGTGACTCTCACCTAGGATCACTACGACCTGGTCCCTAAAAGGGATCTTGACACACCTGTGGAAGGTGGATGGCACAGCGCACAAACTGTGTATCCAGGGCCTTCCTAGCAACAGGTTATAATGGGGGTGGATGTCCAAGACATGGAACACCCCCGTGTGTTCGATCCCTCCCGTTTCCATTGAGAGTTCGATGGATCCTAAAGGTCTAGACGCATTCCCATCGTATCCGGTGATAACGATGGGGCTTGGGTTCACCGAAGTCATGGTGACTCTGATTTTATACGCCACATGAAGTGGAAGGATGTTGAGCCCTCCTCCACCATCGACTAGGCACTTGTCCAGAGAGTGGTTGTTTAGAACCATCTCGATATGCAAGGCCTGGTTATGGGTTTCGTAGGGTCTATCTACATCATCTTCCAAGAAAGTGATGGGCAATTTTGCTCCTAATAAAGCCACTTGGGCAGACAAGGATTCCGGACTTATGTTCGAATCAACCTTGGCCCTTTCTAGAATTTTCTCTAATACAAGTCTATGCCTAGGCGAGGTTTTTGTAAGCTTTAAGATAGACATGTGAATAGGAATCTTTGAAAGGTGGTTTTCGAAGTCATAAGGATTTAGGATGACTTTGTCCTTATCTGTTTTTGGCAGAACACTAGGGATACATGCTTTCGAGGGGCCAGGCACACTGACCACCTTTTGAGCACCTTGAAGGTGCGGGGGTTGATAGATCCTCCCGGATCTAGTCACTTCCCCCACGACCAGCCTAGGGTTCGCGCTAACTTTGGCTCTAAGGATGAGCTGAGGAGAACCTTGGATTTTTAAAACTGGTTTTGCCGGAAATTCTACTTTTGGTCGTCCCCGAATGACGACTTGGGCGGGCTTCTTGTACAGTACAAGAATGGGCGCACAAGTGGATCGACCAGGTTCTGGTTTTTGCGCTAGTTCTTTAGAAAAGGTGAGGGTACATACCTCCTTTCCTTTCCCACTGCCACTGGCGTGTTTGGGAAAGGGTTCTTTGAAGATAGCTTGAGGTGGCTCAGGTTCCGCAGTGATCTGGAGCCGGCCTTCTGCTATCAAGTTCTCAATTTTATTTAAGAGGGAGAAGTAGCGTTTGGTATCATGGCCTTTGAGCCGATGATACTTACAAAATCGGTTTAAATACCCCCCTTTGGAAGTGACTCCTTCGGGGATTTCAGGGAGTTCTATCATGCCCTGGGCAAGTAAGAGGTCTAGGACCTCCGACACAGGTTGCCCCAACGGAGTATACTCCCGTTTTTCAACCGGTTTTTGAAAATTTTGCTCCCTCTTATTTTCTAACTTTTCAAAATTTTTGGAAGTGCCCGCCATGCCTAGATCCACCCGGACATTGGCGATTTTATGGGGCTTTGCCCCTTTGTCCATTGTGGGTAGCCCGTTTGTGATGGGCTTTTCCAAGCGGGTTTTGGAAACGGCACTTCCTTTCCACAAGTGATCGTATGTCCCTTTTCGCAAGTTGGTTTCGAAAAGGGAGGCCTTTTTGATCAACTTATGGAAAGTTGAGATCTCATGGAGCGAGAGAAGGGTTTTTAACTCGCTTTTAAAATTATCCAGGATGAGCATGACTGCGCATCCTTCGGATATGGGCTCTCGCACTTGGCCCAAAAGCGACCTCCATCTTATAATGAAGGCATGTACGTCTTCGTTCATGCCTTGCTTTGTATCCCTTAAGGTATTCAGAGTCAACGTGACTTCTACATTGTGTGCAAATCTTTGCATGAAGCAGTTCGCTAACTCTTCAAAAGTAGCGAACTGGCTTAAGTCGTAGGAAGCCAGCCATTTGGCAGCTGTGCCTTTAAGGGATAAAGGGAACTAATACACCCATTTCATCGAGTCCTTTTTCTTCTTATGGGCTCGACGTGAGAAAAGCTGCAAGTGAGACCTAGGGTCTCCCATGCCATCATACCGATGGAAGTTCAGTATTTCATCGTCACTATCTGTTTCGTAATCCATAGGAAGGAAATCAGACAGGGCGTAGGTTCTTTTCTCTTTATTCTGCCCTTTCAACAACTGTTGTAGGGCTTTACGGTCCTTTTGTGTGAAGGACTTGTGGTATTGGTTGCCTTCCATTACGGAGGCCTCTTTGTGCTTGCGAGGTTTTTCAGATTTTTTCTTAGGCCTTTGTTCACCGTTTGATGAACATGAATCACCTACTTCAGCTTCTTGGCTGAGAGTATCGATTTTGGCCTCAAACTCCCTTCTCAGGTCCTCGATCTCATCTAGTTTTATTTTGTTTTTGAAAATCCTCCTAGAGTGAGAACTTGATGCGCATGAGCCTTGGCTCGACACTTCACTTGGATTGGATTTTGACATGCTTTTCAAGCTTTTTCAAAATGTCCTAAGTACAAGCAAAGAAAATAAGTTAAAATGACACCTTTTTACAAAATTTTTGCAAAACTTCTACCTTAAAACTCGATTTTTAAAAGGCTCACGTCCCACCGGGCGTGCCAATCTCTGTAGACGCACGAAAAGTCCCCATGCCTCCCCGCCTTTTCTGGGCTTGGAGTGGATCCTCTCGTGCGTCTAAGACCTATTTATGTAAACAGGGCGTGCCAGCTAGCTTACTTAAGCTAGCGAAGATGTATTTTAAACCAACTTCTAATCGTGGCGACTGTGAGCAAGTGAGCTCTTGTCGTCGCAGACCTTCTTGCACCGATGCGTAAGGGTCAGTCTATACGCTTTGCAAAAATTGAGTTTTGGGATAGAAAGCCTACGACGCGGTTCGAGGTGTCTAATTCGGGTCTTTTAGATGCGATTGCATATTTTAGATCACGTGGATTTGCACGTGCCTAAGTCTTTCCTTTTATCCCTTTTCGGGCCACCTAGTTTGTGTGTTATGAACACTCCACTACATGGGCGAATTTGAGCGGGGCTTGCTTTGATGCAATATGCGTCCTACCTCGTGGTATGGCGTAGATGCAATGCAAACTCACACTACTCCAAAGGGAAAACCCGAAATGTAAAGACAATGCCGAAGGGAAATAACCGAAGGGAAATGACTTGAAATGTAAATGCCGAAGGGAGATATGTATATAGAGTATGTATATGGGCCCTTACTCGGGTCTTGCAAATAAGAGCGAAGGCTCAATGTGGGTGCGTGCTTGAATTGAAAGACTTACACACACGACATGAAATTAAACCCAAATATAACTTGCAGTATGGCCTTGATTAAGGTCTTGGGAATAAGAGTGAAAGCTCAATGTGTGTGAGTGCTTGAATTGAAATGCTACGCACACAACATGAAATTAAACCCAAATAGTATAACACGGCCCTTACTTGGGTCTTTCAAATAAGAGCGAAAGCTCAATGTGTGTGAGTGCTTGAATTGAAAGACTTACACACACGACATGAAATTAAACCCAAATAGTATAGGTCGGCCCTTACTTGGGTCTTTCAAATAAGAGCGAAAGCTCAATGTGTGTGAGTGCTTGAATTGAAAGACTTACACACACGACATGAAATTAAACCCAAATAGTATAGGTCGGCCCTTACTTGGGTCTTTCAAATAAGAGCGAAGACTCAATGTGTGTGAGTGCTTGAATTAAAAGTCTTACACACACGACATGAAATTAAACCCAAATAGTATAGGTCGGCCCTTACTTGGGTCTTTCAAATAAGAGCGAAAGCTCAATGTGTGTGAGTGCTTGAATTGAAAGACAACACACCCAACTTAAGCAAAACCCTACAAAATGAAAGTATATGTATATACTTATGTATTAGGGGCTGATTAGGCCCGTGTGTGTCCAAAATCGTGCACAACTAAGAGAGTGCACGTGTGTGGGTGTGCCAAGCCACGTTATTACAAGCGGGGGGAGACTATGCTCCATTATTACAACCCCGTATCGAATTGAATCTCAAGTAAGTATACAACTAAAGACCGAGTTAGGCACTTACTAATAGCTGGTCCGAAGATGCCTTGCTTGAGCGTGGGCTTGGTCTTCGCCTTGGGTTGCAAAAGGGAGCTCCGCGATGTTGAACGGCAAGGGGAGGTGCTTGCCGGATGTTCTTGGTGCACGAAAGAGGCGCCTTGAAGGTGGCCGGCTACTAGAGACGGGTTCTTTTTGGTGTGTTGGGCTAAAGGGCCTAAGTAAGGTCACTAAGGATAGGGTTTAGTTAGGGTAGGTTGTGCGAAGAGTGAACCTAAGGGGAGGTCTGACGGATCACCTAAGGTTGGCGGGTTGCTATGGTGGCCGAATGAAAGACAGTCGGTTGGAGTGGTCGACTAGGAGGACTTAGTTGTGGCAGGTAGTTAGAGTGGCTAGGAGTGATGTAAGGTAGGGGAACTAGCTAGTAGATGGGGCCAGGTGGTAGTGGTTGTAGTAGGTGTATTAGGATGATACGGGCAGGTTTTAGGGAGTCGGATAGGGAGGCCGGATGGAGCTAACAGGTCTAGGTGGTGGCGGGTACTTAGGGTGCTATGGGTTCGGCTGAGTGGGGCTGGTGGCAGCAAGTGGAAGGGCTGGTGTTAGGGTGATATGGGAGTGTATTAGGTGGCTGAGAGTGGAGAGGGAGAGAAGAAGCAGTAAGGTAGGATGTAGGGGACTTACCGGTTGAAGAAATGGTGGCGGGTGGAAGGGAATCAGTCAGATGATGTTGGCAGTGGTGGTGGCGTTCGGCTGGAAGGTAGTGGTGTAGGTGGTGGTGGGATGTGGAGCCGGTGAAATTCGGCTGAGCTTGGGGAAGTGGAGGACCCGGCTGGGAATGGGTGGGATGCTAGATGATGAAACCCGCCCCCAAGGGGGGGTTTATATAGGGCTGGGCTAGGTCGGTTAGGGCTGGGTTTGGGGTAGTGTTTAGGTGGTTTAGGTAGGGTGGTATGATAATAAGGTGGGCTAGAAAGGGTAGGGCTAGATATTTTAAATACAAGTGGTTTGGGTAGGTTGTGGGCTAGGGGTGGTTTAGAGGTTTAAGGTTTAGTTAGGTGGGTTGGTTCTAGGGTGAGGTTTAGTGAGCTAGGTTAGGTGATTAGGCTAGGATTAGGCTAGGTTTAGGGTAATTAACCTAGGTTTAGGGAAGGATTAGGGAAGTGGGTTAGGTGATTAGGTTGGGATTAGGCCGGGATTAGGGAAGTGGGTTAGGTGATTAGGTTGGGATTAGGCCGGGATTAGGAAAGTGGGTTAGGTGATTAGGCTCAGATTAGGGGCGGATTAGGGTGGAAGGCTAGGATTAGGTGTTTTTGGTTAGGTTTAGGTGAAGGAGCTCCCTTTGCATGGCCCATAGACCTTAACCACATCATGTTGGTGCAGCCCTAGGTTAGGTTTTGGCTAATTACAAGCTTAAACCCACTTAATTAGGCTAACCCACATGATTAACCCCAAACTTGACACACAAGTCAAGCTTAATTACAACACACACTTGATCTTATCCACCCCCACTCTCTCTCATGCCCATAATCCCACGTGAAATTCAAGTGGGCCCCACCTCCATTTATGACAAGGTGATGTGGGCCATGGATATGGATATTGGATTGGGTTTTTGAATCCAAATCCAAATCCAAGTCCACACAATGGGTTTGGATTAGGATCTGGATATATATGGTCCAGATCCGATCCAAACTGAACTCTGACTCCTTCGAGCTGTGTTCGAAACGAACGGTTTGTGCGGGGCCTGACAGCATCAGTGCTACGTCTGCGTTGGGTCTTCGCCAACATGATCGTCTGCCTCTGTTTTCGCCTTCCGGAGATGACTTTAAACAATGTTTCGATGATAACAGGGTCTTGGACGTTCGAGATCCTGCGGGTGTGGATTTGATACGAGAGTTGCTGTGCCGGGCTCGACATGTGCTTCGGTTCTGGGCTCTCCTTAGCTCTCCTGTTCCTATCTGGATTAGGCCAAGCTGCTTCGGGGTTCCAAAACATGTTTTTAAAAAGGTTTTAAAAAGCCATATTGTATGTTTTCGAAATACAGAGTTTTAAAAATCTGGAAGGCTCCTGGGTTTCCAGACTCAAAATGGCCCCTTTGGGGCTGCTTTTACAAAACCAGATGGATTTGAGAAATTCATGGGATTTCGGGGTGTTTACAATCGGGTTTTGGATTTTGCCAAGAGATCATCTACATACACTTCTACGAGCTCATGAATCTGATCATGAAAGATCGTGGTCATGGCTCGTTGGTATGTTGCGCTGGCATTTTTCAAACCAAAGGGCATGACTGTATAGTAGTACGTGCCCCATGGTGTTGTGAAGGCGGTCTTTCCCTGATCTCGTGGACTTAGTTTGATTTGATTATAGCTTGAATAGCCATCCATAAACGAAAACATTTCATGATTTGCAGTACTATCGACTATCAAATCTATGTTTGGTAAAGGATAATTATCCTTTGGAGTGGCTTTATTTAGGTTTCTAAAATAGATGCATATTCGAATTTTCCCATTGGTTTTTCGAAATACAACGATATTTGACAACCAATCAGAATACGCAATGGGTTTTATAAATCCGGCTTTTAGCAGATCTTCCAAACCCTCTTTGACTTGCATTTGTACATTCGGGTGTATTTTCCTAAGCTTCTGCTTTATGGGTTTTACACCTGCATCTATGGGAAGACGATGTTCGACAATGCTGGGATCTATGCCCGGCATGTCTTCATACGTCCATGCAAACATATCTAAATAGGTTCGTAGAAATGCAATGAATGCTAACCTCTCAGTTTCATGCAAGCATGCGCCTATTTTGATGGGTTTGGGATTGGAATCATCCCCTAGGTTTACTTCTATGAAATCTCCTCCTACTGATTGGGAAGGTCTTTCAAAATCGAGAATTTTATGAAATTCTGGGAGCTCAGAAGTGGGATCTTCCTCATGTGGGATCTATACTATTTGGGTTTTATTTCATGTCGTGTGAGTAAGTCTTTCAATTCAAGCACTCTCACACACATTGAGCTTTCGCTCTTATTTGAAAGACCCAAGTAAGGGCCGACCTATACTATTTGGGTTTAATTTCATGTCGTGTATGTAAGTCTTTCAATTCAAGCACTCTCACACACATTGAGCCTTCGCTCTTATTCCCAAGACCTTAGTAAAGGCCTTATTGCAGTTATATTTGGGTTTCATTTATGTCGTGTGTGTAGTACTTCAATTCAAGCACTCTCACACACATTGAGCCTTCGCTCTTACTCCCAAGACCTTAGTCAAGGCCATACTGCAATTTATATTTGGGTTTAATTTCATGTCGTGTGTGTAAGTCTTTCCATTCAAGCACGCACCCACATTGAGCCTTCGCTCTTATTTGCAAGACCCGAGTAAGGGCTCATATACATATTCTATATACATATCTCCCTTCGGTTATTTCCCTTCGGTTATTTCCCTTCAGTATTGTCTTTACATTTCGGGTTTTCCCTTTGGAGTAGTGTGAGTTTGCATTGCATCTACGCCATACCACGAGGTAGGACGCATATTATCTCAAAGCAAGCCCCGCTCGAATTCGCCCACGTAGTGGAGTGTTCATAACACACAAACTAGGTGGCCCGAAAAGGGATAAAAGAAAAGACTTAGGCACGTGCAAATCCACGTGATCTAAAACATGCAATCGCATTTTAAAGACCCGAAATAGACACCTCGAACCGCTTCGTAGACTTTCTCTCCAAAAACTCGATTTTTGCAAAGCGAACAGACTGACCCTTGTGCATCGGTGCAAGAAGGTCTGCGACGATAAGAGCTTACTTGCTCACAGTCGCCACGTTTAGAAGTCAGTGTTAAATATATCTTCGCTAGCTTAAGTAAGCTAGCTGGCATGCCCTGTTTGCATACATAGGCCTTAGACACACGAGAGGATCCGCTCCGAGCCCTGAAAAAGGCAAAGAGGCGGGGATTTTCGCGCGTCTACAGAGATTGGCACGCCCGGTGGGACGTGAGCCTTTCAAAATCGAGTTTTTAAGTAGAAGTCTTGCGAAAATTTTGTAAAAAGGTGTCGTTTTAAACTTGTTTTCTTTGCTTGTACTTAGGATATTTTGAAAAAGCTTGAAAAGCATGTCAAAATCCAATCCAAGTGACGTGTCAAGCCAAAGCTCATGCGCATCAAGTTCTCACTCTAGGAGGATTTTCAAAAACAAAATAAAACTAGATGAAATCGAGGACTTGAGAAGGGAGTTTGAGGCCAAAATCGATGCTCTCAGCCAAGAGGCTGAAGTAGGCGATTCATGTTCATCGAACGGTGAACAAAGGCCTAAAAAGAAATCTGAAAAACCTCGCAAGCAAAAAGAGGCCTCCGTAATAGAAGGCAACCAATACCACGAGTCCTTCACACAAAAGGACCGTAAAGCCCTATAGCAGTTGCTGAAAGGGCAGAATAAAGAGAAAAGAAACTACGCCCTGTCTGATTTCCTTCCTATGGATTACGAAACAGACAGTGACGATGAAATACCGAACTTCCATCGATATGATGGCATGGGGGACCCTAGGTCTCACTTGCAGCTTTTCTCGCGTCGAGCCCATAAGAAGAAAAAGGACTCGATGAAATGGGTGTATTGGTTCCCTTTATCCCTTAAAGGCACAGCTGCCAAATGGCTGGCTTCCTATGACTTAAGCCAGTTCGCTACTTTTGAAGAGTTAGCGAACTGCTTCATGCAAAGATTTGCACACAACGTAGAAGTCACGCCGACTCTAAATACCTTAAGGGATACAAAGCAAGGCATGAACGAAGACGTACATGCCTTCATTATAAGATGGAGGTCGCTTTTGGGCCAAGTGCGAGAGCCCATATCCGAAGGATGCGCAGTAATGCTCATCCTAGATAATTTTAAAAGCCAATTAAAAACCCTTCTCTCGCTCCATGAGATTTCAACTTTCCATAAGTTGGTCAAAAAGGCCTCCCTTTTCGAAACCAACTTGCGAAAAGGGACATACGATCACTTGTGGAAAGTAAGTGCCATTCCAAAAACCCGTTTGGAAAAGCCCATCGCATACGGGCTGCCCACGACGGACAAAGGGGCAAAGCCCCATAAAATCGCCAATGTCCGGGTGGATCCAGGCATGGCGGGCACTTCCAAAAATTTTGAAAAATTAGAAAATAAGAGGGAACGCAATTTTCAAAAACCGGTTGAAAAACGGGAGTATACTCCGCTGGGGCAACCTGTGTCGGAGGTCCTAGACCTCTTACTTGCCCAGGGCATGATAGAACTCCTTGAAATCCCAGAAGGAGTCACGTCCAAAGGGGGGTATTTAAACCGATTTTGTAAGTATCATCGGCTCAAAGGCCATGATACCAAATGCTGCTTCTCTCTTTTAAATAAAATTGAGAACTTGATAGCAGAAGGCCGGCTCCAGGTCACTGCGGAACCTGAGCCACCTCAAGCTATCTTCAAGGAACCCTTTCCCAAACACGCCAGTGGCAGTGGGAAAGGAAAGGAGGTATGTACCCTCACCATTTCCAAGAAACTAACGCGAAAGCCAGAACCTGGTCGACCTACTTGTGTGCCCATCCTTGTACTATACAAGAGGCCCGCCCAAGTCGTCATTCGGGGACCACCAAAAGTGGAAACCCCGGTAAAACCAGTTTTGAAAATCCAAGGTTCTCCTCAGCTCATCCTTAGAGCCAAGTTTAGCGCAAATCCTAGGCTGGTCGTGGGGGAAGTCACTAGATCCGAGAGGATCTATCAACCCCCGCACCTTCAAGGTGCTCAAAAGGTGGTCAGTGTGCCTGGCCCCTCAAAAGCATGTATCCCTAGTGGTCTGCCAAAAGCAGATAAGGACAAAGTCATCCTAAATCCTTATGACTTCGAAAACCACCTTTCAAAGATTCCTATTCACATGTCTATCCTAGAGCTTATAAAAACCTCGCCTAGGCATAGACTTGTATTAGAGAAAATTCTAGAAAGGGCCAAGGTTGATTCGAACATAAGTTCGGAGTCCTTGTCTGCCCAAGTGGCTTTATTAGGAGCAAAATCGCCCATCACTTTTTTGGAAGATGATGTAGATATGCCCTACGAAACCCATAACCAGGCCCTGCATATCGAGGTGGTTCTAAACAACCACTCTCTGGACAAGTGCCTAGTCGATGGTGGAGGAGGGCTCAACATCCTTCCACTTCATGTGGCGTACAAAATCGGAGTCACCTTGACTTCATTGCATTTCTATGAACCTATTTAGATGTATTTGCATGGACGTATGAAGACATGCCAGGCATAGATCCCAGCATTGTCGAGCATAGTCTTCCCTTAAATGCAGGTGTAAAACCCATAAAGCAGAAGCTTAGGAAAATACACCCGAATGTACACATGCAAGTCAAAGAGGGTTTAGAAGATCTGCTAAAAGCCGGATTTATAAAACCCATTGCGTATTCTGATTGGTTGTCAAATATCGTTGTGGTTCGAAAAACCAATGGGAAAATTCGAATTCGCATCGATTTCAGAAACCTGAATAAAGCCACTCCAAAGGATAATTATCCTTTACCAAACATAGATTTGATAGTCGATAGTATTGCAAATCATGAAATGTTTTCGTTCATGGATGGCTATTCAGGCTATAATCAAATCAAACTAAGTCCACGAGATCAGGGTAAGACAGCTTTCACAACCCCATGGGGCACGTACTGCTATACAGTCATGCCCTTTGGTTTGAAAAATGCCGGCGCAACATACCAATGAGCCATGACCACGATCTTCCATGATCAAATTCATGAGCTTGTAGAAGTGTATGTAGATGATCTCTTGGCAAAATCCAAAACCCGATGCACCCATATCGAATGTTTACAAAAGATTTTCGAAAGGCTTAGGCTTTACAAAGTAAAGCTAAACCCTCAAAAATGTGTGTTCGGGGTAGAATCAGGGAAGCTTCTAGGCTTTATGGTGAGCCAAAGGGGAATAGAAGTCGACCCCTCTAAGTGTCGTGCCATCATAGACATGGCTCCACCCTCCAATCTTACCCAAATCCGTAGCCTCCAGGGTCGCTTACAATCCGTTCGCCGATTCATATCGAATCTGGCAACTAGATGCGAACCCTTCAACAAACTGTTAAGGAAGGGTACGAAATTCTTATGGGATGACGAATGCCAAAAGTCCTTCGAGAGACTAAAGGCATACTTGGTTAATCCCCCCGTTTTGAATCCTCCAAAAAAAGGAAAATCGCTTTTATTATACATCTTCGTGCATGCAAATGCTTTAGGAGCCTTGTTGGCTCAATACGAGGATGATACCCATAAGGAGTATGCCATCTACTATATTTCGAAAACTCTCTTGGCTTATGAACGAAATTATCAAGCCATGGAGAAGACGTGCTTGGCCCTAGTCTGGGCCTGCTAGAAGTTCAGACACTATTTTCTAGATCATGAGATCTGGATAGTGTCCAAGCTTGATCCAATCAAGCACTTGTTCGAAAAACCCATTCTCACGGGTAGATTGGGCAAATGGCAACTCCTTCTAATGGAGTATGATCTGAAATACCATCACCAGATCTCCATTAAGGGGCAAGCCCTAGCAGATTACGTGGCTGAATTCCCCTTAGAGGACGCATATCCCACTCTTGTCGAAATGCCTGATGAAGGCATATTGCAAAACCACTTTCAAAACCACATTTTGGCAAATTCTTTCGAAAACCAAGTGTGGAAGATGCACTTCGATGGGGCACGAAACCAACGAGGGGCTGGTGCCGGGATCATCCTAATCTCCCCTGAAAAGGGCGAGATTCCCATAGCAATCCATTTAGATTTCGAATGTTCCAACAACGTAGCTGAGTATGAAGCACTCATACAAGGCTTAAGGATTTCGAAAACTCTAGGGGCATCATGCATCGAGGTCTTTGGAGATTCGCTCCTTATCATAAACCAAGTTTTAAAAATTTGGCAAGTACGTAATAGTAGACGCGCGAAAATCCCCGCCTCTTTGCCTCTTTTGGGGCTTTTAGTGGATCTTCTCGTGTGTCTAAGGCCTATGTATACAAATAGGGCGTGCCAGCTAGCTTACTTAAGCTAGCGAAGATATTTTTATCACTGACTTCTAAACGTGGCAACTGTGAGCAAGTAAGCTCTTGTCGTCGCAGACCTTCTTGCACCGATGCGCAAGGGTCAGTCTGTACGCTTTTGCAAAAATCGAGTTTTGGAGAGAAAGTCTACGAAGCGGTTCGAGGTGTCTATTTCGGGTCTTTAGGATGCGATTGCATATTTTAGATCACGTGGATTTGCACGTGCCTAAGTCTTTTCTTTTATCCCTTTTCGGGCCACCTAGTTTGTGTGTTATGAACACTCCACTACATGGGCGAATTCGAGCGGGGCTTGCTTTGATGCAATATGCGTCCTACCTCGTGGTATGGTGTAGATGCAATGCAAACTCACGCTACTCCAAAGGGAAAACCCGAAATGTAAAGACAATACTGAAGGGAAATTACCGAAGGGAAATAACCGAAGGGAAATATGTATATATCTTATGTATATGAGCCCTTACTCGGGTCTTGCAAATAAGAGCGAAGGCTCAATGTGGGTGCGTGCTTGAATTGAAAGGCTTACACACACGACATGAAATTAAACCCAAATATAAATTGCAGTATGGCCTTGACTAAGGTCTTGGGAATAAGAGCGAAGGCTCAATGTGTGTGAGAGTGCTTGAATTGAAAGACTACCCACATGACATGAAATTAAACCCAAATATAACTGCAATAAGGCCTTTACTAAGGTCTTGGGAGTAAGAGCGAAGGCTCAATGTGTGTGAAAGTGCTTGAATTAAAAGACTTACTCACACGACATGAAATGAAACCCAAATAGTATAGGTCGGCCCTTACTTGGGTCTTTCAAATAAGAGCGAAAGCTCAATGTGTGTGAGAGTGCTTGAATTGAAAGACTTACTCACACGACATGAAATGAAACCCAAATAGTATAGGTCGGCCCTTACTTGGGTCTTTCAACTAAGAGCGAAAGCTCAATGTGTGTGAGTGCTTGAATTGAAAGACAACGCACCCAACTTAAACAAAACCCTTCTAAAATGAAAGTATATATATACACTTATGTATTAGGGGCTGATTAGGCCCATGTGTGTTCAAAATCGTGCACGACTAAGAGAGTGCACGTGTGTGGTTGTGCCAAGCCACGCTATTACAAGCGGGGGGAGACTATGCTCCGTTATTACAACCCCGTATCAAATTGAATCTCAAGCAAGTGTACAACTAAAGACCGGGTTTAGACACTTACGAGTAGCTGGTCCGTAGAGGTCTTGCTTGAGCGTGGACTTGGGCTTGGGCTGCAAACGGGAGCTCCGCGAAGATAGGTGATCAAAGGTGCTGGCCGGCTGCAAGTGGGGCGCGGGATAGGCGCCTCGAAGGTGGGGATTTAAAGGGGCTGAATAAGTGGGTTCTTAGGGTCACTAGGGGAGTTGAGAGTTTTGGAAAAGCTGGACCTAAAAGAGAATTTATGGGAAGGCCGAATGGGACACCTAGGGGAAGGCCGAATGGGATATGATGGCTAGGTAGTGGCCGATAGTTTAGGTTATACTAGGTTCGGCTGGGTGAAAAGGGTGGTGGCAAGGGGCAGAGATGAGGATATGGTAGGTGGCTAAGAGTGGAGAGGTGGAAGAGAAGGGCTTTGATGGAGATTGGGTACTTACCGAATGGGGAGAGGCGGTGGAAGGCAAGGAGAAGCAGGCGGGCAGGTGGGCTCTTGGCTGGTTCGGTTGGGTGAAGGTGGTGGCGTCCGGCTGGATGAGGTGGTGGTGGATGGAAGAGGGAAGGTGGCGGTGCAGGTGGAGCTGGTGGAGCAGGCGGAGGTGATGGAGAGTGGTCCCGGCTAGGTGAGGAAATGGGAGAAGGAGAGGGCCCGGCTTGGTGAGGTGAGGGTTCCCACTTGGAAAACCCGCCCCCAAGGGGGGGGTTTAAATAGGGGATGGGTAGGTCGGTTAGGGCTGGGCTGAGGGTAGTGGTTAGGTGGTTTAGGTAGGGTGGTATGTAGATAAGGTGGGCTGGAAAGGGTTGGGCCAGATATTTTAAAACTAGGGGTTTGGGTAGATTGTGGGCTAAGGGTGGTTTAGGGGTTTAGGGCTAGGTTAGGTGGTTGGGTTTTAGGGTGAGGTTTAGTGAGCTAGGTTAGGTGATTAGGCTAGGTTTAGGCTAGGATTAGGGAAGTTAATCTAGGTTTAGGGAAGGATTAGGGAAGTGGGTTAGGTGATTAGGTTGGGATTAGGCCGGGATTAGGGAAGTGGGTTAGGTGATTAGGCTCAGATTAGGGTTGGATTAGGGGTTTAGGCTAGGATTAGTCATTTTGGGTTAGGTCTAGGCGAAGGAGCTCCCTTAGCATGGCCCATAGACCTTGATCATCCCATGTTGGTGCAGCCCTAGGTTAGGTTTTTGCTAATTACAAGCTTAAACCCACTCAATTAGGCTAACCCACATGATTAAACCCAAACTTGACACACAAGTCAAGCTTAATACAACACTCTTGATATTTTTCATCCCCACTCTCTCTCATGCCCAATATCCCACGTGAATTTCAAGTGGGCCCCACCTCCATTTATGAGAAGGTGATGTGGGCCATGGATATGGATATTGGATTGGATCTCTGGATCCAAATCCAAATCCAAGTCCACATATGGGTTTGGATTGGGATCTGGATATATATGGTCTAGATCCAATCCAAATTGAACTCTGACTCCTTCGAGCTGGGTTCGAAACGGACGATTCGTGCGGGGCCTGACAGCATCAGTACTCCGTCTGCGTTGGGTCTTCGCCAACATAGTCGTCCGCCTCCGTTTCTGCCTTCCGGAGATGACTTCAAATGCTATTTTGATAAGAACAGGGTCTTGGACGTTCGAGATCCTGGGGTGTGAATCAAATACAAGAGTTGTTGTGCCGGGCTCGACGTGTGCTCCGGTTCCGGGCTCTTCTTAACTCTCCTGGTCCTGTCTTGATCAAGCCAAGCCACTTTGGGGTTTCAAAACATGTTTTAAAAGGGGTTTTCAAAAGCCATATCATATGTTTTTGAAAGATGTAGTTTAAAACAGATATACAGGGTTGTCTGGAAGGCTCCTGGGTTTCCAGACTCAAAATAGCCCTTTGGGGCTGCTTTTACAAAACCAGATGAATTTGAGAAATTCGTGGGATTTCGGGGTGTTTACAGATGCCCCTCTTTGGCCTTGTCCAAATAGATTTGGATAAGGGCAAAGATGAAAAACACCCCTTTCAATGTCTTCCTAGATCTAGCCACGAAGAATATGGGATCATCCCATTTTTAGCAAAATCTCAATTTACAAACTCTGGTAGGAGGAGATATCACGCCAAAGGGTTATACTATGGAATCTGGTCCTAAAATGGGATCATGTTCATGCAAGTATCATGCGTGGAATGCAGATGACATGGGTGTGGTGCCAAGAGTGGCGACCTCCCAGAGACCAGATGTGGTCGAACTCTAGAGACTTACAAGGTCTATGGCTCCAAGTGAGCAAATCCTATGCTGTTCGATGTTCGGTTTTCAAAACCTATTTACAAAAATTATTTACAAAAGGGACAACTGTCTTGAGCCTCGATCCTAAGGATCTCGAGCTCTTCATGCTTACCCTTGTTTGAGTCTTAACACTCGCTTATCTAGCGGAGGTTTTATAAGAAAACAAGCTTCATTTCAAATTCCTACGCCTTACTCGAAACGTCGAATTCTCAAACAAGATGAAATTCAAGTAAGTAAATCCTATTTTTACTTTAGGATTCCTCGAAATGAACCATGCTTTAGCTTGGGATAAGCCAGGGATGGGAAAGAGATACCACGGTCCCTTCTGAAGCGTCCCGTGGTTTAAGGCACAGAAGGTGGAAAACTGCTCTTTTTGAGCTTTTTTGGCCTCTTTTTCCTTTTTTTCATCGAGGGTCTCCCTTTGGGAGTATTTTTTCTTTAATCCCTCTTTTTTATAAGAGAATCGATTTTTCTTTTAAACTCTGGTTTCTTTCTTTTGGAAAGAGACTTTGAATGGGAAATTCCCTTTTGTTTGGGCCTTTGTTTTCCTTTTGGAAGGAGAAGAGAAGAGGGGAGGACTTATCCCAAGCCTACACTCGATCCATTCCAGATCAGCCTATTTAGAAATAGCACGTACTACTTGCAAGTATCTTGCTATGTTGAACTAGGCCTTTCTTTGTAAGATGAAGGATTTTGAAATGCAACCATGATTTTGAAAACTCCACTCTTTCACAAGTGCGAATTCTCTCGCTTAGGGTCACACGAGTTGCCTTTGCACCTTATTCACATGTCTCAGGGCAGCTATCCCTATTAAATTTTCGAAAACTGGAATTTAATCCAGATCCTACACATGATACTTCTTTAAGTATTGAATATTGATAGGATCTGCTAAATTCCTACCTTCTACATCGATCAACCAATACGAATTGTTCGTAGTGGTTGCTCGTACAACATAGGGTCCATCCCAGTTGGGGCGCCACTTGCCTAGGGGGTGTGGGCCACGATGGTGGATGGTTTCTAAGACCAGATCTCCCACTTCAAAGTGGCGAGGTCTCATGTGTTTGCTATAATGTCGGGCTATCCTTTGCCGATATGCGCGAGCATGATCCATGGCAAGGAATCGCCTCTCATCTAGCAAATCTAGTTCGGCCATCCTAGCATGCTGAAGCGTCTCTAGGGGGAGGTCGAGTGCTAGGGATGTATGAAATGAATGCAGTTGGGTATGAATGGGAAGAATGGCGTTTGTGCCATAGACCAACTCGAATGGTGTGGCATTCGTGGGAGTCCGGATGGAAGTCCTATAAGCCCATAAGGCTTTATCCAGCTTCTCGTGCCACATCCTACCCTTCTCTAAGGTTTTCTCAATGATACCAATGAGAGTCTTGTTTGTAGCTTCGGCTTGGCCGTTGCCTTGAGGGTAGTAGGGCGAGGAGAAGTGGTGAGTTATGCCATACGTGTTGCACAACTTAACCATCCGCTCATTCTTGAATGGGGTACCATTATCAGACACAAGGTCTCGTGGAACCCCAAATCGAGCCAAGATATTCCTCCGGATGAAAGCCACCACATGTTGCCCCATTACATTCGTTAGGGAAATGGCTTCCACCCACTTGGAGAAATACTCCGTGGCTGCTAAAATAAAACGATGCCCATTCGAGGCCTTCGGAAATATTGGGCCTACTATGTCAAACGCCCACATGGTAAATGGCCAGGGGCTGACCACGGAATGCAATATAGATGAAGGGATATGAATGGCGTGCCCATGTACTTGACATGGATGACACTTCCTAACATGATCATGACAATCCTTTTTCAGGGTGGACCAAAAATAACCCCCTCTAAGTATTTTCATTGACATCATGTTGGCATTAACATGACCTCCACATTCTCCATCGTGGAACTCGTGCATCACTATCCTAGCCTCCTCTAGGTCGATACACCTAAGCAGAATGCCGGTAAAACTCTTTTTGTATAAGACCCCACCCAGAATGGTGTATCGGGTCGAAATCTTACGAATGAATGCCTTATCTTTGGATGTGGCATCCTCGGTGAATCCCCCATTTTCTAAAAATTGTTTTATGTCATAGAACCAGGGTTTTTCAATAGACTCTGGGTTGTTTTGGCAAATATCCAAGTCGTGTGTGGATGGATGGGGCGCATGCCATATTTCCAAAGATCTGGTCCCTGAAATGGGATCGACCTTCAGGGCTGAACCCAAGGAAGAGAGGGCATCGGCAATGCCATTGTCCTCTCTTCCCACGTGTGTGAGCTTACACGACTGGAAGGATTGGACCAATCGAGTGGCCAACTCGTGATATGGAAGTAGTTTCTCATTACGTACTTGCCAAATTTTTAAAACCTGGTTTATGACAAGGAGCGAATCTCCAAAGACCTCGATGCATGATGCCCCTAGAGTTTTCGAAATCCTTAAGCCTTGTATGAGTGCTTCATACTCAGCTACGTTGTTGGAACATTCGAAATCTAAGCGGACTGCTATGGGAATCTCGCCCTTTTCAGGGGAGATTAGGATGATCCCGGCACCAGCCCCTCGTTGGTTTCGTGCCCCGTCGAAGTGCACTTGGTTTTCGAAAGAATTTGCCAAAATGTGGTTTTGAAAATGGTTTTGCAATATGCCTTCATCAGGCATTTCGACAAGAGTGGGATATGCGTCCTCTAAGGGGAATTCAGCCACGTAATCTGCTAGGGCTTGCCCCTTAATGGAGATCTGGTGATGGTATTTCAGATCATACTCCATTAGAAGGAGTTGCCATTTGCCCAATCTTCCCGTGAGAATGGGTTTTTCGAACAAGTGCTTGATTGGATCAAGCTTGGACACTATCCAGATCTCATGATCTAGGAAATAGTGTCTGAACTTCTGGCAGGCCCAGACTAGGGCCAAGCACGTCTTCTCCATGGCTTGATAATTTCGTTCATAAGCCAAGAGAGTTTTCAAAATATAGTAGATGGCATACTCCTTATGGGTGTCATCCTCGTATTGAGCCAACAGGGCTCCTAAAGCATTCATATGCACGGAGATGTATAATAAAAGCGGTTTTCCTTGTTTTGGAGGATTCAAAATAGGGGGATTAACCAAGTATGCCTTCAGTCTCTCGAAGGACTTTTGGCATTCGTCATCCCATAAGAATTTCGTACCCTTCCTCAACAGTTTGTTGAAGGGTTCGCATCTAGTTGCCAGATTCGATATGAATCGGCGCACAGATTGTAATCGACCTTGGAGGCTACGGACTTGGGTGAGATTGGAGGGTGGAGCCATGTCTGTGATGGCTCGACACTTAGAGGGGTCGACTTCTATTCCCCTTTGGCTCACCATAAAGCCTAGAAGCTTCCCTGATTCTACCCCGAACACACATTTTTGAGGGTTTAGCTTTACTTTGTAAAGCCTAAGCCTTTCGAAAATCTTTTGTAAACATTCGATATGAGTGCATTGGGTTTTGGATTTCACCAAGAGATCATCTACATACACTTCTACAAGCTCGTGAATTTGATCATGGAAGATCGTGTTCATGGCTCGTTGGTATGTTGCGCCGGCATTTTTCAAACCAAAGGGCATGACTGTATAGCAGTATGTGCCCCATGGGGTTGTGAAGGCGGTCTTACCCTGATCTCGTGGACTTAGTTTGATTTGATTATAGCCTGAATAGCCATCCATGAATGAAAACATTTCATGACTTGCAGTACTATCGACTATCAAATCTATGTTTGGTAAAGGATAATTATCCTTTGGAGTGGCTTTATTCAGGTTTCTGAAATCGATGCATATTCGAATTTTCCCATTGGTTTTTCGAACCACAACGATATTTGACAACCAATCAGAATACGCAATAGGTTTTATAAATCCGGCTTTTAGCAGATCTTCTAAACCTTCTTTGACTTGTGTGTGTACATTCGGGTGTATTTTCCTAAGCTTCTGCTTTATTGGTTTTACACCTATATCTAAGGGAAGACGATGCTCGACTATGCTGGGATCTATGCCCGGCATGTCTTCATACGTCCATGCAAACACATCTAAATAGGTTTGTAGAAATGCAATGAATGCTAACTTTTCAGTTTCATGCAAGCATGCGCCTATTTTGATGGTTTTGGGATTGGAATCATCCCCTAGGTTCACCTCTACGAAATCTCCTCCTACTGATTGGGAAGGTCTTTCAAAATCGAGAATTCTATGAAATTCTGGGAGCTCAAAAGTGGGATCTTCCTCAAGGGGATCCACTTCTGGGCTTTGATCATTCTCGTGGGCTATAGACCCGAGGGAACTTGATGCGTGGTTTTCAAAATAACCTGGTTTTGTACTTCGATTTTCAAGTGATTTCGAAATTTTTGGTCTGGCTATGCAGACGATGCTTCTTTCAAAATCCTTTTCTTTTACCAAAGTCTTACCAGGAGCAGCTATGTACAAAATCTTTTTGGTATTTTCCAAATTTTCGATTTTTTTGGGTTTTTGTAAAACAAGAACTTTGGGAACTATACAAAGCACTCTTTTTTCGAGTTTTTGTTTTTCCATTGTTTTTGGTTTTTCTTGTTTTTCGATTTTTTTGATTTTAAGTTTTCAAATGTTTTTGGTATTTTTAGAAAAAGGGATCTTCCGTCATACCTACAAAGGGAAAACACTACGGGTTAGACTCGGAATAGGAGGTCTAAATCGTAGGTTTCTTCTAAGACAGGCTCTGGGGCTCCCTTGACCCAAGTGGTCACAGGGGGTGGCTCCGGCGGTATTCGGGGAGTATAGCCGATCCCATATCGGCTTGGGTTGGCCCTAGGAAGGATGGGCTCTAGGAGACCCTGGTTTTGTGCCCCTAGACTTTTGTAGGGCGTGTAGCCCATGTTCAATAACATGTTCCACGACCTTTTGTTTTTTGAAAAGATGGGATACAAGTCGTGGTCCTGGAGCATGTTATCGTCCATATTAGGCTCGTATGGCCTTTTGTCCAGGGGTTTTGGAAATAGGGAACGCTTGGATTTTCCTAGGAGGATTAGAGTCGGGAGGGGGCCTGCTTTGGGCAGCCCCTTCACACATACAACCTTCCTAGGGTTGTTCAACACGAGCCGAGGTGGCTCAACCATAATTTGCCCCAGGCTAGCCTCATGGGCCTGGGAGCTCGATAAACAAGGGGAGTTTATGATCCCCTGAAGCTGTGGGTGACTCTCACCTAGGATCACTACGACCTGGTCCCTAAAGGGGATCTTAACACACCTGTGGAAGGTGGATGGCACAGCGCACAAGATGTGTATCCAGGGCCTTCCCAGCAACAGGTTATAATGGGGGTGGATGTCCAAGACATGAAACACCCCCGTGTGTTCGATCCCTCCCGTTTCCATTGGGAGTTTGATGGATCCTAAAGGCCTAGACGCATTCCCATCGTATCCAGTGATAACGATGGGGCTTGGGTTCACTGAAGTCAAGGTGACTCCGATTTTGTACGCCACGTGAAGTGGAAGGATGTTGAGCCCTCCTCCACCATCGACTAGGCACCTGTCCAGAGAGTGGTTGTTTAGAACCACCTCGATATGCAGGGCCTGGTTATGGGTTTCGTAGGGTCTATCTACGTCATCTTCCGAAAAGGTGATGGGCGATTTTGCTCCTAATAAACCCACTTGGGCAGACAAGGATTCCGGACTTATGTTCGAATCAACCTTGGCCCTTTCTAGAATTTTCTCTAAGACAAGTCTATGCTTAGGCGAGGTTTTGATAAGCTCTAGGATAGACATGAGAATAGGAATCTTTGAAAGGTGGTTTTCGAAATCATAAGGATTTAGGATGACTTTGTCCTTATCTGCTTTTGACAGACCACTAGGGATACATGTTTTTGAGGGGCCAGGCACACTGACCACCTTTTGAGCACCTTGAAGGTGCGGGGGTTGGTAGATCCTCCCGGATCTAGTGACTTCCCCCACGACCAGCCTAGGGTTCGCGCTAAACTTGGCTCTAAGGATGAGCTGAGGAGAACCTTGGATTTTCAAAACTGGTTTTGCCGGGGTTTCCACTTTTGGTGGTGCCCGAATGACGACTTGGGTGGGCCTCTTGTATAATACAAGGATGGGCGCACAAGTAGGTTGACCAGGTTCTGGCTTTTGCGCTAGTTCCTTGGAAATGGTGAGGGTACATACCTCCTTTCCTTTCCTACTGCCACTGGCGTGTTTGGGAAAGGGTTCCTTGAAGATAGCTTGAGGTGGCTCAGGTTCCATAGTGACCTGGAGCCGGCCTTCTGCTATCAAGTTCTCAATTTTATTTAAAAGAGAGAAGCAACGTTTGGTATCATGGCCTTTGAGCCGATGATACTTGCAAAATCGGTTTAAATACCCCCCTTTGGAAGTGACTCCTTCGGGGATTTCAGGGAGTTCGATCATGCCCTGGGCAAGTAAGAGGTCTAGGACCTCCGACACAGGTTGCCCCAGCGGAGTGTACTCCCGTTTTTCAACCGGTTTTTAAAAATACGTTCTCTCTTATTTTCTAATTTTTCAAAATTTTTAGAAGTGCTCGCCATGCCTGGATCCACCCGGACATTGGCGATTTTATGGGGCTTTGCCCCTTTGTCCGTCGTGGGCAGCCCATATGCGATGGGCTTTTCCAAACGGGTTTTTGGAATGGCACTTCCTTTCCATAAGTGGTCGTACGTCCCTTTTCATAAGTTGGTTTCGAAAAGGGAGGCCTTTTTAATCAACTTATGGAAAGTTGAAATCTCATCGAGCGAGAGAAGGGTTTTTAACTCGCTTTTAAAATTATCCAGGATGAGCATTACTGCGCATCCTTCGGATATAGGCTCTCGCACTTGGCCTAAAAGCGACCTCCATCTTATAATGAAGGCATGCACGTCTTCGTTCATGCCTTGTTTTGTATCCCTTACGGTATTCAGGGTTGGCGTGACTTCCACGTTGTGTGCAAATCTTTGCATGAAGCAGTTCGCTAACTCTTCAAAAGTAGCAAACTGGCTTAAGTCGTAGGAAGCCAGCCATTTGGCAGCTGTGCCTTTAAGGGATAGAGGGAACCAATACACCCATTTCATCGAGTCCTTTTTCTTCTTATGGGCTCGACGCGAGAAAAGCTGCAAGTGAGACCTAGGGTCTCCCATGCCATCATACCGATGGAAGTTCGGTATTTCATCGTCACTGTCTGTTTCGTAATCCATAGGAAGGAAATCAGACAGGGCGTAGCTTCTTTTCTCTTTATTCTGCCCTTTCAGCAGCTGCTGTAGGGCTTTACGGTCCTTTTGTGTGAAGGACTCGTGGTATTGGTTGCCTTCCATTACGGAGGCCTCTTTTTGCTTGCGAGGTTTTTCAGATTTCTTTTTGGGCCTTTGTTCACCGTTTGATGAACATGAATCACCTACTTCAGCCTCTTGGCTGAGAGCATCGATTTTGGCCTCAAACTCCCTTCTCAAGTCCTCGATTTCATCTAGTTTTATTTTGTTTTTAAAAATCCTCCTAGAGTGAGAACTTGATGCGCATGAGCCTTAGCTCGACACTTCACTTGGATTGGATTTTGACATGCTTTTCAAGCTTTTTCAAAATTTCCTAAGTACAAGCAAAGAAAACAAGTTAAAATGACACCTTTTTACAAAATTTTCGCAAGACTTCTATAAGTAAACTCGATTTCTGAAAAGGCTCACATCCCACCGGGCGTGCCAATCTCTGTAGACGCGCGAAAATCCCCGCCTCTTTGCCTCTTTTGGGGCTTTGAGTGGATCTTCTCGTGTGTCTAAGGCCTATGTATACAAATAGGGCGTGCCAGCTAGCTTACTTAAGCTAGCGAAGATATTTTTATCACTGACTTCTAAACCTGGCGACTGTGAGCAAGTAAGCTCTTGTCGTCGCAGACCTTCTTGCACCGATGCGCAAGGGTCAGTCTGTACGCTTTTGCAAAAATTGAGTTTTGGAGAGAAAGTCTACGAAGCGGTTCGAGGTGTCTATTTCGGGTCTTTAGGATGCGATTGCATATTTTAGATCACGTGGATTTGCACTTGCCTAAGTCTTTTCTTTTATCCCTTTTCGGGCCACCTAGTTTGTGTGTTATGAACACTCCACTACATGGGCAAATTCGAGCGGGGCTTGCTTTGATGCAATATGCATCCTACCTCGTGGTATGGCGTAGATGCAATGCAAACTCACGCTACTCCAAAGGGAAAACACGAAATGTAAAGACAATACTGAAGGGAAATAACAGAAGGGAAATAACCGAAGGGAAATATGTATATAGCTTATGTATATGAGCCCTTACTCGGGTCTTGCAAATAAGAGCGAAGGCTCAATGTGGGTGCGTGCTTGAATTGAAAGGCTTACACACACGACATGAAATTAAACCCAAATATAAATTGCAGTATGGCCTTGACTAAGGTCTTGGGAATAAGAGCGAAGGCTCAATGTGTGTGAGAGTGCTTGAATTGAAAGACTACCCACACGACATGAAATTAAACCCAAATATAACTGCAATAAGGCCTTTACTAAGGTCTTGGGAGTAAGAGCGAAGGCTCAATGTGTGTGAAAGTGCTTGAATTAAAAGACTTACTCACATGACATGAAATGAAACCCAAATAGTATAGGTCGGCCCTTACTTGGGTCTTTCAAATAAGAGCGAAAGCTCAATGTGTGTGAGAGTGCTTGAATTGAAAGACTTACTCACACGACATGAAATGAAACCCAAATAGTATAGGTCGGCCCTTACTTGGGTCTTTCAACTAAGAGCGAAAGCTCAATGTGTGTGAGTGCTTGAATTGAAAGACAACGCACCCAACTTAAACAAAACCCTTCTAAAATGAAAGTATATATATACACTTATGTATTAGGGGCTGATTAGGCCCGTGTGTGTTCAAAATCGTGCACGACTAAGAGAGTGCACGTGTGTGGTTGTGCCAAGCCACGTTATTACAAGCGGGGGGAGACTATGCTCCGTTATTACAACCCCGTATCAAATTGAATCTCAAGCAAGTGTACAACTAAAGACCGGGTTTAGACACTTACGAGTAGCTGGTCCGTAGAGGTCTTGCTTGAGCGTGTACTTGGCCTTGGGCTGCAAACGGGAGCTCCGCGAAGATAGGAGATCAAAGGTGCTGGCCGGCTGCAAGTGGGGCGCGGGATAGGCGCCTCGAAGGTGGGGATTTAAAGGGGCTGAATAAGTGGGTTCTTAGGGTCACTAGGGGAGTTGAGAGTTTTGGGAAAGCTGGACCTAAAAGAGAATTTATGGGAAGGCCGAATGGGACACCTAGGGGAAGGCCGAATGGGATATGATGGCTAGGTAATGGCCGATAGTTTAGGTTATACTAGGTTCGGCTGGGTGAAAAGGGTGGTGGCAAGGGGCTGAGATGAGGATAGGGTAGGTGGCTAAGAGTGGAGAGGTGGAAGAGAAGGGCTTTGATGGAGATTGGGTACTTACCGAATGGGGAGAGGCGGTGGAAGGCAAGGAGAAGCAGGCGGGCAGGTGGGCTCTTGGCTGGTTCGGTTGGGTGAAGGTGGTGGCGTCCGGCTGGATGAGGTGGTGGTGGATGGAAGAGGGAAGGTGGCGGTGCAGGTGGAGCTGGTGGAGCAGGCGGAGGTGATGGAGAGTGGTCCCAGCTAGGTGAGGAAATGGGAGAACGAGAGGGCCCGACTGGGTGAGGTGAGGGTTCCCACTTGGAAAACCCGCCCCCGAGGGGGGGGTTTAAATAGGGGATGGGTAGGTCGGTTAGGGCTGGGCTGAGGGTAGTGGTTAGGTGGTTTAGGTAGGGTGGTATGTAGATAAGGTGGGCTGGAAAGGGTTGGGCCAGATATTTTAAAACTAGGGGTTTGGGTAGATTGTGGGCTAAGGGTGGTTTAGGGGTTTAGGGCTAGGTTAGGTGGTTGGGTTTTAGGGTGAGGTTTAGTGAGCTAGGTTAGGTGATTAAGCTAGGTTTAGGCTAGGATTAGGGAAGTTAATCTAGGTTTAGGGAAGGATTAGGGAAGTGGGTTAGGTGATTAGGTTGGGATTAGGCCGGGATTAGGGAAGTGGGTTAGGTGATTAGGTTGGGATTAGGGGTGGATTAGGGGTTTAGGCTAGGATTAGTCATTTTGGGTTAGGTCTAGGCGAAGGAGCTCCCTTAGCATGGCCCATAGACCTTGATCATCCCATGTTGGTGCAGCCCTAGGTTAGGTTTTTGCTAATTACAAGCTTAAACCCACTCAATTAGGCTAACCCACATGATTAAACCCAAACTTGACACACAAGTCAAGCTTAATACAACACTCTTGATATTTTTCATCCCCACTCTCTCTCATACCCAATATCCCACGTGAATTTAGAGTGGGCCCCACCTACATTTATGAGAAGGTGATGTGGGCCATGGATATGGATATTGGATTGGATCTCTGGATCCAAATCCAAATCCAAGTCCACATATGGGTTTGGATTGGGATCTAGATATATATGGTCCAGATCCAATCCAAACTGAACTCTGACTCCTTCGAGCTGGGTTCGAAACGGATGATTCGTGCGGGGCCTGACAACATCAGTACTCCGTCTGTGTTGGGTCTTCGCAAACATAGTCGTCCGCCTCCGTTTCTGCCTTCCGGAGATGACTTCAAATGCTATTTTGATAAGAACAGGGTCTTGGACGTTCGAGATCCTGGGGTGTGAATCAAATACAAGAGTTGCTGTGCCAGGCTCGACGTGTGCTCCGGTTCCAGGCTCTTCTTAATTCTCCTGGTCCTGTCTTGATGAGGCCAAGCCACTTTGGGGTTTCAAAACATGTTTTAAAAGGGGTTTTCAAAAGCCATATCATATGTTTTTGAAAGATGTAATTTAAAACAGATATACAAGGTTGTCTGGAAGGCTCTTAGGTTTCCAGACTCAAAATAGCCCTTTGGGGTTGCTTTTACAAAACCAGATGAATTTGAGAAATTCGTGGGATTTCGGGGTGTTTACAGTAATGAGAAACTACTTCCATATCACGAGTTGGCCACTCGATTGGTCCAATCCTTCCAGTCGTGTAAACTCACACACGTGGGAAGAGAGGACAATGGCATCGCCGATGCCCTCTCCTCCTTGGGTTCAGCCCTGAAGGTCGATCCCATTTCAGGGACCAGATCTTTGGAAATATGGCATGCGCCCCACCCATCCACACACGACTTGGATATTTGTGTAAACACCCCGAAATCCCACGAATTTCTCAAATTCATCTGGTTTTGTAAAAGCAGCCCCAAAGGGCTATTTTGAGTCTGGAAACCCAGGAGCCTTCCAAACAACACTGTACACATGTTTTAAACTTCATATTTCAAAAACATATATAATATGGCTTTTGAAAACCTTTTAAAACATGTTTTGAAACCCCGAAGTGGCTTGGCCCGATCAAGACAAGACCAGGAGAGCTAAAAAGAGCCCGAAATCGGAGCACACGTCAAGCCCGGCACAGCAACTCTTGTATTTGATTCACACCCCCAAGATCTCGAACGTCCATGTTGGCGAAGACCCAACGCAGACGGAGTACTGATGCAGTCAGGCCCCGCACGAATCGTCCGTTTTGAACCCAGCTCCAAGGAGTCAGAGTTCAGTTTGGATTGGATATGGACCATATATATCCAGATCCCAATCCAAACCCATATGTGGACTTGGATTTGGATTTGGATCCAGAGATCCAATCCAATATCCATATCCATGGCCCACATCACCTTCTCATAAATGGAGGTGGGGCCCACTTGAAATTCACGTGGGATCATGGGCATGAGAGAGAGTGGGGATGGAAAATATCAAGAGGGTTGTAATTAAGCTTGACTTGTGTGTCAAGTTTGGGGTTAATCATGTGGGTTAGCCTAATTGAGTGGGTTTAAACTTGTAATTAGCCAAAACCTAACCTAGGGCTGCACCAACATGATATGGTTAAAGTCTATGGGCCATGCAAAGGGAGCTCCTTCACCTAAACCTAACCCAAAACACCTAATCCAAGCCTACCCCCCTAATCCGCCCCTAATCTGAGCCTAATCACCTAACCCACTTCCCTAATCCCGGCCTAATCCCAACCTAATCACCTAACCCACTTCTCTAATCCTTCCCTAAACCTAGGTTAATTTCCCTAATCCTAGCCTAAACCTAGCCTAATCACCTAACCTAGCTCACTAAACCTCACCCTAAAACCCAACCACCTAACCTAGCCCTAAACCCCTAAACCACCCCTAGCCCACAATCTACCCAAACCACTAGTTTTCAAAATATCTGGCCCAACCCTTTCCAGCCCACCTTATCTACATACCACCCTACCTAAACCACCTAACCACTACCCCAAACCCAGCCCTAACCGACCTACCCATCCCTATTTAAACCCCCCCCCTTTGGGGGCGGGTTTGGCTAGCTGGTGGCTTCACCCATCCCAGCCGGGTCCCTTCCTTCCCCAAGTCCAGCCGAGTCCCACCATCTCCCACCTGCTCCACCTACACCGCCACCTGCTCTCCATCCCACCACCATCTCCTAGCCGGACGCCACCACCATCACCCAGCAGGACGCCACCACTTGCTCTCCATCCCAACCACCCGGCTTCTCTCTTCCATCCACCGCCTCTCCCCATTCGGTAAGTACCCCCCAACGCTACCTAACTCCTTCTCTACTCCCTCTCCATTCCTAGCCACCCACCATACCATCATCTCACCTACACATCAGCCCTTTGCTGCCACCATTCTCCCTTAGCCGAACCTAGCACAACCTAAACTAAAGGCCACTACCTAACCATCCCATCTACATCTGGCTACCCTATAAGACTCCCATTCGGCCTTCCCTTAAATCCCTTTTAGGTCCATACTCCCCAATACTCTAGACTCTCCTAGTGACCCAACACACTTACTTGGCCCAGCCCTTTAATCGCCCACATCAAGGCGACACCCATTTGCAGCCGGTCACCTTCGAGGCGCCTATCCCGTGCCCCACTTGCAGCTGGCCAGCACCCTTTGTCATCCACCCTTGTGGAGCTCCCGTTTGCAGCCCAAGGCCAAGGCCAAGCCCACGCTCAAGCAAGGCCTCTACGGACCAGCTACTCGTAAGTGCCTAAACTCGGTCTTTAGTTGTATACTTGCCTGAGATTCAATTTGATACGGGGTTGTAATAACGGAGCATAGCCTCCCCCCACTTGTAATAACGTGGCTTGGCACACCCACACACGTGCACTCTCTTAGTTGTGCACGATTTTGAACACACACGGGCCTAGTCAGCCCCTAATACATAAATATATATATACTTTCATTTTCGAAGGGTTTTTGCTTAAGTTGGGTGCGTTGTCTTTCAATTCAAGCACTCACACACATTCAGCTTTCGCTCTTATTTGAAAGACCCAAGTAAGGGCCGACCTATACTATTTGGGTTTCATTTCATGTCGTGTGAGTAAGTCTTTCAATTCAAGCACTTTCACACACATTGAGCCTTCGCTCTTATTTGAAAGACCCAAGTAAGGGCCGACCTATACTATTTGGGTTTAATTTCATGTCGTGTGAGTAAGTCTTTCAATTCAAGCACTCTCACACACATTGAGCCTTCGCTCTTATTCCCAAGACCTTAGTAAAGGCCTTATTGCAGTTATATTTGGGTTTCATTTATGTCGTGTGTGTAGTACTTCAATTCAAGCACTCTCACACACATTGAGCCTTCGCTCTTACTCCCAAGACCTTAGTCAAGGCCATACTGCAATTTATATTTGGGTTTAATTTCATGTCGTGTGTGTAAGTCTTTCAATTCAAGCACGCACCCACATTGAGCCTTCGCTCTTATTTGCAAGACCCGAGTAAGGGCTCATATACATATTATATATACATATCTCCCTTCGGCATTTATATTTCAAGTCATTTCCCTTCGGTTATTTCCCTTCAGTTATTTCCCTTCAGTATTGTCTTTACATTTCGGGTTTTCCCTTTGGAGTAGCGTGAGTTTGCATTGCATCTACGGCATACCACGAGGTAGGACGCATATTGCATCAAAGCAAGCCCCGCTCGAATTCGCCCACGTAGTGGAGTGTTCATAACACACAAACTAGGTGGCCCGAAAAGGGATAAAAGAAAAGACTTAGGCACGTGCAAATCCACGTGATCTAAAACATGCAATCGCATTTTAAAGACCCGAAATAGACACCTCGAACCGCTTCATAGACTTTCTCTCCAAAACTCGATTTTTGCAAAGCGTACAGACTGACCCTTGCGCATCGGTGCAAGAAGGTCTGCGACGACAAGAGCTTACTTGCTCACAGTCGCCACGTTTAGAAGTCAGTGTTAAAAATATCTTCGCTAGCTTAGGTAAGCTAGCTGGCATGCCCTGTTTGCATACATAGGCCTTAGACACACGAGAGGATCCGCTCCGAGCCCTGAAAAAGGCAGAAGAGGCGGGGATTTTCGTGCGTCTACAATTTGCCAAAACAACCCAGAGTCTATTGAAAAACCCTGGTTTTATGACATAAAACAATTTTTAGAAAATGGGTGATTCAACGAGGATGCCACGTCCAAAGATAAGGCATTCATTCGTAACATTTCGACCCGATACACCATTTTGGGTGGGGTTTTATACAAAAAAAGTTTTACCGGCATTCTGCTTAGGTGTATCGACCTAGAGGAGGCTAGGATAGTGATGCATGAGTTCCACGATGGAGAATGTGGAGGTCATGTTAACGCCAACATGATGGCGATGAAAATACTTAGAGGGGGCTATTTTTGGTCCACCCTGAAAAAGGATTGTCACGATCATGTTAGGAAGTGTCATCCATGTCAAGTGCATGGGCACGCCATTCATATCCCATCATCTGCATTGCATTCCGTGGTCAGCCCCTGGCCATTTACTATCTGGGCGTTTGACATCGTAGGCCCAATATTTCCAAAGGCCTCGAATGGGCATCGATTTATTTTTGCAACCACGGAGTATTTCTCCAAGTGGGTGGAAGCCATTTCCCTAATCAATGTAATGGGGCAACATGTGGTGGCTTTCATCCGGAGGAATATCTTGGCTCGATTTGGGGTTCCACGAGACCTTGTGTCTGATAATGGTACCCCATTCAAAAACGAGCGGATGGTTAAGTTGTGCAACACGTATGGCATAACTCACCACTTCTCCTCGCCCTACTACCCTCAAGGCAACGGCCAAGCCGAAGCCACAAACAAGACTCTCATTAGTATTATTGAGAAAACCTTAGAGAAGGGTAGGACGTGGCACGAGAAGCTGGATGAAGCCTTATGGGCTTATAGGACTTCCATCCGGACTCCCACGAATGCCACACCATTCGAGTTGGTCTATGGCACAAACGCCATTCTTCCCATTCATACTCAACTGCATTCATTTCATACATCCATAGCACTCGACCTCCCCCTAGAGACACTTCAGCATGCTAGGATGGCCGAACTAGATTTGCTAGACGAGAGGCAACTCCTTGCCATGGAACATGCTCGTGCATACCGGCAAAGGATAGCCCGACATTATAGCAAACACATGAGACCTCGCCACTTTGAAGTGGGAGATCTGGTCTTAAAAACCATCCACCATCGTGGCCCACACCCCCTAGGCAAGTGGCGCCCCAACTGGGATGGACCCTATGTTGTACGAGCAACCACTACGAATAATTCGTATTGGTTGATCGATGTAGAAGGTAGGAATTTAGCAGATCCTATCAATATTCAATACTTAAAGAAGTATCATGTGTAGGATCTGGACTAAATTCCAGTTTTCGAAAATTTCTAGGGATAGCTGCCCTGAGACATGTGAATAAGGTGCAAAGGCAAACTCGTGTGACCCTGAGTGAGAGAATTCACACTTGTGAAAGAGTGGAGTTTTCAAAATCGTGGTTACATTTCAAAATCCTCTTCTTACAAAGAAAGGCCTAGTTCAACATAGCAAGATACTTGCAAGTAGTATGTGCTATTTCTAAATAGGCTGATCTGGAATGGATCGAGTGTAGGCTTGGGATAAGTCCTCCCCTCTTCTCTTCAACTTTCAAAAGGAAAACAAAGGCCCAAAACAAAAGGGAATTTCCCATTCAAAGTCTCTTTCCAAAAGAAAGAAACCAGAATTTAAAAGAAAAATCGATTCTCTTATAAAAAAGAGGGATTAAAGAAAAAATACTCCCAAAGGGAGACCCTCGATGAAAAAAAGGAAAAAGAGGCCAAAAAGCTCAAAAAGAGCAGTTTTCCGCCTTCTGTGCCTCAAACCACGAGACGCTTCAGAAGGGACCGTGGTATCTCTTTCCCATCCCTGGCTTATCCCAAGCTAAAGCATGGTTCATTTCGAGGAATCCTAAAGTAAAAATAGGATTTACTTACTTGAATTTCATCTTGTTTGAGAATTCGACGTTTCGAGTAAGGCGTAGGAATTTGAAATATGCCTTGTTTTCTTATAAAACCTCCGCTAGATAAGCCAGTGTTAAGACTCAAACAAGGGCAAGCACGAAGAGCTCGAGATCCTTAGGATCGAGGCTCAAGATAGTTGTCCCTTTTGTAAATAGTTTTGTAAATAAGTTTTGAAAACCGAACATCGAACAGCATAGGATTTTGCTCACTTGGAGCAGTAGGCCTTGTAAGTCTCTAGAGTTCGACCACATCTGGTCCCTGGGAGGTCGCCACTTTTGGCACCACACCCATGTCATTTGCATTCCACGCATGGTACTTGCATGAAGATGATCCCATTTAGGACTAGATTCCATGTAGAACCCTTTGGCGTGATATCTCCTCCTACCAGAGTTTGTAAATTGAGATTTTTGCTAAAAATTGGGACGATCCCATGTTCTTCGTGGATAGATCTAGGGAGACATTGAAAGGGGTGTTTGTCATCTTTGCCCTTATCCAAATCCATTTGGACAAGGCCAAAGAGAGGCATCTGTAAACACCCCGAAATCCCACGAATTTCACAAATTCATCTGGTTTTGTAAAAGCAGCCCCAAAGGGCTATTTTGAGTCTGGAAACCCAGGAGCCTTCTAGACAACCCTGTACATATGTTTTGAACTCTATATTTCGAAAACATACAATATGGCTTTTTGAAAACCTTTTAAAACATGTTTTTGAAACCCTGAAATAGCTTGGCCCGATCAAGACAGGACCAGGAGAGCTAAGAAGAGCCCGGAACCGGAGCACATGTCGAGCCCGGCACAACAACTCTTGTATCTGATTCATACCCCCAGGATCTCGAACGTCGAAGACCCTGTTCTTATCAAAATATCATTTGAAGTCATCTCCGGAAGGCAGAAACGGAGGCAGACGACCATGTTGGCGAAGCCCCAACGCAGACGGAGTACTGATGCTGTCAGGCCCCACACAAATCGTCCGTTTCGAACCCAGCTCGAAGGAGTCAGAGTTTAGTTTGGATTGGATATGGACCATATATATCCAGATCCCAATCCAAACCCATATGTGGACTTGGATTTGGATTTGGATCTAGAGATCCAATCCAATATCCATGGCCCACATCACCTTCCCATAAATGGAGGTGGGGCCCACTTGAAATTCACGTGGGATTATGGGCATGAGAGAGAGTGGGGATGGAAAATATCAAGAGTGTTGTAATTAAGCTTGACTTGTGTGTCAAGTTTGGGGTTAATCATGTGGGTTAGCCTAATTGAGTGGGTTTAAGCTTGTAATTAGCCAAAACCTAACCTAGGGCTGCACCAACATGAGGTGGTTAAGGTCAAGGGAGATCCTTCACCTAAACCTAACCCAAAACACCTAATCCTAGCCTACCCCCCTAATCCACCCCTAATCTGAGCCTAATCACCTAACCCACTTCCCTAATCCCAGCCTAATCCCAACCTAATCACCTAACCCACTTCCCTAATCCTTCCCTAAACCTAGGTTAATTTCCCTAAACCTAGCCTAAACCTAGCCTAATCACCTAACCTAGCTCACTAAACCTCACCCTAAAACCCAACCACCTAACCTAGCCCTAAACCCCTAAACCACCCCTAACCCACAATCTACCCAAACCACTAGTTTTCAAAATATCTGGCCCTACCCTTTCCAGCCCACCTTATCTTCATACCACCCTACCTAAACCACCTAACCACTACCCCAAACCCAGCCCTAACCGACCTACCCATCCCTATATAAACCCCCCCCCTTGGAGGCGGGTTTTGCTAGCTAGTGGCTTCACCCATTCCAGCCGGGTCCCTTCCTTCCCCAAGTCCAGCCGAGTCCCACCATCTCCCACCTGCTCCACCTGCTCCACCTGCACCGCCACCTGCTCTCCATCCCACCACCATCTCCCAGCCGGACGCCGCCACTTGCTCTCCATCCCAACCACCCGGATTCTTTCTTCCATCCACCGCCTCTCCCCATTCGGTAAGTACCCCCCCCCCACTCTACTTAGCTCCTTCTCTACTCCTTCTCCACTCCTAGCCACCCACCCTACCACCATCTTACCTACATATCATCCCTTTGCTGCCACCATTCTCACTCAGCCGAACCTATCACAACCTAAACTATCGGCCACTACCTAACCATCCTATCTACATTCGGCCTTCCCTAAAACTCCCTTTAGGTCCATACTCCCCAATACTCTAGACTCTCCTAGTGACCCTACACACTCACTTGGCCCAACCCCTTTAAACCCCCACATCAAGGCGACACTCATTTGCAGCCGGCCACCTTCGAGGCTCCTATCCCACGCCCCACTTGCAGCCGGCCAGCACCCTTTGTCATCCACCCTTGTGGAGCTCCCGTTTGCAGCCCAAGGCCAAGGCCAAGCCCACGCTCAAGCAAGGCCTCTACGGACCAGCTACTCGTAAGTGCCTAAACTCGGTCTTTAGTTGTATACTTGCTTGAGATTCAATTTGATACGGGGTTGTAATAACGGAGCATAGTCTCCCCCCGCTTGTAATAACGTGGCTTGGCACACCCACACACTTGCACTCTCTTAGTTGTGCACGATTTTGAACACACACAGGCCTAATCAGCCCCTAATACATAAGTGTATATATATACTTTCATTTTCGAAGGGTTTTTGCTTAAGTTGGGTGCGTTGTCTTTCAATTCAAGCACTCACACACATTGAGCTTTCGCTCTTATTTGAAAGACCCAAGTAAGGGCCGACCTATACTATTTGGGTTTTATTTCATGTCGTGTGAGTAAGTCTTTCAATTCAAGCACTCTCACACACATTGAGCTTTCGCTCTTATTTGAAAGACCCAAGTAAGGGCCGACCTATACTATTTGGGTTTAATTTCATGTCGTGTGTGTAAGTCTTTCAATTCAAGCACTCTCACACACATTGAGCCTTCGCTCTTATTCCCAAGACCTTAGTAAAGGCCTTATTGCAGTTATATTTGGGTTTCATTTATGTCGTGTGTGTAGTACTTCAATTCAAGCACTCTCACACACATTGAGCCTTCGCTCTTACTCCCAAGACCTTAGTCAAGGCCATACTGCAATTTATATTTGGGTTTAATTTCATGTCGTGTGTGTAAGTCTTTCCATTCAAGCACGCACCCACATTGAGCCTTCGCTCTTATTTGCAAGACCCGAGTAAGGGCTCATACACATATTCTATATACATATCTCCCTTCGGTTATTTCCCTTCAGTATTATCTTTACATTTCGGGTTTTCCCTTTGGAGTAGCATGAGTTTGCATTGCATCTACGCCATACCACGAGGTAGGACGCATATTGCATCAAAGCAAGCCCCGCTCGAATTCGCCCACGTAGTGTAGTGTTCATAACACACAAACTAGGTGGTTCGAAAAGGGATAAAAGAAAAGACTTAGGCACGTGCAAATCCACGTGATCTAAAACATGCAATCGCATTTTAAAGACCCGAAATAGACACCTCGAACCGCTTCGTAGACTTTGTCTCCAAAAACTCGATTTTTGCAAAGCGTACAGACTGACCCTTGCGCATCGGTGCAAGAAGGTCTGCGACGATAAGAGCTTACTTGCTCACAGTCACCACGTTTAGAAGTCAGTGTTAAATATATCTTCGCTAGCTTAAGTAAGCTAGCTGGCACGCCCTGTTTGCATACATAGGCCTTAGACACACGAGAGGATCCGCTCAGAGACCTGAAAAAGGCAAAGAGGCGGGGATTTTCGCGCGTCTACAGATGTGCAAGACATGGAACACCCCTGTGTGTTTGATCCCTCCCATTTCCATTGGGAGTTCAATGGATCCTAATGACCTAGACGCATTCCCATCGTATCCAGTGATAACGATGGGGCTTGGGTTCACTGAAGTCAAGGTGACTCTGATTTTATACACCACATGAAGTGGAAGAATGTTGAGCCCTCCTCCACCATCGACTAGGCACTTGTCCAGAGAGTGGTTGTTCAGAACCACCTCGATATGCAGGGCCTGGTTGTGGGATTCGTAGGGCCTATCTACATCATCTTCTGAGAAAGTGATGGGCGATTTTGCTCCTAATAAAGCCACTTGGGCAGACAGGGATTCCGAACTTATGTTCGAATCAACCTTGGCCCTTTCTAGAATTTTCTCTAACACAAGTCTATGCCTAGGCGAGGTTTGTATAAGCTCTAGGATAGACATGTGAATAGGAATCTTTGAAAGGTGGTTTTCGAAGTCATAAGGATTTAGGATGACTTTGTCCTTATCTGCTTTTGAAAGAACACTAGGGATACATGCTTTTGAGGGGTCAGGCACACTGACCACCTTTTTAGTACCTTGAAGGTGCGGGGGTTGATAGATCCTCCCGAATCTAGTCACTTCCCCCATGACCAGCCTAGGGTTCGTGCTAAATTTGGCTCTAAGGATGAGCTGAGGAGACCCTTGGAGTTTAAAAACTAGTTTTGCCGGGGATTCCACCTTTGGTGGTCCCCGAATGACGACTTGGGTGGGCTTCTTGTATAATACAAGAGTGGGCGCACAAGTGGGTCGACCAGACTCTGGTTTTTGCACTAGTTCCTTAGAAATGGTGAGGGTACATACCTCCTTTCCTTTCCCACTGCCACTGGCGTGTTTGGGAAAGGGTTCTTTGAAGATAGCTTGAGGTGGCTCAAGTTCCGCAGTGACCTGGAGCCGGCCTTCTGCTATCAAGTTCTCAATTTTATTTAAAAGGGAGAAGCAGCGTTTGGTATCATGGCCTTTGAGCCGATGATACTTGCAAAATCGGTTTAAATACCCCCCTTTGGAAGTGACTCCTTCGGGGATTTCAGGGAGTTCTATCATGCCCTGGGCAAGTAGGAGGTCTAGGACCTCCGACACAGGTTGCCCCAGCGGAGTGTACTCCCATTTTTCAACCGGTTTTTGAAAGTTTCGCTCCCTCTTATTTTCTAATTTTTCAAAATTTTTAGAAGTGCCTGCCATGCCTGGATCCACCCAGACATTGGCGATTTTATGGGGCTTTGCCCCTTTGTCCATCATGGGTAGCCCGTATGTGATGGGCTTTTCCAAGCGGGTTTTAGAAACGGCACTTCCTTTCCACAAGTGATCGTATGTCCCTTTTCGCAAGTTGGTTTCGAAAAGGGAGGCCTTTTTGATCAACTTATGGAAAGTTGAGATCTCATGGAGTGAGAGAAGGGTTTTTAACTCGCTTTTAAAGTTATCCAGGATGAGCATTACTGCGCATCCTTCGGATATGGGCTCTCGCACTTGGCCCAAAAGTGACCTCCATCTTATAATGAAGGCATGCACGTCTTCGTTCATGCCTTGCTTTGTATCCCTTAAGGTATTTAGAGTCGGCGTGACTTCTACGTTGTGTGCAAATCTTTGCATGAAGAAGTTCGCTAACTCTTCAGAAGTAGCGAACTGGCTTAAGTCGTACGAAGCTAGCCATTTGGCAGCTGTGCCTTTAAGGGATAAAGGAAACCAATACACCCATTTCATCGAGTCCTTTTTCTTTTTATGGGCTCGACATGAGAAAAGCTGCAAGTGAGACCTAGGGTCTCCCATGCCATCATACCGATGGAAGTTCGGTATTTCATCGTCACTGTCTGTTTCGTAATCCATAGGAAGGAAATCAGACAGGGCGTAGTTTCTTTTCTCTTTATTCTGCCCTTTCAGCAACTGCTGTAGGGCTTTACGGTCCTTTTGTGTGAAGGACTCGTGGTATTGGTTGCCTTCCATTACGGAGGCCTCTTTGTGCTTGCGAGGTTTTTCAGATTTTTTCTTAGACCTTTGTTCACCGTTCGATGAACACGAATCGCCTACTTCAGCCTCTTGGCTGAGAGCATCGATTTTGGCCTCAAACTCCCTTCTTAGGTCCTCGATTTCATCTAGTTTTATTTTGTTTTTGAAAATCCTCCTAGAGTGAGAACTTGATGCGCATGAGCCTTGGCTCGACACTTCACTTGGATTGGATTTTGACATGCTTTTCAAGCTTTTTCAAAATTTCTTAAGTACAAGCAAAGAAAAACAAGTTAAAAATGACACCTTTTTTAACAAAATTTTCGCAAACTTCTAACTTGAAACTCGATTTTTGAAAGGCTCACATCCCACCAGGTGTTCCAATCTCTGTAGACGCAGCGAAAATCCCCGCCTCTCGCCTTTTCAGGGCTTGGAGCGGATCCTCTCGTGTGTCTACGGCCTATTTATATAAACAAGGCGTCCCAACTAGCTTACCTAAGCTAGCGAAGATATATTTTAAACTGACTTTTAATTGTGGCGACTGTGAGCAAGTGAGCTCTTGTCGTCGTAGACCTTCTTGCACCGATGCGCAAGGGTCAGTCTGTACGCTTTGAAAAATCGAGTTTTGGGGTGAAGAAAGCCTACGAAGCGATTCGAGGTGTCTAATTCGGGTCTTTTAGATATGATTGCAGATTTTAGATCACGTGGATTTGCACGTGCCTAAGGCTTTCTTTTTATCCCTTTATGGGCCACCTAGTTTGTGTGTTATGAACACTCCACTACATGGGCGAATTTGAGCGGGAATACAGGGCTTGCTTCGATGCAATATGCGTCCTACCTCGTGGTATGGCGTAGATGCAATGCAAACTCACGCTACTCCAAAGGGAAAACCCGAATGTAAAGACAATACCGAAGGGAAATAACCGAAGGGAAATGACTTGTAATGTAAATGCCGAAGGGAGATATGTATATAGAGTATGTATATGCGCCCTTACTCGGGTCTTGCAAATAAGAGCGAAGGCTCAATGTGGGTGCGTGCTTGAATTGAAAGACTTACACACACGACATGAAATTAAACCCAAATATAACTTGCAGTACGACCTTGGTTAAGGTCTTTGGGAATAAGAGTGAAAGCTCAATGTGTGTGAGTGCTTGAATTGAAGTACTACGCACACAACATGAAATTAAACCCAAATAGTATAACACAGCCCTTACTTGGGTCTTTCAAATAAGAGCGAAGGCTCAATGTGTGTGAGTGCTTGAATTGAAAGACTTACACACACGACATGAAATGAAAGCCCAAATAGTATAACACAGCCCTTACTTGGGTCTTTCAAATAAGAGCGAAGGCTCAATGTGTGTGAGTGCTTGAATTGAAAGACTTACACACACGACATGAAATGAAAACCCAAATAGTATAACACGACCCTTACTTGGGTCTTTCAAATAAGAGCGAAGGCTCAATGTGTGTGAGTGCTTGAATTGAAAGACTTACACACACAACATGAAATGAAAGCCCAAATAGTATAACATGGCCCTTACTTGGGTCTTTCAAATAAGACCGAAGGCTCAATGTGTGTGAGTGCTTGAATTGAAAGACTTACACACATGACATGAAATGAAAACCGAAATAGTATAGCTCGGCCCTTACTTGGGTCTTTCAAATAAGAGCGAAGGCTCAATGTGTGTGAGTGCTTGAATTGAAAGACTTACACACACGACATGAAATGAAAACCCAAATAGTATAGCTCGGCCCTTACTTGGGTCTTTCAAATAAGAGCGAAGGCTCAATGTGTGTGAGTGCTTGAATTGAAAGACAACACACCCAACTTAAGCAAAACCCTACGAAAATTAAAGTATATATATATGTTTATGTATTAGGGGCTGATTAGGCCCGTGTGTGTTCAAAATCATGCACAACTAAGAGAGTGCACGTGTGTGGGTGTGCCATGCCACGTTATTACAAGCGGGGGGAGACTATGCTCCGTTATTACAACCCCGTATCGAATTGAATCTTAAGTAAGTATACAACTAAGGACCGAGTTAGGCACTTACTAATAGCTAGTCCGAAGATGCCTTGCTTGAGCACGGGCTTGGCCTTCGCCTTGGGCTGCAAGAGGGAGCTCCGCGAAGTTGAACGGCAAGGGGGTTGCTGTGCTGGGCTCGACATGTGCTCTGGTTCCAGGCTCTCCTTAGCTTTCCTGGTCCTGTCTGGATTAGGCCAAGCTGCTTCGGGCTTCCAAAACATGTTTTAAAAGGTTTTCAAAAACCATATTACATATTTTTGAAATATAAAGTTTAAAACATATATACAGGGTTGTTTGGAAGGCTTCTGGGTTTCCAGACTCAAAATAGCCCTTTGGGTCTGCTTTTACAAAACCAGATAGATTTGAGAAATTCGTGGGATTTCGGGGTGTTTACAAAAGGGAACCAATACACCCATTTCATCGAGTCCTTTTTCTTCTTATGGGCTCGACGCGAGAAAAGCTGCAAGTGAGACCTAGGGTCTCCCATGCCATCATACCGATGGAAGTTCGGTAATTCATCGTCATTGTCTGTTTCGTAATCCATAGGAAGGAAATCAGACAGGGCGTAGCTTCTTTTCTCTTTGTTTTGCCCTTTCAGCAGCTGCTGTAGGGCTTTACGGTCCTTTTGTGTGAAGGACTCGTGGTATTGGTTGCCTTCCATTACGGAGGCCTCTTGGTGCTTGCGAGGTTTTTCAGATTTTTTCTTAGGCCTTTGTTCACCATTTGATGAACACGAATCGCCTACTTCAGCCTCTTGGCTGAGAGCATCGATTTTGGCCTCAAACTCCCTTCTTAGGTCCTCGATCTCATCTAGTTTTATTTTGTTTTTGAAAATCCTCCTAGAGTGAGAACTTGATGCGCATGAGCCTTGGCTTGACACTTCACTTGGATTGGATTTTGATATGCTTTTCAAGCTTTTTCAAAATTTCCTAAGTACAAGCAAAGAAAACAAGTTAAAAACTGTAAACACCCCAAATCTTCTATTTTCAAAAACTCTCAAAACACCAAAAAGCTCGTTTGAGCCAAAACGACGACCTGTTTTGAAATGTGAAAACAGGTACAAAAGGCAAAAGAAGACCCTAGGCCCGAAGAGGATTCAAGCCCAGAGCTTCAGAAGCCACTCCCTGATAAAAAAACAAAAGAAAGCAGAGCCCATTTGATGAAAAGCTCAACGGAGTCCAGAACGGCGAGACGGAGTCCGGACGACAAAGTTGGGGAAAACCCAGCACCAGACGGAGCGCTGATGAAGCCAGTGCCCGCACAGATCGTTCGCCTCGAGAAGCCAAGAAGGACTGTCCGAAGAAATTTTGATTTGGATCTGGACCATATATATCCAGATCCAAATCCATGTAATGAATAGTGTTTGGATTTGGGCCAATCCAAATAGTGTTTGGGTCGATCCAAATAGTGTTTGGATTTGGATTGGATCCAAATAGTGTTTGGATTGGATCGGATCTGGATCAAAATATCCAGATCCGTATCCATAAAAATATTGGGTTTGGATCGGATACAGATCTCAAAATATCCGAGATCCAATATCCATATCCAAATAGTGTTTGGATTTGGGTATGGATCCAAACCCCAAACCCAAACCCAAATCCAAGACCCACCTCAAATCTCTATAAATAGAGGTGAGGGGGTCCATGTAAAGGGTTCATGCAAATATTTGGGAGGAGAGAGAGGGAGTGATAGACCTAGCCATGTGGGCTCATGGGGTGAGGTGGGTTCAAGCCATGTGGGCTAAGTGGGTCTAGACCAAGTGGCTGCAACCAAGGTGGGCTGGACCAAGTGGCTGCAACCATGGAGACGTGGGCTCAAGCCAAGAAGGACCGGCTCCAAGAGGTAAGCCTAACCTAACCTAGCCATTCTCTCTACATCCCTCTAAACCTAACCCCAACCTAGCCTAGGTTCGAACCTACCTAACCCCAACTGAACCTAACCCTAACTAAGCCTAGCCCTAACCCAACCTAGGTTCGACCAAACCTAACCCTAGACTTGAACCAACCTAAACCTAACCGGACCGCGCCTGCCGTGCGCACCCTGACGCTGTCCGCGCGCCCTGACGCTATCCCGCGCCCTGACACCACACCGCGCCCTGCTGCCTGCCGCGCGCCCCCTCGCCTGCTTGCACGCCCCGCGCCGCAGCGCGTCCTGCGCCACAGCGCGCCACGTGCCACTGCTGCCGCGTCAGGCGCCCGTCTGCTGCGCCAGGCGCCCAACAGTAGCGCCAGCCATCCGACCACCTCCCTACTGATTTGATCACCCCCCCTGCTGACCTAACCTGCACCCTGGCCGTGACCTGCACCCTAGGACAGACCCTAGGACAGACCCTACACAGCCCCCGTCTTGGCCGAACCTTAGTTCCCCTAAGACCCTAACCGTGCCTCATAGAACCTCTCTCAAAGCCACCTAGGATAACCCCCTCTTGGCTGCCCAAGGTGAACCGTGAGCTCACGTGCAAGCAAGTTGAACATGGACCAGCTATTTGTAAGTGTCTAAACTTGGTCTATTACATTAACTTGCTTTATATTCAATTAAATTTTGATACGGGGTTGTAGTAAAGGAGCTTCGTCTCCCCCCGATTGTAATAACGTGGTTTGACACACTGTAAACACCCCAAATCTTCTATTTTTCAAAAACTCTCAAAACACCAAAAAGCTCGTTTGAGCCAAAACGACGACCTGTTTTGAAATATGAAAACAGGTATAGAAGGCAAAAGAAGACCCTAGGCCCGAAGAGGATTCAAGCCCAGAGCTTCAGAAGCCACTCCCTGATAAAAAAACAAAAGAAAGCAGAGCCCATTTGATGAAAAGCTCAACGGAGTCCAGAACGGCGAGACGGAGTCCGGACGACAAAGTTGGGGAAAACCCAGCACCAGACGGAGCGCTGATGAAGCCAGTGCCCGCACAGATCGTTCGCCTCGAGAAGCCAAGAAGGACTGTCCGAAGAAATTTTGATTTGGATCTGGACCATATATATCCAGATCCAAATCCATGTAATGAATAGTGTTTGGATTTGGGCCAATCCAAATAGTGTTTGGGTCGATCCAAATAGTGTTTGGATTTGGATTGGATCCAAATAGTGTTTGGATTGGATCGGATCTGGATCAAAATATCCAGATCCGTATCCATAAAAATATTGGGTTTGGATCGGATACAGATCTCAAAATATCCGAGATCCAATATCCAGATCCAAATAGTGTTTGGATTTGGGTATGGATCCAAACCCCAAACCCAAACCCAAATCCAAGACCCACCTCAAATCTCTATAAATAGAGGTGAGGGGGTCCATGTAAAGGGTTCATGCAAATATTTGGGAGGAGAGAGAGGGAGTGATAGACCTAGCCATGTGGGCTCATGGGGTGAGGTGGGTTCAAGCCATGTGGGCTAAGTGGGTCTAGACCAAGTGGCTGCAACCAAGGTGGGCTGGACCAAGTGGCTGCAACCGTGGAGACGTGGGCTCAAGCCAAGAAGGACCGGCTCCAAGAGGTAAACCTAACCCCAACCTAGCCTAGGTTCGAACCTACCTAACCCTAACTGAACCTAACCCTAACTGAACCAACCTAACCCTAACTGAACCCTAACTAGACCTAACCTAACCCCAACCGCCTCAAACCATCCCTAACAAACCCCAACAACTTCACCCCGGCCGGCCGTGAGCAACCAGCGCCTGCCGCGCGCCCTGAGTCCTGCCGCGCGCCCCTGTTGCCTGCCGCGCCACGCGCCACAGCGCTCCCTGCTGCCTGCCGCGCGCCCCCTCGCCTGCCTGCACGCCCCGCGCCGCAGCGCGTCCTGCGCCACAGCGCGCCCCGCGCCACTGCAGCCGCGTCAGGCGCCCGTCTGCTGCGCCAGGCGCCCAACGGCCGCGCCAGCCACCCGACCACCTCCCTGCTGATTTGACCACCCCCCTGCCGACCTAACCTGCACCCTGGCCGTGACCTGCACCCTAGGACAGACCCTAGGACAGACCCTACACAGCCCCATCTTTGCCGAACCTTAGTTCCCCTAAGACCCTAATCGTGCCCCATAGAACCTCCCTCAAAGCCCCCTAGGATAACCCCCTCTTGGCTGCCCAAGGTGAACCGTGAGCCCACGTGCAAGCAAGTTGAACATGGACCAGCTATTTGTAAGTGTCTAAACTTGGTCTATTACATTAACTTGCTTTATATTCAATTAAATTTTGATACGGGGTTGTAGTAAAGGAGCTTCGTCTCCCCCCGATTGTAATAACGTGGTTTGACACACCCACACACACATGCACTTGAGCCTTTCCGCTCTTAGTCGTACACTTCTTGCACACACACGGGCCTAACAAGCCCTTAATATATAGTTATATTTACATATTTTAAGTCAAGGGGGTTTTTAATTAAGTCGTGTGTGTTGTCTTTCCATTTTCCACACGCACACACATTGAGCCTTCGCTCTTACTCCCAAGACCTTAGTAAAGGCCTTATTGCAGTTATATTTGGGTTTCATTTATGTCGTGTGCGTAGTACTTCAATTCTACACTCACACACATTGAGCTTTCGCTCTTACTCCCAAGACCTTAGTCAAGGCATACTGCAATTTATATTTGGGTTTCATTTCATGTCGTGTGTGTAAGTCTTTCAATTCAAGCACGCACACACATTGAGCCTTCGCTCTTATTTACAAGACCCAAGTAAGGGCCCCTACATATACTCTATATAAAGTATTTCTTTCGGCTACGTCTTTAAGATTCGGGTTTTAAGGTTCAAGTCGTGTGCGTTGTCTTTCAATATATACACGACACACACTTACACAATTGAGCCTTTCCGCTCTTAAGATATAGCCATATTTCCCCTTCCGCTATTTACTTTACAAGTCATTTCCCTTCGGCTATTTACTTTACAAGTCATTTCCCTTCGGCAATTTCCCTTCGGCATTGTCTTTTAATTTCGGGTTTTCCCTTTGGAGTAGCGTGAGTTTGCATTGCATCTACGCCATACCACGAGGTAGGACGCATATTGCATCGAAGCAAGCCCCGTACTCCCGCTCAAATTCGCCCCATGTAGTGGAGTGTTCATAACACACACCTAGGTGGCCCATAAAGGGATAAAAAGAAAGACTTAGGCACGTGCAAATCCACGTGATCTAAAATCTGAGAATCGTATAAACCCGAATCAAATCGTGCAAAACTTAGGGTCGTCCAACCCTTACAAAGTCAAAATCGCCCAAATGCATGGTTTTCAAAAGGTTTTAAAACACTTCTTCATTCAAAATATATTTTGAGTTAAACTTGTTTCAAAACGAAGTCTCTAAGCGTACAGACTAACCCTTGCGCATCGGTGCAAGAAGGTCTGCGACGTAAAAATCCCGCTTGCCTACAATCGCCTTTCAAAAGTCAGATTGTTTTCAAAACATACTTTGCTAGTTAAAGTAAACTAGCTGGCACGCCCATAAAGCGAAGTAGATTGCGAAAAGGTTCACTTCAGGCCTAAGAACCCGCAAGTGAAAATTTTCGGTGTCTACACACACCCACACACACGTGCACTTGAGCCTTTCCGCTCTTAGTCGTACACTTCTTGCACACACACGGGCCTAACAAGCCCTTAATATATCGTTATATTTATATATTTTAAGTCAAGGGGGTTTTTATTTAAGTCGTGTGTGTTGTCTTTCCATTTTCCACACGCACACACATTGAGCCTTCGCTCTTACTCCCAAGACCTTAGTAAAGGCCTTATTGCAGTTATATTTGGGTTTCATTTATGTCGTGTGCGTAGTACTTCAATTCTACACTCACACACATTGAGCTTTCGCTCTTACTCCCAAGACCTTAGTCAAGGCATACTGCAATTTATATTTGGGTTTCATTTCATGTCGTGTGTGTAAGTCTTTCAATTCAAGCATGCACACACATTGAGCCTTCGCTCTTATTTACAAGACCCAAGTAAGGGCCCCTACATATACTCTATATAAAGTATTTCTTTCGGCTACGTCTTTAAGATTCGGGTTTTAAGGTTCAAGTCGTGTGCGTTGTCTTTCAATATATACACGACACACACTTACACAATTGAGCCTTTCCGCTCTTAAGATATAGCCATATTTCCCCTTTCGCTATTTACTTTACAAGTCATTTCCCTTCAGCTATTTACTTTACAAGTCATTTCCCTTCAGTCATTTCCCTTCGGCAATTTCCCTTCGGCATTGTCTTTTAATTTCGGGTTTTCCCTTTGGAGTAGCGTGAGTTTGCATTGCATCTACGCCATACCACGAGGTAGGACGCATATTGCATCGAAGCAAGCCCCGTACTCCCGCTCAAATTCGCCCCATGTAGTGGAGTGTTCATAACACACACCTAGGTGGCCCATAAAGGGATAAAAAGAAAGACTTAGGCACGTGCAAATCCACGTGATCTAAAATCTGAGAATCGTACAAACCCGAATCAAATCGTGCAAGACTTAGGGTCGTCCAACCCTTACAAAGTCAAAATCGCCCAAATGCATGGTTTTCAAAAGGTTTTAAAACACTTCTTCATTCAAAATATATTTTGAGTTAAACTTGTTTCAAAACGAAGTCTCTAAGCGTACAGACTGACCCTTGCGCATCGGTGCAAGAAGGTCTGCGACGTAAAAATCCCGCTTGCCTACAATCGCCTTTCAAAAGTCAGATTGTTTTCAAAACTGTAGACGCGCGAAAATCCCCGCCTCTTCGCCCCTTTCGTGGCTTGGAGTGGATCTTATCGTGCGTCTAAGGCCTATGTATACAAATAGGGCGTGCCAGCTAGCTTACTTAAGCTAGCGAAGATATATCAACACTGACTTCTAAACGTGGCGACTGTGAGCAAGTGAGCTCTTGTCGTCGCAGACCTTCTTGCACCGATGCGCAAGGGTCAGTCTGTACGCTTTTGCAAAAATCGAGTTTTGGGGAGAAAGTCTACGAAACGGTTCGAGGTGTCTATTTCGGGTCTTTAAGATGCGATTGCATGTTTTAGATCACGTGGATTTGCACGTGCCTAAGTCTTTTCTTTTATCCCTTTTCGGGTCGCCTAGTTTGTGTGTTATGAACACTCCACTACATGGGCGAATTCGAGCGGGGGTTGCTTCGATGCAATATGCGTCCTACCTCGTGGTATGGCGTAGATGCAATGCAAACTCACGCTACTCCAAAGGGAAAACCCGAAATGTAAAGACAATACGGAAGGGAAATAACAGAAGGGAAATAACCGAAGGGAAATAACCGAAGGGAAATAACCGAAGGGAGATACGTATATATCTTATGTATATGAGCCCTTACTCGGGTCTTGCAAATAAGAGCGAAGGCTCAATGTGGGTGCGTGTTTGAATTGAAAGACTTACACACACGACATGAAATTAAACCCAAATATAAATTGCAGTATGGCCTTGACTAAGGTCTTGGGAGTAAGAGCGAAGGCTCAATGTGTGTGAGAGTGTTTAAATTGAAGTACTACACACACGACATAAATGAAACCCAAATATAACTGCAATAAGGCCTTTACTAAGGTCTTGGGAGTAAGAGCGAAGGCTCAATGTGTGTGAAAGTGCTTGAATTGAAAGACTTACTCACACGACAAGAAATAAAACCCAAATAGTATAGGTCGGCCCTTACTTGGGTCTTTCAAATAAGAGCGAAAGCTCAATGTGTGTGAGAGTGTTTAAATTGAAAGACTTACTCACACGACATGAAATGAAACCCAAATAGTATAGGTCAGCCCTTACTTGGGTCTTTCCAATAAGAGCGAAAGCTCAATGTGTGTGAGAGTGTTTAAATTGAAAGACAACACACCCAACTTAAACAAAACCCTTCGGAAATGAAATATATACGTACACTTATATATTAGGGGCTGATTAGGCCCGTGTGGGTTTGAAATTGTGCACGACTAAGAGAGTGCACGTGTGTGGTTGTGCCAAGCCACGTTATTACAAGCGGGGGGAGACTATGCTCCGTTATTACAACCCCGTATCAAATTGAATTTCAAGCAAGTGTATGATCAAAGACCGAGTTTAGAAACTTACAAGTAGCTGGTCCGTAGAGGTCTTGCTTGGGCGTGGCCTTGGCTTTGGGCTGCAAATGGGAGCTCCGCGAAGGTGTGTGACCAAGAGTGCTGGCCGGCTGCAAATGGAGCGCGGGATGGACGCCTCGAAGGGGACCGGTGGCAAGTGGGCGGCGCCTCCAAGTAGGGAGTTTAGAGTGGCTGACTAAGTGGGTCTTAGGGTCACTAGGGAAGTTAGGGACTTAGGGAAAATGGCCCTAAAAGGTGAGCTAGTGGGAAGGCCAAATAGGACACCTAGGGGGGGATCGGCCGAATGGGAGATGGTGGCTGAGCAGTGGCCAGCCACTTGGGTTATCCTAGGTTCGGCTAGGCTTAGGTGGTGGCGGCAAAGGGGTGGAGCTAAAGGGGAAGATGGGTGGTTAAGAGTGGAGAGGTGGTAGAGAGTGGTTTTGAGGGAGTTAGGGGAACTTACCGAATGGGAAGGAGTGGCGGCAAAGGTGGCTGTCGGCTGGTGGAAGATGGGAGAAAGAGAGGGCCCGGCTGAGTGAGGTGGTGGTGTCCGGCTGGGGGGGCAGTGATGGTGGACGGAAGAGGGAGAGTGGCGGAGCAGGTGGCGGCTGGTGGGGCTGGAGCTGCTGGGAAGACGGGTGAGAGATGGGAGAAGGAGAGGGCCCGGCTGGGTGGTGGAGTGGTTCCCACTTGGAAAACCCGCCCACAATGAGGGGGGTTTAAATAGGGGATGGGTAGGTCGGTTAGGGCTGCGTTGTGGGTAGTGGTTAGGTGGTTTAGGTAGGGTAGTATGTAGATAAGGTGGGCTGGTTGGGGTTGGGCCAGATATTTTAAAACTAGGGGTTTGGGAAAATCGTGGGCTAAGGGTGGTTTAGGGCTAGGTTAGGTGGTTGGGTTTTAGGGTGAGGTTTAGTGAGCTAGGTTAGGTGGTTTAGGCTAGGTTTAGGCTAGGATTAGGGAAATTAATCTAGGTTTAGGGAAGGATTAGGGGAGTGGGTTAGGTGATTAGGTTGGGATTAGGCCGGGATTAGGGAAGTGGGTTAGGTGATTAGGTTCAGATTAGGGGTGGATTAGGGGTTTAGGCTAGGTTTAGGCATTTTGGGTTAGGTTTAGGTGAAGGAGCTCCCTTAGCATGGCCCATAGACCTTGATCACCCCATGTTGGTGCAGCCCTAGGTTAGGTTTTAGCTAATTACAAGCTTAAACCCACTCAATTAGGCTAACCCACATGATTAACCCAAACTTGACACACAAGTCAAGCTTAATACAACCCTCTTGATATTTTTCACCCCCACTCTCTCTCATGCCCAATATCCCACGTGAATTTCAAGTGGGCCCCACCTCCATTTATGAGAAGGTGATGTGGGCCATGGATATGGATATTGGATTGGATCTCTGGATCCAAATCCAAATCCAAGTCCACATATGGGTTTGGATTGGAATCTGGATATATATGGTCCAGATCCAATCCAAACTGAACTCTGACTCCTTCGAGCTGGGTTCGAAACGGACGATTCGTGCGGGGCCTGACAGCATCAGTACTCCGTCTGCGTTGGGTCTTCGCCAACATGGTCGTCCGCCTCCGTTTCTGCCTTCCGGAGATGACTTCAAATGATATTTTGGTAAGAACAGGGTCTTGGACGTTCGAGATCCTGGGGTGTGAATCAGATACAAGAGTTGCTGCGCCGGGCTCGACAGGTGCTCCGGTTCCGGGCTCTTCTTGGCTCTCCTGGTCCTGTCTTAATCGAGCCAAGCCACTTCGGGGTTTCAAAAACATGTTTTAAAAAGGGTTTTCAAAAGCCATATCATATGTTTTTTGAAAGATGTAGTTTAAAACATATATACAGGGTTGTCTGGAAGGCTCCTGGGTTTCCAGACTCAAAAATGGCCCTTTGGGGCTGCTTTGTATAAAACCAGATGGATTTTGAGAAATTCGTGGGATTTCGGGGTGTTTACAGATGCCCCTCTTTGGCCTTGTCCAAATAGATAAGGGCAAAGATGACAAACACCCCTTTTGATGTCTCCCTAGATCTAGCCACGAAGAATATGGGATCGTCCCATTTTAGCAAAATCTCAATTTTACAAACTCTGGTAGGAGGAGATATCACGCCAAAGGGTTCACTTATGAAATCTGGTCCTAAATGGGATCATGTTCATGCAAGTACCATGCGTGGAATGCAGATGACATGGGTGTGGTGCCAAGAGTGGCGACCTTCCAGAGACCAGGTGTGGTCGAACTCTAGAGACTTACAAGGCCTACTGCTCAAAGTGAGCAAAAACCCTATGCTGTTCGATGTTCGGTTTTCAAAACTTATTTACAAAAGCTATTTACAAAAAGGGACAATTGTCTTGAGCCTCGATCCTAAGGATCTCGAGCTCTTCGTGCTTGCCCTTGTTTGAGTCTTAACACTCGCTTATCTAGCGGAGATTTTATAAGAAAACAAGCTTCATTTCAAATCCCTACGCCTTACTCGAAAGGTCGAATTCTCAAACAAGATGAAATTCAAGTAAGTAAATCCTATTTTTACTTTAGGATTCCTCGAAATGAACTATGTTTAGTTTGGGATAAGCCAGGGATGGGAAAGAGATACCACGGTCCCTTCTGAAGCGTCCCGTGGTTTAAGGCATAGAAGGCGGAAAACTGCTCTTTTTGAGCTTTTTGGCCTCTTTTTCCTTTTTTATAGAGGGTCTCCCTTTGGGAGTATTTTTTCTTTAATCCCTCTTTTTATAAGAGAATCGATTTTTCTTTTTCAAGTCTGGTTTCTTTCTTTTGGAAAGAGACTTTAAATGGGAAATTCCCTTTTGATTTGGGCCTTTGTTTTCCTTTTGGAAGGAGAAAAGAAGAGGGGAGGACTTATCCCAAGCCTACACTCGATCCATTCCAGATCAGCCTATTTAGAAATAGCACGTACTACTTGCAAGTATCTTGCTATGTTGAACTAGGCCCTTCTTTGTAAGATGAAGGATTTTGAAATGCAACCACGATTTTGAAAACTCCACTCTTTCACAAGTGCGAATTCTCTCACTTAGGGTCACACGAATTGCTTTTGCACCTTATTCACACGTCTCAGGGCAGCTATCCCTGTAAAGTTTTCGAAAACTGGAATTTAATCCAGATCCTACATATGATACTTCTTTAAGTATTGAATATTGATAGGATCTGCTAAATTCCTACCTTCTACATCGATCAACCAATACGAATTATTCGTAGTGGTTGCTCGTACAACATAGGGTCCATCCCAGTTGGGGCGCCACTTGCCTAGGGGGTGTGGGCCACGATGGTGGATGGTTTTCAAGACCAGATCTCCCACTTCAAAGTGGCGAGGTCTCATGTGTTTCCTATAATGTCGGGCTATCCTTTGCCGGTATGCACGAGCATGATCCATAGCAAGGAGTCGCCTCTCATCTAGCAAATCTAGTTCGGCCATCCTAGCATGCTGAAGCGTCTCTAGGGGGAGGTCGAGTGCAATGGATGTATGGAATGAATGCAGTTGGGTATGAATGGGAAGAATGGCGTTTGTGCCATAGACCAATTCGAATGGTGTGGCATTCGTGGGAGTCCGAATGGAAGTCCTATAAGCCCATAAGGCTTCATCCAGCTTCTCATGCCACCTCCTACCCTTCTCTAAGGTCTTCTCAATGATACCAATGAGAGTCTTGTTTGTGGCTTCGGCTTGGCCGTTGCCTTGCGGGTAGTAGGGCGAGGAGAAGTGGTGAGTTATGCCATACGTGTTGCACAACTTAACCATCCGCTCGTTCTTGAATGGGGTACCATTATCAGACACAAGGTCTCGTGGAACCCCAAATCGAGCCAAGATATTCCTCCGGATGAAAGCCACCACATGTTGCCCCATTACATTCGTTAGGGAAATGGCTTCCACCCACTTGGAGAAATACTCCGTGGCTGCTAAAATAAAACGATGCCCATTCGAGGCCTTTGGAAATATGGGGCCTACAATGTCAAACGCCCACATGGTAAATGGCCAGGGGCTGACCACGGAATGCAATGCTGATGAAGGGATATGAATGGCGTGCCCATGCACTTGACATGGATGACACTTCCTAACATGATCGTGACAATCCTTTTTCAGGGTGGACCAAAAATAACCCCCTCTAAGTATTTTCATCGCCATCATGTTGGCATTAACATGACCTCCACATTCTCCATCGTGGAACTCGTGCATCACTATCCTAGCCTCCTCTAGGTCGATACACCTAAGCAGAATGCCGGTAAAACTCTTTTTGTATAAGACCCCACCCAGAATGGTGTATCGGGTCGAAATCTTACGAATGAATGCCCTATCTTTGGATGTGGCATCCTCGGTGAACCCCCATTTTCTAAAAATTGTTTTATGTCATAGAACCAGGGTTTTTCAATAGACTCTGGGTTGTTTTGGCAAATATCTAAGTCGTGTGTGGATGGATGGGGCGCATGCCATATTTCCAAAGATCTGGTCCCTGAAATGGGATCGACCTTCAGGGCTGAACCCAAGGAGGAGAGGGCATCGGCGATGCCATTGTCCTCTCTTCCCACGTGTGTGAGCTTACACGACTGGAAAGATTGGACCAATCGAGTGGCCAACTCGTGATATGGAAGTAGTTTCTCATTACGTACTTGCCAAATTTTTAAAACCTGGTTTATGACAAGGAGCGAATCTCCAAAGACCTCGATGCATGATGCCCCTAGAGTTTTCGAAATCCTTAAGCCTTGTATGAGTGCTTCATACTCAGCTACGTTGTTGGAACATTCGAAATCTAAGCGGACTGCTATGGGAATCTCGCCCTTTTCAGGGGAGATTAGGATGATCCCGGCACCAGCCCCTCGTTGGTTTCGTGCCCCGTCGAAGTGCATCTTCCACACTTGGTTTTCGAAAGAATTTGCCAAAATGTGGTTTTGAAAATGGTTTTGCAATATGCCTTCATCAGGCATTTCGACAAGAGTGGGATATGCGTCCTCCAAGGGGAAGTCAGCCACGTAATCTGCTAGGGCTTGCCCCTTAACGAAGATCTGGTGATGGTATTTTAGATCATACTCCATTAGAAGGAGTTGCCATTTGCCCAATCTACCCGTGAGAATGGGTTTTTCGAACAAGTGCTTGATTGGATCAAGCTTGGACACTATCCAGATCTCATGATCTAGGAAGTAGTGTCTGAATTTCTGGCAGGCCCAGACTAGGGCCAAGCACGTCTTCTCCATGGCTTGATAATTTCGTTCATAAGCCAAGAGAGTTTTCGAAATATAGTAGATGGCATACTCCTTATGGGTGTCATCCTCGTATTGAGCCAACAGGGCTCCTAAAGCGTTTATATGCACGGAGATGTATAATAAAAGCGGTTTTCCTTGCTTTGGAGGATTCAAAACGGGGGGATTAACCAAGTATGCCTTCAGTCTCTCGAAGGACTTTTGGCATTCGTCATCCCATAAGAATTTCGTACCCTTCCTCAACAGTTTGTTGAAGGGTTCGCATCTAGTTGCCAGATTCGATATGAATCGGCGCACAGATTGTAATCGACCCTGGAGGCTACGGACTTGGGTGAGATTGGAGGGTGGAGCCATGTCTATGATGGCTCGACACTTAGAGGGGTCGACTTCTATTCCCCTTTGGCTTACCATAAAGCCTAGAAGCTTTCCTGATTCTACCCCGAACACACATTTTTGAGGGTTTAGCTTTACTTTGTAAAGCCTAAGCCTTTCGAAGATTTTTTGTAAACATTCGATATGGGTGCATCGGGTTTTGGATTTTGCCAAGAGATCATCTACATACACTTCTACAAGCTCGTGAATTTGATCATGGAAGATCGTGTTCATGGCTCGTTGGTATGTTGCGCCGGCATTTTTCAAACCAAAGGGCATGACTGTATAGCAGTACGTGCCCCATGGGGTTGTGAAGGCGGTCTTACCCTGATCTCGTGGGCTTAGTTTGATTTGATTATAGCCTGAATAGCCATCCATGAATGAAAACATTTCATGATTTGCAGTACTATCGACTATCAAATCTATGTTTGGTAAAGGATAATTATCCTTTGGAGTGGCTTTATTCAGGTTTCTGAAATCGATGCATATTCGAATTTTCCCATTGGTTTTTCGAACTACAACGATATTTGATAACCAATCAGAATACGCAATGGGTTTTATAAATCCGGCTTTTAGCAGATCTTCTAAACCCTCTTTGACTTGCGTGTGTACATTCGGGTGTATTTTCCTAAGCTTCTGCTTTATTGGTTTTACACCTACATCTAAGGGAAGACGATGCTCGACTATGCTGGGATCTATGCCCGGCATGTCTTCATACGTCCATGCAAACACATCTAAATAGGTCCGTAGAAATGCAATGAATGCTAACTTTTCAGTTTCATGCAAGCATGCGCCTATTTTGATGGTTTTGGGATTTGAATCATCCCCTAGGTTCACCTCTACGAAATCTCCTCCTACTGATTGGGAAGGTCTTTCAAAATCGAGAATTCTATGAAATTCTGGGAGCTCAGAAGTGGGATCTTCCTCAAGGGGATCCACTTCTGGGCTTCGATCATTCTCGTGGGCTATAGACCCGAGGGAATTTGATGCGTGGTTTTCAAAATAACCTGGTTTTGTATTTGAATTTTCAAGTGATTTCGAAATTTTTGGTCTGGCTATGCAGACGACGTTTCTTTCGAAATCCTTTTCTTTCGCCAAAGTCCTACCAGGAGCAGCTATGTACAAAATCTTTTTGGTATTTTCCAAATTTTCGATTTTTTTGGGTTTTTGTAAAACAAGAATTTTGGGAACTATACAAAGCACCCTTTTTTCGAGTTTTTGCTTTTCCATTGTTTTTGGTTTTTCTTGTTTTTCGATTTTTTTCGGATTTTAATTTTTCAAATGTTTTTGGTATTTTTAGAAAAAGGGATCTTCCGTCATACCTACAAAGGGAAAACACTATGGGTTAGACTCGGAATAGGAGGTCTAAACCATAGGTCTCTTCTAAGACAGGCTCCGGGGCACCCTTGACCCAAGTGGTCACAGGGGGTGGCTCCGGCGGTATTCGGGGAGTATAGCCGATCCCATATCGGCTTGGGTTGGCCCTAGGAAGGATGGGCTCTAGGAGACCCTGGTTTTGTGCCCCTAGACTCTTGTAGGGCGTGTAGCCCATGTTCAATAACATGTTCCACGACCTTTTGTTTTTTGAAAAGATGGGATATAAGTCGTGGTCCTGGAACATGCTATCGTCCATATTAGGCTCGTAGGGCCTTTTGTCCAGGGGTTTTGGAAGCAGGGAACGCTTGGGTTTTCCTAGGAGGATTAGAGTTGGGAGGGGGCCTGCTTTGGGCGGCCCCTTCACACATACAACCTTCCTAGGGCTGTTCAACACGAGCCGAGGTGGCTCAACCATAATTTGCCCCAGGTTAGCCTCATGGGCCTGGGAGCTCGATAAACAAGGGGAGTTTATGATCCCCTGAAGCTGTGGGTGACTCTCACCTAGGATCACCACGACTTGGTCCCTAAAAGGGATCTTGACACACTTGTGGAAGGTGGATGGCACAGCGCACAAACTGTGTATCCAGGGTCTTCCCAGCAACAGGTTATAATGGGGGTGGATGTCCAAGACATGGAACACCCCCGTGTGTTCGATCCCTCCCGTTTCCATTGGGAGTTCGATGGATCCTAAAGGCCTAGACGCATTCCCATCGTATCCAGTGATAACGATGGGGCTTGGGTTCACTGAAGTCAAGGTGACTCCGATTTTGTACGCCACGTGAAGTGGAAGGATGTTGAGCCCTCCTCCACCATCGACTAGGCACCTGTCCAGAGAGTGGTTGTTTAGAACCACCTCGATATGCAGGGCCTGGTTATGGGTTTCGTAGGGTCTATCTACATCATCTTCCGAAAAGGTGATGGGCGATTTTGCTCCTAACAAAGCCATTTGGGCAGACAAGGACTCCGGACTTATGTTCGAATCAACCTTGGCCCTTTCTAGAATTTTCTCTAAGACAAGTCTATGCCTAGGCGAGGTTTTGATAAGCTCTAGGATAGACATGTGAATAGGAATCTTTGAAAGGTGGTTTTCGAAATCATAAGGATTTAGGACGATTTTGTCCTTATCTGCTTTTGGCAGACCACTAGGGATACATGCTTTTGAGGGGCCAGGCACACTGACCACCTTTGAGCACCTTGAAGGTGCGGGGGTTGGTAGATCCTCCCGGATCTAGTGACTTCCCCCACGACCAGCCTAGGGTTCGCACTAAACTTGGCTCTAAGGATGAGCTGAGGAGAACCTTGGATTTTCAAAACTGGTTTTGCCGGGGTTTCCACTTTTGATGGTCCCCGAATGACGACTTGGGCGGGCCTCTTGTATAGTACAAGGATGGGCGCACAAGCAGGTCGACCAGGTTCGGGCTTTCGCGCTAGTTCCTTGGAAATGGTGAGGGTACATACCTCCTTTCCTTTCCCACTGCCACTGGCGTGTTTGGGAAAGGGTTCCTTGAAGATAGCTTGAGGTGGCTCAGATTCCGCAGTGACCTGGAGCCGGCCCTCCGCTATCAAGTTCTCAATTTTATTTAGAAGAGAGAAGCACCGTTTGGTATCATGGCCTTTGAGCCGATGATACTTGCAAAATCGGTTTAAATACCCCCCTTTGGACGTGACTCCTTCGGGGATTACAGGGAGTTCGATCATGCCCTGGGCAAGTAAGAGGTCTAGGACCTCCGACACAGGTTGCCCCAGCGGGGTGTACTCCCGTTTTTCAATTGGTTTTGAAAAATTGCGTTCTCTCTTATTTTCTATTTTTTCAAAATTTTTAGAAGTGCCCGCCATGCCTGGATCCACCCGGACATTGGCGATTTTATGGGGCTTTGCCCCTTTGTCCGTTGTGGGCAGCCCATGTGCGATGGGCTTTTCCACACGTGTTTTGGGAACGACACTTCCTTTCCATAAGTGGTCGTATGTCCCTTTTCGCAAGTTGGTTTCGAAAAGGGAGGCCTTTTTGATCAACTTATGGAAAGTTGAAATCTCATGGAGCGAGAGAAGGGTTTTTAACTCGCTTTTGAAATTATCCAGGATGAGCATTACTGCGCATCCTTCGGATATAGGCTCTCGCACTTGGACTAAAAGAGACCTCCATCTTATAATGAAGGCATGTACGTCTTCGTTCATGCCTTGCTTTGTATCCCTTAGGGTATTCAGGGTTGGCGTGACTTCCACGTTGTGTGCAAATCTTTGCATGAAGCAGTTCGCTAACTCTTCAAAAGTAGCGAACTGGCTTAAGTCGTAGGAAGCCAGCCATTTGGCAGCTGTGCCCTTAAGGGATAGAGGGAACCAATACACCCATTTCATCGAGTCCTTTTTCTTCTTATGGGCTCGACGTGAGAAAAGCTGTAAGTGAGACCTAGGGTCTCCCATGCCATCATACCGATGGAAGTTCGGTATTTCATCGTCACTGTCTGTTTCGTAATCCATAGGAAGGAAATCAGACAGGGCGTAGCTTCTTTTCTCTTTATTTTGCCCTTTCAGCAGTTGCTGTAGGGCTTTACGGTCCTTTTGTGTGAAGGACTCGTGGTATTGGTTGCCTTCCATTACGGAGGCTTCTTTTTGCTTGCGAGGTTTTTCAATTTTCTTTTTAGGCCTTTGTTCACCGTTTGATGAACACGAATCGCCTACTTCAGCCTCTTGGCTGAGAGCATCGATTTTGGCCTCAAATTCCCTTCTCAAGTCCTCGATTTCATCTAGTTTTATTTTGTTTTTGAAAATCCTCCTAGAGTGAGAACTTGATGCGCATGAGCCTTGGCTCGACACTTCACTTGGATTGGATTTTGACATGCTTTTCAAGCTTTTTCAAAATTTTCCTAAGTAAAAGCAAAGAAGACAAGTTAAAACGACACCTTTATAAAATTTTCGCAAAACTCCTACAAGTAAACTCGATTTTTGAAAAGGCTCAGGTCCCACCGGGCGTGCCAATCTCTGTAGACGCACGAAAATCCCCGCCTCTTCGCCCCTTTCGTGGCTTGGAGTGGATCTTATCGTGCGTCTAAGGCCTATGTATACAAATAGGGCGTGCCAGCTAGCTTACTTAAGCTAGCGAAGATATATCAACACTGACTTCTAAACGTGGCGACTGTGAGCAAGTGAGCTCTTGTCGTCGCAGACCTTCTTGCACCGATGCGCAAGGGTCAGTCTGTACGCTTTTGCAAAAATCGAGTTTTGGGGAGAAAGTCTACGAAACGGTTCGAGGTGTCTATTTCGGGTCTTTAAGATGCGATTGCATGTTTTAGATCACGTGGATTTGCACGTGCCTAAGTCTTTTCTTTTATCCCTTTTCGGGTCGCCTAGTTTGTGTGTTATGAACACTCCACTACATGGGCGAATTCGAGCGGGGGTTGCTTCGATGCAATATGCGTCCTACCTCGTGGTATGGCGTAGATGCAATGCAAACTCACGCTACTCCAAAGGGAAAACCCGAAATGTAAAGACAATACGGAAGGGAAATAACAGAAGGGAAATAACCGAAGGGAAATAACCGAAGGGAAATAACCGAAGGGAGATACGTATATATCTTATGTATATGAGCCCTTACTCGGGTCTTGCAAATAAGAGCGAAGGCTCAATGTGGGTGCGTGTTTGAATTGAAAGACTTACACACACGACATGAAATTAAACCCAAATATAAATTGCAGTATGGCCTTGACTAAGGTCTTGGGAGTAAGAGCGAAGGCTCAATGTGTGTGAGAGTGTTTAAATTGAAGTACTACACACACGACATAAATGAAACCCAAATATAACTGCAATAAGGCCTTTACTAAGGTCTTGGGAGTAAGAGCGAAGGCTCAATGTGTGTGAAAGTGCTTGAATTGAAAGACTTACTCACACGACAAGAAATAAAACCCAAATAGTATAGGTCGGCCCTTACTTGGGTCTTTCAAATAAGAGCGAAAGCTCAATGTGTGTGAGAGTGTTTAAATTGAAAGACTTACTCACACGACATGAAATGAAACCCAAATAGTATAGGTCAGCCCTTACTTGGGTCTTTCCAATAAGAGCGAAAGCTCAATGTGTGTGAGAGTGTTTAAATTGAAAGACAACACACCCAACTTAAACAAAACCCTTCGGAAATGAAATATATACGTACACTTATATATTAGGGGCTGATTAGGCCCGTGTGGGTTTGAAATTGTGCACGACTAAGAGAGTGCACGTGTGTGGTTGTGCCAAGCCACGTTATTACAAGCGGGGGGAGACTATGCTCCGTTATTACAACCCCGTATCAAATTGAATTTCAAGCAAGTGTATGATCAAAGACCGAGTTTAGAAACTTACAAGTAGCTGGTCCGTAGAGGTCTTGCTTGGGCGTGGCCTTGGCTTTGGGCTGCAAATGGGAGCTCCGCGAAGGTGTGTGACCAAGAGTGCTGGCCGGCTGCAAATGGAGCGCGGGATGGACGCCTCGAAGGGGACCGGTGGCAAGTGGGCGGCGCCTCCAAGTAGGGAGTTTAGAGTGGCTGACTAAGTGGGTCTTAGGGTCACTAGGGAAGTTAGGGACTTAGGGAAAATGGCCCTAAAAGGTGAGCTAGTGGGAAGGCCAAATAGGACACCTAGGGGGGATCGGCCGAATGGGAGATGGTGGCTGAGCAGTGGCCAGCCACTTGGGTTATCCTAGGTTCGGCTAGGCTTAGGTGGTGGCGGCAAAGGGGTGGAGCTAAAGGGGAAGATGGGTGGTTAAGAGTGGAGAGGTGGTAGAGAGTGGTTTTGAGGGAGTTAGGGGAACTTACCGAATGGGAAGGAGTGGCGGCAAAGGTGGCTGTCGGCTGGTGGAAGATGGGAGAAAGAGAGGGCCCGGCTGAGTGAGGTGGTGGTGTCCGGCTGGGGGGGCAGTGATGGTGGACGGAAGAGGGAGAGTGGCGGAGCAGGTGGCGGCTGGTGGGGCTGGAGCTGCTGGGAAGACGGGTAAGAGATGGGAGAAGGAGAGGGCCCGGCTGGGTGGTGGAGTGGTTCCCACTTGGAAAACCCGCCCACAATGAGGGGGGTTTAAATAGGGGATGGGTAGGTCGGTTAGGGCTGCGTTGTGGGTAGTGGTTAGGTGGTTTAGGTAGGGTAGTATGTAGATAAGGTGGGCTGGTTGGGGTTGGGCCAGATATTTTAAAACTAGGGGTTTGGGAAAATCGTGGGCTAAGGGTGGTTTAGGGCTAGGTTAGGTGGTTGGGTTTTAGGGTGAGGTTTAGTGAGCTAGGTTAGGTGGTTTAGGCTAGGTTTAGGCTAGGATTAGGGAAATTAATCTAGGTTTAGGGAAGGATTAGGGGAGTGGGTTAGGTGATTAGGTTGGGATTAGGCCGGGATTAGGGAAGTGGGTTAGGTGATTAGGTTCAGATTAGGGGTGGATTAGGGGTTTAGGCTAGGTTTAGGCATTTTGGGTTAGGTTTAGGTGAAGGAGCTCCCTTAGCATGGCCCATAGACCTTGATCACCCCATGTTGGTGCAGCCCTAGGTTAGGTTTTAGCTAATTACAAGCTTAAACCCACTCAATTAGGCTAACCCACATGATTAACCCAAACTTGACACACAAGTCAAGCTTAATACAACCCTCTTGATATTTTTCACCCCCACTCTCTCTCATGCCCAATATCCCACGTGAATTTCAAGTGGGCCCCACCTCCATTTATGAGAAGGTGATGTGGGCCATGGATATGGATATTGGATTGGATCTCTGGATCCAAATCCAAATCCAAGTCCACATATGGGTTTGGATTGGAATCTGGATATATATGGTCCAGATCCAATCCAAACTGAACTCTGACTCCTTCGAGCTGGGTTCGAAACGGACGATTCGTGCGGGGCCTGACAGCATCAGTACTCCGTCTGCGTTGGGTCTTCGCCAACATGGTCGTCCGCCTCCGTTTCTGCCTTCCGGAGATGACTTCAAATGATATTTTGGTAAGAACAGGGTCTTGGACGTTCGAGATCCTGGGGTGTGAATCAGATACAAGAGTTGCTGCGCCGGGCTCGACAGGTGCTCCGGTTCCGGGCTCTTCTTGGCTCTCCTGGTCCTGTCTTAATCGAGCCAAGCCACTTCGGGGTTTCAAAAACATGTTTTAAAAAGGGTTTTCAAAAGCCATATCATATGTTTTTTGAAAGATGTAGTTTAAAACATATATACAGGGTTGTCTGGAAGGCTCCTGGGTTTCCAGACTCAAAAATGGCCCTTTGGGGCTGCTTTGTATAAAACCAGATGGATTTTGAGAAATTCGTGGGATTTCGGGGTGTTTACAAAAACATACTTTGCTAGTTAAAGTAAACTAGCTGGCACGCCCATAAAGCGAAGTAGATTGCGAAAAGGTTCACTTCAGGCCTAAGAACCCGTAAGTGAAAATTTTCGGTGTCTACAAAAACGAAACCTTTTTAACAAAATTTTTCGCAAGCTCCTAACTTAAAACTTGATTTTTGAAAGGCTCATGTCCCACCGGGCGTGCCAATCTCTGTAGACGCGCGAAAATCCCCGCCTCTGGCTTTCTCAGGACCTGGAGTGGATCCTCTCGTGTGTCTAAGGCCTATTTATATAAACAGGGCATGCCAGCTAACTTACCTAAGCTAGCGAAGATATATTTTAAATTGACTTCTAATCGTGGCGACTGTGAGCAAGTGAGCTCTTGTCGTCGCAGACCTTCTTGCACCGATGCGCAAGGGTTAGTCTGTATGCTTTTAAAAATCGAGTTTTAGGGTATAGAAAGCCTACGAAGCAGTTCGAGGTGTCTAATTCGGGTCTTTTAGATACGATTGCAGATTTTAGATCACGTGGATTTGTACGTGCCTAAGTCTTTCTTTTTATCCCTTGATGGGCCTCCTAAGTGTGTGTTTATGAACACTCCACTACATGGGGTGAATTTTGAGCGGGAGTATGGGGCTTGCTTTGATGCAATATGCGTCCTACCTCGTGGTATGCATAGATGCAATGCAAACTCACGCTACTCCAAAGGGAAAACCCGAATGTAAAGACAATGCCGAAGGGAAATAACCGAAGGGAAATGACTTGTAATGTAAATGCCGAAAGGGAGATATGTATATAGGGTATATACGTGCCCTTACTTGGGTCTTGCAACTAAGAGAGAAGGCTCAATGTGGGTGTGTGCTTGAATTGAGAGACTTACACACACGACATGAAATAAAACCCAAATATAACTTGCAGTATGGCCTTGATTAAGGTCTTTGGGAATAAGAACGAAAGCTCAATGTGTGTGAGTGCTTGAATTGAAGTACTACGCACACAACATGAAATTAAACCCAAATAGTATAACACGGCCCTTACTTGGGTCTTTCAAATAAGAGCAAAGGCTCAATGTGTGTGAGTGCTTGAATTGAAAGACTTACACACACGACATGAAATGAAAACCCAAATAGTATAGCTCGGCCCTTACTTGGGTCTTTCAAATAAGAGCGAAGCCTCAATGTGTGTGAGTGCTTGAATTGAAAGACTTACACACACGACATGAAATGAAAACGCAAATAGTATAGCTTGGCCCTTACTTGGGTCTTTCAAATAAGAGCGAAGGCTCAATGTGTGTGAGTGCTTGAATTGAAAGACTACACACCGAACTTAAGCAAAACTCTACGAAAATTAAAGTATATATATATATATGTATTAGGGGCTGATTAGGCCCGTGTGTGTTCAAAATCGTGCACAACTAAGAGAGTGCACGTGTGTGGGTGTGCCAAGCCTCGTTATTACAAGCGGGGGGAGACTATGCTCCGTTATTACAACCCCGTATCGAATTGAATTTTAAGCAAGTATACAACTAAGGACCGAGTTAGGCACTTACTAATAGCTGGTCCGAAGATGCCTTGCTTGAGTGCGGGCTTGGCCTTCGCCTTGGGCTGCAAGAGGGAGCTCCGCGGAGTTGAACGGCAAGGGGCTGCTGGCCAGGTGCCTTGGGCGCGCTGGTTTTGGTGTGTTGGGTTAAAGGGCCTAAGTAAGGTCACAATGGAGGGTGTAATGTTAGGGAGTATGGCACTAAGGGGGAGCCTAAGAGAAGGTCTAATGGAGCACCTAAGGTTGGCGGGTGGCTGGCCGAATGGAGGTGACAGTCGGTTGGAGTGGCCAACTAGGAGAACTTGATGGTGGCGGGCTGCTAGGGTGGCTAGGAGTGGTGGAAGGGAAGGGAACTAGCTAGGAGATGGGGTAAGGTAGTGGTGGAAGTGGGGAGGTAATATGGGCAGGTCTTAGGGAGTTGGATAGGGTGGCCGGGTGTAGCTAGGGTGTCTAGGTAGTGGCGGGTAGTTAGGGTGGTTATGGCCTGGCCGAGTGGGAATGGTGGCGGCAAGTGGCTGGCATTAGGGTAAGGTGGTGGTATGGTGGGTGGCTGAGAGTGGAGAGGGAGTGGAGAAGGAGTAAGGTGGAGTGTGGAGGCGGTGGCGGATGGAAGGGGAGCAGCCGGGTGGTTTGGATGCGCAGGATGGGATTCGGCCGGATGGAAGGGTGGCGATGTGGACCTTGGCTGGAGTGGTGGTGGTGGTGGTGCTTGGCTGGGAGGTAGTGGCGTAGGTGGTGGCTGGCTGTGGGGCAAGTGGAGCAAGGTTGGAGTCGGCTGGGCTGGAAAATGGAGGAACCAAGATAGGAAGACCCGCCCCTTAGGGGGGGGGTTTATATAGGGCTGCAAGAGGCGGTTGGGGCTGGTATTAGGGTAGTGGTTAGGTGGTCTAGGGGTGGTGGTAAGGTAGTAAGGTGGGCTGGTATTAGGGTAGGGCCAGATATTTTAAATACAAGGGGTTTGGGTAGGTTGTGTGCTAGGGGTGGTTTAGAGGTTTAGGGTTTAGCTAGGTGGGTTGGTTTTAGGGTGAGGTTTAGTGAGGTAGGTTAGGTGATTAGGCTAGGATTAGGTTAGGTTTAGGGAAATTAACCTAGGTTTAGGGAAGTGGGTTAGGTGATTAGGTTGGGATTAGGCCGGGATTAGTGAAGTGGGTTAGGTGATTAGGCTAGGATTAGGATCGGATTAGGGTAGAAGGCTAGGATTAGGTGTTTTTGGCTAGGATTAGATGAAAGAGCTCCCTTTGCATGACCCATGGACCTTAACCACATCATGTTGGTGCAGCCCTAGGTTAGGTTTTGGCTAATTACAAGCTTAAACCCACTTAACTAGGCTAACCCACATGATTAACCCCAAACTTGACACACAAGTCAAGCTTAATTACAACACACTCTAATCTTATCCTCCCCCATTCTCTCTCATGCCCATAATCCCACGTGAAATTCAAGTGGGCCCCACCTCCATTTATGAGAAGGTGATGTGGGCCATGGATGTGGATATTGGATTGGATCTCTAGATCCAAATCCAAATCCACACATGGGTTTGGATTGGGATCTGGATATATATGGTCCAGATCCAATCCAAACTGAATTTTGACTCCTTCAGCTGTGTTCAAAATGAACGGTTTGTGCGGGGTCTGACAACATCAGTACTCCGTCTACGTTGGGTCTTCGCCAACATGATCATCCGCTTCTGTTTTCACCTTTCGGAGATGATTTCAAGTGATGTTTTGCTGATAACAGGGTCTTGGATGTTCGAGATCCTAGGGGTGGATTCAACACGAGAGTTGTTGTGCCGGGCTCGCCTTGTGCTCCGGTTTCGGGCTCTCTTTAGCTCTTCTGGTCCAGCTTTGATCAAGCCAAGCTTGCTTTATGGGGTTTCAAAACATATTTAAAAGGTTTTTAAAACGTATTATACATATTTAAAACATATAAGAGTTTAAAACATCTGTACAGGGTTGCCTGAAAGGCTCCTGGGTTTCTAGACTCAAAATAGCCCTTTGGGGCTGCTTTTACAAAACCAGGTTTTATTTGAGAAATTCGTGGGATTTCGGGGTGTTTACAGATGCCCCTCTTTGGCCTTGTCCAAATCGATTTGGATAAGGGCAAAGATGACAAACACCCCTTTTAATGTCTCCCTAGATCTAAACACGAAAATATGTGATCGTCCCAATCTTTAACAAAATCTCACTTTTAAAACCTTGGTAGGAGGAGATATCACACCAAAGGGATTTACTATGGAATCTGGTCCAAAATGGGATCATGTTTATGCAAGTACCATGCGTGGAATGCAGATGACATGGGTGTGGTGCCAAGAGTGGCGACCTCCCAGGGACCAGATGTGGTCGAACTCTAGAGACTTACAAGGCCTACTGCTCCAAGTGAGCAAATCTTAGCTGTTCGATGTTCGATTTTCAACATTTATTTACAAAAACTATTTACAAAAGGGACAACTGTCTTGAGTCTCGATCCTAAGGATCTCGAGCTCTTCGTGTTTGCCCTTGTTTGAGTCTTAACACTCGCTTATCTAGCGGAGGTTTTATAAGAAAACAAGCTATATTTCAAATTCCTATGTCTTACTCGAAACGTCGAATTCTCAAACAAGATGAAATTCAAGTAAGTAAATCCTATTTTTACTTTAGGATTCCTCGAAATGAACCATGCTTTAGCTTGGGATAAGCCAAGGATTGGGAAAGAGATACCACGATCCCTTCTAAAGCGTCCCGTGGTTTAAGGCATAGAAGGCGGAAAACTGCTCTTTTTGAGCTTTTTGGCCTCTTTTTCCTTTTTTTCATCGAGGGTCTCCTTTTGGGAGTATTTTTTCTTTAATCCCTCTTTTTTCACAAGAGAATCGATTTTTCTTTTGAATTCTGGTTTCTTTCTTTTGGAAAGAGACTTTTGAATGGGAAATTCCCTTTGTTTGGGTCGTGTTTTTCCTTTTGGAAGTAGAAGAGAAGAGGGGAGGACTTATCCCAAGCCTACACTCGATCCATTCCAGATCAGCCTATTTAGAAATAGCACATACTACTTGCAAGTATTTTGCTATATTGAACTAGGCCTTTCTTTGTAAGAAGAAGGATTTTGAAATGTAACCACGATTTTGAAGACTCCACTCTTTCACAAGTGCGAATTCTCTCACTCAAGGTCACACGACTTTGCCTTTGCACTTTATTCTCATGTCTCAGGGCAGCTATCCCTTTTAATTTTCGAAAACTGGAATTTAACCCAAATCCTACACATGATACTTCTTTAAGTATTGGATATTGATAGGATCTGCTAAATTCCTACCTTCTACATCGATCAACCAATACGAATTGTTCGTGGTGGTTGCTCGTACAATATAGGGTCCATGGGATAGCTATGAAAAATTCCATGGAAAAGTGGAGTTTTCGCAATTTTCGAAAATCCTTAGGGATAGCTTCTTTGAAACTTCGAAAATAAGATTCAAAGGCAAATTGTATGACCCTAAGCGAGAGAATTCGCACTTATGAAAAAGTGGAGTTTTCCAAATACATGGTTACGTTTCAAAATCCTTCTTCTTACAAAGAAAGGCCTAGTTCAATATAGCAAGATACTTGTGTAAACACCCTGAAATCCCACGAACTTCTCAAACAAACTTCGTTTTGTAAAAGCAGCCCCAAAGGGCCATTTTGAGTTTGGAAACCCAAGAGCCTTCCAGGCAACCCTGTACATATGTTTTAAACTGTATATGTTTTAAATATGTATAATATGTTTTAAAACCTTTTAAAATACATTTTGAGACCCCACAAAGCGGCTTGGCCTGATGAAAGCAGGACTAGAAGAGCAAAAGAGAGTCCGGAACCGGAGCACATGTCAAGCCCGACACAACAACTCTCGTGTTGAATCCACCCCCAGGATCTCGAATGTCCAAGACCCTGTCATCATAAAAAATCCTTTGAAATCATCTCCAGAAGGTGAAAACAGAAGTGAACGACCATGTTGGTGAAGACCCAACACAGACGGAGTACTGATGATGTCAGACCCCGCACAAACCGTTCATTTCGAACACAGCCTGAAGGAGTCAGAATTCAGTTTGGATTGGATCTGGACCATATATATCCAAATACCAATCCAAACCTATGTGTGGATTTGGATTTGGATTTAGATCCAGAGATCCAATCCAATATCCACATCCATGAGCCACATCACCTTCTCATAAATGGAGGTGGGGCCCACTTGAAATTCATGTGGGATTATGGGCATGAGAGAGAATGGGGAGGATAAGCATGAGGGGAATTGTACTTAAGCTTGACTTGTGTGTCAAGTTTGGGGTTAATCATGTGGGTTAGCCTAATTAGTATGGGTTTAAGCTTGTATTAGCCAAAACCTAACCTAGGGCTGCACCAACATGATGCAATAAGGTCTATGGGTTATGCAAAGGGAGCTCCCTAACCCAATCCTAAGCCAAAACCCCTAATCCTAGCCTTTTACCCTAATCCCGGCCTAATCCTAGCCTAATCACCTAACCCACTTCCTTAATCCCGGCCTAATCCCAACCTAATCACCTAACGCACCTCCCTAATCCTTCCCTAAACCTAGCCTAATTCCCTTAATCCTAACCTAATCCTAGCCTAATCACCTAACCCACCTCACTAAACCTCACCCCAAAACCAACCCACCTAACTAAGCCCTAAAACCCTAAACCACCCCACCTAAACCTAGCACACCATATCCCTAAAACCCCTTAAAGCAAAATATCTGGCCCCTCCTCAAAACCAGCCCACCTTATCACCACACCACACCACCACCACCTTACCACCCTCTCAAAACCACCCCCAGCCGACCTTACTCACTCCTATAAACCCCCCCCCTAGTGGGCGGGTTTTCAAGATCTTCTTCGCGCCCACCCTTGGGCCAGCCAAACCTTCTCTCACCTGGCTCCCTTCCTCCACCTGCACCACCACAACCCCCGGCCAGCTCCACCTCATGCCACCACTGCCTCCCAGCCTGCTCCACTCCACGTCGCCACCACCTCCCGGCCGAACTCCATACACCCAAATCACCCGGCTACCCTTCTTCCACACACCAACTTCCTTCATCCATCCGGTTAGTATCTCAACCCAACTCCACCTCCTCTTCACTCCCCCTCCACTCTCAACCACCCATACCACCACAACACCCCACCAACACAGCCTTCCCGCCACCCTTCCCCATTCGGCCAAACCTAACCCTTTACATCACCCGATCCTATACTTTCCCTTTAGTGATACCCGGCCACCCTACCTTACTCCCTAGGACCTGCCCCTTCCATTTTCAACCAACCTATACCTCCACCTTCCACAGCACCCTAGCTAGTTCCCTCGCCATTCCCCAAACATTCCCTAGCTACCCTAGCCGGCCACCATTTAAACCACCCCTAGTCGGCCACCCCCAGTAGACTGCACCCAAGTCCCCTGGCCAGCCACACCCTTTTCCTTAGACATTCCCTTTAGGCTCCCCTTAGCGCCACCTTCCATAGAACCTTCCCTACCTTAGTGACCCTTGTAAACACCGTGAAATCCCACGAATTTCTCAAATAAAACCTGGTTTTGTAAAAACAGCCCCAAAGGGCTATTTTGAGTCTAGAAACCCAGGAGCCTTCCAGGTAACCCTGTACAGATGTTTTAAACTTTTATATGTTTTAAATATGTATAATATGTTTTAAAAAACTGTTAAAATATGTTTTGAAACCCCACAAAGCAAGCTTGGCCTAATCAAAGTAGGACCAGAAGAGCTAAAGAGAGCACGGAACCGGAGCACATGTCAAGCCCGACACAACAACTCTCGTATTGAATCCACCCCCAGGATCTCAAACGTCCAAGACCCTGTTATCAGCAAACATCACTCGAAATCATCTCCGAAAGGTGAAAATAGAAGCGGACGACCATGTTGGCGAAGACCCAACGTAAACGGAGTACTGATGCTGTCAGACCCCCCACAAACCATTCGTTTCGAACACAGCCTGAAGGAGTCAGAATTCAGTTTGGATTGGATCTGGACCATATATATCCAGATCCCAATCCAAACCTATGTGTGGACTTGGATTTGGATTTGGATCCAAAGATCCAATCCAATATCCACATCCATGGCCCACACCACCTTCTCATAAATGGAGGTGGGGCCCACTTGAAATTCACGTGGGATTATGGGCATGAGAGAGAGTGGGGGAGGATAAGATTTGAGGGTTGATTGTAATTAAGCTTGACTTGTGTGTCAAGTTTGGGGTTAATCATGTGGGTTAGCCTAATTAGTATGGGTTTAAGCTTGTATTAGCCAAAACCTAACCTAGGGCTGCACCAACATGATGCAATAAGGTCTATGGGTTATGCAAAGGGAGCTCCCTAACCCAATCCTAAGTAAAAACCCCTAATCCTAGCCTTTTACCCTAATCTCGACCTAAACCTAGCCTAATCACCTAACCCAATTCCCTAATCCCGGCCTAATCCCAACCTAATCACCTAACCCACTTCCCTAATCCTTCCCTAAACCTAGCCTAATTTCTTTAAACCTAACCTAATCCTAGCCTAATCACCTAACCCACCTCACTAAACCTCACCCCAAAACCAACCCACCTAGCTAAGCCCTAAACCCCTAAACCACCCCACCTAGCTAAGCCCTAAACCCCTAAACCACCCCACCTAAACCTAGCACACCATATACCTAAAACCCCTTTTATCAAAATATCTGGCCCCTCCTCAAAACCAACCCACCTTATCACCACACCACCACCACCTAAACCACCTTACCACCCTCCAAATACCAGCCCCAACCGCCATTTCCAAACCTATATAAACCCCCCCTAGTGGGCAGGTTTTTCAATCTTTTTTCCACCTTGGGCCAGCCGACCTTGGCCAACCATCTCCCAGCCGAATCCTCCACCTTGCTACACCTGCACCACTTCCATCTGGCCAGCTCCACCTCGCACCACCACAGCCTCCCAGCCTGCTCCACTCCACGTCGCCACTTCCATCCGGTCGAATTCCATCCATCCAAAGCACCCGACTGCCCTTCTTCCTTGGACACCAACTCTTCACCACCCGGTTAGTACCTCAACCTAACTCTACCTCCTCTTTACTCCCCCTCCACTCTCAACTGCCCATACCACCACTACATCACCCCATCACAGCCTTCCCGTCATCCCTACCCATTCGGCCAGACCTAACCCTTTACATCATCTGATCCCATACACCCCTTAGTGATACCCGGCCACCTTCCACCTTGGCTCCCTAAGACCTGCCCATACCACTTTCCACCAGCCCTTAGCTCCACCTTCCATAGCACCCTAGCTAGCTCCCTTCCCATCCATAACATCCTAACTATCCTAGCAGCCAACCACCACTAAACCACCCCTTAGTCGGCCAGTCATAGCCGACTGCACCCGACCTATTCGGCCAGCCACACCTTCTTCCTTAGATTTTCCTTAGGCATTCCCTTTAGGCTCCCCCTTTGCGCCACCTTCCCTAGCACCAGCCTATCCCTTAGTGACCCTCCTTAGGCAACTCAGCCCTTGAAGTCACAGCAGCCCCCTCCTAGCAGCCGGCAACCTCCAAGGCGCCACAACCCTCCTCTTTGTCACCCGACTTACGCTCGAGCAAGTCACCTCCGGACCAGCTATAAGTAAGTGCCTAACTTGGTCCTTAGTTGTAGACTTGCTTAAATTAAATGAAATTTGATACGGGGTTGTAATAACAGAGCATTGTCTCCCCCCGCTTGTAATAACGTGGCTTGGCACACCCACACACACGTGCACTTGAGCCTACCTCGCTCTTAGTTGTGCACAATTTTGAACACACACGGGCCTAATCAGCCCTTTAAATATAAGTTTATGTATATACTTTAAGTTGCGTAGGGTTTTGCTTGAGTTGGGTGTGTTGTCTTTAAATTCTCGCACTCACACACATTGAGCCTTCGCTCTTATTTGCAAGACCCAAGTAAGGGCCGTGTGATACTATCCTTGGGTTTAATTTCATGTCGTGTGTGTAGTACTTCAATTCTAGCACTCACATACATTGAGCTTTCGCTCTTATTCCCAAGACCTTAGTTAAGGCCATATTGCAATTTCTATTTGGGTTTAATTTCATGTTGTGTGCGTAGTACTTCAATTCAAGCACTCACACACATTGAGCTTTCACTCTTATTACCAAGACCTTAGTTAAGGCCATATTGCAATTTATATTTGGGTTTCATTTGAAGTCATGTGTGTTGTCTTTACATTTTCACATGCACCCACATTGAGCCTTCGCTCTTATTTGTAAGACCCAAGTAAGGGCTCATATATACTATATACGAATTTCCCTTTTGGCTATGTCTTTTCAATTTGGGTTTTAAGGTTCAGCAGTGTGCGTAGTCTTTCAATATATACATGGCACACACTTGCACAATTGAGCCTTTCCGCTCTTAAGATATAGCCATATTTCCCTTTTGCAATTTCCCTTCGGCAATTTCCATTACAAGTCATTTCCCTTCGGCAATTTTCCTTCGGCATTGTCTTTTAAATTCGGGTTTTCCCTTTGGAGTAGTGCGAGTTTGCATTGCATATATGCTATATCACGAGTTAGGACGCATATTGCATCAAAGCAAACCCCATACTCCCGCTCAAAATCGCCACATCTTAGTGGAGTGTTTATAACACACACCTAGGTGGCCCCAAAGAGGGATAAAAAGAAAGACTTAGGCACGTGCAAATCCACGTGATCTAAAATCTGAAACCATACCAAAAAGACCCGAATCAAACACCTCGAACCGCTTTCATAAGTTCTTACACTCCAAAACTCGATTTTAAAAGCATACAGACTGACCCTTGCGCATCGGTGCAAGAAGGTCTGCGACGACAAGAGCTTGCTTGCTCACAGTCGCCACGTTAGAAGTCAGGTTTTAGAATATATCTTCGCTAGCTTAAGTAAGCTAGCTGGCATGCCCTGTTTGTTTAAATAGGACTTAGACACACGAAAAGGTTCGCTTTAGGCCTAAGAACCCGGAAGCGGAAATTTTCTACGTCTACAGGAGATTGGCACGCCCGGTGGGAGGTGAGTCTTTTAAAGTCGAGTCACTCTAGGAAACTTGCGAAAAGATTTTCAAAGAGGTGTTGTTTTAACTTTTTTCTTCTTTACTTGTACTTAGGAATTTTGAAAAAGGCTTGAAAGCATGTCAAAATCCAACCCAAGAGAAGTGTCGAGCCAAGGCTCATGTGCATCAAGTTCTCACTCTAGGAGGATTTTGAAAAACAAGATCAAACTAGATGAGATAGAGGACCTCAGAAGGGAATTCGAGGCCAAAATCGATGCTCTCAGCCAAGAGGCTGAAGTAGGCAATTCCTGTTCATCGAACGGTGAACAAAGGGCCAAGAAAAAATCTGAAAAACCTCGCAAGCACAAAGAGGCCTCCGTAATGGAAGGCAACCAATACCATGAGTCCTTCACACAAAAGGACCGTAAAGCCCTACAACAGCTGCTGAAAGGGCAAAATAAAGAGAAAAGGAGTTACACCCTGTCTAATTTCCTTCCCATGGATTACGAAACAGACAGTGATGATGAAATACCGAACTTCCATCAGTATGATGACATGGGATTGTAGATGCAGAAAATCTCCGCCTCCCTAGTTTCTTAGGCCTGGAGCGAATCTTTTCATGTATCTAAGTCCTATTTAAATAAACAGGGCATGCCAACTAGCTTACTTAAGCTAGCGAAGATATATTTTAACTTGACTTCTAACGTGGCGACTATGAGCAAGCAAGCTCTTGTCATCGTAGACCTTCTTGCACTGATGCGCAAGGGTCAGTCTGTACGCTTTTAAAAATCGAGTTTTTGGGTAGAAGGACCTATGAAAGCGGTTCGAGGTGTTTTGTTCGGGTCTTTTTAGTATGATTTCCAGATTTTAGATCACGTGGATTTGCACATGCCTAAGTCTTTCTTTTTATCCCTTTATGGGTCACCTAGGTGTGTGTTATGAACACTCCACTAAGATGTGGCGATTTTGAGCGGGAGTATGGGGTTTGCTTTGATGCAATATGCGTCCTAACTCGTGGTATGGCGTATATGCAATGCAAACTCATGCTACTCCAAAGGGAAAACCCGAATGTAAAGACAATACCGAAGGGAAATGACTTAAGGGAAATGACTTGTAATGGAAATTGTCGAAGGGAAATGACTTGTAATGTAAATGCCGAAGGGAAATACGTATATAATGTATATATGGGCCCTTACTCGGGTCTTGCAAATAAGAGCGAAGGCTCAATGTGGGTGCGTGCTTGAATTGAAGTACTACACACACGACATGAAATGAAACCCAAATATAACTTGCAATATGGCCTTAACTAAGGTCTTGGGAATAAGAGCGAAAGCTCAATGTGTGTGAGTGCTTGAATTGAAGTACTACACACACAACATGAAATTAAACCCAAATATCATTTGCATTATGGCCTTAACTAAGGTCTTGGGAATAAGAGCGAAAGCTCAATGTGTGTGAGTGCTTGAATTGAAGTACTACGCACACAACATGAAATTAAACCCAAGGATAGTATCACACGGCCCTTACTTGGGTCTTACAAATAAGAGCGAAGGCTCAATGTGTGTGCGTGCTTGAATTTAAAGACAACACACCCAACTTAAGCAAAACCCTACGTAATTTAAAGTATGTACATAAATTTATATCTTATGGGCTGATTAGGCCCGTGTGTGTTCAAAATCATGCACGACTAAGAGAGTGCACGTGTGTGTGGGTGTGCCAAGCCACGTTATTACAAGCGGGGGGAGACTATGCTCCGTTATTACAACCCCGTATCAAATTTAATTTAAGCAAGTCTACAACTAAGGACCGAGCTAGGCACTTACTTATAGCTAGTCCGGAGGTGACTTGCTTGAGCGTAGGCTTGGCTTCGCTTTGGGCTACAAGAGGGAGCTCCTCGAAGTTGAACGGCAAGGGGAGATGCTGGCCGGGTGCCTTGGGTGCGCGGGAAGTGCGCCTTGAAGGTGGCCGGCTGCTAGGAAGGGGTTGCCTTGGTGCTTTGGGCTAAGGTGACTAAGTAGGGTCACTAAGGGAGGGTGTAGTGTTGGGAAAGGTGGCGCTAAGTGGGAGCCTAAGGGAGTATATGGCTAGCCGAGTGGGTTTGGTACAGTCGGTTGGAGTGGCCGACTAAGGGAAGCTTGGTGGTGGCCGGCTGCTAGGGTGGCTAGATAATGGCGAGGATGGGAAGGGAGCTAGCTAGGGTGTCGTGTGAGGTGGAGTTAGGGGCTGGTGGGAAGTGGTATGGGCAGGTCTTAGGGAGCTAAGTGGGGTGGCCGGGTGTTACTAGGCGAAGTGGTTCAAGACGGGTGATGTAAGGTGGAGGTTTGGCCGAATGGGTGAGGATGGCGGGTGGCTGGTGTTGGCGGGAGGTTGTGGTGGTGTGGGTGGTTGAGAGTGGAGGGGGAGTGAAGAAGAGGTAGAGTTAGGTTGAGATACTAACCGGCTGGTAGGGAGTTGGTGTCCAAGGAAGAAGAGCAGCCGGGTGGTTGAAGCTGATGGGGTTCGGCCGGATGGAAATGGTGGCGATGTGGAGTGAAGCAGACCGGGAGGCGGTGGTGGTGCGAGGCGGAGTTGGCCGGGGTGTGGTGGTGCAAGTGGAGCAAGGCGGAAGGCTTGCCTGGAAGGTGGCTGGAGTCGGCTGGGCCAAGGTGGGCTGGAAGAGATTGGCTCCAAAAAGATGGAAAACCCGCCCACTAGGGAGGGTTTATATAGGGTTGGAGATGGCGGTTGGGGCTGGTTTTGAGGAGGTGGTAAGGTGGTTTAGGTAGTGGTGGTGTGGTGATAAGGTGGGCTGGTTTTGGGGAGGGGCCAGATATTTTAATACAAGGGGTTTTAGGTAGATGGTGTGCTAGGTTTAGGTGGGGTGGTTTAGGGGTTTAGGGTTTAGCTAGGTGGGTTGGTTTTGGGGTGAGGTTTAGTGAGGTGAGTTAGGTGATTAGGCTAGGATTAGGTTAGGTTTAGGGAAATTAAGCTAGGTTTAGGGAAGGATTAGGGAAGTGGGTTAGGTGATTAGGTTGGGATTAGGTCGGGATTAGGGAAGTGGGTTAGGTGATTAGGCTAGGTTTAGGCCAGGATTAGGGTAAAAGGCTAGGTTTAGGAGTTTTTGATTAGGATTGGGTTAGGGAGCTCCCTTTGCATCACCCATAGACCTTGCTGCATCATGTTGGTGCAGCCCTAGGTTAGGTTTTGGCTAATTACAAGCTTAAACCCATGTTAATTAGGCTAACCCACATGATTAACCCCAAACTTGACACACAAGTCAAGCTTAATTACAACCACACTCTAATCTTATCCTCCCCCACTCTCTCTCATGCCCATAATCCCACGTGAATTTCAAGTGGGCCCCACCTCCATTTATGAGAAGGTGATGTGGGCCATGGATGTGGATATTGGATTGGGTCTCTAGATCCAAATCCAAATCCAAATCCACACATGGGTTTGGATTGGGATCCGGATATATATGGTCCAGATCCAATCCAAACTGAATTCTGACTCCTTCGGGCAATGTTCAAAATGAACAGTTTGTGCGGGGTCTGACAGCATCAGTACTCCGTCCTAGATCCTGGGGGTGGATTCAATACGAGAGTTGCTGTGCCGGGCTTGACTTGTGCTCCGGTTCCAGGCTCTCTTTAGCTTTTCTGGTCCAGTCTTTGATGAGGCCAAGCTGCTTCGGGGTTTCAAAATGTGTTTTAAAAGGTTTTTAAAACCGCTTATAAAGTTTAAAACATATGTACAGGGTTGCCTGGAAGGTTCCTGGGTTTCTAGACCCAAAATGGCCCTTTGGGGCTGCTTTTGTAATACCAGGTTATTTTGAGAAGTTCGTGGGAATTCGGGGTGTTTACAGGGAGACCCTAGGTCTCACTTGCAACTTTTCTCGGGTCGAGCCCATAAGAAGAAAAAGGACTCGATGAAATGGGTGTATTGGTTCCCTTTATCCCTTAAAGGCACAGCTGCCAAATGGCTGGCTTCCTACGATTTAAGCCAGTTCGCTACTTTTGAAGAGTTAGCGAACTGCTTCATGCAAAGATTTGCACACAACGTAGAAGTCACGCCAACTTTAAACACTTTAAGGGATACGAAGCAAGGCATGAACGAAGACGTACATGCCTTCATTATACGATGGAGGTCACTTTTGGGCCAAGTGCGAGAGCCATATTCGAAGGATGCGCAGTCATGCTCATCCTAGATAACTTTAAAAGCGAGTTAAAGACCCTTCTCTCGCTCCATGAGATCTCAACTTTCCATAAGTTGATAAAAAAAGCATCCCTTTTCGAAACAAATTTGAGAAAAGGGACATACGATCACTTATGGAAAGGAAGTGTCGTTTCTAAAACCCGCTTGGAAAAGCCCATCACTTATGGGCTACCCACGATGGACAAAGGGGCAAAGCCCTATAAAATCGCCAATGTCCGGGTGGATCCAGGCGTGACGGGCACTTCTAAAAATTTTGAAAAGCTAGAAAATAAAAGGGAGAGGAATTTCCAAAAGCCGATTGAAAAATGGGAGTACACTTTGCTGGGGCAACCTGTGTCGGAGGTCCTAGACCTCCTACTTGCCCAAGACATGATAAAACTTCCCGAAATCCCCGAAGGAGTCACTTCCAAAGGGGGGTATTTAAATCGATTTTGCAAGTATCATCGGCTCAAAGGCCATGATACAAAACGTTGTTTCTCCCTTTTGAATAAAATCAAGAACTTGATAGTGGAGGGCCGACTCCAAGTCACCTTTCCCAAGCACGCCAATAGTAGTGGGAAAGGAAAGGAGGTATGTGTAAACACCACGAAATCCCATGAATTTCTTAAACAAACCTGGTTTTGTACAAGCAGCCCCAAAGGGCCATTTTGAGTCTGGAAACCCAGGAGCCTTCCAGACAACCCTGTATATATGTTTTAAACTTCATATTTCAAAAATATATAATATGGCTTTTGAAAACCTTTTAAAACACGTTTTTGAAACCCCAAAGCAGCTTGGCCTAATCAAGACAGGATCAGCGAAGTCAAAGAGAGCCCGAAACCGAAGCACATGTCGAGCCCGGCATAGCAACTCTTGTATCACATCCATACCCCCAGGATCTCGAACGTCCAAGACCCTGTTATTATCAAAATGTCATTTAAAGTCATCTTCGGAAGGCAGAAACGGAGGCGTACGATCATGTTGGCGAAGACCCAACGCAGACGGAGTACTGATGCTGTCAGACCCCGCACAAATCATCCATTTCGAACACAGCTCGAAGGAGTCAGAGTTCAGTTTGGATTGGATATGGACCATATATATCCAGATCCCAATCCAAACCCATGTGTGGATTTGGATTTGGATTCAAAAATCCAATCCAATATCCATATCCATGGCCCACATCACCTTCTCATAAATGGAGGTGGGGCCCACTTGAATTTCACGTGGGATCATGGGCATGAGAGAGAGTGGGGATGGATAAGATCAAGTGTGTTGTAATTAAGCTTGACTTGTGTGTAAAGTTTGGGGTTAATCATGTGGGTTAGCCTAATTGAGTGGGTTTAAGCTTGTAATTAGCCAAAACCTAACCTAGGGCTGCACCAACATGATGTGGTTAAGGTCTATGGGCCATGCAAAGGGAGCTCCTTCACCTAAACCTAACCCAAAACACCTAATCCTAGCCTTCCACCCTAATCTGCCCCTAATCTGAGCCTAATCACCTAACCCACTTCCCTAATCCCGGCCTAATCCCAACCTAATCACCTAACCCACTTCCCTAATCCTTCCCTAAACCTAGGTTAATTTCCCTAAACCTAGCCTAATCCTAGCCTAATCACCTAACCTAGCTCACTAAACCTCACCCTAGAACCCAACCACCTAACCAAACCTTAAACCCCTAAACCACCCTGTAGATACGGAAAATCCTCGACTCCGGGTTTCTTAGGCCTGGAGCGAATCTTTTCGCAATCTACGTTCGCTTTTAGGGCGTGCCAGCTAGCTTACTCAAACTAGCGAAGTAAGTTTTGAAAATATCTGACTTTTGAAAGGCGATTGTAGGCAAGCGGGATCTTTTCATCGCAGACCTTCTTGCACCGACGCGCAAGGGTCAGTCTGTACGCTTAGAGACTTCGTTTGAATAAGTTAAACTCGAATTCGATTCTTGAATAAGGAGGTGTTTTGAAAATCCTTTTGAAATCTTGCACTTGGCGAGTTTTTGATTTGGGCGACCCTAAGTCTTTCAATTTTGTCCACTTAGGCGTGTTTGCACGTTTTGTTCGGGTTTGTTCGATGCAGGTATGCACTCTAGCTCGAGTATGGCGAGTATGCAATGCAACTCACACAACTTGAATGTAAAACCCAAAATTTAAAGACTTAACTTAACAGAAGGGAAAACCCAAATTGAATGCAACTCACACAACTTGAATGTAAATTGCAGAAATTTAAATATATCTATATCTTAAGAGCGGAAAGGCTCAATGTGTGCGTGGGTGTTGTGGATAAATTGAAATGCAACCCACGCAACTGAACCGTAAAACGCAGCAGAAGGGAGATATAGATATATATGAGAGCGAGAAGGCTCAATGTGAGTGAGTGCTTTGAGTGTATAAATTGAAAGGCAACTCACGCAACTTGAATTTAAAACCCAGCTGGAAGGGAAATACGTATATATACGTAAGAGCGGAAAGGCTCAATGTGAGTGAGTGCTTTGAGTGTATAAAATGAAAGACAACTCACACGACTTGAACCTTAAAACCCAGCTGAATGTATATAAATAGGGCTATATCCTATGGGTTGTTGAGGCCCGTTTGTGTGCAAAAGTGTGCAGATAAGAGCGGAAAGGCTCGAGTGTACGTGTGTGTATTTTGCATCAAACACATATATTACATTCGGGGGGAGACAAGCTCCGTTATTACAACCCCATATCGAATTGAATTAAGTTTAAAGTAATGTAAGAGAGTCAAGTTCGAGCACTTACACGTCGCCTGCTTGGACTTCCTTTATCAGTGGGATCCGACCTTGGATATAACCGATGGATGGTCCTCTCGCTGCGAACCGATCCGATGCATGGAGTTTTGGGTGAGATTCGATCGAGCCTAAGGCAAGGTGTAGGGGATCTAAGGTGAGGGGCTTAGGTAGGTTTGAGTCTAAGTCCTAAGGTGATGGACGACCAGCTAAGGTTCGAGTTTGGTGAGGATCCTAGTGTGGATTTAGGAAGGGTCCTAAAGGAATGCTCGGCCAAGTGGTGGCCGAGCTTGTTTGATGTTTTGGAGATAGTCCTAGAGTGAGTCCTAAAGGAAAGGCTCATCCAAGGGTGGCCGAGCTGGACAAGTTCTAGGTTAGGCCTTGGGGTGGGGTTGCTAAAAGAAATGGCTCGGCCAAGGGTGGCCGAGCTGGGCGGCTTGGGTTTAGTTTAGGTTGAGATTTTGGGATGAAATGGCTTAAAGGGAATGGCTCGGCCAAGGGTGGCCGAGCTGGGGCAATGTGGGTTTGATTTAGTTTGGTATTAGGGACTCACTAGGACCGACCTAGGGTAAGCTCGGCCAGCTATTGGCCGAGCTTGGTATGGGTTTGGGTGGGACGGTTTTGGGTAGAGTCTAGGTAGTTTTGCAAAATTCGGCCAGCATGTGTTTGGTCGAACCTTGTTGGGTTTTCTCAAGATAGTTAGGTGGTTTTAGAGGGGCAAAGGATAGAATGGCTTTGATGGGTTCTAGGGACTCACCTTGGCCACGGTTTGGGTGATCTCCACGCACCTTCTCTTCACACCAAGTGGGCCATCCATGGCTGCCGGATCCACATGAGCTGCAGCAAGCTTCTTTGGCGTGAAATGGTGAAGCTTCTTTGCTTACAAAACCAGCCCACCTATTACAAAAAGCAAAGGGGGAAAGTAGCCCCCTTTGTTGACTTTTCTCTCTCTCTCTCTCTCCTACCCAAGCAAAGAGGCGTGAAAAAAAAATTTGCAGCCCCTTTCCACCAGCCCCTCACGTCCTTTTATAGGTTTCTTATGTGGATATTGGATCTTGGGTCTTGGATTTGGGTCTGGTTATTCGGATCCAATCCAAACTCAATGTGGATCTGGATCGCGGATCTCGGATATTTTGAGATCCAGATCCAGTCTAAATATTTATTTGGGTTTGGATCTCGGATCTCGGATCTTGGATTTTTGAGATCCATATCCAATCCAAACACAATTTGGATCTAGATCTGGATATTTTTGGGTTCAGACCCAATCCAGATTTTTCTTCTGCTCCTTGGTTTTTGGTCCTTTCTGGTGCTTTTCACCATCGGTTTCGAGTGGGCTTCGATTCATCGGATGCCCAACTCTGGCCTGGGTCTTCCCTAAGTCTTTCTTCTAACCGGTGTTCTGCTTTTCAGGACTTTTTCGGCGTTTGTTTCGGTCCGCCGTTTTGGTTTTTGGTCGGTTCCTATTGATATCGAACTCAGATTGCCGCACGGATTCCGTTCTTCATTCTGACGGAACGTGTCTCGGACTTCTATCGACTTCCTCAGGTACTGGGCTTCTTTCTGCATTTTGGAGCTACTTTGTGCTTTTTCTTTGACCCAAATTATATTTTTACCCTTCTGTCGGGCTTTTCTCCAAACGGGCTCTTTTTTCTTCCATTTTTGAACAGGGGGTGGCTTCTGAAATTCTGGGCTCGAATCCTCTTCTTGCCTGGACTTTTCTTTTGCCTTCTGTACCTGTTTTCACATTTCAAAACAGGACATCGTTTTGGCTCAAACGAGCTTTCTGGTGTTTTTGCGAGTTTTTGAAATATAGAAGATTTGGGGTGTTTACACACCCCTAGCCCACAATCTACCCAAACTACTAGTATTTAAAATATCTGGCCATACCCTTTCCAGCCCACCTTATCTTCATACCACCCTACCTAAACCACCTAACCTCTACCCCAAACCCAGCCCTAACCGACCTACCCATCCCTATATAAACCCCCCCCCATTGGGGGCGGGTTTTCCTATCTAGAAGCCGACCTAGATCCCAGCCGGGTCCTCCACTTCCCCAAGCTCCACCTGCTCCACATCCCACCACCACCAGCACCACCACCGCCACCACCATTCCAGCCGAAGCACCCTCCATCGTCATCCTCTTCACCCGACCAAACCAGCCGAGCCCCCACATCCGGCTGCTCCTCAACCACCCGCCGCCTCTTCATCCGGTTAGTACCCCACACTCTACCTAGCTCCTTCTCCACTCCCTCTCCACTCCCAGCCACCCACCATACCACCACCTTACCCTAATATCAGCCACTTGCCGCCACCACTCCCACTCGGCCAAGCCTTAGTCACCCTAGCTACTCGCCACTACCTAACTACCCTAGCTACACCCGGCCACCCTATTCGACTTCCTAAGACCTGCCCATAGCACTCCCTTACACCCACTACACCCACTACCACCTAGCCCCATCACCTAGCTAGCTTCCTTCCCATACTCCACCCCTAGCCATCCTAGCAGCCCGCCACCACCAAATTCCCCTAGTCGGCCACTCCAACCGACTATCCCTTCCATTCGGCCAGCCACTTCCTTTCCCCTAGGTGTCCCATTCGATCTTCCCTTAGGCTCCCCTTAGGGCCATACTCCCTAACACTATATCCTCTCCTAGTGACCCTATATACTCACCTTGCCCAGCCCCTTTAATCCCCCACATCAAGCCGACACCCTTGCTTGCAGCCAGCCACCTTCAAAGCACCCGGCCAGCACCCCTTGTCGCTCAACCTCGCGGAGCACCCGTTTGCAGCCCAAGGCGAAGGCCAAGCCCACGCTCAAGCAAGGCCTCTACGGACCAGCTACTAGTAAGTGCCTAACTCGGTCTTTAGTTGTATACTTGCTTGAGATTCAATTCGGTACGGGGTTGTAATAACGGAGCATAGTCTCCCCCCGCTTGTAATAACGTGGCTTGGCACACCCACACACGTGCACTCTCCTAGTTGTGCACAATTTTGAACACACACAGGCCTAATCAGCCCCTAATACATAAGTATATACATATACTTTCATTTTTGAAGGGTTTTGCTTAAGTTGGGTGCGTTGTCTTTCAATTCAAACACTCACACACATTGAGCTTTCGCTCTTATTTGAAAGACCCAAGTAAGGGCCGACCTATACTATTTGGGTTTCATTTCATGTCGTGTGTGTAAGTCTTTCAATTCAAGCACTCTCACACACATTGAGCCTTCGCTCTTACTCCCAAGACCTTAGTAAAGGCCTTATTGCAGTTATATTTTGGTTTCATTTATGCCGTGTGCGTAGTACTTCAATTCAAGCACTCACACACATTGAGCTTTCGCTCTTATTCCCAAGACCTTAGTTAAGGCCATACTGCAATTTATATTTGGGTTTAATGTCATGTCGTGTGTGTAAGTCTTTTCAATTCAAGCACGCACCCACATTGAGCCTTCGCTCTTATTTGCAAGACCCGAGTAAGGGCTCATATACATACTCTATATACATATCTCCCTTCGGCATTTATATTTCAAGTCATTTCCCTTCGGTTATTTTCCTTCGGTTATTTTCCTTCAGTATTGTCTTTACATTCGGGTTTTCCCTTTGGAGTAGCATGAGTTTGCATTGCATCTACGCCATACCACGAGGTAGGACGCATATTGCATCAAAGCAAGCCCCGCTCAAATTCGCCCATGTAGTGGAGTGTTCATAACACACAAACTAGGTGGCCCAAAAAGGGATAAAAGAAAAGACTTAGGCACGTGCAAATCCACGTGATCTAAAACATGCAATCGCATTTAAAAGACCCGAAATAGACACGTCGAAATGCTTCGTAGGATTTCTATCCCAAAACTCGATTTTTGCAAAGCGTACAGACTGACCCTTGCGCATCGGTGCAAGAAGGTCTACGACAACAAGAGCTCACTTGCTCACAGTCGCCACGATTAGAAGTCAGTGTTAAATATATCTTTGCTAGCTTAGGTAAGCTAGCTGGCACGCCTTGTTTGCATAAATAAGGCCTTAGACACACGAGAGGATCCGCTCCGAGCCCTTAAAAGGTAAGAGGCAGGGATTTTCACGCGTCTACAGTATGTACCCTCACCTTTTCAAAGGAACTAGTACAAAATTCTGAGTCTGGTCGACCCACTTGTGCGCTCACTCTTGTACTGTCCAATAAGCCCGCCCAAGGCATCATTCGGGGACCACCAAGAGCTGAATCCCTGGCTAAACCAGTTTTAAAACTTCAAGGTGCTCCTCAACTCATAATTAGAGTCAATTTTAGTGCGAACCCTAGGCTGGTCGTGGGGGAAGTGACTAGATCCGGGATGATCTATCAACCCCTACACCTACAAAGTGCTAAAAAGGTGGTCAGTGTGCCTGACCCCTCAAAAGCATGTATTCCTGGTGTTCTGCCAAAAGTAGACAAGGGGAAAGTCGTCCTAAATTCTTATGATTTTGAAAACCATCTTTCAAAGATTCCTATCCACATGTCTATCCTAGAGCTTATACAAACTTCGCCTAGGCATAGGCTAGTGCTAGAGAAAATTCTAGAAAGAGCCAAGGTTGATTCGAACATAAGTCCGGAATCCCTGTCTGATCAAGTGGCACTAATAGGAGCCAAATCACCCATCACTTTCTCGAAAGATGATGTAGATAAACCCTACGAGTCCCACAACCAGGCCTTGCATATCGAGGTGGTTCTGAATAACCACTCTCTGGACAGGTGCCTACTCGATGGGGGAGGAGGGCTCAACATCCTTCCACTTCATGTGGCGTATCAAATCGGAGTCACCTTGACTTCTATGAACCCAAGCCCCATCGTTATCACTGGATACGATGGGAATGCGTCTAGGCCTTTAGGATCGATCGAACTCCTGATGAAAACGGGAGGGATCACACACACGGGGGTGTTCCATGTCTTGGACATCCACCCCATTTTAACCTGTTGCTGGGAAGGCCCTGGATACACAGTTTGTGCGCTGTGCCATCCACCTTCCACAGGTGTGTCAAGATCCCTTTCAGGGACCAGGTCGTGGTGATCCTAGGTGAGAGTCACCCACAGCTTCAGGGGATCATAAACTCCCCTTGTTTGTCGAGTTCCTAGGCCCATGCGGCTAACCTGGGGCAGACTGTGATTGAGCCGCTAAGGCTCGTGTTAAACAACCCTAGGAAGGTTGTATATGTGAAGGGGCCGCCCAAAGCAGCCCCCCTCCCGATTTTAACCCTTCTAGGAAGACCCAAGCATCCCCTATTTCCAAAGCCCCTTGACAAAAGGCCATACGAGCACGATATGGATGATAGCAAGTTCGAGGACCACAATTTATATCATCAATTTTCAAAAAACAAAAAATCGTGGAACATGTTGTTGAATATGGGCTATACGCCCTACAAAAGTCTAGGGGCACAAAACCAGGGTCTCCTAGAGCCCATCCTTCCTAGGGCTAACCCAAGCCGATACGGGATCGGCTATACTGCCAAAATACCGCCAGAGCCACCCCCTGTGGCCACCTGGGTCAAGGGTGCCCTGGAGCCTATCCTAGAAGAGACCTACGATTTAGACCTCCTATTCCGAGTCTAACCCGTAGTGTTTTCCCTTTGTAGGTATGATGGAAGATCCCTTTCATAAAAACACAAAAACATTTGGAAAACTTAAAATAAAAAAAATCAAAAAAGAGGAAAAACCAAAAACAATGGAAAAACAAAAACTCAAAAATAGAGTGCTTTGTATAGTTCCTAAAGTTCTTGTTTTACAAAACCCAAAAAAATCGAAAATCCAGAAAATACCTGTAGACGCGCGAAAAATCCACGCCTCTCACCTTTTTAGGGCTCGGAGCGGATCCTCTCGTGCGTCTAAGGCCTTATTTATGCAAACAGGGCGTGCCAGCTAGCTTACCTAAGCTAGCGAAGATATATTTAACACTGACTTCTAAACGTGGCGACTGTGAGCAAGTGAGCTCTTGTCGTCGCAGACCTTCTTGCACCGATACGTAAGGGTCAGTTTGTACGCTTTGCAAAAATCGAGTTTTGGGATAGAAAGCCTACGAAGCGGTTCGAGGTGTCTAATTCGGGTCTTTTAGATGCGATTACATGTTTTAGATCACGTGGATTTGCACGTGCCTAAGTCTTTTCTTTTATCCCTTTTCGGGCCACCTAGTTTGTGTGTTATCAACACTCCACTACATGGGCGAATTCGAGCGGGGCTTGTTTTGATGGAATATGCGTCCTACCTCGTGGTATGGCATAGATGCAATGCAAACTCACGCTACTCCAAAGGGAAAACCCGAATGTAAAGACAATACTGAAGGGAAATAACTGAAGGGAAATAACTGAAGGGAAATAACCGAAGGGAAATAACCGAAGGGAAATGACTTGTAAAGTAAGTGCCGAAGGGAGATATGTATATAGAGTATATATGAGCCCTTACTTGGGTCTTGCAAATAAGAGCGAAGGCTCAATGTGGGTGCGTGCTTGAATTGAAAGACTTACACACACGACATGAAATTAAACCCAAATATAAATTGCAGTATGGCCTTGACTAAGGTCTTGGGAGTAAGAGCGAAAGCTCAATGTGTGTGAGTGCTTGAATTGAAGTACCACGCACACGACATAAATGAAACCCAAATATAACTGCAATAAGGCCTTTACTAAGGTCTTGGGAGTAAGAGCGAAGGCTCAATGTGTGTGAGAGTGCTTGAATTGAAAGACTTACCCACACGACATGAAATAAAACCCAAATAGTATAGGTCGGCCCTTACTTGGGTCTTTCAAATAAGAGCGAAAGCTCAATGTGTGTGAGAGTGCTTGAATTGAAAGACTTACACACACGACATGAAATGAAACCCAAATAGTATAGGTCGGCCCTTACTTGGGTCTTTCAAATAAGAGAGAAGGCTCAATGTGTGTGAGTGCTTGAATTGAAAGACAACGCACCCAACTTAAGCAAAAACCCTACAAAAATGAAAGTATATGTATATACTTATGTATTAGGGGCTGATTAGGCCCGTGTGTGTTCAAAATCGTGCACAACTAGGAGAGTGCACGTGTGTGGGTGTGCCAAGCCACGTTGCATGAGTTCTACGATGGAGAATGTGGAGGTCATGTTAATGCCAACATGATGGCAATGAAAATACTTAGAGGGGGCTATTTTTGGTCCACCCAGAAAAAGGATTGTCACGATCATGTTAGGAAGTGTCATCCATGTCAAGTGCATGGGCACGCCATTCATATCCCATCATCTACATTGCATTCCGTGGTCAGCCCCTGGCCATTCACCATGTGGGCGTTTGACATTGTAGGCCCAATATTTCCAAAAGCCTCGAATGGGCATCGATTCATTTTAGCAGCCACTGAGTATTTCTCCAAGTGGGTGGAAGCCATTTCCCTGACCAACGTGCTGGGGCAACATGTGGTGGCTTTCATTAGGAGGAATATCTTGGCTCGATTTGGGGTTCCATGAGACCTTGTGTCTGCTAATGGTACCCCATTCAAGAACGAGCAGATGGTTAAGTTGTGCAACACGTATGGCATAACTCACCACTTATCTTCGCCCTACTACCCTCAAGGCAACGGCCAAGCCGAAGCCACAAATAAGACTCTCATCAGTATAATTGAGAAAACCTTAGAGAAGGGTAGGACGTGGCACGAGAAGCTGGATGAAGCCTTATGGGCTTATAGGACTTCATCCGAACTCCCATGAATGCCACACCATTCGAATTGGTTTATGGCACAAATGCCATTCTTCCCATTCATACCCAACTGCATTCATTCCATACATCCATAGCACTCGACCTCCCCCTATAGACGCTTCAGCATGCTAGGATGGCCGAACTAGATTTGCTAGATGAGAGGCGACTCCTTGCTATGGATCATGCTCGTGCATACCGGCAAAGGATAGTCCAACACTATGGCAAACACATGAGACCTCGCCACTTTGAAGTGGGGGATCTGGTCTTGAAATCATCCACTATCGTGGCCCACATCCACTTGGAAAGTGGTGCCCCAAGTGGGATGGACCCTATGTTGTACGTGCAACCACCATGAACAACTCGTATTGGTTGATCGATGTAGAAGGTAGGAATTTAGCAGATCCTATCAATATTCAATACTTAAAGAAGTATTATGTGTAGGATTTGGATTAAATTCCAATTTTCGAAAATTTTAGGGATAGCTGCCGTGAGACCTAAGAATAAGGTGCAAAGGCAAAATCGTGTGACCCTGAGTGGGAGAATTCACACTTGTGAAAGAGTGGAGTCTTCAAAATCGTGGTTACATTTCAAAATCCTTCTTCTTACAAAGAAAGGCCTAGTTCAACATAGCAAGATACTTGCAAGTAGTACGTGCTATTTCTAAATAGGCTGATCTGGAATGCATCGAGTGTGAGCTTGGGATAAGTCCTCCCCTCTTCTCTTCTCCTTCCAAAAGGAAAACAAAAGCCCAAATAAAGGGAATTTCCCATCCAAAGTCTCTTTCCAAAAGAAAGAAACCAGAATTCAAAAGAAAAAATTGATTCTCTTATGAAAAAGAGGGATTAAAGAAAAAATACTCCCAAAGGCAGACCCTCTATGAAAAAAAGGAAAAAGAGGCCAAAAAGCTCAAAAAGAGCAGCTTTCCGCCTTCTATGCCTTAAACCACGGGACGCTTCAAAAGGGACCGTGGTATCTCTTTCCCATCCCTGGCTTATCCCAAGTATAAACATGGCTCATTTCAAGAAATCCTAAAGTAAAAATAGGATTTACTTACTTGAATTTCATCTTGTTTGAGAACTCGACGTTTCGAGTAAGGTGTAGGAATTTGAAATATAGCTTGTTTTCTTATAAAACCTCCTCTAGATAAGCGAGTGTCAAGACTCAAGGAAAGGCAAACACGAAGAGCTCGAGATTCTTAGGATCGAGACTCAAGACTATTGTCCCTTTTTGTAAATAGCTTTTGTAAATAAAATTTTGAAAATCGAACATCGAACAGCATAGGATTTGCTCACTTGGAGCAGCAGGCCTTGTAAGTCTCTAAAGTTCGACCACATCTGGTCTCTGGGAGGTCGCCACTCTTGGCACCACACTCATGCCATGCATCTGCATTCCACGTATGACACTTGCATAAACATGATCGCATTTAGGACCAGATTCCATAGCATATCCCTTTGGCGTGATATCTCCTCCTACCAGGGTTCTAAACTGAGATTTTGCTAAAGATTGGGACGATCCCATATTCTTCGTGGTTAGATCTAGGGAGACATTGAAAGGGGTGTTTGTTATCTTTGCCCTTATCCAAATCGATTTGGACAAGACCAAAGAGGGGCATCTGTAAACACCTCGAAATCCCACGAATTTCTCAAATAAAACCTGGTTTTGTAAAAACAGCCCCAAAGGGCTATTTTGAGTCTGGAAACCCAGGAGCCTTCCAGGCAACCCTGTACAGATGTTTTAAACTTTTATATGTTTTAAATATGTATAATATGTTTTAAAAAACTGTTAAAATATGTTTTGAAACCCCACAAAGCAAGCTTGGCCTAATCAAAGCAGGACCAGAAGAGCTAAAGAGAGCCCGAAACCGGAGCACATGTCAAGCCTGGCACAACAACTCTCGTATTGAATCCACCCCCAGGATCTCGAACGTCCAAGACCCTATTATTAGCAAACATCACTAGAAATCATCTCCAGAAGGTGAAAACAGAAGCGGACAACCATGTTGGCGAAGACCCAACGCAGACGGAGTACGGATGCTGTTAGAACCCCCACAAACCGTTCGTTTCGAACACAGCCTGAAGGAGTCAGAATTCAGTTTGGATTGGATCTGGACCATATATATCCAGATCCCAATCCAAACCTATGTGTGGACTTGGATTTGGATTTGGATACAGAGATCCAATCCAATATCCACATCCATGGCCCACATCCCCTTCTCATAAATGGAGGTGGGGCCCACTTGAAATTCACGTGGGATTATGGGCATGAGAGAGAGTGGGGGAGGATAAGATTTGAGGGTTGATTGTAATTAAGCTTGACTTGTGTGTCAAGTTTGGGGTTAATCATGTGGGTTAGCCTAATTAGTATGGGTTTAAGCTTGTATTAGCCAAAACCTAACCTAGGGTTGCACCAACATGATGCAATAAGGTCTATGGGTTATGCAAAGGGAGCTTCCTAACCCAATCCTAAGTAAAACCCCCTAATCCTAGCCTGTTACCCTAAACCTAGCCTAATCACCTAACCCAATTCCCTAATCCCGGCCTAATCCCAACCTAATCACCTAACCCACTTCCCTAATCCTTCCCTAAGCCTAGCCTAATTTCCTTAAACCTAACCTAATCCTAGCCTAATCACCTAACCCACCTCACTAAACCTCACCCCAAAACCAACCCACCTAGCTAAGCCCTAAACCCCTAAACCACCCCACCTAAACCTAGCACACCATATACCTAAAACCCCTTTTATCAAAATATCTGGCCCCTCCTCAAAACCAGCCCACCTTATCACCACACCACCACCACCTAAACCACCTTACCACCCTCCAAATACCAGACCCAACCGCCATTTCCAAACCTATATAAACCCCCCCCCTAGTGGGCGGGTTTTTCAATCTTTTTTCCACCTTGGGCCAGCCGACCTTGGCCAACCATCTCCCAGCCGAATCCTCCACCTTGCTTCACCTGCACCACTTCCATCCGGCCAGCTCCACCTCGCACCACCACTGCTTCCCAGCCTGCTCCACTCCACGTCGCCACTTCCATCCGACCAAATTTCATCCATCCAAAGCACCCTGCTGCCCTTCTTCCTTGGACACCAACTCTTCACCACCCAGTTAGTACCTCAACCTAACTCTACCTCCTCTTTACTCCCCCTCCACTCTCAACCGCCCATACCACCACTACATCACCCCATCACAGCCTACCCATCATCCCTACCCATTCGGCCATACCTAACCCTTTACATCATCTGATCCCATACACCCCCTAGTGATACCCGACCACCTTCCACCTTGGCTCCCTAAGACCTGCCCATACCACTTTCCACCAGCCCTTAGCTCCACCTTTCGTAGCACCCTAGCTAGCTCCCTTCCCATCCATAACATCCTAACTATCCTAGCAGCTGGCCACCACTAAACCACCCCTTAGTCGGCCAGTCATAGCCGACTGCACCCGACCTATTTGGCCAGCCACACCATCTTCCTTAGATTTTCCTTAGGCATTCCCTTTAGGCTCCCCCTTAGCGCCACCTTCCCTAGCACCAGCCTATCCCTTAGTGACCCTCCTTAGGCAACTCAGCCCTTGAAGTCACGGCAGCCCCCTCCTAGCAGTCGGCAACCTCCAAGGCGCCACAACCCTCCTCTTTGTCACCCGGCCACACCTCCTTGTCGTTGCACTCCAAGGTGCTCCCTCTTGCAGCCCAAGGCGAAGCCAAGCCTACGCTCGAGCAAGTCACCTCCGGACCAGCTATAAGTAAGTGCCTAACTCAATCCTTAGTTGTAGACTTGCTTAAATTAAATTAAATTTGATACGGGGTTGTAATAACGGAGCATCGTCACCCCCCGCTTGTAATAACGTGGCTTGGCACACCCACACACACGAGCACTTGAGCCTACCTCGCTCTTAGTTGTGCATGATTTTGAACACACACGGGCCTAATCAGCCCTTTAAATATAAGTTTATGTATATACTTTAAGTTGTGTAGGGTTTTGCTTGAGTTGGGTGTGTTGTCTTTAAATTCTCGCACTCACACACATTGAGCCTTCGCTCTTATTTGCAAGACCCAAGTAAGGGCCGTGTGATACTATCCTTGGGTTTAATTTCATGTCGTGTGTGTAGTACTTCAATTCTAGCACTCACACACATTGAGCTTTCGCTCTTATTCCCAAGACCTTAGTTAAGGCCATATTGCAATTTATATTTGGGTTTCATTTGAAGTCGTGTGTGTTGTCTTTACATTTTCACACACACCCACATTGAGCCTTCGCTCTTATTTGTAAGACCCAAGTAAGGGCTCATATATACTATATATGTATTTCCCTTTTGGCTATGTCTTTTCAATTTGGATTTTAAGGTTCAGCAGTGTGCGTAGTCTTTCAATATATACACGGCACACACTTGCACAATTGAGCCTTTTCGCTCTTAAGATATAGCCATATTTCCCTTTTGCAATTTCCCTTCGGCAATTTCCATTACAAGTCATTTCCCTTCGGCATTGTCTTTTAAATTCAGGTTTTCCCTTTGGAGTAGTGTGAGTTTGCATTGCATATACGCCATACCACGAGTTAGGACGCATATTGCATCAAAGCAAACCCCATACTCCCGCTCAAAATCGCCACATCTTAGTGGAGTGTTCATAACACACACCTAGGTGGCCCCAAAGAGGGATAAAAAGAAAGACTTAGGCACGTGCAAATCCACGTGATGTAAAATCTGAAACCATACCAAAAACACCCGAATCAAACACCTCGAACCGCTTTCGTAAGTTCTTACACTCCAAAACTCGATTTTAAAAGCGTACAGACTGACCCTTGCGCATCGGTGCAAGAAGGTCTGCGACGACAAGAGCTTGCTTGCTCACAGTCGCCACGTTAGAAGTCAGGTTTTAGAATATATCTTCGCTAGCTTAAGTAAGCTAGCTGGCACGCCCTGTTTGTTTAAATAGGACTTAGACACACGAAAAGGTTCGCTTCAGGCCTAATAACTAGGAAGCGAAAATTTTCTACGTCTACAACCCTCCCTAATCATTTTAGCCCAAAGCGTCACGACAGCACCCTCCTAGCAGCCGGCAAGCCCCAAGGTGCCACACCCGCGCCCCTTTGTCACCCGGCCACACATCCTTGCCGTGCCATTTCAAGGAGCTCCCTCTTGTAGCCCAAGGCGAAGCCAAGCCCACGCTCAAGCAAGTCACCTCCGGACCAGCTATAAGTAAGTGCCTAACTCGGTCCTTAGTTGTAGACTTGCTTAAGTTAAATTAAATTTGATACGGGGTTGTAATAACGAAGCATTGTCTCCCCCCACTTGTAATAACGTGGCTTGGCACACCCACACACACGTGCACTTGAGCCTACCTCGCTCTTAGTTGTGCACGATTTTGAACACACATGGGCCTAATCAGCCCACTTTAAGTTGCGTAGGGTTTCTGCTTGAGTTGTGTGTGTTGTCTTTCAATTCTCGCACTCACACACATTGAGCTTTCGCTCTTAGTTGCAAGACCCAAGTAAGGGCCGTGTTATACTATCCTTGGGTTTAACTTCATGTCGTGTGTGTAGTATTTCAATTATACACTCACACACATTGAGCTTTCGCTCTTACTCCCAAGACCTTAGTTAAGGCCATATTGCAATTTATATTTGGGTTTCATTTGAAGTCGTGTGTGTTGTCTTTACATTTTCACACGCACCCACATTGAGCCTTCGCTCTTATTTGCAAGACCCAAGTAAGGGCTCATATATACTATATACGTATTTCCCTTTCGGCTATGTCTTTAAGATTTGGGTTTTAAGGTTCAGCAGTGTGCGTAGTCTTTACATATATACATGGCACACACTTGCACTATTGAGCCTTTCCGCTCTTAAGATATAGCCATATTTCCCTTTTGCAATTTCCCTTGGGCATTTTACATTACAAGTCATTTCCCTTCGGCAATTTCCATTACAAGTCATTTTCCTTCGGCATTGTCTTTTAAATTCGGGTTTTCACTTTGGAGTTGCTTGAGTTTGCATTGCATATACGCCATACCACGAGTTAGGACGCATATTGCATCAAAGCAAACCCCATACTCCCGCTCAAAGTCGCCACATTTTAGTGGAGTGTTCATAACACACACCTAGGTGGCCCAAAAAGGGATAAAAAGAAAGACTTAGGCACGTGCAAATCCACGTGAAATAAAATCTGAAAGTCATACAAAACAAACCCAAATCAAACACCTCAAATCGCTTTCGTAGGTTCTTATACTCAAAAACTCGATTTTTAAAAGCGTACAGAATGACCCTTGCACATCGGTGCAAGAAGGTCTGCGACGACAAGAGCTTGCTTGCTCACAGTCGCCATGTTAGGAGTCAGGTTTAAAATATATCTTCGCTAGCTTACGTAAGCTAGCTGGCACGCCCTGTTTGTTTAAATAGGACTTAGGCACACGAAAAGGTTCGCTTCAGGCCTAAGAACCAGGAGCGGGAATTTTCTGCATCTACAACTTGCAAGTAGTACGCGCTATTTCTAAATAGGCTGATCTGGAATGGATCGAGTATGACCTTGGGATAAGTCCTCCCCTCTTCTCTTCTCCTTCCAAAAGGAAAACATGGCCAAAACAAAGGGTAATCCCCACCAAAAGTCTCTTTCCCAAAGAAAGAAACTAGAATCAAAAAGAAAAATTCGATTCTCTTATAGAAAAGAGGGATTAAAGAAAAAATACTCCCTAAGGGAGACCCTCTATGGAAAAAAAGGAAAAAGGCCAAAAACCTCGAAAAGAGCAGTTTTCCGCCTTCTATGCCTTAAACCACAAGACGCTTCAGAAGGGACCGTGGTATCTCTTTCCCATCCCTGGCTTATCCCAAGTAAAACATGGTTCATTTCGAGGAATCCTAAAGTAAAAATAGGATTTGCTTACTTGAATTTCATTTTGTTTGAGAATTCGACGTTTCGAGTAAGACGTAGGAATTTTGAAATATAGCTTGTTTTCTTATAAAACCTCCGCTAGATTAGCAAGTGTCAAGACTCAAGCAAAGGCAAACATGAAGAGCTCAAGATCCTTAGGATCGAGGCTCAGAGCAGTTTTCCCTTTTATAAATAGATTTTGAAAAATCGGACATCAAACAACATAGGGTCTGCTCACTTGGAGCAGCAGGCCTTCGTAAGTCTCAAGAGTTTGACCATATATGGTCTCTGGGAGGTCGCCATTCTTGGTGTCTCATCCATGACATGCATGTGCATATCCACACATAAACACTTGCATAGCATGATCCCGTTTAGGACCAAAAACCATTTGCATATCCCTTTGGCGTGATATCTCCTCCTACCAGAGTTTTAAAAGTGAGATTTTGCTAAAATTTGGGACGATCCCATATTTTTGTGGATAGATTTAGGGAGATATTGAAAGGGGTGTTGTCGTCTTTGCCATTATCCAAATCAATTTGGATAATGCCAAAGAGAGGCATCTGTAAACACCCCACAAATTTCACAATACACCTGGTTTTGCAAAAGCAGCCCCAAAGGGCTATTTAGAGTTTGGAAACCCAGGAGTCTTCCAGGCAACCCTGTACATACGTTCAAATCATATATGTTTTGAAAATATATACATACAGTTTTAAAACCTTAAAAAGGTATTTTGAAACCCCGAAAAGCAACTTGGCCTGATGAAAGCAGGACCAGAGAAGCAAAAGAGAGCCCAAAACCGGAGCATATTTCAAGCCCGACACATCAACTCTCGTATCAGAATCATCCCCAAAATCTCGGACATCCAAGCCCCTGTTATCGACAAATTTATCAAAATGATCTCCGGAAGGTGAGAAGAAGAGCGGACGACAATGTTGGCGAAGACCCAACGCAAGACGGAGTACTGATGCTGTTAGGCCCCGCACAAACCGTCCATTTCGCAACGCCATAAAGGAGTCAGAAAATCAGATTTGGATCGAATCTGGACCATATATATCCAGATCCAAATCCAAACATGCATATGGATTTGGATTTAGATCCAAAGATCCAATCCAATATCCACATCCAGGGCCTACATCACCTTCTCATAAATGGAGGTGGGGCCCACAGAAAATTCACGTGAAAAGCTTGGGTATGAGAGAGAATGGGATAAAGCTTGGGTATGAGAGAATTTTGGTGGGCTTGACTTTTGTGTCAAGTTTTGGGTTAATCATATGGGTTTAGCCTAAGAGTGTGGGATTAAGCTTGTATGTACCTACACCTAACCTGGGGCTGCACCAACATGCTGCAACTAGGTCCATGGATCGAAGGCCAAGGGGATGCTCCTAAACCTAGCCCTGAACTAACCCACCTCACCTAGCCATTCCCCCCTAAACCTGACCTAATCCTAGCCACCGTCACCCAAAACCACCCTAAACCATACCTAGCCGACCCCACCTAGCTCACCCCACCTAACTAGACCACCTAGACCCTAGTTAGACTAAACCTAATACCACCTTAACCCACCTAATTAGACCCTAATCCTAAAATCCCAGCCACCCTAACCGACCTACCCTAAACCACCTTACCACCCTTCATAGCCGACCTACCCAAACCACCCCACCACCAACCCACAACATCCTAAATATCTACCCCAACCGACCCCACCCCATGCCTATAAAAACCCCCCTTTTGGGCAGGTTTTGCATGAGATCTTGGGCAGCTCTCAGCCCTCTCTCCTCTCTCACCAACCCACTTCACACCCCACTTCACTCCATCACCCCCGGCTGAACCACCTCCACCCAGCTGTATCTTCCACCTCCATCGCCACTCCACCCGACTGCACTCTTCACCCGGCTGCCACCGTCTTCCAATTCCATTCAGCTGCCACCTCCTTCCACCACCTCCGACCACCACCACAACTGCCACCTCCGGTTAGTACCCCCATCTCAGTCCTACCTAATCTCCCTTCCACCCGTTCTCTTACGCAACCACACCTTCCATCACCCGCCATCATTGCTGCACCCTAAGCCTCTCCCTTACACCCGGCCACTTCTCACCCCACACCACCACCTTCCCTTAGCCACCCAATTCCCAGCCCTTAGCTACGCCTTCCCCCTTAACCTTCCATCACTTACCTAGCACCCGAACCTGCCATAACATCACCTAACCTCCCCATTTGCTGCAAATACCACCCGGCCTTCATCAAGGCACCCACTCGGCTAAGACCATACTTGGCGCCCACCGGCATCCAAGGAGCTCCCCTTCGGCTGTCCAAAGCGACTCACATAGGCCAAAGCTAAGCAAGTCACACCCGGGCTAGCTATACGTAAGTGCCTAACTCAGTCCTTGTTATAAACTTGCTTATGCTTAATTAAATTTGATACGGGGTTGTAATAATGGAGCGTTGTCTCCCCCCACTTGTAATAACGTGGTTTGACACACCCACACACACGTGCACTTGAGCCATTTCGCTCTTATTTGCACACGATTTTGACACACACATGGGCCTAATCAGCCCTTAAGATATAGTTATACCTATATGTTTTAAGTTGCATGGGTTTTCATTAAGTTGTGTGTGTTGTCTTTTAATTTTCACACTCACACACATTGAGCCTTCGCTCTTATTCCCAAGACCCTAGTAAGGGCTGTATTGCAATTTCCCTTGGGCATTTTAAATTCAAGTTGTGTGCATAGCATTTCAATTCTACACTCACACACATTGAGCTTTCGCTCTTATTCCCAAGACCTTAGTAAAGGCCTTATTGCAATTTCGTTTTGGGTGTTTAAATTCAAGTCGTGTGCGTAGCATTTCAATTCTACACTCACACACATTGAGCTTTCGCTCTTATTCCCAAGACCTTAGTCAAGGCCTATTGCAATTATATTTGGGTTTCATTACAAGTCGTGTGAGTTGTCTTTACATATACACACAACACCCATGCACAAGTTGGCGACCTTCGGGCCCATATATATTATAAGTATTTTCCTTCGGCTATGTCTTTAAGATTTGGGTTTTAAGGTTCAGCAGTGTGCGTAGTCTTTCCATATATATATGACACACACTTACACAATTGAGCCTTTCCGCTCTTAAGATATAGCTATATTTCCCTTTTGCAATTTCCCTTTTGCAATTTACATTAAGTCATTTTCCTTCCACATTGTCTTTCAATTCGGGTTTTCCCTTTGGAGTTGTGTGAGTTTGCATTGTATATACACCATACCACGAGTTAGGACGCTTATTGCATCAAAGCAAAACCCCACACTCCCGTTCAAAAATCGCCCAACTTAGGTTATTTGTGCACACACCTAGTTGGCCCTAAAAAGATTAAAAAGAAAGACATAGGCACGTGCAAATCCCACGTGTAATAAAACTTGCAATCATACAAAGCCCAAACACTTAGGGTATTTTCAGAGAGGTTTAAATTTAAAAGACTTTGCCAAGCGTACAGACTGACCCTTGCGCATCGGTGCAAGAAGGTCTGCGATGAAAAGAGCTCACTTGCTCACAGTCGCCCCGATAGAAGTCAAATTTTAAAAACTTTCTTCGCTAGCTTAAGCAAGCTAGCTAGCACGCCCTTTTGCTAAAATACGACTTAGACACACAAAAAGATTCACTTCAGGCCTAAGAACCAGAAGTGTGGATTTTCCATGTCTACACTATGGAAGGTGGACGGTACAGCATGCAGGCTGTGTATCCAAGGCCTTCCTAGCAATAGGTTGTAGTGGGGGTGGATGTCCAAAACACGAAATACCCCCACGTGAGCTATCCCTCCTATTTCCATGGGTAGTTCAATAGATCCTAAGGGTTTAGATGCATTTCCATCGTATCTAGTGATTACGATGGGGCTTGGATTCATGGAAGCCAAGGTGACTCCAATTTGATACGCTATGTGAAGTGGAAGGATGTTGAGCCCTCCTCCTCCGTCAACTAGGCACCTATCCAGAGAGTAGTGATTCAATACCACCTCGATATATAGGGCCTGATTATGGGATTCGTAGGGTCTTTCGAGATACTCTTCTAAAAACACGATAGGTGTTTTTGCACCTATGGACGCCACTTGGTTAGATAGGGATCCTGGGGTTATGTTCGAACTAACCTATGCTCTTTCTAGAATTTTCTCTAACACGAGTCTATGCCTAGGCGAGGTTTGTATCAGCTCTAGGATGGACATGTTAATGGGAATCTTTGAAAGATGGTTTTCGAAATCATACAAGTTTAAAATGACTATTCCTTTGTCTACTTTCGGCGGAACTTTAGGAATACATGCTTTTGAAGGGCCAGGCACACTGACCACTTTTTTAGCATTTTGCAGATGTGGGGGTTGATAGATCCTCCCGGATCTTGTCACCTCCCCCACAATCAACCTAGGGTTCGCACCTAACATGCCTCTAATCGAATGTTTTGGAGCACCTTGAATTTTCAAAACTGGTTTAACCGGGGATGGAACTCTTGGTGGTCCCCAAATCACTACTTGGGCAGGTTTCCTATGAAGGACAAGAGTAGATGCACAACTAGAAAAACCAGACTCATATGTATGCGCTAGACTCTTCAAAATCGTGAGAGCACATACCTCTTTGCCCTTTCCACTGGTACTTGCGTGCTTAGGGAAGGGTTCTTTGAAAATAGCTTGGGCAGGCTCTGGTTCCTCAGTGACCTGGAGCGGGCCCTCTACTATCAAGTTCTCAATTTGGTTAAGGAGGGAAAAACACTGCTTGGTATCGTGGCCTTTGAGCCGATGATACTTGCAGAATTGATTCAAAAGCCTCCCTTTGGAAGTGATTCCCTCAGGAATTTCAGGGAGTTCGATCATGCTTTGGGCGAGTAGGAGGTCTAGGACCTCCGACACAGGTTGCCCCAGCGGGGTGTACTCCCATTTTTCAAAGGGTTTTTGCATTTTTCTGTATCTTTTCTGTTTTCGAAACTCTCAAAATTCTTTGAAGTGCTCGCCAGTCTTGGATCTGGCTGGACATTGGCGACCTTGTGGGGTTTTGGCCCTTTGTCCATGGTGGGTAGCCTGTAATTGCCGGGCTTCTCCAAGCGAGTTTTTGAAATCATGCTCCCTTTCCACACATGGTCGTAAATCCCTTTTTTCAAATTTGTTTCAAAAAGAGATGCTTTTTTAATTAGTTTATGAAAAGTAGAGATTTCGTGTAGAGAAAGAAGGGTTTTTAACTCAGTTAACCGGCCGGTCCTTCCTTGGATTTGTTGATTTCTTCACTTGATCAATGGCTAGGTAAGAAGGTGATTTGATTACTTTTGGCCAAAGGATGAGGGATGAACAAGACTAGAAAAATACAATATTGGTTTGAATTAAAAACATTCGGTTCAAACAAGGCTTGATGTTTAATTCAAACTCCTTAGGTTTAGCACTGGGTTCAATTGGGATGGGTTTCATGAGGCCATCCATTCTTGATTTGATCTTGAGTGGGGATACGGTTTTGACTTGATCTTCATCCCTGATTTTCAGCTTTACCTTCATTGAATCATCCCTGCCTCGAAGCGGGCCCCACCTGTCGACTTTTTTACTCCAATCTTCTGGTTTTTTATACTTTTGACTTTATTTTAAAATCTTTAAAATCTTCATCTTAAAGACTTTTAAAATTTTCATTTTAAAGCTAGAAGTTTTAAAACAAGTCAACTTCAGATTTTTCGAGTATTTTCAGAAAAGTTTTATTTAGGGTGTTTACAGATACACCTCTTTGGCATTAATCCAAATTTATTTGGATAATGGCAAAGAAGAAAACACCCTTTTAGATTTACTTCCCAAATTTTCTTGAAAATATAAATCATCCTTCATTTCATAAAATTCTTTTCCTTGGATTATAGAGGAGGGGATTTTAGCCAAAGGAGACTTGACACATACTAGGTACTAGTCCTCAACATGGTCATGCATGGACGACTTTGGATGTATGTGTAAACACCCCAAATTTTCCAAAAATCAAAAACTCTCAAAAACACAAAAAGCTCATTTGAGCCAAAACGATAACCTATTTTAAAATGTGAAAACAGGTACAAAAGGAAAAAGGAGAGCCTCAGTAAGAAGAGCAAATCAAAATCGAAGTCTCAAAAGCCACCCCCTGTTCAAAAACGGAAGAAAAAAGAGCCCGTTCGGAGAAAAGCCTGATAGAAGGGTAAAAATGTAATTTGGGTCAAAGAAAAAGTGCAAAGCAGCTCCAAAATACAGAAAGAAGCCCAGTACCTGAGGAAGTCGACAGAAGTCTGAGACACGTCCCGTCAGAATGAAGAACGGAATCCGTACGGCAATCTGAGTTCGATATCAATAGGAACCGGCCAGAAACCAAAACGGTAGACCGAAACGAACACCGAAAAAGTCCTGAAAAGAAGAACACCGGTTGGAAGAAAGACTTGGGGAAGACCCAGGCCAGAGTTGGGCGTCCGATGAATCGAAGCCCGCTCAAAACCGACGGTGGAAAGCACCAGAAAGGACCAGAAAACCAAGGAGCAGAAGAAAAGTCTGGATTGGGTCTGGACCCAAAAATATCCAGATTCAGATCCAAATTGTGTTTGGATTTGGATCTCAAAATATTTGAGATCCGATATTCAAACCCAAATAAATATTTGGACTGGATCTGGATCTCAAAATATCTGAGATCCGCGATCCAGATCCACATAGAGTTTGGATTGGATCCGAATAGCCAGACCCAAATCCAAGACCCAATATCCAAGACCCACTTAAAACCTCTATAAATAGAGGTGCTGGGCTTGAAAAAAATCAGGAACGTGAGGCTCCAGGGAAGCTCCTCACGTGAAATAAAGGGGGGGATGAGAGAGAAAGAGGCCCATAGGCCAAATTCATTTGTTTGAGTGCTTGGGATTGACCCATGGAGGCAAGGGCTGCACCAATGAACGAGCATCTTCTTCAAGCTGGGTGGGAGTGGAGATCGTGGTGGAGCTTGGCGGCTTGAGTGGTGGCTGGAGCAGTGCTGCAAATAGGTAAGCCACTAAACCTAACCTAGACTCCCTCTTCCCTAACCTCTCTAGACCACCCAAACGTCCCCTAAAAAAACCCACCAAACCAGCCAAGTGTTGGCCGATTTTCACCAAGTTTTCCACCCAAAACCACCACCTAGCTAAGCCCTACCTAGAACCCAAACAAAAACTAACCTAGCTCGGCCACTTGCTGGCCGAGCCACCCATTTCTACCCAAGCAAAACCTTGGCTCAGCCAAGAGCTGGTCGAGCCCACCTAACTACCTCGTGTCCCATTTAGAACCACCTAAGGCCTGCCCTAAAGGCAGGCCATCCAAGCCCAAGATCCACAGCCTGCAAGTGCAAGCCGTGCTCCACCTTTTCCACCAAAGGCCAGGCCTGCCATTCGGCAGGCCACTTACCTAAAAACACGGCCAAGGGCTGGCTGTGTTTCTCCCTTTTTACCTAAAAAAGGCCTGCCATTCGGCAGGCCATTTCCCTTTGAATCACACGGCCAAGGTTGGTTGTGTGCCCTTCTTCTCGCCAAGACCTGGCCTGCCTTAGGCAGGCCCCATACTTACCTAAGTCGACCCAAGACAAACCTACAACCACCTTGGCCGAACCCTAGAGCAAGTCACTCCTACTCGAGCCACCTTGGCTCGAGTTTCACAAGACCTAAACTAAGGCCACGTGCTGGCCGAATCCTAAGTCTAAACCATACCTAAACCAAGGCCAAGTGCTGGCCTAATCCTAAGTCTAAACCATACCTAAACCAAGGCCAAGTGTTGGCCTAATCCTAAGTCAAAAACTATACCTAAACCAAGGCCAAGTGCTGGTCGTACCCCACACTAAAACCATACCACTCGAGCCACCTTGGCTCGAGTCATACCTTGCCCAAACCGGCCCCAAGCAGCCCCAAACCCATTGTAGCTTGCAGCTCCCGGAACTCCAAGTCTCTCCAATCTCTCAAGCTCTCCGGCTTCGCTCCCACATGCCCTGGACTCCCTAAGAAGAAGGCTGGAAAGTGTAAGTTGATTTCGATATATATCAAATCCCTTTCCATTCAATTCAATTCGTTATATGGGGTTGTAATAACGGAGCTTGTCTCCCCCCGGATGTAATATATGTGCTTGATGCAAAACACACACACACGTACACTCGAGCCTTTCCGCTCTTATCTGCACACTTTTGCACACAAACGGGCCTCAACAGCCCATAGGATATAGCTCTATTTATATACATTCAGCTGGGTTTTAAGGTTCAAGTCGTGTGAGTTGCCTTTCATTTTATACACTCAAAGCACTCACTCACATTGAGCCTTTCCGCTCTTATGTATATATACATATTTCCCTTTTAGTTGGGTTTTAAATTCAAGTTGCGTGAGTTGCCTTTCAATTTATACACTCAAAGCACTCACTCACATTGAGCCTTCTCGCTCTTATATATATCTATATCTCCCTTCTGCTGCATTTTACGGTTCAGTTTTGTGTGTTGCATTTCAATTTATACACAACACCCACGCACACATTGAGCCTTTCCACTCTTAAGATATAGATATATTTAAATTTCTGTAATTTACATTCAAGTCGTGTGAGTTGCATTCAATTTGGGTTTTCCCTTCTACTAAGTCTTTAAATTCGGGTTTTACATTCAAGTTGTGTGAGTTGCATTGCATACTCGCCATACTCGAGCTTGAGTGCATACCTGCATCGAACAAACCCGAACAAAACGTGCAAACACGCCTAAGTGGATAAAATTGAAAGACTTAGCGCCCAAATCAAAAGCTCACCAAGTGCATGATTTCAAAAGGATTTTCAAACACTTGTTTATTCAAAAATCGATTTTGAGTTTAAACTTGTTTCAAACGAAGTCTCTAAGCGTACAGACTAACCCTTGCGCGTCGGTGCAAGAAGGTCTGCGACGTAAAGATTCTGCTTGCCTACAATCACCTTTCAAAAGTCAGATATTTCAAAACATACTTCGCTAGTTTGAGTAAGCTAGCTGGCACGCCCTAAAAGCGAACGTAGATTGCGAAAAGATTCACTCCAGGCCTAAGAAACCCGGAGTTGAAGATTTTCCATGTCTACAGATTTGGCATGCCCGGTGGGACCCGGGACTTAAATTGATTTCAAACAAACAAGTTACACTCAAAATTTTCGAAAAAAAGGGTGTTTTCCAAAAAATCATGCATAGTTAGAAAAGTTGCAGAAAATGGAGCGAAAACCAAAATCCTCGTCGAGTAAATCAAAAGAGGTTTTCAAAACAGCCAAAGAACGAGAAGCGCTAGCTGATATACGGGCAATTTTCAAAAGAATGGAAGTTTTAAGCAAGGAGCTTAAAACCCATAAATCCCGTAGCAGCTCTTCTCGGGCACACAAAAATTGTGAAAAGAAATCCAAATTCAAAATCGATGAAGGAATTGAGGTAAAAGGCCAAACCCTAGAAAAGGGCAAGACTTCCACTCCCACAAATCCAAAATTCAAAAATTCCAAAGAAAATTCAAAAAAAGTTGTTTTTGTTTCAAAAAATCAAAAAAAATTTGAAAACTTTCAAAAAAACAAAAAAATTGAAAAATCAAACTTTGAAATTTTGAAAAATTCAAGTGAAATTCCTAAGTCTAGGCACACACACACAATGGGACATAAAACCCACACCCCACAAAGAGATGACAGAGAAAAATAGGTAGGTTTCGAAAAGGAACGCCTCGTGAAACCCCTAGGGCTCAAAATAGAGTTATCTGGGAAAACAACCTGCTCTCACCCTGAAAAGGTAGACAAGCCACAAAGAGGTATGCCTGAACCTTCTCAAAACTCTCTTCTTCATATAGGGTCATCAGATGCATTGGATAACCCCTTTGCACATACAAACCCACGAAATGTGCCTAAGTTAGAGAAATTTCAAGGTGCGCCAAATGTCCCGCACCAGCCAAAAGAATTTCAAAAATAAAAACAAAAAGAAGTTGAAAAAATGGTAGACATGGAGACCCCTAATGCATGCATCGACATCTTAGGAGCTCATAACCCTGCCATAGAAAAACCCACTTCTTCGAGCCTAGTCTGGTACCTTGGAACCAAGATTAGAGCTTTGAAACAAAAAAATCCATCCCTAGGGGCACCACGAGTTGAACCTAGGGAGCAAGTCAAAAAATTCGAGGGAGCAAGCTTGTCTTCCCTCGAAGAAAAATTCTCCCAAATACAGGTTGTGTGGAAGGTCAAGTCTTCCATCACCCTACAATATCCAAAGTTCCTCAAGGAACCAAGCATGGCTTTCCTTGAGGACAAAATCTCCCAATTCGGGGTTGTATGGAAGCACAAGTCTTTCATCACCCCAAAATATCCAAAGTCTCTTAAGGGACCAAGTACGGTTTCCCTTGAAGACAAAATCACCCCAAAATATCCAAAGTCTCTCAAAAGACCAAACATGGTTTTCTTTGAGAAACAAAACTCCCAAACAAGGGTTGCATGGAAGCCCAAGTCTTCCATCACCCCAGAATCCAAACTCCCAATATCCAAAAGGGTATATATCCCCGACATAGACGATTCCATGTTCCAAGGCTATGATTTATACAAAAACTTTTCAAAAAAACAAGAAGTCTTGGAACATGATTCTAAATATGGGATATAAACCCTACCAGGGCCTGGGAACCCAAAACCAAGGTAGGCTCGAACCTGTCCTACCTCAGGCCAATCGACAAAAGTATGGATTGGGCTACAGCCCACACATACCCCCAGAGCCGCCACCTAAGACCATCTGGGTCAAGGGTGCCCTGTAGAACCTCTAAAACCCAAAACCCATGTCTTAGACCTATTGATTAGAGTGTGATTCATGAATGTTTTCTTTGTAGGTTCATGGGAAGATCCCTCCTTTTGAAAAAGCCAAAAAAATCAGATATTTGCCAAAAACCAAAAAAATTGAAAACCCAAAACAAAATCTCAAAAACATTTGGAAAAATAAAAATTCTAAAAAGAAATTTGTTTTAAAGCCTTTAGCCATGTACAAAGTCCATTTTCGAAAATTGTAAAAAAATGCTTTTCAAAAATTGTATGTAACTCCCAAAAACCAAAAAAAAACCAAAAAGCTGATCTTGAAACACCATTTTGTCTAGAGCTTTTTCAAAATGAAAAGCTCGAGAATCACCAAAGCTAGGAGGAATAAAACCTCCGAACTTCCTGAAATTCGCAAGATCCTTGACTTATGCAAAGATTGGGGATTTTTAGAAACAAACCTAACCCATAGTGTGTGCATAAACATCATGCATCACACTCTGAAATCATTCATGTGCATCGAGTCTAGACATCATCTTAAAACTCGAATTCTGGGTTTTGTGAAACCAAAGGGGCAATGAAAGTCGACCCCCTAAGTATCGAGCCTTCGTAGACAGGTCTCCATATGAATCAAATCCAATACCTTCAAGGAAAATTTCAAACAGAAATGAGAGTCTCGAAAAAAGGGTTATCATTTCACAAAAGCCTTTTCAAAATTCTTTTGATAAAAACCTTCCATGTTTTGCAAATCCTGCATTGTTTGCTTGACTGGATCAAATGAAGATGTTGTTCATACTAAATGTGCCATACATTTTCGAAAACTCTTTTGGCGTGTGAAAGGAATCACTAAGCCAAAAGAAAAATCGTGCTTAGCCTTGCTATAGGCCCTAAAAATTTGAGACATCATCTCCCATGGAAAGGGGAATGATTCATTAAAGCACTCATTTGAAAAACCTATCTTAAACAGGTAGGCAAAATGGCAGCCCCTTTCAACAGAGTATGAGTTTCGAAACTCAAGATTCAATTAAGGGACAAGCCCTGTATCGTGTGGCTGAAGTGCCTCTTTGAGACACACTCCCATACTTGATCAAATGCCCCATGAAGGCATGAATCTTCAAAATGAATTCCAAAACCCTGCTTGACCAAAATCAAGTGTAGAAAACATATTTCAATCAAAAGGGCTGGTATAAAACCATCTTCATACACAAAGGGAGGATTTCCCAAAACTGCACTCTCAAAAAGGATCAAGATTTCAAAAAATTTAACCCTACATATGACTTTGAAAAGAAAGATTTTCAACTTCTGGTTAAAACCTTGATTGCCTTAGGATAAGAACATGAATCTCACGATGAAATATGGAGACCATGTCAAAACTAAAACCTGATGGCCATAACGATCACTTAGGGCTGGTTATGTTTCCCATCCTTGAGCAAAAAGTATCATGATCATGTTAGAAAAACCATGGAAATGCAGGGACATGAACATACCATCGTCCATCCAAAAAAGTCTTTTGAAAAGCCATGGCCCTTCACCATGTGGCCATGCGAAATTTCCCTCAAGCTAGGGGCATTTTTAAATATAGCCCCTAGACACCTTCCATCAAGAAACGAGTTTCATAGAATGCATCTCCTTCTTGACTTGTGAGATACATTTCATATGTTCACTCTTGCATAAAATCGTGTATTTCCATTTTGAATCACATGGAGTGCATAGCATGCATCATATTCATATCATACCACCCCAAAGAAAGCCCAAGAGGTGGGCAAACCTGAGTAGGAATGTCCCCATGTCTTCAAAAGGGCAACAAAAAACGAAAATTTGTTGATGTTGTGGGTAGAAATTAGCAAAACCCGAAAAATGCCCGAATATTCATAAGGGTTTATGTTAAATTCCTTTTTCGAAAAGATTTTGAAAAATCGAACTCCTTTGAAACTTCTTGAAAGAAGGATCGAAGTTGATTATATAACCCTGAATGGAGGAATTCATACTTTTCGAAAGGTAGAGTCTTCCAAAAACAAATTGGCAATATTTCAAAGAACCCTGGCTTACAAGATTAAGCCTTGTTCAAAATATCAAAATAATTTCAAATAGCAGATGCTATTAAGAAATAGGATGATCTCATTTGAATCGAGTAACCAAAGGGATAAGCCTTCCCCCATTCTACTTTCTCTCCAAAAAAGAAAATTAGCTGTGTTCAAAAGAAAGAAAGAAAAGAAAAAAAAAATCAAGAATACAAAAACTCCTCCGAAAGTGGTCTTCCCTTCATAAACAGGGAATAAAAAAACTCCTCCGAAAGAGGTCTTCTCGTTTCAAAAGAAAAAGGAGATATAAAAACACTCCTCCCAAAGAGGTCTTCCCTTCATAAACAGGGAATACAAAAACTCCTCCAAATAGCTGCTCTCCTTTAAAGAAAAGAGGGATTAATGAAAAAATACTCCCAAAGGGAAACCCTTTGTGAAAAAAAGAAATAAAAAGCCAAAGCTCAAAGAGCGATTTTCCGACTCTTTGCTTAATACCACGGGACGCTTCAGAAGGAACCGTGGTATCTCTTTCCCATATCCCTACGGCTTATCCCCGAGGAAAAAGGTTCAAATTTGCGAAAATCCTAAAGTACGAATAAAATCAGCTTATTTGGATTTCATTTTGTTTGAGAACTCGACTCTGTTTTGTAGGAAATGGAACTTTGAAATGTTTTCCAAGTTTTCCTACCCAAAAACCTCTACTGAGTAGTAGGTATTGAAACCCAAATGAAGGAAAGTATGAAAAACAGAAGTCCTTTTCGATTCGAGCTAAAAGGAGTTCGTTTTCAAAAAGAAAATTTTTGAAAAACCCACGAATGTCAAAAAGACAAGGGTAGAACCTGCTTGGAGCAGACAACCTCAAAAGGCTCTCTCCAAAGCTCGAAAACCCGAAAACATCTAGAAGACATGGGTAAAATCTGCTCGGAGCAGCCTACCTCAAAAGGCACTCTTCGGGCTCAAAAACCCCAAAAACAAAAATGTTTTTCTCATGCATGCACAAAAAAAAATCGTCCATGCATGATCATATATAGGGAAACCTAGGAAAAGTCCCCTTTTGCTAAAAATTCCCACCTGTGGTAAAAGAAAACAGGGTTTTGCGAAATAAAAATGGTGTATTCTCGAGAAAATTTGAGAGAAAAACCAAAATGGGGTGTTATCTTCTTCGCCATTATCCAAATCAATTTGGATAATGCCAAAGAGGGGCATTTGTAAACACCCTGAATTTTTCAAAAATCAAAAACTCTCAAAAACACAAAAAGCTCGTTTGAGCCAAAAGGATAACCTGTTCTAAAATATGAAAACAGGTACAAAAGGAAAAAGGAGAGCCCCAGCAAGAAGAGCAAATCGAGCCCGGAGTCTCACAAGTCACCCCCTGTTCAAAAACGGAAGAAAAAAGAGCCCGTTCGGAGAAAAGCCCAACTGAAGGGTAAAAATATAATTTGGGTCAAAGAAAAAGCACAAAGCAACTCCAAAATACAGAAAGAAGCCCAGTACCTGAGGAAGTCGACAGAAGTCCAAGACACGTCCCGTCAGAATGAAGAACGGAATCCGTGCGGCAATCTGAGTTCGATATCAATAGGAACCAGCCAAAAACCAAAACGGCGGACCGAAACGAACGCCGAAAAAGTCCTGAAAAGCAGAACACCGATTGGAAGAAAGACTTGGGGAAGACCCAGGCCAGAGTTGGGAGTCCGATGAATCGAAGCCCGCTCAAAATCGATGGTGAAAAGCACCAGAAAGGACCAAAAAACAAGGAGCAGAAGAAAAGTTTGGATTGGGTCTGGACCCAAAAATATCCTAATCCAAATTGTGTTTCGATTTGGATCTCAAAATATTCGAGATCCGATATTCAAACCCAAATAAATATTTGGACTGGATCTGGATCTCAAAATATCCGAGATCCGTGATCCAGATCCACATAGAGTTTGGATTGGATCTGGATAGCCAGACCCAAATCCAAGACCCAATATCCAAGACTCACTTAAAACCTCTATAAATAGAGGTGCTGGGCTTGAAAAAAATCAGGAACGTGAGGCTCCAGGGAAGCTCCTCACGTGAAATAAAGGGGGGGATGAGAGAGAAAGAGGCCCATAGGTCAAATTCGTTTGTTTGAGTGCTTGGGATTGGCCCATGGAGGCAAGGGCTGCACCAACGAACGAGCGTCTTCTTCAAGCTGGGTGGGAGTGGAGATCGTGGTGGAGCTTGGCGGCTTGAGTGGTGGCTGGAGCGGTGCTGCAAATAGGTAAGCCACTAAACCTAACCTAGACTCCCTCTTCCCTAACCTCTCTAGACCACCCAAACGTCCCCTAAAAAAACCCACCAAACCAGCCAAGTGCTGGCCGGTTTTCACCAAGTTTTCCACCCAAAACCACCACCTAGCTAAGCCCTACCTAGAACCCAAACAAAAACTAACCTAGCTCGGCCACTTGCTGGCCGAGCCACCCATTTCTACCCAAGCAAAACCTTGGCTCGGCCAAGAGTTGGCCGAGCCCACCTAACTACCTCGTGTCCCATTTAGAACTACCTAAGGCCTGTCCTAAAGGCAGGCCATCCAAGCCCAAGATCCACGGCCTGCAAGTGCAGGCCGTGCTCCACCTTTTCCACCAAAGGCCAGGCCTACCATTCGGCAGGCCACTTACCTAAAAACACGGCCAAGGGCTGGCCGTGTTTCTCCCCTTTTATCTAAAAAAGGCCTGCCATTCGGCAGGCCATTTCCCTTTGAATCACATGGCCAAGGTTGGCCGTGTGCCCTTCTTCTCGCCAAGACCTGGCCTGCCTTAGGCAGGCCCCATACTTACCTAAGTCGACCCAAGACAAACCCACAACCACCTTGGCCAAACCCTAGAGCAAGTCACTCCTACTCGAGCCACCTTGGCTCGAGTTTCACAAGACCTAAACTAAGGCCAAGTGCTGGCCGAATCCTATGTCTAAACCATACCTAAACCAAGGCCAAGTGCTGGCCTAATCCTAAATCTAAACCATACCTAAACCAAGTAGCCCCAAACCCATTGTAGCTTGCAGCTCCCGAAACTCCAAGTCTCTCCAATCTCTCAAGCTCTCTGGCTTCGCTCCCACATGCCCCGGACTCCCTAAGAAAAAGGCTGGAAAGTGTAAGTTGATTTCGATATATATCTGTAGACGCGCGAAAATCCCCGCCTCTTGCCTTTTTCAGGGCTCGGAGCGGATCCTCTCGTGTGTCTAAGGCCTATGTATGCAAACAGGGCGTGCTAACTAGCTTACCTAAGCTAGCGAAGATATATTTAACACTGACTTCTAAACGTGGCGATTGTGAGCAAGTAAGCTCTTGTCGTCGCAGACCTTCTTGCACCGATGCGCAAGGGTCAGTCTGTACGCTTTGCAAAAATCGAGTTTTTGGAGAGAAAGTCTACGAAGCGGTTCGAGGTGTCTATTTCGGGTCTTTAAAATGCGATTGCATGTTTTAGATCACGTGGATTTGCACGTGCCTAAGTCTTTTCTTTTATCCCTTTTCGGGCCACCTAGTTTGTGTGTTATGAACACTCCATTACGTGGGCGAATTCGAGCGGGGCTTGTTTTGATGCAATATGCATCCTACCTCATGGTATGGCATAGATGCAATGCAAACTCACGCTACTCCAAAGGGAAAACCCGAAACGTAAAGACAATACTGAAGGGAAATAACCGAAGGGAAATAACCGAAGGGAGATATGTATATAGATTATGTATATGAGCCCTTACTCGGGTCTTACAAATAAGAGCGAAGGCTCAATGTGGGTGCGTGCTTGAATTGAAAGACTTACTCACACGACATGAAATTAAACCCAAATATAAATTGCAGTATGGCCTTGACTAAGGTCTTGGGAATAAGAGCGAAGGCTCAATGTGTGTGAAAGTGCTTGAATTGAAGTACTACACACACGACATAAATGAAACCCAAATATAACTGCAATAAGGCCTTTACTAAGGTCTTGGGAATAAGAGCGAAAGCTCAATGTGTGTGAGAGTGCTTGAATTGAAAGACTTACTCACACGACATGAAACGAAACCCAAATAGTATAGGTCGGCCCTTACTTGGGTCTTTCAAATAAGAGCGAAAGCTCAATGTGTGTGAGAGTGCTTGAATTGAAAGACTTACTCACACGACATGAAATGAAACCCAAATAGTATAGGTCGGCCCTTACTTGGGTCTTTCAAATAAGAGCGAAAGCTCAATGTGTGTGAGAGTGCTTGAATTGAAAGACAACGCACCCAACTTAAGCAAAAACCCTTCGAAAATGAAAGTATATATATACACTTATGTATTAGGGGCTGATAAGGCCCATGTGTGTTCAAAATCGTGCACAACTAAGAGAGTGCACGTGTGTGGGTGTGCCAAGCCACGTTATTACAAGCGGGGGGAGACTATGCTCCGTTATTACAACCCCGTATCAAATTGAATCTCGAGCAAGTATACAACTAAAGACCGAGTTTAGGCACTTACGAGTAGCTGGTCTGTAGAGGCCTTGCTTGAGCGTGGGCTTGGCCTTCGCCTTGGGCTGCAAACGGGAGCTCCGCGAGGGTGGATGACGAAGGGTGCTGGCCGGCTGCAAATGGGTGTCGCCTTGATGTGGGCGATCAAAGGGCTGGGCCAAGTAAGTGTGTAGGGTCACGAATGGAGAGTATAGAGTGTTAGGGAATATGAAACCTAAGGGAGTTTAAGGGAAGGCTGAATGGGAGTCTAAGGGGAAAAGAGATGGCTGGCCGGGTATAGTTAGGGTAGTTAGGTAGTGGCCGGTAGTTTAGGTTGTGCTAGGTTCGGCTAAGGGAGAATGGTGGCAGCAAAGGGCTGATGTGTAGGTAAGGTGGTGGTAGGGTGGGTGGCTAGGAGTGGAGAGGGAGTAGAGGAGGAGTTAGGTAGAGTTAGGGGGTACCTACCGAATGGGGAGAGGCGGTGGATGGAAGAGAGAAGCCGGGTGGTTGGGATGGAGAGCAAGTGGTATGTAGATAAGGTGGGCTGGAAAGGGTTGGGCCAGATATTTTGAAAACTAGTGGTTTGGGTAGATTGTGGGCTAGGGGTGGTTTAGGGGTTTAGGGCTAGGTTAGGTGGTTGGGTTTTAGGGTGAGGTTTAGTGAGCTAGGTTAGGTGATTAGGCTAGGTTTAGGCTAGGTTTAGGGAAATTAACCTAGGTTTAGGGAAGGATTAGGGAAGTGGGTTAGGTGATTAGGTTGGGATTAGGCTGGGATTAGGGAGGTGGGTTAGGTGTTTAGGCTCATATTAGGGGTGGATTAGGGTGGTAGGCTAGGATTAGGTGTTTTGGGTTAGGTTTAGGTGAAGGAGCTCCCTTAGCATGGCCCATAGACTTTAACCATATCATGTTGGTGCAGCCCTAGGTTAGGTTTTGGCTAATTACAAGCTTAAACCCACTCAATTAGGCTAACCCACATGATTAACCCCAAACTTGACACACAAGTCAAGCTTAATTACAACCCTCTTGATATTTTCCATCCCCACTCTCTCTCATGCCCATGATCCCACGTGAATTTCAAGTGGGCCCCACCTCCATTTATGAGAAGGTGATGTGGGCCATGGATATGGATATTGGATTGGATTTTTTAATCCAAATCCAAATCCAAGTCCATACATGGGTTTGGATTGGGATCTGGATATATATGGTCCAGATCCAATCCAAACTGAACTCTGACTCCTTCGAGCTGTATTCGAAACGAACGGTTTGTACGGGGCCTGACAGCATCAGTGCTCCGTCTGCGTTGGGTCTTCGCCAACATGATCGTCCGCCTCTGTTTTCGCCTTCCGGAGATAACTTCAAATGATATTTTGATAAGAACAGGGTCTTCGACGTTCGAGATCCTGGGGGTGTGAATCAGATACAAGAGTTGTTGTGCCGGGCTCAACATGTGCTCCGGTTTCGGGCTCTTTTTAGCTCTCTTGGTCCTGTCTTGATCGGGCCAAGCCGCTTCGGGGTTTTAAAACATGTTTTAAAAGGTTTTCAAATGCTATATTATATATTTTTGAAATATGAAGTTTGAAACATATATACAGGGTTGTCTGGAAGGCTCCTGGGTTTCCAGACTCAAAAATGGCCCTTTGGGGCTGCTTGTATAAAACCAGATGGATTTTGAGAAATTCGTGGGATTTCGGGGTGTTTACAATATCAAATCCCTTTCCATTCAATTCAATTCGTCATATGGGGTTGTAATAACGAAGCTTGTCTCCCCTGGGATGTAATATATGTGCTTGATGAAAAACACACACACACGTACACTCGAGCCTTTCCGCTCTTATCTGCACACTTTTGCACACAAACGGGCCTCAACAACCCATAGGATATAGCTCTATTTATATACATTCAGCTGGGTTTTAAGGTTCAAGTCGTGTGAGTTGTCTTTCATTTTATACACTCAAAGCACTCACTCACATTGAGCCTTTCCGCTCTTACGTATATATACGTATTTCCCTTTTAGCTGGGTTTTAAATTCAAGTTGCGTGAGTTGCCTTTCAATTTATATACTCAAAGCACTCACTCACATTGAGCCTTCTCACTCTTATATATATCTATATCTCCCTTCTACTGCATTTTACGGTTCAGTTTTGTGTGTTGCATTTCAATTTATACACAACACCCATGCACACATTGAGCCTTTTCGCTCTTAAGATATAGATATATTTAAATTTCTGCAATTTACATTCAAGTCGTGTGAGTTGCATTCAATTTGGGTTTTCCCTTCTACTAAGTCTTTAAATTTCGGGTTTTACATTCAAGTTGTGTGAGTTGCATTGCATACTCGCCATACTCGAGCTAGAGTGCATACCTGCATCGAACAAACCCGAACAAAACGTGCAAATACGCCTAAGTGGATAAAATTGAAAGACTTAGGGTCGCCCAAATCAAAAGCTCACCAAGTGCATGATTTCAAAAGGATTTTCAAACACTTGTTTATTCAAAAATCAATTTTGAGTTTAAACTTGTTTCAAACGAAGTCTCTAAGCATACAGACTAACCCTTGCGCGTCGGTGCAAGAAGGTCTGCAACATAAAGATCCCACTTGCCTACAATCGCCTTTCAAAAGTCAGATATTTCAAAACATACTTCGCTAGTTTGAGTAAGCTAGCTGGCACGCCCTAAAAGCGAACGTAAATTGCGAAAAGATTCACTCCAGGCCTAAGAAAACCGGAGTCGAAGATTTTCCGTGTCTACAATATGCATGCATTGTGTGTGATGCAAATGAAGTATGGAGTTAGAGACTCACTTAGGAGATGAATGAGCTTGGGGAGAAACCTATGAAGGTCGGCTGCCCCAAGTAAGATAATCCTATGTCATTTTGACATTTTGGGTTTTCAAATTTCGTTTTTAAAAGGGAACTCCTTTTAGCTTCAATAAAGAGGACTTTTGATTTTCCATATTTCTCTTCATTTGGGTTTCAATACCTACTACTTAGCAAAGGTATTGTAGGAAATTTTGGAAAACATTTCAAAATTCTATTTCCCACACAACAAAGTCTAATTCTCAAACAAAATGAAATCCAAATAAGTAGATTCTATTCCTACTTTAGGATTTTCATGGATAAACCTTTCTCCACTGGAATAAGTTGTAGGGATTTGGGAAAGAGTAACCAGGGTCCCTTCTGAAGTGTCCTGTGGTTTAAGGCAAAGAGATGGAAAATTGCTCTTTTTGAGCTTTGGCTTTTCTTTTCTATCAACATGGAGGGCTTCCTTTTCTTTTCTTTTTGGAGGATTCTTTTGTATTCCCTTTTTCTATTTTTCTTTTTTATTCAAAGAGAAGACCTCTTTTTGGAGGAGTTTTTGTATTCTCTTTTTCTTTTAATTTTACCAATTTTTCTTTTGGGAGAGAGAAGTAAAATAGGAAAACTTATCCCTTTGGCAACTCGATTTAACCAAGATCATCCCATTTTATAATAGCATCTACCATTTGAAAATATTTTGCTAATTTGAACAAGCCTTATTTTGTAAGCCAAGGATTTTTGGAATGTCACCAAATAATTTTTGAAAACTCTGCTTTTCATAAAGCATCGATTTCCTCATTCAAGGTCATATGATCAATCTTGATTCTTCTTTCAAGAAGTTCAAATGAGATCTCTTTTAAAATCTTTTCGAAAGAAATTTAACATAGACCCTATACATAATATTTTTTCAAGTATTGGGCATTTATATGGTCTACTAAATTTCTACCCTCAACATCAATCAACTAATATGCATTGTTGGTGGTTGTTCCGCTTACAACATAGGGACCATCCCACTTGGGCCGCCACTTTCCAAGTGGATGTGGGCCATGGTGGTGGATGATTTTCAATACACGGTCTCCCACTTTGAAGTGGCGAGCCTTCATATGCTTTTCGTAATGTCGGGCTATCATTTTTCGGTATGCATGTCCATGATCCATAGCAAGGAGCCTTTTCTCATCTAACAAATCAAGATCAACCATTCTAACATGTTGTAAAGTCTCTAGGGGTAGGTCGAGTGCAAGTAATGTATGAAATTAATGCAATTTGGTATGAATAGGAAGTATGGCGTTTGTACCATAGACCAACTTGAATGGTGTGGCATTTGTGGGTGTTTGAATGGAAGTTCTATAAGCCCATAAGGCTTCATCAAGCTTCTCATGCCATGTCCTACCCTTCTCAAAGGTTTTCTCAATGATGCTTATGAGAGTCTTCTTCGTGGCTTTGGCTTGGCCGTTGCCGTGAGGGTAGTAGGACGATGAGAAGTGTTGAGTTATACCATAGGTATTACATAACTTTTCCTTCTTCTCATTCTTCAAAGGGGTGCCGTTATCTGACACTAGGTCTCTTTGAACTCCAAATCGAGCCAAGATATTTTTCTTAATGAATGCCACTACATGTTGCCCTTGGACATTAGCCAAGGAGGTAGCTTCAACCCATTTAGAAAAATATTCGGTGGCTGCTAATATGAACCTATGTCCATTGGATGCAATTGGGGTCCTATGATATCAAATGCCCACATGGTGAAGGGCCATGGGCTTATAATGGAATGCAAGGTGGACGATGGGATATGAATGGCATGTCCATGCACTTGACATTGATAACATTTCCTAACATGATCATGGCAATCTTGCTTAAGGGTGGACCAAAAATAACCGGCCCTAAATATCTTCATGGCTATCATATTTGCATTAACATGGCCTCCACATTCTCCATCGTGGAATTCATGCATGTAGACACGCGAAAATTTTCACTCTAGGTTCTTAGGCCTGAAGTGAACCGTTTTCGTGTCTAAGTTGCTTTTAAAGGGCGTGCCAGCTAGCTTACTCAAACTAGCGAAGTATGTTTTGAAATATCTGACTTATGGGGTGACTGTGGACAAGTAGGCTCTTTTCGTCACAAACCTTCTTGAACCGATGCTCAAGGGTCAGTTTGTACGCTTTAGAAAATATCGATTTTGAACAAGCATGGACTTTTGAAAAGAGTGTGAAAGTATTTGATTGATTTGTATGCCTATTTGCAGATTTTATTTTATTTACGTGGGTTTTGCGCGTATCTATGTCTTTGATTTTTATTTACCTAGGCGTGAGGTGTGTGCATCAAGTGCCTAAGTCTTGGCGTGTTTGCACAGGTTGTTTAGGGTTTGTTTGATGCAAGTATGCGCACTATCTCAAGTATGGCGGATATGCGATGCAACTCACACAACTGAACCTTAAAACCCGAAATTGAAAGACATAGCTGAAGGGAAATTGCTGAAGGGAAATATAGCTATATCTTAAGAGCGGAAAGGCTCAATGTGTGCGTGTGTGTTGTGTATAAATTGAAAGACAACTCACACGACTTGAATGTAAAGCCATCCGACTTAAATGTAAAGTGCGGAAATGGGAAATACGTATATATATATGGGCCTGAAGGTCGCCAACGTGTGTGTGTGTTGTGTATAAATGTAAAGACAACTCACACGACTTGGAATGTAAAACCCAGCCGAAAGGGAGATACAACTATATATATATGAGCCCGAAGGTCGTCAATGTGTGCGTGTGTGTTGTGTATATATTGAAATGCAACTCACACGACTGAGCCTTATAACCCGAAATTGAAAGACATACACAACTGAACCGGGAAAACTCACGCAATTGAAAATATATAGATATGGCTATATCTTAGGGGTTGCCGAGGCCAAAATGTGCGTGAAGGTGCTTGAGCAAGAGCTCGGGTGTCTTTGGGTGCGAGTGTGGAATTTTAAATGATAACTCACATGACTTAAAATAACAACCCAGCTGAATGGAAATACATATATATGATAAGAGCGAAAGCTCAATGCATGCGTGGGTGTAGTGTGTAAATTTAAAGACAACTCACGCAGCTCTTACTAGAGTCTTTAGAGTAAGAGCGAAGGCTCAATTGTGTATGTGGGTGCTTGGTGTACGAGATAAGAGCTAAATCTCAAGTGCACGTATGTGTCTCGTGTGTCAAACACCAATATTATATCCTAGGGGAAGACAATGCTCCGTTAATACAACCCCGTATCCGAATTGAATTAAGTATAAAGCAAGTTAGCGTAAGAGGCCAAGTTTAGACACTTACAAATAGCTGGTCCGTCTTCACTTGCTCATGCTTGGGCTTGTCGTCCACTTCGGGCAACCAAGGACGTGCTCCCCTTGAAGCTTGAGGCTTGAAGTGGCTGACCGGGCTTAGAGTTTGGTGGAGTTTAAGGCTTGAGAGATAGAGGCTCAAGGCAAGGTGTTGCCGGTCTTGTGTGGGATAGGCAAGGCTAGGGAGCTGTGGGTCTTATGGTTTGTGTGGGGTTATGACAAAAGGTAGGTTGTGAGGTGGGGTATGTGGTGAGATGGCTGGGATGCTAGGCTAGAGGTCACAGTAAGGGAATCGGTTGACGCCAGGAGTGGAGTCAGGGCGACAGGCGCGCGTCGTAGCGCGCGGGTGCTAAGGCGGGGGTGACAGGTGCTGGGCGCTGGGCGGTGGCAAGGCGGCGCATAGAGAGGGACGTGGAGCGCGTGTAGGGCGTGTGGAGCGCATGTAGGGCGCGCGGGGCATGTGCGGTGCATGCGGGGAAAGGAGTGGTGGTTCGGGTAGTTCTAGGGATGCAAGGGAGTGAGGGGTGTGAGTCGGTTGTGGTGTTGGGTTGGTTGAGTTAGGATTAGGGCTGTTGTGAGGGATTAGGTGGTGTCGGTTTAGGGTGGTTTAGAGGGTTAGAGATAGAGTGGTTTAGGGGGTTGATTAGGCTTACCTCTTGGGGTCGGTTTAGGGTGTGCTCAAGCTCTAAGCCAGCCACTCTAAAGCCTTCTTGTCCAAGCAAATCCAGCCCTTAATCAAGGTGGTGCAGCCCACACTAATCCCTCTTTAAGCCCACAATTAACCCACTAAACAAAATTAAGAAAGCACTAAGCACTCACCTTAATACCCTCTCTCTCCTCCAAGCTCCTCCAAGTGGATTTCACGTGAACTCTTGGGGACCCCCTCACTCCTATTTATAGGCAAATGAGGTGGGTCTTGGATATGGGTCTTGGGTTTGGATCGTAGAATCCATGTCCGATCCAAACACTATTTGGATCTGGATCTTGGATCTTGGATATTTTGAGATCCATATCCGATCCAAATCCAACATTTTATGGATCTGGATCTGGATATTTTGGTCCAGATCTGATCCAATCCAAACACTATTTGGATCCAATCCAAATCCAAACACTATTTGGATCGACCCAAATCCAAACACTATTTGGATATGGATCTGGATATTTATAGTCCAGATCCAATCCAAATTTTCTCTAGATGGTCCTTCTTGGCTTTTTGAGGCAGACGTTTTGTGCGAGCGCTGGCTTCATCAGCGCTCCGTCTGGTGCTGGGTTTTCTCCAACTTTGTCGTCCGGACTTCATCTCGCCATTCTGGACTCTGTCTTTGCTTAATTTCGCCATTTCTAGCTTAGATTCATGCTGCTTGGATGGGGATTCTTGATTTGGCTTTTGGGTGTGTCAGGCTTGCATTCTGCATCGGCCCTAGGCTTTCCTTTCGCCTTTTGACCTTGGCTTTTATTAAGCCAGGGTGCTGCTTTTGGGTTTCTGCCCCTGTTTCTGAGGCTGCCTTTGATTTGACCTTTGTGGGCTGGTTTCTGGGTTGCTTCTCGATCAGGTGTCGTCTTCCCTGCTTCACCTATTCGTCTTTTACTTTTTGGGAAAAATGGGGCTTAACCCGAGTTTAAGGTATTTATACTGGATAGAGGGTTTCAAAACAGAGTATTAAAGCTTTTGGAAGCTCCTGAGTTTTTGAAAATCTCAAATCTAGCCTCTTGGATTGATTTTCAAACCAGGTGTATGTTTTTGCAAAATCGTGGGATTTTGGGGTCTCTCAATGCATTATGGGTGAGTGTGAACTAGCCTCTCAAATCTAGCCTCTCAATGCATTATGGTCCTAGCCTCATCAAGGTCTACACATCTCAACAAGATACCTGTAAAACTCTTTTTATAAAGAATCTCTCCCAAAATCACATATCAGGTTGAAATTTTTTGAATAAAAGCTTTATCTTTAGAAGAAGCAAATTAGGGAAATCCTCCATTTTCTAAAAAGCTTTTACTGTCTTGAAACCAAGGCTTTTCCTAGGAATTTTGGTTATTTTGGCAAATCTCCAAATCGTGAGTGGATGGAGTGGATGAATGCCAAATTTCTAAGGATCGATTTCCCATGGTGGGGTCGACCCTTAGAGATGAACCTAGGGAAGAGATGGCATCTGCTATAGTGTTGTCCTCTCTACCTATATGGGTGAGTGTGCATGATTTGAAAGAATCGACCAATCTAGTGGCCAATTCGTGGTATGGTATGAGTTTTTAATTTTTGACTTACCAAATTTTCGAAACTTGGTTTACAACAAGCGTAGAATCTCCAAAGACTTCAATACCCTTAGATTTTTCAAAATTTTTAGGCCTTGTATGAGTGCTTCATATTTAGCCACATTATTTGAGCATGAAAAATATAGTCGAATGGCAATTGGGATTTGTCCTTTCTCGGGAGATATGAGGATGGTTCCCACACCTGCCCCTTGTTGATTCTTTGCCCCATCAAAATACATTTTCCATACTTAATCTTCCTTAAAACAATTTGCTAAAACATTGTTTTGAAATTCATTTGCAAAAACATGGTTTTGAAATTCATTTGCAAATATGTCTTCACTGGGCATTTCATCAAGTATGGGATATGTATCCTCAAGAGGCAATTCAGCCACATGATTGGCTAGGGCTTGTCCCTTAATAGAGTTTTGATAGTAAAATTTTAAATCATACTCCATTAAGAGGAGCTGACATTTACCTATCCTACCCGTTAGGATAGGTTTTTCAAGCAAGTGCTTGATTGGATCAAGCTTAGACGCTATCCAAATTTCATGATCTAGGAAATAATGTTTAAACTTTTGGCAAGCCCATAGCTAGGCCAAGCACGTTTTCTCCATGGCTTGATAATTTCTTTCATATGCCAATAGAGTTTTCGAAATATAATAAATTGCATACTCCTTAAGACTATCATCCTCATATTGAGCAAGCAAAGCACCCAATGCATTCGCATGAATGAAAATGTAAAGCAATAAAGGTTTTCCTTGCTTTGGAGGTTTTAAAATTGGAGGATTTACCAAATAAGTTTTCAATCTTTCAAAAGCTTTTTGGCAATTGGCATCCCATTCAAATTTAACCCCTTTTCTCAAAAGCCTATTGAAAGGTTTGCATCTTGTTGCTAAATTGGAGATGAATCTCCTAATTGCTTGGAGTCAACCTTGGAGGCTTCGGATTTGGGACAAGTTGGAGGGTGGAGGCATGTCTATGATAGGTCGACACTTAGAGGGGTCGACTTCTATGCCCCTTTGGCTTACCATAAACCCTAAGAGTTTTCCTGATTCAACTTCAAAAACACATTTTTGAGGGTTTAGCTTCATTTTATAAATCCTAAGTCTTTCGAAAACTTTTTGCAAAGATTCTATATGTGTGCATCGGGTTTTTTATTTTACCAAAAAATCATCCACATATACTTCCAAGAGCTCATGGATTTGATCATGAAAAATAGTAGTCAAAGCTCTTTGGTATGTGGCACCAGCATTTTTCAAACCAAATGGCATAACCGTGTAACAGTATGTGCCCCAAGGTGTAATAAAAGAAGTTTTTGCCTGATCTTTTGGTGCTAACTTGATTTGATTATTGTAAACACCATATATTAAAAATTTTCCTAACACTCCCAATTTAGAAAGTTCAAACCTTTTCGAAAATTCAAATGATTTAAAACCTTTTGTTTTAAATGAAAAGTTCAAATCTTTTAAAAATGTTTTAAATTGAAGTTAAGAAGTTCAAGTGATTCGAGTAAATCAGGCGAACGGGTGGGGCCCAATTCAATCCAAGATCGAGCTCAATCCCGAAAGCAAAGGAATGGACTAAATCAAGAGTATATCTTCATCAACAAATCAAAATTAAATGGGTCAATATCAAGGCAACTCGAGTTGGTTATTGATTCAAATCAATGAGCCGTTTGGATCAAATGTAACCTTGGGATAAGGATGGGCTGACTTATTTCAAATTTGAAATGGTGGAACTTAGGTGATGATTTCAAAGGCTTATCAAATGTTTATCCATCCCATATATTAACTTAAAATCAAGCAAGGATAAGACAAGCTACCCAAGAGGTTGATCAAGGCTAGCCGAGTTGCCTTCAAGTCCAATCGGCTAGGACCAAGGCATGGGACTCAAGGCTAAACCAGCCCACATAGGGCTGGTCCATATTTGACCACATTTGACCACAAAGGACTACTAAGACCATGTGATTTGATTGGCCTTGGGGCTAGGTTTGGACCCTTGGGTCACCCGCCCTAAGGAAGGGCCTAGAAAAGCCCCCCCTTGGCCTATAAATTGAGGCCAAGGAGAAGGGGCGTGAATCATCTTGGAGGAGTGAGAGAGAGGCCAACACTTTGAGAGCTTTGTGAGCTGTGAGAGTTGCTAGGGAATAGTCTAGAGAGGGAAAGGGGAGTGTAGAAGGTAGGCCACGTTTTTGAGAGGTGAGTGTTTTATCAAGAGGGGAAAGGGTGAAGAAAAGGGGTGGCTGGCCACTACCTTGGAGGACATTTCTTTGTGTAAGTCCAGTAAGTGCTGCTCCATTTTATTTCTTCTACATCTCTTCTTCAAATTCAATTCAAAATGGGTTGTATTAATGGAGCTTTGTCTCCCCCCATGATGTAATAGAATTAGATGTTGCTGAAATTTCCCTTTCTTTGATTATGCACTCTATGTGTTTGATTTCTTGATTCTACCTCACTATATTCTATAAACACTCTATATTCTCTAATCTCCTCTATGCTTAAGCTATTAAGTATATTTCAATTCATTTCTCTTCAGCAATTTCAATTCGTGATGTTGTGTTGTTGCTTTTAAATTCGTGTGAGTTTGCATCACATATGATTCTAAAAACCTAAAAACTGGATTTCATCATCTCTGTATATGTGGATTGCTTGATTTTTAATTCCTAAACCTCTGCTACCATTGTTCCAAAACTTTGCACACTTATTTTACACACACAGGCCCACTTCTAATAAAATTTGCAAGAATTTTAGGGTTGTTAAATATCATAATTAAAATTGTGCAAATCTAGAAGAATTTTTGTAAATTGTCTTTTCAACTAGTTTTCCTGTAATAGAGCATGGATTTTTATCCCATAACTCTGTATGTGGGTATCCAAAATCGATAAATTTTGATTTATTGGAAAACTAACATCCATATCTTTCCATCAAGATTAAATTCATTAAATTTGGAACTCTAAGCATTGAGATACATACTCATCTTTGAGTCTCTATATTTTTGTGATAGAACAGTTCTAGGTGCCTGAGCAGAGGCACTTCTCGGATTTAATTTTATAACAATACAACTCTGAATCATTATCTAAAAGATGTTATCATATCTCATGCTTTGTCTTGTAAAATTTTGATGATTTTAAGAGGTTTGAAAGGCATCCAAACGGATTCGGGAAACAAGTACTGAAAACAGAATTTTCTATTTTTCAGAACTCATTCATTTTAAAACTTGAAGTAAGTGCACATGATTTCATTCTCAACACCTTTGTTTTTCACGTGAATTTGAAAGTTTACCTATTTAGTTGGAATCCCTAAGCACTTAGACTGACCCTTGAGCATCGATTCAAGAAGGTCTAATGCAAAAAGAGCCCGCTTAGCCACAATCGCCTATTGGATTCAATTTTGCTAGTTTTTAGAAAACTAGCTGGCACGCTCGCGCATCAAGTAGAGTTGAAAATCTCATTTCAAGTCTCTACATAGGCTTAGAGTGAAAATTTTGCATCTACAATTATAACCCGAATAGCCATCCATGAAAGAAAACATTTCATGATTTGCAGTTCTATCCACTATCAAATCGATGTTTGGAAGAGGAAAATTATCTTTTGGAGTGGCTTTGTTCAAATTTCTAAAATCAATGCAAATTCAATTTTTTCCATTGGATTTTCGAACCACAACAATATTTGAAAGCCATTCGGAATAAGCAATGAGTTTTATAAATCTGGCTTTTAAAAGATCTTCTAAACCCTCTTTCACTTGGGAGTGAACATCGGGATGGATTTCTCTAAGCTTTTATTTCACAAGTTTTGCATTGGGTTATAAGGGTAGATGATGTTCTACGACTCTTGTGTCTAGGCCCGACATGTCTTGAATTAAAAACATTTGGTTCAAACAAGGCTTGATGTTTAATTCAAACTGCTCAGGTTTAGCACTGGGTTCAATTGGGATGGGTTTGATGAGGCCGTCCATTCTTGATTTGATCTTGAGTGGGGATATGGATTTGACTTGATCTTCATCCTTGATTTCCGGCTTTACCTTCGTTTAATCATCCCAGCCTCGAAGAGGGCCCCACCTATCGACCTGTTTTACTCCAATCTTTTGGTTTTTTATACTTTTGACTTTATTTTGAAATCTTTTAAAATCTTCATCTTAAAGACTTTTAAAATTTTCATTTTAAAGCTAGAAGTTTTAAAACAAGTCAACTTCATATTTTTAGAGTATTTTCACAAAAGTTTTATTTAGGGTGTTTACACTATACCCCATCCACACTCCCTGAGCCACCACCTAAGACCACTTGGGTCAAGGGTGCCCTAGAACCTACTAATACCGAAACCTATGGCTTAGACCTCTTGTTTAGAGTCTAATTCATGGTGTTTTCTTTGTAGGTTTGATCAAAGATTCCTTCTTTAACAAAAATCCAAGAAAATTATATATTTGGAAAATCTAAAAAAATTTGAAAAACTTTAAAAATCCAAAAACATTTGAAAAACCTGAAAATTCCAAAAAAAAAGTTGTTTATGTTCATTCTCCTAGCCTTTGTTTGGAAAAAGCCAAAAAATTTGAGAAGTCTGAAAATCTCAAAAAGAAAGTCTTGTATATTGATCCTTCTAGCTTTTGCTTTGAAAAAGACAACAAAATTGAAAAATTCCAAAATTCCAAAAACATTGGCCATGTACAAAGCCCATTTTCGAGTTCTTCCAAACTTGTGTATATTCCTAAACCAAAATCGTCCAAGTTTATCATTCACAACCCCCCTCTTTTGCCAAACACTTCCTTAGAAATTAAAGTGCTTGAGAATGATCAAAGCAAGGAGGAAGATCCCCTCATACATGAGGAAGATCAAGCCTCCGAGCTTCCCGAATTTCATAGAATCCTTGACTTGGAAAAACCTTTAAATTCCGTAGGAGGGGATTTTCTAGAAATCAACTTAGGGAGTGAGTCTAACCCAAAGTGTGTCAAGATAGGTGCATGTTTGCATGAGTATGAAAAAGTATCATTCATTGCATTTTTGAGATCTTATGTGGATGTATTTGCATGGACCTATGAAGACATGCCGGGCCTAGACACAAGAGTCGTAGAACATCATCTATCCTTAGAACCCAATGCAAAACCCATTAAGCAAAAGCTTAGAAAAATCCATCCCGATGTACACCCCCAAGTGAAAGAGGGTTTAGAAGATCTTTTAAAAGCCGGATTTATAAAACCCATTGCTTATTCCGAATGACTTTCAAATATTTTGTGGTTCAAAAATCCAATGGGAAAATTTGAATTTGCATTGATTTTAGAAAATTTGAGCAAAGCCACTGTAAACACCCCAAAATCAAACGATTTTCAAAAACAAATACCTGGTTTGAAACATCCATTTCAAAACTAGATTTTGAGTTTTCGAAAACCCAGGAGCTGCAAAAGCTTTAAACTTCTGTTTCAAACCCCGTTCGAAATACGAATTTCTCAAACTCGGGCCAAGTCCCAATTTTGTAAAAGCCCAAATCCAACTGGTGGAGCCTGATAAAAAGCAGGTTCAAAAGCCCAGAATCAAGCCTAACCTGATAAAAGCAGAATCAAAAGGCAAAAGGAAAGCCCAGGCCAGAAGCAGACTTCAAGCCTGGAGCATCAAATGCCAAGCCAAGAACATCCACCAAAATAGAAGAAATCCAAGCCTGAAACAACAAAAATCAACTAAAACAGAGTCTAGAAAGGTGAGAAGGAGTTCGGACAAAAAGGTTGGGGAAGACCCAACCCAAGACGGAGCACTGATGAAGCCAGGGCCCGTAGAAACTGTCTTTCTCGAAACGCCAAGGAGGACTGAAGAAATGAAAATTTGGATTGGATTTGGACCCAAATATCCAGATCCATACCCAAATAGTGTTTGGATCGGATTTGGATCTCAAAATCCAAATCCAAGATCCATACCCAAGACCCACCTCATTTGCCTATAAATAGAGGTGAGGGGGTGCTATAAGTTCACGTGAAATTCAAGTGGGCTTGGGGAGAGCTTGCATAAAGTAGGTGAGAGAAAATTGGTGTGCTAGATATTTTCAAGTGGGCTGGCCTTGTGGGCTTGATCAAGGGCATGGGTTCAAGCCTTGTATGAACCTAGGCTCAAACCAAAGGGCTTCACCGACTTGAAGAAGGGCTGCACAAGGGCATGGAAGCATGGGCGATGCATGGTGGACCGACTCGAAGATGTAGGTCTCTCAACCTCACCCTAACCTACCCTAAACCACCTAACGGACCCCACTAAACCTAACCCAAAACTAGCCTAGACCTAGCCCCTTTCACCTAAACCTACCCAAACTTCCCCTAACCAACCTAAATCTAAGCCCAACCGAGTGCAGCTGCACTCAGTTTGAACCTAATTCCTACCCCATCCGCCACCCTACATCCCTCACCTCCCGGTGCACCTAGCGCCACACTACCCCAACACCCAACCACCTGCCACCTTCCTGCCGTGACCCTCACCACCTACCACCTTCCAACACCCATCTCCCTCACCACCTGCCACTCTCCCTAACCCCAGCTAGCACCATCCCCCATCGCCTTCCTACCGTGACCACCCACCTACCACCTTTCAACACCCGGTGCACCTAGCGCCCCACTACTTCCTCCCGGCGCGCCTAGCGCCCCACACCTTCCTGTCGTAACCTGCCCACCTAGCACCACAACCCCTACCTGCAACCTTACCTTGGCCGTGAACCAACCTAGCTCCCATCCCATTACCTAAGTCCTTACCTTAGTCGAGGCCTAGCCAGCTATATCCCCTTCTTCTTAGTGTCGATTAGGACCAGCCCCACTTAGGCTGTGACTTGCCTTAGCCAGCAATACACCTTGGCCGAACCCAAGCCCCTCCTAAGCTAAAACACCCGGCTGCCCCAAGCATACCCTTAGCCTAATAAATCACGTCAAAACCCACCTAGGGAGACCCATCTCTTGGCTGCCAAGGTGGAGAACCCAGGCACGTTGAGAGGAAAAGCCGACCACTTGTAAGTGTTTAAATTTGGTTTTTACCTTACTCATTTCAAATTTAATTCAATTCGATACGGGGTTGTAATAATGGAGCGTAGTCTCCCCCCGAAATGTAATATTGGTGCTTGATACACAAAGCACACACGTACACTTGAGCCATATTGCTCTTAGACGTACACAAAACACCCATGTGCACTTGAGCCTTTCTGCTCTTAATTGTACACGATTGTACACACATTGAGCCTTTCCGCTCTTAAGCTAAAGTATATATTTCCCTTTGGGTATTTACTTTAGTGAAAGCTGTGTGAGTTGCAATTCAATTTGGGTTGTTAGATTCACGTCGTGTGAGTTTGTCATTTAAATTTCACACTCGCACCCAAGAAGTACTTGAGCACTTGCTCCACACTCTCACGCACATTTTGAGCCTTTGTTGCTCATAAGATATAGCATACTTATATATTTTCCAGCTGCATGAGTTTTACATTCAGTTGTGTATGCACTTACATTTCTGGGTGGTTCAATTCAGGTTGTGTGAGTTGTTTTTACATTTACACACCAAGAGCACTCACTCACAATTGAGCCTTTCCGCTCTTACTATATACTTATATTTCAATTTCGGCAAGTTCAATTCAAGTCATGCGAGTTTGTCATTTAAATTTCACACTACACACACGCATGCATTGAGCCTTTCCACTCTTAAGATATAAGTATATTTCAATTCTGCAATCTACATTCAAGTCGTGTGAGTTGCTTTCAAGTTCGGGTATTTCCCTTAAGCTGTGTGAGTTGCACTTCCATTCGGGTATTTACATTAAGTTGTGTGTGTGAGTTGCCTTCAATTCGAGCCTAGCTCACATCATCATATCAAACCCAAAAATATTTGTGCATCCTTGCATTCGCGCATTTTCAAAAGGAAACCCCGAATCTACGCTCAAACTCGTTGAATTTAGGCCACTTGAGCACACACATCCAGCCTAAATAGCTTAAAAGCTCAAAGACTTGGAATCGTCTAGCCCCGTACATAAAACTTGCAAACTTAGGCAAACTCGAGTTTTCAAAATACTTGCATTCTTCAAAGAGTTCAAAGTTATTTTATCAACGTTTATAAGTGCTTAAACTGACCCTTGAGCACCGGTTCAAGAAGGTTTAAAGCGAAAAGATTTCGCTTGCTCATAATTGCCTTTTAAAAAGTCAGATATTTCAAAAAACTTCGCTACTTGAGCAAGCTAGTTGGCACACCCATAGAAATGACATAGACACAAAAAGGTTCATTTCCGGCTTCAAAACTAGAAGTGAGAATTTTTGTTGTTTACAGCCACTCCAAAAGATAATTTTCCTCTTCCAAACATTGATTTGATAGTAGATAGCACTACAAATCATGAAATGTTTTTTTTTATGGATGGCTATTCGGGTTATAACTAAATCAAGTTAGCACCAAAAGATCAAGCAAAAACTGCTTTTACCACACCTTGGAGCACATATTGTTACATTGTTATGCCATTTGGTTTGAAAAATGCCGGTGCCACATAGCAAAGAGTCATAACTACTATTTTTCATGATCAAATCCATGAGATCTTGTAAGTATGTGTGGATGATCTTTTGGTAAAATAAAAAACCTGATGCATACACATTGAATCTTTGCAAAAAGTTTTCGAAAGACTTAGGCTTTATAATGTAAAGCTAAACCCTCAAAAATGTGTTTTTGGAGTGAAATCGAAAAAACTCTTAGGGTTCATGGTAAGCCAAAGGGGCATAGAAGTCGACCCCTCTAAGTGTTGAGCCATCACAGACATGCTTCCACCCTCCAACTTGACCCAAATCTGAAGCCTCCAAGGTCGACTCCAAGCAATTAGGAGATCTATCTCCAATTTAGCAACAAGATGCTAACCTTTTAATAGGCTTTTGAGAAAAGGGGTTAAATTTGAATGGGATGTCGATTGCCAAAAAGCTTTTAAAAGATTGAAAACTTATTTGGTAAATCCTCTGATTTTAAAACCTCCAAAGCAAGGAAAACCTTTGTTGCTTTACATTTCCATTCATACGAATGCATTGGGTGCTTTGCTTACTCAATATGTGGATGATAGTCTTAAGGAATATGCTATTTACTATATTTCGAAAACTCTATTGGCATATGAAAGAAATTATCAAGCCATGGAGAAAACGTGCTTGGCCTTGGTACGGGCTTGCCAAAAGTTTAGACATTATTTCCTAGATCATCAGATTTGGATAGTGTCTAAGCTTGATCCCATCAAGCACTTGTTTGAAAAACCTATCCTAACGGGTAGGCTAGGTAAATGGCAGCTCCTCTTAATGGAGTATGATTTAAAGTTTCATCATCAAACCTCCATTAAGGGACAAGCCCTAGCCAATCATGTGGTCGAATTGCCTCTTGAAGATACATATCCTATACATGATGAAATGCTCGATGAAGGCATATTGGCAAATGAATTTTAAAACCATGTTTTACCAAATTGTTTTAATGAAGATCAAGTATGGAGAATATATTTTCATAGGTGTAAACACCCTAAATAAATTTTTTCTGAAAATATTCCAAAATTCAAAAACTGACTTGTTTTAAAACTTCTAGCTTTAAAATGAAAATTTTAAAGTCTTTAAAATGAAAATTTTAAAAGGTTTCAAAATAAAGTTAAAAGTATAAAAACCCAGAAGATTGGAGTAAAACAGGTTGACAAGTGGGGCCCGCTTCGAAACAGGGATGATTTCACGAAGGGTAAGCCGAAAATCAAGGATGAAGATCAAGTCAAAACAATATCTTCACTCAAGATCAAATCAAGAATGGACGGCCTCATCTATCTCATCCCAATTGAATCCAGTGCTAGACATGAGTAGTTTGAATTAAACATTAAGCCTTGTTTGAACCAAATGTTTTTAATTCAAACCAATATTGAATTTTTCTAGTCTTGTTCATCCCTCATCCTTGAGACAAAAGTTATCAAATCACTTTCTTACCTAGCCATTGATCAAGTGAAGGAATCAACAAATTCAATCAAGGATCGGCCGATTTGAAGTAAGGGTTCAAGGCACCTAGCTGGCCATGGCTAGGTGCACCCAATCAAGTCCACAACCAGCGCCATGGGGCTAGTCCATGGCTGACCAAAAGGGGACCACTCCTTTCTCTCTTCCACGTGAAGACCATGAGGAATTGGATCAAGTTGGATCTTGGGCCGCCTGCCCCATGGAAAGGCCTAGAAAGGCCCTCCCTTGGCCTATAAATAGAGGCCAAAGGAGGGAGGGGCGTTGTAAACACTTTGAAATCCCATGAATTCCTCAAAACAAACCTGGTTTTGTAAAGCAGCCCCAAAGGGCCATTTTGAGTCTGGAAACCCAGGAGCCTTCCAGTCAACCCTATACATATGTTTTGAACTTTGTATTTCAAAAATGTATAATGTGGCTTTAAAAACCTTTTAAAACACGTTTTTGAAACCCCGAAGCAGCTTGGCCTGATCAAGACAGGACTAGAAAAGCCAAAGAGAGCCCGGAACCGGAGCACATGTCAAGCCCGGCACAACAACTCTCGTATTGAATCCACTCCAAAGATCTCGAACGTCCAAGACCCTGTTATCATCAAAACATCATTTGAAGTCCTCTCTGGAAGGCGAAAACAGAAGCGGACGATCATGTTGGCGAAGACCCAACGCAGACGGAGTACTGATGCTGTCAGACCCCGCACAAACCGTTCGTTTCGAACACAGCTCGAAGGAGTCAGAATTCAGTTTGGATTGGATCTGGACCATATATATCCAGATCCCAATCCAAACCCATGTGTGGACTTGGATTTGGATTTGGATCCAGAGATCCAATCCAATATCCACATCCATGGCCCACATCACCTTCTCATAAATGGAGGTGGGGCCCACTTGAATTTCACGTGGGATCATGGGCATGAGAGAGAGTGGGGGAGGATAAGATCAAAGTGTGTTGTAATTAAGCTTGACTTGTGTGTCAAGTTTGGGGTTAATCATGTGGGTTAGCCTAGTTAACATGGGTTTAAGCTTGTAATTAGCCAAAACCTAACCTAGGGTTGCACCAACAAAGGGAGCTCCTTAATCTAAACCTAACCAAAAACACCTAATCCTAGCCTTTTACCCTAATCCGGTCCTAATCCTAGCCTAATCACCTAACCCACTTCCCTAATCCCGGCCTAATCCCAACCTAATCACCTAACCCACTTCCCTAATCCTTCCCTAAACCTAGATTAATTTCCCTAAACCTAACCTAATCCTAGCCTAATCACCTAACCCACCTCACTAAACCTCACCCCAAAACTAACCCACCTAGCTAAACCCTAAACCTCTAAACCACCCCACCTAAACCTAGCACACAACCTACCCAAAACCCCTTGTATTTAAAATATCTGGCCCTACCCTTTCCAGCCCACCTTATCACCACACCACCCTACCTAAACCACCTAACCACTACCCTAATACCAGCCCCAACCACCTCTTGCAGCCCTATATAAACCCCCCCCTAAGGGGCGGGTTTTCCAAGCTTTTTCACCACCCTTTCCAACCCAACCGAACCCATCCACCTGCACCACTCCCCACCGGGTCTTCCACCTGCACCACCACCAGCCACCACCGTGCTCCACCTGCTCCACTCAACCCCCGCCGACCAACCACCCGTCGCCATCCTTCTCATCCGGTCGAACCAGTCTCTCCACCACACCCGGCTGCTCCTCAACCAACCACCGCCTCCCATCATCGCTGGTTAGTACCCCATCCCTCACCTCACCTCTTCTCCACTCCCCCTCCACTCTCAGCCACCTATACCACCACCATCTTCCCTTAACACCAGCCACTTATCGCCCCCACTCCCATTCAGCCAAGCCTCAACTACTCTAACTACCCGCCATTGCCTAGACACCCTAGCTACACCCGGCCACTCCACCTAACTCCCTAAGACCTGCCCATATCACCTCACCACACCCACCACTACCTTACCCCATACCTAGCTAGCTCCCTTCCCATCCACCATCGCCTAGCCACCCTAGCAGCCCGCCACCACCAAGTCTCCCTAGCAGTCGACCACTCCAACCGACTGCCATACACCCATTCGGCCAGCCGCCCGCCAGCCATATCCTTCCCCTAGACACTCCCTTAGGCTCCCCCTTAGTTCCATACTCCCTAACCTTACAACCTCCCTTAGTGACCCTACATAGTCACCTTAGCCCCACACACAAAACTAGCCCTTCGCTAAGTAGCCGACCATCTTCAAGGCGCCTCTCCCGCGCCCCATTTGCAGCTGGCCAGCAGCCCCTCTTGCCGATCAACTCCGCGGAGCTCCCTCTTGCAGCCCAAGGTGAAGGCCAAGCCCACGCTCAAGCAAGGCTTCTTCGGACCAGCTATTAGTAAGTGCCTAACTCGGTCCTTAGTTGTATACTTGCTTAAAAATTTAATTCGATACGGGGTTGTAATAACGGAGCATAGTCTCCCCCCACTTGTAATAACGTGGCTTGGCACACCCACACACACGTGCACTCTCTTAGTCGTGCACGATTTTGAACACACACGGGTCTAATCAGCCCCTAATCTATAAATCTATATATATATATATATATATATATATATATATATATATATATATTTTTAACTTACGTAGGGTTTTGCTTAAGTTGGGTGTGTTGTCTTTCCATTCAAGCACTCACACACATTGAGCCTTCGCTCTTATTTGAAAGACCCAAGTAAGGGCCGAGCTATATTATTTGGGTTTTCATTTCATGTCGTGTGTGTAAGTCTTTCAATTCAAGCACTCACACACATTGAGCCTTCGCTCTTATTTGAAAGACCCAAGTAAGGGTCGAGCTATACTATTTGGGTTTTCATTTCATGTCGTGTGTGTAAGTCTTTCAATTCAAGCACTCACACACATTGAGCCTTCGCTCTTATTTGAAAGACCCAAGTAAGGGTCGTGTTATACTATTTGGGTTTAATTTCATGTTGTGTGCATAGTACTTCAATTCAAGCACTCACACACATTGAGCTTTCGCTCTTATTCCCAAGACCTTAATCAAGGCCATACTGCAAGTTATATTTGGGTTTTATTTCATATCGTGTGTGTAAGTCTTTCAATTCAAGCACGCACCCACATTGAGCCTTCACTCTTATTTGCAAGACCCAAGTAAGGGCACGTATATACCCTATATACATATCTCCCTTCGGCATTTACATTACAAGTTATTTCTCTTCGGTTATTTCCCTTCGGCATTGTCTTTACATTCGGGTTTTCCCTTTGGAGTAGCGTGAGTTTGCATTTGCATCTACGCCATACCACGAGGTAGGACGCATATTGCATCGAAGCAAGCCCCGTACTCCCGCTCAAAAATCACCCCATGTAGTGGAGTGTTCATACGAATTTCTCAAATTCATCTGGTTTTGTAAAAGTAGCCCCAAAGGGCTATTTTGAGTCTAGAAACCCAGGAGCCTTCCAGACAACCCTGTACATATGTTTTGAACTCTATATTTCGAAAACATACAATATGGCTTTTAAAACCCTTTTAAAAAACATGTTTTGAAACCCCGAAGCAGCTTGGCCTAATCCAGACAGGACCAGGAAAGCTAAGAAGAGCCCGAAACCGGAGCACACGTCAAGCCCGGCACAGCAACTCTTGTATCAAATTCACACCCCCAAGATCTTGAACGTCCAAGACCCTGTTATCATCAAAACATCCTTTGAAGTCATCTCCGGAAGGCAAAAATAGAGGCGCACGATCATGTTGGCGAAGACCCAACGCAGACGGAGCACTGATGCTGTCAGGCCCCGCACAAACCGTTCGTTTCGAATACAGCTCGAAAGAGTCAGAGTTCAGTTTGGATTGGATCTGGACCATATATATCCAGATCCCAATCCAAACCCATGTATGGACTTGGATTTGGATTTGGATTCAAAAATCCAATCCAATATCCATATCCATGGCCCACATCACCTTCTCATAAATGGAGGTGGGGCCCACTTGAAATTCACGTGGGATTATGGGCATGAGAGAGAGTGGGGGTGGATAAGATCAAGTGTGGTTGTAATTAAGCTTGACTTGTGTGTTAAGTTTGGGGTTAATCATGTGGGTTAGCCTAATTGAGTGGGTTTAAGCTTGTAATTAGCCAAAACCTAACCTAGGGCTGCACCAACATGATGTGGTTAAGGTCTATGGGCCATGCAAAGGGAGCTCCTTCACCTAAATCTAACCCAAAATACCTAATCCTAGCCTTCCACCCTAATCCGCCCCTAATCTGAGCCTAATCACCTAACCTACCTCCCTAATCCTGGCCTAATCCCAACCTAATCACCTAAACCCACTTCCCTAATCCTTCCCTAAACCTAGGTTAATTTCCCTAAACCTAGCCTAAGCCTAGCCTAATCACCTAACCTAGTTCACTAAACCTCACCCTAGAACCCACCCACCTAACCAAACCCTAAACCCCTAAACCACCCCTAGCCCACAACCTACCCAAACCACTAGTATCTAAAATATCTGGCCCTACCCTTTCCAGCCCACCTTATCATCATACCACCCTACCTAAACCACCAAACCACTACCCCAAACCCAGCCCTAACCGACCTACCCATCCCTATATAAACCCCCCCCTTGGGGGCGAGTTTTCCTATCTAGAGGCTCTCTCCCTTCCCATCCTCTCTCACCTTGGTCCAGCCCAACCGAGCCCAGCCACTTCATCCACGTCCAGTCAGGCCTTCCACCTGCACCACCACCAGCCACCACCGTGCTCCACCTGCTCCACCACACCCCAGCCGGCCCACCACCTGTCGCCACCCCTGCCTTCGGCCGAACCACCTGCTCCACCACACCCGGCTTCTCTCTTCCATCCACCGCCTCTATTCAAGCACGGTTAGTACCCCATCCTTCATCTCACCTTCTCCACTCCCTCTCCACTCTCAGCCACTTGCACTACCACCACCTGCCCCCCACAGCCAGCTGTAAACACCCCGAAATCCCATGAATTTCTCAAATTCATCTGGTTTTGTAAAAGCAGCCCCAAAGGGCCATTTTGAGTCTGGAAACCCAGGAGCCTTCCAGACAACCCTGTACATATGTTTTAAACTCTGTATTTCAAAAATATGTAATATAGCTTTTGAAAACCTGTTAAAACATGTTTTTGAAACCCCGAAGCTGCTTGGCCTAATCAAGACAGGACTAGCAAAGTCAAAGAGAGCCCGGAATCGGAGCACATGTCGAGCCCGGCACAGCAACTCTTGTATCACATTCACAACCCCAGGATCTCGAACGTCCAAGACCCTGTTCTTATCAAAATGTCATTTGAAGTCATCTCCGGAAGGCAGAAACGGAGGCGTACGACCATGTTGGCGAAGACCCAACGCAGACGGAGTACTGATGCTGTCAGGCCCCGCACAAATCGTCCGTTTCGAACCCAGCTCGAAGGAGTCAGAGTTCAGTTTGCATTGGATCTGGACCATATATATCCAGATCCCAATCCAAACCCATATGTGGACTTGGATTTGGATCCAGAGATCCAATCCAATATCCATATCCATGGCCCACATCACCTTCTCATAAATGGAGGTGGGGCTCACTTGAAATTCACGTGGGATATTGGGCATGAGAGAGAGTGGGGATGGAAAATATCAAGAGTGTTGTAATTAAGCTTGACTTGTGTGTCAAGTTTGGGGTTAATCATGTGGGTTAGCCTAATTGAGTGGGTTTAAGCTTGTAATTAGCCAAAACCCAACCTAGGGCTGCACCAACATGAGGTGGTTAAGGTCTATGGGCCATGCAAAGGGAGCTCCTCCACATAAACCTAACCCAAAACACCTAATCCAAGCCTACCCCCCTAATCCACCCCTAATCTGAGCCTAATCACCTAACCCACTTCCCTAATCCCGGCCTAATCCCAACCTAATCACCTAACCCACTTCCCTAATCCTTCCCTAAACCTAGGTTAATTTCCCTAATCCTAGCCTAAACCTAGCCTAATCACCTAACCTAGCTCACTAAACCTCACCCTAAAACCCAGCCACCTAACCTAGCCCTAAACCCCTAAACCATCCTTAGCCCACAATCTACCCAAACCCCTAGTTTTCAAAATATCTGGCCCAACCCTTTTCAGCCCACCTTATCTACATACCACCCTACCTAAACCACCTAACCACTATCCCAAGCCCAGCCCTAACCGACCTACCCATCCCTATTTAAACCCCCCCCCCCTTGGGGGCGGGTTTTCCTATCTAGAAGGACCCTTTCCAGCCCAGCCGGGACCACTCTTCCCAGCCCAGCCGAACCTGCTCCACTTGCTCCACCTGCTCCACTTGCTCCACCTGCGCCACCACCATCCCTCCATCCCGCCACCACCATCCCTCCATCACACCACCGCTTGCACCACCATCTCCACCTCCTCCCGGCCGAGTCTCACAACCTTCCCATCTTCCCAGCCCAACCGAACGCCATCTTCATTCCATTCGGTTAGTACCCCTTACTTCGTCTCGCCTTCTCTACTCCCTCTCCACTCTCAACCACCTAAACCCTACCACAACACCCTACCACAATATCCTACCACCAGCCGTTCCTCTTTGCTGCCACCCTTCTCACCCAGCCCAACCTAGTCATCCTAGCAGCCCGCTACCACCACATTCCCCTAGGACTCCCATTCGGCCTTCCCCTAAACTCCCCTTAGGTCCATATTCCCTAAGACTCTATACTCTCCATTCGTGACCCTACATATTCACTTGGCCCAGCCCTTTAATCCCCCACATCAAGGCGACACCCACTTGCAGTCGGCCACCTTCGAGGCGCCTATCCCACGCCCCACTTGCAGCCGGCCAGCACCCTTTGTCATTCCCCCTCGCGGAGCTCCCGTTTGCAGCCCAAGGCGAAGGCCAAGCCCACGCTCAAGCAAGGCCTCTACTGACCAGCTACTCGTAAGTGCCTAAACTCGGTCTTTAGTTGTATACTTGCTTGAGATTCAATTTGATACGGGGTTGTAATAACGGAGCATAGTCTCCCCCCGCTTGTAATAACGTGGCTTGGCACACCCACACACGTGCACTCTCTTAGTCGTGCACGATTTTGAACACACACGGGCCTAATCAGCCCCTAATACATAAGTATATATATTTTCATTTTCGAAGGGTTTTGCTTAAGATTGGGTGCGTTGTCTTTCAATTCAAGCACTCACACACATTGAGCTTTCGCTCTTATTTGAAAGACCCAAGTAAGGGCTGACCTATACTATTTGGGTTTCATTTCATGTCGTGTGAGTAAGTCTTTCAATTCAAGCACTCTCACACACATTGAGCTTTCGCTCTTATTTAAAAGACCCAAGTAAGGGCCGACCTATACTATTTGGGTTTCATTTCATGTCGTGTGAGTAAGTCTTTCAATTCAAGCACTCTCACACACATTGAGCTTTCGCTCTTATTTGAAAGACCCAAGTAAGGGCCGACCTATACTATTTGGGTTTCATTTCATGTCGTGTGAGTAAGTCTTTCAATTCAAGCACTTTCACACACATTGAGCCTTCGCTCTTACTCCCAAGACCTTAGTAAAGGCCTTATTGCAGTTATATTTGGGTTTCATTTATGTCGTGTGCGTAGTACTTCAATTCAAGCACTCTCACACACATTGAGCCTTCGCTCTTACTCCCAAGACCTTAGTCAAGGCCATACTGCAATTTATATTTGGGTTTAATTTCATGTCGTGTGTGTAAGTCTTTCAATTCCAGCATGCACCCACATTGAGCCTTCGCTCTTATTTGCAAGACCCGAGTAAGGGCTCATATACATAATCTATATACATATCTCCCTTCGGTTATTTCCCTTCGGTTATTTCCCTTCGGTTATTTCCCTTCAGTTATTTCCCTTCAGTATTGTCTTTACATTTCGGGTTTTCCCTTTGGAGGAGCGTGAGTTTGCATTGCATCTACGCCATACCACGAGGTAGGACGCATATTGCATCGAAGCAAGCCCCGCTCGAATTCGCCCATGTAGTGGAGTGTTCATAACACACAAACTAGGTGGCCCGAAAAGGGATAAAAGAAAAGACTTAGGCACGTGCAAATCCACGTGATCTAAAACATGCAATCGCATTTTAAAGACCCAAAATAGACACCTCGAACCGCTTCGTAGACTTTCTCTCCAAAAACTCGATTTTTTGCAAAGCATACAGACTGACCCTTGCGCATCGGTGCAAGAAGGTCTGCGACGACAAGAGCTTACTTGCTCACAGTCACCACGTTTAGAAGTCAGTGTTAAAAATATCTTCGCTAGCTTAGGTAAGCTAGCTGGCACGCCCTGTTTGCATACATAGGCCTTAGACACATGAGAGGATCCGCTCCGAGCCTTGAAAAAGGCAAGAGGCGGGGATTTTTCGCATGTCTACAGAGATTGGCACGCCTGGTGGGACGTGAGCCTTTCAAAAATCGAGTTTGTAAGTAGAAGTCTTGCGAAAATTTTGTAAAAAGGTGTCGTTTTAACTTGTTTTTCTTTGCTTGTACTTAGGATAATTTTGAAAAAGCTTGAAAAGCATGTCAAAATCCAATCCAAGTGAAGTGTCGAGCCAAGGCTCATGCGCATCAAGTTCTCACTCTAGGAGGATTTTCAAAAACAAAATAAAACTAGATGAAATCGAGGATTTGAGAAGGGAGTTTGAGGCCAAAATCGATGCTCTCAGCCAGGAGGCTGAAGTAGGCGATTCATGTTCATCGAACGGTGAACAAAGCCCTAAAAAGAAATCTGAAAAACCTCGCAAGCAAAAAGAGGCCTCCGTAATGGAAGGCAACCAATACCACGAGTCCTTCACACAAAAGGACCGTAAAGCCCTACAGCAGTTGCTAAAAGGGCAGAATAAAGAGAAAAGAAGCTACGCCCTGTCTGATTTCCTTCCTATGGACTACGAAACAGACAGTGACGATGAAATACCGAACTTCCATTGGTATGATGGCATGGGAGACCCTAGGTCTCACTTGCAGCTTTTCTCACGTCGAGCCCACAAGAAGAAAAAGGACTCGATGAAATGGGTGTATTGGTTCCCTCTATCCCTTAAGGGCACAACTGCCAAATGGCTGGCTTCCTACGACTTAAGCCAGTTCGCTACTTTTGAAGAGTTAGCGAACTGCTTCATGCAAAGATTTGCACACAACGTAGAAGTCACGCCAACCCTAAATACCTTAAGGGATACAAAGCAAGGCATGAATGAAGACGTGCATGCCTTCATTATAAGATGGAGGTCGCTTTTGGGCCAAGTGCGAGAGCCCATATCCGAAGTATGCGCAGTAATGCTCATCCTGGATAATTTTAAAAGCGAGTAAAAAACCCTTCTCTCGCTCCATGAGATTTCAACTTTCCATAAGTTGATCAAAAAGGCCTCCCTTTTCGAAACCAACTTGCGAAAAGGGACATACGATCACTTATGGAAAGGAAGTGCCATTCCAAAAACCCGTTTGGAAAAGCCCATCGCATATGGGCTGCCCACGACGGACAAAGGGGCAAAGCCCCATAAAATTGCCAATGTCCGGGTGGATCCAGGCATGGCGGGCACTTCCAAAAATTTTGAAAAATTAGAAAATAAGAGGGAATGCAATTTTCAAAAACCGATTGAAAAACGGGAGTATACTCCGCTGGGGCAACCTGTGTCGGAGGTCCTAGACCTCCTACTTGCCCAGGGCATGATAGAACTCCCTGAAATCCCTGAAGGAGTCACGTCCAAAGGGGGGTATTTAAACCGATTTTGTAAGTATCATCTGCTCAAAGGCCATGATACCAAACGCTGCTTCTCTCTCTTAAATAAAATTGAGAACTTGATAGCAGAAGGCCGGCTCCAGGTCACTGCGGAACCTGAGCCACCTCAAGTTGTCTTCAAAGAACCCTTTCCCAAACACGCCAGTGGCAGTGGGAAAGGAAAGGAGGTATGTACCCTCACCATTTCCAAGGAACTAGCGCAAAAGCCAGAACCTGGTCGACCTACTTGTGCGCCCATCCTTGTACTATATAAGAGGCCCGCCCAAGTCGTCATTCGGGGAACACCAAAAGTGGAAACCCCGGTAAAACCAGTTTTGAAAATCCAAGGTTCTCCTCAGCTCATCCTTAGAGCCAAGTTTAGCGCGAACCCTAGGCTGGTCGTGGGAGAAGTCACTAGATCCGGGAGGATCTATCAACCCCCGCACCTTCAAGGTGCTCAAAAGGTGGTCAGTGTGCCTGGCCCCTCAAAAGCATGTATCCCTAGTGGTTTGCCAAAAGCAGATAAGGACAAAGTCATCCTAAATCCTTATGATTTCGAAAACCACCTTTCAAAGATTCCTATTCACATGTCTATCCTAGAGCTTATAAAAACCTCGCCTAGGCATAGACTTGTATTAGAGAAAATTCTAGAAAGGGCCAAGGTTGATTCGAACATAAGTCCGGAATCCTTGTCTGCCCAAGTGGCTTTATTAGGAGCAAAATCGCCCATCACTTTTTCGGAAGATGATGTAGATAGAACCTACGAAACCCATAACCAGGCCCTGCATATCGAGGTGGTTCTAAACAACCACTCTCTGGACAGGTGCCTAATCGATGGTGGAGGAGGGCTCAACATCCTTCCACTTCATGTGGCGTACAAAATCGGAGTCACCTTGACTTCAGTGAACCCAAGCCCCATCGTAATCACTGGATATGATGGGAATGCGTCTAGACCTTTAGGATCCATCGAACTCCCAATGGAAACGGGAGGGATCGAACACACGGGGTTGTTCCATGTCTTGGACATCCACCCCCATTATAACCTGTTGCTGGGAAGGCCCTGGATACACAGTTTGTGCGCTGTGCCATCCACCTTCCACAGGTGTGTTAAGATCCCTTTTAGGGACCAGGTCGTAGTGATCCTAGGTGAGAGTCACCCACAGCTTCAGGGGATCATAAACTCCCCTTGTTTATCAAGCTCCTAGGCCCATGAGGCTAACCTGGGGCAAATTATGGTTGAGCCACCTCGGCTCGTGTTGAACAACCCTAGGAAGGTTGTATGTGTGAAGGGGCCGCCCAAAATAGGCCCCCTCCCGACTTTAATCCTCTTAGGAAAACCCAAGCGTTCCCTATTTCCAAAGCCCCTAGACAAGAGGCCATACGAGCCTAATATGGACGATAGAATGTTCCAGGACCACGACTTGTATCCAACTTTTTCAAAAAACAAAAAGTCATGGAACATGTTGTTGAACATGGGCTACACGCCCTACAAGAGTCTAGGGGCGCAGAACCAGGGTCTCCTAGAGCCCATCCTGCCTAGGGCCAACCCAAGCCGATATGGGATCGGCTATACTCCCCGAATACCGCCGGAGCCACCCCCTGTGACCACCTGGGTCAAGGGCGCCCCGGAGCCTGTCTTAGAAGAGACCTACGATTTAGACCTCCTATTCCGAGTCTAACCCGTAATGTTTTCCCTTTGTAGGTATGACGGAAGATCCCTTTTTCTAAAAATACCAAAAATATTTGAAAAACTTAAAATCAAAAAAATCAAAAAACAAGAAAAACCAAAAACAATGGAAAAACAAAAACTCAAAAAAAGAGTGCTTTGTATAGCTCCCAAAGTTCTTGTTTTACAAAAACCCAAAAAAATCGAAAATTTGGAAAATACCAAAAAGATTTTGTACATAGCTGCTCCTAGTAGGACTTTGGCAAAAGAAAAGGATTTCGAAAGAAACGTCGTCTGCATAGCCAGACCAAAAATTTCGAAATCACTTGAAAATCCAAGTACAAAACCAGGTCATTTTGAAAACCACGCATCAAGTTCCCTCGGGTCTATAGCCCACGAGAATGATCAAAGCCCAGAAGTGGATCCCCTTGAGGAAGATCCCACTTCTGAGCTCCCAGAATTTCATACAATTCTCGATTTTGAAAGACCTTCCCAATCAGTAGGAGGAGATTTCATAGAGGTGAACCTAGGGGATGATTCCAATCCCAAAACCATCAAAATAGGCGCATGCTTGCATGAAACTGAAAAGTTAGCATTCATTGCATTTCTACAAACCTATTTAGATGTGTTTGCATGGACGTATGAAGACATGCCGGGCATAGATCCCAGCATAGTCAAGCATCGTCTTCCCTTAGATGCAGGTGTAAAACCCATAAAGCAGAAGCTTAGGAAAATACACCCGAATGTACACACGCAAGTCAAAGAGGGTTTAGAAGATCTGCTAAAAGCCAGATTTATAAAACCCATTGCGTATTCTGATTGGTTGTCAAATATCATTGTGGTTCGAAAAACCAATGGGAAAATTCGAATATGCATCGATTTCAGAAACCTGAATAAAGCTACTCCAAAGGATAATTATCCTTTACCAAACATAGATTTGATAGTCGATAGTACTGCAAATCATGAAATGTTTTCATTCATGGACGGCTATTCAGGTTATAATCAAATCAAACTAAGTCCACGAGATCAGGGTAAGACCGCCTTCACAACCCCATGGGGCACGTACTGCTATACAGTCATGCCCTTTGGTTTGAAAAATGCCGGCGCAACATACCAACGAGCCATAAACACGATCTTCCATGATCAAATTCATGAGCTTGTAGAAGTGTATGTAGATGATCTCTTGGCGAAATCCAAAACCCGATGCACCCATATCGAATGTTTACAAAAGATTTTCGAAAGGCTTAGGCTTTACAAAGTAAAGCTAAACCCTCAAAAATGTGTGTTCGGGGTAGAATCAGGGAAGCTTCTAGGCTTTATGGTAAGCCAAAGGGGAATAGAAGTCGACCCCTCTAAGTGTCGAGCCATCATAGACATGCCTCCACCCTCCAATCTCACCCAAATCCGTAGCCTCCAAGGTCGATTACAATCCGTTCGCCGATTCATATCGAATCTGGCAACTAGATGCGAACCCTTCAACAAACTGTTGAGGAAGGGTACGAAATTCTTATGGGATGATGAATGCCAAAAGTCCTTCGAGAGACTAAAGGCATACTTGGTTAATCCCCCCGTTTTGAACCCTCCAAAGCAAGGAAAACCGCTTTTATTATACATCTCCGTGCATGTAAATGCTTTAGGAGCCCTGTTGGCTCAATACGAGGATGACACCCATAAGGAGTATGCCATCTACTACATTTCGAAAACTCTCTTGGCATATGAATGAAATTATCAAGCCATGGAGAAGACGTGCTTGGCCCTAGTCTGGGCCTGCCAGAAGTTCAGACACTATTTCCTAGATCATGAGATCTGGATAGTGTCCAAGCTTGATCCAATCAAGCACTTGTTCGAAAAACCCATTCTCACGGGTAGATTGGGTAAATGGCAACTCCTTCTAATGGAGTATGATCTGAAATACCATCACCAGATCTCCATTAAGGGGCAATCCCTAGCAGATTACGTGGCTGAATTCCCCTTAGAGGACGCATATCCCACTCTTGTCGAAATGCCTGATGAAGACATATTGCAAAACCATTTTCAAAACCACATTTTGGAAAATTCTTTTGAAAACCAAGTGTGGAAGATGCACTTCGACGGGGCACGAAACCAACGAGGGGCTGGTGCCGGGATCATCCTAATCTCCCCTGAAAAGGGCGAGATTCCCATAGCAGTCTGCTTAGATTTCGAATGTTCCAACAACGTAGCTGAGTATGAAGCACTCATACAAGGCTTAAAGGTTTCGAAAACTCTAGGGGCATCGTGCATTGAGGTCTTTGGAGATTCGCTCCTTGTCATAAACCAAGTTTTGAAAATTTGGCAAGTACGTAATGAGAAACTACTTCCATATTACGAGTTGGCCACTCGATTGGTCCAATCCTTCCAGTCGTGTAAACTCACACACGTAGGAAGAGAGGACAATGGCATCGCTGATGCCCTCTCCTCCTTGGGTTCAGCCCTGAAGGTCGATCCCATTTCAGGGACCAGATCTTTCGAAATATGGCATGCGCCCCACCCATCCACGCACGACTTGGATATTTGCCAAAACAACCCAGAGTCTATTGAAAAACCCTGGTTCTATGACATAAAACAATTTTTAGAAAATGGGGGATTTACCGAGGATGCCACATCCAAAGATAAGGCATTCATTCGTAAGATTTCGACCCGATACACCATTCTGGATGGGGTCTTATACAAAAAGAGTTTTACCGGCATTCTGCTTAGGTGTATCGACCTAGAGGAGGCTAGGATAGTAATGCATGAGTTCCACGATGGAGAATGTGCAGGTCATGTTAATGCCAACATGATGGCGATGAAAATACTTAGAGGGGGCTATTTTTGGTCCACCCTGAAAAAGGATTGTCACGATCATGTTAGGAAGTGTCATCCATGTCAAGTGCATGGGCACGCCATTCATATCCCTTCATCTGCATTGCATTCCGTGGTCAGCCCCTGGCCATTTACCATGTGGGTGTTTGACATCGTAGGCCCAATATTTCCAAAGGTATCGAATGGGCATCGATTTATTTTAGCAGCCACGGAGTATTTCTCCAAGTGGGTGGAAGCCATTTCCCTAACCAATGTAATGGGGCAACATGTGGTGGCTTTCATCCGGAGGAATATCTTGGCTCGATTTGGGGTTCCACGAGACCTTGTGTCTGATAATGGTACCCCATTCAAGAATGAGCGGATGGTTAAGTTGTGCAACACATATGGCATAACTCACCACTTCTCCTCGCCCTACTACCCTCAAGGCAACGGCCAAGCCGAAGCCACAAACAAGACTCTCATTAGTATTATTGAGAAAACCTTAGAGAAGGGTAGGATGTGGCACGAGAAGCTGGATGAGGCCTTATGGGCTTATAGGACTTCCATCCGGACTCCCACGAATGCCACACCATTCGAGTTGGTCTATGGCACAAACGCCATTCTTCCCATTCATACTCAACTGCATTCATTTCATACATCCATAGCACTCGACCTCCCCCTAGAGACGCTTCAGCATGCTAGGATGGCCGAACTAGATTTGCTAGATGAGAGGCGACTCCTTGCCATGGATCATGCTCATGCATACCGACAAAGGATAGCCCGACATTATAGCAAACACATGAGACCTCGCCACTTTGAAGTGGGAGATCTGGTCTTAAAAACCATCCACCATCGTGGCCCACACCCCCTAGGCAAGTGGCGCCCCAACTGGGATGGACCCTATGTTATACGAGCAACCACTACGAACAATTCGTATTGGTTGATCGATGTAGAAGGTAGGAATTTAGCAGATCCTATCAATATTCAATACTTAAAGAAGTATCATGTGTAGGATCTGGATTAAATTCCAGTTTTCGAAAATTTTATAGGGATAGCTGCCCTGAGACATGTGAATAAGGTGCAAAGGCGAACTCGTGTGACCCTAAGTGAGAGAATTCGCACTTGTGAAAGAGTGGAGTTTTCAAAATCGTGGTTACATTTCAAAATCCTTCCTCTTACAAAGAAAGGCCTAGTTCAACATAGCAAGATACTTGCAAGTAGTACGTGCTATTTCTAAATAGGCTGATCTGGAATGAATCGAGTGTATGCTTGGGATAAGTCCTCCCCTCTTCTCTTCTCCTTCTAAAAGGAAAACAAAGGCCCAAAACAAAAGGGAATTTCCCATTCAAAGTCTCTTTCCAAAAGAAAGAAACCAGAATTTAAAAGAAAGATCGATTCTCTTGTGAAAAAGAGGGATTAAAGAAAAAATACTCCCAAAGGGAGACCCTCTATGAAAACAAGGAAAAAGAGGCCAAAAAGCTCAAAAAGAGCAGTTTTCCGCCTTCTATGCCTTAAACCACGGGACACTTCAGAAGGGACCGTGGTATCTCTTTCCCATCCCTGGCTTATCCCCAGCTAAAGCATGGTTCATTTCGAGGAATCCTAAAGTAAAAATAGGATTTACTTACTTGAATTTCATCTTGTTTGAGAATTCGACGTTTCGAGTAAGGCGTAGGAATTTGAAATGAAGCTTGTTTTCTTATAAAACCTCCGCTAGATAAGCGAGTGTTAAGACTCAAACAAGGGCAAGCACGAAGAGCTCGAGATCCTTAGGATCGAGGCTCAAGACAGTTGTCCCTTTTGTAAATAGCTTTTGTAAATAAGTTTTGAAAACCGAACATCGAACAGCATAGGATTTGCTCACTTGGAGCAGTAGGCCTTGTAAGTCTCTAGAGTTCGACCACATCTGGTCCCTGGGAGGTCGCCACTTTTGGCACCACACCCATGTCATTTGCATTCCACGCATGGTACTTGCATAAACATGATCCCATTTAGGACCAGATTCCATAGTAAGAACCCTTTGGCGTGATATCTCCTCCTACCAGAGTTTGTAAATTGAGATTTTGCTAAAAATGGGACGATCCCATATTCTTCGTGGCTAGATCTAGGGAGACATTAAAAGGGGTGTTTGTCATCTTTGCCCTTATCCAAATCGATTTGGACAACGCCAAAGAGGGGCATCTGTAAACACCCCGAAATCCCACGAATTTCTCAAATTCATCTGGTTTTGTAAAAGCAGCCCCAAAGGGCCATTTTGAGTCTGGAAACCCAGGAGCCTTCCAGACAACCCTGTACATATGTTTTAAACTCTGTATTTCAAAAATATGTAATATAGCTTTTGAAAACCTGTTAAAACATGTTTTTGAAACCCCGAAGCGGCTTGGCCTAATCAAGACAGGACTAGCAAAGTCAAAGAGAGCCCGGAACCGGAGCACATGTCGAGCCCGGCACAGCAACTCTTGTATCACATTCACACCCCCAGGATCTCGAACGTCCAAGACCCTATTCTTATCAAAATGTCATTTGAAGTCATCTCCGGAAGGCAGAAACGGAGGCGGACGACCATGTTGGCGAAGACCCAACGTAGACGGAGTACTGATGCTATCAGGCCCCGCACAAATCGTCCGTTTCGAACTGTAAACACCCCGAAATCCCACGAATTTCTTAAACGAATCTGGTTTTATACAAGCAGCCCCCAAAGGGCCATTTTGAGTTTGGAAACCCAGGAGCCTTCCAAACAAGCCTGTATATATGTTTTAAACTTTATCTTTCAAAAACATATGATATAGCTTTTGAAAACCCTTTTAAAACATGTTTTGAAACCCCAAAGTGGCTTGGCCCGATCAAGACAGGACCAGGAGAGCCAAGAAGAGCCCGGAACCGGAGCACCTGTCGAGCCCGGCGCAACAACTCTTGTATCTGATTCACACCCCAGGATCTCGAACGTCCAAGACCCTGTTCTTATCAAAATAGCATTTGAAGTCATCTCCGGAAGGCAGAAACGGAGGCGGACGACTATGTTGGCGAAGACCCAACGCAGACGGAGTACTGATGCTGTCAGGCCCCGCACAAATTGTCCGTCTCGAACCCAGCTCGAAGGAGTCAGAGTTCAGTTTGGATTGGATCTGGACCATATATATCCAGATTCCAATCCAAACCCATATGTGGACTTGGATTTGGATTTAGATCCAGAGATCCAATCCAATATCCATATCCATGGCCCACATCACCTTCTCATAAATGGAGGTGGGGCCCACTTGAAATTCACGTGGGATATTGGGCATGAGAGAGAGTGGGGGTGAAAAATATCAAGAGTGTTGTATTAAGCTTGACTTGTGTGTCAAGTTTGGGTTAATCATGTGGGTTAGCCTAATTGAGTGGGTTTAAGCTTGTAATTAGCAAAAACCTAACCTAGGGCTGCACCAACATGGGGTGATCAAGGTCTATGGGCCATGCTAAGGGAGCTCCTTCACCTAAACCTAGCCAAAAATGCCTAAACCTAGCCTAAACCCCTAATCCACCCCTAATCCACCCCTAATCTGAACCTAATCACCTAACCCACTTCCCTAATCCCGGCCTAATCCCAGCCTAATCACCTAACCCACTTCCCTAATCCTTCCCTAAACCTAGATTAATTTCCCTAATCCTAGCCTAAACCTAGCCTAATCACCTAACCTAGCTCACTAAACCTCACCCTAAAACCCAACCACCTAACCTAGCCCTAAACCCCTAAACCACCCTTAGCCCACGATTTATCCAAACACCTAGTTTTAAAATATCTGGCCCAACCCCATCCAGCCCACCTTATCTACATACCACCCTACCTAAATGTAGACGCGCGAAAATCCCCGCCTCTTCGCCCCTTTCGTGGCTTGGAGTGGATCTTATCGTGCGTCTAAGGCCTATGTATACAAACAGGGCGTGCCAGCTAGCTTACTTAAGCTAGCGAAGATATATCAATACTGACTTCTAAACGTGGCGACTGTGAGCAAGTGAGCTCTTGTCGTCGCAGACCTTCTTGCACCGATGCGCAAGGGTCAGTCTGTACGCTTTTGCAAAAATCGAGTTTTTTAGGGAGAAAGTCTACGAAACGGTTCGAGGTGTCTATTTCGGGTCTTTAAGATGCGATTGCATGTTTTAGATCACGTGGATTTGCACGTGCCTAAGTCTTTTCTTTTATCCCTTTTTGGGTCGCCTAGTTTTGTGTGCTATGAACACTCCACTACATGGGCGAATTCGAGCGGGGGTTGCTTCGATGCAATATGCGTCCTACCTCGTGGTATGGCGTAGATGCAATGCAAACTCACGCTACTCCAAAGGGAAAACCCGAAATGTAAAGACAATGCTGAAGGGAAATAACAGAAGGGAAATAACCGAAGGGAAATAACCGAAGGGAAATAACCGAAGGGAGATATGTATATATCTTATGTATATGAGCCCTTACTCGGGTCTTGCAAATAAGAGCGAAGGCTCAATGTGGGTGCGTGTTTGAATTGAAAGACTTACACACACGACATGAAATTAAACCCAAATATAAATTGCAGTATGGCCTTGACTAAGGTCTTGGGAGTAAGAGCGAAGGCTCAATGTGTGTGAGAGTGCTTGAATTGAAGTACTACACACACGACATAAATGAAACCCAAATATAACTGCAATATGGCCTTGACTAAGGTCTTGGGAGTAAGAGCGAAGGCTCAATGTGTGTGAAAGTGCTTGAATTGAAAGACTACTCACACGACAAGAAATGAAACCCAAATAGTATAGGTCAGCCCTTACTTGGGTCTTTCAAATAAGAGCGAAAGCTCAATGTGTGTGAGAGTGTTTAAATTGAAAGACTTACTCACACGACATGAAATGAAACCCAAATAGTATAGGTCGGCCCTTACTTGGGTCTTTCAAATAAGAGCGAAAGCTCAATGTGTGTGAGAGTGTTTAAATTGAAAGACTTACTCACACGACATGAAATGAAACCCAAATAGTATAGGTCGGCCCTTACTTGGGTCTTTCAAATAAGAGCGAAAGCTCAATGTGTGTGAGAGTGTTTAAATTGAAAGACAACACACCCAACTTAAACAAAACCCTTCGGAAATGAAATATATACGTATACTTATATATTAGGGGCTGATTAGGCCCGTGTGTGTTCAAAATCGTGCACGACTAAGAGAGTGCACGTGTGTGGTTGTGCCAAGCCACGTTATTACAAGCGGGGGGAGACTATGCTCCGTTATTACAACCCCGTATCAAATTGAATTTCAAGCAAGCGTATGACTAAAGACCGAGTTTAGACACTTACGAGTAGCTGGTCCGTAGAGGTCTTGCTTGAGCGTGGCCTTGGCTTTGGGCTGCAAACGGGAGCTCCGCGAAGGTATGTGCTCAAGGGTGCTGGCCGGCTGCAAACGGGGTGCGGGATGGACGCCTCAAAGGGGACCGGTGGCAAGTGGGCGGCGCCTCCAAGTAGGGAGTTTAGAGTGGCTGACTAAGTGGGTCTTAGGGTCACTAGGTAAGTTAGGGACTTAGGGAAACTAGACCTAAAAGGTGAGCTAGTGGGAAGGCCAAAGAGGACGCCTAGGGGGAGGTCGGCCGAATGGGAGATGGTGGCTGAGCAGTGGCCAGCCACTTGGGTTATCCTAGGTTCGGCTAGGCTTAGGTGGTGGCGGCAAAGAGGCTGAGCTAAGGGGAAGATGGGTGGCTAAGAGTGGAGAGGTGGTAGAGAGTGGTTTTGAGGGAGTTAGGGGGACTTACCGAATGGGAAGGAGTGGCGGCAAAGGTGGCTGTCGGCTGGTGGAAGATGGGAGAAGGAGAGGGCCCGGCTGAGTGAGGTGGTGGCGTCCGGCTGGTGGGGCAGTGATGGTGGATGGAAGAGGGAGAGTGGCGGAGCAGGTGGCGGCTGGTGGGGCTGGAGCTGCTGGGAAGACGGGTGAGAGATGGGAGAGGAAGAGGGCTCGGCTGGGAGTGGAAAGTGGTTCCCACTTGGAAAACCCGCCCACAATGGGGGGGGTTTAAATAGGGGATGGGTAGGTCGGTTAGGGCTGGGTTGTGGGTAGTGGTTAGGTGGTTTAGGTAGGGTAGTATGTAGATAAGGTGGGCTGGATGGGATTGGGCCAGATATTTTAAAACTAGGTGTTTGGGAAAATCGTGGGCTAAGGGTGGTTTAGGGCTAGGTTAGGTGGTTGGGTTTTAGGGTGAGGTTTAGTGAGCTAGGTTAGGTGGTTTAGGCTAGGTTTAGGCTAGGATTAGGGAAATTAATCTAGGTTTAGGGAAGGATTAGGGGAGTGGGTTAGGTGATTAGGTTGGGATTAGGCCGGGATTAGGGAAGTGGGTTAGGTGATTAGGTTCAGATTAGGGGTGGATTAGGGGTTTAGGCTAGGTTTAGGCATTTTGGGTTAGGTTTAGGTGAAGGAGCTCCCTTAGCATGGCCCATAGACCTTGATCACCCCATGTTGGTGCAGCCCTAGGTTAGGTTTTAGCTAATTACAAGCTTAAACCCACTCAATTAGGCTAAACCACAAGATTAAACCCAAACTTGACACACAAGTCAAGCTTAATACAACACTCTTGATATTTATCACCCCCACTCTCTCTCATGCCCAATATCCCACGTGAATTTCAAGTGGGCCCCACCTCCATTTATGAGAAGGTGATGTGGGCCATGGATATGGATATTGGATTGGATCTCTGGATCCAAATCCAAATCCAAGTCCACATATGGGTTTGGATTGGGATCTGGATATATATGGTCCAGATCCAATCCAAACTGAACTCTGACTCCTTCGAGCTGGGTTCGAAATGGACGATTCGTGCGGGGCCTGACAGCATCAGTACTCCGTCTGCGTTGGGTCTTCGCCAACATGGTCGTCCGCCTCCGTTTCTGCCTTCCGGAGATGACTTCAAATGATATTTTGGTAAGAACAGGGTCTTGGACGTTCGAGATCCTGGGGTGTGAATCAGATGCAAGAGTTGCTGCGCCGGGCTCGACAGGTGCTCCGGTTCCGGGCTCTTCTTGGCTCTCCTGGTCCTGTCTTGATCAGGCCAAGCCACTTCGGGGTTTCAAAACATGTTTTAAAAGGGTTTTCAAAAGCTATATTATATGTTTTTGAAAGATAAAGTTTAAAACATATATACAGGGTTGTTTGGAAGGCTCCTGGGTTTCCGAACTCAAAATGGCCCTTTGGGGCTGCTTGTATAAAACCAGATTCGTTTAAGAAATTCGTGGGATTTCGGGGTGTTTACACTAAACCACCTAACCACTACCCACAGCCCAGCCCTAACCGACCTACCCATCCCCTATTTAAACCCCCCTCATTGTGGGCGGGTTTTCTAAGTGGGAACCACTCTACCTCACCCAGCCGGGCCCTCTCCTTCTCCCTTCTCTCACCCAGCCGGGACAACTCCCCACCTTGGCCTGCTTCAGCTCAGCCCCTTTGCCGCCACCACCTAAACCTAGCCGAACCTAGTAAAACCCAAGTTGCTGGCCACTACTTAGCCACCATCTCCCATTCGGCCAACCCCCCCCTAGGTGTCCTATTCGGCCTTCCCACTAGCTCACCTTTTAGGTCCAATTTCCCTAAGTACCCAACTTCCCTAGTGATCCTAATACCCACTTGTTCAGCCACTCTAAACTCCCTACTTGGAGGCGCCACCTACTTGCCACCGGCCCCCTTCGAGGCGTCTATCCCGCGCCCCACTTGCAGCCGGCCAACACCCTTGATCACCTACCTTCGCGGAGCTCCCGTTTGCAGCCCAAAGCCAAGTCCACGCTCAAGCAAGACCTCTACGGACCAGCTACTCGTAAGTGTCTAAACTCGGTCTTTACTCGTACACTTGCTTGAAATTCAATTTGATACGGGGTTGTAATAACGGAGCATAGTCTCCCCCCGCTTGTAATAACGTGGCTTGGCACAACCACACACGTGCACTCTCTTAGTCGTGCACAATTTTGAACACACACGGGCCTAATCAGCCCCTAATATATAAGTGTACATATATATTTCATTTTCGAAGGGTTTTGTTTAAGTTGGGTGCGTTGTCTTTCAATTCAAGCACTCTCACACACATTGAGCTTTCGCTCTTATTTGAAAGACCCAAGTAAGGGCCGACCTATACTATTTGGGTTTCATTTATGTCGTGTGTGTAGTACTTCAATTCAAGCACTCTCACACACATTGAGCCTTCGCTCTTACTCCCAAGACCTTAGTAAAGGCCTTATTGCAGTTATATTTGGGTTTCATTTATGTCGTGTGTGTAGTACTTCAATTCAAGCACTCTCACACACATTGAGCCTTCGCTCTTACTCCCAAGACCTTAGTCAAGGCCATACTGCAATTTATATTTGGGTTTAATTTCATGTCGTGTGAGTAAGTCTTTCAATTCAAGCACGCACCCACATTGAGCCTTCGCTCTTATTTGCAAGACCCGAGTAAGGGCTCATATACATAAGATATATACATATCTCCCTTCGGTTATTTCCCTTCGGTTATTTCCCTTTAGTATTGTCTTTACATTTCGGGTTTTCCCTTTGGAGTAGCGTGAGTTTGCATTGCATCTACGCCATACCACGAGGTAGGACGCATATTGCATCAAAGCAAGCCCCGCTCGAATTCGCCCATGTAGTGGAGTGTTCATAACACACAAACTAGGCGACCCAAATCATGCACACTCACTCACATAGGGAGAGAGGATAACACCATAGCGGATGCCCTCTCCTCCTTAGGATCCGCTTTAAGGGTCGATCCCACCTTGGGAACCCGATCCCTAGAGATATGGCACTCACCCGTTCCATCCACGCACGATTTAGAGATTTGCCAAAACGACCAAAATCCAAATGATAAACCTTGGTTTTATGACATTAAAAACTTTTTAGAAAACGGAGGATTTCCCGAGTATGCTTCTTCAAAAGATCAAGCTTTTATTAGAAAAATTTCAACCCGGTATGTAATTTTGGGAGGGGTGCTTTATAAGAAAAGTTTTACGGGCATCTTGTTGCGATGTGTAGACCTTGAAGAGGCTAGGACCATAATGCACGAGTTCCACGATGGAGAGTGTGGAGGCCATGTTAATGCAAATATGATGGCCATGAAGATACTTAGAGCTGGGTATTTTTGGTCCACCCTAAGACAAGATTGCCATGATCATGTTAGGAAATGTCATCAATGTCAAATACATGGGCATATCATTCACACCCCATCATCCACTTTGCATTCCATCGTGAGCCCTTGGCCTTTTGCCATGTGGGCGTTCGACATCGTAGGACCCATATCCCCCAATGCATCCAATGGACATAGGTTCATCCTAGCGGCCACCGAATATTTCTCTAAATGGGTTGAAGCTACATCCTTGGCCAATGTCCAAGGACAACATGTAGTGGCATTCATTAAGAGAAATATCTTGGCCCGATTTGGAGTACCAAAAGACCTAGTGTCCGATAATGGCACCCCATTCAAGAATGAGAAGATGGAAAAATTGTGTCACATATGGCATGACTCAACACTTTTCATCGCCCTACTACCCTCAAGGCAACGGCCAAGCCGAAGCCACAAACAAAACCCTCATAAGCATCATTAAGAAAACCATAGAAAAAGGTAGGACATGGCATGAGAAGCTCGACGAAGCCTTGTGGGCTTATAGAACTTCCATTCGAACCCCAACAAATGCCACCCCATTCGAGTTGGTCTATGGCACGAGTGCCATACTCCCCATTCATACCAAGCTTCATTCATTTCATACATCACTTGCATTAGATATTCCATTAGAAACCCTACAACATACTAGAATGGTCGAACTTGACTTGTTGGATGAAAAGAGGCTACTTGCTATGGATCACGCACATGCATATAGGCAAAGGGTAGCCCGACACTACAAGAAGCACATGAAGGCTCGCCACTTCAAAGTGGGAGACCTAGTGCTAAAAACCATTCACCACCGAGGCCCACACCCCCTTGGAAAGTGGCGGCCCAAGTGGGATGGTCCTTATGTTGTGCGTGGAACCACCACTAACAATGCTTATTGGTTGGTTGATGTTGACGGTAGGAACTTGGTAGACCCTATAAATGCTCAACATTTGAAAAGATATCATGTATAGGGGCTACTCTCTTTTGAAAATATTTTGAATGGGATCTCCTTTGAACTTCTTGAAGAAGGATCAAGGTGGATCGTGTGACCCTAAACAAAGGAAATAAGATCTTATGAAAGGTAGAGTTTTCAAAATTTATGGGCTATATTTCAAAAGTCCCCATCTTACAAAATCGAGCCTTGTTCAAAACAGCAAAATATTTCCAAATGGTATATGCTATTTCAAAATAGGGTGTTCTTAGATGAATCGAGTAAACCATTGGGATAAGTCTCTCCCCATTTCGCTTCTCTTTCCCAAAAAGGAAAATTTGGCAAAATAGAAAAGAGGATATCCCTCCAAAATTTTATCTTCAAAAGAAAAAGAAAAGCAAAGCAGAAAAGAGTGCTTTGATTGAAAAAGAAAGAGGAAAAAGCAAAATCCTCCAAAAAGAAAAAGGGAGGCCCTCTATAAAAAATAAAAAAAAAAAAAAAAAAAATTGCCAAAAGCTCAAAAGGAGCAAATTTTCCTCTTCTTGGCCTTAAACCACGGGACGCTTCAGAAGGGACCGTGGTAATTCTTTCCCTATCCCTATGACTTATCCTAGTGGAGAAAGGTTTTATCTAGGAAAATCCTAAAGTAGGAATAGGATTTATTCATTTGAATCTTATTTTGTTTGAGAATTAGACTTTATTGTGTAAGTAGGAGAGTTTTGCATTGTTTCCTAGTTTTCCTATAAAAATCTCTACCAAGTAGTAGGTATTATGGCCCGAGTAAAGGGAAATACAAGAAGCTGAAAATCCTTGTGATTGAAGTTAAAAAGGATTTTCCCTTGCTTTTGGAAAGTTGTGAAAACCCGAAAACATCAAGCCACATAAGGGCCACAATCACTTGGGGCAGTCCACCTTCACAAGCCTCCCAAGTTCGATCCTTGCATGTTAAGAGTCTCTAAAAGAATTATCGTGTGCATATCACTCACACCCTTCATACATGCCCATGCATGCATTTCGAAACCATTGAGTACATGATCGATATTAGGACCAAGGTCATAGCAGATTGAGTCCCCTTTGGCTCTAAATCCCCTCTTACTTATTTTTAAAAGTTAGGCACTCAGACGATCCATGCTCTTGAGAAAGGTTCGGAAAGAAGAGTAAAAGGGTGTTTTCTTCTTTGACATTATCCAAACACAGTTGGATTAATGCCAAAGAGGGGCATCTGTAAACACCCGAAATTTTTTCAAGTATTGTCAAAAACTCCTAAATTTTGAAGGCCAATTTAAAGCCTTTATGAACCTTTAAATTCAAAATCCCCAAATTTTAAAGTTTAGACCTTTTGGGAGAATATTTCAAAATAAAGGTTTTAAATCCAAATAGCCCATGAGTTTCGAAGCAGGCGGAGACCCAATCCAGGCCTCGATTCTCGGAAAGAAGATAAAGTGTATCAAGATACGGATCAAGTTAAATCAGATTGATTCCCAAAAGTGGAGAAGATTGAAGCATATCAAGCTCAAATTCAACAACTTATCCAAATGGAAGGTCAAGACCGATCAAATCCAAGTTTGTCCGATGGGGCCAACTTGGAACCAAGACTCGAGGCCATGGTCACAAGCTCATTCAATTCTAGAAGATTTCAAGTGTAGCTCAAAAGCAAGAGGTGGGAGCCGAATCAAAGAAAGAAGCGAATTCAAGTGGGTCGAAGTTTAAAGAAATCAGCCCAAACAAAACATGTTGCACATTGTAAGGTTGTTTAAAACCAACCGCATGCTCTAGGGCTACACCAAGCCATGGCACCTATACCCGCCCATACGGGCTGGTCCGAATCGACTCAATGAAGAACTACAAGAAGCCGATTTGGAGCGGATCAAATCCACCAAGCTAAAGCTCCAACCCGCCCCACAAGAATCCACTAGAACCAGCCCCCCTTGGCCTATAAAAAGGCCCAAGAGGGGGGGGCGGGTTCCATAACTTGCATAACTTGGAGAAGAGAGAGAAGGGAGAGAAGAGAGAGACCTTGGGTGGTGTGTGCTAGACTAGGTGCAGAAAATTTCAGCAAAGGGGGGACGTTTTCTAGTGAAGGGGAAGCTAGGTGAGAGCTTGTAGGAGTTAAGAAGGAAGGCCATCAAGAGGAAGACCGGCTTCATCATTGAAATCCGGTCCTTCACATCCAAAACTCGTGTAAGACCTTTCTTACTTAATCTAAGTTTCATTATCTTCCATTCAATTCATTAAATGGGGTTGTATTAATGGAGTTTCATCTCCCCCCGAGTTGTAATAATCTAGCTTTGCTGCCGTTTCAATTTCGTGGATGAAACACTATACACCCACATGCACGCCAAGTGTTTGCTTTAATGCTTCTCCCTTCCTATATGCTATATACCCTCTATACTTCTAACCCCCTCTATGTCTAAGCTATAAAGTACTTCCCATTCATTTATATTCCAGCAAATTTGCTTTAAGGGTTGTTGCATTTTAATTTCGGGTGGGTTATGCATCATTACATTTATAAAACAGAAAACCGGATTTCAGCATCTCTGCATATGTCTGTTTCTGTAATTTTGATTTTGTGATGCTTACTCCGATTGTCTTGAAATTTGGCACACTGATTCCACACACATTGGGACACTCTGTATAAAATTGGCAAGATTTTAGGGCCGCTCAGCCACGTAATAAAAGCATATTAAGAACGACCAGATTTCTGCACCACTGTTTGCACAGTCGGATTTCCTGAAACAGAGGTTGGGTAAAAGTCCCATATCTCTGTCCACAGGAGTCAAAATTGGTTGATTTTTGATGCATTGGAAAGCTAACATCCATAGCTTTCCAGCAACATCAAAATCATTAAAATCGGAGTTCTGAGCAGAGAGATACAGACTCATCTTTGAGTTTCTGTATTTCTGAAACAGAGCTGTTCCGGGTCAATGAGGTGGTCTGAGTAGATTATTTGTTTCTGATTCAATACTGCTCCAAATGCAGATTTGAAAAAGGCTACAGTCTCTCCACACTACCAACTTTGTCTGGTAAAATTTTTATAATTTTTGGAAGTCTGTAACGCCTTGAAAACTCCCCTAGAAAATAGCTCTGAAAACAGAATTCTCTGTTTTCAGCAACTTGTGTTTTTCCAAGTATTGAATCCGAGTGCACAAGTTCAACAAATTTTTTAAAGACACTTGTTTATGTAAAAGGGAGTCATGTTTGCTGTCAAATGAAGTTCCTAAGCGCTCAATACTGACCCTTGAGCATCGGCTCAAGAAGGTGTGAGTGGAAAGATCCCGCTTGTACACAATCGCCTAGAAGTCTTACAAACATTTGCTAGTTTTGAACTAGCTGGCACGCTCGCGCAAGCGTAGGGGTGGAAAGGTTCATTTCAAGTTTGTCTCATAAACTTTGGAATGAGAATTTTCATGTCTACAGAAATGGCACGCCCGGTGGGACGCGGGTCTTAAGGAATTTCTAAGCAAATAAGACTCCCAAAAATCTTTTCAAAGTGTTTTTAACATTGGTAAATTGTGCACGTGTAGGATTTTCAAGGGCCCATAAGATCATGTCAAGTTCGGATGGTTCTTACGAGGTGTCGAGCCGGGCTTCATGCTCGTCAAGTCAATTTTCGAAAAGATTTTCAAAAACAAATTTCAAAAACAAGAAAGAGTCATTAGAAGAATTGAGGAAAGAATTCGAAGCAAGAATCGCCGCTCTCAGCCAAGAGGCCGAAGCGGTCGAATCCTGCTCATCCCATGGGAGGCAAACTAGGGCTCGAAAGAAAACAAACAAACCCAGAAAACCCAAAGAGACCTCCACCATGGAGGGGGATAGAGAGCTCGAGTCGTTCACATTAAAAGATCGCAAGGCCCTTCAACAACTACTAAGGGGTCAGGCCAAGGAAAAGAGGTCATATGCCCTATCCGATTTTTTACCTTCCGATTACCAAACGGATAGCGACGATGACATACCGAATTTTCATCGATATGACGGGACGGGAGATCCTAGATCTCACCTCCAACTCTTTTCCCGTCGAGCATATAAGAAGAAGAAAGACTCGGCTAAGTGGATCTACTGGTTCCCCCTCTCCCTTAAGGGAACTGCTTCCAAGTGGCTCGCTTCCTATGACTTGAGCCAAATTGCCACTTTTGAAGAGTTGGCAAATGGGTTCATGCAAAGATTTTCACACAACGTGGAAGTGACCCCCACTTTGAACACCCTAAGGGACACAAAACAAGCCACGAACGAGGATGCTCATGCATTTATCGTTCGATGGAGGTCTTTATTGGGGCAAGTAAGAGAGCCCATCTCAGAAGGATGTGCCGTAATGCTTATCCTTGAAAATTTCAAACCTGAGCTGAAAATGCTCCTTTCCCTCCATGAAATTTCCACTTTCCACAAACTAATCAAGAAGGCTTCCCTATTCGAAGCAAATATGAAAAAGGGGGTCTACGATGACTTGTGGAAAGGCAAAATTTTTTCGAAAACTCGTTTTGAAAAGCCCGGGACTTACGGGCCAACTACTACGGACAATGGGGCAAAACCCCAAAAAGTTGCAAATGTCCGAGTAGAACCAAGCCCGGTCGGCACTTCAAAATTTGAACCGAAGAACAAAAAGGTTCAAAAGTCTTTCGAAAAAAGGGAGTACACCCCGCTGGGGCAGCCCATCACAGAGGTCCTCGACCTCCTGCTCGCCCAGGGAATGGTGACACTTCCGGAAATTCCTGAGGGGACACCCCCTAAAGGGAAATTTTTAAACAAGTTTTGCAAGTATCATAGGCTCAAAGGCCATGATACAAATCACTGCTACACCCTTTTAAACAAAATAGAGGACTTGATCGAGCAAGGCCGGCTCCAGGTCACCGAGGAACCGGAGCCCGCCCAAGCCGTACTCAAGGAACCCTTCCCCAACCATGCAAGCACTAGCGGGAAGGACAAGCAGGTATATACTCTCTCCTCTCATTTGAATGGTTCGGAACACGCATGGCATACGGATCGCACTACTTGTCACACACCACTGCTCGTAATAAAAAAAGCCAAACAAGTAGTGATCCGGGGAGCGCTTAGAGTCCCGCCCCCAGCTAGAGCCTTATTAGAGATTCGAGGTGCTCCCAAGCATCAAACTAGAGCCCACCTAGGAACGAGCCATAGGGAAGGTGTGGACGAGGTCACTAGATCCGGAAGGATCTACCAACCCCCACACTTAGCAAAAGATGCTAGCAAGGAAGTGGTCGTTATCCCCGGCCCTTCAAAATCATGCATTCCCAAAGCATCGCATCTCATGGGTAAAAACGATGTGTTAACCCCATATGATTTTGAAAATCACCTTGTTAAGATTCCCATAAACATGTCTATCCTAGAACTTATCCAAACATCCCCTAGACATAGACAAGTTTTAGAAAAGATCTTAGAAAAGGCCAAGGTTAACCCAACCATAACCCCTGAGTCCCTCTCCTTCCTAGTCTCACCCATTTGTGCTAAAACTCCCATTGTGTTTTCGGAAGATGAGCTAGAACAACCCTACCAAAACCACAACCAAGCCTTGCATATAGAGGTGGTATTGAATCACCATCTTCTAGACAAGTGTTTGGTTGATGGCGGAGGAGGTCTAAATATACTTCCACTACACATAGCCTACAAAATAGAAGTCTCCTTGACCTCTCTAAACCCGAGTTCCATCGTGATCACAGGATACGATGGAAACGCATCCAAACCTTTAGGAGTCATAGAGTTACCCGTAGAAGTAGGGGGCATGAGTCATTCCGGGGTGTTTCATGTTTTAGACATACACCCCCATTATAACCTACTCCTAGGAAGGCCATGGATACACAGCTTGCGGGCTGTGCCATCCACCTTTCATAGGTGTGTAAAAATACCCCTCCAAATCCAAGTTGTGGTAATTCTAGGAGAGAATCACCCCCAGCTGCAGGGAATACAAAATTTTCCATGCTTATCAGGTGATAAAACCCATGAGCCAAAACTAGATGAACCCTTGGTAGCTCATCCCAAACCAAAAGGTGTCGTGCACATAAAAGGGCCACCCAAGGCTAGCCCGCTCAAGACCATCTCAAAACTACCCAAAGTCCTCCCCAAGTCCATAAAAGTGTTTGAGCATGACATAGACGACACCAAGTTCAAAGGCCATCCTCTTTATAAAAAAATTTCAAAATTAAAGAAGCCTTGGAACATGATGTTGAACATGGGTTATATGCCTTATCAAGGCCTAGGAAGCCAAAACCAAGGTCGTCTTGAACCCATAGTGTCAAACATAAACCAAAACCGGTATGGGATAGGCTACGACCCATCCATACCACCCGAACCTCCACCCATGACTACTTGGGTCAAGGGTGCCTTAGAGCCTCCTAACACCGAAACCTATGACTTAGACCTCTTATTTAGAGCCTAATGCATGGTGTTTTCTTTGTAGGTTTGATGGAAGACCCCGCCACATCCAAAAACCCAAAAAAATTAGAAAGTTCCCAAAAACCAAAAACAATAGAAAATTTCAAAAATCTCGAAAAGAATGTGATTTACATTTCTCCTCCTTCTATTTGTTTACAAAAAGCCAAAAAAATTGAAAATTTTGAGAATTTCAAAAAGAATGTGGTTTTTGTTCCTTCCCTGTGTTTACAAAAAGCCAAAAAAATTGAAAATTTTGAAAATTTCAAAAAGAATGTGGTTTTTGTTCCTTCCTTGTGTTTACAAAAAGCCAAAAAAATTGAAAAATGCGAAAACACCAAAAACAAGGTTCTCTACATCCCATCTCCAAAGAGCAATTTCGAAAAAGCCAAAAAAAATCGAAAATCCTGGAAAACCCAAAAACATGGTCTTTGTGAAAAGCCCTAGTCTTTTGAAAGTGGTAGATGTTCCAAAACCGTGTGCCTTGCTTAGCACTTTCATAGAACCCAAATTTCTCAAGAGCGATCAAAGCGAAGAGGAAGATCCCCTCGTCCATGAGGAGGACCAAACCTCCGAGCTTCCCGAGTTCCATAGAATCCTTGATTTAGAAAAACCTTCAAATTCCGTAGGAGGGGATTTTGTGGAAGTAAATCTAGGGAGTGAGTCTAAGCCTAAGCATGTTAAAATAGGCGCATGTTTACATGAGCATGAAAGGACATCATTCATCACATTTCTCAAGTCATATGTAGATGTGTTTGCATGGACCTACGAAGACATGCCGGGTTTAGACCCAATGGTAGTAGAGCATCGTCTTCCCCTAGAATCAAATGCCAAACCCATAAAGCAAAAGCTTAGAAAGATTCACCCCGATGTACATGCACAGGTGAAAGAGGATTTAGAAGATCTTTTAAAAGCCGGATTTATAAAACCCATTGCGTACTCAGAATGGCTTTCAAATATCGTTGTAGTTCGAAAATCCAATGGGAAAATTAGGATTTGCATTGATTTTAGAAATTTGAACAAAGCCACTCCAAAAGACAATTTTCCTCTACCAAATATTGATTTGATAGTGGATAGCACTGCAAATCATGAAATGTTTTCTTTCATGGATGGCTATTCGGGTTACAATCAAATTAAGTTAGCACCAAAAGATCAGGCAAAAACTGCTTTTACTACACCTTGGGGCACATACTGTTATACAGTTATGCCGTTTGGTTTGAAAAATGCCGGTGCCACATACCAAAGAGCTATGACTACTATCTTTCATGACCAAATTCATGAGCTCTTGGAAGTATATGTGGATGACCTTTTGGTGAAATCAAAAACCCGAGTTACTCACATTGAGTCTTTGCAAAAAGTTTTCGAAAGGCTTAGGCTTTACAAAGTGAAACTAAACCCTCAAAAATGTGTATTCGGGGTAGAATCAGGTAAGCTTTTGGGCTTTATGGTGAGCCAAAGGGGTATTGAAGTAGACCCCTCTAAGTGCCGAGCCATCATAGATATGCCTCCACCATCCAATTTGACCCAAATCCGAAGCCTCCAAGGTCGCCTCCAAGCCATTAGGAGGTTCATTTCAAATTTAGCAACAAGATGCGAACCTTTCAATAAACTTTTGCGAAAAGGGGTAAAATTTTTGTGGGACGAGGATTGTCAAAAGCTTTTGAAAGATTGAAAACTTATTTGGTGAATCCTCCAATTTTGAAACCTCCAAAGCAAGGAAAACCTTTACTTCTTTACATTTCCATACATACGAATGCATTGGGTGCTTTATTAGCCCAATATGAGGATGATGGCCACAAAGAGTGTGCCATTTACTATATTTCGAAAACTCTCTTGGCATATGAAAGAAATTATCGAGCCATGGAGAAAACGTGCTTGGCATTAGTATGGGCTTGCCAAAAGTTTAGACATTACTTCCTAGATCATGAGATATGGATAGTGTCTAAGCTTGATCCGATCAAGCACTTGTTTGAAAAACCTATCCTAACGGGTAGGCTTGGTAAATGGCAACTCCTCTTAATGGAATATGACTTGAAATATCACCACCAAACCTCCATTAAGGGGCAAGCCCTAGCCGATCATATGGCCGAGTTCCCCTTGGAAGAAACATATCCCATACTTGATGAGATGCCCGATGAAGGCATATTTGCAAACGATTTTCAAAACCATGTTTTAGCAAACTGTTTTAATGAAAACCAAGTATGGAAAATGTACTTTGATGGGGCACGTAACCAACAAGGGGCAGGTGTTGGAGTCATTCTCATATCCCCCGAAAGGGAGAAATACCCATTGCAATTCGTTTAGATTTTGAGTGTTCAAATAATGTGGCTGAATATGAGGCTCTCATACAAGGCCTAAAAGTCTTGAAAAATCTAGGGGCAGCTTACATTGAAGTCTTTGGAGACTCTTTACTGGTTGTGAACCAAGTTTTAAAAGTTTGGCAAGTCAAACATGAAAAACTCATTCCGTATCATGAGTTGGCCACCAAGTTGGTCGACTCTTTCAAATCATGCACACTCACTCACATAGGGAGAGAGGATAACACCATAGCGGATGCCCTCTCCTCCTTAGGATCCGCTTTAAGGGTCGATCCCACCTTGGGAACCCGATCCCTAGAGATATGGCACTCACCCGTTCCATCCACGCACGATTTAGAGATTTGCCAAAACGACCAAAATCCAAATGATAAACCTTGGTTTTATGACATTAAAAACTTTTTAGAAAACGGAGGATTTCCCGAGTATGCTTCTTCAAAAGATCAAGCTTTTATTAGAAAAATTTCAACCCGGTATGTAATTTTGGGAGGGGTGCTTTATAAGAAAAGTTTTACGGGCATCTTGTTGCGATGTGTAGACCTTGAAGAGGCTAGGACCATAATGCACGAGTTCCACGATGGAGAGTGTGGAGGCCATGTTAATGCAAATATGATGGCCATGAAGATACTTAGAGCTGGGTATTTTTGGTCCACCCTAAGACAAGATTGCCATGATCATGTTAGGAAATGTCATCAATGTCAAATACATGGGCATATCATTCACACCCCATCATCCACTTTGCATTCCATCGTGAGCCCTTGGCCTTTTGCCATGTGGGCGTTCGACATCGTAGGACCCATATCCCCAATGCATCCAATGGACATAGGTTCATCCTAGGCCACCGAATATTTCTCTAAATGGGTTGAAGCTACATCCTTGGCCAATGTCCAAGGACAACATGTAGTGGCATTCATTAAGAGAAATATCTTGGCCCGATTTGGAGTACCAAAAGACCTAGTGTTCGATAATGGCACCCCATTCAAGAATGAGAAGATGGAAAAATTGTGTGTCACATATGGCATGACTCAACACTTTTCATCGCCCTACTACCCTCAAGGCAACGGCCAAGCCGAAGCCACAAACAAAACCCTCATAAGCATCATTAAGAAAACCATAGAAAAAGGTAGGACATGGCATGAGAAGCTCGACGAAGCCTTGTGGGCTTATAGAACTTCCATTCGAACCCGAACAAATGCCACCCCATTCGAGTTGGTCTATGGCACGAGTGCCATACTCCCCATTCATACCAAGCTTCATTCATTTCATACATCACTTGCATTAGATATTCCATTAGAAACCCTACAACATACTAGAATGGTCGAACTTGACTTGTTGGATGAAAAGAGGCTACTTGCTATGGATCACGCACATGCATATAGGCAAAGGGTAGCCCGACACTACAAGAAGCACATGAAGGCTCGCCACTTCAAAGTGGGAGACCTAGTGCTAAAAACCATTCACCACCGAGGCCCACACCCCCTTGGAAAGTGGCGGCCCAAGTGGGATGGTCCTTATGTTGTGCGTGGAACCACCACTAACAATGCTTATTGGTTGGTTGATGTTGACGGTAGGAACTTGGTAGACCCTATAAATGCTCAACATTTGAAAAGATATCATGTATAGGGGCTACTCTCTTTTGAAAATATTTTGAATGGAATCTCCTTTGAACTTCTTGAAGAAGGATCAAGGTGGATCGTGTGACCCTAAACAAAGGAAATAAGATCTTATGAAAGGTAGAGTTTTCAAAATTTATGGGCTATATTTCAAAAGTCCCCATCTTACAAAATCGAGCCTTGTTCAAAACAGCAAAATATTTCCAAATGGTATATGCTATTTCAAAATAGGGTGTTCTTAGATGAATCGAGTAAACCATTGGGATAAGTCTCTCCCCATTTCGCTTCTCTTTCCCAAAAAGGAAAATTTGGCAAAATAGAAAAGAGGATATCCCTCCAAAATTTTATCTTCAAAAGAAAAAGAAAAGCAAAGCAGAAAAGAGTGCTTTGATTGAAAAAGAAAGAGGAAAAAGCAAAATCCTCCAAAAAGAAAAAGGGAGGCCCTCTATAAAAAAAAAAGAAAAAAAAAAAAATTGCCAAAAGCTCAAAAGGAGCAAATTTTCCTCTTCTTGGCCTTAAACCACGAGACGCTTCAGAAGGGACCGTGGTAATTCTTTCCCTATCCCTATGACTTATCCTAGTGGAGAAAGGTTTTATCTAGGAAAATCCTAAAGTAGGAATAGGATTTATTCATTTGAATCTTATTTTGTTTGAGAATTAGACTTTGTTGTGTAAGTAGGAGAGTTTTGCATTGTTTCCTAGTTTTCCTATAAAAATCTCTACCAAGTAGTAGGTATTATGGCCCGAGTAAAGGGAAATACAAGAAGCTGAAAATCCTTGTGATTGAAGTTAAAAAGGATTTTCCCTTGCTTTTGGAAAGTTGTGAAAACCCGAAAACATCAAGCCACATAAGGGCCACGATCACTTGGGGCAGTCCACCTTCACAAGCCTCCCAAGTTCGATCCTTGCATGTTAAGAGTCTCTAAAAGAATTATCGTGTGCATATCACTCACACCCTTCATACATGCCCATGCATGCATTTCGAAACCATTGAGTACATGATCGATATTAGGACCAAGGTCATAGCAGATTGAGTCCCCTTTGGCTCTAAATCCCCTCTTACTTATTTTTAAAAGTTAGGCACTCAGACGATCCATGCTCTTGAGAAAGGTTCGGAAAGAAGAGTAAAAGGGTGTTTTCTTCTTTGACATTATCCAAACACAGTTGGATTAATGCCAAAGAGGGGCATCTGTAAACACCCGAAATTTTTTCAAGTATTGTCAAAAACTCCTAAATTTTGAAGGCCAATTTAAAGCCTTTATGAACCTTTAAATTCAAAATCCCCAAATTTTAAAGTTTAGACCTTTTGGGAGAATATTTCAAAATAAAGGTTTTAAATCCAAATAGCCCATGAGTTTCGAAGCAGGCGGAGACCCAATCCAGGCCTCGATTCTCGGAAAGAAGATAAAGTGTATCAAGATACGGATCAAGTTAAATCAGATTGATTCCCAAAAGTGGAGAAGATTGAAGCATATCAAGCTCAAATTCAACAACTTATCCAAATGGAAGGTCAAGACCGATCAAATCCAAGTTTGTCCGATGGGGCCAACTTGGAACCAAGACTCGAGGCCATGGTCACAAGCTCATTCAATTCTAGAAGATTTCAAGTGTAGCTCAAAAGCAAGAGGTGGGAGCCGAATCAAAGAAAGAAGCGAATTCAAGTGGGTCGAAGTTTAAAGAAATCAGCCCAAACAAAACATGTTGCACATTGTAAGGTTGTTTAAAACCAACCGCATGCTCTAGGGCTACACCAAGCCATGGCACCTATACCCGCCCATACGGGCTGGTCCGAATCGACTCAATGAAGAACTACAAGAAGCCGATTTGGAGCGGATCAAATCCACCAAGCTAAAGCTCCAACCCGCCCCACAAGAATCCACTAGAACCAGCCCCCCTTGGCCTATAAAAAGGCCCAAGAGGGGGGGGGGCGGGTTCCATAACTTGCATAACTTGGAGAAGAGAGAGAAGGGAGAGAAGAGAGAGACCTTGGGTGGTGTGTGCTAGACTAGGTGCAGAAAATTTCAGCAAAGGGGGGACGTTTTCTAGTGAAGGGGAAGCTAGGTGAGAGCTTGTAGGAGTTAAGAAGGAAGGCCATCAAGAGGAAGACCGGCTTCATCATTGAAATCCGGTCCTTCACATCCAAAACTCGTGTAAGACCTTTCTTACTTAATCTAAGTTTCATTATCTTCCATTCAATTCATTAAATGGGGTTGTATTAATGGAGTTTCATCTCCCCCCGAGTTGTAATAATCTAGCTTTGCTGCCGTTTCAATTTCGTGGATGAAACACTATACACCCACATGCACGCCAAGTGTTTGCTTTAATGCTTCTCCCTTCCTATATGCTATATACCCTCTATACTTCTAACCCCCTCTATGTCTAAGCTATAAAGTACTTCCCATTCATTTATATTCCAGCAAATTTGCTTTAAGGGTTGTTGCATTTTAATTTCGGGTGGGTTATGCATCATTACATTTATAAAACAGAAAACCGGATTTCAGCATCTCTGCATATGTCTGTTTCTGTAATTTTGATTTTGTGATGCTTACTCCGATTGTCTTGAAATTTGGCACACTGATTCCACACACATTGGGACACTCTGTATAAAATTGGCAAGATTTTAGGGCCGCTCAGCCACGTAATAAAAGCATATTAAGAACGACCAGATTTCTGCACCACTGTTTGCACAGTCGGATTTCCTGAAACAGAGGTTGGGTAAAAGTCCCATATCTCTGTCCACAGGAGTCAAAATTGGTTGATTTTTGATGCATTGGAAAGCTAACATCCATAGCTTTCCAGCAACATCAAAATCATTAAAATCGGAGTTCTGAGCAGAGAGATACAGACTCATCTTTGAGTTTCTGTATTTCTGAAACAGAGCTGTTCCGGGTCAATGAGGTGGTCTGAGTAGATTATTTGTTTCTGATTCAATACTGCTCCAAATGCAGATTTGAAAAAGGCTACAGTCTCTCCACACTACCAACTTTGTCTGGTAAAATTTTGATAATTTTTGGAAGTCTGTAACGCCTTGAAAACTCCCCTAGAAAATAGCTCTGAAAACAGAATTCTCTGTTTTCAGCAACTTGTGTTTTTCCAAGTATTGAATCCGAGTGCACAAGTTCAACAAATTTTTTAAAGACACTTGTTTATGTAAAAGGGAGTCATGTTTGCTGTCAAATGAAGTTCCTAAGCGCTCAATACTGACCCTTGAGCATCGGCTCAAGAAGGTGTGAGTGGAAAGATCCCGCTTGTACACAATCGCCTAGAAGTCTTACAAACATTTGCTAGTTTTGAACTAGCTGGCACGCTCGCGCAAGCGTAGGGGTGGAAAGGTTCATTTCAAGTTTGTCTCATAAACTTTGGAATGAGAATTTTCATGTCTACAGCTGGCACGCCCTATTTATATACATAGGCCTTAGACGCACGATAAGATCCACTCCAAGCCCCGAAAGAGGCAAAGAGGCGGGGATTTTCGCGCGTCTACACGAACCCAGCTCGAAGGAGTCAGAGTTCAGTTTGGATTGGATCTGGACCATATATATCCAGATCCCAATCCAAACCCATATGTGGACTTGGATTTGGATTTGGATCCAGAGATCCAATCCAATATCCATATCCATGGCCCACATCACCTTCTCATAAATGGAGGTGGGGCCCACTTGAAATTCACGTGGGATATTGGGCATGAGAGAGAGTGGGGATGGAAAATAGCAAGAGTGTTGTAATTAAGCTTGACTTGTGTGTCAAGTTTGGGGTTAATCATGTGGGTTAGCCTAATTGAGTGGGTTTAAGCTTGTAATTAGCCAAAACCCAACCTAGGGCTGCACCAACATGAGGTGGTTAAGGTCTATGGGCCATGCAAAGGGAGCTCCTCCACCTAAACCTAACCCAAAACACCTAATCCAAGCCTACCCCCCTAATCCACCCCTAATCTGAGCCTAATCACCTAACCCACTTCCCTAATCCCGGCCTAATCCCAACCTAATCACCTAACCCACTTCCCTAATCCTTCCCTAAACCTAGGTTAATTTCCCTAATCCTAGCCTAAACCTAGCCTAATCACCTAACCTAGCTCACTAAACCTCACCCTAAAACCCAACTACCTAACCTAGCCCTAAACCCCTAAACCATCCTTAGCCCACAATCTACCCAAACCCCTAGTTTTCAAAATATCTGGCCCAACCCTTTTCAGCCCACCTTATCTACATACCACCCTACCTAAACCACCTAACCACTATCCCAAGCCCAGCCCTAACCGACCTACCCATCCCTATTTAAATCCCCCCCCTTGGGGGCGGGTTTTCCTATCTAGAAGGACCCTTTCCAGCCCAGCCGGGACCACTCTTCCCAGCCCAACCGAACCTGCTCCACTTGCTCCACCTGCTCCACTTGCTCCACCTGCGCCACCACCATCGCACCACCGCTTGCACCGCCATCTCCACCTCCTCCCGGCCGAGTCTCACAACCTTCCCATCTTCCCAGCCCAACCGAACGCCATCTTCATTCCATTCGGTTAGTACCCCTTACTTCGTCTCGCCTTCTCTACTCCCTCTCCACTCTCAACCACCTAAACCCTACCACAACATCCTACCACTAGCCGTTCCTCTTTGCTGCCACCCTTCTCACCCAGCCCAACCTAGTCATCCTAGCAGCCCGCTACCACCACATTCCCCTAGGACTCCCATTCGGCCTTCCCCTAAACTCCCCTTAGATCCATATTCCCTAACACTCTATACTCTCCATTCGTGACCCTACATATTCACTTGGCCCAGCCCTTTAATCCCCCACATCAAGGCGACACCCACTTCCAGCCGGCCACCTTCGAGGCGCCTATCCCGCGCCCCACTTGTAGCCGGCCAGCACCCTTTGTCATTCCCCCTCGTGGAGCTCCCGTTTGCAGCCCAAGGCGAAGGCCAAGCCCACGCTCAAGCAAGGCCTCTACGGACCAGCTACTCGTAAGTGCCTAAACTCGGTCTTTAGTTGTATACTTGCTTGAGATTCAATTTGATACGGGGTTGTAATAACGGAGCTTCGTCTCCCCCCGCTTGTAATAACGTGGCTTGGCACACCTACACACGTGCACTCTCTTAGTCGTGCACGATTTTGAACACACACGGGCCTAATCAGCCCCTAATACATAAGTATATATATTTTCATTTTCGAAGGGTTTTGCTTAAGATTGGGTGCGTTGTCTTTCAATTCAAGCACTCACACACATTGAGCTTTCGCTCTTATTTGAAAGACCCAAGTAAGGGCCGACCTATACTATTTGGGTTTCATTTCATGTCGTGTGAGTAAGTCTTTCAATTCAAGCACTCTCACATACATTGAGCTTTCTCTCTTATTTGAAAGACCCAAGTAAGGGCCGACCTATACTATTTGGGTTTCATTTCATGTCGTGTGAGTAAGTCTTTCAATTCAAGCACTCTCACACACATTGAGCTTTCGCTCTTATTTGAAAGACCCAAGTAAGGGCCGACCTATACTATTTGGGTTTCATTTCATGTCGTGTGAGTAAGTCTTTCAATTCAAGCACTTTCACACACATTGAGCCTTTGCTCTTACTCCCAAGACCTTAGTAAAGGCCTTATTGCAGTTATATTTGGGTTTCATTTATGTCGTGTGTGTAGTACTTCAATTCAAGCACTCTCACACACATTGAGCCTTCGCTCTTACTCCCAAGACCTTAGTCAAGGCCATACTGCAATTTATATTTGGGTTTAATTTCATGTCGTGTGTGTAAGTCTTTAAATTCCAGCATGCACCCACATTGAGCCTTCGCACTTATTTGCAAGACCCGAGTAAGGGCTCATATACATAATCTATATACATATCTCCCTTCGGTTATTTCCCTTCGGTTATTTCCCTTCGGTTATTTCCCTTCAGTATTGTCTTTACATTTCGGGTTTTCCCTTTGGAGTAGCGTGAGTTTGCATTGCATCTACGCCATACCACGAGGTAGGACGCATATTGCATCGAAGCAAGCCCCGCTCGAATTCGCCCATGTAGTGGAGTGTTCATAACACACAAACTAGGTGGCCCGAAAAGGGATAAAAGAAAATACTTAGGCACGTGCAAATCCACATGATCTAAAACATGCAATCGCATTTTAAAGACCCGAAATAGACACCTCGAACCGCTTCATAGACTTTCTCTCCAAAAACTCGATTTTTTGCAAAGCGTACAGACTGACCCTTGCGCATCGGTGCAAGAAGGTCTGTGACGACAAGAGCTTACTTGCTCACAGTCGCCACATTTAGAAGTCAGTGTTAAAAATATCTTCGCTAGCTTAGGTAAGCTAGCTGGCACGCCCTGTTTGCATACATAGGCCTTAGACACACGAGAGGATCCACTCCGAGCCTTGAAAAAGGCAAGAGGCAGGGATTTTTCGCGTGTCTACACCAGCCACTTGCTACCACCCTTCCCATTCTGCCAAGCCTTAGCCACCCTAGCTACACCCGGCTACCCCATCCAACTCCCTAAGAACTGCCCCTATCACCTCACCACAACCATCACCACCTTACCCCATATCCTAGCTAGTTCCCTTCCCTTACACCACTCCTAGCCACCCTAACTGCCCGCCACACCAAGTCTCCCTAGCAGTCGGCCACTTCAACCGACTGCCCCATACTCCTTCGGCCCTTCCATCCGCCAGTCCCATACTTCCCCTAGGCTCTCCCTTAGACACTCCCTTAAGCTCTACCTTAGTGCCATACTCCCCCAACACTACACTCCCCCGAGTGACCTTACCTAGCCCCTTAATCCCACACGTCAAGGCGACACCCTTGCTTGCAGCCGGCCACCTTCAAGGCACCCGGCCAGCACCCCTTGTCGCTCAACCTCGCGGAGCTCCCTTTTGCAGCCCAAGGCAAAGGCCAAGCCCACGCTCAAGCAAGGCCTCTACGGACCAACTACTAGTAAGTGCCTATCTCGGTCTTTAGTTGTATACTTGCTTGAGATTCAATTCGATACGGGGTTGTAATAACGGAGCATAGTCTTCCCCCGCTTGTAATAACGTGGCTTGGCACACCCACACATGTGCACTCTCTTAGTTGTGCACGATTTTGAACACACACGGGCCTAATCAGCCACTAATACATAAGTATATACATATACTTTCATTTTTGTAGGGTTTTGCTTAAGTTGGGTGTGTTGTCTTTCAATTCAAGCACTCTCACACACATTGAGCCTTCGCTCTTATTTGAAAGACCCAAGTAAGGGCCGACCTATACTATTTGGGTTTCATTTCATGTCGTGTGTGTAAGTCTTTCAATTCAAGCACTCTCACACACATTAAGCCTTCACTCTTATTTGAAAGACCCAAGTAAGGGCCGACGTATACTATTTGGGTTTCATTTCATGTCGTGTGTGTAAGTCTTTCAATTCAAGCACTCTCACACACATTGAGCTTTCGCTCTTACTCCCAAGACCTTAGTCAAGGCCTATTGCAGTTATATTTGGGTTTAATTTCATGTCGTGTGCGTAGTACTTCAATTCAAGCACTCACACACATTGAGCTTTCGCTCTTATTCCCAAGACCTTAGTTAAGGCCATACTGCAATTTATATTTGGGTTTAATTTCATGTCGTGTGTGTAAGTCTTTCAATTCAAGCACGCACCCACATTGAGCCTTCGCTCTTATTTGCAAGACCCGAATAAGGGCTCATATACATACTCTATATACATATCTCCCTTCGGCATTTATATTTCAAGTCATTTCCCTTCGGTTATTTCCCTTCGGTTATTTCCCTTCAGTATTGTCTTTACATTCGAGTTTTTCCTTTGGAGTAGCGTGAGTTTGCATTGCATCTACGCCATACCACGAGGTAGGACTCATATTGCATCAAAGCAAGCCCCGCTCGAATTCGCCCATGTAGTGGAGTGTTCATAACACACAAACTAGGTGGCCCGAAAAGGGATAAAAGGAAAGACTTAGGCACGTGCAAATCCACGTGATCTAAAAAATGCAACCGCATCTAAAAGACCCGAATTAGACACCTCGAACCGCTTCGTAGACTTTCTCTCCCAAAACTTGATTTTTGCAAAGCGTACAGACTGACCCTTGCGCATCGGTGCAAAAAGGTCTGCGATGACAAGAGCTCACTTGCTCACAGTCGCCACGATTAGAAGTCAGTGTTAAATATATCTTCGCTAGCTTAGGTAAGCTAGCTGGCACACCCTGTTTGCATAAATAGGCCTTAGACACACGAGAGGATCCGCTCCAAACCCTGAAAAGGTGAGAAGCGGGGATTTTCGCGCGTCTACACTTAGGCACGTGCAAATCCACATGATCTAAAATCTGCCATCCGAATCAAAAACACCTCGAACCGCTTTCGTAAGCTTTTCCTACCCTAAACTCGATTTTTAAAAGCGTACAGACTGATCCTTGCGCATCAGTGCAAGAAGGTCTGCGACGACAAGAGCTCACTTGCTCACAGTCGCCACGTTAGAAGTCAGAATTAAAATATATCTTCGCTAGCTTAGGTAAGCTAGCTGGCATGCCCTGTTTATATAAATAGGCCTTAGACACACGAGAGGATCCGCTCCAGGCCCTGAGAAGCCAGAGGCGGGGATTTTCCTGCATCTACAGGCATGAACTTGATCTTCATCATCTTGGGAGTTGCTGCAGTTTGGGCTGTTAGAGTGAGAGAATAGGTTGCTAGGGAGAAGAATTAAAAGTTTTGTCAGATTTAACTTTTGCTAGTTTTTAGAAACTAGCTGGCACGCTCGTTGCACGCTCGCGCACGAAATAGAATTGAAAGTTTCCCCTCAAGTCTCTGTAGATGCAGAAAATCTCCGCCTCCCTGGTTTCTTAGGCCTGGAGCGAACCTTTTCATGTGTCTAAGTCCTATTTAAATAAACAGGGCGTGTCAGCTAGCTTACCTAAGCTAGCGAAGATATATTTTAACCTGACTTCTAACGTGGCGACTGTGAGCAAGCAAGCTCTTGTCGTCGCAGACCTTCTTACACCGATGCGCAAGGGTCAGTCTGTATGCTTTAAAAATCGAGTTTGGGGTGGAAAAGGCCAACGAAAACGGTTCGAGGTGTTTGATTCGGGTCTTTTTAATACGATTTCCAGATTTTAGATCACGTGGATTTGCACGTGCCTAAGTCTTTCTTTTTATCCCTTTATGGGCCACCTAGGTGTGTGTTATGAACACTCCACTACATGTGGCAACTTTGAGCGGGAGTATGGGGTTTGCTTTGATGCAATATGCATCCTAACTTGTGGTATGGCATATATGCAATGCAAACTCACGCTACTCCAAAGGGAAAACCCGAATTTAAAGACAATACTGAAGGCAAATTACCGAAGGGAAATTGCCGAAGGGAAATGACTTGTAATGTATATGCCGAAGGGAAATACGTATATAGTGTATATATGGGCCCTTACTCGGGTCTTGTAAATAAGAGTGGAGGCTCAATGTGGGTGCGTGCTTGAATTGAAAGACTACACACACAACGTGAAATGAAACCCAAATATAACTTGCAATATGGCCTTAACTAAGGTCTTGGGAATAAGAGCGAAAGCTCAATGTGTGTGAGTGCTTGAATTGAAGTACTACGCACACAACATGAAATTAAACCCAAATATAAATTGCAGTATGGCCTTAACTAAGGTCTTGGGAATAAGAGCGAAAGCTCAATGTGTGTGAGTGCTTGAATTGAAGTACTACGCACACAACATGAAATTAAACCCAAATAGTATAACACGGCCCTTACTTGGGTCTTGGGAATAAGAGAGAAAGCTCAATGTGTGTGAGTGCTTGAATTGAAGTACTACGCACACAACATGAAATTAAACCCAAATAGTATAACACGGCCCTTACTTGGGTCTTGCAAATAAGAGCGAAGGCTCAATGTGTGTGTGCTTGAATTGAAAGGCAACACACGCAACTCAAGCAAAACCCTATGTAATTTAAAGTATATACATAAATTTATATCTTAGGGGTTGATTAGGCCCATGTGTGTTCAAAATCGTGCACGACTAAGAGAGTGCACGTGTGTGTGGGTGTGCCAAGCCACGTTATTACAAGCAGGGGGAGACTATGCTCCGTTATTACAACCCCGTATCAAATTTAATTTAAGCAAGTCTACAACTAAGGACTGAGTTAGACACTCACTTATAGCTGGTCCGGAGATGACTTGCTTGAGCGTGGGCTTGGCTTCGCCTTGGCCTGCAAGAGGGAGCTCCTCGGAGTTGAACGGCAAGGGGGGCTGCTGGCCGGATGTTTGGGTGCGCGGGAAGGGCGCCTTGAAGGTGGCCGGCTGCTAGAAAGGGGTTGCCTTGGCATGTTGGGCTAAGGTGACTAAGGAAGGTCACTAGAGGATGGGTTGGTATAAAGGAAGGTAGTGCTAAATGGGAGCCTAAGGGAGTGTGTGGCTGGCCGAGTGGGTTTGGTATAGTCGGTTGGAGTGACCGACTAAGGGTAATTAAGTGGTGGCCGACTGCTAGGGTGACTAGGTAATGGCGAGGATGGGAAGGGAGCTAGCTAGGGTGTCGTGTGAGGTGGAGTTAGGGACTGGTGGGAAGTGATATGGGCAGGTCTTAGGAAGCTAAGTGTGGTGGCCGGTTGTTGCTAGGGAAAGTAGTTCAAGGCGGGTGGTTGAAATGGCTAAGGTCTGGCCGAATGGGTAGGGATGATGGATAGGTGGTGTTGGGGTGATGTGGTGGTGGTGTAGGTGGTTGAGAGTGGAGGGGGAGTGAAGAAGGGGTAGAGTTAGGTTGAGATACTAACCGGGTGATGAAGAAAGGCGGTGGATGGAAGAGGGGCAGCCGGGTGACTTGGATGCGCAGGATTTAGCCGGGAGGTGGTGGCGACGGGAAGCTGGCTGGCTGGCAGTGGTGGTGTAGGAGGAGCTTGGTGGTGAGTGGCGGTGGTGCAGGTGGAAGGCTTGGCTGGGAGGTTGGCCAAGGTCGGCTGGGAGAGATGGGCTGGAAGAAGATCCGGCTGGAGTGGAGTCCCCCAAAACTCTAAAACCCGCCCACTAGGGGGGGGTTTATTTTATAGCCTTTGGAGATGGCGGTTGGAGCTGGTTTTGAGGAGGTGGTAAGGTGGTTTAGGTGGTGGTGGTGTGGTGATAAGGTGGGCTGGTTTTGGGGAGGGGCCAGATATTTTAATACAAGGGGTTTTCGGTAGATGGTGTGCTAGGTTTAGGTGGGGTGGTTTAGGGGTTTAGGGTTTAGCTAGATGGGTTGGTTTTGGGGTGAGGTTTAGTGAGGTGGGTTAGGTGATTAGGCTAGGATTAGGTTAGGTTTAGAGAAATTAAGCTAGGTTTAGGGAAGGATTAGGGAAGTGGGTTAGGTGATTAGGCTAGGTTTAGGATGGGATTAGGGTAAAAGGCTAGGATTAGGGGTTTTTGATTAGGATTGGGTTAAGGAGCTCCCTTTGCATAACCCATAGACCTTGTTGCATCATGTTGGTGCAGCCCTGGGTTAGGTACAAGCTTAAACCCATGTTAATTAGGCTAACCCACATGATTAACCCCAAACTTGACACACAAGTCAAGCTTAATTACAACCACACTTTAATCTTATCCTCCCCCACTCTCTCTCATGCCCATAATCCCACGTGAAATTCAAGTGGGCCCCACCTCCATTTATGAGAAGGTGATGTGGGCCATGGATGTGGATATTGGATTGGATCTCTGGATCCAAATCCAAATCCAACTCCACACATGAGTTTGGATTGGGATTTGGATATATATGGTCCAAATCCAATCCAAACTGAATTCTAACTCCTTCAGGCTGTGTTCGAAACGAACGGTTTGTGCGGGGTCTGATAGCATCAATACTCCGTCTGCGTTGGGTCTTCGCCAACATGATCGTCCGCCTCTGTTTTCACCTTCCGGAGATGATTTCAAGTAATGTTTTACTGATAACAGGGTCTTGGACGTTCGAGATCCTGGGGGTGGATTCAATACGAGAGTTGTTGTGCCGGGCTTGACTTGTGCTCCGGTTCCGGGCTCTCTTTAGCTCTTCTGGTCCTGTCTTGATAAGGCCAAGTTGCTTTGGGGTTTCAAAATGTGTTTTAAAAGGTTTTTAAAACCATATTATACATATTTAAAACATATAAAGTTTAAAACATATGTACAGGGTTGCCTGGAAGGCTCCTGGGTTTCTAGACTCAAAATGGCCCTTTGGGGCTGCTTTTATAAAACCAGGTTTGTTTCGAGAAATTCGTGGGATTTCGGGGTGTTTACAAATGCCCCTCTTTGGCCTTGTCCAAATTGATTTGGATAAGGGCAAATATGACAAACACCCCTTTCAATGTCTCCCTAGATCTAACCACGAAGAATATGGAATCATCCCAATCTTTAGCAAAAATCTCATTTTTAAAACCTTGGTAGGAGGAGATATCACGCCAAAGGGATATACTATGGAATCTGGTCCTAAATGGGATCATGTTTATGCAAGTACCATGCGTGGAATGCAGATGACATGGGTGTGGTGCCAAGGGCGGCGACCTCCCAGAGACCAGATGTTGTCGAACTCTAGAGACTTACAAGGGCTACTGCTCTAAGTGAGCAGATCCTATGCTGTTCGATGTTCGATTTTTCAAAATTTATTTACAAAACTATTTACAAAAGGGACAACTGTCTTGAGTCTCGATCCTAAGGATCTCGAGCTCTTCGTGCTTGCCCTTGTTTGAGTCTTAACACTCGCTTATCTAGCGGAGGTTTTGTAAGAAAACAAGCTATATTTCAAATTCCTACGTCTTACTCGAAACGTCGAATTCTCAAACAAGATGAAATTCAAGTAAGTAAATCCTATTTTTACTTTAGGATTCCTCGAAATGAATCATGCTTTAGCTTGGGATAAGCCAGGGATGGGAAAGAGTTACCACGGTCCCTTCTGAAGCGTCCCGTGGTTTAAGGCATAGAAGGCGAAAAACTGCTCTTTTTGAGCTTTTTGGCCTCTTTTTCCTTTTTTTTCATAGAGGGTCTCTCTTTGGGAGTATTTTTTCTTTAATCCCTCTTTTTCATAAGAGAATCGATTTTTCTTTTGAATTCTGGTTTCTTTCTTTTGGAAAGAGACTTTGAATGGGAAATTCCCTTTATTTGGGCCTTTGTTTTCTTTTTGGAAGTAGAAGAGAAGAGGGGAGGACTTATCCCAAGCTCACACTCGATCCATTCCAGATCAGCCTATTTAGAAATAGCACGTACTACTTGCAAGTATCTTGCTATATTGAACTAGGCCTTTCATTGTAAGAAGAAGGATTTTGAAATGTAACCACGATTTTGAAAACTCCACTCTTCACAAGTGCGAATTCTCTTACTCAGGGTCACACGACTTTGCCTTTGCACCTTATTTTCATGTCTCAGGGCAGCTATCCCTAAAATTTTCGAAAATGGGGAATTTAATCCAAATCCTACACATAATACTTCTTTAAGTATTGAATATTGATAGGATCTGCTAAATTCCTACCTTCTACATCGATCAACCAATACGAATTGTTCGTGGTGGTTACTCGTACAACATAGGGTCCATCCCACTTGGGGCGCCACTTTCTGAGCGGATGTGGGCCACGATAATGGATGATTTTCAAAACCAGATCCCCCACTTCGAAGTGGCGAGGTCTCATGTGTTTGCCATAGTGTCGGGCTATCCTTTGCCGGTATGCACGAGCATGATCCATAGCAAGGAGTCACCTCTCATCTAGCAAATCTAGTTCGACCATCCTATCATGCTGAAGCGTCTCTAGGGGGAGGTCGAGTGCTATGGATATATGGAATGAATGCAGTTGAGTATGAATGGGAAGAATGGCGTTTGTGCCATAGACCAATTCGAATGGTGTGGCATTCGTGGGAGTCCGGATGGAAGTCCTATAAGCCCATAAGGCTTCATCCAGCTTCTCGTGCCACATCCTACCCTTCTCTAAAGTCTTCTCAATTATACTACTGAGAGCCTTGTTTGTGGCTTCGACTTGGTCGTTGCCTTGAGGGTAGTAGGGCGAAGAGAAGTGGTGAGTTATGCCATACGTGTTGCACAACTTAACCATCCGCTCATTCTTGAATGGGGTACCATTGTCAGACACAAGGTCTCGTGAAACCCCAAATCGAGCCAAGATATTCCTCCGGATGAAAGCCACCACATGTTGCCCGAGCACGTTGGATAGGGAAATGGCTTCCACCCACTTGGAGAAATACTCCGTGGCTGCTAAAATAAATCGATGCCCATTCGAGGCTTTTGGAAATATGGGGCCTACTATGTCAAACGCCCACATGGTAAATGGCCAGGGGCTGACCACGGAATGCAATGCAGATGAAGGGATATGAATGGCGTGCCCATGCACTTGACATGGATGACACTTCCTAACATGATCGTGACAATCCTTTTTCAGGGTGGACCAAAAATAGCCCCCTCTAAGTATTTTCATCGCCATCATGTGGGCATTAACATGACCTCCACATTCTCCATCGTGGAACTCATGCATCACTATCCTAGCCTCTTCTAGATCGATGCACCTAAGCAGGATGCCGGTAAAACTTTTTTTGTACAAAACCCCACCTAGGATGGTGTATCGGGTCGAAATCTTACGGATGAATGCCTTATCTTTGGATGTGGCATCCTCGGCGAATCCCCCATTTTCTAGAAAATGTTTTATGTCGTAATACCAGGGTTTTTTAATAGACTCGGGGTTATTTTGGTAAATATCCAGATCGTGTGTAGATGGGTTGGGCGCATGCCATATTTCTAAAGACCGGGTCCCTGAAATGGGATCGACCTTTAGGGCTGAACCCAAGGAGGAGAGGGCATCGGCGATGCCATTGTTCTTCCTACGTGTGTGAGTTTACATGATTGGAAGGACTAGACCAATCGAGTGGCCAACTCGTGATATGTGTAGACGTGATTTTATTTCAAATCGTGGGATCCAAAATCAAACCCTCGAACTACGTCAGGTTGCGCGAGCATGCCAGTTAGTTTATCAAAACTAACAAATTCTGATTTTCTGACTTCTAAGAACGATTGTGGACAAGTGAGATCTTTTCGACTTAGGCCTTCTTGAACCGGCGCTCAAGGGTCAGCCTAGACGCGTGAAATTTGTTTGAATCCGTTAACTCGAGAAAGGAAAAACCAGATTTTTCAATAGTTTCAGATTTGTGTTTAAGTTCTTGATTTCTGAAAATTTTCAGATTCTGAAAGTTGCAGAATCTGTTCAGTTCCAAAGACCTGTTCTTCGAATTTTTAAAAATACTTCTGATTTTCCAAAAATTCTAAAACTTTTAGAGAATAGGGATACGTGTGTGTAGAATCAGAATTTATTTTTATTTTATAATTTTGTTCTTTATTTTCTGAGAATTAAATACAGAATCAGAAACTGTTATAAAATTCAGAACAACCTTGTTTCTGTGAATCAGAAGCTCAGAAAAACAGCAATATCTCAGCACTCATTCATCCAATTTCGATAAAATATGTTGTGTTAGAAAGATACGGATGTTAGGTTTCCAAAGAATCAAATTTCATCCAATTTCATTCAGTGGTTGAAGAGATATGAGCAAAAGAACAGAGGTTTGTTACTGAACGTTCTATTTCTGTACAACACAATCTGGATTTTTTATAAACTTCACGGATCTAATTGGCTAGGAAACAGTTCATAAAATTCCTCAAAATTTTATCTAAGAACGTCTGATATGTATAGATTATTCATGCAAAATTTCGAAGCAATTGGCTTATCCGTTTGTCTATCAAAAATTTCGTGATCAGACACGTGTGCACGGACAGTTTCAGAAACCAAGTTTGCAGAAAATTTCAGAAAGTTCCTAACGTGATTCTAGAACGAAATTCAACCTGTATCAGTCCTAATGATGCATGGAAATCATCTAAACATGGATTTTAATTCCGTTCATGAAGGAATCATGCATGTTTGTATCGATATAAATAAAGAACATGGGCTCAAGGCCTTGATTCACGTACAAATTTCCAGAATCTATGCTTTTTCAGATTCTCATGAATTAAAACCAATTTGTGCAAGAATTCCAACCTGTGTGAGTGAGAGGGGACGTAGGAGCACTTCGCCGAAGGATCGTCGGACGTCGGAACCAGGCCGGACTTCCTTCTTCTCCTTCTTCTCTTCCTTTCTCTCTCTCTCTCTCTATTTCTCTGAATTTTCGGACTGAACCTCTTGATGCTCGTTGGTTGATGCCCGTTGATTGATGCCCTCTGCAGCACCTGGGGAAGCCTTTTTATAGGCTCTGGCTATGATTTAGATAAGCCAGATGGTTGGGATTTGGATGAGTTCGGTTTTGATTGTGCTGATAAAATCTTATCTGAATTGGTTTCATCTTATCTAGAACGTGATCTGCACATGATCTATATTGCTGAACTTTACCTGTTTGTTGAACGTTATCTTGTAATTTGAGCTGTTGAATGTCATCTGCATTTGATCCCTTGTGAATTGATTGGGACGTTATCTGCAGTTGATAACGTTATCTACATTTGATGATCTTCTTTTGATTTTATCTAAACGTCATCTGTATTGGATAAACTCGATCCTCCTCTTTCTTCTTTGCATGATTAATCTTCTTATTCCAGTACATTTCAGCAACCTGCACAGCTGTTGTAGCTTGATCTAGATTCTTGTCTTTACGGATTTTCAACAAACGTGGAAATTGGAGAGAAATGCCCTCGTTTGGCCCCACTTCACCCAGTGCGGCACAACGAACCGGACCGATACTTAAGTCTGTAGCTTTCACCTCCCAAACCTCATATGGCTCAAACCATACATTTGGCTTCATTGTATCTCCGTAGCTATAGTAAGCCTTTGGCATAGATATAACTTTATCGCTCAGACTAGCTGAACGCTCTTCAAGCATTGCCTTTGAAAAACCAGTGCCTATTTTGCATATGCTCTGGTATTCTTCGCTGACTTCATCATAACATGTAAGCAGAACTACACCATAAACTCCTGTGTGCTTTCCACGACCATGAAATGCCACAATAGGTACAAGGTCTTAGCATTGAAGTTCCCAAGGACACAGCTTTCTCGTGACACTGGATCCATTTGGAGCACATATGACGATTCCTTGAGATGCTGACGACCCTAAGTTTCTCTTAGGAAAGAAGTTGCTGCTACTGCAAACCATAAATGGGTTGTGAACTAAATTCTCTATGTCATGTCTGTCCAACCGATCTTGGAGAATATCTATACCACTTGTAGCACTTGATCCTATTGACCTGTACGTAACAAGGTGGAGCCGCAACATGGTAGCACTTTGAAATTCGTTTTGGTTGTGGTGAGAACATTTTTGTTATGTAACAAGGCCAATTGAGAAATTCAGCATGATGAAACTGAACACGTAACATAAGCAAAACACTATTGATAACCACTTCTAAGGAGCTGATGATTTCACATGATGATTTCAACTGAATCTCTTAACATTACGCGTATAAGAGCAATCAAACAATCCCCCCATTATCTGCGCATCTGCTGTGAAAGTGATTATGTTCATGCCTACCTATTATGAAATTGTTAAGTAAGGCCCATGTTACGTTTTTGAAAATCAACTATCATGCTCATTCAATCCTTTCCACGAGTGTTGGGATATTAAAATTGCTCTTATCATAACATATCAATAGCATACCAGTAACAAATGATGATGCAAATTGATGTATATCAATACTAATTACCTCGATACCCAAACATAACGTAGACACGTTACGAAAGGCGTTTGATACCAAACCTTCGTTTTCGGAGGCTTTCGTTCTTACTTCCACCTTTCCTTTCTTTTGATAATACCGACCTTATCCTCTAGAAATTGATTTCTTTCCAAATGTGAGCTTTTCTTTCTAGAAAGCTCACTTTCCCTTTTTAATGCCCGTTTTCCCTTTCTGGGCGTCCACCGTCCTTTTCAGGTGTCAACTTGTCTTTTTGATACCTGTATCTTTTCAAAAGGCAAGCTTTCAACATACTTTTTGTCATAAATCTTTTAAGAAAACGAAATCCAGCTTTTCCATGCCGGGGGCAAAATCGTCATTTTCCCCAATTTTGTCAAAATTTGAAATTTTCATAACGGAAAGAATTCTTACATCATTTTAAAGCTTTCATAAAATTTTGGTACCAAAACAAACTCGTTTAGTGCCTTTTTCCTTCAAAAACCTAAAATTGCCAAAAATAGCTATTTCCCTAAAAAGGTAAAAATTTTATAAGAAAATTTTGGGTGTTTACAATATGGAAGTAGTTTTTCATTACGTACTTGCCAAATTTTCAAAACCTAGTTTATAACAAGGAGCGAATCTCCAAAGACCTCGATGCATGATGCCCCTAGAGTTTTCGAAATTCTTAAGCCTTGTATGAGTGCTTCATACTCAGCTACGTTGTTGGAACATTCGAAATCTAGGCGGATTGCTATGGGAATCTCTCCCTTTTCAGGGGAGATGAGGATGACCCCAGCACCAGCCCCTCGTTGGTTTCGTGCCCCATCGAAGTGCATCTTCCACACTTTGTTTTCGAAAGAATTTGCCAAAATGTGGTTTTGGAAATGATTTTGTAATATGCCTTCATCAGGCATTTCATCAAGCATGGGATATGCGTCCTCCAGGGGGAACTCAGCCACGTAATCTGCTAGGGCTTGCCCCTTAATGGAGATCTGGTGATGGTATTTCAGGTCATACTCCATTAGAAGGAGTTGCCATTTGCCCAATCTACCCGTGAGAATGGGTTTTTCGAACAAGTGCTTGATTGGATCAAGCTTGGACACTATCCAGATCTCATGATCTAGGAAATAGTGTCTGAATTTCTGGCAGGCCCAGACTAGGGCCAAGCACGTTGTAAACACCCCGAAATCCCACGAATTTCTCAAATTCATCTGGTTTTGTAAAAGCAGCCCCAAAGGGCTATTTTGAGTTTGGAAACCCAGGAGCCTTCCAAACAATCCTGTATATATGTTTTAAACTTTATATTTCAAAAACATATAATATGGCTTTTGAAAACCTTTTAAAACACGTTTTTGAAACCCCGAAGTGGCTTGGCCCGATCAAGACAGGACCAGGAGAGCTAAGAAGAGCCCAGAACCGGAGCACACGTTGAGCCCGGCGCAGCAACTCCTATATCTGATTCACACCCCAGGATCTCGAACGTCCAAGACCCTGTTCTTACCAAAATAGCATTTGAAGTCATCTCCGGAAGGCAGAAACGGAGGCGGACGACTATGTTGGCTAAGACCCAACGCAGACGGAGTACTGATGCTGTCAGGCCCCGCACAAATCGTCTGTTTCGAATCCAGCTCGAAGGAGTCAGAGTTTAGTTTGGATTGGATCTGGACCATATATATCCAGATTTCAATCCAAACCCATATGTGGACTTGGATTTGGATTTGGATCCAGAGATCCAATCCAATATCAATAGCCATGGCCCACATCACCTTCTCATAAATGGAGGTGGGGCCCACTTGAAATTCACGTGGGATATTGGGCATGAGAGAGAGTGGGGGTGAAAAATATCAAGAGTGTTGTATTAAGCTTGACTTGTGTGTCAAGTTTGGGTTTAATCATGTAGGTTAGCCTAATTGAGTGGGTTTAAGCTTGTAATTAGCTAAAACCTAACCTAGGGCTGCACCAACATGGGGTGATCAAGGTCTATGGGCCATGCTAAGGGAGCTCCTTCACCTAAACCTAACCCAAAATGACTAATCCTAGCCTAAACCCCTAATCCACCCCTAATCCCGACCTAATCACCTAACCCACTTCCCTAATCCCGTCCTAATCCCAACCTAATCACCTAACCCACTTCCCTAATCCTTCCCTAAACCTAGATTAATTTCCCTAATCCTAGCCTAAACCTAGCCTAATCACCTAACCTAACTCACTAAACCTCACCCTAAAACCCAACCACCTAACCTAGCCCTAAACCCCTAAACCACCCTTAGCCCACGATTTACCCAAACCCCTAGTTTTAAAATATCTGGCCCAACCCTTTCCAGCCCACCTTATCTACATACCACCCTACCTAAACCACCTAACCACTACCCTCAGCCCAGCCCTAACCGACCTACCCATCCCCTATTTAAACCCCCCTCCTTGGGGGCGGGTTTTCTAAGTGGGAGCCCTCACCTCAGCCCAGCCGATTCCACTCTCCAATCTGCCCGCCTGCTCCACTCCCCAACTGCTCCACCTGCTCCATCAGCTCCACCTGCACCGCCACCTTCCCTCTTCCATCCACCACCACCATCCCTCAGCCGGACGCCACCACCTCCACCCAACCGAACCAGCCAACAGTCCACCTGCCCGCCTGCTTCCCACTTCATCCGCCACCTCTCCCCATTTGGTAAGTACCCCAAACTCCCTCAAAGCCCCTCTCTTCCACCTCTCCACTCTTAGCCACCCATCCTATCTTCATCTCAGCCCCTTTGCCACCACCACTTTCACTTAGCCAAACCTAGCATAGCCCAAGCTGCCGGCCACTACCTAACCATCCTTTCCCATTCGGTTTTCCCCTAGGTGTCCCATTCGGCCTTCCCACCAGCTCACCTTTTAGGTCCAGTTTCCCTAAACTCTTAACTCCCCTAGTGACCCTAAGAACCCACTCATTCAGCCCCTTTAAACCCCCTACTTTGAGGCGCCATCTACTTGCCACCGGCCACCTTCGAGGCGCCTATCCCGCGCCCCACTTGCAGCCGGCCAGCACCTTTGATCACCTACCTTCGCGGAGCTCCCGTTTGTAGCCCAAGGCCAAGCCCACGCTCAAGCAAGACCTCTACAGACCAGCTACTCGTAAGTGTCTAAACTCGGTCCTTAGTTGTATACTTGCTTGGGATTCAATTTGATACGGGGTTGTAATAACGGAGCATAGTCTCCCCCCGCTTGTAATAACGTGGCTTGGCACAACCACACACGTGCACTCTCTTAGTCGTGCACGATTTTTAACACACACGGGCCTAATCAGCCCCTAATATATAAGTGTACATATATACTTTCATTTTCGAAGGGTTTTGTTTAAGTTGGGTGCGTTGTCTTTCAATTCAAGCACTCTCACACACATTGAGCTTTCGCTCTTATTTGAAAGACCCAAGTAAGGGCCGACTGTAGACACCGAAAATTTTCACTTGCGGGTTCTTAGGCCTGAAGTGAACCTTTTCGCAATCTACTTTGCTTTATGGGCGTGCCAGCTAGTTTACTTTAACTAGCAAAGTATGTTTTGAAAACAATCTGACTTTTGAAAGGCGATTGTAGGCAAGCGGGATTTTTACGTCGCAGACCTTCTTGCACCGATGCGCAAGGGTCAGTCTGTACGCTTAGAGACTTCGTTTTGAAACAAGTTTAACTCAAAATATATTTTGAATGAAGAAGTGTTTTAAAACCTTTTGAAAACCATGCATTTGGGCGATTTTGACTTTGTAAGGGTTGGACGACCCTAAGTCTTGCACGATTTGATTCGGGTTTGTACGATTCTCAGATTTTAGATCACGTGGATTTGCACGTGCCTAAGTCTTTCTTTTTATCCCTTTATGGGCCACCTAGGTGTGTGTTATGAACACTCCACTACATGGGGCGAATTTGAGCGGGAGTACGGGGCTTGCTTCGATGCAATATGCGTCCTACCTCGTGGTATGGCGTAGATGCAATGCAAACTCACGCTACTCCAAAGGGAAAACCCGAAATTAAAAGACAATGCCGAAGGGAAATTGCCGAAGGGAAATGACTTGTAAAGTAAATAGCCGAAGGGAATACTTTATATAGAGTATATGTAGGGGCCCTTACTTGGGTCTTGTAAATAAGAGCGAAGGCTCAATGTGTGTGCGTGCTTGAATTGAAAGACTTACACACACGACATGAAATGAAACCCAAATATAAATTGCAGTATGCCTTGACTAAGGCCTTGGGAGTAAGAGCGAAGGCTCAATGTGTGTGCGTGTGGGAATGTAAAGACAACTCACACGACATAAATGAAACCCAAATATAACTGCAATATGGCCTTAACTAAGGTCTTGGGAGTAAGAGCGAAGGCTCAATGTGTGTGCGTGTGGAAAATGGAAAGACAACACACACGACTTAATTAAAAACCCCCTTGACTTAAAATATATAAATATAACTATATATTAAGGGCTGGTTAGGCCCGTGTGTGTGCAAAAAGTGTACGACTAAGAGCGGAAAGGCTCAAGTGCACATGTGTGTGGGTGTGTCAAATCACGTTATTACAATCGGGGGGAGACGAAGCTCCTTTACTACAACCCCGTATCAAAATTTAATAAAACACCAAATGTAAGGACTTACAACTCACCTAGCCCGATATGTGGGGTGTGTCTAGGACGCGTACGCCTTGCGTGTGGAGCCCGGATCACATGGAAGTGGAACCGGCTAGCTTGGAGGTGTTTGAGAACCTTTGAGGACTTGGGAGGGGTGTTTTAGTAGGCTTTGTATGGGCCTGGTTATTGGCTTGGTATGGGCCTGGTTTGGGATAACTCGAGTTGGGTTCTTGGGGAGCTTGGGGCAACTCGGGCTATCTTGGTGCAGCCCGGGGTTTTGCCTTGCAAGGGGGTGCCTTAGGATGACTCGAGCCAAGGTGGTTCGAGTTAGGTTTTTAGGGGAAACCCTAACTAGGTTAGGTTCAGTCAGTCAAGGCCAAGGCAGGCCGGCCAGGGCTGAGCTAGGGCTCGGCCTGGCTGGGTGGAGTCATGGCTAGAGGTAGGTGGGTTCAAGGAAACGGCCTGCCTTGTGGCAGGCCAGGGCTTTAGTGATGTGGGTGATACACGGCCTGCACCAGCAGGCCGTGGGCTTGGGGGTGAAGGAAGGGACACGGCCTGCACTAGCAGGCCGTGGGGTTTCTAAGGAGATGTGGCCTGCCGAGTGGCAGGCCCTGCCCTTGGTAAAGGAGGGGAAGCCCGGCCTGCACTAGCAGGCCGTGGGCTGGTAGGGAGAGGGCCTGCCGAGTGGCAGGCCTTTGCGGGTTTTTGGTAAGAAGTGACCTGCCGAGTGGCAGGCCTTGGCTGGGTTTAGATGAGGCACGGCCTGCACCAGCAGGCCGTGGGTTTATTAAAGGGAATGGCCTGCCAAGGAGTAGGCCATTGGGTTTGGTTTGGGGCAAGGGATGGTGGCGAAGTGGGTTTCGGTTAAAGGCAGGTTAGGGGCAGCGGTTTGTAAGTGGTGGTAGGCTAGTCGGGGTAGGTGAGGTGCAGGTGGAGTTGGGTGGTTAAGGGCAGGTGGTGGTAGGCTTAGGTAGTGCAGGTCAGGGTGGGTTTTGGTTGAGGCGGTGATAGGTAGGTTCGGCCAGGCTGCGGCCGGTGGTGGGGGCGGCGACTAAAGGATGTTGGTTGGTGGCGAGGTGGGGTTCGGCCAGCTAGGGCAGGTCGGTTAGAAAGGGGTTTTGTGAAGTTCGGCCAGCACTTGGCTGGACTTACTTGGGGCGGTTTAGGGTCAGTTAGGTGTAGGTGGGTTCATATGGGTTAGGTTTAGAAGGGTAAGGAGAAGGGGTAGGTTTAGTTTGAGGCTTACCTTAGGTGCAGCCCACTAGGTCCAGCCACCTCCAATCGGTCCAGCCCACTTCCACGCCCGCGGTCCACCTCTTGGTGCAGCTAGGCTCGAGTTGGTGCAGCCCCCTTGATCTAACCTTGGCCAACATGGCTCAAGCCCACTTCACTCATGAGCCCACATGGCTAGGTTTATCACTCCCTCTCTCTCCTCCCAAGTATTTGCATGAACCCTTTACATGGACCCCCTCACCTCTATTTATAGAGATTTGAGGTGGGTCTTGGATTTGGGTTTGGGTTTGGGGTTTGGATCCATACCCAAATCCAAACACTATTTGGATCTGGATATTGGATCTCGGATATTTTGAGATCTGTATCCGATCCAAACCCAATATTTTTATGGATACGGATCTGGATATTTTGATCCAAATCTGATCCAATCCAAACACTATTTGGATCCAATCCAAATCCAAACACTATTTGGATCGACCCAAACACTATTTGGATTGGCCCAAATCCAAACACTATTCATTACATGGATTTGGATCTGGATATATATGGTCCAGATCCAAATCAAAATTTCTTCGGACAGTCCTTCTTGGCTTCTCGAGGCGAACGATCTGTGCGGGCACTGGCTTCATCAGCGCTCCGTCTGGTGCTGGGTTTTCCCCAACTTTGTCGTCCGGACTTCGTCTCGCCGTTCTGGACTCCGTTGAGCTTTTCATCAAATGGGCTCTGCTTTCTTTTGTTCTTTTATCAGGGAGTGGCTTCTGAAGCTCTGGGCTTGAATCCAATCCGGGCCTAGGGTCTTCTTTTGCCTTCTGTACCTGTTTTCATATTTCAAAACAGGTCGTCGTTTTGGCTCAAACGAGCTTTTTGGTGTTTTGAGAGTTTTTGAAAAATAGAAGATTTGGGGTGTTTACACCGACCTATACTATTTGGGTTTCATTTCTTGTCGTGTGAGTAAGTCTTTCAATTCAAGCACTCTCACACACATTGAGCTTTCGCTCTTATTTGAAAGACCCAAGTAAGGGCCGACCTATACTATTTGGGTTTCATTTCTTGTCGTGTGAGTAAGTCTTTCAATTCAAGCACTCTCACACACATTGAGCTTTCGCTCTTATTTGAAAGACCCAAGTAAGGGCCGACCTATACTATTTGGGTTTCATTTCATGTCGTGTGAGTAAGTCTTTCAATTCAAGCACTTTCACACACATTGAGCCTTCGCTCTTACTCCCAAGACCTTAGTAAAGGCCTTATTGCAGTTATATTTGGGTTTCATTTATGTCGTGTGGGTAGTCTTTCAATTCAAGCACTCTCACACACATTGAGCCTTCGCTCTTACTCCCAAGATCTTAGTCAAGGTCATACTGCAATTTATATTTGGGTTTAATTTCATGTCGTGTGTGTAAGTCTTTCAATTCAAGCACGCACCCACATTGAGCCTTCGCTCTTATTTGCAAGACCCGAGTAAGGGCTCATATACATAATCTATATACATATTTCCCTTCGGTTATTTCCCTTCGGTTATTTCCCTTCGGTTATTTCCCTTCTGTTATTTCCCTTCAGTATTGTCTTTACATTTCGGGTTTTCCCTTTGGAGTAGCGTGAGTTTGCATTGCATCTACGCCATACCACGAGGTAGGACGCATATTGCATCAAAGCAAGCCCCGCTCGAATTCGCCCATGTAGTGGAGTGTTCATAACACACAAACTAGGTGGCCCGAAGAGGGATAAAAGAAAAGACTTAGGCACGTGCAAATCCACGTGATCTAAAACATGCAATCGCATCTTAAAGACCCGAAATAGACACCTCGAACCGCTTCGTAGACTTTCTCTCCAAAAACTCAATTTTTGCAAAGCGTACAGACTGACCCTTGCGCATCGGTGCAAGAAGGTCTGCGACGACAAGAGCTTACTTGCTCACAGTCGCCACGTTTAGAAGTCAGTGTAAAAAATATCTTCGCTAGCTTAAGTAAGCTAGCTGGCACGCCCTATTTGTATACATAGGCCTTAGACACACGAGAAGATCCACCCCAAGCCCCAAAAGGGACGAAGAGGCAGGGATTTTCGCGCGTCTACACACGTCTTCTCCATGGCTTGATAATTTCGTTCATAAGCCAAGAGAGTTTTCGAAATATAGTAGATGGCATATTCCTTATGGGTGTCATCCTCGTATTGAGCCAATAGGGCTCCTAAAGCATTTGCATGCACGGAGATATAGAGTAAAAGCGGTTTTCCTTGCTTTGGAGGATTCAAAACGGGGGGATTAACCAAGTATGCCTTTAGTCTCTGGAAGGACCTTTGGCATTCGTCATCCCATAAGAATTTCGTGCTCTTCCTCAATAGCTTGTTGAAGGGTTCGCATCTAGTCGCCAGATTTGATATGAATCGGCGAACGGACTGTAATCGACCTTGGAGGCTACGGATTTGAGTGAGATTGGAGGGTGGAACCATATTTATGATGGCTCGACACTTAGAGGGGTCGACTTCTATACCCCTTTGGCTCACCATAAAGCCTAGAAGCTTCCCTGATTCTACCCCGAATACACATTTTTGAGGGTTTAGCTTTACTTTGTAAAGCCTAAGCCTTTCAAAAAAATTTTGCAAACATTCGATATGAGTGCATCGGATTTTGGATTTCGCCAAGAGATCATCTACATACACTTCTACGAGCTCATGAATTTGATCATGGAAGATCATGGTCATGGCTCATTGGTATGTATAGACGCGCGAAAAATCCCCGCTTCTAACCTTTTCAGGGCTCGGAGCGGATCCTCTCGTGTGTCTAAGGCCTATTTATGCAAACAGGGCGTGCCAGCTACCTTACCTAAGCTAGCGAAGATATATTTAACATTGACTTCTAATCGTGGCGACTGTGAGCAAGTGAGCTCTTGTCGTCGCAGACCTTCTTGCACCGATGCGCAAGGGTCAGTCTGTACGCTTTGCAAAAATCGAGTTTTTGGGATAGAAAGCCTATGAAGCGGTTCGAGGTGTCTAATTCGGGTCTTTTAGATGCGATTGCATGTTTTAGATCACGTGGATTTGCACGTGCCTAAGTCTTTTCTTTTATCCCTTTTTGGGCCACCTAGTTTGTGTGTTATGAACACTCCACTACATGGGTGAATTCGAGCGGGGCTTGCTTTGATGCAATATGCGTCCTACCTCGTGGTATGGCGTAGATGCAATGCAAACTCACGCTACTCCAAAGGGAAAACCCGAATGTAAAGACAATACTGAAGGGAAATAACCGAAGAGAAATAACCGAAGGGAAATGACTTGAAATATAAATGCCGAAGGGAAATATGTATATAGAGTATGTATATGGGCCCTTACTCGGGTCTTGCAAATAAGAGAGAAGGCTCAATGTGGGTGCGTGCTTGAATTGAAAGACTTACACACACGACATGAAATTAAACCCAAATATAAATTGCAGTATGGCCTTAACTAAGGTCTTGGGAGTAAGAGCGAAAGCTCAATGTGTGTGAGTGTTTGAATTGAAGTACTACGCACACAACATGAAATGAAACTCAAATATAACTGCAATAGGCCTTGACTAAGGTCTTGGGAGTAAGAGCGAAAGCTCAATGTGTGTGAGTGCTTGAATTGAAGTACTACGCACACAACATGAAATGAAACCCAAATAGTATAGGTCGGCCCTTACTTGGGTCTTTCAAATAAGAGCGAAGGCTCAATGTGTGTGAGAGTGCTTGAATTGAAAGACTTACACACATGACATGAAATGAAACCCAAATAGTATAGGTCGGCCCTTACTTGGGTCTTTCAAATAAGAGCGAAGGCTCAATGTGTGTGAGTGTTTGAATTGAAGGACAGCACACCCAACTTAAGCAAAACCCTACAAAATGAAAGTATATGTATATACTTATGTATTAGGGGTTGATTAGGCCCGTGTGTGTTCAAAATCGTGCACAACTAGGAGAGTGCACGTGTGTGGGTGTGCCAAGCCACGTTATTACAAGCGGGGAGAGACTATGCTCCGTTATTACAAGCGGGGAGAGACTATGCTCCGTTATTACAACCCCGTATCGAATTGAATCTCAAGCAAGTATACAACTAAAGACCGAGTTAGGCACTTACTAGTAGCTGGTCCGTAGATGCCTTGCTTGAGCGTGAGCTTGGCCTTCGCCTTGGGCTGCAAAAGGGAGCTCCGCGAGGGTGAATGACAAGGGGTGCTGGCTGGGTGCCTTGAAGGTGGCCGGCTGCTAGCAAGGGTGTCGCCTTGATGTGTGGGATTAAAGGGGCTAGGTAAGGTCACTAGGGGGAGTGTAGTGTTGGGGGGGGTATGGTACTAAGGGAAGTTCAAGGGAAGATCGAATGGGACACTTAAGGTTGGCGGGTTGTTAGGGTGGCCGAGTGGAGCTAGAAGGTCTAGGTGGTGGCGGGCAGGTAGGATGCTATGGGTTCGGCTGAGTGGGGCTGGTGGCAGCAAGTGGAAGGGCTGGTGTTAGAGGGATATGGGAGTGGATTAGGTGGTTGAGAATGGAGAGGGAGTGAAGAGGGAGTAAGGTGGAAGGTAGGGCACTTACCGAGTGAAGAGAGGGTGGCGCTTGGTTGGAAGGGAGTTGGGCAGGCGGTGATGTTCGGCTGGGAGGTGGTGGTGTAGGTGGCGGTGCAGGTGGTGGTGGGATGGAGAGCAGGTGGTGGTGCAGGCGGAGCAGGTGGAGCAGGTGGGATTCGGCTGGACTTGGGGAAGGAGAGGACCCGGCTGGGATGGGTGAGGCTTCTTGATGATGGAACCCGCCCCCAAGGGGGGGGATTTATATAGGGATGGGTAGGTCGGTTAGGGCTGGGTTTGGGGGTAGTGGTTAGGTGGTTTAGGTAGGGTGGTATGATGATAAGGTGGGCTGGAAAGGGTAGGGCCAGATATTTTAGATACTAGTGGTTTGGGTAGGTTGTGGGCTAGGGGTGGTTTAGGGGTTTAGGGTTTGGTTAGGTGGGTTAGTTCTAGGGTGAGGTTTAGTGAACTAGGTTAGGTGATTAGGCTAGGATTAGGCTAGGTTTAGGGAAATTAACCTAGGTTTAGGGAAGGATTAGGGAAGTGGGTTAGGTGATTAGGTTGGGATTAGGCCGGGATTAGGGAGGTAGGTTAGGTGATTAGGCTCAGATTAGGGGCGGATTAGGGGGGAAGGCTAGGATTAGGTATTTTGGGTTAGGTTTAGGTGAAGGAGCTCCCTTTGCATGGCCCATAGACCTTAACCACATCATGTTGGTGCAGCCCTAGGTTAGGTTTTGGCCAATTACAAGCTTAAACCCACTCAATTAGGCTAACCCATATGATTAACCCCAAACTTGACACACAAGTCAAGCTTAATTACAACACACTTGATCTTATCCATCCCCACTCTCTCTCATGCCCATAATCCCACGTGAATTTCAAGTGGGCCCCACCTCCATTTATGAGAAGGTGATGTGGGCCATGGATATGGATATTGGATTGGATTTTTGAATCCAAATCCAAATCCAAGTCCATACATGGGTTTGGATTGGGATCTGGATATATATGGTTCAGATCCAATCCAAACTAAACTCTGACTCCTTCGAGTTGTATTCGAAATGAACGGTTTGTGCGGGGCCTGACAGCATCAGTGCTCCGTCTGCGTTGGGTCTTCGCCAACATGATCGTCCGCCTCTGTTTTCGCCTTCCGGAGATGACTTCAAAGGATGTTTTTATGATAACAGGGTCTTAGACGTTCGAGATCCTGGGGGTGTGAATTTGATACAAGAGTTGCTGTGCCGGGCTCGACATGTGCTCCGGTTCCGGGCTCTTCTTAGCTCTCCTGGTCCTGTCTTAATCGAGCCAAGCCGTTTCGGGGTTTCAAAACATGTTTTTAAAAGGGTTATAAAAGCCATATTGTATGTTTTCGAAATACAGAGTTCAAAACATATGTACAGGGTTGTCTAGAAGGCTCCTGGGTTTCCAGACTCAAAATAGCCCTTTGGGGCTGCTTTTACAAAACCAGATGAATTTGAGAAATTCGTGGGATTTCGGGGTGTTTACTGTATGTTACGCCGACATTTTTCAAACCAAAGGGCATGACTGTATAGCAGTACGTGCCCCATGGGGTTGTGAAGGCGGTCTTACCCTGATCTCGTGGACTTAGTTTGATTTGATTATAGCCTGAATAGCCATCCATAAACAAAAACATTTCTTGATTTGCAGTACTATCTACTATCAAATCTATGTTTGGTAAAGGATAATTATCCTTTGGAGTGGCTTTATTCAGGTTTCTGAAATCGATGTATATTCGAATTTTCCCATTGGTTTTTTGAACTACAACGATGTTTGACAACCAATCAGAATACGCAATGGGTTTTATAAATCCGGCTTTTAACAGATCTTCTAAACCCTCTTTGACTTGCGTGTGTACATTCGGGTGTATTTTCCTAAGCTTTTGCTTTATGGGTTTTACATCCGCATCTAAGGGAAGACGATGCTCGACAATGCTGGGGTCTATGCCCGGCATGTCTTCATACGTCCATGCAAACACATCTAAATAGGTTCGTAGAAATGCAATGAATGTTGATCTTTCATGTTCATGCAAGCATGCGCCTATTTTAATGGTTTTAGGATTGGAATCATCCCCTAGGTTCACCTCTATGAAATCTCCTCCTACTGAATTGGAAGGTCTTTCAAAATCGAGAATTTTATGAAATTCTGGGAGCTCAGAAGTGGGATCTTCCTCAAGGGGATCCACTTTTGGGCTTCGATCATTCTTGTGGGTTATAGACCCGAGGGAATTTGATGTGTGATTTTTAAAAAGACCTGGTTTTGTACTCGGATTTTCAATTGATTTCAAAATTTTTGGTCTGGCTATGCAGACAACGTTTCTTTAGAAATCCTTTTCTTTTGCCAAAGTCCTACCAGGAGCAGCTATATACAAAATCTTTTTGGTATTTTCCAAATTTTCAATTTTTTTGGGTTTTTGTAAAACAAGAACCTTGGCAACTATACAAAGCACTCTATTTTCGAGTTTTTGTTTTTCCATTGTTTTTGATTTTTCCTCTTTTTCAATTTTTTTGATTTTAAGTTTTCCAAATGTTTTTGTATTTTTCTGAAAGGGATCTTCCGTCATACCTACAAAGGGAAAACACTACGGATTAGACTCGGAATAGGAGGTCTAAATCGTAGGTCTCTTCTAAGGCAGGTTCTAGGGCACCCTTGACCCAGGTGGTCACAGGGGGTGGCTCTGGCAGTATTCTGGGAGTATAGCCGATCCCATATCGGCTTGGGTTGGCCCTAGGAAGGATGGGCTCTAGGAGACCCTGATTTTGTGCCCCTAGACTTTTGTAGGGCGTGTAGCCCATATTCAACAACATGTTCCACGATTTTTTATTCTTTGAAAAGTTTTGATAAAGATCGTGGTCCTGGAACTGGCTGTCATCCATATTGTGCTCATTTGGCTTCTTGTCCAGGGGCTTTGGAAATAGGGAACGCTTGGGTTTTCCTAGAAGGGTTAAGATCGGGAGGGGGCCTGCTTTGGGCGACCCCTTCACATATACAACCTTCCTAGGGTTGTTCAACACGAGCCTTGGTGGCTTAATCACAATCTGCCCCAAGTTAGCCTCATGGGCCTGGGAGCTCGATAAACAAGGGGAGTTTATGATCCCCTGAAGCTGTGGGTGACTCTCACCTAGGATCACTACGACCTAGTCCCTGAAAGGGATCTTGACACACCTGTGGAAGGTGGATGGCATAGCGCACAAGCTGTGTATCCAAGGCCTCCCCAGCAACAGGTTATAATGGGGGTGGATGTCCAAGACATGGAACACCCCCGTGTGTGTGATCCCTCTCGTTTCCATTGGGAGTTCGATTGATCCTAATGGCCTAGACACATTCCCATCATATCCAGTGATAACGATGGGGCTTGGGTTCACAGAAGTCAAGGTGACTCCGATTTGATACGCCACATGAAGTGGAAGGATGTTGAGCCCTCCTCCCCCATCGACTAGGTGTAAACACCCCGAAATCCCATGAATTTCTTAAAACAAACCTGGTTTTGTACAAGCAGCCCCAAAGGGCCATTTTGAGTCTGGAAACCCAGGAGCCTTCCAGGCAACCCTGTATATATGTTTTAAACTTCATATTTCAAAAATATATAATATGGCTTTTGAAAACCTTTTAAAACACGTTTTTGAAACCCCAAAGCAGCTTGGCCTAATCAAGACAAGACCAGCGAAGTCAAAGAGAGCCCGAAACCGAAGCACATGTCGAGCCCGGCACAGCAACTCTCTTATCAAATCCATACCCCCAGGATCTCGAACGTCCAAGACCCCGTTATTATCAAAATGTCATTTGAAGTCATCTCCGAAAGGCAGAAATGGAGGCGGACGATCATGTTGGCGAAGACCCAACGCAGACGGAGCACTGATGCTGTCAGGCCCCACACAAACCGTTCGTTTCGAACCCAGCTCGAAGGAGTCAGAGTTTAGTTTGGATTGGATCTGGACCATATATATCCAGATCCCAATCCAAACCCATGTATGGACTTGGATTTGGATTTGGATTCAAAAATCCAATCCAATATCCATATCCATGGCCCACATCACCTCCTCATAAATGGAGGTGGGGCCCACTTGAATTTCACGTGGGATCATGGGCATGAGAGAGAGTGGGGATGGATAAGATCAAGTGTGGTTGTAATTAAGCTTGACTTGTGTGTCAAGTTTGGGGTTAATCATGTGGGTTAGCCTAATTGAGTGGGTTTAAGCTTGTAATTAGCCAAAACCTAACCTAGGGCTGCACCAACATGAGGTGCGGGGGTTGATAGATCCTCCCGGATCTAGTCACTTCTCCCACGACCAGCCTAGGGTTCACGCTAAATTTGGCTCTAAGTATGAGTTGAGGAGCACCTTGAAGTTTCAAAACTGGTTTAGCTAGGGATTCAGCCTTTGGTGGTCCCCGGATGACGACTTGGGCGGGCTTCTTGTATAGTACAAGAGTGGGCGCACAAGTGGGTCGACCAGACTCAGGTTTTTGTGCTAGTTCCTTGGAAAAAGTGAGGGTACATACCTCCTTTCCTTTCCCACTGCCACTGGTGTGCTTGAGAAAGGGTTCTTTGAAGATAGCTTGAGGTGGCTCAGGTTCCGCAGTGACTTGGAGCCGGCCCTCCGCTATCAAGTTCTCGATTTTATTTAAAAGGGAGAAACAGCGTTTGGTATCATGGCCTTTGAGCCGATGATATTTACAAAATCGATTTAAATACCCCCCTTTGGAAGTGACTTCTTCGGGGATTTCGGGAAGTTCTATCATGCCTTGGGCAAGTAGGAGGTCTAGGACCTCCGACATAGGTTGCACCAACGGTGTGTACTCCCGTTTTTCAATCGGTTTTTGAAAGGTTCGCTCCCTTTTGTTTTCTGGTTTTTCAAAACTTTTGGAGGTGCCCGTCACGCCTGGATCCACCCGGACATTGGCGATTTTATGGGGTTTTGCCCCTTTGTCCATCGTGGGTAGCCCATAAGTGATGGGCTTTTCCAAGCGGGTTTTAGGAACGACACTTCCTTTCCATAAGTGATCATATGTCCCTTTTCTCAAGTTTGTTTCGAAAAGGGATGCTTTTTTGATCAACTTATGGAAAGTTGAGATCTCATTGAGCGAGAGAAGGGTTTTTAACTCGCTTTTAAAGTTATCCAAGATGAGCATGACTGCGCATCCTTCAGATATGGGCTCTCGCACTTGGCCCAAAAGTGACCTCCATCGTATAATGAAGGCATGTACGTCTTCGTTATGCCTTGCTTTGTATCCCTTAAAGTATTTAGAGTCGGCATGACTTCTACGTTGTGTGCAAATCTTTGCATGAAGCAGTTCGCTAACTCTTCAAAAGTAGCGAACTGGCTTAAGTCGTAGGAAGCCAACCATTTGGCAGTTGTGCCTTTAAGGGATAAAGGGAACCAATACACCCATTTCATCGAGTCCTTTTTCTTCTTATGGGCTCGACGCGAGAAAAGTTGCAAGTGAGACCTAGGGTCTCCCATGCCGTCATACCGATGGAAGTTCAGTATTTCATCATCACTGTCTGTTTCGTAATCCATAGGAAGGAAATCAGACAGGGCGTAACTTCTTTTCTCTTTATTTTGCCCTTTCAGCAGCTGTTGTAGGGCTTTACGATCCTTTTGTGTGAAGGACCTGTGGTATTGATTGCCTTCCATTACGGAGGCCTCTTTGTGCTTGCGAGGTTTTTCAGATTTTCTTTTGGCCTTTTGCTCATCGTTCGATGAACATGAATCGCCTACTTCAGCCTCTTGGCTGAGAGCATCGATTTTGGCCTCAAATTCCCTTCTCAGGTCCTCTATCTCGTCTAGTTTGATCTTGTTTTTGAAAATCCTCCTAGAGTGAGAACTTGATGCGCATGAGCCTTGGCTCGACACTTCACTTGGGTTGGATTTTGACATGCTTTTCAAGCTTTTTCAAAATTTCCTAAGTACAAGTAAAGAAAACAAAGTTAAAACAACACCTCTTTGAAAATCTTTTCGCAAGCTTCTAGACTAACTCGACTTTTGAAAGACTCACGTCCCACCGAGCATGCCAATCTTCTATAGACGCAGAAAATCTCCGCCTCCCTGGTTTCTTAGGCCTGGAGCGAACCTTTTCGTGTGTTTAAGTCCTATTTAAATAAACAGGGCGTCCCAGCTAGCTTACCTAAGCTAGTGAATATATATTTTAACCTGACTTCTAACGTGGCGACTGTGAGCAAGCAAGTTCTTGTTGTCGCAGACCTTCTTGCACCGATGCACAAGGGTCAGTCTGTATGCTTTAAAAATCGAGTTTGGGGTGGAAAAAGCCTACGAAAATTGTTTGAGGTGTTTGATTCGGGTCTTTTTAATACGATTTCCAAATTTTAGATCACGTGGATTTGCACGTGCCTAAGTCTTTCTTTTTATCCCTTTATGGGCCACCTAGGTGTGTGTTATGAACACTCCACTACATGTGGCAACTTTGAGCGGGAGTATGGGGTCTGCTTTGATGCAATATGTGTCCTAACTCGTGGTATGGCGTATATGCAATGCAAACTCACGCTACTCCAAAGGGAAAACCCGAATTTAAAGACAATACCGAAGGGAAATTACCGAAGGGAAATTGCTGAAAGGAAATGACTTGTAATGTAAATGCCGAAGGGAAATATGTATATAGTGTATATATGGGCCCTTACTCGGGTCTTGTAAATAAGAGCGGAAGCTCAATGTGGGTGCGTGCTTGAATTGAAAGACTACACACACGACATGAAATGAAACCCAAATATAACTTGCAATATGGCCTTAACTAAGGTCTTGGGAATAAGAGCGAAAGCTCAATGTGTGTGAGTGCTTGAATTGAAGTACTACACACACAACATGAAATTAAACCCAAATATAAATTGCAGTATGGCCTTAACTAAGGTCTTGGGAATAAGAGCGAAAGCTCAATGTGTGTGAGTGCTTGAATTGAAGTACTACGCACACAACATGAAATTAAACCCAAATAGTATAACACGGCCCTTACTTGGGTCTTGGGAATAAGAGTGAAAGCTCAATGTGTGTGAGTGCTTGAATTGAAGTACTATGCACACAACATGAAATTAAACCCAAATAGTATAACACGGCCCTTACTTGGGTCTTGCAAATAAGAGCGAAGGCTCAATGTGTGTAAGTGCTTGAATTGAAAGACAACACACGCAACTCAAGCAAAACCCTACGTAATTTAAAGTATATACATAAATTTATATCTTAGGGGCTGATTAGGCCTATGTGTGTTCAAAATCGTGCACGACTAAGAGAGTGCACGTGTGTGTGGGTGTGCCAAGCCACGTTATTACAAGCGGGGGGAGACTATGATCCGTTATTACAACCCCGTATCAAATTTAATTTAAGCAAGTCTACAACTAAAGACCGAGTTAGGCAGTCACTTATAGCTGGTCCGGAGGTGACTTGCTTGAGCATGGACTTGGCTTCGCCTTGGGCTACAAGAGGGAGCTCCTCAGAGTTGAACGGCAAGGGGGACTGCTGGCCGAATGCTTTGGGTGCGCGGGAAGGGCGCCTTGAAGGTGGCCGGCTGCTAGAAAGGGGCTGCCTTGGCGTGTTGGGCTAAGGTGACTAAGGAAGGTCACTAGAGGATGGGTTGGTATAAAGGAAGGTAGTGCTAAATGGGAGCCTAAGGGAGTGTGTGGCTGGCCGAGTGGGTTTGGTACAGTCGGTTGGAGTGGCCGACTAAGGGTAATTAAGTGGTGGCCGGCTGCTAGGGTGGCTAGGTAATGGCGAGGATGGGAAGGGAGCTAGCTAGGGTGTCATGTGAGGTGGAGTTAGGGACTGGTGGGAAGTGATATGGGCAGGTCTTAGGAAGCTAAGTGGGGTGGAGTTAGGGACTGGTGGGAAGTGATATGGGTAGGTCTTAGGAAGCTAAGTGGGGTGGCCGGTTGTTGCTAGGGGAAGTGGTTCAAGGCGGGTGGTTGAAATGGCTAAGGTCTGGCCGAATGGGTAGGGATGATGGATAGGTGGTGTTGGGGTGATGTGGTGGTGGTGTAGGTGGTTGAGAGGGGAGGGGGAGTGAAGAAGGGGTAGAGTTAGGTTGAGATACTAACCGGGTGATGAAGAAAGGTGGTGGATGGAAGAGGGGCAGCCGGGTGACTTGGATGCGCAGGATTTAGCCGAGAGGTGGTGGCGACGGGAAGTTGGCTGGCTGGCAGTGGTGGTGTAGGAGGAGCTTGGTGGTGAGTGGCGGTGGTGCAGGTGGAAGGCTTGGCTGGGAGGTTGGCCAAGGTCGGCTGGGAGAGATGGGCTGGAAGAAGATCCGGCTGGAGTGGAGTCCCCCAAAACTCTAAAACCCACCCACTGGGGGGGTTTATTTTATAGCCTTTGGAGATGGCGGTTGGGGCTGGTTTTGAGGAGGTGGTAAGGTGGTTTAGGTGGTGGTGGTGTGGTGATAAGGTGGGCTGGTTTTGGGGAGGGGCCAGATATTTTAATACAAGGGGTTTTGGGTAGATGGTGTGCTAGGTTTAAGTGGGGTGGTTTAGGGGTTTAGGGTTTAGCTAAGTGGGTTGGTTTTGGGGTGAGGTTTAGTGAGGTGGGTTAGGTGATTAGGCTAGGATTAGGTTAGGTTTAGGGAAATTAAGCTAGGTTTAGGGAAGGATTAGGGAAGTGGGTTACGTGGTTAGGTTGGGATTATGCCAGGATTAGGGAAGTGGGTTAGGTGATTAGGCTAGGTTTAGGATGGGATTAGGGTAAAAGACTAGGATTAGGGGTTTTTTATTAGGATTGGGTTAAGGAGCTCCCTTTGCATAACCCATAGACCTTGTTGCATCATGTTGGTGCAGCCCTGGGTTAGGTTTTGGCTAATTACAAGCTTAAACCCATGTTAATTAGGCTAACCCACATGATTAACTCCAAACTTGACACACAAGTCAAGCTTAATTACAACCACACTTTAATCTTATCCTCCCCCACTCTCTCTCATGCCCATAATCCCACGTGAAATTCAAGTGGGCCCCACCTCCATTTATGAGAAGGTGATGTGGGCCATGGATATGGATATTGGATTAGATCTCTGGATCCAAATCCAAATCCAAGTCCACACATGGGTTGGATTGGGATCTGGATATATATGGTCCAGATCCAATCCAAATTGAATTTTGACTCCTTCAGGCTGTGTTCGAAACGAACGGTTTGTGCGGGGTCTGACAGCATCAATACTCCGTTTGCATTGGGTCTTCGCCAACATGATCGTCCGCCTCTGTTTTCACCTTTCGGAGATGATTTCAAGTAATGTTTTGCTGATAACAGGGTCTTGGACGTTCGAGATCCTGGGGGTGGATTCAATACGAGAGTTGCTGTGCCGGGCTTGACTTGTGCTCCAGTTCCGAGCTCTCTTTAGCTCTTTTGGTCCTGTCTTGATTAGGCCAAGTTGCTTCGGGGTTTCAAAATGTGTTTTAAAAGGTTTTTAAAACCATATTATACATATTTAAAACATATAAAGTTTAAAACATATGTATAGGGTTACCTGGAAGGCTCCTCGGTTTCCAAACTCAAAATGGCCCTTTGGGGCTGCTTTTATAAAACCAGGTTTGTTTTGAGAAATTCGTGGGATTTCGGGGTGTTTACAGTCTCTAAATAGGCTTGGGGTGAAAATTTTACATCTACAGAATTGGCACGCCCGGTGGGACTTGAGTCTTTCGAGATTTCAAATCTAGATGATTCTTTTCAAATTCCAATCTTTTAAAATCGTGGTGTTAATTCTTCACTTGTGCATAGGTTTTTACTTATCTCAAGCATTTCAGACATGTGTAGTTCGAAAGGATCATGTGAAGTATCGAGCCAGGCTTCGTGCTCATCAAGTCACATTTCGAAAAAGTTTTCAAAATTGTATTACAAAAATCAGGAAGATTCACTTGTTTCCCTAAGAAGGGATCTCAAGCTCATAGGAGAGAAGGTTGCCGCCTTAAGCCAAGAGACCGAGGAGGTCGAATCATGCTCTTCTCATGGGAAACAAGCAAGGGCTCATAGGAAATCAAATCATTCAAAGAAGCCCAAAGTGACCTCTATATTAGAGGTGGAACGAGAACATGAATCCTTCACTTTGAAAGATAGAAAAGCCTTACAACAATTGTTGAAAGGCCAAACGAAGGAAAAAAAGTCATACGCACTATCGGATTTCGTATCATCTGACTATCAAACCGATAGTGATGATGGCATACCAAATTTCCATCAGTATGATGGAAGTGGGGATCCTAGATCCCACCTTCAACTCTTTTCCCGAAGGGCTTATGAGAAGAAGAAGGATTTAACAAAATGGATTTACTGGTTTCCCCTCTCCCTCAAGGGAAATGCTTCCAAGTGGTTGGCTTCCTATGACTTGAGCTAATTCGCCACCTTCAAGGAGTTGGCGAATTGTTTCATACAACATTTTTCTCACAACGTGGAAGTCACTCCTACTTAGAATATCTAGAGGGACACCAAACAAGCACCTAACGAGGATGCCCATGCATTCATCGTTAGATGGAGGTCACTCCTAGGACAGGTAAGGAAACTCATTTATGAAGGATGCGCTGTGATGCTCATCCTTGAAAATTTTAGAACCTATTTGAAAGCTCTGCTCTCCCTTCATGAGATCTCAAATTTTCAAAAACTTATAAAAAGGGCTTCACTCTTCGAAGCCAATTTGAAAAAAAGGGCTTACGAAGACTTATATAAGGGGAGAAATTTCCAAAATAATCATTTTGAAAAACAAGGGGCATATGGGCCACCCATATCGAACAATGGGGAAAACCCCAAAAGATTGCAAATGTTAATATGGAACCAAGCCCGACCGGCTCTTCCAAGAATTCTAAACGAAAACATGTGAAAAAGTCTCAAAGGAATTTTGAAAGGAGGGAGTTCATTCAATCAGGACAACATATCAGGTAAGTCATAGACCTCCTTCTAGCCCAAGGACTGGTCACTCCCCCTGCTCTTCCTGAAGGGACATCCCCTAAGGAAAAAATTTTGAATGAATTTTGTAAGTATCATAGGCTCAAGGGCCATTATACAAATAAATGTTTTGCACTTTTGAATAAAATTGAAGACTTAATTGAGCAAGGAAGGCTCCACGTCATGAAAAACCCGGAGCCCTCCCAAGTGGTTTTAAAGGAATCCTTCCCAAATCATGTAAGCACAAGCGGGAAGGGAAAAGAGGTACGCCTTCTCCCACTTACGACTCATGGAATGGAGCATGCATTGCATATGATACACACTACTTGCCACACACCACCTTCAATCGTAATAAAATAAGCCAAGTATTGGGGAGCGCTTAGAGTCTCGTCTCCAACTAGAGTCTTATTAGAAATTTGTGGTCCTCCGAAGCATCAAAATAGAGTCAAGATAGGAGCGAGCCTTAGGAAAGGTGTGGGTGAGGTAACTAGGTCCGGGAGGATCTATCAACCCCCACATTTAGCTAAGAATCCTAGCAAGGAAGTGGTCGTTTTACCCAACCCTTCAAAAGCATACATCCCTAATGCATCGCATGACATGGACAAGAGTAAAAATTTGGTATTAACCTCTTATGATTTTGAACTTTACCTTTCAAAAATTCCCATAAACATGTCTATCCTAGAGTTGATCCAAACCTCACCTAGACATAGACGAGTCTTAGAAGGGATCTTAGAAAGGGCCAAGATTAACCCATCAATCACTCTTGAGTCCTTATTCTTCTTGGTCTCTCCCATATGTGTCAAGGCCCCCATCATGTTTACGGAAGATGAATTGGAGAGACCATATATAGCCCATAACCAAGACTTGTATATAGAAGTGGTATTGAATCACCACATTCTAGACAAGTGCTTGGTCGATGGGAGAGGAGGTCTAAAAATCCTTCCGTTGCACGTGGCCTTTCAAGTAGGAGTTACCATGTCTTGTTTAGAGCCAAGTTCCATCGTTATCACTAGATACAATGGTAATGCATCCCATTCTTTAGGAGCCATAGAATTACCCATGGAAGTCGGGAATATTCGACACACGGGGCTGTTTCATATCTTAGACATAAACCCCCATTACAACCTATTGCTAGGTGTAAACACCCCAAAATAAAATGATTTTTAAATCAAACACCTGGTTTGAAAATTCATTTCAAAGCCCAATTATGGAGTTTTTGAAAACCGAGGAACTGCGAAAGCTTTAAATTTTGTTCAAATCCCGTTCAAGTTGAATTTCACACATGTGGGCCAAGTCCCAATTTTGTAAAAGCCAAAATTCAACAGGTGAAGCCTGAATGTAGAAGCAGGTTTAGAAGCCCAAGGAAAGCACCCTAGCCTAATAAAAGCCAGGGGTAAAAGGCAAAAGAAAGGCCCAGGCCCGATGCAGACTGCAAGCCTGGAGCACCAAAGAGCCAAGCTAAGAGCATCCACCCAAGCAACAGAAATCCAAGCTAAAAATAGTGAAAATGAGCAGAAACGAAGTTCAAAAAGGCGAGAAGGAGTTTGGATGACAAAGTTGGGGAAAACCCAGCATAAGATGGATCACTGATGAATCCAGGGCCCGCACAAATCGTCTGCCTCGAAAAACGCCAGAAAGGACTGAAGAAAAGAATTTTGGATTGGATTTGGACCCAAATATCCATATCCAAATCCAAATAGTGTTTGGATTGGATCTGGATCCAAAATATCCAAGATTCGAGATCCAAAACCAACTAAATATTTGGGTCAGATCTGGATCCAAAATATCTAAGATCTGAGATCCAGACCCAAATAGTGTTTGGATCGGATCTGGATTCCAAGACCCAAATCCAAAACCCATATCCAAGACCCACCTCATTTGCCTATAAATAGAGGTGAGGGGGTCCCAAATGGGATGACACGTGAAAAGCTTGGAGGGCCTTGGAGGAGAGAGAGAGAGTGGAGGTGAGTGCTTTTTGCTTAATTTGTTTTAGTGGGTTCAAGCCATGTGGGCTAAATGGGTATAGCATGGGTTGCACCAACGTGAACCGAGGTGGACCTAGCTGCGCATGGAGGACACGAGGTGGGCTGGACCGAGGCTTGACCTAGACCTAACCGAAGCTCCTTAAGGTAAGCCTAACCCTAACCTAACCCCTCTTTCTCTAACCCTCTAGACCTAACCCAAAAACCGCACCCACCTAACCCCACTACCGACTCCACCACCCAGCCATACCACCTACCATCAACTCCACCGAACCGCCTCAACCTCCACCGCCATACTCCACTCCGCCTTTCCATCACCCTGCGCGCTACCCGGCTCAGTCGCGCCCCCACCGCACGCCTCATCCCCTAACATCATGCCACGCGCCTTTATCGCGCACCGCACGCCTCGCCAGAGCCCCCCTTGACGCACTGCCTGCGCGCCCCAACGCGTGCCTGTCCCGCACGCCTAGCGCACCGAAGCCCCCATAGCACCGCAATGCTCCCTGCCGCCTGCACCCATACCCGGCGCTCAGCGCCATCATCCCGGCCAGCTCCTGCACCCACTGCCATACCCCCTACTTAAACCAACCGCAGCCCACCTTTTGCCATGAGCTCTCTCATAAGCCCCAAGTAAACCCATATCCTTTCAAGCACAACTCGAGCCAGCCACCTCTCATCTCAAGCCCATCAAAGAGGTCATCCTCATGGCTGCCAAGGTGGAGAAAACCCGAGTAGATTGGAGAGAAAAGTCGAATCACTTGTAAGTGTTTAAAATTCGATATTTACTTTACTCCTTTCATACTTAATTTAATTTTGATACGGGGTTGTAATAATGGAGCGTGGTCTCCCCCCGAGATGTAATATTGGTGCTTGATACACAAGCACACACGTACACTTGAACCTTAGCTCTTAAAATGTACACAAGACACCCACATGCACTTGAGCCTTTCTGCTCTTAGTGCACACTATTACACACACATTGAGCCTTCGCTCTTACTTAAAAGACTTTAGTAAAAGCCGTGCAATTTCAATTCTGGGTTGTTACATTCTTGTCATGTGAGTTTGTCATTTACATTTCACACTTGCACCCAAGAAGTACGCGAGCACTTGCTCCACACTCTCACGCACCTTTTGAGCCTTTGTTGGTCATAAGATATAGCATATCTCTATAAACTTTCAGTTGCATGGGATTTATATTCTTGTCGTGTGAGTTTGTCATTTAAGCTTCCACACTTGCACACAAGAGCACTCGAGCACTTGTTCTACACTCTCATGCACATTTTGGGCCTTCGTTGCCCCTAAGATATAGAGTATCTATATACTTTCAGCTGTGTGAGTTTTATGTTCAATTGTGTATGTCTTTACATTTCGGGTAGTTCAAATTTCAGTCGTGTGAGTTGTCTTTCCATTTATACACAATACACATGAACACATTAAGCCTTCCCGCTCTTATATACTTATATTTCAATTTTGGTAAGTTCAATTCAAGTCGTGTGAGTTTGTCATTTCAATTCTACACTCACACACACGTGCATTAAGCCTTTTCACTCTTAATATAAGTATATCTCCCTTCCGCAATTTACATTCAAGTCGTGTGAGTTGCTTTTAAGGTTCGGGTATTTTCCTTTCGGCTGCGTGAGTCGCACTTACATTTCGGGTATTTACTTAAGCTGTGTGTGTGAGTTGCTTTCAATTTGAGCCTAGCTCACATCATATCAAACCCGAAGAGAGTTCATGCATCCTTGCATTTGCGTATTTTCAAAGAGGATATCCCGAAACTACGCCCAAACTCGCTAAATCTAGGCCACTTGAAGCACACACATCCGGCCTAAATAGCTTAAAGACTCAAAGACTTGGATGCAGATAACCCCATAATAAAAACTGTAACTTAGGCAAACAATCATCATACTCGCTTTTCTTTCAAAAAGAGTTCATGTCTATTTGAAATCAACGTTTTATAAGTACTTAAACCGACCCTTGAGCACCGGTTCAAGAAGGTTTCAAGCAAAAAGATCCCGCTTAACCACAATTGCCTTTTAAAGTCAGATATATTTCAAAATCTTTGCTAGCTTGAGTAAGCTAGTTGGCACGCCCTTAAAAGTGACATAAACTCAAAAAGATTCATTTCTGGTCTTGAAAACCAAGGGCGAAGGATTTTTCATGTCTTACACTAGGGAGGCCTTGGATTCCTAGTCTCTGGGCCGTTCCTTCCACCTTTCATAAGCGTGTGAAAATCCCGTGGAAAAACTAAGTAGTGGTGATTCTTGGAGAAGATCATCCTTAACTTAAGCGAATCTAGAATTTCCCTTGTATATCAAGTCATCCATTCAATGAAGAGGTCGTCGAGAGGCCTCTTCCATCCTTAGTCAAGTTTCCCTTAGTCAACCATCACCTAGGAGTTGTCCACCTCCTAGGCAAACCCAAAACCATGAAATCGTCCTCCTCTAGAACCATGCATCTTCTAGGAAAGCCCAAGCCATCCCCAAGTGTTCAAACACCTTCTCCTAGGGTCGTGTGCATCCTAGGGAAGCCTAAGTCCTCCTTAGCCCGTGTCGCCAAAACCCTAGCCAAGTCTAACCGTGTGTACATCCATAACATGGACGATACCATGTTCCAAGGCCATCCACTTTATAAAAAAATTTCAAAACTCAAGAAGCCTAGGAACATGATGTTGAATATGGGATACACACCTTACCAAGGTCTAGGAGCCCAAAACAAAGGTAGCTTAGAACCCATCCTACCTACACCTAACTCAAATCGACATTTATTGGGATACATCCCATCCATACCCCCCGAACCACCAAGTAAGACCACTTGGGTAAAGGGTGCCCTAGAACCCACTAAAATGGAAACCTATGGCCTAGACCTCTTATTTGGAGTCTAATTCATGTTGTTTTCTTTGTAGGTTTGATGGAATATCCCTCTTTAGAAAAAAATCCAAAAAAACTATATATTTACAAAAACCAAAAAAATTTGGAAAACCTTTAAAAGCCAAAAATATTTGAAAAATCTGAAAATCCTAAAAAGAAAGTTGTTTATGATCATTCTCCTAGTTTTTGTTTGGAAAAATCCAAAAAAGTTGAAAAATCTGAAAATTAGAAAAAGAAAGTCTTTTACATTTATGTTTCTAACATTTGTTTTGAAAAAGACCAAAAAATTAAAAAATTCCAAAACTTCAAAAATTTTGGCCATGTACAAAGCCCATTTTCAATTTCTTCCAAGCTTGTATATATTTCCAAACCAAAATCGTCCAAGCTTGTCATTCACAACTCCACTCTCTTGCCTAGCACTTTCTTACAAATTAAAGTACTTGAGAATGATCAAAGCAAGGAGAAAGATCCCCTCATCCATGAGGAAGATCAGGCATTTGAGCTTCCCGAATTTCATAAAATCCTTGACTTGGAAAAACCTTCAAATTCCGTAGGAGGGGATTTTTTAGAAATCAACATAGGGAGTGAGTCTAACCCAAAGTGTGTAAAAATAGGTGTATGTTTGCATGACCATGAAAAAGCATCATTCATTGCATTTTTTAATCCATATGTGGATGTATTTGCATGGACCTATGAAGACATGCCGGGTTTAGACCCTAAAATCGTATAACATCATCTACCCTTAGAACCCAATGCAAAACCCATGAAGCAAAAACTTAGAAAAATCCATCTCAATGTTCAATCCCAAGTGAAAGAGGGTTTAGAAGATCTTTTAAAAGCCAGATTTATAAAACCTATTGCTTATTCGGAATGACTTTCAAATATTGTTGTGGTTCGAAAATCCAATGGGAAAATTCGAATTTGTATTGATTTTAGAAATTTGAATAAAGCCACTCCAAAAGATAATTTTCCTCTTCCAAACATTGATTTGATAGTTGATAGCATGGAAAATCATGAAATATTTTTTTTCATGGATGGCTATTCGGGTTATAATCAAATTAAGTTAGCACCAAAAGATCAGGCAAAAACTGCTTTTACCACACCTTGGGGCACATACTGTTACACGGTTATGCCATTTGGTTTGGAAAATGTTGGGGCCATTGTAAAAACACAAAATTTAAAATGTTTTCAAAACTCCTAAATTTTGAAAGTCAATTTAAAGCCTTTATGAACCTTTATATTCAAAAACCCCAACTTTTTAAAGTTCAAGTCTTTTTGGAAATGTTTCAAAATAAAGGTTTTAAATTCAAGTTAAAAAGCCCATGGATTTCAAAGCAGATCAAACGAACAGGTGAGACCCAATCTAAATCCAGCTCGAGACCAAGTCAAAAAGCAAAGCATGGGCCAAGCCTATCCTCTCTAGATGCATATCCTCTTTAGATAACAAAGCATATCGAAGAAGATACAAAGATCAAAATGGGATAAGAAGATCACAGGTGGATTGGCCCAGAATTGCGGATCGAATCAAGCTTCATTAAATGGTTCATTTCAAGGCAATCCGGTCTCAAATGCATGGATAAGATGGGGTCGAACTTATGATGAATCAATTCAAATCCAAAGAAGCAATTCAAGTACATATACATGGCTAGGATTAACCAGATTGTGTCAAGTAAAATGGGTTTAAAAGGTTGCAAGAATCACCAAGGTTCACCATAGGATTGAGCCAAAACGAATCAAGCTCATATCATGGGTCGGCCAAGCAAGAGCACACGATGTGGAATGTTATTTCAGAGGCATGGCTGGGAAGAATTACATTTGAAATATTGCAATTGAAGCCTCACCAAAAGTTTCATCATATCGAGCCACAAATCAAGTCCATGCCATGGACCGGCTAAGCAAGAAGGTGCATCCGAATTTGGCCTAGTCAAGACCAAGTCCAACTAAGGACCCAACCCACATGGGGCTGGTCCATACCATCATGGATGGGACCACCATGTGGATCAAGAATTGGACTTGAAACCAAATCCAACCTGCCCCAAGGAAGAGACTAGAACCAGCCCCTTGGCCTATAAATAGGGCCAAGGTGGGGGGGGCGGGTTCCATATCTTGCAATGTTTTTATCTTTCATCATCTTGGAGAGTATGGTGAGGCTTTGTCACTTGGGTGAGAGAGATAGCGCTAGGTTCAAGCAAGGAGGTGCTGCTCCAAGAGAAGGTCGTGGGCTGCAAGGGTGAAGGTAAGAAGGGTAGAAGAGTGGGGTAGAATTAGGTGGTAAGTGAGAGAGAATTTGAAGCAAGAAGAAGAGTGGTCGGATTTCCATTCTTGGAATTTCCGGCCGATTGGAGGAAAACGTGTAAGTGATCTTCAACTTTGATTCTCAATTACTCTTCTCTACTCATTAAATTTGAAATGGAGTTGTATTAATGGAGCATTGTCTCCCCCCATGTTGTAATAGTGATTAGAATTGCTGAATTTCTATTATCTTGCTGAATTTTCACTCACACACACGTACTTTATGTGTTTGATTATACGATTCTACCCCAATATACTCTATAAATACTCTATACTCTCTACCCCCTCTATGCTTAAGCTTATACAGATATTTCCATTCATTTCCCTTTAGTACTTTAATTAGTGATGTTGTGTTGTTGCAATTTCAATTTGGGTGAGTTCGCATCACGTATGTTCTTAAAAATCTGAAACTGAACTTTCGCATCTCTACATACGTTGGTTGCTATATTTTTAATTTCCGAATCTCTACTTCAATTGATCCAAAAGTTTGTACACACATTATACACACACAATACCACTCATAATAAAATTTTCAAGAATTTTAGGGTTGTGCAGCTACATAATTAAAATTATGTAAAATCGAGTTAATGTTTGTCCAATGTCTGAATATTCTGTTTTCCTGCAATAGAGTTTAGGTTTTCATCCCATAACTATATCTGTAGTTCTCTAAAATTAGATGAATTTTGATTCATTGGAAAGCTGACATCCATAGCTTTCTAGAAAAATCAAATTTACTAAATTTGGAACTTAGATCACCGAGATACAGGCTCATCTTTGAGCCCCTTTATTTCTATGACGGGACAATTTCGGGTACCTAAGCAGAGGTATTTCCATGATTTAATTCTGCTTCAATACAAATCCGAATTACGATCTGTAAAGTGTTACAGATCCTCCACATCACAGGCTAAGTCTTATAAAATTTTGGTGATTTGTGGAGGTCTATAAGGAACTGAAATTGATTCACAAAATAAGGTCTGAAAATAGAACATTCTGTTTTTTAGAACTTGTTCATTTTAAAGCTTTAACTCAAGTGCACTCATTCCTTCTTTGAAAAACACCAAATCTTCATGTGAATTGGAGTCTTTTACCTATAGCATTGAAGTTTCTAAGCACTCAGGCGAAGCCTTGAGCATCGGTTCAAGAAGGCCTAAAGCAAAAAGAGCCCAATTAGCCACAATCGTCATTTTATCAGATTTTATTAAAACTTTGCTACTTTTTGAAAACTAGCTAGCATGCTCGTGTATCGTGTAGATAAGAAATTAGCATTTCAAGTCTCTACATAAGCTTAGAGTAAAAAAATTTGTGTTTACAGAATTGGCATGCCCGGTGGGATTCGAGTCTTAAGAAATTTCAAGTTTTAGGTGAAAATTTTCCAATTCTAAAAACGTGGTATTAATACCACTTGTGCACAAATTTTTTAAAACAATGTCTATAGATGATTCATTTGAAAACAAGGCGAGGAAATTCTCATCGCATGTCTTAAAACGGTTTTCCAAATCCTATAAAACCCAAGATGAAGAGCTTGCTTCCCTAAGGGAAATAATGAGGGAAATGGAAAAGAAAATCGATGCCCTAAGCCACAAGGCTAAGTCACATCGATCACATGAAAATTCATCTCGGGTACATATAGGGGCATAAAGAATGTATTTCCTAAAAATCTTTTCATAGAGACTGCATATATTCATCATCTCATAAAGCATGTATCTCCATCATATCACATGGAATACATTTTTACATATCATGCATCACTTGCACATCATTCACCCAAAGAGGCCCAAAAAGGTGGCAGGCCAAGTAGGAATGTCCCCATGTCATAAAAGGGGCAACAAAAATCGATATTGCATATTGATTGATTGATGTTGAGGGCAGAAATTTAGTAGACCCTATAAATGCTCAATATTTGAAAAAAATATTATGTATGGGGTCTATGTTAAATTCTTTCGAAAAGATTTTAAAATGGATCTCCTTTGAACTTCTTGAAAAAAGGATCAAGATTTATTGTATGGTCCTAAATGAGGAAATCGATGCTTTATGAAAAGTAGAGTTTTCAAAATCAATTGGTTACATTTCAAAAATCCTTAGCTTACAAAATGAAGCCTTGTTCAAAATAGCAAAATATTTTCAAATGGTAGATGCTATTAAGAAATAGGATGATCTTGGTTGAATCGAGTAACCAATGGGATAAGTCTTCCCCCCATTTTACTTCTCTCTCCAAAAGGAAAATTGGCAATATTCAAAAGAAAAAAGAATACAAAACTCCTTCAAGAGGAGGTCTTCCCTTCAAATAGAAAGAGGAAATGCAGAAACTCCTCCGAAAGAGATCTTCTCTTTGAAAGAAAAATAAAATAAAAAAGAAAAGAGAATGCAAAAACTCCTCCAAAAAGAGGTTTTTCCTTCTGATAAAAAGAGGGAATGCAAAAACTCCTTTAAAATAGGTTTTCTCTTTGATTGAGAAAAAGAAAAAAAATTAAAAAAGGAAAAGCCAAAGCTCAAAAGAGAAATTTTCTGTCTCTTTGCCTTAAACCACGAAACACTTCAGAAGCGACTGCGGTAACTCTTTCCCATATCCTTACAACTTATCCCAATGTTGAAAGGTTTATCCATGAAAATCCTAAAGTAGGAATAGAATCTGCTTATTTGGATTTCATTTTGTTTGAGAATTAGACTTTATTGTGTGGGAAATGGAACTTTGAAATGTTTTCCAAAATTTCCTACAAAACCTCTACCAAATAGTAGGTACTGAAACCCGAATGAAGGGAAATATGAAAAATTGGAAGTCCTTTTGATTGAAGATAAAAGGAGTTCCCTTTTTAAAATAGATTTTAAAAACCCGAAATGTCAAAATGACATGAGATTATTCTACTTGGGGCAGCCGACCTTCAAAGGCTCTCCCCAAGCTCATTCACCTCTCAATTGAGTCTCTAAAACCTCACTTTACATCACTCACACCATGCATGCATACATTCAAATGTTGTTCGTGCATAATCATGCTTAGGACATATACCCCATATAGGTCAAGTCCCCTTTGGCTGAAATCCTCTCTTCTATAATTTAAGAAAAAGGAGTTTATGAAATGAAGGATGATTTATATTCTCAAGAAAATTTAGAAAGTAAATCAATAAAAGGTGTTTTCTTCTTTGCCATTATCCAAATAAATTTAGATTAATGTCAAAGAGGGGCATCTGTAAACACCCAAAATTTAAAATGTTTTCAAAACTCCTAAATTTCGAAAGTCAATTTAAAGCCTTTATGAACCTTTATATTCAAAAACCCCAACTTTTTAAAGTTCAAGTCTTTTTGGGAATGTTTCAAAATAAAGGTTTTAAATTCAAGTTAAAAAGCCCATGGATTTCAAAGCAAATCAAACGAATAGCTGAGACCCAATCTAAATCCAGCTCGAGACCATGTCAAAAAGCGAAGCATGGGCCAAGCCTATCCTCTCTAGATGAATATCCTCTTCAGATAACAAAGCATATCGAAGAAGATACAAAGATCAAAATGGGATAAGAAGATCACAATGTTCTTAAAATTCTTGTAAATTTTATAAAGCATGGTCCTGTGTGTGGAGAATGTGTATATCAATTTTCAGCATGTTTATATTGCATTGTATGGCTAGAAAAATTGGCAATCAGGCAGATGCAGAATATAGAAAACAAAGTTTTTAGTTTTTAAGAAATTAATTGATGCATCCGATCAAATTCCACCAAATTAAATCATCATCCACAATAATTTCAATATTGAGGAAGTGCAATAATCAAAGGAAAGTATCATATAGCTTAAGCATAGATGGGGTTAGAGGGTATAAGATTTACAATGTATATTGAGATAAAACAAACCACAAACCAAACACATAGAAAGCGATCTTACCCACGAGCTTGGATGAAATTTGGCAGCTTCTCCCATCAAAATATTACATTGACTTTGAGTCAAATGTTCCTTAATTACAACCCATTTAAATGGAATTGAAAGGCTTAAGGAAAGAAAGGAAAGAAGAAGGGGAGAATCGACCTTAAATTGGGGTTTAAAGGCTTGGAAGTGTTGAAGATGGCCAGTAGCTTTGGGGGAAGGGGTGATTCATTCCTCTCCTCCTCCTTTCTCTCTTTATCTTCCTCTCTATTTGTTGGACTTCTCTCCTTCATTTTACTCACTCAAACAAGCCCCCAAGACTCCCTATTTATAGATTTCAAGGCAACATCTCTAGGACCTTTCATGGGTTTGGGTCTTAGCTTGGTTTTCAACCTAATCTTGATTTGATTCAAACAAACTTCTGGTCCATGGCTGTAGATGGGGCATGTGGGGCTGAAGAGTGGTCCCCTCTTGACTCATGTGGGCTTGGTGCAACACACATGGCTTGGTCTCTTCCTTGGGCACGGCTAGAGTGGCTCGAGCCATTCTAACTTGTCTTGGTGATTGGTTGATCATAGGCGGCCATGGGTGGTTGTTTGTTAGCTCAGGGTGGACCTTGGTCTTGATTTTGACTTGCCTTAGCTTGTCCCTCTTCATGCCTTGACTTGGTTCAAATGCCATTCTTTGATTTGGGGGCTCACCTTGATTGAGCCTAGGTCTTGTTCGTGCCTTGTATTGGGCCCAGGGTCATAGGGCGCCCTTGATTTCTTGGGGGCAGCCTTAGCCTTTGCCTTGATTCATCCTAGTCCACACCTTTGACCATATTGGTACCATGGTTCCATTGCCTCAAGTTGACTTGATGTAGCCCACTTGAGTCTTGATTTAAATTGCTTTTTATTTTTATTTGGATCGGGTTCTACTTGATTGGGGTCGAGCCTTGTTTGGTTTGGGATGAGATTGACTCAGCCCTGAATCGACTCCTCGTCTGACCTAGATCTGCTTGCTTGCCTTTTTGGTTCTTGCTATATCCTTTTAAGGGGAATTCACCTCTTTCTGATTTGAGCTTTGATTCGATCCAACTTCAGATAAGTCTCTTAATTTTCTTTTCAAAATTTTTTCAAATATCAAGTTTTCAAATCTACGGGTTGTAATCAAATTTCAAAATTTGAAAGGTATTTTGGAAAATTTTATTTACAATTTTTTTGGGTGTTTATAGACACGAGAAGGTAAATGTTTCTTATACAAGTCGTTGGTAGCTTAATATATGTTATGATGTGTGCAAAACCTGATATCAACTTTGTTGTTTGTCTTGTGAGTAGATATCAAAATAATCTTCAATGACAATATTGAATTATCATAAATAAGATTCTCATATATTTAAAAGGAACTAGAGGTGGTCATGTTTCTTGGTGATGTTGATTAATTGAAAGTAGTATGATACTCAAATGTTGACTTTGCTCAGAATAAAGATGACAATAAATCAACCTCTACACAAATATTCTTATTTAGAGGTGGTGGTATTTCTTAATCAGGTAAGAAACAAGGTTGTATAGCTTTATGTACACAAGAAACTGAGTATGTTGCTGTAATATGATTGCAATTTGTGTCATTTGGATAAACCACCTTATATGCTATTTAAAACTGAATATAATCAATGAACTTGTTGTCATTTATTATGACAAAATATAGTTATAGGTTTGATTAATAGTAGAGTTAATAGCTCCACATGCAAACATATAATGATAAAACACCACTATGTATATGATATGCTTAAAAGAAACGAAATATCAATGTCTTATCTGTCTATTAAAGATATTATTGCAAATTGTTTAACTAAAAGCATATCCAAAGATCTCTACTAAATATATTACACACACGAGTTTAAGATATGCCTGAATTTTTAGTATGAAAACATGTACATCAGTTGTTATCCAAGAACATTTTAATTACAAAAAAACTGCATAATGCATTTTTTGTGTAACTGAAAAACTGATACAATATGATAAGCTATGAAATAATGAGAGAAAACTATTGTATTAAGATTATATTCAAGTGACCAAGTGGGAGATGTGAGTTGCTATATGTAACAAATGACCATGTTCGACCTCATGGTTGTACTCCCATTTTGAAATCAAGAAAGAACTTTCCTTTCCTATTTTGGGAGAAGCAATTTTTTCCTTTAAAACAAAATGGTTTACAAATATAACTTTTGATTACTAAATATATGAAGGATTTCACAGAACCGTTTCTCTCAAGCTGAAAATGAAAAACCTAAAATGGTAAACATAAAAGGGAAAGTATAAACAAAGAGAAAATATATATATGAAACCTCTCTTAGTAAATTTTTCTTTACACAAAAAATACTACCCTAGAGAAACCTTTTGGAAGCAAACAATGCATGACGATCCATGTCCTGCGGTGCTCTATGTGATCTCCTTGTGCTTCCCAAGTCTTCTTCATTCACTTGATCCTTCAAGACCAGCCTTAGAAATAAATATTTCTATGATTTCATCGTGCTTCCCAAGTCTTCTCATTCACTCGATCCTTGAGGACCAACCTATCAAATCTGATTGATATTGGCCTGGCTATGTGGACAATTGGAAACCATGCCCTTACAATTGATGTTCTAATTGGAAATAGAAATATAGACTCCGTATTGATGTATCAAGTGTACTTGGTTTTTTCAACTTCAGAAAGTACCAAAACCTTAAAGATTTGCTCAAAGAGACGAGAAAAAATTCTTAGACACTCGATCCTATCTTGTTGCCACTACCCTATATAGTTACAGTTTTCAGTCTTGGACATACAGGCGATGTGAACAATAAGCCTGCGAAAGAAAAAACAACACAAAATAATTTAATGTCCCACTTGAACAAAGTTTTGAGAGGATAAGACAAAGCAAACTATAAAGAAAGAAGTCCGTATACCATACCGAAGGAGGTTCAAGGATCTGTTGGTACCAATTAGACCTCTTGGGAAGAACAGGTTGCAGGCTATATTCGGCTCCCGTGCAACAAAATGATCACCTTTACAATCACCCAATCGTTCGGTCAGGTTGAGCAACCAGAACAGGACCGTTATTCTTTCCGAGTTCTTGAGCAAATGATCCAATTAACAGTCGGGTCCAGATTCAACATTCCAGTATTTGCATTAGGGCGGTTTTCTAGTTCCATCTAGCAAGATAACATGCCATCATTGAAATATGTAAGAGATATAATTCAAGGAGATGTCTGCGACGCAAAAATCTGTCACTGAAAATCAACCCTTTTGTGGAAAATCAAGCTAGGCAAGTTCCAGCTTTGATCCCTAAGGGTGATGGTCCTGGTCGGTCAGAAGGTTCATGAATGAAGTGGGGGCCATGTGATTCACTACTGCTTTCCAGGATCTTGCTTGAATATCGCGAATGCACTCGCATGACCCTCTCCAGCTCACTCTACATTGTGTCCCTTGCATGCCACTAACTGCGTCATTTGTGTATTTAGTGTATGGCCCGTCCGTAGCATGGTCATATCAAACCCAGCCTAGCATCTCCGCGCTTCGAGAGAGCTCTGTAAACAGTAAGAATATAAAAGTTTCTGCCAAACAGGCCGATTTGATTAACTTAATATATGTTTAACTACTTGATGGGACTTCCGTATTGAGTCAAAGAACACATTTTATTAGATGGACCATGTTGGTAGTGGTCAGCGCACGTCTGGTAGCTATGTGAAGTGGAGCAAGTACAATACCGAGTTTGAGAAGTGATTGAAGATACTTCTAAGCCAAGTGACAACACATCTGCACATACCTAAATTAGCACCAAATTAAAGTAAGACAAGTGAAGGAGGAAAGGGAGCACGAGAAGCAAGACACTCGGAGTAAGAAAGAACGGAAGTGAAGCGAGCCCGAAAAGGTGGAGGAAGCACGAACAAAAGTAACGGTAAGGAACAAAGAACAGAAGCTACACAACCTTAATTAGGGCAAATTAGTAAGAACGTACGAGTGTTTACGCTATATTAGATATCACATGCTATTATGTGTTTAATTTGACATAACCTATCATTCAACAAGAAACATGAAAAATTAGTTTATGCACTTCAGGCAGAAACTAAAAAATGGTCGGTTTTGTCGTATATATTATTAAAGAAAAGGATAGGCAAGCACTGCATCTCGTCTTCCCAATGGTGCCGGCCATAGCTTTAAAATGAGAACTTGATGGTCTCGTTGGTTGGAATCTTCGAACCATGACATGACACTCAGCATCAATGCGAAAGTCTGTTGAACCGACTCACTCACCTGTAGGCGTCAAAGATAGAAGCATTTGCCAGCGGGCTTTGCTTGCATCCGGTGTCGCACTCGGAACACTCTTGTCATTGAAAATATGAAAATTATATATTCGATGTAGGTTACATTTCGAACATCTTACACACACATACACACACATGTGTGTGTGTTTTAAATTCTAAGTTGTTCCATCTCGTTTGCTGTTGGCTCTCGCAAAAAAACCAAAGAAAAGAGAACTTTTGAGGACCCCTGATGCTGAACGGTTTTAGCTCTAGGATGAGATCATGTGCAAAGGGGCAATCGCCTTCTCACGCCGTTCGCGATGATCTTGCGACACAGCAACCAGAAACGCTGTTATTCCTGAGGAGCTATGTGACATTTTGTGAAACAGTGTACGACATTCTGTAGCATTTTTCAAAACACACGATGTTTCACACACTACCAATTTACAATCAACAGCAAGTGGTTAACTAGGAAGAATTATAGATCTCACTGAACTGCTCGGCTCTAAAGATATTATTCAAGATCTTCGATATGGCGTTCAACATCCAATTAAAAAAGTATGTGACGCTATTAAAACAGATCACCATATGTTGTTCAGTTGAGGATGTCAACAACAAGAAGCGATTTCAATTCACAAAAGCCAAAGATAGAGACGCATACACATGGTTGAGAAACCAGGCATTTTAGATCAAAATTAGGCAGGTGCCTACGCTATACAGTATGATCAAACACTCAATAATCTGTCCTATTAAAATATTAACGGTAAGCTTATATACCTGGCCATACTTCCTGATGTTTACTCTCGTCTCTACTTTCCTCAAAAGCGACAACCACATGATACCCGCTAAACAAAGACCAGAAACATGCACGAGGCCTGAACGTGATGGGTCGAACTACGGCCACTGGACCTGAAACAAAACCAACTCAAACTTGTCGGCTTACCAGTATGAAAATGCCTACGGAGAGCAATTTCTCCACCCAATGAGCGAGCGAGCGAGCGCACAGACACGAGAGAGAAAGAGAATATTGCAGCGCTAATGAAATTAACTGTACAAAACGTGGACCCACCAATAGACCTGTGGGACAAAGAGCAACTCAGATTTGCTTCGATGGATCATCAGTCACATGGGGCTTGAACCCAAGAAGACCAGTTTTTCCGCCAACAGTTTTACATCTACATCATTTTCTCTACCACCAACATCAGCTTGTTCTTGATTTCTCACATTCCCGCCCCATAACTCATCCAGAAAGTCTAATCCCGAGCTCACATCGTCAAGACTCGGTTCCTCCTCGTCTTCATCCCTTTCTATCTCCCCTTTCAATTCAGTCTCGAGTCTCCCCAGTTCAGACAAATCAAAATCAAAGCCATTTTCAAGATTACCCGACACCGTATCCAACGCTATCCCTTGCTCTTCTGCAAACTCCTCCATTGCATTATTGAACCCTTCCTTTTGGTCCTCTTCGGGCCGTCCCTCAATAGGTCTTCTCCTCTTCTTGCTGATTGCCTCTTCGAGCACCTTCCTTTTCTCACTTTGCTGAAGCATTTGCTTCACAAAGGTAGGATTTTGCATCGCCCTTGCCAAGAAAGCCATCATCTGCGTCTGCTTCTGCTCCGTTCCTTGAAGCCTCTCTTCCATGGCTCGCATGTAATCTCTGGTGTTCTGCTGTTGTTGCCTCAGCTTCACCAGCTCGACCATCAATACTGCTTTGTCCCTCTTCAGCCTATCTATCTCTCCTTCGAAGCCAAAATGCCCAACTTCAACGCATGGCCCAATTGCTTGTTGCTGACCTAGCTGGGAGAGTGGCTTCCTCCTCTTTATGGTGATGAGCAGATGCTTCTGCCCTCTGAGAAATCCTTCGTTTGCAAACTCCCACCTGTCAGGATCAATCTTTCTGAATCCCTGAGAAAGAAAAACAATACCCAACTTCAAGTGAGTAAAGCTGTAAGGAGAAGCAAGATAGGATCCACGGATTCAGAGAGGTGATCCATATGAGAATCCTTTAGAAGATCATATACGATCAAAAAGGGGAGGATAAAATAAGTTGATTTGATGTCATTTGTCATGTGGGAACCCAGTAAGTCAATAACTTAAAGAAACTACCTTCAGAAAACGCAGGTCTGCAACTAAAGTAGCCTCCGAGCTTGATTAATCTCAAAATAACAGTAATTCAAAAGCTTCTACTAGCATAAGCAGTTTGAGAGCATGCGAAGCGGTTAATTAAGACATAGTAGCCCACTGAACCTACCATCCATGCCCTCTGTTTGCTTCATTGTTCAAATCATATCCCGGAGTAAAGGACCATGCAGAACTCAGCCTTGAAGCTACAGTAGCTTTTCGCTTGATTAATCCGAAAATGAGCGCATTCGGGTAATCAATAGCTACCACTAACTAGGAAATGCAGCTTGAGAGCATCCGCTTATTAGATAAGAATATACCGGACCCATTGAACCTACCATCGGGAATGTTTCATTTTTCAAATCATAGCTCGCCGTGACTTTTCTCAGGTTTTGTTGGCAAACAAGGAAAAGCATTTCCCAACGAGCAACAGTAGAACATGTTGATTTCTTGCTTTCACCTACATTTACCTGTTTAAATAAATGAAAAATGCACTCACGAGAAACACTGCCCAACAAAGACAGTTAAGGGTTTTATTTGTTTGCTTAAAGAACAGGGTTGTATTTGCACAATCATGTCCACATGCGTTGGGGAGATATAACAAGCAATGAGCACATCAATTTTATCACCATGTTGGTGGCTTCAACCGATCTTGTATCTTTGATCTGGCTTGACTTCAACAGCCTAATAGGAAAATAGAACAGAATAAGGTCATCTTTAATGAGGTATATACAAAAGGCAGAATATGTAAATGTGAGCACTTCGTTTATTCAAAAAGGATAGAAAAACAACACCATTGATATGCCACCATAGCTCCAGGAGACTTGATTGCAATACTGCCAAAAGAAGAGGAAACGAGAGAGAGAGAGAGAGAGAGAGAGAGAGAGCTGTTGCTCTAGGAACAGAGATTGCGGTAAGAGACAAAACATAAGGTACCAAACAAAGGAAACAGGAGATTAAGAGTGCAGAGAAACTGCTAACTACCGAGCTTTTGTCTTCAAATTTTCAACCGATTATTTCAATCAACCACGCTTCAGAAGGTTCACCATTAATATTTCTTGGTCACAATTTGGTGAATCTTTTCACTTAAAAAATCAATCTACTTTGGCGAAGCTTGCTGGCTTCAGAAACCTATGTTCTGTAACACCAAATACCCAATCCACCAAAATCACATTTAAGAGACTATTAAAACAGCTCACAGGGAAATCCAAATCCCAGGAAAAGTACCACTAAACTGCATATACTTACATAGGTATTGAGTTGCCTAACGAAGCTGGAGAAATTGTTGTGCTTGAAAAATCTGGGAAGCAATTCCATGGAAAACCTGTGAGAATCCAAAACAATAAAACTACTTCCCGTTGATGACCAGGAAACCATCTCATCCGTGTTCGGATCGTCCACCATATCATATGTTTTATTCAGAAACGGAGGCGGGGAAGGATCGTGTAGACCCTGCAACGGCAAAGGGGTGAAGAAATCCGGAACGGAAGCAGACGATGATACACTTTCGCCTATCTCCTCCTTCACCGAACCATCAATCGTCATGATCACCCACAAAAATTTGTGTGTGAGAGAGAGAGAGAGAGCGGGAGAGATTCAGAGCAAGACCAATTCTAGAGTGAGAAACCGATAGCTAACCAGAGGAACTTTCCGATTAAGGAAAGACGAGTTAGAATTGAGGTAAGAGAGAGGGGAGGACGAAGGATTAAATAGGAGTTGGCCTTGGAAGGTTCTAGATACTCAATAGTGGAAGGACGGGGATCCCTGGTGCGAAGGAACGTTCTGGAAATTTCTCCACTTTTCAGTTCGGTTTCTAGAACAGAGTTGTTTTACCACTTTACACAAAACGGCTCAGTATGTAAGAATCAAGCCCAGACAAGTGCCCGCGATTCTTCTTCATTTGAGATCTTCTTCAGTAACAAAGTACGCAGATATTTAATACTGACAGATTCGAGGTTGAGCTTGTTTCGGAGGTTGGGCAAGTTGTGACGCTTGCTTTCTCTTCGTTCCATTTGGCAATCGCTAACGAAGACGCCACGTGAAATGCAGGAGCACGCTGTTCCCGAAATACCCCCAACCGGCTTGCCTGTTGGTTTCAGCAAGCAGCTCGAACAGGCAGATGACGGGGAACCACTTTGGAATGACTATATTATCCTCCATCCCCGTTTAACCCAAACGGAGTAGAGAATATCCGACCCGATTAGGTTCGGATGAGTGTGGGATAAGATGCCCCCATCTACATCCCCTATATATGTGACCCAATCAATTGAACCGCTGGTACTGCTTCTGGTATAATTCTGGCTTCATGAAAGGAAGAACCATAACCAAACTGTGCAAGGGTTCTTAGTATGGTTACGTTCTGGGTCTAGTTAAGTGGTTTCAGTTTCAGCTGGCTCATAATCCGGATTGTTTCCAATTCAGGTCAGTGGGCCTGTTCCAAACTAGCCATTAACCAATGGTCATGGCTCCTTGTGTGAAACTCCCATGGCAGACAAACACTATTGGCAAACAAGGAAAAAGTTAACACCCATTCCTGCGATTGTGCTGTGCTGTGCTGCCTGCCTGGATCTTCTCTCGTTACCATGGAACAGGTAGTTTGTCTGCATGTCACTTAAATGAAACTCCAATAAAATTATCAAGCCAGAAAATCAAAAGAATTTTTACACAAAAATGCAATAACCGGCACAAACATGACACGACATCTGCAATGTTATATGTACACCCAAAGCAAGATAAGATAATCAGGTCGTGCTTGCCTAGACCTGTTTTGACATGAACACGAAATCCAGCATAGAAAATGTGACACCAAAATCCAAAATTAATGCAAAAGGATCACTTATCAGAAAATCCACAAATTCTTCTTTGGCATCTATGACACGGAAACTTGAGGTCATATTAAGGTTAACCTTTTTATGGCACGAACATGAAGCGACAAGAACACGAAATAGTATATGAAATTGCCTCCCCGCATGGTGGTTACTAAAAACTTGGGAGTTGAGGAGGCAAAGCAGGTGGCTGCTTCAATGCCTGTTTTGAAGCTAGAATCATCTTTCTCTTATCTTAGAACTAAATTACCAAAGAAGCCACAATGGCTAAGAGATCGCCTCAAATGGGCCTTCGAGTTTGATTTTCGTTGGGTGAATGCACAGTAGTCTGCGAAAACCCCGCTTGCAACCAAAATAAAAATCAGCCAAAACACACCTGGCTAGTGAGAGAAGACTCACAAGTTGACGAAGGTCATGTTTGGTTCGTTGCATCGCCACCCTTTTTTCTTTTTTAATACAAGCACGGACACATTCCCATCTACTCTCTCTTCCTCGTCACTGGGCTGTGTATGCCCAGTTATATCATTCTACAGTAAGGCGCTCAGTTGAACTGATAGTATTCAACTTTTTTAAGACTGTACTCTGATTTTTTGAGACTAAATTTCGCAAGCCAATCTTTACTCACTGGTTCTCATCTCTTACAACATCATGTACTCTAATTCTACCTTGCTACTCTCGTTCTGGATTCTGTGAACTATAGCTAACAGTGAGTTTAACAGCTTCCGTAGCATCATTCTCTATTATGATTGATCTAAGGCCGCATTATCCAGTTTATCGAACAGAAACCGACTCATAAATCATCGGTTCTATATTTTTTAAATTTCAAAATTTTTAATAATACTTTTTTTTTTATTTCAAACAGTTTACGATTTAAACCTGAACCGTAACTGAAACGAGGCCGATCTCGAATCGGCGATGTCTGTGAAACAGTTGAATTTAGACTAATTAGTCGAAGCTGAATCTAAATTAGATCACATCTATCACCTTTTTGTAAACGAGAAAAGCTGCGAAAGGAAACCCGTAGTCTTGAGTGAGGAGTTGGTGAACACCTGTCTCGAAAAGAGAAACGCGTTTAGGCTTTAGGTTAAGGTCTCACCTTTTTTTATCCTTTAGATATTTCTTAGGTGATGGCAATAGTTTTCTGTGAGTCGCGTCGTCGCTTTGTCATAGTGCAGAAAACAATGTCCGAACCTAGCTGTTGCGACCACATGGACGGTTCAGATTTAAATAGACTTCTTTTTTTACGTTCGCTGTTCACATTTGAAACCGGCGTGTGTGTATAATTAAGAACCCGCCCTATGTCAATAAGTCACACACATATAATATATATATACTCAATAAGTCACACGCATATAAACTCACAAGACCTTGAACTTGAAGGGCTTTTGAGTTGAGCATCCAGCCATCATAGTTGAAACTCCTTGTGTTTTCTTTCGTTAGCAAGATGGGGTTAGGGAGACCGCTTACCATGTGATTTCCTGGTAAATTATTTGAAGGCTTTCTGGTTTACTATAAATGTCCACTGTAGATGTGAAAATTTTATTCAAAAGTCTATGTAGAGACTTGAAACGAAATTCACACTCTATGTCGTGCGCGAGCGTGCCAACTAGTTTCACTTAAACTAGCAAAGTATATTTTCTGACTTTGTGTAGTGATTGTGGGGAAGCGAGATCTTTTTGTCTTATGCATTCTTCAATCGGCGTTGAAGGGTTGCTTTGAGGATTGATTTGAAAAAGGTGTGTGTTTCCAAAATTCACTTTACAGTCAATTTGAATCAAACAAAACGTGCAAGAAATACAGACTAGATAGACTTGGTTCTAAATTTATCCGATCTTTCCCTATTTTATTTATGTTGCTGTGTGGCCCTAAAATTCTTTAAAATTTTATTATGTGTGGGCTTAGGATGCGGTGTACAAAATTTCAGTTTATTTGGAATTGAGATATGAAAATGAAAAATACAACATCAGACATATGCAGGATGATGAAAACAGAATTTCTGTGTTTAAAACATTCGTGAATGCATTCGTCTGAAATTAAAGACTAATCACAGCAAATTTAAAGTAAATAACTGAAGAAAAATGAATTGAAATATGTTTATAGCTTAACCATAGAGGGGATTAGGAGATATAAGAAGATATATCATATAGAGAGGTAGGAGAAACTTGAAATCAAGTAGAATGCGTAAATGTAAAGGAATGAAATGAACAACATTACTACTCTATTACATCATGGGGGGAGACTAATGCTCAATTAATACAACCCCTTTTGAATTAAATGAGAATAAGAAGAGATTTAGGCAAGTAAAGGACGATAATTAACCTTATAATCGGGCTTGAATATGATAGGAAGGGATGGATCCTTCCTTCTCTCTTCTCCTTTCTCTCTCTCTCTCTCTTGCTACAACTCTCACTCTCTCTCCTAGGCTCCCTCTACTCTTCCTTTAATCTTGTGAATTACTAGAAATCAACCCCCAAGAGCCCATTTTATAGGCCTCAAGGGGGAAGGCCTAGAGCCTTCCACGATTTGGATTGGGCGGGTCTTTGGAGCCCAATCCTTGATCCACTCCTTAGCTAACCACTTGGCCTTTACGTGGCCTTAGAGTGGTCGCATTTGGTTAAAGCAAACCCATTCAAAGTGGGTTCGGTTCAGGTGATTTGATTAGGGAAGGCAAAGGTGGGTTTGGTCAAGACATGTCCGACCAAGTCGATTCAGTCAAGGCTTGTCCGATCAAGTAAGGGCCAAGGTGAGTTCAGTCAAGGTTGGTCAAGGTGTTTTGGTCAAGATTTGCCAAGGTGGCTTGATCAAACAAAGGCAAAGTGGTATGGTCAAGCAAAGCCAAGGTGGGTTCGATCAAAGAGGTTCATTCAGCCAAGTGGGTTCGGTTGGACTTAACATGGTCAGCTAGACTTGATTGGGTGCAGCCAACCGGATATAGATAGATGTGGCCCGACTAAGTTCAACTTTGGGCAGTCTTGTACCATATTTGATGGAGTCTTGACTTGGTTCATGTCTTCATTTCAATCCAGCTAGGTGCCCTTCTTCATGGGTCCTTGGCTAGGTAGGTCTCTATTTGCTCTTTGAACTTGAGACTTAATCCTTGACTTCGGTGTAGTCTTGACCCATTTTGGTTTCAACTTAACTTAATCCTTTGTCTTGGTTCATTCCTTGCTCCATGTTTTGCATTCTTGTTTTTGTTTTGAGATCGGATTGGGAAGCTTCACTCGATCCCGCTTTGATTTGATTCGTAGTTTTGTCCTTCAATCGAACTTGAATCCTGCTCTTGATTTCAGGTTCATGGTTTCAAATATTTCTTTTGATTATTTAAAACCATTTTTTTTGAGATATATTTGAAAATAATGAGTTTTATCAAAATTTTCAAATACTTTTGAAAACAACTAGGTTCCATTCCCAGTGTTTGTTTGCACGGGCCACCTACTTTCTCTCCGTGAGTTAGTCTTTACCGTTTCAACCACTTTAACCTTTTATTGGGTGTAGGGTGTCATACCACTTTAACCCTTTCGATGGGTGTAGGGTCTCGAACCTCTTTAACCCTTGGGTGTAGGGTTTCAAACCACTTTAACCCTTTAATTGGTGTAAGGTCCCGGAGTAGGACTATCCTTAATCGAGCGAGTTTTTGAGGCTTGATTTGGATTTGATTTGTATTTCAAAGGTTTTTGCAAATTTGATATTTTGCAAACATTTTTGGGTTTGGTTTCCAATGTCTCATTATCATTTGTCTCTTTGAAGAAAATTTGTTTAAAACCATCCTTTCTTTGAAGGAATTCATTTGAAAAGCAGAATCTTGCCAATTTGGGCTTGAGGGCAAAGTAGTCATTTTTTGGCTTTTTGTCAAAAATGGATTTTTTTGAGAGGGGTACAATTTACCCTCATTTTGAGGTTGTCATGAAATTTTGGTATGGAAATGAGTTTGATTAAGGTGTCTTTATTTGAAAACTCTTAAAAGACCCAAAACTGCAATTTTTTCTTAAAAAGGCAAAATTTTTAAAAGATCAAATCTTTTGAAAAACTTTTTGGGTGTATACATCCCCATATCTAGTTTACTATAAATTTCATATTTGAGATGTCAAAAGCATGAAAGATTCAAATTTGAATGCCTTGTTTCGAGGACCAGGTTGAATAAGTCACTAGAAATGTGTCAATATGTTGCCGTTAGCATTGACAACTCCAATTGAATAATTTGACTTGAAAAAGGATGCAGGACATGTAAGCAAACTTTTAATGAAAGAAGACTTGATAAGGCATCAAGTGATGGAAAGGGTTACCGAGAGTTCGATGGTGCATATCTCATTTTCAATTGGTGTTATAACGGCAATTAAGTACTTAGAGTGCTTGAGAAGACAAGGAGGCTACGTTACTACTACTAGTAAGAAACATAAAAGACAAAGAAATGCACTTATACAATTGACTTTTGATGTCATCTTTGATTATAGATGTTTATTTATACACTTTCAACATAATACTTGCTAATCTTTTCTCATGTAAATTTTGGTAACTCCCCACTTTTATGTTTATCCCATCATTTTTGTTACCATGATGACTAGGACGTGCCAATTGACCAATGAATTGTATTTTAAGTTTGTCTCAAGGTAATGAGCTTGTTTTACACATTCGAGACCTCGACTCCTTGAGAGCCAGGTGTCCCTCAATTTTGGAGACTCTTCACCTTTTGTTATGTATCCTCCTGTATCTCTTTTTCATCATCAACACATTACACCAACGACTTCATATCTATAGTCATCGAGGGTATGAGTCTTACTACATTAATTCCGTACTAAAGAAGACTAACACATTTGCTCTCCCTTAGTGTTCTTGCATACTCTTTTCTATTTGCTTGTGCTCTTGCATACTTCTTTAAAACTAACCTCGTTCTAGAGTTCTTTGCCTTTATGCTTCTATGATTTTCCTTCGGATGTTATTCTTCCTCTAGTCACATACACAACGCTTGGCCTTACCAATTTATATATTGGAGAAACTTTCTTTGACTAGGGATGACTTCATGCTGTCCCGTTGCCCAAACTTTATTTGTTCATGACATACAACTAATCAATTGTATATTGGTTGGTTAGATAGAGTTTAGGATTGGAAACATTACTTTTGGATGCAATAGGGTATTCATGACCATAGATGTGAATTTTGTTTCAAAGCCTATATAGAGATTCAAAACTTCATTTGCAAACTACAAGTGCGCGAGTGTGTCAGCTAATTTGCTTAAACTAGTAAAGTTTTATAAAAATTTCTGACTTCTTGACAATTGTAGACAAGTGAGTTTCTATAGACATAGGCCTTCTTAAACCGATACTCAAAGGTTAGCCTAGATGCTTAGAAATTTGTTTTATGATCCAGTAAGTTTTTAAAATAAATTTTCAATTGAAATGATCTTTCCAAAATCGTGTGATATTTCCCTTCACACAATTTCAAGTTCAAATCTGAAAAACAAAAACAATTTTATTTCCAACAACATATGTTCCTAATTTTTTTGACAGTCTACTGTAAACATCCTAAAAATGTTTTTTAAAATAAATTGGGGCATATTTTAAAATCCACGAATTAAACATATCCTATGAATTTTATAAAATTCCAAAACATCATTTTGAAATGAAAATGTTTTGAACCCGGAGTTAGAAAATCAAGTTTTGAAATTTAAATCTAAAAGAAAATGTTGATTTGCCCAAAAATAGAGCAAAGCCCGAATCAATAGGAGACAAAATTTTTAGGAGATAAGGATGAATCCACAAGGCAAGCGCATCAAATCTCAAAGCCAAGCAGGGATCCTTGTAAACACCCCGAAATCCCACGAATTTCTCAAATTCATCTGGTTTTGTAAAAGCAGCCCCAAAGGGCCATTTTGAGTCTGGAAACCCAGGAGCCTTCCAGACAACCCTGTACATATGTTTTGAACTCTATATTTCGAAAACATACAATATGGCTTTTGAAAACCTTTTAAAACACGTTTTTGAAACCCCAAAGCAGCTTGGCCTAATCAAGACAGGACCAGCAAAGTCAAAGAGAGCCCGGAACCGGAGCACATGTCAAGCCCGGCACAACAACTCTCGTATCAAATCCATACCCCCAGGATCTCGAACGTCCAAGACCCTGTTATCATCAAAACATCCTTTGAAGTCATCTCTTGAAGGCAGAAACGGAGGTGGACGACCATGTTGGCGAAGACCCAACACAGACGGAGTACTGATGCTGTCAGACCCCGCACAAATCGTCCGTTTCGAACCCAGCTCGAAGGAGTCAGAGTTCAGTTTGGATTAGATCTGGACCATATATATCCAAATCCCAATCCAAACCCATGTGTGGACTTGGATTTGAATTTGGATCCAGAGATCCAATCCAATATCCATATCCATGGCCCACATCACCTTCTCATAAATGGAGGTGGGGCCCAGTTGAAATTCATGTGGGATTATGGGCATGAGAGAGTGGGGATGGATAATATCAAGAGTGTTGTAATTAAGCTTGACTTGTGTGTCAAGTTTGGGGTTAATCATGTGGGTTAGCCTAATCGAGTGGGTTTAAGCTTGTAATTAGCCAAAACCTAACCTAGGGCTGCACCAACATGAGGTGGTTAAGGTCTATGGGCCATGCAAAGGGAGCTCCTTCACCTAAACCTAACCCAAAACACCTAATCCTAGCCTTCCACCCTAATCCACCCCTAATCTGAGCCTAATCACCTAACCCACTTCCCTAATCCCGGCCTAATCCCAACCTAATCACCTAACCCACTTCCCTAATCCTCCCCTAAACCTAGGTTAATTTCCCTAAACCTAGCCTAAACTTAGCCTAATCACCTAACCTAGCTCACTAAACCTCACCCTAAAACCCAACCACCTAACCAAGCCCTAAACCCCTAAACCACCCCTAGCCCACAATCTACCCAAACCACTAGTATTTAAAATATCTGGCCCTACCCTTTCCAGCCCACCTTATCTTCATACCACCCTACCTAAACCACCTAACCACTACCCTAAACCCAGCCCTAACCGACCTACCCATCCCTATATAAACCCCCCCCCCTTGGGGGCGGGTTCTCCTATCTAGTCGCCTTCCCCAAGCCCAGCCGGGACCCCACTTCCCAGCCCAGCCGAACCCAGCCACCTGCTCCACCTGCTCCATCTGCAACACCACCTGCACCGCCACCTACACCACCACTTGTCACCACCCCTGCCCTCGGCCGAACCATTTGCTCCACCACACCCGGCTGCTTTCTTCCATCCACCGCCTCTCTTCAAGCACGGTTAGTACCCCCTCCTTCGTCTCACCTTCTTCACTCCCTCTCCACTCTCAGCCACCTAAACCCTACCATAACACCCTACCACCAGCCATTCCCCTTTGCTGCCACCATTCTCACTCAGCCGAACCTATCACACCCTAAACTACCTGCCACTACCTAACTACCCTAGCTACACCCGGCCACCCTATTAGACTCCCATTCGACCTTCCCTTAAGCTCCCCTTAGGTCCATACTCCCTAACACTCTACTCTCTTAGTGACCCTATATACTCACTTGGCCCAGCCCCTTTAATCCCCCACACCAAGGCGACACCCTTGCTTGCAGCCGGCCACCATCAAGGCGCCTATCCCGCTCCCCATTTGCCGCCGGCCAGCACCCTTTGTCGTTCACCCTCGCGGAGCTCCGGTTTGCAGCCCAAGGTGAAGGCCAAGCCCACGCTCAAGCAAGGCCTCTACGGACCAGTTACTCGTAAGTGCCTAAACTCGGTCTTTAGTTGTATACTTGCTTGAGATTCAATTTGATACGGGGTTGTAATAACGGAGCATAGTCTCTCCCTGCTTGTAAAAACGTGGCTTGGCACACCCACACACGTGCACTCTCTTAGTTGTGCACGATTTTGAACACACACGGGCCTAATCAGCCCCTAATACATAAGTATATACATATACTTTCATTTTCGAAGGGTTTTGCTTAAGTTGGGTGCGTTGTCTTTCAATTCAAGCACTCACACACATTGAGCCTTCGCTCTTATTTGAAAGACCCAAGTAAGGGCCGACCTATACTATTTGGGTTTCATTTCATGTCGTGTGTGTAAGTCTTTCAATTCAAGCACTCTCACACACATTGAGCCTTTGCTCTTATTCCCAAGACCTTAGTAAAGGCCTTATTGCAGTTATATTTGGGTTTCATTTATGTCGTGTGTGTAGTACTTCAATTCAAGCACTCACACACATTGAGCCTTCGCTCTTACTCCCAAGACCTTAGTCAAGGCCATACTGCAATTTATATTTGGGTTTAATTTCATGTCGTGTGTGTAAGTCTTTCAATTCAAGCACGCACCCACATTGAGCCTTCGCTCTTATTTGCAAGACCCAAGTAAGGGCTCATATACATACTCTATATACATATCTCCCTTCAGCACTTACTTTAAGTCATTTCCCTTCAGTTATTTCCCTTCAGTATTGTCTTTACATTTCGGGTTTTCCCTTTGGAGTAGCGTGAGTTTGCATTGCATCTACGCCATACCACGAGGTAGGACGCATATTGCATCAAAGCAAGCCCCGCTCGAATTCGCCCATGTAGTGGAGTGTTCATAACGCACAAACTAGGTGGCCCGAAAAAGGATAAAAGAAAAGACTTAGGCACGTGCAAAACCACGTGATCTAAAACATGCAATCGCATTTAAAAGACCCGAAATAGACACCTCAAACCGCTTCGTAGACTTTCTCTCCAAAACTCGATTTTTGCAAAGCGTACAGACTAACCCTTGCGCATCGGTGCAAGAAGGTCTGCGACGACAAGAGCTTACTTGCTCACAGTCGCCACGTTTATGGTTTCAAATATGGTTTGATCGGGGCTTCATCCCTTTTCATTTATGGTTTCAAATATTTTCTTTTTTATTATTTAAAACCATTTCATTTGATATATATTTGAAAACATTAAGTGTTTTATCGAAATTTTCAAATACTTTTGAAAACAACTAAGTTTCATTCGTAGTGTTTGTTTGCATGGGCGACCTACTTTTGCTCCGTGAGTTAGTCATTACTGTTTGAACCACTTTAACCCTTTGTTGGGTGTAGAGTCTCGGACCACTTTAACCCTTTTGATGGGTGTAGGGTCTCAGAGTCAGACTTTAACCCTTGATGGGTGTAGCGTCCCGGAGTCAGACTATTTTCAATTGGGCGAGTTTTTGAGGCCTGATTTGGATTTGTTTGGTTTTGATTTCAAAAGGTTTTTGTAAATTTGACATTTTGCAAACATTTTATAGGTTTGGTTCCCAATGTCTTATTTCTATTTGTTTCTTTGAAGAAAATTGTTTGAAACCATCCTTCTTTAGATGAAATCATTTGAAAAGGCAGAATACTATTAATTTGGGCTTGAGGGCAAAGAAATCATTTTTTTGGCTCTTTGTTAAACTAAGATTTTTTTGAGAGGAGTGCAATTTACCCTTATTTTGAGGCTACTACGGAATTTTTGTGTGGAAATGAGTTCGTTTAAGGTGTCTTTATTTAAAAACTCTTAAAAGACCAAAAATCATAATTTTTTCTTAAAAAGGTAAAATTTCTAAAAGATCAAATCTTTTGAGAAAATTTTTGGGTGTTCACAATGTTCAATAAGGAAGGTCGGCATTCCGAAAGGAAAGTCGGCATCATCCACGAAAAAGGAAAGTGGTGCTCGATTTGGAAAGCTATGATGTCTAATTTGGCAAGCTGTGATGTTCGATTTGGCAAGCCATCGATAACCTTGGTACATAATTTGGCAGTCGTGATATGCAGTTTGGTCAGTTACCCAGTGTAGATGTGAAAGTTTTATTCTAAAGCCTGTGTAGAGGCTTCAAATAACCTTTTCAATCTATTTCGTTCTTGTGTGAGCGTGCCAACTAGTTTCATTGAAACTAGCAAAGTTATAGTTCCGACTTCGTGGGGCGATTGTGGCTAAGCGGGATCTTTTCCTCTTAGGCCTTCTTGAATCGATGCTCAAGGGTCAGCCTAGATATGAAAATTTAGAATATTTTCTACTTCCATGGGTAACTCGATGGCCCCTAATGGGTGGGATGAGTTGCCATTGTATCAAGTGATAACGATGGGACTTGGTTCTAGCCTAGAAATGGGGACTCCTATTTGGAAGGCCACGTGAAGAGGAAGAATGTTTAGACTTCCTCCCCCATCGACCAAGCATTTGTTTAGAGTGTGGTGATTCAATACCACCTCTATATGCAAAGCTTTGTTGTGGGTTGTATTTGGTCTCTCTAATTTATCCTCAGTAAACACGATTGGGGCCTTGGCAAAGATTTGGGAGACTAAGAAGGATAGGGATTCGGGAGTTATGGAAGTTTTAACCTTGGTTTTTTCTAGGATTCTCTTTAAGACTTGTCTATGCTTAGGTGAGGTTCGAATCAACTCTAAAATAGACATGTTTATGGGAAATTTTGAAAGATGAAGTTTCAAATCATATGGGTTTAACACACCACTTTTACCCTTATCCATGCCATGAGATGCATTAGGGATGTATGCCTTCGAAGGGCCGGGCAAAATGACCGTTTTCTTGCTAGCATGTTTGGCTAAGTGTAGGGGTTGATAGATCCTTCCGGACCTAGTCACCTCGCCTATACCTTCCCTAAGGCTCATTCCTAACTTGGCTCTACTTAGATGTCTCGGAGCACCACGGATTTCTATGAAGGATCTAGTCGGCAAAGATTTTGGGCCAAGTAAGAGAGCCCATATCCAAGGGATGTGCAGTAATGCTCATCTTAGAAAATTTTAAAACGGATTTAAAAGCCCTCCTCTCCCTCCATGAAATCTCAAATTTTCAAACATTGATAAAAAAAACTTCACTCTTTCAAGCAAATTTGAAGAAATGAGTGTATGAAGATCTATGGAAGGGGAGGAGTTTTCAAAAACCTCGATTTGAAAAGCTAGGGGCATACAGGTCACACGCACCAGAAGGTGGGGTGAAGACCCAAAAAGTGGCAAATCTAAGCACTCCCCGGATCACTACTTTCTTATCTTTTTTTATTACGATAGAGAGTGGTGTGTGACAAGTAGTGAGAACCATATGTAATGCATGCTCAATCCCATGAGTTTGAGGTAGAAGAAAGCGTACCTCTTTTCCTTTCCTGCTTATGCTTGCGTGATTGGGAAAGGGCTCTTTGAGTATCGCTTGAGAGGGCTTCGGTTCCTCCGAGATGTGGAGACTACCCTGCTATATCAAGTCTTCAATTTGATTTTAAGAGCAAAACACTTATTTGTATCATAGCCTTTGAGACTATGATACTTGCAAAAATTGTTGAGAAATTTTCCCTTAGGGGGTGCCCATTCGGGAATGGCCAGAGATTGATGAGACCATGGGTTAATAAGACGTTCTATGAGTGGTTATCCTAGGTAAGTGAATCTCCTTTTTTCAAACTTCTTTTGATTTTTTCTAAAAGGTTTTTATTCGGAGGGCTTTGAGGGTTTGACCGAGCTTGGTTCTATCCGGACGTTTGCCACTTTTTGGGTCTTCACCCCACCTTCCGGTGCGTGTGACCTGTATGCCCCTAGCTTTTCAAATCGAGGTTTTTGAAAACTCCTCCCCTTCCATAGATCTTCATACACTCATTTCTTCAAATTTGCTTGAAAGAGTGAAGTTTTTTTTATCAATGTTTGAAAATTTGAGATTTCATGGAGGGAGAGGAGGGCTTTTAAATCCGTTTTAAAATTTTCTAGGATGAGCATTACTGCACATCCCTTGGATATGGGCTCTCTTACTTGGCCCAAAAGTGACCTCCATCTAATGATGAATGTGTGTGCATCCTTGTTAGGTGCTTGTTTCGTATCTCTCAAAGTGTTCAAAATTGGTATGACTTTGACGTTGTGTGAAAACCTTTGCATGAAACAATTCACCAAATCTTCAAAGTTGGCGAATTGGCTCAAGTCATATGAAGCCAACTACTTTCATGCATTTCTTTTGAGAGAGAGGGGGAACCAGTATATCCATTTCGAAGAGTCATTTTTCTTCTTATAGGCTCTTCGAGAAAAGAATTGAAGGAGAGATCTAGGATCTCCACTTCCATTATACCGATGAAAATTCGGTATGTCATGATCACTATTGGTTTAGTAATCTGAAGGTAAGAAGTTCAATAGTGTATAGGCTCTTTTCTCTTTTGCTTGCCCTTTTAACAGTTGTTGTAGGGCTTTCCTATCCTTGATGGTAAAAGACTTTGGTTCTGGTTCCTCCTCCAACCTAGAGGCCATTTTGGTTTTCTTCACATGAGGGGGTCTTTTATGAGCCATCGCTTGTTTTTCATGAGAGGAGCACGACTCAACCGCCTTGGCCTCTTAGCTTAGAGCGGTGATTTTTTCCTCAATGTATTTGAGTTCCCTTCTTAGAGAAACAAGCGAATGATCCCGTTTTTTGCAATGTGTTTTTGAAAACCTTTTTGAAATTCGACTTGAAGAGCACGAGACTCGGCTAGACACCTCATATGAACCTTCCGAACTTGACATTATTAGAAAAGAGTAAACCTGTGCACAAGAAATGAATTAAATACAAAATTTTTTCAAAAGAGTGAATTTTGGGAAAATCGACACCAAGCTTGATGAAATCCTCAAAGACACGAGTCCCACCGGGAATGTCAATTCTGTAGATGTAAAGTTTTTATTCCAAAGCCTATGTAACTTTTTTAATCTACTTCGTTCTTGCGTGAGCATGCCAACTAGTTTCACTAAAACTAGTAAAATTATAATTCCAACTTCGTGGGGCGATTGTGGCTAAGCGGGATCTTTTTGTCTTAGGCCTTCTTGAACTCAAGGGTCAGCCTAGATACTTTGAGGTTTAATTTGAGCTGAGTGTGTGTTTCCAAAATTCAATTGAAATCCTATGAAGAGCACCACCTTTGGAGGCCAATCCCCTTTTATGACATGGGGACATTCCTACTAGGGCTGCCACCTTTCTGGGCCTCTTTGGGTGAATGATATGCATGTGATGCATGACATGTAAAAATGTATTCCATGTGATATGATGGAGATACATGCTTTATGAGATGATGAATATATTCAGTTTCCATGAAAATATTTTTAGGGAATACATTCTAAATGCCCCGAGTTTGGTGGAGATGAGTCTTATGATGTCAAATTCCCACATGGTGAAGGGCCATGGGCTTACTATAAACATGAAATTTTTCACTCTCAGTTTATGGAACTCGAAGTGAACCTTTTCGTGCCTACACTTTTGCGAGCGTGCAAGCTAGCTTACTCAAACTAGCGAAGGCTTTTGAAATATTCTAACTTTTTGGTGATTGTAGGTGAGCAGACTCTTTTCGCTTTAAACCTTCTTGAATCGATGCTCAAGGGTCAGTTTAAGTGCTTAGGAACTTCAATTTTCAAATACTTTTGACTTCAAACTAACTTGAACAATAAGTGTTTTTGAAATAATTCGTTTTTGTGCACTTTTTCTTGTTTTATCACGAGGTTGGACGTCCCTACTTTTCTTGCAAGCTTTATTTGTTTAGGCCTGATGTGTGTGTGGAATGTGTGGCCTAATTTCAGTGTGGTTTGAGCAATTTGTTCGAGGGCTTTGAAAGTGACGAGCGAATGCAGGGTTGCTGAAAATCTTTTGGGTTTTCGAGAACGATGATGCGAACTCACCCAAATTGAAATTGCAACTCACTCGACTTTCACAAAAGTAAACCCACACAAATTGAAGTGCAACTCTACTTTCACAAAAAGTAAACTCACACGAATTGAAATGTGACTCTACTTTCGCAAAAGTAAACTCACACGAATTTAAGTGCAACTCTACTTCTCCAACAAGTTTCAAATTGAATTGAATTGAAACAAGTGATTTAAAATCGAAACTAACTGTACTTACAAGTTTTCATTCGGTTTAGTCTCTTGTTTCCGCTTATTGGATTCGCTCGAGTCCACTTCGTCGCAGCCATGATCTAGGTCCACCTTCTTTGTGTCGAGCCTGGGATTCGGCTAGGTCAAGTCCACCTCACCCCAAGATCGTTCAGCCCAAGGGTTCAACCGAGTCCTTCAAGTGGGTTCGGTTCAAGGTATGTTGGCCCCAAGTTAGGGTCAACTCAAACCAAGTTCAGCTCGATTCTTGTTGGAGAAGGTAGCCAAGTTCAAGTCAAGATGGCTCGGTTGACCCGGTCTTGTTCCAGCTCTTGCAGTTAGCCGTGAGGTTCAGCCCAAGATAGATCGGTTGCAGCCAACCGGGTTCGACCAAGGATGCAATCAAGTTGGTTCCAAGGTGGGTTCGGTTGGGATGTGGCAGCTTGGGTCAAGTGATTCAAGGTGCTTCGTGGTCAGCCAACTAGTCCAAGGTTTAGCACTTGGTTCACGTGGGCCAGCAAGGGGTTTATGTTCAGCCGAATGGGTTCAGTTGCAGGTGAGTCAAGGCCGTGAGTCAAGTCAGCCCAAGTGAAAGCCGGGTGCAGCAAGGTGGGTTTGGTGGGTGCCAAGGCTTGGTTCAAACTTGGTTCTTGCTGTGGCAGGTTCAAGTTGGTCTGGCCTTGGTTTTGTGGTCAGCTCAAGAGGGCAGGTCAACACCAAGTCGGTTCGGTTCAGAGGTGATGCAACTCGGTTCAGGCCAGTCCGTGAGGTTCAGTTTGGGTATGGTTGTAGCCAAGGGCAGCACTAGGAAGGGTCAGTTTAAGGCAAGGTGCGCCAGGTTCAGCCGTGAAGCAGTCCAAGCTTTGTGGCAACAAGGGTTCAAGGTTGAAGGCGGTTTAGGGTGTAGGTCGGTTCAGCCAAAAGGTGAGCTAGGTTCAGCCGTTCAGTCTAAGGTGGGTTTGATTCAAGGGTTTGGTTCAAGAGATGGCTAGGTTCGGCTAGGGCAGGTTGCAACTCGATTCAAAGTGGTCTGCCCAAGTCAAGGGTCGGTTGGTTTGGTTCAAGCTCAAAGATGGTTAGGTTCAGTCTAGGTTGGCCCCAAGTGTCCAGCCAAGGTAGGTCGGTTTAGGTCAAAGTGGGTTTGATGTGCTTACCTTGGCTGCAGCCCACCATGTCCAAGTCACAAGCCATCCTAGCCATGTTGGTGCAGCCACCTTTTGTCAAACTCGAGCCATCCTAGCAAGTTGGTGCAACCACCTTAGCCTAGGTCAAGTTCATAAGCCCAAGCCCACCATTGTTGACTTTGGCTCCCTCTCTCTCCTCCTTTTGCCAAGCTCTACAATTGCCCAACCTCCAAGGGTTTCACGTGAACCCCCTTGGGCCTATTTATAGGCCAAGGGGGGTGGGTTTGGATATGGATCCTGAGATCCAAATCCGATCCAATTTCCTATTGGATCTGGATCTTGATCTTTTGGTCCAGATTTAATTAAACTTTTTCTTCTTCGTTTCTTGAGTCCTTTTTGATGCATGCAACACACGGTTTCGAGCGGGCTCCGGTTCCTTGGTGACCCGATTTCAGTCTGGGTTTTTTCCAGGGTTTTTTTTCGGCCGATGTTCTGCTTTTCAAGACGTTATAAAAGCTTGATTTGATCTGTCTGTTCCTGTTTTCAGCTCATTTTTTATGAGGTCGATCTCAAATTTTCCCATGAACTCTGTTCTTCATTTTGACAGGCCAAGCCTTTGATTTCTGTCGGCTTCAATAGGGTCTTGGATTTTTTTTGCATTTTGGGGCTGACTTTGATTTAGAGCTGGATGCCAGTTTTGATTTTCTGCCTGACTTTCTTCCAAACGGGCTTGAACTTTCCTTCTTTCTTTGATTTGGCCTCGAGCTGGCTTTTGATGTTCGGGAGTTTTTAAAAACATGGAATTTTTGGGGTGTTTACACTTACAAAGGAATGTAAGGTGGACAATGGGATATGAATGGCATGACCTCCGCATTCTCCATCATGGAATTCATGCATTATGGTCCTAGCCTCATCAAGGTCTATACATCTCAACAAGATATCGGTAAAACTCTTTTTATAAAGAACCCTTCCCAAAATCACATATCGGGTTGAAATTATTTGAACATGCAAAATCTAGTCAGCCACATTATTTGAACATGCAAAATCTAGTCGAATGGCAATTGGGACCTCTCCCTTTTCAGGGGATATGAGGATGATTCCTACACCTGCCCCTTGTTGATTCTTTGTCCCATCAAAATTCATTTTCCATACTTCATCAGGGATTTCATCAAGTATAGGATATGTATCCTCAAGAGGTAATTCGGCCACATGATCAGCTAGGGCTTGTCCCTTAATGGAGGTTTGATGATAAAATTTTAAATCATACTCCATTAAAAGGAGCTGCCATTTACCTAGCCTACCTGTTAGGATAGGTTTTTCAAACAAGTGCTTGATTGGATCAAGCTTAGACATTATCCAAATTTCACGATCTAGGAAATAATGTCTAAACTTTTGACAAGCCCATACCAAGGCCAAGTACGTTTTCTCCATGGCTTGATAATTTCTTTCATATGCCAATAGAGTTTTCGAAATATAGTAAATAGCATACAACTTAACACTATTATCCTCATATTGAGCAAGTAAAACACCCAATGTATTCGCATGAATGGAAATATAAAGCAATAAAGGTTTTCCTTGCTTTGGAGGTTTTAAAATCAGAGGATTTACCAAATAAGTTTTCAATCTTTCAAAAGCTTTTTGGCAATCGGAATCCCATTCAAATTTAACCCCTTTTCTCAAAAGCTTATTGAAAGGTTCACATCTTGTTGCTAAATTGGAGAAAAAATCTCCTAATTACTTGGAGTCGACCTTGGAGGCTTCGGATTTGGGTCAAGTTGGAGGGTGGAGGCATGTCTATGATGGCTCGACACTTAGAGGGGTCGACTTATATGCCCCTTTGGCTTACAATAAAATATTAGGTTCTAAGGGAAGATGATGCTCCACGATTTTAGGGTCTAGACCTGGCATGTCTTTATAGGTCCATACAAATACATTTACATAGGATTTCAAAAAAGTAATGAATGATGATTTTTCATGCTCATGCAAACATGCACCTATCTTGACACACTTTGGGTTAAACTCACTCCCTAGGTTGATTTCTACAAAATCCCCTCCTACGAAATTTCAAGGTTTTTCCAATTCAAGGATTCTATGAAATTCAGGAAGCTCGGAGGCTTGATCTTTCTCATGGATGAAGGGATCTTCCTCCTTGCTTTGATCATTCTTGTAAACACCCCGAAATCCCACGAACTTCTCAAACCAACCTGGTTTTGTAAAAGCAGCCCCAAAGGGCTATTTTGAGTCTGGAAACCCAGGAGCCTTCCAGACAAATCCTGTACATATGTTTAAAACTGTATATGCTTTAAAATATGTATAACATGTTTTAAAACCTTTTAAAACATGTTTTGGAACCCCACGAAGTGGCTTGGCCTAATTAAAGCAGGACCAGAAGAGCTAAAGAGAGCCCGGAACTGGAGCACATGTCGAGCCCAGCACAACAACTCTCGTTGTTATGCAAGTGGAAGGTGAAAATAGAGTACTGATGCTGGCGAAGACCCAACGCAGACGGAGTACTGATGCTGTCAGACCTCGCACAAACCGTTCGTTTCAAACACAGCCTGAAGGAGTCAGAATTCAGTTTGGATTGGATCTAGACCATATATATCCAGATCCCAATCCAAACCTATGTATGGATTTGGATTTGGATTTGGATCCAAAGATCCAATCTAATATCCACATCCATGGCCCACATCACCTTCTCATAAATGGAGGTGGGGCCCACTTGAAATTCACGTGGGATTATGGGCATGAGAGAGAATGGGGAGGATAAGATTTGAGGGGAATTGTAATTAAGCTTGACTTGTGTGTCAAGTTTGGGGTTAATCATGTGGGTTAGCCTAATTAGTATGGGTTTAAGCTTGTATTAGCCAAAACCTAACCTAGGGCTGCACCAACATGATGCAATAAGGTCTATGGGTTATGCAAAGGGAGCTCCCTAACCCAATCCTAAGCTAAAACCCCTAATCCTAGCCTTTTACCATAATCTTGGCCTAATCCTAGCCTAATCCCGGCACCCACTTCCCTAATCCCGGCCTAATCCCAACCTAATCACCTAACCCACCTCCCTAATCCTTCCCTAAACCTAGCCTAATTTCCTTAAACCTAACCTAATCCTATCCTAATCACCTAACCCACCTCACTAAACCTCACCCCAAAACCAACCCACCTAGCTAAGCCCTAAACCCCTAAACCACCCCACCTAAACCTAGCACACCATATCCCTAAAACCCCTTAAAGCAAAATATTTGGCCCCTCCTCAAAACCAGCCCACCTTATCACCACACCACCACCACCTAAACCACCTAACCACCCTCTAAAAACCGCCCCCAACCGACTTTCAAAAACCTATATAACCCCCCCCTAGTGGGCGGGTTTTTCATCCTCTCCCATCTTCTTCCAGCCCACCCTTGGGCCAGCCGAACCTTCTCTCACCTGGCTCCCTTCTTCCACCTACACCACCACTTCCATCCAGCCAGCTACACCTCACGCCACCACTTCCATCCGGCCTGCTCCACTCCACGCTGCCACCTTCATCACCCGGCTCCATCCACCTTCATCACCCGGCTGCCTTTTGTTCCACCCACCGACCTTCTTCATCCATTCGGTTAGTACCTTACACCTAACTCCATCTTCTCTTCACTCCCCCTCCACTCTCAACCGCCCATACCACCACTCCACCTCGCCAACACCACCTTCCCGCCACCCTTACCCATTCGGCCAAACATAACCCCTTTACATCACCCGATCCTATACTTTCCCCTAGTGACAACCCGACCACCTTACCTTGCTCCCTAGGACCTGCCCCCTCCACTCTTAGTCACCCATTAACCCCACCTTCCACAGCACCCTAGCTAGCTCCCTTCCCATCCGTGACACCCCCTAGCTACCCCAGCCGGCCACCACTTAACCATCCCTAATCAGCCAGTCATAGCCGACTGCACCCAACCCATTCGGCCAGCCACACCCTTTCCCTTAAACATTTCCTTTAGGCTCCCCCTAGCGCCACCTTCCCTAGCACCAACCCTATCCCTTAGTGACCTTCTTTAATCACTTCAACCCTAGACGTCACGGCAGCACCCTCCTAGCAGCCGACGAGTCCCCAAGGCGCCACAATCCTCCTTTGTCACCCGACCACACATCTTTGCCGTGCCATTCCGAGAAGCTCCCTCTTGCAGCCCAAGGCAAAGCCAAGCCCACGCTCAAGCAAGTCACCTCCGGACCAGCTATAAGTAAGTGCCTAACTCGGTCCTTAGTTGTAGACTTCCTTAAATTAAATTAAATTTGATACGGGGTTGTAATAATGGAGCATTGTCTCCCCCCGCTTGTAATAACGTGGCTTGGCACACCCACACACACATGCACTTGAGCCTACCTCACTCTTAGTTGTGCACGATTTTGAATACATATGGGCCTAATCAGCCCTTTAGATATAAGTTTATGTATATACTTTAAGTTGCGTAGGGTTTTGCTTGAGTTGTGTGTGTTGTCTTTAAATTCTCGCACTCACACACATTGAGCTTTCGCTCTTATTTGCAAGACCCAAGTAAGGGCCGTGTTATACTATCCTTGGGTTTAATTTCATGTCGTGTGTGTAGTATTTCAATTATACACACACACATTGAGCTTTCGCTCTTATTCCCAAGACCTTAGTTAAGGCCATATTGCAATTTATATTTGGGTTTAATTTCATGTTGTGTGCGTAGTACTTCAATTCTAGCACTCACACACATTGAGTTTTCGCTCTTATTGCCAAGACCTTAGTTAAGGCCATATTGCAATTTATATTTGGGTTTCATTTGAAGTCGTGTGTGTTGTCTTTACATTTTCACATGCACCCACATTGAGCTTTCGCTCTTATTTGCAAGACCCAAGTAAGGGCCCATATATAGTATATACGTATTTCCCTTTTGGCTATGTCTTTTCAATTTGGGTTTTAAGGTTCAGCTGTGTGCGTAGTCTTTCCATATATACACGGCACACACTTGCACTATTGAGCCTTTCCGCTCTTAAGATATAGCCATATTTCCCTTTTGTAATTTCCCTTCGGCATTTTACATTTACAAGTCATTTCCCTTCGGCAATTTCCTTTACAAGTCATTTCCCTTCGGCATTGTCTTTTAAATTCGAGTTTTCCCTTTGGAGTTGCGTGAGTTTGCATTGCATATACGCCATACCACGAGTTAGGACGCATATTGCATCAAAGCAAACCCCATACTCCCGCTCAAAATCGCCACATTTTAGTGGAGTGTTCATAACACACACCTAGGTGGCCCAAAAAGGGATAAAAAGAAAGACTTAGGCACGTGCAAATCCACGTGACCTAAAAACTGAATACCAAAAAGACCCGAATCAAACACCTCAAACCGCTTTCGTAGGTTCTTATATCCCAAAAACTCGATTTTTAAAAGCGTACAGACTGACCCTTGTGCATCGGTGTAAGAAGGTCTGCGACGACAAGAGCTTCCTTGCTCACAGTCGCCACGTTAGAAGTCAGGTTTAGAATATATCTTCGCTAGCTTAAGTAAGCTAGCTGGCACGCCCTGTTTGTTTAAATAGGACTTAGGCACACGAAAAGGTTCGCTTCAGGCCTAAGAACTAGGAGCGGGAATTTTTTGCGTCTACAGTTATTTGGTACGCTTGGTGGGACGTGAGTCTTTTAAAAAAAAATCGAGTTACTCTAGGAACCTTGCGAAAATTTTTCAAAAAGGTGTTGTTTTAACTCTTTTTCTTTGCTTGTACTTAGGAATTTTGAAAAAGCTTGAAAGCAAGTCAAAATCCAACCCAAGTGAAGTGTCGAGCCAAGGCTCATGCGCATCAAGTTCTCACTTTAGGAGGATTTAGAAAAATAAGATCAAACTAGACGAGATAGAGGACTTGAGAAGGGAATTTGAGGCCAAAATCAATGCTCTCAGCCAAGAGGCTGAAGTAGGCGATTCATGTTCATCAAATGGTGAACAAAGGGCCAAGAAAAAAACTGAAAAACCTCGCAAGCACAAAGAGGCCTCCGTAATGGAAGGCAACCAATACCACGAGTCCTTTACACAAAAGGACCGTAAAGCTCTACAACAGCTGCTGAAAGGGCAAAATAAAGAGAAAATGAGTTATGCCCTGTCTGATTTCCTTCCTATAGATTACGAAATAGACAGTAACAATGAAATACCGAACTTCTATCGGTATTATGGCATGGGAGACCCTAGGTCTCACTTGCAACTTTTCTCGCGTCGAGCCCATAAGAAGAAAAAGGACTCGATGAAATGGGTGTATTGGTTCCCTTTATCCCTTAAAGGCACAGCTGCCAAATGGCTGGCTTCCTACGATTTAAGCTAGTTCGCTACTTTTGAAGAGTTAGCGAACTGCTTCATGCAAAGATTTGCACATAACGTAGAAGTCACGCCGACTTTCAACACTTTAAGGGATACAAAGCAAGGCATGAACGAAGACGTACATGCCTTCATTATTCGATGGAGGTCCCTTTTGGGCCAAGTGCGAGAGCCCATATCCGAAGGATGCGCAGTCATGCTCATCCTGGATAATTTTAAAAGCGAGTTAAAGACCCTTCTCTCGCTCCATGAGATCTCAACTTTCCATAAGTTGATCAAAAAAACATTCCTTTTCGAAACAAACTTGAAAAAGGGGATATACGATCACTTATGGAAAGGAAGTGTCGTTTCTAAAACCCGCTTGGAAAAGCCCATCACTTATGGGCTACCCACGGTGGATCCAGGCGTGGCGGGCACTTCCAAAAGTTTTGAAAAATCAAAAAATAAAAGGGAGAGGAATTTTCAAAAATCGATTGAAAAACAGGAGTACACTCCGCTGGGGCAACCTGTGTCGGAGGTCCTAGACCTCCTACTTGCCCAAGGCATGATTGAACTTCCCGAAATCCCCGAGGGAGTCACTTCCAAAGGGGGATATTTAAATCATTTTTGCAAGTATCATCGACTCAAAGGCCATGATACAAAACGTTGTTTCTCCCTTTTAATTAAAATTGAGAACTTGATAGCGGAGGGCTGACTCCAGATCACTGCGGAACCTGAGCCAACTCAAGCTATCTTCAAAGAACCCTTTCCCAAGCACGCCAGTAGTAGTGGGAAAGGAAATGAGGTATGTACCCTCACCTTTTCGAAAGAACTAGAGCAAAAATCTGAGTCTGGTCGACCCACTTGTGCGCCCACTCTTGTACTGTACAAGAAGCCCGCCCAAGTCGTCATCCGAGGACCACCAAGAGTTGAATCCCCGGCTAAACCGGTTTTAAAACTTCAAGGTGCTCCTCAACTCATAATTAGAGCCAATTCTAGTGCAAACCCTAGGCTGGTCGTGGGGGAAGTGACTAGATCCGGGAGGATCTATCAACCCCCGTACCTACAAAGTGCTAAAAAGGTGGTCAGTGTGCCTAGCCCCTCAAAAGCATGTATTCCTGGAGTTCTGCCAAAAGCAGACAAGGGGAAAGTCGTCCTAAATCCTTATGATTTCGAAAACTATCTTTCAAAGATTCCTATCCACATGTCTATCCTAGAGCTTATACAAACTTCGCCTAGGCATAGACTCGTGCTAGAGAAAATTCTAGAAAGAGCCAAGGTTAGTTCGAACATAAGTTTGGAATCCCTATCTAACCAAGTGGCATTAATAGGAGCCAAATCGCCCATCACTTTCTCGGAAGATGATGTAGATAGACCCTACGAGTCCCACAACCAAGCCCTGCATATCGAGGTGGTTCTAAATAACCACTCTCTGGACAGGTGCTTAGTCGATGGGGGAGGAGGGCTCAACATCCTTCCACTTCATGTGGCGTACCAAATCGGAGTCACCTTGACTTCTGTAAACCCAAGCCCCATCGTTATCACTGGATACGATGGGAATGCGTCTAGGCCTTTAGGATCGATCTAACTCCCGATGGAAATGGGAGGGATCACACACGGGGGTGTTCCATGTCTTGGACATCCACCCCCATTATAACCTGTTGCTGGGAAGGCCCTGGATACACAACTTGTGCGCTGTGCCATCCACCTTCCACAGGTGTATCAAGATTCCTTTTAGGGACCAAGTCGTGGTGATCCTAGGTGAGAGTCACCCACAGCTTCAAGGGATCATAAACTCCCCATGTTTGTCGAGCTCCCAGGCCCATGAGGCTAACCTGGGGCAGACCATGGTCGAGCCACCAAGGCTCCTGTTAAACAACCCTAGGAAGGTTGTATATGTGAAGGGGCCGCCCAAAGCAGGCCCCCTCCCGATCCTAACCCTTCTAGGAAGACGCAAGCATCCCCTATTTCCAAAACCCCTGGACAAGAAGCCATACGAGCACAATATGGACGACAACAAGTTCCAGGACCACGAATTATACCACAATTTTTCAAAAAATAAAAAATCGTGGAACATGTTGTTGAATATGGGCTACACGCCCTACAAAAGTCTAGGAGCACAAAGCCAGGGTCTCCTAGAGTCTAATGCATGAAGTTTTCTTTGTAGGTTCAATGGAAGATCCCTACTTTTCAAAAATCCATATTGCCAAAAAACCAAAAATTGAAAACCTTCAAAAAGCCCAAAAACAGCTGAAAAATCTGAAAATTCCAAAAAGAAATGTGTTTCAGTCATTCTGTATTTGGAAAAAGTTTCAAGAAGAAAGCCTTTATATTAATCTTTGAAATTGTATCTCAGAAAAAACAAAAAAATTGAAAAAGTTCAAAAACACTCCAAAAACAATGGCCATGTACAAAGCCAAGTTTCAAAATACTTTCCAAAGATTGTATATACTCCCAAAACCAAAATCGTCCAAGCAGGTCATGAACACCTTGCTCTAGCCTAGAGTTTCCTCAAAACTAAAAAATTCGAGAACAATCAAAGCAAGGAGGAAGATCACCTCCAAGCTTCCTGAGATTAGTAAAATCCTTGACTTAGAAAATTTGGGGATTTTTAGAGTGAGTTTAAACCATAGTATGTGTGCATGCATACATAAGCATCATACATTGCATTTTGAAATCATACATGTGCATAAACAATATCGGGTCTAGACATCATCTTAGAACTCAAGTTCAGGGTTTATGTCAAGACAAAGGGGCATGAGAGTCGACCCCCTAAGTATCGAGCCATCATAGGCATGTCTCCATATGAAACAAATCCGAAACCTTCAAGGTGGATTTCAAAAATGCCAAAAAAGAGGCTAAAAACTCTCAAGGAGACTCTCGAAAAAGGGTTAATGTTTGAAACAATAATTTACAAAAAGATTCTTTCAAAAAGATTTTGATAAAACCTTAATTTCAAAATCTCCGAAGCATTACAAATTCATGTGAATGTATTAGGTGTTTTACTTGATCGATATGAAGATGGTATCCATAGAATGTGTGCCATACATTTCGAAAACTCTATTTGGCATATGAAAGAAATCACCAAGCCAAAAGAAAAATCATGCTTAGCCTTGGTATAGGCTTTAAAATTCGAGACATCATCTCCTGTATCATGAAAGGGGAATGATGTTGATTCATTCAAGCACTTATTTGAAAAACCTATCCTAAACAGCTAGGCAAGATTATGGCAGCCCCTTTCAAAGGAGTATGAGTTCATCCTCAAGACTCCATTAAGGGACAAGCCCCACATCATGTGGTAGAAGTGCCTCTTCGAGACACATTCCCCATACCTGATCAAATGCCCCATGAAGGCATATTTTCCAAATGAATTCAAAAACCATGCTTGGACAAATTATTTCAAAGAAAAATCAAGCATGGGAAACATATTTTGATCAAGGGGTAGTTATCAAAATCATCTTCATATCTCCCGAGAAAGAAGAAAATCCCAATGGCCATTCGGCTAGACTTTGCATGTTCAAATGATGTTGCCGAGTATGAAGCACTTGTACAAGGCCTAAAAATTTTGAAAATCTAGGAACTCATACATTGAAGTCTTTAGAGATGCTTTTTATAAACTTAGCTTTCGAAAAACTTGGCAAGACAAAAATGAAAGATTCATGAAGAATTGGCCATTAGAGTGGTCGGCTCTTTCAAAACATACACAATTGGCACTCACGATTTGGATGGCTTGCCAAAATGACCAAAATTTAAAATAACTTGGTTTCAAGACATTGAAAATTTAAAGGGAGGATTTCTCGAAATTTGCTTCTTCAAAAAGATCAAGTTTTAAATAAATTTAACCCTACATATGACTTTGAAAAGAAAATTTTCAGCATCTTGTTGATATGAAAACCTTGATGAGGTTAGGATAAATGCATAAGTACCATGATAAAAAAAAATGTGGAGACCATGTCAATTCAAACATGATAACCATGAAGATCACTTAGGGCTGGTTATGTTTTCCATCCTTAAAACAAAAGTGTCACCATCATGTTAGAAATACCATAAAAGTGCATGGGCATATCAACTCATCGACCACCCAAAATTCCCATAAAAACCATGGCCCTTCACCATAAAAACCATGGCCCTTCACCATATGGCTGTGTGAATCATTCATCTCCATTCAAACTAGGGGCATTTAAAAATGCATCCCCTAGACACCTTCCATGGAGAATCAATTTCATGAAAAATATATCTCTATCATGTCATGTGATATACATTTCATATTTTCATCATTCATAAAGCATGTATTTCTATTAAATCACATGGAATGCATATCATTCATCTCCATCAAACTAGGGGCATTTGAAAATGCATCCCCTAGACACCTTCCATGGAGAATCAATTTCATGAAAAATATATCTCCATCATGTCATGTGAAATACACTTCATATTTTCATCATTCATAAAGCATGTATTTCCATTGAATCACATGGAATGCATATCATGCATCACATACATATCTGTAGACGCAAAAAGTTCCCGTTTCTAGTTCTTAGGCCTGAAGAGAATCTTTTCGTGTGTCTAAGTCTTATTTAAGCAAAAAGGGCGTGCCAGCTAGCTTGCTTAAGCTAGCGAAGAAATATTTTGAAATCTGACTCCTAACGTGGCGACTATGAGCAAGCAAGCTCTTTTCATCGCAGACCTTCTTGCACCGATGTGCAAGGGTCAGTCTGTATGCTTAGAAAATCGAGTTTTTGACATTATAACCTATGGAAAAATGTTTTAAGGTGTTCAATAAACGCTGTTTTTGTATGGTTTTCAGATTTTATTTCACGTGGATTTGCACGTGCCTATGTCTTTCTTTTTATCCCTTTTCGGGCCAACTAGGTGTGTGTTATGAACAGGTGACCTAAGTGGGGTGAGTTTGAGCGGGAGTATGGGGTTTGATTTGATGCAATATACATCCTAACTCGTGGTATGGCGTATATGCAATGCAAACTCACGCTACTCCAAAGGGAAAACCCGAATTGAAAGACAATGCGGAAGGGAAATGACTTGAATGTAAATTGCAAAAGGGAAATTGCAAAAGGGAAATTGCGAAAGGGAAATATGGCTATATCCTAAGAGCGGAAAGGCTCAATTGTGCAAGTGTGTGCCGTGTATATATGTAAAGACTACGCACACAACTGAACCTTAAAACCCAAATCTTAAAGACATAGCCGAAAGAGAAATACTTATAATATATATGGGCCCGAAGGTCGCCAACGTGTTGCATGGGTGTTGTGTGTATATTGAAAGACAACTCACACGACTTAAATGAAACCCAAATATAAATTGCAATATGGCCTTAACTAAGGTCTTGGGAGTAAGAGCGAAAGCTCAATGTGTGTGAGTGTAGAATTGAAGTACTACGCACACGACATGAAATTAAACCCAAATATAAATTGCAACAGGCCTTGACTAAGGTCTTGGGAGTAAGAGCGAAAGCTCAATGTGTGTGAGTGTATAATTGAAATACTACACACACGACATGAAGTAAAACACCCAAGAGAAATTATAACACGGCCCTTACTTGGGTCTTGAAAATAAGAGCGAAAGCTCAATGTGTGTGAGTGCGAGAATTGAAAGACAACAAACACAACTTAAGCAAAACCCCACGCAACTTAAATTATATAAGTAAGTCTATATCTTAAGGGCTGATTAGGCCCATGTGTGTGTCAAAATCGTGTGCAGCTAAGAGCGAGATAGGCTCAAGTGCACGTGTGTGTGGGTGTGCCAAACCACGTTATTACAAGCGGGGGGAGACAATGCTCCGTTATTACAACCCCGTATCAAATTTAATTAAGCTTAAGCAAGTTTATAAACAAGGACCAAGTTAGGCACTTACGGATAGCTGGTCCAGGAGTGACTTGCTTGCGCTTGGGCTGGTATGTTGCCTTGGGCAGCAAGAGGGAGCTCCTCGGAAGGGTGCGACAAAGGAGGGTGCTGGCCAAACGACAAGGGTGCGGATGTGGTGCATTGGCGCTAGCCAGACGGAGGGGGTGCTGCAGTCTTGGCTGGGGTAGTTACGGGTGCTTAGGGAAGATAAACGGGAGCTAGCTAGGGTGTTGGCTAGGGTATTGTCTAAGGGAAAGGAGGGGCAGGTCCTGAGGAAAAGGTAAGGTGGCTGGGGACTAGCTAGGAGCTATCTAAGGGGAAGGTAGGGCTGGTGGATGGTGCAGTCAGTTGTGGCTGGCCGACTAGTGGCAGGTAGTTAGGTGGTGGCCGGTTGGGTGAAGTGAAGGATAAGCTAAGGAAGGGTGGTGGCTAAGAGTGGAGGGGGAGTGAAGAGAAGATGGTATTAGGATGGGGTACTAACCGGAGAGGAAGGTGAAGGTGGCGGGTGTCCAAGGGAGGTAGCCGAACGGTGGCAGGTTGGTGCAGTCGGGTGGCAAGGAATGGAGCTGGCCGGGAGGTGATGGTGGCGTGGAGTGGAGCTGGCCGGAGTTCCAAGGTGGAGCAGGTGAGAGAAGAGAGCAAAGGATGAGAGAGGAGAGGGGCCTCGGCTGGCCCAAAGGAACTTGAAAAACCCGCCCACTAGGGGGGTTTTTTTTATAGGGCTTGGGTGGGTCGGTTTGGGCTGGTTTTGGGGGGATGGTTTAGTGGTTAGGTGGTGATGGTTTGGAGATAAGGTGGGCCAGATATTTAGGTTAGGTGGTTTTAGGGATATGGTGTGCTAGGGTTTTAGGTGGGGTGGTTTAGTGGTTTAGGGCTTAGCAAGGTGGGTTGGTTTTAGGGTGAGGTTTAGTGAGGTGGGTTAGGTGTTTAGGCTAGGATTAGGTCGGGATTAGGAGAATTAGGCTAGGTTTAGGGAGGTGGGTTAGGTGATTAGGTTGGGATTAGGAAAGGATTAGGGAAGTAGGTTAGGTGATTAGGCTGGGATTAGGGCAAATGGCTAGGATTAGGGGTTTTAACTTAGGATTGGGTTAGGAGCATCCCTTTGCATGGCCCATAGACTTGATTGCATCATGTTGGTGCAGCCCTAGGTTAGGTGTAGGTTCATACAAGCTTAAACCCACACTAATTAGGCTAACCCACATGATTAACCCAAAACTTGACACACAAGTCAAGCTTAATACATTGCACTCATATCTAATCCTCCCCATTCTCTCTCATGCCCAAGATCCCATGTGAATTTCAAGTGGGCCCCACCTCCATTTATGAGAAGGTGATGTGGGCCATGGATGTGGATATTGGATTGGATCTTTGGATCCAAATCCAAATCCACATATACGTTTGGATTGGGATCTGGATATATATGGTTCAGATCCAATCTAAAGTTGAATTCTGACTCCTTCAAGGTATGTTCGAAACGAACGGTTTGTGCGGGGCCTGACAGCATCAGTACTCTATCTTGTGTTGGGTCTTCGCCAACATTGTCGTCCGCTTCTGTTTTCACCTTCTAGAGATGATTCCGAACAGTTTTGGTTGATAACAGGGGCTTGGATGTCCGAGATTCTGAGGATGAATCTAACACGAGAGTTGCTGTGTCGGGCTCGACATGTGCTCCGGTTCCGGGCTCTCTTTAGCTCTTCTGGTCCTGCTTTCATCAGGCCAAGTCGCTTTGTGGGGTTTCAAAAACACTTTTTTAAAGGTTTTAAAACTATATTATACATATTTTAAAACATATACAGTTTAAACATATGTACAGGGTTTGCCGGCAAGGATCCTGGGTTTCCAGACTCAAAATAACCCTTTGGGGCTGCTTTTACAAAACCAGGTTATTTGAAAAGTTCGTGGGATTTCGGGGTATTTACAGATGCCCCTCTTTGGCATTATCCAAATTGATTTGGATAATGGCAAAGACAACAAAGACCCCTTTCAATGTCTCCCTAGATCTATCCACGAAAATATGGGATCGTCCCAATCTTTAGCAAAATCTCACTTTTAAAACCCTAGTAGGAGGAGATATCACATCAAAGGGATATACAAAATGGTTTCTGGTCCTAAAATGGGATCATGTTATGCAAATGTCTATGCGTGGGTATGCAGATGCATGGGTGGGGTGCCAAGAGTGACGACCTCCCAAAGACCAGATACGGTCGAACTCTTGAGACTTACAAGGCCTGCTACTACAAGTGAGTAGATCCTACGCTGTTCGATGTTCGATTTTTCAAAATCTATTTACAAAATCTATTTACAAAAGGGACAACTGTCTTGAGTCTCAATCGTAAGGATCTTGAGCTCTTCGTGTTTGCCTTTGCTTGAGTCTTGACACTCGCTAATCTAGCAGAGGTTTTATAAGAAAACAAGCTGCATTTCAAATTCCTACGTCTTACTCAAAACGTCGAATTCTCAAACAAAATGAAATTCAAGTAAGTAAATCCTATTTTTACTTTAGGATTCCTCGAAATGAACCATGTTTTACTTGGGATAAGCCAAGGATGGGAAAGAGATACCACGGTCCCTTCTGAAGTGTCCCGTGGTTTAAGGTATGGAAGGCGGAAAACTGCTCTTTTTGAGCTTTTTGGCCTCTTTTTCCTTTTTTTCATAGAGGTTCTCCCTTTGGGAGTATTTTTTCTTTAATCCCTCTTTTTTTTACAAGAGAATCAATTTTTTTTCTTTTGGATTCTGGTTTCTTTCTTTTGAAAAGAGATTTTGGATGGGAAATTCCCTTTATTTTGGTCGTGTTTTAATTTTAGAAGGAGAAGAGAAAAGGGGAGGACTTATCCCAAGGTCACACTCGATCAATTCCAGATCAGCCTATTTAGAAATAGCACGTACTACTTGCAAGTATCTTGCTATATTGAACTAGGCCTTTCTTTGTAAGAAGAAGGAATTTGAAATGCAACCACGATTTGGAAGACTCCACTCTTTCACAAGTGCGAATTCTCTCACTCAGGGTCACACGATTTTGCCTTTGAACCTTATTTCCTAAGTCTCAAAGCAGTTATCCCTAAAGGTTTTCGAAATGGGAAATTTAACCCAAATCCTACACATAATACTTCTTTAAGTATTGAATATTGATAGGATCTGCTAAATTCTTACCTTCCACATCGATCAACCAATACGAGTTGTTCGTGGTGATTGCACGTACAACATAGGGTCCATCCCACTTGGGGCGCCACTTTCCAAGGGGATGTGGGCCACGATAGTGGATGATTTTCAAAACCAGATCTCCCACTTCAAAGTGGCGAGGTCTCATGTGTTTGCCATAGTGTCAGGCTATCCTTTGTCGGTATGCACGAGCATGATCCATAGCAAGGAGTCGCCTCTCATCTAGCAAATCTAGTTCGGCCATCCTAGCATGCTGAAGCGTCTCTAGGGGGAGGTCGAGTGCGATGGATGTATGGAATGAATGCAATTGTGTATAAATGGGAAGAATGGCATTTGTGTCATAGACCAATTCGAATGGTGTGGCATTCGTGGGAGTCCGGATGGAAGTCCTATAAGCCCATAAAGCTTCATCCAGATTCTCGTGCCACGTCCTACCCTTCTCTAAAGTCTTCTCAATTATACTAATGAGAGTCTTGTTCTTGGCTTCGGCTTGGCCATTGCCTTGAGGGTAGTAGGGCGAGGAGAAGTGGTGAGTTATTCCATACGTGTTGCACAACTTAACCATCCGCTCGTTTTTGAATGGGGTGCCATTATCGGACACAAGGTCTCGTGGAACCCCAAATCGAGCCAAGATATTCCTCCTAATGAAAGCCACCACATGTTGCCCCTATACGTTGGTCAGGGAAATGGCTTCCACCCACTTGGAGAAATACTCAGTGGCTGCTAAAATGAATCGATGCCCATTCGATGCCTTTGGAAAGATCGGACCTACGATATCAAACGCCCACATGGTGAATGGCCAGGGGCTGACCACGGAATGCAATGAAGATGATGGGATATTATAAACACCCCGAAATCCCACGAACTTCTCAAATAAACCTGGTTTTTGTAAAAGCAGTCTCAAAGGGCTATTTTGAGTCTAGAAACCCAAGAGCCTTCCAGGCAACCCTGTACATATGTTTAAACTGTGTATGTTTTAAAATATGTATAATATGCTTTTAAAACCTTTTAAAAACACATTTTGAAACCCCACGAAGTGGCCTGGCCTGATAAAAGCAGGACCAGAAGAGCAAAAGAGAGCCCGGAACTAGAGCACATGTCGAGCCCGGCATAGCAACTCTCGTGTTAGATCCACCCCCAGGATCTCGAACGTCCAAGTCCCTATTATCAGCAAAAATCGTATGAAATCATCTCCGGAAGGTGAAAACAGAAGCGGACGACCATGTTGGCGAAGACCTAACGCAGACGGAGTACTGATGCTGTCAGACCTCGCACAAACCATTCGTTTCGAACATACCCTGAAGGAGTCAGAATTCAGTTTGGATTAGATCTGAACCATATATATCCAGATCCCAATCCAAACGTATGTGTGGATTTGGATTTGGATTTGGATTTGGATTCAGAGATCCAATCCAATATCCACATCCATGGCCCACATCACCTTCTCATAAATGGAGGTGGGGCCCACTTGAAATTCACGTGGGATTATGGGCATGAGAGAGAATGGGGAGGATAAGCATGAGGGAAATTGTATTAAGCTTGACTTGTGTGTCAAGTTTGGGGTTAATTATGTGGGTTAGCCTAATTAGTATGGGTTTAAGCTTGTATGAGCCAAAACCTAACCTAGGGCTGCACCAACATGATGCAATGAAGTCTATGGGTTATGCAAAGGGAGCTTCCTAACCCAATCCTAAGCCAAAACCCCTAATCCTAGCCCTTTATCCTAATCCCGGCCTAATCCTAGCCTAATCACCTAACCCACTTCCCTAATCCCGGCCTAATCCCAACCTAATCACCTAACCCACCTCCCTAATCCTTCCTTAAACCTAGCCTAATTTCCTTAATCCTAACCTAATCCTAGCCTAATCACCTAACCCACCTCACTAAACCTCACCCCAAAACCAACCCACCTAGCTAAGCCCTAAACCACTAAACCACCCCACCTAAACCTAGCACACCATATCCCTAAAACCACCTAAAACAAAATATCTGGCCCCCTCTCAAAACCAGCCCACCTTATTACCACACCACTACCACCTAAACCATCAAACCGCCCTCTCAAAACCAGTCCCAACCGCCCCTTTGAAACCTATAAACCCCCCCCCTAGTGGGCGGTTTTTAAACTTTTGGGGAGCCAGCACTTGGGCCAGCCGAGCCCTCTCTCACCTTGCTCTCTTCTCCCACCTGCACCACCACCACTTCTTGGCCAGCTCCCTTCCACGCCACCACCACCTCCTGGCCTGCATCCCTTCCAAGCCATCACAATCGCCCGGCCACGCCACCACTCCTTCCACCCGACTGTCCTCCTTCCACACACCGACCTCCCTCACCCATCCGGTTAGTACCCTCCCCTAATTCCACCTTCTCTTCTCTCCCCCTCCACTCTCAGCCACTCCATAGCACCTTACCTTAGCCTAGTTTTCACTCCATTCAGTCGGCTACCACCTAACTAACCGCCACCTTTCAAACACACTCAACTACCTAACCACCCGCTTCCCTACCTTCCTTTAGTGACACCCCAGCCACCTTACCTTGCTCCCTAGGACCTGCCCTTCCTCTCCTTAGTCACCCCTTAGCTCCACCTTCCATAGCACCCTAGCTAGCTCCCTCGCCATTCCCAAATACCCCTAGCTACCCCAGTCGGCCACCACTTAAACCGCCCCTAGTCGGCCAACCACAACCGACTGTACCTGTAGACGCGCGAAAATCCCCGCCTCTTCGCCTCTTTCGGGGCTTGGAGTGGATCTTCTCGTGCGTCTAAGGCCTATGTATACAAATAGGGCGTGCCAGCTAGCTTACTTAAGCTAGCGAAGATATTTTTAACACTGACTTCTAAACGTTGCGACTGTGAGCAAGTAAGCTCTTGTCGTCGCAGACCTTCTTGCACCGATGCGCAAGGGTCAGTCTGTACGCTTTGCAAAAATCGAGTTTTGGAGAGAAAAGTCTACGAGACGGTTCAAGGTGTCTATTTCGGGTCTTTAGGATGCGATTGCATATTTTAGATCACGTGGATTTGCACGTGCCTAAGTCTTTTCTTTTATCCCTTTTCGGGCCACCTAGTTTGTGTGTTATGAACACTCCACTACATGGGCGAATTCGAGCGGGGCTTGCTTTGATGCAATATGCGTCCTACCTCGTGGTATGGCGTAGATGCAATGCAAACTCACGCTACTCCAAAGGGAAAACCCGAAATGTAAAGACAATACTGAAAGGGAAATAACAGAAGGGAAATAACCGAAGGGAAATAACTGAAGGGAAATAACCGAAGGGAGATATGTATATAGCTTATGTATATGAGCCCTTACTCGGGTCTTGAAAATAAGAGCGAAGGCTCAATGTGGGTGCGTGCTTGAATTGAAAGACTTACAGACACGACATGAAATTAAACCCAAATATAAATTGCAGTATGGCCTTGACTAAGGTCTTGGGAGTAAGAGCGAAGGCTCAATGTGTGTGAGAGTGCTTGAATTGAAGTATTACACACACGACATAAATGAAACCCAAATATAACTGCAATAAGGCCTTTACTAAGGTCTTGGGAGTAAGAGCGAAGGCTCAATGTGTGTGAAAGTGCTTGAATTAAAAGACTTACTCACACGACATGAAATGAAACCCAAATAGTATAGGTCGGCCCTTACTTGGGTCTTTCAAATAAGAGCGAAAGCTCAATGTGTGTGAGAGTGCTTGAATTGAAAGACAACGCACCCAACTTAAACAAAAACCCTTCGAAAATGAAAGTATATATGTACACTTATATATTAGGGGCTGATTAGGCCCGTGTGTGTTCAAAATCGTGCACGACTAAGAGAGTGCACGTGTGTGGTTGTGCCAAGCCACGTTATTACAAGCGGGGGGAGACTATGCTCCGTTATTACAACCCCGTATCAAATTGAATCTCAAGCAAGTATACAACTAAGGACCGAGTTTAGACACTTACGAGTAGCTGGTCCGTAGAGGTCTTGCTTGGGCGTGGACTTGGCTTTGGGCTGCAAACGGGAGCTCCGCGAAGGTAGGTGATCAAAGGTGTTGGCCGGCTGCAAGTGGGGCGCGGGATAGGTGCCTCGAAGGTGGCCGGTGGCAAGTAGATGGCGTCTCCAAGTAGGGGGTTTAAAGTGGCTGAATGAGTGGGTTCTTAGGGTCACTAGGGAGTTTTGAGTTTAGGGAAACTGGACCTAAAAGGTGAGCTAGTGGGAAGGCCGAATAGGACACCTAGGGGAAGGCCGAATGGGAAAGGATGGCTAGGTAGTGGCCGGCAGTTTGGGCTATGCTGGGTTCGGCTAGGTTAAAGTGGTGGTGGCAAAAGGGCTGAGATGAAGGTAGGATGGGTGGCTAAGAGTGGAGAGGTGGAAGAGAGGGGCTTTGAGGGAGTTTGGGGTACTTACCGAATGGGGAGAGGTGGCGGATGGAGTGGGAAGCAGGCGGGCAGGTGGTTGTTGGCTGGTTCGGTTGGGTGGAGGTGATAGCGTCCGGCTGAGGGGTGGTGGTGGTGGATGGAAGGGGAAGGTGGCGGAGCAGGTGGCGGCTGGTGGAGCAGATGGAGCAGGCAGAGGTGGGGAGTGGTCCCGGCTGGGTGAGAGAAGGGAGAAGGAGAGGGCCCGGCTGGGTGAGAGGGTGGTTCCCACTTGGAAAACCCGCCCACAAGGAGGGGGGTTTAAATAGGGGATGGGTAGGTCGGTTAGGGCTGGGCTGAGGGTAGTGGTTAGGTGGTTTAGGTAGGGTGGTATGTAGATAAGGTGGGCTGGAAAGGGTTTGGGCCAGATATTTTAAAACTAGGGGTTTGGGTAAATCGTGGGCTAAGGGTGGTTTAGGGGTTTAGGGCTAGGTTAGGTGGTTGGGTTTTAGGGTGAGGTTTAGTGAGCTAGGTTAGGTGATTAGGCTAGGTTTAGGGTAGGATTAGGGAAATTAATCTAGGTTTAGGGAAGGATTAGGGAAGTGGGTTAGGTGATTAGGTTGAGATTAGGACGGGATTAGGGAAGTGGGTTAGGTGATTAGGTTCAGATTAGGGGTGGATTAGGGGTTTAGGCTAAGTTTAGGCATTTTGGGCTAGGTTTAGGTGAAGGAGCTCCCTTAGCATGGCCCATAGACCTTGATCACCCCATGTTGGTGCAGCCCTAGGTTAGGTTTTAGCTAATTACAAGCTTAAACCCACTCAATTAGGCTAACCCACATGATTAACCCAAACTTGACACACAAGTCAAGCTTAATACAACACTCTTGATATTTTTCACCCCCACTCTCTCTCATGCCCAATATCCCATGTGAATTTCAAGTGGGCCCCACCTCCATTTATGAGAAGGTGATGTGGGCCATGGATATGGATATTGGATTGGATCTCTGGATCCAAATCCAAATCCAAGTCCACATATGGGTTTGGATTGGAATCTGGATATATATGGTCCAGATCCAATCCAAACTGAACTCTGACTCCTTCGAGCTGGGTTCGAAACGGACGATTCGTGCGGGGCCTGACAGCATCAGTACTCCGTCTGCGTTGGGTCTTCGCCAACATAGTCGTCCGCCTCCATTTCTGCCTTCCGGAGATGACTTCAAATGTTATTTTGATAAGAACAGGGTCTTGGACGTTCGAGATCCTGGGGTATGAATCAGATACAAGAGTTGCTGTGCCGGGCTCAATATGTGCTCCGATTCCGGGCTCTTCTTGGCTCTCCTGGTCCTGTCTTGATCGGGTCAAGCCACTTCGGGGTTTCAAAACGTGTTTTAAAAGGGTTTTCAAAAGCCATATTATATGTTTTAGAAAGATAAAGTTTAAAACATATGTACAGGGTTGTTTGGAAGGCTCCTGGGTTTCCAAACTCAAAATGGCCCTTTGGGGCTGCTTTTACGAAACCAGGTTTGTTTTAAGGAATTCGTGGGATTTCGGGGTGTTTACAGTACCCAAGCCACCCGGCCAGTTATACCCTTTTACTTAAACCACCCCGTAGTCACCCCTTAGCTCCACCTTCCATAGAGCCTTCCCTACGCCTTAGTCCCTCTTTAAACACCTCAGCCCGAGGCACCACAACAACACCATCCCATTCAGCCGGCAAGTCCCCAAGGCGCCACACCCGTGCTCCTTTGTCACCCGGCCACACACCCTTGCCGTGCCATTCCGAGGAGCTCCCTCTTGCAGCCCAAGGCGACGCCCAAGCCCAAGCTCAAGCAAGTCACCTCCGGACCAGCTATAAGTAAGTGCCTAACTCGGTCCTCATATGTAGACTGGCTTAAGTTAAATTAAATTTGATACGAGGTTGTAATAACGGAGCATCGTCTCCCCCCGCTTGTAATAACGTGGCTTGGCACACCCACACACAAGTGCACTTGAGCCTACCTCGCTCTTAGTCGTGCACGATTTTGAACACACACGGGCCTAATCAGCCCTTAAGATATAAATTTATTTATATACTTTAAGTTGTGTGGGGTTTTGCTTAAGTTGTGTGTGTTGTCTTTTAATTCTCGCACTCACACACATTGAGCTTTCGCTCTTATTTGCAAGACCCAAGTAAGGGCCGTGTTATATTTCCCTTGGGTTTAATTTCATGTCGTGTGTGTAGTACTTCAATTCTCGCACTCACACACATTGAGCTTTCGCTCTTACTCCCAAGACCTTAGTTAAGGCCATATTGCAATTTATATTTGGGTTTAATTTCATGTCGTATTTGTAGTATTTCGATTCTTGCACTCACACACATTGAGCTTCCGCTCTTATTCCCAAGACCTTAGTTAAGGCCATATTGCAATTAATATTTGGGTTTCATTTAAGTCGTGTGAGTTGTCTTTCAATATATACACAACACCCACGCAACACGTTGGCGACCTTCGGGCCCATATATATTATAAGTATTTCTCTTTCGTCTATGTCTTTAAGATTTGGGTTTTAAGGTTCAGCAGTGTGCGTAGTCTTTACATATATACACGGCACACACTTGCACTATTTAGCCTTTCCGCTCTTAAGATATAGCCATATTTCCCTTTTGCAATTTCCCTTCCGCAATTTTCCTTCGGCAATTTACATTACAAGTCATTTCCCTTCGGCATTATCTTTTAAATTCGGGTTTTCCCTTTGGAGTTGCGTGAGTTTGCATTGCATATACGCCATACCATGAGTTAGGACGCATATTGCATCAAAGCAAACCCCATACTCCCGCTCAAAGTCGCCACACTTAGGCTGAGTGTTCATAACACACACCTAGTTGGCCCAAAAAGGGATAAAAAGAAAGACTTAGGCACGTGCAAATCCACGTGAAATAAAAACTGAAAATCATACAAAACAACCCGAATCAAACACCTCAAACGCGTTTTCGTAGGTTCTTATATTCCAAAACTCGATTTTTAAAAGCGTACAGACTGACCCTTGCGCATCGGTGCAAGAAGGTCTGCGACGATAAGAGTTTGCTTGCTCATAGTCGCCACGTTAGGAGTCAGGTTTAAAAATTTCTCTTCGCTAGTTTAAGTAAGCTAGTTGGCACGCCCTTTTGCTTAATTAGAACTTAGACACACGAAAAGGTTCGCTTCAGGCCTAAAAACCAGGAGCGGGAATTTTTTGCATCTACAGATATGAATGGCGTGCCCATGCACTTGACATGGATGACACTTCCTAACATGATCGTGGCAATCCTTTTTCAGGGTGGACCAAAAATAGCCCACTCTAAGTATTTTCATTGCCATCATGTTGGCATTAACATGACCTCCACATTCTCCATCATGGAACTCATGCATCACAGTCCTAGTCTCCTCTAGATCGACATATCTAAGTAGGATGCCGTAAAGCTTTTCTTATATAGAACCCCACCTAGAATCGTGGATCGAGTCGAAATTTTGCAGATGAATGCCTTATCTTTGGATGTGGCATCCTCGGTGAATCCCCTATTTTCTAGAAATCGTTTGATATCATAAAACCAAGGTTTTTCAATTGAATCTGGGTTATTTTGGCAAATATCCAGATCGTGTGTGGATGGGTTGGGCGCATGCCATATTTCTAAAGATCGGGTCCCTGAAATGGGATCGACCATTAGGGTTGAACCCAAGGAGAGAGGGCATCGGCAATGCCATTATCCTCTCTTCCTACGTGTGTGAGTTTACACGATTGGAATGACTCAACCAATCGAGTGGCCAACCCGTGATATGGAAGGAGTTTTTCGTTACGCACTTGCCAAATTTTCAAAACTTGGTTTATGACAAGGAGCGAATCTCCAAAGACCTCGATGCATGATGCCCCTAGAGTTTTCGAAATCCTTAAGCCTTGTATGAGTGCTTCATACTCAATTATGTTGTTGGAACATTCAAAATCTAAGCGGATTGCTATGGGAATCTCGCCCTTTTCAGGGGAGATGAGGATGACCCCAGCACCAGCCCCTCGTTGGTTTCGTGCCCCATCGAAGTGCATCTTGCACACTTGATTTTCGAAAGAATTTGCCAAAATGTGGTTTTGAAAATGGTTTTGTAATATGCCTTCATTAGGCATTTCATCAAGTGTGGGATATGCATCCTCTAGGGAGAACTCAGCCACGTAGTCAGCTAGGGCTTGCCCCTTAATGGAGATCTGGTGATGGTATTTCAGGTCATACTCCATTAGAAGGAGTTGCCATTTACCCAATCTATCAGTGAGAATGGGTTTTTCAAACAAGTGCTTGATTGGATCAAGCTTGGACACTATCCAGATCTCATGATCTAGGAAATAGTGTCGAAATTTCTGGCAGGCCCAAACTAGGGCCAAGCACTCTTCTCCATGGCTTGATAATTTCTTTCGTAAGCCAAGAGAGTTTTCGAAATATAATAGATGGCATACTCCTTATGGGTGTCATCCTCGTATTGAGCTAATAGAGCTCCCAAAGCATTCGCATGCATAGAAATGTAAAGCAAAAGAGGTTTTCCTTGCTTCGGAGGATTCAAAATAGGGGGTTAACCAGGTATGCCTTCAGTCCCTCGAAGGAATTCTGGCAGTCGTCATCCCATGAAAATTTTGTGCCCTTCCTCAACAGTTTGTTGAAGGGTCTGCATCTATTCGCCAGATTTGATATAAATCGGTGAACAGATTGTAATCAACCTTGGAGGCTATGGATTTGTGCTAGATTGGAGGGTGGAGCCATGTCTATGATGGCTCGACACTTAGAGGGGTCGACTTCTATACCCCTTTGGCTCACCATAAAGCCTAGAAGCTTTCCAGACTCTACCTCGAATACACATTTTTTAGGGTTTAGCTTTACTTTGTAAAGCCTAAGCCTTTCAAAAATCTTTTGCAAACATTTGATATGAGTGCATCGGGTTTTGGATTTTGCCAAGAGATCATCTACATACACTTCTACGAGCTCATGAATCGGATCATGGAAGATCATGGTCATGGCTCTCTGGTATGTTGCGCCGGCATTTTTCAAACCAAAGGGCATGAATGTATAGCAGTACGTGCCCCACGGGGTTGTGAATGCGGTCTTACCCTGATCTCGTGGACTTAATTTAATTTAGTTATACCCTGAATAGCCATCCATAAACGAAAACATTTCATGATTTGCAGTACTATCGACTATCAAATCTATGTTCGGTAAAGGATAATTATCCTTTGGAGTGGCTTTATTCAGGTTTCTGAAATCGATGCATATTCGAATTTTCCCATTAGTTTTTCAAACTACAACGATGTTTGATAACCAATTAGAATACACAATGGCTTTTAGCAGATCTTCTAAACCCACTTTGACTTGCGTGTGTACATTCGAGTGTATTTTCCTAACCTTCTCCTTTATGGGTTTTACATCCGCATCTAAGGGAAGACGATGTTTGACAATACTGGGGTTTATGCCCGGCATGTCTTCATACGTCCATGCAAACACATCTAGGTAGGTTCGTAGAAATGCAATGAATGCTGATCTTTCATGCTCATGCAAACATGCGCCTATCTTGATGAGTTTGGGATTGGAATCACTCCCTAGGTTTACTTCTATGAAATTTCCTCCTACTGAATTGGAAGGTCTTTCAAAATCGAGAATTTTATGAAATTCTGGGAACTTAGAAGTGGGATCTTCCTCAAGGGGATCCACTTCTGGGCTTCGATCATTCTCGTGGGTTATAGACCCGAGGGAATTTGATACGTGAGTTTTTAAAAGAACTGGTTTTACACTTGGAATTTCAATCGATTTTGAAATTTTTGGTCTGGCTATGCAGACGACGTTCCTTTCAAAACCCTTTTCTTTTTCCAAAGTCTTACCAGGAGCAGCTATGTACAAAATCTTTTTGGTATTTTGTAGATTTTCAATTTTTTTGGGTTTTTGCAAAACAAGAACTTTAGGAACTATACAAACTACTCTATTTTCAAGTTTTTGATTTTTCAATATTTTTGGTTTTTGCAATTTTTCCATTTTTTTGATTTTGAGTTTTTCAAATGTTTTTGTATTTTTATAAAAGGGATCTTCCATCATACCTACAAAGGGAAAACGCTATAGGTTAGACTCGAAATAAGAGGTCTAAATCGTAGGTTTCTTCTAGGGTAGGCTCCAGGGCACCCTTGACCCAGGTGATCACAGGGAGTGGCTCTGGCGGTATTTTGAGAGTATAGCCGATCCCATATCGGCTTGGGTTGGCCCTAGGAAGGATTGGTTCTAGGAGACCCTGGTTTTGTGCCCCTAGACTTTTATAGGGCGTATAGCCCATGTTCAACAGCATGTTCCACGATTTTTTGTTTTTTGAAAAATTAGAGTATAAATCGTGGTCTTGGAAATTGTTGTCGTCCATATCATGCACATATGGCTTTTTGTCCAGGGGTTTTGGAAATAAGGGATGCTTGGATCTTCCTAGAAGGGTCAGGATTGGGAGGGGGCCAGCTTTGAGCGGTCCCCTGACGTATACGACCTTTCTAGGACTTTCTAACACGAGCCTTGGCGGCTCAACCATGGTCTGCCCCAAGTTAGCCTCATGGGCCTGGGAACTCGACAAACAAGGGGAGTTTATGATCCCTTGAAGCTGTGGGTGACTCTCACCTAGGATCACCACGACTTGATCCCTGAAAGGGATCGTGACACACCTGTGGAAGGTGGATGGCACAGCGCACAAGCTGTGTATCCAGGGCCTTCCCAACAACAGGTTATAATGGGGGTGGATGTCCAAGACATGAAACACCCCCGTGTGTGTGATCCCTCCCATTTTCATCGGGAGTTCGATCGATCCTAAAGGCCTAGATGCATTCCCATCGTATCCAGTGATAACGATGGGGCTTGGGTTTACAGAAGTCAAGGTGACTCCGATTTGGTACGATACATGAAGTGGAAGAATGTTGAGCCCTCATCCCCCATCGACTAGGCACCTGTCCAGAGAGTGGTTATTCAGAACCACCTCGATATGTAGGGCCTAGTTGTGGGACTCGTAGTGTCTATCTACATCATCTTCCGAGAAAGTGATGGGCGATTTGGCTCCTATTAATGCCACTTGGTCAGACAAGGATTCCAAACTTATGTTCGAACTAACCTTGGCTCCTTCTAGAATTTTCTCTAGCACGAGTCTATGCCTAGGCGAAGTTTCTATAAGCTCTAGGATAGACATGTGGATAGGAATCTTTGAAAGATGGTTTTCGAAATCATAAGGATTTAGGACGACTTTCCCCTTGTTTGCTTTTGGCAGAACTCCAAGAATACATGCTTTTGAGGGGCCAGGCACACTGACCACCTTTTTAGCACTTTATAGGTGTGAGGGTTGATAGATCCTCCCGGATCTTTTCACTTCTCCCACGACCAACCTAGGGTTCGCACTTAAATTGGCTCTAATCGTGAGTTTTGGAGCACCTTGGATTTTTAAAACTGGTTTAGTCGAGGATTCAGCTCTTGGTGGTCCCCGGATGATTACTTGGGCGGGTTTCTTGTAAAGTACAAGAGTAGACGCACAAGTGGATCGACCAGACAGATGAATGCGCTAGATGTTTCGAAAAGGTGATGGTACATACCTCCTTTCCTTTCCCACTGCTACTGGCGTGCTTGGGAAAGGGTTCTTTAAAGATAGCTTGAGTTGGCTCAAGTTCCGCAGTGACCTGGAGTCGGCTCTCCGCTATCAAGTTCTCGATCTTGTTTAAAAGGGAGAAACAACGCTTTGTATCATGGCCTTTAAGCCGATGATACTTACAAAAGTAGTTTAAATATCCCCCTTTGGAAGTGACTCCCTCGAGGATTTCGGGGAGTTCAATCATGCCCTGGACAAGTAGGAGGTCTAGGACCTCCGACACAGGTTGCCCTAGCGGAGTGTACTCCCGTTTTTCAATAGGTTTTTGGAAGTTTCTCTCCCTTTTGTTTTCTAATTTTTCAAAATTTTTCGAAGTGCCTGCCAGACCTGGATCCACCCGGACATTGGCGATTTTATGGGGCTTTGCCCCTTTGTCCATCGTGGGTAGCCCATAAGTGATGGGCTTCTCCAAGCGGGTTTTGGAAATGGCACTTCCTTTCCATAAGTGATCGTATATCCCTTTCTTCAAATTGGTTTCTGTAGACGCAGAAAATTTCCGCTTCATGGTTCTTTAGGCCTGGAGGGAACCTTTTCGTGTGCCTAAATCCTATTTAAACAAACAAGGCGTGCCAGCTAGCTTACTTAAGCTAGCAAAGATATATTTAAAACCTGACTTCTAACGTGGCGACTGTGAGCAAGCAAGCTCTTGTCGTCGTAGACCTTCTTGAACCGATGCGCAAGGGTCAGTCTGTACGCTTTTAAAGATCGAGTTTTTGGATAGGACCTACGAAAGCGGTTTGAGGTGTTTGATTCAGGTCTTTTTAGTATGATTTTCAGATTTTAGATCACGTGGATTTGCACGTGCCTAAGTCTTTCTTTTTATCCCTTTTCGGGCCACCTAGGTGTGTGTTATGAACACTCCACTAAGATGTGGCGACTTTGAGCAGGAATATGGGGTTTGCTTTGATGCAATATGCGTCCTAACTCATGGTATGGCGTATATGCAATGCAAACTCACGCTACTCCAAAGGGAAAACCCGAATTTAAAAGACAATACCGAAGGGAAATGACTTGAAATGGAAATTGCCGAAGGGAAATGACTTGTAATGTAAACGCCGAAGGGAAATTGCAAAAGGGAAATACGGCTATATCTTAAGAGCGAAAAGGCTCAATTGTGCAAGTGTGTACCGTGTATATATTGAAAGACTACGCACACAGCTGAACCTTAAAACCCGAATTGAAAAGACATAGCCAAAAGAGAAATACGTATATAGTATATATGAGCCCTTACTTGGGTCCTACCAATAAGAGCGAAGGCTCAATGTGGGTGCGTGTGAAAATGTAAAGACAACACACACGACTTCAAATGAAACCCAAATATAAATTGCAATATGGCCTTAACTAAGGCCTTGGGAATAAGAGCGAAAGCTCAATGTGTGTGAGTGCTTGAATTGAAGTACTACGCACACAACATGAAATTAAACCCAAATAGAAATTGCAATATGGCCTTAACTAAGGTTTTGGGAGTAAGAGCGGAGTACACTCCTACTCGCCCAGGAAATTGCAACATGAAAAAAAAGAAAATAAAAGGGAGAAAAGTTTTCAAAAACCCTTTGAAAGACGGCAGTACACTCCGCTGGGGCAACCTGTGTCGGAGGTCCTAGACCTCCTACTCGCCCAGGGCATGATTGAACTCCCCGAGATTACCGAGGGAGTCACTTCAAAGAGAGGATTCTTAAACAGATTCTGCAAGTATCATCGGCTCAAAGGAAATGATACAAGGCGGTGTTTCTCCCTCCTGAATAAAATTGAGAACTTGATAGCAGAAGGCCGGCTCCATGTCGCTAAAGAACCTTAGCCTGCCCAAGCTATCTTCAAAGAACCCTTCCCCAAGCACGCAAGTACTAGTGGGAAGGGAAAAGAGGTATGTGCTCTCACGATTTTGAAGAGTCTAGCGCATGCATGTGAGTCTGGTTTGTCTACTTGTGCATCTACTCTCATACTTTATAAAAAACTCGCCCAAGTAGTCATCCGGGGACCACAAAGAGTTTCATCCTCGGTTAAACCAGTTTTAACAATTCAAGGTGCTCCAAATCTCTCAATTAGAGCCATATTAAGTGCGAAACCTAGGTAAATCGTGAGGGAGGTAACAAGATCCGGGAGGATCTTCCAACCCCCACATCTGCAAAGTGCTAAAAAGGTGGTCAGTGTGCCTGGCCTCTCGAAAGCATGTATTCTTAGAGTTCCACCAAAAATGGACAAAGGAAATGTCGTTTTAAAGGTATATGATTTCGAAAATCATCTTTCAAAGATTCCTATCAACATGTTCATCCTAGAGCTAATACAAACTTCGCCTAGGCATAGACTAGTGTTAGAGAAAATTCTAGAAAGAGCAAAGGTTCGTTCGAACATAACCCCAGAATCCTTATCCAAACAAGTGGCCTCCATAGGAGCAAAAAAGCCCATCGTATTCTCGAAAGACGATATAGAAAGACCCTACGAATCCCATAACCAGGCCCTACATATCGAGGTGGTTCTAAATAACCACTCTCTGGATAGGTGCCTTGTCGATAGGGGAGGAGGGCTCAACATCTTTCCACTTTATGTGATAAACCAAATCGGAGTCACCTTGACATCCGTGAACCCAAGCCCCATCGTCATCACTAGATACGATAGGAATGCATCTAGATCGCTAGGATCTATCGAACTCCTCATGGAAACGGGAGGGATAGCACACACGGGGGTGTTCCATGTTCTGACATCCACCCCCATTATAACCTGTTGTTGGGAAGGCCTTAGATACACAGCTTGTGTACTCTGTCATCAACCTTCCACAGGTGTGTCAAAATCCCTTTTAGGGACAAAATCATAGTGATCCTAGGTGAAAGTCATCCTCAACTTCAAGGGGTCATAAATTCCCCTTGCTTATCAAGTTCCCAGACCCACGAGGTAAAACTGGGGCAGACCATGCTCGAGCCACCAAGGCTCACTTTGAACAACCCTAGGAAGGTCGTGTATGTGAGGGGCCCACCCAAGGCTGGCCCCCTCAAAGTTCTGACCATTTTGGGAAAACCCAAGAATCCCCTATTTCTAAAACCCCTGGACAAAAAGCCCTATGTGCATAACATAGACGACATCAAGTTCCAAGACCACGATTTATACTAAACTTTTTCTAAAAACAAAAAATCATGGAACATGCTGTTAAATATAGGTTATTTGCCATATAAGAGTCTGGGGGCACAAAATCAGGGTCTCTTAGAACTCATACTACCTAGGGCCAATCCAAGCCGATATGGGATTGACTATACTCCCAGAATACCACCAAAACCACCCCCTATGACCACCTGGGTCAAGGGTGCCTTGGAGCCTATCTTAGAAGAAACCTACGATTTAGACCTCCTATTCAGAGTCTAACCTATAGTGTTTCCCCTTTGTAGGTATGATGGAAGATCCCTCAATCAAAAATAAAAAAACATTTGAAAAACTCAAAATCCAAAAAATAGAAAAATTATAAAAGCCAAAAACATTGGAAAATGAAAAACTCGAAAAAAGAGTAGTTTGTATAGTTCCCAAAGTACTCGTTTTACAAAAACACAAAAAAATTGAAAATTTACAAAATTCCAAAAAGATTTTGTACATAGCTGCAACTAGTAAGGATTTGGAAAAGGAAAAGGATTTCGAAAGAAACGTTATCTACATAACCAGACCAAAAATTTCGAAGTTAATAGAAATTCCAAGTGTGAAACCAGGTCTTTTAAAAATCCATGCATCAAATTCCCTAGGATCTATAAGCCACGAGAATGATCAAAGCCCAGAGGTGGATCCCCTTGAGGAAGATCCCACTTCTGAGCTCCCAGAATTTCATATAATTCTCGATTTTGAAAAACCTTCAAATTTAGTAGGAAGAGATTTCAGAGAGATAAACCTAGGGAGTGATTCAAATCCCAAACTCATTAACGTAGGCGCATGTTTGTCATCATTCATTGCATTTCTAAAAACCTACTTAAATGTGTTTGCATGGACGTATGAAGACATGCCGGGCATAGACCCGAGTCGAACATCGTCTTCCCTTAGATACAGATGTAAAGCCCATAAAGCAAAAGCTTAGGAAAATACATCCGAACGTACACGCTCAAGTCAAAGAGGGTTTAGAAGATTTATAAAAAGCCGAATTTATAAAACCCATTGTGTATTCTGATTGGTCATCCAATATAGTTGTTGTTCAAAAAACTAATGGGAAGATTCGAATATGCATCGATTTTAGAAACCTAAATAAAGCCACTCCAAAGGATAATTATCCTTTACCAAGCATAGATTTGATAGTCGATAGTACTGCAAATCACGAAATGTTTTCGTTTATGGATGGCTATTCAAGGTATAACCAAATCAAACTAAGCCCACGAGATCAGGGTAAGACCGCTTTCACAACCCCGTGGGGCACGTACTGCTATACAGTCATGCCCTTTGGTTTGAAAAATGCCGGCTACACATACCAAAGAGCTATGACCACGATCTTCCATGATCAAATTCATGAGCTCGTAGAGGTATATGTGGATGATCTCTTGACCAAATCTAAAACTCGATGCACTCATATCGAATGTTTACAAAAGATTTTCGAAAGGCTTAGACTTTACAAAGTAAAGCTAAACCCTCAGAAATGCGTGTTCGGAGTAGAATCCGGAAAGCTCTTAGGCTTTATGGTAAGCCAAGCGGGTATAAAAGTTGACCCATCTAAGTGTCGAGCCATCATAGACATGGCTCCACCCTCCAATCTCACACAGATTCGTAGCCTCCAAGGTCGACTCCAATCTATTCGCAGGTTTATCTCAAACCTAGCAACTAGATGCGAACCCTTCAACAAATTGTTGAGAAAGGGCACGAAATTTTCATGGGATGACGACTGCCAGAAGTCATTTGAAAGACTAAAGGCATACTTAGTTAATCCCCCTACTTTAAATCCTCCAAAGCAAGAAAAACCTCTTCTACTTTACATTTCTATGCATGCGAATGCCTTGGGAGCTTTGTTAGCTCAATACGAGGATGATACCCACAAGGAGTATGCCATCTATTATACTTCGGAAACTCTCTTGGCTTATGAAAGGAATTATCAAGCCATGGAGAAGACATGCTTGGCCCTAATTTGGGCCTGCCAGAAATTTTGACACTATTTCCTAGATCATGAGATCTGGATAGTGTCCAAGCTTGATCCAATCAAGCATTTGTTCGAAAAACCCATTCTCACTGGTAAATTGGGCAAATGGTAACTCCTTCTAATGGAGTATGACCTGAAATACCATCATCAGATCTCCATTAAGGGGCAAGCCCTAGCTTACTACGTGGCTGAGTTCCCCCTAGAGGACGCATATCCCACACTTAATGAAATGCTTGATGAAGGCCTATTACAAAACCAATTTCAAAACCACATTTTGGCAAATTCATTCGAAAACCAAATGTGGAAAATGCACTTCGATGGGGCACGAAACCAACGAGGGGCTGGTGCCGGGGTCATCCTCATATCCCCTGAAAAGGGCGAGATACCCATAGCAATTCGCCTAGATTTCGAATGTTCCAACAACATAGCAGAGTATGAAGCACTCATATAAGGCTTAAGGATTTCGAAAACTCTAGGGGCATCATGCATCGAGGTCTTTGGAGATTCACTCCTCGTTATAAACCAAGTTTTGAAAATTTGGCAAGTGCGAAATGAAAAACTTCTTCCATATCACGAATTGGCCACTCGATTGGTTGAGTCCTTCTAGTCGTGTACACTCACACACGTAGGAAGAGAGGATAATGGCATTGCCGACGCCCTCTCCTCCTTGGGTTCAGCCCTAAGGGTCAATCCCACTTTGGGAACCCGATCCTTAGAAATATGGCATGCGCCCACTCCATCCACACACGATTTGGATATTTGCCAAAATAATCCAGATTCTGTTGAAAAACCATGGTTCTATGACATCAAATGTTTTCTAGAAAATGGGGGATTCGCTGAGAATGCCACATCCAAAGATAAGGCATTCATCCGGAAAATTTCTACCCAATACACGATTTTGCGTGGGGTTTTGTATAAAAATAGTTTTACCGGCATCTTACTAAGATGTGTCGACCTAGAGGAGGCTATGACTGTTATGCATGAATTCCACGATGGAGAATGTGGAGGTCATGTTAATGCCAACATGATGCCAACGAAAATACTTAGAGCGGGCTATTTTTGGTCCACCCTAAAAAAGGATTGCCACGATCATGTTAGGAAGTGTCATCCATGTCAAGTGCATGGGCACGCCATTCATATCCCATCATCTTCATTGTATTCTGTGGTCAGCCCCTGGCCATTTACCATGTGGGCATTTGATATCGTAGACCCGATATTTCCAAAGGCATCGAATGGGCATAGGTTCATTTTAGCAGCCACTGAATACTTCTCCAAATGGGTCGATGCCATCTCCCTTACCAACGTACAGGGGCAACATGTAGTGGCTTTCATTAGGAAGAATATCTTGGCTCGATTTGGAGTTCTAAGAGACCTTGTGTCTGATAATGGCACCCCATTCAAAAATGAGTGGATGGTCAAGTTGTGCAACACCTATGGCATAACTCACCACTTCTCCTCGCCCTACTATCCTCAAGGCAACGGCCAAGCCAAAGCCACGAATAAGACTCTCATTAGCATAATTGAGAAGACTTTAGAGAAGGGTAGGACATGGCATCAGAGAAGCTGGATGAAGCCTTATGGGCTTATAGGACTTCCATCCGGACTCCCATGAATGCCACGCCATTTGAGTTGGTCTATGGCACAAACGTCATTCTCCCCATTCATACAAAGCTGCATTCATTCCATACATCCATTGCACTCGACCTCTCCCTAGAGACGCTTCAGCATGCTAGGATGGCCGAACTATATTTATTAGATGAGAGGCAACTCCTTGCTATAGATCATGCTCATGCATACCGACAAAGGATAGCCCAACAGTACGACAAACATATGAAACCTCGCCATTTTGAAGTGGGAGATGTGGTTTTAAAAATCATCCACTATTGTGGCCCACATCCACTTGGAAAGTGGCGCCCCAAATGGGATGGACCCAATGTTGTGCGGGCAACCACCACGAACAACTCATATTGGTTGATCGATGTAGAAGGTAGGAATTTAGCAGATCCTATCAATGTTCAATACTTAAAGAAGTATTATGTGTAGGGTTTGGGTTAAATTCCCATTTTCGAAAATTCTTAGGGATAGCTGCTTTGAAACCTCAAAAGTAAGGTTTAAAGGCAAATTGTGTAACCCTGAGCGAGAGAATTCGCACTTGTGAAAGAGTGGAGTTTTCCAAATACGTAGTTACATTTCAAAATCCTTCTTCTTACAAAGAAAGGCCTAGTTCAATATAGCAAGATACTTGCAAGTAGTACGTGCTATTTCTAAATAGGTTGATCTGGAATGGATCAAGTGTGACCTTGGGATAAGTCCTCCCCTCTTCTCTTCTCCTGCCAAAAGGAAAATATGGACAAAAGCAAAGGGAAATCCCCTCCAAAATCTCTTTCCCAAAGAAAGAAACATGAATCAAAAAGAAAAATTCGATTCTCTTATGGAAAAGAGGGATTAAAGAAAAAATACTCCCAAAGGGAGACCCTCTACGAAAAAAAAAAAAGGAAGAAAAGGCTAAAAAGCTCAAAAAAGAGCAGTTTTCTGCCTTCTATGCCTCAAACCACGGGACGCTTCAGAAGGGACCGTGGTATCTCTTTCCCATCCCCCTGGCTTATCCCAAGTAAAACATGGTTCATTTCGAGGAATCCTAAAGTAAAAATAGGATTTACTTACTTGAATTTCATTTTGTTTAAGGATTCGACATTTCGAGTAAGGCGTAGGAATTTTGAAATATAGCTTGTTTTCTTATAAAACCACCCCGCTAGATTAGCGAGTATCAAGACTCAAGCAAAGGCAAACGCGAAGAGCTCGAGATCCTTAGGATTGAGGCTAAAAAACAGTTTTCCTTTTTGTAAATAGATTTTGAAAATCAAACATCGAGCAACATAGGGCCCATTCACTTGGAGTAGCAGATCTTCGTATGTCTCAAGAGTTCGACCATGCCATCTGGTCTCTGGGAGGTCGCCATTCTTGGCGTCTCATCCATGTCATGCAAGTGCACATCCACGCATGAACACTTGCATAGCATGATCCCGTTTAGGACCAGAAATCATAAAAAGTTTTTCCCTTTGGCGTGCTATCTCCTCCTACCAGGTTTAAAAGAGAGATTTTGCTCAAAAATTGGAACGATCCCATATTTTCCTGGATAGATTTAGGTAGACATTGAAAGGGGTGTTGTCGTCTTTGCCATTATCCAAATAAATATGGATAATGCCAAAGAGGGGCATCTGTAAACACCCAAAAATCCCATGATTTTCTCAAATATGCCTGGTTTTGCAAAAGCAGCCCCAAAGGGCTATTTTGAGTCTGAAAACCCAAGAGCCTTCCAGATAACCCTGTACATATGTTGAAACCATATATACGTTTTAAAACTGTATACATATAGTTTTAGACCTTAAAATGTGTTTTGAAACCCCGAAAGCAGCTTGGCCTGACGAAAGGAGGACCGAAAAGGCAAAGGAGAGCCCGGACCTGGAGCATGCTTCAAGAATAGTACATCAACTCTCGTATCAAAATCATCCCCAAATTCTCAGACATCCAAGCCCTAGATATCATAAATTTGCTCAAAATGAACTCCGAAAGGTGAGAAGAGCGAACGACAATGTTGGCGAAGACCCAACGCATGACGGAGTACTGATGAAGTCAGGCCCCGCATAAACCGTCCGTTTCGAAACGGCATGAAAGAATAAAAAAATTAGATTTGGACCGGATCTGGACCATATATATCCATATCCAAACCCAATATATATTTGGATTTGGATCCCAAGATCCAAAACCAATATCTACATCCATAGCCCACATCACCTTCTCATAAATAGAGGTGAGGGGCCCACACCATTTCACGTGAAAAGCTTGGGTAGAGAGAGAAAAAGGGTGATAAAGTATGAGTGAGAAAGTTGGTAGGCTTGACTTTTGGTCAAGGGTGGGTTAACCTTGTGGGTTTAGCCTAGAGTGTGGGTTTAAGCTTGTATGCACCTATACCTAACCTAGGGTTGCACCAACTTGGGCATGGCTGCAAATGGAGCAAGGGACCGGCGCCAAGGAGGGTTCCTAAACCTAGCCCTAAGCTAGCCCACCTCACCTAGCCATCTCCCCTAAAACCAAAGCCAAACCTAGCCATTCTCACCCAAAACCGCCCCAACCTCACCTAGCTAGACCACCTAGACCCTAACCAACTAAGCCTAAACCCACCTTAGTGCACCTAATTCAACCCCTAACCACTAAGTCTCAGCCCACCTAACCGACCTACCCTAAACCACTAACCAGCTCCCCCTAACCGACCTACCCCAAACCACTTCCCATGCCCACCTTATTACAAATATCTGGCCCATACCCCCCTAACCGACCCATCCCATTTCCAGCCTATAAAGACCCCCCTTCCTTGCGGGTTCCACTGGCTCCCCTCCACTCTCACCCCCACTCCCTCAAGCTCCAAGGACCTACCATTTCACTGCCACTCCTTCCACCCGGCCACCACCTCTCCACTTCAACCGACTCCACCATCTTCCATCTTCGGCGAGGAGCTCCACCCTTCGGCTGCCACTCTTCTTCCACTACCAGCCAACCACCACTTTCATCCACCAGCACCACCTCCATTCACGGTTAGTACCCCACCTCAACCCCATCTAACCCTTCACCTCCTTCTTTCCCAGCCGCACACTCCCATCCATTCGCCAACCTTCATCCTTCCCTTCTCCCTTACATCCAGCCGACCTACACCATACCCCACTACCTTCCCTCAACATCACCCACCTTAGCTCCTAGCTCAACACCTCCCTTAGTCACCCACTTCCCGGCCTGCCTTCACCACTCCCAAACACCATCTTCCATCCATTCAGCCAACACCTTCCATTCGGCGAGCACCCCTACCTGCCACTCCTTCCATTCGGCCAGCATCAAGATACCGACCAGCACCCCTACATGTCGCCTACATCCACCTAAGGAGCTCCCCTTCGGCTGCCCAAGGCGACTCATGAGGCCAAAGCCAAGCAAGTTGAACACGGACCAGCTACACGTAAGTGCCTAACTTGGTCCATTATATGAACTTGCTTACATTTAATTAAATTTTGATACAGGGTTGTAATAATGGAGTGTTGTCTCCCCCCGATTGTAATAATGTGGTTTTGACACACCAACACACACGTGCACTTGAGCCTTTCCGCTCTTAGTTGCACACCGTTTTGGCACACACATGGGCCTTGACAACCCCTAAGATATAGTTATATTTATATACATTCGGTTGCGTGGGTTTTCCATTACAAGTCGTGGGTGTTGTCTTTCAATTCCCCACTCACACACATTGAGCTTTTGCTCTTACTCCCAAGACCTTAGTAAGGGCCATATTGTAATTTTATTTGGGTGTTTTAATTCAAGTTGTGTGCGTGATCTTTCAATTCCACACTCACACACATTGAGCTTTCGCTCTTACTCCCAAGACCCTAGTAAGGGCCATATTGCAATTTTATTTGGGTGTTTCAATTCAAGTTGTGTGCGTGGTCTTTCAATTCCACACTCACACACATTGAACTTTCGCTCTTATTCCCAAGACCCTAATAAGGGCCATATTGTAATTCTATTTGGGTTTTAAATTACAAGTGGTGTGAGTTGTCTTTACATATATACACAACACCCACGCACACGTTGGCGACCTTCGAGCCCATATATATTATAAGTATTTCCCTTCCACTATGTCTTTAAGATTTGGGTTTTAAGGTTCAGCTGTGTGAGTAGTCTTTCCATTTATACACGGCATACACTAACACAATTAAGCCTTTCCGCTCTTAAGATATAGCCATATTTCCCTTTTGCAATTTATATTACGCAATTTCCCTTAAGCATTGTCCTTAAATTTGGGTTTTCCCTTGGAGTTGTGTGAGTTTGCATTGCATATTCACCATACCATGAGTTAGGACGCATATTGCATCAAAGCAAACCCCACACTCCCGTGCAAAAATCGCCCAACTTAGGTCACTTGCGCACACACCTAGTTGGCCCTAAAAAGCATAAAAGTGAAAGACATAGGCACGTGCAAATCCCACGTGAAATAAAACTTGCAATCAAACAAACACAAAACCCAAACACTTCGGGTATTTTCAAAGAGGTTATTTGTTTAAAACGACTTTGCCAAGCTTATAGACTGACCCTTGCGCATTGGTGCAAGAAGGTCTGCGACAAAAAGAGCTTACTTGCTCACAGTCGCCCTAAAAGAGTCAGATTTTGAAAACTTACTTCGCTAGCTTGAGTAAGCTAGCTGGCATGCCCTTGTTATAAAAAACGACTTAGACACACGAAAAGGTTCACTTCGAGCCTAAGAACCCGTAAGTGAGAATTTTCCGTGTCTACAATGACGAGGCTTCATATGCTTTTCATAATGTCCGGCCATCCTTTGTTGGTATGCATGTGCATGATCTATAGCAAGGAGCCTTCTTTCATCTAACAAGCTCTGCCATTCTAGCATGCTGAGAAGTCTCTAGGGGAAGGTCGAGTGCAAGTGATGTATGGAATTAATGCAATTTGGTATGAATGGGGAGAATGGCGTTTGTAACATAGACCAACTCAAATGGCGTGGTATTTGTGGGTATGCGGATGGAAGTCCTATAAGCCCATAAGACTTCGTCAAGCTTCTCATGCCATGTTCTACCCTTCTCTAAGGTTTTCTCAATGATGCTAATGAGAGTTTTGTTCGTGGCTTCGGCTTGGCCGTTGCCTTGAGGGTAGTAGGGCGACGAGAAGTGATGAGTTATGCCATAGGTATTACATAACTTTTCCATCATCTTATTTTTGAAAGGGGTGCCATTATCAGACACTAGGTCTCTTAGAACTCCAGATCGAGCCAAGATATTCTTCTTAATGAACGCCACTACATGTTGCCCCTGGATATTAGTCAAGGAGGTAGCTTCAACCCATTTAGAAAAATATTCGGTGGCTGCTAAGATGAACCTATGTCCATTTGATGCATTTGGGGAGATTGGTCCTACGATGTCAAATGCCCACATGGTGAAAGGCCACGGGGCTGACAATGGAATGCAAGGTTGATGATGGGATATGAATGGCGTGTCCATGCACTTGACATGGGTGACATTTCCTAACATGATCATGACAATCTTGCTTGAGGGTGGACCAAAAATAACCGGCTCTAAGTATTTTCATAGCCATCATGTTTGCATTGACATGCCCCCCACATTCTCCATCGTGGAATTCATGCATTATAATCCTAGCCTCCTCAAGGTCTACACACCTCAATAAGATGCCGGTAAAACTCTTTTTGTAAAGAATCCCTCCCAAAATCACGTATCAGGTTGAAATCTTTCAGAAAATCCTCCATTTTCTAAGAAGTTTTTAATGTCTTAAAACCAAGGTTTTTTAGTGGAATTTTGGTTATTTTGGCAAATCTCCAAATCGTGGATGGATGGAGTGGGTGAGTGCCATATTTCTAAGGATCAGGTTCCCAAGGCGGAATCGACCCTTAGGGCTGATCCTAAGGATAAGAGGGCATCTGCTATGCCGTTGTCCTCTCTTCCTACGTGTGTGAGTGTATATGATTTGAAGGAATCGACTAGTTTGGTGGCCAATTCGTGGTATGGAAGGAGTTTTTCATTTTTGACTTGCCAAATTTTCACGACTTGGTTTATAACCAGCAAAGAGTCTCCAAAGACTTCGATGCATGATGCCCCTAGATTTTTCAAAATTTTCAAGCCTTGTATGATTGCTTCATATTCGGCTGTATTATTGGAACATTCAAAATCCAGGAGAATAGCAATGGGGATCTCTCCCTTTTCAGGGGATATGAGGATGACTCCCGCACCTGCCCCTCTTTGGTTTCTTGCCCCATCAAAGTGTATTTTTCATACTTGGTTTTCATTTAAACAGTTTGCTAAAATATGGTTTTGAAAGTTGTTTGAAAAGGTGCCCTCGTCGGGCATTTCATCAAGTATGGGATATGAATCTTCCAAGGAGAATTCAGCCACATAATCAGCTAGGGCTTGTCCCTTAATGAAGGTTTGATGGTGGAATTTTAAATCATACTCCATTAAGAGGAGCTGCCATTTACCCAGCCTACCCATGAGGATAGGTTTTTCAAACAAGTGTTTGATCGGATCAAGCCTAGACACTATCCAGATCTCATGATCTACGAAGTAGTGTTTGAATTTTTGGCAGACCCATACCAAGTCCAAGCACGTTTTCTCCATGGCTTGATAATTTCTTTCATATGCCAATAGAGTTTTCAAAATGTAGTAAATAGCATACTCTTTATGGCTATCATCCTCATATTGAGCTAATAAAGCACCTAATGCATTCGTATGCACAGAAATGTAAAGCAATAGTGGTTTTCCTTGCTTTGGAGGTTTTAAAACCGGAGGATTAACCAAATAAGTTTTTAATCTTTCGAAAGCTTTTTGGCAATCGTCGTCCCATATGAACTTCACCCCTTTTCTCAAAAGCTTATTGAAAGGTTCGCATCTCGTTGCAAGGTTTGAAATAAACCTTCTGATTGATTGGAGGCGTCCTTGGAGGCTTCGGATTTGGGTTAAGTTGGAGGGTGGAGGTATGTCTATGATGGCTCGACACTTAGAGGGGTCGACTTCAATGCCCCTTTGGCTTACCATAAAACATAAAAGCTTATCCGATTCCACTCCAATGACACACTTTTGAGGGTTTAGTTTCACTTTGTAAAGCCTAAGCCTTTCGAAAACTTTTTACAAAGATTCAATGTGTGTGCATCGGGTTTTTTATTTCACCAAGAGATCATCCACATATACTTCTTAGAGCTCATGAATTTGATCGTGAAAAATGGTAGTCATGGCTCTGGCACCGGCATTTTTCAATTCAAAGGGCATAACTGTGTAGCAGTATGTGCCCCAGGGCGTAGTAAAAACAGCTTTAGCCTGACCTCATGGGGCTAACTTGATTTGATTATAACCCAAGTAGCCATCCATAAAAGAAAACATTTCATGATTTGCAGTGTTGTCCACTATCAAATCAATGTTTGGCAAAGGGAAGTTATCTTTTGGAGTGACTTTGTTCAGATTTCTGAAATCGATGCAAATTCAAATTTTCCCATTGGATTTTCGAACTACAACTATATTTGAAAGCCAATCAGAATACGCAATGGGTTTTATAAATCCGGCTTTTAGAAAATCTTCTAAACCCTCTTTCACTTGAGAGTGGATATTCAGATGGTTTTTCTAAGCTTTTGCTTTATAGGTTTAGTATCTGGTTTTAGGAGAACACAATGCTCTACAATTTTTGGGTCTAGACCCGGCATGTCTTCGTAGGTCCATGCAAACACATCTATGTAGGCTTTTAGGAATGTAATGAATGATGTTTTTTCATGCTTGTAAGCACGAAAATTTTCATCTCCTGGTTTATAAGACCGAAAATGAGCCTTTTCATGTTTACGTTGCTTTTAGGGGCGTGGCAGCTAGCTTACTCAAACTAACGAAGATTTTTGGAAATATCTGACTGTTTGGGCAATTGTGGGCAAGCGGGATCTTTTCGCTATAAGCCTTCTTGAACCGATGCTCAAGGGTCAGTTTAAGCGCTTATGGACTTCGATAAAAACAGTTTTAACTCTTGAAATATAAGTGTTTGAAATACGGATTTGATTCGTGCCTACGTTGAAAGTTTTATGTACGAGGTTGTACGATTCCAAGTCTTTGAGTTTTAGCTAGTTTAGGCCGGATATGTGTGTGCACAAGTAGCCTAATTATAGCGAGTTTGAGCGTGGATTCAGGGTTTCCTCTTTGAAAACGCGCGAATGCAAGGATGCACAAATATTTGTTGGATTTGATATGATGATGTGAGCTAGGCTCGAATTGAAAGCAACTCACACACACAACTTAATGTAAATACCCGAATTAAAGTGCAACTCACGCAGCTTAAGGGAAATACCCGAACTTTAAAGCAACTCACACGACTTGAATGTAAATTGCAGAATTTGAAATATACTTATATCCTAAGAGCGGAAAAGCTCAATGTGAGTGTGTGTTTGTCGTGTATAAATGGAAAGACAACTCACACACACGACTTGAATTGAACTTGCCGAAGGGAGATATAAGTATATATATGAGCGGGAAGGCTCAACGTGTTCGTGTGTGTTGTGTATAAATGGAAAGACAACTCACACACACGACTTGAATTGAACTTTGCGAAATTTGAAATATAGATATAGAAGAGCGGAAAGGCTCAATATGAGTGAGTGCTTTTGGTGTGTAAATGAAAAGACAACTCACACAACTGAAATTGAACCACCCAAAATGTAAGTGCTTACACAATTTGGAATGTAAAACTAACGCAGTTGAAAGTATATAGATACTTTATATCTTATGGGCTGCCAGGGCCCGAAATGTGCATGAGAGTGTTGAGCAAGTGCTCGAGTTCTTGTGTGTGTATGTGTGTGTAAATACCCCGAAATCCCACGAATTTCTCAAATAAACCTGGTTTTGCAAAAGCAGCCCCAAAGGGCTATTTTGAGTTTGGAAATCCAGGAGCCTTCCAGACAAACCCTGTACATATGTTTAAACTATATATGTTTTAAAATATGTATAATATGGTTTTTAAACCTTTTAAAATACGTTTTGAAACCCCACAAAGCGACTGGGCCTGATGAAAGCAGGACTAGAAGAGCAAAAGAGAGCTTGGAACCGGAGCACCTATCGAGCCTAGCACATCAACTCTCGTGTTAGATTCATCTCCAGAATCTCGAACATCCAAGCCCCTATTATCAACAAAACTCTTTGAAATCATCTCCGAAAGGTGAAAACAGAAGTGGACAATCATGTTTGCGAAGACGCAACGCAAGACGGAGTACTGATGCTGTCAGACCCCGCACAAACCGTTCGTTTCAAACATACCCTGAAGGGGTCAGAATTCAGTTTTGGATTGAATCTGGACCATATATATCCAGATCTCAATCCAAACGTATATGTGGATTTGGATTTGGATTTGGATCCAAAGATCCAATCCAATATCCACATCCATGGCCCACATCACCTTCTCATAAATGGAGGTGGGGCCCACTTGAAATTCACGTGGGATCTTGGGCATGAGAGAGAATGGAAAGATTACATGTGAGGGAAATGTATTAAGCTTGACTTGTGTGTCAAGTTTTGGGTTAATCATGTGGATTAGCCTAATTAGTGTGGGTTTAAGCTTGTATGAACCTACACCTAACCTAGGGCTGCACCAACATGACGCAATGAAGTCCATGGGCCATGCAAAGGGATGCTCCTAAACCCATCCTAAGCCAAAACCCCTAATCCTAGCTATTTGCCCTAATCCCGGCCTAATCCCAACCTAATCACCTAACCTATTTCCCTAATCCGTCCCTAATCTCAACCTAATCACCTAACTCACTTCCCAAATCCTTCCCTAAACATAGCCTAATTCCCCTAATCCCGACCTAATCCTAGCCTAAACACCTAACCCACCTCACTAAACCTCACCCTAAACCCAACCCACCTAGCTAAGCCCTAAACCACTAAACAACCCCACCTAAAACCCTAGCACACCATATCCCTAAAACCACCTAAACTAAATATCTTGCCCCCCCTAAATATCTGGCCCACCTTATCCCTAAACCATCACCACCTAACCACTAAACCATCCCCCCCAAAACCAGCCTAAACCGACCCACCCAGATCCTATAAACCCCCCCTAGTGGGCGGGTTTTTCAACTCTTTTTGGGGCCAACCGAGCCTTTCCTCTCCTCTCTCATCCCTTGCTCTCTTCTCTCACCTGCTCCACCATCATCTCCCGGCCAGCTCCACTCCACGCCACCGTCATCTCCCGGCCAGCTCCACGCCACCTTCCACCCGACTGCATCAACCTGCCGCACCCTCCCTTGGACACCCGCCATCTTCACCTTCCTCTCCGGTTAGTACCCTATCCTGACACCACCCTCTCTTCACTCCCCCTCCACTCTCAGCCACCACATACCGCCCTACCTTAGCCTAGTCTCCACTTCATCCAGCCGGCCACCACCTAACTACCTGCCACCCTCCACCTTTCGGCCAGCCGCATCCTCCTTTGCCACCCGCCACCTTACCTCCTTTTCCTTAGACATTCCCTAGTTAAGACCCTTAGCTCTACCTTCCCTAGGACCTGCCCCTCCTTTCCCTTAGCCAGCCCCACACCTTAGCTCCCCTTTACCATTCCTAAGTACCCCTAACTACCCCAGCCAGCACCACCCCCCTCCCATCACCCGGCTAGCGCCAAGGCGCCACACCCGCTGCACGCTTGTCAACCGGCCAGCACCCCTTTCGAGGAGCTCCCTCTTGCAGCTCAAGGCGACACTCAAGCCCAAGCTCAAGCAAGTCACCTTCGGACCAACTATACGTAAGTGCCTAACTCGATCCTTGTTTATAGACTTGCTTAAGCTTAATTAAATTTGATACGGGGTTGTAATAATGGAGCATTGTCTCCCCCCGCTTGTAATAACGTGGTTTGGCATACCCACACATACGTGCACTTGAGCCTATCACACTCTTAGCTGCACACGATTTTGACACACACATGGGCCTAATCAGCCCTTAAAATATAGACTTACTTATATAATTTAAGTTACGTGGGGTTTTGCTTAAGTCGTGTGTGTTGTCTTGCAATTCTCGCACTCACACACATTGAGCTTTCGCTCTTATTTTCAAGACCCAAGTAAGGGCCTATTACAATTTCGTTTTGGGTGTTTTACTTCATGTCGTGTGCGTAGTACTTCAATTCTACACTCATACAGATTGAGCTTTCGCTCTTACTCCCAAGACCTTAGTTAAGGCCATATTGCAATTTATATTTGGGTTTAATTTCATGTCGTGTGTGTAGTACTTCAATTCTACACTCACACACATTGAGCTTTCGCTCTTACTCCCAAGACCTTAGTTAAGGCCATATTGTAATTTATATTTGGGTTTCATTTAAGTCGTGTGAGTTGTCTTTCAATATACACACAACACCCACGCAACACGTTGGCAACCTTCGGGCCCATATATATTATAAGTATTTCCCTTTCGGCTATGTCTTTAAGATTTGGGTTTTAAGGTTCTGCAGTGTGCGTAGTCTTTACATATATACACGGCACACACTTGCACTATTGAGCCTTTCTGCTCTTAAGATATAGTCATATTTCCCTTTTGCAATTTTCCTTTTGCAATTTACATTTCAAGTCATTTCTCCTTCCGCATTGTCTTTCAATTCGGGTTTTTCCTTTGGAGTTGCGTGAGTTTGCATTGCATATACGCCATACCACGAGTTAGGATGCATATTGCATCAAAGCAAACCCCACACTCCCGCTCAAAGTCGCCCCACTTAGGTCATGTGTTCAAAACACACATCTAGTTGGCCGGAAAAGGGATGTAAAAAGAAAGACATAGGCACGTGCAAATCCACGTGAAATAAAACTTGAAACCATACAAAAAAACAGCCCGAATCGAACACCTCAAACATTTTCGTAGGTTCTCATATTCAAAACTCGATTTTCTAAGCGTACAGACTGACCCTCGCGCACTGGTGCATGAAGGTCTGCGACGAAAAGAGCTTGCTTGCTCACAGCCGCCACGTTAGGAGTCAGATTTTAAAATATCTCTTCGCTAGCTTAAGCAAGCTAGCTGGCACGCCCTTTTGCTTAAATAGGACTTAGACACACGAAAAGATTCGCTTCAGGCATAAGAACCAGAAGCGAAAACTTTATACGTCTACAGTGTGGAAGCTTAAATGACAAACTCACACAACTGAATGTAATAACCCAAATTAAATTGCAACCCACACGGCTCTTACTAGAGTCTTTGGAGTAAGAGCGAAAGCTCAATGTGTGTGCAATAGTGTACAATTAAGAGCAGAAAGGCTCAAGTGCACGTGGGTGCCTTGTGTACGTTTAAGAGCTAAGGCTCAAGTGTGTGTATGTGGCTTGTGTATCAAGCACCAATATTACATTTCGGGGAGAGGCAACGCTCTATTACTACAACCTCATATCAAAATTTAATTGAACTTTGAGTGTAAAGGACTTACAACTTACCTAGCCCGCTATGTGGGGTTTTTCTAGGAGGCGTATGCCTTGCTTGTTGAGCTCGAGTCATGGCATCTTCATGTGGAAGCAACGGGGCACCCTCCTTCAAGTGGCGAGCCTTGGTGACATGCAACCAAGAGATAAGCCATGTGAGTGGGGTCACGTGAGAGTGGAGCTTGAGGGCTTGGAGGCATGAGGGCAGTCCGGTATTTGAGGGTTTAGGGCCTTGGAGGGCTGATTTGGTTTGGTGTGACTCTAGCCAAGGTGCTCGAGTGGGCTTAGTTTGAGAGGTATGTGGACTGGCCCTAACTAGGTAGGTCTAGGTTAGGGTGACTCGAGACAAGGTGGCTCGAGTTCTTTTGGGGTGTTCGGCCAAGGGAGGTGGTCGGGTTTTGTTTATGGCCAGCCAAAAGATGGTCAATTCTTAGTTAGGTTTTGGTTCAAGTAGGGTTTGGTCCTAAACTAGGTGAGGTTTAGTTTAGGGTGACTCGAGCCAAGGTGGCTCGAGTGGCTTTTGGGGAGTTCGGCCAAGGGAGGTGGCCGGGTTGCCAAAAGGAAACAACCTGCCACAAGGCAGGCCGTGGGTTTTGTTTGGGATATGGGACAGGCCGTTCGGTTTGGTGCAACCTGCAAAAGGCAGGCGCTAGGCGCTATTGGGCCAGTGCGCTGGGCTCGCGGAAGACAGGGCGCTAGGGCGCCGGGGGTACAGCGGGGCGCTAGGGCGCCACAGGGGCACGTAGAGCGCTGCTGGGGCACGTGGAGCGCAGCGAGGCACAGTGGGGGCGCACGGGGCATGCGGGGTGCAGCGAGGCACAACCGGGTGTGTGGCTGGTTTTAGGGGTTCTTTTGGGGTTGTGCAAGGGGGGTATGGTCGTGGTGCAGCACGGGCTAGGTTTAGGGGTTAGGTTTAGTTGAGGTTGAGTTAGGTTGGGTCGAACCTAGGCTAGGTTGGGGTTAGGTTTAGGGTGGCTTACCTCTTGAGCCGGTCCACCACATGCACCCACTTCGAGCCTTCTTGGTTGCAGCCTCCTCCTTGGTTGCAGCCCATGTCAAGTTGGTGCAGCCCATGTCAAGTTGGTGCAACCCAAGTCTAGACCCACTATCCAAATGGCTTGAACCCACACTCACCCTTGAGCCAACATGGCTTAGCCTCTCTCTCACTCTCTCTCCTCCCAGCAAATTCACGTCCATGCATTTGGGACCCCCTCACCTCTATTTATAGGCAAATGAGGTGGGTCTTGGATATGGGTCTTGGATTTGGGTCTTGGAATTCATATTCGATCCAAACACTATTTGGATCTGGATCTCAGATATTTTAGATCCAGATCTAATCCAAATATTCAGTTGGTTTTGGATCTCGGATATTTTGGATCCAATCCAAACACTATTTGGATTTGGATCTAGATATTTGGATCCAGATCTAATCCAAATTTCTTTTCTTCAGTCCTTTCTAGCGTTTTTCGAAACAAACGGTTTGTGCGGGCCCTGGCTTCATCAACGCTCTGTCTTATCTTGGGTTTTCTCCAACTTTGTCGTCTGAATTCCTTCTCGCCTTTTTGGATTTCGTTTCTGCTGATTTTCGCCTTTTCTAGCTTGGATTTCTGCTGCTTAGGTGGATGTGCTTGACTTGGCTTTTGAGTGCTCTAGGCTTGCAGTTTGCTTCGGGCTTGGGCCTTCCTTTTGCCTTTTGAACCTGGCTTTTATTAGGCCAGGATGCTTCCTCTAGGCTTCTAGACCTGCTTTTGAGGCTCCTTTTGCATTCAGGACCTATTAAATTTTGGGTTTTACAAAATTGGGACTTGGCCCATATATGTGAAATTCAGTTTGAACAAGGTTTTAAACCAAAATTTCGAGCTTTCACAGCCCTTGGGTTTTTGAAAACTTAAAAATCTGGTTTTGAACTCCAATTTTCAAACCAGGTGTTTGTTTTCAAAATTTGAGAAAAACCACAAAGTCAAGTTCTCAACCAAAATGAAATCCAAATAAGTAGATTGTATTCGTATTTTATGATTTTCGTAGTTGAAACTTTTTCCTTGGGGATAAGCTGCGGGGATATGGTAAAGAGATACCACGGTCCCTTCTGAAGCGTCCCGTGGTTTTAGGCAAAGAGTTAGAAAATTGCTCTTTTGAGCTTTGGCTTTTTCTTTTTCTTTTATGGAGGGTCTCCCTTTGGGAGTATTTTTTCTTTATTCTCTCTTTTTTTTCAAAGAGAAGACCTCTTCTTGGAGGAGTTTTTGTATTCTCCTTTTTTCTTTTTTCTTTTTGGACGTTGCCAATTTTCTTTTTTGGAGAGAAAGTAAAATGGGGGAAAGTTTATCCCTTTGGTTACTCGATTCAACCGAGATCGTCCTATTTCTTAATAGCATCCGCTATTTGAAAATATTTTGATATTTTGAACAAGGCTTAATCTTGTAAGCCAAGGATTTTTGAAATGTTGCCAATTTCGTTTTTGGAAGACTCTATCTTTTGTAAAGTATAAATTCCTCCATTCAGGGTTATACAATCAACCTTGATCCTTCTTTCAAGAAGTTTCAAAGGAGTTCGATTTAAAAATCTTTTCGAAAGAACTTTGTAGACACGCAAAAATTCACTCCAGGTTCTTAGGCCTAAAGTGAACCTCTTTCGTGTCTAAGTCGCTTTTAAAGAGCGTGCCAACTAGCTTACTCAAACTAGCGAAGTAAGTTTTGAAATATCTGACTTAGGGGGCGACTGTGGACAACTGGGCTCTTTTCGTCGCAAACCTTCTTAAATCGATGCTCAAGGGTCAGTTTGTACGCTTTAGAAATCTCGATTTTTAAACAAGCATGGCCTTTTTGAAAAGGTATGAAAGTATTTGATCATTTTGTTTGTCTAATTGCAGATTTTATTTACGTGGGATTTGCACGTATCTATGTCTTTGAATTTTATTTTACCTAGGCGTGAGGTGTGTGCATCAAGTGCCTAAGTCTTGGCGTGTTTGCACGGGTTGTTCGGGGTTTGTTTGATGCAAGTATGCGCACTATCTCGAGTATGGCGGATATGCAATGCAACTCACACAACTGAACCTTAAAACCCGAAATTGAAAGACATAGCTAAAGGGAAATTGCGGAAGGGAAATATAGATATATCTTAAGAGCGGAAAGGCTCAACGTGTGCGTGTGTGTTGTGTATAAATTGAAAGACAACTCACACAACTTGAATGTAAAGCCACCCAACTTAAATGTAAAGTGCGGAAATGGGAAATACGTATATATATATGGGCCCGAAGGTCGCCAACGTGTGCGTGTGTGTTGTGTATAAATGTAAAGACAACTCATATGACTTGGACAGACTCTAAGCGTTGTCGCTCTATACTCCGCTTTAACTGACGACCTTGCCACTACATTTTACTTTTTACTTTTTAAAGAAACTAATGTTGCCCTCACCATCATTAGATACCCTGAGGTCGATCATCTATCATCAACAGAGACTACCCAATCTGCATATACAAATACCTCCACATTAAGATGATCATGTGTTAGTATTTAATAGGTCATTTCCTAGAGTGTGCTTCAAGTATCTTAATATTTGTCTCACAACATTTATACAAGATAGCATAGGACAGTGTATAAACCGACTTACCATACTTACATACGAAATTTATGTGCATATAATCATCAAATATATAAGTCGTCCCACTAACCTTTTATATTCTCCAGGCTCCCGCAACCATTTAACTGTACTGGTACTTAATTTCAAGCTATTATTCATGGGCACATTTGCAAGCTTACTCTATAACATGTGAGTATCCTTCAATATATTTAGAGTGTATTTACTTTGAGTTAGGAATATGCCCCTTGAGTTCTTCAATACTTTAATTCCCAATAAATAATGAAGGGGTCCAAGATCCTTCATATTAAACAAATTTAGCAGTTGGTACTTTAGTCCTCTCATTTCATTATCATTATCTCCAATGATAATGATATCATCCACATAAACTACTAAAACACAAATACCATTACCCTTCCTTATAAACATAGTATGATCACTTACACTTTTTGTAAACCCACTTCCATCGGTATATTTGTAACAAGAGCTAGGTGGTAAATTCTTTTAAATTTTTTTATTCAGGTACCCTTGAAGAAATGCATTTTTAACATCCAATTATCAAAGTTTCCATCCTTTATTAACAGTTATACTAATAATGACTCTAATAGTAGTTATTTTTGTTACCAGTGCAAAAGTCTCAATATAGTCTAAACCATAGGCTTGACTCTAACCTTTGGCAACAAATAATGCAAGTGTTATCTATATCACATGGTATCGTACAATACGGTGTAATACATATCGTATCATGAAACTCCACGATACGATATAATATGTTGTATTGCACGACATAACTTATCATTATGTATCGTAAGATATAGCATGTATCATATAATACGGGTGATATGCCCTGAATCTTTTATAAAGGTCCATCAGTCGAGAACAGAATCCCGTGTTTCTATACGGTTTCTAGCTTCCGTCCACATTTTCCGATCACTCCAATGTGACTTTCAGCTTGGGTGAGACATTTCCAATGATTTTAAGGGTCTGCAACGCCATGATCACTCCAACAGTGACAACATTGATGATCTGGTGGTTGTGGTATAGCTTTTTTTATTTTTTTCTCTGTGTATATGATATTTTCTTGTAGTATTTGTTTTTTCTTTTTTAAATGACAATATATGACGTGTGTCAATAACTTTTTATTGTACTTGTGAAGTGGGAGACACTCTATAATATTATATTTGAGTATTTTGGTGGTTTATGATGTAAACATTAGGGATTTATAAAGTCTTTTATTTATTGAAGTGTTAAATTAAGATGGCAAGAAAGAGTATTAGGGACTTCCTAACTATATCTAATGATCATGATCTCACATGGCAGTGGAGTGGAAACATATTAAAAATAATTAAATGTATTTTTTTTTAAAAGGTGATTAATGGTGAAATTTTTTGTTTGAAACATCACCTAGCAGAGACTAGGAAAGAGGTTACTCCTTGCATGAGCAAAGTTAAGAGAGTAGCATAAGCTATTAAATGGCATGTCTATAGATGATTGAAAGTATAATTAAGAAATAAGAAAAAGATGCAAGGATGTTTGAGGAAGAGGATGTTGGACTTCGTGGTGGTGGTGAAGATAACATCCCTTTTGATGTTAGGACATAAATTGGTAATAGTAGTTCTCGACTACCAACGAGGGGAAAGAGAGTTGTGGAAGAGGTTACATGCGGTAGAAGAGAAAGGATTAGAGGAAGATCTTATTTTCACATACAACCGTTTTTTTCTCCTAATACTACACTTAGTGCTCAACCTGGTAGTGATATTTGTATCGCACCGTATCATACCATACGATACGTATTGTATCATGGTACGCCACGATACGATACAACACACTGTATCGTATTACATAGTGTATCGTGCCATATTACACGATATGGCTAGGGACCCTTCAGAAACCTGCATTTTTGTGTGTTTCTGACATCTGTTCACAATTCTCCAATACTCTTCCATGCTTCCTCCGGTGGCTCCCCCCTTCTTTGGTGTTCAAAACTAAAAAAAGTGATTTACGACGTCCGTACAAGGCTACCAACTCGGATTGTGGTAAAATTATTGAGTTTTTCAGAATTTTTTTCTTTATATTTATTATTTTTTAGTGTTATTTGTGTTTTTCTTTTTTTCAATGACAAAAAATGAAGTTACGAAATGCGTGGATATGATTTTTATTGCATTCGTAAAGGGGGAGACACTCTATTTGAGTGTTAAGTGAAGATTGGGGATTTATGAAGTGCTTTTATTTTCAAGTTTTTTATTAAATTGAAGTGCTCAATTGGGATGGCAAGAAGGGGTGTTAGGGACTCCCAATCTCGGTCTGATGATCCAGCATGGCAGTGAGGCACAACAGTTGAGGGAAACAGAATGAAGATCAAATGTTTGTTTTGTGAGAAGGTGGTTAGTGGTGGAATTTCATGATTGGAACACCACCTAGCAGGGACTAGGAAAGAAGTTGCTCGTTGCACGGGCAGAGTTAGAAAATTACTAAAAGTCATTAAATGACAATGTCTGCAGATGATTGAGAGCATACATGAGAGAAGACAACAAACGGATGATTTAGAGATGTTTCAGAAAGAAAATGATGTTATTCATGTAGCAGCATATTACTTAAACCCAACATTCAGGTACTCACCAAGCTTTAAAAGGGACGGTAAGGTTAATCGAGGCATCATTGATTGTATGGATAGATTAGTCCCTCATGAGAGTAGAACAGATGTTATACATCGAGAGATGGAGATCTATGACAATGCTCTTCACTTAATGGATTTGTCTGTAGCAATCCGCAACCACATTAATATACGCTTAGATAAACTGTTTATCTTCGTATTTAAGTTTCTTAAATTTTATATTTATTGTGGATTAAATTCGTGATGTTTGTCTTTTTCTACAGATATTTGGTGGAATAGGTATAAAAGTGATTGCCCAAACCTTAGAGATTTTGCAATAAAAGTTTTGTGTCAAACCTGTAGTGCAACGGGTTGTGAAAGGAATTAGAGTGTCTTTGAACATATACACACAAAAAAGAGCAATAAGTTGGAACATAAGCGGCTCAATGACTTAATTTTTATCCATTGTAACACGTGGCTTCAACAAAGATAATCTTATATTAGTTACTATTTAAAGATTCAATTCAATATTTTGTTTGACTTCAATTGTTAATGTTACTTACTAATTACTTATATTTCTTTCTTGTAGGCAATTAAAAAAGTTAAATAGAGAAGAAAACCAATTTGATCCAATAAGTTTGGATAATTTTGATATATTAGAGGAGTGGATTATAGAAGATAATAAAGAAAATACACTCCTAACCAAAGAAGATATTGCATGGATTAATTTGGAAGGAGCAGAACAACATCATCAAGGAGATGAAGATTAAGCAGAAGGTAGTGAGGATCTTCAGCAAGGAGAAGATGAAGATTATTTAGTTGATGATCTTAATTACAATATATAAATGTAAATGTATTTCATTTTATGCTTCAAAATATGTAATTCTTTTTCAATTTTTGAATGGTGAATATTTATTAAACTTTACATTATATGAATTCTTTGCAATTATCAGATTTTTTCTTGTTTTTTCTGAAGTAGCTGCCACATGGTTGACATAGTCTTTATAATCTATAGATTTTTCATTAATTTCCAGTAATGTTCCCGTGTGTGTCTTCTCTTCCCACAATGGGTATATTGTAGCTTGTTCTTATCATCATAATTGTGAAATCTTCCTCTTCCTCGGCCTCTGACTGAATCTCTTCCTCTCTGATAATTCATTTGACCTCTACCAGCAAATGCAGATTTCTCGACTTGTATTTATTCTCCTTTCTGTAAATTTTTTTGATACTTTTCTCTTAATAAGAGAGAATAAATTGTTCATAGAGATGGCAAATCTTCCTTACTTAGAATATTTAGCTTAATTGATTCATATTAAGGTGAGATTCCCTCGAGTTAATCAAATACTTATCAAATTTCACCATCTATTGTTATCTCCTTTACACTGTGGTTGCACTTGTTTTCTATAATATATCTTTGTTTATTCCAAAGTTCCCATAGCTCTCCATAATATTCACTTATCGATCTGGTTCCTTGCCGACATTTTTTATTATCTCAATTATCTCATACTCTTTAGCAACATTCCTTTGTCTGAAGTATGCTTCCTCAACTGCAGTCCAAATTTCTACAATTGATTTCATATACATAAATGTTTTGCTAATGGAATGATTCATTGATTGAAGAAGCCACAAACTTACCAAGGCATCATCCTTTCACCATTTCTCAAACTCTACACTATCTTCATTTGGTTTTTACTGATTTTGTTTGATAATAGATAGTTTTTCTCGAGAGCGTAGGATAACTTCAATCGATCTTGCCCATTTCCTAAATTTTTTTCCTTCTAACCGAATATTTGTAATTTGAAATGGTTTCGATTTCTGATCATAACCATATGTGGCTGATTGCAGTTCCTCTTTCATCCTTTTTTTCATAGGTTGAACGTGATGAAGATGTTCTGGACAGAAATCGACAAAAATTCGTCGAGTATATTGAATATGTCTACACAGATATCAATAAGAAATCATAGCCAGCAGTTTCTATTGCCAACAATATCAAGGACTGCCAAATGTCGATATACAAATTGTCTCTCACAATAATATCTATCAAATGATTCCAGTAGTTTCTATTACCAACAATATTGAGAATTACCAAATATCGATATGTAGAACGATATGTGGTTTCTATTTAAGCAGTTTCTATTACCAACAACAATATTTGATATCAACGATATCTATTGTCTATCATTAACGACACAGGAAGATGTCTAGATAGAATCAGAACAATATTGATATTCAACAAGATGTAGAATGATGCCCAGATGAGACGTTGATGAAGATATGTAGATCAGCATAGAATCATCAACTTCAACACAAGTTTAATCATTGAAGTCGAATGTCTATCAACAGAGTATCAACGCAAATACTTGAACGTCTTCACCAATCACAGTTGTTCCTTTTAATATAGCTCTGATACCATGTGCATAGAATAAGATAACAGAAACTGAAATTACAGAATCAACACATACAATAAGATGGCTCTGGTGTTGTCGGCAATCAGAGTGTTGCCACCACCTTCTGCACCTTCTTATTTCCTTTCTTCTGAAGATTACAGCTGATAGGGTTTTCACCCTTTAAATATCAGCATACAAAAAGATTAATTTACCTAATTGCCATTAATGAGGCTTATTTAAAGCTACCTTCAAAAACGTACTTAAATGATATAAGAGAGACAGAAATACTAGACTCAAGCATAAAAGCAAAATAAGTGTTGTCCACTCTTAGAAGCTCCAACACGTACATATATACATACATACATAAAAGTAAGGAATGGATCCAATAAGCAGACTGGATTTGCACAGACCCTTATAACATACAATCAGCAATCAAAATTAAGACCCATTTTTTCACTGCCTTACCATTTTTGAGCGGCTAGAGTGACGATCGCATGAGTATAGGTCATATATGCTTCCATGCCATTGGATCTGACAAAGTCAAATCTGAAGATTTCACTATCAGATCTAGTGATGGAGGTACGAGATAGGATCTAGAGCTAGCTGGTACTCTCTGTACACACACACATATTAAGAGCGTATCTGACAATTTATAGGTTATGTTAAATGCTAGGCATTAAAACAAATGTAAATATTTCAAATATACCTTAAAGTGAAGTTTCTTTTGGAAATTCATGATTACTTTTTAAGCATGACTTACAGCTTTTCCTATGAAGACAAACTTAAATTACACAGTACATATTTGACAAGCCAGCTAACATGCTTGCAAGCTCATAAGCTAATTAAATGTTTTCACTTTAATGACATACAAAATTAAACCATAGGTGAGAAGGAGAGTTAGGGATCGGAACGTGGGGAATTGGTACCCGTATGCACCCACCCTAACCCACCTCATATTGTAAACAAATGTTTTAGAACCCATTCTGACAGGGTAGAACCCACCCTACCCTGCCCAGATCTGCATACCTGAGAAATGAATGAGAGCTCAAAAAAACAATCCCGAAAAACAAATATTGTGAAAAGAACAGTGAAAAAGATGAAGTGAGGGCTTGAAAATACTGTGAAAACTTTCATATTTCACGAAAGCATCTTCATGACTTGATGCTTACCCATGAAAAAGGCAACACTGAATTAGCTGACCCATATAAAGAAGCAACGTTTAATGAAAGGAGGGAAAAGGAAAAATACCAAATTAATGTTCAGTAAGGAAATAAAACATATAAGAAGCTTGTGAGTGTTCGGTTGTGTTATGCGAAGTCCAATTAATATAGGAGAAAATCCACATAAGAACTAAGCAATGTTTAGCAAAAAGAGGGGAAAGGAAAAATCCCCAATTAGCTATCATTTACAGAAAAATCCATATAAGAAGCAATCCATGTAGGAAAGCTGTGGGACTTTTTGGTTCTGTTATGTGAGTTCAATCCATATAAGACCACAATCAGTACGCATTCAATCTCACAATGGAAATGATAGCTGACAATCACAAAAGAAAATGGAAAAATCTAGTTAGTGATTCAATTCCATCTGTGCCCACAAGGTGTGGTACTCGGCTCGAAGCAAATCTAGAAGCAAACTTTCACAATTGGCTAAACAAATTCAAAATCAAAATTTCTGAAAACCCATAAAGAAATTTCGTGGGTTAAATGAAGAAAGAAATAACATCCAATGGCATATATCGTATGGCGCAAGGGAGCTTTTCTCTTAGCGGATGAAAAACGAGATCAAAAGCATAGTGTATATGAGAGAGAGAGAGAGAAAGAAGAAGAAGAAGAAGAACCTGTGGACCTCTGGTAACACGTCAATAGGGAAACAGCGTTGCTGGCCGGACTCTATGCTGCGGAAAACGTCGGGTTGAGATGTCCGTTCCTATGCCGGACGTTGGTCTCTATCATATGAGAGAGAGAGAGAGAGAACTTCCAGTGGTTGTATAATAATTTGCAAGCAAAAATTCAAATACATGGCGCTAAATTTTATAATTCTAAAAGACAGCCTATGTTACTAAATGTTAGATAGAACTGCTTATCTTTTCAGATAATACGTCCTGAAAATATTACTTTTCCATGAAATTACTAAAGAAAGAGTTTATTCAAAGAACTGTTTTCATTGGAAATTCTATGCAAAAAGAGATGATCCAAAGGCCTATTGCGGTGGAACTTCTATGCAAAAGGTTCGGTCCAAACAGGGAATGGTAAATCTATCTGTGTACTTGATCCGGTCACTTCGAATTCTTGCAGAAGATAGGTTGCAGTTTTTTATTCTTTTACATTATACGAACATGTCCCATTGCTTTTCAAATTAACCCGGAACTGAACCGACATGACATTAAAAAATATAAACTATGTAAATTTAAATAGCCCCTTTTTCACTTGATATGTATATCAACATCTAGTATCCAATTTTGCATCCAAATGTACTGCATTTGCAACTGAATCAATTCTCCATTGCACAGCAAATAGAAAAAAATAAGAAAATAATTTACAAACTTATACTTTCTTGTTGTGTTTAGGACCACCTGAACATACTTTCGAGTCATGTTGGTTCAAGTCGTTGTAAACCTAACTCAGGGCATGTTGAATTCTGACACGAACATAGGTTTTCTTTACCATTTGTCGGGTTGTGTCCTAGCGGCCGTTCCTGTGTAACAGCAATGAAGAATAAGTTGATACTCACATTTACTGGTGGTTTGGATGTTTGCTCCTAAAAGAAAATAGTAAAATATGATTTTGCCTTTTAACCCAAATGCAAAGCACAGGCGACTGAGATGCCGTGTGATTGACTGAAAATGGAAGAACTCTTGAAAATTTTGTGTTTGGCATAGAGCCAAATCTGGATTGCATGTACCATTAAGTATACTCAAAGCATATTCATGCTCCTCCATAGCATATTAGTCCAAACACTAACAACAACAACAACTAAGCCTTTTTCCATACTAGACGGGGTTGGCAATATGGATTCTTTCTTTCCACATAGCTCTATCATGTGCCATGTTAGTAGTTAACTCACAATAAGCTAGATCATTCTTTATTATTTCTTTTCAACACTTTTGTGGTCGTCCTCTAGCTCTTTTCATACCTTTCAAATTTAATTTTTCATACCTTTTTATAGGTTCTTCTTTTGATCTTCTTTCTATATGTCCAAACCATCTTAAATGATATTCTCTCATTTTATCGTCTATTGGTGCCACTCCTAATTTGTTTCTAATAACCTCATTATGTATACGGTCTTTTCTTCTTTGATCACTCATCCATCTCAACATCTTCATTTCTGTCACGTACATCTTTTGTACATGTTGATTATTAACTGCCCAACACTCAAAACCATAAAACATGGCAGGTCTAGTTGCTGCTCTATAATATTTACCTTTTAACTTAAATGGTATCTTGTTATCACAGAGAATACCTAATGCTCCTTTTCATTTTAACTAACCAACATTAATTCTATGTGTAACATCTCCATCAATTCTTCCATCACTCTGAAAAATTGACCTTAGGTATTTAAAACTTTCCTTTTGGAGGATGCAATATGTGCCAATTTTAATTTCTATCTTACATTTCATATATTCTGTCTTTGTTTTACTAAGTCGGAGGCCTTTGCTTTCTAATGCTTCTCTCCATAGTTCAAATTTTTCATTAACTTTTTCCTTAGACTCTTCCACTAACACAATGTCATTTGCAAATAACATACACCAAGGCACTTCATCTTATATGTTTTGTTAACTCATCAATCACCATTATAAATAAGTATAGACTTAAAGTTGATCCTTGATGTAACCCAATATTAACTTCAAAGTAATATGTCATTCATTTATGAGTCTTCACACAGGTTTTTGCAGCATCGTACATGTCTCTCATAAGGTTAATGTATGTCAATGGGATACATCTTTTTTCCAAGGTTCTCCAAAGAACCTCTCTCGGTACCCTATCGTAAGTTTTTTTATAGATCAATAAATATCATGTGAAGGTCTTTCTTTTTTGATCTAAAATGTTCCATAAGACGCCTCAAAAGGTGAATCGCTTCAACAGTAGATCTGCCTAGCATGAATCCAAATTGGTTCTCTGTTGTACTCGATACTTGTCTTAACCTACATTCGATAATTCTTTCTCACATTTTCATAGTATGGCTCATTAACTTGATACCTCGATAATTCATACAATTCTAAATGTTTTCCTTGTTCTTATATATTGGTATAAGTGTGCTCGCTCTCCATTCCTCAGGCGTCTTTTAGTTTCTTCATATTTCATTAAATAATCTTGTGAGCCAAGTGATTCCTGTTTCTCCTAGTATTTTCCAAACTTCAATAGGAATATTGTCTAGTCCTACCGATTTACCACCCTTCATATGTTCAAGAGCCTCTTTGACTTCATTCTTTTGAATACGTTGGTATAAATTATGGTTTATATACTTTTCTGATTTGGCTAACTCTCCTAATCTAATACTAACATCTTTATTTTCATTAAAAAGCTTATAAAAATAGTTTTTGTATCTATTTCTTATATCATCATTTGCCACTAGAATTTTTTGATCATCGTTTTTTATGCATCTAATAAAATTAAGATCTTTAGTTTTCTTATCTCTAGCCCTACCTATCCTAAAAATATCTCTTTCACCCTCTTTTGAGTTGAGTTTTTTATATAAATCCTCTCACATTTTAGATGTTGCTTCACTAACGGCCTTTTCGCTTCTTTTTTTGCTTTCTTATAAGCCTCTAAAGTTTCACTAGTTTTCTTAGCATATTGTAATTTATAACAGACCCTCTTTGCCTTGATTTTATTTTACACTAATTCACCTAACACATCTTTCGCCACTTTCCTAATATGTATAGCCATATTGTTTCACATATTACAAGGTATACCAACATAATTCCAAGCATCTCCTTGAAGGACTTTCTGTTTAAATATATCTTCTTCCTCGCTTTTGAGGTTCCACCATTTAGTCTGGATAGCTCGATGCACTCTTTTCTTCTTTGTCCATTTTTTTATTTGTAAATCTATAACTAAAAGTCGATGTTGGGTGGTTAAGCTTTCTCCTTGAATTACCTTGCAATTTTTACAACATGCTCTATCTTTTTTCTACAAATAAAGTAATCACTATTGACTATAAAGAGATCAAATGCCATAGCAAAATTTAAAATCTCCCTACCTTCCTCATTTATATCCCCAAAACCAAAGTTTTCATGAATACCTTGATATCCTAATGCCTCTTTACCGACATGTTCATTTAAGTCTCCTCCTAATCAAATCATCTCCCTTTGTGGAATCCTTTGAATCACCTTATCTAACTCTTCCCAAAAAGTTGTCTTTATACTATCTTCTAGTCCTACTTGGGGTGCGTAAGCACAAACTATATCCTTTAAATGTTTATTTATAATAATACCAACTCCGTTTCGAGCCTTTTCCTTACCTGAGTACCATAATTTAATACATGTATCCTCTATCTCCTTTGCTTTTTCTCCATCTCACTTTGTCTCTTGTAAACATAGAATAGAATCTTTCTCCGAATCATAGTATCTACCACCTCCATTAGCTTACGAGATAATGTTCCGATATTTCAAGAACCAATACGAATGTTATTATCTAGGACTAGCTTCCTTACTCCCGCATCCGTCCATTTTGAAAATACGAAGACCTAGTCTTTAAATTATTCACTACATTCGGGCAACAATGGAGCGGGACTAACTTCTTTACCCACACTCGTCCATGATGTGAGAATCCTCTCTATAATTGATTCACTATATCCGGGTAAAATGTAGTGGTCATTGCTTACTTATCATTGCATTCGGGCTCTAATTGATTCACTACATCCATTATATATATATATATATATATATATATATGTATATATAATGGGTCCTCTAATTTCTAAGAAATATCAAGAAATACAACCACTTCTTTTATAAATATGAATCAAACTAAATAAACAAATTCTACTTCTAACTTCTAAGAATTAACATATGACAGGACACTTGGATTCATTAACCCCCAGTTTCACAGTTTCAAGTCTAGCGAGTGAGAATTTTGACTTTCAGCAAGTCTCTCAACTAATTCAGCATAATGGTAGTTTAAAATAGAACTTATCAGACATGTCTTTTACGAAGAAGAACAAAATTACATATTAAATATTTGCCTAGCTGTGAGAGCATAAGAGAGAAATATTATTCCTTGCAAACAAGCATATGATTTGTCAAAATAACACTTACATTCTTTAGAGTGTCAACTTGCAACAGTCAACTTACATTCTTTTATGACTGATGCATAAAAGGAATAAAAAAGATCATTAGCTCAAATTTCATCAGGAATAGGCTAAGTTGCTCCACATACTAAGACAATTCCCAGCGCATGCATGTTTCTTGACCTCACAAGTTCCAAGTGCACAACAGAAATTACAGTTTAAAAGTTAAACTTCTAGAGAAAAATATCAAGAACATGAAAACACAACCAGCAAATTGGTTCAGAGAACACCAGTACAAACTAGCCAAGAATAAGTTGTATATGCCACTCTATCAAAATTTGCACAAGAGCATCAAATCCGACAAAAAACAACACAAAAAGAATTGAATTTCAAAACCATATAAAAATGAGGAAATCCAAATTCGCCAAAATCCCAACATAATGGGTATATCTTGGTTGTCTGGGTCAAAGTATCCCAAAAGAAGTGTCAACTACACTTTTTCAGAAGAGAGTTTATGTCCCGTACAAGTTTTAGTTTTTTAATGCAATTACGCCATTTAGAATTTACTAAAATACATCAATAATAAGATTGTAATTTGATAGAAAATTGCACAAGAGTTTGGGTTGGCTCTAGCTTACTGGTTGTCATAGAAAATTGCGGGTATAATTAAGCAACTAACAGAAGCACATTACAACTCTCTCAAGTGGGAGTAAGTTGTGTGGAGCATACTCGTGTGGTTTACTCTTACCACCTGGAAGGACCTAAAAAGATTAACGAGAAAGAAATCAACAATGGACAACCCTAAATCTACAATAAAGTGCAGTAATAAAAAGATGGGAGTATACGTTTACCATTGGAATCAGTGAGGCAACTTCAGGTAAAACAACTTTCAATACTTCAAACAAAACTGAAGCAATTGAATGTGCTCTTGTCAACGTCTCCGTAACAAAAAATGAAGTGTGGGTTTAGTCAAAACAGTGGAACGTGATTAAGAGGAAAGACTCAGAAACGCCTTACCAAAAGGGGACAAGAATTTAGTTATATTAGGTAAGTGATATGAACAGATTTTACCTGTCAATTAAGCCATGAACCTCACCGCGTTTAACAATATTTTCATATCTGCGGTGCACTTGATTTAGTTCTCGTTCATCATTTTTCTCTTTCCGCTGAAGTCGAGTGGGTTCTTCATCTTGAGGTTATCAGACAGCATAGGTGGTGGCGATCTTGGTGTCCGTGGGGGTGGTGACGGAGAGCAACAGCGAGAGGATGGTGGCAGAGAGCAGCGGCGAGTGGCAGGCCGCGAGAGTGAGAGATGTCGAGAGGCGGGAGAGAGAGAGAGAGAGAGAGATTAACCGTGATCCAACTTGTATTAAAACACTATCCGTTAAGCCTCTAAAGTTTCACTAGTTTTCTTAACATAATGTAATTTGGAACAGACCCTCTTTGCCTTGATTTTATTTTACACTAATTCACCTAACACATCTTTCGCCACTTTCCTAATATGTATAGCATATTGTTTCACATATTACAAGGTATACCAATATAATTCCAAGCATCTCCTTGAAGGACTTTTTGTTTAAATATATCTTCTTCATCGCTTTTGAGCTTCCACCATTTAATCCGAATAGCTCGATGCACTCTTTTCTTCTTTGTCTATTTTTTTATTTGTAAATCTATAACTAAAAGTCGATGTTGGGTGGTTAAGCTTTCTCCTTGAATTACCTTGCAATCTTTACAACATGCTCTATCTTTTTTTTCTACAAATAAAGTAATCAATTTGTGTTTGTGATAAGCACTCTTATAAGTAATTAAATGTTCATCTCAATTTTGAAGATTGTATTGACTTTAAAGAGATCAAATACCATAGCAAAATTTAAAATCTCCCTACTTTCGTCATTTATATTCCCAAAACCAAAGTTTTCATGAGTACCTTGATATCCTAATGCCTCTTTACCGACATGTCTATTTAAGACTCCTTCTAAACAAATCATCTCCCTTTATGGAATTCTTTGAATCACCTTATCTAACTCTTCCCAAAAAGTTGTCTTTATACTATCTTCTAGTCCTACTTAGGGTGCGTAAGCACAAACTATATTCAAAACCTCTACTTCTAACACTAATTTCAATGTCATGATTCGGTCACCATATCGTTGTATGTCTACTACACTATACTTTAAATATTTATTTATGATAAAATCAACTCCATTTCAAGCATTTACTTTACCTGAGTAACATAAAATTAAAACCTATATCCTCTGTCTTATTTGCTTTTTCTCCATCCCACTTTGTCTCTTGTAAACATAGAATATGAATCTTTTTCCGAATCATATTATCTACCACCTCTATTAGCTTACCGAATAATGTTCCGATATTTCAATAATCAATACGAATCTTATTATCTAGGACTAGCTTCCTTACTCCCGCATCCGTGCATATTGAAAATGCGGAGACTCTCTCTGTAAATTATTCACTACATTCGGGCGGCAATATCGTGGGACTAACTTCTTTTCCCACACCTCTCCATGATGTGGGAACCCTCTCTCCAATTGATTCATTACATCCGGGCGAAAACCCGTCCATGCTTCCACACCCGTACATAGCATATTAGTCCCTTTGGGGGATATCAAGAGCTAGGAAACTATCTTTTGCACAAGTTGACCCAAAAAAAGATGTGTAGACTTCGGACTTCAACTTGGTGCGAATGCGATTCTACAAGTTTAATGAACTTTGTACAGTAATGGACTAGGTTAGCTAGATTTGGATCTCAAGGCGACCTGAATCCAATCCACAATTGTGATAAAGTGAAGAGTCATTTTTCATCTGTAGAGTCTCTGGGCTAAAGATTCTACAAGTTTAATGAACTTTGTACAGTAATGGACTAGGTTAGCTAGATTTGGATCTCAAGGCGATCTGAATCCAATCCAGAATTGTGATAAAGTGAAGAGTCATTTTTCATCCGTAGAGTCTCTGGGCTAAAGAGCACTTAAACATTGCTCAACACCTTTCATACCAACAAAGACAAATGTTGGCATTGTAATGCATGGACTGTTTTTGTTCGGTAAATGAAAACATGCTTGTACTGAGAAAAAAGTTTATTTGAAACCGATACGAGATAAAATGAGACAGATACATGTAATATGCCGTAGCCGGTTTGTCCGAAAGACAATGACATGTGGTTTGGGTAAAAAGTGTAAGATTTGAACAAAGAATCCTTCAAAAGAGCGAAAAGAAGGCCTCATAGTTTGAAACAAAAGTGTTAAAATAAGTTATTTGTTTTTTCTAATATCAATAGGACACGAGATAGAGCACATGATGGGAGACATACAGTAAAAAAAGCCTACCATCGAGATGTAAGTGGTGTAATGACCCAAATTTGTTGTAAAGACGAGGATATTACTAAACGGATAATCATGTATATGCAAAGTATATGAATGGCGTGAAATCAAATCTTCTTCAATGAAAAGATTATGGAGGTAAATTAGATAATTATGTGGTCATACAAAGCTTTAGAGGACTACAAAAGAAGGCCAGCAAACACTTGATATGGGGGTAGTAGATGAAGAAACAATGTTTGAGGCAATATTATACATCACAACATCATGAATAACATCTCCCTTCAAAGTAGAGATGTTGCTCCACAAGGTTGGGGCAAGCAGCTTCCGCATGGAGGAATGTTGAACCTAAGACAATGGGGTGATCAACATTTGCTACGCAAAAATCAGCCCGTGTGCATTGGTCTCCAATCAAAAGGATAACATTGTTCACTTTACCGCTCACTTTAGTCACCTTACCTAGCGCATCTTTGATATATGCATCGGTTTCGGAAATGTGAAGTCTTAGCATGCATGCTTCCATCAAGGAAAGCAAGTTGTGTGTAGCTCCCAAGTTAACCATGGCTTGGGCCTCCGTCCTTTTTAGTCGCACCCTGACATAGAAGAGTCCATCCCATTCTCTAAGCATAGATACTGAGTGACGTTGGTGATGTGCCTTAAATACTTGGAGTGCATCGCAATAATGCACAGGTTCCTCACACCATTTGCCACCTTTGGGGCCTCCACAACAATTATTGTATTCACCCGTTGGGTGGATGATCTCGTGGGGTAGTCACGGTTCTCTTGGCAATGGTAATATTTGAGGACGGCCTTCCCTTTATCTTCATATGGCCGACCTCCACCTTGTTCATTATGGGGTGGCCTGCGATCATCCTCCCTTTTTGCGCATAGCCCCTTTGCGCATGATTGAATGATGTCGTGTCGTCATTGTTATTTGCAGGTTTCTTTGGACTCCAACAACGACAGGGTCGGTCTTCCTTTCATGGTTCATCGTCTCCCATGCGTTCAGTCGCACTAATAGTCGAAGCCAAATCCTTCACTTGCATCTGCCGCTTCTGCCAAGCTCAAAATGTTCAGGATCAAGGAGGTGAACAAGTTGATATACACACAGATAAATCGCTCATGTTTCAATCACATGAGTTCTTTTCGAGCGATGTACTCTAGATACTCAGGAAAGAATTGCCTCCGTATTTCCCATTTGAAGTCATCAAAAGTGTCGATGGTATAGAGTCTGCGATCGACATTCATGGAGAGCCGTCTCCACCAAAGAAGGGCATCACCCTTGAGGAACGATGTTGTCGTACCGATCCTCCTATCCTCTCGTCTAATCTCTCTAGCTTTGATGTACTTATCCACTTGACATAGAAAATTTTTCAAGTCCTTGGCACTCCAATTTCTTGAGTAGGTATCCGGCTTCAGGATATTATCATTTCGAAAGGGGGTAATTGTAACTCCGCTAACGATAAGTCGATCAAGTGTCCTAAAGTGCGCTTCGAGGGCTTGTAGCCTTTCCTTAATAGCTGTGTTGTTACTTTCGTGGTTGACACAACGGACAGTCAAATCCTCGACCCGTTCTTCCAAATTCATTAAAGTTTTGTCCCAATTTTTCTTAAAGATCTTGATTGCACCATACATCAGCTCAAATTCTTGTGTAACAAAGTTCTTTATGTGGTAGACATCATCTCTTAAGGTCTTGAGGCTAGCTTCACAGTTGGCTACGTCTGCTTCCACTTTACGTAGCTGACTTTCAATCATAACCTTTTCGGCCAAACAATCCCTCCTATGTCCCTTGTCCATTCAGGGAGTATGTGTTCCAATGATGGGGTAGAGTTTTTTTAAGACCTTGGATCCATCGCAGCTAAGCTAGATGATTTTGAAATAAGATTGAACTTGCTCAAATACCAATTTTATCATGATTAAACTGACGTGTGAGTCGACGGGCTAAACCTTAACCGGCTCTTGATCTCAGGGTCAAGCAAGCCTTAACAGATTTCACCTAAGTGATACAATCGATCATCGTCGACCCAAAACGGAATGTGAGAATCCCTCTCCCGAGTGTCAAGCTTTCTCAAGACATTGACACTCAAAGACACACTCAAACGGCAAAAACAAGAACCAAAGAGAACAAATACACAAAAACTTAAAAGCAACATGAATTCTTTATTGCAGACAAAAGTTCACATGGTCCAAAATACAGAAAGATTTTATATTCGATCTTTTAGTTGTGAGCGTTAACATAATATAACATGGCGCTATAGATGTTTAATCTCATAATTCGGTTAACGAAAACTAAACCTCAAAGAAAGTTGGGAAAAGCTTTCTAATTTTGGGATTTGATGTGGTACACGAATTCTAGCCGAATGGTGCGTATCACCATGCACACAGGGCCTCAGGTCCCACGTTTAGTTATGCCAAGTTACGCGGACACCAGCATCCTGCCGACAATTGGCACGGTCTGGTGACAAGGCATCGGGCCTCTAAACCCAGCTTGCCTTTTGAAAAGAAATAGGTTCTGCGCAAGCCACTTGACGGAGATGTTTATGAGCTGCATCTTACTGGCTTAATCAGCTCTAGAACATGCAAGTGCGGGCAGGTCCATATCTAAACCATTAAAGAGGCAGTCCACGGTTTAACCGAACCTAGGAAACTTCCACCACGCCAATCTCACGATGAAGCTCCACCATTCAGAGCTAATGCGATTCTTTTCAGTAGTCACCAAACACAGCGCCACCTTAATGATAACGAGACCCCAATGCACATATCCACGTGTATGTGCAAGCACGCACACACCCCACACCCAGAGAGAGAGGGAGAGCATCATAACTTTTCTAGAGCAATAAATAATGAAGCAATTCAGCAGCAAAGAGAGTGTTACAGCAGGCTGAGATGATTTCTTGTCATGAATATGCTCCTTCTAGCAGCCTCCTTTAATTTAACATTCTATATAGGAAAAAGAAACATAAAATAATTGGATGGCCTGAATTCATACAAGCTCGTCTTCAAGGTAACTGTATTCAAAGGTAAACTCTGTTTTGATTCTTTGGCACCTGTAATAACGCAAGGAAAAGAATGATTATTCAAATAGATGAGAGCCTCTAGAATCGTAAGTGCATGAGCTCTTCACTGAGAACAGAAACATACGAAAATTCTCACTTTTGGACAAATAGATGCACTATAAGCCATTTGTTTTTAATTTGTTCAGATTTTATAGAATTGGTTCTAAACAACAAGTTTGGCCATTGAGATATCATACCCTGACAGAAGAATTGCAGGCACGAATTTACTGTCCATGCCCATTGACCGCATGGGTACATACATGTATATGGGGCTGAGTGTTTCTAACAGAACAAAAGCCACAGAAGCAGTAGAATGTTTGAAACCACTGTTGGTTTTGAGGATTACAAAATCACTTTCACTTTTCTAGATTTGAAAACCACGTTGGATTTCGTTTCGTCTCCAAAAGAGGAGGGACTAGCATACCTGCAGAAACTATATCTCGTTTGAACCTTGACTTGAAACTGTTTCTGTTTTCAGAGGAATTACTGAAGATACATGGAAGGTAAAACGAATGAACAGGTGATGGAAGATCAACACGTCACTAAAACAAATCAAATCGCTTTTCAAAAACAGAACAATCGTACACACACACGCACACACATTTTTACCCCTGTAGCGTATGGACATTGACAAAAAAGACATGGCACTACAACTTACTATATGCAGGCTGTTACCTAATCTGCCCACCCAGCGCAGAAGGGTACGGCAGTGTTAAACAACGAACTTACGTCAAATAGGAACTGCATTAGACATTCTTATATCCTGACAGCAAGTACAGCATACAGTAGCCTCATCGCATTCGAACATGGATGTAGATCCAAGAAGATGGTATGCAAATTGTTTGCTCGCAAAGAACAAGAGCAAACTCTAACCATAACAGAGTCAAAACCAAGAACGCACCAGCCTTGCTGCTGTTGGTTTCCATAATCATCATTGCTTATGTGGAAATCGAAGTAGACATATGTTCCCTGCTCGTAATCATCAGTAGTAACTTTTGGTTCCTCGTGTCGCTGGAACCATGTATTATACTTCTTATGATACCTCCAAGACTGCTTTTTCAATTCTCTTGCAGCCAAGTATTGCTGGTAGGTGCTCTGGAACAAAAAGTAATCAGAGAAGACACAAACATGGAAAAAAACTGTCGAACAAATGCAAAGCGCTCAAACTGACCTGCTGAAAGTAGAATGAAAAGAACAAGGTGTCAGTGCCATAGTTATCTGCAGCGACTCGTTCCCAAAAGGCAAGGTTGTCAATAATTGGTGCCTGCACTTGGGGATAGCTAGCTGGAGTCACTGCCCGACGCTTCTGTAGATGAAAGAATATTTTTATCTTAGACATCATGGTAAAATGATGGTGTTCGATGACAAACAAAAAGTTCAATATAATCCTTATTGTAGAGAAGACCAAAAGTTATAAAACCAGCCATACCGGGACATAGTTTTTAGGACGTTCAGAATCCTTGGCATGAGGAACTTTAGAATATGCCCACTCCAGCATCTGCAGGTTATGCATCTGGTCGTGCCCTGGGTTTGCACTTGATCCACTGAGGTTGTCACCGATAGCACCTAGATCAGAAGCGCTTCTTCTACCAATCACACCAAGATCAGCTGAGGACTGGGGAGATGGTAGAGGCTGCCCTGGAGAAAAATCACTATCCCTTGGCAACTGATTCACTTCAGATAAAGAACCTGAACTTGCTATCTGAAATTAAAGAAACAAACAGTAATTGTACATCAAATGGCAAGTCAATGAAATCATATAATCATGTATGAGTATGAACGTAGACCACTGACATTGTTATGAAGAACTGTTAAGTCAAGCCACTAACTCTATTTCTGAATAAGTACATAAACAAACTTATGAGTATAAGCAGTTGCCAGAAATCTAGTTCCCAGCATGTACCTAAAAAAGACAGGCGACAAACGAGCATTTAGAAGCAATAAAATGTTCTCTTCGCAATATTTCATATTCAGTGAAGCATGCACCAAGGTACACAGATAACAAGATCTATATAAGACTTCACTATGTGATCTAGTTATTTTATAGCAAAGCAACAATTAAAGTAGGTAATTTGATCCCACTAAACGGACACCAAACAAAAGCATGATGACAGATACTTTGACTTAAGTTAGGAACATACGATCCCACTAAACGGACACCAAACAAAAGCATGATGACAGATACTTTGACTTAAGTTAGGAACATACAGGTGGTTCACTAGAGAAAGAAGACTTCAGATCATCTTCGCATGTTAGGTTCTTGTTCTGTCCAGCATTAGCCACAGGATCTGCATTTGAATCATTATCTGTTGGCTTCTTCTGCTGCTGAATGTCTTCTAACTTTCCAGCTGTAGACTCTACAGAGAAGTAAAAACATATCACCATCTCATATATCTATATCAATATCTATCTATCTATGAGTCTATATGCCCATCTATCTATCCTTATATATGTATGTACATATGTGTGTATATATATATATGCATATTATGTATGGATCTATGTATTTCGCACTGCCACAATCTATGTTATCAATAGCGCGCTATAGCGTTTTAGCGGAGGAAAAAACGCTATAGCGGGCGACCCGCCAGACCTGATATAGTGCCGCTAACAGCGCTATAGAGGACCGCTATATCATTGTTAACGGACAGTGTTTTAATACAAGTTGGATCGGGTCGATCAATTGGATCGACCCGATCCAAATGTAATAAAAGGTGAATCACGGTTAATCTCTCTCTCTCCCGCCTCTCGACATCTCTCACTCTTGCGGCCTGCCACTCGCCGCTGCTCTCCGTCACCATCCTCTCGCTGTTGCTCTCCGTCACCACCCCCACGGACACCAAGATCGCCACCACCAATGTTGTCTGATAACCTCAAGATGAAGAACCCACTCGACTTCAGCGGAAAGAGAAAAATGATGAACGAGAACTAAATCAAGTGCACCGCATATATGAAAATATTGTTAAACACGGTGAGGTTCATGGCTTAATTGATTGGTAAAATCTGTTCATATCACTTACCTAATATAACTAAATTCTTGTCCCATTTTGGTAAGGCGTTTCTGAGTCTTTCCTCTTAATCACGTTCCACTGTTTTGACTAAACCCACACTTCATTTTTTGTTACGGAGATGTTGACAAGAGCACATTCAATTGCTTCAGTTTTGTTTGAAGTATTGAAAGTTGTTTTATCTGAAGTTGCCTCGCTGATTCCAAAGGTAAACGTATACTCCCATCTTTTTATTACTGCACTTTATTGTAGATTTAGGGTTGTCCATTGTTGATTTCTTTCTCGTTAATCTTTTTAAGTCCTTCCAGGTGGTAAGAGTAAACCACACGAGTATGCTCCACACAACTTACTCCCACTTGAGAGGGTTGTAATGTGCTTCTGTTAGTTGCTTAATTATACCCGCAATTTTCTATGACAACCAGTAAGCTAGAGCCAACCCAAACTCTTGTGCAATTTTCTATCAAATTACAATCTTATTATTGATGTATTTTAGTAAATTCTAAATGGCGTAATTGCATTAAAAAACTAAAACTTGTACGAGACATAAAATCTCTTCTGAAAAAGTGTAGTTCACACTTCTTTTGGGATACTTTGACCCAGACAACCAAGATATACCCATTACGTTGGGATTTTGTTGTAATTACATAAACTCTTTTCGTTTTATATACTTGATTTTCTGCAACTCCGACAATTCGACTTTGCCGGCGGAATTCACCAAAATTTCTGGCTGACTTCTGCTGATCAGACCTGCTGAACCTGTCTAAGGTCTCCTTGTAACTGAACAAACACTTGTTCTACAACTAGTTAAGGTTACACCCGAACCACACAGATGTTACACACACACCCGCCTAGCTAACTACGGTGAAAGGCTACCCAAAACAGGGCACGGTTCAGCTACATAGTGGGTTGTGGCAGCAGGCTTCAGCCGACTGTCACCCGATGAACAAGGGTTCTGAGTTGCGGATTTGGTAGAGCTTTGAAGACGCTGTGGAGAAGAGCAGCAACTGATCATTCGAATGCTTCGTGGGCAGCCGCTGAGGGAAGCCCTTTGCAACCGAAAGTGCAGAAGCAGTTTTGCAGCAGACCGAGTGGTGGCAGCAGATCAGACAACTGCATCCTGCTCATTGTTGCAGACATCTCCCGCCGAGCATCACCTGAGGTGTAGGTGAGTGGAGACTGTGAGCGTTTAGACGGTGACAGTTACAGAAAAGCAGAAAGAAGATCTATCTTTATGACACCAAAGATTAGAGCATCTACCTTTTTCAAAAATTAGACTCCTTTTACCTGAATTTCTTACTTGTAATAATTTGTATTTGAACTGTGAAACTTGTCAGAAGGCAAAACACTACCGTATTTCATTTCTTTTGAATGAAGAAAAATCCTCTATGCCTTTTGAGCTTGTTTATTCTGATATATGGGGCCCCTGCTCTATTACTTCTCTACATGGTCATAAATACTTCATTTCTTTCATTGATGATTGCACTCGTTTTACTGTTATCTATCTCATAAAAACAAAAGAAGAAGTGAGAAATATTGTTCCTATCTATTGTCAGTTTGTGAATACCCAATTCCAGAAATCCATTAAGATATTTTGGAGTGATAATGGTGGGGAATTTATGTCTCAATCACTAAGTCATATTTTTCAGATCGGGGAATTTTACACCAGACCTCATGTCCTTATTCTCCATAACAAAATGGTGTTTGAAAAAGAAAAAATTGACATATTTTGGAAGTGGCTAGAACCCTCTTAATTGGTTATGATGTTCCAAAAACTTTTTTGGGAGATGCATTCTTAACTGCAGTTTATCTGATCAATTGTATGCCCAGTCAAGTACTAAAAGGTCATACTCCATTTCATTCCTTGTGCCCCTCTAAAAAATCATTCCACATTTCTCCAAAAATCTTTGGGTGCACATGTTTTGTTCATGTACATTGTAGTTTAAGAGACAAACTAGATGCTAGAGCTATCAAGTACATCTTCTTAGGATATTCATCTACTCAAAAGGGGTATAAATATTATGATCCCGCAACAAGAAAATCGTATGTTACAATGGATGTTACCTTTCATGAGAATATACCATTTTATGGTAAACCTGAGAGTCCAACTTCTGGTAGACATTCACCTATGGTGTACCCCATTTTACCAAATGAAGACTACTTTGAGTTTGAAAAGGATACGGGAGAGGTCCCACATGTTCCAGAGAAAATATGGCAGAGTTATACTCGAGGTGAGAGAAGAATTTTGCTCAGGATGAGTCTGCTACCCTAGATCAAAGTACTTACCCTGAATCAGCTCCAATTCCCTCTCAGGTAATTTCTCAAAATCCTATTGTTGATCTCGATGATTTACCTATTGCTCTTAGAAAAGGAAAACGAGAAAAGGGTAAATATGCACTAGAGAAGATGGTTTCATATACTAACTATCAAAAAGAGTATCAATTGTTTGTGATGAATGCAGATAATACTCATATTCCCATGACATTCGAAGATGCATCTCAATATCTAGAATGGAAAGCTACTATGAAGGATGAAATTTCAGTATTGGAAAAAAACAGAACCTGGGAACTGGTACAGTTACCAACAGATAGAAAAACGGTGGGGTGCAAATGAGTATATTCTGTGAAATATAAAGCAGATGGAAACATAGACAGATATAAAGCAAGACTAGTAGCTAAGGGCTACAGTCAATCTTATGGTATTGATTATACCGAAACGTTTGCACCAGTAGCGAAGATGAACATAATCAGAATCATTCTCAGTGTCGCTGTTAATTATCGTTGGAACTTATGGTAGCTAGATGTGAAAAATGCTTTTCTTCAGGGAGACCACATAGAAGAAATTTACATGGATTTACCTCCTGGGTATTATTAAGAGTTGAATGGCAATGCAGTGTGCAAATTAAGGAAGTCTATCTATGGACTAAAACAATCACCTAGAGCGTGGTTTCAGAAATTCAGTGATGGTATTGTCAGTTTGGGATTCAAACAGTGTATTAGTGACCATACCTTATTTATTCATAAAAAAGAAAAAACTATCATACTACTCGTGTATGTGGATGATATTATTATTACTGGAGACGATGATGAAGGTATTGTTAAGTTGAGAAAAGAATTGCATGCTCTCTTTGACTTAAAAGATTTGGGTAAGCTCCACTAATTTTTGGGAATTGAAGTTATACAGAGTGCAAAAAGATTATTTCTAAGTCAAAAGAAGTATGTCCTGGATCTATTGAAGGAAACAAAATTGGAAGATTGAAGAATATGCTCTACTCCTAATGAGATAGCCAAAGAAGACAAAGAAGCCAAATCAAAACCATATGAAGACATTGGAAGATATCAGAGGTTGGTGGGTAAACTTATTTATCTCAATATTACTCGACCAGATATCAGCTTTGCAGTCAGTTACGTTAGTCGGTGGATGCATTCTCCTTCTATGTATCATATCATTATCATATCTAACCAGATTTTTCCATTTTCTTTTGTGATTGTAAGCTATCATTTCCATTGTGAGATTGAATGCGTACTGATTGTGGTCTTATATGGATTGAACTCACATAACAGAACCAAAAAGTCCCACAGCTTTCCTACATGGATTGCTTCTTATATGGATTTTTCTGTAAATGATAGCTAATTGGGGATTTTTCCTTTCCCCTCTTTTTGCTAAACATTGCTTAGTTCTTATGTGGATTTTCTCCTATATTAATTGGACTTCGCATAACACAACCGAACACTCACAAGCTTCTTATATGTTTTATTTCCTTACTGAACATTAATTTGGTATTTTTCCTTTTCCCTCCTTTCATTAAACGTTGCTTCTTTATATGGGTCAGCTAATTCAGTGTTGCCTTTTTCATCGGTAAGCATCAAGTCATGAAGATGCTTTCGTGAAATATGAAAGTTTTCACAGTATTTTCAAGCCCTCACTTCATCTTTTTCACTGTTCTTTTCACAAGATTTGTTTTTCGGGATTGTTTTTTTGAGCTCTCATTCATTTCTCAGGTATGCAGATCTGGGCAGGGTAGGGTGGGTTCTACCCTGTCAGAATGGGTTCTAAAACATTTGTTTACAATATGAGGTGGGTTAGGGTGGGTGCATACGGGTACCAATTCCCCACGTTCCGATCCCTAACTCTCCTTCTCACCTATGGTTTAATTTTGTATGTCATTAAAGTGAAAACATTTAATTAGCTTATGAGCTTGCAAGCATGTTAGCTGGCTTGTCAAATATGTACTGTGTAATTTAAGTTTGTCTTCATAGGAAAAGCTGTAAGTCATGCTTAAAAAGTAATCATGAATTTCCAAAAGAAACTTCACTTTAAGGTATATTTGAAATATTTACATTTGTTTTAATGCCTAGCATTTAACATAACCTATAAATTGTCAGATACGCTCTTAATATGTGTGTGTGTACAGAGAGTACCAGCTAGCTCTAGATCCTATCTCGTACCTCCATCACTAGATCTGATAGTGAAATCTTCAGATTTGACTTTGTCAGATCCAATGGCATGGAAGCATATATGACCTATACTCATGCGATCGTCCCTCTAGCCGCTCAAAAATGGTAAGGCAGTGAAAAAATGGGTCTTAATTTTGATTGCTGATTGTATGTTATAAGGGTCTGTGCAAATCCAGTCTGCTTATTGGATCCATTCCTTACTTTTATGTATGTATGTATATATGTACGTGTTGGAGCTTCTAAGAGTGGACGACACTTATTTTGCTTTTATGCTTAGTCTAGTATTTCTGTCTCTCTTATATCATTTAAGTACGTTTTTTAAGGTAGCTTTAAATAAGCCTCATTAATGGCAATTAGGTAAATTAATCTTTTTGTATGCTGATATTTAAAGGGTGAAAACCCTATCAGCTGTAATCTTCAGAAGAAAGGAAATAAGAAGGTGCAGAAGGTGGCAGCAACACTCTGATTGCTGACAACACCAGAGCCATCTTATTGTATGTGTTGATTCTGTAATTTCAGTTTCTGTATCTTATTTTATGCACATGGTATCAGAGCTATATTAAAAGGAACAACTGTGATTGGTGAAGACGTTTAAGTATTTGCGTTGATACTCTGTTGATAGACATTCGACTTCAACGATTAAACTTGACGTTCAAATATTTAAAAGAATGAAGTCAAAGAGGCTCTTAAACATATGAAGGGTGGTAAATCGGTAGGACCATACAATATTCCTATAGAAGTTTGGAAAATACTAAGAGAAATAGGAATCACTTAGCTCATAAGACTATTTAATGAAATATAGATAAACTAAAAGATGCCCAAGGAACGGAGAGCGAGTACACTTATGCGAATTTTGTGAATTATCGAGGCATCAAGTTAATGAGCCATACTATGAAATTGTGAGAAAGAATTATCGAACAAAGGTTAAGACAAGTATCAAGTACAACAGAGAACCAATTTGGATTCATGACAGGCAGATCTACTATTGAAGCGATTTACCTTTTGAGACGTTTTATGGAACATTTTAGAGAAAAAAGGAAAGACCTTCACATGATATTTATTGATCTAGAAAAAGCTTACGATAGGATACCGAGAGAGGTTTTTTAGAGAACCATGAAAAAAAAAGGTATCCCATTGACATACATTAACCTTATAAGAGACATGTACGATGGTGCACAAATATGTGTGAGGGCTCATGAAGGAATGACAGACTTCTTTGAAGTTAATATTGGGTTATATTAAGGATCAACTTTAAGTCCATACTTATTTATAATGATGATTGATGAGTTAACAAAACATATTCAAGATGAAGTACCTTGGTGTATGTTATTTGCATATGACATTGTGTTAGTGGAGGAGTCTAAGGAAAAAGTTAATAGAAAATTGGAACTATGGAGAGAAACATTAGAAAGCAAAGGCCTCTGACTTAGTAGAACAAAGACAGAATATATGGAATGTAAGTTTGATTATTTGGTTACTTCAGAGGATATAGAAATCAAAATTGGCACACATTGCATCCCCCAAAAGGAAAGTTTTAAATACCTAGGGTTAATTTTTCATTAGACCTGTCATGTTTTATGGTTTTGAGTGTTGGGCATTTAATCATGAACATGTACAAAAGATGTCTCTGTGACAAAAATGAAGGTGTTGAGATAGATGAGTGGTCATACAAGAAAAGACCGTATACATAATGAGATTATTAGAAACAAATTAGGAGTGACACCAATAGAGGATAAAATGAGAGAATATCATTTAAGATGGTTTGGACATATAGAAAGAAGATAAAAAAAGAACATATAACAAGGTATGAAAAACTAAATTTGGAAAGTATTAAAAGAGCTAGAGGACGACCACAAAAGTGTTGGAAAGAAACAATAAAGAATGATCTAGCTTATTGTGAGTTAGCTGCTAACATGGCACATGAATGTAGCCGACCCTGTCTGTATGAGAAAAGGCTTAGTTGTTGTTGTTATTGTATATGCAGCTACCATTTTGACCACTGCTGGTGTTGGAGTGGAGCTGAGGAAGTAGTGTAAGGTGGTTGAGGCAGCAAAGCGCGGCTCAAGCCACAGAAGGTGGCAATGCATATAGAGGGAGTGAGCGCACACACAAATACATTATCAAACAGATGACAGGAAGACAAGGAAAAATAAGGTGAAAAGGAATGCCTATTCCAATAAGCCAAGTGCACAGCCATGTCCATTTACCTATGTCTTTGGGGGCAGGTGCCGTTAAGACATGCTGAGAAGGAGATGCCTGCTGAAGAGAATTTTGCAGATGTTGTGGCACAGATGTCAGAGCAGAGGGCCCTTGAGCCTGAAGACCAAGTCCAAGTCCCGGATGGGATGAGAGAGCTGAGCTCTGAGCGTTCAACTGTAAAATACGAAAGCGTCTACTTATGAAAATGGAAAAGAGTTAGTGCAAACAAAAAGATGTTGAAGAACATGCAGTTTACCTATTTCAACATGCATAACAGTTGGTTTCATTTTAAAGTGAATAAGGCAGAAGCTATAAACAAGATGTAACGCCAGCAATAGGTATATATACTGCAAGTCTTGCAACTAAAACCAAAAACATTCTAGAATCAAAACAAAAGAGAGCATCACTCCTGAAAAGAATCTACCAACTCAAATAAACCAAAACATAAAGAGTTCTCCAACATTAGGTGGGGCTGCTAAATGAATTCCTAGTAGCTATTGTGATATATCTTGGGTCCTACCCCTTCAATTACAGAAAGGTAAGATCAGAATAGTGACCCAAATTTACGTAGTTAATATCACGCTATAGCAGCCGCAATAGGTCGCTATAGCGTTTTAGCGAACCAAAAAATGCAGTTCACTATAGAGTTTTAGCGGACCAAAAAATGCAGCTCACTATAGCGTTTTAGCATACCAAAATTGCTATAGTGCGCAAGGCTTAACGGGTGATCTGTTGGGCTGCTATTAACGGCGCAAACACCACTAATAGCTATATAGTGGTTCACTGGGTCACGTCGATCCAAGTGGACCGCTATACAGCTATAGTGGTGTTCTATTATGACTTCTCTTGATTATCAAAGGTTATAAGCCCTTTATAAATAAAGGATGTGCATGAAATAAATACATTTTTCATTTGACTTGTTTTGAAAGCTTTACTATGGAAGCTAACATAGGGGAGGTGCCCAATATGTACCATCTTCATCATTGTTTGGCTAACGACCTCTTTTGAAGGGACTAACGGATTCATTAGTACATTCATCACCTAACTCACTACGGCAGGCTACATTAGAAAATCGATATAAAAAAGAAGAAAGAGGATGTGTATGTATATCCATTAGTAGGTGAATGTATCAAAATGAAATTCCTTTTAATGTTGTTAGATCCCGTGCTTTCAAGTGATGATTAATTATATATGACAATTTGGTCTTCAAATAAAGGCTTCATTGTACCATGAAGACAGGGAAGCATTATTAGGGAAGGAGGTGAGAAGAGTAAGAGAGTTTACAAATGGATTCAAAAGCATCGGACTACATATGGATGTTCTATTATGTCAGATGGATGAACTTTCTGAAAACAAAGAACACTAATAAATTTTTTTAGTGCATTGTCCTAAAAGTACATTGTTTCTTAAGTCCATTGATGCATTAAATAAAGTGAAGGATGCAAATAAATTGTATACATTATTAAAAGAAGTAAACTTAGTGGTTGGAGAGAAAAATGTTCTGCAGGTGGTCACAGATAGTGCAGCAAATTATGTTGTAGCTCGTAGACTGATAGAATGTTGATGACTAAATTTAATCATTTGTTTTGTACACCATGTGTTGCATAATGTATAGATTTTATGCTTGAAGATATTGGGGAGACAAATAAACTAAAAAGGCAAGTTCACCAAGGCAAAAAAGCTAGTGACATTTTTGTATAATCACGAGTAGATATTGCAAAAGGAAGCGAAAAAGGCCGTGAGTGAAGCAAAAGCTAAAATTTGGGAGGATTTATATAAAAAACTCAATTGAAAAGAGGGTGAAAGAGATATTTTTAGAATAACAATGGTTAGAGATAAGAAAACTAAATATCTTAATTATGTTAGATGCATCAAGGACGAGGATGAAAAATTCTAGTAGCAAATGATGATATAAGAAATAGATGAAAAAACTATTTTTATAAGCTTTTTAATGAAAATAAAGATTTTAGTATTAGCTTAGGAGAGTTAGCCAAATTATAAAGTATATAAACCACAATTCCTACTGACGTATTTAAAAGAATGAAGTCAAAGAGACTGTTAAATATATGAAGGGTGGTAAATCAGTAGGACCAGATAATATTCCTATAGAAGTTTGGAAAATACTAGGAGAAATAGGAATCACTTGGCTCACAAGACTATTTAATGAAATATGGAAAAACCAAAAGATGCCCGAGGAATGGAGAGCAAGTACACTTATACCCATATATAAGAACAAGGGAGACGTTCAAAATTGTGCGAATTTATCAAGTTAATGAGCCATACTATGAAATTGTGGGAAAGAATTATCGAATGTAGGTTAAGACAAGTATCAAGTACAACAAAGAACCAATTTGGATTCATGCCAGGCAAATCTACTGGTGAAGTGATTCACCTTTTGAGACGTCTTATGAAACATTTTAGAGCAAAAAAGAAAGACCTTCACATGATATTTATTGATATAGAAAAAGATTATCATAGAGTACCGAGGGAGGTTCTTTGGAGAACTTTAGAAAAAAGAGGTATCCCATTTACATACATTAACCTTATAAGAGACATGTATGATGGTGCAAAAACATGTGTGAGAACTCATGAAGGAATGACAAACTTCGTTGAAGTTAATATTGGGTTTCATCAAGGATCAACTTTAAGTCCATACTTATTTATAATGGTGATTGATGAGTTAACAAAACATATTCAAGATGAAGTACCTTGATGTATGTTATTGCAGATGACATTATATTAGTGGAGGAGTCTAAGGAAAAAGTTAATAGAAAATTGGAACTATGGAGAGAAACATTAGAAAGCAAAGGCCTCCGACTTAGTAGAACAATGACACAATATATGGAATGAAAGTTTGATCATTTGGTTACCTCATAGGACATAGAAATTAAAATTGGCACACATTGCATCCCTCAAAAGGAAAGTTTTAAATACCTAGGGTCAATTTTTCAGAGTGACGAAAGAATTGACGGAGATGTTACGCATAGAATTAATGCTGGTTGGTTAAAATGGAGAGGAGCATCAGGTATTCTTTGTGATAAGAAGATACCATTAAAGTTAAAAGGTAAATATTATAGAGCAGCAATTAGGCCTGCCATGTTTTATGGTTCTGAGTGTTGGGCAGTTAATCATCAACATGTACAAAAGATGTTTGTGACAGAAATGAAGATGTTGAGATGGATGAGTGGTCATACAAGAAAAGACCGTATACATAATGTGGTTATTAGAAACAAATTAGGAGTGGCACCAATAGAGGATAAAATGAGAGAATATCGTTTAAGACAGTGTTGTCTGACGCGTATCGTATCGAGTATCGCTGGGCTCCACGATACGGGCGATGCGCCCAAATTTTATTTTTTTTTTCAAATTTTTTTTTGAAGGTTTTTGGCCTCTCTTCACTTCTCTCTAAGGCATCCTTCGACTGCTTTAAAAAACTAGTGAAAAATCTTTATGAAAAGTAATAATATTCTATTGATCGATAGTCTTTTGATGTGATGCAGGACCCATGCGTCAATTTCATTATCACCTTAAACTAACTCGGGCCTTGTCAGTCTATTCCAAACATCCGACAGTGACGGAGCAACCTGTGTGGTTTGATGAAAAACTGATATTCAAACTTTTTCCTTTATTGTGATAATCTGATTCAATGCGGTTGATAGAGAGTAGAATTCCTAAGAGTTTATAGTGTAGACATTAATATAATAATATTATCATTAATAAATTTTTACAAATTTTAAAATTACACGTATACTATTCAAGAAACAATAATTGAAAATAAGCCAAAATATCAGAAATGATCTTTATATATATATATATATATTGCTTGGGTTCAGCCTTCTCTGCAACAACGAGCTCGATTCAGGTCACAAGAAGTGAAGAGAGGCGAAGAGAGGCCAGAAACCTTTAAAAAAAATGAAAATAAAATTGAAAATAAAATTGAATTTTTTTTTTTGAAAGTATCGCCCGTATCGCACGATATGGTGTGATACTTGCCGTTTTACGATATGGGTAGTATATCGTATCGTATATGTATCGCACTGTATAATACGATATGGTGCGATACGGATAACAATGGTTTAAGATGGTTTGAACATATAGAAAGAAGATCAAAAGAACCTGTAATAAGGTATGAAAAACTAAATTTGGAAAGTATTAAAAGAGCTAGAAGACGGCCACAAAAGTGTTGAAAAGAAACAATAAAGAATGATCTAGCTTATTGTGAGTTAACTGCTAACATGGCACACGATAGGGATATGTGGAAACAAAAAATCCATGTAGCCGACCCCATCTAGTATGGGAAAAGGCTTAGTTGTTGTTGTTGGAAAAATGTTTTTTATCAAATAGTACTGAAGAGAAGCAATTTAAGGCAATAATTTGGCAACTCAAGTTTTGGAAAGGCATTAGTTGTTCACTTAGAGCAATGGGTCCCTTATGTTTTACTTATGGTGGACGGTGATGAAAAACTAACCATAGGCTATACCTAGGAGAAGATTGATCGTATGAAGGAGGGTACATAAATATTTCAAAGTTATGTTATTAATCTTTACTTTTTTAAAGAGTTGAATTAGTTATGTGTTATTAATCTTATAATAACATTTATCTCTGTGTTAGAGGTTAACTTAAAGAATAAAAGAGAGCAATATGCTTTTGTTTGGGACAGGCAAATGCATAAGCCATTGAATATTGTTACATTATATATGAATCTAGGGTTGTATTATGATTATGATGTGATAGAATCTAATGCTAAGATTCAAGGTAGTTTGTTTCTTATAGCTATATTTATACGAAGTAAGGAAGAACAACAACAAATTACTCACTAACTTATGAGTTATCGAAGTGCCTCGAGTGGTTTTGGACTAGAATTAGCTATAAGTTCGGGAAAAGCATATGCACCAAGTAATTAATTCAAGCAACCTTTTATTTTATTATTAAGATATGATTTAGGGTTTTTTTTAATTTGATTAATTTATTATTTATACATGTTTTTTGTTATAGCCGAATTGTGGTGGATAACTTTTGGTTATGGATGTCCTGAATTGCAAAATTTTGATATACAGATTTTAGTTCTTACATGTAGTGTCACCCCATGTGAATGCAATTAGAGTACGTTGTAAACAATCATCGATATTCGTATTTGGAAGCAGCATGATCATATCTCATCAAGTGTCAAACCAATAAGTCAAATACAAGTATGTACGTACTTGAGTAAGAGTATTTTGAGTCAAGAACAAGTCAATGTCACAAGTCAAACTAAATATCAAAGAGCTTCAATTACAACTTATTTTATTGATGAAGAAAGACTCTATTTACAGTAAAGAGGGGAAAGAAGAGAGAAAAGGAGAGCTAAGGTTAGCCGACCAGCAACTAGCCGTTGGAGTCTTGTTGTCATTGGGGCCTCCCAACTATTGCTCTGACCCAACTGTTGTTCAGCAACAAGCTCTGGTGGCCTGTGTTGTTCCCACAAAGAGGCGCGGGTCCTACTGGCCTGTGATCCTATTACATCATGTTTAACACCCCTCTCAAACTTACGATTTATATATCGAAAGTTTGTCTAACAAGAAATGAAAGTGAGTAGCGAAGAGGAATTTGGTGAAGAAATTGGCTAACTACATTTCTAATGTAACATAACACAAACTAATATTTTTCTTTAAGCATTTCTCTCGAACAAAATGACAGTCAATCTCAATATGTTTCGTTCGTTCATAAAAGGTGTTGTTGAAGGCGACATACATGACACTTTTATTATCACAAAATATGATGATCGGTTATTGTAAAACGATGCTCATGTCCTTTAGTACCTCTATAATTCAAGAGATTTGTGTAACAGCAATAGCCATAGCACAATATTTAGCTTCAATAGAGAAAAGTGAAACCTTCTTGTCCTACTTGCACTTCCATGAAATTAGTGATTCACCTAAAAAAAAAGAAACCCGTAGTAGAATGCATGTTATTGATATCTTCACCCCAATCAACATCAGTATACACAGATAAATCAAAGAACGAAGAAAAAGTTAAGAGTACCCTATTGTTTGTACAAGGCTTTACATATCTGTTGGGGGTTGGGTATATACACATAAATCAAAGAACGAAGAACAAGTTAAGAGTACCCAATTAACAACACCCATATGAACAGTAGTAGGTGCTTACTGAAATTGACTAGTTGTATGCATGAGAGATATCAGGTTCAATGACAGTGAGATAGGTGAGAGCACCTATCAGTTATCTGTTGGGGGTTGGGTATGCTAATTTTTCTTTGTCTGCCTTAACTTGGTGCCAAGGACCTCAGGAGTATCACCTTGCTTGTTGTCAGTGATCTTAAACCTATCAATTACTTCATTTGCAAACTTGGTTTGTTACATAAAATATCCGCAAATGTTTCTAATAATCTCGATACCTAAACAATAACTAAGAAGACCAAGGTCTTTCATATCAAATTCATGATGAAGATCATGTTTAACCTATGCAATTCTTCTTTCATCAGTTCGAGTGATGATTATATCATCCACATACAAGAGTGATATAATAATGCCTGTGTGAGATTTTCTTATAAACAACACAGTATCACTATCAGTATAGCAAGAAACAAAGTGATTAAGTGAATGAATTTTTCAAAGCGATCAAACCAAGCCTGTTTCAAACCATACAAAGCTTTCTGAAGTTTAAGAACGTAATCTTAGGGAATGTTAATTCCAAGAGGAGGAGTCATATAAACATTTCATGTAAGTTCTCATTCAAAAAGATATTTTTAACATCAAGTTAAAAAAATCCCATTTTTGGATAGCACTAAGGGTTATGAGAATCCTAATAGTGATCATCCGAGCAAAAGGGGCAAAAATTTCATCATAATCAATTCCATGTTCCTGAGCATAACCCTTGCTACTAATCTAGCTTTATATCAGTCTATATTATCATTATTATGTGTTTTAATTTTGTAAACCCATCTCCCTCCAATAACTTTTTGTTCCTTGGGCTTTAAAACAACGGACCACGTTTGACATTTAGCTCTTCTAACATAGCATCCTCTCGTTCCGAAATACCCTTGGCTTGATGATACAATCTAAGCTCTTTTACTTATAAAATGGTTGCAATCAAGTTTTTTCGTTGGGGTTCAAAAGAGTCATAAAACACAAAGCGTTTGGAGGTTTTGAAACTCTAGATGACAATAGTAAGGTGTTTTGTTCCCTGGATCTTCTAGTGTAGTGGAAAGCAAAAGGTTCAAGAATATGTTGTGTTTTCATCATAAACACCATTTGTATCATGTGAGATAGTATCAAGATTGTCTTCAAGATCACTATCATCAATTTCACTATCTTCTAGATTGATAATATTTGAGAAGACGATTCTTTATTATTTTCAATAGGACAAGATTTATAATAGTAATCATTTTTTAAAAAAAATTACATCTTTAGAAGCAGGGTCAAAACATGTATATCCTTTTTTGTTGATTCCATATCCAAGAAAAACACATTCAATAGTTCTATGAGACAATTTATTATTCTTATCAGTATAAACAAAACATCTACAACCAAAAACACTTAGATTTTCATAATAAGGAGAAAGATTATACAATTTTTCAAAAGGAGAATTATTTTCAAGACGGATTAAAAGCATTCTATTAATGAGATATACGACAATAAGCATAGCTTCTACCCATGAAAACTTAGAAACATTACTAGCAATTAACAATGTCTTATAAGTTTCTATAATGTACCTATGTTTTCTTTTTGCTACTCATTTTGTTGTAGGATTTTGTTCAAGATTTTTTATGTAAAACCTTTTATTTTCAAAAAAAATTAAAAATCTTTTGATAAGTATTCTCCTCTTGAATCGGATGTAAAAATCTTAATGGTAGAACCAAATTGATTCTTTATCATATTATGAAAGATCAAATATTTTTTAAATACTTTAGATTTATGTTTTAAAAGATATATCCAAGTAAAGCGAGTAAAATCATCTACAAATATCACATAATATTGTACTCCTCTTTTGGAAACAACATAGGGCAAGTCCCCAAACATCGAAGTCTATTAATTCAAAAGATTTAATTGTTACAAAATTTCTTTCACCAAAAGAAAGATGTATTTTTTCAGGCATACATTCTTTCCAATCAAAATTATGATTCTCATTTGTCCTTAATTAGGATAAATTACATAGTCCATGTATATCCAAATGTCCAAGTCGTTTATGCCAAAGAGTAATATTATGAACTACATTACAAGATTCAAAATTTGGCACAACTAAACTATCCATTTTATAGATCAACTTTTTCTATGACCTTCACCAATCACCTTCTTCGATAGGTGATCCTGCACCACACAATTTTTAGTTGAGAAAGTGACTATAAAAACATTATCACAAATCTGAGCAACCCAAAGAAGATTTAGATTTAATTTAAGTGTGAAACTTACATTTCGAATTTTGATATCTTCTTTTTCAAAATTACCAATTTTTTCAATTTAAAGTTTCATCCCATTGACTGTAAAAACATGTTTACCAAAAATATTTTGAGAATGTTTTAAAGTTTTTTTATCATATAAAAAGAAACACCGAAATCTAAAAACCAAAAAATACCTTGAGAAGTGGAGAGAGTATTTTCGGAGATGCTTGCCTTTTCCTTAAATTTCTTCTATATAAGCTTTGATGTTCGAAGGCAATACTCATGCATCTTTGTCTTCCACAACTCCCATGTTTCTATATCTTTGTCGAAGGAGAGGACAAGTGGTCTTAATGTGATCATTTTCCTTAAAGTAGTGGCAAATAATGTCTTTTTTTTGTCATGACACCACTATCTTCTTACTTGATCCATTACCACCTTTTCGTCCTTCGAAGCTTTTCTAAAGAGGCTTGTATTTCTTGACATATACTCCTGGCTTGAAAGTGGCAAGAACAACTTCTTTTGTAATACTAATATTTTTTAATATAGATTCCTCCATAACTAGATCGACTAAAAAGGTATCTCCTTTTGATCTAGGTTTTCTATGAATCAAACTTGATCTAATATTTTCAAATTCATCTCTCAGACCCCGCATAAAAAAATCTTGAAATTCATCTATTTTTAAAAAAAATCAAATTTATCAAAACTTCGAAGTTGAGTCCATGATTCAAAAAAATCATTGTCATACTCTCTAATGCATAAATTTCTTTGCTTAAGCATTATCATTATTTTCATCAAATCTATTTGAAACACAAAGTCATCTTGAAAATGAATCTTTTTCAAATATTCCCAAGTTCCAAAAGTATTTTCAAACACACTAATTTGGTTTCTAAGTTTTTCATCAACATTTTAACAAATGATCCATGTTATTTTTGTATTAATTTTCTCCCAAATTTTTAAATCTTGTTTGTATTTTTCTTGGGTTTTAAAGATATCATCATCGTGCAAGTTTTCAAAATCAAATTTTGGTTCTTCAATGGTTTCATCTATGTAATCACAAAAATCTTTTGATAGAAAATAATTTTTCATGATTTTTGCCCAACGTTGATACCATTTTGGGTCAAGAATGCACTTAAAAGACTCATTTTTACCTTTTATTTCAAGAAACAAACAAGAGTTTGATGTTAACTAAGTTATAGAACGTCAAATATACAATATCACGAATTTTCCAATCTTGGCACACGTGCTTCCCGATGTGCTCAATTTCTTCAAAACAAGGCTCTGATACCATGTAAACAATCGTCAATATTTGTATTTGGAAGCAGCCCGATCATATATCATCAAGTGTCAAACTAATAAGTTAAATACAAACATACCCAAGGAAGGGTATTTCAAGTCAACATCAAACCAATGTCACAAGTCAAACCAAATATCAAAGAGCTGCAATTACACCTTACTTTATTGACGAAGAAAGGCTCTATTTATAAAACAATGTTTATAGGAAATGGGAGAAAGAGGAGAGGAAATGAGAGGGTTGGCCGACCAGCAACTAGCCGTTACAAGGCTCCAACAGCTAGTAGCCTTTGGGGCCTCCCAACGGCTGAACAACAACAAGCCCTGGTGGCCTGTGTTATTCCCACAAAGAGGCACGGGCCATAGTGGCCCGTGATCCTATTACATCATGTTTAACATCAAAATGGTAAGAATTATATTTTATTATTTACAATGTAATAAAATTAAAGCTTTTTATTTAGTTAACGACTTTCCTGAATTCTTTCTCTAATCTTAGATTCATACAAAGAAACGGAATAGATTATTGCATAAAAAGCTTAATGACTTAGCTTTTGTGTCATATAATGAAAAGCAAAGAAGAAGGTATGAAGAGAAGAAAGCTACAACAACAACAACAACTAAGCCTTTTCCCATACTAGACGGGGTCGGCTACATGGATTCTTTGTTTCCACAGATCCCTATCATGTGCCATGTTAGCAGTTAACTCCCAATAAGCTAGATCATTCTTTATTGTTTCTTTCCAACACTTTTGTGGTCGTCCTCTACCTCTTTTAATACTTTCCAAATTTAGTTTTTCTAACCTTCTTACAGGTTCTTCTTTTGATCTTCTTTCTATATGTCCAAACCATCTTAAACGATGTTCTCTCATTTTATCCTCTATTGGTGTCACTCCTAATTTGTTTCTAATAACCTCATTATGTATACGGTCTTTTCTTGTATGACCACTCATCCATCTCAACATCTTCATTTCTGTCACAAACATCTTTTGTACATGTTGACGATTAACTGCCCAACACTCAAAACCATAAAACATGGCAGGCCTAATTGCTGCTCTATAATATTTACCTTTTAATTTTAATGGTATCTTCTTATCACAAAGAATACTTGATGCTCCTCTCCATTTTAATCAACCAGCATTAATTCTATGTGTAACATCTCCATCAATTCTTCCATCACTTTGAAAAATTGACCCTAGGTATTTAAAACTTTCCTTTTGGGGAATGCAATGTGTGCCAATTTTAATTTCTATGTCCTCTGAAGTAGCCAAATGATCAAACTTACATTCCATATATTCTGTCTTTGTTCTACTAAGTCGGAGGCCTTTGTTTTCTAATGTTTCTCTCCATAGTTCCAATTTTCTATTAACTTTTTCCTTAGACTCCTCCACTAACATACACCAAGGTACTTCATCTTGAATATGTTTTGTTAACTCATCCATCACCATTATAAATAAGTATGGACTTAAAGTTGATCCTTGATGTAACCCAATATTAACTTCAAAGAAGTTTGTCGTTCCTTCATGAGTCCTCACACATGTTTTTGCACCATCATACATGTCTCATATAAGGTTAATATATGTCAATGGGATACCTCTTTTTTCTAAAGTTCTCCAAAGAACCTCCCTCGGTACCCTATCATAAGCTTTTTCTAGATCAATAAATATCATGTGAAGGTCTTTCTTTTTTGCTCTAAAATGTTCCATAAGACGTCTCAAAAGGTGAATCGCTTCAATAGTAGATCTACCTGGCATAAATCCAAATTGGTTCTCTGTTGTACTTGATACTTGTCTTAACCTACGTTCGATAATTCTTTCCCATAATTTCATAGTATGACTCATTAACTTGATACCTCGATAATTCGCACAATTTTGAATGTCTCCCTTGTTCTTATATACGAGTATAAGTGTACTTGCTCTCCATTCCTCGGGCATCTTTTGGTTTTTCCATATTTCATTAAATAGTCTTGTGAGCCAAGTGATTCCTATTTCTCCTAGTATTTTCCAAACTTCTATAGAAATATTATATGGTCCTACCGATTTACCACTCTTCATATGTTTAAGAGCCTCTTTGACTTCATTCTTTTGAATACGTCGGTAGAAATTGTGGTTTATATACTTTTCTGACTTGGCTAAATCTCCTAAACTAATACTAACATCTTTATTTTCATTAAAAAGATTATAAAAATAGTTTTTCCATCTATTTCTTATATCATCATTTGCCACTAGAATTTTTTCATCCTCGTCTTTTATGTATCTAACATAATTAAGATCTTTAGTTTTCTTATCTCTAGCCCTAGCTATCCTAAAAATATCTCTTTCACCCTCTTTTGAGTTGAGTTTTCTATATAAGTCCTCCCAAATCTTAGCTTTTGCTTCACTAACGGCCTTTTTTGCTTCCTTCTTTGCTTTCTTATAAGCTTCTAAAGTTTCACTAGTTTTCTTAGCATAATGTAATTTGTAACATGCCCTCTTTGCCTTGATTTTATTTTGTACTACTTCACTCCACCACCAAGCTTCTTTTTGTGCCGGTACACCTCCCTTAGATACCCCTAACACATCTTTCGCCACTTTCCTAATATATATAGCCATATTGTTCCACATATTAGAGGGTGTGCCAACATAATTCCAAACATCTCCTTGAAGGACTTTCTGTTTAAATATATCTTCTCGCTTTTGAGGTTCCACCATTTAGTCCGAATAGCTCGATGCACTCTTTTCTTCTTTGTCCATTTTTTTATTTGTAAATCCATAACTAAAAGTCGATGTTGGGTGGTTAAGCTTTCTCCTGGAATTACCTTACAATCTTTACAACACACTCTATCTTTTTTTCTACAAATAAAGTAATTAAAGTAATCAATTTGTGTTTGTGATAAGCCACTCTTATAAGTAATTAAATGTTCATCTCGTTTTTTGAAGATTGTATTGACTATAAAGAGATCAAATGACATAGCAAAATTTAAAATCTCCCTACCTTCCTCGTTTATATCCCCATAACCAAAGTTTCCATGAATCCCTTGATATCCTAATGCCTCTTTACCGACATGTCCATTTAAATCTCCTCCTAAACAAATCATCTCCCTTTGTGGAATCTTTTGAAACACCTTATCTAACTCTTCCCAAAAAACTGTCTTTATACTATCTTCTAGTCCTACTTGGGGTGCGTAAGCACAAACTATATTCAAAACCTCTACTCCTAACACTAATTTCAATGTCATGATTCGGTCACCATATCGTTGTATGTCTACTACACTCTCCTTTAAATCTTTATTTATGATAATACCAACTCCGTTTCGGGCCTTTTCTTCACCTGAGTACCATAATTTAAAACCTGTATCCTCTATCTCCTTTGCTTTTTCTCCAACCCATTTTGTCTCTTGTAAACATAGAATATGAATCTTTCTCCGAATCATAGTATCTACCACCTCCATTAGCTTACCCGATAATGTTCCGATATTCCAAGAACCAATACGAATCTTATTATCTAGGACTAGCTTCCTTACCCCCTGCATCCGTCCATAATCAAAATGCAGAGACCCTCTCTGAAAATTTTTCACTACATTCGGGCAGCAATGTAGCGGGACTAACTTATTTACCCACACCCGTCCATGATGTGGGAATCCTCTCTGCAATTGATTCACTACATTCGGGCGAAAATGTAGTGGCCCTTGCTTACTTCTTACTGCATTCGGGCTCTGCAACACGTCGCTAGGCAGGGACGCCCCAAAGCAGTGCTCATAATTTTTGTAATCCATATTGTAGAAATCCGACGAAGTTTTACGCTGGTTGTCGAAAGCCTAACACAACCCTCCTCCTTTATCCGGGCTTGGGATCGACAATGCAAAGGTAATCCCTTACATGGGCGGAGTTTACAAAGAGAAGAAAGCTAACAAAACAAATTTCGACCCCATCATTTAGGCATCAGTTGAAGATCATGATGAATATCCTACTCATGTTGAGTTCGTTGGTGACGATGATTCACTTACAAGGCAAAATATTGATATGACATCTGAAGCATCAAGAAGGTATATATAAGATCAAAGGCACGAAAGCAACAAGGAAGACAAAGCAAGGGAAAGGATAACATGCCTATGAAAGATCAAGAAAAAGAATTTAATTTTGAAGAAACATGAAGAGGAAGAGGAACTATCTTCGTCTGAAAATGAATGAACAATAATTAGTTTCTTATAAAATAATTTTTTGGTTTATCTTAAATAATTAAGTAAATGATATGTTTTGGACTTGTTATTTATTAAGTTGTTAGTTGTTATATTTGATGCATGCTGAAGTTGTTACTTCAAACGTATTATAAATATTTTGATCAATTGGTATATTGGTCCACTAGTCCACCCTAACATTATTCTATTTTTTTTAATACAAGTATAATTCATTTCTTTGCTCAAATTAGATTGGAATTAAGCACCATAGTCACCATACTTGAGCATATAAGTATAATATATATTAGTTCATTTAATTCTTGTGTTTAGTGCATAGAATAATTTGGTTACATTTTTGTTTTTATTTTTTAATGTAAGTTTAACAATTCAAGATGCATGTGCCACATGAAATTTATTGTTTTTTTTAGAATTTGTTTATTTAGTTTGATTCATAGTTATAAAAGAAGTGGTTATGTATTTCTTGATATTTTGATATTTCTTAGAAATTAGAGAATCCATTATATATATAATATTTTTTAATCATAAATAAAAGTGTACCACTAAATCCGTTATATCCCTACTACCATTATATCAGGGTCAACCGCTAACAACCCACTAATCACTATTGATAACATAGACCCAAACACAATATGACATAGCATGCCTAACTTGGTGAGAGCCTAATAACTTAAACCTTGTATATAAATAGTACTTGGAATAGAGAATCCATAACACAAACTACACCCAAAAGTCCGACTGTATATAAGAAGTGAAATGTCAATGGCAAAAGAGAAAAGAAAATTTAAATAACAAAACACCAAACAGGGTTACAATCTCATACCCGAGCTGACAACCTATCCCAAACCCGACCATGAAAACCAGGGACTGGATTGGGTTCGAGTCACTTTGGGTTGGATCTGGTCACTGCAAAGCAACCACCTAGGGTACCGCTTTGAACAGGTCGAAGCAGACATGAACCCGACTAGACTTAGTATATATATATTGGATAGACCCAGTCTGTGGGCCATTGATCACACTATCAATGGTCAAAGCAAGGGGTAAACGCTCGGAGAAAGAGAGAGAGAGGTGTGTGTGGTGCTGTCAGACACTGTCATTATAGTGACATACAAGACACCTGGTGCAGTATCCAACCTGTCCCTACCCTTTTCCTCTCTCCCCCTACTCTCTTTCTCTCTCCCTCTCTCTGGTTCTACTCTAGAATCAATGCACATTTCTATTGGGTCTCAGTCGGATCAAGTCAGCACTGGATCTTGAAGAAGATGACAAAAACAAAGGTGAACAGGATATGGATTACCTTGCTTTTGCCCAAACATGACCCACTGACCCAATCTTCCACCACTAACTGTAAACATTATGGCATCCACAAAGGTACTAACTTCATCCAACTACCATGCAATAATGAGGAACAACGGCAAGTCTCCTCAAGATGAAAGAACACGTCAACCATAACGTATAGCATTCTTATCTATATCCAGAGCTACCTGCTGAAGAAGAGAACTTTGTTGTTGGGCTGGAAATGCCATATTGTTTACACCAGAAAGGTGAGACACCCCAAGAAGGTTGTTATGCCCTTGCTGTACTTGTTGAAGGCGCAATAAGAATTTCTCCCTTTGATCAGGTGCAATCTCAGTTCTTCCTCGAAACTGCAAGAAAAAGCAAATTTTGGCAATGAGGTGATTTTAAAAAGTAAACATATAATGAACTAAGTTTTCTGGGCTTCATCCAAAGTGAACTTTTATTATGCTTAGTTGGAACACAAAATTGAATTTTAAGGACACACGCACACACAATCACATAGATATATAAAATATAAGAGAGAGAGAGAGAGAGAGTTTGGTGCTAAAAATCAATTGTCATTATTTATTATTAATTGCACGGTATTTGAATCTCTTTAGCACATCAAATTCCATTGATAGAAAAACGAGGGGTACTCTTGAAGAGAAACAAGAAAAACCATTAAACGATAAACTTGAATCATTCACTCCCTCTTATTCACTGCAAGATCACTTTTTATATAGGATGTGCTTTGATATTGAAAAAATTAAAGACTATTCAGTTTCAGTTGATGGTCAACCTTATAATATTAATCATGAAATGAAACAAAGGGAGGTGGAAGGAAACAGAAAAATAAGAAAGGCTTAACGGCTTTTGCTATTATAAGACCTTTGTTCCTAAAACTGATGATGACTCAACAGAACTATTAATTGGCAAGCCTAGTCTAAAACACGAAAGTGCAGAGTTTGTCAAGGGAATAAATGTACCGTCTCATTTTGGCTCTGAAATGAATTTGCGCTGGGAGGCCTCCACTGTACCCCTGTAACTGTTGCAGGGCTGAAGAGTCTTCCACCAACAATACCACTTTCAGTATTACTCAACTCTGGAGAAGCTGATACATCACCAGTCTTAGGTATCTGCGGTAGAAGGACCCGAGATGCCAATGGAGAGACCAGTGATGGTGCAACACCACCTCCAATCCTTTCATCAGTAACCAAAAGGTTCCGTTTTGCTAAATCAGAAACTCCAAGAACTGCACCAAGAGATCCACTGACAGAAATTGCATTGCCAGAAGTTAAAGGTAAACTATTTGATGCTTGACCCAAAGTGATGCCAGCTGCTGGCCCTCTGCTAAGGCCCCTGCCTAGTCCGGCCTCAGAGAGGGATGGAGAAGATCTAGAACCAGGGAAACACACATTGTCATCCTCTTTTACAGTAGCGGGAAGACTTGCAGGTGAAGGTGGAGGTGTGGCACTTGAGGTTTCCAATGCACTCCGCACAGATCCTGCACTAGAAAGTATCCCTGAAGTGGATGAACCACCAATTGCACGAGGAAGAACATTAGATATTCCATTTGCAGCTGTGTTGACCCCAGTTGTCATACTAGGTCCAGGTGCACTTGCTGAAACGGACATTGAGATGCTACTGGTTTTGTTAGATGGTGGAGTTCTTGGAGCAGCATCAGAATTGCTATCTTGAGAACCAGTCTCGTCAGCTTGGTCCTGAGAAATGCTGGATTGTTGACTGCTAGAAGCCTGAAAGGAAAGAAATACAAAAATAAAGAATGATAAATAGCATCCAAAGTAGCAAATAAAGGAACAGGAAACATGTAGAGCATCTTTACCACAAAAAGCACAAATAAAAAAAAATGCTTCTAGTGATTGTTTTGTTGATCCATCTTAGCTATGCAGTAATTGCAATAAAAACTGCCTGATGAAATCTGGTTGCAGCTTTCCTTTTAATTATTTGTCAAGGGAACAGTATGCCAGCTAGAGTCAACTGTTTTTTAACCACAAAATGGTATTGTCAATCATGAATTTTGTTTCTAGGCCAAACATTTACATGCAAATGAGTTCCTGAAGGTGCTGAAGTTTTCAAGCCCAAAGCAGTGGTACCAACAGTCTGAGAACGAAGCAGAGGAAATATGTATGAATAAAAATGCCGAGAATCCATGTTGCTAAAAGACTACCAATTGGGAAAAAACTAGACAACCCATGTTGGTAAAGAAGACTACAACATCAACAACTAAGCCTTTTACCATACTAGATGTGGTCCGCTATGCTAAAAGAGACTACCAATTGGAAAAATCCTATCATGCTAACCAATAACTATGAGAAACTCAGAACCAAAATTTACAGAGCTAAGCAACAGCTTGAATATATATTATGCTGAGACTCCTGCCAAAACTATCGAACATTTTCTCCAGGTATCGATAAATGGTAACTTCTTAAAGTGACAATTCAGATTGTTCAGAAATCACCTAAATGGAAAACAAGCTCCGGTTCATTTTTTGCGTGAGGCAAGAAGTCCAAATCCCTCAGAAGGGAAATAAGTATAAAATCTCCCAAACCTCAATAATATTATTTTAACATCCAATACCATGCTTGTGTTCCCATTAGTGGCAATAAATGACTAAATGCAACAGTAAACACTCAAGTGGAACAACTTGTGATCATCTGGGCTGTCAAAGAGATCATTGCTTCACCTTTTCCTTAACCTCTGATCAAGAAATAGAGCGGAAAAGATACCCCTTCATTCCTGTGTGCTAGGAGCACAACTATAAAGGTAGCAGAAGGCAGATTTTACAGCAAATAGTTCCATTACTAGCACAGGATGCATTAATTCATGAAATAGCATCTACAGTGCCATAACAGGATCACATATGCCAGATTTTTGTAGAATACAAGTCAGTGCATAGGTGAACAAGCACACAACACTGAGAAAAAGAAAGCATGATCGTACAAACAAGTTATGCATGAAGCTTGCATTTGAGTCTACAGATCTCCACTTTGGACAACCATTGCTAAGCATTCCTCTGATCCATTACATTTAGTTATACAGTCTAGAAAACGCATAGCTACTGATTCACCAGACGGAACTATCATTGGGAGTTTCCAGCCAGAAAAGTATAATCATGATTTAGAAGATCAGCCACACAGATAAGGTTAGGCATGTTATTGGCCCATATACAGCTTCTAGACGGAGTCTAGAAAATGCATACCAACTGATTCACCAGACTGAACTATCATTGGAGTTTCCAGCCAGAAAAGTATACTCATGATTTAGAAGATCAGCCATGCAGATAAGGTTAGGCATGTTATTGGCCCATATACAGCTTCATCATGGGAGTTGAGACCGTGGAAGGAGAACGCATCACAAAAAGCCACACAACCCATATTTTAAGGTGCTTGTGTGTGTATCCATGCTTGAGCACCTGCTCATGCACGCACATTATGATTGCATGCATATGGATTCAGATTGACAGAAATACACAGAAACAGCTCGAGCAAAGAAAATGGCCAAGCCAATTCACCAGAAATGTAATAGCACTCCTCGGTAATAGCAAACCAACAGCGCGATCACCACAATAATGTACTTCAAAAAGCTTCTGGGAAGGCAAACTGATCCAGGTAGAGTAAAATGCCATGATACTAAAAACAAGGACCGTATTGCAGGCTTCCAGTTTAGTGGCTAAAGCACAACCTTTACACAAGGGTTCTGTTCTCTTTCAGAAATGAACCAGACATTTAGGCATCAGCTGATGACAGCCATGCACTGCACTACCTGGAGGCACAGGACCTTCCAGAAAAGGGTAGTATCATGCTAGGTGTGTGTTGGCATCGAACTATCCTTAATTCCTGGTCATGATGAACAGATGCCAATTAAAGCAATACCGCCTCATGAAATTGAAAGAAATATGCAACATGAGCATAAAGATGCAAATGATATCAAAGAGACAACCTCCATCAATCTTTTAAGAAGTTACCTTGGCAATGCCAGGACTGATAGCAACTAAATCTTCAAGTGCTTCAACTTTTTCCAGCGGTAAGGTGTTGTATAGTTCATCGACATCACTAAATTCATCAAAGTCCTCCTTCATACAATGAATAAATAAATGCTAATAAATGCCAAACTGAGAAGATGCTTCAGAAACGCACAGCAATTCAACTAAAAAATATTAAATTATTTTCCAATATGTGCACCCACGAGGGGAAAAAGAATTTAGAAAGCAAAGATTCACCTGATTACGTTCAACATAGTCCTCAAGAAAGTCCCTAACGTCATTTACTTGCTCTGGACTCAATTCATCATTATCCAACAGTCGCAATATCACCTCTAGCTTCATTATATGTGCCTTATGCCGAGCAACAGAAGATTCTAGATGTGCCTAAATAAACCAACGATACAAATCAGAACTTTGCCAAACTATAAGAGAATATCACCTTTATAGATATAGTGGAAAGGATAAGGACAAGTAACATGAAAACTGCAATGAGAATACTGAATAGGTGCAAAAACTCATTCACTGCTTTCCCAATTTATAGCAAGGCGATCACATGGCTAAACCATACAAAAATCATTCATTTCCAAATTTGTTGCAGGTTGGACCAATCCAGGTATGCCAGCACCCACTTCAGATACGTTCTTGCAGGCATTGAATGCAGCTTAAAGAGTGTGAGATGGTTACCGCTTTTTACCAAAATATCTTCAAACGTTGCATAATGTTCACCAGGCTAGTGGGTCGACTCACATGTGGAAGGTCATGGGTTCAACCACCGGAAGGTGCATCTGGCTTCGGCCTCCCGATTGAAACAAAAAAAAAACTTCAAACATTACGAAGCATAAACATTACCAACTTTAACAATCTGTTCATGAGTATTGTAAGTTTGTAGTAGTGTATTGCAACTTTTATTATTCAGAGCCATTTTTTATTCTCTTGTTAGAGCACTGGAAGTATCACAAAATTTTGAGAACATTGTTGAACAAGTTACAAAAAAATTCTGAAAGTTCACAAAAATCAAATACTTGAAGTATCTTGCCTTCTGCATGTGTAGTGACGCTCAAATCAGAACATAAATAGTCCAATGAATGTAAATATTGTAAAAGTATGAGAAAGAATACCCATGAAAGAAATTATTTGTTTGACAAGTTCATCAGACAGTTTTTCCTGGTCTTTAAACATGAATAATATCATGTCTTTACATACAACAACAACAACAACTAAGCCTTTTCCCATACTAGACGGGGTCGGCTACATGGATTCTTTGTTTCCACAGATCTCTATCGTGTGCCATGTTAGCAGTTAACTCCCAATAAGCTAGATCATTCTTTATTGTTTCTTTCCAACACTTTTGTGGTCGTCCTCTACCTCTTTTAATACTTTCCAAATTTAGTTTTTCTAACCTTCTTACAGGTTCTTCTTTTGATCTTCTTTCTATATGTCCAAACCATCTTAAACGATGTTCTCTCATTTTATCTTCTATTGGTGCCACTCCTAATTTGTTTCTAATAACCTCATTATGTATACGGTCTTTTCTTGTATGACCACTCATCCATCTCAACATCTTCATTTCTGTCACAAACATCTTTTGTACATGTTGACGATTAACTGCCCAACACTCATAACCATAAAACATGGCAGGCCTAACTGCTGCTCTATAATATTTACCTTTTAATTTTAATGGTATCTTCTTATCACAAAGAATACCTGATGCTCCTCTCCATTTTAACCAACCAGCATTAATTCTATGTGTAACATCTCCATCAATTCTTCCATCACTTTGAAAAATTGACCCTAGGTATTTAAAACTTTCCTTTTGGGGAATGCAATGTGTGCCAATTTTAATTTCTATGTCCTCTGAAGTAGCCAAATGATCAAACTTACATTCCATATATTCTGTCTTTGTTCTACTAAGTCGGAGGCCTTTGTTTTCTAATGTTTCTCTCCATAGTTCCAATTTTCTATTAACTTTTTCCTTAGACTCCTCCACTAATACAATGTCATCTGCAAATAACATACACCAAGGTACTTCATCTTGAATATGTTTTGTTAACTCATCCATCACCATTATAAATAAGTATGGACTTAAAGTTGATCCTTGATGTAACCCAATATTAACTTCAAAGAAGTCTGTCGTTCCTTCATGAGTCCTCACACATGTTTTTGCACCATCATACATGTCTCTTATAAGGTTAATATATGTCAATGGGATACCTCTTTTTTCTAAAGTTCTCCAAAGAACCTCCCTCGGTACCCTATCATAAGCTTTTTCTAGATCAATAAATATCATGTGAAGGTCTTTCTTTTTTGCTCTAAAATGTTCCATAAGACGTCTCAAAAGGTGAATCGCTTCAATAGTAGATCTACCTGGCATAAATCCAAATTGGTTCTCTGTTGTACTTGATACTTGTCTTAACCTACGTTCGATAATTCTTTCCCATAATTTCATAGTATGACTCATTAACTTGATACCCCAATAATTCGCACAATTTTGAATGTCTCCCTTGTTCTTATATACGGGTATAAGTGTACTTGCTCTCCATTCCTCGGGCATCTTTTGGTTTTTCCATATTTCATTAAATAGTCTTGTAAGCCAAGTGATTCCTATTTCTCCTACTATTTTCCAAACTTCTATAGGAATATTATCTGGTCCTACCGATTTTCCACTCTTCATATGTTTAGGAGCCTCTTTGACTTCATTCTTGTGAATACGTCGGTAGAAATTGTGGTTTATATACTTTTCTGACTTGGCTAAATCTCCTAAACTAATACTAACATCTTTATTTTCATTAAAAAGATTATAAAAATAGTTTTTCCATCTATTTCTTATATCATCATTTGCCACTAGAATTTTTTCATCCTCGTCTTTTATGCATCTAACATAATTAAGATCTTTAGTTTTCTTATCTCTAGCCCTAGCTATCCTAAAAATATCTCTTTCACCCTCTTTTGAGTTGAGTTTTTTATATAAGTCCTCCCAAATCTTAGCTTTTGCTTCACTAACGGCCTTTTTTGCTTCCTTCTTTGCTTTCTTATAAGCTTCTAAAGTTTCACTAGTTTTCTTAGCATAATTTAAAATCTCCCTACCTTCCTCGTTTATATCCCCATAACCAAAGTTTCCATGAATCCCTTGATATCCTAATGCCTCTTTACCGACATGTCCATTTAAATCTCCTCCTAAACAAATCATCTCCCTTTGTGGAATCTTTTGAAACACCTTATCTAACTCTTCCCAAAAAACTGTCTTTATACTATCTTCTAGTCCTACTTGGGGTGCGTAAGCACAAACTATATTCAAAACCTCTACTCCTAACACTAATTTCAATGTCATGATTCGGTCACCATATCGTTGTATGTCTACTACACTCTCCTAACTCCGTTTCGGGCCTTTTCTTTACCTGAGTACCATAATTTAAAACCTGTATCCTCTATCTCCTTTGCTTTTTCTCCAACCCATTTTGTCTCTTGTAAACATAGAATATGAATCTTTCTCCGAATCATAGTATCTACCACCTCCATTAGCTTACCCGATAATGTTCCGATATTCCAAGAACCAATACGAATCTTATTATCTAGGACTAGCTTCCTTACCCCCCGCATCCGTCCATAATCAAAATACGGAGACCCTCTCTGAAAATTTTTCACTATATTCGGGCGGCAATGTAGCGGGACTAACTTCTTTACCCACACCCGTCCATGATGTGGGAGCCCTCTCTGCAATTGATTCACTACATTCGGGCGAAAATGTAGTGGCCCTTGCTTACTTCTTACTGCATTCGGGCTCTGCAACACGTCGCTAGGCGGGGACGCCCCAAAGCAATGTTCATAATTTTTGTAATCCATGTTGTAGAAATCCGACGAAGTTTTACGCTGGCTGTCGGAAGCCTAACACAACCCTCCATCATGTCTTTACATAATTTTTTAAATTACTAAGCCAATTAAACACAATCCAACTTATAGAATGTAAAGCAACAGTGGCTCATAAATTTCCACTTTCTATTTGAACATAAGAGTTGGCTTTTAAATCTCGAGCACTATATTTATTATTTTAACTATCTTTAATGAATTAAATAAGAGGGGTATTTATGTGTAATATCTTAAGTGAATGAAGAAATAACAAAACGAGAATTACACAATACAACAACATGTAAGCCTTTTCCCATACTAGATGGGGTCAGCCACATGGATTCTTTGTTTCTATAGAGCTCGATCATGTGCCACGCTAGCTAACAGTTAACTCAACATAATCTAAATCATTCTTTATTGTTTCCTTCTAACACTTTTGTGGGTTTCCTCTTCCTCTTTTAACATTTTCACAGTCTAGTTTCTAGAATTACTTAACAATATACAAGCTTATTTATTTATGACAGTAGAGCATATATTGTACAAGTACATTAGCTTCAAATTATGTTGAAGTATCGTATTAGTCATAGCTAAGCTTTATATTAGCCTGTATCAAACAATAGTAAGGACTGCTATTTGAAACCCTGGTTTCAAGCATATGGTATAGTATGGAGAGTTGGGTTCCATTCTTTGCAATCCCACCCAATGATAAAATCAGACCACCAATTTCTTATATGCCAACGGAACAGGTTCATGTTGGTCAGACATTCGACCCGCAAACAAACTATTTTATATTCCTAGGGATGAAAATCCTACATAAATCAAATAGGTTTGGCTGGATATCTGTGTTGAAGAATATGAATATTTGTTGTTTTTAGTGTTAGTTTTGTAATTTTCTGATATTTGGGATTTATTGTAATTGCCCGTAGTACTAAGGGCATTTTGGTCATTTTGTGTTTAGCAGCCCATTATACAAAGGCTGAACATAATGTATTAGGGTTAAGTGACTAAGATTAAGAAAGAGAGAGAGAGGGGCGACCTTCGTTGGAGGGCCTGCTCCCTCCGATCTCCACATTTTCTCTAGTTTTATGATATTCGATCATCAGTTGCGCTTCCACGATTTTCAACATGGTATCAGAGCTTTGACGATTGATGGGAGCAACAGCTGCTTCCAGGAAAAGAAGAAAAATCGATGGGAGGACGATGAGACAGCAAAGAAGGTGGTCTGTCAAGTTGAGTTCTATTTCAACGACAGTAATCTCCCTCGTGATAAGTTGCTGATTACATTGATTGAAGAAAGTGAAGATGAATTGGTCGATTTGGCTCTGATTTGAACATTCTCTCGAATGCGAAGCCATTTGGGATTGGGAGAGCTCGAGCAGAACGAGGTTCCGATCGATACTATTTCGATTGTTGCAAAAGCCCTAAAGAGTTCCTCTACTCTCAAGATCTCGAAAGATGGAAAAAGAGTTGGTAGGAGATACTATCGCCTAAGCTCGGAGGATATCTTTATCCCAAGGGACAAGAGTATGGAAGAGTCGAGGGGTTTTGCGTTTGTGCGCTATAAGTACGCAGAGTTGGAGCAGATGGCGATCGATCGTCTTGATGGGAGGACTGTGGATGGTAGAGAAATCCAGGAAGACGAGCAAAACCCTAACCGTAACACTTCGGATTCTCCCTCTGTCACTAGGACATCTCCGTCTCCCTCTGCGTCGTCCAACCTACTGTTGGATGATGATTTGAGTCAGATCCAAGGGTCCTTAGCTCCTCTGGAGTTCCTCGATGCCGTCATCGATTTCCTCCGACGGAAGCACAATCTGTTCAAGGATGATTCGGTCGAGAGGAAGATTCGAAGCATTGTCTCGGCGGTGAAGGAAAAGAAAGCAGAGGAGAAGAGGAAGGCGGCTCAGCAGGATCGAGAGGCTGAGAAACGACTAAAAGAGGCGATTGTTGCTTCGACACCAACGGTGGAGAAGGAACAACCTATGGCGAAGAAGGCGGAGAAATCCAGGAAGACGAGCAAAACCCTAACCGTAACACTTCGGATTCTCCCTCTGTCACTAGGACATCTCCGTCTCCCTCTGCGTCGTCCAACCTACCGTTGGATGATGATTTGAGTCAGATCCAAGGGTCCTTAGCTCCTCTGGAGTTCCTCGATCGCGTCATCGATTTCCTCTGGCGGAAGCACAATCTGTTCAAGGATGATTCGGTGGAGAGGAAGATTCGAAGCATTGTCTCGGCGGTGAAGGAAAAGAAAGCAGAGGAGAAGAGGAAGGTGGCTCAGCAGGATCGAGAGGCTGAGAAACGACTAAAAGAGGCGACTGTTGCTTCGACACCAACGGTGGAGAAGGAACAACCTATGGCGGATAAGGCGGACAACGAGCATGTTGGTTATGATCATGGCAAGGAAAGCGATCGAGTCCCAAACAAGGGCAATGGTCTCGATATGGAAAATTATTCATGGGCACAAGTTCTGTCAGAGGATTCCATTAATGTCCCAGTTTCCTCTGGTATAAAGTCCAAGTTCGTGATATGTGAAATTACGAGAAACCACTTTAAGGTGAGATTGAAAGGACAACCACCTATCATAGATGGAGACCCTTATATGCCTATTAAAGTGGATGATTCCTTCTGGAGCATTGAGGACCAGAAGGCTATCTTTATTCTCCTAACTAAGCAGGATCAGATGTAATTTGGAAATGCTATCGAAGTGTTTGATGAAATGTCCCACAGAAACTTTAACTCTGCAAAACAAGTGTTTGATGAAATTCCCAAGAGAGATGTTTACCTGGATATCAAGTGTTTGCTGAAATGCTCAAGCGGACTGAAAATTCAAAAAAAAGATTGGAAAAGATATGCAGTTGCTCTGATGATTGTCTCCATTGGAAAAATGGCAGAATGCACGTAGAAGAAAAGATAGAATGCAGTAAATGAGTCTTGCATGACAAATCAAATCACAGAAGAGGCCAGAGGAATTTGTTTGTATGGAATGTGACAATATCACCAAGAAGCATAAAAATTAAAATCTTTAGTTACTAAAGTGAACAGACGCAAATCGACTAGTATGCGCAAATGTGTGTATTATGTTATTTGAGTGGTAAAGAGATGACACCCAACCAACACAACGACAGCAACTACCATGTGAAAGGGCGTAGAAAAAGCCTTTTGAAGTGTGTATGGTAGAGATAGTACCTCCTACCATAAAAATCAGTTTTCTCAAGAGAAGAAAAAAAACTTTGGAAGTGTTGATGTCTAGTCACTTTATTGAGAAGAAAGAAGAAGAGGAGTGGCCGACACCCATAGAAAGGTTGTGTGCTACCCAAGTATGATCTTAATTGTAAGTTTATTTAGAGCAACCTCAGATAGATCATTGGTGCAAGTGTGGTGAAGAAAGAACCAATTTTTCTCCAAGTTTAGAGTTCGAAGTATCTCACTCCCAACTTGAGGGGGGGTGTTGAAGAATATGAATATTTGTTGTTTTTAGTATTAGTTTTGTAATTTTCTGATATTTAGGTATTGTTGTAATTGCCCATAGTACTAAGGGTATTTTGGTTAATTTGTATCTAACAATCCATTATATAAGGGTTACATGATGTATTAGGGTTAAGAGACTAAGATTAAGAAAGAGAGGGGGCGGCCTCCATTGGAGGGCCTGCCCCTTCCTTCGATCTCCACATTTTTCTCTTCAGTGTTTCTTATCATTTTATCATATTCGATCATCCGTTGCGCTTCCACGATTTCCATCACTGACCCGAATGTGTGAACTGTGAAACACAAAATATGTGAACAAAAGAGGTACTATGCAAACAAACGTTTAACTTCTAAGAAAGGACATCTTGTGATGTCTGGCCTTACCAGTCTAGGTGGCCTTGTCTTCCCTTTCTTCACGGATAAACCCTCGATATCAGCTTCAAAGTAATTAATTTGTGACTCCAATTCTCCTACCTGATAAGAAATCCCAATGCCATGACCATCGTGAGAGTCAACAATCTTAAGCAAACCAAGTGTCAAGCATTCTCAAACAAGAGGAGTGTGGCAAAAATACGCAATGCAAGAGGAAAAGGCCAAGGAAGACCGCAGGAAATCCAAAATATCAAGATGACAATATGAAGCCAAAATATCAAGCAGATGACAAGATACTGCTAGTTTTCTTTAGAAAATCATATATATACATATAGATATATATATATATATATACAGAGAGAGAGAGAGAGAGTTCCACGCACCACATTATTCACCCAATCCCTTGTTTCTGACTTGGCCTTCTCTTTTGGATCCTGCATAAACAAGAAGATGACCCAAACAAAATTATCAACCTCTACAGATGACATTTTCATGAAGTTAGTCCACTAAACACCAGATTAAGATGGCTACTGCAAGGTTGTAAAAAGCATATCATAATTCCAGAAGGACTAAACTGCAACAGGTCCAAACTGAAATTCAAAAATTAAAAAGTCAAGATAGTGTGACATCACAAGTTGATGAAGTTATGGGTCCCAGTTGTATTCCATTGATACCAGTTAAAACAATTGGAATATCTATCTACTATAGTAAAAGAAAGCCCACCAAAGATCATCTCTCTACATCATGGTTACTAAAGAAACATTGCCTAGTGTAAAACACAATGCTAGAGTAAGTAGTAGCAGAAAAGAAAGTAGGGATGAAGGTGTAAATGATGAATTGGAACTCAAGGTCATGCAGGGGACCAGTGTTGACCCAATGTTCTGTCTAAACACATCGAACGAGTATGTAGTCATGGTTCAGATTCAAAACCAAAATACCTTTTCATACTAGAATAAAGCTTATTGAATGGTAAGCATCCCTTCATGTCAATAAATTACCAACAATAGCTAAATTTCTTTCTGCCTATCACACATTTATAAACCTTGATATACCAATGAAGTTTGTTAAACAAGCATCTTGCTCCAAGAAACTCTATACCTGCATGTAGAAAACTCTTTGATCCCATTAATCACCACCTTATATGTGGAATAATGATTCCAGCAGGCACTGGTAGCAAAACAACCTTCTACTGGAAAGTGTGTTAACCTTTTGAGTATCATATATCATGGAGCTACGCTCCCCGAGAAGTAGGATTGCCATCATGCCTAGGCTTCCCTATGTATTTTCACGACATGATTCTTTTTTTCTCTTTAATTGGTTACCAAGGGAAACAACCCCACTATGAGCCTACGATTCAGTTGCATCCTAGGATGCAAAAGGGCAAAAACTGCAAGGCTCTAGCATCCCAGGTTACAGGGCCCATGCTGTGCACTGACATGAACAAGGGGTTAGCCATTCATAGGAGTCAAACCCCTAAGTGCCCATCTAGCAGCCAAGGTCCTCTCCCACCATGTTAACTCCTTTGGGATATAACATGGTCCCTTTTGTTTTGAATGTTACTAGGACATAACTGTGTGGCGTTTAGCAATTTGGGGAACTGAAAGTATCATTAGGAGGCATCAAGCATTGAACACATGAGACATGCGCAGCATGGTGGGAGAGTAGTGCTTGAAATGTCAACATCATTTCAGCTTAGTGTAGTATTAGATCAAAACTTACAGCATCTATGCTATGGAGTGCACAGGATAAGCTATATGCTCAAGTAAGAAAAACTACAAAATTAACAATTATTATATTCACAACACGAATGAAGCATGAAGAATTTTGTAACATATCAAAACTCTTAAAAACTTTGGAGAATAGTCACATTATAAGTAAAACATGTTCACACAAAGAAATTAGTGCACTGTTCAAGATAGAAGTGCAAACAAGTTTGCAAAAAATGACTTACTATAAATATATAATTAGCTCATGAACAAGACTACGGTACTCCCATTTTCCAAACATAGAAGAAGAAAACATGAAGAAGCAAAGGTGTAAGTAGTTTAATGTAAAATGTTAAACCTAAGGCCAATTTAAGATATGCATCATGAAGTATCAAAGCATTTGTTTTTTTATATATAAACTATCTGAATTTTTAAGCCAAAGCTTCAAAAATATCAAATACCATGAAAATTAGCATGTTACCTAAGTTATGTGTAGTTGCTTAATATAGGAGAAGGTTCTGTTCCAGTTTATGTGTCGCTAGCAGTTAATACTCCAACAATAAAGCCCAAACATAAGAGTCAAATGAACATTCATATTTGTCCAAGTACAGTAACAGGTCCATGTAGCCCAGATAAAGGAGGAGGGTTGTGTTAGGCTTCCGACAGTCAGCTTAAAACTTTGTCAGACTTATTTACGATGGATTCTATAAATTATGATAGGGCTCTGTGGAAACAAAGAATCCATGTAGCCAACCCCATCTAGTATGGGAAAAGGCTTAGTTGTACAGTAACAGGTCCCTTTTGTGCAACAATTCTTAATTAGATGTTTTTAGGAATTTAAAGCTAAAGAATAACATGTCCCAATATAATTTTTAAATACCATCCAATTATAAATTTATAACATTCAAATTGTTAGTGTCTCATAAATTTCAAACTTTCTGTTTGAACATAAGACTTGAGTTTGTAGAGCCTTTCATTTTTATTGCTCAACTATTTTTAATGAACTTGTGCTATTAGCTTATTTACATGTAATATATCAAGTAATCTAAGAATAAAATAAAAGTAAATAATAACTAAGCAAGGATATAGGTAATTCATATGTACATAAAGAAGAAATGGGAAGATAGCATGTTCTGCACTATGCAACGTGAGGTACATATTGCATGGTTATTCAGGCTATAGTGCGCCATCAGCAGACTGAATAAACAAGGGTTACCCTGGGCATAAAATAATATATAAGCAGTGACAAGACAGTTGCGTAGAACTCCTTTTGCTTTTTAGGACTCTTATGGGATAAATGAACCCTTTCCAGAAAATGTCATTACCATTATCATTGGGTGAGGCCAGAAAGGGCACAAGCATGCACAACACCAACACACATATGTGTGTGCACATGTGCATCTCTGTGCCTGTGCGTTGCAGTCAAGCACAGACCACATACTATTTGCATATATTATCATGTGCATACATTTTGTTACATTCCAACACCAATACTTTTAAAATTATGAATTTATATCCTCTGCAGCTACACTCATACTTTTCTGACATGATTTAATTGAATACATGGTGCAATGCGTTGGTGAGACAAAGCACCAAATCCAATTTTAACCTTAAGCTTTATCAGATGGTTCAAACTTCGAACGGTGTCTTTTTTTGGATAAATTGTCCTTGTATGAGACCACTACTTTGTTTAGTGGGATATAACAAGTCACCGAACCACTGAAGGGCATACAAATGCAACTTATATTGAAAACACAGTTTCAAAAGTTCTGCAGAACTTTTATCAGAAAAAACAAGTTCTTTAAAACTACTAAAATTACATCTGCAGAACATGATTTTATGTACTTTTTATCCTCAAATAACTGACTTGACACCATAGGTTTCTTAGTACAACTACCTTCTCTTCTTTTTCATCAGCAGTTCTCCCATAACACATGCACATACCTTATTATGTAAATATGATAATAGAATTTTAAATTACCATGTAAAATACAACACATCGGACTAATGCCACTCCAATTTACCATGCCAGCACTAATGGAACATCCGAATACGGATGCCAAGAAAAAATTAACATGTATATTTTTGGTGAAAATGAAGCATGTGAATGCATATGACAGCCTCCAACCGTTAAAAGTAAATCTGGTGGAGCTATCCCAAAACATTCTGTACAATGAAACTTAGCAATAAAAAAAAGAAGCTTCTTGTTAAGATAGAGAACGAACTTATAATATTTCCTGCACTTTGGTCTGCCAACTGTGCTAGCTATTTTCTCCAACAATTTGGTTGTTGGAAACAAGAATCATGATATAGTCCTTAGTCATGGCAGTTTTATCTTAAATGAAGATCAAAAGATTTAGCTTAATGGAGATGACAAGATTGACAAGGGAGCAGTTACTTGATTGGGCTTTTGGGAATTCTCCAATAGGAACTTCTAATGATGTGAGAACCACGTGGTGATCTTTAAATATAAGAGTCGGATCAGGTCAGGTTGTGAATAGCCTTATGGCACACTATTCGCATGATTAAGTTACAAGTCCACACTTTTGACATTTAAAATGAATTTAAAGAAAAAAAAGGTTGCAAGGTTAAAGAATGTAGTTAATAGCGGCTATAGCACACTGTATCAAATTAGCAGTGCTTGGACCATTCAGTAGTATTCATTTAATGTCCATCCCCACAAACCACAAATAGTGGCATTAACAGTGATGTCACAGCATGCTGTTGGAATACAGTCCCTCTCTCTCTCATGTGTTTGTGTGCCACTCCTGGCAAAACTCTACAATCGGCAGCGATGACCACCACCGCTTGAGTCTCTTTCTCATCTTCTAATTTTAATTTTCTTTCTTCTTCTTGTTGCTTTCTTTCTCATGGGAAAATGTTCTCTCTTGCCAAGGAAACATGCTCACTCTGTTTGTGTCTGCTGTCAACAAAAAAGAATAGATGTTCCTTATTTTGTTCTTTCTTATATTCCTTCTCTGTTTTCCTTGCTTTTCTTCCTTTTAAAGAAAGTTTAACCTCACAGATTTGTTGCATATCTGTGACTATCTGCTGTTTGTTCAAGAATTAGTTTTTGGTGTTTGTCATTTTTCTGTGTTTTAGACTTTTAGTTTTGTTCTGCTTTGTTTTCTATTCATTCTCAACTTTCACATAACTAGTTTATTTCAAATGTTCTCTATATTTCTTTATTTTGTTTTGTTTTTGTTTTCTGATTAGCTTATGGTTGGTTCATTATGTCTAAGGGTGAAGCACTAACAGCCCACTAACTGCTATTGATAACATAGGGTTAAAAGAATGTGTTGAAGGTCAAGAAAAGGACTCTCACACAGTCACATCCATAACACAAACATGTAAGCATGCACGTACCATCACACCTACATGTGTTTAGCTTCAAATGGACATAATCAACATTGACCTACAGACATATGTGTTTAGATCTTAAAGACTGCAAATAGGTGCACGAACATGGTGGGAATTCAAAACTCAAATCTTTTTATCTCAGGTTCTTGAGAACGTTCTAAACTCACTCAGCACTTCCTCAGGTTGTTACAAACTTGAAAAAGTGGAATATGCAATTCTCCATATTATGAGAATGCCAACTATTGAAACTTGTGAAAGTAGGTCACAACACTGACATCTTGACCAGCCTCCTTATGTTTCCAAATCAAACATGTCCTAAATGCATTCAAGTGTCACACATCATAAATGAACAGGCAAAAAATATAAAATGAAACACTTACAGTTTTAGGTTGCTGAACTAGTCCTTCTTTCGAGAAAGCTTTCGTCTTAGTTTCCTTTTCGCAAACCTTAAATCGCTCCATTTCCCTCTCAATAAGCTTCCGTGCATCCAGCAGAGCCTGCTCATAAGATGCATTAACCTATGTCAACATATATCACAAAATGTACTGTCAACACCATGAACAAATACAACAGTGAACAAATTCATTCACCACCATAGATATTGACCCTATAACAGCAAAAGCATTCAACAAAATCTTAGGATCTTTGGATTTTGATGAAAGATGTAACACCTCAAAAAAACAAAGTACTACAACTGCACTTAACAAACTTATCTTATTTGGTTTCTCTAACAGAACAAGAGGATGAAATCAAGTGTCCTTTAAAACGTATTCCTTTCTTTCATACACTTGGCACAAAGAAACCTTATTCCTTTCTCCTTCATGGGATTGGCTTAGTTAGTCAAGTTACGTAAGAACTTGAAGCACAAACCCTGAAAATTTATGTAGATGGAGATCTCATGTTACGTAAAGAAGCATGAAGAGCCCTGAGCAATATGGTACAGAGCCAAGAACATGCCTTCTAAACCAAGGTAACTCGATTTATTTACTCAGAGATTTTCAACTTCTACATTACACTCCACTTATGAGAGTACTTGGAGTAAATTCTGATGCCTGATTCCTTTTCCTTTTCCATTTTCCCCCTAACAAATGCTAAGCATAATATACAAGAAAATGTACAATAATTGAGATCATCCAAAACCGTATCAGACTATAAATACTAATTGCAGCTGAATAAGAACAAAAGGATCATCAATAGACACAAATGTTAACTAAGAAGATGAAGCAAGCCAGAATCACCAAACTGCAATGACTACCCTTCAGTTGCAGTCCCAACAACACTGAGTACTTGCAACTAAAGTATACTGAACAGTGAACAGTAACATATAAACCTTCAGATCGCAATGTATTATGTTAATAAATGAATGCCATACATGAGGTCATGAACAGAATGCATAATCAAAAGTTTCACCAAACATGATACACTTTCTTAGAACTTGCATTCTGATAATAATCCTCCGCTTTCCATATAATATACATGTAGATCTAAACTAAACCCATCTCCTTCCGCATGTTAACATGCAACTTCCTTGTTTGTAACTAACTTTCTTTTACCACAGGGTGGATCTGGATCCAACTATGTTAAACCAGCATTTAGATTCAATTCAGGCTTTATACCCAATATCCAAATACATATATAGATCAACAACAATCAAACACCATCGCGAAAACTACATGACTTCTTTTACATGCCCACTATAAGATGCTGGGAAAGTTTCGGTGCAGGTCTTTGCAAATTGATCAAAAAAAATTTAAGAGTTTCATTCGCTTTGAAACAAGCAATTAAGTTTGATAAACAAGGAGGGATAAAAAGGAAATCTTCTCTTGAAAATGCAGACAAGAAGATCCCATCCCTTTCCAAGTTCAAACATTGAACGAGATGATAGAAGTAGAACAGAAAGAACATAAACCAATAGCACAGAGAATCCGTTCCCAGTTCATCATAGGGTTCCTATTGTCAGACACCAATATTTGCAGATGTCACTTTTAAGTTTATTAAACATAAAATATGATTAACCGCCAGCAACATCTGCCAGATCTTAAATAGCGATAAAAGAAGCTGCAGGATGCAGCATATAGCAGTTTTGCTCCCACGCTTTTCTACAACAGAAATTTGAATAATAACAGAAACCTTCAAAGAATATGTAGAGAACTACTGTGGCAGATTCGGGCTCTTTCACAAGGCCTAGGATATACTAAAACAGAACCTTATAAAGTAATAAATTGAAGTAATAATTCAATGGGTTTTCTTTTCTGAGAAAAAGACATGGATAAAACCCTACAAGGGTGACAGTTTAAATTACAGAACAGTTGGTAGGGTCCACAACCACACTGTTTGCTTGCACCAATGGTGCCTGATGATGGCAGGGTCGATTTAACACCAGTTTCTAGAAATGTGAACCAGAAAACTGGTTACGTCCTCCGAGCTCATTAATGACACCTGGGTACTCCCTTATTTCAATGACAACATCTACCGAGCACCAAAATAATGAATATGCTGAAACTTTTCTGATTCTCTAGTGATCAGAAAAACATCTGGCTTCTTATGGTAGTTTCTTCCTCAACAGTCGATCTGTTTCTGTAGCCGTAAAAGAATGTAATTCCTTTTGCAAAGTTGTAAGTGCAATTATTATTAGGATGCGTTTTAAACATCTTGTTTGTACACCCTATTGCAAATTTTTCCACGGTAAATGCATCACACCAGACCCCAAATTTCAAATATCCAACTTTTTACTAGTTGACTTACAAAACTACTGGAAGTAAGAAACACTATAATTCTCCAAGACGATCAAAAAGAAGTACAGCACAAACTCTAGGAACGGAAAATTACAATATGATCATAAGGCCAAAGCCACTACATGAAGGAAAATGAGCGAAAAAGAGGCAAAAGAAACCTTTTTGTCTTTGATTTCGCTAGACTGTATCCATGTCTTGATCTGATCCCTGTACCTCTGCAGCTTCTTGATCTCCTTCTTCAGATCGGCCTCGAATTTCTCCTTCTGGTTCGCATTGTCGGTGTCGTAAACCTGCAAACCAATAACTGAAAAGCTAAAACCTCACGAACCCAGAAACGAAACAAAATAAGACGAGAAAAGGAAGGATGAAGAAGAGAATTGACACGATTTCATTGGGAGGAAGCAATATTGACCTTGTTCCATATACTGTCAAAGACCTCGACACCTTCCTGAACCTTCTTCAGGACTCTGTCAATCTCTCCCTGCAGCTTCCTGCTGGCACCCATGGCGCTCTCTCGAGAAGGAATTGACCATCCAGAAAAGAGGATACTAGAGAGAATCGCGGATTCTAGGGTTTCTCTTTGCAACTAATTGGGGGTTTTCTGACTGTCTGAAATGCACGAGAGGGAGGGGGGCGCGACGGACACGTTTAAAATAAAGGCTGGGTGTTACTAAACTAGACCCAAACACCCCCATATTACCGTACACACACCTTTTCACGATTTCCCAAAATACCTCCACACTTATTTTTAATATTTCTCGACATTGAGTTTCTCTCTCTTTTTTTGCGAGTTCTCTTTGTCATTTGCTTGTTCTATAGATGAACAATGTATACCTGGACTCGGTTGAAGCTTTGTCATTTTTAAAAAAAAAATAAGAGAAAGAAAAAAAAGAAAATTGAATGCTTGATTTGATAAGGTATTTTATATTTTTCAAAAGTATGTTTATAAATTCAATCATATTTTATTTCTTTTTTATATTTGATGTTCTTGACCTAATAACTATAAATCGTTGGGAGTTGGGGTAGAAACTCAGTTGAGTTATTGAGGAACCTTTATATGAAAAAAAAAGAATAAGAACATCAAATATAGTGACCTTGATATGAAATTTGAGTTGAGAGGATTCACGCAAGCCTACTGATTTTCTTACACACACAGTTTGTCATATGATGAATATAACTCACCAAAGTTAGACCTACTCACTCACCACTACTTAATGTTAAGAGAGAGATTTAAAGCAAATATTGGAAAACAATCGAATAAAAATTCCTTAGACCTCATCCTATTTATGCTCAGGATAACTCTGTGGGCTAGGTTTAAGGCATATTAACTTGCTATGGAGACTCTCCTAGAAAATACACAATCACATAGTAAAATATTGATACAAGCTCAGCCATCTATAAACGGACTATAAAGACCTTCATAAGAAATAGACAATCATCTAATAAAATGTTGATACAAGCTCAACCATCTATGAGATTTGCTATAATTATTGTTTTGGAAATCACTAAGACTACTAAATGAACATTAAATTTGAATTGTTAATCCCCAAAATGAACCAACTGGAGTTGTTGATCTTAAAAGATCCTCACATATCTAAACTTTTTTATGGTATAAAAGTAAAAGATCCTCACATATCTACCTAACTCACCAACATTCTTTATAAACATGCAAGGACAGTTGAAATTGGTTGCATAGTACAATAGTGTAGTCAAGTGGCCTTTTCTTAGAGGAGATGCACTAGTGCCATAGATTTGGCAAAGTACTATGCAATGATCAAGGTTTTCTAAACAACGAGGTTTGTCATTTCATATGCTAGATAAGTTGTTATTGATTGTCTTTATCAAGCGATGACAACCTAACACTAACAACTTCTATATGTCATGGGATGAGAAGACTATTACTTTTCACAATGCCCATAAGATTTTTGGCCTCTCAATGGATGGGATCCTTGTAGCTTTTGCACAAGCCATTGAGGTGATGGATAAAATAGATATTATGGCAGAACCCCTCAATATGGACTATAATGAAGTGAAGTTGTAAATCAAGTCTCAAGGTCTAGAGCTTAAGATGCTTTCCTACATGCTCAAAAGAAGAGGATTATTGTTGTGTATAAGGCATTATTTTCAAAAATCTATTATATAAGATACATTATAGACTAGGATAAGTCAAAGGGATAAGGTACTAGTTTTAATTATATAGATATTCACTGACAATATATTGAGGGTTAATAAGAGTGTAACAACATTGGCATATTTATATAAACAATTGCGAAACACTTTTTATACAAAGATCCACCAGTTTACTAACCATGATATTCTACCTCATGTAAAAATTACTCATTTTTTGCTTTAATGTATCAATAATAATATACAATTACTCATTTTATTTAATTTAATATATTAATAATAAATGTATATTTAACTTACACAATTTTATTTTTTGTATTTTAGGTATGGATTTATAAGTATTTTTTAACCTGAAGTGAGGTAGCGACCAGGATGGGTTGACATATAACATCGTGTTGCTAGGTAGATGGATAATATCACTTACAGGGATCATCCTATTGATCGTCTTATTGTATACCGGGGGCAACTGGATGTAATGGAGGCTCATCAAGTATATGATTATCAATATTGCATATTTAGTTGTGGTTTACTATAAACAATGAATGTTCTTAGAGTAATGTGCATATTGTACACCCTTTTTATATACATCATGTGACAGTCTTATTGTTGGAGAAAGTACATGGATAAGACATACATTTGTCCTAGTTTCATGGATGTATTTCATATTTAGACGTCATCGAGCCATACATACCCGATCAAATTGCTCATCAATTTGATCATTGTTAATAGATCTCAGTTGACCGATTGAGGCTTGCATAAGTACATAGGCTCGTGAAACCACATGCTTCTAGGTTGTAGTATCATTCACAAGACACTCTTTTGATAGTAACATAACTCACATTGCCTTCGACCATGACACTTAGGCACTCAGGCATCGTACCTACATGAGTGTGGTGATTCATGCATGGGTTAATATATTATTCAAACACATCAGGTTTTACTAAGAGATTTTATGCGTTATTGTTGACACATTCATCCTATACTGGCAGCCATAATTTAGCATCAAGGATGCATATTATGTAAAGTATTATTTTTTATTTCTCTTTCATGTTATAATTTATAGGTTCTTAATAAACTTTTGTCATATTTATTGTAGTAGTGTATGGTAAATGCCATACGGATAATGAAACTTGTGTTCCAGTCATAAAATACCCACATTCATTGCCACTAAGATGATAGATTCACAAGATGTTGTTTGATCTATTAAGGCCTGCACAAGCACATAGGCCTATGAGGCCACATGCCTATATGTAGAGTATCATCCATAAGGTGCTCTTTGGGAGTCACACCTCACATTGTATTTGAGCACAATACCTAGGTATTCATGTGTTATACTTGTACTAGTGTGATGATTCATATATGGATTGATACATCACTTGAACACATTAGTCTTTACTTAAGGATTCTATGTATTACTATAGACACATTTATCCTAAATGAGGCAATTATCCTTCAATGCCAATGATGGATTAGGTAATGTAGTCTTTTTTTATTTCTCTTACGTGTTATAGTTTGTAGATTATAGAAGTTTAAAATTTTATGTTATGTTTATTATTGTAATGTGTTCCGGATACCCTACAAACAATGAAACCTATGATCAAAATACTAATTAAGACAATACCACGTTCATTACTGTAAAAAGGTGGTGTCATGAACCTCCTTGAAGATTATTGTCAAAGTACATAAAGTGATGCTTGATTATATGTGTGATGATGATAAAGATGTGATGTGTGTTTGTTTAGGGCCTTTTTTTATAGTATGTGGATCTATATATATTTATAACTAAGTGACTAATTCAATTTGTTTTTTATATAATTGATCTCATCCTCTCTATATGTACTTTAATATAAAAGTGTAGAGTCTACATGTACCAACATAAATTAAGAATTACAAAATAAATATGGTTTTAGGTGATACAAAAGAATGACAAACGTCTCATCTAAGAAGTTATGCATGAAGAGCAAACTAACAATTATATCAGATGAACGTTTTAGGTAACAAGTATGCCATGTTATATGTTATAAAATTTCACCAATAGTCAACAATATGAGGCTAAAATAGAGCATTTGGAAAGAGATGCAGTGTGGTCACAATGTTCCTTTTGAAGAAATGTAACATGGCCACAATATCTCATGGAGAAAATATTGTGTCTCTTTGTTTTAGATGTTTGGAGTACCTAATTGGAGTATCAATAAATACATGTAACAATCAGGATAAGGTATTGAGGCAAATGAATAAAGTAATTTTACAACTTAAACAAAAAAAATCTTGCAAGTTAATTCACAAGTCTTTCTATATTATACAAGTAACTAATCATTATTGATATTATATACATTATAATCACCTAGTTCTCTCAATTCTAGGTAGATTGCAATATGCTTGCAGAACAATAAATACCACTTGACGATGCTTTAATGTTTATAACACTATCAAGATAGAAAAATATATAGTATTAAAGATCCATCTACCTCTTATATATATATATATATATATATATATATATATATGTAGAAAATACAACACAAAGTAAGTCATACAAAACTAAATATAATATTTTTAGTAGATAACAAGTTAATAAATAATATCCTTACTACCAAAAAATGTCATGAAACATCACCATAGTGCATGAACTATAAGTCCCACACAGGTGGTTGGCCATTATCTTCTACTAATAGAAGATATATTGTCAATCCAACCTTGTAGGGCTTTACTAATACAATGTTTAATCTAATAGCTATAACCCAACCCATGTTTGTTATCAACATCCATTGCTCAAAGATACATTTACCATCCTCTCATGTGCAATGAGATAGAGACTAGTGCGAATACCTTCCTCTTCTATAGAGATTGTAGAGTATATATGTCAATAATGTCCAACCTTTCTAAAACACAATCTAAGAGTTTCAAACTATTCTATCTCCCACTCTCTCAAAAGCTCCCCGACAATGCAATAGCCACAATCACTATTTACAAGAACATTCACCCATCCATCAATATATAAGATGATAAACCAAAGTATTTGTGTCTCATTGGCTTACCAAAAATCTTTCAAGAGGAAACATAATGCATGGAACAATAAAGTCTTGGAGATACTCCATGTTATAGGTCATGCTCATATCCTCAGACTCTTCCTAGTTTTCCTCGAGTAACACTCATCTCCACATGCTCCCATGCTCCCATAAAGATATTAAACACATAAAATAGAGGGTTAAAGCTATCTAAAGAGGAAATACTCTATCTTGGAGACACTCCATGTCCTTCGCCATGCTCATGTCAGCAGGCCCTCCTTAGCTTTCCTCGAGCAATGCTCCTCTTTAGATAACTCCTTTTTAATAGATATGTTGGATGACCTACCTTTAGGATGAAAAAGAGATGACTCCACCAATGATAGTGTGTTGATAATCCAAATACTCGTGCAATAAGTCAACTAACTAGCATTGTTTTTTCAAGTAAATATTTGTTGGACAACTTCATACATTTTAGCTAGCTTATTCTTCTCCTCATCTTTGTAGTCGGATGTTTAGGGTCTTTCAAACCTTCATGTTAAGCTTTTTCCAGAGAGGAGGAAATTGAGAAGACATTGATATGTTTTGGATATCCATGAAACCATGGATATCAGATACCTAATCTAAAATAGATCACAATTAGTTTATTCGATTGACATGGATGTTGAGTTAATGACATACATGTGCTCCCATCTGCCACATCGGACAATCACTAACTTCGTCAGCCTTGAGGTACTAAAACAAGGAGTTTTTCAAACTTAAGTCTTTTAAGTTTTAAGGAAGTAAAGTTTAAGGAGTTTTTCAAGTTTTATTTTTTGTAGTGAAAATGATTAACCATGGGAGAGTATTCATTAGACAATACAATATCCAAAAGGTTCATACTAAATGAATAATAAATATCACAATTATATGACCCAATGCAACTTACAACTATATATATATTCTTACAATACTACGTATGTACAAATTATATATATATAGAGAGACAACTTTTTAATAAACTTGTTGCAAAGCTTAAAGCATGAACATAAATGATAGATGTCAAAATACGCTGAAAGGGGTCGGGCCAAACATTTTTGGTCTTGGGACTAACGAGGGTTGGGCTGGGCGAGCCTGCAGGGTTGTATGTATGTATGTATGTCTCTCTCTCTCTCTCTCTCTATATATATATATATATATATATTTATATAATATAAAAAGTATAGAACAAAGGAAACCCATCATAACCATTTTAATGAAAAGATGAATATTTGAGGTTTGAATTTTAAAAGTAAAAAGTATACTTGTACTTTTTGCAAGTGTAATTTATTCAAAAAGTAACTTTTTGTTTTTAAAATTAAAATATCAATCATGCATCTTTCAAATTGGATGATTGTAATGGGTTTCTCTTGTCTCTATTTTTATGGGTTCCCTGAATCTAGACTCTCAATATATATAACTACACGAGTTTTTCGCATAACAAATAAAACCACATCACCAAATTAAAAAGAAGGTACCTTAATAGACATACTAACCAATTCTTAGTAATCAATTGTGGAGTTATAATAGAAAGGCCCATTTACACATCACCATAGCCTTCTCTATCCTAAAAGTTAGATTTCTTGACCACTTAATGATTTTTACCTTTGTGTATGCTTTCTTAGTATCATGTGGTCATCTCTAATAGTATAAGTATACTTGTCATCACAGTAGTTCCATGTTGCTTGCACAACAAAACTGTGTGAAACTTATAATGAAGTGATATATGAATATCTTAAATCTCTCAGGCCATGAATTTTGAGTCGTACCCTCATGCTTGTAACGATGGATGTTGAACCTAGGGTGGTGAGGCTTTCAGTATTGGCGGATCCATTAAAAACCCTTATCTTTTGTTTCCTTCTTTATAAATTTTGTTAGTTCTTTTATGGATTGGATTTTGTTTTTGTCTTTTTTCAACTTATAAATCTCAAAAACTTGTTGATCCCACAATCTGGTCTTAAGATTCAGCCTAGAGAGAGAATGAGAGAGAATGAAACAGTGACTTAGTTCCCATACCATCACTATTTTTTTTGTACATTTGATCTTTTTAGGGGTTATTCTAAGTCATATTTCTTCCTCTAAACTTGATGCATGCTTCTAAATTTGAGATTCTAGTTCATTTCATAATATTTTTGTCTTCATTTTGAAATCCAAATTGACAAATTAGTGTGCATATTGATTTCTAGGGTCTATGCTTGTTCTATTTCTTGGGTATATAAGTGAGCTTACTTGCACTTGTTCAACTCTTTTTTTTATTATCTTATTTCTATTGTTTTGGTGTTATAGATGCATCATATGACACAATTTGTCTTGAGTCATTTGTTCCACAGTTTTGTCTATTTGAATGATAAAGATCATGATTGCTAAATCGTATAGGCCATTACTATGAATTGTTATTTGTTTGAACTTTTGAAGTACTTGTAGACTAGGTTACCATCTTGAAGTATTTCTCCTTACCCAGTTTGGCGGTTTTTAGAGAAAAGTTGTTCAAATAATAAATCCCATAAAAGACACAAAAACTCTAGGTTTTTTTATTCACAGTAGTTACCATTGTGGCTGATTTACGTGCCAACATAGATGGATGTATAAGTATAATTCATCTTCTTTTACCAGATCATTCTTTAATTTTTTTATTATTTAGGACTGACACTTTTATTGATTGTAGCTTCAAGGTCAGCCAACAAACTATTTGAAATCAACCATTATATGGTTCCGAACAGTGGTTGGAGTAACTACTGATTGCCAATTTTGGTATACACTGCAAGGTAAATTCGTACATTGTCATTAGAGTTTGTTGTAAGTTATTAAATCATCTTACCAAATTAGTTATTATCGTGGTGGTTGTGATAATTATATCTACTATATTAATTTTGTAAATCTCTATACAATGACCAATAGATTCCTCAATTATCAATGATTCCATCATAGGACCTCCATTGTAATTCCAATGTATAAATATTGCAAGATCAATGAAAAATAGTCACGAACAAAATATCTACCTCAAGTCGAGTTAAGCACAGGTATTTTTTAAGTGTTTGATGAAGGTCCCTCTTGATCCACTATATGGATGACTTTGCTGAGTCAACTAATTGCAGAGACAAGCTCCAATTCATCTAAGGATTTATATAAGGTGCTTCAGGCCAATGGATTACTAATGTATACTCACAAAGTGAGAACCATTAAATGATGAAGATTCAAAAATTGGGTATCCTACTAAGTAACCCAACAAGCATAGGGCACATATGATCAAGCCTATGGGATCTTTGCACAAGACTTGACTCAAAACCTTAATAACATGTGGAAAGAAGTTTGGTACAAGAACAATCCCAATACTCACTCACATAGCTCATAAAGGATATTGTGTTTTTTCTTGTTCTTCTGAATAGTGTTTTGTGTCTGTTTTGCCTTAGTAATAATTAGGGATGGCTATTAATCTTTTCGGGATCATGCAACATGTCACTTTGAGTTTGGAAAAAAACAAGTACAAACAAAAATGACCCGTAAAAGATGTCACTCAATAATATATACATATGCCTTTTTCGGTTCGTATTGACATGAACCCAACATGATCGCCATGAAACTATCACATAATGTGGACTCACACGACTTGAGATATATGACAAGAATCAATGAAGAAAGAAAATAGCATAGAGACACAAAAAGGGTTGATTTAGAAAACTAGGAAAGTAGGTTGATGCTTGAACTAGGCCATGATGAAGCCTTTGGGAGGAACACTCATGATATTATTGTTGAGAGTGGTGATAGTACAATGAAATATAAGGTAATAGTTGTACCAATTACATATATATATATATATATATATGTGTGTGTGTGTGTGTGTGTGTGTGTATAATGAAATGGAAATATGAAAGCTGATTTTGATGTTTAAAATCTGAGCAACTAATTCTTTTGTAAGCCATGCTTGGGTGAGCTCGAACATGAAGTTTTCTATCATGTTTGTTTACTTAGGCATGAATGCAACCCAAGGTTCACTTCAATCTGATACCTACAAGTTTTGGGATCATGTCCATCGTGTAGAGAATTAACATCACATTACTCAGCAAACCGATGATCCCTTGTCAAGGAACTCTTGTACATCACGCGTTACACATTTGAAGAGGTGAATAACCACTAAAGAGGCGCGGACGGTGACTAGCATAGCTAACACAATGTAGAAAAGCAAAAGGAGAAAAAACCAAAGTTAAAAGAACGACGAAAAGTAGTAGAGTCATACAATCTACAATTTGAAAAATGGATGGATTGATGAGTCAACAGCCTTTCATTTAATCCATTGAGGAGATTCAAGCTAAAAGACAAAGTTATAAAATGAAAATATAAGAGGAACCACAAGCAAATTAACACATGGATAATAGTGTGAATGTGTATATGGGCTAGGACATCAAGTTGATGTTTCTAATTCAAGAGTCAAGTCATCAATCCATCCATGACTACAAATATCAAATTCTAATTCATTTTAGAGTCAAGTTAAATATTTGTTTTTTTCCGTTTCTAATTTATTGATTCTTCTTATCTGATACTCTAAGGAGGATGACTTCCTACTTCTTCCTTCTCTTTTGAGGAGCCTTTTGACATATTTTTATCTTCTCCTACCTTAAGTAAATAGCAATACACTCGGTGTGGTTTGTAGACCTTTAAAACCATTAGAAGCTCAAATAAAGAAAGATACTTCCAAGATTGAAGATAGCCTTCAAGATTCTTAAGAACTTGAAAAGAAATTCATGTCAAAAGGGACTTACCATGTCGATATCAAAGCCAAACATTCTCAAAAAACCATACAAAACAAGTAAACGTTAGTACACTAAACCAACTAAACCATATATATATATATATATATATATATATATATATATATATATATATATAAGTATTAAACAGCTCAAAAACTACTTGTTCAGCTTTTCAATAAAGTAAAACCTTTGATTTATGAAAGTTATTGAACGATTGTAAGAAATAAAATTAGTTACATTGTGGTATTAAGGATTATCATATTCATTACATTCATGAAATATTCAAGTAAAGGATTATGAATTCAACAATAATACGTGGATGATAGGAATTAAGGCCTCCAATTTTTACTGGTATCACATTAAGAATTCATCAAATATAATATTCAGTGATTCATCGATTCACATAACGTCCAAATGGTCAACATGCATGAGATCTTGGAAACATAAGAAAAATAATCAAATGTCTTACATGAAAATTTTTAAGAGGATCAAACTACCCTTTAGAAAAAAATCACAAGGTTTCTTCAAAAATGTAAAGTTTCACAAAAGAACTCCTCCTTGTATTTCAAATCTAAGATTAAATACCAATGCTTAATTTAATTTCTAGGTTTAAGAATTACAAAACAAAAATAGAAGACGTGGAATGTTCAAGACAATTTGCACGGAACTCAAAGCCGACTTAAACCTCACTCACAAGAGAAGACCCATGCTAAATAGAGCTCAACACAATACACTGAAACTTTATATTAAACAACTTTCTAACAAAAACAAACCTGGGAATGTGGTTAGTGTGCCATGTGTAAGCTACAATTATCTATTAGAGAATTCAAATTCTTGAAACAAACTTTAACTACAAATTAGAATGTGGTCCTTACATGCAGTCAATAGACTAACACACTTAAGGACATCCAGAATATCAACATCATGTGGATCTTTTATATATTATTTTTCTAAATTTATGAAGAATCATCTATGAGTCAAAATTTTGCTTTTGTAGTACACTGAGAATCTATGTATATCTTTCAGAACAAGCAAAAACTTATGAAGAATGATTATAATTTCATGATATTTGCAAATAGTTTATTCATGATTGTAAACAATTTTTTTTGGGCTTGTGCAAACTTAAAATTTTGCTTGCAAAAACATGTGCTAGCGTGCCATCAAGTTTACTCAAACTTGCAAAAGAAATTTATCTGACTATTCTGTAATTACGAGAAAGTAGGTTCTTGTCGACATATGCCTTCTTGAACTGACGCTAAGGGTCAACCTAGATGCTTATGAAGAGTGATATTGAAATCTAGAGTTTTCTCAAAACAATTTTGATTTGAAACAACCTTTTCTCGAATGGTAATGATTTCACTTGTTCAAATCAGATTTAGCCCTATGAAAACAGAATTTGTTATATTTTATAGCGTATAAGTTTGTATTTTCTAGAGGCCTTTATTTAGGTTAAAAATCTCAAAAATTTTATGTGAGTGAAAACCAAGTATTAAGTTTTATTAAGAATTTTTATTTGTATTTTTAAATCCTTGGATGATTAAATAAAAACCTGAGAAAATCTTTTAACCGAGTGTTATTCTGAAATTTTATACAGTATCTTTGATTGAGATTGAGGGTCTCAGTAAAACACTCGTATCTCTCTATGCAGGCTTAAAATTTCTATGAAACTCATCAATTTGGAAATCTATCGATGTTAGATTTCAGAAGACACTATTATTGAGACATTTGGATACATACAGACCAATGGTTTTATTAAATGTCTATTATAAGATTTTTATCAACGAAAGGTTGAGTGAAGTTCTTGTTGATTTTTTATATCAACCTCACTTGTGTCCAAATTTTACAAGAATTTTACAGGATCTTGTCCGGTATTACTCACGAACAAAATTTGACAGTCTTTTGCTTAGAGATGATAGGTGAAAAATTTAGAGATCACACAAGGTCTCTGCAGTATGATGAAATCTACAAAAAAAATCTTATAGAAAATAATGATGCATCCGATTAGAATCTTAATGATTTAATGATCATTCAAAGAATTTTATTGAGGACTTATGTTTATTCAGAGAGGAACTCATCAACATATAGATCTCTAGAGCATCTCTCTAAGAGGATTGCTCACTTAGAAAATATATGCGATCATAACCCAATGTCCTCCCTAACATAAACTTATAAGTCATTAATCAATTATAAGAGTGATTACATACTCATGTCATCTAACCATATCTACTATGTTCTTCTTGGGCTGAAATCTCCTTTCTTGGTCACCCCATCATCTTTTTATAAGCATTTTCTTGAATCAGGTTTTTTCAGGTATTTAAACCCAATCCAGATCTAAATCAAGTCCATCAAGGGGTATCCTCACGTGGGAAGGGAACCTGGACTTATGTACCACATGTTTGTGGATAGTTGGTCACGGTTTGGGCACATTGAAACACGTGAAAAGTTGTATTACATGGATTTCACACGCTAGGGGCTAGTGCCCTAGTGTCGCGCGTGGGGGTCTCGCTAGTTGTGTGGGGCCATTCTTGTTGACTTAGTAGCAGCTCGCGGGCTGTCCATGGTGGCGCGTGTTGGCCGACGGTGGCATGGGAGGCTCATGGTTGCACACGTGGTAACCGATGATGATGCTTTTACCCTTGTTTGTATTCTTGGTTGATCTCTTTAACATTCTAGAGGTGTTGGGTTGCTTGGTGTAGGATCTTCCTTTATTAGAGGTATTTTAGATTTTTCATTTCATGGGTTGATTTCTTTAACTTTTCTTGGGCCGCTTTAACCTTCTAATGTGTATAGGTTGCTTGATATAGGATCTCTCTTGGTTGGGGTATTTTAGACTTTTCACTTAATGCTTTTCGCTTGAGCTGTCACCGAACTTGAGTCTTCTCAATTTTTGAAGTCCTTCCTTATCTTCTTTCCTTCATGCTTTTGCCATGAATGTTGAGTTATTTATTTATTTTTTATTCAAATATGCTTGTAGGGGTAAAATTATTATTTTACAAAAGTTTTGCAAGAACTTATTTTGATTCCAAATGCCTCTTTTTAACTTTCACACCCCTTTCTTTGAAAGAAATATGCTTGAAATAATAAAATTTTGCTAGTATAGTCTTGAGGGTAAAATGTTCATTTTTTGTGATTTTGTCAAAGTTAAATATTTTTTGGTGGGGCTCGAAGTAGTCCTCATTTTGAGGTTTCCACAAAATTTTGGGTTGAAAATGAGTTTGCTTAAAATGTATTCATTGAAAGAAAATTTAAAAGACCAACGACCAAAATTTTGCTTGTAAAGGGGAACTTTTAAAAACAAATTTAAAAAAAAAATTTAGGTGTTTACAGATAACCCTCTTTGTAATTAATTAAATTTATTTGGTTAATAGCAAAGAATAATACGCTATTTTTTTGAATACTACATTTGATTTGAGGTTCTCAAATTTATTTGTTTACAAATTTCATTTAAGAGTATGAACATTTCCATTTCTTGTTAAGGGACTGCTTTCTTGAATTTGGGCTATCTTAATTCCGGTGGGAGAGCACTTCTAGCCAAAGGTAACTCATCATGGATGGTAGCCGACCAATATGAGGAACCTATGAAAACAAGACCATTATGAATGCACATGAGCATGAGGTGTGTGAGATAAAATGGATGAATCAAGTACGTTGGAGACCTCTATAAAATATTTTGAGAGCTTTGTGAGATCCCATGAAGGTTGACTTCCCTAAGTGGGATGACCTTCATGCCTATTTTATTAATGCCTTGGGTTTTGTACAAAAATCATTTTGAAGGATAATCTTTTCCTTTCATGTGCTATATTTCCTTTAACCTGGTCTTAATTCTCCATTACTTTTGTAGAGGTTTTCATTGTTGGGGAAGCTTAACAGAATTTTAAAACACCATTTTTTACACTACAAAACCTAACCCTAAAACAAAATGAGATTCAAATTAGCAGGTCTTATTCCTACTTTAGGACTATAACGATAGACTTTTTCTTTTTTGGTATAAGTTGTAGGGGTACAAGGAGAATTTCCAAGGTCCTTTCTCAAGCGTCCCGTGATATAAAAAAAGGAAATTTTGAAGAAAGCCTCTTCGCTCTTTGAACTTTTGGTTTTCTTTTTTTTATAGAAATACCTCTATATTGGAGGTTGATTTTTTCTCTTTTTCTATCTTCCATTTTGGCTTTCGAGGTATTGGGCCTTTGCTCATTTCTTTAGAGAGAATGAGATGGGGGAACAATTTATCCCTCTAGATACTCGATCAAATCAAGTATGCCCTATTTTATAATAGCACATACTATTTGAAAATATTTCAATGTTTTGGACTAAGCCCTATCTTGTAAAATAAGTATTTTGAAAATATTATTTAGTAATTTTGAAAATACTCCACCTTTTCATAGAGCACTAATTCCTAGCTAAGAGACATGGTCAACTTGGTCCTTTCTCAAGAAACTAAAGACGATTCATTTGTAAAATCATTTCAAAAGAATTGGTGGTAGAATGTAACATGATATCTTTTTAGATATTGGGCATTTATAGGGTCTACCAAGTTTTTTCCCTTAATATCAATTAACCAATATGCATTGTTGGTTGTTGCCCCTCTTATAACATGAGAACCTTCTCAAATGGGTTGCCACTTTTTGAGAGGATGTGCACTACTTTAGTGTATGGTCGTCAACATGAGATCTTCTATCTTAAAGGAGCGAGCCTTCATGTGTTTCTTGCAATGTCGGTTTATCCTTTACCAGTATGCTTGTGCATGGTCTATGACAATGATATTTTTCTCATCAAACAAGTTGAGCTTGGTCAATCTATCTTGTTGTAGGGTCTTTAGGGATGAATAATGTTAATGAGATGCATGCCATGTAGAAATGTAATACCATAGGAGATGATTGGTATACATACTCAATGAAATAATTAATGTATTCATGAAAGGTACCTAGGGAATGCAACCTACATGTCCCTAGTTTGGAGGAGATGGACGACATGGTCATTCACACACTATGGCCGACATATGTTGTGGCATGTGGTGAATGATGTTTAGTAAGATGCATGAATGACCCATACATGCACTATGTCATTGGATATCTTGGTTTTTGATGTGACATAGAAATATGAATGATATGATCCTAGCCTCTGATGCATTTAGGGCTAAATTTGATTCCTATGTCAATCCCTAAGAGGTCATCTTCTAGAAAACTTGCATGTTTTCCCAAACCTAATATTTTATTGATTTTGAGAAGTTCATATAGATTGTCATCAACCAACTCATCCCTAACAGGATTGATATCCTTTTAACATATGGTTTTAGGGTGTTCTTTGAAAAAAAAATTGTGTTTGGGTTTTTTCTTTAGATTTGTAGGATTTTGGAGATAATATATACACAATACACAAAACTCGGAGTTATCATCATGTCCAAAGAGGATCTAGGTGTTTGGGTGGATCAATGATGCGTACCCGTGGTGTCGAATGGTTGATATTCTTAAGATGGACCCTAGGTGCAACCCAATTTACCCCGAGGGGTGGATGATGTGAGTGAATGTGTATCCCAATGGAGAACATGGTTGATCCCTTTCTAGATGGAAATGCATGGGTTCCAAGGAAAACCGTGGTCGATCCCTTAGTGAGTATGTGGAGGTTAGAGGAAGGCATGACTGACCCATTAGGCATGCATGGACTTGGACATGAGCCCAAGGTTGGTGTGGGGTGAATATGGTCAAAGAATATGATGCACTCATAGAAAAGGAGAGCCTAAAGAGCTCACACTCTCATGGTATAATGAGAGAGGATGGAGAATGGTTTTCAAGGAGACAAACCCAACAAGAGCAACTTCAAGCTTATCACATATGAGGTGGGCTTCAATCGGGGTTAGGTCTATGACCTCATTTGGATTTGAAAGAAACATGAAACCTAGATGAATCATGACAATAGGCTTGGGTTTATGATGTAAACCTAGGCTCAAAAGAATTTGTTTATGCATGATAAGGTTAGATGTACCAAGGATATCAATGTATGCTTTAGGAGTAACCATGTCTACTAAGTTTTGAATTTTATTTTTATTTTATTTTTTATTTTAAAATTCTTTTTTATTGCTTTAGGAATAACCTTGGAAATTCATATCTTTTGGTACATTGTGTAGGTTTGTGGGTGCATGAGTGTGATTTGATGCATGAAAAGCATGTGAATGATTTATTAATCCTACACTAAGAAGGGGAAGATCGAGTAGGGAGTTTTGTGGGATTGAGTTTTAGGCATACCTTTTTTGAGCTTAACTACCTCCTCATGGTGAGTGCAATCTTCCTCGTGGGTGTATAGAGGGGGCTCTAGCTCATGTATTGGTTCAAGCTTCCTTTGCTTTGCTAGGACTTAGCTTCATCATTCAAATATGTACTCATACAATACTCATTCTCCTTTGTGCTTGTTTCCTTATGTAGATGTGAATTTTGTTTCAAAGCCTATATAGAGACTCAAAACTTGATTCAAAACTATAATTACGTAAGTGTGTCAGCTAGTTTGCTAAAACTAGCAAAGTTTTATAAATTTTTTGACTCTTACGTGATTGCAAGTAAGTGAACTTTTTTCGCCGTAGATCCTTTTAGACTGATGCTCAAGGGTTAATCTAGGCGCTTTGAAAATCATTCGAGATCCGATAAGTTTAAAAATCAAATTTCAATTTCAATAGATTTGCAAAAATTGTGAATCTAACCCTTGTCTCAAAACATTTCAAGTTCTGAAAAATAAAAACTGGTTCTATTTTGATAGACTTGTTTTTTTATTTTTTTAATAGTTTTAAAATCTCCAAAAATCTTCAAAAATTCATAAAAAGTAGAGTGGGATTGTGGACGTGATTTTATTTCAAATCGTGGGATTCAAAATCAAACCCTCGAACTACGTCGGGTTGCGCGAGCGTGCCAGTTAGTTTATCAAAACTAACAAATTCTGATTTTCTGACTTCTAAGAACGATTGTGGACAAGTGAGATCTTTTCGACTTAGGCCTTCTTGAATCGGTGCTCAAGGGTCAGCCTAGACGCTTGAAATTTGTTTGAATCCGTTAATTCGAGAAAGAAAAAACCAGATTTTCCAAAGTTTCATATATGTGTTTAAGTTCTTGATTTTTGAAAATTTTCAGATTCTGAAAGTTACAGAATTTGTTCATTTCGAGAGAACTGTTCTCTGAATTTTTAAAAATATTTTTGATTCTCCAAAAATTCTAAAAAGTTTACAGAATAGAGATACATGTGTGTAGAATCAGAATATATTTTTATTTTATAATTTAGTTCTTTATTTTCTGAGAATTAAATATAGAATCAGAAACTATTATAAAATTCAGAACAACCCTGTTTCTGTGAATCAGAAGCTCAGAAAAACAGTAATATCTCAGCACTCAGTCATCCAATTTCGATAAAATTTATGTATTAGAAAGATACGGATGTTAGGTTTCCACAGAATCAAATTTCATCCAATTTCATTCAGTGGTTGTAGAGATATGAGCAAAAGAACAGAGGTCTATTACTTTATGTTCTGTTTCTATAAAACGCAATATGGATTTTATATAATCTTCACGGATCTAATTGACTAGGAAACAGTTCATAACAATTCCTCAAAATTTTATCTAAAAACGTCTGATATATCTAGATTATTCATGCAAAATTTCGAAGCAATTGGCTTATCCGTTTGTCTATAAAAATTCCGTGATCAAACGTGTGTGCACAGACAGTTTCAGAAACCAGTTTTAAAATTTCAGAAGGTTCCTAACGTGATTCTAAAACAAAATTCAACCTGTATCAGTCCTAATGATGCATGAAAATCATCTAAACATGGATTTTACTTTCATTTATGAAGTAATCATGTGTGTTTGTATCGATATAAATGAAGAACATGAGCTCGAGGCCTTGATTGAGATACAAATTTCCAGAATCTGTGCTTCTTCAGATTCTCATGAATTAAAACAAATTTTATGCACGGATTCAAACCTGTGTGAGTGAGAGGGGACGTAGGAGCACTTTCCCGGATGATCGTCGGATGTCGGAACCAGGCCAGACTTCCTTCTTCTCCTTCTTCTCTTCCTTTCTCTCTCTCTCTCTCTCTATTTCTCTGTATTTTCGGACTGAATGTTGCTGTATCTTGGTTGTTTTCTGTTAATGCTTGCCGGTTGATCGTCGCTGGTTCCTGACTGATCGTCGCTGGTTGATTTGATAAGCATAATCCTCTGTATTTGATTCCATCTGGTTTGCTGAACGTTATCTGAATTATTTGAACGTTGTTTGTAATGTGAGTTGTTATTTCCTTGGTTTTATCTTTAACGTAATCTTCTGCTCCTTCTTCAATCTATCACATATAAGGATGAGAAATTCTGCAGCTAGCACATTCTGTTGAAGGTTGTTGACCAGATTCAGTTGGAAGCCGTTGAAGTCTGTTGAAGAGCAGTTCATGAGAATGATCATCACAATGGGTCATCTTTTCCAATCGAGCTCCTTTCTCAAATGATGATCGATTCTGAAAATTTGGTCTTTGTGTAAGTATTTCATCAAGGATTCTGTGAGTGCCGCAGAAGATTCAGAGTCATGTCCAATGTTTCTTTTGTGTTACTGCAATAGTGAATAGCTTGTTCCTAACTGCTAATATTTGTAGCCTTCATGCCAGTTCTTTTTATCATCACGTGCTGGAGTTTTGCTGGAATCATTTCAAAGCAATCCCCACCAACACACAGATCATAAGGTTCTAACAAGGATTCGACTTCATCCTGATAAAAAAAATCTGACTTTCATCTAGGGACCTCCACTCGAGCCCGTGAGAATTCCCAATTGATTAAAAGATGTAAGCCTTATTCAGTTGATTCTCAATTCCAACCTCATTCATGGAACATCTGAACTGAAGCTTTGAAATGCATATGAACACCACTAAGATAGTCTAGCAGTAAATGCAAATGATGTTACATACTTACCTATTAGGAACATATTTGAATTAAGCCCATGTTACATTTTTGAAAATCAACTTTCATGCTCATTCAATCCTTTCCACGAGTGTTGGGATATTAAAATTGCTCTTATCATAACATATCAATAGCATGCAAATTGATGTATATCAATACTAATTACCTCGATACCCAAACATAACGTAGACACGTTACGAAAGGCGTTTGATACCAAACCTTCGTTTTCGGAGGCTTTCGTTCTTGCTTTCATCTTTCCTTTCCTTTGATAATACCGACCTTACCCTCTAGAAATTGATTTCTTTCCAAATGTGAGCTTTTCTTTCTAGGAAGCTCACTTTCCCTTTCTGGGCGTCCACCATCCTTTTCAGGTGTCAACTTGTCTTTTTGATACCTATATCTTTTCAAAAGATAAGCTTTCAATATGCTTTTCGTCATAAATCTTTTAAGGAAACAAAATCCTGCTTTTCCAATGCTAAGGGCAAAATCGTCATTTTCCCCAATTTTGTCAAAATTCAAAATTTTCAGAAAGAAAAGCATTCTTTCATCATTTTAAAGCTTCCATAAAATTTTGGTACCGAAACAAACTCGTTTAGTGCCTTTTTCATTCGAAAACCCAAAATTAACAAAAAAGGGCACGTTCCTAAAAATGTAAGAATTTTAAAAGAAAATTTTAGGTGTCTACAGGGATATGAATATTCTCAAAATATTTTTATTTTTATTTTATGTGATGTAGATATATACAATTACTTACTCTGGTATTAGGGATAAATTTATGATAAAGAAATAGAGGCTTAAAAAATGACTATATCTCAGCACTAATACCTCTAATTTTTATGAAATTAGTCTCGTTGAAAAGCTATGAATCTTATATTTACAATGAAACAATTTTCAATCAAAATGGTTCACTGTAAACAATGTTATGAGATTATGACCCAACCTCTATTGTAGGACATAAAAGGTTTACAAACTTTGTTCCAATTTAATTTAGTATTTTATAATTTTATTTATGATCTTAAACGATCCTAAAATTCTTGAAAATTTTAGAGAAAGTGAGTCCATGTGTGTGGATCAAGTGTGCAAAATTTCATCACATTTGGAGCAGAAAATATGGAAAGAAAAATAATTCATCAGACATATACAGGATGTAGAAAATCGAATTTTAGTTTGTAGAAAATACGTGAATGCATTTCGGCCGAATTGAAATGTAATCTACAACAATTAAAATATAAATAACTAAAGTAATTGAAGAAAATTATCATTATAGCATAAGCATAGAGAGGATTAGGGGATATAAGATCTTACAATGTATATTGTGGTAGAAGGAGCTAAGAATCAAACACATAGAATGCATCAAGTATAAAAGAAATTGGGCAACATAACCCCTCAAATATTATATCAAAGATGGAGACATAAGCTCCTTAATTACAACCCTATTAAATTGAATGGAAGAGAATAAGAAAGTATTGAAAAAAGAAGAGAAGAAGGGACGTGAAACTTGGAAGGATCCTTCGATGGTCGGTGGCTAGGGGGAATGGGCGGCGCCTCCTCCTTCTTCCTCTCTCTCTCTCTCTCTCTCTCTCTCTCTCTCTCTCTCTCTCTCTTTCTAGAAGAATTTTCCTCTCTCTTTGATGCCTCTCATCAGCCCCCCCCAAGGCCATCTTTTATAGCTTTTCAAGGCGGGCTCTAGGGCCTTCCTTGGATCAAGTTTTTGGGCTCATTATGAGAGACCCGATTTTCATTTTGATCCATAAAAAATTTCCAGATTTTTAGAGCTATACATGGTTCATGTGGGACATGGGAGTAGTCCCCCATGAGCCCATGTGGGTTGGTCTTGGTCAAGGGTGCAACCCTAGGTGCAATCGGTCAAGGTAAGTCACATCTTGTTGATGTGGTTTGACAATGAAATGATGTGAAATCGAGTGTAAGCTTAATATGGGGATTGTCCCTTGGCTCGATGCCATTTGGGTTTTAAGTGCAGCCCATGGTGTACTTCGTCCTCTTGTTGCCTTGGCCCCTTTCTTTTGACTTGGTCGTGGTGTACTCCGTCCTCTTGATTCGGATATGAGCTGAGTTTTCCCTTGAGCCTTGGCTTAGGTCGAGTCTTGCCTACTTGCTTTGGATGAACTTCACCCTGCTCTTATACTTATCTTTTTTAGAAGTTCCGTTTCCCGTTCATTTGGGCCTTGCCTTATCTTTGGCCGAATCAACATTTCCTTTTGTATTTCAAAATTTGAATTTTATGATCCCAGGGTTTCAAAATATTTTCTAAAAACCTTTTTATTTTGAAAATGATGTTTTAGATTTTATGAAATCTATAGGGCATGTTTAAATCATGGATTTTTAAAATATGCCCCAGTTTATTTTGAAAAATATTTTTAGGGTGTTTACAGATGCCCCTCTTTGGCATTAATCCAAATTTATTTGGATAATGGCAAAGAAGAAAACCCTCCTTTGAATTTCTTTCCAAATTTATCTTGAGAGTATGAATCTTTTGTTTGTTTCATAGCATCTTTTTCCTTGGATTTGTTTTTGCGAATGAGGGGATCTTAGCCAAAGGGGACTTGACAAGAAAAATGCTTAGTCCTAGGACAATCATGCATGAATGACCCCTTTATGGATGCATGTGTGCATGGAACGTGAGGTGAGTGAAGTGGGTGTTTAGAGATCCATACACGTGATTCGGGAACTTGAGAAGAAGCCTATGAAGGTTGATTGCCCCAAGTAGGAATGTTCTTATATTGTTTCCTTTGATGTTTTAGGTTTTCAAAATTTCCTTTGCAAAGGGAATTCCTTTTGGTTTCTATAAAAAAGGACTTTCAATTTCATACATTTCTGTTCACTAAGGTTTTAACACCCACTACTTAGCAGAGGTTTTATAAAAAAATTTGAGTAGTATTTCAAAATTCAATTTCTCACACAACAAGGTCTAATTCTCAAACAAAATAAAATCCAAATAAGTAGGTCCTAATCTTACTTTAGGATTTTAATGGTAAACTTTTTCCATTGTGATAAGTTGTGGGAATTTTAGGAAAGAGTTTCCCACAGTCCCTTCTAAAGTGTTCCGTGGCATAAGGCGAAGAAATTTTTGATGAAAAATCGCTCCTTTTGAGCTTTGACTTTTCTTTTTATTTTCTTTCAAAGGGAATCCCTATATTGGAGGTTTTTGTTTCCCATTTTCTTTTATTTTTCTTTTTTGAAGACCTTGGAGGTTTTATTTTTATTCATTTTCTTTTGATTTTACCAATTTTTCTTTTTTTTTGAGAAATGAAGTGGGGGAATACAGCTCATCCCTTTAGATATTCGATTCAGCCAAGTATATCCCATTTCCTAATAGCAACTATCATTTGAAAATATTTTGCTATTTTGAACTGGGTCTCATTTTGTAAGCCAAAGATTTTTCAAATGTTATCAAATGATTTTGAAAACACTACTTTTCATGAAGCATGAATTCCCTAATTCAGGGTCACATAATCCATTTGATCATTCTTTCAAGAAATTCAAAGGAGATCCATTTTTAAAATTTTTTCAAAAGAATTTAGAGTAGACCCTAGACATAATATTTTTTTCAAGTATTGGGCATTAATAGGGTCTCCAAAGGAACCTTCCGAACATTACATGATATATGCCTCGATGTTTTGAACTTTACTTGAATGTTTTGGACTTATGGTCAAGTTTTGGAAAAAGTTTAGAACAAGACTTGTAAATCAACTTATTTTGAAAGAGCTCAATAGGATCAAAACGACTCTTCTAATACCTAAGTCCCATCGGGCATGCTATTTTATTTTTGTAAATAAATTTTTTCGGTCTTATGTGAACTTAAAACTTTACTTGCAAAAACATGTGCAAGCATGCTAACAAGTTTAATCAAACTTGCAAAAGAGATTTATGTGACTATTCAATGATTGTGAGAAAGTAGGTTCTTCTCGACATAGGCCTTCTTGAACCAACACTCAAGGGTTAATCTAGATGCTTAGGAAGAGTGATCTTAGAATCTAAAATTTTTCCAAAATAATTTTGATTCAAAACAACCTTTTCTAAATAATAATGGTTTCACTTAGCCAAATTAGGTTTAGTCCTATGGAAACAGAATTTGTTTTGTTTTATAGTGTGAAAGTTTTTGTTTTCTAGAGGCCTTTATTTGGGTCCAAAATTTTTGCATGAGTGCTATAAAAACAAAATCAGGTATTAAGTTTTATTAAAAAAATTTATTTGTATTTTTAGATCATTCAATGATAAATAAAAACCTGAAAAGAGCTTCTAACCGAGTGCTATTATGAAATTTTAGACAATATTTATAACTGAGATATAGGGTCTCAGTAAAACACTCGTATCTTCGTAGGTAGGCTTCCAATTTCTATGAAACTAATCAATTTGGAAATCTATAGATGTTAGTTTTTGGAAGACACCATTATTGAGGCATTTAAATACCTATAAACCAAGTTAAGATGGTTTTACTAAACGTCTATCATGAGAGTTTTGTCACATAAAGGTTTAATTTCGGGTTGGGTCTTATTTTTGATGATTTTTTATCAACCTCACTCATATCCAAAATTTACTATAATTTTACTCACGGACAAAATTTAGTAGTTTTTTGTTTAAAGACGATACCTGGAAAATTCAGAGATCACATAAGGTCTGTGAAGTATGCTGAAATCTGTAAAAATTTTCTCATAGAAAATATTGATGAATCCAATTAGAATCTTAATGATCATTCAAAGAATTTTATTGATGACTTATTTTCATTGAGGGAGAAACCCATCTACATATATATATTTTGAACAATTCTCTGTAAGAGGATTGCTCACTTAGGAAATATATGCGATCATAGCCCAATGTCTTGTCTAACATAAATTTATGGGTGATTAATTCACTATAAGAGTGATTATATACTCATATCATCATATGTAACCATGTCTCGTATGTCACTCTTATGGTTTCTTGAGTTGAATTAGAGACAATCAATACACCAAAGAGAAGGGGAGAAGGGATAATATTACATATAAGCATAGACAAGGTGAGAACGTATAAGATATAGAGTATATTGGGGTAGAAGAAATAAAATCTTACGAAAATAGTAGATTCTTCTTACTTATAGCCCTCTTCTTCGTGCTTTTGAATTGGGATAACCCTCTCTTTACAATGATATTCCATGAAAATGGTTGCTACTCTTGAAATTACAAGGATTGGAGACAAAAACTTGAAACTTACGATGAGAATGATACAAGAAAAGAGGTAGAAGAGGGTGACTTGAGGCTTTCTCTCTCTAGGTCTCTCTTTTCCTTGGATGAATTCCTTCTTGGGCTGAGAATGAGCTCCCTCATGTTCTCTTTGTCCGGATTTATCACTCTTAGTTTGGAATCCCTTTTCTTGGTCGCCCATCCTTCTTTTATAGGCATTATCTTGAATCGAATCCTGCGAGTTACTAGACCCGATCTAGATCCAAATCTATTCATCAAGGATCATCTCATGTGGGGAGAGAATCTGGACACATGTGCCACGTGTTGGGCATGATTGGGCACGTTGGAATACATGAGAAGTCGTTTTGCACAAATTTGGCATGTTGGGGGCTAGCACCCTCGTGTCGTGCGTGGGGGTGTTCCCACATGCCATGCATGGGGTCCTGCCAGGTGCATGGGGGGTCTCGCTAGGCACATGAGGGTCTATGCTTGGTGATGTGGCGACAACTCGTGAGCAGTTTGTGGTTGCTGGTGGTGGCCGACAGTGGTGCGAGAGGATCGTGGTCGCACATGTGTTAATCGACGGTGACACTTTTATGTCTGTACCATGTATTGATCTTTTTAACCTTTCTGAACCGCTTTAATATTTTAGAGGTGTAGGGTCGTTGGTGTAGGATATTACTTCATTAGGGGTATTTTGGACTTTTTGCTTCTTTGTTATGGTTTGATGATTTTGTGCTTTTTCGCTTCATGGGTTGATCTCTTTAATTTTTCTTGGGCCGCTTTAACCTTCTAATGGGTGTAGATCGTTTGGTATAAGATCTCTCTTGGTCGGGGTATTTCAAACTTTTCGCTTGAGCTTGAGTCATCGCCGAACCTGAGTCTTATAAATTTTTGAAGTCCTTTCTTAACTTCTTTCCTTCCCGCTTTTGCCATGAATGTTCTATTTTTTATTTTTTTAATTCATATATGCTTATAGGGGTAAAATTGTTATTTATAAAAGTTTTGCATGAAGAACTTATTTTAATTCCAAATGCCTCATTTTGACTTTTACAACCCCTTCTTTAAAGGAAACATGCTTGTCAGGATTATCCTTATGGATACAAATTTAACAACAGGAGAATATGTCTCAATATAATATATCCCTTTTTTTATGAAAAATCTTTTGCAACCAATCTCGCTTTAAACTTATCGATTGAACCATCGACTTTATATTTCTTTTTCATAACACATTTACAGCTTATATATTTCCTTCTTTTTAGCAAATCAGTCAATTCTTAGACTTGGTTTTTCTTAATGGACTCAATTTCCTCATTCATGACTTTACCCAGTCTGTTGCTTTCAATGAGTTAATAGATTGTTGATCAGTCAACTAATCTAAATTCACCGAATTACACACTTCTTCTACAAGATAAGTGGGATAATCCTTTAAGTAGGACGGTGTGTTCCTTGGCTTTTTATGTCCACTCAAAGCTTCGGTTGTTTTAGGAAGGTCTTTTATGGATTCAAAAGATGATTGATCTAGGTCTACTAGATCGTTAATATATTCATAATTATTTTTTAAGATGTCATTCTTAGTATCTTCTAGGAATTCAACATTTCTCCTCTTTATTTGTTTGTGGTCCTTATAATAAAACCGATATTCCTTTGAACCTTTAGGATATCCGATGAATATACATCTCAAGTACCTACTGTCTAGCTTATCTCTAGATTGATAAATGATCTTTACATGTGCAATAGATCCCCACCTCCTGAGATGACTTAGGTTGGGTTTTCTTACAAACCACATCTCATATAGTGTAGTGAATACAACCTTACATGGTACTCTATTGAGTATGTACACCACTGTACTTACTGCTTCTACACAAAATATCCTTGGTAGAGAGGCATCGATTAATATTGACTTTGTATTATTCAGTAAGGTCCTATTATATATTTCAGTTACACCATTCTACTGAGGCGTCGTAGGCATTGTATTTTGCTTTGCAATACCAAAGTCTTTATAGAATTCCAAAATTTTTGCAGAGGTATATTCACCACCTCTATATGATCTTAATACTTTGATTGAATGCCTCAGTTGATTTTCAACTTCCTGCTTATATTCTTTAAAAGCTTCAAGTGCCTCAAATTTATTTGCTAGGAGATATAGATACGTATATCTCGAGTAATCATCGATAAAAGTTATAAAGTAAACATTTCCACAATGTGATTTTACTCTAAAGGATCCACATAAATCCGTGTGAATGACTTCTAACAGGGTTGTTGCCCTTGTTGTTTTTTTGAAAAAAAACTTTTCTTATCATTTTTTTTGGTATAGAAGCTTCGTACTTGTTGAAAGTATTTTCCTGAAATCTTGGTAGTAAGTGAAAGTTGGATAATTTCCTCAACTTTTATAGACTTATATGCCCAAGGCGTTTATGCCATACATTCACATCAACATTAAAGGCACAATCAATATAAGCAGAAGGATTTTCATTTTCATTGACTTTCAAATTTCCTAGAGAAAAATATTCTCATGTTTCCCCACAATCAGCTTGGTAGGAACAAACCTAACCTTAAAACCTTTCTTTACTAAGGTAGGGACAGAAACCAGATTGTGTCTTATAAATGATATAATCAATACATCAATCAATATAACCGGTGTACTTTGTACAAAAATTCTAAAGGACCCAATACCTAGAATATCTGAGAAAGTATTATTTCTCATGTACGCAGATTATGTCCTGCTTATTTGATTGTTCGCGTTGTGGGTTGTTTTCTCTACTCTTGTTGTTGCGACAATCCCTCTTGTAGTATCTCATCTTTTCACAGTTGAAACACTTTACCTAAGAAGCAGTTTCGTATATTTTCTTACAAGATTGACTACTTTTTTTGTTATTTTTGCCAAACTTTTTGTTTGATTTATTTTTCCTTTAGTTGGTTTTCGAGCTAAATCCTATTTCATCTTATAATACTAGCAATTTTTTATTTTTGTTTTTACTCATATATTCTCGCTCAATTGCTAGTTTCAGGGGCAATTCAGAAATATTGATTTCTGGCCCTAGTTTGAGGGCAGTGGTGACCATGTTTAATGACGGGGGAAGACTGTTTAATATTGTGGATATCTGTATCGGTTCTGGGATGACTGATTTTTCCATAGCTAGGTCCTTAGCTATTACCAATATATGATTTACATGTTCTAGTACATTATCTCCTTCTTTCATTTTTAATGAATTATATTTTTATAGTAGCAGTTGGACATGTAGCTTAGCAATTGTGTCATATTTGACTGTTATAGAATCAAACAACTCTTTGGCGGTCTCGAATTCATTGAAGACCCTGATCAAGTCATCCTCCATGTACATCAACATAACGGTTATTGCTATTGTATCATCTTTTATAAATATTTTATACATTTCTATCTGTTGCTCAGTTGCGTCTAGTGGTGGCGGACGCACAGTTTCCTTTATGACATACTCTACACCTTAAAGTATTAGCAAGTGTTATTCTTCTCTTTCATGTTTAGAGGTTTAGACCGTTTAACTTTTTGGTTTTTACTAGTTCCGACACACATATTCTAGAGTTTATTTTTTTGTGTTTCACAATTATAACAATTAGATGGTCTAAAAGGAAAACATTTATTAAGCAACAAAACACACATAGCATGAATCTAGTTAGAACGATGGAGAATATCACAAAAATGAGCTGAAAATAACTTATTTTTTAATATAAAAAAAACTGGGATAAATCCATATTTTCCCCAAAAAATTCCTGCCTTTGATAATTTCCCAAAATACTAGGGGTAAAATAGTAATTTTATCTATCTATCCGGTTTTGTAATTTTCAAAAAAGACCAAGAAAAAAAATAGTAAAATCAACTTTTGGTATTTTTGAAAAATTCGTAACTAATCGGGGGTAAATATATAATTTTCTTAAAAGGAGAGGAACAATCTATCTTTTGATAGAGTGAAAGTATTGTAATAAACTTAATCGGGAAGGGCAGGAACATAAATCAATATCCTGGTTTTCACCTATGGTTTTGTGAAACAGTGTGGTGGTTTTACAAGCACGTTAAAAGCATGGAAGAGAGAGAGAGAGAGTGGGAGAATGACATAGAGAGAGGGAGGCGATGTCTGCCCGTTTCGCCTCCTGGCCCGCAGCCACATGCGGTCTTCTGCCGCCCGTTCTACTGCTGCCGTCCTCTAGCCTCCTGGCCGAGGACTACTACAGCTAATCGCGCGGCCTTCTTCGGTCGTCTGTTGTCTTACAACTGACCTATAGCATCCTAGTCGAGGTTTCGCAGACTGCTTTCTTTCCTTTTCCAGCATGTTCTTGTCTTATAGCCGACCTCTGGCCGATGTTCTATTTGTTGTTTTCTTTCTTTTTCCGATCTATTCTCTGTCCTGTCTTGACTCAAGTAGATTTCTCTGCCCTGTCTTGACTCAGGCGAGGTCTCTCTGCCCTGTCTTGACTGAGGTGATGTATCTCTGTTATGTTTTGAGAGTTGGAGAAAGTTTTTCTCTCATTCCTTCTTTATATATATATATATATATATTCTAATGCGTACCTGTTTGCAGGGTCAAAACCTGACTTTGATACTAGATGTGAGTTTTTCGGTCGATTCCTTGCTAGTTTTCTGCTTGTGTCTACCTCTCGGTGTCCCCTGATCTTCTTGCTCAGGTACGGAGCAGTGAAAATCAAGTATGTGTTTTTGATGTTTTGAAGTTTCTTCTTAGTGGGGTTTGCTTGGGAAGAAGGCTTTCTGTTTCTTGGTATTTCTTTGTGTATCAGTGAATGATTGATAGATACCGATCGCTTGCACTGCTCTCTATTTATAGAGCAGCGCCTACTCCATCCATTCTCGGATTTTTTCAATGGGCTTTCCTATCATGGAGCCCCTTTATCGGGACCGTTACAGTTTTATTTGGAAACCGTCCGATGGTTTTGGCTTTTGGTGGCCGTTACAACTACTCTTTCCCGCATCCCGTTTAGAGATAATGATTGGATGGCCAGTCTATCCGTTTCTGTATGGGGGTTGCAGAGAATAGCCATTTCCTTACATATCCGTGGTCTCCTAGTGGTTGGTTTCTTCATGGTGTAAAGGGGAGTGCTGACAATTCTATCCAGGTAATCTGGAGGTGTTCTTTTCTTTAGATTGATCCAGTGCGGTTCTTGTTGTGCATTGCTTTTCTCAGTTTCAACCAAGTCCTTTTGAGTGGTCAGTGAGGTTCTTCATGAAGTAAAACTTGTGAAAGGGTTAAACAATTTTTATTGGGCATGACTAATAGTTGTACATAAATGGTGCCAAGCAGATAGACTTGAGGTGCGGCAGCACACTGGAATCGGTCGATGTTCGACACATGATCACTCTAGAGAAGGATCAGTTGAGCTCGGAAATTGTCATCTCCAACTCAGGGTTATCAACAATTCAGCTGCTGAGTTCTTTCATGAGCCATCTCACTGTTAGCACCCCTGGTGCCGTCTATGCGGTTGGGCTCCAAAGATCAAATTACTTCAATACACCACCATTGCGATCAGACTTTAGCATCATTCCACCACATCTTGATAAGCAAAACTGGGGTGAGAAAGCACTCAAAGGACTCTTTTTTGGCTGCGATAAAAAGGATGATGACCATGAACCAACTACAGAAGATGGCGAACATGAGGAAGAAACAGATAATTTCGTGCATTTGACAGAAAACATTAGCAGAATTTACACATATGCGCCGAGGTCATTTACAATCATTGACAGGGTAATTTTTCCTATGCTATCTATCTACACATATATACACACATATCTATATCTATCTATCTATATTTGAAGATGAACGAAAATCTTCACTAGTGTTACTTATGAATGAGTAAGCTAATTGTATTTAATAAAGGAAAGTACCTCCATAGGCTAAAATAATGGGTTTGTTAATTAATTTGGAACACTTTTAAAAGGGGCTTCCTTCCATTTATGGTGATCACATTCCTCTAGTAGGTAGAAGCTGATCCTCTTCCTCCATTGACCAAGAATTTATATCTTAAGAAAGTATCACGATGCTCCAATAGAAAAAGTTTCAATTTATTCAACTAAACAATGAATACCTATTGGTTCTAAAAACTGATTGCAAACTTGATGATTCAGACCTTTTGATTTGGCGATGTAGATCTCAGACCACTGAACCGGTGTATTTCCTTCGATGCTCACAAAAAGGAAAAGGAAGTGACTTAGAAAACAATCAATTTAATTTGGTTAAAAACTATAATTTAGCCAATATTGGATCTGGATATGAAGCTTTTAATTTTATATTTTGTCCAACGATGGCTCTGGTCATCATATTCACTTACAACTTTAATTCCCTTCTGTTGTATGATGCAGGGAAGAAGGAACTCGCTAATAATTGGAAGGAGTGGATTTGAAGAGTTTCATGTATTCAGTCCTGGCTCAGAGCATGAATGGTATGGAAGATATGTTTTTGTATGCACTGGTCCATCAGCCACACTAAAGCCATTGAGTTTAGGTCCTCAAGATGTTTGGAGAGGCAGTCAGGTTCTATACAATCCAAGTTCATAAATGTGAATGCACCAAGCATGTTTTTGTGGAAAAATAAAAATAAACAAAATCAAACTTTAAAGCAGAAGCTACTTATATCTTGGATCTAAAGATTGATGCTTCGGATCCATTTCATTTGCAGTCCGATTGGGGTGTCAGATTGGTCGGGTTTGGCGTTCACCTGATCCATACCAAGCATGTAAGAGTCTGGGTTTGTAAAGAAAAGATTGATTCAACTAACTATTTGGATCAGACCCATGAGTTCCGACTAATGTAATTGAGCCGAATGGTCTGTGCTGAGGCTGTTCTTGTTAGTAATAAGAGAAGCTGAACTCATATTAAGACGAGCTATGAGACACACACAAGCTTGCTTATTCTTCCATTGTGTAAATAAATAGCACGCATATTAAACTTAACAGGGAGCATTTTCCGTGCAATCTTTTTTTTTGGTTGCAGAGGACACACACACTTGCACCTGTTGGAGTCAAACTCCCCACCAGCAGAAGTAGACATTATCGTTTGTGGGTAAACCGGTTCCTAACCACCGACTCCAGTTTTCCTGAGACATGGAGCCATAACCAAACCAGCCTGAGGTCGGTTCCAATTACTGTTTCGGAACCACCAATTTTGGGGAGGATCTAGTTTGAATTTGGAACTGCTTTTAACGGTAAATAATATTAATTTTTTTTTAGAAAATTTAAAATTACTGAAATTGACATTTCGGGTCGGTTTCAGTTTCATGCGGTTCTTAGTCCGGTTCGGTATAGAGCCAGTCATGTCTAGTCTAAGCATAAGGGCGTCCGAACGCCCTACCAGCTGAGCTGACGCTATTGTTAGCATTCTCCAGCAATCATTGTTCTATAAGCAAAGTTCTTGACCTTATCGAAGACGAATGATTCCATGTCATGAGTTCAACACTGGGGATGTTCATATCTGGTCGAAGTCAGCGCAACGTGAAGGTTGTACTCTACAATCAAGATTCCATTAAAAGGTGAACTTTGTTTAAATAAGGAAAATTTCATATTTTAATGAATATTACATGAAAAATTAAGTTTTTTTATGTCCACCACATCCACTCGTACTCGACTCGTGTGTTGCACAGAACGAGCAAACAAGATAAGCCACAATCAAGCAACAGTTAGACGAGCCACGAACAGGCTCAGCTGGTCTTGCTTGCAAACACATGGATAGCATCCTAATGTTGGATCCGGATGCGCCTGGACCTAGGTAGCTAGATCTGACTCATGTCCGACCCGTTCATACTACATGAAGAGATCTACAACCGTCTTTGACCAAACCATATTGGGTAGTTTTGGTGTTTCCATTTAAGAATTGCAGCGCGCCCCGATGATCTTAGGGTTTTCCCTCTTTAAAATGCGATGATGCGAGCGACCGAGAGAGAGGCGTCTCCTCCGTCTGCGTCAAATAGGTGTAGAGGGAGATGCAAGCTTTTGATAGATGGATTTTTTGTTCGAAGGTTAGGAATTTTTCGGTTTTAGTGCTTGCGTTATTTGTTTTGGTGGTGTATCTTCGTTTCTCGTCCTCTTTTTTTTTTTCTTCAAGAGATCGCCTAATATTGCAATTCCTCGCATCTCGATCGAAAGGATCGGGGACTCTATCCCTAGGCGAAATTGGGGATTTCTCCGTTCTACCTTTTAGCTCCGAAGGTCCTTTTGTTTCATACTTTTAGGGTTTATCGGTGACGAGGTAGATAAATCTGCCCTTTTCCTCTCTTCCGTTTTGCGAAAACATTTCTTGATTATTTTTTCTCTTTCGTTTTCTAAGCTTCCGGATATTGATGGATGGTGGACGGATAAATGATGTGAGTGATGAAAGAAATCATTCGGATTCCCATTGATTTCACACGTGATATCACTAACCAGCTACTTCTGACACATCATCGACACCTGTCGTTCTTTATTTTTGTTCAAGGATGAGCCCTCTTTTGCTTTCTCTTCAATTTTGATTTTTTCAGTACTTATTTCAAGTTCGTATGATATTTTCCACCCTTTTCGTCCTGACTAAAATCTGGAGAACGGTATTAAAATGCTTGTTTGTATGTCAGTTATGAACTTGGTCAGGATAAGTGGGATAATGTAGATTGGGGTAAAAGGTGGAAATTGTTTCCGCCTAAGCTCCTGTCGTCAATTCTTCGAGCATTGGCGTTATGGAAATTAAATCATGAGGCTGATATATAAATTTCTGTGATTTTCCGATTTTTGGAATACAAAAATCTTTTAAATTTAATGAGCTTTCATGTAGTTCGTTTACCACGCGGCTTGGTTCAAGAAAGGATCTATTTGTGAGGTGAGCCTTTAATAGGACTGATCCTTCCATTTTGTGATGGTAGATCTATGGTAGCATGCATGCAAGTCAAGTTTTGAGTCACTAACGGAGATGCGAATGAAATGCTGTTACATTTGAAGGTGCAAATAGAGAGTAAGATTGCTAAGCCATATTACCGAGCCAGAACATAATCGATTTTGCATGCTCTTCTATTGCTAGGTAGTTTAAAATTTTAGGTAGCTTCGATTGTAAAAATCCGTTGCTGTTTTAGACTTAGATGCTATATTGTGGCACAATCCGAAATATGACCCCGGAGGCCTTGGTATTGGTTGCTTTCGTTGTAGACAGAGCTTGCTTATTTTACTAAGAAAGTAACATTCTTCCATGCAAGTTTCCTTGCATTTGAGATCATGAGAATAGAGGGTTTCAAATGGGACTCTTTCTCGCACTCTCTACTTGACAAGGTCAACTTGATGTAACTGTAGGATTTGAGCAATAGCAAGACACGATAATTTATTTGTTGCTGGATTATGTTCGTTGCGTCATTGTGCTGAAGCTCTGTTTTGGCAAAAGGCATTCAATGGATCTTGAGAAGCAGTAAACCAATAACTCTTAGAATGGTCTGCGCTAAAGTGAGACTTTAGGTGCAACTATTAAAGAATCTGTCCCAGCTTATTTCTCAAACTCCAAACCACCACCACTATGATAGCTTTGATCGAATGGAATCTCAATCTTTTGAGATTCGCCTCTCGTAAATCGCTATCTAATCAAGTACCCACATTCAATACATTCCAAAAGGTCAAATATAGCATTCAGTGATATATTTTCACAATTCTTAATATTTGGAACCCTGACACTTCATAGATTATCTTACCATTCAATTTAATCTTTACTAAGTTTTCAGTAAATTCAATGAGTAGTAGTCTAGAGGGAAAGAGTTTGAGATTTGCTTCATCCATGATTATGATGTTCCATGCAACTACCACAGTAGTGTCAACATGTCGTACTCCTCCAATTTGGATGTGATAAGAGACACCGATTGTGGTATTTAGTCACAGGAGTGTTGAGAGGAAAGAAAGTGGATGAAGGGCAGAAAGGCATGAAAATATCGGTGTGTTGAAGAAAGTTTGAAGAAGAAAGAACACATGTATTACCTTTTTATAGATATTAAGCCAAACATCCTATCAAAATTTGTCCATGTCTTCTCTACATAGATGTTAATCAAAACATCTTAATGGATATGCTTCTGACGGTCAGAGGTTAGCCTTATGTAGACCACTTTGGATGCGGTGGGCCTCGAGTTATTCATAAATCTTGACACATTGGGAATCTTGTTGAGGCTGGTAGGTTGATGATCATAGGACCCCAAGGCTTGATCGGTAGACGTTGCATGTGGAAGAGAGGGCTCACTACTTGTAGACTCTAGAATACGGTTGATATCACTCTTAGTTAAATCCTCCACGTGCTCTTCATCTTGGCCCTCGTCCTATTCCTTGTAGTCCTCAAGTAGATGTAGTTGAGTCTTGAATCCTTTTCTACAAGGTCGAGAAGCTGAAGACTCAGATTGACCCTTTGGAGTAGTTAGGGAAAGTCGATAAAATTGAGTGCAACAAATGCTACAAGATCTAGGATTATTCTTCGTAGCAAAGCTCATGCCATAGTCAATGAGCCTTAGGTTGATAATCCTCTAACAAAATCACACCTCCATATTGGTTTGAACGCCCTAAAGTCTTGGACTTCTTCCTAGCTGGCATACGAGTCAAAGAACAAAAAAGAAGTCCTGCTATTCGAGTCCTGCTATTTGATCCCTAAATGTTGATTGCTCAACAAGTTGATGATAGCATGTAGAATTACAATGATGATAGTACCGTTCAACAATTGTCGAATTGAACCTTGAAGACGGATTTTTGACACCTTTATACGCACAAAGTTCGTGATGAATTTTATGGTAGAAGGTGAGCGGTGGTCTAAAGTATAAAGAGAGAAAAGTTGTCTCATCAAGATTGATGGACCTAAGTTGAGTTATAATATTTTCGGGAGACAAAGAGACAAGAAGAAATTGACTTAAAACTGTCTTTAGTTATAAATACCCAAAAATTTCCTAAGAAAATATGGTTTTAAAAATTATTTTTAAAATACTAATTTCAAGGAAAGAACTACACCTGAATCAGAATCTTGGATGCAGAGAAAAAATGTTTGTCTTGTCACATACTAGCAAGCAAAGAAGGAGAAGGAAAGAAGGTAGGGAAGCTCAATCCTTATAAAGCCCCAAATAACTCAAAAGGAACAAAAATCCAGAAAAGTTATATGTACACAAGTTTTGTTTGTTAGAAGGCTTTTTTGGCATTCGGTGTCGATATAAGTATGAATTATACCCCTAATGGCAGATCTAAACATAAAGTCATAAGGGGCACAACTCAGAGGAGTATGTGACAAGCTCTCGACAACCTAAAAATGGGATATCAGTTTAGACTCAACATAGATAAGCCTCGAGGCATAAAGCAACATGTTGATGACCTCATCATTCTATCCTATCAACCTAGCCCTTCTTCTTGGCAAGCGCCTTTTTTGCATCTTATAAAGATTATACAGTGGCTTTGAAGGAGGGTATGGCTTCTTAGATCTTAGGGGTACTTTCTTGATTCATGGTCCTACCTTGGTATCTTCTTGAGGTCTCAGCATACAATGTCGCCTTGAAAACTCATTCCTCCTGGATGGTGAATCATTTGGCTGATGGCTGCTGTTCTTCCGAGAAAGTCCATTGAATAAAGAGTTTTTTCGTAAGTGGTTGTCTTTGTTCATGCTCTAGAGCATGCCAATCATGTTCTAAGCCGAGTATTACCTCTATGATGATTTAGGCATTTGCTAGTACAAGCAACCCCTATGATGATCTAGAGCATGCCAATCATGCCAATTTGCTGGTAGTTGCCGGATTCATCGGATCATATGGTGTGGCAACATTGGAGCCTCCCCTTTGTTAGGGATTTGAGCCGCTCTCCTCCTTATAGACACTTGGGGAGACTTCGTTCTTGGAGGAGCCCCAAGATATCTCTTTCTATAAATGGTGATATGCTGCAAGAATGCCCTTAAACTAGATTGATTTTGATGTGCCTTCGTTCCCCTTTTGGTCTCCAAACATTATGGTCCTAAGAGCATGTAGGAGATAACTTGTTATAGCTTGCTTATTGATCTTATGCAAACATGCAAGACACCAAACAAAATGGCATAGTCGACAGAAAATCAATTAGAGTAGTTGGAACATGCATGGTGGTTGTCTTTCATTACTAGTTGGGTCACACCTCAAAACTTGATGCATTAATTTATGGTATAAGTATCTTATTGTGCCATTTACACTATTCATTTGTCTTTTTTATGTCAGCTGGAATTGGAAGGCCATATGATAATCTGAATTGGAAGGCCATTTTGTGGATCTTTTAGGAAGACATTGAAGGTCTAGTCTACCATAGAGATATGAAAGAGGTAAGGCTTTACACTACTTGAAGCCTTTTCTTTACCCTTCGGTGGCTTCAAAGAAGCACAAGTGTAGGTGGCCGTAGAAGGGGTATTTATAAACACCCAAAAAAAGATTTTTTCAAAAGTTCCCCTTTTACAAGAAAAATCATGGTCGTGTGTCTTCTAAGGTTTCTTTCAACAAAAACACCTCCAACGAGCTCATTTTCAAACCAAAATTTTGTGATAACCTCAAAATGAGGGTACTTCGAGCCCTATAAAAAAATTAAATTCAGACAAAATCTGAAAAATGATTGTTTTGCCCTCAAGGATGTATTAGCAAAATTTCATTGTTTCAAATATGTTTCCTTTGAAAAAGCTAAAATGGGGCGTTTGGAACCAAAAAAAGTTCTACCAGTAAAATATTTGAAAAATGATCATTTTACTCCTATAACAAAAAAATAGAGCAAACATGCCTAACACATGGTGAAGAAGGAGCAAGACATCAGAATACTCAAACTTGGCGATGACTCAAGCACATGCAAAAGCATCAAGTGAAAAGTCCAAAATACCCCTAATCAAGAAAGATACTACTCAAGCGACCTTATACCCATCAGAAGGTTAAAATGGTATGAAAAGGTTAAAAAGATGATCTCACAGAGTAGAGAAGGATAAAAGCACTGCCATCGACTACCAAGTGCACTACCGTTGGCCACCGCGTGTGCCATCGCTAGCCACCATGGTCCTCAACCGTGCTATTGCCACATGTCTCCCATGTCACCACCAGACCGCCACATGTCTCCCACGTCACCACCAACCACCACGTATCCAGCACATGCACCCCACACGCTAGCACACGGCCAGCACATGCGCTGGCACACCTCCAGCACGTGCGTCGGCATATGTGCCCCACACGCAACGCGTGCTCCCCGTGTGCCAACGTGTTCAATACATGTTCAACTGCCTCCACCACGTGTCAAAGGCATCCAACTACTCTTCTCACATGTAGATGCTCCATGATGGATTGGATTTGGATTAAGATCAGGCTCAATAAATAAAAAAGATTTGATTCAAGAAAATGCTTATAAAAGGAGGATGTGGTGACCAAGAAGATTGATTCTATCCCAAGAGTGATAACCCTAGCTAAGGAGGACGTGAGAGAGTTGATTCACAACCCAAATAAGAGAGAGAAAGTGAGAGACCTAGAGAGAGAAAGCCTCAAGTCATCCTCTTTTACCTCTTTTTTTTGTTCTTATTATAAGCTTCAAGTTATTGTCTCTAATCCCTTATAAGCTTAAGAATAACAACCATTTTGTGGAATATAATTGCAAAGGAGGGTCATCCCAATCTAAAAGCGTAAAAAGAGAGGCCCATAGGTAAGGGGAATCCATCACTTTCTCAAGATTTCATTTCTTCTACCTCAATATACTCTATATCTTATACGTTCTCGTATGTTCTATGCTTATGTATTATATTATCCCTTTTATCTTTTTTCGATGTATTGATTGCTTTCAATTCAATTCAAGAAGCCATAAGAGGTACGTAATTGCCACATTTACATACTATGACATGAGTATGTAATCACTCTTATGGTGGATTAATCACCCATAAGTTTATATTATAGAAGGACATTGAGGTATAATCGCATATATTTTCCAAGAGAGCAATCTTACTCGAGAGAGATTCTCGAGGATTTATATGTAGAAGAGTTGCTCCTTGAACGAGTATAAGTCTTCAACAAAATTCTTTGAATGATCACTAAATCATTAAGATTCTAACCAGATGCATCATTATTTTCTATAAGGAAATTTCTACAGATTTCAGCATATTGTATAAATCTTGTTTGATCTTAGAATTTTCCAGTGATAATCTCTAAGCAAAATACTGTCAAATTTTGTCAGTGAGTGGTATACATACCGGACAATATCTTGTAAAATTATTATAAATTTTGGATGCGTGTGAGATTGACAAAAAAATCAGTAAGTACCAAACTCAATGTGAAACTGAACCTTTTTTTTGACAAAAATATTGTAATATACGTTAAGTAAAACCATCATAACTTAGTTCATAGGTATTTAAATGCCTGAAGAATAGTGTCATCTAAAAGACAACATCCATATATTTTTACATTGATAAGTTTCATAAAAATCAAAAGCCTATATGTGGAGATAAGACTGTTTTATTGAGACCCATAATCTCAGTCACAAATACTGTCTAAAATTTCATAATAACATTCTGTTAGAAGCTTTTCTGAGGATTTTACTTTATCATCTAAGGATCAAAAAATATAAATAAAAATTCTTAATAAAACTTCACACCTGGTTCTCACTTACGTAAAATTTTTGAGATTTTTGAACCCAATAAAGGCCTATAGAAAATATAAACGTTTATGCTCTAAAACAAAACCAATTCTGTTTTCACAGAACTGAACTTGTTTTGATATTAGTTAATGATGGTTGGGTTAATTAAACCCAATTATACTAATTAGTTTATATTTAATATTCCTAAATATTTATATGACACATTTTTGATAAATGTGAAAGAAACCCAAAAATGAATTGTGATGAGTTTATGGTCGGGTTATACATTGGGCTAGGAAGTGTCCCCGAAGAAATTCAAGAAAAGTACAGTCACTAAGGGAGCTATAGTCAACATGATGACTATTGTACCTGCATCTAGTGATGTGTATTTATCTCTTAAACCTAATATCATTTTTATTTATGAGCCACATTACCAGATTGTAGACATTAGGAAAAATATACACAAGTTTGTGATGACTTGTCTTTGTTTGTATCTTACCAAGTCATTTGTGGCAAAACTATGACCTTATGAAGTCAGGGGCGAAGGGCATGTGGATGTAAAGTTTCCTTCGGGAAATATCTTATCTCTTCAAGGAGTTATGCATATTCCTACGATTTGGTAAAATATCTTCAATGGTCCAATTTTAGTTAGAGAAGGTTTGAGGTTAGATTGCAAATATAATAAGTTAGAATTATATGACTTAGTACTGAGTGTTTATTTGAGAAGTGTTATTTGTATGATATAGAGGATTTTTAAAAAATTCATATAGAACGTGTGATTGATTTTTACATAAATTTTAATGTTAATAAAACATCTACTTCTTCTATTGTTTACAATATTGAATCATTTGATGTATGACATGTGAGGTTAGGTCATGTTAATTTTGATTTCATGAAATGAATGATTATTTTGAATCTTATCCTTAAGATTGTCATAGATAAAAAAATATAAATGTAGTATTTGTGTGTAAGCGAAGCAACCTAGTAAAATATTGTATACGATTGATAAAAAATCCAAAATTTTGGATTTGGTTTACATTGATATTTATGAATTCAATGAGATGACAACTAGGAATAACAAAAGATATTTTGTTATGTTTATTAATGATTTTAATAGACATTATTATATTTATTTAATTAAAAGTAAAGATAAAGTATTAGAAAAGTTTCAAATCTTTAGAAATGAGACACAAAAATAAACTAGTAAAATACTTTAATAATTAAGGTCTTATAGAAGAGGAGAGTATACCTCAAAGATTTTGAAGAATACTTTCAAAACAATGATATTGTACATGAGGTTACTATTTTGTATTAACCTCAAGTTAATGAGATAGTTGAATGAAAAAATAGAACCTTATATGATATGGTAAATATTTTACTTCAAAGTTTTAGGTTACTTGCCTACATGTAAAGGGAAGCTTTGAATATGATATCATATTCTAAATAGAGTTTCTCATAAGTATAAGGAAAGTAGTTCATTTGAAATTTAAAAGGATTACTAGTTTCATATATCTCAAAGTATGAGGATGTCTTATAAAAGTACTTATCCCTGAACACAAAAGAAGTAAATTGGAAACTAAAACTATGGATGACATATTTTTTGGTTATATGGAGACTATTTATGCATACAGATTCATGGTCATACAATTTGATGTATCTGACATAAATGTCAACATGATAGTAGAACTCTATGATGCTACATTCTTTAAGAATGTGCTTTTATGAAGATTGGTGCTATAGTTCTTCACCCTACTAGTAGTTTCATTTCTGATCATGTAAAAGGATGATAAATGTAGATAACTCTAATTGTGTTATCTTCGACTCTAAGGAAATAACCGATTCAAAGGGAAGTAAATGACTTAGGATATCTAAAGAATTTGAAAGTGACTTCATCAACTCCAATGTTGAGGATGATTATGTTATCTTCTAACAGGCTTTGACCTCACTTGACGTTAAGTTTTATAAAGAAATCATTAATGATAAAATTCAATCAATTCTTTCTAATGAAACTTAAGAATTGGTTGATTTGCCTTCTTGTTGTTTTGCTATAGGTTGCAAATAGAATTTTAAGAAGAAACTGAATGAATATGGGGCAATCCATAACCATAAGGAGAAGTTAGTTGCCAAGAGATATACACACAAAAAAAGTAATAGATTATTTTAATACACATTTTCTTATTACTTGGATGACTACAATTTGAGTGCTTATAGCACTGACTTCTATATATGATCTCACAATCCATCAAATGATTATGAAGACGGTCTTTTTGCATGGTGACCTTTATGAGGAAATTAATATGAATAAGTTAGAGGGTTTTGTGGCGTGTCGTCTGCTCATAGGCCATACCTGAAACAATTGTCTTCTAGTTTATTATCTATGCATGTTGAATCTAGTTTCATGTTAGTTTTGCTTATGCAACACATGTATTGGTTCGATTGTTCCATCTTATCATTTTAATCAAGCTTTCTGGTTCCCATACCATCTTATAATGATGCCATTGTATTATAAGAAAGTCATACTATCAGTTGAAAAGAAAACTCAATAGCCATACAAAGTCAACATGACTGGAACTCGTATAAATGTACCCTTGTTAGCATTCATTAGCTTTTCTTGGCACTCTTTTTCTTCTTCAGTTTCTCACGGTTTCTCCTTCATGATACCCATCCGTTGCCTACTTTTTCTTTCAACCTGAAGGACCATGTGATAGATTAAGAATTTGCCATATCAAATAATAGGTTTTTGTTTCTTTGTCAAAAGCAAGAATATATATGACTAGGGCGATTTAATCTACTTTGCATGTCTCAACTTCCCTGTGGTTGACCACCAACGTACAATGAAGGTGGCGCTGAGAATTCATTCCTATGTGCGCATGCATAGTAGCATTTAGTCGAACGTAGTCTTGCCAATATTGAAAAGAATGATGCTGATTGCATCATGTTGCAATAAAATATGTACGGTTCTGAACTAACTATACAGAGTGGATTCCGCTATATCCTCAACATCTTTCCTCATGCTGTTTTATAGCTGTGAACAAGTTCCTGATGAGTAAATGTCTCTAATACTGTCCTCTTGATGACGGTTTAGAAAATGCTGTCATGGATCTCTAGGAATGAAATCTGCAAGCCTTGTAAAAAGCAACCATATCGTTCGTATAGATTGATGGATATATTTTGTTAACCTTTTATAATTACTGTCAATCTGCTTGTATTTTGTAGTCTGGCGATGCCTTTCCCAAGATTGCTACTATCCACCAAATTTTCTTGCACTCATTCTCCTGACAATCACATTTTATATATTGGTTTGACGCTCATGCATTTTGTTCTCGGCATTCTCCCTTGATTAATCATGATGATGTCGAATTGTGTATAATATGTATTATATAATATATATCGTCTTAGTGAATTATTCGTATATTGTAAAACTAAAAGCATTGCTTACTATTTCAGTCCTGAAGGATAGGAGAGGAGGCCAGATCAAAATGGTGATGATGGTTATATTCATAATAAGAACTTTATTAGTTACATTTTACATGAATATTTTGTTTATGTACAGGTAAATAAAATAGCCCATGTGGGAGAAGCAATGATGTCGAGCAGTGTCTATTCATAAATGGCCAGCATTTGAAGTTCTTTCGAAATTTCTTTTGATCGAATATTTCATGTGTAGCACATTGTTTTGTGGAACTCTAATCTCCATTAGTACATAATTGTCAACAATTTCGTTTGGTAATTTGCATGATGTGGTAAAATAGGTTCATGTCTCTCCAATATTAACAATTATATGGATCCGTTACAACGCAACGATAGTAGTATTGGTAAAAACTGTAAGATTACATGCATAAATAAAAAATATGCAAAATCATAAGCATACCCACATATGCAACAATCATAAACATACCCACATCCAGAACAACCACTGATCTAAAGAAAGCTATTACAAATAGTACAGGAAACAAACAAAGCAAAACAAAATAAAGTAAGAAACCTATTTGTGTGAGTCGCCCTTGTGGACTTGCCTTAGAGAAATTAGTGTCCCGCTATTTTGGTATGCATAGGTGGCTTCACCTTTCTCCAAAGATAAAGCACATACACGACAAGACCACATAATTGATCCCACCTGCCTTCGACCACGCCTCACTCGTCTTAGCCGAAGAATAGAAGAGGAGCAATCACAACCTGGAAAACGCAGAGTGTAGGAGAAGACAAGAGGAGAGAGTCTAGTTTCGTTAATTATGGATTAGCGAAGTGTTAATACCACTTTATAATAAAATGCGATAGATCAGGAACCTTGGATCCGATCCAATTGATGCATCTCTTCAATCCCATAACCATTCCCGCATAGGATCCATTTGGCAGTTAGATCAAAACTTTTCATTCAAAAAGATGGATCAAACACAATTATTCCCAAACCCAAGCCCAAGCCCGATCCGCACGCACCCGCTTGTGTGGTCATGCATGTCCTACTCAAGCTTTTTGGACTAAAGTTCATGAGCTATCATGGGTTTCTTCTATTCATCAATATGAGACTAAACTTTTATTTCATGGTCTTCATATGCACAAGTCCTAACTCACATATGACTTTTATACTTTTGGACTTTCACATATATCAAAGATGCATCAAATGAATATTTATAGATAATTAACAAGAACCAAATATAATTAATATACATGAGTTTAATTAACCCAACCATAAATAACATTGGTTCCAACAATCTCTCACAAAGTCCTAAAGTATAAAGCGCCCTTTCTAATCAACCATCATATTATGTTTTAAGTAATGATACCTTTTGGTTTGAACCATTACCTAAGTTATCTAATATTAACATTAGAAGAATTGGGTGAATATAATAAAGGCTATGGCGTGATCTTTAAGGTTGATGCATTAATAACTATATATTCATATTCTATATCATTATTGATTTCAAGGACCAACTCAATTCTCCTATCGTGCTTCACAATATCAATGACTTAGCTTGGGCATCTAAAAAGATGTACTATTGGCATCCTCTCCTAAGCCTTGATCTCGTTTAGAGAATAATATCTTATTAACATACAATCATGACACTTTAAGTTTACATAGAACAGACATATAGATACTAAAAGTATCACATATTATTGTCATCTTGTTCACCCAACTTGTTATTACCACATTGAACCTACTTTTAGGATATGTACTCAGTTAGGTTGGATTGCCACTGCTTGTGATTAAATCATGGATTTTCGTCCCATCCTAGATTTATCAACTAGGGATATTGATAAACCTTTATTTAAAGGATCGACTATATTACCGCTGGATCCAATAAAATCGATAGACATAACTCCATCAAATAGAAGAGCTCTCACAGACTTAAGTCCAACTTAGATGTGTCACTATTGATTTTGGTTGTACTTTGAACTACTGATCTTAGTAATGATAATCATTCTATCATAATTCATTGAGATTGTAGGAAGTGATCTTTATCATAAGTAAACTAAATATAAGTCCTGTAAGCCATTCTTCTTTCAATTTAGTCTCATCTAAAGCACATAGTTCTAAATAAAATTGTTTTTTTTAATTTCCAAGTGACAACGTCACTACCTATATGAAACATATATCTAGTGACCCATTACTCTTAGAGTTCTTCACAATGTAGCTAGCATCATTATATCTTTTAAAAACAAAAGGATGTTTATCATAATATAGTTTAAGGAAAATGGTTCTCTTCAAATAGTAAAGTACTTTGGGACCACAGAGGCTGAGACCAACCATGAGTGCTCAAATAGCATTACTCTTAGAGTTCAAACACAAAGAGCTTTTGAACAAGGATAACTTCATCTCTTGTTGAAAGGAGATGAGACCATCCTCAACATTGAAGGTAATGAAGTCACTTTCAAAGTTTTTGGATATCTTGGGTCGTTTACTTTTCTTTTGTTCAACTATTTCATCAAGAGTCATTTGATCTTGAAATAATACAATTAGGGTTACTCCTCACATTTGTGATCCTTTCCACATGTTCGAAAATAAAATGAATAATAAGGTGAAGATTTACAGAAGATACATTTTGGGGAACTCAAGTTTTCATAAGAAATACATTCTCAAAGAATGTAGCATCACAAATCTCAACAATCGTATTGACTTTTATATAAGATATATTAAATCTAGTGATCAAGAATCTGTACAAATAGTTAGTCTCTACATAACCTAAAAATATAACATTCTAAGTTTTACGTCATAATTTTTTTCTCGTGTTTATAGATAAATGCTTTTGCAAGACACCACCCCATACTTTAAGCTATTTAAGGTTAGTCTTTCTATCCTTCTAAAGTTCAAAGGGACTACTTTTCTTATAAGCTTCCCTCCACATGAAGGTAAGTAACTCAGAACTTTGAAGTAAAATATTTACCATATGACATAGAGTTTTATTTTCTCACTCAATTATCCCATTAAATCGAGGTTAATACAGAGCAGTAACCTCATGTACAATATTGTTATTTTGTTAGTATTCTTGAAATAGGTTTGAGGTCTACTCTACTCACTTATTAGACCTTAATCATTTAAATACCTTACTAGTTTGTGTTTGTGCTTCATTTCTAAAAGTTTGAAACTTTTTTAAAGCTTAATCTTTACTTTTAAGTAAGTAAATATAATAATATCTACTATAATTATCAATAAACGTAATGAAATATCTTTTGCTATCCTTAGTTATCAATCCTTTGAATTCACAAATGTGAATGTCCACTAAATCCAAAAATTAAGATTTTCAATTAATTGTATGGAATGGTTTCCTAAGTTACTTCGCTTACACACAAATGCTACATTTATTCTTTCTATCTATGAGTCTTATGAATAAGATTTACATTAATTATTCTTTTCATGGAATAAAAGTTTACATGACTCAACCTCGCATACCATACATTAGATGATTCAATGTTATTCCCAAAAAGAGAAGAAGAGGTATATGCTTATTAATATTAAAATTCATACAAGAATAAGTAATTGGTTCTACATGAATCTTAAATAAATTCTCTACATCGCACAAATAACCCTTCTCAAAGAAACACTCAACACTAAGTCGTATAATTACGACTTTATTAGATTTACAGTCTAACCTCAAACTGTCCCTAACTAAAACTAAACTACTGAAGATATTCTGACAAATCATTAAAATATGCCTAACTCCCTAAATATTCAGAACCTTTCTCGAATGAAGCTTCAAACCTATACATCCTTCATCCTTGACTTCAGTAGTCGAATGATCTCTTAAGATAATGGTTCTACCACAAATGACCCAGTAAAACACAAATAGAGATTGTTAAGCACAAATGTGCATGTTATTTTCAATGTCTACAATCTAGTAATATGACTCATAACTAGAAAGGATACAAGGTTTAAGAGAGATACTCATCACTAAGCACGGGTGCAGTGGTTACCATGTTAATCATACCTCTTTTAATAACCGCAGGTTTCTTGTCTTTCATCTGGGACAATATCTAGCGTATTATCCAACTTGACCACAAATCCAACACAGTTTGTTTTTAGATTTCTTTTAGACCTTACATTTGGTTTTGACTTTGCTTGCTTTCCTTTAAGATCACTAAGATGTTTCTTTAGGATCATCAGGTTGAGCCTAAGGGTGCTATCAACATGCATAATAGGTTTTTTAACTTCTATACTCTTCTTTCGTTGTTATGTCTACCATGAGATTATCTAGGGTCATCTTACCTTTTGTGCTTAAGATATAGATCAAAACCCTCTCAAAACTTAAGAAATTTTTCAATAATATATATAACAATAAATTTATCAAGAAGCTCCGTTTCGGCATTCTTTAGACCATGGCACAAAAACTTGAACTTATGTGAGGTTAACAAACTTTTTCGACATAAAGTCAAATTAACCCTTCGATCATTTGGCAGTTACATCAAAACTTTTTCGTGCAAAAGATGGATCAAAGGCAATTATTCCCAAACTTAAGCCTAGGTGCGGCCTGCATGTGCACACGTGCGTGACCATGCATGTCCTCCCCAAGCTCTTTGGATTAAGGTTCTATTCATCAATATAAGACTAAACTTTTGTCTCATGGTCTTTATATCCACAAGTCCCTAACTAAATATGACTTTTACACTTTTAGACTTTTACATATATCAAAGATGCATCAAGTGAATATTTAGAGATAATTAACAAGAATCAAATATAATTAATATACATGGGTTTAATTAACCCAACCATAAATAACATTAATTCCAACAAGTAGTTTTATAATAGCTTATTTCAGCTTTTCTAAAACCTTGAAAATAGTTCGAGGTAACATATTGCAACTGAATATTGTTTTTCGACTGTCCTAGCAGGAGGGGGGGGGGGGGGTTCCTCCCTCAAAAATATTATCACTATCGGTTTGAGTTGTCGTCAGAAGTGGTGATTTTGAGCATCAACAGTTTGTATTTTCAACTGTTTGGCACAGTTGAAATAGTATATTTTGATAATATTATTTTTGACTTTTTTTTTTTATTTCAACTGTTATTACGAAAGTTTCGAACTGTTTTAACAGTTGAAAGATGTAATTTCAACTGTCTAACAGTTATGATAGTCGAAAAATGAACAATTTCCACCAGTGACATTTTTAGTTCAAAACAACCTTTAGCGTCACTGGTTATGGCAGCCATAATGCCGGTGAATTGATGATGCCTTGCCGCATGCAACCATATATCTCTTTAACGGCGTTCATAAGTCGGATATGGTTAACTTTATTCAGCCAAAGGTTTTAAAATATATGAAAAGCCACACATCGATATTTCATTATCTTTTACTACATTTTAAAGTATGTAGATGGTGTTGTTTAAGGCAGCCATATAACTTTAAGCTTTATAAATAATTGGCATTGATTGTCGTTTTACCTTTGACTCGAGCATTTTACAGCAGTGCTCAATATTGGATCCAAATGTTGCCTAGAAAGGATAATGTGGATTTCGTGACTCTATCTTGTTTTAAGTAGGATAAATCGCTAAGCAATTTGTCTAATTCTTTCTCAACTTCTACCACTTGGTCATGAAGTGCGAAGCTTTTCCTTGTTTTAATAGCGCTTCAAAACATGACAAAGTACACACTTTTGCCTGTTTTAAAGCTAATAAAAGTACGGTGCAATAACACATCACCCTACAGTCATAATTAAGAAAAGAGCAATAGCTCACCTCACATGTTAAATAAAGGTCAGCATTTTGATAGCCGGAGTGCGCGACGAGGATCCCGATAAGTAGTCCTTCCTCTTTCCAATTCAAGTAATTGCCAACAACAACACGACCTTAAAGAGTCTTTTTCTTGAACCGCGAACCCTAATAAATGTAAAAGCAGCCCATGATCATATTGTTGTACCCTATCTTGCCAATCCCATAGAAAAGGGCAATTTTGAGATAAGAAGATTTAACGACACAGATGGCAGCGAAAGAAAAGAAAGTCTTTTTCCCTTTCGGAAAATGAAGAAAGATGTACGCCACATGATATTTTTTCGAACAGTACAACTCTTCCGCTCTGACTCTGTTGCAACATATAAGTACACGTTGGTCAGGTACAGGACAGTTCTTCCAATCCGTGGGTTCAGTACCAAACTGCGGGCAGGTTTATCCTTCTCTTGTGAACTGGTCAGAAATTGGACCCGAACCCGATTTGCACCAAATCCATGCCCGATCTTCACGGCTCAACCAAAATTAGGACCTTGCCCGAATTTTTGTATATAGATCCAAATCCATCAACACGTGAACCACCCACCATATGCAAGAGGCCGGTACTTGATTCGGGGTATACCCTTAGATGAATACATATACTCGCTGAGGTTCCCGGTAAACAGGGAGCAGTGGTTCTGAACTGCCGATTCTTGTTCTACCAGAATGAACCACCGATTCCTGTTCCGTTGGAACATAGAACTGGAACTGAACACTCTAATTCCGGTTTTGGTTTTGGTTCATATGAATTTTGGATCCAGTTCCATGACTGTTCCGATTTTGATTGCAGTCCACGCATATGAAAAAGTCCATCCAAAAGAGATGGGAACCTTGGAACTGCAGGTTCTGGACCACTGGTTATGATTTTGATACGGATTCGGTTCCTTGGTAGCTGGAACCAAAACCGAGGGATCCCATTTTGTGTTACAGTTCGGATTCTTCTGGAGGTGATTTAGATCCATTTTGACTCGTTGGAACAAGTCCAAACAGGACACCTCTACATCTAGGGATTTGAATTGAAGAGAATAGTACAAATTCCAAATGCACAGAATATGGTAATTATTGGATAACGTCATACAATGCATATATACATTGACAGTAAGGAACACCATCATCATGTGATGCGAAACCCACATGCATCTGGACGTCTCTCTGACATTCATGAAGCTATAATTGTTCCTAGTTCATTACCATTTATTTAGAAAAAAAGAGAGAGTAAGAGGTACTTTCTTTGTTACTCTAGAAACTCTCATACGGGTCCATTTTGCATGACTGAATCATGCTGAATGGATTTGGGTCCACTTTTAGCATTTGGATTATGTTCGAGAGGAAACCCAAAAATGAGGTTGCGTGTAGCCGAAGTTTAGAATAACCGATTGCGAGTTGAATCTCCCTGATCTCATTAATCAGAAGCTCTCCACAAAGCATTTTTGAGAATCCGATTCCAAGATTATACTCCTCCATTCCACACCGACTTTCCTGCTACCCCATGTTAAACTGACAGCTTTCAATCTTAGCCATTGGATCTTGATCCAAAACAGTGTCCACATCATTATGGGATCCGAACTTCGGTGAAGACAAAAGAAAAGTAGGAAACCCTATACTTTATTCTTTCCTGTGCTGCCCCCCCCCTCGGAATCCACGGGTGCTTTTAACAGAATCCAATCCTCCACAAGGAGAAAATATTGGGATCGAGATCCATAAGAGAAACCCAGAATTTACGTCTCTTATCCGAATCCATGGTGCTGGCTCCCACCCCACGAGCTATAAAAGCAGGCACTCCTACCTTTTTTTCCCGTCCCGCTGCAGAAAGATAAGCAAAGCCCTTCGCCTGACGCGACTCTCTTAGCCGCCATGCTTCAACCTGTTGCCCTCTCCTCTGTCAAAGATGCCGGAGACGAGTCTCCGATACCGTACTTAACCCTCCAGGATCGCGTGGCAATCGTTACCGGCGCGTCGCGGGGAATCGGTCGTGGAATCGCCATCAATCTCGCTTCTCTTGGGGCACGAGTCATCGTCGTCTATGGCTCCTCCGCCAGCGATGCAGACGAGGTCGTCCGTCTAGTTAACTCCTCTATAGCTTCGTCGTCTCTCTCCCATCCCCGGGCCGTCGCCGTCCGGGCGAACGTCTCCGACGCGGTTGACGTCAAGGCTCTCTTCGACAAGGCGGAGGAGTTCGCGGACGGCCAGGCGGCCTACGTCCTTGTGAACTCTGCGGGTGTTCTAGACTGCTCCATGCCGCCGATTTCAGCGACATCGGAGGAAGATTGGGAGCGGATCTTCGAGACGAACGCGAAAGGAACGTTTCTTTGCTGTCGTGAGGCCGCGAATCGGCTGAGACGGGGCGGAGGAGGTCGGATCATCAACGTATCGTCATCTCTCGTCGCCGCACTCCGGCCAGGCTACGGCGCGTATGTCTCGTCGAAGGCTGCTATTGAGGCGATGACAAAGATACTAGCTAAGGAGCTCAAGGGCTCCGGGATCACCGCCAACTGCGTCTCTCCGGGGCCGATCTCCACTGAGATGTTCGTAAGAATGCCCGAGTCGATCAATAAGATCGTCTCGGATACGCCCATGGGTCGACTGGGAACACCGGAGGACGTCGCTGCCGTCGTTGGTTTCCTCGCCGGAGACTCGGGCCAGTGGGTCAATGGTCAGATCATTAGGGTTAATGGCGGGCTAATATGAAAGTTAACCAAGAAAGGAATATTGATCCTTCCCTCTATTTTGCCTCCTAAATTTCTCCCTCTTCTTTCACTTTTTCTTGTCCTTGAGGATCTTGTATTTGACGGTTGAGTCTTCTCTTTTTTCCCCATGTTCTTGTGCTTTGGTTTTGTTGATATTTAAACACGAAGATATTTTAGTAGGTAATATTCAAATGAAATGTTTGGTCTTTATATTTATTTTGTGGAAGTATTAATGTATAATAATTCCAAGTATGACATGGCGAAAGCCTAAGGTTGATGCATGTACTTGGAGATGTAGACTTTCTTTAATTGTTTAGTTCTGGCTTTATGCATCGTTTTCTTTTCTGTTAGAACGTGGAGCCCGAAACAAGATGCACACCCCAGTATCGAACTCATGACTTTAAATTTGTACGGCTACAACCTACGCAGGTGAGGTATTGCTCGTTGTGCGGCGTCATGGCTCTTCTTACTTTGGACCTTAGGCTTTTAAGGGATGATTTGATCAGTTCCGCTTTCGAGAGAAGGCTTCTGAGTGTCCCAAGTCGGTGAGGTCGCATGTCTTTTTATGTTTTTGTGTTCTTTTTCAAATGCACTTCTAACCGAATGTCATCTTTTTTTTCTTTCTATGAAAAATTAACCAAGTTGTTAGTTGGGTGCCAGAAGAAACTTTAAGAATAACTATATAAATTGTAAGTTCCTGACAAACGCCGTTTGTTCCGAAAAAGAAAAATGTGACAGATGTATAACATATTATTTAATATTGTGGAAATGAATCGGTAACAATACTAAATCAGATTTCACTTTAAGAAAATATGGAATATGCGCCCGTTACAGTGTTATTTTCCAATTTGGTTTAGATTAGTAAACGTTTTCCTTCCGGGAAGCTGCTCCAAGATTTACACGTACCGTGTTTTCCATGTGAGAACGCGATACGTGGAAAGGATAAAGTTGTTTATTCATCAGAGATTATGCGAAGGATACGAGGCACGCCTTGTGTGAACACGAAAACCTCTCTTTCAGAGTCCTTTCATTCTACGGTGCTTGAGAAAATTCTAATCACCCCTCTGCAGGATGGGTTCACATAGAAGTGGCAAACCCGCGTACTATTATTATTCTCAGCAAACAATTTCAAAACCCGCCTGATCAAATTCGTGAGTTTAGACACACACAGACACATGTATAAGTTTCAAGAAAGTTAAGAAATGGTAAAAGGAAAAGCCAATCAAGCAAGACTCATATTTTAATAAATGGCAACTACAATTTTAGTGAAATTTCAAAGGACAGTACTAAAATTCGCCTAGCTTGGCAAAAGACGGCTACTATCTTTTTTAGGTTACAAAGGGGAGGTGGAAACCAAAATGCATGCCCGGGGAACTGAACTCCCTCGGTCATTATTGTGGAGTCGAGAGCCTTGCCATGTGAGCTAACTATTAGAAAGAACCGTAGACATTCATGCATAATAAAATAATATGTAATAGCCATAAATCCAAAATAAGCTATAATAAAGCCATACAAAAAACAAAAGTAGAAGCAAAATCAGAAATTTATCTGTTTGAGTCGCCCTTTCAAACTTACTTTAGAGAAATCATCGCCCCACTATAAGTATGTACAAGTATCATCACCTTCATCTTAGGATAAAATGCACACACAACTCGAAGAGCACTTACTTGACTTGGAGTCGACCTCGAACACACCTCAGTCGCCTATGATTGGGACAGAGAGACTAACCACAGGCAGAGAGGGACAGAACCAAGAGACGGTTGAAAAAGAGTTAGGGAAAGTTGTGTGTTTAGGGAAGACTCCTAATCACCTATTTATATGGTGCGTGTATGGATCATGAATAGTGAATATGATCCAAACGATGCACCGTTTTAACAGCAACCATCCCATCTTATTCGGAGTCATCCCTCCTTATCCGGAGTCATCCCACCTTATTCCTATCCATGATCATAAAAAATACTTGATCATTAGATCAAAAGTTTTTCGTTCAAAAAGATAGACCCGAACTAAAAGCCTAAGCCCAAGCTCGGTGCGTGTGTATGTGGTATAACATGTTCTCCCCAAACTCTTTGAACTAAGGTTTATGAGCTGCCAATTATATAAAAAGACTAGTGGATTTGTCACATTCTTCAATATGGGACTAAACTTTGTCTCCTCTTAGTTATCTTCTGCAAAAGTCCCTCGTATGTTACTTTTTACACTTTATGATTTTCACATATATTAATTATTTATTTAGGGATACCGAGATGAATTAAATATTATTAATGCACATTAAATCCAACAATTCCCACAAAGTCCTTAAGTGTAAAAGTACCCTCTTAACACAACCATCATATTATGCTTTCAGTAATAACACTTTCCAGTTTAAACTGTTATCTGAGTTATCTAATATTATCCTTATAGGAATTAGGTGAACATATGTCGTAAACCTGAACCTTGGGCATAAAGGTGTTTATTGGTAACAATAAAATAAACGGCTATGGCGTAATCTGTAAGGGTAATGCATTAATGTCCATGCATCCATATCCTATATCATGATTGCTTTAGGAAACAACCCAATTCTCCTATTGTGGCCACACAATGTCAATCACTTAGTTGGGCATCTTGAAAGATGTACTGGTAGCATTATGTCTTAGGACTTATTCCATTCATAGAATAATCTCTTGCTAAACTTGAAGTCATGACACTTTAGTTTTACAAGAGACATACACATATAATGAAAGTATCACATAATACAAAATGTCATCTTATTCACCTAACAATTTGTTACTACCACATTGAATCTACTTCATGGGATCTCCACTCAGATAGGTTGGGTTGCCAGTGCTTGTGAATAAATTATGGATTTTAGTCCCATCTCCAACTTTGATTTCTCAACTAAGTCTATTGATAGAACCTTAGTCAAAGGATCAATTATGTTATCTTTGGATGTAATAAAATCTACAACCATAACCCCATTAGACAAAAGAGCCATTACAAACTTTAGTGCCACTTTGATGTGTCTCCATTGCTTTTGGTTATACTTGAAACTATTGATTTTATCAATTATAGTCACACTATCACAATGCACTAAAATCACGAAAGCAACTTTTTTACCATAGGTAAACTGAACATAAGTCCCTTAAATCATTCAACTTCTAATCTAGTCTCATTGAAAGCATATAGTTTTGCCTCAAAGGTAGAACGAGTCAAAATAATTCGTTTCTTAGATTTTCAAGTGACAACGTCACTACCCACAAGAAACACATATCTAGTGATCAATTATTTTCAAATTTTTTTGTTATGCAACTAGCATCACTAAATCCTTTAAGAATCGAATGATGTTTATCGTAATATAGTCTAAGGAAAATCATTCCCTTCACATAGCAAAATACTCTATCTAGATCTTTCCAATGGTTTTATCTAAACAATTGGTGTATTTACTCAACTTACACGCAACAAATACAATATCTAGTCTTGTATAATTGGTTAGATACATTAAACTACTGATAATCAGAGAATATCATAGTTGAGACACAAAAATACCACTTTCATTTTTATATAAAGCCTTAAATAAATCATATGAGCTCTTAATAGGTCTATAATTTATATATTCAAATCTCTCTAAAACTTTCTCAACATAGTGAAACTGAGAGATTACTATACCATCAGTAGACCTTATGTTAAGCCTCAAAATCACATCAATCACACTCATGTCCTTCATATCAAACTTACTACATTAGAATGACTTAGTCTCATTTACTATTCCCATATCGGAACTAAACAACAATATATTATCTATATATAGGCAAAGAATGATGAAAACATTATTGACTGACTTGCAGTAGACACACTTATCATAATCATTAGAAATGAAGACAAAAGATGATATTATATAATCAAACTTTTCATGCCATTGTTTAAGGTATTTTTTAAACCATATAATGATTTAACAAGCTTACACACCTTAAACTCATTAGGTTATATATGAAGGCCAATGCTATAAGCACTCGAATGGTGAGTCATCAAAAAAATTGGAGAATAGTTATCAAAATAATTTATTTCTGCCTTTTGCGTGTATCTCTTAGCAACTAACTTTGCCTTATACTTATTGATTGTTCCGTCTGCATTTAGTTTCTTCTTAAAGATCCACTTCCAATCTATAGTAGAATAATTAGGAGAAGAACCATTGAAAAAACTTGACTGGATTTTATCGTCAATGACTTCCTTTCAAAACTTAACCTCGGGTGAGGTAATAGCCTGCTAAAAGGTGATAGGACCATCATCGACATTGAAAGTAACAAAGTAACTTACAAAGTCCTTTGATCTCTTAAGTCATTTACTTCTTCTTGGTTTAGTTATTTTCTCGGAGTCATCTGATATGAAAATAACACAATCAAGATCACCCCTATATTTGTTATCCTTTTCACATGATGAGAGATAGAACTAGTAGTAGGGTTAGAATATCTAAAGATTCACTTTGGGAAACTCCAGTCTTTATGAAAACACATTATCAAAGAATGTAGCATCACAGAGCTTAATAATTATGTTGACGTTATTGCCAAAAATATCAGATCCGATGACAAAGAATCTGTATGCATAACTTGTCTCCATGTAACCCAAAAATATAACATCCACTTTTTAGGTCATAATTTCTTTCACTTGTGTTCAAAGATGAGTACTTTCGCAAGAAACCTCACACTTTGAGATATTTAAGACTAGTCTTTTGACTTTTCCAAAGCTCAAAGGGACTACTTTTATTATACTTATGAGGAACTCTATTTAGAATATGACAAGCCGTATTTAAAGCTTCTCCCATATATAGTTAGGTAATCCAAAACTTTTAAGTAAAACATTAATCATATCACAAAGGGTTCTATCCTTTCATTCAACTATCCCATTAAAATAAGGAGAGTCCGAAGTAGTAACCACATAAACAATACCGTTGTTTTGACAATGTATTTGGAAAAAAATTGATGTATATTCTCCTTCCCTATCAGACCTTAATAATTTAAGTACCTTACTTATTTTAGTTTATGCTTTATTTCTAAATATTTGATACTTTTTTAAAGCTTCATCTTTACTTTTAAGTAAGTAAATATAATAGTATCTACTATAATTATCAATAAATATGATAAAATATTTTTTGATATCTCTCATAGTCATTCCATTTAATTGACAAATATCACTATGCACCAAATCCAAAATCTTGGATTTCCTTTCAAATATATGAAAAAGTTTTCTAGGTTGCTTCGCTTGCATAATATATCACATTTCTGTTTTTTATCTATGACAATTTTAGGAATAATGTTTAAATTCATCATTCTTTTCATCAAGAGGAAGAAAATTAAGAAACAGAAGTAGAGAGACTTTATTAACATTAAAATTCGTACAAGAATCAATAATTGGTTCTACATGAATTTTAAACAGATTATCTACATCACACAAATAACCTCTTCCAAAGAAACACCCAATACTAAGTCATATAATAACAACTTTATTATATTTGTAATCTAACCTTAATCATTCCCTAACTAAAGTAGGACCATTGAAGATATTCCGACGAATTATTAGAATGTGTCTAACTCACTCAAGAGTTAAAACCTTTGCAAAGAAAACTTCAATCCATACACCCTTTGCCCTTGACTTTAGCCGTCAAAACTCTTAAGGTAATTGTTAGCCCAAAGACGACTTGGTAAGACACAAATAGAGACTAATCAACACATACGTACACATTAACCATAGTATCTACTATCCAATACTGTGGCTCATAAATAGAAAAGAGATGGAATTTAAGGGATAGATACTCGTCACTAGTAGGTAAAGTGGTCACGAACATGTTGACCATAGCTCCTTCAGCGATCGCAAATTTCTTTGCTTTCTTTGACGGACAATCCCTCACCCAATATCCAACCTGACTACAAAGCCAACACAATTTGTTTTAGAGTTTCTTTTGGATTTTGGCCTTTGGTTTATGCTTTGCCTATTTTCCATTAGGATCACTAGGTTGTTTCTTTCCGACCACTAGGTTAACCCTAGAGGTATTGTCTACAAGAATAATGGGTTTTTGACTTCTTTACTCTTCCTCTATTGATATGTCTATTATTAGATCATCAAGGGTCATCTTACCATTCTTATGCTTAAGATCTAGGTCAAAACCCTCGTAAGACTTATGAAATTTATCAATAGTATACATGAAAATGAACTTGTCAGGTGTAGACACCATAATTTTTTTCAAAAGATTTGATCTTTTAGAAAATTTTCCTTTTTAAGAAAAAATTATGATTTTGGGTCTTTTAAGGGTTTTCAAATAAAGACACCTTAAACGAACTCATTTACATACCAAAATTTCATGGCAGCATCAAAATAAGGATAAATTGTACTCCTCTAAAAAAAATCCATTTTTGACAAAGAGCCAAAAATTGACTGCTTTGCCCTCAAGCCCAAATTGGCAGATTCTGCCTTTTCAAATGATTTCATTCAAAAAAAAGGATAGTTTCAAACAAGTTTCCTCAAAGAGACAAATAAGAATGAGACATTGGGAACCAAACCAAAAAATGTTTGCAAAATGTCAAATTTGCACAAACCTTTGAAATACAAATCAGGCCTAAAAAACTCACCCGATTGAGGATAGTCCAACTCTAAGACCCTACACCCATCGAAAGGGTTAAAGTGGTCTGGCACCCTACACCCAACAAAGAGTTAAAATGGTTGACATGATAAAGACTAACTCACGGAGCGAAAGCAGGTCACTCGAGCAAACAAACACTAGGAATGAAACTTAGTTGTTTTAAAAAATATTTGAAAATTTTGATAGAACTCTTTTTAAATATATCTCAAACAAAATGGTTTTAAATAATCAAAAAAATATTTGAAACCATGAATTTGAAATCAAGCGCAGGATTCAAGTTCGATTCAAGCACAAAACTGCGAATCAAACAAAAACAGGATTAAATGAAGCTTCACAATTCGATCTCAAAACAAAAATAAGGATGCAAGGACCGAACTGATTCACCAAAGGTGGATCAAGATGAAGGATCAAGTCTCAATGGGTAAAGAAAGTTGAAACCAAAATGGGCTAGGCCAAATCAAGAGCCTAAGATCAAGGGCAAGGACTCGATTGACAATCAAGTTAAATAAGTCGATGTATGAGACTTAAACGAAGACATGGGCTAGCCTAAGACAATGGCTCAAGAGGAGCCAGTCATGGACTAAAGGGTCAAGTCAAGCCACGCTAAGCCAGGACTTCATCAAATATGGCACCAAAGGGAACCAAAGACCGCACCTAGCCAGACCACATTTGGCCGCACCAAGCCGGAGTGCATCTGACCGCATGGGGCTGTACTTGGCTGCATCAAGGCTAGACCAATTCCACCTTGGCTGACCTATGACCAAGGGGGACCACTACAAATCCACGTGAAGCATGGTGGCCAGCAAGACATCTTTAGAGTTGGATCAAGAGTGGGGCTCCAAAAGCCCATTCAACCCAAAACCGTGGAAGGCTCTAGGCCTTCCCCCCTTGAGGCCTATAAAAAGGACCTTGGGGGCTAGTTTACAGCATTGAGGGAAGAGGGAAAAGAGCTTAAGAGAGAGAGGGAGACCTGCAGTAAGAGAGAGAAAGAATGAGAGAGAGAGGAAGAGAAAGGAGAGGAGAAGGAAGGAGTCCATCCCTTCCTAACTCATCCACGTCCAGTGCCCACTAAGGTCTGATTGCAAGGTTTAATTATCATCGTTTATTTACTTTGATCTCTCCTTATTCCCATTCAATTAAAAAGGGTTGTATTAATAGAAGCAATTGTCTCTCCCAGGATGTAATAGCTAGTGATGCTGTCCATTTCATTCCTTTACATTCATGCCTATTACATGTTTGATTTTAAGTTTCTTCTACCTCTCTGTATGATATACTCTCTTATATCTTTTGATCTCCTCTATGCTTAAGCTACAAATATATTTCAATTCATTTCCTTCAGTCATTTACTTTAAAATTGTTGTGATTAGTCTTTTAATTTCGGACGAAATGCATTCATATATGTTTTAAACACGAAAATATGTTTTCAGCATCCCACATTCGTCTGACATTTTATTTTTCATTTCTGCCTCTCTACTCCGAATGATATGAAATTTGCTACACCGAATACCCATACAAAAGCCCAAATATGATAAAATTTTCAAGAAATTTAGGTCCTTGCAGCTACATAATTAAAATCGGGGAATGTCGAAAAAATCTATAGTTAAATCTATCTATAGTGAATCAATTTAAGAGAAACTTATCTCATTGGAAAGCTGGATGTCATCTTTCCAACAAGACTAAGTTCATAAAGATTAAAGCTCTGTATACCGAAATATAGACGTTTCTTTAAACCTTTGTATTTCTGTAACATATCAGTTCTAAATGCTTGAGCAGAGGCACATTCTTGATTTAATTCTACACAATCTCAGCACAAAAAAATAGAATAAAAATAAGTTAAGAAATGATTCAGAATCTCTATATTCGTGTTTTCTCACTATAAAATTTTCGTGAATTTTGAAGATTCTAAAGTGGTTCAGAAAAATCCGAAAACAAGTTCTGAATACAGAACCAGTTTCTGTTTTTCAGAACTTTGAAATTTTTTCTTTTATAGACGAAGTGCATGTTTTTGGTTGATTCAATTTGATTCGAAAGTGAATTTTGGAAACACACCTTATTCAAATCAATCCTAAAAGCGTCTAGACTGATCCTTGAGCATCGGTTTAAGAAAGCCTAAGATCACTTGGCTTATTCGTGTTTGTGCTAAGATTTACGCAAGGAACCAGTGAGTGACTTATTATATTTGTTTCAAACTTTTGCAAATAGCTTCAGAATGCATGTTTTTGTGTGCTTGTGATATTTGATTATTCTTTAACTCGTTCAGAATTGAAGATCTAAATTTCACAGTGATCATCTCCAGTTGACACTTCATAAGGGCATGTCAAGGCCGAGACTTTCTAATTTCAAAATCATGAGGAGTGTGGAGACATGAGAACATATTTATATAAATTGTAGAACATATTTTGTATAGTTAATAATAACATAATACAAAGTTAAAATAATCGGTTCTCACTGAATGGGAAGCAAACTTTCTCCAAACGTGTAGCTTCATTCCCTTAATATTAGCATGTGGCTGCATTACTCCTAGGTATGGCAAATCAGGTTGCTGGTCAGATCACTTTGGCACCTGGTCTGAATCAAGTTGACCCGTATCTAAGCCGATTTTCTGTTCAGGTCCACTTTAAAGACCAGGACACAACCCGGGTCAGCTCCAGGTGAACCCGAATATGTATAAATATATACAAGATATACATGTGTGTGCATTATATACGTGCAAAGTATCAGGCTGAGATAACCGAATATGGCATTGTATTTTACAGTGCCAACATTGTCTCAGTGTGGTCGGTCTTTATTTATCTTATCAATATATTATGATTATTCTTTTAAGGGTTTTTATCGATGAGCACATCAATCGATCTATTTCTTTTACTATCCTCCCCCACAATCGCTATATAGAGTCAGAAAATCAATCTTTGCTAGTTTAAGTAAACTAGCTAGCACGCTCGCACAAATGACATACATTGAAAACTTATTTGAAGTCTCTACGTAGACTTTGGAGTAAAATTTCCACATCTATAGAATTGGCAAGCCTGGTGGGACTTGAGTCTTTGAAGATTGATTGATTCGGTATTGATTTTTAAATTCACTTTTCAAAAATTTTCGTGCTTAATCCATTCTTTGTGCACATGTCAATTTTTTTTCAAAACTAATGTCAAGTTTAGATGATTCCTTTGAAAACATGTCGAGAAAGGCCTCATCACATTTCTGAAATCAGTTTTTCAAAACCTCAAAGAAATCTCCTAAAACCCGAGATGAGAAAATTACCTCTTTAAGGAAGAGATAAATACAACTTGAAAGGGAAATTGAGGCCCTTAGCCAAAAGGCCAAGGCACATCGTTCCCATGAAAAGTCATCTTGGATACATAGGGAGAAAAACCATACTAAAAAAACCAAATCGAGCCAAAAATCCGATGAAGGATATGAGGCCACAAATGTAGCAAGTGTTGAGATCGAATCATCTAACCTTGCTAATCATCCAAACATTCATTTATCCATAGAAAAGCCAAAAAAATTCTTCATTTGGAAAAATAAAAAAAATCTAGAAAATCTTCAAAAATAAAAAACAATTGAAAAAAAAAGTTGAAATTCTAAAAATCGAAAGTGAAAATGAAGTCTACATTCCTAGACATACAAACAAAGTGGGGCATGAGGTTCACTACACTCAAGTCACCTCAATTTTTTCAAAATCATTTGCTCCAATGGGTTCTATTCCCATGAGCATCACCTTACACATTTCAACGAACACAAGAGATGAATGTTGCACACACATAGACTTGAAGGATGAAATTCAAGACCTACCAAAACAATGGGAGCTTAAAGCCACGCATGAGCTCGAGCCACTTTAGAATGTCCACAAGGAAGCTTGCTCTCACCATGAAAAGGTAGTCAAGCTTGAAAAAGGTATTGCCTGAAACTCATTTCCCCCAAAACTTTCTACGCGACCCTCCCCTTCTTAGTATAGGATTAGTAAATCATTCATTTGCATTTGATGTATCAATTCACACTCATGGACTCAAAAGCCCACCAAATGTGTCCAAGGATATGAATTTTCAAGGTGCACCGAATGTCCCATAACAACAAAAAGAATTTCAAAATAAAAAATAAAAAGAAAACAAAATTTAAAATATGGTTACTCCTAAGGCATGCATTGAGATCCTAGGTACACCTAACCCTACAATGTATAAACAAATCTCTTTGAGTCTAGGTTTGTCTCATAAACCCAAACCTATGGCCATGACTTCCCTAAACCTTCACAAACCAACCATGAGACCAATCATGGTTTTCCTTGGAGTCCATACCTTTTCACTTCGCAAGGGATTAAACATGCTCACCCTTAACATCCATACAAACTCAAACCATCTAACCCTAGGGGCACATTGGGTTGCACCTAGGAAAATCCCAAACCGTCCACCGTCGCATGTATCCTAGAGACATCCAAGTCAAACCCTTCTAAAGCCATACACCTCCTAGACACAAAAAAAAAAACTCAAGTGTATAACCATGTAATGGACGATACATTACTCCAAGGCCATCCCCTTTACCAAAATTTTTCAAAACTTAAAAAGCCTTGGAATATGTTATTGAACATGGGGTATACACCCTACAAGGGTCTAGGAGCCAAGAACCAAGGTAGGTTAGAGCCCATCTTACCTCTACCCAACCGAGGTTGACATGGATTGGGATACACTCCATTCATACCCCCTCAGCTACCACCTAAGACCAATTGGGTTAAGGGTGTCTTAGAACCCACTAAAACCGAAACTTATGGCTTAGAACTCTTGTTTGGAGACTAATTTATGGTATTTTCTTTGTAGGTTTGATGAAAGACTCCTTTTTAGAAACCCCCCCCCCAAAAGGTATATATTTGGAAAAGCCAAAAAAATCTTTGAAGATATTCCGACGAATCATTGGAATGTGTCTAACTCACTCAAGAGTTAAAGCCTTTACAAAGAAAACTTCAAGTCCATACACCCTTTGCCCCGACTTTAGTCGTCAAATGAACTCTTAAGGTCATTGTTCGCCCAAAGACGACTTGGTAAGACACAAACTGAGATTGATCAACACATATGTACACATTAGCCCTAGTATCTACTATCAAGTACTGTAGCTCATAAATGGAAAGAAAATGAGATTTAAGGGATAAAGACTCGTCACTAGCAGGTAAAGTGGTCACCAACATGTTGACCATAGCTCCTTCAGCGTCCGCAGGTTTCTTTATTTTTTTTAAGGGACAATCCCTCGCCCAATGTCCAACCTGAGTACAAAGCCAATACAATTTGTTTTGGAGTTTGTTTTGGATCTTGGCCTTTGGTTTATGTTTTGCCTATTTTCACTTAGGATCACTAGGTTGTTTCTTTCCGACCATTAGGTTAACCCTAGAGGTATTGTCTACAAGAATAACGGGTTTTTGACTTCTATACTCTTATTCTATTACTATGTCTATTATTAGATCATCAAGGGTCATCTTACCCTTCTTATGCTTGAGATCTAGGTCGAAACCCTCATAAGACTTAGAAAATTTATCTATAGTAGACATAACAATGAACTTGTCAAAAAACTCCAATTCATCGTCCTTGAGACCATGGCATAGTGGGGTTGTTCGATCGCAAAATATTTTTAAGACTGATGTCTTCAATATTGCATTTCCAATCCAAGGTAGTCCGGAGATCTTTCGTTGTCGTTAAAGGAGAATAACTATATATATCAAATAAAATATTTGACAATATCGATAGAATACAACAACGGCATAGGGTGTCCTTCTCCTTCCACTCGATGATTCTATCTGAGCTTTTAGGGTTAATATCATCAGGTAGGGGATAATCCTACTCGATATACATATGCAACCCTAACATGGTTAACCAAATTTTCATATGCTACTGCTAGCGTTTAAAATGTTGACTAACAAACTTTTTTGACATCAAAGTCAAGTCAACCTTAGGTTAGAGGGTAGTAGACACAAATATGTTCACTACGGTAAAAATTGATTTCTCTAAGATAATGAGAAAGAATCGTAGATATACATGCATAATAAAAAATATGCAACAAATACAAACATGCTTCAATCATAAACAACAGTCACAGATCCAAAATAAGCCATAATCAAGTCGTATAGAAAACAAAAGCAGAAGCAAAATTAGAAATTTATCAGTACGAGTCACCCTTGAGGACTTACTTTAGGAAACCAATGCCCCGCTATGAGTATGTATGGGTACCTATGCCTTCCTCCTAGGATAAAGTGCACACATAACTTGAATAGCACATATCTAGCTTCGAGTTGACCTCAAACATGCCTCAGTCGCCTATGCTTGAAGCATAGAGAGACTAACCATGGGCATAGGGATTGGAGCAATACCACAGGCAGAGAGATAGAACTAGAAGACGTCTGGAAGAGAGAGAGAAACCTATGTGTTTAGGGAGGATACCTAATCCTCTATTTATAGGGAACACGTGTGGTTCACAGATCATGGATCTGATCCAAACGGTGCACCCTTTTTCCCACAACCGTCCCATCTTATCTAGCATCGTCACTCCTTATCGAGAACCGTCCCATCTTATCTAGCATCGTCACTCCTTATCGAGAACCGTCCCACCTTATCCATATCCGTGACCGTGAAAAGCTTTTGAACGTTAGTTCAAAAGTTTTTCATTCAAAAATATAAACCCAAACCACAAGCCTGGCACGTGCGTGAGCGTGTGTGGTATAGCATGTCCTCTCCAAGCTCTTTCAAATAAGGTTCATGAGCTACCAACTATATAAAAATACTAGTAGGTTTGTCACATTCTTCAATATGTGACTAAACTTTATCTTCTCTTAGTCATCTTTTACAAAGTCACTCATATGTTACTTTTTATATTTTAGGACTTTCACGTACATTAATTATTTATTTAGGGATACCAACATGAATTAAATATCATCAATGCACATTAAATCGAACACTAATGCCCAAAGTGCAAAGACAACTATCATTAGTGCATGTTTGCAATGTATTGGAAATCAAAATCGACCGCAAATGGCTTAAGATCACCTGGAGTTTGATTGTCGAACATCAAATAAACTTTCATCTTAGAAGACACACTGTTTAACTATAGACATTGACCATTGAAGTCAATTTCCATCGTTTCAGGCAGACATCTTATAAGATTAGCCAATAAAACGTTGATGGCACTTCTAGTTTCCATGTCAATAGCAGATTCATCTTTTGGTTAACTAATGGAAGTTCCTTTCTTTTTGTTTGCAAAGGGTGGCAGAAGCCTACCACACACATGTGCACCCGGGCGAGTAGAACTCCCCACCCGGAGCGAGGGCGTCATACCACTCTGCTGTTCTGCTAAGCTGTAATTATAGCTGATGGATTTTTTTATTTGATAGAATGAGGGGCTAATCGTCCAATACAAGAAAACTTACGAAGCTGGCAAGTTCTACATCTTGATGAAGTGTTGGGAGTGCATCTTTGGGGCACCCTTACATATTTGTATATCCTGAGGCATCAATAGACTACTCTTGGTCTAACTGTTAGTCGTATTGTTGGCTTCTCTAGCCCAATGTGTGTTTCTTCATTAACCACAAAAACATTTTGACTGGTGTTTCAAAAATTGTCAAAAAGTAGGCTTATTTTTTCAATTTCATACATTGGCGAGATGGATATATACGGGGAGGGAGACAGAGAGGATTCTATCCTCTTACATTTCCTCAACTTTTAGGGGTACAAGATATTGTTCTTTGTTTTATTCAAATTTTTTATAACTTGTAAAATCCCACTTATGTCCCTCAAAAGGAGATACGCATGATCATACTTTGCACCAGCCTACCATCTGCAAGACCATGGTCAAACTATTTCAAGATTGATATGCTCATACCCCTTTACTATCTTACTTTTACCGATTTCCCCAAAATACCCTTAATCATTTTTTTAAAATCACACAAATGCTATTTCTACGGAAAACTGGACACTCTCTTTCCTATGTGAAAACTTTTAGCTCCCATTTTCTTCCATTCCACTGACCAATTCTTTGCTTCCCGCTTCACTTTAGCCCACGTAATAGGAGATCTATAGCTACTTCTACAAAAAAAAGATTAAAATTCGTCGAAACGGTGAATTCGAGAAAAATTGATAAGAGAAAGAAAAGGAAGAAGGATTTTTTGATTTCTTGAGCCGATTCGAAGTGGATTCATTTATCGAGATAAAAAATAAGACTCAACTTAAAACCAAACCTTTCTATAACAAAAATCTTGTGGCACTCATTTAATAAAACCATTATGTAGGTGTCTAAATCTCTCAAGAGTCATTTCATTTAAAAGCTAACTTATATAACTTTTCAAATTAATAAACTGATGAAAGTAGGAAACCTAAGCATAGAGATACAAGTATTTTACTGAAACCTTAAATCTTAGTCATAAACATTGTCCAGATTTCAAAATAACATTCGATTAAAATCTTTTCTCAGATTTTTATTTGATCATCACAAGAACCAAAATTACAAATATTTTTTTTTAATAAAATCTCACACCTAGTGTTCACTCAGGTAAAATTTTTGGGATTTTTGGACCCTAACAAGGGCTTCTAGAAAATATAAACTTTTATGCTGTAAAACAAAACCAGTTATGTTTTCAAAGAACTAAATAGGGTTGGGCCAAGTGAAATCAATAAAACTCCGGACTCCAAAATCACTCCTAAGCATCTAGACTTACCCTTAAGCAATGGTTCAAGAAGGCCAATGTCAACAAGAACCTACTTTTTCACAAATCGTAAAATAACGAGATAAATCCTTTTGTAAGTTTTAGTAAACTTGCTGGCATGATCGCACACATTTTTACAAGTAAAGTTTTAAGTTCGCACAAGGCAAAAAAAAATTGTTCATAAAAAAAGTTGCATGCACAGTCGGACTTAGGTTTGAGAGTAGCAGTTTCAATTCCATTGAGCTCTTTTCAAACAAGTTGATTTTCGAGTCTTGCTCTAAACATTTTCTAAAACTTGACCATAGGTCCAAAACTTCCAAGTACAAGTTCAAAACCTCGAAGCATACATCATGTCAAGTTCATAAGATTTATTAAGAGAACTGTTGAGCAAGGCCTCCTCAAGCTCTAAAAATGGTTTTCTCTCAAATCACTATCTCAAGCTCAAGAGGATAGATTCACCTTTCTAAAAACAAAGTTGAGAGAGTTGAAAATTGAAAGGAAGATCATTGCCTTGATTCAAGAAACTGATGCATTGGAGTCATGTTCTTCCCATGAGAACTAACCTTGGGTCCATAGGAAGACAAACTGTGCTCGGAGAACCAAACCGACCTCAAAATTCAATGAAGGATACTAAAAATCCAAATAAATGTATATTTAGAAAAACCAAAAACATGTGAAAAGTACTCAAAAATAAAAAATATTTGAAAATCTAAAATTACAAGTGATAAAATTGTGAAAATTGAAAGTAAAAATTAAAAAAAAAGAATAAGGGAACAGGAGTCTACATTCCTAGGCATACATGTGAAGAGGGGCATTAGGTTTTCTTCACTCAAGTCATCCCAGAATTTTGAAAAACATGTGCTCTGATGGGTTCCATTCTCATGAGCGCCACCACTTCACACACTCCGAAGGTTTTCCCTTCCAAAGAAATAAGCACATAGGAGAATGAGTATTGAATGAGTCTAGGCTTAAAGGATGAACCTCAAGACCTAGCAAAGCAAAAGGAGCTTGAAGACATGAATGAGCCAGAGCCACCTCGACATGCACACAAGAAAGCTTGCTATCACCATGGGAAGGTAGTCAAGCTTGAAAAAAATATGCCTAAAACTCATTCCTCCCAAAACTCACTACTTGATTCTCCCCTTCTTCATGTAGGATTAATAAATCATTCACATGCATTTCATACATTAAATCACACTCATGCACCCACAAACCCACTCAATATATCAAAAGATGTTGATTTCCAAAGTGCACCAAAAGTCTCGCACTAACAAAAAAAAATTCAAAAGAAAAATAAAAGTCAAAAAGTCAAAGAGAAAAAGGGGCTTAGTAGATCATTTTTGCCCAACTTTGGTCCACTTGAAAAATCGAGCAACTAAGCAAGAGAGAAGAAATTCTAATGGCAAGCCTAAATTTCATGCATTGAGGATATGATGTGAGAAATAGATGATGATCCTAACTCGGTTGAAGTTATGGCAGTTGAGTTTACACACGATCCTGCATATACGTTATAAACACCCATAAATTTTTTCAAAACAAAAAAATTTGATCTTTTCAGTTTTTGCCTTTTTCAAATAAAAATTATAGCTTTAGGTCTTTTAAAGGTTTTTCAAATAAATATACCTTAAATAAACTTATTTCCATGCCAAAATTTTGAAGCAACCTCAAAATAAAAGTATATTTCATCCCTTTCCAAAAATCCTATTTTGACAAAAGCTCAAAAAGTGACTATTTTGCCCTCAAGGCCAAATTGACAGGATTCTGCTTTTTCAAATGATTGTCTTCAAAGAAAGTATGATTTCAAACAATTTTTCTCAAAGAAACAAGTGAAAATGAGACATTGGAAACCAAACCCTAAAATGTTTGTAAATTAACAAATTTACAAAATTCTAAAATCCCTGAAATTCAAAAACAAATCAAATTTGAACCATACCTCAAAAACTTGCCCGATCGAGAATAGTCTCATTCTGAGACCCATGGTTCGATACCCTACACCCATCAAAAGGGTTAAAGTTGTTCGATAGCCTACACCTATCAAAAGGGTTAAAGTGGTCTAACACCCTATACCCAACAAAGGGTTAAAATGGTTGAAACGGTGAAGACTAACTCACAGAATGAAAGTAGGTCACCCATGCAAACTAAAACTGGGAATAAAACTGAGTATTTTCCAAAAATAATATTTGAAAATTTCATTAAACTTGATGTTTTCAAATATAAAAGAAATGATTTTAAAGAAAATGTTTGAAACCATACTTGCCATATATGAAACTCGGACCAGAAGGAGGCAAATTCTCTGAAAAGAAGAGATGGTAAAAACCAAAAAGGCAATGATCAAGCACCTTCCAATTTCAGCATTATTGGATAACGTAACCTACCATTTTAGATCTAGGTATTAGGCAAGTAGCCTAAGAAAGGAAAATCAGCTTCCAAGAAAGAAAAGAAGGTCGACGTTAAAGAAGGAAGGTCAATGTCCAAGAAGGAAGGAAGGCCGACGTTTAAGAAAGGAAAGTCGACATCCAAGAGAAAGGAAAGTTAGCGCTCAAGAAAGGAAAGTTGACATCATAGAGAAAAGGAAAGTGGCCGAATTTGGCAAGGTATGAGCAACCATTATCAAGGTCAGTTGATCAACTTCAACGTGAGTTAGACAACATACAAAACCACACCTTAGTGCTCAATTTGGTAAGTCACCAGCTTTTGGCTGGTTGATTTCAACATGGGGAATTATATAACTTACCATGGGCAGCATTGGTGCCCAATTTGGTAAGCTACCATCCCGACTTCATGCATGATCGATTGGAGAAGGCACTTACCACCCCAAGTCTTGCCGATTTTAGCAAGATTAAACAAGAATACTTACCATTATAAGCCATGAGATTGCCGATTTCAGCATAACAACAATAAGGCAACCATGGTGACCCGAGTTGGTAAGTCATCTGGTCATGGGTAGGCCGATTCCAACAAGATTGAACAAGGCCACTTACCATTTCAAGGGTTGGCCGACTTCAGCAAGTGGAGGCAACACCTTGACCTAATTTGGTAGCCACAAAGAAGTAACTTGCCCATGTCAATGTCTAGTCGATTTCAACCCAGTTTGATAAGTCAAGGCAGCTTACCACTTCAAGTTCAGCCGATTCAACAACATGGAACAGGTCTAGCCGAATCCAACAACATGGAAAAAACCCAACCAATTTCAGCAAGATTAGGAAGCTTACCTTGGGCAGCAACTTGACCTGATTTGGTAAGCCATTAGGCAGTACAAGCCCAACCAATTTGAGCAAGTCTTGAACAAGGAAACTTACCATATTGAATTGGGTAACTTGACTTAAAAGGAGCAGCAATAAAGAGGCAGGTCTATGACTATAAAAGGCCCCTTGAGGGGGGCTGATAGAGCATCGAATTCAATCATCTAAGATCGAGCAACAATTCATGATCCAAGGAGGAATTCATGAGCAGCAAGAGAGGGAGAGAGAGAGAGAGAGGAAGAGAGAAAAAAGAAGGAGGCTCACCACCACCAACCGTCGGCCACCATCCTGTTCATCCACTACAGGTCCCTTCTTCCCTTACCTTTTAATTATTATCTTCTCTTTTATTAAGATTAATGGGGTTATAATTAAGGAGCTCATGTCTCCATATTGATGTATTAATTAAGGATTATATGCTGCCCCATTCTCTTTACATTCATATATTATCTGTTATATGTTTTTCAATAATTTATACTCCAATATATAATATAAAATCATATACCTCCTAATCCCCTCAATGCTATGATATAATTATAATTTTATTTATTTTAAATTACTGTAGATTGTCTTTAATTCAGACAATATGCATGCACATATCATGTCAAATTTGAAAATTTGTTTTTTGTACTCTACATATATCTGATGAACGATTTTTATTTACTTACCCCCTGCTCCAAATGTGCTGAAATTTTGCACACTCATACCGATACATCGTCCATTAAAATCTCAAGAATTTTAGGATCATGCAATATCATAAATAAAATCAAAGAAGATCAAATGAAATCAAAACAAAATCTATACAACCAAAAGTTCTTACAACAAGGGTTGGATCATAATTCCATATCTTTACCTATAATAAACCATTTTGATTGAAAATAGTCTCATTGAAAAGATGAAATCCATCGCTTCCAAACAAAATCAATTTCATTGAAATCGTAGATCTGGGTACCAAGATACAATTACTTTTCTAAACCTTTATTTCTCTGTTATAGATCTGTCCCGAACACTTGAGTGGGTATATTTTAGGATTGAATTTCATAAATCTACAAAATTTAAAGTAAAAATAAAAATAGTTTCTGAACCTATAGATAAAATCTATCTTTTGTAAAATTTTGAGAATTTTTGGAGATTCAAAAGCTGTTAAAAAATATCAAGAAATCAGTCATTGAAAATAGAACCAGTTTCTGTTTTTCAAGATTTAAAATGTTTTGAATTAAGAAGTAAGTTCATGATTTTTGTCAAGCTTTTGAAATTTGGTTTTGAAAAATCACTGGATCTCTAATAATTTTCAAAGCGTCTAGGCTAACCCTTGAGTATTGATTCAAGAGGGCCTATGTCGAAAAAAATTTACTTACCCACAATCGCTATAGAAGTCAGGAATCATCTTTGCTAGTTTGAGCAAACTAGCTAGCATGCTCGAGCACTCATGGTTTATGAATTTAATTTTAAGTTTCTACACAAACTTCAGAATAAAATTTCACATCTACATACGTGTAACACTCTACGACCCCTGAAGGGCAAGAAGAAGGAGGTCGATGCAAAAGAGTCATGACTTTTCAATACCTCTAAGGTGGATCGAGTTTCTGTCTTACTACTGAAGGATCAACAAATTTGACTCTATGAAGGTCACTCCATTCCTTCTGAGGAGGAACTCAAAAGGGATGTTGAATATTAAAGGTGTTATAGTGTTAATACCCATGATATAAATCGGGGTGCTAAATTTTGTATAGTGGTACAACAAACAATCAAAGAAGACCATTTAAAGCCTATAGCAAAGTAACTTTACACTAATGTAGACCCTTTTCTAGTTGTTTTCACTTTGATAGAGGATAGCCATGTCTTTCCATTTTGCAGTGTCTTGATTGATGTCACATAAGACCAAGAAGCCTACAAACATGTTCATACCTTAATTGGATGCAATGCAAAGTAGATTTGCAAGTTTTTAAAGTATTGTGAGGAGTCGAGAAGGTCTTGTTTGAGAAGGAATTTATGGGCCAAGGATGAGCTGCCAAACGAGCATGATCCTACCAAAAAGATCTGTATCACCCCTTATAGGCCCAGGTCCACCTCAAAGATAATGGAGGACTCAGTAATATGTATCTGTAGTGTGACATCTTAACCATCAGGGACAACATCAATAAAGGTCCCCATCGCATCACACAAGAGAGGAATTCCCTCTAGCAGATCACAAGAGCATGGTATCACACTCAAGTTGATTTAGGCCAGACCCACCTACGCATCATGAGCAATGACCTCTTGCTCAAGTGGTTGAAGTATTCATTCCACCTTTGACATTTCAGATGGTTATTGGTTCCTAATTCGAAGTTGCATGGTTAGACCTTGAGCTGATTTTATGGTTGATAAGTGGGTCAAAATTTGTCACTGAGGTGACACCCTTGGTCCTTCCCACCATGTATCACAAGGATGTGGAAGAGACATGCCCAAAGAAAGAGGGAACAATAGAAGTTTGTGGTGGAACTCGTGAGATCCCTCAAGGAGCCAAAAGCGCCTCCTCAATTCATTCAAACTTCAGTTCTCCCTAATTTACACGAGGAGTAAAAGCACAATTACCTTTAACAACATAAGTGGGGCAAATAAAAAGAATCAAATCCTTCTCAATCTAACCTCAAAGGCAGTGTTGAGCAATCACGTATGCTTTATTGTTCACTAGAGGAGCTTGGCATCACACTTTGTGATGAACAAACACATTCGGCCAGTGATACAAATATTGAGTCAGGGATGTTGGTATTCCTTGTAGAAGGAAGATTCTGATGAATAAATCAAAGAAATTCTCAACTAATGAAGAAATTATTTATAAGCCTTAGTTGACTCCAACCAAGAGGGGACCACCGAATGCATTGGGCAACCAGCGTCATCTAAAGAGCAGATTTGCATGTATTCATGTCAAAATGCATGGAGGAAACTTTTGATGATCATGATCCAAGCAACATGAGGTTCAGGAAGCTTAAAGTGATTAAGGACTAGCTCCAGCAATATAACATTTTGGCTCGTCATCTCCAGAAAATTCAAACCTCATGAAAATTCTGGCTCATTCGATCATTGCCAGTGGAGTAGGGTGATTGGAACTGAAAGATGGTGTTGCAGACTTTGAGTTGCTAAATCAGAAAAGTAAACTACCCCTATTCATCAAAAGGGCGAGCCCTAGAGAGAAGCCTCTCCACTTCTCCAAGTTTATCTATCAATAGGGTTATCATGAGACACGTCGGGAAGTGGTTATTCATCAAATGAATGTTACATATCTGACGAATACTTCGATGCCAATATGTTCTATTAGCAAGAAGGCCTAATCATGATTTTACCAAGAAGTTATGCTCCACTTAAATATGAACAAGCTAATAAGGATGAAGATTTTGCAGTAGATGATCTAGATTTGGAGATCCTGGTTGGTGGAATCGGTTCTCCGACATCCTTTGACAAACTACATGAAGCTACTATAAGACACCTACGACCATTATACGTCAAGGCCATTATAGACCATCATCTTTTGAAAAGGGTATTTATCGATGGAGGCATTCTATTGGATGTCAGGAGGATGGTTTCTAATTAGATTCTCACAAATCTCAAGATGTTTGATTTTTTGGGGAACCATCTTTCATGATGGAGTGATAGGGTTAAATCTTACAATAGATCTAAGGACTTCTAACACTCTATTCTTTGTGGTAGATGCTACTTAGCATATTGGTTACAACTAGACAGAGATTGGATCCACACAAATTATTATGTACCCTAGATACTACATAAGGAGCTCATGTTTTGAACAAATAACATGCTCAAGGTTATGGATGCAGAGGAAGATCCCTTTGCTATTGATATTCAAGCAGTCGAGGCATTGTATTATTCACCTTGGATCAAGTCAATGCCTCAGCATCCCTCTCCAACTGCTCAAGGCTTCTCATTTGATGAGGCCGATCTACATGCTATCCCAAAGGTTACTTATGAATAATTATTTTTGTGTAATCATTGACTACTTTTAGCGACTTGATGTCTGTTGCATTGAGCAACGAACCAAAAAATATAACTCAAGTGTCCTTGGGTGAAAATGTGAGCCTTTGTCCATATGATCAATAGCACCATGAACTGGAGAGGAGAAACATTCAAATGCCCCTAGTTAGAAGGATGGCTCAAGTTTTGTCTCGATTGATCCGTTAGTAGAGGTGAATTTGGGAACAAATGGAGCACCTAGGCCGACGAAGGCAAGCACTATCTTACCCAAAGAAAGCCAACTATGGCAACTATTTGAGTTACTACAATTATACAAAGGCTGCTTCACTTGGAATACCATTAAATACATGGCCAATCTCGAAACATGGTCGAATTCAGGATTCTCTTAAAACTAGGTGCCAGACCCTATAAGCAACTGGCATGAAGGTTGAAACCCAAGATGTTGTCAGCCATTAAATAAGAGATTCAAGGTCACCTTGATGCTATTTTATATGGACAACTTGGTAGGTTGATTGGCGATCTAACATCATCCCGATCATCAAACTATATAAACTATAAGAACCTTAATTTGGACACAATAAAGGATATCAATGCAACCACTCTCGACATCCTAATGCCCATGATCATTATGAATTTATGAATGAGTCAGATTTAATTGGGAAGATTCCTCTTAAATCCTCTAACAGCTATGCGTTCATAATAGTATTCATTGATTATTTCCCAAAATGGATCAAGGCTCTACCCATGAAAGCAATTACACCAAAAGATGTGATCATATTTATCAATGATTATACTAGATTATGATTCAACATTCATCAAACTATAACTGCTAGAAAGAGACAATGTTTATAGGAGAGAAAGTAATGGCCTTTATCAAAAGTTTTGGTATTAAGTTAGTGCATTGGACATCATACTATGGTAAAGAAAATGAGCAGGTCGAGGACATCAACAAGATAATCATCAATCTAATTAAGAAATCCATCGAGAGTAATTCATAGAAATGATACGAGGTTTTAACTAAGGTCTTATGGGCCCTATCAAAATGCCAAGACTTTGATAACATGCTTGAAATCATTTTTTTAACTTATGGCCAAGATGCCATATTGTTGATGGTGCTTAACATTAGATAATTACATGTGACTAAGCAAAATGATTAGCAACCTAGTGACTACCCATAGTTTGTGATGATGAAATTCGACTAAGCAAGTGAAGGCCATTTAGTGGCCCTTGATAACATATTGGCCGACAAACATAGGGTGGCATAAACATAAAATAAACTTTGGCTTAAACAATTCTAGGAAGGGGACCTGGTATGAAAAGCAGTTTTATCGATAGATACAAAAGATCCGCAATTCGGTAAATGGTGCCTCAATTGAGATGGGCCTTATAATGTGATGGTCTTCGTGAGAAAAGCCTATGGATTAGCGGAGATTGAAGGAGACAAGCACTCGAGGGTATCAATGAAAAATACTTGCAGAAATATTATCCTTTGATTCGCAAAGGACAATTTATTCAATTAATCTAAAGAATCAAGGAAATTAAAAGAATAAAGAATAGAGATGACCATAGGCCAATCGTCTGGCCAAAAGAAAAGCCTTTTTTAATGGTCGATAAAATCTCTCACCAAGTGAGTTCATAATTGATGATAGTCATTGGATACTCCTTATACTCCTCGAGCGTATTGTGGTTTTGAGATGTTGCCAAAAGGTCTTCCAATACTAGTCCACTTGAGATGGATGATGAATATGACTTCTCAAGGTTTTGGAGCTTCGTTAACTCTTTCAGTCACACAATTTGAGATACCATCAATTTCTGATAGAGAAATGCTTATCATTCATTAATGTCATGATATGTGCTATCACTTTGCGAATCTCTTGCAATGCATTAAGAAATTTGCATCCAAGAATTTTTATCTGCTCACAAGGCCTATGATATTAATTAGCTGGGAGTTGGAACTTAGTAGCTATTCCTTGGTAGAAGGTGCTAAGAAAGAAGGAGCAAAAATCAAAGTGATGGTTGAAGATCAATGCCTCAATGATGACACTAAAATGTAACCACCACGCTGCTTGGACAAATGACAAATCTACGAAGCTAAAATAAAAAAAATTGGCTGCTTGTCTACAGTTATCTCTTCAGCTTGATGAGCATTGGCCTCAAGAAAACCTTTATTAGATAAGTTCTTCAAATAAAAAAGGAACTTATGGAAGCCTAGGGCATGAAATTTTGGACTATCACAAGGAAAACTAATGATGGTGCGCATGTCCAAAAGCGTTGGGCCAACCATCCCCAATTTAAAAATGAAGTAGTTAATGTTAGTGGACCGAATTTCTAAGAAGCCAAACAAAAGTTTAAGGTCTACTGGGAAGATGAGCAAGGAGTACTCAATGAAATATAGACACCCTATTTACGTCAACCTTTTATGTATCTCATTCTATTGAACCACCGAATGTATTTCCGGTCTGAAATTCTTTTAGCAAACAATCACACTCATACTAGTCAATGTTGATAAAAAAGGTATTCAAAACAATAACTTCGTACAACCCTTAAGCCTTCGTTGAAGGGAATAATCAGATTGAGAAGGAATCAAATAGGGTTTTACGTCAAAAGAGAGACATGATTCCCCATTATATAGAGAAAGGGGATGAAACACCATGGCAAAAAGATAAGAAAATAGTAGCAGACGTTCGAGGAAAGTGATGAACAAGGAGAAAGCCGGATTTACCCTCTTATAGCCATCATGGGAAACATCTCATTCTGGCATAATCTTTATCAAGATATTCGAAGCATCGACGGTGTTGTCATGTGATGTTAGAGGAATAAAAGAAGAATAATCCTACCTTCCAAAACTTCAAAGCAATGAAAAAGTAGGGTACAAAACAACAAATGTAGAGACAATTAAAGTGTAACGTAAACAAATATGTGCAAAAGTTTCAAATCCATAATTAATGTGGGTGTGATAGGTTAAGTTTATAGTGATAACTCACTTTCATGATTACTTGGTCCCTGACCCTTAAACAATCCCCTTTAGTCTCACTCAGTATTCCTCGAGGCCCTTGACCTTGATGGTTCTAAACTTAGCATCCTTTTAAAGATCTTGTTGCCGAGCTAACAGAACTTGCATACGTTCCATATCATGAGAAAGTTCTTATGCTTGTCATGGGTCAATATCAATGCATCTACATCGAAGTCAACAAGACTATCTATTGATATGGGTTAGTAGGAGGAAGGATAATACCAAAGTCAAAAGCCTTAGATGCAGAGAAAAAGGAAACATTGATAGAGTATACACAACAACTAGAGAAGGCAAAAGAATGAATATAGAGAGGCCCAATCCTTATGGAGCACCAAATGATAAAGTACAAAAGAGAAAGAATCTTGAAAATCACATGGACGTAGACTTCTAAGAGGATTTTTGGCATTCGGGGATGGTAAATTATGTCTTATAGTCTTGACGATAGCTTCAGATATAGTCATAGGAGGCAATGTGTTGGTACCGAAAATCGAGGAGATATGATAAGCACTCGAGGGGCTTGAAAGGGGAAGTTTGTTCTGATTTATGATGTCAAGAGACCTCAAGCACGAGGCAATGTTAGTGACAACTGGTGATCATCAAAGAAACATACCTAACATTATGGCATAAAAGTAATAGAGTTGAGGTGAGTGAAAAGTTATTAGAAAACATGCGAACAAGAATGAAGGACATATTCAACTTTTGCCTCCTTGAGAAAATCTATAAATAGTGGTTGAATCGATCGAGCAAGGGATCAATAGACATCATCAACTCATTTATTCTTTTTTCCTTGCTCTTCATAGGAGTAGTTTAATTGAGCCATGTATCAACTCTTCCTTCAATGCGACAGTGTATTCCCTTCCATCACAATCTATCTTGTTTAGTGTTTTCCTAGCTTGAACACCTAGTATCAGCAGTATCAGGATACACTCGGTCGGATTTCGGGGACTCATTGCATAAGCCTTATCCAGTTTCTCCTTTGAGAATGAGGGTAAAAGTTCTTTGATACGCCCTACATCACGTCTAACTCTACCAACAAGTTCTTGCAAGTTCCATTTGAATTTTGTCGCCACTTTTAATGAAAATACGTAGAATTTTCAGAAGTTTGAGTGCCAATTATTTAGATTAAGTTATTGAATTAGAAACAACTAGATTTTAATAAAAAATAACTTGGATGGGTTAAAGGGAGGCAGAAGCCTCACCATCTGTGTCTTGAGAGTCATAGACCCATACCAAATGAGCAACTCTCTATGTGCTAATCTAAAAAAATTTACTTTAAGAATGTCATCTGAATGAAATTAAGGTACAAAATTTCTCTTACCTATCCATTATCAAAGAAAAACATAAAAGATTTGGCCCCATACACATCCGTGAGTAATGACCCATATAAGGGACAAAATTGGAGTTCGAGTATTAGGTCAAGGGCATGCATATCAGTCCTCGACCTGCTTCATTGCCATACAAACACCAACGACATACCCATAGACTTTATATCATAGCCCATTGAAAGTTCCAAGGATTCAACCATAGGCCTTACACAATAGACCACGATTGTTCACGGTTTTGAAATGGGTCCTATACTCAGCACTATATAACATTTCTAATGGAACCATCCTAATGCTGGCTTGGTAGTTGCCTTGTCAGTCGGGCAAACATGCCCAAAACATATTTCGAGGGTTTGGATTGTGCTTTCCACATATCCATCTATTTGTGGACACGAGACTATACTGAATCACAACTTTGTCCTATATGATAACTGTAGACCCACGGTAGGACAACAAATTGGGTACCTTTGTCTGAAGTTTTTGATACTTTGTAATGCCTTGTAACATGTTTAACATATTACTTTGCTAGCTAGTCCACTTTCAACTTCCTTTAGATAGGGATAAAGTATGCTACCTTTATAAGCTGGTCAACAATCACTAATAGCATCTTTTTTTGTCTTATCGAAAGTCCAAGCACATAATATATGTTAATATAATGTCCTTTTCTCTCATCAATAGGGGTTCTAATGTCCCAAGAAGATGCAGTTGATCCGCCTTTACCCACCAACACTTGAGTTGCCTTGCCAATCCGAAATAGATGATCAGGATGGCTTATATATATTATCATTTTTAATAATAAAAAATGAAACTAAAACCATATCAAACCAGCATAGCTTATTGATGTTCATGGTTTTAACCATGGCTATGCTCTCTTACTGGTTTTCTAAAACTAAGTACCTTCTGGTTTTCATTGAGAATGAAACAAAATGCAAGGGAGGGAGAGAGATGGGGATTATTATGCTTTGGTTCATGGTTTAGTTGAATTAGAACAAAACCTCCGGTTCCATACTAATTCTGGCTTGGTAATTGCTATCATAACAAATTCAATCAATTCCAAATGATTATCCTAGTTGCCTCGTCAGTCGGGCATACATGCCCAAAACATGTCTTCAGGGCTTGGATTGTGCTTTCGACATATCCATCTATTTGTGGACACGAGGCTATATTGAATCACATCTTTGTCCTATATGATTACTTTAGACCCACGGTAGGACAACACATTGGGTACCTTTTTCTGAAGTTTTTGGTACTTTGTAATGTCTTGTAACATGTTTAACATATTACTTTGCTAGCTAGTCCACTTTCAACTTCCTTTAGATAGGGATAAAGTATGCTACCTTTATAAGCTGGTCAACAATCACTAATAGAATTTTTTTTTGTCTTATCATCAAAAGTCGAAGCACACAACCTATGTTAATATAACGTCCTTTTCTCTCATGAATAGGTAAGGGTTCTAATGTCCCAAGAAGATGCAGTTGATCCGCCTTTACCCACCAACACATGAGTTGCCTTGCCAATCCGGCATAGATGATCGAGATGACTTATATATATCATCATTTTTAATAATAAAAAATGAAACTAAAACCATATCAAACCAACATAGCTTATTGATGGTCATGGTTTTAACCATGGCTATGCTCCCTTGCTGGTTTTCTAAAACTAAGTATGTTTTCATTGAGAATGAAACAAAATGCAAGGGAGGGAGAGAGATGGGGTTATTATGTTTTGGTTCATGATTTAGTTGAATTAGAACAAAACCTCCGGTTCCAGTTTATATAGAATTGAACATGTCAAGGTGGTGGTGACGGTGGCTAGTGATAGTGATGCAAGCAAATAAAACTCCCTATTGCTGATAGAAATGTTAGAATGTACTAAGGGTTGATCTTTTTTCAGCCTGGAGAAACCTACAATGATGATCAAGGTGGATGTGTATTGTAGTGGTCAAAGGAAGTTGAGTGGTGATGGTGCATTGAGTAATAACGTTGAAGGCTGAAAAATAGTTTGGCAATGAAGATGGTAAAGATGGTGACAATATGAAATATGGTAGGTGACCATCATGGTGAGTGGTAATAACAACAATACTAGAATATGACTAGGATGGTGTTGATGGTCACTGAATGGATGGTGATGGTTTGAAGCAAGTGGTGATACCCAATGGTTGACAGTAGGAATGACAATTTCTAGTGGTTATGATGTGTTACAAAGGGCAATATGAGAAAGAGGATGATGGCTGGTAGCAGGATGGTTGTTGACTTCTCCCTATGCCCCACTTCCTTCATGGGGATGGGGCCCCTATGGGGGATGTGGTGGTAGGGATGGATGGGGATGGGTGCGATATGAGAATAGGGACCGTGATCCCTGCCCCCACCCTAGCCCATGAACGTCCCTACTATTTACTACTAGTCAAAATGATGCATGGCGATAATCTTCAAACCTCAAGTCAAATGTTGCTTTAATTATTACAGATAGAACAATACGCTTTACACCCTTTTCGTTGAGGGCATCTACTATGACATTCTCTTCTTGGATGGTACAATATCTAATAATCATAATCTTTCAAGAATTCCAACCAACATATGTACTAAACATTGAGTGTCTTGAATGAATACATACTTGAAACCTTTGTGTTCCATGTACACTCTTAACTTGACGCAACATAGATAGTATTGCCACATTTTCAAGCCAAAGACTGGTTGCTAGCTCTAAGCCATAAATTTACCACATGCTTTAGTTTTCTTAAAGCATAAGCAATGTGCTTGTCATGCTGCATCAACATGCATCCCAAGCCTCATGGGGATTCATTGCAGTATGCCTCAAAGACTTCCTAGAAGTCTAGAATGGTTAGCAAAAGTGTACTTATCAACCTTTCCTTCAATTCCATGAATTTTCGCTCACAAGCCTTAGTCTAGACAAACGTTTGTTCCTTTTGAGTTAGTTTAGTGAGAGATTTCGTAATACAAAGAAACCCTTCAATGAAACGACACTAGTAGCCCGCCAATCATAGGAAACTGCTTACCTCGACATTCTAGGGTTGATTCTACAGAACCACAGTGGAAACTATTGTCGAATCCATTGAGATGCTTTTTTCATAGATGATGTGACCCAAAAAGCCACTTGTCTTAGACCATGAAAGCCGCAAGTGTGTTACTAAACACTGGCATCATTATATTCATACCCATATATAGTGTGAATGATAGTTTTTAACACATTTGCAGCTTGAATTTTTGGTTGAGAATAACCTCAGTGCAAATCGATCTTGGAAAACATGATGAAACCTTGTAATTGGATATCATGGGTTCTTGGTAAAAGGTAATATTTTTGTTGTGACTTGATCCACCTTCCAATAGTCGAAGTAAAGGCATGACTCAACTTCCAACTCCTTCATATAAGTAGGCGCCACCATACACAACACTTTGGAAATTGGTTGGGTGTCTCATTGAAAATTCAATTTCCTACTAAAAGAATCCCTGGGCCATCTTGAAAAACTTGAGGGAGGTACTTCACAATGGAAGTATCATTGAGATCCAACTCTTATTATCATACTAAGATAACCTTCGTAGACTTCCCAAAGATGATGTGCTTGTCTAATTGAAATAAAAAGTAATTGGGTGATTCGTGAGTGTAAACACCGAAAATTTTTTTCAAAATATTTGATCTTTTAGAAACTTTGCCTTTTCAAAAAAAAATTACGGTTTTGGGTCTTTTAAGGGTTTTCAAATAAAGACACTTTAAACGAACTCATTTCCGCACCAAAACTTTTTAGCAATCTCAAAATAAGGATAAATGACACCCCTTTCAAAAAAATCCAATTTTGACAAAGAGCCAAAAAAATTATTGCTTTGCCATCAAGTCCAAATTGGTAGGATTCTGCTTTTTTAAATGATTGCCTTCAAAGAAAGAAGGGTTTCAAACAAGTTTTCAAAGAAATAAATGAAAATAAAATATTGAGAATCAAACCCAAAAATGTTTACAAAATGTAAAATTTATAAAATTATAAAAACCTTTGAAATTCAAAATCAAATCAATCCAAATCATGCTTCAAAAACTCGCCCGATTGAAGATAGTCCTACTCCGTGACCCTACACTCATCCAAAGGGTTAAAGCGGTCCGAGACCCTACACTCAAGGGTTAAAAAGGTTCGAGACCCTACACCTATCGAAAGGGTTAAAGTGGTCTGACACCCTATACCCAACAAAGGGTTAAAACGATTGAAACGATAAAGACTAACTCACGGAACAAAAGTAGGTCACCCATGCAAACAAACATTGGCAATGAGACTCAATTGTTTTCCAAAAAGAATATTTGAAGATTTCGTTAAAACTCGATGTTTTCAAATATATCTCAAATGAAATGGTTTTAAATAATAAAAAATGAAATATTTGAAACCATAAATCTTAACTAAAAAGATAATAAAGTAAAAGAGAATTCCTGAAGACAGGATCAAATGAAGCATCCCAATCCGATCTCAAAGCAGCAACAAGAAGGCAAGGACCAAGCTCATTCACCAAATGTGGACCAAGACGAAAGACCTAGTCTCAAATGAGCTAGAGAAGTTGAAGTCAAGATGGACTAGGCCAAATCAAGAGTCTAAGACAAGGGCTAAAAAAGACCAAGGGTCGGACCAAGCCAAGCCATGACTTCATCAAGTATGGCACCAAAAGGAACCACCTAGCCGGGCCACACCCGATTGCACCTAGCCGGCTAAACTCCCTTGGCTGATTATGACCAAATCGCGCCTATGTCACATGAAGACCAGGCCGTGCCTAGCCCTCACCACATGGGGCTGGACTCACCTTGGTTAAGGAGACCACCAAGAGGCCCACATAAAGGCATGTATCCAGTCAAGAGATTGGACCAAGACTTGGGCTCCAAAAGATCCCATCAAAGACCCAATTCGAGATCCACCAAAAGCCTATGAAAAGGTACCTTGGGGGTTGGTTTCTAGCATTGAAATTGAAGGAAGGTAGGAAAGAGCCTAAGAGAGAAAGAGAGGGAAAGAAAGAAAGAAAAAGAGAGAGAAAAGAGAGGAAGAAGGAGGAACCTGACCAAGGTGTAGAGAGGTTGGCGGATGCTAGTGGCTCATCTTGGGAGCAAACAATGTTGTCCAACCTAACCAATATGCCAATGGCTTTCAAGGATGGTTCTCCACCCACTGGAGAGAGATCGTTGACCATAAATCTACACATCATCTCCGGTCTTGGGTAGGCACGTTAGGTGATAGTGATTTCACGACTGAAAAAACTGCAAACTTCTACGTCAAAGAGATGACAGGAATTTCAGGGAACAATAAGAAGTTTTCTATCGATTGTCATATAAACTCCTGCTCAAGTTGACATGGGAACCTGTCCAATCAATGCAACAAATAATGCAAAAGAGACCTCACATGGTGGGGCTTCGTCTGGCAGAAACTGATTCAGTTTTCCCTTCTTTTTTTTCCATTCCCCAACCAGAACGACCGTAATTCTTTTTTCATGGTTGTCAGTTACTCACCGACTGTTCGGTGATTAAAACATGATTGAACACACTTCGAATGGTGCAAACAAGACAGACATACCAATTATCATGAATCAAGCTTTGGCAAACTCAAAAACTACACGTAAGCATCACTGACTCGATCTGCAATTGCATTACTCGACCGCGTGTCGAGTAATTAGTCTAAAACATGTTTCACGCGCAAATCTACTGGACTCATCAACCTCACAATTGATCTCTCAATCTCAATGAAAAGAAGAAGAAAAACGAACGCAAATTATGACAGAAAATCCTTCAGAATTCCGTCAATAAGGACCAACACCCTTATATAAACTAGGAGCCCAAATGCGAATAAAACCTAATCACACAAATACTATAACACGACAGTAATGGAAAAGAGACACTTGCTGAGACACGCCAAATGTAACACTATGGCACTAATGTGGATCTCAATTGATCTAGTTCTGGATCCAAATATACTACCAAACTATGACCCACATGATTCTAGATGGATCCAAATAAGATCAAGAGGAAGCAGGTGCAGATCTCATGCGATGGTCGTAAAGCTAGTTGTTATATTTATGCTGGGCCACACCTTATGAGGGACTATTTGAAGCTTGAGAAGGGTGAAGGCACTACTAGTCAAGGACCAAGCAAAACCGAGGATTCAAGATGAGTCTCTAGACCGGGTGTTTAGGACTTCATGACAGCAACCCGCTTTCAGTTGTTGAATGTTGTTGAGGGAAAAGTTGTCGCCGCGTTTGAAACTTGTGCACGTGAAAGTCACTTTAGATAGTATGTGGTCTGCGGATTGGTGGATAGCACCGCCACATGCCGACGACTTGCGTGAGGACATTGGGATTATGATGCAACATTTTTTAGAATAGACTGATAACGGTGAACACCCTTGCATAAAGGATAATAGGAGTGGTTAGCCACTCTTGACTTTAGCATAGCTAACTTTGACATGTACCTTGGCATGGTTTTCTACTACAGGTGCATTCATGATTACTAACGAGACTCAACTTGGGTTTGTAACTGGTTGTCACTAGAGCAAGACCTATCGAGAAACCAAGGAAAACTCCACAAAGAGTGACTTTCACTATACTTATCAGCCTTTAAGTTGATGGTTGTAGTAATTGAGAACAACCCTATAAAAGAGATAGTTGAGCAGTGTGATAACTATATGTTGTTAACTATAGTTGAGGAGTCAATGACACCTAGAAGTATTGGACGAGTTGCACAGGATAAGAGCGTGAATAAGATGCACTGACAATGTCCCTCGACGTAGCCATGAGGGAACGAGGAGCAAGTCTATTGTTTGCAATGAGGTGAGACAACCACCACCAATATGAAGTGAGGTATAGGTGTCATTAGAGAGAGCTCGCTAATACAGGAGATTATGTGGACGTGGACGTGGACTTGAACATTCAACATGTGGAGGGCATGTACAACATTTTGCAACTTTGCGAATGAGATCGAGCTTTGATGAGGAAGAATGTCACAAAACGGTGATCGAAGGACCATGGCATAGCGTTCACAGTGCATGAATTTGAATTTGAAGGCTCTATACTTTATTTGGATTTGATTTAATTTAGAATAGTTTAGATCTCATTTGGGTCAGAGTTAGATAATAGATTTGAATTAGAAACCAAATTAATTGGGATCTACATTAATGTCATAACATCACATTTGGTATATCCATATTAAGTGTCTCCGTTTCATTAGTGTAGTGTTATAGTATTGATGTGATAAATTTTTATTTCACATCTAAACCTCCATTTATATAAAGGTGATGATCCTTATTTACAGGAAATTCTAAAGGATTTTTTATCATAATTCACATTTGATTTTCTTCGGCTATTCATTGAGATATTAATTGAGATTGAGAGACCAACCGTGAAAGAGACGAGCCCAGCTAATTCATGTGTGAAACATGTTTTGAGCTGGTTGTTCAACACATGGTCGAGTAACAACATTAGGAATCATGTTGGTAATACTTTCATGCTATTTTTGAGTTTACCGAAACTCGATCCATGACACAAAGTCTTTAATTGATAAGGCCACTGATGGGTTGCTAGAATCCACTTACATGGAGAGCATTCATCTTACAAACCAATGATGGTTGTCAATAATACCAGTCAACCATTTTACAAAATGGTTCAACCTGCTATTGTTACTTGTCGATTTATGGAGTAACCATCTCCCGTACTGATTCGACGGGATACCCAAGCTAACATGAGAGGCAACAACTTCACAATATCATACGATTGGTTACCTATAGCCCCTTGCTTAGGGGGCAATCGCCTCATATGATAATCTCATTTATTACTCATATTTATCGGTGAAAGCCTGCCAAATAGACGTCTCTCGAGACACCATCTTATTTGATGAACTAGGCAGAGGCTCAATCAACAATTGTCATCACAGTTAACCAAGGTGAACGCCATTGAATACAATAATGATGAGATAAATAGTATGTTATCACATGCAACAATTAAAGTTTATACGACTACTTAAGGACGGTACTTGTTTAATCAACTATAATACATGTACTTAAAATTATGCGATTAAATTTGATGCTGACAAAAGGCAATTTCTTCAGATGGGCAAAAGCACAAAGATCATTCGCTTTTCATCCTATCACGAGGAATCCAAGAGGAACAAAGACAGCCACGGTTATGTCATAAGCAAATGCAAACACCTCATTCGCAGCCGAATACTTCATGAACATTGTCACCTGAGAAATGCTTGTGAACGACTCAAACTTTCCCTAAGATAAAACAGGTATATACTGATAAGAGCAACCAAAAACAGGAACCTACAAGGACAATCAAGATAAATAAGCTTCCATGAATTGTTGAAATCTTTTAAATAACAAACCATAAGACTTACCATGTTGCTAAAAAATTCACATTCATGGGTCACCTTTATTGGCGACATCATCTTGAAGAGCGTGGCATGCTGGAAAGAGGGAAGAGTAGGTGAAGTCATCTTGCTCAAATCCAAACGTACAAACTTTGTAAATCGGAGTAATTCCTTGGCAGCAGATTAACACCCCCTTATCCTGTGTATGCCCATTCAATCCAGAACTTGAAACCGAGGAACTCTTTTTGATACTCTTCAAAGCGGTTCTATTCTCTACGCTTTTCTTGCTTCTTTTCCTTCCAAAGGAGAAAAGAATAAGCCACCTTATAATGTTTTGATATGGACGAACGAAGGAAGAATAATAACTATAACAAGATCAACTATATCAGTATGCACATAATATTCATCGTGATTCTTGAGCATATTCAAAAGATAACAAGAAAGAAATCCAACTGTTACACAAGCACAACATAACTGGGATCCTTACTAAGCCATGGTATCCTTATCAAGTGCAACTTATCTTGTTCCGAGTTTCAAATATTTGCTCCCCTATTAGGTCTACCGAGTTTCTAGCAACGCCAAGTGGTAATCCTTATTCAGCCAGGGCTACACCCTTTGTTACTTTCTTCACTTGTCCTGAACTGTGGTGGTCCGTAGACTCTCGCATTTGACCCATTTGGAGGTGGCCAATATCATGAAAGAAGTTTCCATCAAGAAAACCTTGGGTCTCATCCATTTACTATATCTAAATTTATCAAAGCTTGTAAGTTCATTCCGAAGGTTAGAGTACTCGATACAATATTCTACAACACTTTTGACACCTTATCTCGATGTAAACATTTTTACTCATAACTCAATCTTATAAGAAACACTGCTTTGCACATACACTTTAAGTAATCCGCAGCAGGGGATGCATTGATGAACGTAGCCAAACTCGTGAGTTTTGTCATCAAGATTGCTTATAATACCAAATAAAAGCTTTATTCACCGAGAAAAGAATAAAAGCTTCACACTAATTATTTGCCAACCTTTTCCTTTTCTATGTTTGTCATCAATGGCATCTCCTTTCAAGACTTTATCTAATTTGGGTTCTGATGGCACCATTAGTACTTGAATTAGATGCCGTTAACTCGAAAACAACCATCTCCTCTTTCTTCCATTAAGAAAATGGATATTGTAGTGTATTGACCTTGAAAGGCAAGTGATGAAAGACAGAATATCATGAAAAATATTTGAAAAGCGCATGAAAAGCTTCCAAGCAAAGTGTTAAATGCGTCCAGAAAAAGTGGGCAAAAGCTCTGAAGAATTCATGTTGTGCATGCAAACTGAGGCCTCAATATGATCTTCAAGAACACTTCAATTCTCTTGTTAACACCATGTAATCAAATGCTAGAGAGTATTTTCCCCATACTTGAATGACTATTCTCATCAGACTCAATCTCGAAAAGTCACATTTCAATGTTGTACAGATTTACCGCATGCTCCCATGTAGTCAGGACTTTAATTTTGGCCTTTCTTGTCACCTAGACACCTAACTCACCGTTATGCCTTGCTGTCATGCGTCTTGATTTGAAAATGCACAAAAGTGGCATAGCTTGTTCCATTTTAACATGACGTAACTACTTGACACAGATGCCCGGTTCATGAAGCCGTTTACAATCTTAAAGAGGAGAGGATTAATCAAATAAGTCCAATATTTCAAAAAAAAAGGGATTGTATTAATCAATAAATTCACCATACAAGAATAATTATACTACAGGGGATTTTACAGCCATTATTTGTGGAGGCAAAATGAAGGAGGAGAGATTAGCCTCCAATGGCTAGTCTTCACAAAGCTGCAAGAAGTGTAAAAATAAATAAACAAAAATCATAAATTGAAAAGTTACCACCCATGAGAAATCTTAGGAGCTATAGCAGGAAATGTGCTTTGAGTTGACATATAAACCAGCATCAAGATCTAAGGGAAGAGTCGTCACCTCACTCCTCTCCAGGCATCCGTGATAGAAACAACAATGATAAACTAGCACAAGTTTAAGATTGAAGCTAATGTTGAAGATGTTAAAGATGAAATGTAATAGGAGACGGCTCACTAGGACCCGTTTTGACTTGGACTAACTGGCCTGGCCATTAGGGCCAGGGACAGTTAGTGTTGCTGGCACCAACTAGCCTGGTGCCAACTGTTGGCCCCCAACGGCTAGTTCTAGCCGTTGGCATCCCCATTCCCTTTTCTTCTCTCCAATGCTATAAATCTTTCTTCTTGCTCTATAAATAGAGCTCTTTTATACATCAATAATAAGTTGTAATTGCAACTCTTTTATATTTGGTTTGACTTGTGACATTGGCTTGTTCTTGACTCGAAATACCCTTTCTCGAGTATATTTGTATTTGACTTGGTTGGTTTGACACTTGATGATATATATGATCCCACTCCTTCTAAATACGAATATCGATGATTGCTTATATGGTATCAGGACATTGTTTCGAAGAAATCGAGCACATTAGGAAGCATGCTAACTTGGGGAAATCTACGACTTGGTTTTTAACATTTCGAAGTTTAAGATAACTTTAGAAAATTTGTTTGTTTTGAAATTGAAGGAAAATAATGAAGTTGTCAAGTGATTATGTTGTCTTAATGGAAATTTTGGAATTTCTTGTAAATTTAGTCTTTTCTTGAATCTTGCTAGTATGACCAGTGTTGTTCGACGCGTATCGTATCGTGTATCACTTTGGTCCACGATACGGGTGTATTGTATCATAGCGTATCGTATTTTAATATTAAAAAATAATAAAAATCTTAAAAAATCAGAAAAAATTAGCAAAAACATGATAATTGCAAAGAATTCATATAATATAAATTTTAGTACATATTGATCATTCACCAATAAACAATTATAAAAATTTACATATTTTGAAGCAAAAAATAAAATACATTTACATTTACATATTGTAATCAGGATCATAAACTAAATAATCTCATCTTCTCTTTGCTGAAGATTCTCACCACTTTCTACTTCAAAATCAAAATCTTCATCTCCTTAATGATGTTGTTGCGCTTCTTTCAAATTAATCCATGCCAGTGTTGTCTGACGCGTATCGTATCCCGTATCGCTGGACTCCATGATACGGGTGTATCGTATCGTATCGTACTTTAATATTAAAATAATACAAAAATTATTTAAAAAATCAAAAAAATTAGTAAAAATCTAAAAAAAAATCTCGAAAAATCTGGTAATTGCTTTAAATTCATATAATGCAAAGTTTAGCACAGATTGAACATTCAACATTGAACAATTGCATCCAAGATTACATATTTTGAAGCAAAAAATGAAACACATTTACATTTTACATATTGTAAATTTGTATCAATATCACTAACTAAATAATCTTCATCTTCTCCTTGATAAAGATTCAAAGTTTCTCATCACCTTCTGCTTTAAAATGAAAATCTTCATCTCCTTCATGATGTTGCTGCACTTCAAATTAATTCATGCAATGTCTTCTTCGGTTAGGAGTGCATTTTCTTCATTATCTTTCATAATCCACTCATCTAATATATCAAAAGTAACAAACTGCTATCTTTGTACATGTAGTTGTCATATTTGCTAATTTTCATATGTGAGCAAAACAATGAGCTCAATTTCTTTGATTATTGACTCTATGACACCTCAGTGATGTGATATTATTACTTGATGATATCTCCTTTTTCTCTTACTAGAGACTAGCTTTTTAACTAATGTTTTAGCTTCATTTCTCACTTCACAGACTGAGTTAAGCCTCACACACGTTGATCATGTTCAACTCAATAGAAGTCACGTAAGGTGAACCCTAAAATAGTGAAGTTGTGAAATGCCCACTCAATGAACCGAGACAACCAAATGTTTTTAATTGTTTGCGATCTCATCAAATTAGAAACTGCTAGCAAAAATATACCTAAAAGTTGGAAACAGAAAGGGAAATGATTTTGTCACAATTTTTATTTGTTCATAAATTATTCTTATTCAATAAATAAAATTATAAACCCAAATTACAAGCATATCGGAGGATGCCTTGGAGGGAAGTGAAGAGAGGCCACAAACCTGCAAAAAAAATTGAAAAAAAATTGGGCGTATCGCTCGTATCGATACCATCATACGATACAGTATCGTATCATGGTATCTCATTGTTGCTTTGATTATCTTCGGTTAGGAGCGTATTTTCTTCATTATCTTCCATAATTCACTCTTCTAATATATCAAAATTAACAAACTGCTATCTTTGTACATGTAGTTGGCACATTTGCTCATTTTAATATGTGAGCAAAACGCTAAGCACCATTTCTTTGATTATTGAGTCTATGACACTCTAATGATATGATATTGTTACTTGATGATATCCTCTTTTTCTCTTACTGGAGACTATCTTTTTAACTAATGCTTGAAGTGGTTTGAAACAGAAGGATGATGGATGGATGTTGGGTCAAAATCAGGTCATCCGATTACTCCTAATCTCACTTCACAAGCTGAGCTAAGCCTCACACACGTTGGTCATGTTCAACTCAATGGAAGTCTTGTAAGGTTAACCCTAAAATAGTGAAGTTGTGAAATGCCCACTCAATGAACCGAGGCAACCAAATTATTCTTCATTGTTTGTGATTTTATGTAATTAGAAACTGGTAGCAGAAATATAACTAAAAGTTAGCAACAGAAAGGAAAATGATTTTGTCACAATTGTTATTTGTAAGACAAGTATCAAATACAACAAAGAACCAATTTGGATTCATGCCAGGCAGATCTACTATTGAAGCCATTCACCTTTTGAGACGTCTTATGGAACATTTTAGAGCAAAAAAAAAAGACCTTCACATGATATTTATTGATCTAGAAAAAGCTTATGATAGGGTACCGAGGGAGGTTCTTTGGAGAACTTTGGAAAAAAGAGGTATCCCATTGATATATATTAACCTTATAAGAGACATGTATGATGGTGCAAAAACATGTGTGAGGACTCATGAAGGAACGACAGACTTCTTTGAAGTTAATATTGGGTTACAACAAGGATCAACTTTAAGTCCATACTTATTTATAATGGTGATGGATGAGTTAACAAAACATATTCAAGATGAAGTACCTTGGTGTATGTTATTTGCAGATGACATTGTATTAGTGGAGGAGTCTAAGGAAAAAGTTAATAGAAAATTGGAACTATGGAGAGAAACATTAGAAAGCAAAGGCCTCCGACTTAGTAGAACAAAGACAAAAAATATGGAATGTAAGTTTGATCATTTAGTTACTTCAGAGGACATGGAAATTAAAATTGACACACATTGCATTTCCCAAAAGGAAAGTTTTAAATACCTAGGGTCAATTTTTCAGAGTGATGAAAGAATTCATGGAGATGTTACACATAGAATTAATGTTGGTTGGTTAAAATGGAGAGGAGCATCAAGTATTCTTTGTGATAAGAAGATACCATTAAAGTTAAAAGGTAAATATTATAGAGCAGCAATTAGGCCTGCCATGTTTTATGGTTCTGAGTGTCGGACAGTTAATCATCAACATGTACAAAAGATGTCTGTGACAGAAATGAAGATGTTGAGATGGATGAGTGGTCATACAAGGAAAGACCGTATACATAATGAGGTTATTAGAAACAAATTAAGAGTGGCACCAATAGAGGATAAAATGAGAGAACATCGTTTAAGATGGTTTGGACATATAGAAAGAAGATCAAAAGAAGAACCTTTAAGAAGGTTAGAAAAACTAAATTTGGAAAGTATTAAAAGAGGTAGAGGACGACCACAAAAGTGTTGGAAAGAAACAATAAAGAATGATCTAGCTTATTGGGAGTTAACTGCTAACATGGCACATGATAGGGATCTGTGGAAACAAAGAATCCATGTAGCCGACCCCGTCTAGTATGGGAAAAGGTTTAGTTGTTGTTGTTGTTGTTATTTGTTCATAAATTATTCTTATTCAATAAAATTCTTATAAACTAATATGAATTTACATGTTACAGGCACGCAACTTACAATCACAAATGAGCATACCGGAGGATGCCTTAGGGAGAAGTGAAGAGAGGCGAGCAGAGGCCTAAAACCCGTAACAATTTTTTTTTTTAAATTTGATTTTTTTTAGCTGTATCGCCCGTATCGTGGCTTCCCACGATATGATACGGATAACACTGTATGACATTGTGTTTGGATGTGTTCACTTATAAATTTTTTTTTCATAACATATGATTTTCTATAGCAAACATTTATTGACTTTTGATAATTTTGGATGTATTTGTTATGAAAATATCGATTATAACTTTTCTTAGTAATATATTTTATCATTTTTTAGTACAAATGCTTCTTGTGTTTTTGAACTTGATCTTGTGATTTTAATGAACGATTCTTGGCTAAAATAATTTTTTAGCCATGTTTGATGCTTAATATGTTCGGAACATTTGAAAACTTAGTTTTGTTGAACATCTTAGATGCACTAAGTAAGACATGTTGTGTGCTTCCAATTAGATGCCTTAAGTTTTAAAGCTCAACATATTTCTTAAAAAACACACGAGTTGGGATAGTGTGTTTAACATTCTCGTTTTTCAAAAGTTGTGTAGTATCATTGTTTTTAGTGGTTGATCCATGTCTTGCCCTTGCTGAGTTTGTTGGTTTTGGCATGAAGTTTGTAGAAATTGTTGAGTTGCTTGATCTAAGTAATATATGTTTTCTAGTTGTGCTTCGCTTTCGTTAAAAATGTTTTGAGTTTTGATCATTAGTTTTTTTGAAGAAGATGATAGATTAACTTATTCGAGTTGTCTATCACCAAAATTGGATTTCTCATATGACTATTAAGCTTATACTTGCATTGTTTGTTCTATTTCTCGTTTTGTTGGTCCATGGATAGTAGTTTGGTTACCCATACCTTTGTTTTATGTAGAAATTTGCTTTCTTTTGATGGTTTGAGAGATGCATTTGTCTGCTTGGGAAACCTTACGTGACATCTAAAGTTCAAATACAGAAAAACATAAACTTAATAGTATTTCTTTTGCTATGAATCTTGATAGTCGTTGTTGTCCCTTGAATTCATGGTTGTTATCAAAACATCTGTCTGTTGTGCGATCTATTTTTGGCTTAAGGACGATTTATTGGTTTATCTCCCCTTTTTACGAGAAATCCTAATTTGTTTTGGTATAAATTTGGGTTTATATAATCACGATTGGAAAGGTTTGATTCTATGATAATTGTTGTTTTTATTATATTGCTTGAAATTCATTCGATATTATTACATGTTTTTATAGTATTTACATTGCTCAGTTAAATGAACACATTTGGCCATTCAATCCAATTCAGTTGTGCATGGTATTCAGACTTTGAGCCTATCCATGTGTGTTCCTTCTAACTTAGTTATATGCAATATTGATTGTATTAATTGTTTGTTGGCATATTTAGAGGAAAAATGTGATGTGACATTTGAATAATTTCAAACTTGACTATTGATAAGATAAAAAATGCATTTGTTAAAAAACAATAAATTGTATCTTCCTATATAATTGAGATAGATGTTATTGACCTTTTGTTGAAGACCTTTATGATTAAGGTGCTTTATGTTGTTGGCCTTTTATTGGAAATCAATTAATGTTTGAAGATGCACTTATTGGTATTTGAGAATTAAAACTTGATTATTGAATGAATTGGAGAAATGTTTATGGACAATAAGTTGCATTTACTTGTATGACTAAGATCCATGTTGTTGGCCTTTTGTTGAAGACCTTTGTGATTAAGGTATTTCATGTTGTGGCCTTTTATTGGAAATTAATTTATATTTGAAGATGTACTTATTGTTACCTTGATTAGCTTGTATTTGACAAAATTATTTTAAGAAAATTATGAGACAAACCTTGTGAGACTTTTTGAAAAATATGAAGTTGATTTCTTTGACTTATTTTCATAATCGTAATGGATTGTTTTGTTTTTGGAACCTAATAACTTTTGAGTTTAAAAGATATTTAAGGGTCTTGGGAATTGTATGTATGAAGGTTTTGAGTTTTGCCTTAAAAAGCTTCTTTGGGTTTGAGCTTGTCCTTAAAACTCGGGTTTGAGCTTAGCCTTAAAGCTTGTTTGACTTGGCGGGTTTTGAGCTTAACCTTAAAAAGCTTGTTTGGATTGAAGGTTTTTAGTTTTGCCTTAAAAAGATTATTTGGTTTGAAGGTTTTGAGTTTTGCCTTGTCTCCTTATAATATCATAAGTTTGTAGTGATTTATGAACCTATTTGTTATAAGACTTTTTTGAATTAGAGTAAATCAACTTCATGAACTTATTTGATTTGTTTTTGGTTTGCCTTTTGGATTAGATATCATAAATTGTCTTGTTGGTTTAAGAGATTGAGCAAATATTTGCATTGATGATACTTTATTGATCTTTCATATAGGATGCAGGATGAAAAATAAATTGATATCTTGATCGAGGAAAGATGATCCGGAGCTATTTTGAAGGAAGTTGTGGCAACTTCGATATTATTATGGAAACTCTTGTCACAAGCAAACATAAGAATTGAGCTCTATTTGATTTATGATTTTATTAGACAAACTTTCGGTACATACACTGTAAGTTTGAGGGAGGGTGTTAAAGATGAAATGTAATAGGAAATAGGCCACTAGGGCCTGGTAAACTTGGACTAAGTAGCCTAGCCATTAGGGCTAGGGCTAGTTAGTGTTGCTGACATCAACTAGTCATTGGGGGCCAGCTGCTTGCCCCCAACGGCTAGTTAAGTAGCCATTGGCATCCCCCATTCCCTTTCCTTCTTCTCTCCAATGATTAAATCCTTCTTCCTTGCTCGATAAATAGAGCTCTTCTATACATCAATAATAAGTTGTAATTGCAGCTCTTTCGATATTTGGTTTGACTTGTAACTTTGGCTTGTTCTTGACTTGAAATACCCTTTCTCGGGCATGTTTGTATTTGACTTAGCTGGTTTGACACTTGATGATATATGATCTGGCTGTTTTCAAATACAAATATCGACAATTTTTGCAGAAGCACATACATGAACTTCAAATTATGTTACTGCAAGTAACCAACGAAAAAAAGTTTACAAGTTAAATAAGCAACAATAACAGAAGACACAAGTTAAATAAGCAATAATAACATAAGACATAGTTATACCACCACCTCTACATAATGCACATAAGACATGTTACTGCTTGGGAGGAAAATTCTCCTTACACACACACACACACACACACACATATATATATATATATATATATATATATATATATGCATGCTTGATGTGTGCTAATTCAGAAAATAAAAGCTCTTTTATCCAATAAGATAAGGACAGGATGTAGGTTGTACGTAGCATGTGCTCACACGCAGAGTTAGAATACCCACAACATTAATAACTTACATGTTTATGCACTCACAACCAAGAGAGAGTTCTATTAATTCTTATGTCAACTTGCACTCATCCCTTGAAAATTGAAAGGAACCTCAATTTTCTTCTTTTGATGCCTCCGGCTGATTGGGTTCCTTTAAGAGCGGGAACAACAACAACAACAACAACTAAGCCTTTTCCCATACTAGACGGGATCAGCTACATGGATTCTTTGTTTCCACAGATCCCTATCGTGTGCCATGTTAGCAATTAACTCACAATAAACTAGATCATTCTTTATTGTTTCTTTCCAACACTTTTGTTGTCGTCCATTACTTCTTTTAATAGTTTCCAAATTAAGTTTTTCATACCTTCTTAGATGTTCTTTTGATCTTCTTTCTATATGTCCAAACCATCTTAAACAATATTCTCTCATTTTATCCTCTATTGGTGTCACTCCTAATTTATTTTTAATAACCTCATTATGTATACGGTCTTTTCTTGTATGACCACTCATCCATCTCAACATCTTCATTTTTGTCACAGATATCTTTTGTACATGTTGATGATTAATTGCACAACACTCAAAACCATAAAACATGGCAGGCCTAATTACTGCTCTATAATATTTACCTTTTAACTTTAATAGTATCTTCTTATCACAAAGAATACTTGATGCTCCTCTCCATTTTAACCAACTGTAACATCTCCATCAACTCTCCATCACTCTGAAAAATTGACCCTAGGTATTTAAAACTTTACTTTTGGGGAATGCAATGTGTACCAATTTTAATTTCTATATCCTCTGAAGTAACCAAATGACCAAACTTACATTCCACATATTTTGTCTTTGTTCTACTAAGTCGGAAGCCTTTGCTTTCTAACATTTCTCTCCATAGTTCCAATTTTCTATTAACTTTTTCCTTAGACTCCTCCACTAACACAATATCATATGCAAATAACATATACCAAGGTACTTCATCTTGAATATGTTTTGTTAACTCATCAATCACCATTATAAATAAGCATGGACTTAAAGTTGATCCTTGATGTAACCCAATATTAACTTCAAAAAAAGTCTGTCATTCCTTCATGAGTCCTCACACATGTTTTTGCACCATCGTACATGTCTCTTATAAGGTTAATGTATGCCAATGGGATACCTCTTTTTTCCAAAGTTCTTCAAAGAACCTCTCTCGATACCCTATCATAAGATTTTTCTAGATCAATAAATATCATGTGAAGGTCTTTCTTTTTTACTCTAAAATGTTCCATAAAACATCTCAAAAGGAGAACCGCTTCAACAATAGATCTACTTGGCATAAATCCAAATTGGTTCTCTATTGTACTCGATACTTGTCTTAACCTACGTTTGATAATTCTTTCCCTCAATTTCATAGTATGGCTCATTAACTTCATACCTCTATAATTCACACAATTCTGAATGTCTCCCTTATTCTTATATATGGGTATAAGTGTACTCGCTCTCCATTTCTCGAACATCTTTTGGTTTCTCTATATTTCATTAAATAGTCTTGTGAGCCATGTGATTCCTATTTCTCCTAGTATTTTCCAAACTTCTATAGGAATATTATCTGGTCCTACCGATTTACCACCCTTCATATGTTTAAGAGCCTCTTTGACTTCATTCTTTTGAATACGTCGGTAGAAATTGTGGTTTATATACTTTTATGACTTGGCTAAATCTCTTAAACTAATACTAACATCTTTATTTTCATTAAAAAGCTTATAAAAATAGTTTTTCCATCTATTTCTTATATCATCATTTGCCACTAGAATTTTTCATCCTCGTCCTTGATGCATCTGACATAATTAAGATCTTTAGTTTTTTTATCTCTAGCCCTAGCTATCCTAAAAATATCTCTCTTTTGAGTTGAGTTTTTTATATAAATTCTCCCAAATTTTAGCTTTTGCTTTATTGACGGCCTTTTTTGCTTCCTTTTATGCTTTCTTATAAGCCTCTAAACTTTCACTAGTTTTCTTAGCATAATGTAATTTGTAACATGCCCTCTTTGCCTTGATTTTATTTTGCACTACTTCACTCCACAACCAAGTTTCTTTTTGTACCAGTACACCTCCCTTAGATACACCTAACACATCTTTCGCCACTTTCCTAATATGTATAGCCATATTGTTCCACAAATCATAGGGTGTACAACATAATTCCAAATATCTCCTTGAAGGACTTTCTTTAAATATATCTTTTTCTCGCTTTTGAGGTTCCACTATTTAGTCCGAATAGCTCGATGCACTCTTTTCTTCTTTGTCCATTTTTTTATTTGTAAATCCATAACTAAAAGTCGATGTTGAGTGGTTAAGTTTTCTCCTGAAATTACCTTGCAATCTTTACAACACGCTCTATCTTTTTTTCTACAAATAAAGTAATCAATTTGTGTTTGTGATAAGCCACTCTTATAAGTAATTAAATGTTCATCTCATTTTTTGAAGATTGTATTGGACTACAAAGAGATCAAATGCCATGGCAAAATTTAAAATATCCCTCAAAAACAAAGTTTCCATGAATACCTTGATATCCTAATGCCTCTTTACGACATGTCCATTTAAGTCTCCTCCTAAACAAATCATCTACCTTTGTGGAATCTTTTGAATCACCTTATCTACCTCTTCCCAAAAAGTTGTCTTTATACTATCTTCTAGTCCTACTTAGGGTGCGTAAGCACAAACTATATTCAAAACCTCTACTCCTAACACTAATTTCAACATCATGATTCTGTCACCATATCATTGTATGTCTACTACACTATCCTTTAAATCTTTATTTATGATAATACCAACTCTGTTTCGAGCCTTTTCTTTACCTGAGTACCATAATTTAAAACCTGTATCATCTATCTCCTTTGTTTTTTTTCCAACCCATTTTATTTCTTGTAAACATAGAATATGAATCTTTCTCCGAATCTTAGTATCTACCACCTTCATTAGCTTACCCGATAATGTTCCGATATTCTAAGAACAAATATGAATCTTATTATCTAGGACTAGCTTCCTTACCCCCGCATCCATCTATATTCAAAATGCGGAGACCTTTTCTGAAAATTATTCACTACATTCGAGTGACAATGTAGCGGGACTAACTTCTTTACCCACATCCGTCCATGATGTGGGAACCCTCTCTACAATTGATTCACTACATTCGGACGAAAATGTAGTGGTCCTTGCTTACTTATCACCGCATTTGGGCTCTGCAGCACGTCGCTAGGCAGAAACACCCCAAAGCAATGCTCATAATTTTTGTAATCCATGTTATAGAAATCCGACGAAGTTTTACGCTGGCTGTTGGAAGCCTAGCACAACTCTCCTCCTTTATCCGGCTTGAGACCGGCAATGTAAGAGAGAAAATATTAATTTTGAGTAGCACCTTGCTCACATAAATAGCACAATATAGGTCAAAAGTTCCAGAGACACTTAATGACCCACATCTCCATTTATTCCTCCGGCCAACACAGAAAAGAGCTAGTTTTCCTCCATATGACCATACAAACCATCTTAGAGAATATACAAGGGAGGCCTTATCTAACCTAACAACTAACACTATTAAAATTCTTATCATATAAGAACTGAAAATTTTAATAGAAAGATTTTCATTTCATTTAACAGCTGTATCCAATGAGCTTGTCAGTGAAATGGTCATCCACTTTGTTACTGTAGAAGGGCCAGCACTGCATTTCTAGAGAAATGGGTAAATTTTCCTCTGTTTCCTTTGGTGAAAAAATCAACAGAAGATCTTATGACATGTCATGGGGAGAATCATACCTGTTATACGAAAATAGTGCCTTTCGTATTGATTAAATGATAACATTGTATAATTGCTTGTTCAACTCTTGAGTCTTGGGAAGAAAGGGCCATTAGATCCTCAGAATTCAAGTTAAGCCAACCCAACTCTTGAAAACCAAAGCCTCCTCTCTTTTCTTGCATTGAGCTTCTGTCTGGAACTTCAATGCCTTTTTGTTTTTATAAAGAGTCCGATGGTATTTTAAGAAGAGCTGTCTGTATTTAAACTTGTCAATGAACATGCCTCCATGCTCCATAATGTTAACTACTTCATTAGCTCTTTGAAAAAAACCACCTCTTACAAAGTTGTATAACACTGAATCCAGCAGCTCTTGATCAAATCTAATTGCACAAGAAGAAGAGAGCATTTTCATTTCACCCCACAATTCCGCAATCTCTTGATATTTCCCACCAATAGCAGAGTATCCAGTGACCAAGGAATGGTATGTTTGTGCATTTGGCATGTGACCAAGAGACTTCATCTTCTTCAGAGCCTTTTTAGCATCTTGCATTAATTGCTTCTTACAGAAAAAGTGGATCACATTATTCCAATCATGCACCCCAAACTGCCCCTTTTCACCATCCCTGATTTCCTCCAACAGTTTCAGCATCAAGTTTGGTTTACCACTTGCTTCACATTCTTTTATTAGTGAGTCAAAACCATTATGAACCTTAGATGAAATCCTGGCCTCTCTCATCTCCTTGAAGGCACCAACAGCACCATGTATGTCCTTCCGAGCCGCTCCAGAATCAATCAAGGCCTCATAACAGCTTGCATCAAGTTGGATGCCACATTTTCGTGCATCATTTAAGAGACTTGTGATTCCATTAACTCGATTAGTTCCACAGTAAGCTTTAAGCAGTGATGAGTAGACAGAGGAAGAAGTTCTAACACCAGCCATTTTCATCTCATCGAGAAGATCATGTGCCTCGTCTAATTTCCCAAGTGAGATGCAAGCATGAATTACTTGAACACAAGTGGAATTCTCTACAGACATGGGAATCTCTTCCTTATCTGCTGAAAAGAGAAATTGAGCCAAGTCCATCACTTTCCCCACTTCCAGAAACGCTTTCACCAGCTTTGCATATACTTTTTCTGTTGGATAGAGAACGCCATCTTGTGATCCTATCAGACAAACACGGTCAGTTATCTGATCCAATAGTAGTGAAAGAAGCTCCTTAGCTTCTGCATGTAGCCTCAAAAATTTCCTGTCCTTTGAAAAATCGAGGAAAGGTGGCACATCTGTTTCAAGTATCTTTTGATTACTTGAAAGTGAATCTGCATCTACACCGTCATTTCTAGCAGTTTGCTCCAGACATTCTTGCTTCTCAGATCTGATACCTTCTACAATTGAGAGAGCCGCTCTAAGAGAATTCCGAGCTTCTTTTGCCTTTCTCAAGAGTTCCAAAACCAACTGTGATGCAGACTTCACGTCTCCAAAATTCAAATGGCATGTAAGCAAGCAGTTATAGAACTGTTTGTAATGGATGTCTCCAACATGACAACTTTCATCTATATGCCGCCTCAATTTCTTAATTTCATCTATGCGTCCATTTTTCTCACAGATGTGTGCCATAATGATCAACAATGTTATGTCAGCTTTCACCCCAATACAAGGCATCATCTCCAGAAGAAGTTCTGCCTTCCTAGTCAATCCGTGAAGCAGACAACTACTTAAACATATGTTAAATGTCAAAGTATTAGGCTTCATTGCGAGCAGCTCACTATTGGACTTCTTGCGAGGGTCCACTCTGTTGTCCTTGAAATGATGGCCAATCTCAAGCAACATCTCAGTAGCAAGCCAAGCACCAGATTCAGATACTGCCATGTGAGCTACTATACCTGACCAAGCATTCACAGGAGGGAGTTCCTTCATCTCAATCATTTTCCTCAAAATGGTAGATGCAGGGATTGGCGATCCAGCCCTTGCAAGGACATAAGAAAGAAAAATAAGTGTGTTTTTCTCCAGCAAATTGCACTTACTTTCATCAATAACCAACATCAACAAGTCGTAAGCTTTCTCAAGCCATTGCTGTTCATGCTTTTCAGACAGACCAGTAATGAGTTTGTTGATAACTGATTTTCTCGGGAAGCCTTCCATTTGTTTGTACCGCTCATAAGATTTCCAGGCATCTTCATATCTCTGTTCGTCAAGTGCATTCCCAATCTCCAAAGCTAATTGTGATGGATCCCTTGCTCGGACAAGAATCGGCTCTTCTGCAAGAGATGCTATGGCCTGGGATGAACTTGAAGAATAGCAATATGCTCTTCCAGCATCATCAAGGAATAACATGCCAGACGTAACCTGACCACGTAACTCAGATGTTGTACACACCAATGATCGATGAGCAATGGTATTAATTAATGTAACTCGCATGGGTGCTGAAAATGACTTGGTTAGCTGGCACCCTAACCTTCCAAACCATCTCACTTTATCCATAGCAACAAGTTTTTTGCAGAGAAAGATCCAACCTACACCTATTCATTTGTATGAGAATAGGATCTCCGAAGACTTTGTCAGCTTTACCACATGCATGGCTGTAAACAAATCATATAAACAAAATCAGATCTATAGCAGATAAAGGCAACTATTTAGCTACATAACTGCCATCAGCAACAGTCATAGGCTGGTATTTTAACCCAACCACCAATCCAACAGGACATTATACAACTAACAGAATAATCAGCTGTTTGCAATATGGGTTAAAATGCAGAGTCCCTGCTTAGTATAGTTTCCCTATGATTAGGCACACGAAAAACACATGTTTTTATACTAGATGAGCAAGCATTAGTGATAAGAGACATGGTGATTAGATCAACAATGCTCCGCTAGAAGCATATAACTCTCAATAGTTTGATGCTTAAGAAACTGAAATGTAGTTACTAACCCCCACCTCCGTGCACAATTGACACATATATCAAAGAAAATGCATAGAGTAAGTGCAGAGAAAAAGAAAAAAAAAATTAACTGATTCCATGATGCTGCTAAATTGCAAGGCCGAACCAAAACAGAAAAGGAACAAACACTTCCACAAAAGCAGCATGGAATGATAAACTAATAAACAATTGCTCAACTGGCTAAAGGGTATGGTTTGGAGACAGCCTCTATGCTGTTCCTACTCTACAGGCAAAAGGAGAATTTTACTCCATTATTTCTATGAGCAGCAGTAGCGTCCTTTTACAAGAGATAGAAACTGTTGAAATTGACAATCAACAGATTTATGGGTAAAAATCAGCAAATATTCAATACACAGCCATATAAAAAGAGAGGCAAAAAACCATCGATCTCTCTTAAGTTTTTATTAGGGTTAGTAATCTCAGCGTGTGTGTGTATATATATATATATATATATATATATATATATATATATATATTGAATTGGATCAGATCAGATCCATCCAAATCTGATCCACATATTTAACTCCTCAACAATCTCCCAGAAGTTGAGAGAAAGACACTGATAACTCCCAACTTGCTAAGTACATTCGCAAGACTGATTTTTTTTATTACTTTTGTGAGAATGTCAACGTATTGATTCAAGTATTTTATATAAATCAACTTGAACACTTGAGAAATAGGATCCCTTGTCTCTATAACTAACTCTTTTATAAGAGACTTTAACCATATTCTTTCACACATAAGCTCTATATTCTGTCTCTACATTGATCTTGCCACTATGGTTTGATTCTTACTATTCTATGAAACAATATTTTCTCTACTCAAGGTAATATACTCAGAAGTAGACTTTCTTGTTAAAATATATGTATTTATCTATGTATTTTACTATATTTTTCTCATTATGAAAATGTGCATACATGTAATCAAGCACCAAGGCCACCAACACCAGGGCACCAAGACCAACAGAGCCATCAGGGCCCAATGGCTACTTTGAGCCGCCAAAATTATTTAGGTGTTGGCTGCCCACTACCTTCTCTTTCTCTCCTTTCTCTCTTTTCCACTCTATAAATAATTACCTTATACATAATGAATGTTAAGCCTTCTTGGCTAATTTATATTCATTCTTCTTAGTATATTTGCTATTATTTTAGCCTTTTCTACGGCCTTTGTCATCCTCCGGTGACTCACGATTGTTGTATACGTGTATTGGATATTCGCTGCTCCATTTAACACGTTGAAGTATCATCTTCATTACATGGTATCAGAACCCATATGTTCTTCGTGATTATCAAATCGTTGCCTCGAGAAGTGTGTCAAAATCTAAAAATCTCTATTCAAGGAACTTGAAGATTTACGGTGCTTTTTTAAGCATTTATGTAAGTAAGTTTACTCCTTTACAGCTTATAACCTTATACTCTTTGAAGATGGAAGAAAAGGATTTCAATTTTTTATTAACAACTTCCAACTACAAAACATGGACCCAATTAATGAAAATTTATTTATATTTAAAAATTTATGGGGCTATGTGAATGGATCGAAGGTGGAACCCTTTATAAATGTCATTTTTGAACAAAAAGAGGAATTTAAAAGAATGCATAAGACGATCTTATGGGTTCTTATGAACATTGTCAATGATCATATTAGAGACACTTTTGCTGACTTTACCAATGTCAAAGAAGCATGAAAATACTTAAAGAAATCTCATGTTTAGGGTGACGTGACACATAGGATGGCATTACATAATACAATGTCATCACTAAAACAAGTAGACAGAGGGATGAATGAGTTCTATAGTGAGTATTCCAATATTTAGAATCAATTAAATGGATATAAAAAAAGTGTACACAATGTCTTAGTAAATGGCAATGTGAAGAAAATAAAGACTTCATGTATCAATTTTTTAGAAGAACTAGAGAGGAATTCAAAGGGGTAAGATCTTATCTTATACATCGTAAATCCTTTCCCACTAAAGAAGAGGTTCTTACCGACCTCTAAATGGTAGAAACAAGACTTAATGAAGCTAGACTTTAAAAAGATTTTCCCTTAGCCGCATCAAGGCCCATAACACACATTAAGACATATCAACCTCTAAATTTCAAGATCAAAGGATCAAGTGAGACAAAAAGAAAGTTATTTGTCACTTTTGTAAGGAGGTCAAACATATAGGCCTAATTGCCAAAGATTAAAGAAGAAGGTGGCCTTGGTAGATGAACAAAGCTCTTCTTCCGCAGTTCTTTCTTTTCATGAAAAAGTAAAGCTTCTTTAAGCAAGATTGAAGGAGAAGGCACTCATTGGTGCAATATGCATTACTTTCACCCATGACAAAGGTATGACTCCTTGGTTACTTGATTTTAGTGCTTAATTTTATATGACTTGCAATTAAAAACTTTTGAATTCATACATAAGAAAACATTTATCATGTGTGTTTACTGTCGGTGGAATCAAACTAAAGGTTAAGGGACCTTCAAAACAAAGACTTTTTAATTCCTAAAATTAGTGTTGTTCTAAAATTAAAATTAAATTTACTTTTCATATCTCAAATATCGGATAATGGTTGTGTTATAACCTTCTCATCTATAGGATGCATTGTATAATATTGCCCCTCGGAAAAGGTAATTGGATGTGGCCATAGAGGACTCTATGTAACGGATTATGTGCGTAATATTGGACATTCAAATATTTTGTCAAATGATGTACAACTATGGATGGATATGGGGTGTAAGGAAGCTAGTCCTAGATAATAAGATTTGTATTGGTTATTGGAATATCAGAACATTGTCCGATAAGCTAATGGAGGTAGTAAATACTATGATTCGGAGAAAGATTCATATTCTATATTTACAAGAGACAAAGTGGGTTGGAGAAAAAGCAAAGTAAATTGAGGATACAAGTTTTAAATTATGATACTTAGGTAAAGAAAAGGCTCGAAACGGAGTCGGTATTATCATAAATAAAGATTTAAAGGATAGTGTAGTAGACCTACAACGATATGGTGACCGAATCATGACATTTAAATTAGTGTTAGGAGTAGAGGTTTTGAATATAGTTTGTACTTATGCACCCCAAGTAGGACTAGAAGATAGTATAAAGACAACTTTTTGGCAAGAGTTAGATAAGATGATTCAAAGGATTCCACAAAGGAAGATGATTTGTTTAGGAGGAGACTTAAATGGACATGTTGGTAAAGCATAATTAGGATATCAAGGTATTCATGAAAACTTTGGTTTTGGGGATATAAATGAGGAAGGTAGGGAGATTTTAAATTTTGCTATGGCATTTGATTTCTTTATAGTCAATACAATCTTCAAAAAACGAGACAAACATTTAATTACTTATATGAGTGGCTTATCACAAACACAAATTGATTACTTTATTTGTAAAAAAAAAGATAGCGCATGTTGTAAAGATTACAAAGTAATTTAAGGAGAAAGCTTAACCACCCAACATCAACTTTTAGTTATGGATTTACAAATAAAAAATGGACAAAGAAGAAAAAGTACATCGAGCTATTCGGACTAAATGGTGGAACCTCAAAAGCGAGAAAGAGATATATTTAAGCAGAAAGTCCTTCAAGGAGATGCTTGAAATTATGCTATTCGGACTAAATGGTGGTACACCTTGTGATATGTGGAACAATATGGCTATACATATTAGGAAAGTGGCGAAAGATGTGTTAGGTGAATCTAAGGGAGGTGTACCGACACAAAAAAAAAAAGCTTGGTGGTGGAGTGAAGTAGTTCAAAATAAAATCAAAGCAAAGATGGGATGTTACAAATTACATTATACTAAGAAAACTATTGAAACTTTAGAAGCTTAGAAGAAAGCAAAGAAGGAAGCGAAAAAGACCGTTAGTGAAGCCAAAGCTAAGATTTGGGAGGACTTATATAAAAAAACTCAACTCAAAAGAGGGTGAAAGAGATATTTTTAGGATAGCTAGGGCTAGAGATAAGAAAACTAAAGATCTTAATTATGTTAGATGCATAAAAGACGAGGATGAAAAAATTCTAGTTGCAAATGATGATATAAGAAATAGATGAAAAACTATTTTTATAAGTTTTTTAACGAAAATAAAGATGTTAGTATTAGCTTAGGAGAATCAGCCAAATCAGAAAAATATATAAACCATAATTTCTACCGACATGTTCAAAAGAATGAAGTCAAAGAGGCCCTTAAACATATGAAGGGTTGTAAATCAGTAAGACCAAACAATATTCCTATGGAAGTTTGGAAAATCCTACGAGAAACAGGAATCACTTGGCTCAAAAGACTATTTAATCAAATATGGAGAAACCAAAAGATGTACAAGGAATGGAGAACAAGTACACTTCTACCCATATATAAGAACAAGAGAGACATTCAGACAAACAACAACAACAACTAAGCCTTTTACTACACTAGACGGGGTCGGCTACATGGATTCTTTGTTTCCACAGATCCCTATCGTGTGCCATGTTAGCAGTTAACTCCCAATAAGCTAGATCATTCTTTATTGTTTCTTTCCAACACTTTTGTGGTCGTCCTCTACCTCTTTTAATACTTTCCAAATTTAGTTTTTCTAACCTTCTTACAGGTTCTTCTTTTGATCTTCTTTCTATATGTCCAAACCATCTTAAACGATGTTCTCTCATTTTATCCTTTATTGGTGTCACTCCTAATTTGTTTCTAATAACCTCATTATGTATACGGTCTTTTCTTGTATGACCACTCATCCATCTCAACATCTTCATTTCTGTCACAGACATCTTTTGTACATCCATTTTAACCAACCAACATTAATTCTATGCATAACATCTCCATCAATTCTTCCATCACTCTTGAAAAATTGACCCTAGGTATTTAAAACTTTCCTTTTGGGGAATGCAATGTGTGCCAATTTTAATTTCCATGTCCTCTGAAGTAACCAAATGATCAAACTTACATTCCATATATTCTGTCTTCGTTCTACTAAGTCGGAGGCCTTTGCTTTCTAATGTTTCTCTCCATAGTTCCAATTTTCTATTAACTTTTTCCTTAGACTCCTCCACTAATACAATGTCATCTGCAAATAACATACACCAAGGTACTTCATCTTGAATATGTTTTGTTAACTCATCCATCACCATTATAAATAAGTATGGACTTAAAGTTGATCCTTGATGTAACCCAAATATTAACTTCAAAGAAGTCTGTCGTTCCTTCATGAGTACTCACACATGTTTTTGCACCATCATACATGTCTCTTATAAGGTTAATATATGTCAATGGGATACCTCTTTTTTCCAAAGTTCTTCAAAGAACCTCCCTCGGTACTCTATCATAAGCTTTTTCTAGATCAATAAATATCTTTATTTGTAGAAAAAAAGATAGAGCGTGTTGTGAAGATTGTAAGGTAATTCCAGGAAAAAGCTTAACCACCCAACATCGACTTTTAGTTATGGATTTACAAATAAAAAAATGGACAAAGAAGAAAAGAGTGCATCGAGCTATTCGGACTAAATGGTGGAACCTCAAAAGCGAGAAAGAAGATATATTTAAACAGAAAGACCTACAAGGAGATGTTTTGGAATTATTTTAGCACACCCTGTGTGATATGTGGAACAATATGGCTATACATATTAGGAAAGTGGCCAAAGATGTGTTAGGGGTATCTAAGGGAGGTGTACCGGCATAAAAAAAAGCTTAGTGGTGGAGTGAAGTAGTACAAAATAAAATCAAGGCAAAGAGGGCATGTTACAAATTACATTATGCTAAGAAAACTATTGAAACTTTAGAAGCTTATAAGAAAACAAAGAAGGAAGCGAAAAAGACCGTTAGTGAAGCCAAAGCTAAGATTTGGGAGGACTTATATAAAAAACTCAACTCAAAAGAGGGTGAAAGAGATATTTTTAGGATAGCTAGAGCTAGAGATAAGAAAACTAAAGATCTTAATTATGTTAGATGCATAAAAGACGAGGATGAAAAAATTCTAGTGGCAAATGATGATATAAGAAATAGATGGAAAAACTATTTTTATAATCTTTTTAATGAAAATAAAGATGTTAGTATTAGTTTAGGAGATTTAGCCAAGTCAGAAAAGTATATAAACCACAATTTCTACCGACGTATTCAAAAGAATGAAGTCAAAGAGGCTCTTAAATATATGAAGAGTGGTAAATCGGTAGGACCAGATAATATTCCTATAGAAGTTTGGAAAATACTAGGAGAAATAGGAATCACTTGGCTCATAAGACTATTTAATGAAATATGGAAAAACCAAAAGATGCCCGAGGAATGGAGAGCAAGTACACTTATACCCGTATATAAGAACAAGGGAGACATTCAAAATTGTGCGAATTATCGAGGTATCAAGTTAATGAGTCATACTATGAAATTATGGGAAAGAATTATCGAACGTAGGTTAAGACAAGTATCAAGTACAACAGAGAACCAATTTGGATTTATGCCAGGTAGATCTACTATTGAAGCGATTCACCTTTTGAGACGTCTTATGGAACATTTTAGAGCAAAAAAGAACTTATAAGTAATTAAATGTTCATCTCGTTTTTTGAAGATTTTATTGACTATAAAGAGATCAAATGCCATAGCAAAATTTAAAATCTCCCTACCTTCCTCGTTTATATCCCCAAAACCAAAGTTTTCATGAATCCCTTGATATCCTAGTGCCTCTTTACTTACATGTCCATTTAAATCTCCTCCTAAACAAATCATCTCCCTTTGTGGAATCTTTTGAAACACCTTATCTAACTCTTCCCAAAAAACAGTCTTTATACTATCTTTTAGTCCTACTTGGGGTGCGTAAGCACAAACTATATTCAAAATCTCTGCTCCTAACACTAATTTCAATGTCATGATTTGGTCACCATATTGTTGTATGTCTACTACACTCTCCTTTAAATCTTTATTTATGATAATACCAACTCCGTTTCGAGCCTTTTCTTTACCTGAGTACCATAATTTAAAACCTGTATCATTTATCTTCTTTGCTTTTCTCCAACCCATTTTGTCTCTTGGAAACATAGAATATGAATCTTTCTCCGAATCATAGTATCTACCACCTCCATTAGCTTACCCGATAATGTTCCGATATTCCAAGAACCAATACGAATCTTATTATCTAGTTAATGAGACATTCAGAATTATACAAATTATCGGGGTATCAAGTTAGTCATACTATGGAATTGTGGGAAAGAATTATCAAACGTAGGTTAAGACAAGTATCGAGTACAACAGAGAACCAATTTGGATTCATGCCAGGTAGATCTACTATTGCAGTGATTCACCTTTTGATACGTCTTATGAAACATTTTAGAGCAAAAATGAAAGACCTTCACATGATATTTATTGATCTAGAAAAAGCTTACGAAAGGGTATCAAGGGAGGTTCTTTGGAGAACCTTGAGAAAAAGAGGTATCCCATTGACATGCATAAACCTTATAAGAGACATGTATGATGGTGCAAAAACATGTGTGAGGACTCATGAAGGAATGACATACTTCTTTGAAGTTAATATTGGGTTACATCAAGGATCAACTTTAAGTCCATACTTATTTATAATGGTGATTATTTTAAGTTCATACTTATTTATAACGGTGATTGATGAGTTAACAAAACATATTCAACATTAAGTACCTTGGTGTATGTTATTTGCAGATGACATTGTATTAGTAGAGGAGTCTACGAAAAACGTTAATAGAAAATTAGAACTATGAAGAGAAACATTAGAAAGTAAAGACTTCCAATTTAGTAGAACAAAGACATAATACATAGAATGTAAGTTTGATCATTTGGTTACTTCAAAGGACATAGAAATTAAAATTGGCACACATTGCATCCAACAAAAGAAAGTTTTAAATACCTAAGGTCAATTTTTCAGAGTCATGAAGAATTGATGAAGACGTTACGCATAGAATTAATGCTAGTTGGTTAAAATGGAGAGCAGCATCAAGTATTATTTGTGATAAGAAGATACCATTAATGTTAAAAGTTTAATATTATAGAGCAACAATTAGACCTGTCTTGTTTTATGATTCTAAGTGTTGGGCAGTTAATCATCGACATGTATAAAAGATGTTTGTGACAGAAATGAAGATGTGGAGATGGATGAGTGGTCATACAAGAAAAGACTGTATACATAATGAGGTTAATAGAAATAAATTATGTGTGGTACCAATAGAGGATAAAATGAGAGAATATCGTTTAAGGTGATTTGGACATATAGAAAGAAGATCAAAAGAAGAACCTGTTAGAAGGTATGAAAAACTAAATTTTGAAAGTATTAAAAGAGGTAGAAGACGACCACAAAAGTGTTGGAAAGAAACAATAAAGAATGATCTAGCTTATTGTGAGTTAACTACTAACATGGCACATGATAGGGCTTAAAGGAAACAAAGAATCCATGTAGTCAACCCAGTCTAGTATGGGAAAAGGCTTAGTTGTTGTTGTTGATGTACAATTATGGCGCAAAAGACTAGGCCATTTAAATGTTCAAATATTGAGAATTTCTCTTTCAAATACTATATTCTTAACAAAATGCATCTTCCATTTCCAAACAAAACAAATGTCATAAGTACACCTTTTAAAATTCTACACTTTTTAATTAGTATTGTGTTTATATTTATTTGTGTAAATTTATCTTTTTATTATATTTTTTTGTAGTGGCATACCTGTACCCTAGTTTTTAAAAATGTACACCCCATACCCATACCCATATCCATGCAACATGGATGTTTACCCAAATTTTGCTTTATAGGAATTCTTTAGAATTGCTTTTGATTTTTAATGATTTTTTCTATTTTTCTGATTTTAAAATATTTGTAAAAATATTTGCGATACGATACACCTGTTTCATAGAAAAATACGATACATGTTATGATACGATACAAACAATACTGCTAATATCTATACTTGTGTTAAAAATCTTATAGAAATAATTTTTCTATCTATTTTTTATATCATCATTTGCTACTAGAATCTTCTCATCAACATCTTTGATGCATCTAACAAAAATATAATCCTTAATTTTTTTCATCTCTAGCCTTAGCTATCCTAAAAATATCTCTTTCATCTTCTTTTGATTTAAAGTTCTTATATAAATCCTTCTAAATTTTAGTTTTTACTTTACTTACGGCTGGTTTTGCTTTTTCTTTGCTTTTTATAAGCCTCTCAAGTTTCACTAGTCTTCTTGGCAAAATAAAATTTGTAATATATCATCTTTGTCTTAATTTTATCTTATACCACTTCACTCCACCACCAAGCTTTTTTTTGGTGTCGGTACGCTTCTCTTAGATTCACCTAACATATATCTTGCAACTTTCCTAATAGTACAGCTCTATTGTTCCACATATCACAAGATTGTACTTATATAATTCTACGTATCTCCTCAAAGAACTTTCTATCTAAGTACATGTTCTTTCTCACTTTTGAGGTTCTACCATTTAGTCCAAATAGCTCTATGCATTCTTTTCTTTTGTATCAATTTTTTTACCAAAAAATCCATAACTAAAAATCGATATTAGGTAGATAAGCTTTTTCTTTAAATTACCCTACAATGTTTACAACACAATCTATATTTTTTTCTACAAACAAAATAATCACTTTGTGTTTGTGACAACACTCTTATAAGTAATTAAATGTTCAATCTCATTTTTTTAAATAGTATTAGATATAAAAAGATAATATACCATAACAAAATTTAAAATCTTCCTATCTTTCTCATTTAAATCTACAAAACCATAGTTTTCATAAATACCTCAATATCTTAATGCCTCTTTACCGACATGTTCATTTAAATCCCTTCTCAAACAAATCATCTCCCTTTGTACAATTCTTTGAATTACCTTATATAACTCCTTCCAAAATACTTTATTTATACTATCTTCTAGTCGTACTTGAGATGTATATCCACAAACTATATTCAAAGTCTCTACTCCTAACACTAATTTCAACATAATAATTTGGTCCCCGTATCATTGTATATCCACTACACTATCCTTTAAATCTTTATTTATAAGAATACCAACTCTATTTCAAGTCTCTTCTTTTCTTAAGTACCATAATTTAAAACTTGTATTCTCAATCTCCTTTTTGTCTCTTATAAATATAAGATATGAATCTTTCTCCAAATCATAGTATCTACCACCTTCATTAACTTGTCAGTAAATGTTTTGATATTCTAAGTACCAATACGAATCTTATTATCTAAGACTAGATTTTTTACTCCCATATTTGTCCATCCTGAAAATGCAGAAACCCTCTCTTCAATTTGTTACTACATTCGGACGATAATGTAGCAGGACTAACTTCTTTACCCATGCTCGTTCATGATATAAAACCTTCTCTGTCATTGATTCACTACATCCGAGCTTAACATTCCAACGTAATGCTCATAATTTGTAAAATCTATGATAGATAAATCTGATCAAATTTTATGCTAAGTAGTGTTATGTGTATCACCCCATATGTGTATCGTATTGTATCATGAGGAATCATGATATGATACACTATACTATATCATAAAACATAGTGTATCGGCATGTATCATGATATACAAGTCGTAACACCTGATAAGGCTTGTATTACCTATATCATATGATATGCCCTATTTTTAGAAAAATCATCCCCTTCCTTGATTGGAATGAGCAAAAATTGATCTCATCTTCTCTCTCTTGGTAAGAGAGACTTCTTATCTTAAAAGGTGACCTCCCAAAAATAAGCAGTTTCTAAAATTCTCACGAATGAGAGGGGCAATTTCTTTCAGCAACTTACCAATTAGGCACAACACGTCTTTGCCCGAGTTTGGCAACTCCAAGAACAACTCAATACCTTCCCAACCGAGCCATAAGGAAACTAGTATAACTTGAAATAGTTCTTCATTTTTATTGATTTTTTTGTTTTTTATTTTAAAGTATTTAAAAAAAATTATGATATGATACACCTGTCTCATAGAGAAAAACGATACACGATATGATATAGTACAAACAACAATTAGTACAAACAACAATGGTTGAAAGCCTAATACAACCCTCCTTTATTTGGGCTTGGGACTAGTCATACAAGAGTGACCCCTTATATAGGTAAAATTCATCGAAGAAGAAACAAAATATTTATAATCATTCAAAGAAGTACTAGGACAAGGACCCCAAAGTGTCAAACATCATAATGCACTAACTCAAAAGGTTTAGATGCTCTAGACTCACTACATAGAAAGGAGACTCTGTGATGTTTTGCGTTTTCGCACAGAGTACACTAGAAGACTATATTATTGGATTCAAGAAGGATTCCTGGAACTACATTCCTGATCTTTTATAGTCGCAGATAGCCCAATCAGTTATGCAATAACTTGATTTCTTCTTCGATTGTCGTAGCTGAAAAACCACTAGCTGAAAAGACCACTCACCAATGGTATGTAAAGCCCTTTTCTTTGAGAAAAACCACTACAGTTTGAGATTCTTTGAGGATGTAAAGCCCTTTTCTCAAGCTATCATAACCAATGTTGTAAAAATTGTATTGTATCGAATGATACGATTTTATCGCATATCGTATGCATATACAATATGATACGATACAGGCACAAGTATTATTATACGATTTATCGTGATGTATCGTATGATACGGGATTGTATCGTGCCATATCATATAATACACCCCGTATCGTAAGAGTTGACGCTAGTTTTTCAGGTATAAATTCCAAAAATTTGAAGTTGCGGAAATCATTTCTGTTTCTTCCCCAAACCCGTTTTCAAGCCATTACCATCCTCCCAAATCTTTTTTTATCCTTGTTCTTGTTGATTTCATGATTTATTTATAAGATTCTTAAGTGTTTCATCCAATTCAACTCCTCATCTGTAAGGCTTTTGTCAAATCTATTGCATAATACCCTTTTCCTTTTGCATTCTATTTCTACCTGATTATTCACTTGAAAAATTTGGAGGTTTTATAGATTCTATGACTGTTAACCTCTAAAAAGTCTTTGTCCACTCTCGTCTTAATGGCTTTTGATTGGGTCGATAAAAAATAAAAATATTATACCTTAGTGTACGAAGGCAATAGGCTTGTGAACAAGTACATATTTTGCAATGTAGTAAAGCATGGTGGTATTTCTCGTATGAAATACCATTTTACGAAAACCAAAAAGGATGCTAGTGCTTGTTCTCAAGTTCTCAAAACAGTGAAGTACGAGATTAAGTAGGTATTAGAGGCTTCGAAGGAGAAGAAGAGATTAAGAGTGAGAAAGAGGGCAAAAATTGGTGGTTAGACTTATAATATGTCACACTCATTTAAAGATGTTTCTGAAGAATATATAGTGATGAATTTCATGATATAGTAGCAATAGAGTTGACTCTTGTTTCACTACAAGAGCTCCTACTCGTCTGATGCCTACGAGGGGTACTAGAGGAGGAGCTAGAGCCAAAGGTAGTGGGATGCCTTCATTTTTTCTCCCACGTACGACTTGTAGAGCTCAACCAAGTATTAGATCAACTATGGCTTTAAAGAAGATAATTGAAAAGTAGATTTGGCGTGGATCAAATTTTTTTATGAAAATTGTCTCCCTTTAAATGTTGTAAACTCATTTTCTTTTCAAAGTATGGTGGATGCTATTGCAAGTGTGGGATCAGGTTATAGAGTCCCTACTTATCATGCTTTGAGGGGCACATTACTGTAAAAAGGGGTTGATATTGTTAATGCATGGAGTTCTGAATTTAGAGTCATAAAAGGATATGGGATGTTCTATTATGGTTGAACGTAGGCCTTTGGTGAACTTTATGGTCTATTGTCTCAAAAGGACATTGTTTTTTAAATCATATGACTTGTCCCATATTGATAAAACTGGGAATAATTTAGTTCCTATTTTTAAGTAAGTTGTTGAGCATGTAGGTGTTCCAAATATTGTTCAATTCATTATTGATAATGCTCTAAATTTTAGAGTAGTTGGTAAGATGCTTGAGGTAAACCATTAATCCTTAGTATGGACTCTATATGTTGCACATTGCATAGACTTAATGCTTGAATATTGAGTGCAATGAATGAAATAAGAGGGACTATAGATACATGCAAAAATATCACAAAGTTTATTTATAATCATTCTTTTGTATTGCATTTGATGTGAATCCATTCAGATGGAAGAGAATTTATTAGGCCTTCATTGACAAGATTTGCTACGAATGTCATTACCGTATTTTCAATGCATTGAAAAATTTGTTTGCATCTCATAAATGGGGCTCTATTAGTTGGTCTAGAAAGAGGGAGGGGATTGTTGTAGTAGATGTTTTCAGTGCTGACTTTTGAGAAACTACTACTACTAACTACAACTAAGCCTTTTCTCATACTAGATGGGGTCAGCTACATGGATTCTTTGTTTTTTTTTTTGTAGAATCCATGTTAAGTCCGACAAAGTTTTACGCTGGCTGTCAGAAGCCTAACACAACCCTCCTCCTTTTTCCGGGCTTGGGACCGGCCATGAAAGGGTGATTCCTTACATAGGCGGAGTTTTTGAGAAAATTATAACAAATTTTTTTATGATGATTGTATCTTTAGTTAAGGTAATAAGGATGGTGGACAGTGAAGATAGGTCTCGTATGTCTTATATATGTGATGCTATGGATAATGACAAATTGGAAATACAAGCAAACCTTGACCGCAAGAAGTCAATTCTAAAAAGGGTTTGAAAGATAATTTATACATGTTGAAACTGCCAAATGCATAATGATTTGCATGTTGCTGCATATTTTTTTTACTCTTATATTCGATTTAAACTTTATAGAGGACAAAAAAGTGAAAAAGAGTGTATTGAATACAATTAACCTTGTACAAGATTCATCTAATCATTACAATATCCATTTAGAGTTAAGCAAATATATAGTGTAGGAGATTTTGGAAGCCAATTGCAATCTAACTCCGCTCTAAAATATGATCAGGTATTATGTGTTTTTATTTATATTCATTTAAGTTATCAATTGATTGACTTAGAGTGTTCGTTATTAATCATTATTGTGTTTTATTTCAGATGAATATTGGGCTCGCTTTGGTGTAGATACACCGAACTTACCAAGGTTTACTCAACGTATATTGAACCAAACATGCAATTTAAGTAGGTGCGAGAGAAATTGGAGTTTTTTTAACGCATTCACACGAGAAAGAAAAACAAACTGAAGCACGCTCGACTGCGTGATTTGGTATACGTTGCCTATAACATGAAGTTAAAGCAAATGTAACAATTTTAAAATATATATTGTTGTTGCCTAGTTCTTTTTTTATTAATGTGACTATATTGCATTTGATATTCTTTATAATTTGAATATTCTTTCTTTACATACAAATGCAAAAAGATGCAAGGGCAAGAAATGTATCATATTACCTATTGAGCTACGAAAATATTGATATTGTTATGATTGGGTCGAAGAGAATGAGCTCTCATCAATTTAGAGGATGAAAACTAGAAGACACGGTAAGCCGAAGCAAAACTTAGAATTAGGGATGATGAAAATGACGGTATTGGATGGGCGGATCTAATTATGGAGGAAGAGGGAGGAGATGATGATTATGGTGATCATGACCATGTCGATTACAATATATTTGTTGATTATGATCCACGTTGTGGATGATTGTAATTTGTTTTAACTTTTAATTGTAACTTTGTAATGTTCTGGTCTTGATGAATGTAAGTTGTAACTTTGTAACTTTGTTGTTTATTAATTAAATGTATTCAATATTCACGTTATGTAATGGATCCTTGTTTATTATGAGATGTTATTTAACTTTATGATTCTCTTCTCACAATCGGCTTCAAATCAAGCTTTTTTGGATTCGATTTTGTTTAATATTCATTATGTTATATATGTTTTGTTTATTAATTTTAATTTTTATATTTTTCTTTTGAATTTATATATATATATATTTATTTATTTATTTTTTATCAACAAATGAAAATTTGCACCGTATCGTACCATACCATATGATACGGTACGATACAGGCATATCGATGTCCAATGCAATGCGGTTTTTACAACATTGATCATAACCAAAATTCTTTCCCATCTTCAAATATTGGAATACACAACCACAGAAGAGGAGAGAAGATTATAAAACAATGTAGGTTGTTTGTCAAAGAGTTTATAGATAATAAATTCATAGGAAAACTAAGAACTTGGAAACGAGAAGTTAGATTGAAAAATATAGTTTCACATTTCCTTTTCCAATCATTGAAGTATGAGAACCATCAACAAGTTTGATTGGCTCTCTCCTACGAATAAATTAATAGTTAGAAAATCAATTCTTGTCTCTAAACATATGGTCAGTAGCTCACGAATCGACAACCTATATTCTCATAACAGAAATGGTTGGATTACCAGTCACCATAAAAGAAGTATAAGCTATTATAGTTTAGGATTCTAAATTATATGTTTGTTCTCCAAGTCGTGATTCTAGACCTATACATTTCATAACTCTCTTATAGTATTTATATATATGCCCTTTTTAATGGTTCCTCCATAGTATTAGTATAGTATACCTTATTCTTTATAGCATTAGGCTTACCAATTAAATTTGTTCCTTTGTGTCAACTTTTACAGCAATGAGAGTACCTTAATTTATCTTTTTTATCACTAGATATGGTGCCATAACCCCTGCCTCGATTACCATATCCTCCTATTTATTGGTTCTGATTTCCTTCCCAAAACGCAATCTTTTGTGTATTCGTCGTATCCTCTTTTTCAAGTCATCTTCTATCTTCCTCTATCAGAAGTAAAAAATAAATTGTGCGTAATGAAGATAAGTCTTATCTTCCAAGATTGTTGACCTTGACTATCTCATAATCTGAAGATACTCCCATCAAATACTTTCATTTTTATGCTTCTTCATTCCTTTCTTTTGAACACATAATACATTTGATATACATAAAAAAAATTGTGATTTATCTCATAGGCCATGCAGTTCCACATAGTACTCACTTATTGTCCAACCTCTTTGTCTTTATTTTTATATTTTTTTTAATATCTCTTAACCACATTTTTCTCCTTGAATAAGCTTCATAAACAACCTTTCAAATTTCTGCAACAGATTCTAAATATATAAAATAAAAGTTTTGCCTGTTGATGACACCATCAATTACTCTCATCTGGACATTGTTGTTCGCCTATAAGAAACTCCCATCTTGCTACAGTAAGAGCTACTAACTCAATAGATCTTAGTCAATGAAGATAATTTCTACTATCAAGTTTAATATTGGAGATCTTAAAATGTTCATCTTTTCTCCTACCTATCCTTCAAACATTTGATATGATGCATCTAGGGTCTTACCTTTATCGACCATCCTCTCCCTTTTTTTGATTCTTCAACAAGGGGATGTAATTTAAATCATTTTTATAACCTGAAAATGTACCAAATCTGTAGCAGCTTGTATCTTCTTTTAGGAGACTGCTACATTCAATCATGAACACCTAGGATATCAAAATAGGATGATGGAAATCAGGGACCCACGCTCTAGATAGCTCTGATATCATGTCGAAATCAACAAATTTATTGGTAAAAATCAACAAGTATGCAATACACAGAAGAAGAGAGACAAAAAACTATTGATCTCTCTTAAGTTTTTATTAGGATTAGTAATTTGTTTACAGCACATATGCAAAGATCTTTATTACTTAAAAGACAAAAGTAGCATTAATTAACACACATTGGATTGGATCAGATTCATCCAAATCTGATCCACACATTTAACTCCTCAACATAAACCTCTCAAAGGTGAGGCACGGAAAAGGCAAACCCTCAAACATTCCATCCATACAAGATGTGACTCAACTCTGGAAATCAATTACAAGCACTTCAATTATATTCGATGCCTTAAATTCAACACTAGAAAATTTATCTGTCATCGTATGCTTGTTTAGAGGTCCAAGTCCTTTTTTATACATGTTAAACTTTAATGGCAGATGCAAGTATTGATTATGGACTGCATCAAATTATTTAGCCATTTCTCCTTCTTTGGGCACAAGCAAACTATTATTCTTGTCCAGCAATTGCATCTCATAGCCACCTTTTGCTTTTTCATATGGACTTTCTCTTTTGTAACCCTACTCTTCAATATCGCACAAAATATCTCTCCTCTAGCTTTTTCTATTTGCATATTTTCGTATAGTAAACACTCACAAGCTAATATATCAATTACAAAATGTATACGCTTAATCGTATGATTCAAACTCCATGCAATGGAGGGTATAAGATTAAAGACAGTTGGAATACACCTTTTCTGCTCTCCTTTTTTATCATGTGTAAAGAAGGCTTCTTAACTAGCATGCTTAAATTAAAAAAAGAAATAAAACGACTCACATAATAAATTGTTAATTACCAAAGATTGTTAAGTTTACAAGCTCGCTAAAAACATACAAAAACATACACAAAAAAATGACAAGGTTATGTAGGCTTTTCTTTACATCAGAATATAGCAATATTAAAATCAAAATGAGAACCTGTAAGGGAAAACACATACTATCCATCCACTTTCAACAACCATCCAAAAAGCAATCCCACCATTTCTACAGTCTATAAGGGAAAACGTTATCACCCCACCATGGCATCGGTGAAGCGGCGGCATGGCTCCATTGCTTGTCGCGTAAAGCACGATCCAGCAACACTGGCTTCACTCGAAGTAGAACAACTTGTCATCTTCTGTCGTTCCCTTGACTTCTAGAAGTATGAAGCTAAATTTCTGCACATACTCATGCAGAGTATTTGTGCATTTGAGTTTGGATATAAGCTCTTTGGCTCTATGGCCACAATTCGTAGGAGTGAACTACTTCCTAAGTTCACTGCGGAAACCTTTCCAAGTCGTGGGAAGTGGGGTACCACCACTGGTGGCTGCGTCCTCTAAGGTACGCCACCATAACTTTGCATCGTCTCTTAGAAAGACGGTAGCCACTAGTACTCTACAGTTTTCGGCTACTTGGGATACGTCCAAGTATCGCTGCAAATCCCATAGGAAGTTTTTTAAGACTTTCCTATCTCTAACACCACTAAAAGGTATCGGTTCAGGGATTTTTACTTTCGAACTGTCCAAGTTAAGAGTGTGTGTCGTTTCACGCAAACCTATGGGAGAAACCGGAGTATGAAGTGGGGTTCCTGTTTCAATGTCGGGTTGCTTTTGAAGTCTAGCAACCTGTACGGCCAATTGGTTCTGGTTGGCCGCTCTCATCGAATCTTGGCTGGCTTATAATGCCTCCATTCTCTACAGCAAGATGGTCATGATGTCATCATCTTCAGTCCGTTGATAAGGACTGGCTTCTTCTCCAGCTGCTCTCCTGGTCTTCGGCATGTTTATATTATAATTTTTGAGTTCTAAGGCAGACACAACAAAACAACAGTCCGAACCGAACCAAAATACAGACTAAGCAGAAAAATCTCTGCAACCTAAACAGATGAATTCTGACCTAACTTCAGACTCTTCCAAAACCTTGTACAGACACCAAAACAAAACCTTGTACAGACACCAAAACTGAAATCCCTTATATCTGACAATTTCCTAATATTTAATACACCGTTACCTGTATCACCCCGTATCGTACGATACAAAGCATATCAATACCATACAACTAATGTATCACATAGTGTAAACTTATCAACCCATATCGTGCGATACCGGTCGTATCACATGATACGGAGCATATCGTGTCATACCTGAGATACACTCTTAGTTATTATTTATAGAGTTTGAATGATAGAAGTTATTAATTGTTAGAGTCCCAAACACACATTTATTAATTCTTGGAATTTCAAGAGTAGGAGTTATTACCTCTTAGAGTTCCAAGCATAGCTTTATTCATGGTATTAGTTATTATTTATAGAGTTTGAATCATAGGAATTATTAATTGTTATAGTCTCAAGCAGTGTTGTTCGATGTGTATCGTATCGTGTATCGTTTTGGTTCACAATATGATATGTCATATTATATCGTTCTTTATCGTAATTTAATATTAAAAATTTGGTAAAATTCCAAAAAATAAAAAAAACAAGAAAAAAATGATAATTAAAAACAATTCATATATGCAAAAATTTAGTACATATTCATCATTCACCATTAAATAATTAAAAAAAATTATATGTTTTGAAGCAAAATCCTTAGAAAAGTTATAACTTTCATAATTTAAAAAAATACAACTTTCATAATTAAAAAATACATTTACACATAGTAATCAGGATTAGTGTTGTTTATATCGCACCGTATCGTACGGTATGATACAGTATAATATGTATCGATACCATAACCTATATCATAAGATATAGGTTATCGTGCCGTATCGTACGATACGGGACGAACGATACGCCCAAGGACCCTATAAAGGATCTCTAGCCAAACAGAAACCCGCTTTTTTGCGGGTTTTTGTAATTTTTTAAGAGCGTTTTGAGGCATCTTCCGATAGTTCTCCCCCTCCTTGGTATTCAAGGCTCACAAAAAAGTGCTCTATGGTATCTGTGCAAGCCTCTCAACTCGAATTTTGATATGTTTTGAGTGTTTTCTTGAATTTTTTTCTTTGTATTTGTTGTTTTTTGGTGTTATTTACATTTTTCTTTTTTTGAATGACAAAATATGAAGTTATTAAGTGTGTGGATATGATTTTTATTGCATTTATGAAGTGTAAGACACTCTTGTAAACACCCTAAATCAAATTTTTTTCAAAAACCCCCAATTTTGAAAGCCTAAATGATTTAAAACCTTTTGCTTTAAAATGAAGATTTTAAATCTTTTTAAAGGTTTCAAATTAAAGGTTTTAAATTAAAGTTAAAGGGATAAGGCCCAGAGGATATGAACGCATTAGGCGAACAGGTGGGGCCCACTTCAAGCCAGGATCGAGCTCACGAAGGATAAGCTCGGAAGCAAGGGAGTGGACCACGTCTAAGCATATCTTCATAAAAAAAATCAAATCAAATAAGCCAGCATGAAGGCAACTCGAGTTGTGTATTAAATCAAATCAAGAACTTGTTTGAATCAAATGCAACCTTTTGATAAGGATTGGCCGACTTTTGCAAGATGGAATAGATTGAATCTTGGGCTGATTTCAAAGATTTATCAAGCCACATCCAGCCCATTTACCAAGTTTACATCAAGCAAGGAAGGACGAGCCACAAAGGAGGATGATCAAGGCCTTGAATCAAGCTTAGCCAAGTGCATTCAAGTCAAAACGGCTAGGACAAAAAGCACACGACTCAAGCTCAAACCAGCCCACATGGGGTTGATCCACCTTTGACCATGAAGGACAACTTGACCACGTGAAATGGAAGGCCTTGGGGCTGGGTTTTGACCTTGGATCACCCGCCCTAAGGAAGGGCCTAGAAGACCCACCCTGACCTATAAATTGAGGCCAAGGGTGGGGAGTGGGAGTTCATCTTGGGGAGGCCATCAAGGGTGTTGCACTTTGAGAGTTTTGTGAGAGTTTGAGTGCTGCTAGGGAAGAGTTTAGAGAGGGAAGGGAGTGTAGGATCTAGGCCAAGGCTTAGAGACAGTGTGAGTGATCAATCAAAAGGGAGAAAGGGACAAAGTGAAGGCCGGCCACTACCTTGGAGGCCGATCATTGTGTAAGTCCGGGTAAATGCTGCTCTAACTTGTTTCTTCCACATATCTTCTTCATATTCAATTCAAAAGGTGTTGTATTAATGGAGCTTTGTCTCCCTCCATGATGTAATAGAAGTAGATGTTCTGAAATTTCCCTTTCTTTTGATTATGTACTCTATGTGTTTAAGTTCTTGATTCTACCTCTCTATATTCTATAAACACTCTATATTCTCTAATCTCCTCTATGCTTAAGCTATTAAGTATATTTCAATTCATTTCCCTTCAACAATTTAATTCGTGATGTTGTGTTGTTACAATTTTAATTCGTGTGAGTTTACATCACGCATGTTATAAAAACCTGAAATCTGGTTTTTCATTATCTTTGCATACGTCGATTGCTTGATTTTTAATTCACGAACCTCTAATCCAATTATTCCGAAACTTTGCACACTTATTCTACACACATAGGCCCACTCCTAATAAAATTTGTAAAAATTTTAGGGCCGTGCAACATTGTAATTAAAACTTTGAAAATTAGGAAAGTTTTTGTAAACTATCTGTCCAACCAGTTTTCTTGCAACAGATTCTAGGTATTCATCTCATAACTCTGTCTGTGAGTTTCCAAAATCGATGATTTTTGGTTTATTGAAAAGTTGACTTCCATAACTTTCCAGCAAGATCAAATTCATTAAATTTAGAACTCTGAGCACCGAGATACAGGCTCATCTTTGAGTCTCTATATTTCTATGATAGAACAGTTCTGAGTGCCTGAGCAAAGAGGCATTTCCCAGATTTAATTCTGCAACACCACAACTCCAAATCACAATCTTAAAGATGTCCCAGACTCTCCACATCTCAGGCGTAGTCTTATAAAATTTTGATGATTTTTGAAGATCTGAAAGACATTCAAAAGGATTCGGGAAACAAGTCCTGAAAATAGAGTTTTCTGTTTTTTAGAACTTGTTCATTTTGAAACTTGAAATCAATGCACTTGTTTTTCATTCTCAAACACCTTTGCTTTCACGTGAATTTGGAAGTCTCACCTATCTAGTTGGAATCCCTAAGCGCTTAGACTGACCCTTGAGCATCGGTTCAAGAAGGTCTAATGCGAAAAGAGCCCGCTTAGCCACAATCGCCTGTCAGATTTAACTTTTGCTAGTTTTTAGAAAACTAGCTGGCACGCTCGCGCATCAAGCAGAGTTAAAATCTTATTTCAAGTCTCTACATAGGCTTGGAGTGAAAATTTCATGTCTACAACTCTATTTGAGTGTTATGTACAGATTTGGGATTTATGAAGTGCTTTTATTTTCGGGTTTTTTATGGAATTGAAGTGCTCAATGGAGATGACAGAAAGGGATGTTAGAGACTCCCAATCTCGGTTTGATGATCCGGCATGACAGTGGGGTATAACAGTTAAGGGTTCTAGATTAAAGATCAAATGTTTGTTTTGTGAGAAGGTAGTTACTGGTGGAATTTTACGATTGGAGCACCACCTCGCAAGGACTAGGAAGGAAGTTGCTCCTTATACGAGCAGAGTTAGAAGTTTGCCAGAAAGGACTACATGGTAATGTCTTCAGATGATTGAGAGCACACAAGAGAGGAGACAACAAAAAGATGATTTAGGGATGTTTGAGGAAGCTGATGATGATGCTATTGGATTCACTGATAGTATTCCTTAAGATGCTAGAATAGAGATTAGTAGTAGTAGTTCTCTACCACTAAAAAGGAGAAATAGGGTTGTTGAAGATTTTGCAGGTGGAAGTGATAGAAGAGAAAGCTCAAGAAAGAGTAGAGGAAGAGTTGCTTCTAGCATTCATTCATTTTTTTCTTCTAGCACTACACTTTGTGTTCAACCTAGAATTCGTACTGCTATGGTTTCAGAACAACTGCATGATCAGGCAGACCTTGTAGTGGGCAGATGGTTTTATGATACATGCATTTCATTTAACGCAGCAAATAGTTTTCATTTTCAAGCAATGACAGATGCAATTATTAATATTGGTCTAGGATACAAGATGCCCTCTTATCAGAAGTTGAGAGGAAAGATATTAGATAAGACTGTCATTGAAGTGCAAGAATATTGTTCGACTTTGAGAAAGTCATGAAATGACACAAGATACACTATCATGGTAGACGGATGGACAGATAGGCGATGAAGGACCTTGTTAAACTTTCTTATCTACTGTCCTAAAGGACTTATGTTTTTGAGCTACAGAAATCCTAAGGTAAGAGTTTGATAAGGTGATATGTGAGATTTGGCTAAAGAATGTAGTCCAATTGATTACAAATAATGCAACTAACAATAAAGCAACTACGAAGGAGTTAGCATATACTTAAAAGACTTTCTATTAGACACCATGCGCAACCCATTATTTAGATCTCATCCTTGAGAATATTGGTGAGATGGATGAGATAAAGACAGCAACTGAGTGTTGCCAAGATACCACCAAATTTATCTATAACCATGCCTTTGTATTATGTATAATGAGGAGATACACAGATGGTGCAAAGCTTCTTCGTATAGTTGCAACTTGGTTTGCAACTAATTTCTTATTTATAAAGAGTATTGTGAGACAGAAGCAAGCCTTTAAGAAAATGTTCTCCTCAGATGAGTGGCAATAATTTGCAGAGTTACCTCAAAATAGAAGAAAAAAAAAGTTGAATGAGATTTCAGAGACAAACTTCAGGAGTACATTTTGGAATGCATGTATTAGACTGTTGAGGATTACATGTCCTTTAGTAAAGGTTTTGAGATTGACTGATAGCGAGGATAAATCATCTATGGGCTACATTTATGAAGCCATCGATAGGGCAAAAGAAGCTATTAGAAATAATTTTAATGATAAAAAGAGAGATTATGTGCCCGTGTGGAAAATTATAGATAATAAATGGAACAAACAATTATCGCTTATTCATGCAATAACATATTATCTAAACCCAGCATTCAGGTACCCAACAAGCTTCAAAAGGGATGGTGAGGTTAATCGAGACATCACAGATTATATAAATAGATTAGTCCCTTATGAGAGCAGAGTAGATAATATACATCGAGAGATGGAGATCTATGATAATACTCTTCACTTAATGGGTTTGCATGTAGCAATTCGCAACCGCACTAATATGCGCCCAAGTAAATTATTTATCTTTGTATTTAAGTTTCTTAAATCTTATATTATTATGGATTAAGTCTCTAATATTTGTCTTTTTCTACAGATATTTGGTAGAATAGGTTTGAAGTGATTGTCCAAACCTTAGAGATTTTGCAGTAAGAGTTCTGAGTCAAACCTATAGTGCAACTGGTTGTGAAAGGAATTAGAGTGTCTTTGAACACATCCATATAAAAAAGCGCAACAGGTTGGAACATAAGCAACTAAATTACTTAGTTTTCATTCGTTGTAACATGCGGCTTCGCGAAAAGTAATCTTTTATTAGTTAGTACTTAAATATTCAATTCAATATATTGTTTGACTTCAATTGTTAATGTTATTTACTAATTACTAATCTTTCTTTCTTATAAGCAATTGAAAAAGGTAAATAGAGAAGAAAGTCAATTTGATCCAATAAGTTTGGATAATTTTGATATATTAGAAGACTACATTATAGAAAATAGCGAAGAAAATGCCATCCTAACTGAAGAAGACATTACATGGATTAATTTGGAAGGAGCGCAACAATATTATCAAGGAAATAAAGAATTTGATTTTGAAGCAGAAAGTGGTAAGGATCTTCAGCAAAGAGAAGAAGATTATTTAGTTGATGATCCTTATTACAATATGTAAATGTAAATGTATTTCATTTTTTGCTTTAAAATATGTAATTTGTTTTAATTATTCAATGGTGAATGATCAATATATACTAAACTTTGTATTATAAGAATTCTTTGCAATTATTAAAATTTTTCTATATTTTTCTTATTTTTTAGATTTTTTTAGATTTTTACTATTTTTTTAATATTAAAGTACGAAATGATACGATATGATACGCCCGTATCGTGGACCAAAATGATACACGATACGATATGCATCGAACAATACTGATCAGGATCATCAACTAAATAATCTTCATCCTCTCCTTATTAAAGATCCTTACTACCTTCTACTTTAAAATTAAAATCATCATTTCTTGATGAAATTGTTATTGCGCTCCTTCCAAATCAATCCCTGCAATGTCTTCATCAGTTAGGAATGTATTTGCTTCATTATCTTCCATAATCCACTCATCTAATATATCAAAATTATCCAAACTTATTGCATCAAATTAGTTTTCTTCCCTATTTAATTTTTGTAATTGCCTGCAAGAAAGAAAGATAAGTAATTAGTAAATAACATTAACAATTTAAGTAAAATAAAATATTGAATTAAATATTTAAGTTATAACTAATACCAGTGTTATCTGTATCGCATTGTATCGTACGATACGGTGCGATACGTATGAAGCCACGATATGATACAGCCAATAAAAAAAATCAAAAAATTGTTTTCAAATTTTTTTTGAGGGTTTTTGGCCTGTGTTCGCCTCTCTTCACTTCTCTCTAAGGCATCCTATGATATGCTCGTTTGAGATTGCAAGTTGCATGCATGTAACACGTAAATTCGGGTTAATTTATAAGAATTTTATTTAATAAGAATAAATAAGAATAATTTATAAACAAATAACAATTGTGTTGTTATCCTTTTTATTCCCAACTTTTAGGTATATTTCTGCTAGCAATTTCTAATTTAATGAAATCTAAAACAATGAAGAACAATTTAGTTGCCTCATTTCATTGAGTGTGCATTTCACACCTTCACTATTTTAGGGTTCACCTTACACGACTTTCATTGAGTTGAACATGACCAACGTATGTGAGACTTAGCTCAGCCTATGAAGTGAGATCAGAAGTAATCAGATTACCTTATTTTGACCCACAACAACCATCCATCATCCTTCTGCTTAAAACCACTTCAAGCATTACTTGAAAAGCAAGTTTCCAATAAGAGAAAAAGAGGATATCATCAAGTAACAATAACACATCACTCGATATCATAGACTCAATAATCAAAGAAATGGAGCACATCGTTTGGCTCACATATGAAAATGAGCAAATGTGCCAACTACATGTACAAAGATAATAGTTTGTAAGGAAGTTAGTCCTAGATAATAAAATTCGTATTGGTTCTTGAAATATCGGAACATTATCCGGTAAGTAAATAGAGGTGGTAGATACTATGATTCGGAGAAAGATTCATATTCTATGCTTACAAGAGACAAAGTAGGTTGGAGAAAAAGCAAAGGAAATTGAGGATATAGGTTTTAAATTATGGTACTAAAGAAAGAAAAAGGCTCGAAACGGAGTTGGTATTATCATAAATAAAGATTTAAAGGATAGTGTAGTACACTTACAATGATATGGTGAACAAATCATGATGTTTAAATTAGTGTTAGGAGCAGAAGTTTTGAATATAGTTTGTGCCTATGCACCCCAAGTAGGACTAGAAGATAGTATAAAGATAACTTTTTGGGAAGAGGTAGATAAAGTGATTCAAAGGATTCCACAAAGGAAGATGATTTGTTTAGGAGGAGACTTAAATGGACATATTGGTAAAGAGGCATTAGGATATCAAGGTATTCATGGAAACTTTGATTTTGGGGATATAAATGAGGAAGGTTGGGAGATTTTAAATTTTGCTATAGCATTTGATCTCTTTATAGTCAATACAATCTTCAAAAAATGAGATGAACATTTAATTACTTATAAGAGTGGCTTATCACAAACACAAATTGATTACTTTATTTGTAAAAAAAAAGATAGAACGTGTTGTAAAGATTGCAAAGTAATTCCATGAGAAAGCTTAATCACCCAACATCGACTTTTAGTTATGGATTTATAAATAAAAAATGAACAAAGAAGAAAAGAGTGCATCGAGCTATTCGGACTAAATGGTGGAACCTCAAAAGCGAGAAAGAAGATATATTTAAATAGAAAGTCCTTCAAGGAGATGCTTGGAATTATGTTGGTACACCTTGTGATATGTGGAACAATATGGCTATACATATTAAGAAAGTGGCGAAAGATGTGTTAGGTGTATCTAAGGGAGTTATACCGGCACAAAAAGAAGCTTGGTGGTGGAGTGAAGTAGTGCAAAATAAAATCAAGGCAAAGAGGGCATATTACAAATTACGTTATGCTAAGAAAACTAATGAAACTTTAGAGGCTTATAAGAAAGCAAAGAAGGAAGCGAAAAAGGCCGTCAATGAAGCAAAAGCTAAATTTTGGGAGGATTTATATAAAAAACTCAACTCAAAAGAGGGTGAAAGAGATATTTTTAGGATAGCTAGGGATAGAGATAAGAAAACTAAAGATCTTAATTATGTTAGATACATCAAAGACAATGATGAAAAAATTCTAGTGGTAAATGATGATATAAGAAATAGATAGAAAAACTATTTTTATATGCTTTTTAATGAAAATAAAGATGTTAGTATTAGCTTAAGAGAGTTAGCCACCTCATAAAAGTATATAAACCACAATTTCTACCGACGTATTCAAAAGAATGAAGTCAAAGACTCTTAAACATATGAAGGGTAGTAAATCGGTAGGACCAAAGAATATTCCTATAGAAGTTTGGAAAATACTAGGAGAAATAAGAATCACTTAGCTCACAAGACTATTTAATGTAATATGGAGAAACCAAAAGATGCCTGAGGAATGGAGACGAGTATACTTATACCATATACAAGAACAAGGGAGAGATTCAGAATTGTGTGAATTATTGAGGTATAAAGTTAATGAGCCATACTATGAAATTATGGGAAAGAATTATCGAACATAGGTTAAGACAAGTATAAGTACAGCAGAGAACCAATTTGGATTCATGCCAGGCAAATCTAGTGTTGAAGCGATTCACCTTTTGAGATGACTTATGGAACATTTTAGAGCAAAAAAGAAAGACTTTCACATGATATTTATTGATCTAGAAAAAGCTTACGATATGGTATCGAGAGAGGTTCTTTGGAGAACCTTAGAAAAAAAAGGTATCCCATTGATATACATTAACCTTATAAGAGACATGTCCGATAGTGCAAAAACATGTGTGAGGACTCATGAAGGAATGATAGACTTCTTTGAAGTTAATATTGGGTTACATTAAGGATCAACTTTAAGTCCATACTTATTTACAATGGTGAACATATTCAAGATGAAGTACCTTGGTGTATGTTATTTGTAGATGATATTGTGTTAGTGGAGGAGTATAAGGAAAAAGTTAATAGAAAATTGGAACTATGGAGAGAAACATTAGAAAGCAAAGGCCTCCAACTTAGTAGAACAAAGACACAATATATGGAATGTAATTTTGATCATTTGGTTACTTCAGAGGATATAGAAATTAAAATTGGCACACATTTATCCCCTAAAAGGAAAGTTTTAAATACCTAGGGTCAATTTTTCAAAGTGATAGAAGAATTGATCAAGATGTTATGCATAGAATTAATGCTGGTTGGTTAAAATGGAGAGGAGCATCAGGTATTCTTTGTGATAAGAAGATATCATTAAAGTTAAAAGGTAAATATTATAGAGCAGCAATTAGATCTACCATGTTTTATGGTTATGAGTGTTGGGTAGTTAATCAACATGTACAAAAAGATGTCTGTGATACAAATGAAGATGTTGAGATGGATGAATGGTCATAGAAGAAAAGACCGTATACATAATGAGATTATTAGAAACAAATTAGGAGTGGCACCAATAGAGGATAAAATGAGAGAATATCGTTTAAGATGGTTTGGACATATAGAAAGAAGATCAAAAGAAGAACCTATAAGAAAGTATGAAAAACTAAATTTGGAATGTATTAAAAGAGGTAAAAGACGACCACAAAAGTGTTGGAAAGAAACAATAAAGAATGATCATGGCACATGATAGAGCTCTGTGAAAACAAAGAATTCATGTAGCCGACCTCGTCTAGTATGGGAAAAGGCTTAGTTGTAATTGTAGTAGTAGTAGAGGAGTGGATTATGGAAGATAGCGAAGAAAATGCACTCCTAACTCAAGAAGGCATTGCATGGATTAATTTGAAAGGAGCGCAATAATATCATCAAGGAGATGAAGATTTTGATTTTGAAGTAGAAGTAGAAGGTGGTGAGAATCTTCAGCAAGGAGAAGATGAAGATTATTTAGTTGATGATCCTGATTACAATATGTAAATGTAAATGTATTTCATTTTTTGCTTCAAAATATGTAATTTTTTTAATTGTTCAATAGTGAATGATCAATATGTACTAAACTTTACATTATATGAATTCTTTGTAGTTATCATGTTTTTTCTAAATGTTTTTATTTTTTTGGATTTTTTTTTATTTTTTAAGATTTTATTAATTTTTTAATATTAAAGTACGATACGCTACGCATCAAAAAACACTAACTAATACAAGATTATCTCTGTCAAAGCCGCATGTTATAACGGATGAAAACTAAGTCATTAAGCTGCTTATGTTTCAACCTATTGTGTTTTTTTTGTGAATGTGTTTGACTTCAAAGACATTCCAAATCTTTTCATAACCTGTTGCACTAAAGGTTTGACTCAGAACTCTTACTGTAAAATCTCGAAGGTTTGAGCAATCACTTTCAAACCTATTCCACCAAAGAAAAAGATAAATATAAGAAAATCAATTCACAATAAATATAAGATTTAAGAAACCTAAATATTAAGATAAATAGTTTACCTTAGCGCATATTAGTGTGGTTGCGAATGGCTATAGCCAAGCCCATAAGTAAAGAGCATTATCGTAGATCTTCATCTCTCAATGTATAACATATGCTCTACTCTCATCAGGGACTAATGTGTTTATACAATCAATGATACCTCAATTTACCTCACCATTCTTTTTAAAGCTTGTAAAATAACTTAATGCTAGATTTAAGTAATAAGTTATTGCATGAATAGGCTAATACAATTGTTTGTTCCATATGTTATCTATAATGTTCCACACAGGCACATAATCCCTCTCTTTTTTTATTGAAATTACTTCTAATAGCTTCTTTTGCCCTATCATAAACATAGCACATAGATGATTTATGCTCGCTATCAACAAATCTCAAAATATTCACTAAAGGACATGTAATCATCAATAATCTTACACATGCATTCCAAAATATACTCCTAAAGACTGTCTTTAAAATTTCATTTAACTTTCCGTTTCTTTTATTTAGAGGCAACTCTACAAATTGGTGTCACTCATCTGAGAATAACATTGTCTTTAAGGCTTACTTTTGTTTCACAATACTTAGTACAAATAAGAAATTAGTTGCAAACCGAGTTGCAACTATACGAAATAGCTTTGCACCATCTGTATATCTCCTCATCATACATAATACAAAAGCATGGTTGTAGATAAATTTGGTGATATCTTGGCAACACTCAGTTGTTGCCTTTATCTCATTCATCTCACCAATATCTTCAAGGATGAGATCTAAACAATAGGTTGCACACGGTGTTCAATAGAAAGTCCCATAAGTATCTGCTAACTCCTTTTCAGTTGTTTTATAGTTAGGTGCAATATCTGTAATTAATTAGACTACATTCTCTAGTCCAACCTCAGATATCACCTTATCAAACTCTTACCTTAAGACCTCTACAATATGCTTCTCTTTTGACATATCTAGAGATCTCACAAACATAAGTCATTTAGGATAATAGATAAAAAGTTTAATAAAGTTTTTTCTCGTCTATCTATCTATTCGTCTACCATAATAGTACATAATGTATCCTTTCATAACTCTCTCAAAGTGGAACAATATTTTTGAACTTCAAGAACAATCTTATCTAATAATTTTTCTCTTATCTTTTAATAAAAAGGCATCTTATACCCTGAACTAATGTTAGCAATTCCATTTGCTATTGCTTGAAAATGAAAATTGTTTATTGCATTAAATGGAATGCATGCATCCTAAAACCATTTCCTCACTACAAGGTTTGCTTGCTCATGCAATTGCTTTGAAGTCATAACAGCATGAATTCCAGGTTGAGCATCATGTGTAGTGCTAGGAGGAAAAAATGATTGTATGCCAGAGTAAGCTCTTTCTCTACTCCTTCTACCACTTCTACTTACAACATCTTCTACAACCCTCTTTCTCGTAGTTAGTAGTCGAGAGCTACTATAACCAACCTTTGTCCTACCATCAAAAGGAATATTATCACCCAATCTAACATCATCATCCTCTTCCTCAAACATTTTTAAATCATCCTTTTATTGTTTCCTCTCAAGTATGTTCTCAATCATCTATAGACATTACTATTTAATAGCTTCTGACAATTTTCTAACTTTGCTTATGCAAGGAGCAACTTCTTTCCTAGTCCCTGCTACATGATTTTCAATCGTGAAATTCCACCACTAACCATCTTCTCACAAAACAAACATTTTATCTTCAATCAGTTTCCCTTAACTAGTGTACCCCACTGTCATGACGAATCATTGGACCGAGATTGGGAGTCCCTAACACCCCTTCCTGTCATCTCAATTGAACACTTCAATCTAATAAAAACCCTGAAAATAAAAGCACTTCATAAATCCCCAATCTTCACCTAACACTCAAATAGAGTGTCTCTCACTTCACGAATACAATAAAAATCATATCCGCGCACTTCACAACTTCATATATTGTCATTCAAAAACATAAAAATACAAATAACACCAAAAAATAACAAATATAAAGAAAAAAATTCTAAAAAACTCAAAAAGTATACCACAACCCGAGTTAGGAGCCTTCCACAAATATCGTAAATCACCTTGGGAGCCTTGAACACCTTGAGAGCCACCGTAGAACACCTTGAGAGCTTTCAACAGATGTCAGAAACCCGTAAGGACCTTTTATAAAGATCCCTGGTGCACAATACGGGTGATACGGGTTGTATCGTGCAACACAGGCTGTATTGCACGATACAACCTGATAACTTCATATGTATGATACGCAAGTGTGTATCGATACTTATCACACTGTATCGTACAATACGTATCGCACTGTATGATACGGTGCGATATGGATTACATTGGTCCCAAGCATATATTTATTAATGGTTAGGACTCCTAGGATAAAAGTTATTACCCGTTAGAGTCTCACGCAGGATCATGCAGGATTTATTTATGACAAAGTCTAAGTATGACTGTGTGAGTTATTATAGAACACATGCTCAAACCAAAAAATTATTGTGTGTTAATGTAGGTGCTTAATACCTTAACAAATAATTTAAATAAGTCACATACTACTGTTTTGATACAATTTTCAAATTTATCCTTACTAATTTTGATTCATAATAATCATTTAGAATTTTTCCTATTTTCTATTTTTGTTTATTTCTAAACTATTTTTAATTAAAAATTTATGATATAGTACGGTACAAAGTACAAACAACACTGATTTAACAAGTTTCCAGTGTAATGAAATGGGTCGGACTCTATCAAGAAGAAAGAATTTATTCAAACGCTTACCAATAAGAGGGGGACTTCAAGGTGCGCCCAAGAGAACCGCCAGCCCTGGGACTTCTTTTTTCTAATCAGGGTAGAAATAGATGAACGATCAGAAAACACAACATTGGACCCAGGTTTGGAGCAAAGAAATTTAATCTTTTACAAGGATTGGATGCTTATAAGTTGTCTGTGTGAATGAATTAGTGTCTGTGTAACTGTGTGAAGTGAACGTTCACTCTTACATAGCTAATCCCTAGCCTGAACTGAATTAATGAGGGTGCCACCTCTCTAGTAATAATGCATCAAAGTTAGTTGGGGGAAGATTGATGTAAGACTGGTGAAATCCAAGGTAGTGTGTTGCACCCACTATCAGATCCCATATATTATGGGAAAAGGGTTTAGTTAAGGTTAATGACGTACATATACTGAACAAAACAAAAACCAAGCCTTCGACAAAACTGTCAAGGATATGTGCGTGTCTGTTCATAAAGAAAATATAGAATATATAGCTATATATGAAGTGTAAATTAAAGGGCAACACACTCCTGGAACTAATAGTTTCACACAGTGTAGTCTGACGCGTATCGTATCGTGTATCGCTGGGCTCCACGATACGGGCGTATCGTATCGTATCGTACTTTAATATTAAAATAATGCAAAAATTAATTAAAAATTAATAAAAAATCAGAAAAAATCGGAAAAAAAAATTAGGAAAAAATCAAGAAAAATTTGTAATTGCTTTAAATTCATATAATGTAAGTTTAGTACAGATTGAGCATTCAACATTGAACAATTGCATCCAAATTTACATATTTTGAATCCAAAAAATAAAATACAGACATAATTTACACTTTATAGTACACTACAGTTACATATAATGTTACATTTTACAAATTGTAATCAGGATCATCAACTAAATAATCTTCATCTTCTCCTTGTTGCAGATCCTCATCATCATCAGTCATGCCCACACCTTCTTCTTCAAAATCAAATTCTTCATCTCCATAATGTTGTTGCGCTCCTTCCAAATTAATCCAGGCAACGTCTTCTTCTGTTAGGAGGGCATTTTCTTCAGTGTCTTCCATAACCCAATCTTCTAATATCTCAAAATTATCCAAACTTATTGGATCGAATTGACTTTCTTCTCTATTTACTTTTTTTAATTACCTACGACACAAACAAAGATAAACAATTAGTAAGTAATATTAACAATTGAAAACTGAAGTTAAATAATATCGAATTGAAAATTTGTAAGTAATACAACATTACCTTTCACGAAGGCGCATGTTACAACGAATATAAACTAAATCATTAAGCCTTTTGTGTTCCAACCTATTGCACTTTTTTGTATGAATGTGTTCAAAAACACTCCAATTTCTTTCACAACCTGTTGCACTACAGGTTTGGCTTAAGACTCTAACTGCAAAATCTCTAAGGTTTGGACAATCACTTCCAAACCTGTTCCACCAAACATCTGTAAAAAAAATATAAACATTAGAGACATAATAATCCATAGTAATGTAAGATGCAACTTAAATATGAAAATAAATAATGTACCTAGACGCATCGTAGAGCAGTTGCGAATTGCAACAGGCAAACCCATCAAGTGAAGAGCATTATCATATATCTCCATCTCTTGATGTATCACATCTACTATGCTCTCATTAGGGACTAATATGTCGATGCATTCAATGATTCCTCGATTAACCTCACCATCCCTTTTGAAGGTTGCTGAGTACCTCAATGATGGGTTTAGATAGTAAGCTGCTGCATGAATAGGCTGATGCAATTGTTTATTCCATCTACTATCAATTATTTTTCACACGGGCACATAATCTCTTTTTTTCCATTAAAGTTATTTCTGATCGCTTCTTTTGCCCTGTCCATGGCTTCATAAAGGTAGCTCATAGATGGTTTCTCCTCGCTATCAGCCAATCTCAAAACTTTCACTAAAGGACAAGTAATTTTCAATAATCTGATGCATGCATTCCAAAATGAACTTCTAAAAACCGTTTCTGCAATCTCATTTAACTTTCTGTTCCTTCTGTTTTGTGGCAACTCTGCAAATTGTTGCCACTCATCTGAGGAGAACATTCTCTTTAAAGCTTGCTTCTGTCTCACAATACTCTGTACAGATAAGAAGTTTGTTGCAAACCAAGTTGCAGCTGTGCGAAGAAGCTCTGCACCTTCTGTGTATCTCCTCATCATACACAAAACAAATACATGGTTGTAAATGAATTTTGTAATATCTTGGCAACACTCAGTTGCTGCATTTATTTCATCCATCTCACCAATGTCCTCGAGGATGAGATCTAAACAATGGACTGCACATGGTGTCCAGTAGAAAGTCTCATAAATATCAGCTAACTCCTTTCCAGCTGCTTTGTAGTTAGCTGCATTATCTGTAATCAATTGGACTACATTTTCTAGCCCAACCTCCTATATAACCTTATTAAATTCCTCTCGTAGGATCTCTGCAGTGTGCCTCTCCTCTGACATATCTAGAGATCTCAAAAACATGAGTCCTTTAGGATAATATACAAGAAAGTTTAGCAATGTCCTTCCTTGCCTATCGGTCCATTTATCTGCCATGATAGTGCATCATGTTTCCTTTCACGATTGTCTCAAAGTCGAACAGTATTGCTGCACTTCAATCACGGTCTGATCTAATATCTTCCCTCTCAACTTCTGATAAGAGGGCATCCTGTATCCTGGACCAATGTTAGCAATTACATCTGCCATTGCTTGAAAATGAAAACTGTTTGCTGCATTAAATGGAATGCATGCATCATAAAACCATCTGCCCACTGCAAGGTCTGCTTAATCGTGCAGTTGTTCTGAAGTCATAGCAGTACGAATTCCTGACTGAGCACCAGGTGTAGTGGAAGGAGGAAAGAACGAATGTATGGTAGAAGAAGAAGCTCTTCCTCTACTCCTTCCTGAACTTCCTCTTGCAACCCTCTTTCCTCTGCTAGGTGCTCGCGAACTGCTACTACCAATATTTGTTCTAGCATCTGAAGGCAAACTATCAGTGAATCCAACTCCAGTGGCAGTAGCATCATCAACTTCTTCACACATCTGGAAATCATCCTTTTGTTGTCTTCTTTCCTGTATGCTCTCAATCATCTGCAAGCATTGCCATTTAATACCTTCTGACACACTTCTAACTCTGCCTATGCATGGAGCAACTTCTTTCCTGGTTTCTGTTAGGTGGTGTTTCAACCTTGAAATTCCACCACTAACCACCTTTTCACAAAATAAACATCTGATTTTTAACACTGGTATACCCCACTGCCATGCCGGATCATCAGACTTTGAATGAGAGTCTCTACCACCCCTTCCTGCCATCTCAATGGAGTACTTTAATTCAAACAAAAACCTAAAAATAAAAGCACTTCGTAAATCCCTAATCTTCAAATAACACTCAAATCGAGTGTCTCCCACTTCATGAATGCAATAAAAATCATATACACACTTAATAACTTCATATTTTGTCATTAAAAAAAAAACCGAAATAACACAAAAAACAATAAATATAAAGGAAAAAAATGGAAAAAACATTAAAAATATACCTAAATCTAAGTTTGGAGGCTTGGACGGACACCGTAGGGCACGATTTTAGAGCTTTGAACACCAAGGAGGCGAAAACCGACTCTTAGAGAGCTTAAGGAATCCAAAAGGAGAGAGGAAACCCGCGAAAAATCGCGGGTTTCTCTCGGGCCGGGACCCTTTATAAGGGTCCCAGGGCGTATCGCCCGTATCGTATGATACGCCCGCACCTGCGATACGGGGCCCCGTATCGTATCGTGGTGGCCCACGATACGATACGGTACGATACGGACAACACTGGTTTCATATAGATGAACTGGGCAGCATCCCTAGAAACCATGAAATTAACTACTTACACATCCTTTCTCTTCCGGTGGATAGATGAGATTTAGAAGCTGACTAAACTAACGATGTTACAGTTTGAACCCATCTAAGTCATGTATATACCCCAAACATTTACGTAGCTGGAATTCAACGTTTTTGAGCATGGTGATGGCATATCTGCAGTTGTTTTTTAATTAACTCATTGTGTAATATGTTTTTCAGGTAGAGTACAGTTGAGTATACTATACAATATCATTCTTGCTATACACACACACACACACACATATATATATATATATATATATATATTTGAATTTGTGTATACTAGGCAATCTCATGAAAAATTAAGAATTCTAACAATCCCAAGATCACATTATGAAACTAAACCGAGCTCTTCAAAAGAATCTATTTTATCATACTTGGCGTGCGGCCACCACTTACTATATGAAACTCAAACTGACAAGATAGAGAATCGCCTACCGATGCTCAAAGCTCTGTAAGGAACAGCTTAAATATCCTATGAAATCAGTAATTGTTATGACACCAGGAGACTAGGCTAATAGGAATTTAGAAGCAAATAGACTCCCAACAAGTCACAGCCTAAGCCCCTACGCTTTCCAATTCAGAACCTTTATAAGATTAAAGAATCAGGAATTTTGATTACGGTGGAGAAGAAAACTTCAGAAGAGCTATGGAACAACAGACAGAGGTCAATGAAGATTGGTCACGTTTCGAGTGAAGTTGATCAATGCAACTAGAGCACCAAGTGCCTTAGTTATGGCCAAAAAATAAATAGTTGGGCTGCAATCTACTCAAAGAAGTCATCAAGCAGGATCACAAAGTATGAAACAGAAAATAGGCATCGTTTTTATCTACAACCTAAAAGATGGAGTCCAAAAGCATACAAAAGCACGAGGATTTCGACCTTGTTACGTTGCGACAAAAGTAAATGTGCATCAGTCTAGAGAAAAAGATCACTAGCGAGCAATCATTGAGAATTGAACCATCTTTTCACAATAGAAAACCAAAGGGGAGTAGTAACTCACGCCCAAAGAATCTACATAAACCTCAAAACTTTATCTTTATCCTAGGGGATTTATAAGAAAAGAACAATTATTCCCCAACAAAAGATGCAATGGGTATGTAAGAGCCTCAAATAGGTCATGGTGCCGTAGTATTCCAGAAAACCTCAGCATTGCTGCAGCAAGTATATAAATCCGGCATGCCAGTGCGCAGAGAGAGAGAGAGAGAGAGTACCCGAGATTGTGTAGGACGGGAGAAGGAATCTGGCGGACGAACCGACAGCGGAGGTAGTGAGAGAGGAAAGAAGAGAAGACCGGCGACGCAACAAAGGGGCAAGCCGGAAGGCGGCCATCGAACGATCCAATTACCAGACGGCCAACACTTGGAAAGAAAAGAAAGGTCGGCACGTAGTGCTTTAGCTCATCTGGCAGGGCACTCCCATGTCGCTTGTGGTAGGTTCGATTCCCAGGTCGGCGTGCATGGATGTGCGTGTTAGGAGGCTTCTCCTTCCCATTGTAAACAGAAAAGGAAAATGGAAAAGAAAGATCGGAGGAAAACAGAAAGCATGCATAATCTTATTATTTAGAAGTAGTTAATAAGACATAAGACGAACTCAATGTAAGCTCATTCCCACTTAGTGTGGTAAGTGGCAAGATACTTGTATCAAACCGCCAGAAAAATCATACTAAAATCTCACAGAATTTTTAATCTGCTGGTTGGTCTCGGTGTACATTGCTAGTTGATTCTTGGGCTAGTGGCAAGATACTTCTACCTCTTGATTCTTTGGCTAGTGGCAAGATACTTCTACCTCTGGATTCTTTGGCTAGAGTCATGTAATTGTTAGCTTTTTTGTTTCACTTTAGCCTTCTACTTGTTTTGACATGATGATGTAATATGCTCTTTTTTTATTTTATTGACAAAAAACTTTCATTCCTCATTCTTCTCCTCATTTGATTTATCTAATAAATTGGTCAGAATTATGTTTATGTATAGTTGCTACTTATCCATAATCGCCAATATCCTACATGCGCTTTGATAGTTCAGTTATCAACTAGCCACCTTCTTGATCTTACCATTCATCTCTCAAATGGAAGTTCTCCTGTCGGAATTCGCAAATGCATGGTTTTCAAAAGGGCCTACCAAAAAGAAAAAGAGGGAAATTCTGTGCTTTCCTCTGGCCACATAGAGCATGCGTTGGAACAGTATAAACGAAATAATCTTCAAATTATATTCGTAGTCAAGACTTGATCCATATAAACGAGCATTACCACCTTCAAAACATATGCCAAAACATTAGGATCTTGTTGATTTCTTCTAGTGTATAACAAATTATGTCAATGGTAATGCTTTGATACATTTTACTTAACTTTGATATCAGACAAACCTAATACTCACTCCAACTATTGAAAATGCTTGGTTAGTTGTTTTGGAAAAAACTGTAAGTTTACATGCATAAAAAAAACTAATATGCAACAATCGTAAACATGCTCAAATCAAGAACAATCACTGCAAATCGTAAAAAAATAGAAAACAAGAATTAGCAACACGAAACTTATATGTGAAAATTGTCCTTCCAGACATGTCTTAGAGAAACTTGTGTCTAGCTACTAGATACGTATGGGTATATGTGCCTTCTTCTCACGATAAAATGCACACACGACAAAAGTACATACGTTGCTAGAGTTGTTCTCGACCACGTCTGAGTCGCCTTCGTTGGAATAGGAAGGAAAGTAGGGAGCAATCACCACCGAGAGAATGCAAAGAGTAGGGTGCTGGGAGAGAGTGTGAGAAATGAGTGTCCTGCTATTGGTACATATGGGTACTTGCCTTCCTTCCAAGATAAAATATACACACGACAAAAATACATACCTTACTAGTGTCATTCTCGACCGCACCTCAATCACCTTGACTGAAACAGGAAGGAAAGTAGGGAGCAATCACTACAAAGAGAGAATATGGTATGGGAGGAGAGAGAGTGTAAAATGCATAAGTGTGGATTAGGGAAGCCCTAATCACACTTACACAAAACACGATAGATCACGGATCTTGGATCCAATCCAACTGATGTACCTCTTCGTCCCGTAATTGTTATCGCATAGATCTGTTTGATAAAAAATTATTCTCCAAGCTCTACCTCGACACGCACGTGTGTAGTCTAACATGTCCTCCCCAAACTCTTTCAAGTAAGGTTCATGAGCTACCAACAATCACAACAAATCATAAAAAAATAGAAAACAAGAATTAGCAACACGAAACTTATATGTCAAAATCGTCCTTGCATACTTGTCTTAGAGAAACCTGTGTCTAGCTACTAGATACGTATGGGTATATGTGCATTCTTCCCATGATAAAATGCACACACGACAAAAGTATGTACCTTGATAAAATCGTTCTCGACCACATCTCAGTCGCCTTGGTTGGAATAGGAAGGAAAGCAGGGAGTAATTACTGCTAAGAGAGAATGCAAGGAGTAGGGTACATGGAGAGTGTGAGAAATGAGTGTCCCGCTATTGGTACATATGGGTACTTGTGCCTTCCTTTCAAGATAAAATATACACACAACAAAAATGCGTACCTTACTAGAGTCATCTTCAATCACACCTCAATCACCTTGACTGAAACAGGAAGGAAAGTAGGGAGCAATCACTACAGAGAGAGAACATAGAGAATATGGTACGGAAGGAGAGAGTATAATATGCATAAATGCAGATTAGGGAATCCCTATTCACACTTACACAAAGCACGGTGGATCACGGATCTCGTATCCAATCCAATCGATGTACCTCTTCGTCCGATAACCGTTATCGCATAGATCCATTTGATAAAAAATGATTCTCTAGCTCAACACACACGTGTGAATATGTGTGTGGTCTAATATGTTCTCCCCAAGCTCTTTCAAGTAAGGTTCGTGAGCTACTAACTATATAAAAGAATATGTAGTTTTGTTTCATCCTTCAATACGGAGACTAAACTTTGTCTCTTGGTTTTCACATAGACAAGTCCCTCATATATTACTTCTACATTTTAAGAGTTTCATATATATATATATATATATATATATATATATATATATATATCATAGATGCATCAAATGAATAACTAGAAATACTTAACAAAAACTAAATGCAATTAATACACATGGGTTTAATTAACCTAATAATGAACTTGCATCAATTCTAACAATTTGTTAAGTATGTATTTACATCCATTATCAGAAGTTTGAAGCATTCTTTTGAATGTTTTGCACGGAGTTTTAGGTTCAAACCATATTTCGCAAATCGTATCTCACTGTCTATGATAAGAAATGAAGATATTGATATGGATGAGTGATCATACAAGGAAAGACCGTATACATAATGAGGTTAATGCAGGTTGGTTGGAGAGGAGCATCAAGTATTCTTTGTGATAAGAAAATACCATTAAAGTTAAAAGTTAAATATTATAGAGCAATAATTAGACATGTCATGTTTTATGAGTGTTGTGCAGTTAATCATCAACATATACAAAAGATATATGTGAGAGAAATGAAGATATTGAGATGGATAAGTGATCATACAAGGAAAAACCATATACATAATGAGGTTATTAGAAACAAATTAGGAGTAGCACTAATAGATGATCAAATAAGAGAATATTGTTTAAGATGGTTTGGACATATAGAAAAAAGATCAAAAGAAGAACTTGTAAGAAGGTATGAAAAACTAGATTTTTAAAGTATTAAAGAGGTAGAGGATGACCACAAAAGTGTTAGAAAGAAACAATAAAGAATGATCTAGCTTATTGTGAGTTAACTACTAACATTGTACATGATAGGGCTCTGTAAGGTTAGATAAAAGTCTACTAACTACATCAATTACTAGTGCTATATTTGGCTTAGTGCAGACTATAGTATATATGAAGGAACCATTGTCATCTTCCTCCTCTTTTCATTTGCAGATGGACATTAACACACACTTAATTTAAAATGTTTTACAAAATGAGTGTTAACTACTTTAACATTGCCCATGCTAAATCTATCGAGTATCTTCTTAAGATAATTCTTTTGAGAAAAGAAAAAATCTCTTTTCTCTATTTTTGTATATCTAAATACTCAAAATCTTCATAACTAACCTAGCAATTCTTAAAAAAATATTGTCCCACAATCAATGTCATCCACATGTAACAAACGAATGATATAGCCATCATTTAAGAATCCGTGCATAATTTGAAGAGGTCTTCTTATAGCCTTCTTTCTCCATAACATTCAAACTCCAAGTAATTGCCTTCTTATAGTTAATTTGTCTTCTTCAAGGTAGTCCTCGTATCTATTTGCTCTACATCTATTTGCTCGCTTGTAGTTAAGCCTAGCAAATCACAAATTAAATATATTTTAACTATAAGAGAAAGTATCTAATAAAAATCGATAAATTTTTTCTAATCGAGGCTTTTCAACATCGGTCTTGCCTTTGCCTGTGTATGTTGATCTGAAAATTAATATGTTTTTGAGAGTTCTCTTACCTTCAAACAACTTCACCAACCTATCAAGCTCTCCACTATCAAAAGATGATGTTCAATCGCCTCTTAAATCTAAAAAAGAACCCAAACACGCATCTCTCTCTATGTATCTCAACAGGCTGCCATGCAACTTCTTTTTCTCTTAATCAGCCGCCTGAGGCTTCAGCCCTTCTTTTGTGTATTAAAAAAATTCCCAAATCGGGTCCCTCTCAAGGAAGCCCAAAATCGCGCGACTCAGCCCGTTGGTCATAATGCCTATCACATTGCATACCCAAGATTTCCTCCTGCAATTTACTTACCCTGGTTTTTTGTTTTGTTCAAAAGGCAACAACCTAAGGTGGCCTTTTCCTCTCATCGTAATTCTCTTCTTCTAACAATTAGGTGGTCTGCCTAACCTCATCTTAACTATCCGGAAAAACAAATCCGTGATTTTTGAGCAAACCCACTTTGTTCATCCGTATGACAAATCAATGAAATCCACTTCTTAGTCTGGTGTTCTAATAGCAACAAATCTCAAATTTCTTCGCTCAGGTTCGGCTATTCACCCAAATCTCAAACCAAAACCTTAGCTTCTTCTTTCGCTCGTCTTTGATATCTTTTGGGGGTGGGGGTGAGATTCTTTCCGCAATTTTGGAACCTTTGTGACAATGCATATTCATTTCCGTCTGTGTCCCCATTTATAGGGCTTCTAATTCTAAACCAGCCGCCAAGTCGAGCGAAACTTGTTCGTGCACTCAGCTCGCGTTACTCATCGCTGCACGAGCTTGCGTCATTTAATCAGGCTCATCTTGTGATCAATGACTTACGTAAAACGCGATGAGCATGAACCAAGACACCGCTGATGAGTGCAAAACTTATAAAAGTTGGTCATTTGAAGATAAAATCCTTCAATTTGGATATACCTTTCTTAAAGCAACATTTATTCTAAAAATAAAAGGCTTCGCCAATTTAAAAATATTTTTCTAACATAATTATACATTTCTAATAACTTTATTAATACCCCCACCCTCCAAGATCGGCTCGTCTTGATATATTATTTATTATTCATGAGCAAACACGCCAGGCTAGTGCTGTTGGTGGCTCGTATCATGAACCTATAAGAGCTTGGCGCCTGCCTAGTCACACCACGCCGAACAGTGAGCAGCTCGTCTCTTTCAGCATACCGATGCATTAACATCGTTGACCGGAGACATGATTTAAAGTAGCTCATCTACAAGCCAAAATTGGAAAGAGAAAAGAGTAACAGGCTGTTCTCTCTTTACATACTGTAGCTTTAGCAAACATACCCTTCATTTACTCATTTCACACACCACACACACAGAGAGGCCAGCTTTTCGACGAGTTTGTTGCGGGCCATCGAGGATGATCGACTCATGTTGAGAACCCAACACTTGTTCTTCATCTTTGGATGATCCAAAAGCCAACTCTCCCACCACCCCTGAATATGTTGTTCTTACCTGAAAAAACACACATATTCGATCAGCATAGCAGATGGCACCATTTCACTTCCCAAATGAAAACACAAGGTTAGGACCATGGAGAATTTTGTTTCTCGAGCAGTGTCATCCCCATAATAAAAATCTCATGTTAGGTTTAAGTTTCTTTTTTAAAAAAAAAGAAGAAAAAAGGGGATAAAAATTACTCCCTGAGTGTGAGGCATAAAGAAATAAAACGCCGCTCAAACACGTTTGCGACAGTTTGAGCACCTGAGTCGTGGCTCATCCCGCTCTCTTCCTCAATGGGAAAGAACAATAGAAGAGCGGCGGAAGGCAAAGCATATCCCCAACCGGAGAGAGGGAGAGGAAGAGACTCTATACGAGCGACAAGGGGAGGGAAATTGAATGGTGGCATCAAAACCATTGGATTCCCATACTCATCTCTCTCTTCCTCTACAAATCTCTCAACAGACCTCTCTCTTTCTCTGCAAATCTCTCTATGGGTCACCCTCTCTCGTCTTTTACAGAAGAGAAAAAACACTTTTGATTTTTCGCAAAACTGCGACCTCAAAACCACTGATTTTAGAAAAACATGGGTAGAAAACAGCCTCAGGTAGCAAACTGAAAAATCCATTGTACCCTCGACTTCTGTATTAATTACAATATGCCAGTAGATAAAATTACCAAAATGTTTGGGTATTTTAAAGTTAAAAATGGTTTTGACCTTAAATTGATGAAAAGATATTTTTGTCCTCTAGCATTTTGTAAAAATTATCAAATACCAAACTATTAAATTATGCAATTGTCTTTGAACGTGTGAAAATTCATAGGTATACAACTGAATCAAAAGTCCCAACTTTAGGCAGAATTACAGATTTAGACTGAAAGATATAATTACCATTCTGTCCTCGATTAGTTTCTGAAATCTGTCCCCGTTCAATTTAAAAAATTACTAACAAACCATACTCAGTCTTTTACAGTCTTGTCCTTGGTTTTTGTGATAATTACCAGAATGAACAAGAGTTAAAATTATGGGTCTGCCTACTACTTGTAAAGAAATTACATAAGTAGACAAAAAACAAATTTACTGTTATGTCCTTATATCTGTTCTGAAATTACAAAAACTATCTGAATTTTATATATTTCTGTTATTGTACATAAATGTTATTTAAAATTATTGTTTAGTGCCTTGAGTTATTTACAATTCAATACCTGGATTTTATGAATACTATAGTTTAGTGCCTGGCTATATTTTATCGTTTACTTTTTAGAAAATGTCTTATGTTCAATTATTTGTTGCTTATTTTAGGTTTCTCATTTAAATTGCATAGACTCTCTATCAGTTATTTTTGTCAAACTATTAAAAATGATTTCAAAAATTTGTGTTTCTTAATTGACAAAAATTTAAAAGTTAAACGGCTTGAATTTTAAAAAATGAACGTGTTTCTAAATTTATAAAAACTGAAAAGTTAAACGGCTTAAATTTTCAAAAATTAAAAAGAAGAATCTCGTTGGCCTTAACTTTATAGGGTATCGATTATGTACTTAGGAAAACTGTTTTACCCCTACCCCAGTTGCAATTTCAATAAATGAGAAAAAGAAAATATAAGACATTTCTAAAAGATGACACCATAGTGAGGACAATCATGTTAACATATATGGAAAATGACTTAATTAGGGTATTCAAGGAATTTGAAACTGTAAAAGAGTTATTTGACTACCAAATATGATAATAAAACAAAACTTCATGTTCAGTTACTTTTTCAAAAATATAATTCCTTTAAAATGAAAGAAGGTGATGATGTAGTTGAATATATTAACCAAATATTGGTAATTGCTAGAGATTTAGCTCTAGTGAAGTAAGTCATTCCTTAACTGATGAATATATTCACTATCCTAAATAGTCTGACACCTTCTTGGAACATGATAACCACAACCGTAAGACTTGGTCCAGATTTTATACTTTCTAAACTCTCGTTAAAACTAGTAATTGAACAAGAACATATAAATAAAAAGAAAAAAAAATTCTAGTTGCTCAAGATGATTTAGGGTCAAGCTCTAAAAACAACAAAATAAAACAAAAAATTTGGTAAGAATAATAAGAAGGGAGGTTTTTAATCGACGCAGCCCAATAGAGAAGCATGACATAATCTACGTCATTTTTGAGTGCCTCTACATAGACTATCGAATGACTGATTGGTGGATCGACTCTAGAGTGACCATATTTCAAAGAGCAAAGAGAGAGCAATGGACCTAAAAGAATTCAATCATATGAAACATTTAGTTTACATGAGCAATATCACCTTTTTTGATGTTTTTGGGGATGTCTTTTAAGATTTTTGTAAAAGACATACCAATTGTACTTATTGATGTATTAATTGTGCTCTTTATTAGGCACAATCTTCTATCGATCCCTCCCTTAGGTTAGGTTTGTACCTTAAAAGATTATTGTAGAAAAGCATGATAGAATAGTTTTTTCAAGTAATTTTAATTCTTCACATGGATTATTCAAGTTGAATATTAATTAATCATCATCTTCTTCTACTTATATTAATTGTGTTCTCTTTATTGATTTGAATGTATGACATAAATGTCTAGTACATATAAGTCTAGAAAAATTGAAGAAATTAACCAACTTTGACTAATTGTTAGAATTTAAAGGAAACACTTTTAATAAGTGTGAAGCCTGTATATAAGGAAAAATGACTAAAAAATCATTTTTCAAAGAAATAACTAAGACAACTCTATTAGAAATTATTCACACCGATTTATGTAGACCCTTAAGGATAAAATCTCATTATGAGAAATTATATTTTATAACCTTTATCGATGATTATTTGAGATATATACATATATATCTCTTAGCACATAAGTTAGAGGTACTTAAGGTATTCAAAAAATATAAGCAAGAAATTAAAAATCAATTAAGCAGACAATCAAAGTCTTAAAGTAAGACCGATGTAGTGAATACACCTCTACAAAATTCTTGAAATATTATGAACACTTTAATATTTCAAAACAAAATAGGGCAGGGCTTGGTGCTTTTCTTCTCGAAGTATTTTGGACAGAAGCGGTTTGTAAAGTTATATATATTATAAATAAAGTATCGTATAATGCATTATTTTTTATACCATATGAAATGTGGTTTGGAAGAAAAAAGACCTTTGTCATCTGACAAGGTGGGACCTATAATACATGTAAAAATCCTTAATTAGTATAGGGATAAACTAGATAGTAGGTCCTTAAGACGTATTTTTATTAAATATCCTAAAGATTTTAAGGGATATCGATTTTTCATAAGGACCATAGTTTAATAGAAAGTAGGGATGTTGAATTCTTAGAGAAAACTAAGAATGACATTCCTGAAAATGATGATGAATGCATTCATCTAGTGGATTTAGATTTTTTGTCATTGAACTTATAGATAATGATGATCTTCCTGAACAAACCAAAACTTTAAGTGAACATAAAAGACTTAAAATCACAACATCCTACTTAAAGGATTATCACACTTACCTTACAAAGGAAGTATGTAATTCTCTCTATTTAGATGATTTGACTGATAACTTGATATATCAGTAAACTATTGACTTATCTAAATCATCATACTGAGAAAAAGGTCATAGATGAGAAAATTGAATCCATTGAAAAAAACCAAGTCTAAGAATTGAGAGATTTGCTAAAAGGAAGGAAAGCCATAGGCTACAAATGTGTTTTGAAAAAAAATATAAAGTTGATGAGTATATCAACAAATTTAAAGCAAGGTTGATTGAAAAAAGGATTTTCATAAAAGGAATTGATAAATTATGTTGAGACATATTCTCTATTTGCAAATATTCTGGCTATTTTAGCATATTATGATTTGGATTTACATCAGTTAAGACTTAGGTAAAATCATCTATATACAACATCCCAAAGGGTATATTATTAAAGGTCAGAATGACAAAATATATAGGTTGAAAAAATTCTTTATATGACCTTAAACAATCACCTCATTAATGGTATTTAACTTTTCAAAATGTCATTCTAAAACTTGAGTTTGTGGCTAATGAACTTAATCACTATGTGTATGTTTAAAATAGTCGGAGTCATTTTGTCATTATGGAAATGACAATGAGATGATTGTAAAAACCAAGTCATGGTTAAACTCAAGGCTCAAAATGAAGGATATGAGAAAGGTATCTTATATTATAGGGATAAAGATTTCTCATGACTAGAGTATGAGTATACAAATACATTTTGTCGATTGTTATGCAAGTAAAAAATATTGGTTATAAAAAATCGCATAATAGGTAAAAGTTGTATTTTACTTTTAACTAGAAAATAATACAATTTGGTAAAATCTCAAAATAGTGAAAGGCAAAACCGGTATATCATAAATTGACTCAAGTGGCAAATTGGGAGGAGGTGTAAGTTGTTAGTGACCACTATCAACTCTAATAACAACAACCATGAAATGTGAGAAGAATGATCCTTTTCTCAGATTTCATGAATTGCTTTCATAAAGATAAGATTTACAAAAAAACAATTTTTTTAAAGATACATGAATCTCTCGGATGAATATAAAAATAACTTTAACGGAAAGCCAAAAACAAAAATCACGAGAAAAGAAAAAATCAGTTATATATACATGTATATGAAAAATACAATATTTATAGAAAAAAAAACAGAACCGTGCTTCTCATGTGAAAACCCCATATGTAAAAAACATTTTCCTCTTGCTACCGTGACCGTCTTTACCCGGAACGTCTTCGATGCAACAAGGTAGAGAAAGCATGCTTCAATAAAACTCAACAGATTGTACTCTTTAAACAATATCTAAAAAGGCTTAACAAAATGACCTTTTTGATTTAATGTTTTCATATCCTTAGAGATGATCCGTGTCATCCAAAGAGAATGGATAATGAAGAGGTGAAAAAACATATACTTTTAGGCTTTTAGCATATAAGGTTAACACTTGTTATTGATTGAAGTAGCTTCGGACAATTTAAAGTCCACCAATGTCACTTGTTGGGGGTTTGCCACCTCCAGACTTCCAACGGTGCGCATATTCCTTGCAGCTCTGCTATATCTACAGAATATGCACACCATTTTGAAAATGTATAGTATACTCTACACCTTTCTGGCTTTTCGAGAAAACCCAAATACGGTTTTACAAACAGTTGAGTTGAAGAAGCTAGGAAGAGTAGTGGTAGGCTCTTCTTTTAGCGGGAAACCAGAAACCAAAGAAGCAAGAAGGATCGCTTACAACCAGTTTGCTGATTTTCACAAACTTGGGGCTGAAACGTGTGTGATGAGTGGATTATCAAATAGCAGTCCAGACTTTTCTTTATAAGTCCAGCTGAAAGTTACATATCCGCGGTTGCTTATTTGCATACAGGCAGTCGTCTGATACGAGGACCTCATTGATAGATAGTTCCTGCCACGTTTAAAAAACAATTTACATGTAGCTTCAAAATTGTTTTCATTCTGCCTGCTTAAATTTTGTTTTTACACAAGTAGTACTCAGGATTCTTTCTTCACAAAAAGGCTTTTATAACTTTTGAAAAGTTCTAAAACTATTTATAAGAATTCAAAAGTTGTAGAAAGCGTTTATGGCTTGTTGCGGAACACAGAAAAGTCGTTAAACATCAGTGTCTACCTACAAAAGTGAGAGGAGTCCTCCATTTAGCGTTAATAAGTACGTGCTGCTGATTGCATAATCAATGTGCGAGAAGCTACCTGTAAGCGTAAATTTGGTGTTGCCACGAGAATTGATGTGAAGCTCCGCGTTAGCTACAACAACAAGAGGGTGACCAGCAGGTGAAACAACCACTGTCATCGGACTAAGCTTTGCACTCATCCTCTCATATCTCGTTCCTTGATTCTCTTCATCATCGCCTGTGGGACATGCCATCTCGAGGTAGCCATGTCCATGAGTGACGATAGAGATCTTGGTAGCTCGAGAGTTATATGATGGTGCCAACATTGATCCCTGTTATTAACATATTCACAAGGCTTTCAATCATGACAACTTGTTACTATCACACACAAAGAAAATAAAATGGTCAGAGCTAGATTGGTTCAGGACCCCCCCCCACTCGAGAATTTGAACCCTTACACTTTCTTCATATACGACGGGCACCTAAACAAAGATGAGAACCTGTCATGATCTGTTGAATTCGAAACTTCTGTTCGCTCGATATATACTCTCTCATGTAAATGATTTTTAGGTTCTAATGATGCGGAACTAGGTAAAACTGGGTAAGGTGCAGGTATATTCTAGTGGGACACGATTTTCCAGCAGGTCCATAATTCAAACCCGAACCCAATCGTTTAGTTCCACTTCGGGCTTGGATACGCCAAACCTTGTAGACCACAGGCTGAAGTCGGGTTTCATATGGGCTGTGTCATATAAAGACTCACTTTTAACTAGCTTTTGTAACCAAACCAGCTCGTTGTTTATCAAAATTCTAGTATAAGCCAGGTCAAGCTAATTATATACGGTGATATCGAAAAGGTTGAAGACCATTTATTGCACAAAAATACTCTAATTTGGAACCTTAATTCTTTAGCATTGAAGGGATATGTGTTTTTACTGTTCATCAACTAAAAGCTTGATATTTCAATCATTTATCAAATAAGAATCTCGTAACAACATTACTTTTTCAAAACCTTAAATTCCTATTTAATTAACAATAGAAACCTCAGGTGTCTATCCAAGAAAAGCTCATGTTTTTCTTGAGCTAAAATTATTTATATTTTTAATTGCTCAATGTATACTTATTATATTGTTATTACAAAAATTATTTATGCATTATAATGTAAGTTTAATTTTTAAAGGTTTATTATATATTACTAATCAAGTGCGCCGTGACAGTGCCCAACCCAAATCCAAAAGAAGGATATTGCTTTTCTCTTCTAGTGCTCTAGTTGCAGAAAAAATTTTCACATCAAAAACAAATGTTGGTGTCGATAAACGCACGCCCTAGTTTCTCTACTCTTACATCAATGCCCTGATATCATAAACCAAATGCAAAGAGGATAAACAAGTATTTAAAAAAGAGCATAAAAGAGATATTTCGGAAGAGTTAAATAAGATAATTCAAGGTATTCTACAAAATATTATTCATTTAGAAATGAAAATAGGAATAAAGAATTACTATGGTTTTGAAGAACAAAAATAATGAAAGAAAGAAAAACTATATTTCTTATGAGATGTGCTTTTTTTACAGAGAACACTTTTCCCCAAAAGCAAATTTTTTTAATTATTTAGAAGAACAGTTTTATCCAAGATACAAATCGATTATTTTACTTGGAAGAAAAGAAATCGACTATTTTACTCGGAAGTAAAGAGATAAATTGTGTCGTAAGAATTATCATCAAACTATGAATTTGCATATAAAAAATAAATAAAAAGGACAATAATACATAAAACTATTCAAATTAAAAAGAACAACAAAAAGAGGCTTGGTGTGGAATGGAGCGGAGTGATTCAAGATAAACTCAAGGTAAAAAAAATATATTATAGAGATTTCATTAGAAAGAAATTTTATTAGAAACTTGAACAGATTAACAGCAAAATAACAAGTTATACAAGTAGTTAGTAAAGAAAAAATTAAAGCCTCAAAAGATTTATATAAAAACCATGACTTAAAGACAGATAAGATTAAATAAGAAAATATCTTTGCTAATATTAAATATATCAAAAAGATGAACGGTTATTGTGATAAGCAAGAATATTTTAAAATAAATATATTTTTGTAAGCTTTTTATTCAGAATATAGATATAGACATTTACGTCAAGGAACTAACCAACTCAAGAGTATATAAAATTTTGATTTATGCTGAGAAAGAAACAAAAAACCCTTAAGCTTATAGAATATGATAAATTTGTAAGGATGACAAACATTCCCAATAAAATATAAAAAATTCTATTGAAATTAACTTTCTAATTTATTTAATATTATTTTCTAGATACACAAGAAAATGTTTGAGAAATGAAAGGAGTATAGTAATAACTATTCTACTAGAGTAAGATAAAATTGTGGAAATTATCATAATATAAAGTTAATAAAATATACAAAAATACATAAAATATTTATCAAAAAAGTTTGAGATAGATATATAATAAAAGTAGAAATACTAAAAATATAGAAACAACTAAAAGGCTTGTTTAATCTTACAACGAAATGTTGTTGGATCAAATGACAAACACACACCATCGAGAAACAGAAAACCGACCCGACTTTGTACCAAGAAGATCTAATATGAAACCATTCATTTATTTAAACGTCTACTGGACCACTTCGAAGTGTTCAGAGCAAAGAAAGAAGGGAAATGTATAAAATTTAAATGATCCCTCACATAATATTTAGAAAATGTTCTTCAGAATGTTTTAGAGAATAAATATATTTCCCTCTTGTATATCAAGCTTGTAAAAGAGAAAGAGAATGTATATAAACTAATGAAGAATTACTGATCTGTTTGAAGTTAATATTAGATTATATCAAAGATCAACACTAAATCCATACTTATTCACTTTAAACAAATGAGTTGATGAAATGCATTTAATATGAAGCACCTTAATGTATACCATTCACGTATTCACGGATGATATTATATTAATAGATAAGTTAAAAAGAAACTAACAGAAAACTTGAGTTGTATAAAAACAGAAACCTGAGTTATATAAAAAAACAGTTACAATTAGTAGATAGAAGATAGAATACATAGCGTAAAAGTTTGGTGATCATGACATGAAAGTTAAAATGGGTAGGCACCGCATTATTCATGAAGCCAGCTTTAAGTATTTAAGATTAGTCTTCCAAAAGGATGAAAGAAAAAATTATTGAAAATGTTATATATAGGACTCACACATACTTTATTAACAAGAAGACACCACTGCAGTTGAAAAACAAATATTATAATTAAACCAAAACCTCATTTGTTACTGGCCTACCAACAATGGTTCTGCCTAATTTAACCTGTTTGGATCAGGTCTAGGGGGTTTGGGTTGTCATTGCATTTCGATATGCCGACTGAGTTTCACCTCGGTCTATACTTGGACCCTTGGTTTCATCTCAATGGCTCGAGAGGATTTCAGATCATGAACATTACAGAGCAGATCACCAATAATAAGATCATGTATTCTAAATATTCTCTAAGCTTCTAAAATGTGTCAGGTGACATTATGTAATATGATGCATTGGATTTGTTGTTAAAAGATTCTCAATATAAATGAAAAGCTTTCATATTAACTGTTTTATGAAGGAGAATATTAAGTGTTTTATGAAGGAGAAGAAGAAGAAGATGATGACGACGACGATCTGATGGAACATGCATGAGGAGCTTAATTACCCCGTGTGATGTTGACGAAGGAGATGGAGACATCAAGGTTATATAGGGGTGCATAGTGAGTGTGGTCTGATTCGTAGACACAATCCACGCCCACTAGAAAACCACGGTTGTTTGTCCAGCAAACTATATGGCCCATCTCTATTTTCCTTTTCACTGTTAAGAGGGCCAATATCCATGATCAACACCATCCTTTAGTTTATGGATTTGCTGCCTCGATACTTTCTCCATGACGTGCTTGTGATTTTCAAACAACTTCATCAGACGACCTTCTCCAGTCTGTACGTGAAAGGTAAGAAATGAATAGTGCAAGCAATCACAGACATAAATGCAAATAAATCAATATGCAATAGATGTAAACATACCTCAATTATAAACAACTCTAAGGTCATTGTTCGCCCACAAACGACCTAATAAGATACAAACAGAGACGAATCAACATAGATGTGCACATTCGCCCCAATGTCTACAATCTAGTATTGTGGTTTATAAATAGAAACGAGATGGGGTTTAAGTAATAGATACCCATCACAAGCAGGTACACTGGTCACCACCATGTTGATCATAGCTCCTTCAATGGCTGCAGGTTTTTTAACTTTCTTTGAGGGACAATACTTCGTCCAATGTCCAACCTGACCTCAAAGCCAACATGATTTATTCTTGGGTTTCTTTTGGATCTTTGCCTTTGATTTATGCTTTAACTATTTTCCCTTAAAATCACTAGGTATTTTTCTTCTAACCACCAAGTTAACCCTAAATGTGTTGTTTACAATTATAACGGATTTCTGACTTCTATAATCTTCCTCTATTGCTATGTCTATTGTTAATTATCAAGGGTGATCTTATATTTCTTATACTTGAGATCTATGCCAAAGGCCTCTCAAGACATAATAAATTTTTCTATAATACACATAATAATAAAAATTGAAGAAGAGGACAATCTCGGCTTCCTTCGTATCATGATATAAAAATTGAAACTCGTGGATCTATTCGATCATAGATTTTCCCTCTACTAAGAAACTTAGCAACAAAATACTTTTTAAGATCGAGGTCTTCAATATTGTATTTCCGATCCAAGGCAACTTAGAGATCTTTCACTATTGTGGAAGGAAGAACTATATATATCAAATAAAATATTTGATAGTGCTGATAAAATACAACGACATAGAGTATCCTTCTTTTTCCACTCTGTAATTTTATCCAAGCTTTTAAGGTCAATATCATCGGGTAGAAGACAATCTAACTTGATATATAGATCAACCCTAATATGTTAACCAAATTTTCATACGTTGCTGCCAACATTTAAAACGTAGACTAATAAATTTTTCTGACATTAAAGTTAGATCGACCTTAAGTCAGAGGGTAATAGTCATAGACAATAATTGTAAATCCAAAATAAGACATAATCAATCCGTACAAAAAACAAAAGCAAAAATAGAAATCAGAAACTTATCTTTGCGAGTCGCCCTTCCAAACTTTCCTTTAAAAAATTAGTGTCCCGTTATGAATATGTACGGATACTTGTGCCTTTCTCATAGGATAAAACGCACAAATAGCTCGAAAGATATACCTAACTAACTCAAAGATACCTCAATAGCCTATAATTGGGGCAGAAAGAGGCTAACCATGAGCACAAAATTTGAAACAATATCACAGGCAGATAGACGGAATCAAAAGATAGATGGAATCAAAAGATAGAAAGAGATGAAAAACTTTATTTAAGGAGGACCCCTAATCACTTATTTATAGGATGCGTATGTGGATCATAGATCATGAATCAAATTCAAACGACGCACAATTTTATCTACAACCGTCCTATCTTATCCGAAACCGTCTCACCTTATACCTATCTGTGATCGTGAAAGACTCTTTACCATTATATCAAAAGTTTTTTGTACAAAAAGATAGACTCAAGACCCAAACTACAAGCCTAACCCAACATGAGTACGTGGTATAACATATCCTCTCTAAGCTTTTTAAACTAAGATTTATGAGCTATCAACTATATAAAAGAACATGTGAGTTTATTACGTTTTTCAATATGAGACTAAACTTTATCTCTTTTGATTACAACTTCCTAATATATTACTTTTTATGCTTTAAAACTTTCACATACGATATCAACATGTGTCATTAATACACATTAAATCCAATAAAATATGTATGTGAGAGAGAACGTTGAAGGTCTAAAGCTCCTAAAGAAGAAATCCTGATCTTCACTTCACCTCCGATACCAAAGAACGCATGTAGAAAACGTGAAACATGGATTGACAAGTGAGCACTTAAAAGTATTTATATGGTCCATCTCTCCTAAAAAGTTAATCATAGGAAACGGTGAAATTCAAAGAGCAAGGTGTGATGATCATCCGTGAATACACAGGAAATAGATCAGACAGATTTTATATATATATATATACATATATATATATATATGTATATATGTATATGTATATATATATATATGTATATGTATATGTATATATGTATATACATATACATATATACATATATATATATATATCTATATATGTATGTATATATATATATATATGTATGTATACATATATATATATATGTATGTATCTATATATGTATGTATATATATATGTATGTATATATATATGTATACATATATATATATATATACATATATATATATATGTGTATATATTTATATATAGAGAGAGAGACACATTGCCCGCATCTCTCCTAAAAAGTTAATCATAGGAAACGGCAGACCACATGAAATTCAAAGAGCAAGGTGTGATGATCATCCGTGAATACACAGGAAATAGATCAGACAGATTATATATATATATATACATATATATATGTATATATATATATATATATGTATATATATATATATATACATATATATATATATATATACATATATATATATATATATATATATGTATATATACATATATATGTATATATTTATATATATAGAGAGACACATTGCCCGCGCTCTACCGGGTGCAGACATTGCCAGGATCAGATTAAGAATACATAGCTGCTCACTATCGACTTTGTTCGCTTGCAACGAGGCTCTTTGAAGTTTGGCTTGTGAAAACAGCAAGAGTTTCTCGTGAATTGATAGATCAAGAATAGTAAGGAAATGTTAGTAAACCTCTTGGGATGGGATTCGGCAAGAACACCTAAATCATATGGAATTCCGATGACGAAATTCAACAAGGGATAACTTTCCTTCCTATTCCGTTGCAATCTGGCCAAGGTTTGCCGAGAATTTAAAGTCCGTAGTAGTTGGGTGACGGAATTCTGTTGCCCATTCGTTGTTCCATTGACTCTGCTCGGTATTCTTCAATCTTTCCCTAAATTTCCCCCCACAGTCTTCCGTTCTCGCTGCTGCGCTTCTGCTACTCCTCTCTCATGAGTCTTTTTCTCCCTCGGCTTTGCTCATCGTCATCTGTCTCTCACTCGGTTTCGTGTCTCCATCTCTCTCACTTGCTTCCTGTCATTGCTCTCTCTCTCTCACTCGGCTTCGGCTCATCACCATCTCTCTCACTCGGCTTCGTCTCATCGCCATCTCTCTCTCAGCTTCTGACGTTTGAGTGAGTCTCATCACTATCTCTCTCTTGCTCTCTTGCAGGTCCCGCCGTTGTTTACATTCGCAGATTCACATTGACGTTGGATGAAGATTCACATTGCCGTTGGATGAAGATCGTAGTCTCTGGTGCCGCAGATCTTCAAGCCGTTTACTTTTAACGAATAGCTCACTACCCTCTTCCTGCCAAGAAAGTAACTCTAAATAAATCTCTATGTTCGATATCTCTTTTGTTTATCTTTCCTACTATAGATCGATCTTTCTTTCTCTGTCTTCCTACTGTAGTTTTCTCCTTAGATATATCTGTTTTCATCTTGACGTCGGTTATCAGCTTCCACAATCAACAAAAGATCTTTCTTTCTCTGTCTTCCTACTGTAGTTTTCTCCTTAGATATATCTGCTTTCATCTTGACGTCGGTTATCAGCTTCCACAATCAACAAAATGCTACTTGTCCCATTGGGATATATCTGCTTTCCTCTTGACGTCGGTTATCAGCTTCCACAATCAACAAAATGCTACTTGTCCCATTAAGGGACTCAAATTCTATAGATAAGCATGATAAACATAGTTTTGAATTGTTTCCCAAGTTTTTTGAGTTTGAATTGCACTAAACTATATGCAATGATCCACATGAAGAGATAACTTTTATAATTTGGAAAAATTAATGTAACACAACGATTTTGTTCCTGTAGATTCGGCAATATCTGAAATAATGGAATTTACAGAGGATTACCATGTAGGAGACCACTCCAATTATCACATATGGTTTTAGACTACATAGGCAAAAGTCGTCCTCTATCGGGACTCCAATATGTGATCACTACCATGATAATCATGTACCATATGTTAATATATGTCTGAGCTAATAGCAGGTCCATGTTCTATATACACTTTTCCCCAGTCACTTAAGAAAGTCCTCAATTTTCAATCAGAACTCAACTTTAACTCCAGCCAAATACAAAAAGGAAAAAAGACAACTCGATAACCCATGAAAATGCGAATATGTCAAGAAAACAATAATTTTACTTGAATGAGATTAACACAGGTGAAATCAGAATATTATAAAAGGGTTAGTGTCTTTCTTCTTCTTATTCATCAAAAATGTTGGGAAAGATGACAGGGCACCTGCTACGATGCTATATGCGAATTGTTTTCATCTTGAGTTTTCACTTTGGAGTTTTAGCAAACTAAATTTTAATTTCTCATAGGATATAGGAGGAGAAAATTTAGTAAAAAAGGTCAATAAGTTAACTATGATGTTCTTTTCTAAGCAATTTTCGAGCTGCAGCTGATTGGAAGAAGATTGGATTTAACCGTATCTACTATTTTTACAGCTATAGTTATGTGAACAAACTTCTGTTGGATACAATATAGTGTTAGCACAACCCTGGTGCTCCACTTATGTTCAGTGATGATGCATCATTCAAGCTCATTTATTTAAACTTATCCAGTTTAACGGTACCTAAACGGTAACCAGGTATGGTTTTAATATGGTGTGTAGATGAGTTGTGTGGTAATAAAGGTATGTGAATTTTTGTTCATGTGAAACGAAACCTTGACCCGTGAGACAAGATTATGAAATAAAACTTGAAAAGAAGTTATCTCCTAATGCTTCTTATGTGACGCTGGGTGGGTCCATACAGGTACTTTTCACCCAAGATCTTCTTGTTCTGTTGAACAGGAATCGATCTCCAGTACTATCAAATTGCTCGTTTGAATGTCGCCACCTGGGTTATTTGGTATGAGTAAGGTTAATAGGAATAAGTTCTAATCGAGTCCGATTTGGTCCAATTAAGGTTCTTGGGTGGTTGGATTGGTTTAGATCCAGCTAAAAGTGGACTTGGGTTCAAGGCTCAAGAATTAAATGGAATATCGGTTCAGGTCAAGCTAGAAATTGGATTTGGGTTAACAACCAGTCAGATTCAATTAAAGTAACTCTTTAGACATATGGATCCGGGTGAATGAGGAATTGAATTGGGGTTCTCATGAAGAGGAAGATTGATATTTCAGACTAAATAATACGGGTCCAGTCCGATCAGCTGTACCCAAATCGATTCGGCCTTCTTAAGGGCACAATGAAAAAGAGGGTGTTTTGTAGAGGATGAGAGGGAGGATTTGGCATGGGAGATGGGAGATGATGGCGGCGGCGGATGTGGAATGGAGGAGAAGGTGGTGAGATAGTGCAAGGAGGGCGATGGTCGGCGGCTAGTAGTGATTGGGGAACGACACGGGTTACAGTGTGCAGAGACAGTTGGTGGTCGATTGACGCGGCGAGGGTTGTGGCAAGGGCAGCCGGAGATGTCTGAGGTGAACGATGAGTTGTGGTGTGAAGGGGAGGATGCAATCTGGCATGAATCGGGCAGTTGGTGGAGTCAAACGATGATGGGTGGTCATAGAGAAATTTTATATCAAGTCCTTCTCGCTGATCATAATGATCGACTTATAGTCCTTCACTTAAGAGCAGTTTGATGATTCATTCCTCCCGTCTAGTCTTAAATACTCTATATTTTGTTTGTTCAAAAAGGTATATAGGATACTTTTGTTCATGAGGTATTTCCTTTTTAGGGTCTTGATACCCTGTCTCAAAATCTCTCCATGCATGTTGAGCCCATCATCTATCGTGGTCAGTATAACATAGTTTACGACCCTTCTTCTAATTCAAGATCTTTTTCTAATAGTCCTCTCACTGAGGTCTAGAAGCATACACTTTATGAACCCTTGTATTCTTCATTACCTATTCTCACCTTTGACAAAGTTACTAATGACTTTGATTATAATTGTTAGAGTTTGAATTCTTATTTTTAGGCTCGTCTTTTAATTCTCACCATAGTCGCTCTCCCTTTTCTTTAAGGGAAGTTCTTTTATGACTTGATATGGATTCATTGTCGAGGCGCTACCTGATGCATCCTCTCACTCTACCTAGACATGTATATATTCATTCTAAAAGTAAAAAAATCAAACATAAAAAATCAAAAACAAATTCTTATCAGTTATTTATAGTCCTTGTCCATCCAAGTCTTCTCCTTGTACTATGCTTGAGCATGTGTCTATGTCACTTCACCTTATTACAATATACTCATCTAACCTTATCATATCACCCACAACCCTTTTCAACTCTAGACATCACCTTGCAATCTCCATCTATCATCTATTACTATAAGGTAGAAGAGAACCTACACGTTAACGAGACAATACCTAAGTTTAGAGAGGACAATGATGAGATGACTCCGCTTTTTGAATTTGGCTAAGCGTTAGAATATCAAGAAAAACCTTCTAACATAGTAGGAAGTACTTTGTTGAAGTCAACTTCGAGCTGACTGTAAACACCCCAAAATGTTTTGCAAAAACATATTCAAACCTGTTTCGAAACAATAGGCTTGTTTTTAAATCCACGATTTAAATACAACCTACGAATTTCATAAATACCAAAAACAAAGATTTTGAAATTAAAAGTTTTAAGTTTCAAAATCAAGTTTTAAACATGTAAACAAAGAAGAAATTATGTTTGATTCAAAAGAAGATAAGGATGAATCCTGCCGAAGATCCCGAAAGCAATGCCAAAGATTCAGGGCCAGCAAAAGCCTAAGCGAGGAACGAGTCAAAGCACAATCAACTTTCCTAGTCAAATCTTATGGAACAAGCCCACATAAAGTGAAGAATTCTAGGCCAATTCAAATCAGTAAAACAAGTTTGGGTCGACTTCAACATGAACAATAGCAAAAGAGGTCCAAAAGAGAAGGAAAAAGATCAAGATAGAGCTAGCAGAGTGTCATGGCTATACTACTTGGGGCGTGGAACCAAAGAAGCCCTTTTGAACATTCGCCATTTCTTCAGGGACTCGGTCCATCAAGCACCATCCCTTCCAAGCCCAAGAGTAAAAAAAAAAAAAAACAATGCCATGACTCTTCACCTTTACTATATTGTTCATATTGTATATGCAAACTCTTCATTGCCTTAGGCTTAAACATACATACATTGATAGAACCTTCCTTGACCGACCTAGCTCCCTTTTCACTTGATCGAACCCACCATTTGACTCAAAACATGTTAGCCGATTGTGACCGAACCCACTTGGCTGGACCGACACACTCTAGCCTACCTAGTTCCACTAAACTGGATCAAAGGAGGACCACCAAGAAGCCCACATGAAGCCATGTGGCCAGCAATGAAATCAGGTCAAGCTTGGGCTCCAAAAGACCCAACCAATGCCCAATTCGAGATCCACTTAAAGCCTATAAATAGGCACCTTGGGGCTGGTTTTGAGCATTGAAGAAAGGTGGGAAAGAGCCTAAGAGAGAGAGAGAGAGAAAGGGAGAGAGAAGAAAGGAAGAAGGAGGAACCATCCCCTCCCAATTCTTCCAAATTCGGTGTCGAGGAGGGCTCCTTTACAAGGTCGATATTCTTCTCTCTTCTTAAATTTCTTCTTCCTTACTTTCATTTATTAAAAATGGGTTATATTAATGGAGCAATTGACTCCCCATGATGTAATAGATAAATATGCTGCCCATTTCATTTTGTTACATTCATGCTTAGTATTTGTTTGATTTCAAGTTTATTTCACCTCTCTATACATTATACTCCCTTATATCTCCTAATTTCCTCTATGCTTAAGCTATAGATATATTTCAATTTATTTCCTTCAGTCATTTATATTCCAATCATTGTGATTTATCTTTAAATTTCGGATGAGATGCATTCATGTATTTTCTAAACAGGAAAATCTCTATTAAACATCATGCATTCATCTGATGATTTATTTTTAATTTTCTATCCTCTGCTCCAAATGAACTAAAATTTTGTCCACCGAATCCTCACGCACCAACCTACTTTTCATAAAATTTTCAAGAATTTTAGGATCTTGTATCCACGTAATAAAAATTAGGAAAAATCGAATAAATCTATAGTTGAATCTATAAAACTTGTGTTTATTATAACAAAACTTGGGTTATCATCCCATAATTTTGTCTGTAGTGAACCAATTTCATTGAAATTGTCTCATTGGAAATCTGACATTCATAACTTTCTAACATGATCAAGTTCATAAAGATTAGAGCTTTGTGCACCAAGATACAAATATTTTTGTAAACCTTTGTATTTCTGTCACAGAACTGTTTCGAACGTCTGAGCAAAGGTCATTCCCTAATTTAATTACAGACTGTCACAACACCAAAATCAGAATAAAAAATAGTTTCTGAACCTTTATATGATCATGTTTTCACTGTAAAATTTTTGTTATTTTTGGAGATTCAGAAGCTATTTAAAAAATCTTAAAACAAGTTCTAAAAATAGAATCAGTTTCTGTTTTTCAGAACTTAGAAAAATTTTCGTCCAAAGACCTAAGCTCATGAATTTGGTTAAGTCATTTGGGTTTGAAAAGTGAATTTCAAAAACACATCTGATCAAGATCAATCCTCAAAGTGTCTAGGCTGACTATTAAGCATCGGTTTAAGAAGGCCTAAGTCAAAAATATTCTACTTCCCCACAATTGTCATTTAAGTCAGAAAATACAACTTTGCTAGTTGAAGTAAAACTAGTTGACACGCTCGTGCACGACATAGTGTGTGAAAGCTTATTTTAAGTTTCTACATAGACTTTAAAGTAAAATTTTCACATCTACACCAGCATCCAGCTCCAAGATGGTCAAAACATGCACTTTATCTTACTAACTTGAGAGAAGTATTCACCGAGCTTCTATAAAGGAACAAGGATGTGTTGGGTTGGACATGTTCAAACATACCTAGGTTAGACCCAAAGATCATTGAATATCATCTTATCTTAGACCTTACTATCAAAATAATTAGGCAAAAACTTAGAAACATCAACCCTAAAATTGAACTCCAAGCCGAGAAGAGCCAACCATGCCTGAAAAGAATGCAAGCACATCAACTGATTCAAGTTGTGTGGCATGATGTAACAACATACACAATCGCAAGCTTGCAATTGCAAAGCCAAGAATTTGGCTTCTTTAGAAGCTTAACAATTTGGTGAGCATTCTCTTTCATTTAACATGAATCAATGAATGAAAGCAATGGAACATTTAATGAATCAATAGAGTGAATGCATACGGGAGATCATGAAAATGTTCAATCAATTAATTGACATGTGCTGAATTTGAATAATCAAATGAATGAACAAGATGTGCTGATCAATAATAAATAACAAGTTCTCTTAGGAGACCCAATCAACCAGGCTACCTAGATCACTAAAGCTTAAGGTTGATATCTCCATCTTTAATGGTATAATAGGCGTGGAACAATTTTTAGACTGATTATATAAAGTAGAGAGTTTCCTTAAAATTACGAATGTTATTCTAGGAAAAAAGGTTCTCTTTGTAGCCTATAAATTAAAGGAAGGGGCATGAGTTCAACAATATTGATGTCAAGAAGAATTATGCATCAAAGGTCAACTATTAGTACGAAGTTGACGATATATGTAGTCTCTATTCAAGGGCAAATTTATTTATGTTGATCACAAACATATTTTATTTCAACAATATCAAATTTGCTCACAAGGGACTTATTCAATCTCTAACTATACAAAAGAATTTCTTATACTATAAGTTCATTGTAGCAAGGTATACTAATAGACTAAATGATAATCTTAAAAATTGTTTATCCATGAAAACCATATGGATGAATGATTAAACTCAAAGTCTAGTATTAACTAGTTGAAAATATATTGAGGGGGAAGAAGACATTAAAGGCCAATAATATTCTGAGGGTTGGAGTTTTTTAAGGAGTCTTTCAATAATACTGACGATACCTCCATGAATAGTAAAGATAAAGGAGTTAAAATAAAAAAGTTTGAAGCCAAGGAAAATCTAGGAGTATCTAGAGGATTTCATTGTTTCAAGTGTAATGAGTTAGGGCATCACTCAAGTGATTGTCCAAAATGAAAATTTGCTAATATCACAAAATCAATGATAAGGACCAAAACTTGATGCAAAGGAACTAATCTTTAACTCAAATATATGTGAAGAAGATGAGAGAAAGTGGTTTATATGGTCAAGAAACTTATGTTCTCCTCAACCCAAACGTAATAAGATGTGAATAAAAAGGATTTTCAAAGGAAAATGTTCAGTTGGAGGAAAGGTTTTGGAAGCTAGTTATTGATAGTTGTAGTTATGAGAATCTTATTTCTCAAAATTTGGTAGAACATTTGAAATTCTCAACTCAGCTTCATCCTAGACCATATGCTATTTTATGGATCAAGAAGGGTCAAAGTATAAAAATTACTATACAATGCAAGCTTCTCACTTCCCCTTGGAAAATATTACAACTCAACTTTTAAGGAGGAGGAAAATACACTATTAACTATTGCAAACACAACACTCGAGTTTGAGGCGGGCATAAAGAAGTGAACATGTACACCATCTTCATAATCAAGGCTGTAGGGCAACCTTAAACCATTATTCCAATAGAGGTACATAGCTTGCTCTTTGACTATTATGATGTTTTTAGAGAACCAGACAACTTTCCATCCATACAGAATATTCAGCATAGGATTGATATCTCAAGTAGTCAGTTTACCTAATTTACCAAACTATAGAATGATTCTAAAAGAACATCTCATTCTAATTGAGAAAGTGAAAGAACTTTTAACAAGAGGCCATTCAGAAAGTATTAGTCAATGTATAGTACCTGCATTACTTACATCAAAGAAGGATGAAACTTAAAGGATGTGTGTGGATAAAAGAACTATAAAGAAAATCACTATCAGATATTGTTTTCCAATCCCACGCCTTGATGATATGTTGGATCAACTCAATGATGCTAGAATGTTCACCAAACTAGACTTAAGAAGTAACTATGATCATATTCAAATAAGACAGGGTGATGAGTGGAATATTACATTTAAGACTAAAGACGGTTTGTATGAATGACTGATCATGCCTTTTGGTCTCTCCAACACCCCTAGTACTTTTATGCATATAAAGAATAGGTACTTCGACCTTTTGTTTCCTAATTTGTGGTCATATATTTTGATGATATACTATTATACAGTAAGAGTATAGATGAACATCTTGAGCACATCAAAAAGGTGTTTCTCATATTAAAGAGGAATGAATTATATGTAAATATAAAAAGTGCATTTTTCTGCAAACTTGATTAATGTTTTTGGCTTTTGTTATCAGTAGTGAAGGAGTCCACGTAGATGAAAAAAATTAAATTCCATTCGAGAATGATTGACTCCCAAATCTGTTACTGATGTGAGAAGCTTTATAGTTTAGCAATCCTTTATCATAGATTTGTCAAAGATTTTAGTACCATTATGACACCATTGATTGACAAGAAAGTTTCAAAAGAAAGTTTTAACTTGATAAAAAATAAGTTTTCTGCTGCCCCTTATTTTAGCACTACTTGATTTCAATAAAACATTTGAACTAGAATGTGATCAATTTGTCATGGGCATTGGGGTTGTGTTATCTTAAGAAAGGCGGTCAATCTCTTTCTTTAGTGAAAAGTTAAGTGAATCTCGACAAAAGTAGAGTAGTATGCCATATCTGGAGTTATCAAGACGTAGGAGTTATACTTATTACCCAAAGAATTCATTGGTTTTTTTGATCTTCAAGCCTTGAAGAACTTTCAAAATAAAAAACATATGGATGATATGTTGGTGTGAGGGCACTTATTAAGAAGGATTCAACTATGTGATTATGCACCAATCTAGAATTTACAATCAAGTTGCAAATGCTCTTAGTTGTTGATCAACTCTTTTATTTTTTTCATGCACAATTTCCTAGTTTAGAGCAACTTAAAGAATGTTATAATGACATTGACAATTTTCGCCATAGTTGGTCAAGGTACCATATGAATCACTCACCAAGTGAGTTTGTGGTCTAAGATGGATTTCTTTTCAAAGACAATTGTTTATGTATTCCTAAAAATTCTCTGCAAGACAAACTCATGGCTATGTGGGGTGAGACAAGACAATTGTCAATTGAGAATCTCGCTATTTTTGAACCCAACTCAAAAGAGATGTATAAAAATTTGTTTATAGATGTCCAATCTATCAAAAGAGCAAAGGAAATGTGCAAAATAGTGAATTATACATGACTTTCCCTATTCTTAGTGCACATTAGGAAGATATTTTTATGGACTTTATTTTGGAATTACCAAAGACTCAACAAGAAAATGACTCCATTTTTGTAGTGGTAGACAAATTTTCAAAAATGACCTATTTCGGTCCTGTAGTAAGATAACATATGCTCATCACATTACAAAAATGTTCTTTAAGAAAATTGTCAAGCTGCATGGAGTTCCTATCTCCATAGTATCATATCGTAACAACAAGTTCCTTCCAACATTTTGGCTTACATTATGAAAAGGATTTGGTATAAAACTTAAATTCTCAAGCACAATTCACTGCAAACATATGGGCAAATTAAGATTGTTAATAAATCCTTAGGCAACCTACTTCAATGCGTATGCAAAAACAAGAAGAAATAATAAGACTTTACCTTTGCACATGATGAATTTGACTATAATGATTCGGTCAATAGATCTACTAGGAGGAGCCCCTTCTTTATTATTTATACCAAAATTCTAAGGTACGTAGTAGATTTAGTCAAATTACCTCCAAGTGTGGGTTCTCAATACCTCTTGCTTTGGCTAATAACTACTATAACATCTTCTAAAAAGATCAAACTGTATTGAAGAAATAAACTAAAAAGTATAAGCAACCAACTGATAAGCATTAGAAAGCAATGAATTTTTGAGAGGGTGATCAAGTTTTGATTTTTCTATGCAAGAAATGATTCCCTCCAGCCTTTCATGACAAGATGCAACATCAGAAGTATGAACCCTATAAGATTCTAAAGAAGATCAATGATAATGCTTATGTCAACGACCTCCCACCCCAACATGGGTCTCTCTAAGACGTTGAATGTAAATGATTTTACTCTATACCATCTTGAAGCACAATTTTACAAAGACAACTTGAGGGCGAGTTCCTATCAAGAGGAGAATGATTCAAGATACCAAGCATAGAAAAGTCAAGTCAAGAACAGAGTTTCAAAACCAGAATTAAGAGTTGGAGATTTCCAAGTACATAGTTAAGTTGTCGGAGTTTATTTCGGGGGAACAAAAGAGGAGTCACTAAAGTGTAATACGAGAAACCTGGTTGAGTTGATAGAGTTTGTTCTAGTGAAGATGGAGGTGAATGTTTTAGCAAGCGTGTAGAGGATGGTGAAAGTGGAAGATGTTAACCCAATAGGTAAATATTTTTCAGAGTTGGGCCTATAGAATGATACATGGTGACTTAGGCCTTATTGTGTTGAGGAAAAGGGTTTTTGAATATGTCTTAGTCTTAGTTTCCCTTGTTGGGTTCAAGTTCATTTGAAATTTCAAGTTTTTTTTGGTTAATCAGGTCTTTGACCTGATGTTCAAGGAATATGCACTCATTTGGGTCATGCCTAAAGAGCTTATGAAATTAACAATACCAATCAGGATATCACTCTTTCTTAATGAGATGAGGATGAATGAATGAAAGTATGATCATTTTCCATTCTAGTGGAATGTCTTGGCCTTTCTTGAGAGGTTATTCAAGAGGAGTGAATCTACGATCAGACATTCGTGCGAGATTTTAAAACATCTTTGTATCAGATTTTTTTGTCCCAAGTTTTGAGTTCAAACTTAGGGGAAACTCGATATTTAAATCTAGGAGGTCGAGAAGTTGAAGTGGATGAGTCTATTGGCTTTTGAATAAATCTAGGGGTTTGATCTCCAATTTTATCTTGGTTACTTATTTGGATCATCCATTGGTCTTTGATGAATTTGACTTAATCAACTTATCATAAGCATCCTTCTAGAGGTTAAACTCAAATAAGATAGTCTTTTGATAAGGTTTTTAAATGTAGAGATCTTGTGTAAAGTTAGCATGACTCGAAGGTAAGAGTATAAGTTCTCAAGGATGAACATAACATCACAAGCCTCGTTGGGTGAATGCTTAACATGTTTTAATATCGCTCTTCATCAGGTTATGAAGGTAGGTGTATCCTCAGTCTTTTGTTATTTGATATCTCTAAAGGTGCTGAGGATGTGTGCAACTTCTATGTTGTAGCCAAGTCGTTTTACAAAATACGTTGCAAGGTATACAAATGGATAAGGTTTTGATTGACCATCCATCTACATGCTTCACCTTTTAGTCTATGAGGAAGTCCGTAAATCAAATTGGTATTACATTTCATCTTCTTGATTGACTCTCTTAGTGAATAGTTAAATATGTGAGTTAAGAGTCTCCATTACCATCAAATTGGTGGAATTTTGGGATTTCATAATAATTATCAGTCTTATTGTTTGACGGAGAAAAGTCCTACATGTAGTACCTTCATTTGTTCTTATTTTCTCTTCTTAAATGCTCTTAGTACACCCTCTTAACCTTCTTCTCAAAGTATGCTTCAATTCCTTCTTGTAATAGGTTATCCTCTCTTTAAGTTTAATTTTCCTCTTTTTCTTAAGCTCAACTTTCAACTTGGTCTTCTATTCGTATTATGATGTGTTTTCTTCGAAAGTGTTGTAGTCCTCATCTTCATCCTTAACTTTACTAAACTTTTACTCTTTCTACTTATTTTTCTAGTAGCATGATCCTAGAGGAGCTAGGTTTAACAGGTTTGTTCTTAGAAAAAGTAATATCATCAATTAGCTTAGGGTCTAGTTGCTTATGATGTTTGGGATCATGGGAATTGAGAGACAAGGACACATCATTACCCTTGGACCAGGTGTTGTAGTGATGAGTAGAAGTCATTTTCGAAAGAATTTACAAACTATCCTAATCGAAGCGAATGTGCATGCAAGTGTTATATACAAACAAATATATAAGAGAGAATTTTATGTGTGTGGACAAGCATATTTTTACGTGAACGTGTGAACTAGGTAATGGTCTCTATACTACGTGTTTAGTGCATGTAAATGACAATTAAAATGCTCATCAAATGAAAGAATATTCATATTTAAACTAACTACCCATTTTAGTAGATTCGCTAGATCTCGCTCTAAGTGTCAAAAAAGAATTATATGTGAAAATTTTGGTCTCGAAAAACCTTGACTTGTGGCATGATCCTCTTAAAAGGAAAGGTGAAAGAATTAGAAAATAAAACTCAAAAAGAAAATACCTTATAACGCTCTTTATATGACTATGAGCCTGTACATTTTCTTTTTACTGAAGATTTTCTTGCATCACATAGCAATGGTTAATATCCGCGTTACCAAATTACTTACTTGAATAAATTTGAACTTCTTGAATTATGTTCTTAGTGAACTTCAACACATACAATTTGCTGCAATCTAATTGCTTGGGTTTTTGGACAAAGATATGACTAGGGAAAATGGGTTTTGGTTTGGGTTCAAGTGAAACGAGCTGCGTTTGGATTGAAAAATGTGTTTGGTCTAACTTTAGCTGGAATTAGTTCACCTAGATGGATACAGTTTAGGCTTAGTTTGATCCAACTGGATTTGATTTAAAATTGAGTTTTGGATCGTGGGATAGAACATAATCATATATGAAATGGACCTATGCTATGAATTTTATTTGACTAGATGAAGGGAGTTTCGGTTTGATCGGATTCATATGGATCAAATTTAAGACAGACTTTTAATAAAAAAGTTTGAATTGAATCCAGTTCAAGGGATTTTGAAGTAAATGTCTCGAAATGGATTGAAATTTGGATTTGATTGAACTCAATTAGATCTGTCTTAAAATTGAATTTTATTTCGAATAAAATCCAATTTGAAATGAAAAAATGTTGGAGTAGATTTGTTGGAATTGAGAATCTAATACAAGGTAACCGACAAAAGGGGAACGGATATTGACTCAACTGGGCCGATTTCGATTGTTGAGATGGGTTAAATCGGGCAAGAAACGCATGCGATCCAGTTTTGATGAATCGGATTGGGCCAATGGATCGAGTTTAACCAGCTAGACCTGATTTGGTCTGGGCTTTTCATCTGAACAAGGGAGTCGGGCACGATCCGATGAGCTTCGGCAGCAAGGGGGGGAGGGAGGAAGGTGATGCGTGGGCTGCCGAGCTCCGTGGGGCTGGTGGAATGAGTCTGCGGCAAGCGGTGATGAATGGCTGGCTCAAAGAGGTTTCGGACACGGTGGTGGTTATCGGCCAAGGCAGCTAGGGTGAGATGCTGAGGATGGCAAGGTAGGAGTCGGGCGGGCGGTGAAGTGATGATGGAGGGGCATTGAGAGGAGACTCCGACAGAGACGATGGCTGGGATTCAGGCAGCGGACCAAGACGTTGTCTAATGGCGACAGAAGTTTTGGGCGGCACACCAGATCGGCTATTTGCGGTAAGTCTTTTCTTTTCTTCGGCGGTTTCGGCGATGGTGGTTTTGATTGGGGGGGTTGTGGTCAACCGAGTGTGAGAGCAGAAGAAGGAGAGTGGTGATGATGGAAGTAGTTTAGGCGGCTGGTGTTGTGTTTTTTCTTTTGTGGCTGAACAAAAGAGCAGAGGTGGAAAAGTGGCTGTTTTAGCGGTTCCGATGGTGGTTAGAAGAAGCGATCAGGCTAAGCAGGAGTTTATCTTTTCCCCCAGTCAATTGTAGGATGCCTCACAACACATACATGCACGCTTGAGAGAGAGAGGCCTGGAATTTTTTTCTTTTTTTGTGTTACAGGATACACGCCCAGGAGAAAAGAAAATGCCTTCGATCGATCGATCTTTTTCACTAAAAGGTTTTACAGAATTTTCTAGGGATTCAACCGATACCGATGAAGGGTCTTGCTGCTACATTTTGTAGCGATCTTCAGCCGATTTCTCATCGAATGTTTTCAGACTTCACCGATCATTTCAGCTGTAAATTGCATGCTAATGTTGACTATGAATGTGCAGAATGTTGGCTATTTGTAAATACGCAAGATTCTTAGGGTGGATGAGGATGCCTATATGTGGGCTACGATGACCTTATTGTAGTAGACATGGGTTGACATTCGGCTATAGTTCATGTCACTGCGTAATGTTTGTCCGAGAGAGAGTAGCAAGAGAATTCAACTGCTTCACTGTTAATGTAGAAGAGTGTATCTTTCTTGATTTGTGAGTAGCAGCTTGTTCACAAATTGTACCTGTAATAAAATTTTCTGTTTTTTTCCAATGGCCCTTCGTAACAACTGATCTCATTATGTATGTATCCCTGATTATAATTAATGTGGCACTAATGAGCTTGTGTGGATATGAAACTTTGAAATCAATAATACTGTATATTTGCTTTTCTCCATTTGATTGAGTTCAATTTCCAAGGGTTTAGAGGTTTAAGACACATCTCACCTTTTTTCAAATTCAGTTATTTGATTGATATTTTTACATCGCATGGATAATTTTGGGTGTTTGCACTCACAAAATATCGACAAGAGATACAAAAGAAAGTTTACCAATAACTTGAGTTTGTGATTTTAGTCTTTGGCTTCATCATTCGTTAGTTGTCAATTATATATATACACGCATATGTATTACTTATATAAATGTAAGTTCATACATTTATATAAGTAATATATACACATGCTTGGAAACATCATCCGTGACAATGTTTCCAAGCATGCCACAGTGGGTTTAATGGTAGATTGATAGATTCCTTCCAAAAAAATTGATGTAAATATAGTATTACGGTCATTAATGAGGATTTTAGGCATGCCACAACAAACTACAGTTTTAAAATGGCGCTTGTGAACGAGAAGAAAATAGGCATTTGGGTACCTCGAATAAAATGTACCAACTCATATTTTTGAGTTGACAAATTGTCGTCACCTTCTAACATGGTCCATGACTTAATTTTGATAAGTCACATTTTACACGCTAGAAGGTTTTCAATAATCTTTTATGCACTCAAGTCCCCCTCATCATAATACAAAACAACCCTTAGTAATTGGCACCGTGGATTTCTGGATGTTCCGACCTAGCCTCCACATGCAGTATATGGCTTGCTTTCCCTCACTCCAATATGGAGAAGGCTAGTAAAATATATTCTAACAAAGAAATCCTATTCTAACAGTTTTAAACTCACTTATATTATATTAGCATAGTAATACGCTATTCTAAATGAATTCATGACTGTTGTAATCCTATCTTACGATGAAGCGTCTACTGCATAAGGTCTCCACTTATCAGTAGCTAAGGGCATGGCATGGCTAAAAGCTCCTTGTTATACAATATAACGTTTTCCAGACTGTGTCCGGTTTGAATCGTCTGTTCCAGTTGTGAGGGAGGAGGAACCATAACCCAACCAGGAACTGTTACCCTGTTTGGTTGTGGTTCCAGGTCCAGTGCGACTGTTTCTGGTTCAGCTGGAACCGCTAGTGTTGTTTCGAACTGGACATATTCCAGATGGTATGACTTTGTAAAAACAATAGGATTGACATCTGCTAAGAATCACACGTACTCCCATATCACAAGCATTGGTCACTATCACAAAGTCGGTAAATTTTGTTAAATATTAAAACGGCAGCTTTGGTTATTACATGCTTCAATGTATCAGATGTGAGCATTCGTGATAGAAAGAGTAAAGCTGATGAGGACTCGGAGGTAAAACTAGTGTTTGTTGGTCAACAGATACTGACGACCTAAATTATGCAGGAGGATGAATCTCATGAGATCAACATTTGGTCCTAGATGGGATGCCATAAATTTCTCTTCAGCTTTGTCAGATTTCAATGTCACCATCAAGGTTTTCCTAAATTAGATGCGAGGCAGATTCTCTTAGAATACAAAATAGAAAGCATTACTCATTATGAGTCTTGCAAAGACAAAGATGACTTCCTTGATTACGATATACAAAAGAAATGTACTTTACAACCCCACTTTCATCCAGATGATAATTGGCTTGCACATAAATTACTCACCTTTAATAAAGTTTTTGATGTGGTGTCATATAGATGTTAGTAATTTACAGTAGCTTTTATTGCATCCAAGATCTGTAACATGTAGAAGATGAAGCCAATAAGCGTAGCATCAAAGTTATGTGCAATATAATGCCAAAGCCAGTTACCTGATCCAAACGTAAGAATGGTCTTTGTTGATTACCTTGTTTTCTGTTGGCATGTAAAAAGGCTCAAAGACCAAAGGGAAGGGAGTATCAAGGCCGCAAACTCTGCTCACAGGGGCTTCCAGCTGCAAAACAGATTACATTCCTACTGTTGAGGTATGAACATTCTTCTTATTAGGCTTGACAAATATTTGAATCTGCAGTCAGTACGCACGGGAAAGAATTTGTATAGGTAGGAAGGCCGTTGAAAGGGCAAGATTAAATCTGATCGTAAGGACTAGAGGTTTGATGCATATGCAGATTTTGCCTTAGAGAGAGAGAGAGAGAGATAGAGAGGTAAAAGCTAAGCAGATTGTTTCTTCTAAACAAGTCAACCATTTAAACGAGAAAAGCTCTTAACCATTGAATCAGCCAGAATTAGTGTTATCCATATCGCCCCATATCGTATGATATGGGGCGTATCGTAAAAAATCATGATATAATATGGTAAACAGTATTGCATAGCATAGAGTATTGGCTTGTATTACACGATACATGCCATATCGCACGATACTAGTCTATACAATATGGGCGATATGCCTTTTAAGTTATAAAATACCCTTAACCCGAACAAAAGCTCACATTTGTGTGGATTTTTGGCTTCAGTTTGACTGTTCCAAGAGAATACTCTGTTGGTGACTTCCGGCTAGGGAGAAGCATCTCCAATAGCGGCAATCCTGTGGTTGTCTTGTGGTATAGTTTTTTTTCTCATGTTATTTTTTTATCTACTTGTGTTATTTGTTATTTGTTTTTTGAATGACAATATATGAAGTGAGTAGATATCTTTTCGTTTTATTTGTGGCAATGTATAAAGTGAGAGACACTCTTTGAGTGTTTTGGTGGTTTATGAAGTCTATGCTAATTTATGAAATGCTTTTATTTTTAAGTTTATTAAGATTTAAGAATATAGTAAATTAAGATGACAGAAAGGAATGTTACTCAGTTTGAATCTCGGAATCTCGGTGTGATGATCTGACATGATCGTGAACGAGAAAAGTAGATTGAAAATAAAATATAATTTTTATGAGAAGTTGTTGAGTGATGGAGTTTCTTGATTGAAATATCACCTGACATGGACTAAGAAAGAGGTTCTTCATTACATGGGTAAAGTTGGGAGAGCGTTAGAACCTATTAAACGACAATGTCTATAGATGATTGAAAGTATGGCTGAGAAGAGACAAAAAAAAGAAGATATAGGAATGATTGAGGAAGAGGATACTGTGTGTTGGGCTTGATGGTGGTGGTGGTGGTGGTGGTGGTGATAACACCTCTTCTGATGTTAGGACCGAGGTTGATAGTAATAGTTATCAACTAATCGAGGAAAAGAGGATTGTTAAAGAGTTTCCAAGTGGTAGAAGAGGTAAGAAGATCTCATTTTAGCAATTGCATAAGCAGGTAAGACCTTATAGTGGGGAGATGGTTTTATGAAGTATGCATTCTATTTAATGCAATAAATTCTTTTCATTTTCAAGCGATGAAAAATGTCATTGCTAACATTGGTATATGGTACAATATGCTTTTTTATTATAAGTTGAAAGGAAAATCATTGAATAAGACCGTTCTTAAAGTATAAAAGTATTGTTCGACTTTGAGGGAGTCATGAAAGGAGACATCATGCATTATCATGGCAAATCAATAGAAGCGAGAAAAGACTTTATTAAACTTCTTTGTTTATTGTCTTAAATAACTTATGTTTTTTAGATCACTTGACATGTAAGAAGAGTGACATATTACAAAAGTTCTAAAGCAAGAATTTGATAAGTTGACAAGTTGGGAATGAAAATGTAGTCCAATTAATTACAGGTAATGAAGTTAACTATAAAGCAATCGCAAAAGAGTTAGTTGAAAGTTATGATATTTTTTATTAGACATATGTATAGTCTATTATATAGATTTCATCCTTGAGGATATTGGAGAGATGAATGAGATAAAGGCAACAATTGAGTAATGTTAAGATATCACTAAATTTGTTTATAACCATTTGTATTATATATGATCAAGAGATATATTGATGGTACAGAGCTTTTTCGTACGCTACTCGGTTTGCAACTAATATTTTCTCAGTATAGAGTATTGTTAAATAAAAACAAACCTTGAAGAGAATGTTTACCACAAATGAGGACAATAAGCTACAAAGTTGCCTTAAAATAGGAGAAAACTTAATGAGGTTTCATAGATGGTGTTTAGGAGTACATTTTAGAACTCCTGTATTAGATTATTAAAGATCACATGCCTTTTAGTTAAAGTTTTGAAATTAACTGATGGCAAGGAGAAGCCATCTATGGGCTATTTTTATGAAGCTATGGATAGGGACTAAAGAAGGTATAAGAGCAATTTTAACAAAAGAAAGAGTGATTATATGTCAATACGAAGGATTATTGATAATAGATGGAACAAACAATTACATCAACCTATTCATACAACTTACTACTTAAATCCAATGTTTATGTATTTTATAATATTTAAAAAGAATAATGAGATTAATAGAGATATCATTTATTGCATAGATAGATTAGTCCCAGGTGAGAGAAGAGTAGATGCTATATATCGTGGTGAGCTTGCTTGTAGTCATATATGCCTAGGTAAATATATGAATCATTTATCTTAATACTTAAGTTTTTAAATCTTATATTTATAGTGAAATAAATCTTTATATTTATTTTTTTATTAGATGTTAGATGTTTAGTGGAGTAGGTTTGGAAGTAATTGCCCAAACTTGAGAGATTTTGTAATAAGGGTTATGAGTCAAACCTATAATGCAAACCGTTGTGAAAGGAATTAGAGTGTCTTTTAACATATCCACAAAAAAGTACAACATATTGGAACATAAGTGACTGCTACGTGTGGCTTGAATAGAGGTAATTAATGATTAGTTACTATTAAGTATTTAATTTAATGTTTTAGTTTATTAGGTTTTTATTTTTTAACTTTTTAGTTTTCATTTTTATTTACTTATCATTCTTCAAAGCAATTAAGAAAGTTAAACTCAAACCGATTTGATTCAATAAGTCTTTAATTTTGATGTCTTAGAGGAATGAGTTATGGAAGACAAAGAAGCACAATGAATCAATTTTTAAGGAATGCAACAATATCAGCAAGGGTGTGATAATCTTGAATAAGGAGGAGAAGATGAAGATTATTTAGTTGATAATCCTAATTACAATATGTGATTCTTTTTTTCTAATTATGAAAGTTATAATTTTGCTACTTGTTTAATCATAAGTTGTATTGCTTAAGTGGTTATAATTTAAATTAATGGTCAATGATGAACGTTTACTCAACTTTTGAATTATAAGAATTGTTTAATTGTATTGATTTTTCATGAATTTTTCTGATTTTTCTCTATTTTTATTGTAAACTATTTTTTTTTTAAATTTATGATACAATATGCCCATCTCATAGACAAGAATGCTACACGATACAATATGATACAAACAACACTGGCCAGAATGAGAATTAGAGTAGTCTCTCAAATGACAATTAGCTATTGAAGATCAGATATTTACTCCCTGGTAAAGTACAATAAACTATATCAACATAATATGCTTACTCTTAGGAAGCAGCGCTCAACAATTGAAGCCGAAATTTCTGCACCAAATCCACCCGTTACAGGTGCTTCATGACTGACCTGCTAGATGACAGATTTCTTAAGAGGATCATCGGAAGTATGTCCTGAAAAAATATTCCCAAAGTCCAACTCTTATTACTCACAAGCAGCCTTCCAGTCTTTCTGACCGATGCTTCCACTGTTTCCTTATCCCAAGGGATTAACGTTCTCAAATCTATCAGCTCACAAGAAATCCCATCCTGACAAAAACAATGAAAAACAAACCCGACTTGAAATATGAAAGGCATGTTCAAACTCTCACTCTTTCCGCACTTCTCTGCAACAAGGTGTTGCTAAAAAACAGCATCAGTTGATCCATTTAGATCAAAATGTATTTGACAAAATTGTGGTGGATTTGCCAACATGGTACACCTTGGACCCTGCTCTAATACTCTATTCTATATAAATTCCAAGTTGCAATCAGGGAATTTGTGTCATCAATTGATGAATCTGGACAAAGTAATGTCACTAACTTGAATCAGATACAGTTCTGAACTCATTCGAGCACCTTTCTGTGCACAAGCTTTTAATTTCCACACCCACATTGAAAACACGCCTACACCATGGCTTAAAACCACACCGTTACCGTCACAAAAAACTTCCAAGGCAGCTCAGTGTTCATGCAGGAGAGCCAAAATCAGGTCAGGTTCAAGAGGCTAACCTTTGCAGCAATATTGCATGCTCGTTCCATGACTGAGAGCTGTGCTCCCCAACCCACAAGAGTAATGTCACTTCCTTCTCGAATTACCTGACCATTTCAGATGTAGAATTCAGCTCAACAATCTAAGAGAGACCATGTAAAAATTTCCGTACCTCTGCTTGTGAAAGAGGGAGCATGTAATCTTCCTCAGAAACTTCTTCCACAGCCAATCGGTAAAGCCACTGAACAATAATTCTTAGAATATAACAGACTAGCAACCAAGCAAGCATTTCTTGGAAACTTACGAAGTTAGTTAATAATCGCACTGACTTCTTTACATTCCAGACAATGCACCACAATAATAGGAAGCTCTTCAGTATTGAGATCACACTCAGAGAATCAGTATCAACATTTTGTCGGTGGTTTTGTGAAAATCTTTGTTTTTTCCAGTATAAACAATGAAAAAAGGAATAAATCGAAGACATACCCAAACAAGTTTATTGGACATTTCTCAAACTGCTCAGTATAAACTGGAAAAGTCTGAAGGTTATATGAAAGCAACAAAGTAAGAGAAACCTTCGGTTAGAGAAAAGGTAAAATCGAAACTTGGTGTCATCTTCTTCATACTCTTGTAAAACAATATAATGTATTCAAATATTACCTTTTAGAGAAAAGGTAAAATCGAATCTATCACTACATGGGCCAAGTACCATAATGGAATCAGATTCAGAAAAAAAATAACGTCACACATGAAAATGTGTTTGTGTGCCTGCATGTATTCATGCTTTTGTTCCATAATGCTAGATACCTTTGGCTCAAAGAAGACAACAGGATTTGGATCACGTATGCATGCTAACAGTAGTCCTTTTGCCTGTAAAGGACTACGAGGTATGACCACCTACCAATTAGGAACAAGAAAAGTAATCCATTCAGGATGCATACAAGGAATTCAAGGAACTGTGAAAATTCAAACAAGACACGTATCATGAAGTAGAAAAGTTCAGATGACCTTGAGACCTGGAACATGGCAAAAAAATGACTCAGGTGATTGCGAATGATAATGCCCACCATGTCCAACAGCACCATAAGGTGACCTTATAGTCAAACCTGGGAGAATAACGTACAATTAACCAGCGAGGCATGGAGGAAACCAAATCTAGCATATTTCAGAGTAAAGAAGCTGTACCTCCACAATTGAACTGGTTGCCACTCCTATATCTGAACTTGGCTGCTTCATTGACTATCTAAATCACAGACAATAGTTACATCAATTTACAATACATGTCAAAATGATTAGGAGTTGACATTATAATGGCAATTGTCTCAGTTGCATGCAGCAAACATGCTAAGTTCCCTTGTTCTAAATGAGCAGACCGACAGCTACTTGTAAGAAACAAAGTGTCCACCAGGAACAGTACACATATTTAGTAACTATAAGGGAGCCACCTATATAACTAAGGACAACACTGGTGAACTTATGCATGGCATTTATTTTGATTATAAATATACTTTCCATTATAATCAATGAACCATACCTGATCAAAAGCAGGATAAATGTAATCTGCAAACTGGATTTCAACAATAGCACGGTTTCCCTGATGAACATAAAGGTAATGCTTTTTCTATTAGCAGAAACATCATATTTCCCAGTAAATTTCCAAGAAATGAAGGCTCCAGACAATTTGCCCATGCGTGAAGTGCACAAACAGATAGGCACACACACAGATGCACACATGAAACTATATTGGATGCCATCATGGTCATATCAACCAAACAAGGATAAACACTCCATGTTTCATAACACTTCTTTCATGATGATTTGCAGATCAAGCGTTGAGAATATATGATTATGAATTTTTTAAAACAAAAATGATTAAATAGCAGTTTCTTGGAGATAAAAGATTTATGAATCTTTTTTTTGGTAAATCGATTCTTAAAAATCAGGGGCCTAACTTTCATGAGGCTACTTGCCAAAATACCTCCCCTATATAATTCATCATGATAAAGTGCATATGAATTCAGATGAATCAAATAAAGTTCAAATGTGAGTTACCCTAAAGTGCAACTATAAGCAAACTCTCACATATGTGAGTGTGCGCACACACACAGAGAGTAAAAATAAAGAACGCCCTCACCATTGCTGCTAATCCAATGCCAAAGCCAACAATGCCCTGCATGTAAGTATGTACTGTCATCATTGCAAAACTACAGAAAATAAATCATCATAAAAGCTCCAGATATCCCACTTATTTTGTATCAAAGATTAGCTTAGATTGGGATGAAACAATTTCTATCATATCATAATTTCACAATAAAAAGGGACAGACAGAGATGTACAAATTTGAGGTAATGTCATAGGTCAATAGCAAGATATTCATTGAATTCTGTTATCAGATGCGACAGCAGATTTTGCTCTCACTTGTGGGAACTTCATTGAAAGTTCAAAACGAAGTTGGATGAAACTTCAGGTAAAGCGCTAAACTGTTGAAATATCAAAGGACTTTTCCCGTAATTTTGCGATATCCATCTGAAAACATACTATTCATTAGCTGTTTCAGAAACCCATCGGCAATATTAAAATCTTCACAACAGTTAAACAATTATTACAATTCTGGAAACGAATGAAGTACCTGCTCACAAAGTGGTGTATTGAAGACCCTCTGTTTTCCAAACTTTTCTACCAATCCTGTCGTACAGCGAAAGACACCACCAAAACTTACATCTTCACCAAATACATAGGCTCTGCGTGAAAGTTAAAGGTATTCGAGTAACATATCCAAAAAGACAATGTTGGATAGTGGAGAGCAGTATATTTCCACAGTCAGCATATATACAAGCCTCCCCAAAAAGCTTTACCAAGGAAAATAAACTCTAAGGCCATAGGTATAAGATGATTGGTAACTGCACAAAAAGGAAGAAGATGAGGTAACTGCGTCTGAAGAATGCATTAAACTTCCTTTGCCATCAAAAACCTCTTCGTCTTGAAAGAAGCAAACACCGTAGAAAACATTGAAACAGCATAAGATCAAGGACCTAGAGAAAACCCAAGTTCTGGGTTCAGGTCTGACCAACCCAAAATTTCTTTCAGGGATTTCCATAAAGCAGGAAGCAAATTACTCCATCATAGTCACAATTTCCAGAACTGGGAAAGAATATCGAGACTGAGAGAACTCTACGCAATGAGACATTTCCATCTCGTCATTAACTTTGTCCCTTCAGTTGTTAAAACATAACAACCATAGTACTTTGCTTCCTTGTTTCCAACCATGTAACATTGAACATTTGCCTATCGATATATGATTTCTCAGATTCAACACAAAAGAAGAACAAACAAAAAAAGATCATCAAAAATAAATATAAGAAGAGAAGGCTAGAGAGGGTAGAAGGGGAAGAACTTCCTAGTTTCTAACGAGAATTCTTACGTAAAAGCATCAAACCGACACACCTAAAATCTATCAACAACCAATTAAAAGAATCCCAAACAAGCGACTATCCTCACATGCAATGTTGGACGGAAACAAGTCAGAAACGGAAGCCCCACCATCACAAAACCATCTAAATGCGAAGCTGATACATCCTAAGCGCGCATAAATTTGAAAAGAGGAAGCATTAATCAGATGAGAAGAGGAGATGAACCGGGGGTCGCTGTCCAAAGCTATATGAAGAGCATCATTGATGGCGGTGAAGAGATTCATGGGCTTCCTCGTCGATAGAGATTCAGTGCTTTGTGAGGAAGTCGTGGAGAGGAATCTCGTGGAGTTGAGTCTTGTCCTTGCCGCTCTCCATAGAGCCATCGCCTTTGAAGGTCTTCCGAAGGAGACGATGTAGAGGGGGCAGAGGGGGAGAAAGTGTGAAGCGCTTGATCACGCAACCAAGCAAATTTTTGGTAAGGCGTTATCTATCTCCCCTATTCGGCATTTAAACGGTCAGAAATTACACTATATATTTAAAAGACAGATTCAGCGTTATCTATCTCCGCAGCCTAACATTTAAACACAGGGGGGGCCTGCATCTTTCTCAGATCGATTCAGCCAAATAACAGAAAGGTCAAAACCTTTTTTGGTTGGAGAAAAGGTGACAGTAACACCCATAATAAAGCCTTCTTTAGGTAGCCCGTTGTCCTCAAGATAATCCATCATTTGTCTCGAGCACGTGCCCAAAGTAAATCGCTCACATGGTTCTTCACACGTTTATCACTAGTCACTTGCGTCATAAAGCATTGTGGTTTCAGCGTTCCTCCAGGCCTTGAGCTTGCTGTGCATACTCCCATAATGATCGCATCAGTTGAATCACCAATTAACTTGCTTTCCTTCATCATTAGCAATCAGGGGTAGAGGGCCTCATGATTATCATGGATGGCCATAATTTTCCATCCATAACAGTCACGTAATAAGAAGGGTTTCTATCTTCGTTTTTTTATTTACAGAGAAAAACATATTTCACATAAATAAAAATATTTTTATTTCTAAAATTAGCCGAATAAAGAAGGAACTGATTCTCTTTGCGTAAACAAATATATGAAAAAAAGAAAGTAAAACAAAAATAAAAGATAAAAAAAAGTAACAGAATATATACAAAATTTTACAAATAGTGATTTGTAGCTCTCTTTTTGCTATCTTGTGAAACCTAGACGTCGTATTAAGTGATGTAAGCTCAACAGTGGTTGCTCTCTTGTGAAAACATCAACAGAGAGTAAAATTTACAGTTTGTAGGACACTCTTATGGGACCCGGAACGATATCATAATGGCGCGTTGAAGAAAAGCCGGATCCGACGTAGAAAGTTTCTTTGGAGCCTTGGTAGAGTTGACATGTTCATGTAATGTGGTACTTTTGGCTCTTGTAAGTAGCATTTGGGTCTCATAGGGTTGAGGACGTGTCTGCCCATAGTATCCTCATGGAGTTATGTTGGGTGTCGTCCGACTCCTTCCGAGTACAAATGAGAGCAGGGTAGGTTATCTGGAAGTTCGACATTTTGAGAGAGAAAGAGATAAGAGAGAGCTTGAGAGAGAAAGGAGAGGCCATCCGCGACGCCTCTTCCTTGGTTGACCATTGTCTTTTTACCGCCCCACAAGTATAGCCAGGCGTCTGGCCAAGCTGCTCTTCTTGGTTGTTGCGGGATCTCCTTGTAGTTGCTTTGTAGTCGACTGAATAAAGAAAATAAACCCCTTTTTAGAGATTTACAAAAAACAACGAACACATGATGCGTGCGTGGAAATCTTAGGAACATAGGCTACTTGGTGTGAGGCATCAACACCATCACAGAGATACATACGTAACTGGCATTGACCATTGTTAAGTAATTTTCAGATATAACAAGTGATACTCGTGAACCAAATAGCCTAACATGCCATATTAGGAAGGACCAACTAAGTGACATCATCATCAATAACTGTGGAAGCTTAAATGCCATCTCATTCAAGCCACTTTGTCAAGACATTGAATTTTAGTTAGTGATTGTAACATTTAATTACTCTGAAAGGTGTTACGTGGCTTACTAAGTAGCTACCCGCTCAATGACAAAAAGTCATTAATTGAGTGGTGACAGGTTGTATGATAGAAAACCATAGTAATGACTTTATATTATATCTTTTCAGCTCAAGTAATCTAATCGGTTGATGGTTTAATAATAAGCTACTAAAGATCATTTTAAAGTCCCGATTTAAGTGGCTTGAGTGTCTCACTGAGGAGTACTAATATGGATTAATAGGTACGATCCATAGGTGATGTTAGGGCCTCATAAAGGGATTATAAGTGGCCTAATAGGCCATAAAGTTTATGTTTAATGACATAAACTCTTTTTTTGCTTCTCATGTAAGTGTCTCATGCCTATAGATAGGCCAGTCTCACATTCTAACATATGAATGAAGCAATACCTCTTACTATCTTCATACTAAGCCTTTTCCCACCAAGTGTCTTTTCTTACTTAGTTTGAAAAACCCTTTATATCATCTTGTAACCTCATCATCTTGAGTTTATTGGTTTTGTTTATGACTTGATTGTATTTATGGAAGATGAACTGAAGTGTTTGGCAGGGTCCATTACATATAATAATTTAATGACTAAGAACAAATAAACCTAAAGGTTAGTAGGTACAAAAAATAACATACATTTTAACCTCCGTTTTTAAGGTGCTTAGTCCAATCTCTTAGGGGTCAACCTCTCAAGAAATAGGGTAATCTTCAAGAAGTCTATACCAACCACCTTTAGGTTTATTCGGTCAAGATGACTACTTTCCTATTGAATGAGGAACACTATGCCTTCTTGTACATAGTGAATTTGCGTTTGTGATACCAAAGTTAACCACAAGTTTGCATGGTACATTACCACCATTATGTATGAAACAAAATTGTCACTAGCCTCTTTATTCTTAGCCATGGCATACCATTCAGTAAATTCCACTCATTCTAGAGTAATGGCTCTATTCATTTAGTTAGAGGTCCACTTTGATTTTTCCAGTTCTGGATTCATTTGTATTCATTAGAACTAGGATTCTCTCGCTTGTATTTCCAATTCCTTACACTAGTTTCATTGGAGCCTGCGTTAAGCCTTATTGCTTCCATTTCCTTATCTTGAGAGAATATCGTTACTCGTTCTGGTCCATCAGTCCTAGTGAGGCAACTTTTTATCTTTATACTTCGTTTCTTCATGTTTTTCCTCTATCATGATATTCATTGCAAACCTAACCTGCATAAGAGTATCAAAAGTCTTTTATTCTCAACTCCTATTCTATAGAGCATCTTGGTTTTCAAGGTTCAATCGAATAACTATTGAACCTTACCCCACTTACTATCTTGATCAATGATTGGGATTCCAATAAGGCCTACCCACTATTGTAGACTTGTCAATCGGCTGACCATTAGAGACGAGTGATCAAGAACCTTCTTTTTGATTTTCAGATTCATATCCTTGCCTTGGAGAAACCTCAGACTTTGCTACTTGGTGGTCTACCTTTTATAAAGACATACCTCTATTTGAGGACTATCAGTCAAGACTTTTTACTATGGTATGAATTAAGCTACAAACAATAACCCAAAACTAAGCGATGCTTGTAACAAGCAATCTCGTCTTCATTCCTTACTAACTCTTGTAGATTAGCCTGAAACTTTGGTTTATCCCTTCCTGTGGAAAAGAACTAAGGATTTTGTTGCTTTGGTAAGATTCATGAGGAGTATAACAAAATCCAAGATATTGAGTGTACCTCATGTGACTTGCTGTCCCATCTAGGTAGAGAACCTATATGAAAGTGGTTCTGCCACTACATTCAAGACAATCAACAAAGAACTATCTGCTTCTAATGAGGCACCAACTGATGTCCCAAGTATCAACAATGGTGAGGCGGAAGTTGAGGCATCTCAAGTAATCATGAGAGAAATGAAGGAGTTGCATTTCGTGTTGACTAAGTAAGAGGATCTTGAGAAGGATACTAAGCTTGACGATGCACTAATCAACGGCCTGGAGGAACATTGGGATAGACTCAAATAAGTTTTTCTAGAAAATTTTACACACAAAATAGGTAGACAAGATGGAGTTGATTTCATCATGCCTACATTGATGACTAATAAACTCTTCATTCGTATTTGTTTGTGGTATGTGCTAGTCATTCTTGCATTATCAAGGTTCTCCTTTTCCTCTTGTGGTAGTTTGAGCCTTCTTCTTTCTTTATTGTTGCCTCCATAACTTCCTCAAAATCCATCCTTTCGACAATTTTTAGAACGAGTTACCATGTATCCTATTTATCATCTCGTTTCTAATTGTTTCCTTCTCAGCCCTACTATCTCTACTAACAAAGGCCTTAGGAGGATCATAGAGGAGATGATCATCCCCGAGACCTTGCTTGTTCTTGTGAGTTCATATAGGTATGATTGCATTGCCAAGGACCTTCGTACCTAGCTCAAGTTGGTGGCTCAGCAGAGTTAGGGATAGATATACATATGATTAGTATCAATGAAGAATCTATCACCTCATTGATTACTCTCGGATTAGTTTTTAGGTAGATCTCAAACTTCTCCTTAGCTCTTTAGGATTCTAGATCCCCAAGATCAACCGCTTCTTCTTCAAGCTGAGCATGGTTGATCCTACTCTTTTAGATGTTCATTCCATCATAGGTCTTTCTTGTAATGTCCTCAAACTCCACTCTATTGACTCTCGAGTTTCCTATTCTCTTTCCACTCTAAGAGCTTAACCTATAAGGGATTCCTAGAAGCCCCATGAAGTATCAAATGATACCGCTTCAACAGATTTCATTCAATACTTCCTAATAAAGCAGACTTCAAAAACCCATTTAGATCAATAACAAAAAAATACTTTGTTTTATTTGAAGCAGCGAGATTAAAATGGCTGTGGGAGGAAAGGAATTTCAATGAAGAACTTGAGGAGTCTTGGGTTGCATCCTCGGTGTGCCCTAGCCCATTCATATCTTGAACAAGATGTGTGGCAATACCGATTGGGATCGAGCATTCACCAATAGCTTCATACTGTACCAGTGGTTTGTCTTGTTTGCAGCTATGGTTGGCGACGAATCGTAGTGGAGTCATTAGAACCTTGAAAAGACGAGACATCAAGTCCAAGTGCAATCCCCTAGCTTTTGATTTCAATTGATAGGCAATGACACATGCGGCAAGGGTAGAAGGAAGATTCATCCATGGCAAACCTCAAGAATCATTATTACCATCTTGAGTGAGATTATGCTCACCCCATTTTGAGAAGGGATGAGTGAGAATGGGTGGAGGGTTTTGAGGAGGCTGGCCCAGAGCAAACTCTTATAAATCGGAGACAAGAGCGGTGACTTGGGACGATGTATCTTCTGGTTGCTGATATGATCTTCTATTCTTTAAAACATAAGCATAACAAAGCAGAGTGATCGTGAAAGTGATGGACAAGATGATGACACTAATGTTGATGAAGTTAATCATTGTGAATTCTTTCTGCAATTACAAAACAATATTTGCTTTTTTAATTTTTCTCTTTTGTCAGTTACATTCTCATGACAAAGAGGGGATATTTTACTCTCTCTCTCTCTCTCTCTCTTTTCTCTTTGTGACCCTCACTCTCTCGATCCTTCTAATGCAATTAATGAAGCAAACAATTGCAGAAAGAATTCACAATCATGGACTTCCTCAAGTTTAGTATCATTATCTTGTCCTCAATTTCGAGATCATCGCTCTACTCTGTACGTCTAAACGAAGAGAGATCGTATAAGAAACCATAAGATACAACATCCCGAGACACTGTTGTTCAGAAGAGCCTCCATTGGGCCAGCCTACTCAAGACCCTCCACCCACTCTCACTCATCCCGCGTCAAAATGGGGTGAGCAAAATCCCGCTCAAGATGGTAATAATGGTGCTTGCAGTTCGCCATGGTTGAATCTTCCTTCTACTCTTGTGTCATCGCCTATCAATTGAAATCAAAGGCCAATGGATCACACTTAGACTTGATGTCTCGTCTATTCAAGGTTCTAATGACTATCACGAGACTAATCTAGATGGCAGTACACACTTCTGGAAGCTCCACTTTAGTTCGATTAACCCCTCTTAACAGCTTGTTAACCTCTCTACTATTGTTGTAACAAGATACTCTCTTGGATAGTAGAAATCTCTAAGTCTAGTTGTAATTGAGGATACTTGTAGGCTTTTCTTATAACTATATTAGTCTAGAAGCTTCTTAAGAAAGCTACCTACTCCTCCTACGCTTATAAGTAGACGTAAGGTAGATGGTTGGTACGTTTGCTTGTCCATGAGTTGCTTAGAGCATTAGTCTTTGAGTTTTGTATTGAGTACGATGACACTAATAAACCTCCTTTCCTCGTAGGCTATTCTACCCATCCTTTCACTTGTCAGTGTGCTTGTAAGGAGATTGAGACCCCAAAAAGTGAGCGTCAAACCCGATGCTAGGAAGAGTCATGCACACCATTTTCCTTATCCTACAACATACGGCTAAGTAAGAAGGTGTCCTACTACCATCATAAGTTAAAAACAACCTCCTTAGTTGTTACAAATGAAGCTTGGCGACAAAGTGGTATCATAGCACATTGAGGCTAATATCAAGGCTAAATTGCAGTGGAAGACTAGCTAGTCAGTTGATCTAATCAACTAAGGTGTCCATTGTAAAAATTGGATCAATCGACTTATGTTTCGATGTCAAATTCAACAAGAAATAGAATTCTATTAATTATTAGACTTTTGGTGCAGGATCCTCATCGAAATTTCTAAAGTTGTTGGACAACAAAAAAAAGAAGAAAGAAAAGAGTTATTTTTATCGTTTTCCACCTAAGGTTTTTCTCGAGGAAGATGTTTTTTGCTTTTCTCACCTTTATGCTTTCTTTTGTTATTTATATTTATAATGAAAAAGCTTTCATTAGAGTCCGACTTCGGTTCCTGTTTTATCATTCTAGGCTTTTCATTACAAGCCTTATTGTTATCCGTGAGAGGTGTAATATATTTGATAAATAACAACAACTAAGCCTTTTCCCATACTAGACGGGGTCGGCTAATATATTTGATAAATGTGTTAAGAAAATGGTTAGCAAACTTTTTATTTTGAAATAGTTAACGCACCAATGGAATCTAGGAAAATGGCCTGTCTTCCCGTATTCCATGGATTCCTTGTTGAAAATGACTAATTTTACGTTATATCTCCCACTTAGTCATCTGAACCAAACTATTATAGCACACACTTGTTTTACCTCTCACTTTTTGTAGGTTTTTCCAAGTTGTGTTCTTTAAGATTGCAAGTGCAATTGCAATCTAGACCTATTATATGGGTTTTCATATCCAATGCGTCCTTTTCTACACAATAACCATTATGGTATAATTTAATATTCTAAGTAAACCCTAAACAAATCTCAAGCTCATGTTCATAACATGCTTTGAGAAAAGATTCTCTATTAAGCTTTTAATCAAAGGATTGACCAATATATCATTAGTTGGCATATAAGATATAGATGTCTCATTTCTTTTAATCATATCATAAATATAGTGGTATTTAACCAATATAAGCTTGCTTCTAAAGCTATAAGCTCCACTCTTAATAAAAGTAATTGCTATATTGTTGTCACAATAAATGACAACATACTTATTGGTTATATCCAATTTCAAATCACATACGAAACAACTTATCCAAACGGCATTTGTTGTAGTTATATTGTAAGCATCATACTCAACTTCTTCTGTATACAACACTACACAATCTTGTTTCTTACAAGCCTAAGAAACAACATCACCTCCAAATAAAAATATTTGTCCAAATGTTTATTTGTTGTCATCTTTACTTCCAACAAAGTCGTCATTTAAGTATCATACCACTTTTAGTTCATTTGCTTGAAAACATAGTTTTAGGTCTTTTGTTCCTTTAAGATATCTTACAATCTTTTTTACAACAATCCAATATTGCTAACCAAAATTACTTTGATATCTACTCACAAGATCAACAACAAAACTGATATCAGGTCTCGTATACAACATAACATACATCAAGCTGCCCACAACTTTTGCATAAAAAACATTAAGCTTGTTATCTCCCTCACTAGGACAAGCAACCTTGTTGTATTTGATATCTTTTGTAATGAGTGTAGTTGTAGGATTCTACTCACCCATTTTAAATTTCTTGAAGATATATTTTATATACATCTCTTGACTTAAGCATAAGAGTTTAGATTCTCTATTATGAGAGATCTTTATTCTCAAAATATATGATGCCTCTCATATCCTTCATTTTGAATCTTGAGTTTAACCATGACTTAGTTTTGACAATCATATCATTGTCATTCTTAGTCAATAATATGTCATCTATATACAACAATAGAATAACAAAGTGGCTCCCACTATTTCAAACATATACATAGTAGTCAAACTCATTATTTACAAACCCAAGTTCAATTATAACATTTTAAAAAGTCAAATACCATTGACAAGGTAAATGTTTAAGGATATATAGGGATTTTTTCAACCTATATACTTTATCTTCTTAGCCTTTAACAATATATCTTTCTGGTTGTTGCATATATATGATTTCATCTAAATCACTATTTAAAAAATAGTTTTTATATCTAATTGATATAAATCCAAATCATAATATGTTGATTTTAACAAAATTATCCCGATTTAGTAGGAGGGTGTGACCCTAGGTACTTTATGTTCACTTAAAGATTTAATTTATTCGAAAAGATCATTTGGATCATAATTCATAGGTTCAAATAATGATGAATCTATATTTACTAGATCATCAACACATTTATCATCATTTTCATATATATCATTCTTAGTTTCTTCTAAGAATTCAACATCCCTATTTTCTATTAATTCATGGTCTTTGTGATAAAACCAATATCCTTTAGAACTTTTAGATATCCAATGAAAACACATCTGAAGAACCTCTTGTCAGTTTAACTCTAGACTAGTCAAGGATCTTTACATGTGTGACAAATTCCCACCTCTTAAGATGACTAAGGTTTGGTTTTCTTCTAAGCCACATCTCGTATGATGTAGAGAATATAATCTTATATGATACTCTATTCAATATATACCATTGTACTTACCGCTTCTCTCCAAAATACCCTAGGAAGAGAAGCATCTATTAACATTGACTTTAAAGTCTTTAAAGGTGTATTCCTCTCCTCGACCAGACCTTAAGATTTTGATAGTATGCCCTACTTAGTTTTCAACTTCCTCTTATATTATTTGAATACCTTAAGTACCCCAAATTTATGTGCTAGGATATATATCTCGAATAATTATCGATAAAAGTTATGAAATAAACCTTACCTCAATGTGATTCCACCATTAAGAGTCCACATAAATCGATGTGAATGACTTTTAGTAGAGTTGTTACCCTAGTTGTTTCTTTGGAAAATTATTTTTTGGTCATTTTTCTTTATACATAGGTATCACACTTACTAAAAGTATTTTCATAAAATTCAAACAATAAGTCAAAGTTGACTAATTTTCTTAACTTTTTCAGACTTATGTGCCCTAAGCATTTATGTCATACATTAACATTAACATCAACATCAAAGATACAATTAATATAAGTGAAAAAACCTTCATTTTTATTTATATTTAATTTGAGCAATGCATGTTAAACATCAAAGAGTCAAGAAAGGCTTATCCTTTCATACTTTCCTATGATTACATTGCTAGAGGCAAACTTGATTTCAAAAACTTTCTTGACCAAGGCAAGGACCGAATCGAGAGCGCAATCGATACATTAGTTAGTACTATCAGTGTGCCTTGTATATATCTTAAAAGACCCAGCCCCAAGAACATATGAGAAAGTGTTGTTTTCTATATATATACAATGTTTTCCTAGTTTATATTCTTTGCACTTTGAGATGTGTCGAGTCACTCTTGAATCGATCCACCAACTAGTCATTAAGCGATCCATATAGAGACAATTTAAAATCACTCATATTATATCTTGCTTATCCATTTCGCTACGATGTTTGGTGTTACATCATTATTTTTTTTGTTATGGTAATCCCTCTTTTAGTACTCCATTTTTTCACAGTTGAAGCTCATGAAGAGGTTTCCTACGGTTTTTTAAAAAATTGACCATTTTTCTTGTTATCCTTGCCAAACTTCTTGTTTGGTTTGTTTTTCTAGTTGAACTTTGAGTTATACCCTATCTCATCTTAAACTACTAGCAATTTTTCTTTCTTGTTTTTATTAATGTGCTCTTGTTCAATTGTTAGTTAATGAAAGTTCAGAAAAAATTATTCCATCCCTTAATATAAGGATAGTGACAACTATATTCTACGAAGGAGGAAGACTGTTTAGAATAATGGACATCTGTATGGCTTTCGGGATGACTGACTATGCTACAACTAAGTTTCTTGCCATTATCAACATCTAGTTCACATGTTTCACTACATTATCTCCTTTCATTTTGTAGGAGTTGTAGTTAAAATGTAATTTGGCTGTAGTATCATATTTACTCCCTAGTAGTCTCGAATTCCTTGAAGACTCTAATCATGTCATCCTTTATATATGTCAGCATTATGGTTTTGGCTATTGTGTCATCTTTAAGGAATATATTATACATTTTTTTTCTTGTTCAATTGTATTTAGAGTAGGGGCAAAATTATTTACCTAAGTACATAATCCACACCTTCCAATGTAAGGGTCAGAGGATACATTTTTTCTATGTTTGAAAGTTTAAACCGTTTGGTTTCTCAGTTTTTGCTAACTCAGATACACAAATTCTAGAAGTCATTTGTAGTTGTTTGGCCAAATAACAATAAAACATTATAAAAAAAAAATTCAACATGCAACACATAATAAATATGATGTTTAATAGCCAATCATCGAAGAGCAATTTGCTAAATATCCATGTATTGAACAACAAATATTTTCATATATCAAAAAGCAAATTTAAATAAAGCCTAGGTACCATTTTGAAATAAATCTTTATGATTTTGTTATTTCAAAACCAATCCGAGGACAAATTTGTAATTCTCCCTTATTATCACTCCTAAAATTTATTTAAGGTTACAAGGACAAACCTATAATTTTGTCAGCCCGTTTGTTTTTTATATTTTTTAAAAAAGCCTAAGAACAAAACTATAAAATTGCATTCGATTTTTTAGTGATTTTTGAACGTGATCAGGAACAAAATAGAAATTTTGACATTTAGTCAAAATTTGTAATTTCGTCGAAACATAGTGGGCTCATTGAGGGACAACAACGTAATTCAATCTATCACTTTTTAGTAATTTTCACAAACTGCCAAAGGATAGAAATGTCTTTTTATCTGTTTAAGGGAAAAACCATCTTTTGTCTATAAAATAAATGGATAATTTTACCTATGGTAGTTTTGTTATTTAAAAAATGGCTGAGAAAAGAACATACTTTTTTGTCCTCTGCTTGAGGCTGTCTTTCGAAAACCATACTGGAGCCAGTTTTGTTATAGTTTTGGAGAAAACTACGGTTTTATATGCCATGATTTTGTAGAAAACCACGACTAGTTTTATTTTACAGAAAACTAGTCATAATGGAGGGATAGAGTGGAGGCTCTCAAGGAGAGGGCGGAGGCATGGTTTTGTCCTTCATTGTCGAAGCCTCTCCTCATTGTTGTTGTTGGATGGTTTTAGCCGTTGACAGGAAAAATTTCCCGTTTGACCTTTTTTCCTTTTGGCTTGTGAAATTTGTTGGATAGGCCCTGCCTTCTGGCTCCTTTAACTTCCTTAGGTCAACCCGATTACGGTACTGTTTCTCGCTTGCCTTTTTTCAAAAACAAAGGAGTGATCGTCCCTTTGTCTTTGCCGAAAATTTTCCATCTTCCCTTTCTATTTCTTTTCCTTTTATTTTTTCTTTTTAAACTTAACTGCATACATTTTTATTGCAGATTCTGGTCAACCCACTCCGATACCACTATTAGACTTTTGGTGCAGGATTCTCGCCATAGTTCCTAAAGCAGTTGTACAACAAAAAGAAGAAAAAAGAAAAGAGAGTGATTTCCACGGTTTCCAGAAGGTTTTTCTCACGGAATATGTTTTTAGCTTTTCTCACATGCATGCTTTCTTTCGTTACAATCATATTTATACTCAAAAGCTTTTATGACTTCATCTTTCCTATCTTACCATTCTAGGCTTCCGTTATAAGCTTTATCATCATCCGTGAGAGATATAATGTATTTGATAATGCATTAAGAAAAAATTAACATACTTTTTATTTTGAAATAGTTAAGGCATCAATGGAATCCATGAAGATGGCCTGTCTTCCTGTATTCCATGGATTCCTTGCCCAAAATGCTCAATTTTAGGTTACATTAACATGGTGATCTTGTTGGGAGAACCAAGGCGATTGAAGATCAAGCACAACGAGTTGTGTAGAAATCTGAAGACGATTTGGAAAATTCTTGCGATCTGAGTGAGATCGGTTTTGTTGCTTGAACGAGTATTGATTCGTTGAATTCAAAGCTAATATCTATTTGTTGAAGTAGAGATCTAGCAATTTAGCTGAGAATTGTAGAGATCAACCCACAACAGAGTTGAGTAAGAACTGACATGAAGTAGATCGAACAAAGCTTGACAAGGATCGGACAAAAACCGAATGTGTTTTTGGAAGCGTTTGATGCATAAATAGCTATCCGAGTTTAATTGTTTTAAGACTGCACGTGTTGCTATAAATTCCATGAATTTACTGTAATTCTTATATCGATCAGTTGTAATTAAGTGTCAATTGTTGTTGTCGAGTGTCATAGATTGTGAATTGAGCATCAATTCGTTGTAGATGAGTTGTATTTCTGTTGTAATCGGCACCAAAATTTATAACCGAGTGAAGTCCGTTGTATTCTGCGATAGGTTGAGTCTTGTCTATAGTGGTGTGGCTGCACCTTGTAAGTGTTTGACGAAGTGTCGTAGTTCAGTCCACTAGTAGGAATTCCAGAAAAATCAATGGGTAAAAGCAGACAAGACAATACGAAAGATGAAGGACCTTCTGAGCATCCGACAATGGAGGCAGTGCTCATGCAAATTGAGTAGGAGATGGCAAACTTACGGCTAAGCCAAGTTTAGTTGCAAGAGAGCTAAGAGAGGCTCACACAACTTCATTCCTTCCAAGAGCAGTAGCAACGAGTGAACCGAATTGAAGTGGAACTGCGCGGGATGACCGAGGCTCGGTAGTAGGTGGTACCAATTTCTCATGAGACTGCACATGCAGTTCCTGCAGCTTTCAAAATCAAAATTCCCAAACCTCAACCATACGAAGGGGGATCAGATCGCAAAGTCATCAAAACTTTTCTTGGGATGGAGAGCAGTACCTCTGGGTCTCTCAGGTGCTCGAAGAGGATAAGGCGACGGTAGCAACCTTATTTCTAATCACGGACACTAAGCTGTGGTGGAGGTCATGGGAAGTAGCAGTTGTGAAAGGTAGAAGGGACCTGTCAATGACTTGGGATCAATTCAAGCATTAATCAAGACAACAATTTAGATCTACAAACAACAATAGGTGAACACGATAAATGCTCAAGCAACTTAAGCATGCCGAGTCACTTCATGAGTATGTGAAAAGGTTTAGCCTTCTCCTTCTTGAAGTATAAAACATGAGTGAAGATGACAAGCTCTTCTACTTTGAAGACAATCTTCAACCATGGGCTCAAGTGGAGCGGAGGCAAAGGAGCTCTACAGACATTACAGAGACTTTTGCCACGGCAAAAATGTTTGTCGACCTCTGAACTTCCAAGAGTGGTATTGAGGAGACTAACCGAAAGAAAAGTCATACCGATAGTCATGGTGGTGACAGGAAGAAAAAGGTAAAGGCAAGAAGCAACACCAAGGAAAAGGCTAAGCTTAAACTTCTAAGAGTGAGGTGCAATCAGCTGAAAATCAGGCAGCAGTAGGCACCGAACCAACCGTTGAGCTCATTCCATCTGAAGTGGAAGTGGTGTTGCCTGAGTACATGGACACCATACCAACCGAATTACCTAATCATCTGCTTCCAAGGTGGATGACTGATCATGAAATTCCTTCGGAGCTCGAGGCTATGGCTTCTTATAAGGCCACTTATCGCATGAGTCCTCCTGAGTTAGAAGAGCTCTAAAGATAACTGGGGGAGCTCTTGGATGCAGGTATAATTCTACCCTCCAACTCACCGTATAGATCACCCATTTTGTTTCAAAAGATGGTGGATGAGTTATTGCGTATGTGTGTCGACTATGGGCCTTAAACAAGGTCATGATCAAAGACTGATATCCTATCCCATTGGTGGATGACCTCTTCGATTAAGGAACTAAGGTCGGGGTATTGGCAAGTATGTAGAACACCTGGTGATGAAGCCAAGATGACTATGATGATGCAATATGATGCATACAAGTTTTTGGTGAGGCCTTTCGAGCTAACCAATATGTCACAATGTCTTGCCGCCTCATAAACGTGGTGCTACATTGATGAGTTCGTGGTAGTGTACATAGACGACATCATTATATATAGTCGAAGCTTAACGGTTCATGTTTGACGTCTTCCTCTAGTGTTTGAGAGATTATAAGTACACATGTTGTATGTGAAGAGGGAGTTGTATGAGTTTGCAAGAACTTGGATCACTTTCTTGGGCCATATCATTGGTAGGGGTGAGATAAATATGGACCCCAAGAAAGTGTACTCCATTAAAAGTTGGGAAGCAACCCCATGGTGAGTGAGTGAAAGAGTTTCCTTTGCTTAGCAAACTATTATTTAAAGTTTATGAAATACTTCTTGAAGATAGTAGCCCCACTCACCGAGTTGTTGAAGAAAAGCTCTATGTGGTTGTGGACTTCAAGGTGCACAAAAGCCTTTGAAGCCCTCAAGTCGGTTGTATGCCAAAAGCTAGTGATGCATCTACCAAATTTTGTATGATCGTTCATGGTGCACACATGCTAGTGATCAAGCTTTGGGAGGTATTTTCTTGTAAGATAGCCATCTCATAGCCTTTGAGAGACGAAAGCTCAAGGAAGTCAAGACTCGATACCCACACATGAGAGAGTTGTTAGCCATGGTTGATTATTTTCACCTTTGGAGAGTATCTATTGGGTTCTCATTTCATAGCTGTCATAGATAATGTGACAAACACATTTCTTAAAACCCAAAAGAAGCTCACTCAGAGACATGCTACATGGCTTGAGTTGCTTGAGGAGAAGGATTTTGAGTAGGTGTATTGATTAGGAAAAGAGAACTTGGTAGCCAATGTCCTCAATCGAAAATGAACCGAACAAGTCTTGGATACCATGACCTGACTTCAAGGTGATATGGTATAGAAAATTAAGCAACCTACGAAAGACGATCTCTCGTACATCCATATCCATGAATAGGCCCTAGCTGATTTAATAGTGAAATATGAGGTTCGTAATGGGTTGGTGTGGACCAAGAGTAAGCAACTCCTAGTTCTCGATGTTGGAGGGTTAAGGAAGAGCTTCATGTAAGATACATGATTTTGAGTATGTAAGACATCCTAGAGTTGAGAGGACTGTCACCCTCTTGCTGGGTGATTACTACTAGTCTTGGACGATTCATAATGTGACTGAATATATGCGTGCATATCCCATATACTATGCAGGATAAGGTGGAGTGCATGCGATCTGCTTGGTTACTACAACCCCTCCTGATTTTGAACAGGTTGCGGAGAGTATTATCCATGAATTTTGTCTCCAGACTTCCTTGGGTCGATGGTCTTGAAATGATCCTTGTAGTGGTTGACAAATTCTCCAAATATGATGTTTTCATAGTTATACCTAGGGAGTGTAGTGCTAAGAAGGCGTGCACTTGTTTGGTGAAGTACTTTGGTATACAGAAGGAGATTATGAGTGACCACGATGTACTTTTAACAAGCAAATTTTGAGTGGAGTTGTTTTAAATGTTGGGGTATTTGTGACACTACATAACAACCAACCGAAAAAGCTAGATATCTTTACTTGAGGTGGTACAATTCAGCTATAACTCACCTCAAAGCTCTTTGACTGGGTTGGGCCCCTTTGAGTTTACGTTGGGTTGGCAGCCACTTAGATTGTTGGAGTTAATATAGGGTCATGGAAGTAGGAGTTGCCTAGCCACTCTTCATGAGGTAAGAGAGAGGCATGCCTTGTACGAGGAGGCTAGAGACTCCCTCACCCGAGCATGAGCTAGGATGCTAATGCATGCTGATAGAGATTATCAAGCAATAAAATTTCAGGTTGGGGATCAAATATAGCTTTGGATATCCAAAGAACATGTAGGGCCCCAATGGTAGACGTAATACCTAGTGTGGTGGATAGAAAGAGAACTAAACAACGATTCATGGGTTCTGAGCATGTAGTTATGGAAGCACAAATACTTGCTTCATACCTTCCATGAGAGAATTGTGACATAACTAATTCAAATGATACTACACACTTCCAAAAGCTCCATCTCAGTTCACTTAACTCCTCTTAATAGCTTACAACTTTTCCTTTAACTAATTGTTAATCTCCCTTCTATTGTTGTAATTGGATAACCCTTTTGGGTCCGCCTCTTGGTAACCTTAGAAGTATCTAAGTCTAGTGTTAATCATGTATGCTTTTAAGCTTCTCTTTTAACTATGTTAGTCTAGAGGCTTCCTAAGGAAGTCATCCAGTCCTCCCACATCTATAAATAGACGTGAGGTACATGGTTGGTAGGTTAGCTAGTTCATGAGTCACTTAGAGCATTAGTCTTTAAGTCTTGTATTGAGTACTTGAGTACCTTGATATTAAACCTCCTTTTCTTCTTCTACGATATTCCATCCATATCTTCACCCATGAGTATGTGTGTAAGGACACTGAGAGCCTAAAGAGCATGTGTATGAGTGAGAGAGGGTATTATCTTGTGAGCAAGTGTCAAGCATGGCACTAGAAAGAGTCTTGTACTCGTTTCCCTCCTCCTACTATATGTGGTTGAGTAGGAAAGTGTCCTACTGCCATCATCAAGCTGAAAACCCCTCTTTTGTATTATCAAGCTTGGTGACAAAGTAGTATTAGAGTACATCGAAGATGATCCAAAAGTATGTTGGGCCTCGACGATAGACACAATACATAGTGCGAGGATAGACAAAGACCGAGATAACGATTCATGGCTTTCCAGTGTGTAGATATGGCAGTACAAACATTTTCTTCATACCTACCATGAGGCCTTGAGGGTGAGTCCCAATTCAATTGAGAAGAATTATTACGGGACTAATTTGGTTAACCCTTCTTAACACCTTGTAACTTTTCCTTTTATTGATTGTTAACCTCTCTTCTATTGTTATAATCGGGTAATTCCTCGGAGTTCGTCTCTTAGTAACTGCATAAATCTCTAGGTTTAGTCATAACTGTGGATGCTTCTAGGCTTCTCTTGTAATTATGTTAGTCTAGATGCTTCCCAAAGAAGCTATCTAGTCCTCCCATACCTATAAGTAGATGTGAGGTATATGGTTGACGGGTAAGCTAGTCCATGAGTTGCTTATAGATTAGTCTTTTTATTTTGTATTTAATACCTTGATATTAATAAACCTCCTTTCATTCTTTTAGGCTATTTCACCCATCCCTTCACTTGTGAGTTTGTGTGCGTAAAGAGATCGAGAACCTACAGAGCATTTTGTTTTGTATTTAATACCTTGATATTAATAAACCTCCTTTCATTCTTTTAGGCTATTTTATCCATCCCTTCACTTGTGAGTTTGTGTGCGTAAAGAGATCGAGAACCTACAGAGCGTGTGTGAGTGAGAGAGGGCATTGTGTCAAGTATGACTCTAGGAAGAATCTTGCATGTCGTTTCCCTCCTCCTACATATGACTGAGTAGGAAGGTGTCCTACTGCCATCATCAAGCCGAAAACCACTTCTTAATAGGAATGTATCAAGATTGGTGATAGACTCTAGTACCCCTCCCTTAGTTGCAAATGAGACAAGCCATTGTATGGTACAAAGCTACTGGCGAAGGCTTGATTCGATCGACACTGCCACACATCATGTTCAAGACATGAATGGACTAGAGCACATCGAGGATGTAAACCAAGACTCCTCAAGTTCTTCATTGCAATTTCATTCTTCTTGGAGCCATTTTGATCACACTGCTTCAAATAAAGCTAAGTAATTTTTTGTTATTGAACTAAATGGGTTTTTAAAGTTTTTGTTTTATTGGAAAGTATTTAATTGAATAAAATCTATTGAAGCAGTATCATTTGATACTTCATGGGTTTCTTTATTTTATAATAGATAGTATTTATGTATAATAAAATTATGCAATACATGCATATCTGTATTATACAATATATATTTTTCTTGTTACCCATTCAAACATGGTTCAACTCTATTCAAACCTCTTTTTTAATAGTATGTGCTAGCAAAAATGGTATTCCTTTTTGTATTTTTTTGCTACAAAGGGAGGTTGAAGCCTAATACACTCACACATGCACATGCAACCCCCAGAATTGAACTCCTCACCTACAGTGAGGAGAGCTATGCCAATTGAGTTAATGCTCTAGCTGCCCACTGGCCTTCTCCTTTAACAACTACAGATCACAATCAATTAGGTCTTGGGTGGGTCAGGACTAAGGCTCAACAACATAGGAGTCAGGTCCAACAAAAGCATTAGCGAGCCTTTGCTAAACCAATGGGCTACAAAGTGTCCAAACTTGGATTGAGCCATTTTAAAGTTGTAGGCCCCAAGTGTGCGATTATGGATCTAGCCTAGATGTTGACATGTGCATGGACAAGCACATGTGACATACATATATACACACACACATATATAGTATATATAGCCGAAAGCGAACTAGCCCTTAGACACTATCACGATGAAACACATGCTTGGAGTTTTGTTGTAGTGAGCATATTTTCATAGACCTAGTCGACTATAATGGCCTTCAAAGGGAGTCCAATCAATGGTTAATAGAGTTGCCCAACAGTCTTGTCCACTAACAAACTGGGTGTACCAACGGAGGTCGAAGATCATGATGGTTAACCCCAATGAAGGCATTCCGGATGCAACTCCCACCAACTCTCCCTTGAACACTCTCGTGCTTCCTTTGGCTCCCTTTTATATTATAAGGGGTATGATGTGAGACACTTCCTAGGACTCCATAGACAGATTGGGCGGCACACTTCTAGTCCACTTATTAGACTTTAGCGAATTTGAGGGGATCCACTACTAGATCTACATGGGCTCGCCCCTAGTGAGCCACTCACACACATACACACCTTTGAGGTTAAACCTCCATTGAGCCCAAATCTAGCATAGTTTGAGTAACCGGCAAGTAGGCTCTCTTGATTACGTGATAATCCTCCTCCAGTGATCTTCGGACTCGTCCTTGAGACCGTGTGGTAGTCTTATATTATTTTTCATACTCGCAAAGGTCAATCACCGGAAACCATGTGTCATCATCGGGTTCATGTCCATCCCATCATACCAAGTATCATGTTAGGTGGAAAGACCTGGTCTCTCACACCTCATGCTGCAAAATCTCAAAAACTCGATTAATATCTTTCTACCAAAGGTGGTGGAGATCGCTCCTTCAGGCTCGCATATTCATAGCATGGACTGAGTTGTCTCATGTGAAACACCAGGTATATCTTGAGTCTTTGCGATAGGAGCAGTCGATAGACCACCTTACCAATCATTTCCATGATGTGAAATGGGTTGTCGAATCGGGTTTAAGATTGAGTTGAGCCCCATGGTAGACATGCTTCAAAAATATATTTAGGATGTGAAGCCATACCCGATCACCAACATCAAATTTTTGTTGCTTTAGTTTGCAGTTTGCATAGGTGGTCATCTTCCTCCTTGTGTACCTCTTCAAGCAATATGTGGCACTCATATATCTCTTCAAGTGTTGGGGGACAGCTCTGGTTAGTGCCTCCTTGTGCCAAGTCTAGTGGGAGTATGGGCTCCCCACCCCATAGTGTTAGAAAGGACTCTTATAAATCACCGAACTATGGTGCACATTGTAAGAAAACTTGGCCATTTTCAAAAATTGTTGTTGAAGTGGGCATTTTGATCCAACAAAATCTCCTCCGATATGTCAAAATGTTTCATGATGTTCCTCATAAGCAAGTCATCCACCTCCTTAATTAAGCAATCCCTTGGGTGCAACCATAACACTATATACTTTGAGAATTTGTCCACAAAAAGAAAATTGATTTACACCTATCAACATTAGGGAATCTTCTAATAAAATCCATTGTAATAGATGATCATGGTTGGCGAGGCATTAGAGGGGTTGTAGGAGGTCAGCAAGGCACGACTTTTCCATGTTGTCTTGTTGGCAAATTGGACAAGATCACACATAGTTTTCCACCTCACAAGCCATGCACAACCAGTAGTATCCATGCTGGATGAGTACCAGGTCCACTCCTTTGGATGGTCAGTAATAAGAACTGTAGTGCAATTCCACATGATAAGGTATCATAGGTCCTCGACAACTGGCACCACTAGTTGGTGCTCACAGGTCACAACAACCACTGTCTCCATGATCATTTTTGGCTTCATGTATCAGGCAATGTATTTTGTCTTCCTGACCAGTATTGCCACTTAAAGTCGTACCCTTCCATGATCTCTAACCACTATGCTTGTCGGGCTGTGGGCTTTTTTTATATATTTAAAAACATGTTGGCGATGTTGTTTGTGACTATGGTGAATGATACTCCAAGGAGGTAATGGTCAAATAATTCTTTTTTTTTGTGTTGGATAACATAGTTTAACCTCTTTGAGCTTTAAGCTATTCAAAGAACCTGTTGTTCATCTTGAATATGGACACCAACAAAGGCTTACTTGGTCGCTCACATTAGTGTAAAGCTTGAATGGTACTAAAAAATCTAGTAGAACAGAATGGGTTGTTCATCTTGAATATGGACACCAACAAAGGCTTACTTGGTCGCTCACATTAGTGTAAAGCTTGAATGGTACTAAAACATCTAGTAGAACAGAATGGGTTGGCTAGAGATCGCTATCTTGAGGTCCTCAACTACTTGGGCACACTAGTCATCCCAAAGCCATGAAACCTACTTCAGCACTAGCTACGTGAATGGGGCAGGTAGTCGTGCTATAGCAAAAGGGAGTCCAACACCACTTAAATAGAGTCTAGAGGATTTCAATCCTTATTAAAAGATCAAATTTTTTATGAAGGCAAGGACTACCCATTGCATTGGAAGATTTGCTATTCTTTGATGAACTTTCTTATTATTTGAAAGTGAAAATAGAAAGTTGTGGCTACTGAAATTTTATTATTAAGCTCATCGTAAGCTAGTTAAATTCATGTACCTTAGTTCTCTCCTATAAAAGGGGGTCTCCTCTTCCATTGTTAGCATTCAAAATTCAAGTGAGATCCAAAGAGCATCTAAGAATGATTTAAGAGAAATTTTGGAAATTAAGAGTCATTAAAGAAGTTGAGTTCCTATTCTTCTTCTTTTTTGGTTGGTGTGTTTGTGAGTCTTTTCAATCAAGAAACCAGGAACCTTTTGTTGCTCATCTCTTTCTAAGTGTGTAGAAATTTTATTTAAATTAATTAAATAAATCACTAGTACAAAAGTTGACCCTTGTTCGAAGGGATAAGAACACTTTTTGTGAAAAGAACTGATATGGTTTCACATGCATTTGGAGCAATTGAAAGTAAGTCCTAAAAGCCCTATTTCTAATTGTTCATCTTTTTTAAGAAGGTTGTTCTAAATCAAGGTTCTACATAATCAAAATTTGTATACAATGAGCATCAGTTCAAACATAAGAAAAGTAAGAAAAAGATCTCACCATGCATGAAGACGAGATAACACTCAAATGCAGATGCTTTGTTCATGGCTCAATCGTGTTGGCCGTCTCTAGTTGGGTTCAGTAAGGGTGAGTTGGTGAAGGCCTATAAATTTTTTTTAAGCTCGTTATCAAAGATAGACAAAACTGATGATGCCTACCACTCTTCATACTCTTTATAAGGAAATCTCTCCATGAATTGCAAGTTGGCCATGGACACTTTGGATATTATAGAGTTTGACGCAGCCATGCCACTTGTTAGTACTATGTCTAGATAAATGGGGTCAAGGATCTCTTGAGTGAGCCTCAATTGATAGGCCAAACACTAAGAGTGACATCACTCTGTTATCATCCAGTTGGTAGGTAGATGAAGACAATTTCCCAACCCTATTCATTAAATCTTGATAACAGAAGAATCATTGTCATTCTACCGATGATATACACTCCGATACAGAGAGTGTCTCTAATATATGTCAAGTCATGAGATCACCATGACTCAAGAAACAAAAGTCATAGTTGTTGCCAGATTTTATGATGAAAATCTCAATAACCATCCACCTAAAAAAATTCTTGCCGTTTGAGTTGGGTAAGTCATTCCAGATTATTGATGTCGCTCAACTGAGAGTACAAATATATTCAACATTGTAAAAATCACCACAGGCCAGAGGTAGTCTTAGGGCATTTCACATTAGCGAGTTGGGAGAGAAAGGTACCAACTCCTTCAAGAAAGGTACTCTAAAATGACCAAAAGTCAAAATGTTAAATGGAGATTAGTGCCTCGACAATAGTGTAATATTATTTTGTAATCACTCACCATTTGGGCAAATAATAAATTTGCATAGCAAGAACAAAAGGAAGTTGGCATGTTCGTCAGTAGTTACTTTCCCATTTGATAATTTTTTGTAATAAATAATATTTATGTATACATACTACATGCTTATATATATATATATATATATATATATATATATATATATATATATATATATATATATATATATATATATATATATATATATATATATATATATATATACATATACATACATATATACATATATATATACATACATATATACATATATATATACATACATATATACATATATACATATACATACATATATACATATATACATATATATATATATACATATACATATATACATATATACATATATACATATACATATATACATATATACATATACATATATACATATATACATATACATATATACATGTATACATATACATATATACATATACATATATATATATATATATACATATATACATATATATATATATATATACACACTTGATACCCGTTCGAACATGTTGAAACTTCTTTTTTAGTGAACCCGGTGCCTTGCTTGGTTCATTAACCAGTCCGGTTTTCTGAAGTAGTCCTGAAGAATTTCATTCCTTCCACAACCGAATCAAACATTCAGAATCGAGCTCAAGGATAACGTATCCATATCCCACATTCCATTCATGCTCAAGTATTATCTATATAGAATATATCTATAATATCAAATACAACTATAAAATGCTGATTTAGATTTTTAAAGATATAAAAACATTGAGAAGCATATTTGACTCTCTTGTGTGTGTGTGTTTCAAATCAGGATGGGTTCGTTTTGACACAGACACCAAGACCCAATCCAGAACCAATCTAATATGCTTCAAGGCTGACCTGAATACGAAATTTTCAGGTTGGGATTTCGATCTAGTCGAAAATATGTGTGTGTATGTATATACATAGATAATCAATTTCAAATCAGTATGGGTTCGTTTTGACAGACACCATAACCCAATGCAGAACCAACCTAATATGCTTGAAGGCTGACCTGAATACGAAATTTTCAGGTTGGGATTTCGACTCAGGTCGAAAATTCGCACCCCTGCTTGTGGGCCCATTGGTTGCGCTCTTTCGAAGTGTGGTTCACCTTCACTTCTCATTCTCTTGTAATCCAGATTGTTATCGTTCAGAGTAATGAGTTAGGAATCATACCTGAAGTAACCCAAAACTCCTAATCATCGTCGGAATTCCATTCGTGCAGTATCCATTTTGACATCACTGCTTCATCGTCTTCCTAGCGGGAGCTTTTCCAAGGCTCAAGCCCGTAGCAGAGCCAAGATGAGCAGCCACACCAGTATGGCATGAAACTTTGACTGGCGACCCGAGATAAACCGTCTTGGGCCCAGCCTATTATTGGTCTGGACCGGATCACTAAAACCCACATGCAGTATTACTGCATCCGCACCAAACCAGTAAGTGATCCGGCCTATGCTGAGAACAGGCTCTGTGTCAACCGGTTCATTGCTTGGAAAAATTGGATACTCGGTCGGGTCCTCAACTGCAACTGACAGTACGTGACCGGCCGGGTTCTTGACCATGTTCTCTCTCTTTCTCTCTCTCTCTCACTGTGTGTGTAAGAGAGAAGTAAACCGTGGTACCGATAACAATGCCGTTGGCTTCAATGTCAACAGAACCCGGCATTCTTTTTCCCTTCCCGACCATCCGAGCAGTCCTTTAAGGCCAGTGGAGAGAGCCATCATTGCCATCACCTCCTCGGCTGTTGCTACCGCTTCGATCTGGATCATCAGAGCAGAGGAAGACGAGCACGAGTCCTCTTTCTTTTCCTCCCCAAACTGCAACCAACAATTCGAAATGTTATAGCTCAAACCCTTCGATCAACTCTCTCCCTCTCTCTCTAATATCTATGTCAATCTATCCACCTATCTAGCATAGACATTTAGATAGATATCGATATGTATATAAGCTCACAACTAACAACTTACATCTTGAAAGACTTCTTGTGTGCGGATTAACTCTCTCCCTCTCTCTCTATTATTATATATATATATAAGCTCAAGAACAAAGAACAGCCCACATCTTGAAAGACTTTTATATCGTTAAGTTACATTTCAACCGGCAATACGAGACGGTTAGTTGATTAACTCTCTCCCTCTCTCTCTATATATGTGTGTGCACTGTATAGACAGGTAGATAGGTATATTTGACCTTGGTGAGTTATATATCTACCTCCATAACACCTTGTTCAGTTCGATCAATAGCACCAGCACCTCCGTCTTACCTTCGCCCGCTATCAATGTATAATAGGTATTACCGTGGGTCACTAAATAAATTCACAAATTAAGAGTAACGTACGCCTTGACAGACCCTTTTGGGTAGGCCACATACTGAAAAACTTGCACATCAATAACTCGAACTCTTAAAATTAAGTAGACGAGCAATGACCACGTTTGCATACGTAGCTTTGGTGATGTTTCAGCTCAGGATTATATAGAGTCGGCCCACTACCACTAGCATGGGAAATCGGGTTGGTTCAGGTCAGGTTGTGGAATTCTCGGGTAACCAAGATTAGTTCCAAAGAGATAAATGTTTAGGCTGGTTCTAGATTTGAAATTCCTGCACGTTTCTACTAAATTAAGGCGAATTTCGATCGGCTTCCTTGCTGTCCGGGCATGGATATAGGCTGATTTGCGGCATGTACGAAGAGCCTAATAGAAGGGGTTGAATGGAGCAGACTAACCACCAAGTTAGGTCTTGAATTGAATAAAAGGTACAGAAGGGAGCTCAGTATGAGGTGGTCTGCAGATTTTTAGTCTAGCTACAGGATTGGTTTTTCAAATAGGCTGAACTAGGGATCAAGTATGCTGTGGGTCAGGAGGCTCAGGCCTTAGAGACTCAATATTTGGGATTGGAGATGAGGTTCTTGTTTGTATGGATAATTCAGGTTCGGAGTTGTGAATCGAGCATAATCAAAGGAGAACTTAACAGAATGAGAAATCTGAAATGATGATGATTAGTATGAAACGACTATGATATAAGGCTTGGCAATAAGACGAATAATAAATAAGTAGGATTAAGAAAACAAAACCTAAGACTTGCAAGAGAACGACCCTCTTATTGATTCAGCACTCTCAAAATAAACACTGAAAGAGAAAAATAGACAAGAGACAGAAACCTTGAACTTGATTAGCATTTGAGTGTTGAATTACTCGTGAGGGCTTGATCCCCTATTTATAGTTTTTCTACAGCCAAAGTTGATAAAGACGAATGTGCTAAAAGATAATTGCAAAAGATCAAAACAAAGATATTTCCAGCTTGATCTTTATCTTTATGTTGAATCTGAATTTTCCAGCAACATTTGGACTTTGGCTGGTTTCCATCTGGTTTACTGCTGAACCAAATTTTAATTTGATTGGACTTAGACTGAGCCAACGCCTCTCAAGCTTCAGCGGGAGCTGTTAGTGGCTCGTATGCCAACTTAGTTTATGCCTGCACTCAGCCTTTTTACTTATTTGAATCGAGCCAAACAAAACATGCGCAAAGCTCAGCACGTTAAAAAACGAAGGCTAAGTTCCTTTTCATATAAGTCGAAGCTTAATATTGCAATTCGATTTTCATTGAAACCTTTATCCCATAGAGGCGGTTGACCTATCATAAATTGACTATTATATATATAATGTGTATATGTGTGTTTGTCCTTTCTTTCTCACAGACTCTAATGTCCTTTTGACTTTTTCATATGTGGCAAATAACCTTTATATCCTTTTTGATGTATGCACGATCTCTCTCTCTCTCTCTCTCTCTCTCTCTCTATATATATATATATATATATATATAATATTTTGCTTTTTCATTTCTGTAGGAACACCCCCTCTCTACATAAGCTTGTTCTTGTTTAACTCAGATTGCTTAATGGACTGAACCATCAAACCAAAGAAGCTTCCAAGCTAAAGACCACGCGGAGCGATGAGCAGCTTGGTTTGGTTTCCTAGCCGTAGATAGCGAGTGGCAAATCTACATTAGGATAGCCTCACCCAAACATCGGGATACTAAAAGTAGGCTCTTGCACCTAGAGCGTTAGCTCAATGGTTTGGGCGCTCTGGCATCGTTGCTGTTGGTTGGGAGTTCGACTCTCAGAAGGGGGATGTGCCATTGTGTATTGGGTGTATTAAGCTTCTGCCTCCTCTTTAACAAAGAAAAGGTAAGTCTCACTCTCTTAGATCATATATTCTGCTAACGTGAGCTCTAATTATATACTTTTCTGCATTCTCACCTCTTCCGATTCCCTATGTTTGTTTTGTGTATGACGTTTTTCAAAATCCATTTTTTCAAGCAATAGGTAAGTGAGATGTTGGTCAAGGTCGACTCGAAGTTAGGTACATGCTCTTCGAGTTGTGTGTGCGTTTTATTGTAAAAGGAAGATACAAGTACCTGTACGTACTAATAGTGGGTCGTTGATTTATTTAAGACAAGTCTACAAGGGCGACTCACATAGATAAGTTTTTAATTTCTGCTTCTACCTTCATTTTTCGTATGGCTTGATTGCGACTTATTTTAGATCAGCGGCGGTTGTTTATGATTGGAACATGTTTACATTTATTGCATGTTGTTTTATTTTGCATGTAGATCTATGATTTTTTCCAACAATTATATCCCTTGAAACGAGCGAACCTTTGCTCGATAATGTAATGAATATAATTATGACTTGTACAATCTATCGTATGTTTAACAAAAGCAGCTCAAAACAGCCATTCTTTTGCCACAAGAACATCTCTCTCTCTATGAGTGTGTTCATGTGATGAGGATCATGCTTATTACTGAGAGAGTCAACTAGAAAATCCAGAGAGCCCCCAGCTTCCCTAAGCATGTGGACCAGAGTGCCATTGAGATGGTGGGCCATGACCCTCTCTGTGAGATCCACCAAGCGACCTCCAATGAACACGGCCGACACCGGCGGGCTACGGCCCATATGCTTGCAAGCGCCCTTAAAATGTCTTTCCCTCCCGCCTCACGGTCCAGTTCGTACACGATTACGTTCACCCCGAGATCGCGAAAGAACCTCTTCATGGCGTAGCACATGCAGCAAGTGCTCAAGCTGAATATGACCACTGCATTCTGCTTCGTCAATTTCTCCACTCTATCCATAATGCGTGTATGTGTACGTATACAGTTGGTGCAATGTGTTTCACGATCTTAAGATTAAATAGTAAGAAATGGATATCGGGAAAACTGAAGATAAGGGGATATCTAGAAGGAGGAGGAAATTAAGAAATATGGTGTGCTACAAGGCTGTGAAGTGGATGTTGAGAGCTTGGAATGAGTGTTAGATGCCTTCGAACTCAAACGATATCGTGCATTTATAATGTCTGCTAGATTTCATGCTTTATCATTCGAAATAAATATGGTGTGCTACAAGGCTGTGAAGTGGATGCTGAGAGCTTGGAATGAGTGTTAGATGCCTTCGAACTCAAACGATATCGTGCATTTATAATGTCTGCTAGATTGCATGCTTTATCATTCGAGATAAATAATTGAGAAAATAATTATTAGAAAAATATTCCTTAGGATTATTTTGAACTTACAAAAGTAATCTTGCTATCTTGGATGATGATGACCGAATATATATAACTTGGCTTTGTTTATTACTGGATGTCAAGAAGAATCCCAGCTTTATCGATGGATTGGATAACAGAAACACTCTTCTTTGATATTTAGTGACAGCAGATGACTTCTTTGGATAACAGAAGCATTCTTCCGTTGAGCTAACGCTCTAGGTGCACTAGATGACTTTTTTAAGGTAATAAAAGAGGGTGGTTCGTCTGGCGAACCTTCGCCCTAATTGAGTAATTCTTAACGTTCAAGTGGACCCTTCCTCATTCAGTAATATTTGATATCATATTTACTTTGAGCCTTGAACATTGTGGATCTTCTGAGCACGGATGGTTATATTGACCCCACCATGCAACCCTGACCCGACCCAACTCAAAGGGTGTGGACGATACCCCATCTGATCAGGTTCAGGTTTGGTTTGGGGATAGGATGATCCAATATATACACCCACTACTTGATCTGGTATACACACACACACACACACACACACACACACACACACACACACACACACACACACACATATATATATATATATAGAGAGAGAGAGAGAGAGACTGGATGTTGTGTGTAGACGTTGTTCATTCATTAATGATCATTGTTTTTTAAGTCGCTAATAACACTGTCCTTCATCCTTTTCTAAAAAATTTTAAAATTTATAAAATTATACTAATACTATAAAAAAGCAATGAGACAGTGTCTAATTTATCTATATATATAATGTGACATGGGCCATTTTTTTCCCTGTATGAAAATCTGTATCTGCCCCATTAAGGTTCTGGTCGAGGCTTGGTATACCACCCAATTGCCATCCCTATCCCAAAGCTTATTGGTTGGCTACTCAAAGAACATCTTAACTTCACACAATAGGTCCACATGTATTGGTGTACTTAGAGATTGAAGTTCAGGAAATATATACATGTAATCACTTGAATAAATTTGAACTATATTTTCTCCATGTGATTCGGACCTGAACTGGATCCAGTTTGGCCCATGTTCAGGTCTAGTAGACTTGAGGAGACGTGGTTATATATGTGGAAGTAAAATGCATGAAATTAACAGGATGAGGTGGGTTGTTTGTGGGCTCGTCTGCTTGAATCACGCTTGATACCTTTATTCATTTAATATGAGCAGCACTGTGAATTGTCTGAGTGGAAAACAAGATTTTTTCAAATTTAAATTAAACTTTGTATATGATACAATGCAATGGCGGATATACTGGGGAGGCAGACGCCACTCCTGAAATTTTGAAATTTCACTGTGTGGTTGAGATTCATACATCGCCCCTCTAACACGATGAAATATATACATTGCCCCTCCAACACTATTTTTTAGATCCATCACTTACAATGTATTGTTCAAGGTTTATGGTGTGATATGCATCGATAAATGCATGCAAACGGTACTGGATATCTGCAAAGGTTGAAGCAAGATAGAATGATCATACTTGGTAAGCTTAAGGAGAGATACTTGCAGTGTTGATAATTAAGAAATAAACCCTCAAGTAGATATGACCGATATGGAACCGGTTTAAGCCAGAACCCAGACCGCCACCCACTGTGGTACCATTTTTTAAGATTTTTTTTAGAAAAGAAAACTTTTTTGTTTTTTTTGCTATTGTTAACCGAAGCTGGTGGTTATGAACCATAGAAGAAACCATGTGAGATCTGGTTGGGTTACAATTCATAGTTTGGGCAATAAGATTGGTTTTGCCCTGGTCAACTGAAAACCTGGCTGCGGCCTTTTTAAAAAATAAGAATTAAAAAAAAAGGAAAATGGACGTATTGGGCCGACGTTTTATACAATTTCTCCTGCTTTTGAATTTCCAATTAAGCATTTTTGAAAGCCAAATATCCACAAGCTTTTAAGTATTTTATTTGAAAGAATCATTTTTATTACTATAACCAATTTCACAGTTTTTTGAATTAGTTATTAGAACCCATTGTTTTGCCATTTACCCTTAACAAGTTTTGAATCTCTGGCTAATTTTCGCGCCGTTAAAAACTTGTAAACCAGCTGGGTTGATCAAACCGGATTGGATAGAGTTGTATCAAAACCACCATGTTCAGATCCATAAGGACCTAAATATTCCACGTCTTGTCAAAGTAAGATAGGATAAGGGTAGAATCAACGTCACAGGTCTCGTTATCAGGACTGACTCGTTAGATTTGGAAAATATTTCCCCTTCCTCTAGTGGGTACTGGAAACGCAAAACAAAAAAATGCCATAATTGATGTCGCTTAAGCCTAGGGGTGGTGTTCGTGTTCGTGTTCATGTCATGCTAGTTCGTGTTCCTTTTAGATCTTATTATGTCGCTTAAGCCTAGGATAGAATGATGTCGTTCAGCTCTTATTGAGGAAGGAAGAGGAAAGCCAACGGATCGGATCCTATCATTTCAAGCCTGAGTCAATCATATTAGGTTTGGATTGGGGCAGCCCAAAATTTCCAAAATTTCAAAAATCAACTAAAAGTCTCTACAATGTCCGTACCATGGGAAACCATTCAAGGGTTTATTCACTTCAGTCCCAGAAGAGTTTTTAGATCCGCCGCTGAATTGGTGCGAGATAAACTTATACTGAAACAAAGCTTAAAATTAGGCTGCATTTATATGTAGGTAATTGCATTTGGATTTAGGTTTGAATGGAAATTTGTAATACTAGGACAATTAACCTTACTAAGTTTGACCCCTTTTGCAATGGGTGTTATAGCAGACTTGCAATCACCCATTTTGAACTTCTTGAGGATATAGTCAAATATATCTCTCTTGATTTAGGCATATGAGTTTATATTCTTTATCTCGAGAAATCTTTATACTAAGGATATTGAATGATTTTCTCATATCCTTCATTTCAAACCTTGAATTTAACCATGACTTAGTTTTGGCAATCATCTCATTGTCATTCCTAGTCAACAATATGTTATCTACATATAATGATAAGATGACAAAGTAGCTCCCAATGTTTCAGACACATACACAGTGATAAAGCTCATTAGCCACAAACCCAAGTTCAATAATATCATTTTAAAAAGTCAAATACTATTGGTTATGTGATTGTTTTAGTTAGATGTAAACTCTAAATCATAATATGCAGATATTGTCAGGATTATCTATATAGATGCAAATTTTATAATAGGAGAATATGTCTCAACATAATTTATCCCCTCCTTTTGTGAGAAACCCTTTGCAACTAATCTCACTTTAAACTTATCAATTGAACCATTGACCTTATATTTCTTTTTCAAAACTCATTTACAGCCTATAACTTTCCTTTCTTTTGGCAAATCAGTCAGTTTCCAGACTTGGTTTTTCTTAATAGATTCAATTTTTTCATCCATGGCTTTTTCTGAGTCTGTTGCTTCCGATGAGTTTATAGCTTGCTGATAAGTCAAGTTGTCAGTCAACTCATCTAAATCTACCTAATTATACACTTTTTCTACAAGATAAGTGTGATAATCTTTTAAGTATGACGGTGCGGCCCTAGGCTCTTTATGTCCACTTAAAGTTTCGGTTGTTTTAAGAAGTTCTTCTATGGGTTCAAATGATGATTGATCTAAGTCTATTAGATCGTCAGTATACTCATCATTATTTTCCAAGATGTCATTCTTAGTATCTTTTAAGAATTTAACATCTTCGCTCTCTATCAGTTCGTGGTCCTTATGATAAAATTGATAACCCTTTGAGCCTTTAGGATATCCGATGAATATACATCTCAAGAACCTACTATGTAGCTTATCTCTAAGATTGATGAAGGATCTTTACATGATCAATAGATCTCCACCTCCTGAGATGATCTAGGTTGGGTTTTCTTTCAAACCACATCTCATATGGTGTAGTGAATACAGCTTTAAACGGTACTTTATTGAGTATGTACACTACTATACTTACTGCTTCTCCCCAAAATATCCTTGATAGAGAGACATCTATTAACATTGACCTTGTCATATTTAGTAAGGTCCGATTATATCTTTCAACTATACCATTTTATTGAAGTGTACTGGGTATTGTATTTTGCTTTGAAATATGAAAGTCTTTATAGAATTCCAAAAAATACTACAGAGGTATATTCTGCACTCTACTTGATCTTAAGATTTTACTGAATGCCCTATTGATTTTCAACTTCTTACTTATATTCTTTAAATGTTTAAAGTGCCTCATATTTATGTGCTATGAGATATATATACGTATATCTCGACTAATTATCAATAAATATTATAAAATAAACTTTTTTTCGACGTGACTTTACTCTGAAGGGTCCACATAAATCAATATGAATGACTTCCAATAGGGTTATTGCCCTTATTGTCTTTTGGGAAAACTTTTCTCGTCATTTTTCCTTATATACAAGCTTCACACTTTCTGAAAGTGTTTTCCTCAAATCTTGGTAGTAAATCAAAGTTGAATAATTTCCTCAACTTTTCCAAACTTATATGCCCAAAGGTGTTTATGCCATACATTCACGTCAACATTAAAGGCACAATCAACATAAGTAGAACTTTCATTTTCATTGATTCTCAATTTAAACAGTCCATATTCTATATCAAATTCTCTAGAGAAAAATACTCTTCCATGTTTTTCTCACAGTCACCTTGCTAGGAACAAACCTTATCTCAAAAACCTTTCTTTACTAAGGTAGGAACCGAAACCATATTGTGTTTTATAGATGACACAATCAATATATCAGTTAATACAATTGGTATGCCTTGTACAAAAGTTATAAAGGACCTAGTACATCCGAGAGAGTATTATTTCCTATGTACACTCGATGTTCTCATGGTTTGTACTCCTTTAGATCCATTGCTCTTTCCTTGGTCTTCGAGATATGTCTGGTCACGACTAAGTCAATCTACTAACCAATCAATGGATGGTCCATGTAAAGATATTCTGATATCATATAGATTATGTCCTACTTTTTCAATTATCCGCGTTGTGGGTTGTTTCCTCCACTCTTCTTCTTGCGGCAATCCCTCTTTTAGTGTCCCATCTTTTCACAATTGAAACAATTGACATGAGAAGCAGTTTCTTGCATTTTCTTAAAAGATTGACCGTCTTTCTTGTTATTTTTGCCAAACTTTTTGTATAGTTTATTTCTTCTTTGGTTGGGTTTGAAGCTATACCGTATCTCATCTTGTGCTACTAGCAATTTTTCTTTTATGTATTTACTTATGTGTTCTTGCTTAATTGATAGTTTCAGGGGCAATTCAGAAAGGTTAATTTAGGGCCCTACTCTAATGGCAGTGGATCATGTTCCATGACGATAGAAGAGTGTTCAATATAGTGGATATCTACATCATTTCTATAATGACTAATTTTGCCACATCTAGGTCTCTTGCCATTACCAATATGTAGTTTACATGTTCTACTACATTATCCCTTTCATTCATTTTGTAGGAGTTATATTTTTGTAGTAACAATTGAACATATAATTTGATAATTGTATCATATTTAGCCGTTATAGAGTCGAATTACTCTTTCGCGATCTCAAATTCCTCGAAAACCCTAATTAGGTCATCATCCATGTACGTTAATATGACGATTCTTGCTATTGTGTTATCTTTAAGAAACATCTTATACATTTTTATTTAATGCTCTGTTGCATCTAGTAGTGGTGGACGTACTATTTTCTTTAAAATAAACTCTACAACTTTAAATATTAGAGCTAGCGGTGTTCTTCTCTTTCATGTTTGTAAGTTTAGACAGTTTAGTTTTTCTAATTTTGTCAATTCCGACACACATATATTTGAGTTTATTTTTATGTGTTTGGCAATTTTAACAAATAGACGATCTAAAAAAATATTCACCAAGCAACAAACCATAAATAGCATAATTCTAATTAACATGATCCAAAATATCCAAGTAATGAGCTCAAAAATAACTCATTTATAATATAAAATCAAGCTGGATAAATTTGTAATTTTTCCAAAAAAAATCCTACCTCTAATAATTTTCCAAAACATCAAGAGTAAATGCGTAATTTTGCCACTTAGTCTAAATATATAATTTTCAAAAAAAGATAGGGATAGATTTGTCTTTTGATATAATGACAATATTGTAATATGATTATCTAGTAAGGGTAGGAAAGTAATTCAATCTCTCGAGTTTTCATAATTTTCATAAACTACTAGGGGGCAAAACAGACTTTTTGCCCAAATAAGGGTAAAACCATCTTTTTATCTAAAAATATATGAATATTTTGGTAATTTTATCTAGTGGTAGTTTAAAATTTCAATAAATCAACTTGGTGAAAATGGACTTTTCAGTCCACTACCCGAGGCGGTTTCTACCCGCAGTTTTTCATATGCTTTAAAAGCATATGAGAGAGAGAAGAGGGAAAGGGGGCGGTCAACCACCTCTCCTCTGCCGCTTCCTAGTTGGCCTACGGTTGTCTCTAGTTTCTCTTCTCTTCTAGCTGGCTTGCGGCTGCCTCTGGCTAACCTCTAACCGCCTTTGTTTCTTCTTTTCTTCTAGCCTTCTAGTCAGGTTTTTGCTTAGTGGTTTTCTGGTTCTCTTCTCTGTCCTTTCTCCCTTGGGTCGACTCTTGCCTACCTCTGCCCTGCCTCGACTTGGGTTGACTCTTGTCGCCTTCGATCCTATCTCGACTTGGGTCGGCTCTTGTCGCCTTCTACCCTATCTCGACTTAGGCTGGCTCTTGTCACTTCTGTCTTGTCTCGACTGAGGGTTGGCTCTTGTCACCTATGTCCTGTCTCGACTGAGGGCTGACTCTTGCCTGTCTTTGACCAGTCTCGACTGAGGGTTGACTCTTGTCGAGAGTCTTCTTCCTCCTTTATTTTCTTTTTTTTTTTTAATTAAACATACCTTATTTTGCAGTTTATAAGGACAAATCAGGTCCTAATACTAACGATGGCATTTACGGTTGGCTTTCTGGCATCCTCTATAATAGCTAAGTGTATCCTTGCTCCAAGTACGCAGCAACAGATTGTCTTTGTCTGTGAATAGGTATGTTTGATTTGGTTTTTCAAGGTTTTCTCATAGTAGGATTTGTTTGAGAGAGTTTGATTCATATGATATGTGTATGATCTTTGTGTCACTTTCTATTTATAGAACAATACCAGCTCCATAACCTCTCGGATTCCCTACTAGGCTTTCCTTTTCTAAAGTTCTTATTTGGTCGGCCCGTGATGGTCATTATGGCTCTATTCCCCAACCTTTCGTCCAACCGTTTCTGTGCTAAATTGTCGAGAATGGTCACTTATCTTTACAAGGATTTCAATGCATTGTTATAAAGTTTTACTAACGAAGAGAGGTATAGATAAAGAGTAGACAATATTGTTTCAAACCATTTATTAAGGTTAGTTGCAGCACACCGACACAAAAACATGCCTCAACGGACATGCATTACTCAAAAACATTTCTCTCTCTCTCTCTCTCTCTCTCTCTCTCTCTCTCTGTGCTTATTTATGAGACCAGTGATCTGATCGAGAGTGACCGTCCTGCCCTTAGCATGTGGACGGTGGTGGGCCATGATCCTCTCTCTGGGATCCACCAGCCGACCTCGGACGAACACAGCCGGAACTGAATATGACGAGTGCATTCTTCTTTGATAATTTCTCCTCTCTGTTCATTTCGTTTCCCACCAACTCTCCAACTCAAAGAAAATGTAGATTTGGTGCAATGTTCCTCACGACCTGAAGATTAAATTGTAAGTAATGGATATCGATCGGGAAACCTGAAGATAAGGGGATATATGGAAGGAGGAAATTAAGAAGTATATATAGTGTGCGACGAAGGATGTGAAATGGATGCTGAGAGATTGGAACGATAACTTCCATTTATAAGTGGTCATAAGGACACAATGAAGGAGGCCCTCTTTATATTGCATGCACTGTTCTTTTTTCTTTAAAATAAAATATTTTTTTTAATTAAAACATCAGTTACTATTTTACAAAAGAAATAAAAAAAGCTGTATACCACGGAGCCATTTCACTTAACTGAAATGCACATCTGAATAAAGAAAAAATAAGCAAGATTAAAGAGAAATAAATCAGAGTTTCCGATAGATTGAAATCTCTTTTATCTCTCTTTCTGTGTGCTCTATGAAAATCTTCTTCCTTAAGAAACCTCCTCGAGGAAGGGGTGCCACTTGATTGGAAGCTCTGTTTTCTTCGTGGCCGGACCTAAGAGAGGGGGCATCCGCCGACCAACACGAGTTGGAGAGCTCGTGAGCAGCTGTACCACTTTAGGCATACGGGCAAGATGCGGGACTATGTTCGTTCTTTCTGCACACTTTTGCTAGAAGTGTTGCTGTACATCTGTATAAAATATGCAACATCCAGTATAAGATCATAACATACGATCTTAGGGAGCCTAGAAGTGCTGCCCATATCAACACATCGGCCTTTTAGTAACTCACACTCATACAAGATCGGCCACTGTAGGTCTCATCAAGGTACGTTTATGCTACACTAGCTCATATAGATTGTTATCATCTTGTGCATAGACCTAATTACATATGAATGAAAGGTGTTTTTTTCATGATCTAACCAAGGGTACAACAACAACTACAACAATAACTAAGCCTTTTCCCATACTAGACGAGGTAAACTACATGGATTTTTTTGTTTTCACAAAGCCCTATCATGTGCCATGTTAGAGTTAACTCACAATAAGCTATATCATTCTTTATTGTTTCTTTCACACACTTTTGTGGTCGTCCCCTATCTTTCTTAATACTTTCAAAATCTACTTTTTCATACCTTCTTATAGGTTCTTCTTTTGATCTTCTTTCTATATGTCCAAACCATCTTAAATGATGTTCTCTCATTTTATCCTCTATTGGTGTCACTCTTAATTTGTTTTTAATAACCTCATTATGTATACAATCTTTTCTTGTATGACCACTCATCCAACTCAATATCTTCATTTCTGTCACAAACGTCTTTTGTATATGTTGATGATTAACTGTCCAACACTTACAACCATAAAAAATAGCAGGTCTAATTGTTGCTCTATAATATTTACCTTTTAACTTAAATTGTATCTTTTTATCACAAAGAATACGTGATGATCCTCTCCATTTTAACCAACCAACAATAATTATGTGTAACATGTCCATCAATTCTTACATCACTCTGAAAAGTTGACCATAAGTATTTAAAACTTTTCTTTGAGGATGCAATGTGTGTCAATTTTAATTTTTATGTCATCTGAAGTAACCAAATGATCAAACTTATATTCCATATATTTTGTTTTTGTTCTACTAACTCGAAATCCTTTACTTTCTAATGTTTCTCTCCATAGTTCCAATTTTCTATTAACTTTTTCCTTAGACTACTCCATTAACACAATGTCATCTATAAATAACATACACCAAGGTACTTCATCTTAAATATGTTTTGTTAACTTATCAATCACCATTATAAATAAGTACGGACTTAAAGTTGATCCTTGATATAACCCAATATTAACTTCAAAGAAGTCTCATTCCTTCATGAGTCCTCACACATATTTTTGCATCATCGTACATGTCTCTTATAAGGTTTATGTATGTCAACGGGATACCTCTTTTCTTCAAGGTTTTTCAAAGAACCTCCCTTGGTACCCTATCGTAAGCTTTTTCTAGATCAATAAATATCATGTGAAGGTTTTTCTTTTTTACTCTAAAATGTTTCATAAGACGTCTCAAAAGGTGAATCGCTTTGACAGTATATCTGTCTGGCATGAATCCAAATTGGTTCTCTATTATACTTGATACTTGTCTTAACCTACATTCGATAATTCTTTCCCATAATTTCATAGTATGACTCATTAACTTGATATCTCAATAATTCGCACAATTCTGAATGTCTCCCTAGTTCTTATATATGGATATAAGTGTACTCGCTCTCAATTCCTCGAGCATCTTTTGGTTTCTCCATATTTCATTAAATAAACTTGTGAGCCAAGTGATTCTTGTTTCTCCTAGGATTTTCCAAACCTCTATAGGAATATTGTTTGGTCCTATCGATTGACTACCCTTATATGTTTAAGAGTCTCTTTGACTTCATTCTTTTGAATATGTCGGTAGAAATCGTGGTTTATATACTTTTCTTATTTGACTAACTCTCTTAAGGTAATAGTAACATCTTTATTTTCATTAAAAAACTTATAAAAATAGTTTTTCCATCTATTTCTTACATCATCATTTGCCACTAAAATTTTCTCATCCTCGTCTTTGATGCATCTAATAGAATTAAGATCTTTAGTTTTCTTATCTTTAGCCCTAGTTATCCTAAAAATATCTCTTTCACCCTCTTTTGAATTGAGTTTTTTATATAAATCCTATCAAATTTTAGCTTTTGCTTCATTGACGGTTCTTTTTTCTTCCTTCTTTACTTTCTTATAAGCCTCTAAAGTTTCACTAGTTTTTTTAGCATAATATAGTTTGTAACATACCCTCTTTGCCTTGATTTTATTTTACACTACTTCACTCTACCACCAAGCTTTTTTTGTTCCGGTACACCTCCCTTAGATTCACTTAACATATCTTTCGCTACTTTCTTAATATATATAGTCATATTGTTCTACATATCATAAGGTATACCAACATAATTTTAAGCATCTCCTTGAAGGACTCGTTTAAATATACCTTCTTTCTCGCTTTTGAAGTTCCACCATTTAATCTGAATAGCTCGATGTTGTCTATTTTTTTACTTGTAAATCTATAACTAAAAGTTGATGTTGGGTGGTTAAGCTTTCTCTTGGAATTATCTTGCAATCTTTACAGCACACTCTATCTTTTTTTCTATAAATAAAATTGTGATAAGCCACTCTTATAAGTAATGAAATGTTCATCTCGTTTTTTGAAGATTGTATTGACTATAAAGAAATCAAATGACATAGCAAAATTTAAAATCTCCTTACCTTCCTCATTTATATCCCCAAAACCAAAGTTTTCATGAATACCTTGATATCCTAATGCTTCTTTACTGACATGTCCATTTAAGTCTCTTCCTAAACAAATCATTTCCCTTGCAAAATTCTTTGATCACCTTATCTAACTTCCCAAAAAGCCGTTTTTATACTATCTTCTAGTCCTACTTGGGGTGTGTAAGCACAAACTATATTCAAAACCAATGCTCGTAGAACTAATTTCAACGTCATAATTCGATCACCATATCATTGTATGTCTACTACACTATCCTTTAAATCTTTATTTATGATAATACTAACTCCATTTCGAGCCTTTTCCTTACTTGAATACCATAATTTAAAACTTGTATTCTCAATCTCCTTTGTTTTTTCTCTAACCTACTTTGTCTCTTATAAGATACTAGTATAATATATGTCACTGCTATATATCTTGATAAATTAGATATATATATATATATATATATAAACAAGAAAACCAATATTATTTCTTAAAGCTTTCTTATTGATCCTTTCCTTGATCAAGGGGTGAGATTACTTATTTGAACATTATTCCCAACACAAATGTTAAAAGCATACGTTTTTGCAATCTGACGAACAAAACGTCAGGCAAGGAGAATGCACTGATAGCGAGTTGAACGTGTTCCTTTTATTTTCTTTTTTTCTTCTTTAACTATAGTCAAATACAAGGTTAATAATCATAAGCTAAATTTAGTATATACATAATATATATATATATATATATATATATATATACTAGGAAGGAAAAGGAATAACAAAAGGAGATTAATCATATATCCACATTCATAATCTTGTTTGTACAATGTTACAAAGAGAAGGTAGAAAAAGGTATAACATAGCTTGATAATAGGTTGAAAGTAAAATTCTTGAGATTGAGTCTAAAGACTCTCAAACAAGAAAGAGATTACAGTCGAAAGAAGGAGAAAAGCACACAGAACCCCCACGCTGAAAACCACCTTCAGTGTTTCTCTTATCTCTCCCCACCAACCTCCCTTCTTGTCCACCTACAAAAAACAGAGAAGCAAAGACGGTAACAAAACAAAACAAAAAAGAAAGGGAGAGGTGTGTTGCCTCTAGACAACAATAACAAAGAAGAGAAAACCATAGTGAAGCGTTTCGCTATTCTCGCTTCTCTTTCTCATTCTCTCTTCCAAGCCAGGTTTGCAAACTGGTTTGCCAGAGCAACCATAAAGGGGATCAACTCCTTCTAGATTTTTGGCTTGGTAAAAGCAATGGATGAAAAAAATGAATCCATTGAAAAAAATTAAGTCTGGAAGTTGACCATTTTGTTAAAAGAAATTAGGCAATTAGTTATAAATGGGTATTAAAATATTGAAAAAGAAATATAAAGTTGATGGTTAAATCGAAAAATTTAAGGCGAGATTGGTTGCAAAAAGTTTTTTGCAAAATAAGGAAATTGATTATGTTGAAACGTATTCCACATTTTCTAAATTTGCATCCATTAGGATAATCTTAACAATCGCTACCTTTTATAATTTAGATTTACATCAACTAGATGTAAAGACCACCTTTTTGAATGATGACCTTAATAAAATTATTTACATGAAACAACCTAAAGGTCATGTAATTAGAGATCATAAGGATATAGTACATAGGTTGAAGAAATCCCTATATAACCTAAATGAGTAACCTCGTTAATAATATTTGACCTTTTAAAATACTATTATAGAATGTGGGTTTGTGGCAAATCAGTTAGATCATTGTGTCTATCTTTGAAACAGTGGAAGTCATTTTGTTATCTTATTATTATATATAAATGACATCCTATTAATTGGTCATGTCAATGATATGATTGTGAAAATTAAGTCATGGCTAAGCTCTAAGTTCGAGATAAAATATATTTGAGAGGCTTCATATATCTTAGGTATAAAGATTACCCATGATAGAGCATCTAGACTATTATGCCTAAGTCAAGATAGAGATATTAATTATATTTTCTAAAAGTTTAGAATAGGTGATTGCAAGGTTGTTTGCACACCTATTGCAAAAGGGATCAAGCTTACTAAAGTTGATTATCCTAATGAGGGACAAAAAAAACTAATGTTCCTTATGCTCAAGTTGTTGGCAACGTGATTTATGCTATGTTATATACGAGACTTGATATCAGTTCCATCGTTGGTCTCGTGAGTAGATATCAAAGTAATCATGGTTTGTAATACTAGGTTGTTATAAAAAGGATTTTGAGATATCTAAAAGAAACAAAAGATTTGAAATTATGCTATTAGGAAAATGAATTAGAACTTATTGGATACTCATATGTTGACTTTGTTGGGTACAAAGATGACAACAAGTCAACCTTTAATAAGTTTTTCTGCTTCAAGGTGTTGTTTCTTGATAATATAAGAAATAGGGTTGTGTAGCATTGCATACATAAGCGATAGAGTATATAGCTTATATTATGGCTGCAACAAGTACCATTTGGATAAGTCGCTTCATTCATGATTTGAAGTTGAACATAACCAATGATATAGTTGTCATTTACTGTGACAACAAAGTAGTTGTAACTCTTATAAAGAGTAGAGTTGATAATTCAAGGAGCAAGCATATAAAGGTAAAGTATCATTATATACATGATATGGTATAAAGAATGAAATATCTATCACTTACTGACATGATAGCAGATCCCTTGACAAAGAGTATATATGAAGATTTGTTTGCTAACCATGCTACCAGCATGGGATTAAGACATGTTTAGAGTTCTCATTTGTTGTGGAAACATCGACATGAATTGTTATGTAGGACAAGTATATTGATTACGGAACCATATATCGAGATAACTCATGAGAATTGTACCGAAAATAATACAATTGGAAAAGCTACTAAATAGTGGGAGAAAACCATTGTTTATGATTATGCTCTTATGGTGAAGTGGGAGATGATAACTTTCATTTATAAGTGGCCATAAAGCCTCCATCACCACGAGTATGCATTAAGAAAGGAGGACCCCCTTCCATATTGCATGCATCGTTCTTTTTTTCTTTAAAATAACATATTCTCTTAATTAAAACATCAACTATTATTTTACAGAAGAAACCAAAAGAAGCTATATAGAGCAAGATTAAATAAAAATAAATAAGAGTTACAAACAGACATTGAAATCTCTTCTCTCTCTTTTTGTGTGCTCTCTAAACATCTTCTTCCTTGCGAAACCTCCTCGAGAAAGATGTGTCATTTGATCGGAAGCTTAACGGCAACACTCTGTTATATATCAGCACAAAATATACACCATGGAACGAGTCCAAGTGATGCCTTAGAACTCAAGATATTATGTATATATAGTGTCTGCTAGATTGCATGCTTTATCATTTTCAGATAAATATTTGAGAAAAGAAATATTAAAATTATTCCTTAGCTTTATTTTGGACTTAAAAAATCTTCTTGCAATCCTGGATGATGGTGACGGAATATATATACGTAGGCCTTCGTTTATTATTGGGTGTGAAGAAGCCTAGCTTTATAATGGATTGGCCAAGAGAAGCACTCTGATATTTAGTGACAGAATATGAGTTAAGTGATAAAGAAAGCGGTTTGTCTCGCGAACCTTCTGCCTAATTGGGTAATTCTTAACGTTCAAGTTGGGCCCTTCCTGATTCAGTAATATTTAATATCAAATCGAGTTTGAGCCTTGACTTCGCTGCTGGGTCTTCGAAGCTTATTCGGCGGCAAATCGGAGAATTTCTAGAACTTGGTGCGCATGAATGTGTATGCTTTCTTTTTCGACAGGCAAGGTAGGATTAGGTCCTACCTCTAAGTGCCGTAAGACTTGAACATGGGCTGTTTCGATTTTTCTTTGAACTAAGAATCAGAATCGGGACCAGGTTGGTTTCAGTTTTCGTTTGGAACAGCTGGTTTTAGTTTAAATTTTTTAATCATAAACCACTCGAAACCTGAAAAAATCATTGAAAGTTTGAAATTAATATATAGAACTGACAGCATGGATCCATCTATTTTAGTTTCAACCCTTTCCGGTTCCATAGAAAGGGGACCCAAGATCTTGCAGTTTCCCCTTTTTTCTACAAACCAAATATCCAGAATATATAGTGGAGATCTTGGTTTGTAGAATTGCTTTAAAAAAAATAGAAAAAGGGGGAAATGTTTAAAACGTGGACCCAAGATGTTGCATTTTTTCCTTTTTAATTTTTTATTACAAAATAAAAGGCCGTTTTTGTCACCAGGCATGGATGACAACCAGAGTTTCAGATGCCTCTCGAAAAACACTCACTTGTATTTTGAATATTGTTATTAGGCTTTTGTATGCTTAGAGCTTACCATATGTTGTGAAAATTAGATAGGATAAAGTGTTCCCCGTTAGATTTGGGAGATATTTCCCCCCTTCTTCTATTCAAGGTGAAAATGGAAAAGAATGAATGCCATAATTTGATTCTTAAGCCTTTCAGGTTGTCTTCGTGTCATGCAACCATTTGTTCCTATGTCAAAACAGGTCGACCCGAGCAAGAGCCAGTTTTTCTTTTTCCTATGTTATTTTGGGTGTTTGTGCTTTAATTTTCTTCTTCTCACAAACAAAACTCAAATTTCTGGTTTTTCTTTTCTTTTTTGGTACAATGGTGGTTTTGGATAGTGCTCGTGTCGGTTTTCGGAGTAATGTTTTACACTGCTAGCCCTTAAGCCCAGTGCTTTCACTTAGTTTCCGTTTTAATTTTTGTTTCCTCCTTTTTGGTGGCATTTGCTTGTGACTTTGTGATGGTTGGCACCTTCTATGAGATCCTAAACATCCATCTCTATTCATTCGATGGCTAAGATTAGCCAAGATCCTTGCCGTTGAAAGGAACGAAGTTTGCATGGTATTAATGCCAAAATGTTCCATGGACCCATCATGTGTAATAGTTGAGGGAGGCTAATACTTGTTACTCGGTAACGTCAAAACTTTCAAATTCATAATGTGCATTCCTTGTAGGAAGGCTAAAACTTGGATCTGATGCGGAGCATCAAAACCGTTTCTTTCTTTTTAGTGTTAACCTTATTTCTCCTTTATGTGTATTAGAGTCAACTTTTATATCCTTTTAATTTACTTTCGTACTAGGGTTTGATATAAAATCTTCATGACCCGGTTCTGGGTTACCTGGATCCCAGAACCGGAACCGAACCATTTCATGAATGGTTTCAGAACCGTCCGAAAACCGGTAAAAAATTTTTTTTTTTTTAAATACAGGTTAGACTCCCATGGGAGTAGAACCCATACTCATTGTCTACTGCTGTTCAAGCGTTAACTTTTGTAAATATCTTCGCAGTATATGTATATATTTTATTTAAAAACAGTTTAAAACCGCCGGTTTCAGTTCTAAACCGGTTCTCTAAAAAGGATGAACTGTAATCAAACCGGAGGATACCCGGGCCTAATTACGGTCCGGGGTAGATTCAACTGGTTTCGGTTACCGACGGTTTCTGAACCGGTTAGGTTTCAGTTTGAACCACCGGCCAATGTCTACCGCATGTTCTGCTTTCTATCTCTCTTCTATTTAAGGAATAAGAAGGCAGCAATCACATTTCTTGAGTTTTCACATTTGAGGATGTGCAATAGATATTTATACGCTACTTGTTGCATCAAGTAGCATCAAATGACTACTCAAACAGTCATAGGCAACGGTTCTCATGCTACGTCCACTAAATATGTGATGGATCTTGAGGTAACTCTTGAAGCCATGAAGCAACACCTGGAACAATGGATGGATCTGGGGATGGCAATGAGGTGGGTTAGGGACAGGTATATACCCAACCCTGGTCTGAACGTTAACGGGGTGGATAGGGTTCGGTTTCTCTTTTTCTCTATCGACACAGGACAAAAAGGGTCATATATATGTATTTATATACACATACATATGCACATGTATTATACAATATGTGTGTATGTGCATTTATGTATATACAAGCATCACTCACAAATAAATGTATAATATATTTCTGTGCATAATCTTACATAAACATCTCCACCATTTGATTTATATGATCGGCGAAGATATGAATTAAAAGTATTCTTGAACTTTTGTATTTTATTACCTTAGTGCATTCATATTTTTGTTTTATCATCTCAACTGTTTATCTCAAAGTTTTAATGGTGAAAATATTTATGGAAGATTATTGTACCAAAAGACAGTGCTAATTTCTAAGGCCAACATACTTGAAGATTTTGGTGTATGGTGGTGGACTCTAATGCAACCTATTATTTGTGCAAAAACAAAAGTCTCCTCACATCATTTAAAGAAGAAGATGGACTTAGTTTATATAAGCAATACTTCAATGTTTTAAGTCAAAAGAAAGGCCTTCATGTAACTTAAGTCCACATGGAGAAAGACTCACTCTTATAGATATATTTATATTTTGAATATAAGAAGAAACTTGTTGTGAGTACCTTACTTAAAAAGTATGGGTTTTCTCACTAAAATAAAGATTTTATTTTCATAGAATAGATAGAAGTTTGGAAATTATTCTTATAGAAGTTTGGAAAATACTAGGAGAAATAGAAATCACTTGGCTCACATGACTATTTAATGAAATATGGAAAAACCAAAAAATCTTCGAGGAATGAAGAGCAAGTACACTTATACCCATATATAAGAACAAGGGAGACATTCAAAATTGTGGGAATTATCGAGGTATCAAGTTAATGAGCCATACTATGAAATTATGGGAAAGAATTATCGAACGTAGGTTAAGACAAGTATCAAGTACAACGGAGAACCAATTTGGATTCATGCCAAGCAGATCTACTATTGAAGCGATTCACCTTTTGAGACGTCTTATGGAACATTTTAGAGCAAAAAAGAAAGACCTTCACATGATATTTATTGATCTAGAAAAAGCTTATGATAGGGTACCGAGGGAGGTTCTTTAGAGAACTTTGGAAAAAAGAGGTATCTCATTGACATATATTAACCTTATAAGAGACATGTATGATGGTGCAAAAACATGTGTGAGGACTCATGAAAGAACGACAGACTTCTTTGAAGTTAATATTGGGTTACATCAAGGATCAACTTTAAGTCCATACTTATTTATAATGGTGATGGAAGAGTTAACAAAACATATTCAAGATGAAGTACCTTGGTGTATGTTATTTGTAGATGACATTGTATTAGTGGAGGAGTCTAAGGAAAAAGTTAATAGAAAATTGGAACTATGTAGAGAAACATTAGAAAGCAAAGGCCTCGGACTTAGTAGAACAAAGACAAAATATATGGAATGTAAGTTTGATCATTTGGTTACCTAAGAGGACATAGAAATTAAAATTAGCACACATTGCATTCCCCCAAAGGAAAGTTTTAAATACCTAGGGTCAATTTTTCAGAGTGATGGAAGAATTGATGGAGATGTTACGCATAGAATTAATGCTGGTTGGTTAAAATGGAGAGGAGCATCAAGTATTCTTTATGATAAGAAGATACCATTAAAGTTAAAAGGTAAATATTATAGAGCAACAATTAGGCCTGCCATGTTTTATGGTTCTGAGTGTTGGGCAGTTAATCATCAACATGTATAAAAGATGTATGTGACAGAAATGAAGATGTTGAGATGGATGAGTGGTCATACAAGAAAAGACCGTATATATAATGAGGTTATTAGAAATAAATTAGGAGTGGCACCAATAGAGGATAAAATGAGAGAATATCGTTTAAGATGGTTTGGACATATAGAAAGAATATCAAAAGAAGAACCTATAAGAAGAGTAGAAAAACTAAATTTAGAAAGTATTAAAAGAGGTAGAGGACGACCATAAAAGTGTTGGAAGGAAACAATAAAGAATGATCTAGCTTATTGTGAGTTAACTGCTAACATGATACACGATAGGGATTTGTGGAAACAAAGAATCCATGTAGCCGACCCCGTCTAGTATGGAAAAAGGCTTAGTTGTTGTTGTAGTTGTTGTTAGAATAGATAGAAGTTTTACAGTTTTGGATTTGATTCATTCCAGTGTTTTTCATTTTTATGGATGGCTTTCTATAGCATGAAATATTTTATTACATTTATTGATGATTATACTAGATATTATAATTCAAATTATTTTGAGTCTATCAAGATCATACACCAAACAATGACTCCTTATTCATCACAATAAAATGGTATTGACAGGAAAATAGGATATTAGTTATCTTATTCTCATCCTTTTGAAAGCTATTGAGGTGAAGTTATTTTAACATATTGTTATATTTTGAATAGAGTACCTAAATTTTAAAGAGAGTTCTTAATAAAAAGAATAAGGTGACCCTATATGAGATAAAAAAAAGAAAATAAAGCCCAACCTCAATTATTTTAAGGTTTAGGGTTCTAAAGCTATAGTAAAAGTTCCTAAACCTAAAAAGAATAAACTTGGTGAAAGAGAAATTGATTGTATGTTCTTGAGTATGAAAATAGTAAGACGTAGATTGATGATAATTGAATTAAATGACTTATATCCCGTGAATATGATAATTAAGTAAAGATTTGCTAATTTTTAATAATATAGATTTACTCAATTGCTAGATCCAAAGGATATATTCTTGAAAGTAGATACAATCAAGAATTTGATGAAATTGATAACGATACCGAAGAAGTTCAAGAACTCAAAAGAAGTAAAAAATAAAGGAAAGGAAAGACCTTTGTAATGGAATTTGAAATGTTTCTACTTGAAGGAACATGTGACTATTATGAGTTCTATGCCACTTTGGTAGAATACCAAAAGTGATTTTGCGACATATGAAGAGGCCATGAGGTATGATGATATGAGTTTTAAAAAATAAGCTATTCAATATAAGTTACACTCAATAATGGTAAATATAAGTTAGAAATTAATGAACCTCTCTCCTAGATCTAAGGAAATTGGTTGTAAATGGATTTTAAAAAATAAAATAAAAGTTGATGAAACTATTGACAAATGTAAAGCAAAATTAGTTGTTAGGAGCTTTACTCAAAAAACAGGATTTACTAGTTTGATACATATACATTGATAGAAAGAATTATTATAATTAAAGTGCTATTAGCACTTTTATTTACAAACTTATTATTCACTAAATAGATATCAAAAATGTATTTATAAATTTTAAATATTCAAATATGCTCCTATATCTACTCCTTTTGATCCTACTACTAAATTAGCACAAAATAATGGGTGTCTAATTGAACAATTGGAATATGCTAAAGTGATTGGTTGTTTGACATATTGGATGATGTATACTAGACCTAATATTACATATGTAGTGAGTTGGCTAAGTAGGTACACAAGAAATTTATGTAAATACCACTAATAGGTTGTTCAAGGAGTGTCAAAATATTGAAGAACTAACAAACAATAACTTAGTCTATAATGAAAGTTCTTCTATCTTAAAAGGATATCCATATGCAATTATAGAAGGTCATGCTTATACAAGTGGATGGGTCTTCGCAATTTATGAGGGTGTGGTTTCTTGAAACAAAAATATATTGCTCACTCCATCATGACTATTGACTATATTGCTTTAATAGTACCAGGAAGGAACCATAATGGTTCATAAATCTATTTCATGAGATTTTGATATGGCTTAAGCCAATGGTGCCCATATAAATACATTATCAAAGGCATATTGCCAGAAGTATAACAAGAAAAATCAAGATATATTGGTTTAAGGCATAGTTATATGAAAAATCTTATCAAGAATTGAGTTATTTAAGTTATATATATTAAATTAGAGTTTAATCTTACAAGTCCTTTGATGAAAGTTTTAACAAAGGATTTGGTATATAAAGCATCAATGGGATGGGTCTTAAACCTGCTAATGAAACTATTAATAATGCATACCTAAAACACATTTGAGTGGTCTTGAGTTCAACTAGCAAAAGTACATTATTAGTGTGGTAGCAAATACTTACAAATCAACCATCCAAGGTAAAAGTACTTGTCCTATAAAGTGATAAGAATTGGTTGAGTTATGCTTTTAATAAACCTATAATAGGTATCTGTTGGAGTGGTACATGGTATTGGATGTAAGGTCATTAAAAATATGTCAACTTTAAATTGTGGCTTCATTGCCACTTAAATACTATTTGTAATGCATGCATGCTTATTCAAATAGATTTTTTGGTTTAAAACTTGTCTACCATTATGATTTGGATGAGCAAGAACCTACCTCTTACTAAATATAAGTTCAAATTTTAAATTCGAGTTTGTGTGCCTTAGTGAAGAGATGTTGCATATCCCCAGGTGCACAAAAGAGTTATAGTGTCAGCCATCTTGGTGTATCAAAATTGCCAAAGACTTTTGCATTCTTGTGTAAGGAGAGTCAAGGGTTGTTTATTGTAACTTAAAAGTGATCATTAGGGTCTTTTGTATTCAAAGAGTTAGAATGTGTACTCGAGAAGAAAAGCCTAAGGGATAGTTTTCTAATGTGCCTTAAAGAAAGTTGTACACTATATAACAGTTTTTGTATTCGCCAATGAATTTGATTTCTAAATATTATGAAGCAAACATCATTTCTTGGCATTCTAACATAAACATTGATGTTTGTCATTTTCAAATACAAAGAAAACGTTAACTTGTTACAAGATTCTAAAAATGCCAATTTTGAGCAATGAATTTTATATTTATCAATATACTATAAGAAAAGGATGATTTTATGCAAGTCCAGGTTGCCAACATTTATAAGTAGATTCATGAATTTCTTAGAGAAATGTTGTCCTTTCCAATAAGAAGTCATTCTCCAAAATCCCAAAACACCAAGAAAATTAAGGGGTGAACACTAAAAAGGATAATAAAATATTATTTATTTTGAGTTAAATACTAATATGACAAACTATGGAGCATAAATGATGGGGTAATGATCTACTAGTTGGCTCCACTTAATGTGGGATAAAGCTCAATTCGAGTTTACTAAAGGATACAACACAATGACTTTAGTCACTTATCTTGTTACCCCTTTCTCCCAAGGTACTTATCTTTATGGTACCGTTGTAATATGGTATAGAGGTATTGGAAGGTTATATTTGTATAGTCAAAGATCTTAAACAAATATTTTTTGTCCATAGCATAATGCAATGATCTATATTTGGGAAGTAACCAGCTAGAGAAGAGAAACCTATCGAGTTGATCAAAACGACCTTAGTTAATGTGAAACCTATACATGAATATAGCTCCACGTGGATTCTTTTTTTTATGAAATTCATCCCAACCTAGTTAAATTCTAAGTTTGATAGCTAGAAGAGAATGAGTTAATTGGATAATTACATACATACTTTTCCCAAGAGGTGTGTTGGTGTATATTCTAAAGAAAATCTTGTAATGTTTAACAACTATAGCAACATGGGTGTATTTGAATTGATTGCTTGAACATCATCCACAATATATATAACAACAACAACAACTAATCCTTTTCCCATACTAGACGGAGTCAGTTACATGGATTTTTTGTTTCCACGGAGCCCTATCATGTGTCATATTAGTAGTTAACTCACAATAAGCTAGATCATTCTTTATTGTTTCCTTCCAACACTTTTGTGGTCGTCCTCTACCTTTTTTAGTACTTTCCAAATTTAGTTTTTCATACCTTCTTACAAGTTCTTCTTTTGATTTTCTTTCTGTATGTCCAAACCATCTTAAACGATATTCTCTCATTTTATCCTCGATTGGTACCACTCCCAATTTGTTTCTAATAACCTCATTATGTATACGGTCTTTTCTTATATGACCACTCATCCATCTCAACATCTTCATTTCTGTTACAGACATCTTTTGTACATGTTGATGATTAACTGTCCAACACTCACAACCATAAAACATAGCAAGTCTAATTATTGCTCTATAATATTTACCTTTTAACTTTAATGATATCTTCTTATCACAAAGAATACCTCATGCTCCTCTCCATTTTAACCAGCTAGAATTAATTCTATACGTAACATCTCCATCAATTCTTCCATCACTATAAAAATTGACCCTGGGTATTTAAAACTTTTCTTTTGGGATATGCAATGTGTGCCAATTTTAATTTTTATGTCCTCTTAAGTAATCAATGATCAAACTTACATTCCATATATTCTATCTTTGTTCTACTAAGTTGGAGGCCTTTGCTTTCTAATGTTTCTCTCCATAGTTCCAATTTTCTATTACCTTTTTCCTTAGACTCCTCCACTAGCACAATGTCATATGCAAATAACATACACCAAGGTACTTCATCTTGAATATGTTTTGTTAACTCATTTATCACTATTATAAATAAGTATGGACTTAAAGTTGATCCTTGATGTAACCCAATATTAACTTCAAAAATGTCTGTCATTTATTCATGAGTCCTCACACATGTTTTGCACCATCATACATATCTCTTATAAGGTTAAATGGGATACCTTTTTTCCCAAGGTTCTCTAAAGAACCTCTCTCGGTACTCTATCGTATGCTTTTTCTAGATCAATAAATATCATGTGAAGGTCTTTCTTTTTTGCTCTAAAATATTCTATAAGACGTCTCAAAAGGTGAATCGCTTCAAAAGTATATCTACTTAGCATGAATCCAAATTGGTTATCTATTGTACTTTATACTTGTTTTAACCTACGTTAGATAATTTTTTCTCACAATTTCATAGTATGACTCATTAACTTGATACCTCGATAATTTGTATAATTTTGAATGTCTCCCTTGCTCTTATATATGGGTATAAGTTTACTCGCACTCCATTCCTTGGGTATCTTTAGGTTTCTTCATATTTCATTAAATAGTCTTCTGAGCCAAGTGATTCCTTTTTCTCTTAGTATTTTTCAAACTTTTAGAGGAATATTGTCTGGTCCAAACAATTTGCCACCCTTCATATGTTTAAGAGCCTCTTTAACTTCATTCTTTTGAAAAACTATTGGAATATAGTGCATATCATCCACAATATATATACACTATTTTTGTTTTGTTCTTTCTAAAAAACTTACTTTGGTTTTGTGGACACCAAAAATATGTTGGAGCTCAATTATACAAAGATCCACATGTACTCACTCGTGTATGCTGCCATAACATAAAGTAGCACTTATGTTGCCTTTACTTTAAAAAAGGTTGACATTCTCCTACCACTAGATGCAATATTGTGTCATATAAGGAAAGATGCATATTACATCATCCATACCTAAACACTTTTGGTATCTTAGCTCATCCTACTAAATAAATATACTAAGATAAAGGTATTTGGTCTCATAAAGTAAAAAAATAGGTAATATATGTCTGTGGATGTGTGGATGCATGTTAAAGTGCTTACACAAAGAGCACTTTTCATAGAGTTTATTTACATGAGTTTGAAGCAGGGTTGTTTTATAAAGTCTTGGGCTTAGCTCTTAAAACACTCTTGAGAAAATATACTAGAAAAGGCCTATACAAATGTGTCAATTATAATATGATATACTTGTATCAAAATTTTATGTCTAAGATATGCATACTTCTTTAATTAGATTTGATAATTAAAAGCTAGTTCGCTATTCAATTTGGATGTATGAAACCTATGTTATTAGGTAAAAGTTTAAATCGCAAGCTCCAAAATTGAAACTACATTAAGTGGGTGGCTACATATAGATCCTATGGTTTTATCCTAAGAAGAGCAAAGATGTTTATTTTTTCAGAAATTGGTTTTGACTTCGTGTCCAGAGTCGTGTCAAATCAGAATCGTGTAACAGGTTGCGTGCCGGAATAACTTGGCGAACGGAAATGCACTGTTCCCGTTACGCAAAGGTGCTGCTTGGGATATTCTCTCCAGCTTGTGGTGGTGAGCTCTCTGACATTTCTCCGCACGCTTCAAACATTGTTCAAGATTTTGGCGACGACCACCTTCTCCTTTCCCGTTAAATCACACGCAAATGATGGATCTCTTCGCTTAAGAATCAAGTACCATGAAGTATCCCCCGGTTTCTTCCTCTACGAGAGGGCCCAGACCTGCATTTTCCGGGCACGTTGTAGTTCAAGGACGCCTCAGATTGCTCTGCAATGGCGAAAGAGCGTTCTCTGTCGTGGATCTTAAGGACCGGTTTCAGTATAAGGGCTATTGGTCAACTTTTGGAGGACACCCACTTCACGTTCAGAGAGTTAAGGAGAGAGAGGGTGAAGTCGGAAGAGTGTGCTCTCATGGAACCAAGTCTGGCAAGGTTTCAGGGGAAGGGCGTGTTGAGGGTGACAGGAAGAGCGGCATTCATGGTGGTGGTAATCATGAGGATGATGATGATGATGACTATGATGGTGGTGAAATTGATGAGTTGTCTTGTTTCAGAGGGTTGGTCCTGGATGTTTCATACAGGTGAATGATCCTTTCTTTAGTTTAACTGCTTTCATATTCCCATTCCAGTGGAATTTCTGTTGTGTCAGAAGCTAATTCTTTTCTTAGTTTTTCTTCTCATTTGCAGATGACTGCATTAGTCAGAGAATGACGATCACACTGTTTTTACGATCTTTTATAGATAAGATTTTTAGGCTTCAAGTGCTTGCTGGTGTGTTCTTTTCCTAGTTGTTTCTCTTTGCCCTTCCCGTTGATCTTGGTATTGTAGTTTTGTTACGCCTGGTTCTCCTTTCCGCGGCAAAGTTGATCTAGTCTGAAATTGTGCCAGTGCGTTATCTAACTCTGTCCGCGTGACGCTTAAATTCTTGAGGTAGTTGAATCACGAGAAACAACTTTAAGTTGTTTATGGTCTAGCTTTCTAAGATGTCACAAATATGCTATATCTTAGGACAAATGATTCCTTGTATCTCTTGACAACTAAGAAAGTGCACACGGTCCTGCAAGTTCAGCTTCTTCAAGGTTAAGGTATCCTAAAAGGCATCAAATAAACAAAGATGTACGAGCTGTTTACTAAAATAGCAAGTGGAGCCAATAAAATCATAAAAGCACTGAGGCTGGCTGGAGAAGGATTTTAAATAAAAAGAGACTTTCCGTGAAGGTGGTTTCAGTCGTTAGACATGAAAGGGCTTGGGTGAGAGATACGGCAATATCTGCCCGAAGGGAATAGTTTATAGGAAAGGAAGAATGATACAGGAAGTTTTGAAAAGAAGAAATATTTGTGGTTCTTTTGTTTAGAAGTGGTTTGAATGCTCGGATATATGCATGGTAATAAGTTGGTGGTTTCAGTAGAACATTTCTATTCGGTTAAAGCCCTTACAGGTAAAAAATTGTTTCACTGGTAAAAGCACTTACCAGTAAACAACTTTTGATTCACAAAAGCACTTATAGACGTTGTTGTAAAATCATACCATCTGACATGATACAATATGGTAACATCATATCACAGTACTTGCCTGAATTGTATTCACCCATTTATTGCATCGTGTCACATGTATCAGTGCATATTGCACTTTATATTGAATTTTTTTTACCTAAAAGTATCACACAACACAGAAGTAATGATGAAAATAACTGTATTTGCAAGTGGAGGAGTTTTCACCAATGCTGATTAGCAAGGCAGTCTTTATTTTGCCTTACGTTTTAAACTTTTTATGCCTTTTCACATCATCTCCTTCAACACTATACTGCGCTCTAAGATGAAAAAGTTTTTCTGCCATGGACTTAAAGGTAGACCAATAAAGAATAGCCTGCAGTTTCTTCTTAGCTTGCTGTTCTCCACGTATCATGCTGATCAGAAAGTCACCATGGTCAAACACCAACTTTTCATCTGGCTATGTTGACTTGTATATCTCTCTTCCTCCTGAGCATTTCTCTATAGGCTTAAAAGCGATAAGAACTTTTCCATCAATTATGATAATTGACAATAGCCTTCTATAAATCTGTGCACTTGGTCAATGCTAACTTTATTACTAGGAGCGAATGTGTCACTATGAGTAAGGTCATCCTACTGCACAACATATACCAAGGAAGCATACTGTCATTTTCATAGTCAAACATCATACAGCTAAAAGCACAATGGCAAGAAGCTTCCTTCAAAAGAAAAGCCCCATTGGCATTTATCAACTTCCACAGTGGTGTTCAACAGAGCTTATGCAAAAAGGACATCATGAGTAACGTCATCCTTTTGAATGGAAACATAATTAGCACTAAGTTCATCTCCAGGTTGTAACTTGTACATAATACTATTGAAGAATATGAATATGTGTTGTTTTTAGTGTCAGTTTTAATAATTTTGATGTTTTAGGTATTATTATAATTATCCGTAGTACTAAGGGTATTTTGTGTTTAATATCCCATTATATAAGGGTTGAACTTCTTGTATTAGGGTTAATAGACTAAGATTAAGAAAGAGAGAGAGGGGGGCGGCCTCCATTGGAGGGCCTGCCCCTTATCTCCACATTTTCTCTTCATCATTTCTTATCGTTTTATGATATTCGATCTTCCGTTGTGCTTTCACGATTTCCAACATGGTATTAGAGACATTCGATCGATGGGAGCAGCAGGCAATGACGGTGGACGTGCAATAAAGAAAGAAAAAAAATGTTGAGATCGATTTCCTGCTTGCAACATTTGGCTCTTATTGTTGTTTCAGTTTTAAAGAAAATGTGGCGACAGACAAAGGTAGCCGATTCTGACTCGATATATTCACCACGACCATAGTGGTTCGAGGGATTCATCTCTTACAGCATATGCCTCGACCAGAAGGGAAGAGATCAAGATTTTTGCAGAGAAGGGGCAGAGTGTGTCACTTGAAGTTTACATGAAAGTCTGCTGGTTTGCATTCAATAAGAAAACGAATCACAAACAAAAAGGACCAGTCCTGCAGGCAGTACACACCTTGCAGTTGTCAGTCAGCTTTTGGAAAGCAATGTTGTTGCCTTCAGAATGGGATGTGTTGCGAAAAAATATTGTGGATGTCCAAAGACTTGCAAGAATCAGTTTAGAGGTTGCCATTGTGCAAAAAACCAATGTCGAAGTCGTCAGTGCCCTTGCTTTGCTGCAGACAGGGAATGTGATCCAGATGTTTGCCAGAATTACTCGGTTGGTTGTGGCGATGGCACACTTGGCGGCCCTCCCCAAAGAGGCGATAACTATGAATGCAGAAATATGAAGTTGCTCCTCAAACAACAATAATGGATTTTATTGGGAAGATCTGATGTTTCTGGTTGGGATGCATTTTTGAAGAATAGTGTGAACAAACATCAGAATCTTGGGGAGTATACTGGCGAACTGATTTTTGATCGAGAAGCGGACAAGCGTGGGAAGATATATGATCGAGAAAACTCATCATTCCTTTTCAACTCGAATGACAAGTTAAAGTTTGCCAACCACTCACCTGATCCAAATTGTTATGCCAAGGTTATTATGGTAGCTGGTGACCATAGAGTGGGCATATTTGCCAAGTAGAGAATATGTGGTGGGGAGGAGCTGTTTTATGAATATCGTTACGAGCTAGAATCTCATGAAGAGAGGAATAGAGTTGATGAAGTGAAGAGGGAAGGATATGGCTCTACAAGATAGCATGTTCAATGTAGGTGAACTGTTAGACGTGCTAGATATAGATTAAAGCTTCAGTGAGTGGTTGAGCTAGATAGCATGTCCCAGAAGATCTACCGGTAATGTGCAACCCATAAAGACCAATTGTTTGATGAAATGCTCAAGGGAGATGTCTTGGTAGCATGTTAACTGTTTGTTGAATCCAAGAAGAGATGTTAACCTGCACATATGAAATGCTCAAGAAGGTTAAAAATTCATAAAAAGATTGCAGAATATATGAAGTAGTATGTGATGATTGTATCTATTGAAAAAACAATAGAATGCACATAAAAGAAAAGATAGAATGCAGAAAATCATTTTTTGTCACCACATATGTTGAAAATCAAATCAGAGAAGAGGCAAATGTATTGTTTCTTATGGAATGTGGCAGTATCACTAAGAAGCATGAAGATTAAGACCTTGAGTTGCTAAAGTGAACAACCAGGAGGGTTGAAAAAAGCGGCTGCAGTCACAATATAAAGGAACGCAGGACCGACTAGTATGAGCATATGTGTGTATTCTGCTATTTTAGTGGTACAAAGAGGATACCCAACCAACATACCAGCAACAACCACCATATAAAGGGGTAGAGAAAAAGTCGTTTGAAGTGTGTATGGTAGAGATAATACCTCTTACCATAAATCAGTTTTCTTAAGAGAAGGAAAAAACATGAATTCTGAAGTGTTGTTGCCTAGTCACTTTTTTGAGAAGAAAAAAGAAGATGAGCGACCGATACCCATAAAAGGGTCGTGCGCTACCAAAGTATGATCTTAATTGTTCAAGTTGATTTAGAGAAGCCTTAGATAGATCATTGGTGTAAGTGTGGTGAAGAAAGAACCAGTTTTTCTGCAAGTTTGGAGTTCAAAGTATCTCACTCCCAACTTCAGGGAGTGTTAAAGAATATGAATATCTGTTGTTTTTAGTGTCAATTTTAGTTATTATTGTAATTGCCTATAGTATTAAGGGTATTTTGGTCATTTTTTGTTTAACAATCCATTATATAAAGGTTGGACTTCTTGTATTAGGGTTAAGAGAATAAGATTAAAAAAGAGAGAGGGGCGGCCTCCATTGAAGGGCCTGCCCCCTCTTTCTATATCCATATTTTCTCTTCACCATTTCTTATCGTTTTATGCTATTCGATCTTCCGTTGCGCTTCCACGATTTTCAACAAATACAACCTGACCAACCGAATAGTAAGTTTAGTATCATCCATGCTCTCATTATGACAAATGGTCATTCAGGTTCACTTATCATATTGGCTAGTATAACACAGTCCAATACTTCTTTATCATCTTGTGTACTCACCATGCACTATCCGTCAACATCAGCAACAATAGTCTTTGTGAGGAAGCCAAATCTTCACATGCAAACATCTAAATAAGTCTTTTATCTAGCTAAAGAATAATGCTTCTTTGTATTGGGCTCACTAGGGTTTAGGCTGAGGTAAATCACACACATGCTGGCATCAAAATGAAAGTAGGAAATACATCTGGATTTTCATTGAAGATAGAGTCACCAAGATCCTTGAACATCTAATCTGTTGAATTTGTGTGAGAAGAAAAGTCTTGCCACCATATTAGTTAGTCTTGACTGGATCAACTGAGACAAATGGAGAGTCATCGTCAACCAAGTTAAGAACGATAGCTTGGCCTCTTCATTTGGATTGATAAATAGATGTTCAAGTTCAGCTTCTCCCAAACTCCAAATTAAGAGACTGAAGCTCCTCCTTTATGCAAGTTTCAAAGAAATCTTGAAGGCTAGAGATTCAATTGAGCCCACGCTACATTGCCCACAAAGTTGGGGGAAAAGATGAAGAGGTCGATAAATGGCTAAATGGTAGAAATAAAATGTTTGGCTGATAAATAACTGCTTGGGATTCACTTGATCAGTAGCAATTTACTCACCTGTTAAAATGTAATAGGGTTGGGCCAAAAGGGCCCATAAGTCTGTGTTTGAAATCAGGTCTCAACGGACCCAGGTCACTCGAGTTAGGACCACTTGGTACCATGGCCACTAGGGCTACCAGGAGGCCAACGGCTAGTAAAATAGTCGTTAGACCTTCATCAACTAGCAACACAACTGCTAACTTTCACTCTTCTCCTCTATAAATACTCCTCATATATTCAATAACACTAAACCTTGTATGGTTAATTGTATATAGATTTGATCTTTAATAAAATGATTTGATACCTATTTGTTTATATAGTATCAGGGCAAGGTTGGATTGCTTCATCGTTATTGTGAGGTCTCTTCCTGCATCTAGCATTGCAACTCTTTGTTAATCAGTTTCTTGAAGTCCCTCCTTTTTCATGGATGTGCGGATTGTTAGATGGATTATGGAATTCATTAGCGGGCAACCGATCAATGACTTCCTCCGATGTGGATGGTACGGTTTTTGAAAGGGGTGGTATCCCCTTTCTGGAGAGACTGATTCCGTGAGTGAGAGAGAGAGGGAGAGAGGTGAATATGGACTCTACTTTGACTATTCGCCTGCTTGGGTTGGTCAGTGGCATGAGATCCCTCTAGAGGTGAGCGACCTTAGATCTTGTGGAGAAGGATCATCGAGTTATCTGTCAGCTTGTAGTCTTGCTGCCACTAGGTAGTCGGTTAGCAAGGAAATTCTGCAAGAGTGGAAAAACGACGAAGGTAAGCCAAGATGTGAAATAATGGAAGGAGGCTAGCAGCGAAGGTGGAGCGACTGGGGCGATAGGCTAAGGCGGTGGTTGGGAAGGGTTGGATGGTTATGGTGGCTGGTCAAGATGATGGATGATTCCAGTAGGTGGCGAAGGCGGTTTTGAGACGACAGGCCAACGACGATGGAGTAGTTGCGTGTGGCCGAGCGGTGAGAAGAGAGAGGGGAGGAGCTAGGCAACAACGACACGGTGATGGTCGGGCTGCGATGGAGGTGTTGAGGCAGCATTGTGGTGTTGCATTCGATGTAGAGAGATATAGTTGAGGCAAGAGAGAGAGAGAGAGAGATGGCAGAGCTGGTGTCGGTGATTGGGTTCGTGACGACAATCTTGATATTGAGGTGAGGATAATTGTTTCTCGGCATGCTGGGTGGTTGGAGCGGTGGATGGAAGACGATTTGATGGTTGTGAAGGACAGGCTAAAGAACAGGAGATGGCTACAACGATGAGGTTTCATCTGTTATATAGTCATGGCTCAATAAACGAAAGTGGGATATCGGCAGGCGATGGAGGCTCTTGTCGGCAAAGACGGACAACGAAGTGACTCTGGCTTGGGCTTCTTCGATGAAATGTCCTACTTCTAAAGAACACTGTGGGAGAAGAGAAGCGAGAGGGAGTGGTGTTGCTGCTCATCCAGACTGTCCACAGAGTCCCAATATGGTTGTGTAGACGCGTTTATACGCAATCATGGGAACACATTTATATACATTCGGATCTTGGATCCAGTCTTAGATCCAGACCAGTTTTGTGTTAAATAGGAGATCTTTGTTGGTCTTGGATCTAGACCCGAGCTATGTTCAAACCCGATTTAATCATGCTTGGTATTCAGATTCGAGTCCATCCAGATATACTCTTTCCAACTTGTTTGTTTTAATATTGATTATATCAATTGTTTATTGGCATGTTTAGAGGGAAAATGTGTTACAATATTTAAATGATTTCAAACTTGACTATTGATTAGATAAAAAATGTATTTGTTGAAAAATAATAAGTTAAGTTGCATCTTCATGTATAATTAAGATACATATTGTTGGCTTTTCGTTGAAGACTTTTGTAATTAAGGTGCTTCATGTTGTTGGCCTTTTGTTGAAAATCAATTAATGTTTGAAGATGCATTTATTGTTATTTGAAAATTAAAACTTAGTTGTTGAATGAATTGGAAAAATATTTGTTGACAATAAGTTGCATCTACTTGTATGACTAAGATCCATGTTGTTGGCCTTTTGTTGAAGACCTTTGTGATTAAGGTGTTTCATGTTGGTGACCTTTTGTTGAAAATTAATTGATATTTGAAGTTGTACTTATTGTTATTTGAGGATTTGTGATCTTAATAACTTTAATGATGTTTTTTCATGAGATTATGATCTCCGTTTGTTGGCCTTTTATTGGAGATCTTTGTGATTAAGATGCTTCATGTTATTGGCTTTTTGGTTGGAGAGTAATTAATATTGAAAAAGCACTTATCGTTATCTTGATTAACTTACATTTGATAAAATTGTTTTAAGAGAATTATAAGACAAACCTTGTGAGACTTTTTTGAAAACATAAGTTGATTCCTTTGACTTGTTTTGATCATTTTAATGGATTGTCTTATTGTTTGGAACGATAGAATCACTTTTGAGTTTAAAGGATATTTAAGAGTCTTGGGAATTATATGTATTAAGGTTTTGAGCTTTGCCTTAAGGTTGTTTGGGTTGAAGTTTGTCCTTAAAACTTGGGTTTTGAGCTTAACATTAAAAAACTTGTTTGACTTGAGGATTTTGAGTTTTGCCTTAAAAAGTTTGTTTGGGTTCAAGTTTTTCCTTAAAACTTGAGTATGAGTTTAGCCTTAAAGCTTGTTTGACTTGTAAGTTTTGAGTTTAACCTTAAAAAGCTTATTTGACTTGATGGATTGAGTTTTGCCTTAAAACTTATTTGATATACCAAGGTCTATGAACCTATTTGTTATAATAGACAATCCTATTTTGATGATATTAATGTTTTCTATTAAATGACTTTTGAATTAGATCAAATCAACTTCATGAACTTATTTGACTTGTTTTTTGGTTTGCCTTCTGGATTAGATATCATAAATTGTCTTGTTAGTTTTAGAAATTGAGCGAATATATGTATTGATACTTTATTCGTCTTCATGTAGGATAAAAATAAATTTATACTTTGGTTGAGGAAAGTTTAAAGAAAGTCGTGCTCTTATATTCATGTTTTTTTGTTGTTAGACAAATTTTCGATATACATACCGTAAGTTTGAGGAGATTGTTAAAATATAATAGAGTTGGGCCAACAAGACCCATAAGTGCCACCTTGGCCATCAAGGCCACCAGGAGGCCAATGGCTAGTAAAATAGTCATTGGGTCTTCAGCAACGAGGTGGCTTTCACTCTTCTCCTCTATAAATACTCCTCATGTATTCAATAACATTAAGCCTTATAATATAGATTTGATCTTCAATAAAATGGATTCAGTACCTTTTTGTTTACATCACCATGTTGCTTATCGTGGATGCTACTAATCTTAAGTATAGCACTTGATTATATTAGTTTCACATAGAACGTATACCTAGAGATGAGAGTAGAAGCCAGAGTATTGGTGATTAGTTAGTTTGTGTCGTTGTGTAAGTCTAGACTAGGATATCATGTCAAGTTGCTTTGTAATTCGGATCCTAATGGATCAGATTTTGATCCATTAGGACTCGGGATTATCGATGAAAGTCTAATATTAATTAAGGGTAGTTTAGTACATTAAATTAGATTAGGGTTACTTAAGTCGTAGTCGGCTGGCAGTATTGTGTATGCTGAACAGAAAATAAAACAGGTGGCGGCAGAATATGGCAGCCGACCAACCTTTCTTGTGTGCCTCTTATTTCTGAGCATATTTGATGATTGAATGCTTGATGTTTAACATGGTATCAGACCTTAAACGCATGTACGGTCGCCTCTCGCATCAAGGTATTCCTGGAAAAAGATTTAAGTAAGTATTATGTTAGTTTGTTGAAAGATTTGATGAAAAATCTGAGATATTTTATCAAAAACAAGAAAGGGGAGATAATAGAATGAAGCAAGACAGATTGTGAATCAAAGCACGTGATTTAGAAGGATTTCAATCACGATTAGGGTTACTGTACGATTTGTGATATCGCAATTGTAAGTTGAACTGAATCAGACGTGAATGTGATTTGAATCAAGTGAACCGATAACAGAGACTACAACGTATAATGTTCAGACGCAGATTGAATCAAGTGAATGAATCACGTCGATTGATGAAAGTGGCTATGGTAAATATTGCATATGTTCACAAATTTCTTTGAACATTGAGAAACAAATCAATAAACATTAGGAATCAAGACTTACCAATAAGTCAATACATATCAAATTACCTGGAAATCTGAATTGCAGTAAATCTAAACCAATCAGCAACATACCTTGGTAGCTTGCGTCAACTTACTTTCAAGAAGTGGTGGACGAACAAATTGAATCAACCATTGAATGTGTGATTTATCTACAAGAAGAGATAATATTGGTTGAGACAGAATTTGCAGAAATCAACAGCAAAGTATATATATATATAAAACTCATATTCAGTGGTATCAATTTGTTTGAAACAATTTTTTTTGTTGACCAAGTGTGAAGAATTATGGAAGGAAGATTGAAAGAAGAGTCAATATCATCCACATATGGAAATGATCAAAAGATGAAACCATTTCAAATCACAAACATTTGTTTAGATGGAAGAAATTACTGAGAATGGGCCAGGTCTATTGAGTTAGTACTGAAATCCAGAGGAAAGATAGCTATTATCAGACAGAGTCCACCTAGTTCGGAAGGAAGCAGTGCAGACTATGAGAGATGGTCTAAAGATGATGCCCTAGTCCTTTTCATGGTTAATTCAATCAATGAATACCTCTATCAGTAAGACCTTCATGTATATAGATTCAACAGCTGAAATTTGGTCCGCAGTGGAAGAAGTATATTCTAGACAAAGGAATATAGCAAAAGAATATTAGATCATTAAAAGAATAAGAAAATACCGTCAGGAAACCAGAACAATCAGTGAATATTATGGAGAATTACGGGAACTCTGGAATGAGCATAGACTTATTGTGGAAAACAAGTGCAATCATTGTGTAAAGGAAAGAACAATTAAAGGTGAAGTCAGAAAAGTTTTTGATTTACTCTGGGGAATTTCATCTGAGTACGAATCAATCAAACTGAATATTTTGAGCAAAGAAGAACTTCCATCTCTTGGAACAGTGTATTCTCTGCTACTAAGAGAAGAAGATAGAAAGAATTTAGAGAAAGATGTTTATATACAGACTGAGAAATCTGCATTCAGTGGTAGAGGATAAAGTAATTACTAGAGAGGAAGACACTCTTTTAGAGGTAGAAGAAGATGAAGGAATCAGAATTATGATGATAGAAATATAGTAGAGTGCACACATTGTGGCAAAAGAGGACATACACGGGAGCATTGTTATGAAATTATAGGGAAACCTCCAGAACATAAAATTTATGGCAGGAAACCCAAATAATACAAATATTATGGCAGTCAGGCTGCAATAGTGTCTAAGAAGAAAGATGAAAAGAATCCATTAGATGAGATGGCAGATTTGAAGAAACAACTTGCAGAGATTGAAACAAGACTACGGGATCAACCCTCGACTTCTTCGTCAAAGACAGAATTAAGTCCTCCTACTTCCTAGAGTATTAGTGATAACTACACTCTTAAAAACTCTACTGTCTTCTCAAATTGGAATATAGATTCAGGAGCTACCGATCATATGGTAGGAAATAAGTCTAATTTAATGCAATATGAAGTGACTCCGAGTCCTCAATATGTAAAAGTAGCAAATGGTTCTTTGATTCCGATGGAAGGAAAGGGAACAATTCAAAGAGACAATCTCAAGTTTAACTCAGTGATATATATTCCAAACTTTCCAGTAAATCTACTTTCAGTAAGTTCATTGGTTAAAGATATGAATTATACAGTTACTTTCTCTCCATATGGCTTTGTTTTTTAGGATCTGAAGACGGGAAGAATCTTTGGTCGTGGTGAGCTACGTGATGGATTATATATCTTACTTGGAGATAAGATTCTAAGGCAGAAAAGGGCGTTGACAACTAGCACTACAGAAGAAGAAATAAAGATCTGACATAGCATATTAGGACATTTGCTTGTTCTAAAATTAAGAGAGCTTGTTCTTTGTTTTATTCCTAGTGATGTGGTCATTAAGTGTGATGTATGTCAGAGAGCAAAACATCATAGAGCTACATTTCCCAGTAGTGAATTAAGATCAGTTGTTCCTTTTGAATTGATACATTCTGATGTTTGGGGACCATGCATGATACCTTCGGTTGGAAAATATAAATATTTTGTTACTTTTATTGATGATTTCTCAACTTACGTTTGTTTATCTCATGAGATCTAAGTCAAAGATTTCTTTGATATTTCCTCTAGTTCATAATCTTATAAGAACTCAGTTTGGTTATACTGTTAAAACTCTTAGATCAGATAATGGTGGAGAATATTGTAATACTCAGTTGGACTCGTATCTTCAAGCTCACGGTATCATACATCAAACTTCCTGTGTTTATACACCACAACAGAATGGAGTAGCAGAACGGAAGAATAGACATATTCTGGAGATTGCTAGAACCTTACTTATTGAACACAACGTTCCAAAATATTTCTGGCCAGATGCAATACTTACAGCAGTATATATCATGAATAGAGTTCCTACTGTGACTCTTGTTGGAAAATCTCCATTTAAGGTGATTAAACCTGAAGATAACTCCTTTCATTTGATTCCCAGAATATTTGGATGTGTGTGTTATGTGCATATTCATCAATAATTCAGAGATAAGTTCGATCCAAGAGCAATAAAATGTATTTTCATTGGATATTCATGTGAAAAGAAGGGGTATATTTGCTATGACCCTAATTCGCATAGAAGATATGTTTCTATGGATATAACCTTCTTTGAGACCACTCCATACTACAAGAATTCAAATGGAATTTTTGACTCTATCCTTAAAGAGACAGTGGTTTTACCACAAATTAGTATGAATGAAGAACCAGAGGAAGAAAAGATGGACCAAACGCAAAAAGAAACCAGAATATAGATATACAGAAAGGGGGAGATAAATATATTTATGAATAAACAAAAGGAGGTAATAAATCAAGGGAGAGAAACAATATCATCTAACCCAAGAGAAAGCGTATGACTTAGATGATTTAGATGTTCCCATAGCACTCAGAAAAGGGAAAAGACTATACCGCAAGTATCCCATTTCTCAATTTATCTCCTATAATAGATTATCAGAAAGTTATTATAATACAGAGATGCATCAAATACCAAAAAATTACCTTGAAGCATCTAAAGACAAGCAATGGGTTGAAACTATGAAGTCAGAAATTCAAGCATTAGAAAAAAATTATACTTGGGAACTCAGTGACTTACCTGAAAACAGAAAAGCAATTTCATGCAAGTGGGTGTATACAATTAAATATAAAGCAGAAGGTTCATTAGAAACATACAAAGCAAGATTAGTAGCCCGTGGATACAACCAAACATATGGAATCGACTATGAGGAGACATTTGCACCAGTGGCAAAAATGAATAGTATCGAGTTTCTTGTCTGTGGCGGCAATTAAAGGCTAGTCCAACTGTGACTTTGATGTTAAAAATGTCTTCCTCGATGGTAAGCTAGAGGAGGAAGTATACATGCGTCTACCTCACAGGATTTGAAGGCTCCTAGGTCCGAAGAATACACGTAGATTAAAGGTCCGCTCTATGGCACAAAAACAATCTCTTCAAGAGCATGGTTCTGAGATCTAACTTTATAAGCAATGTGCAGAATTATGGTATGACCTTGAAAGCGTAGCGTAGACCATTCAATTATTTTATAAACATTCTGTTTAGTTGACAAATAGCCATTCTGGTTCCAGTCTATGCGTGGATGATATCATTCGGCCAGTCCATGATTATGGTTGGAATATCTCAAAAATTGAAGAAACATCACGGCCAAGGAATTTGAAATTACCAGACCAGACCTTAGGAAAACTAAAGGTACTTCCTTTGGAATCTCGAGGTTGCTAGAAATCGTAGAATTTGGTATCATGGATTTCACAAAGAAATACATGCTTTAGATCTATAGCCGAGGCGGAAACCGACATGATAGGACTGCAGAACGGTGGAATACACCTATGGATCCGAACAACAAATTATTACCGTATCAAGGAGGAGCCTTATTCTTGATCCAGACAGTAAGGGCAGTATCAACGGTTAGTTGGAAAGGCTAAACTATCTTACAATAACCACGCTCGGCCGGACTCTGCCTTTCGGCCATAAGTTGTGGTGAGTCAATTCATGCATTCACCGTCCTGCTGATCACCGGAAATGCAAGTCTTTCAGAATCTTACGATACATTCAAATGTAATGTCTGTGTCAAGGTTGTTATATGAAGATAAAGTGAACACCCATGTTGTAAAGGTTTTCAGATGCCGTTGAATGGTTCGGGATGTATAGTTGACTAGGAGGTCTTACATTCAGCTACCGTGTCACCTTCATTGGTGGAAATCTTGGTATCTCGGAGAAGTAAAATGTACGAGGAACGTGGTTGCTTGGTCAAGCAGTGTTGAAAGATGAATTTAAGAGACTGTGTTACAAGGAATATGTGAAATTATAATGGGTAAAACGACCATCCTAGATGCGTTGAAGTTTGTGGATGTTGAATCAGACCCGTGAAGGCGTACTGTTGTGATAATCAAGCAAAGCCACACATTTCAGCATCTCACATAATCTATTGCAACATGAAAGGACCAAACATGTAGAAATTGATTGCGACACTTTATCAAAGAGGCTTGTTCTTCCAAGGAAATTACTTTCTTTATCCTTTTAGTTTGTGCAAACTTTAATGATCACCATGACATCCTTACAAAAGTTCCTTCGAAGTCCCCGCAGTTTGACTTCATTTGTGGCAAGCTGGGATTGTTAAATATGTATGATCAAGCTTGAGGGGAGTGGTGAAATATGTCAGTTCATTCTGTTGGACGGTGGCCTCTTGGCTTGTTTAGTTTTCGTGTTTTAATGTAGACATTGTTCCATTAGGACCCGGGATTAGTGATGAAAGTCTAATATTAATTAAAGGTAGTTTAGTACATTAAGTTAGATTAGGGTTACTTAAGTAGTAGTCGGCTGGCAATATTGTGTATGCTGAACAGAAAATAAAGCAGGTGGCAGCAGAATATGGCAGCCGACCAACCTTTCTTGTGTGCCTCTTATTTATGAACATGATTGAGTGCTTGATGTTTAACACAGAGAACTTTGTTTTTCATTGGCTAATCAATTTATATAGTACATTGAGCAAGAAATTTTGCCAAGTAGGTCGGGCCAGATTATGAATCAAGATTAACATGGAAACTCAGAAGGTAATAAAGGATTACAAAAATATGCAAAATGCCATCGTACTCCATGTCTTCAGTCATCTAATTAACCAACTTGACTATTTGACCACCTCCTAAGCGCATAGTACAAACTTCAAAACAAAGATCAATTACAACTTTGGTTTGACTAACCAACAACTGCCTACTACATGACAAAACCTGAAATGAATCAACTTCCAATAACAAAAATTAATGATAACAAAATTCAGCTCTAGGGATCTAGAGTTAGCTCCTGCAAGTATGATATTTTGAAAGTGATAACTTTAGCTGATATCATTGGCATTTACTTGTTTGAATTCACCGAATATATCATGCTCACTACTGATTTTCAGTGAGTGTTCTTATAAGGTTTCTGATTTTGTCTCTGCACTTTGTTTGTTTTTTCTTGTGCACAGGCCCATCAATGTTGTATGCTGGAGACGTGCCATTTGTTTAGAGTTTATGGAGAAGGTTAGGTCAAAATCTCCAGCTACTGTAGTTCTTTTATGCTATCTGTGTTCGAAAGTAAAAATAATAATTATAATAATAATAAAACATGTTCTAAACCTGCAGTACTTCATACTTGTTTCTTTCATTGCTTCAATGTTTTATTTGTTTTTGTTTTGTTAGTTATTTTGGTATCTTTCATTTCATATTACTGAAACAAATTGTGAGATCCTAATCTTGCATTGAATAGGCTGATGTGTTGGAGTACTATGATCAAACTGTGTCTTCTCCAAGTGGTTCCTTCTACATACCAGCTGTCCTAAGAGTAAGCAGTCTTTTGTGGACAGTTGTTTATGGAATAGTTCTACACCTGTTGATTTGTGTGATTTGACTTACTGTGGCCGTTACTTCTTATTATTAGGTGCCAAATTTACTTCAGGTTGTCAAAAGGAGAAGGGTCAAACAACAACTTAGTCGAAAAAATGTATTCTTTCGTGATGCCTTTACTTGTCAGTAAGTATTGCTAGTAATGTTCCAGAAGTCTTTTCCTTCTGGATATATTTACTAATATGCATCACTTCCAACACAAAGTAGAGATGGAAAAGTTTGTACTTGGGTTGATTTTTTGACACAGTGTTCTTATTTACATTATATTTGTAGCTCCTCAGGTGCTCTAATGCACTAGATGGATGGTATGCTATTGTTTGGGGTCCAAATCAAGTTTGCAAATAGCTTTTGTACATAAGATACTCTGCAATGTTATGCTCTTAATCATAGACACTGGGTTTCGTAGAACTCAGATTTTTAGGTGCCTGTGGTTCAAACAATGGATAGTGCAGTGAGAAACTATGAGCACCAGCCAAGTACCATGATCTGGAACCTCTTTTCTTTTTTCTGAGTTATTAACTTATCAGGAAGTTATTAAATTTCATTATTCAATTTTTTATTGAAAACAGTTTCGCATTTGTGAGTTGCTTGATAGCATTGTACTTTTTGGTCTAATTATGTTTTACTTTGTCATAAAATCAGAGCCCCTCCATCTTGATGAGACTCCCCAAGGGAAAAGGTTATAACGTTCATTATTTGCATAGTGGGAGAGTTGATTCATGATTGTCTGGTTCATTATTTGCATAGTGGGAGAGTTGATTCATGATTGTCTGGATTTGTATGCGATGCACTAACATCCATCTGAAGCAAGTAGTCGGTGGATAATTGATTGCGTGAAGTTATCCTCTTTGAAGAGCACACCTATGGGCAAGGTGCAGCCACACGCTGGGTCAGTTTTCAGAGCCAATGGATAGGCAGAATGTGAACATACCCTCTTAAGCTGCTTAGACTACACAATTTTGGTGAAGATTCTAAGAAACTTTGTGAAGGAGAAGTTAAGAAGGAAGAAGTTGCACCTAGAACTAGAAGAACTTTTATCGTAAAATTTATGATTTGAAGCCACATTACTATCAAACCATGCGTTTGGTACATTAAGCTAACTTGTTTTTGTAAATATTTGTTGATGTATGAATGTTGAAGCGGCGAAGTCACAAATCATCAACGTGTCGATCGAATCATCAAGATATCAACACATCCAAATATAGATGTTCCAAGTCAATAACACACAACTTGAGTCAAGGAGACAAATCCACAAGTCGAAAGGTTGTGTAAGATAGCTTGATTTTTGATGGAGTGATGCTCTATTTATAGAGTAATATATACAACAAGTGAGAGAGAAGAGAGTAGTAAGGAGAGAGGAGAGGGTCATCTGCATTCAGTTGTTGGTTGGGCTAGTCGTTGGGGAGCCCTGATCCCAACGACTAATTGGATGGCTAGGGCCTTGTCTATCGAGTACCTAAACATGGGTCGGGCCCTTGTGGCCCGCCCTGTTACATGTTAACACTCCCTCTCAAACTTACAGTATGTATATCGAAAGTTTGTCTAATAAAAAATTAAATCTAGGAGTCGATAATGACTTGGTGAATAAGTATGTCTGTTGCATTTCAGATGATACATAACATAAAGTGAGTTTTTTCTTCAAGCATTCCTCTTGAATAAAGTGACAGATCTCAATATGCTTTGTTATTTCATGAAAAGTGTTGTTAGATGCGATGTACATGGCAGCCGAGTGGATGGATACCTCTATAATCTATGAGATCTCAGTAGCAGTGGTTGCCATGGCTCGGTATTCTGCTTCCGTGGATGAAAGTGACACCTTCTATTGCTTTTTGCATCTCCAAGAGATTAATGATTCATCTAAAAAAATACAAAAACCTTTGGTGGAATGTCGATTATTGACATCTCCACCCCAATCTACATTAGTATATGCAATCAAATCAAGTGAAGAGGAAGAAGTCAGAGGTACCCCCTTATCTACAGAATGCTTGATGTATCTGATGATTCTAATAATCGCACTCATGTGAGCACTAGTAGGAGCTTGTTGAAACTGCCTTGCAGTGTGTACGGCATGTGATATGTTTGGACGAGTGATAGTGAGATAGGTTAATGCTCCTATAAGTTGTTTAAATGGGGTAGCATTGTCCAGTTTCTCTTCATCTGTTGCTCTTAATTTTAATCCAAGAACCTTTGGTGTATCCACCTTTTTCTCGTCGATTAAACTTGACCTGTCAGCAATTTCACTCGCAAATTTTGCTTGAGACATAAAGTATCCTCTATCATTACGTATAATTTAAATTCCCAAAAATAATTGAAGATCACTTTTAATTTATAAGATGCCCACTTTATTACTTCCAGTGATGATCATCTCATCCACATACAAGAGTAGAATTACTATACTTAGCATCTGATTTCCTCATAAATAATGCAGTGTCAGTATAGTAAGAGACAAAATTATGTATATGCATAAAGTCTTCAAAACGATCAAACCAAGCTTTGGGAGATTGTTTAAGACCATACAAGGCTTTCTAAAGTTTAAGAACATGATCTTGGGAAACATTAAATCTGGAAGGAGTCATATAAACATGTTCTTGCAATTTTTCATTCAAAAAAGTATTTTTAACATCAAGTTGAAAAATATTATAGTTTTTTATAGCAGTAAGAGTTATGAAAATCCTTATAGTGGTCATTCTAGCAATAGAAACAAATGTTTCACCATAATCAATTCCATGTTCTTGAGCATAACTCTTGGTTACTAATCTAGCTTTATATCTTTCTATATTATCATTACTATGAGTTTTAATTTCGTAAACCCATCTACATCTAATAATTTTTTTATCCTTGAAGTTTTAGCTTTATCCAATGCAATCAACTCTTCTTGCATGGCATCCTCCTATTCTTGAATGTCATTTGCTTGATGATAGAACCCAGGCTCTTTTACTTGTAAAAGGGTGGCAATCAAGTTTTTTCGTTGAGGTCTAAATGATTTATAAGATACAAAGCGTTGAGGAGGTTTTGAAATTCTAGGTTCTAATCATAAAGTATTTTGTTTTCTAGGTCTTCTAGTGTAGTTTCGCAAAAAAGGATCAAGAATATGTTGTGTCTTCAACATCATTCTCATCATATTGGATAGCATCAAGATTATCTTCAAGATCATTATCATCAGTTTCACTATCTTTTAAATTGAAAAAATCATATGAAGAAGATTCTTTATATTTTTAATAGAACTAGACTTATAATAATAGTTATCTTCAAGAAATTTCACATCCTTAGAAACATGTAGTTTACCATTGATAGGGTCAAAACATCTATATGTCTTTTTATCAATTCTATATCTAAGAAAAACACATTCAATAGCTTTAAGAGACAACTTTATCATTTTTATTAGTATAAACAAAACATTTGCAACAAAAAAACCTTAGTCTTTCATAATAAGGAGAGAATATACAAATTTTCAAAAGGAAAAATATTTTCAAGACGGGGTGAAAGCATTCTATTAATGATATATATGGCGGTAAGAGTAGCATCCATCCATAAGAACTTAGGTACCAACAATTAAAAGTGTTCTACAAGTTTCTATAATGTTCTTATGATTTCTTTCCGCTAACCCATTTTGTTGTTGGGTTTTGGTGCAAGATTTTCTATGTATAATTCTGTTTGTTTCAAAAATAATTTAAAAATCCTTTGATAAGTATTCTCTTTCGAGTCAGAACTAAAAATCTTAATAGTAGAACCAAATTGATTCTTTACCATATTGTGAAAGATCAAATATTTTTCTAATACTTCTGATTTATATTTTAATAGATATATCCATGTAAAGCGAGTAAAGTAATCTATGAAGGTTACGTAATATTGTACTCCTCCTTTGAAAACAACATGAGCCGGTCTCCAAACATCAAAATGTATTAATTCAAAATATTTACTTGTTATAAAATTTCTTTCACCAAAATGTAGATGATGCATTTTCTGAATGACACATTCTTTACAATCAAAATTACAAGTCTTATTTTTTCTTCAACAAAGAAAAATTACATAGTTTATACATATTCAAATATCCAAGTCATTTATGCCAAAGAGTAGTATCATGAACTACATTAAAAGATTCAAAATTTAGCATAACTAAACTAGTCATTTTGTATAGTCCACTTTTTCTATGGCCTTGACCAATCACCTTCTTCGATTTCTGATCCTGCACCACACAATTCTTAGATGAGAAAGTGACTATATGACCATTATCACAAATTTGAGCAAACAAGAGAAGATTTGGATTCAACTTAGGTATAAAACTTACATTTTGAATTTTAAAATCTTATTTTTTTAAGTTTTTAATATTTTAATTTGAAGTTTCATACCATCGGCAGTAAAAACATGTTTTCCAACGATATCTTGAGAATATTTCAAAGATTTTTCACTATGGGTCATATGAAAAGAAGTACCGAAGTCTAAGAACTAAGACATACCTTGAGAAGTGGAGAAAGCATTTTCGAAAATGCTTGACTTTTCTTTAAACATTTCTTCTATGTAGGCTTTGATGTACATTTCTTCTACGTAGGCTTTGATGTTGGAATGCAAGACTCCTCCATCCTTATCTTTCACAGCTCCCATGTTTCCTTATCTCTTTCGAAGAAGAGGATAAGTGGTTTTGATGTGACCACTTTCCTTATAATAGTGGCATATCATGCCCTTATTTTGCTATTGTACTGTAGGCTTTTTATTTAATCTATCACCTTTTTGTTCTTCGAAGTTTTTTATGTGAAGAGACTTATATGTCTTCATATTTGCTCTCAGCTTAAAAGCGGTAAAAATGACTTCTTTTGCAATATTTATATTTTTAATCTAGTTTCTTTCATAACTATTGGTCAAAAATATATCTCCCTTTGGTCTAGGTTTTTTATGAATTAAATTTGATCTAATATTTTCAAATTAATCCCTTAATACCCGTATAAATAAGAAGAAATATTGATTGTCAAAGAACTCTTGAAATTCATCCATTTTTAAAGTTTTCTAAATTTATCAAAACCTCGAAGTCGAGTCCACGACTCGAAAAACTTATTGTGATACTATCTAATGTTTAGGTTACCTGCTTAAGTATTATCATTCTTTCCATCAAATCTATTTGAAAAATGAAGTTATTTGGATATTTTTCAAATATTCTCAAGTTTCAAATGCATTTTTAAATATACTAATTCGATTTTGAAGTTTTTTATTCACATTTTGGCAAATTATCAAAGTTATTTATGCATTCATTTTTCTCAAGTTTTAAAGTCTTGTCTTTATTTTTCTTGGGCTTTAAAAGCGTCATTATTATTTAAATCTTCAATATCTAAGAAAATTGTTCCGTCTATGTAATCTCAAAAAATTTTAGACAAAAGATACTTTTTCATGTTTTTTCCCCAACTTAGATAGCATTTTGGGTTAAGAATGCATTTAAAAGACTCAATTTTGCTATCCATTTTAAGGAACAAGGATTTTGATGTTACCTCAAGTTTGAAACATAAAGCACGCAATATCACAAACTTTTCAATTTTGGCATGCTTCCCGATGCACTTGATTCCTTCAAAACGAGTCTCTAATATCATGTAAATATTTGTTGATCTATGAATATTGAAGCGGCCAAATCACAAATCATCAATGTATCGATCGAATCGTCAAGATATCAACACATCCAAATATTCCAAGTCAATGACACACAACTTGAGTTAAGGAGACAACTGTACAAGTTGTACAAGACAACTTGATTTATTAATGGAGTGACTCTCTATTTATAGAGTAATATATACAACAAGTGAGAGAGAAGAGAGTAGTAAGGAGAGAGGAAAGGGCCATCTGCATTAACTAGCCGTTGGGGAGCCTTGATCCCCAACGGCTAACTGGATGGTCAGTGCCTGATGGCCCTGGCTATCCAGTACCTAAACATGGGTTGGGCCCTAATGGCCCGCCCAGTTACATGTTAACAGTTTTCTATCAAATGCCATGAATTCCATCTTTAAGTCTATCAGTACTTTATCACTGCTCAATCTATACTTTTAGATGTGCCATGTGGCAACAAGCCGTGTACCTCATAGCTCCATATGCCTCTTAAAGTTCACCCGCACTTGCTCTGTTACATCTCACAACATTTACATTAACAGCCAGCAGCCTCCAAAAGTGCACCTATATCCATTTTTGTAGCTGTCATTTGGATTGCTTAGTTCAATATAGGGCTGTATCAGATTGCGGTTCTTGGTGTAGGTTTCGACCTGTCCATGCCCCTAAAGTTAAGATTCTGAAAATCAGTACACCATAAACAATTGGAAATGATTTAGAAAGTGCACCATGTAGTGACACCGTTTCAATGGGAAAGTGGCTTACTACTATTGAAGTTCCTGTAATGAAAATGATTTTAAATGTAAGAGAAGAAGGTTGATGAATATCACCTCAAAATATCACTCACAAAAGTCTTAGAAAAGGCTATAACAAAGCTTATGCAACAAAGGCACAATATATCGAAAAAGAATATTATTTAGCTAAAAAATGCATACTTTGTATTTACATTGAAGACATATTTATAGAGAATATGAGTAGAGAGAGGAGCAAGAGAGAAGAAAAAGAAAAGGGTGAAGGGGGTTGGTCACAACCGGCCCCCAATGGCTACTCGACTAGCCGTTGGGGACTTGGGCCCCCAACGGCTAGTAGCCCTACAAGCCCTATCTTTGACGGCCCGATTGGCCAAAGCTTTCCAGGGTTGGGCCGCTCAAGCCCATTTTCTAACACCCTCCCTCAAACTGACAACTCCATGACCTAAAGTTTACCAATCAAAGACTGAAATCGAAGAGCAGACAATGACTTGGTGAAGACATCTTCAAGTTGATACTTTGATTTTATAAATTGTAATATTAAATTTTCTTGTAGATGCTCTTCACGAACGTAGTGACAGTCCATCTCGATATGCTTTGTATGCTCATGAAATGTATGATTGTTGGCTATATGCATAATACTTTTGTTGTCGTAGAACATGATTGGAGGAGCTTCCAATTGTATGCCCAAATCCTGAAATAGTCATCGCAACCAAGTTAGTTCGGTAGTTGTGTTGTCCATTGCACGGTACTCAATTTCGATGGAGGAAAGAGATACCTTTTGTTGTTTCTTGCATTTTCATGAGATGAGAGAGTAACCAAGAAATATGCAATAACTGCTGGTAGAGTGTCTGTCATTCACATCACTATCCCAATTAACATTAGTATATGTGAGCAACGAGATAAAGAGAAAGATGATAGAAATACTCCTTTGGTTGAGGTTTATTGAATATAACGAACAATCCTTGTAACATCACTCATATGCACTGAGGTAGACGCATGTTGAAACTGACTTACAGTATAAATAACATGAGCAATATCTGGCCGTGTTATGGTAAGATAGGTGAGTGCTCCAACCATCTGTCTATAAGGTATGGGTTCACTCAAAAGTTCATCATCAATTAGGCACATTTTTTGGTTGATTACCTCAGGGGTCTCAACAACTTTATCATTTGTAATTCCTGATCTACGAACAATATCTTTATTAAACTTAGTTTGTGATAAAAAGAAACTTCTTTCATCACGAGTTACCTCAATGTCAAGAAAATAAGAAAGTTGACCAAGATCCTTCATTTCAAACATATTACCAAGTTCTTGCTTGATTTACTGGATACCGGAATTATCACTACCTGTAATAATCATATCATCGTTGTAGAGCAAAAGAATAAAAATACATGTAGAGAATTTTCTTATAAATAAAGTTGTATAAGTATAATAGATAGTAAAATCATACAATATCATGAATTTAATTATTCTATCAAACCAAGCTTTAGAAGCTTGTTGGAGACCATACAAAACCCTTTTGAGCTTTAAGACTTGTTTTTTAGGAAGATTGAGACCAGGAGGAGGCTCCATATATACTTCTTCCTTCAACCAACCATTCAAAAAAGTATTTTTAACGTCTAATTGATAGATATTCTAATGATAAATTACACACAGTTGTAAGTGTTCTAATAGTTGTCATTCTAGCCATAGGAGCAAAGGTTTTTTTATAATCAATTTCATACTATTTGAGTAACCTTTGGTAACTAATCTATCTTTATAGTGATCTAATGATAATTTTATAGACCCACCGACAACTTATAGTCTTTTTGTTTGATGGTCTAGAGACAACATCCGAAGTTTGGGCTCTATATAAAGCATCTAACTCTTCGTTCATGGCGTGAATCCAGTCTTATGATAACTGAGCTTCCTTAAATGTTGTAGGTTTCTTTATAGCTGAAATATTTGTTAGCAAGGCTCTATGCCTTGGTGAAAAGCTATCATTAGGAGACAAACCTTTCAAGCGATCTAGAATCACGATTTGACCTTTTAGGAATAGGCACAGTTCACCTAGTATAATGTTGATCAAAAGGTGTAACAGGGTGTCTTAAAGTCATATGTTCATTAAGGTCATTTTTTACATGAATCACCTCTTCAACTAAAATATCATTTAAGAAGAAATAGGAGTCATCAAGAGAACTAACATCATCCATGCCTTTAAAAACATATTCATTTTCAAAAAACTTGATATCTTGCGATACATAAAACTTGTTATTTTTACAATCATAACACCTATATCCCTTTTTAGTTATTCCATATCCTAGAAAAACACGTTCTATGGCACGAGATGATAATTTATAATCTTTGTCACTGTAAACAAAATATTTACATCCAAAAATACGCAGTCTTGAATAGTTGGAAGAAACTTTAAAGAGTTTCTATAGGGGACAAATTTTGTAAAACCAAAGAGGGCATCCGATTAATTAAATAGAATGTAATCATAATACCTTCTGGCCATAAATTCTTAGGAATACCACTTGATAAAGGAAAAGTTCTTGTGATTTTTAAAATATGTTACATTTACGTTCTGAAATACCATTTTGAAAATGGAGTCTTAGAGCAAGAGGTTTGATGTATGATTCCAAATTTATCGAGATACAAACAACAACAACAACTAATCCTTTTCCCATACTAGACGAGGTCGGCTACATGGATTCTTTGTTTCCACAGATTCCAAATTTATCGAGATGATTTTTAAATTCTTTTGATAAAAATTCTCCTCGTGAATTCGATCTAAAAATCTTGATTTCAGAAACAAATTGATTTTTACAAGATTATGGAATATATTGAAATTTTAAAAGACATTAGATTTTGCTTTTAAAAGATATACCCAAGTATACCTAGTAAAATAATATATGAAAATAACATAGTAGGAAATGTCTCATTTAGACAAAACGGGTGTCGATCCTCATACATATGAATAAACTATTTTGAAGGGTATTGTGGTAACATGCATTTTGTTTAAAAATAAAAGATATTGCATTTTACCATGAATACAATCTTTACAACAAAAATCTTCCTTAGACTTTATTTCAAGAGGACATTGATACAAATTTTGATCATTAAGATGTCCTAGTCTCTTATGTCATAGAAGAGCATCATTTGTCAAAATATTAACACATTCTATACTATGCAAATAGTCTATAATGTAAAGTTTGCCCTCTCTACAGCCACGACCAATCACCTTCTTCGAGAAGCGATCCCGTATAATACATCTCGTGAATGAAAAAGTTACAACATAATTTTTATCCAAATTTTTTGATATAGAGAGTAAGTTTAAATTTAGTTTTAGAACAACACTAATTTTGGAGTTTTCAAAATTTTTATTTTGCAAATCACCAATTTTATCTACATCTAATTTTGTTTCATCTGCGGTGTAAACAAATGATAAAGATTTTTTAACACATGAATTTAAAATTCTTTCATTATAAGTCATATTAAACGAAGTACCTGAATCAAGAATTCAAGAGGTCATACCTTAAATTTCATTTATTAAAGAAGAGTAAATCGCACCAACCGTTGTTTTCTCCTTTGTACTTCAAGTTGCTTCACTTTTTCTAAGTGCAAGGATGAAGCATGTTCTTCCACTAAAGCTACCTTCTTTTTCAACTTAGGGTAATTTGGCCTTATGTGCCCGACTTTTGTATAATGATAGCAAATGACCACTTTTCTTGTTTCGCTTGATCTTCATTTTTGAAATGAGGACGATAAGCTTTTACATTTGCTCCGAGTTTAGATGCAGTAAGTGCGGTATCTCTTTGAAGCCTAGCTTCATTTATTCTTATTTCTGCCATTTGAAGATCGGTAAGTACCTCTTCTTTAGTGGGAAATGGCTTCCGAGAATAAAAAATGACCTAACTCCTTCAAATTCTTCTTGAAGACTTTGTAGAAATTTATATACAAAATTTTTGTTGTCTTCACATTGTCTCTTATTAAGACATTGTGTACATTTCTTTCCATAGCCATATAGTTGGTTCCAAATATTGGAATATTCACCAAAGAAATCATTTACCCTTTTATCTTCTTGTCTAAGGGATACCAATTTGTCTCGTAATGCCCTTCTATGCGCAACATCACTTTGAACATAGATTTTTTCAAATATTCTCATGCTTTCTTTGCATTAGTGAAGTTGGCTAAAGTGTCTCTAGTGTGCTCATTTACATTATTCATGATCACCCATAGGACCGTTCGATAACCTCCTTTATATTCTTTCTTTTGCTCAAGCATAGTATTAATCGAGGGTTCTACCTACTAACCACTTAAATATCCCATAATTTTTTGAAATATAGATAATTTTCTATAGTTTGGGCCTATGTTTTATAGTTTGAATGTAGTAAATGAAAATTAAATCCTCCTTTTTCATCCATATTTTAAGGAGAAAGTAATTATAAAGAGGTAAACTTACAATAAAATCAATAGCATGCTTTTGAAGATGACAAACGACATTCTCACGATTGAAAATGGCTCTGATACCATGTAATAAAAACGATGCTTCAATGTTACTGCAGAAGGTTGATGAAAATCACCTCAAAATATCACTCATAAAAGTCTTACAAAAAGGTTATAACAAAGCGCATGCAAAAAAGGCACAATATATCGAAAAAAATATTATTTAGCCATAAAAGATATATTTTTTATATACATTGAAGACGTATTTATAGAAAATGTGAGGAGTAGAGAGAGGAGCAAGAGAGAAGAGAAAGAAAAGGGTGAAGGAGGGCTGGTAATAGCCAATCCCCAATAGCTACTCAACTAGCCAGTGGAGACCTAGGCCCCCAACGGCTAGTGGGCCTGCAGGCCCTAGTCCTGACGGCCAACCCGATTGGTGATGAGTATCCACTATTGAATGTCCAGCCCTGGACTCCCATACTTATATTATACAAAAATTTGTGATGAGTGTCCACCTACAAATAATAGTTTATAAATTATCAAACAAAAGAAACAAGTGTCTACTATTAAATTAGTGAATGCCATAGGAATTTTTGTGCATAATGGCAAATGGCTTACTACTACAACTACAACTAAGCCTTTTCCCATACTAAATGGGGTTGGCTGCACGGACCTTTTGTTTCCACATAGCCCTATCATGTGCCATATTGGCAGTTATAATGACAAATGACTTGCAACAAACAAACAACAACTAAGCCTTTTCCCATACTAAACGGGGTCGGCTAGATGGATTCTTTGTTTCCACAAAGCCCTATCATGTGCTATGTTAGCAGTTAACTCACAATAAGCTAGATCATTCTTTATTGTTTCTTTCCAACACTTTTGTAGTCGTCCTCTACCTCTTTTAATACTTTCAAAATCTAGTTTTTCATATCTTTTTATAGGTTCTTCTTTTGATCTTCTTTTTATATGTTCAAACCATCTTAAACGATATTCTCTCATTTTATCCTCTATTGGTGTCACTCCTAATTTGTTTCTAATAACCTCATTATTTATAGGGCTTAATCATGTTTATAATGACAAATGGCTTGATCTTCAGAAATTCCATATGAAATATGAAATGTTTCACATAAATATGTGATAACCAAGAAGATTTGGTTCTTTTCATCCACTTGACTAGTTGTGCAGTGGTCCCTCATAGACATTTTGCCTTTGGTTACCAATATATTACGAAATAAAATCTGATGCTTAAACTTCATGGACATGGAAAAATGCTTGAGGCATATACTTTAGAAAGAAATTAAGTGAATTTTGTGAAACCATTCACATTACAACAACTATGCCTTTTCCCATACTAGACGGGGTCGGCTACATGAATTCTTTATTTCCATAGATCCCTATCATGTGCCATGTTAGCAGTTAACTCACAATAAGCTAGATCATTCTTTATTGTTTCTTTTCAACACTTTTGTGGTCGTCCTCTACTCCTTTTAATACTTTCCAAATTTAGTTTTTCATACCTTCTTAAAGGTTCTTCTTTTGATCTTCTTTCTATATGTCTAAACCATTTTAAACGATGTTCTCTCATTTTATCCTCTATTGGTGCAACTCCTAATTTGTTTCTCATAACCTCATTATGCATACAGTCTTTTCTTATATGACCACTCATCCATCTCAACATCTTCATTTCTGTCAAAGACATCTTTTGTACATGATGATTAACTGCCCAATACTCAGAACCATAAAACATGGCCGGCCTAATTGCTGCTCTATAATATTTACCTTTTAACTTTAATGATATCTTCTTATCACAAAGAATACCTGATGCCCCTCTCCATTTTAACCAACCATTAATTCTATGCATAACATCTCCATCAATTCTTCCATCACTCTGAAAAATTGACCTTAGGTATTTAAAACTTTTCTTTTGAGGGATGCAATATATGCCAATTTTAATTTCTATGCCCTCTGAAGTAACTAAATGATCAAACTTACATTCCATATATTCTATCTTTGTTCTACTAAGTCGTAGGCCTTTGCTTTGTAATGTTTCTCTCCATAGTTTCAATTTTCTATTAAATTTTTCCTTAGACTCCTCCACTAACACAATGTCATCAGCAAAAAACATACACCAAGGTACTTCATGTACTTCATCTTGAATATGTTTTGTTAACTCATCAATCACCATTATAAATAAGTATGGACTTAAAGTTGATCTTTGATGTAACCCAATATTAACTTTAAAGAAGTCTGTCATTCCTTCATGAGTCCTCACACATGTTTTTGTACCATCGTACATGTCTCTTATAAGGTTAATGTATATCAATGGGATACCTATTTTTTCCAAAGTTCTCCAAAGAACCTCCCTCGGTACCCTATCATAAGCTTTTTCTAAATCAATAAATATCATGTGAAGGTCTTTCTTTTTTGCTCTAAAATGTTCCATAAGATGTCTCGAAAGGTGAATCACTTCAACAGTAGATCTGTCTGGCATGAATCCAAATTGGTTCTCTGTTGTACTTGATACTTGTCTTAACCTACGTTTGATAATTCTTTCCCACAATTTCATAGTATGGCTCATTAACTTGATACATCGATAATTCGCATAATTATGAATGTCTCCCTTGTTCTTATATATGGGTATAAGTGTACTTGCTCTCCATTCCTCTGGTATCTTTTAGTTTCTCTATATTTCATTAAATAGTCTTGTGAGCCAAGTGATTCCTATTTCTTCTAGTATTTTCTAAACTTCAATAGGAATATTGTTTGGTCTTACCACCCTTCGTATGTTTAAGAGCCTCTTTGACTTCATTCTTTTGAATACGTCGGTAGAAATTATGGTTTATATACTTTTTTGATTTGGCTAACTCTCCTAAGCTAATACTAACATCTTTATTTTCATTAAAAAGCTTATAAAAATAGTTTTTTCATCTATTTCTTATATCATCATTTGCCACTAGAATTTTTTCATCCTCGTCCTTGATGCATCTAACATCATTAAGATCTTTAGTTTTCGAGCCTTTTCTTTACCTGAGTACCATAATTTAAAACGTGTATCCTCTATCTCCTTTGCTTTTTCTCCAACCTATTTTGTCTCTTGTAAACATAGAATATGAATCTTTTTTCGAATCATAGTATCTACCACCTCCATTAGCTTACCGAATAATGTTTCGATATTCCAAGAACCAATACGAATCTTATTATCTAGGACTGGCTTCCTTACCCCCGCATCCGTCCATATTCAAAATGTGGAGCTAAAATATTAAAAAGAAAAAATCACATTGGCAGATCCCAGATATGTGTATGTAATACTAGTTGGATGAGGACTCCATTCGAGCTCTCTGTGTGTTCCTATGTGCGTATCACATTTTGTTTATTTTTTGTATCTTTTGCATACATCATGACAATTTATCCATCTGCAGGTATTGTTCTTCTCGCGACAATTTAACTATTGATCATGTCTTGCCAATTTCACGTGGTGGGGAATGGACATGGGAAAATTTGGTGAGCAAAAGTATTTCAAGTACTTATACTGGTTAGCTTTTTACACCACTGATAGACTTGTCATAATTGATCCTTCTAGCAATTAGAGTATACCTTGCATATTTTTGTCATGGGCTGATTGTTCCTTTATACACCTATGCCATGATAAAAGCAACAACAACAACGTGGTGGTGATGGTGATGCAGTGACAACATTTCTCTCTTATTGCTTGGTATAATAAGGGTCATAATGTGAAAAAGAAGCTACTTCCAGAAATATTAATGATGATGGCAAGAGCACGCAAATGCTATCCATTACCCTTGGTCAAGATGAGGAGATTACATCTTAGGGCAAGAGGCTCGTTATAACTTTTCTGAAAATTTCCAGTCATTGCATGAGTTTGGTGAAGTTACTCGCCATGCAAGTAATTATCATCATATGAATTTGAAACTATTCAAATTCATAATAAACTGCTTTTTGTGTCTGGAAAGCTATTCTTCTTTAAAATGTTAAGTGACAGAACCAATCAGTGGCGGATCTACATAGAGGGGTGGAGGGGTGATGGACCCCTCTAAAATTTTGAAATTTCACTGTAAAAGATACATTTTACAGTGAATAAATACATGGTTGAGATTCATGCTTCGTTCACCCACCCACCCCATAACACCATGAGGTACATACTTCGCCCCCCAACACTATTTTCTAGATCTGCTACTCGAGCCAATACAAATTATGCAGGTTCAGCCTTGCATACATACTGCCTTTTTGGTTAAATGAAAAAGGAACTTATTTGAAGTATGAATATGGAAGCTTGATGTCTCAGGCAACCTACCTGAACCAACTGTGGATGGCTACTAACACATATGTAGACTCTGCATGCTGATTTCCATGTGAAGAGTTTGATGCCAGACTTACGAATTGCAGGTTACTGCTTGTTCAAGGTGCAACTCTAGGAAAGGGGGGAAAACTCTTGAAGAAGCCAGTATGAAGCTGATAAAAGCTCCTAAGGTGGGTTATGCAAGTTTCTGACTTGGGATTATACAGATCCACAGTTGAAACAAGTAATTTTTTAATGTAACGTCATTCTCTCCTTAATATCTTTGAATGTGGACTGTGCCACTTCAGCAGGCTTGAGTTGCATTTAGATTCCACAAAATTCAATTTCTCTTCTGAGTTGGGCAAAGTAAATTCACTTACTAGAATTGACCATGGTCAAGTCATTCTGGTCTCCGATGTTTCAATTTAGCTGCACTGAATTTTCTCCTCCTGGTCCACTTGCTGACTCCTCTATCAGTGGTTGATGGTAGACAAATTTTACTTCCTGCTATGCTGAAGTCTCTGATTTTTATTGCTCTGCGGGAGTATCTTAAATCAGAAAAGTATTGCAATATTTTCATATTATCATGTTGTTATCTTTTCACAAACCTCTATCTTATTTTGAAACTTATGTTGGCTATGTCATGGGGAAGATATATGGACATATAACACATCTGCATATATTTATGGTTCTGTTAAGAATTAGACCTCAATTAATTACCTTTGGCAACAGAATTTGAAAGACCAGAATGTTCAATTTCACTACAGGTCAGCTGCTGCTATTTTGATGTGTTCAAATTTTCTGATTGGGTTACAGGCACCCAAAGAATTTGATATTCATGGTATACCCCTCACAACCGCAGCCCTCAAGGTGCTGAAAATGCGAAAAGGGTTCCCGGATGAATGGCGCCAGTATCTAGCTCAGCCATCTTCAGAACCATGAGATGAGCAAGATGGACACCTAGGAGAAAATGTTACACCTCTTTAAGTATCTATCTTGACATCCAAATCTGCTGACTTGCCATTGTTATGATCATCAAAGCATGCAAAATGATTCATGGGTGTATTTAATTAAGTTCACTTTACCTGCCATTTCTTCCAAAGGATAGCAATCTGTGTATAAAATATCAATGTCCACTTGTAAGTTGTGTAATTTGTAATTACTGTATTTGATGTTTATGTAATTAGTTGTGCTATTGCTGTATGAAATTTATTGCCACTGATTGTGCATGTCTGCGGACATTTATGCGAGTATCCGTCCTCTCTCACATATATATATATATATATATATATATATATATATATATATATATATATATATATATATATATATATATATATATATATATATATATATATATATATATATATATATATATATATATGAAAACCGGATGTTTTCGACCTATAGTAATAATAATGGTTACCCACCCTTTACTTTTGAGAGGTACAAGCATCATTTAAAAAATTATAAAGGTGTTTATAAAAAATATAAAAAGCACTCATATTACACTCATACCTCCAAAATTAAAATATGGGAATGAGTTTGTTTGTTAAAGGTGGGCATCATCCAAAATCTCTCTCTCTCTCTCTCTCTCTCTCTCTCTATATATATATATATATATATATATATATATATATATATATATATATATATACATATATATATATATACATATATGTATGTGTTAGTGCCCTTTCATTGTTCGTTAATGAGCACTTTAGTGTTGTAACAGCTGATGCGAAAAAGAGCAGAAGCTTTGAATCGACTTAGCTAAAAGAGAAAAGATTGTCCACCACTAAAATATTGCAGAGACTTTCAGACTTGTGAATAAATAATGCTTCTTTCATGAAATTGCGGCAATGCTTGTAGAGAACAATAGTGATATCATGTATGACCTTTTGGAATAAGGTGAAGTGTAAGGGATCACCTTTGCATGACCGGTCTCAAGCTTGGATAAAAGAGGAGGGTTGTGTTGGCTTTCGACATCCAGTATAATACTTTGTTGGACTTATTTACTATCAATTTTACGAATTATGATATAACTTTATAGAAACAAAGAATCTATAGAGTAAGGGAATGACTTGCTTTGCAAGACTAACATTAGTAAGTTTAAGATACTTGTTTCACAAGGCTAATTGTAACTTTAACTTACTGCACGGTCAACCTTGTGAAACAAGTCATTTCCTTCCGGTAAGGTAGGTTTACCTTACTGCATGATTGCCTTGCAAAACAAGTCTTTCTAGTACTTGTAAAGTGTCACAAAAGAATTTTGTGGAGCCAAACCTCCTTACCGTTGTTAATGTAAGCTTATAAGGCTGTCTTATGGCTATTAGCGAGCCTTGCTTCCTAAGGCGTAACTGACAACAACAACAAAGCCTTTTCCCATCCTAGATAGGGTCGGTTACATGAATTTTTTGTTTCCACAGAGCCCTATCATGTGTCATGTTAGCAGTTAACTCACAATAAGCTAGATCATTCTTTATTGTTTCTTTCCAACACTTTTGTGGTCATCCTCTACCTCTTTTAATACTTTCCAAATTTAGTTTTTCATACCTTCTTACAAATTCTTCTTTTGATCTTCTTTCTATATGTACAAACAATCTTAAACGATATTCTCTCATTTTATCCTCTATCGGTGTTACTCCTAATTTGTTTCTAATAACCTCATTATGTATACGGCCTTTTCTTATATGACCACTCATCCATCTTAACATCTTCATTTCTGTCAAAGACATTTTTTGTACATGTTGATGATTAATGGCTCAACACTCAGAACCATAAAACATGGCAGGTCTAATTGCCGCTCTACAATATTTACCTTTTAACTTTAATGGTATCTTCTTATCACAAAGAATACCTGATGCTCCTCTCCATTTTAACCAACTAGCATTAATTCTATATGTAACATCTCCATCAATTCTTCCATCATTATGAAAATTGACCTTAGGTATTTAAAACTTTTCTTTTGGGAGATGCAATGTGTGCCAATTTTAATTTCTATGTCCTATGAAGTAATCAATGGTCAAACTTACATTCCATATATTCTGTCTTTGTTTTACTAAGTTGGAGGCCTTTGCTTTCTAATGTTTCTTTCCATAGTTCCAATTTTCTATTAACTTTTTCCTTAGACTCCTCCACTAACATAATGTCATATGCAAATAACATACACCAAGGTACTTCATCTTGAATTTGTTTTGGTAACTCATCAATCGCCATTATAAATAAGTATGGAGTTAAAGTTGATCCTTGATGTAACCCAATATTAACTTCAAAGAAGTCTATCATTTATTCATGAGTCCTCACACATGTTTTTGCACCATAGTACATGTCTCTTATAAGGTTAAATGGGACACTTTTTTTTTCCAAGGTTCTCTAAAGAACCTCTTTCGGTACTCTATCGTAAGCTTTTTCTAGATCAATAAATATCATGTGAAGATTTTTTTTTTTACTCTAAAATGTTTCATAAGATATCTCAAAAGGTGAATCGAATTTGTGTAATCCATGGTATAAAAATCCGACAAAGTTTTATACTAGCTGTCGAAAGCCTAACACAACCCTCCTCCTTTATCCGGGTTTGGGACCGGCAATGTAAGGCGTAACTGACTACCTTACAATAACCGTTGTTCTATCACTATGGCCTATTTGGATACGTTTGGTTTATCTTTGATTTGAGACCAAGCCAACTCAACTATGCGAGTGGGTGACTGGACAATCAACAAAATAGTATGTGACCGTAGGATCATCTTTAACAGATCTAGGCCAAAGAATACTTCTTTTCTAGATAAATAATGCATAAGGCGATATGGTAAAGTTTCATTCCGCTCGTACAAATTCCATCGAAACAGAACAGCTAGAAAGATAACATTCTAACCATACTCATGTCTATTTATACAGTTAACGGCGACGCTCTTAAAGTACATTTCTTCACTCTAATACAAAGGATAAGATTGTAGCATGTTGAGGATATTCAATTCCTTTTCATCTTTTCTGCACACTCCGATGAATTTCTAGGGCCGATGCGTCCTCCTTGCTGATCTACTAAGGACCAGAAAATTTTATGCACTTCTTTTTTCCTTTATCACCTAAAGCCTTGACATTTTAAGTAGTACAGAGCCACTGCGGGAAAACAGAATGTGTGCTTACAGATCAACGTGCATCTCGAGAAGCACCAATATCCATGGCAACTTGTCGAAATTGTAAAGACGACCACCATTATCTTAGCATAGTTTAGATTTAGACCGGAAAGTGTGAACAAGTTGATTCAGTATGAGTCCTTGATCTCTGACCTTCATTATTGTTTGCATGAATGGCATCAGTAATACAGCTGACACTGTCTGCTCAAGTTGGGAATCTTCAGAAAGAAATCAGCGAGAAGATGAGCAGCATCTCCAGAGAGATCTTCAATGCAGTAGCAAAACACTCACAGAGCTCAGCATTCGTATTAACTGTACGTCTGGTAAACCTGGAAGCATGGCCAAAAGGAGATGGAAAACAAAGCCAGACACAAAAGCTAAAAGTTTACTTACAGATGCCTCATGAAGGCAGCTGTTTCCATTGCTAATATATCACCTAATAGCCCCTCAGAGACAAGTTGGGAACCATAAGTAATAAATTTCGTGATAGATGAGCGGGTATATTCACTTCAGGATACAACTTGAAGCCCCTTGGTTACCATAAAGCAATCTAGCCATCTATTATTACTTTTGACAAAAATGAAGAATATAGTTGAGGCAAAAGTCATGAAATGTCACTGAAAGCCCAAACACGACATATAAAGAACCCTCTTCATGCTTGAAGAGGCAATCGTACTCGTACTACGTTGTAAACATGTGCAAGTCAACAAGCATGAAGGTCTTTGCTGTCAAAGCCAGGAATCAGGAAGTGCAGATGCCTGCAATGTTTCTGTTTTGCGTCCTTAAGGAAAAGCTATGCAACTATTCAGAATTAAGCTACAACAACATTCATGCAGTGAGGTTTGGCAAGTAGAGTCAGATTATATAATCAGCAAGAAAAGTAATACCAACATGACCTAGTCCACATGACAACCAATGAACAAGCCATGAAATGCAAGTGCTTAGGAATGTCCTTCGCTCCTATACCCACCATTGAAGTAAACGCCGAAGCATAACAGGACCACGTACAAAGTGAAACGCAATGCTATGAAACATCCTCCTTGAGAAGATATATATATATATATATATATATATATATATATATATATATATGTATGCACAAAACCGTATCAATTGTTCCCAACTTAGGACATGAAAAAGCTTTACTGTCATTACGAGCATGTTAAGGAGAAAGGTCCCCACAACTACAGGTAAAGTTGCTTCCTGACTTGACAAGTGATTGCCTTCTAAGAGATAGTACCTTGGAAATTCCGACTCACACAAAGAACAGATTTGGTTGGGGCTTGGGCTGCTGCATCATGAAGGCGAGCTGTTTTCCTGATGCTTCTCATTGCATTCCTGAAATGGGTGGTCAGCCATTTCTTAGATTCTTCTTGTTGCGACTCTCTAACTAGGAGGGAATCTTAAGTTACACCGTCCTGCGTCTTGCAATAGCAAATGTGTCATCACCCCAAAATCACACCGACAAACTATGACAAAGTAGTTAGTTTTTCTCACTAGACTGAGTTAGACATCTTACCAGTTCATCATGATCCGAGACTCATGCGTCAAATGCAATAAATTTAGGGAATGCATGCCTGGATTGCGCCTCCCCGTTGTTTTGAGAGAGAGAGAGTGGATGCCACCGACGATTGACATAACGAGTAAGGAAAGCATACACTTCTGCAACCGTGTGTGCCAGTGTCAAGACATTACGATGCTCGAAGAAACCTATATTTTTGTTGTGCTTATCTTACGTCATTTATTTGTTTTTATGAGAAAAGCTCAGTTGGTGTGGACTCATTGAGCGATGCTTCGTAATTTGATTTTATGAGATATTATCAATTACCTATGATAATATATAATTAAATTGTTGTATTCCGCACCTATGGTTTTAAAAATCGTCTCATGCACTCACAACCATAGTCATGTTCGCACCTGCACCCACACCCATTTGATATAGGGCATGAGTAGTGGAAGGCCTGCTATTCTTCTCTCTTTTACATCCAACAAAAATCTAGAATGCTTGTATGAATCATAAAACTTAGATGCGTTGTGCACCTAATGAATTTTAAAACCGTCTATCAAACTGTTTAAACATTGAAAGTGGGCGATCTGGAACATACTTTTGACTAAAGAAACCACCTAAACCAAAACTCGCTAGTCTAGTTTAGTACTGAAACTTGCCACTAGATTTGTTCCAATATTCAACTATTGTTGGCATATCCTGGTATACACTCCTATTTGTATAAACGTAGATGCAAAAAGTCATGAAGATATGCTTGCGAATGTACTGAAGTGTCGAGCAAAGAGTTACAAATTTAATGCATGAAATTGATACCTGTAACATGGTAGATGTAAATTAGTAGTTTGCTCTTGAATCTGGATGTAGGGTATTCACAAAATGCTCTCAAGATATCAGCCATAGGACAAACAGTGGTTGGCTTATCTGTTTTAACCTATCTTTTGCCTGAACCTAACACATTAGTCCCTCAGCATTAATATGACTCGACAATAGCATACTTAAATCCTTGCTATTATGTGCTACATTAATCTATGTTTTGGTCCAAACCCAACTCGAATAATGTAAAATTTGTTTTGTAAAGTTACGGATCAGGTTTTGTGGATCAAACAAAGTGCACCAAAACGTGGTCTACATACAATTAGGAGGACTGCCCCCGCTTGCCTTTCAAAAGAAAAAATGAAAATTAACTATGAATTTGAGCTGGTCAGGCCTATTTTGGATTAAGTTGAGCACCAGAAAACCACCCAAATCCAACCCACAATTAGAAAATCATTTTGAATTGTCCAAGTGATGTTCAGGTTTCTGATGACTAAACAACGTCCATTATAGTTATAAATGAATTTACATTGGTGTAAACACCCCGAAATCCCACGATTTTCTCAAATTCATCTGGTTTTGTAAAAGCAGCCCCAAAGGGCTATTTTGAGTCTGGAAACCCAGGAGCCTTCCAGACAACCCTGTATATATGTTTTAAACTTTGTATTTCAAAAATATACAATATGGCTTTTTAAAACCTTTTTAAACATGTTTTGAAACACCGAAGCGGCTTGGCCCGATCAAGACAGGACCAGGAGAGCTAAGAAGAGCCCGGAAACGTAGCACATGTCGAGCCTGGCATAGCAACTCTTGTATCAAATCCATACCCCCAGGATCTCGAACGTCCAAGACCCTGTTATCATCAAAATACCATTTGAAGTCATCTTCGGAAGGTAGAAACGGAGGCGGACGATCATGTTGGCGAAGACCCAACGCAGACGGAGTACTGATGCTGTCAAACCCCGCACAAATCGTCCGTTTCGAACCCAGCTCGAAGGAGTCAGAGTTCAGTTTGGATTGGATCTGGACCATATATATCCGAATCCCAATCCAAACCCATGTATGGACTTGGATTTGGATTTGGATTTGGATTCAAAAATCTAATCCAAATATCCATATCCATGACCCACATCACCTTCTCATAAATGGAGGTGGGGCCCACTTGAAATTCACGTGGGATTATGGGCATGAGAGAGAGTGGGGGTGGATAAGATCAAGAGTGTTGTAATTAAGCTTGACTTGTGTGTCAAGTTTGGGGTTAATCATGTGGGTTAGCCTAATTGAGTGGGTTTAAGCTTGTAATTAGCCAAAACCTAACCTAGGGCTGCACCAACATGAGGTGGTTAAGGTCTATGGGCCATGCAAAGGGAGCTCCTTCACCTAAACCTAACCCAAAACACCTAATCCTAACCCACTTCCCTAATCCACCCCTAATCTGAGCCTAATCACCTAACCCACTTCCCTAATCCACCCCTAATCTGAGCCTAATCACCTAACCTACTTCCCTAATCCCGGCCTAATCCCAACCTAATCACCTAACCTACTTCCCTAATCCTTCCCTAAACCTAGGCTAATTTTCCTAAACCTAGCCTAATCACCTAACCTAGTTCACTAAACCTCACCCTAGAACCCAACCACCTAACCAAACCCTAAACCCCTAAACCACCCCTAGCCCACAATCTACCCAAACCACTAGTATTTAAAATATCTGGCCCTACCCTTTCCAGCCCACCTTATCTTCATACCACCCTACCTAAACCACCTAACCACTACCCCAAACCCAGCCCTAACCGACCTACCCAACTCTCTATATAAACCCCCCCTCTTAGGGCGGGTTTTAAAAAGCTAGGACCCCTCACCCATCCCAGCCGGGCCCTCTCTTTCCTCCACTTCTCCAGCTGCTCCGACTGCTCCAGCTGCTCCGCCTGCACCACCACCATTTCTCCATCCCACCACCACTTGCACCGCCATCTCCACCACCTCCCGGCCGAGCCTCACTACCTGCCCAGCTTCCTTCCAGCCGAGCGCCACCTTCTCTCCATTCGGTAAGTACCCCACACTCTACCTAGCTCCTTCTCTACTCCCTCTCCACTCCCAGCCACCCACCATACCACCACCTCACCTACACATCAGCCACTTGCCGCCACCACTACACTCGGCCAAGCCTTAGCCGCCCTAGCCATTCGCCACTACCTAACTACCCTAGCTACACCCGGCCACCCTATCCGATTTCCCAAGACCTACCCATAGCACTCCCTTATACCCACTACACCCACTACCACCTAGCCCCATCACCTAACTAGCTACCTTCCCATACTCCAGCCTTAGTCATCCTAGCAGCCCGCCACCACCACATTCCCCTAGTCGGCCACTCCAACCGACTATCCCTTCCATTCGGCCAGCCATCTCTTTTCCCCTAGGTGTCCCATTCAACCTTCCCTTAAGCTCCCCTTAGGTCCACACTCCCTAACGCTATATACCCTCCTAGTGACCCTACATACTCACCTTGCCCAGCCCCTTTAATCCCCCACACCAAGGCGACACCCTTGCTTGCAGTCGGCCACCATCAAGGCACCTATCCCGCGCCCCATTTGCAGCCGGCCAGCATCCCTTGTCGCTCAACCTCGCGGAGCTCCCGTTTGCAGCCCAAGGCGAAGGCCAAGCCCATGCTCAAGCAAGGCCTCTACGGACCAGCTGCTAGTAAGTGCCTAACTCGGTCTTTAGTTGTATACTTGCTTGAGATTCAATTCGATACAGGGTTGTAATAACGGAGCATAGTCTCCCCCCGCTTGTAATAACGTGGCTTGGCACACCCACACACGTGCACTCTCTTAGTTGTGCACGATTTTGAACACACACGGGCCTAATCAGCCCTTAATATATAAGTATATACATATACTTTCATTTTGAATGGTTTTGCTTAAGTTGGGTGCGTTGTCTTTCAATTCAAGCACTCTCACACACATTGAGCTTTCGCTCTTATTTGAAAGACCCAAGTAAGGGCCGACCTATACTATTTGGGTTTCATTTCATGTCGTGTGTGTAAGTCTTTCAATTCAAGCACTCTCACACACATTGAGCCTTCGCTCTTATTTGAAAGACCCAAGTAAGGGCCGACCTATATTATTTGGGTTCCATTTCATGTCGTGTGTGTAAGTCTTTCAATTCAAGCACTCTCACACACATTGAGCCTTCGCTCTTACTCCCAAGACCTTAGTAAAGGCCTTATTGCAGTTATATTTGGGTTTCATTTATCTCGTGTGCGTAGTACTTCAATTCAAGTACTCACACACATTGAGCTTTCGCTCTTATTTCCAAGACCTTAGTTAAGGCCATACTGCAATTTATATTTGGGTTTAATTTCATGTCGTGTGTGTAAGTCTTTTCAATTCAAGCACGCACCCACATTGAGCCTTCGCTCTTATTTGTAAGACCCGAGTAAGGGCTCATATACATACTCTATATACATATTTCCCTTTGGCACTTACTTTACAAGTCATTTCCCTTCGGTTATTTCCCTTCAGTATTGTCTTTACATTCGGGTTTTTCCCTTTGGAGTAGCGTGAGTTTGCATTGCATCTACGCCATACCACAAGGTAGGACGCATATTGCATCAAAGCAAGCCCCGCTCGAATTCGCCCATGTAGTGGAGTGTTCATAACACACAAACTAGGTGGCCCAAAAAGGGATAAAAGAAAAGACTTAGGCACGTGCAAATCCACGTGATCTAAAACATGCAATCGCATTTAAAAGACCCGAATTAGACACCTCGAACCGCTTCGTAGACTTTCTACCCCAAAACTTGATTTTTGTAAAGCGTACAGATTGACCCTTGCGCATCGGTGCAAGAAGGTCTGCGACGACAAGAGCTTACTTGCTCACAGTCGCCACGTTTAGAAGTCAGTGTTAAATATATCTTCGCTAGCTTAGGTAAGCTAGCTGGCACGCCCTGTTTGCATACATAGGCCTTAGACACACGAGAGGATCCGCTCCGAACCCTAAAAAGGTGAGAGGCGGGGATTTTTTTCGCGCGTCTACAGAGATTGGCACGCCCGGTGGGACGTGAGCCTTTCAAAAATCGAGTTTTTAAGTAGAAGTCTTGTAAAAATTTTAAAAGGTGTCATTTTAACTTGTTTTCTTTGCTTGTACTTAGGACATTTTGAAAAAGCTTGAAAAGCATGTCAAAATCCAATCCAAGTGAAGTGTCGAGCCAAGGCTCATGCGCATCAAGTTCTCACTCTAGGAGGATTTTCAAAAACAAAATAAAATTAGATGAAATCGAGGACTTGAGAAGGGAGTTTGAGGCCAAAATCGATGCTCTCAGCCAAGAGGCTGAAGTAGGCGATTCATGTTCATCAAACGGTGAACAAAGGCCTAAAAAGAAATCTGAAAAACCTCGCAAGCACAAAGAGGCCTCCGTAATGGAAGGCAACCAATACCATGAGTCCTTTACACAAAAGGACCGTAAAGCCCTACAGCAGTTGCTAAAAGGGCAGAATAAAGAGAAAAAGAGCTACGCCCTGTCTGATTTCCTTCCTATGGACTACGAAACAGACAGTGACGATGAAATACCGAACTTCCATCGGTATGATGGCATGAGAGACCCTAGGTCTCACTTGCAGCTTTTCTCACGTCGAGCCTATAAGAAGAAAAAGGACTCGATGAAATGGGTGTATTGGTTCCCTTTATCCCTTAAAGGCACAGCTGCCAAATGACTGGCTTCCTACGACTTAAGCCAGTTCGCTACTTTTGAAGAGTTAGCGAACTGCTTCATGCAAAGATTTGCACACAACGTAGAAGTCACGCCAACCCTGAATACCTTAAGGGATACAAAGCAAGGCATGAACGAAGACGTACATGCCTTTATTATAAGATGGAGGTCGCTTTTGGGCCAAGTGCGAGAGCCCATATCTGAAGGATGCGCAGTAATGCTCATCCTAGATAACTTTAAAAGCGAGTTAAAAACCCTTCTCTCATTCCATGAGATTTCAACTTTCCATAAGTTGATAAAAAAGGCCTCCCTTTTCGAAACCAACTTGCGAAAAGGGACATACGATCACTTGTGGAAAGGAAGTGCCATTCCAAAAACCCGTTTGGAAAAGCCCATCGCATATGGGCTGCCCACGATGGATAAAGGGGCAAAGCCCCATAAAATCGCCAATGTCCGGGTGGATCCAGGCATTGCGGGCACTTCCAAAAATTTTGAAAAATTAGAAAATAAGAGGGAGTGAAATTTTCAAAAACCGGTTGAAAAACGGGAGTATACTCCGCTGGGGCAACCTGTGTCAGAGGTCCTAGACCTCCTACTTGCCCAAGGCATGATAGAACTCCCTGAAATCCCCGAAGGAATCACCTCCAAAGGGGGATATTTAAACCGATTTTGTAAGTATCATCGGCTCAAAGGCCATGATACTAAACGCTGTTTCTCCCTCTTAAATAAAATTGAGAACTTGATAGCAGAAGGCCGACTCTAGGTCACTGCGGAACCTGAGCCACCTCAAGCTATCTTCAAGGAACCCTTTCTCAAACATGCCAGTGGCAGTGGGAAAGGAAAGGAGGTATGTACCCTCACCATTTCCAAGGAACTAGCGTGAAAACCAGAACCTGATCAACCTACTTGTGCTCCCATTCTTGTACTATACAAGAAGCCCGCCCAAGTTGTCATTCGGGGACCACCAAAAGTGGAAACCCCGGTAAAACCAGTTTTGAAAATCCAAGGTTCTCCTCAGCTCATCCTTAGAGCCAAGTTTAGCGCGAACCCTAGGCTGGTCGTGGGGGAAGTCACTAGATCCGGGAGGATCTATCAAACCCCGCACCTTCAAGGTGCTCAAAAGGTGGTCAGTGTGCATGGCCCCTCAAAAGCATGTATCCCTAGTGTTCTGCCAAAAGCAGATAAGGACAAAGTCATCCTAAATCCTTATGACTTCGAAAACCACCTTTCAAAGATTCCTATTCACATGTCTATCCTAGAGCTTATAGAAACTTCCCTAGGCATAGACTTGTATTAGAGAAAATTCTAGAAAGGGCCAAGGTTGATTCGAACATAAGTCCGGAATCCTTGTCTGCCCAAGTGGCTTTATTAGGAGCAAAATCGCCCATCACTTTCTCGGAAGATGATGTAGATAGACCCTACGAAACCTATAACCAGGCCCTGCATATCGAGGTGGTTCTAAACAATCACTCTCTGGACAGGTGCCTAGTCGATGGTGGAGGAGGGCTCAACATCCTTCCACTTCATGTGACGTACAAAATCGGAGTCACCTTCACTTCAGTGAACCCAAGCCCCATCGTTATCACTGGATACGATGGGAATGCGTCTAGACCTTTAGGATCCATCGAACTCCCAATGGAAACGGGAGGGATCGAACACACGGGGGTGTTCCATGTCTTGGACATCCACCCCCATTATAACTTGTTGTTGGGAAGGCCCTGGATACACAGTTTGTGCGTTGTGCCATCCACCTTCTACAGGTGTGTCAAGATCCCTTTTAGGGACCAGGTCGTAGTGATCCTAGGTGAGAGTCATCCACAGCTTCAGGGGATCATAAACTCCCCTTGTTTATCAAGCTCCCAAGCCCATGAGGCTAACCTGGGGCAAATTATGGTTGAGCCACCTCGGCTCGTGTTAAACAACTCTAGGAAGGTTGTATGTGTGAAGGGGCCGCCCAAAGTAGGCTCCCTCCCGACTTTAATCCTCCTAGGAAAACCCAAGCATTTCCTATTTCCAAAGCCCCTGGACAAGAGGCCATACGAGCATAATATGGACGATAGCATGTTCCAGGACCACGACTTGTATTCAACTTTCTCGAAAAACAAAAAGTCGTGGAACATGTTGTTGAACATGGGCTACACGCCCTACAAGAGTCTAGGGGCGCAGAACCAGGGTCTCCTAGAACCCATCCTTCCTAGGGCCAATCCAAGCCGATATGGGATCGGCTATACTCCCCGAATATTGCCGGAGCCACCCCCTGTGACCATCTGGGTCAAGGGTGCCCTGGAGCCTGCCTTAGAAGAGACCTACGATTTAGATCTCCTATTCCGAGTCTAACCCGTAGTGTTTTTCCTTTGTAGGTATGACGGAAGATCCCTTTTTCTAAAAATACAAAAACATTTGAAAAGCTTAAAATCAAAAAAATCGAAAAACAAGAAAAACCAAAAATAATGGAAAAACAAAACTCGAAAAAAGAGTGCCTTGTATAGTTCCCAAAGTTCTTGTTTTACAAAAACCCAAAAAAATCGAAAATTTGGAAAATACCAAAAAAAATTTGTATATAGCTGCTCCTGGTAGGACTTTGGCAAAAGAAAAGGATTTCGAAAGAAACGTCGTCTGCATAGCCAGACCAAAAATTTTGAAATCACTTGAAAATCCAAGTACAAAACCAGGTCATTTTGAAAACCACGCATCAAGTTCCCTCGGTTCTATAGCCCACGAGAATGATCAAAGCCCGGAAGTGGATTCCTTGAGGAAGATCCCACTTCTGAGCTCCCAGAATTTCATAGAATTCTCGATTTTGAAAGACCTTCCCAATCAGTAAGAGGAGATTTCATAGAGGTGAACCTAGGGGATGATTCCAATCCCAAAACCATCAAAATAGGCGCATGCTTGCATGAGACCGAAAGGTTAGCATTCATTGCATTTCTACGAACCTATTTAGATGTGTTTGCATGGACGTATAAAGACATGCCGGGCATAGATCCCAGCATTGTCGAGCATCGTCTTCCCTTAGATGCAGGTGTAAAACCCATAAAGCAGAAGCTTAGGAAAATACACCCGAATGTACACACGCAAGTCAAAGAGGGTTTAGAAGATCTGCTAAAAGCCGGATTTATAAAACCCAGTGTGTATTCTGATTGGTTGTCAAATATCGTTGTGGTTCGAAAAACCAATGGGAAAATTCGAATATGCATCGATTTCAGAAACCTGAATAAAGTCACTCCAAAGGATAATTATCCTTTACCAAACATAGATTTGATAGTCGATAGTACTGCAAATCATGAAATGTTTTCATTCATGGATGGCTATTCAGGCTATAATCAAATCAAACTAAGTCCACGAGATCAGGGTAAGACCGCCTTCACAACCCCATGGGGCACGTACTGCTATACAGTCATGCCCTTTGGTTTGAAAAATGTCGGTGCAACATACCAACGAGCCATGACCACGATCTTCCATGATCAAATTCATGAGCTGGTAGAAGTGTATGTAGATGATCTCTTGGCGAAATCCAAAACCCGATGCACCCATATCGAATGTTTACAAAAGATTTTCGAAAGGCTTAGGCTTTACAAAGTAAAGCTAAACGCTCAAAAATGTGTGTTCGGGGTAGAATCAGGGAAGCTTCTAGGCTTTATGGTGAGCCAAAGGAGAATAGAAGTCGACCCCTCTAAGTGTCGAGCCATCATAGACATGGCTCCGCCCTCCAATCTCACCCAAATCCGTAGCCTCCAAGGTCGCTTACAATCCGTTCGCCGATTCATATCGAATCTGGCAACTAGATGCGAACCCTTCAACAAACTGTTGAGGAAGGGCACGAAATTCTTATGGGATGACGAATACCAAAAGTCCTTCGAGAGACTGAAGGCATACTTGGTTAATCCCCCCGTTTTGAATCCTCCAAAGCAAGGAAAACCGCTTTTATTATACATCTTCGTGCATGTAAATGCTTTAGGAGCCCTGTTGGCTCAATACGAGGATGACACCCATAAGGAGTATGCCATCTACTATATTTCGAAAACTCTCTTGGCTTATGAACGAAATTATCAAGCCATGGAGAAGACGTGCTTGGCCCTAGTCTGGGCCTGCCAGAAATTCAGACACTATTTCCTAGATCATGAGATCTGGATAGTGTCCATGCTTGATCCAATCAAGCACTTGTTCGAAAAACCCATTCTCACGGGTAGATTGGGCAAATGGCAACTCCTTCTGATGGAGTATGATCTGAAATACCATCACCAGATCTCCATTAAGGGGCAAGCCCTAGCAGATTATGTGGTTGCATTCCCCTTAGAGGACGCATATCCCACTCTTGTCGAAATGCCTGATGAAGGCATATTGCAAAACCATTTTTAAAACCACATTTTGGCAAACTCTTTCGAAAACCAAGTGTGGAAGATGCACTTCGATGGGGCACGAAACCAACGAGGGGCTAGTGCCGGGGTCATCCTAATCTCCCCTGAAAAGGGCGAGATTCCCATAGCAGTCCGCTTAGATTTTGAATGTTCCAACAACGTAGCTGAGTATGAAGCACTCATACAAGGCTTAAGGATTTTGAAAACTCTAGGGGCATCATGCATCAAGGTCTTTGGAGATTCGCTCCTTGTCATAAACCAGGTTTTGAAAATTTGGCAAGTACGTAATGAGAAACTACTTCCATATCATGAGTTGGCCACTCGACTGGTCCAATCCTTCCAGTCGTGTAAACTCACACACATAGGAAGAGAGGACAATGGCATCGCCGATGCCCTCTCCTCCTTGGGTTCAGCCTTGAAGGTCGATCCCATTTCAGGGACCAGATCTTTGAAAATATGGCATGCGCCCCACCCATCCACACACGACTTGGATATTTGCCAAAACAACCCAGAGTCTGTTGAAAAACCCTAGTTTTATGACATAAAACAATTTTTAGAAAATGGGAGATTCACCGAGGATGCCACATCCAAAGATAAGGCATTCATTCGTAAGATTTCGACCCGATACACCATTCAGGGTGGGGTTTTATACAAAAAGAGTTTTACCGGCATTCTGCTTAGGTGTATCGACCTAGAGGAGGCTAGGATAGTGATGCATGAGTTCCACGATGGAGAATGTGGAGGTCATGTTAACGCCAACATGATGGCGATGAAAATACGTAGAGGGGGCTATTTTTGGTCCACCCTGAAAAAGGATTGTCACGATCATGTTAGGAAGTGTCATTCATGTCAAGTGCATGGGCACGCCATTCATATCCCTTCATCTGCATTGCATTCCGTGGTCAGCCCCTGGCCATTTACCATGTGGGCGTTTGACATTGTAGGCCCAATATTTCCAAAGGCCTCGAATGGGCATCGATTTATTTTAGCAGCCACGGAGTATTTCTCCAAGTGGGTGGAAGTCATTTCCCTAACCAATGTAATGGGGCAACATGTGGTGGCTTTCATCCGGAGGAATATCTTGGCTCGATTTGGGGTTCCACGAGACCTTGTGTCTAATAATGGTACCCCATTCAAGAACGAGCGGATGGTTAAGTTGTGCAACACGTATGGCATAACACACCACTTCTCCTCGCCCTACTACCCTCAAGGCAACGGCCAAGCCGAAGCCACAAACAAGACTCTCATTAGTATTATTGAGAAAACCTTAGAGAAGGGTAGGACGTGGCACGAGAAGCTAGATGAAGCCTTATGGGCTTATAGGACTTCCATCCGGACTCCCACGAATGCCACGCCATTCGAATTGGTCTATGGCACAAACACCATTCTTCCCATTCACACTCAACTGCATTCATTCCATACATCCATAGCACTCGACCTCCCCTAGAGACGCTTCAGCATGCTAGGATGGCCGAACTAGATTTGCTAGATGAGAGGCGACTCCTTGCCATGGATCATGCTCGTGCATACCGGCAAAGGATAACCCGACATTATAGCAAACACATGAGACCTCGCCACTTTGAAGTGGGAGATCTGGTCTTAAAAACCATCCACCATCGTGGCCCACACCCCTTAGGCAAGTGGCGCCCCAACTGGGATGGACCCTATGTTGTACGAGCAACCACTACGAACAATTCGTATTGGTTGATCGATGTAGAAGGTAGGAATTTAGCGGATCCTATCAATATTCAATACTTAAAGAAGTATCATGTGTAGGATTTGGACTAAATTCCAGTTTTCGAAAATTTTAGAAGGGATAGCTGCCCTGAGACATATGAATAAGGTGCAAAATCAAACTTGTGTGAACCTAAGTGAGAGAATCCGCACTTGTGAAAGAGTGGAGTTTTCAAAATCGTGGTTACATTTCAAAATCCTTCTTCTTACAAAGAAAGGCCTAGTTCAACATAGCAAGATACTTGCAAGTAGTACGTGCTATTTCTAAATAGGCTGATCTGGAATGGATCAAGTGTAGGCATGGGATAAGTCCTCCCCTCTTCTCTTCTCCTTCCAAAAGGAAAACGAAGGCCCAAAACAAAAGAGAATTTCCCATTCAAAGTCTCTTTCCAAAAGAAAGAAACCAGAATTTAAAAGAAAAATAGATTCTCTTATAAAAAAGAGGGATTAAAGAAAAAATACTCCCAAAGGGAGACCCTCGATGAAAAAAGGAAAAAGAGGCCAAAAAGCTCAAAAAGAGCAGTTTTTCGCCTTCTGTGCCTCAAACCACGGGATGCTTCAGAAGGGACCGTGGTATCTCTTTCCCATCCCTGGCTTATCCCAAGCTAAAACATGGTTCATTTCGGGGAATCCTAAAGTAAAAATAGGATTTACTTACTTGAATTTCATCTTGTTTGAGAATTCGACTTTTCGAGTAAGGCGTAGGAATTTGAAATATGCCTTGTTTTCTTATAAAACCTCCGCTAGATAAGCGAGTGTTAAGACTCAAACAAGGGCAAGCACGAAGAGCTCGAGATCCTTAGGATCGAGGCTCAAGACAGTTGTCCCTTTTGTAAATAGCTTTTGTAAATAAGTTTTGAAAACCGAACATCGAACAGCATAGGATCTACTCACTTGGAGCAGTAGGCCTTGTAAGTCTCTAGAGTTCGACCACATCTGGTCTCTAGGAGGTCGCCACTCTTGGCACCACACCCATGTCATTTGCATTCCACGCATGGTACTTGCATGAACATGATCCCATTTTAGGACCAAATTCCATTGAACCCTTTGGCGTAATATCTCCTCCTACCAGAGTTTTGTAAATTGAGATTTTGCTAAAAATTGGGACGATCCCATATTCTTCGTGGATAGATCTAGGGAGATATTAAAAGGGGTGTTTGTCATCTTTGCCCTTATCCAAATCGATTTGGACAAGACCAAAGAGGGGCATCTGTAAACACCCCAAAATCCCACAATTTTCTCAAATTCATCTGGTTTTGTAAAAGCAGCCCCAAAGGGCTATTTTGAGTCTGAAAACCCAGGAGCCTTCCAGACAACCCTGTATATATGTTTTAAACTTTGTATTTCAAAAATATACAATATGGCTTTTTAAAACCTTTTTAAACATGTTTTGAAACCCCGAAGTGGCTTGGCCCGATCAAGACAGGACCAGGAGACCTAAGAAGAGCTCGGAACCGGAGCACATGTCGAGCCCGGCACAGCAACTCTTGTATCAAATCCATACCCCCAGGATCTCGAACGTCCAAGACCCTATTATCATCAAAATGCCATTTAAAGTCATCTCTGGAAGGCAGAAACGGAGGCGGACGATCATGTTAGCGAAGACCCAACGCAGACGGAGACTGATGCTGTCAGACCCCGCACAAATCGTCCGTTTCAAACCCAGCTCGAAGGAGTCAGAGTTCAGTTTGGATTGGATCTGGACCATATATATCCGGATCCCAATCCAAACCCATGTATGGACTTGGATTTGGATTTGGATTCAAAAATCCAATCCAAATATTCATATCCATGGCCCACATCACCTTCTCATAAATGGAGGTGGGGCCCACTTGAAATTCACGTGGGATTATGGGCATGAGAGAGAGTGGGGGTGGATAAGATCAAGAGTGTTGTAATTAAGCTTGACTTGTGTGTCAAGTTTGGGGTTAATCATGTGGGTTAGCCTAATTGAGTGGGTTTAAGCTTGTAATTAGCCAAAACCTAACCTAGGGCTGCACCAACATGAGGTGGTTAAGGTCTATGGGCCATGCAAAGGGAGCTCCTTCACCTAAACCTAACCCAAAATACCTAATCCTAACCCACTTCCCTAATCCACCCCTAATCTGAGCCTAATCACCTAACCCACTTTCCTAATCCCGGCCTAATCCCAACCTAATCACCTAACCTACTTCCCTAATCCTTCCCTAAACCTAGGTTAATTTCCCTAAACCTAGCCTAATCCTAGCCTAATCACCTAACCTAGTTCACTAAACCTCACCCTAGAACCCAACCACCTAACCAAACCCTAAACCCCTAAACCACCCCTACCCCACAATCTACCCAAACCACTAGTATTTAAAATATCTGGCCCTACCCTTTCCAGCCCACCTTATCTTCATACCACCCTACCTAAACCACCTAACCACTACCCCAAACCCAGCCCTAACCGACCTACCCAACTCCCTATATAAACCCCCCCTCTTGGGGCGGGTTTTAAAAAGCTAGGACCCCTCACCCATCCCAACCGGGCCCTCTCTTTCCTCCACTTCTCCAGCTGCTCCACCTGCTCCACCTGCTCTGCCTGCACCACCACCATTTCTCCATCCCACCACCACTTGCACCGCCATCTCCACCACCTCCCGGTCGAGCCTCACTACCTGCCCAGCTTCCTTCCAGCCGAGCGCCACCTTCTCTCCATTCGGTAAGTACACCACACTCTACCTAGCTCCTTCTCTACTCCCTCTCCACTCCCAGCCACCCACCATACCACCACCTCACCTACACATCAGCCACTTGCCGCCACCACTACACTCGGCCAAGCCTTAGCCGCCCTAGCCATTCGCCACTACCTAACTACCCTAGCTACACCCGACCACCCTATCCGATTTCCCAAGACCTACCCATAGCACTCCCTTATACCCACTACACCCACTACCACCTAGCCCCATCACCTAACTAGCTACCTTCCCATACTCCAGCCTTAGTCATCCTAGCAGCCCGCCACCACCACATTCCCCTAGTCGGCCACTCCAACCGACTATCCCTTCCATTCGGCCAACCATCTCTTTTCCCCTAGGTGTCCCATTCAACCTTCCCTTAAGCTCCCCTTAGGTCCACACTCCCTAACGCTATATACCCTCCTAGTGACCCTACATACTCACCTTGCCCAGTCCCTTTAATCCCCCACACCAAGGAGACACCCTTGCTTGCAGTCGGCCACCATCAACGCGCCTATCCCGCGCCCCATTTGCAGCCGGCCAGCATCCCTTGTCGCTCAACCTCGCGAAGCTCCCGTTTGCAGCCCAAGGCGAAGGCCAAGCCCATGCTCAAGCAAGGCCTCTATGGACCAGCTGCTAGTAAGTGCCTAACTCGGTCTTTAGTTGTATACTTGCTTGAGATTCAATTCGATACAGGGTTGTAATAACGGAGCATAGTCTCCCCCCACTTGTAATAACGTGGCTTGGCACACCCACACACGTGCACTCTCTTAGTTGTGCACGATTTTGAACACACACGGGCCTAATCAGCCCTTAATATATAAGTATATACATATACTTTCATTTTGAATGGTTTTGCTTAAGTTGGGTGCGTTGTCTTTCAATTCAAGCACTCTCACACACATTGAGCCTTCGCTCTTACTCCCAAGACCTTAGTAAAGGCCTTATTGCAGTTATATTTGGGTTTCATTTATGTCGTGTGCGTAGTACTTCAATTCAAGTCACACACATTGAGCTTTCGCTCTTATTTCCAAGACCTTAGTTAAGGCCATACTGCAATTTATATTTGGGTTTAATTTCATGTCGTGTGTGTAAGTCTTTTCAATTCAAGCACGCACCCACATTGAGCCTTCGCTCTTATTTGTAAGACCCGAGTAAGGGCTCATATACATACTCTATATACATATCTCCCTTCGGCACTTACTTTACAAGTCATTTCCCTTCGGTTATTTCCCTTCAGTATTGTCTTTACATTCGGGTTTTTTCCTTTGGAGTAGCGTGAGTTTGCATTGCATCTACGCCATACCACAAGGTAGGACGCATATTGCATCAAAGCAAGCCCCGCTCGAATTCGCCCATGTAGTGGAGTGTTCATAACACACAAACTAGGTGGCCCAAAAAGGGATAAAAGAAAAGACTTAGGCACGTGCAAATCCACGTGATCTAAAACATGCAATCGCATTTAAAAGACCCGAATTAGACACCTCGAACCGCTTCGTAGACTTTCTACCCCAAAACTCGATTTTTGCAAAGCGTACAGACTGACCCTTGCGCATCGGTGCAAGAAGGTCTGCGACGACAAGAGCTTACTTGCTCACAGTCGCCACGTTTAGAAGTCAGTGTTAAATATATCTTCGCTAGCTTAGGTAAGCTAGCTGGCACGCCCTGTTTGCATACATAGGCCTTAGACACACGAGAGGATCCGCTCCGAACCCTAAAAAGGTGAGAGGCGGGGATTTTTTTCGCGCGTCTACAATTGGACAATCTGGATATGAGCCAAATAAGTACCCACAATTAACTTAGTCCAGACCCATAACGGAGAGGACAATTTCATTACAATTAACAATCTTTAAGGTCTGCGAACTAATATCTTTGCACCTGTCAGACTTTCTTCAAGGGAGTGAATATATATATATATATATATATATATATATATATATATATATATATATATATATATATATATATATATATATTCAAATGATGAAGATCATTGCTCCCTTTCTCGAAGCTTTTTTGTTAGATCTTTATCTGCAAGAGTTTTCAAAAGATTGTCCTGCTCCTGCTTGTATACTTTAAGCTGGTCTCTACTTGTCTTTTGATGTTAAGGTTGAAAGCAATAACAAGCTCAACCTTGATCCTATGAATCTAGAGCCTTCCTGACTTCATCCATTCTCTTGTCGAATATAAACTTTGCTTCAAAATCCTTGGTTGCATTAACTGCACTGGTTTTGTTTGTTTCAATCAACAGTGAAGGCGTTGATTAGAAAAAGTTTGACCATTAAACCAACACATCCAAAGGAAAACAATGGGTATGCAGACTGTCAAGCAGACCCTAGTCTACAACAACCAGTAGGATATTATACCCTCGATGCAGTTCCACCTGCACCAGAACTCGTTAGCAGAAGAAACAACAGAGCCATTATCCACAGGATCAATGTGGGTGGAGTGATCGGAGTTTTCTTTGGGGTCCTTGACCCAGTTGTATTACCAAAAGAAATATTGGAACCCCCTCATCAATCCACCAATCATAAAACATCACAAAACGAAAAAACGAAATGCACAATTCACTGGCTTTACAAGTCATTCTCCCCATCAACTATGGAAAATGCATCCCAAGTTTAGTCAAGTCGCACGTCTGAATTCCAACTAATGCAACTCACATGGAAATAGATAACAAGCAGACTCATGTATGTTTCTGCGAGACTTGAGTGACGAACACTGCAAAGCAATAGAGAATACTGATTGAGATCCCAAAGCGTTTGAAGGCGGTAGATGGAATTTCATACATTTACAATTCAGAATACGTCATGGGTCGAGTTCAATCGCATACTGGCATACCCATCAACATATCAACCACCAACAAAACGTCATAGGTTGAGTTGAATAGCATATCAGCATCGACCTACTCATGCAACTTAATTAACGTGAAATACATACAACAACAACAACCATGGCATACCCATCAACATAATCAACCACCAACAAAACGTCATAGGTTGAGTTGAATAGCATATCAGCATCGACCTACTCATGCAACTTAACGTGAAATACATACAACAACAACAACCATGGCATACCCATCAACATAATCAACCACCAACAAAACGTCAATAGGTTGAGTTGAATAGCAAATCAGCATCAACCTACTCAAGCAACTTAACGTCAAATACATACAACAACTAAACCTTCCCCTATGGATTCTTTGTTTCCACACTTACAGTTAACTCACCACAAGCTCCAATACGCTCCTTAAAAGAGGCAGATGAACATCAACAAACAACAAACATGATCTTGTTTGTTGATACAACCAAAGATAGAATATAACAACTAAGAACACATATAGCCAATAATTCTTAATGGGTCGGAAGGATCATAACTCCTCTACATTTAGATATGCTTATATATATGTGTGTCTGCTCGCTTACAAACAACCTGTACATGCGTATATTTGTATGTAAGTGGTAGATTGTAATCAGCTAATCAGGAAAATGATCTCGCATTGCAGTGGCTGGATCCGCCTTCTTCATTGTTGCTGACAAGACCGTCTTAAACTCTTTCTCGTTTATTCACTTATATAACCTCATTATGTATACAATCTTTTTTCTTATGTGACCACTCATTCATCTCAACATCTTTGTAAATATAGATTAATTGTCACACTCATAACCATAAAAAATAACAGGTGTAATTGTTTAATGATCTTTTTCACATGCTGTGAAATACATACATACAACTAATATATATACACATGCAACTAACATTCAACTAATATATATATCCTCTTAAGTCTGAACAGTAATATATCTGCAAGACTTGAGGGATAAACATTCCGAACCAATACAGGGAATACCAACAGCTAGGAGTCGCAGTTTCCCCGAGTCAAAAAAACAAAGAAATAGAAGATCCATCATCAAAAGCAGGAAAAATTGGAGCCGTCAATCTCCTGGACACAATGATTCCATCCATTACTTTTCTTTCTAAAGATACAAAGAACCAAAACAGCAAAGTAGATACAAAATAGGAAAGGACGTCAAGGGAGAAAAGGGAGAGAGAGAAAACTGTAACTCAAAGGACATCGCAAGCCACTCTACATAGCATGGTGAGACCCAAGCACCTTGATTGACCATACTACCACAAAGTCCCTATAACAAAATAACAAAAGAAAAAGGAACTATGACAAAAAGGTAAACTAACATTGCCTGTGAACTGAACAGCAAGGACTAGGGCTCGATCACCTCACAAAAAAAGATTTATGAGTATTTGGATCCCAATCCTGCAGTACACAGCTATGACTCCCTGGATCCTCAGCCAATAACTCCACTGTAAACCGAAACCAGCAACACTTTTCTCTAGTACTCTTGAGGTATAAAATAGAAACACTGAAGATCCGGATTGGAATCGCAAGTCATAAGTCTAGCAACCACTGGCAGTTCCTTCAGGCACCTTCTTCTCGCTTGCTGGTTTAGTGCCCTTCAGAACTTCCATGACTCCAGCAACCAGACCATTTTCTTCTGATGACTTTACATCCCCAAGATCTTGTACAGATTCTTTCTGAAGAATCATTACAGGTTCTGTAGGCTTGAAGGAATTTGGTTTTGTTCGCTCTTTATTTTCAGAGCTCACGTCACTCACTTTTCCATCCCATATCTGAAAATCAAGTGAAGATAAGTGAGAAATCTCTCTCAAGAAAAAAACAGAAAAGAAAAGAAGATCCAGCACTTTGTCAAAGTCAAAAGAAGATGATACCGGTTTCTGACTCTGTTTCAATTGCCTCAATTTGGCTCGGTTTTCTTGCATTTGCTTCTGCCGGTTCTCATAGAATCCAAAATCATCCAATATACAAGTCCTAGAAACATAATCCTTGAATATCTTAAGAATATCAAGTCCCTGTTCAAATTTCACCTGTAGAGAATAATATAGCGGAGGTTTCAAATCAAAATACAAAATTTCACTTGTATCCGCCAAAGCAAAAACTAGGTGACCGGATAAGCAGCACAAAATACACTTGTATCCACCAAATAAAACTAGGTGACCAGATAAGCATCACAAAATACCCCAAAAGTAGTCTGGAAACTCGATAACTAACCTCTTGAGTGTCTCTACTGTTTGTTACAGGTTTGTTTTCATTATTCTCTAGGGTAATGTGCTTTAACAAACTGTTTGGGATGTCCTTGATGATATGCCACTTGACCGGAAAACAACCAGTCCACTTGTCCTGCTGCCAATAGTCCAGAGTTTTGTTAAAATCAACCGGACCAACCATCTCGGCCAGGCCACAAAATTGGCCACTGGTATTCACCTGAATCCCAAGTTCAGCCACCAACAGTTACTAAAGAAGGTTTAGAAAAAACATAGTAACCAAAATACTCATTGTAACACCACGTGAGGTGAGGAAAAGCGAATGACATACTTACAGAGAACAGTAGGAAGACAGGACAGCCATTGGCTTTTCCAATAGCCTCCTGATAAGCAGCATCAAGCTTCTTGTTACCATTTGGAGTACTTGCCCAAACATTATACTTGATACTCTTGTGAACATCATCCTCACTATATGACTTGATAACGAAAAACTTCGCATCAGAATACTTGGTCACAAATTCTGGTAGGTTGTACTGATCTCTCTGCAGACTCTTGCAGGAATCATCAGAAATACCATTCACAGTGATATTTTGTCCCTTCACTGCCAATGTCACACCAGATGGAAAAGCCCTTTGGTTCTTAAACCGAGCAGCTCTTGGTCCCTTGTTCTGCTCGTTCAACACATCCATGTTCTCGTTACCATCATAGAGATATCCATTGCCGCGTCCTCTAGGTCTGTACTTGCTATCAACAGGCAACCAACCCTGCCCATTTGAGCTGGAGTCATAACCATTTGAGCCATATACTTGAGAAACTCTCAACGAGTTGGGATTTTGGTTGTATATCCTACCGTTTGGATACATCCTGTTCATAAAGGAAGAAGGTGGAGCCACGCCAGAATTTGGCCTCGAATGCAAACCCTGCATGCAAAATATGATTTAGAGCAACAGTGCAAGAGGCATGAATACCATGTCAGCAAACAGAGAATCATAAGCAAGGAGACACTTGTAGACTGAATGTAAATGGAAATATGTTACAAAGCTGAACTCCGGTATGACAGCTAAGTAGTACAAAAGAAACAGAGCACGATTACCAGTCTCATACAAAAGAATGGTTACCACTAAAATCAACTCATCATTAGATTAAATATGTCGGCATCATATTGCAACCAGTGGGTTTGACCAATTTGCATAATCAACTTGTTGAATTAAACGCATTCTGAATTACCGCTAAGAAATGAAGAATGAACTTTTGGAAAAGCAATCATACTATATCACCATGGAAAAGCTTATTGGAAGGTGTGAAGTAGGAAATTTTAGGTTTAATTAGAACTTTTCCTAACAGAAAGATGATGTCAAAGATACACGGAACATCAATCCCTTTGAGAACAGCAAAGGATTTGATGTCCCAAATGTAAGCCTTCTAACCAAAAACAATGAATCAAACACAAACAACATCACATTGAAACAACAGTGGGAATACCCTCAAATGGGGAAGCAGTTGGACATTTTGGCTTCGACTTCCTGTAAATGGTTGAGGCCCTGAAGAAGACAAAGGACCAGTCGTTGCAGGTCTATGTTGTCCATCCAAAACTGGCCCATCCAGCCAACCTGATGATCGTGTCCGATCATAATTGAACCGGGCATCCGGATAACTTGGCAAGATACCATGCCCATATGAACCAATTGAATTAACCGCAGATGGTAGTTCAATACTAGGTTTGGAAACTGATATTGCATTGCCATTCACTACGCCATTAGAACTATCATGAGCAATTTCTACTGGCAAAGTCCCCTGGTCAGGCGCAGCAGAAGTAGAAACCTCTCCCTGTGAGACTGGAACTTGATTATTAGAGTTATATTGACCAGCAGATGCATTATGTTGCTGGTAGTATGGTGCTGCGTATTGGTAATGCTGAGAACCGTAAAGCTGCCCATCAGGTCCCATGGTTGGAATTGATGAACCACCTGGAGGGTACGCAGCATAAGGAGGATAACCATATCCAGGGTGATACATCATACTTCTGCCATCTCCATAAACGCCCTGAAATTGACCAAGGAAAATAAGTTAACAGTGTCATTTGACACAGATAAAACAACTGCAAATCATAGAGGAGGCCGCACCTCAACTCCATCATATCTAGGATATTCCTCCCACTCATTCATTTGACCATCATATCCTAAAGGATGAAAAGAGGGGGGGAAACAAACAAAAGTTACATCAGCATTTATAATAGCAGCAACACAAGGCATGGCACTATTATATAACACGTAGTGCAATAGAAATGAAGAAAATATTTAAGAACTTTACCTCCAAAATAATATGCTGGAGAAGCATATCCATTAGGAAAGTAACATATATTAGGGTCCATAAAGTCAGAAGGAATAGGTGTAGTAGACCGATCAACAGGAGGAATTAGCCCATTTCCAGCTTCACCACCATTGCATTGAACGGAAGATAACTGGTGAAACAACAAGAACAAATAGAAAGGATAGATATAGTGTTAAACTCAGGAAACTGGAAAATACAACAGATGCTCCTCATTCGATCCAGGGTACCAAAAACAAGGTAACTGAAGCCTAAACAAGCATCGACAATTACTATCAAACTATTGAGTTTGATAAATAACCGAAGCAAATCAATGGGGAAATGTGTCTATTGTTTAATACTAATGAAAAAGTACCTTCTTTGTGGCCTCTGAAATCTCTGAAGGCTTTGGTTGTGGATCCAAGGACACATTCTTGAGTAAATCTGTAGCTTCTGTAGCCAATATGGTCAAGGAAAAGGGTGCATCTAGGAAACATCATATTGTCATATAAAGAAACAGAAAAACTTTAGCTGAGCTGAGAAAACTATGAAAAGAGATTTCTCGAAGAATGAAATCTGGAACTCTAAAGCAACAAAAACAAGTCAATAAAACAAACCTTCACAGAACATTGAGTAATGATGCACAACACCAAGGAACCAAGCCACTTGGAAATAAGAAACAATCAAGTCTCAAATGTCACTAGGGCACTAAAATATAATCCTGATAAAGAAAGTATGTGAGAGGAAAGGCTTTATCAAATGCTTGAATTTTGATAACTTTTCATACCGGAAGTTGTGGAGATAAGTTGTCAAGAACTTCCTTCAATGAGAATCCTTGACTTCACAAATTCTCTAGAATTAACTCCCGTATTACATGTGAAAAAGCTTTTCCATGCATTCATTCTTCAATGCCATAGCATCATAAAGCTAGTTGCCATATTTTTTAACTCTGGACAAATCAGAGTTTCCACCTGAGAAGGCATGAACTCTAAATAGAGAATTTAGAGGATCCAGAATTTATCCAAACATGAGAATATACGTTAGAACGTACCTTGAGCTTCACTTCACTCATAAATACCCAAATCCAACCCAGTGCCGAATAAAAGGCCGAACACAACAATTGACAATTTTACAAATTTCCCACTTCTCCACATATTACATGCATTGGAGAAGCTCATGAAACTATCAAATGAGAAGGCTAAGCAAGCAAGCTACGCAGTAGTCAAACACCACCAGCCTACCAGCCAAGTTCTATCAGTAGTATGATCTCTATATCCTAGAATTTTACTGAATCCATAAAACATCAATCCTCATTTTTTCGGTTCCTTAACTAGTCACAAGTCATAACTAAGATTGAATGAGTCCTAGTTACTCTTCGGGACGGAGTGGAAGCGGGGAGGAAATTATCATTCACTCATTTCAGTTTCTTGTCTAGTCATATTGCGCACTACTAGGGAAGACCATAACCAAACACCTTAATCAGACAATAGTCACAATACCAACAACAGAAATAGGGCAAACAACTCCAGTTCATCCCTGGTAGAACAAGAAGCATCGTTCATATAACCGTTTGTTCTCCAATGAACACAAACTTTATCAGTGGGCGCCAGGCTTAAAACCTAGCAAAAACCTATTGAACTGAAACACCCAGAAACCACACTCCAGGCTCACTATGCATACGAAGAGCCAAGGAATTTACAGGTTCGATTATTTATGGTAAACCCAAGTAAAACCCTATACGAACAGAAAATCAACTATCTACCTAGACAAGAAATGGGAAAAATCATGAGCTGCAATCTCCGAAAAACTAAAATCACCAGTAGAATCCACATACCAGAAGCATGGGAACCTAAAATTCCAGCAAACTTTACATACATATTAGACAACTTTCCGAACTCAGAAGGTGACCCAGGAAAACCAAATAGCCATCAAAGAAAACATCAAAAGGGTTCATCTTTTTCCAATCTACCCTTAAACCCTAGCATAAAAACCCAAGAAGAAGAGAAGATCATGGAAAAGACAAATATGCTAAGAAGCAGGATCTAAGCATAACCCAAGCATGAGAAATCAATACAAACTAAAACATCACCTAAAACACAACTATCATCGCTTCAATCCATGAAGATATCCCCATGCAACCTCCCCCCCCCCCCCCCAAAAAAAAAATCTCATCCGACCTAGAATCGAAACGCCCCCCTTTGCACGAAAATATATAAAAGAAAACAAAAGCACCAAAAGACATTAAAACACCCAAATCTGGATTCAAGGAGCTCGAATACGACGTACACATAAACCCAAGCAAAATCCACAAAAGATCGACACTAAACAAACAATAAGCTCCCCAAAACCGAGAAAAATATACAGAGATCATGTGAAAATTGCACAAGTAGATGAATGAGGGAATAAAGGATACGGTCGGGAGAAGGAGCTACGGCTGCCATGGTGATGAAGATAGTCCGCCCTCTTTCTCTCTCTAGTTTATATCTCTACCTTCTCTCTATACAGCAATCAGCACAGGTAGGAGTCTCCTAGAGAGAAGGGAGTGGAGGATTTTGGGGGTGCCGCTGGGGAGGAGTTCTAGAGGAAAGAAAGGGCTCTTGGATGGGGAAGACGTGATTCAAGTAGCACCACGGCTCCACCTCCAAACCCCGGAATCTCCTTTTTCCTTCCGTTTATTTCTTATTTTTTACGTGAATAATGGCCGTTTTATATTTATTTTTCTCCCCTTGTACGTTTCTCGATCACTGTTTCAGAGATTTTTTTTATAATTTATCGGGACACCCTTTTTCTTTCGCTTCCAAGAGAGAGAAAAACCCTAATGTCTCTCTCTCTTCCCCCGGCTGCATGTGGTATTTAATAATGGTGATCTTTTAGGGTTTCTCTCTCTGGCATTTTTGTCTCCTCCGAGACTAGAGCAGACTTTTTTGATGATATTCGGATGAGGATTAATTTTCAATTATTCGGATATGGTGGTCGGGAAGGGTATTCCTGTATCTAACCCGACCTGAATCTTATTGGGATGGACTTTTTTTTAGTGTCCATTTTTTTCATCCCTACAGTTTTTAGTTTGACTTCTCTTTTCCCCAAAACATAACGGGGTAAGTAGATACCCGAACCCAAACCTAATCGAGCTGGGTCAATATTGTCATCCTTATATTTGTATCTGATCTGGATCTTAATTCTGATGTTTGGCATGGATCTGACCCGAGTTGAGAAATACAAGTTTTGCGTCCTACTTGGGATATAAGGTTTACGACATGATATATGATGTGGAAACTGTAATGTATACATGCTACTTCATACTGATTAGATTCTATATCACGAGGAAGATGTCTCTCCAAAACCTGCTGCATTTGTCAACACCCTTGCTTGCCCACCTGATCGATTCAGGTCAAGCCGACCCAACCGAACTATATATATATATATATATATATATATATATATATATATATATATATATATATATAGGTCAGATTCGGGTAGTTTGTTGGACCGGCCCAAACCCCGCCCAGGTAACTAAAGCCAGATTCAGACCTTTCTCCAGCTCAGGTTGAGGCCAGGTCTCTTAAATTGCCGACCCTAGATCAACGGCAGGTAATCTGACGGTCTTTCTTCGAGTCTACACCCGAAAGCGATGCGATGAACACAGGCATAGTCTGCGTACATGGAATCTATGCCCTTATGGAAGAAAGCTACTTGATGTAACCACAAACATGACCTGAACATAGTAGATTCAGTAACTCGGTCGACGGGTTAGACTTACAATTTGGATCAGAAGGGATCTGGATTTCGGACCAGTTAGTGTGGATTTCTTTTCTTTGTTTGGTTACAACGGGAGGCCGAAGCCATGCACCCTCGAGGAGTTGAACTCTCAACAGCGCCAAGGGCATCTGAGCACTGCGCTGTCGAGCTACTGCTCAGGTGCCTTAGTGTGCGTTTCTTGAGTACTAAAATCAGGATCCCCGGAATTTGGTGTAGGTGAGGATCCGATTAGGTTATGAACTCTATCTAGCGAGACTAAGAAGAAGTGAAATGGTCAATCGACTAGATTGTGACATAAATCAAGGGTCTTGGTTCACATCCGAAGAAATGTCTTGCTAAATTCAGGCCAAAAGGATGAGTAAACTAAGATCAAGCTTCTCCCTCTCTAAATGGAATTGGTTTTATAGATTCTTAGTCCTTATTGAACTTGATTAAACTCAAACTTGTGTTTCATTAAATTTGATTCAATAATAAACAAGATGATGTTCTTTTTGGCACATACAACAAGATCATCGTGTTTTACTGTTTCTTCTCAACATATTTGAGTCCTTTTTCTTGTCTCTTTTGAAGTGTTTATAATCTAATTACTTTACCTTGGAGCTCCATTCCTGTATCCCAAACTTTCAAGCTACTTTAAGCATGCCTGTGCAAATCTATCTGCTATAGAACTTTTTCTTTAATAACCTCTTTCTACAGATTTAATCTTTCTTTGGTCACTTACACATGTACCCCAAATCACAATCATATTTCATATAAGTCAATGGTTTCACCAGCCTACGCTCGAACAAAGTAGAACAGTTATATCTTAAAGTCCATTCGGGTTTTTTTAAAGTCAAATACATCGAGTAACCATTAATCGATTACCCATTAGTTTCTCACGTGTAATGATTGGCAAAGCCATGAAAGTATATCTCTAGACACAGGCATAAGGCCGTGAATCCACAACTGATCTCCTATAATTGCATGTAAAAGCGAATGTTTAACGTCCAAAGATATCACCATCTTGGTGGTTGTTGGGTACCGTTGCACTATGCTGCATGGGTCTGGTTCATGCTTGGAAAAAACGTGTTAGAGAAAAGAGGAAGAAAGAAAGCACTACATCTTATGTCTAATGAATCATGGTGGTTCTAATATTAGATTTTCTAAAAGATTCTGAATTGAGTTAAAAATATTTAAAGATGTTCAAATTTTCGTAATTTACATCTTGTCTGATAAATACTTAAAGGTCCTGTAGTGTTGCCTTTAGTTTTAATATTATTTTGCCTGCCCATTCTTTAAAGTTAGAGGGCGGGCAGCTGTAAGACTATAATGCTTTTAGAATTTTTTTAATTACAAATACATATGCAATTTCTCTCTCTCTCTCTCTCTCTCTCTCTCTCACACACACACACACACACACACATATATATATATAGATGACATATATACTTAATGCCATTGCAACTTGTAAGTACCATTGAGTATTAAGTATTTGGACTGTAAAACTATTAACTACACTTTAAAAATTAAAAACGTTGACTAAACGTATTGGTTTTGTTTAACTGTTTTTTATTGGTTGAAGTCAGTTTAATGTTTTTTTTGTTTTCCTTTCAAGCCTACTTATTCCTACTTTATTACTTTCTGATTTTGGTGGTATCTCGTGGACAGTTTGATGTAAATATTCATTTACCCAACATGCATTAAGTATATGTACAACTGTAACAAAAAAAAGGAAGAAAAAAATAACCAAAAAATATATGTTTAACATCAGCAATTATTTATTTTTTTAAATATTAACTTTAGGTATTCGAATCATCTTCCTTGCGGATGTTCTGTAGGGAAATCTGAAATTCTACGTCCTTTTCATTTAAGATATCAGCCTTACATTTCATTAACTTTGTCTTGGTTTTACTATGTTGAAAGCTCTTTATTCACACGTTTATCTTGCGTTATTCAATTTTCCAGTTAAATCATTCTCTTGTCTCATCTATCAACATAATGTCATATCTAAATAATCAATCCACAATCTATGATAGGTCACCTTAACTCTGCAAATTTAAGAAACACTAGTTCGGACCTTGAGAAACTCTTTGGTTCTTTACTGTCAAGCTAGATTCAGGCAGCCCCGGGTCCACCCTGGACTTCATTCTAGGACTCAAAGTCAACGTACATGTGTAGAACCCTTTTTCAGTTTTGGGAATAAGATCTCTCTGTGCGTGTGTGTGTGTGTGTGTGTTTGTGGCGCCCACATGTGTGGAGTCCAACCTGGTTGCAACAGCAATAAGGGAAGCTTATTAGCTCACAACTGATACAAGTACTACCAGGAGCTGGCCCATGCAGATCGGACACGAGGGAAGTGCTAAATGCATCCTCTTTATTGTGATCATCATTCCTAGCTCTTCCTTTTCTCGACTCCCATGGAATTGAATAGATTCAAGTATCAGTTCATCACATATGTAAGCGCTCTGATTGTCATCAGAAATCTCAGTTTAGTGGTAAACCATCACTGCAAAACAGCCTCAACAAGTTATGGGTAATCTACCAAACCAGCAGCAGCACACAACCCTGCCTCTATGGTCATGTAAAACATGAACAGTTTGATTCCTTCTGCTCATGTCCCAATCAACCACCAAAATATCAACTTCCCCAGCTACCCATACAACTCGATATGGAGAACTTGTTTTGTTCTTGCCGAGGAACCCCTTTCGAGGTGAACTCCGATGACATATTGCGCCACCACGAATGGTAGAACATAAAACAACCACAGTATGCTTTTGTGTGGAAAGATCACTAACATCGCAATCAGGACAACAATAACTAAGCCTTTTCCCATACTAGATGGGGTCGGCTACATGGATTCTTTGTTTCCACATATCCCTATTGCATGTCATATTAACAGTTAACTCACAATAAGCTAGATCATTCTTTATTATTTCTTTCCAACACTTTTGTGATCATCCTCTACCTCTTTTAATACTTTCCAACCATCTTACACATTCTTCTTTTGATCTTCTTTCTATATGTCCAAACCATCTTAAACGATATTCTCTCATTTTATCCTCTATTGGTGCCACTCCAAATTTGTTTCTAATAACCTCATTATATATACGATCTTTTCTTGTATGACCACTCATCCATATCAATATTTTCATTTCTGTCAAAGACATCTTTTGTATATGTTAATGATTAACTGCCCAACACTCAGAACCATAAAACATGGCAGGCCTAATTGCTGTTTTATAATAATTACCTTTTAACTTTAATAGTATCTTCTTATCACAAAGAATACCTGATGCTCCTCTCCATTTTAACCAACCAGCATTAATTCTATGTGTAACATCTCCATCAATTCTTCCATCACTCAGAAAAGTTGACCCTAGGTATTTAAAACTTTTCTTTTGGCGGCTGCAATATGTGTCAATTTTAATTTCTATGTCCTCTTAGGTAACCAAATGATCAAACTTACATTCCATATATTCTGTCTTTGTTCTACTAAGTCGGAGGCCTTTGCTTTCTAATGTTTCTCTCCATAGTTCCAATTTTCTATTAACTTTTTCCTTAGACTCCTCCATTAATACAATGTCATGTGCAAATAACATACAGCAAGGTACTTCGTCTTGAATATGTTTTGTTAACTCATCCACCACCATTATAAATATGGACTTAAAGTTGATCCTGGATGTAACCCAATATTAACTTCAAAAAAGTTTGTCGTTCCTTCATGAGTCCTCACACATGTTTTTGTACCATCATACATGTCTCTTATAAGATTAATATATGTCAATAGGATACCTCTTTTTTCCAAAGTTCTCCAAAGAACCTCCCTCAGTATCCTATCATAAGCTTTTTCTAAATCAATAAATATCATATGAAGGTCGCTCTTTTTTGCTCTAAAATGTTCCATAAGACGTCTCAAAAGGTGAATCGCTTGAATAGTAGATCTACCTGGCATGAATCCAAATTGGTTCTCTGTTGTACTTGATACTTATCTTAACCTACGTTCGATAATTCTTTCCCATAATTTCATAACTCATTAACTTGATACCTCGATAATTTGCACAATTTTGAATGTCTCCCTTGTTTTTATATATGGGTACAAGTGTACTTGCTCTCCATTCCTCGGGCATCTTTTGGTTTTTTCATATTTCATTAAATAGTCTTGTGAGCCAAGTGATTCCTATTTCTCCTAGTATTTTCCAAACTTCTATAGGAATATTATCTGGTCCTACCGATTTACCGCCCTTCATATGTTTAAGAGCCTCTTTGACTTCATTCTTTTGAATACGTCGGTAGAAATTGTGGTTTATATACTTTTCTCACTTGGCTAAATCTCCTAAACTAATACTAACATCTTTATTTTCATTAAAAAGATTATAAAAATAGTTTTTCCATCTATTTCTTATATCATCATTTGCCACTAGAATTTTTTCATCCTCGTCTTTTATGCATATAACATCTTTAGTTTTCTAATCTCTAGCCCTAGCTATCCTAAAAATATCTCTTTCACCCTCTTTTGAGTTGAGTTTTTTATATAAGTCCTCCCAAAATTTAGCTTTTGCTTCACTCACATCCTTTTTCGCTTCTTTCTTTGTTTTCTTACAAGCTTCTAAAGTTTCACTAGTTTTCTTAGCATAATGTAATTTGTAACATGCCCTCTTTGCCTTGATTTTATTTTGTACTACTTCACTCCAGCACCAAGCTTTTTTTTGTGCCGCCAGTACACCTCCCTTAGATACCCCTAACACATCTTTCGCCACTTTTCTAATATGTATAGCCATATTGTTCTACATATCATGGGGTATGCCAACATAATTCCAAACATCTCCTTGAAGGACTTTCTGTTTAAACATATCTTCTTTCTCGCTTTTGAGGTTCCACCATTTAGTCCGAATAGCTCGATGCACTCTTTTCTTCTTTGTCTATTTTTTTATTTGTAAATCCATAACTAAAAGTCGATGTTGGGTGGTTAAACTTTCTCCTGGAATTACCTTACAATCTTTACAATATGCTCTATCTTTTTTTCTACAAATAAAATAATCAATTTGTGTTTGTGATAAGCCACTCTTATAAGTAATTAAATGTTCATCTCGTTTTTTGAAGATTTTATTAACTATAAAGAGATCAAATGTCATAGCAAAATTTAAAATCTCCCTACCTTCCTCATTTATATCCCCAAAACCAAATTTTTCATGAATCCTTTGATATCCTAATGTCTCTTTACCGACATGTCCATTTAAATCTCCTCCTAAACAAATCATCTCCCTTTGTGGAATCTTTTGAAACACCTTATCTAACTCTTCCCAAAAAACTGTCTTTATACTATCTTCTAGTCGTACTTAGGGTGCGTAAGCACAAACTATATTCAAAACCTCTTCTCCTAACACTAATTTCAACGTCATGATTCAGTCACCATATCGTTGTATGTCTACTACACTCTCCTTTAAATCTTTATTTATGATAATACCAACTCCATTTCGAGCCTTTTCTTTACCTGAGTACCATAATTTAAAACCTGTATCCTCTATCTCCTTTGCTTTTTCTCCAATCTATTTTGTTTCTTCTAAACATAGAATATGAATCTTTCTCCGAATCATAGCATCTACCACCTCCATTAGCTTACCTGATAGTGTTCCGATATTCCAAGAACCAATACGAATCTTATTATCTAGGACTAACTTCCTTACCCCCCCGCATCCGTCCATAATCAAAATGCGGAGACCCTCTCTGAAATTGTTTTACTACATTCGGACGATAATGTAGCGGGACTAACTTCTTTACCCACACCCGTCTATGATGTGGGAACCCTCTCTACAATTGATTCACTACATTCGGGCGAAAATGTAGTGGCCCTTGCTTACTTCTTATTGCATTCGGCTCTGCAGCACGTCGCTAGGCGGGGACACTCCAAAGCAATGCTCATAATTTTTGTAATCTATGTTATAAAAATCCGACGAAGTTTTACGCTGGCTGTCGAAAGCCTAACACAACCCTCCTCCTTTATCCGGGCTTGGGACCGGCAATGTAAGGGTGATCCCTTACATGGGTGGAGTTCCACTCATAAATGAATAACCATTTGAATTCCATGGGATGTGTAGGTTGTTGGAGTGTTTGGAAGAAATTGTTCTAGAACAAAATTTCATGCTTTAACATGTATAGCGGTCGTTTTTCAAACCATACAACAAAGAATTCATTTTTCTTCCAAATTTGATGGATAACCATATGTAGGAAAAGTAACTATATGTTTGTCCGTTATTTTCTATCTATTCCATTCACAAACATCCTGCAATACGTTCTTTGTTAGCTTCCAATACGCATCAAACAAGTAGTCTTCCTCCATCCAAACATCTTTACCAAAATTGCAGCTAACAAAAAGATGTGACCTTGTCTCCGAGAAGATGCAAGCTCCATCCACATCCAATCTTATAAGAATCTTATCCCCTTTGTAAATAGTTAACCTTCTAGAGCGATCCTCAATGTACACACTGCAACTGCCCTTGGAGAGAATCTTTTGCACCAAATAGCATGGTGCAGCCTGAAGGTTCTCGAATTACCTCTCAAACCTCTAACGATTGGAATTCTGTTTTATCAGACCATCTGAGGTGGTCCTACCCAATTCCATTTAAGCTTGTCACTATTCCTCGTATATACCGCATACATAATTGGAGGTAACTTGATGAGATGATGTTGTCATTCATGAGGTTCTTGATAGAGGTTGTCTTGAGGTGGTTGAATTACTCTTTAGTAAGAGATATGCTTATGGATTGGGCGAACGGTTCATTAGCATACCAAGGGTCAAACCAGAATTCAGTGTGTTCTCCATTGCCCACTATCAAGATGCACCATTAGTCAACACCACAGGACATTTGAGAATCGACTTCCATCCCCATGGGTTGGCTGCATCAATGCCTCATTTTCCTCCCTCGAGACACTTGCCTTCAACACTCTGATCCATTGAGATCTATCGATCTCTTCACTGGTGAAGGGGAATTGAAAATATTGCTGAGCTTCATCATGTATGCTCTGCATGGATGTGTATTGTGAGTCATCTTCTCGAACCAACACAGAGATATTGTATATGCCAAATTTTCGTTTAAACTTCAGGTGGTAGTATGCGGTGTTCCTATTCCCATCTCGTAACCACCGGCTATGACATTTTTGCCGCAGATGCTTCGCTCAATATCTCTTTCCTTGAGTTGATCACAATCTTTTTCATCAAAGAAGACATCCTCTCTGTGTTAGTTATTCCAGCTTATGCTACTATATAGCACCTGAAATGTCGGCCACTATGCTTTTATTCCAGTCAATCAACTACCTTTTAAGTTCCCTCAGCTTCTTAACCACTTTATACATACACAGCTGAACCTCTGTAAAGTTGCAGCAACAAGCCAATGTGGTTGGATAGAGTGTGCAGCAGTCTTAACCCATGATGATGGAAAAATCCCATCTCCAGTCAATCCTGCTTGCTATAAATCTAGAGCAAGACTATCTATTCAATCAAGTATATAGGAGCTGATGGTTGGAAATTCAAGGATGAAGTCGTTGAATTCAGACTCTGTTACCTTGTTCCCCAAGTCTCAGGATGAAGTCGTTGAACTCGGGACTCTGTTACCGTGTTCCCCAAGTCGTTCTTCATGGATCTTTGTCACCAATCAGATCTTCCCTCTAATGGCTTTTTAATTGTCGATGTTGTATGTAATTCTTGCAAGTCCCAGATATGTTTATTATGATGAGATAGTAAAATGTTGATCCGAAGCATTGACTACCTCGATCTATCACTTTTCTACCTTAATTCGAGCAATTGAAACATGATCAAAATTGCCCAACATGCTTCTGAAGCCACGTATGCACGTCCCTCTAATTGAACTCGCCACCTGTGTCTTGTGAGTCAAAAGGACAAGGACCCTGCCTGGCGAGGTAACGCTCTGGGTGAAAAATCAAAAAGTTGGACATGATAATTAATTCAAATAGCCATGCTTTTCACTGGAATAAAAGTTGTAATTGAAAAAGCTGATTTTCACCGGCAAATCCCAACAGAATATTAAAAATTAATAAAGTAAATCACAGCATATGCATGCTTAAACTATCTGAGTTTGGAACAACTATTTCTTATTTTTAACCTTTTAGAAACTAAGGAAAAAATTTTGTTGAAGGTCTCACAAGATTTCTTGCTAAAAGTGTTTGAATGAATTTTATATATATATATATTCTGTCCCATATAATATACATGTGTGATACATGTATACTCATCTATTTCTTCTACCTTGAAGTAGCATTAATGTTATTTAAAAAATTATAAAAGTGTTTAAAATAATATAAAAGATAATCTTATTATACTCATAATCAAAGGAATGCATGAATATAGTTGTCTATAACATTCCTTACAAAGTAGGGACTTCATATTACGGTGGACGTAAATATTTATGTAAGAGAAAAGGTTATTGTACTGCTCGAAGACATTTTGGTCATATCAAGAGAGTAGCTTCTAACAGCTGATCACCTTCAGCCCCAAACCCACTAGGTTAGCTTACTACCGGGCATGACAGCTATACCCATGGGGTGCTGGTGTAACCTGTAGGTGGTGCCTTGCGTTACTCGCTCCCACATCGTGGTGCCTTAATCTGAATAACTTAATTCATGTCACAAGGCCTCCTCCGCATAGTATGTTACCTTTATCTTATCTATCCATATTTACGGACGGCAAAATGAATTAAGAGATCATGAATCACTCGATTGGTTATCGAACACGTGATGATGAATCTCAGAATTAGTTATCAGGTCAACTTTAATGATATGAATCTGTAGAAAATTATAACTGCTAATTTTCAATGTTATATAATATATATTAAAATTCAGCCATGGAGCCCAAAACAAATAACCAAACCGACTGAAGTCTATACAATTCAGTTTTCAACTATAGAGATAATCCAGTTTTTGGTTAATTTGGTTTGGTTCGGATTTCAAAACCAACCGACCCATGTATTTGCGGCAAAATCTGTATTCTCCTTTGCTGATTATCCCAATAGCTCAGAACATATTGAGCTAACTTTTAGACAGTAAAGATAGAAGAATCATCGGTAAGCAAAAACCTTCCTCTTAATACATTTCAGTAAATTTTGCAGGCAATTATAATCATGCCAATAACTGTGATCCTGATAGTTAGCTGGAGACAAAAATAGAGTAAAAAATTTGGAATTGCCTTTTACATGCATATCCTCCCTCAGGTAATTAATCAAACTTGAACAGGGACTGCTAACCTAGCTAAGCAGCTTCCCACCCCCACCCCAAAACCTTCTCTCTCTCTCTTATGTGTGTGTGCACCTTAGGTTGGTTAATTTACAGTAAAACATTTGTCATTAAGGTGAACATTTACCAAAACTCCAGCGCCATGAGAAAGGGGCAGAATCCACATTAAAAACGTACGAGATGCAACATTAGAGAAAGCATATGAAAAGCTAAATAAAATTGGAGATGGATCCATTTGAGTACCTCATTATTATACATAGACCATCTACCGCATACGTATCCTTATAAAAGAGACTAAGAGCCAAAACATGATCTACCATACACATCAGCTTCATTTATTATCATATCAGTGAAGATCACATGCTTCCTCCTCTAAATTCATTTACATCAGATATGGAACAAAATTCCCTCTCCAAAATTCACACCCTCGGTCACATGGCTAAGCAGTTCCTCATGGTTTTCTATTCGATACATACTTGTGAAAAATAAGCATGAGATAAAGTTAAAACAAAAATACCATGCTTCCTTTTATTACACTTCAGTAGGTCCCTGAGCTGCAAAAACTGTACAGCTAGATGCACTGCTGAGCACCAAAGTTTATCCTCAAGATTTGGCAACCACGACCAATTTATTTACTTTTCAAATTCACATACGAAATGATTCGCTTCCCATAAGGGATATTCTTGAGTGCTGGAAGGTGAGGTTTTATAGCATCTACAAAAGCTGCATGCACGGCCTCGCGCTGGACAAGATGAGCATAGAGTTATGGGTGAATCATAGAAAAGATGAATCTTCGTAGAAACATGAATATATAAGAGATTTTGATAGATAGAACCTTGGAACTGGCCAATGCTGACTGAACAACATAGTTGGCAAAACGACCCTGCAGGAGTTGGTCCAGGTGGGGATCATTCATAAGCTCTTCAATTATATGTGCGCGCCATTCCTCTGGTGCTGATCTTAAGCATTTCTCGACGACATTACTGCTGCACTTTTGTGTAGACAAGTGAACAAAGTGGCCCTTTAGATGATCTATCAGAGCTGGTGTTGCCCATTGAAGTTTTTCACACACATATTGCACCACATAGTTCCTGCAGAGAGGTTAGAGCAAGTTTATAATGGTTGATGCAAGCCAAATTTAATGTATGGGAAGTTAATTAACATTATTACTTCTACCAAAGGGTAAACTAAGCAGGCTCAAAAGTAAATAGACAGAAAAATATGCTATCATTTCATACCCAAAAGGATCCTGTGATAGAAGCAATGCATTTTGAGCAATTTTATCAACCAACTTCAGCCTTGGTTCACCATCTGAAAACTGGAGGCATTTTTGGAGCACGCAACATCCATGACGATGAGTAGCAATGTCAACACAATGGGTGACCACGGCATTGAAAAGGAACTGCCATTATATATTTCATGCCACGTCTTAGTATAAATACAGTTATATTCGTACATTCAATATCATGAATTCACAAGAAAGAAAATATATAAAAGAAATCTCAGGATAACAAATCCAAGGTAGTTCAAAAGCAAAAAGGCAACATTATGCATCTTTATCTTTATGAATAGAGGTCAGAGAAGTTCCAGAAATATCCTTTTATTGAGGAGAATGACATATAGTGCTCCCTTTCTTTTTTTTTGTACTTCTAATATAGGTTGATAACACTCGGATGAGGACCCACAATGTTGATACTAGGAATATCTAGCACCAATATCTCATATCACCTTCTATTCACTGAGATAAGAGAGTTTTCTTTCATAACTAAGAGTATTTGATGTTTATATTTTATGAAGCATGACGCATTCCTTCGGTCAAGTGCTGAGCACATCGAAGGTAAACCCCACTCGAATGGGCCATGTACAAAGTCAAGAGTTGCCTGAAGGACCTATGATCCGATTTAGGGCTAGGGCTCAGTAATTCTAGTTTTAGTGGATCCGTTTTGATGCTTAAATAGATCCATTAAAATTCGTATTGAGGTTTAGGGTGCCTATTTTGAACTTTAAAATGCACTCATTTCACCTTTTTGTTTTATTGGTTAAGTGAGAGGTGGACTGTTTAGTCATCATTATACTGCATAAAACATTATTTATTTGATTGGTTAAGCTGGGAGGCCTGTTTCCTGCATAAATACCCATTTTTTGAATGAAAAAGCACTTGTTTGGATTGCATCAAAGAAAGTTACGAATTTCTTCTTCTTTTATCTGGGCCTTCAAGCTTAAGTGGTGAGTTTCTTGCTTCCTCTCCTTATCAACAGTCCTTGTTGTAGCGGATTTGAAGCTGATTAGTATTTTTCCCTCCATTTCTTGGTCCTCATCAAACCCATTTACTAAGGAATCTCATTTCAAGGTGAAGCAAGCACAATATTTGGTGCTTTTATTGAGATCTCATCTCAAAATTTGTCATTGTGTTTGGTGCTTTCATTGAGATCTCATCTCAAAAACCATCATTGTGCTTGTTGGTACACATTTTGATACAATGAGTGCCTTAAATAACAACAATGACTGCAATATCGACTCAGATGCCTTTCTTTCTTGCCCCCGAAGAGTATCTTTCGATCATGCCAGATTGCTTACTATAGAAAGAAGACCGAAAGAGAATGTTGCTCAAATGAGACCGCTAAAGCAAATGATGATACAACTGAGTACCAATGCACATATTCAATTGGGTGAACCGTTCTAACATCCATCTTATTCCAACTCGCCCATTACAAATTTAGATGACGAAATAAAAGCAGAAGAAGTCATATCACCGATATATAATAAGCGAGCAGATTTAAGGGTAGTGTGAAATGAATCAATACCACATACAAACTTAACATTCCAAATTTTAAAGGATCAAGCTTACCCGAGGAGTATTTAGAATGGGTACAGATGGTAGATAAGATCTATGAGTTTTATATTTATTATGAAAAGAAGAAGGTTAAGATTGTCGCAATGAAGTTTATAAAATATGCGAACTTATGGAAGAACACCAAAGACCAGTAATGGGGAATGGTGAAAAAGATGTTAGAAGCTGAAGACTTATGAAAAGATTAATGAGCAAAAGATTCATGCCAGAGTATTATAGGCAAGAGTTCTATTTATGCCTATAAAATCTGAGACAAGAAGGAATGTCTGTAGAGGATTATATTAAAGACTTTAGAATGCTCAGATTGAGGTGTGAACTATACGAGCCTAAAGAACAATTCATAGCCTTCTTGAGCATGTAGGAGGTTAAGGACCTCCGAAACAGGTTGCCCCAGTGGGGTCTACTCCCGTTTTTCAAAAGTAATTTGCAACTTTTTTTCTTTTTTGTTTTCAAAATTTTTGGAAATGCTCTCCGGGCTTGGATCCACTCGGACGTTGGCAACTTTTTGGGGTTTTGCCCCTTTGTCCATTGTGGGTAACCCGTAAGTTCCGGGTTTTTCCAAGTGTGACTTTTGCAAAACGTTTCCTTTCCACAGGTGATCGTAGACTCCCTTTTTCAGATTTGTTTCAAAGAGGGAGGCTTTCTTGATCAACTTATGAAAAGTCGATATTTCATGTAAAGAGAAGAGTTTTCAATTCGTGTACATCCTCGTTCTGAAATCGGCTCTCTTACTTGTCCTAGGAGAGACCTCCATCGAACGATGAATGCGTGTACATCCTCGTTCGCGGCTTGCTTTGTATCCCTCAAAGTGTTTAAAGTCGGCGTTACTTCCACATTATGTGAAAACCTTTGCATAAAACAGTTCGCTAACTCTTCAAAAGTTGCGAACTGGCTTAAATCGTAGGAAGCAAGCCATTTTGAAGCAATTCCTTTGAGGGAAAGGGGAAACCAATATATCCACTTCATTGAATCCTTCTTCTTTTTGTAGGCTCGACAGGAAAAGAGTTGCAAGTGGAATCTAGGATCCCCCGTGCCATCATACCGATGAAAGTTCGGTATCTCATTGTCACTGTCTGTTTCGTAATTCAAGGGAAGGAAATCAGACAGGGCATATGTTCTCTTTTTTTTATTTTGCCATTTTAGTAGCTGCTGTAGGGCTTTTCGGTTCTTGTGAGTGAAGGACTCGTGATATTGGTTTCCCTTCATAGCGGAGGTTTCTTTGGGTTTTCTAGTCTTGTCGAATTTCTTCTTGGCTTTGGTCGGTTCACCATGTGACGAACAGGAATCAGTTGCCTCTACCTCTTGGCTAAGTGCACCAATTTTTGCCTCAAAGTCTTTTCGCAAGTCCTCTATCTCTTCTCTCCTGTTTTTGAAATTGGTTTTCGAAAGTCTTTTGGAGTGAGAACTTGATGTGCGGGAGACATGGCTGGACACTTCATTGGAGTCTGAACTCGACATGACTCCGATGCTTTGTTTTAAAAACCAACTATGCAATGCAAAAAGGCAAAGAGTTAAATACTTTCCTTGGAAAGTTTTTCAAGAGGTTTGTTTGTTTTGATCTATTTTCTCAAGACCCGAGTCCAACCAGGCGTGCCAAACTTGTGGAATCTCGTTTTTTGAAGATTGTATTGACTATAAAGAGATCAAATGACATAGCAAAATTTAAAATCTCCCTACCTTCCTCGTTTATATCCCCAAAACCAAAGTTTCCATGAATCCCTTTATATCCTAATGCCTCTTTACCGACATGTCCATTTAAATCTCCTCCTAAACAAATCATCTCCCTTTGTGGAATCTTTTGAAACACCTTATCTAACTCTTCCCAAAAAACTGTCAATTCCTTTGAGGGAAAGGGGAAACCAATATATCCACTTCATTGAATCCTTCTTCTTTTTGTAGGCTCGACAGGAAAAGAGTTGCAAGTGGAATCTAGGATCCCCCGTGCCATCATACCGATGAAAGTTCGGTATCTCATTGTCACTGTCTGTTTCGTAATTCAAGGGAAGGAAATCAGACAGGGCATATGTTCTCTTTTTTTTATTTTGCCATTTTAGTAGCTGCTGTAGGGCTTTTCGGTTCTTGTGAGTGAAGGACTCGTGATATTGGTTTCCCTTCATAGCGGAGGTTTCTTTGGGTTTTCTAGTCTTGTCGAATTTCTTCTTGGCTTTGGTCGGTTCACCATGTGACGAACAGGAATCAGTTGCCTCTACCTCTTGGCTAAGTGCACCAATTTTTGCCTCAAAGTCTTTTCGCAAGTCCTCTATCTCTTCTCTCCTGTTTTTGAAATTGGTTTTCGAAAGTCTTTTGGAGTGAGAACTTGATGTGCGGGAGACATGGCTGGACACTTCATTGGAGTCTGAACTCGACATGACTCCGATGCTTTGTTTTAAAAACCAACTATGCAATGCAAAAAGGCAAAGAGTTAAATACTTTCCTTGGAAAGTTTTTCAAGAGGTTTGTTTGTTTTGATCTATTTTCTCAAGACCCGAGTCCAACCAGGCGTGCCAAACTTGTGGAATCTCGTTTTTTGAAGATTGTATTGACTATAAAGAGATCAAATGACATAGCAAAATTTAAAATCTCCCTACCTTCCTCGTTTATATCCCCAAAACCAAAGTTTCCATGAATCCCTTTATATCCTAATGCCTCTTTACCGACATGTCCATTTAAATCTCCTCCTAAACAAATCATCTCCCTTTGTGGAATCTTTTGAAACACCTTATCTAACTCTTCCCAAAAAACTGTCTTTATACTATCTTCTAGTCGTACTTGGGGTGCGTAAGCACAAACTATATTCAAAACCTCTTCTCCTAACACTAATTTTAACGTCATGATTCAGTCACCATATCGTTGTATGTCTACTACACTCTCCTTTAAATCTTTATTTATGATAATACCAACTCCATTTCGAGCCTTTTCTTTACCTGAGTACCATAATTTAAAACCTGTATCCTCTATCTCCTTCGCTTTTTCTCCAACCCATTTTGTCTCTTGTAAACATAGAATATGAATCTTTCTCCGAATCATAGTATCTACCACCTCCATTAACTTACCCGATAATGTTCCGATATTCCAAGAACCAATACGAATCTTATTATTTAGGGTAATGTCATACATTATTAAAATATTTCTTGAGGGAGATTCCTGTTTGAAGATTGTATGGCGGTCAATCACGACATGGCTTTTATAATGTTGGCCTATTTAGTTGTTAAAATCACCTAAACACGAGCCAAACGATATTCAGTTAAGAATCATTGCTGAGTAAACCATGTTTTGGCAAAATGTGGAACTTTGCGACGTGGCCTACTTTGCCAATGCAGGATAGGCCTGTAAATATTCGTCAATGAACGAAGGTTGATGTTGCACGAATCAAGATCACCAAGTCGACAAGAGTCAAATGGCATTCAATCTCGAATGCCGATCTTTAAGAATAACAAACAAGAGCGAAAGCGCATACAAAACAAGTCAAAAAGCAGTACTAGACTGCATAAGTTTATTGATGAGATAGTGTCTTATTTATAGACATTACAAGCAAGTGAAAAAGAGAGCAAAAGAGGCCAAGTAATGGGCTAGTGCTGGCCGTTAGGGGTGCTCCCAACGGCTAGTAGCCGTTGGGGTCCACCCAACGGCTAGTAGCCGTTGGGGACCCCAAGTGGCTGGCCCTGACCCTTCTTCCATCATGGCACGGGCCCTAAGGGCCCGTGCACCCTATTATATTAACACCCCCCCTCAAACTTACGGGGTATACACTAAAAGTTTGTCTAGTAAAAACTGAAATCGAGAAGTTGAAAGAGATTTGGTGAAGAAGTCTGCATCTCAGATGTGACATAACAAAGTGAGATCTTATTTAGACACTTTTCACGAACAAAGTGGCAGTCCATCTCGATATGCTTTGTCCTCTCATGAAAAGTGTTGATGGAGGCAATGTACATGGCGCTTTTGTTGTCACAATACATGATGGTTGGGTGTTAGTACATTGACTCCCATGTCTGCTAGAAGGGTTATGATCCAAGAAATCTCCATCACAGCTGTAGCCATGACTCAATATTCAGCTTTTGTGGATGAGAGAGACACCTTCTGTTGTTTTTTTGCACTTCCAGGAAACAAGAGATTCACCTAAAAACACAAAAAAATCAATCGTAGAGTGTCTATTGTTGACATCTCCATCCCAATCAACATCAGTGTATACGGACAAATCAAAAGATGAAAAGGAAGTTAAGGGGACCCCCTTGTGGGTAATGTTTCTAATATATCGAATGATGCGCAAGACAACACTCATATAAACAGAGGTGGGTGCCTGTTGAAATTGGCTTGCTATATGTACTGCATGAGAAATATCTGGTCTAGTAATGGTGAGATAAGTGAGTGCACCTATGAGCTGTTGATAAGGAGTGGGATCCTCCAATTTCTCACCATCATCAATGGATCGTAGTTTGGTGCCTAGGATTTTCGGTGTGTCAAAAACCTTAGTATCTGTAATACCAGACCTTTCAATAATATCGTTAGCAAACTTGGTTTGAGACATAAAGTATCCACAATTATTTTTTGTTATCTCAATACCTAAAAAGTAATTCAGCAAGCCCAAGTCTTTCATATCAAATTCGTGATGAAGATTGAGTTTAACTTCAGCAATTCCCACTTCATCACTTCCTTTGAAGATCATGTCATCCACATACAAAAGCAAGATAACAATATCAGGTTATTCTTGGGCATAACCTTTAGCAACTAGTTTAGCCTTGTATCTCTCAATGTGACCATTGCTGTGAGTTTTGATTTTATATACCCATCGACATCCAGTGACTTTCTTATCTTTTGGTATGGGTGCAACTATCCATGTTTGAGCCTTGTCTAGGGCGTTGAGTTCATCTTTCATAGCATCTTCCCATTCTGGAATACCTTTAGCTTGATGATAGAACCTAGGTTCCTTGACGAAGGGTGGCAATCAAATTTCTTCGTTGTGGCTCAAAAGATTCATAGAACACAAATCGTTGAGGTCTTGAAACCCTGGGTTCTAATCTTGTAATATCAGGTTCTATGTGGACATCATTGGTTTCTCTAAGTCGTCTTGTATAATGTGAGGGGAAGGGTTTGACAATTGACCGAGTATCAACAGTGGTGTGTGAAGTGTCATTGTCTTCAACATGATCTTCTTGAATGTCTTAATGATCTACTGAGTCACAATCATTATCTTCTTCTAGCTCAAAAACATCTTGAGGAATGAAAGGTTCAGAATTTTCCAAAGATTTGGACTCATAATAAATATCATTCTAAAAAAAATTTACATCCTTGGACACATACAATTTGTCTTTTATGGGAGCAAAACACCTATACCCCTTCTTGTCAATGCCATAACCAAGAAAGACACATTCAATAGTTCTAGGTGACAATTTGTCAATCTTGTCTATATACACAAAACATCTACATCCAAAAACCCTAAGTCGTTTATAATATGGAGAGATGTTAGTACAATTTTTCGAAAGGTGAAGTATTTTCAAGGTTAGATAAAGGCATTCTATTTATAAGGTATACTGCGGTAAGAGTAGTTTCGACCCATAAGAATTTAGGAACCTTACTAGCAATTAGCATAGTTCTACAAATTTCAATAATATGCCTATGTTTTCTTTCCACTAGACCATTTTGTTGAAGTGTTTTAGTGCATGATTTTTTATAAACAATACCATTAGTTTTAATAAATTTGTGAAATTCATTAGACATGTACTCTCCTCCCGAATCGGATCTAAAGATTTTAATGGTTGCTCCAAATTGGTTTTTGATCATATTACAAAATACTACAAATTTTTCAAATACTTAGGATTTGTGTTTTAAGAGATATATCCATGTAAAACGAGTAAAGTCATCCACAAAAATCACATAGTATTGCAATCCTCCTTTAAAAACAACGGGCGTGGGACTCCAAACATCCGAATGTATTAGATCAAAAACTTTTTTTGGTACATAGTTTCTTTCTCCAAAAGGAAAGATGATGCATTTTTCCAAGAATACAATCTTTACATTCAAAATTTTTCTCTCTAATGCTTTTCATCAAAGGAATATTACATAATTTTTTAGAGTCCTAAGTGTCCAAGTCTTTTATGCCAAAGTATAGCATCTTGGGTTATGTTACAAAAACCGGAATTTGGCATAACAAGATAGTCCATTTTGTATAGTCCACTTTCTCAATGGCCTTGACCAATCACCTTCTTCGATAGGTGATCCTGCACCACACAATGTTTGGATGAGAAAGTGACTATACAATTGTTATCACATATTTGAGCAACCGAAAGTAGATTTAAATTAAGTTTAGGTATAAAACTTACATTTTGAATTTTAAAGTTTTGTTTTTCAAGGTTTCCTAATTTTTTGATTTGGAGTTTTGTTTCATCGGCCGTAAATGCATGCTTTCCAATGGTTTCACAAGAATTAATCAAAGAATCTTCACTATGTATCATATGAAAGGATGCATCGGAATCTAAAAACCAAGACATACCTTGAGAAGTGGATAGAGCATTCCCGGAGATGCTTGCTCTTTCCTTTTAAGATTTCTTTTATGTATGCTTTGATGTTGTTGGGTAAGACACCCCCTTCTTCTACGGCTCCCGTATTTCCAATTCTTTTCTGAAGTAAAGGACACGTGGTTTTGATGTGTCCATTTTCCTTGCAATAGTCGCAAATAGTGTCTTGTTGGGTCATGGTCCCATGGGCTTCTTTGACATGCCTTCATTGTTCTTTGCATGCGGAGGCTTGTAGGTCTTCAAATTTGCTCCTGGTTTTGATGCGGCAAACACGGCTTCCTTAGCCACATTCATGTTCTTCAATCTTGTTTCCTCCATAACAAGATCGGCCAAAAAGGAATCCCGTCTAGGTCTAGGTTTTCTATATATAAGGTTTGATCTAATATTTTCAAATTCATCTCTCAACTCACGCATAAACAAAAAAAAGTATTGGTTGTCTAGAAATTCATCTAATTTGTGAAGATTTTCAAATTTGTCAAAACTTCTCAATTGAGTCCATAATTCCGAAAATTCATTATGGTAGTCTCCAATGCTTAGGTTCCCTTGTTTAAGCATTACCATTCTTTCCGTTAAATCAATTTAAAAAACAAAGTCATCTTAAGAATGAAGTTTTTTCAAACATTCTCAAGTTTCAAAAGCGTTTTCAAATGCACTAATCCTATTTCTAAGCTTTTCATCCACATTTTGGCAAATAATCCATGTGATTTTTGCGTTCATTTTTTCCCACAATTTTAAATCTAACTTGTATTTTTCATGGGCTTTGACGATTTCATCATCGTCTAAATCATCAATGTTCAAAATTGGTTCATTTATGGTTCCATCGATGTAATCCCAAAAATCCTTTGACAAAAAATACTTTTTCATGGTCCTAGCCCAACGTTGGTAGCATTTCGGGTCTAGGATACATCTAAACGACTCGTTTTTACCTTCTATTTTGCAAAAATCACAAATTATGAATTAACCTCAAGTTTAGTAAAATTCTTCAAATTTCGCATCGATGGCACGCTTCCTAATGCACCCGATTTCTTCAATCCGAGGCTCTGATACCATGTAAATATTCGTCAATGAACGGTTGATGTTGGACGAATCAAGATCATCAAGTCGCCAAGAGTCAAATGGCATTCAATCCCGAATGCCGATCTTCAAGAATAACAAACAAGAGCGGAGCGCATACAAAATAAGTCAAAACGCAGTGCAAGACTGCATAAGTTTATTGATGAGATAGTGTCTTATTTATAGACATTACAAGCAAGTGAAAAAGAGAGAAAAAGAGGCCAAGTAATGGGCTAGTGCTAGTGACCAGGGCCAGTATGGCCCTGGCCCTTCTTCCATCATGGCACGGGCCCTAAGGGCCCATGCACCCTATTACATTAACAAGGCCATAAGACAACATTAAAATCGTTGGACCATTTAAACTAGATAATAAGGTTTTATTTTTCTTAGCATCTACTTAAAGATGCAGGTGCTCATATCTGTGCCTAAACGTCATTTTCCACAAAGATACTGCATAACGGGCCACCCAACTAGAGCTACTACTATGCCATATTTAGATCATTGATACAAAACCCAAAAATTGTACCCATTGCTTTTACATGAACTGATCTTCAACATGAGAGGCCTACAAAGGCTAACAGTAATCAAGGCAAGCGTGAAACAGAACCGTCCAGTGTTGTAAACAAGAAGGGGGAAAGATGTAAACAAAGAAAATCTGGAGAAAAGAAAACACCACCCAAAAACAATGAAACTTAAAAATGAAATACAAAATCATATTAAGCTACTGGTGGTCAAATTGTTTTATGGGAAGTCCAACACCGAGCTGAGTACAGAGATATTAGTGACACTGTGACAGAACTACACGATCAAGAATGTCTACAAATATATCAAGAGAAGGTTGGGTGGAAAAAAAACTGTGTAGCCAAAACACACAGTGTTTGCGAATAGGAAGAAACCAAAAACTACGTAGGTCATACAGTTTCGCTCATTTGGTTAACAGCACTGTGAAAAGTCCAACCAGAGTGTCAATGTAAGGGAAAGTTTCAGCAAATATACCTCATTGTATTTGCTATCTAAGCACTGCAAGCAATGTTGTATGACATGATTGCCATTTAAATCCTTTGTTAACTTCACTGCACCATGCTTAAGGGATGACACAACCATAGTGATTTCTTCCGGAGTCTTGAGAGTGTTGATAATTTTCTGCACAGATCGAGTCCTAAAGTTGAAGCAGGAGAATGGGAATTAATCAGTAAATATGAAAAAAGATGTCAAAGTAATATAAATTTCATAAGTATTTGATTCAGAGAACATACCCATGCATGTTGCAGGAGACCTCAACAAGGTCCCCAGGATTTTTCGTGATGATATAAAGTAGCTGCATCCTTTGGTTCTCATTACATACATCCAAGAGCTTTTGAACTAGATAATTCCCAAAAGGATCTTTCATGAGGTCAACTATGTCATCTATGATCTCAACAAATATCTTCTTAACATCATCGGCAGTGCCATTGACACATTTGTTCTGCAAGAAACGGCAAGCATTCTGATCCTTTGCAAGAGCAAATATCTTTCCTTCAATTTCATCCAGTGAAGTACATTTCAGGTGATGCCTTGATCTTGGAGAAAGCCCCTCCAATTTATCAGGTAAAGACCCTCCAGAGTTTTGGCCACCTAGTAGAGGTGATTCTGTGCTAAGAATTGATGGATGATGGTTGCAGTAGCCATTCGAGAAAACCCTCCCATTACAATTGGCATGGGCAAGAGGCGCAGCATTATTTGATAAAATGGAGCTGGACTTCAAGCTCCTCAATGAGTTTAGACCATGCGATCTAGTTAATATCTTTTCTGGGAAAATCTGCTTGCCCTCTTTCTCAAATGAAGAGCTATGTGAAGAGCATGACCATGCACTTCCCGCTGTATGGCTATGCTCATGAACAAAAGGGCAGCTATCTCCCCTGCTACAGGAACCCTGAGCATAGTACCCGCACAGGCTACCACCCAATGATATGATATTTGATTGGCTTAATCCTTGAGGGATCACATTCCTGTTCCAATATAAAGCTTCATTGAAATGTTGAGCATGAGAAACAGGGATATCATAGCAAACTTGACTGGAGTTTCTCACAAGAGAGCCAACAAATCCATTAGTGGAAGGTCGAAGTTGATTGTGAGCCATATTACTCTGATTCCGAAGATGGTGCAAGTGAACAAAATGTTGCGGCATTGCCCTGTGCCTATCCTCATCCATATGCTGCCATAGGACATGAGTGCTGTTCAAATCTTGCACAGGCATAGAATTTAGATGTCCATATTGTTGCGGCTGCAAAAATTGGGAACATTGAGAATCCAAGTAACACTGTTGTTGATATGTATTAATTGGGAACTCCACTTCAGAAACAGGTCCACTGGAAGGTACCTGAAATGCTTGAATTCCGGCATTTAATTGCATTGGCCTTGGTGACATGGGAAGGCAGTTATGCTGTGTTACTAAAGTAGTCAGATATTCATCAAGGGTATGGTTCTTTGCATCGGTAGTGTTAGCATTGAAAACCATAGCACTGTCCTCCCTGTTTGCTTCAATGTGCTGCTCATTCACCATTCCCCGGGCATAAGAAGTTGCAAAATTCCGAGAGCTTACTCTATTGAGTGAATGAGGAAAGCCAGACCGAGGGAATCCCTTGTGATGTACAGGTGATTCTGACATTAGATCAATATTGCTTCCAGATTTGAAGCTCAAGTAAGCAAATGCAGGTGTCAAGGATCGATCATCTGATAAATTGGACTTCAAACGGATGCAACTTGCCTCCTGATCAGGGATTTGATTTGGCCCCTTGAATTCCTTTTTGACAGTATTATTGCGGCCATTCAAACTGCCTTCCTTCTGCATTATGTGGTTATATACATCCTTCACATTCAAGCAGTTGTACAAGGATGGAACAGAGCTGGATGAGATAGGTGAACCGGGAACAGATGATATAGATACATCATTAACACCAAATTTTTGTGATTGTGAACCACCGTAGAAGTTAGTAAGACCATTACAGTTGCTGGTTTTACCCATAGTTTGTTCACTCAGATCTGCTGAAGCCAATTTTGAAGGCAAATTCATAATGCTGGACTCCCTGCACTGAATATTTCCCGCAGAAGTAGCGTTTGGAATCTCCCACAAAAGCATCTCGAATTCCTCAGCATCCTGCTCATTAACACCCTTCATCTTCTACATAAAAAAGAGTAAAAGACGTCCTTCAATGAATGTGCAAAGCCAGCTCTACCAATCCCCAATGCAGATAGAAGTTAAGCCTTAAACTCATAAATCTAAAGATCTTCTTGAAATCCGTAAAAATTTTGATCTCCTCCGTTTATCAAATCATAGATTAATCAGAAGGATGAAATACTCTTCCGCAGACTCCCACTGTAAGAAAACAAACAAAGATATCCAGAACCATCTCAGGAATGCATGCCAAACTCACAAGCAGTAATAGAAAACATGTTCATAAATACAACAATTATTCATTAGAAACGGCTCATGTGGACGAGAAAAATCATCAAAACATTATCAGAATCATCGGTAAAGCAATTCACGCCAACACAATGGAAGAATCAATGAGCAAGAAAAGGCCAGAGACCCCAGAATCAATCATCTATAATTTGATTTATTTCTACGACCAGTACTCGTGAAAAACAACAAAAGTTAACACTACCGAGTCGACGAATTACCGTCTAAACGAAGGACAAATCTCAAACCCCCAAAAAAACGATCACCATCGTCAAGAACGAGGAGAAAAACCCAACCGGCAAAAGGAAAAGCACGAAAGAAAAGAGAAACTTGATTGAAAAAGACCATCAGAAGCAACGCCAACGATACCATGGATTCAAAACAAAGCCAATAAAGAGAAAAGCAGGAAACGAATGCGCTTTATATAACTTACCACTATTAGTACTAGCATTAGGTAACCATTACCACGGCGTCCCGCAGGTATTGAACTAACACACCACACAGAAGTCAGAGAGAGAGAGGGAGTCAAGGTTTTTGTGTGATACAATGAAAAACGCAAAGGCAATGAACGGGTGTGATAGGTGACAATGTCATGAGAAGAGCGGCGTGTCAGACGAGGGAGAGGGTTCAGAGAGAGAGAGAGAGAGAGAGAAAGCATGCATGCCAAATTAATATGCTATTTTCATGTTAATCTTTTAGTTTTAATTGTTTATCTATTCTTCGAGGTAGATATGCTCAGGAAAGGCAACGACCAATTTTATCATTTGTTACCAAATGCTTAAACAATTTACCAGCGCTAAAGAAAAGGTTAAACGGGATAGGGACTCGTCTTAGACTCTTAGTCGGCAAGAGTCAAAGAGATTCAGCAACTAATTTATAATCTAAACTACTAACTAATTACTTTTGTTTGGCTGATCCAAGTGGTTTGGCGCCAGTTTCCCATCAGCAAGTTCTCGGGTTCAAGTCTTCGGAGAGCTTTTACTCTCATAGTGAGCCGATCACGCTCGGGCCGGGCTTGTCGGAGTCCGTTTGGGCTTTTGAATTTCCTGTGGTTTAGATAAAAAAGAAAAGTCTTGTTTAAGTTATTATTTCTGCAATTTTTATTTGGAGATAGATAATAAAGGGAAATGTACTAAAAGAGAAAGAACGAACGAGGAAGGTAATCGGCCTTAAAGTGGACAAGCTGCTGGGACCCACATAATAAAAGCCATGCCTCCTGATATTTAAACTGTGAATGTGATGATCATAATTTTTTTTAATTACTGGTAAATTATGGATTGAGTACAACAATGTTTTTTTCACTTAAAAGTTTTAACCTTTTAATGTTTTGGATCTTCTTAAGGTAGGGCTGGCTGGTGAACCATCTGAATTTGTTCATAACGATTAACTCGGTAGCTTGTCGTTAAAGTTTTTTTAGAAAACTCTTAATTTCTTAGTTTCAAATTAACACAATTACTATCTAAACACCCGTTTTACTATTTACACACTTTTTCTTTTGAAAATACCCAAAACTCCTCCGATACCGTGCATGATTCTTGTTTGTATCTTCGAATAATTATTCAAAGATCATTTTCACACACCTGTTTTACTATTCTCACATTTTCACACATCAACGTAACTTGGCCTCTTGGAAGTGGTTTGAGGGAAAAAATTGTAAAGAAAAGAAGGCCACGTTGATTCATGAACGGACATACCGCTTGGTCATTGTATTCATGACAGCCACTTTATACGATAACCACGTCTGCATGAATCTGATATTTTATAAATTATATGTTAGCGCACATTAAGGTATTAGGACTCTCATCGATCGGTTAAATGTAATTAAACATCAACGGCTTCATATATATATATATATATATATATATATATATATATATATATATATATATATATATATATATGTGTGTGTATATATATATATATATATATATATATGTATATATATATATATGTATCTATATATATATGTATATATATATAGAGAGAGAGAGATGAATCCCCATCACAAATCGGAATTTGAATTCTTCGTCAAATGTGTGTGAGATTGCACACATGCATCGGCTATCACAAATTCTATCATGGATATGGAACCCAATCCGATTAAACCGCCAAATTGCTCCGTTGACGTTTGTGTGTCACAAAGATAGATATTTAGATATATTTTTTTTGTTAGAAGGAGAGGCCAAAGCCTAACACACCCACACATGCACCTGTGGGAGTCGAACTCCCCACCACCAGCAACAGCCTTAGGGTGCCCTGCTGATGAGTTAATGCTCTCGGTGCAGATATATTTGTTTCTTTTTTTCTCTTCCAAGAGGCAAACCTTTATTAATCATTTGAAAGATAACAAATAAGTTTTTAATATAACAAACATGTCGGTGCTTATAGGAATACACCTTCAGCCAGTCTTAAGGAATCGTGACGTATAAATAAAATGGAGGAGTTGGATTAGATTTGATTTTATCTGGATCTTGTTAAATCATTACTTGATTCGGATCTGAACCACATAACCTGCTATCGTCCGGATCTAAATGGGAGATGCCTTGATTTAAATACTCGGTTAACATAGCAAGTTTTGAACACCACCGAGGAAATGAGCTCGTTTGGCACCGAGTCTGCCAAAATGGGTAAAACCATGTGCCTAACACATGGTTAGGTCCGGTCTGGTCAAGTCTAATACTGGTGTCAACCAAAATGGTAAAAAGCAGATATGAAGTGTGTGGGTGTGGTGGCGCCATCCATGATCGTCCATCATAGATGGTTAAACGGTAGTCATGAAGAAATATTGTACCCTATTATTCTTGTATATATATATGCATGTATGTTTGGGTATCTATATAGAGACACCCACAACTGTATTTTCTCTATCTGCATTAGAACAAAATACAAATAACAAGCTAGGGTATCATGTCCTTTGTTGAGGGCATCACAGGTCATTTGAAAAACTATCAAAATGTAACAGGTCTTCTAGAAAGTTGTTATATCACTGAATGTAATTCTGAAAGTAGGGGAAATTTAAGCCCGTTACATGACGAATTTACGTTTAACTGGTTCAAGTGTCACCTGCCATGGAATTGCTCTTTCTAACAAATACTAAGAACACACAATATAGAGATAATATGGGCCAGGTCAGGTCGGGTCGGGCCACATTTTATATGCACCCGTGAAGTGCTGGTTCCGCCTACACCAACATATATATAGTTTTCTATTACATATATATAGTTTTCTTTTATATGTACATTTTTTATTACATATATATAAATATAGTATATATAGCTCATATATATGTACATATTGTAGATGTGAAAATTTTACTCCAAAGTCTATGTAGGGACTTGAAATAAGTTTTCAATCTACGTCGTTTGTGCGAGCGTGCCAGCTAGTTTGCTTAAACTAGCAAAGATTTATTTTTTAACTTCGTGTAGCAATTGTGGGGAAGTGAGATTTTTTCGTCTTAGGCTTTTTTAAACCGATGCTCAAGGGTTAGCCTAGACGCTTTGAGGATTGATTTGAACAAGGTGTGTGTTTCCAGAAATCACTTTTGAATCAACCAAAATGTGCACATGGCCTATGAAAGGAAAAATTTTCACAGTTCTGAAAAATAAAAATTGATTTTATTTTCAAAACTTGTTTTCGGATTTTTCTGAATAGTTTCAAAATCTCCAAAATTCATGAAAATTTCACAGTGAGAAAATACGAATATGAAGATTTTAGAACTATTTTTATTCTATTTTTTTGTATTGTGATTATGCATAATTAAATCAAGAATGTACCTCTGCTCACACATTCAGAACTGATCTATTACACAAATACAAAGGTTTAAAGAAACATTTGTATCCCGGTACACATAACTCAGATCTTTATAAACTTAGTCTTGTTGGAAAGTTATGGATGTCAGCTTTCCAATAAAATAAGTTTTACTAAAATTGGTTCATTATAGACAAAGTTATGGGATGATTACCAAAGCTTTGTTGTAGGAAATATAGGTTTGACAAATTTGACTATAGATTTTTTTATCTTCCCCAATTTTAATTACATGGCTGTACAACCCTAAAATTCATGAAAAATTTATTATATATGGGTTATATGTGAGAATTCGGTGTACAAAATTTCAAATCATTTGGAGCAAAGATAAAGAAATGAAAAATAAAATATCAAACATATGCAGGATGCTGAAAACATATTTTTGTGTTTAAAACATACGTAAATGCATTCGTTTGAAATTAAAATATTAATCATAGTAAATTTAAAGTAAATAACTGAAGAAAAATGAATTAAAATATATTTATAGATTAAGCATAGAGGGTATTAGAAGATATAAGAGAGTATATCATATAGAGAGGTAGGAGAAACTTGAAATCAAACATGTAATAGGCGTGAATGTAAAGGAATGAAATTGACAACATTACTATGCTATTACATCATGGGGGAAACAATTGCTCCTTTAACTCCTTTTAATTGAATGGGAATAATGAGAGATCAAAGTAAATAAAGGATGAGAATTAAACCTTGCAATCGAACCTTGGTGGATGCCGGACGTGGATGAGTTAGGAAGGGATCGACTCCTTCCTTCTCCTCTCCTTTCTCTTCTCTCTCTCTTTCTTTCTCTCTCTTCCTTTGTCTCTCTTGTTGCAGCTCCCTCAATGCTGGAAAACAACCTCCATGGTCCCTTTTTATAGGCCTTAAGGAGAGAAGGCCTAGAGCCTTTCACGGTTTAGATTGGGTGGGTTTTCGTAGCCCCCCTCTTGATCCAATCCTTGGTTGGACCCAAGGCAATCACGTGGGCCTTCTTGATGGTCCCCTTTGGTCAATGCTAGCCAACCCCATATGACTAGGTCGGCCAAGTGACTTGGTTTAGTATGAGGAGGTCAAGTGCCTTTGAATATGATCGGTTAGACTTGATTTGGTGTAGCCGACTGGATGTAAATGGATGTGGTCCAGCTAAGTTCAACTTGGGGCAGCCTTGTACCATATTTGATGGAGTCTTGACTTGGTTGATGTCTTCATTTCCACACATCGACTTGTTCGACTTGATTATAAATCGAGTATTTTAACTTTGACCTTAGGCTATTGATTTGGCCTAGCCTATCTTGGCTTCAACTTCTCTAGCCCGTTTAAGACTAGGTCTTTCATCTTGGTCCACATTTGGTGAATGAGCTCAGTCCTTGTCCCCTTGTTGCTGCTTCGAGATCAGATTGGGATTCTTTGATTCTGTTTTTGGCCCTGAAATGGTGCCTTCTTTCGGGATCTTCGGCGGGTTCCATTCTTATCCTCTTTCGAACCAATCTAAATCATATCTTTGTTTACCTTTTTTAAAACTTGATTTTGAATCTTAAACTTTAAATATCAAAATCTTTGTTTTTGATATTTTATGAAATTCATAGGTCATATTTAAATAATGGATTTTTAAAACCAGCCTACTGTTTCAAAACATGCTTGAATATATATATATATATATATTACAAAACATTTTGGGGTATTTACAGATGCCCCTATTTGGCATTATTCCAAATTTATTTGGATAATGGCAAAAAAGAAAACATCCCTTTTGATTTTACTTCCCAAAACTTGACTTGAGAGTATGAGTTTCCTTTCATTTCATAACATCCACTTTCTCAAATTTTTGTGAAGGAGGGGATCTTAGCCAAAGGGGACTTACACTTAAGCATAACACTAGTCCTAAGATGATCATGCACGACTGACCTTTTGATGGATGTATGCTTGCATCTTGTATGATGTAAATGTAGTGTGTGTTTAGAGACTCACTCGTGAGATGTATGAGCTTGAGGAGAAACCTATGAAGGCCGGCTACCCCAAGTGAGATAATCCCATATTGTTTCTTTTGATGTTTTGAGTTTTCAAAATTTCTTTTCAAATGGGAACTCCTTTTTAGTTTCTATCAAAAGGACTTCCAATTTCTCATATTTCCCCTTACTCGGGTTTCAATACCCACTACTTAGCAAAGATTTTGTAGAAAATTTTGAATGACATTTCAAAATTAAATTTCTCATACAACAAAGTCGAATTCTCAAACAAAATGATATCCAAATAAGTAGGTCCTATTCCTACTCTGGGATTTCAATGAAAAACCTTTTTCCACTATGATAAGTTGTGGGGATTTGGGAAAGAGTTATCACAGTCCATTCTAAAGTGTCTCGTGGTTTAAGGCCAAGAGAATTTTGATGAAAATTTGCTCTTTTGAGCTTTTGGCTTTTCCTTTTCTTTTCTTTCAAAGGAAAGACCTCTATTTTTGAGGTTTTTGTTTTTCCTTCTTCTTTTAAAAGGAAGACCTCTCATGCCATATCCTACCCTTCTCTAAAGTTTTCTCAATGATGTTTATGAGGGTTTTGTTTGTGGCTTTGGCTTGGCCGTTGCCTTGAGGGTAGTAGGGCGATGAGAAGTGTTGAGTAATGCCTTAGGTATTACATAACTTTTTCATCTTTTCATTTTTGAATGGGGTGTCATTATCCGACACTAGGTCTCTTGGAACTCCAAATTGAGCCAAGATATTTTTTTTAATGAATGTCACTACATGTTGTTCTTGGACATTAGCCAAAAAGGTAGCTTCAACCCATTTAGAAAAATATTCGGTGGCTCCTAAGATAAACCTATGTCCATTTGATGCAATTGGTGAAATTGGCCCTATGATATCAAATGCCCACATGGTGAAAGGCTATGGACTCACGATGAAATGCAATGTGGATGATGGAATATGAATGATATTTCCATGCATTTGACATTGATGACACTTCTTAATATGATCATGACAATCTTGCTTCAAAGTAGACCAAAAATAACTAACTCTAAGTATTTTCATTGCCATTATATTTGCATTGACATGACCTCCACATTCTGCTTCATGGAATTCATGCATTGGTCCTAGCCTCATCAAGATCGACACATCTCAAAAAGATGCCGGTAAAACTCTTTTTGTAAAGAACTCTTTCCAAAATCACATATCGGGTTGAAATTTTTTGAATACAAGCTTTATCTTTAAAGGAAGCAAATTCAGAAAATCTTTTATTTTCTAAAAAGTTTTTAATGTCTTGAAACCAAGGTTTTTCCATTGTATTTTAGTCATTTTGGCAAATTTCTAAATCATGAGTGGATGGAGTGGGTAAATATAGGATCTCTAAGGATCGAGTGCCCATGGTAGGGTTGATCCTTAGAGATGACCCTAAAGAGGAGAGAGCATTGGCTATGGTGTTGTCCTCTCTGTCTATGTGAGTGAGTGTGCATGATTTGAAAGAATTGACTAATTGGGTGACCAATTCGTAGTATGGAATGAGTTTTTCATTTTTGACTTGCCAAATTTATGAAACTTGGTTTATAACAAGTATAATCTTCAAAGACTTCAATACATGATGCTCCTAGATTTTTCAAAACTTTTAGGCTTTGTATGAGTGCTTCATATTCAACCATATTATTTGAACATAAAAAATCTAGTCGAAATGCCATTGAGATTTCTCCGTTCTCAGGGGATATGAGGATGATTCCCATGCCTGCCCCTTGTTGATTCTTTGCCCCATCAAAGAATATTTTTCATACTTGGTCTTCATTACAACAATTTGATAAAACATGGTTTTGTAATTCGTTTTGCAAAGATGCCTTCATCAGGCATTTCATTAAATATGGGATATGTATCTTCAAGGGGTAAGTCAGCCACATGATCGGCTAGGGCTTGTCCCTTAATGGAGTTTTGGTGATGAAATTTCATATCATAGTCCATTAAGAGAAGCTGCCATTTACCTAGCCTACCCGTTAGGATAAGTTTTTCAAAAGGTGCTTGATAGGGTTATGTTTAGACACTATCCAAATTTCATGATCTAAGAAATAATGTCTAAACTTTTGGCAAGCCCATACCAAGGCCAAGCATGTTTTCTCTATAGCTTGATAATTTCTTTCATATGCCAATAGAGTTTTCGAAATGTAGTAAATAAAATACTCCTTAAGATTATCATCCTCATATTGAGCAAGTAAAGCACCCAATGCATTCGTATGAATGGAAATATAGAGCATTAAAGGTTTTCCTTGCTTTGGAGGTTTTAAAATTGAAAGATTTACCAAATAAGTTTTCAATCTTTCGAAAGCTTTTTGGCAATCGGAATCCCACTCAAATTTAACCTCTTTTCTCAAAAGTCTATTGAAAGGTTCGCATCTTATTGCTAAGTCTTGGAGTCGACCTTGGAGGCTTCGGATTTGGGTCAAGTTGGAGGGTGGAGGCATGTCTATAATGATTTGACACTTAGAGGGGTCGACCTCTATACCCCTTTGACTAACCATGAACCCTAAGAGTTTTCCTGATTCTACTCTAAAAACATATTTTTGAGGGTTTAGTTTCACTTTAGATAGCCTAAGTCTTTTGAAAACTTTTTGCAAAGATTTTATATGTATGCATCGGGATTTTTATTTTACCAAAAGATCATCCACATATACGTCGAAGAGCTCATAGATTTGATCATGAAAAATAGTAGTAATGGCTCTTTAGTATGTGTCACTAGCATTTTTCAAACCAAAAGGTATAACTCTATAACAGTATGTGCCCCAAGGTGTAGTAAAAGTAGTTTTTGCCTGATCTTTTGGTGCTAGTTTGATTTGGTTATAACCCGAATAACCATTCATGAAAGAAAACATTTTATGATTTATAGTTCTATCCACTATCAAATCAATATTTGGAAGTGGAAAATTATCTTTTGGAGTGACCTTATTCAAATTTCTAAAATCAATGCAAATACGAATTTTCCCATTGGATTTTCGAACTACAACAATATTTGAAAGTCATTCAAAATAAGCAATATGTTTTATAAATCCAGCTTTTAAAAGATCTTCTAAACCTTCTTTTACTTGAGAGTGAACGTCAGGATAAATTTTCTTAAGCTTTTGCTTTACGGGTTTTGCATTTAGTTCTAAGGGTAGATGATGTTCTACAATCCTAGGGTCTAATCCTGGCATGTCTTCATATGTTCATGCAAATACATCTATATAAGATTTAAAAAATGCAATGAATGATGCTCTTTTATGATTATGCAAACAAGTACCTATTTTGACACACTTTGAGTTACACTCACTCCCTAAATTGATTTTTAGAAAATTTCCTCCTACAGAATTTGACGGTTTTTCCAAGTCAAGGATTCTATGAAACTCGGGAAGCTCGGAGGCTTGATATTCCTTATAGATGAGGAGATCTTTCTCCTTACCTTGATTACTCTCAAGTTCTTTGATTTCTAGGGAAGTATCATGAAAGAGAGAAGAGTTATGCACAAGGGTATGGGACGATTTTGGTTTGAATATGTACACGAGCTTTGTAAAACCCAAATTTGGGGTTTGTACATGGTTTTGATAACTAAGATTTTTAGGGTTTTTATATTTTTCATTTTTTTTGCCTTTTCCTAAACACAAGCTAAAAGGATGAATGTAGAAGACTTTCTTTTCGTGATTTTCAAATTTTTCAATTTTTTTGGCTATTTCCAAACAAATGTTAGGGGGACGAACACAAAAGACTTTCTTTTTGGAATTTTTAGATTTTTCAAATGTTTTTGGGTTTTGCAAGTTTTCTAGATTTTTTGGTTTTTTCAAATATATACTTTTTTGGATCTTTTTGTAAAAATGGGTCTTCCATCAAACCTACAAAGAAAGCACCATGAATTAAACTCTAAATAAGAGGTCTAAGTCATAGGTTTCGGTTTTAGTTGGCTCTATGGCACCCTTGACCCAATTGGTCTTAGGTGGTAACTCAACGGGTATGGATGGGGTGTATCCCAATCCATGTCGACCTTGATTGGGTAGAGGTAGGATGGGCTCTAACCTACCTTAGTTTTTTGCTCTTAGACATTGATATGGTGTATACCCCATGTTCAATAACATATTCCAAGGCTTTTTAAGTTTTAAAAATTTTTAATAAATAATGACCTTGGAATAGTGTATCATCTATGGCATGGTTATGCACTCGAGTTGGCTTTGGTTTGCCTAAGAGTTGGAAGGTTTTGGTTTTCCTAGGATACACGCGACCCTAGGAGTGGGTGACTTTGGATGCTTGGGGGTTCCTAGGAGATAGGATAATTTTATGGAATTTGGGCTCTCCTAGGGTGTACATGGTTTTGGGTGAGTTAGGCATCTTCATGGCCCTCTCATTTAACAGGTCACTTGATATGTAAGTGAAGGTTTGTACTCCCTTGAGGTTTAGGTTATCTTCTTCAAGGATCACCACTACTTGATTATCCCATGAAAACTTGAGACACTTATGGAAGGTTGAAGGGACGGCTCGAAGAGAATGTATCAAGGTCTCCCTAACAACAAGTTGTAATAGGGGTTTATGTCTAAGATATGAAACAACCCTGTATGTGGGATATTTCCTACTTCCATGGGTGACTCGATGGATCCTAAGGAGTGGGATGAGTTGTCATCGTATCTTGTAATAACGATGGGACTTGGTTCAAGCCTAGAGATGGATACTCATATTTGGAAGGCCACGTGAAGAGAAAGAATATTTAGACCTCCTCCCCCATCAACCAAACATTTGTTTAAAGTGTGGTGATTCAATACTATCTCTATATGCAAAGTTTGGTTATGGATTGTATTTGGTCTCTCTAATTCATCATCGGTGAATACGATTGGGACCTTGGCAAAGATGGGGGAGACCAAGAATGATAGGAATTCGGGAGTTATGAAAGTATTAACCTTAGTTTTATCTAGGATTCCCTCTAAGACTTGTCTATGTTTAGGTGAAGTTTATATCAACTCTAAAATAGACATGTTTATGGAAAGTTTTGAAAGATGAAGTTCCAAATCATATGGGGTTAACACAACAATTTTACCCTTATTCATGCCATGAGATGCATTAGGGATGCATGCTTTTGAAGGGCCGAGCAAAACAACCACTTCCTTGCTAGCTTGTTTAGCTAAGTGTGGGGGTTGATAGATCCTTTCGGATCTAGTCACCTCTCCTACACTCTCCCTAAGACTCGATCCTAGCTTGGCTATATTTTAATGCTTTAGAGTACTGCAAATTTCTATAAAGGCTCTAGCCGGGAGCAGGACTCTAAGTGCTCCCCAGATCACTACTTGCTTGTCTTTTTTTATTATGAGATAGAGTAGTGTGTGATAAGTAGTGTGAACCATATGCAATGCATGTTCATTCCTATGAGTTTGAAGTGGAAGAAGGCATATCTTTTTTCCTTTCTCGCTTGTGCTTGAATGATTGGGAAAGGGCTATTTGAGTATAGCTTGGGAGGACTCCGGTTCTTCCGAGACGTAGAGCTTTTCTTGCTCTATCAAGTCTTCAATTTTGTTTTGAAGAGAAAAACATTTATTTATATCATAGCCTTTGAGCCTATGATACTTGCAAAAATCGTTGAGAAATTTTCCCTTATAGGGTGCTCCTTCGGGAATGGCCGAGAGACTTATAAGGCCTTAGGTCAACAAGATGTCTAAGACTTCCATGAGTGGTTGTCCTAGGTGAGTGAATTGCCTTTTCTCAAACTTTTTTGGTCTTTTCTAAATGGTTTTTGTCTGAATGGTTTGGAGGGTCTGGTTGAGCTTGACTCTACTCGGATATTTACCACTTTTTGGGTTTTCACTCCTCCTTTCGGTGCATGTGGCCCATATGCCCTAGGTTTTTCAAATCTGGGTTTTTGAAAACTTTTCCCTTTTCATAGATCTTCATATACTTCCTTTTTTAAATTGGTTTAAAAAAGTGAAGCCTTTTTTATCAACTTTTGAAAAGTTGAGATCTCATGGAGGGAGAGGAGTGCTTTTAAATCCGTTTTAAATTTTTTCAAGATGAGCATTACCACACACCCTTAAGAAATGGGCTCCCTAACTTGGCCCAAAAGTGACCTCCATCTAACGATAAATGTGTGTGCATCCTCGTTAGGTACATGTTTGGTGTCTCTCAAGGTATTTAGAGTGAGGGTGACTTCCATATTGCGGAAAAACCGTTGCATGAAACAATTTGCCAAATATTTAAAATTGGCGAATTGACTCAAGTTATAAGAAGCCAACCATTTTGATGCGTTCCCCTTAAGAGAATGGGGAAATCATTATACCATTTTGAAGAGTACCCTTTCTTTTTATTGGCTCTTCGAGAAAAGAGTTGGAGATGAGATCTAGGATCTCCATTTCCATCATACCAATGAAAGCTCGGTATCTTATCATCACTATTAGTTTGATAATCAAAAGGTAGAAAATCTGATAGTGAGTATGCCCTTTTCTCCTTAGCTTGGCCCTTTAATAATTGTTGTAGGGCCTTTCTATCTTTAATAGTAAATGACTCTAGCTCTGGTTCCTCCTTAAACCTAGAGGTCACTTTGGTTTTTCTCATATGAATGGGTCTTCTATGAGTTCTCGCTTGTTTTCCATGGGAGGAACAAGATTCGATCGCATCGACCTCTTGGCTCAACGTGACAATTCTTTCCTCTATACCTTTGGGTTCCCTTTTTAGGTAAACAAGTGAATCCTCTTGGTTTTTGAAATATCCTTTTGAAATTCTTTTTGAAACCCGACTTGTAGAGCACGAGGCTCGGCTTTAGACCTCACATGATGCTTCCAAACTTGACATTATTTTGAAGAAAATAATCGACTTGTGCACAAAAGATGGATTAAATACAAAAGATTTTTGAAAAAGTGAATTTAAAGAAATCAACACCAAGCTAACAAATCCTCAAAGATCGGAGTCCTACCAAGCGTTCCAATTCTCTAGATGTGAAAATTTTACTCCAAAGTCTATGTAGAGAATTAATAAGTTTTCAATCTACGTTGTTTGTACGAGCGTGCCAGTTAGTTTGATTAAACTAGCAAAGATTTATTTTCTGACTTCGTGTAGCGATTGTGGGGAAACGATATCTTTTCGTCTTAGGCTTTCTTGAACCAGCACTCAAGGGTCAGCCTATATACTTTGAGGATTGATTTGAAAAAGGTATTTATTTCTAAAATTCACTTTTGAATCAACTTGAATCAATTAAAATGTGCACTTGGCCTATAAAAGAAATTTTTTCAAAGTTCTGAAAAACATAAACTAGTTCTGTTTTGAGAACTTGTTTTCATATTTTTCTGAACAGTTTCAGAATCTCCAAAATTCATGACAATTTTTACAGTGAGAAAATACGAATATGGAGATTCTAGAATATTATATTTACTTACTAAAAAATAATGATGTAAAGTTCACCGTATTTCTAAAAGACACATGAGTTAGGCTAGTGTGTTTGACATTCTCATTTTTAAAAGTTTAGTATAATTGTTTTTAGTTATTGATCTGTGCCTTCCCCTTAATGAGTTTGTTGTTTTCAGCATAAAGTTTCTAGAAATTGTTGAGTTGCTTGATCTAAGTAATATATATTTTTTGGTTGTGCTTTGCTTTCGTTAAAAATGTTTTGAGCTATGATTATACTGAGTTTGTTAGAGAGTTGCATTTGTCTGCTTTATTGGGAACATCTAAATTTCTAATATAGAAAAGTAGAAACTTAATGGTATTTCTTTTGCTATGAATCTTGATAGTTGTTGTTGTCCTTTGGAATTTTTAAGTTCATGGTTGTTATGAGAACTTGTTTCATTTGTCTGTTGTGCGATCTATTTTTTGCTTAAGGACGATTTATTGGTTTATCTATCCTCTCTATGAAAAATCCTAATTTGTTTTGGTACAAATATGGTTCCTTATGATTTCTTTAAGCATGTTCATTAGAAAACTCTGAAATAGTCATTAAATAATTACCTGAATTTTGAAGAAATCACTGTGTTTTATGATTTGAGGTTCCTCAAATTGATTGTATTTGAAAATTTTCTAAATGTGATTTTGAAGGACCATATGTTAGTCCATATTATGTTGATTTGACTTATGTGGTTACTTAGACTGTTAAAAATATCATGAAACCACTTGCCTGTGAGATAATGAAAATCACTGGTGCAAACTTGTGCTTATATAATCATGATTGGAAAGGTTTGGTACTATGATAATTCTTGTTTTATTACATTGTTTGAAATCGGTTTAGATATTATTGCATGTTTGTATATTTTGCATGATATTCATACTTGAGCCCATTTAGGTGTGTTTCTTTCAACTTCGTTATATATAATAGATTGTATCAAATTGTTTGTTGGCTTGTTTAGAAGAAAAATGTGTTGTGACATTTGAACAACTTCAATCTTGACTATTGATAAGATAAAAAATGTATTTGTTGGAAAACAATAAGTTGTATCTTCCTTTATAATTGAGTTTCATGTTGTTGGCCTTTTGTTGAAGACCTTTATGATTAAGGTGCTTCATTTTGGTGGCCTTATTGGAATTTAATTGATATTTGAAGATGCATTTATTGTTATTTGAAGATTTGTGATCTAGATAACTTGGTTGATTTTTCATGAGATTATAATCTCCATTTGTTGGCCTTTTTATTTGAGATCTTTGTGATTAAGATGCTCCATGTTGTTGGCCTTTTGGTCAAAGAGTAATCAATATTAAAAATCACTTATAGTTATCTTGATTAGATTGTATTTGATAAAATTTATGAGATTGTTGCCTTTTAAGAAAGTTTTGAGACAAACCTTGTGAGACTTTTTGAAAAGCATAAAGTTGATTCTTTTGACTTGTTTTAATCATTCTAATAGAATTCTTATTTTTGAAACTATAAAATTACTTTGAGTTCGAGTTTTGAGGTTTTGAGCTTTGCTTTAAAAGCTTATTTGGGTTCGAGTTTATCCTCAAAACTCGGGTTTAAGCTTAGCCTTAAAGCTTGTTTGAGTTGGTAGGTTTTGAGCTTAAACTTAAAAAGTTTGTTTGACTATTTTAAGTTTTGCCTTAAAAAGCTTATTTGGGTTCGAGTTTGTCCTTAAAACTCGGGTTTTGAGATTAACCTTAAAATACTTGTTTTATATAACAAGGTCCCCTTACAATATCACAAGTAGTGATTTATGAATCTAGTTGTTATAATAGACAATCCTATTTGGATGATATCAATATTTTCTATCAAATGACTTTCTTGAATTAGAGCAAATCAACTTCATCAACTTATTTGACTCATTTTTTGTTTGTCATCTGGATTAGATACCATAAATTATCTTGGTGTTTTTAGAAATTGAATGAATGTATGTATTGATACTTCATTGATCTTAATGTATGGTAAAAAATGAATTGATACCTTGATTGTGAAAAGATGATCTAGAGCTATTTCAAAGGAAGCTATGACAATGAAGTGTATTGAGATAGATTGTTATTTTGTTTGTGAAGAGTGTTTAAAAAAAAAGATCAGCTTGTGTTATGTTACATAAGAGATGCAGCTAGCTGACTTCTTTACCAAATTTCTTTCTGCTACTCACTTTCACTTTTTGTTAGACAAACTTTCGGTATATACACCGTAAGTTTGAGGGAGGTGTTAATTGTAATAGGTATGACAGAGGTCACTAGGGCCCGTGCAATGGTTTGATATGGCACGGGTCAGGGCTCGTTGCCATAGCCGTTGGAGGGTTACAACCTCTAACAACTCTATAGTCCAACGGCTAGTACTGGCCAGTACTTCCTAAGGAGCCTCTTTTTTCTTTTTTCTTTTTGATGTACATGCTCTATAAATAGAGCTCTCATACATATCAATAAACAAGCTATCTAGTGCAACCTTTGATTTGTGATTTGACTCTCTCTTGACTCTTGTTGTATTCTTGATTTAAGACATCCATATTTGGATGCTCTGATATCTTGACGATTCCACCAACACTTTGACGATTTGCGTCTTGGCCGATTCAACATACGCATATCAATAAATATTTACAGTATAATCTATGCATTAGTTAAAAAGTATGCATATAAGCATTTTGGCACATTAGGTATTTTCTACACCTTAGTACACACTCGACATTTAGGTAATTCCCACATCAATATAAAATCCTATATTCAGCATGTAGGTTAATTCCAACCCTTAGTGATTTCTTCATAAGCCATTATTCAGCATCTTAGATATATTTCATCGTCTTATTTAATTCATCATCCTAGTTAATTATGAATCTTAGGCATTTTTGCACATCATAATATACTTCTGCACTTAGAATTATTTCTGCATCTAACCATTTTCAGCATATCATAACCTAATTTTTTCCATTCTGGTTAGGATCGTTTGTTAAAACCTATATCTAATTAGAATCCTTACCCACTTTAGAACCAAGTCCCAATTCGAGCCCATATCCCATTCTAGGTTCATATCCAACTCAAAACTCATATCCAATTAGGATCCAAAACTCATAAGAAATAAGAACCCTTTTATACTCACATTTCAATTCAAGTGCATAGGAAATTTTTTATCTTTAGTCATACAGTTTGTAGCGCAAGAGCCGACCCTTACTTGCTAGTGCAAGAAGATAATTGCAAAAAGAATCTGAAAAGAGGTTACAAACACAAAAAGGAGAACAAATAAGAAGTGAACCTTCTTGACTTATTTGCAGCTTTAATGTACTCATTGCCCACTTTCACCGTCTTAATGATATGATCATAGGCTAGATCGTCTAATTAAAATATCATAATGAGTTGCATTATATACCTCAAACTTAGCCGAGTCCATAGATTTGGTCGTTTTCTAAGTCTAGATTTGAAAATATGACTAAAAAACTTACCACCAAGAGAGGAGAATGCATGACTCTCGTTGCTTTTTCTTTTACTTGTGGAACAAGATGACTATACACATAACTATAATTGATACATAATTGGTTAATGTTTATCTTATATTATTGATTATATTGTTGATATCTTTAAGATCATTTAATGAAATACCTTTATAATAAGTATTAAAAGCAATTTTAAGCCTTCTAATTTTAATCTAGGTCTAATGAATCAACAACTAAACTATTTGTTGGAAGATCTATGTAGTAATTAAGTTATTTATCTGCCATTTTTTGCATAGTATGAGATAAATAAGAATGGGTATACAATTGTGACACTGAATGAACTACTTCTAAAGCTTGATAAACAAATAAATGATAAGTCAGATAACAAACACTAGATAATACACTTGTAGCATTATTAAAAATAAGAATGAGATTTAAAAGAGATATACAAACATATCAATTAGATTCAGACAATTTTTATTATAGAAAATAAATGTACATAAACTCTGTTAATAAGTCTCTATAAGACATTAGTGACAAAAACATTTGATAGACTGAGTTCCAATGATATCCAACATCTTTTGGAAATGTTCTTGGTCTTCTACCTTTTCATTTATAAAAATCTACCCATTCATTTCTAATATTAAGACGACTCGAAAGAAAATTAAGTGCATCTCTAATAGGTTGTATTTCAAGTCGTATAATCTTCAAACCATCTTGTACACATAGGTTAAGTACATGAAAGCACAATGAAGTAAAAGAAGAATGGTTTTTGTAAATTGCAGCATGTATTTGCATGTTGACATATGTGTATAGTGTTGACATATTGTCACATGTGTACAGTGTTGACATATGTGTACACGGTACACATAGGTTAAGTGCATCTCTAATCTATTCTTGGTCTTCTAATAAGTCTTTATAAGGCATGTTGACATATTCTTTACAATTTAGAAATAGTGCATGTATTTGCAGTAACATTATCAAGTGAAATTAAAAAAATATAAGATAATTAATACTTTTCAAAAACCGATTTCAACATATAGCAAGTATTTTGTGCAGTGTGTGATTTATCAAAACAACAAAGTAAAAGAAGATATTTTTCAATTACCTAACTCTCATCTATCCAATAAACAATAACACCCATACATGCATGCAATTGTCAGTTATCAGTCTATATATCATCAAATAGTGGCACACTCTGCTCAATTGATCAAAAAAATGAAGCTAACACTTTTTCCTTCTTTATATAATTTATGAATATGTCGATTGCCTAGAAATAGGTATAGCTAAAGGATTATGAGTATTTTTCATATAATCAATAAATCTACCTTTTTGACCAAAATTATAAGAAGGATGTTCTACTGAAATAAAACGAGGAAGCTTCTCTCTATTTCGAGTGGAGTTGTAGTGGAAAAGCTCCATAGAAATAGATTCACTAGTTGAGGAACTTTCCTACGAAGATAATTAAGCTTGATAAATATCTAAACTCAACATAATTTCTTAGTATGCCATAACCATATCCTGACTTAAAATTATATACCTTGTCACATTAACTGAACTTTGCCTTATTCACACTACCTTTTTCATCATATAATTTTACAAAATAAATTTTCAACAAATCAGATCCTTGTGACTTAGCTTTTGGAGGGCATCCTCCATGTCTAAATTGTATTTGTTGAACATTTTATAGCAAAACTGCTTCCTGCACAAATGATACGTTAATACCTATACCACTACCTATATTTGTCATGCTTTCTTGACAAAGTGGTGTTGGCATCATAGGTCTTTGAGAAATATGACAACTCCAACTTTTGTTCAAAACAACTTTCCCTTTGTTTTTAGAAATGGAAGAATCATTACCATGGTAAGCCAGTTAAATGTTCAAAATAATTAAATAAATTAAACAATAATAAAATATAAATACAATGATATTGAACAAATAGAGCACAAAATATAAGAACCAGTTAAATGTGCCTTATATATCGGTTATCAAAATATAACTCTCACATGAATCAAATTGGAGAAAGAGTGGGATTGCTAGAGCACGAGCAAATAAAAGAACAAGAGCTTGAGTTTGTGATTTTCATTTTCAGGAACTGCCATTTATAAAACACAAATACTATTTATTAACAATTAAAATTATTATTTTTTAAATATATTAAAATTTTAAGTGCCACATGGCACGCATTGACAATCAGGACTGGCTACCTTGACCGGTTTATGAGTGACAAGTGGTGCTTGTTGACCAACTGGTATAGTCATCTCGGCTATCAATGAACATTGTGTGGCAGTCATTGACTGGGTAGGACAACCGTTCGGGCTATTAATGAACACCGCATGGCGCTTGTTGATTAGTCTATTTGAATTTTTGGTTTTGAGTCAGATCCAAAACCAGTGATTTTAGACCTAGATCCGGAAATTCGATTGAGATTTGGACCGAAACCGATATTTTGATTCAAAATCATACTCAAAACTAGGGGTTTGATTGGGAAGCAGACCCAAAACTGATAGTTTGATTTACAACCGAGCTCGTACCCGGTGGTTTGTTTTAGAACCGGACGAAGAACCATTCCAATGGTTCGAACCGAGACCAAAATAGCAGTTCTAGTTTTGGTTTCAGGCTGGTTTTTCAAATAGACAAACCATAATCGAACCAGGACATGTTTGGGTCTAGTTATGATTTTGGAACCGAATCCACCGGGTTCAGTTTTATTCGGTTCTTGGGCCGGTTCGGTTTCGGGTCAAACAGTTAGACTGGGTCCGAACCTGCTATGTCTAAGTGAGGCTAAGTATTGAAAGGAACCCATTAATGATGAAATCCAATCAATGCTTTCCAATAAAACTTGAGAATTAGTGGATTTGCCTCCTGATTATTCTATTGTAGGTTGTAAATGGATTTTTAAAAAGAAATTGAATGAAAACAAAACAATTAATAAGTATAAGGTCAAGTTAGTGCAAAGGAGTGAATACAAAAAGAAAGAATAATTTATTTTGATACTTATTTTTTTATTTCTTAAAAGATGAAATAATTGGTAGATTCACTTCTTTATATGGTCTTACAATCTATTATATGGATGTAAAATTGCTTTCTTGTATAATGACCATATTGAAAAAATTTATATCGATCACAGAGGGGGTTTGTAGCTCATAAGAATGAGTCGAAGGTGTATAAACTTGTTAAATCATTATATGATTTGAAACAAACTTCAAACAATGGCATGAAAAGTTTGATTTTATTATATCATCTTTTTTTCCATTTATAATCATTGTGTTTATATGTAGATGATATTTTATTGGGTTGCATTACAATAAACATTATTATGTTCGTAAGAGATTTAGTTATGTTAGTTATTAAAATTGCTACACATTGCATCCCCAAAAGAAAAGTTTTAAATATATAGGGTCAATTTTTCAAAGTGATGGAAGAATTGATAGAGACGTAGTATATATAATTAATGCAGGTTGGTTAAAATAGAGAGGAGCATAAAGTATTCTTTGTAACAAGAAGATACCATTAAAGTTAAAAGGTAAATATTATAGAGAAACTATTAGACTTGTCATGTTTTATGGTTATGAGTGTTGTGTAGTTAATCATCAATATGTACAAAAGATGTTTATAGTAGAAATGAAGATGTTGAGATAGATGAGTGGTCATACAAGGAAAGACCATATACATAATGAGGTTATTAGAAATAAATTGAGAGTGACACCAATAGAGGATAAAATGAGAATATCATTTAAGATGGTTTGGACATATAAAAAGAAGATCAAAAGAAGTGCATATAAAAAGATAAGAAAAACTAGATTTTAAAAGTATTAAAAGAGGTAGAGGATGACCACAAAAGTGTTGGAAAGACGCAATAAAAAATTATCTCGCTTATATTGAGTTAGCTGCTAAATGACACACTATAGGACTCTTTGGAAACAAAGAATTCATGTAGCCGACCTCGTCTAGTATGAGAAAAGGCTTAATTGTTGTTGTTATTGTAGTTGGATTGTAAAGAACTCTAGGAGTAATGGGGTCACTGAATATGTGTTTTTTATGGGTGTTGATGTTGTTACCCAAAAATCCAAGAAACAAATTATTTTGACTCATTTTACCTTTGAGGCAAAACTCAGTGCTTTGGATGAGACTGAATTGAAAGATGAATGACATAATGAACTTATGTCTAATTTACATATAGTGAAGAAGTCACTTCTTGTAATTTCAATACACTGTGATAACATGATTATCATTGCTAAGATAGTTAGACTTAAGTATGTAAGGGCGCTTGTGTTTGACGGGATTATGGTTGCTGATTTTGTTGGATCCAAAGATAATACAGTTGATCCTTTGATTAATGGTCTATCAATAGTTATAGTCAAAAAATGTATGTTGAGAATCGGACTAAAACTCATGAGCTATTCACATGCAATGACAACCCAACTTAATTGAGTGGAGATTACACGAAATAGGTTTAATGTGGTAATAACAAACTATTAGGTGAATAAAATGACACTTATATATGTGACACTTTTAGTATATGTATGTCTGTCTCCTGTAAACCTAATGTATTATGATTGCAAGTTATGAATATATTATTCTCTGAATGGAATCAAGTCTTAAGACATGATGCTAGTAGTACATCCTTTGACATATCGTGCAAAGTGATTGATATTACGAGGCCGATTGGTTCGGTGTGACACTTTACACTTCATGACTTTAGAGGTGTGTCGATTAAATCAATTTCGAGATCCGCGATTCATCTAATTTTCTATAAAGTGAGATTAGGGCTTCCCTAATCTATACTTAATCGTGTTATGCTCTCTACATTTTTTCCTCTATGTTGACTGCTTTATGCTCCTCTTCCATTCTCCAACCAAGGTGACTGAGGTGTGGTCGAGTTCGGCTCAAGTCAGGTGCACACTCTTATCGAGTGTGTGGTTTATCTTGAGAGCATAGCACAAAAACCCGTGTGTACTCCATAACGAGGTGCTGATTTCTCTAAGATAAGTTACTAAAGGTGACTCGTACATATAAGTCTTATTACTATTTCTTGTTTTGTTTTGCTTATTTTTTGTACGGTTTATAATATGGCTTTCTTTGGATCTGTGACCATATTGGTTATTTATACATATATTCCTATGGTTCATATTTCAATACGATCATCAATATGCATTTGGGGTGCTGTCAGAGCATTAGCTCACCTGGAAGTGCGCTCATGAGTTTGATTCCCAAAGAAGGCATACATGGTATCAAGTCCTTCTTAGGCAATTAATAAGGTGCAAGTTGTCAGTCCTGCATGGGATGTGAAGGGTTTGAATCCTTTTGTAGCTCCTCATATTGTAGCATATCTTAAAAATATTGCCATGTTCTATTTAATATTCATCCACTCATTTTACTAAATATATATATTTTTAAATCACAAATTACCCTTATTGCATATTCAACATTTTCTGTTTTTGCAAAAAATGATGTTGGTAACGAGAGAATGAAAGAGAGTGAAAAATAAAGAAAAAAGCAGCTTGGTGAAAAATGATAAAAGAGTGCAATCTTAGTGAAAAAAAGTGCATGAACAGTAACACCCTTTAATATCTATGTCTCTAATCTCTCCTTTTTGCATTCTACCTCATCCTAAGACATTATATCATTTGATAATCAGCATCAATACCTCAGTGAAAGATCCAAGATAACCCCCATGTGTATGTGATAATATATATATATATATATGCTTAGGAAGATGGATTAGACATCCGTATATGCCCAATCGATTGCTTCATCTCTATTTATTTTTATCATATATGCAAGTAAAAGAAACTCAACATAATACAAGTGCCTTTTTGTAACCAACGGGGCATGCGTAACCCAAACTTGCCAATAACAAAAATGAAAGCACAGATCCCTATAAAATCAATCTACTGCTTCCCATTTTACACCAAATTATCAAAATGCCCAAGGCACTCTCTTTTCCTTTTATTGTATATTAAAGAAAATGGAAATATTCCAATACTTTTTCATACTTATTACAAAAAAATACAAACTCATCCACAGTCGCAAGCCTGTCTCACGCCATGGCGTTGTCACCAAAGTTTAAAAGATGAAAAATAATCCATGGTTGTGAAAAAGAATGACCAATCATGCTTTTTACAAGAGACAACAACAACAACAACTAAGCTTTTTCCCATACTAGACGGGGTCGGCTACATGAATTCTTTGTTTTCACAGAGCTCTATAATGCGTCATGTTAGCAGTTAACTCACAATAAGCTAGATCATTCTTTATTGTTTCTTTCCAACACTTTTGTAGTCGTCCTCCGTCTCTTTTAATACTTTTCAAATTTAGTTTTTTATACCTTCTTATAGGTTTTTCTTATGATCTTCTTTCTATATGTCAAAACCATCTTAAACGATATTCTCTCATTTTATCCTCTATTGGTATCACTCCTAATTTGTTTCTAATAACCTCATTACGTATACGGTCTTTTCTTATATGACCACTCATCCATCTCAACATCTTCATTTCTGTCACAGATATCTTTTATACATGTTGATGGTTAACTGCCCAACACTCAGAACCATAAAACTTAATAGGTCTAATTGCTCCTCTATAACATTTACCTTTTAACTTTAATGGTATCTTCTTATCACAAAGAATACCTGATGTTCCTCTCTATTTTAACCAACCAGCATTAATTCTATGCGTAACATCTCTATGAATTCTTTCATCAATATGAAAAATTGACCGTAGGTATTTAAAACTTTCCTTTTGGGGATTCAGTGTGTGCCAATTTTAATTTCTATGTCCTCTGAAGTAACCAAATGATCAAATTTACATTTCATATATTCTGTCTTTGTTCTACTAAGTCGGAGGCCTTTGCTTTCTAACGTTTATCTCCATAGTTCCAATTTTCTATTAACTTTTTCCTTAAACTCTTTTACTAATACAATGTCATGAGTCTTTATACATGGTTTTGCACCATCGTACATGTCTCTTATAAGGTTAATGTATGTCAATGAGATACCTCTTTTTTCCAAGGTTCTCCAAAGAATCTCTCTCGGTACCTTATCATAAGTTTTTTCTAGATCAACAAATATCATTTGAAGGTTTTTCTTTTTTGCTCTAAAATGTTTCATGAGACGTATCAAAAGGTGAATCGCTTAAATAGTAGATCTGCCTTGTATGAATCCAAATTGGTTCTCTCTTGTACTTGATACTTGTCTTAACCTACATTCGATAATTCTTTCCCACAATTTCATAGTATGACTCATTAACTTGATGCCTCGATAATTTGCACAATTCTAAATGTCTCCCTTGTTCTTATATATGGGTATAAGTGTACTCGCTCTCTATTCCTCGGGTATCTTTCGGTTTCTCCATATTTCATTAAATAGTCTTGTGAGCCAAGTGATTCCTACTTCTCCTAGTATTTTCCAAACTTCTATAGGAATATTGTCTGGTCCTACCGATTTACCACCCTTCATATGTTTAAGAGTCTCTTTGACTTCATTCTTTTGAATACGTCAGTAGAAATTGTGGTTTATATACTTTTTTTATTTGGCTAACTCTCCTAAGTTAATACTAACATCTTTATTTTCATTAAAAAGCTTATAAAAATAGTTTTTCTATCTATTTCTTATATCATCATTTGCCACTAGAATTTTTTTATTCTCGTTTTTGATGCATCTAACATAATTAAGATCTTTAGTTTTCTTATCTCTAGCCCTAGCTATCCTGAAAATATCTCTTTCATAATCTTTTGAGTTGAGTTTTTTATATAAATCCTTTCAAATTTTAGCTTTTGTTTTACTGACCGCATTTTTCGTTTCCTTTTTTGCTTTCTTATAAGCCTCTAAAATTCACTAGTTTTCTTAGCATAATGTAATTTGTAACATGCCTCTGAACAAATCATCTCCCTTTGTGGAATCCTTTAAATCACCTTATCTAACTCTTCCCAAAAGCTGTCGTTATATTACCTTCTAGTCTTACTTGGGGTACGTAAGTACAAACTATATTCAAAACCTCTGCTCCTAACACTAATTTCAACGTCATGATTCGGTTACCATATCGTTGTATGTCTACTACACTATCCTTTAAATCTTTATTTTTGATAATACAAACTCCGTTTCAAGCCTTTTCCTTACCCGAGTACCATAATTTAAAATTTGTATCATCTATCTCATTTGCTTTTTCTTCAACCTACTTTGTCTCTTCTAAACATAAAATATAAATCTTTCCCTGATGTTCATAATTATCTTGGACTAGCTTCCTTACCGGATAATGTTTTGATATTCCAAGAACCAATACGAATCTTATTATCTTGGACTAGCTTCCTTACCCCTTGCATCGATTCTTATTGAAAATGTGGAGACCCTCTCTGTAAATTATTCACTACGTTCGGGTAAATGTAGTTGGACTAACTTCTTTACCTACACTATTTATGATGTGGGCTCTCTGTAATTGATTCAGTACATTCGGGTGAAAATGTAGTGGCATTTGCTTACTGCATTCGGACTATGGAGCGCGTCGCTAGGTGGAGAACCCCAAAGTAATGCTCATAATTTATGTAATTCATGGAATAAAAATTCTATAAAGTTTTAAACACAACCCTCTCCTCATTTACCTCGGCTTGGCACCGGGAATCGAAAGGTGAAGAGAATAGAAAGAAAAAAGAAACCATGTATGGAAATGTTAATGTGCAATACTAACAAAATTGGCATTCACTCTGCACGTTGTAGTAAGAAATGGAACTCCGAGTTCTGCCGGAGAAGCGGAGGGGCCTCTATGTCAGAGAGGCTTATGTCCATTGGCGACCTTGCTATGTCATCCAGAGAGAATGGTATGCTGCAAAATTCCAATTCAAAAGCCATTGCCATCATGCTTGTATCTTTTCATTTGGAACTGTTTCCACTTTGATATTAAAGAACTCTCTTCTACTTACGTTGAATCATCATCAAGTAGGAAAGAATTGTTTGGCATGCTGATCGAGTCCTCTGTCATTAGCTCCCTCATCTTGCTGATAACCTGAAATTTGTTTTTCCAGTTATATAATTAAATTTGGGTATCTTCAATTTGTAAATAAACCATCAAATCTCGTCTATTGAACTTAGGGACGTCGGCGTGGTGGAATTTCAGGTGGAAGGGGTATTTTTAGGTGCCAGTTCCATGATTCACTAAGAACTTGAAGTACCACATAATCCATCTTATATGGAATCTGGATCTCAACGTAAAGTGAAGAAAGGGAGTCGCATCCCCCTTTTTCCTTGCCTCCTTGGTGCCATTCACCTTTCAAGCTGGTTTTGAAACTAAGTGGTACCATTTCCTTCACCATGAAAACATTAAACTTCTAGGAGTTTAGAACTTTGTTTAACAGGATATGGACCTCCAGGCCTAAAGTTTTGGGAGTTCCACGAATTCCACGACGCAAACCGGAAAGGATCAACCAAATCCCGCCTCATTGGGCTTCAAGGAATTGAAATGAAAAAAGCATGAATATTATTTATTACCTCTGGTTGTAGACCCTGTGTGCCATACTTGTCATCCCAAAACATGGTTCCGATTCTATATATTTGTGGGACACTCAAAACCTGGAAATTTAAAAATGTCATGTAATGTTACCATCTTAAAATATGAAGTTTGTTTTAATCAGTTTGAGATATGAATGATCAAACAAGTTTTGTACTCTGACTGACCGGGCACAACTCGTCGGTGATCTCATTCAGGGATCTAGTGGGCTTCTGGAGAAGAACATGCATGTGCATAGAAAGGAAGCCTTTATTCATCACGAGTTCATGGACTGCTGCTTCGTTTATTTGAGTGAGACCGATATATTTACCAATAATGCCACTGATTGTCTAATGTGCTGAAGTTCATCCCAAGATGTGCCTGCAAACTGCCAAGTTTGACGGATGAAGGTTGGTTAGATGAGAAAAATAATTAGTGTCAACTGATGCACATTCAAAGTTCATTGTCTGAATTCCCATGCAGAGAAACCGATTCCATGCATGGGAGATCCAGTTCAGTTCTTATGTTTCTTAGGAAGGACCAAAACACCATGTTACAAGATTTACGTGGTTCGGAGAGAGAGATTCTGCCTCAAAGAAAATTCCACTACGATCAATTCGAGATTACAAGATGGGAACCACTTTATACACACGCTCACATATAATTGGAAAAATTCTGATGATATCCTATTCAAATTGAATACTATCTACCTCCTGAACCTCCACTTTCTGGGGATCAGCCAATTCAGATTGGATGAAATTGATGGAAGAGTGAATTAAGCTCAACAACAAACTCCTCCAACAATGTCGACCCACTTTAAATGGACATGTCGGTAAAGAGACGTTAGGATATCAAGGTATTCATGGAAACTTTGGTTTTGGGGATATAAATGAGGGAGGTAGGGAGATTTTAAATTTTGCTATGGCATTTGATCTTTTTATAGTCAATACTAAAAAGATAGAGCGTGTTGTAAGATTGCAAAGTAATTCCAAGAGAAAGCTTAACCACCCAACATCGACTTTTAATTATGGATTTACAAATAAAAAAATGGACAAAGAAAAAAAGAGTGCATCGAGTTATTCGGACTAAATGGTGGAACCTCAAAAGTGAGAAAGAAGATATATTTAAACAGAAAGTCCTTCAAGGAGATGTTTGGAATTATGTTGGTACACCATGTGATATGTGGAACAATATGGCTATACATATTAGGAAAGTGGCGAAAGATGTGTTAGGTGTATCTAAGGGAGGTATACCGACACAAAAAGAAGCTTGGTGGTGGAGTGAAGTAGTGCAAAATAAAATCAAGGCAAAGAGGGCATGTTACAAATTACATTATGCTAAGAAAACTAGTGAAACTTTAGAGGCTTATAAGAAAGCAAAGAAGGAAGCGAAAAAGGCTGTGAGTGAAGCAAAAGTTAAAATTTGGGAGGATTTATATAAAAACTCAACTCAAAAGAGGGTGAACGAGATATTGTTAGGATAGCTAGGGCTAGAGATAAGAAAACTAAATATCTTAATTATGTTAGATGCATCAAGGACGAGGATGAAAAAATTCTAGTGGCAAATGATGATATAAGAAATAGATGGAGAAACTATTTTTATAAGCTTTTTAATGAAAATAAAGATGTTAGTATTAGCTTAGGAGAGTTAGCCAAATCAGAAAAGTATATAAACCACAATTTCTACCGATGTATTCAAAAGAATAAAGTCAAAGAGACTCTTGGTGGTAAATTGGTAGGATCAGACAATATTCCTATAGAAGTTTGGAAAATACTAGGAGAAATAGGAATCACTTGGCTCACAAGACTATTTAATGAAATATGGAGAAACTGAAAGATGCCCGAGGAATGGAGAGCGAGTACACTTATACCCATATATAAGAACAAGGGAGACATTCAAAATTATGCGAATTATCGAGGTATCAAGTTAATGAGCCATACTATGAAATTGTGAGAAAGAATTATTAAATGTAGGTTAAGACAAGTATAAGTACAACACAGAACCAATTTGGATTCATGCCGGGAAGATCTACTGTTGAAGCAATTCACCTTTTGAGACGTCTTATGGAACATTTTAGAGCAAAAAAGAAAGACCTTCACATGATATTTATTGATATAGAAAAAACTTATGATAGGGTACCAAGGGAGGTTTTTTGGAGAACTTTGGAAAAAAGAGGTATCCCATTGACATACATTAACCTTATAAGAGACTTGTACGATGGTGCAAAAACATGTGTGAGGACTCATGAAGGAATTACAAACTTCTTTGAAGTTAATATTGGGTTACATCAAGGATCAACTTTAAGTCCATACTTATTTATAATGGTGATTGATGAGTTAACAAAACATATTCAAGATGAAGTACATGAAGTACCTTGGTGTATGTTATTTGCAGATGACATTGTGTTAGTGGAGGAGTCTCTGGAAAAAGTTAATAGAAAATTGGAACTATGGAGAGAAACATTAGAAAGCGAAGGCCTCCGACTTAGTAAAATAATGACAGAATATATGGAATGTAAGTTTGATCATTTGGTTACTTTAGAGGACATAAAAATTAAAATTGGCACACATTGCATCCCCCAAAAGGAAAGTTTTAAATACCTAGGGTCAATTTTTCAAGAGTGGTGGAAGAATTGATGGAGATGTTACGCATAGAATTAATGCTGGTTGGTTAAAATAGAGAGGAACATCAGGCATTCTTTGTGATAAGAAGATACCATTGAAGTTAAAAGGTAAATATTATAGAGCAACAATTAGGCCTGTCATGTTTTATGGTTCTGAGTGTTGGGCAGTTAATCATCAACATGTACAAAAGATGTATGTGACAGAAATTAAGATGTTGAGATGGATGAGTAGTCATACAAGAAAAGACTGCATACATAATGAGGTTATTAGAAACAAATTAGGAGTGACACCAATAGAGGATAAAATGAGAGAATATGGTTTAAGATGGTTTGGACATATAGAAAGAAGATAAGAAGAAGAACCCGTAAGAAGGTATGAAAAACTAAATTTGGAAAGTATTAAAAGAGATAGAGGACGACCACAAAAGTGTTGGAAAGAAACAATAAAGAATGATCTAGCTTATTGTGAGTTAACTGCTAACATGGCACAGGATAGGGATTTGTGGAAACAAAGAATCCATGTAGCCAACCCCGTCTAGTATGGGAAAAGGCTTAGTTGTTGTTGTCTTAGGAAAGCAAGTGTTTCATTAATATACGACGGTTTAGTTTTACCTCCTCAGGTGGTTTTACAGCACCGTTGCTCCAGTTCTTAAGGCTGATAAAGGTTCCATTGCTGACTACCTCTTCCGTGGATGAACATATTGTTTGACTAATACGTTCAAATATATTGGTTTTATCAGCTTCAAAAGTTTGCCACTGCATGAGTGACTTGTAAATGATGCATGCAGCAGCTGGTCTGTTCCTGTAAAATCTCTTATCTTCTACGAGGCATTTGATAAGCAAGTCATGATTTTCCTGGTTATACAGATAAAGATTAGCAGTTATCAGTAATCAGTCAGTTTGAAACAAAGTTCTCAAATAGAGAGCTACAAAGATTCAGTAACACCATATATAGCATATGCGTACTTGTTGCTGGTCAGTAAGTGACTTCTGTTTACTTAATCGAAGCAATGCAAGTGGAAAGCCCTGCAAGAGGTTCATTATTAAAAATCGCAAAGGAAGGTTGAAAAAGGACAGATGCCTTCCATTTTTCATGGTCCACAAGTTAGACAGGCTGCATACCTCTGGTATTCTCGATTCTCGGATTTGATGTCCATTTTCTGAAATCTGATCCCTCTTCAGAATAAAAATGGTTAGGATAGATGTTTGCAACAAGTATGGCACATTCTTAGGCACCACATTGAGGGGAGGAATTAATGTACCTTAGCAACAAAATGCGCAGTTGGTACCTCCAGCTGTTGAGAAGAAACAACTGCTGGTGCGTTTGCTGCTTTCTCCTGAAGCAATTCATTCTCTTGCTCCAACTCTGCGATCTTCTCCTCAAGGCTGAAAATAATTTTTTTCTTATGGAAGTTGTAGCACAATATCAATCCTTGACAAATAAAATGACTTTTTATTGTTCTTATCCATAGTTAGCTTATGACTTTCATTCCACTAGTTCAGGTAATCAAAAACACAGATTGAGCTTGCATATGATGAAAGGTCTAGACACTAACATCTTGATTTCCTCTGAGAGATCTTTGTATGTCGATGCAACCAAAGCTTCCTGACGAAGAATTTGATTTTCAGACTCCATATTGGATAAGTCAGCTTCAAGTCTGAAGAAAGAAAATTTTACAGTTGTGCCATGCCATGAACAGAAGTAAAGATACTGTTTGATACCTCTGTATGGTCTCTTGGAACTGATGCGCTTTGGATTGGGTTTCTTCAATTGTTATAAGCCTTTCATCACTTTGCTTTTGGGCTTCATGACACCTTTTCTCAAATTCATCTGTCTTTGCTTTGACTTTGGCCAGCTCATTCTAAAGAGTCATGCTCTCCCAATTTGTTATAAAATAGGCAATGAAGACATGATATGACACAACGATGTTATAAAAGCTCCAAGATTCTCTTGTCATGTTAGTGTCATCCTTAGTGTCAAGTTGGTGGAAAGTTTCACTTCTTCCCATCTCAGTGCTGTCCTTATTATCAATTTAGTGAAAATTTTCCTTCTTTGAATTGTTCGGTAGTGGCTAAGCTATTTTAAAGTATGGTTTAGTGAATTTCTTCATAGTATGAGTAACCAGAGACTTTAGTTGGTTTCACATATGTACCTCTAATTCTTTATTTTGATGAGTTAGAACCTCTATCTTGGAGGTGTCCTCAACAGGCACCTCTTTGATGACTGGAGGGGCCTGTGCAATTGCTAGCTTAGCAGCTTCCTTCTCCTTGATTATTGCAGCATTGGCTTCATCGACCTGTGCTTTCATTTCATTTAGAGCAGTCTACAGCTTTGCAATCTCTTGTGCCTTTGCCTCTTCAAGATCAATCTAAATGAACCAGAAATCTTGGTCATACTCACCGTCTAAGCTAAAATCATTATACTATCAAAAAATGAAAAATCAAGAACCAAAACAACAAGGTTTTCAATGTTGAAGAAGCACACCCTCATGTGTTTCTCAAACTCCAATCTCCATGTAAGCTCCTCTGCACACTTTTCTAGCTTAGCTTTGGCTTCTTTCAGAGCACCTGTTTCTTTAGCAGCCTATGTGAAACATAATGCAACTTAAGTACACTGGTCTTGAACTAAAAGTTAGAATCGAAGTATTACACGTTAATGACCATCTTCACTGACCATCCTGAGCTTCCTAAGCTCCGTTTTTGCCACACGTGCCCACCTGAGACACTGAAAATTGAGGGTGGCTTTCTTTTTCTGCTTATAGTCTGAAAGTGCTCTGAATCTACGCCATCGAGTCTGTAATGAACAGCTTTGCTGGTCAGTTCCATAAAAATACATAAATCTATCACCTTACCAAGTTTTCTAAACATTGCTTTGGGGCGTTCCCGCCTAGCGACGTGCTGCAGAGCCTGAATGCAGTAAGAAGTAAGCAAGGGCCACTACATTTTTGCCCGAATGTAGTGAATCAATTGCAGAGAGGGTTCCCACATCATGGACGGGTGTGGGTAAAGAAGTTAGTCCCGCTACATTGCCGCCCGAATGTAGTAAAAAATTTTCAGAGAGGGTCTTCGCATTTTGATTATGGACGGATGCGGGGGGTAAGGAAGCTAGTCCTAGATAATAAGATTCGTATTGGTTCTTGGAATATCGGAACATTATCGGGTAAGCTAATGGAGGTGGTAGATACTATGATTCGGAGAAAGATTCATATTCTATGTTTACAAGAGACAAAATGGGTTGGAGAAAAAGCAAAGGAGATAGAGAATACATGTTTTAAATTATGGTACTCAGGTAAAGAAAAGGCCTCAAACAGAGTTGGTATTATCATAAATAAAGATTTAAAGGAGAGTGTAGTAGACATACAACAATATGGTGACCGAATCATGACATTGAAATTAGTGTTAGGAGTAGAGGTTTTGAATATAGTTTGTGCTTACGCACCCCAAGTAGGACTAGAAGATAGTATAAAGACAGTTTTTTGGGAAGAGTTAGATAAGGTGTTTCAAAAGATTCCACAAAGGGAGATGATTTGTTTAGGAGGAGATTTAAATGGACATGTCGGTAAAGAGGCATTAGGATATCAAGGGATTCATGGAAACTTTGGTTATGGGGATATAAACGAGGAAGGTAGGGAGATTTTAAATTTTGCTATGTCATTTGATCTCTTTATAGTCAATACAATCTTCAAAAAACGAGATGAACATTTAATTACTTATAAGAGTGGCTTATCACAAACACAAATTGATTACTTTATTTGTAGAAAAAAAGATAGAGCGTGTTGTAAAGATTGTAAGGTAATTTCAGGAGAAAGCTTAACCACCCAACATCGACTTTTAGTTATGGATTTACAAATAAAAAAATGGACAAAGAAGAAAAGAGTGCATCGAGCTATTCGGACTAAATGGTGGAACCTCAAAAGTAAGAAAGAAGATATATTTAAACAAAAAGTCCTTCAAGGAGATATTTGGAATTATGTTGGCACACCCTCTGATATGTGGAACAATATGGCTATACATATTAGGAAAGTGGCGAAAGATGTGTTAGGGGTATCTAAGGGAGGTGTACCGGCACAAAAAGAAGCTTGGTGGTGGAGTGAAGTAGTACAAAACAAAATCAAGGCAACGAGGGCATGTTATAAATTACATTATGCTAAGAAAACTAGTGAAACTTTAGAAGCTTATAAGAAAGCAAAGAAGGAAGCAAAAAAGGCCGTTAGTGAAGCAAAAGCTAAGATTTGGGAGGACTTATATAAAAAACTCCACTCAAAAGAGGGTGAAAGAGACATTTTTAGGATAGCTAGGGCTAGAGATAAGAAAACTAAAGATCTTAATTATGTTAGATGCATAAAAGACGAGGATGAAAAAATTCTAGTGGCAAATGATGATATAAGAAATAGATGGAAAAACTATTTTTATAATCTTTTTAATGAAAATAAAGATGTTAGTATTAGTTTAGGAGATTTAGCCAAGTCAAAAAAGTATATATAAACCACAATTTCTACCGACGTATTCAAAAGAATGAAGTCAAAGAGGCTCTTAAACATATGAAGAGTGGTAAATCGGTAGGACCAGATAATATTCCTATAGAAGTTTGGAAAATACTAGGAGAAATAGGAATCACTTGGCTCACAAGACTATTTAATGAAATATGGAAAAACCAAAAGATGCCCGAGGAATGGAGAGCAAGTACACTTATACCCGTATATAAGAACAAGGGAGACATTCAAAATTGTGCGAATTATCGAGGTATCAAGTTAATGAGTCATACTATGAAATTATGGGAAAGAATTATTGAACGTAGGTTAAGACAAGTATCAAGTACAACAGAGAACCAATTTGGATTTATGCCAGGTAGATCTACTATTGAAGCGATTCACCTTTTGAGACGTCTTATGGAACATTTTAGAGCAAAAAAGAAAGACCTTCACATGATATTTATTGATCTAGAAAAAGCTTATGATAGGGTATCGAGGGAGGTTCTTTGGAGAACTTTGGAAAAAAGAGGTATCCCATTGACATATATTAACCTTATAAGAGACATGTATGATGGTGCAAAAACATGTGTGAGGACTCATGAAGGAACGACAGACTTCTTTGAAGTTAATATTGGGTTACATCAAGGATCAACTTTAAGTTCATACTTATTTATAATGGTGATGGATGAGTTAACAAAACATATTCAAGATGAAGTACCTTGGTGTATGTTATTTGCAGATGACATTGTATTAGTGGAGGAGTCTAAGGAAAAAGTTAATAGAAAATTGGAACTATGGAGAGAAACATTAGAAAACAAAGGCCTCCGACTTAGTAGAACAAAGACAGAATATATGGAATGTAAGTTTGATCATTTGGCTACTTCAGAGGACATAGAAATTAAAATTGGCACACATTGCATTCCCCAAAAGGAAAGTTTTAAATACCTAGGGTCAATTTTTCAAAGTGATGGAAGAATTGATGGAGATGTTACACATAGAATTAATGCTGGTTGGTTAAAATGGAGAGGAGCATCAGGTATTCTTTGTGATAAGAAGATACCATTAAAATTAAAAGGTAAATATTATAGAGCAGCAGTTAGGCCTGCCATGTTTTATGGTTCTGAGTGTTGGGCAGTTAATCATCAACATGTACAAAAGATGTCTGTGACAGAAATGAAGATGTTGAGATGGATGAGTGGTTATACAAGAAAAGACCGTATACATAATGAGGTTATTAGAAACAAATTAGGAGTGGCACCAATAGAGGATAAAATGAGAGAACATCGTTTAAGATGGTTTGGACATATAGAAAGAAGATCAAAAGAAGAACCTGTAAGCAGGTTAGAAAACCTAAATTTGGAAAGTATTAAAAGAGGTAGAGGACGACCACAAAAGTGTTGGAAAGAAACAATAAAGAATGATCTAGCTTATTGGGAGTTAACTGCTAACATGGCACACGATAGAGATCTGTGGAAACAAAGAATCCATGTAGCCGACCCCGTCTAGTATGGGAAAAGGCTTAGTTGTTGTTGTTGTTGTTGTTGTACTTCTGCGGTGAAATAATAAACTTGGAATCATATTCTATCTAAAATGAAATCCAGGAAAAGTATGACATTATTGCCTGTATTATCGTCGCTGCACATGTTCTCTTCCTGAACCTATATTCATTATGGCAGCCGATGCACGTACACCAGTTTGGATCACAACTGCAGATTCTTGCAATTCTTTGTAAGCTTTCCAGGCTATGTGTAGACGTGCTTGCTTCTGTATGTGAATAGCAGCTGCCTCCTCTCTCATTTGCTGATAAAGCTGCCAAGCAAGCTGTGCTGTAATGAGGATTCAAAAGAAAACTTTTAGTTTGACACTGATATTTATGAATGCATGAGATGGTAGAGAACTGAAAGGAAACCTCTCCATAGTTTTTGTAAATTAATGGATGCATTGCGCAATGCAATGAATTCTCTTCGCATAAGGTGGGTTCTTATTTGTCTCTGGATGCACTTAGCAGCATTTGCCAAGACTTCAATTCTTCTTGCGTCGAGTTCAGCCAACTGCCCTGCTCTGAGGAACACCTTTGTCTTGCCTATCTGAAATTTATATGATGCAGATGTATAAGCTTCATCTTGCAATAATTCTTTTAGTTGGTTCATTTATTCAACGAAGTTTGTTAATTTAGCTTTGATCGAATAGTCCTTCTCTGTAGCTGGCTAGTTATAACCTATATACTCTTAATCTCACCTTTGTTAATCCAAACAAAATGGTTTGTTAATTTCAAACTTGATACTGGAAAATGTTAATTTTGTTCTTCAAACCTGGTATCCCTTCAAACCCATTGTCACATATGGCTTGCACATGCAGTTTTCTCATCGGAGCAAGGCAATGTCTCATGTCAGACTACCATCAAAATGATATTGTACCGTTAATGAGTAATGATAATAGAGCTTGTATATAAAATCAATTATGTCAGATTAAAAAATTTTACCCATCTAAAATATCAGGACAAAGCATCCCAAAGCGGTCAATGAACTCATCAAAAGTTCTCTTGGTTGGATAGCCTGCACAGCTTATCCTGATTGCTTCTAGCGCTCCCTGAGTCATTTGGGTGTCGTTTCAGGCTCAAGAAATCACATAATTGAATGCCAATGCCTTAATATAGTACAGTAGAATTAGCAGGATCTACCAACGTTTCAAATGCAACTTACTCCACATCTTAGTTGGTTTAAAACATTGTAATTCTCAAAGATGCCTGGCTTCAAAACAGTGTTTGGTTTGACGCATCTGATATAACATGGCTCTGTTGTACTTAAAGTCTCCATAAGAGCTTGTAGTTGTTGCTGAATGATTTGAAGGCAATTAAGAGAGGCAATATCAATGTTGAGAGAGTTAACTTCAATCCCAAAACTTGTAGGGAAGAATGTGTTTTGACTCAAATGTACCTTGAAGTGGGTACCAATGGAAGAGAATTTGGATGATTTTGAGGTTTCCTCGGGTTGCACAGGGAAAAGGTTTGCAACGAAGGAACAGGTAGAGGCGTTTAGTAGAGCTTGGTGTTCTGCCACGACATAATCCTTGTTCTTGTCAAGAAACTGATCTGCTTGGTACGTGACCTATAAATGAGAATATTATGACTATGATAAGATTAAAATGCAACCACTTCAGATTTTGAGCAAAGAAACACCAACATATTCATATCAATCAGCATAATCTCAAGATTTATTTAGTTTTTGCATCATATTGAAGGAATACATAAGAACTTACATCGCCAGCATAATGGTTTATTGTGAAATCAGTGTGAGCAAGCTTCGGCTTGCTAAAGTGTTTATGTACTTTGTATGTTTGGCACATCTGTGCAAACGTTTCATGAGTTGATTTAGGAAACATACTGCATACCCGTCTAGTATGGGAAAAGGCTTAGTTGTTGTTGTACTGCATAAGCATTGTAGACGTGAATTTATTTCAAATCGTTTGGGATTCGAAATCAAACCCTTGAACTACGTCGGGTTGCGCGAGCGTGCCAGTTAGTTTACCAAAACTAACAAATTCTGATTTTCTGACTTCTAGGCACGATTGTGGAAAAGTGAGATCTTTTTGACTTAGGCCTTCTTGAACTGGTGCTCAAGGGTCAGCCTAGACACTTGAAAATTTGTTTGAATCCGTTGAATCAAAAGGAAAAATCAGATTTTCCAAAGTTTCAGATTTGTGTCTAAGTTCTTGATTTCTGAAAATTTTCAGATTCTGAAAGTTGTAGAATTTGTTCAGTTTCAGAGACCTGTTCCCTGAATTTTTAAAAATACTTCCGATTCTCCAAAAATTCTAAAACTTTTACAAAATAAATATATGCATGTCTGGAATCAGAATATATTTTTATTTTATGATTTTGTTCTGTAATTTCTGAGAATTGACTGTTATGAAAATCGGAACAGTCCTGTTTCTGTGAGTCAGAGGCTCAGAAAAATAGCTATATCTCCGCACTCAGACATCCAAATTCGACAAAATTTATTTTGTTAGAAAGCTGCGGATGTTATCTTTCCATAGAATCAAATTTCATCAAATTACACTCAGTGTTTGCAGAGATATGAGCGAAAGAACAGGGGTCTGTTTCTGAACATTCTGTTTTTGTAAAACGCAATCTGATTTTTTGTAAAACTTCACGGATCTAATTAGCTAAGCAAACGATCATAAAAATTCCTCAAAAGTTTTTCTAATGATGTCTGATGTATCTAGATTATGCGTGCAAAATTTTGCATCAATTGGACTAACCGTTTGTTCATAATAATTCCGTGATCAGACGTGTGTGTGCAGACAGTTTTAGAAATCAATTTTGTAGAAATTTTCATGACGTTCCTAACATGGTTTTGGAATGATTTCAACCTGTATCAGTCCTAATAAAGCATGGAAATCATTCAAACATGGATTCTGGTTTCATTCATGAAGGAATTACGCATGTTTGTATTGATATAAATCAAGAACATGGTCTTGTAAGCTCGATTCTTATACAAATCTGCAGAATCTGTGGTTTTTCAGATTCGCATGAATTAAAACTAGTTTATGAAAGAATTCCAACCTGTATGATCGAGATGGAACGTAGAAGAACTTTGTCGGGCGATCGTCGGACGTCAGAACCAGGCCGGCCTCCCTTCTTCCTCTTCTTCTTCTCCTTTCTCTCTCTCTTTCTCTCTCTTTCTCTGTATTTTTGGACTGAATGTTGCTGTGAGCTGGTTCCTTTTCGGATTAATAGTTTGCAGTCAGTCGTTCCTCCCTTTGCAGCACCTTTGAGGCTCCTTTTATAGGCCAAAGGATGCCTCTTTGGTGTAGGATTGGAAGGCAAGTTGCCTTGCTGAGCAGAGCAGCCTTTTGGCAAGTGGCTGCTGTAAAACATTGATTTTTGGAATGAGTTGCTGTGCAGACCTTCCAAAACGTGGATTATTTGCTGTTGAAGGTAAGTGGTGCTGCTGTGGCATGGTGTTCCTGGCAGGATTTGGATGAGAATGGTGATTGGCAAGTGCAGCGGCTGGATTTGGATGGGAATCATGATTGGCAAGTGGATGGTTTCCTTGTTGCTGACTTTGATTAAATTTGGGAACACTTGTTGCTGTCATCGTTGAACCTGGCCGTACTTGGAAGCTTGGAATTTGCACTGAACTGAATATGGTATATGGAGCTGCAAATCAACCAAGGAGAGGGTAGGTGGTTGGCATCGGTTGAAGGTGGAGCTGTCTACTTGCCAAAGTCAGCTGAACTTGGCTTTCATGAGGCTATCCACTTGCTGAATTCAGTTTCCGTTGAAGTTGGGTAGCACTTGATATAGCAAGTTATCTTGCTGAAATCGACTCTCCCATGCGTTGATCAGCTTGTCAAGACTATCAATTACCATTTCACGTTGTGTTTTGTATCCCTCAATGACCAAGACCTTAGAAGGTTGGATGACTAGCCTTGGTACGGTTAGGTTTGATATGAAAAGCTTCTTTCTTCAAGTCAATCATGAAGTTGCCTACTTCAGCATTACTGAATTCGGTTAGGGCTGGAAAAAGTAAGTGAAGTGGTTCATTTACTGAAGTTAGCCAACCTTTCGTAGATGGTAAGTTAGTTTTATCCAATCCTTCTTAAATCAGCCAGATTTGGTATGTGGCGAGTTGCCTCTTTGTGACTACCAAATCGGCTCATGGTGAAACAATTCAACTCATGACACAACTTACCAAATCCGCCTATACTGTATATATTGAGGTCGGCCTGGACAGATCATGGGCCAAAATTATTTATGACAGGTTCCATAATTTGTCCACACTGAAGTTGGCAAATTTCCTTCTTGGTGGCTTTCCGAGTCAGGCATCATAGCTTGCCAAATCATGCACCGCTTTCCTCTAACGACTTTCCCTTATGGATGTCGATTTCTTTCCGAACATGAGCTTTCCTTTCTTGGAAGCCCACTTTCCCTTTTTAACATCAGCTTTCCTTTCTCGAGTGTCGGCTTTCCTTTTTGGGCACCGACCTTCCTTTTTAAGAACCTGGGACTAAAAATAACAGGTTGACTTGCCAAGCAACGCCGAAATTGGTAGGTTTCAAACATTTTATAAAAAAAATATTTATATTTGAAAACATCAATTTTAATTAAATTCTCAAATATTGCTTTGGAGAAACACTGGGTTTCATTCCCAGTTTTTGTTTGCAAAGGTGACCTACTTTTGCTCCGTGAGTCGGTCTATAACCACCTCAACCATGTAACCCTTCTCATGGGTGTGGGGTATCGAATCACTTTAACCACTTCAACGGGTGTAAGGTGTCTTACCACTTTAACCCTGGGTATCAGGTCTTGGAATGAGACCTCAATCGGATGAATTTCTGAGGTCTGGTTTGAATTTGTTTTTGAATATCAGGGGTTTTGGAATTTCATAAATTTGTAATTTGCAAACATTTTTGGGTTTGATTCCCAATGTTACCTTTTTCATTTGTTTATAAAAGGAATTGTTTGAAGTCATTTTTTCTTTGAAGGCAATTGCTTAAAAAGGCAAAATCCTGCCAATATGGTCTTGAGGGCAAAATCGTTATTTTCATAAAATTTTGTCCAAATTCGATTTTTTCTGAAAGGAAAGCATTCTTTCATCATTTTAAAGCTTTCATAAAATTTTGGTACCGAAACATTCGAAAACCCAAAATTGCCAAAAATAGCTACTTTCCTAAAAAAGGTAAAAATTTTAAAAGAAAATTTTGGGTGTTTACAAGCATGTAGTAGCAGTATCTAAGTTCAGCACTTAATTTGAATGTTTAAAGGTTTAGGACTCTGATCTCATCAGCATTTCCTTTTGACAAAAAAGCTTCTAGTCGTGATACTTTAAGATCAATATGAACGTTGCTACATACCATGCTTCATCTAGAAGTGCAATTATCCCTCCTGGTTTCTGCATGTGTACACAAATCATCACCAGCACTAAAGCATCATGAAAAGTCCTTGAATAAATGAATGGATCTCTATTTCATTTTCTCATGTAATTATCACATGAGCATCAAAAAGTGAAATACCTTTTCAATAAGGTCTAGGACATCTTGGTTGTCTACAAACTCTACGTAGCTCCAATTTATCTCTTCTCTTGTATACTTTTCCTGCTCCATCTTGAACACATGCTGCAGAAAATCATTATGTTATTATTTGGAACAATCTATTTTTTCCATGTCAAGAGGAAAAACACTTTTCAAGTTTATCAACTTTACCTAGTTGAAATGCTGCTGTAGTTTCTCATTTGTAAGATTTATACATAGCTGCTCGAAACTGTTATGTGCATTGGCAGAAAATCAGATTGGCATGTCAGACATCCTGATAGTTTATGTAAACACTTGTGACATTCAAGAATACTTGTGGTAAGAGTACCTGTTGACCTTGAAGTTTTCAAATCCGTAAATATCAAGTACTCCAATGATGTTGGTTGCATTAGGATCCTCCCTATAAAGTTGTTTATCGTCCACAATCCTGCAAAATTTCCCCCTTTTACATTAAAACCCGCTAAAGTCCACAGACAAGCCTTGGATCATCAAGCAAAAATGCAAGTCCACATTAGAGGAAACATAGCATGAATCAGTAGGAATGAACAGTTAAAAGAATTTCCTCTTAGAAATTAAGGGGTTTCATAACTTACTTAAGATACCCATTTAGATGGTTGAGTTTTTAAGCTCGGCATTGTGATTTGTCAAGAAAATCTGGGTTTAAATTTAATATGTTGGGAATGAACAAAGGCTTATCCATCGTGAAATCTGTGTTTGTGATTTGACTAAGAATTGGTAGTATACTTTGGTCTAATTCATATGAGAAACCCAGATATGTCCTCACCAGTCAAAAAGCCTAGAATAAATTGTCTTTGCCAAGGCATCGCATCTCAATGCTGCTGAATCTGGATCAAGAGGCTTTGTTACGTTTCCATCTGGTGTCACAATGACACGCTTGCATAGGGAGTCCTACAGAGCTTTGATATCACACCTGATAAATTCATCTGATTTATTTCCTATAAAACCAAAATGACTAGCATGCACAAGGATGGTGGCAGGAGAAATTGGAATCATCATACATAAGAAGCTCTGCCGCAACATGGAGGTGGTGTCTTGATTTATCATCTTTCAATTCAGAGGAATCTGCTTCCTTTCCCTTTCTAAAGTTGATATTTCCCAGGTGGAGGATTGCTGCCACGACTCGAAATATAGCATCCTGCCTTCTAAAAATATTATTTTTGTGCTTGGTTGATGATGGTTGACAAAGTATTATGCTTGAAAGAAAATGAATAGAAAATCTATCCTTTATTGAATACTCACCTGCTCTTCTTGGCTTATTCCAACTATATCCATAGCATTTCTGGTCTCTAGATATTCTCTGGAATCATTCACATTTGCAGCATCATAGCAATTGCTCAGATTGAGATAATGAAACATCCTTGGATCTGAAACTTTGAATTTCTTAGCATCCTGAATAAATGAGCTAGTTTGAATCAGTGGTTCCTCTGCATAATTTCTATGAAATGTTCATATGTGCAATGTTTATAGCAGTCATACTGAATCAAATAAGACAAGATAATAGTATCAGCACCTACTATAGCTCAAGGATTATAGAGTGCACCGAAGCCCTTACCTCGGGTGGTGCAGCACAAAGCATGTAGAAGCAATGGTAGTTTCTTTCAGGATCAGAAACCTGACAAACACGAGAACGCTCAGGAAGGTATTTGCGGATTGCTGCTCCTGAAATCTTTCCGTGTTTGTCAAAGTGAATCTCCACAAATTTGCCAAATTGACTGAGAAAAAAGTACATACAGGATTTGACTGCACAGAAGATTTTAATTTGAAAAAATAAATATTTGGCAGTTATTGTCACTAAATTTTCCAATATTCTTCTCATCGACCATATGGAGATTAGTAAATGAACACGATCTACTGATAATTCCTTTCACCTCCAGAACTTGTTGTTCCACTGTTCTACCCTCTGTACCGGTTCGCCCGCCCATGAATGCAAGATATTGCATGAGCATCTTTGTTGTTTATGTTTTTCCAGCTCCACTTTCTCTACTAACCAGCATGGACTGACTGGCTTTTTCATTTAGCATTGCTCTGTAAGCGGAGAAAAAGCACAGACAAGAAGAGTGTCAGTTATGTCACTTGGACACTCCTACCAGGGTTCCGGGTTTATGTCATACACTCTGATACTCAACTCCTATACTTTTCCTGTATCTGAATCAGCACTGCCTATCTAAATATTTTCTAGTGCTACGTTACTAACACAATTCATGAATATTGACCCCTTCTTAATTTTTTGATGAGTTAACTTATGAAAATGGTAATATGGATTGATTTGTAGTATTTTCTAGTTGTCTATAATATTATGATATATACATAATATAGATAATACTTATATATATATAGCCGTGAAAGCTCATTACCGTACACTCATGATTTTTTGAAAGATGACATGTCTTGCACGTGCACGTTCACCTGCACCCATGTGACATAGCTCCTATATAATGTCAAGGGCAGATTGCATACAGACCTATAGGAAGTATCCGCAACCACGAAAAGATGAGGGCTCTCTCCAAATGCAGTTCCCTTATACTGTTCCATCATGTGCACATCATGGAGATGTGGCAATCTCCGAAATGGATTTACTGCAATTAGAATATTCCCCGTGTAGGTCTGCAGGGGTCAACAGCTAGCAATTTTTAGCTTTCTTTTGTAATCCATAGCATGGAGAGACAGAGATAACAATCTGACTAGTGGTAGACACTTTTGTATAATTATGTATACAAGTCTTATATTCTGTCTGATACTCACATATATTTCATTTAGTACAAACCGACATGAGAGATTGTGCAGAACTCCAGGCTCATGAAGGTAGGATAACTTAGTCATGTCATCCACTCCAGCTGGTAGTGCTTCCGTATCTTTAGGATAAATGCTTGATGTTTTCACTACGATCTGAAAGCCACGAAACAATCATTAACGTTCACTACTTAAATCCTCTAATAAGTGCTAAAAGAAAAACTAAGGGACTCTGTACCAAAAATGCATTACTCGTGGACAAAAAATTGCAAGCAATGTGTCAAGTAAATAATTGAAATGAATTATATTCTCTTTGATATATTGAGCTAACTGAAAGATGGTACTGCTCAATTAAGCTTGATTAAAACATCTGAATTGCAGAAGGGCAGTTTATATTTCCCAAGAACTTGGTAACAAAAAAAAACCCAAGGGGAATTCTAAATTAGTGTTGTGGAGTAAATGATCTAAGACATTGCTTCAGCTTAAATAAAATGTCAATTAGTTGGTAAAAAGATATTAAGGGAGACAAACTGATTCAACTGTTGCTATACTTTTTGATACAAAGCTGTATCTCTCATCTATCAACTATGAAATCTTCTTAAGCTGTCTCATCACCAACTCAGTTTAGAATCTTCTTACACATAGGTATCATATAAGGATTCATCAGCCAGACAACAACTGGTATATGTATGTGAAAACTTTTGCAGGATATCTATCTATGTAGGTATTTGTATTCTTCTATTTAGAATTTTCTGCTTATTCAATTTAATTTAACCTTATTCTTTGCAAATCAAAGTATATCTCTTATAAACTACTCTGGAATTTGACTTGATAAATGCTGGCATAGGTGTTTTGATTGTCAAGTTTTTTTATCTAAATTCACATAATAATACAATCATAGCAACAATTTCATTTGAACGAACTAGCTGTTCTTTTTTCAGGTGGATTTGGTTAATGAACTTGTGAAAGCAGCTAACCATTTTTCCATTTGTGAAGATGATCTTGGCATCGTTGCCTTTGATTTCGATCACTTCCTCATCAATCCAGGCTTCTTCTGGATCCTCTGCCCAGACGTGTGATCCAATAGTTATGTTAGCAGCAGTTCCCTGATACATGACAAGATGCATGATTAGTTATATGATAGTTGCATAGGAAAATTTTTCGAGCAGCGAGAACTACCATGATTGGGATCCTGCATCAAAGTTGCGAAATGTCCAAGCAACTGACTGTGATGGCCAGGAAACTGAAATTCTCAGCTTGGTGTTCAAGCAAGAGCATGTAGAGATTTAATTGAAGTTGGCTGCCTTCGTTGGTGTCTTGTTGTAATGCTGGAAAAGAATCTATAAAGAAGAGTGAATTTTCAAGAAAAGAAAACCAAATACAGGTGGTTACAACAACAACAACAACTAAGCCTTTTCCCATACTAGACGGGGTCGGCTACATGGATTCTTTTTTTTCACAGATCCCTATCGTGTGCCATGTTAGCAGTTAACTCACAATATGCTAGATCATTCTTTATTGTTTCTTTCCAACACTTTTGTGGTCGTCCTCTAGCTCTTTTAATACTTTCCAAATTTAGTTCTTCATACTTTCTTATAGGTTCTTTTGATCTTCTTTCTATATGTCCAAACCATCTTAAACGATATTCTCTCATTTTATCCTCTATTGTGCCACTCCTAATTTGTTTCTAATAACCTCATTACGTATACAGTCTTTTCTTGTATGACCACTCATCCATCTCAACATCTTCATTTCTGTCACATACATCTTTTGTACATATTGATGATTAACTGCCCAACACTCAGAACCATAAAACATGGTAGGCCTATTTGCTGCTCTATAATATTTACCTTTTAACTTTAATGATATCTTCTTATCACAAAGAATAGCTGATGCTCCTCTCTATTTTAACCAACCAGCATTAATTCTATGCGTAACATCTCCATCAATTCTTCCATCACTTTAAAAAATTGACCCTAAGTATTTAAAATTTCCTTTTAGGGGATACAATGTGTGTCAATTTTAATTTCTTTGTCCTCTGAGGTAACCAAATGATCAAACTTACATTCCATATATTCTGTCTTTATTCTACTAAGTCGGAGGCCTTTGCTTTCTAATGTTTCTCTTCATAGTTCCAATTTTCTATTAACTTTTTCCTTAGACTCCTCCACTAATACAATGCCATCTGCAAATAACATACACCAAGGTACTTCATCTTGAATATGTTTTGTTAACTCATCAATCACCATTATAAATAAGTATGAACTTAAAGTTGATCCTTGATGTAACCCAATATTAACTTCAAAGAAGTCTGTCATTCCTTCATGAGTTCTCACACATGTTTTTGCACCATCATACATGTCTCTTATAAGGTTAATGTATGTTAATGAGATACCTCTTTTTTCCAAAGCTCTCCAAAGAACCTCCCTCGGTATCCTATCATAAGCTTTTTCTAGATCAATAAATATCATGTGAAGGTCTTTCTTTTTTGCTCTAAAATGTTTTATAAGCTGTCTCAAAAGGTGAATCGCTTGAACAGTAGATCTGCCTGGCATGAATCCAAATTAGTTTTCTGTTGTACTTAATACTTGTCTTAACCTACATTCGATAATTCTTTCCCACAATTTCATAGTATGGCTCGTTAACTTGATACATCGATAATTCACACAATTTTAAATGTCTCCCTTGTTCTTATATATGGGTATAAGTGTACTTGCTCTTAAAAGGTGGTTAGATAAAAAAATTCAAAAAGCCACAAGGGTGGTGCAAACTTTTTGGCATCCTCAGTGGATGGTGACCTGGCACAACAAGATCACAATTTCTAGCCAGCAGAAACTGTATCCTTTTCTTTTAACAATTATGTTGTGATTCCTAAGTTATTGACAGAAGGTGGTCATATAATTTCTTCATCTAATTGGAGCAACTTCTTTTCAAATGTTTTTGGCTGAAGTAGATATTAACGTTAGATTTACCTGCTACAAGCTCCCACTTGGGCTGGACTCGGATCTGTAGGTAAATAGAGTTGCCCAAATGGTTCTGCACTTAAACTGGCACGAACACGAATGTCAAATCAATGCCACAAGCACCATTTAGGTAAGACAAAAATAAAAGAAAAATATATGGTCTGTTTACTAGAAATAAATAGGTGACATTTCCATATTGCGGCAGAGTATCATACGGGCTCTGATAAATAAGAGACCCATATCCATATCAAGGTGGCGATTTTGGGTCTGGATCTAACCCCCACAGACGCTCTATGGATATGAATCAGGATTCTTTTGAGGATATGCATGGATTTGGATCCTCTGAAATAGAATATCATCGGAACCACTTTCTGATGGTCGACTTCCTGCTATAACTTATTGTATGTTTAAGCACCTCAGGTGGTGTAGACGGCTATATGTGGTCTAACAAAAGTTGGAGGATGATTTATGTGATTTACACTCACACAAGGGCTAAGCAAGATTCCTAGACACGTCCTTTCCTTTAATTCTAAAATGAAATATTGAATAATATTGAAGGCCCTTATATATACTTACGTACGTTTGCTCACTAGTATAAAACTCAAACAAAATTCAAGACTCTTAAAAGTGAATATTGACTGACCTTAATGCCATTCTCCTTTTCGGCAAAGACAGTTCGAAGACTTGGACCGGGTTCGGTCTAGTATATGGCTCTGAACGCGTCCTCTTGAGACTTAGACCGGCTCATCAACATAAGTTGACTGACTAGGCTGATTTTAGGTTTACGCGCACCTGAGGACATGGAGAAACCGTGATAAGGGATATTCGGTCATTTTACGGATCAAAGTGGAAATTGGGGTGCCAGTGGGGGAAGACGGGGTGGGGTCCGGATGGGCGGTGAAAGTGGACCCAAGTTTTAATACTTTTTCATCTTTCAACTTTGTTTCTTTTTTGGGCGGTGCATGGATCTTATGATTAGCCTCTTTCAAAGCCGCAAATTTGTTTTGGATCCCAGTAGATCCAAGAAAAACCGTAGGCGTGGCCCAATTGAACTAAATGGATTTGGATCCACAATTGGACTGTATGAATTTTTAATGCACAAAAAGCACTTGGGACTCTATAAGATGACCCAATAAAAATGGTAGTAACATATATTAAAAAAAATCATAACGAAAAGATGCACAACAATAATGGTTTGTTCAAGTTTGTAAGAAGAATGACCACTTGATAAGAGGATCATCATGATAAAAAGGCCAATTCTTTGCTTGTGAATTTTGCCTGATATTTATAAAATCTTTATTTTGGTACATATACATACATATATACATACATACATATATATATATATATATACAAGTAATGAAAAAAACTACATATATATGTAGTATATATAGTACATATGTGTGTGAGAGAGCAAGCACTTTAGAGGTCTGTATAAAATGTGGCCTGGCCCGGCCCATATTGACATCTATAGTCCCGTCCACACTAGAATATTCGTCCAAATCCAAAACGTAACTAAAATCCGGACACATGATTGGGTTTGGATCCAACTTTAAGGCATTTGGGTCAATCACTTAATGTCAAATGCCCCAATCCCTTCACTTGGTGTGGATATAGGATGAGCAATATTCATAACCAAAATGATCACATTGAATTCTGGAGTCTAATAATATCCACAAGTAAATATAAATCATGATGGTGCGGTACACTGCCAAGTCTCGATCTTATCTAGATACAATAAAGAGAAGTATATCATGCAGATCCATGATTAACTAAGCACCACCTCTTATAACGTTTTACCATCGTTTAGCATTTGCAAAAAGTGGAAATCTCAAGTTAATTGACAAAACTTTTTGAACCATAGAAAACCACACGGTCGCTTTATGAAGTTTTCCCTAGTTTAATTATGTTTTTTTAAGTTGCAATTTTCTTTTTGTAGCCAAACATGGTTGTGAACTATAGATGTTTGAGATGAGAATCAAGTCAGAAAATAAACTTCCACAAAAGATTGCACTTGACTATAAGTTTTTCTATACAAATTAGTCATATACTTTTATCTATATCTGAATTACTTTAGGGTTTCACCATTCTAACATTAAAAGGCAATCTAATATGTTCTTTACCTTTTAACAAAATCAGAGACCACTCACCCTAATACTATTGAACAAAATGGTACGGTCAAGAGCATACACATCAACTTAGTAACACTAGGTGCAGATTTAGGCTATATGGGGTGAGCTCTTGTCAAGCAAAAACATAGTCAATATGTTGCAACTTCAAGCCAAACTACGTTTCACAAGTGCACATGGCAAATGATTTAGGGACACCCATTGGAGGAGGGGGTGGGTTAAAATTAACTTCCATGGACCGGCAAAAGGGCAACCTGGCTTGGTATCAGTCTCCGATGTAGAGCACATAAGATGGGGATCATTTTCCCACGAGATTTTCAGCTATTAATCAATTAGCTTAATCGGCTACACCGACCTCCCTTTTGTACTAAAAATAAAAAGAATTTCTAAGGCAAAAAAGGAAAGAGGTTTTCTTATCGTAATACGCTTTATTTGGTAATAATCATTCATGAACTGTTTTTGGGATCTTAAGGTGACAGCTTCAAGCATGTAATTCTGGTGTGTAAAACAGTGACCCAGCGAATGTTGTGCTCATTCCTTATCTATTCAATATAAATACTATTTCGATAAAAATGAATATGGTCTTCAAAAGCAAGTCCACTATCAACATTTTTTTAAAAGTCCGCTTGAACAGTATTTTTATTAGAAAACCCTTTTTTAAAGGATAATGAACAATATAGATAATATGATAAGTTTCAAAAGCCTGCCCTGTCCATCCAAAAAAAATGAAACAGGCGATTTAGAACCATGGGTTTTACATGAAGCCGGCCATGTCCAGCGTTTGGGTTGAAGTACTTTCTCTTTGATTTCCTTCACTGTGTCCGTATTTTTTGAAGCTGCCCCTTTGTGTGCCTTGCATCACTTTTACCTTTTAAAAAGAAAAGGAATTGATATAATTTATTATCTTCGCCGGGTTGGTTCTTACTTATATGAACCCAACCAGGTCGTGTCCATGTAGAATAACGTAACTGTGAAAGAACTGAACATGTCTGGGTGTTGCACAACTCAGACCAGACCCATTAATGCAAGTTGCCGCCCTACCTAATCAACAAAAGGTTAAACAAAATACTGTGTTTCTATCTTTAATAATAGTTACAACGGGGAGGTGGAAGACAGGCACGCATGCCACCGGTATCAAACTCACGACTTTCATCATGTGTGTCGAGCTTCCTGCCAGGTACGCTAACGGTCTGAGTGCGTCGTGCCATCCTTTTTATAAAGAGCAGCTCAATATTGTAAATTATCCTTTTCCCATGCTGAAGCCTGTAGACATCATGCCCACTTGTTGAAACCAGAGTTCGGGAAAGAACCTACAGCGAATGGTGACAGCTTTGGTGTTTTTCGTTGTTGAAGATGAATGCTGTTCAACACTACCCATTATTTGGTCAGTGTTTGAGAATTCTCGATACACAGATGAATGACAAGGAACGTCGGGGAACGGTAGAACGAAATCTCATGGGGAAAAGGACACACAGCTTTTCATCTCCCCGCAGTTTACTAGATCTAGAATTAATTGCAAGAGTGGATGCGTCTGCAGTGTTAAAGGTGAAAGGTATCGTGTACCGGTTTTGACTGATACCCGGTTGTTTGTTCTCGATTCTGGAGGAGAGATTCACATGTCAGACATCCAAATATCCACCACCTTTCCTCTATTTTGGGGTTCATATTCCAGATTAAGGGCCAAGCAAGTGAAGCCTGCTGTCGTGTAGTTTTTTTCTTCTCTTTATTTTGGAATTCATATTGTTGGAAAAGAAGCAAAGAGGATTGGATATTGGAGGCGACCTGAAATCTTTGTCGGTGTTGATGAATCTGATTCAAGACGGTATTCCTTTGGAGTTTTACTCTGCAGCTTTCTTTTTCTTGTGTCCCATCTGGCTCCCGGAAAGCCTCCTCTAAGTGGGTGCTCTTGCACTCCTGTCTTTTGCATCTGTTGTGCTTCAGATAATCTTCCTTCTCCACCAATTAAAGTGGAAAGCAATCAACGTGATGCTGATGTACTATATGCCGTTTCTGATGATGTGGGTAAGTTCCCCAACGCGAATGTTGAGATTGAGGCCAATTGCTTAGATGGGGATGTGAAAGTTCTGCTCAAAAGCAGCTTGAAGAGAGACAACATTCATGGTGGGGGAAAGAGGACTGGAATCGACAAGGGAAGAGTTCAGTGGATGGATTTCCAAGGGAAACAGTTAGTCGAGATAATGGAGTTTGAGGCCAGGTTGTGTGTTCTGACGCATAGCTATATGTGCTTGTCTGCTGCTGTTTACTATTCAGTTTCATTTTATGATTCAGGTGGCACCATCTATGTCTTCTTGCGTAATCTGCATTCTAATGATGTTAATTTTTTGGGATGTGCTTAAAATTCCCCATGAATGGTTACTATGCAGTACGTGTTTCTTCATTGTGTGTGTCTATGTGTTTTAGTTTGTTTTCCTTACACAATGAAACGTAGTATAGGTCCCTTGACATTATTTGAATTTATGTTCACAGAAGGGGATAGTGTTGCTTTATAGGCCTATTACTGTTTGGTTGTGCAAAGCAAAAAGAACAATGAACTTTGGGTTGTTATGAAACTGAGCTTGGATTAGTTTTGTCTGTCAATGAGGGAATCTAAGAACAGATCAATCCCCATAAAGGTGATCTCTGTAGTGACCTCTGTATCTCAACTTTGGCATGATCCGCTCATTTCACTGGTAGGGAAACAATCAAAACTGGCTGTATTAAAAAAATGGCCGGCCATCAGTGGGGATATTTCTGAAAATATTTCCAACTGTTGTGTTATTGAACCAACTATCGGAAAATGCGGCAAGATATTATTATGCAACATATTCCAGCCATTTACTGCTAGTCCGGACCATCTTGAATGCTCCGAAATATTATAAGTAAAAACCTGCTTATTTTAGTAAAAGGTGTGGATGTTGTTCTTTCCATTGAACGCATTGGAGCCTCTCTCTCTGGGAGTTTTCGGCCATTTCACAAAACTTTACCACATCCTAGTATTTAGATTATATATTTATATGGTCTTAAGAGGTGATGCACATCTGCCATTGATCACCTACGATGAGATGTTATTGTTTCTCACTGGTGAGACTTTTATTAGATCCGAGCATTTCACATATTATCATCTTATGAGCAGAATAGTTGGGATGCACTTCTTTTTTGGTTTCACTTCATCATTTACAGTAAGTCAAATTCAAATGTTTAATATTATTAAGCATTGGGAGGGCATCACTTTCCAGATAGATCTTGAATCTGGGATGTAACACAATTAGTGAAATCAGACATATATATCATTTAATTTAGCAGGCTACCATCAAGCATTATGCCTCTTCATTGTAGACATTTCTCTTCTAGGGGAACTGCTCCCTCAACTTGTTTAGTATGGCCTGGTCAATCTTTAGTTTCAGTCGATCTGTTTATACCTATTTTCCTATCATACAATCATGCTTTGGTCTTATATGTTAGCAGTTGTCTAACTATGTTGTCATTTTTCTTTAGTGTGGTGTTTCCACTCCTTACTCTCAGCAGCTTATATGCCCTTCCACCTGAAAAAGCTTATATAATTCATACCCGCCTAAAGCCCTGTGATTGATAACATGCAAATTTTCGTGTAATTCACATTTACACATGAAAAAGGAAAAAGAGAAAGGAGCTTGTCAACCCCAGCTTTGTTAGTTAATCTTGTTGAGATATGCATCTCCATCGTAAATAATTTTATGGCATGTTTTTAAGGAACGCCTTGTTGTAACCACTTGTAACATTTTAAATGAGTAATCTTGTGAGAAACCATTTATGTTTTCCACTGGATTCTGTGTGTATCATTTAAGCCAAACCAATCGATCTAAAAGTTTATCTTAAAGCATCAAATCCATGCCTCATGAATTGCAACTGAAGGATGTTCAGGTGTTATTCAAGATTGGACTAGTTCTAATTCACGGACTGCATGTTTCCTGCAAATTAGAGGAAGTGTATGCACTTTAATATGTCTGCTGCAGCGAAAAATAAGTGTAATTAATTATCCATAAATTCCCTGATGTGATTATCTTTATGGTGGTTCTCTTTTCTAACTTGTGATCCCTTTTTACAGTGATTGGGATGATTCGGATGATGATGGTGAAAACCTGAGGTGCTTATGCGTCACTCAGTGAATGATTCCTGCTTATGACAACATATCCAGTGCATAGAAGCATAGATGAATTTGTGTCAAATCCACCAAACTGGATTTGTCATATCAAGCATATTGGTGAGCACCACTGTAATTCATGATTCATCCTTTCTTGTGACATCCATATGTGAGCACATTCAATTTTTCTGGGTACAATGGGGAAGTTGAAGCCCAATTCTCACCCTAAGTATCAAATTCATGACCTTCAACTTGTGGGTCGATACTATTCAGGTGAACTAGTCCTGGTTGTGCTATGAGCAATTCTTTTTTTGTGTACAGTAGTTCTGATTAACTTGATACCTGCATGTAAATTAGGACTTAAAAGTCATTTGGGTAGTATGTGTTTTTATGGCCAGACTTGCGATGGAGGCTTGTTTCGCAAGGATACACTTACTGGAAGCTAGCAGTATAAGCTTAGCTTTTTTCTCAAGGCTACCCCCACCTTATGGTAAGGCTACTAGAAAGGTAGCTATTTCTTCATCAGTAAATCAGTAATAACTGGTAGGCTTTATTGGCTACTTTGGTTACTGCTGCCTAAAGTAAAAGCAGTAGTTGCAGATCTTAGTATCACGTTCACCTGAGATTGTTCTACCAGTCTCATGATAATGGCGAATTTGATTTTTCATATTGCAATGTTATGATAACTCCTGCTTATGGTGGTACTTGACCCTTACAAGGGTTGTATTATGTAGCAAACAGCTGGTGCAAACTCCGTTTAATCTTTGCCTGTGGGGTTGCGCTTTTGCTAGTATCAGTGCAACTCGTAGAAGTCTTCATGGTGCTCCCTCTAGACGACCCCATCCTGCATCTGTCATAGAAAAAGCCATGGTTGAAGATTGCAGTCTTATTATAAATGTTGCAATGTTGGCCTAAGAAACATCACAATGATAATTTTAGGATCCATATAGCCAACTCTTCTTAGTTCAGAGGAAAAATTGTTTGTTTTTTGTTTTGGAAAAATACTTAAAAGGAGAAGAAAAAGAAAAGGATATTGCATGAAATGTTTTGAACCATGTCAAAATTCTGATGAGTTCCTTGAAAATATGTATGTAATCTTTCATCGATCTATCAACATTGGCACTCAGAGCGATAGCCAACTTAGCTAGGGTACTCGAATCACAAGTTGCAGGTTGTGACTTCGATACCAGGTGTGTGCATACCTAGTGGCTTCAACCTCCATATTATAATGGACCAACAACAACAACAACTAAGCCTTTTCCCATACTAGACGGGGTCTGCTACATGGATTCTTTGTTTCCACAGAGCCTTATCATATGCCATGTTAGCAGTTAACTCACAATAAGCTAGATCATTCTTTATTGTTTCTTTCCAACACTTTTGTGGTCGTCCTCTACCTCTTTTAATACTTTTCAAATTTAGTTTTTCATACCTTCTTATGGGTTCTTCTTTTGATCTTCTTCCTATATGTCCAAAAACCATCTAAACGATATTCTCTTATTTTATCCTCTATCGGTGCCACTCCTAATTTGTTTCTAATAACCTCATTATGTATATAGTTTTTTCTTGTATAACCACTCATATATCTCAACATCTTCATGTACATCTTTTGTACATGTTGATGATTAACTACCCAACACTTAGAACCATAAAACATGGCAGGTCTAATTGTTGTTCTATAATATTTACCTTTTAACTTTAATGGTATTTTCTTATCACAAAGAATACCCGATGCTTCTCTCCATTTTAACCAACCAACATTAATTGTATGTGTAACATCTCTATCAATTCTTCATCACTCTTAAAAATTGACCCTAGATATTTAAAACTTTCCTTTTAGGGGATGCAATGTGTGCCAATTTTAATTTCTATGTCCTGTGAAGTAAACCAAATGATCAACTTACAAAGATGATTGCAAAGATGATTGCAGAAAATTCTTGATTTTTCATTCAATGAATGGTAAGTGATTGATTTTTGCTTCGATCTTCCCACCTAAAGAAAAGTTAGCAGGGCCACAATTGTCCTCATATTTTTATGCTTCATTTTCTGCATGCCTTCTTATTATACAAACAGATGGACATTTGATGGTAAGTCCTCTGACAGGTATTACCTTGTTCAAGGGGTTTCAGGTTCAAAATCACCACCATTGTGGTCCCTCAGCCTTTCCCCGTTTGCTCGTCTCTAGCTTCGATTTACTCTCCTTGTAAGTACGACTGGTAGAAGTCGACCAAGCTGAATAAAGTCTCTGTCGACTTCTAACCCGCTAGAGCGAAACACAAGCACAAGCTTTTCTGAACTCCCCACTAAGCTAACTGAACCAAGTTGCACTTGTAAAAGTTTAAATTCTTAATACAATTTCCATTATGAAAAATAAATGGATATTTTCTCGAGCCAACAAAAGGTGTATGTATGTGCCTCCGCATTGAAGTTTAAAAATTCTCTGACTAGCCGTTGAATGTTATTCACTTGTCTTGTCCTTAAATTTCTGTGTAAATGCACCCAGATCATTGGCTCACTCACCGGTGGGCTCTCTGACGTTTCCTTGCAGGTGAGAGTTCGAATCTCAGGGGGGTGCATGTTCACGTGTTAAGCTCCGGACTCCCTTTGTAACCAAAAATAAAAGTGTCCAAATGCCCTTTATCAGTCAAATGTCAACCACTAATATTAGGCATTCAAAAATTTGATTATGGGTGAGTTTATCTCGACGAATGAAAGCATTATCCCTCTTCTTTCCCCTAGAATTTGGTATTTCCTTTAGTACCAACATCCCATCGTATTTTAAAAATGACATCTAAAAGCTGAATGAAAGCGTTTGCCTACTTTTTAAGCCACTTCGAACGACCTTATTAACAATATCTTATTGGTAAAATATCGATTGCGGAATGCTTTCAATTCACCAACTAAATAATCTTATTAAGTAAAAAATATATCTTCATCCTTGGGTAACAATTGGCATAAAAAGTTAATTGCATTCAAGTCCATCTCTCTCTCTCTCTCTCTCTATATATATATATATATATAGTAAATGTGCATACTCATTCATGCTTAAATTCACTTAATAGAGATTGAATTTAAAAAATGAAAAATACTGAATTTAAAAATGAAAAATACTTAGTGCTAATTGTACTTTGCATTTAATGTATTCCTTTATCACCTCGAGCATTCATCTCAAAGATGAATGGTTGAAATCATAAATAGAGTTGAGTATAGATAGAGTGTATGCATGGACTATGCTATTATATATATATATATATATATATATATATATATATATATTTGTGTGTGTGTGTAGTGTTTGGATCCTGCTCACTACTAAGACTTCTCATGTATTGCTTTTTAAGGGCATGTTTTCTTTTTAAACTCCTAATTTTTTTTAAATTACACTAATGACACCGAAAAGTAATGGATGAGCATGTCTTATATATATATATATATATATATATATATATATATATATATATATATATATATATATATATGCACTGTGATGACACACATGACATGTTAAAACAACAAACAACAACAACTAAGCCTTTTCTCATACTAGACGGGGTCGACTACATGGATTCTTTGTTTCCACATATCCCTATCGTGTGCCATGTTAGCAGTTAACTCACAATAAGCTAGATCATTCTTTATTGTTTCTTTCCAACACTTTTGTGGTCGTCCTCTATCTCTTTTAATACTTTCCAAATTTAGTTTTTCATACCTTCTTATGGGTTCTTCTTCTTATCTTCTTTCTATATGTCCAAATCATCTTAAATGATATTCTCTCATTTTATCCTCTATTGGTGTCACTCCTAATTTGTTTCTAATAACCTCATTATGTATACCGTCTTTTCTTGTATGACTACTCATCCATCTCAACATCTTAATTTCTGTCACATACATCTTTTGTACATGATGATTAACTGCCCAACACTCAGAACCATAAAACATGATAGGCCTAATTGTTGCTCTATAATATTTACCTTTTAACTTCAATGGTATCTTCTTATCACAAAGAATACCTGATGTTCCTCTCTATTTTAACCAACCAGCATTAATTCTATGCGTAACATCTCCATCAATTCTTCCACCACTCTGAAAAATTGACCCTAAGTATTTAAAACTTTCCTTTTGGGGGATGAAATGTGTGCCAATTTTAATTTTTATGTCCTCTAAAGTAACCAAATGATCAAACTTACATTCCATATATTCTGTCTTTATTTTACTAAGTCGGAGGCCTTCGCTTTCTAATGTTTCTCTCCATAGTTCCAATTTTCTATTAACTTTTTCTAGAGACTCCTCCACTAACACAATGTCATCTGCAAATAACATACACCAAGGTACTTCATCTTGAATATGTTTTGTTAACTCATCCATCACCATTATAAATAAGTATGGACTTAAAGTTGATCCTTGATGTAACCCAATATTAACTTCAAAGAAGTTTGTCGTTCCTTCATGAGTCCTCACACATGTTTTTGCATCATCATACATGTCTCTTATAAGGTTAATATATGTCAATGGGATACCTCTTTTTTCCAATGTTCTCCAAAGAACCTCCCTTGGTACTCTATCATAAGTTTTTTCTAGATCAATAAATATAGTGAGCCAAGTGATTCCTATTTCTCCTAGTATTTTCCAAACTTCTATAGGAATATTATCTGGTCCTACCGATTTACCACTCTTCATATGTTTAAGAGCCTCTTTGACTTCATTCTTTTGAATACGTCGATAGAAATTGTGATTTATATACTTTTCTAACTTGGCTAAATCTCTTAAACTAATACTAACATCTTTATTTTCATTAAAAAGATTATAAAAATAGTTTTTCCATCTATTTCTTATATCATCATTTGTCACTAGAATTTTTTCAGCATCGTCTTTTATGCATCTAACATAATTAAGATCTTTAGTTTTCTTATCTCTAGCCCTAGCTATCCTAAAAATATCTCTTTCACCCTCTTTTGAGTTGAGTTTTTTATATAAGTCATCCCAAATCTTAGCTTTTGCTTCACTAACGGCCTTTTTCGCTTCCTTCTTTTCTTTCTTATAAGCTTCTAAAGTTTCACTAGTTTTCTTAGCATAATGTAATTTGTAACATGCCCTCTTTGCCTTGATTTTATTTTGTACTACTTTACTCCACCACCAAGCTTCTTTTTGTGCCGGTACACCTCCCTTAGACACCCTTAACACATCTTTCGCCACTTTCCTAATATGTATAGCCATATTGTTCCACATATCATAGGGTGTGCCAACATAATTCCAAACATCTCCTTGAAGGACTTTCTGTTTAAATATATCTTCTTTCTCGCTTTTGAGGTTCCACCATTTAGTCCGAATAGCTCGATGCACTCTTTTCTTCTTTGTCTATTTTTTTATTTGTAAATCCATAACTAAAAGTCGATGTTGGGTGGTTAAGCTTTCTCCTGGAATTACCTTACAATCTTTACAACATGCTCTATCTTTTTTTCTACAAATAAAGTAATCAATTTGTGTTTGTGATAAGCCACTCTTATAAGTAATTAAATGTTCATCTCGTTTTTTGAAGATTGTATTGGCTATAATGAGATCAAATGACATAGCAAAATTTAAAATCTCCCTACCTTCCTCATTTATATCCCCAAAACCAAAGTTTCCATGAATCCCTTGATATCCTAATGCCTCTTTACCGACATATCCATTTAAATCTCCTCCTAAACAAATCATCTCCCTTTGTGAAATCTTTTGAAACACCTTATCTAACTCTTCCCAAAAAACTGTCTTTATACTATCTTCTAGTCCTACTTGGGGTGCGTAAGCACAAACTATATTCAAAACCTCTACTCCTAACACTAATTTCAATGTCATGATTCGGTCACCATATCGTTGTATGTCTACTACACTCCTTTAAATCTTTATTTATGATAATACCAACTCCGTTTCGAGCCTTTTCTTTACCTGAGTACCATAATTTAAAACCTGTATCCTCTATCTCCTTTGCTTTTTCTCCAACCCGTTTTGTCTCTTCTAAACATAAAATATGTATCTTTCTCCGAATCATAGTATCTACTACCTCCATTAGCTTATCCGATAATGTTCTGATATTCCAAGAACCAATACGAATCTTATTATCTAGGACTAGCTTCCTTACCCCCCGCATCCGTCCATAATCAAAATGCGGAGACCCTCTCCGAAAATTTTTCACTACATTCGGGCGGCAATGTAGCGGGACTAACTTCTTTACCCATACCCGTCCATGATGTGGGAACCCTCTCTGCAATTGATTCACTACATTCGGGCAAAAATGTAGTGGCCCTTGCTTACTTCTTACTGCATTCGGGCTCTGCAGCACGTCGCTAGGTGGGGACGCCCCAAAGCAATGCTCATAATTTTTGTAATCAATATTGTAAAAATCCGATGAAGTTTTACGCTGGCTGTCGGAAGCCTAACACAACCCTCCTCCTTTATCCGGGCTTGGGACCGGCAATGCAAGGGTGATCCCTTACATGGGCGGAGTTTCACATGACATGTTCCACTAACAAAATGCTGTAGACCATATATGTGCAGCTCAGGTAGTTTGTGCCATTAAGTGCTTGATTGAATCCATCGTCTTTCCGAAAGGTTTCAAGGGACCAAAGGTATGACAAATACAAACACGGCATGAGAATTTGCAAACTAATTAGTTTTACGATAAGACTTATAAAATCCCTTAAAAAACCAAGTATGGAATGACTCACCATGAGAGAAAAGTTGGATCAATCTTATTTAACAACACCATTATATATAGATATGGTGAAGATGTAACTGATATGCTACTAATGAACAAAATTGTCAATCAAGAAGGTTCCCATAACATGATTGTTAATTACACATGAGTTACAACCACTATAAAGCGATATCAATAAGTACAATTACATTTCAATGATAATGTATAGACATTGCAAATTACACGGCTATGAACACATTTGTCTAATTCATTTATTTTCAAATCATTTGTAAAAATAACTTGATTAATTATTTTAGTTATTATGAGGATTTATCAAAATAATCAATATTTTGTTTTTTGAGTAAAACATTTTGCTACTAATCTAGCTTTGTATTTTTCAATCGAACCATCAAGATTATATTTTCTTTTAAAATCCATTTACAACGAAATCTTTCTTTGGGTAATTCAAATAAATAAAATGAAATTTTTTAGTAAGTTAGGATGATAATGAGTGGGGTCCAGTCCAGAATGAAAATCAGCCGAGTTTTTAGTAATTTGAGTTAGTAAAAATTTGATGGGATTTTCCTAAATGTTGGGCGATAAATATTAAGTTAGGACGATAATGATGAGATTCGGTTGCATTAAACGGGATCATAAAAATTTCAACCAAATTTTTGGCCTTTTCTTTTGTTTGGGCATTGAACTCTTTATATTATCATTATTAGTTCTAACATTTTTAGATCATATTTAATTTCATGAATACGTCTTATAGATCTTAGAATTAAGGTAAATCTATCTTGTTAAAAAATAGCTCTTGACTATATCATCATATTAATAAGATATGAGTCATTTGACTCTATTACAATGAATCTATGTCTTACTTTATTCGGTATATCCTAAGAAAATATATTCAATTTCTTCTTTATCCTATTTCTTTCTTTTGGGTTTCGAAACTTTGATAATAACCCTCCACCTCTAAACTTTGAGAAAACTTAGGTTAAGACTTTTTTTATTCTATGGTTTATGTGAGGTAGTCAAATTCCTTTTAGTTGAAACTGTATTTAAAATAAAACAAAGAGTTGACAATGTTTCACCCTAATAACCATTCGATAAACAATAATATAATAATATAAAATTTACTATTTCTTGTGACAACCTATTTTTTGTTTATGCCACACTATTTTGTTATGGAGCATAAGAAGTCGTAGTTTGATTTATGATTCTCGTAGACTCACAATAGCTAGGATTATAGTATCCTCATATATTATCGGTTCTCAAACACTTATGAAAGTTTAATGTTGAAATTCTCCTTTAGTTTTGAAAATCTTAAACTTTTTCAAAGCTTCATGATTTGTATACATCAAATATAAATAGCAAAATCTAGTGTAATCATCAATGAAAGTTACAAAATACCTTTTATCTTCTATTGTTGCCCAACCATGCAAATTATAAACATATGAATAAATTAAATCCAAAAAAAATTCTTTTAAGTCTTGGAAATAAGAGTCCAATGATTTTTGTATCCATGCAAGTAGAACATGAATACACTTGCTTATCAATTTTTAGAATCAAATCCAATTTATCTATGTCACATAATTTTCTAAAACTTATATGTTTCAAACGAAAATACCACAAATTAGAAAATTAACAACATAAGTATAAACAACATCTTTATTATTGAGATTCAACTTTAATATAGATTCACATAGATAGATAACCCTTCTCAACACACATCTCCCTTAGATAAAATAAATTTATCCCTTCAAATATACTTTTAAACCAATAATTATTAAGTAAGAGAACTAATACCAATTTTTTTCTTATGTTTAGTACAAAGAGCACATCCTTAAGGGTGAGAACTTTACTTAATGTGAATTTGAGTTCAATCGTTCATTTGTCTTTTACTTGAGTGGTAGAAGCATTTCTCATGTAGAAAACATGTTCATCTTTCTCTATTAAAGTTTTGAAGGGACTTTGGCTTTGGCACATATGACAAGTAGCATCAGAGTCTATTCACCAAGATTCAATGTCTTCTATCATATTTTCTTCTGATATGATGATAATAAAATTGTCTTTAGAAGAATGAAGCCTCTTGTCTTTGTTCAACTTTTTCAAGTATTGGCATATGCTCTTATAATGATCGGTCTTTTTATAATAGTAGCATTGACCTTTTTTCTTAGGGTTGGTGTCCCTACCATCGTTTTCATGCAATTTTTTGAATTCTCAATTTCTTTTCTTTGAAGGCTTTATAGAGTTAGCTTCTTTTATAACATGATTTTTTTCTTGAATAGATTGGTTTTTAGAATTATCTTGCTTTTGATACTCTTCCTCAAGCCTAATGATTAGCCAATTTATGAAGAGTAATGTCTTTCCTCTTTTGTTTTAAAGTTCTTTCAAAATCTTTTCAAGGAGAAAGAAGTTTATCTATAATAGAAGAGACAATAATGGTTTCATCTATATTCATCTTATATTGTTTGAAATTAATCAAGATCCATTTGAACTTATATAATTGCTCTATAAATGATCTACCATATTATAATTATTCAAACAAGTAATAAAAAATTTCATACTTATAGCATCCTCTATCATGTACCTCACTCCAATTTTATCCCATAGGTTCTTTATGCACATCGATGTTTGATAGGTGTCGAATAAAGCATATGACATGCTATTGAAGATGTGACACATTTAAATATAACCATCATTGTCTCACTTTGGTCATTTGCAAGCTTCCTCAAGGGTCACTCAAGGGTCACATTCTTTTCTCTAGTCTCTGGATGAAGTGAGAACATATATGACCTTTAAAATGATAAGAAAAGCAAGTATATTTTCTTTTACCACCATAAGAAATTACCACTGTGAGAATATACACATGAGTTACAATCACTATCAAGTGAGCACAATTACTACTTAAGTAAGTGAGCTCTTAATACTACAATATGGCTGCAAAATGCTTATGAGTTATAGCAACTATCAAGAATTACTAATAAACATAATTATCACAAATAAGTAACTTTTAATACCATAACATGATTGTTAAATACTCATGAGTTACAACCACTATCAAGTGTTAGTAATAAGCATGATTATTACTCAAGAAGTATCCTTTAGTGTCACAATATGATTGCAACCACAACCTTCACCAAGTATTTTGAAAATCACCCAACAATAACAACCATGCTTTTTCACACAGCAGGTAGGGTTAGGTATATAGATTTTTAATACTATAAAGCTCAATCTTGTCTTTGTAATAGTTAATTCCAAGAAAGCCATGTCATATTTAATTACTTCCTCCTAACACTTCTTTTATTCAGTTGTCCTCTCCTATTTATTTTAACGTATTTTTCATTTAGTTTTTCGACGAAAACTTCACTGGCACAATGATTTACATGATCAAGCTATCTTAATTGTCTCTCTCATCTTATCGTCTATTAACCCTAACTTCTTTTAATAACTTCGTAGTGTAAGACTTTCATACACGAATTTGTTGCACAGTGTACCTATTTGAATTCTGAGATGGTCAAAGCTCTCGGGATGGCAGTTGATGTTATGGAGGGTGTAATGAAGTCTATGCTTCAATATAGTTACGGAAGATCAACGAGTGGACAATACCACAAAGTAACAATCACAAGCCCTTAGAAAAGGGAATAGCCGAGAGCAATAAGTGTATGCGAAAAGGAGAATAAACAAAGCACAAGCTTGAATAAATAATCGTTATTCATTAGCCATCAAATGCTTGATTTTACAAGAGATTACAAGTGGTATTTATAGAGTAAAATAGGTTGTGTACGAGAGGGAGAGAGAAGAGACAAGAAGAGACAAAGGGGGGGCTGGCTGCAGCCATCCCCCAATGGCTATTTCACTAGCCGGCCCTGGCCTTGATGGCCTAGTGGGCCAGGGCCGGGCCACTCTGGCCTAGTTCTTTAACACCCCCCTCAAACTGAGGGCTGCATGACCTGAAGTTTGCCAATTAAAGATTGAAATCGAGGAGCAAGTAAGGACTTGGTGAACACATCTGCAAGTTGATATTCTGATTTTACAAACTGTAATATCAAATTGCCTTGTAGATGCTCTTCACGAACATAGTGACAATCCATCTCTATGTGCTTTGTGTGCTCATGGAAGGTATGGTTGTTGGCTATATACATAGCACTTTTGTTATCGCAGAACATTATTGGAGGAGCTTCCAGTTGTATGCTCAAGTCTTGAAGTAGTCGTCGCAACGAAGTTAGTTCTGTAGTAGTGTTAGCCATAGCACGATACTCAGCTTCAGTGGACGAAAGAGACACCTTTTGTTGTTTCTTGCATCTCCATGAAATGAGTGAGTGACCAAGGAATATGCAATGTTCAGTAGTAGAGTGCCTGTCATTCACATCACTACCCCAATCAGCATCAGTATATGCAAGCAACTGAAATAATGATGAAGAAGATAGAAATACTCCCTTAGTTGAGGTTTGTCAAATGTAACGAACAATTCTCATAACAGCACTCATATGCACTGAGGTGGGTGCATGCTGAAACTGACTTACAGTATGAACAACATGAGCAATATCAGGCCGTGTTATGGTGAGATATGTGAGTGCTCCAACCATCTGTCTATAAGGTGTGGGATCACTCAGAAGTTCACCATCAACTAGGCGCATCTTCTGGTTGATTACTTCTGGTGTCTCAACGACTTTGTCATCTGTAATACCTGATCTAAGAATAACATCATTAGTAAACTTAGTTTGTGATAAAAAGAAACCTCTATCATCACGGGTTACCTCAATGCCAAGAAAATAGGAAAGTTGACCCAGATCCTTCATTTCAAACACATTACCAAGTTCTTGCTTGATTTGTTGGATACCTGTGTCATCACTACCTGTAATAATCATATCATCGACGTAGAGTAAAAGGGTAACAATACTTGCTGATGATTTTCTTATAAACAAGGCTATGTCAGTATAACAGATAGTAAAGCCATGCAATGTCATGAATTCAGTCATTCTATCAAACCAAGCCTTGGGATCTTGTTTGAGACCATATAAGGCTCTTTTGAGCTTTAAGACTTGGTTTCTAAGAAGATTGAGACCCGGAGGAGGTTCCATATATACTTCTTCCTTCAACTAACCATTCAAAAAAGCATTTTTAACATCTAACTGATAAATATTCCAATGATGAATGGCACACACAACTATAAGTGTTCTAACAGTTGTCATTCTAGCTACAGGAGGAAAGGTTTCTTCATAATCAATTCCATATTCTTGAGAATAACCATTGACAACCAATCTAGCTTTATAACGATCTAATGAGCCATCACCATTCGTCTTGATTTTATAAACCCACCTACATCCTATAGTCTTTTTGTTTGATGGTCTAGAGACTATATCCCAAGTTTGGGCTCTAAATAAAGCATCCAACTCTTCATTCATTGCATGAGTCCATTCTTGTGATAATTGAGCTTCCTTAAAGGTTCTAGGTTCCTTTATAGCTAAAATATTTGTTATTAAAGCTCTATGTCTTGGTGAAAAATTATCATATGAGACAAATCTTTCAGGAGGTCTAGAATCACGATTTGACCTTCTAGGAATAGGCATAGATCTCCTATTGTAATGTTGATCAAAAGGTGTAATAGAATGTTTGGTAATCATAGGTTCATCAAGCTCATTTTCTTCATGAATTACCTCTTCACCTAAAATATCATTCAAGGAGTAGGAGGAGTCATTAATAGAGCTATCATCATCCATGCTTTTAAAAATATATTCATTTTCAAAAAATCTAACATCTCGAGATACATAAAGCTTATCATTTTTACAATCATAACACCTATATCCCTTTTTGGTTATTCCATATCCTAAAAAAACACATTCGATGGCCTGAGATGATAATTTATCATCTTTGTCAGTATAAACATAACATGTACATCCAAAAACACGCAATCGTGAATAGTTAGGAGAAACTTTAAAAAGTTTTTCTATAGGAGACATATTTTGTAAAACCGAAAAGGGCATCCGATTAATTAAATAGACTGCAGTCATAATAGCTTCTGCCCAAAAAAATTTGGGAACACTACTTGACAAAAGCAAAATTCTTATGGTTTCCAAGATATGTCTATGCTTTCGTTCGAAAACACCATTTTGTTGAAGAGTCTTAGAACAAGAAGTTTGATGTATAATCTCAAACTTATTGATGTGGTTTTCAAAATCCTTTGATATAAACTCTCCTCCTGAATCCGATCTAAAACTTTTGATTTCTAAATCAAATTGATTCTTTACAAGATTATGAAAATAACAAAATTTTGAAAGACATCGGATTTTGCTTTTAAAAGATATACCCATGTATACCTAGTAAAGTCATCTACAAAAATATCATAATAGGAAATACCTCATTTAGACAAAACAGGTACCGGACCCCATACATCCGAATGAATTATTTCGAAAGGTCTTGTTGTAACATGTGTTTTGTTTGAAAATGGGAGATGTTGCATTTTACCAAGAACACAATCTTTGCAAGAAAAAGATTCCTTAAATTTCATTCCAATAGGACATTGATACAATTTTTGGGTATTAAGATGTCCAAGTCTCTTGTGCCATAAAAGAGCATCATTTGTCAAAACATTAACATATCCTATACTATGCAAATAATTTATAATGTAAAGTCCGCCCTCTCTATGGCCACGCCCAATCACCTTCTTCGAGAGGCGGTCCTGTACAATACATCCGGTGGATGAAAAGGTTATAACATAATTTTGATCCGAAATTTGAGATACGGAAAGTAAGTTTAAATTTAGTTTTGGAACAACACTAATTTTGGAAACTTCAAAATTCTTGTTTTGCAAGTCACCAATTTTATCAATGTTTAATTGTGTTGAACACATGATTTTAAGATATATTCATTACAAGTCATATGAAATGAAGCACCCAAGACAAGAATCCAAGAGATTATACCTTGAGTTTCTTTTGTTGAAGATGAGCAAGCCACACCAACCGTTGCTTTTTCCTTCATTTGGGCTTCAAGTTGCTTTAATTTTTGTTCAAATGCAAGAATGGAAGAAGATGAAGCATGTTCTTCTACAATGGCCACCTTCTTTTTCAATTTTGGGCAATTTGGCCTTATATGTCCGGCTTCTCTACAATAATGGCAAATGATGTCTTTTCTTTCTTCTTTACTTTTGAAATAAGGAGGTCGGTAAGCCTTCATATTTGCTCCGAGTTTTGATGTGGCCAAGGCCGTGTCTTTTTGAAATCTTGCTTCATTCATTCTTGTTTTCGCCATTTGAAGATCGGTAAGAATATCTTCTTTTATAGGAAAAGGTTTTCTATGAATGAGTGATGATCTTACCCGTTCAAATTCTTCCCGAAGACTTCTTAGAAATTGATATACAAAGTCCTCATTGTCTTCACATTGTCTCTCACTAAGACATTGTGTACATTTTTTTTTGTAACCATACAATTGATTCCAAACATTGGAAAATTCCTCAAAAAATTCGTTTACCCCTTTATCTCCTTGTTTAAGTGAGACCAATTTGTCTCTTAATGCCATCCTATGAGCCACATCGCTTTGAACATGAGATTTTTTTAAATATTCTAATGCTTCTTTAGCGTTAATGAAATCAGCTAAAGTGTTCCTAGTGTGCTCATTTACATTATTCATGAGCACTCAAAGAATTGTTCTATGACCTCCTTCGTATTCCTTTTTTTGTTCGAGTGTGGCATTAATAGAGGGTTCTACCTTTGAACTACTTATATAACCCCATAATTTTTTGAAATATAAATAGTTTTTCATAGATTGGGCCCATGTTTTATAGTTCGAAGGTGTTAGACGAAAATTGAAACCCCCTTTATCATCCATAGTTGAAGGAGAAAGAAACTAAAGAGGTAAACTTACAAAATATGATCGGTACGCTTCTCGAGGTAATAAACAATACAAAATACGATTGGCATGCTTTCCGAGGCAATGAACAATACTCCCATGATCAAAGAATGGCTCTGATACCATGTAATGAAGTCTATGCTTCAATATAGTTGCGGAAGATCAACGAGTGGACAATACCACAAAATAACAATCACAAGCCCTTAGAAAAGAAAATAGCCGAGAGCAACAAGTGCGTGCAAAAAGGAGAATAAACAAAGTACAAGCTTGAATAAATAATCATTATTCATTAGCCATCAAAGGCTTGATTTTACAAGAGATTACAAGTGGTATTTATAGAGTAAAATAGGTTGTGTTTGAGAGGGAGAGAGAAGAGACAAGAAGAGACAAAGGGGGGTTGGCCTTGGGGCCCTGGCCCTGATGGCCCAGTGGACTCTGACCTAGTTCTTTAATAGAGGGTAAGCTTTTAATAGCTTTCTTTTGTTAATGAGTGTTTCTTATTTAAAGAGTTTGTTTATTAAGAGGAGGTATTTTCTTTATCTTACACATTGGATATAGACCTCCATTAAGGCAAAATGGCATAACTTTAGGAGACAACTTTATGATACTCCCCTTTTTTCCTCCATTTGATTCTTCTTCCTCGTGTGGATCCACATGTTCTCTCTCCTCCCACTCTTTCTACAGTTTAGACTTATCTCTTTGTGTTGATTCAAGTAAGGGTAAAAGGTGAGATTGCATTTGTGAATTGTTGATGAATCAAGGTTACTACATTCCACATTTAAATCCCTAAAGTCGTAGTTTTCATAAATGCCTTGATATCCTATTGTCTTCTACTTACATGTTCACAAACTATATTCAATTCTCCTATACCTAAAACTAATTTTACCGTCAAAATTCAGTCATCAAATCATTGTATTCTACTATATTATTCTTTCTTTAAATCCTAATTTACAATGATAGTAACTCCATTTGGAGCATTTTCTTTTACTAAACACCATAGTTTAAAACTCATGTTTCCTATTTTCCTAGCTTTTCCTCTAACATAGTACACTTTAAATATAAAATGTGGGCTTTTTCCTAATCATAGGCATAGGAGCAAGCATATCTTCTTCTAATGATAAATCCTAATTTACAATGATAGTAACTCCATTTGGAGCATTTTCATTTACTAAACACCATAGTTTAAAACTCATGTTTCCTATTTTCCTAGCTTTTCCTCTAACATAGTACACTGTAAATATAAAATGTGGGCTTTTTCCTAATCATAGGCATAGGAGCAAGCATATCTTCTTCTAATGATGTATTGTGATCAATATTCTTCTAATGCTCATACATATATGTCGTTGTAGTATCTCCTTTGGAGCCAAGCTTTGTTCATATTACTATATAAGTTCGATAGTATATTATGTCTTAGCTCATAGTATTGACATACCAATCTAAAATCTACAGAAACTAGCCATCCAACTCAGCAGGTGCTCACCCATTTTTAACTTCTCTTCTTGCTTCTTGGTATGGTATACGAAAGAGTGAAGCATCTGCTTTGCTTTGGGAGCCTTTCACAAAGCAAGCTCTACCAAGGTATCCATGAAGGAAGCATAAACTACTCTCAGGGAAGCTATTCACACGCATATCGAACTATTTCTCCTTCAGGAGATCGATCATCAGGTAGTCTCCACGACAGAAATGTTGAGAAGAGAAACGGCCACGATTCAAATCATTCCTAATATTTTTCTTGGAATAGCAACAACAATCCTAAGAAAATAGATAATATGATTTGAACCCCAAACTTGGTTGTCAGAATAATGTTTTCTTTGAAAGAGACAAAAGAAGATTGGGAGACACTCATATCCCAAAAGAAAATGTTGGATAATTCTCAAAATAATAGAAAAATTAATGGCCCATATATCGAATATCTCTTTAGAAATGGCATATATATATATATATGTATATATATATATATATGTATGTATATGTGCGTATATGTATATGTGTATGTATCAAAGAGTTAGGTTTCTTCATATAACCAACGGTTGAGTTTCTTGGAGAAGGGCTAGATGTTGAGATGTACATTTTCACATAGAGCACATGTAAGACTTGACATATAACAAAGAGATATACCTCTTTTAAAAAGCGCCAACTATTTATAAACAGATGGGTCCAACAAACATCACACGGAAACTTTATTTACTGGAGGCAGTGAATGAGCCAGGTCAGCGACAAACGCGTTAAAAGACACAGTGCATTACCTTTTGCTTGTTCGTTTCCCTCCATGTTTTCGAAAAGAAACTGAGATTACGCAGATACTTACCAATCATATTCCTACAAAAACTATTGATAAACTATATGTAGTTTATAAAATGGTTGGGCACCAAGGATAATCCTCCCAAGAGTTCTTCGTTTCCGACACGTCCTAGTGAATGCAAAGCAAACTCCTACAGCTTCAGATCATCATACTTAACTCCCATGACAAAACCATTGGCTGCTAAATCAGATATGAAAAAGGTGATTACATGATAAGATGGTGGAAGGCACCAAGCAAAAGAGCATTCTATAGAGGAAATAAAGCTAGTGTTACAGAACTTCAGATGACTCGAATTACAGAATTTCATTTGGTAAAATAATCAGAAGCAGCTACTGCATTGTGCTTGATATTCTTGCATCTCAAAAATGATTCTTTATATTGGCCTTCCCATTGGTACGAATTTTCAAGCTATCTAGGTTTAGTCACAACCTAGTGTCGCCATGAACAACTTTCAGTTCCTAAATCTACAGTATGTTGTACAGAGAAATCAATCTGAGAGGAACGTGTTCCAGTAAGATTGTCGACCTTCAAAGGTGGGTAACAAACATCTGGAGATATTGAATGAAAATACCAATTACTCTAGTTTAATGGTTTCCAGTTAGTGATCGGTGGATGCAGTTGCCTCACTCTTATTGTCCTTCCTTGCAACCGGGAACTGGTCTTCAGGTTGGCGCTGCCATAAGAAGTTGGATGCTTCAAGCCAACCAGGACTAACCACAAATTTCTTTTGTTTCACCACCCAACGAGACTTCTCGGTTCCCAAGTCCACGGTGATTACATGCGTCACAGATGAATCAATCTCAGTGGAACATGATGCACCGAGTTGCTCTGCCATCCTCCAAAGCGGATGACAATCAGCAGGATAATGTGATGGAAAAACTCGACTGAATACTACTTTACATCCCTTTAATAGTTCCTGGCGAACTGCTCTCAATACCTGTTGTCCACACCATTGCATCCCAATTAGTGACTTGCATGTTTTTTTCCTTCTTGACGTATAGTAAATTGTTATGCTTGTATTTACCTCTCTAACGTCTCTGTTAATGAGTTCAACATCAAGATTCTGCAAAAAAGGCTGATCAAAAGTACGAAAAGAACATGACAGGCTAACAAAAGCAAATAATCTCTAGTGCGACTAACCATATCAAAAAATATTCCATGTACACGCTTGAGAACATTGAGGATGGTGGCAAGAGCTCCTTGAGATGCACTTTCATCGCTTTTTAGCTCTGTCAAGGACTTCCCTTGGAAACCATAATGCCGACAACTTGAAGCAAAGAAATGGCATCTCTCCATCAGTATTAGATTTCCTTTGTGCTTCTGCCAGACTTGATGACCATAGGCAAGGAAGCGCCAATGGTTATAAACATCCACAATGAATATTTCTAGGCCAGGAAAAAAGGATAAGTGGGAAGCCCCCTTGCTGCTAATGCTATCACAATTTGAAATAGCTAATGGTAAACAAGCCTTTCAACTGCTACGTTATTGGCAAGATATGTACTACTTGACACTTTTTAAATCATTTTATCAACGTTGCTTCCCCGTGCTATCAAACATTCAGCCTGTACAACTTGATCAAGAAATTTGGTGGATGACATGTTTAGTTTGTTCAAGATATAAAGGAAGCTTGGTGGATAGACGGGGAAAAATCACAGCTTCAATGCGTAAAAAACTCCAGAATATAACAACTAACCAGCTCCGTGTCATCAAGAATCACAACAGCAGCTCAACTCCCAAGACCACATCCAGTCCCTTTTGATGCTTTTGGGTACTATCAGCTTGTGAAATAACTTTAGAAACAAAATATACACCTCTAGGATCAAGAAGATTAGCCATTTCAAAGGCATATGATCGTTCAGCCATTGTGTAGACATACATCTCAAACATTGTGCTTGCTTCTCTCAAGAAAGTGTGCACATATGGTCGTAACTTTGTTAACATCTGCAACCTGTCAGATCTAAATAGCCATCGTGTATCATCTGTGCAACGAGAAACATTGGATTGCATTGCAATAGATAAAACACAGAAGGACAAAGGGAACCACGCCAATAAACAGTAAACCTCAGGTCATGAAGCAGGCAAAGTGAAATGTAGAGAATGCAGAGGAGACAACAAAGAGGGAAACAGAAGAGCAGAAAATTGGAAGCTGCAAAATCCAGTTCCAGATAATGATGATGCCAGTTAGCGAAAGATCATATATTTTCCTGTTCAAAAGCAAAGCGAGCTGCACAGAGATAAGCTATTATAGCATATATCATCGAAATAGTAGTATTCCATGAACACTGTGCAGTAAAACACCATAATAGGGTCGACAGTTGGCCAATCAGGATCACGTCCAAATGGATACCTCAGAACTTGGTGAGCAATAAGCTCATGAATCAATAATCATACTTCAACCGACATTCAGGCATGTGCACATAAACAGAACGGATATATAGTTATTTTCATTTTATATGAAAATTCAACAGGCAAAAGGGTCTGCAGGGTAAATGCAGATAACTATCAGAGTTCTTTACACGAAACAACATTCACACACCATTCCTTTGAAATAACAGTTGGGAAAACGTATAACTAACAGGAAAACTTTAAGTCAGTCTTCGCAAGACAAGGCAGTGTGATTATAAGTCAGTCTTCGCAAGACAAGGCACTGTGATTATAAGTGAAGTGTTTCAAAGAGTTTACAAATAAAATAAGAGACATTTGGCATTCCATCATGTGCTATTTAAGCTAAAACACAAAGTTTACAACCTATCATACTTTATTACTTTTCTTAAACAAAAAATGAAGTGTTTCCTCGTTAAATTTATTTAATTAAATAGGAAAGTATGCTTCATAGTAAGCACAAATTTAATTTTTTGAAAAAAGATAGGTAAGGTAGGATGTAGGATCTTACGATTCGAACTCAATCCCATGATGTTCAATCCTGAAAACCTTATGCAATCTTGTGTAGGATTTGCGATCTTGACAACATTGTTTGCATATTACATTGTGTTAGTAGAACAAATACTAAACATATGAGATGCAATTATGCATGATCGAAGTGAGATACTTTAAAGTATCAGTCTCAATTTTTCTTAGAAACTCATCCTGGGCTTGTTTGGCCCGAATTATATAGGATTCTCCATCTTGTGTGAATTGCCCAGCAAATCAAAAAGGCCAATAACATCAAGCCATGAATTTTAACCAATTAAATCCTAAGATTAAATCAGTAGCCCTTATCTCTATTTTGTATGTGCTCATGCAGATTCTTCCCTCCTCGATGTCGAATATTGCATATAATCGAAAAACACGATGTAAAATAGAAGATGGAATAGGATTGTCGGTAGATCGAGCCGCCACACCCTCTCTCTTTCTTCTTTTCTTTCACTAAAAGTTATTCAGTTGCAAGTAGGGTTCTCCCTTTTAAACACCAGCATTACACTAATCAAAATTACATAAGTGTCATTAATGAGCCTAATTTACAGTTACCTTTAAAATAAAGCAAAAACTATAAACCATAGAAAATAGCTATGCACTGCCTAGTGTTGTGAGTATTCTTCACATGCACTACTGCAGCTTTCTTCACATCTTCTAACACTCCCTTCAAGTTGAGTTAAGTGCTTTAGTCAACATATCATCACATTGATCTTCTTACCTCACATGTTCAAGTTTGAATTTCAATGTGCTCACACAGTCTCTAGTAAAATGACAATAAGTTTCAATATGTTTGGTTCTTTCGTAATACACTAGATTAGAGGCAATTTGAATTGTTGCCTTGCTATCACAATATACTGAAATTGTTTCTTCCATTCGATATCCAATTTCCATCAACAATGACTACAACCACTTACCTTCACAAATGCCAGAAGCAATGGTCCTCTATTCAGCTTCAGCTCTAGATCATGCCACAACCGATTGTTTCTTGCTTTTCCAAGAGACAATGTTGCCTCTCACTAAAGCCATATATCCTGAAGTGGATTTCCTATCTTCGATGGAACTTGCCCAATCTGCATCCCTATAAATTTCAATTTTAGTGCAGCCGTTTGCTTTGTATATTATTTCATGTCTAGATGTACTTTTTAGATATTGAGAATATGAAATAGTGCATCTATATGATTCTTAGAGGAAGATTACATAAAACGACTTACAATTCCCATAGCACAGGCAATATCGGGACGTGTAATTGTTAGATATATCAGTTTGCCAACTACGTGTTGGTATAATAAAAAAAATAATAAAAAATCAAGAAAAATGAGGAAAAATTCAGAAAAAACTGGTAATTGCTTTAAATTCATATAATGCAAAGTTTAGTACTGATTAAGCATTCAACATTGAACAATTGCATCCAAATTTACATATTTTGAATCAAAAAAATGAAATACATTTACATTTTACAAATTATAATGAGGATCATCAAGAAAATAATCTTCATCTTCTCCATGCTAAAGATCCTCATCAACATCAGCAGCAGCACCTTCTGCTTGGAAATCAAATTCTTCATGTCTTTGATATTGTTGTTGCGCTCCTTCCAAATTAATCCATGCAATGTCTTCTTCAGTTAGGAGGGTATTTTCTTCATTGCCTTCTATAATCCAATCTTCTAATATATCAAAATTATCCAAACTTATTGGATCAAATTGGCTTTCTTGTCTATTTACTTTTTTTAATTGCCTACAACAAAGAAAGATAAGCAATTAGTAAATAATATTAACAATTAAAGTCAAACAATTTATTAAATTGAACATTTAAGTACTAAGTAATACAACATTACCTTTCACGAAGGCGCATGTTACAACGAATAAAAACTAAATCATTCAGTCGCTTATGTTCCAACCTGTTGCGCTTTTTTGTATTGATGTGCTCAAAGACACTCCAATTCCTTTTACAACCACTTGCACTTAAGGTTTGACTCAAAACTTTGACTACAAAATCCTTAAGGTTCGGGCAATCAGTTCCAAACCTATTCCACCAAACATCTGTAAAAAAAGACAAACATTAGAGACATAATTCACAATAATATAAGATGTATTGATTTAAGAAACTTAAATACGAAGATAAACAATTTACTTGGACGCATAGTAGTGCGGTTGCGAATTGCTATAAGCAAACCCATCAAGTGAAGAGCATTATCATAGATCCAATCTCAAAACCTTCACTAATGGACATGTAATCCTCAACAGTCTAACACATGCATTCCAAAATGTACTCCTAAAGATTGTCTCAAAAATCTCATTCAACTTTCTGTTTCTTCTGTTCTTAGACAACTCTTCAAATTATTGTCACTCATCTGAGGAGAACATTCTCTTCAATGCTTGCTTCTATCTCATAATACTCTATATAAATAAGAAGTTTGTTGCAAATCAAGTTAAAGTTGTTCGAAAAAGCTCTGCACCTTCTGTATATCTCCTTATCATACACAAAACAAATGCATGGTTGTAAATGAATTTTGTGATATCTTAGCAACACTCAATTGTTGCCTTTATCTCATCCATCTCACCAATATCCTCAAGGATGAGATCTAAACAATGGGATGCGCATGGTATCCAATAGAAAGTCCCATAAGTATCGGCTAACTCATTCCCAACTGCTTTGTAGTTAGTTGCATTATCTGTAATCAATTGGACTACATTCTCTAGCCCAACCTCTTGTATAACCTTATCAAATTCTTATCGCAGAATATCCGCAGTGTGCCTCTCCTCTGATATATCTAAAGATCTCAAAAGCATAAGTCCTTTAGGACAGTAGACAAGAAAGTTTAGTAAGGTCCTTCCTCGCCTATCTGTCCATCCATCTGCAATGATAGTGCAACTTGTCTCCTTCCATAACTCTCTCAATGTCGAATAGTATTCTTGCACTTCAATGACGGTCTTATCTAAGATCTTTCCTCTCAACTTCTGATAGGAGAGCATCTTGTATCCTGAATCGATGTTAGCAATTACATCTGCCATGCATGAAAATGAAAATTGTTTGCTGCATTGAATGGAAAGCATGCATCATAAAACCATCTGCCCACTGCAAGGTCTGCCTGATCATGCAACTGTTCTGAAGCCATAGCAGCACGAATTCCAAGTTGAGCACCAGGTATAGTAGTAGGAGAAAAAAATGAATGTATGCTAGAAGAAGCTCTTCCTCTACTCCTTCCTGAACTTCCTCTTCTTCCACCTCCAAAGACTTCAGCAACCCTCTTTCCCCTGCTAGGTACTCATCAACTGCTACTACCAATCTCTGTTGTAGCATATGAAGGCAAACTATCAGTGAATCCAAATCCAGTAGCATCATCTTCTTCAAACATTTCCAAATCATTCTTTTGTTGTCTCCTTTCTTGTATACTCTCAATCATCTGCAAACATTGTCATTTAATACCTTCTATCAAACTTCTAACTCTACCTCTGCAAGGAGCAACTTCTTTCCTAATCCCTGCTAGGTGGTGTTTCAGTCTTGAAATTCCACCACTAACCACCCTCTCACAAAATAAACATCTCATCTTTAATCTAGAACCCTCTACTGGTGTACCCCACTGCCATGCCGGATCATCAGAACGAGAATGAAAGTCTCTAACACCCCTTCCTGCCATCTCAATTGAGTACTTTAATTCAATAAAAAACCTGAAAATAAAAGCACTTCGTAAATCCCCAATCATCAAATAACACTCAAATAGATTGTCTCCCACTTCATGAATGCAATAAAAATCATATCCACACACTTAATAACTTCATATTTTGTCATTCAAAAAAAGAAAAATACAAATAACACAAAAAAACAACAAATACAAAGGGAAAAATGAAGAAAAACACTAAAATATACCAAAATTCGAGTTACGAGGTTTGCACGAACACTGTAGAGCATGTTTTTGGAGCCTTGAACACCAAGGAGGTGAAGAACCACACTAGGAGAGCTTGGGGAGCTCTGAACAAACTAAGGAAACCCGCAAAAACGTGGGTTTCCGTTCTGCTACCGTATCGGCCCGTATCGTGCGATACGGCCCATATCACACGATACGGAGCGATAAGTTGTGAATTGCAATACTCTTGGGTGTATTGTATCGTGGTGGCCCACGATATGATATGTATCGATACGGATAACAGTGACACAAATCCTACTTCTAGAGTACAATGTTCCTAAATTCTTTTTGCCTGAAGTCATTCTCGTAGTAGTTCATCTTATTAATAAACTACCCTCAATTGTTATATCTAGTCTATCTCCTTTTCAAGTGATTAGACTTGGAGATAAACCATTTATACCTCGTATATTCAGGTATCTATGTTTTGTTAATGTACATTGTCAGTTTCAAAATAAGCTAGATCCAAGGGCTATTAGATGTGTTTTTCTTGGTTACTAAGTGAGAAAAAAGGGTACGTGTGTTATGATCCTAAAACACATAAAAGACATGTATAAATGGATTTTACATTTTTTGAAACCACTCCCTAATTCCAAAGAAATAATGAGTCTCCTAGCTTTACCATGGAAAAACAAGTGTTGCCTATAAATATCTCGGAAGATGGAATGGAAGTAGATAAGAATGGGGAAGAAGACGAGTTGATGGAAGAGAAAGAGTTGAAAGTGTACAAAAAGGGGGAGAGGAATATAGTAATGCCCAATCCTTTAGACTTGTACCAAGGAAGAAATCCTACCTTAGATCAGAAGGTTGAAACTATGGAAGAACATTATGCAGATGAGCTGGATATTCCTATTGCATTGAGAAAAGGTAAAAGGTTATGCAGTAAGTATCCTATTTCTCAATTTTTGTCGTATGATAAGTTATCTTCAAACTATCATAGTTTTATTTTAAATGCTGAAACTTATCAAATTCATAAGAACTTCTTGGAAGCATCGAAATATATATACAAGGTAGATGCAATAAAGTCTGAATTGTAGATTCTTGAAAAAAACCAGACATGAATTATCAATGACTTACCAACAAGAAGAAAGGCAGTCAGTTGCAAGTGGGTATATACCATCAAGTATAGATCAGATGGGACATTAGAGAGGTATAAGGTCCGACTAGTAGCTCGCGGGTATAGCCAATCCTATGAGATTGACTATAAAGAGAGTTTTGCATAAGTGACTAAATTTACATTCATATGAGTTATAATCAGTATTGCTACCCAAAGAAGGTGGACTATGTGGTAACATGATGTGAAGAATGCATTCTTGCTAGAGAACCTAAGGAGGAAATATATATGAAATTGCCACCTAATTATCAAAATCTAGAAAATAAAGTCTGAAAACTAAAAAAGGCAATTTGTGGGCTGAAACAATCACCCTGAGTGTGATTTGAAAAGTTCAGCAAGAGTATTATTGACTTGGGCTACAAAAAAGTGTAAGTGAACACACTTTATTCCAGTGTTATCCGTATCGCACGATACGATACAGCCTAGTGTATCGTAATTGCCATGTTATCGCACCGTATCGCATGATACACCGAGGGACCCTTATAAAGGGTTGTAGACACGAAATTTTTCACTCCAAGCCTATGTAGAGACTTGAAATGATAATTTCTTATCTACACGATGCGCGAGCGTGCCAGCTAGTTTGCAAAACTATCTAAGTTTTAATAAAATCTTACTTTTTGGTGATTGTGGCTAAGCAGGCTCTTTTCGCTTTAGGCCTTCTTGAACCGATGCTCAAGGATAAGCCTAAGCGCTTAGAAATTTCAAAACTATGTGAAAGACTAATTCTCATGAAGATGTGGTGTTTTCAAAGAAGGAATGAGTGCACTTTGAAATAAGGCTTTGAAATGAAAACAGAATGTTATGTTTTCAGGCCTTGTTTCTCGAATCAATCTCAATGTCTTACAGACCTCTAAAAATCACCAAATTTTTACAGGACTTAGCCTGCGATGTGGAGGATCTTTAGCACTTTACAGATCTTAATTTGGGGCTGTATTGAAGCATAATTAAATCCTGGAAGTACCTCTGCTCAGGTACCCAGAACTATCCTGTCACAGAAATACAGAGACTCAAAGATGAGCCTTTATCTCGGTGATCTGAGTTCCAAATTTGGTGAATTTGATCTTGTTGGAAAGCTATGGATGTCAGCCTTCCAATGAATCAAAATTCATCCGATTTGGATGCCTACAAACAAAGTTATAGGATGAAAACCCAAGCTCTGTTGCAGGAAAACAGAATATGCAGACAGTAGATAGATATTAAGCCGATTTTGCACAATTTTAATTACGTAGCTACACGGCCCTAAAATTCTTGAAAATTTTATTATGGGTGGGCTTGGGTGTGTAGAATATGTGTACAAAATTTTGGATAAATTAGAGCAGAGAATCAGGAATTAAAAACACAACAACCAATGTATGCAGAGATGCGAAAATTCAGTTTTAGATTTTTAAGAACATACGTGATGCAAACTCACACGAATTGAAATTGCAACAACTCTACATCATGAATTAAACTCACACGAATCGAAATTACAACAACTCTACATCACGAAGGAAATGAAAGAAAATATTCATATAAGTTTAAGCATAGAGGGGGTAGAGAGTATAGAGTGTTTATAGAGTATATTGGGGTAGAATCGCATAATCAAACACATAGAGTGCGTGTGTATGAGTGAAAATTCAACAAGATAATGGAAATTCATTAAATCTAATCACTATTACAACGTGGGGGGAGACAATACTCCATTAATACAACCCCATTTCAATTGAATCAATGTAAAAAAAGGATTAAAAACGAAGGATGAAATACTTACAGGTTTTGCATCCAATTTGGTCGGAATTCCAAGAATGGAATCCGACCTTCTTCAACACCTCTCCACTCACTTGCACTCAATGGCTAACACTACCCTACTCTCTTGCGCTCAAGCCTAAGCTTCTTGCAGCCCACGTCCCACCTTGTGCAACACTTCTTATCTCAGCCCAAAACCAGCCCTTCTCTCTCCTAGCTAGCCCCCAATTCCCAATAATGAGCAAGATATAGAACCCCCCCCCTCTTGTTATAGGCCAAGGAGTTGATCTAGGCCCTTCTTTGGGGTGGGTTGGATCAGCTTCAAGTTCCATTTGAGGTCCAATATGGTGGTCTCCTCCATGATGGCATGGACTAGCCCCATGTGGGCTGGTTCCTCTACTTGGATCGGCCTTAGACTTGGTCCAATCGGGTGCCTCCTTTGGCTTGGCCGGTGGCACCATGTTGGCCGGCCCATAGTGACTTGACTTGTTTTACTTTGGCTCGATCATATGATGAAACTTTGATGATGCTTTATTTCAAACCATGTCACTTGATAAAATATGATTTCCCCCAGTCATGTATCTGATTTGGATATCCTTCATCCATCATGATCTCGGCCCACTTTGGGTGCACTCCTCTTCACCGACCAAGCATGACATGGGCTTGATATTTTGGCTTGATCATACGAACTGGTCATGGCCTTACAAATTCAATTTCATAAACTAAATTTCCTCCATGATAATTGATCTAATCTTGTCCATGCATTTGAAATTGAATTGTCTTGATCCGTCTGATGAAGTTTGATTCGATCCACACTTCTGGCCCAATCCACCTGTAGTCTTTATCTGTGTCTGATAGACTTCAATCTTCATATCTTACTTGCTTTATCCGAATAGGCTCTTGACTCAGTCCTTTCTTCACTTTTTGGAATTGGTCTTGATCCGGATTTAGATTGGGTCTCACCTGTTCGTCTTATTTGTTTTGGAATTCATGGGTTTTTTAATATTTAAAACTTTTATTTTAAAACATTCCCAAAAAGACTTAACTTTAAAAAGTTGGGGGTTTTAATTTAAAGGTTCATAAAGGCTTTAAATTGACTTTCGAAATTTAGGAGTTTTAAAAACATTCGAAACCCGCATTTTTGCGGATTTCTTCTCTCTTCAGACCTCCCCAAGCTCTCTAAGAACCGTTCTTCGCCTCCTTGGTGTTCAAGGCTCCAAAAACGTGCTCTACGGTGTTCGTGCAAGCCTCCTAACTCGGATTTTGGTATATTTTAGTGTTTTTCTTCATTTTTCCCTTTGTATTTGTTGTTTTTTTGTGTTATTTGTATTTTTCTTTTTTTGAATGACAAAATATGAAGTTATTAAGTGTGTGGATATGATTTTTATTGCATTCATGAAGTGGGAGACAATCTATTTGAGTGTTATTTGATGATTGGGGATTTACGAAGTGCTTTTATTTTCAGGTTTTTTATTGAATTAAAGTACTCAATTGAGATGGCAGGAAGGGGTGTTAGAGACCTTCATTCTCGTTCTGATGATCCAGCATGGCAGTGGGGTACACCAGTAGAGGGTTCTAGATTAAAGATGAGATGTTTATTTTGTGAGAGGGTGGTTAGTGGTGGAATTTCAAGACTGAAACACCACCTAGCAGGGATTAGGAAAGAAGTTGCTCCTTGCAGAGGTAGAGTTAGAAGTTTGATAGAAGGTATTAAATGACAATGTTTGCAGATGATTGAGAGTATACAAGAAAGGAGACAACAAAAGAATGATTTGGAAATGTTTGAAGAAGATGATGCTACTGGATTTGGATTCACTGATAGTTTGCCTTCATATGCTACAACAGAGATTGGTAGTAGCAGTTGATGAGTACCTAGCAGGGGAAAGAGGGTTGCTGAAGTCTTTGGAGGTGGAAGAAGAGGAAGTTCAGGAAGGAGTAGAGGAAGAGCTTCTTCTAGCATACATTCATTTTTTTCTCCTACTACTATACCTGGTGCTCAACTTGGAATTCGTGCTGCTATGGCTTCAGAACAGTTGCATGATCAGGCAGACCTTGCAGTGGGCAGATGGTTTTATGATGCATGCTTTCCATTCAATGCAGCAAACAATTTTCATTTTCATGCATGGCAGATGTAATTGCTAACATCGATTCAGGATACAAGATGCTCTCCTATCAGAAGTTGAGAGGAAAGATCTTAGATAAGACCGTCATTGAAGTGCAAGAATACTATTCGACATTGAGAGAGTTATGGAAGGAGACAAGTTGCACTATCATTGCAGATGGATGGACAGATAGGCGAGGAAGGACCTTACTAAACTTTCTTGTCTACTGTCCTAAAGGACTTATGCTTTTGAGATCTTTAGATATATCAGAGGAGAGGCACACTGCGGATATTCTGCGATAAGAATTTGATAAGGTTATACAAGAGGTTGGGCTAGAGAATGTAGTCCAATTGATTACAGATAATGCAACTAACTACAAAGCAGTTGGGAATGAGTTAGCCGATACTTATGGGACTTTCTATTGGATACCATGCGCATCCCATTGTTTAGATCTCATCCTTGAGGATATTGGTGAGATGGATGAGATAAAGGCAACAATTGAGTGTTGCTAAGATATCACAAAATTCATTTACAACCATACATTTGTTTTGTGTATGATAAGGAGATATACAGAAGGTGCAGAGCTTTTTCGAACAACTTTAACTTGATTTGCAACAAACTTCTTATTTATATAGAGTATTATGAGATAGAAGCAAGCATTGAAGAGAATGTTCTCCTCAGATGAGTGACAATAATTTGAAGAGTTGTCTAAGAACAGAAGAAACAGAAAGTTGAATGAGATTTTTGAGACAATCTTTAGGAGTACATTTTGGAATGCATGTGTTAGACTGTTGAGGATTACATGTCCATTAGTGAAGGTTTTGAGATTGGATCTATGATAATGCTCTTCACTTGATGGGTTTGCTTATAGCAATTCGCAACCGCACTACTATGCGTCCAAGTAAATTGTTTATCTTCGTATTTAAGTTTCTTAAATCAATACATCTTATATTATTGTGAATTATGTCTCTAATGTTTGTCTTTTTTTACAGATGTTTGGTGGAATAGGTTTGGAACTGATTGCCCGAACCTTAAGGATTTTGTAGTCAAAGTTTTGAGTCAAACCTTAAGTGCAAGTGGTTGTAAAAGGAATTGGAGTGTCTTTGAGCACATCAATACAAAAAAGCGCAACAGGTTGGAACATAAGCGACTGAATGATTTAGTTTTTATTCGTTGTAACATGCGCCTTCGTGAAAGGTAATGTTGTATTACTTAGTACTTAAATGTTCAATTTAATAAATTGTTTGACTTTAATTGTTAATATTATTTACTAATTGCTTATCTTTCTTTGTTGTAGGCAATTAAAAAAAGTAAATAGACAAGAAAGCCAATTTGATCCAATAAGTTTGGATAATTTTGATATATTAGAATATTGGATTATAGAAGGCAGTGAAGAAAATACCCTCCTAACTGAAGAAGACATTGCATGGATTAATTTGGAAGGAGCGCAACAACAATATCAAAGACATGAAGAATTTGATTTCCAAGCAGAAGGTGTTGCTGCTGATGATGATGATGAGGATCTTTAGCATGGAGAAGATGAAGATTATTTAGTTGATGATCCTGATTATAATTTGTAAAATGTAAATGTATTTCATTTTTTTGATTCAAAATATGTAAATTTGGATGTAATTGTTCAATGTTGAATGCTCAATCTGTACTAAACTTTGCATTATATGAATTTAAAGCAATTACCAGATTTTTCCTAATTTTTTTCGGATTTTTACCAATTTTTTTTATTTTTTAAATATTTTTTTTTATTTTTTTAATATTAAAGTACGATACGCCCGTATCATGGAGCCCAACGATACGCGATATGATATGCGTCAGATAACACTGGTCAGTGTTATCCGTATCGTACGATACAGGTGATACGCCCAAAAAAAATTCAATTTTTTTTAAATTTTTTTTTTCCAGGTTTGTGACCTCTCTTCACTTCTCTCCAACGCATCCTCTGATATGCTTGTTTGGGATTGCAAGTTGTGTATGTAACATATAAATTTGGGTTTATAATTTCATTTATTGAATAAGAATAATTTATGAAGAAATAAAAATTATGACAAAATCATTTCTCTTTCTATTGCCAACTTTTAAGTATATTTCTGCTACCAATTTCTAATTTCATGAAATCGCAAATAATGAAGAACAATTTGGTTGTCTCGGTTCCTTGAGTGGGCATTTCACAACTTCACTTTTTTAGGGTTCACTTTACATGACTTCCATTGAGTTGAACATGATAAACGTGTGTGAGGCTTAACTCAGTCTGTGAAGTGAGAAATGGAGCTCAAGCATTAGTTAAAAAGTTAGTCTCTAGTAAGAGAAAAAGGGGATATCATCAAGTAACAATATCACATCACTGAGGTGTCATAGACTCAATAATCAAAGAAATGGAGCTCAACGTTTTGCTCCCATATGAAAATTAGCAAATATGACAATGTAGAAAGATAGCAGTTTGTTAATTTTGATATATTAGATGAGTGGATTATGGAAGATAACGAAGAAAATGCACTCCTAACCGAAGATGACATTGCATGGATTAATTTGAAAGGAGTGCAACAACATCATGAAGGAGATGAAGATTTTGAATTTGAAGCAGAAAGTGATGAGAAACTTTGAATCTTCATCAAGGAGAAGATGAAGATTATTTAGTTAACGATCCTAATACAAATTTACAATATGTAAAATGTAAATGTATTTCATTTTTTGCTTCAAAATATATAAATTTGGATGCAATTGTTCAATGTTGAATGCTCAATATGTACTAAACTTTGCATTATATGAATTCAAAGCAATTACCAGATTTTTCTTGTTTTTTTCTATTTTGTTTTTGGATTTTTACTATTTTTTCTTGATTTTTTAAATATTTTCTATTTTTTAATATTAAAGTACGATATGCTACGCTACGATACACCCATATCATGGAGCCCAATGGTACGCGATACGATACGCATCAGACAACACTAAGTAGGATCCTCACCACCTCTATTATATGTCTATTTTTGCTTTTAACAACTCCATTCTACTAAGGAGTATACACATAGGATGTTTGGTATAAAATACCATGCAATTGGAGATAATTTCTCAATTGAGTGTTAATAAACTCACTACCATTATCAAATCTAAGGATTTTAATTGAATGACCAAATTGAGTTTCAATAAGTTTACGATCAATGCAAAAGATAGAAGAGACTTAAGATTTGGATTTCATAAGATAAACAAAAATAAGTTTGAAATAATCATCAATAAAAGTAACAAAGTATTTGAAATTGTCAAGAGAAGGCATCAAACACGGACCCCATACATCAGAGTGAATTAGCTCAAATGGAATAGACGACTTGGACTCTCTACAAGAAAATGACACCCTATGGTGCTTAGCCCTTTGACAAACATATGAAGGACAAAGTCACTCTATCTTTCAAAATAAAACAACTCCCAACTTTAGAAATGGGTATATGTCCCAATCTACTATGTCATAACTTCAACTTCTCTTCGTTAGTAGTAGCTGCCAATGCTCTTCCCTGTGTTGATTGCTGAAAATATAACCCATTCCTTAGCTCACCACGACCAAAGGTTTTTCCTATCCTCAAATCCTGAAAATACGTCCATTGGGAGAGAATATTACTGAACAATTTAAGTCTCGAGTTAAGTAACTAACTGATAATAAGTTGATTGGAAATTTAAGAATGTACATCACATAATTTAGTATGAAATTCTCATATTGAATTACTCCCTTTCCTTCCATTGGAACTAGAGAACCATCCACAACTTTAACATATTGTGGTGTAGGTGTTGATTCATACTTCATGAATTGATTTTTATTACCTACAATATGATATGTAGCTTCGAACTCAATTACCCAAAAATTAGATTAAGTAAGAAAGGAGTTACCACTAATACTGAAAGAGGTAAGAATATTCATTTCACTTTTTTGAGAAGGTAGATGGTTGCTCAGGCAATCTTGACTCAATTTAAGTAAGTTTTCTTTTTAATTCTACCATTTCATTAAGAGAGGAAGAGTTTGTATGCTTCTCTATATTTGCTGCCACATGATTTCGTAAGTCTTTATAATCTGTTGGTCGATTTCCAAAGTCTTTATAATATGTTGGTTTACTTATGATTTTCCAGCATTGTTCACGAGTGTGTCTTCTTTTCCCACAATGTGAACACTATAACCTATTTTTTTCATCATTATTTTAGAAACGGCCCACCCCTCTTCCTCTAGTGGGGTTTCTTCCTCACTGAAAATTTTACTCTCTTCTATATTCCTCTCTTAATAGAAGAGAGTATACAGTCCCAACTGACAGCAACTCCTCCTTACTTAGAATATTGAGTTTAATCTGTTCATATTCAAGAGCTATGCCCCAAAGAATATCAAACACCTTTTTGACTTCATTATCAGTTGTTCGTTCTTTTACGCGGTGGCTGTACTTGTTTTCCACAACATGTCTGTTCATTCCACAATCCATGCAATTCTCCATAGTATTCACTTACCCATCTATTTCCTTGACTACATTTTCTTATTTTATCAAGAATGTCATATTCCTTTGCTATGTTTCTTTGTCTGAAATATGCTTCTTCTAGTGTTGCCCATATTTCTGCAGATGTCTCCATATACATAAACGTTCTGCTTATTGTTGGAGTCAGCGATTGAATCAACCACGAGCTCACAAGAGCATCTTCCTTTTTCTACCGTTCATAATCATTACTATCTTCACCAGGATAAATGTGATTTTGATTGATACAACCTAGTTTTTCTCTAGATTTAAGGACAAGTTCTATAGATCTTGCCCATTCCCTATAATTATGCCCATCTAATCGAATATTTATTACTTCGAAGGACTCTATTTTCAGGTCACTTCCAAGACAAGGTGCTGATGCTTCTTCTTTAAACATGTTGTCCCAAGAAAAAGATGTTTACTTACTTGAATAATTTTATAACAATCAATAACTCACGTTTTCTTCTCTGTTGTTGCGCACGATTATGAGAAATCAACATTCAAGGCTCTGATACCATATCAAATATTGCATATAATCAAGAAATACGATGTAGTAAAATAGAAGATGGAATACGATGTAGTAAAATCACCCTCTCTCTCTCTCTTTCTTCTTTTCTTCCACTAAAAGTTATTCCGTTGCTGGCAGGGTTTCTTCCTTTTAAACACCAGCATTACACTAATCAAAATTACATAAGTACCATTAATGAACCTAATTTACAACTACCTTTAAAAAACAACTACTTGAGAAAGTAATGCAGAAACTATAAACTATAGAAAATAACTATGCATTGTTAAGTGTTATGAATTCTTCATGTGCATTACTGCAACATTCTTCACATCTTCTAACACTCGAGGCATCGGATTTGCTAAAAGCACTAATCATGCCGCATGATTCAGCCCCTAATGAAACCTAGCAATTAAGAAAATTAATTGGGACTTTTTCGTTCTCGGTTATCTTCCTCGTACAAAGATTAAAACATGGCATGCTTCTTCACACTTATGTCCAGGCTTCCATTTTTGGGGGTATATATAGCAAACTTGTTCAATGTCAATCTTTGATTAGGGGTGGTGTCACACCCACCTTTTCTGGGGTTCTTTTCTGCTGGAGTTTTGGTCCCCAATACTTCTACTCTATAAGTTTGAAAAGGAATGGTGGTTTTGAAAAGCTAGCTTGAAAATGGAAAGGCTTTTTAAATTCCTTTATTTCAAATAATTTAGCCACTTTAAACTTTAAAGGCCTACTAAGTTGCTTGAGCACTAGAACCAAGAACCTCTCACTTATCCTGTGTTTCTCTTACATAAAATTCTGAATAATGATTTTGTATCCATTCAAGACAAAAGAGGAACTAATTGCCGAGTTGAGCTTGGTACTCCTCGATTCAGCTTTTATTGCAAACTTTAATTCAATGATCATGTATAAATGTATTATGTACCAATATTGCTTAGCCTTTTCATCTTTCCCTAAGAGCCCTTGCAACAAGAGCATCATGGTCTCTAAAGCTATGTTATCAATAGCGTGCTATAGCGTGCTATAGCGTGCTATAGCGTGCTATAGCGTCCGCTATAGCGTTTTAGCGAACCTCGGATTGCTATAGCGCCCATTAAATAGCAGGTGACATGTTTGGGTGCAATTAGCGCCCCTAACACCGCTATAGTGGTCCGCTATATGACTGTTAGCGTATAATGGAGTTTGGATCGGGTCGATCCAACGAATATTGGATTTGGTCGATCCAACGAATATTGGATCGACTCGATCCGAAATACATAAAACCTAAGTTCCTGTTTCTTTCCCACATTTGTTGTCTCTCTCCCGCCTCTTGCCATTTCTCTCTCCACCATCAGCGACATAGACATCGACGACCGTTGCCACCACCTCCTCCATCATCCGCCGCTATGTCTCTCTCTCTTGCCTTTCGCCACTGCATTTTCCTCCATCATACACATAAACGTCGACTGCATTGCGCTTGGCTCCTTCGCTGCTTCGTCCAAGGGCGTCTTCCACCGAAAATAAGGGAGCTACAAGCATGTCGATCACGAACCTCACCCCCTAGATTACAACCGTTGGGGCCGAGACGATCGACAAAAACTTCTCGTCGCAGGTGACCCTCAGCAACGGGAAAACCCTCGCCGGCATCTCACTCTACTCGGGCAAGCCTCTTTCCGGGACTATGTATCCTCTCATCTACCTAGGCGGCGGTTCTGGGGGACTCTCTGCCTCGCTTTGCATGTTGGATTCCCTGGACTCGAACTCCGTTCGATGGAAGAACGTCCTGTGCGATCGCGGGAGCAATCCACGAGTAGCGAAGGGGCTCGTAGCAAATAAAGTCAGAGGCGTCGGGATGATCCTTGCTAACGGTATCTCCAACGGTGAGGGGCTCGTCGGATACGCTCACGTCCTTCCGACGTGCACGGTTGGCTTTGACGAGGGAGAATCCATTAAAGACTACATCCAGTCGACGCCGAACCCAACAGCAACACTCTCCTTTGAAGGAACAATTCTTGACATTAAGCTGACACCCATCGTTGCTTCATTCTCTGCCTGTGGTCCCAACGGCCAGACTCCAGAGATCCTTAAACTGGACCTCATTGCGTCGGGCATCAACATCCTCGCGGCTTGGGTCTGCTGCTTCTCAGTCTATCAAGTCTTTCAATACCGGCCCCGGTCGCCGAGGCTTCGTGGTACTCTCTCAGTTTGCTTGCTTTGTGGTGTTGAGTTTGTCTTCTATGCCCATTGTGTTTGGTTTGTGGTTTGATATCTCGATTTTCTTCATCTTTTTCTTTCAGTTAAAGACCTCTCAACGCATTGAGGATGTGGACATCAACGTCTTCTGTAGCCTTGAGCCGGTAAAGTCAAAGCCGACACAAGGATCGACTTTCTTCAAGGATGCCCTCGTCTATTGGCGGGTATGCTCGCCCTCCTTCGTTGGTCTTCTTCCTCGTCTTTGATTTAGTCTTTTTACCATGTTTTTAAGAAGATAAAGTGATTTAATTGGTGATTAACAAACTTGAAGCTAAATGTTTTTGGTGCTTTTTCATGATGTGCTGCCTTTTGGTCTCAAGTTCTTTTCGAGTCGTAGTTTGTATCTGTGCGAACACTCCACTGCAAAAGTGTATAATTAAGTCTAATGAAGGAAGTTGTCAATTATTAAGCAAAATTTGTGAGCCGATTTTCTGGGGCTTTGTAGTTGTAGTTCCGAGATTTTCTCCGTTTCGACTGTTTGATGTCAAGTGTCTTCACTGTTTTGCCACTGTAATGCATAGTTTTTGGGACTCAGCCTTGAGCTCAAAAGCTGCTCTTCTAGTGAATCTCATCGATGACGACCTTCAATTTTTTCCTTTCTTTTTCTAAATAGGAACTAAATACAGCAGAAGATTTTATATCATTGTACGAGGAGTTGATGCCTTTGGTGCAAACGCTGCCGCAAATATTGTATCACAAGGACAGTCTGGTATCAAAACTCACATCAAGGTTAAATATGCATGAGAGATTGTCGCTTGAACTGATTCTCAGGTATGTAGAATCTTTAGGGTGCTGCGATATTCTATGTTCAATAGTTGTACTAATGTCTCATGCATAATTTTTTGTGATAGCATGCTAAAAGATTTTGTTTCTTAGTTTCTTGATAAACAATATGCTATTACTGTAAGTGATTGTTTACATGGCACTTCCAGCCATCTCGGAGATATATACAGTGATTGTTGACATAAAACAAAGTTGTCATTAACAGTTCAGAAGATATACATGCATGGTGTATACAATATATATGTCCATGTATGTGATAGGGAGAAAGAGTAAAAGAGGAAGGAAGAAGTAGAGTCGGGGGGAGGGAGGTTATGAAGAAAAAAGAGGATAGAGTGTACCCAAGCCTGATCTCAAATGATATGCTCATCTATGCAGGTTTTGGTTCTTGCCTAGGTTGGCTTCTCCTTAGACAGATGAGAAATAGAAGAAGGAGAAGAAATGAAAAAGAAAAAGATAACGAGAAGAAGCAACGATGTAAAGGTGTGTGTGTGTGCATGCGCGTGTGCATGCATGTTTGTGTGCTCACACTTGGGCAGTGTATACCTTACTATCTTCTTATATTTCTTTGCATACTTGTGGATTTACATGTGAAGGTTTGCAACTGGTGCACCGACTTCTGATAACTAAATTTGTACCAGAGGAACATTGCAGCTGTGTGTGACTTCCGAGAACCCTTCAGCAAAATGGACAGGTAGTGTTCTAAGTATTTTAGTTCCTTTGATAACCTAAGTCTATAAGTATGTTTTTCGTGTCTTTTCACTTTTGTACAATATATGGTGATGGCAGAACCAGTGTCCCCTTTAGGAGTGAGTTTAGTGAGTTTCATTAAACTTTTGAACTTCTATGCTAATTAGATCTACTATAGTTGATGTTGTAGAAATTCTATTATGATACCCTACACTTATAGAAATTAGAGAAACCATTATATATATATATATAATTTTTTAATCGTAAATAAAAGTGTACCGCTAAATCCGTTATATCCCCGCTACCGCTATATCAAGGTCGACCGCTAACAACCCGCTAACCGCTATTGATAACATAGCTCTAAAGCCTCTTTAGGAGTTTAACCTAACTAGATACTGCATCCATTTCACGCCTAAAATTTTGTTATGAACTATATCTAGAGTCAGAAATTGTTTCTCCATCATTTTCAAAGTCAGGTACAAGATTTTCAGCATATACCTTTTCTGTTCCAAGTCTTATGGACATCATGATGCCAAAAGATGATGTTGCCGTTAGCACGCACTCGAGAGCCTCAACCTTGCTCTGATACCTGAACTTGTGTGATTTGAACCACTCAATTTGGCGAATCCCAAGTTCTAAGTTTACATTGTGCTACAATCGTTAGATTTGATGACAGCAGTTTAGGACTATCATATAGAGCTAAATATCCAATGACATGTGAATATGATCTGGAAGAAGATCAACAATAGACACCATTCGATTCCTGATCTAATGAAAGGAATATTGATTTTCAAAAAGAAGGATAAACAAAGAAACATCAAAAGATAAAGAGGTAAGGAGAGAAGTTTTATTCAATTCAATCATACTTATACAGCCATGAGAATGGTTCCCATCTTAAAAGCCTCAACTCTACGTTTTGGAAGTGAATACCACTATTAGAAACAGGATAAACCGGTGGAAAGTTTCCTATTCCCATCAAAAATTTTCCCTTCGAGAAGGACAGCTTGACATGGTGCAGCATCCTCCTTTTGTTCCTTAATAGGATGTAAAGCCGCTTCAGTTGTTGGAGAACTCATCCATCTGACAGTTTTGCTTTTTGTGCAGACGACACCTAAGCTACAGAGAGTTACCTCATATTGAGCTTTCTGCGTAGGATATATTATGCATTTAGGAACTTCCCACGTAAGCAGCTCCCCCCATCATGAGACTTGTTTACTTATTCCACCTTCGAGTGCATGACGCCACCCTGTTATTTTAATAAACGTTGGCCCAATCGTTAAAGACACAATCTTCATTCTTTATACAACATCCAGCTGTTGGTTTGATGCTTACCAATTTAATTATCCAGCTACCCTTCAACACAATCATTTCTTGCAAGATCAGCTCTCGGTTCTTATTTTGTGCTATCTACAGGAGGTGCCATTCATAAGGGCTGAAGGAATTCTTAGACTTTTGAATACGTTATCAAGTTCATAACTTGGCAATTTCATGACGATCAAGGAGATCCATGATGAAGTGGCCTCATGCATGGCTCTATTCCCTCATGAGAAACTATCTAAATCACCTTTTCCTGTGTTAACACATGCAATTAATCATCTAACCAACTTACTTTCAGTACTCGGTGCCAACTCATGTTCTAACTTCTAACTTTAGGAATCCTTTATGATATTGCTACTTTTGGTGTTGGTCCATCTTGTCCAATAGCACTATTGGTGCGACTCGATCATACCACCAGCAATGCTCTATGGTGTTAAGCGTTTGGTAATCAACCGTTGATATGAGTAGAAGATGTTTGCAGCAGAGTTTATGAAGTCAGGATGGATGTTTGCCACAAAAAAAACTAGGTTAGCAATAGAATAGGGTTACTAGAGAAAAGTTGATAAAATGAGGTGGTCTCGACATTGAGAGGCAGCAAGATGGAACTTCGATGAAGGTATGAAACTTGATAGTGAACCCTCCAAGAGAGCGAGAGGAAAGCTTCTAAACTAACAGTTCATCGAAAACTTTCTTTCCAGAGAGAGGTGAGCTCACCACGGCACTTATCACTTCGAACTCTTCAGGCAAGAGAGAATGAGATTCACCAAAATGGTCTTTCTTATTCAAGCCCAAGGCCGGCCAACAATCAAATCCCCTTGGCCATTCTGAGCTCGGAAACATTAAAAAATGATCTTGCTTTTTGGAGTTAGATTCCAATATGGCACAAGATCAAGCTCAATTGCAACTAACAATCCACGTAACCAACTCCACTTAGCGTGGAGAAGCCTTGGTTCTGGTTTTGATGCATCGGTCATATCAAGCATTCGCTTTGACAGTACTTGAATTTTACAAGCTAATTTTACAAGCTTTCAGCAGCTCTAGACTCTCTTATCATGATGGCTTTCATCTAGTTGAAGCCTACAGTTCATGCACTTTCTCTATGTGTCCAAACTTTTGTTGGGTTACAACTTACAACAACAACAACCAAGCCTTTTCCCATACTAGACGGGGTCAGCTAAACTTTTGTTGGGTTACTTAAAAAAATCTTCCAATTGCAAGAATTAACCGATTAATATCTTCTTCGTTGTAGTGATTTTGTTGTATGCTTTTTGAGAATGCAATAGACACAAGGAACGGACAAGGTGTAAGCAATTTTCAGGAAAATTTGCATTTTATAGTTTATAGTTTATACTCCTCTGTCTTCCATTTCCCTCCCACTGCAACAATATATAGAAGAAAAGCGAACTTCCAGTTTTCATTATTAAATAGAATGGAAAAGCTAGCTTTAAAACAAACAGACAAAGATGGAGTTTTTTGTTGCCAAGCATTGACCAAGGATCTGAATTAAAAATCTCATTTGGCATGCATGCGAGAAAGAATCAGAACAAAAGGAAAATGTTCAAGCAAGATATGCATATGAACTTTGAATTGGATACTCATGCAATTGTAGACAAGGTAAAGCATCTCATGGAGTGCATCACAAATCAAAGCAATGACTCATGCATACCCTGGGAAGAATCAGCTTGGTGCTTTAAGTATGTTTCTGTAACATACGCTTCCTCCTCAGATGACATATCAGCAAGTCGAGTTGAGTTGAGCAACGTATGGTCAAGATCCAAGATGAGATAGAGTTTACATTTTTGCAGCAGATGCTTCATCTCTGCACGACGTAAACGGGCAACCTCTTCAGTTCCAAGCTTTAGATCCTGAAACAAAGGTGTACTTCAATGTCATATGATGTCTACAATCTACATGATAAAACTGAGGAGAATGAGAACCAAATAAAGCTAGTCAAACATGAACCGAATACTGAAGTATTTTCCATAAATGAAAAAAGTCAAAAATAAGAAGCAGAGAATAAATTTTCAATTTCCATACCTTGTGTATGTAATCAAATGCGACACCAGTCTCAGCATCTGCCAGTTGGCCACAACGAATGCACATTTGTCTAATGAATCCAGGATGCGGGCATACTGCAAACCATTGCAGATAGCTCGGAAGAATTAGCCATATTTTGGATGATAGCAGCTAACCGGTTGAGCACCTTAACAAGTGCAGAGTGAAACCTGATGACATTTCAGCGGGTTCAGGTGGCAATGATTCCTTACTTCCTGTTTCATCCTCTTCATAAACTTTACGTCTTTTAGCTCTACAAAACCATATCATTAAATGCTGAAATTACCATGTAGAAGAGGATAATGATCAAGAACGCATTGGAATATTCAACTAATGCTAACTGCAAGCTCACTATCTTAGAACTTCTGAACATTAACAACGTTGTTTCGTTTAGGAGACTAAAGATGAACTTTATTCTCTTATGAGACAAACTAGAAAGAAGAAATATACTAGCAAAGAAAAAGGAAAACCTAAGTGCCAATTCAACAAGTGAACACTAGGGATTTCTTACTGATGCAAAGGTAGTCCAAAAAACTTGAGTGACTGTACCCTATTTCTACAGATAAGAACTATCTAATATAAATAAACAGGGAATACAGCGGTTCAGTCATCCCATGGAGACCAAAGACTAACCACATCAAGAAAAGCAATGGTAACATGTCCCTCATCATAACTGAACTTAAACTACAATGCATTGAGTAAAAAATCCTTCTATTCACAAACCAAGAAAAAGAAAACAATAAAGTGATTCAAGTAATTGTGGATTACATTGCACTGGCAATATGTCATTCATCAATGATGACCAAAGCCCATTTGAATTGAAGCATTCAAAAGAAGTACATAATTCCATATAACAAAGGCATTATACAAAATCTGTTGCAAAGAGTGATCATACAAAGAAACGCTAACAAGCAAATAGAAATGTTCAAATCTAGACCCCCTTCTCCGGACCTTACTTTGGGTCCTCTGCAAAATCTGTTTTGGCACCAACAAATTCATCAGAGTCTCGGGCAAGGATCTCACATTATATATCAATAATTTTTTGAGCACTAAGCCTGTCATGCAAATCAAAGTTGGAATATTGCTTTGAGATTATTCTTAATAATTTCTTTATTGAAGCATCAAGAATGTCACTTTGAAATTTTGAATTGAAAGTACACATAAAAGTAGCTTGAAAGTGATCTTAGTGGAATGGGACTTCCAAAGATCTACTTCATGCTTTGAATACTTCATACATTCTAAAATTAATCAGAATAAATCAAGAAACATTAAGATCTTGCATAGTGTGAAAATACAAATCTTAAGCTTTCAGAAAAGATTAGGTCCATTTCATACCCCAAAACATGTAAAAGGAAGATAATATGAAGCTTAGTATAGACAATGACAATGAGGGTATGGTCTAAACTACCTTTCATGCTCATCTTCGTCAAGCGCAAATTCATCCTCAGTGCCAGGAGAATTCGATTCTAAATCAGCCTCAAGTATTGCAGCAAAATCGTCACTACTTGAGGAACTCAATGGGGACTCTGCTGCCAAACTCATAATTAAGGACCCTCGTACGATTTCATACTGCATAAAATGGCACACAAATAAACTTATGTCCATCAAATGTAGAAGGAAAGTCAGGATAGACAAGAAAAGTGTAAATGTGTCTTACTGTACTAACAATTATACCATTAAGACACTTCAATTATGACAAAATATACTTTAACTTAATGAATTTTATTCATCTCTTCTTTCATACTATACTCACTACTATTCAATCTACATGTAACAGCACGTCCTTTCAAATATAAGGTCAAACCGTCAGTTTCACTCTCTCCTGTAAGTAGGAATGAGCATTTCACCTTTTTTGTATTGGTCCAACAACAATTTTTAATGTCAACTTTTTTCTTCTTATATTTGTCACTTCTTTAACACCCAAGTTATTCTTTGCTTCTCGTACCTTTACTTTTGATCGGAGAATGATGATAATACATCTCTTACCCACTGTACCATATCATCTCGACTATAAAATACTGCATCTGTTATAAATACAAATGCATAATCAAGTCTATTACCCTCACATTTAAGAAATGCATCATCATATAAATCACCACCCAAGCAACCAACAAATGGGTCATTCGGTCTGCTTTGATCAATCTCAATATTATCATGTTTAGTATATCTAAAGTCTACTATACTATAATGAACTATCACTTGATTTCTTTGACATCATGCACGTTAAGAATAATATGGTTAATATAATAAAAATTAGAGAGTAACACACTTTGCATGCATTTAGAAATCTTATATGATGATGCGCTCAGATCACGAATCTCTTAGAAAAGAGCTACACATAGAGTGCACTTTTACTTCCGGAGAGTCACACTGAGGTGCATCCCTTTTAGAAGCCAAACGTGCTTGGGCATGATGACTTATAAAGAGGTGGCATGCCCCAAGCATGCCCCTTGGTAAAGATACAGTGCTTGGGGCACATTTTTTTTCTCACAGTTGACACCCACCTCGCTCGAAACCTAACACAAACTTAATATTTTTTATTCGTTTTTGTGTGATTGATTGCTAGATTGACGAAAGGCTTTCAATAATATGTGAATTACGGTAACGGGGAATTGAATAAGGTTTAAAATATATCAAAATTGATTGAAATATATTAAAAGTGATGAAAATAGATTGAAAATTATGATTGGAAGTGAAACACATAAAGGTAAGAGGGAAACATTGTTGAGGGTTCTTTAAAACTTGTAATGAGGCTCTAGCAACGATGTAGAACCCGTGGTAAAACTGTTAGAGTAAAGGGTTATGTGAAATGAGTGTGGGATGGGAGAGAAACTAAAAGGAGGTATTTTGGGGATTTAGAAAAATGAGTGTGTGTTTAGTAAAAAAGGTGTATGAATAGCAATTATATTTTTATTTCATTATGATGTAAACTTCCTACCAATTAAAAAGCCATGTGAACCTGACTTAGTGTGAAAAAAGTCTTGGTTTCGGTTAATTATATGAGTAAATGTTTGGTTTTAATTCAAAGTGCCTTTAATTTCGAGAATGCTAGTATGAGATTTGGAATTAAGGTATAGTGTACTCCTCACCAGCCCCATCAATGGAGGAAAGAAGACCCAAACGCATACCCATCTCCATTAGTAACGGTTCTGATACCGGACCCATTCCCGACCAGCTAGCCCTAGACCAAGCGTTCAGCGGCACCGTCCATACACCAGAAGGGAAAGGTCGAGATGTCACTTGCATCATAAAAAACTACCCATCTTCGTCAAACCTTATCCTTCATCCCTCGAGCTTCTTCACTCAAAGCTTCAAACTTTGCTAGAGCAGAGAGAGCGTTTAACTCGCTGACCGTCTCTATCAGCTCCTTCTTTCCTCCAATTCAAGCAGAGAAGAAAATTTCCCTCTACACAGACCCCCTTTGTCCTTGCCTTGAGTTAAAGAGAGATAGAGCCCCCAGTTACTTAGAATACATCTTCGTCATCCTCTTCTAAATCTAGACAGAAACTCAATTTCGCTCCCATATTCCTCTTCCAAATCTACAGAGACACCCGCCCACTTCCAGATTTCATACTTTCCTCCCAATCGAGAGAGAGAGAGAGAATGGCCAGCCAACTACTGTTCCACCCACTGTGTGTAAAACCTCAGCACAACTCCTGTTCTCAGCTCCCCTCTCTCACTACCATCATCTCGACGCCCCGCAGGGTGGTCGGAGGAAGCAAGCGGTCGGCTCTCCGTAGAATGGCGGTGGCGTACAAGGTCAGGATCGATCACGAGGGGAAGAGCACGACGGTGGAAGTGGACGAGGACGAGACCATCCTGGGTCGGGCTCTGGAGGAAGGGCTCGAGGTGCCGCACGACTGCAAGCTCGGGGTCTGCATGACGTGCCCGGCGCGTCTGGTGAGCGGGGAGGTGGACCAGAGGGAAGGGATGCTGAGCGAAGACGTGGTGGAGAAAGGATACGCGCTTCTCTGCGCCTCCTACCCGCGCTCCGACTGCCACATCAAAATTATACCGGAGGAGGAGCTCCTCTCCCTCCAACTCGTGACCTCCAACGACTAGGTTATATATACCACCTACCTACCTGCCTACTTTCATCGCTTCCATTTCCTTCTTTTTTAGCTTCTTCGTTTTCCTTGGCAACATTGGTGCTTTGGCGTCGATTGATACTGCTTATTTTGGTTGTTTCGTGTTGAGAGAGAGAGGTTATTTTCACATATATGGTTTTGTTTACTGTCTTGTGAATGATTTTCATCAAGAGTTTTTTTATTTTAACGAAGTGGGGTGACTCCAAAAATTGGTATGTGACGGAAATGAATGAGATGGGGAAATCAGTTAGTTTCTGGCCCAAATGAATTGCTCTATAAGCGAGGGCGGATGGCTTTGATCGATACTTCTATATGCGGTTTACTGGTAGAAATAAAGATCGGCAATACGAGTGAATAACATCAAATTGAAATAATGTGTTGGGTTCCAGCTCCAACAGTGCTGGATTTGGAACCAATCATCTCGTAGAGGTGGTAGCTTGCAACACTGTTCTGGCCTTGTTGAATTAGCATTCTTGCCAAATGGAACCTAATTAAGGGCATGTGTCTTCCGTTAGAGGTTTGTCTCCTTCTCAAATGCATTTGGGAGCGTGGTATCTCTTCCAAAAGCTTCTTTGGAGGGAGACAGATGTTTCTTCACCCTTCCAGCTAGTTGCACTGACATACCTTTATTCTATCAAATGACATTGTTGAAAAGAGGCTGTGTTGCGGGATGAAATGAAGGATTTGATTCATGCATCAGGAGGAATTTAATGTTTCTTGGCAGGAGCGATACTTGACCATGAAAGGTATTTTGGAATATGTGCTGTGGAAAACGGTTTGACGAATCGAATTAATCATCCCACGCTTATAGCGTATCTGTGAAATAAAGTCTAAATGGACCTCTCATTGGTTGGGATCAAAGGTCTGGTACACTCCCATAATCAACATAGCATCATTCTGATAGAGCAAAATAAATCTCTTCTGCTCTTGATCGCAGCTTTCTTCCGAACATTAAAATACACTTTTTCAAGTCAAAAACAATGCCAACATAACCATGACGGCCCCTTTGCTCATGGAACTTTGGTGCGGAACTATCGTTCAGGCGCCAGTTCTACTTGTAATGCCAGTTCTACTTGTAATGCAAAGCCTAAACAGAAAATTACCAAAAATTTAGGATTTCGTGGAACCCATATTTCCTCAGAAAGTTTAAACGACTAAAGGGTGCGACTCTTTTCATTGGGCTCGTATCGCACTTACACCTCGTTCAGTGTCCAGTTCTCCTTTTAAAGATAAAACTCTCTGAGCACCATTCCACAAAGTTTCAAGCCCCAAATTTCTGAGAGTTCCAAAAAGTTCCATTATCCAAAGAAGCCCAAAAGGGCCGCTTCTTTTCAACAGTCCTTGACAAGTTCTTTCGCCCACAGTTTACCTTCTCAAACTACTGGATCAGCAAGGTGCTCCATCAAACTCCTTGAGTTTCCTGCTCGAGTGGAAGCAATTCTCACCAGTGCGACGCCAAGATGTTATACATGGACTTTGATTTTTCAACACTAAACCCAAAGTTATAGAGTATGAGAACACCAAAATCACTAAAAGGTATATTCAAAGTCAATCAAGAGAGAAGATGGATAGAACGATCAATCCTGGAGTAGAAAATAGCTGTCACATGTGCGTGACGTGTACACACACAGATATACAGATATAGATACATATACATACATATACATATATATATATATGTATATATATTGTCTCATAAAAGTATTGATGACTGTCAAAAAAATCATAAATGTTAACATGTAGAATACATTTTGATAATTTAATTCACTAATAAAGTACCAATCAACCAATTCTCATTTATTAGATAACACTAAAAGAGTATTTAAAGCAGATAGTACTGAGGTAGACACGACAGAAGCATCGAGTGTGGGAAGTATCGAATACTTGCAACAACAGTACATACGTGACATAGGAGGATAATAAATTACCGAGAAATGAATACAGAAAAGTCTTTAGCACAAGCCGTGATTTGATTTGCTTGAGAGCATACTCTTGCACTTGATGTAAAAAACAAAAATGCACATACTAATGCATACGTACTCACTGAATCTTCAGCTTTAGAAATGCCTAAAGAGTATGGTTGATGAGATGGTCATAAATGCACCAAGGCAATCATGTTAACAACTAGAAAATGACCAACTCCAGATATATGAACTATAAGGGCCTGATTTGATTGCATTTACTCTGAGAACAACAGACATCTCTACGGGGTTGATTCAAAAAGTTAAAGGTCATGAGTTCGATACCCAGGGCATGCATATGTTTGGCTTCCCCATTGTACCAAAAAAAAAATCATCTGCTTATACCAGGCACAATGGCATTAAACTGTACTAACTTGAGTACTGAAACGAATGGAGAGATTTCCATTCTACCAAGTATAGAATTAATATGGAGATGAATGATTGATCAGTTGCTTTGTATGGTAGATGGATCAGATAAAAAGACCCAAAGATACAAGATCATGTATTGCTGCTAAAATGTACCTATGAGACAAATGCCTCAGAGATGCATGATCCAGCCATCCACGATGACAATGAGAAGATCCAAGAAACAACCAATAAAGTGCATAGAATCACCTGGCAGCTGACTGATCAAGCATTTTTGGAGGCCTGACCGCTTAAGCCCTACAAAAGCTTTCCATTAGGAATCTAAGCACTTTCCTTTCTTTGACTATATATGTCGGCCCATGTTTTTAGTAACTTAAATGTTCATCAACTATATTGAATGTATGTGTTTGTCTTCGTAGGTCCATGCAAAAACGTCTATCAGGAATGCAATGAATGATGCTTTTTCATGCTCATGCAGACATGTGCCTATCTTAACACATTTTGGTTTTGATTCACTCCCTAGGTCGATTTCTATAAAATCCCCTCCTATAGAATTCGAAGGTTTTTCTAAATCGAGGATTTTGTGAAACTCGGGAAGCTCGGAGGTTTGATCCTCCTCAGGGAGAAGGAGATCCTCCTCCGTGCTTTGATCATTCTTGAGAATTTTGAATCCTAGGGAATTTGGAGTTAATGCATGCTTTTCACAAACACCTGGTTTTGGTTTTGGAATTTCTGTAAGTTTTAAAGATTTTGGTCCTTTTATGAAGACGAATATAACCAAACTATACCTTTTTTCAATAATATCGCTCCGTTTACCCACTCCGGTGCACAGTCTCCTTGTAGTGCTCTCGGTTATATATATATATATATATATATATATATATATATATGAAAACCATATTCTCACCTCTCACATGTTCATTATTGCCTTTCAATGGCTTGAGTATAACTTTAAAAAATTTAAGTTTAAAAAAAAATAATAACGAACAATGTTATTATACTCATACTCTCAAAAAGCAATAATCTGGATGAGTGAACAAGATCTTACATATATAAACATATATATGTGTATGTACATATCTATACATACATACACACATATAGAAACAAGCAAATATATTATGTGTATATATATACATATATATATATATATAGGAAAAGTGAAATGCATGATATATTTCGGTGCACAGTCTATCATAATGTTTCCACCACTCGATATTTGAGATCAAGAGTATAGATTTGAGTTAAAAATATCATTATTAAGATGTATTAATTTAAGTAATCCAAATCTCTATCATTGATCTCAAAGATCAAACAATGGAGATACCTTAGTAAGATAATGTAATTTAAATATTATGATGCTAGTACTCTCTCTACATATATATATATGTATATATATATATGTATATGTATATATATATATATATACATATACATATATATATATACATATATATATGTATATATATATATATCAAGTGGCTAATTAGAGTCAATAGAAATATGATGATCACAAAGAAATCATAACTGACAAAATCTATTGGCGCTAATGTTGAAAACAGAATTCTGTGGAAAGCTGTATTACGAAGAGAAAGGTCTATATATTTTATTTAGTTATTCAGCATTAATTTTGTTGTGAAAGAATCGACTTTAAGGTAGAATGCACCGAGACACAATCATGAATATGTTATAATACATGTCTTAAACCCCACTGATGACACCAAGATAGGAACCGGTTTAAGATTTTATTTTATAAATACCCAGGTAAGGGTTTAAATTCTTTTATATTTACTTATTATAATATAGATTTGAACTGAGTGATAAAAAATTTTGAGCAAAAGAACGAGTTATGTTTTTAAATCAGTCAAACTACCGGTGATCCTAACTGGGCCTAATACAGTCGGATCCAATTCATCAAGCCCACAGATTATAGTTCTCTCTGCTAAGTGTATTCATCATTATGTTTTCAACTTTTTTTCTATTGCAAATTCATATAAACAGCCTTTATGTCCAGGTGCAGGTACGAATTATGAATTGAATTTGTATTTCAGCTTTGTTCACAATGGGCAACCGTTGAAATCCAGATACAGGTGTAACAAAAAAGAATCCAGTTACAGGAAATTAATTATTGTCATTATTATAAGCAAATGCAGCCCCTGCTCTCTGTTTCACGAAAGGATCCTTCATTGACTTCTTTTTGCTTTTTTTATTTTGGAGTAAGATTATAATATATTGCTTTGGTTGAAAATGCACCTAGAGGAAGCCATGGGTATGGTTCACGATGCACATAACTTAATGATAATAAGATAATATAATGAATAATAATAATAGTAGTAGCAGCAGCAACGGTCGACATTTCTACAAACATGCCTATGCTATTTATTAAAAGAGTGAGTTAACTGTATTATTTTGTATAGAATTTAAAAAATAAAGGAAATCAAAACCTTAACATCACAGCATGTAACCCTGAAGGAGGATTTTTCATTGATGTTTTGAGATGGGGAAAAAGATCAAATGACACTTTTGAATTCAGAAAAGAACCAACGGCACAAAAATAAACTTGCTTCGGTGTTAATATCTCGTGATTAGTATTACAAACATCGATGGAAAGATAATTGCTTGGCACGATGGTAACACATGTTAAATTTAGACTTTCTACAGTATTCATGACATAGGAATGGCCCTGAATACAAGTTGAGCACTAGAGCGAAAAATTGAATACTATATGTGACTTGAAATTTTGAGGTCTAACTCTAAATTTTTCGGCCTTCCTTGGCCTACAAAAGTATAACGTAACAAGTCTAGTGTGCGCTAAGGTGGTTGCATTAAATGCATATATACATAGAAACATACATATTTACCTATATATATATATATATATATATATATATATATATATATATATATATATATATATATATATATATATATATATATATATATATAGAGAGAGAGAGAGAGAGAGAGAGAGAGAGAGAGAGAGAATGTAAACTTGTCGGCACTAGAAAGAATTTTTGATGCAATAACAATTTACATCAGTTTAATTATTGTGTGTGTTTCTAGACTTATTGGAGTTTAATTAAAATTGTTGAAGTATATCTTCTTTCGGTAACTCTTTCTGCAAACTCCAACCTAGAATATGAATAAAGATCCAACAAATGAGATCTGCATATATTTTAACTATTTTCAATTAATCAAGCAAATGCGCTCATGGCCTTAACCCACCTGGTAGGGCTCTCAACTTCACAAGACGCTCAGCATGAGTTCGATTCCCAGGGAATGCATGCCTGGCTTCAGCATCCCATTGTAATTGAAAAAGAAAAAAAGCAGCAATAGTGCTTTGTGCAATACCTTGAAGAGCAACCTGGCTTCATGTAAAGTTCCACAATTGAGGTTGTCATTCATGATAAAATGAACAAGAATTGATGGTGGTCGTTAGTGAATTTGCGATATTTTAGTTTTGAAATTGAACAGCTACTTGGAGAAAGTTTCAGCAGTTAAATGCAAATATATAAACATGCAGGGAAGCTATTTGAGAAAAATTCTTTTACAAAACCACCTACAGTTTATGGGGCGTCATCAGTCAATTATCGATATGTTAATCCCTTCTAAAATAAATATCTTAAACTAAACACCAAACTCCAATATCGACTATAGTTGGGGATGGCAATGAGGTGAGTCGGAGTTGTGCACATTATACCCAGATCTATTCACGAACCTCAATGTCACCCACCTTACCCAACCCATTTCCGGTGGCGATGGACCTTTTCTCCGGTGGGTGACAATGTGGATATGAAGTGCGCGATAGCCAATCCCAATGTTCAATAACATTCATAAAATTAAAAGGAATTTCTCTCTGAAATTAAAGCATTCAGAAAACTATTCCAAATAATTGAAAAGAACACTAAGGTTAGATATTTGGAATTTTAAATGTTCAATGTCTCACGTACTTACACAGAAAAGTTATTAGTGCATACACTCATTCATTCTCAAATCCACTAAAACATCTAGACTATTTGATTCGCATAATCAATGATAGAACTTTGAATTGAAAAAGAAGTAAAACTACCAATTTGTGTAAATTGTATTATTTTATTACCTTTGCTCATCTCAAAGATTCAAATCAAGTAGATGATAAAGTAGATTTGAACATAGATGGGTGTATGTACCCTTATGTGATGTATATATGTGTATATGTATATGTGTGTATGAAAATCAGACCCTAATCACCTTTAACTTATTCGTCCACTGCTTTTTGTTGGTATAATTGTAATTTAATAATTTTAAGGAGTTTTGAAAAATACAAAAGATACTTTTTTTTATACTCATACCCCTCAAAAGCAAGAATCAAACTTTGTCTCTTATATATAACTCGATGTCATTACTTCTGCCATGTCTACTCTATATTTTATAAGGGATATAGTTATAAGAGCATTCAAAAAAAATATAAAGGATATCGTTATTATGCTCACGTTTTCAAAAGTAAAGAATAAATATGACAACAATCTAATACAGGTGTGTAGCGTTCTCTCTCTCTATATATATAACTCGATGTTGTTACTTATGCAAATGTATATTCATGTCTACTCTATATTTTATGAGAGATATAGTTTTAAGAACATTCAAAAAAATATAAAGGATATGGTTATTATGTTCACGTTTTCAAAAGTAAAGAATAAATATCACAATGATCTATCACAGGTGCCCAGCGTTCTCTCTCTCTCTCTCTCTCTCTATATATATATATATATGTGTGTGTGTGTATGTGTTTTCATACTTTGGCTCTCGAACGAGTGTCGTGCCACATATCTAGTACGGGCGTCATAATTATTCATGTTTTCGCAGTCGTACCTGAACGGTTAAACCAATTAAAACCGTGGTAATCCCTGCCCCGGGTCGGGTTGGGTCAGTTCAATATTAATATCCAACTGTAGCTTAGATTGTGACAAGAAATGTGAACGGCAAAAGCTAAAAATGACTTTGGCTACGTTTCAGAACCTTATACAGACGTGATCGGTGGATTCAGATGATCAACCTATCTGAAATCCAGCGCTCTTTTGGCAAGATTTCGGTGACCAGAGTTATAGTTTGTCATTAAGAGGGAACAACTGTTGGCTACATGGATTCTTTGTTTCCACATAGCCTTATCATGTGCTATGTTAGTAGTTAACTTAAAATAAGTTAGATCATTCTTTAAAAAGAAACGTTTTAATAAAATTGTTAAAAGTTATAGATTTACTTGTAAAAAGATCCAACTGAGTTTAAAGTTGCTTGACTTGGGACAACAAAGGTGGAGCGATATATAGGGATGTCAATTCCTTATCGCCTAGCAGGTACTCACTCCATCCCGTCCTGCTGTGGGGCGGGATAGGGTTTAAGTTAAACTCACCCTGCCCCCACCGCTCTTATATATATGTGTGTGTGTGTGTGTTTCTACTTACATATGTTTATAAATATTTTATGTACACATATATTACATAAATACATATATACACATAATAATCTTTAATTTAATAATATAAAATACCATAAAAAAGATAATGGTATATAGTCTAAAGTAGCTAAATACAAACTGCATTAGAAAAAAATGGTTGGCCCAAAGTATTATTCTACCATGCAAGAATCGGTCATAGTGGACTAAGTCTATAATTGGATTTGAGTCAATTGACTTGGAACATCATTTTTAACCATCAGTAAAACCATTTATACAAATGTTACCATCTTCGTTTGGACCCAGTACCACATTTATTCGGACCTTTGAGACATATTGGACATAGAATTCGACAGGATCTGGAAGTGCCGAGTTAATTGCAGATTTGAACCGAGCCATCTTCAGTACTCGGACCCGGTTCTGGTCGAGATTGAGCTTCCCAGCCAATAGAGGAAGACCGGTTTAACTGGTGGACGTGGGAGCCGTCAATGGACCTTTATATTTTACCATTTTCACAGAGCTATAACTGAAAATATTTATGAGGCAGTTGAAAGTGAACGAAAAAAACTCAAGCTTTGCGGTCTGAATCCGAGTAAGGAAACCACCGGTAGGTCTCGCATTTACTCCCTCTTTCTTTTTTTCTTTGAGTGTCATGTAGCCACTAAACCACCTGGGCCTACACAATATTTATCGTTTGTCTCTCTAAAGAAGCGGTTTTAGTTGGGAGAAGACAAAAATATAAGCTCTCATGGCAGCTGACTCGTACTATATATCCGTTATGCAGTACTTTGGTTACGTTTACTAGGAAAAGATCACTTTATAAAACTTACTCGGTCATTTTAATTTCATTTCTCTAAGAACCTTTTTGCTTTGACGATGGAGTCACTGTATTTTAATTCTGAGAAGGGAAGTCAATGCGTAATACCCACCGTCAATAATTTCTCTGTATGTGTGTGTGCCAGAGAGAGAGAGAAAGACTTTAGAGTTTAGACACAATAAATTTGGAAAAAGAAAAGAAAGTGAAAGAAAAAAGAGTAATATTACATTTATTAAGTTTCAAACCACAAAATTGTATTGTAGATGTTTTAAATTCTGGGCGATTGGAGTCAAGTCCAAGTGGGGGCCTATATACTGACTATTTTCCAGTCAAAAACAAGACTTGGAAACCCTCACTATCTGCTGGATACTTGGCCTGTCTGTTTGAGGAACGCTGATTTCAATGACAGAACTTCTGGGGTCATGCCTGCATAATAATATTTGATACTATGCACATTTTCACTCATTGAAAATGGTCACAAATATGATATTTTTATTTTTTTACTTTTTATATATAATTTAAATTAGTAAATAACAATCTTACCGTTCCTTTTCAATAAATATACAAGAATTCACAAAAAGAAAGATACCCAAAGGGAGAATACTCTCGCATTGAATATGCTTTTTCAGCCCATCAATATGATAGAATGAGAGTAGAGGTTTGCGAAGGTCCAGTTGTTTGTGGAGTTGAGCAAATCTGCCTATGTGTATGTACAGTGTGGTTATCTTGGCCCTTTATCGCCCACCAAGACATTAAAAATAAACTCAAACGAAATAATCGGACTTGGAATTAATGCACCAATGCATGCGTACACCAAATCTCGTGCAACTGGGACTAAAATAATTTCATTTTGAATGAAAGTTGTGTTTTTTCGGTTGGTTTCTTTTTTCTTAACCCTCAAGGGAGTCGAACTCCGAGTCGGCCTTTGCATTAGTCGAGAGCCCTGCCAAGTGGGATATCTCTCTGAGTGTTTCGTAGCCCACAGTTTTACGACACCAACTCGCTGCATCACACTTGGTTGACACAGTGGACTCACAGGTGAGTTAGGTGAGCTGCTGTTACTTTTCCAACCAATGCTTGACTCGAACGGATCATGCTTTTACTTGATAACGGCTATGCCTTTCATTACCTTGAGATCTCTGAATCACTAGTTGCAGACCATTTAGAAGTATTATCTCATGTGATATTGGTTGCAGATGCTGGAACACTCAATACCTATGCTTCTCCCTTATCCGACTAAAGGCTATCTTTGATGTTTGTTAACAATTCTCGTTGACACTTCATGAATCTTGACAGATTATTTCTTTACTACAAACTAATTTATAGAGATTATTTTTCTTTTAACTTTATGTTGTATTAAGAATTGCATATCATTGATATATATAAGTATGTCCCCGCACTCATGGTTTTCAAATACGGTTATGCCCACGCCCATTTGACATATATGCGGTGAATTGCACCAACATGGTTACTGCAAGGAATAGAGTAAGACAGAAGAATAGCATCCTGCGAACTAAGTGGCTCAACCATTAGGTTTTGAAAGAAGAAGTTTCTTTATCTTTGTTTTGATTGATAGATAGACATGCATGCACACACACATGAAGAGAAACAAAGAGATAGATAAGTCGAAGCATGCAAATCATTCATATAGAAACTCCATCTCAACTATTTTCAACTATATGATTATGGGATACGAATGTTAAGATTGAACACCCTATATCCCTCTATTAGAGGTATTCAAGGAACCACTGGAACTGAACCAAACCATCAAAACCGAACCAAAACTGGCAGTTTTGTTTGGTTCAATTCTAGATGTCGAGTGGATTGATTAAGTTTGGTCCTAATAGAAAAGAATTGGCAGTTTGGATCACGGTTCTAGGGTCAGAACCGAACCATGAAAACTAAACTGAACCATGCATACATACATATATCCATGTGTACGTATCTATGTATGTGTATATATAAAGTTTATGTGCTTATATTCATATCAATCTTGATAACTTTATAAGTTTATATATGAGTTTTATAACCTCATATACATATTAAATTTGGACTTTTGATCAAAATAATATGATGATATAATACTAAGTATTTAGCAAAATCCTAAAATAAGTAGAACCTTAGTTCAGAACTAACCAAGCCAAAACCGTCACTTCTGTTTTGACCATGCTATGGTTTGGCTCCGTTCTCTAAAAACTAGGAAATAGCAGGTTTGATTCGAGGTTGAGGTTAGAACCGAACCAAACCAAACCTGTGAATACCTCTTATTTTTTATTTTTTTTGTTTTTAATCTCAATTATCTATCTCAATCAATTGATTTGTTTGGATAGAGTTTGTATAGAAGTTGTTTACATTGGCTGGTGAATTCTTTGGATCCGGCTAATAAGACTCGTTTTGTTTCATATGGAACCTTGTGTGGGTCTGATATTACGCCTAGATCAAACCCCGTACGCAAACAGGGTCACCGTTTCCCAAATCGGACCAAGATTTTGGTCATACCAAATTTGATGGCCCACCCAACGCGTTTCTAGGTCCATCGCAAGTCGTCACTGTCTGCGTCAGAGACGGATACGAGAGTCATTTCAGTATTGTGAAGTTGGCCATGTTTTTATTTTCACAGATTTGTTTTCCATTCGTCGTCAAATTTCTTGATATTTTACTTCCGCGTCAAAAATCGTTCTTGACCATCCAAAACAAAGAGCTTCCGCTTCACCTTATTATAATTTTAAGAGATTCGATCCTCTGAGAGAGAGAGAGAGAGTTCAATATTTGTTTTGAAAATTCACACCTCACTCCGCCGGGGCGTTGTTTTCGTTCGCCTATAAAAGGAGGATATTTCACAGCGCTTTGAACCAGGGTTTTCCTATTTGTCTTCGTCTTCTCCTTCTTGCTAGAGTTGCAGGAGCTCACAAAAAATCGGTAAGGTCTCGATGATTCTCTATTCTTTGTTGTAAGATTTCGTGGAGTCTTGCTGATGATCGCGTCGGATTGGATGTAGCTGAGATGCTCCTTTTCTGCTTAGGAGATGAGTTTCATAGTCTCCGAAAATTTTGGCCCTCGAACTTCGAAGAAAATGTTGAGAGAGAGAGAGAGAGAGAGGACTAATGGCGAAGACTTTTTTTCGCTGTTTTTTAAGTGTCCAGTGCTTGTTTCCTTTCTTTGGCGTTCTATCCACTCAAATGACAACTTCGGGGGAATTCCCTGTATCTAGATGATTCTTCTTTCACGTCTGGCGTGTTTCTTTTTTTGAGCGTTCTATCAAATCGATTGACGACTTCCGGGAAATTCAATGTATCTAGACGATCATTTTCTGCATGTTATCTTAAATTTAAGCAATCTAGGCGTGTTCTTGGGGCGAACTTTATTGTTACCGAGTAACTTGCAGTCAAGGAATTTTCATCACAATGTTGCCTTTCTTTATCACCGAGTATTTCTATGCTGCATATAGTCAGGGACTCCTGTATGGAAGAAAATCACCACGGATGTGGTCGAAGAGCTAGTGATAGTTTTATATGATTTAACTGGATATAGCAAATTTAGGAAAAGTTAGACGCTTTTGCTGTTGTCTTCAAAATGCTAATTTTGGCGATAGTCCGTTTTGTCTTAGAGAAATTTGGTAGAAAACACATCAATTGTTTTTCGTCTTATTGACGAAGGAAGAAAACTTGTGATTCCTTTAGCCCTAGGACATGCTTCATTATTCCTGTTCTTAGATCCAAGCAATTTGGAAGTTTTCGGGAGTTCGTCAACATTCTTTATCTTTGAGGTAGATCCTTTCAGTATATTCACGAAGACATTGGATTTTTTTCCTTATTTGAAGTTTTCATGCGACACTGAGCGTCGGCCTGTCTGTGAGCAATTTGGAGTTTCTTTTCTTTCCTTTTTTTTTGCGTCGTATGTATCTGCAAATCTTTTATTTATGCAAGGAAGGAAATTTAATATGTTTAATTGCTATTTTTATATTCTTGTCTTCATTATCTTTTCGCACCTCTATATGTACTGCTGATATCAGAATGGTTAGCTCTTTATCCTGGTTTTGCATCAACCGCAGGTGGAAAATGACTGAAGAAAGAATTGGAATTGCAAATGATGTAACTGAGGTGAGTGTTTCGATTATGAAGGAATAGCCATTTCTTGGTATTTTTGTGTGTTATTCTCTTATTTGTTTACCTGCTTTGAGCAGTTGATCGGCAAAACACCTTTGGTGTATCTCAACAAAGTCACTGAAGGATGTGTTGCTCGTGTTGCTGCTAAGCTGGAGATGATGGAACCATGCTCTAGCGTGAAGGATAGGTACTATGATCGTGTATATTGTATGTAATTTTTATTTTCTTAAAAACATTTTGAGACATGTTGTCGTACTCGTGGTGTCTTTTCTTTTGTAGGATCGGGTACAGTATGATTCATGATGCAGAGGAGAAGGGCCTTATAACCCCCGGAGAGGTTTGTAAACTCCTTCCAAAATAACTATGACTGATCTTCTATTATTATCAGAATCATCCTCTTAGGTACTAGGCAGTTGGAAAATTGGATGCAATCCTTTTTGCTTTTCAAGAATGCCAAGATGGGGTTAGGCAGACACCTACTAGTTTACCTGTTACTCGATGGGTACACAAAAAACGAACCTTTTCTATTCAGTGAATGTCTTTTGAGTACCTTGCATGCCACGTAATTGAATGCCTTTTTCCATCATGAAAGCATTCTACTGTTACTGCTGTTGTTCTCTCTCTCTCTCTCTCATATTCTGACGTAAAACCTTTGTGGTTTTGAAAAAACTGAAGAGTGTCCTGATCGAGCCTACCAGTGGCAACACTGGCATTGGATTGGCCTTCATAGCAGCAGCTAAGGGTTACAGGCTAATAATCACCATGCCTTCTTCTATGAGTCTTGAGAGAAGAACCATTCTTCTGGCCTTTGGTGCTGAACTAGTGCTTACAGACCCAGCTAAAGGCATGAAAGGTGCTGTCCAGAAAGCTGAAGAGTTGCATGCAAAAACTCCCAATTCTTACGTACTTCAACAGTTTGAAAATCCTGCTAACCCTAAGGTGCATATGAAAATTCCTATAGGAGCGTATCTGAATGGGTTGCTTTTTGATAACCACATACATGATATATTTTTTCAGATTCATTATGAGACAACCGGACCTGAGATCTGGAGAAACACTGACGGCAAGGTTGATGCATTCATTTCTGGAATTGGAACTGGTGGTACCATAACAGGCGCTGGCACCTATCTTAAGCAGCAGAATCCTGATATTAAGGTTACTATCATCATTGCATTGCTTTATGTCATAAATAAATGGTTTGCTTTCTAAGTCATTAAGACTTCTAATCTGGTTGTGCTGCATTAAACTCATTCAGATCTATGGTATTGAACCGGTTGAAAGTGCTGTTCTATCTGGAGGAAAGCCTGGTGAGTGAATACTAGTAAATGTTTAATCTCTAAGCTAGTGTTTCTCCATAATGGTTCCTGGCGATTTTATGTGCCTTGTGTCATCCTGAAAAAAAATAGTTTGAGCAGCTGTTTAGTAATTGTTCAGTACAAAATGGATGTGGAGAAGAAGATGAAGTTCTTTATAGAAACCAGACAGCACTTCTTATGAAAACTCATATATGTAGAAGTTCAAAAAGTACTTCAGAATTGTTAACGTTTGGCATTTCAGATATTTTATATGTTCTAAGGACCATCATTTTTGTAACAGGAAATTAGACTCAAGGTCTATCAGCATTTTATTTTTCGTCGTATTTTAAATCAGGAGATGCTATAACTATTTCTCACAGTAGCCACTTGGTACTTATTCTGACTCGACGTGTAACAGTTGTTGGAGATCCACTTGAATCATCCTGAAGCTTTCATTTATATTTATTACAATGCACAGTATCGATCCTATCTCTGCAATATTTACTACCTTTTATCTGCAATGGCCTTATAGTTAGACGGGGATCACAGTTTCTGATTTCAATGAGAATGCATTTTTTGATCCTTTGGAGCGGTGCAATTTTTTTATGCCGAAGTCCAACAATGAAGCCTCCTGCTGAGCAGGCTTTGGTAGAAAATAGAACTGAGAATTGAGCTGGCAATGGAAAACAACTAATGATTTGAGTACATTTCTTTATTATACTTCTTTAGAAGGTCAGAGCCTAGAAATTGGTCTAGTGAGGGAAGAGACAGGGTTCCACAAAGTTTGGTTGTCTGGTAGAATTTAGAGCTGCCATTGGCAGATAAATTGTCTGTGGTAGAAAAAAGATTTTCCTCATCAATTGCTGCAAAGAGCAGGATTTAGTGCTTTATCACCATGTAGCTTGTTATGAGATGATCCATCTCTGGTCTATCTTAAGATTTCTATAGCTCTTGTATTTAAAAAGATACTTAAAATAAGAGATATATTTATGAGGGAATGCATGTTTATTATATGCTAATTATTGGCATCCTGCTAATGTTTTCTATAATTTTTTTAGGTCCTCACAAGATTCAAGGAATTGGTGCGGGTTTTATTCCTGGTGTTTTGGATGCTGATCTCATTGATGAGATAATTCAAGTACGCCTCTGAGTGGCTTCTATACTTCGATTCTTAATATTAGCATGTTTTGTCTTCTTTTCTCTTTTGTTTCTGATTGTTGCACAATTTGCTTCCATTCATTTTTCTGTTTGTGATGCATATAGAAATTTGATGTTACATATTACATTGTAACTCGAATACCGATACCTTTTCAAAGTATCAGTCTAGCAGTTGAATTAGCACTTTCCCCTTCTGGGATGTTTTCATAGCACATCGTGAATATTTTCAATCTGATTTCTCACTAAATGTATTTGTTGATACCATTTTGCCAGATCTCAAGTGAAGAAGCTATTGAGACCGCCAAACAGGTAGCTCTGAAAGAAGGTTTATTGGTGAGTCAATTTCTTGTGCCATATTTTATGTAGATGTTGATACTATGCCTTGAAAATTAATTCATTTTAATCCCTATTTGTTACTTGGAGAAATCCCCCTCGGGACACTGTGACTGTCTGACGTAAACTCGAGTCTAGGCCTCTCTCAACTGAGGTCTGTAGTGGTGGCTTATGCATGAACATGACCTTGACCATATGAGTCTATATGATGGCCAAGAAAGTTTCAAACATCTGCAGAGCAAGATTTAAAGTTTTGTAAAAAAAAATTCTTTTGGTATTCTAGGTCTTTTATATACATGAAAGTCATCTTCATTCTTAGGTCTTTATCATATATGTGACGGTCTCCATTATCAACTTGGTCGCTTTTGCCTTGAAGTACAATACAGTTCCCACACTGTCTTGTTTAGAGCAGCAATTACTGTACTCTTAATTTAAACGAGCAAATGGGCCCTTTTTGCGTGTTTGATTTAGAAACTCATATGTTAAAGACATCACCACTGGGATTTATAATTTCTTGATGCTGAGACCCATCGTTGGTCTTATCTATGACAACAGATAGGTATATCATCTGGGGCGGCAGCAGCAGCTGCAATTAAAATTGCCAAGCGGCCAGAAAATGAAGGGAAGCTCATAGTTGTAAGTGCATTTCCTTCTCTTCTCCAACGCAAGTTGTACTTGTTGCTCATAACACTCACAGTACCTTAGTAACTAATAACACAACGCTCATTAGTATAATACTTACCAATATTTCACTTTTGCTTATTTAATCTGGACTCAGTTGTCGGCACTTCTTTTTTCTTCCGGTAGAAATTGCATTATTAGTTTTCCAAACAAGTGCGCGTGTCTGTGAGAGAGATGGTGGGAGGGGGGGGGGGCGCTTGGAGGGGTTTGCACTGCTATTGAATCTACTTTCTCTTCCACAAAATATGATTCCATGAGCCTAATTTAAGCAGCCTGAATTGGCCGATTTAAACCAAACCAGTAAGACGCATATACTTTGCAGATAAGTTTAGCCTAGCTTTTCCTTTTCTTCTTGTTTTGTGTAAAAATATTTTGAATTTTTAGGATCTCAACTTAAGCCCTCCCAAAGCTCCCTGCTCAAGTCAGGATTGCACATGTTTCCTTTATAAGATGAACATTTAAAATAGCATCCCCTTGGAGAGGTTGGTGATGTCTTATCGTCATACGCATCTCGGACCTCGATCCTGAGTTGCCGGACAAATTGCATTGCTGCACGTAACAGTTGATGCTATCTGTATGCTCGTGCTGGTTTTCCTATTCTTGCTTGTATAGCATGTGCATGCAAATGGTACCCTAGACTCCTATAGAATAATATTGTTTATCGATAACAGAAAACTCCCAATTGCATTTGTTAATGTCCTTTTCTCTATTTGTTTAGGCGGTCTTCCCCAGCTTTGGTGAACGTTACCTTTCAACCGTGCTGTTTGAATCCATCAAAAAGGAAGCGGAAAGTATGACCTTCGAGCCGTGAAGATGGAATTTCGGATTGATGTCCGTAGATCTTTTGTGTTGCTGTTTGCTTGTTTCGGATTGTCGTCATCTTTGTGTTGTTTTGTTCCTTTTATCTTCTTTAATACATACATTTATCTTGCTCCAGAAGTCTATGTTGAGTTTGAAGTGTGAAGATAGGTGAGGGAGAAAATGGCACTTTTACATGTTCTCTTTAGCTGGTGAAATCTTACTCATATCGATCTAATTGGTTTACATATACTCTTGAGGTCCAGCACTTAGGCTTGGGATAAGATAAAGGAATTAGGACACCGAAATACACACCAAATTGGACGCCTATCCTTTCCCTCTCTGTCTCCCCCTGTTTTTTGTGTAGAGAAGCAGTATGGTGCTTTCGTCGCACTTGGCTCGCCTTTCTGTTGAATAAAACAGGCTGGTCCCGATTGATAGGCATGGCAAGGGGGCGGGTTCGGCCCTCAAATGCGAACCCGCCCTGCGTTCAAAAAGAACAATACGTAACCCATTTCTGACGTCTGCCAAATAAAACATCTTTTCTATAAAACCTATCTGTTTTGGGTGTAAATATTATACGACAACAACTAAACCTTTTTCTCATATTAGATAGGGTCGGTTATATGGATTCGTTATTTCCTTCTTTCCATATTAGATTGTTTTCATCAAATTCAATTGTGTGTAATTCTAGCAATTAACTTATTTCAATATTTTTGTGATTTTCTTCTTTTAAGATTTTCATCATTTAGTTTTTGTTTATTTTTACCGGAGTTTCTTTTGGTCGTCTTTCTATGTGTTCAAATCATTTAAAACAATTTTTTAATTTTATTATCTATTAGTGATACTCTTAATTTATTTTTAATAACCTAATTACGTATACAACTTTTTCTTGTGTGGTCATTAATCCATCTCAACATCTTCACTTATTGTCCAAACACAAAGAACCATATAACCTAGTAGGTTTAATTGTTACTTTATAATATTTATCTTTCAATTTAGATGGTATCTTCTTGTCACATAAAATACCTCATTCATCTCTTCATTTTAACTAACTTCCTTTAATTCTATGTAGAACATCTTTATCAATTTATTCAGAACTATGAGAAATTGATCTTAGGTACTTAAAACGTTTTCTATAAAAGTATAATATTTGTCAATCTTAATTTCTCTAGCATTTGAGATAACCAAATGATCAAACTTGCATTCCATATATTTTGTTTTTGTTCTAATAAGTTGAAAGCCTTTATTTTCTAACGTTTCTCTCCATAATTTTAATTTTCAATTAACTTTTCTTTAAACTCATCCACTAATGTAATGTCATCTGTGAATACTGTACATAAAGGAATTTCATTTTAAATATATTTTATTAGCTCGTCAATAACCAATACAAATAAATAGTAACTTAAAGTTGAACCTTGATGTAATCCAATATTAACCCCAAAGAAATTTGTTATTCCTTATGGATCCTAGTAAATGTTTGTACATTATCATACATCTTTTATAAGATTTGATGGTACGTGAACGAGCAAGTTATAGATAAAGATAGAAGGTTGTTGGTGACATCTTGGCTAGATATATGAGAGGAGCTTCGTCAGTAGTTTATGTCGAGCTTCACGAGCTAGCCAATACACCAGAATCTGCTCGATTTGAGGTATAGTGTGATAGATTATGAGCACGGCTCTCCTAAACGTATATCGTATGAGAAAAAAACAAACTATTTCAATTTCTCTATGATCTGTGCCATTGGGTGTAGGTGGAGGTGCTTCGATTTGCCAAGAGTTTGGTAGACTTGGAGGCTATTGTAGAAAAAAGGACATCATGAGTATGAGGAGAGAGGACGTGTGTAGTGAATTTGTGATCCGAGCTTCCTTTGAGCCTTTTATTTGGATTAAGAACCAATTTGGCACTTATTTTGCTTTCTTCCTTGTAAAGGATTTTCATAAATTAAGTTGGTATGTGTAGACAACATGTGCAGATTATATCCTTAATCCTTCAATATTGCCTTTGAAAGAACTGGCATGCAAGTTTGTGGTGCTGTTTGGTTCCGTTGCAGGCATACAATGATCACCAACTTCTCTCTTGGAGTCAGCAAGATTACAGTTTTTCGTAAACATGACTCTTGCTAAGAGGGTGTTTATATATCTATACTAATTGCAGATAGTAAAGGCATCTGTGTTTTGCTCCTCTCAGTACCTACATTTTAGGTGAATAATCGTACCCCGTCTTCTACTTGATAAAGATTCAAAGTTTCTCATCACCTTGTGCTTTAAAATGAAAATCTTCATCTCCTTCGTGATGTTGTTGCACTTCAAATTAATTCATGCAATGTCTTCTTCGGTTAGGAGTGCATTTTCTTCGTTATCTTCCATAATCCACTCATCTAATATATCAAAATTAACAAACTGCTATCTTTGTACATGTTGTCATATTTGCTAATTTTCATATGTGAGCAAAACAATGAGCTCAATTTCTTTGATTATTGACTCTATGACACCTCAGTGATGTGATATTATTACTTGATGATATCCCTTTTTCTCTTACGACTAGCTTTTTAACTAATGCTTCTTAACAGACTGAGTTAAGCCTCACACACATTGATCATGTTCAACTCAATGGAAGTCACGTAAGGTGAACCCTAAAATAGTGAAGTTGTGAAATGCCCACTCAATAAACCGAGACAACCAAATATTTTTAATTGTTTGCGATCTCATGAAATTAGAAACTGCTAACAGAAATATACCTAAAAGTTGGCAACACAAAGAAAAATGATTTTGTCACAATTTTTATTTGTTTATAAATTATTCTTATTCAATAAATAAAATTATAAACCCAAATTACAAGTATAGGGAAGTGAAGAGAGGCGAAGAGAGGCCAGAAACCTGCAAAAAAAAATTGAAAAAAAAAATTGAAAAAAAGATTTAAATTTTGGGCATATCTCCTGTGGCCGTATCGTACATTAATTTTGGATGCAGTTGTTCAATGTTGAATGTTCAATGTGTGCTAAACTTTGTATTATATGAATTTAAAGCAATTATCCGATTTTTTCATATTTTTTTTCGGATTTTTACTAATTTTCTTGATTTTTTAAATAATTTTTGTATTATTTTAATATTATAGTATGATACGATACGCCCGTATCGTGGAGCCCAGCGATACGCGATACGATATGCGTCAGACAACACTGAACGTACCCTTCTTATAAATGTCCATGAACAAGAAATCATCAGATCGAACTGCCAAATCTGAAAATTGCAATTTCGCCCAGATCACATGGATGCTTGGAGGCAATGCAGAAATGACTGGTTTGAATCCTAAACCTAGGTTATTGTGAAACGAGGACATGGTTTCCAATCATTAAGGGCTGTCCTTTTACTGGTTTCTCGATTAATTAGCACGACTCACCTGAGAGCCTTGCAGACGGATTTAATTGCCTCTAGGGGAAGATACTGTTCCAGGTTGCTCTTATTTCTAGTGAGCCTTAATTTAATTTGACTCTTCTTGAATTTATTCCTTTCGGAAGATGCACTACTTACTTGGAAGTGTCTTCGTATATTCCATGCTTCCATTTGAAAGAACTGGTATGCAACTCTGGTGCTGCTCAGTTAGGTGGCCAGCCTGATCACCAAACTTGCCTTTTGGAGTACGAAAAAGTTGCTGGTTTACGGCAACTTGGCTTCTTGCTAACAGGGCATTTGTACATCTATTCTTTAGAGTTCGAATAATGAAGAATGGCAGCGGATGCTGCCGCTAGTTCTACCAGCTATGTCGATATCTGAGAATGTCTAGTTGTAAAAGTTCTTCATGGGTGGAGCAGTATGGGGATTGGCATCCTTCATGATGTGTTATTACTGCTCGTGTCTGCAGGAACCACCGTGGCCTTCGTCACTACTGGGGTCTTCGCGTCCGTGGGCAGCATACAAAGACAACCGGTCGGCGTGGAAAGACTGTTGGTGTGTCAAAGAAGCGATGAAAAGTCTCCTTTTCTGTGTTTTTTTTACTTGAATGAACATTACGGCAAAATTTTGAAAGAGGGGTTATACATATGAAGTATTTGGAAGAGGGGTTCAACATGTGAAGTATTTGATTTCAATTTTGGCATTAATGCGTTCGATTGCTCTCTAAATTCCTTTAGATGAACGAACTTGTGCGAGTTTCAAAATCTCAATTGGCCCATGATCTCTCCTGAAAAACGTGGCCGTTTGGCCATATACAGTGGCTCTGTTGATTATGGGTGTTCATGCTTTGATTGCAGCCTCAACGTCGAACTAAAGTGTTATTGTCGGTTTTTTAGTTTTTAGATAACCGAGAATCTAAACTTATATGGATTATTTGGATCTATGACATGTAAGCTTATCATGATTCGTATCCTATATGACTAAATTTTATATATGTATACAGAGGGATATCATAGTCCAAGTGCACGGCTCTTAAATGCTCAAATCTGTTTTACCATTTCAATTGGCCGATTTTTTAGATGGCCGGTTGCAATGATAAAGCAAAGTCATATAGAGTACACATTTATGCTGAAAACTTAAACATTTCGATATAGAGCACACACTTATTTATACTGATACACTTAAACATTTTGATTGTCATGATCAATAATAAAGATTTGAATTTAAAAAATAAGGTAGTGTATTCTTTTGTAGTGTATTAAATGCTTTTTGCATTATTCATGAATTATTTATTTGAAAAATTGAACGGTTAAGATGATAGAGTGAATTTGAGAACAAATTGAGTTTGTATATAGACTTTTTTTTTGGTATTGTATTAAATGCTTTTTGCATTATTACCAACTGGTTAGTTGAGATGATCTAGTAAATTTGAGTATGGATTAGGTGTCCATATAGATTATACTCTCTCTCTCTCTCTATCTATCTATATACATATATATATATATATATATATATATATATATATATATATATATATATATATATATATATATATATATATATGTACATATAAAGTGGTAAATGCATGATGCCTGTCAATGCATAATCTTTCATATGCATTTCTACTATTCAATCTAGTATAGATTTAATTAAATCTGACTTTGCGCATCTAATTCTATGTAAACATTAAATTAAAAGTAATTCAAATCTTCATATTGATCTTAATAATTTAATCATGGTGATGTTTTAGTAAGATCATACAATTTAAACGTTATGCAATTATTACCCTCTCTGTCTATATATATAGAGAGATTAATATATATATATATATATATATATATATATATATATATATATATATATATATATATATATACTTATCTATTTACAAATCCACTTAAAGATCTGTACCATTCGATCGGCTTAATTAATGGTAGAGATTTGAATTTAAAAAATAGGAAATATCATTGTATTTTTTATATTTTATATTTAATATATCCACGTGAATTAAATACTTTTAAATTCAAACTTCACAATTGTTCATGTTGATCAAAAGGTGAAAATCTTTAAGTGGATTTAAGGATTGATGAATATGTGGATGGACTATGATCTCTCTCGTGTGTATGTGGTAAATACATAATGTCTTTCGATATATAATCTTGTATAAACCTTTCGGTCATTCTATTTTTGAAACAAAAGGTTGCAGTGATAAAACAAAAATATTTAATACATGATGTGCAAATCCAAAATACAAAAGTATGACAATACATTTAATTCAAATATACATGATTGATGGTCCTCTCTCTCTCTCTCTCTCTCTCTCTCTATATATATATATATATATATATATATATATATCAGTTGGAGTTGTGGATCGAACCGTTGGTCTTTTTCCTAATAAAACTGGACCAGACTAAATCATTCGACATATAGAACCATTCGGTGATTTGTTCGGTTGTGACGGTTTGCTTTTATTGCTGGCAGTTCCTTGATCGTCGCTGAACAGTCATAGCTGATGGGCCATGGCCATTGCGGCCTTTCAGGCTGCTATCGAAAATGCATTGTGTTTGGCTACACTTTTTGGTTCATGTGGGTTGGCACTTGTTCCCCATGACCAATTCTTGAAATCGAGTCTTGCGAACGGAGAAAAGCAACGCTGGCAAAGCTTCAACCCCACAGTGGTTTGACCTCGCTCGAATCGGACTGTGGTGGTGGTGCCAAAGAACTGGCCCAATGTTGTTCATGAAGAGACATGGTCTTTTGGCCGTCAGTAAAATTCTCTTCAATGCGATCGGTTTCAAATGTGAAGGGTCGTAGCCATCCATGTGCACGACGCCCATTTATGAGCAGGGCCAATTCTCTATTTAGGGAACACATCTGAATGCATAGTGGGTGCCAAACATCAAAGATCTAATCTTCTGGCCAAGCGGACTACTCTCATCTGCCTAACACAGCTCCACTCTAAAACTAAAATTCGTTTTCATTTTAGTTAAAATTGCTTACCCTGAATGCTGCCGCCCTCTATAGAGGCCAGCGAATCTCTCTCTCTCTCTCTCTCTCTCTCTCTCTCTCTCTCTCTATATATATATATATATATATATATATATATATATATATATATATATATATAGAGAGAGAGAGAGAGAGAGAGAGAGAGAGAAATTAGTATATGTCAATGCCCATTTTCCCCAAATTCAATAAAAAATTCTACCTTTCGATCAATGTGATCAATAGGCAAGATTTGAAGTTAAAAAAATTATAAGTACCGTTGTACTTTTGGTATTTGATATTTAATACAAATAAATACTTTTAAATTCAAATCTCTTCTATGGATCATGTGAGTTGAATGATGAAAATATTTAAGGATGATGAATAAATATTATATATATTGCTTTTCCTCTTTCCTCAAGTTGCGGCTAGTGCTTCTGATACTTGATCCTGTAGTAATGCCATTGTTATCATGTATATTGTCTTATCTGAAGAAGGAATATATCCTTCTCTCCTACTCTATTATTCACTTTTCATTTTATTTTCATTGCAGCAGCTCCACACCTTCAAAGTCGAATCACCATATAATATATAATTGGCTGGCTCGATGATGCATCTTGACCTCATATTGTTTCTACACTTGGTTCCAGGTCAGTAAGCACAAACAGTTAACTCGTTCCCCATTATTTCTATATTTCTTTTTTAGATAATAATTAAGTATATCTACATCCATCGGGAAAATCAAATCCAATGCAAAAGCAAAGAATAAAGACAGATCATAAGCACAAACACACAGTATTTTAAGTTTTACAAACAATTCGAGGAGCAATTGTGTGAAAAGGCTTGGTTCTGGTTTTTATTTTGACAACAAAACCCGAGTTCGAGTGTTGTGAGTGGACAAAACTAGCGTTGGATACCTCTTATACACGCATACTCTTCATTTTATTTGCTTCTAACATTATTGATTTATTTAAGGGAGAATGCAATGTCTGAAAGTAGTACGGAATGCAAAAAAGGCATATCCTACAATGCCGTCACAGTTGTGACGATAAACAAATGTGAACTTTGATATTCACCGATTGAATTCTACTATGATAAAGATAAAAGTAGTGGCTAAGAGGATGATAGTATTGGCAGGTATCTCAAACTACAAACTCCCACCGGTAAGGTGAGATCCAAGATTTTTTTTTTCCTTTTGTGGTTACAATGGCCATGTATGCACGCCTGGGGTATCAAACTCACAACCTGTAACTTGTGAGTCAAGTCACATAGCCGTGTGTGTGTATATATATATATATATATATATATATATATATATATATATATATATATATATATATATATATATATGTTATGTGTGTGTGTATATATATGTACGTATGTATGTATATATATATATATATCCATCCCTCTGAGTGCAATATCCAAGAATTTGAGTTATATGGTAAATTTTGAGTTCTCTTTTCCTCGAATCCACTCTCAATTTGGACACCACCTTATTAATCGTCGATACCATAATGATAAAAAAAACTCACTCATGCAAAAGTATAAGCAACTTTTTGGTCCCTTTGGAAACTGTAGGAGGGACAAGGCAACATGAAGAAATCGATTATTAAAGAAGGTAGTGACAGAGGCTACAATATGACAATATGGTTTATTTTACTGCTATTTGCATTATATATATATATATATATATATATATATATATATATATATATATATATATATATATATATATATATATATATATATAATTAACAAGTAGGAGGTGTAGATATAAGTAAGCAACCATAAACAGAATCTGAGCCGATAAAAGCTAGATGTGACCGTAAGGTAAATTAATATCTTTGGATGCTTAGAGAGAATGCACTAAATGGCTTGCTTTTCTGCATTGCTTATGTTTGAGCTTAAAACTTTGGTTCATCTTTCTTTAATTCAAATCAAGGGAAGTAAGTGCCATCTAGGGACTCACTTTAGAACTGAGAAAGTTTCACCTCTCTTTCCTGTTGCCTCGGAGAAGCATTCTTTCGAAGGGTTTAGACGACCCGAAGCAGAAACTCGTGCACAACGAGAAACAGTTCGTCTGGCTAGGGGGTCGACTCACAAGTAGGAAGTCATAAGTTTGATGCCCGGGGTGTGTACCTGGCGTCGAAAATGAAGAAAAGGTTAGCACCTTACCTTATGTTATCAACATCTTTATGATTCCTAAAAGTTGATTTCATTGTCATACAAAACCTCTTTTAACATCATCCAATGAAATAAAAATGTGATTCCCATGAAGCCATATTACTTCTCTCTAATGAGGAAAGGCAAAGCTAGCCAAAAGGAGGGCAGGGCAACTTTGTAAAGATAGGGTTTCTGCAAAAGCTGCTTCATTCAGCTCATCTGTAAAACATTAGAAAGTTCGTCTAGGCTCCTAATTCTACCTCACAAGACGACTTGACTCGTGGTTTGGGTGACACGAGCTATGAACATCATGCTTGCTCTGCTCAACTCGCCTAGTCTCATGTGTATATGTACGTGAGCGCACGCACACACATGTAAAACATTCTTCTAGCTGGATCGTATTACATTCATAGGAAAAAGTTAAACTCACCCCAAACAATATCTTTACAGATAAAGATGAGCACCTACTTTCCAAGAATGATTCCCAATAAAGCTATACCGCACAGTGTACCAGAAATATCCTTTTAAAAATATAAGCGTTATCTGCATTACTCATTAGGTGAGGAAATCAGGCTGCAAACAGACCCGCCTTCCCAATATAAAATCATGGTCTCACCTGAACCATTCAGAATTCAGTGACTATTGTAAATTGACAACCAAGAGTGGCTCAACACAAATTGAAGCCTAAAGGAGAGAGTGAACACTATACGTGACTTCAAAATTTTGTGGCCTAAATCTGAACTGATTGGACTTGATGCTATAATGATTTTAAAATTCAGAGGCCTAACGCAGTAGCCCAAGACTTCATCTTTGTCATACATAATTTATGCTTGATCTTTAATGTCATATATAGCAGTCGACTGGTCGGGTTTCATAAGTGAATCCGAGTCAAAATCCAATCAGTTCAGATCCATAAATTCAGTGTGCACGAGCATCACTAAACAAAATATGGTTTTATCCAGATGTGATCAACCGGGTCCGGAAATTAGGCACAGAAGAACCTTTTCCGGGTCATGAGGGTTCCACAGCGAGCAGAACTGCATTCGCTTTAATTGCCCATCGGCCAACCATCTTTGGAGCATGTGGTTGCTGTTACGATTTGATCTATATATATGACTTCTTGCTGTATATTAATTGGCATCATCCTCTCGAGTCCTACATAAGGTGATATAGTAGTCGAAGCAGCCCGCCACTAGGGCCGGTGAACAAAACGAGCCAGGTGCTGATCAAACGGGCTTTTGTTCGAACATGGTGATAAGCTGTTGGTTTTCCTTTATAAGCGACAAAAAACAAGTTTAAAGCAAAATTGCCTTCTCTAAATAAATTTTTTCTTATTTACCTAAAATCTTCATTTATGAGAAAATTAGAACAAAATACGCCCTTGCCCTTCATTCACCTTAGAGGCATAGCTCTGTCAAACTTCTCATCTAGTTAAATGCGACGCTCTTAAGATCCAGATCTCAAGTGTGGGATCTCTGTTTGTATGATCTTAGTGGAAACTCAATCTTATCCTAATTACAATTATAAGGATTTCTACTACTTAAAATAAGCAACTTAAATCTTCATAACACTAGAAAAAGTGTTAAGGCATGAGAGTAGCTGTTAACGTCCTTTATTTCCCCTATACCTACTACCCTTTTTGTTGGTTTTTACTACATCCGAATCCACTTGCCTTTTCTATTGTATAGCACAGTCCCACTCTATCTTATCTCAAAGAGAGTGCATGGATAAAGAAAGCCTTCTTATTATACATTATATATATATATATATATATATATATATATATATATATATATATATATATAGAGAGAGAGAGAGAGAGAGAGAGAGAGAGAGAGAGAGAGAGAGAGAGAGAGAGAGAGGGTATGAGCACACCACACCCATCACTGCTTAAATTTCCTTCAAGTTTGATTAACGATGAAGATCATCGATCATTGTGATGTTCAGCTCGTATACTTTGGTGAACTGACCGAACCCGGCATATCATGCTGATGTTCAGCTCGTATACTTTGATGAACTGAATGAGTCGCTATATATAACGTAAAGCAACCTACCGCTGCCGTTTCTATAAATTTCTCAAAGAGGTCTTTACCAAATCTAGTATTTTCAGTATATTCTTATTTAACAAATTGCCATTGCTGCAGCTCATGCATTTTATTGGTAGAGACTCTGTCTTGTTTTGTGCTTTTGATGCTTTCGGTACGAAACCCATCTGACTGGTGCCCAAGAGTTTGGCTTTTCCATAGTGTTGGATCGTGAGCTTGACGATGAATGGTTCTTTTCTTTCAGGCTCTTGGTGTTAGTCTCTTGACGCTCAAAGATGAATGCTTTAGCTGCCACCAGTCGGAATTTCAAGCGAGCTTCACGGTTGCTGGGGCTAGATTCAAAGCTCGAGAAGAGTCTTCTCATTCCTTTCAGGGAGATCAAGGTATCAGCTTCAATTCCTTTTATCTCATATCCCATCTTATAACAACCATGTGTGCTCCATATCAATGGAAGTCTGAGGGTGTGTAAGCTGTGCTTCAGTATTTGGGATAAAACAAGGGTATCTAAACAACAACTTGTGTTTTTGGACTCTCTCTCTCTCTCACACACACATGCAGACACACGCGTACACTCGCACACATCTATCCAATACGGACCTTTTATCGGCGATATCAGTGATCTATTTGTATTCATGATTCAGGCGAGATCAATCTCCATTGGCATAGTGGTCGCCTTCCCCATGCATCATAGCGGAATTCTTCAGGATCCCCTTTGGTGGTGCAGAGTTTTTCAACAATAGAATCCTTTTGCTAGATGCTTGCATCATAGACACTTGCAGTTCTATGTTTCTTCAAATCGATTAAGAGGAATCGTGGCTGAACTATATAATTTTTTTCTTTAACAGGGAGGGAAATTTTTTTGGGTTATCAGAAATTTCTTATTGAGATTGTTTTCTTGGTCTCATAATGATTTCTGGTGTCTTTTCTAACTTTCCCCCTTGATCTGTTTATTTTTAATACCTTTTGTTGCTTATTATTTGTTTGAAATGAAGCCTTACTGTGGATATACAGGTTGAATGTACCATTCCCAAGGACGATGGCACATTGTCCTCTTATGTTGGTTTTAGGGTACAACATGATAATGCCAGAGGACCCATGAAGGGAGGCATAAGATACCATCCAGAGGTGTGTCTTCATTTTGCCTACTTTGCAAGGCAAACCAGCAAATATGTTGTATTTCTCCCTTTTGTAAAATGAATATCGGAATTGAACTGCTGCTAGTTGTTATAATACCCGCTTAGTCATGGTTATCCTTGTCTTATCCTTTATCTTAGGAGTCCCCCTTATGCTATACTATTAAAAAGTTGATGAGGTTTTTATAAAAGTGCTATATGTTCATTTAAGTTCTTGCTGTTGTGTTAATTCTAAGTCAAGAAGGAAACCTTTATATGTTGCAGGTTGATCCAGATGAGGTGAATGCCCTCGCACAGCTAATGACATGGAAGACGGCTGTAGCTAACATACCTTATGGAGGAGCAAAGGGTGGTATTGGTTGCGATCCTAGTGAATTGAGCATCTCTGAGTTGGAACGTCTTACTCGAGTCTTCACTCAAAAAATCCATGACTTGATTGGAGTTAATACAGATGTTCCTGCACCTGACATGGGTACCAATGCTCAGGTTTGTACGTTTGGAGCATTATATCTGCAATAATTGAGTAGAGTGAAAGAAATCATTCCTATTGTCTTTTCCTTTTCGTTGTGAAGGGTAAAGGTTGATAAAGTAAAATGTAGATTGGCAATTTCTAATGCTGCTTGGTAAGTAAATTTAGACCGCTCAGTGAAGGTTTTTTGAATTTTTGTTACCAGACAATGGCTTGGATTTTGGATGAGTACTCAAAATTTCATGGCTACTCACCTGCTGTTGTGACAGGAAAGCCTGTTGTAAGTGTGACTTTTGACTTTCTGTTTTTACATACGAAAAGCATGAGCTCTTGGGGACTTGAGTATGATTTTCATATATGTTCCTTTAGGTATGAAACATCTCCTTTCGTTTAACTTTATTTAGGATCTTGGAGGCTCTCTAGGTAGAGAAGCGGCTACTGGGAGAGGGGTCCTCTTTGCTACTGAGGCATTACTTGCCGAGCATGGAAAATCTGTTGCAGGTCAACGGTTTGTGATACAGGTGCGGATCTTTTCTTCCTACAAGTAATGTTCAACAATGGAACAGTATAAAGCTGTAGAATAATCTTCCCTGAGTTGGTTATTTTGGTGAACTGTGTTAAATAGCACAAGAAAGGTTTCTCAACTAATGAGTAATGTTGTGTTAGAGAAAACATTCAAAATGGAGAAAATGGGAAAGGTTTTCCGTGAGGTGAGGACAAGTGAAAGCTAAGCAGCTAATTTGGGGTTAAACGTGAAATAATAAGAGACTGGTGTATTACCAGAAGTGGACCTACTCATGGGCAAGGTGAGTCGCCTACCTTACCCATAATCTGACAAATCCAAAAAATGCTGGCTATCTGAATTTCCGAATATGGACTCCCTCACCTGCAATTCACCCAACTAAACTTTGGCCCAGCCCAGAAAATTTTCTGGGTCAGCCACTGTCTGTCACTCTAGGCACACAAGTGTTAAGAGTTGAATTAAACTGATGAAATTTCCAACACTGCTGCAAGTTTGGAATTATAGTCTCGAAGGAAATAATCAAGGAAGTCAGCAATCTAATACAATCTGAGAAGTAGCTCAGGAACAGGTTTTATTGTTGTAGGAGCTCGAGCCCTCACCTAGATTTCTTTATTTCCTAACTGGTTTTTATTGTACACATTTGGAACATGTTTACCTTTTGAGTCTCTGATATACTTTCTTTAGTGAGGACTTCCTTTTCTTGAATCAAATCCTTTGATTTTCTTGTGTTACATAGACACATAATTTTATATCTGTATGCTAGTTTTTATTTACTGATGAACTCGTAATAATGTTGAGTATAATCTTTATATTTTTGACTGGTTGTATATGTGCATATATGTCTGCTTCATGGTGGGGTCATAGGTGGGAAGCATTGGGCAAATATCTCACATGGCGTGTAGAAAAATAAGAGGTTCAAATAGTCACTGATACCTTTTTATGAGAAGCTAGTAGATTCGTAGTTATCTCTTACTAAACAACAATAACTAAGCATTTTTCCATATGAGATGGGGTCGACTACATAGGTTTTTTTGTTTTCATAGAACTCAATCATGTGTCATGCTAACATTTAACTCATCATAAGATAGATAATTGTTTATTGTTTCCTTCCAACACTTTTATGGTCTTTCTCTTACTTTTTTAACATTTTCACCATCTAGTTTCTCGTATCTTCTTCCTGGAGCTTCTTTTGGTAGCTAGGGCTGGAGATAAGAAAACTAAAGATCTTAATTATGTTAGATGCATCAAAGACGTGGATGAAAAAATTCAGTGGCAAATGATGATATAAGAAATAAATGGAAAAACTATTTTTTATAAGTTTTTTAATGAAAATAAAGATGTTAGTATTTGCTTAGGAGTAGTGTTGTTCGACGCGTATCGTATCGTGTATCGTTTTGGTCCATGTATGGGCATATCGTATCGTACTTTAATATTATAAAATAGTAAAAATCTTAAAAACTCCACCCATGTAAGGGATCACCCTTGCATTGCCGGTCCCAAGCTCGGATAAAGGAGGAGGGTTGTGTTAGGCTTCCGACAGCCAGCGTAAAACTTCGTCGGATTTTTATAACATGGAGTACAAAAATTATGAGCATTGCTTTGAGGCGTCCCCGCCTAGCGACGTGCTGCAGAGCCCGAATGCAGTAAGAAGTAAGCAAGGGCCACTACATTTTCGCCCGAATGTAGTGAATCAATTGCAGAGAGGGTTCCCACTTCATGGACGGGTGTGGGTAAAGAAGTTAGTCCCGCTACATTACCGCCCGAATGTAGTGAAAAATTTTCAGAGAGGGTCTCCGCATTTTGATTATGGACGGATGCGGGGGGTAAGGAAGCTAGCCCTAGATAATAAGATTCGTATTTGTTCTTGGAATATCGGAACATTATCGGGTAAGCTAATGGAGGTTATGATTCAGAGAAAGATTCATATTCTATGTTTATAAGAGACAAAATGGGTTATAGAAAAAGCAAAGGAGATAGAGGATACATGTTTTAAATTATGGTACTCAGGTAAAGAAAAGGCTCGAAACGGAGTTGGTATTATCATAAATAAAGATTTAAAGGAGAGTGTAGTAGACACAACGATATGGTGACTGAATCATGACGTTGAAATTAGTGTTAGGAGCAGAGGTTTTGAATATAGTTTGTGCTTACGCACCTCAAGTAGGACTAGAAGATAGTATAAAGACTGTTTTTTGGGAAGAGTTAGATAAGGTGTTTCAAAAGATTCCACAAAGGGAGATGATTTGTTTAGGAGGAGATTTAAATGAACATGTCGGTAAAAAGGCATTAGGATATCAAGGGATTAATGGAAACTTTGGTTTTGGGGATATAAACGAGGAAGGTAGGGAGATTTTAAATTTTGTTATGGCATTTGATCTCTTTATAGTCAATACAATCTTCAAAAAACGAGATGAACATTTAATTACTTATAAGAGTGGCTTATCACAAACACAAATTGATTACTTTATTTGTAGAAAAAAAGATAGAGCGTGTTGTAAAGATTGTAAGGTAATTCCAGGAGAAAGCTTAACCACCCAACATCGACTTTTAGTTATGGATTTACAAATAAAAAAATGGACAAAGAAGAAAAGAGTGCGTCGAGCTATTCGGACTAAATGGTGGAACCTCAAAAGCGAGAAAGAAGATATATTTAAACAGAAAGTCTTTCAAGGAGATGTTTGGAATTATGTTGGCACACCATGTGATATGTGGAACAATATGGCTATACATATTAGGAAAGTGGCGAAAGATGTGTTAGGGGTATCTAAAGGAGGTGTACCAGCACAAAAAGAAGCTTGGTGGTGGAGTGAAGTAGTACAAAATAAAATCAAGGCAAAGAGGGCATGTTACAAATTACATTATGCTAAGAAAACTAGTAAAACTTTAGAAGCTTATAAGAAAGCAAAGAAGGAAGCGAAAAAGGCCGTTAGTGAAGCAAAAGCTAAGATTTGGGAGGACTTAAACTCAACTCAAAAGAGGGTGAAAGAGATATTTTTAGGATAGCTAGGGCTAGAGATAAGAAAACTAAAGATCTTATGTTAGATGCATAAAAGACGAGGATGAAAAAATTCTAGTGGCAAATGATGATATAAGAAATAGATGGAAAAACTATTTTTATAATCTTTTTAATGAAAATAAAGATGTTAGTATTAGTTTAGGAGATTTAGCCAAGTCAGAAAAGTATATAAACCACAATTTCTACCGACGTATTCAAAAGAATGAAGTCAAAGAGGCTCTTAAACATATGAAGGGTGGTAAATCGGTAGGACCAGATAATATTCCTATAGAAGTTTGGAAAATACTAGGAGAAATAGGAATCACTTAGCTCACAAGACTATTTAATGAAATATGGAAAAACCAAAAGATGCCCGAGGAATGGAGAGCAAGTACACTTATACCCATATATAAGAACAAGGGAGACATTCAAAATTGTGCGAATTATCGAGGTATCAAGTTAATGAGTCATACTATGAAATTATGGGAAAGAATTATCGAACGTAGGTTAAGACAAGTATCAAGTACAACAGAGAACCAATTTGGATTCATGCCAGGCATATCTACTATTGAAGCGATTTACCTTTTGAGACGTCTTATGGAATATTTTAGAGCAAAAAAGAAAGACCTTCACATGATATTTATTGATCTAGAAAAAACTTATGATAGGGTACCGAGGGAGGTTCTTTGGAGAACTTTGGAAAAAAGAGGTATCCCATTGACATATATTAACCTTATAAGAGACATGTATGATGGTGCAAAAACACGTGTGAGGACTCATGAAGGAACGACAAACTTCTTTGAAGTTAATATTGGGTTACATCAAGGATCAACTTTAAGTCCATACTTATTTATAATGGTGATGGATGAGTTAACAAAACATATTCAAGATGAAGTACCTTGGTGTATGTTATTTACAAATGACATTGTATTAGTGGAGGAGTCTAAGGAAAAAGTTAATAGAAAATTGGAACTATGGAGAGAAACATTAGAAAGCAAAGGCCTTCGACTTAGTAGAACAAAGATAGAATATATGGAATGTAAGTTTGATCATTTGGTTACTTCAAATGACAGAAATTAAAATTGGCACACATTGCATTCCTCAAAAAGAAAGTTTTAAATACCTAGGGTCAATTTTTCAGAGTGATGGAATAATTTATGGAGATGTTACACATAGAATTAATGCTGGTTGGGTAAAATGGAGAGGAGCATCAGGTATTCTTTGTGATAAGAAGATACCATTAAAATTAAAAGGTAAATATTATAGAGCAGCAATTAGGCCTGCCATGTTTTATGGTTCTAAGTGTTGGACAGTTAATGATCAACATGTACAAAAGATGTCTTTGACAGAAATGAAGATGTTGAGATGGATGAGTGGTCATACAAGAAAAGACCGTATACATAATGAGGTTATTAGAAATAAATTAGGAGTAGCACCAATAGAGGATAAAATGAGAGAACATCGTTTAAGATGATTTGGACATATAGAAAGAAGATCAAAAGAAGAACCTGTAAGAAGGTTAGAAAAACTAAATTTGGAAAGTATTAAAAGAGGTAGAGGACGGCCACAGAAGTGTTGGAAAGAAACAATAAAGAATGATCTAGCTTATTGGGAGTTAACTCCTAACATGGCACACGATAGGGATCTGTGGAAACAAAAAATCCATGTAGCCGACCCCATCTAGTATGGAAAAAGGCTTAGTTATTGTAGTAAAAATCTTAAAAAATCCAAAAAAATAAGAAAAATATAGGAAAAATTTGATAATTATAAGGAATTCATATAATGCAAAGTTTAGTACATATTGATCATTTACCATTGAACAATTGAAAAAAATTATATATTTTGAAGCAAAAAATGAAATACATTTACATTTACATCTTGTAATCAGGATTATCAACTAAATAATCTTCATCTTCTCTTTGCTGAAGATCCTCACCACCTTCTGCGTCAAAATCAAAATCTTCATCTCCTTGATAGTGTTGCGCTCCTTCCAAATTAATCCATGCAATGTCTTCTTCAGTTAGGAGGGCATTTTCTTCGCTATCTTCTATAATCCAGTCTTTTAATATATCAAAATTATCCAAACTTATTGGATCAAATTGGCTTTCTTCTCTATTTACCTTTTTCAATTGCCTAAAGAAATAAAGATAAGTAATTAGTAAATAACATTAACAATTGAAGTCAAACAATATATTGAATTGAATCTTTAAGTACTAACTAATAAGATTACCTTTCGCGAAGCTGCATGTTACAACGAATAAAAACTAAGTCATTTAGCCATTTATGTTCCAACTTGTTGTGCTTTTTTTGTATGAATGTGTTCAAAGACACTTCAATTTCTTTCACAACCTGTTGCACTATAGCTTTGGCTCAGAACTCTTACTGCAAAATCTCTAAGGTTTGGGCAATCTCTGCCAAACCTATTCCACCAAACATATGTAGAAAAAGGCAAACATTAGATTAGAGACTTAATCCACAATAATATAAGATTTAAAAAACTTAAATATGAAGATAAATAGTTTTAGCCGACCCCATCTAGAATGGGAAAAAGGCTTAGTTGTTGTTGTAGTTGTTGTTGTATGAAGATAAATAGTTTACTTGGGCGCATATTAGTGCGATTGCGAATTGCTATAAGTAAGTCCATCAAGTGAAGTGCATTATCGTAAATCTCAATCTCTCGACATATAACATATGTTCTACTCTTATAAGAGACTAATTTGTCTATACAATCAATGATACATCGGTTTACTTCCCCGTTTCTTTTAAAGCTTGTTGAGTACCTCAATGTTGGGTTTAAATAATAAGTAGTTGAATGAATAGGCTGATGCAATTGTTTGTTCCATCTATTATCTATAATGTTTCATACGGGTACATAATTCCTCTTTCTTCTATTGAAATTACTTCTAATAACTTCTTTTGCCCTATCCATGGCTTCATAAAGATAGTTCATAGATGGTTTATCCTTGCTATTAGTCAATATCAAAACTTTCACTAAAGGATATCTAATCCTCAATAGTCTAACACAGGCATTCCAAAATATGCTCCTAAACTGTCTCTGAAATCTTATTTTACTTTATGTTTCTTCTATTTTGAGGCAACTCTACAAATTGTTTTCACTCATATGAGGAGAACGTTATCTTCAAGGCTTGTTTTTGTTTTACGATACTCTATATAGATAAGAAATTAGTTGCAAACGGAGTTGCAATTGTATGAAGGAGCTCTGTACCATTTGTATATCTCTTCGTCATACTTAATACAAAAGCATGATTGTAAATAAATTTGGTGATTTCTTGGCAACACTTAGTTGGTGCCTTTATCTCATCCATTTCACTAATATCCTCAAGGATGAGATCAAAATAATGGGCTGCACATGGTGTTCAATAGAAAGTCTCATAAGTATATGCTAACTCCTTCTCAACTGCTTTATAGTTAGTTGTATTATCTATAATGAATTGGACTACATTCTCTAGGTCAACCTCGGATATCACCTTATCAAACTCTAGCTTAGGACCTTTATAGTATGCCTCTCCTCTAACATGTCTAGAGATCTCAAAAATATAAGTCTTTTAGGGCAATAGAAAAGAAAGTTTAACAAAGTCATTCATCGTCTATTTGTCCATCCGTCTACTAGGATAGTGCAACCTGTCTCCTTCCATGACTTTGTCAAAGTCAAACAATATTCTTGCACTTTAAGGACAATTTTTTCTAATAGAATGGACTGTTTGCTACATAGTATGCCTCTCCTCTAACATGTCTAGAGATCTAAAAAAATATAAGTCTTTTAGGGCAATAGAAAAGAAAGTTTAACAAAGTCCTTCATCGTCTATTTGTTCATCCGTCTACCATAATAATGCAACCTGTCTCCTTCCATGACTTTGTCAAAGTCGAACAATATTCTTGTACTTCAAGGACAATTTTTTCTAATAAAATGGACTGTTTGCTACATATAAGAATGCATCTTATACCTTAGACCAATGTTAGCAATTACATCTATCATTGCTTGAAAATGAAAATTATTTATTGTATTAAATGAAATGCATGTATCAGAAAACCATATGCCGTTTGTAAGGTCTGCCTACTCATGCAATTGCTCTAAAGCCATAGCATGAATTCGAGGTTGAGTACCATGTGTAGTGCTAGGAGGAAAAAATGACTGTATGCCAAAGGAATCTCCTTTTCTACTCTTTCTTCTATAACATTCACTTCCAACATCTTCAACAACCCTCCTTTCTCTCGTTGATGGTCGAGAACTACTACTATCTGTTGGATAATTTGATTGATAATCGAAGCAGATTACAAAATAAAGCATTAGGTGTTGGTCGGCCACACACATAGTCACCAGCCACACTTTCACGTTAAACTCTAATCCTAACCCTAATGACTTCTTATACTACTAATCTAACTTAAAAGACCTAAATACCCCTAATAAGTGACTAATGGATCACGATAAAACTGATCCATTAGGACCCGTATTACATATAACTCAATATGCATGAATCAAACTTACATACGACTCTACATATATACATATGACTAAATATTAACACTAATTAATCAAGATTCAAGTTGATCTCCAACACACCCCCTCAAGTTGAATCTTGAAGATTTGTAATTTTCAACTGATGGAGAGCTTTTTAAAATCCTCCTACTGAAGCAGGTTTTGTGAAAATATCTGCCAATTGGCCTTCTGAGCATATATGAATCAGATTGAAAATGCCTATGTAATATTTTCTCTGATGAAGTGACAATGTATCTCAATATGCTTTGTTTGTTCATGAAAAACAGGATTTAAGGCAATTTGAAGAACTGCTTTGCTATCAGTATAAAAGGTAACAGGAGTATTCACTTTAAAGCCAAGTTCTGTTAAGAGTGATAAAACCCATATTCCTTCATACATGCCCAAAGCAATTGCGCTATATTCTGCTTCTGCACTTGATTTGGCTACAACTGATTGTTTCTTGCTTTTTCATAATACAATGTTGCCTCCTAAACATACCACATACCCAGAGGTCGATTTTCTGTCTGTCTTTGAACCTTCCCAATCAGCATCTGAATATATCTATAGGTTCAGAGATGAATTCGAAGTGTATAACAAACCATGAGTTAGTGTGGACTTCAGGTATCTGATGATATGAAATACTGTACTCATATGATGTTTGGAAGGATTGTGCATCCATTTGCTCACATAGCCAACTGCGAAACTGATATTAGGACGTGTAATAGTGACATATATTAGCTTTCCCACTAATTTCTGGTACCTTCTGATATCCTCATACGGTTCTGCACTTTTATTATCATCCTCGGTTCTGCACTCTTATTATCATCCTCCTTGGGTGTCTCCATAGGAATTGAGCATACACGACAGTCTTTCATTTTTGTTTCCTGCAACAAGTTCATGATATATTTCCTTTAGCTTAAGAATAATGCATTGTTTCTATGAATCACCTCTATACCAAGGAAGTAATTTAATCTTCCTAAATCTTTCAAGTCAAATAAAATGTTGAGTCTCTTCTTTAACTCACTAATAATTGTAGTATCATCTCCTGTAATAATGATATCATCAACATATACCATTAACATAATATTTTTCTGACCTTGCTTAATGAATAGTGTATGATCGCTGATGCATTGTTTAAAACCTAGAGTCCGAATTCCATCACTGAATTTCTCAAACCATGCCCGTGGGGATTGTTTCAACCCATAAATTGATTTCTTTAGTTTACACACTTTTCCTTGTTCATGCCCATCAATGTATCTAGGCAGTAAATCCATATAAATGTCTTCCTTGAGATTACCCTGAAGGAATGCGTTCTTCATGTCCAGCTGCCATAATTCCCATCCTTTATTGATTGCCAAACTCAATAAAATTTTGATGGTGTTCATCTTGGCCACTGGATCAAATGTTTCTGTGTAATCTATGCCGCAGGACTGACTATATCTTTTTGCAACTAATCTTGCCTTATATCTTTCTATATTCCCATCTGCCTTATATTTTACTGAGAATACCCACTTGCATCCGACAATCTTCCTTTCTGATGGTAGATCTGTTAATTCTCAAGTCTGATTGTGTACTAAAGCTGAAATTTCCTCTTCCATAGCTGCTTTCCATTCTTGATGTAGTTTAGCTTCTTCATATGTTATTGGTATAAAAGTATTTTCTGCATTCATCACAAACAACTGATATTCTCTAGAATAATTAGAGAATGATACCATTTTTTTTAATGCATATTTTGCCGCCATGCGTTTTCCTTTTTTAATCGCAATAGGTAAATCATCCATTTCCATATCTGAATTGTGGGAGGTTACTTGAAGAGGAGGGAAATCTGATTCACATTAGAAATTTTGATCGCGGGTGACAGTCTAATGTGGAAAAAGTGTCCTTCAGCTTCCTCTATTGTATACTTGCCATTTCTTCTCTTCCGAAAGACTCGTGTTATCCCCTTCATCTTCATGAATAGATATAATTTCAGTTGGAGGAAGTGGGATCACTTGAGTAGACTGTATTTTTGATGAAAGTTCTTTATGAACTTCATAAAATGGTATGTCTTCATTAAAGGTGACATCCATTGTAACATAAAACTTCCGTTTGGAAGGATCATAACACTTATACCCCTTTTGAGTAGTAGAATATCCCAAAAAAATGCACTTAATTAATCTTGCATCAAGTTTATCTCTGGTACCTTGATGAATATGAACAAAGCATGTACAACCAAAAATTCTTGGTAATAAATGAAATTGTTTCTACGAAGGACATAGGGAATGAAATGGAGTATTTCCGGTGAGAACTCTGCTTGGCATACGATTTATAAGAAAAACTGATGTTAAGACTACTTCCCAATAATATTTTGGTGCGTTGCATCCAATTAAGAGGGTCCTTCCAACTTCTAAAATATGCCGATTCTTTCTTTCAGCTATACCATTTTGTTGAGGAGCGTAAGAACATGAGGTCTGGTGTAAGATTTCATGCTATAGAAAATACGAGTGAAGAGATTGAGACAAATTCTCTACCGTTATCACTGCGAAAGATTTTAATAGTACTCTGAAATTGAGTCTATACAAATTGACAGTATACAGGAAGAATTTTCTTCACTTCATCTTTAGTCTTCATAAGATAAATTATAGTAAATCTAGTACAATCATCAATAAATGACACAAAATACTTATATCCCTGTATAGAAGTTGTCGAACAAGGGCTCCAAATATTAGAATGCATAATATCAAAAGGAATGGAAGATCTTTCTTCATTTAAAGGAAAAGAAATATGATGGTGTTTTGTCTTCTGGCAAGTTTCACAATTCAAGTTCAAATCATTACTGATAATAACATCTTTATTTTAAAAAATGTTTAATGGCCTAGCCGCTGGTGCCAACAAGGTATATCCTCCTTCTGTCTCTCAGTAATAATTTTTTATTGTAGTGCAACACTTTTATTATCCTCGCAAAAGTAGATGCATCTCCTCACATTACCCTGACCAAAGATCTTTTCCGTCTTCAGTTCCTGAAAGACACATCCAGTGGAATCAAAGATTATACGACATTTTAAATCCTGAGTCATAGCAAAGACAGATAATAGGTTTATTGATATGTTGGGAACATATAAAACATTTTTTAATATGTCAAAAGATGTAACAATACTTTCTTTTTCCACTATTGGAGTAAGAGACCCATCTGCTAGTCTAATATTGATTTGTGCCTGTGTCAATTCATAGTTATCAAAGAAATCTCTTCGGTTGACCATGTGATCTATAGTACCAGAATCAATAACCCATATCCTTGAATAAGAAGAATTTATATTACCCTGAGTCAGGAATGAGAATGGATAGCTTGTGAATCACTCTGAGAGGATGAAGAAGGCTGTTGCAGATCAGTCAAACGTGTCTTTAACAATTCAATTTCTTTTTTCATATCAGCTAAAGAAGTTGCACTGTCCTCAGCTTTTTGTTTTTCATTCTTATCACTGCTGAAGTATGTTCTGTTGTTTCTATTCTGAAAATAGGTAGGTTTTCCAACTAACTCCTAGCATGTTTCCTTGGTATGTCGTGGTTTTCCATAGTGAGAGGAGCTAATCTTATCTTTCTCTTCAGATGTCAGTCCAGATCTACCTCTGCCTTTACCATAACCTCCTTTTCCTCTAGCGAAAGAAGTTCATAAGTATTTTTCCTGACAAATGCTGAGGTCTAGGAATTAATTTTGGTTTCTTTTTCCAGATGTTTTCTGTCTTCTTCTCTAAGGAGTCAAAGATGGAAGTTCTTCTCTGCTGAGGATGTTATTCTTTACGGCTTCATATTCTGATAATATGCCCCATAAAAGATCAAACACTTTACGCTTTCTGCCAGCCAGATATCTCTAGCAGTTTCTAAAAACATAAAAGTGTTGCCAATGGAGGGAGTTATGGATTGAAATCAGGGGTCGAGATATGTCACCTGTCAAATAATCCCATCGCCCCCTGTCTATAATAGCCACTTTAATAGATCTGGCTCATTGTAGGTAATTCTTGTCGTCTAATTTCAAATTTGTGATTTGAAATCCTTCATCTTTGTCTAACGAAAGTTCAGTACTGTCTACTATCTTTGTTCTTTCCATATTTATAGAGCCTGGACTTCTGATAGAGATAATGTACTGTAATTATAAAGAATCGACAACTTTATTTGGATTGTTTTCTCACTGAAGAAATACCTTTAAATATGCCCCAATCGGTTGACCACTGAAAATTGATTTTTTTAAAGGAACAACTGTCTCACTTTCTCTTCTTCTTACCAATGAAGAGAAATATTACGATAATCTTGAAGTTAACAGCCAAGAATCATGAAACACATCCAAGAAAACTCACGATGAGTCACACAAGACTCATTCCAAATGTAAGAAATGTAACTAATAACGATTTTGTAGTGAAATCACTCAAATACCAATTTGAAAGAACAAGAAAAGGAAAGAGCTTGCTGTCATGCGGGTTCTTCACTGTGCCCAATTTCCTTCACTACTTGATGCTAAACGGCCACAAGAGGCTTTGATACCATGTTGGATTTATGGTGCAACAAATCATTTCATTGATAATCGAAGCAGATTACAAAATGAAGCATTAGGTGCTGGTCGGCCACACACAGCGGCCAGCCACACTTTCACGTTAAACTCTAATCCTAACCCTAATGACTTCTTATACTACTAATCTAACTTGAAAGACCTAAATGCCCCTAGTAAGTGACTAATGGATAACGATTCCTAATAGATCAAAAAACTGATCCATTAGGACCCGTATTACATATAACTCAATATGCATGAATCAAACTTACATACGACTCTACATATATACATATGACTAAATATTAACACTAATTAATCAAGATTCAAGTTGATCTCCAACACTACCAACCTCTGCCCTACCATCAGAAGGAATACTATCACCTAATCTAACAACATCATCATCCTCTTCCTCAAACATCTCTTTCCTTCTATTGTTTCCTCTCATATATGCTCTCAATCATCTTAATACATTGTCATTTAATGACTTCTAGCAATTTCCTAACTTTTCCCGTGCAAGGAGCAATTTCTTTCATAGTCCCTACTAGGTGATGTTTCAATCATAAAATTTCACCACTAACCACCTTCTCACAAAACAAACATTTTATTTTTAATCTGTTTCCCTCAACTGTTGTACCCCATTGCCATGCTGAATTATCGGACCAACATTGAGAGTCCCTAATACCCATTCCTCTCATCTTAATTGAACACTTCAATCCAATAAAAACTTGAAAATAAAAGCTTCATAAATCCCCAATCTTTACATAACATTCAAATAGAGTGTCTCCCACTTCACGAATACAATAAAACTCATATCCACACACTTCATAACTTCATATTTTGTCATTCAAAGAAAAAAAAATGCAAATAACACAAAAAGAAATTAAAAAAACTCAAAAAGTATACCTACAACCCAGGTTGGGAGCTTTGCACGAACATTGTAGAATAAATTTTTAGACCATCCATCGGAGATACATTTGGGAGCCTTTGGGAGTGTTGAACAAAAGTCAAACAACAACAACAACAACAACAACAACAACAACAACAACTAAGCCTTTTTCCATAGTAGACGGGGTTAGCTACATGGATTCTTTGTTTCCACAGATCCCTATTATTGTGCCATGTTAGCAGTTAACTCCCAATAAGCTAGATCATTCTTTATTGTTTCTTTCCAACACTTTTGTGGTCGTCCTCTACCTCTTTTAATACTTTCCAAATTTAGTTTTTCTAACCTTCTTAAAGGTTCTTCTTTTGATCTTCTTTCTATATGTCCAAATCATCTTAAACGATGTTCTCTCATTTTATCCTCTATTGGTGCCACTCCTAATTTGTTTCTAATAACCTCATTATGTATATGGTCTTTTCTTGTATGACCACTCATCCATCTCAACATCTTCATTTCTGTTAAAGACATCTTTTGTACATGTTGATCATTAACTGTCCAACACTCAGAACCATAAAACATGGGAGGCCTAATTGCTGCTCTATAATATTTACCTTTTAATTTTAATGGTATCTTCTTATCATAAGGAATACCTGATGCTCCTCTCCATTTTACCCAACCAGCATTAATTCTATGTGTAACATCTCCATAAATTATTCCATGACTCTGAAAAATTGACCCTAGGTATTTAAAACTTTCCTTTTGAGGAATGCAATGTGTGCCAATTTTAATTTCTATGTCATTTGAAGTAACCAAATGATCAAACTTACATTCCATATATTCTGTCTTTGTTCTACTAAGTCGGAGGCCTTTGCTTTCTAATGTTTCTCTCCATAGTTCCAATTTTCTATTAACTTTTTCCTTAGACTCCTCCACTAATACAATGTCATTTGCAAATAACATACACCAAGGTACTTCATCTTGAATATGTTTTGTTAACTCATCCATCACCATTATAAATAAGTATGGACTTAAAGTTGATCCTTGATGTAACCCAATATTAACTTCAAAGAAGTTTGTCATTCCTTCATGAGTCCTCACACGTGTTTTTGCACCATCATACATGTCTCTTATAAGGTTAATATATGTCAATGGGATACCTCTTTTTTCCAAAGTTCTCCAAAGAACCTCTCTCGGTACCCTATCATAAGTTTTTTCTAGATCAATAAATATGTTAAACAAAAGTCAAAAACCCGCAAAAATACGAGTTTCTGTTCAGCCAAGGGTCCTTGGCCGTATCGCTCATATCCTGATACGGGTGATACTGGCTGCATTTGGGAGCCTATTGTGCATATGACCTGATATTTTTTGTATGCGATACATACAGGTGTATCGTATCGTGGAGCCCCACGATGCGATACGATACAATACACATAATACTGGGTACATTACCAAAACATGCTTGTGATGATATTACACACCATAAGATGGTGAAGCATCTCCTAAAGGTTTCTAGGCAGTATGGTGCATTAGGTTGGTCTTGATCTTGCTAACCTATTGCTAAAATGTATTTTTATGCTAGTGAATCATTAAGGTTGTTCATGGGAAAAAGAGTGAAAACTGAAGTCTTTCAAAGCTCATCTATATGTGCATTACCAAAGTTTGTAAAAAGAGATCAAATGGTAGCTAAGATATATCAAATGAAAGCAGGATGATGAAGAGCGGAGCACTAATGATCTAACTTAGACAGTCTCACCAATCGCTATGAGGGACCTTGTACTCGTGCCTGAGGCAGAACCAACGTCCCTGTTAGAAGAATTGATAAAGTATATGTAATTTTTTATGAAGTCTGATAATGGGTCGTGTAATGGGTCATTATATGGGTCTAGTGTAGAATCGGTCCACTTAGTTATAGATAAGATCAATTAGGGGTGTTTTTGTCATTCAAGTTAGATTAGGTTTAAATAGGAGTTAAGTCAGAAAATGTGTGAATGAACAGGCAGCCAAGCAGCAACCGTGGGTTCTCTTCTTAGGGCAGATTGGAGGAATGTCTCCAATCGGCCACCGTCTGTAAGTTTTTCTTTCATGTTTACATCAATAAAGTTGTTAATTTTATAATATGGTATCAGAGCCTATACAGCATTCAAATCGATTGTTTAGAAGAAAAAAATCTAACGCCTTGAATTACCTTGATGTGTGAAGGAAACAGAAGGGCCTGTGGATGAATATCAGATTGGATATTCATTGTGATTATGCAGAATAGAACAGTGCAGACACAATAATAACTTGAGATCGTGTATCTGATTCACAGAAATATAGATAATCGTAATCAGCGATCGTGCATCTGATTCATTGTCTTGCAGATTATTGTGTGGCTGATTCACAAAAATCGTGCATCTGATTCATTGTCGTGCAGATTATTGTGTGGTTGATTCACAGAAATCGTGCATCTGATTCATTGTTGTGCAGATTATTGTTTGGCTGATTCATTGAGATCGTGCATTAGAAATCGTGTGATTGATTCTTGTGGGTTGCTGATTAAGAAAATTGAGATTATTGTGTGGCTGGTTCATTGAGATCGTGCATCAAAAATTGTGTGATTGATTCTTGTGGGTTGCTGATTCAGAAAATTGAGGTATATTTAACATTCAAAAGGAAATCGTGTGACTGATTCGTGTGTCTTGCCGATTCAGAAATAGACATATTTTTCATCTTTTAGAAAGAAGGATTTTGAGATTCGGCTGATTAAACAAACCAGATTATTGGGGGCAGATCATATTATCTTTATTATATTTTTTAATCAATGGCTGGCAAAGGGAAAGGAATTGACAATCCCTTCCACATAGGTGAACAGTCTTTTTTTTTTGAAAAAACAGACAATTTTCATATTACAACTACTAAGTTAGATGGCAAAAATTATTTGGAATGGTCTAGATCAGTAGAACTAGCTATTATAGCGAGGGGGAGATGGGCTCACCTAATGGGTTAAATACCAATTCCAAAGACTCATGATGCACATTACCCTACTTGGAGAAGAGACGATGCTTTAATATCATCTTGGTTATTACAGTCAATGATTCCATCAATTGCCAAGACTTTTATGTTTCTTGAATCTGCTCATGAGATTTGGTGTGCTGTCTCAGAAGCGTATTCCAGAAAGAAAAATGTTGCAAAGGATTATGAAATACTAGAAAGGATTTGAAAATGTAAACAAGGCGTGTGGTCTATCAGTGAGTACTATGCAGATTTACGAGGACTCTGGGATGAACTTCTTTATTTTACTAATATAAAGTGCTCTTCTTGTTACATGGAAAGAAATGCTGAAATTGAAAAGAAGAATTTTTGATTTACTGTGGGGTGTCAACTCAGAGTTTGAGTCTATAAAACTAAATTTTTTGGGCAGAGAACTTCCCTCACTTGGTACAGTATATTCTTTATTAATCAGAGAAGAAGATCGCAGAAACCTTGAAAGAGACAATATTTCAACTACAGATCAACATGCTCTTCAAACACGAAAAGACAACATTTATTATCGTGGAAGAGGTGGACAACACAATAGAGGACGTGGATGAGAAAGATTTAACTCTGATGATAAAAACAAGCTTGTATGCTCTCATTGTGGAAAAATGAGACATTCTAAAGAATATTGTTAGGAATTAAATGGGAGACCTGATTTTACTAGAAATCGAAACTACTCAGCACATTCTGCAGAAATTCCCACTCCTAGTACAAAGGGTATTCAAGAGATCATCAAAAGGATAGAAGGACTGGAATCAAAGCTATTAGAAAACTCTTAATCATCATCCTCCCATTTATCACAGGCTACAGTAGTTCAAGCAACTCATACAGAAAAGGGTAATAATTCATCTTCCTCTAATTCCTAGTGAAGCACAAAGTATTATTAGTGATAATGAAGAAGAATCAGATCAATCAAAAGAGATTCTGATGTATAAGAGAGGATCAAGGAACATTGTTTATCCCAAGACAGGACAGTACAACATCAAACCACCAAAGAGATTTCTCCTGATTCAGATCCTCCAACAACAAAAGATCTAGACATTCCCATTGTTATTCGTAAAGGTAAACGTACATGTGCACGTTATCCGATTTCTAATTATATTTCGTATGCAAATACCTCTCAGAATTATCAAAACTTTGTTATGAATGCTAAGAAACATAAAATTTCTTCAAAATTTGAAGAAGCAATCAAGTGCCCTTTATGGAAAGCTGCAATTGAAGAAGAACTGAATGCTCTTATGAAAAACAATACATGGATCATCACACAACTACCTTCAAACAAAAATATCGTTGGATATAAATGAGTGTTTACTATTAAGTATAAGACAGATGAAACCATTGAGATATATAAAGCAAGATTAGTCGCTAAATGCTACAGTCAGTCATATGGCATCGACTATACAGAGACATTTGCACCTGTGGCTAAGCTAACCTCAATATGAATACTCCTTAGTATAGCAGCAAATTTAGGATGGGACCTTTGGCAACTAGATGTTAAAAATGCTTTCTTACAGGGAGACTTAAATGAAGAAGTTTATATGGAACTGTTCTCAGGAATGAATATAAGGTTGTCTGAAAATAGAGTATGCAAACTAAATAAAGCTATTTATGGATTGAAGCAATCTCCAAGAGCTTGGTTTGAGAAATTCAACAATGCAATGTGTAGTTTGGGATACAGCAGAAGCCTTAATGATCATACAATCTTCTTCAAGAAAGGAACCAAAATATCCATTCTGGCGGTTTATGTTGATGACATCATTGTCACAGGAGATGACATTGAAGAAATATCGAAGCTGAAAATGAATCTTCACAGACTATTTGACCTTAAAGATTTGGGTCGACTTCACTATTTTTTGGGTATAGAAGTACTCTATTCCAACAGAGGTCTTTCTGACTCAGAGAAAATATTTGATGGATCTTCTTGAAGAAACAAATATGCTAGAATGTAAACTGATTGATACTCTTATGGAAATAAAAAAAAAATTGTTCAGTGGTGATAGTGAAGTGTTCAGAGATGTTCACAAATATCAGAAGTTGATTGGCAAACTTATATACTTAACTATTACCCGTCCAGATATCACATATGTAGTTGAGATTATTAGTAAATATATGCATTCTCCTACTAAGAGACATATGGATGCAGTGTATAGAATTCTAAGATATCTCAAATCAACATCTGGTATGGGCCTACTTTATTCCAAATCACCAAATCAACAACTTATTATTGAAATTTATTCAGATGCAGATTGGGCTGGATCTCAAGATGATCGCAAATCAACTATGGGATATATAACCTTACTTGGTGAAAATATTATATCATGGAGAAGTAAAAAACAGACAGTAGTCGCCAAGTCTACAGCTGAAGCCGAATACAGAGTTATAGCCCAAGCAATGTGTGAAGGCAAATGGGTAGCTTCTTTAATCAGTGAACTTGGATTCGATCCTATACACCCTATACCACTATACTGTGATAGTAGTGCATCAATTCAGATGGCTTTCAACCCTGTATATCATGAAAGAACCAAACATATAGAAATTGACTGCCACTTCATTAGAGAGAAGATTGCTCTTTAAGAGTTCCAACTGGAGTATGTTAAATCAACAAATTAGAGAGTTGATTTTTTTACTAAAGCTATTGCTAGCAGACAACTGAAGGATACGTTATGCAAGTTGGGTATTCTCAATATCTTTCACCCAACTTGAGGGGGAGTGTTAGAAGAACTGATAAAGTATATGTAATTTTTTATAAAGTCTGATAATGGGTCATTATATGGGTCTAGTGTAGAATATGTCCACTTAGTTATAGATAATATCAATTAGGGGTGTTTTTGTCATTCAAGTTAGATTAGGTTTAAATAGGGGTTAAGTCAGAAAACGTGTGAATGAACAGGCAGCCAAGCAGCAGCCGTGGGTTCTCTTCTTAGGGCAGATTGGAGGAATGTTGGGTTCTCTTCTTATGGCAGATTGGAGGAATGCTCTGATAATGGGTTTTTCTTTCATGTTTACATCAATAAAGTTGTTAATTTTATAATAGTCCCAACCCTGTTTGAACCCAAATCATTATTGGGTAAATGGAGCATTAATAACTTCAACAAACTGAAGACTGTTTGTTTACTCCAACAAGAGTCTACTCAAGAGTGAAGCCCACATTTAAGCTAGCTAGGAGATTTTCAGCATCTCTTAGAATCAATAGCTCCAGTTGACTATTTTTGGGACAAACAATTCGAATTTAATGTTCTTAGTTAATTACATTTAGTGATCTTTGCAATTACCAAAATAGTAATTAAAGAGTCATAGATGATTGAGCCTGTATCAACATTTTACAAGGTGATTGCTTGTTTCCTAGGAGTGCCTTTATAGCAAGTTTAGAGATGGTTGAGCCTGCAATATTTTACAAGGTGATTGTTCATTTCTTAGGAGAGTCCTTGAACCTAGCTCGCGGGATTGTTCTGAGTATAAATAGGATCAGACCTAAGCAATACTCATTTTGTTGTTTTTCAGTATTGCTTCAAATCTCTCTCTTATTTGTAACCAGTGATGAGTGAGTCAATCTTTATTACCTTGGTGAGTCATATCCATTATGTGGTGGACCGTGTGTAAGGAAATTAATAAGTGTGTGATCCTCTCAACTTAAGTTTTATATCATTTGGTGTTTTCATTGAGATTGAGAGGATGGTAGGACAAGATTTCAATTCCCCCGGTACCACGAGCATGTCTCTCGAGAAAGCTCAAATCATGGCATTGCAACATGGAATAAAGGCACTTGCAGCCGAGATGGCACAACTTACCCAAAGCCTTGAGGAATTGTTGTGACAACGAGCTCCTTCTTCTAACCACTCCGACACTAGTCACCATGATGTAGACCCAAACTCCCTTGAATTGGGATCAATTGCACAAATGCACCAGGAGATGAGAACGGATCAAAGAGACGTAGAACACTAAGTTCAAATCAAAATTTCCTCTTTCGCGTGGTTAAGATCTTCGAGTATTATTAATACTTTGAAGAAACAAAATGTCACCTGGCTGTTTTGGAGTTCACTAATTATGCTAATCTCTGGTAGAGCAAACTCTAAGACCAGTGACGTAGGGAAGGAGATGAGGACATAACGAGTTGGAGCTTGATGAAATGACTCATGCGTAAGAGATTTATTCCCGACTACTACCGCCAATGGCCTCAATGTGGACGACTACATCAAAGAGTTCGACACCTTAATGTTGTGTTGTAAAGTAGGAACCACGGGAAGAGACCATTGCCCGATTTCTCAATGGGATAAAAAAGGAACTAGGTGACACTATGGAATTACAACCTTATTCATTCATTGAGGACGTCTTTCAGCTTGCTATTAAGGTAGAAAGACAACGAAGGAAGGCCCTTCTCCTTAGATATCTGGTTCTTAAGCCATCCCAAAACAAGGCTTTCTTAGGTACAACCAGTACTTCGAAACAAATCAAGAAAGCAGGAGCTACTATCGCAACGGAGCCTGACCGAAAGGAAAAATAGGTGGTTGAAAACCCTCAGGCTACCTATTATAGCTGTGATATTAAATGTTTTAAATGTCTCGACCACAAGCATATCGCTTCCCAATGCCCCAACAAGCGAGTGATGGTGCTACGCAAGTCTTTCGAGTCACTATATAGCGAGGACGAACAAACCTCTCTGAAGTTGCAGATGAAGGAGAACTTCTGGTCATATGTAGGGTCCTAAGCTCTCACTCTGCTCCTGAAAACCTATTTCATTCTCATTGTACAATTTTCGGTAAAGTTTGCTCACTCATCATTTATGGCAGCAATTATACCAATGTGGCCTCTACGGAATTAATCAAGAAGTTGAGTTTATCTACCATAGCTCATCCACATCCTTATAAGTTGTGTTGGCTTAACAATCAAGGGAAAATCTTGGTTCAACAATAAGCTATTGTGTGAATATCCATTTGGAAGACTTCCCAGGACTCCATGAATGCAGGTCATCCCTTACTCGGTTGACTATGGTAGTTTGACTCGCGAATCTTGCATGATGGCTAAAGGAACACGCATACATTTACAAAGGATGGAAAGAAAATCATTTGGCCCCGTTAACACCATAACACCTGTTTCTATCATCAACTCCCACGGAGTTGTAGGCCAAAGAAAGTTTGGTACTCACCAGAAAAGAGGTTGAGCAAGCCATCGCATAAGCTGACTTGGTATACTTTGTAGCCAAAGGAGTGGAAACCACCATGCCAACGCGGGAGCATCCCCTGCTTGCTAAGCTGTCTAGGGAATTCACCAATGTATTTCCCATCGAGCTCCCTTATGAGTTGCCTCCAGTTCATGGTATTAAGCATCACATTGATCTCTTACCTGACACGGTTATTCTGAACAAGCCGAGCTATCGCTTCAATCCCAAAATGAGGCTAATGAGTTGCAACACCAAATCAAAGAATTGGTTGCCAAAGGCTTCATGCAGGAGTCCATGAACTCATGTATAGTACCTGCCCTCCTGGGATCATTACGAATGTGTATTAATAGTCGAGCCATTAATAAAATAATTATTTGGTATTGCTATCCCATTCCTCGGTTGGATGACATGCTGGACGAACTCAAGGGATGAAGACTTTTCTCAAAGATTGATCTCAAGAGTGGTTACCACCATATTCGAATCAAGGAAGGAGACAAATGGAAAATGACCCTCAAAACGAAGTCAGGACTATTTAAATGGCTCGTGATGCCATTTGGCCTATCAAATGCACCCAACACCTTTATGCCGCTCATGAATCATGTGTTGCGAGAGTTTATTGACAAATTCCTCGTATATTTTGACGACATCCTGAATTATAACCGTGAAATATACGAGAACATATTATTCACATTCGGAGGGTTTTAGAGGACCTGCCCCATCAACAACTCTGGTAATCTTAAAAAGTGACAATTTTGCCAATCACAGGTAGAGTTCTTGGGCTTCATCATCTCTGAGCAAGGAGTTAAGACTGACCCCGAAAAAGGTGAAAGCTATCGAAGACTCGTTAGACCCAACCAACGTGGTTGAGGTGCACAATTTCTATGGTTTGTCTTTGTTCTATCGGAGATTCATCGGGAATTTCAGTAGTATTGTAGCACTATTGATAAATTGCATGAAGAAAAACCAAGATTTTTGAAGGACTAAAGTATGTAAGCGTGACTTTAATGAAATCAAAGCTCAATTGAGTGGTGCACCAACATTAGCTCTTCCTGACTTCAACAAAACTTTTGAAGTTAAACATGACACTTCAGGAGTAGGAATTAGATCCGTATTGATGCAAGACCAATGACCCATTGCATTTTTTAGTGAAAATTAAGAGGACCCAGTTTGTGAGACACTACTTACGAGAAAGAATTTTATGCATTTATTCAAGCCTTGCAAACATGACAACATTATCTGTGGCCTAAACAGTTTGTGATTCACACCAACCATGAATCTCTTAAACATCTTCAAGACCTAGGCAAACTGAACAGAAGATACGTCAAATGGGTCGAGTTCCTCAAATCCTTTTCTTACACCATTTGGTAAAAGAAAGGAAAATCTAACATAGTGGTTGATGCTTTATCAAGAAGATATTCATTGATCACCATTCTTGAAGCCCGTATGTTTGGATTGGAGGTCTTAAAAGAACAATATGCAGGGGACCCCGATTTTTCACCCCTCGATTCGGTTGGCTAGAAAAGGGAGTTAGATGGATTATACTAGAATGGTGGATACATGTTAGATGAGAGAAGCTTTGCATTCTGATAGGATCTCACTGAGAACTTTTTACTCGAGAGGCTCATTGTGGTGGGTTAGAAGGACATTTTGGAGAAAGAGAAAATTTGTATTGGTCGAGAATGAACCGTGATGTTCATAGGATTGTTGAAAGATGTGTTACCTCTAAATTGGCTAAAGAGAAAGGGACAAACCAGGGACTCTATATGCCTTTGTAGATCCCTACTAGGCCCTGGACCGACGTTAGTTTGAATTTCATTGTGGGCCTTCTTAGAATGAATAGGGGATGAAATTCTATTTTAGTTGTGGTAGATAGGTTTTTTAAAATGTTACATTTTATTTCTTGTTATAAGATTGATAATGCAATTCATGTTGTAGATCTTTTTACAGGGGAGTAAAAACTCCACGGTATTCCCAAACGCCTCGTATCTGACTGCGATGCTAAGTTTATGAGTTACTTTTGGAAGGCTTTGTGGAAGAGGCTCGAAACCAAGCTCCTCTTCAGCATGGTGTGCCACCCTCACACTAACGGGCAAACTAAAGTGGTGAATCGCACTCTCACCACTCTTATGTGAGCTTTTAAACAATCTACGAACTTAGGAGCAACTTCCTTGGATAGAATTCACCTTCAACTGCTCAGTTCACAACACTATGAGTTGTTCTCCCTTTGAAATAGTCTACGAGGTTAATCCCTTAACCTCCCTAGACATGATACCGATACCCGAGCATGTTGAAGCATATTCTAAGGAAGTGAGTCGAACTGAATCCATGAAGGCTTTACACCAACAAGTAAAGCAATAGATTGAGAAACAAACAACAACCTATGCCAAGCAAGCTAACAAAAGGCATGAATCCGTTGTCTTTGCCCGTAGGGTCTTTGTTTGGATACATCTCAGTAAAGTCAAGTTCCCACACAAGCCCCGAGCTATGCACCCTTTAAGATTTTGGAGAAGATAAATAACAATACTTATAAGATAGATCTATCGAAGGAGTTCAACTTTTCTAATTCTTTCAACGTTAAGGATCTTATTCCTTACAAGAAAGATACCGAGAATCCATATTTGAGGACAAATCTTCACTAACCACAGGAGGAAGATGAATGATTGGACACTAATGATCTAACCTAACCAGACGGATTCACCAATTGCTATTTAGGGACCTCTTACTCGTGCTCGAGGCAGAACCAGCATCCCAACCCTGTTTGAACCCAAATCGTTGTTGGGTGAATGGAACATTAATGACTTCAGCAAACTCAAGGTTGTTTGTTTACTCCAGAAGAAGGTCACTCAAGAGTGAAGCCCACATTTAAGCCAGCTAGGAGATTCTCAATATATCTTAGAATCAATAGCTCCAGTTGACTAATTTTGGGACAGACAATTCGAATTTAATGTTCTTAGTTAATTACATTTAGTTATCTTAGCAATTACCGAAATAGTAATTAAAGAGTCATAGATGGTTGAGCTTATATCAACATTTTATAGATATTGCTTATTTCCTAGGAGAGTCTTTATAACAAGTTCATAGATGGTTGAGCCTGCAACATTTTACAAGGTGATTGTTCATTTTCTAGGAGAGTCTTTGTAGCAAGTTAATGACCCTTGAATCTACCTCACGGGGTTGTTCTGAGTATAAACAGGATCAAACTTAAGCAATTCACATTATGTTGTTTTCCAGCATTCTTCAAATGTCTCTCTTATCTTTAATCGGCGGTTAATGAGTCGGTCTTATCACCTTAGTGAGTTGTATCTATTGTGTGGCAAACCATGTATGTGGGGGGAAAGCAGTGTGTGTGATCCTCTACAAGTAGAGGTTTGCGTTTATACCAAGATTTATTAAATATATCTTGTCTATGGAATGGCTGCTGTTATAGCCAGAGAGACCAAATGGTAGCATTATAACCATGGTTTCATATAACGTTAAGATACAGTGATGCATGTTGGTGAAAGCAGGATCTGGATTACTTCAGTAAACAATGTTATCTCTTTGTATCCTGTGGAGTACTCAAGAGCGGATGCCTGTTATTGGAAGAAAAACCAGACTGAATGGTGGGGTGCCACATGACATCTAATTTGTGTTTCCATGATTACCATTGTTGTCATGAGATATTCTAAGATACATAATATGTTCCTGCTTACTGCCTTCTCATTCCATTCGTTCTCATTTCTCAATTTCCTAAGCTGCTGTATGATGTACGTACTTATAAGTTCCCTGTGAAATTCAGGGGTTTGGAAATGTTGGCTCCACAGCAGCTCAGCTAATCAGTGAAAATGGAGGTATGGTAGTTGCTGTAAGCGATATTACTGGAGCCATAAAGAACAGCAGCGGACTTGATATACCAAGATTGCTAAAATATTCAAAAGAACACTGTGGAATCAAAGGATTTGATGGGGGAGATCCAGTAGACCCCAAAGCATTACTACTGGAAGATTGTGATGTTGCTATTCCAGCTGCTCTTGGAGGTGTTATTAACAGGTCTTTTAGCATCTTCTCCTCCATCTTAATGTTATGGTTTTATGCCATCTGACAAAGATGATCTTTTGTTTTTTATCAATGGGTTCCCTCCAGCCCTGTTTTTGATTCCAAATGTTTGTTTTGCCAGGGAAAATGCTAATGATATCCAGGCCAAATTCATTGTTGAAGCAGCTAACCATCCAACTGATCCCGATGCAGATGAGGTATCCCTTCAAATTCAGAACCTTAACTCAAAAAATTTAAACTTAATTTGTTCTCACGCTCATATTTGTGTGAGTGTTCATGTGTGGCTTGGGGTGTGCACACATGCTTTCTGTTTTAACTTGCTTGCTAGCGGGGCTCCTTTCTATATTCCTTTTTCTTCTTTTGTGCTTCTTTTTATTAGTAGCATCTTCCCCCTGATGCAGATTTTAGCAAAGAAAGGTGTCGTCATCGTGCCTGACATTTTTGCAAACTCTGGAGGAGTTACTGTGAGTTACTTTGAGTGGGTTCAGGTAAATAATCATAACATTCTGATCCAATTACAATTCTACTCTAGTCTACGAAGCTAGACAGATAGACGAGCAAGAAGACTGGATTCTCTCTTCTCCCTCAATGTTGAAACATGCCTGACATATGGGTGTTCGAAGAATTCAATGCGTGACAGTAGAGGTGTCAAAGGATCAACGCCAACCGACTTAAATTGGTGTTTGGTTCTCTTTGTGGTTTGGTTCCTTCTGTCTGCAATAAATACTTTTTATGGTTTGGTTCCTTCTGTCTGCAATAAATACTTTTTATGGTTTGGTTCACAATTTGAAAGTGGAAAGCAAACCTTTAGAACCGAACCAATCCACACACACACACACACACACACACACACACACATATATATATACATATTTGGTGTCATTTGTGAGGTGTGAAAGCTAAAAAAATGTGATAATTGAAATAGTTTTCGTGTTGTGGCACTTTATATGTGAACAACTTATTCAAAAATTCTATGTTTATTTGTCACTTATTTAATCATATATTGTACTTGTAAATGTCATATATTGGCACGTTAGAGCACAACGAACAAACCGTGGCTCTGAGTCAAGCTAAACGAAGCTGATGGTATGGTTTGGTTCAGCTTTCTCAATTACAGTGTGTTGGTTTGGTTCCCTAAAACCTGACCATAATATACCCAACTTGGCATCACATGAGCATCACCTAAACCAAAAATTGAATTCCGTTGTTAGTTGTCGCTTGCACTTGTTAATAATTGTCCCTATCTAACACTTGCAGAACATTCAAGGATTCATGTGGGATGAGCAGAAGGTGAACAGTGAACTGAAAACCTACATGACAAAGGGGTTCAGTCACATAAAGGAGATGTGCAAGACCCACAACTGTGACCTCCGGATGGGAGCCTTCACCCTTGGAGTTAGCCGCGTAGCTCGAGCCACTATCCTTAGAGGGTGGCAAGCTTGAGTGACTAATACTTTCTCCTCTTCAGAAATTCTATTTACTATTCTCTATTTTGGTATTTGCACAGGTGAGATGGAGCCGAAATCATTTGGCTTTCAAAGATTACAAAAGCGTGCAAAATAAATGCCTGGTTTTGCTGAGTTTTGTTTATCACCGTTATCGTTGCCAATGAACAAAAACTTGGAGATCTCTTTACTAATGAATGAAGAGTTGGACGTCCCACCCCCTCTCTCTCTCTCTCACCCACACACATGCACGCACACATTCATTCATTCATGCAACTGCAGACACTCGTCGCAGACACACAACTGAGGAAGCACGTCTTGTTTACTGATTGACACACAGCAGGAACAAACACCAATCCTCTATAAGGGCTTTATCTATTTGTCCGTAGCTTATTTCCTACAACCAAGCTTTTCTGGTTCAGCTTTGGATGACAAAAGAACACCTTAGTACCTCCAAATAAGGCAGCACAATTGAGCTGCTCAGTTTTCGTACAAACTGGAAATTTCTCAAAATAAAAGGTTTGGTTGGAGCACCGAGTGTTAGCTCATCAGGCGTGCATGCATGTGTGTGGGGGTGCACATGAATTGTGCCTTTGCCTCCACTTATAACAAAAAAAAAGGTTTGTTTCGAAATTGAGGACTCAAAAATAGGAAAGACCACCTAAATGTGAACTTATGTTGAAAAAAAGCTAAAGTATGCAAAGTGAAAGATTATGATAAAACATTATACTCACATAGAGGTGTTGGGCTATAGAGAAAATTCTTATATTGTTTCAAAAAGGTTTACATCCTATTGCAAATGACTCGTACATATAATTATATATGGTGGGGGTTGGGGGGGGGGGGGTGTGGGTGGGTGGATTAAGCTATTATAATGGCTTTCCTAGTTTCAAGCTTGTCCATACATTTCTCGTACAGTTTTGACTAACCTAACTTCGAATTTACAAAACTTTTTATCACTAATTTCAATTCTTAACTCCATACATATTTCTCATGCATTAGCCGACCAAAGATTTGACCTCTAATAATTCAATCTATATTTTCTAGGTAGATACACTTAAAACAACTCAAAATTTAAGAGTATTTCTTGACACCCCTTTTAACCTTAATTTTCCTTTAATCTTTCATACCAATCAAATGTCTAAGCCTTATGAATAATTCAACCTTGAGTGGCTTTGTGAAAATATTCATAATTTGGTTTTATATCCTCACATGAATAAGTTCTACATTCTTGTTATTTACATTATCCCTTAAAAAGTGGTAACAAGTATTGATATGTTTACTTCTTTCATGATAGATTGGATTGTTCACAAGTTGAATTGATAACTTATTATTTACATATATAGTTGTGGGTTCCTTTTGAGTGCAGTGAATTGTAAAAAGTAAATTTCTTAATCAAATTGCATGGCAAACATATGAGAAAGGTCATATATTCGGATTTACATGTTGAAAGAGTGACAATCTTTTGTTTCTTAGATAGCAAAGTGAAAACAAGATAATTCATGAGGAAAACAAACCTAATAATACTCTTTTTATCATCATCATCTCCACTCCAATCACTATCAGAGTATCCTATAAGATTAAAATTATTAGCATGTGTATAAAACATATCGTAGTTGAAACTGCATTTGATATAGTGTAGAATACTTTTTATCGCTTTCAAATGAGTTGTTGTAGGATGCTCCATGAATCTAACAACTCCAACTCTATAGAGAATGTCATGTCTCATACATGTCAAGTAACAAAGGCTTCTAACAAGACTTCATATCATTAAAAGTCATTTTGTCCCACACTCCATCAATATGTTAACCGGTTTGTAATAATTCATCTTAAACTTAATGAGTATCTCATTTGCATAGCCTTCTTGTGAAATAAAGATTTCATCTTCCATTGTCTCACTTCAATCCTAAGAAAGTAAGACTTGAGCCTACCATTCATCATATCAAACTCTTGAACCATATTCCTCTTAAACACTTAAAACAACAAACAAACAACAACTAAGCCTTTTCCCACACTAGACGGGGTCGGCTACATGGATTCTTTGTTTCCATAGAGCCCTATCATGTGTTGTGTTAGCAGTTAACTCACAATAAGCTAGATCATTCTTTATTATTTCTTTCCAACACTTTTGTGGTGTCCTCTACCTCTTTTAATACTTTTCGAATTTAGTTTTTCATACCTTCTTAAAGGTTCTTCTTTTGATCTTCTTTCTATATGTACAAACCATCTTAAACGATATTCTCTCATTTTATCCTCTATTAGTGTCGTTCCTAATTTGTTTCTAATAACCTCATTATGTACACGGTCTTTTCTTGTATGACCACTCATCTATCTCAACATCTTTATTTCTGTCACAGACATTTTTTGTACATGTTGATGAATAACTGCCCAACACTCAGAACCATAAAATATGGCAGGTTTAATTGTTGCTCTATAATATTTACCTTTTACCTTTAATGGTATCTTCTTATCACAAAGAATACTTGATGCTCCTCTCCATTTTAACCAACCAGCATTAATTCTATGCATAACATCTCTATCAATTATTCCATCACTCTGCAAAATTGACCCTAGGTATTTAAAACTTTCCTTTTGGGAGATGTAATGTATAACAATTTTAATTTTTATGTCCTTTAAAGTAACCAAATGATCAAACTTACATTCCATATATTATGTCTTTGTTCTACTAAGTTAGATGCCTTTGCTTTCTAATGTTTCTCTCCATAGTTCCAAATTTCTATTAACTTTTTCCTTAGTCTCCTCCACTAACACAATGTCATCTGCAAATAACATACACCAAGGTACTTCATCTTGAATATGTTTTGTTAACTCATCAATCACCATTAGAAATAAGTATGGACTTAAAGTTGATCCTTGATGTAACCCAATATTAACTTCAAAGAAGTCTTTCATTCCTTCATGAGTCCTCACACATGTTTTTGTACCATCATACATGTCTCTTATAAGGTTTATATATGTCAATGGGATACCTCTTTTTTCCAAGGTTCTCCAAAGAACCTCCTTAGGTACCCTATCGTAAGTTTTTTTTAGAGCAATAAATATCATATAGAAGTCTTTCTTTTTTGCTCTAAAATGTTTCATAAAACGTCTCAAAAGATGAACCGCTTCAATAGTAGATCTGCCTGGCATGAATCCAAATTGGTTCCCTGTTGTACTTGATACTTGTCTTAACCTACGTTTGATAATTCTTTTCCACAATTTCATAGTGTGACTCATTAACTTGATACCTTGATAATTCGCACAATTCTTCTTAATGTCTCCCTTGTTCTTATATATGGGTATAAGCGTACTCGCTCTACATTCCTCAAGCATCTTTTGGTTTCTCTATATTTCATTAAATAGTCTTGTGAGCCAAGTGATTCCTAAAACACTTAAAACATCATGGTAAAAGTAAATCATCAACATGTAATGCATACAAGTAAAATATCATCGTTCTTACAAGTTTTAGAGTAGAGTGCATGCTCATAGACATTTTAGACAACCGACATCAATGAGATACTTATGAATTCTACTATTCCAAGCTCTTAGAGCTTGCTTCAATCCATAAAAAGCTTTCTTCAATCTAAACACTTTATTTTCATGCCCTTTTTCAATATAACCCAAACATTGTTCAATATAAACTTTGTCTTCTAGTTAACCATTAAAAACACATAGATTTCATATTCACTTGAAAAAAAATTCATCCATTTTAAGTGACTATTGAAATAATTAATCTAATAGTCTCAACATGAGCAACATGAGGAAATACCTCATCATAGCCTATATTGTCTTGTTGTTTGTATCATTTGGCCACCAAACAAACCTTTTGTCTTTGAACTTCACTATTTACATTCTTCTTTATCTTGAAAATATACTTCATCATAATGGCTTAATATCTTTTGAACAATGTTGTAAGATCCTATATTTTATTATTCTTTATTGTATATATTTTTGCATCTATCACTTACACTTTAAGGCTTCTTCAAAACTTATTCGTTCACAATCACCAAAAAAACAAAATAGGAGATTATTTTGATTATAAATATCACTTAGCAACCTTGTCTTGGAATAAGACATTCATCTTTTGATGGTATAGTAGAGTTAGTAGATCCTCCATTGGTTTCTTCAAATTCAACAAGTACTTCAAATTCAACAAGTAGCATTAAATTTGTTTTTTTTTTCTTCAAGGCTCCAAAATCCTTTTCCACTGAAATCAACATCTCTATTAATAATTGTTCTTTCATTAGTTGGATAATAGAGCTTATGCTTTACTTCTAGCATCATAACCAATAAAGATATACTCTTTTCTTCGATCATCAAGTTTGACTTTTTTTCATTAGGTATATGAGCATAAGCAATACTCCTAAATTCTCTCAAATGAGAAACACTCGTTTTCACCCTATTCTAAGCTTCTTGAGGAGTTTTCATTTTCATACTCTTTATAAGACTTCTATTCAACAAATACTCTGCACAATTTACCGCTTCTTCCCATAACTCTTTGGACAATTTTTTGGTTTATAACATACTTTGAACCATGTTAAGAATGACCCATTTTTTCCTTTTCGTGACTCAATTTCATTGTGGCAAATAAGGTATTATAAGCGCATGATTAATACCATTCTCTTCACAATAAACTTCAAATTCTTTTGATGTAAATTTACTGTCACAATCAGATCTTAGTACGAAGTAAGGTTGTTGATGTGAATCAAACAGTTGTTAGACGTTTTGGTTGTAACAATTTCTAACATTCTACGAATTCTCCGCCACAACTGGGATTGATAAGGACAATAAACCTAGTAATCACCATTAAACCCAAGCTAATAGAGTTTAGATGAGATAAGGAAAAGAGAGATACTTCCAAACAACAAAAATGCCTTTGTCAAAAACTCTTTCAATTTGTTTTATTTCAATGGCTTAAATAGAGATTACAGAGTAATAACGATAGACATTAAAACAAGGTGAAAATAATACGTGGGAACTAATAGTACATAGTTATCCTTAAAACTAAGGGAAATGAGCGTGATTTAATGATCAACTAGCTCATTAATGAGCATAGTAATCATTTGTTACTGGTTTGACCATTTATGAAATCTTTTAGTAATGCCTAGCTTGTCTTTGTGTGCTCTTGAATTTCTATCATACTCCCGGGTTTGGTAAGGATTTGTCCTCAAATCCAACAGTTGGTGATCTTCAATTTTCATGCCAAGGTGATCTTTCCTTAGCCGGTTGCAAAGAGTTCTCGCCACTTTTTGTTACAAGTTTTTCCTATCAAGACACTTACATGACTCGAGACCTAGTATACTTTACTACCTGTAGACGTGAAATTTTCCTCCAAGCCTATGTAGAGACTTGAAATAAGAATTTCAGTTCCACTTCGTGTGCGAGCGTGCCAGCTAGTTTCCAAAAACTAGCAAAGTGTTCAAAAATCCGACTTGATTAGTGATTGTGGCTAAGCGGGCTCTTTTCGCTTTAGGCCTTCTTAAACCGATGCTCAAGGGTCAACCTAAGTGCTTAGGGATTTTGAAGACATAGGTGATGTTTTCCAATTCACGTGAAAATAAGGTGTTTTGCTAAGAAACAAAGGGTGCACTTGGTTTCAAGAAGTTTTAAAAAACAGAAACTGATCATCTTTTCAGAACTTATTCCCAAAATTTTTTTGGTAGTCTAGGGATCTAAAAAAATCATAAAATTTTTAAAGGTTATAGCCTGAAGTATTAAGATCCTAAACTATTTTTACTTTGAATTTTGGGGCAGTAAGTTTGCATAATTAAATCGAGAATTGGACTTGACTCAACAGTTTCAGGACATTCTGCGACAGAAATATAGAGGCTCAAAGAACCCTCTATATCTCGGTACTACAGAACTCTAAATGTTATGATTTTAGTCTTTTCGAAAAGCTATGGATTTCATCTTTCCAATGAGACTAATTTCATTAAATTTAGATTTCTACAAACAGAGATATGAGATTTTTACCCAACCCCTGTTGCAGGAAAACCGACTGTGTAGAAAACCGAACTGGGTTTGTCCGATCTTGCCCAATTTTATTCACGAGGTTACAAGATCCTAAAATTCCTTTCAATTTTATTTCTAATGTGTGTGTAGGTGTTGTGCCTAAAATTTTAGAGCATTTGGATTACAAATCAGAGAATTAAAATTATGATAATTAAAGTACGCAGATGCTGAAAAACTAGAATTTTGTTTTTTAGAACATACATGAATGCAAACTCACCTGAATTTAAATTGCAACAACCCAATGTAAACACCCAATTTTTTTTTTTAAATTTTTATCTTTTGAAAATTGGCTATTTTTGGCAGCTTTGGTTTTGTAAATAAAAATGCATCAAATGAGCTTGTTTTATCATCAAAATTTTATGGAAGCCTCAAAATGATGGAATGTTGCTTACCTTTCAGAAAAATTCGAATGTGGACGAAATTTTATGAAAATGACGATTTTGCCCTTAGGACTAAATTGGCAGGATTTTGCCTCTTTAAGCAATTGCCTTCAGAGAAAGCATGATTTCAAACAATTCCTTTTATATGAACAAATGAAAAAGGTAACATTGGGAATCAAACCCAAAAATGTTTGTAGATTATAAATTTATAAAATTTCAAAACCCCTGATATTCAAAACATGTTAAATTCCAACCAGACCTCGAAAATTCTCCCGGGTTGCAAATAGAAACTAGGAATGTAACCAAATGTTTTTCCAAAGCAATATTTGAAAATTTCATTGAATTTGATGTTTTCAAATATAAATGTTTTTTTTAAAGTGTTTGAACCTGCCATATATAAACTCGGACCGTATGGAAATGCATTCCCCGGAAAGAGGAGATGGCATAAAAGGGAAACAACCGAGCATATGCCAATTTCGGCGTTGTTAGGCAAGGTAAGCTATCATTTTTATTTTCAAGTTCTTAAAAAGGAAGGTCGGCGCCCAAAAAGGAAAGCCGACGCTCGGGAAAGGAAAGCTGACGTTAAAAAGGAAAAGAGGGCTTCCAAGAAAAGAAAGCTCATGTTCGGAAAGAAATCGACGTCCAGAAGGGAAAGTCGTTATCGTCAAGAGAAAGGAAAGCGGTTCAACTTCGCGAGCTGTAACGCTCAATTTGGCAAGCCACCAAGAAGAAAATTTGCCAACTTCAACGTGGACAAATTATGGAACCTGTCATAAATAGTTTTGGCTCATGATCTGTCCTGAACGACCTCAATATATACAGTATAGGCGGATTTGGTAAGTTACCATGTCATGGGTTGAATTGTTTCACCATGAGCCGATTTGGTAGTCACAAAGAGGCAACTCGCCACATACCAAATCTCGCTGATTTCAGAAGGATTGGATAAAACTAACTTACCATATGCAAAGGTTGGTCGACCTCAGTAAATGGACAACCTCACTTACCATACCAGCTGATTTCAGCAAGACAACTTGCTATATCAAGGGCTAGCCAATTTCGGTAGCAACTGAATTCAGCATGTGGATAGCCTCAAGAAAGCCAGCATCTTTTCCAGTGCAGCCGACTTCAAAGTCGAAGGAAGAAAGTTAGCCCTATTGGAAACTTGGGGTGCTAAAGGTAGTAAATAACTCTGCTGGTTTTGTGGGACTGTTGTTGCTTAATAAATTAATTAGGTGCCTCCAAGAAGAGGCAGTAAAGTTGGACGGACATGCTTATGCTGGTTTACTAGGACTTTCATGTCTTCAAGTCATTCTTAGACGTTCAATATACTTTTCAACCTGCCAAACTTCAACTTAAGTTAAGAGCCAGCATAATGGCAATCATCTATCGGAAGAAGGAAGGTGAAGAACAGCATCACCCACTTACCATTCCGAGTCAGCATGAACAACAGCAAGTGGGCAGCAATGAAGGAAATCCAGCCTTGGCCGAATCCATCGAGACAACACCCACTTACCAATTTCAGCTCCCATCGAATTCTGCAAGGAACACGGCATGTTCCACAGCAACAATCACTTGCCATTTCAGCATAAACAACATCATGCGTGGGTTCAATTTAGAAAGTCATGTACAGTTGCCAGAACCAGCCACATTCACCTACCGTTTCAATATGTGCAGCAGCATTTGGGCTGGATTTGGAAGGCCTTGAGCAGCACCTTCCTGCCTTATTACATCAAGTCACCGTAAGGCAAGTTGCCTTATGAAGGGCTGCAGCCAATGGGCAGTTTGTGGCCTATAAAAAGAGGCCTCAAAGGTGCTGCAAAGAAAAGGAATGGGTGTGCAGAAATCAATCCGAGTAAGGGGAATCCGAGTTAGAGAAATCCGTGGGGAAGAGATCAACTACTGAGTGCAAGATACCAATCCGTGAGAAGAGAGAAAACAGCAGAAAAGAGAGAGAAAGAGAGGGAAAGAAGGAGAAGAAAGAAGGAGGAGAAGAAGGAACGGAGGCCAATCCTGCCCGGTTGTCCGACTTCCGCTTGCGGTGATTCATCATCCGAGTAGACCCTTCATCAGCTCCGTAGCGCCATCTCATCGATGCCACAGGTCTGCATCGTTGGTTTCATGCCTATAATTGTCTAAAATTTCAAGAATAAGGTTCTGCGAAGACTGAACTAAAGATCGTGTTTATGATCAATATTGATACAAAACATGCATGTCTATCCCTTAATCTTTGTGAACACAACAAACCTCTGTGATGTGCGTGATTTTTAGGATTGATTAGAGGTTGAAGAGTGTTCCAAATGAAGGGAACACGTTCTTAATTTTTTGCAAATATGAACTTTTGAAACTGCATGACTGCACACACCTCAACATGGATTTATTTTAGGACACAGAGAATACAAAAACTTCTTCAAAAGAGGTCTTCTCTTGAAAAAGAAAAAAAAAAAAAAGAAAAAAAGGAAAAAGTCAAAGCTCAAAAAGAGTAACTTTCTGATTCCTTGCCTTAAACCACGAGACGCTTCAGAAGAGACCGTGGTAACTCTTTCCCATGTCCCCACAGTAAGGTTTAACCATGAAAATCCTAGAGTAGGAATAAAATCTACTCATTTGGATTTCATTTTGTTTGAGAATTAGACTTTGTTTTGTGGGAAATGAAACTTTGAAATGTTTTCCAAAATTTCCTACCAAAAACCTCTACCAAGTAGTAGGTATCGAAACCCTAATGAAGAGAAGTATGAAAAATTGAAAGTCCTTTTTTATGGAAGATAAAAAGAGTTCCTTTTTGAAAAAAAAAGACATGGGATAATTATGCTTGGGGTAGCCGGCTTTTAAAGGCTCTCTCCAAGCTCAAAACCCCCAAAATTGACTCTTCCAAAAAGCTCATCTCACTCATGCCATGCATGCATTAAGAAGTCATTCATGCATTATCATGTCCCATATAGGAAAAAGTCCCTTTTGGCTGAAAATCCCTCTCTTGAGATCCAATAAAAGGAGTTTATGAAATGAATGATTGATTTATATTCTCAAGGAAATTTGAGAAGTAAATCCACGTGGGTGTCCTTTGTGTGCAATTAAGAACGAGAAGGCTCAAGTGCACGTGTGTGGATGTGTATCAAACACAAATATTACATTTCGAGGGAAGACTTCGCTCCATTATTTACAACCCCGTATCGAATTGAATTTAGTTTAAGCAAGTAATGTAAAATCGAATGTAAATAAACACTTACAAGTAGTCGGTTTTGCCTCTCGAGTCGCTCGGGTCCGTCCTCCTTGGCAGCCACGAGATAGGTCCCTTTAGGTGGGCTTCGACGTGAGGCTTGGATATGGATTCACTTGGGCGCGACCAAGTGGTTTGAGGCTTAGTATGGGCTGGGTTCGGCCAAAGGGTTATGTTTAGGTTATGGTGGGTATGGTCCTAGTTAGGTCTCGGTCTTGGTTTAGAGAAATGGGTATGAGTTAGGTGCGGCCAACACCTAGCTTGGTTAGGATTTGAGAAGGGGGTTGTCAAGGTTGGTGCACGGCCAACCAGGCTTGGCCGAGTGCTAGGGCACTCGGCTGGTTTAGGGTGGGATATAGGTGGGTCACGACAAATGTGCAGGGGTAGGCACTGCTGGAGTGCAGGCTAGGCGCTATTGGACAGGGTGCAGTTGGGAGTGTTGGCGCGATAAGGTAGTGCAGTAGGTGCTGTTGGGGCAGGTAAACCGGGGTGCGGGACAAGGTGAGGGGCGCGCAGCAGGCGCGCGGCAAGACGTTGCGCGGTAGGGCACTGCGCAGCAGGGTGCCGGGGTGTTAGGATGTGGTGCTGCTGAGGTGCAGTCGGGGTGTGGGGGTTGTGAGGTGCAGGCCAGGCACGGGTGTGCTGCTGGAATGTTGCGGAGAAGGTGGCAGGCCGGATGTGCAAGTGCGTCAAACCGGTTGGTAGGATGTTTGGGCTAGGTTAAAATCGAGTGCAAGGTGCACTCAATTATGGTTTTATGGCTAGGTCCAATAGGACTAAGTTAGGTCGGTTTAGGGCTATGTAGAGGAGTCGGCGGGTAGGGCTAGTTAGGGGTTTAATGGAGTCGGTTGGTGGGGTTTCAAGGGAATAAGCTAGGTGCGGCTAGCACCTAGCTAGGTTCGGTTTGGGATGGGTTTAGGCGTGGGTTAGGTGGGTAGGTTTAGGGTGAGAGTGGTCCAGCTAGGGTGCGGTTTGGGTTAGGTTTAGGTGGGATTTGAGGGAGTCGGTTTGGGCTAAGTTAGGTCGGTTTAGGTGAAATGGGCTAAGTCTAGGCTAGGTTTGGGTTAGGTTTAGTGGCTAAGTCAGGGTTAGGTTTAGGGACCTACCTCTCGAAGCCAAGTCCACCGTGCGTAGCCCTTGTCCATGCCGTCCATCATGTTGGTGTAGCCCTATGGTTAGTCTAGGTTCATAAGGTTTGAACCCACACCCCTTTGATCAAGCCCACATGGCTAACCCACTTGACAAAGTCATGCCCACCATTCTTCTCTCTCTTACTTTATGCACTCCCCAAGCCTCTCCCAAGCAAGTTCATGTGAACTTTCACCCCCCCTTGCTTCTATTTATAGGCAAAGGGGTGGGTCTTGGGTTTGAATATTGGATTTGGTATTTATGATCCAAATCCGATCCAAACACTATTTGGGTTTGGATCTGGATATTTATGTCCAGATCCAATCCAAATTCTTCTTTCTTCAGTCCTTCTTGGTGTTTTGAGATGGGCGGTTTTCACGGACTCTGGTTTCATCAGTGCTCCATCTTAGGCTGGGTTTTTTCCAACCTTCTTGTCCGACCATCTTCTCACCTTCCAGACTTCATTTTTGTTGGATTTTTGTTATTTCAAGCTTGGGCTTGGATTTCTGATGGCTTTGTCGATGCTTTAGCTTTGTATTTTATAATCTAGGGCTGAAGTCTGCTTCTGGCCTAGATTCTTCTTTGGCTTTTCGGCCCTATTTTCATCAGGCTAGGCTGAACTTTCGCCTTTTGACCTGTTTTTGAAACTTCTTTTCGATCAGGCTCCACCTGCTTGATTTGCCTGCTTTACAAAATTTGGACTTGGCTTAAGTCTACGAACCTTTATTTTAAAGGGTTTTAAGACAAAAGTTTAAAACTTTGCAACTCCAGGGTTTTCAAAAGTTTAAGATTGATTTGAAAATAGTTTTTGAAAACCAGGTATTTGTTTTGAAAATAATGTTATTTTGGGGTGTTTACACCTGTCATGTTTTATGGTTATGAGTGTTGAGTAGTTAATTATCAACATGTACAAACGATGTTTGTGGCAGAAATGAAAATGTTGGGATAGATGAGTGGTCATACAAGGAAAGACCGTATACATAGTGAGGTTATTGGAAACAAATTTGGAGTGACACCAATAGAGGATAAAATGAGAAAATATCGTTTAAGATTGTTTGGATATATAGAAATAAGATCAAAAGAAATGTCTATAAGAAGGTATGAAAAACTAGATTTTTAAAGTATTAAAAGAGGTAAAGGACGACCACAAAAGTGTGGGAAAGAAACAATAAAGAATGATCTAGCTTAAGTTGAGTTAACTGCTAACATGACACATGATAGGGATATGTGGAAACAAAGAATCCATGTAGCCGACCCCATCTAGTATGGGAAAAGGCTTAGTAGTTATTGTTGTATATGATTTGGTACCATTTCTCTAAGAGTTATCCCAAGCTTATAATAGTGCACTTCATTTCCGATACATATTAGATATCAATGATTACTTGATGACTCATGATCTTTATCTTAATTAATATGCCACCTTTTTTCTTCACAAATATTTCCAATACATATTGCTTCTCTTTTGTTAGTCATGGCGTATCACTTAGTAAATTATGCTCTTGATACATATAGAGTGATGTCTCAACACGTTTGGAAGGAGGTCTGATATGATTTTTACAGTTTTAGAGCCACTTATACTTTTCATAACTTTCAAAACTTAGATTTCCCCATCTTGGTGGCAGCTTTAAGTCAATCTCCTCTTGTTTATGTGTCTACTGAGGATATTGTTGTTCAACTTAGGTCTATCAATCCTTGTAATGCAACTTTTCTTCCTCAACTTCACAAAGAGCTCCTTCATATGGTTACTAGCACCATTATCAAGATACTATATCTCGCTTCTACTATTTTCACTATCCTTGTATGCTAATAAGAGTATAGGTTGCTCTTCATTTTTTTTCTTCAACATAATTGGCCTTATTTTTGCAATCTTCAAGGGTCTAATCCAACATTTACTTTCATATTCTTACACTCAAAATATTGAATTTAAGCTTTATTATAATGACTACCTCCTCATGCAAAACCTTATCCTTTCCTCTTGATTGTGAATGCCTCTTCCTTCTCTTTCACTTCAACCTCGACCACATCATTAGCCTCTACTACATTGTCCTCTTCCATATTCTTCTCGTGGATCTCCCAAAGAGACCTTTGATTGAAGTAATTGTTCCAATAATTGCTCCTTTCTATCAATCTCTGCTCATAGGTTTGCAAGGATCCCATAAGTTAATTTACAATCATGGATTCTAAATTGTTTGATTTTTCAATAGCCAGTACAATATAATCAAACTTTGAATCCATTGGCATTAATTTCTTCTCCATCAATCTTCAACTTCTTCACTATACCTTTTTAGCTTGTTTACCATAACCAATACTCTTTTAAAGTATTTTGACATCAACTCATCTTTTTTCATTTGTAATAATTAAAACTCTACTCTAGGAGTTTGGAGTTTTACTTTTTCCACATTTTCAACACTCTTATGAGTGTTTTAAAGAATCTCCCAAGCTTGTTTCATGTTTGTTGTGGTTTCCACTTTCTCAAAAATCTCTATCATCAATCCCTTAATAGATAAGCAAAAGAGCCTTCTTATATATATTTCTTGAGTTTCATAGTCTCCTTTTGTCAATCAATTATCACTTCTTCTTACATTGAAGGCTAGGTGTATCCCTTTTCGATTATTTTCTAAGCATCTTGAAATCAAAGAAGTACTTTCATTTGAATGCTTCATTTCCCATATCATTCTTTGGTGACACGAGGAACTTGAAGTTGTATCACACCAAAAGCGATTTTAAGCTTTGATATCAATAGTTGAAAGAAAGGTAAGTATGTGATATGGAAGATATAATAAAATATTATGCTCATATAGAGGCTTTATGTTACAGAGAGGATGCATATTGCTTGAAAAAGAGTTACATCACATTGCAAATGACTCTCATACATGTAATCATGTAGAGTTTTTCTAAGCTATTATCTACTTAAATTACTGACTTTACTAGTTCCAAGCTTGACCACACATTTTTCTTTTACAGATTTGACTAACTGAGCTTGGAGCTTACAAAACTTTTTATTCGTAATTCTAATTCTTAAAACTCTCTCTATATTTCTCATGTACTAAAAGACCCAAGATTTGACCTCTAATAGTTCAACTTATATTTCTTAGATAGGTACAATTAAGACACCTAAAAATAGTTTATTACTCAATAATTAAGCCGTTGAAAGGGGCATACTCCACTGGCTACTGGCAATAGGTTAGGAGTTGAGTGCCCTGGTGTGTGTGTGCGCGCACGCCCAACCCCAGCTTGCCTATGGAAAAAGAAGTCGCTGAGCAACCTAGGTCATTGTTTCAGATTTAACCCTACCCGGTGACACTGCAACTAAAGCTGGGAATTGTCAATGAGCTCAACGACATGAATGCCTTTTCTCGAGAAAAAACCCCCCAAAAAAGGAGATATTCCTCCCCCTCCCTCGTAAAACAGCCTCCAAGTATGACCTTAGTTATGTGCCTAATCGGTAACGTTTTTGAATTCTCCAATAAACCGCCACTGAATAACATTTGGCTCTAAATTTGGGCAAAAAACCCTCTTTCAACCATGGACCATAAGGTGCAACATCTAAGAGATTGATTATGGATAAATATGTGATGCAATCTTATCGGGCTTGACATCATTGCTTCTTCTTTTTTAAGACTACATGTTCAAGAAGATATTATGCATCTAAATGAACAAACTTTACGATCTCTTTATTGAGCCTTTTGATTCAAGGAATTTCGATTCATAGTGAGTTTCAACGAGCGTTTAAAATTTGACTTTTATTAGTTGATCATGCAATGATAATACACTTTTATAATGTAATACATGTTTTTGAGAAATTATCAGCAATGATTGGATTAAAATAAGCACATATAAAATGTTTCTATAAGCGTCTTCAGAATAGGATATATAAAACTAGGGCACAGTACGTGAAAACTTTGAAATCATGCATCATATTAGGAACTTCGAAAAGTTTGGGCTTCACCCATAAAATCACTTAAACTCCCAAGACAATGGGTCAGTAATTGTGCCCTATTTTCTCAACCCGTACATAAAGGCTGTTTCGTCCTCTCTTTTGGCAGTATATCGGTGCTCAAACCTTGGATTTCAGAAATTCTTGCTGTAATGGGAAGCTAACTTTAACAAATATCTAAATTGTAAACTGTATAATGTTTTGACTTGTTTACATGTATGCATACTAAAAGAATTCTTGAAGATCTCAATTATTCGATGGGTGAAATCAACAGTTAAAATTTAAATTTAAAAATTCAAAACACGTGGTCTAAATGCATATGATACTATTTTGTTTTTTGCTTTAAAGATCTCAATAATTGATCTTAGAGATATAACAATTGAGATCTTTAACAAAATTTTAGCATGGATGAGCATGCATGGACTATGCTCTCTCTCTCTCTCTCTCTATATATATATATATATACATATATGTGAAAACTGGATACTCCAAACTTTAGCACATGCATACTTATGTCCACCCTTAAAATTTGGGGGTATAAGTATCATTTAAAAATTATAAAATTGTTTAAAAATATAAAGAACACTCTTATTATATTTAATCTCCAAAACGTCAAGGGTGGACATGATTATGTATATGTAAGAGGTTAAAGGATATGATCACTCTCTCTATATATGTGTATATGTAGAGAGAAAATATCATAGCGTATCCAAATAATTTTCAGTCATGGATAGATGCACATGTATATTTTATTTTTTACATTCAAATTTCAATCATCCATTATACTATGTTTTCTCTCTCTCTCTCTCTCTCTATATATATATATATATATATTTTCTCAGTAACCTTACCACACATTAGACTACTCTAGATTAAAGATTGAGATCTTTTTGACCGCTGTACAGTTTTTGGTGAATTCCCAAATCTCAATTAAAAACTCTTATAAGGTATTATAGAAATTTCGGATACATCTATCACAATGCAAGACTTGCCCAACTTAGAAAACAATCTAGGCTTTAAATTTTCTTGTCATCAACCATGTTTCTTTGTTGATTTTTCACCTTTGATAAAATTATATCATTAGTCTAGCTCTATCTATCCTCCTAATGTATTATTACTGGTCCTTGACTTTTTTCATTACCGCAAACTTCCATTTATGTAAAATTTGATTTATTAGAAACTAAACATCCAAAGGTATTATATAATTTTACTTTTTTTAATGAATATTCACTGATTTTCAAAAATCAGGTTGTGTTATAAAGTTTTCACATTAAGACTTTGCAAGTGCCCATGGGATACCCACATAAACTTTGCAAGTGATCTCCAAACATGAAGCCTTCACCATAACTAAGTTTACTCTCTTTCATGCTTAATAACGTTATCAAAACCTTTGTTCTGTATGCAGGCTTATGATCTACCAAAATCATTAATATGAATAAAAAGTATTCCACATTGCATATGGAAATCCCTAATCTTGGTGATGTCACAAAATAATATGATACCTTTCACCGCTATTGATCCAAATATATTATTAGTCAGCGTCAATAGGATCTGTATATATTGATGAGAAGAATACTCTCCACATGTTCTTGATATCGATATCACATCATCGTCGAAGTCAAGTAATGACACATGACAAAATATATTGTTCGATATATAGAACCCATATAGAGCCTTTCTTGAATCTATCAAATCTTTAAATTTTAACAGAAAATACTTACATTTTTGGATTGAAACTGCTTTGATACCAGTTGGTGTGTTCTTGGCAGCAAACGGGGTATCTTTTTCTTAGTGAGAACTCTATATACCGGGGTATCTTTTTCTTTTCAACTTGGCATTGGGAACTTCCAACTGGATCTGAAGTTGACAACAAACTGGTCTGGATCAAATAAATCTTGATTGACCCTGGTAGGAATTCATCACGGCATGTGGCTCATTTTGACATTAAGTGCAATATTTGGCCTATCAATGGGACGATATTTGATTTCAATTCATTTTGATGGAATTCCTACTTAAAACTCTCTATTGACATTCTATTTCATAGCATGAGCTGCTAAGGATCTCATCAAGGAATATTTTATTCTCATAATTGACAAATCCAAATAAAGTATGTAAGCCTTTACGATTAAAATTTCACATTGTACCAACCATTCAAGTTAATCCCAAAAAGGTACTGCATTTTCGTATGCATGTTTACATACCTTGAGTATGCAACGATTTGCTTAACCTTACACTAATAATACAACCATAGGTTGAATAAATCATGCAATATGTTAGTATAGTCTTCTCAATAAGGTCATTGAAGAGACATGCAAATTTAAAGTGATATGCAACACAGTTTTGAAAGGTAGAAAGTACACAAAATTTCTATACATTTAAACAATCTAACAATCCATATAGATACAACACATTGTTCAGTTTTGATATTAAAACCAAATTGGTGTCTAACTATGTCACATGTGACTGGGGGTATTGGTAATTTGGTTCTAGGCTAAACCTCAAACCAAATCAATGTAATTGATTCTCAATTTACTTGAACCAAACCATTAAAAACCATAGAATTAAACCAAACCAAGCAAGTGGTTGTAGTGTCGTTTGTTCAAAACTGTGGTTCTCTGTCTAAGACAAGTTAAATGACAGCCTTTAACATTGCAATCATTAATATTACAAGGCCAGAATATCATGTGGAGAACACAAAATGGAAGAAGAATTTTATTGCTGTAATAATTTAACATTGTTGTATTTTCATGTCATCTAGTAACAATCCAACTGCAAGGAACACTAAAATCACAAATAGTATGAAAACTCTGACCAAAGCAGTAGCCCTACACGTACCCAAATTAATTATAGTTGAGGTCCTTAATAATCTGTATCACATATCTATATTTGTATCCATCTCTCTCTCTCTCTCTCTCTATATATATATATATATATATATATATTTGTGTGTGTGTATGTGCATATGTATATGTATTCATGCACACACATATAGTATACATACATACAAGCGCACACTCACTGACACACAGATACATACATACATACATATGTATATACATACATATGTATATACATACATATGTATATACATACATATGTATATACATACATATGTATATACATATATATATATATATATATATATATATATATATTTGTGTGTGTGTATGTGCATATGTATATGTATTCATGCACACACATATAGTATACATACATACAAGCGCACACTCACTGACACACAGATACATACATACATACATATGTATATATATATATATATATATATATATATATATATATATATATATATATATATATATATATATATATATATATATATATATATAGAGAGAGAGAGAGAGAGAGAGAGAGAGAGAGAGAGAGAGAGAGAGGAAATTGGTTGGATTTTAGTTTGGTTTCAACTCTCAAACCATGAACTAAACTATATAAAAAATATTTTTAAACCATAGCAGAACAAACCTATAGGAAAAGAACCAAACCAAATTACAAGTTTAGATCAGTTTAATTTGTTTGGAGGGTTCTTTTTGAACATCCCTACCTGCGACCCTCACACATGGGAGGACTAGTTACATCTACAAACACAGTAAACCAGTTAAATTTCATGGCAAAATGCCCTAGTTCCCCCAACTCAAAACTTTAATGCTAATTTCTAGAGACAATTATATACATATGGTCATGTTTTCGTTTTAACCATGCACGCTATTGTTTCATGGCACACTATGCTACACATATGCCTAATCCACAATATCTAGAACAGTGTTCAATTTTTATTCCTTTCAAGTAAGTGAATCATAAGCTTTCTATTCTTGCTGTGGACATGTAATAGGCAACACATACATCAGTATATGGTGCCCAGCAACCCAACTCAACTTGGTAGCATGAAATGCATAACTCTGCATATGCTTACTATGTCCAGCAAAGCACCATTGAATTTCTGCCAACTAAGACACCATCATTTTCCTAAAACTTTGATACAAAGTGCAAGTCCATGCTTGATAGTGTTTATGAGTAAAGCAATCATATAAAAAATAACTCATAATCTTTTCTTAAGATGTATGTAAACTTATTACCGCAGCCTTTTGAAAAGTGTTGTAAGTCATACATAAACCTACCATGGAAAAGTGACTTTTGGGTCTCTTTCTCTCTCTCTCTCTCTCTCTCTCTCTCTTTATATAATATATATATATATATATATATATATATATATATAAAATAGGAGAAGAAGAGGAGAAAGAAAGATTAGCATAAGAACAACGTGCTTGGATCAACTATAGTTCTTCACCATTTATTCATGCCGGTGCTTTCTTATAATGGTTTCAAGATTCAATTTTTTTAATAAATTCAGTGCTTGTTTTTACATTAGTCTATGTATTTGTTGTCTCTAATGCCAAAACAAGAAAGTCTTGGCTGGTAGATGAAGCGGAAAAAATAAAATGGAGTTCATGACTTTGTTTGCCAACTTAGGATGTTCTTCATTTTCGCTTCATTTAAGCCATGGTCATCATGAGCTGAACATCACCATGAGCTACACTTTTAAGTTGAGATTCATCTTTTAATATGTAATTTTTATTTAAAGATTAGATTTCTTAGAATTTAAGCAACATGTTTTCTTTATATTGTCTTTACTATGAAACTGAAGTATACAAAAAAGACTACTGCATATCACATATCCATGAAAATTAATTTAAGTACCAATTACATGCTGTTTTGCTTTAAAGAATTTCTAAGAGAACTCTATCATGCTTTTGGAAAAAGATTGCTTAGTGAAAGAGTAAATAGGTGTTTAGTTGAGCAACAAGCACCTTCATATGGAAACCATTTTCAAGATTCCAAAAGGTGTCTAAATCTCTATAAGATGGCTGGTCGCATGCCTTTTAAATTACATACCACTTAATTCCTCTCCCGTAAGGAAAAGAAGGAGAGGAAGAGAGAAAGACTAAGAAATGAAAAACCAACTCTTCAACTTTGGAATGATGAAAAAGCACTTTTGTAAATAAAAATAATTGATATAACTTATAATAACTTAAAAGTCTTCATATTGATTGGTGGCACATGAGTCTCCATTTTGGAGCCCTATACAAGAGATAATGTTGCAGGTGTTTGAATCTCTATAACATGGTGTGTCACATGCTATGTAAATTATATGCCACTTAATTTCTCTCCCCTAAAAAGAAAGGAGAGGAAAAAAACAAAAGACTAAGAGCAAAAAACTAGAAATTCTAGAAGTTTTTAAGGTTAGTATTTACTCCATTTGATATTTGAAGTTATAATTATTAATTCTATTAATTCTATTGTATTTTTCTATATTATTATGGTTATATTAATTAATTTCATGATAATGTGTTTGCATGTCACTAGTACAAGTTTGTCTTTGAAGCACATGATAGATATATTAGTTGATAAAGTAACTAATCAATGATACACATTGCATCTACAGGTACACTAGTACAGAGAGATGCATAACAAATACTAATGTTGTGTCTAAAAGGATTAAATATAATAAAATATTGATGAATGCTAAATTTGATTCTAGTATGTCATATTAGATTTTACCATTAATTAAAAGTAATAAATTATATCTAACAATTTACTGTAAGAATATTAGCTATATACTTACATCCTTATTGATTGAGTGGAAAACATTGTTAGCATTTGGTAACTGTGGCACCATTAGATCCCCAAAAAACAACCCCTCGAGACTTGGTGCTTGTTGGCTTGGCTTTCCTTTACTGCATGCTGACTTGGGTTAACTGTGCCCACACATGCCCCAAAGACTCATTGCTTGTTAGCTCAAGTTTCCTCTACTGTTCGCTGGTTTGGGTTAATCGTGTGGTGTGATATTAATCTCATATATTTCTCTCTGAAAGGAAATTGAAATCCCTAATTGTGTGTTGCTGCTTGTTGGTTTGGTATTCACTATTTTGTTGGCTTGGGTTAATCATTACAAACACCTACAATTTTTCTTAAGAAAAATATATTTTGATTTATACAATTGGTTTAAGATATTTATTTTTTTAAAACAGGTGAGATGATTATGAAAATCTTGAACAGTTGGGCGAAAAGCATCTATAAGGGTATTTTGCATCCAATTAAGGAGCCTCCCAAAACAACACGATATCATCAATGTATGTGCCACCTAACATGAGAATAGGATGAGTCACCCAAGGTTGAGTTGAGCCCTTTTCATGTGCCATTTATGGGGTTTGAGCTTAGGCCTTGTTATTTTCATAAAACCAAGTTTGATTTTCTTAGATTCTCTATTGTTAAACATCATTAGGCTTTAATTATGTCCATCCATTTGATCTAAACCTTTGTCCTAGCCATATCAAGTCAAATCTCAAAACAACCTATTAGGTTACATAAGTGTGTGCATACACACATACATATAGATATATGTATGCATATATTGATATCCTACATACATATTTATATAGATATAAACATATTGAAATATATATATGTGTGTGTGTGTGCGCGTGCTTGATTTTCATAAGGCATGTATGTGCAAGCTTGAGTACATGTGGAAGAAGGGTTTGATGCATAGATTTGGTTGAAAATGTATTTCGGAAAAGGCTTTTTCATTTATATGATAAGTTTTAAAAGAATGAATCTTATTCAAAAGGTTTCAAAAAAATTGAATTATATTCAATGACTTCCAAACATTGAATTCTTTTAAGAGGCGTTTAGTAGGAATAATAATTTATGTGCAATTGGCTTGCTTGCACTCTTAATGCATCGGAAAAGAAAGTTCTAGTAATGGTTTACACAATATTATGTATAGAATCAATTTCTTGGTAAAGTATTTTCTCCAACCTCAAGAAGAGGCCCTTTCATTTAAGGGCAGATGTATTTGATAAAAGCCTTTCACGTTATGCTTTGTCAGTCTTACCAACATAATCTTGGTGGGATCGGTGGTTTGTGCATATGAACAAAAAAGAAACTTCCCCAAATGAAACTGTAAATTAAAGTAATGTAGAGAATATAACATTAACAAGAAAAACTCTTGGCTTAAGTATACAGAGATCTTAAAACATCATATCATAGTGATCGACTTGTTGAGTTCTTCCTCACGTGGAGGAGGTGGACCCACCTCAAAGGTTGGGAGAGAGATGCGGTTGAAAAGATAAAAAGGTTTTATCAACTTGTTTATGTGAAATATTTTAGGGTAATTCTTGGCCTAAAGTTGTTGAAATAAGAGAAATTAGTTGGACATGTTTTAAAATTGAAATTAGAATGAAAGAAGTTGTTTCATTTTTTATTTCTCTTGTAAGTTTTGTCTTGATTAATTATTTAAATACTTTTATTTTAGATATATTTATTGTTACATATTAACAAACCGCATGAATGACAAAGAGATTGTGATGTTACAAACCACAGCTCATAGAAGTAAAAAGATAATGAAGAGAGAATTCAACCTTTCCCCAAGTGCATACCTTGACTTTCCTTAGATTTTGAAGTATATGATAGTATTTTAATTACTTAGGTGCCTTTGCAAGTGCATCTTTATTGTTTTATTTATTTTCTCACTTCCTTTCTACAAGAAAATGTCATCTTAATATACAACTAAAATTCATATAATATTCGTTCTTATTTTATGGTGTGTAACTTTATCAACTTTAAGGCCTTCTCAACAAGTTTATCCTTAATTATCTTAATATATAGTTTTTAATTGTCTATTATTAGGAATTAATTGCAACATCATTTTGTCATCATCTACATTTTATTTGTTATCCATGATTTAACTACTTAGTAAGTCTATAGTTTTTTTTGCATTCTTGCATCGGTTTGCATCATGATTGTGTACAAATTTTAGGTTCTGTGAAACCCTCAACCTGTATCAAAACTTATTAATCTTATGAAAGGAAGTAAAAACTAAGTTAAGAATGACTCACCTCTCATTAACCTTCCTTTTATGCATAGTGAGCGCAAATCAAGTTATTTTCACAATCACCTTCTTTTCTCGACGGCAAGGGTCAGTTCTTGCGCTACAAAATTTGTGGCTAATAAAGAAAAAATACGTTAAGACTTGAATTGAAATGTGGGAATAGAAAGGGTTCCTATTTCTATTGGTTTCGGGTCTTAATTGGGTTTGGATCTCTAAATGGGATTTGAATTAAATGGATATGAATCTCTAAGTGGGTATAGATCTACAATGGATATGGGTCTAAAATGAATATGGTCTCTAAATGGATATTACTAGAATCAACCCTAAGAAAATGATGCCCTAATTAATAATTATGTAATAAATAAAATATCAACTAATTATAAAAAAGAGTTAAGATATAGTAACCCTAAGGTGTAGAAAATCTTGATTTGTAGAAATCTTGAGATGCATTGTGTGTGAATTTTAAATAATTATTTTCATAAAATCAACTTGTTTAGGATTAATCTCATACTTCTCAAGAAGAGATGTCATGATTGTCAAGCTACATTGGTGTAAACACCCAAAATTAAAAATATTTTCAAAACTCCCAATTTCCAGATCTAGACCAATTCCAAAAGCGAAGGATGGACCGAGTCAGAAGCCTATCCTCTCCAGATAAAGCAAATAACAAAGTATATCCAGTAGGATACGAAGATCAAAGTTGGATAAGAAGATCAAGACCACAGATGGATAAGATGAATTGGACAGAGATTATGGAATGGATTAGCTTCACAGGATGGATCACTTCAAGTCACGAAGGCAATTCAAGTTCAAATACATGGCTAAGATGGATCGTCTCTCATAGAATGAATTGGGTTTTTAATGTTGAATTTGAAAGGCTACATCCAGCCCATAAGATGAATCAAGTCAATGGTCTACACCATCCCTAGCCGGCCAAGATGGTGCACCCGATTGAGCCAACAAGGCCGAACCAACTCAAGGAACTCACATGGGGCTGGTCCATATCATCACAAGGAGACCACTCCACTTTGGATCATGGATTGGAATTGGAGCATGCTAAACCTGCCCCAATGAAGGGCCTAGAACCAGCCCCTTGGCCTATAAATAGGGCCAAGGGGGGGGTGCGGGTTCACTATCTTGGAAATCTTGGAGGTTCACCATCTTGCATTTGGTGGAGTTTGTGCTATCTTGGTGAGAGAGTTAGGGGTTGGGCTTAGCAAGGAAGTGCTGCACCTTCCTTAGGGCGTGGGCTGCAAGGGAGTGAAGTAAGAGAGGGGTGGGGTAGATCTAGGCTATTCAGTGCAAGTGAGAGTGAGGCATTGAAGAAAGAAGGGACTGCCGAATTTCTCTTGGGAGTTCAAATTCATGGGTAGAAGGCTTTAAGTATCCCTAAACTTTGATTCTAATACTTCTTCTCCTTTAATTCAATTTGAAAGAGGTTGTATTAATGAAGCCTCGTCTCCCCCCATGTTGTAATAAGGATTAGATATGCTGAATTTTCATTCTCACGTATGCACTCTATGTGTTTGTTTATGTGATTCTTGTCCAATATACTCTGTAGAACACTCTATACCCTCTACCCCCTTTATGCTTAAGCTTATATACATATTTCCTTTCATTTCCCTTCAGTAATTTGCTTAGTGTTGTTGGGTTGTTGCAATTTAATTTCAGGTGAGTATGCATTCATATATGTTCTAAAATACGAAAATCTGATTTCCCAATATCTGCATACTTTGATTGTTTGAATTTTAATTACCTGATCTATACTCCAAATGTGCTGAAACTTTAGGCACAATACCTACACACTAGACCACTAGAAATAAAATTTGCAAGAATTTTAGGACCGTATAACCTTGGGAATAAAATTGGGAAAGTCGGACAAATCCATTTCTGTTTTCTATACAGTCAGATTTCCTACAATAGAGATTAGGTAAAAGTCTCATATATCTCTCCGTAGGAATCCAAATTGGATGAATTTAGTCTCATTGGAAAGCTGATATCTATAGCTTTCCAAAAAGACTAAAATCATGAAATTTGGAGCTCTGTACACTAAGATAGAGAGGCTTCTTTAAGCCTCTGTATTTCTGTCACTTAACCTCCTGAAATAGTGAAGTCAGGTCCAATTCTTGATTTAATTTTGTGAACAAAATTCAAAACAAAAGATGGTCTAGGATCCTAATACATCAGGGAATATTCTGTAAAAGTTTTATGAATTTTGGAGATCCTTAGACTACCAAAAAAAATTCATGAACAAGGCCTAAAAAACATAACCAATTTCTGTTTTTCAGAACTTGGTGAATTTCAAGTTTTAAACTAAGTGCACATATAATCTTCTTATCAAAACACCTCACCTTCACATGAATTGGAGTCTATCACCTATACACTTGAAATTCCTAAACGCTTAGGCTGACCCTTGAGCGTCGGTTCAAGAAGGCCTAAAGCGAAAAGAACTCGCTTAGCCCAATTTCCAATTGAAGTCAGATTTGATTTATACACTTTGCTAGTTTTTGGAAGACCCCTCTTTATCCAAAAATCCAAAAAAATTATATATTTGGATAAACCAAAAAAAATTAGAAAACTCTCAAAATCCAAAAACATGTAAAAAATCTGAAAATTCTAAAAAGAAAATTGTTTATATTCGTTCTCCTATTCTTTATTTGGATAAAAGCCTCAAAAAGAAAGTCTTTTATATTGATCCTTTAATTTGTGTTTTGAAAAAGATAAAAAAAATGAAAATTTTGAAAATACTAAAAATATTGGCCATGTACAAAACCAATTTACAAGTTCTTCCAAAGATTGTATATATTCCGAAAACCAAAATCGTCCAAGTTTATCGTTCACAACCCCTCTCTCGCATAGCACTTCCCTAAAAATTAAAATGCTTTAGAATGATCAAAGTAAGGAGGAAGATCCCCTCATCCATGAGGAAGATTAAGCCTCTGACCTTTCCCGAATTTCATAGAATCCTTGACTTGGAAAAACTTTCAAATTCCATAGGCGGGGATTTTTAGGGAGTGAGTCTAACCTAAAGTATGTAAAAATATGTGCATGCTTGTATGGGCATAAAAGATCATCATTCATTGCATTCGAAAATACTATATTTGCATGGACCTATAAAGACATGTCGGGTTTAGACCCTAGAATCATCGAACATCATCTTCTCTTAGAACCCAATGTTTCATGGTAAGCCAAAGGGGCATTGAAATCGACCCCTCTAAGTGTCAAGCCATCATATACATGCCTCCACCATCCAACTTGACCCAAATCCGAAGCCTCCAAGGTCGACTCCAAGCAATTAGGAGATTTATCTCCAATCTAGCAACAAGATGCGAACCTTTTAATAGGCTTTTGAGAAAAGGGGTGAAATTTGATTAGGATGATGATTATCAAGAAGCTTTTGAAAGATTGAAAACTTATTTAGTAAATCCTCCGATTTTAAAACCTTCAAAGCAAGGAAAACCATTGTTGCTTTACATTTCCATACATGCGAATTCATTGGGTGCCTTACTTGCTCAATATGAGGATGATAGTCCTAAGGAGTATGTTATTTACTACATTTCGAAAACTCTATTGGCATATGAAAGAAATTATCAAGCCATGGAGAAAAACGTGCTTGGCTTTGGTATGGGCTAACCAAAAGTTTAGACATTATTTCCTAGATCATGAAATTTGGATAGTGTATGAGCTTGATCCAATCAATCACTTGTTTGAAAAACCTATCCTAACGGGTAGGATAGGTAAATGACAGCTCCTCTTAAATGACAAATCCATTTATGTTTTCTGTACAGTCAAATTTTCTACAACAGAGATTGGGTAAAAGTCTCATATCTCTGTCTGTAGAAATTTAACTTGGATGAATTTAGTCTCATTGAAAAGATGATATCTATATCTTTCCAAAAAGACTAAAATCATGAAATTTGGAGCTCTGTACACTAAGATAGAGAGGCTTCTTTGAGCCTCTATATTTCTGTCAGAGAACCTCCTGAAACAGTGAAGTCAGGTCCAATTCCTAATTTAATTTTGTGAACAAAATTCAAAACAAAAGGTGGTCTAGGATCCCAATACATCAAGCAACATCTTGTAAAAATTTTATGAATTTTGGAGATTCTTAGACTACAAAAAAAAATTCGGGAACAAGGCATGAAAAATAGAACCAGTTTTTGTTTTTCAGAACTTGGTGAATTTCAAGTTTTAAACTAAGTGCACATATCATCTTCTTATCAAAACACCTTACCTTCACGTGAATTGGAGTCTATCACCTATACACTTGAAATTCCTAAGTGCTTAGGCTGACCCTTGAGCATCGGTTCAAGAAGGCCTAAAGCGAAAAGAACTCGCTTAGCCCAATTACCAATTGAAGTCGAATTTGATTTATACACTTTGCTAGTTTTTGAAAACTAGCTGGCATGCTTGTGAAAGAGTAAATTAAAAATTCTTATTTCAAGTCTCTACATAGGCTTGGAGTGAAAATTTCGTGTCTACAATTGGAGTTTGTGTTCAAAATGCGAAGGATAAAGAAAATAGCTAAAATACATTGTTAGGCATTATAAATGAAAGAAGACCGCGCTCGTAAAAGCTCATTTTCGTAAAGTTCAAGCATATATTGAACCTTAGTAACAATAGCTTGCCTCTCTAGCATGAAGTAATCAAATACTGACCAGCTAATTGTTTTGTCTTTTCGGTCATGAATGAACCAACTCTAATGTTTTCAAAATCTGCAACAAAGACAGACACTAAATAATGTGATGATCAAAACCTCATTGCCTTGATTCTGAACAGAAGGCCATGCACTTCCCTTTTGTATGGCTCCAAAGCTTTGATGTTAGATCAAGAAAGCATAGCAAGTGATGTTGCAGCAATGATCACATGCCACAACAAAAAGAGAGAAAAGAAGAGAGAGAGTTGACTCAAATTTTTGAATTTGTTGGATTCATTGGATGCCTTGGTTGGTGTGAGACCCTTGTTTATATAGAGTATCCTTTGACTACATGATAAATTAAATACAAGTGATAAATATGTATAAATTTTTCTTAAAAGAAATCCTGAATTTTACAAGAAAATCTGAATTTGGTTAGTTAGAATTTATTTCCTTATAGTCCATTAAAATCTTTCTATCAATATTGAATTTCCTTGGCTTCATAAAGGGTTTTCCTTAGTCAATAGGTCTTGCTCTCCCAAGTCATGAATATCCATTCTGGTTTTCTTTACCAAGAGTCTTGCCACTTTGGTTTATGCATAGTCCTTGATGATCACACTCTTTTCTAGCAATAGTTTCTTCAATTTGGAAAGTATTGAAAGCTACCTTCTGTTGTTGGATCAGATTTTTCATCCTCATGGTGTCCAACCCTTGTGTATGCCATGCATGTATTATATATATACATTGATATTATACAAAATCACATGCTCCTTTCACCATACATATGCATATTTCTGTAAACACACATGCGCATGTACACATACACACATAAATACATATATGCATATATAAGATAATCAAGTATATATTTCATGACACACTACATATATATATATATATATATATATATATATATATATATATATACATTCATCTAGTGTTATATAATATATACACATATACATATATTTATAAGACCTATATTATGTAAATATATATATATATATATATATATATACATATACATATATAAAACCTATGTTATGTAAACACACACACGCATATATACAGTTTTATTCATAGAACATCTATAGGTTAGTTTTTCAGTTATTGCTTATAAATATATTTATATATTATATTCCTATGCAAGTATATGTATATATATAACATATATGCAATATGAATGCATGGCTTTCAATAGCTGAAAACATTTTGGATATTGTTGATGTGCCAGAATTCTCTTTAATGCTATCAACAACCTTATATTTGATTTCTCTTTCCTTTTATTTTCTTTTTGATATATTTCCGGATCAATAATCTTATATTTGGTTTGATTCATTGTTGAGCAGACCTGGTCCTTATGATCCAAGATCCATAGGATCATCTCATCTATTTTAAAATTAAAAAATTTAAAACCAGGGTGTTTATAATGATAAATTGTTTTTTGCCTTCATTTTCTTTTTTCCATTTTCATACCAAAAATTCATTCAGTATGTTTAAGTACTAGTGACTTTTTTATGTTTTTTCATGTTGTCACATTACATTACATGAATATGCGTAAAATGTAATATCATTTATTCAAAAAGATATAGCTGGTACTCATTTACAAAGTTAATAATAATTTACTTGCTAATACTAAATGACCATATTACCCTCCTTACAAAATCAAAGCTTTAAATTATTAACAATTAATTTATGACATCCTAGACAACAACATCAACATCAGTGTGTCATCATCTATATTTAATTTGTTATTTAGACACAACTACTTTAGAATAAGTCAATTAGTTTCTTACATTGTTGCATCGTCGTATTGGTTTGCATCATGAGAAATTGTTTTTCACCTTGATATACATTACTTTTTGCATTTTCATACTAGATTGCACTAAGGTACCTTTACAAAGTTAATAAAAATTTCACTAAGATACATTTTTCACATTGTCATGCTGCATTACATGAATATGCATAATATAGTAATATTTATTCAAAAAGATATAATGGTACTCATTTACAAAGTTAATAATAATTGCCCTACTAATACGAAATGACCCTATTACCCTCCCCACAAAATTAATGCTTCGAATGATGTCTTGTTTTTTATGTTAATTTTGATTATCTTGACCCAAAAGATACATAGATACCCGAATGACAAAAGAACTCTATCAAACAAAGGTTACACATGGTCTCTTATAGATACTGTTGCCATATTGCAATCATAAATATGGTTATTCCTTTATAAGAATTCTTATGTATGTAAAACACATATTTGACATGCCGAAATGTGTTATATATTTGAAAATTAGTTTAATAATCTTTGTGAAATTATGAGTCTTATATAAAATACTTTGTCATACTAGTTAATTAGTCTTTGATTCACTAAACTTGATGATCCATTAAAAAATTCAGATCATCTTAAGGGAAAATAAAGAGAATTGTTTTAGAGAAATATTATACTACCAACCTCTTTCTTCTAAACATATGTCCTTGTTTTTAAAGTTATAATGTTGTCATAGTGGCTTTATATATTTTAACCTCAAATAATTAAAACCAAAAGAAGTCAATGGTAAAGTATGCTTCATAATTGTAATCAAATTATGAGAAGTACTTCAACAGCTCTAAGAGTTTGATTAGTAAGTATCTTTTTTTCTTTTTTTAATTATTTAATTTTATAATTTCCCTATATTAATAAATATGACTTTATGGTCATGTTGACAACAAAGAGGTTATTATCAATATTGTTGGAAAAGTAAGATATGGTCTATTTGCAGGCAATTAAGGGTATGCTCTATAACATTATAGACCTTTATATATACATGCATACATACAATAGTGAATCTACATGGAGGGGGAGCGACCGACCCCTTAAATTTTAAAATTTTACAGTAAAACCTACATTTTACAGTGAATATATAGTTGAGATTCATGCTTTGCTCCCTTAAAAGGATGAAATATGTACGTCTCTCCCTCCAACACTATTTTCTAGATTTGCCACTATATGTATTATATATATGGGGGGCAGAACTACTCAATAGTTAAAAGTCTTGTCTATGACACTTTAGGCATGATATTTACTATCTTATACAAGACACTAAACTTGTAATAATAGTATTGATTCAAAGATATCCTTCATGTGTTTTTCTATTGTAGCTACTTAGATGAGTCTCGAGTACTCATGTACTTGGAAGACAGTTGTTTTCGGCTTAATCTACTTTACCTAGTCCAACATTCACCCACCACGGTACACAACTTATTAGACATCACACTTTTTTTAGTTACCACTTATGCCAACATTATAAACTATTGATTTGAATAAATGAATTGATTGTATTATATAACATAATCAAGAACTAGAGTTTTTCTAATTTAGTTAGGTCATGTGTCAAGCTTAATATATAAAACTATTAAATATAAGATAAAATTGGTAAATTGCTACTTTCTATTGGGCTAATTATGTCATTTTAATTGTCACCTTAATACAAGAAGATGAAAAAGATTGAACCATATTTACTTCAAAAGATGAGCTGAAACTTATTCAAAAACTACATGACGTCTTGCTTCTTGTACTTGGCATTTTGGGTTTTAAGTCCTTTTGCGTTATTTGAGTAATTGCTTCTTAGTCCATTACTTCTTGTTCTTAATTCTATATACAAAATCATTTTTATATTAATTGAAGCTTTTTAAATGTTCATTAGATTATTATCATTTATAACAATTAGTTGTAGCGAAAAGTTCCAAAATTCATTACATGAAAATGTACAGGAACCTAAAGTACTCTAATTTGCTTAGTTCCTTTTGTTACAATGGGAGGTCAACCCCTAATAGACAAACATGCACCTCTCAAGAATTGAACTTGCCACCTGCTAGTGGGTGTCAAGATAATAATGTTGGTAAGCAATACCTTTGTTTGATAAAGTTGTTATAGATTGTTGCATTGGATTAAAAAATATTGAAGATCTATTTTTTATAATTGAATCTTTCATTGTCTACTTTATACCTAAAATGTGTATCCTTTATCATCAACTAATAAAAAGTTAAAATCTAGCCTAAACAGATTTAGAAGAAGTCTAATCTTTGATACACCAGACATTTATCAAATGCATGAGAGTGAGATCATACGTGGATAAAACACAAAGTTAAGGAGATGTGAGGATTAGTATGAGAAAATTTTAATATTCATGCATTCTTTGTAACTATTTGATTGCTACATAATTTTTAAAGAAGAGCCTCACAAGGGTATATTACGTTTTAATAATCTTTTAATTTGGATTCTATAGTTTAAAAAGTTTTATCAACTACGCTATGTTTTATATTGTTAGTAGATTTGACACAAATGTTAAACGGCATCATAGAACCACATGTCTAGTGCTAAGTCAGCAGACACATCAGTTTTGGATTGGATAAAGAATCTTAATCATCATCAACAACAACTAAGCCTTTTCTCATACTAGATGGTGTCAGCTATACGGATTCTTTGTTTCCACAAACCCGTATCATAATTTGCAAAATCCATGATATAAAAGTCTGACAATGTTTTATATTAGCTGTCAGAAGCCTAACACAATCCTCCTTTATCTGGGCTTGGGAACGGCCATGCAAGGGTGATACCTTATATGGGCTCAGAGAATAAAAAATCTTAATATTTATTCAAAATCATTTTAAACATCCAACCAACCCATATTCAACATCATTGATCCATATAGTAAGTGCATTAAACCCTTTGGAGAAAACCCTATTTCCATTATGTTTAATTTAGAGACGACACCTCTGCGTACCTTTCTGGGTCCAGGAAGAAAGTCATTATCATCAACCATAATTTATAATGCTCATTCACCTATCTTCATAATATGCAATATGGGGAGAACACAATTGTCACTGACCATAATTTATGTTGTTCCCTTGCCTATCTTCATAATATGCCTTCAAGTACTTTTCTAGGTTTGGGGAGAATGCAATTATAACCGATTCGAGAGTAACCTTATGCAATGTATGTTGTGAATGGGTGGGGTCAGTGTTGCTTGAAATACATGTATATATACAAGTTATTCCAAAAACGTATAAAAGCTGCCTGATGGATGTGGCTGACTTGAATGAAAGAATCCATATATCAGTTGTGTTAAATGATATAGCTAGATATACAAGTTCTGTTGAATAAGATATAAATGAAAGAATGCATATATACACAAGTTATAAGGCATAAAGGTTACTTGAAATGAATGACGTTATATGATGCATATTTTATATACTTTTTATGTTGTACATTGTGAATGCACATATAGGTGGATGTTATGTTAATCATGTTATATGCATGGATTGTTATTTCGCATGGATAAACAGGTTATAACATTGTTGTAATCTTTTACTCCTCATACCACATATGTGTATGGGTTGTTGTATTCAAAGGAAAATCATAGGGATCAACTTGATAGCTGCTAAAATAACAGGGATATAAATAATGTACTTGTTATTTCATATACTACTATTTTGCATGGATGAACAGGTACTAGTTACAAAGTACTAAAGATGAGCAAGCTTTATGATACTCGCATGACCACACAAAGTACAATCACCAAACAATATAGAAAGTTGACAAGTTATATTACATAGTACAAAGTTCAGTTCTGTAGTCCTAATACATGGAATATGTTTTGGCATACTACATAGTACAATCACTAATTGATTCTAAAGTATCATATTCAAACTCACAACACTTAGCACACATATAGTGTGCAGAGTTCGATGTGGTACCCATGTGTAGCTTTTTTTCACATATACTTGATTACTCAAGACATCTTTTACCAAAGCATATGCTAATGAGGCTGAAACAAAGTATATAAGGGTACATGTTAACACAGGTATTACAATACATAATTATACAATAATAACATAATATAATATAGGAAATAGTACCATATGGTATACTGAAAATCCTCTTTGTTACCCTATCATTCACTTTCTATAACTTAAATAGTCGATGTTTCAAAAGTCCATTAGTTTAGTATCATGTCATTGACATCAACAGCATGGTCTACCATTCCGATGTGGTGGCATCGTGGCACTAATATGACATATGTTTGACACATACTTGATGTGGCATTACTATCTTTTACTACCTTGTGGTATCTTGAAAATTCATTTTAGAACTAAATTATTAATATAAATTAATATTAAATTAATTAATATTTAAAATTAATTTAATATTTAAAAAAGGTTTATTAATATAAATTATAATTAAGAAAAAATATTTGTAATTTCCTTTAAAATGTTTTATTTAATCATTTAATTCTTAATTTAAATATTAATTTACATTTTTAACTTTAATTTCTATGTAAACATAGACATGAGAATAAATTTTATATTTTGATTAGCATAAAAATTAATATTTAAGTTGATTAGGTTGATATTGATAACTATTAAGTTGATGTTAATGACATGAAAATTGAGTTCAATGCAGTAGCAAAAAAAATTAAGTTGATGTCAAAAAGTATTTTTTCTTGACATATTTGTATTTTAAAATTTATTTACCTATATGCTTCTACCATATAAACAATGCTCCTCTACTACAATATTAAGGTCCAATCACTAAGCATGAAAAGGAAGATTTAATTTGAGGTTATTAGCATAAGTTAATTTCAAATTTGTTAGTATAAATTAATATAGCATATCATTTTCATGCTTTCTAACATTGATTGATTTATTTCTAAATTAAGGTAAATAATTTAAATTAATAATTAAATGTTTTATAAAATCAAATTTGTTAACATAATCACAACTTGATTTAATATGTATGTTTAAGCATTTCAATACAGTTTTATTAATTATTAATGCATTAATAATCATGTTTAAATAATAATTACTAATTTATTTTTAAATATTTAATTAGTTATGTAAAAATTAATTTATATTAGAAAAAACTTCATATTAGTATCCTATGATGCACTGAAAATCCAATTTGGTACCTTGTCATTTATTTTTTATGAATTAAAGGATTAACATTCTAAAAACTTATTAGATTAGTACCTTATACTAATGTTGTCGACATGACACTTAACGTGGTGACAAAGAATCTTGACATGGTATAATGGTTGATATGAAACTGAAGTGACATATATCTCTGATATATGTCTGATATGATACTATAGGATACTAAATTGAAGATTTAGCATTATTTCACATGTTAGCTCCACTTCAAAACTGACATTAGTGTCATGTCAAACATATGTAAAAGATATATGTCACATCAATCAGTATTCCATGTCAAACGCCATACCGACAATGTCAATGACAAGGTTCTAAGCTAATAAAATTTTGAAACATCAATACTTTAAATTATAGAAAGTGAACTATAGGGTACCAAAGTAGATTCTTAGTATATGCTAAAGAATAATAACCTAAAGTTTTCCTACAACATAATGATAGTGATTGGACCTTAAAAATATGTAAGACGATTGTCTCTCACGAATGAGAAATCTTAGCATCTATCAACCATAAACATGTTAGGCAAGCTTAGGAAGGACTTATAAAAATAACAAAGTGTATGTAACAACATATTTTTCCTTACCATTGTAAATCACCTCATGAGTAATCAAAACATTATTCTTAGTTCAAAGAGCTTGAGGAGGACATAGATGACCACACACGCACGTTGGGTCGGGTTCAGGCTCAAGTTCAAGTTTGGGAATGGTCTTCGGTCCATCATTTTGCATAAAAAAGTTTTGATCTAATAATCAAATGGTCCTACACGAAAGAACGGTTATAAGCGAAGGGTTATAGTGCTTGGATTAGACTAATCCATCATTGTAAAATGAGATTAGAACTCCCCTAATAAGCAACTATTTGTGCACTCTCTCTCTCCTTCCATCTTCCTCCACTCTACATTTTTCTCCTTTACCCATGATTGCTTCGGCTCTCTGTTTAGCTAGGCGACTGAGGCATGGTTGAAGGCAATCAGAGTCCAAGTACATGCTCTCGTTGTAGTGTTCATTTTATCCTGGAAGAAAGGCGTTGGTACCCATGCATACTTAATAGCGGAGCATTGATTTTTTTAAGGCAAGTTCGCAAGGGCGATTCGAACATATAAGTTCTATTAATTTTTGTTTTTACTTTGCTTGTTTCTTGCACTATTTATGAATGGATTTCTTTGGATTTGTGGCTCTTATTGATATTGGCATATTTATAATTGTTGCATATTATTTGTCTATTCATGTAATCCTATGGTTTCTTTCAACAATCTTAAAGAAATTAGTATCCTAGTAAACATGCATGCATCTCCTACTCTCCTTTCGACCTAAGGTCGACTTAACCTTGATGTTAGAAAATTTTGTCAATCCGTATTTTAAATGTTAGCAACAATGTATAAAAATATGGTTGACTATGTTAGGGTTGCATACATTTATCAAGTCAAATTATATCCTCCTTGATGATTCTCGCAATAAAAGTTTGGATAAAATTATCGAGTAGAAAGACACTCCGTGTCGCTTTTATATTTTATTCATATTATCAAATATTTTATTCAATGTATACAATTATTCTCCTGTCATGACAGTTAAAAATTTGTGTGCTACCTTGGATTGAAAATACAATACTAAAGACCTCGGTTTTGAAAAGTATTTCGTGGCCAAGTTTCTAAAGTATTAATAGTAGATGAGAAATCTATGATAACACATGAGTCTTAATTTATATGCCATGGTCTAAAGGAAGTGTTTTTTGACAAATTTATTTTTATGTCTATCATTGAAAAGTTTTTTAAGTCTTAGAAAGGCTTTGGTCTAGATCTCAATCATAAAAGGGTAAGATGACCTTAGATGATCTCATGATAGATATAGCAATAGATAAAGAGCATAGAAGTTAGAAATTGGCTATGCCTATTGGTAGTACCCTAGACTCAATTTGATAGTTAGAAAGAAACAACCTAGTGATTATAAGAAAAATATGCAAAATATAAACCAAAAGCTAAGAATTAAAAAAATACAAAAACAAATCATACTAGACTTGTGGTTAGGTTGAACATTGGGTTACAGAGTATCCCACAAAAAAAGCTAAGAAACATGTGGCTACTAAGGGAGTTATGGTCAACGTGGTGACCACCGCACCTATGACTAGAGACAGGAATCTTTCTTAAATTCAAAATCCTTTTATTTATAAGCTACATTAGTGGATTGTAGATATTGGGGTGAATATACATGTTTGTTTTTATTGGTTTCTATTTGTATTTTACTGGAACATTTGTGGCAAAACTATGACTTTAAGGAATCATTTGATTGTTAAAATTAAGGGCGAAGGGCGTATGGATTTAAAGTTTCTTTCGAGAAAGTTTTTGACACTTTAGAGAGTTAGGCATATTTATAAGATTGATAGTAAAACTTTTTGATGTTATATTCTTTGAGAATATATTTTTTATGAAGACTGATGTTCCTCAAAGTGTCTTTTCTATAGATCCTACCTTATTGTTGGTTTCATTCTCAATCATGTAGAAATGATAACAAATGTAGTGGTGACCCCAAAATTATTATTTTTAAATCAAATAAATTTAAGGAAATAACTAAACGAATGAGAAGTAAACGGCCTATAATATTCAAAGACTTTGAAAGTGACTTCATCACCTTTAATGTTGGGATGGTCATATTATCTTCCATCAAGCTATAACCTCACTTGAGGTTAAGTTTTAGAAGGAAGCTACTAATGATGAAATTCAATCACTTTTTTCCAATGAAACTTGAGAACTGGTTGATTTGCCTTTTGGTTGTTTTATTGTCGGTTGTAAATATATTTTTAAGAAAAAATTGAATGCAAATGAGATAATCAATAAGTATAATATCAAGTTAGTTGCCAAGAGATACACACAAAAAGAAGGAATAGATTATTTTGATACATATTCTCCTATTTTCTAGATGATCATAATTCAAATGCTTATAGTATTAGCTTCCATATATAATCTCAATCCATCAGATAGATGTAAGACAACATTCCTACATGATAACCTCAAAAAAGAAATTTATATGGATCAACTAAAGAGTTTTATAGCTTATGAGAATAAGTTTAAAGTATGTAAACTTCTTAAATCATTATATAGTTTGAAACATGCTCCTAAATATTAGCATAAAAAGTTTGATTATGTAATATCATTTTTTACCTTCATTGTTAATGAATTTAATAAGTATGCCTATTACTAGTCTATCAATGATGCATTCATCATTTTATGCCTATATGTAGAAGATATTTTCTTGTTTAGCATTGATATGAGAATCATAAATGAGACTAAAGCATTCTTATATAGTAAATTTGAGATGAAAAGTATAGGTGTAACTAATGTGATTTTATGACTTAAATTACAAAGTCAACTAATGGTACAATGATCTTTCAGTCTCACTATATTGAGAAAGTTTTAGAGATATTTCAATATATAAATGGTACACTTGTAAAGACCCATATAATTTATTGGAAGCGTTCTAATACAACTAATTGAGAAGTTTTAGACAGAGTACTTTGGTGTTTGAAGGGAACAATTTTCCTTGAACTGCATTATGACAAACATCTTTCTATTCTTGAAAGATATAGTGATGCTAGTTGGATTGTTAAGAACTATGTGGGTAATGGGGTCACTGGATATGTGTTTCTTATGGGTGATAGTGTTATCACTTGAAAATCCAAAAAACAAACCATATTGCTCTTTCTACTTTTGAGACAAAACTGTGTCCATTGTATGAGATTGGAATGGAAGCATAATGTATTAAGGGACTTATGTTCAATTTACCTCTAGTAAAGAAGCCACTTCTTATAATTTTAGTTCATTATGATAGCATGACTATGATTACTAAGATCAGTAGTTTTAAGTATGATCAAAAGCAAAAGAGACACATCCGAGTTAGACTTAAGTCTCTAAGGACACTTGCGCCTAATAGAGTTATGGTTGTTTATTTTGTTGGATTTTAAGATAATATAACCGATCATTTGACTAAGAGCTTAGCATTAGCCTTACTTAAGAAATCTAAATTGGAGATGGGCTTGAAATACATGAGTTATTTACAAGTAGTGCAACCCAATCTAACTTAGTGGATATCTCACAAAATATGTTCAATGTGGTAATAACAAATTGTTGGGTGAATATGATGATACCTAATAATATGTGATAGCTTCAGTATTTATGTGTATATTTCATATAAACCTAAAGTGTAATGATTGCAAGTTTGTAATAAACTATTATCTAAATGGGATCAAGTCTTATGACCGGATGCTAGCAGTACATCCCTTGAGATGCCCAACTAAGTGATTGATATTTTGATGTCACAATAAGAGAATTGAGTTATTCCTTGAAATCAATCTTCATATAAGATATGTATGCATGACCATTAGTGTATCAACTCTAAAAAATATGCCATAACATTTATTATATTATTATCAATAAACACCTTTACACCCAAGATTAAGGTTTAAAACATATGTTCACCTAGTTCTTGTAAGGGTAATATTGAACAACTTAGATAATAATTCAAATCAGAAGGCATCATTACTCAAAGTATAATATGATGATTGATTCAATAGGGTACTTCACACTTTAGGACTTATAGGTATTGTTGAAATTAATGTTAATTAATTATGGTTAGGTTAATTAAGCTTTGCATTAATTACATTTAGTTTATGTTAAGTATTCCTAAATGTCTATTTGATGCATATATGATAAATGTAATGTATTAATGTATAAAAGTCATATGTGAGGGACTTGTGCATGAGAAGACCAAGAGACAAAGTTTAGTCCCATATTGATTGTGGAAGAATCTCACATGTCCTTTTATACTGATAGTAGCGCATAAACCTTAGTTCAAAGAGCTTGAGGAGGATATGAATGACTACACACACATAGATATTTGTCTGTTGTACTTGATACTTGTCTTAACCAAAATTCAATAATTCTTTCTCTTAATTTCATAGTATGACTCATTAACTTGATACCCCGATAATTCATACAATTCTAAATGTCTTTCTTGGTATAAGTGTGCTTGCTCTCCATTCCTCGTACATTTTTTGGTTTCTCCATATTTCATTAAATAGTCTTGTGAGCCAAGAGATTCTTGTTTCTCCTAAGATTTTCCAAACTTCTACAGAAATATTGTTTGGTCCTACCGATTTACCACCATTCATATGTTTAAGAGCCTCTGACTTCATTCTTTTGAATATATCGGTAGAAATTTTGGTTTATATACTTTTTTTTATTTTGATAACTCTCTTAAGCTAATACTAACATATTTAGTTTCATTAAAAAGCTTATAAAAATAATTTTTTCGTCTATTTTTATATCATCATTTGTCACTAGAATTTTCTCATCCTCATCTTTGATTCATCTAACAAAATTAAGATCCTTAGTTTTCGTATCTCTAGTCCTAGCTATCCTAAAAATATCTCTTTCACCCTCTTTTGAGTTGAGTTTTTTTATGTAAATCCTCTCAAATTTTAGCTTTTCATTCACTTACGATCTTTTTTGCTTCTTTCTTTGCTTTCTCATAAGCCTCTAAAGTTTTACTAGTTTTTTTACCATAATGTAATTTATAATATGCCCTTTTTGCCTTGATTTTATTTTACACTACTTCACTCCATCACTAAGCTTCTTTTGTGTTGATACACCTCCATTAAATTCACCTAACACATCTTTTGTTACTTTCCTATTATGTATAATCATATTGTTCTACATATCACAAGGTGTACCAATATAATTCTATACATTTGCTTGAAAGACTTTCTATTTAAATATACCTTCTTTCTCGCTTTTGAGGTTCCACCATTTAGTTTGAATAGCTCGATGCACTCTTTTTTTCATTGTCCACTTTTTTACCTATAAATCCATAACTAAAAGTTGATGTTGGGTGGTTAAGCTTTCTCCTAGAATTACCTTGTAATTTTTACAACACGCTCTATCCTTTTTTTTATAAATAAAATAATCAATTTGTGTTTGTGATAACCCACTCTTATAAGTAATTAAATGTTCATCACATTTTTGAAGATTGTATTGACTATAAAGAGATAAAATGTCATAACAAAATTTAAAATCTCCCTACCCTCCTCATTTATATCCCAAAACAAAGTTTCTATGAATACCTTGACATCCTAATGCTTCTTTACTGACATGTTTATTTAAGTCTCTTCCTAAACAAATCATCTTCCTTTGTAGAATTCTTTGAATCACCTTATCTAACAACTCCCAAAAAGTCATCTTTATACTATCTTCTAGTCCTACTTGGGGTGCATAAGCACAAATTATATTCAAAATCTCTGCTCCTAACACTAATTTCAATGTCATGATTCGGTCAGCATATCTTTGTATGTCTATTATATTATCCTTTAAATATTTATTTATGATAATACCAACTCCGTTTTGAGCCTTTTTGTTACCTGAGTATCATAACTTAAAACCTATATCCTCAATCTCCTTTTTTTTTCTCCAACCCACTTTGTCTCTTGTGAACATAGAATATGAATCTTGCTCAGAATCATAGTATCTACCACCTCTATTAGCTTACTAGACAATATCCCAATATTCCAAGAACCAATATGAATCTTATTATGTAGGACTAGCTTCCTTACTCCCGCATCTGTCCATATTGAAAATGCGAAGACCCTCTCTGTAATTTATTCACTACATTCGGGCGGCAATGTAGTAGGACTAACTTCTTTACCCATACCCGTCCATGATGTGAGAACCCTCTCTTCAATTGATTCACTATATCTGAGCGAAAATATAGTGGTCCTTGCTTACTTTTCACTACATTCGGGCGCTATAGCGCGTCGCTAGGCAGGGACGCCCCAAAGCAATGCTTATAAATTGTGTAATTCATGGTATAAAAATCCGACAAAGTTTTACACTTGTTGTCAGAAGCTTAACACAACCCTCCTCCTTTATCCGGGCTTGGGTCCGGCCATGCAAGGGTGATCCCTTACATGGACGGAGTTTTTATGCAATTGCTTGTTCTAGGATAACATGTCTAGAAACCAAAAAGCAAAATGTTACGTGATAAGCAAATGATTTGATAATAATAAAATTGCTTAAAACATCGATGATATTGAACTATATATATACTATGACTTCATCACACATCCTTAAAGTACTTATATCATTACTTTCTTTCAACTCTATGCATTTTGATGAAACTAGTTACTAATAAAATTTGGTCAAGTGAAAATTCAAGCAAAGAAACCTTATGGAGATCTTGATTGATATGCGAAGGGTCAAGAATATGAAAACAAAGTCAACACCATATTATTAATGTATGCACGAGGGTTTTAAAGCTAGTATTTTATACATGAGAATGATGTGGTTCCTTAATTATGTATTAAAGCCACATTATTATTCACAACATTTTGTATAAAGCACATGTCAAATGAATAAAAAAGAATCACTTTATATATATGTGTATATATATGCACGCACACACTCACATTGTTGGGGTTATGGCTTATGCTCAACCATGTGTTTAGGTTCTCCCTTTTGCATTGTAAATACAATTGAGTATTGAGTATAAGCCACAAGCTGATATAGTTTATATGTATATATAAAGTAAGCTACACATTTTATAAATATAGATGTACATAATATATATTTTATATACATTTTTATGGTTGGGTTGGAGTGAGTATAGGCCCCACATAAATGCAACCTCATATTTGTTGGGTCACTTTTGAATGCACCCAAATTTGACTCAAATATTCAACTCATGATCTTTAACTTGTAAGTCAACCCCCTAGTAAGGTGAGTTGCTGTTCTTGTGAGCAAACAAAGTGTATGTCGATACGTATATACTTTCTACAGGTAGAGTTAGGTTTATTTTTATGAAAGTTCTTCTTGGCAAAAGGACTAATATGGAAAAATCTTAGTTCTCATTTAGTAGCAATGCATGCCCTATGAGACAAATCGAAATTTAGAATTGGATGGATATCAAGGTCGAGGAGCACCATTCAAAATACTTGGGCATCTTTAATTTTGTAGGAAAGCCAAAAACAAGTGTTAACATTTATCCAAGAGCAAGTTTAAAAAAAAACCAAAAGATTAGAAATAAAAGTATGTATTGCATGTCTAGAAGGAAATACATAAAGTCAACCATCCAAGCAAGTTCAAGATGTAAGATTAAATGCTTCAAGCTCCCTATCACTTTATACCAAAACCTTGAAACTTTGATGGGAAATTCTAGGTGAAATAGTCATAAGAGGGAAAAGGAAACTACATTTGCTTAGGTGGTCGATGTTATGTGAAGCAAAATCCAATGGAGGGCTTGGTTTTCGATCCTTAGAGGCTTTCAACCTTGCACTCTTGACAAAGACATATTGGTAAAATAGGTTCCACTATGCATTGATTCCCCGAGTAGTGGAGGCAAGGTAGTTTCCTAGAACGAACCTGCATCATGCAAGACTTAGTTAAATACCTATACTTGGCAAAGTGTCTCTACAATCGTTTAGATACTTAAGGAGGATCTATGGAGGATTGGTAAGGGAAACTCGGTGGCCATATGTAAAGATGAAAGACTCCCTAATCAAGAGTATTTTAAAGTGTGGAGGCCAACCACAAAACTCAAACTAAATGCAACAGTCATAAAGTTAATCTTACATGATTAGTGAAGGTGGAATCAAGAGATTTTCATCTATTTCTAAGTTGAGCAAATATGTCTATTTCCACTCTCCCAACATGATTGTGACGATCAATTCTATTAGGTAAGACAATAGATGGAAATTACTTAGTCAAATTGACCTATCAATGGTTAAAAGACTTGATGAGAGTAAATAAGGGACACACTTTAGGCTCACACAACAATAAGCTACACTTGAAAGGTTTTTGGAAGATCAAGGCACCATCGCTTAAGAACTTTTGTATGCATAATGAACTCTCAACAAAGACAAACCTTGCTAAACATTGTATACCTATACTTAATTTGTGTCCAAGATGTTTATAGAATGAAGAACCCACTCCACATACTCTTAAAGATTGTAGTAGCATGTAGACTCTTTGGTTTGTATAACCTTTGGACTTGAGGAATAAAGGAACAGAGAGTATGGCTTTGTGTGTACTTTCTGTCTAATGATCCTTGATATCTAGCTGAGGAAGAACACAGTATATTTTCTAAAATGGTATTAAACCCCAAAAGAAGTCTTAGTGGACTCACTAAAATTACTGGATCAAAACCAAAAGGCACAAATGACATCTCACAAGACCCCCATTCGATATCCGGATAGAAAGAAATCAATAATAGCAAATGGAGACCACCTCTTAAAGACAAGTATAATTTAAATATAATGCCTTGTATGTACAAATTTTAGGTTATGTGGAACCCTCAAATTATATCCAATTTTATTAATTTTGTGAAAGTAAATAAAAACTAAGTCGAGAATGACTCACCTCTTATTCACTTTCTTTTTATGCGTTATGGACCCAAATCAAGTTCTTTTCACAATTACCTTCTTACCCCGATGGGTAAGGGTTGGTTCTTGCGCTACAAAATTTCTAGCTAAAAGAGGAAAACTTACACACTTGAATTGAAATGTGAGCTCAAAAAGGGGTTCCTATTTCTATTGGTCTCAGATCTTAATTGGGTTTGGGTCTCTAAATGGGACTTGAGTTAAATGGATATGAATCTAAGTGGGTATGAATCTATAATAGATATGAATCTAAAATGGATATGAATCTCTAAATGGATATCGGTTGGTAAAATAGATGTGGACCTATGAATGGATATGACTAGAATCAACATTAATAAAATGATTTCCTAATTAACAATTATGTAATAAATAGAATATTCAACTAATAAAAAAATGTTAAGATGCAAAAAACTACGATTTTTGGTATCTTTTCTTGTTCTTGTTTGTGCTCCTAAGGTATTCTTGGTAGATTCTCCTTACCTTTTCTTCTTGTAAGTTGAGTTCTTGTTAGTAAAAAAACTCTTTTGTTGCTCCTTTGACTCTAGATGATCTTCTCTTGATCTCTGGCTTGTCGCTACTCTTGGTTTGTTCATAATTCAAGTTGTTTAGGTGTGAGTTGACTTCTTATTGGGTTTCACTATGTTCTCTTCTCTCTTTTTCTATCTTCATGATTTGATTCTCAAGTTGGGTTTGTTTGAGTTGATTATTTAGAAACTCTAGCTCGGCCTCGTAGTCTCGAGGTGAAGCCTTAAGTGAATGGACTCTAGAATGGCTAGGCTTAGGTTGAAGAGATTGATTGTTAGAAGAAGCAGCATCCTCTATGAGTTCATGATCTATGGGCTTTTTGGATTCGAGACTATTGTGAGACATGAACAAAACCTTGGCCTTGGAAAGGGTTTGATATGGTTGTAAAGACATGATGTTTTTTTTTTTTTTAGATCTAGCAAGTCTAGAAAGAATATACACATAATTGTGAGTGTGTGTAGAAGTACGTAAGTTCTTACTGTAGGTGCACCTTGTGTGGAGTGTGGAAAACGTAGATGCTCATTATCAAACAAGCACTAAAATAAAAACTCTAAAACTAGTCAACAATTTTGATTTGACCTTTGAGTTCCATTGGGCCTACCAAAAGAGAATTGTGTATAAATTTTAGGTTTTGCAAAACCCTCGGTTTGTATCCAATCTTTTAATTTTATGAAAGTAACTTAAAAACTAGGTTGAGAATGACTCACTTCTTATTCACTTTTTTTTATACATTGTCGACCCAAATCAAGTTCTTTTCACAGTTACCTTCTTATTTCGATGGACAAGGGTTAGTTCTTATGCTATAAAATTTTCAGCTAATAAAGAGAAAATACCTACACACTTTAATTGTAATATGAGCACAAAAAGGGGTTCCTATTTTTATTGGTTTCGAGTTTTAATTGGGTTTGGGTCTCTAAATGGGGCTTGAGTTAAATGGATATGGGTCTTTAAAATGGATGTGGACCTATGAATGGATATGACTAGAATCAACCCTAAGAAAATGATGCCCTAATTAACAATTATGTAATAAATGGACAATGCAACTAATAAAAAAGTAAGAAATAAATCCCAATTCGCAGAAACTCCTAATTCGTAAGAAATCCTAATTTGCAGAAAATCCTCATTTGCAGAAGATTCGGATTTGTGAAAATCATGATGTAATAAAATCATGATTTATAGTGTGCATAAATTTTAAATAATTATTTTTATAAAATCAAATGTGTACAAATTTTTTTAGAAAAGCTTATGCAAAGGGGTTCAAAAATGGGATCTTGAGCATGCATGAATTAAATCTAATATGCAAAATAATGCTAACCTAACCAAGAATTAAACTATGTGATAATACAACTAAAAAATAAAAATGGAAGATGATTAAAAAGAGATCAACTAAGACTTATGATAATGTAGGTATATAATGCTTATGCTAAATGACTAAGGCTTGAATATAGGTGAAAAGGAATCCAAAGGAAACTACATAAATTTAATTAGAAAACAGAAATGAATAAACTAAAAGATGTAACTCATGAGGTTGGCTAGCAAAGGGTCGGCCAACCCTTGGGTGTTGATGGCCTGCCAATGGTCACACACCACAATAAGAGTGAGAACTCAAATTCTTATTCCTTTTTTCCTTTTCCTTACACCATATTCAATGATGAGGACCACCCTATTTATAGGTTTCCTTAAGGTACCTTAAAAAAAAAAACTGGTGCATCATTTTTCACTTTGAGAAAGTATAAAAACAAAAAACAAGAGCTGGAATTTTTGTTATTTGTATGGATTGTGCTTCCTTATTTAGCTTGTTACTATAAACGACAAGTAAAAAAAATGGGAAACTGTCGGCTACCCCTTTCTTGTTTGATTCAGCTTTTGTTTATATCATTATACATTACATATATAACTATGTATATTATATAGATTGATAAATATACATAGATATTATACCGAATCCTATACACATGTACACACACACACACACACACACACACATATATATATATATATATATGTATTTTATGTAAACATGTATTATATTATATATATAGATTAGTTTTTCAATTATTACATATTTATGTATTATATTCCTATACATGTGTATGCATATATATAACATATATGTAATATGTATGCATGGCTTTCCGTAATAGCTGAAAACAATTTAGACACTTCTATTTTTGTTGGAATTCTCTTCAAGGATAAACTCTTTCGAATAAAACAAGAGGATGCCACAACTTTTTCTTTCCATTATTCTCTTTTTTGAACATGTTCTTGGATCAATAACCTCATTTGATTTTGATTCATTGGAAAGCGGACCTGGACCATATGATCCAAGATCCATAGTCATTTCATCTGTTTTAAAATTTAAAACTTTAAAACCAGCTTTTTTAGCTAAAACATATTTTTCTTAAGAAAAATTTTGAGTGTTTACACCTTGATTCAAAGAGAGGATGCATATGCAAGGCTTGTTATTGGAGAAACGATGGGTTTCAACCTAGCAGCAGAGACTTGAAGTTATACCCACTATGTTGTTATTTGTCGAGGCTCTGGAGACCAACTTTCGAATATTCCTAATTTGATCTTCGATATGTTGGTAGAGAGTGACTGTCTCAAGATGATTTTTAAACTCACCAAAAGATAATTCTACAACAATTATGTGGGATTGGTTGTGGATGAATGTCTGTATCAAGATCAATTACTAGCCTTTGAATACTATTAATCTAAATAGGAAAACTTCATATTAGTACCTTGTGATTTATCGAAAATCTACTCTTGTACAATTAATGTACCTTTTATAACTTAAGACATCTAAGTATAAAAAATTCATCACTTCAATATCTTGACCTTGATGCCATTAGTGAACACCTAACATGGCAAATGGAAGCGCATGTCTGCTATCAAGCGAGAATGCTTACACGGCATATGTCTTGCCTTCTCATTATATAATAAGCATCTTGTTTGGATATTGAATCTTGATTAATTTGGATCCAAACAAAATAAAAATATATTAGAAATAATTGCAAATGAAAAGTGTTAGGGTTTGATAAATAGTGAAGATTATTCATCGGTATTCACTTCCAACGAAGTCTCCATACATTCTCCATTATAGAGGTAACAATGCATACTGCTTAAAAACACGGTTATAATAGCAACTAATGATATTCAAGGAATGGTTTTGCTGGCAGCAGACTTGATCTTGTTTGTAGATGTTAACATACTTCATTAATTCTTTTTTAGATGTAACTTGTTTGTACTTGCAATGACATGAAACAAGGTAAAAGCAACCATTTGAATGATGCAGTTTAGTCAGATGAAATATTCCATCATGTATCCTATGAAGAATTCCAAAGAACTCAAACTGTATCTGATGCAACTGTCAATTGGATTATCTACCGTTTTACCTAATCAGCGCTCTCATGAGGGCTCGATATTGGACCATGTTAATCCTTTGGCATACCTAAATCTTCTACATATTAAGTTCACGGCCTCTGCTTCTGCAATGTCTATTTCTCCCTTCTAACATGTTCATTTAACAAAGTATACCTAATTATTTATAGCTTATTTCTTGTGGGCAAGCTAGGTTTAGGCAGACACCTATCAGATAGATATGCATCATTGCCATAACCTTCAATGAGATGGCAAATTTGTATTGATCCCTTAGCCAGAGCTTTGTGATGTTTTCATCACAGTTTAAATTCAAAAAACCTCAGAGAAGTGAACCATGGGCTACTAGATAATAATATTTGAGACTTAAAGAAGTGTTTACTGAAAATAGTAGCAAGAAAAGAATTTAGCTGAACCTAAAAACAAAGTAGCAAGTAGAAAATGGGAAACACAACAATGACAACCTCTCCAAAGCAGCTTCATTTTGTGACAAGCTCAACTCTCAAGCAATAAAAAGACAAACGGTAGTTTGTTACAAACACGCAAAACACCTTCTACTCTATTAAGAACAAAAGCGGCAACCTAGTATGAACAAGGAAATATAGCTTCTCTTTTGCCGGACTTCGATCCTCACTAACCCTAAAAAGTAGTGGATTTTTCCCATCACGACTTTCTGCTGGTTTAGAGAAAAAGAATCGATCGATATAATATGGTCCGAACCCGTCGGTGACGGGTGAAAACACACTAGTATCTGTGCGCATACGAGAGAGAACATGTGAGAGAGAAGATATTAGGAATTTTTAGGAAGAAAGAAGTTTGAATCTTATTCTCTTTTCGATATCCAAAATTGATGTAAATCACCTTTCTCAGTTGATGCGATTTTTTAAGTCAGAAGCTTGCAAGCGCTTTTGTTTGTCACGTCTCATAAACTTGTGTGTTCCGGAGGTCGAAGCCCAACACACGCATGTACCCTCAGGGAGTCGAACTTCTCACGGCCGTTGAGGTAATAAAGCAGATTTTGAGTAAGAGGGTACTTCAGCAGGAAAAAAAAAGTGGTATCGATTAATGAAGGGACCTTTCACGTATCTCGTTTTCTTCCAAACGCTGGTAAATTCCCTCCCAGAAAAGGTGATTCCCGCGAGTCGCAACGACGCTTCTGCCCGCCGCTCTTCGCCTTATCAGCTAATCTTACTCGGGGACAAAATAATCACGACCACCATCGTCTTCTCTTCTCTGTTATCCACGGAGGGCAAGGTGTGAGTTTAATGGCGGTTTTTCCTATGTTGGTACTTAATTAGAAAAAACTCCAGATTTAGGATCTTATGGTTTATCGAGAATCTACTTTGTTATCTTGAACTTCACTACCTATAACTTGAATGACTTAAGTTTGAAAGACTCATCACTTTAATACCTCGACTCTGACATCATTAGTGATCGTCTAACATGGAAGATGGGAGTGCATGCTTGTCAGTGGCTTAACAACCACATCAAGTAGATAGTAGAATCGCGATTCATTTTAGAACCGATATCCAAAAGATCCAAGATCCAAGATCCCCTTCTCTCTTGCTCATCATCTTCCACCTGTGGCACAATCTTTTGCTTTCTTTCTCCCTCTCCCTCTGTCTATCACTCTCTCTGTCTGTCCATCTTCTTCTCTCACTCCTGCTCTCTCTCTCTCTTTGTCTCTGTCTTTATCCCTTTGTCTCTCCCTCTTTTAGTCAACAATAGCACACCAACCACACTATAGATGGAATCTCTCTAAGATCCATGCATGCATGATTTGCTCTCGTCCTTGTACATGCTATGTTTGTAGTAAAGATCGAAAAATTATGATCTACAAACCCAAAAGCCTGAAAATCATTTATATGAGGTCACACATTACTCATTTAGTTGTTTTTATGATTAACAACAACCTTAGTGAAATCCAACAAAAAATATACAAGTTTGTATTTTCATGCATTTTTTACAAATTGTAAACACCCAAAAAATTTTAAATAATTTTTTTCATCTTTTAGGAATTTGGTTATTTTTGGTAGCTTTGGGTTTTTAAATAAAAATACATCAAATAAACTCATTTTGGTATCAAAATTTTCTAGCAACCTCAAAATGATGATATATTGCATCTCTTTTGAAGAAAAATCAAATTTGAACAAAATTTTATAAAAATAACTATTTTGCCCTCAAGACCAAATTGGTAGGATTTTGCCTTTTTAAATGATTGCCTTCAAAGAAAGGATGATTTTAAATAATTATTTTTATATAAACAAGTGAAAATAAGAACATTGGGAATCAAACCCAAAAATGTTTGCAAATTTATATATTTATAAAATTCCAAAACCCTTGAAATTCATAAACAAGTTAAAATCAAACCAGACATCAGAAATTCGCCCGGTTGAGAATGTTCTCATTCCAAGACCTAATATCCAGGGTTAAAGTGGTTCAATACCTTACACACGTGGAAGCGGTTAAAGTGGTTCGATACCCTACACCGATGAAAAGGGTTAAATGGTCAAGGTGGTTATAGATTGACTCACGGAGCAAAAGTAGGTCACCCTTGCAAACAAAAACTAGGAATGAAACTTAGTGCTTTTCCAAAATAATATTTGAAAATTTCATTAAATTTGATGTTTTCAAATATAAAATATTTTTTTTATAAAGTATTTGAAACTTGTCATATATAAAACTCGGACCGTAAGGAGGCAAATTCCCTGGAAAGAGGAGATGGCATGAACAAAAAAGACAACGACCAAGCACCTACCAATTTCAGTGTTGTTGAGCAAGGTAACCTGTCATTTTTAGTTTAAGGTATTAGAAAGGAAAGTTGACATTCAAAAAAGGAAAGTAAACGTTCAAGAAGGAAAGTCGGTGTCCAAAAAGGAAGGTCGGCATAAAAAAAAAAGGTCATCATTCAAGGAAGAAAATCAACGTTCAAGGAAGGAAACCGGCTCAATTTGGTAAGCTGTGATGCTCGATTTGGCAAGCCACCAAAACAAAAAAAGAAACCTTACTAATCTCGACGTGGGTGAGTTATATAACTTACCATAGGAGGCCATGGTCCACAGTTTGGTAAGTTACCAAACCAACTTACCATATTCATTGGCTCGTTGTTCCCTGCAAGATTAAGCAATGGCCACTTACCATATTCATTGGCTGGCCGTTCCCTACAAGATTAAGCAATGGCTACTTACCATATCATATGCCAGTTGGTCCCAGCAAATGTAAGAAAGTGACTAATCAAGCCTAGACAGCAATAAGGCTTAGCCACTTACTAAGCCCATGTCTTAGCTGAATCCAACGAAACCACATACTTTTCCAGCACTTCTGGTCAGTTAGAGGATGCAATTGACACAAATGGGACTGTTTCCAATGACGAAGAATCTAATTGTAGTGCATCTTCATCTCCACTCGACAAAGAAGTTGCGTCTAACTTTTCTGCTTTCGATGCAAAGAAAGTTGATGTTGAAGCAGGAAGGAAGCCAGTTTATACAATCGTGAGAATTCCCAAGCCAATTGAAAATTGCATGAAAGAGCAGATAAGACAAGCACAAATACCATTGGAGGAGCTAACTAAAAAAAGGGACATGATAAATGGGTTGGTACAAAAAAAGCAGGTAGCTCGACAGGAAATCATAGAAAGATTACAAGTGACAAGGTCCACTTTAAAAGTTGCTAAATATGCAGAACTAGCCAAAAGGTAGCAATTGGACTCCATGCAATCCATAACGAACAGAATGAAGACTGCAACTTCGGTTGAAGAACATGAATGAGATGTCCAATAGAAACACAAATGACAAAGCAAATTTTTTGGTGAAGTTAATTCAAAAGATCCTGCTTCATCTGCTCCACCTTCGGAATTAACGTGGAATTCAACTTCTCCTCGAGCCCATCTTAAATTGTCATCCCATCTACCTAAGGCCCAACCTATCACTTGGCTAAACCCACTTGAATGGACACGTTTTTGGCTGAACCTACTTGCCAAAAGACAACCAAATGATTGATTTGGAAGGCTATGTACAACACTTCACTTGCCTTAAACGAATGGGACAGATTTTGGCAAGAATGACCAGCATTCACTTATCAAAATATAACCATTTTTAATAAGGCAACTTGCCTTACAAAAATTTACAACAAAGAGGCATCCCTTGGCCTATAAAAGGGGCCTCAAAGGTATAGCAAACCATCAATCCAAGTTCCATCCACATATCAATCTGAGTTCAACAAACCATTCAGCAAGAGGGAGAGAAAGAGAGGGAGAGAAAGAGAGAAAGAGAGAGAGGGAGAGAAAGAGAGAGAGGGAGAGAAAGGAAGAAGGTTGCTGCCCGTCGCCAACCATCAGTTGCAGACCATCCTCAACCTTCTATCACAGGTCCTTTCTTTCTTCAATCATATCCTTTTTCAGCAAATCTTATGGAGTTGTAATTAAGGAGGTTAAGTCTCTATGAAGATGTATTGATCAAGGTTCATATGTTGCCCCATCTTTCTTTCTTTTGTACGTTATTCATTATACACTTTAAAGTTGATTTTTTCTGCTCCATGACACAATGTGAGATTATAAACCTCTTAATCTCCCCATGTTCACGCAATAATTAGGATTTAGTTTGTTGTTTTATAGCTGTAGATTTGATTTTAATTCGGATTAAAACACAAGCACAATTCTGAAAATCTAAAACCTGTTTTTCTGCACTCTGCATACATTTGGTAAATAATTTATCTTTTATTATTACTTGATCCAAATATGTCAAAATTTTGCATGTCTGATCTAGACATACGTATGCACTTATGATAAAATTTTCGAGAATTTTGAGATTTTAAACATCATTAATAAAATCAGAAAAGTTTTATAAAAATTCGAATATATTTTAAAAACCAGAAGTTCCTATGACATAGGTTGGGTTATTCCTGAATATCTTTGTTCACAATGAACCAATTTGATTGAAAATAGTCTAATTGGAAACTTAAGTCCATAGCTTTCCAACAAGACCAATTTCATAGAAATCGGAGGTCTGAGCATAAAAATAGAGTAGTTTTTCTAAACCTCTAATTTTCTGATACAAATTTGTTCCGAATGTCTCAATGAGGTCTGTTTCTAGATTTAATTCAAGAATCTACAGCATATAAAATAAAAATAAAAATATTTTGTGAATCTATGCATGAAAGTCTGTCCTCTGTAAAGTTTTCATAATTTTTGGAAACTCAAAAATATTTCAAAAAACTCATAAACAAGCCTCTGAAAACAGAACCAATTTCTATTTTTTTTAAGACTTGAAATATTTCTAAGTCAAGAATCAAAATCATGATTTTATCAAGCTTTTGAAATTGGAATTTTGTTTTTGAAAACTTACCGGATCTCGAATAATTTTCAGAGTGTCTAAGCTGACCCTTGAGTATCGGTTTAAGAAGGCTTACGTCGACAAAAGTTCACTTGTCTACAATCACTATAAGAAGTCAGAAAATCAATCTTTGCTAGTTTGAGCATACTAGCTGGTAACACACAACATAGTTTGGGAATTTAATTTCACATCTTCACATAGGTTTATATAAATCAAGCTGTCAAATGTTTGATATGATATCCCATGGATTGATGGTTTTTACTTTAATACATTATATTTTGTTATCAAGTTAGTAACTTGTGGTCTTGTAGTACATTAGTTTGTTTCCTATGATGTTCTTATCCTATTGTTGGCTAGAAGTAAAACGAAGAAGACATTGTGTATTTGTTGGGAGGGTTACAAACATGAAAAAATATTGAAAAGATTGTCAAAGCTAAATAAGTACAAAGAATATGTGTATTGTTCATTTCAATATGAACACAATGCAAAGATTGTATTTAGAAGATTCATTGAAGAAAATTTATGGTGTAAATTGTTTTTGTATAAGTTTGAACCAAATGCCAAAGCTTAAAGGATATCAAATTATTCAAGTGTTGGGTAATAATCAAACACCATTTTTTTCAATGACGGAACAATAATCAAAAACATTTGTTGGGAGGTTTATACCTTATTATGTTTACCTCAAAATACTAATTAATGGTATCTTTGTATGTTTCTATTGTAGAAATATAGGTATATAATATGGGTTGCATACGTAAAAAGCAACATCGATTCTCATGTGGGTTAAATTGAGGACATTTAGATCACATCCAACTCTATCGAAGATCACAAGTATAAAAGATGTCATGAACTTGAGATGGAACTTTAGAAAATAAAGGATCATGACCTTGTAATTAAGAAATATATGGGTGTATTAATTGTGATGAAAAAATTAAATATTGTTGATTGTATCCTGTATAGTGCGAAAGACATTTTGTTCACATCTTTTGTGATACCACTAATGTGCCCTATGACTAACCTACCAACATTTTAATGTCCCATATAATCTGTGAGCATTCACTTATAACACCGCCTGATCTGCAAGCATTTCACTTATTACACCAATGAGCATTTTACTTGTCACACCTATAGTATATTTCACATAACATTCGATCAAATAACAATATACAAAACCATACCATATAACCTGTAATATATATATATATAATAGTTCTATGTAACCTACAACTATTTTATATAACATCATAAGTACATGCCATCATTTCATAGGATATACAAGCATTTCATTCTATTTACTTTAGTATTTCAAAAAAAGTATCCTATGAATACATATAACCTAAGACATATATAATACATTCCACATAAATTGTAACCATTTCACATAACATTGAACCTGTAGGCATTCATGAATAACATTGTATGAGAACATAATACATACCACTAAAACTACTGAAATATTATAAATAACATCATACAAAAATATAATATGTTGCACATAACCTACTGATATTTCATAAATAACATCATAAATAATGTTACTAATCCAAGCAAACCATGATTATACTATAATATAGTAATGATTTGATACACTTTATTCGGCCATTATAAGCCAACCAAACAAAAAATCACAACTTCCATAGTAGCTACTGCAAATCTCTTTGTGTTGAGCTAGCTTCTCCCTTTTCTCCTCCTCTAGAGTTGATGCCTCTCTCCTTACCTATAAATGATTAGAGAGCGATTGATGTTACTCGTGTAGTGGATGTCTGTGATGAAATATTTTCTGGAAGTGAACAACTACGACTAATCTTTGACCTCTTGGTCCTTCACTGCCATAAACCTATAAAATACAATATAAGAAAGAATATCATGAGCATAATTATATAAAAAACTAGTAGAAAAGGTTGTAATAATGTAAATATAAACCAAAACCTCCAAACAAGAGGAAGATACATTCCCTTGTGGCTTCTCGATCAACCTCATTCTCTCATAACAACCAAAACAACACCCTAAAATCCGAAAGTCTACATCAATCTTAATGGTTGATGTAACATAAAGGTTATGACCCTGCATAACAAATGAATGAAAATGAATATCTATGTAAAATGAAGTGAAAAGGTAATGCGACTTTATATGTTAAAGAAGAAGAAAAAAGACCACTGCATAATACCTTACCTTACATGATGAAAGTAAATACTACTTACTGCATTGAACAAAGAAAATGAGAAAAAGTCAAGTATATAGGTAAGGAAAAATCAAAGAGAAAGAGAGTTGACAAAAAGCATACAAATATGCGATATTTGGTGCAGGTAAAAAAGGAAATATGAGAAACATGTAAAAAGAAAACAAGAAAAGGAGATGAAGAAAAGAAATGACAAAGGTCACACAAAAATATGGAAAAGAAGAGAAAAACATGAAATCAAATACCCAAATACAATAATACATGGTCTATGTGTGAGACTTCACCTTACCCACAGATTTTGAATCTAATTTTTGATGCTACAGTCAGTGGAGAAGTCCCTCACTTACCTTAAAGCGAAGGGATTGCCGATGCAAGATACCACACCTATGCGCATGATCAAGATAGAGAAGTAAAGAACTTGAGGATTATTGAGAAAAGAATGCGATAATGGATTGTTTATCTGATATATATTGGATATACATGAAATTATAGATATTGGATCTGAAATAAATTACGATCCTACTATTTGGTTGACATGGATATTGAGTCAGTGACTGACAAGTGGTATTGTTTGGCATGTTGGACAGTTACTAACAATATCAAGCTAGGAGTACTAAAGTGATTGAGTTTTTCAAACTTAAGTTCTTTAATTTATAGGAAGAGTCAAGTTCATGATATCAAAATGGATTTTGAGTAAATAACAAGGCACTAATATCAAGTTTTCCGTAAGTATGAAATGTAGAGTGAAACATGGAAAAGAGCAAAACTCACCTGTACAATCCTTCCAATCAGTCCTCCCAAAACCTGTGGAACAATGCAGAGGAGTTTAAGAAAGCCACTTGTTTTCAAAGTTGTCTTGCACGAGGCATAAAAAAATTGAAGCGTTGGAGAGCCAATAAGGAAGGATTGTCTAGGGAAAAGATAAAGTAGTAAGCTATTTATAGTATATGATAATCAAGCTTAACAGTCTCAAACATTGTGAAGACACAAATACGAGACGCTGTAGAATGACCACTCGTACTCTTAAAATTATAAAATTAGTAATTACAAAAATGATCGTAATTAAAGGAATTGTTAAACACTTGCAGCAGCAGCAAAGAAAGCACAAACAAAACAAACAAAAGCATAAACAAAAAATATGAAATGGAACAAATATACCACCAATAGGGTATCATTTATGGCGTCAATTATGTGATTAAAAATAAAAGTCCGCTCTGACTCATAGGCATGCCAAAGCAAAAGGCATATGAAAGTTATGCAAGTTGCGACTGGTTTCACATTTTTCAATCCCAAGTCTTCCTTAATGCACCTCAGTATGAACTCATGATTTCCCTGGAAAAGACTTAGCATCTCATATTTTAAAATTATAAAAAAAAACTCTCATTTTCTTACAATATTTACTTGAAAAACAGGATGCCAGGTGCCTCTTGATAGTCACTCTTACTCATCGCTCTCATAGAGTATTAGGAACAACCTTAACGATACGTGAAGGAGGAGGTGATTCTTACAAAAGTGATAAGTCAAAAGCAATGAGTATATCCTTGCAACCTATCACCGTACGGTATAGATCAATAAGTTGTGGGCAAACAATTATAGAATCGAGTTAATCACCAAATGACATGAAGGTACGCTATGGAAGATAAAAATAAACAAAAAGGATAGTGTAATTATACATAAATAAATATCAATGTTCAATATTCCGTCAAAGAAACAGAAAAGTAGACAAACATATAGAACAATGGCGAAGCCATTAGATAGTGGGTTCCAACTAGTTGGGATAAGCTTGAAACAGGACAAGCACATGGATAGAATGCAGCAATGCACAAGAGAGTTCAAGTATGAAGAAATAACCTCTGGAAAAGATTTTGTAAGAACAAAAGTAACTCTTTGCTGCTAGGAGAAATGCTCAATGCTTTCTCCCGTAAAATGCGGTTCTCATCTTCGAGGTTTGGGACAACTTCAACAAGAAGAAACCAAAACATAACAGGACAGAACATTGTATGTACAAGTGAAGGGTTAATCTTGGAGAATGCAATTAGCATGGAACATGAAAACCATTATAATAGCACAATGGAATAAGTTTGGCAAACCTAAAAATTTCTTCCATAGTTATTTTGGTATATAAATATATCAATTTCTTCAATCGTTCACCTCTAAGTCAACTTCCAAGAAAGTTTCGGTAAAGAAAAAGATGTTATGATCATATAAAATTTATGAGACAGAAAGGATAAAGACATGACCCATGAAACTAGTGGTGGTAGCACATGGTAACTTGCTTTATATAATCATCAAACACAAAATAATCTGGCGAGTACATGCTCCTGATAAACCAAACATCAAATAGTAAATAGAATAAGATGTAAAATATGATTGACAATTCACAGCTCCAAGCATATTTTCATGGTTCACACTTCTATACCAAACAAGAAAGAATGAGCTCAGTAATAGATCAACTAGAGTCATAAGAAGTGATGGCCTAGTAAGTATTTCAATCGACCCATTGAATTAAACAAGGTGGCTAAGAGCATGGAGCTCAGCTCAAATAAAGCATGTCAACCTCATAATAACATTGCTAGAAATATCATAAAATAACCAACACAAAAATAATATGTTGGAGTTGAGCACTTGTAGATGGCATGCTTCTTGAATGGTCAGTACTTGGGAGATCGAATTTAACACTCAAAAAAGAAAGTTAGGATAACACGATTCTTCGAGGTGTGATAAATACTAACCTTTAGATTTATTTGTCACCACCATTATCAAATAACCAAATTTAATGGACCTTGAAAATACCTTCAAGATACAACAAAGTCTCTCGGTTCATCTTGTACGATCGCAACTGAGTCATAGACAAACCGGCAAAGCAAAGATGATGATGTTGCAAATCTAATTAGAGCTACCATAGGATTTAAGTAAGAAAGAACTCACGTAATGAGAGAAAATGTTTGATAAATCTTACTTACAATACCATTATATATATACATGGTGAAGATGTAACTCATGATATGATACTAATGAGCTTAATTGCCACTCAAGAACGTGACTCTTAATGTCATAGCATAGATGCTCAAGAGTTAATGTCACTTCCTATGCTATAATAAGCATAAATCACTGAAGTGGATCTTAATGCCAAAATATGACTGAAAAATACTCAAGAGTTACAGTCACTTCATATGTTACTAATGAACACAATCAACACTCAAGTAAGTGGCTCTTAATTGTAACTGAAAATACTAATGAGTTACAATTACTACATCTACTATTAATGAGCACAACTATCACTTAAGTAAGTGGCTCTTAATGCTACAATATGATTAAAAAATGCTCATGAGTTACAAACACTATATGTGCTACCAATGAACATAATTATCACTTAATAAGTAGCTACTAATGTCATAACATGGTTGCACTCATATCATTCACCAAGTATAATTTAGTATTTCGAAAATCACCTCACAATAGGTAGACATGAGACCAAGCCACCTTATTTAGGAGCAAGATGTGGGTATATCAATAAGTTCACGAGCCTTTAGAAACTTCTGTGAGAATTTGTAATAAGATCACAAGTTCAACATGTTTCTTGAATGTTAAAGGTTTTTGAAAATAAGGAAGTCCTTGTGTGAGCTTTTCAAACTTTTTCCAACCGATCGTTGAATGGAGGAAAATTGTTGAATGTATATTCGCTGTTTGATACCAATGATATTGCTTTTGTGAGGCATTGAATCCTTCGGAGTGTTCCATACCACAACATGTGCCAACAAAAGCATAAATCAGGTTGAATATGAATTTTGCAAGGCATAGCATAATCGTTGGAGCTTTATCTTTGTCGTCATTTTGTCATTTTCTTGAGTTTTTTTAAGTGGCTTCTTTGAATTTCATTATTGAGCTTTCTTAGTATTTGCTATTAGGATGGCTCATGGAGAAAAAAAGCATATACAAATTTCTCTATCAAGGTCAGTACAACAACAACAACAAACTAAGCCTTTTTCCCATAGACGGGGTCGGCTACATGGATTCTTTGTTTCCACAGATCCCTATCGTGTGCCATGTTAGCAGTTAACTCACAATAAGCTAGATCATTCTTTATTGTTTCTTTCGAACACTTTTGTGGTCATCGTCTAGCTCTTTTAATACTTTCCAAATTTAGTTTTTCATACCTTCTTATAGGTTCTTCTTTTCATCTTCTTTCTATATGTCCAAACCATCTTAAACGATATTCTCTCATTTTATCCTCTATTGGTGCCACTCCTAATTTGTTTCTAATAACCTCATTATGTATATGGCCTTTTCTTGTTTTACCACTCATCCATCTCAACATCTTCATTTATGTCACAGACATCTTTTGTACATGTTGATGATTAACTGCCCAACACTCAGAACCATAAAGCATGGCAGGCCTAATTGCTGCTCTATAATATTTACCTTATAACTTTAATGATATCTTCTTATCACAAAGAATACCTGATACTCCTCTCTATTTTAACCAACCAGCATTAATTCTATGCATAACATCTCCATCAATTCTTCCATCACTTTGAAAAATTGACTCTAGGTATTTAAAACTTTCTTTTTGGGGGATACAATGTGTGCCAATTTTAATTTCTATGTCCTCTGAGGTAAACAAATGATCAAACTTACATTCCATATATTCTGTCTTTGTTCTACTAAGTCGGAGGCCTTTGCTTTTTAATGTTTCTTTCCATAGTTCCAATTTTCTATTAACTTTTTCCTTAGATTCCTCTACTAATAAATACAATGTCATCTGCAAATAACATATACCAAGGTACTTCATCTTGAATATGCTTTGTTAACTCATCAATCACCATTATAAATAAGTATAGACTTAAAGTTGATCCTTGATGTAACCCAATATTAACTTCAAAGAAGTCTATCATTCCTTCATGAGTCCTCACACATGTTTTTGTACCATCATACATGTCTCTTATAAGGTTAATGTATGTCAATGGGATACCTCTTTTTTCTAAAGTTCTTCAAAGAACCTCCCTTGGTACTCTATCATAAGCTTTTTCTAGATCAATAAATATCATGTAAAGGTCTTTCTTTTTTGCTCTAAAATATTCCATAAGATGTCTCAAAAGGTGAATCGCTTCAACAGTAGATCTGCCTAGCATGAATCCAAATTGGTTCTCTGTTGTACTTGATACTTGTCTTAACCTATGTTCGATAATTCTTTCCCACAATTTCATAGTATGGCTCGTTAACTTGATACCTCGATAATTCGCACAATTTTGAATGTCTCTCTTGTTCTTATATATGGGTATAAGTGTAGTTGCTCTCTATTCCTCGGGCATCTTTTGGTTTTTTCATATTTCATTAAATAGTCTTGTGAGCTAAGTGATTCCTATTTCTCTTAGTATTTTTCAAACTTCTATAGGAATATTATCTGGTCCTACCGAATTACTACCCTTCATATGTTTAAGAGTCTCTTTGACTTCATTCTTTTGAATACGTCGATAGAAATTGTGGTTTATATACTTTTCTGATTTGGCTAACTCTCCTAAGTTAATACTAACATCTTTATTTTCATTAAAAAGCTTATAAAAATAGTTTTTCCATCTATTTCTTATATCATCATTTGCCACTAGAATTTTTTCATCCTTCCTTCTTTCTTTTATAAGAAAGCAAATAAGGAAGCGAAAAAGGCCGTGAGTGAAGCAAAAGCTAAAATTTGAGAGGATTTATATAAAAAACTCAACTCAAAAGAGGGTGAAAGAGATATCACCTAGCTATCCCAAAAATATCAAGGTCAGTACTAAACAAATTTTTGCTTTCCTGTGGCATCATGTTATTTACCTGTTTGTTGACACACGTTATATGATCTAGCTGTTTGGTTCATTGACAACACAAGGAGAATATTTTTGGAATCTTCATCAAAAACCGTTTCTTGGAAAAATCTGTAGTTGGATAGGTTCTTGGATTATCTGCATATGAACTGTTGGTAGTAATTGATGAGTCTAACACTTTCTTTTTTACTTTCGTGTACGTTTATGAGCATAACCAACGTGCAACAAGTCCAGCAAAATTTAAAGGAAGAACTCCCGAAGAGAAAAAGAAAAAGAAAGGCTTAAGTATAAATCAATGTGCGTACCATAATAACAGCGACGGAAATACCTCTGCAGCAAGGACACATAAATACCTAATCACAAGTTATAACAACATAAGCTTAAGATCCCCAGTGAGATCCCCAAGTTCCTCTGCAAAGGATACTACTTCTGAGTAGAATTACAGTAAATAAATCTCATATGCATGTATGTAGCATTCAATTCTTTATGTTAAGTTCTCTAATGTACATAAAGCCATAACAAGAAGTTAATGGTCATTCATTACTTTATGGTACCCAAATGATGTATGTCATAACAAGAAACAACTATATGTACATGGAGCCATTAGCAAATTGCTGAGCTAGCATTGAGCTCCAGGAAAGCTATAATAAAAAAGATATGAAACAACATAGCATATATAAAGAAAGGAATATAGCAAATTATGATGGACCAAGCAGAAAATCATAAAAGAGTATCTTATTATGGACACGAAACACATAATAATCTTAATAAGATTAAGTAGTTCTGTGACAATCAGTAAATATTCTAATATGTGCTTCCTGCTAGTTTTTAGGCCATACCATTTTCGGATCGATTGAACAAGAAACACATCTTTGTGATAAGGATATTACCGAACGTACGCAAGTAAAGTACCTGGAGTTAAATTATTTGCTTCATAGTAAATATAACGAAAAGAAACCTCTAGAGTAAACCACAAACAAAAGATCAACAAAATTTCAAATTAAGAGTGTATATATTACTAACAAGCATATGGTTAGGATTCAATGAAGAAATTGAGCCAACTGGGCAATAATTTCATGCTTATGGATTACTGTTTCGGGACATCATCCAAATGGGCAACTGAGCCACTATTCTATAATAAAAAGAACTATCTCGAGTTCTAAACTACTAAAATGGATGACGACACTACTATGATATATGTAGTCATGAAACCCATATTAAAGTTCCTCAGAAACAAGTATGAGTTCAAACTTATGGTAAGAAATGATAGAAATATTCAGTTAAACATAACTTGAATTCATATATAAAGTATGCCCTAAACCGAGTGCAAACGTAAGAAGAGTAGAAATGCTCACGGTTCATTAGGTTTTGTTGTCATCAAGAATGGCAAATCAACTCCTATGGTACTTGCAGGAACTCTTTGGTGTGAGTTAGATGTGATGCAGGGTGTGCCACCAAACTCTGACCCTCGTTCTTAATGGAGAGTATAGATAAGGCTTAATTAATGGAAGTGAGTTCTTGAGAATCCGATTGAGCATATCCATGTTATAGTCGATATCACACTTTCAGGCAAGGAAAAATGACAGAATGGGGCAGGCAAGCATAGCATTATCATGTTGAAGGCAACTTCGAGATATTTGTAAGCTAAGTTATATCTACTCCTAGGGAAAATAGGAAAGAGCTACACATAAAATGAATTGTAGTATTGTAGATGTGAATTTTTATTCTGAAGTCTATGTAGCGACTTGAAATTAAATTCACAGACTACGTCATGTGTGTGAGCATGCCAACTAGTTTACTCAAACTAGTAAAGTTGATTTTCCGACTTTGTGTAACGATTGTGGATAAGTAAGTTCTTTTCGACGTAGGCCTTCTTGAACTGATGCTCAAGGGTCAGCCTAGACGCTTTGAAAACTGTTTGAGATTCGGTGAATTTCCAAAACCAAATTTCAAATCCCAAAACTTGATACAAATCGTGATTTTACTTCCTAACTCAAAAATATTCTCAGTGTTGAAAAGCATAACTTGTTTATGTTTCCAAAGACTTATTTACTGATTTTTTTATACAACTTTTAAATCTCTAAAAATTCTCAAAATTTTAGAGAAGATAGAACTTTATATACAAATGTAGAAACCATTTTTTTTTAATTTTATATTCTATATATTTATTCAATTAAATCCAAAAATACACCCTGTAGACACCCAAAAATTTTTTCAAAATAATTTGATCTTTTAGAAATTTTGCCTTTTCAAGAAAAAATGCGGTTTTGAGTTTTTTAAGGGTTTTTAAATAAAGACACCTTAAATGAACTCATTTTTTTACCAAAATTTTGTGGCAACCTCAAAATAAATGTAAATAGCATCTCTCTCAAAAAAATCCCAATTTTGACAAAGAGCGAAAAAAATGATTGCTTTGCCCTTAAGCCCAAATTAGCAGCATTTTGCTTGTTCAAATGATTTCATCTAAAGAAAGGATGGTTTCAAACAATTTTCTTCAAAGAAATAAATAGAAAAGAGACATTGGGAACAAAACCCAAAAATGTTTGCTAAACGTCAAATTTACCAAAAATCTTTGAAATTCAAATCAAATTCAAATCAGGCCTCAAAAACTCGCCCGACTGAGGATTGTCCTACTCTAGAACCCTACACCCATCAAAGGGTTAAAGTGGTTTAAAATCCTATACCCAACAAAGGGTTAAAGTGATTGAAACGGTAAAAGACTAACTCACGGGGCGAAAGCTGGTCGCTCGTGTAAAAAAACACTAAGAAGGGAACTTAATTATTTTGAAAAGAAAAGAATATTTGAAGATTTTGATAAAACTTAATGTTTTCAAATAAATTTCAAAATGCAATGGTTTTAAATAATAAAAAAGGAAATATTTGAAACCATAAATGAAAAGGGATGAAGCCCAAGTCAAACAAGGATAAAAACAAATCAGGGTGGGAGCGAAGATCAAGGCGATAATTGAGTCAATCCTGCATCAAGCTATGAAGATCAAAACTTGGAGCCAACTAAGCGAAAGCTTCACCAATCATAGGCCAGAGCTGCCCCAAGACGAACTTGGCTGGGCCATATCAAGGTGCATCCAACCGACCACCATATAAGTCCAACCGAGCCCACTTGGTAGAGTAAACCTCTTTTGCCGGATAAACCCACAACCATGCTTGACCACACCACCTTGGCTTGAGTTTGACAAAGTCACCTTGACAAACCTTAGCCCAAAACCCCTTTGCCAACCTTGATTGAGCCACCTTGGTTTTGCTTGACTTAACCATGACCTTAACTAGCATGGCCGAACCTACTTGGGTTGAATTGAATCAAGGGGCCACGTCAAAGTTGGCTGGACTCACCTTGGCTTAACCATGCACCTAGCCCATGCACGTGAAGGAGCTAGGGATGATACCTTGGCTAATTGTGACTCACTTGGCTCAAAGAGCACACCTAGTCGGACCATGCCAAATCAAAGCAAAGGACCACACCTTGCCTAGCCGAGCTCACCTTGAAGCAATGGGATGCACCTTGACTAAGCAAGCTCACCTTGGCTAGACCGAAATGGGCCACATCAAGGCTAGATGGACTCATCAAAGGGGGACCACAAAAGGGCCATGTGAACCAGCCCAAAATCCGGATCAAGACTTGGGCTAGGAAGGCTCTAGCAACCCCTCTCTTGGCCTATAAATAGAGGACTTGAGGGTTGTTTCCAAGTTGGAAGGGGCATTAAAGGAGGATCTTAGGGCCTAGGAGAGAGAGAGTAGGTGATGTAAAGAGAGAGAGAAAGAGAGAAAAAAGAGAGAGTGAGAGAAGAAGTAGAGAAGGGAGAGGAATTGTAAGTGTAGTTCTTCCTCTTTGCTGATCTTAAACCTTTCTTCCTCTTATTCAATTCAAAAGGGGTTGTATTAATAGATTTTTAGTCTCCTCCAATGTTGTAATAGAGTAGAAATGATGCTCGTTTCATTCCTTTTACATTTATGCATTCTACTTGTTTGATTTCATGTTTCTCTACCTCTCTATATTCTATATCCTCTTATATCTCCTAATCTCCTCTATGCTTAAGCTATAAATATATTTAATTCATTTTCCTTCAGTCATTTACTTTGAATTAACTGTGATTAGATTTTAATTTCGGATGAATGCATTCACATATGCTTTAGAAACTGAAATTCTGTTTTCAGCATCCTGCATACATCTGTTGTTGTATTTTTTATTTTCGAACCTCTTCTCCAAATGATCTGAAATTTGGAACACCGAATATTCATACATAAGCCACTCATAATAAAATTTTCAAGAATTTTAAGGCCTTGTAGCATCATAAATAAAATAGAGGAAGATCAGACAAATCCTAAGTGAAGACTGTCTTGTATGGATTTCCTATAACAAAGTTTAGGTAATCTTCCCATAACTTTATCTGAAGTGAGCCAAATCGAGTGAAACTAGTTTTATTGGAAATCTGACATCCATATCTTTTCAACAAGATTACATTCATAGAAATCGGAGCTCTATGCACCGAAATACAGAGGTTTCTTTAGACCTTCTTTAGACCTTTGTATTTCTGTAACAGAACGGTTTGAAAAGCCTGAGTAGAGGCATTTCTCAGATTTAATTTTGTAAAATCACATTACGTAAGAACAAAATAAATCTTAGAATCTCCACTTTCTACTCTATATGCTGTAAAATTTTTATGAATTTTGGAGATCTCTAAGCTATTAAAAAAATTTAGAAATAAGCTTTAAAAACAAAACCAGTTTCTGTTTTTTAGAACTTGAAAATTTTTCATTCTCTAGAACAAGTGCACGACTTGTTCGATTAAAATTGTCTTTTAAGTGAATTTTAAAAATACACACCCTGATCAAAATTAATCCTCAAAGTGTCTAGGCTGACCCTTGAGTGCCGGTTCAAGAAGGCCTAAGACGAAAAGATCTCGCTTCTCCATAATCGCCTGATTAGAAGTCAGAAATACAACTTTGCTAGTTTAAGTGAAACTAGCTGGCTTGCTCGCACAAAAATGAAGTAGATTGAGAAATTTATTTCAAGTCTCTATATAAACTTTGGAGTAAAATCTTCACATCTACACACCCTACTCAGATTTTCGAGACTGACCTATACTAGAAGATTAGATGTTTAGGAAAATGACCATATCTTTATGTTCAAATCTCTAATTTCTATGAAATTGATCTTGTTGGAAAGCTATGGATTTTAGATTTCCAATGAAACCTCTTTTAAATAAAAATGGTTCACTGTATACAAAGATATGAGATTTTTACCCAACCTTTATTGTAGGAACTTCTTGTTTTAGAGAACCTGTTCCGGTTTTATTTGATATTTTTTTATTTCATTCACAATGTTGAACAATCCTAAAATTCTTGAAAATTTTATGGATAACGTGTTTGTGTGTTTAGGTTAGATGTGCACAATTTTAGAAAATTCAGAATAAGGGGTGAAGAGATAAAATTCATTTACCAGACATATACAGAGTGAATAAAATAGATTTTCAGATTTCCAGAATATGTACGTGTTTTCATCTAAATTAAAAATTAATCTATAGTAATTCAAAATAAATAAAATTATAACTATAACATGGGCATAGAGGGGATTGAGAGGTATGTGATCTTGTAATATACGTCAGAGTAGAAAAGATAAAAAATCAAACTCATAATAGATAATCGATGAATGAAAAAGAGACGGGCAACATATGATCGATAATTAATACATCATAATGAAGACATGAGCTCCTTAATTACAACCCCATTAATCTTAATGAAAGAAGAGATAATAATTAAAAAAAATAACAGAAGAGTGGACCTGTGGTGGAAGATGGTGGCCAACAGCGATTGGCGGCGGCGAAACCCTTTTCCTTCTTCTTTCTCTCTTCCTCTCTCTCTCTTTCTCTCTTTCTCTCCCTCTTGCTGCACGACTTAGGTAGATGGCTTGATCTATTGATTGATCCTTTAGGCCCCTTTTATAGGCAAAGGGTTTGCAACCCCCTTTAGGCCCCTTTTATAGGCAAAGGGTTGCCTTTTTGTGTTAGCTCTTTTTAAGTCAACCTCCCCATGTAATGTGACAAGTTACCATGCTCAGAATTGCTGGATTCGGCTGAGCATTGGAGTTGTTGGATGGCTTACCAAATTGAGCCAAAGCTTCAATTTTCTGCACTTGTTGAATTCAGTCCAAGCTACTGACTTTCCATCATTGTTGTCCACCTACCGAAGTCAGGTGAGGCTTAAGAAAGCAGGTTGCTGTCCACTTTACTGAGCATAGGCATCATTCCACATTACAGCAACAACTGTGGTGTTGAAGTTCAATCATGTAGTGCGTATAATTAAAAAAAATCAAGTTGGTTGATAGTTATAACAATATGGGTTGCTAATGTAGCTTGTTTCTTCACCCAGGGAATACATTATTCGATGGCCATTTATGTATTCAACGAAGCCAAAATATATTGCTTGGATATCTGATCCAGGGACATAGCCATTGCCCATTTGAGTGTTAGTGTAGTGACCTTCCAAACTGGCCTGTCTGTAGTCTCCACTTGCTAAAGTCGTCCAACTTGGGAAAGGCAAGTTGTTGAATTGGTCGAACTTGGAATGGTAAGTGGATGCTGTTGTCCACTTGTTGAGGTAGGCTAGCTAAGAAAGGTAAGTGGATGACATCGGCTGAAGGTGGGAACGGTAAGTGCTTGCCCACTTGTTGAAGTCGGAATGGTAAGTGGTTCCCATTTGCTGAAGTCGGTGGCTGGCTGCTGTGAAAGGTATGTGGATGTTGCTTAGAGAACTTACCAACTCGGGCTGCTTTGTGATGCTGTTGTCCATGTTGAGGTCGACTAGGATTTGGTAAGAAAGATGCTGGAGCTGGCTAGACTTTCCATGTTGAGGTCGGCTACAACCTTGGTAAGATGCCGACTACTTACTAAATTCAGACACCATGTTGGGAAAAGGCAGGTTTTCTTGCTTAATTGCTAGATTCGGCCAACATTTGGTGCTTTGGTGACTTACCAAATGGTGTATCAAGGTTGCCAAATTGTACCAAGGTTGCCTTAATCCTTCCATGTTGAAATTGGTAAGGCTTGGTAAGTTACCAAATGCATACCAAGGCCACTTATGGCAAGTCATATGATTCATCTATACCGAGATTGATAAGTTATCTCTTGGTGCTTGCCAAATCGAACATCACAACTTGCCAAATCAAACATCACAGCTTGCCAAATCGAGCATCACTTTCCTTTCTCTTGGATGACATTGACTTTCCTATCTTGAACGCCAACTTTTCTTCCTTGAATGCCAACTTTCTTTTTTGGACACTGCCTTCCTTTCTAATACTTGGAACAAAAAATGACAGATTACTTTGCCCAACAATGCCAAAATTGATAGGTGCTTAGTCGTTTGCCTTTTTGGTTTATACAATCTCTTCTTTCTAGGGAATTTGCCTCCTTCCGGTTCGAGTTTCATATATGGAAGGTATGGTTTCAAATACTTTCTTTAAAACCATTTCTATATTCAAAAACATCAAATTTAATGAAATCTTTAAATATTATTTTTGAAAAGCACTAAGTTTTATTCCCAGTTTTTGTTAGCATAGATGACCTATTTTCGCACCATGAGTTAGTCTTTAACCACCTTGACCATTTAACCCTTTTCATGGGTGTAGGTGTAGATATGAAAATTTTACTCCAAAGCCTATGTAGAGACTTGAAATAAATTTTCAAGCTACTTAGTTTGCGCGAGCGTGCTAGCTAGTTTCACTTAAACTAGTAAAGTTATATTTCTGACTTTATTGAGTGATTGTGGAGAAGAAGGATCTTTTCGTCTTAGACCTTCTTGAACCGGCACTCAAGGGTCAGCCTAGATGCTTTGAGGATCAATTTGAGCAGGGAGCTAGTTTCACTTAAACTAGCAAAGTTATATTTCTGACTTCATGGAGTGATTATGGAGAAGCGGGATCTTTTCGTCTTAGACCTTCTTGAACCGGTACTCAAGGGTCAACCTAGATGCTTTGAGGATAAATTTGAGCAAGGTGTGTATTTTCAAAATTCACTTTAGAGCCAATTTGAATTAAAGAAGTCATGCACTTGGTCTATAGAATGAAACGTTTCAAGTTCTCAAAAAAACGAAACTAATTATGTTTTCAGAGCTTGTTTCTGAATTTTTTTAAATAGCTTAGAGATCTCTAAAATTAATGAAAATTTTATAGTAAGTAGAGAAGAATGTGAAGATCCTAAGACTTTTTATTTTATTTTTATGTGTTGTTTATTGTATACAATTAAATCCGAGAAATGCCTTTGTTCAGGTATTTCAGAACATTCTGTTATACAAATATAGAGGTCTAAAGAAACCTCTGTATTTCGGTGCACAAAGCTCCGATTTCTATGAATTTAGTCTTTTTGGAAAGTTATGGATGCCAGATTTCTAATGAGACTAGTTTCAATAGATTTGACTCATTTTAGACAAAGTTATAGGAAGATTACCCAACCTCTATTATGAGAAATCCAGACTGGATAGACTTGACTCTGAATTTGTCCGATTTTGCTCTATTTTATTTATGATGCTACACTATCCTAAAATTCTTGTAAATTTTATTTTATGTGGGCTTGTGTAAGAAGATTAGGTGTTCAAAATTTTAGATCATTCAGAGTAGAGGTCCGAAAATGCAAAATGCAAAATCAACTATATGAGGGATGCAGAAAACAAAGTTTCAGTTTCTAAGGCATACGTGAATGCATTCATCCAAAATTACAAGCAAATCACAGCTAATTCAAAGTAAATGACTGAAGTACAATAAATGAAAATATGTTTATAGCTTAAGCATAGAGAGGATTCGGAGATATAAGAGGATATAACTAATAGAGAGGTAGAGAAATATGAAATCAAACAAGTAGAATGCGTAAATGTAAAAGGAATGAAACGGGCAACATTTCTATTCTATTACATCATGGGGGAGACTAATGCTCCATTAATACAACCCCTTTTGAATTGAATAAGAAGAAGAAGAGATTTGGATCAACAAAGAGGAAGAATCAAACTTACAATTCCTCCAATGAACCATGGCTTCAAGGAAGGGGATGATTCCCTTCTCTCCTTCTTCTCTCACTCTCTCTTTCTTTCTCTCTTTCTCCTCTCTCTCTCTCTCTCTCTCTCTCTTTATAGCACTCCTTCTCTCTCCTAGACTCTCTAAGCTCCTCCTTTTATGCTGGAAACAACCCCCCAAGGCCTCTATTTATAGGCCAAGGGTGAGGCTCCTAGAGCTTTCCATGATATGGATTGAGTAGCTTCTTGGCCCAAGCTTGATCCAAGCCCCATGGCCAGCTCACATGGCCTTCACGTGGGCCTTGTGTTGCTCCCCTTTTGGGTCATGGGTCAACCAAGGTGGGCTTGGTCTAGGGAATTTAGCTAGACAAGGCCAAGGTGGTTCGACCAAGGTAGTTCGGGTCACGGTTAGCCAAAGGGTTGCGATCAAGATCAAGGTGATTTGGTCAAGTTTAGCCAAGGTAGTTTGATCAAGGTCATTTAATTAAGCAAGGCCAAAGGGGGTTTGATCAAGTCATATTCAGCCAAAGGAGTTTGGTCAACTAGGTTAGCCAATGGGTCAAGGTTAGCCAAGAGGGTTTGCTTAATTAAAGTAGGTTCGGTCAACCGGGTGCAGTCTGGTGTGGCAGGCGGGGTTCTGTTTTGGGGCAACCTCTGATGTCGCCTTTGATGGAGCCGTGCCTTGACTTGGTTTGTGCCTTGGGTTTTCCCTTGGTCCATGGCCCGATCTTTGTGAACCCTTGCATTAGTTTGAATCGACTTGTTAATCCTTTGGGTGTGACTCAAGTCTTAGTCTTTAGTCTTAGGCTCTTGACTCGGCCTAACCCCTCTTAGCTTCTCCTTTCCTAGCCCATTCAAGCCTAAGTCCTTCACCTTAATCCACCTGAACTGAAGTCTTTCTTTTGACGGTTTGATCATGACTTTTATCTGTTCCTTGTTTCACTCTTCTGCTAGGTCAAGCCTTGAATCTTCGGCAATGCTTTTGCTCTATGCTGCATTTCCTCATCCTCTCTTTTTAAAAACTTGATTTCAAAATTTAAGATCCTTTTTGTTTTGAATTTTTAAACATTTAAGATCCTTTTTGGTTTTTATAAAAATTTGCAAGGTGTATTCAAATGAGGAATTTTGAAAACAAACTTATTGTTTTGAAAATTCAGAAGGAGGCTGGGCTATATTTCGAAAACATTTTGGGTGTTTATAGATGCCCCTCTTTGGCATTAATCCAAATTTATTTAGATAATGGCAAGGAAGAAAACACCCCTTTGCTTTTTCTTCCCAACTTTTGACTTGAGAGTATGAATCTTTCCTTTATTTTAAAGCATCCATTTTCTAGGATTTTTGTGAAGGAGGGGATCTTAGCCGAAGGGGACTTATACTTAAGCAAAGCACTAGTCCTACGATGATCATGCACAACTTGCCTTTTGATGGATGTATGCATGCATGGGATGTAAAATGTAATGTGTGTTGAGAGACTTACTCATGAGATGTATGAGCTTGAGGAGAAGCCTATGAAGGTCGGCGGCCACAAGTGAAACAATCCCATATTGTTTCTTTTGAAGTTTCGGGTTTTTAAAATTTCTTTTTCAAACGGAAACTCCTTTTCAGTTTCTATAAAAAGGATTTCCAATTTCTCATATTTCCCCTCATTTAGGTTTCAATACCCACCACTTAGCAGAGGTTTTGTAGGAAATTTCGGATGACATTTCAAAATTCAATTTCCCACACAACAAAGTCTAATTCTCAAACAAGATAAAATCCAAATAAGTAGGTGTAGACATGATTTTTTATTTCAAAATCTATAAAGATTTGAAAAGAAATTCTTGAGACTACGTCGTGTGTGCGAGCATGCCAAATCTCGACTTGTTTGGAGCAGTAGATAATTACAGAGAAATCTGTGATCAGACGTGTGCAGAGTGTAGTTTGAAAATTTCAGATTTTCAAAAAAACGTGTGCATGTTCTAGCATTGATTTAAACAAACCTATAGCTATAAAACAACAGTCTAAATCCTAAGGATCACGTGAACATGAGGAGATAAAGAGTTTCATGATCTTAAGTTGTGCTATGGAGTCGAAAGAACCAATATGAAAGTGTATAACAAAGACCACATGAAAGAAAGATGGGGGTAGTCTGTGAATTTGAATAAATACATCTTCATGGAGACTTAAGCTCCTTAATTACAAGCCCATAAAAATTAATGAGAAAGGAGATAATTATGAGATTAGTAAGAGAGAATAGGCGTATGGCGGAAGCTGGAAGACGGTCTGCAACTGGTGGTTGGCGGCGGGCAGCAACCTTCTTCCTCTCTTCCTCCTCTCCCTCTCTCTTTCTCTCCCTCTCTTTCTTTCTCTCTTTCTCTCCCTCTTTCTCTCTTTCTCTCCCTCTTTCTCTCTCTCTTGTTGAACTCAGATTGATCAAACTCGGATTGATGGTTTTCAGCACCTTTGAGGCCTCTTTTATAGGCCAAAGGATGCCTCTTTGCTGCAAATTTTCTTAAGGTAAGTTGCCTTAGTGAAAATTGCTGCATTTTGGCAAGTGAATGCTGGCCATTCTTGCCAAAAACTACTCTCATGGATAAGGTAAGTGAAGTGCTGGCCGTTCTTGCAAAAAACATGCTTCGTCTGATATGGTAAGTGCAGTTGCTTATTTAATGAAGCTTGAGAAGGTAAGTTGCCTAATCCTTTGATGCTGAACTCCAAAACTGATAAATTAACTCTTAGTGGCTTACCAAATTAAACATCACTACTTGCCAAATCGAGCATTACACCTAGCCAAATCGAGAATCACTTTCCTTTTGCGTGGATGACGCCGACTTTCCTTTCTAGACGTCGACCTTCCATTTTGGACGTCGACTTTCCTTCTTGAACGTCGACTTTCCGTTCTGGGTGTTGATTTTCCTTCTTAACGTCGACTTTCCTTTCTTGAACATCGACTTTCCTTTTTTTGACATTGACCTTCGTTTCTTGATGCTGACTTTTCTTCTTCAACATCGACTTTCCTTCTTGAATGTCGACTTTCCTTTTTTGAATGTCGACTTTCATTTCTAATACCTAAAACTAAAAATGGCAGGTTACCTTGCCCAACAACGCCAAAATTGGTAGGTGCTCGATCGTTGCCTTTTTCTGTTCATGCCATTCGGGGAATTTGCCTCCTTCTGGTTCGAATTTATATATGGCAGGTTTCAAACACTTTATAAAAAAAACATTTTATATTTGAAAATATCGAATTTAATGACATCTTCAAATATTATTTTGAAAAAACACTGGGTTTCATTCCTAGTTTTGTTTGCAAAGGTGACCTACTATTGTTTCGTGAGTTAGTCTATAACCACCTTGACCATTTAACCTTTCTCATAGGTGTGGGGTATCGAACCACTTTAACCACGTGTAAGGTGTTGAACCACTTTAACCCTGGGTATCAGGTCTTAGAATGAGACCCTTCTCAATCGGACGAATTTCTGAGGTCTAGTTTGATTTAATTTATTTTTAAATATCAGGGTTTTTGGAATTTCATAAATTTATAATTTGTAAACATTTTGGGTTTGATTCCCAATGTTACCTTTTTCATTTGTTTATATAAAAAGAATTGTTTGAAATTATCCTTTCTTTGAAGGCAATCACTTAAAAAGGTAAAATCCTATCGATATAGTCTTGAGGGGAAAATCATTATTTTTATAAAATTTTGTCCAAATTCGATTTTTTTTTGAAAGGGAAGAAACATTCCATCATTTTGAGACTGCTATAAAATTTTGATACCACAGCGAGCTCATTTGATGCATTTTATTTAAAAACCCAAAGTTGCAAAAAGTAGTCAATTTTCTAAAAGGTAAAAATATTTATTTAAAAAAAAAATTGGGTGTTTATAGTAGGTCCTATTCCTACTCTGGGATTTTAATAGAAAATCTTTTTCCATTGGGATAAGTTGTAGGGGATTTGAGAAAGAGTTATCACGCCCCCTTCTGAAGCGTCCCGTGGTTTAAGAAAAAAAAAATTGAAAATTGCTATTTTTTCTTAGGTTTGGCTTTTCTTTTTTTTTTTTTCTTTCAAAAGGAAGACATCTATTTTAGAGGTTTTTATTTTCTCTTTTCCTTTTGGAAGACTTATATATTGGAGGTTTTTGTTTTCTTCCTTTCTTTTGATTTTGGAAGACCTCTATATTGGAGGTTTTGGTTTTCTTCCTTTTCTTTTGATTTTGGAAGACCTCTATATTGGAGGTTTTTATTTTTTTCATTCTTCTTTTGATTTTGTCAATTTTTCTTCTTGAACGAGCGCTCAAGGGTTAGCTAGACGCTTTGACGATTAATTTGAGTTGGGTGTGTATTTCCAAAATTTACTTTATATCTAATTTGAATAAAAAAAAGTCGTGCACTTGGTCTAGGAAATGAAAACTTTTCAAGTTCTGAAAAACAGAGACTGGTTATGTTTTGAGAGATTGTTTCCAGATTTTTTTGAATAACTTAGAGATCTCCAAAATTCTTGAAACTTTTACAGTATGCAGAACAAAATGTGCAGATCCTAAGATTTTTTTATTTTGTTTTTATGTTCTGTTATTTTACAAAATTAAATCCGAGAAATGCCTCTACTTAGGTGTTTCAGAACGTTCTGTTATAGAAATACAGAGGTCTAAAGAAACTTCTATATTTTGGTGTAAAAAGCTCCGATTTTTATGAATTTAGTCTTGTTGGAATATGAATGTCATCTTTCCAATGAGACTAGTTTCAATAGATTTGGCTCACAGCATACAAAGTTATAAGAAGATTACCCAACCTTTATTGTAGGAAACCCAGGGTAGACAAACTTGACTCTAAATTTGTCCGATCTTACTCTATTTTATTTATAATGCTACACAATCCTAAAATTCTTGAAAAGTTTATTATACGTGGGCTTATATGTGAAGATTCAGTATTCCAAATTTCAGATCATTCATAGCAGAAGTTTAGAAATGAAAAATACAATATCAGACATATGCATGATGCTGAAAATAGAGTTTCAGTTTCTAAAGCATACGTGAATGCATTCATCCAAAAGTAAAAGCAAATCACAGCTAATTCAAAGTAAGTGACTGAAGGGAAATGAATGAAAATATATTTATAGCTTAAGCATGGAGGGGATTAGGAGATATAAGAGGATATAGCATATAGAGAGGTAGAGAAACTTAAAATCAAACAAGTAGAATGCATAATTGTAAAATGAATGAAACAGGCAGCATTTCTACTCTATTACATCATGGGGGGAGATTAATGCTCAATTAATACAACCCCTTTTGAATTAAATAAGAAGAAGGGATTTAAATCAGCAAAGAGGAAGAATCAAACTTACAATTCCTCCAATGAACCACGGCTGAAGCAAGGGGACGATTCCCTTCTCCTCTTCTTCTTTCATTCTCTCTTTCTCTTTCTCTTTCTCTTTTTACAGCACTCACTCTCTCTCCTAAACTCTCTAAGCTCCTCCTTCAATGCTGAAAACAACCCCCCTAAGGCCTCTATTTATAGGCTAAGGGGGGGATCCTAGAGGCTTCCACGATGTGGATCGGGTGGATGTCTCTTGGCCCAAGCTTGATCCAAGCCCCATAGCTAGCTCACATGGCCTTCACGTGGGCCTTGTGCTGGTCCCCCTTTGGGTCATGGGTCAACCAAGGTGGGCTTGGTCTAGGGAATTTAGCTAGGCAAGGCCAAGGCAGTTCGGCCAAGATGGTTCGGCCAAGGTAGTTCGGGTCACAGTTAGCTGAAGGGTTTCGATCAAGATATGAGTAATTAATTAAAGGGAGGATGGATTGGCCATGGTGGGTTCGTTCGGCCAGGTGCACTTGGGCATTGTCAGCCGAACTTGGTGTAAACCGTTGGCTCGATGATGCGATCTTGGTTTTCTTGCATTGGCTGAATTGTGGCTCACCTTTGTATGTCATGATCAACCCACCATTTGCTTGGTTCCATTTGAGCTTCAATTGACTTACATTTAAACTTGATATCGAACCTCCTTTGTCCCACTTTAGTCGTGATCTGCTTATGCTCTTCTTGGCCATTCGGTTTGAACTTGAAGCTTTGAATGATCTCTAACTTTTATTTAGATCCACCTTCCACATTCGAGCGAAGTGCCCTTCTTCATAGAGCTTTGCCTAGATGAGTCCCATTGGTCCAATCAAGGTATGTGAGCTACCAAGGTAGGCTTGGTCGTGGTAGTCCTACTTTGTTCGGGTCTGCATAGGCTCATTCCTTGCTGGATGTGAGTTCAACCTAACCGTCGCCTTGATCTTCGCTGATTCTTCAATGGGGATGATTCGCCTTTATCCTTACTGGACCTAGCTTTTAGCTTTTTTATATTTCAAAATGTGATTTCCTAACTTCAATTTTGAAAACATTTGATTTCGAAATCTTTGTTTTAAAGATTTTGTGAAATTTAAGTCAGAGAAAAATAAGGCTATTTTCAAAATTTTGAGAGCATGCTTTTCAAATTTTTAGGGTGTTTATAGATGCCCCTCTTTGACATTATTCCAAATTTATTTGGATAATGACAAAGAAGAAAACCCTTTTCAATTTCCTTCCCAACTTTTGACTCGAGAGTATGGATCTTTCCTTTATTTTAAAGTATCCATTCCTTCGATTTTCGTGAAGGAGGGAATCTTAGCCAAAAGGAGACTTGACAAAACCCTATTCCTAGGATGATCATGCATAACTGACCTTTTGATGCATGCATGGTGTGTGATGTAAATGGAGTGAAGCGTTTAGAGACTCACTTATGAGATGCATGAGTTTGAGAAGCCTATGAAGGCCGGCTGCCCCAAGTGAGATAATACCATATTATTTCTTTTGATGTTTCAAGTTTTCAAAATTTCTATTCAAATGAGAACTCCTTTTAATTTCTATAAAAAAGGATTTTCAATTTCTCACATTTCTCCTCATTCGGGTTTCAATACCCACTACTTAGCAGAGGTTTTGTAGGAAATTTTGGATGGCATTTCAAAATTCAATTTCCCACACAACAAAGTCTAATTCTCAAACAAAATGAAGTCCAAATAAGTAGGTCCTATTCCTACTCTGGGATTTCATTGGAGAACCTTTTTCTATTGGGATAAGCTTGTAGGGAATTTGGGGAAAGAGTTATCACGGTCCCTTCTGAAGCATCCTGTGGTTTAAGGCCAAGAGATGGAAAATTGCTCTTTTTGAGCTTTGGCTTTTCTTTTTTTTCAAAGGGAAGATCTCTATTTTGAAGGTTTTTGTTTTCCTTTTTCTTTTTGGAAGACGTCTATATTAGAGGTTTTTGTTTTCTTCCTTTTCTTTTAATTTTGGAAGACCTCTATATTGAAGGTTTTTGTTTTATTCCTTTTTCTTTTGATTTTGCCAATTTTCCTTTCTGGAGAGAAATGAAATGGGGAAAACTCATCCCTTTGGATACTCGATTCAGCCAGAACATCCCATTTTCTAATAGCATCTACCATTTGAAAATATTTTGCTATTTTGAACTAGGCCTCATTTTGTAAGCCAAAGATTTTTGAAATGTTACCAAATGATTTTGAAAACTCCTCTTTTCATAAAGCATCAATTCCCTCATTTAGGATCATATAATCCATTTTTATCCTTCTTTCCAGAAGTTCAAAGGAGACCTATTTTAAAATCTTTTCGAAAGAATTTAACGTAGACTCTATACATAATATTTTTTCAAGTATTGGATATTTATAGGGTCTACTAAATTTCTTCCCTCAACATCAAATAACCTATATGCATTATTTTTGGTCGTCCCCCTCACAACATAGGGACCATCCCACTTGGGCCGCCACTTACCAAGTGGATGAGGGTCACGATGGTGGATGATTTTGAAGACAAGGTCTCCCACTTTGAAGTGGTGAGCCTTCATATGCTTTTTGTAATGTTGCACTATCCTTTGCCGGTATGCATGTGCATGATCCATGGCAAGGAGCCTCTTTTCATCAAGTAGGTCAAGCTTAGCCATCCTAGCTTGTTGTAGGGTCTCTATAGGTAAATCGAGTGCAAGTGATGTACGAAATGAATGTAATTTGGTATGAATGGGAAATATGACATTTGTACCATAAACCAACTCAAATGGTGTGGCATTTGTGGGTATACGGATGGAAGTCCTATAAGCCCATAAGGCTTCATCTAACTTCTCATGCCATGTCCTACCATTCTCTAAAGTTTTCTCAATGATGCTTATGAGAGTTTTGTTTGTGGCTTCGGTTTGGCCATTGCCTTGAGGGTAGTAGGGCGATGAAAAGTGTTGAATAATGCCATAGATATTACATAACTTTTCCATCTTCTCATTTTTAAATAGGGTGCCATTATCTGACACTAGGTCTCTTAGAACTCCAAACCGAGCTAAGATATTTTTCTTAATGAATGCCACTACATGTTGTCCTTGGACATTAGCCAAGGAGGTAGCTTCAACCCATTTAGAAAAATATTTGGTGGCTCCTAAGATGAACCTATGTCCATTTGATGTAGTTGGTGAGATTGGTCCTATGATGTCAAATGCCCACATGGTGAAGGGCCATGGACTCACGATAGAATGAAAGGTGGATGATGGAATATGAATGGCATTTCCATGCACTTGACATTGATGACACTTCCTAACATGATCATGACAATCTTGCTTCAAAGTGGACCAAAAATAACCCGCTCTAAGTATTTTCATGGCCATCATATTTGCATTGACATGACCCTCACATTCCCCATCGTGGAACTCATGCATAATAGTCCCAACCTCATCAAGATCGACACATTTCAATAAGATGTCGGTAAAACTCTTTTTGTAAAGAACCCCTCCCAAAATCACATATTGGGTTGAAATCTTTCGAATAAAAGCTTTATCTTTAAAGGAAGCAAATTCGGAAAATCCTCTATTTTCTAAAAAGTTTTTATTGTCTTGAAACCAAGGTTTTTTCATTGGATTTTGGTCATTTTGGCAAATATCTAAATCATGGGGTGGATGGAGTGGGCAAATGTAGCATCTTTAGGGATCGAGTGCCCGTGGTAGGGTCGATCCTTAGAGAAGACCCTAAAGAGGAGAGGGCATCGGCTATGGTGTTGTCCTCTCTACCTATGTGAGTGAGTGTGCATGATTTGAAAGAATCGACCAACTGGGTGGCCAATTTGTGGTATGGAATGAGTTTTTCATTTTTGACTTGCCAAATTTTTGAAACATGGTTTATAACAAGCATAGAATCTCCAAAGACTTCAATACATGATGCCCCTAGATTTTTCAAAAGTTTTAGGCCTTGTATGAGTGCTTCATATTCAGCCATATTATTTGAATATGAAAAATCTAGTCGAAATGCTATTGGGATTTCTCCTTTCTCGGGGGATATGAGAATCTCGGGGGATATGAGAATGATTCTCTTGCCTGCCCCTTGTTGATTCTTTGCCCCATCAAAGTACATTTTCCATATTTGATCTTCATTACAACAATTTGATAAAACATGATTTTGAAATTCATTTGCAAAGATGCCTTCATCGGGCATTTCATCAAGTATGGGATATTCAAGGGGTAATTCAGCCACATGATGGGCTAAGGTTTGTCCCTTAATAGAGGTTTGGTGATGGAATTTCAGATCACACTCTATTAAGAGGAGCTGCCATTTACCTAGCCTACCTGTTATGATAGGTTTTTCAAAGAGGTGCTTGATTGGGTCAAGTTTAGACACTATCTAAATTTCATGGTCCAGGAAATAATGTCTAAACTTTTGGCAAGCGCACACCAAGGCCAAGCACGGTTTCTTCATGGCTTGATAATTTCTTTCATATGCCAATAGAGTTTTCAAAATGTAGTAAATAACATACTCCTTAAGACTATCATCCTCATATTGAGCAAGTAAAGAACCCAATGCATTTGCATGAATGAAAATATAAAGCAATAAAGGTTTTCCTTGCTTTAGAGGTTTTAAAATCAAAGGATTTACCAAATATGTTTTCAATCTTTCAAAAGCTCTTTGGCAATCGGAACCCCACTCAAATTTAACCCCTTTTCTCAAAAACCTATTGAAAGGTTCACATCTTGTTGGTAAGTTGGAGATGAATCTCCTAATTGCTTGGAGTTGACCTTGGAGGCTTCGGATTTGACTCAAGTTGGAGGGTGGAGGCATATCTATGATGACTCGACACTTAGTGGGGTTGACCTCTATGCCCCTTTGGCTAACCATGAACCCTAAGAGTTTTCCCGATTCAACTCCAAAAACACATTTTTGAGGGTTTATAAATCTTTCTAAAACCTTCTGCAAAGATTTTATGTGTGTGCATCGGGTTTTTTATTTTATCAAAAGATCATCCACATATACTTCCAAGGGCTCATGGATTTGATCATAGAAAATAGTAGTCATGGCTCTTTGGTATGTGACACCGATATTTTTCAAACCAAAAGGCATAATCGTGTAACAGTATGTGCCCCAAGGTATAGTAAAAGCAGTTTTTGCCTGATCTGCTAGTTTGATTTGGTTATAACCCGAATAGCCATCCATGAAAGAAAACATTTCATGATATGCAGTGCTATCCACTATGAAATCAATGTTTGGAAGTGAAAAATTATCTTTTGCAGTGGCTTTGTTCAAATTTCTAAAATCAATGCAAATACAAATTTTCCCATTGGATTTTTGAACTATAACAATATTTGAAAGCCATTCAGAATAAGCAATGAGTTTTATAAATATGACTTTTAAAAGATCTTCTAAACTCTCTTTTACTTGGGAGTGAACATCGGGATGGATTTTCCTAAGCTTTTGTTTCACGGGTTTTGCATTGGGTTCTAAGGGTAGATGATGCTCTACAATCCTAGGGTCTAAACCCAGCATGTCTTCATAGGTCTATGCAAATACATCTATATAAGATTTCAAAAATGCAATGAATGATGCTCTTTCATGCTTATATAAACAGGTACCTATTTTGACACACTTTGGGTTAGATTCACTTCCTAAATTGATTTCTAGAAAATCTCCTCCTATGGAATTTGAAGGTTTTTCTAAGTCAAGGATTCTATAAAACTCAAGGAAACTCGGAGGCTTGATCTTCCTCATGGATGAGGAGATCTTCCTCCTTGCCTTTATCACTCTCAAGTGTTTTGACTTTTAGGAAAGTATCATGCAAGGAGAGGGATTATGCCCAAGAGAACTATTTACAATGACATGAGACAATTTTGGTTTGAGTATGTACACGGGCTTTGTAAAAGCCGAATTTGGGGTTTGTACATGGTTTTGATAACTAAGATTTTTGGGGTTTTCACATTTTTCAATTTTTTTGTCTTTTTCTAAACACAAGCTAGATTTTTCAAATGTTTTTGGGTTTTGAAAATTGTCTAGATTTTTTTGGTTTTTCCAAATATATACTTTTTTTGGATTTTTTTCTAGAGAGGGGTCTTCCATCAAACTTACAAAGAAAACACCATGAATTAGACTCTAAACAAGAGGTCTAAGCCATAGGTTTCAGTTTTAGTGGGTTCTAGGACACCTTTGACCCAATTGATCTTAAGTGGTGGCTCAGGGGGTATGGATGGGGTGTATCCCAATCCATGTCGACCTTGGTTGGGTAGAGGTAGGATGGGCTCTAACCTACCTTGGTTCTTGGCTCCCAGACCCTTGTAGGGTGCATATCCCATGTTTAATATAATATTCCAAGGCTTTTTGAGTTTTGAAATTTTTTTATAAAGAGGATGGCCTTGGAATAATGTGTCATCAACATGGTTATGTACCCGATTTTTCTTGGGTTTGTCTAGGGGATATAGGGTTTGGATAGTGAAAGGGTTTGACTTGGATACCTCTAGGATACATGTGACCCTAGACGGTTTGGGATTGATCCTAGGTGCAACCCAATGTGCCCCTAGGGGTGGATGGTTTGAATTTGTATGGATGCTAAGGGAGAGCATGTTTGATCCCTTGCAAAATTGAGAGGTATGGATTCCAACGGAAACCATGGTCGGTTCCTTGGTGGGTTTGTGGATGTTGGGAGAAATCATAGCCATAGGCTTGGGTTTACGATACAAACCTAGGTTCAAAGGAATTTTTTTGTTCATGATAGAGTTAGGTGTACCTAGGATGTCGATGCATGCCTTAGGAGTAACCATGTCTACCATATTTTGATTTTATTTTTCACCATACATGCCTTAGAAAATCCCCATTCTTTGGTACACCTTGTGGGTTTGTGGGTGCATGAGTGTGATTTGATGTAACAAAGGCATATGAATGATTTACCGATCCTAAACTAAGAAGGGGAGGATCGAGTAGGGAGTTTTAGGGGAAATGAGTTTCAGGCATACATTTTTCGAGCTTGACTACCTTTCCATGGTGAGAGCAAGCTTCTTTGCAGGCGTATTGAGGGTGTTGTAGTTTATGCATGGCTTCGAACTCCCATTGCTTTTCGAGGTCTTGGATTTCTTTCTCCAAGACTATGTGTGTGTAACACTCATCCTCCCTGGTGCTTATGGGAATGAAACCTAGAGCAACTGATTTTAAAAATTTTGGAGTGATTTGTGTGAAGTGAATCTCATGCCCCACTTTGTTTGTGTGCCTAGGGATGTTGGCTTTTCTTTTATTTTCATTTCTAGAATTTCAAATTTTTTATTTTCAATTATCTTTTATTTTTGAAGATTTTCCATATTTTTTATTTTTTTGAAATGAAGAACTTTTTTGGTTTTTCATGGACAAAGGGGTGTTTGGATGATCAGCAAGGTTAGATGATTCAGTCTTGACACTTGCTACATTTGTGGCCTCATATCCTTCATTGGATTTTGGGCTCAATTTGATTTTTTGGGTATGGTTTTTCTCCCCTATGTACCCGAGATGACTTTTCATGGGAATGATGTACCTTAGCCTTTTGGCTTAGGGCCTCAATTTCTCTTCCAAGTTGTCTTGCTCTTTCTCTCAAAGAGGCAATTTCTTTATCTCGGGTTTTAGGAGATTTCTTTAAGATTTTAGAAAACTATTTTTGAAAGTTTGATGAGGCCTTACTTGACCTATTTTCAAAGGAATCATCCAAACTTGACATTATTTTTGAAGAAAATCGACCTGTGCACAAAATGGATTAAGCACAAAAGATTTTCGAAAAAGTAAATTTAAAGAAACCAACACTAATCCTCGAAGACTCAAGTCTCACCAGGCATGCCAATTTTGTAGATGTAAAAATTTTACTCCAAAGTCTATGTAGAGACTTAAAATAAGTTTTTAATCTACTTCATTTTGCGTGAGTGTATCAGCTAGTTTCACTTAAACTAACAAAGTTGTATTTTCTAACTTCGTGTAGCGATTGTGGGGAAGCGAGATCTTTTCATCTTATAATTTCTTGAATCGGCGCTCAAAGGTCAACCTAGGTGCTTTGAGGATTGATTTGAACAAGGTGTGTGTTTCCAAAATTCACTTTACAGTCAATTTGAATCAACCAAAACGTGCACTTGATCTAAGAAAGAAAAACTTTCTAAGTTCTGAAAAACAAAAACTGGTTATATTTTCATACCTTATTTTCAGATTTTTTAAAACAACTTTGGCATCTCCAAAATTCATGAAAATTTTACAGTATGTATACAAGAATGTGAGAACTATTTTTGTTTTATTTTTGTGTATTGTGATTGTACAAAATTAAATCTAAAAAATGCCACTGCTGAAGCATTTAGAACTGATCTGTTATAGAAATAAAGAGGTTTAAAGAAACGTTAAATCGGATAAATTCAGATCCAAGTCTGTCCAGTATGTATTTCTTGCAATAGAGGTTGGTTAATCATCCCATAAAGCTTCAATTTTTATAAATTTACTCTTGCTAAAAAGCTATGGATGTCTACTTTCCAATGAGACTAGTGTCAATAGATTTGGTTTACTGCAGACAAAGTTATGGGATGATTAACCAACCTCTATTGCAAGAAATACATACTGGACAGACTTGGATCTGAATTTATCCGATTTTCTCCTATTTTATTTACGTTGTTACACAACCCTAAAATTCATTAATATTTTATCATATGTGGGCTTGTATGTGAGGATTCAGTGTACAAAATTTTAGATTATTTGGAGCATAGATACAGAAATGAAAATACAACATCGGACATATGTAGGATGTTGAAAACAAAATTTTTGTTTTTAAAGCATACGTGAATGCATTCATCCAACATTAAAAGACTAATTACAACAAATTTAAAGTAAATAACTGAAGAAAAATGAATTGAAATATGTTTATAGCTTAAGGATATAGGGGATTAGAAGATATAAGAGGATATATCATATAGAGAGGTAAGAGAAACTTAAAATCAAACATATAGAATGCATAAATGTAAAGGAATGAAATGGACAACATTACTATATTACATCATGGGGAGAGATTAATGCTCCATTAATATAACGCCTTTGAATTGAATGACAATAAGGAGAAATTTAGGCAAATAAAGGATGAGGATTAATCTTACAATCAGACTTCAATGGATATCAGCCTTGAATGGGATAGGAAGGGATCGATCCTTCCTTCCTTCTCTCTTCTTCTTCCTCTGTCTCTCTCTTTTCTTCTCTCTCTCTTTTCTTTTCTCTCTCTCTTGCTACAGCTCTCACTCTCTCTCTTAGGCTCTCTACACTCTTCTTTCAATGCTAAAAATTAACCTCCAAGATCCCCTTTTATAGGCGTCAAAGGGGAAAGGCCTATAGCCTTCCACGATTTGGATTAAATGAGTCTTTGGAGCTCCTCCTTGATCCAATCCTTGGCTGGACCCAAGGCAATCATGTGGGCCTTCTTGGTGGTCTCCTTTGGTCAATTCTAGCCTAGCCCCATGTGGCTGGCCAAGTGGCTCGATCTAGCCTTGGTGCGGTCAAATGGATTGATCTAGCATGATTCAGTCAAGTGCTTTGGTCTAGCCGGTTGGAATTAGGTGGATGTGGCCCGACTAAGTTCAACTTGGGGCAGCCTTGTGCCATGATTGGAGTCTTGGCTTGGTTCATGGTATGGGGCAACTTTGGGTGTAGACCTTGACTTGAGTTGGTGATTCTTCATTGCTCCTTGGCTAAGTGAGCCTTCATCGGTCGAGCCAAGTGTTATTCTTCATGAGTCCGGTCATGGTAAGTGGGCTCAACCAAGGTGGGTTTGGCCATAGTAGTTTTGCTTCCTGCTTGATGGGTCATTCGTCTTGGTCCACATGAGTTCGGTCCTTGCTTGATGCGAGCTTGACTTGACTATTGCCTTAATCTTCGCTCCCATCCTGAATCTTCGGCAGGGATGATTTGTTCTTATCCCTTCTTGACCTAACTTTAATCCCTTAACATCTTTTCAAATTTTCAAATTTGATTCCGTAACTTTAATTTTGAAAACGCTTGATTTTAAAATCTTCGTTTTAGGGATTTTGTGAAATTCTCAGGTTTCATTTAAATCAGGCAGTTGTGAGTATAGGTTCATATCTAATTTTCCTTGATTTCCTTTTGAAGAATCCTCAAGGCACACCGGTGGATGACTTGAGTCCTCTCTGAAGTATCCTCGAGTTATCACACATGTCTCTCTTAACCTCTAGGCCTACCTCTCACTCATTTTTTAATAGAATATGAGGATGGTTGGTCGGCTAGCAACTACAGTGATGCACTACCAAGTAAAATCCGATGGGATAAAGAAAGTGCATGTGGGATTATCACCAATGATGACTTCCTCTTCCTAAAATGCCCAAAGGGAGTGGGCTGAAGATAGGTGGATACCTTTCAGTATCCTATAATACAAAAGACATCTAGTGATACCAAGTGAATATGTCCTAGAAGAAGAAGAATATAAACCTATTAAAGAGAGCATAAAGGAATAAAATCGAAGGAAATGAAAATTGCAAGTTAATTAAGACATAGATGAAGCAACCTAAAAGTAAGTGTGAGTGGAGTGAGATAGGAACAAAAGGAAGGCATAGACATGAGTGATATCATGAATAAAATAGAAATAAAAGTAAAGTAAAAGAGAAAAAATCTAACCTGAATAGAGAGAACCCAAATGGACTTAGAAAAATCTTCATGAACAATAAGGGTTTATTAGATAAAAGCAATGTCAAGTCAAACATCTTTAGCATAATAAGGACACAACTTCATACCTAATGTGAGAGGGAGAATAAAACTTGACTCTTCATATGATTGAAAGAAACAAAGAATGCACTAATCTTAAATGTGACCTGATATATATATATATATATATATACATATATATATATATACATATATATATATATGTATATATATATATATATTTAATTTCTTTTATGTTATATCATTATATATATATATATATCATGATATAATGTAGTGCAAAATCTCAACATAGGTGTGAGAAACAAAGCTGCACTGAAATACCATAAAAGAGGGTATACATTTTAATATAAGCCAAAAGAAACAAGACTCCTCGCAAAAGGACAGAACAAATTTAGAAACTAAGACAAGAACAATTATACAAGTCAATTCTTAATAGGTGACCATGGCTCTTATGTTAGTTTTAGAAAATAATAAAAGACATTTTTGAAAATCAATCTCTTTGAATGAACCACTTCAAATAAATCATTTCCACTTAACTCCCTTCCTATACTAAAAGATGAAAAATACAATGTCAATCTTCATAAAATAGATAAATAATCATTTAGTGGCTCATAAATAAATATACAACTCTAGGTGGAGTATGAATCTGTCCCCAAATATAAGAAAATCTCAAGGCTGAACATGATATCCCAAATATAAAAAGATATAGAAAGGCATACTCGATCCCTTCTAAATTATCCTAAGTGTACAAAGGATGATAACCTGAAAGGGAAACTCATAAAATAGAACTTTTTTCATGTTTTTTTCTTTTTCACATTTAACTTTTCTTTTTTTCTTTTTCTTCTCTTTTTTTCAGCCTTAAGCTTTTTACTTTTTTCAGAATATGACATTTCAACACATATGCATATATCATGATTCACCAATGAAGCATGAGTACGTGAGGGAGACTTGAAAATCCATTACACTCTTTACAAAACACCACACCACACAATATTGAACCAAGATGACACTAGCCGATCTAGAAGCTAAGATATCCCAAAGATAACTTATTTTAGTATTTTGAAAATTAAGAAAACGATACCAAGATATTGATATTGATGATTTCTTAAACTTTCTCAAGATTGAAAATCAAATAAAAATGATTTTTCTAAAAAGATTTAATTTGAAGTAGTTCAAAACAAGGTGAAGCCCATATTTTCAAAATCAAATCCAAATATACAAATAGATAAAAAAAGTATAAGCACATCAAGATTATCAAAATTGGAATCTAGTAATAGTACTCCCGACCATATAGGCAATGACTCAAAGAGGGTCAAGCCATGGGTACGCACATCAGGATTATCAAAATTGGAATCTAGTAATAGTACTCCCGACCGTATAGGCAATGACTCAATGAGGTCAAGCCATGGGTATGCAACACTAGAGACATTGCACATATCCTTGCCTTTAGATTGTTTTTAAGAAATATTATCTTGAAGCCCATATTTTCAAAATCAAATCCAAAGATACAAATAGATAAAATAGCATAAGCGCGTCATAATTATCAAAACTAGAATCTAATAATAGTACTCCCATCCATATAGGCAATGACTCAAAGAGATCAAGTCATATGGATGTAACACTAAATTTATCATGCATATCCCTACCTACAATCATTTTAAAGAAATATTATCTTGTTATCGAAAACCACAAAATTTGGATTCTAAAAGTAATGTCTCTGGCCGTTATGCCAACAATTGGAAGAAATCAAGCCATGGGAGCACAACCCTAGAAGCATCACACCGATCCCTCCCTTCAAACCATTTTGAAAAATACTACCTTATCATCCATTACAACATAAGGCCTATATATTTATTGAGCTAAAGACATCTCTACCATCAGTATCAATGAGCCAATAAGAATTACCAAAAGTAACCTCTTTTACAACATAAGGCATCTCCCATATGGAATGTCACTTGCCTAAAGGATGAGGACCTCTTTGATATATCAATTTAAGACCAAGATCACCAACTCAAAAATTTTGTGTATGAAATGTGCTTGGCATAGTGCTTAGCAACTTGACATCTATATGATTGTGCATGCTCAGTAGCTAGTAGCTACCTCTCATCTTAAAGATCTAACTCTGCTAACTAGGTCTCATGCTAGACATCAATCAACATATCAAGAAACACAACATATAAAGAAAAGGCAACTGGACTTGGATGGGGTAGCATGTCCTTAGTGCCATATCCTAACTCAAAATGTGTGGCATTAGTAGGAGTCTTCATAGAGGTTCTATATGCTCATAATGCATCATGAAGCTCCTTATACCAAGTTGTGATTAATGGTTTTCTGTATAGTGTCAATGAAGTTCTTATTGGTTGCCTCTGCCTGACCATTACCTTAGGAATAGTAAGGCGAGAAAAAGATTGGGTAATACCAAGGGAACAACATAGCCTATTGATACACTCATTTTTAAAATGAGTCCCATTTGATTCTTTTAGAAACACCAAAGTAATACTTGATGTTTTCCTAATGAATGAAGCTACATGTTCACTTAAAACTCTAGATAAGGATACAACTTTGACCCATTTGGTAATGCATTCTATGATAACTAAAATGAATCTATGACCATTAGATACAAACGGAAATATGAGATCAATGGCATCAAAAACCCACATGAAAAAATTATATTTGTAGACATGAAGTTTTATTTCAAAACCTATGTAGAGATTTGAAATTAGATTCTCTAACTACATTGTGTGTGTGAGCATGCCACCAAACTAACAAGGTTTGATTTTCTAACATCGTGTAGCGATTGTGGACAAGTAAACTTTTGTCGACGCATGCCTTCTTGAACCGATGCTCAAGGGTCAGCCTAGACGCTTTGAAAATTATTCAAGATCTGGTAAGTTTTCAAGAAACAAGATTCCAATTTTAAAAGCTTTGCAAAATCGTGATTTTGGTTCTTAACTTGAAAATATTTCAAGTCTTGAAAATTAGAAACTAGTTCTGTTTTCAGAGGCTTGTTTATGATTTTTTTTGAAATATTTTTCGGTTTTCAGAAATTCTGAAAATTTTACAAAGAACAAATTTTTATGTAAAGATTCATAGAATATTTTTATTTTTATTTCATATGGTATAGATTCTTGTAATTAAATTTGGAAATAGACCTTACTTAGACATTCGGGACAGACCTATGCCAGAAAATCAATGATTTAGAAAAACTAATATATTTTCATGCTCAGACCTCTGATTTCTATGAAATTGGTCTTATTGTAAATCTATGGATTTCTGCTTTCCAAAGAGACTATTTTCAATAAATTTATTCACCGTGCACAAAGATATTCAGGAATAACCCGATTTGTGTTATAGGAACTTCTGATTTTCGAGAATCTATTCTGATTTTTGTAAAACTTTTCCGATTTTATTAATGATGTTTAACAAACCAAAAATTCTTCAAAATTTTATAAGCGCATCCATATGTCTATATTAGAGTGCAAAATTTTGACGTATTTGGAGCAAGTAATAATAAAAGCGAAATCTTTTACCGAACACGTCCAAAGTGCAGAAAAATAGATTTTAGATTTTCAAAATTGTGCTTGTGTTTTAATCCGAATTCAAATCGAATCTACAACCATAAAATAACAAACTAAATCCTAATTATCATGCGAGCATAAGGAGATTTAGAGGTTCATGATCTTAAGTTGTGTTATGGAGTCGAAAGAATCAATATCAAAGTTTATAACGAAGACCGCATGAAAAAAGGATGAGGCAGCCTGTGAATCTGAATCAATACATCTTCATGGAGACTTAAGCTCCTTAATTACAAGCCCATAAGATTTAATGAAAAAGGAGATGATTGAAGGACTTGCGATAGAAGGTGGAAGACGGTCTGCAACTGGTGGTTGGCGGCGGGCAGCAACCTTCTTCCTTCTCTCCCTCCCTCTCTTTCTCTCCCTCTCTTTCTCTCCCTCTTGCTGAATGGTTTGCTCAACTCGGATTGATGGTTTGTAGCACCTTTGAGGCCCCTTTTATAGGCCAAGGGATGCCTCTTTGCTGTAAATTTTCATAAAACAAGTTGCCTTATTGAAAATGGTTGTATTTTAGAAACTGAATGCTAACCATTCTTGCCAAAATCTGCCCCATTCGTTTAAGGCAACTGAAGTGCTATACATGGCCTTCCAAATATGTCACTTGGCGGTGAATACTATTAATTGCTTCAATCAGCAAATTAATTCCTCCTTTTTACCATTCGATTATCAAACCGATAGTGACGATGACATACCGAATTTCCATCGGTATGATGGAAGTGGGGATCCTAGATCCCACCTTCAACTCTTCTCCCGTAGGGCTTACAAGAAGAAAAAGGATTCAACAAAATGGATCTATTGGTTTCCCCTCTCCCTTAAGGGAAATGCTTCAAAGTGGTTGGCTTCCTATTATCTAAGCCAATTTTCTACCTTCGAGGAGTTAGTAAATTGCTTTATGCAACGATTTTCTCATAACGTGAAAGTCACTCAACCTTGAACACCTTAAGGGATACTAAACAAGCACCTAACGAGGATGCCCATGCATTCATCGTTCGATGGAGGTCACTCTTGGGGCAAGTAAGGGAGCCCATCTCCGAAGGGTATACTATGATGCTCATCCTTGAAAACTTTAAAACTGATTTAAAAGTTCTTCTCTCCCTCTACGAAATCTCAACATTTCACAAATTGATAAAAAAGGCTTCACTTTTCGAAGCCAATTTGAAAAAGAGAATTTACGAAGATTTGTGGAAGGGGAGAACGTTTCAAAAAAATCGATTTGAAAAACCAGGGGTATATGGGCCACCCATAGCGGACAATGGGGCAAAACCCCAAAAGATTGTAAATGTCCGCATGGAATCAAGCCCGGCCGTTTAGGAGCCCATAACCAAGGTCAGCTAGAACCCATCCTACCTAATCCAAACCCAAGTCGATATGGATTAGGCTATACCCCATCCATACCCCCTGAGCCATCACCTAAGACCACTTGGGTTAAGGGTGCCCTAGAACCCACTAACACCGAGACCTATGGTTTAGACCTCTTCTTTAGAGTCGAATTCATGGCGTTTCCTTTGTAAGTTTGATGGAAGACCTCTCCTTATCCAAAAATCCAAAAAAATTATATATTTGCAAAAGCCAAAAAAATTTAGAAAATTCCCAAAACCAAAAAACATTTGAAAAATCTAAAAATTTTAAAAAGAAAGTGGTTTATATTCCTTCTTCTAGTCTTTGTTTCTTAAAAGCCAAAAAAATTGAAAAATCTGAAAATTTCAAAAAGAAAGTCTTTTATATTCATCCATCCAGCTCTTGCTTTTAAAAAGACAAAAAAATTGAAAAATTCTAAAATTCCAAAAATATTGGCCATGTACAAAGCCCATTTTTTATTTCTTCCAAGATTGTATATGTTCCCAAACCAAAATCGTCCAAGATTTTCATGCACAATTCCTCTCTTTTGCCTAGCACTTTCTTAGAAATTAAAGTGCTTGAGAATGATCAAAGCAAGGAGGAAGATCCCCTCATCCATGAGGAAGATCAAGCCTCCGAACTTTCCGAATTTCATAGAATTCTTGACTTGGAAAAACCTTTAAATTTCGTAGGAGAGGATTTTATAGAAATCAACGTAGGAAGTGAGTCTAACCCAAAGTGTGTAAAAACAGGTGCATGTTTGCATGAGCATGAAAAAGCATCATTCATTACATTCTTGAAATCCTATGTTGATGTATTTGCATGGACCTATGAAGACATGCTGGGTCTAGACCCAAAAATCGTGGAGCATCATCTACTCCTAGAACCCAATGCCAAACCCATAAAGCAAAAGCTTAGGAAAATCCATCCCGATGTTCACTCCCAAGTGAAAGAGGGTTTATAAGATCTTTTAAAAGCCAGATTTATAAAACACATTGCTTATTTTGAATGGCTTTCAAATATTGTTGTGGTTCGAAAATCCAATGAGAAAAATTTGAATTTGCATTGATTTTAGAAATTTGAACAAAGCTACTCCAAAAGATAATTTTCCTCTTCCAAACATTGATTTGATAGTGGATAGCACTGCAAATCATGAAATGTTTTCCTTTGTGGATGGTTATTCAGGTTATAATCAAATCAAATCAAATTAGCACCAAAAGATCAGGCAAAAACTGCTTTTACTACACCTTGGGGCACATATTGTTACACGGTTATGCCATTTGGTTTGAAAAATACCGGTGCCACATACCAAAGAGCCATGACTACTATTTTCCATGATCAAATCCATGAGCTCTTAGAATTTTATATGGATGATCTCTTAGTGAAATAAAAAACCTGATGCACACACATAGAATCTTTGCAAGAGATTTTCGAAAGACTTAGGCTTTATAAAGTGAAGCTAAACCCTCAAAAATGTGCTTTTGGAGTGGAATCGGGCAAACTCTTAGGGTTCATGGTAAGCCAAAGGGGCATAGAAGTCGACCCCTCTAAGTGTCGAGCCATCATAGACATGCCTCCACCCTCCAACTTGACTCAAATCCGAAGCCTCCAAGGTCGATTCAAGCAATTAGGAGATTTATCTCCAATCTAGCAACAAGATGCAAAACTTTCAATAGGCTTTTGAGAAAAGGGGTGAAATTCGAATGGGATGATGATTGCCAAAAAGCTTTTGAAAGATTGAAAACTTATTTGGTAAATCCTCTGATTTTAAAACCTTTAAAGCGAGGAAAACCTTTATTGCTTTACATTTTCATTCATGCGAATGCATTAGGTGCTTTACTTGCTCAATATGAGGATGATGGCCATAAGGAATACGCTATTTACTACATTTCAAAAACCCTATTGGCATATGAAAGAAATTATCAAACCATGGAGAAAATATGCTTGGCCTTGGTATGGGCTTATCAAAAGTTTAGACATTACTTCCTAGATCATGAAATTCGAATAGTGTCTATGATCCAATCTAGTACTTGTTTGAAAAACCTATCCTAACGAGTAGGCTATGTAAATGGCAGCTCCTCTTAATGGAGTATGATTTAAAATTTCATCATCAAACCTCCATTAAGGGACAAGCCCTAGCCGATCATGTGGCCGAATTGCCTCTTGAAGATACATATCCCATACTTGATGAAATGCCCGATGAAGGCATATTCGCAAATGAATTTCAAAACTATGTTTTAGCAAATTGTTTTAATGAAGATCAAGTATGAAAAATGTATTTTGATGGGACAAAGAATCAACAAGGGGCAGGTGTGGGAATCATCCTCATATCTCTCGAGAAAGCGGAAATCCCAATTGTCATTCGATTAGATTTTACATGCTCAAATAATGTGGTTGAGTATGAAGCACTCATACAAGGCCTAAAAATTTTGAAAAATCTAGGGGCATCATGTATTGAAGTCTTTGGAGATTCCTTACTTGTTATAAACCAAGTTTTGAATATTTAGCAAGTCAAAAATGAAAAACTTCTATCCTACTGTAAACAATGAAAATTCTCACTCCTAGTTTTGAAGCCAGAAATAAACCTTTTCGTGCCTACATCGTTTCTATGGGCGTGCCAACTACCTTGTTCAAGCTAGCGAAGATTTTTGAAATATCTGACATTTTTAAGGCAATTGTGAGCAAGCGGGATCTTTTCGCTTTAAACCTTATTTAACCGGTACTCAAGGCTCAATTTAAGTGCTTATAGACGTTAATAAAACAATTTTGACTCTTTGAAAGGACACAAGTGTTTTTGAAAACTCGAGTTTTGCCTAAGTTTGCAAATTTTATATACGGGGCTGGACGATTCCAAGTCTTTGAGCTTTTAGCTATTTAGGTCGGATATGTGTATGCATAAGTGGCCTAATTTCAGCGTGTTTGAGCGTAGATTCAAGGTTTCTTTTGAAAACGTGTGAATGCAAGGATGCACAAATATTTTTCAAGTTTGAGATGATGTGAGCTAGGCTCGAATTGAAAGCAACTCACACAACTTAATGTAACTACCCGAAATTAAAAGTGCAACTCATGCAGCTTAAGGGAAATACCCGAATTTAAAAGCAATGACTTGAATGTAAATTGCAAAATTGAAATATACTTATATCTTAAGAGCAAAAAGGCTCAATTGTGAGTGAGTGTTCTTGGTGTGTAAATGGAAAGACAACTCACACGACTTGAATTGAACTTGCCAAAATTGAAATATAAGCATATAGTAAGAGCGGAAAGGCTCAATTGTGAGTGAGTGCCTTTGGTGTGTAAATGTAAAGACAACTCACACGACTTGAATTGAACCCACCCGGAAATGTTAGTGCGTACACGACTTAATGTAAAACTCATGCAGCTGGAAAGTATATAAGTATGCTATATCTTATGAGCAATAAAGGCTCAAAATGTGCGTGAGAGTGTGGAGCAAATGCTCAAGTACTTTTTGTGTGTGAGTGTGAAATTTAAATGACAAACTCACATAACGTGAATGTAACAACCCGAATTGAATGGCAACTCACACAGCTTTCACTAAAGTAAATACCCAAAGGGAAATATATACTTTAGCTTAAGAGCGGAAAGGCTCAATGTGTGTGCAATCATGTACAATTAAGAGTGGAAAGGCTCAAGTGCACGTGGGTGTCTTGTGTACGTCTAAGAGCAATATGGTTCAAGTGTACGTGTGTGCCTTGTGTATCAAGCACGAATATTACATTTCTGGGGGAGACTACACTCCATTATTACAACCCCGTATCGAATTGAATTAAATTTGAAATGAGTAAGGTAAAAACCAAATTTAAACACTTACAATTGGTCGGCTTTTTCTCTCAATCGTGCTCTGGTCCGTCCACCTTGACAGCCAAGAGATGGGTATCCCTAGGTGGGTTTAGACGTGAATTTAGGCTTAGGGTATGCTTGGTGGCAGCCAGGTGTTTGAGCTTAGGAGGGACTTAGGTTCGGCCAAGATGTAGGGCTAAGGATAAGTCACGGCTAAGGTAAGGTTGTAGGGGGTTCGACTGACTAGTGGGAGGTAGGTAAGGGTGGTGGTGTGGCGCGACAAAAGGGGTGCAGGTGGCAGATGCGCCTGGCAAGGACTGTGGCAGGGTGCTAGGAAAGGGGTGCGGGCGACAGGTGCGGCAAAAGGAGTGCAGGCGGTAGGTGCGCCTGGCAGGGACTGTGGCAGGGAGCTAGGGACAAGGTTCGGCTGGCTGGTGGAGAGATGGTGCTAGGGTGGTCACGATAGGAAGGTGACGCTGGCTGGGAGGTAAGGCAGGGACGATAGGCGGCAGGTGCGCATGCAGGGAGCCGGGTGTTGGAAGGTGGCAGGTGGGTGGTCACGGTAGGAATGTGACGTTGGCCGGGGGATGCGGTGGGTATGGAGTGATGGGGTGCGGGCTAGTGGAGCTAGGGAACGACAGGTGGGTGGTCACGGTCAAATTGTTTTAATGAAGATCAAGTATGGAAAATGTATTGAAGTCTTTGGAGATTCCTTACTTGTTATAAACCAAGTTTTGAAAATTTAACAAGTCAAAAATGAAAAACTTCTACCCTACCATGAGTTGAACACTAGATTGGTCGATTCTTTCAAATCATGCACACTCACTCGCATAGGTAGAGAGGACAATACCAAAGTAGATGCCCCCTCATCCCAAGGTTCATCTCTAAGTGTCGATCCCATCATGGGAACCCGACCCTTAGAAATATGGCACTCACCCACTCCATCCACTCACGATTTGGAGATTTGCCAAAATGACAAAAAATCAATCAAAAAACCTTGGTTTGATGACATTAAAAACTTTTTAGAAAATAGAGGATTTCTCGAATTTGCTTCTTCCAAAGATAAAGCTTTGTTTCGAAAAATTTCAACCCGATATGTGATTTTGGGAGGGGTTTTTAAAAAAAAAGAGTTTTACTGACATCTTGTTGAGATGTGTAGACCTTGATGATGCTAAGACCATAATGCATGAATTCCACGATGGCGAGTGTGGAGGCCATATCAATGCAAATATGATGGTCATGAAGATACTTAGGGCTAGTTATTTTTGGTCCACCCTTAAGCAAGATTGCCATGATCATGTTAGGAAATGTCATCAATGTCAAGTGCATGGACATGCCATCCATATTCCATCGTCCACCTTGCATTCCATTGTAAGCCCATGGCCCTTCACTATGTGGGTATTTGATATCATAGGACCAATCTTCCCAACTGCATCCAATGGACATATGTTCATATTAGCAGCCACCGAGTATTTTTCTAAATGGGTTGAAGCTACCTCCTTGGCTAATGTCCAAGGACAACATGTAGTGGCATTTATTAAGAAAAATATCTTAGCTCGATTTGGAGTTCCAAGAGACCTAGTGTTCGATAATGGCACACCGTTCAAAAATGAGAAGATGGAAAAGTTATGTAATACTTATGGCATAACTCAACACTTCTCATCGCCCTACTACCCTCAAGGCAATGGCCAAACTGAAGCCACAAATAAGACTCTCATAAGCATCATTGAGAAAACGTTAGAGAAGGATAGGACATGGCATGAGAAGCTCGATGAAGCCTTATGGGCTTATAGAACTTCCATCCGAACACCCACAAATACCACACCATTCAAGTTGGTCTATGGCACAAATGTCATAGTCCCCATTCATACCAAATTGCATTCATTCTATACATCACTTGCACTCGACCTACCATTAGAGACTCTACAACATACTAGAATGGTTGAACTTGATTTGTTAGATGAGAGAAGGCTCCTTGCTGTGGATCATACACATGCATACAGGCAAAGGATAGCCCGACATTATGAAAAGCATATGAAGGCTCGCCACTTCAAAGTGGGAGACCTTGTATTGAAAATCATCCACCATCATGACCCACATCCACTTGGAAAGTGGCGGCTCAAGTGGGATGATCTCTATGTGGTAAGGGGAACAACCATCAACAATGCTTATTGGTTGATTGATGTTGAGGGTAGAGATTTAGTAGATCCTATAAATGCTCAATACTTAAAAAAATATTATGTATAAGGTTTATGTTAAATTTCTTTCGAAAAGATTTTAAAACGGATCTCCTTTGAACTTTTGAAAGAAGGATCGAGGTTGATCGTATGGCCCTGAATGAGGAAATCGATGCTTTATGAAAAGTAGAGTTTTCAAAATCATGTGGTGACATCTCAAAAATCTTTAGCTTACAAAATAGAGCCTTATTCAATATAGCAAAATATTTTCAAATGGTAGATGTTATTGTGAAATAGGATCTTGGTTAAATCGAGTAAACAAAGGAATAAGTTTTCCCCATTTTTCTCCTCTCCCCAAAAGGAAAATTGGCAAATCAAAAGAAAAGAGAATACAAAATTCCTCCAAAAAGTGGTCTTCCTTCAAATAGAAAGAGGGAATACAAAAATTCCTCAGAAAGTAGTCTTCTCTTTGAATGAAAAAGAAAAGAAAAGAAAAGAGAGGGAATATGAAAAAAAATCCTCCAAAAAGAAAAATAAAAGGAGACCCTCCATGTTGATAGAAAAGAAAAATACCAAAGCTCAAAAGAGCAAATTTTCTATCTCTTTGCCTTAAACCACGGGACGTTTCAGAAGGAACCGTGGTAACTCTTTCCCATATCCCTACAACTTATTCCAATGGAAAAAGATTTATCCATGAAAATCCTAAAGTAGGAATAGAATCTACTTATTTGGATTTCATTTTGTTTGAGAATTAGACTTTGTTGTGTGGGAAATGGAATTTTGAAATGTTTTCCAAAAATTTCCTACAAAACCTCTACTAAGTAATAGGTATTGAAACCCAAACGAAGGGAAATATGAAAAATCGGAAGTCCTTTTGATTGAAGCAAAAAGGAGTTCCCTTTTGAAAATGAATTTTAAAAAAAACCTGAAATGTCAAAACGACATGGGATTATCCTACTTAGGGCAACCGACCTTCATAGGCTCTCCCTAAGCTCATTCATCTCTTAATTGAGTCCCTAAAATCTCACATTTCATTTGCATCACACACCATGCATGCATCCAAAGTCATTCATGCATGATTTTGCCCGGAAGCAGAGGATATCAAATCGGGTGAAGATCCTGGTGGCAGTTAAAGCAATGCCCATTCCAAGCTAGGATCAAATTCGTTAAAGGCCATCCACAAACCAAGAGATGGCTCAAAGACACATGGGTGATTTGGCCAAGCTCGGTTTAAGGGTCTAAAAGAGACTATACCTTGAAGACCATGGGCCATTCCCAGTTCGTGGGTTGTACCAAGACAAGGCTAAGATGCCCTACATTGATGAGCCACATCAAGGATAAGTCAAACAATTAAATCAAGCGAGGTAAAGGAGGTCAGTCAAGGCACTTCTTCAAGCCTAGCTGGATATATCCAAGTTGAATCGGTTAGGGCTAGATGATGGATTGGAGCCAAGGACCAGCCCACATGGGGCTGGGACCATATTGACTAAAGAGGGCCACATGAAGAACAGACCTTGGGGCTGGATTTGGGCCATGGAAGGCCCGCCCCAAGGAAGGGCCTAGAAGAGGGCCCCCCTTGTCCTATAAATAGAGGCCAAGGGGGTGTGTGAGATTCAATCCAAGCAGGGGCATGAAGAAAGGGATGCATCAAGGGATCTTGGGTGCACCTAGGAGATCCGTGGGGTGCTAGGGAAGAGTGGAGAGAGGGGAAAAGAGGATAGAACTTAGGCCAATTGCTACAAATATTGGTGAGTTTTGAGTGAGAAACAAAGAGAGAATCAAGGGGAGAGTGAGGGCTGAGATTCATCCCTTAGAGTCGATTCTTGGGGAAATCCTTGTAAGTATTTCTCATCCCTGGTTCTTTCATATCTCTTCTTCATATTCAATTTAAAAGGGGTTGTATTAATGGAGTTTTGTCTTCTCCCATGATGTAATAAGAAGTAGATGTGCTATGAATTTTCTATTCTTACTTACGCACTCTATATGTTTGATTTCTTGATTCTACCCTAATATATTCTATAAACATTCTATATTCTCTAATCCCCTCTATGCTTAAGCTAAGATATGTATTTTCATTCATTTCTCTTCAGCAATTTGCTTTGTGTTGTTGGGTTGTTGCAATTTAAATTCGGGTGAGTTTGCATTTATGTATATTCTAAAAACAAAATTCTGGTTTTTCAGCATCTGCATACCTTGATTGTTGTAATTTTCATTTTCTAATCTGTGATCCGAATGCTTTGAAATTTTAAGTACAACACCTACACATTAGAAATAAAATTGGCAAGAATTTTAGGACCGTTCAACTTCATGAATAAAATTAAGGAAGATCTGACAAACTCAGTTTTGTTTTTTGTACAGTCAGTTTTCTTGCAATAGGGGTTGGGTAAAAGTTCAATATCTCTATCTGTAGGAAATCAAATTTCATAAAATTAGTCTCATCGGAAATCTAACATTCATAGCTTTACAAAAATACTAAGATCATAACATTTGAAATTCTGTACACTGAGATATAAAAGATTCTTTGAGCCTCTGTGTTTCTGCCACAGAACGTTATGAAGTTAAGTTGAGTTCAGTCTTCGATTTAATTCTACAGATTTACTATCCCAAAATTCAAAATAAAAAGTGGCTTAAGATCTCAACATTACAGGCTATAGCTTTTAAAAGTTTTGTGAACTTTGGAGATCCCTAGACTACCAAAAAAATTTCGAGAATAAGCTTTGAAAACAGAACCAGTTTTTTGTTTTTAACACTTGCTAATTTTGCAAACTTGAAACCAAGTGCATCCATTTGTTCTTGTCAAACACCTTCTTTTCACGTGAATTGAGAAACCTTACCTATGTATTTAAAATCTAAGTACTTAGGTTGACCCTTAAAAAAGACCTAAAGCGAAAAAAACCTCCTTAACCACAAATCGCCAATTAAGTCAGATTTTCATACGAAACTAACTGACATGCTCGTTCACGAAGTAGAACTGAAACTTTTATTTCAAGTCTCTACATAGGCTTAGAGTGAAATTTCCATGTCTATTTACCTTCCCTTCTTCTCCTTTTTTTTTTCAGGGTTTGTTAAACTCTGATTTTTTTTTTTCAGGGTTTGTTAAACTCTAATACAAATGACGAAGCTCTGATTTGTTGTTGCTTTCGATTGCCGGAAAGCTCTGCGTCCCCTTCTCTTTGTCAAATGGCTTCAGACTTTTTTTAATAGCGAAAATGATGGTTTTTGAGTTTCAAGATTTCCTCACAATAGTTTTCCAGGAAAACCTTTTCTTTTTGTATTTTCTGCTCTGTTTATAGAGCAGTACCTTCTCATTCCACAGTCTCCTAGCTTTTCACTATTTATAGAGCAGTACCTTCTCACTGTCTCCTAACTTTTCACAGGGTTTTCCACAGTCTCCTAGCTTTTCACGTTGGGTTTCTCTCTTCTGACAAGATGAATTCGTACGATTACTATAAAATTCTTCGGTGACGGACTGGATAACCATTATCTGTAATGAATCATTCTACGTGCAAAGTGCTACTAAGGAGGGAATTCTTTCTTTTTTTGCAATATCCTATAAGAGAGAGAGAGAGATATGGCGGTCATTAAGAACAGGTAGGTACTACTAGTAGTTACTGTCATTAACACATGAGTATTATCGTAAGAAGTTCTCCAAGTAAAGTCCATTGACAACGAAAGTACCATTATCATTAACACATACATACACTATCATAACAAGTTCCAAGTATAGTCTGTTTACGGGGCACCAAAAGGCGGACAGATTCCCCAACACTCCCATCCACAGTTTCCAAAAGAACTAGCAGTCCATCAAGGCTCGATTTGGCTCAGGCCCGCTGGTTGAGCCTTGCGGCAGCGGTCACGGTATCTGCAACACCGCCGGGATGGGTGGTGAGGTTGGGATTGTTGCGCAGCTCAGCACCCACTATCCTCTCCGCATCCTGGGCCGTCACCACCTTGTCTGCAGCCAACTTCGCCTTCGCGTCCTGCACCATGAAAATATCGGCCACATTTTATCCCGTACAACATTTACACACCCGATATAAAAACAGTACCAACAAAGTCGTCAAATCCAAGCAAAAGGTAAATTTACGAGTTGGGCGATTTTAAAACTTCGCCTGCACAAACAAAGACACCCCTTACCGCTAAATCTCTCCCAGCGCAGTCTTGTCATCGTCGTTCCCCGTCCAAGCATTCGTGGTGGCTGCAGACATAGCTGCGGCAGCAAGTCCACCCGGCGCAACAGCGTTCTGTCCGGTAGCGCACACCTCAGCCGCCTGAATGGCACTAGCATCGCTCTCGGTCACCGGCTTGTCACCAGCGGACACTGCCGTGGCCTCCAGAGCATCGCCGATCGTGAACGCATCAGTCACGATCGGCGCACCAGTCCACTACCTGCTCAGCCACCTGCAACACGAACATGAGGAGGGAAAAAACAAGCAAGATAAGCATCAGTTTCCAACAACACGAACGAGACATGATAGACATTTGAAGTATCCGTGTGATACTTACGGACACTGTCAGACAAATTTTTAAGGCATGCGCACACACGTGCATCCTTCATCCGGAGGATGATGAAGAGAGCATGCGCACCGGAAGTGGCTCGGGCGCGCGTGCACCATGTTCACGAGGCGAGCGTGAACCTTTCTTCGAGATATGGTCGTGGGGCTTTGGTGCTTTGTATATGCATCACTTGTATCTCATCTATGAGTGCGTGAGTGAGTCGAGTGTGTTCAGCTCATGCATGTCAATTGTGTTGTGTTGTGTCATCTAAATAGCCTAGGCCTAGAGTGAGTCGAGTGCTTAAGAAAGTCGGATTACATGATAGGACACGGGTTGACCTAATTATGAGTGATTAGGTGCCTAACCTAGCTAGGTAACCCAAGAAAATATTCCGCGGAATATTCCTTGGCTGGTTGTGTGATAGTGGGAGTCATGAAGTGGAGTGTTAGTGTAGTCGGCTAGTGCTTGGAGTTAGGTGAGTCACTAGTTCAGCAAGGACTGAACCGAGCGAAAGTGAGGGGTTCTTGAAAGGAGAGAAGCCTTTCTTGTCTAGTTCAGAGGGAACCGAGACCTGCCTTCCAAGAAGTGTCCGTTAACCTCCCTTGATCAGCAGTTCGTATGCACGTGTGTCCTGTGTACTTTCTAATCCGTTGGTTCTTCAAATGAAGAAATAAAGTGTTCTCTTGAGTGAAAGTATCCTGTTCTTACGCTGATCTAGTTCGAGAGGAGAACCAGGTCGTGGCGAAGTGTAGGAAGCATTCGCAAGCAGCTGATCGGAGAAACAACTGAAGTTGTGCGCAGTAAATAGCTGAAAGCAGTGAGAGGCGTTGCTTTGCTATCACAACGGTAATTTCTCGAATTTTTCGAAAAATTCTGTGACAGACTCCGTGACGACCCGGCGGCCGGTGACGCGTCGTCGTGCCCAACGACGGCAGCGTTCTCGTTGAATGTTGCGGCCGACTGCATGGTGGCTGCAGCCCCGCCCTTTGGGTTCTGGCCAAGCAGCTCGTTCTCGGCCGATTGCATCATCGCTGCATCTCTTGGGCAATCGGCTGGTCAGCGAGCCCACCGGACACGTCAAATACGTCACCGTACTTGATGGGCTCCTGGTAGCCGGCGTTGGGTCTCTGAGGCTGCTCTTGGCTCATTCTTCCCCACAAATCGTGACTTGTTCACACACAGAATGCTGAAATCAGGGGAAGACGAGAAGAGCGGCAGGCATTTGTGGGCCTCTTATAACGGCAACCTGCAAGTGGACATGAACGCGTCAACAAAGTAATACTTTTGGGACAGACAATCGTTGCTTGTTGCCACATGTTGGCTACGTGTGCAGTGAAGTTGCGGATTACCTCATGCTCATGCGGTGCTGGTGGTCGGTTTCCTTTTCTTTCCGAGGAACCGTTCCGGGTTTAAAACCTGAATCCAGCTTATTAGATCCAAACTTTACGAACTTATCTCGAGAAATGGGGTTTTGAATCAAATCTGAACAAATTGAAGAACCGTTCAACAGAAAACTCAAGTACATATGATTACAACCCTAACTCTAACAAATGTGCGTTTTGAGAATCTAGTTATGCCTTAAAATAATGTCAATCAATATGTCAAATATCAAACCACGCATTTGTTATGCTAGCATTAGCTTGTAGACTACCACTCTTAAGAGGAGACAACATTGACAACGAGAGAAAGAGGATCTGCACAAGAAGCAACAGCTCACCTGGTTGAGGGTAGTCAACTCACAAGTTGAGTGCCATGAGCTTGGTTCTCGAGGTTCTACGAAAGAGAGAGAGAGAGAGGGAGGGGGTTGAGCTGCAAGTATGTCTACTTTAATCAAAACATCGTGGAACTCGTAATCTATATGCTAAAATTAAAATTAGCATAAGATAAAAATATGAATCACTTTATTAGATTATTCAAACAATATATAAGTCTTACATAAGATAATTGACAACCACAACTATGATTGACATTAATTCCGGCCATCATGTTTTATTCAATTCCAATTGTTACGAGCTTCCTAGTATCAAACCTACATTCATTATCTAAATTACCTTAGGGAGACACACTCTTAACGACTTCTAACAAGTCATCAATTGCTTTATTTGGTATCTTATACATACATTTGATTTGACATAAACATATCCACAATCATGATATGAATACTTTTCATAGCAACTTAGTTGTATTTTCAAATATTTCTTTTATAGAAGCTGATTCTCTATCTTACACGTTTTATCTCCATATGATTCATATGTACTGAAGACATATTACACCATCATGTCTATCATTGTCACGAGCCATGGGCGACCTGACTTGAAGAGTGAGGAGAGAGAAAAGTCCAACGTCAATATTATACAAATAACTAAAATCTAAATTTTCACATTTATCAATAAGAAGTGTACTCCATTAAACAATCAAATTTTATATTTTTTTAGTAAAAAAAGTCAAACAACCTATCAAGTCCTAACATATCACGGTGAAAGTCAAAATCCGATCCTTGAAACTCTCCAATAGCCTCAAAGTTCTATTAACTAAGTCCTTTAATATTTAACAAAAAATTTGAGCACAACAATCGTACTCATAGGTTGATATGATCTCTCTATAAAAAAACATACCAAAGATATGCATGTTTCAACCATATATCAACAACAACTAAGCCTTTTCCCATACTAGACGGGGTCGGCTGCATGGATTCTTTGTTTCCACAAAGCCCTATCATGTGTCATGTTAGCAGTTAACTCACAATAAGCCAGATCATTCTTTATTATTTCTTTCCAACAGTTTTGTGGTCATCCTCTGTCTCTTTTAATACTTTCAAAGTCTAGTTTTTCATGCCTTCTTAAAGGTTCTTCTTTTAATCTTCTTTCTATATGTCCAAACCATCTTAAACGATATTATCTCATTTTATCCTCCATTGGTGTCACTCCTAATTTGTTTCTAATAACCTTATTATGTATATGGTCTTTTTTTGTATGACCACTCATCCATCTCAACATCATTTTTGTCATAGACATCTTTTGTACATATTGATAATTAACTGCCCAACAATCAGAACTATAAAACATGGCAGGTCTAATTGTTGCTCTATAATATTTACCTTTTAACTTTAATAGTATCTTCTTATTACAAAGAATACCCGATGCTCCTCTTCATTTTAACCAACCAACATTCATTCTATAAGTAACATCTCCATTAATTCTTCCATCACTGTGAAAAATTGACCCTAGGTATTTAAAATGTTCCTTTTGGAGGATGCAATGTGTACCAATTTTAATTTCTATATCCTCTGAAGTAACCAAATGATCAAACTTACATTCCATATATTATGTCTTTGTTCTACTAAGTCGAAATCTTTTACTTTCTAATGTTTTTCTCCATAGTTTCAATTTTCTATTAATTTTTTCTTTAGATTCCTCCACTAACACAATGCCATATGCAAATAACATACACCAAGGTACTTCATCTTGAATATGTTTTGTTAACTCAACAGTCACCATTATAAATAAGTATGAACTTAAAGTTGATCCTTGATGTAACTCAATATTAACTTCAAAGAAGTATGTTATTCCTTCATGAGTCCTCACACATGTTTTTGCACCATCGTACATGTCTCTTATAAGGTTTATGTATGTCAATGGGATACCTCTTTTTTTTCGTTTCAACCATATATCATGATGAGAAATTTATATCAAAATTTTAAACTAGAATCATCATTTCAAATATGAATGCATACTAAAACATTCAACAATAATGCAAATTTTGTTTCGATCACATGACCTCTAATGTGTCCAACCACAGTCATATTATAAGAGTCCCATGAACCATCCTCCTGTCCGGTCATGTGACCTCCGACCATACCTTTAATGTTTTGGACCAAAGACATTGACGACCAAACTACTGTCTCGTCAAGTCCAATCCATCGGGTTTATGTGACAAAGTATCCAAATAGCACACTAACAAAGTCATACATTCACCAAATTAATCTCAATAATATTCATATATATCGATCTCAGACCACCTCTCGGATCCACGAGATTCATGTGGGACTACCTCTTGAGCTTCATATCTACACATCCCATCATGTGTATAATTATTATGTCAAAATTATATATTCATATTTAGTACCAAATCCATTTTACTTTACATAAAGTACCTACTTTCGTTGACTAGTTTCACGTATCCCCAACCTAGACATGTCATATAACTCGACATGAGTTTTCTAATGCAACTTCAAGTGGAATTAGTACAACCAATGAAGTAACCAAATATAACTCTACACATCTACGAGCTAGCATTACCCAATACAATCATATGTGATCCAACGACGTCTCATACTATCGTAGAAAGTAGATTCATACCCAATAATATTTTACTCTCCTACAATAACAAAGACCGAGTTATATGACCATCTACAATCCAATGATATTCCATATCATTGTAAAAGATAGATCCACACCCATTAATGATTTACTCGCATACAAGCACACTCATGCTATGCATCCATATACTCAATAAAACATTTTCAATTTCTACTTAATAAATTAGTGTATATATAAGCATTAATAAATATTTCACAATGTCATTTATCATTTAAAAATAATTAAAACTATCTCTAACATATATCTAAAAAGAAAAGACATTCACCTACCTAAACCTTTTATACAGATCCAAAATATCTAAATCTTATCCTTTTAATCACCTTGATTTAATCTCTAAATCATAATAAAATATATTATTAATATTTTACATCCAATTATGAAATCAACGGTTCAAGCCGTATCAAAATGAGGCCACAAACGGGTCCAAAATACCCAAAAACCTAATCTAAATCCTTATAATTCTGTTTGGATCTGATTAAGGGATCCGGATCCATTTTGTTATTGAAACGGACCCTGACTTACCTTCTTCAAACCCGATCCAGACTCAAAACCATGTCTATACAAGAACACCAGCTCATGTTTGGCTTTATGTCACCGTTGACCGATACGACATGACACCGCCAATTAGGTCCTCGTCGGTCACCGGTTTTGGACACTGGAATCAGAGTTTTCTAGCACTTTCCTGGCCGGCCACCACTACCAAATTGGTCCACCGCCATGAGGTGGACCGATTTCCACCTTGTGCACCATTGGACGGCTGCAGTTTCACCAAAAACCGGGAGGGTTTTGCCCCTTTCTCATAAACTAAGTTTTCATCGATTCCTGATTCGTTAGAGCCCGAGGGACGACCCACGAGACTCATCACCCACCTCCGCTCTCCTCCTCCTTGATACGTCGGTGATTGCTAGTTTATTGGTTGGAAAATAATCAAACAACAACGATGAACCATTACCTCGAGTAATCCGGCAATTCACGTTCTTCGGCTCCCACCGACCTTATGACAAGTCTCTAACTCTGTCTCTCACTCACCCATTTTCCCTCTCTCGAGCCTCATCTGAAAGGGGCTACCATCGCCTCTTCCATCCCTTCTGTGACAGGGCAACAAACGGTTCCCCATTTGGGACCTGGCCTTACCCGACCCAGTTGTTAACAGTCATGTTCTCAATATCATCTATAAGCACAATATATTGGGTCTTTAATGTTCATTATCAAAGATGCATGTACGAGTAAAATCATAACAAGTAAATTGAAATTTTATGGGTTATATGTCAAATTATCTATTATGATATTTTGAACAAATCCTTCCACCATCTCTACCTTGAGTACTCTTCACGGTGTAATGAAGAAAGGCACTCACAAAGTGGCATGTTTTTGGTTTTTCAATAAACCCAAATGCAAGAGATGAGAAATGAATTCCGACCAAAAATAATTGAACGAAACCAACTGGTAAACAATCAATGGTCACCTATTAAAACTGTGTGTGCTCATTTTCTATATTGTTTTCTCCTCTTTTGCTCAGCCAACTACACCACCTAAATCGCCACATCAAATGATTCATGAAACAAAAACAACCACCAACTGAATATAAGGCAAAAATCAAATTTACAGCTATCAAAAATACCTGCACCAAAATAGGTTCAAGGCAAGTTTGCAAAAAATCAATAGCAGCCCCCTGTTTCGCATGAAAAATATCTATGTTAAAAAATCTGCTGCTATAAGAACAAAATCGCTTTGATGTCAAACGTGTCAGCTTCAAACAGGTTGATAGCAATCATACAAAAAAGACATGCTAAGTAAGATGCGGAAAGCATTATATTTTTAGCAAGCAACAAAAAGGAGCTTAGAGGCAGGGATAAGCGAACTATAAGGTGATATAGCAAATGAATTTTAGCGAGTAGCGTATCAATCAACACTGATATTATAAGAACAAAATTGTTTCTCTTATACTTGTGGAAGAAGATGACTAATTACATTATACTTATTATAGAAATTCTTAACATGATGTTACTCTAGTAACTATATTACCGATATTTTCTTATTTTCCACGTAATGAGAAAGATTATTTTTTGACAATTTCATGTTGTGGATGTTTAAACTTCTAATAGTTCTTACAAATCACCTAATATTGTCCTATGATATAATAGGACATCAAACAAACATATAACAAGAATACTCTCCTAACATGTAACCACTTATTAGCCATGGTAGACCCACAATTCTGCAAATACATATTAATTTTGAAATAACTAATTTCATAGCTTAAGAAATAAATAAATGATAAGTATGCTAATAAGTACCAAATAATTTAACTAGTAATTATGTGCGATAGCTACAGAATAAGTATGAAAAGAAAAAGTCTAAAACCTTCATATATAAACTAATTAAAATACCCCTACTAGAGAAACAAGGAGAGAATGAGCCTCTTGGTGTAGAAGAAGGCGGCGAGAAAGAAAGGAAGCCCAACTTGGAAGCTTTGGTTCTTGGTGATGGTGGCTACATCGGATTCGGTCGCAATTATTTTATTTTTCTCCTGGTTATAGTATCTTGGTGCCCTATTTGATATTCTCAATTGTTTCTAGGACTCGTGTATCCCGTTAGTTGATTAGTGGAGAAGTTTATCTAGACTATGTCTCGATAGTTTTTTGCGTTAGAAATTTGGTACCAACCATTATTTACTTTTGCTTTTGTGCATGTAGATGATTTGGTTTTCTACATAGCATATTATTTATTGCTTGATCCGTGTCTTAAATTGCACAGGTGGGAAAAGAATCCATATTTGCTTTCGCTAGTATTCTGATCGACCCTTTTCCCAACAAAATTGTTATCGAGTATTGTTTATTTAAGATAGATGATGCTGATTTAATTGAATGATATTCGATTTGGAAGTCTCCTGTGGAAGATATGTTATACTGCAATATGATGATGTCTAAGATATGATGACGAAGACCTATGTAAACACTAGGAAAATCTGTGTTCGAACTTACGAAATTGGTTTCCAATGGCTAATTTCAAGGCACATGAGGTGGCACCCTAACTCTTGATTTTTCACAAGAATAACTCACACAAAGGTCCATTCATTAGATGGCGCAAAAGAAAAAAAGCCCGTGATTTTGAAACCCGACTATAGTTTTTGTCCACTTCATCCATGTCCATGTCCATTTAGAAAATAAGTATAGAAAAGATACTTATGAAAACAAGTCGAGATCCAGTTCACCCAAGAGTTCAATTAATGTGGATTTAGATATTTCATCAAGAAGATATGATCCGGTTTTGAAAGAGTTTGCAATAGTATGGCATCAACAGTATGGGCCCGACCATGAGCCACCTAGTAACAATGCAACATGTGTCGTTTAATGCACATGTCCAACCCTTCTGGACCACATTCGGTAAATCTTGAGCCTAAATCTAGTTTTCCCTGGCATTGACCTTGACCTTGACCTAACTGAACCTAGTTAGCGATAATCCATTTGAAACTATCTTAACTGCTCCAGATTAGACTCTCTCACATTTATTTACCATAATAACGTCAAGTTGAGTTCTAGGTGAGCCTACTTTACCTATCACACACAAATATTATTCATATCAATGATATGTATATGTGTAAACACCCTAAATAAATTTTTATAAAAACACTCTCAATTTTGAAAATCAGTTTGTTTTTAAAACCTCTACTTTAAAGTAAAAATTTTAAATCTTTAAAATAAAGATTTCAAAGATAAAGATGTTCAAATTAAAGCTGAAGGGATAAGGCCTAGAGGATATAAACAAATCAGGTGAAGATCGGGACGACGGTTGAGTAAAGCCCGCATCAAGCCATGGAACCAGGAAGTGGATCAAACCAAGTTAAGGCACATCTTCATCAAGTCAAGTGGATAGCCTCACCAACCTAAACCTAGTTGAAATTGACTAAGACCTTGACTTGATTCACCTAGGCTAACCATGACTCATGACCTAGCTCTAATCAAGTGACCTTAACTCGACCAAATTAGACTTATCTTAGCCATGTCTACCCTACATTCTTTAGCTAAACTACAATTGAAACCCCATACATAGCCTTGATCAAATGGGATGAGCCACAAGGGAAGCAACACCACGTTGAAGGCAACCGGTTGCATTTGGAGGCACCTAGGCTCAACCGGCCATGCCTAGGTGCACATGACTTGAGCCAAGAACCAACTCACATGGGGCTGATCCAGCTTTGCCTAAAGGGGACCACATGTCCATGTGAAGACCAAAGTGGGGCTAGGTTTGGGTCATGGAGTACCTGCCCCAAAGAAGGGCCTAGAAGAGGCCCCCCTTGGCCTATAAATAGAGTCCCAGGGGAGATGGTTGGGCATTGAATCCCATCTTGGAGGGCTTGAGAGCATTAGAGATTGAAGGAGTTGCAACTTGGGCTGGGATTTCGTGAGCTTCCTCTAGGGAAAGGTTTGAGAGAGAGAGAAAGAGTGTAGAAATGTAGGCAAGGGTTGCTAGAGTTAGAGAGGTAGACTGAGAAAAAGAGAAAAGAAAGGGAAGGTGAGGGCCGTGAGCTTCCATTGTGAGCCGATTTCTAGAAGGAATCAAGTAAGTATTCCACATCCATCATTCCTCTCTATTCTCTTATTCACATTCAATTCAAAAGGGGTTGTATTAATGGAGCATTGTCTCCCCCTATGATGTAATAAGAAGTAGATGTGCTGAAATTTTCAATTATTGCTTATGCACTCTAATTATTTGTGTTCTTGATTCTACCTCTCTATATGTTATACAAATCCTATAACTCCTAATTCTCCCTATGCTTAGGCTAATCTATATATTTTCATTCCTTTCCCTTCAGCAATTTACTTTGGAATGTTGTGTTGTTGCAATTTAAATTTAGGTGAGTTTGCATCACGTATGTTATAAAAACCAGAAAATTTGATTTCAGTATTCCCACATACATTGATTTCTTTAATTTTTATTGCTAAACTACTGTTACGATCAACTTGAAATTTGGCACATAGTATCTAAACACAAAGCCCACTTGTAATAAAATATTCGAGAATTTTAGGACCATGCAATTACGTAATAAAAGGTATGTAATATCAGGAAAAATCCTGAAACGTTTCTGTCAATCCTGTTTTTCTGCAATAGATCTTGGGTAATCATCTCATAACTCTGTCTGTAGTTGTCCAAAGTCGGTGAAATTAGTTTATTGGAAAGATGATATCTATAACTTTCCAACAAGACTAAGTGCACTAAAATCAGAGCTCTAAGCATCGAGATACAGACCTATCTTTGGGTCTCTATATTTCTGTGATAGAACAGTTTCGAGTGTCTGAGTAGAGATACTTTCTCGATTTAATTTTATATAACTATAGCTCCCAAAATTAAAACAAAAATATTTTTGGAATCTCCACACAAGGATTTGATCAATGTTAAATTGTCATGATTTTTGGAAATTTGGAATGTATTGAAACAAAATCGGAAATCAATGTCTAAATAGAACCAGTTTATGTTTTCAGCACTTGATGAAATCTTATCTTCTAAAACACTTGGTGTACAAGTTGATTCACATTTTCTCAAGTTTCTTTTGAATGAATTTGAAATCTCACCTACAAATCCTCAAAGTACTTAGGCTGACCCTTGTGCGTCGGTTCAAGAAGGCCTAAAGTGGAAAGATCTCTGTTAGTCACAATCGCCAAACAAGTCAGATTTCTAAACTTTGCTAGTTTTGGGAAACTAGCTGGCACGCTCGTGCAAGAAGTAGTTTTGAAAAGATTACTTCAAGTCTCTACATAAGCTTGGACTAAAATTTTCATATCTACAATATGTACTTAGTTGGAACCCTACAGGGTATATATATATATATATATATATATTTGTATAGCTATTTCTTTGAAGATTCGTATATACTTTAAGATACTTAAGGTGTTTATGGGGCGATTTTTTATTTCACTTATATGTGTGTGTCCTTATTTACATTTGTTACAGAAGCTAGTATATATGTGCATGTGTTATATATATATATATATGTGTGTGTGTGTGTGTGTGTGTGTGTGTGTATGTATGTATATATTTTTTAGTATGATTTAGAAAGAAACGTGTTGGGCTTAACATATTTTTTATTCTTGAATTCATATATACTAAGTGGGACGTTTCTCTCATTGTTACATGTATGCATTCAAGGCCTTAATATTGATATGAAAATACAGCCATTTGGAAAAGGCACGTAGAACCATCTAGATTATGGGTTTAAAATTTCTTTTTATCTTGGTCAGCTGTTTGTGTTTAAAGCTTCGAATTTTATGCAGCATATATATATATATATATATATATATATATATATATATATATATATATATAGAGAGAGAGAGAGAGAGAGAGAGAGAGAGATAAGTTCAGGTTACATCCTATATACATCTTATATACTTATGTATGTAAATAAATTAATTGCATTTGAAGACAACAAGCCCACATAGCTTAGGTCACTCTATCACTAGCTTGGCCCATTTAGCTCACTTAACCCACATAAGTTTAGGCCTTGGACTTTTACACCTTAAGTCATAGCCCCAAACCTTGATATTGAACCCAGGTCCCCTACCTCTTAACCCATACTTTTATGAGCTGAAATATATAAATGTATATAACATGTATGTACATTTATGAAGTCTCACCCCACATAGCCTGTCTATGACCCTACATAATTTAAATTCATGTCAAGTTCTCTTCTCTTCCCTTTCTTTTCTCTTCTTTCTTTCTTTCTTTTGGTGTGTTGCGAGAGTGCTCAATCAAGAGGGGGGTCTTTCATCTAAAACAAATTGATGGCATGCATATTTACCTAAGTTTTGTTTTGTTTTGTTTTCTTTGAGTTATAGTTATTAGTCTCTCATTTAGTTGTCATAATTGATGCACGTACACCCAAATTGCACACCTCAATTTTCTCGTGATTTTGAAAATATCCTTGTTTATATCATATAATTACAACAATACTCCTAAAGTGATGTGAACCCTTTCTCTTTTCTTCAGTGCGAATCATCATTCGTCACTACTTTTTCTTTAATCTTATGTCTATCTTAGTCACCCATTGCTTGATATACATCCATTTATAGCAAAGGAACTCATTGAAATATGTTGAAAAAGGTAGAAGAAAAATAAATAAGAAGAAAGAAGAAAAAGACGAAAATGAAGAAATAGGAGGCCGATTCGAATAGGGATTCGTTAACCTTTTGAGGTATGTTGTTGATTTGGTTTTTGTTGTTTTTTATTTTTCATGTCATATTCTCACCAAAAACATCCATCATATTTCTTTTTGCTTAGGCATGTCTCTCCTACATGGGAAATGTTCCTGGTGCACTGGTCTTTCTTGGTGTGAATCATGGATCGTTGTTGTTGAGAGGCACGGTGTAGACACGGAAAATTCCCACTTTTGGTTCTTAGGCCCGAAGTGAACATTTTCATGTGTCTAAGTCGTTTTTAACAAAAAGGGCATGCCAGCTAGCTTACTCAAGTTAGCGAAGGAAGTTTTGAAATCTGACTTTATCGGGGCGACTGTGAGTAAGTGAGCTCTTTTCGTCGCAGACCTTCTTGCACCGATGCGCAAGGGTCACTCTGTATGCTTGGCAAAGTCTTTAAAATTTAAACCTCTTTGAAAAATACCCGAAGTGTTTGGGCTCTGTTTGTATTATTGCAAGTTTTATTACACGTGGGATTTGCACGTGCCTATGTCTTTCTTTTTAAGCTTTTTAGGGCCAACTAGGTGTGTGCACAAGTGACCTAAGTTGGGCGATTTTTGCACGGGAGTGTGGGGTTTACTTTGATGCAATATGCATCCTAACTCGTGGTATGGAGTATATGCAATGCAAACTCACACAACTCCAAAGGGAAAACCCGAATTGAAAGACAATGCGAAAGAGAAATGACTTAACGTAAATTTGCAAAAGGGAAATTGCAAAAGGGAAATATGGCTATATCTTAAGAGCGGAAAGGCTCAATTGTGCAAGTGTGTGTCGTGTATATATGAAAAGACTATGCACACAGCTGAACCTTAAAACCCGAATCTTAAAGACATAACCGAAGGGAAATACTTATAATATATATGAGCTCGAAGGTCACCAACGTGTGCGTGGGTGTTGTGTATATATGGAAAGACAACTCACACGACTTGTAATGTAAAAACCCAAATATAATTGCAATATGGCCTTGACTAAGGTCTTGGGAATAAAAGCGAAAGCTCAATGTGTGTGAGTATAGAATTGAAATGCTATGCACACAACTTGAATTTAAACACCCAAAACAAAATTACAATATGGCCCTTACTAGGGTCTTGGGAATAAGAGCGAAAGCTCAATGTGTGTGAGTGTGGAAATTGAAAGACCACGCACACAACTTGAATTAAAACACCCCAAATGAAATTGTAATACGGCCTTTACTAAGGTCTTGGGAGTAAGAGCGAAAGCTCAATGTATGTGAGTGTGGAAATTGAAAGACCACGCACACGACTTGAATTAAAACACCCAAGGGAAATTGCAATACGGCCCTTACTAGGGTCTTGGGAATAAGAGCGAAAGCTCAATGTGTGTGAGTGTAGAAATTGAAAGACAACACCCACGACTTAAGTTAAAACCCACGCAGCTTAATATATATAAGTATAATTATATCTTAAGGGCTGGTTAGGCCCGTGTGTGTGCCAAAATTGTGTGCAACTAAGAGTGGAATGGCTCAAGTGTACGTGTGTGTGGGTGTGCCAAACCACATTATTACAAGTGGGGGGAGACAACGCTCCATTATTACAACCCCGTATCAAATTTAATCAAATGTAAGCAAGTTCATAACAAGGACCGAGATAGGCACTTACGTGTAGCTGGTCCGGGCTCAACTTGCTTGGCTTTTGCCTAGTGAGTCGCCTTGGACAGCCGAAGGGGAGCTCCTTGGATGCGTGTGGGCGGCAAGTAGGGTGCGAGCCGGGTGAGTGTCTTGATGAAGGTCGGGTGATAGGCACGGCTAATAGGGATGCTGGTTGGGTGATGGAGTGGCTAGGGTGCAGCGGTTTAAGGTGGCTGGTTAGGGCAGGGGCAGGTAGGTTGTTGGACAGGTCAAGGGTGGAGGTTTAGCTAGGGGCTGGGAAGTGGATGACTAAGGGAAGGTGATGAGGTAGGGTGTGAAGTGACCGAATGGGTGAAGAAGAGGCGGGTTGTGGTGGCGGGTGATGGAGTGCATGGCTGGGCAAGAAAGGGGGGATGAGAGGCAAGATGGGGCTGAGATGGGGGTACTAACCGTGGGTGGTGGATGAGGTGATGGCCGGAGGTGGTGGAAGGAGGCGGCAGCCGAATGGAGTTGGAAGAAGGTGGCAGCCGGGTAAAAGTATGCAGCCGAGTGGAGTGGCGGTGAAGGTGGTACAGCTGGGGGAGAGTGAGAGTGAGATGGGGTAGAAGAGAGGGCAGGTGAGAGAGGAGAGAGAGTCCAAAACCTGCCCCAAAAGAGGGGGTTTTATAGGCTAATGGGCTAGGGTCGGTTGGGAGTGGTATGGGGTAGATATTTAGGATAAGGTGGGCTTGTGGGGTGGTTTGGGTAGGTCGGCTAGAGTGGGTGATATGGTGGTTTATGGTAGGTCGGTTAGGGTGGCTGGGAATTAAGGGTTAGGGTCTAATTAGGTGTATTAAGGTGGGATTAGGTTTAGTCTAGTTAGGGTCTAGGTGGTCTAGTTAGGTGGGGTGAGCTAGGTGAGGTCGGCTAGGTATGGTTGGGGCGATTTTGGATGGGGACGGCTATGATTGGATCAGGTTTAAGGGGGAGTGGCTAGGTGAGGTGGGTTAGCTTAGGGCTAGGTTTTAGGAGCATCCCCTTGGCATCGATCCATGGACCTAGTTGCAGTCAGGTTCATGTTGGTGCAGCTCCAGGTTAGGTGTAGGTGCATACAAACTCAAACCCACACTCTTAGGCTAAACCCACATAGTTAACCCACCCTTGACTAAAAGTCAAGCCCACCAACTTTCTCACTCATACTTTATCTCCTTCTCTCTCTACCCAAGCTTTTCACGTGAAATCTCTATGGGCCCCACCTCCATTTATGAGAAGGTGATGTAGGCCATGGATGTGGATATTGGATTGGATCTTTGGATCCAAATCCAAATGCATGTTTGGGTCTGGATCTGGATATATATGGTCCAGATCCGGCCTAAATATGATTTTTTGACTCCTTCATGGCGTTTCGAAACGGACGGTTTGTGCATGGCCTGGCTGCATCAGTACTCCGTCTTACGTGGGTCTTCGCCAACATTGTCGTCCGCTCTTCTTCTCACCTTCCGGAGATCATTTTGAATATATTGTTGATATCAGGGGCTTGGATGTCCGAGAATTTGTGGATGATTCTGATACGATATTTGATGTGCCAGGCTTGAAATATGCTCTGGGTTCGGGCTCTCTTTCGCTTCCTCGATCTTGCTTTCATCAGGCCAAGCTGCTTTTCGGGGTTTCAAAACACCTTTCTAAGGTTTCAAAATTGTATGTATATATTTTAAAACATATATGGTTTAAAAATATGTACAGGGTTGTCTGGAAGGCTCCTAGGTTTCCAGACTCAAAATAGCCCTTTGGGGCTGATTTTGCAAGACCAGGTAATTTGAGAAAATTGTGGGATTTTGGGGTGTTTACACACGGCTCAATCGCATGTCTCATTTTCAAGGTATGTGGTTGGGTCATGTCTCTTCTGTTTCGAGCAATCTTTTATTTGAGTAAATAGTTTTTTTATATATAGATATGGCTCATAGGATACGAGTGAAGGCTATAACATTAATTTTCATCTAGGAAAAGTAATGTTGTATCATAAAGAGGATGATCCCACAAGGAAAAGATAATGATATTTTGGTAGATGCAAATGTTATTAAAGTCGGGCCTTTATGTCAGGATAAGGATATAGATATCTTAAAGACTGAGATTGATATTATAGAGAGTGAGAATGAGAGATTTTCTAATATATGAGGATTACCTCCTAGCTTTGAAGGTTAAATTGCTTATAAGATCTAGTAGTAACAGGTAATGTTCAGCTTTAGTGAACTCACTATTCCAACTTAATATGTTAATGTAAGTATGCAAACAATACGTAAAGTTATAACAACCCACACAAAGTATATTGTTGGCAGAGCTTGGTTAGTAAAGTAAATGGATGTAAAAATTGATAATTGGATTGAGATTGCTGACAGGAGTGGGTTGATTGGGTAAGAATATTTATTGTGTGAAGTTATAGATCATGTATTGTTAACTTCTTTTATCGAGAGTTGCAACCAAACACAAACAACTTTCGCATGCCATGGGATGAGATGACTATCACACTTCACAAAGTCTATGGGATACTTTTCTTATGCGAGAAGTAGTGCTAGAAATTCAGTTCTGAGCAATTCAGTTTGAGGTATTCTGAAGTACTTTTCTAGAAAAGAAGAGTCAGCAACAAAAATAAGCATTTATTATATTTGTTGTATGAGTTAGGTTGTATATTATATCAGTTATGCTTATAAATAGACCTATAAAGCCTAATGCATATAAGGTACAATATGATCCATGTGACACTACTTAGGAGGTGCAATACTCATACTGTTTTGAGCTTGAGTACTTTGATGTACCAATGATATATCCTCTTGAGTGCGACGAGTGGTACATTTCTCAGATACATCGCTTTATTTTGAGAGATTATATAAATAAGTTGCGTTCAACTCATCCTCTTCCAGTTAAGCAACAAAATATATCATTCTTTTAGCAGATAAATAAATAATTGACTATATTAACATAGTCTTTAAGTTTGTTTTGGTTTGATTATAATATTAACTTTTTTGTAATTACTTTTTTATACTAACATCTTATCATAGTATGTAACACACTAGCACCAATTTTAGTACATTCAGAGTACGTGTCAAGGTTATGGTTGGTTGATCTTCTATTGGTGGAGTTGTTAGAAACATAGAATAGTGTTGTCAATGAGCACATCAATTGACTATATTTGAGGATGATCTTGAGGATAAGTGAGCTGGGTATTGTAGATTATCCATAGGTTGGGACAAAATAATATAATGTATATAGAGTTTACATCTTATATTTAGGGTGTTCTTTTATATTATTCATTACATGATATGTAAATGACATTTTGGTTCATCACTCTTTGTCCTTACTATAAATATATGTTATGAAATAATACTTTCATTTCAATTGAAAAATAATTATATTATAAAATATAAATAAAATTTAATCATCGTCTTCAATGTCATATACAATATCATCTCATGGTCCTCTCATTTGTATATATACCTCAATAATTTCAAGAAATGGTTGATTGCAATTCTTGATACTTTCATATTGAAATCATTGCCAAGATGAAAAGATATGAGACATTGAAAAGCCATTGGTCATGTGCATGTGAAAAAAATAGGAGCATAAGAGAAGATAAATTGTAAATGGGATAAACTAAATACCTAAATAATATAATTATATTTATTATGTTTTCTACTTAAAAATTACTATATAGTATGATTATAGCATATGTACCATGCATCCCTTACAAATTATATGGTTATTGTTTGATATTAGTGATAGAAATGTATTTGTGTCACATCTCCATTAAATGAGAGATGTGACCAATATTTCTTTCATTTTCTGTTGTTATCGCTTACATACATGAACCACACTTCCCTCACAGTTGGTTGCTCATCATATGACACTAGGGGCAAAAATGGGTTTGAGCTGCATCTCCATCAAATGATTGATGTGATTGATATTTCTTCCAGTTTCTGTCGTTGTTGCTTACTTAGTGTGATTACTGCTAAGTGCATCTCTCCTTTGAAAGAGACTTGTTTCAAACACATCTCGTATTTAAAAGAGAGATATAGTCTAACAGCATCTTTTCTTAAAAGGAGATGTGACTCAACTGCGTGTTTGCTTTTATTTTTTCTCGTTAGGAATACTTGAAATTTAGACTTTGTGCTGGAGTTTTGTTCGTTGCATGACAAAAGCAAGGAGGCTTAGTGCTCCAACTCCAACTTGTATGTGGTGGATCCAGTTCTTCACATGATGACGTTTGAGCATGTTGAGGGACCATCTGTAAAAGAGGTTCTCGTAGAGTTTGGTGTACATAGTGTTGTCGAGAAGCTCCTAAACAACATTGCAGCACAAATTAGAGATGCAATTGGAAAGCTTCATGATGGAGGCCTGGTTCATGGTGACTTAACTACATCAAATACGATACTAAGGGCAGTAGTAACCATTTGGTGGGTGCTTGCTTACTCATGTTGAATTTCTTAATTTTCAAGATAACTTGTTTACAACACATGCATAAATTTTGAAAGTCTCTTTGCTATTCTGTAAACGAGCGCACAACATAATGAACTGCATAGAAATACATATTTAGTCACGGTTTATGCGGATGCACTTGATTCATATTCGTGTGTATCTATCTCAGAAGTCACAGTAATTGCATCTCAATTTTATCTGATTTACGTTATTCTTCTCATAGCATTTTAGTCATTGCATATCAATTCATTACAAGCTTAATTAGTCATGTTAGCCGCCTCCTTGCCATTTGACGCGACGCTAGCTCCTTGTCATGATGAATTAATTTACTCCACTTTGCTGTCCGGAAACAAGTCCTTTGGCTTGAACTCCTTTTGACTCACCCAAGCTGCCCATCGGGTTTGATCCTTTGTACTTAACCAAGCCCATTCCTACAATCTAATACCCTTTGGTCGAATATTCCAAACTCGAGTCAACCTAGTATCTACCTACTTGAATCCTAATACCGAACCTAAGTAGCCACTTGAAGATCTGCCTTTTAGCCAACATACCGCAAGCTTACTCTGTCCAGCATAAACCCAATTTCAGTCAGCCCTTTTGATAACCAAAACGGACTAAACCTAGTCCCCCTTAGTCCCTATGGGTTTTCTCGTTCCATCTTCAATGCCTTCGTTTTGTGGCTGAAATTTCTTGAAATGCTTTACTGGTGTTTTTTATTTTGCTTATTACTGTATTTTTCGAGTCATTCATTTGTTTTAAAGACTATACTTGGCCTTAGTTTCATTGGGTTCTCTTATACAGTGTTGTTGTAGATTTGTATTGGACTTCTAGTCTTTTTGAACATAAGGTTTCCTTCACCAATAGAAAAAGAGAAATACATAAGGCGAACATGGTCATATTTCTTTGTTATCTTTACTTTGAACCCTTGGAATAGTTTTATTTGCAGCAAATATTGGAGTCATTCCTCCTATATATGCATAATTTTGTATTAGTTTTATTGAGTACTCTGTAGATACTACATATTGGGCATATTATAGACTTATGGTTGAAAATGAACATAAGGAGGAGTTGCCCACATTCTCACAGGTCCTTACTCTGTTAGGAATAATTTTATGATTTGAAAATCATCACGGTGTACAATTGCCAAATATCCGTACATTTTCCATGATACAAACGAGGACGTGTGTGAAACAGTGCAAGTGCAAGATATCAGAGCTTTAAGATCGTTTTGCTCGTTAGTTTATTACTCGAATCTGCTACCACTGTAAATTTTGCTTGATACCATGTCAATCTTCCATTCTCATGGTCCACCTTTTGTTTTGGTTTATTCTTTCTTGTACATGTGTGATTCCTGTAATGTTTGTACTTTGTCATGTCATGATGGTTCTTATTGTTATTTTCATGTGAACTTCTTCGTTGTTTGGTGGATCTTCTCGTGTCTTTTGCATTTTGTGTTGCTTATAACATTTTGCTGGTTTTACATCTCATGTAGCATGTTTTCTTACGTATTTTAAGTTTATGGATTAAATGCTACAACTCGGTTGTACATCTGATGTTAGGAGGAAGAGAAGATTGAAGAGAGGTTTGAGATAACTCAGAGTGTACTTGGATGTGGATATTGATCACCAGTATGCTGGAACAGGAAATACTTCTTCCATTGATTTCAATTGATGAATAGTGTAATTGACAAACTGTCGTCAATACTTTTTGGTTTCTATTTGTTGATGGAGCTCTCATTTACGTTTTGTGAACTAGTTATTCTCATGCTATATTTTTTCCAGCTTCCTTGGACTGGAACCAGAACCGAACTGGGTGGTCCCACAGTTTTAGATCCAGATATGGCAGTTCTGGTTTCAGCCAGTTCCTGGCCTGGTTCCATTCCAACCGGGTCAAGTTCCAAAGAAGCCATTTGTATTTGCATATCTCCATAACTTATAGAAATTCTGTAGTTTCTTATTATGATAAAACCAAGTAATCTTATATGCACATGTTTTGTGTGAAAAATCAGGTGATCCTTGATGACTATGAAACTTTATCTTACAAAAGTATCTGCCTTGAGAATCAAAATAGTCTACCACTTTTCCTTTTGGATGAGGGAAAAGTGAATAAAGAATGTCGTTCTGCATGTTTGTGCTGGGAAGCCTACAAAGCTGAGAGTTAGAATAATTGTCTATGAAATGTCAAAAAACAAAACACATGATGCATGAGTGGTCATGTGCAGTCTCATGCATGCATGCAGTATCTCCATAGAATGTGGATTCCTATTTTAAGTTTAGTGACAAGAATGGTGATAAGGAGCACCTGATGAAGTGAAACATCAAAGAGGTAGGATAAATGTTGGCAATTGTTGAACACCTATTACAGAAACCCTATTACTATAAATCCATATCTTAAATCTTCATTATGTTACAGTTGAATTTTAATATTCACGAAACATTGCTTTTTAGATGCTATTTGCTAGATCACGTAACATTGTCGTGCTTCAATATATCTTTTTTAGCGCCTTCGGGTTTCAGCATTTTGATAATAATCCTCTCTTGTTCAGACTCTTCTTTTTTCTCTTCTATATTGGTTAGTTTTCTTTTCCTTAGTTTTGGTGACATAAATCTTATTTGGATCTTTTTTTGTTCTTTGCAGGTAGGATTTTATAGGCTTGTACGGTGAAGTGATTCCAGCAACTGTTGGTATGTCCTAAACTTGACATTGCGCTAATCTATGAACAGCTTTTCCCTTTGATAAGTGATTTCTTGGAATTTTCTTGGAATTACAAATTGATTTCCATCTCTAGATGAATAATTGCTCAACCATTTTCATCGAACAGAATATTGGCCGACTTTGATAGAGGTTATTGATTATTTCTTCCTTTTACTGGTTCAGGCTTTATTCTCGACATTGCATTTTGATGAGCGTAAGTGCCTCCACATCACTCTAGTTGACGGCCAACGGCTTCCTGGAGCGAACACTCTAGGCGTGGCCATCCCTCGAATTGACTATGCATTACATGGGTTGAACCCACCTCACACGCACCCACGGGCAACCGAGATCTTGACGGTCTTGGAAGGCACATTGTTAGTTGGTTTCGTGACCAGCAACCCAGACAAGCGGCTGTTCGCCGAGAAACTGTACAAGGGAGACGTGTTTGTGTTCCCACAAGGGCTCGTTCACTTCCAGTTCAATGTGGGGGATGTAAATGCCGTAGCTCTTGCTGGATTCAACAGCCAGAGCCCTGGTCTGATCGTCATTGCGGATGCAGCGTTTGGGGCTGACCCACCTATCTCTGCAGAAATCCTTGCGAAGGCCTTCCAACTTGACGAGAAAGTGGTTGAGGAGCTGCAGGCCAAGTTCTCCAAGAACTGACACAGAGTTTAAATTCGGATGCGTAACCCATCGCTCTGTTCGGATGCATGAGTACTGAATAAATGCACCTTCCCTCCATCTTTCTGAAAGTCATATAGCATGTTACCATTACTATATATACCAAGGCCTCTCTCTCGCTGTGTGTGCGTGCATGAAAACTTGTTTAGGAGAAGAAACCCATGCCAAATATGTGAAGTTTCCTGCTCGTTGATTGTTTCCAAGGTGACCTGTATGTTTAGGCTGCATCACTCCCTCGTCTGCAATCACGAGCCAAAAGAACATAATCTTGGTGTTCTTGCAAGATCGTTTAAAATCAGGTTCGAAGACAAATCTGTGGCACTTACTTCCATTGTCAAAAAGTTTCAGCCTACGTCTTGGTCGAATAACAAGCAGGTTCTACCAACACGTAATTCAACCAAGATGCATTAACGGAAGCTTAGTATTCAGCTAGGCCAGACATTAAACCTAGTATGGTCAACCGATATTTGCTTCGGCTTGACACCAACCTACATAAACCAGATTCAGCTCGAACATTTTGTGTGTATACACTTGAATATGTGTTACATAAAACATTGATGTACACATACGCATTAGTTTCTTATACCCAAAGTAAGACATGGCAACCCATTATACCATTTGAAAGGACCTGGGGCTGACACTGCTTGACTTGATTAATCTCGGTCGGCATTTGATTATGGATCAGATTCTAAACTTTTTTTATATAGAACATTTAAGGTGAATGGCTTACCATGAGGGCTCATTTTGGGAACGAGATAGATGAAGCCAAGTACACTAGATGGACTAAGTTTATTTGGCTAAGTCAAACCAAGTTAGGGATCAGGAAGGTCATGACAATCGGTACCGTGGTTATTCCATGAACATTAACTGGATAGTCATCACATAGGTTGTGCAGGCCCAACAAATGACTGAGCATGACAAGCTCGAGACAAATGCTAGAAGATGAAGGGCATGTTAGAGAACCCTCACTCACTTCCTGTTCATCCCTTTCCTTTTGCTAACACGCTCATTGGGGTGCACCAACTTACCCCAAGAACTGCAAGATCATCTTGGGTTTATAAGCTTATCCAAGTATACTCGACATCATAATCCTTCATGAGTACTAAATATTGTTTTTGAAACTCTGTTTCCACCCACGTGTGTTCATATATTTTCTAGCGTCAACATATGTCCCTTATAACTCTACATTCATAGTCAAGGGTATTAGTCATACCTAAATTATTTTCACACCATAAAAACGATACATTGGTTTCTCAAGCATGATTCCTAGGATTCTATTCATTTACTATTATGATCTACAATGCAATAGCATCCCTCCTAGTTCTCGTGCTTTCTGAAAACTTGAGCAACCTTCGCTAGAATTTCTTGTTTTCCTACATTCAAGTTCTCTTCTGAAAAATGCTTCAAGCATGTTCCTTAACCAACATTTTCATAGCTTTCTGGAGACCAACTCCCTCTAGGGTCCCGACTTTGGATTACTAGGTGTCCCAAATGTTCGACTCTACCCTTCTTATACCAACTTTGTATCTTATAGAAGGCTTTAGAATTGTTAAAACCATGATCGTCTTGGAAACCCTTCCATTCTATGTAAAATAGTTTCGGTACAAACTGTTTCTAATGACACTCGCACTCGACGAACACCCTCTGGTCTACAAGGTGATTGAACACATTAAAAACATATGGTAAAAGCATATAAATCCTCCAAAGCATATCAATATACTCTGTATTCACCGATCTGTACAAGGTGACTAAGCTTCTTCAGTCTCTATGACTAATTCTATTTTATGCATTCCTACATAAGCTCACTAGAACTCTAACTAAAAGCGATAAATCATCACAATCATTTCAAATCCAACATATCAAAAACCCACAAGCAACTCACTTATCATACAAGCAAACCGACACTTATTGTTTTTTAAAAGGATCACATTCCTCAATCCATAGAAGCATTTGTTGAAGATAGAATTGAATAAGTCATTCAAGCAAAACAACTCTAAAAAAGTACTAAGGCCCATGACAAGTTGTAAACACCCCAAAATGGGAATATTTTCAAACAAATGCCTGAATTTCAAAAACCAGCTCACAACCTTATTTTGAACTTTTAAAACCCTAGAGTTTTGAAGTTTAAACTTTTTTTTCAAAAAATCTTTCGAAATAACGGTTTTTAAAACCCAAGCCAAAACCCAAGTTTTGTAAACCAGCTCAAACAAGCAGGTGAAACTCGATCCAAAAGCAGCTCAAGATCGGGTCAAAAAGTGAAGAAAAATTTCAGCCCGTCCACATAAAAACGAGGCAAAAAATCCAAGTGAGCATCCAGGTCAGAATCAGACTTCAGCTCCAAAACATAAAAGATGAAGCCGTTAGAGATCAAGCCGCAAGCTTGTAAAAATGAAAATAAAAAATTCATTAAGAAATCCAAGATTGACCTCATCAAATGAAAACTCCAAACGAGACCAGATGGATCAAAACCAAACGAAAAATAGTCTAGAAAGTGAGAAACTGGCCAGTCAAAAGGACTGAGAAAAACCCAGCCTGAAATTGGGTCAACAACAGAACCGGGGCCCGTTCAAAACCGCCCGTTTCAAAAACCAAAGAAGGACTGAAGAAAGAAATTTTGGATTGGATCTAGACAAAAAAAATCCAGATCCAGATCCATTTGGAATTTAGATTGGGTTGGATCCTTGAATCCAAACCCAAATCCAAAACCCACCCTTGGCCTATAAATTGGGCTAAGGGGGGGGAAGAAGTTCACGTGAATTTCATTTGGGCATGTGGGAGCTTGAAAAAGTAAGAGAGAGAGTGAGTGCAAGTCAACAAAGGTGTGCTTGACTTTGTTGACTTGATAAGTGGGCTTGAACCATGTTGGCTTGACCTAGGGGTGGGCTGCAACAAAAGGGCATGGACTAAGGCTAAGTGGCTGCATCAAGTGATGGACTGGCTGCACCAACTTGCTAGAAGGGCTCGAGGTGGACCAAGGTCGCTCCTTTGACCGAACCATGGCTGCACTAGGAGGTAAGCCCTTGACCTTATCCTAAACCTACCCCCTAACCGCATGGCCTAAACCTAACCCAGCTGAACCCATTTGGAGCTGCTGGCCGAACCATTGCTTGGAACCGACATAGCATTAAAACCCATTTAAACCCACACCCAACCTATCTAAACCGACCCCAGCCTATCTAAACCGACCCACCTAACTGACCTAAACCACCCAGCCGAATCCCACCTAACCTCCTTGGCCGACCTGCCCTAGGCGTGGGCTTCACCCATCTAACACCAACACCTATTTGCTGGCCCTTTGATTGGGGCAGAACCGCACCTACACTTGCCGTGACCACACCCAGCCTACCCAACTTGGACCCATTACACTTCGACCTAACCTGCCCCACTTGCTGCCCTAGTCAAACCACACACAACCTAACCGACTTGACCCCGGCTACACCCTTTTGACCACACCCGGCTGCACCCCCTTGCCGCCTTAAACCTACTAGCTCGCCCACCTAAAGCTGCACCTAAACCATCCCCTTAAACCTAGCCAGCTGCACTCAAACCACCTACTTAAACTTAGCCAGCTGCACCTAAACCATCTACTTAAACCTGGCCGACCCACCCTAAACTTAACCTAGTTTGGGCCGCACCCACCTAAACCACCACTAACCTAGCTTGACCTGTCCCTAGCCGACCCACTTCCATCCGAAACCCCACCTTGCACCTACACCCCAGCCGAAGCCCCACCTTGCACCTAGCTGCACACCTTGAACCACACCCTAAACTAGAACCTAACCCACCTCTGGCCGAGCACTTGCCTTGTGACTCACTCCCTAAACCAACCCAACTAGGCTAGCCCTCCTTGCTAAAACAAGCCTTTGCTGCCCTAGCTCGACACTCTAAACTGAACCACCTGGCCGGCTTCACACATTGACTTGGGTCGATCTCCCTTGGACGTGGGCCGCACCAAGAACTGAACCGTGGAGCTGCACCACTCGAAGGACTCGGCTGAACCATATTGGGGGTTGGGGTGGACTTGACCTAGTCGAATCCTGAAACTCGAGTTAGGAAAAGTGTAAGTCTTTCAAACTTCATTTCAAACTGTTTTTCCTTTCAATTCAATTCGTAACGCGATTGTATTAATGGAGCAAAGTCTCTCCCTGGATTGTAATATTGGGCATGAACACGATCGCACCCACGAACACTTGAGCCTTTCCGCTCTTATCTAGTGGATGAACACGATCACACATACGTGCACTTGAGCTTTTACACTTTTACACGCACATGCACTTGAGCCTTTCCGCTCTCTGCCCTAATATACATTTATAGACATTCTATACTTCGAACCCCATCTTTTCTTAAGCAATTATATGTATTTAAATTCGGGTGAATTTAATTCATGAAAGCAGTGTGAGTTGCACTTACATTTGGGTGAATTTAATTATGAAAGCAGTGTGAGTTGCATTTATATTTGGGTAAATTTACTTCGTGAAAGTCGCGTGAGTTGCAATTACATTCAGGTTGATTTACTTTAAAGTTGTGTGAGTTGCAATTTAAATTCTACTTGAGAACACCCACGAGTACTCGAGCCTTTCCGCTCTTAAACTATACACAAGTACACCCACGAGCACTCGAGCCTTTTCACTCTTTACACTCACACACATTAAGCCTTTTCGCTCTTAGGATAAACCTATATACATATTTCAAGTCATGTGAGTTTATTTTTGTGAAAGTAGAGTTGCACTTAAATTTGTGTGAGTTTACTTTTGTGAAAGTAGAGTTGCATTTCAATTTGTGTGAGTTTATTTTTGTGAAAGTAGAGTTGCACTTAATTTGTGTGAGTTTACTTTTGTGAAAGTAGAGTCGCATTTCAATTGGTGTGAGTTTACTTTTGAGAAAGTAGAGTTGCACTTCAATTTGTGTGAGTTTACTTTTGTGAAAGTAGAGTTGCACTTCAATTGGTGTGAGTTTACTTTTGTGAAAGTAGAGTTGCACTTCAATTTGTGTGGGTTTATTTTTAGCCGAGTGAGTTTTAATTTCATTTTGCGTGTGTTCACATCATCGCTCTCGAAAAACCCAAAAAGGATTTCAGCATCCCTGCATTCACTCACTTCCAAAAATCGCTCGAATCCTCACTCAAACCACGTTGAAATTAGGCCACACATTCCACACACATCATGCCTAAAATAGATAAAACTTGTAAGAAAAGTAGGGACGTTCAGCCCCGTAATAAATATTGCAAAGAAGGCACGAAACGAACTTACCAAACACTTATCGTTCGAAGTTAATATTTGTTTAGAAAGTCGAAGTTTCAAAGCACTTAAACTGGCATTTGAGCGTCCGTTCAAGAAGGTTTAAAGCGAAAAGATCTCGCTCCCCCACAATCGCCAAAAAGTCAAAATATTTCAAAAACCTTTGCTAGTTTGAGTAAGCTAGCTAGCACGCTCGCAAAAGCGTAGGCACGAAAAGGTTCACTCCAAGTTCCATAAACTGGAGTGGGAATTTTCATGTTTACAGATTTGGCACACCCGGTGGGACTCGGGTCTTAAGCAAACTTCGATCAAACAAAGCAAAACTTCGAAATTTTTTCCAAAGAAAAGTGTTTAACTTTTTCCTGTTTGCACTTATAGGATTTCAAAATTCTGAGTCATGTCGAGTTTAGACTCTAATGAAGTGTCTAGCCGAGCCTCGTGCTCATTAAGTTCTTTTTCTAAAAGGTTTTCAAAAACCAATCTCAAAAGCAAAAAAGAAGAGCTCGAAGACTTGCAAAAGGAATTCGAAGCAAAAATCACCGCCCTTAGCCAAGAGGCTGAGGCAGCCGACTCTTGTTCGTCTCATGGCGAACCTGCCAAAGCTAAGAAAAAACCTAGAAAGTCGAAAAAGCCCAAAGAAACCTCTGCCATGGAGGGGGACCAATATCACGAGTCCTTCACACTGAAGGATCGAAAAGCCCTTCAACAACTGTTGAGGGGCCAAAACAAAGAAAAGAGATTGTACGCCCTATCTGACTTTCTTCCTATAGATTATGAAACAGATAGTGATGATGATATACCGAACTTTCATTGATATGATGGCACGGGGGATCCTAGATCCCACTTGCAACTCTTTTCTCATAGAGCCCACAAAAAGAAAAAGGACTCCCCGAAATAGATATATTGGTTCCCCTCTCCCTCAAGGGAATTGCTTCAAAATGGCTCGCTTCTTACGACCTAAGCCAGTTCGTAACTTTTGAAGAGTTAGCGAATAACTTTATGCAAAGGTTTTCTCACAACGTAGAAGTGACCCCCACTTTGAATACCCTGAGGGAAACAAAACAAGCTTCAAACGAGGATGTACATGCATTCATCGTTCGATGGAGGTCCCTCCTCAAGCAAGTGAGAGAGCCCATCTCCAAAGGATGTGCAGTAATGCTCATCCTTAAAAATTTTAAAACGGAGTTGAAAACGCTTCTTTCTTTGCATGAAATTTCAACTTTTCATAAGTTAATTAAAAAGACTTCCCTCTTCGAAACAAATATGAAAAAGGGGGTCTACGATGACTTGTGGAAAGGAAAAATTCTTCCAAAACTAAGATTTGAAAAACCTGGAACTAACGGGCTACCCACTACGGACAAAAGGGCAAAACCCCAAAAGATTGCTAACATCCGAGTGGAAACAAACCCGACTGGCACTTCAAAGAAGATTGAACAAAAAAATATAAAAAGTTTCAAAAAACATTTGAAAAAAGGGAGTATACCCCACTGGGGCAGCCCGTCTCGGAGGTCTTCGACCTCCTGCTCGCCCAAGGACTGGTAACACTCTCCGAAATTCCTAAGGAAACACCTCCGAAAGGAAGATTTCTGAATAAGTTTTGCAAGTATCATCAGCTCAAGGGTCATAATACAAACAAATGTTTCTCCCTTTTGAACAAAATCGAGGACTTGATAGAGCAGGGTTGGCTCCAGGTCATTGAGGAACCGGAGCCTACCCAAGCTGTTATTAAAGAACCCTTCCCCAACCACGCAAGTACCAGTGGGAAGGGAAAAGAGGTATGTGCTTTCTCGACTTCCTCAAAAGGTTTAGCACATGCATTGCATATAGGCTTCACTACTTGTCACATACCACCTTCTCTCATCATAATAAAAAAAGCCAAGCAAGTAGTAATCTGATCAGTGCTTAGAGTCCCACCCCCAACTAGAGCTATTTTAGAAATTCGGGGTGCTTCGAAGCACGAAATTAGAGCCAACATAGGAGTGAGCCTTAGGAAAGGTGTGGGCAAGGTGACCAGGTCTGGAAGGATCTATAAACCCCCATATCTAGCAAAAGATGCTACTAAAGAAGTGGTCATTATTCCTGGCCCTTCAAAATCATGCATTCTTAAAATATTTTAGGTCATGGATAAAGGAAAAAACGTGTTAACCCCATATGATTTCGAAACACATCTTTCCAAGATCCCTATAAACATGTCTATCCTAGAATTAATCCAAACTTCTCCCAAGCATAGACAAGTTTTAGAAAAAATCTTAGAAAAAGCTAAGGTTAATTCGACTATAACCCCTGAGTCCCTATCCTTCCTAGTCGCACCTATTTGTGCAAAAAACCCCATCGTGTTCTCGGAAGATGAGATAGAAAGATCATACGAAACTCATAACCAAGCCTTGCATATAGAGGTGATATTAAATTACCATCCTCTAGACAAGTGTTTGGTTGATGGGGGAGAAGGTCTAAACATCCTTTCATTACACGTGGCTTTTCAAATCGGAGTCCCCTTGACCTCCGTAAATTCAAGCCCCATCGTTATGACAGAATACGATGGAAATACATCTAAACCCTTAGGAGTCGTAGAGTTACCAATGGAAATAGATGGCATAACCCATGCAGGGGTATTCTATGTCTTAGACATACACCACCATTACAACCTACTTCTGGGAAGACCATGGATACATAGCCTTCGGGCTGTACCATCCACCTTCCATAGGTGTGTCAAAATCCCCTATGAAAACCAAATTGTGATAATTTTGGGCGAAAACCATCCTCAGCTTAGGGGAGTTCAAAACTTCCCTTGCTTGTCAAGCCATCAAGCCTGCGAGTCCAACCCAAGGAAAACATTGGACGAACCATCCAAGTTCATCCTCAAAAGACCTAGGAATGTCATGTATATCAAAGGGCAGCCCAAAGCTTGCCCGCCCAAAATCGTGACCATCCTAGGAAAAACCAAGCTCCAATTATTTCCAAAATCCCTAAATAGAAAACCATTTGAGCATGACATGGATGACACTAAGTTCCAAAGCCATCCACTTTACAAAATATTTGCAAAACTAAAAAAGCCTTGGAACATGTTATTAAACATGGGTTAAATGCCCTATCAAAGTTTAGGGAACCAAAACCGAGGTTGTTTAGAGCCCATCTTGCCAAATCCAAATCCAAACCGGCATGGGATCGGCTACACACCATCCATTCCCCTGGAACCACCACCTACGACCACTTGGGTCAAGGGTACCCCAGAACCTCCTAAAACCGAAATCTATGACTTAGACCTCTTATTTAGAGACTGATTCATGGTGTTTTCTTTGTAGGTATGATGGAAGACCCCTCTGTAACCCAAAATCCAAAAAAAATACATATTCTCAAAATCCAAAAACAATTGGAAAAACCTTAAAACTCAAAAACATTGGAAAATTTCGAAAAAACCAAAAAAAGTATGATTTGCATTTCTCCTCCTGTCATTTCCTTATAAAAGGCCAAAAAAATCAAAAAACATGAAAATACCAAAGTGTTGTATATACCAGCTCCTGACGTAAATTTCAAAAAAACCAAAATTGAAAGATTTGAAGAAAAAATCGTCTTTATAAAAAGCCCAAATTCTTCAAAAATTGCAAAAACCCCAAAACCAGGTGTTTTTAAAAACCATGCGTCACTCCAAACTTCCCTAGGACCTAGAATTTTCGAGAATGATCAAAGCGAAGAGGAGGATCCCTTCTTCACTGAGGAGGATTAGGCCTCCTAGCTTCCCGAGTTTCATAAAATCCTTGACTTGGAAAAACCTTCAAATTTTGTAGGAGGGGATTTTATAGAAATCAACCTAGGGAGTGAGTGGGATCCTAAGCATGTTAAGATAGGCACATGTTTGCACGAACATGAAAAAACATCATTCATTGCATTCCTGAAAAACTACATAGATGTATTTTCATGGACCTACGAAGACATGCCGGGTCTAGACCCAAAACTTGTAGAACATTGTCTTCTCCTAGAACCAAATGCTAGACCTATAAAGCAAAAGCTTAGGAAAATCCATCCGAATGTCCACTCGCAAGTAAAAGAGGGTTTGGAAGATCTGTTAAGGGCCGGATTTATAAAACCCATTGCGTATTCTGATTGGCTTTCAAATATAGTTGTAGTTCGAAAATCCAATGGGAAAATTCGGATTTGCATTGATTTTAGAAATCTGAACAAAGCCACTCCAAAAGATAATTTTCCTTTGTCGAACATTGATTTGATAGTGGACAGCACTGCAAATCATGAAATATTTTCTTTTATGGATGGCTACTCGGGTTGTAATCAAATCAAGTTAGCTCCAAGAGATGAGGCTAAAACTGCTTTTATTACACCCTGGGGCACATACTGTTACACAGTTATGCCCTTTGGATTGAAAAATACCGGTGCCACATACCAAAGAGCCATGACTACCATTTTCCACGATGAAATTCATGAGCTCTTAGAAGTATATGTGGATGAACTTTTGGTAAAATCAAAAACTCGATGCACACACATTGAATCTTTGCAAAAGGTTTTTGAAAGGCTTAGGCTTTACAAAGTGAAACTAAACCCTCAAAAGTGTGTCTTCGGAGTGAAATTGGGAAAGCTTTTAGGCTTTATGGTAAGCCAAAGGGGCATTGAAGTCGACCCCTCTAAGTGTCGAGCCATCATCGACATGCCTCCACCCTCCAACTTGACACAAATCCGAAGCCTCCAATCGATTAGAAGGTTTATTTCAAACTTAGCAACAAGATGTGAACCTTTCAACAAGCTTTTGAGAAAAGGAGTGAAGTTTGTATGGGACGATGATTGTCAAAAAGCTTTCGAAAGATTGAAAACTTATTTGATAAATCCTCCGACTTTGAAACCTCCAAAGCAAGGAAAACCATTGTTGCTTTACAGTTTCATGCATGCGAATGCATTGGGTGCTTTACTAGCCCAATATGAGGATGATAACCATAAAGAGTATGCTATTTACTACATTTCAAAAACTCTATTGACATATGAATGAAATTATCAAGCCATGGAGAAAACATGCTTGGCATTGGTATGGGCCTGCCAAAAATCCAGACACTACTTCTTAGATCATGAAATATGGATAGTGTCTAGGCTTGATCCGATCAAGCACTTGTTTGAAAAACCTATCCTCACGGGTAGGCTTGGTAAATGGCAGCTCCTCTTAATGGAGTATGAGTTAAAATTTCACCATCAAACCTCCATCAAGGGACAAGCCCTAGCTGATCATATGACTGAGTTCCTCCTAGAAGAGACATATCCCATACTTGATGAAATGCCCAACGAGGGCATCTTTTCAAATGGTTTTCAAAACAATGTTTTAGCAAGTTGTTTGAATGAAAAACAAGTATGGAAAATGCACTTTGATGGGGCAAGAAACCAAAGAGGGGTAGGTGTGGGAGTCATCCTCATATCCCATGAAAAGGGAGAGATCCCCATTGCTATTCGCCTAGATTTCGAATGTTCCAATAATATAGCCGAATATGAAGCACTCATACAAGGCTTGAAAATTTTGAAAAATCTAGAGGCATCATGTATCGAAGTCTTTGGAGATTCTTTACTTGTTATAAACCAAGTCTTGAAAATTTGGCAAGTCAAAAATAAAAAACTCACTCTATACCACGAATTGGCCACCAAATTGGTCGATTCCTTCTAATCATGTACACTCACTCATGTAGGAAGAGAGGACAACACCATAGCAGATGCCCTCTCATCCTTAGGATCAGCCCTAAGGGTCGATCCCACCTTGGGAACCTAATCCTTAGAGATATGGTACTCACCCACTCCATCCACTCACGATTTGGAGATTTGCCAAAGTGACCAAAATTCCATAGAAAAACCCTGGTTTCAAGACATTAAAAACTTTTTAGAAAACGGAGGATTCTCGTAATTTACTTCTTCTAGAGACAAAGCTTTTATTCAAAAGATTTCAACCCGATACATGATTTTGGGAGGAATTCTTTACAAAAAGAGTTTTACCGGTATTTTGTTGAGGTGTGTAGACCTTGAGGAGGCTAGGACTATCATGCATGAATTCCATGATGGAGAATGTGGAGTGCATGTCAATACGAATATGATGGCCATAAAAATACTTAGAGCCGGTTATTTTTGGTCCATTCTCAAGCAAGATTGTCATGATCATGTTAAGAAATGTCACCCATATCAAGTGCATGGACATGCCATCCATATCCCGTCATCAACCTTGCATTCCATTGTCAGCCCATGGCCTTTCACCATGTGGGCGTTTGACATTATAGGACCAATCTCCCCGAATGCATCAAATGGACATAAGTTCATCCTAACAGCCACTGAATATTTTTCTAAATGGGTTGAAGCTACCTCCTTGACTAATATCTAAGGCAACATGTAGTGGCATTCATTAAGAAGAATATCTTGGCTCGATTTGGAGTTCCAAGAGATCTAGTGTTTGATAATGGCACCCCTTTCAAGAATGAGAAGATGGAAAAGTTATGTAATACCTATGACATAACTCAACACTTCTCGTCGCCCTACTACCCTCAAAGCAATGGCCAAGCCGAAGCCACAAACAAGACTCTCATAAGTATCATTGAGAAAACCTTAGAGAAGGGTAGGACATGGCATGAGAAGCTTGATGAAGCCTTATGGGCTTATAGGACTTCCATCCGAATACCCACAAATGCCACGTCATTTGAGTTGGTCTATGGTACAAATGCTATTCTCCCCATTCATACCAAATTGCATTCATTTTATACATCACTTGCACTCGACCTCTCCCTAGAGACTTTTCAACATGCTAGGATGGCTGAGCTTGATTTGTTAGATGAAAAAAGGCTCCTTGCTATGGATCATGCACATGCGTACCGGCAAAGGATAGCCCGACATTATGAAAAGCGTATGAAGGCTCGCCACTTCAAAGTAGGAGACTCATATTGAAAATCATCCACCATCGTGGCCCACATCCACTTGGAAAGTGGCAGCCCAAGTGGGATGGTCCCTATGTTGTAAGGGGAACAACCACTAATAATGCCTATTGGTTGATCGATGTTGAGGGTAGGAATTTAGCAGACCTTATAAATGCCCAATATTTGAAAAAATACCATGTGTAAGGTCTAAGCTGAATACCTTTTAAAAATGTTTTGAGGGGATCTCCTTTGAACTTCGTGAAAGAAGGATCAAGGTGAATCGTGTGACCCTGAATAAGGGAATCAATGCTTGTGAAAAGTAGAGTTTTCAAAAATCGATGGGTTACATTTCAAAAGTCTTCGTCTTACAAAGGAAGGCCCTGTTCAATATAACAAAATATTTTCAAGTAGTACATGCTATTTCAAAATAGGGTGATCTAGGATGAATCGAGTAAGTCATTGGGATAAGTCTCTCCCCTTTTCACTTCTCTTCTCCAAAAGGAAAAGTTGGCAAAAAGCAGAAAAAGAGGGAAATCCCTCTGAAAATCCCCTTCCAAAGGAAGGCAGAATAGGAAAAAGAAAGAAAATCGTTCTTCGATTGAAAAAGAAAAGAGGGAAAAATGAAAAGAAAAATCCCCCCAAATGGGAGGCCCTCTATGAAAGAAAAAGAAAGAATTGCCAAAAAGCTCAAAAGAGCAAACTTTCTACCTCTTTGCCTTAAACCACGGGACGCTTCAGAAGGGACTATGGTAACTCTTTTCCATATCCCTACGAGTTATCTCAATGGAAAAAGGTTCATTTCGGACAGTCCTAGAGTAAAAATAGGATCTTTTTATTTGAATATCATTTTGTTTGAGAATTAGACGTTGTTGGGTAAGGCGTAGAAATTTTGTAATATTTTCTGATTTTCTTATAAAACCTCCGCTAAAGTAGTGAGTATTAAGACTCAATTGAAAGGAAATACAAGAAGCTAAAATCCTTATGATTGAAGCTAAAAAGGTTTTTCCTCTTTCGAAATCGAATTGAGAAAAACCCCGAACATCAAGCAACATGAGACCAGCCTACTTGGGGCAGCCGGCCTTCATGAGCCTCCCAAGTTCGATCATTGCATGATTCAGGTCTCTAGAAAATTATTTTCTCTAACAGATCATCCATGTCACCCACTCATGATCATGCATGCACACAGGGTCATCAAACACATGATCCCAATTAGGACTAGAACCACATTAGGAAAAATCCCCTTTGGCAAAAATCCTCTCTTACCTATCATAAGAAAAAGTTTTTTTTCAAAAAACTGGGATGGTCCATATTCTCGAGGATAGATCCAAGGAGGAAAACAAAAGGGGTATTATCTTCTTTGACATTATCCAAATAAATTTGGATAATGCCAAAGAGGGGCATTTGTAAACACCCTAAAATAGGAATATTTTCAAACAAATGCCTGAATTTCAAAAACAGCTCACAACCTTATTTTGAACTTTTAAAACCCCGGAGTTTTGAAGTTTAAACTTCTTTCTTAGAAAATCTTTCGAAATAAAGGTTTTTAAAACCCAAGCCAAAACCCAAGTTTTGTAAACCAGCTCAAACAAGCAGGTGAAACCCAATCCAAAAGCAGCTCAAGATCGGGTCAAAAAGTGAAGAAAAATTTCAGCCCGTCCGGATAAACACGAGGCAAAAAATCCAAATGAGCATCTAGGTCAGAATCAGACTTCAGCTCCAAAACATAAAAAATGAAGCCAAAGCCCCGATGAAGCCGTTAGAGATCAAGCCGCAAGCTTGTAAAAACGAAAATCATAAATTCATTAAGAAATCCAAGATTGACCTCATCAAATGGAAACTCAAAACGGGACCAGATGGATCAAAACCAAACGAAAAACATTCTAGAAAGTGAGAAACTGGCCAGTCAAAAGGATTGAGAAAAACCCAGCCTGAAATTGGGTCACCAACGGAACCGGGGCCCGTTCAAAACCGCCCATTTCAAACACCAAAGAAGGACTGAAGAAAGAAATTTTAGATTGGATCTGGATAAAAAAATCCAGATCTAGATCCATTTGGAATTTAGATTGGGTTGGATCCTTGGATCCAAACCCAAATCCAAGACCCACCCTTGGCCTATAAATAGGGCCAAGGGGGGGGAAGAAGTTCACGTGAATTTCATTTGGGCATGTGGGAGCTTGAAAAAGTAAGAGAGAGAGTGAGTGCAAGTCAACAAAGGTGTGCTTGACTTTGTTGACTTGATAAGTAGGCTTGAACCATGTTGGCTTGACCTAGGGGTGGGCTGCAACAAAAGGGCATGGACTAAGGCTAAGTGGCTACATCAAGTGATGGACCACCGGCTGCACCAACTTGCTAGAAGGGCTCGAGGTGGACCAAGGTCGCTCCTTTGACCGAACCATGGCTGCACTAGGAGGTAAGCCCTTAACCTTATCCTAAACCTACCCCCTAACCGCATGGCCTAAACCTAACCCAGCTGAACCCATTTGGAGTTGCTGGCTGAACCATTGCATGGAACCGACCTAGCATTAAAACCCATTTAAACCCACACCCAACCTATCTAAACTGACCCACCTAACCGACCTAAACCACCCAACCGAATCCCACCTAACCTCCTTGGCCGACCTGCCCTAGACGTGGGCTTCACCCATCTAGCACCAACACCTATTTGTTGGCCCTTTGATTGGGGCTGAACCGCACCTACACTTGCCGTGACCACACCCAGCCGACCCAACTTGAACCCATTACACTTCGACCTAACCTGCCCCACTTGCTGCCCTAGTCAAACCACACACAACCTAACCGACTTGACCCCGGCTACACCCTTTTGACCACACCCGGCTGCACCCCCTTGCTGCCTTAAACCTACTAGCTCGCCCACCTAAAGCTGCACCTAAACCATCCCCTTAAACCTAGCCAGCTGCACCTAAACCATCCCCTTAAACCTAGCCAGCTGCACCCAAACCACCCACTTAAACCTAGCCAGCTGCACCTAAACCACCCACTTAAACCTGGCTGACCCATCCTAAACTTAACCTAGTTTGGGCCACCCCCACCTAAACCGCCACTAACCTAGCTTGACCTGTCCCTAGCCGACCCACTTCCATCCGAAACCCCACCTTGCACCTACACCCCAGTTGAACCCCCACCTTGCACCCGGCTGCACACCTTGAACCACACCCTAAACTAGAACCTAACCCACCTCTGGCCGAGCACTTGCCTTGTGACTCACTCCCTAAACCAACCCAACTAGGCTAGCCCTCCTTGCTAAAACAAGCCCTCGCTGCCCTAGCTCGACACTCTAAATTGAACCACCTGGTCGGCTTCACACGTTGACTTGGGCCGATCTCCCTTGGACGTGGGCCGCACCAAGAACTGAACCGTGGAGCTGCACCACTTGAAGGACTCGGCTGAACCACATTGGGGGTTGGGGTTGTAAGTCTTTCAAACTTTATTTCAAACTGTTTTTCCTTTCAATTCAATTCGTAATGGGGTTGTATTAATGGAGCAAAGTCTCTCCCTGGATTGTAATATTGGGCATGAACACGATCGCACCCACGAACACTTTAGCCTTTCCACTCTTATTTGGTGGATGAACACGATCACACACACGTGCACTTGAGCCTTTCCACTCTTTACACGCACATGCACTTGAGCCTTTGTGTTCTCTGCCCCAATATACAATTATAGACATTCTATACTTCGAACCCCATCTTTTCTTAAGCAAGTATACATATTTAAATTCTGGTGAATTTAATTCGTGAAAGTAGTGTGAGTTGCACTTACATTTGGGTGAATTTAATTCGTGAAAGCAGTGTGAGTTGCACTTACATTTGGGTAAATTTACTTCGTGAAAGTCGTGTGAGTTGCAATTACATTCGGGTGGATTTACATTAAAGTTGTGTGAGTTGCAATTTAAATTCCACACGAGAACACCCACGAGCACTCAAGCATTTTCGCTCTTAAACTATACACAAGTACACCGACGAGCACTCGAGCCTTTCCGCTCTTTACACTCACACACATTGAGCCTTTTCGCTCTTAGGATAAACCTATATACATATTTCAAGTCGTGTGAGTTTACTTTTGTGAAAGTAGAGTTGCACTTAAATTCATGTGAGTTTACTTTTGTGAAAGTAGAGTTGCATTTCAATTTGTGTGAGTTTATTTTTGTGAAAGTAGAGTTGCACTTAATTTGTGTGAGTTTACTTTTGTGAAAGTAGAGTCGCATTTCAATTGGTGTGAGTTTACTTTTGAGAAAGTAGAGTTGCACTTCAATTTGTGTGAGTTTACTTTTGTGAAAGTAGAGTTGTACTTCAATTGGTGTGAGTTTACTTTTGTGAAAGTAGAGTTGCACTTCAATTTGTGTAGGTTTATTTTTAGTCGAGTGAGTTGCAATTTCAATTTGGGTGTGTTCGCATCATCACTCTCGAAAAACCCAAAAAGGATTTCAGCATCCTTGCATTCGCTCACTTCCAAAAGTCGCTCGAATCCTCGCTCAAACCACACTGAAATTAGGCTACACATTCCACACACATCAGGCCTAAAATAGATAAAACTTGTAAAAAAAGTAGGGACGTTCAGCCCCATAATAAAAATTGCAAAGAAGGCACGAAATGAATTTATCAAACACTTATCATTCGAAGTTAATATTTGTTTAGAAAATCGAAGTTTCTAAGTGCTTAAACTGGCCCTTGAGCGTCGATTCAAGAAGATTTAAAGCGAAAAGATCCTGCTTCCCCACAATCGCCAAAAAGTCAGAAATATTTCAAAAACCTTTGCTAGTTTGAGTAAGCTAGATGGCACGCTCGCAAAAGCGTAGGCACGAAAAGGTTCACTCCGAGTTCCATAAACTTGGAGTGGGAATTTTCATGTTTACACAAGTATAGATGATATGTATGAGCTCCAGCACATAACGCATCTTGTTGATTCGCATAACATGGAAAGGATCGCATCCTCAATCCAAAGAAGCATTTGTTAAAGATAAAATTAAAGAGAATGTACCAAATAAGGGTGTAGGTGTCATTCAACATTGTTTGCTTCTTCTGCACTATGGAATGTTTATGTATCTGTGATAGAAGATAGCCTTAAGAGCAAGATAAAGAGAGTAGAGGGTGATCCTCAGAGAGCGCGATAAACAAACATAGGATCAAAGACAAAGAGGGCTAAGAAAGAAACTAGGGCATGACTCATAAACAAAACATTTTCATTTTTAATCGGATACGTTCTAGATTCCATGAGACCAAAACATAACTAATTACCAAAATATTTTTAAAACATAAACTGAATTCGAACCCAAACTCTAGAAACCCAAACCGAACTTAAAATTGCGGTTTTGGTCGGTTAAGTTTTCTAGTGAAATCCCAAATATGCTCACCCCTACTTTCCGTAGTGAGAGAGTTTGCCCCCTCGGTGGCGACTCAAGTCACAAGTTGGTCGTCATGGTCCATAACTCAAGGCACATACCTAACTTCGCTCTCCACTTTGTGCAACCAAGAAGTAATAAAGACAAATTGATTTAGATCCAAGGTGGGTTGATATAGATATTATTGTTGTCTGAAGTGAGAGACTAATACAAATGACTGAGCATGATAAGCTTGAGACAAATGATAGAAGATGAAGGGCATGTTGAAGAACTCTCACCATAATTTTTAAGGGAGAAATAAGACTGATAAGGTATGAAGCGATGGAATGGGTCCTTCGAAAATATGACTGTGCATATCTCGGTTGTTGATGAGGTTGTATAGGCACTCGATGTGCTCAAAAATATGAAAGTACTATGTTAAGTCTACTTGTAGGGAAAGTAAAAGAAGAAAAACAAATTACAACCAGTATCATTGAATTATGGATGGCTATCTTGGATTCCACATCCCTATTCATAGGTTTTTATGAAATGACAAATATCATGTGGAGCTTTTCAAATATAATTCTTGACAACTACCCACTTCTCAGTTCATCCCCCTCCTTTTATGGACACACTTATTTGGGTGTGTCAACAGACCCCAAGACTCGTAAGAACATCTCATTTTCATAAGCTTGTTTGTATATGCTCCAAGTCATAATCCTTCATGAGCTACATATCTTTCATTTAAGAAGCTCTCTACCTCCTGCCACCTGTCTTCATATATTTTTTGTAGTGTCAAAACTTGTCAACAGGAAAACACGCAATATTGCTGCTGGCCGATGGTGGTTTCTCTATTATTGGATATGCCTCTATTTTTCCTAGTTGCACACTCTTACTCTCCTATGTCACAATCTTGTGACCTTAAATGGGAGTAATTCTTTCCACTCAGTTGAATTATGTTGAAACTTAGTTCTCACACTAGGTCACTACCAATTTGCTCAATAAATTGCTCCATCTAGAGTTTGAGAATAATTATAATTTTATTGAGTCACCGAAAATATGTGACTCAATAGATAACAAAAAAAGTGTTCAATCCCACTCAAATTTCTACCATAGAGTTGCAGTGATTCCTATGCTCTCGGGATTTATTGAATGGGGTTGGTGTATTGTCCACCTCCACGAATTGAACAACAGTTCAGAGACATTTCTCCCAATGTTTAGCCCATGAATTTGGACTTGTCCAAAGAATTCGCAGCCCCATTGATTCAGTTGAGATGTTAGTAGGCAGCGTAGCAATGTTGAGTTCGGAAATCAAAGTGGTTACTATAGTCAACCTCCGAGTAGTCGAGAGTTTCTGTTTTAATGGGTTCATGATCACACTAGGAGCCATCCTACATGAAGAGTAGTGGTTTCGACCATTTATGACATCTTTGACAAAGAATTGTTGGACTTTATCTATAAATTCACCAACTTGATGCCTATTAAACTGAGTGCCAAACATGGTTTAGCGAACGAGACCGCATTGCCTCAAGGACATCCTCACTCCAGTGCTCTGGCCCTTCTGCTACAAGAACCCACTATAGAGAAGGCTATAGAAGATCTCGAGGAGGTGGGTTACCTATTGATTCACTGATACTGTAGAAGAGTGAGCTTTTTTTATTGACACACATTTTTGTCCACTTTTCCTTTTTACCATATTGAAATCTTTATAGGTAGTCAAAACTCTTTCTTACCCTATGAGTTCAAACAGAGTTCTCCTATTAATGACCAGGACCATCACAACTCTTTAGGAAGAATCCTAAGCATCCAACTCGACAATGGCAACTAGTACATCCTTCCAAAAGGCAATACACATCCGGTCGGGCAGACTACAACATAGGTACATTCTATCAAGCAGAGACCTGAGTTTTCGTTCATTCTTAAGTAGTAGTAGCCACGACCCCAAGTGTTGGATGCTCCCACCAAGGCAGCTCTTAATGAGGAACCTAACACTGTATCTGGGGTAGCAGCTCTTGCAACCAAAGCTTTAGAAGCTCACACTGAGGTGACTCTTAACAAGGAGCCTTAGCCAAAGTCTCTCACTAAAGTCCTTGCAGCTTCACGACTCGAGGTAACTCTTGTGCCTCAATCTATGTTCTCTATTGGATCGTCTTGTATAAGAATAAGCTCAGTCGTGAATATCTCTAGGCAACTTTCAGCCTCAAGCTTCTAACTTACACGAACCAATATCGAGAAGCTCGTGAGCATATTGAGTGGCTCGGATGCGACTTTTGTCTCTCTCTCTCTCTCTCTCGAACATGTTTGATGTATGCTCAAGCCACTTTTCACTTATTGGCAAGTAAATTGTTGAATCCCATCAAGTGGTTTTTGTCCACTACAAGTTTCATCATCAATGACCACAAATATTCATCGGGTTGTAAATTGTTCTATTTGGCTAGCCACAAAGACTTAACTTTCATTTCCACCTGTAACACCGCATTGTGTCCTTATGTAAGCCGAAATAGAGTCATGCTAATCACCAAAGCTTTAGAGTTTTGGTATGCTCAAAGAATCTTAGGCAACAACTTGTGCCATCTTCTCGAGTCGTTCTCGAGGTACTTCTTTATTAAATCAATAATCACTCTATTGGTTGCCTTAGCTTGACTATTTGCATGTGCATAGTAAGGTTTAAATGTACCAACTTAAAACTAAAGCCCTAAAAAATAACCATTACCTTCTCTCCTATGAACATTGTCCCCTGATCCACTAGTCATTGATTGCGATATTCCAAACTGAAAATAACATAGCCATTGATGAACTTAATTACCTCCTCCTGGGTTACCGCATTTAATGGTTGGTTTCAACTGACTTAATGAAGAAATATGTTGTCACTATAATGAAGGTATGTCCTTCAAAGATTTTGGATAGATCTTTTCAATTGGGTCCATGACTCAAGCTTGAAATGGCCATCACTTGATGATTAGATGTAGTTCTACCATAAGTGATTTCTACAAAAGCTCAAAATGTTGAAATTCTTGACAATCTTTTGAATAATTAATGCAATCTTGAGGCATAGCTGGCCAATAATACTCATGTTGATATATCAATTACTTTATTTTAGGTCCTTATTGATGAGCCTTACAAATTCCTTCATGAATCTGTCATCATCATTTGAGCTTCACTTCTATTCAAACATCTCAAAAGAAAACTCTTATGGCTTCACTTAAATAATTCACCATCAAACAAAGTATAGCTTAGTGCCCTATATCAAGTCTTAACATCTGAGCATTGTGAGGGTTGATTGAAACATTTTGCCAATGAATCCCTTAAGTCTTAAGGTTCTTTTGTTTCTTGAATCGATGACATTGTAAACACCCAAAAAAATTTCTCATCTTTTAGAAATCTAGTTTTGGTTTTTAAATAAAAACACATCAAATGAACTCATTTTGGCATCAAAATTTTCTAGCAACCTCAAAATGATGATATATTTCATCTCTTTCCAAAAAAATCAAATTTGAACGGGATTTTACAAAATAACTATTTTGCCCTCAGGACAAAATTGGTAGGATTGTGCCTTTTCATTGATTGTCTTCTAAGGAAAAATGACTTCAAACAATTTTCCTTTAGAGAAACAAATGAAAAGTAAGGTATTGGGAATGAATCCCAGTGTCTTCTAAAAATAATATTTTAAGATTTTATTAAATTTGATGTTTCCAAATATAAAAATGTTTTCTTTAAAAAATGTTTGAAACTATCAAATGAGCTTAGTAGCTAAAAGATTACTGGGGACATGTTAGTCATCTGATAGCATCGTATATTCGACATTCCTTGCAACCTAAATTTCCAATGAGGTACAGGTATCAATCAGCGAGGTAGATGGTCACTCACGACTTCACGAGAACAAGTGCGCAACACGCAAACGGACGGAGACCCCGTTCTTTGTAAGACCTAAAAATGCCAGTGCTTCGAGGGCACTGTGCACTCACTAAGGCGTTAAGTTTTTTGAATCTCAGAAGAGCTGCAGAATTTTGAAGATGAAGCTAATTGCGCTTCTTGTGCTCTTCGTGCTTGTAGCTTCCCCCTGCATGGGGTCTGATCCTACCCAGCTACAGGACTTCTGTGTAGCAGATCTTAAAAGCCCAAGTATGCTCGAGATTAATTACCATTGATATATATATATATATATATATATATATATATATATATATATCATATAATAATTCAAAGGATAAGTGCGCGCTCACTCTACTGCATATGCCTGATTTGTATGTTTCAGTTTTCGTGAACGGCGAAGTGTGCAAGGATCCCAAGCTGGCCCAACCAGAGGACTTTCTCTTTCATGGGTTGTACAAGCCTGGAAACACAGCCAACCGACTTGGCTCCAATGTCACTCTAGTTGACGTCCAACGTCTCCCCGGAGTGAACACTCTAGGCGTCGCCATCGCTCGAATTGACTATGCATTACATGAGTTGAACCCACCTCACACGCACCCACGGGCAACCGAGATCTTGACGGTCTTGGAAGGCACATTGTTAGTTGGTTTCGAGACCAGCAACCCAGACAAGCGGCTGTTCGCCGAGAAACTGTACAAGGGAGACGTGTTTGTGTTCCCACAAGGGCTCGTTCACTTCCAGTTCAATGTGGGGGATGTAGATGCCGTAGCTCTTGCTGGATTCAACAGCCAGAGCCCTTGTCTGATCGTCATTGCGGATGCAGCGTTTGGGGCTGACCCACCTATCTCTGCAGAAATCCTTGCGAAGGCCTTCCAACTTGACGAGAAAGTGGTTGAGGAGCTGCAGGCCAAGTTCTCCAAGAACTGACACCAAGTCTTTAAATTCCGATGCGTAGCCCATCGCTCTGTTCGGATGCATGAGTACTCAATAAATGCACCTTCCCTCAATCTTTCTGAAAGTCATATAGCATGTTACCATTACTATATATACCAAGGACTCTTTCTCGCTGTGCGTGCGTGCATGAAAACTTGTTTAGGAGAAGAAACCCATGCCAAATATGTGAAGTTTCGTGCTCGTTGATTGTTTCCGAGGTGACCTGTATGTTTAGGCTGCATCACTCCCTCGTCTGCAATCACGAGCCAAAAGAACATAATCTTGGTGTTCTTGCAAGATCGTTTAAAATCATGTTCGAAGACAAATCTGTGGCACTTACATTGTCATAAAGAGTTTCAATCTACGTCTTGGTCGAATAACCAAAACGTAATTCAACCGAGATGCATTAACGGAAGCTTAGTATTCTGTCAGGCTATACACATTCGGTCGTGCAGACTATAACATAGGTACATCCTATGAGGCAGAGACCTGAGTTTTCATTCATTCTCAAGTAGTAGTAGCCGCGACCCCAAGTGTTGGATGCTCCCACCAAGGCAGCTCTTAATGAGGAACCAAACACTCCATCTCGGGTAGCAGCTCTTGCAACCAAAGCTTTAGAAGCTCACAGCCAAAGTCTCGTCCTTGCAGCTTCGCGACTCGAGGTAACTCTTGTGCCTCGATCTATGTTCTCTATTGGATGGTCTTGTATAATAATAAGCTCAGTCACGAATATCTCTAGGCAACTTCCAGCCTCAAGCTTCTAATTTACGCAGACCAATATCGAGAAGCTCATGAGCATATTGAGTGCCTCGGATGCGACTTTTGTCTCTCTCTCTCTCTCTCGAACATGTTTGATGTATGCTCAAGCCACTTTTCACTTATTGGCAAGTAAATTGTTGAGTCCCTTAAGTGGTCTTTGTCTACTGAATCAAGTTCATCATCAATGACCACAAATATTCATCGGGTTGTAAATTGTTCTATTTGGCTAACCACAAAGACTTAACTTTCATTTCCATTTGTAACACCGCATTGTGCCCCTATGTAAGCTGAAATAGAGTCATGCTAATCACCGAAGCTTTAGAGTTTTGGTATGCTCAAAGAATCTTAGGCAACAACTTGTGCCATCTTCCCGAGTCATTCTCGAGGTACTTCTTTATTAAATCAATAATCACTCTATTGGTTGCCTTAGCTTGACTATTCGCATGTGCATAGTACGGTTTGAATCTACCAGCAAAGTGTAGCTTAGTGCCCTATATCAAGTCTTAACATTTGAGCATTGTGAGGGTTGATTGAAACATTTCACCAATGAATCTCTTCAGTCTTGAGGTTCTTTTGTTTTTTGAATCGATGACATTGTAAACACCCAAAAAAATTTCAAAATAAAAAATTTCTTATCTTTTAGAAATCTTATTTTGGTCTTCAAATAAAAACACATCAAATGAACTCATTTTAGCATCAAAATTTTCTAGCAACCTCAAAATGATGATATATTGCATCCCTTTCAAAAAAAAAATTTGGACGGGATTTTATTAAAATGACTATTTTGCCCTCAGGACCAAATTGGTAGGATTCTACCTTTTAAATGATTACCTTCTAAGGAAAAAGGACGTCAAACAATTTTCCTTTAAAGAAACAAATGAAAAGGAAAGTATTGGGAATGAATCCCAATATTTTCTAAAAATAATATTTGAAGATTTCATTAAATTTGATGTTTCCAAATGTAAAAATGTTTTCTTTAAAAAATGTTTGAAACCATACTTGCCATGTATAAAACTTGGACTGGAAGGAGGCGTATTCCTCAAAAAAAAGAGGTGGTATGGATAAAAAAGGTAACGACCGAGCACCTACCAATTTCGGCATTATTGGGCAAGGTAACCTGTCATTTTTAGTTTCAGGTATTAAAAAGAAAGGTCGGCATCAAAAAATGAAAGCCGATATTCTAGAAGGAAAGTCGGTGCCCAGAAAGGAAGGTCGGCATCGAAGAAGGAAAGTTGGCACATCCCCCAAAAAGGAAAGTGATGCTCAATTTGGAAAGCCACCAAGAAGAAACTTATCAACTTCAACATGGGTGAATTATGTGACTTGCCATAAGTAGCCTTAGTCCACAGTTTGGTCGCTTGGAAGTTTTCAACGAGGAATTCCATCTCTACACTTGTCTGTGGTGTCTAGCCATGAAACCAGCCTTGTTGCAAGATGTAGAAGAGTATATGCTCATGCGCATGACTATCACATTAATTCTATTTCTAACAACAGTGATGGCGAGGCCTTTATATTTGTTGATGACTTGCGGATTAATTTATGGAACCTTGAAATAAGCAATTAAAGTTTTAACGTGGTTGATGTTAAGCCTACAAACGTGGAAGACCCAACTAAGGTGATCACTTCTGTTGAATTTCATCCAGTTCACTGCAATACATTGGCTTATAGCAGCTTAAAGGGTTTAATTTGTCGTGATTGACTTGTAGCAATCTACTCTATATAAGAGTCATGCCAAAATATTTGAGGAGCATGAGGCTGCTACTTTAAGGTTCTTTTTCACCGAAATTATTGCTTCCATATAGGACATCAAAATTTTCAAGGATGGAAGATATATTCTTAATCGTGATTACATGACACTTGTAAACACCCAAAATTAAAAAAAAAATTAAATTACCTTTTAGAAAATTAGTTATTTTTGTCAGCTTTGGGTTTTTAAATAAAATGCATCAAATGAGCTCGTTTTGGTATAAAAATTTTATATCAGCCTCAAAATAATGGAGTATTGCATCCCTTTCATAAAAATTCAAATTTGGACAAAATTTTAGAAAAATGATAGTTTTGCCCGCAAGATCAAGTTGGCAGGATTTTGCCTTTTTAAGTGATTGTCTTCAAAGAAAGGATTATTTCAAACAATTCCTTTTATATAAACAAATGAAAAGGTAACATTGGGAATCAAACCCAAAAATGTTTGCAAATTATAAATTTGTGAAATCCCTAAAACCCCTGATATTTAAAAATAAAATAAATCAAACCAGACCTCATAAATTCGCCCGGTTCAAAAAGGTCTCATTCCAAGACCTAATACCCAGGGTTAAAGTGGTTCAACACCTTACACCCGTTGAAGTGGTTAAAGTGGTTCGATACCCCACACCTATGAGAAGGGTTAAATGGTCAAGGTGGTTATAGACAGACTCACGGAGCAAAAGTAGGTCACCCTTACAAACAAAAACTGGGAATGAAACCCAGTGCTTTTCCAAAGCAATATTTGAAGATTTCATTAAATTTGATGTTTTCAAATATAAAATGTTTTTATAAAGTATTTTAAACCTGCCATATATAAATTCGGAACGGAAGGAGACAAATTCCCTAGAAAGAGGAGATGACATGAACAAAAAAGGCAACGATCGAGCACCTGCCAACTTTGGCATTGTTGGACAAGGTAACCTGTCATTTTTAGTTTCAGGTATTAGAAAGAAAAGTCGACATTCAAAAACAAAAAGTCGACGTTCAAGAAGAAAAGTTTATGTTCAAGAAGGAAAGTCGATGTTCAAGAAGGAATGTCAGCACCAAGAGAGGAAGGTCGACAACAAGGAAGGAAAGTCGATGTCAAAAAAGGAAGGTCGATGTTAAGAAGGAAAGTCGACGCCCAAAAAGAAAAGTCGACGTTCAAGAAGGAAAGTCGACTGTAGACGTAGAAATTTCACTCCAAATCTATGAAGAGACTTGAAGAAAACTTTTTGACGCTACTTCGTTACACGAGCGTGCCAGCTAGTTTCCAAAAACTAGCAAAGTTTTAGAAATCTGACTTGTTTGGTGATTGCGGCTAAGCGAGATCTTTTCATTCTAGGCCTTCTTGAACTGATGCTCAAGGGTCGGCCTAACCGCTTTGAGGATTTCAAATGTATAGGTGAAGTTCCAAATCCACGTTGAAAATGAGGTGTTGGTCAAAAACAAATTCGTGCACTTTGGTTTCAAGTTTGAAAATCAACAAGTTCTGAAAAACAGAAACTGGTTATGTTTTCAAAGCTTGTTCTTAGAATTTTTTGGGTGACCTAGAGATCTCCAAAATTCCTAAAAATTTTACAAGACACAGCCTGAAATGTGGAGATCCTAAACTTGTTTTGAAATTTGTGATGGTAGGTCTATAGATTTAAATTTGGGATTGGACCTAACTCAATAGTTTCAAGATAGAAACTCAGAGGCTCCAATAATCCCCTATGTCTAGGTGTACCGAATTCCAAATGTTATGATTTTAGTCTTTTCGAAAATCTATAGATGTCAGCTTTCAGATGAAACCAAGTTTATCAAATTTGGTTTACTACAGATAGAGATATGAGTCTTTTACGCAATCCCTATCACAGAAAAATTGACCGTGTAGAAATCAAAACTGAGTTTGTTCGACCTTTGTCAATTTTATTACCACAGCTATACGGCCCTAAAATTCTTGCCAATTTTATTTCTAGCGTGTTTGTGTGTGTATATATTGTGCCTAAAATTTCAGAGCATTCGGACCACGGGTTTGGAAATGAAAATTACAGCAATCAAGGTATGCAGATGGTGAAATCCTCTAAGAATTGGTTCCAAATAGGAATTAGGAGACCCTCACCTTCCCCTATTTTCTTCTTACTCTCACACTCCAACTTATAGCACTTGACCTCTTTTCTACACTCTCTTCCTCTCTCTCCATTCTTTCCTAGAGGAAGCTCACGAAAATCCTTCAGATGCAACTGTTCTCCAACACCCCAAGCTCCCTTTTCATGCAAGATGCCATCCCCCCCCCATTGACCTCTATTTATAGGCGAAGGGGGGCCCATTTGGGCCCTTCTTTGGGGCGTGTTCTCCATGGTCCAGCTCCAGCCCCTTGTTTTGGGTCTTCATGTGGACATGTGGTCTCCTTTATTCAAAGTTGGTGGGCTGGTTGTTGGTCCAAACCATATACACCTAGCCATGGTCGGCTAGGCCATGGATGTCTCCAACCGGCTAGACTTGTTCTTCAAGTTGACGTGGCTTCCCTTGTTGGCTCGTCCCATTTAATCAAGGCTAGGTAGGGGTGTCATTTGATGTTTAGCCCAAGGATGTAGGGTGGACAAGGCTAGGAAAATTCGGTTTGGTCAAGTTAAGGTATTTGATTTACACTAGGTCATGCTTCATGTTTAACTCAAGTGACTCAAGCTTAGGACTTAGTCAAGTTCAACTAAGTTTAGTTTTGATGTGGCTATCCACTTGACTTGATCTTAGATGAATACGTGCCTTGATTCGACATGATCTACTCCCTTCCTCTATGGCTTGACCTTTGCGAACTCGATCCTAGCTTGAAGTGAGCTCCTGTCATTGCCTTAATCTTCGCCTGATTTACCCAAATCTTCTGGGTCATATCCTTTTAGCTTTAATTTGAACATCTTTATCTTTAAAATCTTTATTCAAAAGATTTAAAATTTTCAATTCAAAGCAAAGGTTTTAAAACAAGTTGGCTTTCGAAACTGAGAGTGTTTTTAACAAAAATTATTTAGGGTGTTTACATCGACGCCCAGAACGGAAGGTCAGCGTCTAGAAAGGAAAGTCGATGTCATCCACGCAAAAGAAAAGTGATGCTCGAGTTGGCAAATACTGATGTTTAATTTGGTAAGCCACTAAGAGGAATCTTACCAGTTTTGGAGTTTAGCATCAAAGTATTAGGCAACTTACCTTATCAAACTTCATTAAATAAGCAACTACACTTACTACATCAAACGAAACAAGTTTTTGGCAAGAAGGGCCAGCACTTCACTTACCTTGTCTATGGGAGCAGTTTTTGGCAAGAATGGCCGCCATTCACTTGCCAAAATACAGTCATTTTCACTAAGGCAACTTGCCTTATGAAAATTTTCAGCAAATAGGCATCCTTTGGTCTATAAGGGACCTCAAAGGTGCTGCAAACCATCAATCGAGTTTGAAGGGATCGGAGTTCAGCAAATCATTCATCAAGAGGGAAAGAAAGAGAGGGAGAAGAGGAAAGAGAGGAAGAAGGTTGCTGCCCGCCGCCAATCACCAGTTGCAGACCGTCTTCCACCTTCCACCATAGGTCTATCCTCTCTTACTGATCTCATAATTATCTCCTTTCTCATTAATCTTTATGGACTTGTAATTAAGGAGCCTAAGTCTCCGTAAAGATGTATTGAGTCAAATTCACAAGCTATCTCCATCTTTCCTTCATGCGGTCTTTGTCTCCATAGCGCAACTTAAGATCATGAACTTCTTTATCTCCCCATGTTCACATGATCCTTAGGATTTAGATTGTTGTTTTATAGCTATAGATTTGTTTAAGTAGAAACTAGAACACACACGTTTTCTAAAAATCAGAAAATTTCCAGTCTGCACCCTGCACATGTCTGATCAACGATTTCTTTGTAATTGTTTACTGCTCCAATCAAGTCGAGATTTGTCTCATCGATACTAGATATACACACAAACATCTGGTAAAACTTTCAGGATTTTAGGCCTTATTAAACATTGTTAATTAAATCCAAAAAAAATTACAAAAACCAGAGCAGATTCTGAAAAGTTAGAAATTACTGTAACACATGTCTGTTAATTCTTAAATATCTTTGTGCATACTGAATCAAATTGATTGAAAATGGTCTCTTTGGACTGAAATCCATACCTTTCCAACAAGATCAATTTCATAAAAATTGAGGGTCTGAGTATTGAAATATCTCTGTTTTTTTTAACCTATAATGTTCTAGTACAGCTCTATCCCGAGTGTCTGAATGTGTAAAATAAAAATATTTTCTGATTGTGTACATGAATATGTACCTTCTGTAAAATTTTTAAAATTTTTTGAAACTTAGAAATATTTTTAAAAAAATCAGAGAACAGGTCTCTAAAAACAGAATAAGTTCATGTTTTTAAGAACCTGAAATTTTCCAAAGTCAAGAACTAAATCACGATTTCTTAAAACTTTTAAGTTGGGATTTTGCTTTTTCGAAATTTAACAGATTTCAAATAATTTTTCAAGCGTCTAGGCTGACCCTTGAGCATCAGTTCAAGAAAGCCTACGTCGATAAGAACTCACTTGTCCATAATCGTCTAAAAAAGTCAGAAATTGAATCTTTGTTAGTTCGAGTAAACTAACTGGTACGCTCGCACACACGATGCAGTCTCGGGAATTTCTTTTCAAATCTTAATAGGTTTTGAAATAAAAATTCACGTCTATAGATTTGACACGCCCGGTGGGACTTGAGTCTTAGAAATTTATTTGAATCCGTTATAAGTTTTGCAAAATAAATCTGCTTTTTAAAAACATGATAAGTTTTGCACACAGGTTAGTCATGTATAGGGACTATCTTGCTTGGGGCAGCTGACTTTCATAGGCTCCTTCTCAAGCTCGCAAATCACAAGTGTGAGTCTCTAAACATACACATTTCATTCACCTCACATTCCATATATACACATGCATTCATAAAGTGGTCGTTCATGCATAATTACCCTAGGACTAGGTGTTCTTATCAAATCCTCTTTGGTTAAGATCCCCTCCTTTATAAAAATAAATCCAAGGAAATAGATGTTTATGGAATGAAGGAAGATTTCATACTCTCAAGATATATCTGGGAAGGAAAGCAAGTGGGTGTTTTCATCTTTCACATTATCCAAATAAATTTGGATTAATGCCAAAGAGGGGCATCTGTAAACACCCAAAAATTTTTAAATAAATTTTTTTTACCTTTTAGAAAATTAGATATTTTTTCCAACTTTGGGTTTTTAAATAAAATGCATCAAATGAGCTCGTTTTGGTATCAAAATTTTATAGCAGCCTCAAAATGATGGAATATTGCATCCCTTTCATAAAAATTCAAATTTGGACAAAATTTTAGAAAAATAACGATTTTGCCCTCAGGATCAAGTTGGCAGGATTTTGCCTTTTTAAGTGATTGTCTTTAAAGAAAGGATTATTTCAAACAATTCCTTTTATATAAACAAATAAAAAGGTAATATTGGGAATGAAACCCAAAAATGTTTGCAAATTATAAATTTGTGAAATCCCAAAAACCCCTGATATTCAAAAATAAAATAAATCAAACCACACCTCATAAATTCGCTCGGTTCAAAAGGGTCTCATTCCAAGAGCTGATACCCAAGGTTAAAGTGGTTCCAACACCTTATACCCATTGAAGTGGTTAAAGTGGTTTAATACCCCACACCCATGAGAAGGGTTAAATAGTCAAGGTGGTTATAGACGGACTCACGGAGCAAAAGTAGGTCACCCTTGCAAACAAAAACTGGGAATGAAACCCAGTGTTTTTCCAAAGCAATATTTGAAGATTTCATTAAATTTAATGTTTTAAAATATAAAATGTTTTTATAAAGTGTTTGAAACCTGCCATATATAAATTCAGAACGAAAGGAGACAAATTCCCTAGAAAGAGGAGATGGCATGAACAAAAAAGGCAACGATCGAGCACCTGCCAATTTTGGCATTGTTGGGTAAGGTAACCTATCATTTTTAGTTTCAGGTATTAGAAAGGAAAGTCGACATTCAAAAAAGAAAAATCGACGTTCAAGAAAGAAAATCGATGTTTAAGAAGGAAAGTCGATGTTCAAGAAGAAAAGTCAGCACCAAGAAAGGAAGGTTGACATCAAGGAAGGAAGGTCGATGTCAAAAAAGGAAGGTCGATGTTAAGAAGAAAGTCGACGCCTAGAAAGAAAAGTCGACATTCAAGAAGGAAAGTCGATGCCGAGAATGAAAGGTTAGTGTCTATAAAGGAAACTCGGCGTCATCCACGCAAAAGAAAAGTGATGCTTGATTTGGCAACTACTAATATTTAATTTGGTAAGCCACTAAGAGGAAACTTATCAGTTTTCAAGTTCAGCATCAAAGAATTAGGCAACTTACCTTATCAAGCTTCATTAAATAAGCAACTGCAGAATGGTCCGCATTCACTTGCCAAAATGCAGCCATTTTCACTAAGGCAACTTGCCTTATAAAAATTTATAGCAAATAGGCATCCTTTGGCCTATAAGGGACCTCAAAGAAGTTGCAAACCATCAATCCGAGTTTGAAGGGATCGGAGTTCAACAAATCATTCACCAAGAGGTTAAAAAAGAGAGGGAGAGGAGGAAGAGAGGAAGAAGGTTGTTGCCCACCACCAACCACCAGTTGCAGACCGTCTTCCACCTTCCGCCACTGGTCTATCCTCTCTTACTGATCTCATAATTATCTCCTTTCTCATTAATCTTTGTGGACTTGTAATTAAGGAGCCTAAGTCTCTATGAACATGTATTGAGTCAAATTCACAAGCTACCCCCCTTCATGCAGTCTTCGTCATACACTTTCATATTGGTTCTTTCGACTCCATAGCACAACTTAAGATCATGAACTTCTTTATCTCCCCATGTTCACATGATCCTTAGGATTTAGACTGTTGTTTTATAGCTATATATTTGTTTAAGTCGAAACTAGAACACACACTTTTTCTAAAAATCTGAAAATTTCCAGTTTACACCCTGCACATGTCTTATCAACGATTTCTCTGTAATTGTTCACTACTCCAATCAAGTAGAGATTTGTCTCGTCAATACTAGACATATACATAGACGTCTGATAAAAATTTTAGGATTTTAGGCCTTATTAAACATCGTTAATTAAATCCAAAAAGATTTACAAAAACCAGAACAGATTCTGAAAAGTTAGAAATTTCTGCAACACATGTTTGTTAATTCTTGAATATCTTTGTCCATACTAAATCAAATCGATTAAAAATGGTCTCTTTGGAAATATGAAATTCATACCTTTCCAACAAGATCAATTTCATAAAAATTGAAGGTTTGAGTACCGAAATATCTCTGTTTTTCTGAACCTCAAATATTCTAGTACAGGTCTGTCCCGAGTGTCTGAATGATGTTTAGTTCTAGATTTAATTACATAATTATATAGATGAAAATTTAAAATAAAAATATCTTCTGATTGTGTACATGAATATATATACCTTTTGTAAAATTTTCAAAATTTTTTGAAACTAAGAAGTATTTTAAAAAAATTAGAGAACATGTCTCTGAAAATAGAACCAGTTTCTGTTTTTCAGAACCTGAAATTTTCCAAAGTCAAGAACTAAATCACGATTTCTTAAAACTTTTAAGTTGGGATTTTGCTTTTTCGAAATTTAACAGATTTTAAATAATTTTCCAAGCATCTGCACTAACCCTTGAGCATCGGTTCAAGAAAGACTACGTCGATAAGAACTCACTTGTCTACAATCGTCTAAAAAAGTTAGAAATTGAATCTTTTTTAGTTTGAGTAATCTAACTGGCACGCTCGCACACACGATGTAGTCTCCAGAATTTTTTTTCAAATCTTAATAGGTTGTGAAAAAAAAATCACGTCTACAACACTGAAGCTTTGGGATATTAACATGGATTATGGTCCAGTCTCTACTTTCCAAGCGAAACTGTTGGATCTATTGAACAACCAAAAACATGTTGCAATTTCTAGTCCTCAAGAAACCTTTGCAATGACCAAACATGCTTTTTGTGCAATGCTAATCGTAAGATGAATTCTGAAATAGTTAGAGGTACACTGTTGATTCCATAGAGAACTATAATGGAGACAAAGAGATGTTGGGAAAATGTGAGCAGTTCTTTCTTGAGCTGATGAAGGTTCCACATGTGGAGTCCAAATTAAGAGTGTTTTATTCAGAATTACTTTCTCTACACTAGTTGTTGAACTTCAGAATAACTTGAATACAACAAAAAATGTCTGTAGAGAGGTCAGAATCTTTAAAGCTGAGAAGAATAATGCAAACAATTCTATCATTAGGAAATGCATTGAATCAGGGTATAGTAAGAGGATACGCAATAGGGTTTAAGTTAGACACCCTTCTTAAATTGACAGATACCCGTGCAAGAAACAATAAAATGACTTTGATGCATTATCTTTGTAAGGTACTTGATGAGCAAATGCCAGAGCTGCTAGATTTTGGCAAGAACCTTATTCATTTGGAATCAGCATCTAAGATTCAACTAAAATCCTTGGCAGAAGAAATGCAAGTTGTAAGTAAAGGACTTGAAAAAGTTGAACAGGAACTTGCTGCATCAGAAAATGATGGCCCTGTTTCGTTGGGCTTCTGAAGAGTTTTGAAAGGCTTTCTTGATTTTGCTAAGGCTAATGTGAGGGCCCTGATATCTTTGTATTCTCAAGTGGGAAGGAATGCAGATTCTCTTGTCAAGTAATTTGGAGAAGACCCAGCTTGTTGCCCTTTTGAGCAAGTGACAACAACTTTGGTAAGCTTTTATCGATTTGTTTAACAAGTCTCGTGACGAGAACTCCAAACAAGCTGAAGCTGAAAAGAAGAAACTAAAAACAAAAGGGACGAAAGAGAAGGTCAACCTATGCACAAAGGTGGATGTTGAGAAGTCGAAATTGAACTCTTGACTAGTTCCATGTATAGAAGGTCTCATTTACTACCGGCTTAACAAGTGAGACCTTCATGAATCCGAGTTCAGCCAATCATCAATCCAAGTTCAATCAATCAAGGGGCCTATAAAAGGGGCCTCAAGGGGGCTGCAAATCATCAATCCGAGTTCAGTCAATCATCCAGCAAGAGAGGGAGAGAAAGAGAGAAAGAAAGAGAGACAAAGAGAGAGAGAGGAGGAAGAGAGGAAGAAGAAGGTGCCGCCAACCGTCCTCCGCCTTCCACCATAGGTCCATTCTTTCTTCATGCTCTCATAATTATCTCCTTTTTCATTAAACTTTATGGGGTTGTAATTAAGGAGCTAAGGTCTTCATAATGATGTACTAATCAAGTTTCATATGCTACCTCATCTTTCTTTCATTCGTCTGCTATTTGTTATATATTTTAATTTTGATTCTTTCTACTCCATAACATAACATAAGATTATAGACCTCTTAATCTCCCTATGCTCACGTGATAATTAGGATTTTTTTATATTGTTTTATAGTTGTAGATTCAATTTTAATTTGAATGAAAACACAAGCACGAATTTGAAAATTTGAAAAAAATTGCTTTTCTACACTCTACAGATGTTCGGTAAATGATTTATTCCTCATTATCCTCTGCTCCGAATATTTTAAAATTTTGGACATCTACTATAAACATATAGACACACTTCTGATAAAATTTTTGAGAATTTTGGTCTTGTTAAACTTTACTAATAAAATAATAGAAGTTTTATTAAAATCATAATAGATTCTGAAAAACCAGAAGTTCCTATGACATATTTTGGGTTATTCATAAATATCTTTGTACACATTGAACCAATTTTATTGAAAATTATCTCATTGGAAAGTTAAAATCAATAGATTTCCAGCAAGACCAATTTTATAGAAATCGGATGTCTGAAGATAAAAATACAATAGTTTTTCTAAACCTCTCACTTTCTAGTACAGGTCTGTCCCAAATGTCTAAGTAGGGTATATTTTTGAATTTAACTACATAAATAAATAACAAATAAAATAAAAATAAATAAATAATTTTGAATCTACACATCAAAATTTGTTCTCTGTAAAATTTTCAAATTTTTTGGAAACTCAGAACTATTTCAAAGAAATCACAAACAAGCCTCCGAAAATAGAACCAATTTTTGTTTTTCAAGACTTGAAATATTTTTAAGATAAGAACTAAAATCATGATTTTGTCAAGCTTTTGAAATTGGAATCTTGTTTTTGAAAACTTACCGGATCTCAAACGATTTTCAAAGCGTCTAGGCAGACCCTTGAGCATTGCTTCAAGAAGGCCTACATCGACAAAAGTTCACTTGCCCACAATCGCTAGACGAAGTCAGAAATCAATCTTTGCTAGTTTGATTAAACTAGCTGGCACGCTCACACAAATGACATAGTTCGTGAATTTAATTTCAAATCTTCACATAGGTTTTAAAATAAAAAATCACGTCTACAGACATCATTGCCTGAGATTCATACACAACTTTATGACCCGAAGCAATCAAGGTTAAATTATTCACGTATTGATTTTTATCTTTAAGAATGAGTGATAGTTTTACTTCAAGAAATATTCTCGACAAATATTTTGCATGCTCATGCAAGGGTTGTAAGTATTAAGACATTGATAATCTTCGTTAATTGACTTAGCATGATTTCAAAATCACCATAAATCTCTTTCTTTCTTCTACATCGACCTAGTACCTGGTTGTTTTGATGAACTTGGCCTCTAATAGATATTGTATCTCCTACTTGATGGTTGGAAGCATATAGGCTTGAATCTTCTCACTCATTGTTTGTACGATTTTACTCCTTGATATTGGTAGGTGCTACATTGTTTTAGTACCTGGTTCTTACTCCTTCTGGTCTTGAAACAAACTCAATTAACTATAGGGGTAACCCGAGCATTTCATGATATTCTCAAGCAAAGCTATCCCTATATTAATAAAGCAAGCAACAAGGCCTAACGTGATTGATTCTGGTTAGACATATGAGCATCGTTTGTTAGTCTTCTGGTTCCTTTTTAAGCCAAGTTCACCTCGATGAGAGGACACATTGAGATGAAACTTGACTCATCCTTTTGATTTAGATAACTAAATGTTACTCCCCCTCTAATGAGTGGCAGATTTGTGATAATAGATCATTTTTTTACTTCTCCCCCAAGCGGTCTAGTAAGAGTCTTTCTCAGTCATAGGTATCTATTACTTACTTTGGGTAATAATCATAAATGTACCAAGTCACAGGTAAAACCCTAGGTGGTTAATTGATAGGAATGCACCACTTCCAATGCTTCAGGTATAACAATTGGACTCATCTAAGGAAAATAAAAAAAAGCCTCAGAGGTCTTAACATCGAGTGTGAAAGGATCCTCCTCTATATTGATGATGTCAACCTTTTGGAAAGTCTAAAATATTAACTTTTGATTTAATGATGAGAAAACACAGTAATTTGAATATATCTAATTCCTCTCGAGCAACAAAGAATAACCCAGAATAGCATCAACCATGAAGAAAAGGGTAGCCAAAATCTTCGACTTGACGTTAACCTGAACAACTATTACTTCCATGGTAACTTATAATTCTCCTTGAAATTCAAATATTTTGAGGTTCGTAGAAATTAAATTAGTAGGTGTACTCTTGATCTGCCTTAATATGGACATTATGTTTAATAGCGAACCACCATCTACCAACACTCTTTTAAAACATCAGCCATTTACCTCTATAGTAATGTATAAGAGTCGTAAATGTCTTATAGCAGCATCTAGTAGGGTCTAAAATACAATTAGATTATCAACATTACTGACCGGAGACACCTAATCGAGTGCATCTACTTAGAAGTCATCTTTCGGAATGAAACACTTATCTCTTCGAAGAGAAAAACTCATCAGTAAAATAGTAATCATTTCTTCCAAAAAATACAAAGAATCCTCATAATCATGGCTGAAGTGTACATCGGATATATACAAAGCTTGTTTTCTTCCTCATCAGCTTCCTTCTCATTTTCCTTTGGGAGCCAAAGAGCAATGAAAACATAAGATGGCCCCTTTGCCAACTTGGCAACCATGACTTCACTCAGTAAGACCCATCATTCATTTCTTATATCATATCTTCCAAGCAAGAAATCAACTCTTGTCATTAATTATGCCTCGGGACATCCCACTTATTGGGTGATGCGTCTGGGGTGTTAAGAATGTATTCGACCTCAGTTGTTTGGTTACCTAATTGAGGTAGAGCCCTTCTTAAAATTTGCGCATAGTTAATTTTGTACCAAGACCATGTATTGGGCTTAAGTGAATTGCATCTTATATGTGACCAACTCATGGAATTTCTTGAACAAGACTTCTATAGCTTCTCGAGGTTTTTAGCGAAGATTTATTAAATATTCACGTTTTGAAGGAGGATAGATATTTTTATGGCACTTGAGAAATAACTTTTGCATCTCATCTCAAGTTCAGATAGATATAGGTTCCAGGAAAGTATACCAAGCATAAAACTACCGAGTGAAATGAGTCAAACATTCTTCGTAAATATTTTCAGTGGCGGATCTACATTGAGCCAAAGTATGGAGTCCACCCCAAGCGAAATGCTAAAATTTAAAAGAAAAATTGTAGCTTACAACTGATATCGTGAGCTTGAAACATACCACACCCCACCCTAAAGGAATTTCTAGGCAGGTCATTGCCTATTCTATTAGCTACCATATTATAGTGGTACATAAAGAGAAGTTATTATTTATTCGGTGTCATTTTGAGGTATGAATGGCTAGAAAACTTAGGAGTTATTTTGAGGATTAGCACTCAGACATTGCTTTGGCTTTTAGTCTAGTATATGTTAATTATTCATATAACTTTGTTACTTTGTATGTGATACTTTGTGTGTGAATAACATAATGTACGATTTGCTAAGCTTGTACTCATTTATGTGAACCATCATATTCTATATTTTATTTCTTGTGATTGATGATATGTTATATACCCCTCATATTGGTACGTTAACCCGTAGCCAACCATTGTGTCCTCCTCTCTTTCTCATCCTCTTTCCATACGCAGATATGAACTAAGTATTAATTTTTTCTTCTTCTTCTTATTCCTTCTCATCCTCTTCTTCTCTTTTTGCGTTTTTTGCATTTGTGTTTACACGAGGTTGACATATGAGATGTTTTTTGTTTGCCATACCTGTTTTAGAGGAGCACATATTGGGTACGCTTATCATTTTGTCATTTTTGGTGTTGGTATGTACCAGACGTATCGATATATGAACCGTACCCGATACATACTAGATACCGGTACGTCACCAACAATGGCTTACCCCTGCACCATAGATTAAGAGGCTAATCCATAAGTGAATGGCTAGAAAACTAAGGACATATTGGGTACACGTATCATTTTGTCGTTTTTGGTATCGGTATGTACGAGACATATCGATATGCGACCCATACTAGATATGAGTACGTCACCAACAACGGCGTACCCGTGCAACGGAGCTTGAGTGGCTATGCCATAAGTGATCGTTTTCGAAAGCAAAACTCCATCTAGCCAGGAGCTTAGTAGTTAGTTGGCCATTCATCACCAACCACGCGCAGCTACCGATTGGATTAGTCGATTCTCATGCCCCACTTATTTCCTGTAATGTAATCGACGTGATATTCTAACATTTTGCACTTAAAGAGATCCTTACTGTGGTTGTACATGACAGCGTATGCAAGGAACCATTTTGACAGAGGAAGCAAGAGATGTATATGTTTTATTTACTTTTACTTCTCTTTTCTTTCTTGAGGAAGATTACAGGGGACATGTTAGTCACCTGATAGCATCGTATATTCGACATTCCTTGCAACTACTCCGAGCTAAATTTCCAATGAGGTACAGGTATCAATCAGCGAGGTAGATGGTCACTCACGACTTCAGGAGAACAAGTGCGCAACACGCAAACGAACGGAGACGCCGTTCTTTGCAAGACCTATAAATGCCAGTGCCTCGATGGCACTGTGCACTCACTAAGGCGTTAAGTTTCTTGAATCTCAGAAGAGCTGCAGAATTTTGAAGATGAAGCTAATTGCGCTTCTTGTGCTTTTCGTGCTTGTAGCTTCCCCCTGCAAGGGGTCTGATCCTACCCAGCTACAGGACTTCTGTGTAGCAGATCTTAAAAGCCCAAGTATGCTCGAGATTAATTACCATTGATATATATATCATATAATAATTCAAAGGATAAGTGCGCGCTCACTCTACTGCATATGCCTGATTTGTATGTTTCAGTTTTCGTGAACGGCGAAGTGTGCAAGGATCCCAAGCTGGCCCAACCAGAGGACTTTCTCTTTCATGGGTTGGACAAGCCTGGAAACACAGCCAACCGACTTGGCTCCAATGTCACTCTGGTTGACGTCCAACGGCTCCCCGGAGAGAACACTCTAGGCGTCGCCATAGCTCGAATTGACTATGCATTACATGGGTTGAACCCACCTCACACGCACCCACGGGCAACCGAGATCTTGACGGTCTTGGAAGGCACATTGTTAGTTGGTTTCGTGACCAGCAACCCAGACAAGCGGCTGTTCGCCGAGAAACTGTACAAGGGAGACGTGTTTGTGTTCCCACAAGGGCTCGTTCACTTCCAGTTCAATGTGGGGGATGTAGATGCCGTAGCTCTTGCTGGATTCAACAGCCAGAGCCCTGGTCTGATCGTCATTGCGGATGCAGCGTTTGGGGCTGACCCACCTATCTCTGCAGAAATCCTTGCGAAGGCCTTCCAACTTGACGAGAAAGTGGTTGAGGAGCTGCAGGCCAAGTTCTCCAAGAACTGACACTAAGTCTTTAAATTCGGATGCGTAACCCATCGCTCTGTTCGGATGCATGAGTACTGAATAAATGCACCTTCCCTCCATCTTTCTGAAAGTCATGTTACCATTACTATATATACCGAGGCCTCTCTCTCGCTGTGTGTGTGTGTGCGTGCTTGAAAACTTGTTTAGGAGAAGAAACCCATGCCAAATATGTGAAGTTTCCTGCTCGTTGATCGTTTCCGAGGTGACCTGTATGTTTAGGCTGCATCACTCCCTCGTCTGCAATCACGAGCCAAAAGAACATAATCTTGGTGTTCTTGCAAGATCGTTTAAAATCAGGTTCGAAGACAAATCTGTGGCACTTACATTGTCACGACTTGGTCGAATAACAAGCAGGTTCTACCAAAACGTAATTCAACCAAGATGCATTAACGGAAGCATAGTATTCAGCTAGGCCAGACATTAAACCTAATATGGTCAACCGATATTTGCTTGGGCTTGACACCAACCTACATAAACCTGATTCAGCTCGTACATTTTGTGTGTATACACTTGAATATGTGTTGCATAAAACATTTGATGTACACATACGCATTAGTTTCTTATACCCAAAGTAAGACATGGCAAGCCATTATACCATTTGAAAGGACCTGGGGCTGACACAGCTTGACTTGATTAATCTCGGCTCGGCATTTGATTATGGATCAGATTCTAAAATTTTTTATATAGAACATTTAAGGTGAATGGCTTACCATGAGGGCTCATTTTGGGAACGAGATGGATGAAGCCAAGTTCACTAGATGGACTAAGTTTATTTGGCTAAGTCAAACCAAGTTAGGGATCAGGAAGGTCACGACAATCAGTACCGTGGTTATTCCATGAACATTAACTGGATAGTCATCACACAGGTTGTGCAGGCCCAACAAATGACTGAGCATGATAAGCTTGAGACAAATGCTAGAAGATGAAGGGCATGTTAGAGAACCCTCACTCACTTCCTGTTCATCCCTTTCCTTTTGCTAACACGCTCATTGGGGTGCATCAACTTACCCCAAGACCTGCAAAATCATCTTAGGTTTTATAAGCTTATCCAAGTATACTCGACATCATAATCCTTCATGAGTACTAAATATCGTTTTTGGAACTCTTTCCAGACATTATACCTAGTATGGTCAACCTATATTTTCTTCGTCTTGACATCAACCTACGTTCAGCTCATACATTTTGTGTGTATATACTTGAATATGTGTTACGTAAATGCATTTGATGTACACATGCATTAGTTTCTTATACCTAAAATAAGACATGGAAAGCCATTACGCCATTTGAAAGGACCTGGGGCTGACACAGCTTGACTTGATTAATCTGGGTTGGCATTTGATTTTGGATCAGATTCTAAAATTTTTTGTGTAAAACATTTAAGGTGGATGGCTTGCCATGAGGGCTCATTTTGGGAACCAGATGGATCAAGCCAAGTTAACTGGATGGACTAAGTTTATTTGGCCAAGACAAACCATGTTAGGGGTCAGGAAGGTCACGACAATCTGTACGATGGTTATTCCATGAACATTAACTGGATAGTTATCACACAGGTTCTGTAGGCCCAACAAATAGCCCCTCGGGTCTACAAGATGATTGAGCACATTAAAAACATATGATAAAAGCATACAAAGCAGTATTCACCCATTCTATACAAGGTGACCGAGCTTCTTCGATCTTTATGACTGATTCGACTTTGTGCATTCCTACATAAGCCCACTAGACCTCTAACTAAAAGCAGATAAATCATCACAATCATTTGCAATCCGACATAAAAAGCCACAAGAAACTCACTTATTATACAAGTAAACCAACACTTCTTAATTACACAATCGTTGCCTGAGTTTGTATCTTGGGCGTGAAACCAACATTGAAGCATTTTGGGGGAGAATTCTTCTTGCACGGTTGTACACATTGATGACCATCTTTCTGCACACAGGTATTTGCGTAAGAATCATCCTTCCCTATGTCTCGGCATTGGCGGCATACACACTTGCACGATGAAAGGTCAGAACCACTTAGTTGACTTATGGCACATTTCAACTAATAGCTTGTCACACCTTATAAAGAGAAACAAACATCATGTTTTCATTGCTTGCTTCTTCCAAAGGTTTCTTAACTTACGTAAGATATAGATGTAGATGATGCCGACCAAAATCCTTCGACAACACTCCATTTAAAATGCAATTCTTCCATTTTGAAGTTACTTCATGCATTGCATCAAATACAAACTTAAAGTGGGCTTCATGATGAGATTAGGAGTATTCAACTGAAAGCTAAATTCTTAAGAACAAATTTAGGCCACAATTCACTAATAACATAACCAGAATTAAGAAGCATCACGGGAAGAATCACAATAGTGTCAACAACAAAACAAAGTCATACTAATGTTTAAGCAAAGTAATTCTCGGACAATACTCGTGACAAACAACATACTAATGTGCAACTAATAAAATGGAATGTAGAACCAAATGAATGACTAGATCTAAAGTGAAGCTAGAGATAAATGTGAACTCATTCTCAATTGCTAGGGTTTTAATGAATGCCTAATATGAAAGAACTCCAAAAATAAAGCCTCAATGAGCAAATATGCATATGACAACTAGACAACTACTCAGTAAACTTGAACTGTTGCTGGTAGCATAACTTACAAAAATTGCTTTGTAGTTGAGCATATGTCCTACAACGTATGCAAGAATGAATATGCTCAATTGATGGAAATACTCACTTGATTGTTGTTTCCCAATAGAGTAAACATGTACCATGTCCCATGGTAGGTCACTAGTCATCTTACCAAGAAAATGCATCATTTTATGTTTTTTAAAAACTTCAGCTATTTAACGTGTCACTGGAAAAGTACTCAGCCCCATGACAAGTATAGATGATACCTTTCAGCTCCAGCATAGAATGCATCTTGTTGATTCACAAAACATGGAAAGGATAGTCCAGAGAAGCATTTGTTAATCAAAGAAAACGTACCAAATAAGATTGTTGGTGTCATTAAACATTGTTTGCTTCTTGTTGACCTTATATCCTGTGTGTATAAGATGGGAAAGTTTCTGTATAAATAACGAAAAGATAGGTTAGAAGCGGATCTCCTCGGGTTGAGTAGAAGAAATCCGTCTTCACTGCATTTTGGAGGACACATATATAGACTGTCCACTGATCGTAGGCGACCATAGGCCATAGTCATTTCAACCGTGTTCTCAAATTTGAGAATCAGCAGAAGGGACTGTGATTAATATGATTTGCAGATGTTTTTTCACTGAAAATTCGTCGAATAAAATTGCAAAGTATTAAGTCCCACCGCGAGTGATAAAAAAGTGTCGTCGAATCTCTCTCTCTCTCTCTCTCTCTCTCTCTCTCTCTCTCTCTGTGTGTGTGTGTGCATATGCGCGGCTGCAGCGCCCTCCTCCGACGCTCGTGTATATCATCAATTCAACTCCCTCACACAGACCCCCGTGTTCTTGCTTTATCCATCCAATCCTCTCTTGATGCTCTCTGCCCTTCCCTCGGCCGGACTGCTCACGCCACTATCATCAAATGCGGGCACCAATCTGTCTCTTTCCTCTCTACCCACCTCGTCAATCTCTATGCCAAGTTCGATCTCCTCCGCGACGCCCGATCCCTTCTCTCCATCATGCCTCATCGAGACGTCGTCCCCTGGACGGCCCTCATTGCCGGCGCCGTCCAGAACGGGTGGTTTTACCATGCCCTAGACAGTTTCCGGGAGATGCGGGCCGAAGGAATACTCCCAAATGATTTCACTCTCCCTTGTTTGATAAAAGCGGCTAGCTCGCTAGGGTCGGTTTTCGTCGGAAACCAACTCCACTGCTGCTCCATCAAGCTCGGTTTAGACTCTGACGCGTTTGTTAGCTGCAGTACATACGACATGTACGCAAAGTGCGGTCATCTTGAAGACGCGTTCCAGGTGTTCGACGAAATGCCTCACAGGAATCTTGAGTCTTGGAATGCTTTCATTTCAGCTTCCGTGGTTAATGGCCGCCAAGAAGATGCAATGTGGGCGTTTCGGGAGCTAAGGAGGATAGGTGAGTACGCGAATTCAATAACGTTCTGCGGATTCCTTAATGCCTGCTCGGACGCGATGGCAATGTTTCAGGGGATGCAGGCGCACGGCTATGCCATCAAGATTGGGTTAGATATGAATGTCTCTGTTGGTAATGGGCTGGTGGATTTCTACGGAAAGTGCCAGCTGATTGACTATGCAGTTAAGGTATTTGAATTGATGCAGGAAATCAATGTGGTCTCATGGAGCACAGTGGTAGCGGCTTTGGTGCAAAATGGGTGCGAGGAAGAGGCCTTGAGGTTATTCTGCCGCTCTCGCAGAGAAGGAGTTAATCCCACCGAGTTCATGGTCTCCAGTGTCTTGAGCGGATGTGCAAGATTAGCAGGCCTGAGGGAAGGAAAATGGACACATTGCCTGGTATTCAAGTATGGCTTGGATGAGAATGTTTATGTGGGGAGTGCTCTTGTGGACATGTATGGCAAAAGCGGCAGCGTGGGTGATGCCGATCAGGTGTTCGGCGAAATGCCGGAAAGAAACCTCATCACTTGGAATGCTATGATATCTGGTTATTCTCAGCATGGATATGTAGATGATGCATTAAGCACGTTCGAAGAAATGCAAGAACGACGTGTCATGCCGAACTATATCACTCTTGTCTGTGTGCTATCTGCCTGTAGTCATGGGGGATTGGTGGATACTGGCTTATCATTGTTTGATTCAATGTATAAGAACTACGGAATGAAAGCGCGAGCGGAGCATTATGCGTGCATTGTTGATCTATTAGGTAGAGCAGGGCATCTTCATCGAGCTCATGCAATAATCAAAACAATGCCGATTCCTCCTACTGCTTCAGTGTGGGGAGCACTCCTTGGTGCATGTAGAGTGCACGGCAATGCTGATCTCGGCGCCGAAGCAGCAGAACAAGTATTTTCCCTAGATCCTCATGACCCTGGAATCCGGGTGCTGCTGTATAACGTATATGCTGCAAATGGTAGGTGGGAGGAAGCAACAGAGGTAAGAGACAAGATGAAAAACGGTGGGATGAAGAAGGGACCAGGGTGCAGCTGGATCAGTGGTAAGGATTGTGTGCATGTATTTCATGTCAAGGACCGATCACATCCACAAACGGCCAAAATCTACATGAAATTGGCAGAACTTAGGGAGCTGATGACCGCTGCGGGATATGTGCCGGATACCACATTCGCGTTATTCGATGTGGAGGAAGAAGAGAAGGAAAGTCAGCTCTGGCATCACAGTGAGAAGCTGGCCTTGGCATTTGGATTGATCAGTACAGAACCAGGGATACCGATTCGGATCACCAAGAACCTTCGTGTCTGTGGAGATTGCCACAATGTATTCAAATTTGTTTGTGGAATTATGCAGAGGGAGATCATTCTGAGGGACAACAATAGGTTTCATCACTTCAGAGAAGGATGGTGTTCTTGCAGGGATTACTGGTAAAACGCATTTCAGATTTTGACTGCAAATAAGCAAAGAGACCGTCCACGTTGTTTTCTCCATCATGTATGTCGAAGAATACTTCCTGCAAGGACAGGGAAAATCCAAGTGCTTCTTAAGAAACTTGATTTGGCAGGACACAAGGTTGTGGAATTGTTGTTGGATTTCGTTTTCTTACGTAGCAGACCCCCAGAAATGAAAAAAAGGTATGAAACTAAGATTTCCGATTTTCTTCCGGTTGGTGTCAGTATTCCAACTGGTCTAAAGTCAGACCTCTCTGAGTACAAATGAGGATATTGTCTCTCATCAAAGGAAATGGATACGTTCTCCATCTGACGCGTTTGTTGGTACGTGTCTTTCACTGGCACAAGCAGCATACATGACCATATTGAGAGAGGGGGGGGGGGGGAAGTTTAGCAAAGGGAGTTCACCTTCACCACATTGCGAGAAAGACGAATGACGTTGGTGGACTGGCCCAATTCTACCAGGAGGTACAGGTTTCTCTCGTATTTACTGTTGTGCTTTCTTTTCTTGTGCATTATCTTGCTCAAATTTAGGTGAATTAGCATATATTCTTTATTGTTTATTGTATTTGTTGGATCTATTCATGTGGTAGATTATGGGGTTTGAGAGGATCGAGACTCCTAAATTTGGGGAGTTGGAGGTCGTGTGGCTGAAACTACCGCCTTCTTTTGCTCTGCACATTATAGAGAGGAAGCTTGAATCAAGACTTCCAGAAAGTCCTTGGTGCTCAACCGCGGCGCGGATGGAACCCAATAACCTTCCTAGATGTCACCACGTTTCATTCGCGGTTTCGAACTTTGATTATTTTGTACAAGGCTTAGAGGTCTACCTCGCTCTCTCTCTCTCCATTTGCTTAGTACACCAAACTTTGAACTTTCAACTCTCTTTATCATAGGCATTGGATAACAATGAGAAAAACATTCAGTTTCTTGAAGTTTTGTGGGTTCGTAGTGTGGAATCGTGTATACGAGTGATTGGATCGTGCCCATCACTGCTCACTTGTACCGGATGAATCCTAGAGGATGAATCCTGTTGACTGATCTTGGTGATCAGGAATGCTTCTCATTCGGAACATTGGAATGTAATAATATTGTCCTTTATCTTTTCTTGAAAACCCATAAATTTTTAAATTTTTTAAAAGCAATGGATTGGTGTGCATGGTGAGCACCTCATCAGTATATATATATATATATATATATATATATATATATATATAGAGAGAGAGAGAGAGAGGGAGAGAGACTCATTCGTGTCGGCTGCGCTTAAGTGGGCGTTTTCTCGTAGGGAAGATATCTTTTCTTTTGGTGAAAAGGTAGTAAACTGGTTGATCTTGACACTGTCTGTAAAGGGAAAGAATTTCAAATAAGAAACTGAACAAGAGGGAAATTCGCCATGGAACCTAATGGAAAATTATGCTGATAGTTACGCTTTCTTGTTAGTTTTGTAGAATAAGGAACCTAATGGAAATGAACAAGTTAATCTGCAGGAGAGAGGAATCGATGTCTTTGAGAAGACCCAACCTGATGGTCACACAAAGCAGGTCTTCTTCTTTGATCCAGATGGTAAGTTTTTTTGTTCACATATGTGCTACTTGATATACAAGGCTTCACATTTTAATTGGTTATAAATTGGCTTCGTGATCGTCATGGGGAAACATGATTGCATGCAGGCAATGGTTTGCAAGTTGGGAGTTGGGATGCTCCAAAATGACAACCGTATATGGTGTTCTGACTGGGAATAAACGTGTTTACAGATATCATGAAGCTGATAATAGCACGACAGAAAGCATAGAGTATGTCAAGCTTCTTTGTGTTTCGCCCCTCCGCTTTTAAAGTAATATTAGTTCACTAGTATGGGAAAAAGGCGTAGTAGTTGTAGTTGTCTCTGCAGTACTATGTGCTTAAAAAGGAGACTGGTTTTCCCAACCTCAGGACTGGTCATATGATGCTTTCTTCTCTCATCATGTAATGCCCATAACAATCTGAACGGGGGCGGGGGGGAGGGTGGCGAGCCGGTTTCTTTTTCTTCAAGTCAGGTTGGGACAAACGCAAGCTCGGTTACTGCCAACCTCTTTAGCCAGTGACGTGCGCCTCTCTTTTTTCCTGATGTGGTATCCCTTCCATGAAGAGTGGTCGCACATGAATTATTCATGTGTATAAAGTTGGCTCTGTAGTTTTGAATTTTCTGCCTAGCCCTTGTGGCATCTAAAAGTTTTAAAATTGTCAATAGTAGTTTTTGCCAAAACAAGTATTTAAAAGTCATTTTATATGCCACCATCTTCTTTAACATTCATTGTTCGTGAGCGAACCTGATTACTCGACATCCATACTTTGAGCCCGGCGAAGTATGACCACCATATCATGTATTGCGAAATCGGATCGCTACATGAGATCCAGTTCGGGTCCTTTGGATCATATCTAGTATGTTGGAAGGTGTACGAACCGTATCTGACAAAGTCTGACATGACCCAATTCGCACCAACGAGCCCTTCATGGTGTCCGAAGGTTCAAAATGGTAACTTTCAGTCTAGATAAAATTGCTTAGAATCGTTAAATTTATCTTTGAAATCACTGAAATTTGTTTTGAAATCACTGATATTTGTTTTGAAATGAACATTCATATAGTAGTCCAGTTTGATTAGACTCCTCTCTCTTTCACACACACACACACACACACACACACACATATATATATATATATATGAGATAGAGATAGAGAGACTCATCACCTGCGAGGTGGGAGTCAGAGAGCGCCCTACTACCGGACTAGCAGATATACTCTGTACTAATCCCACCCTGTCCCCTAACGGGTGGGAGTCAAGAGAGAGCCTTACTGGACCAGCAGATATAATCTGTATTAACCCCACCCTGTTCCCCCTATTCTCGACACGGCCCGTTCCTAATGTGCGGTTTCAACCGGAAAAAACCGGTTTCAATATCAGTTGAATCCCGAACTCGTAAAATCAGGTCCGACACTTTAGATCACTCAGTTGTTTCAGTTTCATTTTTTATTTAATTAGAACTGGAATCAAATTGGAACCGTTCAAATCATTGATATTTAAAAAATAAATATTTCAAATTTTTGTAATAAAAGCACATGTTTCGAGCTAACCCGAACTAGTAGTTTGGACTCACTGGTTCCGGTTTAGTCAGAACTGGACATCTCTCTCGTTTTTTTACCTCGTCGACCATACTGAAAACAAAATGCGGCACCTGATGAGTAGCCCACAATCACATTGGCATCATTTCATAATTTGTTGAAATGTAATTTTCAGTGTGGTTTTAACGATTGTGAGCCAGGTTCGCTACCGGAGTCGAACAAAGGAAGAACCCTAAAGGTACGTTTTCTAGGTGTTTATATCTCATAACAAGGTGGCCATCGATTAGTTAGTTAAGTCTAGTTTATTACCCTCGATTTTGCAAAAATCAAAGTCATAACCATCCGAAATATTCGGTTACTCGTTAATCGATCAACTGCTAGTTTCAGTTGACCAAGAGAAGAACCTGAAAATGGTTTTTCAAAACCATGAAAAATTCGTGCCTATAATATCAAAAGAAAATCAATTTCATAAGAAAAGAAGTCTAAAGCCATCACAAAGTAAGGCAAACTTGAACGTACAAAAGAGAAAGCAAATGAAAGTTATTTGGAAACGAGCACATCAAAGAAAATAAAACTTAATTGACAGATTAATCATTATCAGTGAATTGTAAAAGGTTGAGGAAGCGCTAGACCTGAAGTACGCAGCGTTGTTTTTTGAGAGAGCACAAAAACGGTGTTCAAGAAAAAGGTTTTATTTTTAATGCAGAACATATGGATATTAAAATAGTGTATATATATATAAAGAGAAATAGGGCAGTAGTAAATGTATAATGTCTTTCATACATAATTATGCCCAAAAGTCACTTATGTCGGACCTTTCAAATAAACAAACAATTGAAGTGATAAAACAAATGATATCATACATGCAAATTACAAAAGCACAAGGATACATGTCTTACCTTTTGAATTCATCACATCACTTGAAGGATAGAGATGTGTATGCATGATTATATATCAAAAGGCACTAAACATTTATTCTCTCTCTCTCTCTCTCTCTCTCTCTCTCTCTCTCTATATATATATATATATATATATATATATATATATATATTGTGTAGTAGTAAATGCATAATGTCTTTTGCTTAATTTTGTATAAACATTTTCATGATTTGATTGATATGATTAATTATGGAGATTTGAATTAAAAAGAACTATTGTGCTTTTGTACTTTACATCAATGCATTATATGTATTAAATGTTTTATGATAGTGAAAATATTATGCACAATTATGTACTAAAAGACTGCGTTACTGTACCCTCTATATAACGATAAACGACCTTCTTTAGAAAGAGAAAACCTAACCTAAACTTGGGTGCTTGGTTAACCATCTTAATGTGCATCAATAAAGTTTACGCTCTCAAATATCAGAAAAACTGGAACCCTAGAGAGACAAGGAGTAAGTACTATTTGTATATAAAAAGCATACTGCATAAGTACTATTTGTATATAAAAAGCATACTGCATCCCAAATTCGATAATTCGTTGCGAGGGTAGAGCTGTATTAGATATGGCGTGTAAGGCACCGATGGTCATGCCTCACCGATGATTTATCCCAAAGAGGGCTTAAAGTGGGGATTACTATATGCTTGCCTTTTTTACTATCTATACATTCTCTTTTTCAAAAAATACCAAAATTACTTCTCATATAAATACTCTTTTACCTTACACCCAATTCCAGCATTTTTCTTCTATGCCACTCAATCTCTCTTCTTCTACCCAATTCCAACAAGGCTGTATCTCGCCAGATTTCTTTAATATGACAATGGATGTTTCATTTAGTATTATTGTTTTCTTCGCAACTAAACAATGCATATTCTTATGAATCTTGTCGAATAAAAAGAAAGAAAAAAAGAATCAAAAACAAAAAAAACAATATCAATAACAATAAAAAGAATAACAACAAAAAATAAAAAATTAATCTAAGAAACATAAAAAATTAAAAAATGAGGTTATAGACGTGTCTCAAGTGAGTCTCTTCGATGAGGGACACGTGTGAGATGCAACTGAGATGCGTCTCCCTAATGAGGGAGATGTGCTTGTATCACATCTTTCTTGTCGAGAACTTGACTTTATTTTTTTGTTTTAATTCTAGTTGAAAATGAAATTAATACATTAAATAAATGACAAAAAATCAATCAATCAATAATATACCCCACCAAATCATTGAAACCCTCTTCAAATTAGCTTCTTCCCCCCTTTTTTTTCTTTCTCCTTTTTCTTCCTTTTTCTATAAGATTTAAAATACTATAAAATGGCAGATAGTTCAAATCACTGAAAAAATTATATGAGACGGTTAACAGTAAGGAAAAAACCCGAAGATAGAAGGGGAGAGTAAAAGAAGATTTTAAGAAATCAAGAGTATTAGAGTAATTTTCAGATTTTAATAGAGGTAAAATTAAAATTACAATTAAAAAAGAGTTATGTTGATAGTAAAAAAAAGGACACCGTGACCGTCAAAACCTCGGTCTATGTCGTGGAGGCAAGCTTGCGGCACCAAATCCTCCAAAAGGAATATATCGGTGTTCAGGATCTAATTCAAAGGAATATATTGGTGTTCACGATCTAATTCTGTGTCTGACTGTTATGAAGTTATTTGGAATATGGAGAGGAGCACCACAAACACACAAGTGCATATATAGACAGAGACATGAATCTAATTCTCTGTCAACTTTTATTAAGCGACTCAAAAACAATTGAAAAGGCACACACACATGTCCGTGCACACAAACATATATCCAATTGCAAGATCACAAACGCGGTGGTGATTACCGTTCTGTCACAAGTTCCATGGCAACCATACAATACAAAACAAAAATCAATGCCTCACATCACCCGCACTGATACAATTCACATATTATTCTTGAAGATCGTTGTGGTTCACTCCTTGACATAGCCTCATTGTCCCTTGTTAGTCTTTTCAGCATCAAATCTTTCAGTTAGTAATTTGGTGATTGTGTGCATTTGTGATAACATTTATAATGGACACGAGTACTGCTCCATGACCACACCGTCGAAGCAAATCTTTAAGGTCTCTATTTGTAACTTTCTTCACCCCAAGCGGGTGATCAGAATTTGTTGCACTGTAATACTGTTTCATATCCTTGGTGGTACAGCGATTCTTATGTTATCCCATGATGTCCGTTGGACTCGGCTACTCAAAACGTTATCAGTACTTTGGTCATTGAACTATCTTTGGTTGAATTTCTCATGCCGTAAACTCATCTACTAGAACCCATCATAGATCTTGAGACGAAGAGCCATAATGCTTTAACATCCATCGGGCGGCAACATTGGACGCCTCAGTGCTTCAGAAGGAGAAAAGTCTTGCTTCCTTTTCATGCCTCTTCTGATAAAATATGCGCCATCCGTAGAAGCAGCTTTATGTTTACACTTGTCTTTTTCCGCTTCTCAATTTAATACAGAAGGTGGATTTTCATGCCCCGCATTCCTAATGAAGAAAGTATGCTATCTAATTAACACAGTACAAAATTATTTCTTAAACGGTAAAACGCTCAATGAAAGCCGTCACAATTTTTTCAAAAGGATTGGCAACTCTTGCTATCTGATCACGAAAGTTAATATGTGAAGCATTAGATAAAAAAGACTAGAAGAGTAGTATAATCTCTCTGAAAAAACCCACAGAGGTTATGCATTGGAGAAAATAATGCAAAAGCTACAGCAAGAAACCCAATATAGATTTTTTTCTGTTTGGACTTGATAATATACTCATGCAGAAAGACACGAGAGAGAGAGAGCACAAACACAGCAAACTCTGGGAAAGCAATATGAACCATGAACGTTGTTTTAGCATGCCCCTTCTTAAAGACAGGTTAAGAATCTGGCTGCCAAGGTATAAACAAGAGAAGCAATCACGGAAATCCAGAAGAAAAGCTTAGGTAAATGCAGAATGTGAAGGATTGCATCCACTCCAGGACCATACGGGTTCTCATTGCATAACAAGACTTTCTGGGTTAACCAAATTTCTACAAAATAGAATGAATTACAAACTGGCAAATAGGTTGATTTTGGCCAGTCATGCCATTTAGTGGGATTAGTCGGGATCATACAAGAAAGATGTTGAAGGAAAGTCTTTGGCACCTAAGACCTACACTGTCAACAACTACAACAAAGATTGGATTTCCATAAACTCACATACACTTTTTCTTGATCCACCTCTAATCAACCACCTTTCGGACTCCGAATGAGAAACTTCCATACTATCATTATGCAAGGGCCTTTTACACTAACGCAAGCACATGTGGAAAGAGGCCATTTGAGATCAAAGATCAACACCATCAAAGCTGCACCAAGACAGGTTTAGCATTTCAACTGGGTTCACTTGACTGCCTAGTTTGATAGATCCACTTCAGCTGAATATTTATCATAGGCAATGGAAAGAAGTATGTCTCTGAATAAAGCCACAAGTGGCAATATTAAAGTGGCCTAGAGCATCTGGCACGGGGAGTCGACTCCTAACGGTAATCAGGGTTTAGACACCTATGCGCTAGAGATCTGCCTAACTATAGCATGCCTATGAGAAAGCAGAAAAGCACAAAGGGATTGTTGATTCTATAAAGGTCTAAGTTCTAACAGTGCCATCCCTAAGAAATTTACCAGATTTAGTTAAATACCGCAGGAGGAGGAGAGGGGTTAAGTGATGATAAAATACCAAACCAGACAAGGGAACACAAGGGAACGCAAGCACAATAGTTTCCAAAATGAGTGTACCTGCAAGCAGCTGTTGTAATTGAAGCATAAATTTCATATAAAAAGGGAGGATTTATCCACCGTAAATCAAAGACCCACAAGATAATACGAGCACCCAGAGGATTCACAAGCATCCTTATTTAAGTGATGCTTTCAATCCTACGATGAGCACGATACCAAGTCTCAAAGAGGAACAGAGACCAACTGCAAACAGATGTTACTGTACAAGAACAAGGTGCTCGACTGATGAACGATTTGAGCTTGTAGTGTTCGGTTTCCAATCGAGTCCTTGAAAACCTGTCGACCCATTTGCTGGTCCCTGCAGCCCTTCACCTTTGTCATCTCCACCGCTCCTTGAATCTGCTTGGTTCTCCGCATCAGGCAATGTTCCGCTTGAATCATCATCTCTATTTCGCTCATTTTCTTGTTCACCATCAGAAATATTCTCATCCCCAAACTCTGCACTCTTGGGAACAATCACAACCAACTCTCCAGCAGTATATGCAGCACTAGCAAGCTCCAGCCTGGTAGAAGGGGGCAGTCTAAACCTCCATCGATCTAGCTCTAGCTCATCCCATGACAACTCAAGCAAATTCCGACTCCCAACTACAATTTTTGATATGCCGGGGACGATTTCAACCAACCATGCCTGTACATCTTCAGTGATCTGATCAGTGGTCAGTGCAAACCTGAAGCAGTCTGGATTTTCTTGCACCAAAACATTGGCCTCTGAATCAAAGGGAAGCTCCAAAACCCTGTTGAAGATGTGGGGGAGCCTCCGGAGCTTCTTCTGCCTACCGACGATGGAGAAAGAAGGCATGCCAGCACCGCAGAGGGTTGCATTGATATCATAATGGAAAGTGATGTTCCGCTTTTTCGGAGGAGGGTTCTTCATGATCTCAATAAGGTTTTTGAAAACCGTAAAACCAACTTATCCACTTTATCTACAAAAGAGGCCCTACTCAAAGACGCCCACTTTCAAAAATAAGGCCTAATCTGAGATACACAATACGCTAAAAGCGGCCCAATCCTTTCGGCAACAACCACTCTTTCACAAAGAAATTACCAATATCCATATAAGGAAAATACATAATTCCAGGAGAAACAGTAACAGGGAACTTCTTGCCTTCTTACTGGACAGAAGATGCAAATGCTTGCATCTTCTGAAACAAAAAGATGTCAATCCTGATACCAACACGATGACGACCTCAGCCAACGCACGAGAAACGCTCGGGGCCAAGAGCGCAAACCCAAACACAAGTGATAGGAAAAATTGGGGGAAACACCTGCGCAAATCATTGAACCATGTGAAGAAACTAAAAATTTTAACAAATATATTTACAAAACCACCAAGAGATCCGGCAAAGCCTCGCCCAACATGAAATAAAGAACAAGAACTACAAACAATTTGGATAATATGATGCACAAACAACTCATGGAGAAAAGATAAACTAATTTCCTCCGAAAAAGAAAACACCACAAGGTATGAAACAATGAAATCTAAGTTCCGAAAGGGCAGCACATTTTAACCCTAAACAGTCGCCAGTTTCTGCAGAGGAATCATGTTCAATTTAACAAACACCAAACTACCAAACAGATAACAACCAAAAGAGAGAAAGATGACGAGAATCGAAGTCTTTGAACTCATATCACTAAATATATGAAGAAGCACGGTGAAAGAAAACCAGGGAAATTTTACCAAAATTAGTAGAAGAGTTTCGTCATCGATCGCAAAATAGGACTGACTGCAGGAAGACCGCGCAATCCTTCACAGATGAGATGCGCGGAAGAGGTGAAAACCCCAAGGAAACCCTGATTGTGCTATTCTCTGAGCGCTAAAAATTGAGGTTTTCTAGCAACAAATTGAGAAAACGAAACCTCAACGATAGCAGACCGCGTCAAACGATTGAATGGTAGAAGATCAGAAGAAAGTCAATCGATCGAGAGTTGTAACCCGATTCACGGGGACAAAGAATATGACAGACTGAAAATCGAAGGGGCGGATTGCGAATTTAAGTAGAGAGAGAGAGAGAGACCTCGAAGTTCAGTGTTTTGTAACAACGTGAAAATACTTAACTTATTACATTTAACCGCTATTTTTCTTTTTCTTTTTCACAATAACAACAACTAAGCTTTTTCACATATTAGACGGGGTCCGCTACAGGATTCTTTGTTTTCACATAGCCCTATCATATCACATGTTAGAGTTAACTCACAATAAGCTAGATCATTCTTTATTGTTTCTTTCCAATACTTTTGTGATCGTCCTCTACCTCTTTTAATACTTTCAAAATATAGTTTTTCGTACATTCTTAGAAGTTCTTCTTTTAATCTTCTTTTTATACGTCCAAACCACCTTAAACAATTTTTTTTTTCATTTTATCCTCTATTTGTGTCACACATAATTTATTTATAATAACCTCATTATGTATACAGTTTTTTCTTGCATGACCACTCATTCATCTCAACATCTTCATGTCTGTCACAAACATTTTTTGTACACGTTGATGCTTAATTGCCCAACACTCATAACCATAAAACATGGCAAGTCTAATTGTTGCTCTATAATATTTATCTTTTAACTTTAATAGTATTTCTTACTACAAAGAATATTTGATGCTCCTCTCCATTTTAACCAACCAGCATTAATTCTATGTGTAACATCTCCATCAATTCTTCCATCACTCTAAAAAATTGACCCTAGGTATTTAAAACTTTTCTTTTGAGGATGCAATGTGTGGCAATTTTACTTTTTACGTCCTCTGAAGTAACCAAATAATCAAACTTACATTCCATATATTATGTCTTTGTTCTATTAAGTGGAAGCTTTTACTTTCTAATATTAGTTCTATTTTTTTGTTAACTTTTTCCTTAACTCCTCCACTAACACAATGTCATCTGAAAATAACATACACTAAGATACTTCATCTTGAATATGTTTGTTAACTCATCAATCACCATTATAAATAAGTATGGACTTAAAGTTGATCTTGATGTAATCCAATATTAACTTCAAAGAAGTCTGTCATTCCTTCATGAGTCCTCACACATGATTTTGCATCATCGTACATGTCTCTTATAAGGTTTATGTATGTCAATGGGATATCTCTTTTTTTCAAAGTTCTCCAAAGAACCTCCATCAGTACCCTATCGTAAGCTTTTGCTATATCAATAAATATCATATAAAAGTCTTTCTTTTTTGCTCTAAAATGTTCTATAAAACGTTTTAAAAGGTGAATCGCTTTAACAGTAGATCTTCCTGGTATGAATCTAAATTAGTTCTCTGTTGTACTCAATACTTGTCTTAATATACGTTCAATAATTCTTTCCCACAATTTCATAGTATGACTCATTAACTTGATATCTTGATAATTCACACAATTTTGAATGTCTTCCTTGTTCTTATATATGGATATAAGTATACTCGCTCTCCATTCCTTGGGCATCTTTTGGTTTTTCCATATTTCATTAAATAGTCTTGTGAGCTAAGTGATTCTTGCTTTTCCTAGGCTTTTCCAAACTTCTATAAGAATATTGTTTGGTCCTACTGATTTACCACCCTTCATATGTTTAAGAGCCTCTTTGATTTCATTCTTTTGAATACATCAGTAGAAATTATGGTTTATATACCTTTTTGATTTGGCTAACTCTCCTAAGCTAATACTAACATCTTTATTTTCATTAAAAAGCTTATAAAAATAGTTTTTCCATCTATTTCTTATATCTTCATTTGCCACTGAATTTTTTCATCCTTGTCTTTAATTTTCTTATCTATAACCCTAACTATCCTAAAAATATCTCTTTCACCCTCTTTTGAGTTGAGTTTTTTATATAAATCCTTTTAAATTTTAGCTTTTGTTTCACTTTTTTCGCTTCCTTCTTTACTTTCTTATAAAAGCCTCTAAAGTTTGACTAGTTTTCTTAGTATAATGTAATTTGTAACATGCCCTCTTTGCCTTGATTTTATTTTGCACTTCACTCCACCACCAAGCTTCTTTTTGTGCTGGTAGACCTCCCTTAGATTCACCTAACACATCTTTTGCCACTTTTCTAATATGTATAGCTATATTGTTTCACGTATCACAAGGTATACCATCATAATTATAAGCATCTCCTTGAAGAACTTTCTGTTTAAATATATCTTCTTTCTCGCTTTTGAGGTTCTACCATTTAGTCCGAATAGCTCGATGCATTCTTTTCTTCTTTGTCCATTTTTTTATTTGTAAATCTATAACTAAAATCGATGTTGGGTGGTTAATCTTTCTCCTGGAATTACCTTGCAATCTTTACAATACACTCTATTTTTTTCCTACAAATAAAGTAATCAATTTGTGTATGTGATAAGTCACTCTTATAAGTAATTAAATGTTCATCTCGTTTTTTGAATATTGTATTGACTATAAAAAGATAAAATGCTATAGCAAAATTTAAAATCTCCCTACCTTCCTCATTTATATCCCCAAAACCAAATTTTCCATAAATATCTTGATATCCTAATGCCTCTTTACGGACATGTTCACTCAAGTCTCCTCCTAAACAAATCATCTCCCTTTGTGGAATTCTTTGAATCACCTTATCTAACTCTTCCCAAAAAGCCGTCTTTATACTATGTTCTAGTCCTACTTTGAGTGCATAAGTACAAACTATATTCAAAAGTTATGCTCTAACACTAATTTCAATGTCATGATTCAGAAAGCATATCCCAGAACCCTCAAAGTAAAAAAGGAAAACAAAAGCCATTTACCAAAGTAAATGTCATGCTTTTTTCTTGAAAATTGATTTTATGAAGTGAATAAATTATTAATTCTTTAATACTAAGCCAATGCATGTCAATAACAAAAGGAGATAGATTATCGTAAAAAGAGAGAAATATTACTAAGCCGATGCATGTATCAGTCAAAGGAGACATTATCGTAAAGAAAAAGATATATATTAAGTGCCCTCGAAGAGTGATAGGCCTACCTGGATAGGGTGTCCGACTCACAAATTGCAGGTCTAGATGACCAGAAGCAAAGAACTTGTCGCTAATAGTATCTTATTTGCATCATAATATAATACAGAAAGTTTTGGAATGATCATGGTTAAGTTTTATTTATGGATGCAACATGGATAGACGATTGTCGAAGATGATTTCTCCTATCATACTTTTCTTTTAAAAATTGATATGCTGGTGTTTCCACAAAATAAAATGAATAAAAAAGCTCACTCCACCTAAAATACTTGTCACCAATTGGCTATTAAAAAAAAGAGAAAATCAAAGGTAGGCTTCTCCCCACAAAGTGAATCGTAATGGTGTGCACAAGCCGGCTGCACGCTTCAATATTATGCAACTAAGACTCTATCTATCTATCTATGTATATATATATATATATATATGTATACATATATAAAACTCATTTTTATCAAATACTCATCGAGAAAACCGAAGCCGAACCCACTCCCACCCAGTTAAGGTTCAAATCATGACCAGGTATTACCCGTCCCATTGCCATCTGAACCAGGGAATGTAGAAGATATGCCCCATTTTTGTCCTATACCCATCAGAAAAAAGAGAACCCCGAAACCGCCCCCATCCAGTTAATGTTCAAGTCAGAGTCAGAGGCGAACCCCTTCCAACCCACCTCATTACCATCCGTAGCGCACAGGACATTGATGCTCTACTTTGTTGCGATGGTCTTCTATTGGAATCCCCTACAAGAGGAGCTTTATTCACCTAGGCGCGCGAATAAAATAGATCGGGGTTTTGTAAACTCCACGTGGCTGCAAAAGTTCTCTAATGACTAGATTAGAAGAATCTCGAAGACATCTCATATCACAATGGCCTTGTGACGAGTCACTAGCAGGGTAAAGGCTCCCTTTTGGTACGGACACTTCGACCTGATTTTGAGGATTTGTAAGGCCAGCCTGGGCGACTAAATGTAAATGTACAAAGTTGAGAGAAAGTTAATGGACACTAAGAGGAGTCTGAAAGCATAAATGAAGGAATCACGTTCATAGTCAAATCAGGGATTGTTGCTATGATCGTCTATCTAGCATTCGAGCACGCTCGGATGCGGGAGGCATGAACTTTTCAAAGCAGGAGAACGAAGTAAGAGAGCATCTTCAAGATCTTCTACATCGCCTTGAGGAATACTTCCGGCGACAAAAAATCATATCACGACGGCTTGCCCAAGAGGATAGGAACATGGCATATTACCACGCTAAGTTTAATAAGCATAGCACTGGATGCTGCCATGAACACTTAGATTGACCACATATCAGCGTCCGCAACTTTTCAAAATAACGTATTGAATGCTTGAGTTGGCAAACTACTCATAAAGAGCATTTGAATTGCTCTTAAATAAAAAGTTGAGAGTTATAAAACGTTATGGCTTTTCATAGTGGTGTCTATAAAACTTAAAAGAAGTGTTTATTCGTGGTTTCAATAGAACATTCAAGACTAATTATGCGGCTATTAGGCCACGTCTCCTGACTGCTAACCTTTCGTATGAACCCATTATATACTGGCATCCTTGACCAGGATAGACACAATACAATACAATCATATCTTAACTTGTTGAAAATTTTATCCTTTCTCCTATCAGTTTTTCTTTACAAAATATAAGAAGAAAATGCCCATTAGGTGTGGGATTCTGAAATGAGAATCTCACAAAAACCAAATTTATCAATACATCATAGGAAGAGTGGAAAATCAAGTTTCCTTATATTTACAAGCATACAAGTTGTTTCTCCCAAAAAACTTGATTTCTCTAGAAAGAGCTTATCTTCATGAAAGCATCCAATACTCTACCATTCTTTAGGCTTTGTCGTTGTCTTGTTTGTGTTCTTCAGAAGAGTGGCTTCATTAAGGGACATAACTTCCAACTTCGTCAAACTTGACTTATTTGATGGAGGCAAATTTCTAATGCACTTTCTTCTCAGCACCCTAAAGGCCGTCTATGTCTTAATAACATTAAGGCTCACAGTGGTGGATAATGAACCACTTTAAAGGACTTGGCAATAGCAAATATGGGCAATGACAACTACATTTGCATGGGACATATCCTAAATGGCATTATCGATGCATTGTTCGATGACTACTAAGGTTGAGCAAGTGCTAAATACTTGTGGGACAAGCTCAAAGCATGTATATGACTGAAAAGCTACGAGTAGAAATTCTTAATTACTCGATTTAATAATTATTAAAGGATAAATAGTAGATCCATCATAGAATAGTTTCATTACCTTGGATGATCTTAAACAATTTTAAGTAATACAAGGGATGATAGAACCATTGTCTCCTCAATAATAGACAAGCTTTCTCCTTCTTAGAAAGATCTCAAAAATACTCTTTAAACACAAGAAGATATCTCTCTTGAGCAATTAAAGAATCATTTTATCTTAAGGAGAAATACCTCAAGGAAGAAGATTTCAAAGAAATAGTTACTCAAGAGAAAGTCCATGTAACATAGGAAAGCAAGTGTAGAAAACCTTCAGACAAGAGAAATAGGGTTTTTAACAAGTCTCATGAGCACAATAGTGGATATACCAAGAACAAGAAAAAGAAAGGAAAATATTGTCAAGAGACCCAATCACTAAGAATGAATGCCGATATTTCAAAGGTTAGAGTTTCAATTCAAAGGAGCACCTTGTGGTGGTAATTACTTAGGCTAATATAGTCGAAAGCATTTATGCATTGTGGGTGGACTCTAGTGCAACCCATCATATATTCAAAAACAAAAGTTTCTTCTCATCATTCAAGGAAGAATATGGATTCATTTTATACATGAGTAATGCTTCAATCGTTTAAGTCAAAGCAAAGGATTCTATGAAACTCAAATTTTTACATAGAAAAAAATATTGACTCTTATTGGTGTACTTTATGTTCCTGATATTAGAAGGAACTTCATGTCAGTAACCTTACTAAACAAGTATGAGTTTAAATATGTATTTGAGGGAGACAAGTTCATATTATCAAAGAGATACATGTTCTTAGAAAAAGGGTATCTTAAAAACATGTTGAAATTGAATGTTGCTAATAACAAGAGTGTTGATTCTATGTATATTGTCAATTATTGTAATGTTTGGATAATTAGGCCATGTCAATTTTAGAAAATTAGAGGGCATGGTAAGAACAAATCTAATTCTTAAAACAAAAAAAACTAATCAAACATGTACACCTTGCATACTCACTAAGATAAAAAACTTCCTTTTCCTAGAGTAGAGAGAAGTTCTAAAGTTTTGGGTTTGATTCATTCTAATATTTATAATTTGTATGGGTGGGCAATTATAAGTAGTATGAAATATTTTATCACATTCATTGGTGATTGTAGTAGATATTGTTATGTTTCCTTGATGTCTTTTAAAGATGAAGCTTTAAAAAATTTCAAGTTTTTTAAATCTAAAGTAAAAGTTGAACATGAAGATTGCATCGGATAGGAGAGGAGAATATTGTGATCCAAATGATTTTGAGTTCACCCGAATCATGCACCAAACAACGACTCCTTATTCACCACAACAAAATTGTATAGCTGAAAGCAAAAACAAAGTGTTAGTAAAAATGGTAAATGCAATGTTATCTTATTTTGGTCTTTCTAAAGGCTATTGAGAAATCATTCCAATGGTTTGCTATATTTTAAATATATTTCATAATAAAAGGAACAAGATAAACCATAGAAACTTTGGAAGAAAATAAACCCTACTTAAACTATTTTAAGGTCTAGGGTTGTAAGTCTACAATAAAAGTTTCTCAACCCAAAATAAGGAAACTTAGCGAAATAGGAGTTGGATGCATCTTCTTAGAGTATGCTAAATATAGTAAGACATACAAACTCATGGTAATTAAATCAAATGATTCATATCCCATGAATATGATAATTGAGTCCTAAGAAGACATGTTCATGAAAGTGGACATGATCAAAAGCTTGATGGAATTAATAATGATATCTCAAAAGTTTAAGAGCCTAGAAGAAGTAAAAGACAAAGGAAAAAATTCCTTCTGACCATAATTTGAAATGTTCCTACTTCAAGGGACATGTGACTCTATTATGAGTTTTATATTATTTTTCTAATAACACCGGAAGTGATTCCAAGATATAGCGAAAGGTGTGAGGTGTCATGATGCAGCTTTTTGGAAAGAACCTATTTAAGATAAGATGTACTCAATAATGATAAATAAAATTTAAAACTAATAAACCTCCCTCTCAGATCTAAAGCAATTTGGTTGTAAATAAATTTTAAAAAATAAAATGAAAATTGATGAGGCCATTGACCAATTTAAAGAAAGATCGGTTACTAAGAGTTTTACTTAAAAGAGAAGTTGACTACTTTGAGTATACAAAGGTAGTAAGAAAGGGAAGAGGATTGTGGAAGGGATTGGGACAATAGGTCCTTGCCCTATGAAAGCTTACCATGGCATTCATAAAATAGACACCCCTTATTTAATTTTCCCCTTAAGTTGTATCCCTTTATTGTTTGATTAATTTGCCCTCCAAGCATTCATACCCTAACCTTTGTTCTCATAAGCCCATTTTCTCTTCCATTTCTTCTTCCCACCGGAGAGAGATGTTATTTGGCTCTCTCTTGAGAGAAATGTTATCCAACTCCCTTAACTCTTGAGCCACTACATGCCCAAATTGCAAACTCAAGCTACTTAGATTGAAGCATAGAGTTCAATGTGAAGTACAAAATCTCATGCTTATTCTCAGGTGGGTGTAGATGTAGAAATTTTACTTCAAAAATCTATGTAGAGACTTGAAATACGCTTTCACACACTGCGTCATGCACGAGTGTGCCAACTAGTTTCACTTAAACTAGCAAAATTATATTTTCTGACTTTAATGGTGATTATGGAGAAGTAGGATCTTTTCGACTTAGGTCTTCTTGAACTGGTGCTTAAAGGTCGGCCTAGACACTTTGAGGATTGATCTTGATCAGATGTGTTTTTGAAATTCACTTTTCAAACCCAAATGACTTAACCAAAAATGTGCACTTGGCCTATGGAAGAAAAATCTCTCTAAGTTCTTAAAAATAGAAACTGGTTTTGTTTTTAGAACTTGTTTTTAGATTTTTTTAAATAACTTTTGAATCTCCAAAAATCATGAAAATGTTATTGTAAAAAGAGGATCATATGAAGGTTTAGAAACTATTTTTTATTCTATTTTTGGTTTTGTGACAGTCTGCAATTAAATCAGGGAATGATCCTTACTCAGACGTTCAAAACAGTTTTGTGATAAAAATACAGAGGTTTAAAGAAACGTCTATATCTTGGCGCAGAGAGCTTCGATCTTTACGAATTTAGTTTCCCTGGAAAGCTATAGATGTCAGCTTTCTAATAAGATAAGTTTTAGTGAAATTGGTTCACTATAGACAGAGTTATGGGATGATAACCTAAGCTCTATTGTAGTAAACACAGGTTTTACACATTCAACTCTAGAGATTCGGTATTTAAAATTTTAGGTCATTCAGAGCAATGGATAGGGAATTAAAAATAAATCATCAGACGAATGCAGGATGTTCAAAACAGATTTTCATGTTTAGAAAATATATGAATGCATCACATCCAAAATTTAAAGATAAATCATAACCATTTGAATGTAAATGATTGAAGGAAATGAATTGAAATATATCTATAGCTTAAGTATAGAGGGGATTAGGAGATATAAGGGAGTATAATGTATAGAGAGATAGAAGAAACTTGAGATCAAATAAGTAATGACCGTAAATGTAATGAAATGAAATGGGCAGCATATCTATTCTATTACATCATGGGGGGAGATGATTGCTCCATTAATATAACCCCTTTTAATGAATTAAAATAGGGAAGAAGGAATTAAAGAAGGGAGGAGAGTGTCAACCTTAGAATATGAGCTTCCTTGGCACCGATCATGGAAGAAATAGAGAGGATCAGCCTCTCTTTCTTCCTCTCTTCTCTCTCTTTTCCTCTCCCTCTCCCTCTCTCTTTCTCTCTCTCTTATTGCAGCTCTCCCTTTCTCTTAGGCTCTTTCCCTTCTTCCTTCAATGCTGTAAACCAGCCCCCAAGGTAACTTTTTATAGGCTTTTGGTGGATCTCGAATTGGGTATTTGATTGGGTCTTTTGGAGCCCACGTCTTGATCCAATCTCTTGGCTGGCTACATGGCTTCATGTGGGCCTCTTGGTGGTCCCCTTAACCAAGTTGAGTCCAACCCCATGTGGTGAGGGCTAAGAACGACCTCGTCTTCATATGACATAGGCGCGATTTAATCATAATCGGCCAAGGGAGTTTAGTTGGCAAGGTGCAATCGGGTGTGGCCCGATTAGGTGGTTCCTTTTGGTGCCATACTTGATGAAGTTGTGGCTTGGCTTGGTCCGGCTCTTGGTCCATCATTTGATGGATGAGTTCAGTCCTTGCACTCTTGTTTTTGTTTTGCTATTTGATTGGGATACTTCACTCAATCCCGCTTTGATTTGATTCGCAGCTTTGTCCTTTAATCAAATTTGAATTCTGCGCTTGATTTTAGATTCATGGTTTCAAATATTTCTTTTGATTATTTAAAACCATTTCATTTGAGATATTTTTGAAAACATCAAGTTTTATCGAAATCTTCAAATATTCTTTTTAAAAATGACTCAGTTTCATTCCTAGTGTTTATTTGCATGAGTGACCTGCTTTCTCTCCGTGAGCTAGTCTTTACCATTTCAACCACTTTAACCCTTTGTTGGGTATAGGGTGTCGGACAAATTTAACCCTTTGATGGGTGTAGGGTCCCGGAGTAGAACTATCCTTAATCGGACAAGTTTTTGAGGCCTGATTTGGATTTGATTTGGTTTTGAATTTCAATGATTTTTGTAATTTTATAAATTTGACATTTTACAAACCTTTTTGGGTTTGGTTCCCAATGTCTCATTTTCATTTGTTTCTTTGAAAACTTGTTTGAAACCATTATTTCTTTAAAGACAATCATTTGAAAATGCAAAATACTGTCAATTTGGACTTGAGGGCAAAGCAATCATTTTTTTTGGCTCTTTGTCAAAATTGGATTTTTTTGAGAAGGGTGTCATTTATCCTTATTGTGAGGTTGCTATGCAATTTTGGTGCGGAAATGAGTTCGTTTAAGGTGTCTTTATTCGAAAACCCTTAAAAGTCCCAAAACCACAATTTTTTCTTGGAAAGGCAAAATTTCTAAAAATTAAATGTTTTGAGAAAATTTTTGGGTGTCTACAGATGCCCCTCTTTGGCATTAATCCAAATTTATTTGGTTGATGTCAAAGAATAATACCCATAAAAAATTTTATTTTTTTGGAATTCTACAGTTGATTTGAGTTGAATCATGATCTCATGAACTTTCCCATTTTTTGTTAAGGGGTTCATTTCTTGGACTTGGGTTATCCTAATTCCGATGGAAGAGGATTTACAGTAAGGGTGACTCAACATGGATGGTAGTCGACCAATGCAAGAATCTTATATGCATAAGACCATTTATGAATGCATATGGGTATGAGATGTATGCAAAAGATGAATCATGTATGTTGGATGATCTCTATGATTCATTTAGGAGAGATCCCATGAAAGTTGGCTGCTCTAAGTGGGATGTCCTCCATGTTCATTTCCTTGATGCCTTGGGTTTTGTAAAAATTATTTTGAAATAGATTCTTTCTTTTTGTTTCTATCAAAAGGGACTTTCATTTCCTATATTTCCCTTAACTTTGGTTTTAATACAAAATTACTTGGTAGAGGTTTTTATAGTTAGAAAAAATCAACAACATTTCAAAACTCCATTTTTCACACTACAAGGCCTAATCCTCAAACAAAATGAGATCCAAATTGATAGGTTTTATTCCTACTTTTGGATTATAACAACAAACTTTTTTTCTTTTAGGATAAGCTGTAGGGGTATGGAAGAGTTCTCACGGTCCCTTTTAAAGCGTCCCATGATATAAGGAAAAGAGACTTTTAATGAAAAATTGCTCTTTTGAGCTTTGACTTTTCTTTTTCTTTTCTTTCAAAGGTTACCTCTGTATTGGAGGTTTTTTGTTTTTTCCTTTTTCTTTTTAGGAAGACCTCTATATTGAAGGTTTTTTTTTCTTTTATTTTGACTTTTTGTCAATTTTTCTTTTTGAAGAGAATGAAGTGGGGAAACAACTTATACCATTAGATACTCAGTTTAATCAAGTATGACCATTTCATAATAGCACATACAACTTGAAAATATTTTGCTATTTTGAACTAGGCCCTATTTTGTAAAAGAAGGATTTTTGAAATGTTATTTCATGATTTTGAAAACACTTCACTTTTCATAAAGCATCAATCCCTAGTTAAGAGGCCTATATTTGACTTGGTCCCTTCTTCAAAAAACTAAAGAAGATCCATTTTACAAAAATCATTTCAAAAGAATTTGTGGTAAACACTAATCATCATGATTTTTGTAATTTTATAAATTTGACATTTTGTAAACATTTTTGGGCTTGGTTCCCAATGTCTCATTGTCACCTTTTCTATTCATTGTCACCCTTCACTTCTTATTTTATTTTCATGTTTAAATTTCTCATATGGCATATCCTAAATCTTGCTTGTTGGTTGTTTTGGTTGTTGAAGCATTTGTGTTTCTTAGTTATCTTACTCAATGAATGACCTATCAACTCATAGAATAGGGGATGCTCCATGGATTAGTTGAGACCACTGATTTAGGATTTCATGTTCTTGACCCTTCCTTGCTACCACTTTGGTTGACGATAGAAGTTGTGATGAGTTCATCTGGAAAACTTCTAGCAATGATAAACAAGCCATACATGATCCTGAATCTCCAAGTGAAAATCAATCTCAAAGCATTATGGATGATTTCTGGCCAAAGATTTTAAAGGGTGTCTCACAATGTAAGACCTTTATTCTCAATTATTTTTTCTCTACTTTGCCTTATAGGTGATTCTATATAGATTAGGGTTGTAGTTTTGATAAAAAGCAACTCTCGTGGTTCACAAAGACAAGTCCCTGCAAGGACCTAGGAAGGATGTGGGATGGGACATGGTGCACTTTTATCCCCGTCGTGGGATGGAGAGAAGTTTCTAAATGGGAGCGGAGACCTTGTTCCCCACCCCACCCTATGAACATCCCTACCTATATTAAGTCATGCATACTTTTTCAAATGAATTGGATGGTTCAAAGCTCATCTACATTTCAAGTGAGTGGAAATCCATCTCTTACTATGTATTGGTTCAAATTGCAAGACACATATACTAAAGATAGAAGATTTCCAAAATGGTAATTTTTGAAAATGATGGGAGATTGTGTAGATTTTTTCAAAATAACACATTTCGTGGTTGGAATGCCTTGGCATAATAACTAATGATAAAGAGTATTTAAATTGCTCTTTGATGAAAAGTCATGAGCTACAAAATATCATGGCTTTTCATGATAACATTAATAAACTGAAAAGAAGTATATATTGGTAGTTTAAAAAGAAAATTCAAGACTAATTATGTGGCTATTCAACCACATCTTCTAGATGCCAATACTTAGTATAAAACCATTATATTGTGAAGAACCCGACCGGGACCCATGCTACAGTTGATGGCCATGAAGAACCCTTTATCATTTGGCAGTGAAGAGGATGATGAAAACCACCCTCTCGCCACCTTCTTTAAACCAGAAAGAGAGAGGGAGAGTGTCGCAACCAAGGAAGGTGTGAGAGTGGGAAATACATTGGAAAATGAAGAAATCCATCGAATCATCATGAAGTAAGTCTAATTTTTTGTTTTTGGGGTTTTCCGACCATCAACCGGCACTCACCAACATCTTGAAGGGGGGAGATGATGTAGAAGCGGGAGGCAATCCTTGTGGGTTGTTTCTCGGCTCTCCCTATCTCTCCCTTTTTCCATTGTACCACTGCCTTATTGGATTTCAATTGTATATAAATAAATGAACTTTGACTTTTCATTGATCTTGGGGGTTATGCAACCATTGAATTGTCAATGATTCACAGGAATTGGTCATGTGGCATGGACGGACCCTATGTCCAAATCGGTCGAGCTCTTGTGGGCTATTACAAAGGTGGTATTAGATCCTAGGTAGATCTAAGGCATAACTCGAAGTAGTGGTACATGAAAAGTCATAACACGTATAATAAATTGTTAACTTTCTTCTGTAGGCTGAAAGAGATGAGAGTGATAGTTTAGGATATTCTAATTATGGGTCATCTAAGGCGCATTATGAATTTTGAAGGAGGCAATCAAAGCCAACACAAGAAACCGAGAAAGCTCCAACACAACCTAAGTAAGAGGCTCAAAGGGCACTAACACAACCCATTAGCACAAGAAGGTCAATTACATTGAAAGAGCTATGAGATTCCAAATGTACCCACTTTAATGGAGACTGTAGTAACCTATTAGCCCCAAACAACTTTATTGATCACCTTAAAATGGTGTCAAATGCCATAAGAATTACTGACGAGGAGGAGCGAGGAAATATGGGTCTATTGTTGCTCACAAAGGCAACCTTAGCTTTATGTAACATATAGTAACATTTATCATCTACTATAGGCATGTACTTGACCAATTTGGTGAACTCATTAATGGGTGAACATAAGGCACGAACATTAATGGGCGAGCACTAGATATTGAGACTATTGTGTTGACTAGTTTAGGAGAAGGACAAGAATTTGCATCTTCAAGTAGTAGACTAGGCAAACAACGTAGAGATGCTCTAATATTCTCTACAGCCTGACACAACCCCACTTCTCTCCTCCTTATACCTTGGGTTATAGTTCACGGGGTTCAAGGAGTAGTTTGCAAGTTAATCAATCGAGCGTGATATGTCATAGATATGGAGGCACGGGCCATCGACAAAGAGATTGTGCTTCTTGACCTACTCGATCTTTTGTTAGCATGCCTCAAGCTTCTTCCAAGGGATCTATAAATTGTATGTCACATATCATGTATTTTAGTTGTGACCAACAAAGACATCGACATAATGAGTGTCTCTTTAAAATGCAACAAATGGTACCATCGGGACATGCTAGTGAGGCTGGACCTTTTCGCTCATAATAGAGGATTGGAAGTCGAGACCGTATGAACGTGGCAAGTTGGTAAGAACTTAATATGCATCCATTAGTTATTGGTATTTTATTTGTTTATAATAGCTCATGTGTTATTTGATCGTAATGCCATACATTTGTTTATCTCTAAAGACTTCATTCAACAAATCGATCAGCAACCAATGACAACGGATGAGTCATTGTTGGTGAATTTGCCTACCAGGATAACTATTATGGCCTCCAATGTGGTATGCTCTATTATCATTAGGGGCTTTGATTTACCTATTGATTTGGTTATTCTTAATATAACAAATTTTGATGTTATTTTGTGAATGAATTGGCGGACTCAATACAAAGCAGTAATTGATTGTGAGTAGAGATGTATCACATTTTAAATACCGAGACAATCTCCATTTACACTTGAGAACCAACCTACAACTCATCCCACTACTTTTATGTCAACACTATGAGCATCATGCCATCTGAGAAAAGGTTGAGAGGTCTATTTAGCAGTGGTAGTTATGGCTGACAATGAGGAACTAAACATAGAGAATATTCCCACTATGAGGGAGTTCCCAAAGATTTTTGAGATGACCTTTCGGGGCTTCCTTTGGAATGAGAGATTGAATTCGCAATTAACCTGCAACCCGATACCCAACCAAATTCCAAGACATCGTATAGGATGGCACCTGCTGAATTCAAAGAATTATAAACTCAATTGCAGGATCTATTAGAGAAGAGTTTTGTAAAGCATAGTATCTCTCCAAGGGACATGCCTGTTATCTTCATTAAGAAGAAAGATAAATCTTTACTCCTTTACATCTATTATTGGAAGTTTAATCAGGTCACTATAAGAACCAAATACCCTTTGCCAAGGATAGATGATTTGTTTGATAAGTTGTAGGGTGGAAGTGTATTCTTGAAAACTGATCTACAATCAAGATATTATCAACTGAGGATTCAATCAGTAGATATACCAAAGACAACCTTTCATACGAGGTATGGCATTATAAATTTTTCATAGTACTATTTGGATTAACGAATGCACTTACAACTTTTATGGATTTAATGAATAGAGTATTCAGTAATTATATGGACAAATTTGTTATTGTGTTTAAAGATGATATACTGATGTATTCAAGAAGCAGAAAAGAACATGTTCAACACTTGTATTTGATATTAAGGTGATTACAGGAGCACCAACTTTATGCCAAGCTATCAAAGTGAGAATTTTGGTTAAGTGAAGTCGTATTTCTTGGCTATATCATTTCTGAGGAAGGTATTTCGCTAGACTTAGCAAAAGTCATTGTTGTAGTCAACTGAGAATAACTTGAGAATGTGATCGGGGTCATAGTATTTAGCAAGATATTATCGACAATTTGTTGAGGGATTCTCAGGAATTGTTGGATCTCTCCCCAAGCCTATGTAGAGACTTGAAATAATAATTTCTTATCTACTTGATGCGCGAGCGTGCTAGCTAGTTTAAAAAAACTAGCAAAGTTTTATAAAAATCTGACTCTTTCTTGGAGATTGGGCTAAGCAAGCTCTTTTTGCTTTAGACCTTCTTGAACTAATGGTCAGCCTAAGCACTTAGAAACTTCAACTTTGAAGATGGTGAACTCCAATCCACGTGAAACTAGGGTGTTTTCAAAACAAATGTGAAATGTGTTTAGTTCCAACTCAAAAGATGAACAAGTGCTGGAAAACAAAATGTTATGTTTTCTGGCCTTATTTCCCGAATCAAATTTAGTATCTTATATATCTCCAAAAATCACCAAAATTTTAGTGGACTAGCCTGTGATGTGAAGGATCTGTAGCACTTTACAGATCATGATTCAGAGTTGTATTAAAGCATAATTAAATCATGGAAGTACCTCTACTCAGGTACTCGGAACTATCCTATCACAGAAATAAAGGGGCTCAAAGATGAGCCCGTATCTCAGTGATCTGAGTACCAAATTTAGTGAATTGGATCTTGCTAGAAAGCGATGGATGTTAGATTTCTAATGAATTAAAATTCAATAGATTTGGAGGCTTATAGACAGAGTTATGGGATGAAAACCCTCTGTTGCAGGAAAACAGAATGTTAAGACAGTGGACAGACATCAACCTGATTTTGCACAATTTTAATTATGTATTTGCTCGACCCTAAAATTCTTGAAAATTTTATTATGAGTGGGCTTGTGTATGCAGAATGTGTGTACAAAATTTCAGGTTAATTGAAGTAGATATTAAGGAATTAAAAATACAGCAACCAACATATGAAGAAATACGAAAGTTTAGTTTCAGGCTTTTAAAAACATACGTGATGCAAACTCACCCGAAATGAAATTGCAACAACACAACATCATGAATTAAAGTGCTGAAAGGAAATGAATGAAAATATCTATATAAGCTTAAGCATAGAGGGGGTAGAGAGTATAGAGTGTTTATAGAGTATATTGGGGTAGAATCGCATAATCAAACACATAAAGTGCATGTGTGTGAGAGTGAAAATTTAGCAAGATAATGGAAATTCAGCAATTCTAATCACTATTACAATATGGGGGGAGACAATACTCCATTAATATATCCCCTTTTCAATTGAATAAATAGAGATGAAGAATTGAGAATTAAAGTTGAAAAGCACTTACACGTTTTCATCCAAACAGCCGAAAGTTCCAAGAATGGAAATCCGGCCACTCTTTCTTCTTGCTTGCTTCTCAAACTCTCTTTCACTCACCACCTAATTCTACCCCACTCTTCTACCCTCCTTACCTTCACCCTTGCAGCCCACGATCCACTATTGGAGCAACACCTCCTTGCTTGAACCGTCCCCTAGCTCTCTCACCCAAGTGACAAGGCCTCATCACTCTCCAAGATGGTGAACCTGCCCCCCCCTTGGTCCTATTTATAGTCCAAGAGGTTGGTTCTAGGCCTTTCCTTGGAGCAGGTTTTGGAGGCTCCAAATCCAGCCTTGATCCATAATTGACGTGGTCCCCTTTGTGATGGAATGGACCAGCCCCATGTGGGCTGGTCTCTAGGTGAGTTCGGCCTTGACTAGGCTTCATAGAGTGCACCTTCTTGGTTGGCCGGCCCATGATATGGACTCTGTTTGTTGTGGCTCGATCATTTGGTGATGCTTTAATTGCCACATTTCAAACTATATCACTTGATGAAATATGATTTATCCCAGCTATATCTTTGATTTTGGATTGCCTTCATCCATCATGATCTCGGCCCAATTTGGGTGCACTTCTCTTGATCGACCAAGCATGACATGAACTTGAATTGCCGTGGTTCAATCCTATGATAAAACCTTAGTGATTCTTGCAACATTTCAAAACCCATTTTACTTGATAAAATATGGTTCATCCTGACAGTGTATATGTACTTGAATTGCCTCCTTTGATTTGAATTGATTCATCACAAGCTCGACCCCATCTTATCCATGCATTTGAATTTGAATGAACCATCTGTTGAAGCTTGATTTAATCCATAATTCCGGTTCAATCCACCCGTGATCTTTATCTGTTTCTGATAGGCTTCAATCTCGCTTTTATCCGAATAGGCTTCTGACTTGGTCTCTCCTTCACTTTCTAGATTTTGGTCTTGATCCGGCTTTTGATTGGTTCTCACCTGCTCGTCTGATTTGTTTTAAAATTCATGGGATGTTTTAAATTGAATTTAAAAACCTTTATTTTGAAGAGTTTTAAAAGTTCGTTTTTGGAAAATCATAAAGGTTTTGAATGGATTTTTCGAATTTGGGAGTTTCGAAAATATTTTTATTTTGGGTGTTTACAATATGACATGACTAAGTTGAGGACATGTGGAACTAGTCAATCAGAGTAGAGAATTTATATATAGTAAAATAGATTTAGTACTGTATACGGATGTGATTTGGATATTAAAATTGGATACATAATGCAGACGTAGAGATATGAAGCTTGGCAGGTGGCCCCAAGTGGATCTTGTGGATCTAGGAGGTAGCTTCAAATCATTGTGTATATGATATTCTTGAGATTAATTAGTTGAACTTGACGAGCCATTGTTACGGTCGTCAAGGTCCTTGGCCTAACATGCTAGAGACGTGATTGGAGGCCACATGGTCGGACATGAGGAGGATTCGAGAGACTCCTACGGCATGGCTAGTGGTTGGATATTGTAGAGGTCCTTAGATTGAAATCATATTTGTATTATTATTGTGTGTTGGTTATGCATGCATATTTTAAATGATACTATTTCTTTGAAATGTGATATATGTCTTTTATCATATTATATAATTTAAAATTATGCATGTTTTTTGTACGCTTTTCTGTGGAGAAATCATATCCACCGATGAGCACAATTATAGTGCTCATATGTTTTTAAAAAATTTAGGACTTAGTCAGTAGAGGCATTGAGTCATTTAGAGTGCTTATAGAGTAGGATTTTGACTTCTACCAGATAGGAGTGGATAGGTTATTTGTAGATTTGACTTTTCTTTCTACAATTTCGTCGCCTCGTTGGATTTCAATTATATATAAATAAATAAACTTTGGCTTGTCATTGATCTTGGGGGTTATGCAACCATTGAATTGTCAATGGTTCACAAGAATCGGTCATGTGGCATGGACATATCCTATGTCCACATCAGTCAAGCTCTTGTGGGCTGTTACATACATATTGGCATCCTTTGCCAACATAGACACAATAATAGAATCCTATTTGAGCCTATTGAAAATTCCTTTCTCCCGGTGGATTTTCTTTACAAATCTTCTTCTTTAAAATCTTTTGTTGCGCACTTCCTTTACACAAAAAGAAGTATAGTACTTAGCCATCTTGGTGAGTTGATATTATCAAGAACTTAACTACTCTTGTGCAAGGAGAGTCAAAGATTCTTCATTGTACCTTGTAAGTGATCGTGGAAGTCCTTTGCACTCGAAGAGTTAGAAGTTAGGAGTGACGAAAAAGCCTAAAGGACAATGCTCTAGCATGTCTTAAAGAGAGTCGTGTACTAATCCTTTTGTTGCCAAAGTGTTCTAGTGTTTACTACTAGAGATTCTTATTTTACACACATTCAGAAGCAAACAATGTCTCCACCATTCTGAAGCAAAACATTGTTTGTCATTTCTAGATATACAAAAGAAAATGCTCATTTGGTGCAAGATTCTTGAAACATCGATATCATCAAGAAATCAAATAAATCGATACACTATAGGAAGAGTGAGAATACAAATTTGTTGATATTTACAAGAATAAAAGCCATTTCTGCTAAAAAAGTCAATCTCTTAAAAAAAGATTGATCTTTATGAAAGCCCCCAATACTCCAACAACAACTAACTTCAATATGACTCTCTTCTCAAAGAAACCAGTTAGTATGGAGTATTTCCAAGCACTTAGAAGCTGATGGTACCTTTGGAGGATAACACAAAGTCAAAGCAAGCAATCAATGAAGAGGAGGTCAAGAGAGTTGTTTTCAAACTTAAGGAGAATATTGTTTCAAGACTAAATGGGTTTTGGGTCTCTTTCTACCACATTTACTGGGATGTCATTTGTTGTGATATCTCTTTCAAAACATGCACATTTGGCACTCATGATTTGGATGGCTTGCCAAAATGACCAAAATTTAAAATAACTTGGTTTCAAGACATTGAAAATTTTAAGAAAGGGAGGATTTCCCGAATTTACTTCTTCAAAAAGATCAAGTTTTAAACAAATTTAACCCTACATATGACTTTTGAAAAGAAAATTTCCAGCATCTTGTTGATATGAAAACCTTGATGAGGTTAGGATAAATGCATGAGTCCCACGATGAAAAATGTGGAGACCATGTCAATTCAACTATGATGGCCATGAAGATCACTTAGGGCTGGTTATGTTTTCCATCCTTAAGCAAAAAGTGTCATGATAATGTTAGAAATACCATAAATGTCAAAGGCATGGGCATGCCATCCCATCGTCCCATAGAATTCTCTTTGAAAAACCATGGCCCTTCACCGTGTGGCCGTGCGAACCATTCATCTCTATCAAACTAGGGGTATTTAAAAATGCATCTCCTAGACACCTTCCATGAAAAATCAATTTCATGAAAAATGTATCTCCATCATGTCATGGGAAATACATTTCATATTTTCATAATTCATAAAGCATGTATTTCCATTAAATCACATGGAATGCATATCATTCATCTCCATTAAGCTAGGGGCATTTAAAAATGCATCCCCTAGACACCTTCCATGGAGAATCAATTTCATGAAAAATGTATCTCCATCATATCACGTGAAATACATTTCATATTGTCATCATTCATAAAGCATGCATTTCCATTGAATCACATGAAATACATATCATACATCACATACATATCATTCACCCAAAGAAGCCCAAAAAGTGGCAACCCAAGTAGGAATGTCCCCATGTCTTAAAAAGGGCAACAAAAAAATCGTTAAATCATGTTGATATTGTGGGTAAAAATTTAGCAGACCCCAAAAATGCCCAATACTTGAAAGGGTCTATATTAAATTCTTTCAAAAAGATTTTTAAAATCGAGCTCCTTTGAAACTTCTTGAAAGAAGGATCAAGGTTGATTGTATGACCCCAAATGAAGGAATTTATGCTTTACAAAAAGTAGAGTTTTCAAAAACGAATTTGTGACATTCCAAAAATCCTTGGCTTACCAAATGGAGCCTTTTTCAAAATATCAAAATATTTTCAAATGACAGATGCTATTAAGAAATGGGACGATCTCGGTTGAATCGAGTAACCAAAGGGATAAGCTTTCTCCCCATTTTACTTCTCTCTCCAAAAAGAAAAATTGGCAATGTTTAAAAGAAAAAGAAAAAAAACAAAGAGAATACAAAACTCCTCGAAAAAAAAGTCTTCCTCAAAAAGGGAATACAAAAACTTCTTAAAAAGGAGTCTTCTTTTTGAAAGAGAAAAGGGAAACAGAAAAAGAGAATGCAAAAACTCATCAAAAAAGAAGTCTTCCCAAAAAAGAGAATACAAAACTTCTTCAAAAGAAGTCTTTTCTTGAAAAAGAAAAAAAAAAGAAAAAGTCAAAGCTCAAAAGAGCAACTTTCCGACTCTTTGCTTAAAACCACGAGATGCTTTAGAAGGGACCGTGGTAGCTCTTTCCTATATCCCTACAGCTTATCCCAAAGAAAAAAGGTTCAACATTGAAAATCTTAAAGTAGGAATAGAATCTACTTATTTGGGTTTCATTTTGTTTGAGGGAAATGGAACTTTGAAATATTTTCCAAAATTTTCTACCAAAAACCTCTACCTAGTAGTAGATATCGAAACCCGAATAAAGGGAAGTATGAAAAATTGGAAGTCCTTTCGATAAAAGATAAAAGGAGTTCCTTTTGAAAAAGAAATTTTCAAAAACCTAAAAATGTCAAAAAAGACAAAGGATAAAAACCTGCTTGGAGCAGACAGCCTCAAAAGGCTCTCTTTAGGCTCGAAAACCCAAGAATGTCAAAAGACATGGGTAAAACCTGCTTGGAGCAGTCAGCCTCAAAAGGCTCTCTTCGAGCTCAAAAAACTCCAAAATAAAGATCCACCCCGTTCGCTCACTCATGCATGCATTCAAGATTCATTCATGCATAATCATACCTAGGAAAAGCAGCCCAGCTAGGAAAAGTCCCCTTTCGGCTAAAAATCCCCTCCTGTGGTCAAAGAAAACAGAGCTTTTACGAAACAAAGGATGGTATATTCTCGAGAAAATTTGGTAGAAAAATCATATAAGGGTGTTTCTTCTTTGCCATTATCTTGGATAATGCCAAAGAGGGGTATATGTAAACACCCCAAAAATTCCATCTTTTAAACTCCTGAATTTCAAAAGTCATCTCAAGGCCAAAACAAGAGAAAGAAGAAAAGTTCAAGACCGTTCGGAGAAAAGCCAGACAGGAGGTCAAAAATCGGAATTCGGGTCAAAATCAAGTTCAGCTCCAAAATAAAAATAGAAGCCAAAAGCCGTCAGAGATTAAGCACCAGGCTTGTCAAAACGAAAATCCGAAGTCTGTGAAAAAATCCAAAGATTGACTTCATAAAAAACAAGCCTGAGACAAAACTAGATGGATAAAAAATCAGACGACAAGCAGTCCTGAAAGTGAAACTGGCTGGTCAAAGGGATTGGAAAAAACCCAGCCTGAAATCGGGTCACTGACGAAATCGGGGCCCATTCAAAATTGCCCGTTTCAAACACCAAAGAAGGATGGAAGAAAGAAATTTTGGATTGGATCTGGATAAAAATATCTAGATCCAGATCCATTTAGAATTTGAATTGGGTTGGATCCTTGGATCCAAACCCCAAATCCAAGACCCACCCCTTGGCCTATAAATAAGGCCAAGGGGGGAGCAAGTTCACGTGAAATCATTTGGGGCTTGGGGGAGTTTGAAAAAGTAAGAGAGAGAGTGTGTGAAAAGTCAACAATAGTGGGCCTTAGCCATGTTGGCTTGACCTAGGGTGAGGTGGGTTTGAACCATGTTTCCTTAACCAAGGGGTGGGCTGCAACAAGCAAGGAGTTGACTTGGACGTAGGCTGCAACTATGGTGGACTAAGGTGGACCGGCTGCAAGAGGTAAGCCCTTGACCCACCTTGCTAAAACAGCACCTAGCTAAACCCCATTCGGCTGACCCACCTTGCTAAAACCTAACCTAGCTTCACCTAAACCTAACCCACTCTCCCTTAAACCTAGCCAACTCCAACCGAAACCACCCTAGACCTAACCCAGCCGGACACTCACCTTGACCTTCACCTAAACCTAACCCAACCATAACCTAACCTAACCCAGCCCTAATCGCCTTACACCATCCCAAACCGCACCATTGAACCCACTTAAACCTAGCCCTTGCTGCACCGTCCCACACCTAACCGACCTTGTGGCTTGACCTAGCCCTTGCTGCCCTAGCCAACCCACACCCAACCGACCTCTACCTAACTCACCATGTGGCTGGCCAAACCTAGCTGGACACTTGGGGCCAACGCACCTTAAACCTGCCCCAACAAATTGACCTAACCCTAGCTCACTCCCATCATGAACCGAACCCAGCTGGGCATTGAACCTCACGGCCTGTCCCTTTGACCTGCTGTCAACCGAACCTTGCTAAGCCCTTGACCCACCCGGCCTTAAACTGCACCTAGCTAACCCACTCTCCCTAAAACCAACTTGGCTAGGTGCTGGCTGCACCTAGCTCGCCCCCTTGAAACCACCTAAACCCACTCGCTATCACCTAACCCTTTTGCTGCCGAAAACACCCAAACCGAACCCAGTTAGGCTGGCTGCCTAGCTCGACCTTGACTAAAACCCCTGGCCGAACCTTGGCTTGGAACCCACCTAAACTATTGGCTGCACCTAGCTCACAACCAATCCAACTGAACCAAGACCAGCTTGACCTAACCTAGGACTTGACCTAGCCATATCCTAAACCAAACCTTGCCAGTTGCACCTAAGCCACCCACTTGAAACCTAAACCCACCTTAGCTGAATAACCTCTGGCCGAACCATGGCCTTGTTAAACCTAACCCTCTAGCTGCAAACCTGCCCCATCTTGGCTGCATCCAAGCTTGAACTTGAACCTACTACAATCGAACATCATTCGGCTAGCTGCACCTACACCCGCCCTGCCTTGCACCTTGGCCGAACCAAGGTTGGTTGAGCTTGGCTAAACCTGCCATCAACCGAATCCCACCTAAACCAGGACCTAACCCACTTGAAACATGCCCTAGATCAGGCCCAAAAACCGAACTCACCTAACCAAGCTTGCAACTGAACCGACTTGCACCCTTGGCCGGCTGCATTCAATCCAGCCGAGTTGCACCTCTTGGCTGCACATCACCAGGGCCGACTTGCACCCTTGGATAGCTGCACAAGACCCAATCGAGCTGCAACCACCTGGACTTACCTCACGGTTGTGACGAAGGAAGACTTGAGTGAACCCCACAAATGGAAACGAGAGAATAAACCGAACGAAAACTTGTAAGTACAGTTTCGGTTTTTAATCACTTGTTTCAATTCAATTCAATTCATAATGGGGTTGTAGTAACGAAGCGAAGTCTCCCCCCGAGTTGTAATATTCGTGGATGAAACACAAATCACACACATGTGCACTTGAGCCTTTTTGCTCTTAAACTGCACACGAGTACACCCACGTGCACTTGAGCTTTTTCGCTCTTAAATTGCACACGATCACACTCACGCACACTCGAGCCTTCTCGATCTTAAGCTAAATATATATATTTCAATTCAGGTAAATTTACTTCGTGAAAGTCGTGTGAGTTGCACTTACTTTTGGGTGGATTTACTTTCAAGTCGTATGAGTTGCAAGTACATTTGGGTGGATTTACTTTCAAGTTGTGTGAGTTGCAATTTAAATTCCACACGAGAACACCCACGAGCACTCGAGCCTTTCCGCTCTTTACACTCACACACATTGAGCCTTTCCACTCTTAGGATAAAACCTATATATATTTCAAGTTGTGTGAGTTTACTTTGTAAAAGTAGAGTCACATTTCAATTTGTGTGAGTTTACTTTGTGAAAGTAGAGTCGCATTTAAATTCGTGTGAGTTTACTTTTGTGAAAGTAGAGTTGCACTTCAATTTGTGTGGGTTTACTTAAAGTCGAGTGAGTTAAAATTTCAATTTGGGTGAGTTCGCATCTCGAAAAACCCAAAAAAAGGCTTTCTACATCCCTACATTCGCTCGCTTTCAAAAGCCCTCGAATAAATCGCTCAAACCACGCTGAAATTAGGCCGCATTCACACCTACACTTGCGCGAGCATGCCAGCTAGTTCAAAACTAGCAAATATTTTGAAAAATTTAGACTTCTATGCGATTGTAGGCAAGCGAGATCTTTTTACTCAAACCTTCTTGAGCCGATGCTCAAGGGTCGGTATTGAGCGCTTAGGAACTTCAATTTTGAAACCAAGATGAACTCCAAATCACGTGAACAAGTGTTTTTGAAAAGGGTTTTGAATTGTGCACCTTGATTCAATAAATGTACAAGCTGCTCAAAACAGAGAATTTTATTTTCAAAGCTTTTTTTTAAAATAGATTTGAATATGTTATAGGCCTCCAAAAATCTTTCAAATTTTATCAGACCAAACTGGTAGTATGGAGAGCTTGTAGTCTTTTACAAATCTGAATTCGGAGCAGTATTGAATCAGAATTGAATATTTGAATTGGACTGACTCACTAACTCGGAACAGTTCTGCTTCAGAAATATAAATACTCAAAGATGAGTCTATATCTCTCTACCAGAACTCTGATTTTGATGATTTTGATGTTTCTGAAAAGCTATGAATGCTAGCTTTTCAATGCATAAAAAATCAACTTGATTGGATTTCTGTGAACAGAGATATGAGACTTTTATCCAACCTTTGTTTTAGGAAATCCGACTGTGCAACAGAAGTGCAGAAACTAAGTCGGTCTTTATCCACTTTTATTACGTGGCTTCACGATCCTAAAATTCTTGGAAATTTTACCTCTATGACCTTGGTGTGTGAGTAAGTGTGTCAAATTTCAAGCTAATCGGAGCAAGCATCAAGAAATTAAAATTATGGAAACAGACATATGCAGAGATGTTGAAATCCTGTTTTCTTTTTTTGTGAATGTAATGATGCAAACTCACACGAATTAAAAATGCAATAACCCTTCAATCCCCAAAGCAAATTGCTAGAATGTAAATGAATTGAAAGTATTTTATAGCTTAAGCATAGAGAGGATTATAACTATAGGACGATTATAGAGTATATTGGGGTAGGATTTTAATCAAACACTTAGAGTGCTAGTGTGTATTTGATAGTGATTCAACCATGAAATAAAACTTGCAGCAAATCTAACTATTACAACGTGGGGGGAGATGAAACTCCATTATTATAACCCCATTTAATTGAATTTGAATGAAGAAGATGAATTGAAATTGAATCAAAATGTACTTACACGAGATAGCACGATAAACCGAAGATTCAAGAGTGAACTCCGGCCCCTTTGGCTCCTTCTTCTTCACCCAAACTCCTTAGCACACACCTACCTACCCTCTTCTTCCCCCAAACTTGGAAGTGGATGTCCTCCTTTTGCTGGAAATGTTCAGCACCTACACTAACACACACCCTTGAGATAGCCTCTCTCTTTCTCTCTCTTGCAAGCTCCTTCCAAGTTAGAAATCACACCCCCCCTTTGGCCCCTTTTTATAAGCCAAGGGGGACTGGTTCTAGTCCCTTCTATGGGGTGGGTTGGACCAGCTTTTTGTTGGGTCTTGATCCAATTTGGTCTAGCCATATGTGGTCCCCTTGGTGGTAAGTTGGACCAGCCCCATGTGGGTTGGTTCTACTTGGATCGGCCTTGATCTTGGTTCCACCAAATGCTCCAATTTGACTTGGTCGGCTAATGCTATGCTTCTTGGCCTTGATAAACTTACAACTTGATATTTCTTAAGCTTGATCAGTTTGAATTCAACTTGACATGGGCTTGCCCACTTGATGTTTGGCTTGTATTGAATCAAACTCCCTATATTCGGTCCTTGAATTGGAACTTGATGGCTTGAGATTTCGTTGACCAACTCGACCTTGTCTTGAATGTACACTTGCTCAAGTCGACTTTGATTCCTTCCAGTCCTTGATTTGAATTGGATGGATTCTTGATTTGATTCAACTCCATATTTGATGTTAAGTCCATTTGGCTTGAGCTTCGTTCTTGAAATATCATGGAATTTGGCCTTAATCTGTTCGATACAGTCTGGATTTAAATCTGAACCTGAATCGGGGTTCTTTGTATGTTTCAAAAACTCAGGGGCTATTTTAACTCGAATTTAAAATCTTTAAAGTATTTCTCAAATGTTTAAACTTTTGAAATTTGGGGTGTTTTTGAATTTAAAGGTTCATAAAGGTTTTAAACTGGTTTTTGGAAATTCAGGAGTTTTTGAAAATATTTGAAATTTTTTTGGTGTTTACACAATACTACTTCATATCTTCTCCAATCTTTTCTAATTTTTCAGCCCTCTTGAGCATTTCAACAAACACTTGATATGTAGGTAAACATCTCTGTTAGGCATTTCATCAAACACTTGTCTGGCGTCACACATACACCTACATTTTCCATACATATCGATTAATGCATTGCACACCACCACATCATTCTCAAAGTTGTGCGCCTTGATATAATTATGAATATGTCTCCCTAAACCAAGCCTTTATCAAGCCTTGTTGATTAACATCACCGCAACCTCCTTGCTTCTCTTTCAGACTCGAGCAGCGTGAGAATATCTCCTTCTCTAACTGGTCCTTTAACGTTCCTCATAATGAGCCGGTTCTGGTCATCCAAAAACTTGACTCTGACTTCCCATCACTTTAACAACAACAACCAGCTTAACTTGAGTATCCATTTTGCCACACGGCTAAATATGAGATCGCACAATCAATGGAGCCGCTCTTGCCTTTCTCTAAAGCATGCAAGCAGAGAAACAAGATGACGATCGCAGCAGCATCGGATCCACCTCCATCTCCAATGCCGTAACGATCTTCGTCTCTGTTGGGTCGCTGAAGCTCAGGATCTCAACGCTCTCGGGCTTGCACAAGGTGCTCTTGGATGGCCCTCCTGGCCGCCTCCACTTTCGGCAACTCCAGCATCCTTCTGGCCACCGGCCCATTCTTCCGATTGGCGGAGCTTCAAGTCTCTCAGGTGAAGACGTCGGTTTGGTGGGATATAGAGAATTGCCAGGTGCCGAAGGGAGCGAATCCTCACTCGATCACTCAAAACATAAGCTCGGATTCAATCTTTGCCCTGTACTCCTTGATGGCTGCCACATGATCCACATTGTCATGGCTTTCTTCCTTTTGCTCAATGGATGAAATAATCCTCCACAAAGCCCTCCGGGCTCCCATGACGTTCTTGTAAGCCACAGACAGCAAGTTATTCTCCAAAAGCTTGTTGAATATTGTCTGGCAAACATCAGTATGTTTGGGACTGGATGTATGCCCAAACTCATCAAAACCTATATCAAACCATTCATAGATTTCCTTGTGGATTGCATGGTACTTGTCACAAATTTCTTTAGGGTTGCACCCCTCTTCCATTGCCTTCGTCTCCGTGGCCGTTTCGTATTCATTCGTTCTGCAAATGTATATAATATTATAATCGCGCAGACGGCAGTACCTCGCAAAGACATCCTCACTCAAAACACATCCGATGATGTTTCTGAGATGCGGGACGTTATTGACGTAAGGAAAGACACTCATAATCATCATGTTTCTTCGACCATTAATGGGAAGCTTAGTGGTTCGGACCCCGGCGTTTCCTGTCATTCTTGGTCCACACCGAAAGCAACAAACTGAATGCGTTCGTCGTGGATTCATCGATTCGGAAGCTCTGATACCATGTTGAAAATGTAATTACGCAACGGATAATTAATAGTATATCAACACAAGATGAAGAAGAAAAAACATAGAGATTGGAGGAGGGGGCAGACCTCCCATGGAGGTCACCCCCCCCTCTTTCTCTCTCTTTCTTAATCTCAGACTGTTAACCTTAATACAACCTTTCAGCCCTTATATAAGGAGTTGTAAAATATAAAATGACCAAAATACCCTTAATATAGAAAATTACCAAAATACCCTTATGACTTCGGACAATTATAATAATACTTAAAAACATCAAATTTACTAAAACTGACTCTAAACTCGTATTCTTCAACATGTTAATTATGATTTTTGTGACTTGATATAATACTTATTTCACTTATTGGTTAAGTAGTTTATTGTAAACATGATTTAGATGCATAGATACTTTCATATAAATGTTTACATTGAAACTGCAAGAATATAATAATTTGGATGTAATATGATAATCGTTAAACTTGAAAGAGATGATTAACTTTGATTGTATAAATATGTGGGTCACATTTTGCACTATTGTGTATGGAGTCTCAAGATGTGAGGTGTGATAGAGAAGCTCTCGAACGTTTTACCAAGAGATACTTATGAGCTTGAGAGGGATTCATTTGGGTGATCCAACTTCTCTATAGTAATGGGGGAGATTATCCCACCAGCTACAATAGGAGGAGCAATTGGTTCATGCTTTCATTTTGTTAGTCACAACTTTTACATCAATGATGCCTTGTTCTTCCTCCATGATAAAATGACATGATGGAACAATTTTCATAGGTGATTAAGCAATTTGTTGCCACATCAAGCCCTAAGGTAAGCAAGGAAAAGTCTCTTTTATAGTCCCCTTCTCTACCCTCTAATATTGTAGGTAACAACAAGAGCCTGGGCAAAGGCATACTTCTATTGATGTATCTTAGCGTTCTAATTTTCCAAGGCACTAATTTAACAACACCTTATATCAACCACTAGTTGAGAAGCGTTGAGCATGCCTTTAGTCATGGTATGTTAGGCTCACATCAATTGATAGACACATAGTACTTATTAAATCTACTTTGACTTCTTTTTCTAGATTAGACGCAAGTTACCTAAGGGAGTGCTCTCTAAAATGGGAAGTGACAAACTATCTTGGTTTTACAAAGATAGACACAACTCACAAGCATCATGTCATGAAATGATGATGATAGGCCAAAAATTTCAAGTAGACATGTGAATTTCCTGTAAAAACCATAACCCTCTTCCAACATTAACCATAAGGATAGAATGCTTGTTGATATTTGATAGACTCCTAATAATGCAAATTGGACAAGGAGGAACTATTTCATCTATAAAATAACCTACAAGAAATAGCTTTATATCTTTTTCTAATTTGTCCACACAGGTGAAGAGAACTTGGAAGTAGGTTATATGATTATTGGATTCTAATTACAAATATGCAATATGTTGTCTTCAGAAGCGGTGATGCCATCGAATGAGACATCAACATAATTACAATTGTACATGCATTAAAGAGGTGGGGTTACAAGAAATGATTCAACTAGACAACATGATCACCAAGATTTTCAATTGCAGCGAATAACACATCCTCACTATACTTACAAAATCCAATGATCCTATCAACTACAAGTGGATCTATGTGAACAATTAGCTACTGTCACCATAGAATTGGCTAAAGATTTTACTATATAAAGAATTAGTTAGTTGATTATACAATTGAGGATTGTAAGGTAGCCTTCTAGAAGTAGGATAGAGGGGATATCCATAAAAAGGACAAGGCAAGAAATTACAGTGGCCCACACCCCCAAATTAATGACATATTTATATGGGAAGCCAAGAAGAATTTGTATTGGAAGAAGAAGCTTTGAAAACCTTTACAATGTTGAAGGCAATGATAGTTCACTCGACTTCTAAAAAGTATAAATACATGCCAACAATGCCAACCTATTTGAGAATTTTGAGACAAAACTATTGCTAGAAGACCAGCAAAACTAAGTGACAATCATCCATTAGTTGTTAAGGAGTAGAAAGAGGTGGAGCAGATATACTATGCAGAGGCAACTCATCATAATGTTAATTATGATGGAACAAATAAACTACTCCTAAGCCACTAACATAATTCTTTTTCAAGGATGATGGTGGGTACTTTTTATTTGTCTTTAAGTTCCTACAAGAAAGGATAACTGATGACTAATATATATAAGAATAAACCTGAAATGTTAAACTTGGTTTAACAACACTGCAAGCAATAGTTTTTGAGAGAGAGAATCCTTTTCAGAGAGCTCACAATAGTTGAGAGCCGTTGGATCTCTTTGAAAGTTGGCAGCGAAATGTAGTAGAGGGATTACATTTTTTAGGAAACGACACCTATGAATGAACAATCTTTTTGAGAACTATCCTTTTGTTCAATCCTTTAGATTGTATAACTCAATTGAACCTACTAGATAGCAAGGAATGAGTTCCTAGTCAATGTTACCTCCTTGGTTTAGAAGGTTCAACCTCATGATGGATGTTGTCACATAACTCATGTACATATACTTCTATACATAGTAGGGGTATGCCTAACCACATCTTATCAATAAAAAAAATCTAAGTTGGGGTACCTCCTTCTAAGATGAAACATGAAACATGGAGTGCTTATAGGTGTAAACACCCTGAAATTCTACGAACTTCTCAAATAAACCTGGTTTTGTAAAAGCAGCCCCAAAGGGCTATTTTGAGTCTAGAAACCCAGGAGCCTTCCAGGCAACCCTTTACATATGTTTAAACTATATATGTTTCAAAATATGTATAATATGCTTTTAAAACCTTTTAAAATACGTTTTGAAACCCCACGAAGCGACTTGGCCTGATGAAAGCAGGACCAAAAGAGCAAAAGAAAGCCCGGAACCGGAGCACATGTCGAGCTCGGCACAACAACTCTTGTGTTAGATCCACCCCTAGGATCTCGAACATCCAAGTCCCTATTATTAGCAAAAATCCTTTGAAATCATCTCCGGAAGGTGAAAACAAAAGCGAACGACCATGTTGGCGAAGACCCAACGCAAGACGGAGTACTGATGCTGTCAGACCCCGCACAAACCGTTCATTTCGAACATACCCTGAAGGAGTCAGAATTCAATTTGGATTGGATCTGGACCATATATATCCAGATCCCAATCCAAACGTATGTGTGGATTTGGATTTGGATTTAGATCCAAAGATTCAATCCAATATCCACATCCATGGCCCACATCACCTTCTCATAAATGGAGGTGGGGCCCACTTGAAACTCACGTGGGATTATGGGCATGAGAGAGAATAGGGAGGATAAGCATGAGGGAAATGTATTAAGCTTGACTTGTGTGTCAAGTTTGGGTTAATCATGTGGGTTAGCCTAATTAATGAGGGTTTAAGCTTATATGAGCCTACACCTAACCTAGGGATGCACCAACATGATGCAATGAAGTCCATGGGTTATGCAAAGGGAGCCTCCTAACCCAATCCTAAGCCAAAACCCCTAATCCTAGCCATTTACCCTAATCCCGACCTAATCCTAGCCTAATCACCTAACCCACTTCCCTAATCCCGGCCTAATCCCAACTTAATCACCTAACCCACCTCCCTAATCCTTCCCTAAACCTAGCCTAATTCCCCTAATCCTAACTTAATCTTAGCCTAAACACCTAACCCACCTCACTAAACCTCACCCCAAAACCAACCCACCTAGCTAAGCCCTAAACTACTAAACCACTCCACCTAAACCCTAGCCCACCATATCCCTAAAACCACCTAAACTAAAAATCTGGTCCCCCCCTAAATATCTAGCCCACCTTATCACTAAACCCCCACCACCTAACCACCAAACTACCCTTTCAAAACCAGCCCCAACCGACCTTTTCAAATCCTATAAACCCCCCCCTAATGGGCGGGTTTTTGGATCTTTTTCCCAGCACCTTGGGCCAGCCGAGCCCTCTCTCACCTTGCTCTCTTCTCTCACCTGCTCCACCACTACCTCCCGGCCTGCACCACTGCACGCCACCACTACCTCTCGGCCTGCATCATTCCACTCCACCACAGTCGCCCGGCCAGCTCCACTTCTTCCACCCGGCTGCCCTCCTTGGACACCAACCTCCCTCTCCTATCCGGTTAGTACCCTATCCTAACTCCACCCTATCTTCACTCCCCCTCCACTCTCAGCCACCCCATAGCACCCTACCTTAGCCTAGTCTCCACTCCATTCAGCCGGCCACCACCTAACTAACCGCCACCCTTCAATCACACCCAACCGCACCACCCGCTGCCCTACCTTCCCATTCGTGACACCCCCTAACTACCCCAACCACCTTACCTTATTCCCTAGGACCTGCCCACTCCACTCTCAAACACCCCTTAGCTCCACCTTCCATAGCACCCTACCTTCCCATTCGTGACGTCCCCTAACTACCCCAGCCAGCCACCACTTAACTTGTCCCTAGTCGGCCAGCCACAGCCGACTGCACCCAACCACCTACGGCCTTACACCCTCTTCTTTAAACCATCCCCCTTAGTCACCCCTTAGCTCCACCTTCCATAGAACCTGCCCTATACCTTAGTGACACTCCCTAAACACCTCAGCCCGAGACACCACAGCAGCACCCTCCTAGCAGCCGGCCAACCCCAAGGCACCACACCCGCGCTCCCTTGTCACCCGGCCAGTCACACCCTTGCCGTGTCATTCCGAGGAGCTCCCTCTTGCAACCCAAGGCGACGCCCGAACCCAAGCTCAAGCAAGTCACCTCCGAACCAGCTATACGTAAGTGCCTAACTCGGTCCTCATTTGTAGACTTGCTTAAGTTAAATTAAATTTGATACGGGGTTGTAATAACGGAGCATTGTCTCCCCCCGCTTGTAATAACGTGGCTTGGCACACCCACACACACGTGCACTTGAGCCTACCTCGCTCTTAGTTGTGCACGATTTTGAACACACACAAGCCTAATCAGCCCTTAAGATATAAATTTATTTATATACTTTAAGTTGCGTGGGGTTTTGCTTAAGTTGTGTGTGTTGTCTTTCAATTCTCACACTCACACACATTGAGCTTTCGCTCTTATTTGCAAGACCCAAGTAAGGGTCGTGTTATATTTTCCTTGGGTTTAATTTCATGTCGTGTGTGTAGTATTTCAATTCTCGCACTCACACACATTGAGCTTTCGCTCTTACTCCCAAGACCTTAGTTAAGGCCATATTACAATTTATATTTGGGTTTCATTTAAGTCGTGTGAGTTGTCTTTCAATATACACACAACACCCACGCAACACGTTGGCGACCTTCGGGCCCATATATATTATAAGTATTTCCCTTTCGGCTATGTTTTAAGATTTGGGTTTTAAGGTTCAGCAGTGTGCGTAGTCTTTACATATATACACGGCACACACTTGCACTATTGAGCCTTTCCGCTCTTAAGATATAGCCATATTTCCCTTTTGCAATTTCCCTTCCGCAATTTCCCTTCGGCAATTTACATTACAAGTCATTTCCCTTCGGCATTGTCTTTCAAATTCGGGTTTTCCCTTTGGAGTTACATGAGTTTGCATTGCATATACGCCATACCACAAGTTAAGATGCATACTACATCAAAGCAAACCCCATACTCCCGCTCAAAGTCGCCACACTTAGGTTACGTGTTCATAACACACACCTAGTTGGCCCGAAAAGGGATAAAAAGAAAAGACATAGGCACGTGCAAATCCACGTGAAATAAAATCTGAAAATCATACAAAAGCAACCCGAATCAAACACCTCAAACACGTTTTCGTAGGTTCTTGTATTCCAAAACTCGATTTTAAAAGCATACAAACTGACCCTTGCGCATCGGTGCAAGAAGGTCTGCGACGAAAAGAGCTTGCTTGCTCACAGTCGCCACGTTAGGAGTCAGATTTAATTTTCTCTTCGCTAGCTTAAGTAAGCTAGCTGGCACGCCCTTTTGCTTAATTAGGACTTAGACACACGAAAAGGTTCGCTTCAGGCCTAAGAACCAGGAGCAGAAACTTTCTACGTCTATAATAGGTTAGGTAGTTGTGTGGGAATGTTGGACTCCAAAGAGTTATCTTTGAATTACACCCTAAATGATGCCAACATCAAATGGTGAATGAAGACTCAAGACTGTTGGAGAAACATATTGAGGCCATGCTTAAGTGGGATCAAATTATGCTTATTATGGTTATTGAGGGAAGTTGTAATAACTGTTAATTCTAGCTATTAGTAACAACTAAAATATATAGAGGAACATATATTGTATTATGACTATTGCTTCTATCGGCATATTCTAATTGTTCTGATAATCAAAATAATCCTATTCCGACCTTTTCTATTCTGGCTTTAAAATTTTGGTTTTTTATATTTTCAATTGTTTTGACAATTGAAATTACATTCCTCGATTGTTTTCCATAGTCAAAATATACTTAATGATAACAATCAAAACTTAGTCCTATTGTAGAAGTGACACCTTATGGGAGAGAATTAGTGGACAAACTTTCCAAAATGAAGCATTGGTCTTCAAGTGGGAAGCCATGTCTGGGACTCTCTTCTTGCTTCATAATGGTCACTTTTCTTAGTTGACTATATGGGAGTCCTTTAATGTGAGGATGTGACAACTAATATCTCTTCCCTACATTTGAGCCATAACTGTGTATTTCTGTGAAAAAAAACTTTCTATCTTGGAACCAAATATTGTTTCAAAGGAACTTTGAACTTCAAAAATATTTCGAAAGTATGATTTTTGTTACTCTTCAAATATGAGAGCATTTGAAGGGCTTTATATTGATAGTGGGTTGCTTGAAGAATAAGCAAATTTTTACCAAGTATTAACCTTGTCCACACATAGTATGTTTGGATTGAGTTATTGGCTTCCTTGATTTGTGTCACGGCTGATCTCATTCTCCTTACCTTTGAAGTCATAACTTTCGCGACAAACAGGATTTTGAGAAAAGTTGTTATTGCAAGTTGTTCTCCAAATTGTAGTGATTTCACCTTTCTTGTTTGCAAGCAATTCATTGTTGTGACTCAACAACACATTGTAACATTCCTCTTATAGACATTCCAATGCAAAAAAAAGCAATAACTCATCTAACTAGAGGGTCAACTCACTAGTTGAAGGTCATGAGTTTGATAACTGGTATGCCATTAGGCTCCAGTCTTTTTATTGTAAAAAAATGAGGCTTTAATAATATTATTATTGCATGTGGTAATACCTCAGATTGATTATAACTTTTCATGATATGAAACCCAACCAAAAGCTCCAAATCTCTAAAAAAGATTTTCATCTATATCCTAGATTGGTTAATTAGGTTTTCTTACAAAGTTCCTTCTCAACTACACTATTCATCAACAACCCAAAGCCACACCTTCTTCTTGCACTATTATAAATACAAAATTAATGACAAAAATCATATTCCATTATCAATTGTTCCTGTTGGAAGACTAAGGATTCGAGCCCATCACATAGTTTCATAAAATCTTATGACTTTTTTTTTATCTTAATCAAGTAGGTTTTACATGAAGAAAATCTTGTTCAATATGTTTTATTTGATATTGATAGGAGAAGAACTTGACTTGGTATTGTTCAAATAGAAAAGACCATCTTTAACATGAGAACTTGACTTATTGATATTAATGGAAAGGTTGCATGATTTCCATGAAAATCCATTCTATTTGCAACCAAACAAGAACTTATTGGATATTTATGTTAAAAAAAACTACATGTATAAACAAGTAATATACAACAAAGATTAACATGCCCCAAATCAACCAAAACTAAAGATCTAAAGAAAGCTATAAGCAAACAATGTATAGGACCACACAAGCAAAATGGAATAAACAAACCACTTATCTTATCGAGTCATCCTCATGGACTTTCTTTAGAGAAATTAGTGTCCTCCTATCCGACATGCATGACTATCAAAGCTTTTCTCCCAAGATAAAACGATCAATATGGAGAAAGAGCACATATTTCAACTTAGGCTAGTCAGAATCTGAAGTAATATGGATTTAGTTGCCCTCTCTCTCTCTCTTATACTCACTTTTGCGGATCAATAAATATTATTGGGTGAAAATTCAGCTGAGTGCATTCAAGTGAACATTTATAATGTTTAAAAAAATGAACCACCTATAGGATACTTAAAATAAAGCTTGTAAAGAAGGAAATTTGGTCGTAGGTCTTTATCATACACAGGTGAGTAGATAAAGATAACATAAATTAAAATGAATCATATCCCATAAATCAAGGTTGAGGTAGCTTGTTGATCAAGGATATGAACCAACTTTTACTAGATTTGCATGCACATATATCATTCATGATCAATGCTAAATTTGGCCAATCGAGTCATTTAGTTATGGATAATAAATGCCATAATAATGGTGTTAGGAGGTTGTGCCCTACCACCAAAAACAAAGGAAAGAAATGTAGCATAAGGGCCTTTCTCTCCTTTCCCTCTTTCTTTTTCTCTCTCTCTCAATATAAGTAGTAGTAAATACATAATGTCTTTCAGTGCACAATCTTACATAAACATATCAACTACATGATTTATGAGATAAACGGGTGAGGTGATAAAACAAAATTCATTAAATGCAAAGTATAAAAATGGAATGATACTTTTCTACTCGTTGGTCATGACAATCAAACGATCGAGACATTTAGGCAAGATTATGTACTATAAGGCATTATGTATTTACTAATACATATATATCATGCATGTCTCTAACAAATATATACTTATTTTTTTGGCTTTTGGATTATGAGTGACATTTAAGAAGGTATAAAGGTATTTGGAAAGATAAATAACTTTATTATAAAAACAAGATGCATGAGTATGCATGTATCATATTGTTGGATCTTCCAAGGGTGTTTCAAAAATTCTTTAAAAGCATAGAGAATGCATGAGTATGTATGTGTAAAATGTATATTGAATAGAATCTTTCTACACTACACACATAATCATACATATGTATGTATGTATGTATATATGTATGTATGTATGTCGATATAGGTATATGAAAGGAAGATAGATGACTTAAACTATCCATCCACAAACTCTATCCAAACCAATCTCAACTATTCAATTGAGAGGCATACTTAAATTGGAATATAAAAAAGTGAAAAGTACATGCATGGGCAATTACGTACTTTATAAAAGGTGCATTTGTTTTTTCACTTCTTGATTTTCAATCTCTATCACTCATAGACTTTGATCAGATGGTTGAAATTAGTTTAAATGTAGTTTCATGTTAGTAGTTTGTACCCTCTAAAAGGGCCATGTATGATAAATGTTCCTTAAGTATATGTTAACATGCCATAATAATCATATTGGACTTGGCAAATTCCAGGACCATTCCTTTTCTTTAATTCAAAATAGTTGGTAATAAATAACCCACCAGTTCATCATGATTTCCATGGTTATAAAAGAAAAGTCAACTTGACCTCTAAGCGATAGCTCACAACCTATCCAGAGACCCAACGTTCAAGTATCATGTTGTAAGCTTGAATCGTTGGGCATGTATACTTGGCCACACTTAGATTCAACCTTCCTATTATAAAGAAAAGAAGAAAAGAAAAGAAAAGCAAAAAGGACCTTTTTTTGTAAATTAATGTAACCCAAACCATTAATAGATCCAATCTAATCTGTTTACAGTGTTGGCCCAACAAAAAAGAAAAAGAAATCCTAATAAATTACTATTTTTGTCTTTAAAAACAAAAACATTCTTATCTAAAAAGAAGCACATAAATTACACCATGAATTAGACTCTAAACAAGAGGTCTAAGCCATAGGTTTCGGTTTTAGTGGGTTCTAGGGCACCCTTGACCCAATTGGTATTAAGTGGTGGCTCAGGGGGTATGGATGGGGTGTATCCCAATCCATGTCGACCATAGTTGGGTAGAGGCAGGATGTGCTCTAACCTACCTTGATTCTTGACTCCTAGACCCTTGTATGGTGCATATCCCATGTTTAATATCATATTCCAAAGCCTTTTGAGTTTTGAAAAGTTTTTATAAAGAGAATGACCTTGGAATAATGTATCATCCACAACATAGTTATGTACACAAGTTGGCTTGGGTTTGCCTAAGAGTTGGAAGGTTTGGGTGAGGGAAGGTTTTGGCTTTCCTAGGATACACATGATCCTACGAGTGGGTGGCTTTGGATGCTTGGGGGTTCTCAGGAGATGGATGATTTTATGGGATTTGGGCATCTCCATGGCCCTTTCACTTGATGGGTCACTTGATATGCAAAAGAAGGTTTGTACTCCCTTGAGGTTTGGGTTGTCTTCTCCAAGGATCACTACTACTTGGTTATCTCATGAAAACTTGAGGCACTTATGGAAGGTTGAAGGGATGGATCGGAGGGAATGTATCCAAGGTCTCCTTAACAACAAGTTGTAATGAGGGTTTATGTCTAAGACATGAAACAACCCCATATGTAGGATATTTCCTATCTCCATGAGTAACTCAATGGATCCTAAGGGGTGGGATGAGTTACCATCGTATTCTGTGATAACGATGGGACTTGGTTCAAGCCTAGACATGGGTACTCCTATTTGGAAGGCCACATGAAGAGGAAGAATATTTAGACCTCCTCCCCCATCAACCAAACATTTGTTTAGAGTGTGGTAATTCAATACCACCTCTATATGCAAAGCTTGGTTGTGGGTTGTATTTGGTCTCTCTAATTCATCCTCTGTGAACATGATTGAGGCCTTGGCAAAGATGGGGAAGACTAAGAAGGATAGGGATTCGGGAGTTATGGAAGTGTTAACCTTGGCTTTCTCTAGATTTCCCTCTAAGACTTGTCTATGTTTAGATGAAGTTTGTATCAACTCTAAAATAGACATGTTTATGAAAAGTTTTGAAAGATGAAGTTTCAAATCATATAGGGTTAATACAATACTTTTACCTTTATCCATGCCATGAGATGCATTAGGGATGCATGCTTTCGAAGTGCCGGGCAAAATGACCACTTCCTTGCTAGCTTGTTTAGCTAAGAGTGGGGGTTGATAGATCCATCCGGATCTAGTCACCTCGCTTACACTCTCCCTAAGGATCAATCCTAGCTTGGCTCTATTTTGATGCTTTGGAGTATCGTGAATTTTTATAAAGGCTCTAGTTGGGGGCGGGACTCTAAGCGCTCCCCAGATCACTACTTGCTTGTCTTTTTTTATTACGAAAGAGAGTGGTGTGTGATAAGTTGTATGAACCATATGCAATGCATGCTCAATCTCACGAGTTTGAAGTGGAAGAAGGCATACCTTTTTTCCTTTCCCGCTTGTGCTTGCATGATTTGGAAAATGCTCTTTGAGTATAGATTGGGAGGGCTTCGGTTCTTTAGAGACGTGGAGCCTACCTTGCTCTATCAAGTCTTTGATTTTGTTTTGAAGAGAAAAACATTTATTTGTATCATGGCCTTTGAGCCTGTGATACTTGCAAAAATCATTGAGAAATTTTCTCTTAGGGGGTATCCCTTGGGGAATGGCTCGGAGACTTATGAGACCCTAGGTCAACAAGATGTCTAGGACTTCCATGAGTAGCTATCCTAGGTGAGTGAATTGCCTTTTCTTAAACTTTTTTTTGGTTTTTTCTAAATGGTTTTTATCCGGATGGTTTGGAGGGTCCGACCGAGCTTGGCTCTACTCGGACGTTGGCCACTTTTTGTATTTTTACTCCTCCTTCCGGTGCATGTGGCTCATATGCCCTAGGTTTTTCAAATCTGGGTTTTTGGAAACTCTTCCCTTTCCATAGTTCTTCATACACTCCCTTTTTTAAATTAGCTTCGAAGAGTTTTGATCAACCTTTGAAAAGTTGAGATCTCGTGGAGGGAGAGGAGTGCTTTTAAACCTATTTTAAAATTTTCCAAGATGAGCATCACTCGACACTCTTCAGAAATGAGCTCTCTAACTTGGCCTAGAAGTGCTCTCCATCTAATCATGAATGCATGTGCATCCTCGTTAGGTGCTTGTTTTGTATCTCTTAAGGTATTTAGAGTGGGGGTGATTTCTACATTGTGGGAAAACCGTTTCATGAAATAATTCGCCAAACCTTCAAAATTGGCTCAAGTCATAAGAAGCCAACCATTTTGATGCATTCTCTTTGAGAGAGTAGGAGAACCAGTATACCCATTTTGAAGAGTACCTTTTCTTTTTATAAGCTCTTCGAGAAAAGAGTTGGAGATGAGTTCTAGTATCTCCATTTTTGTTGTACCGATGAAAGCTCGGTATCTCATTATCACTATCAGTTTGATAATCGGAAGATAGTAAATCTGATAGTGAGTATGCCCTTTTCTCCTTAGCTTGGCCCTTTAATAATTATTGCAGGGCCTTTCTATCTTTAATAGTAAATGACTTTGGCTCTGGTTTTTCCTCAAACCTAGAGGTCACTTTGTTTTTTCTCACATGAGAGGGTCTTTCATGAGCCCTCGCTTGTTTTCCATGGGAGAAACAAGATTCGACCGCATCGGCCTCTTAGCTCAAAGCGGCGATTCTTTCCTCTATGCCTTTGAGTTCTCTTTTTAGAGAAACAAGCGAATCCTCCCAGTTTTTGAAATATCCTTCTGAAATTATTTTTGAAAGTCGACTTGTAGAGCACGAGGCTCGGCTTGAAACCTCACATGGCCCTTCTGAACTTGACATTATTTTAAAGAAAAGAATCGACCTGTGCACAAAAAGATGAATTAAACATAAAAGATTTTCGAAAAAGTGAATTTAAAGAAATCAACACCAAACTAACCAATCATCAAAATCTCAAGTCCCACCGGGCTTGCCAATTTTGTAGATATAAAAATTTTACTCCAAAGTCTATGTACAGACTTGAAATAAGTTTTCAATCTACGTCGTTTGTGTGAGTGTGCCAATTAGTTTGCTTAAACTAGCAAAGATTGATTTTCTGACTCCATGTAGCAATTGTGGGGAAGTGAGATCTTTTTGTCTTAGGATTTCTTGAACCGATGCTCAAGGGTCAGCCTAGACGCTTTGAGGATTGATTTGAACAAGGTGTGTTTCCAAAATTCACTTTTGAATCAACTTGAGTCAACAAAAAACGGGCACTTGGCCTAAAGTTCTGAAAAATAGAAACTGGTTATGTTTTCATAACTTATTTTCGAATTTTTTTAAATAGTTTTGGAATCTCCAAAATTCACTAAAATTTTACAGTAAAGAAATACAAATATGAGATTCTAGAACTATTTTTATTCTATTTTTTGTATTGTGATCATGTAGAATTAAATCAAGAATGTGCCTTTGCTTAAGCATTCATAACTGATTTGTTAAAGAAATACAGAGGTTTAAAGAAATGTTAGTATCTTGGAGTAGAGAGCTCTGATCTTTATGAACTTGGTCTTGTTGAAAAGCTATGGATGTCAGATTTCTAATGAAATTGGTTTACTATAGACAGAGGTATGAGATGATAACCCAATCTCTGTTGTAGGAAACACAAGTTTGACAAATTTAACTATAGATTTTTCTGATTTTCTCTAATTTTAATTACATGGCTGTACGGCCCTAAAATTCTTAAAAATTTTATCATATGTGGGTTTGTGTGTGAGGATTTGGTGTACTAAATTTTAAATCATTTGGAGTAGAGAGACGGAAATGAAAAATAAAACATCAGACGAATGCAGGATGCTGAAAATAGATTTTCGTGTTTAAAACATACATGAATGCATTTCGTCCAAAATTAGAAGATTAATAACAACAAATTTAAAGTAAATGATGAAAGAAAATTAATTGAAATATGTTTATAGCTTGAGCATACAGGGGATTAGAAGATATAAAAGAGTATATAGTATAGAGAGGTAGGAGAAACTTGAAATCAAACATGTAATAGGCATGAATGTAAAGAAATGAAATGGATAACATCACTAGCTATTACATCATGGGGGGAGGCAATTGCTCAATTAATACAATCACTTTTAATTGAATAGGAATAAGGAGAGATTAAAGTAACTAAGGGATGAGAAATAAACCTTGCAATCGGACCTCCCTTGGCACCGGATGAGGAGGATTTTGGAGGAAACGTCCCCTTCCTCTTCTTCTCCTTTCTCTTCCACTCTTTCTCTCTTTCTCTCCCTCTCTATCTTGTTTTAGCTCTCCCTCTCTCTCTTAGGATCTTTCCCTTCTTCCCTCAATACTGGAAAACAGCCCCCCAAGGTGCCTTTTTATTTTGAAGCCCAAGTCTTGACCCAACTCTTTGCTAGACCAAAACTTCTTCACGTGGGCTTATGGTGCTCTCATTTGGTCAAAGCAAACCCAGCCCCATGTGGCTAGGTCATCCAAGTGGCTCGGTCTAGCATGAGGCGGTCAAGTAGCTCGATCTAGCATGATGCAGTCAAGTGCAATCAGTTGGCCTTGCTACAGCCGGCTAGGTTCTCTTTGGGGCAGCCTTTGGTGTTGTATTCGATGGAGTCGTGGCTTGGCTTGGTTCATGTCTTTGGTCCATGGCCTGATCTTCTTAAGCCCTTACTTAGGCTAGCCCATGTCTTAGTTTGAATCAACTTGTTCATCTTTGAGTGTGACTCGAGTCTTAGCCCCTAGTCTTAGACTCTTGATTCGGCCTAGCCCATCTTGGATTGAACTTCCCTAGCCCATCTTGGCTTGAACTTCCCTAGCCCATCTTGGATTGAACTTCCCTAGCCCATCTTGGCTTGAACTTCACTAGCCCATTCGAGACTAGGTCCTTCATCTTGGTCCACATTTGGTGAATGAGCTCGGTTCTTGCCTTCTTGTTGCTGCTTTGGGATCGGATTGGGATACTTCGATTCTGCTTTGGCCCTAAGATCGTGCCTTCTTCCAGGATCTTTGATGGGCTCCATCCTTATCCTCTCTCGAACTAATCCTAATTTCATCTTTGTTTATTTTTAAAACTTGATTTTGAAACTTAAAACTTTGAATTTCAAAATCTTTGTTTTTGATATTTTATGAAATTTGTAGGTTGTATTTAAATCATGGATTTTTTTTTAAAAGTAGTCTACTGTTTTGAAACATGCTTGAATATGTTTTTGCAAAACATTTTTGGGTGTTTATAATACACACCATAAGTTTGAGGGGTGTGTTAAATTGTAATAGGATGAGCTATTAGGGCCCGTTTTCTATTGTGTAACAGATAGTCAGGGCCATCCAAGCCCTGGACATCTTCTGCTAGTTGTTGGGGGCCTCCCTGGCCCCAAATAGTTGGCTCTAACCCTTCCTTTTTCTCTCTCAAATGTTGTAATTCTTCTTGCTATATAAATAGAGCTCTTATATACATCAATAAAAATGTATTTCTTGGACAAACATCTTGACATATGTGTTTAGTTTGTTTTTTACTCGAAACACCCATTCTTGGGTATGTTTGTATTTGACTTGGTTTGATACTTGATGATACATGATTGGGCGGCTTCCAAATACAAATATCAATAATTCTTTACAACGGTATCATTGTCACCATTGGTGTGGAAGCGTCCTATGAGAATCTTCACCATTATGAAATGTCCTTTGACCTAGGCAAAAGGATTTGTAGGTGTTTGCTACACATTCAAAGATATTGGATGCTCCCTCTTGTTAGGGCAAAGTTTGTACATACACCTAGACTTTGTAAGATCTTCTAATCGTTATGATATCATGAAATGGCATGTTTATGACTTGCATTTGTGATAGGTTTGCGATTAAAAGGGGAGGAGCAGGTCATGTGATTCTTGAATTTTTTAATACAGTTATTTAAAGAGTAATGAAATTACTAAAATAATATGAAAATCGTGGTTGTTTTTGTTTGAATGGCATTTGGCTCTGCCATGCAGGATGCATTATAGAAATGGCTTATCCATGTGACACTTTGAGAATATTGACCTCTTGTATTTTGTGGATTATCCTTTCTTGATCTATTTCACTTTCAACATAGTGATCCCAACCGGTGCCCTTCATTTGCATGGCTCACTTGAGCTCTTAAGCCCTTGCAACAACTCGATGTACCAAATCAAGGTATAAGTTCTACATAGTTGCGAATGAATGAAAATGTGATGTGATTTTTGTATAGTCCATGGGTTGCCAAGGCATTTTAGGTAGCTCATGTTGGTGTATGTTGAGAAATTCATTGGGCCATGGCATAAAAGGAAGTTGTGGTATGTGTTGAAGATGTTGAAGACTCGTAGTAGATTAAGACTTAAATTTTCGTACTTTAAATTTCTCTATTTCAGTCATTCGGCTTCTATTGAATCAAAATCTGATCCAATAGGAGTCGGCTATCATTAGAAGTACTAATCAAGGGTATTTTTGTCTTTCAAGTTATAAAATATTTTAAAATACCCTAATTATGATCTTATTGGTTAAGAAATGAAATAGAAAGAGAGAGAAGCACAACAGTCCTGTGAGATGTCGACCCTCATCTTGATACAAATGTCTCTTGTTATTTATTGATTTGTGTTTCTTAATGTTTGGGTTGACTTGCAACATGGTATCAAAGCCTGATCAATGAGATTAGAGTAATTATAGAGTGGTTTTAAGGGAAAAGAGATTATTAGGGTAGCGTGGATCATTTGTAGCCCAAAGATTATTGAATTAGGTCAGTTATACTTCAAAAAAGATTCATTCTGAAAAAATTGCAGCAAATTGAAAAAAGGATCTCTGCAAAAGGAAGAAAAGCTATATATCATCACTAGAGACAAGGGGTGGTTATCATGTCTGACAAAGGGAAAATAGTAGACAACGGAGAAAATATTATTTCAAATAAAGGTGAAAGCTTTTAGATAATCAATCTAAACTTAGATGATAGAAATTACCCCAATGGGCTAAGTCTATCGAACTAGCTATGATAGCGAGAGGGTAATGAGATTATTTGACTAGAGATATTTTTATGCCCAATGTGACTGATCTTTCATATTCTAAATGGCATAGGGAGAATGCCCTAGTCAGTGCATAGCTTATTCAGTCCATGACACTATCCATCGGTTACACATTTATGTTTCTTGAGTCGGCTAAAGATATCTAGCTTATCCAAGATGCATATACCCAAAGAAAGAACATAGCTAAGAATTATGAGATTATTGAGAAGATTTGAAAATATAGACAAGACGGAAGGTCAATGAGTAATTATTATGCAGAACTTTGCAATTTATGAGAAGAATTGTACTTTTATTCTAAAACCAAATACCAAAGTTGCATGAAGAAACAAAATGATGAGTTTGAAGAACAAAAGTATTTGATCTTTTGTGGTGCATTTATTCATGAGGCATTCAAAACAATATCCTAAACAAAGAAGAGATTACATCATTGAGTACAATATACTCTTTACTCCTATAGGAAGAGGATAGAAAGTACTTAGAAAAAGAAGTCAAAATTAGACAAAAAACGTCTGCATTTGTGGGCAGGAATGCAACTTATTCTCTAGGTCCTCGTGGTAGAGGTGGATATGAAGGTCAAAGTAGATGTAAATTTCAGTCTACTCTAGATGAAAAAGATAAGTTGACTTGCTCTTATTGTAGCAAAACCCGACATAAAAAAGAGACTTGTTGGGAACTGGTGGGCATGCCTAACTATAATCAGAACAAACCGAATAGGGTATATTTCAGTGATCAAGTTGAGAAACAGAATATGGAAACTGGACTGAATTTATTGACGGACATGAAGAAGGTAATTAAAAAGCTTAAAGCTAGACTAATCGAATCACAAACTGTATTGACTTCTTCTACTGTTGATTCTCAAGTTACCATGACTTATCCCTTTACTTTTATGGTATTGGATAATTATCTTTCATATAATTTTAGGATATGAGTAGTTGATTCTGGTGCAACGGACCACATGGTTGGCATGAGAGAGTTTTTTAATGATTATCAATTGATTCATAAAGGGATTGGTATCAAGTTGGCCGATGTGTCCAACACTCCTATAGTTGAAAAAGAGAGTATAGTCACCGATTTTGGGACTCTTAAAATGTTTTATATGTTCCAAATATTTTAGTCAATCTTTTATCAGTTCATACCTTAACTAAAGACTTGAATTGTCTTGTAACTTTCAACTTTACTTGTTGTATTTTTCAAGAACTAAGGATGGAAAAGATCATTGGTTAGGATAGCATGAGGAAACTTCGATGAGACCAACAAAACAGCAATACAATCAATCCTCACTAAAGAGAAAAGGAAGAAAAAACTGACTTTATGGCATCAGTACTAGGACACCTTCCCCTTTCTAAAATTAGGATGATATTACCTGAATTTTTTAGTTGTAGTAATTTGATTTTACAATGTGAAACTTGTCAAAAGGCAAAACATTATTGTGTATCATTTCATTGAATGAAATTAGCGCTTCTAAGCCGTTTGAAATTGTCCATTCTCATGTTTACGGTTCATGTTCTATTACTTCATTGCATGGTTACAAATATTTTATTTTCTTTATAGATGATTGCACTAATTCACTATGGTCTATCTCATAAAAACCAAAGATGGAGTGAAGAATATCATGCCCGTGTATTGTCAATTTATACGTACCTAATTTCAGCTACCCATCAAAATCATTCGTAGTGATAATAGAGGAGAATTTATGTCTTAATCACTACATTCATATTTTCTAAGTCATGGGACACTACACCAAACTTCTTGTCCATACTCTCCATACCAAAATGGTGCCTCCGAGAGAAAAAAACAGACTTATAATGAAAGTTGTAAGAACTTTGTTGATTAAAAATAATGTTTTAAAATTTTATTGGGGAAAGTTGTCTTAACTGTTGTATTTCTAATGTCTTTAATGGTGATTTTCTCTTTCAATCTTTATGTCATACTCAAAACAATTTTATGTACCATTAAAGATGTTTGGATGTACTTGTTTTATACATATTTTTAGTAATACTAGAGACAACTTGATGCTAGAACAGTTATGTGTATTTTCTTGAGATACTCCTCTACTCAAAATGGATATAAGTGTTATAACCTCAAGAAGAGGAAGTGTTATGTCATGATGGATGTGACATTTCATGAAGACATACAATACTTTGGTGATGGTGGAATCAAATTATCAAATTCCCCAACTACTATTGTCTTACTAATATTGTCATTTGAAGAAAATTCTTAAAAGGAAAAGAAAGAGCAAGCGACTGAACCTCTTGAAAAAAGAAAGTGGCAAACCTACTCGAGAGGAGAAAGAAAGATAGTCCTACCAAGTCCTAATGCTACCCTCAATCACGATACTCTCCCTAAATCAATTTCGATATCTACTTAGGTAAATTCGTTGGCTTCTCTTAGTATTTCAAATGATTTACCTATTACTCTTTGTAAGGGAAAATGTGAAGTAGAAAAATATCATATTTATAAAATACTCTCTTATACTAATTATCCAAAAGAATATCAGTTGTTTGTAATGAATGCAGACAATTCTTATATTCTAAAAACATTTGAAGATGTCGAACAAATTGTAGAATAGAGGACAACTATGAGTGAAGAAATTACAACCCAAGAAAAAAATCAAACATGAGAACTTACAGATTTACCACCAGAGAGGAAGACTGCGAGCTGCAAATGGGTGTATACCATAAGCTATAGAGTCGATGAAAATATAGAAAAATACAAAGCCAGGTTGGTAGCTAAGGGTTATAGTCAATCTTATGATATTGACTATACAAAAACCTTTGCACCTGTTGTAAAATTAAATACAATCAGAATTCTACTAAGTGTGACAATTAATAAGAAATGGGATTTATGGTAGTTGGATGTGAATAATACATTTCCCTAAGGAGATCTTACTGAGGACATCTTTATGGACTTACCATGTGGTTATGACCTAACGACGATACCACATAAGGTATGCAAACTTAAAAAATCTATCTATAGTTTAAAGCTATCACCTAGAGCTTGGTTTGAGAAGTTTAGTGATGGAATATTGAGTTTGGGCTTCAAACGCAGCACTAGTGATCACACGTTATGCATTAAATAAGGAGAGAAAACTATTCTCATGATTGTATTTGTTGATGATATCATTATTACTGGTGATGATTTGAAAGGAATTATTTCAATAAAAAATGAGTTGCATGCATTGTTTGACTTCAAAGACTTGGGGAAACTTTACTATTTTCTGGGAATTGAAATTATTTGAAGTAATGATTGCTTGTTCTTAAGTCAACATAAATATATCCTAGATCTGTTAAAAAGAAACAAAGATAGAAGATTGTCGTATATGTACATTTTCAATTGAAATTAAAAAGCAAGCTGTTGGAAATTCTAAAGACCCGTATGAAGATGTGGGTAGATATCAAAGATTAGTGGGGAAACTAATATACCTTACAATCACGGGACCAGATATAAGCTTCGAAGTAAACAATGTTAGTAGATGGATGCACTCACCATCTAGATACCACATGAATATGGTTGTTCATATTAGCAGATATACTCATGGTTTACTATATATGCCAAATTCATCTATTGAGATTTATTCATATGTTGATTGGGCTAGTTCACTAGATAATAGAAGATCTACTTAGGTTATATTGCACTCTTAAGAGACAATGTTGTCTCATGAAAGAGTAAGAAATAATCTGTGGTAGCCAAATCAAGTGTAGAGACTGAATATCATACAATTGCCCTTGGTATGTGTGAGGGTTTATGAATATTATCACTATTGAAAGAAATTGGTCTTGGGAGAACCATTCCAATTAATTTCTTCACTGATAGCAAGGTTGCACTTCAAATAGCGTCTAATCCTATCTTTGATGAGAGGACAAATATTGAAGTTGATTGTCATTTTATTAGAGAGAAGGTTTTTCAAAGAATTTTCAACATCATCCATGTTTGTTCTTAAGATCAATTAGCAGACATACTCATAAAGCCATCCACTGGCAATGAACTAAAGAAGGCTCTCACCAAGTTAGGTGTTTCAAGCATTTGAGACCCAACTTGAGGGGGCGTATTGAAGATGTTAAGACTCGTAATGGACTAAGACTTAAATTTATGTACTTAATCTCTGCAATTTGATCCAATAGGAGCTGGGTATTATTAGAAGTATTAATCCGGAGTATTTTTGTCTTTCTAGTTATAAACCTATATTTTAAAATACCCTAATAGTAATCTTGTAGGTTAAGATATGAAATAAGAAAGATAGAGGCACACTGGGAGATGTCGTTTCTCATCTTGATTCAAATGTCTTGTTATTTGTTGATTTGTGTTTCTTAATGTTTGGGTTGACTCGCAACAATATGTACCGGAGATTGTGTTGATTGGGGTGTATTTGCAAGGAAATAACAAAGACGCTACTTCATTCCCCCTCTAATCCATGTAGTTTTGTTGCTTTTGCACTCAAGTCTTGTCGAGATGTCTAAATTCTAATTGACCTCTGAACTTGACGGAGAAATAAGAGAGATGAAAGAAATAGAGGGATGCTGGTGGAAGTGCTCAAAATATGCCGAAACTACCAGGCAAATATCATGAAAAACTGTTTAGTGCGAAGAGATTTCTTGTGCATTAGTCTTTGGAGATAAATAGCTCATCCGGCACAGGGTTCGGCTGCTGACCTGTACGTCTGGAGTTTGATACCTGTTGTAAGCATCTTCTAAGTGCAGGCCTCTGCTAAACGACGTAGCACATATTGTATACAACAACTGACCTGCTAGTTGCCTTTGATCGTGTTAATCAACCCCGCCAATGTGGAATCGAAGTTATATCAATATTAACGTCTTAAAGATACTATGGATTTTTCTTTAGGTGGTTTAGCTAGTTACATGGTCGAACTCCATCAATGCAGGTGCAGTAAAACTAGTTCCGGAATTAAGTAGTGTCAGTTTCGCTTGCGTGACACCATGAAGTTACAGGTCTTCGTTCCACGATGTTCAACAAGTTTGTTGATGCAAATGCGCTCCATAAGGGGTTTATTCCTATGTTATCAGACTGAAACCCAAAAGTATTTAGCATGGAATAGGATCAAACTTGATGGAAACAAAGAATTCATCTTCGTTGTTGTACCAGACTCAAACTCTACGAGGTCAGGTCTGGGTTCTATGTGACCCTACGATACCCCAAACACAAACCCGGATGTTTGAGCCCTGTAAACATTGCAATCCGGCAGCTGCCTAATCCGGTGAAGTCGGTTTACATGCACTGCTCCGACCTATCACGAGAAAGTCACGGACGTGAAACCATAAAAAAGTGGAGGGCCAATTTGTCATTAGACTCAAGTGAGGGCATTTCCAAACATCACCACGTGGGTTCTTCCCCCTTTGTAAGCCATCGGAGCAGTAAAGCTTCGTTGTTTCCGTATAGAGTCGTCACGTTAGAAAAGAACCGGCTTGATCTAGCATTTATACGACCGCCACGTGTCGGCGATTGATGAAATGCTCCTACCACAATTCCTTTATCGCACTCTGCCGCTGCTTAAAGTTATTCATGAATCTGACGTTCATTTTGATAGACTTTTATACCCTTTTAACGGGTGACTCTCAACGGTAGAAGGCAAAGAAAGTAAATGACGAAACAGCCCCTAAACGCCGAATAGAAGCCAAAAGAAAGAAAGAAACGCATCTCCCGTTTTCGGTATTCGTTCCCTTCCCTTCTCTCCATTAAATAAAGCAACTCCACATTGGAAAAAGTTGGACTCAAGCAACCGAAATGATGCAAATGTGCTTTTCTGTCCATTGACGACAAACTGGATATGAATGCCATCGAGTCTGAGTCGAGCTCGGCTCGAGCAGTTATTTCTCAGCTCAGACTCGAGAGGTCGGGCTCGACTCAATTAACAATGGAGTCTACTCGAGCTCGATTGGATAAGCTCGTGAAAGTGCAGCTTCAGCCACAAGTTAGAAAAGCCAGCAGTACAAAACTACATGCAGAGAAACCGTGCAAAGATAGCAACACAACACATTCTTGTTGAACGTCTTCAATTCTCGCTTATTACTTCTCCAATACACTGCCGTCTCTTTTTTCTTCCACATTAAATATTCTCATTTAATTTCACTTACCTCTTATATACTCTTAATTTCAACATATGATATTTATGTATCTCTCTCTCTCTCTATATATATATATAGAGAGAGAGAGACCTAACATACATAGATACAAACATACATATATATAAGTGGATTTTGTTCCAAAAATTCTCCGCACTAGAATGTTTCTTATTTTGTTAAGGTTCTCATTTAGTTTAGTAACTTAATTTGTTTAGAATTGTGATCAAGATTTGGTTGCACTCCTATTTAATTTAGGAAACTCAATTGTTTCTTCTTTTCCGCTCTTCCATGATAAATAGATATAAGCTCATGAAAATTAATTGAGGTGAGGTAGAGACTTTGACACAAGAGTCTCGGTAATTCGCCTTGTGATTATATTAACCACCTTAAATTTGGTAGATTGTTTCTTCTCTTTCTCCTTTTTTCTATGTCTGTCACTTGGTGGTTTAAAGAGTTGTGAATGGGGTTTCACCATTTTCTTTTGATATCACAATCGTTTTTTTGCATGAACACACACAAATAAACATTAGATCGGGTCCCTTACCTTCCAAGCTCGAGTTCAGGTTATCATCTAACCGATCTCCAATAGCTCACAATTGCGACCCTAAAAGTGGGACATGAAATCAGGAAATAAAGGGACTCAAAAAGCATTTTAGCTAATACTTCAAAGCTTTTAATTCTTAAATATTTGACAGCCCTTAGTACAATTTGCCTTCTAAGGACTTAAATGATTAATACTCATAGTCTTTTTAGTAATATAGATTTGTAGTTGTTTCTCAAAACTAGCTTTTCCAGTATTGATCATGTATATCTTTAATTCACCATAAATTGGATGAACATATCTACTATGTGATGTCATGTGATGACAATCGATAAATTTAATTTTATCAACTTGTAACATGTCCTAATACCCTATCTAAGCATTTCCAATTGTATTACCCAGTTTTATAAGTAGTGTATTTGTGTTGCACAAAAAATGATGATAAGGCTGATACGTTTCATTCGTACAAGGTTGTATTTTGTAGCCAAAAGTATTATTGCAAGCAAATGTAGAGTCCACATACACTATATTGTGTGATATGACCATAGACACGACTAAGATTACATGATAGGGGTCAATGGACCTTCTATGTTGCATCCTATGAAACAATGTTATGATCCATGCTAATACAAGGTCTATTGTGATATATGACATTTATCATATCAGTTTAACAATTGACATGATATGTATTAGTGAGTATCATACAATACGCTTGATACTTATACCATTGTCATGAATTTGAACAAATGTAAGGTTGTGATGTGTAGGAGAGTATGAAGCGTTTGGGCTTGGTGTTAGTGGTATAATGATGGTGTTTACTTTTGATGGACTAATTTAAACTCAACCTTTATTTCTAAAAAGAATAATGAAGAGGGAAACTTTGTGACATTTTTATATAGGAGGTAGATCAAAATATTGCAATTGAAAGAATTTAGTCGATTGACAAATGCTTTTGATAATGAAATCTCAAATGATCTTTACCTAATTCAGGGATTGCTATTCACATAACCCTTTTTCTATTCACACATCCCTCAACGGGTTTTACTCTCTCCACTTTTAACGTATGTTCTCTCTCCTATTTGTCCTCTATTTTATTGTTCTTTTCTACCAATTTTTTTCTTCCATGGATGCCACCACCACTGCTTGCTTTGCTGCACCACTCACCACTATCATCACTTGCATGTTCCATCTCTTCATCTCCCTCTCCTCTATGAGTGCATCTACTCCTAGTATATGGAGACCATGGCATGTTTGTTAGTATGTAGATAGTGCCTTCCTTCTCATTATCCTCCTTCCCCCTTCCCTTCTCTTCCTCTTCCCCTCTTGCATATGCCTCTCTCCCTCCCTCTTCTCTCCTCTCTTAGTGCTTGCCTTATTTATGGCAAAATGCAAATAAATACAAGAGCAAATGTATGAGAGTATATCTACATAAAAAATGCAAACACACCCCATGGCATATCCATTCTTATGAGCAAATGCAACCCAACTCATCTGCTTTAAGTAGGCTCTTCTTTCCGTATCTCTTGAGGCAAAGATAGTATATTGGTCTATTATATTTGTTAATGAAACTTTTTCAGGTATAACTAGTTGTAGATGACTGGAAGGACATATAGTTACTACTTAAGAAAGGTCAAAATGTGCTAAAACAATTATACACAAGGACATGTTCATGGTTTTAAGCAAACAAAGGAGACAATTTGCCTATCATAGGAGGATTATCTTCAAATGAAGGTTGACTTTCATGTGGAAGACATAGCAACTATTGTTGATAAAGCTACCCTTAGGACATGATGATGAGGTTGGTCCTTCATGTTATTCAAAACAACAAAATGAGGCCAGTTTTTTACATCCTTGAAACAAGATAATAATAGAGATTCTAATGCAATAGAGAGAGGTGATTTTGATTGTATAGAGGATAATAGGGTCAAGACTCCCACTATTTCGAATTTACTTCACAACCTTACATGTCACATCACCTATAAGATGTGACAAGATCTTCTTGATGTAAATATGCAGAGTATGATAAAAGTGGTCACCCATTATATATGATTCAAAATGTTTCAAAAGTGTAAACAATTAAGAAAACTTCTTGCATCGAGACATAACAACATAACAATCATACTACTCTACTCTATGTAATAATAACCTTCTTATATTATTTTGAGTTAATGCAATAAGTTTATCATGATGTATTAAATAACACTAATGTGTATTACAAGTATGGATTTATAAGTACTTTTTCAGCTTTTAAAGTGAGAAACCATTATAGTTGAGGGGTTGCCTCGAGCATCAAGATGGAAAACATTACTCATAGGGAGTCTCTTATATTTCATCTTTTTTAGAATCATAAGAAGTTAGACTTGATGATAACAAATGGGGCACATATACTGGGTGGAATTTATTTTATATAAGTTACATATTTGTCAATATCATTGATATCATTTCTTTCTTTAATTACAGATTGATTAGCAACCTTATTTTTGAAAGAACTACATCACTAACAAATACAAATTGTCTCGGTATCTTGAATGTATCTTTTGTTTAGATGTCATAGAGGCGTATATTCTCGATTGAGTCATTCATTAATTTGGTCATTATCAGTACATCCTTCTTCCTCCACTAAGATTGATCATTACATATAGGCCAGAGAATCAATATTCATAAAAAGTAGAGTATGATTCATGAAAGTAATCTTGAGAGGAACATATACCACACTGTTTGGATCCATCACAACACTTCAATGTCATAGTGGCCTACCCATGCGAGTATTCACATTCATTGATCTTTATTGGGATATTCAATGCATCATTATAGACAATCAATCTCTCTATCAAGCAATCACTCTACAATACCAAAGCTAGTATGGACAAAGTATTATTTTTGTTATATTATTTATAGGTTTAATTGAATAAAGATGTTAATCTAAATTTCACGGGTTTTATAGTATCTCATGGAGGTTGTAGGGATCGTGACTCATATATTAGTTAGATTGATGGTGCCCAAGAAGTGCCCAAGAACATCCTTGAACTATGCGTCAACATGTATACCGTTTTATTATATTGGCTCAACTCATACCAATCAGTCCGATGATGACAAAGACACAATAAATCATGATGATGTGACACCGAAGAGTAACTAAGGATTATACTCATTTGACTCAATGTTACTATAAATTTTATTTTTTATATGTGATATTCGATCATATTCTCTCTCTTTTCTTTTCAAACCCAAAATAATCGAAAATCCATGTTGAATTAAACTAATAGCCCAAACCAATTCAAATCTAGGTCACTTAATCATGTGTGATATATACACATGCATACAAGCATACATACATATATGTCATATAGGAACTTTTTATATCATAATACATTATGTACCATGAGATTAATATAAAGAGTTACGGATTATCAAATACAAAAGTGAGCTAATTGTCAATATCATGAATAGTATCATCATTGATCCTTTCTCTAATGGATATCACTCAATATGTATTTGGATTGGTAAATCACAATTAGTAATGTTTTGAGGCTGATTTTGTTCCATAATCAATAAATAGGTGGCATTGGGAATCCATCAACTATGTATATCTATAACAAAATACAACACAAATTAAGCATATTCATTCTTAAGAGAATACAATACAGAATACAAGCTAGACAAGGCCGGTCCAAACTGGAACCGAGCTACACAAGAATCGGCCTCAAAACTGAGGACCCTCGGTTTCGTTATAGTTTATCATCTCTAAAATCTAGAATGGAAATGGAACATGAACCAACCTGATAACCATAAGTTGAGTTTTGGTTTAAAAATGTGAGTCTTGAATTGGTGGTGCTAAACAATCTAGAACCCTCTATCAAGCTCAGGTTCCCTCACCTCCACCCAAAACCCAGTCCCTTGGTGGGTTAGGACACGCTTGTGGGTGATGTGGTTTAAAAAAATAATCTGAAAAATATAATATTATTTTATAAATAATTTGTTGTGAGGCTATCAACATACATCTGGTGAGCTAGCACGCACATGATTGACCAATTGTTAAGTTGACAACCTGTTTTTTCATTATAAATGTATAATTGTCATATATTATATAATATAATAGTAATCATATATATAATATAATATATAGTATACTATATAATAATATTATTATATATTATATTAAAAGTAGTATGTTGATTTTTTATTGATGGAGAAATAAAAATATTAAATATTAAATTTTTTAAGAAAACACTATATTTCAAATAATAATTTATTTATTTAAAAAGAATACCATTGATCAATAGTGCTCACTTATTATGAATTTTGAATGTTAGAAGTGGGAGACTCCTCAAAATTTTGATCAAGCTCCCAGATCTTGATTTCTATAAATAGGCCCCAACACCTCACTCATTTTAACAACAAATACACAAGCTCATGACTAGCCGGCTCTTGATTCTTCATCTCTTATTTCTCTCTTCTCATTCTTGCTATCTTATTAACTCTTTAATTCTAGGTACTTCTCTTTTATCTTTCTTCATAGTAAATATTTTATAATCTTCATATTATCATAAACTTATTTGTCAATTTATCAATCTCTCTTTTTGACTCTTAGTCTTGCTGTCTTAACTTTATAAGTTTTCAGTTTATTTACTAAATTAATGGCTCACCATGGTGATATTGCTTTTGTTTCCAAAAACAAAGAAAAAACATTCTTGGCAAAAGTCAGAGTTGTCATATTCCTTAAAGATCTATTCTGATACCCACTAAGCCAAAAAAATATGGTAAATATAGATAGTGGTATTAGACTAATGCCTCATTTGTACAAGAAATCATTTTTCTATTAGAAGTTCAACAAATATAGCTTATACATGGAGGATGTCCTCCAAAAGCCAAGTCATAAGGATCTAACTTGCTGAAGATTCATTTTATAAATTTGTAAGATAAACAAGATGTCGTCAATCAGGTGAAGTGTAGTTATTATGAAAAGGTCCACATCTTTAGGCCTCTAGATAGTTATGATATACTATGAAACTCTATCATAAAAAAACATCCAAAATAAGTGGATTCAAACATCTAGCAAACCCAATCTTTATGCAAGAGATCTACTTGTATGTGGCTTTTTCACTACAACTCTCCTCAAGATAGAGGACTTTGTATGTTTTGTTTCAGTGAAACATCTTTCACTTAATTTTGGACAAAAACTTAGTTTTATTAATTATGTAACAAATAAAAATAATATTTTAGTATAACCTATTGCCAAACAGTTGGTTAGTAAACATATATATGGAGTGATAACTGGCACTTATATCCATGCATAAGTTTTACTCTATTAGATAGATGACAATTGGTCAATTCAAAAACATCTTCTTGCACTTTATTGTTTTGATAAGTCACACACTCCACAAATATTTGTTATATATTTTAAAGAATATCAATTATCTTGTATGATTTTTAATTTTATTCGATAATGTTATTACAAATACTTGTATATGTCAACTTATTTTAGGTTGTAAAAGTTTTCATGTTCATATACTTATGTTTCTAAGATAGTTTGAAGATTTTAGGACCTAGAATACAACCACTTAGATACACCCTTCATTTTTTGTTGGTCACCTCAAATTTTTGTAAAGGAAAAGAAAGAGGGCTATGAAAATTATTAAAAGATGTTGGACATCATTGGAATTCGATATATCAAATGGTGTTCATGACTATGTTCTATTGAGATCTATTAATAGAGTTTATGTACTTTGATTTTTTACAGTCGAATTTATTTGTCTAATTGAGATGTTTGTAAGAATCTTTTAAATCTCGTATCTATTTTTAATAATGTTATAAATATATTATCTATTCATTTATTTATTTATCAAGACGTGGAAGTAGTTTATATGTTGTGATATTTTTAAGAAATTCTTAGTTAACTCAGTGTGTACAAGTGATGACAAAAGAGTAGCTTTATTGTTATATAAACCTTCCTCCTTTTAGTTTAATTATTGTTACACTATACTCTATATTAGACAAATTTAAGGATATCAATAGCATAATTAATGATATAAATCAACCATCAATCATGTAGAAATTATAGTTCTACACATAGTCATCTTGTTCCACATGTAAAAGAAGAAAGTCATAATAGTCATATGTCCTCCCCTTTTGATGAAAAATGTTTTGGTAATATTTTGAAATCAAGGGTTAAAAATCATCCACAGTTGATGGATATGACTAAGTTTGAGGTCTATATTGATACTCATTATGATTCTCATAAAATTCTACATAATGAAGATGAAGAAAATTTTACTATTTTAAACTTATGGAAAAAGAATCAAGTTACTTATCCTATTGGGATATATGTAATGTAATAATAATGTCAAAAACCAAAGTTAAATGCGTTATATACTTATATAATGTAATATTTTTATTTTGAAGTTAATATGAATATATGCTTTTGTGACTTAGTTCTTATTGTATATAATGATATGAGTCATTAATATATATACAATGATCTATTATTAAATAAAACAATAATCACAATAACTGATCTGTGAACCATGTCGAAACCAAAACCACCTAAAATCAGTTTTTGAGCTAGAGCTGGAACTACCTCGGAACTGATGGTTTTGAAACTGAAACCAGTTCTGAGGTGGTTTAGTTCCAATTCCAGGTCCCTAGCAAATTGAAACTAGTGGTTTGGAACTATTTGTTATGGTCGGATATGTCCAATACGAGCTAAAGCATTCTATACTGCTAAAACTTGTCACCCTAATTCATGATAACATATGTACCATGTGTTACAAACTAGTAGATAGTCATCGTTGGAAAATAGTAGTAGGAACATTGTTGACCCCAACTTCCAAAGTAGTATTAACACAATGTTTTGTCAAATAGCAATTACCCAACCCATGTCAGCATTAACATCCACTCGTCAGGTCTAAAGGGAGAAAACCTATAAGTAATACAATACAAGATACCATAAGCACTAACCTCTCCTATAAAAACTTGAGAGTATACATTACAATATACATCCACTTCCACAAAAAAATCCTCATGAATCTCATGCTTATATGTTTGTCCTTTTTCTCAAAAGCTTATCAACAACTCAATATTGACATGATAAATAGGATTATCATGATAAATAGCTCCTCTATGCACTCCCATGAGGATGACCTTTTTTGTGTAGATTGCTTAGATGGTTGACCTTTAAACCAAAGAATTTGATGGTTCATACAAGGAATTGAAGATTCAAACTCTTTGGCAACACTTTCATCAATTGTCAACATTAATCTTTGATAGCATGGTTCATCAACTCCTAGAAAATTTTCTCCAACTTAACTTCTCCTCTCTATTTGATATCTTCATGCCAAGTACATTAGATAATTTCTTCTTCATTTCAAATTTTCTCCAAAATGATTCAATGGATGACAACTTTATTATTTGACATGTTTTCAATTGCTGACATCAATCATGATAAGTCGTGTGAGCATTGCAGCTTATAATCACATAACATTAGATTTAAACCCATTGTCACTCCATGATTTGCTTCTTCTATGATCAAATCAAGTGTGTAAGCTGAAACTTTTTTTTTAACATTCTAACAAGCTCAAAGAAATCGATAAGATAATGTCTATTGATAATTCAAGATTTCTCAAATTATTTCTTTAATTCGGCAATCTATAACTTAATCAACAAATATAGTTGGGTTATCAAACCTCCTTATTGAGCTATCAATAAATTCAATGCATATGCACTCTCTCACTGTACACCAGCATAAGTAATATCAATAAGATATGTGTATATATGTATGTATAAACGAGGAACATTACATACTTGTTAATTGTGTCATGCTTTACAATCTAAACTATCCCTGATAACATTGTCTTTTCCCTATAGAAACTCAATCACTATTGCTTAATATATGATAGCACAATAAGAAGATTCTTCCACTTCGCTTTCATTAAACACAATTGCTTGACATAAATCCTCTTAGCTCTAGACTCAACAACTTTCTTTTAACTAACATTAAATATTGTTACATATTCTTTATTTTTGGTCAATTAGATAATGTCCTTCAATAACTTGTATGGTATGTTGTTTATGTAATAAATGTATTGAATCAAGAAAAGTAATGTTAATTGCACTCATCAATGTAAGTTCACAATCTATATATATTATATTAGAAAAACTATTTTAGGTAAATAACTCCCTCAAACACCTCAATACTTAAATATAATTTTCTTCCTTATTAGAACTTATCAAATCAAATGTTATAAAAAAAGTATTAATAGATGTAAATCCCATGACCTTAAGAAAAAGTATCTTATACCTATTTATCTTGTAAGAGTTGAATTAGAGTAGGATTTGCATATATAATATCACAAATATATTTTGTCTCTAGCATCCTTCGGTGCTATCTGCAATACAGATGATTATATGTTTCATATAGGAGTTATTAGAGAATTGTTCAACTACTCATTTCTTCTCATTTTATTTTAATTATACATTATAAATATATTTTAGTATGTTAATGTTAAGTTATCACTTTGCTTCAACTATACTAGTAGATGCTTGAGTTTGTAATGTTTTTTTGTCATTCCATTTAAGTTGAACTCAACATTTATCAATCTACCTACAAATGTATTCCCTTCTAGCAAGAGCCCAAGTTAATGACTATACTTCTCATAATTATAGTCAACCTCTATGACTCATTCACCTTACCAACTCCTTGAAGTGAAACAGAATATCTCATTTCTACAATTCTAACATTTACTTTCAACATCAATTGTTTTTTTGTTTATATATTGATCCAAACTTTATTGCTTCCACCTTTCTATTTTTAATCGAGTTATTAGAATCTCTATTGTAATCCCTTCCATGCCTTTTCAATTACTAATCAATTTATCCTAACTGCAAAAAAACTTTATTTGTTATTCATTGTATATTCATATTTTTATCCATTGTTTGATATTACGCAAATAAAAAAATATAAATAAGAACATAATTATGGAAAGGCTAGACGTGCCTACACACTTGTTCACCCTCAAAGTCAGTTGGGCATAGAAGCATCTACCCGCTTTTGTTGCCGATACACTACTACATCATGTATGCATTCAAGGACATATACTCACTAGTGCTTGCCCTCTCTAGTATGGTTGTGCCTATGTGTGTCAGCCTTTGAGTGTGGATGTTCCTATGGGCACGTATGAACTTGGCCTTAGGGTGAGAAAGAGATTAGGGAGAAAGGGAGGAAGAAATGAAGAGTGAGAATGGTAGAGGGGGGAGAGATTTACACCTCAACACATCATAAACACCTTTGACGATGAACTTGAAAGAGCAAGAGACAATACTTTAGCAAAAAGTGAGGAGAGAAAGGGAAACAAACTGAAAGAGAAAAGAAGAATAGAGCAACAAATAGAAATCAAGAGAGAAAATATAGGAGGGGGTGTATGAATGCTTAAAAGTAGTGTGCGCCTAGCAATTATGTGTCTTAAACAATCTTTCATGGTTTGATCTTTTCTTGATTTTCACCACAAAACCATACCATACCTGAAAGGAGGTGAAGGCTTGAAAAATTCATGTATTACATGAGATTCTATAGATGGGTGCCCGAAATGAGTTGCATAACTCAAATCAAGATAATATGATTAGGGTAGGTAAATGAAGCAAGTCTACTTGGAGTTTTGTTCTGTTAGGACCATTCTTGGCTTATTAAGCTGCAAGAGTTAAATAATGATACCCTCAACTAGGCTTTCTTATGAAAGCTTGTTAAACTATAGGTGCTCACGAAAAGATTAGGTAAATGAACGGTTACTTGTTTAGGTTATTTGGGAGACTCTATCTCTTTTAGTCCGATTAGCGTCATAAAAGTTGGCGAGCAAGTGAACATATCCATTCAGTTCAACTATTTCTTTGCTAGATCATCTATCTAAAAAACAAACTGACATGGATAAGGGGCTGCAAATGAGTTGAGCAAAGAACAAGGGTTTTCGATTTGTTGAGTTCATTTCATAGAAAGAGGGCAAGGTACTTTTTGTTTTTGGAAGATCGTGCTCATTTAAATAGATTATCTCAAACCATATAAGTAACAAATATAGGAGGATCATGACTCAAAATACCTGGCTCTACCTCTCCAATAAATTTGGTTAGAGCAATTGCTACCCTATTACATTCTCTTGGCACCACTTTTAATTTGAATCCTCTAAAGCCAACAATAATGATATAGATATCCTTCAGTACAGTTCCATAACACTCAAGACTTTCTAAGCATCTCTTCGAACACCAGCTTTATAAAACCCTTCTCTTTAACTAAGTTTAGTCCTTCCAGAAGAGCCATTAGTTCACCTCTTTCCAGACTATATGTTCCATTTAAACAAATTGGCTTCTTGCAAATATGTTTTCCTTCATAATCTTTAATATAGAGGCAAATCCCCACCTTACTGTCTTGTCTAATTGAAGCATCAAAATTGATCTTATATAATCTAGATGGACATTTTGTCCATTTCACATATTCTATTCTTTTTTCGATCCATTTGTGTCATTGTGATAGTATTGCAATTCATGTCAACCTGGATCCCTGTTTGCCAAGTTGGTTTAAATGAAGTTCTCTCATTACCAAATCATTGCTTTTCTATTTATAATACCACATGCAAGCCAATTTATTCTACTAAACATGAGCTTTTGCAAGTCTTCTTTAGACTCTTTGCCCAAACTACATTTTCTTCAAAGTTCAGTTTTATATCAAGCATTGTGTCTCGTAGTATGGCTACAATAAAAGGAAAAGAAAGAAAAAGTGCTTAAGTGATTCCTCCCCTCTTTATGACATAGATAACATTATTCTTGCACCTTTGGTCCTCTCTATTTCAAACTCTTTAATGTTGGGACAACTTTTCATGAAATTATGCAAAAGAAATTACTAAGTCTCCAAGGGACCTATAGGCTTAAATTTTCATGAAATTGAGTTTGCTAAGTTCACAAAGTTCCTATAACTATAATCATCACCTCTTTCCTTACCATTCAAGATCTTGTTCCATGCTATTTTATACCTATCATTCACTGCATGCCCACATTTTTTTACCAAAAAAATAGAAAACATCATACTAACTATTTAAGAGTAGAAAGATATTAGAAATGGTTCTCTAATCTTCTTAAGCGAATATATTCCTGATTAAATTAGTGTTTCACTCTCCTCTTTCATTGACTAGTTCATTTACCCACTTGATCTTCTCATGATATTAGTAACTACTTGAATTTTGAAGTGTAGATGAGATGGGATCCACTGGTCATCCCTCATACAAATCTGAGAGATATTACCCACTCTCTACACACAACTAAGTCTAAGAGTTTCATATCCAACCACTAAGCTTCTCCATGTTTAACCAGTGGATATTTCTTCTATTATATTGATCATCCCACCAAAATATACACACCATTTGTTGAATCTTTGAGCAAAGTTCAAGAGAAGCCTAAGACATAATATAGAATACATAGAATCATTTAAATTGCAACCTTCAAAAGAACTTTCTTACTCCTTTAGAGAGTCTTTACAAGTGATGTTTTATGCCACTTGATCATAGATGGGTTAAAATGTATCATACTTTGACTTGCCAAATTATGAGGTGTGTCAATCTTTTAAAGTTATTTAACCATTTTCTTCAATGAGTCATCAATATTAGGGGAAAACATTAAACTTAATTGTTACAGATTATCTATTGGCCCTATGTTGTATGATAGACATTCAGAATATTGAAGACATGCGAACAATCTATAATTGGTGCTTTAGAAAAAATTAAACAACGTAATGAAAAATGTGAAACCTTAGGAATTAAACTATTTTCTCATCCCCTATTCATATTTCTTCCTTGGCTCTTGCTAATGCCATCGATGACTCTTAAACAAAAATGATAAAAAGATAAGGAGACAAAAGATCCTCGTGCTGTAACCCCATTTGTGGCTTAAAAATTTTACCTAGTTTCTCATTTAATAATAAAAAAAAGAGATTTAATTGAAACAAGCATGAATTAAAGAATCCATTTCTCAATAAAGTACATTTTATGCATGATAGTTTCTAGGAAGTTCTACTCAATTCTGTCACACCTCTTACTCATATTGAAATTGAGCAAAAAACACTCTTCTTTCCCATTTCTTGTACTCTTCAATGCATATATAGTTTTGTAAATATTGTATGCGATATGCCTTTTATTGATAATGGACTTTGCTCCTCAAAAATTAGAGAAAAAAAGACACATGCAACCTCTTCACAACAACTTTTCTCACTATCTTGTAGACCATATTGCACAATTCAAATTACCTAAACTAATGAAGACTTTTAGATATTATATTTTTGGGATAAGAGCTATTAATGTCTTGTTAATCAATTATAAATCATCTCCTACAATCAAGAGATAAAGAATTTTACAAGTAATCTCATAGCCGATCAATGCCCAATTCTTATCGAAAAAGAAATAAGGCAATCTATCATATTCAAAACCTTTGTTCCTTCCATATGCTTGACAACTTCTTTGGTTTCTATTGCAATAAAAGATATATTTAAAAGTCATCTTATATTAATATTTTCAATGGTCAAAGAGATCCCTAATGGTTTGCCTGAATTAAAGAGATTTTTAAAATAGTCTCTCACCATTTTTGAATCTTCACAAGGTGAATCCAGTTCCTTTTTTGCTTTTCAGTCTCCAAAACTTATCCTTTCACCCTTTTTGATTCATACTTATGAAAAGTTTTAGTATTAGCATATCCCTTCATCCACTTTACATCAGTCCACTAGCTCTATATTATTTTTCCCTTGATGAGGATGTCTAAAAGATCCTTTTTTACCTCTCTCAACAAGTTATGTTTCCTTCTAATAAATCAACATAAAAAACCAATTTAATTCATGCTTCAAATGCTTGAATAGTTTAGCCTACCATCTCAAAAGTATTCTTATTATACTGTTTGAGAGCTCTCTTCATTCAATTATATTTGCTCACTACATTCTTTAAGTTTCTTGTTTTCCTGTTTTCCCTAGCATTCCTTAATATTCACCATGAAGCAATATATACTCTCGAACCTAAAGAATGTGCGAAGATGTTTGTCCGTTACCTTCCTTCAATAGGATAATAGGTGCATGATCTTAATGATTTGTCTTTGAGTTTACCACCTTACCCTTATGTATTAGACTCACCCATTCCAAGTTCACTAAGAAGCAATTCTACTGAACTGTAACATTTTGAGCTCCCTTTTAATGTTTAACCAAGTTCACCTTGAGCCATCAAGACTGAAGTCCTAGAGTTAACAATTACTAACAACTTGATGAAAGGCTTCCATCAAATACAGAGGCCTTGTTTCCCGTTTTCTCTTTTACCTAAGATTTTATTGAAATAACTACTAACTACCCAAGGTAGTTGGAAATGGGTATTGAGATTAGTAAGGTGAGACTAGTATATATGCCTATAGTTTGCACGAGAGTCTTCATAAAATAGGGTAAACCTCCATTATTTACCTTGTTTCATTTTGTTGAACACTACATCAATAAAGTCGAAACTCTTAGATTGGAAAGAATTATCAACCATCAAATTATCCTTGAACTAATAATGCATTTTTCAAAGTATGCTTCTTGGTGAACTTCTTGAATTCTTCTTCTAAGAACTTCATTTCCACTAAGTAGAGTACATCGATAGTCTCCTTAAGAAGAAGACGAACTATATGAATTGCACATGAATTGTTAAATCATGGTAAACATTCCATACCGTAATCTTCATATCTCTTGGTAGGGTTGCTCAATAGACCCAGTGATTCTAAATTTTGCTCATCATCAATAGAGGTTGACTCTCTTATTTGTCTATGTAGGAGAGGGCCACTATCCACGTTTATCACTTCTTTTCTTTCTAGATATCCTATAATCCTCTCTTACAACCCACCTCCATGTTTATCTTTCTTTTCTTCTTAGATACCCTATACTCCTCTCTTACAACCCTTCATCTCTTAAAACTTGACGCAATCGAAAGCAAGATGTGTTCCATGGTCTGTCCATAGTCACAAGTGAGTGAAAAGTAATAGCAAGCAGGTCTTTTTTGTCAATATAGAGATTTTCCTTATCCCTCGATGATGAACCTTTTCAACACTTGGCTCCATCATCATTGACTCTTCATCATACAACTTTAGGTTTTTACACCTTTGGATAATGGCAAGCACCATGAGCTTCTACCTTTTTTGTAATCATTCTCCCCTCTCTTTTCTGCAAATTCTCAAATTACTCTAACATAATCAAACATTTTCTTCCAATGCTCGATTGCATTTCTTATCCTTAAAGCTTATAATTCCTTCATCTACCATACTCCATCATAATTGCTTTCACCTATTTCACCAATCCCAACATTAGAAGCCTTCACAATGAGTGAGACATTACAACCTCCATTTATAATATTCGCTTCCTGAAACACACCAAGTCCTCTTAATTTAGATGGAGGATACGGTACTTTTGAACTCGTTTGAACTTTAAGCTCTCCCTCATTTGTACCAGGAAACGAGTAGAGCAACCAAAGATAGGTCGATAAGGTCAATTCGTTACCAGCCATCAGTGTCACACTTTCCAGTCAATAATACCATAAAGGAATCTTAGCAAATTTAAGTATTAGTCTAATTGACTTGATGGGGCTCTTGACTTGCGTGTTGTAAACTTCAAGTTTGACTATTAACGAATGTATACCTAGCTTCGGCTTCCCATCGTAAAAAGAATTGAGTAATTGATTGGACTGTATGTGGAGAGAGAGAGATAGAGAGATTTTCAGGTCCACGGAAAATAATAAGACATTTAGGAAAAACCTTGTTATATTAATTAGTGATTACAATTTGTTATTAAGTACCTCATGATTGAAAATAGTAATAAACTATTTTTAAGAAGAAAAACGTTTTTTATACCGATATTTGTCACATGAACTCTAACTCACATTTTATCACAAACGGATCGATCCAGTCCATCGAACATGGGTTTTTATGCAAAACGAATCCCATCCAATGGTTTTCTTTGCCGAAGCCAGACCACACCCTGGTCTGGGTATCAAAGCAAAACGCCGATCTTTAACTTGTCAGTTGACCCTCTTGCCAGGTGAGCCGCAGCTCGTTGTGTGCTTTTCTTTTCTGCAAATTGAAGGCTTTCGAAGATGCAGAGGATATCACTACCATTGAGGGCGTTTTAAGGACTTTGCATGAAAATGATTCCCAAAGCAAGGAACGAGTGGCTAAGTGGTAATTTCCAATCATCGAGGAGGCATTCGGACCCCGCTTTCATGATTCTTACAAGGTAGGCAGCTGGTGGGTGACTGTCCCCTCTGATATTTAAATCCCGATTTTTTGCTCCTTTGAGGTCCGTTGTTCTCAAAGCTTCTGCTCCCGGACCAGTTGTTCTCCTTAGGGATCTCTATTACTTGTCTATGGGACTCTGATTTCTCGCTGATTTTGACCATTTCTTCGCTTTTCGCCCTGGAAGCAGGCGAGAAGTAGATCGTCCTCTCCATTTCGGTTTCTTCCGGAGCTCCTTAGGCTTGGATCTGAAGTTTTACTAGGAGGATCTTTCGTCCCTTTGTTTTAAGGCATAAATCGGGAGGAGCAGAGTCCAATCGGACGATCTGTGACGTTTCTTTGGTGGATTAACGGTTTGTTTGGGGAGGTCTGGTATAGGAGTGTCAAAGATTTGTAGCTATTCGTCTTCTGAGCAAAATCTGGTGGTTTTCGGGTTGAAGGTCGGCTCTAACGCATTTAAGATGATGTTTTGAAAATCCTATTGCTTTTTCTGTTTGTTTGTCCGTCTTTTGGTGCTTACATGTACTTGCTCTCTCTCTCTCTCTCTGATTATTGGATCTAGCTCTTTTGTGACTTTTTCATCATGGTTGACGTATATTGGATTGTAAGAAGTTTCTTGTATGTGATTTTGTTTGTGTTCATTTGCTGCGACATTCATAACACTTGGGTTTCGAATGGTTCGCTTCCTGAGCATTGTGTCACGATCTTAAGTATCAAACTAATCAGTGGAAAATATATGGCGCACTCGAGTAAATTGATGGAAGTAGTCTCGCTCGCTTACCTTTTCTGTAATTGTAGGAGATACGCCTTCCTTTCATGTATAATAATCTTATCCATTTGGTTAGCGTTAACTTCGAATATTTGGTGCTCAAAGTTTTATATTTTCGTCGTTGCGAAATTGGTTTTTGTACTCTCTCTCATGGTTTCTCTCTATTTTTCTTTTCATCTGGAGAGGACAGGGATCTTGGCGAAGAGTGAAGGCACATCTAGCGACAGGTTTCTTCCCGACGGGAATTGCCTTTGTATTTTCCGCAAACTGGAAGAGCGGTTTTGGCCCATGAAATTTCACAATTGTTTCAACAAGCCCAGATTAAAAGGATGAAGGAATGAGATAGGTTCAGTTTATTGGAAAATTCTGTTTTCATGGTAAATGTACGGATTTGATGGAATTGGTATTGGTGTCTGAGAACCGGTGAATTATTTTCTAGGCCATAGTTCCATCGTAGTTGCTTGAGTTTTCTGTTTATTGTAGATTCAGGTATCTGGTGTGAATCGCTGTGAGAAACTTTCAGATATATAATCTAGAAGGTGTGTGTATATTTGGTTGCACTGGCCGTGGTTCTCTGGAGATTTCAAGCAGCTGGAAACTTTTGGTTTTCAGATGGAGACCCTTGTTCTTTTTGTTCAGGAACGAAGTGTCAGTAAAGTAGCTGCACCGAACCAGACTCCTCTAAATTGCCGAAGTTCTCATTCAGAAACTGGCATTCTTCCTTCTCCCTTCTCGTTCACTAGTAGTTCGTCTCGTCCTGAACATGGAAGATATGATGCAAAAGAATCACCATTCTCTTATCCACCATCCCCTAAAATTGACAGATCCTTCAAGAATAGAAGCACTAAGAATGGCAGGCGCAGCAGTCCAATTCCAATTGAGACTAAGCGCAAGCATGAAGATGACGATCTTTCTTTTGCATTTGGAGTGACTGAGTTCTTCCCTGCTTCACCAAGTTCAGAGCGCTGGGCGGGGCCAACGTACTCTAATTCTCCTCCACCAAGTTCACTGCCAATTCCAAAATTCTCTCTGCGGCAGAAAAGGAGTGCCTCACTTGAGTTGCCGGGACCAGAACCTGAAGTGCCTCAGATACATGCTAAATCCGCTCCCCCATCTCCCTCTAGGGATTCACATTCATCTGCGTCTGGAGTTAGTTTCCTTCTGGATACTGCTTCTGCTACCAAAGATTTGAGGCGCATTCTCCATCTTGATCTTCCTAATGATCAGATCATGAAGTGAAGTCCATTAGCTATGTAAATAGTCCCGTCACAGGATTAGAAACCCTGTTGGTTCTCTGTAGTTTTCGGGATGTATATAGGTTGAAATAACAATCATCTGTACTTGCTTTGTCTGTCACCTTGTTGTGAACCCGTGTTAGGGCGTCTTCTCTCCCCGTTTTAGCCTAAACATTGTCCTAAACCTACCTATGGTAGTTACGACATAGGATAGTTTAAGTTCCTGTTCATTCATTAGTAGTTTAGTAGTCGATATCCCTTGCAGCAGATTACGTAGCTTTTGGTTAGTTCCTAGTTACTGTTAAATTCCTCATGTCTTCCCTCCTGCTCCTTTTCTGTTTCCTCCGTCATATAATCCTTCAAGCAGACCTGTTAAATGGATTTCCTTCTCTTGTTGCTTAACTTCACTGCTTTCCTAGCTTCAACTGATAAAGCTATCTGCCTATGTAGATGGATTTTCCTTCTCTTTCTTCTTTCAGGCTTATCCGCATCTCTTTCATATGCCTTGCTAAGGCGTCTCTGGCAGCATCATTGCTCTTCTTTCCCGCATTTTTGAAAGGGATAGCTGGGAATGATGTCTGCCTGCTTTCACGTGTTCCATCACCATTCTGCCTTCCATCACCGTTCTGCCTCAACTCTTGTTCTTTGCTTTCCCTCCGTAGCTCATTCAGATACCTTCGATTCTAGGTGTAATGGCTCTCGACTCATCTAGTGTCTCAGTTCAGGATTCAGATAGGTTATCAGGGTCTGATGCTGCGAGCAGCCCTTGGTGATTCCACCTTTGGCGGTATTGCAGTTTAAGGTAATTGCTTCATTTTGCTCATTTTCTTTTCTGTTCGTTCTTGTCATTGCTATGCACAGCTGTTATTAACTCGGTTTCGACAAAACAGATTGTTAAAGTGGATGTTAGCAAAGGAGCCGCAATGCTGCATTGCTTGTGGGTAACGCTGGAAAAGCCTAGTGGAACCAGTGGGAGTCTCCTTCATGGAAATGTAGCAGCCCTTGCCTTCGGTCTGTAATTTGGTAGGATGGTTAGTAACAATAGTACATTTATCTGGATATGCAGAATGAGAAAAAAAAATTAGGACCGTTTAATCATGTCATCACTTTGTAGTTTGATGTTATCTTTGAGAAACGCATGTTAGGCTCTTCTTTAAAATAGACTAATGGGGTCATTTGCTTTTGTTGTTGCTGCTTCTTGATTGTTTCGTGACGTTTGAGCATATGAACAAGTGTTATAAGAAAACAGAAACTGAGCAGCATCTGGGTCTTCAATTATCTTATTATTTGTTAAATTTGATGATCTCGTTTAACAAAAAAGAGACGATAAGATAAGAAACTATTTCTGAGATTAGGCTATCAACTAGTACCATATTTGAGCTCACAGAATTGGATATTCCGCACCCAGGTTTTGTATGTGTGACCTAAATTTGAAGGGGTTCGGTTTGATGTGCGTTGACGAGAGATGAAATGACAAATTAGGAGTATATCTATTTTGCGAGTGGATTATTTAGTTGGCACATTTGGTTCGGTGGTTTCATTAAGTAGCAGGTTCACACTTCATCACACTAAATAATAATTTTGGTGTTTGTGAAACCGGTTACTACGACGAATCGGTAACAAGTATGTATATATATAAATTTTTGTTATTATGCAACATATTAAAAATCTTATAATATAACAAAAATAAGTCATTTAAAAATAAAAATATGGATATAAGCAAATGAAAAACAAAAAAAGATAATTACTCAAAATTTGAAAAAAAAAATCTCATAAAAAATGAATGAGCTGACGGCCAGATCAAGGAAACCGAACTGGCTGGTTTGCAGATTCTTGCTGGTTTTCTAATGGGGCTATGAAAGAAGTGAACCAAACCGGGTATGAGTATGCTCCCTTCAACTGGTTTGACCGGCTGATCTGGTTTCACAAGCACCAGTAATCTTTTTTCCATTGTCCTATCCAATATTTTGTATTTTCTTTTTCATTTGAATATATTCTGGCTTCCTGAATCTGGTTCGGAATTTCATGGTACTTTAGAAATTGCTCCCACACCGTCTGTTGGCATTGATTGAGAGAGCAGTTTCATTTAACACGATTTGTTCCTCAAATGGTAGGTCTTCCACACCAATGTTTGCGAAGGTATCATGTCATGCTTACCACTCTGCCTCTCACACCGGACGGATTAGATCTCAGGGTGATAAGGAAAACCATCTAGGTCATACCGATAACTGATGATAAAAGATAGACTGATGCACAATTTGGCTGCTAGAGCTACTCAATGGGGCGTTTGGGCCAATTTCCCTGAATTCGATTTGACTTTATCTTCTTGCACAATTTCAGCTTAGAAAAGGTTCTAGTAGGAAGCCTTTATTTCTTTGAATAATTGATGATAAGATCACTTGGCAAACTGCTTAGCCCGTTTGTGAACCTCCATATGTGCTTCATATTGTTGTTACAACCTTTCTCAACTGTGCACGTACATGTAATGTGCATGATTGGTTTCAATATGACGTGAACACTTCTACCTCTATGCTTGTTTGGATATACTTTGTTATAGGCGCAATGTTAAACACTTACTTTAGTCATCTTCCACTCATCTCTGCTCTCTCTATCACTATGAAGGGAGACAGAAGGGGGAGGGAAAGAGACAAGGAGGAAAGAGAGAGAGAGGAGAGAGGAGAGAGGAGAGAGGCTCGAAGCCGAACTACGACCTCTCCCCATGTTCAAAGGTTATTTTCTAGTTGATAACTTGATCTACTAGTAGTCAAGATAAGCTGTTTGCCCATCAATTTGGAAATGATAGGTACTAGAGAACTGTAACTTGGTGCCGCAGAGCTTCAACAAAATCTTCGAAAGGTGACTAATGAAGTGAGCATCTCAATTCAATGTGAATAGACTTGGGCACTTCGTCTAACCCACTCACGTCCCATTTTGCAAGAAATGCAATGTATCATGTTGGAAAACCTATATACAGTAGCAAAAGGGGTTGTAGGTTTAATTGACCAAGTACAAAATCCATGATATCTTTTCCCATGAAATGGCTAGAGGCTCTTCTCAGCTAAAGTTAGCTCATTCCGTTGTAACTGGTCCGTTTGAAACCTCCTCACCATATACATAACCAACAATGTGTCTCTTGATGGTTGTCCGTAATGTATAATTCTTGTCTCTCCCAAAATGTTAACCAAGGGTTCCTCCAGTTGGGGTGGGAAAATAGCCCATGGAACTGTACCGTGGGACAAGCTATGTAAAATTGTAGGCCCTGAGCTCCAAAGTGGGTTGTAGCGTCTTGGTGTGATCTTTTCAAGTTTTGGCTGGGGGCAGACACCCACATCTCCCACTGGCTTTCTGCATGCAATTCGTCGACTACTAACATGGACAAGGAACCGTTCAGTAGGAAAGAACCGACTTCGAAAGTTTTCATTGGTCGTGATAAAGGCTATCATTGTCTACCCATGAGTTCATCCACTACCTTGGAGAATCATAGATCCACTTGATAATTGTTCGGGCATCAAAGTGAAATCTGGAGCCTCATAAAAGGAGGTATTAAGCAAGGTGTGTTTTCCTACCAACTCAAAACTGAACCTCTCCAACTATGCCACTTTTCATGCATACCAGAGCTTAACTTCCTTCAACTCTTCCAAAACCGCAATGCTTCATGATCAGAGCAAGGAATTGCGAGTGCTTTGTCAAGGACTCACAAAGCCCTCGTATTGGTGATTTGATTTCCAGCTAATCGAAGATAGCGTTGGTTTTACTTGTAGTCCTAAAATGTTTGAAATAGATGCTAGAATTCACCATCCCTTGGTTTCTTGTGCAACACATGGTTTATATTGAGAAGGATTTGAGTTAAGTTGGCTCTTGATGGCTGAACGCTCTTTCTTCGTGCTAGGCCTTTTTCATTTCTATTAGGACACACTACAAATTCTCTTGAGATCTGGAAGGCCATTTTGTAAGCTTCTTTCAATAAATGTTGAGTAGAAACTGACAATACAAATGTTGAATATGATGCTATTTAAAAGCCTCACGGTGAAGCCGGTCATTATCGTGGTCAGTGTAAACATGAGTCGTCGACATCTTGTAGAACTCCTTTCCAGGAGGTGGCAGATCAGGTCAAAGAGTCAGGTGCGGCTGGGTCACTCTGGGTCTGGCTGCATGGATCAGTCGGGCCAACCAGAGTCACTAAGTTACTTGGCCAGCCAGAGTAATGTTCCAATCCATTTACATATGTAGGAAATTAATTTTTCTTTCTTAATAAATACATGTGTAGGAATACTGCTGATACCTCTCACGAGCAAAAATCCAACTACTTGCAATTTAGGTACTTCGCAAGCCACAGTGATACTCCGATTTACATACCTAGGGATATTGATGGAACACTTGAAAAGGATGGATCGTTTCCTGGTCCCGCAAGTTCCCCGCGTTAACCATACCAGGGTATATTTCCAAGCACGGTGAAGGGGAGAGAGGATGATCTTGTGGGTGCTCGAGTTGCAGCGCGCGTGCAACCAGATCCTGCTCACCTCTTGCACTGCTCACTCACACTCCCTTATACTAAAGGTCTTGCCATTTTGGTTTTGTATAGTCCTTGATGATCAAGCCTTTTCCATCAATAATTTCCTTAGATTGAAAAGTATTGGAGGCTGCCTAGGATTCAAACTTTTCATCTCATGATGTATACAGATTTATCATACCATATGATACTAAAATTTTGGCAAGTTCAACCATTTTCAGGCTGCTTCTTTTTCTATTTGCTTCTGCATTCACATTCTCATGCCACTCAGCTATATAAGTGAGCTATCCTTCATGATGTTCAACCCTTGTATATGTCATGTATACATTACATATATAGCTATATATTACATAAGTATGATTAACATATGTGGATATTATACAAAATCATATGCTCTCTCATTACACACATATGCATATTTCATGTAAACACAACACACACACATATATATAAAGTAAACGTGTACATATTTTATGATACTGCATATATATACACCTAGTGTTATATATAATAAATATATATAAGACCTACATTATGTAAATATATATAGCTTATATATAGAATATATAGGTTAGTTATCATGTTATTACATATAAATATATTTATATATTACATTTTTATACATGTATATGTATATATAGCATATATGTAATATGTATGCATGGCTTTCCGTTTTGTTTTCTTTTACAATGGTAAACTCTTCCAAATAAAACAAATGGATGTTGCAATTTTTTTTCGTTTTCTTTTCTTTTCTATATTTTCTTGGACCAACAACCTCATATTTGATTTGATTTATTATAAAGCAGACCTAGACCCTCTATCCTATAATCCAAGATTTATAGGATCATTTCATTTGTTTGAAAGTTTAAAACCAACTTTATTAGCTAAAACATAATTTTCTTGAGAAAAATTTTGGGTGTTTACATGTACATATGTTTTAACAATGGACTTACACCTTTATTAAATATTTATCAATTAAGCTTTTTAGGGGTACTTATCACAAAGTCAATGTAATTAAAGTTACATGAGCTTAACTGGGCCCAACAACCACTAATTATATCATTAAGTACAATAATCTCTCACCAAGTCCAAAGTATAAAGTGCTCTTCTGAATAAGCCATCTTATTATGCTTCAGGTATATATCTTCCAATTTGAACTATTACTTGAGTTATCCAATACTCTTATAGGAACTAGGTAAAATACGTGTTGAACATGAAACTTTATGTAAAAATGTCTTTTAGTAACAATACAAGAAAGGATTTATAAATCATCTTTAGGGTTGATATATTAAAGACCATGCATTCATATCCTATATCATGATTGATTTCAGAGAATAATTCAATTCCCACAATCTCACAATATCAATTACTTAATTGAGTATCTCAAATGATATTATGCTAGCATCCTGTCGTAAGACTTAATCTGATTCAAAAAATAATCACTTATTAACTTGCAATCATGACACTTTCAAGTTTATAGAGGACATGTATATATATACTAAAAGTATCACATTTAATTTAGTGTCATTCAATTCACCCAACAACTTTTCATTATCACATTGAACCTATTTCATGCGATCTTGCCACTACTTATAAATAACTCATGGGTTTCAATCCATCTCCAATCTCGATTTCTCAACTAGGGCTAATCTTAGTTCCTTAGACAAATGATTGATTGTATTATCTTTGAATCCAATAAAGTCTACAACCATAACCTCAATAGATATAAGTCTCCTTATAGACTTAAGTCTTGACTTGAGTGCATCTTTTTGTTTTTTGTTATATTTGAAACTTTTGATTTTAGCAATGATAGTCATGCTATCATACAATATATTGAAATTGCAAGAAACTATTTTTTTACCATAGGTAAGCTAGACATAAAGCCCTTAAGTCATTCTATTTTCATTCCAATTTCATCCAAACCATATAATTTTGCCTCAAAGGTAGATTGAGACAGAATAATCTGTTTCTTAGACTTTTAAGTAACAACTCTACCTCCCAAGAAAATATCTAAGGACCCCATTACCCCAAAAATCCTGGTAATTCAACTTGCATTACTATATCCTTCAAAAATAAAATGATATTTCCTATAATATAGCTCAAGAAAAACAATTTCCTTTAAATACTGAAGTACTCTTTGTTTAGAAGCTATCAATGAGTTTTATTTGGACAACTAGTGTATCTACTCAACTTACATATAACAAAAACTTTAAACTTTTAATAATCAAATAATATCTTAATTGAGACATATGAATACCACTCACATTCTTATATAAAGCTTTTGATGTATCATTTGGGGTCCTTACCAGTCTATATGATATATACTCAAATCTCTCTATAATTTTCTATATGAAATTCAAAGATTACTATATAGTCAATATACCTTATGATTTTAAGTGCTAAAATCACATGAACATAGCACTCATGTCTTTCATTTCAAATTTGCTATAAAAGAACTCTTTAGTCTCATTGACAACTATCATATAGAACCAAACAAAAGAGTATCATTTATATATAAATATAAAATGATAAATGCATCATTGATGGTTTTACGGTAAACATACACACTATCAAATTCATTAGTAATAAAGTCAAAAAAAAATATAACATGATCAAAAATTTTATGCCACTGTTTAGGAGCTTTTTTTAAACTATATAAGGATTTAATAAGTTTACACACATTGGATTCATTTTCACGAGCCACGAAAACCTCTAGCTATTCCATATAAATTTTCTTATAGAAATAACATGTATGAAAGTGATCTTCACATCCAATGCTATGAGCACTTAAATTATGGTTATATGAGAAATAAGAGAATATGTATCAAAATAATTTATTCTTTCTTTTTATGTGTATCCCTTAGCAACTAACTTAGTCTTGCACCTTTTAATTGTTTTATCTATATGTAGTTTCTTCTTAAAGATTCATTTGCCCCCAACTATTGAAACTAAGAGACAAATTGACCAACTCTCAAGTTTTATTCAAGAGAATTGATTGAATTTTATCATAACAATTTTTTCAAAAAAACTTAATCTCAGGTAAGGTCATAGCTTGCTAGAAGGTAATATGATCATCCTCAATATTGAAAGTGATGAATTCACTTCCGAAACTTTTTGATATCCTAGCTCATTTTCTCCTCCTTAATTCAGTCATTTCCTAAGATTCTTTTGATATAGAAATAATGCATTCAATATTATCCTCTTATTTGTCATCATTTTTGCTTGATCATGAATAGAACCAATAGCAAGTGTAGGATCTAGTGAATAAATATTTTGAGGTATACTACTCTTCATAGGAAACATATTTTCAAAGAATGTTGCATTATAAAGTTCTACTAATGTATCAATATATATACCAATTATATCATATCTAATGACTAAGAATATGTACGTGTAATTAGTCTACACATAACCCAAGAATGACACCAATTGTTTTTTATCCCAATTTCTATCTCTTGTGTTCTAAAATAAGTACTTTGCAAGACACCTTATATTTTGATATATTTTAGACTCGTCTTTTGATCCCTCTAGAGATTAAAATGACTACTTTTCTTGTGTTTAAGTGGAACTTTCTATAGAATATGACAAACAATATTCAAAGCTTCCCCACATGTACGTAGGTAATCTTGAACTCTTCAATAATACATTAACTACATCTGACATGATTCTATTTTTTGTTATGCTATCCCCTAAGATTGTGGTGAATAAGACGTAGTTACCTCATTTATAATTTCAACATTTTGATAATATTCTTAGAAGAAGTTTGAGGTATACTCTCCTTTCCTATTAGACCTTAACCTTTTATAATTTCAACATTATAAGTTTAATTTTCTTTTTTTAAGCTTTATCTTTACTTTAATATTTACTACAATCATCAATAAATATAATAAAATATTATTTATTGTCTCTAATTGTCATCCCATTGAACTTACAAGCATCAGTACATACCAAATCTAAAATTTCAAATTTTTGATCAACCATATGAAAGTGTTTACTAGGTTGCTTCATTGGCACACATATATTATATTTGTGTTTTCTATCTATGGCAGGTTTATGAATCATATTTAAATTCACCACTCTTTTCATGAATTCAAAATTTATATGTTGCAACCATACAGTAGATGATTTAATATTCAAAGCAATATAATACAAACATGTTTAACATGAATTTCAAATAGGTCCTTAACATCACAAAAATAACTCTTTCTAAAGAAGCAACCAACACTTAGTCATGCAATCATGACTATTACACTGGCAATCTAATCTCAATCCCTTCCTAACTAAAACTATGCTACTCAAATATTCCAATGAATCCTATGGATATGTGAAAAGTCAGACCATTTTTTGAAAGAAACTTCAAATACACACTACCCTCACTTTTGACCTCAATAGTCGAATGATCCTCCAAAGTCACAATTTTATCACATATAACCTAGTAAAAAACAAGCAAAGACCGATCAGCACAAACATTCATATTTGCCATAGTATTCAAAATCCAATAATATGGCTCATCAATAGATAGTAGTTTGGGTTTAAGAGATAGATATCCATTGTTGATCGTAGATACGATGGTCATCATATCAACCATTACTTCCTCATCTGTTGTAGGGTTTTTGGCTTTCTTGGAGGAACACTCCTTAGGTGAATGTCCAACCTGACCACAAGTCCAACAAAGTTTGTTTTGGGGTTTCTTCTAGATCTTGACTTTTGGTTTAAATTATGCCTTTTGCTTTCCCTTAAGATCAACTTTGATATCTTTCTAGTTATTAGCTTCACTTAAGATTGTTGGCAACATGCATAATCTATTTTTGACTCTTGTAGTCTTCTTCTATCGCTACATCTATATTGAGATCATCCAAAGTCATATTTTTTTGTTTGTGTTTGAGATCTAGACTGAAGTCCTCCCTAAACCTAGGGAACTTCTCAATAATAGATATAATAATAAACTTATCAGGAAGTTTTATATCCGCTTCCAAAATATCATGACACAAAAATATAAACAAATGTGCTTGCTTAGTTATAGATCCACCCTCTATCATCTAATATTTCAAAATTTTGGTCACAAAATATAAAACATTCAACAATATTGACAAAATATAATAACAACACAATGTATCCTCCTTCTACTCAATGATTTTATCCAAACCCTTAGGGTCATAAATATTAGGTTAGAGACAATCCAACTCAATAAATGCATGAAATCCTAACACAGTCAATCAAATCTTTATACATTGTTGCCATCATTGGGAGTGAGGCCCAACGAATTTTTCCAATAAGGTCATATAAACCTTAGGTCATAAAGAAACTGATGATGACATGTTAACTATGGTTGATTTCTATAATAATGTTGGAATTTACCATAGGGTTACATGTATAAGCAAGTAATATGCACCGAACATTAACATGTTCATATAAACCAAAACTATAGACCTACAGAATGCTATAAGCAAACAATGCAGGAGGACCAACAAACAAAATAAGATTAATCTCTTATTTAATCAAGTCCCACTTACAGATTTATGTTAGAGAAATCAACACCCTACTATCAAGGCATACACAAGTATTGTCGTCTTTCTCTTAGGATAAAACAATTATGTGGATAAGAGTCCATACCTCAACTCAAGCCGCCTTCAACAATGCCTCAATCACATGACCATTCATAAAGCGAAAGTTACAACAAAAGGGTCATCACAAGAGAGTAAAGGAAGAAAGAGAGAGGATGCAACTTTTCACCAATCATAGATTAGGAGTCTTAATCCAAGGTTTATAATAAAGCAACCGACAAGCTTCCTTGGATCCGTTCCTCGAAAAATGAGTCGCACCTCCTTGGATAAGTGACTAATCCTATTTGATTGCCTCTACACTTTTTCATGAGAGGGTCATTTGACTGTTAAGTCAAAACTTTTTCTTGAAAAAGAATACAAAAGATAATTCCCAAACCAAATCCAATTGCATGTGCATGCACTTGTATGGTCTTTCATACCCTATCCAAGCCCTTTGAACTTATATCCAAGAGCTATTATATATATATATATATATATATATATATATATATATATATATATATATTTACAGAAGGAATGTGAGACTCTTCCCCAAACAATATGGGAATAAAGAACATCCAATAGCATTCACATTCACAAGTCCCTTATACATGGGACTTTAACACTTTTGACTTTTACCTTTGTTAAAGATTTATCAATTAAGTTTTTTAGGTGTACTTATCATGAAATAAATGTAATTAAAGTTACATGGGCTTAACTGGGTCCAAAAACCTTTGATTACACCATTAAGTCCAACAGGTTAGGGTCATGAGAGATTTGTTTGGATGGAAACATGAACATCAATTTGATGGAACATCCAGGTTTTCGTGGGTTGTGACCGATAAGGAACTTAATTTCCATCATTTTGCAATTCAAAATAAATAGTATATGATACTTTTCTATAGGCACACACATAAGCACATGCGCTCACACGTGAACGCTCTACGATAGTCTTAATAAGTTTAAATTGGAGTTCAGAGACCCCCAATAGTGATAAATACGAATCCAGAAACATTTACACAGGTTAACCTCAGAATGTGAGGGCTGAGATTCTGAGATCCACTTAATTACAGGGTAAAGCTCTCCCACCACTGGTTTGCTTCATTCACAAGACTCAAACTCGAGACAACTTTGGATGAAAATATTACATGTTCTTGACAGACTTCTGGTCCTTCTGTTTTTTGGTTACAGGGAGTTAAAGCCAGGTATATATGCATTACCCTGATATCGAACTCATGACTTATTAGGTAGATCCCTAGCCAAGTGAGCTATGGCTCTTAATGCCGACTTGTGATCCATTCGATGAGAGAACTGGTGGATTGGCATGAAGTGCAAGCTAGCGGGTAATTTTAATGGATCTATCTAATAACTTGGCCTATATCATTGTACTAGGGCAGTTGAAAATTAGAACAAACTAACAATTAGGCAATTAGTTCTGTGAACGGGCTTCTAAAACAAAGCAAGTTGGCCGTTTACCCTTCAGTTTAGATATTTTGGAGAATATCATAAAGCAAATGCAGCAGCGAGTTTATGATAATGCATGCATAGGTAACTAACCTTGCACTTTGGGGATCCCGGCCCATTCTACATCTTGTTAAGGCGACAGCCATAATTATGTTTATGGACCAAACTCGTTAGGGAGAACGCTACATTTCGAGCTCAAGTTATGTTTTGAACAACTGAGGTCGGTTTGGTAGGCTCGTTTGAGCTCTCCCAAGCAAGATTCACTCGATTAAGCTCAGTTCTCGCTCGAGCTTAGTGTGCTTGAACCCGGTTGTGCTCAAATGAGCTCGTGAATCATCTTGAACTTGAAAGTTCTAACCTCGAAGCTCGATGTGGGTCACCGCAAACACATGCAACTTTTAAAGTATTATGAGTTCTATGTCTATATTATAAAACTCAATTACGCTTTCGAGCTGCTCGAGACAAGTTCCGATGAGCTTGACCTTTGCTCAAAAGGAACTCTGAGTTGGGGTCAAGCTCGAAAAGGTTGAGCGGAGTTCGAGTGTTTCTTGAGTCAAGGTCAAGTAGCTCACGATCAGCTCAGCTAATTCGTAACCCTAGTGAAATCCTAGCAAAACCGAGTATAGGATAATTGCGTTCTTGGATAATTATGTTTATTTGGAATGGCAGATTTCAACACTGAAGCAGCTTATCAGCTCGAAAAGACTCAAGTTTGGAGGCGATTTCAGAGCGACCCAGTTATTAAATCAGACCCGTATTTTGGTTACAGAACTTGAAATTGGTGTTGGAGTTGTCCAATTTTCAAACCTAAATTTGTACAGAACACGTTCGGTTAGGTGTGTTCATGTTCATGTGTGTGTGTGCGTGTGTGTATGTGTGTGTGTGTGTGAGAGAGAGAGAGAGAGACGTTTCTTTCCCTTTAGTGTGCGGAACCATATTTGAGGTAAGCAGGGAATTTCTTTAATATTTTTCTCTGATGTGAGATTGGAGCTTCCAACAAGAGACAACAAAAAAGGCTTTTCAGTTTATCAGGCATTGCTTTTCTACGGTGGTTGTGATGTTGGATGGTCTTCCACCAATCAAAAACAAAAAGTTTCATTTTCCAAGGAATCGCTTTCCTACACTTCTGTCATGTAGGATTTGTGCTTCCAACCAACAAGCAAAAGTATTTACATTTTCCTTAAGAATTATTTTCTATAGCATAAGGGGTGATGCAGAATTCAAGTTCCCCACCTACCAGCAATAACAGTTTCATAATTAATTGTTTTTGCTATGACAGTGGGAGCAGATACCTGCACAGTGCATCAGTTTATGTTTTTACAAGAAATTTAATAAATTAATTTGTTTCTTTTCATAATTAATCTGGCAAAGCTTTAGGTCACCTAAAAGCTGGCCATACCTTCATTCACAATAACTATATTCCATCAACTACACGGTAACGACAAGATTTTCGTAATTAATATAGTAACAATAACAAATACAGTACGGTTAAAGCCAACAGCGTTTGCTCAGTTTAACAAGCAAAAAGCTAATTGCAGTTTCTACATAAACCAGCATGCTAATTAATGAAGTTTCCTGTCTATTTAATGGAAACAGACAGTGATGATGATCAATAATCTAGCATCCTGTTGCGCATATTGCGTTTGGGAAGCGCACAGTACAATGAACAACCCTCTCGAATCCCAACTCATGTATACACATCCCTTTTATATGCTGTCCAAATTAACCCTCTACAACCAACACGAACCTTCAGCGTTCGTGTTCAAGCCAGATCGTTGGTAGGCCGCACAATCCACGACCTGTAGTTCGTGAATATGGGAAATTAATTTTGAGCTTGTCATTAAAAACCTCGGGAGTGGGTCACTAATAGGCGGCATTTCCGTGATGTTAGATGGATCTCGCCTGACTTTGATTGGATCGAACTGAATTGGGACAACACTTCTTGGGGAGTGTGAGTATCACAGGCTGGGGAGGATTTTTTTGTAATCGTTTGGGCTTTTGGCAATTTGGTTTTCAGGAAATATAGGATGCTACAACTCATTTCGGGCAGAGGCTTGGGGTGTACACTATGGGCTTCTTCGATGGGATTATGGTTTTTGGTATACTTATGCTGGAACTAGACTCGGGAAGTCTCGTTAACATTTTGAGTGAGATGTGGAATGGTGGATCTTGCTCGGATACCTCCTATTGCGAATTCAAGCCTTGCTTCGACGTCCATGGGGGATTCCGTTACAGTACACCTACCGGGAAGCCAACCAGTGTGCGGGTCAGCTGGCGACTGCAGGGGCCCAAAAATTATAGCAGTTGTGTATTTAGAGGGGTACACCTACCTGTCCTCAACATTAGACCCTTACGGATTGCATGAGCATGTGGTTCCAAGTAATGTAAAAAAACCAGGTATAAAGATGATATAAATACTTTAAAATAATATAGAGAGTGAGGGTGAGGAATTCTTTGATATATGAGGATTACTACCTAGCTTTAAAGGTCACATGGCTTATAAAATCTAGTAAAAACATGTAATTTCTAGTTTTAGTGAAATTATACATTCAATATTAATATTCATTATTCTAACTAATTATATAAATGTAAATATACAGACAATATAAAAGGTGGTAATAACCTATACAAAGTACGTTATTGGCAGGGCATGATTAGTAAAGAGAATGGATGTGAGGCCCGATAATTAATTTTAGATTGCAAATAAGAGTGGGTTGATTGAGTATGAAGGTTTGTTATATGAAGTTATATACTATGCTATGTTAATTGCTTTTATCCGTTATTGACAACCATATACAAACAACTTTTACATGCCATGGGGTGAGATAACTATCACTTCATGACGTCTACGAGATACTTAGTTTTTTAATGGAGAGACATCTTATTGTCTTCATAAAAGAGATGATGGTTAAAAGTAAGAAAGACATTTTGAGTGATATGTTGGGATGAGCATTGATGAAGTAGTGCTAGAGATTAAGTTTGATGCATTAAGTTTAAGGTGCTCTGAAATAATTTTTCAAGAAAAAAGAGTTAGTAATGAGAATAAGATGTTATTTATTGTATCAGCTAAATTATACATTATATCCGGATAAGTCTAGAGACAAAGTGTCAATAATGATCATGCATTTATTGGTATATGATATTTAAAAGGTTGATAATTATGCTTGGAGTGCAACGACATTAGCCTACTTATACAAACAATTAAAAAAGATATACCAGATAAAAACATTACAACTTAGTAGACATACTTCTTTGCTTAAGGTAATAATTTATATTATTATTGTTTACTACAATGGGAAATGTTTTTCACAGATAATCTCCTATTGATCAGTTTGCTAAGTACAATAATGACGGTAGAGTAAGTATTTTATGAAGCTGTAATTACATTTTTATTTTATATTAAACACAATCTTTGATGTTATACATTCTTATCTTTATTTTATACAATGAAGATTTATTGACAACTATATAGTTTTACAAAATACTTTGTTTAAGTTGTCCATATACCACATATACATTCGATGTATAGATATTGTGGAACCATATATGCCAAATCGTGTAATTCGAAAATTCGGTTGTCATCAATGTATCTCAGTTGCATCAATAAGGTTCTTCATTACAAATAAACCTGTAAAGCCCAATTCATATGAAATATAGTATGATCCACATGACGCTATTTGAGAGGCACAATGCTCACATTGTTTTGAGTTTGACTACTTTGACATCCTAGTAGTGTATCATCATGAGTATAACAAGTTGTACATGAAGTGGTATATTACTCAGACATATCAATTTATTTTAAGAGATTCTATCAATCAGTTGTGTCCAAATCATCTAGACAATACGCTACATCATTCTTTATGCATGTAAATAAATAATTATATATATTAGAATGATTTTAACTTTGTTTTGATTTTATTATAATACTTTTTTTATAATTACTTTCTTATACCAGCATCTTACTACAATACATGATACACTAACACCAACTTTAGCACACTCATAATGCATATCACGATCATTGTTGAGTAACTTTGTGTTGTTGGAGCTGTTAAAGACATAAAAACAATACCACCAAGGAGCACATCGGTTGACTATATTTGGAGAATGACGGTGAGGATGCGTGAGTTTTGTGTTATAGATGATCTATGCATTGGGACAAACCAATCTATATGGAGTTTAATCTTGTATCTGGGATATTTTTATATTATTCATTATACGTATATGTAAATGATGTTTGTAATAAATAAAATTTTAGTTCATCACTCTTTAGCCTCAATATACATAATTGTTATAAAATAATACTTGTATTTTAATTATAAATTAACTTTATATATAAACTATGAATAACATTTAATCGCCATCCTCAATATAATATACAATATCATCTCTTGGTCCTCTCATTTGTATATAAATTTTGATATATTCATGAAATAATTGATTTCAATTCTTAATGCCTTCACATCATTATCGTTGCCAAGATAGAAAGATAGGAGGCATAGGAGAGACATCGGCCATGTGAATCTGTAAAATAATAAGAGTATAAGAGAGGATTAATCATAAATTAGATAAAATGAATACCTAAATAATATAATCATATTTAAAGATATTGTGATTATCATTGAAAAATACCATGCAATATGATAATAGTATATATATACCACACATCCCTCACAATGAACCGCTTATTATCTGACACTAGTGGTAGAAATATTATCAACTTTATCATAAAGAAGAGTATTAATACTACATTTTATCGGGTAGCAATGACCGAACCCATACCACTTCCTTCAAGCACTTTCTATGAGTTTTATACCAACACTATTGCCTCTATCTTAAAAAGTATATCAATGATTCGATACACGTAATTTTTATCTCTAATAATATTCACTCAAGCATTTATAAAGATGCTCATAAAGTGTGATATCACTGTCTTATATGTCAATTCAAAGTCTAGTTGCCTTAAAATGCTATTCTCAAAGGAAAACCCAATACAAGAATTAGAGAAGTCAATATTTAAAAGATGATCACAACTCTCTAAAGAGAAATGACCCACTCAAAGAGAAGCCTCATGCTCTCGATCACATGTACATCTACGTCTACGCCTTCCTATAAGATAAGCATTCCTCTCGGCATGCTCTTAAGCTAATAAATCCTTCTTTGTATATATGTTATATGGTTTTTCTTTAACATAATGAATGAGTGATTCATGTAGGGTGATTTATTTAAGACTCTGGTTCTCCTCTAAAATCTTAACAAATTTGTCTCGATGTGAATAATTTTTTAGTTTCTTTCAAACAATCTTTTAATCATAGATGTTCTTGCATCCTTTCTTTCCTTTAAATCATTAATATATAACACATAACACACATGTCTCTTTTGATTGAGATGCGGTCCAATGTCATCTCACCTTAGGAGAGACGCACTTAATTGCATCTCTCTTTCAGGGAGAGACACGAAATAAGATGCACCTATCCTTCAATTCGAATAAAAAATCCGATGAGTGAATCTTTCAACCCAAAATCATGAAATGTCAACTAAAAAAAAAATATAAGCCTACAAAAGTATGAAGATATCACTAAGAACCAATCTCTCAAAACTTAAAAATATTTAAAAATGATTGAATCAACCTTCTTTTTCTTTTTATTTTTTGTTACTCCATAAATCTCCAATAAAGTTAGTAAGATAATAAGTGTATTTCTTGACTACGAAGAAAGTAATAATAGCTTTAAACGAATGAAATATTGATCGCCATAGTAAAAAAAAAGAATATCGAAATTAAGTGTGGAGAAGAGAAAAATTGCCCCAAGAGTATTTTTGATATTTTTAAATTCAGGGTATAGCATCTTGCTGCATCAGGTTTTGCCAAATCTTCAAAATTTGTTTTCAGCATAAGTTTCTTAGATAGTTGAAACACATGCATATATAATATATACTCTTGTCCTCAAGCCCGCCCGTAGGTAATTAAGCTTTTGTATGTTTTATATTTCAAGCTCACAGAAATTGACTTTATTATGTGCTTCCCAATTTCTGATTTCCAGCAATTTGCACTGGCATTTGTTTTTTATCTGATCGCATTTCAATAATATGCGATTCATACGCAGATAACATTTCAATAGGTTTCAACAGATCAAAATTCCCAGATGATTCATACGCATCTCCTGTATCTATGCTTTGAAGTCCTCTTCTGCGGCACATAAAGCGTTGGCATGGAGAATTCGAAGTCGGGGCACAATGAACGCAGAAATCAAGAAGGACGAAGATTGAAAAGACACCAACTCCGCAAAGCCGAAGTTGGAAGACTTTTTGCATTGGACTCTCGATGTAAAGAATTTACATGCACATTGTGTGAGGCTGTGAAGAATCCAAACATTGCTTTCGAAACTGATCAAGTGGTCCTACGATTTCTAACAAAAAAAACTGCGGATCCCCATCATAATACCGCTTCAAAGATCTCATCACCAGTCGTGCGGGCTCTCGAATGATTTGGATGCGAGTTTCCCCAATTCCTCATCCAAAAGAATCTCTTGGTATCAACACTCGCTGCTGCAAAATGGGTTCGCTACCCTGCAAAATTGAACACTAATATGTTTTTACTTTCGACCTCTTATCAACTAGAGGAAGGTGATCCCAATCAATACGAGATTGAAAACTCACAATGGCAGTTCTGATACACTGCTTTAATCATGTAAACCACACTGCTAAATGAGGAAGAACGCAAATTCGAAAAGTCCTCTTTAACAAATTGGGCTAACTAACCACGGATAACAAAATCCGAACACTTGAATAACGAATCAAAGTGCGATTTTGAATCAAACCTGAATACGAATATATCATCCTTCTCCCCAAACTGTTTCTTACACGCGCAGCAGAAAGTGGAGAAATTATCCATAAGGTGAATTCTCGAGCTACCGGCTGGGATAATCCTCGGATTTGGACCATGAATGATCACCAAATATATGGATAATCCTCGGATTCGGACCATGAGTGATCACACGAGTGTAATCCTCAGAAAGTTCCATATCTCTCGGAGTCAAGGGCCAAAAAGCTGTGCTGGACGAATCCGGCGGTCGAGAATTTGAAGGGTCCGGAGTCGAAACAGGAGTTGTAAGGGCAGGGGAATCTGTTCGGTAAGGAATCTTGATTTTCAGCTGCGAACCAAACAGGATCATCTTGTTTTCAGGCTTTGAAAACCCATTTTCTGCTGCTTCTCCTTGATCCAGTGCATCAACAAGGCCAAGCCCAACACGAGTTTGGTGCTTAAATTTATTTGCTGATTCAGGTGACTGAGATTTCCTATCAGATAGAAAATAGTTGCCAAAACCAGAGAATGGCTTGCTATCAAGAACGGAAGTGGGGCTCAGTATGCAGTCATTCTCGTTAAAAGCCTTTGTGCTAAAGCCTATGAAGAACCACGGTGAGCTGAACAATGGCGACATGGGTGTCCCGTATTTCCTATCTATGGGTGATGGATCACACTGCACATAGTCCAACAATACGTTAATCGCAACGCCTCTAGATCCCTACCTTAACGTCTCTCTCTCTTTCTCAAAATCACACAAAAAAGGATACGTAGTCAGGCTGTCACTGAGAAGTTATCGATACTTTCTTGAAGAAATAAAATGGCAAGAAATCATCGAACCAACAAACACCAAGTTTAGAGAGACACCATGGAAACTCATTGTATATGGTGACCGCCTTAGTTGTTTCGTCACAGAATCTGTCTCAAAACACAAAAGAAAATGTAGTTTTAGAGGGAAGGAGGGATTTTTTAGAATGGCCACAAAGAGATCCAAATAGGTGGTATTGGTTGCTGTAATAGAACATCATTTTAGAGAGAGCAACGAGTGGATTCCTCATGAGGGGCAGACCAACCTGAATTATTTGCAGACGTGAGGAAAGAGGTGCGAGACTCAGGTAATTGGAGGTTTCGGTAAAACCGCCATTAGATAAAATGGATGAGCTCCTCGGGCTTATATAGTCGAGGAGCATGGAGCTTTTCTCTATTTCTTGTTTGAATTGATTGATTTTACTGTGAAAGAGAGAGGTACGTGACTCTCACCGTACGGATAAAAGGTGAAAACTCCAGACATACCAACAGTGGTTAAACGGCACCGACGTTGCGCGATCTCCCAGATTTACAAAATTACTCTCAAGTACTTGTTCGCGGACCTAAAGCCCTATTTGTGGAATTCGCCAACCTTGTACGTTTCCGTCGCCACCTGCACAACACATTCTGGAGCTTATGGTCATTACGAATTCAAGAGCCAAAGTCGTCCTTCGTTTGGTCAAACAAGCGAAATAAGATGTTCCCCCGTCCACCTCCGGTGGGACTCACCCGCGTACGTACGGGTCCAGACTGTCTGCTCGTGTGCGATGTTAGCGGGCTATCATCTGGTGGCTCGCTTTATCAGGGACCCACCTTTCCTGCGTTGGCCAGGCACACCCCAACCCTTTTTTCCTCTTTTTTGGATGCGGACAGGCCTACCCTCTGCCTTATCGGATGGCGAAGTGGGTTGCGTTTCTCGGGTTCATGATGGATCTGGATCCCACTAGCATCGTATTCTTTCACCGGATCAAAGCCGAAGAGCGAATTTCAAAATCATTAGTTCACTCATGTGATTGATAATTGTTGACGTTAACAAAACACGTAACAGGACACAAGTCTCTCGAGGGGGGTGAGACTTGTGGACCCATTACTTCGAGTCGATATGGATTACCAGATCAGTATGCACATCCTAATAAGTATGGCGGCTAAAGATGGTATTAAAGCAAAAGTGAAGGAGTTAATGAGAACAAATCAATCAAACAATTGTTGTTTTTTTGTCTTTACCTTTTTGTACGAGTAATAATAACACGTATTTTCTTCAACATCTTATTCTAAACACTATTTTTTTTAAATATATTTTTAAAAATTATTTTAAAAGACTAATTTCAAAACACATGAGGTGAGATCTTGAGCCATTGTTTTTATATAAATTAGAGCTCCCATGAAGAAGAAATGAAATATTTTTAAACAAAGAAATTTTGAAGGCAAAAAGAGACTATTTATTTAAAATCTTATTATATATTTATGTACATGACACTCAATTAAGCTTAAGTCTTATTTGAACCTATCCTAGGTGACCCAAGCCTATCAAACCTATATTTGTTCTAATCGACTCATGCTATAATTCTCAAAATTCATTTCGAGTCAAATTACTAAGTCAAACATTATATTAAAAAATCAATTTTGAGCCAAACCAAGACTACCTTAGCTAAGGCTCACCAGTTTTCATTGGAATCAACTCCACATCAAGTCATAATGAGTTGTTCTATTTTGATGCTTTAAGGCCAACAATTATCAAGCTTTATCAAGGTTTCAAGTCAAGACAACCACTCAAATTGGAATCGAGCCACCCAAAGAAGCCATCCAAGTTATGTGAAGCCTAAAGCCAAGCCGAGCTACTCAAGAAGCCTCCAACCCACGTGAGAGTTAACCAATCTAGCCATGATATCAAGCTAAACTAGAAGTCACTTAGCCAAATAAAAAAATAAAAAAGGAAACTATTTTAAAGCTCAAAATTCCTATCTTTTAGGATTTTTAGATTTTTTGTATGGATTAAAATATGGTTGTTTAGTATCTCTAAAGGGGTCGGACTTAATAGGATAACTATGCTTGATGGGATCCTAGAATTGAAACTAGAAACTCATGTACAGTTTAAGGGGTGAGATGCTCACTAATATCTACTGATGTCTAAAATACAGAAAATAAAATTGACATTGCTAGAAACTGATTTTAAGATCTAAGGATTAAAATCTAATATGCGCGATCTGATGCAAAACCTAAGAACTTGGTGTTTGGTATGGCTAAGAGGGAAGGATGCATGGAAGCTAATGTAGCTATGCTGTGATGGATACTACTTGATAATATTATATCGGAAACATAGGTGCAGTATATAAAGATTGGTTTGTGCTAAAAAACAGAAAATAGGAAATATAAAAGTGGATCTATAGCACTAAGGGTTAAAAAAAAAGGTTGAAATAAAGTAAGATGGAGGACGGTGACACTATCTAATAATTATCCAAGTTAGGTTAGGACCAGGAAATTGTAGGGCGGGGTGACCTATACCTATGATGAAAGGGATTAATGTGCAAGGGTGAGTGAAACCTAAGTTATGGAAGAGGTGTATTAAAGAAACCGTACGATTTTCTAAGGGAGGTTGAGGCATGAAATAAACACAATAAGAAGCATCAAAGTAGAATGACCCATTGTGGCTTGATGTGGAACTGATTCTAATGAGGTGAGTTAAGATGATGTATGCTTGGTCTGGCTCAAAATTGAATTTTTAATATACTCATTGATAGGGAATTTTGACTCAAAAGTAAATTTTAGATGGGTGGACTAAAACAAATGTGGGTTCAATGAGCTTGGGTTACCTAGGCTAGATTCAATAAGATTAAGCTTAGTTGAGTCAAAGCTTGAGATATATACATAAATGTATAATAAACTTTTTGAATAAAGACTCTTTTATCTTGTTTTTTAGAGGAACACAATTGTGAATTTTTTTAGTAAAGTGGTAGTGATAAGAGCAGCAGGGGAGAATGACAAGTGTCTTGTACAAATTTTGACTTCTTTCATCCATATATGTATCTAATGGTGCCCAAAATATAAAGTGTTTATAGAAACTCATCCTTTACATATATAATTTAAACCATTATTTTTACAAATAGGCCCTCATTTGGTGCCCTCAATGTGCCATACCTTAGTAGCATTGGTTCTTCATAGCATACATATTCATATCAGTCACATCAGGTCCCTTTAATCCATACATCTTGATTGCTATTAATCAGGTTCTAAGCATCTATTAAATCCCTTAATCATTGCATCAATTCATTTTGAATCACCTTGCATCTTTATTCTTTAGTTTTATTCTTATATAGATAGTTTAATTCTAAGTTAGGTTAAAACTATTTTACACATGAGATTTAATTCAAGCATGTTCAAGATACTATTCTTGTATCCCCTTCATAGGTTTTCTTTAAATTTAGTGCATATTTGATTTTAGCAAACCAGGATATCTGTGAATCATGATTTTCTGCATCTTAAGATCTCTATAAATAAGGATTTTCTACACCTTAAAATTTATGTATGTTAATGAAAAGTGGAGCTGCTCATGATGTCATTGTAGTGAGGCCTCACTAACAATGAAGTAGAATATCAGGCTTTGATCTATGATTTAAGCTTGATATTTATCGTTGATGCAAGAAAAGTAGAGATCTTTGGTGACTCACAAGTGGTATTGAGCCAACTTATAGGAGACTGCCAATGTCACGGTTCTAACTTGCGACCTCTACACCAACATGCAATAGGCTCGTTAAAAACATTCATTAAAGTAAAGTTATATATTTCAGAGACTAAAATCAACTAGCAAATAATTTAACCTAGACTGCCTCAAGTTATAAGGAAACATATGGACCCCATGCATTGATAGTCACGATTTAAGAATCAAAAGCACTAGTGATTGGTGGGACTTATTGGAATAATGCTTAAATAAATCATTGTAATGTCGAGAGGTTAAAACCCAATGTAGAGCCTTAATTTACACCCTATTATATAAGAATTTGTATAAGTGAAGCTATTAGGATTTACTCTTGAAGTGTTTGATTGTGGTTGAAGCCTGAATGGTAATGGTTGAGGTCCATGAAAAGATTTATGGGCCCATCAGTTAGGGGCTAAAATGAAGTGGTTAATATACCAACATGAATATCATTGGCCAACAATACACCAAAACAACATTAGTTATGCAAAGTGATGTCAACAGTGTTAATGTTTTGACTCACTACAGAAAGTATCTGCATCAAAATTACATCCGATCATTGAACTATGATCGTTTAGAGCATGGGCTATATATTTAATTAGAAAAATCTAGTCGAAATCATCAAAAGGGAATACTTTTATCATAATGGCCACAAATTACTTCACTAAATGGGTTGAGACATTGTCATTTATGGTAGTTACCTAAGATGATGTGATCAAGTTCATCAATGACTACATTATCTTTTGGTTCTAAATCTCAGAATCGATTATGATACATCAATGGACAATGCTCACAGGACAAAAGGAAATGGATTTTCTCAAGAATTTTTGTGTCAAATTAGTATATTTAACCCGATATTAAACTCAAGCTGAGGCCATCAACATAATGATCATCGATTTGATTAAGAAGTCTCTCGAGAACAACAAGAAGAAATGATAGGAGGTATTACCCAAGGTCCTTTGGACATCAAAACTCAAAAACTTCAGTGATTGGTGTGACTATGCTCCAGCTTATATATGGACATAATGTTATATTGCCAATGAAGATCAATGTTAAATCTTTGCAGGTAGCTAAACAAAATAATATACAACCTAATGAATATTTATAATTGTTAATGATGGAGCTTGATTTGGTAGATGAAGGCTGTCATTAGTTTTTGATAGTACAAAGCCAAGTAGTCATTGAGAGAGGTAAGTTGTATTGTAAGGGAAGTAACTTCTCGAGACATAGAGAAAGAAAGTTGCATCCAAGTCGGTCAATCTACTGACGAGACTCTCAACATCGGAGGGAAGAGATGACCTGAAGACCAGAAGAAGACTTGGTGGCCGACAGGTGATGGCCAGCGGCTCTAGGGAAGGGTCTCCTTCCTCTCCCTTTCTCTCCCTCTCTCTTTCTCCCTCTCTCTCTCTCTCTCTTTCTTTCCCTTTCTAGTTACAACAATTTTTCTTGATTTCCTCCTTCTTTGATGCTTTGAATCAGCCCCCAAGCCCCCTTTTATAGATTTCAAGGGGGGCTCTAGGCCTTTCCATGGGTCGGTTTTGGGCTCTTAATGGGAGGTCCGATTTGAATCATGATCCACATGAAGCTTCCAGATTTTGGGGTTACACATGGGCCATGTGGGACATGGGGAGTGGTCTCCTTGAGCCTATGTGGGTAGTGTGAAACCAGGTGCAGCCATGTAACCTAAGTGTGGTTTGGTGGCTCGCCCTTGGTCGAGCTGATCGCCTAGGTGCGGTTCTTGCCATTGCTTTGTATCTTTGTCACTTAGTTTGGCTAGGATGTAGTCCATGGTGCATGGCATGATCAACCCGCCTCCTTGTTGACTTAACAGGGTTCTTTGTTCATTTGACTTGGTTCCATTTGAGATTCAATTGACTTGCATTTAAACTTGACGTCGAACCACCCTTGCCCAACTTTAGCCATGATATGTTTCATGCTTCTTTGGCCATTTGGCTTGAACTTGAGGCTTGAGCTCTAGCCTTGTTTTGCATGTTTGGCCTTGCACCTCTTCTTAGACCAAGATCTGATTGGAGCTTTGAATTAATTTCTTTCGTTGGGTTGGCATCTTGACTTGTCTGGATTGGGTCGAGCCTTGGTTGGCTAGACTTGTTCTGGCCCTGAGTCATCCTCTTGCTTTATTTGGATGCGCTTGCCTTTGTGGATTCATCCTTATCTCCTCCTGAAAATTTTGTCTCCTGTTTTGATTCGGGCCTTGATCTATGTTTGGACAAATCATCATTTCTTTTTGGATTTTAAATTTCAAAACTTGATTTTGTAACTCCAGGATTTTCAAAATATTTCCCAAAACATTTTCCTTTCAAAATGATGTTTTGGAATTTTATGAAATTCATAGAACACGTTCAAATCATGGATTTTAAAATATGCCCCAATTTATTTTGAAAAATATTTTTAAGGTGTTTAGAGAGCCTCTAAGGTTATATCACTTCATTTCTATTTGAAATCACAGTTGGAGGTTGTGGATGAAGATGAATAATTGATCTTTAGAACTTGTATCATGGATCTCTAAGAAGGCAGCTAAAAATTGTTATACATATTCCAGAAGACTCCTCGTGTGTCTAAGTTAGAGGGGTGACTCCTAGGCCTATCAATTTGTATAAGACGGCAAGTTTCATTCTAAGCCTCCATCTTTAGTTGATTCCTAGTGGTCATCATCATGGGTTGTCCATGACCTCTGACTCTTTGCTTGACCAAGAATTATGGTCTTGAGTCTCCTTCCAAATAGATTATCGCCATCAACAAGCCTTCGGGGTTTGAATGGCCTCAAAACAGGCATCAATATCATACAGAAAATTTTCTGACTTTACTGTCCTAGGTCCCGGAGAATCTTTGGTTCCAACACCTTAGGGCATTATGCAGGAGGTGCAGTGGTATGACTTGGAGGTCTTCGGCGGTCGGCACCGACTTGTGGTGCCGGTGTATTGGTGCTAGAGATAGCCATGCTGGCATGCGCTGCATCCAACTTTGTTTGAAGGCTGCTCTGGCTAACGCCTGGTCCATCCGAGAATGGCAAGGACTAGGTGTTGGCAGAACCAAACAAAGCAAGTTGGTTGTAGATTATCGGACTTGCCAAATTGGCATTAAATGGGCCACCCGAGTCAAAGTACGAAAACGCAAAGTAAGAAACTTTCCGCCCATGCCAAGCATGATTTGTACTGCAACTGAGCATGGGTCTTCTAGATGGATTCTGCTCTGGACCATACCATCAAATGGTGGCTAGAAACTGGCTGACATTGGCTTGGGTTATGCATAGCGAGATAAACCCCATATTAGGCCAAAAAATTAGTGTTTTCTTACCAACTGATCAGTCACAACTTGGTCGATTCTGATCAAAACTGAATCATTAGTTTTGGTAGTGTGACCACTATGAACAACAAAGGTGTTTCAGCACCAAATGTAGGCCGTTTTTGGATGGGAAACAAGTCTGCTAGGCCAGTCAGTTGATACATTCTACGAAAGATCTGTGGTGGTCAACTGCACATAGATCCTCCTTCTAGACTAACCAAGGATTGTGGGCAGCCTGCAAAACCACCACACAAACTGACTGAACAAGATCTACTATGATAGGGGCTGAACGGATAAAAAACACCTATTTGGTCTTGAGTTTTCAGAAGATTGGTGGCTACCTGCTTTGAATATGCTTTAGGTGGCTTCTCTTCGCCAAAACCACCTCATATTGCCACCAAATGATGGTGTTGGTGCCCGGAACCAACCAGTCGTTTACCCGATAAATCGAACCCTCACACACTTGATTAGCAAGCTTTTTGCAAGGGCTCCGAAAGGGGCATCCCGAACGCCAACATCTAACTCTCTCTCTCTCTCTCTCTCTCTCTCTCTCTCTCTCCAAGTCTTCTCTCGATTTCGCAAATGCCGAGGTCTCCCTTTTATAGAGCAAGGGACGCGAGGCACTATTTCGGACACACACGATACAACCAATAGACACTCAGGACAGGACCGGGTGAGGTCTTATTTGAACCTCATACACACGCTACCAAATCTGTTTACAGTCCAAACTAGATAAAAACTTGGATGCTTGAAAACCTCCTTAGGATCTGACATCAACCTCCTCCACAAACAAGACCTTGTTAGACTCGGGTCCAGGGTCTCGTCGAAATGTATCCAGCAACAAATAACGCAATACAGCTTCCAAGACCTAACAAACAAGAGACATTGATGAGGAATGGGGAAAGTCACACATTTATGGGTACAATTATATATATATATATATATATATATATATATATATATATATATATATATATATAAAAGAAATGATAGGATCCCTTAAAGGATCACCGTCCAATCATCAATCAAGGAGAACTGGATGACTATGATAAGAGGGTATATATTCTCGAAAAATCTCTTTATTTATGTATTTATATATATATATATATATATATATATATATATATATATATAGAGAGAGAGAGAGAGAGAGAGAGAGAGAGAGAGAGAGAAAGGAGGGGGAGATGTGAATCAAACACCTACAAAAAGTAGATATATACTTGATTTTTTACTTTTTAGTTAGACTATTCAGTTTTTTATGATTAATGAGTGAAATTTTCGTACATATAACAGATATATAAGATGGTGTGTGTCTGCGTGCAGGTGCTACTTAACTATCATTTATGCAAGCCCCACACGAAGAAACTTGTAAAATAGCGATAAGACTACTATTTACACAAAAGCTTAACTAAGAACATTCTCAAAATAAAAATCACCAAAAGAATTCATCACCCAAAAGCGACCTAAGGTCTGCAACCTATGCCTTCTAGTTGTAGCATGCATAGGTTTAGCTCACCTGGCAGGCCCCTCTGACTGCAGGCGCTGAGCTCGATTTGCTGAGTGTCAATGCGTGTATGTGAATGTGTGCGTTAGGCTTCTAACTCTCACGATAAACGTGGTGCGCTCGATTTGCTGGGTGCACATGCGTGTGTATAGACTTTGGCCTCCTGTTGTAACAAAAAGTGTAGTTATTTTATATGCCTGGACGAGCGTAGTTAGAAAATATTGCCATAGCTTTCCTATTCTTTTAAATAGGCCCATTTACATGCATGTTGGTTGCTGTTTTACAATTCTTTTCAAGATAAAATATCTTATTTCAGCGGGGGCCTTTTAACAGTTAACTTTAAAGACTATTTGGAAATATGAATATGCCATGGAGGAATGCTGGAAAGATCAATCGCATCTATGGCAGAACATAAGAAAAACTTCCTAGGCCATTCGTCTCAGCGCTTTTATTTGCTAAGCAATTATGAGATCCAGTAAATCAGCTGTTCGAAAGATCGTTCCCTGTTAAAGATCCAACAAAAGCCAGGAATTAATGCAAAATTCCCATGGCAAGGGTGAATCCTCAACACAGAGTTTCAACTCCTAAATAAAGCCAGCAAAAATAATCACGGCTTTCTATAACCTCAAAGAATTAGCCAGTCATAAAATGCCAAACAAATAACAGTGCAAAATTCAGCCAGTTTATAAATGGAAAAATCAGGTGGCCATCACAAATTCATCACTGAAACATGTGGGTTGCCCCTACTGTGTCAAATAAGTCATCTTTGTCGAACGCTTCATCAGATAAACGATAACAGGAGACAAGGCAAGCGCAATCAGGCCATCACAAATTCATCACTGAAACATGTGGGTTGCCCCTACTGTGTCAAACAAGTCATCTTTGTCGAAAGCTTCATCAGATACAACAATAACAGGAGACAAGGCAAGCGCAATCAACAAACTCAAAGAGTGGGCAAAATGGGATACAAAGAATCATAGACGGCACGTCTCCATGATCAAATCCTGAGCAATGTGCATCCAACTACAGTTCCATGAGACTTTGTCATTGGAGATGCTTGTCTCCATGTCGGCCTCTCACTCCTTACATCAAGGACGTCCACATCAGAGAGTAGCTTGATTGGAAGGTTCCACTGTCCTGGACCGTCCACCCCTCCAATGGCATAGAGATCATCACCTTGTCCGATCAAAGCAAATCCAATCCTGCTCTGCAAATCAGCTGCTGGAGCAAGCACCGTTTTCAACCTCAGCCGATTTTCCTGTTGAATGATCATACCGCGGCTGTAAAAGTAGAGATTCCCACTGACAGTAGCCATTGGGCCTTGCGGCCATCCGTAGTCCTCCACCTCCCAACGATTCTGGCAGCAATCCAGCACCTGCACTGTCGACAATCCTTTGTGCAACACATGAAACCGTCCTGAGATCACCACCCCACTGCAAGCAGAGTTGTGCGTGTATGGAAGATCGGCGATCGTATCCCACCTCTCCTTTACAGGATCATATACCTCTGCTTTGCAGATGGATCTTCGGCAGTCTGTGAAGCCACCTGCAACGATAATCTTTTCGTCTAATACACAGCATGCAAACATGGCACGTGCGATCAACATTGGTGCGCATGACATCCATCTTCGACTAATTGGATCGTAGGACCAGACCTCATTGGTTGGGAAAATCCCATCATGATCCCCTGTCTGTGGGTCCACTGCATCACTGTTACCACCAAGCACAAACAATTTGCCACCAAGAGAAACAGCCCCGAAATTTGCTAGATGCTTGATGTTCGATGGCAAAGGTGGAAGTGTCATCCAAATATCTCTGCGTGGATCATATAGTTGCCACAAGTTTTCTGGTTCAAAGGCAGTTACACAGAGGAACTCCTCTGCTGCTCCCACTTCAAGCCGAACTTTGAATAGCTCAGGACTACGGAGGACTGCTCTCCATGAGCGGCAAACAAGCTGCAGCTGGGGGTGGTGATAGAAGGGAACACGTGCAAGGCAATGAATGGCAATAGCATCGGGAAGACCCTCAATCAGGCCAGACATTGTTGGTCTTTATATCTTTAATCCTTTACAGATGCTCAATGTTCAATTGAAGCGCAGGAAACCTACTGAGTTCTAAAACTCTTAACAGCACAAGTCCTGCATCACAAAAGGGCCATATCAGAAAAATAAAATTTGAGAAAATACAGAAAGAGACAAGCATAAGGCACATATAAGTAAATACATTAATACATAGATCTAGACCAATCGTGAGAATAACTAATAAGTTCTAGTGAAGTTAACAGTCTGATGCTAAACCTCACTTTTACAAAGTCATGAGAGCATCCAGTTATCAAATTTTCTAAATCATCAAATGCACTGTCCTGAAACCCATAACTGTTGAGAACGTTGTTAGTCTGTAAGGTACCATAAGCATGCAAAATGCACTTCTGACCAATTGCCTATAAAAGAGTGAAAAGCTAATAGGATCTGGTCCGGATGTGTTCAACACAGTTTATCCAATTGAATTTGATGAACATTTGACTTCCAACAATAATATGCACTAAACAGCGTTGTTGCATAAATGTGCGTTGTACAAAATACATTGACACATCATATTGAATGATAATTGTAATACGATGCTGAAGTGCATATCCTAAAACAGTACGTATAGTAAATATTGTACAATACACCACTGCTAGCTCACATCACATGTCCCGTCTTTTTTGGTATTTTCCACAAGCGAGCTTGTAAAAGGCTGCCCTGTTTCTTTCTCCTTACGCTCATTGTCGTGTGCAGGGAGAGGTTCCATTGCTTTTGGAGGGGAACCCTTTCAAATTCTTTACAGTGATTTTGACTCTTTAAACTTTCAAAGGCTTCTTTGCATCGAGTTTGGAATCATTGCATGCAAATTCGTCATGAAAATAAAATGCTTATTATACATAATTAAGACGGTGCCACCACAAATAGAAGCCAAGATATGGAAGCTATGACAGCAAGAAGAGGAGAGAAGGTTAACGAATGGTGATGAAGGAATGATGACAATAATGATGAAGAAGAATATTTGCAGTTCTATTTTTCGTTAATGATGTTATTATACCCGATCTTAAGAGGAGCATGAGTAGTAACTATGATTCGTACTCATAGCGTATTCTTTGGGGATTTCTCGGGACCTTAAAGATTTTTTGGTTTTCTTGAAAACTACATTTCTTATAAAATCTGGTGTATACATTGGAAAAACAAATGTCAAAAGTCGACTTCAGGGTCTTTTAGGTTTGTACATTCCAACTACATTTATATGGTTAGCTTTTTCCATAAAGCACACGGAATTATGAGTTTCAGGTTTAACTCAAGCATCCGTAATAACAACCCCCACACACAAATTCTCGAACTTGAGAAAAAAGGCTTTAAGCGATTCATGGTTCAGATTACTTATTAATAACCGCCTAAGAATTATCAACAAGTAACTTGTCACAGTACAAGAGGGTAACATCCGGAATATATGCTGCATTTTTTCATTTAAAAAGTTCATTTGTCATTAATAACCAGCAAAACCAAATGAAATCCAGTCTTCTGCCTTTAGGCATAGGAGACATTTGACAGTGAAAAAACAACTCCCATTCTGAGGAGTTTGGGATCAACCATGTCATCAACATTAACCAAGCCAATATGGTTGCTAAAGGAGACAACCGTTCCCAGAAGAAACTTCTGAGGCGGCAAACTCATGAACGGTTGCTTTATGTATGATATCGGCGCAATAATGACACCAAGACTAGATGCATTAAGAACCTTTTCAGAAGCAAACAAGAAGTGCATTGGAAGTCACTACTTCTACTTGGAGAAAAGACTTCTACCAAGAGAGCTTTACCATGTTAAATCCCACATGCAAACTCTCAAGAATGAGAGGTTACATTGACCAACTTTAACACTGAATGCACAGAAAGGTGACCGAGAAGCTATTAGTCTGAAAAAGCTACATGAATGACTGTTTGATAAGCAACAGAACCCGTAGAGTCCTACATCTAGAAGCATGTCATTTAACTGTTAGCGAAACTAAAAGAGACATTATCATCCTCATTATGACCATCACATTTGCATTCCACCTTCATAATTTATTCCAAGTGCTGAACACGCAACTGAACTGATAAATACAATTGCCTCCATGTCTACCTGAATGAAGCATATGCTTTAGATGACATGACCAGCATTCCTTGATCTGTTTGACGTGTTCTATATGCTCCCCGTAATTGACCTCTCCTCTTTGACTTGACCACTGTTAAGTGCTGATCCCAACTTCTTAATAGCCATTACTGCACAACCAACGGTCATCTAGGAATTACATTATATCAGCTGATTCAATCGCTACCTCACGTCCAAATCAATAATACTAGAGGCTCGCTACTAGGGTTTTAAAGAAATTCTTCAGGATTTGAGCTCCAATTACTAATTGGGACCATAAAATAGTATAAGGATTTATAGCTCTATCAACTTCCTACACGAAGTAACCTCCACATGTTTTTGTTCTTTAACAGGTCTCATTATTTTGAACAAAATAAGGAAACAAGACAGTAACCTTCACAAGCAGTTTTGTTTTTTTTAATCATTCGTTGAATATAATGTTTGCCTCCCTAATCTGTAGGAATAGAAGTTCCTTTGGGCCCCGACAACACAATTACTGTGCAAGGAATCCTACAAATCAGGTCACTGAAGACCATTAACTGCAGCTACAAAAAGAAGAAGCAATGGCAACAACAAATCAGCAGATACATTCATTTCCCCTGCATCAACCAGAGAATATAATCCCAGATGCTAACCAAGCAATTTCCTCAGAGGCAAAGACGACAAATTCATAGACAAATATATACTAAAATTTGCAATTACAATAAGGAGAAAGATACAGCAGATTTTTCTGCACCTTAGAACCAATCCTTAAATTGTGAGGGAACCTCTCCCTCAAGGCTTGCAGCAAAGAAACTCTACCACAAAATGAAGAAGATGATTGCATGCCAGTAACACCTATAACATTACGAACTTCAAACCCAGTGCAAATTCATGGACAAAAGCTAATTGAGGCAATGTATAAGTGCTACTGACTTTCAATTGAAAGTCCATACTAAAATGGCATAGAAATCTAACTGCAGATCAAAGAACAGCATCTTACTGGAATCACTAAGTTTTTCCTGATGAGAAAAGCACCATGGTTTCTACATGGAGGTTTGCATGTTAAACCTACCTGAAAAGTCCAGATGAATAGCATAAACAGTGCATGTATAGGCCATTTGCTTTTCCAAGAACAATGCTATGAATACACTAAAATGTGTTCGTGACTAAAACTCTAAGAAGACTACCCATTCAACATGACAACAGCCATTGATACGTCAAAAACGCAGAAAGAAATTGCACAAGAGGAACACCAGAGTCTAGAATCCTTTCTTGCCATTTATACCCATGAGGTTTTTGGTGGTACAGAACCAATTCAACAATTTCTCACGAGAAGTAGACGAAACATCAAACACCAGTATCCGACCAAAACCAAAACCAAGCCTTCTCCCCCTCTGAGTTGGAGTCAGTTACATTGATTCTTAGTCACCATTGTGCAATCTTTTGCCATCACCAATATGTGCCCACAAAAACCCCATGAAATTCCATAGGAAAATTATTAAAAAGGCAGCACCTTCAGAAACCAGGTTTCATTTAAAGCTTCAAAACCAACCAAAAAATGGGGTAATTGTTTTGGCAGCAAAGAGGCATGTGAAAGAGATCAAGCAATCAACAACAACAACAACAACAACTAATCCTTTTCCCATACTAGACGGGGTCGGCTACATGGATTCTTTGTTTCCACAGATCCCTATTGTGTGCCATGTTAGCAGTTAACTCACAATAAGCTAGATCATTCTTTATTATTTCTTTCCAACCAGTGTTATCCGTATCACACCGTACGGTGTGATATGTATACGGTAACCTGTATCATAAGATACAGGTTATCGTGCCATATCGTACGATACGGGCGATAGCCCAAAAAAAAAATTCAAATTTTTTTTGCATGTTTCTGCCCTCTCTTCTCCTCTCTTCACTTCCCTTCAAGGCATCCTCCAATATGCTTATAATTTGGGTTTATAATTTCATTTATTTAATAAGAATAATGTATGAATAAAAAAAATTTGTGACAAAATCATTTCCCTTTCTGTTACAACTTTTAGGTATATTTTTGCTAACAGTTTCTAATTTCATGAGATCGCAAACAATTAAAAACATTTAGTTCTCTCGGTTCATTGAGTGGGGATTTCACAACTTCACTATTTTAGGGTTCACGTTACATGACTTCCATTGAGTTGAAGATGATCAATGTGTGTGAGGCTTAACTCAGTATGTGAAGTGAGAAATGGAGCTCAAGCATTAGTTAAAAAGCTAATCTCCAATAAGAGAAAAAGGGGACATCATCAAGTAATAATATCACATCATTGAGGTGTCATTGGCTCAATAATCAAAGAAATGGAGCTCATTGTTTTGCTCACATATGAAAATTAGCAAATATGACAACTACATATACAAAGATAGCAGTTTGTTAATTTTGATATATTAGATGAGTGGATTATGGAAGATAACGAAGAAAATGCACTCCTAAGTCCTAACCGAAGAAGACATTGCATGAATTAATTTGAAGTGCAACAACATCATCAAGGAGAAGATGAAGATTATTTAGTTAATGATCCTGATACAAATTTACAATATGTAAAATGTAAATGTATTTCATTTTTTGATTCAAAATATATAATTTTGGATGCAATTGTTCAATATTGAATGTTCAATTTGTGCTAAACTTTGCATTATATGAATTTATAGAAATTACCAGATTTTTCCAAAATTTTGCAGAATTTTCTTGATTTTTTTCGGATTTTTACTAATTTTATTGATTTTTTAAATATTTTTTATAGTTTTTTAATATTAAAGTACGATACGCCCGTATCATGGAGCCCAGCGATACGCGATACGATACGCGTCAGACAACACTGTTTCCAACACTTTTGTGGTCGTCCTCTATACTTTCTAAATTTAGTTTTTGTAACCTTCTTACTAGTTCTTCATTTGATCTTCTTTCTATATGTCCAAACCATCTTAAACGATATTCTCTCATTTTATCCTCTATTGGTGCCACTCCTAATTTGTTTCTAATAACCTCATTATGTATACGGTCTTTTCTTCTATGACCACTCATCCATCTCAACATCTTCATTTCTGTCACAAACATCTTTTGTACATTTTTATGATTAATTGCTCAACACTTAGAACCATAAAACATGGCAGGACTAATTGCTGCTCTATAATATTTACCTTTTAACTTTAATGGTATCTTCTTATCACAAAGAATATCTGATGCTCCTCTCCATTTTAACCAACCAACATTAATTCTATGCATAACACCTCCATCAATTCTTCCATCACTCTGAGAAATTGACCCTAGCTATTTAAAACTTTCCTTTTGGGGATGCAATGTGTGCCAATTTTAATTTCTATGTCCTATGAGGTAACCAAATGATCAAAGTTACATTCCATATATTTTGTCAAGGCCTTTGCTTTCTAATGTTTCTCTCCATGGTTCCAATTTTCTATTAACTTTTTCCTTAGACTCCACTAATACAATGTCATCTGCAAATAACATACACCAAGGTACTTCATCTTCAATATGTTTTGTTAACTCATCCATCACCATTATAAATAAGTATGGACTTAAAGTTGATCCTTGATGTAACCCAATATTAACTTCAAAGAAGTATGTCGTTCCTTCATGAGTTCTCACACATGTTTTTGCACCATCATACATGTCTCTTATAAGGTTAATATACGTCAACGGGATACCTCTTTTTTCCAAAGTTTTCCAAAGAACCTCCCTCGGCAACCTGTCATAAGCTTTTTCTATATCAATAAATATCATGTGAAAGTCTTTCTTTTTTGCTCTAAAATGTTCCATAAGACGTCTCAAAAGGTGAATCGCTTCAATAGTAGATCTGCCTGGCATGAATCCAAATTGGTTCTCTGTTGTACTTTATACTTATCTTAACCTACGTTCGATAATTCTTTCCCATAATTTCATAGAATGGATTATTAACTTGATACATCGATAATTCGCACAATTTTGAATGTCTCCCTTGTTCTTATATATGGGTATAAGTGTACTTGCTCTCCATTCTTCAGGCATCTTTTGGTTTTTCCATATTTCATTAAATAGTCTTGTGAGAAGTGATTCCTATTTCTCCTAGTATTTTCCAAACTTCTATAGGAATATTATCTGGTCCTACCGATTTACCAACCTTCATATGTTTAAGAGCCTCTTTGACTTCATTCTTTTGAATACGTCAATAGAAATTGTGGTTTATATACCTTTCTGATTTGGCTAACTCTCATAAGCTAATACTAACATCTTTATTTTCATTAAAAAGATTATAAAAATAGTTTTCCCATCTATTTCTTATATCATCATTTGCCACTAGAATTTTTTTCATCCTCGCCTTTTATGCGTCAAACATAATTAAGATCTTTAGTTTTCTTATCTCTAACTCCGCTCATGTAAGGGATCACCCTTGCATTGCCGGTCCCAAGCTCGGATAAAGGAGGAGGGTTGTGTTAGGCTTCCGACAGCCAGCGTAAAACTTCGTCGGATTTTATAACATGGATTACAAAAATTATGAGCATTGCTTTGGGGCGTCCCCGCCTAGCGACGTGCTCCAGAGCCCGAATGCAGTAAGAAGTAAGCAAGGACCACTACATTTTCGCCCGAATGTAGTGAATCAATTACAGAGAGGGTTCCCACATCATGGACGAATGTGGGTAAAGAAGTTAGTCTCGCTACATTGCCGCCCGAATGTAGTGAAAATTTTTCAGAGAGGGTCTCCGCATTTTGATGATGGACGGATGCGGGGGGTAAGGAAGCTAGTCCTAGATAATAAGATTCGTATTGGTTCTTGGAATATCGAAACATTATCCGATAAGCTAATGGAGGTGGTAGATACTATGATTCGGAGAAAGATTCATATTCTATGTTTACAAGAGACAAAATGGGTTGGAGAAAAAGCAAAGGAGATAGAGGATAGAGGTTTTAAATTATGGTACTCAAGTAAAGAAAAGGCTCGAAACGGAGTTGGTATTATCATAAATAAAGATTTAAAGGAGGGTGTAGTAGACATACAACGATATGGTGACCGAATCATGACGTTGAAATTAGTGTTAGGAGAAGAGGTTTTGAATATAGTTTGTGCTTACGCACCCCAAGTAGGACTAGAAGATAGTATAAAGACAATTTTTTGGGAAGAGTTAGATAAGGTGTTTCAAAAGATTCCACAAAGGGAGATGATTTGTTTAGGAGGAGATTTAAATGGACATGTCGGTAAAGAGGCATTAGGATATCAAGGGATTCATGGAAACTTTGGTTTTGGGGATATAAACGAGGAAGGTAAGAAGATTTTAAATTTTGCTATAGCATTTGATCTCTTTATAGTCAATACAATCTTCAAAAAACGAGATGAACATTTAATTACTTATAAGAGTGGCTTATCACAAACACAAATTGATTACTTTATTTGTAGAAAAAAAGATAAAGCGTGTTGTAAAGATTATAAGGTAATTCCAGGAGAAAGCTTAACCACCCAACATCGACTTTTAGTTATGGATTTATAAATAAAAAAATAGACAAAGAAAAAAAGAGTGCATCGAGCTATTCGGACTAAATGGTGGAACCTCAAAAGCGAGAAAGAAGATATATTTAAAGAGAAAGTCCTTCAAGGAGATGTTTGGAATTATGTTGGCACACCCTGTGATATGTGGAACAATATGGCTATACATATTAGGAAAGTGGCGAAAGATGTGTTAGGGGTATCTAAGGGAGGTGTACCGGCACAAAAAGAAGCTTGGTGGTGGAGTGAAGTAGTGCAAAATAAAATCAAGGCAAAGAGGACATGTTACAAATTACATTATGCCAAGAAAACTAGTGAAACTTTAGAAGCTTATAAGAAAGCAAAGAAGGAAGCGAAAAAGGCCGTGAGTAAAGCAAAAGCTAAAATTTGGGAGGATTTATATAAAAAACTCAACTCAAAAGAGGGTGAAAGAGATATTTTTACGATAGCTAGGGCTAGAGATAAGAAAACTAAAGATCTTAATTATGATAGATGCATCTAAGGACGAGGATGAAAAAATTCTAGAGGCAAATGATGATATAAGAAATAGATGGAAAAACTATTTTTATAAGCTTTTTAATGAAAATAAAGATGTTAGTATTAGCTTAAGAGAGTTAGCCAAATCAGAAAAATATATAAACCACAATTTCTACCAATGTATTCAAAAGAACGAAGTCAAAGAGGCTCTTGAAGGGTGGTAAATCGGTAGGACCAAATAATATTCCTATAGAAGTTTGGAAAATACTAGGAGAAATAGGAATCGCTTGGCTCACAAAACTATTTAATGAAATATGGAGAAACTAAAAGATGCCCGAGGAATGGAGAGCGAGTACACTTATACCCATATATAAGAACAAGAGGGACATTCAAAATTGTGTGAATTATTGAGGTATCAAGTTAGTGAGCCATACTATGAAATTATGGGAAAGAATTATCGAATGTAGGTTAAGACAAGTATCAAGTACAACAGAGAACCAATTTGGATTCATGTCAAGCAGATCTACTGTTGAAGCGATTCACCTTTTGAGACATCTTATGGAACATTTTAGAGCAAAAGAGAAAGACCTTTACATAATATTTATTGATCTAGAAAAAACTTATGATAGGATACCGAGGGAGGTTCTTTGGAGAACGTTGGAAAAAAGAGGTACCCCATTGACATACATTAACCTTATAAGAGACATGTACGATGGTGCAAAAACATGAGTGAGGACTCATCAAGGAATGATATACTTCTTTGAAGATAATATTGGGTTACATCAAGGATCAACTTTAAGTCCATACTTAATAATGGTGATTGATGAGTTAACAAAACATATTCAAGATGAAGTACCTTCGTGTTGTTATTTGCATATGACATTGTGTTAGTGGAGGAGTCTAAGGAAAAAGTTAAGAGAAAATTAGAACTATAGAGAGAAACATTAGAAAGCAAAGGCCTCCAACTTAGTAGAACAATTACAACCATGCATTTGTTTTGTGTATGATTAGGAGATACAAAAAAGGTGCAGAGCTTCTTCACACAGCTGCAACTCGATTCGCAACAAACTTCTTATGTGTACAGAGTATTGTGAGACAAAAGCAATCTTTAAAGAGAATGTTCTCCTTAGATGAGTGAGGACAATTTGCAGAGTTGCCTCAAAACAGAAGGAATAGAAAGTTGAATGAGATTGTAGAAACAGTTTTTAGAAGTTCATTTTTGAATGCATGTGTTAGATTATTAAAAATTACCTGTTCTTTAGTGAAAGTTTTGAGATTGGCTGACAACGAGGAGAAACCATCTATGGGCTACCTTTATAAAGCCATGGACTGGGCAAAAGAAGTGATCAGAAATAACTTTAATGGAAAAAAGAGAGATTATATGCCCGTGTGAAAAATAAAAAGAGATTACGTGCCCGTGTGAAAAATAATTGATAGTAGATGGAATAAACAATTGCATCAGCCTATTCATGTAGCAGCCTACTATCTAAACCCATCATTAAGGTACTCAGCAACCTTCAAAAGGGACGATGAGGTTAATCGAGGAATCATTGAATGTATCGACAGATTAGTCCCTGATGAGAGCATAGCAGATACGATACATCGAGAGATGGAGATATATGATAATGCTCTTCGCTTGATGGGTTTGTTTGTTGCAATTCGCAACCGCACTACGATGCGTCCAGGTAAATTGTTTATTTTCATATTTAAGTTTCATCTTACATTACTGTGGATTATGTCTATAATGTTTGTCTTTTTCTATAGATATTTGGTGGAACAGGTTTGGAACTGATTGTCCAAACCTTAAAGATTTTGCAGTGAGAGTCTTAAGCCAAACCTTAAAGATTTTGTAGTGAGAGTCTTAAAGAAATTGGAGTGTTTTTTAACACATCCATACAAAGAAGCGCAACAGGTTGGAACACAAAAGACTAAATGATTTAGTTTATATTCGTTATAACATGCGCCTTCGTGAAAGGTAATGTTGTATTACTTTCAAATTTTCAATTCAATATTGTTTAACTTAAGTCTTCAATTGTTAATATTATTTACTAATTATTTATCTTTGTTTGTCGTAGGCAATTAGAAAAAGTAAATAGAGAAGAAAGTCAGTTCGATCCAATAAGTTTGGATAATTTTGATATATTAGAAGATTGGGTTATGGAAGACACTGAAGAAAATGCCCTCCTAACTGAAAAAGACGTTGCTTGGATTAATTTGGAAGGAGCGCAACAACATCAAGGAGATGAAGAATTTGATTTCCAAGAAGAAGGTGTTACTGATGATGAGGAGGAGGATCTGCAACAAGGAGAAGATGAAGATTATATAGTTGATGATCCTGATTACAATTTGTAAAATGTAACTGTGTCTGTAATCTGTATTTCATTTTTTGGATTCAAAATACGTAAATTTGGATGCAATTGTTCAATGTTGAATGCTCAATCTGTACTAAACTTACAGTATATGAATTTAAAGCAATTACCAGATTTTTCTTGAATTTTTCCTAATTTTTTCTGTTTTTTTTTTGGATTTTTACTAATTTTTATTGATTTTTAATTAATTTTTACATTATTTTAATATTAAAGTACGATACGATACGATACGCTCGTATCGTGGAGCCCAGCGATACACGATACGATACGCGTCAGACAACACTGGGTGGCACCGATTCCCTGTTTTAAAGATTTTGTCCATCGATGAAAGTATGTGAGTTAATTTTCTACAAGGTATCATAGCCTAATCACATGAATTAGCGCGTGTGTGAGCAAGATTCAAGCTTAGAATCATCTATGACAGCAAAAAAAAGATTTTTGACACAGATTTATGTTGTCCGATTTTCAAATTTTACTATTTCCAGTATTGTTCGTGTTCTAAAAAGCAGAAAAATAAAAGGTTACAATCAACCCTAGAGAAAAGGGGAAATCTAATCATGACGGATAAAGGCAAGATGGGAGATAGTTGTGACAACAGTTTCTTAGACAAGGGTGAGGTGTTTAAAATCACAAACCTTAAGTTAGATGGCAAGAACCACCTTCAATGGACCAGGTCCATTGAACTAGCTATAATGGCAAGGGGGCGTTGTGATTATCTAAGTGGAGACATTCCCCAATCCCCTACAACAGATCCTCTTTATTCACGATGACACAAAGAAAATACATTTATTAGTACATGGTTTATACAATCAATAATACCATCGATTGGCGGCACGTTCATGTTTCTAGAATCAACAAAAGATATTTGGTTGACACTTGAAGAGGCCTATGATCAGAGAAAGAATATAGCAAAAAAATATGATAGCATTGAGAAGATTCAAAAACAATGTTATAAAATCGTATTATATCATACGATACGATTTTATCGCGTATCATATGAAGATACAGTACGATGCAGGAGCACGTATCGCTTATCGCGATTTATTGTGCCGTATCATACGAAACGGAGTGTATCGTACGAGTCGATGTCGATTTTTCTTATTGATTGATTGTCCATTATTGTCTTAATGGCTTCCAATCGAGTTGATCCAGCTTAGAAATATTGCACTCCAGTGTATGAAGGCAATAGGCTTGTGAATAAGTGCATGTTTTGCAATAATGTAAAACATCATGATATTTCTCGTATGAAACATCACCTTTAGGGAACCAAGAAGGATGTTAGTGCATGCCTTCGGGATTTCAAAACAGTGAAGTACGAGATTGAGCAGGTATTGGAGGCTTCGAAGGAGAAGAAGAGATTAAGGGTAAGAGAGGGCAGAAATAGGTGGTTGGAATATGTCTCGGTCATGATGGTGATGAATTCTATGGTGCAATTGAGATGGAAGAAGAGATGGCTAAAGAGGGGAGGAGAAGACGAGAAAAGGGAAAAAGTATAGGTTCTGGTGGTCGTAATAGTGGAATTTACTCTTGTTCCTCTGCAAGAGCTCCTACTCGCCCGATGCTTACGAGAGGTACTAGAGGAGGTAGTGGCCCTAATGGGATGCCTTCATTTTTTTTTCCCACGTACGACTCTTAGAGCTCAGCCAAGCATTAGATCTGTTATGGTTTCAAATGAGGTAATTGAGAAAATAGATTTAAAGTGTGCTAAATTTTTTGATTTAGAAGGATATGAGATGTTCTCTTATGGCTGATGGTTGGACAGACAGTTAGCGTAGGTCTTTGGTAAACTTCCTAGTGTATTGTCCCAAAGACACATTAGTTTTGAAATCATATGACTTGTCTCATATTGATAAAACTGTAGATAATTTACTCCTTATTTTTTAGAAAGTTGTTGAGGAAATAGGTGTTTTAAATGTTGTTTAATTCATTACTGATAATGCAGTAAATTTTAGAGCAATTGGTAAGATGCTTGAGGCAAATCATCCATCTTTAGTATGGACTCCATGTGTTCCACATTGCATAGACTTAATGCTTGAAGATTTGAGTGCAATGGATGAAATAAGGACTATAGGTGCATGTAGAAATATTACAAAGTTTATTTATAATCATTCTTTTGTATTGCATTTGATGCGAATTCATACAACTGGAAGGGAATTGATTAGGCTTTCATTGACAAGATTTGCTACAAATATCATTACTGTGTAAAGTCTTGTCATACATAAAAATGTATTGAAAAAATGTGCAATGTCTTGTCATACATAAAAATGTATTGAAAAAATTGTTCGCATCTGATGAATGGGGTTTTATTAGTTGGTCTCAAATTTTTGAGGATGATTGTACATTTAGTTAAGGTATGATGGACTGTGAAGATAGACTTGTTATGCCTTATATATATGATGTTAAGGATAAGGCTAAATTGGAAATACAAGCAAACCTTCACCGCAAGCGGTCACTTAGATAATTTATGCACGTTGGAACCGCCAAATGCATCATGATTTGCATGCTACTGCATATTTCCTTAACCCTTCTATTCAATTTTCTCCTAACTTTGTGGAGGATAAAGAAGTGAAAAAGGGTATCTTAAATGCAATTGACCTTGTTCAAGATTTATCTACTCGTTGTAATATTCATTTAGAGTTAAAGTATATGTTAGAGATTTTGGAAGGCCAGATGCGACCAAGTATTGTGTTTTTATTGATATTCATTTAAGTTATTAATTGATTGACTCCATGTGTTTCTTATTAATCATTATTGTGTTTTATTTCAAATGAATGGTAGGCTCGTTTTGGTGTAGATACACCGAATTTAGCAAGGTTTGCTCAACGTATATTGATCCAAACATGTAGTTCGAGTGGGTGCGAGAGGAATTGGAGCTTTTTCGAACTCATTCACATGAAAAAATGAAACAGACTGGGGCATGCTCAATTTTGTGATTTGATATACGTTGCCTGTAACATGAAGTTAAGGCAAAGGTAATAATTAAAAAATATATATTGTTTGTTGTTGCCTAGTTCTTGACTTCTTTCTTAATCTTATTCTATTAATAATGAATGCTTGATGTGGCTATATTGCATTTGATATTCTTTATAATTTGAATATTCTTTCTTTACCGACAAATGCAAAAGGATGAAAGAAGGAAAAGAAAGATGCCATATGACCCGTTGAGTTACGAAAATGTTGATATTATTGACGATTAGGTCGAAGATGAGGAGCCCCTATCATTTTAGAGGATGAAAATTGGAGGACACTCCAAGCCGAAGCAAAACTTGGAGCTGGAGACGATGAAAATGAAGTTGAAGGTGTTGGATGGGCAGATCCTATTATGGAGGAAGAAGAGGGAGGAGACAATGATGATGATGGTGATGGTGGTGATCCTAACTACGTTGATTATAATGCTTTTGTTGATTATGATCCACGTTGTGGATGATTATAATTTGTTTTAACTTTTATTTGTAACTTTGTAACATTCTAATATTTGATGATTGTAAGTTGTACTTGTAACTTTGATGATTATGATCTAATAGTTAATGCCTAATGGTATGGATTCTATGGATAATGGAAATATGGAATTATATTTGTGAATGCCTGTAGCCTTGTTATAGAGATGTTTTTGTTATAGTATGAATGTTTCTTCATTGTGTTATACATGTTTTGTTCATTAATTTTAATTTTTTAATTTTTTAAATTTAGAAAAAAAATGTGTATCATACCGATACGATACAGCCTTATCGATACAGTGTAATACGGGCACCGATACGGTTTTCACAACATTGTTCGAAAGTGTAGACAAGGAGGTAGATCCATAAGTGAGTATTATAAAGAACTATTAGGTTTATAAGAGGAATTACAAAATGTCAAAGTTTCATGCAATAGCACAATGAGGAATTTCAAGAGCGAAAAGTGTTTGATCTTTTGTGGAGCACCTCACCTGAATATGAGGTTGTGAAAAATAACATCCTTAGTATATAAGAATTTTCCTTCTTGAGCACAGTATATTCTCTTTTACTACGGGAAGAAGATAGTAAACACCTCGACAAAGAAACCAAGATTAATTCAGAGACCACTGCTTTTGTGGGAAGGAATACTTCTAACTCCTCGTTCTCTCGTGGTAGAGGATGTTATGGAGGATATAGACGTGGCAGAGGTAGATCACTACTTCTGAAGAAAGAGATAAACTGACTTACTCTCATTATGGAAAAACACGGCATACAAAAGAGACATGTTGGAAATTGATGGGCAAACGTACTTATTATCAGAATAGGCCCAATAAAACCTACTTCAGCAGTGACCAAAGTGAAAAACAGAATACTGAAAATAGTGCAAATTCATTGGCCGACATGAAGAAAGAGATTGAGATGCTTAAAGCTCGTCTGGCTGATTCGCATATTGCATCCACATCCTCTAACGTTGATTCTCAAGCTAGCATATTCATTATCATTCATTGCTAAGGGTAATGTAATCATTTCTCATTCCAGGATATGGGTCATTGACTCTGGTGTTATAAATCATATGGTTGGTAGACGAGATTTCTTTCTTGATTATTCTCAATGGAAAAATTAATATTAGGTTGGTTGATCGATCACATACTCCTATTGTTCGAAAAGGAAGTATCATTATACCTTTTGAAATATTGAAAAATGTCTTACATGTTCTAAACATTTCAGTTAATTTATTGCCAATTTTTGCCATGACACATGATCTAAAATGTCGTGTAATCTTTGATTCCACTGGATGTTTCTTTTAAGAACAGAAGACGAAGAAGATCTTTGGTTAGGATAGCATGAGGCTCCACTAGATGAAAATCTTGTGGGGGAGGAGGGCTGCAAAAAGTCACTCTGCTATCACAAATAGATAGACTCATCTGAAAAGTTAAGTGGGACTCTGGTAGACGTTATGCCAATTTTCACATGGAAAAATATATTTTATCTTGTTGTGTACCATTCAAAATCATTAGGTCTTGGTCATTTCATGTAGAAAAATGATGTTTCTCATGGTAAAACCAACTCGACTAACACATAAGAACCAGCCACGTCATGGTTTGGATCTAACAATGGGTTCAAATTGGATCGAGAACATATACTTCCCATATGAAGCCGATGCTTTATGTTTGGCTCTAAATGAGCTCACGTTGGATCTGAAACTGTCAGCCACCCATTTGAGTCAAGAAACCAAAGAAGCATATCATGTTGAAAGTTATGCATCGAGAGACATTCCTTGAGATGCTTCAAAACCAAAATATGCACCCGAAATCAGTCTGGTTGTAGAAGCTTTAGAGAATCTAATTTCTCAACCATCAAACTTACACTTTCTCGAAAGGTCTAGATTTGCGCTACAAGATGCCAGAGGTGTGTTGAATGTGTTGCAGTCCGATTGGGTCAGAAGTTCAGTTCTTGTGAAAGGAACAAAACCTGGATCTCTTTCTCCGATGAAATTTCAGGATAAGTTTGGTGCTTCACTGGGACGAAACCACAGGTGACCTAAGTCCAAATTTTGGTATGGTGCTAGCCCTGGATGTCTGAATGAATACAATATAATTTTTCAATATACCTTTTAAAAATCTTTCAAAAATGATAAGGGTGGTACATATCAATATGTATCGCCTGTGTCATATCGCCCAATGAAATCGAGGAGGGAAGCATATCAATACTTATAACACTGATCTGGTATACCAGATATTTGTCTCAAACTTCTTCAATAACTCTTTCTCACAAAGATGGATGGCATAATTAGGGACATGATTATCACTCACGCCAAAAACTAAGACACACCATGTTGCATTTGCTTGAAGAAAACATTGCTTCTAATGTGATTGATACATCCGCAACCCAGAAACTCCAAGACACCATTCACACAACTCATAAAAAATTCATACCAACCACCCAATTAGACAATCAAGAAGTCATATAATCAACTATGACATGTTTTGGTGATTGACACCCAACTGATATAGAAGAATATTGAGAATGATAGCACTCATGGCTTGAACAACACCACGTATGATACACAAAAAATATTTATAGTATTCAAGCTACGACAAAGAGTACGTATCTTTCATAAGAGTCCCCTTTGCAGACACTGTCATGTGGAAAAGGGTCGCAAGAACAATAAGTGTGAATGGAGAGATAGAAGAAGAAGAGGATCCACACCTTTCAGTACTATTACGATGATCGCTCTTCCAACAGACCATGTCATAACACATTATGTATCAATTTACATGCATCTGAAACTTCTTTCTTTCTTTCTGACAACAAATTTGGGCCTTCGGTGGAAAAAAAAGACTTGTCCAAAAGCCAGCGGAGAAAACTATTGCATGAAATCATAGGGTTTGATTACAGGGAGAAGAAGAACAAGAACAGAAGGGGAAAAGGATAAGAAGATCGAGATGGGAGCCAAACGAAGCAGATGAATATACCCAAAAACGTAAGAATAAAGAACAGAAAAAAAGCGGAGACGATGAAAAATAAAAATGCAGAAAAGGCATATACACCTTAAAACGTTAAAATGGTGTTGCATCTCACCTGCACGTTGAGATGGCTGGCGCAGGAAGGCAGCCGAAAGAGGGAGAACACGGGAGAACGAAACCGGAACTTGAGAAAGCGAACCGAACGGTTTTTGCGGCTGGGGATTGAACAGGGGTTCCTATTGGTTTTCTGAAAAGGAGCCCAAAACAAGTCTGCTCCACAAGCGGCTTTTGGTTTTGTAAACCACCGGGAATCTTCACTTAGGTTCCCTTGTTCATTCGAAATGCTCTTCACCAAACCAAGTCGATAAGTGAATCAGTTTTCTCAATAACCCATGAAGTCCTGTCATTGTTTGTTAGGACGATGGTAAAGAAAAGAGGTGTTTCGCATGGACTTTTGAAACCAACACTTTTCTTGTTTGCTTTTTTTTTAATGTATACATATGTATTTAAATAATTTAACAATCTCTCCATTTCTTAGCTTTTTGCTGTTTTGTCGTTCCCGTGTCTGGCTTCCATTTCCCATTCCGTTTTCATCGAACCGATGGCCTAAGCCGGTACTCCCGCCCCGTGATATTCGAACTCGAGACTCGTCAGCTGGGCGCGCTACCCAGGCGGGCAAACGCTGACTGTTCATATGAAACTAAAGTGCCCCAAGCAAAACATATGTGAAATCAAATCATGTGAATTCCTTCATGTGATAGATACCCTTTCTACCCTTACCGAGAGAGAGAGAGGACAGACAGACAGAAACATTCGGCTTGGCCTTACTGCCAAACCAGTCAGCCTTAATGTATTCTGAAGTGCACAGTAGAAAGCTTATCGAGAGGTATTGAGGAAACCCAAGTAGCCCCTCGCCGAATACAAAAGCTTGGAGCGACTCCGGGCATTCCACTCATACAAGTAAAGCATGGTCGTCCAAGACAGCAAAGGGAGCAAGTGTTGTATCGACACCACGAAGGAGATTCACGGCAGCTATGTGCTATAATGTATTCATTGAGACTATTCCATCAAAAATGGTGCTTTTACAAGGGTTGCTCAAAGGCTGATGAGAGTTTTGCTTCCCCTTACATGGTCAACTAGATAAATTCTATATCAGTGCAAACCCGATAACCACAAACCTTTTTATTAGACTTGTCCTCTTGAAAAGTGAATTGATCTCATTTGCGACCTGGCTTATTAATATATGTGGACCTTAAAAGGACTTTGTCGTTGCTCACCATGTAGACTCACTGACCACTTCATGCCTAGCAACTCCGACTACTGAAAGGGGCATGTAGATCATACGGCAATGACGTTAGTTCTGCCTTATTACAACACTTTGATGATGGAAGATGAACGAATTTTTTGTTCATTTGAGACCGGGTTGTTGCCAAGAATAGGTTCCCTATGAATTGCAAGTGGACGAGATGAATGGTTGCAAGTGTTTCTTTTGACATCTATAGGACAACACTTCCACCAAACAAATTGTAACAGCACTCCTTTTCCCTTGCTAATATCATTTACTCATTGACCTGCTATATGATGTCTTCTTGCAAGTGGCCCCATAGCTAATATAGGCTACCAAGACTCTCATAGCTGAATCAAATCTACCTTAAAGTTTGTTATCCTTATATTAGTCGAGATAAGGTCACTTTTTGACTTGTGGTGCCCCTTGTTTTTATGTATATCTTTTTGTTGGAAGAGGAGGCCCAATCCTAACACACCCACACATGCACCCTATGGGAGTCGAACCCCCCAACAGCAGCAACGGCACTAGAGCATCCCTGCTGTGGAGCCACTCATTTCATGAGTTTGCCATTAATGTGAGCCCTCAAGTATAGTGGCTTCAAGTGTGGCGATGTTGAATTAGATGGCTTTGAAAATGTTATTTTGGCATTTGCCAATTACACCCAATTATCAAATCATCATAGCCCAATCATGACACATCACCTTGTGTTCATTAAGCAAAATGCTCATTGCATCCAGTAGCAGATCTAGAAAATAGTATTGCGGGTGTTAATGGGGGTAAAGCATGGATCCCAACTATGTATTCAACTGTAAAATGTAGATTTTATATCAAAATTGGGGGCAAAGTATGCATTTCATGGTGTTGGGGAGACAAAGCATGAATCTCAACTATGTATTCAACTGTAAAACGCAGCTTTTATGTCAAAATTTCAAGAGGGGCATCCCCCACCCCACATCCTTCTATGTTGACCCACCACTAATTACATGTATACTTTATTATGAAGGATAGAAACCATAACCGCTCAGCATGTCGCACCATTTATAAAGACACTTCAGTTTGTAATCCTAAATGGAATTCCAGTTCCTCCAATTTCGATATAGAATGACACTACGTTGATGAATGACAAATACCTTTTACACCCTTCAGAACCAATCAACTAGTATCTAGGTTGACTGAGAATCGATTTCGAACATTTGTGAGAACTCAAGAGTGGTGGGAACATCCACATTAGCTAGAATCATCGACTTCATTGGTGGTTGCGCGGGTGCACAGAGGTTGGGCAATAGAGGTGCAGGCTGGTTTTCAGTAGAGTACCCCAATAGGAGGACGGTGGAGATGAAGTAGGAGGTGGTTGTTGGCAAGGTTAGAGGATAAGGTCATGGAATCGGTGGTGACGATCACACAACGGAAGCTGCAAAGAAGAAGACTAAAGAAAATTATTGTCGGTTTTTGGCAAAGGAAAGAGTTATTTTTCTTCTTTGTCTGTATTATTTTTCATACGAGGCTACTCGTATATATATTCGAGCATTTCTTTTTTTTCTTATGGTTGCCATTTGGTTTTTTCGTTTTCTTTTTTAAGGAGAAAACCGACTAAGCTAAACCTTTGTTATTTATCTAAATAAAAACACTTTTTCAATCACTTTAGTTTAGGCATAAAAATGTATCTTACAAAATCGAGAAAGGGGCCCTATCTTTCCCGATTTCATGAGAGCATTAATAGATACCTTTCATGGCCACCTAGTCACCTCATGTAACTTACATCTCTCACTTTGGCCAAAAAAGGTCAAATATGATGTACCAGTTTACTCCCACTATTTAGTGGATTTCCAAGTACTATCATTTTTAGTTGTTCAAGTGTAGCACCTTACTTTTTGTTATACTTATGTGATTTTTCATAATCAATATGTTTTTTCACGATAACAACCATTATGTATGTTTTCACAATAAGACTTTGGGTATCTCAAACTCATACATATAGCACGCTTTATAAAGAGATCTTTTGAAATACCTTTGGTCAAGAGGTCAACTAATATATTATTAGTTGATATATAAGATATGAATATTTTATTTCATTTAAGCATATCATAAATGTAGTAGCATTCAACCATTATATGCTTGCTTCTAGAGCAATCCACTCTACTTTTAATTAAAGAGATTGTTGCACTATTGTCACAATAAATGACAACAACTCATTGGTTATGTCGAACTTCAAATCACATGTATGAAGTAGTTTATCCAAACATGACTTGTTATAATCATACTCTACAAGCAACATATTTAGCTTTTTATGTATGCATTGCTATACAACTATATTTCTTATCATCTAAAAAATATTAATACCTCCAAATAAGAATATTTGATCAGAGGTTGACTTATCATCTTTACTACTAGTAAAATCAACATCTAAGTATCCTACCATTTTTAGTTCATCCGTTTGAAAGCATAACTTTTAAATCTTAGAATCCTTTTACAACAACTTAGAGTTACCAGCCAGGATTACTTTGATATCTCCTCACAAGACCAACAACAAAGGTGATATCTGAAATTATACACAACATAACATACATAAAGTTACCAACAACTTATGCATATGGAAGATTTTACTTTTTTTATCTATCACTAGGAAAATCAACCTTACTTAGTTTAACACCTTTGACAACAAGTACGAATGCAAACTTGCAATCACTCATTCTAAACTTTTTGAGGATATAATCAATATCTCTTGACTTAAACACAAAAGTCTATATTCTCTATTACGAGAAATATTATACCCAAGCTATAAGAAGCCTCTCTCATATCCTTCATTTGAAACTTGGAATTTGACTATAACTTGATTTTGACAATTTTATCATTCTAAGTAAAAAATATATCATCTACGTATAAAGATAGAATGATAAAGTGACTTCCACTATTTTCAATATATACATAGTGGTCAAGTTCATTAGCCACAAATCCAACTTTAAAAATAATATTTTGAAAAATCAAATATCATTAACAAGGTGAATGTTTAAGGCTAGGGTTTTTTCAACCTATATACTTTATCGTCTTGACCTTTAATAATATATTTTTCTAGCTATTGTATATAAATGATTTCATCTAAATCACCATTCAAAAAAGCATTTTTTTATGTCTAGATGATGTTGATTTAAATCATAACATATAGAAACAACTAGATAATCCTAATAGATGCAAATTTCACAATGGGGAAATATGTTTCTAAATAGTTTATTCCTCCTTTTGTAAAAAACTCTTTGCAACTAACCTTACCAACTTGTTAATTATTCCATCGACTTTATATTTCTTTTTAAGAACTCATATGTAACTAATAGCTTTTCTTCTTTTGGGTAAATCTATCAATTTTCAGATTTGGTTTTTCTCAATGAATTTAATTTTCTCATCCATTGCTTTTTCTCAGTTTGATGATTCAGATAACTCATAACTTAATGATAAGTGAGGTTATCAATTAACTCATCTAAATCTATTAAATAATAATTTCTCTATAAAATATGTATGATGATCCTCTAGGTACGACAATGTGACTCTAGGTCTTGCACGACCACTTAAAGTTTTAGTTTGTATAGGATGGTCATTTATATCACTATCTATGAAATGATAATGTATTCAAATTCACTAGATGACCAGTGTTCTCATCATCATTTTCAAAGATGTTATTATTAATATCTTCTAAGAAATCAATATCTTTACTTTCTATTAAGCCATGATTATTGTGATAAAATCTCTCTCTTGGAATCTTTAGGGTATCAAATGAAAACACATATCAAGAACTTATTGTGTAGCTTATCTATAGACTCATCAAAATTTTTATATGGGTAATAGATCTCCACCTCTTGAGATAACTCCGGTCTAATTTTTTACCAAATTATATCTCATATATTATAGAGAATACAATCTTACATGGTAATCTACGTAATATATACATGACTATAATTATTGCTTCTCTTCAAAATATTTTATAGTATCGACCTAGTAAAATTCAATAGGGTCCTATTATATATTTTAGCTATACCATTTTGTTGAGCTATCTTAGGCATGATATCTTCTTTTGAAATACCAAAGTCTTTAAGACATGTACTCACCACATTGGTCATACCTTAATACCTTTATTGTACAACCCAATTGATTTTCAACTTCCTACTTATATTGCTTAAATATTTTAAGTGCATCAAATTTATGTGATAGGAGATATATACATCGATATCTTAAATAAATATTTATTAAAGTTATAAAATAAATATTCTCATGATAAGACCTTATCTTAAAAGAACTACACATATCTATGTGAATGATTTCTAATAGTGTTGTTCCCTTAATTATTTCTTGAATGAAGGATTTTCTTATCAATTTCTCTTGTTATAAGCTTCACACTTATCAAAAAGTATTTTTTTGAAACTCAAGCAATAAGTTAAAGTTGACTAATTTTCTCAACTTATTCAAACTTATTTGCCTTAATCTTTTATGTTATACATTTACATCAACGATAAAGGCACAATCAATATAATAAAAAAAGTTTATTTTCATTAATATTCAGCTTGAACCAATCATATTCTGAATTAAATGAACAAAAAAAGGAAATACACCTCATGTTTTTCTACAATAACCTTTTTAAGAACAAACCTAACCTTAAACCTTTTCTTGACAAGCATAAGGATAAACACTAAATTATGCCTAAGAAATAGCATAATCATTACATGAGAAAAAGCAACTAGGGTGCCTCCTATGTTAATCATCAAGGACCCAATACCTAGAACATCAACAAAAGAGTTGTTAATCATATAAACTTGATGCTTCCCAAGCTTTTATTCACTTAGGTTAAAAGCTTCTTCCTTTCCCCCTGAGATATGAAGAGTTGCTCTAGAATTCATCCACCCACCACAAATAGGACAATCTATATGCATGCATTTATAAATGACACAGATTACCTACCGCTTCTCCTTCTGCCTATCTTACTAAGTGTTGCCTTAACTTTTTTTTGGTAGTCATTGTCCATCTTAAAGTGCTCTATCTTTCTATAGTTGGAACACTTAATTTAGGAAGCGTATTCTTATGATTTCTTGAATTTTTTATCACTTTTTTGTTATATTTGCCAAACTTTTTATTTAACTTTTTCTTGTTATGTTTGTTCCTAAAGCTCGACTCTAAATCATCTTGAACTGTACGCATTTTTTCCTTCTTGTTTTTGTTCATATATTCTTGCTCAATGGTAAGTTTGAGGGAGAGTTCAGAAAGAGTGAAGCCAAGCCCCAATCTAAGTGTTGTGGTTACCATATTCCAAGAGAAAGGTAGAATATTTAGAATAATCGATATTTGTATAAGTCCCTAGCCATACTCGGTATTTGATTTACATGTTCAACTACATTATCTCTTTCTTTCATTTTATAAAAGTTGTATTTCTAAAAGAGTAGTTGAACATGTAGTTTGATTGTAATATCATATTTAGGTATTATTGAGTCAAATAATTCTTTCACAGTTTTGCATTCCTCAAGTACCTTAATCAGATCGTTCTCCATATACGTAAGCATAAATGCCATGGCTATTGATCGAGTCATCCTTTTTGATGGTTTTGTAAATTAAGTGTTCATCATCTGTTGCTTTAGGTTCAAGTAACATTTTTGTTTCTCTTAAAACATAATCAACATCCTCTATGGTGAAGGCCAATGAAATTCTTCTTTTCAATTTGGAAGTTCATGCCATTGAGTTTTTTGGTCTTTGCTAATTGAAGAACATATATTTTAGTAGTTATTTTTAGGTATTTTCTAAAAATAACAATTAGAGGATATATATATTTGAATGCAGATAATACTTATATTCTCAAAACATTTGAAGAGGTAGAGCAACATTGAGAGTGAAAAGAAGAAATTGTAACATTAGTGAGAAACAAGACCTGGAAACTAGTAGATTTACCACCAGAGAGGAAAATAGTGGGTTGCAAATGGGTGTATTGAGTGAAGTATAAGGCTGATGGAAATATAGAAAGGTACAAAGCCATATTAGTGGCTAAAGGTTATAGTCAATCATATGGTATTGACTATACATAAACATTTGCACCGGTGGCAAAAATGAATACTATTAGAATTATTCTATGTGTAGCACAATCAAGGATGAGACTTATGGCAGTTGGACGTGAAGAACAAGGAGACCTTATGGAAGATATTTACATGAAGGATATGATCAAGGGCAGAAATTAAACAAAGTATGCAAACTAAAGAAATCGATTTATGGTTTGAAACAATCACTAAGAGCATAGTTTGAAAAATTCAGTGATGTATTATGAGTTTGGATTTCAAACATTATGTTAGTGATCATACATTATTTATCAACCGATGTAAGAAAATCATTATATTATTAGTATATAAGATGACATCATCATCACAAGTGATGATACAGAAGGCTTTGTCATTCTAAAAAGGACAACTACATGCATTATTCGACTTAAAGAACTTGGGCAGACTACATTATTTCTTGGAGATTGAATTTACACAGAGCAAAGATTGTTTATTTTTAAGTCAAAGAAAATATATTCTAAACTTACTAAAAGAAACGAAAATGGAGGATTGCCTGATATATTCTACTCCCATTAAAATTTCAAAGAAGATAAAGATGAGTCAGCTGAACCATTTGAAGATGTTGGTGGATATCATAGATTGGTGGGAAAACTTTTATATGTCACTATTACGAGACCTGACATCAGTTTTGCAATTGGCTATGTAAGTAGAGGGATGCATTCCCCATCTAAGCACCACATGAGTACCATATTTCACATCATCAGATACTTATCACTTATGGTTTATTATATGCCCCGCATTCATCACTTGATCTAGAGATCTATTCAGATGCCAATTGGGCTGGCTCCAAAGTTGATAAAAAGTCTACCTCAGGTTATATAGTATGCCTAGGAGGCAATGTTGTATCTTAAAAGAGTAAGAAGCAATTTGTAGTGGCTAGAACAAGTGCACAGGCAGAATATCATGCAATTGCTCTCAGCATGTGTGAAAATTTATGGGTTTTATCACTATTGGAAGAAATTGACCCAGGAATGATCATTCCAATTAATCTTTTCAGTGATAGTAAAGTAACTTTGTAAATGGCTTCTAATGTAGTCTTTCATGAGAGGACCAAGCATATTCAAGTTGACTATCACTTTATTAGAGAGAGTTTCATAAGGAATTTTCAATATTATTCATGTTTGTTCTGAAGATCAATTGACCGATATTCTTCGAAAACTAGTTGCAGCCAATGGGTTAAAGAAAGCTCTGGAAAAGTTGGGTGTTTCAAGTCTTCAAGACCCAACTTGAGGGGGGTATTGAAGATTGAATTAATATTTATGTTTCTGCATTGTTTTTATGTTTCTGTAATTAGAATTAACTTGACCGATGTGGTGAATATAATCAATTGGAGTAAACAATTAATTCATACCTAGGATACCTGAACAAGTTTTTAGGTTCTCTTAAAGAATATAACAAAGTCCTTGAGTTATACCAACTGGAGCAATGTACAAGCTATTTAATATATCAAGTGTCTCATATACAAGTTTTTAGGTTCTCTTAAAGAATATAACTTGACCGATGTGGTGAATATAACAAGTTTTTAGGTTCTCTTAATTCATCCCATAATAAATATGGGACACTTGATATACTTAAAGAATATAATAAAAAATTTTAAAATCAACTAGAGCAAACAATTAAAGTTTTTAGGTCTGACCGATGTGGTGAATACAACTTTACAGAATTCCTAAAATATTGTAAAACTTTGTTATTTTAAAATAAAATAGCATACCTAGGATACTTGAACAATATGGTGTAGCTGAAAGATATAACTTGACCCTATTAAATATGATTAGATTTATGTTAATAAATACTTCTCTTCCTAAGATATTTTGAGAAGAAGTAGTGATTGTAGCCATGTACATATTAAATAGCATACCTTGTATGATTGCATTCTTTATACCATATGAGATGTGGTTCGGAAGAAACCAGATTTGAGTCACCTTTGAAGGTGAGAATCTATTGCTCATGTTAAGATCTTTGATTAGTTTATACATAAGTTAGATAATAGGTCCTTGAGTTATATTTTTAGTGGATACTCAAAAGGTTCTAAAAGTTACATATTTTATAACAAGAATCATGATTTAATAGAAAGTAAGGATATTGAATTCTTAAAAGATATTAAGAATCATTCTTAAAAATGATAATGATATCATTAATGATCTAGTGAATCTAGATCTATCATTTACATAGACCCATGAATACTGATCTAGATTATTTTTCTATACAAACTAAATTTTAAGTTGACGTAAAAGACCTAGAGTCATACCATTCTAGTTAAGTGATGACTACACTTACCTTATAAGAAGTGTATAATTCAATAGATTTAGATGAGTTGACTGAGAACTTGACTTATTAGCAAGCTATTAACCCATTTGAAGAAAAACAATGGATGAAAAAATTAAATCTATTGAGAAAAACTAAGTTTAAGAATTAGTAAATTTGTCAAAAGAAAGGAAAGTCATAGGTTATAAATGAATTATTAAAAGAAATATAAGTTGATAGATCAATCAACAAGTTTAAGACAAGGTAGGATTGTAAACATGAAAAATTTCACTCCCAAGTTAGAAAACTCGAAGTGAACATTTTCGTGCCTACGCTTGCGCGAGCGTGCCAGCTAGCTTACACAAACTAGTGAAGGTTTTAAAATGTTTTTCTGACTTTTGGCGATTGTAGGCAAGCGGACTCTTTTCGCTTTAAACCTTCTTGAACCGATGCTCAAGGGTCAGTTTAAGCACTTAGGAACTTCGATTTTCAAATAAGTTTTTACTTCAAACTAACTGAATGCCTAGTGTTTTGGACGAATTCGATTTGTGCACTTTTGTCAGTTTTTATTACGGGGCTGGGCGTCCCTAAGTTCTTGCAAGTTTTATTTATTTAGGACTGATGTGTGTGCGAAATGTGTGGCTTAGTTTCAGCGTGATTTGAGCTAGGGTTCGAGCATTATGCCGCAATGAATGGATGTAGAGATGCTATAAATCTTTTTTTTTTTTGGTTTTTGAGAACGATGATGCGAACTCACCCAAAATAAAATTTGCAACTCACTCTACTTTCACGAAAGTAAACTCCACGCGAATTTAAGTTCAACTCACTCTGCCTTCACGAAAGTAAACTCTACGCGAATTTAAGTGCAACTCACTTTGCTTTCACGAAAGTAAACTCACGCGAATTTAAGTGCAACTCACTCTACTTTCACGAAAGTAAACCCCACGTGAATTGATATATATATATATATATGTTTAGCTTAAGAGAGCGATAAGTTTCAAGTGCACATAAGTGTAAAGAGCGGAAAGGCTTAAGTGCTCATGGGTGTGATCGTGTTCATCCAACAATTTAAGAGCGGAAAGGCTCAAGTGCTTGTGGGTGTAAAGAGCAAAAATGCTCGAGTGCACGTGTGTGTGATCGTGTTCGTCCACCAGTTTAAGAGCGAAAAGGCTCAAGTGCTCGTGGGTGCAATCGTATTCATGCACAAATATTACAACCTGGGGAGAGACTTTGCTCCATTAATACAACCCCATTCCGAATTGAATTAAATGGAAAAAACGGTTTAAAATCAAAGTTTTAAAAACTTACACTTTTTCCCTTCGATACAACTCGTGGTTCGGTTCGATGCAAAGCCCTCCACTTGTGTAGCCCTTTGGTCAACTCAAGTTAGTCGGGTCCACCTTGTTTGGTGTATTTTGGCCAAGTCAAGCCAGCTTCAAGGGTGCGGTTCAGTGCTTGGGTTCAACCTTCCATCCTGGTGCTCTAAGGCAGCTCGAGCCCACTTGGTTGCAAGTCAAGGTAGGTTCAGCTGGGTTTTGCCCCAGGTATCAAGCCTTCAAGGTGTGGTTCAACCAAGTCAAACCGGCCCCAAGGTGGTTCGGCCAAGTGCAAGTCAAGGGTTCAGCCAGGTTCAGCTGGTCCAAGGTAGGTCGGCCCAAGGTGAGTCGGCCAAGGTAGGTCGGCCAAGTGGTGCAACCCAAGGTTCGGCCAAGTGGTGCAGCTCAAGGGTTCGACCAGGTGCAGCTCAACTCCAAGGCGGTTCAAGGTGTAGGTTGACCAAGGTCAGTTCACGGTAGGTTGGCCAAGGTCAGTTCAAGGTAGGCTGACCAAGGTCCTCCTTTGTTGCAGCCGTGCAAGGGTGCGATTCGGTCAAAGGGCTCACCTTGGTTGCAGCCACTCCTCCATTTGGTGCAGCCGACTCTTGATCAAGCTCGAGCCCACTAAGTCGCAGCCGATCCTTCTCTTGGTTGCAGCCACCTTACCTCAAGCCAAGCCTTGACACCCCCTTGTTGCAACCTTCTAGCCCAAATCGAACCACTTTGGTTGCAACCAACCCCCTAGGTCAAGCCAACAAGGTCAAGCCCACCTTTGTTGACTTTCACTCCCTCTCTCTCCTCCTTTTCCCAAGCTCTACAAATTGCCAAACTTGTTTCACGTGAACCCCCTTGGCCCTATTTATAGGCCAAGAGTGGTTCTTTCGATTGGGTTTGGATCCTAGGATCCAACCCAATCCAATCTTCAAATGGACCTGGATCTAGATTTTTTTGTCTAGATCCATTCCAAACTTTCTTTTGAGTCCCTTTTTGGTGCATGAAAAGACAGTTTTCGAGCGGGCTTCGGTTCCTTGACAACCCGATTTTAGCTTGGGTTTTTCTCAACTTCTTTAATTGGCCGAAGTCTTGCTTTTTAGAACTTTTTGATGTTTGATTTGGTCTTGAGTTTGGCTTTTTGGAATTCAGGAGCTATAATCAAGTCGTATAAAAAACAAAAGTACCACCAAAATCAGAAAGTTATCTGTGCGAGTCACCCTTGCAGACCTCCCTTAGAGAAATTAATGCCCTACTATGAGTACATATGGGTACATGCGCCTTTCTCACAGAATAAAACACACACACAACTCGAAGAGCATGTACCTGGCTTCGAGTCGACCTCAACCCTACCTCAGTCGCCTATAGCTGGAGCAGAAAGAGGGACCGAACTTCTCACGGGCATAGGGACAGAACCACGGGTAGAGAGGCAGGACCATGGGAAGAGAGAGAGAGAGGAGAAAGATTGTACTACATTCTTAGGGAGGACCCTAATCACCTATTTATAGGTGCATGTTTGGATCATAAATCGTGGATCCGATCCAAACGATACACCGCTTTATCCTCAACCGTCTCGTCTTATCCTCAATCGCCCCACTTTATCTAGAACCACCTCATCTTATCCCTATTCGTGACCGAGAAAATTTTGATCGTTAGTTCAAAAGTTTTTCATAGAAAAAGATAGATCAAGACCCAAACCCAAATCACAAGCCACAAGCCCAAGCCGAAGGCCAGCCCGACATGCATGCATGCGCCTGTGGTATAACATGTCCTCTCCAAGCTCTTTAAACTAAGGTTCATGAGCTACCAACTATATAAAAGGATATGTGGGTTTATCACATCCATCAATATGAGACTAAACTTTGTCTCATCTTAATCATCTATCGCAAAAGTCCCTCATATTTTACTTTTTATACTTTAGAACTTTTACTTATATTAATTAAATATATAGAGATACTAACATGCATTTAATGTAGATTAAATGTACATCAAATCCAACAATCCCCCACAAAGTCCTTAAGTGAAATAAGTGCCCTTCTAATCCAACCATCATATTATGCTTTCAGTTAAGGTACCTTTCAGTTTAAATCATTACTTGAGTTATCTAATATTACCCTTAAAGAAACTAGGTAAACATACATCTTGAGCCTAAACCTTAGGTGTAAAGGTGTCTATTGGTAACAACATAATAAAAGGCTATGGTGTGATCTATAGGGGTGATGCATTAATGATCGTGCATCCATATCCTGTATCATGATTGATTTTAGGGAACAACCTAATTTCCCTATTGCGGCTACACAATATCAACCACTTAGCTAGGCATCTCCAAGGTGTACTACTAGTATCCTTTCGTAGGACTCGATTCCATTCAGAGAATGATCTCTTGCTAAACTTACAGTCATGACACCTTAGGTGTACAAAGGACAGACACACAGATACTAAAAGTATCACATAATATAAAGTGTCTTCTTGTTCACCCAATAGCTTGTTACTATCACATTGAACTTACTTTGTCAGATCTCTACTCAATTAGGTTGGGATGCCATTGCTTGTGAATAAATCGTAGGTTTCAGTCCCATCTGATCCTCAATTTCTTAACTAAGGCTATTGATAGACCTTTAGTCAAAGAATTAACTGTGTTATTTTTGGATCCAATAAAATCTATAATTGTAACACCATCAAACACAAGAGTCCTTATAAACTTCAGTCAGACCTAAATGTGTCTCTATTGCTTTTAGTTGTACTTAAAACTATTGATCTTACCAATTTTAGTCATGCTATCATAGTATACTAAAATTGTAGGAAGCAACTTCTTTACCATAGGTAAACTGGACATAAGTCCCTTGAGTCATTCAACTTCCAATTCAGTCTCATCCAAAACACAAAGTTCTGCCTCAAAGGTAGAACAAGTTAATATAGTCTGATTCTTAGATTTCAAGGTAACAACGCCACCACACATAAGAAACACATATCCTGTGACCCTATTACTCTCAGAAATCTTTGTTATCTAACTAGCATCACTAAATCCTTCAAGGACCAAAGGATATTTACCGTAATACAATACAAGGGAAATCATTCCTTTCACATAGCGAAGTACTTTATCTAGAGCTTCTCAATGGGTTCTATCTAGACAACTAGTGTATTTACTCAACTTACATACAATAAATGCAATATCTGATCGTATACAGTTGGTTAGATACTTTAAACTACCAATAATGTAAGAATATCATAGTTGAGACACAAGAATACTACTTTCATTCTTATACAAAGACTTAGATGAATCATATGAGGTTTTAACAGGTCTATAATTTGTATATCCAAATCTCTTTAAAACTTTCTCAATGTAGTGAGACTGAGAGATTACTATACCCTCTATAGATCTTGTGATTTTAAGTCCTAAAATCACATCAGCTATACCCATATCCTTCATCTCAAACTAACTACATAACAATGACTTAGTCTTATTTACTATTCTCATATCAGATCCAAATAACAATATATCATCTACGTATAGGCAAAGAATGATGAAAGTATTATTGATCGACTTGTAGTATACATACTTATCGTAATCATTAGAGACGAAGCCAAAAGATGATATCACATAATCAATTCTTTTATGTCATTGTTCAAGGGCTTGTTTCAAACCATATAATGATTTAACAAGCTTACACACCTTAGACTCATTCTCACGAGCCACACATACCTCTTGCTGATCTATATAAATTTTCTCATGGAAGTCACCATATAAGAAAGCAGTCTTTACATCCATCTGATGGATTATGAGGTCATATACGAAGGCTAGTGCTATAAGTACTCGGATGGTGGTTATTCGGAAAACTAAATAATAGGTATTAAAGTAATCTATTCCTTTCTCTTGTGTGTATCCCTTGCAAGTAATCTGGCCTTGTACTTATTGATTATTCCATTTGCATTCAGTTTCTTATTAAATATCTACTTGTAACCCACGATAGCACAACTAAGAGGTAAATCCACCAATTCTCAAGTATCATTGGAAAGAATTGACTGAATTTCATTGTTAACGGCTTTCTTTCAAAACATAACCTCGGGTGAAATCATAGCATGCTGAAAGGTAATAGGACTATCCTCGACATTGAAAGTAACAAAGTCACTTTCAAAGTCCTTTGAATCCTAGGTCATTTACTTCTCCTTACTTCAGCTATTTCCTTAGAGTCATCTGCGCAATCAGGGTCACCCCTACATTTATCATCCTTTTCACATGATCAAGAATGAAATCAATAGCAGGATAAGAATCTCTAAAAGATACACTTTTGAGAACTCTAGTCTTCATGAGAAACACATTCTCAAATAATATAACATCACGGAGCTCAATAATTGTGTTAACTTTGCAAAAACATCAAATCTAATGATTAAGAATCTGTACGCATAGCTACTCTCTACGTAACTCAAAAATATAACATCTACTATTTTAGGTTTCAATTTTTTTCTCTTGTATTGAGGGATAAGTACTTTCGCAAGACACCCCATACTTTGAGATATTTGAGATTGGTCTTTTAACCTTTCTAAAGCTCAAAGGGACTACTTTTCTTATGCTTATGAGGAACTCTATTGAGAATATGATAAACCATATTCAAAGCTTCCCCATATATAGGTAGGTAACTTAGAATTTTAAAGTAAAACATTAACCATATGACATAAGGTTCTATTATTTCGTTCAGCTATCCCATTAGATTGAGGAGAATATAGAGTTGTAATCTCATGAACAATATCGTTGTTTTGAAAGTATACTTGAAAAAGATTTGAGATATACTCTCCTTTTCTATCAGACCTTAATTGTTTAAGCACCTTGCTATTTTTAGTTTATACTTCATTTCTAAATATTTGAAACTTTTCTAAAGCTTTATCTTTACTTTTAAGTAAGTAAATATAATAGCATCTACTGCAATCATCAACAAACATAATAAAATATCTTTTGTTATTCCTCATAGTCATCCCATTAAGTTCACAAATATCAATATGTACCAAATCCAAAATCTCAGATTTTCTTTCAACCATATGGAAATGTTTCCTAGGTTGCTTCGCTTGCACAGATATATCATATTTTTGTTTTTTATCTATGACAATTTTAAGGATAAAATTTAAATTCATCATTCCTTTTATGGAATCAAGGTTTACATTACCCAACTTAGCATGCCATGAATTAGATGATTTAATATTGCACAGAGAAGGAGAAGAATATGAAGCAGAAATAGAGGCTTTATTATCATTAAAATTCATATAAGAATCAATAGTTGGTTCTACATGAATTTTAAACAGATCCTCTAAATCACATAAATAGCCCATCTCAAAGAAACACTGAGTACTAAGTTGTGTAATAACGACTTTATTACATTTACAATCTAACCTTAATCCCTCCCTAACCAAAGCAGGACTACTTAGGATATTTCGATGAATCGTTGGAATATGTTTAACTCCTTCAAGAGTTAGAACTTTTTCCGAAGAAAACTTTATGTCCACACACCCTTCGCCCTTGACTTTAGTAGTCAAATGATTTCCTAAGGTCACTATTCGCCCACAAACGACTTGATAAGATACAAACAAAGACTGATCAGTACATACGTGCACATTAGCCCAAGTGTATACTATCCAATATTGTGGCTTATAAATATAAAGGAGATGGGGTTTAAGGGATAGATACTTGTTACTAGCAGGTGCAATGGTCACTACCATGTTGACGATAACTCCTTCAGTGATCATAGGTTTCTAGGATTTCTTAGAGGGATAAACCCTCGCCTAATGTCCAACTTGACCATAAAGCCAACACAATTTGTTTTTGGTTTATGCTTTGCTTGTTTTCCTTTAGGATCACTAGGTTGTTTCTTTCCGACCGTTAGGTTAACTCTAAAGGTGTTGTCTACAAGCATAATGGGTCTTTGACTTTTATGCTCTTCCTCTATTGCTATGTCTACCATAAGATTATCAAGGGTCATCTTACCCTTATTATGCTTCAGATCTAAACCGAAACCCTCCCAAGACTTAGTAAATTTCTCTATAATAAACATAACAATAAACTTGTCAAGAAGTTCCATTTCGACTTCCTTCAGACCATGGTATAAAAATTGAAACTTGTGAGCTGATAGATCAAGGTCTTCAGTATTGTATTTCAAATCCAAGTAAGCTGATAGATCTTTCACTATCGTATAAGGGAATGAACTATACACATCAAATAAAATATTTGAAAGTACCGATATAATGTAACAGCGGTACAAAGTGTCATTCTTCTTCCACTCGGTGATTTTATCCGTGCTTCTAGGGTCAGTATCATCGGGTTGAGGATAATTCAACTCAATATACAGATGCAACCCTAACATGGTTAACTAAATTTCATATGCTTTTGACAATGTTTAAAATGAGGGCTGACAAACTTTTTCGGCATCAAGGTCAGGTTGACCTTAGGTCGGAGAGTAGTAGTTATAAATATGTTTACTAGGATAAAAGATGATTTCTCTAAGACTATTGAAAATAATCATAGACATACATGCATAAAAATATAATATGCAACAAATGTAAACATGTCCCAATCATAAATAATAGTTGTAGATCTAAAATAAGCATAATTAAGCCGTACGAAAAACAAAAGCAAAAGCAAAATAAGAAACTTATCCACGCGAGTCTCCCTTGCGGATTTACCTTAAAAAAATCAATGCCCCTCAATAAGTACATACGGGGGTACCTACGCCTTCCTCACAAGTTAAATACACACAACTCGAAGAGCATGTACGTGGCTCCGAGTTGACCTCGACCACACCTTAGTCACCTATGGTTGAAGCAGAAAGAGGGACCTCCCACGAGTAGAGAGGCAGGACCATGGGAAGAGAGAGAGAGAGGAGAAAGATCGTACTATGTTCTTAGGGAGGACCTCTAATCACCTATTTATAGGTGCGCATTTGGATCACAAATCATGATAGATCAAGACCTAAACCTAAGTCACAAACCACAAGCCCAAGCCCAACCCGACATGCATGTGTGTGGTATAATATGTCCTTCCCAAGCTCTTTGGACTAATATTCATAAGTTACCAACTATATAAAAGGATACGTGGGTTTATCACATTGATCAATATGGGACTAAACTTTGTCTCATCTTTATCATATATCACAAAAGTCCCTCATACTTTACTTTTTACACTTTAAGACTTTTACTTATATTAAATAAATATGTAGAGATACTAACATGCATTTAATGTACATCAAATCCAACAACACAATTATTATGAAAGTAGTTGCTTGTGGAGAAGGAACATCCAACCATGGTGTGAGAAAACTAGGTAGTTGATCGACCATCAGACGATTAAGACGACTACAAAATATAGAAAAGTGTGGGGGAAACAAACTACTCGTGGTTTGAGTTTTGTATGAAAATTAGTTGCAAAACAACTATCATAGGGCCTGAAAGTAATGTAAAGTTTTATCAACTTGAGTAAACTATTATATCTAAAAGGAGAAGCGTGGCAAAATTCTTGAGGTGCAAACCCCGGGTCCTCCTTGGTTGACTCATCAGAAATCAAATCTGATGGCTGTGGCCCTCACTAAAGGAGAGAAACTGCGATGGATATCAATCCTGACGAACGCGACCCTCACTGAAGGAGTTAATTTGCATATTTAATATATTTACTAAAGTCCAGCTTTCTTCTTCTTTTCTTTCAGTATTTTATTTTTAACTAATTTGAATATTTTTGTTCCAGTCAAGTAGGGTTGGTGTTGATCCAATAATGAATTATTGCTTAGGGTAGTGCAAAATGATCCAAGAAAAACCAAGACACTCTTGTTTTCACCATTTTTCCTTTTATATTTTAGTTTCGATTAGGGTAGTGAAGATCCAACGTCAATGGGCTAAGTGTAAAGTAACTAAAGAAGTGTATCTTTGGTAGCCAATGGAAATTCACCCACTATGCATACAAGTGTTCACCAATTTCCACAATAAATCCACGTTTACGGAGTAACAAACATGAAGAAAACAATATTTTAGATCGTTACTATGGTAATCAAGAGTCCGAGCTAGACATATTGGTTCTTGTGCTAATATATATATATATATATATATATATATATATATATATATATATATATATATATAGAGAGAGAGAGAGAGAGAGAGAGAGAGAGAGAGAGAGAGTGAGGGGTAGATGTCGGAGACCCCACAAGAATAGATAACAAGAAGCAACTCATTACAACTGTTCAATGAACGATTGAAGTTATAAAACAAAAAGTATTTTAAATACAACATACAAAATATATTTGTTTTTTAATTCAAATCTTTACATTTGCTGATACTAATTAAATGGTGGATATGATGAGTTTCTTGTGATTAATATTTGTAAATGCCACTTTCTCTCTGATTCAATCTGTTGGAGCAGCTCATCATGCTCCTCATTGGGCTCCCTCATGACATTGGAACGATGGGTTGGGTCGGAATTGGTAGCCTCATCGCATGAACGGTTGATTAATCATAGGATGACAAAATCAATGGAATGGCTGCCAAAGTAGTAAGTTGGATTTTGTTACAGGTGTTACAGTGGCCACTCTTGGCAACTCAGCACGATAACGGCTGGACTGGCCATCCAGACCGTTACCGAGGCATGAGTTACAGATGAGGCCTGTAACCGTCAGAAAATTCGGTAACAGTCTGGATAGGGTTGCTCCGAATGAGGGAAACCCAACGTGAGAAGCTAGGAGACATGGAGCAGATACTGCTCGATAAATAGAGTAGTGCGTATAAAGAAAAATACAATGATACACAAAAATATTGTCTCTCTAGAAAAGGCTGCTGTGAGGAAACCTCAAACGCCATCCAAACTTTATTTCTATTGCAGATTGGAGGCTTGGACGTGGAGCGAAAGACATTGGATTTTCCGGCAACCAGCAAACAAGAACTCAGTCGGAGCTTCAGTCCTTCTCCCCCATTGGTATCAAAGCCTCGATTTTGACACTGCAAAACCCCCCAAAGGGTATGCATTATTTCTCTGCAAAAACAGAAAGAAAAAAAAGGGGGGAGGGGAAAGGGAAAGGAGAGGAAAGAGGAGGCAGAAACGAGAGAGAGAACGCTGCAGAAAAACCGCGACAGGCAAAAAAGCGGCAAAGAACCACTACGGGCCAAAACCACCACAGGCCAGAAAGTGGACAACAAAGCGTTAGAGAACCGTCGGAAGGCCAGAAAGCGAGAAAGAACCGCCGCAAGCCAGAAGGCGGTAAAGAACAGCGACAGATCAGAAAACTACTGGCCGTCGACATCCTCACAATGCCATAGAGCGGAGCAAAGCTCCATTAGAATCTCCCTCTCTCTCAAAAGTCTCCCTCTCTCTCTCTCCATCGCCGGCTACAGTTGGGAAGAGGAACACTGTCGACCGGCAACGGCCGCCCGCAGATCTCCCCTCTCTCTCTAGAGTCTGAAACAGACTCTTTGTTTCTCTCTCTTCATTTAAACGGAATTTTAAAAAAACCGCTAAGCGGTTTTAAGAAAATCGCGGGCTAAAACCAGCGGTTTCATAGAAATCGCCTCAGGCAGTGGACTAAAAAGTCCGTTCTGCCCCTCCCAGATATTGAAAATTACGAAACTGCCTCTGAATAGAAAGATTGTTCTGTCCTTATTGAGCAAGTCTTTTTTACCCTTTGACAGTTTGTGAAAATTACAAAATACCGAGCTGATAGTTTATATTATTACCCTTTCCAATTTATATTATTTCATTTATCCCATTGTATTAAAAAGACAGGTTTGTCCCTATACTTTTTAAAATTTAGAAATTCGAGTTGAGGGTTAAAATTATAGTTTTAACCCCGATAAGTCACAAATTTTACAAAAATATCAAAAAGTAATTTTACAAGTCTGTCCTTAAGCTTTTTAGAAATTTTCAAAAGTGGATAAAGTTAAAATTATAGTTCTACCCATAGTATGCTAAAGGTAGAAATTTTTGGAAAAATTACAAATTTGTCCCAAGTAGTTTATAAAATGTTTTTAGTATGTTTTTATGATATTATGCATCGTTCTAACATGATGTTTGCTATGTGTGTTTATTGTTTTATGATTATTTCCTTTTTAGACCATCTAATTGTTATAATTACCAAACACATAAAAATGAGTTCCAAAATTTGTATATCTGAATTGGCAAAAATTGAGAAATTGAACGGTTTGAACTTCCAAACATGGAAGAGAAGAATCCCACTTACTCTAACACTTGAGGGTATTGAGTATGTACTAAAGAAAACCATGCATCCGTAACTGCTAGACACAACTGAGTAATAGATAGAAATGTATAAAACATTTATGAAGGATGACACCATAGCAAGGACAATCATGTTGACCTACATGAAAGATTACTTTATTAGGGTCTTTGAAGAATACGAGACCGTCAAAGAGTTGTTTAACCCAATAACAACTAAGTATGACACAACTGCCAAATTACATATGCAGTTGCTACTATAAAAGTACAACTTCTTCAAAATAAAAGAAAGAGATAATATAGTAGAACATGTAAACCACATGTTAGTAATGGCTAGGGACTTAGCCGTGGTAAATTCAGTCATCCCAGAACCGATGCAGATATCAACTATATTAAATAGTATGCCCCCATCATGGAACATGGTCACCACTGTCCTCAAATTAGGGCCTGAAATTAACCTTTCTGAATTACCCTTGAAACTAACAATAGAGCAAGAATATATGATTAAAAACAAGAAAGAAAAAATGTTAGTGGTATAAGATGAGATAGAGTCTAGCTCCAAACCCAACCAGAAGAAAAATAAACCAAACAAAAAGTTTGATAAGAATAACAAGAAGAGCAATCAAAATTTTAAGAAATCGTAGGAAACCGCTTCTCGGGTCAAGTGTTTCAACTGTGGAAAGATGGGACACTACAAAAGGGAATACCGCAACAAGAAAGGTAGAGGAAACAACTCATAACGTGGACAGTCGGAGAAGCATGACATAATTTGTATGATTTCAGAGTGTTTGTACATGGACCGCCCAGTGATAGGTTGGTGGATATACTCAGGAGCTACACGACACATCTCAAAGACAAAGGAAGGGGCAATGGATTTGAAGGAATATAAACCTGGCGAACATCGAGTCTACATGGAAAATAATACCTTATTGGATGTTTTGGGTATTAAGTCCTTTAGAATTTTTGTACAAGGCAAACCAATAGTATTGACTTATGTGTCAATTGTGTCATTTATATGGCACAATTTGGTCTCGGTCTCTGCCTTAATAAAAAAAGGTTTTGAGGTAAGGTTTATTCCTAGAAAGGTGACTATGAGAAAGCATGAGAAAATATTATTCTCTGAGAAATTTGATGTAGAACATGGACTGTTTAAATTTTGCGATAATAAAATTGATACTTCTTCTACTTATATTGAGTGTGCCTTTTCTGTTGATGTGAATTTGTAGCATAAATGCCTTGGGCATATAAGTCTGGAAAAGTTGAGGAAATTATCCAACTTTGATTTACCTGATTTTGAGGAAAATACTTTTAACAAGTGCGAAGCTTGTATACAAGGAGAGATGACAAGAAAAGTTTTTCCCAAAGAATCAATAAGGGCAACAACCCTGTTGGAAGTTATTCACACAGATTTATGTGGTCCTTTTAGAGTAAAGTCACATCATAGAAAATATTATTTTATAACCTTTATCGATGATCACTCTAGATATATGTATTTATATCTTTTGGCACATAAATCTAAGGCACTTGATGCTTTTAAAGAATATACGCAAGAAGTGGAAAACCAATTAGGGCATTCAATTAAAGTCTTAAGATCAGATAGAGGGAGTGAATATACCTCAATAGAATTTCTTCAATTCTGTAAAGACTTTGGTATTGCAAAGCAAAATACAATGCCTAAGACACCTCAACAAAATGGTGTAGCTGAGAGATATAACAGAACCTTGTTGAATATGACAAGGTCAATGTTAATCGATGCCTCTCTACCAAAGGTATTTTGGGAAGAAACAATAAGTACAACAGTTTACATGCTCAATAGAGTACCATGTAAAGCTGTATTTACTATACCAAATGAGATGTGGTTTAGAAGAAAACCCAACCTAGGTCATCTCAGGAGGTAGGGATCTGCTGCACATGTAAAGATCCTTGATCAATCTAGAGATAAGCTACACAATAGGTCCTTAAGATGCATATTCATTGGATATCTAAAAGGTTGAAAAGGATATCAGTTTTATCATAAGGACCATAGACTAATTGAAAGCAGAGATGTTAAATTCTTAGAAGATACTAAGAATGACATCCTGAAAAATAATGATGAATGTATTGATGATCTAGTAGGCCTACATCAATCATCTTTTGAGCCTATAGAAGATCTTCTTGAAACAACTGAAACCTTAAGTGAAGATAAAAGGCTAAGAGTCACTCCTTCCTACTTAAAGGATTATCACACTTATCTTGCAGAAAAAGTGTGTAATTCGATGGACCTAGATGAGTTTACTGATAACTTAACTTATCAACAAGCTATGAACTTATCAGAAGCATCAAACTGGGGGAAAGCTATGGATGAGGAAATTGAATCCATTGAGAAAAACTAAGTCTAGGAGCTGATTGATTTGTCAAAAGAAAGAAAAGCCATAGGCTGTAAATGGGTTTAGAAAAAGAAATAAAAGGTCGATGGTACAATCAACAAGTTTAAAGGGAGGTTGGTTGCAAAGGGTTTTTTGTAAAAAGAGGGGATAGATTATGTTGAAACATATTCTCCAGTTGTGAAATTTGCATCCATACGAATAATCCTAGCAATATCTGCATACTATGATTTGGATTTACATCAATTAGATGTAAAAACAATATTTCTAAATGGAGATTTGGATGAAATCATATACATGCAGCAGCCCGAAGGATTTGTGGTTGAAGGCCAATAAGATAAAGTATATAGGTTGAGAAAATCCCTATATAGCCTGAAACATTCACCTCGCCAATGGTATTTGACTTTTCAAAATGTCATTATAGAACTTGGATTTGTGGCTAATAAACTTGATCATTGTGTATACGTTTGGAATAGTGGGAGCCACTTTGTCATCTTATCATTATATGTAGATGACATATTGTTGACTGGAAATGACAACGAGATGATTGTCAAAACCAAGTCATGGTTGAACTCTAAGTTCGAAATGAAGGATATTAGGGAAGCATCCTATATCTTGGGTATAAAGATCTCTCGAGATAGAGAATACAAACTCTTATGCCTGAGTTAGGAGAGAGATATTGATTATATCCTTAAGAAGTTCAAAATGGGTGAATGCAAGTCTGCTGATACACCTATTGCAAAAGGGATCAAAATCACTAAGGCTAATTGTCCTTGTGAAGGAGACGATAAGCCTAATGTTCCTTATGCATAAGCTGTCGGTAGCTTGATGTATGTTATGTTGTGTAGAAGACCTGATATCAGCTTTGTTGTTGGTTTTGTAAGTAGATATCAAAGTAATCCTAGATGGCAACATTGGATAGTTGTGAAAAGGATTTTATGATATCTGAAAGGAACAAGAGACTTGAAACTGTGTTTTCAAGTAGATGAACTAAAAGTGGTAGGATACTCAGATGCCGACTTTGCTGGGAGCAAAGATGACAATAAATCAATATCGAGTCAAATATTCTTATTTGGAGGTGTTGTTGTTTCTTAGGCATGTAAGAAACAGGGTTGTATAGCATTGCATACACAGGAAGCTGAGTATGTAGCTTGTTGTATGGCTGCAACGAGTGTTGTCTGGATAAACTACTTCATACGTGATTTGAAGTTGGAAATAACCGACGAGCCAATTGTTATTTACTGTGATAACAATGTAGCAATTACTCTTATTAAGAGTGGAGCTTATTACTCAAAAAGCAAGCATATAATGGTGAAATACCACTATGTTCATGATATAGTTATGAGAAAAAAAATATCCATCTCATACATTCCAACAAATGATATGTTGGCAAACCCCTTGACTAAAGGCATAACAGAGGAACTTTTTTCAAAACATGTTACAAACATGGGTTTGAGGTGTGTTTGATTGTTGTGTAGGAAAATAACCACACAACGAGTAGGTTGTTGTGTAGGGAAATAATCACACAACAAGTATTGTTTGCAACAGCAATCAAGAATTGACATTACTAGGTAAACCTTGGAAAAGTGGGAGAAATACCAGTATATCAGTGCACTTAGCTCGAATAACCAAGTGGGAGATGTTACAGGTGTTACAGTGGTCATTCTCGGTAACTGAGCCTAGTAACGGCTGGACTGGCCATCTAGACCGTTATCGAGGCAAGAGTTACACATGAGGCCTGTAACCGCTGGACCATTACCGGATTTTCCAGTAACAATCCGGATATAGCTGCTCCGGATGAGGGAAACCCAGCGTGAGAAGCTAGGAGACATGGAGCAGGCACTGCTCTATAAATAGAGCACTGTGTATAAAGAAAAATACAATGATACACAAAATACTGTCTCTCTGGAAAAGGTCGCTATGAGGAAACCTTAAACGCCATCCAAACTTCATTTCTACTACAGATTATCTAGAGACTTGGACATGGAGCGAAAGACATTGGATTTTCCAACAACTAGCAACCAAGAACTTAGTCGGAGCTTTAGTCCTTCTCCCTTAGATTTGTCACCAGGACAACGATCTCCGCTCAGCCGAGGATGCATAGTTCGTTGACTTTCTTCATCAGGCCTCTCACGCTTGGAGAAACACAACGTCCCAGCCTCCGTTTCGCTCCAGAATTCATATTGCGAGTGTATAGGAAAGTCTCTTCATTGATGAAAAAAGAGCATATGGAAGAAAATGAATGTATTTAATGACCATGATAATCAACACAAAAAAAGAAGCAGAGGCCCTTAATTATATTTATCTGAAAGAGAGGGAGAAGTGATACGCCGATACGATTGTAATCCAACAATTATTCTACGGAGAGGAGATTCAGAAGCATCCTTTACTCAAACAATTAAAATATTAATTTTATTTCTTATTTTTCTAAGTTGGAACGAATCATACGATCTGGCCTACAATCGTGAGTTAGGCAGTGAGATTACTATCGAACACAAGAAACTTAAGTAAAATCTTCCATCCACACGCACGAACGGTTGATGAATCCTTGGATGATGGAGTCAATGGAGGGGCTGACAAAGGAGTAAGATTTTCTGCGGGGGGAGAAAACAGTAACAGCGATCTCCACTCCATAGAGAATGCATAGTTCATCGGCTTTCTTCAGAAGGCAGTTCCAACGCATGGAGAAAAACACTTGATGGTTGTCTTTGTTCTCAATTATGACTGATTTCGATCTTTTGATGTTCCATTCTCTTTTTCGTTACAAAATTCACCATTGTGTTGTTGCAAGTGTATAGGAAAGTTTCTGCAATGATGAAAAAAGGGCATGTCAAAGAAAGAGAATGCACTTAACGATTAACGATAATGATAATCGACACCAAAAAGAAGTAGAAAAGCAATACGCCAATACGATTATAATCCAAATGGTTATTCGATAGGGAGAAAATTTGGAAGCAATTGATTAAAATATTAAATTTACTTCTTTTTTCAAGTTTGAAAGAATCACAAGATCTTATGTACAGTCGTGAGTGTTAGCGATTGAAGCAAATAAGGTGAACCCGTTGGATTCCAGGTCGAACAAAAAGCAACTGCAGCAAAAGTCCTCACAGCAGTCAAGGGAACAAGAAAAAAGAGAGGAAGAAGAGACGGTTACCTGTAGAGGTTTTTCAAAGGGAAGATAGTTGTACACCACGTTTATACTTGGCTTTTCCCGTTCTCATATTTTCTGCCCTAGGCTTTCCGTTAAAGCCATTTATTTTATATGTGAGAGATTTTATCACATTTTATAAAAGCAAAACAATTTTATTTTATGTTTTTAATAAAAAAACAACTCATACAATATGAGAAGAGGGCATTTATTCCTCCATTTCATAGTTGCTATTATTGGGACCAAAAGTAGCCACCAGTAACTTACATCTCCCACTTAGTCACTTGATTCAATTTATAATACATTGGCATTAATTTCCACTGTTTGAGAATTTCTCAAGTTGTACCATTTCCAATTGCAAGTAAATTATAACTCTTCTCTGTTATACGATTTCTCATAATCAATATGTTTTTTTTGCATAACAATCATTAAAGTGTATTTCTATACTCAAATATTAGGAATATATCAAACCCATGTATATAACATATTTAGTAAAAATGTCTTCTAAGATGCTTTTAGTCAAGAGATTGGCTAACATATCATCTGTTAGCATATAAGATATAGATATATCATTCTTCTTAAGTACCAAAAAACCCTTGGTAGAGAAATATCGATTAATATGGACCTAGTCATATTTAACAAGGTTTTGTTGTATCTTTCTACTACATCATTTTGTTGAAGTATTTTGGGCATGGTATTTTGTTTGAAAATACTAAAATCTTTATAGTATTCTATAATTTTTGTAAAGGTGCATTCACCACTTTGGTAATACCTTAAGACTTTGATCGTATGCACTAATTGATTTTCAACTTCGTGTTACGATTCTTTAAATATTTCAAGTGTCTGTGATTTATGTACTAAGAGATATATACATATGTCAAATAATCATTGATAAATGTTATGCAATAATCCTCAACATGATATAATCTCACTTTAAAGGATCCACATAAATTGGTATGAATGACTTCTAATAGGATTGTTGTCCTAATTATTTTTGTAGAAAATAATTTTTTAATTATTTCTCCTTGTATGTAGGTTTCACAATTATTGAAAGTGTTTTCCTGAAAAATTCAGGCAATAATTTAATGTTGGTTAATTTTCTCAACTTATTTAAACTTATATGCCCTAAGCATGTGTCACACATTCACATCAATACCAAAGGCACAATCAATATAAGCAAAAGAACTTTCATTTTCATTAATGTTCAATTTAAACAAACCATGATTAGAATCAAATAAACCTAAAAAAGTATCCTACCATATTTCTCACGGTGACCTTATTTGGGACAAACCTGACCTAAAACCATTTTTTTATCAAGGCAAGAACCAATACAAGATTGTGCCTAATAGTGGGCACAATCAGTACATCAGTAAGTACAACTAGTGTGCATTATACAAAAATTCTAAATGACCGACTCCAAGAACATTAGATTTCATATAAACTCGATGCTCCTCAGGTTTATATTCCTTGAGATCCATCACTCCCTCTTTGCTCTTTGATATGTGTCGGATCGCTCCAGAGTTGATCTACTAACCAATTATAGAACGGTCCAAGTAAAGACACTAAAAGATCATGTAGATTATGTCTTGCTTCTCTATTGGGTCACGACGTTGGATGTTTCCACTATTATTCTTTTGTTCCCTTCACCTCTTTTATAGTGACTCATTTTGCCATAGTTGAAGCACTTGACCCGAGAAGTGGATTCCTCCGATTTCTTGTAAAATTATTGTCCTTATTATTTTTACTAAACTTTTATTTGGTTTTTCTTATTGTGTAGTAACTTATCTTGAGCAACTAACAATTTTTTTTCTTTTGTTTTTGTTTATATATTTTTGTTTAATTGTTAGTTTAAATGAGAGTTCAAAAAAGGTAAAGTCAAACCCAAGTCTAAAGGTTGTAGTTACCATATTACAAGAAGGGGGAAGATTATTTAGGATAATAGATATTTGCATAGGTTTAAGGATGACTAATTTTGCTACAATTAAATCTCTAGTCATTACCAACATATGGTTAACATATTCAACTACATTATCTTTTTATAAGAATTATACTTTTGAAAGATTAATTGTACATGAAGTTTAGCTATAGTGTCATATTTTGGTGTTAAAGAGTTAAACAACTCTTTAGCAGTCTGAATTTTTCAAAGACCCTAATGATGTCATCCTCTATATAGGTTAACATGATAATTTTAGATATAATGCATCCTTTTAAAATGTTTTATAGTTTTTTCTTCATCAGTTACAATTGGTGTATGGGGCAAAACGGTTTCCCTAAGCACATAATCAACACTCTCTAAAGTTAAGGCCAACAAGATTCTTCTTTTCTACATTTGAAGATTTGGGCCATTCAATTTTTCAATTTTTGTCAATTCAGAAACACAAATTTTAGAAGTCATTTTTAATAGTTTGACAAAGATAACAATTAAAGGTCTAAATATTTTAAGTAAAAAACAAAAACAGGCAACAAATAATAATCAATGAGACATTTTCTAAGAAGCAAACAATGAAACATAGTCAGACACTAAATTGCAATATCTAAATAGCAATAATAGAAATACCTTTTTTGTTTGCTTTTGTAAATCTCTTTATAGTATATTAGGGAGACTCGTAATTTAAATTTTTTCTTTTTGGTAATTTAATAAAAAATTTAGGAGATAATAGTAAAATTCTTCTTCTTGGTTATTCAGTAATTTGAATAAATAGCAAAGGACAGAAAAGTAACTTTATCTTATGATATTCTTTTAATTAACATGAGAAAACAATAAAACAGACTGCAATCCAAACAAATCAATTTTTGAAATTAACATGGGTAGAACAGTAAATACACAAAATAGGTATGCCCTTAATTTCAAGTAAATGCTAGAGGTTAAATTTGTAAATTAATTCGTAGAGGGGTATTACAAACATTTGACATTAAAATATCTAGACCTATTCATAATTTGCTCAATAGCATATTATAATATCATCAAGTGATAGGAGCATTACTATCTTTTAACCTAAAACTATCTAATTATATCAATAATTTTGGCAATGATAATATGCAATTACCCTTATTGTTAGGGGCAGAATGAACTTTTCAGTCCTACTTGAGTTAGTTTATAAAAAACCATTGCAGTTTCATGTATGACAATGACATTTTTTTCACCCTTGGTTTTCATGAAACCATGATTATGCCAAAACCACGATTGGTTTTTGGATTTACTAGAAACAAGGTCTAATTCCTCGTCTATGTGAGGCCATATTGCGGTCAAGGAGAGAAGAGAGAGATTGAGAGTGAGAGTGGTGTCACTTTGTTCTAGAGCCTTGTCATTGAGCTGATCCATTGGGTACATTTTGTTCTAAACGTTCTCAATCATGACCCAAAATCTCCTACGTGAGCCATGTTCCCTGACGGAGAGAGCCCCTTTGGCTTTCAGTCTATTCTAGACAGAAGAATAGGTAGTGGAAGACAGAGTTTGAGAGAGCCCTTTTGACTCTCAAACTATTCCAGTTGCAGCTCAGACCTCTCGTACAAGCAAACTACTTGTGAGTCTCAGGCCGCTATAATGGATACGATCTCCTACTATCAATCGTAACCAGCCTCAGGTCGCCTCAATGGAGTCATTTTCAACATCTTTTAATTGCCTAATGTTCTAAACAGGACAAACTACGTACCTTAAGCGATATAGCCTTTGATCAATTGGTTCTGATACCATTGTTTGTGATTCTAGCGAATAAGGCGAACCTAAGAAGCAGTTGCAGTAGAAGTCCTCACAATAGCTGAGGAAAAAAAGAAGAAGAAGACAATAAGTATCCTGTTACCTACAAAGGATTTAGTTGTTGTTATATTTTCTATATGTATACATTATATTTATACTTGGCTTTTTTTCTTCTCGTGTATTTCATTTTGGGCTTTCCATTAAAGCCATTTCTTTTATTTGTGAGAGATTCAATCACCTTTTATAAAAATCAAAATAATTTTATTTTATATTTATCTTTTATAAAAAACAACTCATGCAATCATGGAAGAGGGCCCTTCTTCCACCATTGCATGATTGATGTTATTGGGGCTGAAAGTGACCAACAATAACTTATAACAAGCATGGCATGGAGATTACGTTAAGATACAAGAAACTTGAGTAAAAGCTTCCACCAAAACACAATGGAGGGATTGCAAAAGGAGTAGAATTTATCACTGACACAAAAAATAATAATGCGACTCTCCACTCCATGGATGATGCACCTTTTCATTGGGGTTGTCCTTCTCATTCTTCTTATTTTCGATCTTTTGACTTCCCATCTTCATTTTCGCTCCAAAATTCACAGGTTATCAGTGTATAAGAAAGTTTTCATGGTGATGAAAAAACAATACATGAAGGAAAGAAAATGCACTTAACGGTGATGATTATCGAGACAAAAAAGAAGTAGAGATCCTTACATTATATTTATATGAGAGAGAGAAAAGCTATACACAGGTACTACGATTGCAATCCAAACAGCTATTCGATAGAGAGGAGATTTGGAAACATCCTTTATTCAAACGATTAAAATACTAATTTTACTTATTTTTTGTTCTAAGTTGGAAAGAATCATAAGATGTTGTGCACGATTACAAGTTAGGCAGGAAGATTAAGCTTAGACACAAGAAACTTGAGGAAAAACTTTCACCCAAACACATAAACGGTTGATGAATCGTTGGATGCCAGAGTCAATAGAGGGGTTGCCAAATGCATAGGGTTTGCCATTGGTGGACAAAACGATGGCGATCTCCGCTCCATAGAGGATGCAAAATTCATTGGCTTTCTTCATAAGGTCATTCCTACACTTAATGTTGTCCTTGGTCTCATTTTTCTTCCTATCCTCCTTTTCGTTCCAGAATTCACCATTATTTGTGTATAGGAAAGTTTATGCGGTGATGAAAAACAATACATGGAAGAAAGAGAATACACTTAACGGCGATGATAATCGAGACAAAAAAATAGGAAAGGCCCTTACTTTATATTTATATGAGAGAAGCTCAATCCAAATGGTTATTCGACAGAGGGGATTTGAAAGAAACCTTTATTTATATGATTAAAATACTATTTTTACTTCTTATTTTTTGTTCTAAGTTGGAACACAACATCTTGCGCACAATGGCGAGATTACACTCACACACAAGAAACTTGAGTAAAAACTTCCAATAAAAAAAGGGAAAAAATCGAATAAAAGGTGTCAGGCAACGAGATTCAAGACATTTGACATGGCCTTAAAATTAGACGTGAGTAAGCCCTATGTTTGAGTTGAATGGGAGTTCTTGTGGTTCACTATGAGAAAGATTGGGTTTCGTAGTAGATGGGTTGACTGGATTCCACAATATATGACAGCGGTTTCGTACTCGATCACTATTGAAGACCAATTATTTGATTATTTTACTGCTTTTAGAGGTCTCCCGCAAGGAGGTCTCTCTTTTCTTCTCCATAAGGTTACTCTTTGCTCTTCTTCCTAAAGGCCTCTCAAGATCAATGTGATGTCATCAAAGACTTATTGCTTCCGCTATCACAGTTGGAACATGCAGAAATCAGCTGTCTTCTTCATCAATAACACTCCTCAACATGTTCTTGTTCACTTGTTCGTTGTTTGGTAACTCTTTTGATCCTTGAAACTAAGACAAGCTGCTACTTAGAGTTGAAAATGTAAAATTTGGTTCTAATTAGAAAATTCCCTTTGTTTTACAAAACGACCGAACAGTTCACATGCGCTTGAACTCATCGGACACAAGCTAGCACTGAAGGGACCCCTTGTCGCGCTCATGTAATTTACAAAACGACCGACGTATTTTTACAAAATTACATCTAACCTCATTTAAGACTTAAGGAGATCCGATCGCATACAATGGAACGTAAATGCGATGCATTTTATGCTCAGATCCAAATCGTATCACTATTCTTAGCATCTGAGACACCTTCGTTTTCTAGATTCTTTAAATGAGAGAGACCCGGTATGACATGAATTTTGATCCAGATGCAGTATGAAATTCGACTTTCAGTTCTCATCTCAAATTCGTTCCGGGTCCTGTAAGATGTATCCGTATCCGATCCAAGAAGATCTCTACTTCGTGTCTACGACCGACTAAGCTAAACGAATGAATAGGAAGCGTATATTGGAGATACCATACATCTAAGGGACCTCTTCGTATATAAACTAAATCTTTCTAAAAACCCTCATCGTCTCTCTCTCTTTTGTTCTTGCGGGAGCAATGGATCCCCTCTCAGCGCTCAGAGACTTCACCGCTCGGGGAGACCTCGAGCAGATTATCCGAGATGGTGATGAGTTCCGGTTCGGGAACGCCTATGCCTTCCCCTGCAACTCTGAGACGGCGTACCGCTCGAAGCAAGGCGGCTTCTACACGCTCGAATCGCTCATCTTCTACGTCCAGAACGCCCACGTCAAGCACACCGATTACATCCAGCTCGCTCGCTCCCGCCGGATCCAACCGGTTACTTTCACCGATCGAAAACCCCTTCTTGACTATCTCCAGGGCAAGGTCTCCTCAACCGATGCTGTTGAGATGTTAATTGCCCGCCCTTCCTCTCCAGCGGCTGCTGACGATTCATCCGCCGCTCTGAATCACGTTGCGGGTTCACCGGATGACGATGCGCCCGGACCCGAAATGCTGGCCGCTAAGGTTAGGGTTTTGGAGGGGGCAATCGTGTGGGCAAATGCGATTAGGGCTCTGGAACGTCCGCTCAAGGACAGGGATGCTCTTATGGAATGCAGAACACGAGACTTTTACTCGATCCTGGTGTCGTCGACGTCGCGGAAGGATGACGAGAGGTCACGGAGGGACGGCGGCAAGGAAAAAGGCGAGGAATCAGGGTTTGACGGGTTGCATTACGGAAGAGGGAAGGATATCGGGAAAGCGAAGATCTTCGGTGGCAAGGCCGGTGAAGGAGTACCGATCATCTTAGTGCCGAGCGCGTTCCAGACGTTGATCACAATCTACAATGTAAAAGAATTCCTGGAGGACGGGATATTCGTACCAACTGAGGTGAAGGTGAGCCAGATGAGGGAGATGAAGCAAGCGAAGCCAGACTGCGTCACGGTGCAGAAGAAGCTCAGCCGGGACCGCGCTGTGGCCGCTTACGAGGTGCGCGACAAGCCGTCCGGGATGAAGGCAGAGGATTGGGATCGCGTTGTGGCGGTGTTTGTGCTCGGCAAGGAATGGCAATTCAAGGATTGGCCATTTAAGGACCACGTAGAGATCTTCAACAAGAGTAAGGAGACGGAAAATCTTGAACTCAAATTCTCTTTTTTAGTAATTTTAAAATTCTGACGACAATGTCTGCTTTAGTTGCTCGAACTCAGCTGGTCCGAGAATGATCTCGTGCTCTTTGTCTCTTTTCTAATATGGAAGATCAAAGTTTTATTGATGTTATAACCAGTGTTGGAGTCTTGGTTCGGATCTCCGTTTTTAGGGAAAGTTTTTCTACGAATAAGTGAACCAATGTTTAAGATTGCAGAACATGGTGTTTGCATTGATATAAATTGTGGGATTGTAGGATTGTTTTGGGCGTTCAGATGCTTCTTGTAAATACTTGCGTATGTCAGTTTTGCGTCTTCATGGCCTAACTGTTGCACACTTACAGTTGGTTCTCTTTCCCATCCAAAATTACGTTTCTTGGCGTTTGATATTCTTTTAAACTATAATAGAATGGTGTCTTCTATTTTTAGTGAACATTTCCAACTCATAATATACTCAGGCTAACATCCATTTCCTGGTGTTTATACCATTATTTTCCTCCTTAGTACTGCAGTATTAATCCAAGTGACCCAGTGATAAACTCCGATCATGGACAACTCATTGACCTGATTAGCCCGTGTGCATTTCAAGTTTTGAGTGGCTTTTTGTAATCTTTTGAGCTCACGGTAGTTATTGTTGACTATGTCCTTTTGTCCTAGTGCAGTCCACATAACAGCAGGTCGATTGTGCATTCAGTATTCCGTCAAAGTTGAACCTGTATTCTTTCAACAGTCACATTATTCTTTTATACCTAATTCCTAATGTTGGAACTCTGCTGTTCTTTGACTTTTGAGATGGCTTCCATGTTTGAGAGTTCTTAAAGCTTCAAATAGTGACTTAGTTAGACTATAGAGCCATCACTGGAAGATCTATTGTGAAAGTTCTTTTAGTGTATCAGTTCCAATAACTGACCTGAAAGGAGATATGCTCCTTCATGTAAACCTAACCTGTGTCTAAAGAAAAAAGATCGTAACCTATTAGACTAAGTTAGACCATTGGCATCTGCTTGAGTTTTTTTTTAACTTGAGTTCAGATTCTCATTGACATGGAGTTCAACCTTTTATGGTCAAATTGTCATTTTATGTGCAGGATTTGCCTCATGTGATAAAAGTGCCATGGGATATCAATCGAAAGATAACTAATTCGTGGACTTCCTGTCATGATAAATTTGTCGTACCACAAAGTGTCGCTATAACATTTTGTCTTATTTATGCACTTACATCGTCTCCCTGGCCTCGTATAGAAAACTAGCGGCATAGTGCCTCCAATTTCATCTTCTAAAATTATTATGCCTTCTTGGTTTTACAGCCATTCATGACTTAAAAACACTAATAATTTCTTGCATATCAACAGTCTTTACAGCTGCATATAAGCCACACCTCATAGGTTCTGAGCCCCAGAATATTAGTTTTACTGGTTTGCATGATGCAGTTATTCCTGGATTTTGCGACCCTCTTGATAATTTTCTTTGGTCATGACACAGTAATTGGATTTTATATGCGTTTTGAGGACGACAGTTTGGAGTCAGCAAAGCTGGTGAAGCAGTGGAATGTGAAGATTATATCTGTAAGTATGATCTTTTAGTTACATTCACAAGAATTTGATTACAAGGAGCTTGAGTTTATGAACCCTGTATTTGCCGTGTGGTTCACTTTTAAATCTGAATTTGGTAACAACTATATCTATGTCAATGTCTTATATGCAAAAACCTTTGCAGATAAGCAAGAACAAGCGGCATCAGGATAGGACCGCAGCACTTGAGGTATGGGACAGACTGGAAGAGTTTGTTCGATCGCGTTCACGTTCTTGAGCACAGAAGAATGTAAATTATTGCAAGTTGTCTCTGCTGTTGGATTTTGGGGGAATTTGGCGAGACATGGTTTGCATTAGTTGTTTTGGTTCGAGTATCATAAGTCAGAGCAATCAATTTTGAAGCTTGGGATTAACCGAGGATGTAACTGCTGTGATTTTACTCCTATCTGATTCGGCAGGTCTCGAGAATTTTTTCGAATTAATGACCATAAGAGTAACCCATGCATTTTTGTCATCTCTCCACCAGAACCGCTGCTGTACATTGTTTCAGCGTCTGAAACTGTAATCAGACGAACTTTGTATTCTTATGGGATGACATCTGCAGAGCTTATGAGTTCCAGTTTCTTGTGGTGGCCATCCAATATGAAGCGCTGCTGCATGAAGAGATGCTACTGGAACATGCCAAACATCCATTATGGTATTTCTCAAGATAGGTGCCGTGCTCTCTCTCTCTAAGATAAGCACCATGTTCACCACAGAAACTTCGTGGTGGATCGCCTCTTGTAAGTACTAGGGGTGTTCACGGTTTGGTTCTAGCCTCAACCTCGAACCAAACTGACCGTAAGTTCTCTGATATTAGAGAACCGAAAAGAACCGTGGTTTGTTCAGAATTGAATTGAATCAAAGGTTCTGGTTTGATTCGGTTCTAAACCATGGTTTTGACCTTAATGCAAAATGGAGTGCTTTATAAAAAAGAAGAAGCTTAATAAGCTCTTGCATTTTGAACTTCATGCGATGATAGGAATAAGGTTAAAGAACTTTTATCATAAAGTTAAGACTCCACAGACAAAATAGAATTAATAATAGAAAGAATTTATCATAATAAAGTTGATAAAAATAGATTAAATCAATTGACCTCTGTTACGTAGTTTATATCAAACAACTTATTGACCAAACATCTTTAACTCTCATAATAAAGGTAATATTCGTATCCATCACAAAAAAGTCAATACAAAATGGGCGTATTGGAATCAATAATACATGGAATCCATTATAATAAAGTCTATACAAAATGGATTAAATCAATATTACAAATTCTTCTTGAGTAGCGTACTGACCTGTAAAACAAATTTATTTATAACAAAAGACTTCAATGTAAGGGTTCTTTTTCTTTAAGCCTTTAACCATCACTAGTAAAACAAAACTGAGACGATGGAATTAAGACCTCAAGTAGCAGACTTGCTGCTATAAATGATGGGATGACCTTCACAAATAATCTATTAGTAGAATAAAGATTTCTTCTCCAACATAGAATGGAGCCTTTGTAAAGAATAAGCTAAGAAAGTATCTAGAGAACAAGAAGAGTTAGTCTAATTATAGGCATGCACGACTGTATATACAAACCAAAAAATAAATATGGAAATATGAATATGACAGAATATATGAAATATAAGTTTGATCATTTGGTTACTTCAGAGGAAATAAAAATTAAGATCGACACATATTGCATCCCTCACAAGGAAAACTTTAAATACTTAGAATCAACTTTTTAGAATGACAGAAAAATTGATGGAAATTTTATGTAAGAATTAATGCAAGTTAGTTAAAATGGAGAGAGACATCAGGTATTCTATATGACAAAAAAATGTCATTAAAATTGAAAGATAAACATTATATAACAACAATTATACCTACTATATTTTATGGTTATGAGTGTTGAACAATTCATCATCAACATGTATAAAAGATTTATGTAATAGAAATAAAGATGTTGTGATGGATGAGTAGACACAAAAAAGATCATATACATAATGAGGTTATTGTAAACAAAGAGTAGCATCAATATAGGATAAAATGAGAGAAAATTATTTAAGATAGTTTAGGCATGTAAAAAATGACCAAATAAAGTTCCAATAAGAAGGTATGAAAAACTAGATTGTGAAAATGTTACAAGAGAAAGAGGAAAACCACAAAAGTGTTAGAAAGAAACAATAAAAAATGATCTAGCACATGTTGAGTTAATTGTCATTATGGTATATGATAGGACTTTGTGAAAGCAAAGAATTCATGTAGCTAACCCCATCTAGTATGAGAAAAGGCTTTGTTGTTGTTGTTAAGTGTCCTTGAAATCTTCTTTGCTTAGTTTAAATAGTTTTTATATCCATTTTCTTTTCTTTTTTACATGCTATAAGTTGTCTTTATATGTATCAATTCTCATAAGTGTAACTTATTTTTATTCGATCAAGCTTCTTGAGGTGCTTGTACCTTATATACCTTTTTCTCCACTCATCTTTTTCAAAGTTTTTTACCGCATGCAACCAAAACTTTGTTGAAATTCCTCCTACTTGTGGAGTATACTTTCCACTACCTTTGAGGATTTCTTTTGACAGGTAGTGACCATTGTTTATATTTTGGTTGAATGTTCTACTAAGTTAGAAGCCTTTACTTTTTAATTTTTCTCTTTATGGTTTCAATTTTTTATCAACTTTTTCCTTAAACTCATCCACTAACATAATGTCATATACAAAAACCATCCACCAAGGTACTTCATTTTGAATATGTTTTGTTAACTTATCAACATATTATGATACAATATCATATATAAACAAGATACACTAGTAAACAAAATAATGAACGATAATTAGCGATAAGGAGAGCAAGATTTACAAAACCACTCATGGTATTGGCCAACATAAACAATTTTGGCCAATATAAGCATGAAAGCGAAAAGAACTATGATTATAATAGACCCAATCAAGATTTGTTGCAATCCTTCCACATTTCTAGAAACATAAACTCCATCGAATCAACAAATTTAAAATAACATACAACAACAACAACGACGACTAAGCCTTTTCGTATACTAAATGGGGTTGGCTATATGGATTCTTTGTTTCCACTAAGCCCTGTCATAATTTGTAGAATCCATGGTAAATAAGTTCGACAAAGTTTTATGCTAGCTGTCGGAAGCCTAATGCAACCCTCCTTCTTGAAACCGGCTATGCAAGGGTGATCCCTTACATGGACAGAGTTAAATATAAAATAACATCACATGATATAAATAATAACAATAATAAGAATGAGAAAGTATACCATGACAAAAAAACAACAAATATAGACTAACAATAACAAGTTGAATGGCATTCATGCTCTCCTTTTCATCGCATTCACACACTCTTTTTCATCCCTACATGTTATCAAACTAATTTAATGGAAATGTATTTCTTAGAGGATAACATGTCACACTAAAAAAATAAAGTAATACATATTATGAAGGTATCAAATAAAAAAGAGAAAATCTAACACAAGGATAAGAGACCACGTCGTAGGCAAAGGTACTTCTTATGCTATTTGTTGATTTAAGGTATAACCTTCTTGAGTTTCTATTAGTAAAACCTTTGTAAAAGTACAACAAAAAAAGGCATGCATTCTAAAGTTAACCATCAACATAAATTATAGAAAAATAAACAAATATTTAATTTGATGTTATACCTGATTCATACTTCTCCCAATCTTTAGCTTGCTCCATAAAATCTTCTTTTGTAATCTCATAACGTGACCAATCTTGGGCACAAATAAGGGCATCCATGATTTTAGGAGTAAGAGAGCTCCTAAATGGATCGAACACCCTATCACCAGTACTCAAGGTTGATTCTAAGGCAAAAGAAGAGATAGAAATAGCAAGAACATCACGTGTTATCATTCCTCACATTTTATATATACTAGAATTTGATGCCCACCAACTTAATATATCAAAATCATCATGTTCCTCCTCAACTTCTTCTACCAAGTATTTCTCAACCTCTGACTTATATTCACTTGTATTCTTGATTTTCATATGTTGTCTAAACATATTTATATGAAGAGAGTGAAAATCTTGTAGAGCATTACCTTGTTCATTTATTGTAAATGAGTTCTCTTTGCCTCTATGCCTTTTCTTATAATCTTGATAGAGATTGATTAAAAAAACCTCATGTATATGTGCGCACAATTTAGAACTCACTTCTCTTTTATATATCGAGGATCAAGCATAATAACCACAAATAATAGAGCATTAATCTTCTTGGGTTTCTCCTAATATTTATCAAACTTCTTTTTTATGTTCATAATCATAGTTTTCACAATATTACCATATGTATCACGTAATTCATGCAATACCGAATGAATTGAAACAAACTCATGAAAAAAGACATTCATAGTGACATAGGTAGAACCTGAAAACCTCAAAGTCATCTTATAAAATAGCTAGAAACTTCACAAAAATATTAGAATTATCCCAATTTTCCTTCTTAGGCGGTTCAATCCTTTCATATCCTCTAGGAAATAAGAAAAATATTGTTTATTAACTTCTTCCAGTCTTTCAAATGCTTGTTTAAAATTTAATGTCGAGTTCAACATTACGTAGGTAGAATTTCACCTAATCTTAACATACAAGACTGCTAGTGGGAAGCTTCTTTACCTCTACACACTCAAAATGTTCTCAACTGTGATGGTAAAAAACTCACATATTTGACTGCATTACAAATGCTACTAATAGTGTATAAAAAACTTTCATATCCTCAAAGACAATTAAATTAAGTATATGGGTAGAACATCTGAAATGCATAAATTACATACTCAAAATATCATTTTCCCAAGCATTTGCATTTTTCTTCATAAAAACAAGAGCTATATCATTAGAAGTTGCATTATCTAGAATCATATAAAGAATTTACTAAATGCCCTATTTAAGCAAAAGGGATTCAATAAGTTTGTCAATTGTTTCTCCTTTATGATTGACTACTTGAAAAAAATTAATGATTTTGTTATGGTAATTCTAATTTTTATCAATAAAATGAGTTGTCAAAACCACATAAGAAAAGTTTTGAAGAGAAGTCCATGTGTAAGTTGTTAAGGAGATTTTCTATATTGATTTTGTCAACAACTTCAATTTTTGCTTTTCTTTTAAGTATAATAAAAAACAATCTCCTAGAATAATAATATGAGAAGAAACCCAAAAGTAAGGAATATTTTCTTCACAAAATTGTCTAAAACCTTGTTTCTCTACAAAATTAAATGGAAGCCCTTCCATAACAGTCATTTTAGCCAAAAAATTTCTACATCTCTTACTACCAAAACTACGAGCAACAAGTTCTTTTTCACTTCTAGATTTGCCTCGTTTATAACTATAATTGGGGTTCTAGAGGATTTGGCCCGAGTCCGTTCTTTAGGAGTTGACATGTTTACCAGAGGTGGAGTAGAAACTCGATTTTCTCCCTTGTGGGACACACCGTGGCTGAGATCAGATAAGTAGAGATGTGAATGGCTCTTTATAGGGTACATAACTTCCCTAGTCGAGGCAGAGGCTTGTGGTTTCTCTTGAAGAGGTGTGATGGTTTTAACCGAATCAAAGGTTGCTAAAAGGGAACCTCTATTTGAACTTGCAAGGTAAAGGAGGGCTTCAACAATAATTATCTACGGAGAATGACAAATATGGTTAAAAAGAAAAAGAAAAGTGAACAAATAAGTTTGTTATCAAGAAAAACTCACCCTTTTAAGATCAATGATATAATGTGAGACCTTTCTTTGGGTTTTTTGCAGTTGGTCCTGAAGCGGATTCTTGTAGTTGAGTAGGAATCAAAGCACTGAGATGAGGACATCTTTGGAGCAATATAGTTTGGTCAGTCAAGGCATTTTTGATAAGGACATCTTTGGGACAATATAATCTGATCTTCTAGGGTATTTTTGACACTATTCAACATGTTTCAAGCTAGTGAATTGGTCAATGAAATCTTCTATTTTCTGTCAAAGATGGTATAGATAACCAAGGACCACCATTCTTTATAGTCAAGAGTAGCTCTTGAGTTCACTATAAAGCTATTTAAAGGGAAACTCTCAACTAATAGGAGGTTGACTTTAGTCACTACAGTGACTGCTAAATTTAATGTTGGTACTCCACTTGCTAATAACTTGATTGGATAAATGGAGCTGGGAATTCCCTATACAATCCCGAACTAATAGCAATGAGGGATATATCTGTGGGCCATTGTTCGATTAGTGGAGGATGATGATGCACCAACCCCATTCAGAAATCCCGAGAGTATAAGAATCGTTGTCACTTTATTGTAGAGTTTTGAGGACAAGAATACCTTTTTTACATCTGTAGAGTCACATATTTCCCATTATTTAGTGAATAGAAATTCGAATTATTGACAAACTCCAAGTAGAGGAATTTATTAAGGCAGATTGATAGCATCTTAGTTTGAAAACAGAGTTTCAACAAAACTTCACCTATATAGGCCCTCTCATTTAAGATAAACAAGTTGATGACATTGTAGGTGTGAATTTTTATTCTAAAGTCTATGTCGAGACTTGAAATTAAATTCTCAAGCTACGTCGTGTGCGTGAGTCAAACTAGCAAAGATGATTTCTGACTTTGTGTAGCTATTGTGGATAAGTGAATTCTTTTTGACATAGGCCTTCTTAAACCGATGTACAAAGGTTAGCCTAGACGCTTTGAAAATCGTTCGAGATCCGATAAGTTTTCAAAACCAAACTCCAATTTCAAAAGTTTAACAAAAATCGTGATTTTACTTCTTAACTCAAAAACATTCAAAGTCTTGAAAAACATAAGCTGGTTCTGTTTTTAGAGAGTTGTTTTTGATTTTTTTGAACATCTAAATCTCCAAGAATTCTCAAAATTTTATAGAAGATAGATTTCATATTCAGATTCAGAAATTATTTTTTGTTTTTATTTTATATGTTGTAGATTTATGCAATTAAATCCAAAAATAGACCCCACTTAGATTTTCGGGATAGATTTGTAACACAGAATCAGAAATTTAGAAAAATAACTGTATCTTTATGCTTAGATCTCTGATTTCTATGAAATTGGTCTTGTTGGAAAGCTATAGATTTTAGCTTTTCAATGAGACCATTTTCTATAAAAACTGTTCAATGTATACAAAGATATAGGATTTCATAGAATCTATTATGATTTCATTAAATATTCTCTGATTTTATTGACATTGATGCACGGGCCTAAAATTCTTAAAATTTTTATTGATAGCGTATGTGTGTGTAGATTAGACATGCAAAATTTCATAACAATCAGAGGAAGGAATAATGAAATAAAATGTGTTTATCAGAGGTGTGTAGAGTGCGGAAAACAGGTTTTTTAGTTTTTTAGGATATGTGCTTTCTTTTGTCCAAATTAAAAATTAATGTACAACAATTCAAAAGAAATAAAATTATAATTATATCCTAGCATAGAGGGAATTAAGAGGTATAAGATCTTATCTTATATAATGGAGTAGAAAAGATCAAAAATCAACCACATAATAGATATTCTATGAATGAAAAAGAGACGGGACAACATATGAACCTTAATTAATATATCAATATAAAGACATGAACTCCTTAATTACAACCCCATTAATCTTAATGAAAGAAGAGATAATAATTAAAAAGTAAAGGAAGAATAGACTTGTGGCCGAAGGATTAGATAATGACCGGTGGTTGGTGGCGGCGAACCTTCTCTTTTTTCTTTCTCTTCCTCTCTCTCTCTCTCTTTCTCTCTTGTCGAACTTGGCTGAACAAAATGTGGAAGGTTGCCTTGTTGAAAATTACAGAAATTGGCTGATAAGGTATTGTCTAATGGCTTACCAAACTGAGCCAAAGCTTCAATTTTCTGCACTTGCTAAATTCGGTCCAAGCTGCTGGTTTCTTGCTGAATTTGGTTTAAGCTGGGAAAGGCAAGTGGGCTTGCTGCAACATTGCTGAATTCGACTCAAGTTGTTGTCCTGGCATAAATATGCATGCTAGCTATATTTGAGCCCACAAAAGAAATGGCTTTAATGCCATCATTGTCACATATATGGTTGACAATCTCCATGGTTTTGACCCTCCAACCAAGACAACAGTGCTTAAAGCCATGTATCGTTGTCCTGTAGCACCAAAACTGACTACTACTAATACATTTACAGTAGCATCAACATTGTGTCACGCACGATGATTGCATGGTTTTTTTTGCACCCATGTTTGACTGAACACGCTTTCCTTTAGCTGCTGCCCACTTACTAAATTTGGCCACCGTGTTGGAATCGAGTGAGGCTTGTGATGATGCTGGTCTACTACAACCTTCTATGTTGAGTTTGACTGCACATGGTATGGTAAGTGGCATCCTTGCTTAATTGTGAATTCGGCTAGCAATTGATAGCTTGGTGACTTACTAAATTGTGTACCAAGGTTACCAAATTACATACCAAGGCTACTATGACAAGTCATATGATTCATTTATGCCGAAATTGGTAAGTTTCCTCTGGTGGCTTGCCAAATCGAACATCACAGCTTGCCAAATTGAACATTTCAACTTACCAAATCAAACATCACTTTCCTTTCTTTTGGATGATGATGACTTTCCTTTCTTGAACACCGACTTTCCTTCTCGAACATCGGCCTTCCTTTCTTGAATGCTGACTTTCCTTCTTAGACGTCGACCTTTCTTTCTAATACCTAGAACTAAAAACGGCAGGTTACCTTGTTCAATAATGTTGAAATTGGCAAGTACTTGGTCATTGCCTTTTTGGTTCATACCATCTTCTCTTTCTAGGAAATTTGCCTCCTTCTGCTCCGAGTTTCATATATGACAGGTATGGTTTCAAACATTTTCTTTAAAACCATTTCTATATTTGAAAACATCAAATTTAATGAAATCAAATAATATTTTTAGAAAGCAATGGGTTTCATTCCTAGTTTTTTTGCAAGAGTGACCTACTTTTGCTCCATGAGTCAGTCTTTAACCACCTTGACCACTTTAACCCTTTTCATGGGTGTAGGGTATCGAACCACTTTAATGGGTGTAGGGTATCGAACCATTTTAACCCTTGGGTATCAGGTCTCAGAATGAGACTATTCTCAACCGGGCGAATTTCTAAGGCTTGGTTTGAATTTTAGGGTTTTAAAATTTTGTAAATTTATAAATTTGCAAACATTTTGGGTTTGATTCTCAATATCTTATTTTCATTTGTTTATATAAAAAAATTGATTGAAATCATCCCTTCTTTGAAGGCGGTTATTTAAAAAAAGCAGAATCCTACCAATTTGGTCTTGAGGGCAAAATAATTATTTTTATGCAATTTTATTCAAATTGGATTTTTTTCAAGAGGGATGTAATATACCATCATTTTGAGGTTGCTATAAAACTTGGGTGTGAAAATGAGTTCATTTAAGGTGTTTTTATTTGAAAAACCTTTAAAAGACCCAAAGATGTCAAAAAAGGTAAAATTTCTAAAAGATGAGAATTTTTTTATTTTGAATTTTTTTGGGTGTTTACGACGTAAGAGAAAAAGATGGTGATGTACTAGAGCCTCAACAATAACAATGTAATATTCTTTGATGATTACTACGTTATTGGAGTGGACATGGAACTTGCATAGCCACAACAAAAGCAAGCTGGTGTGTTCATCTTGAGTTATCACCCCAAATCTTGGCTTGTAAAAATCTTTTATATGAAGGATTTTTAGAAATCATGGAAAAACAAAAGGAAGAAGAGTCTAAAGAGTGGAGTTCAAGACCATCAAAAAGGAGCTTGGTGATGGCATGAATGAATGTTCAAGAGGATAGGACTTATCATACCTAGTTTTACACTAAAACAATTGAGTTTGCTAGATCAAAAATCTAAGAAGCTAAAGAGCACATTGAGGTCAGCAAGAAAGATAACATGAGACAATTGTATTAGGTAAAAAGTTCTCCACCTATACCAATCGATGACGTGCACTCACTCGGTTTAACCACTGGATGTATTCTTTAGAAGATCTTGGCCAGGTGTGAAGGTGCTTGAGAAAATGATCATATTGAAACCACTTTGTATAAAGAGGAAGGGTATCCGAGATGCTCATCTCTCCAACAATTCTAAGGTCTTCTATAACAAACATGGTAGGACTGAGAAGAAAATAGTTAGAGTTAGCGAGTTAAAATATATGGTAACTTGAGGTTGGAATCCTAGATGGAGTCGAGTTCCTAGAAGCCATGAGAATGCTGATTAAGGAAGAAGTTCAAGAAATTCTTTACAAAAAAAAGGTTAGCAATTTTTTATAGAATATGATGAGGAAGAGTAAGACCCTTGGTCATGGTTTATAATGAAAGGAGCCAATGTCCTATCGATATCAAGTTGCATGCTTTGTGTGCTCATTCAGCTCAGAATTCAAAGCAATGAGGGGTTTACTAAGGCAGCGACACAAGATAATGCATAACATTAAATGACATTTTGTCCAGTCTTTGACTAATTCCTTGATGAAATGAAAAGTGAGGAACAAGAGTACAAAAGAACGAAATATCATATTTGTTAATATAAAAAAGATTGGATGTTTTATGTCAACCATTAATGACCATGAATGATGACAAAATCATCATTATGATATCTTGAGTTTGTCTACGTAACTTATGTCATTTAGCCCAATATTTGTTGTAAAATTGCCTTCAAGTTTTCTCATTGTTGCTGGAGGTCATTGTGATTGGGAGCGGTTGGTTGAGTATTCCTTTCTAGAATTTCACGATTGGAAAATAAGGTATATAACTCTTGTGATTCTCGATCAAGTTTTTGTGACTTAAGCAACAAGTGCCTAAGATTATAGGGAGTTGAGATTAGATCTTACTCCAGAAGTTTGAGTTAGTAATTCTTGGCGATGCTGAAAAAGAATCTTGAGTTGCTTCTCAAGGAATGAAATCTCAACTTTAAGAATTGAGTTTTTACTCTCAAGGTCGGCTACATATAAAGAATTTCTAGCATCTAGGTAGTCAAATTTTGATGAAGTTTCCTAGCACCGGTGACCTGCTAGGAGTAAGCACATATGCACTCTTGACCCTCACTGATAGAAGCAAGTTGAGCTTATGCTGTGAATAAGTGGTCCTAACCAGTGTTAAGATGTTTGCGGTTTTGGATATAGATATTAAAGGCTTTTTTAATTAATCTTCTCCGTTCGAAAGGAAGATCTATGACTCTCCAAAGAATTTATATAACATATAGGCCGCTACCAACTTCATTCTGAATACAAAGAGGAGAAAGAGGGATTGTGCAAAGCTGTTTGATCATGAAGGTAATGATATCCTACAAGGTAATGAAAGAAGACTCATTCAATATGATAGTGAAAGCATTAGAATCCACTATCTTTTGCTTTGGAGGCATGTCGTACATGATTCATAAGAGTATGCGAGTCCCTTGCTAGCAACCACACGCATGGAATTTGGAATCTCATCAACGAAGTCCTCTTTTACAATGCTCAAAGAGGATATTCTCAACTCTAGGTCGAGTCTTACTCCTAGTAATTCTAGTAAAAGGAGTACATTCTGAAGCCTTTTTTGTGGTAGGAAAGGAGGAGTTGACTAGTTGGAAGGACATGTTGAAGAAGTCGGGAAGTATTCTAATGGATGCCACATCAAGATTTGGGGTTATTACCAGTAACTACGTCCATCTTGTAATAAGCCTCTATTTATAATTGTTAACAAAGACCTTGGTCATTTTCATACGGATGAATGTTAATCAAGAAGAAAATTCTGGCATCTCACCAAGACAAGGGTGTGGGTGTGAAAGCATGAGCAATAATATCTTTGATAGCTGGTAAGGCTTATTGAAAACCTAATTGACAGGTCACACAGCGTGGGTAGTATTGAATAACAATTGGATAAAATCAGGATGATCGAGAAGTACCACAAAATAAAAACCGAGTAGAAAAGATTCTCGATAATCTATTTTTTTAGAAGTCCTGAATTTGTCAATTGAAGTAGAATAGGGAGGTTAAAAATACAAAGAAAGGAAATATACCTCATTCGAGTGATAGACTATAACTGAACAATAATCTTTATTGGCAAAGCCAAGGTAGGAGGAATGAGACTTAATGCAGGCCCTAGCATAACAACAATGATTCATTGAAGATGTGAAAATCCGAACTTGGGGAAGTATTAATGAACCTAAAATTGAAAAAACCATAGTGGACCCCCTATGAGATGGGTAGAATTACTATTCTAAAGGACCTAGAGAGCAGAATTGACTGAATGCTAAACCATAGCCAAAAGAAGGTTAATAACTAGCTTAGTTTCAGTTACGGTCCATGATTTTTAGAAACCGATCGTCATTAATAGTTAATATATATAGTTTTACAATTACTAACAAAAGTTTGTTGTTAGTTCAATGGTAGAAAGTCTTCTTGCTGTTGAGGTTTGGTTGGTTTTCTATTCTCAAAGGAGTCATCTTTCATCTTTTCAAATTTTTTTTACGGTTCTAGATCTGGAACCATAACTGCTCCAGAGCCAAACATATCTAAGTCTAAGGATTTCTTAAGGCACGGACTAGCCAAATGTTGTGTAACATTATGTACTTGAACCATTTACCAAATGAAATGAGGTGCACACCACTTCAAACTTACAACTGAATGTTACTATTTGGGTGTGGGATGCCAGCAAGGGAATTCTGAAACGTGATCCCTTAAGTGCACAAAGAAGGGTATACTTAGAGACTACATGTTCTTCTCATAAGCAAGATAGATGTATCGCTGCAGCATCATAGAGAACGAGCAATAATGTGTTGAATGCCAAGGTAAAACATAACACTATGCGGTTTAATCAAACTTTTGCAACATGTGGACACCAACACAGAATAACAATTATTATTGATTACTTCAATTCCAAATACCCAACAACAAACTACTCTTATAGGTAGTGTTCCTTAAAGCAATACAATAGCAATAACTTAATCAGTTCCTCTTGATGCCAAAATTTTTGTAGTTCAGCAAGTTCAAAGGACCAATTATGAAGCAAAATTGTCAGCCTATTGGATATGCTCTGAAACGAGAACCAAGTGTGGTACCGAGGTGAATCTTTGAATCTCAACATTTGAAAAAGGTAACTCTGTTGGATAAATATTCTAATTTCTAATGTAAAGATGACTTATCTAACTTGAACTTTCTAATTATCAAGATAATATTTTCAGTTCTCGAGAAACTCTCCCATTTCTTGAGAAACTCTTTTAATTATCGAGGAACTCTCTCAATTCTTGAGAAACTTTTTTGATTCTCGAGATAGTGATGCTTCAGGAACACCATACCATATTTACGGAATGTTTAGTATAAAAAGGTGTCCCTACATAAGGTTTCAACATACAATCACACAACTCTTCAAGTTCTCATCATATGAGAAACTCCCTCCATAAGAGAAGAGGTGATTATTGTGGAATTGAAAAGAAAAGACACGTTTTGTATCAAGGATCAACGGCATGGCATATGAAGGTATCCCATACGGTGCATCAAGTAACATCAGACCAAGTACTTGTCATTGATTTTAACTAATTTTCTCTTGAGTTTTTTCTATGGGATTTCTCATTATATGGTCAATTTGTTTACATATGAAATAATTTTTTTTATCATGATCATAAACAAAAATGATGAAAAAACACTAGAAAATAGAAAATTTCTAGATTCCACAAACTTTACATTGAAATAAACCTTGTTTATAATGCTAATTTGATTTTATGAAGCATATTTTAATATAATTAAGTTTTTTTTAAAAGGCAACATTATTATTTTATCCATATACTTTCTTGGCATTTTTCTTAAGAGGTAAAATATTATGCAAAACTATAGTTTGGAACAAATCAAACATAGATGTAGCAGTGCAATTTTTTTCATGCTATAATAGACATGTATTGTCAATTTTTACATGTTATAAAATTATTTTAGCATGCTTTAAATATTTTTATATATTTTGTCTAATTTACTACTAGATTATAGAATATCGTGTAATGGACCTTTAATTCAGATGATTTGGTTTTCTCACCAACGTGACACCAAGTCAGAAGAATTAATTAGATTGTGTAGATCAAATTTGCTGGAATTTGAAATTTAATGTGTATGATGTTTCCTATTGGCATTTAGATAAGTTAGATTAACAATTGTCCACCAATGTGGATTGTTATGCTTATATCTAAATTGGTGAAATAGTTTTATTTGTATACATATTATGTGACATTTTAGTATTCAAGGATACTATATGGCATAGACATATATGCAAATATAATCAGGTTCATGTTTTTCCTTTAACTAGTAGCATGTTGTTTCATCTATCAACGTAGAACTATAATGATGTTAAAGTTTAGACATGTATACTTTCTGTGATTACATGTTTATATATGGTCTTCTTACTAATCATTTTTTATAGCTTTCAAAAAGGAACTTATTTGGGTATCTTTGATCAATAGTACAAACTTTCTCAAGTAGAAGAAAGCTCTTATGTTTCAATTAAGCTTGATGGACTTAGACCTTTGCTTTTGGGTAGATGCTCCTGAAGCACCCACTCATGGAAGCAATGTGGATGTAAAGGTTGAGTATGCTAAAAAGAAAAGATCTAATAGACTATCTCTTTCTTATACGCTACAACATGCACCTATAGATATTAGAGGTCCTGTGACTCCTAACATCGAGACGACTATTTATATGTATACGATTGAGAAACAATTTGTTGGATCTTGATAAAGCTAAAGCAAATACCTTGATTTAAAAATTCATTTTCATGCGGTACTCATGAAAAGAAAATATATCATGGATATGCGTGATGTAGGAAAATTGAATGATCTCAATATCACAATTTCAGACACTTTCTTGGTCCATTTCATCTTACAAACATTACCGACTGAGTATGACCTCTTTAAGGTTTTCTATAATACACATAAAGATGAATGATTAATTAATGAACTTATGACCAAGTGTATTCAGGAAGAGGAAAGATAAGCTAGTAATAAGTTGAAGTTTAGAAGAAAAAGCACAAACACAATGTGGCTGACAAGCCCATCGATAAGGTCAAGTGTGTTTCTATAAGAAACTTGAACATTTAAAAAGGATTTATCAAAAGTACAAGGTTTGGCTTAAGAATAGAAATTTAGGTAATACTATATTTATTGCAAGTCATGAATAAAATCTAGCTTATGTTCCTAATATTAGTTGGTAGAATGATTTGGTACTACTATGTATATTTCAACCACTTTGTAGAGATTTTTGATAAGGCACACTCTAATTGAAAGCAAAAAATTTGTGATATTGGGTAATGGGATGCGTTTGTATGTAAAGGCTACCGTAGAATGTATAATTACCTTAGACACTAGAGAGCTGTTATTTTGAAACACTATTTTTATATTCCATCATTTTTGAGAAACTTAATTTCTATTTTTAAATTAGTTAAAGACAATTATAACATTTTGTTTAATGCATTAGGATTGTCTTTAATAAAGGAAATCATTTCCATTGCTACAACAATTATTGATAGTTTATTCAAATTAAATGTCACTTCTAATTATGAATCTATAGTTTCTTTACTATATACTAATAAAAGAAATAGGTTGAATCACAATTTAGCTATCTTATGGCATAGAAGGCTGGAACATGTCCCAAAAGAGGGTGGAGAGATTGGTGAAAGATGGTCTTTTGAGATCATAGATTTCACTGATTTTGAAACCTGTGTTAATTGTATAAAGTCCAAAACATTCAACATATTCAAGAAACATATCACAAGAAGTCAATCAATATTAGGTTTGATTCATAGAGTTGTATGTGGAATTTTTAGCCCATGTTTTATAGGATATAAATATTTTATTACTTTTATTAATAACTATTTTAGGTTTATGTATATTTATCTCCTTAAAAAAACCTGAAATCCCTAATGTTTTTTAGGATTTCATGTTAGAGGTAGAGAAATAATTAAGAAAACCTATACAGTCAGTTAGATCTAATAGGGGTGAACAATACTATAGCAGACACCGAGATGGGACAAATGCTAGGACCATTTATGTAATTTCTTAAAGAAAATGACATAATACCATAATACACAATGTGAGGCAAACCCAATATGAATGGAGTTGCTGAAAGGTGAAACATAACACTTAAAGAAATGGTTCGGGCTATGATAAGTTACTCGACTTTTCCAATCTCTATGTAGCGTGTGCATATTCAAATAGGGTTTTGTTAAAATCCGTAGAGAAAACTCTCTATGAATTATAGCGGAACAAGATGCCCTCTTTAGGTTACATACACACTTGGAGTGTCTAGTTGAGGCTAAAGTTTACAAACCACAAGAAAAGTAACTGGATTCAAGAACAGTTAGTAGATTTTTCATTGTATATCCACAAAGGTCCAGAGGTTAAAGATTTTACTCTCCAACAAATACCACGAGAATAGTTGAAACTGATTGAGTGGTTTTCTTAGAGGATGGTTGTGTTAGTAGGAGTATCTTTAGAAATTTTGTTTTTAAGGAGTCTCAGGATGACATTATTCCTCGTCAAGTTTTTGAGAACACTAATATTACCCTATAGTAGTGGCCTGAGTATACTTATCATACATTGTTACAATGAACAATGATGCACATGTAACTATACCAACTAAAGAACAACTACATATACAACCAATTCAAGAGTCTATTGTTAAACAACTAATTTATCAAAAACAATAGGTTCATTTAAAAAGATCATATAGACAAAAGAAATCAGCTATCTCATCAGATTATGTAGTATATCTATCAAGTGAGGACATGAGATACGGGGTTCATGACCGACCTTGTTTTTACAGGCTATCAATTGTATAAATTCTACTAGTTGGTTATTAGCTATGAAACAAGAGCTTGTCTCTATGGATAGTAATCAAGTTTGGAATCTTGTTGACTTACCTTTGGGAAAAGATTAGTTGGTTGTAAATGAGTCTTCAAAATAAAAAAAGTACCAAAAGGAATAATTGAATGATATAAGGTTAGGTTAGTAGCTAAGGGTTTCACACAAAGTGAAGGTATTGATTATATGAAACCTTTTCTCCGAGTTTCTAAGAAGAATTCATTTAGAATAATCATGGCCTTAGTAGCTCATTTTGATCTAGAGAGTCACATCAAATGGATCCTGAAAAGCAGCTTTTCTCGATAGGGGATCTTGAGGAAGAAGTGTACATGTCACAACCCTATGGGCTTTGAAAGTGACAAAGGTAATCACTTAGTATGCAAGCTTAGAAGATCTATACTGTGGGCTAAAACAAACATCCAGCTTAATGGTATATAAAAAGTTTCATAATGTCATTTCCAAATATGGTTGAGGAAAATGTGGTAGACCAGTGCATATACCTCAAAGGTCGAATTGGGAGTAAAATTTATCTTTTTAGTCTGTATGTAGATGACATTTTACTTGCAAGTAGTGATTTAGGTCTCTGTTACATGATACAAAACTTTTTCCTATCCTGAAACTTTGATATGAAGGATATGGGTGAAGCCTCCTATGTCATTGGCATAGAGATTCATTATAATAGGTCTTTAAAAAATCTTGGATTGTCTCATAAGTCTTATATATCGAGCATGTTAAAGAGTTTTTCAATAGAAAATTATACTCCTTGCAATATACCTATTGTTAAAGGTAACAAATTAAAGAAATTGTAGGGTCCTCAAAAAAATTCAAAAAAGCTTGAAATAATAGATAAACCATATATTATAGTAGTTGGTTGTCTCAAGTATGCACACACATGTAATCAACTAGATCTAGCTTTTGTCACTGGATACCTTAATAGATATCAAAGTGATCCTAGACTTTCTTATTGACAAGTTGCAAAGAAGGCCTTGAGATATCTACAAAGAACTAAGAATCTCATGCTCACATATTGATGTTCAAATAAACTACGTATTGTGGGATTCTCTAATTCAAACTTTGTTAGGTGTAATGATACTAGAAAATCTACTTCTTGGTATATTTTCCTACTTTCTAGGGATGTTGTCTTATGTTCTAGTACCAAACAGAAGACAATTGTTGCATTCACCATGGAAGTTGAATATATAGTTTGCTATATGGCATTTTCACATGCTATTTGATTACACAACTTCATTTCATATTTGAGAGTCATGAGCTCCATATAAAAACTCATAGATATATTGTGTAATGAAGTTACAGTGAAATTCTCTAACAACAACAAAAGCTCTAATGCTTGCAAACACACATAGGACAAGTTCTTAATTATGAAAGAGAGAATTAGAGATCATTTTGTATCGATTGAGCATATTGGGACTAATTTCATGCTAGTTGATCCTCATACTAAAGCACTGCCGCCAAGTATCTATAATGGGCATGTACTGAAGATGGGTTTAGTAAGTTCTTTTGAGGTTTAGCTCTAATGATTTAGACATTGATTTACTATATGATATCACCCTTGTATTGATGATCTCTATTGTGTATTTTATTTTGTGAACTATTTAAAATTAGAAAAATTTAGGTGAATAAACTTTATTATTTTATCATGACATTTGGTTTGTCTATTCATAAAGTTTTAACATCATATAAAGCATTTGATTATAACTTCAATCTTGGATATCTTGGTACATGGAAGAGACATACAATACAAACATTTTTGTATTACTGCTATTATTAGTGTTCATGAGGGTAAATATTTTCAAAATAAGGTTAGTGACTTTCATTGACAATTAGATATTAATCACTCCAAAAAAAGTATTTCTAGCATAAGATAAGTTAAATAAGTCAAGTTGGAGATTGTTGGATAAATATTCTAATTTTCAACATAAAGATGACTTATCTAACTTAAACTTTTCAATTATCAAGATAACCTTTTTGTTTCTTAGGAAACTCTCCAATTTCTTGAGAAAATCTTTCAATTATTGAGGAACTCTATAAATTCTCGAAATAGTGGTGCTTCGGAAATACCATACCACATTTATGGAATGTGTAGTATAAAATGGTATCCCTACCTAAAGTTTCAACACACAATCATACAACTCTTGAAGTTCTCATCATATGATAAACTCCCTTCATAGGAGCAGTAGAGGTGATTATTGTGGGGACTGAAAAGAAAATGCATGCTTCCACATCAAGAATCAATAACATGACATATCAAAGTACCCATACAATATATTAGTCTAAGCTAAGGTTGAGAACAAAATCACTACTTCAATCAAAAGCTTTGCTTGGAGTGCTTTCTCACTTCAATTTATTTCTTGTATTAGTTCTTTGTAGTTTAAATCTTCTTAGTGAAATAGAAATTCCTACTTTATTTTCCTTATCAATTTCCTTTCATTTTTTATGACAAAAGGCATTTATTTTCATTTCAAATAAAATTGAAGGTAATTCTGCCCAATCGAGCAAGCAAATTACAACTGACTATTTAATAATTGTTGGCTAACTTAAGAGATAATGTTGCTTCTTGCAGTTGACCAATACCTCAGAATAATTTTTGTTCCTTGAACATAAGATCCTTTATATTGTAAACACCAGAAAATAAATTTTGAAACAAAAAGTTTTTACAAAACTTTGAATTCAATTCCCAAATATCCTTTTGAGAAGTTAAAAACGTGAAATGCAAACTTGTTTAGAATTTCAAGTTTCAATCAATTCAAAAACTCGGGTTTTGAACCAAAGTTTAGTTTTAAGACCACCAAACTCAGATTACATCATACGGAGGAGCTCAATGCAACCCAACTTCAAGTCATCAAGTCCCAATCCAAGGACCAAAGGTGGAGTCTGATTCGGCCAATATGAACCGAAACATCAAACGGGAAGATGCATGTCCTCACTAAAGGCACACACACTGGATGAAAGTAATTCATCCACATAAGATCAAACCATGAAGCAAACAAGCAAAACCGAGCTTAGCCGATCAAAGATGGGGCTAGCATGGAACCAACAATCAAGACAAAGTCTAGCCCAAAACCGTGATGAATCAAGAAGGAGCTAAGCTACATCAAGGTGGGAGATAAATCATTCAAGAATTAAATGCAAAATAGCTGAACTTGATGTAGCTTAGCTCCTTCTTGATTCATCTCCTTAGGGTTCCTTGATCCACTTGGTCCCATGTGCAAGTGGTCCCCTTTGTGGACTTGGACCAATCCCACAACTTGGTGAATCGGTACATGGCTAAGACATCATGCTAAGAACCAAGCTAAGTCCCAAACTGGCTGTACCAAGACCAGCCCACATGGGGTTGGTCCAAGTCCACAAAGGGGACCACTTGCACATGGGACCAAGTGGATCAAGGAGCCCTAAGGAGCTGGTCCAAAACCCTCCCCATGGAGTCTCCTAGAAGCAGCCCCCTTGGCCCCGGCGGGGGGTGTGGGATCCTATCTTGGAAAAGGAGAGAGAAGTGAGGCTGCCTAAAGGGTTGTGTGCTAGGTTAGCTAGAAATTTCAACAAGAGGGAACATCCATTAGAGGGTGAAGAAGAAGAGGGAAGCTAGGGGAAATCGTGGGAGCTTGAAGGAAGATGTCCAAGCCTTGGCCGACTTCATTCTTGAAGTTCGGTTTGGTTACATTCCAAAACCGTGTAATACTTTTTTGCTCAATCCCAATTTCAATTCTCTTCATTTGATTCATTAAATAGGGTTGTAATAAACGAGTTTCATCTCCCCCCAAGTTGTAATAATCTAGAGTTACTGCAAGTTTTATTTGATGGATGAAACACCATACACACACGCACGCTAGATGTTTGTTTTTATGCTTCTTCTTTTCTATATACTATAGACCCTCTATACTTCTAATCCCTTCTATGCATAAGCTATAAAATAATTTCAATTCCTTTAAATTTCAACAATTTAAATTCGGAGTTAAGTGTTGTTGCAATTTGCTTTGGTGTGAGTTTTGCATTTGCACGTATTCTCTATAAAAACTGAAACTTGTTTTCTGCATCTGTATCTCTCATTGCTGTATTTTTAATTCTTTACTCCGTGATCCAAACGGGCTGAAATTTTAGGAGCACCCTATTCACATACCAAGGTCTTAGAAATAACATTTTCAAGAATTTTAGGACCGTGCACCACGTAATAAAATTGGATAAAGACTGACTTAGTTTCTGCACTTCTGTTGCACAGTCAGATTTCTTGAAATAGAGGTTGGGTAAAAGTCCCATATCACTATCCATAGAAATCCACTCAATTTGATTTTTGATGTATTGGAAAGCTAACATCCATATCTTTCCAGCAACATTAAAATCGTCAAAATCGAAGTTCTGGGTAGGGAGATACAATCTCATCTTTGAGTCTCTATATTTCGGAAACAGAACTGTTTCGAGTCAGTGAGTCAGTCTGATTCAAATATTTTATTCTGATCCAATACTGATCCGAATTTAGATTTGTAAAAGGCTACAAGCTCTCCATATTACCAGCTTGGTTTTGTAAAATTTGAAAGATTTTTGGAGGCATGTAACATATTCAAATCTATTTTAGAAACAAGCTATAGAAACAAAATTCTCTGTTTTTAGCAGCTTGTACATTTCAAGTATTGAATCAAGGCGCACAACTCAAAACTCTTTCAAAAACACTTGTTCACGTGGAATGGAGTTGCATTTAATGTAAAAATGAAATTTCTAAGCACTCAATACCAACCCTTAAGCATCGGTTGAAGAAGGTTTGAGTGAAAAGATCCCGCTTACCTACAATCGCCTATGAGTCTAAAGTTTTCAAAATATTTGCTAGTTTTGAACTAGTTGGCACGCTCGTGCAAGCATAGGTATGGAAACTTTCATTTCAAGTTTTTCATAAACTTTGGAGTGAGAATTTTCATGTCTACACATATGACAAAAGTACATTAGGATACTACATACCTCCATCCATTGGTGGCTCACTTACATCAATTTGTGTACATACAAGCGCCCAACACCATTCAATAAGGGGACATGATATTCCTTCTGAGTAGGTAGGCTACTTACCTCAATTTGTGCCCATACAGCCAACGAGTAGAGTCAAAAAATAAGACAACGCATCATTCATTCTTCATTGTGGTTTTAATGAGAACAATCTTTGGAATTTGAAATCTTCGGCTCACTCTCTCATGAACTCGAATACCATCATGAATGCTATGGAAGAGTTTTTGTGAATCCATCATCCATTTGGTTATTTTTGGAGCAATGTTTGAAAATAATTGTGCCATATGCAATTACATCACAAATAAGATGATACAAATCTTGATATGCATCGTTCACCCATGAAATATTGGATTTTTTGCCATTAAAACTACCTTATTGCCACGAAATACTTTTTTTGCATGAGTTTGTTTCACATGAAGCATCTTTTAACATCCTTCTCACCCATATTACATGTTATGCAGCAATATATTTAGCTTTTGTTGATGATAATACAATTAAAGCTTGCTTTTTTGAACTCCATGAAATGGCTCCAAATCTAACAATAAATACAAAACCACTTGTGCTTTTCCGATATTTAGTGGAACCTACCAAATCACTAAACCAGTTGGATTAAAAGTATTTACATGTCTATATCATATCCTATAATTGGATGTAGACTGAATATAAAACAAGATAGGCTTTGTTCCCCCTAAATGATACATCAATGGATTCTACATAAATATGGTAATCAAACTGACTGAAAATAATATATCTAGATAGGTATGAGTCACATACATTAATCCTCCAACCGTACTTTTGAAATGTTTCTCCTTAGCCTTTTGAGTTCCATCAACAATCAACTTTTGATATGCATTCATAGGAATAAGATTGACCCTTATAATCCATCATATTAAATATTTTGAGTAAGTCTAATGAGTACTTTTCTTATGAAACAAAAATACCATCACAAGTTTGCTTAATTTGACACCCAAGAAAGAAATGTAGTAGACTCAAATCTATCACTTCAAATTCATCCATTATACCTTTTTTAAATTCCTTAGTAAGCTCGGTCGATGAACTTGAAAAATAATATCAGCCTCATCCATGCTCATAATAATGATGCCACTATCATTCACCTTTATAAATAAAGTAGGTTCACTATCACTTCTTTTTAAAATAATTTTGGTAAAGGTATATATCAAACATAATGCACCATGCTCTTGGAACCAGTTTAAAACCATAAAGCTTTTTTCAACCTATACCGCTATAGTTTCTCAAAAACTTCTCATTTAAGTAAGTATTTAAAAATATATATTTTATATCAAACTGAAAAGCCTTCCAATGAAATTTGATATGAAATTGCTAAAATTATTCTTACAGTTTGAAACTTTACCACAGGCAAATTTTTTTAAAGAACTCAACTCCTTTTATGTGCATAACCTTTAGCAACTAATTTTGGTTATATTTGGATACATTATCATTTGCATTATACTTTACTTGATATACCCATTTGATGGGATTTGTATATTTTTTTGGTAAAAAGTCTACTAGATCTCATGTTTCAATTTCCTCAATGTCATACATGCTTCTTTATAACTCATTGGTTCTGCAACCACTAAAGAAAGTATATTTCTATAAATTTCATCAAGTGAACTTATCTTTTTTGGAGGATTATCATCATGCAATGTTGGTTCAATATCCTTCTAACTCGAGGCCCATGAAGAAAATGGTGTCCCTTGAGGTAACTCTTCTTCCTTTTGGAGCTCCTTTGTCTCAACTTCATCTTCATATAGTTATATATTGATTTTCAATTTTGTCCCATTTTAAAAACGGTTTTCATCAAAAGCATCTCCTCGAATAATTAATTTTTTGGAGACAGGATTATCTAAATGATAACCTTTTGTAATATTAGAATATCCAACAAATAGACATTTTCACTCTTTTTCTCATTTTAGAATGCTCATTCAGTCAATAAAAGTATAAAAAAATGCACTAAAAATACATTAGTTACTCACATTAGGCATGTATCTATGTAAACATCCGAAATTCTTTTAAGAAAATATGGTTTGAAAATTAATTTTAGAAAAGCCAATTTTGAGACACATGGAGTGATATCCTCAGTCTTAATTTATACAAAATTTAACTCACATGTGAACCAAGTTGAGATGGTCTTAAAGAGGAAAACCCCCACAATTCTGGTCCCTACTACAACTCAATCAAGTACAGTCATAGAAGTCAAATCCAATCCCTGTCCATTTTAATGTGAGACAAATGAAAAGCAAATACTTATGGAACATATCCGAATCCATTTCATCAGTATACTCAATTAATATGGATATGAACATTTCAAGTTAAATAGACAGGGTCGAGCTTAAAAATTTGGTAATAGCTATATGATATCAATGCGGATACTACTAGGAACTGTCCAACATGTTTGGTTGACCAAGACTTGGGTCCAGCACCATTGAGGTACATTTGAGCATAGAATCTCATTCATAACACTTTAGGTCATTTGACCGGGTTACACTCACTTTGTCCCAAAATTTTGTTGAGTTGAATCCTAAAAACATTATATCATGTATCATATGTATCCACATGGCTTTTAAGAAAATTACATATATATATATATATATATATATATATATATATATATATATATATTCATTATATATATACATTTGAGTGTAGAATCCCATTCATAACAATTTAGGTCATTTGACCAGGTTACACTCTGTCCTAAAATTTTGTTGAGTTGTCCTAAAAACATTTTTATATCATGTATCATATGTATCCACATGGCTTTTAAGAAAATTATATACATATATATTGGATACATAATATATACACACACACACACACACACATATATATATATATATAAATTCATTACATATAATGCATTAAATATGGGTTTCGCATGCACAAATGGAACTTCAAAATGTAACTATACATATAGGGGATTGTTTTTTACATCTATCATGTATTAAAAGTTATATTATTGATAAGACTGCGCATGGGTTGCTGACAGTCGTGGGAGATGCTTATGGAAAGTCTCTTGTTTTTGGTTCCTCTTTTGTGCCTATGAAATCTCTACGCTCCCATCCATTTAGGAAACCAACATTGCCTTTTATTTATATAGGTAAATTAATTATTTTCTTCACATTTTATACTTATGTAATTAAATGTTTATACTTATGTAATTAAATGTGTTATTCACATTTGAAGACCATCTAGCTTGGCTTGATCTTGACTTGACCCGATGGTCTAACCATTTGGCCTCAGTCAAGTTTTGACCAAGCTAGGTTCCACTCACGCGATCCTGACCAAGCCACTCAACCTTGATCCAAGCTACATTTACTTCACTCATATTAGCCTAAGCTAAGTTCAACCTCTTTCGCCTCAAATTTGACTTAACCTTACTTGATGTATTGTCCTTGGTTGGTTGGAATCTAATGAATGCTCCACGAAATTAATATGGTACATTGGGGCTGAATTTGGTCAAAGACAAGAAGGCTTGGGATATCCCACTTTGGGATCACACAAACGGACACTTGGTCCAGCAAAGGAACCAAACGAGGACGCTGAAAGTTTTAGAGGTAAAGCTGCTGAAGATCATTTGGATTTCAGCAAGCCCACTTCCTAGATCTTTTGATCTTTTTACATTTATATCTATCTTCTTGGGCTGTAAAAAAAACTATAAATAGGTCAAGCCTTCCTTATAATTCATCTCTATCAATCTCAAGAAATTTCTCAAGGGTTGAAGCAATACAATTTCAAGTTCTCTTTTCTCTCCCTCCTCCTCTCTACCGTGAGATTGCTCAACCAAGAGAGCGTCGACCAGCTTTAACTCCCTAAAGAGGTGTTCAATAAAAAAGCAGGATCATCGAGATATTTCTTGAAGGAGTGCGTAAACTTTTGAATACTATTCTCAATCTTTAACATGGCGTAAATCAAGTAGTTACTTTATTAGTTTCACATTAGGATTATTTAGACTACATTAGTTTGCATATTTGCACGCACCATAGGTTGTTTTAATTTACCGTTTGCATTTGCATCTCATATTGCTTCCTTAATTAATTAAGTGTATCAATTATTTTATTATTTGATTTCGATTACTCATCTACATCCCTAGTTTGCATTTGCATCATGTTAATTTTCATATTAAATAATATTAATATTTCCTTGTCGTTAGCTTTTACATGTGCATGCATAGTAGGTTATTTTTAATTTATCACGTACATTTTCTTTTAGTTGCATCATCATAATGTCCATATTCCTTAGTCACCTAGTTATCCGTATCATAGCATATTAGTTTGTTCAGTTCACTGTGTTAGTTATATATCATAGAATATCAGTTATTTCCCTTCAATCATTAGAATCTCACAACCTTATTAGTCACTGCATCATGTCTTAGTTCATAAGCAGCCTAGTGATTACATAAGGTGGTTTTGAAGAATAGCTATTTAAATTAAGTATACATCATATTCACATCTGTTTTCCCATATTTATATTGATTCAATTTATTTCAGCCTTAGGAATAAATATTGTCTATTGCATAACAGAAACATTTAACATTAAGCTGCACAGCCTTTCATGGAGATCGAGAGAGAGAGAGAAGCATGTGGAAAGAGTTGGAATGAACAGAGAAGAAGATATGGTGATCTTTGTCAAGTACAAACAGGCATCATGGATGAACGAAGCTGAGAGGAGGAACCCTTTTGTGCAACAGATTGAATATCGAGCAACACTGATTGATAAAAGGCAGAAGCTACAGTAATCGGACAACCGGGGTTTCTGGGATTTGCCAATCGACATGACAATCAAAAAGACGCGTTGGGTGTTGACTGTGATCCCCAGAGCCCACCTAATGGGAGAAAGCTTAGCTCTCTCTCTCTCATCAGGGTTTCAGTTCCGGGTCGAAACCGGACCCGGAACCGACGGTTTCTCTCATAACCGAAACCCTCGGTTCGATTGGGAACCGGAACCGGAATCGGCTCGAAGGTTCGAACCCGAACTAAACTGTTGGTTTTTACAGAGGTTGCGGTTCCGGGTCAATTTGGAAATAACTGAATCGGGACATGTTCAAGTTCGGTTATGAAACCGTCGGTTCTGGTTTATGAACCGGACGGGTTCCAAACCGGCTACAAGTGTATGGGGGATTCCCTACGAAATGCGTCTTTAAACGTTCATCTCTATCTTTTGAATGGACATGGACTATTTCAACTTCGACATAAAAATCGAAAATTTTGAGAATTTCTCAATAAATTCTGAAAATTCTCAATAAAAGTCAAACCCCCAAGTTCCAGGTGAGATTTAGAACTGCTCCAGCTGGCATGCCTCCACAAGGGAGTGTGCAATAAGTATAAACGGGCTTTAGATGTTGACGAGGTAGCTCAGTGATATGGGCGTCTAGTTTATGCAGTGAAATCACCGAAAGGAAAATGCATCTAAATATTGAGAACATGCTACTTTCTCATCTCATCAGACTCTTGAATGTCTGCCTCTTCAATCTTCTTCCCGTTCTTTTTATTTGAGCTGTTACCAGGCTAAGTTGGGATATAGTGGTACTCTTTCATATATTTCGGTTATCAACCCACCGCTATTCTGGGTGTTGGTGCTAATGATCACCTCTAACTACCAACCTAGCGATTCCTCAAAATAAGGGGTGCCACTCTACATGTCATTTGAGCCTACAGATCTTCTAAGGGGCATGGTACCCGACTGTATAAAGGATGAAACCATACAAATATTTACCAATTTGTGATGCCGGATAACACTAAAACAATGGTGGAACCTACAATCGGATCCATTTTGCAATCCGAGAGGCATTTAGGCTATTTTATGCATGCGATTATGATGGCCAATTGTTCGTTTGTTAATAATGGTAAGGTTGGTTCTTAGAAAGCTCTCGGAGACATTTTTGATATGGAGCTTCACTGTCTTTCTTACATAAAAAGGGAGTGTTAGGGTGATTTCTTAGCTGTTCCTCGAGAAACAAGCAAGCACCACTCAACCCAAGGCTCAGGGTTGGAAGCATCTTCACGATGTGCCGCACCTAATTTCTAAGAAATGCAAAAGCAGGTGTTAATTCAAACAGGAGTTGCTTTATCTCATTCATTCAATAAAGAGGGTACCAATATGTCTGCAAAAAAAGAAAGGTGCTAGTGAACCAAATGATGCATAAGTTCATAAAAAGGTGTTCCCTTTGAGGGTCTAAAGCGAACTTTTCATCTGATCAAGTTACTTATTAAGGATTTATTTGCTATTTATATTCCTACATATGGAAACAAAGAATCCATGTAACCAACCCCACCTAGTATAAGAAAAAGCTTAGTTGTTGTTGTGTTGTGTTTTTATATATGATTTATAATCATAAGAACTATTAGGTGATTTTCAGAATATCAAAAGATATATGGTTTGGTTGCAGTCATTGTGGCATTAAGAGTCACTTGTTTTAGTAATAATTGTGCTCATTAGTAACACATGTAGTGATTGTAACTCACAAGCAATTTATAGTTTTGTTTTGACATTAATAGCCACTTACTTTAGTGATAAATGTACTAATTAGTAGCACCTACAATGGTTGAAACTCACGAGTATTTTGTGTTTATTTTTGGCATTAAGAGTTACTTATGAGTGATAATTATGTTTATTAGTAGTATATGTAGTGGTTGTAAGTAATGAGTATTTTACAACTATGTTTTAGCATTAAAATCTACTTACTTAAGTGATAATTATACTTATTAATAACACATGTAGTTGTTGTAACTTATATGCATTTAACAACCATGTGGCATTAATAGTCACTTTCTTGAATCGTAAGTATGTTCATTAGTAGCATGTCATGAGTCACATCTTCAATCATGTCTATATATATTAGTAGTATTGTAAACAAGATTTAAATAATTTTTCTCTCATGGTGTGAGTGCTTTCTTAGTTTTTTCAAGAGAGCTTTCCAGTTCTATTGTAGTGCTAATTGGATTTACAACATCATCTCCTATGTTTTGTAGGTTTGTCCAAGACTTGGTTGCGTGTGTAAGACAAACCAGGGGCCTTTATTGTATCCTCATGGTATTTGTTAGGGTTTGTTGCATTCGGTTGTTTGATACCGTTGGCGAAAAATAAACCTATAGGTTAGTGTTTATCTCACCTCAAAAAATAACACTATTCTAATATTTTTTTAAGGTGTTAAATTCAATTTCTTGAGTGCTTCCTATTCAAGAGCCATGATATATACAAAAGTTCAACACCAATAATTTAAATGACTCATATTATATTAATATGATAATATAGTCAAGAGATGTTATTTTTCAAGAAATAGATTTACCTCAATTCTTAGATCTACAACACATGTTGATAAGTAAACATTATCTAAAAAATTTTAGAACTAATAATGACAATATAAAGAATTCAACACCTAGATGAAACTGAAGATGAAGACTTTTGCACTGGATTTACATATATTCCTAGTTAAAGTAACTTATGACTCAATTGCAAGTCATATACCATTTTCTTATAACATAGAAAATGATCTTGAGACTTATGAAGAGCCTATGAAATCTCTTAATTCAACATTTTAGAAGAAGCCATCTAAGAAGAGACTAACTCAAAAATGCATAATAAAATTTAGAAATTAGTAGGTCTTTCTCTTGGTTTTAAAGCAGTTGATTGTAAATAAATTTTTAAAAAACAAAAAGAAAGTTATACAATAATTGATAAATTTAAAGCTAAGTTTGTTGTTAGAAAGTTTTCTTAAAAAAAGGATTTGTCATTGTAACATATATGCACTGATAGCTAGAATAACTACAATTAGAATTCTTTTAGCACTTGCATCTATTTATAAACTTGATATTCACCGAATATATGCTAAAATAATATTTCAAAATAGTGAATTATCAGACGAACTGTATATGGAACAACCCGAAGGGTTTGTTTTACTTTGACAAGAACATAAAGTCTACATATTAGTTAAGTCCTCATATGGTTTAAAGCAAGCCTTTATGGAATGTTATAAAAAGTTTGATCAAGTTGTTCATGAAATTGTTTTCAAAATAGATGAATTAGACAAATATGTTTATAGCAAATTTTATAATAGAAAAGGTTGTTTGATTTGTGTATATATTGATGACATGCTCATTTATGGTATTTATTTAGAAGAAGTTAAAAATGTTAAAAAGTTTTTGTCTACCAATTTTGACATGAAAGACATGAGAGAAGCAAGTGTTAATCTAGGAATTAGGATAAGAAGAAAAATATAATATAAGGCTTACATAATCTTATTATATTAAAAAATCTATTTTTTTTTATTATTTTGATTGTTATTTCTTCTTCATTTGATATAAACATTAAATTAGTATCAAACAAAGAATGTCCTATAGTACGCTATAATCATTTGATGCTTAATGGATGTTATGATATGCTTCACCTAACATTGAATATGTAGTGGATAGATTGAGCCAAACAATCAAGTGAGGACCACCAACATGTTATTAATCGAGTATTAAAATAATGATTAGCTTAGTCTATAGTGAAAGTCCTTCAATTTTAGAATGATATTCAAATACTAGTTGAGTTAACTATTTGAAAGATCAAACCTTTATAAGTGGTTAGATCTTTAATATTAATGAGGATGCCATTTGACATGTATAGCTAATTCCACCATGGATGTTGAGTTCATAGATTTAGCTTCAATAAATAAAAAAGTAAAATGGCTTAGAAATCGGTTTAATGAGATTATGATAAGACCAAAGCCTATGACATCCATATCAATGAGTTGTAATAGCCAAAGTACACTATCAAAAGCTTATTATCAAATATATAATGGAAAATTTAAGAATATTGGTTTGAGATATAACTATGTTACATATCTTATAAAGAGTGAAGTATTTTTTATTATTTATATAAGATCAAAATTAAATCTTACAAATCCTTTGATGAAAAGTCTGATAAAGGATCTGATCAGTCTAACTCGATTTATAAGATTACCAATAGTGGAACCTTGACTCACACTTTGAGTAATAATTCAATACAAGAATGAAGAAAGTTGATATTTGAAAGAGGATCACAACTTCCTTAAGAGTAACAACCCACTCGAGAGACCTCACACCCTCGACCATGTGTACATCCATGTTTATGCCTTCATCTAAGAGATGCATTTCTGTCCTCATGCTCTAAAGTTGACAAATTCTTCTTTATAGAACTTTAAAACGGTATTCCTTTAAGATAATGAATGAATAACTCTTGTAGGGTGATATACTCAAGACTCAACTGCTCATCAAATATCCTAACAAATTTGTCTTGATGTAGATGCTATCTTAACTTCCTCCAAATGATCTTCATCATAGATGTTCTTGCATTCTCTTTCGTATGATCAATAATATATAACATGTCCTCCTCCATATCTAGATTCTTTCAAAATAGATCAACTGCTAACAATTGTATTGATTCATTATATTTTAGGAAAAGCCTAATCTCATGAGCACACGACAACTTATGTGAATGTCAAAATATAAAATGACATGTGGTTGGGTCTAAACCTACTATCTTTATAAGATTGTACTATTTATAATCAAGTCAAGAGTGTGTCATGATACTCTTCTCTTTAGGTTTGATCTTTTGTCACATCAATGTCTGGTGATGGTTCCTGATTCTTCAAATGACTTCTTCAATTCTATAATCTACAACTCTATCAACAAATATATTTATCTCCAAATTGTATCAAATCTCTTAATTAACCTATCAAAGAACCCTTTCAAGCTTGCATATTCACTTTCCACCTTTGCAACCATTAATAAACAATTATTACAAGATTAAAAAATAATAGATGATATATATGCATTAATAACAAATTTTTCATACCTATTAGTTGTATGGGTACTATAATGAATTACCTTATTTATCAATGCTGAGATAATTCTCTCCTTATATGGGTCCAACCACTACTCTTTAACGTAAAAAAGTAGTTTAAACATTTTTTTCTTCAATTTCATTACCCCCATTGCTTCCTTAAAATTGATCTCATATGATGAGTGGATGACCTTCCTCTAACTTATACCAAATGCGCTCGTCGTCTCCTTACTTATCAATTTAAAATAAATGCTTCATTGCTTTTCGCTATGCCATCTACATAAAATCGAGTTGCACTCCGAAATATAATTTGAATGATATTCACCAATGCCAGATCATTTTCACTGTAGATTACGTGTGAAAAGTTGTTTATTGTGTATAACTCTTCCACACACCTCAATACCCTTAGGTAATTCTTTTCATTTTTTTATACTCATAAAAGAAAAGGCTCCAAAAAATCTTTGGAAGTTTATGTGAACCAAACAACCTCAATACCCTTAGGTAATTCTTTTCATTTTTTTATACTCATAAAAGAAAAGGCTCCAAAAAATCTTTGGAAGTTTATGTGAACCAAACAATCTTAAAGAAATGCATCTTATTTCCACAAAATACAAAAAATATATAACCATTATATACTCTATACGAACCAACATTTAAGAAAAAGTCAAATAAAACTCTTACATGTTTGTCTTATATGTATTATCAATATCTATAAAAATGCATGTAATAGTTGCATGTAACGAGGGTGTGCAAATACAATGCTACTAATAATATTTCTATTAAAGTTTTTACAATGACATGTATGATATTAGTAAGAGTCTAGATTATATATTAGTTGTAGAATACTTTAAGAATCCGTATCTTTCTTTTTATTTTTCATCGTTACATTATAAATTTGTCTTGCCATACTAACATTTATCTTATCAATCTATTTTTAATACTCAAAATATACTTCACATTACAATAACTTTTTGTAAGGTCATTTTTTACACTATACTAAGATTCGCTTAATCTCCCAACAAAAGCATGCTCCTAAAGATACAAGCCTAAAGGGTGGTTATGTATCATGTTCACTATATTCAACTCTCAATAACCATCGACTGCATTATCTCCTACCAACAAAAATAGATAACCCACCTTTTTAGTATCCATCCACCTACTAGTGTAGGAGAAGAGAACTCCTTTCCGTCTCCTCTTTGATGAGCATATGCCCAACAACCTGTTGAGCAATTGTAGAGAATGCCCATTGGCTGTGGGTTTACTAGTTAAAGTGAGGTTTTACAAATGGTCTTTAAGCCATTTGAATGCCTCCCAACATAGCTATGACGACTTGAATTTATGTAACTTGTAGAGTACCTTAGGAAAAAAGAAGCTATGCTTAGAGTGCATTAAGAGGTATAAACTAGACACAACTAGCCTCCCTCTAAGGCACTATACTTTCTTTATATTTTGGGAACTGTGCATCTTCTCGATTGGGGTTTGCTTAAACTCCTAGCCGATTTACCATGATACCTAGGAACCTTCCTAGTCTTACACCAGAAGCACACTTGCAAGATTGAGCTTCATGCGATACTTGCATAATTTGTCGAAGGTCTAGGATATATCAGTTATTTGATCATCCGTCAACCTACTCTTACGATCATATCATCAACATATGCCTCCATGTTGCACCAAAGTTGTTCCTAAATCATATGGTTGACAAGTAGGTAATCTTGAGCTTGAATGGCATGACACATAGTAATAAAGACCTTTCTTCATAATGAAATACACGTATTCTTGAGGTTCATGGAGATATGATAGTATCTAAGAAAGCATCAATGAATAATAGAAGTTACTGACCCAGTATTGAGTTAACCAACTGAGAAATCATAGATAGAAGCAAATGTCTTTTGAACAAGCTTTATTCAAGTTAGTAAATTCCGCACATATTCGTAGCTTCTTATTAGCCTTCATGGCCATCTCCAAGTCAGCGGTCCAAATGAACTTCTTGTACTAAGCCCTCTTCTATCTCTAGGATATGCCCAAGCCGACAACTCCATTTATTGTGCTTGCAGATAATCACGATTGCTATTGAGTTGATGTGTGACGATGCTAGGTATCACATGCACTCCATGTGAAGACACTGTTGTTTTGCTATAGAAAATCATTTAGCCATATATACTCCATAGGCATGGCTGCCATTTCCAAGAATATGTAGTATTCTAATCCCATTTGGACTGAGATAAGGGTCTAGTACAAAGTAATGCCATCTCTCAAGTCACTTTGTACGTCCATATCTATCATCAAGAAAAGGATGGTTCCAATATCTTACATGATAACATCTAGAATTGGTAGTGAGGTAACACTCTCTAGTGTTTTATTAATATCATCTAATATACCACTTTTCCTATGAACAAGAAATTTAATTACAAAGTGAGGGATCAAAATGGTTACTTCAATAACTATCACGAGTCACCATTTGAGAACATTATATGCTAAGAGAGCACTAGCCACTAGAAAGTATACCATAACCACTTTGCAGAGTGGTTAACTTCCAATTGAGACAAATAAGGAGATAACCATTTCTGCCTTTGTCACATAACTGATAAAGGCCACCAAAGGGCCTAGCATGGTTTGGGCAACCCACGGTCAATGTAGAATTGTGCGGAAGCCCAAAAATACTAAGATGCCGACAGAGATATGAGGTTCTACCAGAATCTTATTGACTTTAGGGCCACGGTAGTACTGATGACTAATGTCTCATCTTTAGAGGCCAAAATGATTTCATACTCTGTATCTTTGAAGGTTATGAATGTTGGCCTTCTTATACTTTGAGGAGTGATGTATGATCTTGCCTCTTTAACATGTCTACTGTTGGTGAAACAGTTAGTTCCTTCGCAATTATGCCTCTTGGTTATGGTTATGGTGTGAATCTCCCCAATAATGGGAAAGTCACGGGCCTATATATAACTCACAGTTCTTCAAGATGAACTACTATTAGTATCTCCATGTTATGAAATCAAGATGAACTACTATTAGTATCCCCATGTTATGAAATACTCAATTTAGTCCATGAGGTGATGATAGTCTTTCATGTTGTGGCTGTGGTCCGTGTGTAATGTGTAGTCTAATGACTTGGCTAACGAAACATCAACATGGTTGAGATTATCAAGAGGCTTTTGGTCTTTGGTATGGATGTAGAAGTGTAGACACCCAAAAATTTTTTCAAAACAAAAAATTTGATCTTTTAGAAATTTTGCCTTTTTCAAACAAAAATTACAGTTTTGGGTCTTTTAAAGGTTTTTCAAATAAAGACACCTTAAATGATCTCATTTCTGTATCAAAATTTTGTTGCAACCTCAAAATAAGGGTACATTGCATCCTTATCAAAAAATCCAATTTTGACAAAATCTCGAAAAAATGACTACTTTGTCCTCACAACCAAATTGACATGATTTTGCTATTTCAAAATATTGCCTTCAAAGAAAGTAAGATTTCAAATAATTTTCCTCAAAGAAACAAGTGAAAATGAGTCATTGGAAACCAAACTCTAAAATGTTTGTAAATTGATAAATTTATAAAATTCCAAAAACCCCTAAAATTCAAAAACAAAACAAATTCAAAACATACCTCAAAAGGTTAAAGTGGTTTGATACCCTACACCCATCAAAAGGGTTAAAGTGGTTTGATACACTACACCCAGCAAAGGGTTAAAGTGGTTGAAATGGTAAAGACTAACTCACGGAGCGAAAGTAGGTCGCCCATGCAAACAAAAAATGGTAATGAAACTTGGTATTTTTCAAAAATAATATTTGAAGATTTCATTAAACTTAATGTTTTCAAATATAAAAGAAATGGTTTTAAAGAAAATGTTTAAAACTATACCTGCAATATATGAAGCTCGAACCGGAAGAAGGCAAATTCCGTGGAAAGAGGAGATGGTAAGAACCAAAAAAGCAACGAGAAGCACCTGCCAATTTCGGCATTGTTGGATAAGATAACCTGCCATTTTAGATCTAGGTATTAGGCAAGTGGCCTAAGGTAGATGTCAAGATAAAGGAAGGTCAGCGTTCAAAAAAGGAAGGTCGACATCTAAGGAAGAAGGTTGACATTCAAGAAAAAAAGGTCGGCATCCAAGAAGGAAGGTCGGCGTTGAAGAAAGGAAGGTCGGTGTTTAAGAAAGGAAAGTCGTCATCCAAGAGAAAGGAAAGCGGCCTAATTTGATAAGATATGAACAACCATAGCCTTTCCAATTGCAACATTATTGGACCAGCCAACTTACCAAACCACACCTTAGTGCCTGATTTGGTAAGCCAACATTAAGGTGGGTTGGCCAGCTTCAACATAAATGGATAAAAGGACTTACCATAGATAGCATCGATGCCCGGTTTGGTAAGTCATCAAGTCATGGTACTGTCGATTTCAGCATCATGAGATAAAATCACTTACCTTGCGTAGCCATGGTGCTCGATTTGGCAAGCCATCAAGGTGGGTTGACCGACTTCAACATGGGTGAACCATATAACTTACCATGAGCAGCACTGGTGCCCAATTTGGTAAGCTATCAAGCCATGGTTTGGACGACTTCAATATGATTGAATGAGATGACTTACCATGGGCAGCATTAGTGCCTGATTTGGTAAGCCATCATCAAGTGGATGGGTTGAACGACTTTATGCATGATCAATTGGAGAAGGTCCCTTACCTGACCGATTCTAGCATGACAACATAAGGCAACTTGCCATGTCAATGTCCAGCCGATTTCAACCAAATTTGGCAGCTTACCATACCAAGGCTGGCCAAATTCAGGAAGATTAAACAATAAGGCTTACTATTTCAAGTCCTGGTCGATTTCAGCAAGCAAGTGGATAGGAACAATTGCATGGATGCCTGGTTTGGTAGGTCATTAGAATTCACCTTGACCCAATTTCAACAGGTCTTGAACAAGGCAACTTACCATATTGTATTTGGGTAAGTTGATCTACAAGGAGCAACATCAAATGGGCAACTTATCACCTATAAAAGGGCCCTTGAGGGGGACACAAAGGCATCAAATGCCATCAATAATTCAAGATCGAATTCAACTATCCAAGAAGCATCCAACAATCGATCAATCCAACCAGCAATAGAGGGAGAGAAAGAGAGAAAGGAGGAGGAGGAGGCTGCCAACCACCGACCAACATCCTGTTCTTCCGCTATTGGTCCCTTCTTTCTTTATCTTTTACTTATTATTTTCTCTTCTTTCATTAAAATTAATAGGGTTGTAATTAAAGAGCTTTTGTCTTCATATTAATGTAATAATTAAGGATTATATGTTGCCCCGTTCTCTTTACATTCATGTATTATCTATTATGTGTTTGATTTTCAATCTTTTCTACTTCAATATATAATATAAGGTCCTATACCTCCTAATCTCCTATATGCTTAGGAGTTCAAACACTAAGTTCCCGATTTTGTCAAGCTTTTGAAATTGAAATTTGGTTTTGAAAACTCATCAGATCTCAAATAATTTTCAAGTGTCTAGACTGACCCTTGAGTATCCGTTCAAGAAGGCCTACGTTGAAAATAATTCATTTATCCACAATCGCTACAAAGGACTGCGAATTTAATTTTAAGTCTCTACATAGACTTCAGAATAAAAATTCATATCTACAAATTTGGCACGCCTGGTGGGACGTGAGTCTTTGAAAATTGTTTGATCCATTCTTGTTTTTCCAAAACCAATTCCAAATTCAAATTATGATTCTTAAACTTCTCTCTTTTTCAAATCCCTTGTTTTGAGTTTAGTTACCAGCAATTCAATAATGTCAAGTTTGGATGATTCTTTTGAAAATATGTCAATGATTGTCTTATCAAACTTTCAAAATCGGTTTTTCAAAACCACAAAAAATCTTCTCAAACCCTAGAATAAAGAATTGCCTTTTTGAAAAGGAAATTGAGAAAGATACAACTTGAAAGGGAAATTCAACCCCAAAGCGAAGAGGTCAATGTACTTTGTTTCCATGAAAAATCATCTTGGGTACATAGGGAGAAAAATCATACCTCAAAAACTAAACCGAGCCCAAAATCCTATGAAGGATATGAGGCCACAAATGTAACAAGTGTGGAGATTGAATCATCTAACCTTGCTAATCATCCAAATACCCCTTTGTCCATAGAAAATCCAAAAAATTCTTTATGTGGAAAAATAAAAAAAATTTAGAAAATCTTCAAAAATAAAAAAACATTTGAAAATGAAAATGTTGCAGAGGATGAAATTCTGAAAATCAAAAGTAAAAACAAAGTCTACATTCCTAGGCATACAAACGAAGTGGGGCATGAGATTCACTTCACACAAATCAGTTCAAATTTTTCAAAATCATTTGCTCCGATGGGTTCTATTCCCATGAGCACTATTTCACACACAAAGATAAATGAGTGTTGCACACACATAGGCTTCGAGGATGGAATCCAAGACCTTGCAAAACAACGAGAGCTCGAAGTCATGCATGAGCTAGAGCCACCAAATTCAAGACCTCAGGACGCCTGCAAGGAAGCTTGCTCTTACCATGGAAAGGTAGTGAAGCTCGAAAAAGGTACACCTGAAACTCACTCTCCTCAAAACTCTCTACTCGATCATCTCTTTCTTAGTGTAGGATCGGTAAATAATTCATATTCAAATCACACTCATGCACCCATAATTCTTAGTGTAGGATCCTCTTTTTCTTAGTGTACGCCTTCAAATCATTTTTTTATAAAGAGAGTGGTAGAAATCCTTTCAGATTTGTTCTGGCAAAGCCACCTAACTCTGTTTTAAACAGTAAACATAACAAACCATAATATCAATTGAACATTAATGCCATCAATTTGTATTAAAAAACCTGTATTGTTATGTTTAATAATATATATGATTGCTTATAAATTAACTATAATAATGAATCAGCAAACAAAGATTACGTAAAATTAAATCTCTCTAGGTTCTGCAATCCTTGGAATGCACGTGGCAGTTGTCCCAAGTCACATGGATTGAGTGGCATGATGGTACTTTGGCTCCTTTTCTAGTTAAAACATGCATATATGAAAGGATATTTATACCAATAATATATGGGTCGATTTGAATTTAACGGTTGGACATGGACTTGATTTCTGCTGCTTCACCCGTTGAACCAGAACCAGAAACCGACTAAAACCAAAACCAGCTAATCGTATCCGCAAACAGACATGACTGGCCTGAAACCGGTCTGGCGGATCTAACCAGAGCCGAAGCTGGCCAAAAGCTGGCCGCAATTGGAATTGGTCAAATCGGACCCTAATCGGTCTTTATATTGGGGACCATCGGTTTAATTCTAGTTCTACCTTTCATTCATATTTTGTTTAGGACTCAAAGTAGAATCGAAATCCAAAGTGTAATCAGTTAGGTCTCGATTCGATTCCAGTTCCTGGTTGTAGAAAAAAGCGGGTTGATACCTGAAACTGATCATGTCTACCGAGAACGTTGACGGCACCGCTGAATCTAATCAAGCAAATTGCCCGCCCATTTGGCAGATGATCAAAAGCTTTTCAGTTACTACAATTCATTACACTATAAAGACAGCATAAACCATAAACTAAAGAACAGTCAATCATCTGCACAAGAAATTTAAGAGCATCACATGGCGACTGCCATTTTTCTAATGATCGGCGCGGTTGGTCACCCACAAAAACCATCTGTTCGTTTCCTTTCCGACTCTTCTATGATTTCTCCACTCTTCACACTCCAAAAATACTCTCAACGTAGCCTTGGCCAGAACCAAGTCCTCACCTCCAGAGGCCTTCAGCCTACCGGAAAGCAAGTAGTGGAAAGGTTCTCCGGGAGCCGTCAGTCGACTTGTGGGGCTTTTTCTTCCCGAAATGGCAGTCAAGTTGGGCTGGTGTTGTCTATTGTATGCACATTGTACGTGCATACTTATGCTCAATCCAGCTGCACCAGCACGCTTATTGGACTCGGCCCTTGCATGACCTACATCAGTGGGAACTCATCGGCACCCGCAGCAACTTGCAGCTCAGCTCTTGCTAGCGTGGTCGCCTCCATGCCGCAGTGCCTCTGCCAAGTCATTGGGTCCAACGCCGGTAGCTCGTTCGGCATCAACATCAACCAGACTAAGGCACTGTCTCTCCCGGCCGCCAGCAACGTCTACTCCCAGCCTCTGTAGCAGTAAGTACTGAATCTTTTCCAAGAAAATTCACATAGCACGTCATGGCAGTCGAACTCTATACCAGCGGCAGACCTATTCATGGATGAGCGCCTCACCTGAAAAAACTGAAATAATCTATTTAATGGGTGAATTGTTTTGGATAAACTATATGAATCACGTCCACTGAATTTCACATAGATGAAGTTGGCCTCACTCTAGAAAATTTTCTTACAAATTAAGAATCTTCAAACAAGAATCTTACAAAATCAGAGCCGCTTTATGTACGGAAGGCATGCCCCAAAATATGATAAGGGTTGATAAGCGAATCACACTCCGTCAATTTCCAAAATAAAACACTCCTGTGGATACGGAAACGAAATAGCAAGAGCTATGGGAATTAAGAGTGTCTTATAAAACACTCGCGTTCCTTGAAAGAGAGATTAAATGCTAAAACTCAACAATAGTTTCTTTATTTCCTTTTCTTGCATTAACAGCTCTTGCTGGAGCACCCACTAGTTCTAGCACTTCTCCCGTACCAGTTGTCAACCTCCGGCCTCTGTCTCTACTCCAGCGAGCGCACCAGACAGCCCATCATCAGGTTCAGGTAACAATAAATTCTGCAAAGTGTTCATTAGGGATAGACTTTTGGACGGTGAATATATAAGTGTTTGAAAGGACATGCAAATATCTTGTTAGATTTAATGTTAATTAAGTTAGGCTTATTCAACCCATGTGCATTAATAACATCTAATTTGATATCTCAAATATTCAGTTGATGCATTAAAGTCCAAAAAGACAAGAAGTCACATGTGAGGGACTTGTGTATGACTAAGAGGAGACAAAGTCCAATGCGAAGAATGAGACAAACCCACTTGTCCTTTTATGCAGTCAATTGCCTTAGTTCAAAGAACTTGAGAAAGATATGATACACCACATATGCACATGTCAGGCCTGAGTTTGAGAAATATTTTTGGTCTATCCTTTTGTACAAAAACCTTTTGATTTAATGGTAAATAGTGTTTATGCAGGAATGGTTATGGGACGGAGAGATACGTCATTTGGATCTAATTCATGATTCGTGATCCAACACGCAATCTACAAATACATGATTAGGACTCCCTAATTAGTATGTTCTGCAGTAACACTCTCTATCCTCCTGCCTCCATTCTCTGCTCCTCTTTGCCCATGGTATTCTTAGTGTTGCTCTCACCTGTTCTTCTCTCTAGACATAGGTGACTGAGAATTGGTCGAAGTCAACTCGAAGCCAAGTATGTGCCTTTCGAATTATGTGTGTTTTATCCTATGATGAAGACACAGGTACCTATACGTACTCATAGCGGGGCATTGATTTCACAAAAGAGAGTTCATAAGGCCGATCATACCGATAAGTTCTTATTCTAATTACTGCTTTTGTTTTTTGTTTTCTATACAGTTTGTATACGACTTATTTTGGATCTATGGTTGTTGTTGTTAATTGGAACATGTTTACATTTGTTGTATATTGGTTTACTATACATGTATTTTTATAGATTTTATCAATAATCTTAGAGAAATCATTATTTTTTTTAGTAAATATGTCTACGATTGTTACCCTCTGATCTAAGGTCGACTTAACCTTAATACTAGAAAGTTTATCGGTCCCCATTTTAAACGTTGACAGTAGCATATGAAAATTTGGTTAACCATGTTAGGATTGTATTTATATATCGAGTTGGATTGTCCCCAACCTGATGATACTTACCCTAGAAGCTCGAATAAAATCATCGAGTGGAAGAAGGGCACCTTATACTGTTGTTGTATTTTATTAACATTATTGAATATTTTATTCGATGTATATAGTTCTTCCCCTTCCACGACAATGAAAGATTTGTGGGCTGCCTTGGATCGAAAATACAATATTGAAGACCTTAGTCTTGAAAAGTATTATGTGGCAAAGTTTTTTAAGTATCAAATGATAGAGGAGAAATCTATAACTGAAGAGGATCAAAAGTTTCAGTTTTTATATCATGATCTGAAGGAAGCTGAGATGGAGTTTCCTAATAAGTTTATTGTTAGTTCTATTATTGAGAAATTTTCTAAGTCTTGAGAGGGTTTTGGTCTAAATCTCAAGCATAAAAAGAGTAAGATAACCCTTGATGATTTTTTGCTAGACATAGTAATAAAGGAAGAGCATATAAGTCATAAACTCATTATGCTTATAGACATCAATCTTAAGGTTAAACTCACAATCGAAAGGAAACAGCCTAGTGATCTTAATGGAAAATAGGCAAAATATAAACCAAAATCTAAGATCTAAAAGAAACCCAAAAAAAAGTGTTGAGTTTATGGTTAGGTTGGATATTAGGCAAGGGATTATCCTTCAAAGGAAGCCAAGAAAATTGTAGCCACTGAATGAGCTATCGTCAACATGGTGGTGATCACTATACCTACTAGCGACATGTATCTATTCCTTAAACGTCATCTTTTTTCTATTTATGAGTCACAATATTGGATTGTAGACACTATGACTAATGCCCACATTTGTACTGACCAATATCTATTTGTGTCTTATCAGGTCATTTAGGATAGAATAGTGATCTTAGGGGATCATTCGACTACTAAAGACAAGGGCAAAGGACATGTAAATTTGAAGTTTCTTTCAAAAAAAGTTCTAACTCTTGAGGGAGTTAGACACATTCAAATGATCCGCGGAATATCCTTAGTGGTTTTGCTTCATAAAAATAAAGATGAAGCTTTAGAAAAGTTTTAATATTTAAAAATAAAGCACAAACTCAATCAGGCAAGGTACTTAAATGATCAAGGTCTCATAGAGGAGGATAGTATACCTCAAACATTTTCCAAGAATATTGTCAAAACAACGGTATTGTTCATGAGGTTATTTCTTCGTACTTTCCTCAGTCTAATGTGATAGATGAACGAAAGAATAGAACCCTCTATAATATGGTTAATGTTTTACTTCAAAGTTTCAGGTTACCTACTTATATGAGGAAAATCTTTGAATACGGCTTGTCATATTCTGAATAGAATTCTCTCATAAGTATAAGAAAAATAATTCTTTGGAGCTTTGAAAAAGTTGAAAGACAAGTATCAAATATTTCAAAGTGTGGGGTGTTTTGCGAAAATACTCATCCCTAACCACAAGAGAAAGAAATTGGACCTAAAATAATGGATGTTATATTTTTAGGTTACGTGGATACTAGCTACGTGTACAGATTCTAAGTCATTAAATATGATGTTTCTGATATAAATGTCAATATAATAGTTGAGCTTTGTTATACTACATTCTTTGATAATGTGTTTCTCATGAAGACTAGAGTTCCCCAAAGTATACATTCTAGAGAATCTAACCCTACTACTGGTTCTATTTCCGATCATGTGGAAAGGATGACAAATGGGGGATGACCTTGATTGTATTATTTTCAATGCAGATGACTTCGAGAAAATAATTGAATCAAAGAGAAGTAACTGACTTAAGATATCAAAGAAATTTGCAAGTGACTTTGTTATTTTCAATGTCGATGATGATTTTATCACCTTTCAGTAGGCTATGACCTCACTCGAGATGAAGCTTTAGAAGGAATCCGTTAACGATGAAATCCAATCAATTCTCTCTAGTAGTATTTGGGAATTGATGAATTTGTCTCTTAGTTGTTTTACAGTGGGTTGCAAGTTGATATTTTATAAGAAACTGAATATAAACGAAACAATCAATATGTGAAGGCGAGGTTAGTTGTGAAGGGATATACACAAAATGAAGGAATAAATTACTTTAATACCTATTCTCTAGATAATCACCATCCTAGTGCTTATAGCACTAGCCTCCGTATATGACCTCAAAATTCATCATATGGATGTAAAGACTCTTTTGCTTCATGGTGGCCTCTATAAGAAAATTTATATAGATAAGGGATTTGTGGCTTGTGAGAATGAGTTTAAGGTATGTAAACTTGTTAAATCATTATATAATTTGGAACAATCTCCTAAACAAATCATAAAAAGTTTGATTATCTGATATCATCTTTTGTTTTGTTTCTCATGATTATGATAAGTGTGTCTACTGTAAGTTGATCAATAATTCTTTTATCATTCTTTGCATATATGTTGATGATATATTATTATTTGATTGAGATATGAGAATAGTAAATGAGACTAAATCATTCTCATATAGTAAATTTGACATGAAGGACACAGATGTGGCTGATGTGATTTTAGGGATTAAAATCAAAAGGTCTATAGTATAGTAATCAGTGAGTCTCGTTATATTGAGAAAGTTTTAGAGAGATTTGGTTATACAAACTGTAGACCTGTGAAGACCCCATATGATTCATCTAAGACTTTATATATGAATGAAAGTGATATTCTTATGTCTCAACTATGATATTCTTAGATTAGCGATAGTTTGATATATCTAACCAATTATACACGACCATATATTGTATTTGTTGTGTGTAAGTTGAGTAGATACACCAGTTATCCAGATAGAACTCATTGAGAAGCTCTGGATAGAATACTTCGCTATGCGAAGGAAATGATTTCTCTTGAATTACATTATGGTAAACATCATTATGTTCTTGAAGGATTTATTAATATTAGTTGGATAGCGAAAACTTTCAAACTAAGGGCCTATCAGTAGCCTTAGTTAAGAAATTCAGGTTAAGGATGAGACTGAAACCCATAATTTATTTATAAGCAATGACAACCCAACCTAACTGAATGAAGATCCCACGAAGTAGGTTCAATGTGATAGTAACAAGTTGTTAGGTGAATACGATGACACTTTGTATTATGTGATACTTTTAGTATCTATGTGTTTGTCTTATGTAAACCTAAAGTGTCATGATTGCAAGTTTAGCAAGAGATTATTCTCTAAATGGGATTGAGTCCTATGATAGGATGCTAACAATACATCATCAAAGATGCTCAACAAAGTGATTAACATTGTGTGACCGCAATAGAGGAATTGGGTTTTTCGCTAAAGTCAATCATGATATAGGATATAGATACATGACCATTAATGCATCATCCCTAAAGATCACGTCACAACCTTTTATTATATTGTTACCAATACATACCTTTACACCCAAGATTCAGGTTCAAGATGTATGTTTACTTAGTTCCTGTAAGGGTAATATTGGATAACTCAGGTAACGGTTCAAACTAGAAGGTGTCAATACTGAAAGCATAATATGATGATTGGTTTGGGAGGACACTTTTATGCTTAGGACTTTGAGGGAATTATTGGATTTAATGTTAATTAAGTTGTTTTTATTAAACTCATTGCATTAATAATATTTAATTTATGTTGATATCCCAAATATTCAATTTATGCATCATTGATATATGTGAAAGTCCTAAAGTATAGAAAGTCACATGTGAGGGACTTGTGCATATGATTAATAAGAGGAGACAAAGTTTAGTATCATGTTGAAGAATGAGACAAATCCACATATCATTTTATATAGTTGGTACCTCATGAACCTTAGGTCAAAGAGTTTGGAAAGGACATGCTAGACCACACACGTGCGCGGGGCCTGGGTTTGGAAACTGTTTTATGTCTATCTTTTTACATGAAAATCTTTTGTTGGCCTGGGCCTAGGTTTGGGAACTGTCTTCGGTCTATCTTTTTGTACAAAAATATTTTGTTGAGTCGGGCTTTGGTTTGGGTTTGGGAATTGTCTTTAGTCTATCTTTTTACACGAAAATCTTTTAATCTAATGGTTAAGAGTGTTTATGCTGAAACTGTTATGGGACTGAGAAGTGCATTATTTGGATTAGATCAACAATTCATGATCCAACACGTGGTCTATAAATATGTGATTAGAGCTCCTTAATCAGTACATTCTATGGTAACACTTTGTATCCTCTCGCCTACATTCTCTACTCCCCTCTATCGTGGTATTTCCAGCAATGTAACTGCTCCCAACTGTCCTTCTCTCTAGTCATAGGCGACTGAAGCGTGATCGAGGTTGGGTCGAACCCAGATACGTATCTTTCGAGTTATGTGTGTTTTATCATGAGAGAACGGCATAGGCACCTGTATATACTCATAGCAGGGCATTGATTTCTTTAAAGAAAGTCCGCAAAGACGACTCGCACAGATAAGTTTTTATTCTTATTACTGTTTCTATTTTTGTTTTTCGTATGGTTGGTATATGGCTTACTTTGGATATATGACTGTTGTTGTTGATTGGAACATATTTACATTTCTTACATATTGGCTTATTATGCATATATTTTTACGGATTTTGCTGACATATCTTTCCTTATCACGAAGCACCACCAAGCCTGTTGCCGCATCTCCTCCGCCATCACACAGTGGGATCTCGATGAACTCGGCTCCATCTCTCATGGCCTCACTGTTATGTTCCTCGTTTCAAGCGCTTCTACTCTTAGATTCTTTTGACATGTATTGGCTTTTGAATGCTTGCTTATTCTATTTGTTTTCGCCGGTATTTTTTTCCGTCATGGATTTCATGGGTTATTTTGTTTCAATTTTTTGGGGTTCGATCTCTTCTGGTCCTATTTGAGATCTTTTACGTTGTGTGCTTTGGATGTTCATGGTTAATAAGTTGATGCTTTGTGCTACTCTGTCTCTCTCTACGCAGATACTGGCAAGCATCTCAATGGGCCTCCGATAAATTCTTTGAAATGTCGATGATTGAGGATTTCTTAATTTAAGAGTACCCGCTAATTAATTGAACTTTATGGAATCAACGGCGGCATCTCATAAGAAGAATGACATGATGCTTGATCCAAGTGATGCCTGTTGGTGCCTCCCCTGCCAGCTACAATCTTTAACGAACAGGGGTTGCCAATCGTTTGAATTTATATTTGTTCACACATTTAGAGTTATTCGGATACTGCCAACACGGATTTCGATATGGAAATGAGAGGCGAAAGAGAAGTTGGAAAAATGTATTATACTGAAAATCTGCTAGAAGGGTCCTTCAAAAGAGAACTGCTTGAAGTGACAGATTAAATTCTCAGAATGAACTTGCCGATGTGGAAATCCATTCTTTCTCTCCAAGAAATGAATTCAAATCAGGTATGAAACTTAATAGAATCTGATCTGGAGGAGTTCAAATCGGAATTAGGAATCAAATAGACATATCTGAGGTTTTATGAAGAATCATGAAGGATTGACGGAAAAAAGACGATTCACCATGTTGTGAGACCTTCAGAGTTAAGGACCATTTGGATTATATAAGTCATAACATGACAACTCTAATCTTAATCATAGGAGTAAGCTACTGGTTCAAAACTGGCCCTAAGGTTAGATCATGCACTGAGTGAACCAGGACAAAGATCACGCGAAACCAGAACCGATCAATCGAATCTGAGACCCCTCCCTCCCGGTTACGGTTCGTCTTCCTATTAAGCCAAAGCCAGAACCGGTGGTTACAAGTCATGGTTCTCCGTGTACGAAGGAAACCAACAGTTTTGAATGGCCGATCCTGGTTTACCGGGATTTGTGTGGGAGGCTTTAGACGAGTTTCATTGTTCAAACAAAAAGTTTTTACAGTGACGATATTGAAGAGAAAGAAAGAATTGGGAACCGAGAATTGATACATAAATAACGCAACTGGATTTCGGAGCCAGATCTATGACCAGCTACAAATAATGGATACAGGTACTACGTTGTTAATTCGATATAGTTACCACACTCGGGCTGGCAAAATTGGCGCCACAGATGGGAACACCATCCCTGAACCGAATGCAGAGGGATTACCCAGTTTGATAGGGTATGGGGTGAGTCAGGGGTGCAAGTGAGTCAAGCTAGTCGAGCTTGACTATAGATTTTATGAACTCGGCTTGACTTCGACATATGGACAAGCCGAATTGAGCTCGTCAAAATTTGAGTGTGCTCGGCTCGATTACAGTCCCAGGGCCCAGGGATAGTTATTGGATAAGATGTACCGAACCCAACCGGATCTAACTAAATAACTAACTATCTAACTATATATATACTGAATTTTGCTCACGTCTATTCATTGCTTTTGAGTAGAAGGAATGTTATTTATAATATTTTTAAGAATTTTGAAAAAGTATTGTTATTATACTCATGTCATCCAATCTCTCTTTTTCTTTATATATATCAAAGGACATACTTATGTCACTCAAAAACATTAAGTAGGTACAAATGAGTAACAAGATCAAATCACTCTCTCTCTATATATACATGAATTTCCAAAATTTAAATCACTTAACCTCAAAAGTTTTAGATTATATAGCTTCAATTTAGTAAATTTGAGGTTGGGGTGTAGGAACTCCGCCCATGTAAGGGATCACCCTTGCATTGCCGGTCCCAAGCCCCGATAAAGGAGGAGGGTTGTGTTAGGCTTCCGACAGCTAGCGTAAAACTTCATCGGATTTTTATAACATGGATTACAAAAATTATGAGCATTGCTTTGGGGTGTCCCCGCCTAGTGACGTGCTACAGAGTCCGAATGCAATAAGAAGTAAGCAAGAGCCACTACATTTTCGCCCGAATGTAGTGAATCAATTGCAGAGAGGGTTCCCACATCATGGACGGGTGTGGGTAAAGAAGTTAGTCCCGCTACATTGCCGCCTGAATGTAGTGAAAAATTTTTAGAGAGGGTCTCCGCATTTTGATTATGGATGGATGCGGGGGTAAGGAAGCTAGTCCTAGATAATAAGATTCATATTGGTTATTGGAACATTATCCGGTAAGCTAATGGAGGTGGTAGATACTATGATTCGGAGAAAGATTCATATTCTATGTTTACAAGAGACAAAATGGGTTGGAGAAAAAGCAAAGGAGATAGAGGATACAGGTTTTAAATTATGGTACTCCGGTAAAGAAAAGGCTCGAAACGGAGTTGGTATTATCATAAATAAAGATTTAAAGGAGAGTGTAGTAGACATACAACGATATGGTGACCGAATCATGACGTTGAAATTAGTATTAGGAGCAGAGGTTTTGAATATAGTTTGTGCTTACGCACCCCAAGTAGGACTAGAAGATAGTATAACGACAGTTTTTTGGGAAGAGTTAGATAAAGTGTTTCAAAAGATTCTACAAAGGGAGATGATTTGTTTATGAGGAGATTTAAATGGACATGTCGGTAAAGAGGCATTAGGATATTTAGGGATTCATGGAAACTTTGGTTTTGGGGATATAAACGAGGAAGGTAGGGAGATTTTAAATTTTGCTATGGCATTTGATCTCTTTATAGTCAATACAATCTTCAAAAAACGAGATGAACATTTAATTACTTATAAGAGTGGCTTATCACAAACACAAATTGATTACTTTATTTGTAAAAAAAAAGATAGAGCATGTTGTAAAGATTGTAAGGTAATTCTAGGAGAAAGCTTAACCACTCAACATCGACTTTTAGTTATGGATTTACAAATAAAAAAATGGACAAAGAAGAAAAGAGTGCATCGAGCTATTTGGACTAAATAGTGGAACCTCAAAAGCGAGAAAGAAGATATATTTAAATAGAAAGTCCTTCAAGGAGATGTTTGGAATTATGTTGGCACACCTTGTGATATGTGGAACAATATGGCTATACATATTAGGAAAGTGGCGAAAGATGTGTTAGGGGTATCTAAGGGAGGTGTACCGACACAAAAAGAAGCTTGGTGGTGGAGTGAAGTAGTACAAAATAAAATCAAGGCAAAGAGGGCATATTACAAATTACATTATGCCAAGAAAACTAGTGAAACTTTAGAAGCTTATAAGAAAGCAAAGAAGGAAGCAAAAAAGGCCGTTAGTGAAGCAAAAGCTAAGATTTGGGAGGACTTATATAAAAAACTCAACTCAAAAGAGGGTGAAAGAGATATTTTTAGGGTAGCTAGGGCTAGATATAAGAAAACTAAAGATCTTAATTATGTTAGATGCATAAAAGACGAGGATGAAAAAATTCTAGTGGCAAATGATGATATAAGAAATAGATGAAAAAACTATTTTTATAATCTTTTTAATGAAAATAAAAATGTTAGTATTAGTTTAGGAGATTTAGCTAAGTCAGAAAAGTATATAAACCACAATTTCTACCGATGTATTTAAAAGAATAAAGTCAAAGAGGCTCTTAAACATATGAAGGGTGATAAATCGGTAGGACAAGATAATATTCCTATAAAAGTTTGGAAAATACTAGGAGAAATAGGAATCACTTGGCTCACAAGACTATTTAATGAAATATGAAAAAACCAAAAGATGCCTGAGGAATGGAGAGCAAGTACACTTATACCCATATATAAGAACAAGAGAGACATTCAAAATTGTGCGAATTATCGAGGTATCAAGTTAATGAGTCATACTATGAAATTATGGGAAAGAATTATCGAATGTAGGTTAAGACAAGTATCAAGTACAACAGAGAACCAATTTGGATTCATGCCATGCAGATCTACTATTGAAGCGATTCACCTTTTGAGACGTCTTATGGAACATTTTAGAGCAAAAAAGAAAGACATTCACATTATATTTATTGATCTAGAAAAAGCTTATGATAGGGTACCGAGGGAGGTTCTTTGGAGAACTTTGGAAAAAAGAAGTATCCCATTACCTTATAAGAGACATGTATGATGGTGCAAAAACATGTGTGAGAACTCATGAAGGAACGACAAACTTCTTTGAAGTTAATATTAGGTTACATTAAGGATCAACTTTAAGTCCATACTTATTTATAATGGTGATGGATGAGTTAACAAAATATATTCAAGATGAAGTACCTTGGTGTATGTTATTTGAAGATGACATTGTATTAGTGGAGGAGTGTAAGGAAAAAGTTAATAGAAAATTGGAACTATGGAGAGAAACATTAGAAAGCAAAGGCCTCAGACTTAGTAGAACAAAGACAAAATATATGGAATGTAAGTTTGATCATTTGGTTACTTCAGAGGACATGGAAATTAAAATTGACACATATTGCATTCCCCAAAAGGAAAGTTTTAAATACCTAGCGTCAATTTTTCAGAGTGATGGAAGAATTGATGGAGATGTTACACATAGAATTAATGCTGGTTGGTTAAAATAGAGAGGAGCATCAGGTATTCTTTGTGATAAGAAGATACCATTAAAGTTAAAAGGTAAATATTATAGAGCAACAATTAGGCCTGTCATGTTTTATGGTTGTGAGTGTTGGCCAGTTAATCATCAACATGTACAAAAGATGTCTGTGACAGAAATGAAGATTTTGAGATGGATGAGTGGTCATACAAGAAAAAATCATGTACATAGAGGATAAAATGAGAGAACATCATTTAAGATGGTTTGGACATATAGAAAGAAGATCAAAAGAAGAACCTGTAAGAAGGTTAGAAAAACTAAATTTGAAAAGTATTAAAAGAGGTAGAGGACGACCACAAAAGTGTTGGAAAGAAACAATAAAGAATGATCTAGCTTATTGGGAGTTAACTGCTAACATGGCACACGATAGGGATTTGTGGAAACAAAGAATCCATGTAGCCGACCCCGTCTAGTATGGGAAAAGGCTTAGTTGTTGTTGTTGTTGTTGTTGAGGTTGGGGTGTAGGATAGGAATATGAATGTCTATTGTATTCGGACCGGCTCAATTGCCATGTTTACACCATAGTGCAACATAGAAATATTTGTGACATTTTGGTTAAATTGCATAACGTTTCGAAAGGGGGTGCATCAAAATATCAGTATTTTGTGTGATGCTATATGCCGTTTACATTATCGAAATTCCACACTTGATCGGCAATAAAGGTCCGTAAAACGCAAAAGGCACCCTGAGCCATGGAAACACCACCCCTGCAGTGGGTTTCTAGCCATTCACCTAACCATAGCTCCTGTGCGGTATTCCTTACCTCCGAATTGTTTGAGAAGAGAGACCTCTCGTGATGATTCGGGAGTTCATCATTTCTTTAAAGCAAATTTGGCGAGAAGACTGCGGCCAATCGCCTCAAAAAGTCTTCAGCTTCCATAAAATATGCACATATAGAAAGAGTAAAAGGATGAGCTACGCATTTGATGGAAAGCTTATATATATATATATATATATATATATATATATATAGAGAGAGAGAGAGAGAGAGAGAGAGAGAGAGAGGAGTAATGATAAATGAAATCCAATCCTTGCTCAAATCTACTCATGTTTTCATGGTCCAATTGGCCATATCAACAATAAAGATTTAAGTTAAAAGTATTGTGGTGTTCGTTTACTTTACGTTTAATATTTCATTTGTATTAAAATATTTTTTATTTTATAACATCAAATGTTTATTTCAAAGATCAAACTATTGAAATGATGAAAAAGATTTAAGCATTAATAGAGTTTGAGCATTTATCATCTCTACAATCAATTAGTATAACCAACAATAGAGATTTAAATTAAAATTATTATTTAAATTTTGTACTTTGTATTTAATATGTCATATACATTAAATGCTTTTTTACCTCAATCATTCATGTGAAAGATCTGTATGATAAAGTAGATTTAAATAGAGATAGATTTTGAACATTTACCATATCCTATATACATTGAGAGAGATAAATTAATACACATGCACATAAATATATGTTTGAACATTTTGAAAAATCTTAACTGTCTAATGTTAGAAATCAATGGTAGAATATAGATTGATGTGTGCATGGACTATGCTCTCTCTCTAAATGTATATATATATATATATTTACGCACACTTTTTTGTTTAGGTGGCAAAGGCACGAGCAAAAGGTACCTGGTTCGAATCTTACTACATGCGGATTCAAATAATACTACTATATCATAACGGTCAGCATCCGCCCTCACTATTAATATTCTTTTCTCGAGTAGCTACCAAACTCGGCCAAACTCAGAAATTATAGCTCAGTTTGTTAGTAGTTGTTCAACTCCCCAGGCACCAAATCTCTCTCTCTCTCTCTCTCTCTCTCTCTCTCTCTCTCTCTCTCTCTCTCTCTCTCTCTCTCTCTCTCTCTCTCTCTCTCTTACTATATAAGCGACCGAAAACACTGAAATAAAACATCACCTGCACTACAGAAGAACTTCATATTTGGAGATTCAGCCATAGGGATGGCGGTGATCACTAGACTAACCAAGTTATTCTTGCTTTCTATGGCCATTTATACGGTGATATTGCCGGTTTCCGGTCAGATCACCACCATTTGCAGCACAGGAATGCTCAGTAGCTTCACTCCTTGCTTGAATTATGTGACTGGCAGCAACAATGGCAACTCCCCTACCAGTGGCTGTTGTGAATCGCTTGCATCTCTGATGAGCAACTCAGCTGGGTGCTTCTGCCTCCTCTTAATGGCCAATGTCCCATTAGGAATCCCGATAAACAGGACCCTGGCCATGTCCCTTCCTCGGGCATGCCAAATGCCGGCCGTTCCCCTGAAATGCAAAGGTAACTGCTTCAACTTATTCTTGCAGCAGAGTAGATGGTCTGTCAACGGTTGTGTAACCATTTGAGAGCCCTTTAACATATAGATTCTATTACAATACTTATTGTGTAATTATGTGCATGTTTATTTACTTTTAGATCACTAAGCAGGACAATCTTACTAACAAGTTTCACGTTTTGACGTGCTCTTGTTCTATACAGATACGTCGGTCTCTCTTCCACCTGCAGGTATCATTCGAACTTCGAAGAGTTTATACTCATTTAGAACCCAATAGAAATCTGAATTATGGTTGGGATCAACTTGGGTTAGGTTTGATCACTAACGACCTACTGTATGTAACTCCAAAGTTTTAATTAATTCAGTGACTGACCTAAGAATTTTTTTAGGGTAAGGCGTACTTGTATTTAGGATGAGTAGCACTTGTATTTTGATAGCATTTAGTGATTTCGAGTAAGGAGCATGTCTCATCTTGTCCTAAAGGGGGCCTGCCACTGAATTAATTTACATTGAATCGTTTTTACATGTTGAGTTGTTGGACATAACTAAACTAGATACCCTATCACAGGCTCTGTTATACCCGCGCCAGCACTCCCACCTCTTCCGCCGGCTGCAGGTAACTTTAAGTATAAATTTCAGTCGTTATAAGTTCAGCAATGAGTTACTAGTATTCAACATTTGATCTTTATAATTCAATTAGTTATCTTATCGTTGGGAAAATCCGAAATTAATGTGAAGTATCATTATCTTGTTTTACAACCAACTTTACCTGTTTTTGGTAATGAAACACTTTTAGTTTGAAGCTTGATACTCTTTCATTGATGTTTCTGTTAATCATTTCGTAAACAGCCTTGCCGCCGGTTACAGCCACAGAAGCAGATGCACCACCTCCGGCACCTTCAATTCCTTTGATACAGTTGGCACCACCTGAATCACCACCAGTGATCATCGGCACTGGGCTATTACCGAAAGCAAACTCTGTCCAGAAGATATATGGATTCTCTTACGTCTATGTTCTTGCTTTGTTAGCTCTTGCAATCATGGTTTAGATGAATTGCTAAGCAAATTACATGACCTCACTGTGTATCTGGATGAAGTGAGGACACAGCTTTAATCGTGTGAGGTTTTCTAAGTGTTTCTGTTGTATTAGATTAGATGGACGAACATTCTTTGTGTGCATATGGAAGTATCTTTGTCAGTTAAATTGATGGGATTGATCTATCTAGGGTTTAGGGGCTCGTGTAAAATGATCATGTCATGATCTATGCAGAAGAAAAAAGAAAAAAAAACTATATTTGGTCAAACAAACCAGAATATACTTTTGCAATATAATGAATCGGACCATTGGGCAAACGGACCAACCCACACCGAATGCAGATATTGATACTTATGTACATCACGGCATTTGGTGGAGCACACACACAATTAATCAAGCGCACAGTCGCAAATACGTATTCTTTTCTTCTGTTGGTCAACAAAATCGATGGTTGACACAGAGCAAATGCTCACCTGGCTGGGGGTAAGATCTAACTTGCAACGATGCCTGGCAGGACAGCTTCACCTGACTTGGTGGGACTTGTGGTTGACATGTAACAACAGCTTATTCATTTGACGGTATTAATTACAGCATTATGCTCAGTAGATGAAGTCTTATATTGTTCCTCCACTGGAGGCCTCTGTCCTTCCTAGCCGTCATATGTGAGGTTCATTTGGTCGCAGTCCGTCAAGATCCTTCTCATTCCTCAATCTTGTTATCTGCTTTAAACAAACCACGAACACCACCAAAGAGGAGAACTCTGCAAACCTCCCATTCTCGACCACCGGTCACGACTCCCCTTTTTCAGCCTGGCATGATGCACGTATAAGAATATTATAGAACTTATATGAAACCGAAGAAGAAGAAGAAACTACTGTACGTTCAAACTTGAGTGTAAAATAGATAAATTACATAAAGCATTGGTTTGTCCACGATTTGCATATAGTTGAGCTTTGTTTACATGAAAAATGAACTACCTAAAGGCATTTATGTATTAATGATGTGAATGTAACAAGTAACATGTTTTTAACAAATGAAATTCCTGCATATTTTATGATGGCATTGTAGTTAAATGTTGACTGAATGTCAGTTCTCCACAAGGTATATTTCACAACCAAATGTCGGCATTTAGTAAGGTAACTATGCACCATCATATAAGATCAATATTTTGCTAGATATCTTTAGTGTATAGCCTAATGTTAGCGTTCGGATAGGATAGCTGATGCAAACCTAATATTGTTGAAAAGAATATGGCGTTATGTAAGAATGATGGCATTTGTTGGACTTGTTCAATTTTGAAACTTAAGCAGTTCCACAAAAACAGTGAATATACTTGACCGCTCGATGGAGAAATTTCTAATTAGAATAGGAACCCCTAATGTCACTTCCGTTTTCTACGATGATTAGGACATTTACTCGTCGAATAAATTATCTTGTTTGATGGATTATTGGCCTAGGTCATAAAAATAGGTCTAAGCTTCTTGCACTTTACACAACAAAATGGTATGTGCAGCTTATGGTTTATTTTTTAAGTGTACAGCAGTTTCATTTCTTTACTTTTTTCCCCTTACCAGGCTACAGAAGATCTGTAAATAATAATGAAGGAAACCCTTCAATTGAGATTCCTTCCAATTTAATTTATTTTTTCCTTATTTCAAGGAGCTGGAGATGTTTTCCCTAGTTCATTCATCGAAAAATATTAGAGTGGCCATTCCAATTGACGGGCAAAGGCAAGATTTGGTTGATGGCAGTCTTACAACCTATTTTACAGGTCTTCTTACTTTGAGAAAGTGATTAATTCGCAGTCCAATTTTGCCACGTAGATTTCCTTTGCATGACACACCTAAGTTACATCTCTTATTTAAATTAGAACGCAGCCAGGCCACACTTCTTATTCTGCATATATGTGTATGTGTACATGTATGTATGTACAACACACATGTTACATATAACATCATATACATAATGGTATACACATAGTATTATAAATGTAATTCTACCTATTATTTTGCTTATATTATATACTTTGTTACATTTTCACTTATTGTAACGAAACATTTCTTTTAGATTTTATAATATGAATAGCTTCGAGAGACCATGATGTACCATATAGAGGCAACTCACTAGAAGGCCATATTGTTATAACATCGTTGATACGATACAGTTCATTTCAACACTAGGAGGAGGGGCATGTGGAGCCATCATAAGCAGATGATTCTAGGACCCAACCTACTTCAGGATGGATTATGCAAACACTTCTTTAGGCTACCATGATGAAGTTGGTTGTTTAAAGTATTATCATGAAGCAAGTACGATGAGTACCCTGTAGAGGTTGATGTCGCTCCTCTTCCCATCTTGAAGTTGTTCTTTAGCTTTGTAGGTCACATTATATATATAATTTGAGAGGAGTTGGTATTTCTAAACCTTTGTGTGATATAGCATTGTATATATTATAATTAAAAGATTCCTAGATATGATTCTAACTAACATGGTATGTAAATATGTAATGATTGCTGAAATTGGTGGCATATCACATACGGTGCAAAATTGTAGTTCAATAGCCTTTTCTGAAAGTGATGTATTAATACCAAATAGTTGGCAAGATATTGTACAGTGGTTTGGGTTATTTGAGTAGGAAAAATTGTTGTTTCAAATGTTAGATGTTCATATGCCATAGTGTGATATGACAATCATTCTTTACATGTCTATGAGATTCTAAACCTTTTGATGGATAGTTATCTTATATGTATTACACCGATGACGAAGGTGATAAACAAGATAGATATTATGGCAGAACTCATAGGCATGGACTATGTGAAGTGAAGATGAAGATAAAGTTTGGAAATGTGAAGTTTGAGATGCTACAACTATGTACTTAGAGGAGGGGGGTTAGGTTAGAGTATAAGGAGTTATTTTTTTGTATTATATTGGATGTGCTACGTACCAAGATAAGTCGAGGGATAAAATACCGGTTGCCACTATGCAATTGTTGGTTAACAATGTTCTAAGGGTCGATGAGTATGCCTGAGGTGCAACATTGGCCTGTTTCATAGAAAGTTTAGAAATGCTTCCCTCATAGAGGCTACCAACTTAGTAGCCATATACTCTACTTTAAGTAGAAGTCACTCATTTTATTTGTTATAATATAGCAATAATATTTTCATATATAAATAATGAAGAAATGTTTTTATTGTATTTATGACTTTATGAGTACTTTCCAACCTTTAGAGTGAGGTAGTAGTCAGGATGAGTTGACAAATAGCCTCGTGCGACTAGGTGGGTGGATAGTGTCACTCATTGGTATCATCTTACTAATCATCTTTCTACCTATCATGAGAGTTAGACTTGATGGAGGCTCATCATATATATGGTTATCAATGTATATTTGGTTATGATTTACTATGAAGAATAAGAGTTACTTGTTCGTTGTCATAGATAATAAATATTTCTAGAACAATGTTGATATAATTTATTCTGTCATTCCTCCATAGATGAGGTGGCAGCCTTATGTTAGAGAAGATATACAGACTACACTATCATTTATCCTAATTCTACAGGTAGTATTTATTGTTTGAGATCATAGAGTTGTATATGATGGATAAATTGCTCGTCAATTTGGTTATCACCAACAAATCTCATTTGATCTACTGAAGTCCCTACAAGCACATAGGCCTACTAAGCCACATCATTATAAGGTGGAATCCATCTACAATATATATAGTAGTACTCACTCAACTCACGTTGTCTTGTAAATAGCACCTTGGTGTTTGACCATCATATGCATGTAAGTGTGATGATTCATACATGGGTTAGTATGTCACTCAAACTCATTGATTTTTACTAAGAGAATCTATATATTATTATAGGTATCTTTATCCTACATCAGGCAGTCACCCTTCAGCATCACGAATAATAGATCAGGTAAGGGAATATTATTTGTTAATCCTTCATATTAGGGTTCTTAAAACAAAGAAGTTTAACTTTCTTCAATATTTGGTGCTTGCTATGTGATAGATATTATGCAGATGATAATAAATTTGATATAGACATTGACCTAGTACCTAGATCCATTTCCATTGGTACCTAGTCCTACGAGCATCCTTCATAATTGCTAAATGAATATATAGCAAGGTGATAGATTACATGGCCAATGATGAAGATTAGATGTTTGTGTGATTGGGGTTTCTTGCCATAGTATCTAATTCACTAAATGATGATCTAATTCACTTTTTATAGAGTTTCTCTATATATGTATACACACACACATATATATATATATAGTGGCATAGTGATGCAATACAAATGAAACAAATTGGCCTTTCACTGACACAATATAAATGTGACAAAGTATTAAAACTTCATTTCAGGTGACAATAAGAATAATAAATCTTTCATCCAAGAAGTTAGGCCTGATGAGTACAAATTTGCACACATCAACTGATTCTTAATGGAGGTTCATGTTTATAGTCGTCTAAATCTTGCACATATATTATATGATATGAAAGTTCAGCTTAAGACATTGAATATAGAGCTAAAGAATATAACACGCTGACACATATGAGATGAGTTTGTTTCTCACCTTAAAAGGATCACACCAAAGTAGACTTATATATGAATTAAAAGAAGCAAGTACATATGCTAATTTGAATAATGAATTTCTAAATCATCCATTACAACTTAAACAATAAGTAATTTTACAACCTAAACAAAAGAAGAATTTACAATTTGATTCACAAATCATTTTCTATAATACAACTAACTAGTCATCATCAACATTATAGAGTGTGCTGTCATATGACTTCCTAACACACTTTATGAGCCTGCCATCATGTCGCCCATCCCTCTCAAAAACCCCTTGATAACTTCATACCTATGGTTCTCATCTCCAAGAACATTAACCCAACTGTCAACATAAATGAGGACATCTCTTATGTGTTTACCTATCCTAAATTTAGTTTTTTAGTAGTCTTTATACTACAAGAAGACACAACACAATACAATGAGCAACAAATACCTATACAACATGAGATAGAGATTTAAAACTACCAAATAAAGAAAGATCATAGCCTGAAGACACTTCATGTCATAGGCCATAGCCCCTATATATATTATATTATGTTCTTTAGCTAGTCATGCTACCATAAAAACAAATCTCTCTTAGTAGATATGTTAAACAACCTTCCTTTAGAATAGTGAAAGAGTGACTCCTCTAAAGTCGTGTACTCAAGATTCAATATGACATCTACATCAGAAATATGTTATCTGTAGGAATATGATCTCTATTACATTTGTCAAACCAAAACCATAACATGATCACTGCAAATTATATCAAAGAATCTCTTTGAAATAAATAGTTCTCTAACACAGCTCAATCACATAATTGTCCTTCTTCGCAACTATGAAAGCAAACACCAAAGAAAAATTCTTGTTGGATGATGTAAATCCTACAACCCTATGAAAAGGCATTTTATACTTGTAAATGTTATAAAAAAAATTTATTAGTTAATGTAAATGTCAGAATCTATAAGAAAAACAATACACCTTCAAAAATTCATTCAAACTCTAACACCTTTAATAATGCATGTAACAACTAAATTAACCAAGGATATACGATACAATGTCACTAATATTATTCGTATATAATATCCTCTAATGCCGTGTGTGGTGGTGACAATCTAATTCATACAACAATTATTGTGGACTAATTTGACTACTCATTTTCTATATCCCAATTTTTACCCTTGCATTGTAAATGTGTCTTTTCATACTAACACTCAAGTTATCAAACTACTTCAACTACGAAAAAATAGTGTTCGTCTTTCAATGGATTTTGCTCATCTCATTTAAAATAATATACTCAATATCACTCACTCTCCCTATTAATGCATGCCCTTCAAAAACAAACTCAAGGAGTAGTTATGCACCTCATTAACCGCATTCAACCTACATAATCATTGGTTTCACCCTCTCATGTTAAGTAAATATGGCATTTCACCTTTTTCACACTGATCTCCCGATGATTTTCAACATAAACTTTTTTATTGCTTCCATATTTATCTCTTCCTTCACACATACCTTGCTTCTTACATTATTAATTTTTGAATGAAGAGTGATAATAACAATGTTTTACTTCTTTCCAACATCTCTTGCATATTGAACCAGGTCATTCCAATTGTAAAATACTACATGTCATAAACACAAGCAAATAATCAAGTCCATCACCCTTAAAGTTAATAAATGTTTTGCCATCAGCTACCATTCAACAAATGAATCATTCAATATACTACAGTCAACTTCAATGTCATCATTCATTTGTAGATTCAGAACATACATCACAATGAACACTTTCATCATTTGTTGAATATTCAAAATCTACTCCACCATAATAAACACTTTCAAACAAATTCTTTGGCATCTAGCAATACACATTAAACAATAAATTAAGAAAGAATACAACAAGATGGAATGAACAATTACAAGAATAGAGAGAGAGATTGTTCATTTGCATACTCATCTATGCTCAAATCTACTAAGAGATCTTAGGTATTTGATCATTGAGATCAATGGTTAAGATCTTTAAATAAAAAACTAAAAAGTACTAGGTGCATTTAATGAACCTTACAAAAAGTACAATAGTATTTTTTGTTTTTTAAATTTAAAACTAACCTTTTATCTCAATGATCGAATGGTTGAGGCTTTTAAGGAGCATTTATCATGTTCTCTCTCTCCCTATATATAAAAGCATGATGTGCTAAGCCCACATTACCTATTATAAATCTCAATGCTAGGCCTCATCACCCAATGCGGTGACAAAGAAAGTCTACACAAAACCCCTAAGGTGATGCAGTTCGGTCATGCCATTTTTGGACAAATGTGTGCATGTTGCATGCCACTCTCCAAACAGTATCGCATAGTGGATATATCAATCTTTTGAAATAAACGTGCCTTAGACACGAGTTATCATTGTCCACTGTCTTTCCCACCCACCCAAAACATCCACCACAACTAATGCTTTGGAACTCTGTCTTTTGTTGATTTTTCTAAGATCCAAAGTGACACCAAGATAGAGATCGAGTGTGATCAAGAAAGAGGTCGGGAAGAGATCAAGAGAGATCGATAGAGAGGCAAAGACTAGTTTGAGAGAATTTAAGAAGGAGAGAGTTTAAGAGGGCAAGATCAAGATAAAGTCAACCCATTGAGCCGCAAAGTTAGATCGAGAGAATCTATCAAAGGGAGAGAGATCAAGAAAGTTGTTGAAAGGGAGAAAAAGGTGGCAGTATCAAAAGGGTTCATTCCGGGAGGAGAAGTTGTTGATCAAAGAGAGGAAGAGAAAATGTGCAGCAAGGATAGTTTGAGAATTTTTAAAAAGGGGTTCATGTTTAATGAGTGATCACATCATTATACTCAGATGTTTAGGGCATTTTCACTCATTAGTGATAGTGCATAAGAGCAATTTCCAAAATGTGGTGAATTAATTTTATACTATGGGTAAATTAATTATTCAACTTTATTATTGCTTAGTTCTTCACCCAACAATGGGAAACTTTATTTATTTCCCTTAGTAACTCAATACCTAATGAAAAATTGAAAATTTTAAGCATAAAAGACAAGTTGTTGAGTAAAATAACTATAAGGATGTTATACGACTTTTCCTAGCACTACTACTTAGTTTGAGGCATTGATCATAGGGTCACAAGAGCGAAGTCAAAATAGAGACTCCCAAAGATGTGACATGCAAAGAGGGTTTAGAAGAAAGTCAAACAATAGGATGGATATTCAGTGCTATTATTGTGATGGTGCATGATAGAAGAAAAAAGATAAATAAACCATTGTAGTTGTGGCAAATTAGGATGTAGATCTTGTTTGTAATGTAAATACTACTTATCTCACATGTGTTGATTTCTCATCATGGTTTTCTTTCTCTAACTATAAAGATTGTGACCTTGGTAATCTAAAGATAAGAAATCTAAGTGCAAGCAAGAGTGTTATTATTGATGTTATCTTACAATTTAATACTAAGTAGTAGTGCACTTAAAGAATGTCGGACATAACCAAGTACACTTTATAACTTGATTTTCTTAAATGCACTTAGTTTGGATAGTAATTAATGTGGATTTAGTGATGGTAAATGGAACTCACGAAAGGGTCTCCAGTGATAGTAAGAGGAGAAAATTGCAATGCACTTTATTAGACTCAAGTCATCATATTGTAGGAGACGTAAATATAGTTGTGCTCCATATTGTTATGGCATATATTGCTACGTAACTTAAGCTAGAAAAGACTTGATACTCTTACTAGGAGGAAGTTTCTTCCATTCAAAGTTATGCCTTTAAAAAATACTCATTTTTTGGTAGGCGACTAATAGAGAGTCACATTTTATACTTCTCCTTGACATAAAAGGTCACATTTTTTAGATTTGATTTCACACTAATGTTTGAAATATGAATTTTAAAAAATTGGTGGTGCTTTATATTTTTGTTATATCCATTGATGATTCCTTTCCTAAAGTATAGTTTTTTTTTAAAAAAGAGCAAGTACTTCATCTCTTCAAACCGTTTCATGCATGTATTGAAAGAGTTACTTAAATTCATCCATTTAGACAATGATGGTAATATAGAGGTCCATTTGAGGAGTATTGCCAGGATAAGGGGATCAGGATTGAGAAGACAATTCCAAAGACCCCAAGCATAATCAGGTCGGAGAAAGAATGATCTCACTCATTAATTAAATAATTAGGTGTATTCTCTCCCATATTAAATCATCATAAGCATTTTGGGGTGAGACATTCATGATTCTTCATGTGATTAGAAAGATATTTTTCCTTTCTCGAATGATTCCAGATCCCATATATGGCAAATAACTCAAGGAAATAGAAGGGTAAAGATTCAATTCTTGCATGATTTGCACAAATTGTTGAAAAGGTCTTTCATAATCATGACGATGAGATAAGATATTTGTATGGTCTAATAATAACCTACCAAACCAAGCCACCATTTCTAGATAGGAGCAAAGAACTTTCAAGGCATCCAATATAAATAACTAAGGAAAATTCATCTCCATGATACATATCCAACATTATTAATAAATCTCTAAGTAGAAGATTTTTTTCTTTCCCTTTAGTCTTGAAAGTTCCGACATATATGCTCAACCCATCCCCCAACTAAAAGGAGATTGTTTAGATCTTCCCTTACCTTGGATGCTCTACTAACTTGATAATTAAAGGAGGTTTTATGATCCACTCGAGACTTCTCATTGATGTCTTGTTAGATAGGTATCCTTTCGATCTCTATGGTCTTGAAGCATATGTTGAAGACACCTCGTGTCATCAACATGATCAGATATGAGGGTGACAATTTTTTCACCATCACTTTTTTGTGCCATAGCCCACATTTTCACAATCACATTCAAAGGAGGTAGAAGATCAAAAGGCCACATTAGTCAAATGAGCATTGTCAACACCATCTCAACTCGACCAAAGTCATTGTTTTAATGAGTGAATGCAATGGAGACTGATCCATAGGGAGGGACTCATTGGACAAGCCATCACTCCATGGATGGAGGCAAGCCAAACTAATAGGTCGACATTGAGAGACTCACAACCCATTCTCTAGACCATCAAATGATGAGGACGTGGATGATAAATAAGATACAATCCATTCATGAATATCTATCTCAAGATTCGATACAATTTTCCACTACCTCCCATAGGAAGGAACAAATCACCATTCTCCCACCTCAAAGCAACAAGAACTACCCCTTGTGGTTCTTCCCTGCAATGCGATGAGGATGGCTACAACCCCAGGAGATGACAAAATCATTCCTTAAGGTCTCCTCATCTAGAGATGAGATGGGACCATGCATCGAGTCTTAGTGCATTCATGCCTTGCCATCCCCACACCCATCCTACTTGATTGGGCCCAAAGGCCCTTGTGGCATCGACAACAATCCCAAGACACCTCATAAGAGTCCTCAACTCACCCTACCTAGGAAGGCTTAGAAGAGAGTACATATCACATATAGATGCATCTAAGAGATGTATGCATTGACTATCTATCTATCTCATAGTGTAAGTTCTTGATAGGATATAAAGAATCCCTTTTTTCACTATGTTCATGAGCAGTAAGAAATAAGAGGTGATCTACAATCTAATCCAAATCCACCAAAGTAGAGATGAGTCTCTTAAGAAGTAAGAGAATATCTTAATGAATTAATGCTCCAAATTCCAAAACATGATAACATCTAGAAAGAATGTGTCTCCACCTTAAAGGAGATGGCTGAATGGATCTCGGTGGTTATTAAAGCATAAGATATTTTTCACTAGAAATTTGGTGACTCCTTGAACAAAGAAACACCACTCATAAAGCAAACCACCTACTCGAGCTACCAAGAAGACTGATAGGAGAGGCCATTAGAGAAGAAGAAGAAACCTTCTTCTTTTTCATAGACTCCTTGTAGATGTGAATTTTTATTATGAAGTCTATGTAGAGACTTGAAATTAAATTCACAGACTACAAATGAGTGAGCATGCTAGCTAGTTTGCTCAAACTAGCAAAGATGATTTCTGACTTCTGTAGTGATTATGGATAAGTAAATTATTTCGATGTAGGCCTTCTTGAACCGATGCTCAAGAGTCAGTGTAAACACCCTAAAAATGTTTTCAAAAAAATTTAAACATGTTATTCAAAAAAAATCTAGGCTTGTTTTAAATCCATGATTTTAACATGGTCTATAAATTTTTGAAAACCAAAAATATTTTAGAAATTAGAATATTACAAAAAATGAGTTTTTCAACAATGCCAAGGCAGGATCGAATGAAACATCTGATCAAGCCTCGAAGTAGGGTCATCCCGAGTTCAAATCCAAGTCAAGCCTAAGACATGCTAGAAGAAGATTACTCAAGCCCTAGTTAATTCAAGTCTAAAATTCCAGCCAAGAAGCTACATTTGTACCAAGAAAGACATGCCAAAGACATAACCAAGGTCGAGTCAAGGTTGGCATCAAAGAGCCCAAAGCTAGATGGTCAAGGCACGGGTTGCACTCAGTCAAGAAGTCAAGGACACAGCTAGGAGGTTAAGTTGCAGACTTCATGCACCAAAGTAGCTAAGGGACGACCACAAGCTTCACCAAAAAGTGGGCTGCACTTGGTAAGACTACCATGGGTTGCGCCTAGACCACACCCAAGTCAAGACTCACCTCGAGGCAAGCCACTATGGTCGAGCAAGGAGCGGGCTAGGGTGAGTCAAGCTCACCTAGCCAAGTCCAATGAAGAAGGCGGTCCCTGTGGACTGCACCAAGCCCACATGTGCTAAGAGAGTATCACCCTCTCAGCCCACATGCACCCCATGTGCATGAATGGGCCAATCATTTGGATTGGGATGTCCTCAAAGGCCCAAATCGTGGAAGGCCCTAGAGGCCCCCTTGAAATCTATAAAAGGGGGCCTTGGGGTTGGGTTCAAGGCGTTGAAAGGAGTGAAGAGAGAGATGGAATCCTATAGCCAAGTGAGGGAGAGAAAGAGAGGGGAGAGAAAAAGAGAGAGAAAGAGAGAAAAAGAGAGAGAAAGAAGGGAGAAAGTGTTGTCCCTTTCCAAGATCGTCTTCATCCATTGCCAAGGAGCAGCCACAATGAAGGTAAATTCCTTTCCTCTTCTTTGATTTTATCTCTTCCTTACTTTCATTCAATTAAGAAAGGGTTGTAATTAAGAAGCAATTGACTCCATTCATTGATGTAATAGGTAGATGTTACGCTGTCCAATTTCGCTTAATTAGATGCCTACTATGTGTTTGGTTTTCAGTTTCTCCTACCCCTCTATACGTCATAAGCTCTTATATCTCCTAATTCCCTCTATGCTTAAGCTATAACTATATTTTTCTTCATTTCTTTTAGTCATTTACATTGGAATTGTTGTGGATTGTCTTTCAATTTCGGATAAAATGCATTTATGTATGTTGTAAACCCAAAAATCAATTTTCTGCATCTTGTATCCCTGATGTTTTATTTTTAATTCCTTGTTCTCTGCTCCGAATGCTCTGAAGCTTTGCACACATAATCTACATACACAAGCCCACTTCTAATAATTTTTTCAAGAATTTTAAGGTCGTGCAACCTTGTAAATAAAATCGAAACAGATCGTTCAAAATCAGAACAGAATCTGTAAAACCTATATTTTCTACAATAGAGGTTGTGTTATCATCCCGTAACTTTATCTGTATTAAACCCAATTCATTGAAACTACTCTCATTGGAAAGTTGATATTCATAATTTTCCAACAAGACTAAGTTCATAAAGATCGGAGGTCTATGTACCATGATACAAACATTTTTTTAGACCTTTGTATTTCTGTCATATATATGTCCCGAACATCTGAGTAAGGGTCAATGTTTGATTTCATTATGCACATTCACAGAACTTAAAATCAGAATAAAAATAGTTCCTGATTTAATTGAAACTAGTCTATCAAATTGGTCTTGTTGGAATATGGATTTCAACTTTCCAATGAGACCATTTTCAATTAAAACGGTTCACTATATACAAAGATATGGGATTATGACCCAACCTCTATTGCAAGAACTTCTGGTTTAATAGATGTTATACCGATTTCATTTGATCTTCTTTAATTTTATTTAAGGTGGTGCACGATTATAAAATTCTTGAAATTTTTATGAACATTGTATGTGTGTGTAGATTAGGCTAACAAAATTTTAGCACATTCGGAGTAGGGGGTAAAGAAATAAAAATCGTTTATCAAATGTGTGAAAAGTACAGAAAACAGATTTTCAGTTTTTACAAGATATGTACGTGCATTATCGTCCGAACTAAAGAGCATCTACAACAATTTAAAATGAATGAAATTATAATTATATCCTAAGTATAGAGGGGATTAGGGGGTATAGGATCTTATATTATATATTAGAATAGAAAAGATTAAAAATAAAACACATAATACACGAATGTAAAGAGAACGGGGCAGCATATAATCCTTAATTATTACATAAATATGGAGACAAAAGCTCCTTAATTACAACCTTATTAATTTTAATGAAAGAGAAGAAAATAATAATTAAAAGATAAGAGAAGAAGGGACGTGTAGCGGAAGAACATGATGGTGGCCGGCGGTTGGCAGCCTCCTCCTCCTTCTTTCTCTCTTTCTCTTCCTCTCTTGTTGATAGAATTGATCGATTGTTGGATGCTTCTTGGATGGTTGAATTCGATCTTTGATTGTTGATGGAATTCAATGCCTTTGTAGCCCCCCTCATGGGCCCTTTTATAGGTGATAAGTTGCCCCTTTGATGTTGCTCCTTGTAGGTCAACTTACCCAAATACAATATAGTAAGTTGCCTTGTTTAAGACCTGTTGAAATCAGGTCAAGGTGATATCTAATGACCTACCAAACTGGGCATCCATGCTATTGTTCTTGTCCACTTGCTTGCTGAAATTGGCCAGGACTTGAAATGGTAAGCCTTCTTGTTTAATCTTGTTGAATTCAACCAGTCTTGGTATGGTAAGCTGCCAAATTTGGCTAAAATCGGCTGGATATTGACATGGCCAATTGCCTTATGTTGTCATGCTGGAATCGGCCAAGTTAGGGACCTTCTCCAATCGATCATGCAAGAAGTCGTCGACCCATCCTCTTGATGATGGCTTACCAAATCGAGCACTAATGTTGCCCATGGTAAGTCATCTAATTCAATCATATTGCAGTCGGCCAGACCATGGCTTGATAGCTTATCAAATTGGGCACCAATGCTACCCATGGTAAGTTATATGGTTCACCCATGTTGAAATCGGTCAACCCACCTTGATGGCTTGCCAAATCGAGCACCATGGTTGCGTAGGACAAGCAATTTTATCCCAAATCGACAGTACCATGACTTGATGACTTACCAAACCGAGTATCGATGCTATCCATGGTAAGTCCTTTTGCCCATTTATGCTAATGTTGGCCAGCCCACCTTGATCATGGCTTATCAAATCTGGCACTAAGGTGTGGTTTGGTAAGTTGGTTGGTCCAATAATGTTGCAATTGGCAAGGCTCTGGCTGTTAATATCTTGCCAAATTAGGTTGCTTTCCTTTCTCTTGGATGACGACTTTTCTTCTTAAATGCCGACTTTCTTTTCTCTTGGATGCCGACTTTCCTTTATTGAGCACCTACTTTCCTTTCTTAAACGCCGATCATCCTTTCTTGAATGCCGACCTTCCTTTCTTTAACGCCGACCTTCCTTCTTCGACGCCGACCTTCCTTTTTTGAATGATGACCTTCCTTCGTTGACGTCGACCTTCCTTTTTTGCATGATGACCTTCCTTCTTCGACGTCGACCTTCCATTCTTGAACGCTGACCTTTTTTCCTCTTGATAGCCACCTTACATCACTTGCCTAATACCTGGATCTAAAATTGCAGGTTACCTTGTCCAATAATGGCGAAATTAGAAGGTGCTTGATCGTTTCCTTTTTGGTTCTTACCATCTCCTTTTTTCGAAGAATTTGCCTCCTTACAATTTGAGTCTCATATGTGGCAGGTATGGTTTCAAACATTTTCTTTAAAACTATTTCTTTTATATTTGAAACCATCAAGTTTAATGAAATCTTTAAATATTATTTTTTGAAAACACTGAATTTCATTCTCAATTTTTGTTTGCATGGATGATATGCTTTTACTCCGTGGTTAGTCTTTACCGTTTCAACCACTTTAATCCTTTGTTCGGTATAGGGTATCGAATCACTTTAACCCTTTTGATGTAAGTAGGGTATCGAACCACTTTAACCTTTTTGATGGGTGTAGGGTATTGAACCACTTTAACCATTGGGTATAGGTTCTCGGAATGAGACTATTATCGACCAAACGAGTTTTTGAGGTTTGTTTTGTTTTTAAATTTCAGGGGTTTTTGGAATTTTATAAATTTATCAATTTACAAACATTTTAGAATTTGGTTTTCAATATCTCATTTTCACTTTTTTGTTTGAGGAAAATTATTTGAAACCATTATTTCTTTGAAGGCAATCTTTTGAAATAGCAAAATCTTGCCAATTTGGCTGTAAGGCAAAGTAATCACTTTTTTGAGATTTTGTAAAAATTGGATTTTTTTGAGAGGGATGCAATGTACCCTTATTTTGAGGTTACTACAAAATGTTGGCACAGAAATGAGTTCATTTAAGGTGTTTTGATTTGAAAAACCTTTAAAAGACTTAAAACTGTAATTTTTGTTTGAAAAAGGCAAAATTTCTAAAAGATCAAATTTTTTGTTTTGAATTTTTTTAGGTGTTTATAGATGCCCCTCTTTGGAATTAATCCAAATTTATTTGGATAATAGAGAAGAAGGAAACACTCATTTGATTTTTTTTCCCAGATTTATCTTGAGAGTATGAATTTTTCCTTCATTCGATAATATCTATTTCCTTGGATTTGTTTTTGCGAATGAGGGAATTTTAGCCAAAAGAGACTTCACAAGGGAACGCCTAGTCCTAGAATTATCATGCATGGACGACCCTTTTATGGATGCATGCGTGCATGAAATATGAGGTGGGTGAAGTGTGTGTTTAAAGACCCATACGTGTGATTTGTGAACTTTAGAAGAAGCCTATGAAGGCCGCCTACTACAAGCAAGATCGTTCCCATATTATTTCCTTTGATGTTTCGGGTTTTCAAAATTTCTTTTGAAAAGGAAATTCCTTTTGGTTTCTATAAAAAAGGACTTTCAATTTCTTACATTTCTCCTCACTCAGGTTTTAATACCCACTAAGCAGAGGTATTGTAGAAAAATTTGAATAACATTTCAAAGTTCAATTTCTTACACAACAAGGTCAAATTCTTAAACAAAATGAAATCTAAATAAGTAGGTCCTATTCCTACTCTAGGATATTAATGGTAAACTTTTCTCCATTAGGATAAGTTGTGGGGATTTCGAGAAAGAATTTTTCACGGTCCCTTCTAAAGCGTCTCGTGGTATAAGGCCTAGTGCTAACATTTATTTCCTTGGATTTGTTTTTGCGAAGGAGGGGATTTTAGCCAAAGGAGACAGGACGCCTATTTAATGGGCGCTATAGCGATCCGACGCTCGCTAAAACGCTATAGCGCACTATTGATAACATAGAATAGAACAGAAGAGTATGACATCACTAGTGGATCCTAGCACAAATACTAGTATATGCTATATCCTACAAAAGATCTCAAAACTCTTTGAATCCATAACGTGGACATTTTGAAGCTCGTAAAATCATTCTAAGTTTCATATCATTATGAGAGAACTTGTTAATTGATACCTACGTCCACCCAAAATTAGCAAATACTAGTTGTATTATGATTGATTTATGTAGCTTGAATATTATATATAATATATAATATTATATACTCTAATCGTGTCGCCACACCTAAATTTTTTGAAATTTACCTAATCCTCCACCCGCACCTATGTGACATAGCATACAAGGAAAGATTGTATACATAATGAGGTTATTATAAACAAATTGGGAGTGACATTAATAGAGGATAAAATAAGAGAATGTTGTTTAAGATAGATTGAACATATAGAAAGAAGATCAAAAAGAAGCTTGTGTAAAAACGAATGAAAAACTAGATTTTGAAAGTATTAAAAGAGATAGAGGAAGACCACAAAAGTGTTAGAAAGAAATAATAAAGAATGATTTAGCTTATGTTGAGTTAACTCCTAACATGGCGTATTATAGGGATCTCTGGAAACAAAGAATCTATGTAGCCGATCCCGTCTAGTATGAGAAAAGGCTTAGTTGTTATTGTTGTAAATGGTCTCTCAAGTAAGGAAGGTCTATAGATTCTGATATGATATTTAGTTATTTACAATATATGGTAGTGAGGCCTTTTGCTTTTTTCGAACTATATCCTCCTTCATGTCTCTTATAGTTTGATTATGTTTCTTTATGAAAAAGCACAATACGTGCAAGGAAACAGATGATATAAACTACTGCAGGCCAGAACATTTTCATTTCTAAAAGTCGTGTTCGTTTCAAAGTATTTTTAGCGTACTGGTGTGGAGGATCTTGTGTAAATATTTGCTCTTAGCTGTACCCATCCCATGTCATTGACTTTAATGTATTTTACTATTTTTAGCGCACTGATGTGGAAATGTGTTTGTCTATTATACTCCTCTTGGGTTAAAAGACCCAATATTACAATATAATGTATGAACCTTTAATATGCACTATTTTTTTGCGTCCATAAACTGATTAGTACATGTATCTGTTGGTTATGAGAATCTGTTGCTACTTGAAAATTCAGACTGTTCTCATCATCAGCCCATAGAAGACCTTAGCAAGAGTAAGTTTTGGCAAGGACATCCTGCTGCTTCAAATTACATTTGTTGCTTCTTGATCCCTTTCATTTCATGGACGATCCTCGGTCAAATGTGGTTCCTGAGTTTGTTCCAAAGTTCTTGGTCCAATTCACTATGAAATCATGTTGGACTTTCAGGAAACAACAGGTTTCCTTACAGCATGATATCACCTCATTTTGGCAATGACAGAGAGGTGCTTTGATTTTCATAGTGAAGCTTTTATTTATGTGTGCACTATGAAATTTATGATTGGTTTTCTATATTTTTCATTTGCCTGAAATCGCAGGAAATAGAGAAGTAGAAAACACAGGTTTGGAAACTAGGGAAGCAGCTGAGCCTGTGCAAAATCTTGAGATCCAGGAATTTCAGAAGGATGATAAGCAATCTTCCCGAGTCTCTTCTATGTCGGCTTTCGAGATTTGCAGGTCTGGGAGCAATCTTGATCTTAACCTTTGATTTAGCTCTGCGTCTTTGCTTTGTGGATTTTACCTGATCTTAAAGTCGCTTCCAGGTCTGCTATTTTGCCAGCTCTTTTGTCACCCAGCAAGCCGCCTCAAACTTCGCGAATAAGTGGCGGCAGTGCAACAACAAATACTGGTTTCTTGCTGTCCCGATTGAGGTCAGAGAAGCATTTCATGCAGACAATCATTGAAGATGACACCCCCGAGTTTCTTAGGGTCAACGAGTCTCCAAAAAAACAGAGTGACAGTGGCTTCTCCGAACCGAAAGCGGGTCTTCGACTATGACAGATGCTTTCGTCATCGCTGACGGTTGCCTGATCTTTGCTCTTTCTTCCAACTCCTCAGTGCCTGTCGCGGAGGAATGCTACAACAGTTCGGCAGGGCATGAACCTGAAGCGGGTGAGAGTGATAACCGGGAAGTATGCTCTAGACGTGCACACACCGTCGATGAGAAGCGAGACTCGGAATGGGACCCCGCTGTGGAAGGCGATGTGTCGACTATACAAATGGGACTTTATAAACGAGGAGGATTCCTGAACAATCTCTCTCTCTCTCTCTCGTCCGTCCGCGCTGACAATGGTCTTATCGGTGCCGGTCGCCTTCCAGTAGCCGGAGTCTGCATCTCTCTTGATCCTTGAGCCATTGGGGTTCTTTTCTGCCCATCGGACTAAAGAAGTACGACTCATTTTCACCAAACCCTACTTTACCTGAATCCACCAAGCATCAATCGATAGCCAAAAACAAGCAGAGTCAGACGTACGCATTAGCATTACTCTCTCTCACACACACACAGACAACGGGTATGCGTACTTGGTAATTCCCAAGGATCGTATTTAGGAAGATCAACGCCGGGAATGACGTTGAAGAAGGAGAAGGGAGAAGCCATTGTCTTGGGATGAAGTTAATGAAGTAGCAGCTCTTCGTCCGTGGGGTGGAAACGGAAACCGGGTGGGAGATATATCCCTTCCAATATCTCAGCCCTTGTATTCGTAGCCATATTTGCTGCTATATACTAATAGCTCTGGAGTATCAATGCAGGTCGGTCTTGGTTCCGGTAGCCATAGGAAATTGGTGTTACATCCCATATCCTAATTGCAGCAGGTTGGCATTGCTCCGTCCAGTGACAATCTCCAGGCAAAGTTTTCTTGAGTGTTGCTCCCTCAAAGTTCGTAATCCATGCTTAGAGGGGTTTGCATTATGTGAGTGTAAGATTAGGAGCTTGTTCATGTCAATGCTTGTGTATTTATATTCGTCTTTCCGTTGCTATACCAAGCTGGAAACAGATGATCAAATGTAATAAATAATGTGGCAGTATCTAGTATTCAAGCTCAAATTTCCCTTCACCTTGTGTTATTTTCGTTTCACTGTTCCTGTCAGCTCTACGTTTATCTTGTATGTTTTTGTGCGTGTGTGTGTGCGGGGAGAGAGAACTATGGTTTCGGCTTCTTGCAGTATAAGTGCCAGCTTTTGGACGCCCCTATGAACCGGAATGGGGTCCCCTTGATTGGGCAACAGCTGCATTGTAAGGACAGCAGTTGTGGTCTGGAGGTTATGTACGCCATGCTCATTCAAGGCTGTTTTTTATTGATTGATCAACGTAATTATATTAACAATATTTTAAATAATAAAATATTTTTATGTATCATTGATTATCTCACAAATATGCCCGTGAATACAATAGTCAAACTTTCACATGTAGAACTCGGGGTGATGCGTGGTGCTTGTGCTCGTGTCTTTGTTCAGTTGACTTATAAGCTACCAAATCAACCTTACAGATATATTTTGCGTTGTTAATTTATGGGGAAAACCGTTTTGAAACTAGTGTGTATTAATGCAAATATGGCGAGTTGCTAGTAATCTTTATTCATCCGTTGGAAACCGTTCATGTAACGGAATTAGGATACGTTTTTGACCGTTGAAAATTCCATGCATGGGGATTTAAGAAGAGCAATAGCTCACCTGGCCGGGTTCGACTTGTAGTTGGAGTCCATGAGTTCAATATCCTGCCCGTGCAACAGGGTTCGGCTTCCTCATTTTACAAAAATAAAAAATCCATACAATTCAATCAGGGGATTGGACGAACCATTTTGACTATATGAAACATCATCGTGATGAAATTACCAAAGAAAATATCACAATGAAAATTACAAAAGATCAGCAGTTTGTTTTGAAGGGATTTGGTCCTCGCACTATAACAACAATAACCAAGTCTTTTCTAGATAGTCATTTACATGGATTATTTATTTTCATAGAGTTCGATTTTGAGTCATGCTAACATTTCACTCAATAGAAGTCATAAGTCTTTATTTTTTACTTCCAATACTTTTCCAAATCATCTTTTAAATGACGTTAGCTCGTTTTATCATTTATTGGCATCATTACGAGTATAATCTTCCCTTGTATAACGACACATCCATCTTAGCATTTTTATTTCCATCACAAGTATCTTTTGCACATATTGATGAATAATTGTTGAACACCTAGCATCATATAACATATCAGGTTTAATTGTTGTTCTATGATATTTACCTTTTAGTTTTAATAGTATATTCTTAACATGTAGAATATATGTTGTACTCCATTTTAACCAACCTATATTACTTTTTATGTGATATCTTGATTATTTTTCATCATTATCAAAAACTTATACTAGGTACTTCAAATTTTCCTTTTTAAGGGATGCAATGTATACCAATTCTAATTTTTCATGTCATCTCTAGTAACCAAATGATCAAAGTTACATTCTATATATTTTAGCATTGTTCTACTAAGTCGAAAGTCTTTATTTTTTATTATTTCTCTGTACTATTCCAACCTTTAATTCATTTACTAACTCAATATCATTCCCAAATAACATACATCAAGACACTTCATGTTGAATATGCTTTGTTAACTCATCAATAATGAAAGTAAATAAATATGAAATTAAAGCTGATTCTTGATGCATTTTTAATATTAACTTTACAGTCAAGTTATTCCTTCATGAATCCTCACACATACATGTGCATCACCATGTATATCCTTTATAAGATTGATGTACATTAATGAAATACTTCTCTTTTTGAAGGTTCTCCAATAAATATCTTTTAACACCTTATTGGAAGCTTTTTCTAGATAACAAATACTATTTGAATGTTTTTTTTCTTACTCTAAAATTTTTATAGGAATATCTCAATAGACAAATAGCTTCAGTATTAGAACTCCTTAGTATGTATTTAAATGGGTTCTCCATTGTACTTGACATTTATCTCAACCTTTCAGCTTTTTCTAGATAATAACTTCTCTTTTTGAGGGTTCTCTGTTCTCGGTTGATAATTTAATATTTTTACAAAAACGAATAGCATGATAATTTACACAATTTTCACATGGTCGTTTCTTATCATAATGAAGCAGTCAAATGCATGCAAAGGCATGAGAAATTAGAGCCCAACTTGGCTTCATGGTCTTTGGTCTCAGCGTGTCTTCATTCAACTTTGGCCATCACAAACCCAAATTTGAATTCTCAAAAGGAATGGTGGTTCCCGCCAATTCTCCAACCTATTACAGTTATAGAAACAATGATGATGATACAATTGATCCCTAGAGAAGTTGTTCTTTGCCAGAGAAATGCCTGAGATCGCTCTTCATCACCTCTAAGGTCGAATTCAGTGAACCAAATGTGCCATCGTTTTTTTATTTCCGATTTGCCGATACTTCTGGTATCTCTTTCCCTCATCTTCGTACCTCTTTTCCGTAGACTTACTTTGGTTGCAGGATGGATATGCACCAAGAAATCATGCAACCCATACACTGAAGCCGGATATAAATGCCCCAAGAGTCGAACTTGAGGTCTACAATATGCAAGTCGGGAGCCCTTCCAGGTGGGCTAAGGTCCTGGGTGCAATAATTGCCGAGTTTGATTCAGGTTCAGTCCTGGTCTTTGCCTAACCCGGTCTTCTAGTTAATTCAATAAATGAATAAATAATTTTCACACAAAACAACAACAACTAAGCCTTTTCCCATACTAGATGAGGTCGGCTACATAGATTCTTTGTTTCCACAAAGTCCTATCATGTGCCATGTTAGCACTTAACTCACAATAAGTTAGATTATTCTTTATTGTTTCTTTCTAACAATTTTGTGGTCGTCTTCTACCTCTTTTAATACTTTCTAAATTTAATTTTTCATATCTTCTTACATGTTCTTCTTTTGATTTTCTTTTTATATGTCCAAACCATCTTAAATGATATTCTCTCATTTTATCCTCCATTGGTGTCACTCCTAATTTGTTTCTAGTAACCTCATTATATATACGGTCTTTTCTTGAAAAAAAATAATTTTCACACACTAAACATATATATATATATATATATATATATATATATATATATATATATATATATATATATAGACACAAACACACATATGTGTGCGTGAATGACACGCTAAGTTGAGAAATTTCTAACCCTGGTAAAAAAGAATCACTTCTGCGTCTCCTACAAGCCAAAATGATACTAGATCAACTTGTGCAATAATTTGTCGTTGATTGACAGCATATTAGAACTTATATATGTGTGTGAGAGAGAGAGAGAGAATGGAAATGGACGGGACTGCTTTTGAACTCTCAGCTTATTGAAAGCTAAATAATTAAAACAGTCTGCAAAAACCTAGATAAATAAATAATTATTGGAAGATATATACAAATGCAAATGGGCATTCAAATATATTTATAAATAAGAAATTCGTGGACTAATTAGGTTAAAAGAAGTGGACTTTAGCAGCAATGGAAAGCGGCAAGTTACTCCATGTGGGCTCGATGTCAAGTAATATAAAATGTCCAATCAACTTTAGACTTGCCAAATGAGATGGCAGAGTCACAATATTTTTGAAATCATCACGAGGATCTTCAGAGGCAAAACAATGAATATTGTAGTAGACGACACCAACTCTTCATTGGTTAAAGTGGTTCAACACTTGTTCCCCTTAAGCAACGTCTACAGGTCGAATCTTATGAATGAAGAAAACCAGTCGTGGGGGAGTTTTAACCACCCTAGCGAACTGATCCAACTTGAACAGGATTAATTAGGGTCCTTGTGGTCTTCGGGGATACTAATGGTTTAGATCAAGAAAAAATAGCAAAACTAAAACCAAACCTTGTTTCGTGCTACATACATTATTATACATTATTTCTCTATCGAGAAAGGGCTTAGGTAAGATTGCTTTATTTTTTTTCTATTTGCAAATATCTAGAAGACATTTTTCATATGCTTTTCGTTGATTCTTAGAATTGAGCATGCAGTGACGGTTCTGCAGGCCCGGCTTTTTCAATCAAACACTCCCTTAGAGAATAATAATGATGGCTGGAAATCCTCATTATAAGCATCTGACCATTGAAACACCAAAGGATGTGACTCCTTCCTATTGTGCCAAGGAATTTTCAAATCGGATTTTGAAGTTCCGGATACAAGGGTTCCAGAAAGTAGGTTTGAACCGATCCAATTAAGCTGATCCAAACAGGTGGTGTGCTTTTGTTTGGTTTGACTTGCAACTTTTCTTTGTATAGCTCTCTTCACAGTTAATTTGAAGCTTAAAGCCAAACCATTAGAACCGAACAGGTCCACACGCATATACATTTCAAAAAATTTCTACCCAATTTACAAGATATCTGCTTCATTATAACTAAAAGATAATTAATCAATTATATAAATAAGTTTGACACGACGATTTTGAGTGTATGCAGTGAAACACTAATTTGAGAAAATTGGGTCCATATCTGCTACAAGCAAAATTCATGCTCGAACCAACTCTTGAGTTTGTCGATGCTAACAGACAAGGACCCTTCATAGTTGATAATGGACACGGTTCTTTTAAACTATTTATCTTTTTGTAAAATAAGATAAACAAAATGTCCGTAAGAAACACAAACAAGTATATAATGAAAAAAATAAATCCAAATGGGTTCTAACAAATATTAGATATTTATATGGATTTCGCGTGATAATATGTAGAAAAAGAAGTGGACTATATTATATGAGCCTCTCAAGGTGGCAATATGCCGGATCATGTGGATTCAACGTCACTATATGTCCCTGTCAACTTAGGTTCATATTCTCTAAATCAGTGGCAGACCCATTTTACGGTGAGGTGAGACATGCACCTGACCTGAAATCTGAAAAATATAGAAAGAGCGACCACTTGATACTACATCAAAACACAAGTGTTTCTCACCCCACAAAAAAAAAAATCATGGGTCCGACACTGCTCTAAACCATGGTGGTGTCGTGTGAACAGACCTACTTGAGGATATTCAGCTCAAGGAAATCACCGAACGTAGGACTCAAAGACCAAAACCAAGACTTATCCTGCGTTACGTGGGTTCGGTTTCATGGAATTTCAGTCAACATTCGCTCTATCTTGTGCCGTTAAGAACATCTAACTAAAAAGATAATAGTGGATGCCAACCAAATGATCTTCTGAATTAATTATATAGATAGAAGTGATTCGGTGCTTGTTCCCCTTTAGCAAGGTGTTCAGTTCGAGCCTTGTGACTGGAGAAAACCAGCGGTGGGGGAAGCTTTATGCCCCCTAGTAGGCTGACACGGCTCGAACCAAATTAGACGGCATCTTTTAATTGGGCTTCCTGATACTGGTGATCATATATGTGATGCATGTATATATGTGAGTAGCATATTTGTAGCTTTTATTTTTCCATTGAATTTGAAGAAGTCATTTATGTAGTCTTTTAACTAGATCCTGAAGGTGTGATATATACACTCAATAAAGACTGTGATTAGAGAGATTAGTAGATTATCAATTTCATGAGAAATTAACAATGGAGTCTCACGCTGCCAAAGTAATGAAACGATGATGTTCATCTTTTACTTTAACGGGAACTCCATCAGATGGACCATGTCCTTACTGGTCTTGATTTGATATGAATTTTAAAGCAATAATTCACTTTTGTCACCTTCCTAATTCAGTTATGTCCTTACTGGTAAAATTAAGAAGAGGATCTGACAGGTCACATAAAGGCACTTTAGACCTCTGGGCTTCAGTGCTACCATAAGATATACTATCCGCTCATATAACTGTACGATACACATTCAGAGCTAGCTGACGGATATCATAGTTTTCGTACTCTTCTATTAGATATATTAATATGTTTTTCAAATATATCTGCATGGCCGGCATGATGGTTCCAACCAGAACTGAACCGGAACCGGAGCTCATCCAGTCCGGTTCCAGTTTCACCTTTTACAAAACTGTAATCGGATCTAAACCGGAACTGGCAGTTTCAGTATTTTTAAATATTTTCTTATATGATTAAGTTTTTTAACTGAGACCCGAACCAACCCTGGGCCGGTTCGGTCATGGTTTTATGTCTATCTGTGTTTTGTGTATATATATAATATAATATAACCGGATCCTACCCACCTCTCACATGTTCAACCATTATTTTTTAATGGTTTGAGTGTAATTTAAATTTTTTAAAGAGTTTTTAAAAAGTATAAAAGATAGTTATTATACTAAAAATAATTATGAGATATGAATGAGCAAGTACCAGTAGTTTTTTCTACAGTATTATGATATATATATATATATATGTATCCACGGTCCTACATCCTTAGAGTACAACATTGAATGGCTGCCTATCTATTTCTATGAATGAGGATTCTAGGACAGCTAGAATTCATGTCCAAAATTCTTACGGCCACATTGTGCCACTACTCTTGTAGGTTGTGTTCAGGTGGTTTTTTTCATGGATCGGGTTGGATCCACTATGAATTGAAATGTGAGCACAAGAGAGGTTCCTATTTTTATTGGTCTAGGGTCTTAATTGGATTTGGATCTCTAAATGGGACTTGAGTTAAATGGATATGAATTTCTAAGTGGATATGGATCTATAATTTTTGGATCTAAAATGGATATGACTCTAAATGGATGTGGATCTAAAATGGATATGAACCTATGAATGGATATGACTAGAATCAACCTAAAGAAAATGATGTCCTAATTAACGATTGTGCGATAAATAGAATATGCAACTAATAAAAAAATCTCAGTTTGCAGGAAATCTTGAATTGCAAGAGATCCTGATTTGCAATATGTAGGAATTTTAAATAATTATTTTTAGAAAATCAAATATGCATAAAAATTAAAAAAAACTTATGCAAAGGGGTACAAGGATAGAATCTTGAACAATCTTAACCTAACCAAAAATTAAATCTAATGTGCAAAATAATCTTAACCTAACCAAGAATTAAACAATCTATGTAAGAACACAATTAAAGAATGAAGATGCAAGATGATTAAAAAGGGATCAACTAAGACTTATGATAATGTAGGTATATGATACTTATGTTAAATGACAAGACTTGAATATAGGTGAACATGAATCATAGGAAAACTAAGAAGGTTTAATAAAAAAAGTAAAAATTAATAAATTAAAAGATGGAACTCATGAAATTGGCTAGAAACGGGTTGGCCGGCCCTTGGGTGTTTGATGGCAGCAATGGTCACACACCACAACAAGAGAGAGAGAGCTCAAATTCTTATTTCTTCTTTCCTTCCCCTCTTTACAATGATGAGGACCACCCTATTTATAGTGTTTTATAGGATACCTTGAAAATGAAAACTTCTTACAGTATTTCTTACTTTGTGAAAGTATAAAAATAAAAAGCAAGAAGTTGAAAATTTTGCTATTTGTATGGATTGTGCTTCCTTCTTGAGTTTGTTGTTGCAAATGATAAGTAAAAGAAATGGAAATTGTTGGTTGTTCTTTTCTTTTTTTATTCGGATTTTATGTATGCCATATATACATGAACATTATACCCCCCCCCCCACATATATATATAAGGTAAATACATATATTTTATAATACTATATATATATACATATATATATATATACATATATATATATACTTACCTAATGTTATATAAATACGACCTATGTTACACAAATATATATATATATATATATATATATATATATATATATATATAGGTGAATGTGTATATATTTTATGATACTATGTATATATGCATATATATTACATACTAACCTAGTGTTATATATATTATACATAGGATATATATGGATTAGTTCCCCAATTATTATATGTTTATATAATTATATATTATATTCCTATACATGTATATGTATATATAACATATATGTAATATGTATGCATGACTTTCTATAATGGCTGAAAATAATTTATGTATTATGATTTTAGTTGAATTCTCTTTAACGATACTCTTCCAAATAAATCAAATGCATAGCTTTTCCTTCCCCTTTATTCTCTTTTTGATTATATTTCTGGATCAACAACCTCATTTGATTTGATTCATTGTAAAGCATATTTGGTCCCCATGATCCAAGATCCATAGAGCCATTTCACCTCTTTAAAATTTGAAACTTTAAAACCAACTTTATTAAATAAAACATATTTTTCTTAAGGAAAATTCTGAGTATTTACATATGCTCCTCTTTGGCATCAATCAAGATAAGGCTTGGTTGATGGTAAAGAAATAAGTACCAAAATTTGATTTACTTTAAAGATCTTGGTGAAAAAGTTTACTTAAAAAAACTTGGAGTCTTTCTTGAAACTTTGCACGAAAAGTAAATTTTTTTATGGAGATTTAATGAGATCCATTCGGGCCGGAACAAGGCCAAAGAAATGTCTTGTCATGATGGGACACTCCATGAACCACATATATGTCAGAGTGCAAGACAAGAAATTTTTTTCTATAATAAGAGAAATATGGTCAATTTTCAAAAAGAGACTTTCATATCAACTCAAGAAAATTTTCTTTCCAAATCAAATCAATAAGATGACCTTAAAATCCTTTTCGTTGGAAAAACCATTGGTTTTTTTTAAAAAGGGATAATCTTTGACTTTTTGGGAGAAATGAGTTTGTTTCCATAAATAGGATTTAAAATAATCAAATTTTAAGATATCATGAAATGATACTTGAATATTGAAGCATATAATTTTGCCAAGAGGATAAGTTATTGGTAATGCATTCCTTTCTCTATCATGATATTGTGAGTATATGCTCATATTTAATTGTCCTCGTGTCTATTTTGAAGCATCTTCAAGGTACACCTATGGATAACTTGAGTCCCCTCAATTTATCATACATGTATCTCTTAACCTTTTAAGCATATCTCTCGCCCATTTTCTCGAAAGACCACAATGATAATTGGTAGGACAACTACAGCGATGCACTACCAAATTGAATCAAAGGTGCTGGTGAGATGATGTCTTCCTCCAAAGTGTCCCATGGGGTTAATTCGAAAAGGATAACACACTTTGGAGACCTTTACTAAAATTTCTGCAAACACAAAAGACCTATAATAAATAAGATCAAGTTAATGCATCTTAGGAGGAAAAGGCCTAAAAGATGCTTTTCATAGCTAATCCACCTCTTTTAAATGTATGCAAGTCTTTGACACTCAGGAACAATGTTTCATTTGCCCTTGGAAGGAAATCTCCAGACAGAAAGATCAAGTTAATGCATCTTAGGAGGAGAAGGCCTAAAAGATGCTTTTCATAGCTAATCCACCTCTTTTAAATGTATGCAAGTCTTTGACACTCAGGAACAACGTTTCATTTGCCCTTGGAAGGAAATCTCGAGACAGAAAGAGACATTCTCTCATGAGAATCCTTTCCATACCCCCTGAGAGGAGAATTAAATTCCCTCTCAAATTTAGATAACATAATGTTGTACTTAAGGCTATTGGAGTTGAAGTGGCACAGGTGAAAATAGATCTACTTAGATTACAAATTGGATATAAAACCAACATATCAAATCAACTATATATTGAAAGCTGGACTTCGACTATAAAGTACCCGGTCGCAGATCTATAATGAGCCGAATTAGGGCAACCCGAAATTCATAGAATGAACAGGAAATGTATAGCCGCAGTTGGATACATGTGTTGTAATACGAAGTGCATGCATCCCACACGAACAGATTTTAAGGGTTTATTGAGCCCAGCCTAAAACGTTTTTGGATTTACCACTGAGGTAGGTACTTGTGTGCCTTTAGGGTTGTTCAAGTATGGTGTCTAAGTTTATGTAACTAGAACTGTCATAGGCTCGGGCCTTGTAATCAAACGTGCGCCTCAATGTGCAATAAAAAGTGGGGTTAACCCCTGCTTTTTACTTGTTTATGAGGCCCACAAATGGGGAGTGGGTTACTGGATCTATGCATGCAAACGGTTCTCTAAGTCATATCCTGGTAATCAAACACCCCCTTAGAGAACAATAATGGTGGCAGGAAATCCTCCAATATCTGCATTCTAAGAATCAGACCTTTGAATCACCAAGAAAGAATATGATTCCTTTCTATTGTGCCTAGGAACTTAAAAGTCGGGTTCTCCAAGTGCGGATTCAACGGTTGCAAAACGTATGCATGTTCAAAGAACCAATCAAATTAAGCTGATCCAAACTGGTGGTATGGTTTTGTTTGGACTGACTTACAATTTTTCTTTCTATAGTTTTCTTTGCGGTTAATTTGAAGGTTGAAACCAGACCATTAGAACTGAACCAATCCACATGGCTATATAACCCAGAAAATTTCAACCACACGGATATATATTTCAGGACCGATCATCTTCACACAATTCTATAGATACAAGTGGTTTGGCACGTGTTCCCCTCTAAGAAGGTCTTGAGTTTGAGCTTTGTGAACGGAGAAAACCAGCAGTGCCAGAGCTTTACCCCTCTCCCCTCATAAGCTCACTCCACCCGAACCAAATTAATTTGACAGTGTTCATTGGGCTCTCGCACACACATATACATATATGTATATATAGAGAGAGAAAAAGAGAGGAAAACCAAATGTTATCCACTTTTAACAAGCTCACTCATTATTTGTTGAGAGTATAAGTATAATTTGAAAAGTTAAAATACGAAGAACAATGTTATTGTGTTCATGCTCCAAAAAAGTAATAGATGAACATAAATAGTGGTGTACATATCCAATACACTCTCTCTATCTCTGTATATGTGTGTGCGCAGAAAGCCGGTTTCTACCCCACCCCACTAACATTCTTCACTCACACCTAACCATTATTTTTAAGTGGCATAAGTGTAATTTTAAATTTTTTAAGGGGTGGAGCATGAATGGACTGTCTCAATGGTGGGTAGGAACCAATCGCTCATATATATATATATATCCAAGTACCATATTTATGGCTTTAATTTTTTCATTGAAATGTGAAGAAGCCATTTATGTATTCTTTTAGTTAGATCTTAAAATGCGTGATGCTTTCAGTAAAGACTGTGATTAGATAGATTTATAAAATGATCAATTTCAGGAGAAACTAAGAGTGGAGTCCCTGGTTGCCAAAATATTGAAACAATCATGTCCACCTTTACTTAGACGGGACTCCAGATGGACCTGGTCCATACAAGTCTTGATTTGATATAAATTTTAAAGCAATAATTCAATTCTAGCATCTTCATAACCATTTTTGACAAGCCGCTCCCTTATGGTAAAACTAAAAAGATGATCTGGTAGATCACACAACACCACTTTGGACCGCTGGACTTGAGAGCTAGCATAAGATATACTATCCGCTCGTATAACTGTACAATTCATTTAGAGATAGCTGGCGGATATCATAGTTTACGTCCTCTCCATATATTTGATATATTAATATATTTTTCAAAAGGATATATATATATATATATTTATTTATTTATAAATCAAAGTGCCACAGTCTTGCATCTTTAGGGTACCATCATTGAATGACTACCCATTTCTATGGACGAGGATGCTTCTGGGTGCTAGAAGTCATGCCCAAAATTCTTACTGCCCAATACTCATGTCGGTTGTGTTCAGTTCCCTTTTTCCATGGACCGGGTTGGACCCACTTTGAAGCGATCCGATTATGTCCTTTCATTGGCTTGGGCCTGAGGTGTGCCAGGCTCTTTCGGTATGTACTTATGAACCTAAACCTAGATAATGCCTTTTTTTGGTTACAAGAGGCCACAGTCTTAACACATACAACTTCTAGGAGTCGAACTCCCCACCAGCGGCAACGGCACTAGAGCACCCTGTCATCGAGGTAACGCTTTGGGTGCAATAATGTTTATTTTCCTAATAATTCTTGTAGGTATAATCTGGAGTAAGCTGATGAGGCACGGATCTAAGGATGTGAACAATAACAGTTCCCGATAGTGTTGGTTGATCTCTATGGCAACAAGGGTCCTTCTTATAGGCTTTGTGCCTAATAAACCAAACATCAGTCCCGGTCAGGTCGGCACCGGACCCACTTCACCATGTTAGCTCAGCCTGGTGCACTTACTAGCCAGTTTACTACCGAGGTCACTTTGTCATTCAATAGAATAAGGAATGCATTCTAGTAAGCCACGAGGAAAAGCCAAAAGACACCACCTTCAAACACTCACCGTCCAACTTTTTGAATGAGGGAAAGAAGTCTGCTCTGGAGTCTCAATTACATTGATATCCCTATGAGAAAATATGATACCCCCTGATTTGGGAAACTCAGCTTCAAGTCTTGAAGACGCAGTCCGGAACTTGCTCTTTGATGGTAGGATGTCAATAGCTCAATATCAACGTTTAAGTTGTATAAGATTTTCGACTTGTCACTGGTAGCCGCTTAATCAGATGCAATAAGCTAAACGTTTGTTGTTCGGCTTGTTGCAGCTTGCACCAGGCTTGGCCTTGGCTTGATTCATATGATATGGTTAATTTGGCAAGGAGATCGGGTTAAATTCAGCTCATATAGTTGAGTATACGTAACATTTGAATGTGTACATGTTAGAATACGTGCTAACCCAATATCAAGCCTGTGTTTAATTTGTCCGGCTCCCAGGTCATCCTGGTTTGAGCTTATGCCGGCTCGTGTAAAAATAAGGATAGGAACACTCTTTCTTCTTACTCCAGGTCCTATGATGTGTGTCGACTTCACAAGGAAGTGATACTTATGAGAGTCGAAGTCGTGACTTCTTTATCAAGCAACCACTGTCTTCTATCACCGCATACTTGTGCTGTTGCTCATTGCTTTGCATGAGATTGGTCTGAACGGTTCATGCTTGTAGCGAGTGAAACTGAACCCAAATCCAGACCCGAAACGATTCTTGAGGTCAAGTTTAACTCGAGTGCGTGCCGGTGTGATGTCATTGGCACCCGCCGTCAATGGCAGCGATACCATAGGTATCTTCCTGTTTTCGTGACAAACTTTACTATTTTACTGGATTATTGCATGCAAGAGATCTCCTTGCCTCTCTCTCTATATATAGAGAGAAAGAGAGAGAATATATATGTATAGAAAAAGAGTGAGAGAGGTATGTATATAAAGAGAGAGGGTGAATATTTGTTTAGTAAATTGAGGTATGCAGTGGACTAGTAACCCCTTCCTCCTTTAGTCAAACGAGAGAATGCCTTTCTCTCTCTCTCTCTCTCTCCGCCCCTTCTCTCCTTTAGTCGGAAAATATGAACGCCTTTCTCCTTTCCTTACGTAGGACGTCTCTCTCTCTCTCTCTCTCTCTCTCTCTCTCACAGCACAGAAAGACAAGAGAAAACAAATAGAAGTAAAACCAAGATTAATTCTTGCACGTAAATGGCGCCCCAGGACAAAAATATTGTAAGCGTTAGTTTGCATGATGAGAGATTTCTGACGCCGCCTTAATTCTTTACCTTTAAATTGAATAATTGCCATTAGAAAAATGTTTTAATTGCTCTCTTTCTCTATGGCACTCTGGCAATGCTGAAGACAGCACTCACGCGAAGCAGGAATAATCTCTCTCTCTCTCTCTCTGTGTGCAATGGGTTAGACAGTGAGGAAAAGGAAAAGCTGAGCATCTGGCCCTCAAACCCCACCACCACCACCGGTTGCTTCCAGGTAACAACTCTTAATCTCTTCCTTTTGACGATTCAACCTTTGGCTTCCTTGTATTTGTTGGTGCTTCATAATGTTTTTGGGTTCTTCTGGGTACTCAATTTTGGAACTTTTTGAGGGCATTTTTTTGTTTGCATGAGCGAAAGTTTATTCATTCGATTGTTCTGCCTTTCCCTTTTCATGTTCTTCTCATTTGAACTCTCAATTCTTCCTTTACGGTATGTTGTTTGAAAGATCCGGTTTTTATCTGGAGATCTGCAGCAATACTACTTTGTTAAGGCGAGATTAGCCATGTCGCACGCTGATCCCGGTCGTTCTTATTCGTGGTGGTCGGATAGCCATTTCACTGCAAAGAATTCTAAATGGCTTCAGGAAAATCTAACAGGTAAAGATTTCCATCTTCTTCACAGTGTTTTAGTTGTCATATAGCCAAAGGTCGTGGATTGGTGTATGCAATTCTTTTAAGGGTCAGGCCAGATTGAGAGTTGAGGCTACTTACTTTTTACTAATCGACAATTCTTTCGTTTGGGTTGAAGTGATTATTTTGTCTGGCGTGGAGAGATTTCTTGCCTGATTATTTTGATGAACACCTGAACTCTTTCTGAGTCTCCTTTCTCAATTGATCGGTAGTCAGAAAATTTTCAAGAAATAATTTCTAAAAGCTCTGTTTTCTTAATGGACTCTCTTTTCTACTTCAAGAAATTTTCATCTGCCAGACCGAATTGGTGCTCCGTTGTGTTCCCTACGATGGCTTTTCTGTCCTGTGCTAGCCATTTCAGAAGTGATGTTTTTCTGGGCATTCGACCTAAACATATAGATGGTTTCTTGAAATCTGTAGTTTAGAGGTCTCACCGTTTATTTGCTTTCCAATGATATTTCATCCCAAAGTCTTCTGTAATTAGTACATTCTATCCCTATTTTCATTTTTGTATTGTTTGATCCATAAATGAAACAGATATGGAGGTAAAAGTCAGAGTAATGATCAAGATCATAGAAGAAGATGCAGATTCTTTTGCGAGGAGAGCAGAGATGTATTACAAGAGGCGGCCAGAGCTAATGAAACTGGTTGAGGAATTCTACCGGGCATACTGTGCATTGGCAGCAAGATATGACCATGCTACTGGTGATCTTCGTCAAGCTCATCGAACTATATCAGAAGCATTTCCAGATCAAATCCCCTTCACTTTGAATGATGATTCGCCTTGGGGCTCCTCTGTTACCGATGGTGAACCTTATACACCTGAAGTAACAAATACAGTACGGCCTTTATTTGACCCAGATGCTTCACAAAAAGATTCCTTGGGAGGGTCATCAATCTTCCCAATTGTCAAAAAGAATGGAGTTTTTTCTGAAGAGAATGATAAGGTAACCGGCAAAAAAACATTGAAACAGTTCAGCGAGATCTTCCAAGGCACTCTGGCTTCTGATAAGAAGACTCCTGAATCTGGAGGAGGTGCAGCGAGTGTTAAACTTGCATATGGGAGGTCAAGAAGGGGGCTCATATTTCAAGAATGTGAAGAGAAGGATTCTGAAGTGAAACTGAATGGGCGGGGTGCCCAACAAAGAAATGAATTAAATCTCCAAGATAAAGGAACTCAGTATGAAGCTCCATGTCTGCAGGCAGAAATTGAGAATGAGGACGATGCAAAATTTAACGGACTGAATGTTGCACTAGATAATCAGTGTTCTAAGACTACAAGCAACTCATATGTGGAAGGGTTAAGTAAAGCAGAAGCAGAAGTTCATAATCTGCAAACTGCCCTTGCCAAGTTGCAGGAGGAAAATCACCAGGCTCTGAAACAGTATCACGATTCCTTGCAAAGAATATTTAACTTAGAGACTGAAATTGTTCTTGCACACGAGGAGATAAGAAGTCTAAATGAGGATATATTCAAGGGGATCGTGAGGTTCAAGAGTGCTGAAGAGCAAGCTGTTTCATTAGAGAGCAAACGTCAATCTTTACAATCAACTACTGATGATCTTGGACAAAAATTTATATTGCAACAAGAAGAACTTAAGTCAGAACGTAATGAGCTTGAGAAACTCAGGATTCAAATGCAAGAAAAATGCTTACAATCAATGAGACATGAAACAGTTTTCGAGTTAATGACACAAGAACACGCACAGTTGCAGGAACAACATAAAGGTCTGCTGCTAGAACTTCAGAATGAAAGGAATGTCATGAAGGATACTAGAAATGCTCTGCAACATGAAATAAATTGTCTGAAGGAGGAAAGAAATGACTTAGACAGGAGATACAGCACCGTCATAGAGCAAATGGAGTCAGTCAAGTTGGAGGTAGAACGTCTTCAGTCTTCTATTAGAGAATCATTTTGTTCTTTCATAGAGGAGAAATCAGTTCTCACGGAAGAGAAGGACAATGCAGCCACCAAGGTTGATAATATGATGCAGATTATGTGGGTGCTAGAGGCATTGAATGCAGAAATTAAAGAGAAGCTATCTTATCTGGAAAAGGAAAAGGAAACATGTCTTCATCAGCTTAAGGAGCTCCAAGATGAAAACACGCTTCTGAAGGAAAGTTGCAACAAGAAAGACAAAGACAGAGAAGTTATGTCTCATACGTTAAAAACTATGGAAAGTGTGCTTGAAAAGAACTGCTTATTGGAAAAGACACTGTTGGACAAAGATGATGATCTCGAAATCGCAAGAAACAAGCTGAAGAGTTTGGAGGAATCCTTCCATTCTCTCATGGAGGAGAAATTAGTTCTTGCTAAAGATAAGGACAATATAGCCATGAAGTTTGATAACATGATGAAAACAGTGCAAACACTGGAGGCATTGAATTCGGAAGTTAAAGAGAAGCGTATTTGTCTTGAAAGGGAGATGGAAACATTGCTTAATCAGCTTGAGGAGCTCCAAACTGAAAACACCCTTTTGAGGGAAAGCTGCAACAAGAAAGATGACGAAAACGCAGTGCTATCACAGAGTCTGCAAACTATGGAAAATTTTCTCGAAAAGAACTCCTTACTGGAAAAGTCACTATCAGAAAAAAGCAACGATTTAGAAATTGTGAGAGAGAAGCTGAAGATTTTAGAAGATTCCTTCCATTCTCTCACAGAGGAGAAATCCCTTCTTGCCAAAGAGAAAGACAATTTAGCTATTAATTTTGATGCCTTGTTGCAGTCTGTGCAGATATTAGAAGCATTGAGTGCGGAGGTTAAAGAAAAGCTTCTTTGTGTGGAAATGGAGAAGGAAACGTTGCTTAATCAGCTTGAGGAGCTCAAAGCTGTAAATACCTTTTTGAAGGAAACTTGCAACAAAAAAGATGAAGAAAATGCAGTTATGTCACAAAGTCTCAAGCTTATGGAAAGCGTTTTTGAAAAGAACTGCTTACTGGAAAAGTCTCTGTCGGAAAAAAACCATGATTGGGAAGCCGTAAGGGAGAAGCTGAAGATTTTGGAAGAATCATTCCATTCTCTCGTTGAAGAGAAATCCATACTTGCCAAAGAGAAAGATAATATAGCTACTAAGTTTGATGACATGACACAGGCCATGCAGATATTGGAGTCACTGAATGCAGAAGTTAAAGAGAAACATCTTTGTCTGGAAAGAGAGAAAGAAACATTGCTTAATCAGCTTAAGGAGCTCCGAGCAAGCTTAGATCTAGAGAGAGAAGAACATACGAGTATTGTGCAGTCTATCAGTGCTAAATCAAAAAATTTGGAAGCTCGGATAAATATACTGCTTGAAGAAAATGAATATATGAACCACAATCTGGAAGAGGAAGAAAATAATGTCCTTAGGGGTCAAATTGAAGCTATTGTGGTTCAATGTGTTCTTCTTGATATCTGCGTAATAAGTAGGGATCTCTCTTTAGAATGCCAAAAGTATCAAGAAATCTCATCACATGCAACGGAAATGGTCTGCAGATTGAAAGAGAGAAGTGTAGAACAACAAATGCAGTTAGAATCCGTACAAGAGAAGCATTCTTTGGTGGTAAATCAAAATATGAAACTTAGATATGGTGTTGAGCAGTTATTAGCCTTAATTAATACAGATCTAGATCGTGTCTACCCTGACAAAATCGGCTCCGAAGTAATCTTTTACGATCTTCAGAATGAAATCGAGTCCTTGAGGGCACTACTTGTGACTGCCCAAAATGAAGTCATGCAGTTGCTCTTGGAGAGGATAATAACTGTTACTTTGCTGGAGCAGTTGGGACTGGAAATATCTGAGCTATTTATGAACAGGAAGGCACTTGAAACAGAGGGTGCTGCACTAAGAGAAAACATGATCGTTTTGCAAAGTGGAAAGCAAAACCTTGAAAAGATTAATGATCTATCCAAACAAAAGATTCTTCTATTGGAATTTAGGGAGCAGGCACTGGAGAATGAAATTGGCATTGCACGGAGGAAATTGCATGAGTCTCGAGAGTCAAACAGATCGCTAGAACATCGAAATCACAAGTTGCATGAAGAGAACAGATCTCTTTCTGAGGACCTCCTTGACTTGAAGAAGCGAAAACATACATTAGAAGAGGACTTCAATGCTGCCATTCATGAGGACTTGTCATTGGGAACTCTTCTCGTGATATATCAGAGTTGTAATGTAGAGAAGGAAAATGAGATAAGAAAACTTAATGCAAGTCTAGATTGCATTCGTTCAGACAATTACACCCTCAAGGAGGAGGGCAGGGTAATGAGTGACAAGTTAAAAGTGTTAGAGATGGAGAATTCAAATTTCAGAGAACTGGTTGAGAAATTGGAGGAGTATAAGCTGTGTTCGGTGTCTTTGGAGAGTGAGGTTGATAAATTCAGGAGTGCATGTGGCCAGTTGAAAGATCAGATCGAGTTTGGACAGAAATTACTGAATGAGAAAGAACTCAAGTTGTCTGATGCAGAACACAAACTGGAAATTATGAAAATGGAGCAAGCAGCAACGAGGAGAGAACTCGAACATGTCATGGAAGAATCTATTGGGCATATGGCTAGAAAAGAAGCAATGGAGAAAGATTTGATGGAATTGACCATTGTCAATACTGGTATTTCCACGAAAATTGATCGCATGACCATAGAGGAGGAGAAACTGAAGCTAGAGTTGGTTAAATTACAAAAGAAAATTGAGGATCTCAGATTCCAGGAGGAGCATCTGAAGACTCGGCTGAAAGAAAACAACGTTGAGATTGAACGATTGCATACTATCTGTGATATGTTGTATTGTGATCTTCAAGTTTCTGACATGCATTGTGCAATACTGGAGCAAAAGGTATATGAATTAATTGGTACCTGCAAGAATCTCAATGAACACTTCCAGGAGCAAGTGAAGGAGATTCTTGATGAAAATGATTCAATGAATGCAGAGATCGATGAACTGAAACAGAAAAATGCCTTACTTGAGGATGAAGCAGAAAAAATGAAACTTAAATTTGTTGAATATTTGTCTGTCATATCATCTTTAGAAGAAAGCATAATATCTCTTGAGGATCACTGTTTTTCTCTGATGAGGATTGAACGAAGCAGCTCAGAGGTACTCTCTTTTGCTTGAATATCTTCTGATTGATTCTATGACCTGTACTCCTTCAAAACCAGAAATGCATGTTACCTATGCACGGACCTGAAGTTTATCAACTTGAACTTGGTTAGACAAAACGAGGTCAACCGAAACAGGTCTTGATTTCATTTTGTGTTGCTTAGAGTATATAGGGGAAGAGACTTCTTTTTTCATGTTAATGTTGAATTTTCTTGTTGCTTCTGAAATCATCAGCAATTTCATGTTTCTGTCATGTCATTTTGTTTGTGTCAAACAGGTCAACCCAAACATGATCTTATTTTATGTTGCGTCTGGAATCATCATCTATTTCATGTTTCTGCCATGTCATTTAGTGTTCGTGTCGAAACAGGTCAACACAAACATGACCTAATTTTTTGTTAATTTGATTGAACATGGCCACATACTTTGAGTATGTGTCTGTGTCGGTTTTTGTGAAATTAAGCACCCTTAATCATTATGTTGAGATTCACTTTCCATGGCCTCAAGCTTATTTGACCCATTCTATTGGTCTATCTTTTAAATAGTTTCCTTAGTAGATGATGCATGGCTGATCTGTTTTTATAGGATTCTTAGGCATGGTTGTGCAACACCGAGCTTACAGTTAACCTGATTCTGTTTACGTTTTCCAGGATGCTGGGTCAAGTTTTTACAATTATGCAAGTGAAGTTGATGAAGAATGCAGGAAAACAGGCAATCATAAAAGAGACGGGCTACGAGAGCTGCATAGATTACTGGCTAATATTCAAACGATTGATATGACTGTTGGGGGCTTTGAGATCATCAAACGAGAATATCAAGAACTTAAGCTGATTAAGGAGGCGTTAGAGAAGCAGCTGAACAATTTGGGGGAGGATATACTCACTAAAGGCAATGAAATGAAGAGTATTCTCCGGATGAAGGAAAATTTAGAACTGGAATCAGATGAACTGCTTAGAAAGATTGACCAGTTCCAGTTCCAGGAAGAATATCTGAAGGATGAACTAAATACAAGTATGGAAGAGATTGAGCTGTTGCAGAGAAGCTTAGAAACTTTATATCATGAGCATGAAAGCTGTGCCATCCGTGAAACCGTGATTGAAAAAAAATGGAAGGAATTGGTTGGAGCATATGAGAGTCTTCAAATGGTGATTAATTATCACAGCAAGAAGTTTCTTGATGAAACTGGATCTCACAGTGCGGAAATTGATGAGTTGAGGAAGAAAATCACAATGCTAGAAGAACTCAAGGAAGAAAGTGTATCCATTGTGTCATCCATAAAAGAAAGCATCTGTTCCCTTGAATACCTCTGTCTGGCAGCCTTCAAGAGTCAGACAGCGGTAATTCCGAAAGCAAGCGTATGTTTCTCTCCTTTAAATTATCTTGGTCTTGAATTCATGCCAAACATCACTATGGTGCTCGTTCGCCCTTGGCTGGTTCCAGCACTGGATAAAGGAGAAGGTTGCTTTAAGAAGCTTCCAACCAGTATAGACATTTGTTGAATATCTTATCAGGGGTTCTGATCTTTATAACACTTATGCATCGGGTACAGTAAGGGCTCTAAATCTTAACATGTTTGAACGAGAATAATGCTAGGAAGGTGACCTCCTAATGAGTCTTGTTGTTGCAACCTCTAGCTTACCAAACCTAGTATAGGAAAAAGGCTTTGGTTAAGGTAAAGGTGCTAATATATTGTCATTGTGCAAGGCATTGTTATTTCGATGCATGCTATCTGCTGTGAGAATATACATATAAATGTACAAGGACAAATATTATGTACACATATAGATATGTATATGCACATTGGCATGCATAACGTAAAGATACCAATTTCAGGAAAATCTGAATAAGAAAATTCACGATTTCCTTCTCTCTCACATGTGTTTGTGTTTGTGTGTATATATATATATATATATATATATATATATATATATATATATATATATATATATATATATATATATATATATATATACACACACACATATTATATATATTGAGAGAGAAAGTCTAGATTTAGGGAATCCATCAAAATAGAGAACCACAAGGAATCCATCACAATGGTTGGATCTTTGAGAAAAATGATTGGGGTGATAAAATAGGAAGTATTTAATACAAATGGTACATTAAATACAACCTTCAAAAAGTATCTACTTTTTTAATTCAAATCTCCATAATTGATTTTGTTGATTGAATGGTGGAGATGATGCATTCCTTATGGTTCTTTATTTTGGTGGGTTCTCCAAATTTAGATTATATATATATAAAAGCAAGTGCACATTGTCTACTGTTTAAGTTTTGATGGTTCTATCTATCCATCAAAGTTTGCAGCCTATCCTTTATGAGGCTGCAAATTGGTAACTTTTTGTATGACATCATGATTTCTGACTCCTGTTCTCGCATTTGACTCGCTTACACTTGCTCCCTCTTGCAGCACTTCGCCAGTTATTGATGAAATGAGAAATAAAAGATGAAAATAAATGTATAGAATGGACTGTGATGTGCGACCAGGACTTTGACAAAACTATGGGTGATTTTGCAGGACGCTCACTCTCATGATGAGAAGAATATCAGAGAAACGGATCCTGGATCCACACTTTCTGGAACAGAGGAAAGGGATGTGGATCTGCAAGAGTTGCTAGTTAAGTTCAAGAACGTGGAGAGACTGGTAATTGAACTAAGCCAGATCTGCCAGTTGCATAAAGACAAAGACGGGAGAGAAAACTTAGAAGCAAGGTCTGACTATTTGGAGAAACAAAAAGTTGGAGTTGAAATACACAAAACCAAATCTGGAGCCACACTTGATTCATATTCTTCCTGTGGCAGTAGAGCTGGTCCATTTGGAAACAACAAACAAAAGTATGCCCAAGCAGATGAGCAGATGCTGGAATTGTGGGAAACAGCCGAAAAGCATTGCAGCCATGAGACTCAGATTCTCACATCAGTGGAACCTTCAGTATCAGATGCTGATGCTGACCTGAAATTTTCTATCCAGAAGGAAAACAAAGATAAAGATCATCAGATTTCGGAATTGCAAATTGAGAGAGAGGTGGCAGTAGATAAGATAGAGGTGTCTTCCGAAACTGAGAAGAACAAAAAGGTCAGGGGCATGCTCGCATCTGAAGCTAATCGTTTGATGGACCTCAAAAACAACGTACAAGGATTAAACAAGAGGTTTGAGAAATTGAGAAAGAACTCGGACCCAAACGGAGTTGAAATTGGCAATGCAAAAGCTGAGCTGGGAAGGACAGAGTCAGTGATCCTGCGGTTGATTGAAGTCAACAACAATAAGCTACGGAAGAGTAGTCATGACAAGTGTGAAAGAGAAATGGGAAAATTGGAAGAATTCAGAGGAAGTAAAGCTGAAGATCTGCCCGATGTTCACAGAGCACAAACAGGAAAGATGAGTAAAAGGTTGGAAAAAATCGATCAATTAGAATTTGAACTGCAAAAGATTGAAATCCTCTTAAGAAGATTGGAGGATGAAAATGTTAAAAAGCAGCATGCAGATGTTGAGAGACGTGCAAGAGTTATCTTAAGGGACTTTCTTTATGGTAGAAGAGAAGTGATCGACAGGAAAAAGAAGGGTCGATTTTGTGGTTGTATCAGACCTTCAGCAAAAGATGATTGAATCAAATCCTCTTCGCATTGATTCTTTCACTAAATATTTTTCAGGTGAGGGATCATCAGGCCGAAAAGAACTTCTGTTTCATCTTCTTACAAGCCTCACCTGTCCCAACGAACTGGTTTTCATCCTTTTCGCTATGTGGTTAAATATATCTATAATGTCTTATAGCTTGGTTTTGTGCTTGCTAGATTGCTTGGTGAATTTGTTTTGTTAAATAATGTATATGATTCTTTTATCTTGTTTCACAGATCTCTCTTGCCTTTTTCCTGTTGTTCCCGGGCAGCAACATCATGTGGTGATCATACATGAACGAGTGTTAAAAAGAGAAAATAAGCAAGCGATATTCCAGTGTCAAATATTCTTTTTGATTCCCAACCGTTTTCTGTCAAGGCATGGCCAATGAACATGTGCATGATGTTTTAGCATTGTAAGCAAGTTTCGATTCCTGGGTTATCCAGCATATCTCACTGTAACTTGCTTTCGTTATGAAAACAAAATCGTAGATTGCGGACATGTTTGTTGTGTTGGCTGACAGAACAACGGGAGTGTTGATTTATTTAGTTGGTGGTAGCTGGAGCGATGTAGTAGGTATTGTGAAGGCATCTTGAATTCAAATATCATCAAAGTTGTCCGTAGCATGCCGGCCTGTTAGAGAAGGACAAAGGCTACATATCAACACACACACACACATATATATCCTTGGATTCTTTTGGGGGCGTTTGGTGCACAGGGAAGGGTTTTGGTTTTCACTGAATTCATTTAGGAGGTGTTTGTTAAATGACATTGGTGGATCTTCTGTTCCCTTTTCTAAGTTTTGTACGCTAAAGCAGTGATTCTGCTCTCGCTTGTGGAGTATGTTCCATCGTCCAGACAGATAAGCTAATGAGCAATATATAGTTGAGCGGAATGCTCCATGTTAGCTCGGGTTTCACATCCAGCTATCAAACTCCTGACTTCCAACTACACAACTTTGCATGATTGTATAAAAGAACCACGGCTTGTTTTGCTGTACAGCTAAAGAAAAACTACTTACATTGGAGTTTTACCTAACGCTGTATCGAACAAGTCTCACACCACCCAGGGTAAGTCCCTCAGCTTACAAATGAGGTATGGAGGAAAAAAAAGGAAAAGAAGAGGTGCAAAGAAAGAGAGGCACACAATCTATGCTAAGGTTGTACCATTTCCTAACCGTATCTTATATAGGCATATCGCATGTTAATGCTGTAATTGGTTTTACCGCTCGTCTCCATCAACATCATTCTGATGGCAGCTGTAGCACGTACGCATCAACCACTCATTTTCCATTTTGCCATGTCAAACCCAATATCCTTCGGCAAACTCACAAACCCAGTAGTACTCTTTGGCTAATCCCAGTTGTTGACTCGAAGCCAATATTAACTACTATAGATCCTAAACAATTAGTTGCACTAATACCATTTAAAGGCAGATAAGGCATACACTTCCACCGATTACACTCAAGATGGTGCAACCAGTAAAGGGCTTGCACAAGCCCAACTTAATAACAAAGGCAAAGCCGCTCCAGAACAGCCAGGGACAGCTCAAGTAGAAAGCCAGTTTGTCCAAAGAGCAAATGACGAGGAAGAAATGAGACCGCCGATTTCCGGACGATTCTCTGAGTTCACTCTTGAAGGAAAAAAGAAATCACGAATAGCAAAAACCGAAAAGGGTCCCCCAACCACTTGATTGACTCCTTGGTAGGATGGGAGTCGAACAAAGCGGTGCGTGAGGAAGGGCAAATAAACAACAGTAGAGTCCGAAATACACAAAATAGAAATACTACATATAAGCAATCTTGTCAAAACTTTGCACCTCAAAAACATATATTTTTAAAATAATCCGGAAAATTGTAAAAGGAAAATAACATGGGAGCTCAAATTTCTCCTCTAGGCTCCAACAACCTCAGTCTCTCCTTCCGCCATGGTCTCATCAGCTGGCCTGTCAACTTTTACACCTACGTCCTCAGAATAGTCACCGTGCACCTAGAAAATGGCCAAGAGAAATTGAGCACACACACATAAATGAAATGAGAGAGAGAGAGATGCCTCCATTAGTTTGCCGAGGTCGAACATGGGAGCCTTTAAAATCATAACTTTCCTAATGAACACATTTTGCAAGGGATAAATGTTTGAGGTTGCCTTCTCAATTTCCTTGCCAATCATTTCAGGGATGAACTTTTGCACCAATTCTTTCATATCGCAGGATGTTGCCTGGTTGACCATGATTTCTCTCATCTTTCGGCGGATCTGACAGGAAAACACAATCAATGATCAAATAAAATGTTAATAAATGCAAACGATGGCTACCCGAGCCCAATGACTCGATAAGTTGGTGCAAATGAGTCAATAAGTTACTCTAGTGCAGATGGTTGATTCCTTCTTGTTTGTGGTCAATCATACTCTATGAACACGAAGGTTTCCTGCAGGTTTCACTCTATTCAAATAGTATTAACCTTGCAAAGTTGGGTCATCAAGATAAGGCCAATGAAACCTTGACTAGGAAAGTTGGTCCCGTTTAGGCATATACTCAAAACGAATTTAGGAGGAATTAATTCAAACACGATTTCATGTAGTTAAAAGAAAAAGACATATATATACTCTCTAACCTGCCTGATTTGACTGGATTGTGCGTAGCATGTCCGCTTGACCTGATTAGGCCTTCTCTTGGTAAAACCAATGCAGAACATTCTCAACATATAGTTGTCCGTGGTCTTACATCAACATGTGCTTCAATCAAGGTCTGCCACTTGCGAACCAAAGATCTCAACTTGTCCATGGTAAAATTCATGCCCTGGAAGACAAATATGCCTATAAAGCCAGTCTGATTTTGCATCACAAGTGTATAATGGAAAAAATCCACAGAAAGCCTCATTACCCAGAAGTTAGTAAGAACATTCCTCCCTTGCACATCCTCAGCCCTCAGGCGGATCTTCCAGTACGACTGATCCTCATCAGCTTGAAGGTCAGCCAAGGTAATCTCGAAAACACGGTGCTTTAGACCATCTGAAGCGATCTGCATTATGAGAATACAGCAATTAATTAAATACTAAAAACTTAGGAAATGGAACACATACCAGTTGTCATGAAAGATGTAAAAGAACCAACACATGCATCATAAAAGATAACCATAAGACCAGTAAATTGCAATAAGACTGGAAACAGAATTCAGTCCAGAAAATTCTACCCAAGTCCGGTTTGCTCAAGTTATCTTGTAAACTTTGTAACATATGCAATTGCAAGCTGGCAAATAGTGACTTCATAAGGAAATGAATACAGCCTTAAACAATTAACACCAATCACAAGGAAATGCTACATAGAGATCCCAGCTTCAGTAATAAGCAAGAAACGTGCAAACTGATTGGCTCTACTAGTTTTCCACTTTTCAGAAGCTGTGATACACGGGTACACTTTAAGGGCTGCATACCTGTATCCGATATGTACCGGGTACGGGTAAGCATATTGGTATGTTGGGTATATAACAATATGTCAAAATATGTACTAGTACACATACACATGTACCGGTACACGTACCTCTATTGGGTACGTAAAATACCCATATCAAGTACGCATTGAATCAGGTTGATGCATATGAATATGAGTTGATCCAATCCAAATAGCGAAATTTAAGGGATTAAGAACCCACAACCCTAGTCTCCAACATTGGCCAACATTGGTAAGCAATGTTGTAAAAATCGTATTATATCGAATGATACAATATGATTTTATCATATATCGTATGAGAATACGGTAAGATATTGGTGCACGTATCGCAAAAAAGTGATTTATCGTGTCGTATCGAACAATATGAGATAATATTGTATCGTATCGTATGATACAATCCGTATTGTACGAGTCGATGCTGATTTTTTGTGTATAAATTCCGAGAATCCGAAGTTGCGAAAATCACTTCTTTTTCTTTCCAAACCCTTTTTCATGCGATTTCTATGCTCGCATATCCTTTTCCCATACTTATTCTTGTTGATTTCATTGTTTATTCACAAAATTCTCACCCAATCCAACTCCCATCTCTAGGGCTTTTATCAAATATGTGACATACCACTTTCCTTGGTATTCTACCCAATTCTTCACTTGAAAAATTTAGAAGTTTTACATATTTTATGATTCTTGACCTTTAAAAAACTTTTTTCTTCTTGTTGATTGTCCACTCTCGTCTTAATGGCTTATGATCGAGTCGATCCGGTGTGAAAATAATGCACCTAGATATATAAAGGCAATAGGCGTGTGAACAAGTGCATGTTTTGCAATGCAGTAAAGCATGTTGGTATTTCTCGTATATAACACCACCTTAGAGGAACCAAAAATGATGCTAGTACTTTTTCTCGGATTTTTGAAGCAATGAAGTACAGGATTAAGCAGGTATTAGAGGCTTCGAAGGAGATGAAAAGATTAAGAGTGAGAGAGAGGGCATAAATAGGTGGTTGAGATATGTCTCAATTATTTGAAGATATTTGTCAAGGGATGTATGGTGATGAATTTCATAGTGCAATTGAGATGAAAGAAGAGACAATTGTAGAGTGGAGGAGAAGGCGAGAAAAGGGAAAGAGTGTAGGTTCTGGTAATAGTAGCAGAGGAGTTGGCTCTTGTACTAGAGGAGAACCCCACGTACGACTCCTTAAGCTCAGCCAAGTATTAGATCATTTATGACTTCAAAGGAGGTAATTGAGAAAGTAGATTTGAAGTGTGTAGAAATTTTTTATGAAAATTGCCTCCCATGCAGAATTTCTTTATGAAAATTACCTCCCTTTTAATGTTGCAAACTCATTTTCATTTCTATGATGGATGCTATTGTCAGTGTGGGATCGGGTTATACAATCCATGTTTATCATGCTTTGAGGGGTACATTACTGCAAAAATGGGTTGATATTGTTAATGCATGGAGTTTTGAATTTAGAGAGTTGTGAAAGGACACGGGATGTTCTATAATGATTGATGTTTGGACATATGGTCAGCGTAGGTATTTGGTGAACTTCTTGGTATATTATCCTAAGGAGACATTGTTTTTGAAATCATATGACTTGTCTCATATTGATAAAACTACAAATAATTTGCTTCCTATTTTACAGGAAGTTATTGAGGAGTTAGGTGTTTCAAATGTTGTTAAATTCATTACTGATAATGCTGCAAATTTTAGAGCAGTTGGTAAGATGCTTGAGGCAAACCATCCATCCTTAGTATGGACTCCATGTGTTGCACATTGCATAGATTTAATGATTGAAGATTTGAGTGCAATGGATGAAATAAGACGGACTATAGATGTATGCAGAAATGTCACAAAGTTTATTTATAATTATTCTTCTGTATTGCATTTGATGTGAATCCATAAAAGTAAAAGGGAATTGATTATGCCTTTATTTACAAGATTTGCTACGAATGTCATTATTGTGTAAAGTCTTGTTATACAAAAAAATACATTGAAAAAATTGTTTTCATATGATAAATGGGGCTCTATTAGTTGGTCCAGAAAGATAGAGGGGATTGTTGTGATAGATGTTGCTTTCAATGCAATTTTTTTGAAAAATTGCAACAAATTTTTGAGGATAACTGTACTATTAGTTAAGGTAAAATGAGGATGGTGGACAATGAAAATAGTCATGCTATGTCTTATATATATATATATATATATATATATATATATATATATATATATATATATATATATATATATATATATATATATGATACAATGGATAAGGCCAAATTGAAAATACAAGCAAACCTTTACGGCAAGTGATCACTTCTGAAAAAAGTTTGGAAGATAATTGATGCACAATGAACCTGCCAAATGCATCATGATTTGCATTTGCTGCATATTTTCTTAACCCTCCTATTCAATTTTCTTCCAATTTTGTAGAGGACGAAGAAGTAAAAAAAGGTATATTAAATGCAATTGACCTTGCACATGATTCATCTACTCGTTGCAATATCCATTTACAGTGAAGCCTCCCAAATGAGACCATATATTATATATTTTTTATTGATATTCATTGAAGTTATCAATTGATTGACTTTGAATGTTTCTTATTAACTATTATTGTGTTTTATTTCAGATGAACGATGAACTTGCTTTGGTGTAAATGCACCAAAAGGTTTGCTCAACATATATTGAGTCAAACATGTAGTTTGAATGAATGCAAGAGAAATTAGAGCTTTTTCGAACGCATTCACAGAAAAAAGACAAACAGAATGGAGGGTGCTCGATTGCGTGATTTGGCATACATTGCATATAATATGAAGTTAAGGCAAAAGTAACAATTTTAAAAATATGTCTTGTTGCTTCTTAGTTTTTTTTTATTAATAATGAATGATTGTTGACTATATTGTATTTGATATTCTGGATAATTTGGATATTTTTTTTTACGGACAAAAAGATGCAAGAAGGGCAAGAAAGGTGCCATATGACCTGCTGAGCTACGAAAATGTTAATATTCTTAATGATTGGGTCAAAGAGGAAGAACCTCCATCAATTTAGAGGATGAAAACTAGAGTGCACTCCAAGCCGAAGTAGAACTTGGAGTTGGAGATGATGATGAAGGTGTTGGATGGGCGGATTGCTCACCCTCAGAGTGTTCTCTTCTCACAATACAACAACAACAACAACTAAGCCTTTTCCCATACTAGACGGGGTCGGCTACATGGATTCTTTGTTTCCACAGATCCCTATCGTGTGCCATGTTAGCAGCTCACAATAAGCTAGATCATTCTTTATTGTTTCGTTCGAACACTTTTGTGGTCGTCCTCTACCTCTTTTAATACTTTCCAAATTTAGTTTTTCTAACCTTCTTACTGGTTCTTTTGATCTTCTTTCTATATGTCCAAACCATCTTAAACGATGTTCTCTCATTTTATCCTCTATTGGTGCCACTCCTAATTTGTTTCTAATAACCTCATTATGTATACGGTCTTTTCTTGTATGACCACTCATCCATCTCAACATCTTCATATCTGTCACAGACATCTTTTGTACATGATGATTAACTACCCAACACTTAGAACTATAAAACATGGCAGGCCTAATTGTTGCTCTATAATATTTACCTTTTAATTTTAATGGTATCTTCTTATCACAAAGAATACCTGATGCTCCTCTCCATTTTAACCAACCGGCATTAATTCTATGTGTAACATCTCCATCAATTCTTCCATCACTCTGAAAAATTGACCCTAGGTATTTAAAACTTTCCTTTTGGGGAATGCAATGTGTGCCAATTTTAATTTCTATGTCCTTTGAAGTAACCAAATGATCAAACTTACATTCCATATATTCTGTCTTTATTCTACTAAGTCGGAGGCCTTTGCTTTCTAATGTTTCTCTCCATAGTTCCAATTTTCTATTAACTTTTTCCTTAGACTCCTCCACTAATACAATGTCATCTGCAAATAACATACACCAAGGTACTTATCTTGAATATGTTTTGTTAACTCATCCATCACCATTATAAATAAGTATGGACTTAAAGTTGATCCTTGATGTAACCCAATATTAACTTCAAAGAAGTATGTCATTCCTTCATGAGTCCTCACATATGTTTTTGCGCCATCATACATGCCTCTTATAAGGTTAATATATGTCAATGGGATACCTCTTTTTTCCAAAGTTCTCTTCTCACAATCTCTCTTAATATTCTTATAAAGTCAGTCATTTATTATGAATTATCTATTTCAAACTATGTCTCACAGGTGCGGGTGCGGATGCGGACACGGGTGTGGGATACGGCAAATTTCAAAAATTTTGGGTACGGCAACACGGCTAGGGTATATAATATTATATATAATATTCAAGCTAGAATAAGTGAGACATCAATTAACATAAGTATACAACAAATAGCAAGTACACAACTTTATATTAAAGCAAAACACAAACGGTAAACAACTACTAATTTCATCATAATAGACAAATCAATCTTCATAGATCCGGACCCATTTATCCAAAAAGACCCGAACTTCAAAATCGATACAAGATTTGGAAGCGTGAAATATCCACATAAAAAGAAGTGAAGAAGGTCCGCGTTGAGATATTTTTCTATGTTCATCGGCGGAGTTTCACGAGAGATTATGGAAGACAAGCTGAAGGAGCATTTTAGAAACTATGGTGAGGTTCAGGTGGTCATCATGGGAGATAAGGTCATGAGTCGATTAAGAGGCTTCGGTTTCATCGTCTTCGCGGATCACTCCCTCTTTGATCGAGTTCTCCAGGATAAATACACCATAGACGGCAGAACCGTGAGTTACAAAAAAAAATTGCATTTTTTTTGCCATGCCTCACCGGCATGGTGTCATTGTCGCACCCGTGTCGAGGTAGCCACTCCACCTTTTAGAAGTGTCCGTGTGACATAGATTTCAAATCAATCTTTTGAATTCGATTTTGTTTAATGTTGATTGTGATATATATGTTTTGTTCATTCAATTTTAATTATTGTATTTTTTAGATTTATTAATATTTAAAAAAAAATAATCAAGAAATTAAAAAATTTGCACCATGTCAATGCCTAGTGCGATAATATGCTTTTTATAACATTGCTGGTAAGTGCACTCTCTCTCTCTCTCTCTCTCTCTCTCTCTCTCTCTCTCTCTCTCTCTCTCTCTCTCTCTCTCTCTTAGAGTCTCACATGGTAGGTAATGGACGAGTATAGTGGGATCGTCGACACCCTGGCAGGTAACGGATGGTAGCGAGATCATCGGTGAACCCAAGAGGTTAAGTGTCTTTTTTTTTTCAGTAGACGTGCTGTTTTGAGTCTTGGAAACAACAACCTATGACTATGAATGAGTTTTTTTTCGATTTTTGAAGTGAGGAACAAGATTGTGAGTAACCATCTTGCTCTTTGAAGCTTGGAAACTCATAGGCTTTTTTGGATTTCTCAACTCATAGGTTTTTTTCCAACCATAACTTAGAAATTCTTTTTAACTCTTAGATGAACAAGATTTTGATTCAACATTGATCCAAAACAACAACTAAGCCTTTTCCCATGGCCTTAAAATTCCAACCATTAGCAAACTCATCTATATTTACAAATTACAAGTTTACTACACTTTCCTGCTTCAAAAACCAGAAACAAGTATTATAAGATGCTGGTGCCAGTGCCACACCAGAGAGAGGGAGGCAAAAACCAATCTCACCTGCAAATGGCATTCCGTTTTTGTGAAACTCAATGTATTTATAAAACTATTATTTACCGTATTTGTTTTAACTTTTAAGTTTTTAACTATTACTCTCTTGTTTGTGAAACTGAATGTGTTTAATTGTTTAACTGGGGCTCCATAGTTTGTTTTATTTGTTAATGGTGCCTCGTCTGAGTTAGCATAGAGCTATGAGTCCCCGTCAAAGCTTTGCTTGTGTCTGTTAGCACTTAACTCACAATAAGTAGATCATTCTTTATTGTTTTCTTCCAATACTTTTGTGGTTGTCCTCTACCTCTTTTAATACTTTTAAAATCTAGTTTTTCATACCTTCTTACAGGTGCTTTTGATCTTCTTTCTATATATTCAAAGCATCTTAAACGATATTCTCTCATTTTATCCTCTATTGGTGTCACTCTTAATTTGCTTATGATAACCTCATTATGTATACAGTCTTTCCTTGTACGACCACTCATCCATCTCAAAATCTTCATTTCTGTCACAGACATCTTTTGTACATGTTGATGATTAACTGCCCAACACTCATAACCATAAAACATGGCATGTCTAATTGCTGCTCTATAATATTTACCTTTTAACTTTAATGATATCTTCTTCTCACAAAGAATACCTCATGCTCCTCTTCATTTTAACCAACAACAACAACAATAACTAAGCTTTTTCATACTAGACAGGCATGGATTCTTTGTTTCCACATAGCCCTATAATGTGCCATGTTAGCATTTAACTCACAATAAGCTAGATCATTCTTTATTGTTTCTTTCCAACACTTTTGTGGTCATCCTCTACCTCTTTCAATACTTTCAAAATCTATTTTTCATACATTCTTATGCGTTCTTTTGATCTTCTTTCTATATATCCAAACCACCTTAAATGATATTATCTTATTTTATCCTCTATTGGTGCCACACATAATTTATTTCTAATAACCTCATTATGTATACGATCTTTTCTTGTATGACCACTCATCCATATCAACATCTTTATTTGTGTCATAGACATCTTTTGTACATGTTATGATTAACTGCTCAACACTCATAACCATAAAACATGGTAGGTCTAATTGATGCTCTATAATATTTACCTTTTAACTTTAATGGTATCTTCTTATCACAAAGAATACTTGATGCTCCTCTCCATTTTAACCAACCAGCATTAATTCTATGCGTAACATCTCCATCAATTCTTCTATCACTCTAAAAAATTGACCCTAGGTATTTAAAACTTTCCTTTGGAATGCAATCTGTGCCAATTTTAATTTCTATGTCCTCTGAAGTAACCAAATGATCAAACTTACATTCCATATATTCTGCCTTTATTCTACTTGTTGGAGGTTCTCAGTGTGGATGGCACTTATTCTGCGTTTATGCTTGAGTCTAGTATTTCTGTCTTTCTTATATCATTTAAGTACGTTAAAGGTAACTTTAAATAAGCCTCATTAATGACAATTAGGCAAATTAATCTTTTTATATGCTGATATTTAAAGGGTGAAAACCCTATCAGCTGTAATCTTTAAAAGTGAGAAAATAAGAAAGTGCAGAAGGTGGCGGCAACACTCTGACTACCGACACCACCAGAGTCATCTTATTGTATATGTTGATTCGGTAATTTCAATTTCTATCATCTTATTTTATGCACATGATATCAGAGCTATATTAAAAGGAACAATTGTGATTGGTGAAGACGTTCACTCATCTGTGTTGATACTATGTTGATAGACAATCGACATCAACGATTGAACTTGTGTTGAAGTTTTTGTGGTGATTCTGTGTTGATCTGCATAACTTCATCAACGTCTGATCTGGGCATCATTCTACATCCTGCTAAGTATCGATATTGTTCTGATTCAATCTAGACATCTTCCTGTATCGTTGATGATAGACAATAGATATCGTTGATATCAAATATTGTTGTTGGTAATAGAAATTGTTGAAATAGAAACTATTGAATAGTAATTGCATATCTTTCTGCAGATTGATATTTGGTAATTCTTAATATTGTTGGTAATAGAAACTGTTGGAATCCTGTGATAGATATTGTTGTGAAAGACAATTTGTATATCGATATTTGGCAGTCCTTGATATTGTTGGCAATAGAAACTGTCCTTGACATTGTTAGCAATAGAAACTGTTGGCTATGATTTCCTCCTGATATCTGTTCAAACATATTCAATATACTCGACGAATTCCTATTGATTTCTGTTCACAACATCTTTAACACGTTCAACCTATGGAAAGAAGGATGAAAGAGGAACTGCAATCAACCACATATGGTAATGATGAGAAAATGAAACCATTTCAAATTACAAATATTCGGTTAGAAAGAAAAAATTATAGAGAATGGGCAAGATCGATTGAACTTGTCCTACGCTCTCAAGAAAAACTATCTATTATCAAACAAAATTAGTCAAAACCATATGAAGATAGTGCAGAGCTTGAGAAATGGTTTAAGGATGATGCCTTGGAAAGTTTGTGACTTCTTCGATAGAGTTCCCGTGGAATGAACAAAGATATATTGTAGAAAACAAGTGCAACCACTGTATAAAAGAGACAACACCAGATGGTGAAATTCGAAAAGTATTTGATCTATTATGGGAAATCTCATATGAATATGAATAAATTAAGTTGAATATTCTAAGTAAGGAAGAATTGTCATCTCTAGGAACAATTTATTATCTTTTATGAAGAGAAGAAGATCAAAAAAATTTAGAGAAAGGAGAAAATGTACAAGCCGAAAAATCTGTATTTATTGGTAGAGGTCAAATGAATTATCAGAGATAAGAGATTCGGTTAGAGGCCGAGAAAGAGAAAGATTTCATAATTATGAAGATAAGAACAAGCTATAATGTATCCATTGTGGGAAGAGAAAACACACACGGGAACATTGCTGAGAAATTATTAGAAAACCTATAGAGTATAAAGACTATGGCAGTCATATGGCATAAAAAGGAACTGAATTAAATCCTATTAATGAAATGGTAGAGTTGAAGAAACTTAGAGAAATAGAAACACAATTGCGTGATAAGCCTTCAACGTCTTCTTCAAAGACTGAATTAAGTCCTCCTACTTCTTAGAGTATCAATGGTAACTTCTCTTTTAAAAATTCTACATGTTCAAATTATTGAGTAATTGACTCAGGGGCTACCGATCATATGATAGGAGATAAGTCTAACTTCATAAAATATAAAGTTACTCCAACACCTCAGTACGTAAAAGTGGCAAACGATTCCTTAATTTCAATGGAAGGAAAATGAGTAATTCAGGAGAAAAATCTTAAACTTAATTCTGTGATATATATTCCTAAATTTCCTGTGAATATACTTTCAGTAAGTTCTTTGGTTAGAGATATGAATTGTTCAGTCATGTTTCCTCCATCTGGTTGTGTTTTTAAGGATCTAAGGACGGAAAAAACCTTTAGACGTGGTGAACTAAGGAATGGGCTATACATAATTTCTGGACCGCATACCTTAATACAGAGAAGAGCATTATCTACCACAACTGCATAAGAAGAAATAAGACTTTGGCATAGTCGGTTAGGTCATTTACCTGTGTCTAAAATTAGAGAGTTTGTTCATTTTGTAATCCCAAGAGATTTGGCTATTCATATGTCATAGAGCCTCTTTTCCTAATAGTGATTCTAAGTCGTCTATTCCATTTGAATTAATTCATTCTGATGTATCGGGTCCTTGTGTGATACCTTCCTTGGAAAATTTCAAATATTTTGTTACTTTCATTGATAATTATTCTAGACTTACCTTTGTTTATCTCATGAAATCTAAATCAGAAGTCTCATATCGAGTATACTATTAAGACCCTTAGATCTGATAATGGCGATGAATTTTGTAATTCTCAGTTGGAGTCTTACCTTAAAATTCATGGTATTCTTCATCAGATATCCTGTGTCTACACTCCACATCAAAATGGAGTTATTGAACAAAAAAACCGACACATTTTGGAAATTGCCTCAACCTTGCTTCTTGAACATTATGTTCCTAAATATTTCTGTATTTCTGGCCTGAAGTTGTACTTATAGCAGTATATCTCATGAATAGACTTCATTCTATTATCCTTGATGAAAAATCTCCATTTAACTTGATTAAACCTGAAACTAATCCTTTTCATCTTATTCTCAGAGTGTTTGGATGTGTTTGTTATGTTCATGTATATAATCAATTTCGAGATAAACTGGATACAACGGCAATTAAATGTCTTTATTGGATATTCCTATGAAAAAAAAGGATATGTTTGTTACGACCCTAACTCTATCTCCATGGATGTAACGTTCTTTGAAACCTCTTCATTTTTCCAAAAATCTTCTGACTTGTCAAAGTCTACTGTTCAAGAGCCTGTCATTCCATTAAACATTATGAATGATGTAACAAATGAAGATTATTCTCTTGCAGAGGATAATCACCATCAAGAAGGAAAGGAGATGCAAGTATACAAAAGAGGAGGAGAAATATAATCATGCCCAATCCAATGGACACCACGAGCCAAGAGAGAGAACCTTCCTAAGATTCAATTGAAAATATGAAAGAAGCAAGTAGTGATGATTTGGATGTTCCAATAGCCATTCGAAAAGGAAAAAGATTGTGTAGTAAGTACCCAATTTCACGATTTATCTCATATGATCAGTTATCATCCAGCTAACAGAATTTTGTATTAAAACTGAATTATACCAAGTTCCTAAAAATTTTCTTGAAGCATCACAGCATGAACATTGGGTCGAAACCATGAAATCTGAACTTCAGGGACTTCAAAAGAATCAGACATGGGAGGTTAGTGATCTACCACCAGACAAAAAAACAGTTGGTTGTAAGTGGTTGTAAGTGGGTGTATACTGTAAAATTCAGAGCGAGATGGATCCATAAAGAGGTATAAGATGCGCGATTAGTTGCCCAGGTATACCCGAACTTATGGAATTGATTCTACCGGGAGACTTTTGCACCAGTTTGCAAAGAATGAACACAGGTCGGGTATTATTGGCATTGACGGAGCGTGAGTATAGTTGGGATTTACCAAACGGTTTGATGTCAAGAATGGCTCTTAACATGGAGATCCTAAGAAGAAGTCTACATGGAGGTCCCTTCCGGATATGGGAGGAATTTGCACTGTGTGTGGGCGAAAAATGCCTTATATGGCTGGCTTGATCCACCTGACGTGGTTTGGAAGGGACTGCTAAAATTTTGTTGGCTATGGGGTACAAACAAAGCCAAAGGGATCACCTGCTTGTTTGTTAAACACTCTCCTTGAGAAGTCACGACTCTCTTGGTATATGTTGATGACATTATTGTGACAAGAGATATTTTGAGGAAATCAAAAGGCTAAAGCAAGATCTTCATCGGCTATTATTCATGCTCCTATGGATGTTAATCATATGCTGTAATTGGAGGATGGAGATAATAAAGTGGATGTAACCAAATATCAATAACTAAACAACAACAACAACTAAGCCTAGTTGAAAAATTAATATATATAACTATTACACGCCCATACATAGCATATACAGTGAGCATTGTAAGTTATTCATGCAATCACCTTCTAAGTACCATATGGATGCAATTTTCAATATACTAAGATACTTGAAAGCAACTCCTAGACATGGAATAATGTACAAGGCTAATGGTCACATAAAAATTAAAGTCTATACAGATGTTGATTGGGCAGGCTCTATAGAAGATATAAAATCAACTATGGGATATATAACACTTGTTGAAGGTAACATAGTATTATGAAAAAGTAGAAGCAATTTGTTGTGGCAATGTCTATAACGGAAGCAGAATATAGAGCAATTTCATCAGGAATATGTGAAGGGAAACGGCTACGCTCTCTACTGATGGAAATCGATTTATTTTCAGATAATTCTATTCTTATATTTTGTGACAATAAAATAACAATACAAATAGCCTCTAATCTGATATATCATAAGAGAACAAAATACATTGAAATTGATTGCCACTTTATACGGGACTGCATACAGACTAAAGAATTTCAGCTTAAACATATGAAGTTAGATAATCAATGTGCAGACATGTTAACTAAGGCTCTTAACAAAAATTTGTTGCTCAAGTTACGTAGCAAGTTGGGTGTAACATCTATCTTTCACCCAACTTGAGGGGGAGTGTTGGAGCTTCTAAGAGTGGATGATACTTATTCGGCGTTTATGCTTCAGTTTAATATTTCTATCTTTCTTACATCATTTAAGTACATTTTTAAAGGTAGCTTTAAATAAGCCTCATTAGTGGCAATTAAGTAAATTAATCTTTTTGTATGCTGATATTTAAAAGGTGAAAACCCTATCAGTTGTAATCTTTAGAGGTGAGAAAATAAGAAAGTGCAGAAGGTGGCGGCAACACTCTGACTGCCGATAGCACCATAGCCATCTTATTGTATATGTTAATTCTGTAATTTCAGTTTCTATCATCTTATTTTATGCACACTACTAAGTCGGAAGCCTTTACTTTCTAATGTTTCTCTTCATAATTTCAATTTTCTACTAACTTTTTCCTTAGACTCCTCCACTAACACTAACACAATCTCATCTGTAAATAACATACACCAAGGTACTTCATCTTGAATATGTTTTGTTAACTCATCAATCACCATTATAAATAAGTATGGACTTAAAGTTGATCCTTGATATAACCCAATATTAACTTCAAAGAAGTTTGTCATTCCTTCATGAATCCTCACACATGTTTTTGCACCATCGTACATGTCTCTTATAAGGTTTATGTATGTCAATGAGATACCTCTTTTTTTCAAAGTTCTCTAAATAACATCTCTTGATACCCTATCGTAAGCTTTTTCTATATCAATAAATATCATATGTAGGTCTTTCTCTTTTGCTCTAAGTGTTCCATAAGACATCTCAAAAGGTGAATCGCTTCAACAGTAGATCTGCCTGACATGAATCCAAATTAGTTCTCTGTTGTACTCGATAATTGTCTTAACCTACATTCGATAATTCTTTTCCATAATTTCATAGTATGACTCATTAACTTGATACCCCGATAATTCACACAATTCTGAATGTCTCCCTTGTCTTATATATGGGTATAAGTATACTCGCTCTCCATTCCTCGGGCATCTTTTGGTTTCTCCATATTTCATTAAATAGTCTTGTGAGTCAAGTGATTCCTGTCTCTCATAGGATTTTCCAAATTTCTATAAGAATATTGTCTTGTCCTACCAATTTATCACCCTTCATATGTTTAAGAGCCCCTTTGACTTCATTCTTTCGAATACGTCAATAGAAATTGTGGTTTATATACTTTTCTGATTTCGCTAACTCTCATAATCTTATACTAACATCTTAATTTTCATTAAAATGCTTATAAAAATATTTTTTTCATCTATTTTTTATATCATCATTTGCCACTAAATTTTCTCATCATCGTTTTTTATGTATCTAACAAAATTAAGATCCTTAGTTTTCTTATCTTTAGCCCTAGTTATCTTAAAAATACCTCTTGCACCCTCTTTTGAGTTGAGTTTTATATAAATCCTCCCAAATTTTAGCTTTTGCTTCACTTACGACCTTTTTTACTTCTTTCTTTGCTTTCTTATAAGCCTCTAAAGTTTCAATAGTCTTCTTAGCATAATGTAATTTGTAATATGTCTTTTTTGTCTTTATTTTATTTTGCGATACTTCACTCTACCACCAAGTTTCTTTTTGTGCCGGTACATCTCCCTTAGATTCACCTAACACATTTTTTGCCACTTTCCTAATATGTAAAGCCATATTGTTCCACAAAATCTTTTGAAACACTTGAGAATCTTTTGAATAAACCACAAAATCAATAACAAGGATGAGAAAAAGATTTGTGAGCAAGAAAATAACGTGAAAAAGGGTTTGAAAAGAAGGAAAAATGATTTCCACAACTTTGAATTCTCAGAATTTATACCCAAAAAATAAGTATCGACTCGTACGATACAACCCTATATCGTACGATACGACACGATAAATCGTTTATTACAATACGTGTACATGTATTGTATCATATACCATACAATACATGATAAAATTATATTATACCGTATGATACGATTTTTAAACATTGAACTTAATAGTTCCACCTCAATTTCCGGTTCCATAGAGCATCCATCATAGAAAATTTGAGAACCGATTGGCTAACTCCAAAACACCATCAAAACGAGGATGTCTATTTCCTAGAAAATGAATCTTTGGGTACACCCGATGTCATCCACATTGAGTAAAGAAGAGTTAGTAATTCTAATTTTAATAGAGAAGAGATAAGCTTATCATCCTTATCAATCGCATGCCACCAATTAATTGAAGTTTTATTGTCCAGTAGAATCGTCATAAATAGTAAATATTCAAGTTTTCTCCTAATAGCTAGGAAGGAGTTATCATCATTACTTAGTATGCGACATCATCAGGAAGAGATGGACACAAAATCCACAGAATTTTTACCTTATAGCTTATGATATAGGTTATCAATAGCGCGCTATAGCAAACCGCTATAGCACTGGTAGCGAACATATCTATTTGGGTCAGGTCAATCCAATATCCATTAGATCGACCTAAACCCATTGAAAAATACATAAAACCAACACTCGTGCTCGCCGCTCTCTCCCGCCTCTCACGTCTGGTGCCTCTCGCCTCTCTTCCGCCTCTTCCAAGAGCCCTTGCTCTATTCTCTCTCTTCCTTTCTTTCTCTCTTTCCCCTTCCTCACCCGCATGAAAGCTCTCTCTCTTCTCCCTCTTTTTCTGTCTTCCTCAACTGCAAGGAACTCTCTCTCTCTCTCTCTCTCTCTCTCTCTCTCTCTCTCTCTCTCTCCTTTGGATGATTTCCCCAACCTAAGACGTCAATAGCAGTTACCGCTGCATATATATGGGCAACCCTTATACTGCTAACCATCACACACACATATAAGCACCGTCAACCTATCAGCTAACTTAAGTCATTGTGGAACCAACTTCTACAAACTAACCAAATGACCCAGAGTTCCTAAATAATGCAATTGAAACATGTGCTTTCATTGAGTAAGGCGATAAACGCTGATACCGGTACTCTTGGAATTGAAGTCCTTTATTTTCAAGATATCCAATTTTTATGTCACTTATATTAATTGTCTCTATGTTGCCTGAAAGTACTCAATTCTCACTTCGGTTGTATCGTCCTTATGTCTCCGCGTTTTCTTAGAAGTTAGAAGTAGAATTTGTTTATTTAGTTTGATTTATATTTATGAAAGAAGTGGTTGTATTTTTTGATATTTCTTAGAAATTAGAGAACCCATTATATATATATATATATAAAATTTTTTTTAATCATAAATAAAAATAAATAAAAGTGTACCGCTAAATCGATTGAATCCACACTATATCCCTGCTACCGATATATCAAGGTCGATCACTAACAACCCGCTAAATGTTATTGATAACATAACTTATAACTCCTTCCAACAAGGTCCGGGATCCCATTCCCCATACCCAATGGCCAAATTTACCTATCCTATAGACTAGATAAAAATGAGTAAACGGGATAACTGGAGCTCCTCAGAACTGCAAGTATTTCCATAAATGAAACTTATAATGAACAAAAACTACTCGGGTCACGAGGCTGCACTCACCAAAAAAACTCGTATAAATCTAGTTATGATAGGGTTACGCCACTTCTGATACTCAAACTCATGCCACTAACACAATCGGTAATCAAAGGAAAAGTGATGCCAATTGGGAGGAGAGTCCACTTGAACCCAGAATCCAGCAACTAGAATGCAAGACTACTCATGAGATAAAGGAACAATTCAACACCACACCTATACCTAACCTCACCGAAAATAGAAAGTAGATCACAAGAACACAATAACTGACAAATCACCGAAGCCCAATCAGGCATAACTAGGTGGATTGAGTAACAATACATACATGAACTGAAGAATGCAGTAATACAAATCGGGCATTCAGCACCTAACGAATCACATAGTATGCAAAATAGGGAAGGGAACCAACCTTAGTCCCTGGGTACGGGTGACTAGAGTTTTGCCCACCGTACGGACATTGAAGATCGAGGGCGCCTTCACGTCATACCAATCCTTCTTGGAGAAGGGGTCGACTCTGCAGATAGAAGCAACGGGGGGAGTAAGCGATTGGCCAAAACGAGAAAATTCAAACAAATTAATATAGTTTACGGTTTTCGGTTCGACTCACCACTTCTTCTTCCCTCCCTTCTTTCCCTTTGAGATCCACTTGTTCTTCCTGTAAATGCAGAAAAGAAATTGTTAGAGAGAAAGACACAGAGAAAGAGAGAGAGACCCGACGGCCATTGCTGAGACGCCGCGTGAAGCGGAAGGACGCAAAGGTCCAACAAAATGAGAGGATTTCAGATGGAAACTCTAACGCGCCAGTTTATATGCGGCGGGCAAGGGGAAAATGTTACTATACTGTCCTTATAACTTATTTAAATTGTTGAAGCCACTAATATTTGCACAAAAAGGAAGCGGTTTGCAACTATCATGGTCCAAAAACACAACAACAACAATTAAGCCTTTTCCCATACTAAACGGGGTCGGGATTGCGCGTACCGGGATTCCACATACCTCTATCATGTATCAGGCTAGCAGTTAACCTAATATAAACTATATCATTCTTTATAATTTCTTTCCAACACTTTTGAGGTCATCCTCTTCCTCTTGTAACATTTTCACAATCTAATTTTTCATATCTTTTTATGAGAGCATCATTTGGTCATCTTTCTACATGTTCAAACCATCTTAAATGATTTTTTATCATTTTATCCTCTATTGGTGCTACTTCTAATTGGTTTCTAATAACCTCATTATGTATATGGTCATTCTTTGTGTAACCACTCATCCATCTCAATATCTTCATTTCTGCTACAAACATCTTTTGCTACAAACATCTTTTGTACATGTTGATGATTAACCGCTAGGTATAATTGTTTCTCTATATTATTTACTTTTTTATTTTAATAGTATTTTCTTATCACACACAATATATGATCCCCTCTCTATTTTAACCAATCGGTATCAATTATATGTGTAACATCTCCATCAATTTTTTTATCACTTTGAAAAATTGATCCTAGGTATTTAAAACTTTCCTTACGAAGGATGCATTGTATGCCAATGTTAATTTTTTATCATCTGAATTACCAAAATGATCAAACTTACATTCCATATATTCTGTCTTTATTCTACTAAGTCAAAAGTCTTTACTTTTTATTGTTTCTCTCCATAGTTCCAATTTCCTTTTAACTTTTTCCTTAGACTCATCCACTAAAACAATATCATCTGTAAATAACATACACCAAGGTACTTCATCTTAAATATGTTTTGTTCTCATCAAGTTTGATTTGTTACCATTTAATATCATGACATAGAGAGATTTTACCTTTGGAAAATCATTCATTCTAAGCATCATCGATCTGGTATGTGATTATTCACTCCATGTGGAGACCTATCTGCATGTAACATGAATGACCAAGTATATGAGTTGAAAGTCATGACCCTTCACGCGAGAAGAGCCATTCTGTTTGGAACATGAATGTATCATGGGAATGGCCATGATATGTATGACGTGATGAATGACCATGAAAAGTCATGTTGTCTCGTGACTTCAACACAATATTATGCGTGTGGCTAAGAAACACGTCTATAAGGGAATAACCTTGTGATGCATGGTCATTTTATGAATGAAGGGGCGTGATGATGCATGAGCCATAGAAGTGGCTGTTTGCAGTTTCCAAGAAACTACTCAATGACTCCTTGAAAGGTATGATTGTGCTTCTTCATATATAATAGTATATCAAACCATTGGCGCCATCGAAGTGGTGCGTTTGAATGGCAACAAACTGAGTTCGGTTGTAACACTGTTGGAGGCCTGAATGGGCGCATCTCTTCGGTATCTCAGATGAAGTTCGTAGACTATCATTAATGCTTAATGCCATCAAGAGGATGAGACACAAAGAATCTTGCCTCTCAGATATTAAGAGAGAAGAGAGGTGAAGTGCCATGTTTTCTGCCATCGAAATGGACGCATCTCTTCGGTATCTCAGTTGAATCAGTTGGAATAAGTATATTGCTGGTTTTGTATGCTAACGTTGTATATAGGTAAGGTTATTATGAGATTTGACTTGAAGGATTATACACCCGGTGATGTCCCCATAAGCACAAGTATGTTACTGTTGGAACATTACCTACATTGTTAAGATGATTGGTAAGTGTAGATCATTAGGAAGAAGCCAATGTACAATATTGCATCATTCTATACTTAGTTATAGGAAATTAGGTCACTAGGAGATCATTCTATTCAAAATCTGATTTTGATAGATGCCATTACAGGTATGGATGTGCATTAGACTATACGTATCCATCGGTCAGAGGAGGTATTTGGTATGAAAGTGCTTAACAAACACTCACAGCTACCGATATGGATGGAATATAACTATAACATTTTGTCATTGGACTGTAGATTATGGATGGAACTGTCTACTTAAGTTATTTTTTAATGATAGTATCATATTCCATTAACAACAATAAATCTTGGGAGAGCTTGTTGATATTAAGTTCCTTGTTGCCAAATAAATTTGTTGTTACAAATGATACACTTTTTTTTTAGAATATAGATACAACTTCCACAATTTAAAAAAAGTAGATATACTCACTAAAGCCTCACTACCCACTGTCGTTCATGAGCATTTTCATATGGGTGTTTTTTTATCATGCCATTGTATGATGGTTAATGGGAGTTTTGTATTTTGTTGCACATTGGTTGTGTTAGCATTTGTTAACTAAACATCTTTTGTTGAACATAGTTTAATGTTGTTTTGTACTCTGAATTAAAGTTTTAATCTTCCTAAGGTTTACAGTAGGACCAGTTAGAAATAAGCATCTTAAAGATCATATTACATGTAATTTCCATGTTGCATATTCATACTTCATTTATATCGTAGAGCATATTAATGTATATGATCATTAATGGGTCTAATCACAATAATCGTAACGAAGGTCACATTGGTCCTATGTTGATATATTTGATGGATGAGATCAATTAAGATGGTTGTTTTAGATAGCAATTTGAGCTCATAAGAAATTTTTATGATACATGACTATTAGGAGATACGTTTGTTGCGTTTATTCAATAGCGGTTTAACATATTTTTCATATATGTCACGTATCATTGGCTATCTAATTTAAGTAGACAACATTAAAGTGATTTAATGTGGATATGGGTCCATTGGCTTATTATATGGGGTGAAAATCAATTATCAGGGACTTTATTTATTTGTGTTAATCCTATGATGGGTTGGATTAGGAAAGAAAATTAGCTTCTTAATGTATAAATAGAGGGGTAATGGTCCTCAAGCTGCATAATATTAATTCTCGTTAGGATTCCTTTGCTCCTTAAGGGTTTGACAACTTCCACCTCTCCTATGGATTCTGTGTATCAGCTTGAAAGACCTTGAACCCGATCATGGATTCTATATTTAGTTCGGGTACACTTTCAATTTATGTATTCTTAATGATTTAGCTTGCATGATGTTATGGGCATGTAAATATCTAGCTCTTTGAATCATTTGATTAATTAATATTTCCAACAAGGGGTTCATATGGGCTTGGATTATGCGATCATGAGGAGTACGAAATGTCATTCTTGAGGGAGATGGGAGTGTTGCTTATTCACGGGTGATAGGGAAGTAGTCCTGTGTGTGTGAGAGAGAAAGCACGTGTAACCCTGGTTGGGAGAAGTGGCGGATCTAGAAACTCTTTAGGGGTGGGGCGAATAGCAGCTTGAATGGTTTTAGGTGGGGCAAACTATATATTATAGCCCATTCACATAACAAAGAGTCATCAACACACTTAACAAAGTGAGATGGCTCTTGAGAAGAGACTCTTCACCATCTATATATAAAAGGGGTGCGGTCAAATAGAGAAAAATGAAAAGAATAAGACAAGAGGTTGTGCCATAGTATGTAAATAAGATTCATCAAGCACATAAGTCAAGTTTCATCATATTAAGATAAGTCTAAGTTCATCTTTGTTATTCTTTATGTATAGAAAGAATAATAATTCTGTTAACATCATTGATGTTTAGGGCTTGGTTATGTTCGTGCAAGACTAGCCAAGTGTTCTTCAACGTATCCCGTAGGAAATTCGTCAAGAATCGCTTGCATTCGAAAAGTTGAATCCAACGGTGACGAATTAAGCCTAAAGGAAAGTGTGATATATTGCACGCCTTGATGAGAATGCACAATATATTTTACTTTGTATGACATAGAGAGAGGAAAATCATTCATTCTAAGCATCATCGATCTGGTATGTGATTATTCACTCCATGTGGAGACCTATCTGCATGTAACATGAATGACCAAGTATATGAGTTGAAAGCCATGACCCTTCATGTGAGAAGAGCCATTCTGTTTGGAACATGAATGTGTCATGGGAATGGCCATGATATGTATGACGTGATGAATGACCATGAAAAGTCATGTTGTCTCATGACTTCAACACAATATTATGTGTGTGGCTAAGAAACACTTCTATAAGGTGAATAACCTTGTGATGCATGGTCATTTTATGAGTGAAAGGGCGTGATGATGCATGAGCCACAGAAGTGGCTGTTTGCAGTTACCAAGAAACTACTCAATGACTCCTTGAAAGGTATGATTGTGCTTCTTCATATATAATAGTATATTCAAACCATTGGCACCATCGAAGTGGTGCGTTTGAATGGCAACAAACTGAGTTCGGTTGTTATTCTGTTGGAGGCCTTAATGGACGCATCTCTTCGGTATCTCATTTGAAGATCGTAAACTATCTATAATGCTTAATGCCATCAAGAGGATGAGACACAAAGAATCTTGCCTCTTAGATATTAAGAGAGAAGAGAGGTGAAGTGCCATGTTTTCTGCCATCGAAAAGGCTACTGATCAATGGCCTAAGAGTAGTCTGGAACGACATGTCCATTCACCAAGATATGCAGCAACTAAGTATTCTCTAAGTGGCTATGGGAAGGGACTGAACTCTCTTTCAATACTTCAATATCTCTTAACAGCAAATATATGTCCAAAGGTTGTCTGTTCATGCATGTAACAAGAGCCATGTGAAAGGTTCTACGCTAGCAGTGAAAGGCCACACTTGTTCATAAACTTCCCGTCACTGATGACCATGGTGTTCTTGGAAGATAGTTGTCTTCTAGTACAAGGAGCAATCACTAATGGGAGGATATTGAGGATATCGTTGGCAACGAAAGTGACGAGGCAACGGAGAGCCCTCTAAGGACTTCCATTAAATGAATTCTTGTCTTAATTCTAGCCATCTGGATGTCATATGTTTGGATTTGAATCAATTTGATAGCCTCGGTTACAAATCACATACCAAAATTAGCCTATTTCGATCCAGATTAGACATTTGGGTTCATAACGGGTTTGGAAGATGAAAATTGGATACAGGATCAAATCCTACATGAACCAAGGTAGGTGTACATATATGACTTGAATCATCCATAGTGAATATGGATCTCCTATTTGGATTCGACGATGCTTCTTAAGACCCATTGGTTTTAGTATTTAATGAGCATCTAAATGGAAATATCTTTATGCTGTCAAATGGTTGAATAATTTTTTATAAGAATATGTGCAAGTTATATTTCTACATGTATGGATGCTTTTATGCATTTGTTTATTATGAGACGTGTCTTGTTAAGCAAGTAGAAAGATGTGAATAACATGACATTGTACATGTTAAGGGGTGTCTAGTTAGACACATGAGTATGCTTAACGGATGCTTGATGGATATGTTTACGACCCGTCATTGCATATGGTGCTAGTTAGCGACTCAAAGAAATGCTTAATTATAGATTGATCTATAACAATAACTCTTTTAGAAGGAAGATAATATGGCCATTGGATAAGCACCGGTAAGTGTCTTTGGGTCTTGGCCTTGGGTGGGGTATAATTTCTTACAAATCAAAGATACCACCATGATTGATGTTTAATTTACAATTTGCTTCTTGATATCCAATATGGGGCCCAATATCGATGAACTACTAAAGAAGCAAAGGCACTTATAACTACATCAAAGTGATACAACTTACAAGCCTATTTCATGATATCCGATATATCTAGCAATATCGACGAATTCTATATAATGAAATTTAGATTTGTGGATGTGATACATATATGACAAATTTGATAAATGACAATTTTATCTATTATCTTATGAACCTTTGACGAAATGTTTAACAAGGGAATTAGGATGGCTAGCTCGATTACTAATCACCAATGATGGAAACTCAATTTACGCTTGATGACTTTAGGTCTTGAGTTCAATGAGCAAAAATACACTATAAGAGTGATTGCAAGTACCTACAATGGAATGCTCTTAATAGACTTATAGTACATGTGTGTTGGAGTGCTTATTATGGGGACAGCTACCTAACGAGTCTACTTCGTGTATGAGTGTGAAGTGGGGCCATTTCTTGGAGTTAAAGAGCTTGAACTCTTAAAGCATTCATAGAAAAGGATACAAGACACAAGACCACATTAAATGTGTCACATTAAATATGATAATCAATGGTGCCGAGATCTTATGTGTAACTTATGCACGCTAGTTCATATGGATATGATGGTTCAAAGTTTGTCTACCATTCTTTTCATATTAGTGAAAATCATGATTTACTTGGTGGGGATTGTTGGAGAATTTTCAAAATAACTCTTGATGATGACACAAATATTGAAGTACATATATAACAAGGTGCACACATATCTAAAAGATAGCTCACATAACAAAGAGTCGTTAACACACTTAGCAAAGTGAGATTTCTCTTCAAAAGAGACTCTTCACTATCTATATATAGATGGGGTGCAACCAACTTCTAGAGAGCTGAGAAGAAGAAGACAAGAGGTTGTGCCACGATGTGTAAATAAGATTCACGAAACATATGAGTCAAGTCCCATCATATTCAGATAAGTATTCTTCAATGTATCGTGCAGGAAATTCGTCAAGAATTGCTTGCATCTGAAAAGTATTTGAAGTAGTTCAGTACTAAGGTGGACGTCCCAAACTGTAACTTGGAAAGGACTCTTTTACTTTAAGTAGATTTCACCCATATGCAAATCCACATGTATTACCCCACTTGAAATTCGAAAAACCAATGAAAAACTTACTAGGCACGATCAAATTCATGACTGCTATATATGTATTACCTACCATGAAATATGATGCCAACAACCGACTAAAATGGGTGGTAATGAATTATCAAGATAGATTGGGCACCCAGGACCATCCTTTCTCCAAGAATCTCAGCGGCGGATCTATGTTGACAAGAGGTGGGGCGGCCGCCCCACTTGAAATTCGAAAAACCAATGAAGAACTTACTAGGCACAATCAAATTCATGACTGCTATACATAGTTTGGCCCACCCTAAATGGTCGAATAGGTAGTTTGCCACACCCTATACATAAGTTTTATTGTGCTCTTGCAAACAAGAGTGAGATCTAGTGAATCATTAACCAAAGGAAAGAAAGGAGAAGAAAAAAAGCCTAGCTAATGAACTATTTGAATCTATTGAAGAATTGGGATGACCAGGCTTGAGCAGGTCCAGCAGGATGCTGACATCCCGGACGTCCGAGATGGCATCCATCCCTCCATAGGAGAGGAGGAGAGGGAGGTCTGGAGGGATGTTGGTGAGGTTGAAGGCAGGGGGTTCAGCCTGACCATAGTACTTGGTGTTGGCCTCCGAGTCGCCAGTCATACTGAATCAAGTTCCCACTTCTAACCACTGCAATAGAATCACCAAATCAGGCGTTCGTCCACTCAGTTAAATTCGGGCCAGATCCTAGCAAAACTGAATCTGATATCATTGGGTTCATGGTTCCAGTGACAACTTTTTACATCCAAGCCCACCATGGCCCCAACCCATGGAGATCCGACCCGTAGGGTGTACCAGGGGAAAAGGGTGGGTGGTGGATAAGTACCCGACCCAAACTGTGTAATATGTATAGAAAAGATATATAAACGCATATACATATTATATATATAGTGTGTGTGGCTGATGTTGAATCAAAATTCGAACCACCTACAGTCCTTGTGCGTGCATATTTGTTGAAATTTCAAAAATTTGAGCTACATCCAATATGTCCTTGCAAAACAAGGTCCAGTTAGATGAAATTAATTCCATTGCCTTGACAGGGTCTGAGCTGGAACTGTCCAAGACTATAAAGAAGTGTCTATATTAAAGGAATTCTCTTGTTAAGATTATTAAGATTGTTAAGATTATAGATCCTATTTAATGGGGTTTCAAGAAGATTATATATGAGTGGTTGAATCCTTCACGCTACTTATACTATTCACTCATGTCCGACTATTACTTTTCAGGACATAAGTATGATAACATTATTTTTATATATTTTCAAAAACTTTTAAATGTTTTCAAATTACACTTAAACCATTGAAAAACAATAGGACATAAGTGAGCATGTCACATGGGGTTGGACCTAGTATATATATGACTCAAAAGAACTATGTGATTTGTATCATGCTATGTCACTTCCGTCTTCCACCGCAAAGCAAAACATTTGTGAGCTTAATGCATACATGTGATGACTGATAACAAATCACTGCAGTTTAGTCCAGGCAATGAGCACATGGTTTTAAGCAGTACGCCCACAGATTCACTGTTACATGTTTTGTCAACAATGAGAAACAAGATTGGAACACCACTAAAGTTAGAGCACGAATAAGAGGAGACTCACCTTTGTCGAACGAACTCAGGAATCCCCAACATGTTAAGTAGCTGCATATACGGCACACAACATGGTTTAGTATCTCAAAAAATATAAATAATTGATATTAAAGAAAATCCAAATAAAGTTCACTATATTTTTAAATTAAAAAAAACTGTATTGGATCAAATCATACTTCACCACCGTAGACGTTGGCATCTAATTGGACGACTCCTGTGGTCATATGGTTCAGGAAAGCAATTGGGGACAAGAGAGCGGCAGCATTTACTGTCAGTCAATTTGTGTTGACAGAGGGATGCCAAAGCCATCAAAGTTCCCTGCAAAGATGCCATGTTATCCTAATGCAATTACCATCTGAACAACCGTTTGAATGGCAGGACACTTGACACCCATCTCTTAACATTTCTGAACGTATTGGGCCCAATGTCCGGCCACTCAAACACGCCACAAGATTATATGCTTTTCAGTTACCAATGAATGGCCAACATAATATAGTTTTTGGCCAGTGACATTGTGCACAAAGTTGACGATTTCAGAGAGGTCGAAATTCGCCAACTCAACCCATGTCCATGCCCAATAAGCCTGCAGGCGTAAAGAATTTTCACTTAGCATGTTAATAGCAAATGTAAGAAATTAAGCTATATGTTTGAGATCCTCGTGTGTTTCTATCTTATAGGCTAAACTAGCTTAGCAGTCCAATAAATTCAAATAATTTTGACACCAAGTTCTTCAGGATTCTACCATTCTAATTAATTTATTTGATCCATACACGTCTTTTCAGTGGTGTTTCCTGCTCGCCATTAATGGACGTTTTCCACCGGCGATCCCATGTAAGTATATATGTGTGCGAGAGAGAGAGAGAGAGAGAGAGGAGAGAGAGACCTGGTCAATATCGGCGTTGAGCGTCTTGTGAGCTCTGCTGGGCCTAGTTCCACGGGCATTAGCTATCCAGACATCGAAGCCTGCATCGGCCAACGTAAACGTCAAGCCCTGCCCTGGAGCGCTCACGGCCCACGCTACCCATCCTAACAATTTCATAACAGTAACCCAATTCACAATTAATGCTATCGATTAATTTCTATTGAAAAATTAAAGAAGTTATTAACTGTTACAAAATTTAAATAAATGGTTTTTGTTTTCTTAAAAAGTTTGTAAAAGCCCACCATCAATTTATGTTACAAAACCCTCAAAATTCTTACTCTTGACCATTCCCTATCTAAGTTATGTTACAATATTTATGGCTTAGTACAGCGCATGTACAAAAAATTGATTCACCCAGAAGGAATGTAAGCGTTTGTGGCCACTTGTACATTCACTGATAAGAAATACTTAGAATGAACGCGCACACTCCTCTTAATTGAATGCAATTTCTAAACAAATGCCAAAATTTATAGGTGAGAAAAACAAAAACAATTATAAGGAAAATATCGCATTCAAAATGATAAATCAAAACAAAGAAAAATTCAGACTTCCTTAGTTTTATGATTACCATAATCTTGTTGGTGATGATACTTGTGAAAATTAGTTCACTCTGGGAGTTTTCCGCCATCTTGTCCACTGAATTATTAGGATTCCTTTTCAATCAAATCATCTGCAGACACAGGTTCCATCGTTCCCATATGACAAGTAATTAGCTGTTTATTGAGTAGATGAATATCTAATGAAATATGTAGCAAACGTTATCAACTGGAAGTTGAACATAAAACCTGTTGACATAATTAAGCATCCGATTACTTCTTTCTAACTTTTATGAGAAGTTTTTGCGTGTGTATAATGTATTTATATGTGCTTGTGTTTGTGAAAACATATTATACATTAACAATTTAAGTAATTTTAAATAATTTATGAAACCAAAATTAGTAATAACCAAAAGTCTATCTAAATTATAACGAGCTTTGCGCTTCCTCTCTCTCTCTCTCTCATATACATAAAACTTAAATATCCATGAATATATGCACCTGTTTAGGAAGCTTGACTTTACTTTGAGCCAGAGTCAGATTTGAACATTGATTTTTCGAACTACTGATTTTGTATTTATTTTTTTGGTTAAAGAGGGAAGTTGGGTTTTGCTAATATTGGAATTTAAATAGGAAAAACCCCAAATGAGTTTCCTTTTTGAGTTGCATCTTATGTTAAGAGAGGCAATTAATTCACCAGGTTGCAGTTTTCTTCCAAAAGTATGCATTTATGAAAAAATTAAAAACTTCAAAGTTTCTAAACATATATACAATATCACAGGCGACTTATATGAATATACCCGCCTGTTTCACAGAAGTCCAAGTTGACTCGGCGAGTATTGCCTGATCTTGATTTTCCAACTTGGCTAATCGCCGATAGGGATGGGATTCGGGCAGGTCGTGGACGGATACACAACCCTATACTTGGCCCTACACCCAAACCTCAAGTTTGTGGACATTACCTGTTTCAGTAGCCGTAGAGACCGTACGAGCTTGGTTCCTTTTTTTCTCGGTGGATAACGGGCTGGGTAGGGGGCATCCGGTTACCTTGGTTGTGATGCTAATACTATTATTAACAATAAAACTAGCTTATATTAAAATATAATCATTCATAAATCTAATACAAATAATTGAATATATATATATATATATCGGATCCTGCCCACAACTGATATAACACTCCTTTTTATGATGGATGAGTATAATTTTAAAACTTTTAAGGTTTTTTAAAAAAAGTACTTAAGATAATGTCTTAAGTGAAGTCGTTAGGGTTAAGGGAAAGAGAGAGTGAGGAAAAGAAACTGGGCAGTGAATGAAAACTCATCTTAAGCACCATCAAGATCAGTTCGACGTCAATGGTGCATGCGTCACATATTTTAAACCTCATTTTGTCTTCAAATCCTATCCATCCCCTCCTCCTCCTCCTCCTCCTCCTTCTTCTCTCACACACTGAGCTTTCTCTTCATGCTCTTCATCACCTGCTCACCATCGCCTCCACCAAGTTTGCACCTCTCTCTCTCTCTCTTCCTTTTTCTTTCTCTGATCAATCTCCTTCTTCCTTTCTCTTTTTCCTCTCCTCCCTTTTTCTCCTCTTTTTTTTTGTTAGCTATCAAACGAGAAGTTCAACATGTTCTTAATACAAAGATCATTCAAATGACTCAATATGTGGATCGGTTGTGTAATATCATCTTGGTCACAAAAAAAATGAGAATATTAGAACCTACATATACACCGGAGTTGCAATCAAGCAACATCGAAAGATCAACATGTTATGCCGAAGGTCAACTTATTGGTCAAATGCAGTTGCAACCCAAGAAATCCTTTCCTTTCTAGATGATGCCTAAGGATACATCCAAATCAAAGTTGGCAAAGAAGACACATATATGACATTTCAATGCCCAAGAACACTAGGGATTTACTAATTCCCTTCGGTCTAAAGAATGCAAACATCATATACCAAAGAGTCAACTTTTTTGGATTAAGAAGGGATGAAAGTCGACTCTAACAAGGCTAAAACAGTTATGAAGGCAAGACCGGTGAGAAACAAGGAGTCATGAAGATTCTATGTCGGGTCAACTTTTTGAGATACTTCAATGCCAATATTGCTAGAAAGCTTGCACCATTTTTCATGCTGCTTAAGTTTGAAGGATTTTGAATAATTCATTTGGGTATCGAGCAACAATTGGCCTTTGATAACAGCAACGAATGCTTAGCTGATCTGTAAGTCTTCATAACTTGTGTCTCAGGGAGATCATTGAAGTTTTATATAGATGCCTCAAATAACTCAATTGGTAGTCTATTTTCTACAGGTGCACAAACTACATACGCTTCCATAGAGAAACTTTGTTTATCGTTATACAAGCTCATAAACTGAATATTCTTGAATAGTATCTATCAACGCCAAAGATTAATGCCATTTACAATTTGAAATATCTTCTTAATCGTCTTGTCATTCAGATAAGGTTAGTTAAATGGGTCATTATGTTATATTCTTTTGACATAAAAATACTTGCCTCAGAGGGCAGTTAAATGATAGATTGTTGTCGACTTTCTAACCATCACCATGTTTTGAGGTTACTCTAAACACCCTAAAATGTTTTTCAAAAACAAATCTAAGCATGCTTTAAATTTTCAAAACAAATCTAGGCTTGTTTTAATTTTACGATTTGAACACAACAACCTATGAATTTCATAAAGTACCAAAAACACAACATTTTGAAATTAAAGTATTTTTAAACTTGAAATTACAAAATCTAGTTTTCAAAATTAAAGAGATGTGATGGAGTAAAGCATGGATCAAAAGGAGATAAGGATGAATTTGCAAAAGCAATGCCGATAATTCTGGGTCAAATCTAGTAAAGCTCAAAGCAAAGAATGGGTCAAGGCACGATCAACTATCAAACCCCAATTTGAAGGCCAAGCAGGACTCGTACCAAACCGAGATTTGATTAAATTCAACTCAAAGGGAAGATTCAAATCAAAGTTCAAACAAGCTCAAACTCAAGTGGCTACATCAAGTTCATTGAAGGTAAAGTCGAAGACACCCTACGACCAAGGCACGACAAGATAGCTCGATCAAGACTTGAGCTAGGTCAAGGTAAGGCCAAAGCGAAGGACCATACCTGAATCAAGCCAAGACATGAAGCATGATGGGCTAAGATGCGCCAAGAGGGGTGAAGTCAAGATTCGTCTTAAACCAACAAGACAAGCCACCAATGTCAACCCACTATGGTCGAGCAAGGGGCGGGCTAGGGTGAGTCGAGCTCACCTACCAAGTCCAATGAAGAAGGCGGTCTATGTGGGCTGCACCAAGTCCACATGGGCTAAGAGGGGACCACCCTCCCACCCCACCCCTATGTGCATGAATGGGCCAACCATTTGGATCAGATTGGATTGGGATGGCTCCAAAGGCCCAAATCATAGAGGCCCTAGAGGCCTCTCTTGAAATCTATAAAAGGGGGCCTTGGGGCTGGGTTCAAGACATTGAAGGAAGTGAAGAGAGAGAGGAAATCCTACAGCCAAGTGAGGGAGAGAAAGAGAGAGAGAGGGGGAGAGAAAAAGAGAGAAAGAGAGAGAGAAAGAAGGGAGAAGGTGTTGCCCCCTTCAAATCGTCTTCATCAATTCGCTAAGAGTGCCATGATCAAGGTCAATTTCTCTCCTCTATTTTAATTTCATCTCTTCCTTACTTTCATTCAATTAAGAAGGGGTTGTAATTAAGGAGAAACTGACTCTACTCATTGATGTAATAGCTAGATGTTATGCTGCCCAATTTCTTTTGTTCATTAGATGCATGCTATATGTTTGATTTTCAGTTTCTCCTACTCCTCTATATATTATAAGCTCTTATATCTCCTAATCCCCTCTATACTTAAGTTATACTTATACTTTCTTTTATTTCCTTCAGTCATTTATATTGAAATTGTTGTGGATTGTCTTTTAATTTTGAACGAAATGCATTCTATATATGTTGTAAACCCGAAAATCTATTTTCTATCATAGAACTATTTCGAACGTCTGAGTGAGTCATTGTTTGATTTAATTATGCACATCCATAATACCAAAAATTAGAATAAAAATAGTTCTTGAATCTATGTATCAGCCTCTAGAGTTGTGTGAATCCTAGATAAGCCGAAACCTTCTACTGCCCAAGCCTTACACCTCCTAGGCACACCCTAAATAACTCGAGTGTATAACCATGCCATGGACGATACACTATTCCAAGGCCATTCCCTTTATCAAAATTTTTCAAAACTTAAAAAGCCTTGGAATATGTTATTGAACATGAGGTATGCACCATACTAGGGTCTAGGAGCCAAGAACCAAGGAAGGTTAGAGCCCATCCTACCTTTGCCTAACCTGGGTCAACATAGCTTAGGATATAACCCATCCATACCCCCTGAGCCACCACCTAACACCAATTGGGTCAAGGGTGCCCTAGAGCCAACTAAAATCGAAACCTATGGCTTAGACCTCTTGTTTGGAGTCTAATTCATGATGTTTTCTTTGTAGGCTTGATGAAATACCACTATCTTGAAAAAAATCCCCAAAAAGTATATATTTGGAAAAACCAAAAAAATTTAGAAAACTCCCAAAACCTAAAACATTTGAAATATTTAAAATTTCTAAAAAGAAAGTCTTTATGTTCTTCCTGCTAGTATTTGTTTAGAAAAATCCAAAAAAATTAAAAAGTTGAAAATCCCAAAAACTCTGGTTTTCAAAACCGTGTACAAATTCAAAAGTTGGTTTTGACAAAACCCATGTACATTCTCAAACCCAAATCATCTCATACCATTGTGAATAATCCTCTTGTGCATAATCTTTCTCTCATGCATGATTCTTTCCTACAAATCAAAGAACTTGAGAGTGATCAAAGGAAGGAGGAAGATCTCCTCATCCATAAGGATGATCAAGCCTTCGAGCTTCTCGAATTTCAAAGAATCCTTGATTTGGAAAAACCTTCAAATTTTGTAGGAGGGGATTTCTTGGAGGTAAATTTAGGAAGTGAGTCTAACCCAAAGTGTGTCAAAATAGGTATTTGTTTGCATGAGCATGAAAAACCACCATTCATTGCATTTTTGAAATCATACATAGATGTGTTTGCATGAACCTATAAAGATATGCCTGGTTTAGATCCTAGGATTGTAGAGCATTATTTACCTCTAGAACCAAATGCAAAACCCGTGAAACAAAAGCTTAGGAAAATCCATCTCGATGTCCACTCTCAAATAAAAGAGGGTGTCGAGGATCTTTTAAAAGCCAGGTTTATAAAACCCATTGCTTATTCTGAATGGCTTTCAAACATTGTTATAGTTCAAAAATCTAATGGGAAAATTCGTATTTGCATTGATTTTAGAAATTTGAACAAAGCCACTCCAAAAGATAATTTTTTACTTCTAAATATTGATTTGATAGTGGATAGCACTACAAATCATGAAATATTTTCTTTCATGGATGGCTACTCGGGCTATAACCCAATCAAGCTAGCACCAAAAGATGAGGCTAAAATTGCTTTTACTATACCTTGGGGCACATACTGTTATACTGTTATGCCTTTTGGTTTGAAAAATGTCGGTGCCACATACCAAAGAGCTATAACTACTGTTTTTCATGATCAAATCCATGAGCTCTTGAAAGTATATGTGGATGATCTTTTGGTAAAATAAAAAACCCGATACACACACATAGAATCTTTGCAAAAGGTTTTCAAAAGACTTAAGCTTTATAAAGTGAAACTAAACCCTCAAAAATGTGTTTTTGGAGTAGAATCGAGAAAACTCTTAGGGTTCATGGTTAGCCAAAGGGGCATAAAAGTCAACCCCTTTAAGTGTCGAGCCATTATAGACATGCCTCCGCCCTCCAACTTGACCAAAATCTGAAGTCTCCAAGGTCGACTCCAAGCGATTAGGAGATTCATCTCCAACTTAGCAACAAGATGCGAATCTTTCAATAGGCTTTTGAGAAAAGGGGTGAAATTTGATTAGGATACCGATGTAGATGTGAAAATTTTACTCCAAAGCTTATGTAAAGACTTGAAGTAAATTTTCAATCTACTTTGTTTTGCGCGAGCATGCCAACTAGTTTCACTTAAACTAGGAAAGTATATTTTTTAACTTCATGGAGCAATTATGGAGAAGCGGGATCTTTTCGTCTTAGATATTCTTCAACCGGCGTTCAAGGGTTAGTCTAGACGCTTTGAGAATTTATTTGAGCAGGGGTGTATTTCCAAAATTCACTTTAGAGACAATTTGAATCAAACAAGTCATGCACTTGGTATAGGGAATGAAAACTTTTCAAGTTTTGAAAAACAGAAACTGGTTATGTTTTCAGAGCTTATTTCCAGATTTTTTTTGAATAGCTTAGAGATCTCCAAAATTCATGAAACTTTTACAATATGCAGAGCAAAATGTGGAGATCCTAAGACTTTTTTATTTTGTTTTTATGTACTGCGATTTTACAAAATTAAATCCGAGAAGTGCCTCTGCTTAGGCGTTTTAGAACGTTCTATTATAAAAATACAAAAGTCTAAAGAAACTTTTGTATTTCAGTTTATAGAGCTCTGATTTTTATAAATTTAGTCTTGATGGAAAGATATAGATGTTGACTTTCTAATGAGAGTAGTTTCAATAGATTTGGCTCACTGTAGACAAAGTTATGAAAAGATTACCCAACCTCTATTGCAGGAAACCCAGATTGGACAGACTTGACTTTGAATTTGTCCGATCTTCCTCTATTTTATTTACGATGCTACACAACCTAAAATTCTTGAAAAGTTTATTATACGTGGGCTTGTGTGTGAAGATTCAATGTTCCAAATTTTATATCATTTGAAGTAGAGATTCAAAAATGAAAAATAGAACATCAAACATATGCAGGATGCTGAAACTTTCTAAAGCATACGTGAATGCATTCATCCAAAATTACAAGCAAATCACAACTAATTCAAAGCAAATGACTGAAGAAAAATGAATAGAAATATATTTATAACTTAAGCATAGAGGGGATTAGGAGATATAAGAGGATATAATATATAGAGAGCTAGAGAAGCATGAAATCAAACAAGTAGAATGCGTAAATGTAAAAAGAATAAAATGAGCATCATTTTTACTTTATTACAACATGGGGGGAGACTAATGCTCCATTAATACAATCCCTTTTGAATTGAATAATAAGAAGAAATGATTTAGATCAACAAAGAGAAAGAATCAAACTTACAATTCCTCCATTGGACCATGGCTCAAGGAAGGAGACGATTCCCTTCTTTTCTTCTTCTCTCACTCTCTCTTTTTACAGCACTCTCTCTCTCTCCTAGACTCTCTAAGCTCCTCTTTCAATTTTGTGAATCCCTCTAATGCCGGAAATCATCCCCCAAGGCCTCTATTTATAGGCAAGGGGGGGGAGGGGGAGGCCTAGAGCCTTCCACGAGTTGGATTGGGCCAAAATATTTGACCCAATCTCTTGCTTCAATTCCATGGCTGCCCCATGTGCTCACGTGGGCCTTGTGCTGGTCCTCTTTGTGTTCACGTGGGTTAGCCAAGATGGGTTGGGTCTAGGTGAGTTGATCAAGACAGGTTTAGCCAAGGGAGTTCGGTCAAGGCTTGGTCAAGCAAAACCAAGGTAGCTCAATCAAGGTCGGTCAAGGGGTTTTGGTCAAGGTTTGTCAAGGTGGCTTGGTCAAACAAAGCTAAGGTGGTGTGGTCAAGCAAAGCTAAGGTGGGTTTGATCAAGGAGTGTCTGGTCAAAGAGGTTCATTCAACCAAGTGGGCTCGGTTGGACTTGATATGGTGGTCGGTTGGATGCACTTTGATATGGCCCGACAAAGTTTGACTTGGGGCAGCTTTGTGCTATGCTTGGTGAAGTCTTGACTTAATTTGATCCACATCTTTGATTTTCCTTGATCCATAGCTTAGTTTACAAGAGCTCAGTCTTGGCTTGATGCGGGCTTGGCTCAACCGTTGCCTTGATCTTCGCTCTCATCCTGATTTGTTCTTATCCTTATTTGACCTGGACTTCATCCATTTTTATTTATGGTTTCAAATATTTTCTTTTTGATTATTTAAAATCATTTCATTTGAGATATATTTGAAAACATCGAGTTTTAATGAAATCTTTAAATATTCTTTTTGGAAAACAATTGAGTCTCATTCTCAATGTTTGTTTGCACGGGTAACCTGCTTTCACCCTGTGAGTTAGTCTTTATCATTTCAACCACTTTAACCTTTTGTTAATTTTAGGGTGTCAGACCACTTTAACCCTTTGATGGGTGTAGGGTCCTAAAGTAGGACTATCCTCAATCAGGCGAGTTTTTGAGGCCTGATTTGATTTGTTTGGTTTTGATTTCAAAAGGTTTTTGTAATTTTGATATTTTATAAATATTTTATGGGTTTGGTTCCCAATGTCTCATTCTCATTTGTCTCTTTGAAGAAAATTTGTTTGAAACCATAATTTCTTTAGATGAAATCATTTAAAAAGTTAGAATGCTGCAAATTTGGATTTGAGGGCAAAGCAATTATTTTTTTGGCTCTTTGTCAAAATTAAATTTTTTCGAGAGGGGTGTAATTTACCCTTATTTTGAGGCTGCTACAAAATTTTGGTGCAGAAATGAGTTCATTTAAGGTGTCTTTATTTGAAAACTCTTAAAAGAACCAAAACCACAATTTTTTCCAAAAAAGACAAAATTTCTAAAAGATTAAATCTTTTGGGAAAATTTTTGGGTGTTTACAACCGATTTCCGAAGAGCTTTTGAAAGATTGAAAACTTATTTGGTAAATCCTCCAATTTTAAAAACTCGAAAGCCAAGAAAACCTTTATTGCTTTACATTTCCATTCATACGAATGCATTGGGTGCTTTGCTTGCTCAATATGAGGATGATAGTATTAAATAGTATGCTATTTACTACATTTTGAAAACTCTATTGGCATATGAAAGAAAATTTCAAGCTATGGAGAAAACATGCTTAGCCTTAGTGTGGGCTTGCCAAAAGTTTAGACATTATTTCCTATACTATAAAATTTGGATAGTGTCTAAACTTGATCCTATCTAGCACCTTTTAGAAAAAGCTATCCTAACGGGTAGGCTAGGTATAGATGTGAAAATTTCACTCAAAGCCTATGTAGAGAATTGAAACAAACTTCTCAACCTACTTCACTGTTAGCTAGTTTCACTAAAACTGGCAAAGTATAATTCTGATTTCGTCGGCGATTGCAGCTAAGCGGGATCTTTTCACCTTAGGCTTTCTTGAATTGATGCTCAAGAGTCAGCCTAGACGCTTTGAGGATTTACTTGTGCTGGTGTGTGTTTGCAAAATTCACTTTGAAAGATGGTTTTCAATCAAATCAAACTCGTGCACTTAGTCTAGAGATTGAAGGTTTTCAAGTTCTGAAAAACAGGAACTAGTTATATTTTCAGAGCTGATTCTCAAATTTTTTTGGGTGACTTAGAAGTCTCCAAAATTCATGAAAAATTCAGAGAAAATAGAATAGAATATGGAGATTCTAATCCTATTTTTACTTTGTGCTTTGGTGCTGTAGATTTACAAAATTAATTGAACCTTTAAAACCCCAAAATTTTGAAGTTTAAATCTTTTTTGGAAAATATTTCAAAATAAAGGTTTTAAATTTAGGTAAAAAACCCATGAATTTCAAAACAGATCAAACGGACAGGTGAAACCCAAACCAAAATCCGGCTCGATATCAAGTCAAAAAGCAAAGGAGAGGCCCAGTCTATCTGGATAAAAGCAAGATGAAAGATCAAACCCGGTGTCCATTTAAAAAATGAGTTCAACCTCAAAGATGTAGAAAGAAGCCGAGACCTTGATGAAGCTCTCAAAAATCAAGCACCATAAGAGACTAAAATCAAGAACCGGGCCTGTCAAAACTGAAATCGGTATCCACTTCAAATATGAAATCAACCTCATCAAATGCAAGCTCAAGACGGGGCCAGACAAATCAAACCAAACATCAAAAGGTCCTGAAAGCAAGAAATTGTCCGGTCAAAAGGACTAAAAAAAACCTAGCCTAAAATCGGGTCATTGATGAACCGGAGCCCGCTTGAAAATCGTCCGTTTCATGCCCCAAATAAGGACACAAAGAAAATATTTTGGATTGGATTTGGACCAAAGGATCCAGATCCATGCTCCCAAGAAAGGACCCTTGAATCGGGTTGGACCAAAAGATCCAACCCTCCCCAAGGGATCCACTCTCTTGGCCTATAAATAAGGCCAAGGGGAGGGCTTGAGAGGGGGTTGGAGACTTGAGGAGAGAGGAGAGAGGTTGGAGGTCAAGGAAGGAGGTTCACTTGAAGGACCTTGGGCTACATGGAGGGCTCGATCAAGGGAGGACCCGACCAAAGAGGTAAGCCTAGACTCTACCTTGGGCTCGGCCGGGAAGGAGGAACTCGAGTGGGCCAGCTTGGCCATGGAGCTCAAGGGCTGCACCTTGGAGGACCCGAGTGCAAGAGACTTGGTCGAGTGTGGAGCTTGGGGGCTTGGCAAGTGGAGGACCCGACCAAGTTGGAGGGCTCGATCAAGGGAGGACTCGGCCAAGAGGTTGCCCCAAGACTGAACCGTGGGTTGCACCTTAGAGGACCCGAGCGCAAGGCTCGGAGCTTGAAGAAGGCGTGGGTTGCATCAAGGCCGAAACCAAGGGGCTGCACCAAGAGGGTTGGCCGAACTGCACCTTGGGCTTGGGGGCTGACTTGGACCGAACCAAGGGTGAAGGAGTGGGCTCGAGTGAACCAAAGGAACTGCACCAAGGGCTCGATTGAAGGAAAAACTTGTAAGTTCTTAAAACTTTGATTTTATATCGTTTTCTCCATTAAATTCAATTCGAAAAGGGGTTGTATTAATGGAGCGAAGCCTCCCCCCATGTTGTAATATTGGTGTATGAACACGATTACACCTACGAGCACTTGAGCTTTTTCGCTCTTAACTGGTGGATTAACACGATCGCACCCACGAGCACTTGAGCCTTTTCGCTTTTTACACTCATGTGCACTCGAGCCTTTCCGCTCTCTGCCTCAATATACGTTATAAACATTCTATACTTCGAACCCCCTCTTTTCTTAAGCAAGTATACATATTTCAATTCGCGTGAGTTTTACTTTCGTGAACGTAGAGTGAATGCACTTTCAATTGGCATGAGTTTTACTTTCGTGAACGTAGAGTGAATGTACTTTCAATTCATTTGAGTTTTACTTTCGTGAACGTAGAGTGAATGCACTTTCAATTCGCGTGAGTTTTACATTCGTGAACGTAGAGTGAATGCACTTTCCATTCGCGTAAGTTTTACTTTTGTGAACGTAGAGTGAATGCACTTTCCATTCGCGTGAGTTTTACTTTCGTGAACGTAGAGTGAATGCACTTTCAATTCGCGTGAGCTTTACTTTTATGAAAGTAGAGTGAATACACTTTCAATTCACGTGAGTTTTACTTTTATGAAAGTAGAGTGAATGCCCTTTCAATTCGCATGAGTTTTACTTCGGATGTAGAGTGGGGTGAAATTTCAATTCGGGTGAGTTCGCATCATCGTTCTCAAAAGCCCAAAACAGAATTTATACCATCTCTGCATCCGCTCGTTGCGGCAAATCGCTCGAACACTCACTCCAATCACGTTGAAACTAGGCCCACATACTCCACACACAACAGGCCAAAATAAATAAAACTTATAAAAATCTTCAGGCCGTCCAACCCTCTTGTAATAAAATTGGCAAAGAGTGCGCGAACCGAATTCGTTCAAAACACTTGTCATTTGAAGTAAAATTTGTTTGAAAATTGAAGTTCCTAAGCACTTAAACTGACCCTTGAGCGTCGGTTTAAGAAGGTTTAAAGTGAAAAGAGTCCGCTTGCTTACAATCGCCAAAGTCAGAAAATCATTTTAAAATCTTCGCTAGTTTGTGTAAGCTAGCTGGCACGCTCGCGCAAGCGTAGGCATGAAAAGATTCGCTTCGAGTTTTCTAACTTGGGAGTGGAAATTTTCATGTTTACAGAATTGGCACGCCCGGTGGGACCCGGGTCTTAAGTGAACTTCAATTCAATAAGTCAAAACTTCCAAAAATTTTTAGGAAAAGTGTTTAACTTTTGCCTTTTTGCACTTATAGGATTTCCAAAATTCTGAATCATGTCAAGTTCAGACTCCAATGAGGTGTCTAGCCGAGCCTCATGCTCATCAAGTCTATTTTTCAAAAAGTTTTCAAAAACGACTTTCAAAAACAAAAAAGAAGAGCTTGAAGACTTGCGAAAGGAATTTGAAGCAAGGATCGTCGCCCTTAGCTAAGAGGCCGAGGCAGCCGAGTTTGGCTCATCTCATGGCGAACACACCAAGGCTAAGAAAAATCCTAGCAAGTCAAAAAGGCCCAAAGAAACCTCCGTCATGGAGGGGGACCAAAATTACAAATCCTTTACACTAAAAGATCGAAAAGCCCTCCAACAACTGTTGAGAGGCCAAAATAAAGAGAAAAGATCATACGCTCTATCTGATTTTCTTCCTTCAAATTACCAAACAGATAGTGACGACGACATACCGAACTTCCATCGGTATGATGGCACGGGAGACCCTAGATCCCACTGTAAGCACAAAAATTCTTCACCCCTGGTTTACAAGACCAGAAACGAGTCTTTTTGAGTTTATGTCACTTTTAAGGGCATGCCAGCTAGCTTACTCAAACTAGCGAAGATTTTGAAATATATCTGACTTTTAAAAAGGCCATTGTGGCTAAGCGGGATCTTTTCGCTTGAAACCTTCTTTAACTAGTGCTTAAGGGTTGGTTTAACCGCTTTAGAAAATGTTGATTTCAAACAAACATGAACTCTTTTTGAAAGAAAAGAGAGTATGAGGATTTGTGTGCCTAAGTTGCAGTTTTTATTACGGGGTTATCCGTATCCAAGTCTTTGAGTTTTTAAGCTAGTTAGGCCGGATGTGTGTGTTGCAAGTGGCCTAGATTTAGCGAGTCGGAGTGTAGTTTCGGGGTTCTCTCTTTGAAAATTCACAAATGCAAGGATGCATGAACTCTCTTCGGGTTTGATATGATGTGAGCTAGGCTCAAATTGAAAGCAACTCACACACACAACTTAAAGTAAATACCCGAAACGTAAGTGCAACTCACGCAGCTGAAAGGGAAATACCCGAACCTTAAAAGCAACTCACACGACTTGAATGTAAATTGCGGAAGGGAGATATATTTATATTAAGAGCAGAAAGGCTCAATGCATGCGTGTGTAAGTGTAGAATTGAAATGACAAACTCACACGACTTGAATTGAACTTGCCGAATTTGAAATATAAGTATATATATGAGCGGGAAGGCTCAACATGTTCGTGTGTGTTGTGTATAAATGGAAAGACAACTCACATGACTGAAATTGAACTACCCGAAATATAAAGACATATACAAATGAACATAAAACTTACGTAGCTGAAAGTATATAGATACTCTATATCTTAGGGGCAATGAAGGCCCAAAATGTGCGTGAGAGTGTAAAGCAAGTGCTCGAGTGCTCTTGTGTGCAAGTGTGGAAGCTTAAATGACAAACTCACACGACTTGAATGTAAATCCCACGCAGCTGAAAGTATATAGAGATAGGCTATATCTTATGAGCAACAAAGGCTCAAAAGGTGCGTGAGAGTGTAGAGCAAGTGCTCACGTACGTCTTGGGTGCGAGTGTGAAATTGAAATAACAAACTCACACGACAAGAATGTAACAACCCGGAATTGAAATTGCACGGCTTTTACTAAAGTCTTTTGAATAAGAGCGAAGGCTCAATGTGTGTGCAATAATGTGCAACTAAGAGCGGAAAGGCTCAAGTGCACATGGGTGTCTTGTGTACGTCTAAGAGCTAAAGCTCAAGTGTGCATGTGTGCTTGTGTATCAAGCACATATATTACATCTCGAGGGGAGACCACACTCTATTATTACAACCCCGTATCAAAATTGAATTGAATTTAGAGGAGTAAGGTAAAAACCGAATTTAAACACTTACAAGTGGACGACTTTTCCTTGCTCGTGCTTGGGCTTGTAGTCCAGCTTGGCAGCCAAGAGGGGTCTCCCTTGGTGGGCTTGAAACGAGAGGGTGGACTTAGGGAAGGCTTGTGGGCTTGGGAGGACCTAGGTTCGGCCAAGAGGGGGGGTCACGGCCTAAATGGGGCATGGTTTTGGGTTGGCTTTAATCGGCCTAAAGGGGGAGGTCACAACCTATATAGGGGTGGTCCTAAGGTGTGGTTGGCTAGGGCTGAGTTACGGGTGGAGGATGGCAGGCTGGTGCTGCAAGCAGTTGGGGCGCAGCCAATGCACGGCAGTGGCGGGGGGCGCGTTGGGGCGCAGGGCAGTGGCGTGGGGCGCAGGACACGTTAGGGGGCGCGACAGGGAGCGCGGCTAGGCCGGAAGGTGTCTAGAGAAGGTCTTAGTGGTTTTAGGTTTTTGGTTTGAGTCGGTGGTGTAGGTTAGATGATTAGGCTAAGCTTAAGGGTTAATTAGGGTGAAGTTTAGTGAAATGGGTTAGGTGATTAGGCTAGGTTTAGTCGAACCTAGGCTAGGTTTAGGGTGGGGTTAGGAGGCCTACCTCTTGGAGCCGATCCTTCTTGGTTGAGCCCACGTCCATGCCTTGGTTGCAGCCTTCCTTGGTCGAGCCCTCCTTGGTTGCAGCCCACGTCTAAGCCCACTTAGCCAACAAGGCTTGAACCCACCTCACCCTTGAGCCAACATGGCTAGGTCGATCTCTCACTCTCTCTCTTCCCAAGCAAATTCACGTGTGTCCTCATTTGGGACCCCCTCACCTTTATTTATAGGCAAATGAGGTGGGTCTTGGATATGAGTTTTGGATTTGGGTCTTGGAATCCAGATTCGATCCAAATACTATTTGGGTTTGGATCTCGGATCTTAGATATTTTGGATCCAGATTAGACCCAAATATTTAGTTTGTTTTGGATCTCAGATATTTTGGATCCAGATCCAATTCAAACACTATTTGGATTTGGATATGGATATTTGGGTCCAGATCCAATCTAAATTTATTTTCTTCAATCCTTTCCAGCGTTTTTCGAGGCGGACGATTTGTGTGGGCCCTAGCTTCATCAGCGCTCCGTCTTATGCTCGGGTTTTCCCCAACTTTGTCGTCTGAAGTCCTTCTTGCCTTTTTGGACTTCGTTTCTGCTCATTTTCGCCGTTTCTGGCTTGGATTTCTACTGCTTGGGTGGATGCTCTTGGCTTGGCTTTTGGGTGCTCCGGGCTTGCAGTCTGCTTCGGGCCTGGGCCTTCCTTTTACCTTTTGAACCTGGCTTTTGTCAGGCCAAGGTGCTTCCTTTGGGCTTCTGAACCTTCTTTTGAGGCTGCTTTGGCATTTAGGCTTCACTTGTTGAAATTTGGGTTTTTGCAAAATTGGGACTTGGCCCATATATGTGAATTTCAACTTAAACGGGGTTTAGACAAAATTTTCAAGCTTTTACAGCCCCTGGGTTTTCGAAAACTCCAGAATTGGGTTTTTTTAAATGAATTTTCAAATCAAGTGTTTGATTTAAAAATCATTTTATTTTGGGGTGTTTGCAGATGCCCCTCTTTGGCATTATCCAAATTTATTTGGATAATGGCAAAGACGACAACACCCCTGTTTGATTTCTCCTTGGATTCGTTCTGGAGAATATGAGATCGTCCCTGTTTTGAGAAAACGTTTGTTTTGTGCCCAATAAGAGGGGATTTTCGCCAAAGGGGAGTTTGCCTAAGATGGTGCTAGTCTTGAATAGGATTGTGCAAGTGTCCATGCGTGCATATGAATGAGTGGCATGGGATGACATGCTAGGAAGTATGGGTTCCTAGAGACTTAAATGAAATTGTCGAACTTGGGAGTCTTATGAAGACCTGCTGCACTAAGTGAACTTGTCTTATGTTGCTCGATGTTCGAGGTTTTCTAAACTCGTTTTTGAAAGAGGAAAGCTCCTTTTAGCTTCAATCCTAAGGATTTCAGCTTTTCGTGTTTCCCTTTACTTTAGTCTTAATACTCGCTAATCTAGCAGAGGTTTTATAAGAAAATCAAGCCATATTTCAAAGTTCCTACGCCTTACTTAAAACGTCTAATTCTCAAAAGATGAGATTCAAGTAAGCAAATCCTATTTTTACTTTAGGATTCCTCAAAATGTACCATTCTTCACTTGGGATAAGTCACAAGGATGGGAAAAGAGTTACCACGGTCCCTTCTAGAGTGTCCCGTGGTTTGAGGCAAAGAGGCGGAAAATTGCTCTTTTTGAGCTTTTTGGCTATTTTTTTCTGTTTTTCATAGAGGGTCTCCCTTTGGGAGTATTTTTTCTTTGTTCCCTCTTTTCTATAGAATAAATGATTTTTCTTTTGGGAAAGAGATTTTTGCAGGGATTTCTCTTTTTCTTTTAGCCAAGTTTTCCTTTTGGGGAAGAAAAGAGAAGAGAGGAAGGACTTATCCCAAGGATCTACTTGATTCATCCCAGATCAGCCTATTTAGAAATAGCATGTACTACTTGCAAGTATCTTGCTATTTTGAATCAGGCCCTTTTTTGTAAGAGGAAGGATTTTGAAATGTAACCCATTTGTTTTGAAAAATCCGCTTTTCACAAGCATCGAGTCTCTCATTCAGGGTTGCACGATCTACTTTGACCGTCACTCACGAAGTTTCAAAGGAGCTTTTTCTAAACATATTTTCGAAATAGGACTTAGCTTAGACCCTATACGTGGTATTTTTTCAAATATTGAGCATTCATAGGGTCGGCTAGGTTCCTACCCTCAACATCGACTAACCAATAGGCATTGTTCGTGGTGGTTCCATGTACAACATAAGGACCATCTCACATGGGCTGCCACTTTCCAAGTGGATGTGGGCCACGATGTTGGATGATTTTGAGCACAAGGTCTCCTACTTTGAAGTGGTGAGGTCTCACATGCTTCTGATAGTGTCGGGCTACCCTTTGCCGGTATGCATGTGTATGATCCATGGCAAAGAGCCTTCTCTCATCTAATAAATCGAGCTTGGCCATTCTAGCATGCTGTAGCATCTCTAGGGGAAGGTCGAGTGCAAGTGATATATGAAATGAATGAATTTTGGTATGAATGGAAAGAATGGCGTTTGTGCCATAGACCAACTCAAATGGTGTGGCATTTGTGGGAGTTCGGATGGAAGTCCTATAAGCCCATAAGGCTTCATCCAACTTCTCATGCCACGTCCTACCCTTCTCTAAAGTTTTCTCAATAATGCTTATGAGAGTTTTATTGGTGGCTTCAGCTTGACCGCTGCCTTGAGGGTAGTAGGGCGATGAGAAGTGGTGAGTTATGCCATACGTGTTACATAACTTAACCATCCTCTCATTTTTGAAGGGGATACCATTATCAGACACGAGGTCTTTTGGAACCCCAAATCGAGCCAAAATATTTTTCCTAATGAACGCCACTACTTGTTGGCCCTGAACATTAGTCAGGGAGGTAGCTTCAACCCATTTGGAAAAGTATTCAGTGGCTGGTAGTATAAACCTATGCCCATTTGATGCATGAGGAAATATTGGTCCTATGATGTCAAACGCCTACATGGTGAATGACCAGGGGCTGACCACGGAATGCAATGTGGATGATGGGGTATGAATGGCGTGTCCATGCACTTGGCATGGGTGACACTTCCTAACATGGTCATGGCAATCCTGCTTTAAAGTGGACCAAAAATAACCCGCTCTAAGTATTTTCATTGTCATCATATTGGCATTTACATGCCCTCCACATTCTCCATCGTGGAATTCATGCATTACTATCCTAGCCTCCTGCAGGTCGACACACCTTAGTAAGATGCCAGTAAAACTTTTTTTGTAAAGAACCCCTCCCAAAATCAGATATCAGGTCGAAATTTTTCGTATAAAAGCTTTGTCTTTGGACGAAGCGTATTCTGAAAATCTTCCATTTTTTAAGAACTCTTTAATGTCTTGAAATTAGGGTTTTTCAGTGGAAGTTGTGTTGTTTTAGCAAATCTCAAGATCGTGTGTGGATGGAGTGGGTGAGTGCCATATTTCTAAGGGTCGGGTTCCCAAAGTGGGATCGACCGTTAAGGCTAAGCCCAAGGATGAGAGGGCATCAACTATGCCATTATCCTCTCTTGCTACGTGTGTGAGTGTACATGATTAGAACGACTCAACCAGCTTGGTGGCCAACTCGTGGTATGGAAGAAGTTTTTCGTTTTTGACTTGCCAGATTTTTAATACCTGGTTTATGATAAGTAAAGAATCTCCAAAGACTTCGATGCATGATGCCCCTAGAGTTTTTGAAATTTTTAAGCCTTGTATGAGTGCTTCATACTCGGCTGTGTTGTTGGAACATTCGAAATCTAGGCGAATGGCTATGGGTATTTCTCGCTTTTCAGGGGATATGAGGATGATTCCTGCCCCAACCCCTCTTTGGTTTCGTGCCCCATCGAAGTGCATCTTCTACACCTAGTTTTCATTTGAGTAATTTGATAAAATGTGGTTTTGAAAGATGCTTTCATCGGGCATTTTGCCAAGTGTGGGATATGAATCCTCTAAACGGAAGTCGGCCACATAGTCGGCTAGGGCTTCGCCCTTGATGGAGGTTTGATGGTGGAATTTCAGGTCATACTCCATCAAGAGGAGCTGCCATTTACCCAGCCTACCCGTGAGGATAGGTTTTTCAAATAGATGCTTGATTGGATCAAGCCTAGACACTATCCAGATCTCATGATCTAGGAAGTAATGTCGAAATTTCCGGCAGGCCCATACCAAGGCCAAGCAAGTTTTCTCCATGGCTTGATAATTTCATTCATATGCCAATAGAGTTTTTGAAATATAATAGATGGCATATTCTTTATGGGTATCATCCTCATATTGAGCTAATAATGCACCCAAAGCATTCGCATGCACAGAAATATAAAGCAAAAGAGGTTTTCCTTGCTTTGGAGGGTTTAAAACAGGAGGATTAACTAAATATGCTTTTAGTCTTTCGAAAGCTTTTTGGCAATCATCGTCCCACACAAATTTCACCCCTTTTCTTAAAAGTTTGTTGAAAGGTTTGCATCTTGTAGCGAGGTTCGAAATGAACCTTCTAATTGATTGGAGGAGACCTTGGAGGCTTTGGATTTGTGTTAAATTGGAGGGTGGAGGCATATCTATGATGGCTCGACACTTAGAGGGATCGACCTCAATGCCCCTTTGGCTCACCATAAAACCTAAAAGCTTGCCGGATTCTACTCCGAAGATGCACTTGTGAGGGTTTAGTTTCACTTTATAAAGCCTCAATCTTTCAAAAGCTTTTTGCAAGGATTCGACATAGGTATCTCGGGTTTTTGACTTTACCAAGAGATCATCCACATATACTTCTAAGAGCTCAGGAATTTGATCGTGAAAGATCGTGGTCATGACTCTCTGGTATGTGGCACCGGCGTTTTTCAAACCAAAGGGCATGACGGTATGGCAGTAAGTGCCTCAGGGTGTAGTGAAAGCAGTTTTAGCCTGGTCTGTTGGGGCTAATTTGATTTGATTATAGCCCGAGTAGCCATCCATAAAGGAAAACATTTCATGATTTGCAGTATTATCGACTATCAAATCAATATTTGGCAAAGGGAAGTTATCCTTTGGTGTGGCTTTGTGTAGATTTCTGAAATCTATGCAAATTCGAATTTTCCCATTGGATTTTTGAACTACAACAATGTTGGAAAGCCAATCAAAATACGCAATGGGTTTTATAAAACCAGCTTTAAGCAGCTCTTCTAAACCCTCTTTCACTTGCGAATGTACGTTCGGGTGAATCTTCCTAAGCTTTTGTTTTATGGGTTTTGATTCTAGATCTAGGAGAAGACAATGCTCTACCACTTTCGGGTCTATACCTAGCATGTCTTCGTAAGTCCATGCAAACACATCGATATAGGTTCTCAAGAATGCAATGAATGATGCTTTTTCATGCTCATGCAAACATGTGCCTATCTTAATGTGTTTGGGTTTTGTTTCATTCCCTAAGTTGATATCTATGAAATCCCCTCCTACAGAATTCGAAGGTTTTTCAAAATGAAGGATTTTGTTAAACTTAGGAAGCTTGGATGTGGGATCCTCCTCAGGGAGAAGGGGATCCTCTTCCGGGCCTTGATCATTCTCGAGAATCCTAAATCCTAGGGAATTTGGAGTTAATGCATGATTTTTGCAAACACCTGGTTTTGATTTTGGAGTTTTTACAAGTTTTGAAGACTTGGGTCCTTTTAAGAAGACGATTTCTTCAAAAGCCTTGGTTTTTTTCAAATTTTTTCCAGGGGCTGCTATACACACAATTTTGTTTTTGGGATTTTCCAATTTTTTAATTTTTTTGGATTTTTGCAAAGTAAAGCTATTTGGAGCTATACAAACTACAGTTTTTTTGGTTTTTCCACAAATTTCTTATATTTTTGGTTTTTGAGATTTTTCAAATTGTTTTTGTATTTTGAGAATTTATAATTTTTTTGGATTTTAGTTTAAGGAGGGATCTTCCATCATACCTACAAAGCAAAACGCCACAAATTAGACTCTAAACAAGAGGTCTAAATCATAGGTTTCTGCTTCACTAGGTTCTAGGGCACCCTTGACCTAGGTGGTCACAGGTGGGGGTTCTGGTGGTATTTTTGAAATGTAGCCTATTCCATATCGGCTTGGGTTTGCACTTGGCACTATGGGCTCGACGCAACCTTAATTTTGAGTCCCTAGACTTTGGTATGGCATGTATCCCATGTTCAATAGCATGTTCCATGATTTTTTGTTTTTTAAAAAGTTTTGATATAATTCATGGTTTTGGAACTTGCTATCGTCAATGTCATGCATGAATGGTTTCTTGTCTAGGGGTTTAGGAAATAGACGACACTTGGTCTTTCCTAAGATGGTTATGGTTTTGGGCGGGCAAGCCTTGGGCTGCCCTTTGATACACACGACCTTCCTAGGCTTTTGGAGGATGAGTTTAGGTGTCTCGACCAAGGTCTTTCCAGGGTTGTCCCCATAAGCTTGAGAACCTGATAAGCATGAGAAATTCTGGATTCCCTGAAGCTGAGGTTGGTTTTCACCTAGAATTATCACAATCTGGTATTCATAGGGGATTTTCACACACCTATGGAAGGTGGATGGCACAGCTCGCAGGCTATATATCCAAGTTCTTCCAAGCAATTAACTGTAATGGGGGTGTATGTCTAAGACATGGAATACCCCCACGTGGGCTATGCCCCCCGTTTCTATGGGTAACTCTACGGCTTCGAACGGTCTAGATGCATTCCCATCGTATCCTGTGATTACGATGGGGCTTGGGTTCACAGAGGTCAAGGTGACTCCGATTTGATACGCCACGTAGAGTGAAAGGATGTTGAGACCTCCTCCCCCATCAACTAAGCATTTATCGAGAGGGTAGTGATTCAAAACTACCTCGATATACAAAGCTTGGTTGTGGGTTTCATATGGTCTTTCTATCTCATCTTCCAAGAACACGATGAGCGTTTTTGTACCTATAGACGCCACTTGAATTGACAAGGACTCAGGGGTTATGTTTGAGCTAACCTTGGCTCTCTCTAAGATTTTTTCTAAAACAAGCCTGTGCCTAGGTGATGTTTGTATCAGCTCTAGGATGGACATGTTTATTGGGATCTTGGAGAGATGATTTTTGAAATCATATGTGGTTAAAACAATTTGACCTTTGTCTATTTTTGGCGAGACCTTAGGTATGCATGCTTTTGAAGGGCCAGGGACACTGACAACTTTTTTAGCAGTTTTTTCTAAGTGTTGGGGTTGATAGATCCTCCCGGACCTAGTCACTTCCCCTACACTTTGCCTAAGGCTTTCTATCATGGCCCTTGAGCCGATGATACTTACAAAATCGATTTAAAAACCTCCCTTTGGAAGTGGTTCCATCAGGGATTTCGGGGAGTATGATGATTTCTTGGGCAAGTAGGAGGTCTAGGATCTCCGAAACAGGTTGCCCTAGTGGGGTATACACCCGTTTTTCAAAAGATTTTTGTAACTTTTTTTCTTTTTTGTTTTCAAAATTCTTGGAAGTGCTCGTCGGGCTTGGATCCACTCGGACGTTTGCAACTTTTTGGGGCTTTCCCCCTTTGTCCATTGTGGGTAACCCGTAAGTTTTGGGTTTTTTTAAGCGTGACTTGTGCACAATGTTTCATTTCCACAGGTGATCGTAGACCCCCTTTTTCAGATTTGTTTCAAAGAGGGAGGGTCTCTTGATCAACTTATGAAAAGTCAATATTTCATGTAAGGAGAGAAGAGTTTTCAATTCAGGATTGAAATTATCAAGGATGAGCATTACTACGCATCCTTCTGAAATCGACTCTCTCACTTGCCCTAGGAGGGACCTTCATCGAACGATGAATGCATGTACATCCTCGTTCGTGGCCTGCTTTGTATCCCTCAAAGTATTTAAAGTTGGCGTAACTTCTACATTATGCGAAAATCTTTGCATAAAGTAATTCACTAACTTTTCAAAAGTTGCGAACTGACTCAAATCGTAAGAAACAAGCCATTTTGAAGCAGTTCCTTTGAGGGAAAGGGGAAACCAATATATCCACTTCATCGAGTCCTTTTTCTTTTTGTTGGCTCGACGGGAAAAGAGTTGCAGGTAGGATCTAGGATCCCCCATACCATCATACCGGTGGAAGTTCGATATCTCATCGTCACTGTCTGTTTCATAATCCAAGGAAAGAAAATTAGATAGGGCGTATGTCCTCTTCTTTTTATTTTGCCCTTTTAGCATCTGCTGTAGGGCTTTACGATCGTTGTGAGTGAAAGACTCATGATATTGGTTTCCCTCCATAGTGGAGGTTTCCTTAGGCTTTCTAGACTTGTCGAATCTCTTCTTGGCTTTTGCCGGTTCGTCGTGAGATGAACAGGACTCAGCTGCCTCTACCTCTTGGCTAACCACAGCGATTTTTGCCTCGAAGTCTTTTCGCAAGTCCTCTATCTCTTCTCTCCTATTTTTGAAATTCGTTTTTGAAATATTTTTGGAGTGAGAACTTGATGTGAACGAGACATAGCTGGACACTTCATTAGAGTCTGAACTCGACATGACTTCGATGCTTTGTTTTGGAAAACCAACTATGAAATGCAAAAGGCAAAGAGTTAAATACTTTTCTCGAAAATTTTTCAAGAGGTTTGTTTGTTTTGATCAAGTTTTTCTTAAGTCCCGGGTCCCATCGGGCTTGCCAAACTATAAGCACGAAAATTCTTCGCCCATGGTTTACAAGACCAGAAACGAGTCTTTTCGAGTTTACATCGCTTTTAAGGGCATGCCAGCTAGCTTACTCAAACTAGCGAAGATTTTGAAATATATCTGACTTTTAAAAAGGCAATTGTGGCTAAGCGAGATCTTTTTGCTTGAAACCTTCTTGAATTGCTTCTCAAGGGTTGGTTTAAGCGCTTTTGAAAACGTTGATTTCAAACAAACATAAACTCTTTTTGAAAGAAAAGCGAGTATGAGGATTTGTTTGCCTAAGTTGCAGTTTTTATCACGGGGTTATCCGTATCCAAGTCTTTAAGTTTTTAAGCTACTTAGGCCGGATGTGTGTGTTGCAAGTGGCCTAGATTTAGCGAGTCGGAGGGTAGTTTTGGGGTTCTCTCTTTGAAAATTCGCAAATGTATGGATGCATGAACTCTCTCCGGGTTTGATATGATGTGAGCTAGGCTCAAATTGAAAGCAACTCACACGCACAGCTTAAAGTAAATACCCGAAACGTAAGTGTAACTCACGCAGCTGAAAGGGAAATACCCGAACCTTAAAAGCAACTCACACGACTTGAATGTAAATTGCATAAGGGAGATGTACTTATATTAAGAGCGGAAAGGCTCAATGCACACGTGTGTGAGTGTAGAATTGAAATGACAAACTCACACAACTTGAATTGAACTTGCCGAATTTGAAATATAAGTATATATATGAGCAGGAAGGCTCAACGTGTTCGTGTGTGTTGTGTATAAATGGAAAGACAACTCACACGATTGAAATTGAACTACCCGAAATGTAAAGATGTACACAACTGAACATAAAACTCATGCAGTTGAAAGTATATAGATACTCTATATCTTAGGGGCAACGAAGGCCCAAAATGTGCGTGAGAGTGTAGAGCAAGTGCTCGAGTGCTCTTGTGTGTAAGTGTGGAAGCTTAAATGACAAACTCACATGACTTGAATGTAAATCCTATGCAGCTGAAAGTATATAGAGATAGGCTATATCTTATGAGCAACAAAGGCTCAAAAGGTGCATGAGAGTGTAGAGCAAGTGCTCACATACGTCTTGGGTGCGAGTGTGAAATTGAAATGATAAACTCATACGACAAGAATGTAACAACCCGGAATTGAAATTGCACGGTTTTTACTAAAGTCTTTTGAATAAGAGCGAAGACTCAATGTGTGTGCAATAGTGTGCAACTAAGAGCGGAAAGGCTCAAGTGCACGTGGGTGTCTTGTGTATGTCTAAGAGCTAAAGCTCAAGTGTGCGTGTGTGCTTGTGTATCAAGCACCAATATTACATCTCGGGGGGAGACCACGCTCCATTATTGCAACCCCGTATCAAAATTGAATTGAATTTAGAGGAGTAAGGTAAAAACCGAATTTAAACACTTACAAGTGGACGACTATTCCTTGCTCGTGCTTGGGCTTGTAGTCTAGCTTGGTAGCCAAGAGGGGTCTCCCTAGGTGGGCTTGAAATGAGAGGGTGGACTTAGGGAAGGCTCGTGGGCTTGGGAGGACCTAGGTTCGGCCAAGAGGGGGGTTACAGCCTAAATGGGGCACGGTTTTGGGTTGGCTTTAATCGGCCTAAAGGGGGAGGTCACGAGCTATATAGGGGTGGTCCTAAGGTGTGGTTGGCTAGGGCTGAGTTACGGGTGGAGGATGGCAGGCTGGTGCTGCAAGCAGTTGGGGCGCAGCCAATGCACGGCAGTGGCGCGGGGCGCGTTGGGGCGCAGGGCAATGGCATGGGGCGCGCTGGGGGCGCGGGACACGTTAGGAGGCGTGGCAGGGAGCGCGGCTAGGCCGGAAGGTGTCTAGAGAAGGTCTCAGTGGTTTTAGGCTTTTGGTTTGAGTCGGTGGTGTAGGTTAGATGATTAGGCTAGGCTAAAGGGTTAATTAGGGTGAGGTTTAGTGAAGTGGGTTAGGTGATTAGGCTAGGTTTAGTCGAACCTAGGCTAGGTTTAGGGTGGGGTTAGGAGGCCTACTTCTTGGAGCCGGTCCTTCTTGGTTGAGCCCACGTCCATGCCTTGGTTGTAGCCTTCCTTAGTCGAGCCCATCTTGGTTGCAGCCCACGTCTAACCCCACTTAGCCAACAAGGCTTGAACCCACCTCACCCTTGAGCCAACATGGCTAGGTCTATCTCTCACTCTCTCTCCTCCCAAGCAAATTCACGTGTGTCCTCATTTGGGACCCCCTCACCTCTATTTATAGGCAAATGAGGTGGGTCTTGGATATGAGTTTTGGATTTGGGTCTTGGAATCCAGATCCGATCCAAACACTGTTTGGGTTTGGATCTCAGATCTCAGATATTTTGGATCCATATCCGACCCAAATATTTAGTTGCTTTTGGATCTCGGATATTTTGGATCCAGATCCAATTCAAACACTATTTGGATTTGGATATGGATATTTGGGTCCAGATCCAATCTAAATTTATTTTCTTCAGTCCTTTCTAGCGTTTTTCGAGGTGGACGGTTTGTGTGGGCCCTAGCTTCATCAGCGCTCCGTCTTATGCTGGGTTTTCCCCAACTTTGTCGTCCGAACTCCTTCTTGCCTTTTTGGACTTCAGTTTTGCTCATTTTCGCCGTTTCTAGCTTAGATTTCTACTGCTTGGGTGGATGCTCTTGGCTTGGCTTTTGGGTGCTTCGGGCTTGCAGTCTGCTTCAGGCCTAGGCCTTCCTTTTGCCTTTTGAACCTGGCTTTTGTCAGGCCAAGGTGCTTCCTTTGGGCTTCTAAACCTTCTTCTGAGGCTGCTTTGGCATTTAGGCTTCACTTGTTGAAATTTGGGTTTTTGCAAAATTGGAACTTGGCCCATATGTGTGAATTTCAACTTGAACGGGGTTTAGACAAAGTTTTCAAGCTTTTACGGCCCCTGGTTTTTCAAAAACTCCAGAATTGGTTTTTTTGAAATGAATTTTCAAATCAGGTGTTTGATTTAAAAATCGTTTTATTTTGGGGTGTTTACACTCACCTGCAACTCTTTGATCGTAGAGCCTACAAAAAGGACTCTACCAAATGGATATATTGGTTCCCCCTCTCCCTTAAGGGAACTGCTTCAAAATGGCTCGCTTCCTACGACCTAAGCCAATTCGCAACTTTTGAAGAGTTAGTGAATAGCTTTATGTAAAGGTTTTCCCACAACGTAGAAGTAACCCTCACTTTGAACACCCTTAGGGACACAAGACAAGCATCGAACGAGGATGTATATGAATTCATCGTTCGATGGAGGTCCCTCCTATGGCAAGTTAGAGAGCTCATCTCCGAAGGATGTGCAGTAATGCTCATCCTTGAAAATTTCAAAACGGAGTTGAAAACACTTCTTTATTTGCACGAAATTTCGACCTTCCACAAACTAATAAAAAAGGCTTCCCTCTTCGAAACACATCTAAAAAAGGAGGTCTACAATGACTTGTGGAAAGGAAAAATACTTCAAAAACCATGATTTGAGAAACCCCGGGCTTACGGGCTACCCACTGCGGACAATGGGGCAAAACCCAAAGAAATTGCTAATGTCCGAGTGGAAACTAACCCGGCCGGCAGTTCAAAGAAGAATGAACCAAAAATTGAAAAAAAGATTCAAAAAACTTTTGAAAAAGGGAGTATACCCCACTAGGGCAGCCCATCTCAAAGGTCCTCGACCCCCTACTTGCCCAAGGAATGGTAACACTCCCCAAGATTCTCGAGGGGACACCTCCAAAAGGGAGATTTTTGAACAAATTTTGCAAGTATCATCGGCTCAAGGGCTATGATACAAATAAATGTTACTCCCTTTTAAATAAAATCGAGGACTTGATAGAGCAGGGCTGTTTCTAGGTCACCGAGGAACCAGAGCTTGCCCAAGCCGTTCTTAAAGAGCCCTTCCCCAACCACGCAAGCATGAGTGAGAAGGAAAAAGAGGTATGTATTTTCTTGACTTCCTTGAATGGTTTGGAGCATGCATTGCATACGAATCCCACTACTTGTCACACACCACCTTCTCTCATCATAATAAAAAAAGCCAAGCAAGTAGTGATCTGGGGAGCGCTTAGAGTCCCGCCCCCGACTAGAGCCACCGAAGCACAAAATTAGAGCCAATATAGGAACGAGCCCTAGGAAAGATGTGGGCGAGGTGACCAGGTCCGGAAGGATCTATCAACCCCCACAACTAGCCAAAGATGCTACCAAAGAAGTGGTCATTGTTCTCGGCCCTTCAAAATCATGCATTCCCAAAGCATCTCAGGTCATAGACAAAAGAAAAAACGTGTTAACCCCATATGATTTTGAAGCACATCTTTCCAAGATCCCTATAAATATGTCTATCTTAGAACTAATCCAAACTTCCTCAAAGCATGGATAGGTCTTAGAGAAAATCTTAGAAAGAGCCAAGGTTAACTCGACCATAACTCCTGAATCCCTATCCTTCCTAGTCTCACCTATCTGTGCTGAAACCCCCATTGTGTTCTCGGAAGATGAGCTAGAACGATCATACCAAACCCATAACCAAGCCTTGCATATAAAGGTGGTATTGAATCACCATCCTCTAAACAGGTGTTTGGTTGATGGGGAAGGGGGTCTAAATATCCTTCCGTTACACGTGGCCTTTCAAATTGAAGTCTCCTTAACCTCTGTGAATCCAAGCCCCATCGTTATCATAGGATACGATGGGAATGCATCCAAACCATTAGGAACTGTAGAGTTACCCATGGAGATAGGGGGTATAACCTATGCAGGGGTGTTCCATGTCTTAGACATACACCCCCATTATAACCTACTCTTAGGAAGACCATGGATACATAGCCTTCGGGCCGTGCCATCCACCTTCCATAGGTGTGTCAAGATCCCCACGAAAGCCAAATTGTGGTAATTCTAGGAGAAAACCACCCTCAGCTTAGGGAAGTTCAAAACTTTCCTTGCTTGTCAAGCCATCAAACCTGTGAGTCAAAACTAGGAAAACCCTTGGTCGACCCACCCAAGTTCACCCTAAAGAGACCCAAGGATGTTGTACATATCAAGGGGAAGCCTAAAGCTTGCCCACCCAAGACCATGACCATCCTAGGAAAAACCAAGACCCAAATCCTCCCCAAGTCCCTAAACAAGAAAGCATTTGAGCATGACATGGATGACACCAAGTTTCAAGGCCATCCACTTTACAAAACATTTTCAAAATTAAAAAAGCCTCGGAACATGATGTTAAAAATGAGATATATGCCCTTTCAAAGTTTAGAAAACCAAAACCGGGGTTGCTTGAAACCCATCTTGCCAAGTCCTAAACCAAACCGGCATGGGATAGACTACACCCCAACCATACCCCCTGAACCACCACCTATGACTACTTGGGTCAAGGGTACCCTGGAGCCTCCTAAAACCGAAACCTATGACTTAGACCTCTAATTTAGAGACTAATTTATGGTGTTTTCTTTTAGGTATGATGAAAGACCCCTCCATAACCAAAAATCCAAAAAAATTGCATATTTTCAAAATCCAAAAACATTTGAAAAAACCTCAAAACATCAGAAAGTTGTGAAAATCCCAAAAAGAAGTTGATTTGCATCCCTCCTTCCATTTCTTTACAAAAAGCCAAAAAAATCGAAAAACCAGAAAATACCAAAAACAAGGTTTATTATATACCATCTCCTAGTGTCCATTTCAGAAAAGCCAAAAAAGTGGAAAACTTTGAAGAAAATATTGTCTTGGTAAAAGGCCCAACATCTTCGAAATTTGTAAATATCCCAAAACCAAGACCATGTGTTTTTGAAACCCATGCTTTGCCTCAAACTTCCCTAGGAACTATAATTCTCGAGAATGATCAAAGCAAGGAGGAAGATCCCCTCCTCCTTGAGGAGGATCAAGCCTCCGAGCTTCCCGAGTTTCATAAAATCCTTGACTTGAAAAAACCTTCGAATTCCATAGGAGGGGATTTTGTAGAAATCAACCTAGGGAGTGAGTCTAATCCTAAGCATGTTAAGATAGGTGCATGTTTGCATGAACATGAAGAAGCATAATTCATTGTATTTTTGAAGACCTACATAGATATATTCACATGGACCTACGAAGACATGCCAGTCCTAGACCCAAAAGTGGTAGAACATTGTCTTCCCCTAGAACCAAATGCTAAACCTATAAAGCAAAAGCTTAGAAAAATCCATCCCAATATCAACTCTCAAGTAAAAGAGGGTTTAGAAGATCTTTTCAAAGCCGGATTTATAAAACCCATTGCGTATTCTGGTTGGCTTTCAAATATAGTTGTGGTTCAAAAATCCAATGAGAAAATTCGAATTTGCATCGATTTTAGAAATTTAAACAAAGCCACTCCAAAAGATAATTTTCCTCTGCCAAACATTGATTTGATAGTGGATAGCACTGCAAATCATGAAATGTTTTCTTTTATGGATAGTTACTCGGGTTATAATCAAATCAAATTAGCACCAAAAGATCAGGCTAAGACTTCTTTTACTACACCTTGGGGCACATACTGTTACACAATTATGCCATTTGGATTGAAAAATACTGGTGCTACATACCAAAGAGCCATGACTACTATTTTCCATGACCAAATTCATGAGCTCTTGGAAGTATATGTGGATGATCTTTTGGTAAAATCAAAAACCCGATGCAAACACATCGAATCTTTGCAAAAGGTTTTCGAAAGGTTTAGGCTTTACAAAGTGAAACTAAACCCTCAAAAGTGTGTCTTTGGAGTGGAATCGGATAAGCTTTTAGGCTTTATGGTAAGCCAAAGGGGCATTGAAATCGACCCCTCTAAGTGTTGAGCCATCATAGACATGCCTCCACCCTCCAACTTGACCCAAATCTGAAGCCTCCAATCAATTAGGAGGTTTATTCCAAACTTAGCAACAAGATACGAACCTTTCAACAAGTTTTTAAGAAAAGGGGTGAAGTTTGTATGGGACAATGATTGTCAAAAGGCTTTCGAAAGATTACAAACTTATTTGGTAAATCCTCCGACTTTAAAACCTCCAAAGCAAGGAAAACCATTGTTGCTTTACATTTCCATGCATACGAATGTATTGGGTGCTTTACTAGCCCAATATGAGGATGATGACCATAAAGAGTATGTTATTTACTACATTTTGAAAACTTTATTGGCATATGAAAGAAATTATCAAGCCATGGAGAAAACGTGCTTGGCATTGGCATGGGCCTGCCAAAAGTTTAAACACTACTTCTTAGATCATGAGATATGGATAGTATCTAAGCTTGATCCGATCAAGCACTTATTTGAAAAACCTATTCTAACAGGTAGGCTTGGTAAATGGCAGCTCCTCTTAATGGATGATTTAAAATTTCACCATCAAACCTCTGTTAAAGGACAAGCCCTAGTTGATCATGTGGCCGAGTTCCCCCTTGAAGAGACATATCCCATACTTGATGAAATGCCCAATGAGGGTATCTTTACAAATGATTTTCAAAACCATATTTTAGCAAGTTGTTTGAATGAAAACCAAGTATGGAAAATGCACTTTGATGGGGCAAGGAACCAAGGAGGGGCAGGTGTTGGAGTCATCCTCATATCCCCTAAAAAGGGAGAGATCCCCATTGCTATTCGCCTAGATTTCGAATGTTCCAATAATATGGTCGAATATGAGGCACTCATACAAGGCTTGAAAATTTTGAAAAATCTAGGGGCATCATGTATCGAAGACTTTGGAGATTCTTTACTTGTTATAAACCAAGTTTTGAAAATTTGGCAAGTCAAAAATGAAAAACTCATTCCATACCACGAATTGGCCACCAAACTGGTCGATTCCTTCAAATCATGTACGCTCACTCACATAGGTAGAGAGGACAACGCCATAGCAGATGCCCTCTCATCCTTAGGATCAGCCCTAAGGATCGATCCCACCTTGGGAACTCGATCCTTAGAAATATGGTACTCACCTACTCCATCCACCCATGATTTGTAGATTTGCCAAAATGACCAAAATTCCATTGAAAAACCTTGGTTTCAAGATATTAAAAACTTTTTAGAAGATGGAGGATTTTTGGAATTTGCTTCTTCTAGGGATAAAGCTTTTATTCGGAAAATTTCAACCCGATATGTGATTTTAGGAGGAATTCTCTACAAAAAGAGTTTTACCGGCATCTTGTTAAGGTGTGTAGACCTTGATGAGGCTAGGACTATAATGCATGAATTCCACGATGGAGAATGTGGAGGGAATGTCAATGCGAATATGATGGCCATGAAGATACTTAGAGCCGGTTATTTTTAGTCTACCCTCAAGCAAGATTGTCACGATCATGTTAGGAAATATCACCCATGTCAAGTGCATGGACATGCCATTCATATCTCATCATCAACCTTACATTCCACTGTCAGCCCATGGCCTTTCACTATGTGGGCGTTTGACATCATAGGACCAATCTCCCCAAATGCATCTAATGGACAGGTTCATCCTAGCAGCCACCGAATACTTTTCTAAATGGGTTGAAGCAACCTTCTTGGCTAATGTCCAAGGGCAACATGTAGTGGCATTCATTAAGAAGAATATCTTGGCTTGATTTGGAGTTCCAAGAGACCTAGTGTCCGATAATGGCACCCCTTTCAAGAATGAGAAGATGGAAAAGTTATGTAATATCTATAGTATAACTCAACACTTTTCATCGCCCTACTACCCTAAAGGCAATGGCCAAGCTGAAGCCACAAACAAGACTCTCATAAGCATCATTGAGAAAACCTTAGAGAAGAGTAGGACATGGCATGAGAAGCTTGATGAAGCCTTATGGGCTTATAGGACTTCCATCCGAACACCCACCAATGCCATACCATTTGAGTTCGTCTATGGTACAAATGCTATTCTACCCATTCATACCAAATTGCATTCATTTCATACATCACTTACACTCGACCTACTCCTAGAGACTTTACAACATGCTAGGATGGCTGAGCTCGATTTGTTAGATGAAAAAAGACTCCTTGCTATGGATCATGCATATGCATACCGACAAAGGATAGCCCGACATCATGAAAAGCATATGAAGACTCGCCACTTCAAAGTGGGAGACCTTGTATTAAAAATCATCCACCATCGTGGCCCACATCCACTTGGAAAGTGGAGGCCCAAGTGGGATGGCCCTTATGTTGCACGCAGAACCACTACAAACAATGCATATTGGTTAATCGATATTGAGGGTAGGAATTTAGTAGACCCTATAAATGCCCAATATTTGAAAAAATATTGTGTAGGGTCTAAGCTAAATCTGTTGGAAAATGTTTTAAAATGGGATCTCCTTTGAACTTCTTGAAAGAAGGACCAAGGTGGATCGTGTGACCCTGAATAAGGGAATCAATGCTTTTGAAAAGTAGAGTTTTCAAAAATCAATGGGTTACATTTCAAAAATCTTCATCTTACAAAAGAGGGCCTTTTCCAACAAAGCAAAAAATTTTCAAGTAGTACCTGCTATTTCGAAATAGGATGATTATAGATGAATCGAGTAAACCATTGGGATAAGTCTCTCCCCTCGTCACTTTTCTTCTCCAAAAAAGGAAAATTTGACAAAAAGTAGAACAAGAGGATATGAAAATCTCTCCAAAAGTTCCCTTCTAAAAGAAGGCAAAAAGGAAAAAAGAAAGAAAATAATTCTTTGATTGAAAAACAAAAGAGGGAAAAACAAAAGAAAAATCCTCCAAAATAGGAGGCCCACTATGAAAGAAAAAGAAAAAAATTGCCAAAAAAGCTCAAAAGAGCAAATTTTTCGTCTCTTTGACTTCAACCACGGGACGCTTTAGAAGGGACCATGGTAACTCTTTCCCATATCCCTATGATATATCCCAATGAAAAAATGTTCATTTCGGAGAGTCCTAGAGTAGAATAAGATCTTCTTATTTGAAACTCATTTTGTTTGAGAATTAGACGTTATTGGGTAAGACGTAGAAATTTTGTAATGTTTCCCGGTTTTTCTTATAAAACCTCTACTAAGTAGTAGGTATTAAGACTCAGGTGAAAGGAAACGTAAGAAGCTAGAAATCCTTGCGATGGAAGCTAAAAGGGTTTTCCCTCTTTTGAAATCAAATTTGGAAAAACCACGTACATCAAGCAACATGAAACCAGCTCACTTTGGGCAACTGGCCTTCATGAGCCTCCCCAAGTTCAATTATTGAATAGGGTCTCTAGAAAATCGTATTCTTTGGCATATCATCCATGTCACCCACTCATGCCCATGCATGCATACAAGGTCGTCAAGGACATGATCCCAATTAGGACTGGAACCACTGTAAACACTCCAAAAACTCCATCTTTTTAAACTCCTGAACTTCAAAAGCTAGCTCAAGGCTAAAACAAGAGAAAGAAGAAAAGTTCAAGCCCGTTCAAAGAAAAGCCAGACAGAAGGTCGAAACTGGAATTCGGGTCAAAATCAAGTTCAACTCTCAAAAGAAAACAGAAGCCAAACTCCTGATGAAGCCGTCAAAGATCAAGCATCAGGCCTATTAAAACAAAAATGCGAAGTCCGTTGGAAAATCCAAGATTGACTTCATCCAAAACAAGCCTAAGATGGAACCAGACGGATCAAAAATCAGACGACAAGCAGCCCTGAAAGCGAAACTAGCCGATCAAAAGGACTGGGAAAAACCCAGTCTGAAATCGGGTCACCGACAGAACCAGGGCCAGTTCAAAACCACCCGTTTCAAACGCCAAAGAAGGACTGAAGAAAGAAATTTTGGATTGAATCTGAACAAAAATATCCAGATCCAGATCTATTTGGAATTTGGATTGGGTTGGATCCTTTTATCCAAACCCAAATCCAAGACCCACCCTTGGCCTATAAATAGGGCCAAGGGGGGGAGAAGAAGTTCACGTGAATTACATTTGGGGCTTGGGAGAGCTTGAAAAAGTAAGAGAGAGAGTGTGTGCAAGTCAACAAAAGGGGCTTGACCTAGGGCTAAGTGGGCTTGAACCATGTTGGCTTGACCTAGGGATGGGCTGCAACAAAGAAGGCCTTGACTATGGTGGACTAAGGTGGATCGGCTGCATCAAGTGGTGGACTGGCTGCAAGAGGAAAGCCTTTGACCTCTTGACCTTCACCTAAGCCTAACCCAGCCATAACCTAACCTAGCCATCCCTTGACCTATGGCTCGACAACCCCAAACCGAACCCACCACCTAACCGCCACCCTCAGCCATACACCTCACCCCTTGGCCGACTTGACCCAGCCATAAACCTACCCAAACCACACCCTAACCGCACCTTGACCTGCCCTAAACCTAGCCCCTCACCACTCGGCTGCAGCCTAGTTTGAGCTCGACCTACCCAAAGCCCTCTAAACCGAACCCAGTTAGGCTGGCCTTCCTTGCTTTGAACCACACCTTGACCTACCCTAAACTTGCCCCATCTTGGCTGCAACCAAGCTTGAACCTGAACCAGCTAGGCTAAACTCCACGTGAACCTCTCCCATTCTAAACCTAACCTGGCCGAACCCACCAAGCCATCCCAAGAACCACTTGCTGCACCTAGCTAGCCTAGCTTGAACCCCAACATAAACCTACCCAAACTACACCCTAACCGCACCTAAACCACCCACTTAAACCTAGCCAGCTGCACCTAAACCACCCACTTGAAACCTAGCCCATCGACTTGAACCAAGCCATGTTCGACTGAACCAAGTGCTGACCTAAAACTGAACCACTTTAGTGGCCACCTGAACCAATTTGAGCCATTTTGACTTGCTAAAGCCGACCGACCCTAACGTGCACCAACTGAACATCTTGTCCATCCTTGCTGCCCCATCCAAACTGACCTGCACCGAGACTTCTTGGCCAGTTGCACCCTTCAACCTAGCCCGTAGGAACCTAGCCCATTTGCTGGCCGACTTTGTGTTGACCTGCACCGAGACTTCTTTGACTTAGTTGGACCCACTTGGCTCCAACTGAGCTTGTAGGACTGAACCTACTTGAGCCCAACTGAGCATAAAACCTACCTTCTCCACCGAAAACAGACCCATGGGCTGAACTACCTTGAGGTGGACTTGCACAAGCTAAACCAAGGCGGACTTAGCTCACGGCTGCGACGAAGCGGACTCGAGCGAACCCCACAAATGGGAACAAGAGACTAAACCGAACGAAAACTTGTAAGTACAGTTTCGGTTCTTAATCACTTGTTTCAATTCAATTTAATTTGTAACGGGGCTGTAGTAATGGAGGAAGTCTCCCCTCGAGTTGTAATATTCGTGGATGAAACACAACCACACACACATGCACTTGAGCCTTTTCGCTCTTAAACTGCACACGAGTACACCCACGTGTACTTGAGCCTTTTCGCTCTTAAATTGCACACGATCGCACTCACGCGCACTCGAGCCTTCTCACTCTTAAGCTAAATATATATATTTCAATTCGGGTAAATTTGCTTTGTGAAAGTCGTGTGAGTTGCACTTACTTTTAGGTGGATTTACTTTCAAGTCGCGTGAGTTGCAATTACATTCGGGTGGATTTACTTTCAAGTTGTGTGAGTTGCAATTTAAATTCCACACGAGAACACCCACGAGCACTCGAGCCTTTCCGCTCTTTACACTCATACACATTGAGCCTTTCTGCTCTTAGGATAAAACCTATATATATATTTCAAGTTGTGTGAGTTTACTTTGTGAAAGTAGAGTCGCATTTCAATTTGTGTGAGTTTACTTTGTGAAAGTAGAGTCGCATTTTGATTGGTGTGAGTTTACTTTTGAGAAAGTAGAGTTGCACTTTAATTTGTGTGAGTTTACTTTTGTGAAAGTAGAGTTGCACTTTAATTTTTGTGGGTTTACTTAAAGTTGAGTGAGTTTGCAAATTCAATTTGGGTGAGTTCACATCATCGCTCTCGAAAAACCCAGAAAGGATTTATTGCATCCAGGCATTCGGTCCTCGCTTCCAAAAGCCCTCAAAATAAATCACTCAAACCACGCTGAAATTAGGCCACATATTCCACACACACATCAGGCCTAAATAGATAAAACTCACAAAGACTTGTCGTGGATTTGGCTAAAATGCACGAATCGTTTTCTTCCCAAAAACACTTGTCGTTCAAATTAGTTTGAGGTAAAAACTTGTTTAAAATTGAAGTTTCTAAGTGCTTAAACTGACCCTTGAGCGTCGATTCAAGAAGGTTTAAGCGAAAAAATTCTGCTTTCCTATAATCGCCAAAAAGTCAGAAATATTTCAAAAACCTTCACAAGTTTGAGTAAGCTAGCTGGCACGCTCGCAAAAGTGTAGGCACGAAAAGGTTCACTCCGAGTTCCATAAAACTGGGAGTGGAAATTTTCATGTTTACAGATTTGGCACGCCCGATGGGACTCGGGTCTTAAGTGAACTTCAAATCAAACAAGTTATACTTTAAAACTTTCAAAAAAGTGTTTTCAAAAATTGTGCATCCAAAATTTGCAAGAAATGGATGAAAAGCCAAGAAAATCCTCGTCGAGTAAATCAAAGCAGGTTTTTAAATCAGCAAAAGCCCAAGAAGAGCTGGCTTCTATCCAGAAAATTTTTAGAAAGATGGACGCTTTAAGCAATGAGCTTAAGGCACATCGATCACATAGCAGCTCATCTCGGGCGCATAGAGATCATGAGAAGAAAACTGATCCTAAACTCGGTGAAGGATATGAGGTTAAAGATGAAACTCAAAAGCAGATAAAAACATCCAAGCCTCGAAGCTCTGAAACCTCTAAAGAAAGAAAAAAATTCCTATTTCAAAAACTCAAAAAAATCTAGAAAATTTTTAAAAAGATAAAAAAATTGAAAAAAAAACTTTGAAAATTTGAAAGCTACAAAAGAAATCCCTGATTTAGGGCACACACACAAAGTGGGACACAAAATCCATATCCCACAAAAGGATGAGAGTCACAAAAAGGCAGGATTCAAAAAGGAATGCCTCGAAAAGCCACGAGAGCTCAAAATAGAGTCACCCGGGAACATGCCCTACTCTCACCACGAAAAGGTAGACAAGCCAGAAAAAGGTATGCCTAAAACCCATCCTCCTCTAAACTCTCCTCTCAAAATAGGGTCATCAGATGCATTGGATCACACCCATGCACACACAAACCCACAAAATGTGCCCGAAATAGAGGATTTTCAAGGTGCGCCAAATGTCCCGCACCACAAAAAATAATTTCAAAAACAAAAAGTTCAAAATATGGTAGACATGGAGATCCCTAAGGCATGCATCGACGTCCTAGGAACTCATAACCCTACCATAAAAAAACCCACTTCTTCAAGCCTAGTCTTATACCCTAAACCCAAGCCTACGGCCTTGAACCAAAAAAATCCATCCCTAGGAGCACCACGAGTTGCATCTAGGGAGCAGGTCAAAACCCTCAAGGGACCAAGCATGGCGTCCCTTGAAAAACATAGCTCCCAACCCAGGGTAGTGTGGAAACCCAAATTTTCCACTACCCCATAATCCAAACTCCCACTATCCAAAATAAAGTAGGGATTTACCCATGACACAGACGATTCCATGTTCCAAGAGCATGAACTTTACAAAACATTTGCAAAAAACAAAAAGCCTTGGAACATGATCTTAAACATGGGATATAAACCCTACAAAGGCCTAGGAACCAAAGATCAAGGTAGGCTGGAACTTGTCCTACCTAAGGCCAACTTAAATTGATATGGATTGGGCTACAGCCCACCCATACCCCCCTGAGCCACCACCTAAGACCACCTGGGTCAAGGGTGCCCTGTAAAACCCCCTAAAACTGAGACCCCATGGCTTAGACCTACTGACTAGAGTCTAATTCAAGAAGTTTTCTTTGTAGGTTCGATGGGAGATCCCCTCTTTTAAAAAAAAAAAAAAAAAAAAAATTAGATATGGCCAAAAACCAAAAAAATTGAAAACCTTCAAAATCCCAAAAACATTTGAAAATTTGAAAATTCCAAAAAGAAATTTATTTCAAAAACTTTTCAAAAAGAAAGCCTTTATACTAATCCTTGAATTGGTATTTCGGAAAAGACAAAAAAATTGAAAATTTTCAAAAAACAATGGCCATGTACAAAGCCCATTCTCGAAAGTTTTAAAATACTTTTCAAAAATTGTATATACTCCAAAAACCAAAAATTCATCCAAGTTTGATATAACCCCTTTTTGCCTTGAGCTTCCTCAAAATTGAAAAGCTTGAGAACCATCAAAGCAAGGAGGAAGATCACCTCCGAGCTTTCCTAAATTTCATAAAATCCTTGACTTGGAAAATTTGAGGATTTTTAGAGTGAGATTAAACCATAGTATGTGTGCATGCATACATAAGCATGCATTACATTTTGAAATCATACATGTGCATAGACAATATCAGGTCTAGACATCATCTTAGAACTGGAGTTCAGGGTTTAGGTCAAGCCAAAGGGACATGAGAGTCGACCCCCTAAGTATCGAGCCATCATAGGCATATCTCCATATGGATCAAATCCCAAACCTTCAAGGTTGATTTCAAAAAGACCAAAAAGAGGCTAAAAAACTCTCAAGGAGACTCTCGAAAAAGGGTTAACATTTGAAACAATAATTTACAAAAAGATTTTCAAAAAGATTTTGATAAATCCTTCAAATTTCAAAAACCTCCGAAGCATTACAATTCATGTGAATGCATTGGATGTTTTACTTGATCAATATGAAGATGGTATCCATAGAATGTGTGCCATACATTTCGAAAACTCTATTTGGCATATGAAAGAAATCATCAAGCAAAAAGAAAAATCGTGCTTAGCCTTGGTATAGGCTTCCAAATTTGAGACATCATTTCCCATGTCATGAAAAAGGGATAATGATGATTCATTAAAGCACTTATTTGAAAAACCTATCTTAATAGGTAGGCAAAATAAATGGTAGCCCCTTTCAATGGAGTATAAGTTCATACTCAAGACTCCATTAAGGGACAAGCCCTACATCGTGTGGTTGAAGTGCCTCTTCGAGACACATTCCCCATATTTGATCAAATGCCCCATGAAGGCATATTTTCCAAATTAATTAAAAAACCAAGCTTGGACAAATTATTTCAAAGAAAATCAAGCATGGGTAATATATTTCGATCAAGGGGCAGTTATCGAAATCATCTTCATATCTCCCGAGAAAGAAGAAAATCCCAATGGCCATTCGGCTAGATTTTGCATGTTCAAATGATGTTGCCGAGTATGAAGCACTCGTACAAGGCCTAAAAATTTTGAAAATCTAGGAACTCATACATTGAAGTCTTTGGAGATGCTTTTTATAAACTAAGCTTTCAAAAAACTTGGCAAGACAAAAATGAAAGATTCATGAAGAATTGGCCATTAGAGTGGTCGGCTCTTTCAAAACATGCACAATTGGCACTCATGATTTGGATGGCTTGCCAAAATGACCAAAATTTAAAATAACTTGGTTTCAAGACATTGAAAATTTTAAGAAAGGGAGGATTTCCCGAATTTGCTTCTTCAAAAAGATCAAGTTTTAAACAAATTTAACCCTACATATGACTTTGAAAAGAAAATTTTCAGCATCTTGTTGATATGAAAACCTTGATGAGGTTAGGGTAAATACATGAGTCCCACGATGGAAAATGTGTAGACCATGTCAAATCAAATATGATGGCCATGAAGATCACTTAGGGCTGGTTATGTTTTCCATCCTTAAACCAAAAGTGTCATGATCATGTTAGAAAAACCATAAATGTCAAATGCAAGAACATCCCAAAACTCAAAATTCCCCTAGAAAAACCATGGCCCTTCACCATGTGGCTGTGTGAATCATTCATCTCCATTCACACTAGGGGCATTTAAAAATGCATCCCCTAGACACCTTCCATGGAGAATCAATTTCATGCAAAATGTATCTCCATCATGTCATGTGAAATACATTTCATATTTTCATCATTCATAAAGCATGTATTTCCATCGAATCACATGGAATGCATATCCTTCATCTCCATCACACTAGGGGCATTTAAAAATGCATCCTGTAAACACCCCAAAATCAAACGAATTTCGAAAACAAACACCTGGTTTGAAAATTCATTTCAAAACCAGATTCTGGAGTTTTCGAAAACCTAAGAGTTGCGAAAGCTTTAAATTTTGTCTAAAACCCCGTTCAAAGTGAAATTCTCAAATATGGGCCAAGTCCCAATTTTGTAAATGCCAAAAATCCAACAGGTGAAGCCTGAATCAAAAGCAGCCTCAAAAGCAGGTTCAGAAGCCCAAAGAAAGCACCCTAGTCTGATAAAAGCTAGGGTCAAAAGGCAAAAGGAAGGCCCAGGCTCGAAGCAGACTGCATGCCCGAAACACCAAAAGCCAAGCCAAGAGCATCCACCCAAGCAGCAGAAATCCAAGCCGAAAACAACGGAAATGAGCTAAAATGAAGTCCAAAAAGGTGAGAAGGAGTTTGGACGACAAAGTTAGGGAAAACCTAGTATAAGACGGAGTGCTGATGAGGCTAGGGCCCGCACAAACTGTACGTCTCGAAAAATGCCAAGAAGGACTGAAGAAAAGAAATTTGGATTGGATCTGGACCCAAATATCTAGATCCAAATCCAAATAGTGTTTGGATTGGATCTAGATCCCAAATATCCGAGATCCGAGATCCAAAACCAATTAAATATTTGGGTCGAATTTGGATTCCCAAATATCCGAGATCTAGACCCATATAGTATTTGTATCGGATCTGAATTTTAAGACCCAAATCCAAAACCCATATCCAAGACCCACCTCATTTGCCTATAAATAGAGGTGAGGGGGTCCCAAAATGGATTCACGTGAAATGCTTGGGAGGAGAGAGAGTGAGAGAGAGACCTAGCCATGTTGGCTCATGGGTGAGGTGGGTTCAAGCCATGTTGGCTAAGTGGGTCTAGACAAGGGCTGCAACCAAGGTGGGCTCGACCAAGGAAGGTTGTAACCAATGCGTGGACACGGGCTCAACCAAGAAGGACCGGCTCCAAGAGGTAGGCCTCCTAATCCCACCCTAAAGCTAGCCTAGGTTCGACTAAACCTAGCCTAATCACCTAACTCACTTCATTAAACCTCACCCTAACTAACCTAAACATAGCCTAAACCACCTAAACCGACTCAACCTAACCTAAGCCAACTAAAACTTCCCCTAGGCACTACCCGACCCAGCCATGCGCTCACTACGCCCCAGCGCCGCCCCGATGCACCCCTGTCGCGCCTTGCGTGCCCCTGACGCCGCCCCGACGAGCCCCTGCCACGCCCTGAGCGCCTGTCCAGTGCCCTCCTGAAGCCCCTGACGCCCTAGCACCCTGCACTCTGCTGCGTGCCTTGTTGAAGCCTACGACGCCTTAGCGCCGACCTGTTGCGCCCCGGCTGCCTGCAGCACCGACCTACCTTAGCAAGTCCGCACCTAAGCCTTTCCCTTTAGGTCAAATAGAACCAGCCACACCCTATCTTGTCGTGATTTGCCTTAGCTAGCAAACACCTAAGACACTCACCCTTAGCCAACCCTATCACTTGGCCGAACCTAGGTCCTTCCAAGTTCCAAGCCCACGAGCCTTCCCCAAGCCCACCTAGGGAGACCCCTCTTGGCTGCCAAGGTGGACCACAACCCCAAGCATGAGCAAGGAAAAGTCGTCCACTTGTAAGTGTTTAAATTTTGTTTTTACCTTACTCTTCTAAATTTCAATTCAATTTTGATACGAGGTTGTAATAATGGAGCGTGGTCTCCCCCCGAAATGTAATATTGGTGCTTGATACACAAGCACACACGCACACTTGAGCCTTAGCTCTTATCTCGTACACAAGACACCCACGTGCACTTGAGCCTTTCCGCTCTTAGTTGCACACTATTGCACACACATTGAGCTTTCGCTCTTTCTCAAAAGACTTTAGTGAAAGCCGTGCAATTTCAATTATGGGTTGTTACATTCTTGTCGTGTGAGTTTGTCATTTAAATTTCACACTCACACCCAAGAAGTATGTGAGCACTTGCTCCACACTCTCACGCACCTTTTGAGCCTTTGTTGCTCATAAGATATAGCATATTTCTATATACTTTCAGCTGCGTGGGATTTACATTCAAGTCGTGTGAGTTTGTCATTTAAGCTTCCACACTTGCACACAAGAGCACTCGAGCACTTGCTCTACACTCTCACGCACATTTTGGGCCTTCGTTGCTCATAAGATATAGAGTATCTATATACTTTCAGCTGTGTGAGTTTTACATTTCAAGTTGTATACATATTTTCATTTCGAGTGGTTCAATTTAAGTCATGTGAGTTGTCTTTCCATTTATACACAACACACACAAACACATTGAGCCTTTCCGCTCTTATATACTTATATTTCAATTTCGGCAAGTTCAATTCAAGTCATGTGAGTTTGTCATTTCAATTCTACATTACACACACGTGCATTGAGCCTTTCTGCTCTTAATATAAGTATATCTCCCTTCCGCAATTTACATTCAAGTCGTGTGAGTTGCTTTTAAGGTTCGGGTATTCCCCTTTCAGCTGCGTGAGTTGCACTTACATTTTGGGTATTTACTTTAAGCTATGTGTGTGAGTTGCCTTCAATTTGAGCCTAGCTCACATCATATCAAACCTGAAGAGAGTTCGTGCATCCTTGCATTTGCGTATTTTCAAAGAGAGAACCCCAAAACTACGCTCAAAACTCGCTCAATTTAGGTCACTTGAAGCACACACATCCGGCCTAAATAGCTTAAAAGCTCAAAGACTTGGATATGAACAACCCCATAATAAAAACTGCAATTTAGGCAAACAATTATTGAATTACTCACTTTTCTTTCAAAAGTTTATGTTTGTTTGAAATCGAAGTTTTCTAAGCGCTTAAACCGACCCTTGAGCACCGGTTCAAGAAGGTTTCAAGCGAAAAGATCCTGCTTGTCCACAGTCGCCAAAAAGTTAGATATTTCCGAAAATCTTCGCTAGTTTGAGTAAGCTAGCTAACATGCCCTTAAAAGCAACGTAAACGCGAGAAGTTTCATTCCCAGCTTAAAAACCTGGAGTGAAAGAATTTTCGTGCTTACACATCCCCTAGACACCTTCCATGGAGAATCAATTTCATGCAAAATGTATCTCCATCATGTCATGTGAAATACATTTCATATTTTCATCATTCATAAAGCATGTATTTCTATCGAATCACATGGAATGCATATCATTCATCTCTATCACACTAGGGGAATTTAAAAATGCATCCCCTAGACACCTTCCACAGAGAATCAATTTCATGAAAAATGTATCTCCATCATGTCATGTGAAATACATTTCATATTTTCATCATTCATAAAGCATGTATTTCCATTAAATCACATGGAATGCATATCATACATCACATACATATCATTCACCCAAAGAAGCCTAGAAAGGTGGCAGCCCAAGTAGGAATGTCCCCATGTCATAAAAGGGCAACAAAAATCGATAAATCAAGTTGATATTGTAGGTATAAATTTAGTAGACCCTGAAAACGCCCAATACTCGAAAGGGTCTATGTTAAATTCTTTCAAAAAGATTCTTAAAATTGAGCTTCTTTGAAACTTCTTGAAAGAAAGATCAAGGTTGATTGTATGACCCCAAATGAAGGAATTTATGCTTTACGAAAAATAGAGTCTTCATAAACGAATTGGTGACACTCCAAAAATCCTTGGCTTACTAAATGGAGCCTTGTTCAAAATATCAAAATATTTTCAAATGGCAGATGCTATTAAGAAATGGGACGATCTCGGTTGAATCGAGTAACCAAAGGGATAAACTTTTCCCCCCATTTTACTTCTCTCTCCAAAAAGGAAAATTGGCAATGTTCAAAAGAAAAAGAAAAAAACAAAGAGAATACAAAACTCCTGGAAAAAGAAGTCTTCCCCAAAAAGGGAATACAAAAACTTCTTAAAAAAGAGTCTTCTCTTTGAAAGAAAAAAATAAAAAAGAAAAAGAGAATGCAAAAACTCCTCGAAAAAGAAGTCTTCCCAGAAAAGGGAATACAAAACTTCTTCAAAAGAGGTCTTCTCTTGAAAAAGGAAAAGAAAAAGAAAAAGTCAAAGCTTAAAAGAGCAATTTTCTGACTCTTTGCCTAAAACCACGGGATGCTTCAGAAGGGACCGTGGTAGCTCTTTTCCATATCCCTATAGCTTATCCCAAAGGAAAAAGGTTCAATTGTGAAAATCCTAAAGTAAGAAAAGAATCTACTTATTTGGATATCATTTTGTTTGAGAACTAGACTTTGTTTTGTGGGAAATGGAACTTTGAAATATTTTCTAAAATTTTCTACCGAAAACCTCTACCTAGTAGTAGGTATCATAACCCGAATAAAGGAAAGTATGAAAAATTGGAAGTCCTTTCGATAAAAGATAAAGGGAGTTCCTTTTCAAAAAGAAATTTTCAAAAAGCCAAAAATATCAAAAAGACAAAGGGTAAAAACCTGCTTGGAGCAGACAGCTTAAAAAGGCTCTCTTCAGGCTCGAAAAACTCAAGAAAGTCAAAAGACATGGGTAAAAACCTCCTTGGGGCAGTCAGCCTAAAAAGGCTCTCTCCTGGCTCAAAAACCCCAAAATAAAGCTCCACCCTGTTCGCTCACTCATGCATGCATTCAACATTCATTCATGCATGATCATACCTAGAAAAACAACCCAACTAGGAAAAGTCCCCTTTCGGCTAAAAATCCCCTCTTGTGGTTAAAGAAAACAGGGTTTTACGAAGCAAAAGATGATGCATTTTTAAGAAAAATTTGGAAGAAAATCAAAGGGTGTTTCTTCTTTGCCATTTATGCCAAAGAGGGGCATTTGTAAATACTCCAAAAACTCCATCTTTTTAAACTCCCGAACTTCAAAAGCCAGCTCAAGGCCAAAACAAGAGAAAGAAGAAAAGTTCAAGCTCGTTCAGAGAAAAGCTAGACAGAAGGTCGAAACCGGAATTCGGGTCAAAATAAAGTTCAACTCTCAAAAGAAAACAGAAGCCAAACCCTTGATGAAGCCGTCAGAGATCAAGCATTAGGCCTATTAAAACGAAAATTCGAAGTTCGTTGGAAAATCCAAGATTGACTTCATCCAAAACAAGCTTGAGACGGAACTAGACGGATAAAAAATTAGACGACAAGCAGTCCTAAAAGCGAAATTGGCCGATCAAAAGGACTGGAAAAAACCCAGCTTGAAATCGAGTCACCAACGGAACCAGGGCCCGTTCAAAACCGCCTGTTTCAAATGCCAAAGAATGACTGAAGAAAGAAATTTTGGATTGAATTTGGACAAAAATATCCAGATCCAGATCCATTTGGAATTTGGATTGGGTTGGATCCTTGGATCCAAACCCAAATCCAAGACCCACCCTTGGCCTATAAATAGGGCTAAGGGGGGAGAAGAAGTTCATGTGAATTACATTTGGGGCTTGGGGGAGCTTGAAAAAGTAAGAGAGAGAGTGTGTGTGTAAGTCAACAAAAGGGGCTTGACCTTGTTGACTTGACCTAGGGCTAAGTGGGCTTGAACCATGTTGGCTTGACCTAGGGGTGGGCTGCAACAAAGAAGGCCTTGACTATGGTGGACTAAGGTGGATCGGTTGCATGAAGTGGTGGACTGGCTGCAAGAGGTAAGCCTTTAACCTCTTGACCTTCACCTAAGCCTAACCCAGCCATAACCTAACCTAGCCATCCCTTGACCTATGGCTCGACAACCCCAAACCGAACCCACCACCTAACCGCCACCCTCAGCCATACACCTCACCCCTTGGCCGACTTGACCCAGCCATAAACCTACCCAAACCACACCCTAACCACACCTTGACCTGCCCTAAACCCTCTAAACCGAACCCAGTTAGGCTGGCCTTCCTTGCTTTGAACCGCACCTTGACCTTCACCTAAACCTAATCCGGCCATAACCTAACCTAGCCATCCCTTGACCTATGGCTTGACAACCCCAAACCGAACCCACCACCTAACCGCCACCCTCAGCCATACACCTCACCCCTTGGCCGACTTGACCCAGCCATAAACCTACCCTAACCGCACCTTGACCTACCCTAAACCTAGCCCCTCACCACTCGGCTACAACCTAGTTTGAGCTCGACCTGCGCTAAACCCTCTAAACTGAACCCAGTTAGGCTGGCCTTCCTTGTTTTGAACCGCACCTTGGCTTGCCTGCCCTAAACCTGCCCCATCTTGGTTGCAGCCAAGCTTGAACCTGAACCAGCTAGGATGAACTCCACATGAACCTAACTCACTTCCATTCTAAACATAACCTGGCCGAACCCACCAAGCCATCCCAAGAACCACTTGCGGCACCTAGCTAGCCTAGCTTGAACCCCAACATAAACCTACCCAAACCACACCCTAACTGCACCTAAACCACCCACTTAAACCTAAACAGCTGCACCTAAATCACCCACTTGAAACCTAGCCCATCGACTTGAACCAAGCCATGTTCGGCTGAACCAAGTGCTGAACTAAAACTGAACCACTTTAGTGGCCACCTGAACCGATTTGAGCCATTTTGACTTGCTAAAGTCGACCGACCCTAACCTGCACCAACTGAACATCTTGGCCATCCTTGCCGCCCCATCCAAACTGACCTACACCGAGACTTCTTGGCCGGTTGCACCCTTCAACCTAGCCCGCAGGAACCTAGCCCATTTGCTGGCCGACTTTGTGTTGACTTGCCCTATTGAGCTGACCACAAAAACTCATTGCTAAAACCAACTTTGACCTAGTTGGACCCACTTGGCTCCAACTGAGCCTGTAGGACTAAACCTACTTGAGCCCAACTGAGCATAAAAGCTGCCTTCTGCACCGAAAACAGACCCATGGGCTGAACTACCTCGAGGTGGACTTGCACAAGCTGAACCAAGGCGGACTTAGCTCACGGCTGCGACGAAGCGAACTCGAGCGAACCCCACAAATGGGAACAAGAGACTAAACCGAACGAAAACTTGTAAGTATAGTTTCGGTTCTTAATCACTTGTTTCAATTCAATTCAATTTGTAACGGGGTTGTAGTAATGGAGCGAAGTCTCCCCTCGGGTTGTAATATTCGTGGATGAAACACAACCACACACACATGCACTTGAGCCTTTTCGCTCTTAAATTGCACACGATCGCACTCACGTGCACTCGAGCCTTCTCACTCTTAAGCTAAATATATATATTTCAATTCGGGTAAATTTACTTTGTGAAAGTCGTGTGAGTTGCACTTACTTTTAGGTGGATTTACTTTCAAGTCGTGTGAGTTGCAATTACATTCGGGTGGATTTACTTTCAAGTTGTGTGAGTTGCAATTTAAATTCCACACGAGAACACCCACGAGCACTCGAGCCTTTCCGCTCTTTACACTCACACACATTGAGCCTTTCCGCTCTTAGGATAAAACCTATATATATATTTCAAGTTGTGTGAGTTTACTTTGTGAAAGTAGAGCCGCATTTCAATTTGTGTGAGTTTACTTTGTGAAAGTAGAGTCGCATTTTAATTGGTGTGAGTTTACTTTTGAGAAAGTAGAGTTGCACTTTAATTTGTGTGAGTTTACTTTTGTGAAAGTAGAGTTGCACTTCAATTTGTGTGGGTTTACTTAAAGTTGAGTGAGTTTGCATATTCAATTTGGGTGAGTTCACATCATCGCTCTCGAAAAACCTGAAAAGGATTTATAGCATCCAGGCATTTGCTCCTTGCTTCCAAAAGCCCTCGAAACAAATGGCTCAAACCACGCTGAAATTATGCCACATATTCCACACACACATCAGGCCTAAATAGATAAAACTCACAAAGACTAAGGTTCATCCAGCCTTCGTGATAAAATTGGCCAAAATGCATGAATCATATTCTTCCCAAAAACACTTGTCGTTCAAATTAGTTTGAGGTAAAAACTTGTTTAAAATTGAAGTTCCTAAGCGCTTAAACTGACCCTTGAGCATCGATTCAAGAAGGTTTAAGCGAAAAGATCCCGCTTTCCCACAATCGCCAAAAAGTCAGAAATATTTTAAAAACCTTCGCTAGTTTGAGTAAGCTAGCTAGCACACTCGCAAAAGCATAGGCACGAAAAGGTTCACTCCGTGTTCCATAAAACTGGGAGTGAAAATTTTCATGTTTATAACTACAACAGGCCAGGTCTCCTTTGGCACAAATCCCCTTTTACCTAACATAAAGAAAATGGTTTTTAGAAAGGTGGGATGATCCATATTCTCGAGGAAAGATACAGGAAGAAAAATAAAAGGGGTGTTTTCTTCTTTGACATTATCTAAATACATTTGAATTAATGCTAAAGAAGGGCATCTGTAAACACTCAAAATTGTGATATTTTCAAAAACTCCTGAATTTCAAAAATCAGCTTACAGCCCTTTTGAACCTTTAAAACTCCAAAATTTTGAAGTTTAAACCTTTTTTGGAAAATATTTCAAAATAAAGGTTTTAAATTCAAGTAAAAAATCCATGAATTTCAAAACAGATCAAACGGACAGGTGAAACCTGATCCAAAATCCGGCTTGAGATCAAGTCAAAAAGCAAAGGAGAGGCACAACCTATCCGGATAAAAGCAAGATGGAAGATCGAACCTGGTGCCCATTTCAAAAACGAGTTCAACCTCAAAGATGTGGAAAGAAGCTAAGATCCTGATGAAACCCTAAAAAATCAAGCACCATAAGAGACTAAAATCAAGAATCGGGCTTGTCAAAACTGAAATCAGTATCCACTTCAAATCTGGAATCAACCTCATCAAATGCAAGCTCAAGACGAGGTTAGACATATCAAACCAAACATGAAAAAGTCCTGAAAGCAAGAAATTGGGTCACCGAGGAATCGGAGCCCGCTTGAAAACCGTCCGTTTCATATCCCAAAGAAGGATACAAAGAAAAGATTTTGAATTGGATTTAGACCAAAGGATCTAGATCCATGCTCCTAAGAAAGGACCCTTAAATCGGGTTGGACCAAAAGATCCAACCCGCCCCAAGGGATCCACTCCCTTGGCCTATAAATAAGGCCAAAGGCGGGCTTGAGAGGGGGTTGGAGACTTGAGGAGAGAGAAGAGAGGTTGGAGCTCAAGGAAGGAGGTTCACGTGAAGGACCTTGGGCTACTTGGAGGGCTCGATCAAGGGAGGACCCGGCCAAAGAGGTAAGCCTAGACTCTACCTTGGGCTCGGTCGGGAAGGAGGAACTCGAGTGGGCCAGCTTGGCCTTGGAGCTCAAGGGCTGCACCTTGGAGGACCCAAGTGCAAGAAACTTGGCCGAGTGTGGAGCTTGGGGCTCGGCAAGTGGAGGACCCTACCAAGTTGGAGGGCTCGATCAAGGGAGGACTCGTCCAAGAGGCTGCCCCAAGACTGAGCCGTGGGCTGCACCTTGGAGGACCCGAGCGTAAGGCTCGGAGCTTGAAGAAGGCATGGGCTGCATCAAGGCTGAAACCAAGGGGCTGCACCAAGATAGCTGATCGAACTGCACTAATTGGCCGAACTGCTCCTTGGACTTGAGGGCTGACTTGGACCAAACCAAGGTTGAAGGAGTGGGCTCGAGTGAACCAAAGGAACTGCACCAAGGGCTCGATTGAAGGGAAAAACTTGTAAGTTCTTAAAACTTTGATTCTATACTGTTTTCTCCATTAAATTCAATTCGGAAAGGGGTTGTCTTAATGGAGCGAAGTCTCCCCCCATGTTGTAATATTGGTGTATGAACACGATCGCACCCATGAGCACTTGAGCCTTTTCACTCTTAATTGGTGGATGAACACGATCGCACCTACGAGCACTTGAGCATTTTTGCTCTTTACACTCACGTGCACTCGAGTCTTTCCACTCTCTGCCTCAATATACGTTATAAATATTTTATACTTCAAACCCCCTCTTTTCTTAAGCAAGTATACATATTTCAATTCGCGTGAGTTTTACTTTCGTGAATGTAGAGTGAATGCACTTTCAATTCGCATGAGTTTTACTTTCGTGAATATAGAGTGAATGTACTTTCAATTCGCATGAGTTTTACTTTCGTGAACATAGAGTGAATACACTTTCAATTCGCATGAGTTTTACTTTCGTGAATGTAGAGTGAATGCACTTTCAATTCGCGTGAGTTTTACTTTCGTGAATGTAGAGTGAATGCACTTTCAATTCGCGTGAGTTTTACTTTCGTGAAAGTAGAGTGAATGCACTTTCAATTTGCGTGAGTTTTACTTCGGATGTAGAGTGGGGTATAATTTCAATTCGGGTGAGTTCGCATCATCCTTCTCAAAAGCCCAAAACAAAATTTATAGCATCTCTGCATCCGCTCGTTGCGGCAAATCGCTCGAACACTCGCTCCAATCACGTTGAAACTAGGCCCACACACAACAGGCCAAAATAAATAAAACTTACAAAAATCTTAGGGTCGTCCAACCCCCTCGTAATAAAATTGGCAAAGAGTGCACGAACCGAATTCGTTCAAAACACTTGTCGTTTGAAGTAAAACTTGTTTGAAAATCGAAGTTCCTAAGCGCTTAAACCGACCTTTAAGCATCGGTTCAAGAAGGTTTAAAGTGAAAAGAGTTTGCTTTCCTACAATCGCCAAAGTCAGAAAATCATTTTAAAATCTTCGCTAGTTTGTGTAAGCTAGCTGGCACGCTCGCGCAAGCGTAGGCATGAAAAGGTTCGCTTTAAGTTTTCTAACTTGGGAGCGGAAATTTTCATGTTTATAGAGGGGAAACCTCCGAAATGTGTGAAGTGATGCTCATGGAAATGGAACCCATCGGAGCGCATGTTTTGAAAAAATTTAGGATGACTTGTATGAAGAAGACCTCTGCCCCTCTCCACATGTGTGCCTAGGAATGTAGACTTCTTTTTTAAATTTTCACTTTCAATTTTCACAATTTCATCACTTGTAATTTCTAAATTTTCAACTATTTTTTGTTTTTGAATATTTTTCAAATATAACTTTTTTTGGTTTGCAGTACATCAACCAAGAAAGGAGAGAAGGGATGATAGTATACTTAAGCACAAAAAACATGAGGATGTATAAGATATAATGTATATTGAGGTAGGAGAAACTAAATATCACAAAAATAGTGCTCTCTTACCTATGACTGTGGCAAAAAATTTGCAACAATCCCTTGCTTATAAGAAGTTGGAGATGAAGACTCCAAGCATACAAGAAGCGAAATCAAAAGGATGAAATGGAAGAGTCGAACCTTCTTCTTTGAACTTGACCGATCCTCCCTCTTGGAAGCCTTCTTGGGGCTGGTTTCCCTCCAATTGTGGCCTTCCTTTCTCCCTCTATTTTCTCTCTTGATGTCTTGTTGATTTTCTTTCTTAATTGCTTCCCTTGAAATCCCAGCCTAAGGTGGGTATTTATAGGCTCCTTGGTTGGCCCAAGAAGTCTCTAGGCTAGGGAATATTCTTCAAACAGTTCTCCTACTAGCTTTTTCCATGGATTGGCTGGTTCCATGGTTGATCCAACCCGCCCCAGTTGCTAGTCACATGGGCTAGTTCCTCGCATGCATGGTCATGTGGTCACATGGCTAGTGGTCACATGGCTAGTGGTTGAGTTAAGCCCATCTTGACTTGATGTAACCTGTCTTGACTTGATGCAAGGCGCCTTAACTTGATTTGGGGTTGATCACGTAGCTTGGTTCAGCCCACCTTGGTTTGATCCCATGGCTTATCCAGCCTTGACTCCAACTAGTTGCATGATTAGCCCGTCTTGACTTGATTGATCATGTGGCTTGGTTTAGCCCACTTTGACTTGATTGATCACGTGGCTAGCTCGTCCTTCCTTGCTTTGGTTGGCTAGCTATGCCTTGGTTCGGCCAATTGTTGTGCCTTGGTTCAGCCCACCGACTGCACCTTAGTTGATCTGTTTTACTGCACCACGGGCCATCTGGTTGAACCACACCTCAACTCAATGCATTTGAATTGTGTGAAGCTAGTCCTTGATCTGGTGAACTTCTTGAGATCCCTCTCCTCCGTATTCGACGCCTTTGGCAGGTAAGATTTTCAAATATTTTCTTTTTAATTCTTTAGAACCATTTCTTTTAAATATATTTAAAACAACAAAATTTTCAAATATTTCTTGTTTTATTCTTTAAAATATATTTTAAAGCCACAAATTTTTGAAATGACTTGTGACATCCATTTTTCTTCTAAGGGAAATTTTTTTGAACAATGTATTGACGAAATTTTGGGTGTTCACAAGTGACCTTCCTGCTTTCGCTTTGTGAGTTAATCTTGTATCTTTTTAACCACTTTAACCCTTTGGTGGGTGTAGGGTCTCGGACCTCTTTAACATTATGATGGGTATAGGGTCTTATATAGCTTTAACCTTTTGGTGGGTGTAGGGTCTCAGATCTCTTTAACCCTTTGGTAGGTATAGGGTCTTGGATCGCTTTAACCCTTTGGTGGGTGTAAGGTCGCTTGGTGTAGGATTGTCCTCGGTCTCGCGAGTTTTCTAAAGTGCATCATGTTTCAGATTTTTTGTTTATTTTGTCTTTTTGAATTTCAAATGTTCTGTAGGTTTGTAAAAATGGTCACTTTGCAAACATTTTATGGGTTTGGTTCCCAATGTCTCATTTTCGCTTTTTTAACCCTTTCTTTAAAGAAAACAACAAAATTTTGCTAATTTGGCCTTGAGGGCAGAGTGGTTATTTTTTTGGTTTTTGTCAAAATTCATTTTTTTTTAGGGTTTAAAGTACCCTTATTTTGAGGCTCATATGGAATTTTGACACAAAAATGGGTTCATTTAAAGTGTCTTTGTTCAAAAAAACCTTAAAAGACCTACAACCACAATTTTTCTTGAGAAGGCAGAAATTCTAAAAAATCTTTTGATAAATTTTTGGGTGTTCACAATAGGTACACCTATCACAAGCTGCTAAGAAAGGATGGGTAGAGAAAATGCACTATGATATGCCTCATGGACCAACCATATCTATCTAGAGATCTATCTAGAGAATTGGGTGTAGAGTACCTTAAGAGAGCCACCATCACTGGCAGTGGTGGAGTTGCTAGATTGATCAAGGCTAGGAAGAATGTGCTCAAGATAGTGAGAGAGACGCCAACTAATAAGGGTCTTCTATGGCATCAAAATTTGAAATGCTGAGATCATCAGACCAACTGAGAGAAGTGATTCACGCAAGGATTAGTGGTGCAAAAACGCTATAGAAGTATAAAGGGAATTTTGTTTCCCACAATATCGATCCATGTATGAGTTAAATTGCTTTGTGAAGCATGTTATCACTGCATGATTTTATTTTTGTATTTTGCATGACACGTTCTTATTGACTTGTATTTTATTATCTTTTTGATGACCAAGTTGTATTAAATGTAAATTTTATGGTACCTTTCATCCATTCATAAACTTATACAAATTGTAAATCTTAGCATATATAATTCTATGATGTTTTAAAAATATTCAATGATTAATAAAGTTAAATTAATTTATGCATGATTATTATATAGGAAATTTTTTACAAAGGTAATCTATGGTTTCTCAAATGTTAGAGACCTTAATTTCTCAACATTTTAGGAGGGGCGTGAGGTTCTTATTATTAATAAATAGTTATAAAACCTCATGTTCCTATTTGGTTAACAATAGAAACCTCAACTCCCTATTCGATTAACAACAAAAACCTTTTGTTCCTTGTAAAATACTGGGAATTTAAGGTCTCAAAGTATAAAATTTGAGAAATCACATGGTACAGCTCTGAAATTTTCTCAATTATATATTCAGGTTAACATTGTAAAAAAGTAATAAACAAGATGGTTGCACACAATATTTGTGGATTATGATGGTTGTATTAAAACATTTCAATTATCACAAAAGTTATGGTGGTTTTTAACTAATACAACAACTGCCTTAATCATCCTAAGATAATGTTGGTTGTTGCTAAGCCACCCCTTTATACAAAACAATGGTGAAGTTTCCGGGGATTTCTTTGATTGTCGCTATTGAATGAAGCCTATCAACTTTTTTTAGTGCAAAACTCGGTTAAAAAGAGTGAATATAGTGTTGAATGAATTATGTAGTTCTTTTTTGAAAATCATATAGTTTGGTTGGACCATAGCATGAATATATCTCACATTCTTTCATTTATTTTAACATTCATTATGAGATTGACTCACCTTAGCTAACTTTGCCTAATTTTTTTTCATTCATTATCTTAATCTCATTGGAGATGCATATGTACAAATAATAAGAATGCATTCTTTAAACACTTAACTATCATAACTCATTCTACATACCACTTTACCTCTACTACACCATCTTATAAATCCTTATTTATAATACTGTCAACTTAATAGTTTTCTCCTTTTCTTAGTACTAGAATTTGAAAATAAATTTTTAATCTTTTTAGAATCGCCTCCAATTGATTTATCTTGTACACAAAATAAGAACTTTTCCTAGTCATAGAATCTACGACCTTCCAGTTAACGCACCTACTTTATTTCAAGTACTAATTCCAATTTTATTGTAGAACTATATTCCTTATTTACAGCATCCATGTACAAGAAAATTGCAGGGATAATCCTATATCTGAATATCGATGAGCAGGAGTAAATTCTCTTCTCATATTTGTGCCTACATAAGGAACTCTATGTACAGTTTGTTCATTGCTTCTGAACTGAAATGTAGATACCATGGTTAAATTTCTTCGTATTGGGGTCCTACGTTAATTTCTTACTAAGAGGAAACATTTTCATCTTATAATTATAGAGTCCACCGTATAGGATTCCACTGTTTCGACTACATACAACAACCCTCCTTTTTGGTCGGGACTTGAGATTAGCATCAGTGAGACTTTATAAAAGGAATCATTTAGAAAGGCAATAAGGATATAAGAGACACACTTATATATATATATATATATAACACTTATATATATATACATATATATGTATATATATACATATATATATGTATATATATACATATATATATGTATATATATACATATATATGTATATATATATGTACATGTATATATGTATGTATATATATGTACATGTATATATGTGTATGTATATATATGTATATATATATATACAAATACACATAGGAAATCCAAGATTAGTGCACCACGTGTGAGTGGTGTACTAGCCTAGCGAAGTTACTTTTTAGATAAAAAAAAATATTTTTTGAATTTAAAAACATGAACCATCTGTTGGAAAGATTGGATGGTCCAAATTTGGTGCATTGGTGCACTATTCATGCATGGTGCACCAAATCCTCTCCCTCTCTCTATATATAAGAAAAAGGGGTATATCCCATGCCCAACTATTGCTTTCTGGTAGCATGAGTGAAATTTTAAAAAATTTAAGAGTTTTCAAAAGGATAAACAATAATATTATTACACTCATATCCCCGAAAAACAATAATCGGGCATGAGTGAATAGAATGGTAGGCAGGATCTAATATCTCTTTCTTTCTCTCCCTCTCTCTCTCTCTATATATATATACACACCTCCAAAAACCTTCCTTTTAAATACATGCATACACACACACACACACACACACACACACACACACACACACATATATATATATATATATATATATATATATATATATGTGTGTGTGTGTGTGTGTGTGTGTGTGTGTGTGTGTGTATGTATTATGTATCTATATATGCATGTATGTATAAAGCTTATGTATTATCTATCTTTCAAGTACCAATTTAGTTATTATTTTTTTGAAGTAGATTCCCCGTTACTTGCATCCATGTAGGATACAATTGGTGAGTGTTTTTTCTATATTTTTGAATATCAATGAGCAGGACCAACTTCTCTTCTCATATTTGTGCCTACATCAGGAACTCTTTCTACAACTAGTTCACCGTATCTAGACAATAATTACAGAAACCACTTGTTAAATTTCATTATAATCGGGCCATACATTAATATGACACTAAGAGAAAATTATCTGGAAAATTCCAGAGTCCATGATAGAAAGATTTCAATGAGTTTCACGTTGGTTGTCGACTTCCTACTGCAAACCCATCTGGACTTGAAACCTGTGATAGTAATTTATAAAGGAATCATGTAAGGAAAGTTTGTTTCTAAATTATTCTTTATGGTAGTTAAAATAAAGAAGAAATATGTTCCTAGCATATTATTACTCGGTAGGCCCGACTATACCATTATACCATATGTCGGTACTCCGATCCTTTACTTCTAAGATGACAAATGTCAACAAATTGCAATTCATGAATAAATGAAAGATTTAAAACTCGTTCAAACATTCATGTTTTAAACTAATTTAGCACATAATATAACAAATAAACGATGCAAAACACTACCCAAAGGCTGGTTTGATATTTTGTTATTTGATCAATGTAAGCCAAGGCCATCCTAACACATGATATAGTGGTATTATGCCACCGAAATGCCTGTGTTAGGTGTTGTATATATATATATAATTCAAATATCAGATTGATTCTTTTACATAGATGTGAACAAGTTTCCAACAATTCTTAGACGCTGGATTTCAAAAACTTTCGCTTAAATTTCTTCGTGCTAGTCGCCAACAGCATTCAAATCACAGTTTAATTTACATATATGGGAGGGATGAATCCATCCATAGCCAAGTCAAGTTGAAAAGCACTCGTCACGGCTTTGACACTCGGAACGCCATCTTTATCAAGTCTTTTTGCTTCCCCAGAGTTCGCAAACCTGTCATCATCTGGATGATATTTGCCCCGACATCCACTGAAGGCCCCAATGACAACGAATCTCCTTGAGCGTCACCCTCCACGTGCCCCACCTAATGAAACAATGAATGCTTGTGCCATAAGGGATCGAACTCGAGTCCCATCAATTCTGCAATTGCACCCTCTGCTATAAGGCCCACGGTGAAAATGTCCAAGGTTGTCCAAATCTTCTTTCACACCTTGATGGTCTTCCAATATTCCTACTTGGGCTCAAAGCACTTGCAATCTAACTAAGACCTTAACAGATATGGCCGGTTTGGAACCGCCCCAACTTATACCAAATCAGATCAAGAACCGGCTAAAACCGGAACCAGTGAAACCCAAACTAGGGATCAACTGGTTCAGTTCCAGTTTTACCTTTTTATGGGTCCTCTACTGAAATTGGCGATTCTAAATCATCGATTCCATGATCTTATTTATTTCTTTTAAAAATTTACTTTTTATAATTTTTTCCAATTCCAAACGGTTTGGATTCAAACCAGAATCAGAATCTGAACTGGCTCAGTTTTGATTCCGTTTGACTTTTTGGTTCAAGAAACCGAAACCAATGATTTGAAACCACTAGTTCAGATTTATTTAGAACCGGCCGTGTTTACCTTAACTATTAGCTGGGACCTTGTCCATCGGCTATAACGTGATGCTAAAAAAGTAGGTAGTATGCGCTTCTGGTTGATTTCTCTCTTTGATTTTCACTTTCATGATAGTATCTAACAGGTCCGGACCTGGATATGTCTCGTCGGACCCAGATACAAAGTGCTGAGTCAAATTCGGTTCATGTTAGGTCCGATCCGTTTAAGTTTCAAAGGCATCATTACCGGAATTGGCAGAACCGAGCATTTAACAAACGTCATTGGGTAAGTAGGACATTTTAGTCATTCTGTTGTCTTAAAGAGGCCATGTGGGATCGCTGACTTAAGTAAGTGCTACCACGTGGGTCCTTCGAATGAGTCCTCCCCCCGCATGTCACTTTACCGAGTCAAAACCATGACGTATCTAGTATTCGTATTTCTTTCTTTTTGTAGTGACAAAAACTATCCCCCGACTTTTGGACCCGGAAAGGGCCTAGACCCGGCTAACAACAAGCTGAGAACTTGAGGGAGGTTTGACAACATTTATTATGGATTTATCCACTTATTTTCTTCAAATAAGATTAATTTTCTGAGTGTTATTGACATGATGAGGCTTGTTGGAGGCAGCCAGTTTGGATAGAGCCCGGCGAGTGAATCAAACCCTAATTGCCCCTAGAACTGGAACTGGACCGAAACAAAGGAGACCTACGGTTCATTGGTTCCACGTATTGGGGAATCAAAACCAGAAATAGTGGCACAAACTAAGTTCTCTTCTCTTCATGTTTTAATATCTCACCTTTGTTTCAGGAAATTTTCAAATGAAACCGAAATCAAACCAACATGAAGCGAACCTAAAACAGGACACAAAACCAGCTGAATCAAAACTAAAACCTTGATCCCGAGAGGTTTGATTTCGGTGATTGGCGGTTCCGATTTACTTCGAACATTACAAGTCTAAGGCTTGTGATTTGGAGTTATATAAGTAGTGTGTCTACAGGTCTACCAAAAGCAAGTAAGAGCACAGAGTTTAGTACCATTCAGGATACTAGAACAAGAATCACATCAAAGTCATACCATGAGAAGAAATGGATTACATGAAAAAGAGTATTTTTTAAACAAATTTATGAAGAGATATAAACAATGATCTAGTACGGTAGAAAATCGAGGTTTGTGAAAACAAAGAATCCATGTAACTAACCCAGTTAGCACAAGAAAATACTCAATTGTTGTCGTTGTGAGTTCATGAATTAAGAACTAACATCATTGATACTCAGAATATATTATCCGGTATCAGGCTGACACTAATCTCTTTCTACTCAGATATGCTCATATAGGATGCATGCATAATCTTCATATGACATTCAAAAGTCCGATTGACCCAGTTCAAGCATGTATACAATTAAAAAAATACGAGACCACCAAGTGCGAGCTTGCCACCAGCCAAGGCAAGCCAGAAAACAAGGTGCATCTCTTGTTTTACAGCCTTCTTGTCAAGGAAAAAAATGTTCCAGGTCTTGTCTTGGCTAGGGACTGACCGGGATCACATGTAGGAATCCCAAATCCGATTAGGGTCCAGACCCATTCTCTAAATGGGCAGACCCATGAAAAAGAGAACCGATGTCAAGGGTATTACGGTCAACTGTAACTGAGAACTTGAATATTGTCTTCTCTCCAGTCAACCAAGAATTTGGAAGAAATGCAAAACCGAGGACTCTGCATCTCTCCAACCTTCACTAATTTCCCTACGCGGCGTAGTTCCCTACGTTCTTATTTTGTTTCTTCTTCCTCCTAATTGATATTCTCATTCTTCTGCTTCTTAGTGGAGACAGAGGATGAAAAGAACGCGAAAGCTGACGATGGTGCTCGCCGGAGCCTGGTTTCCCCCCCCACAATCTTCTTCTTCTTCAACGTCGCGGCGGCTTTTGATTTTGGGGGCTTGCCGCTCTTAGCTCCGCTTTTCGGTACTTTGTTCTCTCTCTCTCTCTCTCTCTCTCTCTCTCTCTCTCTCTCTCTCTCTCTCTCTCTCTCTCTCTCTCTCTCCTGTTATGTGAGGAACTCATTTCTAGGACGTCTGCCCGTCGATCTCTGTTCTAAATCCATCACCTTGCTAAGCAGCCATTCGCCCAAGAAGCTATTCCTCGTGGGATAGCAAGTAGTACCAGATTCATTTTTCCAACTTTTCTCGAGCTTTTCCTTTTCCGTCTCTTGACGGTACACCTTCGCCAACCTTAAGTTTCGTCATGGTACCCAAAGTTGAAGGGACGTCACGGGTTCGAATCTGCAGGGACCAGTGCATTTTAGTGGATCGCGATAGTTGAGTCTTTTCTGTGATTGAGCTCTTGCATATGGGGGACGTTTGTCCTCAGTTGTGTCCAAGAGAGGAGAAAAACTTTTCCCACCTTGTGTGTCTGAGGGACATGGGAATTCAATTACGAAACACGAAAATTGACAAATCTATTCTTTTAGCTTCAACTAAAACCCGTACTTGGCCTGTTTGTGGTGTATAGCTGCTTCGGTATGTATCCGACGATTCATAAACCATGAGCCTTCAATATATGCCATAATGGTAAAGGCATGTAGCGGTTGTAATCTTCTTCCTTTCATTTTTTTTTTCTTGCACATAACGTGTGTAAAGCCGTGAACTGTGGGGAAGGCACATGCAAGCCGTTCCTAAAAACAAGTTGTACCGACGTTGATGTCTAAGATATTAACTCTACATGTTGGATTGTGTCAATTTTCATGAAAAATTTGACCAATCTGAGGGAATGGAAGAAATTGTCGTCATACACCGTGATAACAATTGTACTTGGTTTGAGCCTCTCTAATGGAAGTCAAACTTTGAGGGCTATATGCAAGGGAGGGATGTTTAGAACCCCTCCACCATCGACAAGATACTTCCCTAGAAAATGGTGATTCAAAATCATTTCTATATGCAAGGGATGGTTGTGGATTGTTATTGGCCTACTCAACTCATCTTCGGAGAAGATAATTGGAGTTTGAGCGAGAATGGATGAGACCAAAAAGACAATGACTCGGGAGTTGTGGATGTCTAACCTTTGTTTTCTCTAGAATTTCATTCAATACTTGTCTATGTTTAGGCGAGATTTTGATCAACTCTAAAATAAACATATCGATTGAAAGTTTTGACAAATGTTTTTTTAGATCATATAGAGGCAACACAATGTCATTACCCTTATCAACACCATAGGATAAACACAACATAATTATCCTTATCAACACATGGGATGAACGAAGAATGATGCACGTTTTTAGGGTCGGGTAAAACAACCATTCCTTGCTTGATTCACTCCCCAAGTGCAGGAGTTTGTAGATCCTTCTAGACCTAGTAACCTGTTTAACACTTTCTCTATGGCTCAGTCCTAATTGGGTTCTATGTTGGGGTGGAGATTTTGATGCACTACGAATGACTATCAAGGCTCTAGCTAGGGGGGACACTAAGCGCTCTTGAGATAACTACTTGCTTGACCCTTTTTAATATTATGGGTGATCCATTTGATGTGTGGTAAGTAGAGTGACCTGTATGCAATGCATGATTACAACAAGCATGAACAACTATTTCATGAAAATCGTTAAGGAAGAAATGTACCTCTTTTGAGATTTCATCCATACTTGCGTATTTGGGTAAAGGCCATTTAAAACAGGTTGGGAAGGCTCTGACTTCTCGAAGTTGTAGAGTTTATCTTGCTTAATAAAGTTCTCTATTTTATTTTTTAAAGAAAAATAATCATTTGTATCATGGCCCGTTAGCCATACTTACAAAATTCATTGAGAAAACATCCCTTTGGTGTTGACCCTTCGGAAACCGACGATAAGTTTAACAATCCTTGGGATAAAAGAATATCTAGGACCTCTATAAATGGTTGTCCTAAATGTATGTAATCTCCTTTTGTTATTTCATATTTTTTTCCATTTTTTTTGGACTTTAGGAATGGATGGTTTGGACTTATGAAAAGAAGGTTTATTGGGGTTAGATGGGAAGGCTCAACCCTAACACTCACTATCTTTTGACACTTCACCCCTCCAATTAGAGTAGATGATCCATAGACCGCGGCTTTGGCCTTGAAGAGAGGCCCTTAGCTTTCAAAAGGTCATCGTATACCTCTTTTTCAAGTTTAATTAAAAAAGATATAACTTTTTCATGAAGTTTTCAAATATGCTAATTTCATGAAGAAAGAGGAGGGTTTTCAAATCGGTTTTGAAATTGGCTTGTGTCGTAGGAAGATCTACATCTCACAATGAAGGCATGGGCATTTTCATTATGAGCTTATTTAATATCTCTCAAAGAGTTGAGAGTCAGATAACCTCAACATTGTGTAAGAATATTTACATGAAGCAATTAGCAAGCTCTTCAAATGTAGTGAATTGGATCAAATCATATGAGACCAACTACTTGGACGCATTTTCCTTGAGCGAGTGTGGGAACCAATAGACCCATTTGGATTGATCCTTTTTTTTATAGTTATTTATTGAAAAGAGTTGTAAATGAGATTTTGGATCTCCATTGTCATCATATAAGTGAAAGCTTGGCATTTTATCCTCACTATCGGTTTGATAATCGGATGGTAAGAACTCTGATAGTGAGTATACCCTTTTTTCTTTTAATTTGGCTTTTTAACCATTGTCCTATCTTTGAGGGTGAAGGACTCAAGTTTTGGCTCTCTTTCCTCAAATTTAGACGTCTGTTTGGTTCTTTTGACATGGTTTGTCTTTGTATGAACTCAATGTTGTTTTCCATGAAAAGAATATGACTCAACTACTTCAGCATCTTGGCTTAGGGTGACAATATCTCTTTCAATTCTTAATTATCTCAACTCTTTCTTATAGAGGTGATCATATCATCCTGGGTTTGAGATAGTGATTTTAGATACTTTTGAGTTGTTTTTGAAAACTAACTTATAGAACTTCAAGAGGCCTTGCTCGACATATCTTCAGATAAACCTTTCGAACTCGACATGATGTATGCTTCGAAGTTTTGAAAGTAAGTTTTAAAAAGAGTTTAGAACAAGGTTCAAAAATCGACTTGTTTTGAAAGAACTCAATGAGATTGAAACGACTCCTCTCAAGGTCCCCGCCGAATGTGCCAATTTTTTTGTAAACAAAATTTATGGTCTTATATGGACTTAAAACTTTATTTGCAAAAATATGTGTGATCTTGCCAACAAATTTACTTAAACTTGCAAAGGTTTGAGTATGACTTTGACTTCTTAGGCGAATGTAAGAAAATAGGTTTTTATCGATGCATGCCTTCTTTAACTAGCTCTCAAGGGTCAACCTAAATGCTTAGGAAGAATTATTTTGAAGTCCAAAATTTTCTCAAAACAATTTTGATTTAAATGAGCCTTTTCTAAAATCGCATTGGTTTCACTTAGCAATAGTAGGTTCAGTTTCACTTAGCAATAGTAGGTTCAGTTATGTGAAAACATAATCAATTCTGTTTCACAAAGTGAAAGTTCTAATTTTATCGAGATATTTTTTCGGTCCAAAAATCTTGAAAATTTTATCAAAGGAAGTGTTGGGTGTGAAGTTTTAGTGATAATTTTTGTTTATATTTTTCGATCCTTTGGTAATTAGATAAAAAACCAGAAAAAGGCTTTTAACCGAATGCTATTCTAGAATTTGGATAGGGCATATGACTGAAACTCTGGGTCTTAGTAAAATACCTATAAATATGTGTGCAGGTCTCCTATTTTCATAAAATTTATCACTCTAGAAAGTTATAGTTGTTATCTTTCCGATGACACCATCCTTGAGGAATTTGGGTACTTACAGATCACGTTATATTAGATTTAGTGAACGAGGGTCGTGAGACTTCTGTGAGGTAGCTTGAAGTCTTCTCTCTTGGTCTCTCTCTTTTCCTCTCTTCCTTCTCTTGAATGATGCTCCTTCCTTGGCTTCTCCCTGGGCTAGGTCTCTCTCTCTCTCTTGGGCTCCCGTTTCTAGTTTTCCCTTTGGTTGGGTCTCCCTCTCTTTTTTTTATAGATTCTAAACCGAACTAGATCTTCTTCATGTTATTGGGTTCAATCTGGATCCAAATCCAACCCAACTTGGAGACCAACCTTACTACACAGGTGCTGAGAGACATTTAGGGATCTATCTAACGGAGACCGTTGCTGGCATGGGTCTCAAGTCTTCTACCAATGTACTATAAGCAAATAGAGAGTACTACATTCTTTATGGCTCTTCTTTAAAGTTGCAAGTCCACTCTGAGGATTACAGAAAAATGACCAAGATCCACATGTTGCATAGTTCAATCTGGTTCCTTGCAGCATTTTATACAAATTGTTGAGAACTACACAAGGTTTGTGTCTTCAATGAACTTGTACAATTCATTCAACTATTCCAAGTCTCAGAAAATTCTTCAGTTGCCATGTAGAAGGTAACTAGGAAACTTCATTCTCGTTGCCTTCTAGAGCTCTCTTGCTTAGAGAAACTTTTCTTCCGAGGTCCAGGATGTTCTTTTCCCTACCTAACAGCAGCCAATTATGATCCAGTTGGTCAGCCTTGCATAAAATTTAAAGTTTACCAGGCATATAAGGTGGAGTTAGCAGATCTAATGTCCATCTTGATTCATGTCATCTGCGAATAGGTGTAGCATCTCCGACTGCATTCTTCAGCAATAAATTTTAATGCCATGCATAAAAGTGTACCAATTTGACCCTTGAGGGATCTACAGTATCCCTTAATCTCCCTTAGGATCTCACATGTGTCTTTATCATGGCCATGTCCAGCTGTCATGAATCATTCATGGTGTCCCATGGGTTTGATCCTGTAGGTTCCAATCCAGTTCATCATCGAACAAAGGGTACCTAAGTCCCAAATGTGGTTCTTTAAGACAGTTCGAAGTGCATCCCAGTACTCATTCACAAAATACTGCAAAAAGGGTAATCAATGTTTAGACTTAAATAGATACAAGATTCCCTTCAAACCTCTAACAAGTCGTGAGATTGCTTTGCGTAGCTGAAAATTGTAGGTCTCCATCAGGCTCTAAAAACAAAAATTGGAATTTTTTTTGGTTCTTTGTATCTGAATCTTGAAAAACCCTTGAAATCAAAGGGTTTTAGTTCATAGATCTTTCCTTTCCTCCACAGCCAGTCTAAACTATCTAGGACTAGCTTCCTTACCTCCTGCATCTGTCCATATTGAAAATGCAGAGACCCTCTCTGTAATTTATTCACTACATTCGGACGGCAATGTAGTGGAACTAACTTCTTTACCCATACCCGTCCATGATGTGGAAACCCTTTCTGCAATTGATCACTACATCTAAGCGAAAATGTAGTGACCCTTGCTTACTTTTGATTGCATTCGGGCTCTACAGCGCGTCACTAAGAGGAGACGCAAAAACGTAATGTTCATAATTTGTGTAATCCATGGTATAAAAATTCGACAAAGTTTTACGCTAACTGTTGGGAGCCTAACACAACTCCCCTCTTTTATTCGGGCTTGGGACCGACCATGCAAGCGTGATCCCTTACATGGGTGGAGTTGATACTCGTCTTATATGTCAACAAAATCACAACCTAAAAATGATCATGCATTAAGACGGAATTGGATTTGGTTTTGCTAGAATGTCACATATTCTCATCTCTATAACAAGTTCAATTGAATGATTTTCGGAGTGAGAAACCTTGGAGAAAAGAAGTATTCCATTGATATATATAAATCTTATAAGAGACATATATAATGGTACATAAACATGTATAGAGACTCGTGAAAGAATAATGAATTTTTTTGAGGTTAATATTTGATTACATCAAGAATGTATGCCCATATCTATTTAGCTTGATTATTGACGAGTTAACAAGATATATTTAAGATAAAGTATCATGATGTATGCTATAGATGACACTCTGTTAGTGGATGAGTCTGAAGAAAAAATAACAAGAAATTAAAATTATAGAGAGAAACATTAAAAATAAAGAGGCATTAGGAGATCAAGGTATTCATGAAAACTTTGGTTTTTGGGGATATAAATGAGGAAGGTAGGGAGATTTTAAATTTTACTATGGCATTTGATTTCTTTATAGTCAATATAATCTTCAAAAAACGAGATAAATATTTAATTACTTATAAGAGTGGCTTATCACAAACACAAATTGATTACTTTATTTGTAGAAAAAAAATAGTGTGTGTTGTAAAGATTGCAAAGTAATTCCAAGAGAAAGCTTAACCACCCAATATCGACTTTTAGTTATGGATTTACAAATAAAAAATGGACAAAGATGAAAAGAGTGCATCGAGCTATTCAGACTAAATGGTGGAACCTCAAAAGCAAGAAAGAAGATATATTTAAACAGAAAGTCCTTCAAGGAGATGCTTAGAATTATGTTGGTACACCTTATGATATATGGAACAATATGGCTATACATATTAGGAAAGTAGTGAAAGATGTATTAGGTGAATCTAAGGGAGTTGTACCGACACAAAAGAAAGCTTGGTGGTGGAGTGAAGTAGTTCAAAATAAAATCAAGGCAAAGAGGGCATGTTACAAATTACATTATGCTAAGAAAACTAGTGAAACTTTAGAGGCTTATAAGAAAGCAAAGAAGGAAGCGAAAAAGACCGCTAGTGAAGCAAAAGGTAAAATTTGAGAGGATTTATATAAAAAAACTCAACTCAAAAGAGGGTGAAAGAGATATTTTTAGGATAGCTAGGGCTAGAGATAAGAAAACTAAATATCTTAATTTTGTTAGATGCATCAAAGGCGAGGATGAAAAAATTCTAGTTGCAAATGATGATATAAAAAATAGATTAAAAAACTATTTTTATAAGATTTTTAATAAAAATAAAAATGTTAGTATTAGCTTAGGAGAGTTAGCCAAATCAGAAAAGTATATAAACTATAATTTCTACCGATGTATTCAAAAGAATGAAGTCAAAGAGACTCTTAAACATATGAAGGGTAGTAAATTGGTAGGACCAGACAATATTCTTATAGAAGTTTCGAAAATCCTAGGAGAAACAGGAATCACTTGGCTCATAAGACTATTTAATGAAATATGGAGAAACCAAAAGATACCCAAGAAATGGAGAGCGAGTATACTTATACGCATATATAAGAACAAGGGAGACATTCAGAATTGTGTGAATTATCGGGGTATCAAGTTAATGAGTCATACTATGAAATTGTGATAAAGAATTATCGAACGTAAGTTAAGACAAATATCGAGTACAACAGAGAACTAATTTGGATTCATGTCAGGCAAATCTACTGTTGAAGCAATTCACCTTTTGAGATGTCTTATAAAACATTTTAGAGCAAAAAAGAAAGACCTTCACATGATATTTATTGATCTAGAAAAAACTTATGATAGGGTACCGAGGGAGGTTCTTTGGAGAACCTTAGAAAAAAAAGGTATCCCATTGACATAAATAAACCTTATAAGAGACATGTACGATGGTATAAAAACATGTATGAGGACTTATGAAGGAATGACAGACTTCTTTGAAGTTAATATTGGGTTATATTAAGGATCAACTTTAAGTCCATACTTATTTATAATGGTGATTTTTGAGTTAAAACCAAGGTTGTAAAGATTATTTATGTGTCATAAGACTGCTGAGCATATGAAATGGCATGTTTTGATCAAAGTAACAAAAAAGAATGAAATGTTTAGAATGCGAGCAACTTTGATGTGGACAATTAGTGACTTCCTTGGGCTTGGTACCTTATCCGGGTGGAACACACACACTAGCCTTGCTTGCCCCACGTGTAACTTTGACACAGATTCTTATAGACCGAAACATAGTAGAAAATGGTGTTTTATGGGTCATCGTCATTTTTCTAGAAAAGGGACATAAATTTAGATTGAATCGAGCTCATTTTAATGGGACAATTGAGAAAAGGATCCACCAATGACATTATTCGGATCAGACATCTTGAAACAACTTGAGGGCATTAATGTTACCTTTGGAAAACTTCTAGAGTCAAATGACAAAGGTAAAAGAACTCGAGGAAAACCATTATTGAAGATGGATCGGGACAATGGAGGAAGAAAAGCATATTTTTTATCTTCCTTATTGGGAGACTAACTCATTGCGTCACAATCTAGATGTTATGCACATTGAAAAAATTGCATGTGATAATGTGGTATACACTTTGCTCAATGAGACCGGTAAATCAAAAGACAATCTTAAAGCTCGGAAGGATCTTAGAGAAATGGGTATAAGGAAGGATCTTTGGCCGGATGAGAATGGAAGATATCGCCCATCTTTGTTTACAATGTCAAATACGAAGAAAGATGTATTTTTGCGGACTTTAAAGAATGTCATAGTGCCGGATGGGTACTCAAGCAACATTTGAAGGTGCATTGACTTAAAACAACATAATCTCATTAGAATGATGAATCATGATTGTAACATTCTTATGGAGCAGTTTCTATCACTTGCCATAATGTTTTGCCGTACAAAGTGGTTGCGGTGTTAATAGAGTTGTGTTCATTCTTCCGACAATTATGTGCCAAAAGCTTAAGTCTATTAGATCTTGATAGATCCAATCCCGAATCATTCTCACCCTTTGTCACTTAGAAATGTTATTCCCTCCATCATTCTTTACATAGTCATGGTTCATTTAACTTATAGATCTCGGGTTATGATTGCACATGCCATTAAGTCAAGGTTCATGAATGTTTCATGTGTAAATTCAATATGTACTGCATATTTAGAAATTGGATCAGTTCATATTGATCTCTCGATGTTATGGTTTTGGTTGTGTTATTCTACGACCTACTCCACAATATGTGATTCAGGGTTGATCCAATTAGGTTGAGACTAATTTGGATTGACTTTCTGCAAATATAAACACTTAGATTTTCAAACCAATCGCACAACTAGTTCATTCTAAGATTAATCATAATTACGATTTTCTGAAAGGGATGGTCTAGTGGTGCATGTTAATTGGAACCTAACCAAAACCACCATTGTTGATAAATTACCCTTTAGCTTGGATGTCTATATTTACTTTTTTCTCTTTTTTTAAAAAAAATCTTTATATGTAAATGCATCACCAATATTCAATATTTAAGTAGTTCATGCTTTCTTGGGATAACCTTATAATCATTACAAAACAATTAATCTTTTCCCTTTCCAAAATAAAATAGTCAATATGTGTCTTGACCAAATGAATCTTATAGCTTAATCACTTTTAAAAAATATTTTTACTGTAAGTGGATCATATTGCACAACAACCAACCAAATCATGCCTTTCATAAACCAAGGGGGATAGGCTATATGGATTTTTAGTTGTTGTCCATCTCCCCTATGCCCTATTTTGCGTTTAATTCCAAAAAAGAAAGTTCATGTTTTATTATTTCCTTCCAAATATTTAGAGGGCTTTGTTTAATTGTTTGCTTCTTTTGAAGTGTACAGGGAGAGAGAGAAAGAGAAGGAGGAAATCATAAGTTCCTTAGAGAGTATTCCTTAATGATGAACATGGATTAAGGTGATTAGATGGTCGTGATTTTGGTAGACAAAATTGGTGTACTTGTCACTGTACCAGTTAGTACAACAATATATATTGCTTTTCCTTATCCAATTACCTTGATCAAACAGTCGTGATAGGGATTTAACTCCTTAATGACTGTAGTGTATATATATATATATATATATATATATACCAAATTCGACAAACAAGTAAAACCAAAACCTACTAATTTGACTTGAAGCCGTAATTGAACCATGGACAATTCCTCCTCCTTGACCAGCAGTTTACAGTTCCATTTTATAAGTACATTTTGGTGTGTGTAGATATATAGATAGACAGAGATGGATAAAAATCTCAGTTTCCAGTTTGTCCAGAACCGCAAACCATGACAGAACCAGGTTACAGTTTCGCTGCCGGTTTTGGTTCTAGTTTGAACCAAAAAGTGACGAAAAAACAAAAATATAATAAAAAAAGTAGTTATAAAATGGAACTGGAAACGGCAGGTCAAGGAGGGGTTCAACGCTAGCTGCGAACTATCCCTAGAGTTCTTGGAGCTGCAGCAAGATATAGCGTGGTTTCATCCATGTCTTGTGTGGTTCACGCAACCAGGTAAACCGTCTCCTTTGTGGTTGGTTAGGCCAATCAATTGATTCCAGGAAAGCATAGGTTTGAAAATGGAATTCCCCCAACCAAAATATCTCGTAAAACCTGGAGGAAGTTTAAAAAGTAATAGGGTTTATTAACCGTATTTTTGTCTGCCTAAACCTAGCTAAACTATTAATTCCTATAGGTCCAAATTATATAAAACTCAATACCAGTTTTCCGGGAAGGGGTCTGCGTCAAGTTAATAAGCAGGCAGTATCAGTTCAAGTATACGCAGCAAATCCACTGATCAGCCTCTGCACGCATGAGCACACACACATACATATATATATATATATATATATATATATATATATATATATATATATAGAGAGAGAGAGAGAGAGAGAGTAGTAGCTGCATAACTTTTAAATGGTGTGATCTTTACTGAAACATCCCTTCATTTAACGATGAGATTTGAATTATTTTGCACCTAATGCACATGATGTATTAAATGTGCAGTACAAAAAGTAAAATACTCAAAGATTGAACAAAAGATATATTTATTCAAGATTATACATCAAGAAAACATTATGCATTTACTACTTTTTCATATATATATATATATGTATATATGTATGTATATATGTATATATGTATGTATATATGTATATATGTATATATGTATGTATATATGTATATATATATGTATATATATATGTATATATGTATATATATATATGTGTGTGTGTATGTATTATGTATAGAGGGAGAGGGAGTTTCCTGAGTTCCTTGAGAGTATTTTTTAATCATACACATTAGATTAAGGTGATTGGATGGTTGATGTATTAAATGTGCAGTACAAAAAGTAAAATACTCAAAGATTGAACAAAAGATATATTTATTCAAGATTATACATCAAGAAAACATTATGCATTTACTACTTTTTCATATATATATATATATATGTATATATATATGTATGTATATATATATATATATATATATGTATATATATATATATATATATATGTGTGTGTGTATGTATTATGTATAGAGGGAGAGGGAGTTTCCTGAGTTCCTTGAGAGTATTTTTTAATCATACACATTAGATTAAGGTGATTGGATGGTCGTGATTAGTGCAGAAAAGTTGTTATACTTATAATTATACTAATTAGTACATCACTATTTATTGCTTTTATTTGCAAATTATCTTGATCGGATAATTTTGATTAGGGATTTATACTCTCTAAGGAGCTTAGTAATCTTACAACAACAACTAAGCCTTTTCCCATACTAGACGGGGTCGGCTACATTGATTCTTTGTTTCCACAGATCTCTATCGTGTGCCATGTTAGCAGTTAACTCCCAATAAGCTAGATCATTCTTTATTGTTTCTTTCCAACACTTTTGTGGTCGTCCTCTACCTCTTTTAATACTTTCTAAATTTAGTTTTTTTAACCTTCTTAAAGGTTCTTCTTTTGATCTTCTTTCTATATGTCCAAACCATCTTAAACGATGTTCTCTCATTTTATCCTCTATTGGTGCCACTCCTAATTTGTTTCTAATAACCTCATTATGTATACGGTCTTTTCTTGTATGACCACTCATCCATCTCAACATCTTCATTTCTGTCACAGACATCTTTTGTACATGTTGATGATTAACTGCCCAACACTCAGAACCATAAAACATGCAGGCCTAATTGCTGCTTTATAATATTTACCTTTTAATTTTAATGGTATCTTCTTATCACAAAGAATACCTGATGCTCCTCTCCATTTTAACCAACCAGCATTAATTCTATGTGTAATATCTCCATCAATTCTTCCATCACTCTGAAAATTTGACCCTAGGTATTTAAAACTTTCCTTTTGGGGAATGCAATGTGTGCTAATTTTAATTTCTATGTCCTCTGAAGTAACCAAATGATCAAACTTACATTCCATATATTCTGTCTTTGTTCTACTAAGTCGAAGGCCTTTGCTTTCTAATGTTTCTCTCCATAGTTCCAATTTTCTATTAACTTTTTCCTTAGACTCCTCCACTAATACAATGTCATCTGCAAATAACATACACCAAGGTACTTCATCTTGAATATGTTTTGTTAACTCATCCATCACCATTATAAATAAGTATAAACTTAAAGTTGATCCTTGATGTAACCCAATATTAACTTCAAAGAAATCTGTCGTTCCTTCATGAGTCCTCACACATGTTTTTGCACCATCATACATGTCTCTTATAAGGTTAACATATGTCAATGGGATATCTCTTTTTTCCAAAGTTCTCCAAAGAACCTCCCTCGGTACTCTATCATAAGCTTTTTCTAGATCAATAAATATCATGTGAAGGTCTTAGCTCTAAAATGTTCTATAAGACGTCTCAAAAGGTGAATCGCTTCAATAGTAGATCTGCCTGGCATGAATCCAAATTGGTTCTCTGTTGTACTTGATACTTGTCTTAACCTACCTTCGATAATTCTTTCCCATAATTTCATAATATGACTCATTAACTTGATACCTTGATAATTCGCACAATTTTGAATGTCTCCCTTGTTCTTATATATGAGTATAAGTTTACTTGCTCTCCATTCCTCGAGCATCTTTTGGTTTTTCTATATTTCATTAAATAGTCTTGTGAGCCAAGTGATTCCTATTTCTCCTAGTATTTTCCAAACTTCTATAGGAATATTATCTAGTCCTACCGATTTATCACCCTTCATATGTTTAAGAGCCTCTTTTACTTCATTCTTTTGTATACGTCGGTAGAAATTGTGGTTTATATACTTTTATGACTTGGCTAAATCTCCTAAATTAATACTAACATCTTTATTTTCATTAAAAATATTATAAAAATAGTTTTTCCATCTATTTCTTATATCATCATTTGCCACTAGAAATTTTTCATCCTCGTCTTTTATGCATCTAACATAATTAAGATCTTTAGTTTTCTTATCTCTAGCCCTAGCTATCCTAAAAATATCTCTTTCACCCACTTTTGAGTTGAGTTTTTTATATAAGTCTACCCAAATCTTAGCTTTTGCTTCACTAACGGCCTTTTTTGCTTCCTTCTTTGCTTTCTTATAAGCTTCTAAGTTTCACTAGTTTTCTTAGCATAATGTAATTTGTAACATGCCCTCTTTGCCTTGATTTTATTTTGTACTACTTCACTCCACCACCAAGCTTCTTTTTGTGCCGGTACACCTCCCTTAGATACCCCTAATACATCTTTCGCCACGTTCCTAATATGTATAGCCATATTGTTCCATATATCATAGGGTGTGCCAACATAATTCTAAACATCTCCTTGAAGGACTTTCTGTTCCACCATTTAGTCCGAATAGCTCGATGCACTCTTTTCTTCTTTGTCCATTTTTTTATTTGTAAATCCATAACTAAAAGTCGATGTTGGGTGGTTAAGCTTTCTCCTGGAATTACTTTACAACACGCTCTATCTTTTTTTCTACAAATAAAGTAATTAATTTGTGTTTGTGATAAGCCACTCTTATAAGTAATTAAATGTTCATCTCATTTTTTGAAGATTGTATTGACTATAAAGAAATCAAATGCCATAGCAAAATTTAAAATCTCCCTACCTTCCTCGTTTATATCCTCAAAACCAAAGTTTCCATGAATCCCTTGATATCCTAATGCCTCTTTACCGACATGTCCATTTAAATCTCCTCCAAAACAAATCATCTCCCTTTGTGGAATCTTTTGAATCACCTTATCTAACTCTTCCCAAAAAACTGTCTTTATACTATCTTCTAGTCCTACTTGGGGTGCGTAAGCACAAACTATATTCAAAACCTCTGCTCCTAACACTAATTTCAACATCATAATTCGGTCACTATATCGTTGTATGTCTACTACACTCTCCTTTAAATCTTTATTTATGATAATACCAACTTCGTTTCGAGCCTTTTCTTTACTTGAGTACCATAATTTAAAACATGTATCCTCTATCTCTTTTGCTTTTTCTCCAACCCATTTTGTCTCTTGTAAACATAGAATATGAATCTTTCTCCAAATCATAGTATCTATCACCTCCATTAGCTTACCGGATAATGTTTCGATATTCCAAGAACCAATACGAATCTTATTATCTAGGACTAGCTTCCTTACCTTCCGCATCCGTCCATAATCAAAATGCGGAGACTCTCTCTGAAAATTTTCACTACATTCAGGTGACAATGTTGCGGGACTAACTTCTTTACCCACACCCATCCATGATGTGGGAACCCTCTCTGCAATTGATTCATTACATTTGGGCGAAAATGTAGTGGCCCTTGCTTACTTCTTACTGTATTCGGGCTCTGCAGCACGTCGCTAGGCAAGGACGCCCCAAAACAATGCTCATAATTTTTGTAATCCATGTTATAAAAATCCGACGAAGTTTTACGCTGGCTGTCGGAAGCCTAACACAACCCTCCTCCTTTATCCGGGCTTGGGATTGACAATGCAAGGGTGATCCCTTACATGGGTAGAGCTTAGTAATCTTAATATATATATATATATATATATATATATATATGTATGTATGTATGTGTGTGTATGTGTTTATATGCGTATACAGAGAGAGACTCGTCCATACTCTTTCTTCTTGAGATAATAGTTTTATAAATATTACTTTTTTCTTATGAAATGGCTCCAGAACACAATCGCCATCCTATTTGATAAAGCCATCAAGAGTAAACATGGCTGGTTCGGAATGAAACCGGTGGCACGAACTGAACCAAATTCGACAAACAAGCCGCAAAACCAAAACCTGCTAATTTAACTTGAAACGATGATTGAACCAGGGATAATTCCTCCCCATTGACGTGCAGTTTCGAATTTCATTTTATAACTACTTTTTGGTGTGACTCTCTCTCTCTCTCTCTCTCTCTCTCTCTCTCTATATATATATATATATATAGACAGATAGACAGAAAGAGAGTGGTATGCTCAATTGAGCATTGTGTTCGATCTCTTGTTTCACATGGTTACATTCTATCATTTACCACCTCCAACTAACCACCCTTGTAAAACTGTCACTACAGTACCAAAGCTACCTGAAAAACTTATATATTTGTATATATAAATAATTTATAGCTTTTAAGTGTGTTAATCAACAAAAGAGTAATAGAAGGTACAGAAGAGTAATTGAAGGTGGTGGAGGGTAGTCATCAGTGGTTTAAATGACGAATCATCCCAAACAGGGTTGAGCACTTTCTGAGCGTCCCCCATGGAATTTCTGCATTTCCATGTCCCATTTTTGGTTCCATTGCTTTTTCGTGTCGATTTAGAGATGGATAAAAATTACCGTTTCCAGAACCGCAAACCATGTCCCATTCTTGGCAGAAGTCTTGGTTCTGGTTTGAACCAAAAAGTGAGGAAAAAACAAATGTTAGAAAAGTACTACTTATAAAACGGAAGTGGGAACGGCGGGTCAAGTCGGAGCGCCAATTGAACGCTAGCTGCGAACTGCCCCCTACAGGCCTGTTGTCCGATTTCTTTACATCATGATTTGCAGCATTTGTGTGGTTCAAACATTTTCTTTCTTCATTAGCCTTCAGCATCCTTTTAACTTTGGTTGTGGTTTTCATCTCGATTGTCATCGCAAATAATACCGTTTTCCAGTTTGACTCATTAATTTTCTTTTCTTATACCCTACAAAATCTGGACTTTGGCTTCATGGTTCAGCCTCTGGTCTGATTTGAACCATGAAGCTAAATGTTAATATCTCTGTCTCATTTCCATAAAGAAAGTTTAGATGTTCGAGTACAGAAAGTCGATGTTCGATAACAACGGGGACTTGCATTTCGTTCACGTATCTCCTAGAGCTTTACACATCTTTTCGAACTTTGGTAATATATTCTTCTGCCTAATGTTAAGTTATATCACTTTTGACCAGGAAAAGAGAACTTGTGATTAAAACATTTATTAGTTAACTTGAGCTAGATGTTTCTTTGGACCTTGATTCTCAATTAATTCCTTTTTATTAGTATTTGCTGCTTTAGAGGTGGTTCGGACATTCGGACAGGCGGCCAAATGGAGCTCCGATGAGGAGGTAGATGTGAGGGATTAGATGATATACACTTCAAAGAAGAGAAGTGAAGGCTTTAAACATGTTAGAAAGTATGATAAGACGTGATCTTACTTTTTTCGAGTTAAATGTTAATACGATACTAGATTTAGTAGAATGGCAACTATGTTACTGACTTCACTTAATGTTCGACGGGGCTTGATTTTGGCAATGTTTTTCGAGAATGAACCATTATATGGTCCAAATTACAACAACAACTAAGCCTTTTCTCATACTAGACGGGGTCGGCTACATGGATTCTTTGTTTCTACATATCCCTATCGCGTGCCATGTTAGCAGTTAACTCCCAATAAGCTAGATCATTCTTTATTGTTTCTTTCCAACACTTTTGTGGTCGTCCTCTACCTCTTTTAATACTTTTCAAATTTATTTTTTCTAACATTCTTAAAGGTTCTTCTTTTGATCTTCTTTCTATATGTCCAAACCATCTTAAACGATGTTCTCTCATTTTATCCTCTATTGGTGCCACTCCTAATTTGTTTCTAATAACCTCATTATGTATACGGTCTTTTCTTGTATGACCACTCATCCATCTCAACATCTTCATTTCTATCACAGACCTCTTTTGTACATGTTGATGATTAACTGCCCAACACTCACAACCATAAAACATGGCAGGCCTAATTGCTGCTCTATAATATTTACCTTTTAATTTTAATGGTATCTTCTTATCACAAAGAATACTTGATGCTCCTCTCCATTTTAACCAACCAGGGTTAATTCTATGTGTAACATCTCTATCAATTCTTCGATCACTTTGAAAAATTGACCCTAGGTATTTAAAACTTTCCTTTTGGAGAATGAAATATGTGCCAATTTCAAGTTTTATGTCCTCTGAAGTAGCCAAATGATCAAACTTACATTCCATATATTCTGTCTTTGTTCTACTAAGTCGGAGGCCTTTGCTTTCTAATGTTTCTCTCCATAGTTCCAATTTTCTATTAACTTTTTCCTTAGACTCCTCCACTAATACAATGTCATCTGTAAATAACATACACCAAGGTACTTCATCTTGAATATGTTTTGTTAACTCAAAGGAATGGTGGTGTAGCCATTGTTTGGTTGGTTCTAGTGGTTCAGCACTTGGTCCCTTACGCAAGGTCTTGAGTTTGATTCTTGTGAATAGTGCAAACGAGCACCATCCCACGTAGTGGGCCTACCCAGCTCGCACTGGATTAGTCCGGGTCCTTCGGGATTCTTGATATTGGTGGTGTACAAGAACGGTTGAACATGATGAACATATAAAGGTTTTGCCATTAAAAATTCGGTCAAGTTAGATTGGTTTGTGCATCATGTACATCATAGGTTTATAATTATAGGCTATAAACCCTTATATTTTGCGAGTACTTGAGTTCATCACATCCTAGTCGAGAGCGTATTAAATGGAGAAATTTAAATATTGTGTGACAAAGATGAAATCTTCTCTTTGTGTGTTGCAATTACTTTAAATGGCGGTGAAGAAAGTGAAACTTAAGACAAGGATTCACTTTTTACCAACTCGATCCAATAGTGAGTACCAGCTTTGCGAAGAAGTAAATATTTTTTAATCTAAATTAGGAATAGTATGATTTAACTCATGATTCTTTCCTTGTACTGTAAAAGGTTTCTCATGTTCAAAAGAAAAGGAAAAACATCACCTCTGTTTGTTCTTTTCTTTATTCTCCTTCTGCAATTAACTTCCAATTGCTTATGACAGCAACATTCGATTGCTCTAGATGCATAACATGCATTTAGATGTGTGATGCTTCGAGTTGAATCAGGATCCAAATCCCAAACCCTAACTTGGATGACAAAAGTATCAAATTAATACATGCATACCATTTTTACTATCCACACGTCTTTTTTAAAAAATACGTAAAATACCTCAAACACAATTTCTCTCACTTCTCTTTCCTTAAAGCATACATCTTATTGGATGATTTTGGCATCATTCTCGGCATTTTCCAACAACTTCCAACAATCATTTGAAGTCATCTTTTCTCACACTTTAGGCATTATCAATTTATATTCAACATTCAAAAAAAAAATTGAATTGAACAACCAACGAAGTAACCAACCCTTAAAATAACCAATAATATTTCTTGTCGAATAGGAGAATGAAAAAAGAATAAAATCCATTTTATTTAACATTGGATGGTTTATTAGAGATGAAAAATGGTTATTATGAGTCCTTCATCGAATCTTAATTTTTATCGCCCTTTTTCATTAGATAATCATGATCGAAGATAGAGATGGGTTGAGTCATGTATCTCTGATATGGCTCAACTGCATCTCCATCTCGAGAGATGCAGCCGATGTGCATCTCTCTAAATAGGCTAACGTGACTCAGTTACATCTCTATCCCAACTCTCGATGACTTCACCATTGCTGGATCGATGACATCAAAATACACAAAAAGTTGAATCCACAAGCATACTTTTGAAAAATACAAAATACACCATCGAATCAAGTGCTCAGTCCTCTTTTCTTCCTCTTTATCTGCAAGAGAAGGTGACGAAGCTTAGAAAAGGTTGAGTAATGCATTATTTAATCATAGAATAAGAAACCCAACTATATAACAAAGCATTGGCATTAATGAGAGCAAAGGAAGAAGAGAGCTCACAACAAAAGAGAGAGGGAAAAGCCTCATGTGAGGTAAGGAGTAGCACGAAAATTTTTAGAAATGAGTGGTAGTATTTTTAGAAATCATTATAAAAAAAATATGTGTATAATAATTTGGGGTGTACAAATAATAACTCCCCAAAAGTATTAGTGGAACCACCAATGAAAATAGACCTTCTTTTATAGTGTTTCTCAAGTGGTACTAAAACAAGGTACAAGTGGTACTAAAACAAGGTAATAATACGAGAGAGGAGGTACCTTTTGTTTCCATGCAAAACTCCTAGGTCAAGTTCTTGCAGCTCTCCTTTTTGTCAGTGACAAAGCTTTTGTGTTAAATTGAGCCAATGAAACTAAGTTCCAAACCAACAACAGGATTTGCATTTGATGGGCAATAATACTTGTAATTGTAAGTACCAAAAATCAAAGTCTAGTTCCTTTGAAACCATGTATCAAACACACTCTTATTGTCATGTGGGTAGCGAGCGACTCCTGGTTTGGATCTCGATCCTACCTGAACTGTCACAACAGCTCTCTCCTAATAGTTCTAGGTAGACATGCTTGGTTTCAAGTAAACCATAACCGGCGGTTCACGATCTAGGACCAGGCCAGTTTAATTCAAACTCAAAACCAGTAAAACATATAAAAACAGTTCCAGACAATTTGGACAAATAATGATAACAAATGGTTTGAGCTGGTGGTTTAGACCACCTGTTCCAGTTATATATATAACCACGAGGAGAGGAGGGGTGGGGGTTGTCTGGTTCCCCTGAAGAAACCTTTGAGTTTGATACCCAAGGCGTGCATATGTGATATGGGTCTCTGCCTAAGCCTGGCTGTCCGATCAAAAAAGGTGCGCACACTTTTATCTCATGAAAACCCAATAATGTATTATTTTTACCATTTTCTTCCAAGAGCCCAATAAAATGGTTGAAAAAGAGGAGTTGATTTCTACAAATGTAATCAATTATATTGAACCCGTCAGCGGCACTCTCGAGATGATCCGAACAAGTCGCAAGATGGTAAAAACATGAATATCCTCACCCTAGGGTCTCGCCGCATTATGTGCCCAAGATAACGTAGGGTGCCATGTCATTTCGGTAAAGGACATACCATTAGTTTCTATTTTGGAGTAAGTAATTTGACAATGTATATATACCATAAGTCAATGCCAAGTTTTTCCTCTCTCTCTCTCTCTCTCTCTCTCTCTCTCTCTCTCTCTCTCTCTATATATATATATATATATATATATATATATATATATATATCAATATCAATATATATATATATAGAAAGAAAGAGAGTGAAAGTTTCTTACAGTGTTAGGCATTATTTTGGAGCAAGTAATTTGACAATGTATATATACCATAAGTCAATGCTCAGTTTTCTTTCTCTCTATATGCACATGCATATACATATATATATATATATATATACATATATACCATAAGTCAAACGAGGAGTAGCTCAATAAACATATCAATATCAATATATATAGAGAGAAAAAAAGAGAATGAAAGTTTCTTACACCATTTGGTGTTAGGCATTGTTTGACAATTACTATCTTCTATCATATATGTAATTAATCATCTTCGTGTTGATATTAATGTATCATCCGTGCAATCACATGAACAACTCATATAGAATTTGACATGAAAGATTATCTTGCATCTCCTAGTTTCACTCTCTCTATATATATAAATACATAAATATAGCACAAAATTAAGATAACCATGCAGCTTCACAAATTAGAAGCAGCATAATCTGTGACTATTGATTCCTCACAAAAGCCGCCTCAATGTTTTCTAACTTTTAACAAAGACAAAAGTCAAAACACGTTCGACTTTAGAAAATTTTCATAAAATACTTTGTGGTTTGGATTCTTACACTTTTAGACCTCAACCTTGGAAATCCTAGATTAGGGTTTTCGTTGTTAACCAAAAGATTCTCCGGCGAACCAAACCCTTGACCTTATGTTTTTGTCAGTAAAGTTTCAGTGAAGGTCATGAATCATGAAATGAAATAAGTTTACTGCAGACTGCATATATACTCTTTTTTTTCATGTTCGAACTGGAAGGTGGAAGCCATATGCATGCCCCGGGTTCGACTTTCAACTTGCCAATCGATCCCCTAGCAAGGTGAGCGATAGCTCGTTTTGCTACTTGCTCTTTTCACTCTAATCAGGCAACATCATGGGGAGTAATCAGTATTTGGCATGTGACAATGCTTTCCTTTATTCAAGAGAACTGATGTGCTGAGACATTTCTGAAATTGCAGTTAAATGCTTCTCTTATGGGCTTTATGTACCAGGTACTGAAAACTCTACAACTAACTGCACCGTATTTTTGTTTTTTGTTACAAGAGGAGGCCAAAGCCTACCACACACTACACATGCACCCTCTGAGAGTCCAACTCCCACCACCAGCAAACGGCATTATTGCACCGTAATTGTTAATGAAAAGCCCATTTGAAGAGGTCCAAGTTTTTCCTAAAGAAGCTTAAAACCATGATAGGATGTTTTCTTGCCAAGAAGAGACCAAGGCCTAACACACACCAAGACATGCACCCTCCAAAAGTCAAACTCCCCACCAGCGGCAACGGTGTTAGTGCACTGTAACTGTAAATGAAAAGCCCATATGGAGAGGCCTAAGCTTTTCCTACAGAACTTAAAACATGGATGGATGTGCATGCCATCCTGGACCTAGGTTACAGATTTAGCATTGAAGGCCTACTAGCAGAGGAGCTTACCTGAACTGCTAACTCTTTGCATTCCATGTCACACATCAATATATCTTTTCTACTTTTGCGTTACTAAGATTTGATTGGTAAGTTTGTCTTATACCATTTTATAGGTATAGTCATGTTGCGTGCATTCCAACCACCGGCGACTTCGACACAAGACGTCCTCCCCAAGTAGATTTCAAGATTCCTCTTTAGTATATCAATCTTCCTCTTTCTACAGAGGGCACACCTCATTCACATGCTTTATCAAGTAAATGGCTTTATTGCAACTCAGTGAAGCATTTAACTGCATCATTCGTGGTGTCTGTGTGTTCTCTGCAAGGTTTTGGGGGGGTGCTTCCTTAAATACTACATCATTAAATCAAGGATTAAACATCTTTTTCCAATCTCTTCACTCTAGAATGGACCTTGGTGACATATACATAATAGAAATTTATTTGCATGGAGATCTTGCTCGTGTTGCTCAATGATCTTATGACAAGACTCTTGCGTACTGAGCTCTGATGATATGTAGTCAGTCACTGGCTGGTGATCAGGTTTCGAAGATGTTGTAATGTTGATAGAGTACTTAAAGCTTATTGTAAATACTCACCGACATGCCTTCATATATATCGTACTAGTAAACGTTTTAAAATGTTATTAATACAAACATACCGTATACATTCTTTAATTTCTTAATATTAGGGAAATTTCCAACTTTGGCACCCGAGTCATGTTTCTTTTTTTCTTTTTTAGATGAAAAAACACTTCCTTGTTAAGTCCTATTCTTTTAAGTATATCATGGGTATCCGGAAAACCAAAGAACCCGACTAATCCCATTTGAGCCATGTTAGTCTATTATGAAGGTAGAGCTCTCCAGGTGCTGGAATTCTCCATCCACAAGGTTCGAACTCATGATCTCTGTGTATGAGCCGGGAGCAAGTGCCGAAACACTTGAACCAACCAACCTTTGGTGCCTGTGACATGATTATTCCGGGAAGGGTCTGACCCCACCCCTCACGCAAGCACAATAAACCCTGGCCAACTGCTAAGCGGGGCTGGTTCTCAACCCACCCCAACCGGGCTGGGTAACTGCAGGTTGAGATGAGATTGTCATCATTATCTATTTCTAAATATATTTAAAAATAAAACTTGCCATTATTTGGTGCATATAGTTCATAGTATCCAAGCCACTTTCTTGGACTCTCTTGATTCAAATGCTTCTTCGTATCAAATAAGGCTGGTTGATTTGATGGATGATCATACTTAAGCAAGGGACTTTGACTTGGTCCCAGCTGGCTTTCTGTACCCAAGTTGTGAAAGACTCAACCTTGCCTTTGCAACATCTAGCCCAATCAAGCTCATAAGCACCAAGTAACTGAACTAGCCAATTGAAGCTGGATGCTTAGCTAAACTAGCCATAATCAAATGGGGTGCCAGTTATATTATCAGAATTCAACTTCATCCCCGCAAATCAAGTCTTTGACTGAGCTCACGAATCTGGCCGATCGAGCAGGCCCTTTTGCATAGTAAAACATACAGATCGACGAACTGATTGGCTTAGTTTGATAGCGTTGTGAGCCTGCGTCAGATTGAAGACTTTGATGGTCTGACCTTGCCTAGCAAAGACATGGATGGATGTGCATGCCATCCTGGACCTAGGTTACTCTTTAAACTTTCTAACTGAGCTCACCACATAGAACTCTAAGGGTTATGGTCAAACCTATTCCCATCTTGGCCCAACGGAGTCATGGAACCAAAAAAGCCAGTCAAAGTTTGCTTATCATTGGGTACTTTGAACTTAAATGTCAGGACTAAGCTGAAGAAAGGAATTGCGCGTATTTCCTTTTGTTTTTAACTTTTACAGCTTTGTAAACAACGGTAACTTAACAAAAATATAAGCAACCTGAGCTTTAGTACTCTGACCGGATTTTTTGGCCTTTACTTCCCTTCCTTTTTCCATAAAATAATAATTACCTTGTTTTCCAATTTGACCATTGAAGCTGAGAGCATTTAATAGCCCTTTGGGGTCACAGATATGCATGCATGGCCATTTGTTGGCACCCATCTTTCCTTTTTGTTCGACGGTGACAGGAGCCAAACCATGAAGAAACATGAGCCGTTGGATTGCCCCATCCAACGGTGCAAATGCCATCTTGCCAGAGTTTCCCACTTGAAGCAACAGAAACAACAATATAAGACTGAAACATAAATGCTTTTGATGAAGATGATTGCCTTGAAAGAGCGACATAGATGATTTCCCACCTCGTAAAACAGCATACTTACCCGAGAGAGAGAGAGAGAGTGTCTTATCTTTCTTCCTCTTTACAGAGCGAGCATACAGGCAAAATACTAAAAGATTGGAATCAGGATGCCTTTATTTGATACTCAAAATCTTTCCCAAGGAAAAATAAAAGGAGAAAGAATCCTCATAATGTATGGCACCCCTTCATTCGTCATGATGCCTAACATGAGACCAGAAGCTTGCATGTTTATATAGCGACATGTGCACATATTAACAATGTTTCTGTATCTGATCAAGAAAAGGCCCCCATGCCATGACCACCCCTTCACTTCCTTGTTTGATCCACAATGAACTCCCCTCATTAATTTTTGATTGCATCCTCAGAGAGACATCTCTCTGCAAGACTGGGACCCGAGCGACCTTGTTATACACATTCCATGGTGGGCCCCTACATCACTAAGTAAGGTAACAAAATGAGTCAAGGGATCCTAGAGTGCCTTCAAACAAGGCACAATATTTGAGCAGAGTCTTTGGGTACCATCACATAGACATGATCGGTTCCGGTTACTCGGGAACGTTGAACCAAAATCGAACCAAGTCTGGGGCTTGTTTCAGTTATGATATAGGAACATTTTGTTCTAGTTCTGGTTCCGATTCTGGTCTGAGGCCTAAACTGTCCAGAATGAAAAAAGAACCATTGAAATTTTTGAAATTCAAAATGTGTATATATATGGGAACTGGCATTTTTTATTCCGGGTGTGATCTGGGTCTGGTTTCAGTTCCAGCCGGTTCCTAGTGTGATTCGGTTTCCGGTTGAAAACATTGAGCCGTTTTGAAACTGGCCATATCTACCATCACATATAAAATTCTACCAGGGCCATGCACTCATTTCAGACACTAATACTTCATACCCATAATTTTTGCATAGCAGACTCATCACTGTTTATTTTAAATATTCTTTAGTTATACATCACATTATTAAATTTATTAACTTGAAAAAAATCTATCATATTAACAATCATATATGTATATATATAGCCATGTTTCAGTACATATGGTGTTTAAAGAAAAAAACACCGATGGTATTCAAAAATTACCGTGGTTCGCATCCACACACCCACTCATGCACACACACACACACACACACACACACACACACACATATATATATACCCCCATCGACATGCAATCAGCTGTTGCTTACTCTTTTGAGTCCCAATCACTGGACTCTTAAAGATGATAAGTTTTCAATTAGAAAGACACCATAACGAAGATTTCATGTCTGCTGCTAGTTGCAGCAACAGTTGATTGCACATCAAACAAAAGAGTGGATTCATGGCTACAATGAAAGCTTGAATCAATCAAGCAAAGATCTTTGCGTGCCCCCACCGTGGTGTGCACTTCGTTTTTTTATTTTTCGAAATTTACTCGGTGTCTGATAGTGGAAGCTTCACTTGTGAGTTATGGCGATGGATACTGGGATATGAAGGGTTGGGATTCCATGATGACATGAAATGCAGATCTAGGATTTACACTTTTTCGAATTTTTTGGGGTCATCCAACCCTCAAATCCAGTAAACTAATGCCTCAAAAAGAGCACCATATACCTTGTTCTACGTGCATAAAGAATGGAATAAGTGGAGCCAGCGCAGTCTCCCACATAATGTTGAGCATGGCGTAAGCTTATATTGCTGCACATCGCTAGATTGGTTTAAAATTAAATCCAAGATCATGGGGTTGAGATTTTAACCAGTTGAACAAGGGACTCCCAGCTAGTTCCCAAAGGGGAGAGAGAGAGAGATTACCAAAACTTTAAATATGTTTTACTTAGTAAATAAGGCAAAATAGAGGATTGAAACAAACTTGACTAATCCTATTGTAAAAACTAGACACACACTGACTATCAAAAAATACTTAATGGGTACAATAGGGAGGCTGAAGCAGATATACACTCCGAATATAGAACTTGTGATCAATACACATCAACTTGATCACGTCGACAATCATGTGATTTATATTTCTAAGTTGTCTTCTAAGGATGGAGTTTCTTGAGCAATATCGCGAGTCATTTGCTCCAAACACATACACATTGACATATAGATAAAAAACTTCAGGATGAACTGAATCCTTGCTCCAAATTTCTTCCTTTGTCGTCAACTCATGGATTCACTTGATGGTATGTTCGTGTCTTGTCGTGACAATTTAATTTTCCTTTGAAATTTCTTGAATGGTTTGTCTATGTCTCAATGATCTTCAAGCTCTTCCTACTTTATCACACGATTCATCGGTCTTACCTTAAGAAAGATTGTTGAGAATTGAGAGCTGTGAATTCATGTGCCATCTATTAGTTACCACATCCACCTTATAAAATATGTTAATCTTACTTAAATATTTAGATTGCTTAACTTAGTATATCGTGCAGCAAAGGCTTAAAAACTAGAAATTAGCCCCATTATCCAAAACACTTGAAATTAACCCCATAAAAATACAAGGATAACAAAGCCAAAACTTTTGGCATAGTAAATAGTGCAGTAGGTTTAGAAACATGGACTCATCCCCAAAGGAATACAATGACAGTAGGGTTAAACTGTTATGTAAACTTTAAGAAAATCTAACCAGGCTGGGCCGGCATACTTGATTGGCAGTCCAACCGATGACCTGGATTTGGAGGAAGGTCGACAAAACCCTAAACAATGATTCCACCAAAGCCCTAGTACCCAAATCTTGGTTGGAGATGTGAAACAAGACACAATGCCCCACAAAAGAATGCAAGAGAGAGGAGACATGAGCCAGGGACCCCAAAATCATGAGGCAATACCCAAAATAGGAAATCGCCATTTTCCTATATATATATATATATATATATATATGTATATAAACAAAATCAGAAAGCATTCCCTTCAGAGCAACAAGGCCCCCTTGCAATATTTAAAAAAGAAAAAAATGTGAGGAAAAAGCGCCTTCAAAATTCTTATAATCTCTTCAAAATGAAGTCTCTTTATCTCTTTACCCTTTAACTGCTTTTCTCCTAATACAAGGGTACACCCAGAAAAATAAAGCTTCAATCTCCTCCCTGACCGGGGGCAGGCTCCTTCAGTGGTAAAGAACCACGTGGGTCCCACCCGGGCAGCGTACCGGGCAGTCTTTTTTAATGTGAGAAACGAGGTGGCCTTGCTGACCGTCTTCATGGTCTTGGATTTGGAGTACACAAGTTCGAGCGAGTGAGAGAGAGAGAGAAAGAGAGGGTGTATGCGTTTCTCTCTTGGACTTTATTCTCTTCAAATTCTACGCTTTGCTGTACACACACTCATAAACGAGGTTTTGAAAGGGAGAGAACGACTGCCTTGTGCATTGTCTTCTAGTTAGCGAAACCATATATCTTTCTCCTCATTTCCTCTCGTCTGTTTCTGATCTTCATTACTTGATAGTACCCAACTTGTTTTCATTCAAATTCCTTCATTTATTTCCTCTCTGTTGTTGCTGACTCTTAAGCCTGCCCCAAACCCAGTACCCATATCGACTGGATTAAGAGAGGGTGCTGAAAGAGAGGAAAGAGGCCGGCATTGCTTGTTAGGAGGATTTCTGTATGAAGAATTAGTGGAAAAATGAGAGATGGGAGCCAGAAAAAGAGCAAGGTCTTGTAAAAATGACATCCTTTCGTTCTTCTCTTTTGATTGGCATTTGCGGAAATGGGTTTATTCTGTTTTCTCTTTCTTCTTTCTCCTATTGATTATATTGTGTTTCTGTATCTGCTGCTTGTGCTTGTTTCTGGACTCAGCTGTCCTGGTCTAAGACCCTCGTTAGAAAATGGTTCAACATCAAGAGCAAGGCTCATGATTTTCACTCTGATGATGTGGTTAGAGGTGGGTTTCTCTCTATCCCTCAATCTCCCCTCATTTTCGGGATTTGGGTTTTGTCAATCTTTTCTGAGATTATCATCAACCATCAGGAAGGCAAAGCTTTTCCGGCAACAATTTACAAACCAGAGTCTTTGTTTTCCAATCCGGCCAAGTGATATTTTTCTAGTATTCTACCCTTTTCGTGCATTTGGTTTATCGATTTTCTTATTCCTTGTACTGGCCACTCTTCGTACCGGGAAAGAATCTGTTTTTTTGGAATTTACATGGTCTGTCCGATAGTGATGATTTGTATGTTAAAAGGGTTTTCTGAGAATGGATGTTTCAATATACAATATTTTGAATCTCAGTTGGTGACGGTGATTGGAAGACGAGTTCCTCAGAGAGGGAAACTTGCACAATCAAGAAGAGCAAAACAGGTTACACCCAACTGTCCACCGTCTAGTTTATCCAATCCTTGAATAGTTTTCGAATTTGATTTCATTGTACTTTTGCAGAGAGATCATCCAAAAGAAATTCAGAGACTTACAGGAGACCAAAGTTTGAGTTTGATACTACTACTCAAGTTGCAGATGTTCAAGATTATAGGTACATAAATTATGGCCTCAAATAAAAAACAAAAACTTGACCTAGTATTTGTTTACACTTCAATATTCATGATTTTTTCCATTCTTTTTGTGAATAGAGTGTTTGTGGCAACATGGAATGTAGGTGGAAAATCACCCCCAAGTTATCTTAGTCTTGATGACTGGCTTCATACTTCACCTCCTGCAGACATTTACGTTTTGGGGTATCTGATTTTCCTTTGTTGGTTTTGTATTGTAAGCATCTGTCTTATTGGTTATGTTGATGGATAAGTTTTTATGTCTGCATTTTATAAAAGGAAACAGGAGGGATTCTCACTATGGTTTTTTCTTTCCGCAGGTTTCAAGAAATAGTCCCTCTGAATGCAGGCAATGTCTTAGGTGCAGAGGACAATGACCCTGCTATAAAATGGTTGGCATTGATAAGAAAGACTTTGAATAATCTTCCTGGCACGAGTGGTGGTGGTGGATATCAAATGCCTTCTCCAATTCCTGATCCCATTGTAGAGTTAAACTCTGACTTCGAAGGATCAACAAGGCAAAGATCCAATTCTTTCTTCAATCGGCGGTCTTTCCAGTCGCTTAGTCGGAGCTTGAGGATAGATAATGATATTCCAATGGGACAACCAAGGCTTGATCGTCGATTCAGTGTTTGTGATAGAGTTATGTTTGGTAACAGGCCAAGTGATTGCGATGGTACCTTTAGATCAGGTTCTTCAGATGATGAAAATGCTGGCTGTGAGTCTCCAAGTGCAATGTCCTTTTCGCCATTGCCTTATGGTGCGTGTCCTTCCATGGGGGAGGAAAGAGATCGATCATCAGGCCATTCTCGATATTGCTTGGTCGCAAGCAAGCAAATGGTTGGGATATTTCTCACCGTTTGGGTTAGGAGTGATGTCAGAGATAATGTTAGGAACCTCAAAGTCTCTTGTGTCGGAAGAGGACTCATGGGTTATCTTGGAAATAAGGTAAGAAAGTTTTACTCCGGTTCACCACTGCCATTTTTTTATCCACTTTTGGAATATTGGGTTGTTTCTAGTGTCAGTTTCTGCTTAATCCAGTACTGCATTCTGGACATTCTGCTATTCACTATCATTATTTTGTCTTTATTCATGGTCTGTCGTTCTCTTTTCAGGGTTCAATTTCTGTTAGCATGTTTATGCACAACACAAGCTTCTGCTTCGTATGTAGCCATTTGACATCGGGGCAAAAAGAGGGCGATGAACTTAGAAGGAATTCAGATGTAATGGATATACTAAGAAAGACTCGCTTCCCTCGTGTCCATGGACTCGCCGATGAGAACTCTCCTGAAACAATCCTCGATCACGAGTAAGTAATTGACAATATGAATGAGTGCTTGTATCTAGTTTGCCTTTTCTTTTTGATCAGTTCAGACCTTAATGTACTTTCAACTTACGTGATGCTCAATCCTGGATTTTGTCATGGCTTGCTGAATGACCTAACCTTGCACCTCAGCCGGATTATTTGGCTTGGCGATTTGAATTACCGGATAGCTTTATCTTATCGTTCTGCAAAGGCACTGGTTGAAATGCACAACTGGAGAGCATTATTGGAAAACGATCAGGTTGGTAGGCTGCCTTTTCAAAAATTTGTTCAATGAGGTCTTTAGCATGAATTTATGACAAGCTTGTTTAATGAAAATGTAGCAAGCATGAATTTAGAAGAATGATTTATGAAAAGGAAGTTCAGTGCTCTAGTATTTTTCACCTTAGCACTTCCATATGATTAAATGAATCCCGACGCATGGACTGGTTTGGTTTCTTAATGTCTGTTGTAGCTTTTTTGAGAAGCGAATCTGTTTGAGGTATCTTAAGCCCTCAATTCGTAGATGTGCCTCAAATAATGAATGGGAGATGACATTTAGTTTATGCCTTCCTCTCTCAATCTGTTTTTTCCTATGCCATCTCTATATGCTCAATAGAAATATGTCTTATACTTTTTCTTATGTTTTTTGCAGCTTAGGATTGAGCAGAGAAGAGGGAGGGTTTTCCAGGGATGGAATGAAGGGAGAATATACTTTCCACCCACTTACAAGTATATGAACAATTCTGATCGATATGCTGGAGATGACATGTATCCGAAAGAGAAAAGGCGAACGCCTGCATGGTGAGGGCATGCATTGTATAAGTCCTGAAATAAGAAAGCTTTATTAGGTTTGAAGTGCATTTGTTCTATGGTAAGCTAACACATCTGATGGTTCTTGCAGGTGTGATCGGATTTTGTGGTACGGTAGGGGCTTGAACCAGCTGTCATATGTTCGTGGCGAATCTCGGTTTTCTGATCATAGGCCAGTGTATAGCATTTTCAGTGCGGAAGTTGAATCTGTCAACCATAACTGGTTTAGGAAAGGCATGCCGTGCTCCAGTGCTAGAGTCGAGGTTGAAGAGCTCTTGCCTCACACGCATGGCTATACTGAACTCGGTTTTTTCTAGACAAAAGGAGAATTTCCAATCTCAGGAATATGGTTTGAGCTCCTACCTTGTTTTCCTACAGCTGATATGTATTAAGCTCCATCTCACACAAGCTTTGGTTTCCATGCAGAATCATAGACACTTCATACGAAACTGAATCAATGAATCCATGGGAAATTTGTAGACTTGCAAGTTTTGATTTTCTGCTCCTACCTTGTCTTCTTAACCGTTGGAGCAAGTATCGTATTACCATCTGCCTTCCCTTATGGTAATAGTTGTTGCACATACTATCTAAATTTATTTGGCAAATCATCACTAGATTAATTATGAGAGCTATCCGTTCTGATTCAGGATTTTTCTGAGTGATGATCAAACTCCATAAAACCACCATTGAAGGATTTTGAGGGTGGTCTGAATCTGCGGATAGAAGAGGTAACTGTTGTGTTCTTTGGTATCTTCTTAGAAACAATTATCGAAGATCTCTTTTTCTTGTTTTTTTCCAAATGGAGTTTTGTAATTGAAAGGAACATAGGCTGCACAAAATTTTAAAATGACGAAGAACACCAACTAATTATAGACTAATATTACGTCATAATCTCTCTCATATTTCTTTTTTTTGTAAAGTCACCAAGCTCAGTGGGACACATTTCTCTTTCGGAAAATTGGACCGAGTCTATGGACTGTTATTTCCTGACTCATGAGGCTTCTTTTTGTTTGTGTTGATAGTGATGGGGACATGCAGAAGATGTCATAATGATGGACATCAATCACGAGCATCCTGATGATCCTGGCCCTTGATATCGAGGTAAAGCTGAACCCGTTGTTGTTATCAACCTTGCTCTCAGCATCTCCACACACCAACATGATGAACATTGTATCGAAACATGCAATTCTGCATGAATCTTGAGGCATTTGATTAATTCTTTTATCACATCTAATCTATTTTTATTTTTTTAATGCTTTTGCAGGATGAGAAATCTCAAACTCTGTGGGTCTTGTAGATGATGACCGAGATAAAAGCATATATTCGAAAATTATTATATATATTTTTTGATGTGGAAACATGTAGAGCAGCTCCAAGAAGCACGCGGGGTGGTTCAAAGCATAGGAATTCATTTCAAACTCTGTAAATACAAGACGAAAATAATCAGAGGAGACAAGGAAAGATGTAAACCTCTCGACATATACTTATGGTCCAAATGTATAATAATGCTTGCAATACATAATTTTCATCTGCTACAAGTTCAAAATCCAAGTTCTGATTCTATATTTAGTTATGTATGAATGTGTTTGTAGAGAGAGAGACCTGGTTTGCTTTTAGAATTTCACCTTTTGCTTCTTTGTCGGCTGGTCAAACGACCTTGTTTGCAGTAGCTGCCGAAGCTCTATCCCTTTCCATTGGTAAGTGGTATCTCTTCCCTGTTTTGTGTGCGTATGTCCGCGCGCACTCCCTCTCATGTGCGGAGAGTGTGTGTGTGTGTGAGAGAGAGAGAGAGAGAGAGAGAGAGAGAGAGAGAGAGAGAGAGAGAGAGAGAGAGATTTATGGGCCTCTTGTACCGTTTCTTTAGTTTGAACCTTTCTCCCCTGTAACGATTAAACTGCCTTCAAATTCTCTCTCTCGAACATAGCTTACGCTTGAACTTAGGCAGACACATTTGCCAATATTTCAGGCATTGGTCATGAAGCGAAGTCTGGGATCAAATCAATCGCGAGAATCTCAGAACCGTTTATTTCGACATGACCTACATGTCCTTGTTTCTATTTTACAAAGGTATTAATTATAAAATCAGGTCCAACTCTACGTGGGTGAGAAGCGCTTGAGTTACGTAGCTGACAGTTGGCGTCAAGCATTTCTAGGCCTTTGATCAGATGTAATTTTTTTTAAGCACTGTATTTATCACCTAAAACTATTGGTAATGTACCTTGAATTTGTGATGAACACGACTTCGTGTCTCAACCTGAAAAGCTTATGGTGCAACCCAAATATGGAGCTGAAGTGTACAAGTCTGTATGCGAACCTGTTATAAGGAAACTTCCTTTTCTGTGACTATCTCTTATCAATATTTTGAGGGAGAGAGCATCCTAAAAGGATACGAGCAGGGGTTAGGGGCTGAAGGAAATGATTATTCGGACTTGAGCCACTCTTTCATCATAGAGAAAAATCTTCTTCTTGTCTTGCCGTGAATTAGGCACCTTTGATCCAACCACGTTAAACCTTGTTTTATTCTCTCTTGTCTCGCCCCACAATCAATATGAACCACAATGATATCAAAATCCCTTTCAGACGAAGAAAATATAGAAAACCTAAAATTAAAAAAGAAATCCATGATATGCTTGTTACGAACCTAGCCCTTTTCAAACTAACCCAGTCGATCTTGATCACATTTTTGGTGAACATCCCAGCAGCTTGAAAGATGAGGCTAACTCGTGTTGATTCAACAGCAGCTAGGGCTATAGTTTTCAATAGTACGGGCTTGCAGTCTAGATCTTTTATAGTGGGGATTCCAAAGCCAGATGCACGCCCAAGGTATCGAACTCATGACCTTCAACTTGTGAGTCGACCCCTTAACCATGTGAGCTATTGCTCGTTGTGTGCTTGCAGCTTATTCGAGCTGAAGCAATGGACCCACCAGACCTTGGTGGACTCCAACCTAGCCTACTAAAAGGCATGTTGGTCATTAAGAGGACGGACATGGCATTTTCAGGCACCATCATGGATGCTCATGTCATGCATCTGATTTAAGTCTATGCATCGTTGTGCATAAGGTAGCTCGGGATGGGGATGCACCATATCCCATAAGAGGACAGCAGTAAAGGATGGTTAGTGCAAGGAGTTTAGACGGTCGGATTGGGTGGTGAAAACCAAGGAGGGAGAATCTGGGCCACACTTTTTCAGACAGCAGGAGCACGTCGGCCATGCCGCACAGTGCCCATTAAGTGTACGTTACCTCTTCTATCCATTCAAATGTGAAAACCAACGATGTCATGAATCCATGCATGCGTAATCCCATCCCATACATAGAAATGGCATACTATTGATCCGACGCGCAGGACCCGAACCAACCGGACCCAAATGGGATAGGCATTACCCAGTAAGGGATGAATACATAATTAACCATATTTCCACGAAAGCATATGGACGGACATATTGCATGTAATATATATATATATATATATATATATATATATATATATATATATATATATATATACATAATTAACCATATATACATACATATTAAATGTTAAAACATACGCTTAGAATTATATATATATATATATATATATATATATATATATATATATATATATATATATATATATATATATATATGAGTGATTTGTTCTTGTACATTGTGATAGATGCATAGTCTTGCATGAATGCTCATGCATGAGTTGAGCGTGTACACAAGAGAAGAGAATGACGCGAGGTGACGTGAGCATACATCAATGTGGATCCAGTAACAGGATTTTGTGGAGAGGTAAATTTTTTGCTTGTGCGGTAAAATTCGTAAATGAAAGAGAACGGAAACAAGGACCGGGTTGTCCAATCCGTTGCAGCGCCTGTGCGTCCATTGGACGTGGAACCATTTATTTACTGTATCGCTATTAGTTGCCCTTCTTTAATTTTACTTTTAGTTGTCGTTCTTCCCAATTGCTCCTCGAGATTTCACCATTTATCGCATCTTTTCACTTTTCTTTTCCTTTACGGCTATATATGTATATATATGTATATGTAAAATATGTGTAAGTGTGAGAGTGTGTATGAGAGAGAGAGAGCTGGTGTCGTGAATTAAATTGTACAACACACAGCCTGTCATAGAGGTGCCTGGTGTGGTGGGTACCTCCGTTCTGTATTACAAAATATACCTCCAGCATCCTTAGATATGAACATCTTGCACAAAGCGCAGGTTTGCTTTTCTTTTTTCGGCATAGCTTTTATTAAATGTACTTATTATAAAGATAAATAATAAGCTGGCGGCATCACACCAGCTTTTGTTAAACCCCAGTTCACGCATATTGGTCGCCTCTACCGGAGGAAAAGAGCATATCAACGATTTTTGGACCACCTTATTTGTCAGTAATTCAACCTCTCTCTCTATATATATAGAGAGAGAGAGGTAGAGAGAGAAAAAAAGGAGAGCAGTATAATAACTACCTCCATGTCTCTCTCTAATTATGTGCATGTGTGTGTACGTGTTTATGGTGGTGGCAACTATGTTATGATTAATATGCAAAACGAGATTGAAGAGGTCAATGGAGTAGAGGAAGGTGGTTTAAGGGCCTTAGGACAGTTTCAGTGGCAGAAGGTGACGGTGGATGTATCTGTGTCAGTATATATATATATAAAGAGAGAATCATATATTTATTTATTTTTATTTTGAAAAGGGTGTATGCTTGAAGACAAGAGGACGTGCATGTAGTGTTGCTGGATGTCATCATTAGCCCATGTCCTCAATCAAATCTGCGTTTTTGATTATCGCAGTTGAGAAGTTCCCCTTGGAAATTGTGCTTTTAGCATTGGAGGAATCTGCTGAGACCCTTTAAGTGACAAGCACTTAAAAACAATAATGACAGTGCTTTGAAAGCTCAAAAGAACGCAGACTTGGCTGTGCTATAAACAGTGACAAACGCTTAAGACGCCATTAACACACTTGCCAAACTCCCGTGAGCTCATTTGGCTTGTCGATTCAGTTGGCCGCCTGTGCTTTGAAATAAATAGAAAAAAGCAGTAAACGAAAGCTGCCCAATGAGCTATAGAGGTCGACTCGCAACATGAGATTGGATACCAGGGCGTGCATCTCGCTTCGGCCCCGACAGTAACAAAAGAAACCGTAAGAAAGTAAGAGTGTAGCACACACGCACGCCCAGACACACACACACATGCATAATATATATATATATATATATATATATATATATATATATATATATATATATATATATATATATATATATATATATATATATATATATATATATATATATATATAACTCCGCTCATGTAAGGGATCACCCTTGCATTGCCGGTCCCAAGCCCGGATAAAGGAGGAGGGTTGTGTTAGGCTTCCGACAGCCAGCGTAAAACTTCGTCGGATTTCTACAACATGGATTACAAAAATTATGAGCATTGCTTTGGGGCGTCCCCGCCTAGCGACGTGCTGCAGAGCCCGAATGCAGTAAGAAGTAAGCAAGGGCCACAACATTTTCGCCCGAATGTAGTGAATCAATTGCAGAGAGGGTTCCCACATCATGGACGGGTGTGGGTAAAGAAGTTAGTTCCGCTACATTGCCGCCCGAATGTAGTGAAAAATTTTCAGAGAGGGTCTCCGCATTTTGATTATGGACGGATGCGGGGGGTAAGGAAGCTAGTCCTAGATAATAAGATTCGTATTGGTTCTTGGAATATTGGAACATTATCGGGTAAGCTAATGGAGGTGGTAGATACTATGATTCGGAGAAAGATTCATATTCTATGTTTACAAGAGACAAAATGGGTTGGAGAAAAAGCAAAGGAGATAGAGGATACAGGTTTTAAATTATGGTACTCAGGTAAAGAAAAGGCCCGAAACGGAGTTGGTATTATCATAAATAAAGATTTAAAGGAGAGTGTAGTAGACATACAACGATATGGTGACCGAATCATGACATTGAAATTAGTGTTAGGAGTAGAGGTTTTGAATATAGTTTGTGCTTACGCACCCCAAGTAGGACTAGAAGATAGTATAAAGACAGTTTTTTGGGAAGAGTTAGATAAGATGTTTCAAAAGATTCCACAAAGGGAGATGATTTGTTTAGGAGGAGATTTAAATGGACATGTCGGTAAAGAGGCATTAGGATATCAAGGGATTCATGGAAACTTTGGTTATGGGGATATAAACGAGGAAGGTAGGGAGATTTTAAATTTTGCTATGTCATTTGATCTCTTTATAGTCAATACAATCTTCAAAAAACGAGATGAACATTTAATTACTTATAAGAGTGGCTTATCACACACACAAATTGATTACTTTATTTGTAGAAAAAAAGATAGAGCGTGTTGTAAAGATTGTAAGGTAATTCCAGGAGAAAGCTTAACCACCCAACATCGACTTTTAGTTATGGATTTACAAATAAAAAAATGGACAAAGAAGAAAAGAGTGCATCGAGCTATTCGGACTAAATGGTGGAACCTCAAAAGCGAGAAAGAAGGTATATTTAAACAGAAAGTCCTTCAAGGAGATGTTTGGAATTATGTTGGCACACCCTCTGATATGTGGAACAATATGGCTATACATATTAGGAAAGTGGCGAAAGATGTGTTAGGGGTATCTAAGGGAGGTGTACCGGCACAAAAAGAAGCTTGGTGGTTGAGTGAAATAGTACAAAATAAAATCAAGGCAAAGAGGGCATGTTACAAAATACATTACGCTAAGAAAACTAGTGAAACTTTAGAAGCTTATAAGAAAGTAAAGAAGGAAGCAAAAAAGGCCGTTAGTGAAGCAAAAGCTAAGATTTGGGAGGACTTACATAAAAAACTCAACTCAAAAGTGGGTGAAAGAGATATTTTTAGGATAGCTAGGGCTAGAGATAAGAAAACTAAAGATCTAAATTTTATTAGATGCATAAAAGACGAGGATGAAAAAATTCTAGTGGCAAATGATGATATAAGAAATAGATGGAAAAACTATTTTTATAATCTTTTTAATGAAAATAAAGATGTTAGTATTAGTTTAGGAGATTTAGCCAAGTCAGAAAAGTATATAAACCACAATTTCTACCGACGTATTCAAAAGAATGAAGTCAAAGAGGCTCTTAAACATATGAAGAGTGGTAAATCGGTAGGACCAGATAATATTCCTATAGAAGTTTGGAAAATACTAGGAGAAATAGGAATCACTTGGCTCACAAGACTATTTAATGAAATATGGAAAAACCAAAAGATGCCCGAGGAATGGAGAGCAAGTACACTTATACCCGTATATAAGAACAAGGGAGACATTCAAAATTGTGTGAATTATCGAGGTATCAAGTTAATGAGTCATACTATGAAATTATGGGAAAGAATTATCGAACGTAGGTTAAGACAAGTATCAAGTACAACAGAGAACCAATTTGGATTTATGCCAAGTAGATCTACTATTGAAGCGATTCACCTTCTGAGACGTCTTATGGAACATTTTAGAGCAAAAAAGAAAGACCTTCACATGATATTTATTGATCTAGAAAAAGCTTATGATAGGGTACCGAGGGAGGTTCTTTGGAGAACTTTGGAAAAAGAGGTATCCCATTGACATATATTAACCTTATAAGAGACATGTATGATGGTGCAAAAACATGTGTGAGGACTCATGAAGGAACGACAGACTTCTTTGAAGTTAATATTGGGTTACATCAAGGATCAACTTTAAGTCCATACTTATTTATAATGGTGATGGATGAGTTAACAAAACATATTCAAGATGAAGTACCTTGGTGTATGTTATTTGCAGATGACATTGTATTAGTGGAGGAGTCTAAGGAAAAAGTTAATAGAAAATTGGAACTATGGAGAGAAACATTAGAAAACAAAGGCCTCCGACTTAGTAGAACAAAGACAGAATATATGGAATGTAAGTTTGATCATTTGGCTACTTCAGAGGACATAGAAATTAAAATTGGCACACATTGCATTCCCCAAAAGGAAAGTTTTAAATACCTAGGGTCAATTTTTCAAAGTGATGGAAGAATTGATGGAGATGTTACACATAGAATTAATGCTGGTTGGTTAAAATGGAGAGGAGCATCAGGTATTCTTTGTGATAAGAAGATACCATTAAAATTAAAAGGTAAATATTATAGAGCAGCAATTAGGCCTGCCATGTTTTATGGTTCTGAGTATTGGGCAGTTAATCATCAACATGTACAAAAGATGTCTGTGACAGAAATGAAGATGTTGAGATGGATGAGTGGCCATACAAGAAAAGACCGTATACATAATGAGGTTATTAGAAACAAATTAGGAGTGACACTAATAGAGGATAAAATGAGAGAACATCGTTTAAGATGGTTTGGACATATAGAAAGAAGATCAAAAGAAGAACCTGTAAGAAGGTTAGAAAAACTAAATTTGGAAAGTATTAAAAGAGGTAAAGGACGACCACAAAAGTGTTGGAAAGAAACAATAAAGAATGATCTAGTTTATTGGGAGTTAACTGCTAACATGGCACACGATAGGGATCTGTGGAAACAAAGAATCCATGTAGCCGACCCCGTCTAGTATGGGAAAAGGCTTAGTTGTTGTTTATATATATATATATATATATTAATAAGAATTTAGTACAGCAGATTTAAGTTTCAAAAGTAATTTCTTTTAAATTTCAAAAAGCAAAAAAAAAAACTTTATTTTTGCTGAATTTGAATAAAAATCTTTTGGTATACCACTTATATATATATATATATATATATATATATATATATATATATATATATATATATACACACACACACACACATATGTCTGTGTGCTTAATCTTTCGCTTGTGTAAGCACATAAGTATCCCTAGCAACTGTTAAATTATAATATTTTTGTTTAAATAAAAGCAGTAACCATATTATGAACACCATAATTTTATTCATACACATTTTTCACTAAACATACATCCTATTTTTCAAAAAAACTAAAATTATCTTCCTACAATTTCTCTCTCATCCCATACATCTGCATTCTAACAGTCTCACTATCAATCTTATACCACAAACGGAGCCTCACCGCAAGTTCTACACCACCATCATCAGTGTTTCCCTCCCACCTTGGTGTATTTCTCTTCTAACACTATCAATCATGATTTTCAATCTATTTTCAACCTTATTCAGTTTCCCACAACCACAATATGAATATTATCCAAAGTCTTTGATCGATCTAACAAACAATTGCACGAAAGCAGATAAAATAACAAGTTTTAGACGAGCGGTTCAAGTGAGGTGGGTGTTTTTGGTCGGCAAAGAGGCACGAGTTAGATGCTTTGGTCATTACCAACTGGCGCGCCACAGGATTATAAGCCATTTGTGTTCATTGTCGTATAGTAGGGTTTACACCACCTTCATTCTAACATGCTCTAAGGCATGATGCTTTGGTAAGGCACACACACTCTTTATGCGACTCTTTTCTAATAGATTCGTGACCTATGTATATCACAATCAGATTTTTGAATGCATGCAAGGTGCATCACTATATATTTTGCTATATTAACTATTATTTTTAATCTGCAAGTTATCAAAAAAATCTATTGAAAGTATTTATTGTCGTATAATAGACTACTCTACATTATATTGAGATTGATGAAAGTGGACCAACTGACCCATTTGTTGATTGATTGATTGGGTGATAAAACTTGTGACGATGCATTTATTAACATGAGGGTGATAGACTTGATTATGCGTTTGTATTTACCATATATGCAGTATTTTGTGGTTAAGATGATATAGTTCAACATGTAAGAGATGTTGGGAGGAAGCACAAAGTGATATCAACGTTCTTTGATCAAAAAGTAAAGGTGTGAGAAACAAATTATGACTTAGGTATGAAAGAAGTGACAAATACAAAAATAACAAAAAAGTTGATCTTGAAAGTCATCATTGAACTAGTACAAAGAAGAAGAAATGCCCACTTTTACCTACACGAGAGAAAGGAACCAATGGTTTTATGGAGATTTAAAATAATTAATGGTACATACGATCACCATCTAGCCTTATATTTAGAAGGACATACATTTGCAGGAAAATTTGATGATGTTGAGTATAACATGACAAAAGCGGAACATAATTTATTATAAGCTAAAGCATCTTTTGTCACAATTGAAGTATCTTAATGATACAAATGTTAATATAGTAAGACACGTTTATCATGAAAGGATGAAAATTAAGAAGATATAGGTGGTTGAACTATTCTCTAATAACTATTGCATTCATTAGATAGTCACTAGTACCACACTTGACACATTAGATAGTCTTCATTCATTCAGTTCTTACATGCATTTTCAAAGGTGTCGGAGTTTGATTGAATATATAAAATAAACATATATGAGCTACTTTTTGTTATATATGTTCATATTTATTTTAACTAACAATTTATTTTTTATTTTATTCACATATATAAGATACCTTTTTTGGAGATTGTAGAATGATATCAATCAATAAGATATTTTTTGTGGCACTTGCCTTCATGGGTGCAGAGAAAGAGGATAATTATGCATGGGTGTTGAGGTACATTAGGGAGTTATATACAATGAACATATTTTATAGATATAATTAATAATGATCATGATCTTATACTTATGAATACAATTGACATCATATTTTCAGAGACAATACATTTTCCATACAAATGTCATATTGTTAAGAACATCGAGGGATTTATTGTTCGGTTGATAAAGAATAAAGAAATAGCCACCACATTTGGTGGCAATTGAAGGAAGGTTGTCAACTCAAGGAATAAGAGCATGTATACACAACCGTTGGTTATGATTTATTTAATTATCGAGTCAACCTAATTAAATTTCAGACATGTACATAAGTATAAATGTAAACCCATAATTAATTTACTTATGTAAATAAAAGCAAATATTGGTTTCCTAAATAGATGGAATCCTAGAGATTTTTTAGATACAAAGATGGGAACAAAAAGCAAAACGAACTCTTCCAATAATATTTCTCATGATTTTCAGCCATCCGTATGCATTTTCACCACTAATAAAGCTTTAAATACTACATACGGAAAATACCCTCTCTCTATATGTATATACATTTTCACCACTAATAATATTTCTCATGATTTTTAGAAAGAGAAGCTTCAAATTTTTCTTTGGGATTTTCAGAAAGAGACAATCTTGAAATTTTGAGGTAAAAAAAGCACATGGTTTGTTCTTATAAAATTCGTTTTTCAAAAGACCAAATCAGTGAGATATAAGGATGAGCATCTGGCTTGGATGGAGAGAATCCATTATGGACTCAGAAAAACCTTCGAGAAAATTTATAGCAACAAGAGATTATCATAATAAAAGAGGTCAACGAAAACATCTCCAACATACCAAGGACGAACCATTACCTCTAATGCCAAAGGGAACAAGCTTAACTACTAATATGACTCAAAAAGAAAGAAACGCTTAACTTGTATGAAAATGCTCCGCACATATCCAAAATCCTCAATATCTGTATTTTGGAAATAGTGAGCACATTAGAATTTCAAAATTGGAATCTAAAAATGGTATTTCCAATCGCACATACCTCTACTTCTAGATCCTTTTTAAGAAACACTATCTCATCATTCATACAAAACTAGCTATAAAAATCCTAGTCAAGATCCAACAAACATGGATAACAATTTTTTAAGTATTGGATATTTATCGGGTCAAACAAATCTCAACATTAGTGAGCAAGTAGAGTAGTATAATCAATCAAGTGAGAGAGAGATGTTACCCAGTGACTCATTCAAGATCCAAGTAGAAGATGTGAGAGATCTTTTGACTGTATTCACCTGATCTGCAAATCTCAACTAAACGAGGGCAGCGAACGATCTTTAGGTGTCTTAACAGTGAGAGAGTTTGGATTCCTTCCGGCAAACTCCTTAATTTTGGCAGGTCACAGAGTTGTAAGATCCTCAACTTGGAGAACTCGCAAAGCCATTCCGGCAAGTTGGTCAGCATGGGACATTTAATAATTGACAATGTTTCGAGTTGAGTGAGAGATCGCAAGCTGTCTGAAGGATTCCATAGTTCTGGAAGATCCACTAGAGACACAAATTGAAGCTCTGTAAACTCATTCAACCATTCCGGCAAGTAGGCCAATTCAGGGCTGTTTATGATTGTCAGCAATTGATGTTTTTGAAAATGATGGATCCATTCAGGCAGTGAATCAACTTCATGTAAACTGATTGATAAACGACAGACTCTATTGCCCAAGTTTCTTAATCCGCTCAGGGTCTCCATCGATGAATCGATGTCCAACTGTAAAAGAATTGATGATTGCACTGGGTGAAGAAGACCAGGGTAATAATGATTCCCACCAGAGAAAATACTCAGAGAGCGCAGATTAGGGAGGTGATGGCTTTTCAACTCATCTGCTAAACAAGCAGCAGGCTTTGGGCAGCCTGCAATCTCTAACCGCTCCAACTGATTCATATTTTTCAGTGCTTTTTGTAGCGTCCTTGTCTTTAACTCCAGATCTGGGAAGCCTCTGATCTGCAGAATTTTTAGGTCCGTTGCACAGATCATGCATAAGCCGATGAACTTCTAAGTATGCATTCGGCAAATAAGACATTCAAACTTCTCAAATTATCTAATGATGCCAAGGGTATTGAATCAAGCTTATTAAGATAACTCAAGTTCAATTCCTGGAGTTTGTTTATTTGCAAACCATCCGGCATATGCCCATAGCTTATGACAAAAAACTAATGTCCAACTTTTGGAGGAAAGGAAAGGTTTCTATTGAAGAATCAAACGACCACTCTTCCAAGCTATTCATACCCACAATAACCAGTGTCTCTAACTTGGGAAATCTTGTGCCTGCCCTGTAATGATGAAATATATCATCAATAACCTTGACATTATCAGCATTAAGTATCTCAAGGTTAACAAGGTTTGGTAAATGCCCCAAGGGGGTAGCTCTTCCAAAAATCGACAATTGTTTAATTTGATGTCGTACTAAGGCCTCCGACTTAGTAGAACAAAGACAGAATATATGGAATGTAAGTTTGATCATTTGGTTACTTCAGAGGACATAGAAATTAAAATCGACACACATTGCATTCCTCAAAAGGAAAGTTTTAAATACCTAGGGTCAACTTTTCAAAGTGATGGAAGAATTGATGGAGATGTTACACATAAAATTAATGCTGGTTGGTTAAAATAGAGAGGAGCATTAGGTATTCTTTGAGATAAGAAGATACCATTAAAATTAAAAGGTAAATAAATCATCAACATGTACAAAAGATGTCTGTGACAGAAATGAAGATGTTGAGATGGATGAGTGGTCATACAAGAAAAGACCGTATACATAATGAGGTTATTAGAAACAAATTAGGAGTGACACTAATAGAGGATAAAATGAGAGAACATCGTTTAAGATGGTTTGGACATATAGAAAGAAGATCAAAAGAAGAACCTGTAAGAAGGTTAGAAAAACTAAATTTGGAAAGTATTAAAAGAGGTAGAGGTCGACCACAAAAGTGTTGGAAATAAACAATAAAGAATGATCTAGATTATTGGGAGTTAACTGCTAACATGGCACACGATAGGGATATGTGGAAACAAAGAATCCATGTAGCCGACCCCATCTAGTATGGGAAAAGGCTTAGTTGTTGTTGTTGTTGTTGTAGTAGGTATCATAAGCATTCTTTTTTTCTCATCTATGTGGTTGAAAGTCTATTTTACCGATTATCGTTTTATTGTGGTGAAACGTCTGATTCTATAGTTGAGTTGGATTTATATACTAGATCAATGAAAAGTACTTAGAGTCTTCTAAATGGTAGCTAATTGAAGGGAATAGACTGGTTGCTGTTCATATGCATGCACAATATTTGGTTCAGTGCAGTGTCATCCCCGTGTATACCTACCAAGACCAGAAAGCACGGGATCTACTTCCACTGGATCAACAGATTTGATTGTTGTCTCTGTGGTACCTGTGATTTATATCTTTCAGGTTATTTGGCTATTTATTCTCTTTCCTTAAGGGAATCATTAAGTTTTGGTCTTTCTTATTTTCTCCTACTACAATGCTAGGCATGGTGTCCACTTACTTTTGGTCATCGACAACAGGACTATTTTGCAGAGGAGCGAAAATCAAGAAATGCTACAAATTATGTTGATGCCCATGTGAGATGTTATCATTGTTCGATAAGTGCTCCACCTTTTTGTACTTCATAGGTGCTTCTTCTCTGAATTTTGCGCTCTCCATGTCGCTGTTATGACATCTAATTGCCTTATTTTTACTTGTGGAAACTGTATCATTTGGAGAGCTATTCCTCCTCTTACGATGCAGTTTATTAAGCAGGCTATCTATGAAAACCATCGCATCTTTTAGGGTCATTCCTATGCACACTTTATTAACTGAGGTTTGGTATCATACAGACTCATAAGTAATAACCAATTTATGCTTAATCTTCATTTGGCCACTAGATATATATGTAATGAAGTCGATGCTTCGAGGTAGCAGTGGAAGATTGAACAAATATCACCACAAATCATCAATCACAAAGCCTTAGAAAAGTCTGTAATCACATACGTGCAACGAAGGTACTAATAATACGAAAATCAATATTATTCAATAGCCACACAAAGAGGCTTAGTATGAAAGTGTACATAGAGAAATTTATAGAAGAGAAAAGGGGAGAGGAGAGTGAGAGAGTGCTCGGAAAAGGGGGGCAATCAGCCCTAACAACTAGCTGGACTAGTCGTTGGAGGCTAGTCCAATGCACCAGTGCTGAATAGCCATGGTTTACATAAATAAACAAATAAATAAAAAATAAAAATAAAATTACATAAATGAAAAGAAAAATTACATTTCTTTTAACATCTCCCTCAAACTAACGGTACTATGACCGAAAGTTTGCTAATCAAAACTGAAATCATGGGGCGAGTAGCGACTTGGTGAGGACATCTACAAGTTGATATTCATCTCTGACAAACTGTAGTGCCAAATTGTCATGTAGATGCTCTTCATGAAATCGTGGGGCGGGTAACGACTTGGTAAAGACATCTATATATAAGGAGTAAGATCACTCAACGACTCTCCATCAACAAGTCATATTTTCTCATTGATCACCTCAAGTGTCTCAACAACTTTGTAATCAATAAGTACTAATCTAAGAATAATATCATTAGCAAATTTAGTTTGTGATAAAAAAAAACCTCAAACATCATGAGTTACCTCAATACCCAAAAACTAAGAAAGTTGTTAAAGGTCGTTCATCTGAAACATCTTACCAAGTTCTTGGTTTATTTGTCTAATCTCCGTATCATCACTACTTTTAATAATCATATCATCTACGTAGAGAAAAAGTATAACTATACCTAGAGATGACTTTCTTATAAATAGGGTTGTGTCAGTATAACATGTAGTAAAATCATGAATTAAGTCATTTTATCAAACCAAGCCTTCGGGACGTGTTTGAGTACATACACAACTCTTTTTAGACATAAAACTTGATCACTAGGAATATCAACACTAGGAGGAGGTTCCATATATAACTCTTCCTTAATCAAACCATTCAAAAACTCATTCTTAATATCTAATTGATAAATATTCTAATGTTGAATAGCACAAACAACTATAAGAGTTCTCACGGTTGTCATCTTAGCAATAGGAGCAAAGGTTTCTTCATAATCAATTATATATTCTTGTAAATAACCTTTGGCAATTAATCGAGCTTTATAACGATCTAGAGAATCATCACCATTAGTCTTAATCTTATAGACCCACCTATAACCTATAGCTTTCTTGTTTTCCGGATTAAGATCAATGCCCCAAGTTTGGGCTATGTATGAAATATTTAATTCCTCATTCATAGCGTGAATCCGGACTTGTGATGCCTAAAAGTTCTAGGTTCTTTATGGCTGAAATGGTGGTCAAAAGAGCTCTATGCCTGGGTGAAAAACTATTAATGTGGAGATTGTATCCACCTTAGCAGCCTAATGCCCCATAACTGGATATTTTCAGCATCTTCACGTTGTAGGAGGCTGAAGCTGTTCATATATCTGTTGCATCTTCCTTGTGATTTCTTCCTCAAATTCAAGGGAGCATGATAACTCCAAGTTTTCTAAACCTACTCTTCTCTCCTGGTTTTCCTCCTTGGCTTCCTCAGCAGAACTTACTCTTTCTAAGCGTTTCATGCACAAGCTTCCTCTTAAGTCGTGCAAGTCATGCAACTCTCTGATATTGCATCCTTTATCTTCCATCCCTTCACTTCCCACCACAAAATTGTTCAATGTTTTCAAGCAAGTGAGCTGCCCTATTTTCCTTGGCAAGCATTCCAAACAATCTGTCCACTTCATATCGAGATGCCTTACTACCATAAGATTTATAATCCCTTCAGGAAGCATCTTGATTTTCGTGCATACCAGATCGAGCCTTTCAAGATTTCTAAGCTTAGTAATTGATTCTGGTAACTCTGTTATGTTTGTGGAAGAAAGACTCAGGTACTTTAACAGCACTAAATTGCCCAAGCACTCCTGCAGTTTTCAAGATTTCTTAAGTCAAGCACCCTTAGATATTTAAACTGCAACAACATATTGATGGGGAACTGCCTTGCCCATCGGAACACCATTTTTCGCAGCTTTGTGTTCGACTCAGAGAATCACCAATAAGGCGTAGATCATCTCTAACTGCCAAGAAGAATGTTGCTCCATGCGGTCCACCTCCCAAACCCAGAGAAACTACAATCTATCCGCTCGTTGTCTCTGATGTATAGAACAAAATCATGAACAATATCGTGTAAAGCATAGTACTTAACAGAACCAACCATTTCAACCTGAATCAAAGAACAATCAACCAACGCTTGGAGATAGTTCACTGCACATGCCTCTTCGCCTTCAGAAATAAAACCCTCTGCCACCAATAATCTCACAAGCATCTCTTCCTCCATCCTAAAATCTTTTGGGAATATAGCACAATATGTAAGGCACTGTTTTAGGATGAACGGTCAGTGCATGTAGCTTAATGCAATGGTGGAAAGGATTTCATCATTTTCATCACCATCAACTATGCCTTTCCACCCCCAGAAAGAGTTATCCGCAACTGAAGGAGTTTTCTCAAGCCGGTTGTCGGAGTCCGTTGCCTTTCGTTCTCCGTCAGTCTCCTAGATACACTTGCAACGGAAAATGGTGTGTGTCGTTTGAGGTTTCCTCACAGTGGCCTTTCCCAGAGAGACAATAATGTATTTTTCTGTGTATGTTCTTGTATACGCACTACTCTTATTTATAGAGCAATACTTGCTCAACGTTTCCTGGTTTTCACACTGGGTTTCTCTCATCCGGAGCATCTATATCTGGACTGTTACCGTGTTTTCCGATAACAGTCCGGCAGTTACTCGGCCTTATATGTAACTCCTGGCTCGGTAATGTCTAGATGGCTAGTCCAGCCGTTACTGTGCTGAGTTGCCGAGAATGGCCACTCTGTAACATCTCCCACTTGGCTATTCGAGCCAAGTGTATTGACATACTAGTTTTCCTCCCACTTTTCCAAGTTTCACCTAGTAATGTCAATTTTTGATTGCTGCTGCAATCAATATCCATTGTTTGGTTATTTCCCTACACAACAACCTACCCGTTGTATGGTTATTTCTCTACACAAGAATTTGCCTATTGTGTGGTTATTTCTCTACACAATATTTTACCCGTTGTGTGGTTATTTTCCTACACAACAATCAAACATACCTGAAACCCATGTTTGTAACATGTTTTGAGAAAAGTTCCTCTGTTATGCCTTTAGTCAAGGGGTCTGCCAACATATCATTTGTTTTCATGTATGAGATGAATATTTCCTTTCTCATAACCATATCATGAACATAGTGGTATTTCACTATTATATGCTCACTTTTTAAGCAATCAGCTCCACTCTTGATAAGAGTAATTACTGTGTTGTTATCACAGTAAATGACAACTGGCTCGTCGATTATTTCTAACTTCAAATCACGTATGAAGCGGCTTATTTAGACAACACTCATTGCAGTCATATAGTAAGCTACATACTCAGCTTCTTGTGTATGCAATGCTACACAACCCTGTTTCTTGCATGCCCAAGAAACAACACCATCTTGAAATAAGAATATTTGACCCGAGGTTGATTTGTTGTCATCTTTGCTCCCAGCAAAGTCAGCATCTGAGTATCCTACCACTTTCAGTTCATCTACTTGAAAACACAGTTTCAAGTATCTTGTTCCTTTCAGATATCTTAAAATCCATTTTAGAGCTATCCAATGCTGCCATCTAGGATTACTTTGATATCTACTTACAAGACCAACAGTAAAGCTGATATCAGGTCTTGTACATAACATATCATACATCAAGCTACCCACACCTTGTGCATAAGAAACATTAAGCTTATCGTATCCTTCACCGGGACAATTAGCCTTACTAATTTTAACCCCTTTTGCAACAGGTGTATCAGCAGACTTACATTCACCCATTTTGAACTTCTTGAGGATATATTCTATATATCTCTCTTGACTCAGGCATAAGAGTCTAGATTCCCTATCTCGAAAGATTTTTATACTTAGGATATAGGATGCTTCCCCCATATCCTTCATTTCAAACTTTTAGTTTAACCATGACTTAGTTTTGACAATCATCTCGTTGTCATTTCCTGTCAACAATATGTTATCTACATATAATGATAGGATGACAAAGTGGCTCCCACTATTCCAGACATATACACAGTGATAAAGTTTATTAGCCACAAACCCAAGTTCTATAATGGCATTTTGAAAAGTCAAATACCATTGGCGAGGTGATTGTTTTAGGCTATATAGGGATTTTCTCAACCTATATACTTTATCTTCTTGGACTTCAACTACAAATCCTTCGGGTTGCTGCATGTATATGATTTCATCTAAATCTCCATTTAGAAATGTTGTCTTTATATCTAACTGATGTAAGTCCAAATCATAATATGCAGATATTACCAGGATTATTCTTATGGATGCGAATTTCGTAACTAGAGAATATGTCTCAATATAATCTATCCACTCTTTTTGTGAAAAACCCTTTGCAACCAACTTCGCTTTAAACTTGTTGATTGTACCATTGACCTTGCATTTCTTTTTCAGAACCCATTTATAGCTTATGGCTTTCCTTCCTTTTGGCAAATCAGTCAATTTTCAGACTTGGTTTTTCTCAATGGATTCAATTTCCTCATCCATGGCTTTCCCCCAGTAAATTGCTTCCGATGAGTTCATAGCTTGTTGATAAGTCAAGTTATGAATCAACTAATCTAAATCCACCGAATTACACACTTTTTCTACAAAATAAGTGTGATAATCCTTTAAGTAGGATGGAGTGGCCCTTGACCTTTTATGTGCACTTAAGGTTTCGGTTGTTTCAGAAAGATCTTTTATGGGCTCAAAAGATTATTGATCTAGGTCTACTAGATCATCAACACATTTATCATTGTTTTCCAGGATGTCATTCTTAGTATCTTCTAAGAATTCAACATCTCTGCTTTCAATGAGTTCGTGGTCCTTATGATAAAATCAATATCCTTTTGAACCTTTCGGATATCCAATGAATATACATCTTAAGGACCTAATATCTAGCTTATCTCTAGACTGATCAAGAATCTTTACGCGTGCAATAGATCCCCACCTTCTAAGATGACTTAGGTTGGATTTTCTTCCAAACTACATCTCATATGGTGTAATGAATACAATTTTATACTGTACTCTATTGAGTATCTAAACCGCTGTACTTACTGCTTCTCCCCAAAATATCCTTGGTAGAGAGGCATTGATCAACATTGACTTTGTCATATTTAATAAGGTTTTGTTGTATCTCTCAGCTAAACCATTTTGTTGAGGTGTCTTGGGCATTGTATTTTGCTTTGCAATACCAAAGTCTTTACAGAATTCAAGAAATTCTATAGAGGTATATTTACCACATCTATCTGATCTTAAGACTTTGATTGAATGCCCTAATTGGTTTTTCACTTCCTACTTATATTCTTTAAAAGTATCCAGTGCCTAAGATTTATGTGCCAAAAGATATAAATACATATATGTAGAGTAATCATCGATAAAGGTTATAAAATATACCTTTCCACGATATGACCTTACTCTAAATGGTCCATATAAATTCGTGTGAATAACCTCCAACAGGGTTGTTACCCTTGTTGATTCCTTGGGAAAAACTTTCCTTGTCATCTTTCCTTGTATACAAGCTTCATACTTGTTGAAAGTATTTTCCTCAAATCTAGCAGTAAGTCAAAGTTGGATAATTTCCTCAACTTTTCCAGACTTATATGTTCAAGGTGTTTATGCCACATATTCACATCAACATTAAAGACACACTCAATATAAATAGAGGAAGTATCAATTTCATTATTACAGAATTTAAACAGTTCATACTCTACATCAAATTCCCTAGAGAATAATATTTTTCTATGCTTTCCCACAGTCACCGTGCTAGGAATAAACCTTACCTCAAAACCTTTCTTTACTAAGGTAGGGACTAAGACCAGATTGCGCCTTATAGATAACATAATTAATATATCATTTAATATAATCGGTTTGCCTTGTACATAAATTCTAAATGACCCAGTACCTAGAACATCGAAAAGGTATTGTTTCCCATATAAACTCGATGTTCTCCTAGTTTGTATTTTTTTAGTTCCATTGTCCCTTCCTTGGTCTTTGAGATGTGTCTGGTATCTCTGGAGTCTATCCACCAACCTGTCATCGGGCGATCCATTTATAAATACTCTGAAATCATATAGATTATGTCTTGCTTCTCTGACTGTCCGCACTATGGGTTGTTTCCTTCACTTCTCTTGTTGTGGTAGTCCCTCTTGAAGTGTCTCATCTTTCCACAATTGAAACACTTGATTCGAGAAGCGATTTCCTGTGATTTCTTAAAATTTTGACTGCTCTTCTTGTTATTCTTGCCAAATATCTTGTTTGGTTTATTTTTCTTCTGGTTGGGTTTGGAGTTAGACCCTATCTCATATTGTACCACTAGCAATTTTTCTTTCTTAGTTTTTATCATATGTTCTTGCTCTATTGCTAGTTTCAGGGGTAATTCAGAAAGGTTAATCTCAAGCCCCAATCTAAGGGCAATGGTGACCATATTCCATGACGGGGGTAGACTGTTTAAGATTGTTGATATTTGCATCCATTCTAGGATGACTAATTTTACCACGGCTAAGTCCCTTGCCATTACTAACATGTGGTTTATATGTTCTACTACATTATCTCCTTCTTTTATTTTGAAGGAGTTATACTTTTGTAGTAGCAAATGCACATGTAATTTGGCAGTCGTGTCATACTTAGCTGTTATTGAATGAAACAACTCTTTGGCGGTCTCATATTCTTCGAAGACCCTAATCAAGTCATCCTCTATGTAGGTTAACATGACTGTCCTTGCTATTGTGTTGTCTTTTAGAAATGTTTTATACATTTCTATTTGTTGCTCAGTTGCGTCTAGTGGTGACAGACGCATGGTTTCCTTTAATACATACTTAACACCCTCAAGTGTTACAACAAGTAGGATTCTTCTCTTCCATGTTTGGAAGTTCAGACCATTCAGTTTTTAGTTTTTAAGATTCAGACACATATATTCTTGAACTCATTTTTATGTGTTTGGCAATTTTAACAATTAGATGGTCTAAAAAAGAAACAAACAATAAACAACACACATATAACATGGACCATGTTAGAACGATGCATAATATCATAAAAACAAACTAAAAACATCTTATAAGCAACTTGGGATAAATTTGTAATTTTTCCAAAATTTTCCGCCTTTAGCATTTTTCAAATGATACCAGGGGTAAAACTATAATTTTTTTAACTATCTTTCTACTTTTTAAATTTTCTAAAAAGCCTAAGGATAGACTCGTAAAATTACTCTTTGGTATTTATGTAAAATTCATAACTGATCGGGGTTAAAATTGTAATTTTAACCCTCAACTTGAATGATTAATTTTCTCAAAAGTATAGGGACAAAACTATCTTTTGACATAATGGCAGAAAAGAAATAACTAAAACTAGGAAGGGAAATAACGTAAAATAGTAGCCTGGTATATTGTAATTTTCACAAACTGTTGAAGGGTAAAAAAGACTTTTTGCTTAGAAAGGGCAGAATAGTCTTTTTGATCAGGGAAAGTTTCGTAATATAAGAAAACAGTCTGCGGAAAAATGAACTTTTCAATTCATTGCCCGAGGCGATTTTCCAAAACCGGGGATGGTTTCTAAAAACCACTGGTTTCGGAATGCAATTTTCTTAAAACCGCCTAGCAGTTTTCAATTTTACTTTTAAATGAAGAGAGAGAGAGAGAGAGTGACTCTATCTTTTTCTAGAAAGAGGGAGAAAGAGGGGGGTTCTGTGGTGCGGCCGTCACCAACCAACGTTCTTGCTGTTTCTTTTCACAACTGCGGTCGACGACCTTCTTGTCATCACCGGCCAGCGTTCTTGCTTTTTCTTTTCCCAATTGTGGCCGACAACCATCTTCGGCTTTTTGCCGTTTGCGGCTGTCTCTATCCTTTCGACCTTTTGGTGGGCTATCTCTGGCCTTTCGGCCTTTGGGTCGTCTGCGACTGTTTTTGGCCTTTCAGCCTTTGGCCAACTACGACTGTCTGGCTTTTTGGCCGACTACCATTTGCGGTTTGTAAACACCCAAAATTTTCATGTTTTTCAAAACTCCTAAATTATAAAAAGTCAAACTCGAGACCAATCCAAACATCAAAAACTCCTAAAAAGCAAGACATCGGTCGGTTAAAGAAGCTGAGAAAAACCCAGGCTAAAATCGGGTCGCCGAGGAACCGGAGCCCGCTAAAAAACCGTCCGTTTCATGCACCAAAGAGGGACTCAAAAGAAAGTTTGGATTGGATCTAGACAAAAAAATCCAGATACAGGTCCATTTGAAGATTGGATTGGGTTGGATCCTAGGATCTAAACCCAGTCCAAAGAACCACCCCTATAAATAGGGCCAAGGGGGTTCACGTGAACGAAAGTTCTTGGAAGGTTGGATACTTTGAAAAGAATGAGAGAGAGAGGGACTTGGAGCCGAAGCAAGCATTCACGTGGATGATCAAAGTCAACAAAAGGGGCTAGGTTTGATAAAGGAGACTTGGAGGCCAAGCAAGGGATTCACGTGAATTTCAAGTCAAGAAGTCAAGGGTGGCTCGACTTGAGCTAGTGGGCTGCAACCAAGGAAGCTTGACCAATTGTGGGCTGCAGCTAAGGTAAGCTCCTTCAACCTACCTTGACCAAACCCAACCCAACCCAACCTAGATGAACCACCTTGGCCGAACCACTTTGGTCGAACCCTTGTTGCCCCCTTAGACTTGGCTGAACCGAGGTTAACTACTTTGAACCGCACCCTGGCTGCATCGCCTTGACCTGCACCAGCTGAACCGAATCCAGCTGAACCTACCTTGGCTACAAACCGAACCGAATCCAGCTGAACCATGCCAAGTTGAACCAAGCCCAGCTGAACCGAGCTGTGCTTCGACTTGATCGGGCTGGTTTGACTTGGCTGAAACTGCACCAAAGACCTTTGGCCGAACCTCTTTGATTGAGCCCAATAAGAACCAAACACCTTGACTTGGTGCTGGCAAAACCCAGCTGAACCTTGAACGATCCACTTTTGCTGTGCCTTGGGCCGAACCCAGTTGAACATCGAACCACCTCGAACCATTTTGCTACCCAACTCAACCTTGAACCCTTGGACTTGCACTCGATCGAACCGACAAGACCTTGGGGCTGAACCTGTCCTAGCTCATGGCTGACCCACTTGGACACTTGGGGCCAACCTACCTTGAACCGAGCCCACTTGAAGGACCCGGCTGCACCCCTTGGACTGGGCTGAACCGGACTACACAGTTGAACCACTTTGGGGCTGCTGGACTTGGCTAAAACACATCAAAGAAGGTGGACCCGACTAGCTTGCACTCGAGCAAACCCAACAAACTGAATCAAGGGCTAAACCGAATGAAAAAACTTGTAAGTACTGTTAACTTCGGTTTTAAATCACTCTTTTCATTCAATTCAATTTAGAACGGGGTTGTATTAATGGGGCAAAGTCTCTCCCCGGGTTGTAATATTTGTGCATGAACACGATTGCACCCACGAGCACTTGAGCCTTTCGCTCTTAAACTGGTGGATGAACACAATCACACACACGAGCACTCGAGCCTTTCTGCTCTTTACACCCACAAGCACTTGAGCCTTTCCGCTCTTAATTTGTTGGATTGAACACAAGTACACCCACGAGCACTTGAGACTTTCCACTCTTTACACTCACTCGCACTCGAGCCTTTTCGCTCTCTTAAGCTAAATATATAATATTTCAATTCGCGTGGGTTTACTTTCGTGAAAGTCGAGTGAGTTGCTCTTAGATTCGCGTGGGTTTACTTTCGTGAAAGTCGAGTAAGTTGTCTCCCCCCGATTGTAATAATGTGGTTTGGCACACCAACACACACGTGCACTTGAGCCATTCTGCTCTTAGCTGTACACCATTTTGACACACACACGGGCCTTAACAGCCCCTAAGATATAGTTATATGTATATATATTCAGCTGCGTGGGTTTTAACTTAAGTCATGGGTGTTGTCTTTCAATTCCACACTCATACACATTGAGCTTTTGCTCTTACCCCCAAGACCCTAGTAAGGGCCATATTGCAATTTCATTTGGGTGTTTTAATTCAAGTTGTGTGCGTGGTCTTTCAATTTCGCACTCACACACATTGAGCTTTCGCTCTTACTCCCAAGACCCTAGTAAGGGCCATATTGCAATTTCATTTGGGTGTTTTAATTCAAGTTGTGTGCGTGGTATTTCAATTCCACACTCACACACATTGAGCTTTCACTCTTGTAAGGGCCATATTGCAATTCTATTTGGGTTTTACATTGCAAGTCGTGTGAGTTGTCTTTACATATATATACAACACCCACACACACGTTGGCGACCTTCGGGCCCATATATATTATAAGTATTTCCCTTCCGCTATGTCTTTAAGATTTGGGTTTTAAGGTTCAGTTGTGTGAGTAGTCTTTCCATATATACACGACACACACTTGCACAATTGAGCCTTTCCGCTCTTAAGATATAGCCATATTTCCCTTTTGCAATTTCCCTTTTGCAATTTACATTACGTCATTTTCCTTCAATATTGTCTTTCAAATTCGGGTTTTCCCTTTGGAGTTGTGTGAGTTTGCATTGCATATTCGCCATACTACAAGTTAGGACGCATATTGCATCAAAGCAAACCCCACACTCCCATGCAAAAATCGCCCAACTTAGGTCACTTGCGCACACCTAGTTGGCCCTAAAAAGCATAAAAAAAGAAAGACATAGGCACATGCAAATCCCACGTGAAATAAAACTTGCAATCATACAAACAAAGCCCAAACACTTCGGGTATTTTTCAAAGAGGTTTGTTTTAAACGACTTTGCCAAGCGTACAGGCTGACCCTTGCGCAATGGTGCAAGAAGGTCTGCGACGAAAAGAGCTCACTTGCTCACAGTCGCCCCGATAAGAGTCAGATTTCAAAACTTACTTCGCTAGCTTCAGTAAGCTAGCTGCCATGCCCTTGTTATAAAAATAACTTAGACACATGAAAAGGTTCTTTTCGGGCCTAAAAACCAGAAGTGAGAATTTTTCGTGTCTACACCCACGTAAATAAAATCTGCAAATAGGCATACAATCGATCAAATACTTTCATACTCTTTTCAAAAGTCCATGCTTGTTTAAAATCGAGATTTTCTAAAGCGTACAAACTGACCCTTGAGCATCGGTTCAAGAAGGTTTGCGACGAAAATATCCCACTTGTCCATAGTCACCCCATAAGTCAAATATTTCAAAACATACTTTCCTAGTTTGAGTAAGCTAGTTGACACGCCCTTTTAAAAGCGACTTAGACACGAAAAAGGTTCATTTTAGGCCTAAGAACCCAGAGTGAAAATTTTTGCATGTCTACAAGGGCATAAGTTCTTTTCTCTTTATTTTACCCTTTTAGCAGCTGCTGTAGGGCTTTCCGGTCCTTATGAGTGAAGGACTCGTGATATTGGTTTCCCTCCATAGTGGAGGTTTCCTTGAGTTTTCGAGGTTTTTCAAATTTCTTTTTAGCCTTTGTTGGTTCGCCATGAGATGAACACGAATTAGCTGCCTCGACCTCTTGGCTAAGTGCAGCGATTTTGGCTTCAAAATCTTTTCGCAAATCCTCTATTTCTTCTCTCCTATTTCTAGTTTTCGAAAATCTCTTTGAGTGAGAACTTGTGCGCGAGGCATGGCTGGTCACCTCATTGGAGTCTGAACTCGACATGACTTCGATGGTTGTTTCAAAAACCAACTATGAAATGCAAAAAGGCAAAGAGTTAAATACTTTTCTTGGAAATTTTTTCAAGAGGTTTGCTTGTTTTAATCAATTTTTCTTAAGACCCACGTCCCACTAGGCGTGCCAATTTATGTAGACACGCGAAAATTTTCACTCTGGGTTCTTAGGCCTGAAGTGAACCTTTTCGTATCTACGTCGCTTTAGGGCGTACCAGCTAGCTTACTCAAACTAGTGAAGTATTTTTGAAATATATGACTTATGGGGCGACTGTGGACAAGTGGGATCTTTTCATTGTAAACCTTCTTGAACCGATGCTCAAGGGTCGGTTTAAATGCTTAGAAAATCTCGATTTTGAACAAGCATGGTCTTTCAAAAAATATTTGGTCGATTTGTATGCCTATTTGTAGATTTTATTACGTGGGGTTGCACGTATCCAAGTCTTTGAGTTTGTTATCTACTTAGGCGGGATGTGTGTGCATCGAGTGGCCTAAGATTGGCGTGTTTGTACGTGGTATTCAGGACTTCTTTGAATGCAAGTATGTACAATATCTCGAGTTTGGCGGATATGATATGCAACTCACACTACTTGAATGTAAAATCCGAAATGTAAAGACATAGCTGAAGGGAAATACCCAAATTGAATGCAACTCACACGACTTGAATGTAAATTGCGGAAGGGAAATCGTGGAAGGGAGATATATCTATATCTTAAGAGCGGAAAGGCTCAATGTGTGGCGTGTGTGTTTGTATAAATTGAAAGACAACTCACACGACTGAATTTTAACAACCCACCCGAAAGGAAGATATAGATATATATACATGAGTAGTGAGGCTCAACGTGTGCATGTGTGTTGTGTATAAATTGAAAGACAACTCACACGACTGAAATTTTAACAACCCGAAATGTAAAGACATACACAACGAAACCATAAAACTCACGCAGCTGAAAGTATATAGATATGACTATATCTTAGGGCTGTCAAGGCCAAAATGTGCGTGAATGTGTTTGAGCAAGAGCTCGGGTGTCTTTGGGTGCGAGTGTGGAATCTTAAATGACAACTCACACGACTTTAAAGTAACAACCCAGCTGAACAGGAGATATAGATATATGATAAGAGCTGAAGCTCAATGCACGCGTGTGTGTTGTGTATAAATTAAAAGACAACTCACATGACTCTTACTAGAGTCTTTGGAGTAAGAGCGAAGGCTCAATTGTGTATGTGGGTGCTTGGTGTACGAGATAAGAGCTAAGGCTCAAGTGCACGTGTGTGTCTTGTGTATGAGATAAGAGCTAAGGCTCAAGTGCATGTATGTGTCTCGTGTGTCAAGCATCCATATTACATCCCGGGGGAAGACCACGCTCCATTAATACAACCCCGTATCCAAATTGAATTGAATTTAAGAGAAGTAATGTAAATACCGAATTTTAAACACTTACAAGTGATTCGGGCTTTTCTTCTCCAATCTACACGGGCTTGGGTTCACTTTTACAGCCACAATGGTGTCTTCTTTGAGGCTTGAGACTTAAAGTGGCTGGCCGAGCTTGTGCTTGGAGGGTGATGAGTTACGTGGGCTTGAGGGAGTTCAGGGGTGCTAGGTTGGCTGCGGGTTTTAGTGGGGGCTATGGCAAGGCTCACGGCAAAGGGGTGTTGGTGGTGTATGGCGTGGGGTGTAAGGGGTTAGGATATTGGTCGGGTTCGGTTGGGATAGTAGGGAGTCGATGGTGTGGTAGGGTGAAGATAGGTGAGGTCGGTTGGTGAAGTCAAGCGCTAGACGCCAGGGGTTCGGTCCGGGTGACAAGGCACGCTAAGGAGCGCACGTCGTAGGCACTAGGTGGAGGCGCGGGGCATGTGGAGTGGGTGCGGGGCGCGGGTAGCGCGCTAGGCGGCCGGGAGGCACGCTGGGGCGCAGGTGGTGTTCGGGTGATGGAAACGAGAGCCGGGTAGTGAAGGTTTTGGTTGGGGGGTATGGAGGTGGAGTTTGAAGTGGTTCGGCTGGGGTGTGGAGTGAAGTAGGGCGGTGGGATTAGGTGGTGGCTGGGGTTGATTAGGGTGGTTTAGAGGGTTAAGAAGAGAGTGGTTTAGGGGGTTTAGGTTTACCTTTAAGGGGGGTTGTCCGGCTAGGCTTGCTCAAGCCGTGGTCCAGCCACTTCAAGCCCTCCTTGCGCAGGTAGGTTTAATCCAAGTCATGTTGGTGCAGCCCTTGTTAACCATTGTTTAGCCCACAAGCTTAACCCACTAAAAAGGAATAAAGCACTAATCACTCACCTTAATCCCCTCTCTCTCCTCCAAGGCTTTCACGTGAACCCCTTCTTGGAGACCCCCTCGCCTCTATTTATAGGCAAGTGAGGTGGGTCTTGGGTTTGGATATGGGTTTGAGATCTGGATTCAAATCCAAATACTATTTAGATATGGATTTGGATATTTATGACCAGATCTGATCCAAATCCAAACATTTATATGGATATGGATCTGGATATTTTGGTCTAGATCTGATCCAATCTAAACACTATTTGGATCGATCCAAATCCAAACACTATTTGGATATGGATCTGGATATTTATGGTCCAGATCCAATCCAAATTTTCTTTGAATGGTCCTTCTTGGCTTTTCGAGATGAACATTTTGTGCGGGCCCTCGCTTCATCAACTCTCCGTCTGGTGCTGGGTTTTCCCCAACTTTGACGTTCGGACTCCTTCTTGCCTTTCTGAACTCCATTTCTGTTCGATTTTCATCTTTTCTGGTTCATATTTCTGCTGCTTGGATGGATGTTCTTGACTTGTCTTCTGGGTGCTCCAGGCTTGAAGTCTGCTCCTGGCCTGGGGTTCTCCTTTCGCCTTTTTATCCTACTTTCTATCAGGCTGAGTTGTCTCCTAGGCTTCGAACCTGCTTTTTGGGGTCACTTTTGATCAGGTGTCGTCTTCCTGCTTTACCTGTTTCATTTAGCTCTTTTATAGAATTGGGACCTTGCCTGAGTTTAAGAAATCCACATTTAACCAGGGTTTCAAAACAAAATTTACAAGCTTTTGGGAGATCCTGGGTTTTCGAAAACTCACTATGGGTTTTTGAAATGGGTTTTCAAAACCAGGTATTGGTTTTATGGAATGATTTTATTTTGGGGTGTTTACAGGCACGTACTGCTGTACAGTCATGCCCTTTGGTTTGAAAAATGTCGGTGCCACATACCAAAGAGCCATGACTACGATCTTTCACGATCAAATTCATGAGCTCTTAGAAGTGTATGTGGATGATCTCTTGGTGAAATCAAAAACCCTGGTTTGAAAACCTCTTATCCTTAGGCTCAGCCCTAAGGGTCGATCCCACCTTGGGAACTTGATCTTTGGAAATATGGCACTCACCCACTCCATCCACACACGATTTGGAGATTTGCCAAAACAACCCAACTTCTGCTGAAAAACCCTAGTTTCAAGACATTAAAGAGTTCTTAGAAAATGGAGGATTTTCAGAATTCGCTTCATCTAAAGACAAAGCTTTTATTCGAAAGATTTCAACCCGATACATGATTTTGGGAGGGATTCTTTATAAAAAGAGTTTTACTGGCATCTTATTGAGGTGTGTCGACCTTGAGGAGGCTAGGATGATAATGCATGAATTCCACGATGGAGAATGTGGAGGGCATGTAAAACATGATGGCAATGAAAATACTTAGAGCTGGTTACTTTTGGTTCACTCTAAAGCAGGATTGCCACGACTATGTTAGGAAGTGTCACCCATGTCAAGTGCATGGACATGCCATTCATATCCTGTCATCCACCCTGCATTTCGTGGTCAGCCCATGGTCACTATGTGGGCGTTTGACATCATAGGACCAATTTTTCCAAATGCATCAAACGGGCATAGGTTTATCCTAGTAGCCACTGAATATTTTTCCAAATGGGTTGAAGCTACCTCCCTAACTAATGTCCAGGGGCAACATGTAGTGGCGTTCATTAGGAAAAATATCTTGGCTCGATTTGGAGTTCCAAGAGACCTAGTATCTGATAATGGCACCCCCTTCAAGAACGAGAGGATGATAAAGTTATATAACACGTATGGCATAACTCACCACTTCTCATCGCCCTACTACCCTCAAGGCAATGGCCAAGCCGAAGCCACCAATAAGACTCTCATAAGCATTATTGTGAAAACCTTAGAGAAGGGTAGGACGTGGCATGAGAAGTTGGATGAAGCCTTATGGGCTTATAGGACTTCCATCCGAACTCCCACAAATGCCACGCCATTTGAGTTGGTCTATGGCACAAACGCCATTCTCCCCATTCATACCAAACTGCATTCATTTCATACATCAGTTGCACTCAACCTTCTCCTAGAGACGCTTCAGCATACTAGAATGGCCGAGCTTGATTTATTAGATGAGAGAAGGCTCCTTGCCATGGATCATGCACATGCATACCGGCGAAGGATAGCCCAACATTATGAGAAGCATATGAAACCTCGCCACTTCAAAGTGGGAGACCTTGTGCTAAAAACCATCCAACATCGTGGCCCACATCCACTTGGAAAGTGGCGGCCCAAGTGGGATGGTCCTTATGTTGTACGTGGAACCACCACGAACAATGCATACTGGTTAGTCGATATTGAGGGTAGGAATTTAGCAGACCCTGTGAATGCCCAATACTTGAAAAAATACCATGTGTAGGGTCTAAGCTAAATCCTATTACGAAAATATTTGGAGGAAATCGCCTTTAAAACTTCGTGAGTGAGGATCAAAGTAAATCATGTGACCCTGAATAAGAGAATCGATGCTTGTGAAAAAGCGGAGTTTTCAAAAGCAAATGGGTTACATTTCAAAAATTTTCTTCTTACAAAAGAAGGCCTGGTTCAAAATAGCAAGATACTTGCAAGTAGTACGTGCTATTTCTAAATAGGTTGATCTGGGATGAATCGAGTAGATCATTGGGATAAGTCATTCCCCTCTTCTCTTCTCTTCCCCAAAAGGAAAACTTGGCAAAAAGCAAAAAGGGAAATCCCTACAAGAGTCTCTTTCCAAAAGAAAGCTGAATTGAAAAGGGAAAGATCGTTTCTTCTATGGAAAAGAGGGAACAAAGAAAAAATACTCCCAAAGGGAGACCCTCTATGAAAAAAAGAAAAAAATAGCCAAAATCTCAAAAGAGCAGTTTTCCGCCTCTTTGCCTCAAACTACGGGACACTCCAAAAGGGACCGTGGTAATTCTTTCCCCATCCATGCGACTTATCCCAAGTGAAGAAAGGTTCATTTCAAGGAATCCTAAAGTAAAAATAGGATTTTCTTACTTGAATCTCATTTTGTTTGAGAATTAGACGTTTTTGAGTAAGGCGTAGAAATTTTGAAATGCTACTTGATTTTCTTATAAAACCTCCGCTAGATTAGCGAGTGTTAAGACTCAAGTAAGGGGAAACACGAAAAGCTGAAATTCCTTAGGATTGAAGCTAAAAGGAGTCTTCCTCTTTCAAAAATAAATTGAGAAAAACCTCGAACATCAAGCAATATAAGACCAGCTCACGTGGTGCAGTAGGTCTTCATAAGACTCCCAAGTTTGACCATTCCATTAAGTCTCTAGGAAACCATACTTCCTAGCATATCATTCCATGCCATTCACTCACATGTGCATGCATGGACATCTACACAATCCCAATTAGGACCAGCACCGCATTAGGTAGAGTCCCCTTTGGCGAAAATCCCCTCTTACTAGGAACAAAGGAAACATTTTTCTCAAAACTGGGATGATCCCATATTCTTGAGGATGAATCCAGGGAGAAATCAAACAGGGGTGTTGTCTTCTTTCCCATTATCCAAATAAATTTGGATAATGACAAAGAGGGGCATCTGTAAACACCCCAAAATCAAACGATTTTCCAAAATAAACACCTGGTTTGAAAATCCATTTCAAAACTAGATTTTGAATTTTTTGAAAACCTAGGAGTTGCAAAAGCTTTAAACTTTTGTTTTAAAACCCCGTTCAAAATGAATTCCTCAAACTCGGGCCAAGTCCTAATTTTGTAAAAGCCCAAAACAAACAGGGGGAGCCTAATCAAAAGTAGCCTTAAAAGCAGGTTCAAAAGCCCAGAATGCATCCTGGCCTGATAAAGGTAGGATCAAAAGGTGAAAGGAGAGCCCAGGCCAGAAGCAGACTTCAAGCTCGGAGCATCAAATACCAAGCCAAAAGCATCCACAAAATCATCAGAAATCCAAGCCTGAAACATAAAAAATCAACCAAAACGAAGTCCAGAAAGGTGAGAAAGAGTTCAGATGAAAAGGTTGGGGAAGACCCAGCCCAAGACGGAGCGCTGATGAAGCTAGGGCCCGCAGAAACTGTCTATCTCGAAACGCAAAGAAGGACTGAAGAAACGAAAATTTGGATTGGATATGGACCCAAATATCCAGATTCAGACCCAAGACCCACCTCATTTGCCTATAAATAGAGGTGAGGGGGTGCCATAAGTTCACGTGAAATTGAAATTGGGAGGCTTGGGAAGAGAGAGAACGAGTGGAGGGCATAAAGTGGATATGGTGGGCCATAGCCATGTGGGCTTGATCATGATTGTGGGTTCAAGCCTTGTATGAACCTAGGCTCAAACCAAAGGGTTGCACCAACTTAAAGAAGGGCTGCACAAAGGCGCGGAAGCATGGGCTATGCATGGTGGACCGGCTCCAAAAGGTAGATCTCTCAACCTCACCCTAACCTAACCTAAACCACCTAACCGACCCCACTAAACCTAACCCAAAACTAGCCTTGACCTAGCCCCTTTCACCTAAACCGACCCAAACTCTCCTTAACCGACCTAAATCTAAACCCAACCGAGTGCAGCTGCACTCGGTTTGAACCTATTTCCTACACTCCCCCTAGACGCCACCCGACTGCCTCACCTTCTCTAGTCACAACCCCCTGCCAGGCGCATCTGCTGCCCACACCCCATTTCCTAATTCCCAGCCGACACCTCCACCTGCCATCAACACCCCACTCTCCCCAACTCCCAGCCGACACCTCCACCTACCATCACCACCACACTCTCCACCATTCCCTACCGACACCCGGCGCACCTAGCGCCCTCCACTACCGCCCATTCCCTAGCACCGCACCCCACTATCCCCCAGCACCTTACCGCCTGTTTCCTAGCGCCGCACCTGCCCTGTCCCATCTCTCGGCCACCCTAACACCCGACCAACCCTACCTCACAACACCCTCTCCTAGCCGAACCCATTGCAACCCCACCTTGGCCGTGATCTACCTTTAAACACCCAAAATTTTTCAAGTATTTTCAAAAACTCCTAAATTTTGAAAGCCAATTTAAAGCCTTTATAAATCTTTAAATTCAAAAACCCCAAATTTTAAAGTTTAAGCCTTCTGGGGGAATATTTCAAAATAAAGGTTTTTAAATCCAAATAGCCCATGAGTTTCGAAGCAGGAAAATACCCAATCTAGGCCTCGATTCCCGAAAAGAAGATAAAGTGTATCAAGATACGGGATCAAGTTAAATCAGATTCAGATTGATTCCTAAAAGCAGAGAAGATTGAAGCATATCAAGTTCGAATTCAACAACTTATCCAAATGGAAGGTCAAGATTGATCAAATCCACGTTTGTCCGATCAAGATGGGGCCAACATGGAACCAAGACTCGAGGCCATGGTAACAAGCTCATCCAATTCGAGAAGATTTCAAGTTGAACTCAAAAGCAAAGGGTGGAAGCTGAACCAAGCAAGAATCAAGGCATGGTTGAACTTATGAATCAAAAGGACTTAGCTCAATGTACACGGTTAAGAATGGCTTGTATTAAGTGTAAGGAGCAGCCAAGCATCAAAGAGAAGAACCTAGCTACGTCTACACGGCTGGGACAAACTAGCAAGATTGAAGCAAGCTTGGGCCGGGTACACCAAACACCAAGCCGTGTGGATCAAGCTAAATCGGCTACACCTAGGCCCAACCCACATGGGCTGGACCAAGGTCTACAAGGGTACCACTAAGTGGTTGGATCAAATGGATCCAAATTGGACCCAAGGGGCAGGCCAACCCGCCCCATGGAAAAGGCTAGAACCAGCCCCCCTTTGGCCTATAAAAAGGCCCAAGAGGGGGGCGGGTTCCATAACTTTTGATATTGGAAAGAGAGGAGAGAGAAGCTCTAGACCTTGGGTGGTGTGTGCTAGACTAGTTGCAGGAATTTTCAACAAGGAGGGACGTCCTCTAGGGTGGGAAGAAGGGAAAGCTAGGTGAGAACTTGTGAGAGTTGAGAAGGAAGGCCATCAAGAGGAAGGTCGGCTTCATCATTGAAACCCGGTCCTTCACACTCCAAAACTCATGTAAGACCTTTCTTACTCAATCTAAGTTTCATTTCTCTTCCATTCAATTCATTAAATGGGGTTGTATTAATGGAGTTTCATCTCCCCCCGAGTTGTAATAATCTAGGTTTACTGTAATTTCAATTTCGTGGATGAAACACTATACACCCACATGCACGCCAAGTGTTTGCTTTAATGCTTCTTCCTTCCTATATGCTATATATCCCCTATACTTCTAACCCCCTCTATGTCTAAGCTATAAAGTACTTTTCATTCATTTACATTCCAACAAATTTGCTTTGAGGGTTGTTGCACTTTAATTTCATGTGGGTTACGCATCATTATATTCATAAAATAGAAAACCAGATTTCTGCATCTCTGCATATGTCTGTTTCTGTAATTTTAATTTTGTGATGCTTGCTTCGATTGTATCGAAATTTGGCACACTGGTTCCACACACATTTGGACACTCTTTATAAAATTGGAAAGATTTTAGGGCCGCTCAGCCACGTAATAAAAGTAGATTAAGAACTACCAAATTTCTGCACCACTGTTTGCACAGTCGAATTTCCTAAAACAGAGGTTGGATAAAAGTCCCATATCTCTATATAAAAGAGTCCAATTTAATTTATTTTCAATGCATTGGAAAGCTAACATCCATATCTTTCCAGCAACATTAAAATCATCAAAATCGGAGTTCTAAGCAGAGAGATACAGACTTATCTTTGAGTTTCTGTATTTCTGAAACAGAACTGTTCCGAGTCAGTGAGTTGGTCTAAGTCAATTATTTGTTTCTGATTCAATACTACTCCAAATACATATTTGAAAAAGGATATAGTCTCTCCATACTACCAGCTTTGTTTGGTAAAATTTTGATAATTTTTGGAGGTTTGTGACGCCTTTAAATCCCCTTTAAAAAACAGCTCTGAAAACAGAATTCTCTGTTTTCAGCAGCTTGTGTTTTTCCAAGTATTGAATCCGAGTGCACAAGTTCAACAATTCTTTCAAAAACACTAGTTCATGTGAAAGGGAGTTGTATTTGCAGTATAAACAAAATTCCTAAGCGCTCAACACCGACCCTTGAGCATCGGCTCAAGAAGGTTTGAGTGAAAAGAGCCCGCTTGCACACAATCGCCTAGAAGTCTTACATTTTTCAAACATTTGCTAGTTTTGAATTAGCTGGCATGCTCGCGCAAGCGTAGGTGTGAAAAGTTTCATTTCAAGTTTGTCTCATAAACTTTGGAATGAGAATTTTCATGTCTACAGAAATGGCACGCCCGGTGAGACTCGGGTCTTGAGGAATTTTTTAAGCAAGTAAAACTCCCAGAAATCCTTTTCAAAGTGTTTTTAACATTGGTAAATTGTGCACGTGTAGGATTTTCAAGGCCCATAAAATCCTGTCGAGTTCGGACAGTTCTTACGAGGTGTCGAGCCGGGCTTCATGCTCGTCAAGTCAACTTTCCAAAAGATTTTCAAAAACAAATTTCAAAAACAAGAAAGAGTCATTAGAAGACTTGAGGAAAGAATTTGAAGCAAGAATCGCCGCTCTTAGCCAAGAGGCCGAAGCGGTCGAATCCTGCTCATCCCATGGAAAGCAAACTAGGGCTCGAAAGAAAACGAGCAAGCCTAGAAAACCCAAAGAGACCTCCACTATCGAGGGAGATAGAGAGCTCGAGTCATTTACATTGAAAGATCGCAAGGCCCTTCAGCAACTACTAAGAGGGCAGACCAAGGAAAAGAGGTCATACGCCCTATCCGATTTTTTACCTTCCTACTATCAAATGGATAGCGACGATGACATACCGAATTTCCACCGGTATGACGGGATGGGAGATCCTAGATCCTACTTCCAACTCTTTTCCCACCGAGCATACAAAAAGAATATAGACTCAGCTAAGTGGATCTACTGGTTCTCCTTCTCCCTTAAGGGAACCGCTTCCAAGTAGCTCGCTTCCTACGACTTGAGCCAATTTGCCACTTTTGAAGAGTTGGCAAATGGTTTCATGCAAAGGTTTTCACACAACGTGGAAGTGATCCCCACTCTGAACACCCTAAGGGACACGAAACAAGCCACGAACGAGGATGCTCACGCATTCATCGTTCGATGGAGGTCTTTATTGGGGCAACTAAGAGAGCCCATCTCGAAAGGATGTGCCGTGATGCTCTTCCTTGAAAATTTCAAACCCGAGCTGAAAATGCTTCTTTCTCTCTATGAAATTTCCACTTTCCAATCAGGAAGGCTTCCCTATTCGAAGTAAATATGAAAAAGGGGGTCTACAATGACTTGTGTAAAGGCAAGAGTTTTTCGAAAACCCATTTTGAAAAGCCTAGGACTTACGGGCCAACTACTACAGACAATGGGGCAAAATCCCAAAAAGTTGTAAATGTCCGAGTAGAACCAAGCCCGACCGGCACTTCAAAATTTGAACCGGAGAACAAAAAGGTTCAAAAGTCTTTCGAAAAAAAGGAGTACACCCCGTTGGGGCAGCCCATCATAGAGGTCCTCGACCTCCTGCTCGCCCAAGGAATGGTGACACTTCCGGAAGTTCTCAAGGGGACACCCACTAAAGGGAAATTTTTGAACAAGTTTTGCAAGTATCATAGGCTCAAAGGCTATAATACAAATCACTGTTATACCCTTTTAAACAAAATAGAGGACTTGATCGAGCAAGGCCGGCTCCAGGTCACCGAGGAACCGGAGCCCACCCAAGTCGTGCTCAAGGAACCCTTCCCCAACCATGCAAGCACTAGCGGGAAGGACAAAGGTATATGCTCTCTCCTCTCATTTGAATGGTTTGGAACATGCATGGCATACGAATCGCACTACTTGTCACACACCACTGCTCATAATAAAAAAGCCAAGTAAGTAGTGATCCAAGGAGCGCTTAGAGTCCCGCCCCCGGCTAGAGCCTTATTAGAGATTCGAGGTGCTCCCATGCATCAAACTAGAGCCCACCTAGGAACAAGCCATAGGGAAGGTGTGGACGAGGTCACTAGGTCCGAAAGGATCTACCGACCCCCACACTTAGCAAAAGATGCTAGCAAGGAAGTGGTCGTTATTCCCGGCCCTTCAAAATCATGCATTCCCAAAGCATCACATCTCATGGGTAAAAACAATGTGTTAACCCCATATGATTTTGAAAATCACCTTGCTAAGATTCTCATAAACATGTCTATCTTAGAGCTTATCCAAACATCCCCTAGACATAAACAAGTTTTAGAAAAGATCTTAGAGAAGGCCAAGGTTAACTCAGCCATAACCCCTGAGTCCCTCTCCTTCCTAGTCTCACCCATTTGTGCTAAAACTCCCATTGTATTTTCGGAAGACGAGCTAGAACAACCCTACTAAAACCATAACCAAGCCTTGCATATAGAGGTGGTATTGAATCACCATCCTCTAGACAAGTGTTTGGTTGATGGTGGAGGAGGTCTAAATATACTTACACTACACATAACCTACAAAATAGGAGTATCCTTTACCTCTCTAAACCCGAGTTCCATCGTGATCACAGGATACGATGAAAACGCATCCAAACCTTTAGGAGTCATAGAGTTACCCATAGAAGTAGGGGGCATAAGTCATTCCGGGGTGTTTCATGTTTTAGACATACACCCCCATTATAACCTACTCCTAGGAAGGCCATGGATACACAGCTTGCGGGCTGTGCCATCCACCTTTCATAGGTGTGTAAAAATACCCCTCCAAAACCAAGTTGTGGTAATTCTAGGAGAGAATCACCCCCAACTGTGGGGGATACAAAATTTCCCATGCTTATCAGGTGACAAAACCCATGAGTCAAGACTAGGTGAACCCTTGGTAGCTCATCCCAAACCAAAAGGTGTCATGCACATAAAAGGGCCGCCCAAGTCTAGCCCACTCAAGACCATCCCAAAACTACCCAAAGTCCTCCCCAAGTCTATAAAAGTGTTTGAGCATGACATGGACGACACCAAGTTCCAAGGCCATCCCCTTTATAAAACATTTTCAAAATTGAAGAAGCCTTGGAACATGATGTTCAACATGGGTTATATGCCTTATCAAGGCTTAGGGAGCCAAAACCAAGGTCGACTTGAACCCATAGTGTCAAACCCAAACCCAAACCGGTATGGGATAGGCTACGACCCATCCATACCACCCGAACCTCCACCCACGACCACTTGGGTCAAGGGTGCCTTAGAACCTCCTAACACCGAAACCTATGACTTAGACCTCTTATTTAGAGCCTAATGTATGGTGTTTTCTTTGTAGGTTTGATGGAAGACCCCGCCACATCCAAAAACCCCAAAAAATTAGAAATTTGCAAAATCCAAAAACATTTAAAAAATTCTCAAAACCCAAAAACAATAGAAAATTTCAAAAATCTCAAAAAGAATGTGATTTACATTTCTCCTCCTTCCATTTGTTTAACAAAAGCCAAAAAAAATTAAAATTTTGAAAATTCCAAAAAGAATATGGTTTTTGTTCCTTCCTTGTGTTTACAAAAAGCTAAAAAAATTGAAAAGTACGAAAATGCCAAAAACAAGGTTTTATACATTCCATCTTCGAAAAGCAATTTCGAAAAAGCCAAAAAAATCAAAAATCTTGAAAAACCCAAAAACTTTGTCTTTGTGAAAAGCCCTAGTCTTTTGAAAGTGGTAGATGTTCCAAAACCGTGTGCCTTGCCTAGCACTTTCATAGAACCCAAATTTCTCAAGAGCGATCAAAGCAAAGAGGAAGATCCCCTCATCCATGAGGAGGACCAAACCTCTGAGCTTCCCGAGTTCCATAGAATCCTTGATTTAGAAAAGCTTTCAAATTCCGTAGGAGAGGATTTTGTGGAAGTAAATCTAGGGAGTGAGTCAATCCTATGCATATTAAAATAGGTACATGTTTACATGAGCATGAAAGGACGTCATTCATCACATTTCTCAAATCATATGTAGATGTGTTTGCATGGACCTACGAAGACATGCCGGGTTTAGACCCAATGGTAGTAGAGCATCGTCTTTCCCTAGAACCGAATGCCAAACCCATAAAGCAAAAGCTTAGAAAGATTCACCCCGATGTGCACGCACAAGTGAAAGAGGGTTTAGAAGATTTTTTAAAAGCCAGATTTATAAAACCCATTACGTACTGAGAATGGCTTTCAAATATTGTTGTAGTTCGAAATTCCAATGGGAAAATTAGGATTTGCATTGATTTTAGAAATTTGAACAAAGCCACTCCAAAAGACAATTTTCCTCTACCAAATATTGATTTGATAGTGGATAGCACTGCAAATCATGAAATGTTTTCTTTCATGGATGGCTATTCGGGTTATAATCAAATTAAGTTAGCACCAAAAGATCAGGCAAAAACTGCTTTTACTACACCTTGGGGCACATACTGTTACACAGTTATGCCGTTTGGTTTGAAAAATGCCGGTGCCACATACAAAAGAGCTATGATTACTATCTTTCATGATCAAATTCACGAGCTCTTGGAAGTGTATGTAGATGATCTTTTGGTGAAATAAAAAACCCGAGCTACTCACATTGAGTCTTTGCAAAAAGTTTTCGAAAGACTTAGGCTTTACAAAGTGAAACTAAACCCTCAAAAATGTGTATTCAAGGTAGAATCTGGTAAGCTTTTGGGCTTTATGGTGAGCCAAAGGGGCATTGAAGTAGACCCCTCTAAGTGTCGAGCCATCATAGATATGCCTCCACCATCCAACTTGACCCAAATCCGAAACCTCCAAGGTCGCCTCCAAGCCATTAGGAGGTTCATTTCAAATTTAGTAACAAGATGCGAACCTTTCATTAAACTTTTGCGAAAAGGGGTAAAATTTTCGTGGGACGATGAGTGTCAAAAAGCTTTTGAAAGATTGAAAACTTATTTGGTGAATCCTCCAATTTTGAAACCTCCAAAGCAAGGAAAACCTTTACTTCTTTACATTTCCATACATACGAATGCATTGGGTACTTTATTAGCTCAATATGAGGATGATAGCCACAAAGAGTGCACCATTTACTATATTTTGAAAACTCTCTTGGCATATGAAAGAAATTATCAAGCCATGGAGAAAACGTGCTTGGCATTAGTATGGGCTTGCCAAAAGTTTAGACATTACTTTCTAGATCATGAGATATGGATAGTGTTTAAGCTTGATCCGATCAAGCACTTGTTTGAAAAATCTATCCTAACGGGTAGGCTTGGTAAATGGCAACTCCTCTTAATGGAATATGACTTGAAATATCACCACCAAACCTCCATTAAGGGGCAAGCCCTAGCCGATCATGTGGCCGAGTCCCCCTTGGAAGAAACATATCCCATACTTGATGAGATGCCCGATGAAGGCATATTTGCAAACGATTTCCAAAACCATGTTTTAGCAAACTGTTTTAATGAAAACTAAGTATGAAAAATGTACTTTGATGGGGCACGTAACCAACAAGGGGCAGGTGTTGGAGTCATTCTCATATCCCCCGAAAAGGGAGAGATACCCATTGCAATTCGTCTAGATTTTGAGTGTTCAAATAATGTGGCTGAATATGAGGCTCTCATACAAGGCCTAAAAGTCTTGAAAAATCTAGGGGCAACATGCATTGAAGTCTTTGGAGACACTTTACTGGTTGTGAACCAAGTTTTAAAAATTTGCAAGTCAAACACGAAAAACTCATTCTGTATCACGAGTTGGCCACCAAGTTGGTCGACTATTTCAAATCATGCACACTCATTCGCATAGGGAGAGAGGACAACACCATAGCGGATGCCCTCTCCTCCTTAGGATCCGCTTTAAGGGTCGATCCCACCTTGGGAACCCGATCCCTAGAGATATGGCACTCACCCATTCCATCTACGCACGATTTAGAAATTTGCCAAAACAACCAAAATTCGAATGATAAACCTTGGTTTTATGACATTAAAAACTTTTTAGAAAACGGAGGATTTCCCGAATATGCTTCTTCAAAAGATCAAGCTTTTATTAGAAAAAATTCAACCCGGTATGTAATTTTGGGAGGGGTGCTTTACAAGAAAAGTTTTACGGGCATCTTGTTGCGATGTGTAGACCTTGAAGAGGCTAGGACCATAATGCATGAGTTCCACGATGGGGAGTGTGGAGGCCATGTTAATGCAAATATGATGGCCATGAAGATACTTAGAGCTGGGTATTTTTGGTCCACCCTGAGACAAGATTGCCATGATCATGTTAGGAAATGTCATCAATGTCAAATACATGGGCATATCATTCGCACCCCATCATCCACTTTGCATTCCATCGTAAACCCATGGCCTTTTGCCATGTGGGCGTTCGACATCGTAGGACCCATATCCCCCAATGCATCCAATGGACATAGGTTCATCCTAGCAGCCACCGAATATTTCTCTAAATGGGTTGAAGCTACATCCCTAGCTAATGTCCAAGGACAACATGTAGTGGCATTCATTAGGAGAAATATCTTGGTCCGATTTGGAGTTCCAAAAGACCTAGTGTCCGATAATGGCACCCCATTCAAGAATGAGAAGATGGAAAAATTGTGTGTCACATATGGCATGACTCAACATTTCTCATCGCCCTACTACCCCCAAGGCAACGGCCAAGCCGAAGCCACAAACAAAACCCTCATAAGCATCATTGAGAAAACCATAGAAAAGGGTAGGACATGGCATGAGAAGCTCGACAAAGCCTTGTGGGCTTATAGAACTTCCATTCGAACCCCTACAAATGCCACCCCATTCGAGTTGGTCTATGGCACGAGTGCCATACTCCCCATTCATACCAAGCTTCATTCATTTCATACATCACTTGCATTAGATATTCCATTAGAAACCCTACAACATACTAGAATGATCGAACTTGACTTGTTAAATGAAAAGAGGCTCCTTGCTATGGATCATGCTCATGCATATAGGCAAAGGATAGCCCGACACTATGAGAAGCACATGAAGGCTCGCCACTTCAAAGTGGAAGACCTAGTGCTAAAAACCATTCACCACCGAGGCCCACACCCCCTTGGAAAGTGGCGGCCCAAGTGGGATGGTCCTTATGTTGTGCGTGGAACCACCACTAACAATGCTTATTGGTTGGTTGATGTTGATGGTAGGAACTTAGTAGACCCTATAAATGCTCAACATTTGAAAAGATATCATGTATAGGGTCTACTCTTTTTGAAAATATTTCGAATGGGATCTCCTTTGAACTTCTTGAAGAAGGATCAAGGTGGATCGTGTGACCCTAAACAAGGGAAATAGGACCTTATGAAAGGTAGAGTTTTCAAAATTTATGGGCTATATTTCAAAAATCCCCATCTTACAAAATCGAGTCTTGTTCAAAACAGCAAAATATTTCCAAATGGTATATGCTATTTCAAAATAGGGTGATCTCCATTAGGATAAGTCTCTCCCCATTTCGCTTCTCCTTCCCAAAAAGGAAAATTTGGCAAAATAGAAAAAGAGGATATCCCTCCAAAAATTTGTCTTCAAAAGAAAAGAAAAAGCAAAGCAGAAAAAGAGTTCTTTGATTGAAAAAAAAAAGGAGGGAAAGCAAAAGAAAAATCCTCCAAAAGGAAAAAGGGAGGCCCTCTATGAAAAAAGGGGAAAAATTGCCAAAAGCTCAAAAAGAGCAAATTTTTCCCTTTTTGGCCTTAAACCATGGGACGCTTCAGAAGGGACCGTGGTAATTTTTTCCCTATCCCTATGACTTATCCTAGTAGAGAAAGGTTTTATCTAGGAAAATCCTAAAGTAGGAATAGGATTTATTCATTTGAATCGTATTTTGTTTGAGAATTAGACTTTGTTGTGTAAGTAGGAGAGTTTTGCAATGTTTCCTAGTTTCTCTATAAAAACCTCTGCCAAGTAGTAGGACTCGAGTGAAGGGAAACACAAGAAGCTGAAAATCCTAGTGATTGAAGCTAAAAGGATTTTTCCTTTCTTTTGGAGAGTTGTAAAAACCCTGAAACATCAAGCCACATAAGGGCCATGATCACTTGGGGCAATCGACCTTCACAAGCCTCCCAAGTTCGATCCTTGCATGTTAAGAGTCTCTAAAAGAATCATCGTGTGCATATCACTCATACCCTTCACACATGCCCATGCATGCATTTCAAACCATTGAGTACATGATTGCTATTAGGACCAAGGTCATAGCAGATTGAGTCCCCTTTGGCTCAAAATCCCCTCTTACTTATTTTTAAAAGTTAGGCACTCGGATGATCCATGCTCTTGAGAAAGGTTCGGAAAGAAGAGTAAAAGGGTGTTTTTTCTTTGACATTATCCAAACACAGTTGGATTAATGCCAAAGAGGGGCATCTGTAAATACCCAAAATTTTTCAGGTATTTTCAAAAACTCCTAAATTTTGAAAGCCAATTTAAAGCCTTTATGAACCTTTAAATTCAAAAACCCCAAATTTTAAAGTTTAAGCCTTCTGGGGGAATATTTTAAAATAAAGGTTTTTAAATCCAAATAGCCCATGAGTTTCGAAGCAGGCAAAGACCCAATCCAAGCTTCGATTCTCGGAAAGAAGATAAAGTGTATCAAGATACGGGATCAAGTTAAATCATATTCAGATTGATTCCCAAACGCAGAGAAGATTGAAGCATATCAAGTTCAAGTTCAACAACTTATCCAAATGGAAGGTCAAGACCGATCAAATCCATGTTTGTCCGATCAAGATGGGACCAACATGGAACCAAGACTCGAGGCCATGGTAACAAGCTCATCCAATTCGAGAAGATTTCAAGTTGAACTCAAAAGCAAAGGGTGGAAGCTGAACCAAGCAAGAATCAAGGCATGGCTGAACTTATGAATCAAAAGGACTTAGCTAAATGTACACGGTTAAGAATGGATTGTATTAAGTGTAAGGAGCAGCCAAGCATCAAAGAGAAGAACCTAGCTACGTCTACACGGCTGGGACAAACTAGCAAGATTGAAGCAAGCTTGGGTCGGGTACACCAAACACCAAGCCGTGTGGATCAAGCTAAATCGGCTACACCTAGGCCCAGCCCACATGGGCTGGACCAAGATCAACAAGGGTACCACTAAGTCGTTGGATCAAATGGATCCAAATTGGACCCAAGGGGCAGGCCAACCCGCTCCATGGAAAAGCTAGAACCATCCCTCCTTTGGCCTATAAAAAGGCCCAAGAGGGGGGCGGGTTCCATAACTTTTGATATTGGAAAGAGAGGAGAGAGAAGCTCTAGACCTTGGGTGGTGTGTGCTAGACTAGTTGCAGGAATTTTCAACAAGGAGGGACGTCCTCTAGGGTGGGAAGAAGGGGAAACTAGGTGAGAACTTGTGAGAGTTGAGAATGAAGGCCATCAAGAGGAAGGCCGGCTTCATCATTGAAACCCGGTCCTTCACACTCCAAAACTCGTGTAAGACCTTTCTTACTCAATCTAAGTTTTATTTCTCTTCCATTCAATTCATTAAATGAGGTTGTATTAATGGAGTTTCATCTCCCCCCGAGTTGTAATAATCTAGCTTTACTACAATTTCAATTTCATGGATGAAACACTATACACCCACATGCAGGCCAAGTATTTGCTCTAATGCTTCTTCCTTCCTATATGCTATATACCCCCTATACTTCTAACCCCCTCTATGTTTAAGCTATAAAGTACTTTTCATTCATTTACATTCCAACAAATTTGCTTTGAGGGTTGTTGCACTTTAATTTCGTGTGGGTTATGCATCATTATATTCATAAAACAAAAAACCAGATTTCTACATCTCTGCATATGTCTGTTTTTGTAATTTTAATTTTGTGATGCTTACTCCGATTGTCTCGAAATTTGGCACACTAGTTCCACACACATTTGGACACTCTATATAAAATTAGAAAGATTTTAGGGATGCTCAGCCATGTAATAAAAGTGGATTAAGAACGACCAAATTTTTGCACCACTGTCTGCACAGTCGGATTTCCTGAAATAGAGGTTGGGTAAAAGTCCCATATCTCTGTCCAAAAGAGTCCAATTTAATTTATTTTTAATTCATTAGAAAGCTAACATCCATAGCTTTCCAGCAACATCAAAATCATCAGAATCGGAGTTCTAAGTAGAGAGATACAGACTCATCTTTGAGTTTTTGTATTTGCGAAACAGAACTGTTCCGAGTCAGTGAGTTGGTCTGAGTCAATTATTTGTTTTGATTCAATACTGCTCCAAATGCAGATTTGAAAAAGGCTACAGTCTCTCCATACTACCAGCTTCGTTTGCTAAAATTTTGATAATTTTTGGAGGTCTGTGATACCTTCAAATCCCCCTTAGAAAATAGCTCTGAAAACAGAATTCTCTGTTTTCAGCAGCTTGTGTTTTTCCAAGTATTGAATCCGAGTGCACAAGTTCAACAATTCTTTCAAAAACACTAGTTCACGTGAAAGGGAGTTGTATTTGCGGTATAAACGAAATTCTTAAGTGCTCAACACCGACCCTTGAGCATCGGCTGAAGAAGGTTTGAGTGAAAAGAGCCCGCTTGCACACAATCGCCTAGAAGTCTTACATTTTTCAAACATTTGCTAGTTTTGAACTAGCTGACACGCTCGCGCAAGCGTAGGTGTGGAAAGTTTCATTTCAAGTTTGTCTCATAAACTTTGGAATGAGAATTTTCATGTCTACACTACCTATCTCCCATCCCATTACCTAAGACCATACCCACCTAACTAGGACCACTTCCCTAGCGCCAAACTAACACCCCAACCTTACCCTAGCCGTGACCCACTATCCTTAGCCCCACACCTTGGCCGAACCTAAGCCCCTCCTAAGCTCAAACACTCGGCTGCCCCCAAGCACACCCTAGCCATATCCTTACCCTAGTCGTGACCCACTTACCTTAGCCAGCCCACCTTGGCCGAACTAAGCCCCCTCTTTCGCCACGTCTTGGTTGAACCCAAGTCCTTCCTAAGCTAAAACACCCAGCTCCCCCAAGCATATGCCTAAGCCTAAACTCATGTCAAAACTCACATAGGGAGACCCATCTCTTGGCTGCCAAGGTGGACGAACCCAAGCACATTGAGAGGAAAAGTTGACCACTTGTAAGTGTTTAAATTCGGTTTTTACCTTACTCATTTCAAATTTAATTCAATTCGACACGGGGTTGTAATAATGGAGCGTAGTCTCCCCCCAAAATGTAATATTCGTGCTTGATACACAAAGCACACACGTACACTTGAGCCATATTGCTCTTAGACGTACACAAAACACCCACATGCACTTGAGCCTTTCCGCTCTTAATTGCACACGATTGCACACATTGAGCCTTTCCGCTCTTAAGCTAAAGTATATATTTCCCTTTGGGTATTTACTTTAGTGAAAGTTGTGTGAGTTGCAATTCAATTTGGGTTGTTACATTCACGTCGTGTGAGTTTGTCATTTAAATTTCACACTCGCACACAAGAAGTACTCGAGCACTTGCTCCACACTCTCACGTACATTTTGAGCCTTTGTTGCTCATAAAATATAGCATACTTATATATTTTCCAGTTGCGTGAGTTTTACATTAAGTCGTGTACGCACGTACATATCCGGGTGGGTTCAATTCAGGTTATGTGAGTTGTCTTTCCATTTACACACCAAAGCACTCACTCACAGTTGAGCCTTTCCACTCTTATTATATACCTATATTTCAATTTCGGCAAAGTTCAATTCAAGTCGTGTGAGTTTGTCATTTAAATTTTACACTACACACACGCGTGCATTGAGCCTTTCCACTCTTACTATATATTTCAATTTCGGCAAGTTCAATTCAAGTCATGTGAGTTTGTCATTTAAGTTTCACACTACACACACACGTGCATTGAGCCTTTCCGCTCTTAAGATATAAGTATATTTCAATTCTGCAATTTACATTCAAGTCGTGTGAGTTGCTTTCAAGTTCGGGTACTTCCCTTAAGGTGCGTGAGTTGCACTTTCATTCGGATATTTACATTAAGTTGTGTGTGTGAGTTGCTTTCAATTCGAGCCTAGCTCACATCATCATATCAAACCCGAAAAATATTTATGCATCCTTGCATTCGTACGTTTTCAAAGAAACCCCAAATCTACGCTCAAACTCGCTGAAATTAGGCCACTTGTGCACACACATATCCGACCTAAATAGCTTAAAAACTCAAAGACTTGGAATCGTCTAGCCCCGTACATAAAACTTGCAAACTTAGGCAAAACTCGAGTTTTGAAAACACTTGTCTCCTTTCAAAGAGTCAAAATTATTTTATCAACGTCTCTAAGCGCTTAAACTGACCCTTAAGCACCGGTTCAAGAAGGTTTAAAGCGAAAAGATCCCGCTTGCTCACAATTGCCTTTAAAAACGTCAGATATTTCAAAAACTTCGCTAGCTTGAGCAAGCTAGCTGGCACGCCCAAAGAAACAATGTAGACTCGAAAAGGTTCATTTCCGTCTTTAAAAACCAGAAGTGAGAATTTTCGTGCTTACACCTTTGAAAATGACATGGGATTATCCTACTTGTGGCAACCGGCCTTCATAGGCTCTCCCCAAGCTCATTCATCTCTTCAGTGAGTCTCTAAAACCCCACACTCCATTTATATCACACACACCATGCATGCATACACCCAAGGTCGTCCATGCATGATTATGTTTAGGACTAGCACCTAGTATGGGTCAAGTCCCCTGTAGCTGAAATCCTCTCCTCTATTATCCAAGAAAAAGGATCTTCTGAAATGAAGGATGATTTATATTCTCAAGAATAACTTGGGAAGTAAATCAAAAAGGGTGTTTTTCTTCTTTGCCATTATCCAAATAAATTTAGATTAATGCCAAAGAGGGGCATCTGTAACACCCTAAATAAAAAAATTTCCTAACACTCTCAATTTCGAAAATTCAAATGATTTAAAACCTTTTGTTTTAAATAAAAAGTGTAAATCTTTTAAAATTGTTTTAAATTAAAGTTAAAAAGCTTAAATTATTCGAGCGAATCAGGCGAACAGGTGGGGCCCCAATCAATCTAGGATCGAGCTCTAGCCAGGAAGCAAAGTAGTGGACCAAGTAAAAAATATATCTTCATCAACAAATCAAATCAAATGAGCCCTCACAAGACAGCTCGAGTGTTTATCTTATCAAGTCAAATTCAAATCCATAATTTGCTTGAATCACGGGCTGCATGTAGACCAAGGTTGACCGGATTTTACAAGATGAAATAGATGGACATTTGGGGCTGATTGCAAAGGTTTATCAAAGTCTTATCCAGCCCATATATCAAATCAAAATCAAGCAAGATCAAGACAAGCTACACGAGAAATTGACCAAGGCATGAAGATCAAGTCTAGCCGAGTACCTTCAAGTTTAATCGACTAGGACCAAGGCATGGGACTCAAGACTAAACCAGCCCACATGGGGTTGATCCACATTTGACTACAAGGGACCACCAAGGCCACGTGATTTGGAGGGCCTTGGGGCTGGGTTTGGACCTTGGATCACCTGCCTTGAAGCTATTGAGTATATTTCAATTCATTTCCCTTCAGCAATTTCAATTCGTGATGTTGTGTAATTCGTGTGAGTTTGCATCACGTATGATTCTAAAAACCTGAAATCTGGATTTTATCATCTCTCAATATGTGGATTGCTTGATTTTTAATTACTGAACCTCTACTCCGATTGTTCCAAAACTTTGCACACTTATTCTACACATGCAAACCCACTTCTAATAAAATTTGCAAGAATTTTAGGACCGCTCAACATCGTAATTAAAATTGTGCAAAATCAGAAAAGTTTTTGTAAACTGTCTGTCCAACCAATTTTCCTACAAAAGAGCTTGGGTATTCATCCATAACTCTATTTGTGGGTATCTAATTGGTTGAATTTTGATTCATTAGAAAGATGACATCCATAAATTTCTATCAAGATGAAAATCATTAAATTTAGAACTCTAAGCATTGAGATACAGGCTTATCTTTGAGTCTTTGTATTTCTGTGATAGAATAGTTTCGGGAGCCTGAGCAGAGGCATTTCTCATATTTAATTTTGCAACAGTATAATTCTTAATCACTATCTGAAAGATGATCTAGACTTTTCACATCTCAGACTTCGGCCTGTAAAATTTTGATGATTTTAGGTGGTTTGAAAGGCATTCAAAAGGATTCGGGAAACAAGCCCTAAAAACAAAACTTTCTATTTTTCAGAACTTGTTAATTTTGAAACTTGAGTCAAGTGCACATGTTTTCATTCTCAACACCTTTGCTTTTCACATGAATTTGGAAGTTTCACCTCTTTAGTTAGAATCCCTAAGCGCTTAGACTGACCCTTGAGCATCAGATTAAGAAGGTCTACAGCGAAAAGAGCCTCCTTAGCCACAATCACCCGTCAGATTTACTTTTACTAGTTTTTAGAAAACTAGCTGGTACGCTCGCTGTAAACACCCAAAATTGTGATGTTTTCAAAAACTCTTGAATTTCAAAAACCAGCTTACAGCTTTTCTGAATCTTTAAAAACTCCAAATTTCAAAGTTTAAACCTTTTAGGAAATATTACAAAATAAAGGTTTTAATTCAAAGTTAAAAGCCCATGGATTGCAAAACGGATCAAGCGAATAGGCGAAACCCGATCCAAAATCAAACTCAAGATCAAGTCGAAAAGTGAAGGGTGGGCCAAGCCTATCTAGATAAAGGCAAGATTGAATCCGATGTTCAGTTCAAGGCGAGTTCAATTTCAAAATGTAGAATAGAATCGAGACCCTGATGAAGCCATCAAGAATCAAGCACCGTAAGAGACCAAAATCAAGGATCGGGCTTATCAAAAATAAAATCAATACCCGCTTCAAATCTGGGATCAACCTTATCAAGTGCAAGCTCAAGACGAGGACAGATGGATCAAACCAAGCATCAAATAAAAAAGTCCTGAAAGCAAGCATTGGTCGGTTAAAAGGACTGGGAAGAACCTAGTCTAAAATTGGGTCACCGAGGAACCGGAGATCGCTTGAAAACCGTCCATTCCATGCCTCCACAAGAGGACCACAAAAAAATTTGGATTGGATCTGGACCAAAAAAAATCATTCTAAACCCCAAAGGAGATCCCACTAGCTTGGATCGGGTTGGACCCAAGGATCCACTCCCTTGGCCTATAAATAAGGCCAAGGGGGGGGCTTGTGAAGGGGTTGGAGAAGGAGCTTGAGGAGAGAAGGTGGAGCTCGAACAAGGCCTTGGAGGAGACGGTTTGGAGCAAAGGCTTGGCCGAGTGGAGCAAGGCTTGAAGGTAAGCCTCTAGACTTGGAGCTTGGACCGAACAAGGGCAAGGGGCTGCACCAATGCAGTCATGGGCTACAAGGTGTGAGGTAAGAAAGAGAGTGAGGCAAGAGAGAGAGAGTAGGGTAGCAAAGGGAAGGGGTTGCACCAAGGGCTTGAGTGAGGGGGAAGCTTGCAAGGAAGAAGATAGTCCGATTCCAAATACGAAATTTTTAGCATCTCGAGAAAACTTGTAAGTGCCTTTAAACTTTGGCTTTAAACCATTTTCTCCGTTTAATTCAATTAAGAAGGGGTTGTATTAATGGAGTGCAGCCTCCCCCCATGTTGTAATATTGATTAGCTCTCTTCGCTTATCATTTAATTGGTGAATGATCACGATTACACCCACGTGCACTCAATCTTTTTCGCTCTTCTACCTCAATATACTTTATAAACCTTCTATACTTCGAATCCCCTCTCTTCTTAAGCCAATATACATATTTTATTTCGCGTGAGTTTACTTTAAGAATGTAGAGTGACTGCACTTTCATTTCGCGTGAGTTTACTTTCGGGAATGTAGAGTGACTGCACTTTCATTTCGCATGAGTTTACTTTGGGAATGTAGAGTGACTGCACTTTCATTTCGCATGAGTTTACTTTGGGAATGTAAAGTGATTGCACTTTCATTTCGCGTGAGTTTACTTTCGGGAATATAGAGTGACTGCACTTTCATTTCGTGTAAGTTTACTTTGGGAATGTAGAGTGACTGTACTTTCATTTCGCACGAGTTTACTTTTCGGATTATAGAGTGACTGTACTTTCATTTCGCATGAGTTTACTTCAGGAATGTAGAGTGACTGCACTTTCTTTTCACGTGAGTTTACTTCAGATATAGAGTAGTTGCAATTTCAATTAGGGTGAGTTCACATCATTATTCTTAAACACCCAAAACAGGATTTTCAGCATCTCTACATCCGCTCATTGCGGCAATCTCTTGATACTCATTCCAATCACACTGAAACTGGGCCCACACATTCCACACACATTAGACTATAGTAAGTAAAACTTGCAAGAATTTTAGGGTTGTCCAACACCATAATAAAATTGGCAAAAGTGCACAAACTGAATTCTTTCAAAACACTTATCATTCACATTAATTTGAAGTAAAACTTGTTTGCAAATTGAAGTTCCTAAGCGCTTAAACCGACCCTTGAGCATCGGTTCAAGAAGATGTACGTGAAAAGAGTCTGCTTGCCTATAATTACCAAAAGTCAGAAAAATGTTTAAAAAGTCTTTACTAGTTTGTGTAAGCTAGCTGGCACGCTCATGCAAGCGTAGACACAAAAAGGTTCACTTTGAGTTTTCTATAACTTGAGAGTAGAAATTTTCATGTTTACACTCTCGCATCAAGTAGAGTTGAGAGTTTTATTCCAATTCTCTACATAGGCTTGGAGTGAAAATTTCACATCTATACTACTACAAAAATATAATTCTTTCAAAATGAAAGAAGGGGATAATGTAGTAGAACATGTAAACATATGTTGGTAATAGCTAGAGACCTAGTTGTGGCAAAATCAGTCATCCTATAACTTATGCAAATATCAACAATATTGAACAGTCTTCCCCCATCATGGAACATGATTACTACTGCCCTAAAACTAGCAATAGAGTAAGAACATATGAGTAAAAATAAGAAAGAAAAATTGCTAGTAGTACAAGATGAGATAGGGTCTAGCTCCAAACCCAACCAAAAAAGAAATAAAACATACAAAAACTTTGGTAAAAATAACAAGAAAGACAATCAATATTTTAAGAAAACGTAGGAAATCGCTTCTCGGGTCAAGTGTTTCAGTTGTGAAAAGATGAGACACTAAAAGAGGGATTGCCGCAACAAGAAGAGTGGAGAAAACAACCCACAATACGGACAATCGAAAAAGCAGGACATAATATGCGTGATATCAGAATGTCTCTACATGGACCACCCGGTGACTAGTTAGTGGGTTGACTATAGAGCTACTAGACATATCTTGAAGACCAAGGAAGGGGCAATAGATCTAAAAGAATATAAACCAGGAGAACATCAGGTGTACATGGAAAATAATACTTTCTCAAATGTTTTGGGTACTGGGTCCTTTAAAATTTTTGTACAAGGCACACCGGTTGTATTGATTGATGTATTGATTGTGCCATCTATAAGGCACAATCTTCTTTCAGTCTCTGCCTTAGTAAAGAAAGGTTTTGAGGTCAGGTTTGTTCTTGGTAAGATGACTGTGGAAAAACATGAGAGAATATTTTTCTCTGGGTAATTTGATGTAGAACATGGACTATTCAAACTGAAAGTTAATGAAAATGAAAATCCTTATACTTATATTGATTGTGCCTTTAATGTTGATGTGAATGTATGGCATAAATGCCTTAGGTATATAAGTCTGAAAAAGTTGAGAAAATTATCTAACTTTGACTAACTCCGAAGATTTGAAGAAAATACCTTCAACAAGTGTGAAGCTTGTATAGAAGAAAAAATACCGAGGAAAGTTTTTTCCAAAGAGATAACAAGAAGAACAACCCTATTGAAGGTCATTCACACAGATTTATGTGGACCATTCAGAGTAAGGTCACATCATAGAAAGGTTTATTTTATAACCTTTATCGATGATTACTCGAGATATACGTATTTATATCTTCTAGCACATAAATTTGAGGCACTTGAATCTTTTAGAAAATATAAGCAGGAAGTTAAAAATTAATTGGCATTCAATCAAAGTCTTAAGATCAAATAGAGGTGGTAAATATACCTTTGTAGAATTTCTAAAATTTTATAAAGACTTTGGTATTGCAAAGTAAAATACAATGCTTAGGACACCTCAACAGACTGATGTAGCTGAAAGATATAACAAGACCTTTCTGAATATGACAAGGTCAATGTTAATTGATGTCTCTCTACCAAAGATATTTTGGGAAGAAGCAGTAAGTACAATAGTATACATACTCAATAGAGTATCATGTATAGATGTGGTTTGGAAGAAAGCCTAACCTAGGTCATTTCAGGAGGTATAAATCTATTACACATGTAAAGATCTTTGATCAGTCTAGAGATAAGCTAGATAATAGGTCCATCAGGTATATATTCATCAGATATCCTAAAGGTTTAAAGGGATATTGGTTTTATCATAAAGACCACAGACTCATAGAGAACAAAGATGTTGAATTCTTAGAAGATACTAAGAATGACATCCTAGAAAATAATGATAAATATACTGATGATCTAGTAGACCTAGATAAATCATCATATGAACCCATACAAGACCTTCCTCAAACAACCAAAACTTTAAGTGGACATAAAAGACCTAGGGTCATACCATCCTACTTAAAAGATTAGCACACTTATCTTGCAGAAGAAGTGTGTAATTCGATAGATTTAGATGAGTTGACTGATAACTTGACTTATCAACAAGCTATAAACTCATCGGAAGCAAAAGACTATGCGAAAGCCATGGATGAGGAAATTGAATTTATTGAGAAAAACAAAGTTTGGGAATTGATTGATTTGCCAAAAGAAAGTCATAGGCTGTAAATGGGTTTTGAAAAAGAAATATAAGGTTGATGGTTCAATCAACAAGTTTAAAACGAGGTTGGTTGTAAAGGGTTTTTCGCAAATAGAGGGGATAGATTATGTTGAGACATATTCCCCAGTTACAAAATTTACATCCATAAGGATAATCTTGACAATATCTGCATATTATGATTTCGACTTACATTAGTTAGATGTAAAAACAATTTTTTTAAACGGAGATTTAGATGAAATCATATACATGCAGTAACCCAAAGGATATATAGTTGAAGGCCAAGAAGATAAAGTATATAGGTTGAGAAAATCCCTATATGGCCTGAAACAGTCACCTCGCCAATGGTATTTGACTTTTCAAAATGCCATTATAGAACTTGGGTTTGTGGCTAATGAACTTGATCATTGTGTATATGTCTGGAACAGTGGGAGTCACTTTGTCATCTTATCATTATATGTAAATGACATATTGTTGATTGGAAATGACAATGAAATGATTGCCAAAACTAGGTTATAGTTAAACTCAAGGTTCAAAATGAAGGATATGGGGGAAGCATCCTATATCCTAGGTATAAAGATCTCTCAAGATAGAGAATCTAAACTCTTATGTCTAAGTTAGGAGAGAGATATTGACTATATCCTGAAGAAGTTCAAAATGGGTAAATGCAAGTCTACTGTTACACCCATTGCAAAAGGGGTCAAACTAAGTAAGGTTGAATGTCCTAGTGAAGGAGACGATAAGTCTAACGTTCCTTATGCACAAGTTGTGGGTAGGTTGATGTATGTTATGCTATGTACAAGACCTGATATTGGTCTTCTGAGTAGATATCAAAGTAATCTTGGATGGTAGCATTGGATAGTTGTAAAAATGATTTTAAGATATCTGAAAGGAACAAGAGACTTAAAACTGTGTTTTGAAGCAGATGAACTGAAAGTGGTAGGATACTCAAATGCTGGCTTTGCTAGGAGCAAAGATGACAGCAAATCTACCTTGGGACAAATATTTTTATTTAGAAGTGGTGTTGTTTCTTAGGTATGAAAGAAACAGGGTTGTGTAGCATTGCATACATAGGAAGCTTAGTATGTGGCTTGGTATATGGCTGCAATGAGTGTCATTTGGATAAGTCGCTTCATACAAGATTTGAAGCTAGAGATAGCCGATGAGCCAGTTGTCATTTATTATGACAACAATGCAGCAATTACTCTTATCAAGAGTGGAGCTGATAGTTCCAAAAGCAAGTATATAATGGTTAAATACCACTATATTCATGATATGGTTATTGTAGACGCGCAAAAAATCCCCGTCTCTTCGCCTCTTTCGGGACTTGGAGTGGATCTTATCGTGCGTCTAAGGCCTAGGTATATAAATAGGGTGTGCCAGCTAGCTTACTCAAGCTAGCGAAGATATATTTAACACTGACTTCTAAACGTGGCGACTGTGAGCAAGTAAGCTCTTGTCGTCGCAGACCTTCTTGCACCGACGCGCAAGGGTCAGTCTGTACGCTTTTGCAAAAATCGAGTTTTGGGGAGAAAGTCCACGAAGCGGTTCGAGGTGTCTATTTCGGGTCTTTAAGATGCGATTGCATATTTTAGATCACGTGGATTTGCACGTGCCTAAGTCTTTTCTTTTATCCCTTTTTGGGTCGCCTAGTTTGTGTGTTATGAACACTCCACTACATGGGCGAATTCGAGCGGGGCTTGCTTCGATGCCATATGCGTCCTACCTCGTGGTATGGCGTAGATGTAATGCAAACTCACGCTACTCCAAAGGGAAAACCCGAAATGTAAAGACAATACTGAAGGGAAATAACAGAAGGGAAATAACCGAAGGGAAATAACCGAAGGGAAATAACCGAAGGGAAATAACCGAAGGGAGATATGTATATATCTTATGTATATGAGCCCTTACTCGGGTCTTGCAAATAAGAGCGAAGGCTCAATGTGGGTGCGTGCTTGAATTGAAAGACTTACACACACGACATGAAATTAAACCCAAATATAAATTGCAGTATGGCCTTGACTAAGGTCTTGGGAGTAAGAGCGAAGGCTCAATGTGTATGAGAATGCTTGAATTGAAGTACTACACACACGACATAAATGAAACCCAAATATAACTGCAATAAGGCCTTTACTAAGGTCTTGGGAGTAAGAGCGAAGGCTCAATGTGTGTGAGAATGCTTGAATTGAAGTACTACACACACGACATAAATGAAACCCAAATATAACTGCAATAAGGCCTTTACTAAGGTCTTGGGAGTAAGAGCGAAGGCTCAATGTGTGTGAAAGTGCTTGAACTGAAAGACTTACTCACACGACATGAAATGAAACCCAAATAGTATAGGTCGGCCCTTACTTGGGTCTTTCAAATAAGAGCGAAAGCTCAATGTGTGTGAGAGTGCTTGAATTGAAAGACTTACTCACACGACAAGAAATAAAACCCAAATAGTATAGGTCGGCCCTTACTTGGGTCTTTCAAATAAGAGCGAAAGCTCAATGTGTGTGAGAGTGCTTGAATTGAAAGACAACGCACCCAACTTAAACAAAACCCTCCGAAAATGAAATATATATGTACACTTATATATTAGGGGCTGATCAGGCCCGTGTGTGTTCAAAATTGTGCACGACTAAGAGAGTGCACGTGTGTGGTTGTGCCAAGCCACGTTATTACAAGCGGGGGGAGACTATGCTCCGTTATTACAACCCCGTATCAAATTGAATCTCAAGCAAGTGTACGACTAAAGACCGAGTTTAGACACTTACGAGTAGCTGGTCCGTAGAGGTCTTGCTTGAGCGTGGGCTTGGCCTTGGGCTGCAAACGGGAGCTCCGCGAAGGTAGGTGATCAAGAGTGCTGGCCGGCTGCAAGTGGGGCACGGGATAGGCGCCTCGGAGGTGGCCGGCGGCAAATAGATGGCGCCTCAAGGTAGGGAGTTTAGAGTGGCTGAATAAGTGGGTATTAGGATCACTAGGGGAGTCGGGTACTTAGGGAAACTGGACCTAAAAGGTGGGCTAGTGGGAAGGCCGAATAGGACACCTAGGGGGGTTGGCCGAATGGGAGATGGTGGCTAAGTAGCGGCCAGCAACTTGGGTTATACTAGGTTCGGCTAGGTTTAGGTGGTGGCGGCAAAGGGGCTGAGCTGAAGGGAGGATGGGTGGCTAAGAGTGGAGAGGAGGTAGAGAAGGGGGCTAGGTAAGGTGGAGGGTACTTACCGAATGGGGAGAAGTGGCGGATGGAGTGGGAAAGTGGCGGGCAGGTGGCTGTTGGCTGGTTCGGTTGGGGGAAGATGATGGCGTCCGGCTGAGGGGTGGTGGTGGTGGATGGAAGAGGGAAGGTGGCGGAGCAGGTGACGGCTGGTGGAGCAGCTGGAGCAGGCCAAGGTGGGGAGTTGTCCCGGCTGGGTGAGAGAAGGGAGATGGAGAGGGCCCGGCTGGGTGAGGTAGAGTGGTTCCCACTTAGAAAACCCGCCCACAATGAGGGGGGTTTAAATAGGGGATGGGTAGGTCGGTTAGGGCTGGGCTGTGGGTAGTGGTTAGGTGGTTTAGGTAGGGTGGTATGTAGATAAGGTGGGCTGGATGGGGTTGGGCCAGATATTTTAAAACTAGGTGTTTGGATAAATCGTGGGCTAAGGGTGGTTTAGGGGTTTAGGGCTAGGTTAGGTGGTTGGGTTTTAGGGTGAGGTTTAGTGAGCTAGGTTAGGTGATTAGGCTAGGTTTAGGCTAGGATTAGGGAAATTAATCTAGGTTTAGGGAAGGATTAGGGAAGTGGGTTAGGTGATTAGGTTGGGATTAGGCCGGGATTAGGGAAGTGGGTTAGGTGATTAGGTTCAGATTAGGGGTGGATTAGGGGTTTAGGCTAGGTTTAGGCATTTTGGGCTAGGTTTAGGTGAAGGAGCTCCCTTAGCATGGCCCATAGACCTTGATCACCCCATGTTGGTGCAGCCCTAGGTTAGGTTTTTGCTAATTACAAGCTTAAACCCACTCAATTAGGCTAACCCACATGATTAACCCAAACTTGACACACAAGTCAAGCTTAATACAACACTCTTGATATTTTTCACCCCCACTCTCTCTCATGCCCAATATCCCACGTGAATTTCAAGTGGGCCCCACCTCCATTTATGAGAAGGTGATGTGGGCCATGGATATGGATATTGGATTGGATCTCTGGATCCAAATCCAAATCCAAGTCCACATATGGGTTTGGATTGGAATCTGGATATATATGGTCCAGATCCAATCCAAACTGAACTCTGACTCCTTCGAGCTGGGTTCGAGACGGACGATTTGTGCGGGGCCTGACAGCATCAGTACTCCGTCTGCATTGGGTCTTCGCCAACATAGTCGTCCGCCTCCGTTTCTGCCTTCCGGAGATGACTTCAAATGCTATTTTGATAAGAACAGGGTCTTGGACGTTCGAGATCCTGGGATGTGAATCAGATACAAGAGTTGCTGCGCCGGGCTCGACAGGTGCTCCGGTTCCGGGCTCTTCTTGGCTCTCCTGGTCCTGTCTTGATCGGGCCAAGCCACTTTGGGGTTTCAAAACATGTTTTAAAAGGGTTTTCAAAAGCTATATCATATGTTTTTGAAAGATAAAGTTTAAAACATATATACAGGGTTGTTTGGAAGGCTCTTGGGTTTCCAAACTCAAAATGGCCCTTTGGGGGCTGCTTGTATAAAACCAGATTCGTTTAAGAAATTCGTGGGATTTCGGGGTGTTTACAGTTATGAGAAAGGAAATATCCATCTCATACATTCAAACAAATGATATGTTGGCAGACCCCTTGACTCATTCACTCAAATAACAGAGGAGCTTTTCTCAAAACATATTGCAAACATGGGTTTGAGATATGTTTGAGAGTTGTGTAGGTGTAGACGTAAATTTTTATTTCAAAGTGTATGTGGATATTTGAAAAGAAATTCTCGAACTACGTTGTGTGTGCGAGCGTGCCAGCTAGTTTGCTTAAACTAGCAAAGATTTGATTTCTGATTTCGTTAAGCGATTTGGAAAAGTGAACTTTTATCGACGTAGGCCTTCTTGAACCGATGCTCAAGGGTCAGCCTAGACGCTTTGAAAATTATTCGAGATCTGGTAAGTTTTCAAAAAAACAAGATTCAATTCCAAAACTTGACAAAAATCGTGATTTTGGTTCTTAACTTAGAATATTTCAAGTCCTAAAAAACAGAAACTGCTTATGTTTTTAGAGGACTATTTTCTGATTTTTTTAAAATATTTACGAGTTTACAAAAATTCTAAAATTTTTACAGATGATAGACTCTAATGTAAAGATTCAGAAAATATGTTTATTTTTATTTTACATCTATAGATTCATGTAATTAAATTCGGAAACAGATCTCACTCAGACATTTGGGACACACATCTATCAGAATATCAAAGGTTTAGCAAAACTGATATATTTTTGCTCTCAGACCTCCAATTTCTATAAAATTGGTCTTGTTGGAAAGCTATAGATTTCATATTTCCAAAGAGACCATTTTTAATAAATTTGGTTCACTCTGCACAAAGATATTCATGAATTACCCGACCTTTATCATAGGAACTTCCGGTTTTCCAGAATCTCTTATGATTTTTGTAAAACTTTTCTAGTTTTGTTAATGATGTTTAACAAACCTAAAATTTTTGAAATTTTTATCAGACGTCTCTATGTATGTCTAGATTAGACAAGGCAAATTTAGACATATTTGGAGTAAGGGATAATCAAAGAGAAATCTTTTACCGGATATAGACATGAAAATTCTCATTCCGAAGTTTATGAAAACTTGAAATGAAATTTTTCTATCTACGCTTGCACGAGCGTGCCAGCTAGTTTGAAACTAGCAAATATTTCAAAATTTTAGACTTTTGGGCGATTGTGTGAAAGCGGGATCTTTTCACTCAAACCTTCTTGAGTCGATGCTCAAGGGTCGGTATTAAGCGCTTAAGAATTTCATTTTTACAATAAATACCACTCCCTTTTATATGAACAAGTGTTTTTGAAAGAATTGTTGAACTTGTGCACTTTTGATTCAATACTTGGAATATACAAGCTGCTGGAAACAGAGAAGTCTATTTTCAGAGCTATTTTCTAAGAGGGATTTGAAGGTATCATAGACCTCCAAAAATTTTACAAATTTTACCAGACGAAGCTGGTAGTATGAAGAGACTGTAGCCTTTTTCAAATCTGCATTCGAAGTAGTATTGAATCGGGAACAAATAGTTAACTCAGAACAACTCATTGACTCGAAACAATTCTATTTCAGAAATACCAAAACTCAAAGATGAGTATGTATCTCTCTGTTCAGAACTCTGATTCTGATAATTTTGATGTTACTGGAAAGCTATGGATATTAGCTTTCCAATGCATTAAAAATCACTTACATTGGACTCCTATGGACAGAGATATGGGACTTTTACCCAATCTCTGTTTCAAGAAATCCGATTGTGCAGACAGTGGTATAGAAATTTAGTTGTTCTTAATCCGTTTTTATTATATGGCTGAGCGACCCTAAAATCTTGTCAATTTTATACACTGTGCCCAAAGGTGTGTGGAACAAGTGTGCCAAATTTTGAGTAAATCGGAGCAAGCATCACGGAATTAAAATTACAGAAAAAGATATATGCAGAGATGCAAGTATCTGGTTTTCTGTTTTATGAATATAGTGATGCAAAACTCACACGACTTTGAAGTGCAACAACCCTCAAAGCAAATTTGTTGGAATGTCAATGAATGAAAAGTACTTTATAGCTTAGGCATAGAGGGGATTAGAAGTATAGAGGGTATATAACATATAGGAAGGAAGAAGCATTAAAGCAAACACTTAGCATAAATGTGGGTGTATGGTGTTTCATCCACGGAATTGAATGGAAGATAAACGAAATTTAGATTGAGTAAGAAAGGTCTTACACGAGTTTTGGAGTATGAAGGATCGGGTTTCAACGATGAAGCCGACTTTCCTCTTGATTGCCTTCTTTCTCAACTCCCCCAAGTTCTCACCTAGCTCCCTCTCCTTCCCACACAAGAGGACATCCCTCTTTGTTGGAAATTCCTGCTCCTAGTCTAGCACACACCACCCAAGGTCTAGAGCTTCTCTCTCCACTCTTTTCAATGTCCAAAAGATATGGAACCCGCCCTCCTCTTGGCCTTTTTATAGGCCAAGGGGAGCTGGTTCTAGGGCTTTCTTGTGGGGCGGGTTGGAGCAAGTATTTTATGGGTTTGACCCGCTCCAAACCAGCTCCTTATGGTCTTCCTTGAGTCGACATAGGCCAGCCCTTGTGGGCTGGTCATGGTGCAGCCGGGTCAGCCTTATTTGAAGGTCTAAGTGCACATGGTTTGGTGCAGCCCTAGAGCATGCGGCTAGCCTTAGCCAACTTTACAATGTGTAACATATTTGGGTCGTTTTCTTCAAATCTCGACCCACCTGAATTCGTTTCTTGGTTTGATTCAGCTCCACTTTGATTTTGATTCCATACGGCTTCACCATGGTCTCGAGTTCAACTTGAAATGTTCTTAAATTGGATGAGCTTGAACTGGGTCCTCAATAAGCTCGATCTTCTCCTGGTTTCGGATAAGCTTTAGAATTTGATCTTGATTCTGATATACTCCAACTTTATCTTCTTTGCTTTTTGGGAATCATTGTGGATCCAAGATTGGGTCTCACCTGTTTATCTGCTTCAAAAACTCATGAGTTGTTTGAATTTAAAGCCTTTATTTTGAAATATTCCCCACAAGGCTTAAACTTTAAAATTTGGGGTTTTGAATTTAAAGGTTCATAAAGGCTTTAAATTGACTTTCAAAATTTAGGAGTTTTTGAAAATATTTGAAATTTTTTGGGTGTTTACAGATGCCCTTCTTTGGCATTAATCCAAATTGATTTGGATAATGGCAAAGAAGAAACACCCTTTTATGGATTTACTTTCCAAATTTCCTTGATAATATAAATCAATCCTTCATTTCGTAAACTCCTTTTCTTGGATCTCAGGAGAGGGATTTCCAAGCAAAAGGGACTTTTTCCTATATGGGGCATGATCATGCATGAATGACTTTTGAATGCATGCATGGTATGAGTGAGGTGAGCTTTTGGGGAGAGTCAATTTTGGGGTTTTTGAGCTTGGAGAGAGCCTTTAAAGGCTAGTTGCCTCAAGCAGAATTATCCCATGTCTTTTCTTTTTGACATTTTGGGTTTTTTCAAAATTCTTTTTCAAAAAGGAACCCCTTTTATCTTCCATCAAAAGGACTTCCAATTTTTCATACTTTCCTTCATTCGGGTTTCAACACCTACTACTTGGTAGAGGTTTTTGGTAGGAAATTTTGGAAAATATTTCAAAGTTTCATTTCCCACGTAACAAAATCTAATTCTCAAACAAAATGAAATCCAAATGAGTAGACTCTATTCCTACTCTAGGATTTTCATGGTTGAACCTTTTTCCATTGGGATCAGCTATGGGAACATGGGAAAGAGTTACCATGGTCCCTTCTGAAGTGTCCCGTGGTTTAAGGCAAAGAGACAGAAAATTGCTCTTTTTGAGCTTTGACTTTTTTTTTTTTTCTTTTTTTTTTTTCTTTTTCTCATTTTCAAGAGAAGACCTCTTTTGAAGAAGTTTTTGTATTCCCTCTGTCTATTCGGGGAAGACTTCCTTTTGAAGGAGTTTTTGCATTCTCTTTTCTTTTTCCTTTCAAAGAGAAGACTCCTTTTGAAGAAGTTTTTGTATTCCCTTTTCTTTTCGGGAAATACTTCTTTTTCGAGGAGTTTTGTATTCTCTTTGTTTTTTCTTTTTCTTTTGAACATTGCCAATTTTCCTTTTTTGAGAGAGAAGTAAAATGGGGGGAAAGCTTATCCCTTTGGTTACTCGATTCAACCAAGATCATCCCATTTCTTAATAGCATCTATCATTTGAAAATATTTTGCTATTTTGAACAAGGCTTCATTTTGTAAGCCAAGGATTTTTGAAATGTCACCAATTTGATTTTGAAAACTCTACTTTTCGTAAAGCGTCAATTCCTTCATTTAGGGTCATACAATCAATCTTGATCCTTCTTTCAAGAAGTTTCAAAGGAGCTCAATTTTTAAAAGTCTTTTCGAAAGAATTTAACATTGACCCTTTCAAGTATCGGGCATTTTTGGGGTCTACTAAATTTCTACCCATAACATCAATCAATCAACATGTATTATTGAGTTTTGTTGCCCATTTCTATGACATGGGGACAATCCTACTTGGGCTGCCACCTTTTTGGGCTTCTTTGGGTGAATGTGATGCATGACATGTAAAAATATACTCCATGTGAGACAATGGGAATACATGCTTTATGAAATGATGACAATATGAAATTTACCACATAATATGATGGAGATACATGTTCTATGAAATTGAGTCTTTATGAATATGTCTAGGGGATGTATTTTTAATGCCCCTAGTTTGATATGAGTCTATGATATCACACGGCCTCAAGGTGAATGGGCTATGGAATTTCTTTATGGCATATAAAATGGATGATAGGATATGGATGGCTCATGCATTTGACATTTACTACATTTCTAACATGATCATAACGAATTTTTGCTTAAGGGTGGACTAACAATAACCAACCCTAAGTATTTCATGGCCATCATATGGTATTGACATGAACTCCACATTTTCCATCATGGAATTTATGCATTGATTCTAACCTTACCAAGGTTTTCATATCAACAAGATGCTGAAAAATTTTCTTTTCAAAGTCATATGTAGGGTTTAAAATTTTTTCAATCAAAACTTGATCTTTTTAAAGAAGCAAATTTGGGAAATCCTCCCTTTCTAAAATTTTTCAATGTCTTGAAACCAAGGCTTTTTAATACAATTTTGGTCATTTTGGCAAGCATTCCAAATCGTGAGTGCCAATTGGGCATGTTTTGAAAGAACCGGCCACTCTAATTGCCAATTCTTGATGAATTTTCATTCTTGAATTACCAAAATTTTGAAACTTGGTTTGTAACAAGCACATAATCTCCAAAGATTTTAATGCATGAGACCCTAGATTTTCGAAATTTTTAGGCCTTGTATGAGTGTTTCATACTTAGCAACATCATTTGAACATGCAAAATCTAGTCGAATGGCACTTGGGATTTTTCTTATTTCCTAGGAGATATGAAGATGATTCTTATACCTGCCCCTTGATTCTTTGTTTCCTCAAAATATATTTTCCATACTTGATTTAAAATAATTTGTCAAAGCATGGTTTTGAAATTCATTTGAAAAATATGCCTTCATGGGGCATTTGATCAAGTATGGGATATGTTTCTCGAAGAGGCAATTTGGCCACATGATCTAGGGCTTGTTCCTTTAATGGAGCTGCCATTTATATAGCCTACACGTTACGATAGGATTTTCAAACAAGTGCTTGATTCAATCGACATTATCCCTCTTTTATGACATGGGGAATAATGTCTCAATTTTGGAAGCCTACACCAAGCACGATTTTCTCTATGACTTCGTGATTTCTTCCACATGTCAATAGAGTTTTCAAAATGTAGTAAATGGCACACATTCTATGGATATCATCTTCACATTGATCAAGTAAAACACCCAATTCATTCATACGAATTGGAATGTAAAGCTTTACTTTGGAGGTTTTGAAACTTGGAGGATTTATCCTAAACTTTTCGAAAGCCTTTTTGAAAATCATCATGCAAATTTTTAACCCATTTTCTCAAAAGATCTTATTGAGAGGTTTAGCATCTTTTTGGCTTGGAATTAACCTTGAAGGTTTCAGATTTGATTCTTATGGGGACATGCCTATGATGGCTCGATACTTAGGGGTCAACTCTCATGCCCCTTTGGCTTAACACAAACCTTAAACTCGAGTTCTAAGATGATGTCTAAACCCGATATTGTTCATGCAAATATATGACTTCACAATGCAATGCATGATACTCATGTAAACATGCACACACTATGGGATAGACTCACTCTAAAATCCCCTTCTATGAAATTTCCAAGTCAAGGATTATATGAATTTCGGGAAGCTTGGAGGCATGGTCTTTCCTCCTTGCTTTGATGATTCTAAGCATTAAACTCTAGGAAAGTGCTAGGTAAGAGAGAGCTATAACCAGCTTAGATGATTTTGACTTGGATTATATACATTCTTCGAAAGGATTTTGAAATTGGTTTTATATATGGCCATTGTTTTTGGAGTTTTTGAAATTTTCCGATTTTTTTGTTTTTTTCAAAACACAATTTCAAGGATCCCTATAAGAGACTTTCTTTTTGAAACTTTTTCTCAAATGAAGAGTGGGGGAATGAAAACAATTTTCTTTTTGAAATTTTCAGATTTTTCAAATGTTTTTGGATTTTGAAGGTTTTCTAATTTTTTTGGTTTTTGAGAATATCTAATTTTTTTATTTTTGAAAAGGAGGGATCTTCCATTGAACCTACAAAGAAAACTTTCATGAATTAGACTCAAAGAAAGGGTCTAAGCCATAGGTCTCGGTTTTAATGGGTTCTAGGGGCACCCTTGACCCAAGTGGTCTTAGGTGGTGGTTCAGGGGGTATGGATAGGATGTAGTCCAATCCATATCGATTTGGGTTTGGTCTAGGTATGATTGGTTCTAGACAACCTTGGCTATGGGCTCCTAGTCCTTGGTAAGGTGTATATCCCATGTTTAAGATCATATTCCAAGGTTTTTTTATTTTTGAAAAAGTTTTATAAAGTGCATGATCTTGGAATATGGAATCGTCCATATCATGGATATATACATGCTTTATTTTTTGTAGGAGTTGGGATGAATGGGTGGTGGGAGACTTGGGCTTCCACTCGACCCTTGGTTAGGATTCTAAGTGGGTGGTTTTGACATGCTCCCTAGGTGCGATCCAATGTACCCCTAGGGATGGAGTATTCGGGTTTTGGGTCGTAAGCTTGGGTTCATGGCACAAGACTAGACTCGAGGAAGTTTGCATGGTAGAGTTAGGTGATCCTTGGATGTCAATGCATGCCTTAGTAACCACGTCTACCACTTTTTTAATCTTTATTTGGCTTTTGATTTTGAAATTCCTTTTGGTGCGGGACATTCGGCGCACCTTGAAAATCCTCATTTTTGGGCATGTTTTGTGGGTTTGTGGGTGCATGAATGTGATTTGGTGCATCTGATGACCCTATGCTAAGAGGAGAGTTTAGAGGAGGATGGGTTTCAGGCATACCTCTTTTCAGCTTGTCTACCTTTGCATTGTGAGACCAAGTCTCGTCCTTGAGTGACTCATGCATGGCTTTGAGCTCCCATTTCCTGTCTGTTTCCAATCCTAGGTGTATACGACTCTCATCCTCTCGTGAAACTCGTGAGGCGTGTTGAGCATGGATCTCATGCCCCACTCTGTGTATGTGTCCAGAAATGTGCACTTCCTTTCTAACTTCGAGAATTTCAACTTTTTGTTTTTCAAGTTTTTTTAGTTTTTGAAAATTTTCTAGATTTTTTTGGTTTTTTGGACTATAAAAATCTTTTTTTGGTTTTTGCTTGGAACTTGGGGTGCTTGGAAAGGTTGGATGACTTGATCCACACTCTGGCTTCATCTCCAGCCTCATACCCTTCATTGAATTTTGGATTTGATTTGGTTTCTCTTTCATGATTTTTCTCTCTATGTGCCCAAGATGAGCTTTCATGTGATCGATGCGCCTTAGCCTCATGGCTTAGAGCATCGATCTTTCTAAAGATTTCCTTTATAGCAGTTATCTCTTCTTGGGCTTTAGAGGATTTGGAAAACCACTTTGAGGTGCTCGATGAGGATTTCCTCGGCTTGCTTTCATCCATTGTTTTCAAATTTGTGCACAAGTTTGAAAAAAAACACTAAGTTTTTGCAAAGTTTTTGGAGTCCACTTTTTGAAAGAAAGTTCCTCAAGAGCCGAGTCCCACCAGGCTTGCCATTTCTGTAGACATGAAAATTCTCATTCTGAAGTTTATGAAAACTTGAAATGAAATTTTTCTATCTACGCTTGCGCGAGCATGCCAGCTAGTTTGAAACTAGCAAATATTTGAAAATTTTAGACTTTTGGGCGATTGTGTGAAAGCGGGATCTTTTCACTCAAACCTTCTTGAGTCGATGCTCAAGGGTCGGTGTTGAGCGCTTAAGAATTTCATTTTTACAATAAATACCACTCCCTTTTACATGAACAAGTGTTTTTGAAAGAATTGTTGAACTTGTGCACTTTTGATTCAATACTTGGAATATACAAGCTGCTGGAAACAGAGAAGTCTATTTTCAGAGCTATTTTCTAAGAGGGATTTGAAGGTGTCACAGACCTCCAAAAATTTTACAAATTTTACCAGACAAAGCTGGTAGTATGAAGAGACTGTAGCCTTTTTCAAATCTGCATTCGGAGCAGTATTGAATTGGAAACAAATAGTTAACTCAGAATAACTCACTGACTCGAAACAGTTCTATTTCAGAAATACAGAAACTCAAAGATGAGTCTGTATCTCTCTGTTCAGAACTCCGATTCTAATGATTTTGATGTTACTAAAAAGCTATGGATATTAGCTTTTCAATGCATCAAAAATTAGTTACATTGGACTCCTATGGACAGAGATATGAGACTTTTACCCAATCTCTATTTTAGGAAATCCGATTGTGCAGACAGTAGTGCAGAAATTTAGTCGTCCTTAATCCGCTTTTATTACATGGCTGAGCGACCCTAAAATCTTGTCAATTTTATACGCCGTGCCCAAAGATGTGTGGAACAAGTGTGCCAAATTTTGAGCTAATCGGAATAAGCATCACAGAATTAAAATTGCAGAAACAGACATATGCAGAGATGCAAGAATCTGGTTTTCTGTTTTATGAATATAGTAATGCAAAACTCATACGACTTTGAAGTGCAACAACCCTCAAAGCAAATTTGCTGGAATGTCAATGAATGAAAAGTACTTTATAGCTTAGGCATGGAGGAGATTAGAAATATAAAGGGTATATAACTTATAGGAAGGAAGAAGCATTAAAGCAAACACTTAGCGTACATGTGGGTGTATGGTGTTTCATCCATGGAATTAAACTTGCAGCAAAGCTAGATTATTACAACTTGGGGGGAGATGAAACTCCATTAATACAACCCCATTTAATGAATTGAATGGAAGATAAACGAAATTTAGATTGAGTAAGAAAGGTCTTACACGAGTTTTGGAGTATGAAGGATCGGGTTTCAACGATGAAGCCGACTTTCCTCTTGATTGCCTTCTTTCTCAACTCCCCCAAGTTCTCACCTAGCTCCCTCTCCTTCCCACACTAGAGGACATCCCTCTTTGTTGAAAATTCCTGCTCTTAGTCTAGCACACACCACCCAAGGTCTAGAGCTTCTCTCTCCACTCTTTTCAATGTCCAAAAGATATGGAACCCGCCCTCCTCTTGGCCTTTTTATAGGCCAAGCGGAGCTGGTTCTAGGGCTTTCTTGTGGGGCGGGTTGGAGCAAGTGTTTTATGGGTTTGACCCGCTCCAAACCAGCTCCTTATGGTCTTCCTTGAGTCGACATAGGCCAGCCCTTGTGGGCTGGTCATGGTGCAGCCAGGTCAGCCTTGTTTGAAGGTCTAGGTGCACATGGTTTGGTGCAGCCCTAGAGCATGCGACTAGCCTTAGCCAACTTTACAATGTGTAACATATTTGGGTCGTTTTCTTCAAATCTTGACCCACCTGAATTCGTTTCTAGGTTTGATTCAGCTCCACTTTGATTTTGATTCCATACGACTTCACCATGGTCTCGAGTTCAACTTGAAATGTTCTTGAATTGGATGAGCTTGAACTGGGTCCTCGATAAGCCCGATCTTCTCCTGGTTTCGGATAAGCTTTAGAATTTGATCTTGATTCTGATATACTCCAACTTTATCTTCTTTGCTTTTTGGGAATCATTGTGGATCCAAGATTGGGTCTCACCTATTTATCTGCTTCGAAAACTCATGAGTTGTTTGAATTTAAAACCTTTATTTTGAAATATTCCCCACAAGGCTTAAACTTTAAAATTTGGGGTTTTGAATTTAAAGGTTCATAAAGGCTTTAAATTGGCTTTTAAAATTTAGGAGTTTTTGAAAATATTTGAAAATTTTTGGGTGTTTACACCGGACACATGCAAAGTGCAAAAAAAGCATATTTCAGATTTTTAAAACTGTGTTTGTGTTTTAATCCGAATTAAAATGAATCTATAGCTAGAAAACTATAGTCTAAATCCTAAGGATTACGTGAACAAAGGGATATTAAGAGGTTCATGATCTTAAGTTGTGCTATGGAGTCTAAAGAACCAATATCAAAGCATGTAATGAAGACCGCATGAAAGAAAAATGGGGTTGTCATGTGAATATGAATCAATACACCTTCAAGGAGACTTAAGCTCCTTAATTACAAACCCATGATATTTACTGAAAAAGGAGATGATTGAAACAAGGAAGAACCTATGATATAAGGGGAGGAAGGTCTCCAACTGGTCGTTGGGAGCGGGCAACAGCCTCCTTTCTTTCTCTCCCTCCCTCTCTTTCTTTCTCTCTTTCTCTCCCTCTTGCTGAATAGTTTTGCTGAACTCTGATTGATCTAACTCAGATTCATCTATGGATGGAACTCGGATTCATTGGTGTTGGTTGATGGCTGTTACATTGCAACCCCCTTGAGTCCCCTTTTATAGGCAAAGGGTTGTCTATTGGCTGCAACCATTTGTAAGGCAACTTGCATTATTGCAATTTGCTGAAATGGGGTAAGAGGATGTTGTCCATGGCCTTCTAAATTGAGCCAAGGCATGCTGCATTCACTTACCAAACTATTCTGCATGATATGGCAAGTTACCAAGCCTGGCTGAAATTGACCAAGTCGTGGAATGCTTGCTGTTCATCTATTGACGTCAGCTGCAATTTAAATGGTAAGTAGTTGCGGTTCATGTTGAACTTGGAATGGAAAAGGGAGTTGTTATCCACGTTGCTGCTGTCATTGCTGAATTCAGTCCATGATGGTTTCTTGCTGAATTCGATCCATGCTGCTTGGAAAGATAAGGGGCTGACATTGGCTGAAGTTGGGACAGTAGCTAGGTTCGGCCATGGTTGCACAATTCGATTGGAACTGGAAAAGACTTTCCATGTCGAGGTAGGCTGCAACCTTGGTAACATGTTGGCTACTTACTAAACTCAATGCGGCTGACTGCTTTGAAAGGCAAGGTGCTTTTGAGGGATTCGGCCAAGCTGCTGTCTGCAGGACTTACCAAAATCGACTGGCCAAGGAAGGTAAGTCTTCTTGCCTAATCCATGCTTCCTCTGATTCATTGTGGTGTATCATATGCCTTCCCATCGTTCATCAACTCCTCTGCCATCTTCATTAGATCAGGGAAATAATCAAAGGCGTAAGTGACTTTCATATTTAATTCCCAATGTGTCTATATATAACAAGATATTCTCCATGTCGCCCTAATGCAACAAGGCCTTTGTGCTTCAAAAGTTTGAGGTCAAGCACCCCAGGTTTCCATATTGTTGGATGCACAAAGTGCAGTCATCACCGTCCATTTGATACTATCAATCAAATCTCTGCGTCAAAGCACTGTCACATGACAATCAGCGACACCTTCAGATGGCACATAAATTGCAACAATAAATAGGATTGTTAGAAGAATCATCAAACTGAATTTAAGCGAAGGATTTGACTGGACGTAGTATTGTAAACTTTTCAATTGCCACCGTAGTCCATCAGCACGCCCAAGGAATTGCTTAGCGTGAGAAGTTTTGATGTCTTCCTTGCTACGGAGACAGCTTCTGCTCCTCTCACTAAATGTGCTTATTCCCTGACTCAGTCACTGAGTTACTTTTAGGTCCAGGTAGCTGGATATTCCTACATTCTCCTGGTGACAATCAACCTTCCATTTTCTAAAGCCGCACCTACGTAAACTTGATTTGATTCTGTACTCGATACTTCTAAGTAAGCCAAAAAAAGCATGAGATTGCCGGTGAGTGTGCCTCCAATGCCTTTCTATGTTAAAATAAACCGCACTTGGTAACTTGCTGGAGCTGCCTAACTTCTTCATATTGAGGTCGGCATGCAACCTTGAATGGTAAGATGTCCTTTATGGCTACCAAATCAGGCCAAGGTTTAAAAAAGGCCAATGTTGGCATCAATTGATCTTCATAAAACCAGTCAACCCTTAGCAGCTTGATGACTGGGCTAGGTACGGAAAGGTCACCTTCCTTCTATATTGAAGTGGGCACGGCTTGGTAACTTACCAAATTGAGCATCACGACTTGCCAAATCACACACTGCTTTCCTTTCTGTCAGATGATAACAACTTTCCCTTCTTGAAAGTTGGCCTTCCTTCTGAATGTCGGCTTTCCTTTCTTGACGCCGACCTTCCTTTCTGGTCACTGACTTTACTTCTTGAATGTCTACTTTCCTTTTTTGAATGTCGACTTTCTCTTCTAATACCTGAAACTAAAAATGACAGGTTACCTTGTCCAACAATGCCGAAATTGGCAGGTGTTCGATTATTGCCTTTTTGGTTCCTGCCATCTCCTCTTTCCGGTTTGAATTTTATATATGGTAGGTATGGTTTCAAACACTTTCTTTAAAATTATTTCTATATTTGAAAACATCAAATTTAATGAAATCTTCAAATATTATTTTGAAAAAGCACTAGGTTTCATTTCTAGTTTTTGTTTGCAAGGGTGACCTACTTTTGCTCCGTGAGTCAATCTATAACCACCTTGACCATTTAACCATTTTCATGTGTGTAGGGTATCAAACCACTTTAACCACTTCAACGGGTGTAGGGTATCAAACCACTTTAACCACTTCAATGGGTGTAGGGTATCAAACCACTTTAACCCTGGGTATCAGGTCTTGGAATGAGACCCTTCTCAATCGGGTGAATTTCTGAGGTCTGGTTTGATTTAATTTATTTTTGAATATCAGGGGTTTTGGAATTTCATAAATTTATAAATTTGCAAACATTTTTGGGTTTGATTACCAATGTTACCTCTTTCATATGTTTATATAAAAGGAATTGTTTGAAATCATCCTTTTTTTAAAGGCAATCATTAAAAAGGCATAATCCTACCAATTTGGTCATGAGGGCAAAATAGTCATTTTTATGCAATTTTGTTCAAATTTGATTTTTTTCGAAAGAGATTTAATATATCATCATTTTGAGGTTGCTAGAAAACTTTGATGCCAAAATGATTTCATTTGATGTAACTTTATTTAAAAACTCAAAGCTGCCAAAAATAACCAAATTCCTAAAAGATGAAAAAAAATTATTTAAAATTTTTTTGGGTGTTTACAGTAGGTAAATAACCACGCAATGGGTAGTGATTCCAGTAGCAATCATGAAATGACATTACTAGAAAAACCCCGCAAAAGTGAGAGAAAAACTAGTATGTGAGTTTACTTGGCTCGAATGATCAAGTGAGAGATGTAAGGAAATGGTCATTCTCGGCAACCCTAGCACAGAAACGGTTGGACTGGCCATCCAGCCTTTATCTGTGGACGTAATGCCGAAAGAATGATCGTAACAGCCACTCAAAGCTGAAACCGTCGGATAATTTCTAAATAAAACACTAACAGTCCGAAGAAACGGGCTCCATAATAGAAAACCCAATGGGAAAATCTGGGAAGAAATGGAGCATGCGTTGCTCTATAAATACATAGCAATCCAGACAAGAATACACACCAAGGTACACAGAAATTCCCAGGCAAACCCCATTGAGAGGAAACCTAAAAAAAAGTCACATACCTTTTATTGTGTTTTTTCGTGACAGCGTACTTGAGCAACAAGTTCAAAGAACTGGAGGTCGACAGAAGCAGGAAACCGACAAGGAGTCGACCGAAAAATCCCACACTTATAGGCAACCCTGCAACGGGTACAAGCCCATAATGATCCTTTTCTTTGTATATCATGTCAAGTCTCTCGTTAATCGATCTTATCTCCTTAGAAACCTTATGCAGGGACCGTTGCAGCATGAAAGAGAAAGAGAAGAAAGTTTCCTCCTTGCCTTGGTGTGTTCGGGTTGTGTTTCAATTGTTCTGGTTTTGACTCGATATAGATCGATAACATCTTGAGAGTCGTAAATGACCTCATGCAGCCTCGATATCCAATCCTTGATGTGCTTTGAAGAGAACTGCTTGTTATGGGCATCTTCAAGGATGGGCTAGATGGCCTTCAATTCACTCTCTAGTTTTCTCATCTCATTCTTTACAGAAGAAATCCTTGAAACATGTTTATGTGCTTCTCCGACCCCATAAGTAACGATTTCAGCCATTTCCACAGTTAGTGAGAGAGACAAGTTAAGTGCCCAGAAATCTTGCCTCTTCAGAGCACAATTTGTAGTCAATAGAAGTCGGAAAGCATAAGATATTCAAAGAAGCGAAAACACGGACTTGTAAAACTGCCGAATCTGCCTTGTCCACCTCTTTTGCTGCATCTCGTATTTGACTTTGCTTGTTTGAGAGACGTTGCATTCTCTCTCAAGTTTACGTGCTTCCAAAGTCAACTTAAATTTTAAATGGTTGGCAAACTGTGTACTCTGACTTTAAGATGGTTTGCCATGTGATTTATGGTTCTGTTTAAATCTGATTTCCAGCCATGCTCCATCATGCCAGTATATGGACACCTAAACTGAATCGTATGTGATCAATCAGATAGTAAATAAACTTAGCAAATTATAGAATGAGCTGTTCCCGTGTAAACAAACTACATCCACACAAAAACTATATTAAATAATCATATTATCACGTTCACCAATAAATAGCAAGCTCTCTACTACAACTACCACGTATAAAAGTCTCTCTCTCTCATATAGATATATGGATTGAGAGTTTTAATGTTTCAATTCGACCTTCAAACCTTGAACCAATAAAAAACAGATCAAACCAAACCACAAAGAAGAAAACGAAAACAACCCATAGGTTTGGACCAACTTAGTCGGTTGAATTGCTTTGAATAGGCCCATTGAACATCCCTAGTGAATATCACATTATTTAGGTTTCTGGCAAGAGCGGTCTTCCAAAGTTCAACGGATGGTATATCTTTCAATACTCGGGGGAAGGCCAGAGTCAGCTCATTGCTAATTATTTGATAACTAAATACTCTCCTAATTACAAATTACAGAAGGTCAATTGGTTCCTTCAGTTGGCAAAACAAGGACCATTCATTGAGAAGAGGAGGAGACGATCTCAGCAGTCACTTGGTTCATATTATTATTGTGTTATCACCGTTCTTCTTCTTCTTTTTTGTTTACAAGAGGTGGCAGAAGAACTCCCTAACAGCAGCAACGGTGCTAGAGTGCCCTGCCGTTGAGCTAACGCTCTGGGTGCTGTTATTACCGTTCTTTTGAGATGCACCTAAAGTGTTTGTAAAATTCTTGAGAAGGTTTCAGACCGCCTTTTGATAGGACCCAACTTCTTGGTATCGCTCCAAGATTAAATTGCTAAGTCAATCATTTAATGCTGAATCTTATATGAACCCCACTTTGAATCTCAAAGTCGTCTGATGATCCCATTCTATGCATTGTTTATGCATAAAATACTACTGGGATATCCAAATTGTGTTGATTTGAAACTGAATTTCATTATTTTGAATCCAGACATACTCAATTTTGATGCTAAAGTCCATTGGATAATCTGAAATTACAGCCCGGCAGATCAGTACTTTAACGGAACTTCACAAGCATCTTGCTAGATCCTATTCAATTTGTGAGGATGTAACTTGTTGGTGTTGGCCTATGATGCATGGAAACGGCTGGTCGGAATCATACAGCAACCGAGATGCAGTAGGAAACCCACGTGAAACGTTCTGTAAATAACTTGACTGAGCTAAGATATTATATTTAAATATCATCCATTACCATGGGTATTAACATAGCCTTGTTTGCTACAATGTCTTTTTGGTGCAAAGGGGGTCTTCAATTTGAATTCGAAAGATATCTTCTTACCTTTTAGTAACCACTTTTTTTCTATTTTCACACACACACACACACACACACAAACACACACACACACACATATATATATATATATATATATATATATATATATATTATAAGAAACATTTTAAAATGATTAAAACTGACGGTTTGAAACTGCTGGTTCCAGTTTTGTAAAAAGTGAAATCGGAACCGAAACGGGTGGTCTCCAGTTTTGGGCTTGGTCTTGGTTCTGTGTTCAGCAGGCTCTTAGTATGGTTCGGTTCCGATTGAAACCGTCAGGCCGCTTGAGAACCAGACATGTTTATGTGTTTGCTTTTTGTTTTCTCTGTTTCCTAATTTTTGGAGAATTGTTCTCATATCCCGTTTCTCTGTCCATATCCTTTTCCATGCAACATAGTTGTTGGACCAAGTTACAAAATTAATAAGTAGAACAGCTAATGTTGAATATATCTTTATCAATTCTTGAATCTGGAATTCAGCGTATGACACGATTATGATTTCAAAGTTTAACCACAAAATAGCACCTGACCTCTGATGTGTTGGATTTAAGACGAAGTTTTGCCATTTTAATTCCAGACATGCATAAGATTCATTTTGACAAAGCTATGTAGAACCAATCCATTTATGCAATCATATGTCATTTAAAAGTCTACTAAATAAATATATAATCACGTGATTTTATCGTTCATGTAAATAAATGAAGGAACACACTAACGTTGATGTTTATTCTTCCAAAAGATATTACTTTCCAGATTTAACTAACATTAATGACCACTACAAGTTAATTAAATATCAAGAGACTTATCTCTTTCACCTTTCTTAACATGCGTGAGCATGTGTTGTGTGTGTGTGAGAGAGAGAGAGAGGGGCAATATGCGTATAATATGGAAGAGACTATATTTTCTGCTCAATTGAGCATGTTTCATGACAGGGGGTTACTCACCAAAAGTTGAGACCTAAAGCGAATCACTGAAAATATATTTTTTAAATTTAATCCTTATAGCTTTGAGATGCAAAATTTTTAATTAAACTTTTATATCACGTTTCTTTTTCAATTAATAATATGGCTAACTTATTCAATCTTTATTGAGACATTTTTTATCTCAAATGCCATATTATTAAATAAGTTTTGCTTTGAGATGCAAAATCTTTAGTGTCTTTACCCACCACTAGCTCTCTCTGTTTGACAGCATGGGCTAATTAATCTTGGAAGCAAACGGATCATGGTTTCTGTGCGTACCAGAACCCTTTTGTGTACTATTGGAGTTTAATTTGTCAAGGAGTCGTGTTTGACCCAAACCCAGCCTTCATCAAACTTGTTCAAGTCGGGGTTTGGTAACAATAGAATATATCCATTAGTTTAGTATAATCTGGGTCAAATCCCCAAGATCGAGCAAGTTATTGTTGCTAAAAACTTATGCAAGCCGAGATGTAAGGCCTAACCCAAGTTCCAAGGAAGATATAATGGAATTTCATTAAAGAGAATTGCGTTTTCTGGTTGTGTTCGCAGCTACATGTATAGTTTTTCTCGTGTTAGACCCGGAAGAAATGTGATAAAGCTGTAGTACTATTTGGGTTGGATTTGGATCCTAACATCACTGAATATCACTTTATTGGACCATGCATAATTAAAACCTAATTGATTCCTTAGGAGTCCAAATCAGAACTGGACCCAGACTTGAACTTACCTAGATCGAAACTGAGCCTAACCTGAAGATGCTCCAGATAAACAAGCTCTCTCCCAAACGGGTTGTAGATATTCGAAGCCAATTAGCACAATATTAAAATGAATGGAACCGTGTGTTGCAATTGAACCAAACTAAAACTGATGGTTTCGCTTGGCTCGGTTATACATACTATTTGGTTTGGTTCTCCAAAAATTGGGAAGTAATTATATTAGTTTGGATTCAGCTTGAGGCAAGGACCGGACCAAACTGGACCATAAACACCCCTGATCGAGATTGCATGAGCCAAACAACACTTGTTTTAATGCCATCGTAACGTTGATTGTGACATTTTACCATGGATTAATCTGTAACATTTAGTGTAGGAGAAGGTTTGGTTATGGTCTAGTTTTGGTTAGCAGGATGAGTTATACATGTGAAGGCCAGATCTTCTCAAGTAGAAGGCAAAACAAAGGGTTCCAACCACTCACCCAATCCATAAGGCATAAGGTGAGGGGAAAGGTACTTCCACAAATGTTCTTTGGGACAATGAGAGATTTTCTTGCACAAGGAGCGACAGCTCTCCTGGTTAGAAGTAACATCACTTTGAACCTTTTCCATTGGATATTGATCAAAGGGCTTTTGTGGAGCTCGTTACTAACCCTTCTCAAGCTCTAAGCACCCAAGATTAATCGGTCTACTAATATCAGGAAGAGCTCAGATATAATAGTTCAGTACTAATTGAAGCCAAGATATAATAGTTCACTACTTGTCGGAATTCGATTTGCTTACTAATTACTGGCAATGGGTTAAACCAGGTACTATACCAAGCAGAACCCTCCGTATGAACTTTGGGTTATGGGTATCAAACCAAAAGTTAGTATCATGAAGCATATTCAGGTTATGTCCATGAATTGGTCAGACCAGGATCGAAGTTCAACACGATCATTCGTGAGCGGCAGTGTGACCAAGCTGAGTCAACAAGATCAACTTGGCTAAGTTAAGCAATACTCAGGTCAAGCTCCATCTCCATTGTCCATGAGTGATATGACGTGCAACAACATAAAGAGTTTGCAAGCTATGCCCATGCGTGGGTCACACTAGGATCAATGCCTAGACACAACCGGTTTGGAACTGGTTCAATTGGAACCAAACGAGGCCAGGAACTGGCAAGAATCAGACCTCAATTAGGGGACCACCTGGTCTGGTTTCATATTTCATGGAACCAGAACTGACGGTTCTAAACTGCTGGTTGTACTAATTTTTTTTAAATGTTCTTTCTGATTTTGGATAATTTAATAGTCAAATCAGAACCTGAACCAAAACCAACAGTTCTAAATCGAAACTGAAATCAGAACCAGCCCGATCCCAGTTCCAATAAAACCGAAACCAGTAGTTTGGATGCACTGGTTCTGTTCACCACCCAGTCATTGACAGATTATAGTCAAGTTCCAACAAACGTACATACTTATTTTATTGAATACATGGGGCATGCATCAAGCTTCGACCTACTCTTTTCTTGAGCTTCTTCGGCCTACCGATTGTAACCCAAAAAAATCAAACATAGATGCAAGCACATGGTTTATTAAGTTAAGGATCCTCCTTCCCAAAATCAATGAGCCATGAAAATTTCTTTTTTGATTCAAGGAAAAGGAAAATGTACCTCCAGCAGGAGGCGGAAATACAAAATTGCTATGCACTTTCAATAGGTAGTGCAACTATGATCTCCCTTCCTATGAGCCTAAGTTAAAGAATTTGGAGGGGCGGTCCAAATAACAAAATCTTGAATTATCAAAACCTAGCATAGCTAAGAAATTTGCTTCACTTACCATACAGTGGGTATATGTAGTATTTACGTTCCATAATCTATGTACAAGCTGATGTATATGTCTTCTAGGACAGATAGTTCATCAAGCTCCATTGTTGCAAGTTTGACGGCCTATACCGAGTCGATTCGCACCAAACATTCTTGAATCCTTGTTCCCAAGTTATGCATAGACCTTTGTAGAGAGAGTGATCAATTGGGCTTGTAAAACATTTATGGAGTGCAACCAACTTGAAAATTCGGCAATTCATTTCCCTTGCCAGTCGTCAACAAGCCCCAATACCTATTTCTTTACCCACTTAAATTGTGACTTAGACTTCATGAGATTCTAGGTGAATCCATTAAATTGTGACTTAGTGGGGTGACCATAAAGGTCACTTGCAAAGCTTATGCCCAAGATGATGAATTTTTCATGCGGACTGTGGGGGACCACTCTAGAGCTTCATGAAATTTATTTTCATACCTGAAGCACAATAGAAAGATTTGATGGTACTCATAACTATCTTGACTTGACTGATGTTGGTCTTGCACATGAATAAGACGTCGTCTCCAAATAAGAGATGAGAAAGGCATGGCCCTCCCTTGGCTAGTTGAATAGGTAGCTATTTTTCTTCTTCTTCTGTATTGTACGATGAATTAACAAAGAGAGACGCTCCATGCACAATACAAACAAATATGGCGGTATAGGATCCTCCTCTTTGTGAAAGCCTCACCTTAGCTTGAAAGCATCCAACATATTCTCATTCCATAGTATCCTTATATTGGCCAATTTGATGCATTAATGCACGATCAACTTGATGATCTGTTGAGAGAACCCAAACCCCTCTAGTGTTTGCTTGAGAAAGGTCCAATTGAGACGATCGAAAGGCTTTTCTAGGTCAAGCTTAAAAAGCACAGCTGTCTTTTGGCTTCAAGATTCATGCATGAAGTGGATGATTTCTTGTGATAAAATTACATTATCAACCACCCCTCTACCTAAATTGAAACTACTTTGAAGGAGGATGATGACTTCGTCAAGAAATGGTCTCAAATGGTTGACCAAGACTTTAGTAAGAATTGTATAGACCACTTGACAGAGGCTAATGGGAGGGAACTTACTTGGATGATTAGGAGTATGTTCTTTTAGTTTGAGCATGAGTAACGTTTTGGCCCAAGCTTCGCTAATTGCACCATCGTCAAAGGATCGTTTGACTAGTTGAGATATGTCTTCACCGATGACATCGCACTATTTTGGAAGAAGAAGGTCCAGAAGCCATCTATGTCACGGGATTTAAAGGGGTTCATTTCTTTGAGGGCATTTTGCACTTCAGCTTTGGAGATAGGGGTGACAAGTGATGATTGAATTGAATACCAGAATGATCTAACACTTTACTGAAAAATGTAGGATGAAGTATAGATTTGGGCCCCCTATTCTATGGGTGTCAGCTGCCTCTTTTATGTTTCTCACCTTTCTTAATATTATTAACCCTAATCACTAATAACTTACTTAAATATAAAATATTTTAACTTAAAAGACTAAAGTACCCCTACTTAGTTATTACAATAATATAACACACAATATGGTATTTATGTTATTCTTTCACACTCTCCCTCAAGTTGGATGGAATATGTTCATGACTCCCAACTCGCTGTATAATCGGTCTAATATAGCTTTAGGTATTACCTTAGTCAAAATGTCAACAATTTGGTCTCATCTTACATATTGCACGTTTAGTATCTTGTTTGCGATTTTTTCTCTGATAAAGTGACAATCCACCTCTACGTGTTTTGCCCTCTCATGTTGAACTTAGTTTGTAGGTATTTGTATTGTTACTCTGTTGTTTGTATATAGTGGTACTGAAAGGTTAATAGTTTCTTGTAGTTATGTAATTAATGAAATCAGCCACAATCCTTCACTTGTTCATTGTGTTGCGACTCTTTATTCAGCTTTTGCATTTGATCTTGCAACCACAAACTATTTTTTGCTTTTTCATGAGACTAAATTTCCTCCAACCATTACAATATACCTAGTTATAGATTTTCTATTATCTATAGATCATGCTCAATCAGTATCTGTATATAATTTTACATTAGTATGTCCATGTTTGAAGTATAAAATATCATTTCTAGATGTCTTCTTCAAGTATCTTAACACCTTGAACATTGCATTCATTTGTTGTTGTTTAGGTGCATGCATAAATATGCTAAGAATACTGACTGTATGTTATATCAGTCTTGTAATGGTCAAGTATATTAATTTTTCAACAAGTTGATGATATTTTCTAGTATCATTTATCTTCTTACCAGTATCCATTCCCAATTTGTGATTGATATCCATGGGAATATCACATGGTTTTGATCCTATGATGCTTGTTTCCTTCAACAAATCGATCACATATTTTCGTTGCATTAGAAAGATGTTTATTTTTTACATTAGAACTTCAATTCCAAGAAAGTAATGAAGTGATCCTAAATCCTTCAAATCAAACAGGTTATGTAATTGGTTCTTCAACCCTTTTATCTCTTCTCTATCATCTCCTATTACAACAATATCATCCATATATACAATTAGTATAGATATTTCATTTCCAAATTTAAAGAACAATGTATGATAATTTTTTTCTCTAGTATATCCGACTCTAATAATGCCTTCACTGAACTTGTCAAACCAAACTCGTGGTGATTGTTTCAGTCTACATAGTATCTTTTTTAGTATACACACTTTATCGGATTCATATCGATGCTTTAGTCCCCATGGTATTTTCATGTATACTTCTACATTGAGGTCTCCTTGAAGAAAAGCATTCTTAATATCAATTTGCCACATCTTTCATCCTTTATTAGATGCAAAACTAATAAGAACCCATATGAAAGTCATTTTTGTCACTGGAACAAATGTTTCATTATAGTCGATCCCATAGGATTGACTATATCATTTTGCTACAAGTCTTGCATTGTATCTATCAATTTCTCTATATGCTTTGTACTTCACTGTATACACCCATTTGTATCCTACTACTTATCTTCCTTTTGATAGTGGTACAATCTCCTAAGTTTTGTTTTTATTCAATGTATCTATTTCTTTTTTCATAGCACATTGCCATTCTTTTGATGAATTTGCATCTTCTTATGATTTTGGTATACTTCATTTGAATTTACCACGAATGATTTATATTCTGCTGGAACCTCTCCATAATCAATGAAGTTGCAGATTGGATACACATATTTCATTTTTTCCTTCCTTAATGCAATCGACAGATCCATCTTGTCTTGTGTGACCCGATTGAAATATGTTTGTGATTCACTTGTGCTTCATGAGAACTTATTCCTCATCCCTCTCTTGTAAACTTGATTGATATATGTTTTTCCTGAACTTCATTACCACCAATTTTAGCTCCACTTCTTTCTTAATTTTCTTCATCATCTTCTTCAATTAATATTGATAGAAGTGACTCTTCATGTTTTTGCACCTATTTTGGCTCCCCTCACTGCTATAGTAGTATGTGAGCTCGTGAAAAGTCATATATCTAGACACAAAAAAAATTCTTCAAGAGAGTTCATAACACCTATACCCTTCTAGAATGGTGAATAGCCAATAAACACACATTTTATTGCTTGTGTATCTAGTTTATCTATACTATTTTGATGTACGTGTACATAATATACACACCCAAAAACTCTAGAAGTTAAATTGAAGAGCTTTTTATTTTTAAATGGTATTTGTAGAGGTACCTTCCATTCTAGCATTGTTGATGGTGAACAATTAATGAGATAAACTGATGTGAGTACAGCTTCATCCCAAAGGTACTTTAGAGATTTGCTTCTAATCATCAAGGTTCGTGTTGTCTCTAATATATGTCAATTCTATCTCTCTGCTATTCCATTCTATTGTTGAGAGTACACACGTGATGTTTGGTAGATAATTCCATGTGGTGTCAAATAATTCTTTAATATTCCAGAAGTGAATTTGCCCCCATTATCTAACTTGATAATTCTAATATGTGCTTGAAATTGCTTTTCAATAAATTTATAAAATAAAGGAAATATAGTTGCAACCTCATCCTTAGATTTCATCAAATAAACAATAGTAAACCGAGAGTAATCATTAATGAAAGAAACAAAATATTTATGTCTAGTAAAGACAGTAATTGAGCATGGCTCCCATACATTTGAATGTATCGAACTAAATGTACTTTGAGTTATTGATACACTTCTAGGAAAGTTAACTCTAACATGTTTCCCTAGTTGACAAGGTTCACATTCCAAGAAAGTTTCATTACTGATTTTTTATAATTTTGGTATGACTGCTTGTATTTTTTATAGTGACAGGTGTCCTAGCCTCTGATGTCATAGTAACACTTCTTCATTGGATATGTAGAAGTTACTTGTGTTGCCGACCCTCCAAAATTGCCTTCATATAGATAGAGTACTTCGTTCTTTCTACCATATCCAATGGTCTTTTTTGTCCCATTTTCCTAAAATGTACAATATGAGAAAAAAAATATACACCATAATTTAATCTTGAGGTTAATGCACTAACTGATAGAATATTCATTGAAATCTGAGATACATATAATATAGGATCAAGAAGTCCTAATGTTGTCCATAATTTTCCTTTTCCTGCTACTGATATAAACGAGTTATTAGCAATTTTAACCTTGTCACTTAATTCTTGATAATTGAGTGATATTTCTCTTAAACTCACCATATGTTCAGTTGCACCTGAATCAATAACCCAATATCTATTTGAGTATAAGTTTGAGAAATTACCACTCATTCCTGCTTGATCATCCTTTGTTGATGCCATTGTTGTGTGATACCTTTTTGAAGAAGTAGAGATTAATGATGATGTCTATGTAAATCATCCTTATAGACGTTTTAGAATCATGTTGATAGCTTCACTCGTGTTATCTACCACTATTTATTGATTTCCTGTAATAAAAGTTTTATTTTTTAAGTGGTTAGGCTTACCAACTAATTCCTAACACTGTTCTTTGGTATGTCTAGATTTTCTACAATGTACATTTCAACATTTTTCTTCCATTTACAAAGTTGTCTCCACGACCTCTGTCTTTGGTTCTTCCTCTACCTCTAGTCGATTGATTATAAACTCTTCCAACAATCTCTTATCTTCTTCTCTAATCAATACGGAGTAAACTGTTCTGAGTGTTAACATTTCTTCACTTGCTAGTACAGTGGTCTTTATGTTTTCATATTTCAATGAAACAACATGCAAGAGATTAAATACCTTTCGTTTTTCAAATTCATTTTTCCTATCTTTTGCACATTCTTTGCATTGTATCATAGTGAAGTTTGTTTGTCCCATAATTCTCTTAATTTAATATAATACTCACTTATATTTTTCGACCTTGCTTATACTTTTGAATCTTTTCGAAGAGTTAATATTTCTTGGTAATTTTCTTTTTTCTTGAATAGGCTTCCCCACAACCTCTACTAAGGCATCTTCTTTTTTCCATTTAGGGTATTCAAGACTCTCTAAATCTTATTTTTTACGGTGACCAATGAGTTATTGAGTCTTTCCCTTTGACCTAACACCAAGTAGGATAGATTTGGATCATTCTAGGTAATTTTTTCTATTAACAAAGGAGTCATTCCTATTTTATTGTACCGCTCAATCTGCCATTATCCTATTCTCTATTTGTTTTTTAGGAGATTAGGTTTTTACATCAGACCTATGCCAAAAGTTGCTTGATGGAATGAAAGTTGAATATTGATTAACTAGCTATGGTTTCTCTTTCTCATTGTCCGATGATATTCGACTACACGTTTGTCTTCTTTGCTTCAATCGGCTCACTCTGATATCATGTTGATTGAATTGAATACGAGAATAATCAAACACTTTACAGAAAAAATGTAGGATGAAATACAAATTTGGCGGCCCCTTCTATGGGGTGTCGGTTGCCACTTTTTTGTCTCTCACCTTTCTTAACACTACTAACCCTAATCACTAACAACCTTCTTAAATATAAAACATTTTAACTTGAATGACTAAATTACCCCTACTTAGTTATTACAATAATATAACACACAATATGGTATTTTTGTCATTCTTTCACAACAAGTATACACTAGTGTTGTTCACTAAGCTATTGAGTTTGGTTCCAAAGATTTGTAGATTGACCATTCAAGTTGTACTAAGGAGTTATATAAAAGTGGCTTTTAGTATATCAGCATCAGTTCTTCAAATTTCATCTTTTAAGATAAGCTTAGTGATTTTGTTACAATATTGTCGAGCAAAATTTATGCATGAAAGAATCTTGTGTTACTATCGCAATACTTCACCCAATTTTCTCTTAATTTCTAGTACCACAATCTCTCTTCTTATTAAAGGATGTCATTGTGTTCATGTTGAAGTTCACTTAATAGTTAAAGTAGGGTCAGTGAGTCATCATGTTCAAGGCATCTCTCAACTCAATGTAGCATGCTTCAATTTGACGCTTCCTTTAAAAAATATTTCCAAAGCTTTGCTTGTTAAAGAGAGAGAGTCTTATTTCATGATTGTAACTCTCAATGCACATCACAGTCTCCTTTCCTCCATGTATTACCGCCTATCATTGAATGGAGCTCGTGAGTTGTCTAGGCTAGAAGAAAGTGAAACAAGCGCTCATCCCTTTCATCAACAACTTTGTGTCACGCCCTAACCATCGGGTGGGCCGATGGGGCTAGGAACGTGACTAACATATGGCTAAACGAGTTAAATCAACCTTAACGGATTTCCAAAGTGGCACAATGGATGAGTTGTTCAAACGACCTCTGATAAGGAATGTGAGTTGAGCCTCTCCCCCCGGATGCTAAGAACTAAAGTGGTTCTTGCTTCGTTTTAACTCACACCACGCAACACAAAATACACTTAAGAGTAAAGCAACAAAGACACATGAAATGAAAGCCATAAGGCAAAAGTTTCATTGATAGAAGAAAGGAATAAGTGGCCCTAGCGCGCTACATTGGTAAAGTTTGGGGCACTTCCCTCAAAGAGGGTTTTTTACCGGTGTCAAGTACAACTCATAGTAGTCGAAGGGTGACATTCTCCTCCACCCAAAATCATTACCATCCTCAACAATGTCAACTTCTTTGCCTCCCCTAAGGCCAATTCCTTCAACACATCCTCGTTCCCGCTCCCGTCAACTCCCGTTGCATGTGTGGGCACCTCTGGAAGGTTGGAGGGTCTGGGGCATAATCTCTTGAATCACTTGCGATGGACCAAGGGTTGGATGACATGCTAGAGGTCCACTGTTGTCAAGGAGTCACATTTGTCAACCTGTCATATGTTTGTCGATCCGGGGTGTTGTAGCACTCCACATCACCAAAGATGAGCATGAGTAACCAAAGACTTGCTTCATGGGGTTTCAACTAAGAATTGGGTGCCACATGGGGCTCCTCACTTGTCTTGAAGAAGCCAACATTGATGTTGGGCCCAAAGGTGACATGTATAGTGCTCCAAGGAAACTACTACCTTCTACAATGGCGTGTATAGTTCCTAAGAGTGACTAGTGCCAGTAACGAGTATATAGTCTTCACGATGATTGGCAAACTTTTAGGGTGGCGCTCTGCATCACCGAAGACAGCCATGAGAAACCAAGGACCCACATGAGACTTGCCTCATGTGGTATCCTTTGAACGGGACACTTGCATGAGAACTTCTCGCCTGTCTTGAGGAAGCCAACATCGATATCCTCCATGAGATTAGAATATGTGTTCTTTGATGCAATTAAATCATCTTCAAGATAAGTGGATAGATGAGTAGCTCTAGATATTTTTCATTCAATTGTGCGGGGTAAGGCTTGAGGAATTCTCATTGTGCGGTCAATTAGGAGGGTTCCCTTGAGTGGAATACGTAGCAGTGTTTGCGTGCGGTCAATTAAATCATCTTTTTTTGCCGCTCGCTTACCCTTTTTGTCACTTTGTAAGGTGTCACATTAATTTCTCACGGAAGATTTCTTGTGTGTTTGGTTTAGTTGAACAAAGAGCTTTAAATTTATTGAAAAACCATATCTTTGCTATGCCATTATTCTGGTCCATTGATTTCTTAGGGGCTTTTTCCTGAGATATACAACCAACCAATCTCTATGGTACGCCATAACATCTAACTCGTTGAATGAGTCTGTAGCTTCATTTCTTGCCTGAACCAATATTGGTCCCATTTTCATAATCTAATTAGTCTTGGTAGAGGATGATGGGCCTGGCATCAATTGCTCACTTTGCTCATAAGTAGTGTTGCAATGTCCATAGATCGAGCAAATAATGTGTAGACCTTCTTCATAGGCGACTTTATACCATATACGAAGAACCAAACCCTTCCAACTACTGGCTTGGCCAGCTCAGTTTTCTATGCAAACACGTGTAAACCCTCCCCGCTCAGCATTAAAGTCTTTGAATCGATTTGAACATGTGTTCAACACAAGATACGAGGCTTAACAGGGTACTCTCATCAAAGGACACCATATTCAGGCTAGGGTTTCTGATCCAAATAATGCACTCGGTTTGTTGTGTTTGGATGATAAACTATGGAGTCCACCACATGACTGCTAATCGTTGAAGATCATCTATGACAGAGACGCCAATATGGGCTGGAAAAAATGTGTTCTGGGTCGGGTCACATTTTATATGGGTCTAGCCCCATATATATATGTCTGTGTGTGCACGTGTGTAGTATATATATGTATAGTTTTTAATTATATTTATATATATGGCTTGTTGAAGACTGAAATATTGTAGTTGGATTTGGATAGGTTTTATAAATCCAATCAAATATCCAATGGGTTTGTGACTCTGCGGGACAACTCAGCCTAGCCTGCTTCTGCTCTCAGAGCTATATTTGCCGAGCCATTTGGCCCTACTTCAAATATAAGCTGAAATTCTCTTACCTGAACCACGCACATTTTGACATGCTCTAATCAGAAAGGCCTGACCATCAGCTCTCGAAGCATCCGGCCGATGGCCTTCTAGCGGTTCCTATTCCATGGGGATTCCTCGTAAAACATGTTCAATGTCTCATGAAAAATGAGAAACTTTCATTTTTCTTAAAACAAAAGAAAATATTCCTAGGGTTATAATTTCCCCTCTCATGGTACTGGATCCGACACCGTCAGTACCCAGATCCGGTATAGCTAAATTTTTTGGGTCCGAACGAGGTCCGAATGGTTCTCAGGAGCAAAGCAGTTCCTGATTTACCTGTCCGTCGTTTCTTTTCTTCTCCTGCAAGACAACAGGGGCCGCTCGAGTGTCCAAGCGAAAGGGGCAAACGGGAAGAAGAAGGAAGGAGAGGGAGACGGAGAGGAAAGATGGAATGCGTATTTGGGCTTGTTGGTGATGGATTTGCCATCATTGCTGCCGATACGTCGGCGGTTCACAGCATCTTCGTTCACAAATCAAACGAGGACAAAATCATGATCTTAGATTCGCACAAGCTTATGGGCGCTAGTGGCGAGGGTGGTGACAGGTACTCTCTCTATTTCTTTGGTTTCCTTCATTTTGGAGTTCCTATTTCCATCAATCTGTTTGCTTTCTAAGGTTACCGTTACGGTAAAGTTGGGTTTTGGTGATTCCTGAAATTTCGTTATTTCTTTTTAAATTTTCAGATCAAGGGTTTCGTTGTTTAGCGTTGAGTTTAACTTCTCATAAGTGAAACCGTGGATTTACGTGTAATGTATTTGATTGTCTTTTGTCTTGATTGATGAACATGTGTGGGTTTTAGGGTTCAATTTACGGAATATATCCAGAAGAACGTCCACCTCTATCAGTTCCGCAATGGGATCCCACTCAATACAGCTGCAGCAGCGAACTTTACCCGAGGAGAGCTCGCCGTCGCACTCAGGAAGGTACTTGGAACTTACCAGATCTATTTGTAATATGTTGAGTGAAGAGGGTGTCTGTTGGGGGTTGGTCTGACCCTTTTGATAAGTAAAAGGTGTTTCCTTAAGTGTTTTTTTATGCTAATTTCTATAATTAAGTGGTGTGAACATATGGGTTGCAGTGGTGGTGTTGGATTTCGACGACTCTTCTTTTGTGGCTTGTTGAGATCTGATAACCATAATTTCAACTGAATATGATGTGGTGTTGACATCCTGAACTTGATTTTTTTTTATAATTTGCTTGGGTTATATCTACCTGGTGTTACATACTGTTAGGGGAAATCGGATCCTAAAGTTTTACTCAAAAGCCAAAACATCTGTATATCAGGAAGCCTTTTACTATACTATGATGGGAAGGAGTCTTCCAGGAATGGATCAGTCTGACTATGAGCATTTTTCTTTTGTGTTTTCTATGTCAACTGTCTTTATATAGTCTTTCATTCGAATGCATTTGGTTAGAACACAAAAAGCAAATCTTTTCTTTCTGCTTCATAACAAATAATAGATGTGGTGTTCATAGGTTTGCCTCGATGATAATCTGAATTAGCCAAGGGATACTATATATCTAACGTCCAGATGGTTCTTGCAGAGGTAAAAATAATCAATGCCCTTGACTAAATTCAAACTTAATACAACAACAACAACAACAACAACTAAGCCTTTTCCCATACTAGATGGGGTCGGCTACATGGATTCTTTGTTTCCACATATCCCTATCGTGTGCCATGTTAGCAGTTAACTCACAATAAGCTAGATCATTCTTTATTGTTTCTTTCCAACACTTTTGTGGTCGTCCTCTACCTCTTTTAATACTTTCCAAATTTAGTTTTTCATACCTTCTTACAGGTTCTTCTTTTGATCTTCTTTCTATATGTCCAAACCATCTTAAGCGATATTCTCTCATTTTATCCTCTATTGGTGCCACTCAGTGTTATCCGTATCGATACGTATCGTATCATGGGCCACCACGATATGATACACCCTATAGTATCGTAAAATAGAGTATGATACGGGCAATACGCCCTGGCAGAACGGAAACCCCCATTTTTGCGGGTTTTCTTGGTTTGTTCAGAGCTCTCCAAGCTCCCTTAGTGTGGTTCTTGGCTTTCTTGGTGTTCAAGGCTCCATAAACGTGCTCTATGATGTTCGTGCAAGCTTTCTAACTCGGATTTAGGTATATTTTTAGTATTTTTCTTCATTTTTTCCTTTGTATTTATTGTTTTTCTTATGTTATTTGTATTTTTCTTTTTTTGAATGACAAAATATGAAGTTATTAAGTGTGTGGATATGATTTTTATTGCATTCATGAAGTGGGGGACACATTATTTGAGTGTTATTTAAAGATTGGAGATTTACGAAGTGCTTTTATTTTAAGGTTTTTGATTGAATTAAAGTATTCAAGTGAGATGACAGGAAGGGGTGGTAGAGACTCCCATTCTATGTCTATGATGCGGCATTGTAGTGGGGTACACCAGTTGAGGGTTCTAGATTAAAGATCAGATATTTATTTTGTGAGAGGGTGATTAGTGGTGGAATTTCATGGTTGAAACATCACCTAGCAGGGACTAAGAAAGAAGTTGCTCTTTGTACAGACAGAGTTAGAAGTTTGCCAGAAGGCATTAAATGACAATGTATTCAAATGATTGAGAGTATAAAAGAGAGGAGATAACAAAAGAATGATTTGGAGATGTTTGAAGAAGATGATGATGATATTGGATTTGGATTCACTGATAGTTTGCTTTCAGATGCCAGAACATAGATGGGTAGTAGCGGTTCACGACCACCTAGCAGGGAAAAGAGGGTTGTTGAAGACTTTGGAGGTGGTAGAAGAAGAAGTTCAGGAAGGAGTAGAAGAAGAGCTGCTTCTAGCATACATTCATTTTTTCCTCCTACCATTACACTTGGTGCTCAACCTGGAATTCGTGCTGCTATTACTTCATAACAACTGCATGATTAAGTAGACCTTGCAGTGGGTAGATGGTTTTATGATGCATGCATTCCATTCAATGCAGCAAACAATTTTTATTTTCAAGCAATAATAGATGCAATTGCTAACATTGGTCTAGGATAAAAGATGCCCTTCTATTAGAAGTTGAGAGGAAAGATCTTCTTAGATAAGACCGTCATTGAAGTGCAAGAATACTGTTCGACTTTGAGAGAGTCACGGAAGGAGACAGGTTGCACTATCATGGCAGATGGATGGACAGATAGGCGAGGAAGGACCTTGTTAAACTTTCTTGTCTACTGTCTTAAAGGACTTATGTTTTTGAGATCTCTAGACATGTCAGAGGAGAGGCACATTGCGGAAATCCTACGACAAGAATTTGATAAGGTGATATGCGAGGTTGGGCTAGAGAATATAGTCTAATTGATTACAGATAATGCAACTAACTACAAAGCAACTGAGAAGGAGTTAGCTGATACTTATGAGACTTTCTACTGGACACCATATGCAACCCATTGTTTAGATCTCATCCTTGAGGATATTGGTGAGATGGATGAGATAAAGGCAGCAACTGAGTGTTGTCAAAATATTACAAAATTCATTTACAATCATGCATTTCTTTTGTGTATGATGAGGAGATATACAGAAGGTGTAGAGCTTCTTCGAACAGCTGCAACTCGGTTTGCAACAAACTTCTTATCTGTACAGAGTATTGTGAGACAGAAGCAAGCATTGAAGACAATGTTCTCCTCAGATGAGTGTCAATAATTTGTAGAGTTGCCTCAGAACAGAAGAAACCGAAAGTTGAATGAGATTTTCGAGACAATCTTCAATAGTACATTTTTTAATAAACAATTGCGTCAGCCTATTCATGCAGCAACATATTATCTAAACCCATCATTTAGGTACTCAGCAAGCTTCAAAAGGGACGGTGAGGTTAATCGAGACATCATTGATTGTATAGATAGATTAGTCTCCGATGAGAGCAAAGCAAATGCTATACATCAAGAGATGGAGATCTATGATAATGCTCTTCACTTGATGGGTTTGCCTGTAGCAATTCGCAACCGCACTACTATGCTCCAAGTAAGCCTTTTCCCATACTAGATGGGGTCAGCTACATGGATTCTTTGTTTTGTTTTTTTTGTAGAATCCATGTTAAGTCCTACAAAGTTTTACGCTGGCTGTCGGAAGCCTAACACAACCCTCTTCCTTTTTTCGAGCTTGGGACCGGCCATGCAAGGGTGATTCCTTACATAGGTGGAGTTTGCAACCGCACTACTATGCGTCTAGGTAAATTGTTTGTCTTTGTATTTAAGTTTCTTAAATCAATACATCTTATATTATTATGGATTATGTCTCTAATGTTTGTCTTTTTCTACAGATGTTTAGTGGAATAGGTTTGGAACTGATTGCTCGAACCTTAATCGAGACATCGTTGATTGTATAGATAGATTAGTCCCTGATGAGAGCAAAGCAAATGCTATACATCAAGAGATGGAGATCTATGATAATGCTCTTCACTTGATGGGTTTGCCTGTAGCAATTCGCAACCGCACTACTATGCGTCTAGGTAAATTGTTTGTCTTTGTATTTAAGTTTCTTAAATCAATACATCTTATATTATTGTGGATTATGTCTCTAATATTTGCCTTTTCTATAGATGTTTGGTGGAATAGGTTTGGAACTGATTGCTCGAACCTTAAGGATTTTGCAGTCAAAGTTTTGAGTCAAACCTGTAGTGCAAGTAGTTGAAAGGAATTGGAGTGTCTTTGAACACATCCATACAAAAAAGCACAATAGGTTAGAACATAAGAGAATGAATGATTTTGTTTTTATTCATTATAACGTATTACTTAGTACTTAAATGTTCAATTTAATAAATTGTTTGACTTCAATTGTTAATATTATTTACTAATTGCTTATCTTTCTTTGTTGTAGGCAATTAAAAAAAGTAAATAGACAAGAAAGCCAATTTGATCCAAATAAGTTTGGATAATTTTGATATATTAGAAGATTGGATTATAGAAGACAGCGAAGAAAATGCCCTTCTAACTTAATAATACATTGCATGGATTAATTTGAAAGGGGCACAACAACAGTATTAAGGAGATAAGAATTTGATTTCCAAGCAGAAGGTGCTGATGATGATGAGGATCTTTAGCAAGGAGAAGGTTGATGATCATGATTACAATTTGTAAAATGTAAATATATTTCTTTTTTTTATTCAAAATATGTAAATTTGGATGCAATTGTTCAATGTTGAATGCTCAATCTATACTAAACTTTGCAAAATATGAATTTAAAGAAATTACCAGATTTTTTTTCTGATTTTTACTAATTTTTTCTTGATTTTTTAAATAATTTTTATATTTTTTAATATTAAAGTACGATACGATACACCTATATCGTGGAGCCCAGCGATACGTGATACGATATGCGTCAGATAACACTGGTGCCACTCCTAATTTGTTTCTAATAACCTCATTATGTATATGATCTTTTCTTGTACGACCACTCATTCATCTCAACATCTTCATTTCTGTCACAAACATCTTTTGTACATGTTGATGATTAACTGCCCAATACTCAAAACCATAAAACATGGCAGGCCTAATTGCTGCTCTATAATATTTACCTTTTAACTTTAATGGTATCTTCTTATCACAAAGAATACCGGATGCTCCTCTCCATTTTATCCAACCAGAGCATTAATTCTATGCGTAACATCTCCATCAAGTCTTCCATCACTATGAAAAATTGACCCTAGGTATTTAAAACTTTCCTTTTGGGGGATGCAATGTGTGCCAATTTTAATTTCTATATCCTCTCAAGTAACCAAATGATCAAACTTATATTCCATATATTCTGTCTTTGTTCTACTAAGTCGGAGGCCTTTGCTTTCTAATGTTTCTTTCCATAGTTCTAATTTTCTATTAACTTTTTTCTTAGACTCCTCAACTGCCATAATGTCATCTGTAAATAACACACACCCAAGGTACTTTATCTTGAATATGTTTTGTTAACTCATCAATCACCATTATAAATAAGTATGAACTTAAAGTTGATTCTTGATATAACCCAATATTAACTTCAAAGAAGTCTGTCATTCCTTCATGAGTCCTCACACATGTTTTTGCACCATCGTACATGTCTCTTATAAGGTTAATGTATGTCAATGTGATACCTCTTTTTTTCAAAGTTCTCCAAAGAACCTCCCTCGGTACCCTATCATAACCTTTTTCTAGATCAATAAATATCATGTGAATGTCTTTTTTTTTTGCTCTAAAATGTTCGATAAGATGTCTTAAAAGGTGAATCGCTTCAACAGTAGATATGCCTGGCATGAATCCAAATTGGTTCTATGTTGTACTTGATACTTGTCTTAACCTACGTTCGATAATTCTTTCCCACAATTTTATAGTATGACTCATTAACTTGATATCTCGATAATTCGCACAATTTTGAATGTCTCTCTTGTTCTTATATATGGGTATAAGTGTACTCACTCCATTCCTCGGGCATCTTTTGGTTTCTCCATATTTCATTAAATAGTCTTTTGAGCCAAGTGATTCCTATTTCTCCTAGTATTTTTCAAAATTCTATAGGAATATTGTTTGGTCCTACCGATTTACCACCCTTCATATGTTTAAAAGCTTCTTGAAATTCATTCTTTTGAATACGTAGGTAGAAATTGTGGTTTATATACTTTTCTGATTTGGCTAACTCTTCTAATCTAATACTAACATCTTTATTTTCATTAAAAAGCTTATAAAAATAGTTTTTCCATCTATTTCTTATATCATCATTTGTCACTAAAATTTTTTAGTCCTCGTCCTTGATGCATCTAACATAATTAAGATCCCTAGTTTTCTTATCTCTAGCCTTAGCTATCCTAAAATTATCTCTTTCACCCTCTTTTGAGTTGAGTTTTTTATATAAATCCTCCCAAATTTTAGCTTTTGCTTCGCTCACGGCCTTTTTCGCTTCCTTCTTTGCTTTCTTATAAGCCTCTAAAGTTTCACAAGTTTTCTTAGCATAATGTAATTTATAACATGCCCTCTTTATTTTGCACTACTTCACTCCACCACCAAGCTTCTTTTTGTGCCGGTACACCTCCCTTAGATACACCTAACTTTTGCCACTTTCCTAATATGTATAAGCTATATTGTTCCACATATCACGGGGTGTACTAACATAATTCCAAATGTCTCCTTGAAGGACTTTCTGTTTAAATATATCTTCTTTTTCGCTTTTGAGGTTCCACCATTTAGTCCGAATAGCTTGATGCACTCTTTTCTTCTTTGTCTATTTTTTTATTTATAAATCCATAACTAAAAGTCGATGTTGGGTGGTTAAGCTTTCTCCCGGAATTACCTTGCAATCTTTACAACACGCTCTATCTAGAACTAGCTTCCTTAGCCCCCCTGCATTCGTCCATATTCAAAATGCGGAGACCCTCTCTGAAAATTATTCACTACATTCGGGCGGCAATGTAGCATGACTAACTTTTTTACCCACATCCTTCCATGATGTGGGAACCCTCTCTCTAATTGATTCTCGGACGAAAATATAGTGGCCCTTGCTTACTTTTCACTTCATTTGGGCTCTGCAGCGCATCGTTAGACTGGGACACCTCAAAACAATGCTCATAATTTTTGTAATCCATGTTATAAAAATCCGACAATGTTTTACGCTGGTTGTCGGAAGCCTAACACAACCCTTTTCCTTTATCCGGGCTTGGGACCGACAATGCACATGGGCTTCAAACTAACATAATTTTACAATTCTTCTTTGACATGAGCATTATAAGTAATGATATGCATTGCATATCGTTTTTGCCCACACATATGATACACACTAGTGTTGTTCGACGCACATCGTATTATATATCATTTTGTATTATAATTTAATACTAAAAAATTGGTAAAAATCTAAAAAAAAGAAAAAAATATGATAATTACAAAAAATTCATATATTGCAAAAGTTTAGTAGATATTCATCATCCACCATTCAATAATTGAAAAAGAATTACATATTTTGAAGCAGAAATAGAATTCTTAGAAAAAAGTACAATTTTCATAATGAAAAAATACATTTGTACATTGTAATCAGGATCATTAACTAAATCTTTATCTTCTCCTTATTGAAGATCCTTAACACCTTCTGCTTCAAAATGAAAATGTTCATCTCCTTGATGATGTTGTTGCACTCCTTCCAAATTAATCCATGCAATGTCTTCTTCGGTTAGGAGTGCATTTGCTTCATTATCTTCCATAATCCACTCTTTTAATATATCAAAATTATCCAAATTTATTGGATCCAATTGGTTTTCTTCTCTATTTAACTTTTTTAATTGCTTGTAAGAAAGAAAGATAAGTAATTAGTAAATAACATTAACAATTGAAGTCGCATGTTACAACGGATGAAAACTAAGTCGTTGAGCTACTTATGTTCTAACCTGTTGCGCTTTTTTGTGTGGATGTGTTCAAAGATACTCCAATTCCTTTCACAACCTGTTATACTGCAAGTTTGACTCGGAACTCTTACTACAAAATCTCTAAGGTTTGTGCAATCACTTTCAAAACTATTCTACAAAACATTTGATAGAAAAGACAAACATCAGAGACTTAATTCATAATAAATATAAGATTTAAGAAACTTAAATACGAAGATAAACAATTTACTTGGGCATATATTAGTGCGATTGCAAATTGCTATAGGCAAACCCATAAAGTGATGAGCATTATCATAGATCTTCATCTCCTGATATATAGTAAATGCTCTATTCTCATCAGGGACTAATATGCCTATACAATCAATGATACCTCAATTTACTTCACCATTCATTTTAAAGCTTACTGAGTACCTGAATACTGGGTTTAGGTAATAAACTGTTGCATGAATAGACTGATGTAATTGTTTGTTCTATCTATTATCTATAATATTCTACATGAACACATAATCTCTCTTTCTTCCATTGAAATTATTTCTAATGACTTATTTTGCCCTATCCACGGCTTTATAAAGATAACCCATTGATGATTTCTTCTTGCTATCGGTTAATCTCAAAGCCTTTACTAAAGGATATGTAATCCTCAATAGTCTGACACATACATTTCAAAATGTACTCCTGAAGACTTGTTTCTTTTATTTTGAGGCAACTCTATAAATTGTTGCCACTCATCTGAGGAGAACATTATCTTCAAGGCTTGCTTTTGTTTCACAATGCTTCGTAGAGATTAGAAATTAGTTGCAAACTGAGTTACAACTTTACGAAGGAACTCTGCACCGTCTCCTCATCATACATGATACAAAAGCATGATTATAGATAAATTTGGTGATATCTTGGCAACACTCAATTGCTGTCTTTATCTCATCCATCTCACCAATATCCTCAAGGATGTGATCTAAACAATAAGTTGCACATGGTGTCCAATAGAAAATCATATAAGTATCTACTAACTCCCTCGAATATCAGCTTATCAAACTTTTGCCTTAGGACCTCTGTAGTATGTCTCTCCTTTAACATGTCTAGATATCTCAAAAACATAAGTCCTTTAAGACAATAGAAAAGAAAGTTTATCAAAGTTCTTTCTTGCCAATCTGTCCTGTCTCCTTCCATGACTCTCTCAAAGTCGAACAATTTTCTTGCACTTTAATGACAATTTTATCTAATAGCTTTTCTCTTAACTTTTCATAAGATGACATCTTATACCCTAGATTAATTGTATCTGCCATTACTTGCAAATAAAAACTGTTTGCTGTATTAAATTGAGTACATGTATCATAAAACCATCTGTCTACTGCAAGGTCTGCCTACTCATGCAGTTGTTCTGAATCTATAGCAACACAAATTTGAGGTTAAACACCATGTATAATGATAGGAAGAAAAATGATTGTATGCAAGAGGAAACTCTTCCTCTTCTACCACTTCCACTTGCAACATCTTCAACAACCCTCTTTTCCCTAGTTGGTGGTCGAGAACTACTACTACCAACCTTGTCATCCTCTTTTTCAAACATCTCTAAATCAAACTTTTGTTGTCTCTTCTCATGTATGCTGTTGTCTCTTCTAATGTATGCTCTCAATCCTCTCTAATAATCCTTTTGCAAACATTATATTAATGCATTATGTTAAACGTTTTACCAATTCCCATTGGTAGGCTATGTTGTTGGCTCATCAACTGTTATGTTTCTCATACAGCTGACCTACTAGGCTACTTATGAAAGGCTCAAAACAAGAAAATGTATGATTCTTATACCTCAAAAGTGCCTCTGAAATCAAAAGAACTTGCAAAAACATGTTCTTCTTCAACCTATTGCCAAAAGTGTAGACTATTCACACTTGAATCACTTGACAAAGGTCCCAAACTAAAAAGAGAAGGTAACTTTCTCTCTCTACACACACTACTAACAATGTTTCAAAGTATTGTGCATATCACACATTATGTATATATATATATATGTATATATATATGTATATTGTAACTATAAGGTTTTTGATACGATACAGGCACATATTGTGATATGTGGGGGCGTGTCGTACTGATATCATCAGATATCAAGATGTTTTCCTATATCATGGGCTCGTATCATATTGCAACTGTATAGCAGTAAATTTTGTTGAATTTTTTCCTTAATGATACATGCCGACATGTATTGATACATATTATAAGGTTGAGCCTTTGCAATATGGGTTGCATATTGATACTTATAACATTGACTAGAAGTGTGGATGTAGTAGTCTTGGCTAAATTTTAAAGGCATGTGAACAAAATGTAAGAACATCTTGATATCAAAGTGGGTTGGAAGGAATGCCAATTTGATTTTTATTCCGTTCCTTAATTATATTATTCAGGCAAAGGAAAAGCTCAATGGTGTTGGCATTATTACGAATGAGGATTTAAAGGAGGATGTTGTACTGATAAAGCTGTATGGAAATTGAATTATGATAGTGGGCTGAAAAGACCCATAGAAGACACTTCATGTCTATTGCAACTGTGCAAATTGAGCCAAGGCAAGGTTCAGTGGGTTGACTAGCTCCCCTTCATTGATGTCTCCTATGATGTATCAGTTAGATGCCCTTGGTGTAGGGAAACAAGCCAAAGCAAGAGCTACATGATTGACTAGACAGATCAAAAAGAAAAAGGAGATCAACTTCAACGATCTATGTTCTTACAATCTAAGGGTATAAGAGGTGAGAAGTAGAGATGGGGAAGAATTGGAAGGGAAAGAAAGGAGAGAAGATATAAAAGAAAGTCAACCTGCAAGTTTAGAATTCAATTTATTATTAGGTGTACAATGGGAGACATTCATAGACCGAATGTTTTGTGAGGAAGTTACTTATTTACAAGCATTGGGTGAAGCTTCTAGAAGTAACTATTCTTATTGTTTTTCTTTGAGGCAATTTCGACCTCTGATTTTTCATGTCTAGAGCCTTCTAACTATTCACAATTATTTCATCGTAATTGAAATGTCAATTGGGCTTTCATTCTCCACTCTCTATTTGCAGACAAATTTGTTGAATCTCTTCACCATCCATTCTGTGTGCTCCTGTCAAATTAATGATTGGTGGACTATTATTACTAGACATGGGCAGTTATTATTTCACATCCTCATGGCAAATTATTCTAATGGCTGCCCCTTGGCCTTCGTTTCTGTTCGCAATGATTAGTCTATCAATTATTATTATTGCTGCCAGTGTTGTCTGACGTGTATCGTATCGCGTATCGCTGGGCTCCACGATACGGGCGTATCATATCGTACTTTAATATTAAAATAATATAAAAATTATTTAAAAAATCAAGAAAATTAGTAAAAATCCAAAAAAAATCTGGAAAAATCTGATAATTGCTTTAAATTCATATAATGCAAAGTTTAGCACAGATTGAACATTCAACATTGAACAATTGCATCCAAAATTACATATTTTGAAGCAAAAAATGAAATACATTTACATTTTACATATTGTAAATTTGTATCAGGATTATTAACTAAATAATCTTCATCTTGTACTTGATAAAGATTTAAAGTTTTTCATCACCTTCTGCTTTAAAATGAAAATCTTCATCTCCTTCATGATGTTATTGCACTTCAAATTAATTCATGCAATGTCTTCTTCGGTTAGGAGTGCATTTTCTTCGTTATCTTCCATAATTCACTCATCTAATATATCAAAATTAACAAACTGCTATCTTTGTACATGTAGTTGTCATATTTGCTAATTTTCATATGTGAGCAAAACAATGAGCTCAATTTCTTTGATTATTGACTCTATGATACCTTAGTGACGTGATATTATTACTTGATGATATTCCTTTTTCTCTTACGACTAGTTTTTTAACTAATGCTTGAGCTTCATTTCTCACTTCACAGACTCAGTTAAGCCTCACACACGTTGATCATGTTCAACTGAATGGAAGTCACGTAAGATGAACCCTAAAATAGTGAAGTTGTGAAATGCCCACTCAATGAACCGAGACAACCAAATGTTTTTAATTGTTTGTGATCTCATGAAATTTGAAACTGCTGGGTATACCTAAAAGTTGGCAACAAAAAGGAAAATGATTTTGTCACAATTTTTATTTGTTTATAAATTATTCTTATTCAATAAATAAAATTATAAACCCAAATTACAAGCATAGGGAAGTGAAGAGAGGCCATAAACCTGCAAAAAAAATTAAAAAAAAATATGAATTTTTTTTTTGGCGTATCACCCATATCGTACGATACGGGCGATGCGGCACGATAACCTGTATCTTACGATACAAGTTACCGTATCGTATCGTGGCTTCCCACGATACGATACGTACGATACGGTGCGATACGGATAACACTGATTGCTGCCTCCAATAATTGTTCTTGTGCTTGGTCGTCCCCTACCTTACTTTACAATAATGGTTATCACTACTTATTTGCATCCTAAGTAAACCAAAATGACATGGTAACCATCCAATATGTGTGATATCATCCAAGTTGACCTTCCTTATTAATCCAACTTTACAATTGTGACCTGGCCTTACATGATAATTATTACAAAACCAAAGCTTAACTAGGAACATACTAGAATTGAAATAGTATATTTAAAAATCTCAAATCTTTTTTGATGTTGGTCTCCTTCTATGTTATCAATTGCGGTTAGTGGGTTAGCGATTGACCCTGATATAGTGGTACACTTTTATTTATGATTAAAAAATATTATATATAATAGATTCTCTAATTTCTAAGAAATATTAAGAAACACATAACCACTTCTTTCATAAATATGATTCAAAGTTTCAAACTAAATAAACAAATTCTAAGAAGACAAACAATAAATTTCATGTGACATGCATATTAAATTGTTAAACTTACATTGAAAAAGTTGATGACTAGAAGTACAGTCACCCACTCGAGAGAGAAGAGAAAAAGGGAGAGAGAGAAAGATGGCCACGAGCATGGTTGCTCACCATAGAGAAATGGGGAGAGAGAGAAGTCGATTACCTACCAAAAGAGAGAGAAAGGGAGAGAGAAGAGAAAGAGAGAGAATACCAATGTTGGAGGAAGGTAGAGGGCGGTGGAAGTGGTGGTGATCGTCGGCGTGCGTGTGGTGGCAGAGGGAGCAGGAGCAAAGGCGAGAGAGAGAGGGGCATGCATGAGAGAGACGCACGGGAGAGACTTATATTAAGTTTGGGTTAGGTCAATCTAATGGATATTGGATCGACCCAACTAAATGGACCACTATAGCGGTGTTCGCACCGCTAATAGCGGTCAGGCGGGTCATATGTTAAACCTTGCACGTTATAGCATTTTTGGTTTGTTAAAACTTTATAGTGCGCTATAGCGGCCGCTATTGCCTCTATAGCGCGCTATTAACTACATAGGTCTTTATAAGCAATTTGTCCCACATATAGAGGCCAACTTTTTTCTAATTGCTCATTCTTATCCTTAGGATTTTTCCTAAATCTTTCTTCCACATGTCGAAAGTATCGTGCTTCGATTGTGTTAAAACCAGTGTTATTCGTATCGCACCGTATCGTAAGAAAATCTGCTATAGGGTCCGGCGTTTATTGAAAGCTCCCAAGGTGCTCTTTGATGGATCTCAAGTTGTTTAAGGCTCCGCTCTATGGCGTTAGTTCAAGGCTCCCAACCTAGGTTATGGTATACTTTTTGAGTTTTTCAAAATTTTTTATTTGTATTTGTTGTTTTTTTGTATTATTTGTGTTTTTTTTAATGACAATATATGAAGTTATGAATGTTAAGTGAAGATTGGAGATTTATAAAGTGTTTTTATTTTCAGGTTTTTAATTATATTGAAGTGTTCAATTAAGATGGCAGGAAGGGGTGTTAGGGACTCCCAATCTCGGTCTCACTTCATAAATACAATAACAATCTTATCCACGCACTTCATAACTTGATATATTATCATTCAAAAAATGGAAAACACAAATAACACAAAAAAACAACAAATACAAAGAAAAAAAATCTGAAAAACTCAAAAAGTACCACAACCTAGGTTGGGAGCCTTGCATAGATGTCGTAGAGCACCTTGGGAGCTTTCAATAGATGTCAGAAACCCACAAAAATGCGGGTTTTTATTCAACCATAAAAGTCCCTTGTTGTATTGTACGATATGGGCGATACGGGTTGTATCGTGTGATATAACCCGATAAGTGGTGTGTATCGTACAATACGGTGCGATATGGATACCACTGCTCTATTCGTTAATAGTCATCAATCTCAAGTTTCAAAATGAGGCCCAAGGGCAATCTGGTTTATTTTGATGTTGAATCTATTGTCTCTTGGTGTGGTGGAGAGTGTTGAATTTTTCATGATTATAAAATCTTTTTTACATTTTTTATGATTTAAAAAACAATAATTTTAAGAATCACCTATATCCTACTGGTTCCCCGGTGCCCCATGCGATATGGTGTCTTATACAATTATTTTGACATCCATCAGTAGGATATCAATACAAATTATATGTTCTTTGTCATCAATAAAGCTGGTGTACCACATGCTAGACATGTGGAACGAATCACAAAACTGTAAACTTCCAACATACTAATAGAAGACTTGGGTTTTTGAGTGATATAGTCGAAACCTCAAGTAATACATAAGCGTCTTACCAAACCAAGCTCCAAATTTGGAAAAGAACTATAGTTTTTTCCTCCACACATTATAAGGTGCATAAAAGTCTGATATGTCAGCTTTTAAAAGTCCTTTAGACAAAGAGGCCTTGCATTCTTTTGCCTCGACACAAGGAAGGTATTGGGAAATGTATTCAAGCTTGTAGAGCTTGTAGTCTTTTATCATTTCCCCGAGAAGTGCATGGTGCACTCCTCTGGTATCTATTATTGAAACTTTTCTTGTAAACAAACATCGCAATAACATTCAAACATGAATATCTGCATTTCAAAATTTTAATACATTAAAATCCAAAAATCAATGAAAAATGATGTCGTAAGACAATGGATGCTATAATAAACTGAATAACGCATAAAAACTGAAACACAAATCACAAATAAAAAATTTAAGTATAAAGGAGAAAATTAGTGAAATAAGAATTGAACATCTACAATGTAAAAATTTAAGTACAATAAAAGATGCAAGGCCACCATAACAATACTATAAATTTAGGTTTTCAATTTACTATTTAGAATTAGAAGTGAAAAGTTTTGATACAAATGACATAATAATATGTTAAAACATCCCCAAATTATAAATTAAAATGTTGAAAAGTAAAAAATTTAAACATGCCTTTCAATTAAAAATAATATAAAACTTTGAAAATTAGTCTCAACCAAGATATAAAAAGGTAAGGGGAAGACGATTTTGAAACTTAATACTCAGTTATTAAGAAAATTTGCTTAGGAAAGAATTCATAATGGATGATAGAAGCACATAATATACGTGATATCTGAAAAATAGTGCACCAATGGATAAAGATTATGAATCATACTGCAACGAAATATCTTAAGTATCTTCAATAAGAAAGCAGCAAGAATTAACAAGTCAAATGCATTAGTCTGATGTTTGGATGTGAATCTGTGCAGCCATATCATTTTCTTCTGCACAACTGGAAATGGCATTATACTGTTTTCCTTTGACTTCTGTGAAGTATGGACCTTTGTTTTGCTTAGAACTGATTGTACCTTCCCCTTGTTTACCCCTTTTAATTTTTAAGTATTGAGAAGAAAGAGGGGACATACTTGAATTCAATGGTTGCAATCTCAAGTTTGCATCAGCGTTTTGCAACATTTATTAGGATATATGATACTGGTTTGGCCATATCTCGTTCATCTGTAACAAGCTATTTTCTTTGTGCCTCGTGAGAAAACCAAAACCAAGAATTTTCTAAGAGTAGGTGGGGCCAGCGAAAGAGATTTCTACTTTAGATTTTGATCTATCTGAGCAAAAAACGCTAGGACACAGTTTAATGGTGGCATCTGGCCACATACTGCAACCGTGTTCTTTCATTCTGGTTTGGGAGATTCTGCATATGCAAGGCCAGAAGAAAATTTATTTCAACATTGTAGAATTTTGTTACAAACTTACAACGGGAGGCTGAAGCCGTGTACCCAGCAGGAGTCAAACTCCTGCCGCAATGATAACTTCCAATGCTGCACTGCTGTTGGGTCATCGCTCTGGGTACTTGTAGAACATAATTTTTAAATGCCTATTATATATGAAAAAAGAACATGCACCACTATTTTTTATACCACTTACAATGTTTACCTGTTAAATTGTGAAACCTGTTTATGAACTATGCATGTAACTTATCACAGAAGTCGGGCTATTTTGTTGTAGCTACTTTTAGCTACTTTAATGGGGCCTTGTTTCTGGTTAGTTTCTAACTGAACTTAATTATGTACTCATTTAGTTGTCTGATTGTTTCTAGAATCCATACTTCGTCAATATTCTTCTTGCTGGTTATGACAAAGAAACTGGCCCATCAATGTATTATATCGACTACATTGCAACTCTCCACAAAGTCCAGAAAGGCGCATTTGGCTATGGCTCCTACTTTTGTTTGTCATTGATGGATAGGCACTATCACAATGGCATGTCTGTGGAGGAAGCAGTTAAGCTCATAGACATGTGTATAATGGAGATACGATCCAGACTTGTTGTTGCACCACCAAATTTCGTCATCAAGATTGTTGATAAAGATGGAGCTAGGGAGTATGCATGGCGTGAGAACATCAAAGATGCTAGCATTCCTGCTGCTTAACATGACGCTACGCCACATGCTTTCGAGGTTTTCCCTTTGCAGTCAAATTTTTTGGTAGGATGTTACACCTGCATTCTTGTTATATACGGTTTAGCAGTGGCCGCAAAGATGTGGGAAACTGAGAACTTAGATTCTCTTTTCTTGGGGCAGAGATTATTGCATATTTTCATTTTCAAAGAATTTCGTGAAATTAATCCTTTTCTTCATGCCTTTTGCTTATTGTGATGATTTATGTAGCAGCAATGTGTTTCTTGACAGGGTACTCTCATTCGGTGATCCTAGCCGAAGGACCCAGCAACCGGTTGGTTATAGATAAGCGGTCTCCTTTGCATATTAAACTTCTTTGCTTTGGTAGGGTACTTGGTTGGTAGTGGACCCTTGTAATTGCTCCCTTCTCTGTTTGGAGGCATACTGTCCTATCTAGACATGTCCGGTTTCGGATTCAGGAACTGTAACTGAACTATTCACTGGATGGTTTTGGATCTGGTTCTAGTTTTGGTTTCATCAAGGTTTTTGTTCTGGTTTTATGGTGGTTTTGGATTTGGTTTTTGATGGTTTCGAATTTGGTTTTGGATCCAGTTTTGAGATAGTTTTGGATATGGGTTTTGGATTGTTTTGGGCCGGTTTCGTGTGATTCATTTCAAATTTGATTTAAGTTTATAATTATATGTATTAGTGTATAAAATGAATTAATTATACACATATATTCATTAAAAGGATATAATTACATTATATAAGTTCTTATAATGTATAATTTATCATTATTATATTAATTAATTAATTAATGTATACATAATAATTGATATATTACATTACAGAATGTATGTTGAATATGTAATAGTAAATTAGTAATGAAGCTATGTAAGTATATATATGTAATGTATTATGTAATTTAATTATACATATTACATTATATATATAATATAATAAGACACTAAATTGAAGTTATAATATTTAAAACATAATACAACATATGTTTAAAAATTCATACAAGATGTATATATTATAAAAATAAATGACAATGAATTTGATCATAATTCACTTATTTATGAATTATGCTTTTTATATTTTCTCTTGGGTAGAGAGGAATTAAAACTCAATTACTTCTCTTACCTTTTGGTAGAAACCTCCTACTTAAAATGATTGACTTGAACTTAATCATCATTGTTGCTCCATGCTTGCATGGGTATCAATGTCAATAGTACTTATACTAGTTATCTTTCAGTAATATAGTTTTTGGTATTTATATTAATCAACAATTTTTTTATTTTCGTATGCTCGATGCTTTTATCTTATGCGATCATCTAGGCAATCCTAAGCTTTTAAGGTTTGAATTGTAAGTTAGAACGATATTCATCTAATATATTACCACTTGTACTAAATATTTTCTCTATAACAATAGTTGAATAAAACAGTGAAAACATCCTTAGTAATTAAAGATAAGATTAAATAAGTTGATACTCTCATCTATCATTTTAAAACATCTAATTTCTCTTCACTCGCATCTTCTTCAGATTTATGAAAATCATAATGAGTAGTATAGTATTATATATCTCAAATTCAATCAAATTTGATAGATTTTAGTTGCTTTTTAAGTTTAGATTTTACAATATGAATGACGGCCACTGTTTTCTTTTTTTTACTTGTAGAACGACATAACTAATTAATATTTAATATTATATCATTGATATTTTTAAACCTATTTAATGAGAAAATATTGTAATAATATTTTAAAATAATTCTAAAATTTCTAATTTTAATCTAAGATCTAATACAATGCAGATGATGATTCCATACCATCATTATCTTATATCGATTTAATATATTTAAATATACACAATTGAAGACGTGAAGTGTTTCAATATTCACATCACTTATGTGGAACATATCCAATTATATCAGGACCACTCTATTGATACTGTAATAAAACCGGTTGATAGAACTAGAATTTTCGGTGTCAACAGAACGGTAGATCACATTGTGGTAGCGATCTTTAACATGGTTTCTATATTCTCCTTAAAATAATTTAGCTTTTAACATGGTTTTCATATTCTAAAATAATTTAGCTTTAAGATGGCTTTTGTATTTGCCTAGAAATGGTTTAGATCAAACAAGTTCTCGGTAAACCTTTTCAAAGGTAAACAAGGGAATAACAGGCCGTCTTCATTTTATATAAATTTCTTTGTTATTGATTTTGCGTTTTCATTTACGACGCATGAGTAATTGCGGCAAAAATTATGCTCTTTGCCACTTAAATAGCAACTGCTGAGACTTCAACGAGTGAGGCAAATCAAAGAAGCGTGTCACTCATCTGATGAGGCAACACATACACTCGCCTGCATGCACGCGTCGTATTAAACAAGCTTAGATATATAAACAATCTTTTCTCTGTTGCCTCCTTTTCCTATATTTAAGACGTATATCTAATACCCTCATAATTAGAGTGATTCTTCTAGCCACCCTTCATCTGCTCCTTCTGACTCTTCCTGCATGTGTAGAGCCGCAACCCGGGGCCTGCAGATACTTCGTCAAGGGAGCGAGAGAGACTTCTTTTGTAGAAGAGAGACGGTGATGATCGTGACGATGAAATGGTTGTTGGGCATTGTTGTTTTGGTAGTATCGTTATGGTGGCTTTGGTGGTATTCATCATCATCGGATAAGAAAGGGAAGGATGGAAAGATGAGTAAGGTGCCAAAGGGTTGTCTTATCATTGGGGAGACTCGATTTTATCACCCATGGCTACTCTTCCGCACCTGAGGCTTTCATGATGAAACGACGTGCCATGTAAGAATAACTTCTCTTTTATCTCGCGTTTGCATGCCTTTTCCACGAAGCGATGACTGGTAAGGATATTTTGGAGAAAAGATAAGTTCTTTTGTGATACAGAAAAAGCTGCACAGCCTTTCATGGAGATCGAGAGAGAGAGAGAGAAGCATGTGGAAAGAATTGGAATGAACAGAGAAGAAGATATGGTGATCTTTGTCAAGTACAAACAGGCATCATGGATGAACGAAGCTGAGAGGAGGAGCCCTTTTGTGCAACAGATTGAATATCGAGCAACACTGATTGATAAAAGGCAGAAGCTACAGTAATCGGACAACCGGGGTTTCTGGGATTTGCCAATCGACATGACAATCAAAAAGACGCGTTGGGTGTTGACTGTGATCCCCAGAGCCCACCTAATGGGAGAAAGCTTAGCTCTCTCTCTCTCTCTCTCTCATCAGGGTTTCAGTTCCAGGTCGAAACCGGACCCGGACCCGACGGTTTCACTCATAACCGAAACCCTCGGTTCGATTGGGAACCGGAACCGGAACCGGAATCGGCTCGAAGGTTCGAACCCGAACTAAACTGTTGGTTTTTACAGAGGTTGCGGTTCCGGGTCAATTTGGAAATAACTGAATCGGGACATGTTCAAGTTCGGTTATGAAACCGTCGGTTCTGGTTTATGAGCCGGACGGGTTCCAAACCGTTTACAAGTGTATGGGGGAGTCCCTTCGACATGCGTCTTTAAACGTTCATCTCTATCTTTTGAATGGACATGGACTATTTCAACTTCGACATAAAAATCGAAAATTTTGAGAATTTCTCAATAAATTCTGAAAATTTTCAATAAAAGTCAAACCCCCAAGTTCCAGGTGAGATTTAGAACTGCTCCAGCTGGCATGCCTCCACAAGGGAGTGTGCAATAAGTATAAACGGGCTTTAGATGTTGACGAGGTAGCTCAGTGATATGGGCGTCTATGCAGTGAAATCACCGAAAGGAAAATGCATCTAAATATTGAGAACATGCTACTTTCTCATCTCATCAGACTCTTGAATGTCTGCCTCTTCAATCTTCTTCCCGTTCTTTTTATTTGAGCTGTTACCAGGCTAAGTTGGGATATAGTGGTACTCTTTCATATATTTCGGTTATCAACCCACCGCTATTCTGGGTGTTGGTGCTAATGATCACCTCTAACTACCAACCTAGCGATTCCTCAAAATAAGGGGTGCCACTCTACATGTCATTTGAGCCTACAGATCTTCTAAGGGGCATGGTACCCGACTGTATAAAGGATGAAACCATACAAATATTTACCAATTTGTGATGCCGGATAACACTAAAACAATGGTGGAGCCTACAATCGGATCCATTTTGCAATCCGAGAGGCATTTAGGCTATTTTATGCATGCGATTATGATGGCCAATTGTTCGTTTGTTAATAATGGTAAGGTTGGTTCTTAGAAAGCTCTCGGAGACATTTTTTATATGGAGCTTCACTGTCTTTCTTACATAAAAAGGGAGTGTTAGGGTGATTTCTTAGCTGTTCCTCGAGAAACTAGCAAGCACCACTCAACCCAAGGCTCAGGGTTGGAAGCATCTTCACGATGTGCCGCACCTAATTTCTAAGAAATGCAAAAGCAGGTGTTAATTCAAACAGGAGTTGCTTTATCTCATTCATTCAATAAAGAGGGGTACCAATATGTCTGCAAAAAAAAAAGGTGCTAGTGAACCAAATGATGCATAAGTTCATAAAAAGGTGTTCCTTTTGAGGGTCTAAAGCGAACTTTTTCATCTAATCAAGTTACTTATTAAGGATTTATTTGCTATTTATATTCCTACATATGGAAACAAGGAATCCATGTAGCCAATCCCACCTAGTATAAGAAAAAGCTTAGTTGTTGTTGTGTTGTGTTTTAATATATGATTTATAATCATAAGAACTATTAGGTGATTTTCAGAATATCAAAAGATATATGGTTTGGTTGCAGTCATTGTGGCATTAAGAGTCACTTGTTTTAGTAATAATTTTAGTAACACATGTAGTGATTGTAACTCACGAGCAATTTATAGTTTTGTTTTGACATTAATAGCCACTTACTTTAGTGATAAATGTACTAATTAGTAGCACCTGCAATGGTTGAAACTCACGAGTATTTTACGTTTATTTTTGGCATTAAGAGTTACTTATGAGTGATAATTATGTTTATTAGTAGTATATGTAGTGGTTGTAAGTAATGAGCATTTTACAACTATGTTTTAGCATTAAAATCTACTTACTTAAGTGATAATTATGCTTATTAATAACACATGTAGTTGTTGTAACTTATATGCATTTAACAACCATGTGGCATTAAGAGTCACTTTCTTGAATTGTAAGTATGTTCATTAGTAGCATGTCATGAGTCACATCTTCAATCATGTCTATATATATTAGTAGTATTGTAAACAAGATTTAAATAATATTTCTCTCATGGTGTGAGTGCTTTCTTAGTTTTTTCAAGAGAGCTTTCCATTTCTATTGTAGTGCTAATTGGATTTACAACATCTCGGTTTGTCCAAGACTTGGTTGCGTGTGTAAGACAAACCAGGGGCCTTTATTGTATCCTCATGGTGTTTGTTAGGGTTTGTTGCATTCGGTTGTTTGATACCGTTGGCGAAAAATAAACCTATAGGTTAGTGTTTATCTCACCTAAAAAAAACACTATTCTAATATTTTTTTAAGGTGTTAAATTCAATTTCTTGAGTGCTGCCTATTCAAGAGCCATGATATATACAAAAGTTCAACACCAATAATTTAAATTTCTTTTTGCTCAAGATGGTTATTTCTCTCCAAGAGATGACATCCGACTTTAATAAGCTAAATAGGTTTGACAATGATAAATAGGTTTAACAATGACAATTTCTTATAGTAGCAAGATGCACTTTTTTCTTAACACTTTAAAGGTCATGTATGTTCTCACTACCCTCAAGGCCGGAGGAGAAGGATAATGACTCTTGAAAAAAGTAGTAAATGGCAAAAGTGGGACAATGATGATTATATTTGTATGGGGCACATCCTTCACTGAATGTCAGACGTTTTATTTGATACCAAAAATAAGAATGCACAAAAGACCTATGGAATAAACTTGAAGTGAGGTATATGATAGAGATGATACAAGTAAGAAATTTCTTGTTACTTGTTTTAATAATTATAAAATGGTAGATGATAGATCCATTATAAAGCAATTGTATAAGCTTGAACAAATTTGAATAATTTCAAGCATTATAAGATGAGCATGAATGAAACCATCATTGTCTCTTCTATTATAAACAAACTTTCTTTTTCTTAGAAGGATTTCAAAAGAACTTACATATAGGAATAAAGATATTTATCTTGAGTAAATGACTAATTATCTTAGGTTTAAGGAAGAATAACGAAAGTGAGATGATTCTAAAGATCAATCTACTAAAATAGAAATCTCATTAGAAATTTCATGTTATAGAGGAAGCTAAGTCTGTAAAGCCTTAAAAAAGAAATCGAGATTTCAAAAAAATTCATGGAAACAATGGTAGGAACACTAAACCTAAGAAAAAGAAAAATCGATGCTACCATTGTGGAAAATCCGATTATTATAAGAGTAAATATTGATATTTGAAAAAGTTGAAGAAAGTGAGGCACATAGATGGTTGAACTCAAGCTTACTTTAGGTAAAGTTCTTACTCTTAAGATATACAAAAAGATTGGTTGGTTTCCTTATTTAATAAGTATGAGTTTAAAAGTGTATTTGAGGGTGATAAGTTCATTTTGTCTAAGGGTGGCATATTTGTTTGGAAAAGTTATCTCTGTGAGTCTATGTTCAAATTGAATCTCAATAATAAGGATGTTTATGCTTATATTGTCGACTTATCTAGTTTGAGGCATTTTCTTTTGGGGCATTTAAACTTTAGAAAATTACATAACATCATTAAATTGGATTTGATTCAAAAAATGAAAAGTCAATATATTCATGTTTTACATTTATGCATACCAAAAACACTACTCTCATTTCCAAAAATTGAAAGAAGCTTCAAAATTTTAGATTTAATTCATTCAAATGTTTGTGATTTACATTGTTAGCAAACGATAGGAGGGAAAATATATTTTACAAATTTTATTGATGATTATATTAGATTTTATTATGTATATTTAATGTATGCAAATGATGAAGTTTTGATAAAGTTTAAGATTTTCAAAACACAAGTAAAACTTCAACATGAAACTTTCATTTAAGTATTTGAGAACTGATAGGGGAGGAGAATGATATAATCCTAGATATTTTATGTTTATAAGAATCATACATCAAACTACATCTCCTAAATAGTGTGATAGAAAGAAAAAATAAAGTTTTAGAAGAAATTGTAAATTCTATGGTGTCATATTTTAATTTATCAAATACTTATTATTTTATTTTAAATCAAATTCCAAATAAAAGAACCGGATTGTCTCATATGAAGTCTAAAATAGAAGAAGTCTTAACCCAAACATTCTCAAAGTTTGGAGTTGTAGGGCTATTGTTAAAGCTTCAGAACCCAAAAAAAGAAGTTGGGTGAAAAAAAATTAGGTATATATCTTATTGGATATGCACAATATAGTAAGGCATATAGATTCATTGCAATTAGATCAAATGACTCATATTATATTAATATGATAATATAGTCAAGAGATGTTATTTTTCAAGAAATAGATTTACCTCAATTCTTAGATCTACAAGACATGTTGATAAGTAAACATTATCTAAAAAATTTTAGAACTAATAATGACAATATAAAGAATTCAACACCTAGATGAAACTGAAGGTGAAGACTTTTGCACTAGATTTACATATATTCCTAGTTAAAGTAACTTATGACTCAATTGCAAGTCATATACCATTTTCTTATAACATAGAAAATGATCATGAGACTTATGAAGAGCCTATGAAATCTCTTAATTCAACATTTTAGAAGAAGCCATCTAAGAAGAGACTAACTCAAAAATGCATAATAAAATTTAGAAATTAGTAGGTCTTTCTCTTGGTTTTAAAGCAGTTGATTGTAAATAAATTTTTAAAAACAAAAAGAAAGTTATACAATAATTGATAAATTTAAAGCTAAGTTTGTTGTTAGAAAGTTTTCTTAAAAAAAAGGATTTGTCATTGTAACATATATGCACTGATAGCTAGAATAACTACAATTAGAATTCTTTTAGCACTTGCAACTATTTATAAACTTGATATTCACCGAATATATACTAAAATAATATTTCAAAATAGTGAATTATCAGACGAACTGTATATGGAACAACCCGAAGGGTTTGTTTTACTTTGATAAGAACATAAAGTCTGCATATTAGTTAAGTCCTCATATGGTTTAAAGCAAGCCTTTATGGAATGTTATAAAAAGTTTGATCAAGTTGTTCATGAAATTGTTTTCAAAATAAATGAATTAGACAAATATGTTTATAGCAAATTTTATAATAGAAAAGGTTGTTTGATTTGTGTATATATTGATGACATGCTCATTTATGGTATTTATTTAGAAGAAGTTAAAAATGTTAAAAAGTTTTTGTCTACCAATTTTGACATGAAAGACATGAGAGAAGCAAGTGTTAATCTAGGAATTAGGATAAGAATAAAAAATTAATATAAGGCTTACATAATCTTATTATATTAAAAAAATCTATTTTTTTATTATTATTTTGATTGTTATTTCTTCTTCTTTTGATATAAACATTAAATTAGTATCAAACAAAGAATGTCCTATAGTACGCTATAATCATTTGATGCTTGATGGATGTTATGATATGCTTCACCTAACATTGAATATGTAGTGGATAGATTGAGCCAAACAATCAAGTGAGGACCACCAACATGTTATTAATCAAGTATTAAAATAATGATTAGCTTAGTCTATAGTGAAAGTCCTTCAATTTTAGAATGACATTCAAATACTAGTTGAGTTAACTATTTGAAAGATCAAACCTTTATAAGTGGTTAGATCTTTAATATTAATGAGGATGCCATTTGACATGTATAGCTAATTCCACCATGGATGTTGAGTTCATAGATTTAGCTTCAATAAATAAAAAAGTAAAATGGCTTAGAAATCGGTTTAATGAGATTATGATAAGACCAAAGCCTATGACATCCATATCAATGAGTTGTAATAGCCAAAGTACACTATCAAAAGCTTATTATCAAACATATAATGGAAAATTTAAGAATATTGGTTTGAGATATAACTATGTTACATATCTTATAAAGAGTGAAGTATTTTTATTATTTATATAAGATCAAAATTAAATTTTACAAATCCTTTGATGAAAAGTCTGATAAAGGATCTGATCAGTCTAACTCGATTTATAAGATTACCAATAGTGGAACCTTGACTCACACTTTGAGTAATAATTCAATACAAGAATGAAGAAAGTTGATATTTGAAAGAGGATCACAACTTCCTTAAGAGTAACAACCCACTCGAGAGACCTCACACCCTCGACCATGTGTACATCCATGTTTATGCCTTCATCTAAGAGATGCATTTCTGTCCTCATGCTCTAAAGTTGACAAATTCTTCTTTATAGAACTGTAAAACGGTATTCCTTTAAGATAATGAATGAATAACTCTTGTAGGGTGATATACTCAAGACTCAACTGCTCATCAAATATCCTAACAAATTTGTCTTGATGTAGATGCTATCTTAACTTCCTCCAAATGATCTTCATCATAGATGTTCTTGCATTCTCTCTCGTATGATCAATAATATATAACATGTCCTCCTCCATATCTAGATTCTTTCAAAATAGATCAACTGCTAACAATTGTATTGATTCATTATATTTTAGGAAAAGCCTAATCTCGTGAGCACACGACAACCTATGTGAATGTCAAAATGTAAAATGACATGTGGTTGGGTCTAAACCTACTATCTCTATAAGATTGTACTATTTATAATCAAGTCAAGAGTGTGTCATGATACTCTTCTCTTTAGGTTTGATCTTTTGTCATATCAATGTCTGGTGATGGTTCCTGATTCTTCAAATGACTTCTTCAATTCTATAATCTACAACTCTATCAACAAATATATTTATCTCCAAATTGTATCAAATCTCTCAATTGACCTATCAAAGAACCCTTTCAAGCTTGCATATTCACTTTCCACCTTTGCAACCATTAATAAACAATTATTACAAGATTAAAAAATAATAGATGATATATATGCATTAATAACAAATTTTTCATACCTATTAGTTGTATGAGTACTATAATGAATTACCTTATTTATCAATGCTGAGATAATTCTCTCCTTATATGGGTCCAACCACTACTCTTTAACGTAAAAAAGTTGTTTAAACTTTTTTTTCTTCAATTTCATTACCCCCATTGCTTCCTTAAAATTGATCTCATCTAATGAGTGGACGACCTTCCTCTAACTTATACCAAATGCGCTCGTCGTCTCCTTACTTATCAATTTTAAAATAAATGCTTCAATGCTTTTCGCTATGCCATCTACGTAAAATCGAGTTGCACTCCGAAATATAATTTGAATGATATTCACCAATGTCAGATCACTTTCACTGTAGATTACGTGTGAAAAGTTGTTTATTGTGTATAACTCTTCCACACACCTCAATACCCTTATGTAATTCTTTTCATTTTTTTATACTCATAAAAGCAAAGGCTCCAAAAAATCTTTGGAAGTTTATGTGAACCAAACAATCTTAAAGAAATGCATCTTATTGCCACAAAATACAAAAAATATATAACCATTATATACTCTAAACGAACCAACATTTAAGAAAAAGTCAAATAAAACTCTTACATGTTTGTCTTATATGTGTTATCAATATCTATAAAAATGCATGTAATAGTTGCATGTAACGAGGGTGTGCAAATACAATGCTACTAATAATATTTCTATTAAAGTTTTTACAATGACATGTATGATATTAGTAAGAGTCTAGATTATATATTAGTTGTAGAATACTTTAAGAATCCGTATCTTTCTTTTTATTTTTTATCGTTACATTATAAATTTGTCTTGCCATACTAACATTTATCTTATCAATCTATTTTTAATACTCAAAATATACTTCACATTACAATAACTTTTTGTAAGGTCATTTTTTATACTATACTAAGATTCGCTTAATCTTCCAACAAAAGCATGCTCCTAAAGATACAAGCCTAAAGGGTGGTTATGTATCATGTTCACTATATTCAACTCTCAATAACCATCGACTGCATTATCTCCTACCAACAAAAATAGATAACCCACCTTTTTAGTATCCATCCACCTACTAGTGTAGGAGAAGAGAACTCCTTTCCGTCTCCTCTTTGATGAGCATATGCCCAACAACCTGTTGAGCAATTGTAGAGAATGCCCATTGGCTGTGGGTTTACTAGTTAAAGTGAGGTTTTACAAATGGTCTTTAAGCCATTTGAATGCCTCCCAACATAGCTATGACGACTTGAATTTATGTAACTTGTAGAGTACCTTAGGAAAAAAGAAGCTATGCTTAGGGTGCATTAAGAGGTATAAACTAGACATAACTAGCCTCCCTCTAAGGCACTACACTTTCTTTATATTTTGGGAACTGTGCATCTTCTCGATTGGGGTTTGCTTAAACTCCTAGCCGATTTACCATGATACCTAGGAACCTTCCTAGTCTTACACCAGAAGCACACTTGCAAGATTGAGCTTCATGCGATACTTGCACAATTTGTCGAAGGTCTAGGATATATCAGTTATTTGATCATTCGTCAACCTACTCTTACGATCATATCATCAACATATGCCTCCATGTTGCACCAAAGTTGTTCCTAAATCATATGGTTGACAAGTAGGTAATCTTGAGCTTGAATGGCATGACACATAGTAATAAAGACCTTTCTTCATAATGAAATACACGTATTCTTCAGGTTCATGGAGATATGATAGTATCTGAGAAAGCATCAATGAACAATAGAAGTTACTAACCCAGTATTGAGTTAACCAACTGAGAAATCATAGATAGAGGCAAATGTCTTTTGAACAAGCTTTATTCAAGTTAGTAAATTCCGCACATATTTGTAGCTTCTTATTAGCCTTCATGGCCATCTCCAAGTCAGCGGTCCGAATGAACTTCTTGTACTAAGCCCTCTTCTATCTCCAGGATATGCCCAAGCCGACAACTCCATTTATTGTGCTTGCAGATAATCACGATTGCTATTGAGTTGATGTGTGATGATGCTAGGTATCACATGCACTCCATGTGAAGACACTATTGTTTTGCTATAGAAAATCATTTAGCCATATATACTCCATAGGCATGGCTGCCATTTCTAAGAATATGTAGTATTCTGATCCCATTTGGACTGAGATAAGGGTCTAGTACAAAGTAATGCCATCTCTCAAGTCACTTTGTACGTCCATATCTATCATCAAGAAAAGGATGGTTCCAATATCTTACATGATAACATCTAGAATTGGTAGTGAGGTAACACTCTCTAGTGTTTTATTAATATCATCTAATATGCCACTTTTCCTATGAACAAGAAATTTCATTACAAAGTGAGGGATCAAAATGGTTACTTCAATAACTATCATGAGTCACCATTTGAGAACATTATATGCTAAGAGAGCACTAGCCACTAGAAAGTATACCATAACCACTTTGCAGAGTGGTTAACTTCCAATTGAGACAAATAAGGAGATAACCATTTCTGCCTTTGTCACGTGACTGATAAAGGCCACCAAAGGGCCTAGCATGGTTTGGGCAACCCACGGTCAATGTAGAATTGTGCGAAAGCCCAAAAATACTAAGATGCCAACAGAGATATGAGGTTCCACCAGAATCTTATTGACTTTAGGGCCATGGTAGTACTGATGACTAATGTCTCATCTTTAGAGGCCAAAATGATTTCATACTCTGTATCTTTGAAGGTTATGAATGTTGGCCTTCTTATACTTTGAGGAGTGATGTATGATCTTGCCTCTTTAACATGTCTACTGTTGGTGAAACAGTTAGTTCCTTCGCAATTATGCCTCTTGGTTATGGTTATGGTATGAATCTCCCCAATAATGGGAAAGTCACGGGCCTATATATAACTCACAATTCTTCAAGATGAACTACTATTAGTATCCCCATGTTATGAAATCAAGATGAACTACTATTAGTATCCCCATGTTATGAAATACTCAATTTAGTCCATGAGGTGATGATAGTCTTTCATGTTGTGGCTATGGTCCATGTGTAATGTGTAGTCTAATGACTTGGCCAACGAATCATCAACATGGTTGAGATTATCAAGAGGCTTTTGGTCTTTGGTATGGATGTAGAAGTGTAAACACCCAAAAATTTTTTCAAAACAAAAAATTTGATCTTTTAGAAATTTTGCCTTTTTCAAACAAAAATTACAGTTTTGGGTCTTTTAAAGGTTTTTCAAATAAAGACTCCTTAAACCCTAAAATTCAAAATTGCTGCTTACGGATGGTTGTCACTATAAGAGATAGTGATTGATCGAGATCAAATGTGGGGCCTTTATCCCATGATGGCTTCCGGGCCCCATTTCCATGAAAAACCTCTTAGTAGTCTCTTCAAGGTTAGTTCTATAATTAATTTAATTGAGCACGAAAACCTGTTGATTCATTTTATATATAATTATAGAAGATTTACTTCTCTCATTTTCAAAAATAAGACACTGCCCTTGCTTACATGCTGCTTATGTAAATAAAAGCATAGGTTTCTCTCTTTGTGTAGTGGCGCAAAAGAGGGGGTATATTTGATAAGAATCAAAGAGGGGTTTGATTAGTGGCCGGAAAACATCCAGCAGAGGAAGGCGGAAATGGAAAGAAAAAGAGCATAGTGGTGCATTTGAAGCGTTGATTAGATTTGAAAATGGTGCATTTGAAGCGTTGATTAGATTTAAAAATTGTGTGATCTAGGGTTGTGTTTATGGGAGTGAGTTGTCAAAGGTTAAAAAAAGCTTAATGATGAGAAGTAAGAAAGTTAGAGAGGTCATTGATTTTAAGCAGTAGTAATTAAAGGGAGTAGCTTTCCAGTAGCAAAAGTATCTTTGTTTGAATCATTGTATCATTCCCATCCAAATGCCCACAGGTGTCATGCATATGTAGCCGCCGGGTCAATTTTTGCTTCTCAATTCTCTATCACCGCTATAGCTAGCAAAGGTGGAGCCAATATGTTTGATACTTGATTCAGCCATTAGAAATCATATTCTAGTTTTATTATAAATACACTTTTTTTTTTGAACTGTTTATTACAAATACACTTGCTAGGGCTTTGTGATTAAAATAATATATAAACTGTTCTAACATATGATTTAGTAAACCTTACCAAGAGACATAAAGTTTTAACAGTTCGTGAAAGAAACACAACGAGACAATCACCTATATTTTTATGGAGTATTAAAAAACTAGAAAGTATATAAATTGGTTCGTGAAAGAAACCTATATTATGGAGTATTAAAAAACTAAAGTATATAGTTTTACTAAGACAGGGAGCACAGAAACAAATTAGCTATTTAAATAGATGGTATATAATAAGAAGTTTATTTCTCATTAATATCTTTAATTAGAGATTGCATACAAAACTTCAATTGATTCCTTGTTTGCCCAATAAAGTTTCCTATGAATTCATTCTCGTCCATTTTCTCATGACTGACATGATTGACGCATTATAATTAAACGCTAGAGTGATTGGTTAACTTGACATGTTGTATAGTCGTTATAAATTAATTAGCATATACTGATTCGTTTATAACTTGAATGATAAAGAATCTTGATGCCACACTGATAAAAAGAAATAATAATAAAAGAAAAGTATACCAATCTAGAAGATTTAAAGAATGTCTTTTGTGTTAAAAAAAAAAAAAAGAATGTCTATTGTTAGCAGGAGAGACCCTAGTCCCTTTCTTCTTTTATTGTCTGATATATATATTTCTTTTTGTGAAGTGCATGAATAAGGCGAGTTTTGTGTTAAAAAAAAAAAGAATTTTGTTTTATTGTCGTGAGAGTCGTTATGTCCTTCTTTGGTGATAGACTCACCGTCTTCTCTTCTTTTTGTTTTAGTATGTTTTTTCAATAAGTTGCTCATATATATTAGATCTTGAACATGTTTATTTATATCTATTTATTTCAATGACAAATATTGCAATTTTGGTTTTATTTTTATTGTTCCTTTTTTATTGATGTTTTGATTTCTCCTTGTAGTTATTATTATCTTAATTGAATTTTAGGTGAGAAAAATTTTCATATTTACTTTGAGACAAGCGTAATATACTATTCAAGTTGTAACACTTTTTTTGTTAATTTTCAATGTGAAATATACTTAGACATTAATAGTCTTTAGACAAAAAATAAAATTACAGATCGTTAATTAGTTTAGAATGTATATTGTATTTGTTTCTTATTTTCTTTGAATTTTTCTGATTTGAAAGTACTGCTAAGCTTTGTTCTTAATGATTTCTTTTCTTTTCTTGTTAAAGAAAAAAATGTCTATCGTACTGGTTAAGCTTTCTTAATGATTTCTTTTCTTTTTCTTGTTAAAGAAAAAAATGTCTATCGTTACACATGGTCTATGTAGAAGAGTTTTATTTATAAAATGAAATAATAAATAATGAAATGACTTATCTGTATTTAATTTAAAAAGTAAAAGTTTAATTTTGATATACTCATCGAGATAATTTTTTTATACTATATATCAATCATATATTATCATATATGTGACTTTTGAAGTAATTATTGTGAAAGTCGATCAATTTTTTTTAATACGTGGCAATGCATGATTAAAATGATAATATAAAAATATATTTATAATAACAATACATTCAAATTAAATCCAGAATTTAATTACACAAAAAAAAAAATTAAAAACTAATTAGAAAACGATAAAAAGAAGGTGTTAAAAACTATTTTAAAATTCCGATATCAAAGTATATTTGCTTAAGATAGCACATTATAAAAGTTTAATATTCATATTAGTAAGTAACATGAGAAGGTCATGTTATGAGAGAGAAAGTTACAAAAGTAAAATTAATGAACCCTACACAAATAATAGTGGGTCCTATTTGTCTTTTTTTTTTTTTTTTCAGAGAAAGTAATATGACCTTATCATGTTATTTACTAACATGAGAGAATCTAAATCCAATATTGATTATGTGTGATATTTTGGTTGTTTTCAATTTGCTTTTATAATAAATAAATAAAAAATGATATATTTTAAATGTTGTAAAAATTGTTTATAGTGTCATTCAACTTTGCATTGTTATGTCATAAAAAATATTTGACTTTTATAATAATTATCTCAAAAATCACATATGTGATGATGTATTATTAATTTATGATGTAAAAATTTTTATACTAATAGTACATCAAAATTAAACTCAATAAAAAAATTATCAACATTTTATTTTCTTTTTTTCTTTTATGCAAAAAATTGGCAACAATTCTCTTTAGCGGTGTTAACCTCGTAAGAAAGATTTCATTCTAACGTTAATTCAAGCCTCAAAATATTGGTGGGCATAGTTTAGTGCCTTCCTTAGAAGAACCTTTGAAAAAAAATAGAAGAATCGTACTAAACAATAGCAAGTTTTATCGTATTTTATTTTCTGTTTTCAACTTATGAAAGAACTAGCGAGAAGCTTGGTGATAATGCCACTAACATACAATATATATTTTGAGCAGGCTATATGCTAGAACATATTAGGTAATTATGTAAGACAGAATATACTATAATAATTATAATTAAATATCTATTTAAAAATACTGCTTGTGTAAAAAACAAGAAATCTTTATATGAGACAAAATTTCATAATACAAAGAAATAGAAATAGAAATAGAAGAAATATTTGTCTTAAAACGATGCCAAAAATCATAATTTAGGATGATAGAGAGGTGCAGTGCCATTCTTTGATTTTTGTTCTCTTTTTTAGTGTAGTCAAGCCTTTCTTTTAATTTTTCCAAATCATTCTATGGTTAAAGGAAGTTTGTGAACAAAATTGAAAAAATTAAGAAAAACTTGGTAGGATTTTAGAGTGTGTAATATTTGCGAAGTTTTTAGAAAAGTAGGAAAATTGTAAATTAAAATTAATGAAAAATAAGGGAAATGAAAAATAAAAATATTTTAATTTGCTAGGGCCAAATTGTCTTAAATTATTACTTAGTTTATGTCCTTTTTTTATGGTCAACAAATTCTTCAGTTTTTTATATAAAAAACTCATTTATTAGTTTTTTTAAATCCATTTATTAAGGTTGAAACTAACAATAATTTGAGCAAAAGCTCAAGCAGAGAGCCCGACCCACTCGTTATAATATGAAGGGCCCAATTTGAACTTTCATGACTGGGCCTTGCCCATGTTTTTATGGTGTTTGGTACTGAGAACCTTTTGACCAAAAAAAAGAACTTTCATGACCTACAAGATGAGATGAGAGGCTCGACCGCTCGAGGGCATGAAAGAAAGCGAACAAAACGAGGATAATCTACCTAGGCAGCACGAATATATATAAGATATATCGGTATATACATAGAATAAATTCTAAAAATTATAAAATATGATGAGTTAAGATATAACATATAAAATTAATATAATATTAACATAAAAATATAAATCTTAAAATAGACTTAAAATAAAGACTTAATGTTTTATAAGTCAAATTAATCATTGTAGGCATAATAAAATATTATCATTTAAATTAATACAAATTTTTTTTTAAAAAAACTAAAAGATATAAATTAGAAGTATTTAAAAATATTTGAAAAATGTTAAATACCAACAACTAATCTAAAATATCAGTACTCCATAAGAATCTACCAATTTCTTCGTCAACTACTATTTGAATCCTCCATGGCGTGGAGTTGGAGAAATTCTTATGAAATTTCTGAACACTATATCTAGTCTGCTAAAATTATAATAAAATTTAATCTAGTCTACCAAAATTATAATAAAATGTAAATTTAAAATATTAAATTAAATCATAATCATTAAATATAATAATTTGAGAGTGTATAAAAATTTCTCCTCGAGATGGCTATGTTAACACCAACCACAATCTTACAATAAGATTCAATAAGCACTTGCAGTTTCATATATAATCATGCCACTTATTGCTCTCAGAATGTGTTTGGCCTTTGCCTCGCAACTACCTATTGCCTCCAACATTCATACAGGTACGAGACACGACAAAATTTAAAATTTAATGACACAAAATGGTCAAGATATAACATAAAATAAAAAAAATATTAATATAAAACTATAAATTCTAAATTAAAATAAAAATATTAGTGTTATAAAAGTTTGTATTAATTATTGTAAACACAATAAAATGGAAAGCTTAACGAGAAGGATCACTAATAAAATAAATTTAACAAGAAGAACTAATTAACCATTTAAAAACATTTCGAATGGCTATTACTATTACGAGAATGATAATTGGTTTTTTTTTTAATTTTGTATTATTGGCAGTTATTTTCATTAATTTTTTTAAATAAAATATTATTTAAAAAAATTTAAAAATGGATCCCTTTGAATTTCTTGAAAGGACCAAAATGAATTATGTGACCTTGAATTAGGGAATTGATGCTTTTGTAAAAAGTAGATTTTTCAAAATCATTTGATAACATTTCAAAAATCTTTGGCTTACAAAATGAGGCCTAGTTCAAAATAGCAAAATATTTTCAAATGATAGGTGCTATTAGGAAATAGGATGTTCTTGGCTCAATCTAGTATCTAAAGGGATGAGTTGTATTAACCCACTTTATTTCTCCCCAAAAAGGAAAATTATCAAAATCAAAAGAAAAGAAAGAAAAACAAGACCTCCAAAAAAGAAAAAAAAAGGGAAAACAAAAACCTCCAATATAGAGGTTTCCTTTGAAAGAAAAGAAACAGAAAAGTCAAAGATCAAAAGAGTAATTTTACACCAAAAATTTCTTGGCCTTATACCACGAAACGCTTTAGAAGGGACCATGAGAAATTCTTTCTCAAAATCCCCACAACTTATCCCAATGGAGAAAAATTTTCCATTAATATCCTAGAGTAGGAATATGACCTACTTATTTAGATTTCATTTTGTTTAAGAATTTGACCTTGTTGTGTAAGAAATTGAACTTTGAGATGTTATTCAAAATTTTCTACAATACTTCTACTAAGTAGTGGGTATTAAAACCCGAGTGAGGGGAAATGTAAGAAATTGAAAGTCCTTTTTTATAGAAACCAAAAGGAATTCCCTTTTCAAATTTTTTTTTGAAAACCCGAAACATCAAAAGAAACAATAAGGAAACGATCTTCTTGTAGCAGGCGGCCTTCATAGGCTTCTTCTAAAGCTCACAAATCATGCGTATGGGGTCTTTAAACACACACTTCACCCACCTCATATTTCATGCACGTATGCATCCATAAAAGGGTCGTCCATGCATGATAATTCTAGGACTAGGCGTTCCCTTGTGAAGTCTCCTTTGGCTAAAATCCCCTCATTCGCAAAAATAAATCCAAGGAAATAGATGTTATCGAATGAAGGAAAAATTCATACTCTCAAGATAAATCTAGAAAAAAAAATCAAATGAGTGTTTCCTTCTTCTCTATTATCCAAATAAATTTGGATTAATTCTAAAGAGGGGCATCTATAAACACCTAAAAAAAATTCAAAACAAAAAATTTGATCTTTTAGAATTTTTGTCTTTTTCAAACAAAAATTACAGTTTTGAGTCTTTTAAAGGTTTTTCAAATAAAAACACCTTAAATGAACTCATTTCTGCACCAAAATTTTGTAGCAACCTCAAAATAAGGGTACATTGCATCCCTCTCAAAAAAATCTAATTTTGACAAAATCTCAAAAACGTGATTACTTTGCCTTCACGGCCAAATTGACAAGATTTTGCTATTTCAAAAGATTGCCTTCAAAGAAATAATGGTTTCAAATAATTTCAAACTCTAAAATGTTTGTAAATTGATAAATTTACAAAATTCCAAAAACTCCTGAAATTTAAAAACAAAACAAACCTTAAAAACTCGTCTGGTCGAGAATAGTCTCATTCCGAGACCCTATACCCGATGGTTAAAGTGGTTCAATACCCTACACACATCAAAAAGGTTAAAATGGTTCGATACACGTCCCTTCTTCTCTTATCTTTTAATTATTATTTTCTTCTCTTTCATTAAAATTAATAAGGTTGTAATTAAGGAGCTTCTGTCTCCATATTTATGTAATAATTAAGGATTATATGCTGCCCCGTTCTCTTTACATTCGTGTATTATGTGTTATGTATTTGATTTTTAATCTTTTCTATTCCAATATATACTATAAGATCCTATACCCCTTAATCCCCTCTATACTTAGGATATAATTATAATTTCATTCATTTTAAATTGTTGTAGATGCTCTTTAGTTCGGACGATAATGAATGTACATATCTTGTAAAAACTGAAAATTTGTTTTCTGCACTTTTCACACGTATGATAAACGATTTTTATTTCTTTATCCCCTACTCCGAATGTGCTAAAATTTTGTAAGCCTAATCTACACACACATACACTGTTCATAAAAATTTCAAGAATTTTATAATCGTGCACCACCTTAAATAAAATCAAAGAAGATCGAATGAAATCAGAATAACATCCATTAAACCAGAAGTTCTTGCAATAGAGGTTGGGTCATAATCTCATATCTTTGTATATAGTGAACCGTTTTAATTGAAAATGGTCTCATTGGAAAGCTGAAATCCATATTCCAACAAGACCAATTTCATAGACTAGTTTCAATTAAATCAAGAACTATTTTTATTCTGATTTTAAGTTCTGTGAATGTGCATAATGAAATCAAACATTGACCCTTACTCAGACGTTCGAGACAGATATATGACAGAAATACAAAGGTCTAAAAAAATGTTTGTATCATGGTGCATAGACCTCCGATCTTTATGAACTTAATTTTGTTGGAAAATTATGAATATCAACTTTCTAGTGAGAGTAGTTTCAATGAATTTGGTTTACTACAGATAAAGTTACGGGATGATAACCCAACCTCTATTGTAGAAAATATAGGTTTTATAGATTCTGTTATGATTTTGAACGATTTGTTCCAATTTTATTTACATAGTTGCACGACCCTAAAATTCTTGAAAAATTTATTAGAAGTGGGCTTGTGTATGTATATTATTTGTGCAAAGCTTTAGAGCATTCAGAGTAGAGAACAATGAATTAAAAATAAAACATCAGGGATACAAGATGCAGAAAATAGATTTTCGAGTTTACAACATACATGAATGCATTTCATCTGAAATTGAAAGATAATCCACAACAATTCCAATGTAAATTACTAAAAGAAATGAAGGAAAATATAGTTATAGCTTAAGCATAGAGGAGATTAGGAGATATAAGAGCTTATGACGTATAGAAGGGTAGGAGAAATTGAAAATCAAACACATAGTAGGCATCTAATTAAACGAAATTGGACAGCGTAACATCTACCTATTACATCAATGAATGGAGTCAATTGCTTCTTAATTACAACCCTTTCTTAATTGAATGAAAGTAAGGAAGAGATAAAATCAAAGAAGAGGAAAGGAATTTACCTTCATCGTGGCTGCTCCTTGGCAATGGATGAAGACGATCTTAGAAAGGGACAACACTTTCTCCCTTCTTTCTCTCTCTTTTTCTCTATTTCTCTCTCTTTTTCTCTCCCCCTCTCTTTCTCTTTTTCTCCCTCACTTGGCTATAGGATTCCCTCTCTCTCTTCACTCCTTTCAACGCCTTGAACCCAACCCCAAGGCCCCCTTTTATAGATTTCAAGGGGGCCTCTAGGGTCTTCCATGATTTGGGCCTTTGAGGCCATCCCAATCCAATCCGATCCAAATGACTGGCCCATTCATGCACATGGGGTGCATGTGGGCTGAGAGGGTGATACTCTCTTAGCACATGTGGGTTGTGTGGGCTTGGTGCAGTCCACATGGATCGCCTTCTTCATTGGACTTGGCTAGGTGAGCTTGACTCACCCTAGCCCGCTCCTTGCTCGACCATAGTGGCTTGCCTCGAGGTGAGTCTTGACTTGGGTGTGGTCTAGGCGCAGCCCATAGTGGTCTTACCAAGTGCAACCCACTTTTTTGTGAAGCTTGTGGTCGTCCCTTACCTACTTTGGTGCATGAAGTCTGCAACTTAACCTCCTAGCTGTGTCCTTGACTTCTTGACTGAGTGTAACACGTGCCTTGACCATCTAGCTTTGGGCTCTTTGATACCAACCTTGACTCGACCTTGGTTATGTCTTTGGCATGTCTTTCTTGGTACAAATGCAGCTTCTTGGCTAGAATTTTAGACTTGAATTAACTAGGGCTTGAGTCAGCTTCTTCTAGCACGTCTTAGGCTTGACTTGGATTTGAACTCGAGATGACCCTGCTTCGAGGCTTGATTGGATGTTTCATTCGATGTTGCCTTGGCATTATTGAAAAACTCATTTTTTGTAACATTCTAATTTCTAAAATATTTTTGGTTTTCAAAAATTCATAGACCATGTTATAATCATGGATTTAAAACAAGCCTAAATGTTTTTTGAACAACATGTTTAGATTTTTTTGAAAACATTTTTAGGGTGTTTACACTGACTCTTGAGCATCGGTTCAAGAAGGCCTACGTCGAAATAATTTACTTATCCATAATCACTACAGAAGTCAAAAATCATCTTTGCTAGTTTGAGCAAACTAGTTAGCATGCTCCCGCATTTGTAGTATGTGAATTTAATTTCAAGTCTCTACATAGACTTCAGAATAAAAATTCACATCTACAAGGAGTCTATAAAAAAGAAGAAGGTTTCTTCTTCTTCTCTAATAGACTCTCCTATTAGTCTTCTTGGTAGCTCGAGTAAGTGGTTTGCTTTATGAGTGGTCTTTCTTTGTTCAAGGAGTCACCAAATTTCTAGTGAAAAATATCTTATGCTTTAATAACCACCGAGATCCATTCAGCCATCTCCTTTAAGGTGGAGACACATTCTTTCTAGATGTTATCATGTTTTGGAATTTGGAGCATTAATTCATTAAGATATTCTCTTACTTCTTAAGAGACTTATCTCTACTTTGGTGGATTTGGATTAGATTGTAGATCACCTCTTATTTCTTACTGCTCATGAACATAGTGAAAAAAGGGCTTCTTTATATCCTATCAAGAACTTACACTATGAGATGGATAGATAGTCAATGCATACATCTCTTAGATGCATCTCTATGTGATATGTACTCTCTTCTAAGCCTTCCCAGGTAGGGTGAGTTGAGGACTCTTATGACGTGTCTTGGGATTGTTCTCGATGCCACAAGGTCCTTTGGGCCCAATCAAGTAGGATGGGTGTGGGGATGGCAAGGCATGAATGCACAAAGACTCGATGCATGGTCCCATCTCCTCTCTAGATGAGGAGACCTTAAGGAATGATTTTGTCATCTCCTGGGGTTGTAGCCATCCTCATCGCATTGCAGGGAAGAACCACAAGGGGTAGTTCTTGTTGCTTTGAGGTGGGAGAATGGTGATTTGTTCCTTCCTATGGGAGGTAGTGGAAAATTGTATTGAATCTTGAGATAGATATTCATGAATGGATTGTATCTTATTTATCATCCACCTCCTCATCATTTGATGGTCTAGAGAAAGGGTTGTGAGTCTCTCAATGTCGACCTATTAGTTTGGCTTGCCTCCATCCATGGAGTGATGGCTTGTCCAATGAGTCCCTCGATATGGATCAGTCTCCATTCCATTCACTCATTAAAACAATGACATTGGTCTAGTTGAGATGGTGTTGACAATGCTCATTTGACTAATGTGGCCTTTTGATCTTCTACCTCCTTCGAATGTGATTGTGAAAATGTGGGCTATGGCACAAAAAAGTGATGGTGAAAAAATTGTCACCCTCATATCTGATCATGTTGATGACACGAGGTGTCTTCAACATATGCTTCAAGACCATAGAGATCGAAAGGATACCTATCTAACAAGAGATCAATGAGAAGTCTCGAGTGGATCATAAAACCTCCTTTAATTATCAAGTTAGTAGAGCATCCAAGGTAGGGGAAGATCTAAACAATCTCCTTTTAGTTGGGGGATGGGTTGAGCATATATGTCGGAACTTTCAAGACTAAAGGGAAAGAAAAAAATCTTCTACTTAGAGATTTACTAATAATGTCGGATATGTATCATGGAGATGAATTTTCCTTAGTTATTTATATTGGATGCCTTGAAAGTTCTTTGCTCCTATCTAGAAATGGTGGCTTGCTTTGGTAGGTTATTGTTAGACCATACAAATATCTTATCTCATCATCATGATTATGAAAGACCTTTTCAACAATTTGTGCAAATCATGCAAGAATTGAATCTTTACCCTTCTATTTCCTTGAGTTATTTGCCATATATGGGATCTGGAATCATTCGAGAAAGGAAAAATATCTTTCTAATCACATGAAGAATCATGAATGTCTCACCCAAAAATGCTTCTGATGATTTAGTATGGGAGAGAATACACCTAATTATTTAATTAATGTGTGAGATCATTCTTTCTCCAAGCTGATTATGCTTAGGGTCTTTGGAATTGTCTTCTCAATCCTAATCCCCTTATCCTGGCAATACTCCTCAAATGGACCTCTATATTACCACCATTGTCTAAATGGATGAATTTAAGTAACTCTTTCAATACATGCATGAAACGGTTTGAAGAGATGAAGTACTTGCTCTTTTTAAAAAAAAACTACACTTTAGGAGATGAATTAATTATACACATATATTCATTAAAAGGATATAATTACATTATATAAGTTGTTATAAGGTATAATTTATCAGTATTATATTAATTAATTAATTTATGTATACATGATAATTGATATATTACATTACAGATTGTATGTTGAATATGTAATAGTAAATTAGTAATGAAGCTATGTAAGTATATATATGTAATGTATTATGTAATTTAATTATACATATTACATTATATATATAATATAATAAGGCACTAAATTGAAGTTATAATATTTAAAACATAATACAACATAGGTATAAAAATTCATACAAGATGTATATATTATAAAAATAAATGACAATGAATTTGATCATAATTCACTTATTTATGAATTATGCTTTTTATATTTTCTCTTGGGTAGAGAGGAATTAAAACTCAATTACTTCTCTTACCTTTTGGTAGAAACCTCCTACTTAAAATGATTGACTTGAACTTAATCATCATTGTCGCTCCATGCTTGCATGGGTATCAATGCCAATAGTACTTATACTAGTTATCTTTTAGTAATATAGTTTTTGGTATTTATATTAATCAACAATTTTTTTATTTTCGTATGCTCGATGCTTTTATCTTATTCGATCATCTAGGCAATCCTAAGCTTTTAAGGTTTGAATTGTAAGTTAGAACGATATTCATCTAATATATTACCACTTGTACTAAATATTTTCTCTATAACAATAGTTGAATAAAACAGTGAAAACATCCTTAGTAATTAAAGATAAGATTAAATAAGTTGATACTCTCATCTATCATTTTAAAACATCTAATTTCTCTTCACTCGCATCTTCTTCAAATTTATGAAAATCATAATGAGTAGTAGTATTATATATCTCAAATTCAATCAAATTCGATAGATTTTAGTTGCTTTTTAAGTTTAGATTTTACAATATGAATGACGGCCACTGTTTTCTTTTTTTTACTTGTAGAACGACATAACTAATTAATATTTAATATTATATCATTGATATTTTTAAACCTATTTAATGAGAAAATATTGTAATAAATATTTTAAAATAATTCTAAAATTTCTAATTTTAATCTAAGATCTAATACAATGCAGATGATGATTCCATACCATCATTATCTTATATCGATTTAATATATTTAAATATACACAATTGAAGACGTGAAGTGTTTCAATATTCACATCACTTATGTGGAACATATCCAATTATATCAGGACCACTCTATTGATACTGTAATAAAACCGGTTGATAGAACTAGAATTTTCGGTGTCAACAGAACGGTAGATCACATTGTGGTAGCGATCTTTAACATGGTTTCTATATTCTCCTTAAAATAGTTTAGCTTTTAACATGGTTTTCATATTCTAAAATAATTTAGCTTTAAGATGGCTTTTGTATTTGCCTAGAAATAGTTTAGATCAAACAAGTCCTCGGTAAACCTTTTCAAAGGTAAACAAGGGAATAACAGGCCGTCTTCATTTTATATAAATTTCTTTGTTATTGATTTTGCGTTTTCATTTACGACGCATGAGTAATTGCGGAAAAAATTATGCTCTTTGCCACTTAAATAGCAACTGCTGAGACTTCAACGAGCGAGGCAAATCAAAGAAGCGTGTCACTCATCTGATGAGGCAACACATACACGCCTGCATGCACGCGTCGTATTAAACAAGCTTAGATATATAAACAATCTTTTCTCTGTTGCCTCCTTTTCCTATATTTAAGACGTATATCTAATACCCTCATAATTAGAGTGATTCTTCTAGCCACCCTTCATCTGCTCCTTCTGACTCTTCCTGCATGTGTAGAGCCGCAACCCGGGGCCTGCAGATACTTCGTTAAGGGAGCGAGAGAGACTTCTTTTGCAGAAGAGAGACAGTGATGATCGTGACGATGAAATGGTTGTTGGGCATTGTTGTTTTGGTAGTATCGTTATGGTGGCTTTGGTGGTATTCATCATCATCGGATAGATTGGTGTTAATCCTTTTTTGCATTTTGTTTACCAGAGCTACACTCCTTTTATCTTTCAAAATTTTATTCTTCAACTTTTACGTTGCTGTCTGTCTCCTTATTCCCATACTTCCAAACCAAGCATAACCAATCGTGGCCTTACCTCGTACATTCATTTGCTACACCAAATCCCATTACCATTAAGAAGACCGACTTGGCGAAAACCCGTGGGAGTCCTTGAGTATTCCTAAACCAACTTGCCTCAATTTGTCCAATCTACGATCACCAGACTTTTAACACCAAACATCTGCAGAAAAAGACAAACATTATAGACATAATCCACAGTAACGTAAGATAAAACTTAAATATGAAAATAAACAATTTACCTAAACGCATCGTACTGCAGTTGCGAATTGCAACAGGCAAACCCATCAAGTGAAGAGCATTATCATATATCTTTATCTCTCGATGTATCGCATCTGCTATGCTCTCATCAGGGATTAATCTGTCAATGCATTCAATGATTCCTCGATTAACCTCACCGTCCCTTTTGAAGGTTGCTGAGTACCTCAATGATGGGTTTAGATAGTAGGCTGATGCAATTGTTTATTCCATCTACTATCAATTATTTTCCACACGGGCACATAATCTCTTTTTTTTCTATTAAAGTTATTTCCGATTGCTTCTTTTGCCCTGTCCATGGCTTCATAAAGGTAGCTCATAGTTGATTTCTCCTCGCTGTCAGCCAATCTCAAAACTTTCACTAAAGGACAAGTAATTTTAAATAATCTGATACATGCATTCCAAAATGAACTTCTAAAAACCGTTTCTACAATCTCCTTTAACTTTCTGTTCCTTCTGTTTTGTGGCAACTCTGTAAATTGTTGTCACTCATCTGAGGAGAACATTCTCTTTAAAGCTTGCTTCTGTCTCACAATACTCTGTACAGATAAGAAGTTTGTTGCGAACCGAGTTGCAGCTATACGAAGAAGCTCTGCACCTTCTGTGTATCTCCTCATCATACACAAAACAAATGCATGGTTGTAAATGAATTTTGTAATATCTTGGCAACACTCAGTTGCTGCCTTTATTTCATCCATCTCACCAATATCCTCGAGGATGAGATCTAAACAATGGGCTGCACATGGTGTCCAGTAGAAAGTCCCATAAATATCAGCTAACTCCTTTCCAACTGCTTTGTAGTTAGCTGCATTATCTGTAATCAATTGGACTACATTTTCTAGCCCAACCTCCTGTATAACCTTATCAAATTCCTCTCGTAGGATCTCTGTAGTGTGCCTCTCCTCTGACATATCTAGAGATCTCAAAAACATGAGTCCTTTAGGACAATATACAAGAAAGTTTAGCAATGTCCTTCCTCGCCTATCGGTCCATCCATCTGCCATGATAGTGCATCTTGTTTCCTTCCACGATTGTCTCAAAGTCGAACAATATTGCTGCACTTCAATGACGGTCTGATCTAATATCTTCCCTCTTAACTTCTGATAAGAGGGCATCCTGTATCTTGGACCAATGTTAGCAATTGCATCTGCCATTGCTTGAAAATGAAAACTTTTTGCTGCAATAAATGGAATGCATGCATCATAAAACCATCTGCCCACTACAAGGTCTGTTTGATCATGCAGTTGTTTTGAAGCCATAGCAGCACAAATTTCTCACTGAGCACCAGGTGTAGTGGAAGGAGGAACGAACAAATGTATACTAGAAGAAGAAGCTCTTCCTCTACTCCTTCCTGAACTTCCTCTTCTGCCACCTCTAAAGTCTTCAGCAACAACCCTCTTTCCCTGCTAAGGGCTCGCGAACTGCTACTACCAATCTCTGAAGGCAAACTATCAGTGAATCCAACTCCAGTGGCAATAGCATCATCAGCTTCTTCACACATCTGAAAATCAACCTTTTGTTGTCTCCTTTCCTGTATGCTCTCAATCGTCTGCAAGCATTGTCATTTAATACCTTCTAGCACACTTCTAACTCTGCCTGTGCGTGGTGCAACTTCTTTCCTGGTTCTGCTAGATGGTGTTTCAACCTTGAAATTCCACCACTAACCACCTTTTCACAAAATAAACATATGATTTTTAACCTGGAACCCTCAACTGGTATACCCCACTGCCATGTCGGATCATAAAACCGATAATGGGAGTCTCTACCACCCTTTTCTGCCATCTCAATGGAGTACTTTAATTCAAATAAAAACCTAAAAATAAAAGCAGTTCATAAATCTCCAATCTTCAAATAACACTCAAATGGAGTGTCTCCTATGTCACACGGGTGCGGGTGCGGGATACGGCAAATTTCAAAAATTTTGGGTGCGGCGACACGGCTAGGGTATATAATATTATATATTATATATAATATTGAACCTAAATAAATCAATCATAATACAACTAGTATTTGCTAATTTTGGATGCACATAGGTATCAATTAGCAAGTTCTCACATAATGATCTGAAACTTACAATGATTTTATGAGCTACAAAATATCGAAGTTATGGATTCAAAGAGTTTCGAGATCTTTAGTAGGATATAACATATACTAGTATTTGTGCTAGGATCCACTAGTGATGTCATACTCTTCTGTTCTATTGATCAGGTAATGTTCTTGGTCTTTAAATGTGTTTGGTGACAAAGATTATTCTGTGCAAAGGCATACAGTATGGAGTCAAGAATCCAATCACATTGTGTAACAAGAAACCAATTGTTCGCACCCAAAATCATTGAAGCTAATATGATATACAACTACAATAGCAAGTACATAACTTTATAAGTTTATATTAAAGCAAAACATATAAATGGTAAACAACTACTAATTTCATCATAATACACAAATCAATCTTCATTATCCAAACCCATTTAACCGTGAGTTACAAAAAAAAAAAAAAATATTTGCAAAATTTTTTTTTGCCATGCCGCACCCGACACGGTGTCGGCGTCGCACCAGTGTCGAGGTCGACACTCCACCCCTTAGAAGTGTCTATGTGACTTAGAGTGTCTCCCACTCAGTGTTGTCCGTATCGCACCGTATCGTACGATACGGTGCGATACGTATCGTATCGTGGGCCACCACGATACGATACGGGGCCCCGTATAGCAGGTGCGAGCGTATCGCACCGTATCGTGCGATACAGCCCGTATCGTACGATACGGGCAATACGTCCTGGGACCCTTATAAAGGGTCCCGGCCTGAGAGAAACCCACGATTTTTCGTGGGTTTCTTCTCTCCTTTTGGATTCCTCAAACTCCCTAAGAGTCGGTTTTCGCCTCCTTGGTGTTCAAAGCTCTAAAATAGTGCCCTACGGTTTCCATCCAAGCCTCCAAACTCGAATTTATGTATATTTTTAATGTTTTTTCCATTTTTTTCCTTTATATTTATTGTTTTTTGTGTTATTTCGGTTTTATTTTTTTGAATGACAAAATATGAAGTTATTAAGTATGTGTATACGATTTTTATTGCATTCATGAAGTGGGAGACACTCGATTTGAGTGTTATTTGAAGATTGGGGGATTTACGAAGTGCTTTTATTTTCAGGTTTTTGTTTGAATTAAAGTACTCCATTGAGATGGCAGGAAGGGGTGGTAGAGACTCTCATTCAAAGTCTGATGATCCGACATGGCAGTGGGGTATACTAGTTGAGGGTTCAAGGTTAAAAATCAAATGTTTATGTTGTGAAAAGGTGGTTAGTGGTGGAATTTCAAGGTTGAAACACCAGGAAAGAAGTTGCTCCATGCATAGGCAGAGTTAGAAGTATGCTAGAAGGTATTAAATGGCAATGCTTGCAGATGATTGAGAGCATACAGGAAAGGAGACAACAAAAGGATGATTTCCGGATGTGTGAAGAAGCTGATGATGCTACTACCACTGGAGTTGGATTCACTGATAGTTTGCCTTCAGATGCTAGAACAAATATTGGTAGTAGCAGTTCGCGAGCACCTAGTAGAGGAAAGAGGGTTGCAGTTGAAGACTTTGGAGGTGGTAGAAGAGGAAGTTTAGGAAGGAGTAGAGGAAGAGCTTCTTTTTCTAGCATACATTCGTTATTTCCTCCTTCCACTACACCAAGTGCTCAGCCAGGAATTCGTGCTGCTATGGCTTCAGAACAACTGCATGATCAAACAGACCTTGCAGTGGGCAGATGGTTTTATGATGCATGTATTCCATTTATTGCAGCAAAAAGTTTTCATTTTCAAGCAATGGCAGATGCAATTGCTAACATTGGTCCAAGATACAGGATGCCCTCTTATCAGAAGTTGAGAGAGAAGATATTAGATCAGACCGTCATTGAAGTGCAGCAATATTGTTCGACTCTGAGACAATCGTGGAAGGAAATAGGATGCACTATCATGGCAGATGGATGGACCGATAGGCGAGGAAGGATATTGCTAAACTTTCTTGTATATTGTCCTAAACGACTCATGTTTTTGAGATCTCTAGATATGTTAGAGGAGAGACACACTACAGAGATCCTACGAGAGGAATTTGATAAGGTTATACAGGAGGTTGGGCTAGAAAATGTAGTCCAATTGATTACAGATAATGCAGCTAACTACAAAGCAGTTGGAAAGGAGTTAGCTGATATTTATGGGACTTTCTACTGGACACCATGTGCAGCCCATTGTTTAGATCTCATCCTCGAGGACATTGGTGAGATGGATGAAATAAAGGCAGCAACTGAGTGTTGCCAAGATATTACAAAATTCATTTACAACCATGCATTTGTTTTGTGTATGATGAGGAGATACACAGAAGGTGCAGAGCTTCTTCGCACAGCTGCAACTCGGTTCGCAACAAACTTCTTATCTGTACAGAGTATTGTGAGACAGAAGCAAGCTTTAAAGAGAATGTTCTCCTCAGATGAGTGACAACAATTTACAGAGTTGCCACAAAACATAGAAACGGTTTTTAGAAGTTCATTTTGGAATGCATGTATCAGATTATTTAAAATTACTTGTCCTTTAGTGAAAGTTTTGAGATTGGCTGACAGCGAGGAAAAACCATCTATGTGTTACCTTTATGAAGCCATGGATAGGGCAAAAGAAGCAATCAGAAATAACTTTAATGGAAAAAAAAGAGATTATGTGCCCTTGTAGAAAATAATTGATAGTAGATGAAATAAACAATTGCATCAGTCTATTCATGCAGCAACCTACTATCTAAACCCATCGTTGAGGTACTCAGCAACCTTCAAAAGGGGCGGTGAGGTTAATCGAGGAATCATTGAATGCATTGACAGATTAGTCCCTGATGAGAGCATAGTAGATGTGATACATCGAGAGGTGGAGGTATATGATAATGCTCTTCACTTGATGGGTTTGCCTGTTGCAATTCGCAACTGCTCTACGATGCGTCCAAGTACATTGTTTATTTTCATATTTAAGTTGTATCTTACATTACTGTGGATTATTATGTCTTTAATGTTTATATTTTGTTTGGTGGAACAGGTTTGGAAGTGATTGTCCAAACCTTAGAGATTTTGCAGTTAGAGTCTTAAGCCAAACCTATAGTGCAACAAGTTGTGAAAGAAATTGGAGTGTTTTTTAACACATCCATACAAAAAAGCGCAACAGGTTGGAACACAAAAGGCTTAATGATTTGGTTTATATTCATTGTAACACGCGCCTTCGTGAAAGGTATTGTTGTATTACTTTCAAATTTTTAATTCGATATTATTTAACTTCAGTTTTCAATTGTTAATATTACTTACTAATTGTTTATCTTTGTTTGTGTCGTAGGCAATTAAAAAAAATAAATAGAGAAGAAAGTCAGTTCGATCCAATAAGTTTGGATAATTTTGATATATTAGAAGATTGGGTTATGGAAGACACTGAAGAAAATGCCCTTCTAACAGAAGAAGATGTTGCCTGGATTAATTTGAAAGGAGCGCAACAACATTATGGAGATGAAGAATTTGATTTTGAAGAAGAAGGTGTGGGCGTGGCTGATGATGATGAGGATCTGCAACAAGGAGAAGATGAAGATTATTTAGTTGATGATCCTGATTACAATTTGTAAAATGTAACATTTGTAACTGTAGTGTACTGTAGTGTAAAGTGTAAACTATGTCTGTATTTTATTTTTTGGATTCAAAATATGTAAATTTGGATGCAATTGTTCAATGCTGAATGCTCAATCTATACTAAACTTACATTATATGAATTTAAAGCAATTATCAGATTTTTCCTGATTTTTTTAGATTTTTTACTATTTTTTATTAATTTTTAATTAATTTTTACATTATTTTAATATTAAAGTACGATACGATACGCCCGTATCATGGAGCCCAGTGATTCACGATACGATATGCGTCAGACAACACTGCTCTCACTTCATGAATGCAATAAAAATCGTATACAAACACTTAATAACTTCATATTTTATCATTCAAAAAAAAAGGAAATAACAAAAAAAACAACAGATATAAAAGGAAAAAATAGAAAAAACATTCAAAATATACCTAAATCCGAGTTTTGAGGCTTGGACGGACACCGTAGGGCACGATTTTAGAGCTTTGAACACCAAGGAGGCGAAAACCGACTCTTAGGGAGCTTGAGGAACCCAAAAGGAGAGAGGAAACCCGTGAAAAATCACGGGTTTCTCTTGGGCCGGGACCCTTTATAAGGATCCCAGGGCGTATCGCCCGTATCGTATCGTGGTGGCACACGATACGATACGTATCACACCGTATCGTACGATATGGTACCATACGGACAACACTGGTTCAAACTTCAAATAATGAGATATTAAGGCAATAGCACTTGAATGGACATATCAAAGACACACGAGATTCCCAAATGTTCTTGAATTTATTGGATACACCGATACATTGCATTTCATATGCTATCCAGCAAATTCAAAAACATTAGGGAATCTCGTGTGTCTTTGATATGTTCATCCAAGTACTATTGCCTTAATATCTCATTATTTGAAGTTTTACCTATTGAACATGTTGGTGATAGGAATTTCTGATCTTTTGCCTTTCTTTTTTGCTTTAATGTCTGAACTTTCGTGCACTTTGGCTGGAGATGAGGCATACTACAAATAATATGGGCTAAAAGGTACGTGACATTCTTCCTTTACTATTTTTTCCTATTAATTAGTGAGTGTTTTGCTCGTTCATTTATTAAAGAAGTGGTTATGTTTCTTGATATTTCTTAAAAGTTAGAAAACCTATTATATATATTATATAATTTTAATCATAAATAAAAGTATACAGCTAAATCCGTTATATCCCCGCTACCGCTATATCAGGGTCAACCGCTAATAACCGCTAACCGCTATTGATAACATAGGTTCTATTGATTTGGCAATGTTCCTGGTCTTCAAATGTGTTTGGTAATAGAGATTATTCTGTGCAAAAGCATACAGTATGGAGTCAAAAATCCAATCAGATTGAGTAATAAGAAACCAATTATCCGCACCCAAAATCATTCAAGCTAATATTGTATACAGCTACATTAGCAAGTACACAACTTTATATTAAAGCAAAACACATAAATGGTAAACAACTACTAATTTCATCATAATACACAAATCAATCTTCATTATTCGGACCCATTTATCCGTGAGTTACAAAAAAAAATTACATTTTTTCTTTTTTTTGGCCATGCCGCACCGACACAATATCGGTGTCGGTGTCGCACCAGTGTCGAGGTCGACACTCCACCCCTTAGAAGTGTTTGTGTGACTTAGCTTGTATGACCACTCATCCATCTCAACATCTTCATTTCTGCCTCAACATCATCTTTGGTATATATTGATGATTAACTGCCAACACTCAAAGCCAATGTTATAAAAATCGTATCATACGAAATGATACGATTTTATCACGTATCGTATGAAGATACGATACAATACACGAGTATGTATCGCTTATCATGATTTATTGTGTTGTATCATACGATACGGGGGTGCATTGTATCGTATTGTATGATACACCTCATATCGTACGAGTCGATGTCGATTTTCCTGTTATAAATTTTGGAAATCCGAAACTTGTGGATTTCATTTATGTTTCTTTCTAAACTCTTTTCATGTCATTTCCTTGCTTCTAGATCAATTTATGGTTTATTCATAAGATTCTCAAGGATTTTACCTAATCCAACTCCCCATCTCTAAGGTTTTTGTCAAATTCATGTCATACCTCTTTTCTTTGACATTCTACCCGATTTTTCACATGAAAATTTTGGGGGCTTTGGAGATTCTATGATTTTTAACCTCTAAAAAACTTTTTCCTTCTTATTGATTGTTCACTCTTGTCTGGCTTTCGATCGAGTCGATCCGGGTTGGAAATATTGCACTCCTGAGTACGAAGGGAATAGGCTTGTGAACAAGTGCATGTTTTGCAATGATGTAAAATATGGTGATATTTCTCATATGAAACATCACCTTGCGAGAACCAAGAAGAATGATAGTGCATGTCCTCATGTTCTCGAAACAGTGAAGTATGAGATTGACTAGGTATTAGAGGCTTAGAAGGAGAATAAGATATTAAGGGTGAGAGGGTAGAAATAAGTGGTTGAGATATGTCTCAACCATTTGAAGATGTTACTGCTCAAGGGACATATGGTGACTATGGTCATGATGGTAATGAATTCCATGGTACAATTGAGATGGAAGAAGAGATGACTGAATACGGGAGGAGAATGCGATAAATGGGAAAAAGTGTAGGTTATGGTAGTAGTAGCAGTAGAGTTGGCTCTTGTTCCACTGTAAGAGCTCTTCCTCGCCCGATGCCTACCAGAGGTACTAGAAGAGGAGCCACAACCTTCATTTTTTTCTCCACGTACGACTTCTGGAGCTAGTTAGGAGTTAGATAAGTTATGGCTTCAAAGGAGGTAATTGAAAAAATAGATTTAAAGTGTGCTAAATTCTTTTATGAAAATTATCTCCTTTTAAATGTTGCAAACTCATTTTCTTTTTAAAGTATGGCGGATGCTATTGTTAGTGTGGGATTGGGGTATAGAGTTTCTATTTATGCACATTATTGCAAAAATGGGTTGATATTGTTAATGTATAGAGTTCTGAATTTAGGGAGTCGTGGAAGGATACATGATGTTCTCTCATGACTGATGGTTGGACAGATGGTCAGCGTAAGTCTTTAGTAAACTTTCTAGTCCATTGTCCCAAAGATATATTATTTTTGAAATCTTATGGCTTGTTCCATATTGATAAAATTATAGATAATTTACTCCCTATTTTTGAGAAAGTCGGTGTTTCAAATGTTGTTCAATTCATTATTGATAATGCTGCAAATTTTAGAGTAGCCGGTAAGATACTTGAGGCAAACCATCCATCCTTAGTATGGACTTCATGTGTTGCACATTGCATAGACTTGATGCTTAAAGATTTGAGTGGAATTGATGAAATAAGATGGACTATAGATGCATTAGAAATATTACAAAGTTTATTTATAATAATTCTTTTAAACTCCGCCCATGTAAGGGATCACCCTTGCATTGTCAATCCCAAGCCCGGATAAAGGAGGAGGGTTGTTTAAGGCTTTCGACAGCCAACGTAAAACTTTGTCGGATTTTTATACCATGGATTAAACAAATTATGAGCATTGCTTTGTTGTGTCCCCGCCTAGCGACACGCTACAGAGCCTCAATGCAGTGATAAGTAAGTAAGAGTCAATATATTTTCGCCCGAATGTAGTGAATCAATTGCAAAGAGGGTTCCGCATTTACAGAAAGAGTCAACATCATGAACGGGTGTGGGTAAAGAAGTTAGTTCTGCTATATTACCGCCCGAATGTAGTGAATAATTTACAGAAAGGGTCTCCGCATTTTTAGTATGGCCGGATGTAGGGGGTAAGGAAGCTAGTCCTAGATAATAAGATTAGTATTGGTTCTTCGAATATCGATACATTATCTGGCAAGCTAACGGGGGTGGTAGATACTATGATTCGGATAAATATTTATATTCTATGTTTAAAAGAGACAGTGGGTTGGAGAAAAAGCAAAAGAGATAGATGATACATGTTTTAAACCATGGTACTCAGGTAAGGAAAAGGGTTGAAACGAAGTTGGTATTATCATGAATAAAGATTTAAAGGATAGTGTAGTAGGCATACAACGATATGGTAACCAAATCATGACATTGAAATTAGTGTTAGGAGCAGAAGTTTTGAATATAGTTTGTGCTTACGCACCCCAAGTAGGCCTAGAAGATAGTATAAAGACAACTTTTTGGGAAGAGTTAGATAAGGTGATTCAAAGGATTACACAAAGGGAGATGATTTGTTTAGGAGGAGACTTAAATGGACATGTCGGTAAAGAGGCATTAGGATATCAAGGTATTCATAGAAACTTTGGTTTCGAGGATATAAATAAGGAAGGTAGAGAGATTTTAAATTTTGCTATGGCATTTGATCTCTTTATAGTCAATATAATCTTCAAAAAACGTGATGAACATTTAATTACTAATAAGAGTGGCTTATCACAAATACAAATTGATTACTTTATTCGTAGAAAGCTTAACCACCCAACGACTTTTAGTTATGGATTTATAGTCAATAATCTTTATCACAAATACAAATTAATCTTTATAGTCAACATTTGAAATCTTTATAGTCAATAATTTTGCTATGGCTTAAAGTAATTCCAGAAGAAAGCTTAACCACCTAACATCGACTTTTAGTTATGAATTTACAAATAAAAAAATGGGCAAAGAAGAAAAGAGTGCATCGAGTTATTCAGACTAAATGGTGGAACCTCAAAAGCGGAGAAAGAAGATATATTTAAACAGAAAGTCCTTCAAGGAGATGCTTAGAATTATGTTGGTACACCTTGTGATATGTCGAAAAATATGGCTATACATATTAGGAAAGTAGCGAAAGATGTGTTAGGTGAATCTAAGGGAGGTGTATCGGCACAAAAAGAAGCTTGGTGGTGGAGTGAAGTAGTGCAAAATAAAATCAAGGCAAAGAGGGCATGTTGCAAATTACATTATGCTAAGAAAATTAGTGAAACTTTAAAGGCTTATAAGAAAGCAAAGAAGGAAGCGAAAAAAGCCGTGAGTGAAGCAAAAGCTAAAATTTGGGAGGATTTATATAAAAAAATGCAACTCAAAAGAGGGTGAAAGAGATATTTTTAGGATAACTAGGGATAGATATAAGAAAACTAAAGATCTTAATTATGTTAGATGCATCAAGAACGATGATGAAAAAATTCTAGTGGCAAATGATGATATAAGAAATAGATGGAAAATTTATTTGTATAAGCTTTTTAATGAAAATAAAGATGTTAGTATTAGCTTAGGAGAGTTTGCCAAATCAAAAAAGTATATAAACCACAATTTCTACCGACGCATTCAAAAGAATGAAGTCAAAGAGGCTCTTAAACATATGAAGGGTGGTAAATCGGTAGGACCAGACAATATTCTTAAGAAGTTTGGAAAATACTAAGAGAAATAGGAATCACTTGGCTCACAAGACTATTTAATGAAATATGGAGAAACCAAAAGATGCACGAGAAATGGAGAACGAATACACTTATACCCATATATAAGAACGAGGGAGACATTCAGAATTGTGTAAATTATCAGGTATCAAGTTAATGAGTCATACTATGAAATTATGGGAAAGAATTATCGAACGTAGGTTTATACAAGTATCAAGTACAACAGACAACCAATTTGGATTCATGTCAGGCAGATCTATAGTTAAATCGATTCACCTTTTGAGACGTGTTATAGAACATTTTAGAGAAAAAAAAAGACCTTCACATGATATTTATTGATCTAGAAAAAGCTTACGATAAGGTACCGAGAGAGGTTCTTTGGAAACCTTGGAAAAAAGAGGTATCCCATTGACATACATTAACCGTATAAGAGACATGGATGATGGTGCAAAAACATGTGTGAGGACTCACGAAGGAATGACAGACTTATTTGAAGTTTGAAGTTAATATTGGGTTACATCAAGGATCAACTTTAAGTCCATACTTATTTATAATGGTGATTGATGAGTTAACAAAACATATTCAAGATGAAGTGCCTTGGTGTATGCTATTTGCATTAGACATTGTGTTAGTGGAAGAGTAAGGAAAAAGTCAATAGAAAATTGGAACTATGGAGAGAAGCATTAGAAAGCAAAGGCCTCCAACATAGTAGAACAAAGACAGAATATATGAAATGTAAGTTTGATCATTTGGTTATTTCAGAGGACATAAAAATTAAAATTGGCACATATTGCATTCCAAAAGGAAAGTTTTAAATACCTAGAGTCAATTTTTCAGAGTGATGGAAGAATTGATGGAGATGTTACGCATAGAATTAATGCTTGTTGGTTAAAATGGAGAGGAGCATCAGGTATTCTTTATGATAAGAATATACCATTAAAGTTAAAAGGTAAATATTATAGAGCAGCAATTAGACTTGTCATATTTTATGGTTCTAAGTGTTGGGCAGTTAACCATCAACATGTACAAAAGATGTCTGTGACAGAAATGAAGATGTTGAGATGGATGAGTGGTCATACAAGAAAAGATTGTATACATAATGAGTTTATTAGAAACAAATTAAGAGTGGCACCCATAGAGAATAAAATGAGAGAATATCGTTTAAGATGGTTTAAACATATAAAAAGAAGATTAGAAGAACCTATCATAAGGTATGAAAACTAAATTTAGAAAGTATTAAAAGAGGTAGAGAACGACCACAAAAGTGTTGGAAAGAAACAATAAAGAATGATCTAACTTATTGTGAGTTAACTGCTAATATGGCACATGATAGAACTCTATGGAAACAAAGAATCTATGTAACCGACCCGGTCTAGTATGGGAAAAGGCTTAGTTGTTGTTTGTTATTTATAATCATTCTTTTGTATTGCATTTAATGTGAATTCATACACCTGGAAAGGAATTGATTAGGCCTTCATTGATAAGATTTGCTACAAATGTCATTATTGTGTAAAGTCTTGTCATACATAAAAGTGCATTGAAAAAGTTGTTTGCATCAGATGAATGGGGCTCTATTAGTTGATCTAGAAAGAGGGAAGAGATTGTTGTGGTAGATGTTTTCAATACTGATTTTTGGGAAAGTTGCAGCAAATTTTTGAAGATGATTGTACCTTTAGTGAAGGTAATGAGGATGGTGTTGAGTGAAAATAGACCTGCTATGCCTTATATATATGATGTTACGGATAAGGCCAAATTTGAAATACAGGCAAACCTTGACTGCAAGCGGTCACTTTTAAAGAAAGTTTGGAAGATAATTGATGCACGTTGGAACCGTCAAATACATCATGATTTGCATGCTGCTGCATATTTCCTTAACTCTTCTATTCGATTTTCTCCTAACTTTGTGGAGGATGAAAAAGTGAAAAAAAGTATCTTAAATGCAATTTGACCTTGTTGAAGATTCATCTACTTGTAATATTCATTTAGAGTTAAGCAAGTATATACAGAGTGTTGGAGATTTTGGAAGGCCAATTGCAATCCAACTTCACTCCTAGATGCGACCAGGTATTATGTTTTTATTGATATTCATTTAAGTTATTAATTGATTGACTCAATGTATTTCTTATTAATCATTATCGTATTTTATTTCAAATGAATGGTAGACTCGTTTTGGTGTAGATGCACCAAATTTGGCAAGGTTTGCTCAACGTATATTGAGTCAAACATGCAGTTCGAGTGAGTGCAAAAGGTATTGGAGTTTTTTCAAACGCATTCACATGAAAAAATGAAACAGACTGAAACATGCTCAACTACATGATTTGGTATACGTTGCCTATAACATGAAGTTAAGGCAAAGATAATAATTAGAAAATATATATTATTTGTTGTTGCCTAGTTCTTGACTTATTTTTTAATCTTATTAATAATGAATACTTGATGTGGTTATATTGCATTTGATATTTTTTATAATTTGAATATTTTTTCTTTATAGGCAAATGCAAAAAGATGTAAGAAGGACAAGGAATGTGTGATATGACCCGTTGAGTTACGAAAATGTTGATATTCTTAACGATTGGGTCGAAGAGGAGGAGCCCCCTATCATTTTAGAAGTGGAGGACACTCCAAGCCGAAACAGAACTTAGAGTTGGAGGCGATGAAAATGAAGCCGAAGTTATTGGATGGGATATCTTATTATGGAGTAAGAAGAGGGAGGAGATGATGATGGTGCTGGTGATCCTGACTGTGTTGATTATAATATTTTTGTTGTATTCATCTACGTTGTGGATGATTGTAATTTGTTTTAACTTTTATTTGTAACTTTGTAATGTTCTCATCTTTGATGATTGTAAGTTGTAACTTTGATGATTATGATCCTAATAGTTAATATATAATGATATGGATTCTATGGATTATGGAATATGGATTATGGATTCATGAAATATGGAATTATATTTATGGATGCTTGTAGCCTTGTTATGGAAATGTTTTTGTTATAGCATGAATGCTTCTTCATTGTGTTATACATGTTTTGTTCATTAATTTTAATTTTTGAATTTTAAAAAAAAAATTGTGTATCGTACCATACCATATAATACAGTCGTATCGATGCCTCGTGTGATACGGGCACCAATACAGTTTTTACAACATTGCTCAAAACCATAAAACATGGCAGGTCTAATTGTTGCTCTATAACATTTACCTTTTAACTTTAATGGTATCTTCTTACCTATTAACTTTAATGGTATCTTCTTGTCACAAAGAATACATGATGCTCCTCTCCATTAAAACTTTCCTTTTGGGATGCAATATGTGTCAATTTTAATTTTTATGTCCTCTGAAATAACGATATGATTAAATTTACATTCCATATATTCGGTCTTTGTTCTACTAAGTTGAAAGCCTTTACTTTTTAATGTTTCTCTCCATAGTTCCAATTTTCTATTAACTTTTTCCTTAGACTCCTCCAATAACACAATGTCATCTACAAATAACATACACCAAGGTACTTCATCTTGCATATGTCTTGTTAACTCATCAATCACCATTTTAAATAAGTATGGACTTAAAGTTGATCCTTGATGTAACCCAATATAAACTTCAAAGAAGTCTGTCATTCCTTCATGAGTCCTCGCACATTTTTTTGCACCATTCGACATGTCTTTAATAAGGTTATGTATGTCAATGGGATACCTCCTTTTTTTAAGGTTCTCCAAAAAACATCCCTTGGTACCCTATCGTAAGTTTTTTCTAATGAAGGTCTTTTCTTTGCTCTAAAATGTTCCATAAGACATCTCAAAAGGTCAATCGCTTCAATAGCAGATATGCCTTGCATGAATCCAAATTGGTTCTATGTTGTACTCGATACTTGTCTTAATCTACGTTCGATAATTCTTTCACATAATTTCACAGTATGGCTCATTAACTTGATACCTCGATAATTCACACAATTTTGAATGCCTCCCTTGTTCTAAGAGACCATTTACAATAAACAAAAATAAATTTATGTTTAATTTCAAATGCTCTTTGTGTACATGTGCATACATACGTGTAATGGTAAGCAAAACTTCCATTTCCTTGATAACAACAGTAATAAATAGTAAAGATTTTAATGCTAACTCTAAAACCTAGACCCTAAAAAAAAATTCAAGTGCTAGGCTAGGACACAATGAACCTACCTATGATAAACTTTTGTTTAATGAGCCTAAGCATAACATTGACATCATGAAATGGTAGGCCTCGATGATTGCATAACCTTGAACTTCCAACCTAATCATCTTTAGAACCGTAAACATGCATAGAATGTAATTTCTCATCTTTCAATATGACCTTCACCTCAGTACATTATAGACACTAATTATCACTAAATTTTATAAGACAAAATATCACAACAAATTCCACGCTAGAAACAAGGAAACAAGAAACCAGTGTTATCTGTATCACACCGTATCTTATGATATAGAGCGATACGTATCGTAGGCCTCTATATCGCCCAACCGAAGTTATCATGTTGTATCGTGCGATACGGCCAAAAAAATTCTTTTTTGTAATTTTTTTTTGTAAACTTTTTTTTGTAAACTTTTTTGTGGGTTTATGGCCTCTGTTCGCCTTTGTGAAAACAAAGAATCCACGTAGCCAAGCCCGTCTAGTATGAGAAAAGGCTTAATTGTTGTTGTTGTCTTGCCTTTGTTCGTCTCTCTTCACTTCTCCCCAAGGTATCCTCCTGTATGCTTGTTTGTGATTGCAAGTTGCATGCGTTAAACATGTAAATTCGGGTTCATTTATAAGAATTTTATTAAATAAGAATAATTTACGAATAAATAACAATTATGACAAAATTATTTCTATTTTTGTTGCTAACTTTTAGGTATATTTCTGCTACCATATTCTAATTTCATGAAATCGCAAACAATGAAGAACAATTTGGTTGCCTCAGTTCATTGAGTGGGCATTTCATAGCTTCACTATTTTAAGGTTCACCTTACACGACTTCTATTGAGTTGAACATGATCAGTGTGTGTGAGGCTTGGCTCAGCCTGTGAAGTGAGATTAAAAGTAATCATATGACCTGATTTTAAGTAATCATATGACCTGATTTTGACCCACAACATCCATCCATCATCCTTTTGTTTCAAAGCACTTCAAGCATTAGTTAAAAAGCTAGTCTAAGTAAGAGAAAAAGATGATATCAAATTATCAAGTAATAATATCACATCTCTGGGGTGTCATAGACTCAATAATCAAAGAAATGGAGCTCGTTGTTTTGCTCACATATGAAAATGAGCAAATGTGCCAACTCCATGTCCAAAGATAGCAGTTTGTTGATTTTGATATATTAGAGGAGTGAATTATGGAAGATAACGAAGAAAATACACTCCTAACCAAAGAAGACATTACATGGATTAATTTGGGAGGAACACAACAACATCAAGGAGATGAATATTTTGATTTTGAAGCAAAAGGTGGTGAGAATCTTCAGCAAGGAGAAAATGAAGATTATTTAGTTGATGATCCTGATTACAATATGTAAATGTATTTCATTTTTTGCTTCAAAATATGTATTTTTCTTAATTGTTCAATGGTGAATGATCAATATGTACTAAACTTTGCATTATATGAATTTTTTACAATTATAAGGTTTTTCTATTTTTTCTAATTTTTTCTAATTTTTTTAGATTTTAAAGACCAGGCCTGCCTTTAGGCAAGCCACCTAACACAAACCGCACGGCCAAACCAGGCCGTGGTCCCCTGCCCTTTACCTAAAACCAGGCCTGCCATCTTCCCTTAAACTACACGGCCAGCAGTTGGCCGTGTTACACCTTTTACCCTAACAAACCAGGCCTGCCACTCGGCAGGCCACCTATCTTAAACCCCAAGGCCTGTTGGTGCAGGCCGTGTATCTCTTTTACCACCCTAAGTCCCCGACCTGCCACAAGGAAGGCCGTGTCCTCCTTTCATCCCTAAGCACACGACCAAGTGTTGGCCGTGTACCAGTCCCACAACCAAAACTAGGTCGTGACTGGCCCTTAGCCAGCCCATTCCCTTTGGCCATCCACCTTGGCCGAACCTCAAAGCCTTAGCCAGCACCTAGGACAGCCACCCTAGCTTAGACATAAACCTAGCTAGGACCAGCCCCAACTCTACCCTAAACCAAGCTCACTCGAGCCACCTTTGGCTTGAGTCTCACAAACCAAACCAGCTATCAAGTCTTGGCTGAACCATTTCCATAAACCCCAAAACAAATCCCCTACTCGAGCCACCCTTGGCTCGAGTCCTACCTTATCCAAACCAGCCCCATGTGGTCCCCAAATCCGAGATACCCTTGCTGCTCCCAAATCTCCAAGTGCTTCCAAGCTCTCCGGTTCCACTCTCACGTGCCTCGGACTCCATAAGAAGAAGGTGGACTCGCATCTTGTACAATCCCAAATCATAAACCTGGAAAAGTGTAAGTCTTTAATTCAATTCTTGATACGGGGTTGTAATAATGGAGCGTTGTCTCCCCCCGGATGTAATATTGGTGCTGGACACACGAGACACACACATGCACTTGAGCCTTAGCTCTTATCTCGTACACGAGACATACACGTGCACTTGAGCTTCAGCTCTTATCTCGTACACCAAGCACCCACGTACACAATTGAGCTTTCGCTCTTACTCCAAAGACTCTAGTAAGAGCCATATATGCTGCAATTTCATTCGGGTTTTAAGGTTCAAGTTGTGTGAGTTTGTCATTTCAATTAACACACTCGCACCCAAGGAACACCCGAGCACTTGCTCAAACACTCACCCACATTTTGGCCTCAAAAGCCACTAAGATATAGTCATATCTATACATTTTCTACTGCGTGAGTTTTCCCGGTTCAGCTATGTACGCATTACATTCCGCATTGTTAATTTCAGTCGTGTGTGTTGTCTTTCAATTTATACACAAACACACACGCCACATTGAGCCTTTCTGCTCTTATATCTATATCTCCCTTTTAGCTGTATTTTATGGTTCAGCTACGTGAGTTATCTTTCAATTTATACACAACACCCACGCACACATTGAGCCTTTCCGCTCTTAAGATATAGATATATTTAAATTTCTGCAATTTACATTCAAGTCGTGTGAGTTGCACTCAATTTGGGTTTTCCCTTCAGCTATGTCTTTCAATTTCGGGTTTTAAGGTTCAATTGTGTGAGTTGCATTGCATATCCGCCATACTCGAGATAGTGTGAATACTTGCATCAAATAAACCCCGAATAAATCATGCAAAAACGTCAATCTTAGGCCACTTGATGCACACACGCCACGCCTAAGTGGATAAAATTGAAAGACTTAGGGTCGCCCAACCCTCGTAAAGTAAAACTCACCAAAATGCATGATTTCCAAAGATTTCAAAACACTTATTCGTTCAAAGTAAATGTTGAAGTTAACTTGTTTTAAAACGAAGTCTCTAAGCATAGAAACTGAGCCTTGAGCATCAGTTCAAGAAGGTTTGCGACGAAAAGATCCCGCTTGCCCACAATTACCTTAAAAAGATAGATATTTCAAAACATACTTCGCTAGTTTGAGTAAGCTATCTGGCATGCCCTAAAAGCAAACGTAGGTACGAAAAGGTTCACTTTAGGCCTAAGAACCCGGAGTAAAAATTTTCAGCATCTATAGATTTTGGCACACCCGGTGGGACTCGGGACTTAAGTAGACTTCAAAACAAACAAGTTACACTCAAAATTTTTGAAAAAAGTGTTTTCCAAAAAAATCATGCATACTTAGAAAATTGCAGAAAAATGAAGCAAAAACCAAGAAAATCCTCGTCAAGTAAAACAAAAGAGGTTTTTAAAACAGCCAAAGAACGAGAAAGGCTAGCTGATGTATGGGCAATTTTTCAAAGAATGAATGCTTTAAGCAAGGAGCTTAAAGCCCATCGATCCCATAACAGCTCATCTCGGGCACACAAAGATCGTGAAAAGAAAACTGATCTTAAACTCAATGAAGGATGTGAGATAAAAGGCCCAACCCCAGAAAAGGGCGAGCCATCCACTCCCACATTTTCAAAATCCCAAAGATCCAAAGAAAAATCGAAAGAAGATATTTCTTTTTCAAAAACTCAAAAAAATCTTGAAAACTTTCAAAAAAATTGAAAAACAAAACTTTGAAATTTCAAAAAATTCAAGTGAAATACCTAAGTCTAGGCACACACACACTATGGGACATGAAATCCACACCCCACAAAGAAACGAGAGTGAAAAACAGGAAGATTTCGGAAAGGAACGCCTCGTAAAACTTCGGGAGCTCAAAACAGTCACCTGGGAAAACGGCCTGCTCTCACCATGAAAAGGTAGACAAGCCACAAAGAGGTATGCCTGAAACCTATCCTCCTCAAACCTCTCTACTCGAAATAGGATCATCAGATGCATTGGCTCACACCCATGCACACACAAACCCACGAAATGTGCCTAAGTTAGAGGATTTTCAAGGTGCACCAAATGTCCCACACCATCCAAAAGAATTTCAAAAACAAAAACAAAAAGAAGTTCAAAAAATGGTAGACAAGGAGACCCCTAATGCATGCATCGACATCTTAGGAGCTCATAACCCTACCATAGAAAAACCCACCTCTTCGAGCCTAGTCTTGTACCCTAGAACCAAGGCTATGGCTTTGAAACAAAAAATTCCATCCCTAGGGGCATCATGAGTTGCACCTAGGGAGCAGGTCAAAATTTTCAAGGGAGCAAGCTTGGCTTCCCTTGAAAGATATATCTCCCAAAATAGGGATACGTGGAAGCCCAAGTCTTCTATCATCCCAAAATATCCAAGGTCTCTTAAAGAACCAAGCACGGTTTTCTTTGAGAGACATGTCTCCTAAAACAGGGTTGTATGGAAGCCCAAGTCTTCCATCACCCCGAAATATCCAAAGTCTCCCAAGGGACCAAGCACGGATTCCCTTGAGAAACAAGTCTCCCAAACTAGGGTCGTATGGAAACCCAAGTCTTCCATCACCCCAGAATCCAAACTCCCAATATCCAAAAGGGTATATATCCCTGACATGGACGATTCCATGTTCCATGTCTTAGACCTATTGATTAGAGTTTGATTCATGAAAGTTTTCTTTGAAGGTTCAATGGAAGATCCCTACCTTTCAAAAATCCAAAAAAATTAGATATTGCCAAAAAAACAAAAAAAAAATTGAAAACTCTCAAAATCTCAAAAACATTTCAAAATCTCAAAAATTCCAAAAACAATGGCCATGTACAAAGTCCATTTTCGAAAATTGTAAAAAGCTTTTTCGAAAAATGTATATACTCCCAAAAACCCAAGAATATCCAAAAGTTGGTCCTATACACCTTTTTGCCTAGAGCTCCTTCAAAACTGAAAAGCTCGAGAATCACCAAAGCAAGGAGGAATAAACACCTCCAAGCTTCCTGAAATTCGTAAAATCCTTGACTTATAGGAAATTTGGGGATTTTTAGAAGTGAGTCTAACCCATAGTGTGTGCATAAGCATCATGCATTGCATTATGAAATCATACATGTGAACAAAACATCGGGTCTAGACATCATCTTAGAACTCGAGCTTATGTGAAACTAAAGGGGCAATAAGAGTCGACCCCCTAAGTATCGAGCCATCATAGGCATGTCTCCATATGAATCAAATCCGAAACCTTCAAGGTGGATTTCAAAAGAAATGAGAATCTCGAAAAAGGGTTAGCATTTCACAAAAAACCTTTCAAAATGTTTTGATAAAAACCTCCCAAGCATTACAATTCATGCATTGTGTGCTTGATCCAATCAAAATGAAGATGGTATTCATCCAAAGTGTGCCATACATTTTTGAAAACTCTATTGGCATGCGAAAGGAATCACCAAGCCAAAAGAGAAATCGTGCTTGGCCTTGCTGTAGGCCTCCAAATTCGAGACATCATCTCCCATGTCATGGAAAAGGGAATGATGTTCATCAAAGCACTCATTTGAAAAACCTATCTTAATAGGTAGGCAAGATAAATGGCAGCCCCTTTCAACGGAATGAGTTCAAAACTCAAGACTCCATTAAGGGACAAGCCCTATGTCGTGTGGCTGAAGTGCCTCTTTGAGACGCATTCCCTACACTTGATCAAATGCCCCATAAAGGCATGAATTTTCAAAATGAATTCCAAAAACCATGCTTGACCAAAATCAAGTATAGGAAACATATTTCGTTCAAAGGGCAGGTATCGAAATCATCTTCATATAGAAAGGGAGGATTTCCCAAAATTGCTTTCTCAAAGGGGATCAAAGTTTCAAAATTTTAAACCCTATATATGACTTTAAAAAGAAAGATTTTCAAACTTCTGGTTAATATGAAAACCTTGATTGTGTTAGGATAAGCACATGAGTTCCACTATGAAAACATGGAGACCATGTCAAAATCAAATATGATGGCCATGATGATCACTTAGGGCTGGTTATGTTTCCCATCCTTGAGCAAAAAGTATCATGATCATGTTAGAAAAAACCATGGAAATGCATGGACATGGACATGGACATGAACATACCATCGTCCATCCAAAATCCTTTTTGAAAAACCATGGCCCTTCACCATGTGGCCATGCGAAATCACACATCTCCATCAAGCTAGGGGCATTTTTAAAATGCATCCCCTAGACACCTTCCATGGAGAACCAATTTCATAAAAATATCTCCATCATGACTTGTGAGATACATTTCAAATTTTTGTCATTGCATAAAACATGTATTTCCATTGAGTCACATGGAGTGCATAGCATGCATCACGTACATATCATATCCCCCAAAGAAAGCCCAAAAAGGTGGCAACCCGAGTAGGAATATCCCCTTGTCTTCAAAAGGGCAATAAAAATAAAAAAAATTGTTGATATTGTGGGTAGAAATTAGCAAAACCCGAAAATACCCGAATATTCAAAAGGGTTTTATGCTAAATTCTTTCAAAAGATTTGTAAAAATCGAACTCCTTTGAAACTTCTTGAAAGAAGGATCGAGGTTGATTGTATAACCCTGAATGGAGGAATTTATACTTTACGAAAAGTAGAGTCTTCCAAAAATGAAATTGGCGACATTTCAAAAAGCCTTGGCTTACAAGATTAAGCCTGGTTCAAAATATCAAAATATTTTCAAATAGCATATGCTATTAAGAAATAGGACGATCTCGGTTGAATCGAGTAACCAAAGGGATAAGCTTTCTCCCATTTTACTTTCTTTCAAAAAAGGAAAATTGGCTACATCCAAAAAAAAAACGAAAAACGAGAATACAAAAACTCCTCCGAAAGAGGTCTTCCCTTCATAAACAGGGAATACAAAAACTCCTCCGAAAGAGGTCTTCTCTTTTGACAGAAAAGAGGGAATAAAGAAAAAATACTCCCAAAGGGAGACCCTCTATGAAAGAAAAGAAAAAAGCCAAAGCTCCAAAGAGCAATTTTCCGACTCATTGACTAAAACCACTGGACGCTTCAGAAGGGACCGTGGTATCTCTTTCCCATATCCCCGCAGCTTATCCCCAAGGAAAAAGGTTCAAATTTGCGAAAATCCTAAAGTACGAATAAAATCTACTTATTTGGATTTCATTTTGTTTGAGAACTCGACTTTGTTTTGTAGGAAATGGAACTTTGAAATGTTTTCCAAGATTTCCTACCCAAAAACCTCTACTTAGTAGTAGGTATTGAAACCCGAATAAAGGGAAGTATAAAAAATTGGAAGTCCTTTTCGATACAAGCTAAAAGGAGTTCCTTTTGAAAAAAAAAAATTCGAAAAACCCACAAAAGTCAAAAAGACAAATGGGTAGAACCTACGGAGCAGACAAGCTCAAAAGGCTCTCTCCAAGCTCAAAAACCCGAGAATGTCAAAAAGACATGGGTAAAACCTGCTCGGAGCAGTCACCCTCAAAAGGCTCTCTTCGGGCTCAAAAACCCCAAAAACAAAAATTTTCTCATGCATGCATTCAAAGAGTCGTTCATGCATGATCATACATATAGGGAAATAGCTAGGAAAAGTCCTCTTTGATAAAAATCCCCGCCTATGGAAAAAGGAAACAGGGTTTTTACGGAGCAAAGAACAGTGTATTTTGGAGAAAATTTGAGAGAAAAACCAAAATGGGGTGTTTCTTCTTTGCCGTTATCCAAATCAATTTGGATAATGCCATTCACATTGAAAACTCTCAAAAACACAAAAAGCTCTTTGAAAGCCAAAACAACAATCCTGTTTTAAAATGCCAAAGCAGGTTCGAAAGGCGAAAGGAGAGCCCAGGCAAGAAGAAGAATTTCAAATCGGAACTTCAGAAGCCATCTCAAGCTGAAAAACAAAAGAAAGGAGAGTCCGTTCGGAGAAAAGCCCGACAAAAGAACAAAACATAATTTGTGTCAAAAAAGCAAAAAGCAGCTCCAAAATGCACAAAGAAGCAAAAAACCTGATGAAGTCGACAGAAATCCGAGACACATCCCATCAGAATGAAGAACGGAATCCGTGCGGCAATCTGAGATCGATAGCACTAGGAATCGGCCAAAAATAAAAACGACGGATCAAAACAGACGCCAAAAAAGTCCTGAAAAGCAGAGCACCAGTTGGAAGGACTTAGGGAAGACCCAGGCCGAAGTTGGGTCGCCAATGAACCGAAGACAGTTCAAAACCAACGATGAAAAGCACCAAAAAGGACTGAAACAAGGGAGCAGAAGAAAAAATTGGATTGGGTTTGGAGCCAAAAAGATCGAGATCCAGATCCAAATAGTGTTTGGATCGGATCTAGATCTCAAAATATCTGAGATCCAAGATCCAAACCCAAATAAATATTTGGACTGGATCTGGATCTAAAAATATCTGAGATCCGTCATCTAGATCCAAATAGTGTTTGGATCGAATCTAGATATCCAGACCCAAATCCAAGACCCATATCCAAGACCCACCTCAAATGTCTATAAATAGACGTGAGGGGTCTCCAAAATGAGCCGACGTGAAATTCAAAAGGGGGAGCTCATTCATGTGAAAAAGATGGGGAGGAGAGAGAGTGGGCCATAGGGCCAAGGGCTTGTTGCCTTGAGTGTGGGATTGGGCCATTGTGGCCCGGGCTGCACCAATCAAAGGATGTCTTCTTCTTCAAGGAGGGTGGAGCTGCAAATGGTGGAGCTTGGCTGCGTGGAGGCGGCTTGGGGTGGAGCTGCAAGTCACGGTTAGTACCTCAACCCTAAACCTAAACCGACCTCTTCCCTAACCTCTCAAGACCACCCAACCTAAGACAACCTAAACCCAGCCCATCTTCCATTAAAAACAAGCCAAGTTCGGCCAGGTGTTGGCCGAACTCTACCCTAAACACCACCCTAAACTCTACCCCAAAACAAAACCAAGTTCAACCAAGACCTGGCCGAACTCCCCTTGAACCACCACCATCTAAGCTCGGCCAAAGTTAGCCGAGCCATCCCTAAGACCACACGGCCTGCTGGTGCAGACCGTGTTCCCTCCTTTCGCCAAAGACCAGGCCTGCCTTTAGGCAGGCCACCTAACACAAACCACACGGCCTAACTAGGCCGTGCTCCCCTGCCCTTTACTTAAAACCAGGCCTGCCATCTTCCCTTAAACCACACGGCCAAGGTTGGCCGTGTGTCCCTTTTTTTCGCCAAAACCAGGCCTGCCTTTAGGAGCTGGCCGTGTTACACCTTTTACCCTAACAAACCAGGCCTGCCACTCGGCAGGCCACCTATCTTAAACCCCAAGGCCTGTTGGTGCAGGCCGTGTATCTCTTTTACCACCCTAAGTCCCCGACCTGCCACAAGGAAGGCCGTGTCCTCCTTTCATCCCTAAGCACACGACCAAGTGTTGGCCGTGTACCAGTCCCACAACCAAAACTAGGTCGTGACTGGCCCTTAGCCAGCCCATTCCCTTTGGCCATCCACCTTGGCCGAACCTCAAAGCCTTAGCCAGCACCTAGGACAGCCACCCTAGCTTAGACATAAACCTAGCTAGGACCAGCCCCAACTCTACCCTAAACCAAGCTCACTCGAGCCACCTTTGGCTTGAGTCTCACAAACCAAACCAGCTATCAAGTCTTGGCTGAACCATTTCCATAAACCCCAAAACAAATCCCCTACTCGAGCCACCCTTGGCTCGAGTCCTACCTTATCCAAACCAACCCCATGTGGCCCCCAAATCCGAGATACCCTTGCTGCTCCCAAATCTCCAAGTGCTTCCAAGCTCTCCGGTTCCACTCTCACGTGCCTCGGACTCCATAAGAAGAAGGTGGACTCGCATCTTGTACAATCCCAAATAAAAAACTTGGAAAAGTGTAAGTCTTTTTAATATATATCGAGTTTCTTTTCCATTCAATTCAATTCTTGATACGAGGTTGTAATAACGGAGTGTTGTCTCTCTCCGGTTGTAATATTGGTGCTGGACACACGAGACACACACGTGCACTTGAGCCTTAGCTCTTATCTCGTACATGAGACACACACGTGCACTTGAGCTTCAGCTCTTATCTCGTACACCAAGCACCCACGTACACAATTGAGCTTTCACTCTTACTCCAAAGACTCTAGTAAGAGCCATATATGCTGCAATTGCATTCGGGTTTTAAGGTTCAAGTCGTGTGAGTTTGTCATTTCAATTAACACACTCGCACCCAAGGAACACCCGAGCACTTGCTGAAACACTCACCCACATTTTGGCCTCAAAAGCCACTAAGATATAGTCATATCTATATATTTTCTACTGCGTGAGTTTTCCCGGTTCAGCTATGTACGCATTACATTCCGCGTTGTTAATTTCATTCGTGTGTGTTGTCTTTCAATTTATACACAAACACACACGCCACATTGAGCCTTTCCGCTCTTATATCTATATCTCCCTTTTAGTTGCGTTTTATGGTTCAGCTGTGTGAGTTGTCTTTCAATTTATACACAACACCCACGCACACATTGAGCCTTTCCGCTCTTAAGATATAGATATATTTAAATTTCTGCAATTTACATTCAAGTCGTGTGAGTTGCACTCAATTTGGGTTTTCCCTTCAGCTATGTCTTTCAATTTCGGGGTTTAAGGTTCAATTGTGTGAGTTGCATTGCATATCCGCCATACTCGAGATAGTGTGAATACTTGCATCAAATAAACCCCGAATAAATCATGCAAAAACGCCAATCTTAGGCCACTTGATGCACACACGCCACGCCTAAGTGGATAAAATTGAAAGACTTAGGGTCGCCCAACCCTCGTAAAGTAAAACTCACCAAAATGCATGATTTCCAAAGATTTCAAAACACTTATTCGTTCAAAGTAAATTTTGAAGTTAACTTGTTTTAAAACGAAGTCTCTAAGCATAGAAACTGACCCTTGAGCATCAGTTCAAGAAGGTTTGAGATGAAAAGATCCCACTTGCCCACAATTGCCTTAAAAAGTCAGATATTTCAAAACATACTTCGCTAGTTTGAGTAAGCTATCTGGCATGCCCTAAAAGCAAACGTAGGTACGAAAAGGTTCACTTCAGGCCTAAGAACCCGGAGTGAAAATTTTCGGCGTCTACACCTTCAAAAGCATGTATTCCTAGGGTCTCGCCAAAAACGGACAAAGGCAAAGTTATTTTAACCTTGTATGATTTTGAAAATCATCTTTCAAAGATTCCAATTAACATGTCCATCCTAGAGCTTATACAAACCTCACCTAGGCATAGACTCGTTTTAGAGAAAATTCTAGAAAGAGCCAAGGTTAGCTCAAACATATCCCCGGAGTCCTTGTCAACCCAAGTGGCGTCTATAGGTGCAAAAACGCCCATCGTGTTCTTGGAAGAGGATATTGAAAGATCATATGAATCCCACAATCAGGCCCTGCATATCGAGGTGGTATTGAATCACCATTCTCTGGACTGGTGCCTAGTTGATGGGAGAGGAGGTCTCAACATCCTTCCGCTCCACGTGGCGTATCAAATCGGAGTCACCTTGACCTCCGTGAACCCAAGCCCCATCATGATCACTAGATATGATGGGAATGCGTCTAGACCCTTAGGATCCATAGAATTACCCATGAAAACGGAAGGAATAACTCACATGGGAGTGTTCCATGTCTTGGACATCCACCCCCACTACAACCTATTGTTGGGAAGGCCTTGGATACACAGCCTGCGTGCTATGCCGTCCACCTTCCATAGGTGTGTCAAAATCTCTTTTGAAGACCAAGTCGTGGTAATTCTAAGTGAGAGTCACCCTGAGCTTTAGGGAATACAGAATTTCCCCTGCTTGTCGAGTTCTCAAGCCTACGAGGCCAACCTGGGCCAAGTATTAGTCGAGCCACCCAAGCTCATCCTTCAAAACCCTAGGAAAGTGTTGTGTATCAAGGGGCAACCCAAGGCTAGCCCACTCAAAACCATCACGATCCTGGGAAAGACCATGTGTCGTCCATTCCCAAAACCCCTAGACAAAAAGCCATACGAGCATAACATTGACGATAGCAAGTTCCAGAATCATGACTTATACCAAAAATTTTCAAAAAACAAAAAATCGTGGAACATGCTATTGAATATGGGATATATGCCATACAAAAGTCTAGGGGCACAAAAACAGGGTCTCCTAGAGCCCATAATGCCTAGAGCCAACCCAAGCCGATATGGGATTGGCTATACTCCCAAAATACCACCAGAGCCCCCACCTGTGACCACCTGGGTCAAGGATGAAACCTATGATTTAGACCTCTTGTTTAGAGTCTAACTTGTGGCATTTTCCTTTGTAGGTATGATGGAAGATCCCTTATTAAACCAAAAATCAAAAAAATTGGAAAAACTTGAAATTCAAAAATAAATTGAAAAACCTCAAAAACCAAAAACATTAGAAATTTGTGCAAAAACCAAAAAAATTGTTGTTTGTATAGCTCCAAATATCCTTGCTTTACAAAAATCCAAAAAAATCGAAAATTTAGAAATACCCAAAAACAAAATCTTGTATATACCAGCTCCTGGTAAAAGTTTGGAAAAGGCCAAGGATTTCGAAAAGAAAGTTGTCTTCATAACAAGACCAAAAGCTTTGAAACCCGTTAAAATTCCAAGTCAAAAACGAGGTGTTTTCAAAACTCAAACATCAAGTTCAAATTCCCTAGGATTCAATACTCTCGAGAATGATCAAAGCTCAGAGGAAGATCCAACCTCCGAGCTCCCAGAGTTTCATAAAATTCTCGATTTTGAAAAATCTTCGAATGCAGTAGGAGGGGATTTCATAGAGATCAACCTAGGGAGTGAAACAAAGCCCAAATACATTAAGATAGGCACATGTTTGCATGAGCATGAAGCATCATCATTCATTGTATTTTTAAAAAACTACATCGATGTGTTTGCATGGACGTATGAAGACATGCCGGGTATAGACCCAAGAGTCATAGAGCATTGTATTCCCCTAGATTCAGATACAAAACCCATAAAGCAAAAGCTTAGAAAGATTCATTCGAACGTGTATGCACAGGTTAAAGAGGGTTTAGAAGATTTGCTAAAAGCCGGTTTTATAAAACCCATTGCGTATTCTGATTGGTTGTCAAATATTGTTGTAGTTCAAAAATCCAATGGGAAAATTCGAATATGCATTGATTTTAGAAACCTGAACAAAGCCACTCCAAAGGATAACTTTCCTTTACCTAACATTGATTTGATAGTCGATAGTACTGCAAATCATGAAATGTTTTCATTCATGGATGGCTATTAAGGATATAACCAAATCAAATTAGCCCCAAGAGATCAGGCTAAAACTGCTTTCACAACACCTTGGGGCACGTACTGCTATACAGTCATGCCCTTTGGTTTGAAAAATGTCGGCGCCACCTACCAAAGAGCTATGACTACGATCTTTCACGATAAGATTCATGAGCTCATAGAGGTATATGTGGATGATCTCTTGGCTAAATCAAAAACTCGATGCACTCATATCGAATGCTTGCAAAAAAATTTCGAAAGGCTTAGGCTTTACAAAGTAAAGCTAAACCCTCAAAAGTGCGTGTTTGGAGTCGAATCTGGTAAGCTCTTAGGCTTTATGGTAAGCCAAAGGGGCATTGAAGTCGACCTCTCTAAGTGTAGAGCCATCATAGACATGACTCCACCCTCCAATCTCATGCAAATTCATAGCCTCCAAGGTCGCCTCCAATCAATCCACAGGTTCATTTCAAACCTTGCTATAAGATGTGAACCCTTCAACAAACTTTTGAGAAAAGGGGTGAAATTCGTATGGGACAATGATTACCAAAAAGCTTTCGAAAGACTAAAGGCGTATTTGGTTAATCCTCCTGTTTTAAACCCTCCAAAGCAAGGAAAATCTCTTTTACTTTATATTTCTGTGCATGTGAATGCTTTGGGTGCATTACTAGCTCAATATGAGGATGATACCCATAAAGAGTATGCCATCTATTACATTTCGAAAACTCTCTTGGCTTATGAACGAAATTATCAAGCCATGGAGAAGACTTGCTTGGCCTTGGTATGGGCCTGCTAGAAATTTCGACACTATTTCCTAGATCATGAGATCTGGATAGTGTCTAGGCTTGATCCCATCAAGCACTTATTTGAAAAACCCATCCTCACAGGTAGGCTGGGCAAATGGCAGCTCCTCTTGATGGAGTATGACCTGAAATTCCACCATCAAACATCCATCAAGGGCCAAGCCCTAGCCGACTATGTGGCCGACTTCCCCTTGGAAGATGCGTACCCCACACTTGACAAAATGCCCGATGAAGGCATATTTCAAAACCAATTTCAAAATCATGTTTTATCAAACTGTTTAAATGAAAACCAAGTGTGGAAGATGCACTTCGATGGGGCATGAAACCAAAGAGGGGTTGGGGCAGGCATCGTCCTCTTATCCCCTAAAAAGGGAGAAATACCCATAGTCATTCACCTAGATTTCGAGTGTTCCAACAACACAGGCGAGTATGAAGCACTCATACAAGGCTTAAAAATTTCGAAAACTCTAGGGGCATCATGCATCGAAGTCTTTGGAGATTCTTTACTTGTCATAAAACAAGTGTTAAAGATTTGGCAAGTTAAAAATGAAAAACTTCTTCCATACCATGAGTTGGTCACCAAGTTGGTCGAGTCGTTCAAATCGTGCACACTTACACACGTAGGAAGAGAGGATAATGGCGTAGCCGATGCCCTCTCATCCTTGGGCTCAACCCTATGGGTCGATCCCACTTTGGGAACCAGACCCTTGGAAATATGGCACTCGCCCACTCCATCCACACACGATCTTGAAATTTGCCAAAACAACCCAGATTCTGCTGAAAAACCTTGGTTTTTCGACATAAAATGTTTCTTAGAAAATGGGGGATTTGTCGAACATGCCACATCCAAAGATAAGGCTTTCATTCGAAAAATTTCCTCCCGATATATGATTTTGGGAGGGGTTCTTTATAAAAAGAGCTTTACTGGCATCTTACTAAGGTGTGTTGACCTAGAGGAGGCTAGGATAATAATGCATGAATTCCACGATGGAGAATGTGGAGGCCATGTTAATGCCAATATGATGGCAATGAAAATACTTAGAGCGGGTTATTTTTGGTCCACCTTAAAGCAGGATTACCATGACCATGTTAGGAAGTGTCACCCATGTCAAGTGCATGGACACGCCATTCATACCCCATCATCCTCATTGTATTCCGTGGTCAGCCCCTAGCCATTCACCATGTGGGCGTTTGACATCATAGGACCAATATTTCCTCATGCATCAAATGGGCATAGGTTCATATTAGCAGCCACCGAATGCTTTTCCAAGTGGGTTGAAGCTACCTCCTTGACCAATGTTCAAGGGCAACATATAGTGGCATTCATTAGGAAAAATATTTTGGCTCGCTTTGGGGTTCCAAAGGACTTAGTGTCCGACAATGGTACCCCCTTCAAAAACGAGAGGATGGTTAAGTTATGTAATACATATGGCATAACTCACCACTTCTCATCGCCCTACTACCCTCAAGGCAACGGCCAAGCCGAAGCCACAAATAAGACTCTCATAAGCATTATTGAGAAGACTTTAGAGAAGGGTAGGACGTGGCATGAGAAGCTGGATGAAGCCTTATGGGCTTATAGGACTTCCATCCAAACTCCCACAAATGCCACGCCATTTGAGTTGGTCTATGGCACAAATGCCATTCTCCCCATTCATACCAAAATTCATTCATTTCATACATCCATTGCACTCGACCTTCCCCTAGAGACGTTGCAGCATACTAGGATAGCCGAACTTGACTTACTAGATGAGCGAAGGCTCCTTGCCATGGATCATGCACATGCATACCGGCAAAGGATAGCCCGACACTATGAGAAGTATATGAGACCTCGCCACTTCAAAGTGGGAGACCTTGTGCTCAAAATCATCCAATATTGTGGCCCACATCCACTTGGAAAGTGGCGGCCCAAGTGGGATGGCCCTTATGTTGTGCGTGGAACCACCACGAACAATGCATACTGGCTAATAGATGTTGAGGGTAGGAACTTAGCCGACCCTATGAATGCTCAATTTTTGAAAGAATACCATGTGTAGGGTCTAAGCTATGCCCTATATTTCGAAAATATTTTGAAAAACTCCTTTTTAAAACTTCATGAGTAAGGATCAAAGAAAATCGTACAACCCTGAATGAGAGACTCAATTGCTTGTGAAAGAGCGGAGTTTTCCAAAATCAATGGGTCACATTTCAAAAATTCTTCTTCTTATAAACGAAGGCTTGATTCAAAATAACAAGATACTTGCAAGTAGTATGTGCTATTTCTAAATAGGCTGATCTGGGATGAATCGAGTAGATCCTTGGGATAAGTCCTCCCCCATTTCTCTTCTCTTCCCTAAAAGGAAAACTTGGCGAAAAAGGGAAATCCCTACAAGGTCTCTTTCCCAAAAGAAAGTTGAAACAAAAGAAAAAAATCGTGTATTCTATGGAAAAGAGAGAATAAAGAAAAAATACTCCCAAAGGGAGACCCTCTACGAAAAAAACAGAAAAACGGCCAAAAAGCTCAAAAAGAGCAGTTTTCCGCCTCTAGGCCTTAAACCATGGGACACTCTAGAAAGGACTTTGGTAAACTCTTTCCCATCCCTGCGACTTATCCCAAGGCGAAGAAAGGTTCATTCTAAGGAGTCCTAAAGTAAAAATAGGATTTACTTACTTGAATCTCATCTTGTTTGAAGAGTTAGACGTCTAACTAAGGCGTAGGAATTTTGAAATATGGCTTGATTTCTAATAAAACCTCCGCTAGTTCAATGCTGGAAATAGCCCCCAAAGGCCTCTATTTATAGGCCAAGGGGGGGGGACTCCTAGAGCCTTCCTTGATGTGGATCGGGTGGGTCGTTGGAACCCCAAACTTGATCCAACTTCATTGTTGGCTACATGGGCTCACGTGGGCCTTAGAGTGGTCTCTCATGGGTCAAGGTGGGTGGATTAAGTTGGCCAAGGTATGTGTGTTCAGCCAAGTGGGTTCGGTCACAATCGGCTAACATGTGTTGAGTCAAATGGTGGGTTTGGTTAAGGAGGTTCTATCAAGGTATGTATGTTCAAGGCTAAAGAAGAGTTGGCCTATACAATCATGAATAATATGGTAAGGATGAAGAGTCATTGCTTTATTTCCACTCTTGGTCTTGGAAGGGACGGTGCTTTATGGATCGAGTCCCTAAAGAAATGGTGAATGTTTAGAAGGCTCGTTTAGTTTTATGCCCACGTAGCCTGACCTCCTGCTAGCTCAATTTTGACCTTTTCCATTCTCTTTTGGATCTCTTTTGCTTTTGTTCATGTTGAAGTCGACCCAAACTTGTTGATTGATTCGAATTGTCCCTGCATTCCTGCTTTTGTTTCGAGATCGGATTGGAATGCTTCTTTCCCTTTTGGATTTGATTCGCAGCTTTGTCCTTAAATCGGACTCGAATCCTGTGCTTGATTTCAGATTCATGGTTTCAAATATTTCTTTTCATTATTTAAAACCATTTCATTTGAAAATATTGAGTTTTATCGAAATCTTCAAATATTCATTTTGAAAAACCACTGAGTTTCATTCCTAGTGTGTGTTTGCATAGGTGACCTACTTTCGCTCTTTCAGTTAGTCTTTACCGTTTCAACCACTTTAACCCTTTGTTAGGTGTAGGGTGTCAAACCACTTTAACCCTTGATAGATGTAGGGTGTCAAACCACTTTTACCCTTAATGGGTGTAGGGTCCCAGGGTAAGACTATCCTCAATTGGGCGAATTTTTTAGGCCAAATTTAGTTTGAATTTCAAGGTTTTTGGTAAATTTGCCATTTTGCAAACATTTTTGGGTTTGGTTCCCAATGTCTTATTTTTCAATTGTTTCTTTGAAGAAAATTATTTAAAAATATCATTTCTTTGAATGAAATCATTTGAAAAGGCAGAATCCTACCAATTTGGGCTTGAGGGCAAAGCAGTCATTTTTTTGGCTCTTTGTCAAAATTTGATTTTTTTGAGAGGGGGCCCATTTACCCTTATTTTAATGCTGCCACGATATTTTGGTACGGAAATGAGTTTGTTTAAGGTGTCTTTATTTGAAAACCCTTGAAAGACCCAAAACCATACTTTTTTCTTAAAAAGGCAAAATTTATAAAAATCAAATGTTTTCAGAAAATTTTTGTGTGTCTACACATGCCCCTCGTTGGCATTAATTCAAATTTATTTGGTTAATGGCAAAAAATAACACCTATAAAAAATTTATTCTTTTGCAATTCTAGAGTTGATTTGAGTTGAATCTTATGAACTTTTCCCTTTTTGTTAACTGATTCATTTTTTAGACTTGGGTAACCCTAATTATGATAGAAGAGGATTTCTAGCAAGGGTAACTCAATATGGATGGTAGTCGACCAATGCAAGGATCATATGTGCATAAGACTATCTATAAATGCACATGGGCATGAGATGTATGCAATGGATTGTAGACGTGAATTTTTATTTTGAAACCTATATGAAGATTTGAAAAAATATTTCTGAACTATGTCATGTGTAAGAGCATGCCAGTTAGTTTACTCAAACTAACAAAGATTTATTTTCTGACTTCCGTATAGTGATCGTGGGTAAGTGAACTTTTGTCGGCGTAGGCCTTCTTGAACCGATGCTCAAGGGTCAGCCTAGATGCTTTGAAAATTATTCAAGATCCTGTAAGTTTTCAAAAAAACAAGATAACAACTTCCCAAAAACTTGATAAAATCGTGATTTTGATCATTGACTTAGAAATCTTTCAAGTTCTGAAAAACAGAAAGTGGTTCTATTTTCAAAGGCCTGTTTTCTTATTTTTTTAAAATAACTCCAAGTTTTCACAAATTTTGAAAATTTTATAGATGATAGACTTTCATGTATAGATTCAAAAAGTATTTTTATTTTTATTTTTTATGCTATAGATTCATGTAATTAAATTTAGAAACAGATGTCACTCAGACATTCGGGACAAACCTATGACAGAATATCAGAGGTTTAGAAAAACTGATATATATTTGTAATCAAACCTCCGATTTCTATTAAATTAGTCTTGTTGGAAAGTTGTGGATTTCATCTTTCTAAAGAGACCATTTTCAATAAATTTGGTTCAATGTGCGTAAAGACATTCAGGAATGACCCGACCTTTGTCACAGAAACTTCTGGATTCTAGAATCTGTTCTGATTTTTGTAAAATATTTCTGATTTTGTTAATGATGTTTAACAAACCCAAAATTTATGAATTTTTTATCAGAGGTCCTTATGTATGCCTAGATTAGATGACCCAAATTTTGACATATTTGAGATAAGGGATAATCAAAGAGAAATCTTTTACCGAACACATGTAGAGTGCAGAAAAACATATTTCAGATTTTCAGAACTGTGTTTGTGTTTTAATCCAAATTAAAATGAATCTACAGCTAGAAAATAATAGTATAAATCCTAAGGATCACGTGAACAATGGGAGATTAAGATGTTCATGATCTTAAGTTGTGCTATGGAGTCGAAAGAACCAATATCAAAGCATGTAACGAAGACCGCATGAAAGAAAGATGGGGTTGTCCTGTGAATCTGAATCAATACACCTTCATGGAGACTTAAGCTCCTTAATTACAAACCCATGATATTTACTGAAAAAGGAGATGATTGAAACAAGGAAGAACCTGTGATAGACGGCGGAGGAAAGTCTGCAACGGATGGTAGGCGGCAGGCAGCAGCCTCCTTTCTTCCTCTCCCTCCCTTTCTTTCTCTCTTTCTCTCCCTCTCTTTCTCTCCCTCTTGCTGGATGGTTTCCTGAACTCGGATTGATGCGTTGCAGCCCCCTTGAGGCCCTTTTTATAGGCCAAAGATGCCTCTTTGCTGCAAATTTTCATAAGATAAGTTGCCTTATTGAAAATGGCTGCATTTTGGCAAGTGAATGCTGGTCATTCTTGCCAAAAACTGCCCTCATGGATAAGGTAAGTGAAGTGTTGGCCCTTCTTGCCAAAAACTTGCTTCGTCTGATAAGGTAAGTGCAGTTGCTCATTTAATGAAGCTTGATAAGGTAAGTTGCCTAATCCTTTGGTGCTGAACTCCAAAATTGGTAAGTTTCCTCTTAGTGACTTACCAAATTAAACATCATTACTTGCCAAATCAAGCATTATAGGTTGCCAAATCGAGCATTGCTTTCCTTTTGCGTGGATGACGTCGACTTTCCTTTCTAGACGCCGACCTTCCATTCTGGGTGCCGACTTTCTTTCTTGAACGTCGACTTTTCTTTCTAGGTACGACTTTCTTTTCTAGGCGCCAACATTCCTTCTTGAACATCAACTTTCCTTTTTTTGATGCCAACCTTCCTTTCTAGATGCCGATTTTTCTTTTTTGTACCTAAAATTAAAAATGACAAGTTACATTTCCCAACAATGCCAAAATTGGCAAGTGCTCGGTCGTTGCCTTTTTTGTTCATGCCGTCCCCTCTTTTCGGGGAGTTTGCCTTCTTACGGTTCGAGTTTTATATATATGACATGTTTCAAACACTTTATATAAAAAGAATATTTTTATATTTGAGAACATCAAATTTAATGAAATCTTCAAATATTATTTTAGAAAAGCATTGTGTTTCATTCACACTTTTTTTTTGCAAGGGTGACCTACTTTTGCTTCGTGAGTCAGTATGTAACCACCTTGACCATTTAACCCTTTTTACGGGTATAGGGTATCGAACCATTTTAACCACTTCAACGTGTTTAGGGTATCAAACCACTTTAACCCAGGGTATCAGGTCTTGGAATGAGACCCTCCTCAACCAGGCAAATTTTTGAGGTCTGGTTTGAATTTAACTTGTTTATGAATTTCAAGAGTTTTCAAATTTTATAAATATATAAATTTGCAAACATTTTTGGGTTTCATTACCAATGTTCTCATTTTTATTTATTTATATAAAAATAATTGTTTGAAATAATTCTTTCTTTAAAGACAATTATTTAAAAAGGCAAACTCCTGCCAATTTGGTCTTCAGGGCAAAATAGTCTCTCTTTTTTTGAAATTTTGTCGAAATTTGATTTTTTCCAGAAAAGATGCAATATATCATCATTTTGAGGTCGCTAGAAAATTTTGATGCCAAAATGAGTTCATTTGATGTATTTTTGTTTAAAAACCGAAAGCTGCAAAAAAAAAAAGAATTTCTAAAAGATGAAAAGTCTTTATTTTGAAAAAAAATTGGGTGTTTACAGAGGCCCCTCTTTGACATTAATCCAAATTTATTTGGATAATGGCAAAGAAGAAAACACCCATTTGATTTTCTTCACAGATTTATCTTTAGAGTATGAAATTTTTCCTTATTCCATATCATCCATTTCTTTCGATTTGTTTTTGTAGATGAGAGGATCTTAGCCAAAGAGGATTTGATAAGAACACCTAGTCCTAGGGTAATCATGCATGGGCGACCACTTTATGAATGCATGTATATATATAGAATGTGAGGTGAATGAAATGTGTATGTTTAGGGACCCATACTTGTGATTTACGAGCTTGAGAAAAAGCCTATGAAGGCCGGCAACCCCATGCAAGATGGTCCCTATATTGTTTTTTTTATGTTTAGGGCTTTCAAAAAAAAAATTCAAAAAGAGAACTCCTTTTGGTTAATAAAGGACTTCCAATTTCTTACATTTCCCCTCACTTGGGTTTTAATACCCAATACTCACCAGAGGTTTTTGTAGAAAATTTTGAATAATATTTTAAATTTTAATTTCTCACACAACAAGATATAATTCTCAAACAAAATAAAATCCAAATAAGTAGGTCATATTCCTACTCTAGGATTTTAATGGAAAACTTCTCTATTGGGATGAGTTGTGGGGATTTTGAGAAAGAGTTACCCACGGTCTCTTCTGAAGCGTCTCAAGGTATAAGGCAAAGAAATTTTTGATAAAAAATTACTCTTTTAAGCTTTGGCTTTCTTTTTCTTTTCTTTCAAAGGGCACCTCTATATTGGAGGTTTTTATTTTTTCTTTTCTTTTCTTTTTCTTTTTAGAAGACCTCTATATTGGAGATTTTGTTTTTCTTCCTTTTCTTTCGATTTTACCAATTTTCCTTTTTGGGGAGAAATGAAGTGGGGAATACAACTCATCCCTTTAGATACTTGATTCAGCCAAGAACATCCCATTTCCTAATAGCACCTATTATTTGAAGATATTTTGCTATTTTGAACTAGACCTCATTTATTAAGCCAAAGATTTTTGAAATGTTACCAAATGATTTTGAAAACTCCACTTTTCGTAAAGCATCAATTCCCTAATTCAAGGTAACATAATCCATTTTTGGTCCTTTCAAGAAATTCAAAGGAGGTCCATTTTTAAAATCTTTTCAAAAGAATTTAAAGTAGACCCTATACATAATAATTTTTTTTCAAGTATTGGGCATTTATAGGGTCTGCTAAATTTCTTTCCTCAACATGAACTTACCAATATACATTTTATGGTGCCCTTCTCACAACATAGGGACCATCCCACCTAAGCCGCCACTTACCAAATGGATGTGGGCCTCTTATGAGTGAATGATGTAAATGACATGTGAAATATATTCCATATGATATAGTGAGATACATACTTTATGAAATGATGAATGTATTCGGTCACCATGAAAGATATTTAAGGAATGCACTCTACATGCCCCTAGTTTGGAGGGAATGACATGAGCATTCATATACAATGGCTGACCCCTATTGTGGCATGTGATGAATGTTTTCAATGTTATACATGAATGACTTGTACATGCATGATCTTGCATGATATGATCCTAGCCTTTGATGTATTTTTGGTTAGGCTCACTCCCTAAATTAGCCTTTAGGCAATTCTCTTCTATAGAATTTGAACATTTTTCTAAATCAAGGATTTTATGGAATTTGGGAAGCTCGGAGGCTTTATCATCCTCATGGATAAGGAGATCTTCCTCCTTGCTTTGATCACTCTCAAATATTTTGATTTCTAGGGAAGTCTCATACATAAGAAAAGGATTATGTGCAAAAGGATTATGAGACAATTCGGGTTTCAGAAGGTATAAGGATTTTGTCAAAACCAATGCTTGAGTTTGTACCTGATTTTGAAAACAAAATTTTTTAGGATTTTCGCCTTTTCCAATTTTTTGGGATTTTCCAATGAAATGCTAACATGAAAGACTTTCTTTTCAGATTTTTCCAAATGTTTTTGTTTTTTGAGAGTCTTCTAAATTTTTTGGTATTTCCAAAATATTTTTTTTTTTTGGATTTTCTCAATAAAAGGGATCCATCAAACCTACCAAGAAAACACCATGAATTAGACTCCAAACAGGAGGTCTAGGTCATAGGTTTCAATTTTAGCTGGTTCTAGGGCACCCTTGACCCAATTGGTCTTAGGTGGTGGCTCAGGGGGTATGGGTGGGTTGTATCCTAAGCCATATCGACCCAGGTTAGGAGGAGGTACGATGGGTTCCAGTATACCTTGGTTTTTAACTCCTAAACCCTGGTATGGTATATACCCCATATTTAGTAACATATTCCAAAGCTTTTTGAGTTTTGAAAAGTTTTGAAACAAAGGATGGTCTTAGAATAATGTATCATCTATAGCATGGTTATACACTCGAATTTTATTGGTTATGCCTTAGAGGTCTATGGCTTCAAGGGTGAAAGGATTTGACTCCCCCAGGATGCACATGACCCTCGGAGTGGAAGACTTGGGTGAATTGGGTTCCTCTAGGAGATGGACAACCTTGAAAGGGTGCGACTTGGGTTCTCCTAGTAGGTGGATGATGAAGGGATGGATCCTAGGTGCAACTAAATGTGTCCCTAGGGGTGAATGGTTTAAGGGTATGTGTATGCAAAGGGAGAGCATGTTTGATCCCTTGCAAAATGGAGCGAAGAGGATTCCAAGGGAAACCATAGTCGGTCCCTTGGTTGGTTTATTAATGTTGGGGAAAATTATGGCCGTAGGCTTGGGTTCATAATGCAAACCTAGGCTCAAAAAGACTTGTTTACACATGGTAGAGCTAGGTGTACCTAGAATGTTGATGCATGCCCTAAGGATAACCATGTCTACCAAGTTTTGAATTTTTTTTTTCATTTTAAAATTCTTTTTGTTGGTGCAGGACATTCACCGCTGTAAACATGAATTTTTATTTCAAAATCTTTTAGGATTTGAAATTTAACTCTCGAACTACATCATGTGTGCGAGCATGTCAGTTAGTTTACTTAAACTAACAAAGTTTGGTTTTCTAACTTTCGTAGGCGATTGTGGACAATTGAGATCTTTTCGACGTAGTCCTTCTTGAACCGACGCTCAAGGGCCAACCTAGACACTTAAAAAAATGTTTGGAATCTATTAAATTCGAAAAAGCAAAAACCCAATTTTACAAGTTTCAGAATCCGTGACAAAGTTCCTGGTTTTTTAAAATTTCAAGTTCTGAAAATTATAGAAACTGTTCTGTTTCATAGACCTATTCTCTAATTTTTTTAAATATTTTTCAGTCTGCAAAAATTCTAAAAATTTCACAAAAAGAAGATACATGTGTGTAGAAGCAGGAAATATTTTTATTTTGTATTTTACTTCTGTAAATCTTGAGAATTAAATCTGTGACTGAAGACTATTCAGAAACGTAGAACACTTATGTGTCTATGGTTTAGAGTCTCAAAAAAAGGTCATATCTCTGCACTTAGACATCCAAATTTAGTAAAATTTATTTTGTTGAAAAGCTCCAAATGTTAGCTTTCCAAATAATCAATTTGCATGAAATTTTATTCAGTATTTACAGAGATATGAGCAAAAGAACAGACAATTGTTTCTGAATATTTTGTTTCTGCATAATAGAATTTGGTTTCTACTCAAATTCACGGATTTAATTAACTACGCAAACGACCATATAAAATCCTCAAAATTTTATCAAATAATCCCTGACATGTTTATATTGGACGTGCAAAAAATCGACTTAATTGGATTAGTCATTCGTTTGAAACAAATCTGTGTTCAGGTGTGTGCAGTCATGTGTTTTAAAAGTTCAGATTTGTAGAAAATTTCAGACGTGTTCCCTTGATCATTTGGAACACTTTTCAACCTATAACCAATCCTAAAATTCATAAGGATCATAGAGGTATATTGTTTTTATCATGTTCATGGAGATTAATAGATAAACTTGCACATTTTGTATCAGTATTGATCATAAACATGACATTCAGTTCAGTCCTCGTACAATCTTCTGCAAAAACCTACAGATTTTTGAGTTTTCAATTGATCACACTCATAAAACGAATGGTTCAAACCTGTGGGATTGAGGAAGAAGAGGGTGTGAAGTTTCTAACATAGTTGAGGAACCTCCACGAGCAGATGTTGGATGGTGGAGCAGGGTGAGCTTGCTTCTCTTCTCCTTCTTCTCCTTTATTTTCCTTCTCTCCCTCTCTTTCTTTCCCTCTCTTTCTCTCTCCTTCCTACGGGTTTTCTTTCTTCATGGATTGGTATTTTGCCGTTGATGGTTGATGCCTTTGCAGCACCTGGGAGAGCCTTTTTATAGGCTCACGGATATCTATTTGTTGTAGGTTGGATAAGCTTGAACTTGATTCTATTCCTGTTTTGATAAGCTCAATCCTCCACTTGATCTCAACTGGATGGGATAAGCTTGAACGTAATCTGGACTTGATAAGTTTGATCCTCCACTTGATCTTAACTGAGTTGGATAAGCTTGAACGTTATCTGGACTTGATAAGCTTGATCCTCTTCTTCCAAATCTGAAACATAAGCTGCCTAAGATTCGTGGATGATTCTTCCTAGTTTGGTGGATGAACCACTAGGCCACTCTTCGACAACTTTGCCAATGCTGCGATCAGCTGTAAGAACAGATTCAGTTCCATCGTACATATGTACTGATCATCACAAAGACTTCATCTCGAAACCGCCTTATGTGCCATCAAGACTGTATTATTAGAAAGCAATTGTATTCACCAACTTTATTTTGAAGACCAACATTGAATGCATCTGTTTTAGCCGTGGTGCCTTCAGTAGGATCACTATTATCAACCTTAGCTACTGAAAATTCTTTATGCACCCTCATCACTTGAACTAGTTGTGAACCATGTTGTGCTTTGTGTGTCAGCATGTTGTGAAACCGCAGCACAGCAGGCCCTCAAAATGCGTTTTGATAAGGAAATCTTAAGGCAAATTCAGAAGTTCAACAGGAGGAAACCGAACACAAAGCATAAGCAAGCACCATTAATAAATGACCACTTCGAGGGAACCGACAATTTCACATAATGATCTCAATTGAAGCTATTGATGTTATACTTATGAGAGTATTTAAGCAAACCTTGTTACCTGCATATTTGCCATGAACATGTTCAAGCAGATCCATGTTACATGCCTACTTACTATAGAAGTGTTCAAGTAAGGCTATGTTACATTTTTGCAAACCAATTTCTATGCTCCCTGAACTTCACTTCATAAGTGTCGGAACACTAACAACCATTGTCAGCATCGAGGTAACATAACAGTAGGATCATAATGCAAAATGGATACCAATCCCTATATCAATTGTATGTTTCTAACAACCAAACCTAATATGGACATGTTACCAAATGCATTCGATACCAAACCTTTCTCTTCGGAAGCCATTGTTCTTACATCAACCTTTCCTTTCTTTTGATGATACCGACCTTATCCTCTGGAAATAGATTTCTTTTCAAGTATGAGCTTTTCTTTCTGGGAAGCTCACTTTCCCTTTTTAATGCCCACTTTCCTTTCTGGGCATCCACCTTCCTTTTTAGGTGTCAGCTTGCCTTTTTGAGGCCTGTATCTTTTCAAATGGCAAGTTTCCTACATACTTTTCAACATAAATCTTTTAAGGAAACGAAATCCTGCTTTTCCAGTGTTGAGGGCAAAATCATCATTTTTATCTAATTTTGTCTAGAAAGGGAAGCACTCTTTCATCATTTTAAGGTTTCCATAAAATTTTGATGCCAAAACAAGCTCATTTGATACCTTTTTTTATTCAAAAACCCAAAGTTACCAAAAATAGCTAATTTCCTAAGAGACAAAAAATTTTAAAAAAAATTTGGGTGTTTAGAGCCGCAGCTTAAAAATCCATATCCTTCGACACATTTGGTGGGGTTGTGGGTGCATGAGTGTGATTTGAATATGGATGATCTACCGGTCCTACACAACAGAGAAGATGATCGAGTAGAGAGTTTTGAGAGAAATGAGTTTCAGGTATACCTTTTCTGAGCTTGTCTACCTTTCCATGGTGAGAGCAAGCTTCTTTGTAGGCATCTTAAGGTTGCTCTAGCTCATGCTTGGCTTCCAGCTTTCGTTGCTTTTCGAGGCCTTGGATTTCATCCTCTAAGCCTATGTGTGTGCAACACTCTTTCTCCCTTATGTATGAAATAGTGCTCATGGGAATGGAATCCATCGGAGCAACTAATTTTGAAAACTTTTGGGTGGTTTGGGTGAAATGAATCTCATGCCCCACTCCACTTATGCGCATAGGGATGTAAACTTTTTCTTTCTTTTTAATTTTTTGAATTTCAAATTTTTTATTTTCAAATGTTTTTGATTTTTGAAAAATTTTCAGATTTTTTTGGTTTTTCGAAATAAAGAACTTTTTTGGTTTTTCTATAAATAAAGGGGTGTTTGGATGATTAGCAAGGTTAGACAATTTGATCTGAACACTTGCTTCATCTGCGGCCTCATATCCTTCATCGTATTTTGGCCTCAATTTCGTTTTCTGGGCATGGCTCTTCTCCCTATATACCCAAGATGATTTTTCATGGGAATGGTGCATCTTGGCCTCTAGGGCCTCAATTTCCCTTTCAAGGTGTATTGCTCTCCTCCTTAAAAAAGAAATTTCTTCTTCTCGAGTTTTATAAGATTTTTTTAAGGTTTTGGAAAATTGATTTTGAAAATTTGATGAGGCCTTCATTGACATATTTTCGAAGGAATCATCCAAACCTGACATTATTGAATTATTAGAATTTGAACTTAAAACAATGGATTTGAAAAGGAGAGAAGTTCAAAATCATGATTTGAAATTGGTTTCTACGGAATCAAACAATTTTTAAACATTCACATCCCACCAAGCATGCCAAATCTGTAGACGTGAATTTTTATTTCGAAACCTATATGAAGATTTGAAAAAGATTCTTGAACTACGTCATGTGTGCGAGCGTGCCAGTTAGTTTACTCAAACTAACAAAGATTTATTTTCTCACTTCCGTATAGCAATCATGGGTAAGTGAACTTTTGCGACGTAGGCCTACTTGAACCAATGCTCAAGGGTCAGCCTAGATGCTTTGAAAATTATTTGAGATCCGATAAGTTTTTAAAAAAACAAGATTTCAACTTCCCAAAAACTTGATAAAATCGTGATTTTCATCACTGACTTAGAAATATTTCAAGTTCTGAAAAACAGAAAGTGGTTCTCTTTTTAGAGGCCTATTTTCTGATTTTTTTAAAATAACTCCGAGTTTTCACAAATCCTAAAAATTTTACAGATGATAGACTTTCATGTAACAGATTCAAAAAATATTTTTATTTTTATTTTTCATGCTATAGATTCATGTAATTAAATTCGGAAACAGATCTCACTTAGACATTCAGGACAAACCTGTGCTAGAATATCAGAGGTTTAGAAAAACTGATATATTTTTGTAATCAGACCTCCGATTTTTATTAAATTAGTCTTGTTGGGAAGTTGTAGATTTCACCTTTCCAAAGAGACCATTTTAAATAAATTTGGTTCAATGTGCGTAAAGATATTCAGGAATGACTCGACCTGTGTCACAGGAACTTTTGGTTTTCCAGAATCTGTTCTGATTTTTGTAAAACTTTTCTGATTTTGTTAATAATGTTTAACAAACCCAAAATTCTTGAATTTTTTATCACACGTCCCTATGTATGTCTAGATTAGACGAGCCAAATTTTGACATATTTGGAGTAAGGCATAATCAAATAGAAATCTTTTACCGAACACATGTAGAATGGAGAAAAACATATTTCAGATTTTCAGAACTGTGTTTGTGTTCTAATCCAAATTAAAATGAATCTACAGCTAGAAAATAATAGTATAAATCCTAAGGATCACGTAAACAATGGGAGATTAAGAGGTTCATGATCTTAAGTTGTGCTATGGAGTCGAAAGAACCAATATCAAAGCATATAACGAAGACCGCATGAAAGAAAGATGGGGTTGTCCTGTGAATTTGAATCAATACACCTTCATGGAGACTTAAGCTCCTTAATTACAAACCCATGATATTTACTAAAAAAGGAGATGATTGAAACAAGGAAGAACCTATGATAGACGGTGGAGGAAAGTCTGCAACGGATGGTGGGTGGCAGGCAGCAGCCTCCTTTCTTCCTCTCCCTCCCTTTCTTTCTCTCTTTCTCTCCCTCTTGCTGGATGGTTTGCTGAACACAGATTGATGCATTGCAACCCCCTTGAGGCCCCTTTTATAGGCCAAAGGATGCCTCTTCCCTGTAAATTTTCATAAGGCAAGTTGCCTTATTGAAAATGGTTGCATTTTGGCAAGTGAATGCTGGCCATTCTTGCCAAAAGTTGCTCCCATGGATAAGGTAAGTGAAGTGTTGGTCCTTCTTGCCAAAAACTTGCTTCATCTGATAAGGTAAGTGCAATTGCTCATTTAATGAAGCTTGATAAGGTAAGTTGCCTAATCCTTTGGTGTTGAACTCCAAAATTGGTAAGTTTTCTCTTAGTGACTTATCAAATTAAACATCACTACTTGCCAAATCAAGTATTACAGCTTGCCAAATCGAGCATTACTTTCATTTTGCATGGATGATGTTGACTTTCCTTTCTAGATGCCGACCTTCCATTCTGGGTACCGACTTTCCTTTCTGGGTACCAACTTTCCATTCTAGGTGCTGTCATTCCTTCTTGAACATCGACTTTCCGTTTTTTGACGCCAACCTTCCTTTCTAAACGTCAACTTTTCTTTCTAGACGTTGACTTTCCTTTTTTGTACCTAAAATTAAAAATGGCAAGTTACCTTGCCCAACAATGCTGAAATTGGCAAGTGCTCGATCGTTGCCTTTTTTGTTCATGCTGTCTCCTCTTTCCAAGGAGTTTGCCTTCTTACGGTTCGAGTTTTACATATATGGCAGTTTTCAAACACTTTATATAAAAAGAATATTTTATATTTGAAAACATCAAATTTAATGAAATCTTCAAATATTATTTATGAAAAGCACTGGGTTTCATTCCCAATTTTTGTTTGCAAGGGTGACCTAGTTTTGCTCCATGAGTCGGTATGTAACCACCTTGACCATTTAACCCTTCTCATGAGTGTAGGGTATCGAACCACTTTAACCACTTTAACCACTTCAACGGGTGTAGGGTATCGAACCACTTTAACCCAGGGTATTAGGTCTTGGAATGAGACCCTCCTCATCCTATTTCCAGCAAGGAGGGACGTCCATTAGAGGGTGAAGAAGAACAGGGAAGCTAGGGGAGAGATTGTGGGAGCTTGAAGGAAGACGTCTAAGACTTGGCCGACTTCATTCTTGATGTTCGGTTTGATTACATTCCAAAATCGTGTAAGACTTCTTTTGCTCAAAATCTCAATTTCAATTATCTTCATTTGATTCATTAAATGGGATTGTAATAATAGAGTTTCATCTCCCCCCACGTTGTGATAGTTAGATTTGCTGCAAGTTTTATTTCGTAGATAAATCACTATCAAACACACACTAGCACTCTAAGTGTTTGATTAAACTACTACCCCAATATACTCTATAATCGTCCTATACTTCTAATCCCCTCTATGCTTAAGCTATAAAATACTTTTAATTCATTTACATTCCAGCAATTTGCTTTGGGGATTGAAGGGTTGTTGCATTTTGAATTTGTGTGAGTTTGCATTATTACATTTATAAAACAGAAAACAAGATTTCAGCATCTCTGTATATGTCTGTTCCTGTAATTTTAGTTTCTTGATGCTTTCTCCGATTTGCTTGAAATTTGGCACACTTACTCCCCATATATCAAGTCACTCTAAATAAAATTGTTAAGATTTTTAGGACCGTGCAGCCACGTAACAAAATCAGATAAAGACCGACTCAGTTTCTACACTTCTGTTGCATAGTCAGATTTTCTAAAACAGAGGTTGGGTAAAAGTCTCATATCTCTATCCACAGAAATCCAATCTATTTGATTTTTGATGAATTGGAAATCTAACATCCATAGCTTTCCAGAAACATCAAAATCATCAAAATTGGAATTCTGAGTAGGGAGATACAGGCTCATCTTTGAGTCTCTGTATTTCTGAAACAAAACTGTTCCGAGTCAGTAAGTCAGTCTGATTCAATCATTTAATTCCGATTCAATATTGCTCCGAATTTGGATTTGTAAAAGGCTACAGACCCTCCGCACTACCAGATTGGTCTGGTAAAATTAGAAAGATTTTTGGAGGCCTGTAACATATTCAAATTTCTTTTAGAAACAAGCTCTAAAAACAGAATTTTCTGTTTTTCAGCAGCTTGAGCATTCCAAGTATCGAATCGAAGTGCACAAGCTCAAAACTGTTTCAAAAAACACTTGTTCACATAGAATGGAGTTGCATTTACTGACAAATTGAAATTTCTAAGCGCTCAATACCGACCCTTGAGCATCAGTTTAAGAAGGATTGAGTGAAAAGATCTCGCTTGCCGATAATCGCCTAAAAGTCTAAATTTTTCAAAATATTTGCTAGTTTTGAACTAGTTGGCATGCTCGCGCAAGCATAGGTGTGGAAACTTTCATTTCAAGTTTTCTTCATAAACTTCGGAATGAAAATTTTCATGTCTACAGACTAAACACAAAAGATTTTTGAAAAAGTGAATTTAAATAAATCAACACCAAGCTAATCAATCCTCAATGACCCAAGTCACACCAAGAGTGCCAATTCTATAGATGTGAAAATTTTATTCCAAAGCCTATGTAGAGGCTTAAAATAACCTTTTCAATCTACTTCATTCTTGTGCGAGCGTACCAACTAGTTTCACTAAAACTAGTAAAAGTATAATTTCGACTTCATGAGGTGATTGTGGCTAAGCGGAATCTTTTCGTCTTAGTTCTTCTTGAACTGATGCTCAAGGGTCAGCCTAAACGCTTTGAAGATTAATTTGAGTTGATTGTGTGTTTCCAAAATTCACTTTGAAAGACAATTTTAATCAAAGCAATTCGTGTACTTGGTCTAGAGAATAAAAAAAATTCAAATTCTGAAAAACAAATTTTGGTTATGTTTTCAGAGCTTATTTTTGAATTTTTTTTTGGATAGCTTAGAGATTTTCAAAATTCATGAAACATTTACAGCATACATAACAGATGTGAAGATTCTAATAGATTTTTCTTTTGCATTTTTGTTTTGTGAATTTGTAAAATTAAATCCAGAAAAGATCACTGTCCAGGTATTTCAAAACGTTTTGTTACAGAAACACAGAGGTCTAAAAAAATCTCTGTGTTTCGGTGCACAGAACTCCGATTTCTATGAATTTAGTTTTATTGAAAAGTTGTGGATGTTAGCTTTCGAATGAGACTAGTTTCATCAAATTTAGCTAAATACAAACAAAGTTACAGGAAGATTACCCAACCTTTGTTGTAGGAAAAACAGACTGTGCAGAACTGACTTTGAATTTGGCCAATTTTTCTCTGTTTTATTAACAATGCTACATAACTCTAAAATTCTTAAAAATTTTATTACAAGTGGGCTTATGTGTTTAGATTCGGTATTCCAAACTTTAGAGCATTTAGAGCATCAGTTCAGAAATAAAAAATGCAACAACAGACGTATACAGGATGTTGGAAAACAGAGTTTCAGTTTTTAAAACATATGTGCATACATTCATCCGAAATTAAAAGCAATCCACAGCTAAATTAAAGTAAATGATTGAAGGAAAATGAATGTAAATACATATGTAGCTTAAGCATAGAGGGGATTAGGAGATATAAGAGTGTATAAAATATAGAGAGGTAGAGGAACACGAAATCATACAAGTAGAATGCATAAACGTAAATGGAATGAAACGGCAGCATTTCTACTCTATTACAACATGGAGGGAGACTAAAGCTCCATTAATACAATCCCTTTTAAATTGAATAAAAGAAAGAAAGAATTAAGATCAACAAAAGAGGAAGATAACTCGCTTGCACTTCCTCCAATGTCTCACGGCTCCAAGGAAGGGGACGATCCCTTCTTTCCTTCTTCTCTCACTCTCTTTTTCTCTCTTTTCTCTCTTTGCAACACCTACTCTCTAATGCATAAACGTAAATGGAATGAAACGGCAGCATTTCTACTCTATTACAACATGGAGGGAGACTAAAGCTCCATTAATACAATCCCTTTTAAATTGAATAAAAGAAAGAAAGAATTAAGATCAACAAAAGAGGAAGATAACTCGCTTGCACTTCCTCCAATGTCTCACGGCTCCAAGGAAGGGGACGATCCCTTCTTTCCTTCTTCTCTCACTCTCTTTTTCTCTCTTTTCTCTCTTTGCAACACCTACTCTCTCTCTTGGACCCCTTCTATACTCCCTTCAATGCTGGAAACAGCCCCAAAGGCCTCTATTTATAGGCCAAGGAGGGAGGCTCCTAGAGACTTCCTTGATGTGGATCTGGTGGGTCATTGGAGCCCCAAACTTGATCCAACTTCATTGTTGGCCACATGGGCTCACGTGGGCCTTAGAGTGGTCCCTCTTGGGTCAAGGTGGGTGGATTAAGTTGGCCAAGGTATGTGTGTTCAGCCAAGTGGGTTCAGTCACAATCGACTAACATGTGTTGAGTCAAATGATGGGTTTGGTTAAGGAGGTTCTATCAAGGTATGTATGTTCAAGCCTAAAGAAGAATTGGCCTATATAATAATAAATAATATGGTAAGGATGAAGAGTCATTGCTTTATTTCCACTCTTGGTCTTGGAAGGGACGGTGCTTTATGGATCGAGTCCCTAAAGAAATGGTGAATGTTTAGAAGGCTCGTTTAGTTCTATGCCCATGTAGCCTAACCTCCTGCTAGCTCAATTTTGACCTTTTCCATTCTCTTTTAGATCTCTTTTGCTTTTGTTCATGTTGAAGTCGACCCAAACTTGTTGACTGATTCGAATTGTCCTTGCATTCCTGCTTTTGCTTCGAGATCGGATTGGAATGCTTCCTTTCCTTTTGGATTTGATTCGCAGCTTTGTCCCTAAATCGGACTCGAATCCTGTGCTTGATTTCAGATTCATGATTTCAAATTTTTTTTATTATTATTTAAAACTATTTCATTTAAAATATCAAGTTTTATCGAAATCTTCAAATATTCATTTTGAAAAACCACTAAGTTTCATTCCCAGTGTTTATTTGCATAGGTGACCTACTTTTGCTCAGTGAGTTAGTCTTTACCGTTTCAACCACTTTAACCCTTTGTTAGGTGTAGGGTGTCAAACCAGTTTAACCCTTGATGGGTATAGAGTGTCCGACCACTTTAACCCTTGATGAGTGTAGGGTCCCGGACTAGGACTATCCTCAATCGGGCGAGTTTTTGAAGCTTGATTTGGTTTGAATTTCAAGGTTTTTGGTAAATTTGTCATTTTGTAAACATTTTTGGGTTTAGTTCCCAATGTCTCATTTTCAATTGTTTCTTTGAAGAAAATTGTTTAAAACCATCCTTTCTTTGAATGAAATCATTTGAAAAGGCAGAATCCTGCCAATTTGGGCTTGAGGGCAAAGCAGTCATTTTTTTGGCTCTTTGTGAAAATTGGATTTTTTGAGAGGAGGGGCATTTACCCTTATTTTGAGGCTGCCACAAAATTTGGGTGCGGAAATGAGTTTGTTTAAGGTGTCTTTATTTGAAAACCCTTAAAAGACCCAAAACCGCAATTTTTTCTTAAAAAGACAAATTTTCTAAAAATCAAATGTTTTGAGAAAATTTTTGAGTGTCTACAACCAACAAATCTCAAAGATGGTTTAGCGATTCATCGGCCCATTTGTCAGTGATTTATAGCCCATCTGAATGAGCTACTATGAGTTGTCCATGTCTCTTTCTTCCTGGTGGCTTTACAAATTTTTATATAACAATGCAGAAAATCTAAGCTGTTGAAATTTTCTGATACAGGCCTTGATGACAAGATTAGGTGCTTGGGAGTTGGGATCGTGTTTTAAACCCACCTATTATTCTCAGGCTAATCACTTGTTTGTCCAAATTTCTGTTTTGGCAACTACCTACATGAAGGTAATTGGGCATAGATTTGTTTTGCATAAAATTATCCTTCTAGTAAAAACTTGTTTGAAGCGAAAGACTACCACTGTGAAATGTCATAAAATGTCTCGGTCTTTGAGGATGTCCTCGGCCTAGAGGAACACATTTGATGGTCTATATATGGCCTTTTCTTTTGGGTACAGAAGCACACACCCAGTATGTAACTTATGACCTTTAACTTGAGTATGAGACCTTAGCCGGGTGAGCTATTGCCTCAAGTGTCTGTCTATGTACGACTTTCAGATAAAGTACCCAAAGCATGATTCTAGGATCAGAACAATTAAAAATGAAAAGGGTGGAACTGGAAAACTGCATCTCAGAAATTATGAAACTAAGGTTTCCATTGGTGCCAACATGACTTCATGTGGAATTTAGTTTCCAAGTCAACTCCCGGGCCACCCGTGCTTTTTCAAAAGAAGGCCGATGGATCTGCTCAAGATGCGTATGTTCATTAGCCGTGAAACACTTGCACATGTTGCCATTATTAAGTACGATTCCCTTGCATGTTTTTCAATGGTATCACTAAATAAGGACATTGATTGAGAGGACTAGATAGAACGGTCCAAGTAAAACAGAGTTTCCAGGAGATACCCCTGGAAAAGTGGAGTAAAAAATAACAATGCAATAGGAATGTTCAAACGTATTCCAATAAAGAGATGGTTCTTCCTCTGGCATTCTTTCTTTTATGGCCTCAGATGAACACGGAAAAACATCAATTTCAGTTCCACAAGCAATGCCACTTTGTGTTTTTTTTGTTCCATTAGTACTATGGGGGATTGATTCTCCTGGGCCTGCAGATGGCGGCTTTCTTGAACTGAAAAAGATAAAATACAAGATTGTTTAGAGCAACAATAATTAATTTCGTAGTCTCAACATCTATTCACTGGCCTACTTTTCCTTGTTCACGAATAAATTAGGTACTCGTGAATTAAATGTCCATGTGTTGTTTTTCATCTCTACCATGATGAACAGATTAATTTGATGGAGGAACTATTCATTCTCTTGTCCTTTACACTAATGTTTGTGCTATCACTATCCCGACATCCCTTTCCGATATAGGTCTTGTTGATCTCTTGACTGCTATTATTTGATTTAGGCTATTTGATGGTTCCTTGATGGTTCCGCTCTTATTTGTGCACTACCAATTGATGACACTGTTTTCCCAACATTTTCCTTTTAAAACCGTGAAAATATTACAACAAGATGCAATGCAAAAGCACAACTGGAGAACTCCAGACAGAACTCAATAACGCAACAGAAAACATTAGTACACCGACACTCTAATTACACAACAGTTAAGAAAATAGAAAAAGAAGTAGATACTATGATTCGGAGAAAGATTCATATTCTATGTTTACAAGAGAAAAAATGGGTTGGAGAAAAAGCAAAGGAGATAGAGGATAAAGGTTTTAAATTATGGTACTCACGAGTTTCACTAGTTTTCTTGGCATAATGTAATTTGTAACATGCCTTCTTTGCCTTGATTTTATTTTGCACTACTTCACTCCACCACCAAGCTTCTTTTTGTGCCGGTACACCTCCCTTAGATACCCCTAACACATCTTTCTCCACTTTCTTAATATGTATAGCCATATTGTTCCACATATCACAGGGTGTGCCAACATAATTCCAAACATCTCCTTGAAGGACTTTTTGTTTAAATATATCTTCTTTCTCGCTTTTGAGGTTCCACCATTTAGTCCGAATAGCTCGATGCACTCTTTTCTTCTTTGTCTATTTTTTTATTTGTAAATCCATAACTAAAAGTCGATGTTGGGTAGTTAAGCTTTCTCTTGGAATTACCTTACAATCTTTACAACACGCTCTATCTTTTTTTCTACAAATAAAGTAATCAATTTGTATTTGTGATAAGTCACTCTTATAAGTAATTAAATGTTATCTCGTTTTTTGAAGATTGTATTGACTACAAAGAGATCAAATGCCATAGCAAAATTTAAAATCTCCCTACCTTCCTAGAAAGCAAAAAAGGAAGCGAAAAAGGCCTTTAGTGAAGCAAAAGCTAAGATTTGGGAGGACTTATATAAAAAACTCAACTCAAAAGAGGGTGAAAGAGATATTTTTAGGATAGTTGGGGCTAGAGATAAAAAAACTAAAGATCTTAATTATGTTAGATGCATAAAAGACGAGGAGGAAAAAATTCTAGTGACAAATGATGATATAAGAAATAGATGGAAAAACTATTTTTATAATCTTTTTAATGAAAATAAAGATGTTAGTATTAGTTTAGGAGATTTAACCAAGTCAGAAAAGTATATAAACCACAATTTCTACCGACGTATTCAAAAGAATGAAGTTAAAGAGGCTCTTAAACATATGAAGGGTGGTAAATCGGTAGGACCAGATAATATTTCTATAGAAGTTTGAAAAATACTAGGAGAAATAGGAATCACTTGGCTCACAAGATTATGTAATGAAATATGAAAAAACCAAAAGATGCCCGAGGAATGGAGAGCAAGTACACTTATACCCATATATAAGAACAAGGGAAACATTCAAAATTGTGCGAATTATCGAGCTATCAAGTTAATGAGTTATACTATGAAATTATGGAAAAGAATTATCGAACGTAGGTTAAGACAAGTATAAAGTACAACAGAGAACCAATTTGGATTCATGTCAGGCAGATCTACTATTGAAGCAATTCACCTTTTGAGACGTCTTACGGAACATTTTAGAACAAAAAAGAAAGACCTTCACATGATATTTATTGATCTAGAAAAAGCTTATGATAAGGTACCGAGGGAGGTTCTTTGGAGAACTTTGAAAAAAAGAGGTATCCTATTGACATATATTAACCTTATAAGAGACATGTATGATGGTGCAAAAACATGTGTGAGGACTCATGAAGGAACGACGGACTTCTTTGAAGTTAATATTGAGTTATATCAAGGATCAACTTTAAGTCCATACTTATTTATAATGGTGATTGATGAGTTAACAAAACATATTCAAGATGAAGTATCTTGGTGTATGTTATTTGCAGATGACATTGTATTAGTGGAGGAGTCTAAGGAAAAAGTTAATAGAAAATTGGAACTATGGAGAGAAACATTAGAAAGCAAAGGCCTTCTACTTAGTAGAATAAAGCCAGAATATATGGAATGTAAGTTTGATCATTTGGTTACTTCAGAGGACATGGAAATTAAAATTGGCACACATTGCATTCCCCAAAAGGAAAGTTTTAAATACCTAGGGTCAATTTTTCATAGTGATGGAAGAATTGATGGAGATGTTACACATATAATTAATGCTGGTTGGTTAAAATGGAGAGGAGCATCAGGTATTCTTTGTGATAGGAAGATACCATTAAAGTTAAAAGGTAAATATTATAGAGCATCAATTAGGCCTATCATGTTTTATGGTTCTGAGTGTTGGGCAGTTAATCATCAACATGTACAAAAGATGTCTGTGACAGAAATGAAGATGTTGACATGGATGAGTGGTCATACAAGAAAAGATCGTATACATAATGAGGTTATTAGAAACAAATTAAGAGTGGCACCAATAGAGGATAAAATGAGAGAACATATCTTAGGATGGTTTGGACATATAGAAAGAAGATCAAAAGAAGAATATGTAAGAAGGTTAGAAAAACTAAATTTGGAAAGTATTAAAAGAGGTAGAGGACGACCACAAAAGTGTTGGAAAGAAACAATAAAGAATGATCTAGCTTATTGGGAGTTAAATGCTAACATGGCACACGATAGGGATATGTGAAAACAAAGAATCCATGTAACCGACCCCGTCTAGTATGGGAGAAGGCTTAGTTGTTGTTGTACACCCTATATCATATGATACGAAGCAATAAGAATAACATTGAATAATGGTTACGGTCCTAGAGTTAGAAAATCATCATGGTACATGCACTCCTGGTCTCAGGAGTTCGCCCAGGAGAAAGAAAGGTATGATGCTCATTTAAATAACACTGGTAGCACAGCGAACTCAACTTTGCAGATAAGAAACCTAGAAGAAAGAGCTGAAGACGGCAAGAGCATAACCACAACAAAATGCTCAAAGATCTGCGCTGACACGAATGGATATCAAGTATTCTTTCTTTAAAGAACTAAAATTTAACTTCATCAACAGGTAGTTTCACCTCTGAGCCCGAATAGAACATATTCATTAATAAAAAGTAAATAACATTGCTAACCAGCAAGTCATTTACATCTAGCCTGGGTCATGATCACAATACTCAAGGAACGTAAAGGGGGAATCAGAGACACATAGGTAAGTACTTTCAGCTTCCAGCAACTCATCTAGGTCAGCTGAGACGAGGAAAAGCCAACCCGTTTTTAACGGTGAAGATTACATACAGGGAAAAGCATCATATACATAGAAGCTTTCACTAGACAGCACTAGCAATAAGCATTCCATGAGAAAGAATGAATACACTGTGATACCCTCTCCAGAGTAAGCAGGTAGTTGTCGGTCTCAGCAACGTAACAGGTCGGTCCCCATCTATTCCACTACCGGGGTTCCCAATCTTTTAGCTTTTTGCTTCCCTTTGGCTTACTTATTGGTGCACTCATCCCAGCCATCTTTGCATTATATTTTGCTCGAAGAGGATCATTTGCCATCCACCTGCATAAGCAGATAATATGTAAAACCCCACACTTCAATTACATAGATTGCCATATAAATAGAAACAAAGAAAAGTGTAAAAAGCAACGCACGACTGGACTAGCTTCGAGATTGAAACATCGAAATTCAAGGAACTACTCATGAATTAACGTAAGACAGAGAAGGATCAGGTAGTTCACGCACGGGTTATTCCAATCGGTGGTATCCTCTGCAACAAGATGAGTCCACTTGGTTCTCCCGCTCCGTCCGAAGTGCTTCACTTGCATCACCTTTGGCAAATTGGTCTTGTCAAGCTTGTCCTCGCCAGTGGGCTCAGAGAAATCTTGGTTGAAAATTGGATCAGATCCGGCCGTGCCCGCAGCGTCATCAGCATTGGTCTGGAAGAAGGCTCCCTTGTGATAGTACTTCTGCATGAACTTCCACTTCTGCTTCGGTGGCGGACCGGGCTTCGGGTTCTTCCTCTCCCATTCTCGTCGCTCCTCCTCCGTCATGTTCCTCACTCTCTCTACCTCTTCCTTCTCCTTGATCATTGCTTCGCGGAGCTCACGGTCTCTGCGAATTCTTGCGATCTCCCTCCCCTTCCACAATTCGTACTCCTCGGCCTCGTTCAACTCGTCGTCCGTATCAACATCAGCGATCTTTCCCTCCTCCGCCTCGGCGTTCCTCCTGATCTCCTCTTCCTTCCGGATCTCTTCGACCACAATCTGCTTTGTCTCCACCTTCCTCTCGTCCAATCTCTTCCGAGCAAGCTCCTCTATTGCTCTCTCTTCGGCCTCAAGCCTCTCTCGCTCAGCAATCGTGTCCCTCTCCGCCTTGGGAATGAAAACGGGCTTCACCATTGCCATCACTGATTGCTCCTCTTCCGAATCTGTCTCATATTCCTCTTCTTCCTCTTCTTCTTCCTCCTCGATTGGCTCCTCGGCGGCCACTGCTGCCGCCTCTTCCTCCCTCTGTCTTTCGAGCAAGCGCTCGCGGATCCGGCGCCGCCGTTCCTCAAGCGCATCTTCGTCTTCTTGCTCTTCCTCCTCCTGTGCTCTCTTCTCTTCCTCCTGAGTCGACACTATCTCGGCCTGCCGAATCCTTCGGTGCGTCTCGATCGCTTCCTCGCGGTCCTTACGGCTCTCAGCAAGACGCCGGAGCCGGGCGTCGTCCTTTCCCGTGGTCCCGGCGAGGTCGTCATCCCGTCGAGGGAACGCCCTCTCGAGGGTAATCGGTCGTGCCGTACGGATGTCGCCGTCGTCGGCCACGTCGTCCGCCCATTCCGGTGCCTTTCCGGGCCAGTACCGTTTCACCTTCGTTTGGCCGATCTTCCCCCGGAGTTTGTCGCGGATCGCGATGACCGCATCGCTCACCCCAGCCGTCACTGACATGGTCGCCGGCTGATGCAGTGACGAAAAACCCTATACCGGAGACGGGGAGACCTAAAATTCTACCACCGGCGAAGCGAACTACCTCCCAATCCAATGGAAAGTAGCCCTAAACGCGGGACAGTAAAACTAGTTAGCGGAGAGAGAGAGAGTAATCGGGTCTATGATCCCGGTCCAGCTTAGAAAACTTGGTTCGGTACCAATTGCAGTTTCAATACTTCGCTTCCCTACCCGAATTCGAACCCATATCTATTTGGCAATCTAATAGAGACCTACTATCGAGTCTATGCGTACACTCCCTTTAATCCACACATCCTACATTTAAAAAGTTCTCAAAATACTCCTACAATAATATCTCTCTCATTTTCACACCAAATTTTATCCAACGAAAGTTATTATTGCTTTCTTTACCGCCAACCGATTATTTCCTTACGAATCTCACAAGAATCAAACGAAAAAAGAAAGAGATGATTGATTTGATTAATTTTCGAATTTTTCTTGGTTTTGAAAGATTTGTTCTTAGTAATATATTTGTCTCTTCCTTAAAGAGAAATATAGTCTAGACGTGTCTCTTTCTTAAAGGAAGGATGCTCATTTGTTCAATATATGCTATGTTTTGAACTTTATATTCTTATAGATATTGTAGAATGACAAACAACTCAAACGAAAGTATTTACAATTGAATCGATTTGAAGAAGATGATGATTGATCAAAGTACTTATTATATCATGACTAAGAAAAGTGAAAGTTATTGTAGTGCACCAAATGATATATTCGTTTACTAATTAACTGATGAAATAGAAGATCAATTTGTTGATTGTAAGGATGGTAGACTTGGCTATTCACTTCTATTTAAAATTGAGGATGTATTTAGGAGACATAATGAACTTTTTGAGTATGCAAGAAATGTTGTGAGGAACCATAATATTGTTATTATTATTCTTTGTTTGAAGAGTAAATGTATAACAAGTAAGGTATGACTTGGGTGTGAAAGGAGTGAGAGAACTTGAAAATAGTAGGTGGATTGATACTAAGAAGGTAAATTGTTCACTTTTATTTATAAGAGGGGATGGAGTCAATGGTTATTAGAAGTTGAGTATAGTGAATGAAACACATAATTACTCTCTAGGCTTGCTTGCATCTTTTAGGGTATGTTTTTGCAAGGAGGTTGAGTATAGTTTGACATAAGACTTTATAAAATCATTGTAAATTGAAGCATATTTTTTATTTACTTAAAGTTGGTGAGGCAAATGTGAGTACGATAAGGTATATTGACAATGCATGGAAGAAAATTAGGAATGAAGATATAAGTTGTTGAAGTGTTTTATAACAAATACTACATGATCTAAATACTCATCAATATTATACACAACATCATAAAATCCCTGATATGCATACTGTCAGTAATATTATATTTGCACATCCTTTTTTTGTGAAACTATAAAATATATTTTCATGAGTATTAGAATTTGATAGCACATATAAGATAAGTATATAGGAAGTATTATATTAAGGAAACAAATACATCTTTTTTTGCACATCCTTTTTTTGTGCTACTATAAAATACTTTCTCCCATGGTTATGAGATGATGAAAAGTATTAGGAAAAAATATTTGTTACATTTGTCCATAATGCAATAGTTATGATTTATGATGTATACAAAACTATTTCATAGATTTAGATGAATAAAGATTTAAACTTACCTTAAAGGAGATATATGATTAGTGCAGAATAGTTTGACTCGACTAAGCAATTTGTCATCTAAACGTGAATAGTTGTGTGTTGTATGTTATCTCAACATAAATAATCTAGTACATTGTCATCTCAACATAAGGGTGAGGGATATAATTACCTCGAATTATTTATGTGCACTAGTATTGGCATGCTTCAGTCTAGAATCTATTATACAAAGTTTGCCTACACTAATTTAAAAATTTATTCTTTCAATAAAAATCAACTCGTAAGTCACCTAACTTTTAGAAAGATATAAGGATATCTTGTAAGCTAGAATATATATATATATATATATATATATATATATATATATATATATTCATACATGCACACACTATATCTTCTTCCTAAGATCATATCAAAATAGTTAGTTTCATGTTGAGCAAGGGAATAATGAATAATGCAATGGTGACTTAAGAAGTTATTAGCCACATGCGTCAATGAAATATAAGAAATTTCCATTTAAAATCGATCTTAATGAAGCTTTTATAACATTGATTGGGCTCTTTTGGAATATACTCTACTTGAATTTGGATTCCTTAAAATTAACATTGATCTTACAATGAGTTGTGTGACTTCTTTGCCTATCCATTTATGGAATGGAGGTATGCTTAAAAAATGTATGCCTAGTCATGGACCTTGGCAAGGATACCCTATGTCTCCATATTTGCTTATAATCTATATGAAAAAACTTTCATTACTTATTCAATAGGTAATCATAAAGAAGTGGTAACCCATTCACTTTCATAGAAATAGACCCCTGGTCTCACGTTTGTTCTTTGTAGCTGATGTTTTACTCTTTTGCAAAGCTAAAATTTTTTAAGTATGATTTATCTTGAATACTCTTGAAACCTTTTTCATAGCATTCCGGATGAAAATAAATTTCAACAAATCAAGAATCATGTGTTCTTATTCAATAGCCAATAACAAGAAGGCTTGCTTCTCTAGCATCTCTATCATTCGCTTTACAAGGGACTTGGGGAAAATACCTTCGGTTTCAACTCTTCCAAGGCTGAATGACTAAAACCATGTTCAATAACATTTTAGAAATGTTGAACTTCTGACTTGCTAGTTAGAAAGGAAACTCCTTAATTGAGCATGTTAATTTTGCTTAACTAAGTCAGTTCTTAATTCTTTACCTATGTATCACATGCTTAACACATGGTTTTTTAAAGGTATGTATAAAGAGAGTGATAAAATCACTGAGTTTCAACTGAAAAGGCAATGAAAGCTATTCTCATCTCTACCAGGTTAATTGGAAGTGTTATATTAAGGAAGCAATGAGGAGGACTTGGAGTCAGAGATGTCATGTTGATAATATTACAATCCTTGAAAAGCTAGACTGGAAGTTATTAAACAAGAGTCAGTCAACCTGGGGCACAAGTTCTTTTGTATTAGTATCTCCAATATAGTGAGACATGGTTTAACATTAAAATAGAAGAAAGCTGAAAGTTATTCTCAAAGTGACAATTAGACTGAAGCAAGGATTCATGTTTCGATTATGTAAGGGTGAAGTTTCATTCTGGTGTGAAACATGGCTAAAGCATGAACTTTATTCTATAAGGTGGATAGTGTGCATATCAATGACATAGAGTTAAATGTGAGAGATCTTTGACAAAACAATGAGTGGAACCTGACAATAAATTATATAGTCCCACTATTACTTTAATGTTTAACCATCATATATAGAAAATTCTAAAATATAGGTAACTACTTGTTTTGTAGTGCTTAAGCATGCTTACCGTTAAAGAAAATGAGAAGTTTCTCCCAAATAATAATCTACAATGGATATGGTATGCTAGATTATTCGAAAAAGTAAGGCTCCTATTATGCTTAATCAAATCAAGTACTCCCAAAAAATCAATTCATATTTAGGAGAAGACTAGGCCGATCAGTAAGATGTAATCATTGTGAGAATGATGAACATACCTTTTTGTAGGTGGGACTACCTATATGTTAAACAAGTGTGGTGAAAATTAGGTTGTTATAATACTCACTTTGAAAATTCACATCTAGAAAATAGGATCAAAAGATTTGTTGTTTTTTTAGATAGCAAACCGTTTGCAGTAGTAATTGGTGGCTATAGGGATAGGGTAACAATATATGCATAAATGAAACAAGTGGAGGAGAGATTTTGTGATAAGTTGTATGCATGTTGAGGTCAAGGAGTGGGCAAAACTGTTAGGATGAAGGAAAGGGAGATCTAGAAGAGCAGTTGTAAGTGCTTCATTGCAAGAAAGCTTGGCAAATTTATTTGTGGTAGGGATTCTGTTGTGTAAAATGGCCAAGCAGGTATAGGTGAAGGTCTTACTACACATGATGATGGATGGGTTGTAGTTGTTCCCAACTCTCTAGAAATGATTGAGGATTTGCATGTCACTTTACCAGCTATGCATATTGGAATTACATCTACAATGGATAATGATTAGTAATATTTGCAGCGTGAATTGAATTTAATGAAGACCCTTTAAATGATTACTGCAGAACAAGTGCAAAAATCTTTGGACATTGTAAATATTATTCACCATATTATTTATACTATTAGGCAAAACACAGGCATATATATGGGTGTTTATTTTTTGGCTAACTATGGAGTTTCTTTATAACAAAATTTAAATATCTAGACTTCTTTGCCTAAAGAATTAGGGGTTTTGTACATGACTAAGTTGCACCCTTAGTCTTCTATTTTTGTAACTTGAGTATATAATTCTGTACTCTCTCTAATGAGATGTAATTTTCTTAGCTGAATAAAAAATCCAATAATGAGTTTTATGAGAATGTGTTGAAAACATTTCATGTTATATTTGAACAATTAACTTTTAGTAATATTTGATGTTGCTTTTAAGACAAAAAAGAATCATTAATAAAGCATCAAATGTAGAGGTTTATGAGAATGTAGAGAATAATCACTTCTAGAAGATACTAGAAATGATGCTTAAAGAGTATTACTTCTCCTTGAAGACAAACTTACATGGTATCTGATGCATCCCAACATAAACAAGCTTCAAAAATAATTTGATGAAGGTCTATAGTGAGTGGTGCATGAAAATTGAGGTATTCTAGGAAAGAAAGGTTAAATCTGGTTATGAAGGCAACACCATTGCAAAGAGCAAGAGCACACCTAGAGATTTTTAGTGATATATATTGATTGGGTTTTAATAAGAAATAAGAGAGAAAATGTCGGTAAAAGTTCAATGGGTTCAGTCAATGCAAGCTAGGATGCAATTTGACTAAAGTTGGGTTAGGTTCATGAAAGTTCATGAAAGAAAAAGACAACACAAAGGTTCAAAGCAACCATATTTTGTTATTAACGAGCCAAAGACAGGAATAGAGTAACAACATAGCTCCACGGATACACACAACTATCCGAAAAAAATAGCAATGGCTAAAGGTTGGAAAAATAATGGAATGGTAATTCAATTCATTAATCCTAAATATATGCCTCGATTACAATATATAGAGTCTATATATAGACTCAATTACATTTGATATATTTAGACTTTATATACATAAGAAACTCAACAGGATAAGGAATCCTATAGATTTAGAAAAATGAATAAGATAAGAATTTTAATTGTGAATTGGATTTTGGATAGCTTGACTATATGAATTGAATTTTGGATATTCAATGAACTTCAAATATTGAATATAGATTTGGATTGGAATTGGATCTTCAGATCTTCAAATCTGATCTAAATCTTAAAATCCAACTCACAATGGTATCCTTGGTGAATAATGCACATAATATTTTATGATTGGCTAAGTTTATTTGTCATGGATTGATTAAATAATAGACATTGTAAGCAATATGCTAAAGCCTAATAAACTAGGGTTAGGAACTCAACCAAATCATGGGGCAAATTGAAATAATAATGCTATGGATATTTTATGATTGCTTATAACTATGAAGTAAACAACATCATTTAAGAGGCTTATGAAATGACAATAAAAAATCCATGAAAGGTCTTATTTTAGAACATGGCATGCTTTTGTGCTTGACTTGAAATGAAGCACCTCCAGAACCTCGTCCACTTAAACTATTGCCTAGTATGTGCCATTCACTGGAGTATGATGTTTTGACGTCCAAACATGATGATCACTAATAGAAAAGCTAATGCATCTACAAAGTGCAAGTCATGCCAAAAAATAAACTATCTAAACAAGAGTATCAATTCTAAACTTTTAACTCTATATTTTCTCTAACCAAGTATTGGAAGCAATAGTTTGATACCATAGGGGCCCATACCACATGGGTGTCACTTATGTTTGGGACACCACAATTTTTAATCACAAATGTGAGTCACAACTATATATACACATACAAAACTTTAGAAAAATATTATTTTATTATGTTAATTTACTTATATAGTAATGATTGGTTAATGAATTTAAGGGAGTACCAACACAAAAATGAAGTTTAGTGGTGGAATGAAATGGTGTAAGATAATATCAAGGCAAAGAGGGTATGTTACAAATTATATTATGACAACAAGGAAGATATTAAAAATTATACAAATTATCAATGTATCAAGTTGATGATTCATACTATAAAATTATAGGAAAGAATTATTAAACGTAAGTTGAGACAAATATAGAGTACAACAAAGAATCAATTTTGATTCATACTAGGAAGATATACTATTAAATGTTGTTCATCTATTCAGATGTCTTAAGAATATTTTACAGTAAAAAGGAACCTTCATATGAAATTTATTGGTCTAGAAAAAACTTATGATAAAATGCAAGGGATATTCCTTGAAAAATTTAGAAAAGTGAGGTATCCTATTAACATATATCAATCTTATAAGAGACATGTGTAATAATACATAAATATGCATTAGGACTTACAAAGGAATAACAATTTTTTTTAGGTTAATAGTGAATTACATCAACGATCAACTTTAAGTCTATTTATTTGCCTTGGTCATTGATGAACTAACAAAACATATTATTTACCTTGGTCATTGATGTCTAACAAAATATATTCAAGATGAAGTTTCTTAGTATATGTTATTCACGGATAGCATTGTATTAATGTATGAGTATAAAAAAAAAGGACATTGAAACTATGGAGAGAAATATTAGAAAGTAAAAGCTTTAGGCTTAGTAGAAAAAAAACAAAATATATGGACAAACTTGATTGTTTGGTTATCTTCAAATGACATAGAAATTAAGATTGGTAGACATTGTATCTTTTGTAAGCAAAATTTTAAATACTTAAGGTCAGTTTTTCAAAGTGAGAAAAAAATTGATAGAGATATTACACAAAGAATTAATGTGTGTTGATTAAATCGAGATTTACAAATATGTGACAAAAAGATATCGTTAAAGTTGTAAGGTAAATAATATAGAGCAATAAATTGACCCGCTATCCTTTATGATTATGAGCATTGGGCAGTTAGTTATTAATATATACAAAAGATGTCTATAACGAAATGAAGATGCTGAGGTTTACAAGTACTAAAAAGTACTTTATCATTTGGTGCTCTATAAGGATTGGGCCTCTATATCCATTCTTTTGCCTTCTCTAGTTGTTGTGTATACTCTATCCATGTTTCATTTTTCTCAACATCTAAGGATTTTTTGACTTTGGTATTATCCTTCCTCCTACTAACCCATATCAATAGATAGTCTTGTTGACTTCGATGTAAATGCATTGCCATTGACCCACAACAAGCATAAGAACTTTCTCATGATATGGAACATATGAAAGTTCTGTTAGCTCGATAACAAGATCTTTAAAAGGATGCTAAGCTTAGAACCATCAAGGTCAAGGGCCTCGAGGAATACTGAGTGAGACTAAAGGGGATCGTTTAAGGGATGTCATGGACCAAGTAATCATGAAAGTGGGTTATCACTATAAACTTAACTTATCACACCCACATTAATTATGGATTTGAAACTTTTGCACATATTTGTTTGCGTTACACTTTAATTGTCTATACATTTGTTGTTTTGCCCTCTACTTTTTCATTGCTTTGAAGTTTTGGAAGGTAGGATTATTCTTCTTTTATTCCTCTAACAGGGGCGCGCTATGGCACGTGGCGCGGCAGGCAACAGGGGCGCGCGGCAGCAGAAGGGGCGCGCGGCAGGCGCTGTTTGCTCACGGCCGGCCGGGGTGAAGTTGTTGGGGTTTGTTAGGGATGGTTTGAGGCGGTTGGGGTTAGGTTAGGTCTAGTTAGGGTTCAGTTAGGGTTAGGTTGGTTCAGTTAGGGTTAGGTTCAGTTAGGGTTAGGTAGGTTCAAACCTAGGCTAGGTCGGGGGTTAGGTTTACCTCTTGGAGCCGGTCCTTCATGGCTTGAGCCCACGTCTCCATGGTTGCAGCCTCTTGGTCCAGCCCACCTTTGTTGCAGCCCCTTGGTCTAGACCCACATAGCCCACATGGCTTGAACCCACCTCACCCAATGAGCCCACATGGCTAGGTCTATCACTCCCTCTCTCTCCTCCCAAATATTTGCATGAACCCTTTACATGGACCCCCTCACCTCTATTTATAGACATTTGAGGTTGGTCTTGGATTTGGGTTTGGGTTTGGGGTTTGGATCCAGACCCAAATCCAAACACTATTTGGATATGGATATTGGATCTCGGATACTTTGAGATCCGTATCCGATCCAAACCCAACATTTTTATAGATATGGATCTGGATATTTTGATCCAGATCTGATCCAATCCAAACACTATTTGGATCGACCCAAACACTATTTGGATTGGCCCAAATCCAAACACTATTCATTATATGGATTTGGATCTGGATATATATGGTCCAGATCCAAATCAAAATTTCTTCGGACAGTCCTTCTTGGCTTCTCGAGGCGAACGATCTGTGTGGGCACTGGCTTCATCAGCGCTCCGTCTGGTGCTGGGTTTTCCCCAACTTTGTCGTCCGGACTCCGTCTCGTCGTTCTAGACTCCGTTGAGCTTTTCATCAAACGGGCTCAGCTTTCTTTTGTTTTTTTTATCAGGGAGTGGCTTTTGAAGCTCTGGGCTTGAATCCTCTTCGGGCCTAGGGTCTTCTTTTGCCTTCTGTACCTGTTTTCACATTTCAAAACAGGTCGTCGTTTTGGCTCAAACGAGCTTTTTGGTGTTTTGAGAGTTTTTTAAAAAATAGAAGATTTGGGGTGTTTACAAATGCCCCTCTTTGGTATTATCCAAATGTATTTGGATAATGGCAAAGAAGAAACACCTCATTTTGGTTTTTCTCTCAAATTTTCTCGAGAATGCACCATTTATTTCGCAAAAACCCTGTTTTCTTTTCCACAGGTGGGGATTTTTAGCAAAAGGGGGCTTTTCCTAGCTATTTCCCTATATGTATGATCATGCACGAATGACTCTTTGAATGCATGCATGAGAAAAAATTTATTTTTGGTTTTTGAGCCCGAAGAGAGCCTTTTGAGGCTGGTTGCTCCGAGCAGGTTTTTACCCATGTCTTTTTGACATTCGTGGGTTTTTCGAAAATTTCTTTTTGAAAAGGAACTCCTTTTAACTTGTATCGAAAAGGACTTCCATTTTTCATACTTCCTTTCATTCGGGTTTCAATACCTGCTACTCAGTAGAGGTTTTTGGGTAGGAAAACTTGAAAAATATTTCAAAGTTCCATTTCCTACAAAACAGAGTCGAGTTCTCAAACAAAATGAAATCCAAATAAGCCGATTTTATTCGTACTTTAGGATTTTCGCAAATTTGAATCTTTTTCCTCGGGGATAAGCCGTAGGGATATGGGAAAGAGATACCACGGTCCCTTCTGAAGCGTCCCGTGGTTTTAGGCAAAGAATCGGAAAATCGCTCTTTGGAGCTTTGGCTTTTTGTTTCTTTTTTTCATAGAGGGTCTCCCTTTGGGAGTATTTTTTCATTAATCCCTCTTTTCTTTTAAAGGAGAGCACCTCTTTGGAGGAGTTTTTGTATTCCCTGTTTATGAAGGGAAGACCTCTTTGAGATGAGTGTTTTTATATCTCCTTTTTCTTTTGAAACGAGAAAACCTCTTTCGGAGGAGTTTTTGTATTCCCTGTTTATGAAGGGAATACCACTTTCGGAGGAGTTTTTGCATTCTCGTTTTTTTGTTTTGCTTTTGAAAATAGCCAATTTTCCTTTTCGGAGAGAAAGTAGGATGGGGGAGGGCTTATCCCTTTAGTTACTCGATTCAAACGAGATCGTCCTATTTCTTAATAGCATCTGCTATTCGAAAATATTTTGATATTTTGAACAAGGCTTAATCTTGTAAGCCAGGGTTCTTTGAAATATCGCCAATTCATTTTTGGAAGACTCTACTTTTCGAAAAGTATAGATTCCTCCATTCGGGGTTATACAATCTACTTCGATCCTTCTTTCAAGAAGTTTCAAAGGAGTTCGATTTTTTCAAAAATCTTTTTGAAAAAGAATTCAACATAAACCCTTTTGAATACTCGGGCATTTTCGGGGTTTTGCTAATTTCTACCCACAATATCAACAAATTTCTAATTTTTGTTGCCCTTTTGAAGACATGGGGACATTTCTACTCGAGTTTGCCACCCTTTTGGGCTTTCTTCGGGGTGATATGATGCATGCTATGCACTCCATGTGATTTAAAATGGAAATACATGTTTTTATGCAACGATGAACACATGAAATGTATCTCACAAATCACGAAGGAGATGCATTCGCTTATCCATGGAAAGTGTCTAGGGGCTGTGTTTAAAAATGCCCCTAGCTTGATGGGAATTTCGCATGGCCGTATGGTGAAGGGCCATGGCTTTTCAAAGGGATTTTGGATGGACAATGGTATGTTCATGTCCATGCACTTCCATGGTTTTTCTAACATGATTATGATACTTTTTGCTCAAGGATGGGAAACATAACCAGCCCTAAGTGATCGTCATGGCCATCAGGTTTTAGTTTTGACATGGTCTCCATATTTCATCGTGAGATTCATGTTCTTTATCCTAACACAATCAAGGTTTTCATATAAACCAGAAGTTGAAGAAAATCTTTCTTTTCAAAGCCATGAAAGGTTTTTGTGAAATGCTAACCCTTTTTTGAGATTCTCATTTCCTTTTAAAATTTGCCTCGAAGGTGTTGGTTTTGATTTGTATGGAGACATGCCTATGAAGGCTCGATACTTAGGTGGTCGACTCTTATTGCCCCTTTGATTTTGCAAAACCCTGAATTCGATTTCTAGAATGATATCTAGACTCGATGCATATGAATGATTTCAAAGTGTAATGCATGATGCTTATGCACACACTATGGGTTAACTTATTTCTAAAAATCCCCAATTTTCCATAAGTTAAGGATTTTGCGAAGTTCAGGAAGCTTGGAGGTGTTTATTCCTCCTTGCTTTGGTGATTCTCGAGCTCTTCATTTTTGAAAAAGCTCTAGGCAAAAGGGTGGATAGGACCAGCTTTTTGGACACTTGGTTTCAGGGAGTATATACAATTTTTGAAAGCATTTTTAAAATTTTTTGAAAATGGGCTTTGTACATGGCCAAAGGCTTTTGAAACAAAATTTCTTTTTGGAATTTTCGTTTTTCCAAATATTTTTGAGATTTTGAGAGTTTTCAATTTTTTTTTGTCTTTTTCAAAAGTAGGGATCTTCCATTGAACCTTCAAAGAAAACATTCATGAATCAGACTCTAATCAGATAGGTCTAAGACATGGGTTTCGGTTTTTAGAGGTTCTACAGGGCACCCTTGACCCAGATGGTCTTAGGTGGCGGCTCTGGTGGTATGGGTGGGCTGTAGCTCAGTCCATATCGTTCCCTATTGGTTTTAGGTAGGACAGGCTCTAGCCTACCTTGGTTTCGGGTTCCCAGGCCCGCATAGGGTTTATATCCCATATTCAGAATCATGTTCCAAGACTTTTTGCTTTTCGAAAAGTTTTGGTATAAATCATGATCTTGGAACATGGAATCGTCCATGTTGGGGATATATACCCTTTTGGATATCGGGAGTTTGGATTCCGGGGTGATGGAAGACTTGGGCTTCCATACCAACCTGGTTTGGGAGACTTTGCCCTCAAGGAAAGCCAAGCTTGGTTCCTTGAGGAGTTTTGGACATAGCAGGGTTATGGAAAACTTATGGTTCCATACCCTATTTTGGGAAAAATTTACTTCAAGGGGAGCCATGCAAGGTCCCTTGAAGTTTTTGACTTGGTCCCTAGGTTCAACTCGTGGTGCCCCTAGGGTTTGATTTTTTTGTTTCAAAGCCATAGCCTTGGTTCCAGGGCACAAGACTAGGCTCGAAGAAGTGGGTTTTTCTATGGTAGGGTTATGAGCTCCTAAGATGTCGATGCATGCATTAGGGGTCTCCATGTCTACCATTTTCGGAACTTCTTTTTGTTTTTGAAATTCCTTTGAATGGGGCGCGACAATTGGCGCACCTTGAAAATCCTCAAGTTTTGGCACAGTTTGTGGGTTTGTGTGTGCATAGGGGTTATCCAATGCATCTGATGACCCTACATGAAGAAGAGAGTCTTGAGAAGGATGGGTTTCAGGCATGCCTCTTTGTGGCTTGTCTACCTTTTCAGGGTGAGAGCAGGCCGATTTCCCGGGTAACTCTATTTTGAGCCCCCGGGGTTTAACGAGGCATTTCCTTTCGAAACCTTCCTCTTTTTCACTCTCGTTCCTTTGTAGGGTGTGGATTTCATGTCCCACTGTGTGTGTGAGCCTAGATTTAGGACTTTCACTTGAATTTTTCAAAATTTCAAAATTTTGTTTTTCAATTTTTTGGTCTTTTTCCAAATTTTCAAGATTTTTTTGGTTTTTTGAAATAGAAAAATCTTTTTTTGGTTTTTCTATGGATTTTGAAAAGCTTGAAGCTATAGGAGTGGATGACTTATCCCTTTGCCGGGATTTGTCTTTAATCTCCAATCCTTCGTTGAGTTTGAGATCGGTTTTCAATTCACGATCTGTATGTGCCCTCGAAGAGCTGCTATGTGTTCGATGGGCTTTAAGCTCCTTGCTTAAAGCATCCATCTTTTGAAATATTTTTTCAATCTCATCGAGCTCTCTTTGGGCTTTATCTGATTTGAAAACCTCTTTTAGTTTACTCAACAAAGATTTTTCTAGCTTTCTATCCATTTTCATGCAATTTTCCTAAGTATGCACGATTTTTGAAAAAACACACTTTTTTTTCGAAAATTTGAGTATAACTCGTTTGTTTGAAGTCTGCTTAAGTCCTGGGTCCCACCGGACGTGCCAATTTGTAGACACCGAAAAATTTCACTTACGGGTTCTTAGGCCTGAAGTGAACCTTTTCGCAATCTACATTCGCTTTATGGGCGTGCCAGCTAGTTTACTTTAACTAGCAAAGTATATTTTAAAAAATAATCTGACTTTTGAAAGGCGATTGTAGGCAAGCGGGATTTTTACGTCGCAGACCTTCTTGCACCGATGCGCAAGGGTCAGTCTATACGCTTAGAGACTTCGTTTTGAAAACAAGTTTAACTCAATATATCTTGAATGAAGAAGTGTTTAAAACCTTTTAAAAACCATGCATTTGGGCGATTTTTTATTTTGTAAGGGTTGGACGACCCTAAGTCTTTCAAATTTTAATCTGCTTAGGCACGATGGGCGTGCATCGAAATAGCCTAAGTCTTGGCGTGTTTGCACGATTGATTCGGGTTTGTACGATTTTCAGATTTTTAGATCACGTGGATTTGCACGTGCCTAAGTCTTTCTTTTTATCCCTTTATGGGCCACCTAGGTGTGTGTTATGAACACTCCACTACATGGGGCGTATTTTGAGTGGGAGTATGAGGCTTGCTTTGATGCAATATGCGTCCTACCTCGTGGTATGGCGTAGATGCAATGCAAACTCACGCAACTCCAAAGGGAAAACCCGAATTTAAAAGACAATGCCGAAGGGAAATTGCCGAAGGGAAATAACCGAAGGGAAATGACTTGTAAAGTAAATAGCCGAAGGGAAATGACTTGTAAAGTAAATAGTGAAAGGGGAAATATGGCTATATCTTAAGAGCAGAAAGGCTCAATTGTGTAAGTGTGTGTCGTGTATATATTGAAAGACAACGCACACGACTTGAACCTTAAAACCCGAATCTTAAAGATATAGCCGAAAGAAATACTTTATATAGAGTATATGTAGGGGCCCTTACTTGGGTCTTGCAAATAAGAGCGAAGGCTCAATGTGTGTGCGTGCTTGAATTGAAAGACTTACACACACGACATGAAATGAAACCCAAATATAAATTGCAGTATGCCTTGACTAAGGTCTTGGGAGTAAGAGCGAAAGCTCAATGTGTGTGAGTGTAGAATTGAAGTACTACGCACACGACATAAATGAAACCCAAATATAACTGCAATAAGGCCTTTACTAAGGTCTTGGGAGTAAGAGCGAAGGTTCAATGTGTGTGCATGTGGAAAATGGAAAGACAACACACACGACTTAATTAAAAACCCCCTTGACTTAAAATATATAAATATAACTATATATTAAGGGCTTGTTAGGCCCGTGTGTGTGCAAGAAGTGTACGACTAAGAGCGGAAAGGCTCAAGTGCGCGTGTGTGTGGGTGTGTCAAACCACGTTATTACAATCGGGGGGAGACGAAGCTCCTTTACTACAACCCCGTATCAAAATTTAATTGAATATAAAGCAAGTTAATGTAATAGACCAAGTTTAGACACTTACAAATAGCTGGTCCATGTTCAACTTGCTTGCACGTGGGCTCATGGTTCACCTTGGGCAGCCAAGAGGGGGTTATCCTAGGGGGGCTTTGAGGGAGGTTCTATGGGGCACGGTTAGGGCCTTAGGGGAACTAAGGTTCGGCAAAGATGGGGCTGTCTAGGGTCTGTCCTAGGTGGCTGGAAGAGGTGCAGGTCACGGCCAGGGGGGTGGTCAGGTCGGCAGGAAGGTGGTCAGGTCGGCAGGAAGGTGGTCGGGTGGCTGGCGCGGCCGTTGGGCGCCTGGCGCAGCAGACGGGCGCCTGACGCGGCTGCAGTGGCACGGGGCGCGCTGTGGCGCAGGACGCGCTGCGGCGCAGGGCGTGCAGGCAGCCGAGGGGCGCGCGGCAGGAAGCAGGGCGCGGTGTGCTGCGGGGCGCGCTGTGGCCATTGCGCGGCAGGCAACAGGGGCGCGCGACAACAGAAGGGGCGCGCGGCAGGCGCTGTTTGCTCACGGCCGGCCGGGGTGAAGTTGTTGGGGTTTGTTAGGGATGGTTTGAGGCGGTTAGGGTTAGGTTAGGTCTAGTTAGGGTTCAGTTATGGTTAAGTTCAGTTAGGGTTAGGTAGGTTCGAACCTAGGCTAGGTCGGGGGCTAGGTTTACCTCTTGGAGCCGGTCCTTCATGGCTTGAGCCCACGTCTCCATGGTTGCAGCCTCTTGGTCCAGCCCACCTTTGTTGCAGCCCCTTGGTCTAGACCCACATAGCCCACATGGCTTGAACCCACCTCACCCAATGAGCCCACATGGCTAGGTCTATCACTCCCTCTCTCTCCTCCCAAATATTTGCATGAACCCTTTACATGGACCCCCTCACCTCTATTTATAGACATTTGAGGTGGGTCTTGGATTTGGGTTTGGGTTTGGGGTTTGGATCCAGACCCAAATCCAAACACTATTTGGATATGGATATTGGAGCTCGGATATTTTGAGATCCGTATCCGATCCAAACCCAACATTTTTATGGATATGGATCTGGATATTTTGATCCAGATTCGATCCAATCCAAACACTATTTGGATCGACCCAAACACTATTTGGATTGGCCCAAATCCAAACACTATTCATTACATGGATTTGGATCTGGATATATATGGTCCAGATCCAAATCAAAATTTCTTCGGACTGTCCTTCTTGGCTTCTCGAGGCGAACGATCTGTGCGGGCACTGGCTTCATCAGCGCTCCGTCTGGTGCTGGGTTTTCCCCAACTTTGTCGTTCGGACTCCGTCTCGTCGTTCTGGACTCCGTTGAGCTTTTCATCAAACGGGCTCAGCTTTCTTTTGTTTTTTTTATCAGGGAGTGGCTTCTGAAGCTCTGGGCTTGAATCCTCTTCGGGCCTAGGGTCTTCTTTTGCCTTCTGTACCTGTTTTCACATTTCAAAACAGGTCGTCGTTTTGGCTCAAACGAGCTTTTTGGTGTTTTGAGAGTTTTTAAAAAAATAGAAGATTTGGGGTGTTTACACCTATGATGGCCCGATACTTAGGGGGTCAACTTTCATTGCCCCTTTGGTTTTTCAAAACCCTGAATTCGAGTTCTAGGATGATGTCTAGACTCGATGTATATGAATGATTTCAAAGTGTACTGCATGATGCTTATGCACACACTATGGGTTAAACTTATTTCTAAAAATCCCCAATTTTCCATAAGTCAAGGATTTTGCGAAGTTCAGGAAGCTTGGAGGTGTTTATTCCAACTTACTTTGGTGATTCTCGAGCTTTTCAGTTTTGAAAAAGCTCTAGGCAAAAGGGTGGATAGGATCAGCTTTTGGATACTTGGGTTTTTGGGAGTATATACAATTTTTTAAAATGGACTTTGTACATGGCCAAATGCTTTTGAAACAAAATTTCTTTTTTTGGAATTTTTGTTTTTCCAAATGTTTTTGAGATTTTGAGGGTTTTCAATTTTTTTGGTTTTTTCAAAAGTAGGGATCTTCCATTGAACCTACAAAGAAAGCTTCATGAATCAGACTCTAATTAGATAGGTCTAAGACATGGGTTTCGGTTTTAAAGGTTCTACAGGACACCCTTGACCCAGATGGTCTTAGGTGGTGGCTCTGGGGGTATGGGTGGGTTGTAGCCCAGTCCATATCGTTCCCTATTAGCTTGAGGTAGGACAGGTTCTAGCCTACCTTGGTTTCGGGTTCCCAAGCCCGCGTAGGGTTTATATCCCATATTTAGAATCATGTTCCAAGACTTTTTGCTTTTCGAAAAGTTTTGGTATAATTCATGGTCTTGGAACATGGAATCGTCCATGTCGGGGATATATACCCTTTTGGATATCGGGAGTTTGGATTCAGGGGTGATGGAAGACTTGGGCTTCCATACAAACCTAGTTTGGGAGACATGTCTCTTAAAGAAAACCATGCTTGGTTCTTTAAGAGGCTTTGGATATTTCAGGATGATGGAAGACTTGGGCTTCCACGCATCCCAGGTATGGGAGATGCGTCTTTCGAGGGAAACCAGACTTGGTCCTTCGAGAGACTTTGGATTTTTTAGGATGGTGGAGAACTCGGGTTTCCACACAACCTGGGTTTTGGAGACATATTCTTCAAGGGAAGCCAAGCTAGCTCCCTTGAAGGGTTTTGGATGTTTCAGGACGAGGGAAGACTTGAGCTTCCACATGACCTGAGTTTGGGAGATGTTGTTTTCAAGGGAAACCATGCTTGGTCCCTTGAGACACTTTGGATTTTTCAGGATGGTGGAAAACTCGGGTTTCCACACAACCTGGGTTTGGGAGACATACCTTTCAAGGGAAGCCAAGCTTGGTCTCTCGAAGGATTCTGAATATTTCGGGGTTTTGGAAAACTTATGGTTCCAGATAACCCCATTTTGGAAAATTTTGTTCTCAGGGGAAGCCGTTCTTGGTCCCTTGAGAAACTTTGGACTTTTCAGGGTGATGGAAGACTTATAGTTCCATATAACCTGATTTTGGGAGAAATTTGCTTCAAGGAAAGCCCAGATTGCTCCCTCGAAGTTTTCGTCCTGTTCCCTAGGTGCAACTCGTGGTGCCCCTAGGGATGGATTTTTTTGTTTCGAAGCCATATAGCCTTGGTTACAGGGCACAAGACTAGGCTCGAAGAAGTGGGTTTTTCTATGGTAGGGTTATGAGCTCCTAAGATGTCGATGCATGCATTAGGAGTCTCCATGTCTACCATTTTTTTGAACTTCTTTTTGTTTTTGAAATTCTTTTGGGTGGTGCGGGATATTTGGCGTACCTTGAAAATCCTCAAATTTTGGCACAATTTGTGGGTTTGTGTGTGCATAGGGGTTATCGAATGCATCTGATGACCCTATATGGAGAAGAGAGTTTTGAGAAGGATGGGTTTCAGGCATACCTTTTTGTGGCTTGTCTACCTTTTTAGGGTGAGAGCAGGCCGATTTCCTAGGTAACTCTGTTTTGAGCCCCGGGGTTTTACGAGGCATTTCCTTTCAAAACCTTCCCGTTTTTCACTCTCGTCTCTTTGTAGGGTGTGGGTTTCATGTCCCACAGTGTGTGTGTGCCTAGACATAGGACTTTCACTTGAATTTTTCAAAATTTCAAAGTTTGATTTTTCAATTTTTTTGTCTTTTTGAAAGTTTTCAAGATTTTTTTGATTTTTTGAAATAGAACAGTCTGTTTTCGAATTTCCCTTGGATTTTGAAAAGCTTGAAGATATAGGAGTGGATGACTCGTCCCTTTTCCGGGATTTGTCTTTAATCTCCAATCCTTCATTGAGTTTGAGATCGATTTTCAATTCACGATCTTTATGTGCCCTAGAAGAGCTGCTATGTGATCGATGGGCTTTAAGCTTCTTTCTTAAAGCATCCATCTTTTGAAATATTTTTGAAATGTCATCGAGCTCTCTTTGGGCTTTATCTGTTTTGAAAGCCTCTCTTAGTTTACTCAACGAGGATTTTTGTAGCTTTTTATCCATTTTTATGCAATTTTCCTAAGTATGCAGGATTTTTGGAAAACACTCTCTTTTTTTGGAAAATTTTGAGTGTAACTTGTTTGTTTGAAGTCTACTTAAGTCCCGGGTCCCACCGGGCGTGCCAATTCTGTAGACACTGAAAATTCCCACTTCTGGTTTTTAGGCCTAAAGTGAACCTTTTCGCAATCTACTTCGCTTTATGGGCGTGCCAGTTAGTTTACTTTAACTAGCAAAGTATGTTTTGAAATAATCTGACTTTTTAAAGGCAGTTGTAGGCAAGCGGGATTTTTACGTCGCAGACCTTGCACCGATGCGCAAGGGAGTGGCTTTTGAAGCTCTGGGCTGGAATCCTCTTCTGGCCTAGGGTCTCCTTTTGCCTTCTGTACCTATTTTCACATTTTAAAACAGGTTGTCGTTTTGGCTCAAACGAGTTTTTTTGGTGTTTTTGAGAGTTTTTGAAATATAGAAGATTTGTGGTGTTTACAACAGCCCATAGGATATAGCCCTATTTATATATATTCAGTTGCGTTTTAAGGTTCAAATCGTGTGAGTTGCCTTTCATTTTACACACTCAAAGCACTCACTCACATTGAGCCTTCCCACTCTTACCTATGTATGTATTTCCCTTTTGCTGCGTTTTAAGGTTCAAGCTGCGTGAGTTGCCTTTCAATTATACACTCACACACGTGCGCATTGAGCCTTTCCGCTCTTAGGATATTGGTATATATATATTTCCCCTTCCGCGCCTAAGATATAGCCGTATTTCCCTTCTGCTATGTCTTTAATTTTTGGGTTTTCCCTTCAAGTTGTGTGAGTTTGCATTGCATATACGGCACACTCGAGATAGGGAGCATATTTGCATCAAACCATCCTAAGCAAAATCGTGTAGAACTTACCAAAATCGAGCACTTGATGCACACAACTACACGCCTAAATTGGCTAAAACCCAAAGACATAGGAACATGTAGACCCCATGAATAAAATCTGCAATTTGACAAAAAGCCAATTGATCAAACACTTTTATACTTTTCAAAAAGGTCGTATTTATCGAGTTTTCCTAAGCGTACAAACTGACCCTTGTGCATCGGTGCAAGAAGGTCTGCAACAAAAAGAGCCCACTTGTCCACAGTCGCCCCAAAAGTCAGATATTTTCAAAACTTACTTCTCTAGCTTGAGTAAGCTAGCTGGCACGCCCTTAAAAGTGACGTAAGCATGAAAAGATTTACTCCAGGCCTAAGAACCCGGAGTCGAAGATTTTCCGTGTCTACAGATTTGGCACGCCCGATGGGACCTGGGTCTTAAGGAAAAATCGATACAAACAAACAGATCTCTTGAAAATTTGTTTTCAAAGAAAAGTGTTTTAACTCTTTGTCTTTTGCATTTCATAGTTGGATTTTAAAGCGTTGGAGTCATGTCGAGTTCAGACTCCAATGAAGTATCTAGCAGTGCCTCATGCGCTTCAAGTTCTCATTCTAGGAGATCTTTGAAAACTCGAAAACAAAGAGAGGAAGAATTAAGAAGGGAGTGTGAGGCCAAGATCGCTGCTCTTAGCTAAGAGGCTGGAGCAGCCGATTCGTGTTCGTCACATGGCGAACCAATGAAGGCCAAAAAGAGGTTTGAAAAAACTTGCAAACACAAGGAGACCTCCGTAATGGAAGGCAACCAATACCACGACTCCTTCACTCACAAGGATCGTAAAGCCCTACAGCAGCTGTTGAAATGGCAAAACAAAGAGAAAAAAACGTATGCCCTATCTGACTTTCTCCCTTTAGACTATGAAACAGACAGCGATGACGAAATACCAAATTTCCACCGGTATGATGGCACGGGAGACCCTAGGTCTCACTTGCAACTTTTCTCTCGTCGAGCCCATAAGAAAAAGGACTCGATGAAATGGGTGTATTGGTTCCCTTTATCCCTCAAAGGCACAGCTTCCAAATGGCTGGCTTCCTACGATCTGAGCCAGTTCGCAACTTTTGAACAGTTAGCGAACTGCTTTATGCAAAGATTTTCGCATAATGTGGAAGTCACGCCTACTTTAAACACTTTGAGGGATACGAAGCAAGGTATGAACGAAGATGTGCATACATTTATCATTCGATGGAGGTCCCTCCTTAGGCAGGTGCGAGAACCCATATCCGAAGGATGCGCAGTAATGCTCATCCTGGATAATTTTAAAACTGAGTTGAAAACCCTTCTTTCTCTACATGAAATCTCTACTTTCCACAAACTGATTAAAAAAGCATCTCTTTTTGAAACAAATTTGAAAAAAAGGATTTACGATCATTTGTGGAAAGGGAGCATGATTTCAAAAACTTGCTTAGAGAAGCCCGGCAATTACGAGCTACCCACCATGGACAAAGGGCCAAAACCCCACAAGGTCGGCAATGTCCTGGTAGATCCAAGATTGGCGAGCACTTCAAAGAATTTTGAGAGTTTCGAAAACAGAAAAGACAAAAAAATGCAAAAAACCTTTGAAAAACGGGAGTACACTCTGTTGGGGCAACCTGGTGCATAACATAGATGACAACAAGTTCTAGGACCATAATTTATATCAAACTTTCTCTAAAAACAAAAAATCGTTGAACATGCTGTTAAATATGGGCTATTTGCCATATAAGAGTCTAGGGACACAAAATCAGGGTCTCCTAGAACCCATACTGCCTAGGGCCAATCCAAGCCGATATGGGATCGGCTATACTCCTAGAATACCACCAGAACCACCCCTTGTGACCACCTGGGTCAAGGGTGCCCTGGAGCCTACCTTAGAAGAGACCTACGATTTAGACCTCTTATTCAGAGTCTAACCTGTAGTGTTTTCCCTTTGTAGGTATGATGGAAGATCCTTCAATCAAAAATACAAAAACATTTGAAAAATCGAAATTCAAAAAAATGGAAAAATTACAAAAACCAAATACACTTAAAAATGAAAAACTCGAAAAAAGAGTAGTTTGTATAGTTCCCAAAATTCTCGTTTTACAAAAACACAAAAAAATCAAAAATTTATAAAATTCCAAAAAGATTTTGTACATAGATGCTCCTGGTAAGGATTTGGGAAAAGAAAAAGATTTCGAAAGAAACGTTGTCTGCATAACCAGACCAAAAATTTCGAAATCAATAGAAATTCCAAGTACGAAACCAGGTCTTTTAAAAATCCATGCATCAAATTCCCTAGGATCTACAAACCTCGAGAATGATCAAAGCCCAGAGGTGGATCCCCTTGGGGAAGATCCCACTTCTGAGCTCCCAGAATTTCATAAAATTCTCGATTTTGAAAAGCCTTCAAATTCAGTAGGAGGAGATTTCATAGACATAAACCTAGGGAGTGATTCAAAGCCCAAACTCATTAAGGTAGGCACATGTTTGCATGAACATGAAAGATCATCATTCATTGCATTTCTAAAAACCTACTTAGATGTGTTTGCATGGACCTATGAAGACATGCCGGGCATAGACCCGAGTGTTGTCGAACATCGTCTTCCCTTAGATGCGGATGTAAAGCTCATAAAGCAAAGGCTTAGGAAAATACATCCGAACATACACGCATAAGTCAAAGAGGGTTTAGAAGATCTGTTAAAAGCCGGATTTATAAAACCCATTGCGTATTCTGATTGGTTATCTAATATAGTTGTTGTTCGAAAAACCAATGGAAAGATTCGAATATGCATCGACTTTAGAAACCTGAATAAAGCCACTCCAAAGGATAATTATCCTTTACCAAACATAGATTTGATAGTCGATAGTACTGCAAATCACGAAATGTTTTCGTTTATGGATGGCTATTTAGGGTATAACCAAATCAAACTAAGCCCACGAGATCAGGGTAAGACCGCTTTCATAACCCCATGTGGCACGTACTGCTATACAGTCATGCCCTTTGGTTTGAAAAATGCCGGCGCTACATACCAGAGAGCTATGACCACGATCTTCCATGATTAGGTTCATGAGCTCGTAGAGGTATAAGTGGATGATCTCTTGGCAAAATCCAAAACTCGATGCACTCATATCGAATGCTTACAAAAGATTTTCGAAAGTCTTAGACTTTACAAAGTAAAGCTAAACTCTCAGAAATGTGTGTTCGGAGTAGAGTCCGGAAAGCTCTTAGGCTTTATGGTGAGCCAAAGGGGTATAAAAGTTGACCCATCTAAGTATCGAGCCATCGTAGACATGGCTGCACCCTCCAATCTCACACAGATTCGTAGCCTCCAAGGTCGATTACAATCCATTCGCAGGTTTATCTCAAACCTAGCGACTAAATGCGAACCCTTCAACAAATTGTTGAGAAAGGGCACGAAATTTTCATGGGATGACGACTACCAAAAATCATTTGAAAGACTAAAGGCATACCGAGTTAATCCCCCTGTTTTAAATCCTCTAAAGCAAGGAAAACCTCTTTTGCTTTACATTTCCGTGCATGCGAATGCCTTGGGAGCTTTGTTAGCTCAATACGAGGATGACACCCACAAGGAGTATGCCATCTATTATATTTCGAAAACTCTCTTGGCTTACGAAAGGAATTATCAAGCCATGGAGAGGACGTGCTTGGCCCTAGTTTGGGCTTGCTAGAAATTTCGACACTATTTCCTAGATCATGAGATTTGGATAGTGTCCAAGCTTGATCCAATCAAGCATTTGTTCGAAAAACCCATTCTCACTGGTAGATTGGACAAATGGCAACTCCTTCTAATGGAGTATGACCTGAAATACCATCATCAGATCTCCATTAAGGGGCAAGCCCTAGCAGACTACGTGGCTGAGTTCCCCCTAGAGGACGCATATCCCACACTTAATGAAATGCCCGATGAAGGCATATTGCAAAACCAATTTCAAAACCACATTTTGGCAAACTCTTTCGAAAACCAAGTGTGGAAGATGCACTTCGATGGGGCACGAAACCAACGAGGGGCTGGCGCCGGGGTCATCCTCATATCCCCTGAAAAGGGTGAGATACCAATACCAATTCGCCTAGATTTCGAATGTTTCAACAACATAACTGAGTATGAAGCACTCATACAAGGCTTAAGGATTTCGAAAACTCTAGGGGTATCATGCATCAAGGTCTTTGGAGATTCGCTCCTCGTTATAAACCAAGTTTTAAAAATTTGGCAAGTTAGAAACGAAAAGCTTCTTCCATATCACGAGTTGGCCACTCGATTGGTTGAGTCATTCCAATCGTGTACACTCACACACGTAGGAAGAGAGGATAATGGCGTTGCCGACACCCTCTCATCCTTAGGTTCAGCCCTAAAGGTTGATCCCACCTTGGGAACCCGATCCTTAAAAATATGGCATGCGCCCACTCCATCCACATACGATTTGGAAATTTGCCAAAACAATCCAGATTCTGTTGAAAAACCTTGGTTCTATGACATTAAATGTTTTCTAGAAAATGGGGGATTCACTGAGGATGCCACATCCAAAGATAAGGCATTTGTCCGGAAAATTTCTACCCGATATACGATTTTGGGTGGGGTTTTGTATAAAAACAGTTTTATCGGCTTCTTACTAAGATGTGTCGACCTAGGGGAGGCTAGGACTGTTATGCATGAATTCCACGATGGAGAATGTGGAGGTCATGTCAATGTGAACATGATGGCGATGAAAATACTTAGAGCGGGCTATTTTTGGTCCACCCTGAAAAAGGATTGCCACGATCATGTTAGGAAGTGTCATCCATGTCAAGTGCATGGACACGCCATTCATATTCCCTCATCATCATTGCATTCCGTGGTCAGCCCTTGGCCATTTACCATGTGGGTGTTTGATATTGTAGGCCCAATATTTCTAAAGGCATCAAATGGGCATAGGTTCATTTTAGCAACCACTGAGTACTTCTCCAAGTGGGTCGAAGCCATCTCACTGTCCAACGTACTGGGGCAACATGTGGTGGCTTTCATTAGGAGGAATATCTTGGCTCGATTTGGAGTTCTGAGAGACCTTGTGTCCGATAATGGCACCCCAATTTTTGAGCAAAAATCTCTCTTTTAAACCTGGTAGGAGGACATATCACGCCAAAGGGAACTTTCTAGGGTTTTTGGTCCTAAATGGGATCATGTTATGCAAGTGTTCATGCATGGAGACATGCATGACATGGATGAGACGCCAAGTAGGGCGACCTCCCATAGACCAGATGGTATGGTTGAACTCTTGAGACTTACGAAGACCTGTTGCTCCAAGCGAGCGGGCCCTATGTTGCTCGATGTTCGATTTTTTCAAAATCTATTTACAAAAGGGAAAACCGCTTTTAGCCTCAATCCTAAGGATCTCGAGCTCTTCGTGTTTGCGTTTGCTTGAGTCTTGACACTCGCTAATCTAGCGGAGGTTTTATAAGAAAACAAGCTATATTTCAAAATTCCTACGCCTTACTCGAAACGTCGAATTCTCAAACAAAATGAAATTCAAGTAAGTAAATCCTATTTTTACTTTAGGATTCCTCGAAATGAACCATGTTTTACTTAGGATAAGTCGCAGGGATGGGAAAGAGATTCCACGGTCCCTTCTAAAGCGTCCCGTGGTTTGAGGCATAGAAGGCGGAAAACTGCTCTTTTTTTTAGCTTTCTAGCCTTTTCTCCATTTTTTTCATAGAGGGTCTCCCTTTGGGAGTATTTTTTTTCCTTTAATCACTCTTTTCCATAAAAGAATCGAATTTTCTTTTTGATTCATGTTTCTTTCTTTGGGAAGGAGATCTTTGGTGGGGATTTCCTTTTGTTTTGGCCATATTTTCATTTTGGAAGGAGAAGAGAAGAGGGGAGGACTTATCCCAAGGTCACACTCGATCCATTCCAGATCAGCCTATTTAGAAATATTACGTACTACTTGCAAGTATCTTGCTGTATTGAATTAGGCCTTTCTTTGTGAGAAGAAGGATTTTGAAATGTGACCACGTATTTGGAAAACTCCACTCTTTCACAAGTGCGAATTCTCTCTCTCAGGGTAACACAATTTGCCTTTGAACCCTACTTTCGATGTTTCAAAGCAGCTATCCCTAAGGATTTTCGAAAATGGGAATTTAATCCAAACCCTACACATAATACTTCTTCAAGTATTGAATATTGATAGGATCTACTAAATTCCTACCTTCGACATCGATCAACCATTATGAGTTGTTCGTGGTGGTTGCACGCACAACATAGGGTCCATCCCACTTAGGGCGCCACTTTCCAAGTGGATGTGGGCCAAGATAGTGGATGATTTTCAAAACCAGGTCTCCCACTTCAAAGTGGCGAGGTCTCATATGTTTGTCATAGTGTCGGGCTATCCTTTGCTGGTATGCATGAGCATGATCCATAGCAAGGAGTCGCCTCTCATCTAACAAATCTAGTTCGGCCATCATAGCATGCTGAAACGTCTCTAGGGGGAGGTTGAGTGCAATGGATGTATGTAGTGAATGCAATTGTGTGTGAATGGGGAGAATGGTGTTTGTGCCATAGACCAACTCAAATAGCGTGGCATTCGTGGGAGTCGGGATGGAAGTCCTATAAGCCCATAAGGCTTCATCCAGCTTCTCGTGCCACGTTCTACCCTTCTCTAAAGTCTTCTCAATTATACTAATGAGAGTCTTATTCGTGGCGTATGGATGGCGTGTCCATGCACTTGACATGGGTGACACTTCCTAACATGGTCATGGCAATCCTGCTTTAAGGTGGACCAAAAATAACCCGCTCTAAGTATTTTCATTGCCATCATATTGGCATTTACATGCCCTCCACATTCTCCATCGTGGAATTCATGCATTACTATCCTAGCCTCCTCCAGGTCGACACACCTTAGTAAGATGCCAGTGAAACTTTTTTTGTAAAGAACCCCTCCCAAAATCGAATATCAGGTTGAAATTCTTCGTATAAAAGCTTTATCTTTAGAGGTAGCAAATTATGAAAATCCTCCATTTTCTAAGAAACTTTTTATGTCTTGAAACCAAGGTTTTTCAGTATCGGTTTGTTTGTTTTGGCAAATTTCAAGATCGTGTGTCGATGGAGTGGGCGAATGCCATATTTCTAAGGGTCTGGTTCCCAAAGTGGAATCGACCCTTAGGGCTGAGCCCAAGGATGAGAGGGCATCGGCTATGCCATTATCCTCCCTTCCTACGTGTGTGAGAGTATACGATTTGAACGACTCGACCAGCTTGGTGGCCAACTCGTGATATGGAAGAAGTTTTTCGTTTTTAACTTGCCAAATCTTTAACACTTGGTTTATGACAAGTAAAGAATCTCCAAAGACTTCGATACATGATGCCCTTAGAGTTTTCGAAATTTTTAAGCCTTGTATGAGTGCTTCATACTCGACTGTGTTGTTGGAACACTCAAAATCTAGGCGAATGGCTATGGGTATTTCTCCCTTTTCAGGGGATATGAGGATGATTCCTGCTCCAGCCCCTCTTTGGTTTCGTGCCCCATCGAAGTGCATCTTCCACACTCGGTTTTCATTTGAATAGTTTGACAAGATGTGATTTTGAAATTGGTTTTCAAAGATGCCTTCATCGGGCATTTTATCAAGTGTGGGATATGAATCTTCTAAAGGGAAGTCAGCCACATAGTCGGCTAGGGCTTGACCCTTAATGGAGGTTTGATGGTGGAATTTCAGGTCATACTCCATCAAGAAGAGCTGCCATTTACCCAGCCTACCCGTGAGGATAGGTTTTTCAAACAAATGCTTGATTGGATCAAGCCTAGACATTATCCAGATCTCATGATCTAGGAAATAGTGTCGAAATTTCTGGCAGGCCCACACCAAGGCCAAGCAAGTCTTCTCCATGGCTTGATAATTTCGTTCATAAGCCAAGAGAGTTTTCGAAATGTAATAGATGGCATACACTTTATGGGTATCATCCTCATATTGAGCTAATAATGCACCCAAAGCATTCGCATGCACAGAAATGTAAAGCAATAGAGGTTTTCCTTGCTTTGGAGTGTTTAAAACAGGAGGATTAACCAAATACACCTTTAGTCTTTCGAAAGCCTTTTGGCAGTCATCATCCCATACGAATTTCACCCCTTTTTTCAAAAGTTTGTTGAAGGGTTTGCATCTTGTAGCGAGGTTTGAAATAAACCTACGAATTGATTGGAGGCGACCTTGGAGGCTACGAATTTGCGTAAGATTGGAGGGTGGAGACATGTCTATGATGACTCTACACTTAGAAGGGTCGACTTCTATGCTCCTTTGGCTTACCATAAAGCCCAAGAGCTTACCGGATTCTACTCCGAAAACACATTTTTGAGGGTTTAGCTTTACTTTGTAAAGCCTAAGCCTTTCGAATTTTTTTTGTAAACATTCGATATGGGTGCATTGAGTTTTTGATTTAGCCAAAAGATCATCCACATATACCTCTACGAGCTCATGAATTTGATCATGAAAGATCATGGTCATGGCTCTTTGGTAGGTGGCGCCGATATTTTTCAAACCAAAGGGCATGACTGTATAGCAGTACGTGCCTCAGGGTGTGGTGAAAGCAGTTTTATCCTGATCTCTTGGGGCTAATTTGATTTGGTTATACCCTGAATAGCCATCCATGAATGAAATCATTTCATGATTTGCAGTACTATCGACTATCAAATCAATGTTAGGTAAAGGAAAGTTATCCTTTGGAATGGCTTTATTCAGGTATCTAAAATCGATGCATATTCGAATTTTCTCATTGGTTTTTCGAACTACAACAATATTTGACAACCAATCAGAATACGCAATGAGTTTTATAAAACCGGCCTTTAGCCGATCCTCTAAACCCTCTTTAACTTGAGTATGTATGTTCGGATGAATCTTTCAAAGCTTTTGCTTTATGGGTTTCGAATCCGAATCTAGGAGAAGACAATCTACGACTCTTGGGTCTATACCCGGCATGTCTTCATATGTCCATGCAAACACATCGATGTAGGTTTTCAAGAATGCAATGAATGATGCTTTTTCATGCTCATGCAAACATGCACCTATCTTAATGTGTTTGGGCTTTGTTTCACTCCCTAAGTTGATCTCTATAAAATCCCCTCCTATAGAATTCGAAGGTTTTTCAAAATCGAGAATTTTATAAAACTCGGGGAGCTCGGAAGTTGAATCCTCCTCAAGGAGAAGGGGATCTTCTTCTCTGCTTCGATCATTCTAAAGAATATTGAATCCTAGGGAATTTGAACTTGATGCATGGGTTTTGAAAACACCTGGATTTTGACTTGGAATTTCAACGGGTTTCGAAGCTTTTGGTCTTGTTATGAAGACAACTTTCTTTTCGAAATCCTTAACTTTTTCCAAATTTTTACCAGGAGCTGGTATATACAGGATTTTGTTTTTGGAGATTTCTAAATTTTTGATTTTTTTGGATTTTTGTAAAGAAAGGATTTTGGGAACTATACAAACAACCCTTTTTTCGATTTTTTCATTTTTTTAGGTGTTTTTGGTTTTTGGGATTTTCTAAATTGTTTTTGAATTTTGAGATTTTTTAATTTTTTTGATTTATGGTTTAAGAAGGGATCTTTCATCATACCTACAAAGGAAAACGCCACAAGTTAGACTCTAAATAAGAGGTCTAAATCGTAGGTTTGTGCTTCACTAGGTTCCAGGGCACCCTTGACCCAGGTGGTCACAGTGGTGGTTCTGGTGGTATTTTGGGAGTATAACCGATCCCATATCGGCCTGGGTTGGCTCTAGGCAGTATGGGCTCGAGGAGACCCTGGCTTTGTGTCCCTAGACTTTGGTAGGGCATATATCCCATGTTTAATAGCATGTTCCACGATTTTTTGTTTTTTGAAAAGTTTTGATATAATTCGTAGTTTTGGAACTTGCTATGATCCATGTTATGCTCGTATGGGCTTTTATCTAAGGTTCTGGGGAACAGACGACACTTGGTCTTTCTTAGGATCGTGATGGTTTTGAGTGGGCAAGCCTTAGGCCGCCCCTTGATACACAACACCTTCCTAGGGTTTTGAAGGACGAGCTTGGGTGGCTCGACTAATACTTGCCCCAGATTATCCTCCAAGGCTAGGTGACCTAATAAACATGGGAAATTTTGTATTCCCTGAAGCTGAGGGTGACTCTCACCTAGAATTACCACAACTTGATCCTCGAAGGGGATTTTTACATACCTATGAAAGGTGGATGACACAGCTCGCAGGCTGTGTATCCATGGCCTTCCAAGCAATAGGTTGTAGTGGGGGTGAATGTCTAAGACATGAAACACCCCCATGTGGGCTATGCCCCCCGTTTCCTTGGGTAATTTTATGGCTCCCAGTGGTCTAGATGCATTCCCATCGTATCCAGTGATTACGATGGGGCTTGAGTTTACGGAAGTCAAGGTGACTTCGATTTGATACGCTACATGGAGCGAAAGGATGTTGAGACCTCCTCCCCCATCAACTAGGCACCTGTCCAGAGAATGGTGATTCAATACCACCTCGATATGCAGGGCTTGGTTGTGGGTTTCATCTGGTCTTTCGATATCCTCTTCCGAAAACACGATAGGCGTTTTTACACATATAGCGCCACTTGGATTGACAAGGACTCAGGGGTTATATTTGAGCTAACCTTGGCTCTTTCTAGGATTTTTTCTAAGACAAGTCTATCCCTAGGTGAGGTTTGTATCAGCTCTAGGATGGACATGTTAATTGGAATCTTCGAAAGATGATTTTCAAAATCATATAAGGTTAAAACATTTTTTCCTTTGTCCGTTTTTGGCGAAACTCTAGGGATACATGCTTTTGAAGGGCCAGGAACACTGACCACTTTTTTACAATTTTGTAGATGTGGGGGTTGATAGATCATTCAAAACCTGGTCACCTCCCCCATGATCTGCCTAGGGCTCGAGCCTATGGTGGCTCTACTTGTGTGCTTTGGAGCACCTTGGATTTGTAAAATGGTTCTAACCGGGGGCGGGACTCTGGGATCTCCCCGGATTACTACTTGGGTGATTTTCCTATGAAGGATTAGAGATGGTGCGCAAGTAGTCAAACCAGAATGAAATGTATGCACTAGACTCTTTGAAATCGAGAGAGCACATACCTCTTTGCCCTTCCCACTTGTGCTTGCGTGATTTGGGAAGGGTTCTTTGAAAATACTTGGGCAGGCTCTAGTTCCTCAGTGACCTGGAGCCAGCTCTGCTTTATCAAGTTCTCAATCTTGTTGAGTAGGGAGAAACACTATTTTGTATCATGGCCCTTAAGCCGATGACACTTGCAAAATCGATTTAGAAACATCCCTTTGGAAGTAGTTCCCTCGGGAATGTCGGGGAGTATGATCATTTCTTGGGCAAGTAGGAGGTCCAGGACCTCCGAAACAGGTTGCCCCAATGGAGTGTACTCCCATTTTTCAAAAGGTTTTTTGTAATTTTTTCTCTTTCTTGTTTTCAAAATTTTCAAAATTTTAAGAAGTGCTCGCCGGGCTTGGATCCACAACTTTGTGGGGCTTGGCCCCTTTGTTCATTATGGGTAACTATAGACGGGCAAAAAATCCCCACCTCTCACCTTTTTAGGGCTCGGAGCGGATCCTCTCGTGTGTCTAAGGCCTATTTATGCCAACAGGGCGTGCCAGCTAGCTTACCTAAGCTAGCGAAGATATATTTAACACTGACTTCTAATCGTGGTGACTGTGAGCAAGTGAGCTCTTGTCGTCGCAGACCTTCTTGCACCGATGCGCAAGGGTCAGTCTGTACGCTTTGCAACAATCGAGTTTTGGGATAGAAAGCCTACGAAGCGGTTCGAGGTATCTAATTCGGGTCTTTTAAATGCGATTGCATGTTTTAGATCACGTGGATTTGCACGTGCCTAAGTCTTTTCTTTTATCCCTTTTCGGGCCACCTAGTTTGTGTGTTATGAACACTCCACTACATGGGCGAATTCGAGCAGGGCTTGCTTTGATGCAATATGCGTCCTACCTCGTGGTATGGCGTAGATGCAATGCAAACTCACGCTACTCCAAAGGGAAAACCCGAATGTAAAGACAATACTAAAGGGAAATAACCGAAGGAAAATGACTTGAAATATAAATGCCAAAGGGAGATATGTATATAGAGTATGTATATGAGCCCTTACTCGGGTCTTGCAAATAAGAGCGAAGGCTCAATGTGGGTGCGTGCTTGAATTGAAAAGACATACACACATGACATGAAATTAAACCCAAATATAAATTGCAGTATGGCCTTAACTAAGGTCTTGGGAATAAGAGCGAAAGCTCAATGTGTGTGAGTGCTTGAATTGAAGTACTACGCACACAACATGAAATGAAACCCAAATATAACTGCAATAGGCCTTGACTAAGGTCTTGGGAGTAAGAGCGAAAGCTCAATGTGTGTGAGAGTGCTTGAATTGAAAGACTTACACACACGACATGAAATGAAACCCAAATAGTATAGGTCGACCCTTACTTGGGTCTTTCAAATAAGAGCGAAAGCTCAGTGTATGTGAGTGCTTGAATTGAAAGACTTACACACACGACATGAAATGAAACCCAAATAGTATAGGTCGGCCCTTACTTGGGTCTTTCAAATAAGAGCGAAAGCTCAATGTGTGTGAGTGCTTGAATTGAAAGACAACGCACCCAACTTAAGCAAAACCCTTCAAAAATGAAAGTATATGTATATACTTATGTATTAGGGGCTGATTAGGCCCGTGTGTGTTTAAAATCGTGCACAACTAAGAGAGTGCACGTGTGTGGGTGTGCCAAGCCACGTTATTACAAGCGGGGGGAGACTAGGCTCCGTTATTACAACCCCGTATCGAATTGAATCTCAAGCAAGTATACAACTAAAGACCGAGTTAGGAACTTACTAGTAGCTGGTCCGTAGAGGCCTTGCTTGAGCGTGGGCTTGGCCTTCGCCTTGGGCTGCAAAAGGGAGCTCCGCGAGGTTGAGCGACAAGGGGTGCTGGCCGGCTGCAAATGGGGCGCGGGAGAGGCACCTTGAAGGTGGCCGGATGCTAGGGATGGTGTCGCCTTGATGTGTGAGATTAAAGGGGCTGGGCAAGGTGAGTATATAGGGTCACTAGGAGAGGATATAGTGTTGGGGAGTATGGCCCTAAGGGGAGCCTAAGGGAAGATCTAATGGAGCACCTAGGGGAAAGGAGGTGGCTGGCCGAATGGAAGGGACAGTCGGTTGGAGTGGCCGACTAGGGGAATATGGTGGTGGCGGGCTGCTAGGATAGCTATGGGTGGAGTATGGGAAGGAAGCTAGCTAGGTGATGGGGCTAGGTGGTAGTGGGGGTAGTGGGTGTAAGGGAGTGCTATGGGCAGGTCTTAGGAAGTCGGATAGGGTGGCTGGGTGTAGCTAGGGTGGTTAGGTAGTGGCGGGTAGTTAGGGTGACTAAGGCTTGGCCGAGTGGGAGTGGTGGCGGCAAGTGGAAGGTTTGGTGTTAGGGGGATATGGGAGTGGATTAGGTGGTTGAGAATGGAGAGGGAGTGAAGAGGGAGTAAGGTGGAAGGTAGGGCACTTACCGAGTGAAGAGAGGGTGGCGCTCGGCTGGAAGGAAGCTGGGCAGGCGGTGATATTCGGCTGGGAGGTGGTGGTGTAGGTGGCGGTGCAGGTGGTGGTGGGATGGAGAGTAGGTGGTGGTGCAAGCGGAGTAGGTGGAGCAGGTGGGAAAGTGGAGGAAGGAGAGGACCCGGCTGGGCTTGGGGAAGGCTCCTAGATAGGAAAACTCGCCCCCAAGGGGGGGGTTTATATAGGGATGGGTAGGTCGGTTAGGGCTGGGTTTGGGGTAGTGGTTAGGTGGTTTAGGTAGGGTGGTATGAAGATAAGGTGGGCTGGAAAGGGTAGGGCCAGATATTTTAAATACTAGTGGTTTGGGTAGATTGTGGGCTAGGGGTGGTTTAGGGGTTTAGGGTTTGGTTAGGTGGTTGGGTTTTAGGGTGAGGTTTAGTGAGCTAGGTTAGGTGATTAGGCTAGGATTAGGCTAGGTTTAGGGAAATTAACCTAGGATTAGGGAAGTGGGTTAGGTGATTAGGTTGTGATTAGGCCGGGATTAGGGAAGTGGGTTAGGTGATTAGGCTCAGATTAGGGGTGGATTAGGGTGGAAGGCTAGGATTAGGTGTTTTGGGTTAGGTTTAGGTGAAGGAGCTCCCTTTGTATGACTCATGGACCTTAACCACATCATGTTGGTGCAACCCTAGGTTAGGTTTTGGCTAATTACAAGCTTAAACCCACTCAATTAGGCTAACCCACATGATTAAGCCCAAACTTGACACACAAGTCAAGCTTAATTACAACACACTTGATCTTATCCATCCCCACTCTCTCTCATGCCCATAATCCCACATGAATTTCAAGTGGGCCCCACCTCCATTTATGAGAAGGTGATGTGGGCCATGGATATGGATATTGGATTGGATCTCTGGATCCAAATCCAAATCCAAGTCCACATATGGGTTTGGATTGGGATTTGGATATATATGGTCCAGATCCGATTCAAACTGAACTCTGACTCCTTCGAGCTGTGTTCGAAACGGATGATTTGTGCGGGGTCTGACAGCATCAGCACTCCGTCTGCGTTGGGTCTTCGCCAACATGATCGTCCGCCTCCGTTTCTGCCTTCCGGAGATGACTTCAAATGACATTTTGATAATAACAGGGTCATGGACGTTCAAGATCCTGGGGGTATGGATGTGATACAAGAGTTGCTGTGCCGGGCTCGACATGTGCTCCGGTTCCGGGCTCTCTTTGACTTCGCTGGTCCTGTCTTGATTAGGCCAAGCTGCTTTGGGGTTTCAAAAACGTGTTTTAAAAGGTTTTCAAAAGCCATTTATATATTTTTAAAATATGAAGTTTAAAACATATGTACAGGGTTGTCTGGAAGGCTCCTAGGTTTCCAAACTCAAAATGGCCCTTTGGGGCTGCTTTTGCAAAACCAGATGAATTTGAGAAATTCGTGGGATTTCGGGGTGTTTACAGATGCCCCTCTTTGGCCTTGTCCAAATAGATTTGGATAAGGGAAAAGATGACAAACACCCCTTTTAATGTCTCCCTAGATCTATCCACGAAGAACATGGGATCGTCCCAATTTTTAGCAAAAATCTCAATTTACAAACTCTGATAGGAGGAGATATCACGCCAAAGGGTTTGTACTATGGAATCTGGTCTTAAATGGGATCATGTTCATGCAAGTACCATGCGTGGAATGCAAATGACATGGGTGTGGTGCCAAAAGTGGCGACCTCCCAGGGACCAGATGTGGTCGAACTCTAGAGACTTACAAGGCCTACTGCTCCAAGTGAGCAAATCCTATGATGTTCGATGTTCGGTTTTCAAAACTTATTTACAAAAGCTATTTACAAAAGGGACAACTGTCTTGAGCCTCGATCCTAAGGATCTCGAGCTCTTCGTGCTTGCCCTTGTTTGATTCTTAACACTCGCTTATCTAGCGGAGGTTTTATAAGAAACAAGGCATATTTCAAATTCCTACGCCTTACTCGAAACGTCGAATTCTCAAACAAGATGAAATTCAAGTAAGTAAATCCTATTTTTACTTTAGGATTCCTCGAAATGAACCATGCTTTAGCTTGGGATAAGCCAGGGATGGGAAAGAGATACCACGGTCCCTTCTGAAGCGTCCCGTGGTTTGAGGCACAAAAGGCGGAAAACTGCTCTTTTTGAGCTTTTTAGCCTCTTTTTCCTTTTTTTCATCGAGGGTCTCCCTTTGGGAGTATTTTTTCTTTAATCCCTCTTTTTTATAAGAGAATCGATTTTTCTTTTAAATTCTGGTTTCTTTCTTTTGGAAAGAGACTTTGAATGGGAAATTCCCTTTTGTTTTGGGCCTTTGTTTTCCTTTTGGAAGGAGAAGAGAAGAGGGGAGGACTTATCACAAGCCTACACTCAATCCATTCCATATCAGCCTATTTAGAAATAGCACGTACCACTTGCAAGTATCTTGCTATGTTGAACTAGGCCTTTCTTTGTAAGAAGAAGGATTTTGAAATGTAACCATGATTTTGAAAACTCCACTCTTTCACAAGTGCGAATTCTCTTCACTTAGGGTCACACGAGTTTGCTTTTGCACCTTATTCACATGTCTCAGGGCAGCTATCCCTGACTCTACCCCGAACACACATTTTTGAGGGTTTAGCTCTACTTTGTAAAGCCTAAGCCTTTCGAAAATCTTTTGTAAACATTCGATATGGGTGCATCGGGTTTTGGATTTTGCCAAGAGATCATCTACATACACTTCTACAAGCTCATGAATTTGATCATGGAAGATCGTGGTCATGGCTCATTGGTATGTTGCGCCGGCAGTTTTCAAACCAAAGGGCATGACTGTATAGCAGTACGTGCCCCATGGGGTTGTGAAGGCGGTCTTACCCTGATCTCGTGGGCTTAGTTTGATTTGATTATAGCCCGAATAGCCATCCATAAATGAAAACATTTCATGATTTGCAGTACTATCGACTATCAAATCTATGTTCGGTAAAGGATAATTATCCTTTGGAGTGGCTTTATTCAGGTTTCTGAAATCGATGCATATTCGAATTTTCCCATTGGTTTTTCGAACCACAACGATATTTGACAACCAATCAGAATACGCAATGGGTTTTATAAATCCAGCTTTTAGCAGATCTTCTAAACCCTCTTTGACTTGCGTGTGTACATTCGGGTGTATTTTCCTAAGCTTCTACTTTATGGGCTTTACACCTGCATCTAAGGGAAGACGATGCTCGACAATGCTGGGTGTAAACACCCCGAAATCCCACGAATTTCTTAAACGAATCTGGTTTTATACAAGCAGCCCCAAAGGGCCATTTTGAGTTTGGAAACCCAGGAGCCTTCCAAACAACCCTGTATATATGTTTTAAACTTTATCTTTCAAAAACATATAATATAGCTTTTGAAAACCCTTTTAAAACATGTTTTGAAACCCCGAAGTGGCTTGGCCTGATCAAGACAGGACCAGGAGAGCCAAGAAGGGCCCGGAACCGGAGCACCTGTCGAGCCCGGCGCAGCAACTCTTGCATCTGATTCACACCCCAGGATCTCGAACGTCCAAGACCCTGTTCTTACCAAAATATCATTTGAAGTCATCTCCGGAAGGCAGAAACGGAGGCGGACGACCATGTTGGCGAAGACCCAACGCAGACGGAGTACTGATGCTGTCAGGCCCCGCACGAATCGTCCGTTTCGAACCCAGCTCGAAGGAGTCAGAGTTCAGTTTGGATTGGATCTGGACCATATATATCCAGATCCCAATCCAAACCCATATGTGGACTTGGATTTGGATTTGGATCCAGAGATCCAATCCAATATCCATATCCATGGCCCACATCACCTTCTCATAAATGGAGGTGGGGCCCACTTGAAATTCACGTGGGATATTGGGCATGAGAGAGAGTGGGGGTGATAAATATCAAGAGTGTTGTATTAAGCTTGACTTGTGTGTCAAGTTTGGGTTTAATCTTGTGGTTTAGCCTAATTGAGTGGGTTTAAGCTTGTAATTAGCTAAAACCTAACCTAGGGCTGCACCAACATGGGGTGATCAAGGTCTATGGGCCATGCTAAGGGAGCTCCTTCACCTAAACCTAACCCAAAATGCCTAAACCTAGCCTAAACCCCTAATCCACCCCTAATCTGAACCTAATCACCTAACCCACTTCCCTAATCCCGGCCTAATCCCAACCTAATCACCTAACCCACTCCCCTAATCCTTCCCTAAACCTAGATTAATTTCCCTAATCCTAGCCTAAACCTAGCCTAAACCACCTAACCTAGCTCACTAAACCTCACCCAAAAACCCAACCACCTAACCTAGCCCTAAACCACCCTTAGCCCACGATTTTCCCAAACACCTAGTTTTAAAATATCTGGCCCAATCCCATCCAGCCCACCTTATCTACATACTACCCTACCTAAACCACCTAACCACTACCCACAACCCAGCCCTAACCGACCTACCCATCCCCTATTTAAACCCCCCCCATTGTGGGCGGGTTTTCCAAGTGGGAACCACTTTCCACTCCCAGCCGGGCCCTCTTCCTCTCCCATCTCTCACCCGTCTTCCCAGCAGCTCCAGCCCCACCAGCCGCCACCTGCTCCGCCACTCTCCCTCTTCCATCCACCATCACTGCCCCACCAGCCGGACGCCACCACCTCACTCAGCCGGGCCCTCTCCTTCTCCCATCTTCCACCAGCCGACAGCCACCTTTGCCGCCACTCCTTCCCATTCGGTAAGTCCCCCTAACTCCCTCAAAACCACTCTCTACCACCTCTCCACTCTTAGCCACCCATCTTCCCCTTAGCTCAGCCTCTTTGCCGCCACCACCTAAGCCTAGCCGAACCTAGGATAACCCAAGTGGCTGGCCACTGCTCAGCCACCATCTCCCATTCGGCCGACCTCCCCCTAGGCGTCCTCTTTGGCCTTCCCACTAGCTCACCTTTTAGGTCCAGTTTCCCTAAGTCCCTAACTTACCTAGTGACCCTAAGACCCACTTAGTCAGCCACTCTAAACTCCCTACTTGGAGGCGCCGCCCACTTGCCACCGGTCCCCTTCGAGGCGTCCATCCCGCGCCCCGTTTGCAGCCGGCCAGCACCCTTGAGCACATACCTTCGCGGAGCTCCCGTTTGCAGCCCAAAGCCAAGGCCACGCTCAAGCAAGACCTCTACGGACCAGCTACTTGTAAGTTTCTAAACTCGGTCTTTAATCATACACTTGCTTGAAATTCAATTTGATACGGGGTTGTAATAACAGAGCATAGTCTCCCCCCGCTTGTAATAACGTGGCTTGGCACAACCACACACGTGCACTCTCTTAGTCGTGCACGATTTTGAACACACACGGGCCTAATCAGCCCCTAATATATAAGTATACGTATATATTTCATTTCCGAAGGGTTTTGTTTAAGTTGGGTGTGTTGTCTTTCAATTTAAACACTCTCACACACATTGAGCTTTCGCTCTTATTTGAAAGACCCAAGTAAGGGCCGACCTATACTATTTGGGTTTTATTTCTTGTCGTGTGAGTAAGTCTTTCAATTCAAGCACTTTCACACACATTGAGCCTTCGCTCTTACTCCCAAGACCTTAGTAAAGGCCTTATTGCAGTTATATTTGGGTTTCATTTATGTCGTGTGTGTAGTACTTCAATTCAAGCACTCTCACACACATTGAGCCTTCGCTCTTACTCCCAAGACCTTAGTAAAGGCCTTATTGCAGTTATATTTGGGTTTCATTTATGTCGTGTGTGTAGTACTTCAATTCAAGCACTCTCACACACATTGAGCCTTCGCTCTTACTCCCAAGACCTTAGTCAAGGCCATACTGCAATTTATATTTGGGTTTAATTTCATGTCGTGTGTGTAAGTCTTTCAATTCAAGCACGCACCCACATTGAGCCTTCGCTCTTATTTGCAAGACCCGAGTAAGGGCTCATATACATAAGATATATACGTATTTCCCTTCGGTTATTTCCCTTCTGTTATTTCCCTTCCGTATTGTCTTTACATTTCGGGTTTTCCCTTTGGAGTAGCGTGAGTTTGCATTGCATCTACGCCATACCACGAGGTAGGACGCATATTGCATCGAAGCAACCCCCGCTCGAATTCGCCCATGTAGTGGAGTGTTCATAACACACAAACTAGGCGACCCAAAAAGGGATAAAAGAAAAGACTTAGGCACGTGCAAATCCACGTGATCTAAAACATGCAATCGCATCTTAAAGACCCGAAATAGACACCTCGAACCGTTTCGTAGACTTTCTCCCTAAAAACTCGATTTTTGCAAAAGCGTACAGACTGACCCTTGCGCATCGGTGCAAGAAGGTCTGCGACGACAAGAGCTCACTTGCTCACAGTCGCCACGTTTAGAAGTCAGTGTTAAAAATATCTTCGTTAGCTTAAGTAAGCTAGCTGGCACGCCCTGTTTGTATACATAGGCCTTAGACGCACGATAAGATCCACTCCAAGCCACGAAAGGGGCGAAGAGGCGGGGATTTTCGCGCGTCTACAGAGATTGGCACGCCCGGTGGGAGGTGAGCCTTTTCAAAAATCGAGTTTACTTGTAGGAGTCTTGCGAAAATTTTATAAAGGTGTCGTTTTAACTTGTTTTCTTTGTTTTCACTTAGGAAATTTTGAAAAAGCTTGAAAAGCATGTCAAAATCCAATCCAAGTGAAGTGTCGAGCCAAGGCTCATGCGCATCAAGTTCTCACTCTAGGAGGATTTTCAAAAACAAAATAAAACTAGATGAAATCGAGGACTTGAGAAGGGAATTTGAGGCCAAAATCGATGCTCTCAGCCAAGAGGCTGAAGTAGGCGATTCATGTTCATCAAACGGTGAACAAAGGCCTAAAAAGAAAATTGAAAAACCTCGCAAGCAAAAAGAGGCCTCCGTAATGGAAGGCAACCAATACCACGAGTCCTTCACACAAAAGGACCGTAAAGCCCTACAGCAGCTGCTGAAAGGGCAAAATAAAGAGAAAAGAAGCTACGCCCTGTCTGATTTCCTTCCTATGGATTACGAAACAGACAGTGACGATGAAATACCGAACTTCCATCGGTATGATGGCATGGGAGACCCTAGGTCTCACTTGCAGCTTTTCTCACGTCGAGCCCATAAAAAGAAAAAGGACTCGATGAAATGGGTGTATTGGTTCCCTCTATCCCTTAAAGGCACAGCTGCCAAATGGCTGGCTTCCTACGACTTAAGCCAGTTCGCTACTTTTGAAGAGTTAGCGAACTGCTTCATGCAAAGATTTGCACACAACGTGGAAGTCACGCCAACCCTGAATACTTTAAGGGATACAAAGCAAGGCATGAACGAAGACGTGCATGCCTTCATTATAAGATGGAGGTCTCTTTTAGGCCAAGTGCGAGAGCCTATATCCGAAGGATGCGCAGTAATGCTCATCCTGGATAATTTTAAAAGCGAGTTAAAAACCCTTCTCTCGCTCCATGAGATTTCAACTTTCCATAAGTTGATCAAAAAAGCCTCCCTTTTCGAAACCAACTTGCGAAAAGGGACATACGACCACTTATGGAAAGGAAGTGCCGTTCCCAAAACACGTGTGGAAAAGCCCATTGCATATGGGCTGCCCACAACGGACAAAGGGGCAAAGCCCCATAAAATCGCCAATGTCCGGGTGGATCCAGGCATGGCGGGCACTTCTAAAAATTTCGAAAAAATAGAAAATAAGAGAGAACGCAATTTTTCGAAACCAATTGAAAAACGGGAGTACACTCCGCTGGGGCAACCTGTGTCGGAGGTCCTAGACCTCCTACTTGCCCAGGGCATGATCGAACTCCCTGAAATCCCCGAAGGAGTCACGTCCAAAGGGGGGTATTTAAACCGGTTTTGCAAGTATCATCGGCTCAAAGGCCATGATACCAAACGGTGCTTCTCTCTTCTAAATAAAATTGAGAACTTGATAGCGGAGGGCCGGCTCCAGGTCACTGCGGAACCTGAGCCACCTCAAGCTATCTTCAAAGAACCCTTTCCCAAACACGCCAGTGGCAGTGGGAAAGGAAAGGAGGTATGTACCCTCACCATTTCCAAGGAACTAGCGCGAAAGCCCGAACCTGGTCGACCTACTTGTGCGCCCATCCTTGTACTATACAAGAGGCCCGCCCAAGTCGTCATTCGGGGACCATCAAAGGTGGAAACCCCAAAACCAGTTTTGAAAATCCAAGGTTCTCCTCAGCTCATCCTTAGAGCCAAGTCTAGCGCAAACCCTAGGCTGGTCGTGGGGGAAGTCACTAGATCCGGGAGGATCTACCAACCCCCGCACCTTCAAGGTGCTCAAAAGGTGGTCAGTGTGCCTGGCCCCTCAAAAGCATGTATCCCTAGTGGTCTGCCAAAAGCAGATAAGGACAAAATCATCCTAAATCCTTATGATTTCGAAAACCACCTTTCAAAGATTCCTATTCACATGTCTATCCTAGAGCTTATCAAAACCTCGCCTAGGCATAGACTTGTCTTAGAGAAAATTCTAGAAAGGGCCAAGGTTGATTCGAACATAAGTCCGGAGTCCTTGTCTGCCCAAGTGGCTTTATTAGGAGCAAAATCGCCCATCACCTTTTCGGAAGATGATGTAGATAGACCCTACGAAACCCATAACCAGGCCCTGCATATCGAGGTGGTTCTAAACAACCACTCTCTGGACAGGTGCCTAGTCGATGGTGGAGGAGGGCTCAACATCCTTCCACTTCACGTGGCGTACAAAATCGGAGTCACCTTGACTTCAGTAAACCCAAGCCCCATCGTTATCACTGGATACGATGGGAATGCGTCTAGGCCTTTAGGATCCATCGAACTCCCAATGGAAACGGGAGGGATCGAACACACGGGGGTGTTCCATGTCTTGGACATCCACCCCCATTATAACCTGTTGCTGGGAAGACCCTGGATACACAGTTTGTGCGCTGTGCCATCCACCTTCCACAAGTGTGTCAAGATCCCTTTTAGGGACCAAGTCGTAGTGATCCTAGGTGAGAGTCACCCACAACTTCAGGGGATCATAAACTCCCCTTGCTTATCGAGCTCCCAGGCCCATGAGGCTAACCTGGGGCAAATTATGGTTGAGCCACCTCGGCTCGTGTTGAACAACCCTAGGAAGGTTGTATGTGTGAAGGGGCCGCCCAAAGCAGGCCCCCTCCCGACTCTAATCCTCCTAGGAAAACCCAAGCGTTCCCTATTTCCAAAACCCCTGGACAAAAGGCCATACGAGCCTAATATGGACGATAGCATGTTCCAGGACCACGACTTATATCCCATCTTTTCAAAAAACAAAAGGTCGTGGAACATGTTATTGAACATGGGCTACACGCCCTACAAGAGTCTAGGGGCACAAAACCAGGGTCTCCTAGAGCCCATCCTGCCTAGGGCCAATCCAAGCCGATATGGGATCGGCTATACTCCCCGAATACCGCCGGAGCCACCCCCTGTGACCACCTGGGTCAAGGGTGCCCCGGAGCCTGTCTTAGAAGAGACCTATGGTTTAGACCTCCTATTCCGAGTCTAACCCATAGTGTTTTCCCTTTGTAGGTATGACGGAAGATCCCTTTTTATAAAAATACCAAAAACATTTGAAAACTTAAAATCCAAAAAAATCGAAAAACAAGGAAAACCAAAAATGGAAAAACAAAAACTCGAAAAAAATGTGCTTTGTATAGTTCCCAAAGTTCTTGTTTTACAAAAACCCAAAAAAATCGAAAATTTGGAAAATACCAAAAAGATTTTGTACATAGCTGCTCCTGGTTTAACTTTGGCGAAAGAAAAGAATTTCGAAAGAAACGTCGTCTGCATAGCCAGACCAAAAATTTCGAAATCACTTGAAAATCCAAGTACAAAACCAGGTTATTTTGAAAACCACGCATCAAGTTCCCTCGGGTCTAAAGTCCACGAGAATGATCGAAGCCCAGAAGTGGATCCCCTTGAGGAAGATCCCACTTCTGAGCTCCCAGAATTTCATCGAATTCTCGATTTTGAAAGACCTTCCCAATCAGTAGGAGGAGATTTCGTAGAGGTGAACCTAGGGGATGATTCAAATCCCAAAACCATCAAAATAGGCGCATGCTTGCATGAAACTGAAAAGTTAGCATTCATTGCATTTCTACGGACCTATTTAGATGTGTTTGCATGGACGTATGAAGACATGCCGGGCATAGATCCCAGCATAGTCGAGCATCGTCTTCCCTTAGATGTAGGTGTAAAACCAATAAAGCAGAAGCTTAGGAAAATACACCCGAATGTACACACGCAAGTCAAAGAGGGTTTAGAAGATCTGCTAAAAGCCGGATTTATAAAACCCATTGCGTATTCTGATTGGTTGTCAAATATCGTTGTAGTTCGAAAAACCAATGGGAAAATTCGAATATGCATCGATTTCAGAAACCTGAATAAGGCCACTCCAAAGGATAATTATCCTTTACCAAACATAGATTTGATAGTCGATAGTACTGCAAATCATGAAATGTTTTCATTTATGGATGGCTATTCAGGCTATAATCAAATCAAACTAAGCCCACGAGATCAGGGTAAGACCGCCTTCACAACCCCATGGGGCACGTACTGCTATACAGTCATGCCCTTTGGTTTGAAAAATGCCGGCGCAACATACCAACGAGCCATGAACACGATCTTCCATGATCAAATTCACGAGCTTGTAGAAGTGTATGTAGATGATCTCTTGGCAAAATCCAAAACCCGATGCACCCATATCGAATGTTTACAAAAGATTTTCGAAAGGCTTAGGCTTTACAAAGTAAAGCTAAATCCTCAAAAATGTGTGTTCGGGGTAGAATCAGGAAAGCTTCTAGGCTTTATGGTGAGCCAAAGGGGAATAGAAGTCGACCCCTCTAAGTGTCGAGCCATCATAGACATGGCTCCACCCTCCAATCTCACCCAAGTCCGTAGCCTCCAGGGTCGATTACAATCTGTGCGCCGATTCATATCGAATCTGGCAACTAGATGCGAACCCTTCAACAAACTGTTGAGGAAGGGTACGAAATTCTTATGGGATGACGAATGCCAAAAGTCCTTCGAGAGACTAAAGGCATACTTGGTTAATCCCCCCGTTTTGAATCCTCCAAAGCAAGGAAAACCGCTTTTATTATACATCTCCGCGCATGTAAACGCTTTAGGAGCCCTGTTGGCTCAATACGAGGATGACACCCATAAGGAGTATGCCATCTACTATATTTCGAAAACTCTCTTGGCTTATGAGCGAAATTATCAAGCCATGGAGAAGACGTGCTTGGCCCTAGTCTGGGCCTGCCAGAAATTCAGACACTACTTCCTAGATCATGAGATCTGGATAGTGTCCAAGCTTGATCCAATCAAGCACTTATTCGAAAAAACCATTCTCACGGGTAGATTGGGCAAATGGCAACTCCTTCTAATGGAGTATGATCTGAAATACCATCACCAGATCTCCGTTAAAGGGCAAGCCCTAGCAGATTACGTGGCTGACTTCCCCTTGGAGGACGCATATCCCACTCTTGTCGAAATGCCTGATGAAGGCATATTGCAAAACCATTTTCAAAACCACATTTTGACAAATGCTTTCGAAAACCAAGTGTGGAAGATGCACTTCGACGGGGCACGAAACCAACGAGGGGCTGGTGCCGGGATCATCCTAATCTCCCCTGAAAAGGGCGAGATTCCCATAGCAGTCCGCTTAGATTTCGAATGTTCCAACAACATAGCTGAGTATGAAGCACTCATACAAGGCTTAAGGATTTCGAAAACTCTAGGGGCATCATGCATCGAGGTCTTTGGAGATTCGCTCCTTGTCATAAACCAGGTTTTAAAAATTTGGCAAGTACGTAATGAAAAACTACTTCCATATCACGAGTTGGCCACTCGATTGGTCCAATCCTTCCAGTCGTGTAAGCTCACACACGTGGGAAGAGAGGACAATGGCATCGCCGATGCCCTCTCTTCCTTGGGTTCAGCCCTGAAGGTCGATCCCATTTCAGGGACCAGATCTTTGGAAATATGGCATGCGCCCCATCCATCCACACACGACTTGGATATTTGCCAAAACAACTCAGAGTCCATTGAAAAACCCTGGTTCTATGACATAAAACAATTTTTAGAAAATGGGGGATTCACCGAGGATGCCACATCCAAAGATAGGGCATTCATTCGTAAGATTTCGACCCGATACACCATTCTGGGTGGGGTCTTATACAAAAAGAGTTTTACCGGCATTCTGCTTAGATGTATCGACCTAGAGGAGGCTAGGATAGTGATGCACGAGTTCCACGATGGAGAATGTGGAGGTCATGTTAATGCCAACATGATGGCGATGAAAATACTTAGAGGGGGTTATTTCTGGTCCACCCTGAAAAAGGATTGTCACGATCATGTTAGGAAGTGTCATCCATGTCAAATGCATGGGCACGCCATTCATATCCCTTCATCTGCATTGCATTCCGTGGTCAGCCCCTGGCCATTTACCATGTGGGCGTTTGACATTGTAGGCCCCATATTTCCAAAGGCCTCGAATGGGCATCGTTTTATTTTAGCAGCCATGGAGTATTTCTCCAAGTGGGTGGAAGCCATTTCCCTAACGAATGTGATGGGGCAACATGTGGTGGCTTTCATCCGGAGGAATATCTTGGCTCGATTTGGGGTTCCACGAGACCTTGTGTCTGATAATGGTACCCCATTCAAGAACGAGCGGATGGTTAAGTTGTGCAACACGTATGGCATAACTCACCACTTCTCCTCGCCCTACTACCCTCAAGGCAACGGCCAAGCCGAAGCCACAAACAAGACTCTCATTGGTATCATTGAGAAGACCTTAGAGAAGGGTAGGAGGTGGCATGAGAAGCTGGATGAAGCCTTATGGGCTTATAGGACTTCCATCCGGACTCCCACGAATGCCACACCATTCGAATTGGTCTATGGCACAAACGCCATTCTTCCCATTCATACCCAACTGCATTCATTCCATACATCCATTGCACTCGACCTCCCCCTAGAGACGCTTCAGCATGCTAGGATGGCCGAACTAGATTTGCTAGATGAGAGGCGACTCCTTGCCATGGATCATGCTCGTGCATACCGGCAAAGGATAGCCCGACATTATAGCAAACACATGAGACCTCGCCACTTTGAAGTGGGAGATCTGGTCTTGAAAACCATCCACCATCGTGGCCCACACCCCCTAGGCAAGTGGCGCCCCAACTGGGATGGACCCTATGTTGTGCGAGCAACCACTACGAACAATTCGTATTGGTTGATCGATGTAGAAGGTAGGAATTTAGCAGATCCTATCAATATTCAATACTTAAAGAAGTATCATGTGTAGGATCTGGATTAAATTCCAGTTTTCGAAAATTTGAAAGGGATAGCTGCCCTGAGACGTGTGAATAAGGTGCAAAAGCAACTCGTGTGACCCTAAGTGAGAGAATTCACACTTGTGAAAGAGTGGAGTTTTCAAAATCGTGGTTGCATTTCAAAATCCTTCATTTTACAAAGAAAGGCCTAGTTCAACATAGCAAGATACTTGCAAGTAGTACGTGCTATTTCTAAATAGGCTGATCTGGAATGGATCGAGTGTAGGCCTGGGATAAGTCCTCCCCTCTTCTCTTCTCCTTCCAAAAGGAAAACAAAGGCCCAAATCAAAAGGGAATTTCCCATTTAAAGTCTCTTTCCAAAAGAAAGAAACCAGACTTGAAAAAGAAAAATCGATTCTCTTATAAAAAGAGGGATTAAAGAAAAAATACTCCCAAAGGGAGACCCTCTATGAAAAAAAAGGAAAAAGAGGCCAAAAAGCTCAAAAAGAGCAGTTTTCCGCCTTCTATGCCTTAAACCACGGGACGCTTCAGAAGGGACCGTGGTATCCTCTTTCCCGTCCCTGGCTTATCCCAAGCTAAAGCATGGTTCATTTCGAGGAATCCTAAAGTAAAAATAGGATTTACTTACTTGAATTTCATCTTGTTTGAGAATTCGACCTTTCGAGTAAGGCGTAGGAATTTGAAATGAGGCTTGTTTTCTTATAAAACCTCCGCTAGATAAGCGAGTGTTAAGACTCAAACAAGGGCAGGCGCGAAGAGCCCGAGATCCTTAGGATCGAGACTCAAGACAGTTGTCCCTTTTGTAAATAGCTTTTGTAAATAAGTTTTGAAAACCGAACATCGAACAGCATAGGGTTTTTGCTCACTTTGAGCAGTAGGCCTTGTAAGTCTCTAGAGTTCGACCACACCTGGTCTCTGGGAGGTCGCCACTCTTGGCACCACACCCATGTCATTTGCATTCCACGCATGGTACTTGCATAAACATGATCCCATTTAGGACCAGATTCCATAAGTAAACCCTTTGGCGTGATATCTCCTCCTACCAGAGTTTGTAAAATTGAGATTTTGCTAAAATGGGACGATCCCATATTCTTCGTGGCTAGATCTAGGGAGACATTAAAAGGGGTGTTTGTCATCTTTGCCCTTATCCAAATCTATTTGGACAAGGCCAAAGAGGGGCATCTGTAAACACCCCGAAATCCCACGAATTTCTTAAATGAATCTGGTTTTATACAAGCAGCCCCAAAGGGCCATTTTGAGTTTGGAAACCCAGGAGCCTTCCAAACAACCCTGTATATATGTTTTAAACTTTATCTTTCAAAAACATATAATATAGCTTTTGAAAACCCTTTTAAAACATGTTTTGAAACCCCGAAGTGGCTTGGCCTGATCAAGACAGGACCAGGAGAGCCAAGAAGAGCCCGGAACCGGAGCACCTGTCGAGCCCGGCGCAGCAACTCTTGCATCTGATTCACACCCCAGGATCTCGAACGTCCAAGACCCTGTTCTTACCAAAATATCATTTGAAGTCATCTCCGGAAGGCAGAAACGGAGGCGGACGACCATGTTGGCGAAGACCCAACGCAGACGGAGTACTGATGCTGTCAGGCCCCGCACGAATCGTCCGTTTCGAACCCAGCTCGAAGGAGTCAGAGTTCAGTTTGGATTGGATCTGGACCATATATATCCAGATCCCAATCCAAACCCATATGTGGACTTGGATTTGGATCCAGAGATCCAATCCAATATCCATATCCATGGCCCACATCACCTTCTCATAAATGGAGGTGGGGCCCACTTGAAATTCACGTGGGATATTGGGCATGAGAGAGAGTGGGGGTGATAAATATCAAGAGTGTTGTATTAAGCTTGACTTGTGTGTCAAGTTTGGGTTTAATCTTGTGGTTTAGCCTAATTGAGTGGGTTTAAGCTTGTAATTAGCTAAAACCTAACCTAGGGCTGCACCAACATGGGGTGATCAAGGTCTATGGGCCATGCTAAGGGAGCTCCTTCACCTAAACCTAACCCAAAATGCCTAAACCTAGCCTAAACCCCTAATCCACCCCTAATCTGAACCTAATCACCTAACCCACTTCCCTAATCCCGGCCTAATCCCAACCTAATCACCTAACCCACTCCCCTAATCCTTCCCTAAACCTAGATTAATTTCCCTAATCCTAGCCTAAACCTAGCCTAAACCACCTAACCTAGCTCACTAAACCTCACCCAAAAACCCAACCACCTAACCTAGCCCTAAACCACCCTTAGCCCACGATTTTCCCAAACACCTAGTTTTAAAATATCTGGCCCAATCCCATCCAGCCCACCTTATCTACATACTACCCTACCTAAACCACCTAACCACTACCCACAACCCAGCCCTAACCGACCTACCCATCCCCTATTTAAACCCCCCCCATTGTGGGCGGGTTTTCCAAGTGGGAACCACTTTCCACTCCCAGCCGGGCCCTCTTCCTCTCCCATCTCTCACCCGTCTTCCCAGCAGCTCCAGCCCCACCAGCCGCCACCTGCTCCGCCACTCTCCCTCTTCCATCCACCATCACTGCCCCACCAGCCGGACGCCACCACCTCACTCAGCCGGGCCCTCTCCTTCTCCCATCTTCCACCAGCCGACAGCCACCTTTGCCGCCACTCCTTCCCATTCGGTAAGTCCCCCTAACTCCCTCAAAACCACTCTCTACCACCTCTCCACTCTTAGCCACCCATCTTCCCCTTAGCTCAGCCTCTTTGCCGCCACCACCTAAGCCTAGCCGAACCTAGGATAACCCAAGTGGCTGGCCACTGCTCAGCCACCATCTCCCATTCGGCCGACCTCCCCCTAGGCGTCCTCTTTGGCCTTCCCACTAGCTCACCTTTTAGGTCCAGTTTCCCTAAGTCCCTAACTTACCTAGTGACCCTAAGACCCACTTAGTCAGCCACTCTAAACTCCCTACTTGGAGGCGCCGCCCACTTGCCACCGGTCCCCTTCGAGGCGTCCATCCCGCGCCCCGTTTGCAGCCGGCCAGCACCCTTGAGCACATACCTTCGCGGAGCTCCCGTTTGCAGCCCAAAGCCAAGGCCACGCTCAAGCAAGACCTCTACGGACCAGCTACTTGTAAGTTTCTAAACTCGGTCTTTAATCATACACTTGCTTGAAATTCAATTTGATACGGGGTTGTAATAACGGAGCATAGTCTCCCCCCGCTTGTAATAACGTGGCTTGGCACAACCACACACGTGCACTCTCTTAGTCGTGCACGATTTTGAACACACACGGGCCTAATCAGCCCCTAATATATAAGTATACGTATATATTTCATTTCCGAAGGGTTTTGTTTAAGTTGGGTGTGTTGTCTTTCAATTTAAACACTCTCACACACATTGAGCTTTCGCTCTTATTTGAAAGACCCAAGTAAGGGCCGACCTATACTATTTGGGTTTTATTTCTTGTCGTGTGAGTAAGTCTTTCAATTCAAGCACTTTCACACACATTGAGCCTTCGCTCTTACTCCCAAGACCTTAGTAAAGGCCTTATTGCAGTTATATTTGGGTTTCATTTATGTCGTGTGTGTAGTACTTCAATTCAAGCACTCTCACACACATTGAGCCTTCGCTCTTACTCCCAAGACCTTAGTAAAGGCCTTATTGCAGTTATATTTGGGTTTCATTTATGTCGTGTGTGTAGTACTTCAATTCAAGCACTCTCACACACATTGAGCCTTCGCTCTTACTCCCAAGACCTTAGTCAAGGCCATACTGCAATTTATATTTGGGTTTAATTTCATGTCGTGTGTGTAAGTCTTTCAATTCAAGCACGCACCCACATTGAGCCTTCGCTCTTATTTGCAAGACCCGAGTAAGGGCTCATATACATAAGATATATACGTATTTCCCTTCGGTTATTTCCCTTCTGTTATTTCCCTTCCGTATTGTCTTTACATTTCGGGTTTTCCCTTTGGAGTAGCGTGAGTTTGCATTGCATCTACGCCATACCACGAGGTAGGACGCATATTGCATCGAAGCAACCCCCGCTCGAATTCGCCCATGTAGTGGAGTGTTCATAACACACAAACTAGGCGACCCAAAAAGGGATAAAAGAAAAGACTTAGGCACGTGCAAATCCACGTGATCTAAAACATGCAATCGCATCTTAAAGACCCGAAATAGACACCTCGAACCGTTTCGTAGACTTTCTCCCTAAAAACTCGATTTTTGCAAAAGCGTACAGACTGACCCTTGCGCATCGGTGCAAGAAGGTCTGCGACGACAAGAGCTCACTTGCTCACAGTCGCCACGTTTAGAAGTCAGTGTTAAAAATATCTTCGTTAGCTTAAGTAAGCTAGCTGGCACGCCCTGTTTGTATACATAGGCCTTAGACGCACGATAAGATCCACTCCAAGCCACGAAAGGGGCGAAGAGGCGGGGATTTTCGCGCGTCTACAGAGATTGGCACGCCCGGTGGGAGGTGAGCCTTTTCAAAAATCGAGTTTACTTGTAGGAGTCTTGCGAAAATTTTATAAAGGTGTCGTTTTAACTTGTTTTCTTTGTTTTCACTTAGGAAATTTTGAAAAAGCTTGAAAAGCATGTCAAAATCCAATCCAAGTGAAGTGTCGAGCCAAGGCTCATGCGCATCAAGTTCTCACTCTAGGAGGATTTTCAAAAACAAAATAAAACTAGATGAAATCGAGGACTTGAGAAGGGAATTTGAGGCCAAAATCGATGCTCTCAGCCAAGAGGCTGAAGTAGGCGATTCATGTTCATCAAACGGTGAACAAAGGCCTAAAAAGAAAATTGAAAAACCTCGCAAGCAAAAAGAGGCCTCCGTAATGGAAGGCAACCAATACCACGAGTCCTTCACACAAAAGGACCGTAAAGCCCTACAGCAGCTGCTGAAAGGGCAAAATAAAGAGAAAAGAAGCTACGCCCTGTCTGATTTCCTTCCTATGGATTACGAAACAGACAGTGACGATGAAATACCGAACTTCCATCGGTATGATGGCATGGGAGACCCTAGGTCTCACTTGCAGCTTTTCTCACGTCGAGCCCATAAAAAGAAAAAGGACTCGATGAAATGGGTGTATTGGTTCCCTCTATCCCTTAAAGGCACAGCTGCCAAATGGCTGGCTTCCTACGACTTAAGCCAGTTCGCTACTTTTGAAGAGTTAGCGAACTGCTTCATGCAAAGATTTGCACACAACGTGGAAGTCACGCCAACCCTGAATACTTTAAGGGATACAAAGCAAGGCATGAACGAAGACGTGCATGCCTTCATTATAAGATGGAGGTCTCTTTTAGGCCAAGTGCGAGAGCCTATATCCGAAGGATGCGCAGTAATGCTCATCCTGGATAATTTTAAAAGCGAGTTAAAAACCCTTCTCTCGCTCCATGAGATTTCAACTTTCCATAAGTTGATCAAAAAGCCTCCCTTTTCGAAACCAACTTGCGAAAAGGGACATACGACCACTTATGGAAAGGAAGTGCCGTTCCCAAAACACGTGTGGAAAAGCCCATTGCATATGGGCTGCCCACAACGGACAAAGGGGCAAAGCCCCATAAAATCGCCAATGTCCGGGTGGATCCAGGCATGGCGGGCACTTCTAAAAATTTCGAAAAAATAGAAAATAAGAGAGAACGCAATTTTTCGAAACCAATTGAAAAACGGGAGTACACTCCGCTGGGGCAACCTGTGTCGGAGGTCCTAGACCTCCTACTTGCCCAGGGCATGATCGAACTCCCTGAAATCCCCGAAGGAGTCACGTCCAAAGGGGGGTATTTAAACCGGTTTTGCAAGTATCATCGGCTCAAAGGCCATGATACCAAACGGTGCTTCTCTCTTCTAAATAAAATTGAGAACTTGATAGCGGAGGGCCGGCTCCAGGTCACTGCGGAACCTGAGCCACCTCAAGCTATCTTCAAAGAACCCTTTCCCAAACACGCCAGTGGCAGTGGGAAAGGAAAGGAGGTATGTACCCTCACCATTTCCAAGGAACTAGCGCGAAAGCCCGAACCTGGTCGACCTACTTGTGCGCCCATCCTTGTACTATACAAGAGGCCCGCCCAAGTCGTCATTCGGGGACCATCAAAGGTGGAAACCCCAAAACCAGTTTTGAAAATCCAAGGTTCTCCTCAGCTCATCCTTAGAGCCAAGTCTAGCGCAAACCCTAGGCTGGTCGTGGGGGAAGTCACTAGATCCGGGAGGATCTACCAACCCCCGCACCTTCAAGGTGCTCAAAAGGTGGTCAGTGTGCCTGGCCCCTCAAAAGCATGTATCCCTAGTGGTCTGCCAAAAGCAGATAAGGACAAAATCATCCTAAATCCTTATGATTTCGAAAACCACCTTTCAAAGATTCCTATTCACATGTCTATCCTAGAGCTTATCAAAACCTCGCCTAGGCATAGACTTGTCTTAGAGAAAATTCTAGAAAGGGCCAAGGTTGATTCGAACATAAGTCCGGAGTCCTTGTCTGCCCAAGTGGCTTTATTAGGAGCAAAATCGCCCATCACCTTTTCGGAAGATGATGTAGATAGACCCTACGAAACCCATAACCAGGCCCTGCATATCGAGGTGGTTCTAAACAACCACTCTCTGGACAGGTGCCTAGTCGATGGTGGAGGAGGGCTCAACATCCTTCCACTTCACGTGGCGTACAAAATCGGAGTCACCTTGACTTCAGTAAACCCAAGCCCCATCGTTATCACTGGATACGATGGGAATGCGTCTAGGCCTTTAGGATCCATCGAACTCCCAATGGAAACGGGAGGGATCGAACACACGGGGGTGTTCCATGTCTTGGACATCCACCCCCATTATAACCTGTTGCTGGGAAGACCCTGGATACACAGTTTGTGCGCTGTGCCATCCACCTTCCACAAGTGTGTCAAGATCCCTTTTAGGGACCAAGTCGTAGTGATCCTAGGTGAGAGTCACCCACAACTTCAGGGGATCATAAACTCCCCTTGCTTATCGAGCTCCCAGGCCCATGAGGCTAACCTGGGGCAAATTATGGTTGAGCCACCTCGGCTCGTGTTGAACAACCCTAGGAAGGTTGTATGTGTGAAGGGGCCGCCCAAAGCAGGCCCCCTCCCGACTCTAATCCTCCTAGGAAAACCCAAGCGTTCCCTATTTCCAAAACCCCTGGACAAAAGGCCATACGAGCCTAATATGGACGATAGCATGTTCCAGGACCACGACTTATATCCCATCTTTTCAAAAAACAAAAGGTCGTGGAACATGTTATTGAACATGGGCTACACGCCCTACAAGAGTCTAGGGGCACAAAACCAGGGTCTCCTAGAGCCCATCCTGCCTAGGGCCAATCCAAGCCGATATGGGATCGGCTATACTCCCCGAATACCGCCGGAGCCACCCCCTGTGACCACCTGGGTCAAGGGTGCCCCGGAGCCTGTCTTAGAAGAGACCTATGGTTTAGACCTCCTATTCCGAGTCTAACCCATAGTGTTTTCCCTTTGTAGGTATGACGGAAGATCCCTTTTTATAAAAATACCAAAAACATTTGAAAACTTAAAATCCAAAAAAATCGAAAAACAAGGAAAACCAAAAATGGAAAAACAAAAACTCGAAAAAAATGTGCTTTGTATAGTTCCCAAAGTTCTTGTTTTACAAAAACCCAAAAAAATCGAAAATTTGGAAAATACCAAAAAGATTTTGTACATAGCTGCTCCTGGTTTAACTTTGGCGAAAGAAAAGAATTTCGAAAGAAACGTCGTCTGCATAGCCAGACCAAAAATTTCGAAATCACTTGAAAATCCAAGTACAAAACCAGGTTATTTTGAAAACCACGCATCAAGTTCCCTCGGGTCTAAAGTCCACGAGAATGATCGAAGCCCAGAAGTGGATCCCCTTGAGGAAGATCCCACTTCTGAGCTCCCAGAATTTCATCGAATTCTCGATTTTGAAAGACCTTCCCAATCAGTAGGAGGAGATTTCGTAGAGGTGAACCTAGGGGATGATTCAAATCCCAAAACCATCAAAATAGGCGCATGCTTGCATGAAACTGAAAAGTTAGCATTCATTGCATTTCTACGGACCTATTTAGATGTGTTTGCATGGACGTATGAAGACATGCCGGGCATAGATCCCAGCATAGTCGAGCATCGTCTTCCCTTAGATGTAGGTGTAAAACCAATAAAGCAGAAGCTTAGGAAAATACACCCGAATGTACACACGCAAGTCAAAGAGGGTTTAGAAGATCTGCTAAAAGCCGGATTTATAAAACCCATTGCGTATTCTGATTGGTTGTCAAATATCGTTGTAGTTCGAAAAACCAATGGGAAAATTCGAATATGCATCGATTTCAGAAACCTGAATAAGGCCACTCCAAAGGATAATTATCCTTTACCAAACATAGATTTGATAGTCGATAGTACTGCAAATCATGAAATGTTTTCATTTATGGATGGCTATTCAGGCTATAATCAAATCAAACTAAGCCCACGAGATCAGGGTAAGACCGCCTTCACAACCCCATGGGGCACGTACTGCTATACAGTCATGCCCTTTGGTTTGAAAAATGCCGGCGCAACATACCAACGAGCCATGAACACGATCTTCCATGATCAAATTCACGAGCTTGTAGAAGTGTATGTAGATGATCTCTTGGCAAAATCCAAAACCCGATGCACCCATATCGAATGTTTACAAAAGATTTTCGAAAGGCTTAGGCTTTACAAAGTAAAGCTAAATCCTCAAAAATGTGTGTTCGGGGTAGAATCAGGAAAGCTTCTAGGCTTTATGGTGAGCCAAAGGGGAATAGAAGTCGACCCCTCTAAGTGTCGAGCCATCATAGACATGGCTCCACCCTCCAATCTCACCCAAGTCCGTAGCCTCCAGGGTCGATTACAATCTGTGCGCCGATTCATATCGAATCTGGCAACTAGATGCGAACCCTTCAACAAACTGTTGAGGAAGGGTACGAAATTCTTATGGGATGACGAATGCCAAAAGTCCTTCGAGAGACTAAAGGCATACTTGGTTAATCCCCCCGTTTTGAATCCTCCAAAGCAAGGAAAACCGCTTTTATTATACATCTCCGCGCATGTAAACGCTTTAGGAGCCCTGTTGGCTCAATACGAGGATGACACCCATAAGGAGTATGCCATCTACTATATTTCGAAAACTCTCTTGGCTTATGAGCGAAATTATCAAGCCATGGAGAAGACGTGCTTGGCCCTAGTCTGGGCCTGCCAGAAATTCAGACACTACTTCCTAGATCATGAGATCTGGATAGTGTCCAAGCTTGATCCAATCAAGCACTTATTCGAAAAACCCATTCTCACGGGTAGATTGGGCAAATGGCAACTCCTTCTAATGGAGTATGATCTGAAATACCATCACCAGATCTCCGTTAAAGGGCAAGCCCTAGCAGATTACGTGGCTGACTTCCCCTTGGAGGACGCATATCCCACTCTTGTCGAAATGCCTGATGAAGGCATATTGCAAAACCATTTTCAAAACCACATTTTGACAAATGCTTTCGAAAACCAAGTGTGGAAGATGCACTTCGACGGGGCACGAAACCAACGAGGGGCTGGTGCCGGGATCATCCTAATCTCCCCTGAAAAGGGCGAGATTCCCATAGCAGTCCGCTTAGATTTCGAATGTTCCAACAACATAGCTGAGTATGAAGCACTCATACAAGGCTTAAGGATTTCGAAAACTCTAGGGGCATCATGCATCGAGGTCTTTGGAGATTCGCTCCTTGTCATAAACCAGGTTTTAAAAATTTGGCAAGTACGTAATGAAAAACTACTTCCATATCACGAGTTGGCCACTCGATTGGTCCAATCCTTCCAGTCGTGTAAGCTCACACACGTGGGAAGAGAGGACAATGGCATCGCCGATGCCCTCTCTTCCTTGGGTTCAGCCCTGAAGGTCGATCCCATTTCAGGGACCAGATCTTTGGAAATATGGCATGCGCCCCATCCATCCACACACGACTTGGATATTTGCCAAAACAACCCAGAGTCCATTGAAAAACCCTGGTTCTATGACATAAAACAATTTTTAGAAAATGGGGATTCACCGAGGATGCCACATCCAAAGATAGGGCATTCATTCGTAAGATTTCGACCCGATACACCATTCTGGGTGGGGTCTTATACAAAAAGAGTTTTACCGGCATTCTGCTTAGATGTATCGACCTAGAGGAGGCTAGGATAGTGATGCACGAGTTCCACGATGGAGAATGTGGAGGTCATGTTAATGCCAACATGATGGCGATGAAAATACTTAGAGGGGGTTATTTCTGGTCCACCCTGAAAAAGGATTGTCACGATCATGTTAGGAAGTGTCATCCATGTCAAATGCATGGGCACGCCATTCATATCCCTTCATCTGCATTGCATTCCGTGGTCAGCCCCTGGCCATTTACCATGTGGGCGTTTGACATTGTAGGCCCCATATTTCCAAAGGCCTCGAATGGGCATCGTTTTATTTTAGCAGCCACGGAGTATTTCTCCAAGTGGGTGGAAGCCATTTCCCTAACGAATGTGATGGGGCAACATGTGGTGGCTTTCATCCGGAGGAATATCTTGGCTCGATTTGGGGTTCCACGAGACCTTGTGTCTGATAATGGTACCCCATTCAAGAACGAGCGGATGGTTAAGTTGTGCAACACGTATGGCATAACTCACCACTTCTCCTCGCCCTACTACCCTCAAGGCAACGGCCAAGCCGAAGCCACAAACAAGACTCTCATTGGTATCATTGAGAAGACCTTAGAGAAGGGTAGGAGGTGGCATGAGAAGCTGGATGAAGCCTTATGGGCTTATAGGACTTCCATCCGGACTCCCACGAATGCCACACCATTCGAATTGGTCTATGGCACAAACGCCATTCTTCCCATTCATACCCAACTGCATTCATTCCATACATCCATTGCACTCGACCTCCCCCTAGAGACGCTTCAGCATGCTAGGATGGCCGAACTAGATTTGCTAGATGAGAGGCGACTCCTTGCCATGGATCATGCTCGTGCATACCGGCAAAGGATAGCCCGACATTATAGCAAACACATGAGACCTCGCCACTTTGAAGTGGGAGATCTGGTCTTGAAAACCATCCACCATCGTGGCCCACACCCCCTAGGCAAGTGGCGCCCCAACTGGGATGGACCCTATGTTGTGCGAGCAACCACTACGAACAATTCGTATTGGTTGATCGATGTAGAAGGTAGGAATTTAGCAGATCCTATCAATATTCAATACTTAAAGAAGTATCATGTGTAGGATCTGGATTAAATTCCAGTTTTCAAAAATTTGAAAGGGATAGCTGCCCTGAGACGTGTGAATAAGGTGCAAAGCAACTCGTGTGACCCTAAGTGAGAGAATTCACACTTGTGAAAGAGTGGAGTTTTCAAAATCGTGGTTGCATTTCAAAATCCTTCATTTTACAAAGAAAGGCCTAGTTCAACATAGCAAGATACTTGCAAGTAGTACGTGCTATTTCTAAATAGGCTGATCTGGAATGGATCGAGTGTAGGCCTGGGATAAGTCCTCCCCTCTTCTCTTCTCCTTCCAAAAGGAAAACAAAGGCCCAAATCAAAAGGGAATTTCCCATTTAAAGTCTCTTTCCAAAAGAAAGAAACCAGACTTGAAAAAGAAAAATCGATTCTCTTATAAAAAGAGGGATTAAAGAAAAAATACTCCCAAAGGGAGACCCTCTATGAAAAAAAAGGAAAAAGAGGCCAAAAAGCTCAAAAAGAGCAGTTTTCCGCCTTCTATGCCTTAAACCACGGGACGCTTCAGAAGGGACCGTGGTATCTTTCCCGTCCCTGGCTTATCCCAAGCTAAAGCATGGTTCATTTCGAGGAATCCTAAAGTAAAAATAGGATTTACTTACTTGAATTTCATCTTGTTTGAGAATTCGACCTTTCGAGTAAGGCGTAGGAATTTGAAATGAGGCTTGTTTTCTTATAAAACCTCCGCTAGATAAGCGAGTGTTAAGACTCAAACAAGGGCAGGCGCGAAGAGCCCGAGATCCTTAGGATCGAGACTCAAGACAGTTGTCCCTTTTGTAAATAGCTTTTGTAAATAAGTTTTGAAAACCGAACATCGAACAGCATAGGGTTTTTGCTCACTTTGAGCAGTAGGCCTTGTAAGTCTCTAGAGTTCGACCACACCTGGTCTCTGGGAGGTCGCCACTCTTGGCACCACACCCATGTCATTTGCATTCCACGCATGGTACTTGCATAAACATGATCCCATTTAGGACCAGATTCCATAAGTAAACCCTTTGGCGTGATATCTCCTCCTACCAGAGTTTGTAAAATTGAGATTTTGCTAAAATGGGACGATCCCATATTCTTCGTGGCTAGATCTAGGGAGACATTAAAAGGGGTGTTTGTCATCTTTGCCCTTATCCAAATCTATTTGGACAAGGCCAAAGAGGGGCATCTGTAAACACCCCGAAATCCCACGAATTTCTTAAACGAATCTGGTTTTATACAAGCAGCCCCAAAGGGCCATTTTGAGTTTGGAAACCCAGGAGCCTTCCAAACAACCCTGTATATATGTTTTAAACTTTATCTTTCAAAAACATATAATATAGCTTTTGAAAACCCTTTTAAAACATGTTTTGAAACCCCGAAGTGGCTTGGCCTGATCAAGACAGGACCAGGAGAGCCAAGAAGAGCCCGGAACCGGAGCACCTGTCGAGCCCGGCGCAGCAACTCTTGCATCTGATTCACACCCCAGGATCTCGAACGTCCAAGACCCTGTTCTTACCAAAATATCATTTGAAGTCATCTCCGGAAGGCAGAAACGGAGGCGGACGACCATGTTGGCGAAGACCCAACGCAGACGGAGTACTGATGCTGTCAGGCCCCGCACGAATCGTCCGTTTCGAACCCAGCTCGAAGGAGTCAGAGTTCAGTTTGGATTGGATCTGGACCATATATATCCAGATCCCAATCCAAACCCATATGTGGACTTGGATTTGGATCCAGAGATCCAATCCAATATCCATATCCATGGCCCACATCACCTTCTCATAAATGGAGGTGGGGCCCACTTGAAATTCACGTGGGATATTGGGCATGAGAGAGAGTGGGGGTGATAAATATCAAGAGTGTTGTATTAAGCTTGACTTGTGTGTCAAGTTTGGGTTTAATCTTGTGGTTTAGCCTAATTGAGTGGGTTTAAGCTTGTAATTAGCTAAAACCTAACCTAGGGCTGCACCAACATGGGGTGATCAAGGTCTATGGGCCATGCTAAGGGAGCTCCTTCACCTAAACCTAACCCAAAATGCCTAAACCTAGCCTAAACCCCTAATCCACCCCTAATCTGAACCTAATCACCTAACCCACTTCCCTAATCCCGGCCTAATCCCAACCTAATCACCTAACCCACTCCCCTAATCCTTCCCTAAACCTAGATTAATTTCCCTAATCCTAGCCTAAACCTAGCCTAAACCACCTAACCTAGCTCACTAAACCTCACCCAAAAACCCAACCACCTAACCTAGCCCTAAACCACCCTTAGCCCACGATTTTCCCAAACACCTAGTTTTAAAATATCTGGCCCAATCCCATCCAGCCCACCTTATCTACATACTACCCTACCTAAACCACCTAACCACTACCCACAACCCAGCCCTAACCGACCTACCCATCCCCTATTTAAACCCCCCCCATTGTGGGCGGGTTTTCCAAGTGGGAACCACTTTCCACTCCCAGCCGGGCCCTCTTCCTCTCCCATCTCTCACCCGTCTTCCCAGCAGCTCCAGCCCCACCAGCCGCCACCTGCTCCGCCACTCTCCCTCTTCCATCCACCATCACTGCCCCACCAGCCGGACGCCACCACCTCACTCAGCCGGGCCCTCTCCTTCTCCCATCTTCCACCAGCCGACAGCCACCTTTGCCGCCACTCCTTCCCATTCGGTAAGTCCCCCTAACTCCCTCAAAACCACTCTCTACCACCTCTCCACTCTTAGCCACCCATCTTCCCCTTAGCTCAGCCTCTTTGCCGCCACCACCTAAGCCTAGCCGAACCTAGGATAACCCAAGTGGCTGGCCACTGCTCAGCCACCATCTCCCATTCGGCCGACCTCCCCCTAGGCGTCCTCTTTGGCCTTCCCACTAGCTCACCTTTTAGGTCCAGTTTCCCTAAGTCCCTAACTTACCTAGTGACCCTAAGACCCACTTAGTCAGCCACTCTAAACTCCCTACTTGGAGGCGCCGCCCACTTGCCACCGGTCCCCTTCGAGGCGTCCATCCCGCGCCCCGTTTGCAGCCGGCCAGCACCCTTGAGCACATACCTTCGCGGAGCTCCCGTTTGCAGCCCAAAGCCAAGGCCACGCTCAAGCAAGACCTCTACGGACCAGCTACTTGTAAGTTTCTAAACTCGGTCTTTAATCATACACTTGCTTGAAATTCAATTTGATACGGGGTTGTAATAACGGAGCATAGTCTCCCCCCGCTTGTAATAACGTGGCTTGGCACAACCACACACGTGCACTCTCTTAGTCGTGCACGATTTTGAACACACACGGGCCTAATCAGCCCCTAATATATAAGTATACGTATATATTTCATTTCCGAAGGGTTTTGTTTAAGTTGGGTGTGTTGTCTTTCAATTTAAACACTCTCACACACATTGAGCTTTCGCTCTTATTTGAAAGACCCAAGTAAGGGCCGACCTATACTATTTGGGTTTTATTTCTTGTCGTGTGAGTAAGTCTTTCAATTCAAGCACTTTCACACACATTGAGCCTTCGCTCTTACTCCCAAGACCTTAGTAAAGGCCTTATTGCAGTTATATTTGGGTTTCATTTATGTCGTGTGTGTAGTACTTCAATTCAAGCACTCTCACACACATTGAGCCTTCGCTCTTACTCCCAAGACCTTAGTAAAGGCCTTATTGCAGTTATATTTGGGTTTCATTTATGTCGTGTGTGTAGTACTTCAATTCAAGCACTCTCACACACATTGAGCCTTCGCTCTTACTCCCAAGACCTTAGTCAAGGCCATACTGCAATTTATATTTGGGTTTAATTTCATGTCGTGTGTGTAAGTCTTTCAATTCAAGCACGCACCCACATTGAGCCTTCGCTCTTATTTGCAAGACCCGAGTAAGGGCTCATATACATAAGATATATACGTATTTCCCTTCGGTTATTTCCCTTCTGTTATTTCCCTTCCGTATTGTCTTTACATTTCGGGTTTTCCCTTTGGAGTAGCGTGAGTTTGCATTGCATCTACGCCATACCACGAGGTAGGACGCATATTGCATCGAAGCAACCCCCGCTCGAATTCGCCCATGTAGTGGAGTGTTCATAACACACAAACTAGGCGACCCAAAAAGGGATAAAAGAAAAGACTTAGGCACGTGCAAATCCACGTGATCTAAAACATGCAATCGCATCTTAAAGACCCGAAATAGACACCTCAAACCGTTTCGTAGACTTTCTCCCTAAAAACTCGATTTTTGCAAAAGCGTACAGACTGACCCTTGCGCATCGGTGCAAGAAGGTCTGCGACGACAAGAGCTCACTTGCTCACAGTCGCCACGTTTAGAAGTCAGTGTTAAAAATATCTTCGTTAGCTTAAGTAAGCTAGCTGGCACGCCCTGTTTGTATACATAGGCCTTAGACGCACGATAAGATCCACTCCAAGCCACGAAAGGGGCGAAGAGGCGGGGATTTTCGCGCGTCTACAGAGATTGGCACGCCCGGTGGGAGGTGAGCCTTTTCAAAAATCGAGTTTACTTGTAGGAGTCTTGCGAAAATTTTATAAAGGTGTCGTTTTAACTTGTTTTCTTTGTTTTCACTTAGGAAATTTTGAAAAAGCTTGAAAAGCATGTCAAAATCCAATCCAAGTGAAGTGTCGAGCCAAGGCTCATGCGCATCAAGTTCTCACTCTAGGAGGATTTTCAAAAACAAAATAAAACTAGATGAAATCGAGGACTTGAGAAGGGAATTTGAGGCCAAAATCGATGCTCTCAGCCAAGAGGCTGAAGTAGTCGATTCATGTTCATCAAACGGTGAACAAAGGCCTAAAAAGAAAATTGAAAAACCTCGCAAGCAAAAAGAGGCCTCCGTAATGGAAGGCAACCAATACCACGAGTCCTTCACACAAAAGGACCGTAAAGCCCTACAGCAGCTGCTGAAAGGGCAAAATAAAGAGAAAGAAGCTACGCCCTGTCTGATTTCCTTCCTATGGATTACGAAACAGACAGTGACGATGAAATACCGAACTTCCATCGGTATGATGGCATGGGAGACCCTAGGTCTCACTTGCAGCTTTTCTCACGTCGAGCCCATAAAAAGAAAAAGGACTCGATGAAATGGGTGTATTGGTTCCCTCTATCCCTTAAAGGCACAGCTGCCAAATGGCTGGCTTCCTACGACTTAAGCCAGTTCGCTACTTTTGAAGAGTTAGCGAACTGCTTCATGCAAAGATTTGCACACAACGTGGAAGTCACGCCAACCCTGAATACTTTAAGGGATACAAAGCAAGGCATGAACGAAGACGTGCATGCCTTCATTATAAGATGGAGGTCTCTTTTAGGCCAAGTGCGAGAGCCTATATCCGAAGGATGCGCAGTAATGCTCATCCTGGATAATTTTAAAAGCGAGTTAAAAACCCTTCTCTCGCTCCATGAGATTTCAACTTTCCATAAGTTGATCAAAAAGCCTCCCTTTTCGAAACCAACTTGCGAAAAGGGACATACGACCACTTATGGAAAGGAAGTGCCGTTCCCAAAACACGTGTGGAAAAGCCCATTGCATATGGGCTGCCCACAACGGACAAAGGGGCAAAGCCCCATAAAATCGCCAATGTCCGGGTGGATCCAGGCATGGCGGGCACTTCTAAAAATTTCGAAAAAATAGAAAATAAGAGAGAACGCAATTTTTCGAAACCAATTGAAAAACGGGAGTACACTCCGCTGGGGCAACCTGTGTCGGAGGTCCTAGACCTCCTACTTGCCCAGGGCATGATCGAACTCCCTGAAATCCCCGAAGGAGTCACGTCCAAAGGGGGGTATTTAAACCGGTTTTGCAAGTATCATCGGCTCAAAGGCCATGATACCAAACGGTGCTTCTCTCTTCTAAATAAAATTGAGAACTTGATAGCGGAGGGCCGGCTCCAGGTCACTGCGGAACCTGAGCCACCTCAAGCTATCTTCAAAGAACCCTTTCCCAAACACGCCAGTGGCAGTGGGAAAGGAAAGGAGGTATGTACCCTCACCATTTCCAAGGAACTAGCGCGAAAGCCCGAACCTGGTCGACCTACTTGTGCGCCCATCCTTGTACTATACAAGAGGCCCGCCCAAGTCGTCATTCGGGGACCATCAAAGGTGGAAACCCCAAAACCAGTTTTGAAAATCCAAGGTTCTCCTCAGCTCATCCTTAGAGCCAAGTCTAGCGCAAACCCTAGGCTGGTCGTGGGGGAAGTCACTAGATCCGGGAGGATCTACCAACCCCCGCACCTTCAAGGTGCTCAAAGGTGGTCAGTGTGCCTGGCCCCTCAAAAGCATGTATCCCTAGTGGTCTGCCAAAAGCAGATAAGGACAAAATCATCCTAAATCCTTATGATTTCGAAAACCACCTTTCAAAGATTCCTATTCACATGTCTATCCTAGAGCTTATCAAAACCTCGCCTAGGCATAGACTTGTCTTAGAGAAAATTCTAGAAAGGGCCAAGGTTGATTCGAACATAAGTCCGGAGTCCTTGTCTGCCCAAGTGGCTTTATTAGGAGCAAAATCGCCCATCACCTTTTCGGAAGATGATGTAGATAGACCCTACGAAACCCATAACCAGGCCCTGCATATCGAGGTGGTTCTAAACAACCACTCTCTGGACAGGTGCCTAGTCGATGGTGGAGGAGGGCTCAACATCCTTCCACTTCACGTGGCGTACAAAATCGGAGTCACCTTGACTTCAGTAAACCCAAGCCCCATCGTTATCACTGGATACGATGGGAATGCGTCTAGGCCTTTAGGATCCATCGAACTCCCAATGGAAACGGGAGGGATCGAACACACGGGGGTGTTCCATGTCTTGGACATCCACCCCCATTATAACCTGTTGCTGGGAAGACCCTGGATACACAGTTTGTGCGCTGTGCCATCCACCTTCCACAAGTGTGTCAAGATCCCTTTTAGGGACCAAGTCGTAGTGATCCTAGGTGAGAGTCACCCACAACTTCAGGGGATCATAAACTCCCCTTGCTTATCGAGCTCCCAGGCCCATGAGGCTAACCTGGGGCAAATTATGGTTGAGCCACCTCGGCTCGTGTTGAACAACCCTAGGAAGGTTGTATGTGTGAAGGGGCCGCCCAAAGCAGGCCCCCTCCCGACTCTAATCCTCCTAGGAAAACCCAAGCGTTCCCTATTTCCAAAACCCCTGGACAAAAGGCCATACGAGCCTAATATGGACGATAGCATGTTCCAGGACCACGACTTATATCCCATCTTTTCAAAAAACAAAAGGTCGTGGAACATGTTATTGAACATGGGCTACACGCCCTACAAGAGTCTAGGGGCACAAAACCAGGGTCTCCTAGAGCCCATCCTGCCTAGGGCCAATCCAAGCCGATATGGGATCGGCTATACTCCCCGAATACCGCCGGAGCCACCCCCTGTGACCACCTGGGTCAAGGGTGCCCCGGAGCCTGTCTTAGAAGAGACCTATGGTTTAGACCTCCTATTCCGAGTCTAACCCATAGTGTTTTCCCTTTGTAGGTATGACGGAAGATCCCTTTTTATAAAAATACCAAAAACATTTGAAAACTTAAAATCCAAAAAAATCGAAAAACAAGGAAAACCAAAAATGGAAAAACAAAAACTCGAAAAAAATGTGCTTTGTATAGTTCCCAAAGTTCTTGTTTTACAAAAACCCAAAAAAATCGAAAATTTGGAAAATACCAAAAAGATTTTGTACATAGCTGCTCCTGGTTTAACTTTGGCGAAAGAAAAGAATTTCGAAAGAAACGTCGTCTGCATAGCCAGACCAAAAATTTCGAAATCACTTGAAAATCCAAGTACAAAACCAGGTTATTTTGAAAACCACGCATCAAGTTCCCTCGGGTCTAAAGTCCACGAGAATGATCGAAGCCCAGAAGTGGATCCCCTTGAGGAAGATCCCACTTCTGAGCTCCCAGAATTTCATCGAATTCTCGATTTTGAAAGACCTTCCCAATCAGTAGGAGGAGATTTCGTAGAGGTGAACCTAGGGGATGATTCAAATCCCAAAACCATCAAAATAGGCGCATGCTTGCATGAAACTGAAAAGTTAGCATTCATTGCATTTCTACGGACCTATTTAGATGTGTTTGCATGGACGTATGAAGACATGCCGGGCATAGATCCCAGCATAGTCGAGCATCGTCTTCCCTTAGATGTAGGTGTAAAACCAATAAAGCAGAAGCTTAGGAAAATACACCCGAATGTACACACGCAAGTCAAAGAGGGTTTAGAAGATCTGCTAAAAGCCGGATTTATAAAACCCATTGCGTATTCTGATTGGTTGTCAAATATCGTTGTAGTTCGAAAAACCAATGGGAAAATTCGAATATGCATCGATTTCAGAAACCTGAATAAGGCCACTCCAAAGGATAATTATCCTTTACCAAACATAGATTTGATAGTCGATAGTACTGCAAATCATGAAATGTTTTCATTTATGGATGGCTATTCAGGCTATAATCAAATCAAACTAAGCCCACGAGATCAGGGTAAGACCGCCTTCACAACCCCATGGGGCACGTACTGCTATACAGTCATGCCCTTTGGTTTGAAAAATGCCGGCGCAACATACCAACGAGCCATGAACACGATCTTCCATGATCAAATTCACGAGCTTGTAGAAGTGTATGTAGATGATCTCTTGGCAAAATCCAAAACCCGATGCACCCATATCGAATGTTTACAAAAGATTTTCGAAAGGCTTAGGCTTTACAAAGTAAAGCTAAATCCTCAAAAATGTGTGTTCGGGGTAGAATCAGGAAAGCTTCTAGGCTTTATGGTGAGCCAAAGGGGAATAGAAGTCGACCCCTCTAAGTGTCGAGCCATCATAGACATGGCTCCACCCTCCAATCTCACCCAAGTCCGTAGCCTCCAGGGTCGATTACAATCTGTGCGCCGATTCATATCGAATCTGGCAACTAGATGCGAACCCTTCAACAAACTGTTGAGGAAGGGTACGAAATTCTTATGGGATGACGAATGCCAAAAGTCCTTCGAGAGACTAAAGGCATACTTGGTTAATCCCCCCGTTTTGAATCCTCCAAAGCAAGGAAAACCGCTTTTATTATACATCTCCGCGCATGTAAACGCTTTAGGAGCCCTGTTGGCTCAATACGAGGATGACACCCATAAGGAGTATGCCATCTACTATATTTCGAAAACTCTCTTGGCTTATGAGCGAAATTATCAAGCCATGGAGAAGACGTGCTTGGCCCTAGTCTGGGCCTGCCAGAAATTCAGACACTACTTCCTAGATCATGAGATCTGGATAGTGTCCAAGCTTGATCCAATCAAGCACTTATTCGAAAAACCCATTCTCACGGGTAGATTGGGCAAATGGCAACTCCTTCTAATGGAGTATGATCTGAAATACCATCACCAGATCTCCGTTAAAGGGCAAGCCCTAGCAGATTACGTGGCTGACTTCCCCTTGGAGGACGCATATCCCACTCTTGTCGAAATGCCTGATGAAGGCATATTGCAAAACCATTTTCAAAACCACATTTTGACAAATGCTTTCGAAAACCAAGTGTGGAAGATGCACTTCGACGGGGCACGAAACCAACGAGGGGCTGGTGCCGGGATCATCCTAATCTCCCCTGAAAGGGCGAGATTCCCATAGCAGTCTGCTTAGATTTCGAATGTTCCAACAACATAGCTGAGTATGAAGCACTCATACAAGGCTTAAGGATTTCGAAAACTCTAGGGGCATCATGCATCGAGGTCTTTGGAGATTCGCTCCTTGTCATAAACCAGGTTTTAAAAATTTGGCAAGTACGTAATGAAAAACTACTTCCATATCACGAGTTGGCCACTCGATTGGTCCAATCCTTCCAGTCGTGTAAGCTCACACACGTGGGAAGAGAGGACAATGGCATCGCCGATGCCCTCTCTTCCTTGGGTTCAGCCCTGAAGGTCGATCCCATTTCAGGGACCAGATCTTTGGAAATATGGCATGCGCCCCATCCATCCACACACGACTTGGATATTTGCCAAAACAACCCAGAGTCCATTGAAAAACCCTGGTTCTATGACATAAAACAATTTTTAGAAAATGGGGGATTCACCGAGGATGCCACATCCAAAGATAGGGCATTCATTCGTAAGATTTCGACCCGATACACCATTCTGGGTGGGGTCTTATACAAAAAGAGTTTTACCGGCATTCTGCTTAGATGTATCGACCTAGAGGAGGCTAGGATAGTGATGCACGAGTTCCACGATGGAGAATGTGGAGGTCATGTTAATGCCAACATGATGGCGATGAAAATACTTAGAGGGGGTTATTTCTGGTCCACCCTGAAAAAGGATTGTCACGATCATGTTAGGAAGTGTCATCCATGTCAAATGCATGGGCACGCCATTCATATCCCTTCATCTGCATTGCATTCCGTGGTCAGCCCCTGGCCATTTACCATGTGGGCGTTTGACATTGTAGGCCCCATATTTCCAAAGGCCTCGAATGGGCATCGTTTTATTTTAGCAGCCACGGAGTATTTCTCCAAGTGGGTGGAAGCCATTTCCCTAACGAATGTGATGGGGCAACATGTGGTGGCTTTCATCCGGAGGAATATCTTGGCTCGATTTGGGGTTCCACGAGACCTTGTGTCTGATAATGGTACCCCATTCAAGAACGAGCGGATGGTTAAGTTGTGCAACACGTATGGCATAACTCACCACTTCTCCTCGCCCTACTACCCTCAAGGCAACGGCCAAGCCGAAGCCACAAACAAGACTCTCATTGGTATCATTGAGAAGACCTTAGAGAAGGGTAGGAGGTGGCATGAGAAGCTGGATGAAGCCTTATGGGCTTATAGGACTTCCATCCGGACTCCCACGAATGCCACACCATTCGAATTGGTCTATGGCACAAACGCCATTCTTCCCATTCATACCCAACTGCATTCATTCCATACATCCATTGCACTCGACCTCCCCCTAGAGACGCTTCAGCATGCTAGGATGGCCGAACTAGATTTGCTAGATGAGAGGCGACTCCTTGCCATGGATCATGCTCGTGCATACCGGCAAAGGATAGCCCGACATTATAGCAAACACATGAGACCTCGCCACTTTGAAGTGGGAGATCTGGTCTTGAAAACCATCCACCATCGTGGCCCACACCCCCTAGGCAAGTGGCGCCCCAACTGGGATGGACCCTATGTTGTGCGAGCAACCACTACGAACAATTCGTATTGGTTGATCGATGTAGAAGGTAGGAATTTAGCAGATCCTATCAATATTCAATACTTAAAGAAGTATCATGTGTAGGATCTGGATTAAATTCCAGTTTTCAAAAATTTGAAAGGGATAGCTGCCCTGAGACGTGTGAATAAGGTGCAAAAGCAACTCGTGTGACCCTAAGTGAGAGAATTCACACTTGTGAAAGAGTGGAGTTTTCAAAATCGTGGTTGCATTTCAAAATCCTTCATTTTACAAAGAAAGGCCTAGTTCAACATAGCAAGATACTTGCAAGTAGTACGTGCTATTTCTAAATAGGCTGATCTGGAATGGATCGAGTGTAGGCCTGGGATAAGTCCTCCCCTCTTCTCTTCTCCTTCCAAAAGGAAAACAAAGGCCCAAATCAAAAGGGAATTTCCCATTTAAAGTCTCTTTCCAAAAGAAAGAAACCAGACTTGAAAAAGAAAAATCGATTCTCTTATAAAAAGAGGGATTAAAGAAAAAATACTCCCAAAGGGAGACCCTCTATGAAAAAAAAGGAAAAAGAGGCCAAAAAGCTCAAAAAGAGCAGTTTTCCGCCTTCTATGCCTTAAACCACGGGACGCTTCAGAAGGGACCGTGGTATCTCTTTCCCGTCCCTGGCTTATCCCAAGCTAAAGCATGGTTCATTTCGAGGAATCCTAAAGTAAAAATAGGATTTACTTACTTGAATTTCATCTTGTTTGAGAATTCGACCTTTCGAGTAAGGCGTAGGAATTTGAAATGAGGCTTGTTTTCTTATAAAACCTCCGCTAGATAAGCGAGTGTTAAGACTCAAACAAGGGCAGGCGCGAAGAGCCCGAGATCCTTAGGATCGAGACTCAAGACAGTTGTCCCTTTTGTAAATAGCTTTTGTAAATAAGTTTTGAAAACCGAACATCGAACAGCATAGGGTTTTTGCTCACTTTGAGCAGTAGGCCTTGTAAGTCTCTAGAGTTCGACCACACCTGGTCTCTGGGAGGTCGCCACTCTTGGCACCACACCCATGTCATTTGCATTCCACGCATGGTACTTGCATAAACATGATCCCATTTAGGACCAGATTCCATAAGTAAACCCTTTGGCGTGATATCTCCTCCTACCAGAGTTTGTAAAATTGAGATTTTGCTAAAATGGGACGATCCCATATTCTTCGTGGCTAGATCTAGGGAGACATTAAAAGGGGTGTTTGTCATCTTTGCCCTTATCCAAATCTATTTGGACAAGGCCAAAGAGGGGCATCTGTAAACACCCCGAAATCCCACGAATTTCTTAAACGAATCTGGTTTTATACAAGCAGCCCCAAAGGGCCATTTTGAGTTTGGAAACCCAGGAGCCTTCCAAACAACCCTGTATATATGTTTTAAACTTTATCTTTCAAAAACATATAATATAGCTTTTGAAAACCCTTTTAAAACATGTTTTGAAACCCCGAAGTGGCTTGGCCTGATCAAGACAGGACCAGGAGAGCCAAGAAGAGCCCGGAACCGGAGCACCTGTCGAGCCCGGCGCAGCAACTCTTGCATCTGATTCACACCCCAGGATCTCGAACGTCCAAGACCCTGTTCTTACCAAAATATCATTTGAAGTCATCTCCGGAAGGCAGAAACGGAGGCGGACGACCATGTTGGCGAAGACCCAACGCAGACGGAGTACTGATGCTGTCAGGCCCCGCACGAATCGTCCGTTTCGAACCCAGCTCGAAGGAGTCAGAGTTCAGTTTGGATTGGATCTGGACCATATATATCCAGATCCCAATCCAAACCCATATGTGGACTTGGATTTGGATCCAGAGATCCAATCCAATATCCATATCCATGGCCCACATCACCTTCTCATAAATGGAGGTGGGGCCCACTTGAAATTCACGTGGGATATTGGGCATGAGAGAGAGTGGGGGTGATAAATATCAAGAGTGTTGTATTAAGCTTGACTTGTGTGTCAAGTTTGGGTTTAATCTTGTGGTTTAGCCTAATTGAGTGGGTTTAAGCTTGTAATTAGCTAAAACCTAACCTAGGGCTGCACCAACATGGGGTGATCAAGGTCTATGGGCCATGCTAAGGGAGCTCCTTCACCTAAACCTAACCCAAAATGCCTAAACCTAGCCTAAACCCCTAATCCACCCCTAATCTGAACCTAATCACCTAACCCACTTCCCTAATCCCGGCCTAATCCCAACCTAATCACCTAACCCACTCCCCTAATCCTTCCCTAAACCTAGATTAATTTCCCTAATCCTAGCCTAAACCTAGCCTAAACCACCTAACCTAGCTCACTAAACCTCACCCAAAAACCCAACCACCTAACCTAGCCCTAAACCACCCTTAGCCCACGATTTTCCCAAACACCTAGTTTTAAAATATCTGGCCCAATCCCATCCAGCCCACCTTATCTACATACTACCCTACCTAAACCACCTAACCACTACCCACAACCCAGCCCTAACCGACCTACCCATCCCCTATTTAAACCCCCCCCATTGTGGGCGGGTTTTCCAAGTGGGAACCACTTTCCACTCCCAGCCGGGCCCTCTTCCTCTCCCATCTCTCACCCGTCTTCCCAGCAGCTCCAGCCCCACCAGCCGCCACCTGCTCCGCCACTCTCCCTCTTCCATCCACCATCACTGCCCCACCAGCCGGACGCCACCACCTCACTCAGCCGGGCCCTCTCCTTCTCCCATCTTCCACCAGCCGACAGCCACCTTTGCCGCCACTCCTTCCCATTCGGTAAGTCCCCCTAACTCCCTCAAAACCACTCTCTACCACCTCTCCACTCTTAGCCACCCATCTTCCCCTTAGCTCAGCCTCTTTGCCGCCACCACCTAAGCCTAGCCGAACCTAGGATAACCCAAGTGGCTGGCCACTGCTCAGCCACCATCTCCCATTCGGCCGACCTCCCCCTAGGCGTCCTCTTTGGCCTTCCCACTAGCTCACCTTTTAGGTCCAGTTTCCCTAAGTCCCTAACTTACCTAGTGACCCTAAGACCCACTTAGTCAGCCACTCTAAACTCCCTACTTGGAGGCGCCGCCCACTTGCCACCGGTCCCCTTCGAGGCGTCCATCCCGCGCCCCGTTTGCAGCCGGCCAGCACCCTTGAGCACATACCTTCGCGGAGCTCCCGTTTGCAGCCCAAAGCCAAGGCCACGCTCAAGCAAGACCTCTACGGACCAGCTACTTGTAAGTTTCTAAACTCGGTCTTTAATCATACACTTGCTTGAAATTCAATTTGATACGGGGTTGTAATAACGGAGCATAGTCTCCCCCCGCTTGTAATAACGTGGCTTGGCACAACCACACACGTGCACTCTCTTAGTCGTGCACGATTTTGAACACACACGGGCCTAATCAGCCCCTAATATATAAGTATACGTATATATTTCATTTCCGAAGGGTTTTGTTTAAGTTGGGTGTGTTGTCTTTCAATTTAAACACTCTCACACACATTGAGCTTTCGCTCTTATTTGAAAGACCCAAGTAAGGGCCGACCTATACTATTTGGGTTTTATTTCTTGTCGTGTGAGTAAGTCTTTCAATTCAAGCACTTTCACACACATTGAGCCTTCGCTCTTACTCCCAAGACCTTAGTAAAGGCCTTATTGCAGTTATATTTGGGTTTCATTTATGTCGTGTGTGTAGTACTTCAATTCAAGCACTCTCACACACATTGAGCCTTCGCTCTTACTCCCAAGACCTTAGTAAAGGCCTTATTGCAGTTATATTTGGGTTTCATTTATGTCGTGTGTGTAGTACTTCAATTCAAGCACTCTCACACACATTGAGCCTTCGCTCTTACTCCCAAGACCTTAGTCAAGGCCATACTGCAATTTATATTTGGGTTTAATTTCATGTCGTGTGTGTAAGTCTTTCAATTCAAGCACGCACCCACATTGAGCCTTCGCTCTTATTTGCAAACCCGAGTAAGGGCTCATATACATAAGATATATACGTATTTCCCTTCGGTTATTTCCCTTCTGTTATTTCCCTTCCGTATTGTCTTTACATTTCGGGTTTTCCCTTTGGAGTAGCGTGAGTTTGCATTGCATCTACGCCATACCACGAGGTAGGACGCATATTGCATCGAAGCAACCCCCGCTCGAATTCGCCCATGTAGTGGAGTGTTCATAACACACAAACTAGGCGACCCAAAAAGGGATAAAAGAAAAGACTTAGGCACGTGCAAATCCACGTGATCTAAAACATGCAATCGCATCTTAAAGACCCGAAATAGACACCTCGAACCGTTTCGTAGACTTTCTCCCTAAAAACTCGATTTTTGCAAAAGCGTACAGACTGACCCTTGCGCATCGGTGCAAGAAGGTCTGCGACGACAAGAGCTCACTTGCTCACAGTCGCCACGTTTAGAAGTCAGTGTTAAAAATATCTTCGTTAGCTTAAGTAAGCTAGCTGGCACGCCCTGTTTGTATACATAGGCCTTAGACGCACGATAAGATCCACTCCAAGCCACGAAAGGGGCGAAGAGGCGGGGATTTTCGCGCGTCTACACTGGGATCTATGCCCGGCATATCTTCATACGTCCATACAAACACATCTAAATAGGTTCGTAGAAATGCAATGAATGCTAACCTTTCGGTTTCATGTAAGCATGCGCCTATTTTGATGGTTTTGGGATTGGAATCATCCCCTAGGTTCACCTCTATGAAATCTCCTCCTACTGATTGGGAAGGTCTTTCAAAATCGAGAATTCTTATGAAATTCTGGGAGCTTAGAAGTGGGATCTTCCTCAAGGGGATCCACTTCTGTGCTTTGATCATTCTCGTGGGCCATAGACCCGAGGGAATTTGATGCATGGTTTTCAAAATGACCTGGTTTTGTACTTGGATTTTCAAGTGATTTCAAAATTTTTGGTCTGGCTATGCAGACGACGTTTCTTTCGAAATCCTTTTCTTTTGCCAAAGTCTTACCAGGAGCAGCTATGTACAAAATCTTTTTGGTATTTTCCAAATTTTCGATTTTTTGGGGTTTTTGTAAAACAAGAACTTTGGGAACTATACAAAGCACTCTTTTTTCGAGTTTTTGTTTTTCCATTGTTTTTGGTTTTTCTTGTTTTTCAATTTTTTTTTTATTTTAAGTTTTTCAAATGTTTTTGTATTTTTTTAGAAAAAGGGATCTTCTGTCATACCTACAAAGGGAAAACACTACGGGTTAGACTCGGAATAGGAGATCTAAATCGTAGGTCTCTTCTAAGGCAGGCTCTAGGGCACCCTTGACCCAGGTGGTCACAGGGGGTGGCTCCGACGGTATTCGGGGAGTATAGCCGATCCAATATCGGCTTGGGTTGACCCTAGGAAGGATGGGCTCTAGGAGACCCTGGTTCTGTGCCCCTAGACTCTTGTAGGGCGTGTAGCCCATGTTTAACAACATGTTCCATGACTTTTTGTTTTTTGAAAAAGTTGGATACAAGTCGTGGTCCTGGAACATGCTATCGTCCATATTATGCTCGTATGGACTCTTGTCCAGGGGCTTTGGAAATAGGGAACGCTTGGGTTTTCCTAGAAGGATTAAAGTCGGGAGGGGGCTTGCTTTGGGCGGCCCCTTCACACATACAACCTTCCTAGGGTTGTTTAACACGAGCCGAGGTGGCTCAACCATACTTTGCCCCAGGTTAGCCTCATGGGCCTGGGAGCTTGATAAACAAGGGGAGTTTATGATCCCCTGAAGCTGTGGGTGACTCTCACCTAGGATCACTACGACCTGGTCCCTAAAAGGGATCTTGACACACCTGTGGAAGGTGGATGACACAGCGCACAAACTATATATCCAGGGCCTTCCCAGCAACAGGTTATAATGGGGGTGGATGTCCAAGACATGGAACACCCCCGTGTGTTCGATCCCTCCCATTTCCATTGGGAGTTCGATGGATCCTAAAGGTCTAGACGCATTCCCATCGTATCCAGTGATAATGATGGGGCTTGGGTTCACTGAAGTCAAGGTGACTCCGATTTTGTATGCCACATGAAGTGGAAGGATGTTGAGCCCTCCTCCACCATCGACTAGGCACCTATCCAGAGAGTGGTTGTTTAGAACCACCTCGATATGCAGGGCCTGGTTATGGGTTTCGTAGGGTCTATCTACATCATCTTCCGAGAAAGTGATGGGCGATTTTGCTCCTAATAAAGCCACTTGGGCAGACAAGGATTCCAGACTTATGTTCAAATCAACCTTGGCCCTTTCTAGAATTTTCTCTAATACAAGTTTATGCCTAGGTGAGGTTTGTATAAGCTCTAAGATAGACATGTGAATAGGAATCTTTGAAAGGTGGTTTTCGAAGTCATAAGGATTTAGGATGACTTTGTCCTTATCTGCTTTTGGCAGAACACTAGGGATACATGCTTTTGAGGGGCCAGGCACACTGACCACCTTTTGAGCACCTTGAAGGTGCGGGGGTTGATAGATCCTCCCGGATCTAGTGACTTCCCTCACGACCAGCCTAGGGTTCGTGCTAAATTTGGCTCTAAGGATGAGCTGAGGAGAACCTTGGATTTTTAAAACTGGTTTTACCGGGGTTTCCACTTTTGGTGGTCCCCGAATGACGACTTGGGCGGGCTTCTTGTATAGTACAAGAATGGGCGCGCAAGTGGGTTGACCAGTTCTAGTTTTTGCGCTAGTTCCTTGGAAATGGTGAGGGTACATACCTCCTTTCCTTTCCCACTGCCACTGGCGTGTTTGGGAAAGGGTTCCTTGAAGATAGCTTGAGGTGGCTCAGGTTCCGCAGTGACCTGGAGCCGGCCTTCTGCTATCAAGCTCTCAATTTTATTTAAGAGGGAGAAGCAGCGTTTGGTATCATGGCCTTTGAGCCGATGATACTTACAAAATCAGTTTAAATACCCCCCTTTGGAAGTGACTCCTTCGGGGATTTCAGGGAGTTCTATCATGCCGTGGGCAAGTAGGAGGTCTAGGACCTCCAATACAAGTTGCCCCAGCGGAGTATACTCCCGTTTTTCAACCGGTTTTTGAAAATTTCGCTCCCTCTTATTTTCTAACTTTTCAAAATTTTTGGAAGTGCCCGCCACGCCTGGATCCACCCGGACATTGGCGATTTTATGGGGCTTTGCCCCTTTCTCCGTCGTGGGCAGCCCATATGCGATGGGCTTTTCCAAGCGGGTTTTTGGAACGGCACTTCCTTTCCACAAGTGATCATATGTCCCTTTTCGCAAGTTGGTTTTGAAAAGGGAGACCTTTTTGATCAACTTATGGAAAGTTGAAATCTCATGGAGCGAGAGAAGGATTTTTAACTCGCTTTTAAAATTATCCAGGATGAGCATTACTGTGCATCCTTCGGATATGGGCTCTCGCACTTGGCCCAAAAGCGACCTCCATCTTATAATGAAGGCATGTACGTCTTCGTTCATGCCTTGCTTTGTATCCCTTAAGGTATTCAGGGTTGGCGTGACTTCTACGTTGTGTGCAAATCTTTGCATGAAGCAGTTCGCTAACTCTTCAAAAGTAGCGAACTGGCTTAAGTCCTGGAAGCCAGCCATTTGGCAGCTGTGCCTTTAAGGGATAAAGGGAACCAATACACCCATTTCTTCGAGTCCTTTTTCTTCTTATGGGCTCGACGTGAGAAAAGCTGCAAGTGAGACCTAGGGTCTCCCATGCCATCATACCGATGGAAGTTCGGTATTTCATCGTCACTGTCTGTTTCATAATCCATAGGAAGGAAATCAGACAGGGCGTAGCTCCTTTTCTCTTTATTCTGCCCTTTCAGCAACTGCTGTAGGGCTTTACGGTCCTTTTGTGTGAAGGACTCGTGGTATTAGTTGCCTTCCATTACGGAGGCCTCTTTGTGCTTGCGAGGTTTTTCAGATTTCTTTTTAGGCCTTTGTTCACTGTTTGATGAACATGAATCGCCTACTTCAGCCTCTTGGCTGAGAGCATCGATTTTGGCCTCAAACTCCCTTCTCAAGTCCTCGATTTCATCTAGTTTTATTTTGTTTTTGAAAATCCTCCTAGAGTGAGAGCTTGATGCGCATGAGCCTTGGCTCGACACTTCACTTGGATTGGATTTTGACATGCTTTTCAAGCTTTTTTCAAAATGTCCTAAGTACAAGCAAAGAAAACAAGTTAAAATGACACCTTTTACAAAATTTTTCGCAAAACTTCTACTTAAAAACTCGATTTTTGAAAGGCTCACGTCCCACCGGGCGTGCCAATCTCTGTAGACGCGCAAAAAATCCCCGCCTCTCACCTTTTCAGGGCTCGAAGCGGATCCACTCGTGTGTCTAAGGCCTATTTATGCCAACAGGGCATGCCAACTAGCTTACCTAAGCTAGCGAAGATATATTTAACACTGACTTCTAATCGTGGCGACTGTGAGCAAGTGAGCTCCTGTCGTCGCAGACCTTCTTGCACCGACGCGCAAGGGTCAGTCTGTACGCTTTGCAACAATCGAGTTTTGGGATAGAAAGCCTACGAAGCAGTTCGAGGTGTCTAATTCGGGTCTTTTAAATGCGATTGCATGTTTTAGATCACGTGGATTTGCACGTGCCTAAGTCTTTTCTTTTATCCCTTTTCGGGCCACCTAGTTTGTGTGTTATGAACACTCCACTTCATGGGCGAATTCGAGCGGGGCTTGCTTTGATGTAATATGCGTCCTACCTCATGGTATGGCGTAGATGCAATGCAAACTCACGCTACTCCAAAGGGAAAACCCGAATGTAAAGACAATACTGAAGGGAAATAACCGAAGGGAAATGACTTGAAATATAAATGCCAAAGGGAGATATGTATATAGAGTATGTATATGAGCCCTTACTCGGGTCTTGCAAATAAGAGCGAAGGCTCAATGTGGGTGCGTGCTTGAATTGAAAAGACTTACACACACGACATGAAATTAAACCCAAATATAAATTGCAGTATGGCCTTAACTAAGGTCTTGGGAATAAGAGCGAAAGCTCAATGTGTGTGAGTGCTTGAATTGAAGTACTACACACACAACATGAAATGAAACCCAAATATAACTGCAATAGGCCTTGACTAAGGTCTTGGGAGTAAGAGCGAAAGCTCAATGTGTGTGAGAGTGCTTGAATTGAAAGACTTACACACACGACATGAAATGAAACCCAAATAGTATAGGTCGGCCCTTACTTGGGTCTTTCAAATAAGAGCGAAAGCTCAATGTGTGTGAGTGCTTGAATTGAAAGACTTACACACACGACATGAAATGAAACCCAAATAGTATAGGTCGGCCCTTACTTGGGTCTTTCAAATAAGAGCTAAAGCTCAATGTGTGTGAGTGCTTGAATTGAAAGACAACGCACCCAACTTAAGCAAAACCCTTAAAAAATGAAAGTATATGTATATAATTATGTATTAGGGGCTGATTAGGCCCGTGTGTGTTCAAAATCGTGCACAACTAAGAGAGTGCACGTGTGTGGGTGTGCCAAGCCACGTTATTACAAGCGGGGGGAGACTAGGCTCCGTTATTACAACCCCGTATCGAATTGAATCTCAAGCAAGTATACAACTAAAGACCGAGTTAGGAACTTACTAGTAGCTGGTCCGTAGAGGCCTTGCTTGAGCGTGGGCTTGGCCTTCGCCTTGGGCTGCAAAAGGGAGCTCCGCGAGGTTGAGCGACAAGGGGTGCTGGCCGGCTGCAAATGGGGCGCGGGAGAGGCGCCTTGAAGGTGGCCGGATGCTAGGGATGGTGTCGCCTTGACCTGTGAGATTAAAGGGGCTGGGCAAGGTGAGTATATAGGGTCACTAGGAGAGGATATAGTGTTGGGGAGTATGGCCCTAAGGGGAGTCTAAGGGAAGATCTAATGGAGCACCTAGGGGAAAGGAGGTGGCTGGCCGAATGGAAGGGACAGTCGGTTGGAGTGGCCGACTAGGGGAATATGGTGGTGGCGGGCTACTAGGATAGCTATGGGTGGAGTATGAGAAGGAAGCTAGCTAGGTGATGGGGCTAGGTGGTAGTGGGGGTAGTGGGTGTAAGGGAGTGCTATGGGCAGGTCTTAGGAAGTCGGATAGGGTGGTCGGGTGTAGCTAGGGTGGTTAGGTAGTGGCGGGTAGTTAGGGTGACTAAGGCTTGGCCGAGTGGGAGTGGTGGCGGCAAGTGGAAGGTCTGGTGTTAGGGGGATATGGGAGTGGATTAGGTGGTTGAGAATGGAGAGGGAGTGAAGAGGGAGTAAGGTGGAAGGTAGGGCACTTACCGAGTGAAGAGAGAGTGGCGCTCGGCTGGAAGGAAGCTGGGCAGGCGGTGATATTCGGCTGGGAGGTGGTGGTGTAGGTGGCGGTGCAGGTGGTGGTGGGATGGAGAGCTGGTGGTGGTGCAGGCGGAGTAGGTGGAGCAGGTGGAGCAGGTGGGAAAGTGGAGGAAGGAGAGGACCCGGCTGGGCTTGGGGAAGGCTCCTAGATAGGAAAAGTCGCCCCCAAGGGGGGGGTTTATATAGGGATGGGTAGGTCGGTTAGGGCTGGGTTTGGGGTAGTGGTTAGGTGGTTTAGGTAGGGTGGTATGAAGATAAGGTGGGCTGGAAAGGGTAGGGCCAGATATTTTAAATACTAGTGGTTTGGGTAGATTGTGGGCTAGGGGTGGTTTAGGGGTTTAGGGTTTGGTTAGGTGGTTGGGTTTTAGGGTGAGGTTTAGTGAGCTAGGTTAGGTGATTAGGCTAGGATTAGGCTAGGTTTAGGGAAATTAACCTAGGTTTAGGGAAGGATTAGGGAAGTGGGTTAGGTGATTAGGCTCAGATTAGGGGTGGATTAGGGTGGAAGGCTAGGATTAGGTGTTTTGGGTTAGGTTTAGGTGAAGGAGCTCCCTTTGCATGACCCATGGACCTTAACCACATCATGTTGGTGCAGCCCTAGGTTAGGTTTTGGCTAATTACAAGCTTAAACCCACTCAATTAGGCTAACCCACATGATTAACCCCAAACTTGACACACAAGTCAAGCTTAATTACAACACACTTGATCTTATCCATCCCCACTCTCTCTCATGCCCATAATCCCACGTGAATTTCAAGTGGGCCCCACCTCCATTTATGAGAAGGTGATGTGGGCCATGGATATGGATATTGGATTGGATCTCTGGATCCAAATCCAAATCCAAGTCCACATATGGGTTTGGATTGGGATCTGGATATATATGGTCCAGATCCGATCCAAACTGAACTCTGACTCCTTCGAGCTGTGTTCGAAACAGACGATTTGTGCGGGGTCTGACAGCATCAGCACTCCGTCTGCGTTGGGTCTTCACCAACATGATCGTCCGCCTTCGTTTCTGCCTTCCGGAGATGACTTCAAATGACATTTTGATAATAACAGGGTCTTGGACGTTCGAGATCCTGGGGTTATGGATGTGATACAAGAGTTGCTGTGCCGGGCTCGACATGTGCTCCAGTTCCGGGCTCTCTTTGACTTCGTTGGTCCTGTCTTGATTAGGCCAAGCTGCTTTGGGGTTTCAAAAACGTGTTTTAAAAGGTTTTCAAAAGCCATATTATATATTTTTGAAATATGAAGTTTAAAACATATGTACAGGGTTGTCTGGAAGGCTCCTAGGTTTCCAAACTCAAAATGGCCCTTTGGAGCTGCTTTTGCAAAACCAGATGAATTTGAAAAATTCGTGGGATTTCGGGGTGCTTACAGTAACCCGTAAGTTTCGGGTTTTTCCAAGCGAGTTTTTGGAACAACACTCCCTTTCCACAAGTGATCGTAGACTCCCTTCTTTAAATTTGTTTCGAAAAGTGATGCTTTTTTAATCAACTTGTGAAAAGTCGAGATTTCATGTAGGGAGAGGAGGGTTTTTAAATTATTTTTGAAATTATCAAGGATGAGCATCACTGCGCGTCCTTCTGAGATGGGTTCTCTTACTTGCCCTAGGAGGGCCTCCATCGAATGATGAATGCGTGTACATCCTCGTTCACTACTTGTTTTGTATCCCTCAAAGTATTTAAAGTTGGCGTCACTTCTACGTTATGTGAAAATCTTTGCATAAAGCAGTTCGCTAACTCTTTAAAAGTTGCGAACTGACTCAAATCGTAAGAAGCGAGCCATTTTGAAGCAGTTCCTTTGAGGGAAAGGGGAAACCAATAAATCCACTTCATCAAGTCCTTTTTCTTGTGGGCTCGACGACAAAAGAGTTGCAGGTGGGATCGAGGATCCTCCGTGCCATCATACCGATGGAAATTCGGTATTTCGTCATCACTGTCTATTTCATAGTCTAGAGAAAGAAAATCAGATAGGGCGTATGTTCTTTTCTCTTTATTTTGCCCTTTTAGCAGCTGTTGTAGGGCTTTACAGTCCTTGTGAGTGAAGGACTCGTGGTATTGGTTTCCCTCCATAGTGGAGGTTTCCTCGGGTTTGCGAGGTTTTTCAAATTTCTTTTTAGCCTTTGCTGGTTCACCGTGAGACGAACACGAATCAGTTGCCTCGACCTCTTGGCTAAGTGCAGCGATCTTGGCTTCAAAGTCTTTTCGCACATCCTCGATTTCTTCTCTCTTATTTCTAGTTTTTGAAAATCTCTTTGAGTGAGAACTTGATGTGCGCGAGACCTTGAAGCCAAGATGGTGACCTCATTGAAGTCTGAACTCGACATGACTCCGATGCTTTTCAAAAACCAAAAATGCACAAAAAGGCAAAGAGTTAAATACTTTTTGGAAAATTTTTCAAGAGCTTTGCTTGTTTTTATCGATTTTCCTTAAGACCCACGTCCCACCGGGCATGCCAAATCTGTAGACACGAGAAAATTTTCACTCTGGGTTCTTAGGCCTGAAGTGAACCTTTTTCGTGTCTAAGTCGCTTTAGGGCGTGCCAGCTAGCTTACTCAAACTAGCGAAGTATTTTTGAAATATTTGACTTATGGGGGCGATTGTGGACAAGTAGGATCTTTTCGTTGTAAACCTTCTTGAACCGGTGCTCAAGGGTCGGTTTAAATGCTTTAAAAAATATTGATTTTGAACAAGCATGGACTTTTGAAAAGAGTATGAAAGTACTTGATCAATTTGTATGCCTATTTGCAGATTTTATTTATGTGGGGTTGCACGTATCTAAGTCTTTCGATTTTATCTACTTAGGCGGGATGCGTGTGCATCAAGTGGCCTAAGATTGGCGTGTTTGCACGGGGTATTCGGGGCTTTTTTGGATGCAAGTATGTGCAATATCTCAAGTTTGGCGGATATGCTATGCAACTCACACAACTTGAATGTAAAACCCGAAATTGAAAGACATAGCGGAAGGGAAATACCCAAATTGAATGCAACTCACAGACTTGAATGTAAATTGCGGAAGGGAGATATAGTTATATCTTAAGAGCGGAAAGGCTCAATGTGTGCGTGTGTGTTGTGTATAAATTGAAAGACAACTCACGCAACTTGAATTTAAAGCCACCCGACTTAAATGTAAAGTACGGAAATGGGAAATACGTATATATATATGAGCCCGAAGGTCATCAACATGTGCGTTGTGTTTGTGGTTAAATGGAAAGACAACTCACACACACGACTGAAATTTAACTTTGCGAAATGGGGAAATATAGATATAAGAGCGAAAAGGCTCAATGTGTGCGTGTGTGTTGTGTATAAATGTAAAGACAACTCACACGACTGAAAATTAACAATTCGGAATGTAAAAATGTACACAACTGAATTGGGAATACTCACGCAGCTGAAAGTATATAGATAGGGCTATATCTTAGTGGTTGCCAAGGCCAAAAAGGTGCGTGAGTGCTCGAGCAAGTGCTCGGGTGTTCTCTGGGTGCGAGTGTGGAATCGAAATGACAAACTCACACGACTTTTAAAGTAACAACCCGAATGAAATTGCAGCTTATAAGGCTCTTACTAGAGTCTTTGGAGTAAGAGCGAAAGCTCAATGGTGTAAGTGGGTGCTTGGTGTAAGAGATAAGAGCTAAGGCTCAAGTGCACGTGTGTGTCTCGTATACGAGATAAGAGCTAAGACTCAAGTGCACGTATGTGTCTCGTGTGTCAAGCATCAATATTACATCCCGTGGGGAGACAACGCTCCATTAATACAACCCCGTATCCGAATTGAATTAAGTATGGAAGGAGTAATGTAAATACCGAAATTTAAACACTTACAAGTGATTCGGGCTTTCTTCTCCTTGCTCACGCTCGGGCTTGTGTCCACCTTGGCCAGCCAAGAGGGGTCCCCCTAGGTGGGTTTGTGAGAGAGAGGTAGCTTTGAAGAGGCGCGTGGACTTGGGGCTTAGGAGGTCCTAGGTTCGGCCAAGAGGGTAGGGTTACGGTCCAAAGGGGTCACGGCCTAAAGCAAGATCACGGCAACAAGGGTGGTTTGCCTAAGGTCGGTCCTAGGGAAGATCACGGCCAAGAAGAGGTCACAACCCTAAGTGGCAGGTCACGATCCTAAGGCGAGGTAGGTCCTAGGGTAGGAAGGTTTAGCCAAGAGAGTGGGGTAGTCGGGGCGCGCAGGCAGGTGCTGCAAGGCACTGTGGAGGGCCAGGGTGCGTGGAAAGCGCCGAGCGCGAGATGGCGCGCTGAGGGCACGGGGTGGGCGGACAGAGCGCGGGACGGTGCGCTAGGCAGGCGCCTAGGGGGGGGACGCGGGTAGCGCGCTATTGGCATGGCAGGGGCACGCAGTGCTCACGGCTGGCCGGGGACGTAAGGGTTGTTTGTTAGGGATAGTTTGAGTCGATTGGGTTATATTCGGTTCAGTTAGGGTGAGGTTTAGTGAAGTGGGTTAGGTGATTAGGCTAGGATTAGGCTAAGATTTAGGGGGATTAGGCTAGGATTAGGGGACCTACCTCTTGGAGCCAGTCCTTCTTGGTTGCGCCCACTCGCATGCACAGTTGCAGCCTCCCTTGATCGAGCCCACCTTGGTGCAGCCCACAAGGCTTGAACCCACACTCACCTTTGAGTCCACATGGCTAGGTTTATCACTCACTCTCTCTCCTCCCCAAGCAAGTTCACGTGAGCTTTTGGGGACCCCCTCACTCATATTTATAGGCAAATGAGGTGGGTCTTGGATATGGGTTTTGGATTTGGGTCTTGGAATCCAGATCCAATCCAAACACTATTTGGGTCTAGATCTCGGATCTCAGATATTTTGGATCCATATCCGACCCAAATCCAAACATTTATATGGATACGGATTTGGATATTTTGGTCTAGATTTGATCCAATCCAAACACTATTTGGATCCAATCCAAATCCAAACACTATTTGGATCGACCCAAATCCAAACACTATTTGGATATGGATATGGATATATATGGTCCATATCCAATCCAAATTTTCTCTAGATGGTCCTTCTTGGCTGTTCGAGGCGGACATTTTGTGCGGGCCCTGGCTTCATCAGCGTTCTGTCTTATGTTGGGTTTTCTCCAATTTTTTTGTCCGGACTCCATCTCGCCTTCCTGGACTTCGCTTTTGCTCAATTTTGCCATTTTTGGCTCAGATTTATGCTGCTTGGGTGGGAATGCCTGATTTGGCTTCTGGGTGTGCCAAGCTTGCCTTCTACATCAGGCTTGGGCCTTCCTTTCGCCTTTTTTACCTTGGCTTTTATCAGGCCAGGGTGTTGCTTTTGGGCTTCTACCCCTATTTCTGAGGCTGCTTTGTATTTGGCCCTTTTGAGCTGCTTTATGGGCTGTTTCTTGATAAGGCATCGTCTTCCGTTGCTCCACCTGTTCGTCTTTGGCCTTTTGGCAAAATGAGACTTGGCCCGAGTTTAAGGAATTTCAAAACAGAACTTACAAGCTTTTGGAAGCTCCTGGGTTTTCGAAAATCTCAAATTTGGCCTCTTGGACTGATTTCCAAACTAGGTGTATATTTTTGCAAAATCGTGGGATTTTGGGGTGTTTACAATAGGGTCTACTAAATTCCTACCCTCAACATCGATTAACCATTATGCATTGTTTGTGGTGGTTCCACGTACAACATAAGGACCATCCCACTTGGGCCACCACTTTCCAAGCGGATGTGGGCCACGATGGTGGATGATTTTCAATACAAGGTCTCCTACTTTGAAGTGGTGAGGCTTCATATGCTTTTCATAATGTCGGGCTATCCTTTGTCGGTATGCATGTGCATGATCCATAGCAAGGAGCCTTCTTTTATCTAACAAATCAAGCTCGGCCATTCTAGCATGCTGAAAAGTCTCTAGGGGGAGGTCGAGTGCAAGTGATGAATGAAATGAATGCAATTTGGTATGAATGGGAAGAATGGCGTTTGTACCATAGACCAACTCAAATGGCATGGCATTTGTGGGAGTGCGGATGGAAGTCCTATAAGCCCATAAGGCTTTGTCAAGCTTCTCATGCCATGTCCTACCTTTTTCTAAGGTTTTCTCAATGATGCTTATGAGAGTTTTGTTGGTGGCTTCGGCTTGGCCGTTGCCTTGAGGGTAGTAGGGCGATGAGAAGTGATGAGTTATGCCATAGGTGTTACATAACTTTTCCATCCTCTCATTCTTGAAGGGGGTGCCATTATCAAACACTAGGTCTCTTGGAACTCCAAATCGAGCCAAGATATTCTTCTTAATGAATGCCACTACATGTTGCCCCTGGACATTAGTCAGGGAGGTAGCTTCAACCCATTTAGAAAAATACTCAGTGACCGCTAGGATGAACCTATGTCCATTTGATGCGTTTGGGGAGATTGGTCCTAGGATGTCAAACGCCCACATGGTAAATGGCCATGGGCCGACAATGGAATGCAAGGTTGATGATGGGATATGAATGGCGTGTACATAAACTTGACATGGGTGACATTTCCTAACATGATCATGACAATCTTGCTTTATAGTGGACCAAAAATAACCGGCTCTAAGTATTTTCATAGCCATCATGTCTGCATTGACATGCCCTCCACATTCTCCATCATGGAATTCATGCATTATAATCCTAGCCTCCTCAAGGTCTACACACCTCAATAAGATGCTGGTAAACTCGTAGATGGATGGAGTGGGTGAGTATGATATTTTTAAGGATCGGGTTCCCAAGGTGGGATCGACCCTTAGGGCTAATCCTAAGGATGAGAGGGCATCTGCTTTACCATTGTTCTCTCTTCCTACGCGTGTGAGTGTACATGATTTGAAGGAATCGACCAGTTGGGTGGCCAATTCGTGGTATGGAAGGAGTTTTTCATTTTTTACTTGCCAAATTTTCAAGACTTGGTTTATGACAAGTAAAGAGTCTCCAAAGACTTCGATGCGTAATGCCCCTAGATTTTTCAAAATTTTCAAGCCTTGTATGAGTGCTTCATATTCGGCTGTATTATTGGAACATTCGAAATCTAGGCGAATAGCAATGAGGATTTCTCCCTTTTCAGGGGATATGAGGATGACTCCCTATAGACATGAAAATTTTCACTCCTGGTTCTTGAGACCGGAAATGAACCTTTTCGTGCCTACATCATTTCTAAGGGCATGCCAGCTAGCTTGCTCAAGCTAGCGAAGTTTTTTGAAATATTCAGACTTTTCTAGCGATTGTGGGGAAGCGAGATCTGTTCGTTTAAACCTTCTTGAACCGATGCTCAAGGGTCAGTTTAAATTCTTAAAACTTCATTTTTACAAAACTTTACAATATCTGTGTTTAAAAGGATTCGATGTATGCCTTATTTGCAAGTTTTATTGTGTCTTTGGACGAAGCTAAGTCTTTAAAGTTTTAGCTATTTAGGCCTGATATGTGTGTGCACATGTGGCCTATTTTCAACGTGGTTTGTGCGTAGATTTGGGGTGTCTTTGAAAGCTAACGAATGCAAAGATGCACAAATATTTTCGGGTTTTTGAGATGATGATGTGAGCTAGGCTCAAATTGAAAGGGCAACTCACACGACTTTCACAAATGTAAATACCCGAAATTGAAGTGCAACTCACACAACTTTCAAATATAAATACCCGAAATGTAAAGCAACTCACACGACTTAATGTAAATCCCCACAAAGGGAAATGCAACTCGATGTGAAGTAAACTCACACAACTTGAAAATATATAAATATGTTATATCCTAAGAGCGACAAGGCTCAATGTGTGTGAGAGTGGAGAGCAGAAAGGCTCGAGTGCTTTTGTGTGCTTCTCGTGTGAAATTAAAATGACAACTCACACAGCTTTCACTAAAGTAAATACCCGAATTGAAATATATACTTTAGCTTAAGAGCGGAAAGGCTCAATGCACGTGTGTGTAAGTGTGAAATTTAAATGACAACTCACACGACTTTCATAAAAGTAAATACCCGAATGGAAATATATACTTTAGCTTAAGAGCAGAAAGGCTCAATATGTGTGCAATCGTGTGCAATATAAGAGCAGAAAGGCTCAAGTGCACGTGGGTGTCGTTTGTGTGCAATTAAGAGCGAGAAGGCTCGAGTGCACGTGTGTGGATATGTTTCAAGCACAAATATTACATTTCGGGGGGAGACTTCTCTCCATTATTACAACCCCGTATTGAATTGAATTTAATTTAGGCGAGTAATATAAATCAGAACGTAAATAAACACTTACAAGTGGTCAGTTTTGCCTCTCGAGTCGCTCAAGTCCGTCCTCCTTGGCAACCACGAGATAGGCCTCTTTAGGTGGGCTCCGACGTGAGAGTTTGAGTTTGAGTTCACTTGGGAGTAGCCAAGTGTTTTATGGCTTAGGATGGGTTGGGTTCGGCCAAGGTCTTAGGTTAGGTAAGTGGGTATGGTCCTAGTTAGGTCTAGGTTGGGTTGGGCCGTGGGAGGTGGTCCTAGTTAGGTTGGATAGGAGCTAGGTGAGTCACGGCAAAAGGGTGTAGCTAGGATGCGGGTGAAGGTGGCAGGGTGTGTTATGGCGGTGTGGATGGTGCGACAAGGCTGGGGGCAGGTGAGTGCGCAGGTGAGGTGCTGGCTGGGGGTGTAGGCTGGTGAGGAGGCGCTGCTGGAGTGCAACGGGGGCAGGTGAGGATGGTTGTGGCAGGGTGCTGGCCGGGACAGGGTGTTGGCCAGGAAGTTGGCGCGACAGGGTGCGCAGGAAGGTGGCAGTTGGCTGTGAGGCACTGCAGTGCGCAGGCCATGGGGCGCGTAGTAGGGCGCTGGCCGGGATGTTGGCGCGGCAGGGGCAACCGAGTATGGCTGGTACTGTCAAGGTGCTGGCCGGGAGTGTTGGCGCGGGGCAGGTGACAGCCAGGTGCTATGGGATGGGGTATGGCAGGAAGGTGCTAGCCGGGTAGTAAGGCTAGTTAGGCTTTTAACATGGTCAGTTTAGGGGTTTTAGTTAGGTCGGTTTGGGGGTTTTAGTTAGGTCGGTTTGGGGGTGGCTGGGCTAGGTTTAGGGTGAAGTTTGATGGGGTCGGTTGGGTGAAGTAGGCTAGGTTAGGTGGGTCGGTTAGGGTTAGGTTTAGAGACCTATCTCTTGGAGCCGAGTCCACCCTTTTGTAGCCCTTGATCCATGCCATTCTTCATGTTGGTGTAGCCCTTGGTTAGGTCTAGGTCCACACAAGGTTCGAACCCACACCCTTGATCAAGCCCACATGGCTAGCCACCATTTTTCTCTCTCTTACATTATGCACTCTCCCAAGCCTCTCTCTTCAAATTTTTACGTGAACTTGCACCCCCGCCTCACCTCTATTTATAGGCAAAGGGGGTGGGTCTTGGGTTTGGTTTTTATGATCCAAATCCGATCCAAACACTATTTGGGTTTGGATCTGGATATTTATATCCATATCCAATCTAAATTTTTGTTTCTTCAGTCCTTCTTGGCGTTTTGAGACGGGCGGTTTTCACGGGCCCTATCTTCATCAGTCCTCCATCTTGGGCTGGGTTTTTCATAACCTTCTTGTCTGATCGTCTTCTTACCTTTTAGACTTCGTTTCGTCTAATTTCTGGAATTTCAAGCTTGGGCTTGGATTTCTGATGGTTTTGTTGGGTGCTTTGGCTTTGCATTTCATATTCTGGGGCAAAAATCTGCTTCTGGCCTGGGCTCTTCTTTTGCTTTTTGGTCCTGCTTTCATCAGGCTAGGATGAATTCTAGGCTTTTGACCTGCATTTGGAGCTGCTTTTCGATCAAGCTCCACCTACTTGATTTGGCTGCTTACAAAATTTGGGTTTTGGCCCTGTAGACATGTGAAAATTTTCACTCTGGGTTCTTAGGCCTGAAGTGAACCTTTTTCGTATCTAAGTCGCTTTAGGGCGTGCGAGCTAGCTTACTCAAACTAGCGAAGTATTTTTGAAATATTTGACTTAGGGGGCGACTGTGGACAAGTGGGATCTTTTCGTTGTAAACCTTCTTGAACCGGTGCTCAAGGGTCGGTTTAAACGCTTTAGAAAATATCGATTTTGAACAAGCATGGACTTTTGAAAATATTATGAAAGTACTTGATCGATTTGTATGCCTATTTTCAGATTTTATTTACGTGGGGTTGCACGTATCTAAGTCTTTCAATTTTATCTACTTAGGCGGGATGTGTGTGCATCAAGTGGCCTAAGATTGGCGTGTTTTCACGGGGTATTCGGGGCTTCTTTGGATACAAGTATGCGCAATATCTCAAGTTTGGCGGATATGCTATGCAACTCACACAACTTGAATATAAAACCCGAAATTGAAAGACATAACTGAAGGGAAATACCCAAATTGAATGCAACTCACACAACCTGAATGTAAATTGTGGAAGGGAGATATAGATATAAGAGTAGAAAGGCTCAATGTGCGTGTGTGTGTTTGTGTATAAATTGAAAGACAACTCACGCGACTTGAATTTAAAAGCCACCCGACTTGAATGTATATGAGCCCGAAGGTCGTCAACGTGTTCGTGTGCTCACACACACGACTGAAATTTAACTTGCGGAATGGGGAAATATAGATATAAGAGCGGAAAGGCTCAATGTGTGCGTGTGTGTTGTGTATAAATGTAAAGACAACTCACACGACTGAAAATTAACAACCCGGAAAGACATACACAACTGAACCGGGAAAACTCACGTAGTTGAAAGTATATAGATAGGACTATATCTTAGTGGCTGTCGAGGCCAAAAGGTGTGTGAGTGCTTGAGCAAGTGCTTGGGTGTCCCTTGGGTGCGAGTGTGGAATTGAAATGACAAACTCATACCACTTTTAAAGTAACACCCCGAATGAAATTACAGCTTATATGGGTCTTACTAGAGTCTTTGGAGTAAGAGCGAAGGCTCAATTGTGTACATGGGTGCTTGGTGTACGAGATAAGAGCTAAGGCTCAAGTGCACGTGCGTGTCTCGTGTACGAGATAAGAGCTAAGGCTCAAATGCACGTATGTGTCTCATGTGTCAAGCATCAATATTACATCCCGGGGGAAGACAACGCTCCATTAATACAACCCCGTATCCGAATTAAATTGAATATGAAAGGAGTAATGTAAATACCGAATTTTAAACACTTACAAGTGATTCGGGCTTTTCTTCTCCTTGCTCACGTTCGGGCTTGTGTCCACCTTGGGCAGCCAAGAGGGGTCTCCCTAGGTGGGTTTGAGAGAGTTTGAGTGAGCTTCGAAGAGGCGCGTGGGCTTGGGACTTGGGCGGACTTAGGTTCGGCCAAGAGAAGGGTCACGACAACAAAGGGCTGGTCCTAATCGGTTGGGTTAGGAGGTCATTGCAACCAAGGGTGGCTTAGCTAAGGCTAGTCACTACCTAGTGTGGGGCTGGTCCTAAGGTAGGTAACGGTGTGGGAGTTAGGTAGGTCATGCAGCCAACCGGATGGCACGACAGAAAGTGCAAGCGCGGGCACTCAGGCGCGAGGCGTTGGACAAGGGCGCTAGGCGCGCAGGTAGGGCGCGGGAGGCGTCAAGGGCGCGCTGAGGGTGCGGGTGGCGCGCAGGGCACGCGAACAGGGCCCTAGGGGGCGCGGCTGGGGCGCGCAGGGCTCACGGCTAGCCGGGGACGTGAGGGTGGCCTTGGAGGTTTAGCTTAGGTGTTTTATTTGAGTCGGTTAGGTTAGATTAGGTTCAGTTAGGGTGAGGTTTAGTGAAGTGGGTTAGGTGATTAGGCTAGAATTAGGCTAAGATTTAGGGGAATTAGGCTAGGATTAGGGGACGTACCTCTTGGAGCCAGAAATTCTTGGTTGAGCCCACTCCCATGCGCAGTTGCAGCTTCCCTTGATCGAGCCCACCTTGGTTGCAGCCCACTTAGCCCACACTCACCCTTGAGCCCACATGGCTAGGTTCATCACTCACTCTCTCTCCTCCCCAAGCAAATTCATGTGTACTTTTGGGGACCCCCTCACTCCTATTTATAAGCAAATGAGGTGGGTCTTGGATATGGGTTTTGGATTTGGGTCTTGGAATCTAGATCCAATCCAAACACTATTTGGGTCTGGATCTCAGATATTTTGGATCCATATCCAACCCAAATCCAAACATTTATATGGATACGGATCTGGATATTTTGGTCCAGATCTTATCCAATCCAAACACTATTTGGATCCAATCCAAATCCAAACCCTATTTGGATCCAATCCTAATCCAAACACTATTTGGATATGGATTTGGATATATATGGTCCAGATCCAATCCAAATTTTCTTTGAATGGTCCTTCTTGGCTTTTCAAGGTAGACGTTTTGTGCAGGCCCTGGCTTCATCAGCGCTCCATTTTATGCTGGGTTTTCTCCAATTTTATCGTCCGAACTCCTCCTCGCCTTTTTGGACTCCATTTCTGCTTATTTTTGTCTTTTCTGGTTCAGATTTCTGTTGCTTGGATGGGGATGCTTGATTTGGCTTTTAGGTGCTCTAGGCTTGCATTCTACATCTGGTCTGAGCCTTTCTTTCGCCTTTTGACCCTGGCTTTTATCAGGCAAGGGTGCTGCTTTTGGCTTCTGCACCTGTTTTTGAGGCTGCTTTGGATTTGGCCCTTTTCAGCTGCTTTATATGCTGCTTCTCGATCAGGCGTCGTCTTCCACGCTTCACCTGTTCATCTTTGGCTTTTTGGCAAAATTAGACTTGGCCCGAGTTTAAGAAATCCACATTCGATAAGGGGTTTCAAAACAGAATTTACAAGCTTTCAGAAGCTCTTAGGGTTTCGAAAATCTAAAATTTGGCCTCTTGGATTGATTTTCAAACCAGGTGTATGTTTTTGCAAAATCGTTGGATTTTGGGGTGTTTACAGGCCCAAGTTTAAGAAACCTATATTTTGAAAGAGTTTTTGATAAAAGTTTAAAACTTTGGAACTCCTGGGTTTTCGAAAGCTCAAAATTGGTTTCAAAATGGTTTTTACAAACCAGGTGTTTGTTTTGGAAATCATTTGATTTTGGGGTGTTTACAGATGCCCCTCTTTGGCATTATCCAAATTTATTTGGATAATGGCAAAAAAGACTATAGACATGAAAATTCTCATTCTGAAGTTTATGAGACAAACTTGAAATGAAAGTTTTCATACCTACGCTTGCGCGAGCGTGCCAGCTAGTTTGAAACTAGCAAATATTTGAAAATTTTAGACTTCTGGGCGGTTGTGTGCGAGCGGGATCTTTTCACTCAAACCTTCTTGAGCCGATGCTCAAGGGTCGATGTTGAGCGCTTAGGAATTTCATTTTTACAGCAAATACAACTCCCTGTCATATAAACAAGTGTTTTTGAAAAAATTGTTGAACTTGTGCACTTTTGATTCAATACTTGGAATATACAAGCTGTTGGAAACAGATAATTTTGTTTTCAGAGCTGTTTTCTAAGAGGGATTTGAAGGCATCACAGACCTCGAAAAATTTTATAAATTTTACCAGACGAAGCTGGTAGTATGGAGGCCTTTTACAAATCTGCATTCGGAGCAATATTGAATCAGAAACAAATGATTGACTCAGACCAACTCACTGACTCGAAACAGTTCTATTTTAGAAATACAGAAAATCAAAGATGAGTCTATATCTCTCTGCTTAGAGCTCCGATTCTGATGATTTTGATGTTGTTGGAAAGCTACGGATGTTAGCTTTCCAATGCATCATAAATCAATTAGATTGGACTCATGTGGACAGAGATATGGGACTTTTACCCAACCTCTGTTTTAGGAAATCTTTCTGTGCACACAGGGGTGCAAAAATTGAGTCGTTCTTAATCCAATTTTATTACATGGTTGAACGGCCCTAAAATCCTGGCAATTTTATCCAGAATGTACAAAGGTGTGTGGAGTAAGTGTGCCAAATTTCGAGCTAATTGGAGCAAGCATCACAGAATCAAAATTACAAGAACAGACGTATGCAGAGATGTAGAAATTTGGTTTTCTGTTTTATGAATATAATGATGCAAAACTCACACGACTTTAAAGTGCAACAACCCTCAAAGCAAATTGCTGGAATGTAAATGAATGGAAAGTATTTTATAGCTTAAGCATAGAGGGGATTATAAGTATAGAGGGTATATAACATATAGGAAGGAAGAAACATTAAAGCAAACACTTAGCGTGCATGTGTGTATATGGTGTTTCATCCACGAAATTAAACTTGTAGCAAATCTAGATTATTACAACTTGGGGGGAGATGAAACTCCATTAATACAACCCCATTTAATGGATTTAAAAGAAGAGAATCAAAACTTAGATTGAGTAAGAAGAGTCTTACATGATTTTGGAATATGAAAGACCGGGTTTCAATAATGAAGCTGGCTTTCCTCTTGCTTGTCTTCCTTCCAACTCCCACAAGTTCTCACTTAGCTCCCTCTTCTTCCCACACTAGAGGATGTCCCTCCTTGCTGGAAAATTCTGCTCGTAGCCTAGCACACACAATCCAAAGTCTAGAGCTTCTCTCTCCACTCTTTCCAATGCTCCAAGAATATGGAACCCGCCCCCCTCTTGGCCCTTTTTATAGGCCAAGGGGGGGTTGGTTCTAGCCTCTTCCATGGGGCGGGTTGGCCTGCCTCTTGGGTCCAATTTGGATCCATTTGATCCAACCACTTAGTGGTGCCCTTGATGACCTTGGTCCAGCCCATGTGGGCTGAGCCTAGATGTAGCCGATTAAGCTTGATCCACACGGCTTGGTGTTTGGTGTACCCGGCCCAAGCTTGCTTCAATCTTGCTAGTTTGTCCTAGCCGTGTAGACGTAGCTAGGTTCTTCTCTTTGATGCTTGGCTGCTCCTTACAATTAATACAAGTCATTCTTAACCGTGTACATTTAGCTAAGTCCTTTTGATTCATAAGTTCAGTCATGCCTTGATTCTTGCTTGGTTCGGCTTCCACCCTTTGCTCTTGAGTTCAGCTTGAAATCTTCTTGAATTGGATGAGCTTGTTACCATGGCCTCGAGTCTTGGTTCCATGTTGGCCCCATCTTGATCGGACAAACTTGGATTTGATCGGTCTTGACCTTCCATTTGGATAAGTTGTTGAATTCAAACGTGATATGCTTCAACCTTATCATCAATCTGAATCTGATTTAGCTTGATCCCGTATCTTGATACACTTTATCTTCTTTTCGGGGATCGAGGCCTGGATTGGGTCTTTGCCTGCTTCGAAACTCATGGGCTATTTGGATTTAAAACCTTTATTTTGAAATATTCCCCAAAAGGCTTAAAATTTGGGGTTTTTGAATTTAAAGGTTCATAAAGGCTTTAAATTGGCTTTCAAAATTTAAGAGTTTTTGAAAATATTTGAAAATTTTTGGGTGTTTACAAACAATACCCCTTTTTGCTTTCTCCCTGTATTCGTCCTTGAGAATATGGGATCTTCCCATTTTTGAGAAAAAAACTTTTTTCTTATGCCCGGTAAAAGGGGATTTTTGCCAAAGGGGACTTTACCTGATGCGGTTCTAGTCCTGATTGGGATCATGTATTTGACATCCATGCGTGCACATATGAGTGAATGACATGGATGACGGGCTAGAAAATATGGTTTTCTAGAGACATAATTATGGAATGATCGAACTTGGGAGTCTTATGAAGACCTGCTGCATCAAGTGAGCTGGTCTTATGTTGCTCGATGTTCGAGGTTCTTCTCAATTCGCTTTTGAGAGAGGAAAAACCCTTTTAGCTTCAATCCTAAGGATTTTCAACTTCTCATGTTTCCCTTTACTTGAGTCTTAACACTCGCTAGTCTAGCGGAGGTTTTTATAAGAAAATCAAGTAGCATTTCAAAATTTCTATGCCTTACCCAACAACGTCTAATTCTCAAACAAAATGAGATTCAAGTAAGCATATCCTATTTTTACTTTAGGACTCCTTGAAATGAATCTTTCTTCACTTGAGATAAATCGTAAGGATGGGGAAAGAGTTACCATGGTCCCTTCTAAAGCGTCCCTTGGTTTGAGGCAAAGAGGCAGAAAATTTTGCTCTTTTGAGCATTTTTGCAACTTTTTCTTTTCATAGAGGGTCTCCCTTTGGGAGTATTTTCTCTTTGTTCCCTCTTTTCCATAGAAGAACGATTTTTCTTTTCAATTCTGCTTTCCTTTAGGAAACGCCTTTTGTAGGGATTTTCCTTTTTTTGCTTTTTGCCAAATTTCCCTTTTTTGGGGAAGAGAAGAGAAGAGGGGAAGGACTTATCCCAATGATCTACTCGATTCAACCCAAATCAGCCTATTTAGAAATAGCACGTATTACTTGCAAGTATTTTGCTATATTGAACAAGGCCTTCCTTTGTAAGATGAAGATTTTTTAAATGTAACCCATCTATTTTTGAAAACTCTGCTTTTTCACAAGCATCGATTTCCTTATTCAGGGTCACACGATCCACTTTGATCCTCACTCACGAAGTTTCAAAGGAGATTTCCTCAAAATATTTTCACAAGAGGATTCAGCTTAAACCCTATACATGGTATTTTTTTAAATATTGGGCATTCATAGGGTCTGCTAAATTCCTACCTCAACATCGATTAACCAGTATGCATTGTTCGTGGTGGTTTCACATACAACATAAGGACCATCTCACTTGGGCCGCCACTTTCCAAGTGGATGTGGGCTACGATGGTGGATGATCTTCAATATCCTAAACCACCTAGTTCGGCCATCACTTGGCCGAGCTCACCCCAAGACAAAACCAAGTTCGGCCAAGACCTGGCCGAACTCCCCCTTGAACCACCCCCAGCTAAGCTCGTTCCAAGTTGGCCGAGCCATCCCTAAACTACACGCCCTGCAAGTGCAGGCCATGTCCCATTTTTCCCACCAAAGGCCAGGCCTGCCTTTAGGCAGGCCACCTACCTAAAACATCCCGGCCAAAAACTGGCCGTGCTTCCTATTTTTCGCCAAAGACCCGGCCTGCCTTTAGGCAGGCCACCTACCTAAGACCCATGGCCTGCTGGTGCAAGCCGTGTTACACTTCCTACCCTAACAAACCAAGCCTGCCACTCAACAGGCCACCCATCTTAAACCACCTGGCCAAGCCAGGCCGTGTCCTGCCATTTCCCCCTAAGACCCCACGGCCTGCTAGTGCAGGCCGTGTATCCTTAAACCCTAACAAGCCCCGGCCTGCCACAAGGCAGGCCATGACTTCCCTTCAGCCCTAAGCACACGGCCAAGTGCTGGCCGTGTACTAGTCCCACAACCAAAACTAGGCCTTGACTGGCCCTTAGCCAGCCCATTCCCTTTGGCCATCCACCTTGGCTGAACCCCAAAGCCTTAGCCAGCACCTAGGACAACCACCCTAGCCTAGACATAAACCTAGCTAGGACCAGCCCCAAGTCCCCCCTAAACCAAGCTCACTCGAGCCACCTTTGGCTCGAGTCTCACAAACCAAACCAAAGGCCAAGTGTTGGCCGAACCCCAAAGCAAACCCCCCACTCGAGCCATCCTTGGTTCGAGTTATACCTTACCCAAACCAGCCCCAAGTGGCCCCCAAATCAGGTATACCGTGCTGCTCCCAAATCTCCAAGTGCTTCCAAGGTCTCCGGTTCCACTCTCCCGTGCCCCGGACTCCATAAGAAGAAGGTGGACTCGCATCTTATACAATCCCAAATCAAAAACCTGGAAAAGCGCAAGTCTTTTTGATATATATTGAGTTTCTTTTCCATTCAATTCAAATGAGAAGAAGAAGAAGGTGCACAAAGGCTCATTTCTTTTTGATACGGGGTTGTAATAACGGAGCGTTGTCTCCCCCCGGATGTAATATTGGTGCTGGACACACGTGCACTTGAGCTTCAACACTTATCTCGTACACCAAGCACCCACGTACACAATTGAGCCTTCGCTCTTACTCCAAAGACTCTAGTAAGAGCCATATACACTGCAATTCCATTCGGGTTTTAAGGTTCAAGTCATGTGAGTTTGTCATTTCAATTACACACTCGCACCCAAGGAACACCCGAGCACTTGCTCAAGCACTCAGGCACCCTTTGGCCATGGCAGCCACTAAGATATAGACATATCTACATATTTTTAGCTACGTGAGTTTTCCCGGTTCAGTTGTGTACGTCTTTCAATTCTGGGTAGTTAATTTTCAGTCGTGTGAGTTGCATTTCAATATATACACAACATGCATGCACACGTTGACGACCTTCGGGCTCATATATATATAGTTGTATTTCCCTTTCAGCTGGGTTTTACATTCAAAGTTGTGTGAGTTGTCTTTACATTTATACACAACACACATGCCCACAATTGAGCCTTTCTGCTCTTATGTCTATATCTCCCTTTTAGCTGCGTTTTACGGTTCAACTGCGTGAGTTGTCTTTCAATTTATACACAACACCCACGCACACATTGAGCCTTTCCGCTCTTAAGATATAGATATATTTAAATTTCTGCAATTTACATTCAAGTCGTGTGAGTTGCATTCAATTTGGGTTTTCCCTTCAGCTATGTCTTTCAATTTTGGGTTTTAAGGTTCAGTTGTGTGAGTTGCATTGCATATCCGCCATACTCGAGATAGTGCGTATACTTGCATCAAATAAACCCTGAACAAATCGTGCAAAAACGCCAAATCTTAGGCCACTTGATGCACACACCTCACGCCTAAGTGGATAAAATTGAAAGACTTAGGGTCGCCCAACCCTCGTAAAGTAAAACTCGCCAAAATGCATGATTTCCAAAGATTTCAAAACACTTATTCGTTCAAAGTAAATTTTGAAGTTAAACTTGTTTTAAAACGAAGTCTCTAAGCATACAAACTGACCCTTGAGCATCAGTTCAAGAAGGTTTGCGATGAAAAGATCCTGCTTGCCCACAATTGCCTTAAAAAAGTCAGATATTTCAAAACATACTTCGCTAGTTTGAGTAAGCTAGCTGGCACGCCTTAAAAGCAACGTAGGTATGAAAAGGTTCACTTCAGGCCTAAGAACGCAGAGTGAAAATTTTCGGCGTCTACACATGTGCATGATCCATAGCGAGGAGCCTTCTTTCATCTAATAAATCAAGCTCGGCCATTCTAGCATGCTGAAACGTCTCTAGGGGGAGGTCGAGCGCAAGTGATGTATGGAATGAATGCAATTTGGTATGAATGGGGAGAATGGCATTTGTGCCATAGACCAACTCAAATGGCGTGGTATGGGTGGGAGTTCGGATGGAAGTCCTATAAGCCCATAAGGCTTCATCGAGCTTTTCATGCCACGTTCTACCCTTCTCTAATTTTCTCAATAATACTTATGAGAGTCTTGTTGGTGGCTTCAGGTTGGCCGTTGCCTTGAGGGTAGTAGGGCGATGAGAAGTGATAAGTTATGCCATAGGTGTTACATAACTTTACCATCCTCTCATTCTTGAAGGGGGTGCCATTATCAGACACTAGGTCTCTTGGAACTCCAAATCGAGCCAAGATATTCTTCTTAATGAACGCCACTACATGTCCCTGAACATTAGTCAGGGAGGTAGCTTCAACCCATTTAGAAAAATACTTGGTGGCTGCTAGGATGAACCTATGTCCGTTTGATGCATTTGGAAAGATTGGTCCTATGATGTCAAACGCCCACATGCTGAATAGCCATGGGCTGACCACAAAATGCAAGGTTGATGATGGGATATGAATGGCGTGCCCATGCACTTGACATGAGTGACATTTCCTAACATGATCGTGACAATCTTGCTTTAGAGTGGACCAAAAGTAACCGGCTCTAAGTATTTTCATTGCCATCATGTTTGCATTTACATGCCCTCCACATTCTCCATCGTGGAATTCATGCATTATAAGCCTCCTCAAAGTCCACACACCTCAATAAGATGCTAGTAAAACTCTTTTTATAAAGAATCCCTCCCAAAATTATGTAGCAGGTTGAAATCTTTCGAATAAAAGCTTTGTCTGTAGACGAGGCAAATTCTGAAAATCCTCTATTTTCTAAGAAATCTTTAATGTCTTGAAACCAGGTTTTTTCAGTAGAATTTTGGTTGTTTTGGCAAATCTCCAAATCGTGAATGGAGGAAGTGGGTGAGTGCCATATTTTTAAGGATCGGGTTCCCAAAGTAGGATCGACTCTTAGGGCTGAGCCTAAGGATGAGAGGGCATCTGCTATGCCATTGTCCTCTCTTCCTACGTGTGTGAGTGTACTTGATTTGAATGAATCGACCAGTTTGGTGGCCAATTCATGGTATGGAAGGAGTTTTTCATTTTTGACTTGTCAAATTTTCAACACTTGGTTTATGACAAGTAAAGAGTCTCCAAAGACTTCAATGCATGATGCCCCTAGAGTTTTCGAAATTTTCAAGCCTTGTATGAGTGCTTCATACTCGGCTGTATTGTTGGAACATTCGAAATCTAGGCGAATAGCAATGGGGATTTCTCCCTTTTCAGGGGATATGAGGATGACTCTTGCACCTGCCCCTCTTTGGTTTCTTACCCCATCGAAGTGCATTTTCCATACTTGGTTTTCATTTAAGCAGTTTGCTAAAATATGGTTTTGAAATTGGTTTAGAAAGATTCCCTCATCGGGCATTTAATCAAGTATGGGATAAGAGTCTTCTAAGGGGAAATCAGCCACATAATCAGCTAGGGTTTGCCCCTTAATGGAGGTTTGATGATGGAAATTTAGGTCATACTCCATTAAGAGGAGTTGCCATTTACCCAGATCTCATGATCTAGGAAGTAGTGTCTAAATTTCTGGTAGGCCCATACCAAGGCCAAGCACGTTTTCTCCATGGCCTGATAATTTCTTTCATAAGCCAATAGAGTTTTCGAAATGTAGTAAATATCATACTCTTTATGGGTATCTTCCTCATATTGAGCTATGGGTTGGCCCCGTAGGTCTTTTGACTCGACAAGCAACGGAAGTTTTGAACTCCCCTTAGCTGTGGATGGCTTTCGCCCAGAATTACCATGATTTGGTTTTCGTGGGAGATTTTTACACACCTATGGAAGGTGGATGGCACAGCTCGAAGGCTATGAATTCATGGTCTTCCCAGCAGTAGGTTGTAGTGGGGGTGTATGTCTAAGACATGGAACACCCCTGCGTGGGTTATGCCTCCTTTCTCCATGGATAACTCTATGGCTCCCAAAGGTTTCGATGCATTCCCATCGTATCCAGTGATAACGATGGGGCTTGGGTTTACCGAAGTCAAGGTGACTCCAATTTGACATGCTACGTGTAGCGGAAGGATGTTGAGACCTCCTCCTCCATCAACCAAGCACCTGTCTAGAGGATGGTGATTTAATACCACTCGATATGTCGGGCTTGATTGTGGGTTTCATATGGTCTTTCGATTTCGTCTTCCGAAAACACAATTGGCATTTTTGCACAGATGGGTGCAACTAGGAATTACAAGGACTCAGGAGTTATACTCGAGTTAACATTGGCTCTTTCTAAGATTTTTTCTAAAACTAGTCTATGCCTAGGAGAGGTTTGTATCAACTCTAGGATGGACATGTTTATCGGGATCTTGGAAAGATGATTTTCAAAAGCATATGAGGTTAAAACATTTTTACCTTTATCTATGATTTGCAAAGCCTTAGGAATGCATGCTTTTGAAGGTCCAGGAACACTGACCACTTTTTTAGCATTTTTTTCTAGGTGTGGGGGTTGATAGATCCTTCCAGACCTGGTCACCTCCCCCACACTTTAAGTCGTGTGAGTTGTCATTTAAAATTCCACACTCGCACCCAAAGACACCTGAGCCCTTGCTCAAGCACCTTCACGCATATTTTGGCCTCGACAACCACTAAGATATAGCCATATCTATATATTTTCAGCTGCGTGAGTTTTCTCGGTTCAGTTGTGTATGTCTTTCAATTCTGGGTTGTTAATTTTCAGTCGTGTGAGTTGTCTTTACATTTATACACAACACACATGCACACGTTGACGACCTTCAGGCTCATATATATATAAGTATCTCCCTTTCGGCTGGGTTTTACATTCCAAGTCACGTGAGTTGTCTTTACATTTATACACAACACACACGCACACATTGACGACCTTTGGGCTCATATATATATATATATATATATATATATATATATATATATATATATATATACGTATTTCCCTTCTGCAATTTACATTTAAGTCGAGCTGGGTTTTACATTCCAAGTTGCGTGAGTTGTCTTTCAATATATACACAACACACACGCACACATTGAGCCTTTCCGCTCTTATATCTATATCTCCCTTCTGCAATTTCCCTTCAGCTATGTCTTTCAATTTCGGGTTTTAAGGTTCAGTTGTGTGAGTTGCATTGCATATCCACCATACTCGAGATAGTAGCATATTTGCATCAAACAAACCCCGAACAACCCGTGCAAACACGCCAAGACTTAGGCACTTGATGCACATACATCCCGCCTAAATAGATAAAATCGAAAGACTTAGATACGTGTAACCCACGTAAATAAAATCTGCAAATAGGCTTACAATCGATCAAATACTTTCATACTCTTTTCAAAAGTCCATGCTTGTTTAAAATCGATATTTTCTAAAGCGTACAAACTGACCCTTAAGCATCGGTTCAAGAAGGTTTACGACGAAAAGAGCCCACTTGTCCACAGTCACCCCATAAGTCAGATATTTCAAAACATACTTCGCTAGTTTGAGTAAGCTAGCTGGCATGCCCTTTAAAAGTGACTTAGACACGAAAAAGGTTCACTTCAGGCCTAAGAACCCAGAGTGAAAATTTTCGCGCGTCTATAGATTTTGGCACGCCCGGTGGGACGTGGGTCTTAAGAAAAGTCGATAAAAACAAGCAAAACTCTTGAAAAAATTTCCAAAAAAGTATTTAACTCTTTGCCTTTTTGTGCATTTCATAGTTGGTTTTTGAAAAGCATTGGAGTCATGTCAAGTTTAGACTCGAATGAGGTGACCAGCCAGATCTCGCACACATCAAGTTCTCACTCAAAGAGATTTTCGAAAAATCGAAATAGGAGAGAAGAAATCGAGGATTTACGAAAAGACTTTGAAGCCAAGATCGCTGCACTTAGCCAAGAGGCCGAGGCAACTGATTCGTGTTTGTCTCACCGCGAACTAGCAAAGGCTAAAAAGAAATTTGAAAAAACTCGCAAACCTAAGGAAACCTTCGCCATGGAGAGAAACCAATACCACGAGTCCTTCACTCACAAGGACTGTAAAGCCCTACAGCAGCTGCTGAAACGGCAGAATAAAGAGAAAAGAACGTACGTCCTGTCTGATTTCCTTCCCTTGGATTACAAAACAGACAGTGACGACGAAATACCGAATTTTCATCGGTATGATGGCACGGGAGATCCTAGATCTCACTTGCAACTTTTCTCTCGTCGAGCCCACAAGAAAAAGAAGGACTCGATGAAGTGGATTTATTAGTTTCCCCTTTCCCTCAAAGGCCCAGCTTCAAAATGGTTGGCTTCCTACGATCTAAGTTACTTCGCAACTTTTGAAGAGTTAGCGAACTGCTTTATGCAAAGATTTTTGCATAACGTAGAAGTCACGCCCACTTTAAATACTTTGAGGGATACAAAGCAAGCTACGAACGAAGATGTGCATGCATTTATCGTTCGATGGAGGTCCCTCCTGGGGCAAGTGAGAGAACCCATCTTAGAAGGATGCGCAGTAATGCTCATCCTCGATAATTTCAAAAATGAGTTGAAAACCCTCCTCTCCTTACACGAAATCTCGACTTTCCACAAGTTGATTAAAAAGGCGTCCCTTTTTGAAACAAATTTGAAGAAAGGCGTCTACGATCACTTGTGGAAAGGGAGTATTGTTTCAAAACCCCACTTGGAAAAACCCGGAACTTATTGGTTACCCACCATGGACAAAGGGGCAAAGCCCCACAAAGTTGTAAACGTCCGAGTGGATCCAAGCCCGGCGAGCACTTCTAAAAATTTTGAGAATTTTGAAAATAAAAAAGACAAAAAAATACAAAAACCTTTTGAAAAACGGGAGTATACTCCACTAGGGCAACCTGTGTCGGAGGTCCTGGACCTCCTACTTGCCCAAGGAATGATCGAACTCCCTGAAATTCCAGAGGAAACCACTTCCAAAGGGAGGTTCTTAAATCGATTTTGCAAGTATCATCGGCTGAAAGGCCATGATATAAAAGCAATGTTTTTCCCTACTCAACAAGATTGAGAACTTGATAGAACAGGGCCGGCTCCAGGTCACTGAGGAACTAGAGCCTGCCCAAGCTATTTTCAAATAACCCTTCTCCAACCATGCAAGTACTAGTGGGAAGGGCAAAGAGGTATGTGCTTTAACGATTTCAAAGAGTCTAGCGCATGCATATCATTCTGGGTTTTCTACTTGTGCACCATCTCTCATCCTTTATAGGAAAATCGCCCAAATAGTAATCTAGGGAGTGCCTAAAAGCCTGCCCCCGGTTAAACCTGTTTTACAAATCCAAGGTGCTTCAAAGCACACGAGTAGAGCCATCATAGGCGCGAGCCCTAGGTTGATCGTGGGAGAGGTGACCAAGTCTGGAAGGATCTATCAACTCCCACATCTACAAAGTGCTAAAAAAGTGGTCAGTGTTCCTGGCCCTTCAAAAGCATGTATTCCTAGGATCTCGCCAAAAACAGACAAAGGCAAAGTAAGTTGTTTTAACCTTGCCTAGGCATAGACTTGTTTTAGAGAAAATTCTAGAAAGAGCCAAGGTTAGCTCAAACATAACCCCGGAGTCCCTATCAACCCAAGTGGTGTCTATAGGTGCAAAAATGCACATCGTGCTCTCGGAAGAGGATATCGAAAGACCCTATGAGGTGGTATTGAGGTGGTATTAAATCATCATCCTCTGGACAGGTGCTTAGTTGATAGGGGAGGAGGTCTCAACATCCTTCCGCTCCACGTGGCGTATCAAATCGGAGTCACCTTGACCTCCGTGAACCCAAGCCCCATTGTGATCACTGGATACAATGGGAATGCGTCTAGACCCTTAGGATCCATAGAATTACCCATGGAAACGGGAGGGATAACTCACATGGGGGTGTTCCATGTCTTGGACATCCACCCCCACTACAACCTATTGCTGGGAAGGCCCTGGATACACAGCCTGTGTGCTGTGTCGTCCACCTTCCATAGGTGTGTCAAAATCCCCTTCAAGGATCAAGTCGTGGTAATTCTAGGTGAGAGTCACCCTCAGCTTCAAGGAATACAGAATTTCTCATGCTTGTCAAGTTCCCAAGCCTACGAGGCCAATCTGGGACAAGTCCCGGTCGAGCCACCCAAGCTCGTCCTTCCAAAGCCTAGGAAGGTTTTATACATCAAGGGGCAGCCCAAGGCTCGCCCGCTCAATACCCTAACCATCCTAGGAAAGGCCAAGAGTCGCCTATTCCAAAAACCCCTCGACAAAAAGCCATATGAGCATAACATGGACGATAGCAAGTTCCAGAATCATGAACTATATCCAAACTTTTCAAAAAACAAAAAATCATGGAACATGCTATTAAACATGGGATATATACCATACAAAAGTCTAGGCGCACAAAACCAGGGTCTCCTAGAGCCCATAGTGCCAAAGGCAAACCCAAGCCGATATGGGATCGGCTATACTCCCAAAATACCACCAGAACCAACACTTTTGACCACCAGGGTCAAGGGTGCCCTAGAGCCTAGTAAAGTAGAAACCTACGATTTAGACCTCTTATTTAGAGTCTGACTTGTGGCATTTTCCTTTGTAGGTATGATGGAAGATCCCTTCTTAAACCAGAAATCAAAAAAATTGAAAAATCTCGAAATTCAAAAACAATTTGAAAAACCTCAAAAACCAAAAACATTAGAAATCTATGCAAAAACCAAAAACACTGTTGTTTGTATAGCTCCAAGTGTCTTTGCTTTACAAAAATCCAAAAAAATCAAAAATTTAGAAATACCCAAAAACAAAATCCTGTATATACCAGCTCCTGGTAAAAGTTTGGAAAAGGCCAACGATTTCGAAAAGAAAGTTGTCTTCATAACAAGACCAAAAGCTTCGAAACCCATTGAAATTCCAAGTCAAAAACCAGGTGTTTTCAAAACTCAAGCATCAAGTTCAAATTCCCTAGGATTTAATACTCTCAAGAATGATCAAAGCCCGGAGGAAGATCCAACCTCCGAGCTCCCAGAGTTTCATAAAATTCTCGATTTTGAAAAACCTTCAAATTCAGTAGGAGGGGATTTCATAGAGATTAACCTAGGGAGTGATTCAAAGCCCAAGCACATTAAGATAAGCGCATGTTTGCATGAGCATGAAAAATCATCATTCATTGCATTCTTGAAAACCTACTGTAGACGTGATTTTATTTCAAATCGTGGGATTCGAAATCAAACCCTCGAACTACGTCGGGTTACGCGAGCGTGCCAGTTAGTTTATCAAAACTAACAAATTCTGATTTTCTGACTTCTAAGAACGATTATGGAAAAGTGAGATCTTTTCGACTTAGGCCTTCTTGAAGGGTCAGCCTAGACGCTTGAAATTTGTTTGAATCCGTTAATTCAAGAAAGGAAAAACCAGATTTTCCAAAGTTTCAGATTTGTGTTTAAGTTCTTGATTTCTGAAAATTTTCAGATTCTGAAAGTTGCAGAATCTGTTCAGTTCCAAAGACTTGTTCTCCAAATTTTTTAAAAATACTTCTGATTCTCCAAAAATTCTAAACCTTTTATAGAATATAGACACTTGTGTGTAGAATTAGAATATAGTTTTATTTTATAATTTAATTCTTTATTTTCTGAGAATTAAATAAAGAATCAGAAACTGTTATAACATTCAGAACAGTCATGTTTCTGTGAATCAGAAGCTCAGAAAAACAGTAATATATCAGCACTCAGTCATCCAATTTCGATAAAATTTGTTTTGTTAGAAAGATACGGATGTTAGGTTTCCAAAGAATCAAATTTCATCCAATTTTATTCAGTGGTTGCAGAGATATGGGCAAAAGAACAGAGGTCTGTTACTGAACATTCTGTTTCTGTAAAATGCAATATGGATTTTGTATAAACTTCACGGAGTTAATTGACTAGGCAATATTTTATAAAAATTCCTCAAATTTTTATCTGATAAAGTCTGATATGTCTAGATTATTCATGCAAAATTTCGAAGTAATTGGATTATCCGTTTGTCTATAAAAATTCTGTGATCAGACATGTGTGCACAGACAGTTTCAGAAATCAGTTTTACAGAAAATTTCAGAATGTTCCTAACGTGATTCTAAAACGAAATTCAACTTGTATCAATCCTAATAATGCATGGGAATCATCTAAACATGGATTTTAATTTCGTTCATGAAGGAATCATGTGTGTTTATATCGATATAAATGAAGAACATGAGCTCGAGGGCTTGATTCATATACAAATTTCCAGAATCTGTGCATCTTCAGATTCTCATGAATTAAAACAAATTTGTGCACGGATTCGAACCTGTGTGAGTGAGAGGAAACGTAGAAGAGCTTCGTCAGATGATCGTCGGATGTTGGAACCAGTTCGGCCTCCCTTTTTTCTTCTTCTTCCCCTCCTTTCTCTCTCTTTCTCTCTCTATTTCTCTGTATTTTCGGACTGAATGTGGCTGTATCTTGGTTGATCGTTTTCTGTTGATGCTCGCTGGTTGATGGTCGCTGGTTGATCCCCGCTGCAGCACTTGGGAGACCCCTTTTATAGGCTCACGAATACATGTTTGTTGGGATTTGGATGAGCTTGATCTTAATTGTTTTGATAAGATCTCATCTGGTACCTGATTTCATCTTATCTGAACCGTGATCTGATCTGTGTTGCTGAACTTTATCTATTGTTGAACATTACCTTGTAATTTGAATATCATCGGCATTTGATTTCTTGTAAATTGGTTGGGACGTTATCTGCAGTTGATAACGTTATCTACATTTGATGATCTTCCTTTATCTGGTAAGCCTTGAACGTTATCTTATCCTTCTTTGATCTCATCTGCCTTGAACGTGATCTTCTCCTCCTTTGTTGCAGATATGCTGCAGCTAGGAACCGTGGAAGGTTTGTTGAAAGGCTGCAGCTAGGAGTTGTTGAAGGTTTGTTGAAGGTTGTTGAAGTTGTTGACAGAAACGCAGCTAGGAGTCATTGAAGGTTCTATGTTATCCTTCAACGCCCCATGATGTTTTGTTTTCAGATAACGTATTGAACGTTATCTGGTGAGGAACCGAAGAAACACGTTTTTCATTTATGATGTTTCGTTTTCAGATAACGTATTGGACGTTATCTGGTGAAGAAACACGTTTTTGGTGACTAACAAGTTGAACTCTGATGCCATGAGTATGTGGTTTTTGCTGAATCTACTGGGGAATGCTTCGATTCATGTTGAAGACGTTGATGAGTTCAAGTGGCTGAACTCACCATATTGTCTTGTTCTGAGGCAGCTTGACTCTGTCTCTTTTGAAAATCTCTTCCTTTTACCTCTACATCAGGATTCACGTAGTTGAGGAGATCCCACGCACTCAGGTGACCTTGGCTTGCTATGGTTGCGTCAGGCTTCGGTGTGCCACTATATGCAGCTTTTTGCTGTCACGTATTCTTGGATTCGACAGATTGTAATGCAATTATACTGCGGTGTGTTGGCCTGGCAATGGTATCAAGGTAAGTCGGACACCTCTTTCTCAAATTCTTACTGCTGCACCTTATCATTGCAAGTTCACATAATCCAGCATCCACTATTCAAACTGTTCAGATTGCCAAACAGTTCGGCATCACTGGCCCAGATACTTGATTTTGTTCAACAAATTCTGCGGCTATATAGCTTATTAAATTCTGCCGCTGCTGCTGCTGCTCCATGGAATCTTCATGTGCTATCAATTTCACAACAGTACATACGTTGTTGTCTTCAACCAGAACTTCTTTATTTTCATCATTTCCTCCCGTCATTATCTGAAGTGTTTGAAGTGCTCTATATCTCATTTTCATACTGCTACTCTTTAACATGTCAACCAGATTTTGTATCAAGTCATTATTGCGGATGACACACTTATTCAATCCTTTTCTCCCGCAGAAGCCATGATTGTACTTCAAGGTGTTCAGAAGTTCCTCTTCAGAGTTTTCGATGGCCTCTTAGCAATGTCAAGCTGAACGACCTCCTTTCTTAGATACCATTCTTCAATTGTGTTCCGAAGTGTTATACTGGGGTTCAGCTCAATACTATTGAGCTCTTTTGACGTCAATGGGCAAACAGGATTCCTCCCCTTCTCCCCTGGAGTGTATGGGTTCATGATGAATCTCCTGTTACAGAGGCTGATTACCAAGTTCTTTATTGCTGATCACCTTGAAGATTAGTTCTTTTTTTAAACCCAAGAGGACTTGAAAACAAACGTTTTGAGTATGAACTTATGCACCGAATGTTTTATGTGCTTAGATACTGCTTGTTGTATTGAACTTCGAGATGTATCAGAGTACTCAAGCAGTCTTCTGTTATCTGCATATGTCATGAACGTTGCTATGCAAATCCATGTTACATACCTACCTATTATGAACGTATTCAAATAGGCCTATGTTACGTTTTTGAAAAACCAACTTTCATGCTTGCTTTGAGTGTTGTAACATTAACATTATTCTTAACATCAAAGTGGCATAACAGTAACCGATGATAATGCAAAACTGGTGCATATCAATACACTTAATTACCTCGATAACCAAGCATAACATGGACATGTTACGAAATGCGTTCGATATCAAACCCTTTTTTTTTCGGAAGCTATCATTCTTGTTTCAGTCCTTCCTTTCTCTTGGTAGTACCAATTTTACCCTCTGGAATTGATTTCTTTCCAAATATGAGCTTTTCTTTCTGGGAAGCTCAATTTTCCTTTTTAATGCCCGTTTTCCCTTTATGGGCGTCCACCGTCCTTTTCAGGTGTCAACTTGTCTTTTTTGATACCTGTATCTTTTCAAAAGGCAAGCTTTCAACATAATTTTTGTTATAATATTTTAAGGAAACGAAATCTTGCTTTTCCAGTGTTAAGGGTAAAATCATCATTTTCTCCAATTTTGTCAAAATTCGAAATTTTCAAAAAGGAAAGCATTCTTTCATCATTTTAAAGCTTTCATAAAATTTTGGTACCAAAACAAACTCGTTTAGTACCTTTTTCCTTCAAAAACCCCAAAATTGCTAAAATGGCCACTTTCCTAAAAAGGTAAGAATTTTAAAAGAAAATTTTGGGTGTCTACACCTACATCGATGTGTTTGCATGGACGTATGAAGACATGCTAGGTATAGACCCAAGAGTCGTAGAGCATTGTCTTCCCCTAGATTCAGATTCGAAACCCATAAAGCAAAAGCTCAGAAAGATTCATCCGAACATGCATGCGCAGGTTAAAGAGGGTTTAGAATATCTGCTAAAAGCTGGTTTTATAAAACCCATTGCGTATTCTGATTGGTTGTCAAATATTATTGTAGTTCGAAAATCCAATGGAAAAATTCGAATATGCATCGATTTTAGAAACCTGAACAAAGCCAGTCCAAAGGATAACTTTCCTTTACCTAACACTGATTTGATAGTCGATAGTATTGCAAATCATGAAATGTTTTCATTCATGGACGGCTATTCAGGGTATAACCAAATCAAATTAGCCCCACGAGATCAGGCCAAAACTGCTTTCACAACACCCTAAGGCACGTACTGCTATACAGTCATGCCCTTTGGTTTGAAAAATGCCGGTGCCACCTACCAAAGAGCCATGACTACGATCTTTCGCGATCAAATTCATGAGCTTGTAGAGGTATATGTGGATGATCTTTTGGCTAAGTCAAAGACTCGATACACCCATATCGAATCTTTATGAAAAATTTTTGAAAGGCTTAGGCTTTACAAAGTAAAGCTAAACCCTGAAAAATGCGTTTTCGGAGTAGAATCCGGTAAGCTCTTGGGTTTTATGGTAAGCCAAAGGGCATTAAAGTTGACCCCTCTAAGTGTAGAGCCATCATCGACATGTCTCCACCCTCCAATCTTACGCAAATTCGTGGCCTCCAAGGTCTCCTCTAATCAATTCGCAGGTTTATTTCAAACCTCGCTACAAGATGCGAACCTTTCAACAAACTTTTGAGAAAAGGGGTGAAATTCGTATGGGACGATGATTGCCAAAAGGCTTTCGAAAGACTAAAAGCGTATTTGATTAATCCTCCTGTTTTAAACCCTCCAAAGCAAGGAAAACCTCTTTTACTTTATATTTCTGTGCATACGAATGCTTTGGGTGCATTACTAGCTCAATATGAGGATGATACCCATAAAGAGTATGCCATCTATTACATTTCGAAAACTCTCTTGGCTTATGAAAGAAACTATCAAGCCATGGAGAAGACTTGCTTGGCCTTGGTGTGGGCCTGCCAGAAATTTCGACACTACTTCCTAGATCATGAGATATGGATAGTGTCTAGGCTTGATCCCATCAAGCATTTGTTTGAAAAACCTATCCTCATGGGTAGGCTGGGTAAATGGTAGCTTTTATGGAGTATGACCTGAAATTCCACCATCAAACATCCATCAAGAGCCAAGCCCTAGCCGACTTCCCTTTGGAAGACTCATACCCCACACTTAACAAAATGCCCGATGAAGGCATATTTCAAAACCAATTTCAAAATCATATTTTATCAAATTGTTTAAATAAAAACCAAGTGTGGAAAATGCACTTCGATGGGACACGAAACCAAAGAGGGGCTAGGGCAGGCATCGTCCTCATATCCCCTGAAAAGGGAGAAATACCCATAGCCATTCGCCTAGATTTCGAATGTTCCAACAACACAGCCGAGTATGAAGCACTCATACAAGGCTTAAAAATTTCAAAAACTCTAGGGGCATCATGCATTGAAGTCTTTGGAGATTCTTTACTTGTCATAAACCAAGTGTTAAAGATTTGGCAAGTTAAAAACGAAAAACTTCTTCCATACCACGAGTTGGCCACCAAGCTAGTCAAGTCGTTCAAATCATGTACATAGGAAGAGAGGATAATGTCGTGGTCGATGCCCTCTCATCCTTGGGCTCAGCACTAAGGGTCGAGCCTAGTCTTGTGCCCTGGAACCAAGGCTATGGCTTTGAAACAAAAAAATCAAATCCTAGGGGCACCACGAGTTGAACCTAGGGACCAAGTCAAAAACTTCAAGGGACCTTGCATGGCTCCCCTTGAAGTAAATTTTTCCCAAAATAGGGAATGGAACCATAAGTTTTCCATAACCCTGCTATGTCCAAAACTCCTCAAGGAACCAAGATTGGCTTTCCTTAAGGGCAAAGTCTCCCAAACCAGGTTTGTATGGAAGCCCAAGTCTTCCATCACCTCGGAATCCAAACTCCCGATATCCAAAAGGGTATATATCCCCAACATGGATGATTCCATGTTAAGATCATGATTTATACCAAAACTTTTCGAAAAGCAAAAAGTCTTGGAACATGATTCTGAATATGGGATATAAACCCTACGCGGGCCTGGGAACCCGAAACCAAGGTAGGCTTGAGCCTGTCCTACCTAAAACCAATAGGGAACGATATGGACTGGGCTACAGCCCACCCATACCACTAGAGCCGCCACCTAAGACCATCTGGGTCAAGGGTGCCTTGTAGAACCTCTAAAACCGAAACCCATGTCTTAGACCTATTTGATTAGAGTCTGATGCATGAATGTTTTCTTTGAAGGTTCAATGGAAGATCCCTACTTTTGAAAAAGACAAAAAAAAAAAAAAAGTTGAAAACTCTCAAAAACTCAAAAACATTTGGAAAAACGAAAATTCCAAAAAGAAATTTTGTTTCAAAAGCCTTTGGCCATATACAAAGCCCATTTTCGAAAAATTGTAAAAATGCTTTCAAAAAAATGTATATACTCCCTAAAACCAAGTATCCAAAAAGCTGATCCTATCCACCCTTTTGCCTAGAGCTTTTTCAAAAATGAAAAGCTCGAGAATCACCAAAGCAAGGAGGAATAAACACCTCCAAGCTTCCTGAACTTCGCAAAATCCTTAACTTATGGAAAATTGGGGATTTTTAGAAATAAGTTAACCCATAGTGTGTGCATAAGCATCATGCATTACACTTTGAAATCATTCATATGCATCGAGTCTAGGCATCATTCTAGAAATCGAATTCAGGGTTTTGCAAAATCAAAGGGGCAATAAGAGTCGACCCCTTAAGTATCGAGCCTTCATAGGCATGTCTCCATACAAATCAAAACCAAACACCTTCGAGGCAAATTTTAAAAGGAAATGAGAATCTTGAAAAAGGGTTACCCATTTCACAAAAACCTTTCATGGCTTTGAAAAGAAAGATTTTCTTCAAACTTCTGGTTTATATGAAAACCTTGGTTGTGTTAGAACATGAATCTCACGATGAAATATGGAGACCATGTCAAAACTAAAACCTGATGGCCATGACGATCACTTAGGGCTGGTTATGTTTCCCATCCTTGAGCAAAAAGTATCATGATCATGTTAGAAAAACCATGGAAGTGCATGGATATGAACATACCATTGTCCATCCAAAATCCCTTTGAAAAGCCATGGCCCTTCACCATATGGCCATGCGAAATTCCCATCAAGCTAGGGGCATTTTTAAACACAGCCCCTAGACACTTTCCATGGATAAGCGAATGCATCTCCTTCATGATTTGTGAGATACATTTCATGTGTTCATCGTTGCATAAAAACATGTATTTCCATTTTAAATCACATGGAGTGCATAGCATGCATCATATCACCCCGAAGAAAGCCCAAAAAGGGTGGCAAACTCGAGTAGAAATATCCCCATGTCTTCAAAAGGGCAACAAAAATTAGAAATTTGTTGATATTGTGGGTAGAAATTAGCAAAACCCCGAAAATGCCCGAATATTCAAAAGGGTTTATGCTGAATTCTTTTTCAAAAAGATTTTGAAAAATCGAACTCCTTTGAAACTTCTTGAAAGAAGGATCGAAGTAGATTGTATAACCCCGAATGGAGGAATCTATACTTTTCGAAAAGTAGAGTCTTCCAAAAATGAATTGGCTATATTTCAAAGAACCCTGGCTTACAAGATTAAGCCTTGTTCAAAATATCAAAATATTTTCGAATAGCAGATGCTATTAAGAAATAGGACGATCTCGTTTGAATCGAGTAACCAAAGGGATAAGCCCTCCCCCATCCTACTTTCTCTCTGAAAAGGAAAATTGGCTATTTTCAAAAGAAAGAAAAAAAAAAATCGAGAATACAAAAACTCCTCCGAAAGTGGTCTTCCCTTTATAAACAGGGAATACAAAAACTCCTCTGAAAGAGGTCTTCTCGTTCAAAAGAAAAAGGAGATATAAAAACACTCCTCCCAAAGAGGTCTTCCCTTCATAAACAGGGAATACAAAAACTCCTCCAAAGAGCTGCTCTCCTTTAAAGAAAAGAGGGATTAATGAAAAAATACTCCCAAAGGGAGACCCTCTATGAAAAAGAAACAAAAAGCCAAAGCTCCAAAGAGCGATTTTCCGATTCTTTGCCTAAAACCACGGGACGCTTCAGAAGGGACCGTGGTATCTCTTTCCCATATCCCTACGGCTTATCCCCGAGAAAAAAGATTCAAATTTGCGAAAATCCTAAAGTACGAATAAAATCGGCTTATTTGGATTTCATTTTGTTTGAGAACTCGACTCTGTTTTGTAGGAAATGGAACTTTGAAATGTTTTCCAAGTTTTCCTACCCAAAAACCTCTACTGAGTAGCAGGTATTGAAACCCGAATGAAGGGAAGTATGAAAAATGGAAGTCCTTTTCGATACAAGTTAAAAGGAGTTCCTTTTCAAAAAGAAATTTTCGAAAAACCCATGAATGTCAAAAAGACATGGGTAAAAACCTGCTCGGAGCAACCAGTCTCAAAAGGCTCTCTTCGGGCTCAAAAACAAAAAAAAATAAAATTTTTCTCATGCATGCATTCAAAGAGTCATTCGTGCATGATCATACATATAGGGAAATAGCTAGGAAAAGCCCCCTTTTGCTGAAAATCCCCACTTTTGGAAAAAGAAAACAGTGTTTTTGCGAAATAAATGGTGTATTCTCGAGAAAATTTGAGAGAACGGGGTGTTTCTTCTTTGCCATTATCCAAATACATTTGGATAATGCCAAAGAGGGGCATCTGTAAACACCCCAAATCTTCTATTTTTCAAAAACTCTCAAAACACCAAAAAGCTCGTTTGAGCCAAAACGACGACCTGTTTTGAAATGTGAAAACAGGTACAGATGGCAAAAGAAGACCCTAGGCCCGAAGAGGATTCAAGCCTAGAGCTTCAGAAGCCACTCCCTGATAAAAAAACAAAAGAAAGCAGAGCCCATTTGATGAAAAGCTCAACGGAGTCCAGAACGGCGAAACGGAGTCTGAACGACAAAGTTGGGGAAAAACCCAGCACCAGACGGAGCGCTGATGAAGCCAGTGCCCGCACAGATCGTTCGCCTCAAGAAGCCAAGAAGGACTGTCCGAAGAAATTTTGATTTGGATCTGGACCATATATATCCAGATCCAAATCCATGTAATGAATAGTGTTTGGATTTGGGCCAATCCAAATAGTGTTTGGGTCAATCCAAATAGTGTTTGGATTTGGATTGGATCCAAATAGTGTTTGGATTGGATCGGATCTGGATCAAAATATCCAGATCCGTATCCATAAAAATATTGGGTTTGGATCGGATACAGATCTCAAAATATCCGAGATCCAATATCCAGATCCAAATAGTGTTTGGATTTGGGTATGGATCCAAACCCCAAACCCAAACCCAAATCCAAGACCCACCTCAAATCTCTATAAATAGAGGTGAGGGGGTCCATGTAAAGGGTTCATGCAAATATTTGGGAGGAGAGAGAGAGGAGTGATAGACCTAGCCATGTGGGCTCATTGGGTGAGGTGGGTTCAAGCCATGTGGGCTAAGTGGGTCTAGACCAAGGGGCTGCAACAAAGGTGGGCTGGACCAAGAGGCTGCAACCATGGAGACGTGGGCTCAAGCCATGAAGGACCAGCTCCAAGAGGTAAACCTAACCCCCGACCTAGCCTAGGTTTGAACCTACCTAACCCTAACTGAACCAACCTAACCCTAACTGAACCCTAACTAGACCTAACCTAACCCCAACCGCCTCAAACCATCCCTAACAAACTCCAACAACTTCACCCCGGCCGGCCGTGAGCAAACAGCGCCTACCGCGCACCCCTTCTGCTGCCGCGTGCCCCCTCGCCTGCCTGCACGCCCCGCGCCGCAGCGCGTCCTTCGCCACAGCGCGCCCCGCGGCACTGCAGCCGCGTCAGGCGCCCGTCTGCTGCGCCAGGCGCCCAACAGTCGCGCCAGCCACCCGACCACCTCCCTACTGATTTGATCACCCCCCTGCTGACCTAACCTGCACCCTGGCTGTGACCTGCACCCTAGGACAGACCCTACACAGCCCCCGTCTTGGCCGAACCTTAGTTCCCCCTAAGACCCTAACCGTGCCCCATAGAACTTCCCTCAAAGCCACCTAGGATAACCCCCTCTTGGCTGCCCAAGGTGAACCGTGAGCCCACGTGCAAGCAAGTTGAACATGGACCAGCTATTTGTAAGTGTCTAAACTTGGTCTATTACATTAACTTGCTTTATATTCAATTAAATTTTGATACGGGGTTGTAGTAAAGGAGCTTCGTCTCCCCCCGATTGTAATAACGTGGTTTGACACACCCACACACACACGCACTTGAGCCTTTCCGCTCTTAGTCGTACACTTCTTGCACACACACGGGCCTAACAAGCCCTTAATATATAGTTATATTTATATATTTTAAGTCAAGGGGGTTTTTAATTAAGTCGTGTGTGTTGTCTTTCCATTTTCCATACGCACACACATTGAGCCTTCGCTCTTACTCCCAAGACCTTAGTAAAGGCCTTATTGCAGTTATATTTGGGTTTCATTTATGTCGTGTGCGTAGTACTTCAATTCTACACTCACACACATTGAGCTTTCGCTCTTAATCCCAAGACCTTAGTCAAGGCATACTGCAATTTATATTTGGGTTTCATTTCATGTCGTGTGTGTAAGTCTTTCAATTCAAGCACGCACACACATTGAGCCTTCGCTCTTATTTACAAGACCCAAGTAAGGGCCCCTACATATACTCTATATAAAGTATTTCTTTCGGCTACGTCTTTAAGATTCGGGTTTTAAGGTTCAAGTCGTGTGCGTTGTCTTTCAATATATACACGACACACACTTACACAATTGAGCCTTTCCGCTCTTAAGATATAGCCATATTTCCCCTTCCGCTATTTACTTTACAAGTCATTTCCCTTCGGCTATTTACTTTACAAGTCATTTCCCTTCGGTTATTTCCCTTCGGCAATTTCCCTTCGGCATTGTCTTTTAATTTCGGGTTTTCCCTTTGGAGTAGCGTGAGTTTGCATTGCATCTACGCCATACCACGAGGTAGGACGCATATTGCATCGAAGCAAGCCCCGTACTCCTGCTCAAATTCGCCCCATGTAGTGGAGTGTTCATAACACACACCTAGGTGGCCCATAAAGGGATAAAAAGAAAGACTTAGGCACGTGCAAATCCACGTGATCTAAAATCTGAAAATCGTACAAACCCGAATCAAATCGTGCAAGACTTAGGCTATTTTGATGCATGCCCATCGGGCCTAAGTAGATTAAAATTTGAAAGACTTAGGGTCGTCCAACCCTTACAAAGTCAAAATCGCCCAAATGCATGGTTTTCAAAAGGTTTTAAAACACTTCTTCATTCAAAATATATTTTGAGTTAAACTTGTTTCAAAACGAAGTCTCTAAGCGTACAGACTGACCCTTGCGCATCGGTGCAAGAAGGTCTGCGACGTAAAAATCTCGCTTGCCTACAATCGCCTTTCAAAAGTCAGATTGTTTTCAAAACATACTTTGCTAGTTAAAGTAAACTAGCTGGCACGCCCATAAAGCGAAGTAGATTGCGAAAAGGTTCACTTCAGGCCTAAGAACCCGTAAGTGAAAATTTTCGGTGTCTACACATACGAAGTGTTTGATTTGGGATTTGTTTGTATTGTTGCAGATTTTATTTCACGTGGGATTTGCACGTGCCTATGTCTTTCAATTTTACGCTATTTAAGCCAGCTAGGTGTGTGCGCAAGTGACCTAAGTTGGGCGATTTTTGCACGGGTGTATGGGGTTTGCTTTGATGCAATATGCGTCCTAACTCGTGGTATTGCGAATATGTAATGCAAACTCACACAACAGAACGGGAAAACCCGGAATTGAAAGACATAGCCGAAGGGAAATTGCGTAAGGGAAATTGCAAAAGGGAAATATGGCTATATCTTAAGAGCGGAAAGGCTCAATTGTGTAAGTGTGTGTCGTGTATATATTGAAAGACTACTCACACAGGTGAACCTTAAAACCCAAATCTTAAAGACATAGCGGAAGGAAAAGACAACTATATATATATGGACCCGAAGGTCGCCAACGTGTGCGTGGGTGTTGTGTTTTTATGTAAAGACAACTCACACGACTTGGAATGTAAAACCCAAATTGAATTGCAATATGGCTCTTATTAGAGTCTCGGAAGTAAGAGCGAAAGCTCAATGTGTGTGAGTGTGAAATTGAAAGACCACACACACAACTTGAATGAAAACCCCGAATTGAATTGCAATACGGCTCTTATTAGAGTCTTGGGAATAAGAGCGAAAGCTCAATGTGGGTGAGTGTGGAATTGAAAGACCACGCACATGACTTGAATGTAAACACACGCAGTTGAACTTATATATAAATAAAATTATATCTTAGGGGGTGTCAAGGCCCGTGTGTGTGCAAAAGTGTGCAACTAAGAGCGGAAAATCTCAAGTGCACGTGGGTGCTTGTGTGTCAAACCAAGTTATTACAATCGGGGGGAGACAAAGCTCTATTAATACAACCCCGTGTCCAAATTGAATTAAAGCATAGAAAGGAGATATGAAATACCGAATGAAAAGCACTTACGTGATTCGGTCGTTTGTCCACTCCAATTCACGAGCTTGCTTGGCTTCACACCCACAGATGAGTCTTCCTTGAAGCTTGAAGCGAAAGGTGGTTGAACGTGGCCTTGAAGCTTGGTGTTTTGAGGTTCACAGCCTTAGGGTGTTCGGGTTGTGAGCTTGTGGGGAAGGGATAAGGTGGCTGCAGGTGTTGGGGATTGAATGGGTGTGGTGTAAGGTGTAGGGGATGGGAGGTGGTGTGGGTCACGGATGGCAGCTAAGGTGGCGGTGTGGTGAGGTAGGATATCGGATGGAGATGGGATATGGAAAGGGATTCTAAGGACAATAGTCACGGATGGGAGTGGGGTTCTAAGGGAAATGGTCCCGGATGGGAGTGGGGTTTGTATGGGTTCTAAGGGATACGGGATGATATGGGATAGGAAGGTAGGTTGCTACGGGTGTTAGTCTTAGGTGGAACGGGAAATGGTGTAGGATAGGAACTAAGGCTTACGATACGATCTTTTCTCTTTTCCTTGGCCTCTCAACAATTGTTGGAGGGCTTTTCGATCCTTGAATGTGAAGGATTCGTATTCTTTGTCCCCCTCTACGACGAAGGTTTCTTTGGGCTTTCTCGACTTGCTTGGCTTTTTTTTAGCCTTGGCTTTTGGCGATTGTAGACAAGCGGACTCTTTTCGCTTAAACTTTCTTGAATCGATGCTCAAGGGTCGGCTTAAGTGCTTAGAAAACTTCAATTTCAAATAGGTTTTACTTCAAATCACTTGAACAAAATAGTGCTTTTAAAGAATTTGATTTTGTGCACTTTTGATTCAATGTTTGAAATGAACAAGTCTTGAAAAATAGAGTTTTCTGTTTTCAAGGCTTATTTCTAAAGTCGATCTGAATGTACTACAAGTCTCCAAAAATTCTCAAAATTTTATCAGACGAAGTGGCAGTATAGAGAACCCTGTGCCTTTTGCAGATCTGAATTTGAAGATATATTGAATCAAAATTAAATGTTTGAGTATACCTGACTCACTAAACCGAAATTACTCTGTCTCAGAAATATAGAGGCTCAAAGATGAGCATGTATCTCTGTGATCCGAATTCAAAATTTAATGATTTTGGTGTTTTTGTAAACCTATGGATGTCAGCTTTCCAATGCATCAAAAATCATGTGAATTGGATTCTATGAACAGAGATATGGGACTTTTACCCAACATCTATTTCAGGAAATCCGACTATGCAACAAGTGTTCAGAATGTGCTTTGGTCTTTTCCCAATTTTATCATGGAGTTGGACGGACCTAAAATTCTTGCAAATTTTATTTTATGTGGCCTAATGGTGTGGAATATGTGTGCCAAGTTTCAGTTCAAAAGGAGCAAGCATCAGGAAATTAAAATTACAGAAATAAGCAGATGCAGAGATGTTGGAAATCCTATTTTCGGTTTTTAGGAATATAATTATGCAAACTCACCCAAATTGAAGTTGCAGCCACTCTACATCCCTAATTAAACTCACACGAAATGAAGTTGCAGCCACTCTACATCCCGACTTAAACTCATACGAAATGAAGTTGCAGTCACTCTACATCCCGAATTAAACTCACACGAAATGAAGTTACAGCCACTCTACATCCGAATTAAACTCACACGAAATGAAGTTACAGCTACTCTACATCCTGAATTAAACTCACATAAAATGAAGTTGCAGCCACTCTATATCCCGAATTAAACTCACACGAAATGAAGTTGCAGTCAATCTAATCACTATCCCAACTTGGGGGGAGGTTGTGCTCCACTAATACAACCCCTTTTTAATTTAATTAAAGGAGAAAAAGGGTTTAGAATCAAAGTTTAGATATGCTTACAGATTTTCTCTCCAAGATACCGAAAATTCCAAGTATGGAATTCGACTTCCTTCTTCCTTGAATGCCTCACTAGCCCAATGTGCAGCCCTTACCTAGAACTACCCCACTCTCTCTCTTACTTCACTCCATAGCTTTTCGGAAAGATGAAATTCATTAAATTTGGAACTCTGAGCACCGAGATACAGGATCATCTTTGAGTCTCTATATTTCTGTGACACAACAGTTCCGGGTGCCTAAGTAGAGGCACTTCCTGGATTTAATTCTTCAACACCGAATCAAAATCTGAAAGATGTTTCAGACTCTCCATATCTCATGCTTAGTCCTCTAAAATTTTGATGATTTTAGGAGGTCTGAAAGGCATTCAAAAGGATTCAGGAAATAAGTCCTAAAAACAGAATTTTCTGTTTTTCAGAACTTGTTCATTTTGAAACTTTAATCAAGTGCACATGTTTCCATTCTCAAACACCTTTTCTTTCACATGAATTTGGAAACCTCACCTATCTAGTTGGAATCCCTAGGTGCTTAGACTGACCCTTGAGCATCAGTTCAAGAAAATCTAAAGCGAAAAGAGCCCGCTTAGCCACAATCGCCTGTCACATTTAACTTTTGCTAGTTTTTAGAAAACTAGCTAGCACGCTTTTGCATCAAGTAGACTTGAGAGTTTTATTCCAAGTCTCCACATAGGCTTGGAGTGAAAATTTCAAACAAAGACAGAATATATGGAATGTAAGTTTGATCATTTGGTTACCTCAAAGGACATAGAAATTAAAATTGGCACACATTGCATCCCCCAAAAGGAAAGTTTTAAATACCTAGGGTCAATTTTTCAGAGTGATGGAAGAATTGATAGAGATGTTATACATAAAATTAATGCTGGTTGGTTAAAATGGAGAGGAGCATCAGGTATTCTTTGTGATAAGAAGATATCATTAAAGTTAAAAGGTAAATATTATAGAGCAGCAATTAGGCCTATCATGTTTTATGGTTCTGAGTGTTGGGCAGTTAATCATCAACATGTACAAAAGATGTCTATGACAGAAATGAAGATGTTGAGATAGATGAGTGGTCATACAAGAAAAGACCGTATACATAATGAGATTATTAGAAACAAATTAGGAGTGGCACCAATAGAGGATAAAATGAGAGAATATCGTTTAAGATGGTTTGGACATATAGAAAGAAGATCAAAAGGAGAACCTATAAGAAGGTATGAAAAACTAAATTTGGAAAGTATTAAAAGAGCTAGAGGACGACCACAAAAATGTTGGAAAGAAACAATAAAGAATGATCTATGGAAACAAAGAATCCATGTAGCCAACCCCGTCTAGTATGGGAAAAGGCTTAGTTGTTGTTGTTGTTGTTGTTGTATTGATCCTTGTACTAGATATTAGCTTTTCTACTTGATGCCTTCTAAAGTTGAAACTTTAAAAACATTGAAGGTTTTCATACTCAAAGTTGAACATTCATATAAGACTTTTATCAAATACTTACGATCATATAGGAGAAGAGAATATTTTAATTAAAAGTTTTTTGAGTCCACTAGATACCTATTCATTACAACAAAATGACATCGATGAAAGGGAAAAGAGTATTAGTAGAAACAACAAATGCAATGTTATCTTATTCACAACAACAATACTATTAGGATAAAACCATTTTAATGGCTTGTTATATTTTACGTAAGTTTTCTAATAAAGATAACAAGGTAATCCCATATGAAATTTGTATGAAAAAAAAGCCTAACTTAAATTATTCAAAAGTTTAGGATTATAAGGCTAGTGTAAAAGTTTCTAAACAAAACTAGGTGAAAGAGAAATTGAATGTATCCTTTTGGCATATGTCGAGAAAATAGAAAAGCATATAGATTGGTAATCAATTGAATCGGTGATTGCGTATCGAATGAATATAGTAATTGAGTCTACAGGGATGCACCGATTTTTAAAAAAAAGATAGATTTAACTTCCCGATTCTAAGACCATAGCTTGATATTTACATTTTAATGGAAATGAAAATGACCCAGAGAATAATGTGTCGAATAAAAATACATTAGAAAGCCCTACGAACCTAGAAGTAAAAAAAAAGAATTAGGAAGATAAAATATATAGACCATATTTCTTCCGCATTCAAAATTGAAGGAGACAAAGAGACTTCATAGAGAGTCACGCACCAACATGCTATCTATCTGATCTGAGTGATCTATAAACATATAGAGACAGACGAAGTTTGAATATGCAAGCTTCCTAGAAATAAGCTTCTCTACAAGATGAAATAGATTTCGATAATGGTGAATAAAACTTGGAAATTAGTAAACATCTCACCAAGTTCCAAGCCCAAATGGTACGTAAATAGATTTTCAAAAGAAAATGAAGGTAGATAGAATCGTTGATAAATTCAAGGCGAAGACTAGTTGCTTCAAGGAGATTTAAATAAAAGGAAGGAGTTGGTTATTTTTGATACACGTATGCACTTAGCTTTTTGTTATAAATTTGTTATTTATTAAATAGATGTTAAAATAGACATTCCTTAAATGGTGAGTTGGATGAAGAGGTGTATATCGAAAACTTGGGTTTGTAGTTCCCCAGTTAAGAAAACAAAGTTTGTAAATTAATTCAAATCGTTGTATGGAGGTAAAGCAAGCCTGACAAGCAATGGCATTAAGAATTTTGATCAAGGTTGTTCTTGCTAATGGATATAAAATAAATGAATCTGACAAGTATATGTATAGTAAAATTTCATAATGGTAAAGGGAGTTATGATTTGTTTTGTATGTGGATGATATGCTAAGTTTTGGCAATGATTGGGATGGGGTAAGAAACCTTTAAGAGATTCATGTCTAGTAATTTTGACATGAAAGATATGGAGGAAGCTTAACGGTGATCCTAAGGATCAAGATATGACATAGATATGGCGATGAGCTAGGAATTATCTCCAATCTCATTATATAGAGAAAGTATTAAAGAAACTTAAGTCGTACATAAACAATCCAAGTAAAAACCACTGACAAACTATTCAATAAATTATAGCTTAGTCTATATTGAAAGTATTTTGTTTGAGAAAGACATTCAAATGTCACTAGGATAACCTATATAGAAGCCCATGTTTCTACAAGCAGATGAACTTTCATGATTGTTAGGAGTATGATTCTTTGGGCTTCAAAGAATCAAACATGTATGACCAACTATGTCATGGTTGCTGAATTTATTGTTTTAGTAGCAGTAAGAAAGGAAACAAAGTGGCTTTGATGCTTCATATGATTTCGATACGGTGAAAGTTGATGACACCAATACTAATGACCTACGATAGCTAGAGTACTCTATTAAGGCATATTGCTAGGTATGTAATGGGAATTTCTGAGACACAATCTAATCCAAAATAAAGTCATTTCCGTTATTTATATTAGAACAAAGTTGAATCTCTAACAAGGGATTAGGTGAGTAAAGCATGAATGCCAACTAATGAAACCACTAATGATGAAAATTTAACTCACACTTCAATAATATCAAGTCTTGAATTTATGGGGCAAATGTGCATTATTAGTGTGGTTGCAAATATTTGTTGATTAATCATTTCAAGACAAAGATACTTAGCCCCATAAAGACTGATGAGAATAAGTTGAGTTATACTCTTCATAGACCTATAGTAGATTTCTATTGGAGTGCTCATATGGGACATTTTTGATAGATTCTATCTATGTGAGTATAAAGTAGGCCTACTTCATGGAGTCCCAAACTTAGACTCTTAAAGCACTTATGAGAAAGGATATTAGATACAAGACTAATATAAAATATGTTGGCCACTTAAATCCAATATGTTGGTTGCACTCTTCTTCAAATGGGTTGGATGATTCAATGCTTGTTGGTATTCCAACTTGGATGAGTATAAATAAACCTCTTACTAGATGTAAACATTTGAAATTTCACTATAGTGATCGGTAAAATAAAACATTGTTTATCGATTAATAGTGTGGCAAATGCAGTTTGTCGATTGATACTGAAGTGGATCAGCGTATGACCAAGGCATGATTAGTATGCATCAGCAAGTTAGAAACACTTTAAAAAAGCTTATTCGGATAGTGATAGAACAACCATTGATAGGTATTGTAACTAAATGAAATCATGGGAGAAATGCATCTAACCATATTTTCTTTTTTTTTTCTCCTGCAATTTGTATCTTTTTCCTTTTAGTCATAGATATAGAACACAGGTTCTCTCACTTCGTATTCATATTGTTTTCTCATCACATATAGCTTCCGAAATCAGTTTTCACACTGTTTTTCATGAATAAACAACTTTTTGGAACCACATCCAATCCTTTTACTTCAAATTTGTATATGCACTATTTGTTTGTTGCAATCAACTTTCTGATATTGTATATAACTTTCCACTTTTACTCAAGTTACTGCTAAGGAGGCTTGGAGAATCTTGGGTCACCTGACTTACAAGATCTTCCTATTTTAACGTTACAAGATCAGTGAATATGCTTCTATTGCTGATTTTCGATCTAGCAAAAGGTTGTTGAACGCCACAATCCAAATGTGTTTTCTTGGCATGTCCGCATCCACCTTCAATTTCCAAGGCATTCCTCATTAAGAGTTTTCCTTGTGACAATATTTTGACGTGCCTAGTAGGAACATATAGAAAAACAAAGAATAAATCTTTTTATTTTTGTTCATTTGATTTTCAAGTCTTGTCTTGATAGAAAAATTTAGTGAATTTAGTCACTTCTCAATCCGTTTACATCATCCAAGTATGGTACTTTCTTCAAAAGGGTTGTAGCTATTCATTCATCTCCATAACTTGGCTCCCACTGCATTTCTAAGAAATATAATTAGATATGGGGTCTATGTGAATGAGAGAAATTTGTTTTGTATCTTGACCACATTGAATCATTCAAATAGACCAAATCGGTAAGCTTTGCCTTTTTTCAGTCTTTCCAAACGGACCACAACTTCATTTGTTTCAAGAGTCGGTCCAAAACCGATCCATACAACCTCTTAAATGCAATTTAGAGTCCAAAGCAGACTACATGAGACCTTCGATCTGAGTGTGATGTTGTATTTTCAGATGTTCATGAAGAAAACAATTCAATTTTATTTTCATATAGTATTATGAAAGTAGTCATATTATCTCCATTCAAACCATTTTTTGTTAGACATTTGGATCCAAAATCACTTCATTGCCAATCCCGAATGAGGAAGCACGGTTTTTGCTACATAGCAGACATTCAGCTTAAAGTTTTGCTTGATTTTATCATGAAATTATAAGGTTTTATGAGAATTTCATTCAGAAATTCACTTTGAGCAGAGCACTCACAACATTAAAAGCAAAAGTTTTTACATCCAGGTATACTGGACCAAAAGAAATTGTCCGTGATAAAGTTGAGGATATTGCGGTTGTGTTGACACCAAAAAATGTATGAGGATACTTGACTGGAGGTAGAAAGTTTCAAAAAGAAAGAGACATGACTCATAAAGGTTCATGAAGGATTATGACAACGAACATACAATAATAGATTTATGTACCTGAGTTGATCTTATGGGTTATGGGATCAATTGAATCGACGTGACAACGAAAAGAGTGGCATGAAGAAAGAAGTAGAAAGTTATCAGAAATCATGTCCAAAAAGATCAGCATGTTATTTAACATTTCTATGAAAGCATATAATTAGTCATGTGTAATAAAAAATGGCATCGAGAAATTCAATTAAATCACACTCTCTTTCTTCTTTTACTTTTTCGTAGGAGTAGAAGTATCATACTACTTTTCATATTCTTGGACATGTCGGGTGCCTATACAACCTCCATTGACAACCGAGATACACATAATCGGATTCTCGAAAACTTATTCCATCACCTCATACCTTATCGATTCATATTAATAATGAGGGCTAGAGTTCTGAAACATGTCCTTCACCTTCTAGTATTCTTCTAAAAGCTTACCATGCTCGACCATTCAGGTTAGGTTGTCACTTCAAATGGGAACAAGTTGATTGTCATCACATGAAAAAAGATGTCATAATCAAGTTATTCGAAAACATAAGATAATAAAAAATAAATATATAAGAGGTAAAAGAGAAAAATTGAGACATGCTGAAATGATTTAGATATGTAAAAAGACGACCAAATGAAGTTTAAACAAGATAATGTGCAAAATTAGATTGATAACCCTTTAAAATAGAGAGTTAAATGCTAATATAAACACAAGATCATGCTTTAACATGTCAAGGAATCTATGTAGCCGACCCAAGTGCAATAAGGCTTGATTGTTATGTTCGGATCCAAATCAAATCCAAAGTTGCTTCACCTTTTACATTTTAATTGCATTTTCAGCCCAATTTTAACAAACCAAAAGTGCCATAAGTTTCAATGTTGACTTTGAACTACATACTTGGGATTAGTAGATCTTACAAGGCGCATATTAGAAGCATCTACACGACTTCTATGCAATACGTGTTGAACAGGACAACTGAACAAGTTATGTTATCTCGACAAGGGTTTAATATTTAGGCTGGAAGTCGCCGAGTCATACACCTTGACCAGGTCAGTTGGGAAGGATCCAAGGTCCCCCCGTACCTACCACATTCAGATATGGATCTTCAACCGCCTCCCTGCAACCAGATGCTCGCCGAAGCATGGGGACCTTTGATAATAGTTTGGAGCGGACCCCGAAATTTGGTGCTTGACATGGACCAGGTCAGGGGACTAGCATCTAATTAAGGATTAGATCTTGGCTAAAAAAACTGCAGGCTTTTCATCCAACTCGTCCGTACATATCCATGTCGATTTGGGTCATGAAATCGGAAGATTGTCATTTTTTAACATAAAATACATATCCAAATACAGAAAGGTCCGGATCGCTTAGATATCCATGAATAAAAGCTTCCCAACCTGTTCAGGCTTACGTTCAATCTGGATCTTGTTGATCATTTTTTAAGAAATATCACTACAAAATCACAAAATTCTGAGACTTGGTGATGTTTCTTGACAATGGTTTCAGCCGCAAAACATAGTAGCACTAATAGTATTTTCATATTTTGCGTGTCAATACAACAAGAATATACTGATATAATTAAATACAGGAAATCTACGTCCATGTCATAGTTCTCGAACAAATGGGAGTAAGGACATTCTTAAAGTTCCCAAAAACAAGCATGCAAGAAGAGCCCTGAACCGATATGATAGCCAGTTTAAACAAGCAAATGCGCAGGTAGATGAATTTTCATATTGCCCAACAAACAGATACCTTGAAAGGAAACAGGTCATTTCTTTCTGAATTTTCACGGAACACATTACATTTAGACATCATTGCGCAGGTAGATGAATTATGTGTTAAAAAATTAGTGATCTTCAATCTTCTTCAGCCCTTTCATATCAGTTGTTTCCACCCTGAAAAAAGAGGTCAGAAAGTTGCATGGTAATAACAAGATGAGTACAATCTGATGCGTTAACGAAAAGATTGATCTTGGTTTTGAGCTATTGTGGACTTGATAACCCCAGTCAGTGTCCACTTTGCCCCATCTCCAACAGCGATATTGAAACGTGGATACAGGTACTACCTAGTAGCCCCAGTTTTTCAGGAAACGTGAATACAGCTGCTTTCCTGCCTTTGTGTGCGTGCGTAAATCTGTATGTATGTGCTTTTGTGTGTGTGTGTGTGAGAGAGAGAGAGAGAGAGTTGACTATGGAGCTGGCTCGTAACTCGGGGATCATGAGTTCAATATCCAAGGTAGCCTCCATTCTCATAAGACCGAGCCAGCAGGTTTTGTTGGCAGAGACATGGGGTTTGAAACTGCCAGACGAGGCAAGGTGTCCTTACCAAGTAAGGACACGTGACACACACAGGAAGGACTTGACCTGTTAAATAAGGAAAATGGTTGTAGATTGACTGACAGGAAAATGGACCAGACATGATAACGCTGTGCTAATTGCTGAGTGGATGTTCATTAACTATTTTAAGCATGTTATCCAGACGGAGGTATACGAAGACTAAACCCACTAGACCAGGATCTGTATCGGTATCCATATTGCAGTTCGAATTATGTAATGCATTTAGACCATATCAGGTCGGAACCATTATAAAAGGAATTCATGCTACTGGCAGAACCACTGGAGAAATGAGGATAGGCCCTTTTATGGGGAAAATCTGACTGGATTTCAGAACGATCCAGTTCAAATTATGGCACTGATGAAGATTAATGGGGTTATATAGTGTCAATAGCATAAAATGTTATGGATCCCAAGAGGAAACCAACAACCAAAAATACTAATAGGAGGTACAACTGTATAATGTCCTCATTGTGACCAACAATCCGAAAGAGAGATGAAAAGCTGCTCGAATGCTTCAGCACTTTCTTACTCTCTTATTTCCCCCTAAACAATCTACCAACTAGAATACAACTCAAACACAAATTCTGTGGCACAAAAATGGGAAATCAAGAGCATGGACCAGTGAAACAGTGAAGCATGAATTACTTACGTTGTACCAAGCAGCACTATCTTTTGAATTTTGGTGATTTCCTCATCAGATTGATTATTCTCGACAAAGATAGTTAAACTGTTAATGGTTAAATGAAGTTAGAGCAGTATATTTCATTCATTTGAAGCCACCAAAAGAAACAAATAGACGATAATAGCACCAGAGCAATCCACACCTTCGCACATTCTGAAATTTGACATATTTTAGGATGACCGGCTTTCCCTGTAAACAAGAGAACCAAGTATACAAGATGGATGACTTCAGGTAGGTGTATAAGCAACATTTTCCTACGAAACTTAAGCACCACTTTTGCAACCAATAAATGGCTATTTTTTAAGGTCAGTTAACTGATTATACCTTAAGATGGTCAGGGGTCAGGACAGCTGAGTCACTGGCAGGGAAGTCATTGACATTGCTGAAAATAAATCATGGAACGGTACAATGTGACGTTTATGATTGAAAATATCAAGTTGTTCGGTTTACATATTAAACCTGAATTCTCATATCGAAAACACAGGTACCTGAAACCCATATGCTCCTTGTTTGCTAAAAGCTTCACCTGTCTGGGACCTGCACATATAAACCACGCATTGTCAACTATGATAAAAATGTTTAAACATGTCAAAGTACTAGTCGACCAGCAAACAGTGACATATTATAATTGATTTTCAAGTATTCGCTATATGACACGAAGGTTGGTAGTGGTTGGATGTCAGTGGGACAACAAATGTTATACAGCTGTCAGGAATAGGGGTTGGCTATCGATTGTAGTCATTCACCTGCCTTGCTAATTTTATCTACCTTAATTGTCATGAATCATGATCATGTTCAATTCTCTCCCACGTCTATTCCTGCAGACATCTTTGCAAAGAGAGGAAAGAAGCAGTATGAGCAAACTTTTCAAGGAGTGCTTGAGATCTTTGGATATGATATGAGGTAGCATGGAGCATGCTGAGAGGCACAGCAGCAGGATGGATCCAAGACAACTGATCTGAAATCATGAGAGACATCCACGCAACTTGTAACACAATCTGACAATTATGAATCAAGTGACCAAAATGCCATTGTAGAGTCCTCAACCAGTCTAATTTGATTTGTGCTTCATTAGATGATCAAGGATCAAAACAAGACATTTGATAAATCATCAGCGATAGATGAGAAGGCCATCATAGTAGATGATATATTGGAGTATGATCTTGAACTTCATGCCAAAGAGAATTTTCGCAATCAGACCCCTAATCCATATGCACCAGGATTTACTATGAAAAAGAATAACCCTTGATGATGTTCACTAGAATACTGGAACTGATTTTTATAAGCAGTTCGCTTCCATCATACAAAAATAAATTGGTATACCCACTCTTGTAGCCAAAAAAAGTCTCATCAACTTAGAAGTTTACTCAGGACCACATCGGTTACCAGGCTCTCTAGTGAATGATCTTTTACACCTAACCATAATGATATTCCAAAAGACGAACTCCTCCTTTTCTACTTTTTAGTATTCCTGAAGTTATCTAGATAAGTTTCCCTTTTTTATGAAAAATAAAGAACAAATTAGCGCTACAAAAGCTTAGCAATTGGAGGCTTAATTTGAAACTAAGAGCATCAACACAAGCACTTGGAAATACATGTATGCATAGAAAAGCAACTACAACCCATATTTGAAGATCCAGATACTCAAATCCACTCTAGGATCATAATGGATATAATTACATATCCAGAACTTGAAGTAACCCATCCCACACATTCCATATTTGGGAAAATAGTAGGCATTTGCTTTATTGTTATTTTAAATATTAGAAGATTGTGACTTTACCTAGGGTGTCTACTTGATAGATATTATGCAGCCAGGGAATAGGATCCCATTGCCATTTCGATTTCGATAGACTTTCACATAAGGGGGACTACAACAGCAACAACAACTAAGCCTTTTCACATACTAGATGGAGTTGGCTACATGGATTCTTTGTTTCCATAGAGTTTGGTCCAGTCATTTACTAACAGTTAACTCAAGAAAAGCTAAATCATTCTTTATTGTTTCCTTCCAGCATTTTTGTGGTTTTCCTCTTCCACATTTTCACCATCTAATTCTCACATAAAGAGGACTCCTCCCTTATAAATAGTGGTTCTCCCCCACACAAGATTACAGTTTAGTTTTACAATTATTTCTCTCTCTAAGTTCTGATTCCCCATCCCTTTCTATTTGTACTCTGTTTTTTATCTCACATTCATCTATTGTCTCATCTGATTCTTCTTAACATCATTTACCATTCCCTTGATTGCACCCAAGCTGTTGCTAGTCTCAGTTGTTTGCATTTTGCTTGCCCCGATGCTATAAATATCGCGCTGTATTGTAATATATATTGTTATCAGTTGGGCCTCTTTATCAAGCCATATCAATATGAATCATATGATACAATGCTGCATCACACTGTATATTACTATAAATGTTAGTATCATACAAGTTTACTGCTTTTTATTAGTTGTCATCGCACTGTATTGTAATATTGTAGTATATTGTTATCAGTTGGGCCTCTTTATCAGGCCATATCAATATGTATCATACGATACAATGTTGCATCACACTGTATATTATGATAAATGTTAGTATCATACAAGTTGATTGCTTTTTATTAGTTGCAAAACCCATTTCCTAATTAGATCAACTTGTGTGACATTCTCTAAAGAAAAGTGTATGATGCAATAAGGCCCGCAGCTCTGTCATGCCATGTGCAACATAACAACAACAACAACAACTAAGCCTTTTCCCATATGTGCAACATATATCCTTAAAATTTAAATCCTATAGATTCCAGCTTTGCTCTCAAGAAGGCGAGTGCCACAAGATACACTGTAACGCTCTCTATAATGCAATTTACATCACCCTGCCATAGAGTTTTCCAGGTCACAATTTGTCTCACTGAACAACATCCTCTATCCACGTCTCAAATGGAGAGTGCCTGCCTCCATTCTACCAATGCCAAGTTCAAATGAGGTACCTTTGCATTACCAAGCAACCATCTAAGGGAGCAAACTATGTCGGACTCAAGTTAACCCCCAGCTTTTCACGTTGAGCCATAAGTCAGCCAATTCTCTGGTCTTGATCTCATCACATCATCTGCCAACAACGCAAAGCACACTGTAGCATTACAGTAACCTGTGCCACATTATTTGCTATCTCAGATATGATTCATGTGCAGATTCTACATGGCATTAGAAGAAAGCATGTACTTCGCCATTGGCTACTAGTGTTCTTTTCCTCGGCACAGTCTGTGTTGCAGATTCCTCGGCAGTCTCTCTCCTTCAATCAAGTGTGTTTATCCATACATATCTACACAAGACGACATATTCCACTCTAAATTTGCCACTCCGTTGTATTCAATTCAGATTTTTAGAGTGCAAACCCATGATCCTATCGTGTGGGCTACATCACATCAGGTATGAACACACACTCGGTGCAATATCATGTGAGACAATATGATAAGTAATAAATACAAAATGAAAAACTAAAGCTCTGAGTACATTTGTTAAAAGCAAATAGTCAGCTGCAGATAGAAGAAGAAAGATCAAATATAATACGTGGGGGAAACAATATGCATAATTTGTCCACATGAGTCTACATTGGGGTTCGAATACATAAAAATCTTCACATGAAAAGTGCAATTTTGCTCGTGCTTCTTGGCCATCCTGTAGACAATCATGACTTGTCAAGGTCATACACAATGGTGGTTCACTAAGATCACTAGATACGTTGCAAGTAGTAAAGTGATACCAAGCAATGTTATAAATATTGTATCGTATCGTACCATACCATATGTGATACGAGTGTATCGATACCTGAACCGATACGATTCAAGTACATGTATCGTAATAGATATGTATCGCACCCGCATCGTATGATACACTACAATACATACAACACACCTCGTATCATAAGATACACTCTAAATTTCAAAAAGAATACTTAAAAAAGAAAAAAGGTTGAATGTGTTTAAACCAATGTTATTTGTATCGTACCGTATCATACTCACCATCGTATCATAGGGTTCCACGATACAATACAAGGTACAATATCGCAATCACCAAAGTATTGTACCGTATCATGCAATACGCATTGTATCATACGATACGGTAAGTATCACCCGCATCGTACGATACAAGTGATCTGGTCGAACAAAAACCTCCAAAAATGCGGGTTTATAGCTTCTGTTCAAGGCTCCTTGCGGTGGCTTCTCCCCTCCATGGTATTTAAAGCTCCAAAAATAGTGCTCTACAGCGTTCGTGCAAGACACCCAACCCGAATTGTGGTATATTTTTTGCGTTTTTCGAAATTATTTTCTTTGTATTTGTTGTTTTTTGGTGTTATTTGTGTTTCCTTTTTTAAATAACAAAATATGAAGTTATGAAGTGCGTGGATATGATTTTTATTGTATTTATGAAGTGGGAGATACTCTATTTGAGGGTTATGTGAAGATTGGAGACTTATGAATTGCTTTTATTTTTAGGTTTTTTATTGGATTGAAGTGTTCGATGGTAGGAAGGGGTGTTACGGACTCCCAATCTCGGTCTGATGATTCGGCATGACAATGGGATACATCAATTGAGGAAAATGGATTGAAGAGAAGATGTTTGTTTCGTCAAAATGTAGTTAGTGGTGAAATTTCACGATTGAAACATCACCTAGCAATGTATACACATGCTTGAGAGCATAGATGAGAGGAGACAATAAAAGGATGATTTAGAGATGTCTGAGGAAGAGGATATTGGATTGGGTGATAGTATTCCTTCCGATGGTAGGAGAGAGATTGGTAGTAGTAGTAGTTCTCGACCACCAACTAGGAGAAAGAGGGTTGTTAAAGATGTTGAAAGTGAAAGTGGTAGAAGACGAAGGATTAGAGGAAGAGCTTCCTATTCCATACATTCATTTTTCCCTCCTAGCACTACACATGGTGCTAAACTTGGAATTTGTGCTGCTATGGCTTCAGAACAACTACATGAGCAGACAGACCTTACAGTGGGCAGATGATTTTATGATGTATGCATTTCATTAATGCAGCAAACAATTTTCATTTTCAAGTAATGGCAGATGCAATTGCTAACATTAGTCTAGGGTATAAGATGTCCTCTTATCAAAAGTTGAGAAGAAAGCTATTAGATAAACCTGTTCTTGAAGTGCAAGAATATTGTTTGACTTTGAGAGTCATAGAAGGAGACATGATGTACTATCATGGTAGACAGATAGACAAATAAGCGAGGAAGGACTTTGTTAAACTTTCTTGTTTATTGGCCTAAGGCAAGAGTTTGATAAGTGATATCCGAGGTTGGGCTAGAGAATGTAGTCCAATTAATTACAGATAATGCAGCTAACTATAAAGCAACTGAGAAGGAGTTAGATACTTATGAGGCTTTCTATTTGACAACATCTCCAGCCCATTATTTAGATCTCATCCTTGAGGATATTGGTGAGATGAATGAGATAAAAGCAACAGCAACTGAGTATTGCCAAGATATCACCAAATTTATCTACAACTATACCTTTGTATTATGTATGATGAGAAGATATACATATGGTACAGAGCTCCTTCGTACAGTTGCAACTTGGTTTCCAACTAATTTCTTATCTCTACAGAGCATTGTGAAACAAAAGCGAGCCTTAAAGAGAATGTTCTCCTCAAATGAGTGGCAACAATTTGCAGAGTTGCCTCAAAATAGAAGAAACATAGAGTTAAATGAGATTTCAGAGTCTTCAAGAGTATATTTTGGAATGTATATGCTAGACTATTGAGGATTATATATCCTTTAGTGAAGGTTTTGAAATTGGTTGATAGCAAGGAGAAACCATCTATGGGCTATCTTTATGAAGCCATGGATATGGTAAAAGAAGTCATTAGAAGTAATTTCAATGGAAGAAAGAGGGATTATGTGCCCGTGTAGAACATTATATATAATAGATTGAATAAACAATTGCAAACTCTTATTCATGCAATAACTTATTACCTAAACCCGGCATCTAGGTACTCAACAAGCCTTAAAAGGGACGGTGAAGTAAACCGAGGTATCATTGATTGTATAGACAGATTAGTCCCTGATGAGAGTAGAGCAGATGTTATACATCGAGAGATGGAGATCTATGATAATGCTCTTCACTTGATGGGTTTGACTATAGCAATTCACAACCGCACTAATATATGCTCAGGTAAACTGTTTATGTTCGTATTTAAGTTTCTTAAATCTTATATTTATTGTGGATTAAGTACCTGATGTTTGTTTTTTTCTACATATGTTTGGTGGAATAGGTTTGGAAGTAATTATCCAAACCTTAAAGATTTTGTAATAAGAGTTCTGAGTCAAACCTGTAGTGCAACGGGTTGTAAAAGAAATTGGAGTGTATTTGAACACATCCACACAAAAAAATGAAAAAGGTTGGAACATAAGCGGTTCAATGACTTAGTTTTCATCCGTTGTAACATGCGGATCCGACTGAAGTAATCTTGTATTAGTTACTACTTAAAGATTCAATTCAATATTTTGTTTGACTTCAATTATTAATGTTATTTACTAATTACTTTTCTTTCTTTCTTACAGGCAATTAAAAAAGTTAAATACAAAAGAAAACCAATTTAATCCAATAAATTTAGATAATTTTGATATATTAGAAGAGTGGATTATGGAAGATAATGAAGCAAATGCACTCACTCCTAACCGAAGAAGACATTGCATGGATTAATTTAGAAGGAGCTCAACAACATCATCAAGAGAATGAAGATTTTGAAGCAGAAGGTGGTGAGGATCTTTAGCAAGGAGAAGATGAAGATTATTTAGTTGATGATCCTAATTACAATGTGTAAATGTATTTATGCTTCAAAATATGTAATTTTTTTTCAATTGTTGAATGGTGAATGATAATATGTACTAACTTTTGCATTATATGAATTCTTTGCAATTGTCAGATTTTTTTTGTTCTTTTGATTTTTTTACCAATTTTTTAGTATTAAATTACGATATAGAACGATACGATACGATATGCATCGTATCGTGGACCAAAACCATACACAATACGATACACGTCGAACAACATTGGTTTAAACCAGTGTTGTCTGACGCGTATCGTATCGTGTATCGCTGGGCTCCACGATACGGGCGTATCGTATCGTATCGTATCGTATCGTATCGTATCGTACTTTAATATTAAAATAATGTAAAAATAATTAAAAATTAATAAAAAATCGAAAAAAATCGAAAAAAATCAAGAAAAAATCAGGAAAAATCAGATAATTGCTTTAAATTCATATAATGTAAGTTTAGTACAGATTGAGCATTCAACATTGAACAATTGCATCCAAATTTATATATTTTGAATCCAAAAAATAAAATACAGACATAGTTTACACTTTACAGTACACTACAGTTACATATAATGTTACATTTTACAAATTGTAATCAGGATCATCAACTAAATAATCTTCATCTTCTCCTTGTTGCAGATCCTCATCATCATCAGCCACGCCCACACCTTCTTCTTCAAAATCAAATTCTTCATCTCCATAATGTTGTTGCGCTCCTTCCAAATTAATCCAGGCAACGTCTTCTTCTGTTAGGAGGGCATTTTCTTCAGTGTCTTCCATAACCCAATCTTCTAATATATCAAAATTATCCAAACTTATTGGATCGAACTGACTTTCTTCTCTATTTACTTTTTTTAATTGCCTACGACACAAACAAAGATAAACAATTAGTAAGTAATATTAACAATTGAAAACTGAAGTTAAATAATATCGAATTGAAAATTTGAAAGTAATACAACATTACCTTTCACGAAGGCGCATGTTACAACGAATATAAACCAAATCATTAAGCCTTTTGTGTTCCAACCTGTTGCGCTTTTTTGTATGGATGTGTTCAAAAACACTCCAATTTCTTTCACAACCTGTTGCACTACAGGTTTGGCTTAAGACTCTAACTGCAAAATCTCTAAGGTTTGGACAATAACTTCCAAACCTGTTCCACCAAACATCTGTAAAGAAAATATAAACATTAGAGACATAATAATCCACAGTAATGTAAGATGGAACTTAAATATGAAAATAAACAATGTACCTGGACGCATCGTAGAGCGGTTGCGAATTGCAACAGGCAAACCCATCAAGTGAAGAGCATTATCATATATCTCCATCTCTCGATGTATCGCATCTACTATGCTCTCATCAGGGACTAATCTGTCGATGCATTCAATGATTCCTCGATTAACCTCACCGTCCCTTTTGAAGGTTGCTGAGTACCTCAATGATGGGTTTAGATAGTAGGCTGCTGCATGAATAGGCTGATGCAATTGTTTATTCTATCTACTATCAATTATTTTCCACACGGGCACATAATCTCTTTTTTTTCCATTAAAGTTATTTCTGATTGCTTCTTTTGCCCTGTCCATGGATTCATAAAGGTAGCCCATAGATGGTTTCTCCTCGCTGTCAGCCAATCTCAAAACTTTCACTAAAGGACAAGTAATTTTCAATAATCTGATACATGCATTCCAAAATGAACTTCTAAAAACCGTTTCTGCAATCTCATTTAACTTTCTGTTCCTTCTGTTTTGTGGCAACTCTGCAAATTGTTGCCACTCATCTGAGGAGAACATTCTCTTTAAAGCTTGCTTCTGTCTCACAATACTCTGTACAGATAAGAAGTTTGTTGCGAACCGAGTTGCAGCTGTGCGAAGAAGCTCTGCACCTTCTGTGTATCTCCTCATCATACATAAAACAAATGCATGGTTGTAAATAAATTTTGTAATATCTTGGCAACACTCAGTTGCTGCCTTTATTTCATCCATCTCACCGATGTCCTCGAGGATGAGATCTAAACAATGGGCTGCACATGGTGTCCAGTAGAAAGTCCCATAAATATCAGCTAACTCCTTTCCGGTTGCTTTGTAGTTAGCTGCATTATCTGTAATCAATTGGACTACATTTTCTAGCCCAACCTCTTGTATAACCTTATCAAATTCCTCTCGTAGGATCTCTGCAGTGTGCCTCTCCTCTGACATATCTAGAGATCTCAAAAACATGAGTCCTTTAGGACAATATACAAGAAAGTTTAGCAATGTCCTTCCTCGCCTATCGGTCCATCCATCTGCCATGATAGTGCATCCTGTTTCCTTCCACGATTGTCTCAAAGTCGAACAGTATTGCTGCACTTCAATCACGGTCTGATCTAATATCTTCCCTCTCAACTTCTGATAAGAGGGCATCCTGTATCCTGGACCAATGTTAGCAATTGCATCTGCCATTGCTTGAAAATGAAAACTGTTTGCTGCATTAAATGGAATGCATGTATCATAAAACCATCTGCCCACTGCAAGGTCTGCTTGATCGTGCAGTTGTTCTGAAGCCATAGCAGCACGAATTCCTGACTGAGCACCAGGTGTAGTGGAAGGAGGAAAGAACGAATGTATGCTAGAAGAAGAAGCTCTTCCTCTACTCCTTCCTGAACTTCCTCTTCTGCCACCTCCAAAGTCTTCAGATGCAACCCTCTTTCCTCTGCTAGGTGCTCGCGAACTGCTACTACCAATATCTGTTCTAGCATCTGAAGGCAAACTATCAGTGAATCCAACTCCAGTGGCAGTAGCATCATCAGCTTCTTCACACATCTGGAAATCATCCTTTTGTTGTCTCCTTTCCTGTATGCTCTCAATCATCTGCAAGCATTGCCATTTAATACCTTCTGGCACACTTCTAACTCTGCCTGTGCATGGAGCAACTTCTTTCCTGGTTCCTGCTAGGTGGTGTTTCAACCTTGAAATTCCACCACTAACCACCTTTTCACAAAATAAACATCTGATTTTTAACCTTGAACCCTCAACTGGTATACCCCACTGCCATGCCGGATCATCAGACTTTGAATGAGAGTCTCTACCACCCCTTCCTGCCATCTCAATGAGTACTTTAATTCAAACAAAAACCTGAAAATAAAAGCACTTCGTAAATCCCCCAATCTTCAAATAACACTCAAATCGAGTGTCTCCCACTTCATGAATGCAATAAAAATCGTATACACACACTTAATAACTTCATATTTTGTCATTCAAAAAAAAAACCCGAAATAACACAAAAAACAATAAATATAAAGGAAAAAAACATTAAAAATATACCTAAATCCGAGTTTGGAGGCTTGGACGGACACCGTAGGGCACGATTTTAGAGCTTTGAACACCAAGGAGGCGAAAACCGACTCTTAGGGAGCTTGAAGAACCCAAAAGGAGAGAGGAAACCCGCGAAAAATCGCGGGTTTCCCTCGGCCCGGGACCCTTTATAAGGGTCCCAGGGCGTATCGCCCGTATCGTACGATACGGGCGATACGCACCGTATCGTGCGATACGGGCCGTATCGCACGATACGGTGCGATACGCCCGCACATGCGATACGGGGGCCCGTATCGTATCGTGGTGGCCCACGATACGATACGTATCGCACCGTATCGTACGATACGGTGCGATACGGACAACACTGGTTTAAACCCCTCTAAGATAGCTTCTTTTATTCCTTTTGATGCATATGTATCTCTTCCTCTCTTAAAGACTAACTCTTTTTTCTCTAAACATCCTATATTTATTCTACGTTCATTAATCGTCTTTTATCCTAAGTTTCAAAATGAGGCTCGAGAACAATGTATGTATGTGATTTAGTTTGTTTTGACATTGAATTCATTGTCTCTTGGTATGGTGCAAGTTGTAAAACTTTTTTCACATTTTTTTTAAGATTTTAATATTTTTTAATGAATTTTAGAAAAATAATAAAAAATATGTATCATACCATATCGTATGATATGGGTATATCGGTGTCCCATGCGATACAGAGGATATCAAGTTATTTTAAGGTTAGGTTCTACAAGAATATAGTAGGTTCGTAGAAGGGAGAAGGAATCTATAATCTTAGGGATGAGAAGGGACGAATCACATGAGAAGTAGAAAACTATCAAGTAGGAGAACACATAAACAAAAATCTAAATTGCTGCAAATTCCACATCATGACAGCCCAGGAGGATTCTTTTATATAGAGAAACCCTAAATCCTAATAGAGATATTTAGGGCTACAGTTATTCAAATTACATATCAACTGAAACTAGGATTTTATCTCATTAGTAAATTTGAATAAATAGGGAAAGTTAATGACATAATAAAATAATTGGATGGATCATATCCTCAATGTGGATCCTATACTATCTAAACTCCGCCCATGTAAGGGATCACCCTTGCATTGCCGGTCCCAAGCCTGGATAAAGGAGGGGGGTTGTGTTAGGCTTCCGCCAGCCAGCGTAAAACTTGTCGGATTTTATAACATGGATTACAAAAATTATGAGCATTGCTTTGGGGCGTCCCCGCCTAGCAACATGCTGCAGAGCCCGAATGCAGTAATAAGTAAGCAAGAACCACTACATTTTTGCCCGAATGTAGTGAATCAATTGTAGAGAGGGTTCCCACGTCATGGACGGGTGTGGGTAAAGAAGTTAGTCCCGCTACATTGTCACCCGAATATAGTGAATAATTTGCAGAGAGGGTCTCCGCATTTTTATTATGGACGGATGCGAGGGGAAAGGAAGCTAGTCTTAGATAATAAGATTCGTATTGGTTCTTGGAATATCAGAACATTATCCGATAAGATAATGGAGGTGGTAGATACTATGATTCGGAGAAAGATTTGTTGAGAATATATGTATTTACTGAGTTTTAAGTGTTATTTATGTAATTTCTAATAGTTGGATATTATTGTAACTGCCCGGAGTACTAAGGGCATTTTGGTCATTTTCTATTTTATAGCTCATTATATAAGAACTGATAGGTTGTGTTAGGGTAAAGGTGATTGTGATTAAGAAAGAGAGAAAGAGAGGGGGGCGGCCTCCATTGGAGGTCTGTCCCCTTCATCCTATCTCGAATATATTTTTTTCTATTCATTATTATTTATCTTTGTGGTTTTATATTCTGCTACGAGTCTCCCAAATCTCAACATGATATCATATCTTTTATGGTAAAGATCGTGGCTCTTCAGACTCGTTGGATGGGAAAGACACTCTCTGGTAGATCTACAAAAGTTAGTGTGGCTGTGCAGTAGTTTTTTGTCTATAGCAGTTGGCATATTTGATGGAGTTGATGCAGTGCTGGATAACATGAATATTTGGTTTGCTCAAAATCGTGCTAGTCTAATGATATACAGGAGAAGGATGTTATATGCTCAGTGACACTTCTTGTTTCCTCTTCTATCCATTGATGAATATAATGGCCGTGTGATGGTAGAGGCACCGTCTCCCAACTTCTGCATGTATCTTTCATGAGTGTGTCAATGATTTTTTATCAGACTACACATATGGGGTGACTCTGCTAATGAGTTGCGTTACTTGCTTGTGTTTGAGGAGACTTACAAGAGTTTGAAGTCCAGAGGCATTTATTTCCTTAAAAGAGACTATGAGAGTTTGGTGCCAATCTTTATCCCACCACGTTCAATTTCAATTGAAGATGAAAATACATACCCGCTTGGGGATCACATATCAAATTTTCCACAACAACCATATGTTGATGATTATTCTGTCCAAATGCATGCATCTTGTGATGTGCTTTCTGTGCTAGTGGAGCAGGAGGCCAGCATGTTAATACAACAGAAAGCGTTGTGAGAATAGTATATGTCCCTACTGGAATAACTGCAATTTGTCAGAATGAGAGGTATGAATGTACTTTGGTTCAATGGACGTGCGTGTGCACATACAGAACCTGTTCTATTTTTTCCCTATGATTTTGTTGAACAAAGTATAACTCAGACATGATTGAAAATGCTTGGCTTTCTGTTCTGTTTGGAGGATTTCTATATCGTTGGTCTCTATTGTCACATAGATGATAAGCATTCTGTCAAGGCTAAAAATGGGGTATGCCCCATTTGTGGAACTAAAGTAGGGATGGATATGATCGGGCATAAAAAAAATGAAATTGCAAAGGCTATGGAGGCCCTACAAAATGGCCTGATAATTTGAAAAAAGAAAGAAATTCTCAAGGAAGAAGAAGAAGATGATGAAAAAGGAAGGTGTTGGCTGCCAAAAGCAATAATGATGGTTGACCCATTCTTTCTATTTTTTTAAGGGGGTTACAACAAAAACCTAGAAAGGAAGATTTGAATCTTTTAAAAAGGGTAAGTTCATTTCTTTTGAATTTCAAATGCTGGAAATGGCAGTTACAGATTATTTTTCATGATTTTGTGGAAAATAAACCAGAAAGGTAGATATCGAAAGTAGATTTCCTGATTTTATAAGAAGCTAACCATAAATAGTTATGAAAATTAATTTCATGATTTGGTGGAAATGATAAGAAAAAGAAATCAAGATAAGGATGATTCCCACGTTTTTAGGAAAGAAGGAAGATAACCGCTACCCATCGTCTACATAAAGAAAGTGAATGCAGGAAAAGGAATGTGATTGCTCCAACAGGTGTGCGAGAGGGAGAAGGATGAGAGCGAAGGAAATTCCATTGGTTTGACAAGAACAGAGACGTTTCTGGTCTACTTTCCACGTACCCACATAACAATGCATCAACGCTCTTTGTTGGCAGTCAGAATCATCCCTTGTCTAAGAAGGATGTCTGTCATTTCTGTGACTCACCCAAGCCACTGCGAACCAGACAAGTGGTCACCAACATTGTTTCAAAAAACTGGCAAGAACTTAGGAGGATGCAACAGCTGTGTATGCCTCCATAGAGAAGGCCTATAAAAAACTTGGTTGGAAGGCAAGGTACGGGATAGCTGAAATGTGCAGGGACTAGTGGAACTGGATTTTATGGAACTCTTGATGTCTCCACTGGAAAGTCCATGTTTTTTTTTTTTACACCAAGGCTGACTGATGAATATGTTGTTTGGTTATGGAAGATAAAGCCTTTGTCTGCTCATAAGGAAAGGTATATGGTGAGCTCAGTTTGCTATGCTAATGAGATTGGTCAAGTGCTAAAAGATCACTACCGAGGACCTGGGAAACCAAAGCTAAATTTGTTGTATGGGTTAAATACTGATAGCAACAAATTTTCGAAGCCTGCAGAATTCGAGGGAAATGAGGCCTTTGAGAAGGATTTGAAGTCATTGCACCCTATTCTATCAGAAAGTCATGTTGTGAAGTCTGAACTGGAACTCAGTCTTATCAAATATGCTAATGAGATAAGCTCGACGGCTCATATTGAGGTTATGCAAAAGACTAAAGACTAAAGGAATATCAGCTAGAGATGATATTTCTCCATACATGCATGGTGGCTGCCGTCATTGTTCGCACACTTGTGTATGTGCGACAGGTGAAAACAATGCGATAATCCAATATGGCCATGCAGCTACGCCAAAATGATCAAACTCTAGAGGATGGTGATATGGCATTGATGGACATGGGTATTGCTTGCTCCTTCCCAATAAATGGGAGATTTCCAAATGATAAGAAGCTTGTCTACAATGCTGTCATGAAGCCACATAATGCAGTTATATCTATCTTGAAACCTGGGTTAAATTGGATAGACATGCATAAGTTGGCAGAGAGGCACATCTTAGAGGCCCTTAATTTTGGAAGTATTCTTATTGGTGAAATTGATGATATGATAGAGAAGCATATGATGGATATAGAAATTATTCAGTCCAAGCAGTTAACGCTGATCTCATGAACCAAACTGGTGCAATATTATTCTCGAGCCGTGATGTTGAGATATTCCTCACCCATAGCAAGCCGAGTTTTTGGAGAAGAGAGAAGGCAGCTATGCAGGGACGCCAATGTTCAATTGTGGGAAGATGACAATCATGAGGACTACAGTAATGATTGTATTTGCAACCATTGAAGTTGCAAGGTGCTGAAAATTATTTCAGCCATAAAGCTACTGAAGATGAATAGATAAGAATGCTAAGTTGAAGAAGATTACAACCATGAGGATTGCTGAAAAGTGTTGCAACAAGGAAGGTTGCTTAAAAAATGAATAGCCAAGGGGCTGAAAAAAAATACAGAAAATATGAAGTCGTACGTAATAAGTGTCTTCTTATTTGGTCAAACAGCAGAATTGAAAATAAAAGAGAAAGATAGAATGTAGAAAAATCAGTCTCTTTCATTACATATGCATGACAAATCAAATTATAGAAGAGGCCAAAGGAATTGATTGGTATGGAATGTGGCAGTATCACCAAGAAGCATGAAAGTTAAAACCTAACGGCTGCAGTCACCATGTGAAGAAGCGCAGGTCGACTAGTATGAGTAGAAGTGTTTATTCTGTTATTTGAGTGGTAGAGAGAGGGCACCCAACCAACACACCGGTAGCAGTCACCATATGAAGGGGTGCACGAAAAGCCGTGTGAAGTGTGTATGGTAGAGTAGTACCTCCTATCATAAAAGATCAGCTTTCTCAAGAGTAGAAAAACATGATTTTTGAAGTGAAACTGCCGAATCACTTAATAGAGAATAAGAAAAAGAGAGAGAACAACCAACACCCATAGAAGGGTAGTGTGTTACCCATGTGTTCTTGATTATTTAAGTTGATTTAAAGAAGTCTCGAATAGATCATTAGTTTACGTGTGGTGAAGAAAGAACCAGTTTTTCAGCAAGTTTAGAGTTCGAAATATCTCACTCTCAACTTGAGAGGGGTGAGTTTTAAGTGTTATTTATGTAATTTCTAATAGTTGGGTATTATTGTAATTGCACGGAGTACTAAGCGCATTTTGGTCATTTTCTATTTTACCGCTCATTATATAAAAGTTGATAGGATGTATTAGGGTAAAGGTGATTGTGATTAAGAAAGAGAGAAAGAGAGGGGGGGGCTCCATTAGAGGTTTGCTCCCTTCATTCTATCTCGTATATATTTTTTTCTATTCATTGTTTTTTATCTTTGTTGTTTGATCTTCTGTTACGAGTCTCTCAAATCTCAACAACATTCATATTCTATGTTTACAAGAGACAAAATAGGTTGGAGAAAAAGCAAATGAGATAGAGGATACAGGTTTTAAATTATGGTACTCAGGTAAAGAAAAGGCTCGTAATGGAGTTGGTATTATCATAAATAAATATTTAAAGGATAATGTAGTAGACATACAACGATATGGTGACCGAATCCTGACGTTGAAATTAGTATTAGGAGCAGAGGTTTTGAATATAGTTTATGCTTACGTACCCCAAGTAGGACTAGAAGATAGTATAAAGATAGCTTTTTGGAAAGAGTTAGATAAGGTGATTCAAAAGATTCCAGAAAGGGAGATGATTCATTTAGGAGGAGACGTAAATGGACATGTCGGTAAAAAGGCATTAGGATATCAAGGTATTCATGGAAAGTTTGGTTTTGGGGATATAAATCAAGAAGGTAGAGAGATTTTAAATTTTGCTATGGCATTTGATCCCTTTATAGTCAATATAATCTTCAAAAAATGAGATGAAAATTTAATTACTTATAAGAGTGGCTTATCACAAACACAAATTGATTACTTTATTTGTAGAAAAAAAGTAATCAACATTTAATTACTTATAAGAGTAGCTTATCACAAACACAAATTGATTACTTTATTTGTAGAAAAAAAGATAGAGCGTGTTGTAAAGATTGCAAGGTAATTCCAAGAGAAAGCTTAACCACCCAACATCAACTTTTAGTTATAGATTTATAAATAAAAAAATAGACAAAGAAGAAAAGAGTGCATCGAGCTATTCATACTAAATGGTGGAACCTCAAAAGCGAGAAAGAAGATATATTTAAACAGAAAGTCCTTCGAGGAGATGTTTGGAATTATGTTGGTACACCCTATGATATGTGGAATAATATGAATATACATATTAGGAAAGTAGCGAAAGATGTGTTAGGTGTATCTAAGGGAGGTGTGCCGACAAAAAAAAAAGCTTGGTGGTGGAGTGAAGTAGTGCAAAATAAAATCAATGCAAAGAGGCATGTTACAAATTACATTATGCTAAGAAAACTAGTGAAACTTTAAAGGCTTATAAGAAAGCAAAGAAGGAAGCGAAAAAGGCCGTGAGTGAAGCAAAAGCTAAAATTTGGGAGGATTTATATAAAAAAACTCAACTCAAAAGAGGGCGAAAAAGATATTTTTAGGATAGCTAGGGCTAGAGATAAGAAAACTAAAAATCTTAATTATGTTAGATGCATCAAGAACGATGATGAAAAAATTCTAGTGGCAAATGATGATATAAGAAATAGATGGAAAAATTATTTTTATAAGCTTTTTAATGAAAATAAAGATGTTAGTATTAGCTTAGGAGAGTTAGCCAAATCAGAAAAGTATATAAACCACAATTTCTATCGATGTATTCACAAGAATGAAGTCAAAGGGGCTCTTAAACATATGAAGGGTGGTAAATCGGTAGGACCAAATAATATTCCTATAGAAGTTTGGAAAATACTAAGAGAAATAAGAATCACTTGGTTCACAAGACTATTTAATGAAATATGGAAAACCAAAAGATGCCCGAGGAATGGAGAGCGAATACACTTATACCTATATATAAGAACAAGGGAGACATTCAAAATTGTGTGAATTATCGAGGTATCAAGGTAATGAGCCATACTATTAAATTATGGGAAAGAAATATCGAACGTAGGTTAAGACAAGTATCAAGTACAACAGAGAACCACTTTGGATTCATGCCAGGCAAATCTATTGTTGAAGCTATTCACCTTTTGAGATGTCTTATGGAACATTTTAGAACAAAAAAGAAAGACCTTCACATGATATTTATTTATGTAGAAAAAGCCTATGATAGAGTACCGAGGGAGGTTCTTTGGAGAACTTTAGAAAAAAGAGGTATCCCATTGACATACATTAACCTTATAAGAGACATGCATGTTGGTGCAAAAACATGTGTGAGGACTCATGAAGGAATCACTGACTTCTTTGAAGTTAATATTGGGTTACATCATGGATCAACTTTAAGTCCATACTTATTTATAATAGTGATTGATGAGTTAACAAAACATATTCAAGATGAAGTACCTTGGTGTATGTTATTTGGAGATGACATTGTATTAGTAGAGGAGTCTAAGGAAAAAGTTAATAGAAAATTGGAATTATGGAGAGAAACATTAGAAAGCAAAGGCCTCCGACTTAGTAGAACAAAGACAGAATATATGGAATGTAAGTTTGATCATTTGGTTACCTCAGAGGACACAGAAATTAAAATTGGCACACATTGCATCCCTCAAAAGGAAAGTTTTAAATACATAGGCTCAATTTTAAGAGTGATGGAAGAATTAATGGAGATGTTACGCATAGAATTAATGTTGGTTGGTTCAAATAGAGAGGAGCATCAGGTATTCTTTGTGATAAGAAGATACCATTAAAATTAAAAGATAAATATTATAGAGCAGCAATTAGGCATGCCATGTTTTATGGTTCTGAGTGTTGGGCAGTTAATCATCAACATGTACAAAAGATGTCTGTGACAGAAATGAAGATGTTGAGATGGTTTAGTGGTCATACAAGAAAAGACCGTATACATAATGAGGTTATTAGAAACAAATTAGGAGTGGCACCAATAGAGGATAAAATGAGAGAATATCGTTTAAGATGGTTTGGACATATAGAAAGAAGATCAAAAGAAGAACCTGTAAGAAGGTATAAAAAAACTAAATTTGGAAAGCATTAAAAGAGCTAGAGGACGACCACAAAAATGTTGGAAAGAAACAATAAAGAAGGATCTAACTTATTGTGAGTTAACTGCTAACATGGCACACGATAGGGATCTGTGGAAACAAAGAATCCATGTAGTTGACCCCGTCTAGTATGGGAAAAGGCTTAGTTGTTGTTGTTGTTGTGGATCCTATACTATGTTATCAATAGTGGTTAGCAGTTGACCATAATATAGCGGTAGTAGGAATATAATGGATTTAGTGGTACACTTCATTTATGATTAAAAGATTATATATATATATATATATATATATAATAGATTCTCTAATTTCTAAGAAATATCAAGAAATACATAAATAGGAATTAAACTAAATGAGTAAATTCTAAGAAAACAAATAATAACCTAGCTTCTTTGTCGTGTTGAAGATGCCTTTTAGTTTATTTGTCTCCCCAATATCTTCGAGCATCAAATTTATACAATGACCAGTGCATGGTATCCAAAACAAATTATTAAATTCAGCCACTAAATCTGTACAACTTTCGACCAAACTGACCAATATCATTAATCATCACTTGGAAACTCGGAGATCTTACAACATTAAAAGGGATGTTATTTTGATACATCCACTTACTAATTGATATACATACTTGTTCTCTTTCTTCTTATATAGATTTTGAAAAGTAAATTACCGTAATAAGTCCAACGATGAATGAACAAATGAATCCATAGGCCCCTTAGAAAGAGGTGGTCGTGAGCCAAATGACGAAGATGGTACATATTGGGTGCCTCCCCCTATATTAGCTTTAATACTAAGCTTCTCCTCTATATATTTCCATGTGGAAATGAAATCTTTTGAGCCTTCTTTTTGTTGTATTGTAAACATAATCGCAAATCGCTTTCTTTAATTCTTTTGTTGCATTCTGCTCTTTCCCATTAAATGATCCTTGTATCTTGTTATTCTACTAGTAAAAATGTGACCACATCACGATTAAAAAACTTTTTTGGCATATTATGTATCCTAGATTTTGTTAAACACCATTTCCATCTAGGATCCTTAGAAATTGGGGGTCTTTATTGGTATGCCGGATTAGAAAACAGAATATCAACTTTACTAGTGTTGGTGCCACATCCACTACCACTTGGACAACTGTTGATGATTCCATACTCACTATGATAAAATAACTTTTTAAGGTAACTAGCAAGCTGCCTAGAGAGAGTGACTAACAACTCTCAGAGAGAGAGAGCAAGCAATGCTAGCCATTGCTTGCTCTAAGAGCAAAGTAGCAAATAATAAGCAACAACAATGTTGCTTGCTGTGAGGAGTGTTATCCATATCGCAATAGTATATCACAATGTGTAACTTATTGGGTTGTATCGTGTGATACAGCCTATATCGCATGATACAACCCATATTGTAAGATACGGGCGATATGGCTAGGAACTTTTATAAAAGGTCTCTTACCGAACAGAAACTTGTGTTTTTGCGAGTTTCTAGCATTTGTTGAAAGCTCCCAAGGTACTCTCCGATGGCTCACAACGTTCCCAAGGTGTTTAAAGATCCCAAAGTACTCTCCAACGTCTCTGCAAAGCTCCCAACCCGCATTGTGGTATATTTTAAGTTTTTTGGAAAAAAATTTATTTTTATTTGTTGTTTTTTTTATTTTTTATTTTCCTTTTTTTGAATGATAATATATAAAGTTATAAAGTATGTGGATATGATTTTTATTGTATTCAGGAAGTGGGAGACACTGAGTGTTAAGTGAAGATTGGGGATTTATAAAGTGCTTTTATTTTTAGATTTTTTATTATATTGAAGTGTTCAATTTAGATGGCAGAAAGGGGTGTTACAGACTCCCAATCTTGGTCCGATGATCCGGCATGGCAGTGAGGTAAACCAGTTGAGGAAACAAATTGAAAATAAAATATTTATTTCGCAAGAATGTGGTTAGTGGTGGAATTTTACAATTAAAACCGAGTGATGTCCTCTCGTCCATTCTTTTATCACTTAGTAGGATTAGGAAAGAAGTTGGGTAGAGTTAGAAAATTACCAAATGGCAATATCTATAGATGATTGAGAGCATACTAAGGAGACATCAGAAGGATGATTTAGATATTTTGAAGAAGAGGATGATGGTGTTGGATTAAGTGATAGTATTCCTTTTGATGGTAGGAAAGAGGTTGGTAGCAGTAGTTCTCGACCACCAACCAGGAGAAAAAGGGTTGTTGAAGAGGTTGCAAGTGGAAGTGGTAGAAGAGAAAGGAGTAGAGGAAGAGCTTATTCTACCATACAGTCATTTTTCCCTCCTACCACTATACATGATGCTCAACCTGGAATTCATCCTGCTATGGCTTCAAAGCAATTGCATGAGTAAGCAAACCTTGCAGTGGGCATATGATTTTATAATGCATGCATTTCATTTAATGCAGCAAACAGTTTTAATTTTTAAGCAAAGACAGATGCAATTACTAACATTAGTCCAGGGTATAAAATGCCCTCTTATCAAAAGTTAAGAGAAAAACTATTAGATAAGACTGTTCTTAAAGTTCAGGAGTATTGTTCCACTTTGAGAGAGTCATAGAAGGAGACATAGATATAATATTATGGTAAACGGATGGACAAATAGACGATGAACTTTATTAAACTTTCTTCTCTATTCTCTTAAAGGACTTATGTTTTTTAGAACCCTAGACATGTCAGAGGATAGGCAAGAGTTTGATAAGGTGATATCCGAGGTTGGGCTAAAGAATGTAGTCCAATTAATTACAAATAATCTAACTAACTATAAAGTAGCTGAGAAGGAGTTAACAAATACTTATGGGACTTTCTATTGGACACCATGTGCAACTCATTGTTTAGATATCATCCTTAAAGATATTGGTGAGATAGATCGATAAAGGCAACAATTGAGTGTTGCCAAGATATCACCAAATTTATCTATAATCATGCTTTTGTATTATGTATGATGAGCATATACACAGATGGTGCAGAGCTCATTCGTACCACTGCAACTCGATTTACAACTAATTTCTTATCTATATAGAGCATTGTGAAATAAAAGACTCCACCATAGTCATCTATCTTTGAATTTTGCTTATGAAACTTTATTTGAATTAACTTCTTAACAAGTTTTGTAGTACAGATCATTACAAATTTCTTGCATGTACTCCTCATATGAGTAGCAAAAATTTACAAAATTGCCTCGAAATAGAAGAAATAAAAAGTTTAATGAGATTTCATAGATTCTTTAGGAGTACATTTTGGAACTCCTATGTTAGACTACTGAGGATTACATATCCATTAGTGAAAGTTTTGAGATTGACTGACAGCGAGGAAAAATCATCTATAGGCTATCTTTATGAAGCCAAAAGAAGCCATTAGAAGCAATTTCAATGGAAGAAAGAAGGATTATGTTCCCATGTGGAATATTATATATAACAGATGGAACAAATAATTACATCAGCCTATTCATGCAACAACTTATTACCTAAACCCAGCATTCAGGTATTCTGCAAGCTTTAAAAGGGATAGTGAGGTTAACCGAGATATCATTGATTGTATAGACACATTGATCCCTAATGAGAGTAGAGCATATGCTATAAATCAAGATATGGAGATCTACGATAATGCTCTTCACTTAATGGGCTTGCATATAGTCATTTGCAACCGTACTAATATGCGCCGAAGTAAATTGTTTATCTTAATATTTAAGTTTCTTAAATCTTATATTTATTATAGATTAAGTTCCTAATGTTTGTCTTTTTCTATCAGATGTTTAATGGAATAGGTTTGGAAGTGGTTGCCTAAACATTAGAGATTTTGCAGTAAGAGTTTTGAGCCAAACCTATAGTGCAACGGGTTGTGAAAGGAAATGGAGTGTCTTTGAATACATCCATACAAAAAAGTACAATAGGTTTGAACATAAGCGACTCAATGAATTAGTTTTCATCCGTTGTAACATGCGGTTCCGATAGAGGTAATGTTGTATTAGTTACTACTTAAATATTCAATTCCATATTTTATTTTACTTAAATTGTTAATGTTATTTAGTAATTACTTATCTTTCTTTCTTGGCAATTAAAAAAGTTAAATAGGGAAGACAACTAATTTGATCCAATAAGTTTGGATAATTTTGATAAATTAGAGGAGTGAATTATGAAAAATAATGAAGCAAATGCACTCCTAATCGAAGAAGACATTACATGGATTAATTTGGAAGGAACGCAACGAGAATATCATCAAGGGGATGATGATTTTGATTTTGGAGCAGAAGATGGTGAGGATCTTCAACAATGAGAAGATGAAGATTATTTACTGGATGATCTTGATTACAACATGTAAATTTTTTTTTTCAATTATGAAAGTTGTATTTTTTTCTAAGGATGTCATATAATGCTTCAATATGTAATTCCTTTTTCAATTATTGAATGGTGAATGATGAATATGTACTAAATTTTTTCATTATATGAATTCTTTGCAATTATCATATGTTTTTCTAATTTTTTTTATTTTTGTTGAATTTTTATGAATTTTTTAGTATTAAATTATGACATGGATGATACAATACAATATGTATCATGGACCAAAATGATACATGATACACATCAAAGCTGTGAGAGAAAGAGTAGTAGACAATAAGCAACGGCTAGCATTGCTTGCTGAGAGAGAAAGAGAGGGAGAGAGAGTGCCGGCACAAGGGGACTAGAGAGAGAAAGAAATGGTTACCGAAGGACAATGGAGGTGGTGGTTGTCAATAACGAAGGGCGTGCACGGGTGGTGATCATTAGAGAGGAGGCGGATGAGAGAGGGAGAGAGCAGGCAGGAGAATGAATAAAACCGGAGATAGGTTAGGTTTTTATTTTATTTGGATCGGGTCTAGATCGGCCCAACCCAAATAATCTTATACGCTAATACAATTATATCAGTGTTAACGGCACATTTAGCACCCAAGATGGTCGCCCGTTAATATGCACATGCTATATCAGTTTGTGAACAGCTAAAATGCTATAGTGCGCTATTAATAATGTAGATCCTATATGTGTCGAGTATCAGCTATGTAAGCCTTCTAAGTTCAATATGAATCTGATTTGCGGTGTGGGATCCAAACTGACAGGGATGCATCAACAACAAAACAAACATTAACATTCTCATTGCATGATCATTAGTTCTGTATGTATCAATGCACATGGTACAATATGTCTTGATACAGAGGCCACTTGTGATACTGTACAACACGGTATCACAAATGGCCTCCCTATTATATGTTGTACCATGTGTATCCTATGACACATGCTTGAGTATCCATCACTTAATAAATCCCATATTATACAAATCCCAAGGCATACATGCTGTTATTTAAGCATGAGAAAAATCACAAAAAGAAGAGGAGAGGTGGTGGATGTTGAAGAAAGGAGAGTGAAGGCACAGCCTTAGGCTGAAGAAGAAGAAAACAAGGAGTAGAAGGTGAGTCTTGTCATTCACCACTAAAAGTCATTATTGAAGACGAGATGTGCCATTGGAGAGACAAAAATGGCCGAGAGTCAAGGAACAAGAGATTTTCTTGGGACTCTTTTAGGAACTTCTATCTTTCTTCAAACAAATAACAGCTGTCATATGCATAATCGTTGCAAGTTGTGACAATCAACCAGTAGCATGACGGCCATTAATGAGACAAATAAAAGTACATGCCACAACTTTTAAAGCAAATTAAAGAACCTAAAGATTCGCCATGATACAGGTAGAATATGCCAAGAAAAACCATGACCCACCAAGAATTAGTCTCCCAAAATTCTTTTTTATCAGCCTAGGATTGTGTATTTATCAATCAAGAATGCAATGAAAATTAGAAAAAGAAGCACTTTTGTTATGTTCTTTCTCCAAGATCCTTCATCGATCAACATCGAAAGATCTTTTCCATCTTGGATTAGGCTTGGAGGGACTTAGATTTCAGAACATCCCGCAATTTTAAGTTTGATTTTGAGAGAAAAACAAAAAGAAGAGGTTGGGAGGGGTTTAAAGGAGCAAGAGCGTCAAACTCAACTCTCATGTCTTTGGGGGTCTACAAGCCCCCATCTCATATTCTGCAATGAAAAAAAATTAAAAATAAAAAAAGAATGAATTCTGTATAGCGGAAAGAAATGAAATGACGCATGTAGCATACTATGTGCATACGGTATAGACACCAGTAAATCGTCAAATGTGACACGTACCTATCGTATTTGTATTGTTTCAAGGAGCAATATACAACTAAATCACATTAGTTCGGTACACTAAGATACGGTTTGCAATATTGCTGCATGCTACATTCTGCTTTATGAGAGTGAAAGGCCATGGGAACTATGAGAGTGGAAGAATCACGAAAAAGCCTCCTCATATTGATATTGAATTCAACTTCCGGATACAGAAATGAACACAGATCAAGAAAAACCATGAAAACGGTGAGCTGTTTTGGTAGGAAACAAGTACATTGGTACTTGAAAATGACATCAGAATTTCATTGTTCATAAAATACTGATTATATGATACACTTACGAGAATCATCAAATTGTCATATCTAAATGAGGATCAAGAAGCAAAGGAACTTGCAATCGTTTACAAAAGCATCTCAAGATCCATTAGTCCTCTTATGGATGAAAACCACCATGAATTAATCGATTAAGCGTCAGTACAGACGACCAAAACAAAGAAAGGCAAGGGAACAAAATATGGAAAGAAAGAAACTACTGAAAAGGAGGGGGAGGGGTCTAAAAGAACTCCAGAAAAGGCCAACAATGAAAAGAAGTCAAATCCCATACCGTCCTCTTCTGTCCCTTTGACGATGATTGAGTGTAATTTGATGACTTGTTTGAAAGGGATATAGATCAGAAGCTGCTCGTCCGCATCACTCGCCAGATATAGTTCATCAGCCTCCCTGTATTCCTACTTCCCAACAGATGCCAGCAAATAAAAACAGTACCCAATTTGACAGAGACATCGGGCATATGAGAGAGAAATCACTTGTTTGAGCGCATTCACAAGAGAATGCGAGGAGTTCTGATTGAGGCACTCGACGCCACTCCAATCTACGAAATCCAACAAATCAACCTACCAAAGATAGGAAAAACTGAGAGAGAGAGAGAGATACGGAGAGACACACATAAAGAGAGAGGCATTACATGACTCCTTTGCGCAGAGGTGGAGGTCTCAAACGACATAGCGGCACGACGGAAATCACAGAAGGGAGAGTCAGTCTTGCTGCACAAGAGATTCTCACAAACACAACCACCAAGGTGGGTATCACCGGCTCGGAGTCCGTGGTATTGAAACAAACCCAGGCCTGGATCTTGTTTTAGGTCCGGATGCCCGTCTAGACCAAGAAGTAGGCCCTATCAAATCTTACATCACGAAAACCATACGAAATCTTTCTTTAATAATATTTCTTAACTAGGCAGGGAGCCAGTCGGCTTCCGGACATACAGGTACCCCAGATTTCTCCAGAATCATGAACAGGAACCGAACTGCACCTGGCTTGTTTCAGCTGCCGCTTTCAGTTTCAGTTCTGGTTCCAGTTTGAACCATAGACCAACTAAAAACTAAAAGATAAAAAATCCAAAAAAAAAAATAGAAAATGGGACCCAAACCAGCAATCTGAAACCACGAATTCTAGCTCTAGGTTCAGCTTTGCCAGTCCCAAAACCAGCGGGGTTGGGGACAAGTTTGGTTTTGGTTCAGACCCGTCGGTTGATTCTGAATTGGCCATGGTGAGATACTAGAAACATAATAGTTTTTGAAAAGTTTTACAATGAAATTTTCTGGATCTGAATCCGGTTGTATTTGGGTAGGTGTAATTTTTTTCGTCAACAATTATCCCGCTCCATAAATCAATGGAACTTGTAAATCGGACCCAAATAGGTTAATAGATCTATTCAGTTTTTACTAAACCCTGACCTTAATGGGTTGGATTTGCATTATACCCAATTAGCATCCCCTTTAATGTGGAACCAGAATCCAAATTGGTTGACCCATAGATGCAGAGCACAGGCGGACCAAAACAACCAATCAAAATTTGAATTTTGGTGTTTAGCTTCTCTATGTTAAGTTGGTGTGTGAAATTCAAGCGTAAGTCATCAAATTCAACTGCTCAAGCCACATCCAAGGGAAGCTAGGCCCATCTTTTCTTAAGGACACAAAGAGTACATCTTAACAAAGGAATTAGGAGATTACTCCTCACTATGTTTGTCAAATAACAAAAAGTAAGAAACTTACTATGCTCACTTCTAAAATACACCACAAAGACTTTTGTCATACTCCTGTACTTGATCACGTGTCATGCAAATAGTTAACTCGACATAAGCTAGATCATTTTTTATTATTTCTTTCTAATGCTTTTATGGTATTTCTCTTCCTCTTTTAACAATTTCACCATCTAATTTCTCACACATTTTCACGAAAGCTTCTTTTTCTCATTTATTGATGTCATCCCCAATTTGTTTCTAATAACCTTATTATGATGACCATGTATCCAACTCAGCATCTTCATTTCTACCACGGACATCTTTTGTTCATGTTAATTATTAAATGCCCAACACTATTACTATATAACATAGTTATTCTAATTGTTACTTTATAATATTTACTTTTCAACTTTCACGATATCTTCTTGTCATATAAAATAACTAAAGCACATCTCCACTTTAAGTACTATGAAAAACTCAACTACCTTATTAAAAACTTTCTTTATGAAGGATGTAATGACATAATAACCAAATGATGGAACCTACATTTCATATATTTTGTCTTAGTTCTACTATAACAACAACAACAACTAAGCCTTTTCCCATATTAGACGGGGTCGGCTACATGGATTCTTTGTTTCAACAGAGCCCTATCATGTGCCATGTTAGCAATTAACTCACAATAAGCTAGATCGTTCTTTATTGTTTCTTTCCAACACTTTTGTGGTCGTCCTCTACCTCTTTTAATACTTTCAAAATCTAGTACCTTCTTACAGGTTCTTTTGATCTTCTTTATATATGTTCAAACCAATTTAAAAGATATTCTCTCATTTTATCCTCTATTGGTGCCATACATAATTTATTTCTAATAACCTCATTATGTATACTGTCTTTTGTTGTATGACCACTCATCCATCTCAACATCTTCATTTCTTTCAGAGACATCTTTTGTACATGTTGATGATTATTCAACACTTAGAACCATAAAACATGGCAGGTCTACTATTGCTCTATAATATTTACCTTTTAACTTTAATGGTATCTTCTTATCACAAAGAATACTTGATGCTCCTCTCCATTTTAACCAACCAGCATACAATCTTTTGGACGTGTATGCATCTTGGTATAATTAATGTCTAAGTTTATTATTAATTTTCTTTATTTTATAGAATGAACCGACTATATTTGCATCTTTAAAAGCATTCTTCAACAATTCTAGTATCATAGTCATTGCTTTATCATTCATTTACACAAGCACTTCATATGACATAATTTTACAAAAAAGGTAAATTTGAGTACTTTGCACACACCCTTTATACATTCTTGATTAAAATCTTTGAGCAAAGTAGAAAATCTCAGCATATTCTTCTTTATGCATATAACTATTCTTTATTTCAATTTCTTTATTTATAGGTTCATAGGGATCACTATCTTCAGTAACATTGTTCCCAATTAACCCATATTTATAATAGAATTTATGTTTAATTCTTGATCATGTCGATACTAAATATTGCAATTTTTGGGAAATGCCTACAAATCAAGTGATTTCTAACTACTCCAGCTTGCCACTTCTTAAACCCACACCTTAGACATGAATACTTTATTCTATGCCCCTCAATCGACCCATACCAAATTGCAAAATCCAAAAGAATATTTAAATCGTTGCTTATTTAATTGTGTTTCATGGTTCTTTAATCAAAGACTTATTAATTCACACAATGTGGAGACAGAGAAAGTGTGAGAGGAGAGTGATTTAGATAACATCGATAAACTTCCACAAAGTCAAACAAAACAACGTGTGATAAAACAAAAGTTAAGAGTCTAAGAAGAGAGTTATTCAAGTAACAACAAGAGACAAAGGCCATGAGGAAAGCGATTAAGCACGAAGAGAAAGGAAGAAATAGAGACATAGAGATGAAGAAAATCAAATTTGGTTTTCACTATCTTTTACTGCTTTGCTTTTTTCTTTTGGATTTACTGCTTTCTTTTTCTTTTTTGGATTGTCAAGATGGGGTTACGCAAACCCCTACCAATATTCAAAAGAAATATTTGTATATATATGAGAAAGGAAGGGTCCCTCTATGGTACCCTTCTATATAAAAGAAGAAAAATAACCAGGTCCTCCCAATCTTCAAATAGGAATAGCAAGAGATAGCTATTCAAAGAAAAAAAGAAGGAAAATAACCTCGGTGACATTAGCCAAAAGAGAACAATTTCAAAGCAAGGTGTTTTGATCATGCTTCTAGCTCCTCAATTGTCAATAACAACAAGTTTGTATTTTCCATAGTAGTGATACCTTTGTGTTGAGTATTTCATTCATGCTTCTAGCTCTTCCATAATTGAGAAGATCATGACACAACTAATGCCAATAGACTATATCTTTTCCGAGCAACATAGTTATAGTTTTTTACAATTATAGTGAGGAAGAGACTTTCAATGTGTGACATAATGGTAATAACCACCAAGCCTAATAGATAATGTTCTAGTTACAATTAAACATAGTGCAATTATGACATAATGGTGGCAGCTATCAAGCCTACTAGATAATGTTCTCTACAATTAATCACAATATAGTTATGACATAATGATAGCACCTACCAAACCTAATGGATAATGTTCTGGCTACAATTAAGTATAGTACAATTACGAAGATTGAAACTAGTATCTCTTAATTACTGTTGATGGTACAAAGTCATCCTTCTACTTAAATGATCATATATTGATATACATATAGTAATATACATAATAAACCATTATAGATTTCACCAAAGCATCACGAGTCAAACAAAATATAGTAGATTGGCAAGTGCTTGTTTGGATCTCTTGAATGTATAGAGGTTGTTGCATAGCTTTCACATTTATGATGCAATGTTGAGCAGGGTTGATGATAGCTAATGGAGTATAAGAACCCATCATCGAGTAAACTCCTAGGAGGGAAGCATGTTATCATAGTGTTGGATTTCAATCATGAGGTTTGTTTTTCAAATGAAATGATTGGTCCATGGCTCCTGTTCGAGCAAACAACATGGAATTCAATCATTGGAAGTCCATCAAATTTCTTTTAGTCTTAAATGTTACCTTCCATTCCATCTATTGTAAACATGGTAGTGATCACCCTATTGAATCTTGAAATAATGTCAATTTTTGATGATTTAATAACTATTCTCTTTTTATCGAAGTTGTTGAGAACTTGCATCACTAATGCCATTCTTTTACATGCTCTTTGAGATCTTGAAAGACCTAAATAGCCTTATGAAAGGTGCTTGTATGATCTCGAATAGTGAACCTAACTTGTCATAGAAGATCTTTCTTGTTATACATAGAGAGTTTGAACCATCCTGGTTGTGGGTTGTCCATTAACGAATAACAAGCTATTGTAATCAGGTTAGATGATGTGCATTTTGCATTCTCGGTAGGGCAGAATATATTCCCCAATTTGATAGAGAATATCCTTGTTAACTCTAGTAATTTATCCATGCAATCAGTCATGTAAGATAGTACTTCCTTTTTCCTATAAGAATCTAATAACTAACTGGAGGGAGGTTTTTAATCCAAAGTTTCTTTATAAGCTCATTGCTGACTTTGCATTTAATCGAAGTAAGAAAGTATCTCTCAAGAAAGAGGAAGGAAAGGAAGCGACGATTGGACAATGATGTTGCCATTGAGGAAGAACTTGGACCTTAGCGTCAATTCCCTTAGTTGTCTCTCACAAACCACACAATTACTCTCCTGGATCATAGAGAGAGGGCGAAAATTATGTGAGGGAGAGAACGAGAGAGAGTGGAAAGGCAAAAGAAGCGGTGGTAGAAGATGATCGAGAGATGGTCTCTAAAGAGAGGGCGTAAGAGAAAGGGAGAGGGTTTTGGCCCTCTCCGTGAAGTAGAGAAAGAGGTTCTCTATTAAAGAGTGTGAAGGATTGCATATGAAGAGGGTGCACGGGATCCTCGGTCGGGTCATGGCTTTGGATCCCCGGCATAGCCACCTGTGACTTATTAGTGTGCTTGTTAAAGCTCCTGCTTAAGTTGACCAGCATTATGCAGGCTCACTCGGGGAGAGCCTGCCGCCCGAGGGCTTGGCCAAAGTAGCGTCTGTTGGACCACTTTGAATGACTCCTTTGGCTTGTTTTGAGATGCACTTATTTATATTTGATAATTTGTGATCTTGATAACTTTGAAGTTGTATTTTCATGTGATTAAGATTTTTGTGTTGTCGCTATATGTCATATTTGTTGGTCTTTTGTTGAAAACCTTTGTGATTAAGGTGATTCATGTTATTGGTTATTGGTTGGAGACAAGTCAATGTTGAAAATTCACTTATTGTTATCTTAATAACTTCATGTTTGATACAAGTATTTAAAATAATGCATAAAAAGAGTTTTGCCTTCAGTATTGACTATTCATTTGTTATATTTTGATAACAATTGTATTAAAAGAATTCATTTTTTGAGACAAACATCTTATGTTTAAAAGATTCTTGAAAAATACTAACTTGATTATAAAGCTTTTCATATATATTTTAAACCTATTTTGATCATCTTGGTGAATTATCTTATCCTTGGAATCATAGAATCACTTTTGAGATTGTGAGTTATTTAAGAGATTTGGCATTTGATTGATTTGGATGGTTTGAGCTTAACCTTAAAGCTTGTTTGGGTTTGAGTTTGTCCTTGAAACTCGATTTTCATCTTAGCCTTAAAGCTTGTTTGGTATACTAATATATTTTTGTAACATCACGAGTTTGTGGTTATTCATGAAATTATTTGTTATATTTGACAATCTTACTTAGATAATCAATGTTTTCCATTAAAGAACTTTGAAAACATAGGTTTTCATGTTTTGAGTTATGAGATCTTAATCATTTTATTAGAGATTAATTCTATAAGTTTTTGTTGTAGGTATGTCCTAAGGAAGATCACAAGGTTGAAGCTTTAGAAAAGACTTTTATAGTTGAACATTCTTTTTTTGAAATCCTTTTGAAACAACCAGTGCATGTTAATACATTAAGGATTTAAACAAATTTTCAATGTGTTTGTAATAAGGATTGAAACAAACTTTTGGTATACACATCGTAAGTTTAAGGAGAGGTTAAAATATAATAGGATTGGAACAATAGTGCCCATAAGTTTATGTTTGTAATCAGGTCTCAACGGACCCAGGGTATCAAGACAAGACTACTAGGGTCATACCATCCAGACGAGGGCCAGCAGGACCCAACTAGTACCCGTTGGGCCAACCTTTCACAACTAGCAAGTATCCAACGACTAGTTGTCTAGCCATTGGATGCTTGCTAATGGCAAATTCCTCTATATACAAACACATCATTTTAACATTGTGGAAAACCAACCCTTGTGTGGCTGATTGTATAGAAAACCAACCCTTGGATGCTAGCTGAACTTGATAATTATGTGGTGCAGTTGGAAGTGGAGTAAGATCTATCTTGTCATAGTTCTTGGGTTTCACTGGACGTTGTGATATGACTTTTTCATTCTTCCCTGAGTTCAACATTTTTTGCTTAAGCATGCTTTTTTTATCAGAAAACGATTGCCATCATGTGAAAACATCTTTCTATTGGATGCAACATGATCTTTTTTGCTTGTCCAGGTCAAAAGGAACATTATTTTGGTGACTGAGACTTTATATGGAGAGGATTGGTTCTTGTGTAATTAAAGCATGTCAGATGCACCTTGGAAATAAAACACCTCTTTTCGCAACGGACACAACTCTATCAACCACTCACAAGCCTTCAACAACCTCTCTACCTGTAGTAGTGACATCTCCGACAAGCTCCAGTGCCTCGTGTCCATTCTTGCTTCTGCTAGTGACGATGATGACAAGGAGCCGAATGTCAACATGTCCCCGGATGAGATTGGACCACCGACGGAGGAAGAGGAGGATGAGATCCTAGGGTTCTTGGAGAGCATGGATGCCGAGGAGCTAGAGACGCCTATCGGCGTGTTCATTTCGGCACTCGGATCCACATCTGTCTCATCAGGTGGAGTGTTGCCGGCAAGATCTGCCTCCTGGCAAAGAACCGTGAGGAGAATTGGGAGCTCATTGGTTGTGTGCGATCCCACTACTGATCGGCCTTCTCCGATGTAGGGACCTGGTGATGCAGGAGTGCCCCATGACCACGCTGCTTAGCCTCTCACATTGATACCATAAAAATAACACCAATATCTTGCCAATGATATCTACAAACTCAAATACAAATGATCCCGCAAGATCTTCAACAAGCCAAATTACCAAACAAACCACTAAACACTTGGTATACTGAACAACAAACAAGTCAAGTGAGCATTAAAGGCTCTATCATGTGTACCTTTATCTAACAATTTATATTCATTAGTCATATAAAAAGAAACACCAAAATCTAAAAACCATGGCATACTTTGGCCTTTGGAAGAAGATGATAGTACACACTTAGAGATGCTTGCCTTCTCTTTTAATATTTCTTCAATATAGGCTTTGATCTTCGATGGTAACACTTTCTCCTTGTTGTCAATAGTAACCACATGGGGAACCTCCTCAATAAGAGAGGACATGTAGTCTTGATATATTCACTTTATTTGCAATAACGACAAATCGTGCTCTTGTTGGGCCAAGGTACTATATTACTTTTGAATTATTTATTGCCTTCATGTGGAGGCTTATAGGCCTTTAAATAATTTTTGAGTCTAGAGGTATCAAGAACCGCTTCTTTGTTATCTCTTATATTTCCCAATATAGTTTCTTCCATAACTAAGTCAGCCAAAATCTCATAGCTTTTGGGTCTCGATTTTCTATGAATTAAGTTTGATGTAATGTTTTCAAACTCACCTCTCAATTCCCATATAAACAAGAAAAATTATTGGTTATTAAGGTACTCTTGAAATTCATTCATACTTTGAAGTTTTTCGAATTTGTCAAAGCTTCTAAGTTGGTTACAAAGATCGAAAAACTCATTATGATAATCCCTAATGCTCATTGAAGCTTGTTTGAGCATTATCATTTTTCAGTCAAATTTATTTGAAAAACAAAATCGTCTTGGAAATGAGTTTTCCTAAGATATTCCAAAGTCTCAAAAGCATTATCAAACATACTAATTCAATTATAAAGCTTTTCATCCATATTTTAGCCAATAATTAAAGTAATTTTGGCATTGTACTTCTCTCATTTTTCAACTCTTGTTTATATTTCTCTTGTAACTTGAGAAATTCATCACCATCACACCATTTTTCTATTCCTTTAGGTTCTTTAATTGTACCATGAATATAATCACAATAGTCTTTAGAGATAAAATAATTTTTCATGATATGTGTCCAACTTGGATAAGAGTTGGGTACCAACAAACAATGAAATGTTTCACTTTTTTCTCTTGTAACTTGAGAAATTCATCACCATCACACCATTTTTCTATTCCATTAGGTTCTTTAATTGTACCATGAATATAATCACAATAGTCTTTAGAGATAAAATAATTTTTCATGATATGTGTCCAACTTGGATAAGAGTTGGGTACCAACAAACAATGAAATGTTTCACTTTTCTCTTTTATTTTTCTCAACAATAATAAGAAATAAGAAGAGTACCTTGATTCTCTTAAGATGATCAAACAATTCCCAAATTTTGAGGATCTTTTCACAATCGGCATGAATCCCAATGGAGCTCTAATCAAACCTTTTCGACTCTAATACCATGTTAGAAAACAAGTAAATTTTTTGTTTTTAATTTATTGAAGAATAAGATAATCTATACAATCAGCCACACAAGGGTTAGTTTTTCATGATGTTACAATGATGTGTTTATATACATAGGAATTTTCTATTATCCAATATTCAATAGCTACAAAACTAGTCATTAGATGCTTGCTGGTTGTGAAAGGTTGGCCCAACAACTACTGGTTGGGTCCTGTTGGTCTGGTGTTGATTGTCTGGCCCTAGTGGTTTGGTCCTGTTGGCTTGGGTCCGTTGGGACTTGATTATAAACATAAACTTATGGGTCCTATTGATACAACCCTATTACATTTTAATAATTATATGCCTCGATTTACGAATATTAAAAGTTATGTGCATGTTGTCGAAACACTGAGATGTATAGAAAGGGATGGATATATGAAGGAGTCATTAGCTTGTAGTTGACCTTATTGAGGTGCTGAGTTGATGGATGGTATTAGGACTCGCATTACACTTTTTCGTCATGCTTAACCTAGTTTCATTGTTGTAGAAAATGTATTTATGTTTGTGTTTTACAATTTTCTTGTTTCTTACTCGAGGGAGGGCTGGAAGGTATGGATCTAAATTTTCAAATGGTGAAGTAACCTGTTTGGATGGTAAAAATTTGCCTTTGCTTCACTCATTTTTGAATTCTCCTTCACCAATTCTGGAGGTAAGTTACTCATAAAAAGATAGTTGTTTGCCCTTGAGAATTTGAGTTTATGCTAAATAGATATTTCTGAATAAGAAAGATTAAAAGCCAATCCAACAAAACAAGACTGAGACAAAACCCTTTTCCATACTAAATGGTTTAGTGTACATGAGTTCTTTATCACCACCATTATGAAACAGCAAAAACCATCATTTAGTAGAAAATGACGTCAAAAGAATAAAACACATGAAGTATAAGAAACAAAAGGCACGTGTCTGCTTTGTGGAGAGAATATCCACGTGGAGACAAAGAAGACCCATTGCCAAAGAAGATCAAAGAGATCAAAGAAGACCTATTTGATGATATTCTTTATTGGTGATTAACTTCAATTACTTGAACCTAATTCTTCATTTATTCTTTGTGGACTATGTATCTTGGTTTGGTTGTTAGCACCTCAAACTGGTTGATATCTTACATCATCAAATTTGTGCATGTTTTCTCTGGCTCAAGAAAGAAGCAAAAGTTTGCATAGCTCAACATGAAAGTCAAAATTTTCATTTGAACGCTTGGTTTTGATGGTCTCCCAATGGTGCTTCCCACTTACAACTAAGTGGCCCTTGGCAATTTGACATGTATGTTCCCCATGAAGGACATTTGACTTATTCCACTCTCAAGGATTTCAGTTCATCATGAAGCCTATTGAAGATGTTAACCAGCAGGGGATTGCTCACCCTTAAAGATGCAAAGAATTCCAACAGTGTTCAAAGAATGAACCTGGTTTCACCATAGTAATATTGGAAGAAGTTGACATTGGGACCACCTCAGGTGGTGCAACAATTGCTTATATCATTCAAAGAGAGCCACCAAAAAACTCCCCAACTACCTATCCTTTGAGAGATACAACACCAAGTATTTATTGTAGATGCCATCCTTCCAAATCAGGCGTACCTAACCATCCATGGTTGGCTTGATTTTGAGCCTTTGATAGGGTACACATTCTGGACAATACTTGCTATTTTTCAGTTTGGGTCCATAAATCCCCTGGAAGGATTTGGTTAAACTCAATCCTGAGTCTCCCTCTGTCCCATATCAAAATTACATGATAAAAACTAAATATTAATACTATTAGTAGGCATGCTATTTCGGTTCCTTTCAGACACTATTTGTGTGAAACCGCTTGTAATAAACAGATACCTATATTATGTTGATTCAGTCTGTCATTTTGTTTGCCAACACCTAGATTGAATCCAGCACAATTGACAAGCATGTGCCCATATCCTCATGCACACAACTACAAAGAGACACTGATGCCTCTGCACACATACACTCGTGTTGTGCATTTTCCACAACCTTTGTTCTATTCACAATAAGTGCCATTTTAGTAACTGCCATTATCATTATGTAAACTTTCTCCTCTTTGTAGACCATATCCTAGAATGTCTTATCTAGATGTGTTACGCTTTCGACAATCAGCGTAAAACTTTGTCGAATTTTTATACCATGGATTACACAAATTATGAGCATTGCTTTCGAGAGTCCCTACTTAGCGACGTGCTATAGAGCTCAAGTGTAGTGAAAAGTAAGAAAGGGCCACTATATTTTCGCCTGGATGTAGTGAATCAATTACAGAGAGGGTTCCCACATCATGGACGAGTGTGGGTAAAGAAGTTAATCCTACTACATTGCCGCCTAAATGTAGTGAATAAATTACAAAGAGGGTCTCCGCATTTTCAATATGAATAAAGAAGCTAGTCCTAGATAATAACATTTTTATTGGTTCTTGGAATATCATAACATTGTCCGATAAGCTGATGGAGGTGGTAGATATTATGATTCGAAGAAATATTCATATTCTATGCTTACAAGAGACAAAATGGGTTGGAGAAAAAGCAAAGGAGATTGAGGATATAGGTTTTAAATTATGGTACTCAGGTAAGAAAAAGGCTCGAAACAGAGTTGGTATTATCATAAATAAAGATTTAAAGCATAGTGTAGTAGACATACAACGATATGTTGACTGAAATATGACGTTGAAATTAGTGTTAGGAGCAGAAGTTTTGAATATAGTTTGTGCTTACGCACCCTAAGTAGAACTAGAAGATAGTATAAAGATGATTTTTGGGGAAGAGTTAGATAAGGTGATTCAAAGAATTCTACAAAGGGAGATGAATTGTTTACGAGGAGACTTAAATGGATATCTCAATAAAGAGGCATTAGAATATCAAGGTATTCATGAAAACTTTGGTTTTGGGGATATAAATCAGGAAGGTAGGGAGATTTTAAATTTTGCTATGGCATTTGATCTCTTTATAGTCAATACAATCTTCAAAAAATGAGATGAACATTTAATTACTTATAAGAGTGGCTTATCACAAACACAAATTGATTACTTAATTTGTAGAAAGAAAGATAAAGAGTGTTGTAAAGATTGTAAGGTAATTTTAGGAGAACGCTTAACCACCCAACATCGATTTTTAATTATGGATTTATAAATAAAAAAATAGAAAAAGAAGAAAAGAGTGTATCGAGCTATTCAGACTAAATGGTGGAACCTCAAAAGTGAGAAAGAAGATATATTTAAACAGAAAGTCCTTTAAGGAGATGTTTGGAATTATGTTGGTACACCTTATGATATGTTGAAAAATATGGCTATACATATTAGGAAAGTAGCGAAAGATGTGTTAGGTGAATCTAAGGGAGGTGTACCGGTACAAAAAGAAGCTTGGTGTTGGAGTGAAGTAGTGCAAAATAAAATAAGGCAAAGAGGGCATATTGCAAATTACATTATGCTAAGAAAACTAGTGAAACTTTAAAGGCTTATAAGAAAGCAAAGAAGGAAGCGAAAAAAGCCGTGAGTAAAGCAAAAGCTAAAATTTGGGAGAATTTATATAAAAAAGCACAACTCAAAAGAGGGTGAAAGAGATATTTTTAGGATAGCTAGGGATAGATATAAGAAAACTAAAGATCTTAATTATGTTAGATGCATTAAGGACGAGAATGAAAAAATTCTAGTGGCAAATGATGATATAAGAAATAGATGGAAAAATTATTTTTATAAGTTTTTTAATGAAAATAAAGATGTTAGTATTAGCTTAGGAGAGTTAGCCAAATCAAAAAAGTATATAAACCACAATTTCTATCGACGTATTCAAAAGAATGAAGTCAAAGAGGCTCTTAAACATATGAAGGGTAGTAAATCGGTAGGACCAGACAATATTCCTATAGAAGTTTTGAAAATACTAGGAGAAATATGAATCTAATTGGCTCACAAGACTATTTAATGAAATATGAAGAAACCAAAAGATGCTCGAAGAATGGAGAGCGAATACACTTATACCCATATATAAGAACAAGGGAGACATTCAGAATTGTGCGAATTATGAGGTATCAAGTTAATGAGTCATACTATGAAATTATGGGAAAGAATTATCGAACGTAGGTTAAGACAAGTATCAAGTAAACAGAGAACCAATTTGGATTCATGCTAGGCAGATCTACAATTAAATCGATTCACCTTTTGAGACGTCTTATGAAATATTTTAGAGAAAAAAAGAAAAACCTTCACATGATATTTATTGATCTAGAAAAAGTTTATGATAGAGTACCGAGAAAGGTTCTTTGGAGAACTTTGGAAAAAAAAGGTATCCCATTGACATATATTAACCTTATAAGAGACATATTTGATGGTGCAAAAACATGTGTGAGGACTCATGAAGAGACTTCTTTGAAGTTAATATTGGGTTACATCAAGGATCAACTTTAAGTCCATACTTATTTATAATGGTGATTGATGAGTTAACAAAACATATTGAAGATGAATTACCTTGGTATATGTTATTTGCAGATGACATTGTGTTAGTGGAGGAGTCTAAGGAAAAAGTTAATAGAAAATTGGAACTATGGAGAGAAACATTAGAAAGTAAAGTCTTCCGACTTAGTAGAACAATGACAAAATATATGGAATGTAAGTTTGATCATTTGGCTACTTCATAGGACATAAAAATTAAAATTGACACATATAGCATCTCCAAAAGCAAAGTTTTAAGTACCTAGGGTCAATTTTTCAGAGTGATGGAAGAATTGATGGAGATGTTATACATAAAGTTAATGCTGGTTGGTTAAAATGGGGAGGAGCATCAAGTATTCTTTGTGATAAGAAGATACCATTAAAGTTAAAAGGTAAATATTATAGAGCATCAATTATACTTGCCATGTTTTATGGTTCTGAGTGTTGGGCAGTTAATCATCAACATGTACAAAAGATGTCTATGACAGAAATGAAGATGTTGAGATGGATGAGTGGTCATAAAAGAAAAGACCGAATACAAAATGATGTTATTAAAAATAAATTATGTGTGGCACCAATAGAGGATAAAATAAGAAAATATCATTTAAGGTGGTTTGAACATATAAAAAGAAGATCAAAAGAAGAACCTGTAAGAGGGTATGAAAAACTAGAATTTAAAAGTATTAAAAGAGGTAGAGGATGACCACAAAAGTGTTGGAAAGAAACAATAAAGAATGATCTAGCTTATTGTAGTTAACTGCTAACATGACACATGATAGGACTCTGTGGAAACAGAGAATCCATGTAGTCGACCCCGTTTAGTATGGGAAAAGGCTTAGTTGTTGTTGTTTGTTATGACTGATTATAGTTTGTTTCACGATTCATCTATCTGTCCTTTTCCTAAGTCTCTTCCATTTATCTTCCAGCGTTCAGGACTTTTTCCTACTTGTGACCTGTTGTTTCTATCCTCCAGATTACACCCAATAGTCGGGTTTTATCACATGCTGGTAGGTTCTATATGAACTAGATCCTGGTGCAAAGGTTTATTAAATTCTCACACTGTTAAACAAATTATGTTTGTGAACTATTATAATAGGTGCACTTGCTGGTTGGCTCCACATATAGGTCACTAAAATGTTGTCTGTTTTGCACTACCAAGAACTTGGTTGTAATTTACACCTGCATCTCACCTCTAGTTGGAATGAAATGTTTTCTTGTATGTTATACGTGTAAAACTAGTTAGTAGCAGATTTTCTATGTATTGAAAATACAGTGTGGAGCACAATATGTGGAAGTCATAAAACTGCATATGAAAGGTCTAGAAAATATGTGACAAGAAACAAAATTAATAATGAGAAACTTGCATAAGCATGGCTCCGTCTTTAGCTAACGAAGTGACATGGATATGATTAGCTAAATATCAGGTACGTTGGTGCAATCATTTAGAGATGATACTTTGGTGGACGAGGTGGACAAAAGAAAATGGGACCATTTCTAGGAACCCTAGAAATACTTAGTAGAACAATGACGATACAATCTGATACAAGATCAATATGACATGTGACTTAGACAATATGGTGCTGGGAGTTGGAGTAGATTGTAGATTGGAAAAGATAATTTCAAATGTTTTGGGTCTATGGTCCAGCTAGATAGAAGTGTTGGAGATGTCATACCTACGATGATTTAAGTTGGATAAAATAGAGAGGTGTATTATGGTAGGTGACATAGAGGGTGTAGTGGTGATAGTTGGAGTAGATTGCAAGACAAAAAAGATAAAATACTCCTGGTCAATGGTTCATGATGATGGAGATGTCATGTATAAAGTTGATGCAGGTTTGCATAAGTAGTAATATATTATGGAACTCAAAAATGTCCTTCAAGTGCAAATATTGCAAAGCGATATTAAGATGGCAACCTTATCTGGGGTTGATTGTTGGATAGTCAATGATCAACATGTGTGTTCATACAAGGAGTGATTAATCTTGTAGAGAAACCAGTTGGAAAAAAGTGTGGCTGCCACAAGTAAAAGATGGGGGTATACAGTGGTAGCTTGGACATCAAGGGAGATAGTTGAATAGGCCTCCAACATGAAGACGTGAAAAGTTGGACGATGTGTACCATGAAAGAGGCCAAGGAAGGGCTAAAGATGTTTTAAGGAACCAAAAACATGATCTTACCCCTTCAAAATATGTGACTGTAATCAAAGACTGATAAGGGTGATCGTAAGCATCCACATAGCAAGTAGCAACCTTAACTAGTTTAGGAAAAGGCTTAGTTGTTTTCGATGATATTCATTTTGGCACTTCGGATGTTTGTGTCTTCTAGAACGTATCTTTGTCTTATATGTGTTTAAGGTATGGAGATTAAAAAAGTTGTAACTGTTTTCATGATACAACCATTTTTCCTTGAACACATATTTACTTATTATAAGAAAGTGAGGAGGGTTGGTTTTCCTTTCACTTTTGTATTCTATTGTGTAGTGAATAACCAGCTTCCTTTTCTCTCTTTATTTGGCTGTTTGAAATGTCTTGTTAATCAAGGTCCTTTTAGTTTCTAAAATTTTTCGCAAGCTACAAGAGCATCAGCAACTTTCCTACTAATGATGCCACTCCCAACCATTTACCATTACTTTTCTGTTTCCTTTTTTTTCCAGGAGCAGTTTATAGAGAAAGCAAAAATATCTCCATGTTATTTCCTCACTAACCGTAAAGACATTCTGGTATGCCATGCTCAGTTCGGTTGTTTTAATATATATTCCTTTTATGATATTCAGTTCATGTTTTGAGTAGTTCTTAATCGCCTTTAAAATGTTCTAAACTATTGACCTAGTCATATTTTCTTAATGGATTCCACTGGGATCAAACAGTTTTTAAATGTGCAAACTCGTTCTTTTTGGCAAACAGAAAGTTGTTGCGGTTGTGGATGAAATGCATTTGAGTCTGGAGGATAAGTACCTCTTTTGCATCAGGTATATTCATCTACTTTACCTTGGGTATTCAATTTTTCTCCGGAAGAAATTCACTGAGTACTGCACCAAGATTCGCCAAAGATGGAAGATAGATGAAGCACTTAAAGAGAAGCCAAAATTATAAGAGAGAGAGATCAAAACAAAAATGAATAAAAATCATAAATTACCAAATAAAATAGAAAACTATTTTATAATTTAAAGCTAGTACAGTTTTAACACCACCTCAAACTAACAGACATTCTACCAGTAGTTTGCTTAGAAGAAATGCATTGCAAAATAAAATAGAACTATTCATGATTAAAACTAGTACAATTTTAACACCACCTCAAACTAACAGACTTTCTACCAATAGTTTGCTTGGAAGAAAGTTGGAAAAATTATTGGCGAGAGATTTGGCGAAAAAACAAGGGAGTCTTGTGTAGATGTTCGATGGTCTTTTCTAAGTACGATCTTGAACAAAATGATAGTGCCATATGGATGTGCTTGGTGCATTCATAAAATATATGGTTGGTAGCACTAGGGATTGCACTCTTATTGTCAAAAAAACATTTTTGAAGGAGTCCCTGTATTATCGTTCAGACTTTTTAGCTGTATGATTACCATAGTGGTTGTCGGAAACTTTTCTATTCCCTTTTGCTCTGTTTCAGTCAATTGGATGTCTTTTTGTCACATTGCTGAGATCTCAATCAATTAACAAACACAGAAACCAATTGTTGCTTGTTTTCACTGGCATCTCCCTGATAAGCATTTATAGAAATTGAGTCACTTTAGAAACATGACATGTCGAACTTAGTAATGGCTAGAAATGTGAGAGCCTCCAACTAATTTTCAGTGGGGGTGATTTTCTAACGGAAAAAAAGAAAATAAAAATAGAATAACCTATTTCTAACTTAAAGACTATAAAGATTTAAACTAAAATCCAAGCTATTCTGCTCATAGAACCCAGTTCTCTATAGCGAAGCTTAGCTGAAATGCCCTAGAATCTAAGTAGTGTTGTTTTAGGAGCACATAGTCTTTTATTGAAGTTTCCCAAGTCATTAGTTTGTGGTTGTTCACAGCCCAGTTGACATGAATGACGAGATATCTACTTAGGGTCTTGTGCAGGTGAAGTTCATGGTTTTTTTTTTTTTATAGAAGATGGTTCTTCTTTCTTAAGGCATTTAGTTTCTAATATTCTACTTTTGGTGATTCTTAGGCATTGTCTGTCTGAAAGAAATCTTTATGCCTCGAACCCTAAAAGTGCCAAAGTCACAAAATGCGTTGATGGAACTCGAATCTATACACAAGTTTTTAATTAATAATTGTTTTGCACAATAGATGCAGATCAAATTATGGCTGGTGGCCTAGTGTGGAGATGGCTGATCTCCCTCTCCATATATATATATATATGTATGTGTATGTATATGTATATATATGTATGTATATGTATATGTATATATATATATATGTATATGTATATTATATATATATGTATATTCTGTAAATTGGTTTATACTTAAATCTATGCAAACGACTATTGATGGTATTAGATTGAAAAGCAAAAAGCTCTTTTTGTTTTTTTAGTTTGAGTCAATTCATTTTTGCTTTTTCCAATCTAGACTATCATGTCTCTCCCATGGGGCGGTACCACTCGTCGGAGTAGTGGCTTGTTTTGCAAGGGTCATATAAGCAGTAAGGCTATCTCATAAGTAAGAAGTGCTGATAAGCTACTTCAAACTAGAGGATGACATCCTAACAACTATAAGGTCAGTGTTACGTGACTCCACTCACCAACTGTGAAGTAGCAGTGTAATCATGTAATAAGACCCACTATTCCCATGTGGCAGCAACGACTTACTAATAGGTAGCTCTACCACTGCTCCATGGCAGCGAGGTAAGGGTCACCTCCGAGGCACAGTGGAATGTCTATCATGAACACGAGGTGCAGGATACCAGGTTGATAAACCCGGGTTATAATGGTCAAGAGTTGCTTTCATTGGTTTGATAGAAACAGGTTTGAATATACCTTCTCTCTCTATACATATATAGTCTCTCCCTCTCTCTCTATATATATAGAGAGAGTCTCTGTCATGCAAACCTCTTTGATCTACTAACTGTATGAGCTAGTTATATTTGACTATTCTTTTAAAAGAACAACATTATCATATTGAGAACATTGAAAGAAGATGAAACCAATTTTTTAGCCATCCAAATCCCATGTCTATTATTGCTTCATGGGGCTTAAAAGTTATAATCATTTTTTAACCATTTATCTTTGGAGCTTAGGAATGTCACCACTCCACTTTAGAGCAGTTCATATTTCTTTAACATTTAAAACATGATTATAGTATCATTTTGGGTGTATTCATGATATCTTGTATGTAAAATTGTTTTTCCTCTATAGAAGTTCCTCATATATGGAGAAACCAAATAGAGATGATTTGTTTGGGAGGAGATTTAAATGGATAGATGGGTAAAAAGGCATTAGGATATCAAAGGATTCATGAAAACTATGGTTTTGAGAATTCAAATTAGAAAGGTAAGAAAATTTTAAGTTTTGCTAAGACATATGATCTCCTTGTAGCCAATACAATTTCATAAAACAAGATGAACATTTAATTACTTATGGAAGTGACTTGTCACATGCATGATTAATTTACTTATAGGAGGAAGGATATATCATGCTGTAAGGACTCCAAAGTAATTTAAGGAGAAAGTTTAATAACCAACATCGCTAGGATTACAAAGTAATTCTAGGAAAAAGCTTAACATCCTAATATCAACTTTTAGCAATAGATTTACATATAAGAAAGTAGACAGAGACAAAGAATACATATAACTACTTGGATTAAACAGTGAAACCTTAAAAATAAGAAAGAAGATATACTTGAAAAAAAGTTCTTCAAGAAGATGCTTCGATTTATATAGGCACAACTAGTGACGTGTAAGATGACAATAAATATTAGGAATGTCACAAACATTATGTTAGGTGAATCTAAGGAAGGCATATTGGTACAAAGAGAGGCTTGGAGTGAGACTTGTAAGATAAAATTAAGCCAAAGAAAACACATTAAACTATATTATGCCAACAAGACTGCTGAAACTTGCAAGACTTTATGAAGGCAAAGAAAAAAGCTAAAAAAGATGTTAGTGAATCAAAAACAAAAACTTGAGAGGATCTTTTCAAAAAGAACTCAAAAGAAGGTGAAAGCCATTTTTTGGATAGCTAAGTTTAGAGAGAAAAACTAAGAATCTTACTTTCATAAGATGCATCAAGGAGGAAGATGAGAGATTCTAGTGACAACCAATGATATCGAAAATAGATAAAAAAATATGTAAATTATTATTCCTACTGGCGTATTAAAAAAATAAAATCAAAGAGACTCTTAAACTTATGGGGGTTGGTAAACTAGATGGGACCAAACAATATTCCTATAAAAGTACGAGAAATTCTAAGAGATGGGTATCCAAAATTATTTAATGAAATATAGAGAAACCAAAATATGCATTGAGAATGAGAAAAAGTACAATTATATCATATAAAAGAATATGCGAGACCCTAAGTTATTCGGGGATGAACCATACACTGAAATTATTAGGGGATGAGAAAGAGTACAAGTATACCTTTTTCGAGTTTCACTACCTTTCCATGGTAAGAGAAAGCTTCCTTGCAACATATTAATTGGATCCAAGTAATTTAAGGTTCGATTCCATTGCTCTCATGCTAGTATATACTTGGATCTGGGTCCAATCGGGTCTACCATGAGAGATTCTTCATCTGTAGGTTGCAATCCGTATTCTTTCTTTTCTCGATCTACTGCTAGCTTTCGCTTATCCGATGCACTCACATCCAACTACCTGGGACGGAACCAAGAATCTTTATTGCCTATCCGACCCGGCTCTAACAACTGGTTTGGTTTTTGAATCACTTTGCGCTTGAAGAACATCAACTTCATTGAATACCGAATGAGGCGATGCTAATCGTTGAATGTGGTATGATGCTATAGTTTACCGTGGGAAGTAATTCAAATGCTTTGGCGGTCGGTCTCGGAAAGAGGAGCAGGTGTCTTGTATAGAAGAAGCACAGCCGGTCCATGGCCGACCATTTCCCTGGACAGACTCGACAGAAAGCTAGCATTAGGTCTAAGAGCGGAACCCGAGTCCTCCTCTTGGAATATCTCTGACATCGTTCTTCTTTCTTTGAAAGTAGCAAAGAAGGACGTGACGTGGCAGGGCCAGGCAGAAGCCCTGCGTCTCACACTTTGATGAGCCCCTCTAATCCGCTGTGTTCTTAGCGTGCGTGATCCGGTGCGTGCGCCTAACTACGTCAAGGTTGTCGAATGGGCTTCCTCCAGTCATAATGATCCCGTTGTGAGTGCCTTTTCCACTGTCGATTATTGAATGTTTGATATACAAAATCGGTCGGGTTATACATTCTTCCAGAAAACCAGATTTTAGTGTTGAGAAGAGCATTTGCAACCACTACTAAAGAAGAGAAGTTAAGAATTTGGCACGATCGGTTAAGATATTTACCAATCTCAAAAGTTAAGGAGTTGGTCACTTTTGAAAAATTAAGTGATCTAGTTTTTCAGTATGATGTATGCCAACGAGCTAAACACCATAGAGTGTCTTTTCCTAGAAGAGAGTCAAAGTCATCGGTTCCATTTGAGTTGATACATCCAATGGAGGTTGCCCCGTCACTTTCTCTCTTTCTATTAATTATACTCTTAGCCCTAATACAAAACGTTCAACTTATATAATGGACTGTTAAATAGAAAATAACCAAAATTCTCTTAGTACTATGGGTAATTATAATAATACTTAAATATCAAAAATTACGCAACTAACACTAAAAACAACATATACATATATTCTTCAACACCTCCCTCAAATTAGGAGTGAGATACTTCGAACTCCAAATTTACTAAAAAACTAGTTCTTTTTTCACCACACATGCACCAATAATCTTTATGAGGCTTCTTTAAATCAATTTGAACAATAAAAAATACATGCCCTTCTATGGGTGTCGACTGCTCTATCTCTTTCTTCTTCTCTATAAAGTGAATGGGCAACTACACTTCAAAAGTCATATTTTTCTCCTTTAGAGAAAATTGATCTTTTATGGTAAGAGGTATTGTCTCCACCATATACACTTGAAACGGCTTTTTCTGCACCCCTTCACATGGTGACTGCTGTCGGTGTGTTGGTTGGGTGTCCTCTCTCTATCACTCAAATAACAAAATACATACATATGCTCATACTAGTTGGTTTTGTACCCCTTCACATTGATTGTATCCGCTTTTTCCAACCCTCCTAGCTGTTCACTTCAACAACTCAAGGTCTTAATTTTTATGCTTCTTAGTGATACTATCACATTCCATAAAAAACAATGTATTTACCTCCTCTATGATTCGATTTTCAGTATATGTGGTGATAAAGATTGATTTTCTTCACTCTATCTTTTTCTTCTATGTGTATTTCTGCTATTTTACCAAATAAGAAAACATTAACCACATACTACTTCATATTTTCTACATCTTTTCCTTAATTTTCCAGCCCTCTGGACGGTCCATTTTCAAGCAACCTTCTTAGCTGCAACACTTTTCCAGCTTCATGGCTGCAATATTCTTCAACTCAACCTTTATGGCTATTCATATTCAGTAACTTCATGGCTGCGGCAATTTTCAACAGCTTCTTTGCTACAACAATTCTTCAATTAAGCCTTCATAGCAATCCTTTTTCAATAGCTTCTGACTGCAACAAACTTTTATCAGCCTTCATGGTTGTTTTTCTAAGAGCTTTCATAGATGCAAATTCTTGCAACCTCACTGGTTCCAAATAAAACCATTTTTGCATTCTTCATAACTGCAATCTTCAACATCCATCTCTTTTCTATAAATTTACAAGAATGGGCAGATTGGAGACATTTCATCTTATCTGCCCATAATTGAACGTCGGTGCCCCTACATGGCTATAGTTGTGCATACAATCAACAACGATTTTAGCAACTCCAGGAGATTTGAACTCTATGAACCCATAGTGTTTAGACTTTCCTATCTTTTTGTTTCTTGTCACTTGCAATCTCTTGATTATCATATAATTTCCATCTGCAAATGTTTCCTAAATTCCCTATTTATGTTGAAATAAATCTTGCCTACATCTCGATGTTGTTGCTCTAGAACTGTTGTAATGACACTTGCTGTCACTTTCCACTAGCATGCTCATTGAAGTTTCTAGTAATCCATCAATCTCCTCACTATCGCTCTGACCACCATCATCAGAATCATCTTCAACATTATCAATGCCAAGCAAATCATCAGCTGCCTCATCTTCAATATGCTTCTTCTTCTTCTTCTTCTTCCTCTTAGACGAGTACTTTTTATTCATATAGAACTTGTGAAATACAATATTCTTGGGAGGAACTTCTTCTTCGGCTAGTGACAACATTTCTAGCCCTATAATATGCTTGTTCATCTCCAGCTTTCTTGTAGGTGCAATTTTGGAACCATCATGTAAACCTTCTATGATGTTCATCATCTCAATCTCTGCTTCTCTTGATTTCTGGGCAGCCATTTGTTGTTGTAGCCTATTAAATGCTTCATTTTTCTTCCTCCAACTGCAGCAAATCTTGCCCTTTGTTTCCTTCATAAGTTTTGCCAATTCCACCTCTGATTTGGGGAATGCATCTTCTGATGCAAGAGTCTCTAGCCACCAAAATTTTTCAGGATTTGAAGTTATATTAGAAATACAAAATCATCATTTTAAGTTTGTTGAAACCACTGCAGTTCATAGAAGAAAATCTCTAGATCTAGGCAGCACACTAACATCAGTTGCAGTTGATGTATGAACATGAGCTTGTGTTTTTGTTTGAGGCACACATTGTATAAGATGAACACCTTTTTCTGGCCCAATGATGGGTACCAGATTCATACTTCAATTTGCTATAAACATGGTTTCCTTTAATTTCTATCACACATGTTTAATAACCATTTTTTCTATAACAACTTTCTTTATGCAGATGATGGGCAACAATTACTTTTAGATTTCTTTTCTACAAAATAAAAAATGTAACTATCCATAGTTACCTTTCTATTTTGCTTTCCTACAAAATTAGGGAAGTAACTTTCTATAACTACCTCTATGGTTTGCCTTTTTTACAAAATCAGGGAAAGTAATTTGTAACTTACTTTTTCAGCTCTTGCATTTGATATTAAAAAATTGAAATTACCCTTTTTTCAAAATATCAAACCTTTCTTTCCAGAATTTCTTGTAACCACTTTTGAAAAATCTGGAAATGGTCATCCATCCACCATCGTCACTTTTGGCAACCCATTTGTTCTTCCTTCTTTGTCATCTATTGTAAATTACCTTTGCCACAATCTGCTATTTCCTTCTCTCCCCTTTTTTTCATCATTTGATTTCGATGAACTTAAAATATATACTTTGAACTCTTAGAATAGATCTTCTTTAGCAACCATGGACTGTGATCCTAAGGAGGCCCATTTTCAGATGATTTTTCAATACTATATTCTTAAAAGAGAACAACATCATAATCCTTATCTCCGAGGAGATATTCATTCTCCGTAATTGATAATTCTTCCTTTCATTGGTCAATGGAATAAATCTCTGGAAAACAATTTTCCATGCTTCTTCTAATAGCAGAAAACTATGTCTGCTGACATATGCTTGAAGCTCATTGTGAAGGTTGCAAAAATGGCTCAGCTTTGCACTACAGGGCTAGCTGGAAGAGTTCAAGAGAGACAAAATGCTTTCCAGCAGATTCAACCATATGAATCTGTTGTTGGTTGATCCCATATTTTAACAGAATCTGGCGCATCCTTTTAAGCTTTGATGTTTTCATCGACCATTTCAACTTGATTTTTAGTGCCTTGTGCTAATCTTCTTTCTAGTATTGACAATTGATAAAGTATCCTCTTATTGAGTTCCTTACTCAAAGCAAGCGAAAAAACAATTCTTTGCCGACAACAAATCTCCCTTCTTCCAAAGGCAATTGCCAAAACACAAACAAGCATATGAAAGAGAAGGATTCAACTTGACGCCATTATAAGTCATATAGAGGAAACCATCCTCATCTTTGTGCTCCTCATAGATTACTAACATCAAGAAACCAGTGTGTAGTAGCACATTTTTAGTGAAGACAAAGATGGCTTTCTCAACACTTAGTTTTATCCTCTTCCGAATGACAAAAACAAAATTTTCTTATCAATCTCTGGTATATCACTCCTATTTGCCTTCTCGACAATGATTGGGATCCTGTCATGATATTTCTCCCTTATGCACATAGCTTCTACCTGCTTCCTTTCAAGAGGGTGCTCCATCTTGATCAAAGAATTCGTCATGGTGACAATGTCCTTCTTTCTCTCTCAAGAATGCTACCACCTTTTACTGCTCCTAGCGATCAAAATAGGCTTTGATACCGTGTTGAAATTCATTAGTAGAATATAACAGATAATCGATATTGGAAATAATAAGAAAAATAAAGAGTAAAATGGGAGATTGGAGGAGGGAGCAAACCCTCAAATGGAGGATGCCCCCTCTCTTTCTATTAATTAGACTCTTAACCCTAATACAAAACGTACAACTCTTATATAACACTAGTTTGTTTCCTATAAACATCCAATTTTTTTTTCAAAATAAGTCTAGAATAATCATCAATAAATGTCACAAAGTATTTAAATTTTCCAAGTGAGGGAATTGTAGATGTAAATTTTTATTCCGAAATTTATGTAGAGACTTGAAATTAAATTTGCAAACTATGTCATATAGGCGAGCGTGTCAGCTAGTTTGCTTAAACTAGCAAAGATTATTTCTGACTTCTGTAACGATTGTAGATAAGTGAATTCTTTTCGACGTAGGCCTTCTTGAACCAATGCTCAAGGGTCAACCTAGATGCTTTGAAAATCGTTCAAGATCCGATAAATTTCCAAAACCAAATTTCAAATCCTAGAACTTAATAAAAATTGTGATTTTACTTCCTAACTCAAAAATATTCCAAGTCTTGAAAAGCAAAACCAGTTTCTGCTTTCAAAGACTTATTTACCGAATTTTTTTATATAACTTCTGAATCTCCAAAAATTCTAAATTTTTTATAGAAAACATATTTTACATGTATATTTAGAAACTGTTTTTATTTTTATTTTAGTTGCTATAGATTTATGCAATCAAATCTAAAAATATACCCTACTTAGATATTCAGAACTAATTTGTAATAGAGAATTAGAGGTTTAGGAAAATAACTGTATCTTTGTGGTCAAATCTCCGATTTCTATGAAATTGGTTTTGTTGGAAAGCTAAGGATTTCAGCTTTCTAATGAGACTATTTTCAATAAAAATAGTTCACAGTATACAAAGATATAAGATAATAACCCAACCTCTATTGTACGAACTTCTGGTTTGACAGATGTTGTTCCGATTTCGTTACATTTTCTATGATTTTATTTACTATGTTGAACAATCCCAAAATTCTTGAACATTTTATGTATCGTATATCTGTGAGTTTAGATTAGAAGTGCAAAGTTTCAAAACATTCGGAATAGGGAGTAAAGAAATAAAAATCATTTACCGGATGGGTATAGCGTGCAAAAAACAGATTTTAAGTTTTTTAGGATATGTGCATGCTTTTGTTCGAATTAAAATAATCTACAGCAATTCAAAATAAATAAAATTATAATTATATTATGGGCATAGAGGGAATTAAGAGGTGTATGACCCTATATTATATTATGGAGTAGAAAGGATCAAAATTTAACATATAACACATAATCAATGAATGAAAATAGACGGGGCAGTATATGATATTTAATTAATACATTAATATGGAGACATGAGCTCCTTAATTACAACCTCATTAATCTTAATGAAATAAGAGATAATAATTAAAAAAATAAGAGAAGAGTGGACTTGTGGTGGAAGGATCGACCGACAGCTTGTGGCTGTGAACCTTCCCTTTCTTCTTTCTCTCTTCCTCTCTCTCTGTTTCTCTCTTTCTCTCCCTCTTGCATGACACGAATTTGGTTGATGGCTGGATCGATTGAAGCTTGATTGATGATGGAACTCAATTTTGGATGATTTCCAAATATGCTTTGCAGCCCCCCTCAAGGGTCATTTTATAGACAATACGTTGCCTTTTTCCTACAGCTTTTTGTAAGGCAAGTTGGCTTGTTGAAAGTTGTTGAAATCGGTAAGTGAATACTATATATGGCCTTCCAAACCGAGCTCCAATGCTATCTTCACTTGCTAAAGTTGTCTAGCACCTACTATAGTATGTGGCCAAGCTTGGGAAGGTTACTGAATTCGGTATGGTAAGTGGAGGGTCCCATTTGCTGAAGGTGGGAAAATAGCTGGATTCGGCTCAAGATGTTGGCTCTCTTCCATATGGATCAACATGAGCATCAATTGGGAAATAATTTAGTGAGTCGTTCCCATTGGCGATCTCCTTACTACCAAACACCGCATTGTATATGCTTGTAAACACCCAAAATTGTAATATTTTCAAAAACTCCTGAATTTCGAAAACCAGTGTAAACATGAAAATTTTCACTCCCAAGTTTATGAAACTCGAAGTGAACCTTTTCGTGCCTATGCTTGCGCGAGTGTGCCAGCTAGCTTACTCAAACTAGCGAAGGTTTTAAATGATTTTCTGACTTTGGTGATTGTAGGCAAGCAAACTCTTTTCACTTTAAACCTTCTTGAACAGATGCTCAAGGGTCGGTTTAAGCGCCTAGGAACTTTGATTTTCAAATAAGTTTTTACTTCAAACGATAAGTATTTTGACGAATTCGGTTCATGCACTCTTTGCAAATTTTATTACGGGGTTGGACGTCCCTAATTTTCTTGCAAGTTTTTATCTATTTAGGCCTGATGTGTGTGTGGAATGTGTGGCCTAATTTCAGCGTAGTTTAAGCGATTGTTCGAGGGCTTTTGGAAGCGATGAGCAAATGCAGGGATGCTAAAAATCTTTTTGGGTTTTTGAGAATGATGATGATAACTCACCCGAATTGAAATTGTAACTCACACTGCTTTCACGAAAGTAAACCCACGCGAATTTAAATTGCAATCATGTATGTTATAAAAACCTGAAATCTGGTTTTTCATCATCTCTGCATATGTCGATTGCTTATTTTTAATTCATGAACCTCTGATCCAATTGTTCCAAAACTTTGTATACTTCTTCTGTACACATAGGCCCACTCCTAATAAAATTTGCAAGAATTTTAGGGCTATGGAATATCGTAATTAAAACTGTGCAAAATTAGGAAAGTTTTTGTAAATTGTTTGTCCAACTAGTTTTCATGCAACAGAGCCTAGGTATTCATCCCATAACTTTGTCTGTGAGTATCCAAAATCGATGATTTTGGTTTATTAGAAAGCTGACTTCCATAGCTTTGCAGCAAGACCAAATTCATTAAATTTGTAACTCTGAGTACCCAGATACAGGCTCATCTTTAAGTCTCTATATTTCTGTGACAGAACAGTTTTGGCTACCTAAGCAGAGGCACTTCCCAGATTTAATTCTACAACAATACAATCTGAATCACAATCTAAAAGATGCCCCAGACTCTCCACATCTTACCCTTAGTCTTGTAAAATTTTGATGATTTTTGGAGGTACGAAAGACATTCAAAAGGATTCGGGAAACAAGTCTTGAAAACAAAGATTTCTGTTTTTCAGAACTTGTTTATTTTGGAACTTGAAATCAAGTGCACTTGTTTTCCATTCTCAAACACCTTTGCTTTCACGTGAATTTGAAAGTCTCACCTATCTAGTTGGAATCCCTAAGTGCTTAGACTTACCCTTGAACATCGGTTCAAGAAGGTCTAATGCAAAAAGAGCCCGTTTAGCCACAATCACCCGTCAAATTTAACTTTTGCTAATTTTTAGAAAACTAGCTGACACGCTTGTGCATCAAGTAGAGTTGAAAATTTTATTTCAAGTCTCTACATAGGCTTAGAATGAAAATTTCACGTCTACGGAGATGATATGAGCATTCATATACTATGGTAGACCCCTATCGTGGCATTTGATGAATGTTTTTCAATGTAATGTGTGAATGACCTATACATGCACGATCTTGATTTTTGGCATTGCATGATATGATCCTAGCCTTTGATGCATCTTGGGTTAGGTGCACTCCCTAAATTGATCTATAGTAAATCCCTTCCTATGAAATTTGAAGGTTTTTCCAAGTTGAGGATTTCATAAAATTCGGGAAGCTTGGAGGCTTGATCATCCTCATGGATGAGGGAATCTTCCTCCTTGCTTTGATCACTCTCATGTGTTTTGATTTCTAGGGAACTATCATATATAAGAAAAGTGTTATGCACAAAAGATAATGAGACAATTCAGGTTTAAGAATGTATATGGGTTTTGTGAAAATCAATTTTTGATTTTGTACCCAATTTTGAAAACCAAAATTTTCAAGGAGTTTCAGCTTTTTCAATTTTTTTATTTTATTTTTCAAAGCAAATGCTAGAAGGAAGAACATAAAAGACTTTCGTTTTGAAATTTTCAGATTTTTCAAATGTTTTTGGATTTTGGGAATTTTTAAATTTTTTTTATTTTTCCAAATATATATATTTTTTGGATTTTTTTAATAAAGGTGTCTTCCATCAAACCTATAAAGAAAACACCATGAATTAGACTCCAAACAAGAGATCTAACCCATAGGTAGCTGGTTCTAGGGTACCCTTGATCCAATTGGTCATAGGTGGTGGCTCAGGGGGCATGGATGGGTTGTATCCTAAGCCATATTGACCCAGGTTAGGTAGAGGTAAGATGGGTTCTAGTCTACCTTGGCTTTTGGCTCCTAGACCTTGGTATGGAGCATAACCCATGTTTAATAACATATTTCAAGGCTTTTTAAGTTTTGAAAAGATAAATTGGATGGCCTTGGAATAAGGTATCATCTATGGCAGGGTTGTTATACACTCGAATTTCTTGGGGTGTGCCTAGGAGGTGTATGACTTTAGGGGTGGAAGGGTTTGACTCCTCTAGGATGCACACGACCTTAGGATTGGAGGACTTGGGTGATTTGGATGTCTCTAGGAGATGGGCAACCCTGAAAGGGTGAGACTTGGGTTGCCCTAGGATATATGTGACCCTAAAGGGTTTGGGGTGGGTCGATTCTGGTTCTCCTAAGAGGTGAATGATCTCGGTAATTGGGTGATGGATCCTAGGTACAACCCAATGTGTCCCTAGGGGTTAGGGATGGATCCTAGGTGCAACCAAATGTGCCCCTAGGAGTCAACGATTTGAGTGTATATGGATACTGAGGGAGAGCATGTTTGATCCCTTGTAAAGTGGAGAGAAAAGGATTCCAAGAGAAATCACAGTCGTTCCCCTGGTGGGTTTGTGGATGTTGGGGCAAGTAGGCTTGGGTTCATAATGCAAACCTAGGCTCAAAGAGATTTGTTTATACATGGTGGGGTTAGGTGTACCTAGGATGTCGATGCATGCCTTAGGAATAACTATGTCTACTATATTTTGAATTTTATTTATTTATTTTATTTTGAAATTCTTTTTGTTGGTGTTGGACATTCGCCGCACCTTAAAAATCCACATCCTTAGACACATTCGGTGGGGTTGTGGGTGCATTAAATACATATGAATAATCTGCCGGTCCTACACAACAAAGAGGAGGATCGAGTAGAGAATTTTGAGAAAAATGAGTTTCATATATACCTTTTTTAAGCTTTTCTACCTTTCCATGGTGAGAGCAAGCTTCCTTGCAAACGTCCTGAGGGTGTTATAACTTATGCATAGCTTCGAGCTCCCGTTGCTTTGGTAGGTCTTAAATTTTATCCTTCAAGACTATGTGTGTGTAACACTCATTCTCCTTTCTGTATGAAATAGTGCTCATGGGAATGGATCCCATCGAAGCAACTAATTTTGAAAAATTTGAGATGACTTGAGTGAAGTGAACCTCATGCCCCACTCAAATTGTGCACCTAGGGATGTAACCTTTTTCTTTCTTTTTAATTTTCAGAATTTCAACGTTTTGATTTTCAAATCTTTTTTATTTTTTAAGGTTTTCCAACTTTTTTTGGTCTTTCCAAACAAATAATTTTTTTGGCTTTTCTATGGACAAAGGGGTGTTTGGATGTTTAGCAAGGTTAGATGATTTGATCTCAACACCTGCGGCCTCATATCCTTCATCGGATTTTGGCCTCGGTTTGGTTTTCCAGGTATGACTCTTCTCCCTGTATACCCAAGATGACTTTTCATGAGAATGATATACCTTGGTCTTTAGGGCCTCAATTTCCATTTCAAGTTGTTTTGCTCTCCTTTCCCTTTTCAAAAAAGCAGTTCTTTCTTCTTGGGTTAGAGAAGATGTTTTTGTGATTTTGGAAAGCTAATTTTGAAATTTTGATGAAGCCTTCCTTAACATATTTTCAGAGGAATCATCCAAACCTGACATTATTGAATTACTTGGATTTGAACTCAAAACAAAGGATTTAAAAAGAAAGAGAAGTTTAAAATCATGATTTAACAAGAATGGATCAAACAATTTTCAAAGACTCAAGTCCCACCGGGCGTGCCAAATCTATAGATGTAAATTTTTATTCCAAATTCTATGTAGAGACTTGAAATTAAATTTGCAAACTACATCATATGCGTGAGTGTGTTAGCTGGTTTGCTTAAACTAGCAAAGATGATTTTTGACTTTTGTAATGATTGTGGATAAGTGAATTCTTTTCGATGTAGGCCTTCTTGAACCGATGCTCAAAGGTCAGCCTATATGCTTTGAAAATTGTTTAAGATCCGGTGAATTTCCAAAACCAAATTTCAAATCCCAAAACTTGATAAAAATTGTGATTTTAGTTCCTAACTCAAAAATATTCTAAGTCTTGAAAAGCAAAACCTGTTTCTATTTTTAGAGACTTATTTACCGAGTTTTTTTTATATAGTTTCTTAATCTCCAAAAATTCTAAAATTTTTACAGAAAACATATTTGATATGTATATTTAAAAACTGTTTTTATGTTTATTTTAGCTACTATAGATTTATGCAATTAAATCCAAAAATAGACCCCACTCAGATATTTGGAACTCATCTATAACAAAGAATCAAAGGTTTAGGAAAACAACTATATCTTTGTGCTCAGATCTCTAATTTCTATAAAATTACTCTTGTTAGAAAGCTATGGATTTTAGATTTCTAATGAGACTATTTTCAATAAAAATTGTTTACTGCATACAAAAATATAGGATAATAACCCAACCTCTATTGTAGGAACTTCTGATTTTACAAATGTTCCGATTTCATTAAATCTTCTATGATTTTATTTACTATGTTGAACAATTCCAAAATTCTTTACAATTTTATGTATAATGTATCTATGTGTTTATATTAGACATGCAAAGTTTCAGACCATTCAAAGTAGGGGTAAATAATAAAAAATCATTTACCGGACGGGTACAACATGCAAAAAATAGATTTTGAGTTTTTAAGGATATGTGTGTGCTTTCGTCATAATTAAAAATAATCTACAGCAATTCAAAATAAATAAAATTATAATTATATTATGAGAATAGAGGGGATTAAGAGGTATATGATCTTATATTATATTATGGAGTAGAAAGGATCAAAAGTTAATATATAACAGATAATGGATGAATGAAAAAGAGACGGGGCGACATATATTCCTTAATTAATATATTAATATGTAGACATGAGCTCCTTAATTATAACCCCATTAATCTTAATGAAAGAAGAGATAATAATTAAAAAAAAATAAGAGAAGAGTGGACTTGTGGTGGAAGGATCGGCCGACAGCTTGTGACGGTGAACCTTCTTCTTCTTCTTTCTCTCTTCCTCTCTCTCTCTCTCTCTCTCTCTCTCTCTCTCTTTCTCTCCCTCTTACAGACCACGAATTTGGTTGATATCTGGATCAATTGAATCTTGATTGATGATGGAACTCAATTTTGGATGATTTCCAAATATGCCTTGTAGCCCCCCTTAAGGGCCATTTTATAGTTAAAACGTTGCCTTTTTGCTGCAGCTTTTTGTAAGGCAAGTTGGCTTGTTGAAAGTTGTTGAAATCAGTAAGTGGATGTTGTATATGGCCTTCCAAACTGAGCTCCAATAACTATCTTCACTTGCTAAAGTTGTCCAGTACCTGCTATCATATGTGGCCAAGCTTGGGAAGGTTACTGAATTCAGTATGGTAAGTGGAGGGTGTCATTTGCTGAAGGTGGGAAAGTAGATAGATTCAACTCCAAATGTTGGATTTCTTCCATATGGATCAACATAAGCATCAATTGGGAAATAATTTAGTGAGTTATTCCCATTGACGATCTCCTTATTACCAAACACTGCATTGTATATGCTCATGTAGACAAGCATCTTCATAACAATTTGGATCGCTGGCTGCAACCTTGCTAGGTAGCTGGAGCTGGCCAGATTTGGAAGGTTACGAGATTTAGTTGGCTGACCTACCATGTTGAGGTCAGCTACAACCTTGCTAGGATTGGCCAATTTTTTAATATGGTAAGTTGATTAATCCTTTAATGCTAAAATAGGCAGGTAGGCATTGATGAATTCCCTTTGTGGCTGAGCTCGGCTGGCTTTAGTAAGTCGTTGGCCTTGCTGAATTCAGTTCAATCTGATGGGAAGGTAAGTTGTTGTCTAAGCACCTACCATATCAAGTCAAGGGACTGTTGCACCCACTTGCCATAGGCAAGTGAGGCTGGCTTGGCTTCCTTCCATATTGAAGTTGATTGAACTTGGTAAGTAAGCCATGATGAAATCGGCTAGCCTTTGATAGCTTGATGACTTACCAAATTGTATATCAAGGTTGCCAAATTGCATACCAAGGTCACCTATGGTAGGTCATGCATTTCATTTATGCCAAAATTGGTAAGTTTCCTCTTAGTGGCTTGCTAAATCGAGCATCACAACTTGCCAAATTAAACATCACAACTTTCTCTTGGATGACGACGACTTTCCTTTCTTGAACGCTGACATTCCTTCCTTCAACGTCGCCCTTTCTTTCTTGAATGTAGACTTTCCTTCTTTGATGCCAACCTTACTAGAACTAAAATTAGCAGATTACCTTGTCCATCAATGCCAAAATTGGCATGTGCTCGGTCGTTGCCTTTTTGGTTCATACCACCTCCTCTTTTCGGAGAATTTGTCTCCTTCCTGTCCGAGTTTCATATATGGCAGGTATGGTTTCAAACACTTTATAGAAAAAATAATTTTATATTTGAAAACAATAAATTTAATGAGATCTTTAAATATTATTTTTAGAAAGCATTGGGTTTCATTCCCAATTTTTGTTTGCAAGGGTGACCTACTTTCGCTCTGTGAGTCAGTCTTTAACCACTTTAAATGAGTGTAGGGTATCAAACCACTTTAACCACTTCAACGAGTGTGGGATATCGAACCACTTTAACCCTGGGCATCAGCTCTTGGAATGAGACTCTTCTCAATTGAGTAAATTTCTGAGGTTTAGTTTGAATTTAATTTGTTTATGAATTTCAAGGGTTTTAGAATTTGATAAATTTATAAATTTGCAAATATTTTTGGGTTTGATTCCCAATGTTCTCATTTTCACTTTTTTCTTTGAAGAAAAATTGTTTGAAATCATTCTTCCTTAGAAGGCAATTATTTGAAAAGGTAGAAGCCTGCCAATTTGGTCTTGAGGGGAAAATAGTTATTTTTGTTTAATTTTGTTCAATTTCGAGAGGGATGCAATATACCATCATTTTGAGGTTGTTACTTTTGGGGCGAAAATGAATTTGTTTAAGGTATTTTTATTTGAAAAACCTTTAAAAGACCCAAAGCTGCCAAACAAATGCAAAATTTTTAAAATATGAAGTTGCTTCCTTCTTTTCTATAGTTTATAAACTCGTTATAACTCATTTTGGATATAGCATTAAAATCCTTAGGTATAAATAATAGCGGGGAGTTTGTGAATGATTTTTTGCAATCTTACCTTTAGTCTCATGGCATTATACATCAACCTTTCTGTGTTTATACTTCACAACAAAATGGTGTTGCTCAATGAAAAAATAGATATATCTTAGAAGTGGTAAGGACCTTACTTCTAGAACATAGAGTCCCTAAGTTTTTTTGGCCTGAAGTCATTCTCACTATTGTGTATCTAATAAGTAGATTACCATCCATGATTCTTTCTGGGAAATCTCCCTTTAACATGATCATACCATAAACTAATCCCTTCCATATTTTACCTTGTGTATTTGGTTGTCTTTGTTTTGTTCATATCCATGAACAATACCATGATAAACTTGATTATAGGGTTGTTAAGTGTGTTAATCGGATATTCCAATGAGAAGAAAGGGTATGAGTGTTATGATCCGAAAAATCATAGAAAATATGTGTTGATGGAAATAACCTTCTTTGAAAACATACCCTACTTTCAAACTCAAACTGAGACCATTCATTCCAGTCTGGAAGAACCTGTGCTTTTGATGAATACTACAGATGGTGAAGTGTTTGAAGATGGAACTTTGGAAAGGTATAAGGCAAGACTTGTGGCATGTGGCTGTAGACATGAATTTTTATTTCAAAACCATATGAAGATTTGAAAAGAAATTCTCGAACTACGTCGTGTGTGTGAGCGTGCCAGCTAGTTTGCTAAAACTAGCAAAGATTAATTTCTGACTTCGTATAGCGATTATGGACAGTGAACTTTTGTCAACATAGGCTTTCTTGAACCGATGCTCAAGGGTCAACCTAGACACTTGGAAAATTATTCGAGATCCGGTTAAGTTTTCAAAAACAAGATTCTAAATACAAAAGCTTGATAAAATTGTGATTTTAGTTCTTCACTTAGAAATATTAAGTCTTGAAAAACAAAAACTGATTATGTTTTCAGAGGCCTGTTTCTGATTTTTTAAAAATATTTTTGAGCTTCTAAAAATTCTGAATTTTTTTACAAAGAACAGACTTTCATGCACAGATTCAGAGAATATTTTTACTTTTATTTTATATTCTATAGATTCATACAATTAAATATGAAAACAAACCGCACTCAAACATTCAGAACAGACCTATGCCAAAAAATTAGAGGTTTAGAAAAACTAATATATTTTCGTGCTTAGATCTCCAATTTCTATAAAATTAGTCTTGTTGGAAAGCTATAGATTTCATCTTTCCAAAGAGACTATTTTCAATAAATTGGGTTCACTGTGCACAAATATATTCAGGAATAACCCAACCTATGTAGCACAAAATTTTGGTTTTCCAAAATCTATTATGATTTTTATAAAAAATTCTGATTTTGTTAATGATGTTTAACAAATCCAAAATTCTTCAAATTTTTATCAGAAGTGACTCTATATGTCTAGATTAGACCTGCAAAATTTAGATATATTTGGAGCAAGGAATAATCAAAGAGAAATCTTTTACCGAACACTTGCAGAGTGCAGAAAAATAGATTTTAGATTTTCAGAATTGTTCCTGTGCTCTAATCCAAATTAAATCGAATCTACAACTATAAAACAATAACCTAAATCCTAATGATCACATGAACATTGTGAGATTAAGAGGTTCATGATCTTACGTTGTGTTATGGAGTCAAAAGAATCAATATCAAAGTGTATAACGAAGACCGCATGAAAGAAAGATGGGGCAACTGTGAATCTGAATCAATACATCTTCATGGAGACTTAAGCTCCTGAATTACAAGCCCATAATATTTACTGAAAAAGGATATGATTGAAGCAAGAAAGAACCTGTGATAGAAGGTGGAGGATGGTCTGCAACTGGTGGTGGGCAGCGGGCAGCAACCTTCTTTCTTCCTCTCCCTCCCTCTCTTTCTCTCCCTCCCTTTCTTTCTCTCTTTCTCTCCCTCTTGCTGAATGGTTTGCTAAACTCGGATTGATTGGTATTGGGTGATAGCTAATGCATTGCAGCCCCCTTGCCCTTGTTTTAGGTAAAGGGTTGCCTATTGGCTACAACCATTTGTAAGGCAACTTGCCTTATTGCAAGTTGCTGAAATGGGTAAGAGAATGTTGTCCAAGGCCTGCTGCACTCACTTACCAAACTATTCAATACATGATATGGCAAGTTACCAAGCATAGCTGAAACTGATCAAGTCATGGAATGCTTGCGACGTTCGTCCAGGACTGGGGTGATGTTGTCCTTTTGCTGAACTTAATCACTAACTTTGGTTGGAGCTAGAAGAGTTGTTGTGTTTAGCCGAGTTGCTACTGTATTGAATTTGATGAACCAACCATCGAAAGGATTGTCACTGAATTACTGAATTCTGTTGACCAAGGCTTAGAAAGTGGTTGTCCCTCTTGCTAAGCTTGGCCAGCTGGATTTGGAAGGACGTTGTTGTCCTCTTCTCTTGCTAAAATTGTCCAGCACTTGCTATAGTAAATGGCCCAGCTTAGGAAAGTTGGGAATTTGGCTGAGACTTTGAGATGATGTAGAAAGCGGTGTGGACGTGAATTTTTATTTCAAAACCTATAAAGATTTGAAAAGAAATTCCTGAGACTACATCATGTGCGCGAGCGTGCTAGTTAGTTTGCTCAAACTAACAAAGATTCGATTTCTGACTTCGTTAAATGATTGTGGATAAGTGAGTTTTCATCGATGTAGGCCTTCTTGAACCGGCACTCAAGGGTCAACCTAGACTCTTTGGAAATTATTTGAAATACGATAAATTTCAAAAAAAAAAAAACAAAATCCCAACTTAAAAGTTTGAAGAAATCATGATTTAGTTCTTGACTTAGAAAAATTTCAGGTTCTGAAAAATAGAAGCTAGTTCTGTTTTCAGAGGCCTGTTTCCTGATTTTTTCAAAATACTTCTGAGTTTTAAAAAATTCTGAAATTTTTATAGAAGATAGATGTTTATGTACAGAATCAGAAAATATTTTTATTTTCATTTTTTATCTTACAGATTCGCATAATTAAATCTGGAAATAAACATCACTTAGACCCTCAGGACAGACCTATACCAGAACATCAGAGGTTCAGAAAAATAGAGATATTTTGGTACTTAGAACTCCAATTTCTATGAAATTAGTCTTGCTGGAAAGATATGGATTTAAGCTTTCTAAAGATACTATTTTCAATCGATTTGGTTCAATGTGTACAGAGATATTTAAGAATTAATAGATATATATCATTGGAATTTCTGGTTTTACAGAATTTATTCTGGTTTTTGTAAAACATTTTGGACTTAGTTAATAATGTTTAATAAGGCCTAAAATCCTTAAAATTTTATCAAATGTCCATGTATATGTCTAGATTAGACAAGCCAAATTTAAACTTATTTGGAGTAGTAGACAATTATAGAGAAATCTTTGATCAGACATGTGCAAAGTGTCGAGAAACAGTTTTCAGATTTCAAGAAAAACTTGTATGTGTTTTAGATCAATTCGAACGAATCTACGACTTAATTAACAGCATGAATCCATAGGAATAAGAGGTTTACCATCTTCAATCATGCTATGGAGTCGAAAGAATCAGAAAGAAAAGCATAAAAGGGCTGTCGTTTCGAATCAATACATTTCTTGGAGTATCAAACTCCTGAATTTAAGCCTGTTTCATTTACTGTAAACAAAAGAAGAGGGAATAACCTGTGGTGGCCGATAGCGGAGGATCTGTAGCAGGTGCTTGGAGATAAGCATCAGCCTCTTTGTGGCTTCCAAATCGCATATCAAAGTTGCCAAATTGTGTAAAGGTTGCCTTGACCCTTCCACGTTGAAATTGGTAAGGTTTGGCAACTTACCAAATTAAGCATCACTTCTTGTCAAATCGAGTATCGCTTTTCTGGACAACACTGACTTTCCTTTCTTGAACGACTTTCTTTTCTTCAACATCGACTTTCCTTTTTTTGACGCCGACCTTCCTTTTTTGATGTTGACCTTCCTTTTTTGATGCTGACTTTTCTTCTTGAATGTGAGCTTTCCTTTCCTGATGTTGACCTTCCATTTTTTTTGTACCTGAAACTAAAAATGACAAGTTACCTTGCCCAACAACTTTGAAATTGGCAAGTGTTCGGTAGTGTAAACACCCCAAAATCCCACGATTTTCTCAAATATGCCTGGTTTTGCAAAAGTAGCCCCAAAGGGTTATTTTGAGTCTGGAAACCTAGGAGCCTTCCAGACAACCCTGTACATACTTCGAACCTGTATATATGTTTTAAAATATATACATATAGTTTTAAAACCTTAAAAAGGTGTTTTAAAACCCCAAAAAGCAGCTTGGCCTGATGAAAGTAGGATAGAAGAAGCGAAAGAGAGCCCAGACCCGGAGCATATTTCAAGCTCGGCACATCAAACTCTCGTATCAGAATCATCTCCAGATTCTCGGACATCCAAGCCCCTGATATCAACAATTTATTCAAAATAAACTCTGGAAGGTGAGAAGAAGAGTGGACGACAATGTTGGCGAAGACCTAATGCAAGACGGAGTATTGATGCAGTTAGGCCCCACACAAACTGTCCGTTTCGAAACGCCATGAAGGAGTCAGAAAATCAGATTTGGGTCGAATCTGGACCATATATATCCAGATCCAAACCCAACATGCATTTGGATTTGGATCCAAAGATCCAAATCCAATATCCACATCCATGGCCCACATCACCTTCTCATAAATGGAGGTGGGGCCCACAGATATTTCATGTGAAAAGCTTGGGTAGAGAGAGAAAAAGGGGTGATAAAGTATGAGTGAGAAAGTTGGTAGGCTTGACTTTTGGTCAAGGGTGGGTTAACCTTGTGGGTTTAGCCTAGAGTGTGGGTTTGAGCTTGTATGCACCTACACCTAATCTGGGGCTGCACCAACTTGGATATGGCTGCAACTGGGTCCATGGACCGGTGCCAAGGGGAGGTTCCTAAAACCTAGCCCTAAGCTAGCCCACCTCACCTAGCCACTCTCCCCTAAACCTGACCCAAACCTAGCCACTCTCCCCTAAACCTGACCCAAACCTAGCCACTCTCACCCAAAACCACCCCAACCTCACCTAGCCGACCTCACCTAGCTCACCTCACCTAACTAGACGACCTAGACCCTAACTAAACTAAACCTAAACCCACCTTAATACACCTAATTAAATCCCTAACCACTAAGTCCCAGCCCCCCTAACCGACCTACCCTAAACCACCAAACAACCACCCTAACCGACCTACCCCAAACCACCCCACAAGCCCACCTTATTACAAATATCTAGCCTATACCACCCTAACCGACCCAGCCCTCTTTGGCCTATAAAAACCCTCCTATCTTGCGGGTTTTGGATGCTCTCTCTTCCACTCACCCATTCTCCTCTCACTCCCTCCAAGCTGCGCCACTTCCACCGCCACTCCACCAACCGGCTGCCATCTTCCCCACTTCCACCGCCACTTCATCACCCGGCTGCCACCTCTTCGCTTCAACCAACTTCCAGCACCTTCCACCTTCGGCTGCCACCTCCTTCCACCACCTTCATCCACCAGCACCCCTGCCACCCACGGTTAGTACCCCACCTCAACTCCATCTAGCCTTTCACCCCTTTCTTGCCCGGCTGCACACTCCACCACCCGCCACAACCACCAACCTTCTCCCTTACACCCGGCCCAACTGCACCCTACCTCATTACCTTCCCTCAATACTAACCACCCTAGCTCCTAGTTGAACCTTCTCCCTTAGTCATCCACCACCTAGCCAACATCCTTAACCTGCCACCACCCAACCAGCATCCCTACTTGCCGCGCCCATCACCCGGCCATCATCAAGACTCCACCCGTTTAGAATCCCTACCTGCCGCCAACACACATCCAAGGAGCTCCCCTTCGGCTGTCCAAGGCGACTCACTAGGCCAAAGCCAAGCAAGTTGGACACGGACCAGCTACACGTAAGTGCCTAACTCGGTCCTTTATATGAACTTGCTTACATTTAATTAAATTTGATACGGGGTTGTAATAATGGAGCGTTGTCTCCCCCCGGTTGTAATAATGTGGTTTGGCACACCAACACACACGTGCACTTGAGCCATTCTGCTCTTAGATGCACACCATTTTGGCACACACACTGGCCTAACCAGCCCCTAAGATATAGTTATACATATATATATTTCAGCTTTTTAACTTAAGTCGTGGGTGTTGTCTTTCAATTCTACACTCACACACATTGAGCTTTCGCTCTTACTCCCAAGACCCTAGTAAGGGCCGTATTGCAATTTCATTTGGGGTGTTTTAATTCAAGTTGTATGCGTGGTCTTTCAATTTCCACACTCACACACATTGAGCTTTCGCTCTTACTCCCAAGACCCTAGTAAGGGCCGTATTGCAATTTCATTTGGGGTGTTTTAATTCAAGTTGTGTGCGTGGTCTTTCAATTTCCACACTCACACACATTGAGCTTTCGCTCTTACTCCCAAGACCCTAGTAAGGGCCATATTGCAATTTCATTTGGGTGTTTTAATTCAAGTTGTGTGCATGGTCTTTCAATTCCACACTCACACACATTGAGCTTTCGCTCTTATTCCCAAGACCCTAGTAAGGGCCATATTGCAATTATATTTGGGTTTTACATTACAAGTCGTGTGAGTTGTCTTTACATATACACACAACACCCACGCACACGTTGGCGACCTTCGGGCCCATATATATTATAAGTATTTCCCTTCGGCTATGTCTTTTAGATTTGGGTTTTAAGGTTCAACTGTGTGCGTAGTCTTTCCATATATACATGACACACACTTGCACAATTGAGCCTTTCCGCTCTTAAGATATAGCCATATTTCCCTTTTGCAATTTACATTAAGTCATTTCCCTTAAGCATTGTCTTTCAATTTGGGTTTTCCCTTTGGAGTTGTGTGAGTTTGCATTGCATATTCGCCATACCACGAGTTAGGACCATATTGCATCAAAGCAAACCCCACACTCCCGTGCAAAAATCGCCCAACTTAGGTCACTTGTGCACACACCTAGTTGGCCCTAAAAAGCATAAAAAGAAAGACATAGGCACGTGCAAATCCCACGTGTAATAAAACTTGCAATCGTACAAACAAAGCCCAAACACTTCGGGTATTTTTCAAAGAGTTTTGATTTTAAAGACTTTGCCAAGAGTACATACTGACCCTTGTGCATCGGTACAAGAAGGTCTGTGACGAAAAGAGCTCACTTGCTCACAGTCGCCCCGATAGAGTCATATTTTAAAAACTTTCTTCGCTAGCTTAAGCAAGCTAGCTGACACACCCCTTTTTTTGTTAAAAATGACTTAGACACACAAAAAGGTTTACTTCAGGCTTAAGAACCAGAAGTGAGAATTTTCTGTGTCTATAGGTAGCTACCTTTTATGTCATCTCTTCTTTTTGGGGAATTTGCCTCCTTCCGATCCGAATTTATATATGGTAAGTTTCAAACACTTTATAAAAAAATATTTTATATTTGAAAACATCGAATTTAATGACATCTTCAAATATTATTTTGGAAAAACACTGTCTTTCATTCCCAGTTTTGTTTGCAAAGGTGACCTACTTTTGCTCTATGAGTCAGTCTATAACTACCTTGACCATTTAACCCTTTTCATGGGTATAGGGTGTCAAACCACTTTAACCACTTCAATGGGTGTAGGGTATCGAACCACTTTAATCTTGGGTATCAGGTCTTGGAATGAGACCCTTCTCAATCGGGCAAATTTCTGAGGTCTAGTTTGATTTAATTTATTTTTGAGCATGAGGGTTTTGAAATTTCATAAATTTATAATTTACAAACATTTTTGGGTTTGATTCCCAATGTTACCTTTTCATTTGTTTATATAAAATGAATTGTTTGAAATCATTCTTTCTTTAAAGGCAATCATTTAAAAAGGCAAAATCCTGCCAATTTGGTCACAAGGGAAAAATAGTTATTTTTATAAAATTTTGTCCAAATTCGATTTTTTTCGAAAGGGATGTGATATTCCATCATTTTGAGGCTGCTATAAAATTTTGATACCAAAACGAGCTTAGTTGATGCATTTTTATTTAAAATCTAAAGCTGTCAAAAATAGCCAATTTTCTAAAAGATAAAATTTTCATAAAATTTTTTTTGGGTGTTTACAGATGCCCCTCTTTGGCATTAATCCAAATTTATTTGGATAATGGCAAAGAAGAAAATACCCATTTGATTTTCTTCCCAGATGTATATTGAGAGTATGAAATTCTTCCTTTATTCCATAACATTTATTTCCTTGGATTTATTTTTGTAAAGGAGGGGATCTTAGCCAAAATAGGATTTGATAAGAACACCTAGTCCTAGGGTAATCATGCATAGACGACCCATTTGTGGATGCATATGGAATGCAAAGTGAATGAAGTGGATGTTTAGAGACCCATACCTTTGATTCGTGAGCTTGAGAAGAAGCCTATGATGGCCAGCTGCCCCCAAGCAAGATGGTCCCTGTATTGTTTCTTGACGTTTAGAGTTTTCAAAATTTCTTTTTCAAAAAGAGAACTCCTTTTAGTTTTTATCCAAAAGGACTTACAATTTCTTACATTTTCCTTCACTTGATTTTTTAATACCTATTAATCAGTAGAGGTTTTATAAAAGATTTTGAATAACATTTCAAAGTTCAATTTCTTACCCAACAAAATCTAATTCTCAAACAAATTGAAATCCAAATAAGTAGGTCATATTCCTACTCTAGGACTTTCAAGGTGAACTTTTCTCTATTGGGATGAGCTATGGGGATTTTAGGAAAGAGTTACCCGAGGTCCCTTCTGAAACGTCCCGCGGTTTAAGGCAAAGAAATTTTTAATGGAAAATTGCTCTTTTTAGCTTTGACTTTCTTTTTTCTTTTCTTTCAAAGGGCACCTCTATATTGGAGGTTTTTGTTTTTTTCTTTTCCTTTTCTTTTTAGAAGACCTCTATATTGGAGGTTTTTGTTTTTTTCTTTTCCTTTTCTTTTTAGAAGACCTCTATATTGGAGGTTTTATTTCCTTCATTTTCTTTTAATTTTTACCAATTTTCCTTTTTAGGGAGAAACGAAGTGGGAAATACAACTCATCCCTTTAGATACTCAATTCAGCCAAGGATATCCTATTTCCTAATAGCACCTACCATTTGAAAATATCTTGCTATTTTGAACCAGGCCTCATTTGGTAAGCCAAAGATTTTTGAAATGTTACCAAATGATTTTGTAAACTCTACTTTTCATAAAGCATTAATTCCCTAATTCAGGGTCACATAATTCATTTTGGTCCTTTTTTCAAGAAATTCAAAGGAGATCATTTTAAAAATCTTTTTAAAAGAATTTAAAGTAGATCCTATATGTAATACTTTTTCAAGTATTGGGCATTTATAGGATCTACCAAATTTCTTCCCTCAACATCAACTTACCAATACACATTTTATGGTGCCCTTCTTACAACATAGAGATCATCCCACTTAGACTGCCACTTACCAAGTTGATGTGGGCCTCTTATAAGTGAATGATGTATTCCATATGATATGATGGAGATACATGCTTTATGAAATGATGAATGTATTCAGTCTCCATGAAAGGTATGCAATTTTGCTGCCCCTAGTTTGGAGTTGAGATGACATGAGCATTCATACACTATGGTCAACCTATTGTGGCATGTGATGAAGGATTTTCGATGAGATGCATGATTTTGGCATTACATGATATGATCCTAGTCTTTGATGCATCTTGGGTTAGGTTCACTCCCTAATTGACTTCTAGGAAATCTCTTCTGAAGGTTTTTCCAAGTCAATGATCTTATGGAATTCAGGAAGCTCGGAGGCTTGACCAACCTCATGGAAGAGGGGATCTTCCTCCTTACCTTGTTCATTCTCAAGTATTTTGATTTCTAGGGAAGTCTTATGCATAAAAAAAAGGGTTATGCACAAAATGATTATGAGGCAATTCGGGTTTGAGAATGTATATGGATTTTGTCAAAACCAATTTTTGAGTTTGTACCTGATTTGAAAACCTACATTTTTAGGATTTTGAACCTTTTCAATTTTTTTTCAGATTTTCTCACACAAATGTTAGAAGGAAAAACATAAAAGACTTTCTTGTTTTGAATTTTTCAGATTTTTCAAATGTTTTTGGATTTTGAGAACTTTCTAATTTTTTTTTTCAAAATATATACTTCTTTTGGAATCTTTTTTAATAAAAGGGGTCTTCCATCAAACCTGCAAAGAAAACACCATGAATTAGACTCCAAACAGGAGGTCTAGGCCATAGGTTTCAGTTTTAGTAGGTTCTAGGGCACCCTTGACCAATTGGTCTTTAGGTGGTGACTTAGGGGGTTGGTTGGGCTATATCCTAAGCCATATCGACCCAGGTTAGGAAGAGGTAGGATAGATTCTAGTCTACCTTGGTTTTTAGCTCCTAGGCCCTAGTATGGTGTATTCCCATGTTTAGTAACATATTCCAAGGCTTTTTGAGTTTTAAAAAAAATTTGTGAAGGGAATGACCTTAGAATAATGTATCATCTATAACATGGTTATACACTCGAATTTTATTGGTTATGCCTTGGAGGTCTATGGGTTTAGGGGTGGAGGTGTTTGTCTCCTCTAGGATGCACATGACCCTAGGAGTGGAAGACTTGGGTGATTTGGGTTCTTCTAGGAGATGGACAACCTTGGTCGGGTGTGGCTCAGTTTCTCCTAGTAGGTGGATGATGGGGGGATGGATCCTAGGTACAACCAAGTATACCCCTAGGGGTTGATGGTTTGTGTTTATTTGGATGCAAAAGGAGAGCATGTGTGATCCTTTGCACAAAGGAGAGAAAAGGATTCCAAGGGAAACCATAGTCGGTCCCTTGGTGGGTTTACTGATGTTTGGGGAAATCATAGCCATAGGCTTGGGTTTATGGTACAAACCTAGGCTCAAAAGGATTTGTTTATATAGGGTAGGGTTATATGTACCTAGGTTGTCGAAGCATGCCTTAGAGATAACCATGTCTACCAAGTTTTGAATTTTATTTTTTTCTTTTTCATTTTAAAATTCTTTTTGTTGGTGCTAGACATTCTCCGCACCTTGAAAATTCATATCCTTCGACACATTTGGTGGGGTTGTGGGTGCATGAGTGTGATTTGAATATTGATGAACTACCAGTCCTACACAACAAAGAGGAGGATCGAGTAGAGAGTTTTGAGAGAAATGAGTTTCAGGTATACCTTTTCGAGCTTGTCTACCTTTCCATGGTGAGAGCAAGCTTCCTTGCAGGCGTCCTGAGGGTGTTGTAGCTCATGCATGACTTCAAGCTCCCGTTGCTTTGGTAGGTCTTGGATTTCATCTGCCAAGCTTATGTTTGTGCAACACTCATTTTCTCTTGTGTATGAAATGGTGCTCATGGGAATGGAACCCATCGGAGCAACCAAATTTGAAAAATTTGGAATGATATGACTCTCATGCCCCACTCCACTTGTGTGCTTAGGGATGTAAACTTTCTTTTCCCTTTTAATTTCCTGAATTTTAAAATTTTGATTTTCAAATCTTTTTAACTTTTGAAAATTTTCCAACTTTTTCAAAATAAAAAACTTTTTTGGTTTTTCTATCGAAAGAGAGGTGTTTAGATGATTACCAAGGTTAGACGATTTGATCTGAACACTTGCTTCATCTGCGGCATCATATCCTTCATCGGATTTTAGCCTTGGTTCGGTTTTCCAGGTATGGCTCTTCTCCCTATATACCCAAGAAGATTTTTCATGGAAATGGTTCATCTTGGCCTCTAGGGCCTCAATTTTCCTTTTAACTTGTGTTGCTCTCCTCATCAAAGAGGCAATTTCTTCCTCTTGGGTTTTTGAAGATTTCTTTGTGGTTTTAAAAAACCGATTTTGGAAATTCAATGAGGCTTTACTTGACATATTTTCAAAGGACTCATCTGTAAACACCCCGAAATCCCACGATTTTCTCAAAAATGCCTGGTTTTGCAAAAGCAGCCCCAAAGGGCTATTTTGAGTTTGGAAACCCAGGAGCCTTCCAAACAACCCTATACATATGTTTAAACCATATATGTTCTAAAATTATATACATACAGCTTTTAAAACCTTAAAAAGGTATTTTGAAACCCCGAAAAGCAACTTGGCCTGATGAAAGTAGGACCGAAGAAGCGAAAGAGAGCCCGGACCCGGAGCATATTTGAAGTCCGGCACATCAACTCTCATATCAGAATTATCCCCACATTATCGGACATCCAAGCCTCTGATATCAACGATATATTCAAAATGATCTCCGGAAGGTGAGAAGAAGAGTGGACGACAATGTTGGCGAATACCCAACGGAAGACGGAGTACTGATGCAGTCTGGCCCTGCACAAACCGTCTGTTTCGAAACGCCATGAAGGAATCAGAAAATCATATTTGGGTCGGATTTGGACCATATATATCCAGATCCAGACCTAAACATACATTTAGATTTGGATTTGGATCCAAAGATCCAATCCAATATCCACATCCATGGCCCACATCACCTTCTCATAAATGGAGGTGGGGCCCATAGAGAATTCACGTGAAAAGCTTGGGTATAGAGAGAGAATGGGATGATAAAGTATGAGCGAGAAAGTTGGTGGGCTTGACTTTAGTCAAGGGTGGGTTAACCATGTGGGTTTAGCCTAAGAGTGTGGGTTTGAGCTTGTATGCACCTACACCTAACCTGGGGCTGCACCAACATGAACATGGCTGCAGCTAGGTTCATGGATCGATGCCAAGGGGATGCTCCTAAAACCTAGCCCTAAGCTAACCCACCTCACCTAGCCACTCCCCCCTAAACCTGACCCAATCCTAGCCATCCTCACCCAAAACCGCCCCAACCATACCTAGCCGACCTCACCTAGCTCACCCCACCTAACTAGACCACCTAGACCCTAGTTAGACTAAACCTAATCCCACCTTAATCCACCTAATTAGACCCTAACCCTTAATTCCCAACCACCCTAACCGACCTACCCTAAACCACCATACCACCCTTCCTAGCCGACCTACCCAAACCACCCCACCACAGCCCACCTTATCCTAAATATCTACCCCATACCACTCCCAACCGACCCCAGCCCCTTGCCTATAAAACCCATTCCTTTTTGCGTGAAAAGGAGCTGTCTCTCTCTCCTCTCTCACCTTCCCTCTCTTCCACCCCACTTCACTCCCATTCTCCCCGAACTGCACCAACATCCACCGCCACTCCACTCGGCTGCCACCTCCTTCCACCACCTCCGGCCACCACCAACATGCACCACCCACGGTTAGTACCCCCATCTCAACCCCATCTACCTGCCATTCCACCCCTTTCTTGCCCGGCTGCACACTTCATCACCCGCCAACACAGCCCGCCTCTTCTTCACCCATTCGGCCACTTCACACCCTACCTCCCCACCTTCCCTTAGTCATCCACTTCCCAGCCCCTAGCTAAACCTTCACCCTTCAACCTGCAACCACCTATCCAACACCCTAACCTGCCCCAACTCAACCAACATCCCTACTAGCTGTGCCCATCGCCCAGCCATCATCAAGGCTCTATTCGGCTAAGACCCTACTTGGTGCCCACACGCATACAAGAAGCTCTCCTTCGGCTGTCCAAGGCGACTCATTAGGCCAAAGCCAAGCAAGTTACACCCGGACCAGCTACATGTAAGTGCCTAACTCGGTCCTTACTATGAACTTGCTTACATTTAATTAAATTTGATATGGGGTTGTAATAATGGAGCGTTGCCTCCCCCCGCTTGTAATAATGTGGTTTGGCACACCCACACACACGTGCACTTGAGCCATTTCGCTCTTAGCTGCACACAATTTCAACACACACACGGGCCTAACCAGGCCCTAAGATATATTTATACTTATACATACTAAGCTGCGTGGGTTTTGATTTAAGTTGTGTGCGTGGTCTTTCAATTCTACACTCACACACATTGAGCTTTCACTCTTATTCCCAAGACCCTAGTAAGGGCCGTATTGCAATTTCCCTTGGGTGTTTTAATTCAAGTTGTGTGCGTGGTCTTTCAATTTCCACACTCACACACATTGAGCTTTCGCTCTTACTCCCAAGACCTTAGTAAAGGCCATATTGCAATTTCGTTTTGGGTGTTTAAATTCAAGTTGTGTGCGTAGCATTTCAATTCTACACTCACACATGTTGAGCTTTCGCTCTTACTCCTAAGACCTTAGTCAAGGCCATATTGCAATTATATTTGGGTTTACATTACAAGTCGTGTGAGTTGTCTTTCCATATACACACAACACCCACGCACACGTTGGTGACCTTCGGGCCCATATATATTATAAGTATTTCCCTTTGGCTATGTCTTTAAGATTTGGGTTTTAAGGTTCAGCTGTGTGCGTAGTCTTTCCATATATACATGACACACACTTGCATAATTGAGCCTTTCCGCTCTTAAGATATAGCCATATTTCTCTTTTGCAATTTACATTAAGTCATTTCCCTTCCGCATTGTCTTTCGATTAGGGTTTTCCCTTTGGAGTTGTGTGAGTTTGCATTGCATATTCGCCATACCACGAGTTAGGACCATATTGCGTCAAAGCAAACCCCACACTCCCGTGCAAAAATCGCCCAACTTAGGTCACTTGTGCACACACCTAGTTGGCCCTAAAAAGCATAAAAAGAAAGACATAGGCACGTGCAAATCCCACGTGTAATAAAACTTGCAATCGTACAAACAAAGCCCAAACACTTCGGGTATTTTTCAAAGAGTTTTGATTTTAAAGACTTTGCCAAGCGTACAGACTGACCCTTGTGCATCGGTACAAGAAGGTCTGCGACGAAAAGAGCTCACTTGCTCACAGTCGCCCCGATAGAGTCATATTTCAAAAACTTTCTTCGTTAGCTTAAGCAAGCTAGCTGACACACCCCTTTTTTTGTTAAAAATGACTTAGACACACGAAAAGGTTCACTTCAGGCTTAAGAACCAGAAGTGAGAATTTTCCGTGTCTACATCATCCAAACACAACATTATTGAGTCACTAGAATTTGAACTCAAAACAAAAGATTCGGAAAGATAGAAGTTTAAAATCATGATTTTGAAAAGTAGATTTGTTTTGCAAACTTATAACGGATTCAAATAAATTCCTAAGACTCAAGTCCCACCGAGTGTGCCAAATTTGTAGATGTGAATTTTTATTTTAAAACCTATAAAGATTTGAAAAGAAATTCCAGAGACTACGTCGTGTGCACGAGCGTGCTAGTTAGTTTGCTCAAACTAACAAAGATTCCATTTCTGACTTCGTTAAACGATTGTGGACAAGTGAGTTTTTATCGACGTAGGCCTTCTTGAACCGGTGCTCAAGGGTCAGCCTAGACATTTTGAAAATTATTTGAAATCCAATAAATTTAAAAAAAAAATATCCCAACTTAAAAGTTCGAAGAAATCATGATTTAGTTCTTGACTTAGAAAATTTTTAGGTTCTGAAAAACAGAAACTGGTTCTGTTTTCAAAGGCCCGTTTCCTGATTTTTGCAAAATACTTTCGAGTTTCGAAAAATTCTGAAAATTTACAAAAGATATGTGCACAGAGGTATTTAAGAATTAATAGACATATGTCACAGGAATTTCTGGTTTTACAGAATTTGTTCTGGTTTTTGCAAAACTTTTTGGACTTAGTTAATAATGTTTAATAAGGACTGAAATCCTTAAAATTTTATCAGGTTTCCGTGTATATTTCTAGATTAGACGATCCAAATTTAGACTTATTTGGAGTAGTATACAATTAAAGAGAAATCTTTGATCATACATGTGTAGAGTGTCGAGAAACAATTTTTAGATTTCAGGAAAAACTTGTATGTGTTTTAGTTCAATTCGAATGAATCTACAGTTTAATTAACAGCATGAATGCATAGGAATAAGAGGTTTAAGATTTTCAATCATACTATAGAGTCGAAAGAATCAGAAAGAAAAGCATAAAAGGGTTGTCGTTTGAATCAATACATTTCTTGGGGTATCAAACTCCTTAATTTCAGCCTGTTTCATTTACTGTAAACAAAAGAAGAGGGAATAACCTGTGGCTGCCGGTGGTGGAGGATCTATAGCAGGTGCTCGGAGGTAAGCATCAACCTCTTTGTGGCTTCCAAATCGCATATCAAAGTTTCCAAATTGTATAAAGGTTGCCTTGACCCTTCCACGTTGAAATTGGTAAGGTTTGGCAACTTACCAAATTAAGCATCACTTCTTGTCAAATCGAGTATCACTTTTTTGGACAACACCGACTTTCCTTTCTTGAACGGCTTTCTTTTCTTCAACATCGACTTTCCTTTTTTTGACGCCGACCTTCCTTTTTTTACGTTGACCTTCCTTTCTTGATGCTGACTTATCTTCTTGAATGTGAGCTTTCCTTTCCTGACGCTGACCTTCCTTTTTTTTGTACCTGAAACTAAAAATGACAAGTTATCTTGCCCAACAACTCCGAAATTGGTAGGTGTTCGGTAGCTGCTTTTTATGTCATCTCTTCTTTCTGGGGAATTTGCCTCCTTTCGGTCTGAATTTATATATGGTAGGTTTCAAACACTTTATAAAAAAACATTTTATATTTGAAAACATCAAATTTAATGACATCTTTAAATATTATTTTGGAAAAACACTGTCTTTCATTCCCAATTTTGTTTGCAAAGGTGACCTACTTTTGCTACGTGAGTCAGTCTATAACCACCTTGACCATTTAACCCTTTTTATGGGTGTAGGGTATCGAACCACTTTAACCACTTCAATGGGTGTTGGGTATCGAACCACTTTAACCTTGGGTATCAGGGCTTGGAATGAGACCCTTCTCAATCAGGCGAATTTCTGAGGTTTGGTTTGATTTAATTTATTTTTTAACATGAGGGGTTTTGAAATTTCATAAATTTATAATTTGCAAACATTTTTGGGTTTGATTTCCAATGTTACCTTTTCATTTGTTTATATAAAATGAATTGTTTGAAATCATCCTTTCTTTAAAGGCAATCATTTAAAATGGAAAAATCCTGCCAATCTGGTCGCAAGGGCAAAATAATTATTTTTATAAAATTTTGTCCAAATTCAACTTTTTCTGAAAAGGATGCAATATTCCATCATTTTGAGGCTGCTATAAAATTTTGGTAGCAAAACAAGCTTATTTGATGCATTTTTATTTAAAATCTAAAGCTAACAAAAATAGCCAATTTTCTAAAAGACGAAAATTTTCATAAAAGAAATTTTGGGTGTTTACAGGCGGCTCCAATTGGGAAGCTGTTCATCTGTTCCTTCAAGATTGACGTCAGCTGCAATTAAAAGGGTAAGTAGCTGAAGGTGGAGTTGTCCCCTTACTACAGCTGGCCAGGGCAACTTTCCATGTTGGAGTCGAGTAAGGCATGAGTTGGTAAGTATATTTACTACTCTTCAAAACCGATTGTTTAGCCAATGACTTGCTCCTTCCATATAGATCAACATGAGCATCAATTGGGAAATAATCTAGTGTGTTATTCCCATTGACGGTCACCATATTGTGTGTGTTTGGAGTGTCGTGTCATCATTGTTGCTGTAATAATATTTCTGTTGAGATTGATTCTTGGTTGGACAACACAGATATTCAACAAGACCATATCGAGTTAAGGTGGCTGCACCCACCTTGCTAGACTTGGAAAGGTAAAGGATTGACATTAACTAAACTTAGTTGCTGTCACTTCTACCTTCCATATTTGAATCGTGTGAGACTTGACTTAATAAGTTTCTCCCTTATGGCAATTCTTGTCAACGTGTTGATTTCATGGTGAGGCTGTTATTTTGAGGATTGACCAAATCAGGTCAAGGAAAGGTGAGTTGCCTAATCCTTTGATGCTGAACTTCGAAACTGGTAAGTTTCCTCTTAATGGTCTACCCAATTAAGCATCACTACGTGCCGAATCGAGCATTACAACTTAAACTGAGCATTACTTTTCTTTTGTGTGGATAATGCCGACTTTCCTTTCTTGATGCCGACCTTCCGTTCTGGGCACCGACTTTCCTTCTTGAACGTCGACTTTCCTTTTTTGTACATAAAACTAAAAATGAAAAGTTACCTTGCCCAACAACGCCGAAATTGGCAGGTGCTCGGTCGTTGCCTTCTTTTTTGTTCATGCCATCTCCTCTTTCCGAGGAATTTGCCTCCTTACGGTTCGAGTTTCATATATGGCATGTTTCAAACACTTTATATAAAAAAACATTTTATATTTGAAAATATCAAATTTAATGAAATCTTTAAATATTATTTTGGAAAAGCACTGGGTTTCATTCCCAGTTTTTGTTTGCAAGGGTGACCTACTTTTGCTCTAGTCTATAACCACCTTGACCATTTAACCCTTTTCATGGTTGTAGGGTATCGAACCACTTTAACCACTTCAACGGGTGTAGGGTATCGAACCACTTTAACCCTGGGTATCAGGTCTTGGAATGAGACCCTTCTCAACCAGGTGAATTTCTGAGGTCTGGTTTGAATTTAACTTGTTTATGAATTTCAAGGATTTTGTTATTTTATAAATATATAAATTTGCAAACATTTTTGGGTTTGATTCCCAATATTCTCATTTTCACTTGTTTATATAAAAAGAATTGTTTGAAATCATCCTTTCTTTGAAGACAATCATTTAAAAAGGCAAAATCCTGCCAATTCAGTCTTGAGGGCAAAATAGTCATTTTTATAAAATTTTGTCCAAATTTAAACTTTTTTGAAAGGGATGCAATATATCATCATTTTGAGGTGGCTAGAAAATTTTGATACCAAAATGAGTTCATTTGATGTATTTTTATTTGAAAATCTAAAGCTACCCAAAATAACCAATTTTCTAAAAGATAAAAATTTTCATAAAAACTTTTTGGGTGTTTACAGTGGCTATGGGATTGACTATGAAGAAACCTTTTCCCTAGTGTCAAAACGTACCACTATTTGAGTGATTATAAGTGTAGACGCCCAAAGGCAATGAAATATGTAGCGGCTAGACGTGAAAAATGCATTCTTGCAAGGATAATTTAAAGAGAAAGTATACATAGAGTTAGCCAGATCATAAGATCAAAGTATGTGTAAACACCCCAAAATGGGATTATTTTCAAACAAACACCTGGTTTTCAAAAACCATTTTTCAAACCTATTTTGAACTTTTAAAACCCCAGAGTTGCGAAATTTTAACTTCTTTCTCAAAATGCTCCAAAATAAAGGTTTTTAGGCTCGGGCCAAAAACCCAAGTTTTGTAAAGTAGCTGAAACAAGCAGGAGAAACCTGATCAGAAAGCAGCTCAAGAACAGGTCAAAAAGCAAAGGTTAAGCCCGTCCGGTTGAAAACAGGGCCGAAAAGCAAAAGGAGCATCCAGGCCAAAAGCAGACTTCAGCCCCAAAATATGAAATACGAAGCCAAAGCCCTGATGAAGCTGTCAGAAATCAAACCCCAAGCCGATGAAAACAAAAATTAGCCAAAACAGAGTCTGGAAAGTGAGAAGCAGGGCGTACAAGAGGACTGGGAAAAACCCAGTCCAAACGAGTCACTGGCAACACCAGGGCCTGTTCAAAACCGCCCGTTTTAAAACACCAAGAAGGACTGAAGAAAGAAGATTTTGGATTGGATCTAGACAAAATATCCAGATCCATATCTAAATAGTGTTTGGATCGGATTTGGATCTCAAAACCCAAATCCAAGATCCAAATCCAAGACCCACCCCTTGGCCTATAAATAGTACCAAGGGAGGGGGGTGAAAATGTTCACATGAATTTGCTTGGGGAGGGCTTGCAAGGAGAGAGAGTGTGTGGGAAAAGTCAACATTGGTGGGCTTTAGCCATGTGGGCTCAATCAAGGGTGAAGTGGGTTCAAGCCTTGTGGACCTAGACCTAGCTTGGGGCTGCAACAACAAGGTGAAATGACGTAGACAGGGGCTGCAACCATGGCTGCACAAGGTGGACTCGGCTCCAAGAGGTAAGTCCCCAAACCTAGCCTAGACCTAGCCTTTACTTGGCCCAACCCATATTGCCTAGACCTAACCGAACCCCCACCTAGACCACTACCTAAACCCAACCCATCTCGGCCTGCACCTTGGCCGACTTTGACTTGGACTGAACCAAGCCTTGAACCATTCTCACCCCAACTCAACCACACTCAGCCCATACCACCTAGACCTAATCGAACCCTCACCTTGAGCCACTACACTAAACCTAGCCCTAAGACAACTTGCCCTAAACCGACTACACTAAAGGCTCTACCTAAACCTAGCCCACCCACAACTGATCCCACCTAAACCTAGCCAAAACCACCCCAGCTGGACCTGACTACCCTAAACCGACTCCACCCTAAACCTAGCCAAAACCCAACTAAACCACTCTCCCTTGAACCTAGTTAACTACCACCTAAAACCTAACCCAGCCACCACCGATTCCACCCTAAACCGACTCCACCGCCCCACCCACAAGACACCCTACCAAACCCCCACTTGACTAACCCGCAACACCCAAACTGAGTGCACTTGGCACTCGGTCTGCCCCCAACCACGCACCCCATTCGGCTGGCCCATAGGCTAGCCTGTGCCCTAACCCAATCGAGTGCATCACTCGGCCAGGCCCTATTGGCCTGCACCTAACCCAGCCACTAGGCCTAGTTGGCCTGCACTAAGCCATGACACCCTATCAAACCGGCCCCACCTTGGCTGGCCTAACTCCTTGCCTAACCTAGCTAAACACCCAGTCGAGTGCACCCACCTTGCACTCAGCCAAACCTTCCTAACTGGCCCTTAGGCTAACCTGCATCCACATACCCCAGCCACGGCCATCACCCCCTAGGCTAGCCAAGCACCCCACGGCCTGCCCTTGCTGACCCACACCCAACCTAAACCACATCCAACCTTGCTGCCCTAGGACTCGACCCAACACTACCTAAAACCTAGCCACTACTCGCCCATAACCTACACTCGGCCAACCCCTTTTGCTGGCCTGCACCCTCTCGAGCCATCCCAGCTCGCCCCTCTAAACCCAAGCTAAGCTAGGTGCTGGCTGCACCTAGCTCATCCCTAACTCCCCAACCTAAACCTAGATTTAACTAGGACTCGACCGACCATATCCTAAACCTAACCAAGATCCCTTGGCCAAACCAAGCCAAGACCAAGCCCACATCCACTCGGTTGTGCCTAAGTGGACCCACACCCAAGCATCACCTGGGAACCCACTTGAAGGGACTTACCTCGTGGCTGCAATGAAGGACGAACCCGAGAGGCAAAACCGAACACTTGTAAGTGTCATTTACATTCGGTTTTACATTACTCGTTTAAATTAAATTCAATTCGGAACGGGGTTGTAATAATGGAGTGAAGTCTCCCCCCGAGATGTAATATTTGTGTATGAAACACAACCACACACGTGAACTTGAGCCTTCTCGCTCTTAACTGCACACAAAGACACCCACGTGCACTTGAGCCTTTTCGCTCTTATATTGCACACGATTGCACACATTGAGCCTTTCCGCTCTTAAGCTAAACGTATATACTTCAATTTGGGTATTTACTTTAGTGAAAGTTGTGTGAGTTACAATTAATTTTGGGTGGATTTAATTTCAAGTCGTGTGAGTTGCAATTTCAATTTCACACAAGAACACCCACGACCACTCGAGCCTTTCCGCTCTTCACACTCACATACATTGAGCCTTTCCGCTCTTAAGCTAAACATATATACTTCAATTTGGGTATTTACTTTAGTGAAAGCAGTGTGAGTTGCAATTTCATTTCAGGTGGATTTACTTTAAGTTGTGTGAGTTGTTATTTCAATTTCACACAAGAACACTCACGAACACTCGAGCCTTTCCACTCTTTACACTCACACACATTGATCCTTTTCGCTCTTAGGATAAAACATATTTATATATTTTCAAGTCATGTGAGTTTACTTTAGTGGAAGTCGAGTTGCATTTCCCTTTGTGTGGATTTACATTTAAGTCGCGTGAGTTGCACTTTCATTTCGGGTATTTACATTAGTGAAAGTAGTGTGAGTTGTACTTTCAATTCGAGCCTAGCTCACATCATCGCTTTCAAAACCTGAAAAGGATTTATGCATCCTTGCATTCACTCGCTTTCAAAAGCCCCCGAATCCTCACTTAAACCACGTTGAAAATAGGCCACACATTCACACACATATCAGGCCTAATAGATAAAACTCAAAAGACTTAGGGTCGTCCAAACAATTGTAATAAAAATTGCAAAGAAGGCATACATCGAAATTCATAAAACACTGATCTTTCGAAGTTAGTATTTGATTTGAAATATCGAAGTTTCTAAGCGTTTAAATTGACCCTTGAGCATCGGTTCAAGAAGGTTTAAAATGAAAAGATCCCGCTTTCCCACAATCACCAAAAAGTCAGAATATTTCAAAAACCTTCGCTAGTTTGAGTAAGCTAGCTGGCACGCTCGCAAAACAACTTAGGCACGAAAAGATTCATTTCTAGTCTCATAAATCGGGAGTGAAAATTTTCATGCTTACAGTTTTTTGGCACGCCCGGTGGGACTCGGGTCTTAAGCAAACTTTGATAAAACAAACAAAACTTTGAATTTTTTTTCCAAAAAGTGTTTAACTTTTGCCTGTTTGCACTTGTAGGATTTCAAAGTTTTTAGAGTCATGTCGAGTTCAGACTCCAATGAAGTGTCTAGCCGAGCCTCATGCTCGTCAAGTTCCTTTCGAAGAAAATTTCAAAAAAACATCTCAAATGCAAAAAAGAAGAGCTTGAAGACTTGCGCAGGGAATTTGAAGCAAAAATCGATGCAAGAATAGACGCCCTTAGCCAAGAGGCTGAGGCGGCTAACTCTTGCTCATCTCATGGTGAACCCGCCAAAGCTAAGAAAAAATCTGGCAAGTCCAAAAAAACCAAGGAAACCTCCGCAATGGAGGGGAACCAATATCACGATTCCTTTACACTGAAGGATCGAAAAGCCCTCCAACAACTATTGAAGGGCCAAAACAAAGAAAAGAGATCATATGCCCTATCTGATTTCCTTCCTTTGGATTATTAAACAGATAGTGACGACGATATACCGAATTTCCATCAGTATGATGGCACGGGGGAACCTGCAACTCTTTTCTTGTAGAGCCCACAAAAAGAAAAAGGACTCTGCGAAATGGATATATTGGTTTCCCCTTTCCCTCAAGGGGACTGCTTCAAAATGGCTTGCTTCCTACGACTTAAGTCAGTTCACTACTTTTGAAGAGTTAGCGAACAACTTTATGCATTCATCTCCGAAGGATGCGTAGTAATGCTCATCCTTGAAAATTTTAAAACGGAGATAAAAATGCTTCTTTCTTTACATGAAATCTTAACTTTTCACAAGTTAATCAAAAAGGCTTCCCTCTTCGAAACCAATCAAAGGAAAAATTCTTCCAAAACTGAGATTTGAAAAACCCAGAACTTATGAACCCGACCGACAGTGGACAAAGGGGCAAAACCCCAAAAGATTGCAAACGTCTGAGTGGAAACAAACCCGACTAAAACTTCAAAGAAGTTCGAACAAAAAAACGAAAAAAAATTGCAAAAAACATTTGAAAAAAGGGAGTATACCCCACTAGGGCAGCCTGTCTCGGAGGTCCTTGACCTCCTGCTCGCCCAAGGACTGGTAATACTTCCCGAAATTCTTGAGGAGACACCTTCGAAAGGGAGATTTCTAAACAAGTTTTGCAAATATCATCGGCTAAAAGGCCATGATACAAACAAATGTTTCTCCCTTTTGAATAAAATCGAGGACTTGATAGAGCAGGGCCGGCTCCAGGTCACTGAGCAACCGGAGCCTGCCCAAGCTATGCTTAAAGAACCCTTTCTCAATCATGCAAGTACCAGTGGGAAGGAAAAAGAGGTATGTGCTTTCTCGACTTCAAAAGGTTTAGTGCATGCATCGCATACTGGCTTCACTACTTGTCACACACTACCTTCTCTCATCATATACAAAAAAGCCAAACAAGTAGTGATCCGGGGAGCGCTTAGAGTCCCGCCCCCAACTAGAGCCATCTTAGAAACTCGGGGTGCTCCAAAGCACAAAAATAGAGCCAACATAGGAGCGAGTCTTAGGGAAGGTGTGGGCAAGGTGACTAGGTTCGGAAGGATCTATCAACCCCCACATCTAGAAAAAAATGCTAAAAAAGTGATCAGTATTCCTGGCCCTCCAAAAGCATGCATTCCTAGGGCATCACAGGTTATGGATAAAGGAAAAAACATGTTAACCCCATATGATTTTGAAAATCATCTTTTCAAGATCCCCATAAACATGTCTATCCTAGAATTAATCCAAACTTCTCCCAGGCATAGACAAGTTTTAGAAAAAATCTTAGAAAGAGCCAGGGTTAACTCGACTATAACCCCTGAGTCCCTGTCCTTCCTAGTGGTACCCATCTGTGCAAAAACACCCATCGTGAAAGACCATATGAAACCCACAACCAAGCCTTGCATATCGAGGTAGTATTGAATCACCATCCTCTCGACAAGTATTTGGTTGTTGGGAGAGGAGGTCTCAACATTCTTCCATTACACGTGGCTTGCCAAATCGGAGTCACCCTGACCTCTGTAAACCCAAGTCCCATCATTATCGTAGGATACGATGGAAATGCATCAAAACCTTTGGGAGCCATAGAGTTACCCATGGAAATAGGGGGCATAACCCACACAGGGGTGTTCCATGTCTTAGACATACACCCCCATTACAACCTACTTCTGGGAAGACCATGGATACATAGCCTTCGGGCCGTACCATCCACCTTCCATAGGTGTGTAAAAATCCCCTATGAAAACCAAATCATGGTAATTCTAGGCGAAAGTCATCCTCGACTGAGGGGAGTTCAAAACTTCCTTGCTTGTCAACTCATAAAGCCTATGGGACCAACCCTAGGAAGTCCTTGGACGAACCATACAAATTCATCCTCCAAAAACCTAGGAATGTCGTATATGTCAAGGGGCAACCCAAAACTGGCCCTCCCAAAATCGTGACCATGTTAGGAAAAACCAAACTCCCAATATTTCCAAAATCCCTAAATAGAAAACCCTTTGAGCATGACATGGACGACAACAATTTCCAAGGTCATCCATTATACAAAGAATTTTCAAAAACCAAAAAACCTTGGAACATGCTGCTAAACATGGGTTACATACCCTACCAAAGTTTAGGAAACCAAAACCGAGGTTGTCTAGAGCCCATATTGCCAAATCCAAATCCAAATAGGTATGGGATAGGCTACATTCCAGACATACTCCCTGAACCACCACCTACGACCACTTGGGTCAAGGGTGCCCTAGAACCTCCTAAAACCGAAACCTATGACTTAGACCTCTTATTTAGATACTGATTCATAGTGTTTTCTTTGTAGGTATGATGGAAGACCCCTCCTTAACCAAAAATCCCCAAAAATTGCAAATTCTCAAAATCCAAAAACAATTGGAAAAACCTCAAAACTCAAAAACATTGGAAAATTGCGAAAAATCCAAAAAAAGTGTGATTTGCATTTCTCTTAATGTCTTTTCTTTACAAAAAACCAAAAAACCTGAAAATGCCAAAAACAAAGTTGTGTATATACCAGCTCCTGGTGAAAATTTCGAAAAAGCCAAGAAATTTAAAGAAAAAGTTATCTTTATAAAAGGCCCAAAGTCTTCAAAACTTGCAAAAATTTCAAAACCAAAACCAGGTGTTTGTGAAAATCATGCATTAACTCAAACTTCCCTAGGATTCAAAATTCTCGAGAATGATCAAAGCACGGAGGAGGATCCCCTCTTCCCTGAGGAGGATCAAACTTCCGAGCTTCCCGAGTTTCACAAAATCCTTGATTTAGAAAAACCTTCAAATTCTGCAGGAGGGGATTTTATAGAAATCGACCTAGGGAGTGAGTCAAATCCTAAGCGTGTTAAGATAGGCACATGTTTGCATGAGCATGAAAAAGCATCATTCATTGCATTCTTGAAAGCCTATATAGATATGTTTGCATGGACCTACGAAGACATGTCGGGTCTAGACCCAAAAATTGTAGAGCATTGTCTTCCCCTAGAAACAGAGGCTAAACCTATAAACCAAAAGCTTAGAAAAATCCATTTGAACGTACACTCTCAAGTGAAAGAGGGTTTAGAAGATCTTTTAAAAGCTAGATTTATAAAACCCATTGCGTATTCTGATTGGCTTTCAAATATAGTTGTAGTTCGAAAATCCAATGGGAAAATTCGGATTTGCATCGATTTCATAAATCTGAACAAAGCCAAACATTGATTTGATAGTGGATAGCACGGCAAATCATGAAATGTTCTCTTTTATGGATGGCTACTCGGATTATAATCAAATCAAGTTAGCTCCCAGAGATCAGGCAAAAACTCCTTTTACCACACCCTAGGGCACATACTATTACACAGTTATGCCCTTTGGATTGAAAAATGCCGGTGCCACATACCAAAGAGTCATGACTACCATTTTCCATGATCAAATTCATGAGCTCTTGGAAGTATATGTGGATGATCTCTTGGTAAAATAAAAAACCCGATGCACACACATCGAATCTTTGCAAAATGTTTTTGAAAGATTGAGGCTTTACAAAGTGAAACTAAACCCTCAAAAGTGTGTTTTTGGAGTGGAATCAGGTAAGCTTTTAGTCTTTATGGTAAGCCAAAGGGGCATTGAAGTCGACCCTTCTAAGTGTCGAGCTATCATAGACATGCCTCCACCCTCCAACTTAACCCAAATCTGAAGCCTCCAAGGTCGCCTCCAATCGATCAGAAGGTTTATTTCAAACCTGGCGATGAAATGCGAAATTGTTGTTGTTGCAAAGGAAGAAACCATAATGATCCACTTACCATATCCATTAGAGCAGATTTTTGGCAAGAAGGGTCAACATCCACTTACCATATCCAATGGAGCATATTCTTAGTAAGAAGGGCCAGCATCCACTTACCATATCTAATGGAGCAGATTTTTGGCAAGAATGGACAACATTTACTTACCAATTTCAGCCACCTTCAATAAAGCAACTTGCCTTACAAAAGCTAGAGCGAAAAGGCAACATATTTCCTATAAAATGGTCCTTGAGGGGGGCTACAAAGCATCAATCTGAGATCATCAATCTCATCCCATCCAGTATCCCACGACCGAAGCAAGAGGGAGAGAAAGAGAGAGAGAGGAAGAGAAAGAAGGGGAGGGTTTCACCACCGCCGACCGCTATCTTCCGCCACCTTTCAATTATATTTTTTTCTTTCATTAAGATTAATAAGGTTGTAATTAAGGAGCTCGTGACTCCATATTGATATATTAATCAAGGTTTATATGTTGCCCCATCTCTTTTTCATTTATATGCTATCTATTATATGTTTTAATTTCGATCCTTTCTACTCTATAATATAATATAAGATTATATACCTCTTAATCCCCTCTATGCTCATATGGTAATTATAATTTTATTTATTTTAAAATATTGTAGATTAATTTTTAATTTAGGATGAAAACACATGCACGAATCTGAAAATCTGAAAACTTCTACACTCTATACACGTTTGATGAACAAATTTTATTTCAATATCCCATGCTCTGAATATTCCAAATTGCATGTCTAATCTACAAACAATAACACACTTTCAATAAAATTTTCAAGAATTTTAGGCCTGTAAAACATCATTAATAAAATCAGAAAAATTCAAATAAAATTTAAACAAATTCTATAAAATCAGAAGTTCCTATAATAGAGGTTGGGTAATTATCCCATATCTTTGTACACAGCCAACCATTTTAATTGAAAATGGTCTCATTGAAAATTTGAAATCCATATCTTTTCTAATTTTATTGAAATTGGACGTGGAGCGTAAAGATACAATCATTTTCTAAACCTCTGACTTTTTAGCAAGGTTTGTCCTGAATATTTGAGTGGGGTCTATTTTCGGATTTAATTGTATAAATATACATTATATAAAATAAAAATAAAAATATTTTCTAAATCTATACATCAAACTATTTATTTAAAATTTTTAAAAATTTTTGGAGATTCGGAAGCTATATAAAAAATTGGTAAATAAGTCTCTAGAAATAGAAACAGGTTCTACTTTAATGTTTTTGAGTCAAAATCACGATTTTTACAAAACTTTTGGAATTGAATTTGGTTTTGAAAAGTTATCGGTTCCTGAACCATTTTAAAAGTGTCTAGGCTAAACCTTGAGAATCGGTTCAAGAAGGCCTAAGTTGAAAAGAATTCACTTATCCACAACCGCTACATGAAGTTAGAAATCAATCTTTGTTAGTTTAAGCAAACTAGCTAGCACGCTCGCGCACACGACATAGTTTGAGAATTTAATTTCAAGGCTCTACTTCAAAATAAAAATTCATATCTACAAGCCCAATGTACACCTAGGGGTGGACGATTTGAGTGTATATAAATGCTAAGGGAGAGCATGTTTGATCCCTTACAAAATGGAGAGAAATGGATTCCAATAAAAATCATGGTCGGTCCCTTGGATGGTTTATGGATGTTTGGAGAAGTCATGATCATAGGCTTGGGTTTATGATACAAACCTAGGCTCAAAGAGATTTGTTTATACATGGTAGATGTACCTAGGATGTCGATGCATGCCTTAGGAATAACCATGTCTACCAAGTTTTGAATTTTATTTTGATCTTGTTTTTCATTTTGAAATTCTTTTTGTTGGTGTGGGATATTTGGCGCACCTTGAAAATCCACATCCTTGGGCACATTTTGTCGGGTTGTAGGTGCATGAGTGTGATTTGATGTATCGAATACATATGAATGATTTACCAATCCTACACTACAAAGAGGAGGATCGAGTAGAGAGTTTTGGGGAGAGTGAGTTTCAAGTATATCTTTTTCGAGCTTGACTACCTTTACATGGTGTGAGCAAGCTTCCTTGTAGGCATCTCGAGGTTGTCTAGCTCATGCATAGATTCAAACTCCTGTTGCTTTGTGAGGTCTTGGATTTCATCCTCCAAGCCTATGTGTATGCAACACTCATTCTCTCATTTATCTTTTCTGAAATATGTGAAGTGGTGCTCATAGGAATGGAACCCATTAGAGCGTATGATTTTGAAAACTTTGAAGTGACTTGTGTGAGGTAAATTTCATGCCCCACTATGCTTGTGTGCCTAGGGATGTAGACTTTTTCTTCATTTTCAATTTTCAGAATTTCAGAATTTTTATTTTTAAATGTTTTGATTTTTTAAGAGTTTTCAGATTTTTTTTATTTTTCCAAATAAAGATTTTTTTTGGTTTTTCTATGGACAAAGGGGTGTTAGCAAGGTTAGATGATTCGGTCTCCACACTTGCTACATTTGTGGCCTTATATCCTTCATCGGATTTTGGGCTCGATTTGGTTTTTCGGGTGTGGTTTTTCTCCTTATGTACTCGAGATGATTTTTCTTGGGAACGAATTGCCTTGACCTCTTGGCTTAGGGCCTCGATTTCCCTTTCTAGTTGTATCTTTCTCAATTCCAGTTTCAAAAAGGCAATTCTTTCTTCTCAGGTTTGAGAAGATCTTTTTGTGGTTTTAGAAAATCGATTTTGAAAGTTTGATGAGGCCTTTCTTTACCTTTTTTCAAAGGAATTATTCAAACTTCACATTTTTGAATTACTGGTAATTGAACTCAAAATAAGGGATTTGAAAAAGAGAGAAGTTTAAGAACCATGATTTGAATTTGGAATTGGTTTTGAAAAAACAAGAATGGATCAAATAATTTTCAAAGACTCACGTTCCACCAGGCGTATGAAATCTGTCGATGTGAATTTTTATTCCGAATTCTATGTAGAACATGAAATTAAATTCACAAGCTATGATTGCGTGAGCGTGCCAGTTAATTTGCTCAAACTAACAAAGATGGTTTCTGACTTCCATAGCGATTGTGAGTACAACAACTGGTTATGTTTTCAAATACTTGTTTTGAGATAGTTTTTATAGCTTTCGAATCTCCAAAAATCTTTAAAATTTTACATAAAGCGGAGTTTGATATGAAATTTTACCATACTTGCTATAGGAGTTTCACTCAGCTCATCTTAGCCATTTCATGCCCTCCGCTTTGGTTTGTTTCTTGCTTTCCCCTGCCCCATTTTGCTCTTCTTCTCAGTGGTAGTCTTGTCCTGCACAGATGAGATATCTCATAGCACTGGTCTTTCTTCCTCGGCAGTGTCTTCCTCTTTTTTTGGAAAGTCAACCATGGAGTCTATATACAGAATATAGTCAGATCAGCAACAGCCAGAGTGCAAAGGGGGTCCACCCAAAGAGTGTGTGGATGTCTAATAGCGAGTTTGGCTAACTCATGTGCGACCCGATTTCCATCTCTCTTCACATGTGACCATGCTCTTCCTCGGAAATCAGCAGTCCAACACGGACTTCCGTTATTCTTTCCTACAATTGCCAAAGAGCAGCAGCCAGAACTTATCCTACTGAGTAACGCACACATGCGCCCAAACAGTACTGTCCCTCCTCTTGTATGGATGCATCAATGTTGAGCTTATACCAATCCTTTGGAAGTCTTTTCCATCTATCCTGAGACAGTAGTGAATGTGCTCCTCTCTCTTGTCTTTGGTTAAGCGCCCTCAAACATAGAAAGCACTGCTTGCCTATATTCATTCAGTATCTCTAAAGAGAGAGATATAATGTCTTCCGACTCAATGCATCTCTTTGTAAAGCTAAACTTCTTCCTAGCTAGCCACACACCATGTAAATTAAGCAAGATGAATATACATCCAGTGGGGCAACCTCGATCAGTCAGCCATTTCTGAAATGGAGTGCCTCTTGCGTGAAAAAACTCTCCTGAGCACTGGTCTTCAATCCCACACGTACCCACGTCCCTGAGTGCGTGTTTGTAAACACCCCAAATCTTCTATATTTCAAAAACTCTCAAAAACACCAAAAAAGCTCATTTGAGCCAAAACGACAACCTGTTTTAAAATGTGAAAACAGGTACAAAAGGCAAAAGGAGACCCTAGGCCCGAAGAAGATTCAAGCCCAAAGCTTTAGAAGCCACTCCCTGATAAAAAACAAGAGAAAGTAGAGCCCGTTTGAAGAAAAGCTCAAAATCAAGCAAAATAGAGTCCAAAACAGCGAGACGGAGTCCGAACGACAAAGTTGGGGAAAACCCAGCACCAGACGGAGCGCTGATGAAGCCAGTGCCCGCACAAATCGTTCACCTCGAGAAGCCAAGAAGGACTATTTGAAGAAATTTTGATTTGGATCTGGACCATAAATATCCAGATCCATGTAATGAATAGTGTTTGGATTTGGGCCAATCCAAATAGTGTTTGGATTTAGATTGGATCCAAATAGTGTTTGGATTTGGATTGGATCTAAATAGTGTTTGAATTTGATTAGATCTAGACCAAAATATCCAGATCCGTATCCATAAAAATATTGGGTTTGGATCGGATACGGATCTCAAAATATCCGAGATCCAATATCCAAATCCAAGTAGTGTTTGGATTTGGGTCTGGATCCAAATCCCAAACCCAAATCCAAGACCCACCTCAAATCTCTATAAATAGAGGTGAGGGGGTCCATGTAAAGGGTTCATGCAAATGCTTGGGAGGAGAGAGAGGCAGTGATAGATCTAGCTATGTGGGCTCATTGGGTGAGGTGGGTTCAAGCCATGTGGGCTAAGTGGGTCTAGACCAAGGGGCTGCAACCAAGAGGTGGGTTGGACCAAGTGGCTACAACCAAGCTTGGACATGAGCTGGACCGACTCCAAGAGGTAAGCCTAACCTAACCTAGCCATTCTCTCTATACCCCTCTAAACCTAACCCTAAACCTAGCCTAGGTTCGAACCTACCTAACCCCAACTGGACCTAACCCCAACTGAACCTAACCCTAGCTAAACCTAGCCCTAACCCAGCCTAGGTTCGACCAAACCTAACCTTAGACTCGAACCGACCTAAATCTAACTGGTCCGCACCCCCTGCGCGTCACCCGAACTCCCTAGCAGTGCCATTGCACGCCCCGCGCCACTGCAACCCACCAAGCGCCCGACGCCTCCCTGCCGACCTGACCTGCACCCTGGCCGTGACCTGCAACCTAGGACAGACCCTACACAGCCCCCGTCTTGGCCGAACCTTAGTTCCCCTAAGACCCTAACTGTGCCCCATAGAACTTCCCGCAAAGCCACTTAGGATAACCCCTCTTGGCTGCCCAAGGTGAACCGCGAGCCCAAGTGCAAGCAAGTTGAACATGGACCAACTATTTGTAAGTGTCTAAACTTGGTCTATTACATTAACTTGCTTTATATTCAATTAAATTTTGATACGGGGTTGTAGTAAAGGAGCTTTGTCTCCCCCCGATTGTAATAACTTGGTTTGACACACCAACACACACGTGCACTGGAGCCTTTCCGCTCTTAGCTGCACACCATTTTGGCACACACACGGGCCTTGACAGCCCCTAAGATATAGTTATATTTATATATATTCAGCTGCGTGGGTTTATATTCAAGTTGTGTGCGTTGTCTTTCAATTCCACACTCACACACATTGAGCTTTCGCTCTTACTCCCAAGACCCTAGTAAGGGCCATATTGCAATTTTATTTGGGTGTTTCATTCAAGTTGTGTGCGTGGTCTTTCAATTCCACACTCACACACATTGAGCTTTCGCTCTTACTCCCAAGACCCTAGTAAGGGCCGTATTGCAATTTCATTTGGGGTGTTTTAAATTCAAGTTGTGTGCGTGGTCTTTCAATTCCACACACACACACATTGAGCTTTCGCTCTTACTCCCAAGACCCTAGTAAGGGCAGTATTGCAATTTCATTTGGGGTGTTTTAAATTCAAGTTGTGTGCGTGGTCTTTCAATTCCACACTCACACACATTGAGCTTTCGCTCTTACTCCCAAGACCCTAGTTAGGGCCGTATTGCAATTTCATTTGGGGTGTTTTAAATTCAAGTTGTGTGCATGGTCTTTCAATTCCACACTCACACACATTGAGCTTTCACTCTTATTCCCAAGACCCTAGTAAGGGCCATATTGCAATTATATTTGGGTTTACATTACAAGTCGTGTGAGTTGTCTTTACATATACACACAACACCCACGCACACGTTGGCGACCTTCGAGCCCATATATATTATAAGTATTTCCCTTCGGCTATGTCTTTAAGATTTGGGTTTTAAGGTTTAGCTGTGTGCGTAGTCTTTCCATATATACACGACACACACTTGCACAATTGAGCCTTTTCGCTCTTAAGATATAGCCATATTTCCCTTTTGCAATTTACATTACGCAATTTCCCTTAAGCATTGTCTTTCAATTTCGGGTTTTCCCTTGGAGTTGTGTGAGTTGCATTGCATACTCGCCATACTCGAGCTAGAGTGCATACTTGCATCAAAGCAAATCCCGAATCAATCGTGCAAACACGCCAAGACTTAGGCTATTTCGATGCACGCACATCGTGCCTAAGTAGATTAAATTGAAAGACTTAGGGTCGTCCAACCCTTGTAAAATCAAAATCGCCCAAGTGCATGGTTTTCAAAAGATTTTAAAACATTTCTTCATTTAAAATATATTTTGAGTTAAACTTGTTTCAAAAAGAAGTCTCTAAGCATACAGACTGACCCTTGCGCATCGGTGCAAGAAGGTCTGCGACGTAAAAATCCCGCTTGCCTACAATTGCCTTTAAAAAAAGTCAGATTATTTCAAAACATACCTTGCTAGTTAAAGTAAACTAGCTGGCATGCCCATAAAGTGAAGTGGATTGCGAAAAGGTTCACTTCAGGCCTAAGAACCAGAAGTGAGAATTTTTGGTGTCTACAGTGTCCAACTCTTTCCTCCTCCTCATGGCACCTTGGGCAGATTGGTTGACATGGAACTCCCCTTCTCGCTAGTTTGGCTTTGGTGGGCAGGGGGAGCGAAGGCCAACCGAATTAGTTCCGGGAGGGATAGTGAATTGGAAGAGCTTCTTCCACATCACCATCTGGCTCCCTCCCTCGCTAGTGGATGCTTGCGTTAAGGAGCCCATCTTCAACATCATATGGTACGCTGTCTTAACAGAGAAAATCCCAACTCTGGACGCCGCCCAGATCCATTCATCCTCTGAAGGAAAGAGGGGCAGCAGGATGTTGGCGCTCCATCGGTCAATGGATTTCATGAGAGTCAAGTTCCACTTACCAGATTCTTCACTTACCAGATTCTTCGTCGATCAGTTCAGCCACAATGGCCTTTTCCTCTAGCATTGAGCATGGGCTCCATAGCGGAAATTTAGCGTAGGACTTCCTCTCACTGATCTTCCTCTCTTTCCAGTAGCCACCTTTGGTCTTCACTTTTTTAGTACGAACATTCTCCATGTATAGCTAGGGAGGTGGGTGGGTTTCAACTCAAGTAGAGGGCGTCTCGGGGAGTCTTTGTCCATTAGGACCTTCGCCACAAGTGCATTCGGGTTTGAGAATTCGCCACATTTCTTTTGCAAGTAGAGCCGCCTGTAAGAAAACCAGGACCCCTTCTTGCTTTCCTTCACACAGCTTTGACCAACTAGTGAATCTTCCGCGCACCATCACACCCACTAAAACCCCACCTCATATAGCTCTGTTAATTAAGGACTCAATGCGGTGGCATACAGTGGTCAGCTCTAAGAAGCACGCCAAGATATAAGCTGGGATCGACTAGGCCACGGATTTGAGAAGCACCTCTCTGCCCGCCTTAGATAGAGTCCTTCCACCATTTTCTCTTCTTCCATACTCGGTGAAGAAGCAATTCTCAAACCAATCTCTTGGAGCGACCAAGACCAACAATTAGTTGTAGGGTAGGTAAGCCAAGAGAGAGAATGGCTCTCAACTGCCTTTATCTCTAACCATTGTTGGACATCATGGGCTCTTTCTACGCTGACATTTCGGGGAGACCTATCTTTCTTCTCTGACCCGAAGCACCTTGGTAAGCATCAAGGATGGCTTTAATACATTCCACCTCCTCTCTATTCACCCGACACAATGCTATCGTCAGCAAAGAAAAGATGTGTGATCGTTGGTGCTCTCCGTGCGCATGGATATGCTTCTTCTTTCTCTTGCTCCTTGAGTATAAGAGCTGATAACATTGAAGCACATATAATGAAGAGATAGGGCGAAAGGGGGTAGCCTTGTCTTAATCCTCTCAGAGGGGTGGAATTCTTCCATGGGATCAGCATTTACCTTTGACGATAGAGAAAGTGAGAGCTGACAAACAACAAGCATTTCATGATTAATGCTACCCGGAATTCCATTTGCGTCAACACTGCCTCGAGGAAATCCCACTCAATACTCCCCTTCGCCATATCCAACTTCAATGCCAAGTAGCCCACCTGTCTTCTTTTTCTACATATAATGGAAAAGCTTGCATTATCCGTTATCAGCCTTCCAAGAACTTGGTACACAAATCTCCAATTTCATGAGCTTGGTCTTATTGGAAAACTATGAATCTCAGCTTTCTAATGGAATTATTTTCAATAAAATTGGTTCACTACAGTAAAGTTATGGGATTATGACCCATTCTCTGTTGCAAGAAGTGTAGGTTTTATAGACTTTTTTCTTATTTTATTTGGTCTTATCCGATTTTATTTATGATGTTGCATAATCCTAAAATTCTTACAAATTTTATTGACAGTAGATCTGTGTGTAGATTAGGTGTGAAAAATTTAAACACATTCGGAGCAGGGAGTAAGGAATTAAAAATCATTCATCACACATATGCAAAATATAGAAAACAAATTTTCAGTTTTTATAAGATACGTGAATGCATTTCATCCGAATTAAAAGACAATCTACAACAATTAAAATATAAAGAACTAAAGCAAATGAAGAAAATTATGATTATAGCATAAGCATAGAGGGGATTAAGAGATATAAGATCTTACAATGTATATTGGAGTAGGAGAAACCGAAAATCAAACACAGAGCATGCATCCATAAACATAAAAAAAATTAGGCAGCATAACCTTTTAATTATTACATCAAAGATAGAGACATAAACTCCTTAATTACAACCATTGAATTGAATGAAAGAGGAGAAGAAAGAAATTTGAAAAGAAGGGAAGAGATGACCTTTACTGTGAAAGATCGTGTGGTGGCCGACGGTTTGGTGGCAGTGGTTGGGGGGCGGCACCTCTTCTTCCTCTCTCTCTCTCTTTCTTTCTTTCTCTCTCTCTTGCTAAAGGATTTTTTCTCTCTCTTGAATGCCTCAAACCAACCCCCAAGGGCCCCTTTTATTGATTTCAAGGGGAGACCTATAGAGGTTTCCATAGGGTTTGGGTCTTGGCTTGCTATTCAATCCAATTTTGATTTGATCCAAGGAATTTTCTAGTTCATAGTTGCACATGGGTGCATGTGGGTCGGGGAGTGATCCCCTTCTTCGTCCATGTGGGCTTGGTGCAATCCACATGGATCGATCTCCACCTTGGGCACAGCTAGGTGAAGCCGAGTCACCCTAGCCCGCTTTTGGGTACTTGGCTCAGTCTAGGCGATTCGTAATGGATGCTTCATGGCTTGAGGTGAGTCTTGACCTCACCTTTTGACTCGCCTTAGCCCATCACACTTCATGCCTTGACTTGATTTGGGTATGGTCCTTTGCTTTTGCTTTACCTTGATCGAGCTCAAGTCTTGAGCGAGCCATCTTATTGTGCCTTGGTCATATGGTGCCATTGACTTGCCTTGAATGGACTTGATGCAGCCACTTGAGTTTGAATTTGAATTGAATCTACTTTTGGATTAGATTGGATCGAGCTTAGCCTAGAATGAGCCCTGCTTGGCTTTGAGATTTGATTGGGGCTTGACATTTGATCATGCCTTGACCAATTTCTTGATTCGAGTTAGGTTGGCATCTTCACTTGTCTAAAGTGGGTCGAGCCTTGATTGACTAGACTTGGTCTGGCCTTGAGTCTCCTTCTTGCTTTAGATGCACTTGCCTTTGTGGATTCGTCCTTATCTCCTCTCAAAAATTTTGTCTCCTATTGCATCGGGCCTAACTCTATCTTTAGGCAAATCAACATCTTTTAAATTTTAATTCCAAAACTCGATTATGTAACTTCGGGGTTCAAAATATTTTCATTTTAAAATTATGTTTTTGGAATTTTATGAAATTCATAGGATGTGTTCAAATCATGGATTTTTTAAAATATGCCCTATTTATTTTGAAAAACATTTTTAGGGTATTTACACTAGGTTTTTACTTGAAGAATGGTTGCAATCAAGTTTTTACGTTAAGGTTTCAAAATATTAATAGATACAAAATGTTGAGGAGGTTTTTAAATTCTAGGTTCCAAACGTGAATTATCTTGCTCATATATCGTCTAGTATAGTGTAATGCAAAGGATTCAATAATAGGTTGAGTGTTAGTAGTTTCATCTAAGACATCAATTGTATTATGAGGAATATCATCATGATTGACTTCTATATCACTATCATCATCTTTCTCTATATTGAAAAAATCTTGCGAAAAGAATTTTTCATTGTTTTAAAAAATTTAGACTTATAATAGCAGTCATTTTAAAAACAAATTACATCTTTAGAGACATACAATTTATCATTTATAGGGTCAAAACATATATATCCTTTTTTGTCGATCTCATATCTAAGAAACACACATTCAATGACCCTAGGGGATAATTTATCATTTTTATACATATAAATAAAGCATTTGCACACAAAAACCCTTAATCTTTCATAATAAGGAGAGAGATTATATAATTTTTCAAAAGAAAAAATATTTTAAAGACGGGTTGAAGGCATACTATCGATAAGATATACTATAGTAAGAGTAACTTCTACTCATAAGAATTTATAAACATTATTAGCAATTAAAAGTGTTCTACAGGTTTCTATAATATATCTATACTTTCTTTCTGCTAAGTCATTTTATTGTTGTGTTTTGTAAAAAAAATTTTATGTAAAATTTCATTTATTTCAAAATATTTTTAAAAATCATTTGATAAGTATTCTCCTCTAGAGTTAGACCTAACAATATTAATAGTGGAACCGATTTGATTCTTGATCATACTATAAAAAATAAAAAAATTATCAAATACCTCCAATTTATATTTTAGCAAATATATCTAAGTAAATCGAGTAAAATCATCTATAAATATCACAAATATTAGACTCCTCCCTTTGAAACAACAAATGCAGGGCCCCAAACATTAGAATGTATTAATTGAAAAGTTTTTGCGTAGTACATAATTTCTTTATCCAAAAGGAAGATAATGCATTTTTCTGAGAACACATTCTTTATAATCAAGTCTTTGATCCCCAACTTTTTTTAACAAAGGAAAATTACATAATTTATACATATCCAAATGTCTAAATCATTTATGCCAAAGAGTAGCATCATGAACTACATTACAAGATTCAAAACTTGTCTAATTAAACAATCTATTTTGTATAGTCCACCTCCTCTATGGAATTAACCAATCACCTTCTTTGATAGGTGATCTTGCACCATACAATACTTGAATGAGAAAGTGATTATACAATTATTATCACAAATTTGACCAACCGAGAGTAAATTTAAATTTAATTTAGGTATAAAACTTATATTTTGAATTTTGACCAATCACCTCCTTCTCTTTAAACATTTCTTCTATGTTAACTTTAATGTTGGAAGGCAAGACTCTTCCATCCTTATTTTCCATAATTCCAACACTTTCATATTTCTTTCGAAGAAAAGGACAAATGGTTTTGATGTGATCACTTTTCTTATAATAGTAGTATATTATATCCTTATTAAGCCATAGTACCGTGGGCTTTTTGCTTGATCCATCACCTTTTTGTCCTTCGAAGCTTTTAATGTGAAGAGGCTTCTATATCTTCATATTTGCTCCCGGTTTGGAAGCGGCAAAAACAATTTCTTTTCCAACACTTATGTTTTTAAATCTAGTTTCCTCCATAACTAGATCGACCAAAAATGTATCTCCCTTTGGTCTATGTTTTTTATGCATTAGATTTAATCTAATATTTTCAAATTTATCCTTTAATCCCATATAAATAAGAAGAAATATTTATTGTCTAAGAACTCTTAAAATTCATCTATTTTTTGAAGTTCTCCAAATTTATTAAAAACTTCTAAGTTGAGTCCACAACTTTAAAAACTCATTGTGATACTCTTTAATACTTAGGTTGCCTTGTTTAAGCATTATCATTTTTTCCATCAAATCAATTTGAAAAACGAAATCATATAAAAAATAGATCTTTTTCAAATATTCCCAAGTTCTAAAAGCATTTTCAAATACATTAATTCAATTTTTAAGTTTTTTGTCCATATTTTGACAAATTATTCATGTTATTTTTTCATTAATTTTTTCTCAAGTTTTCAAATCTTGCTTGTATTTTCCTTAAACTTTGAAAGCATCATTATCGTTTAAATCTTCAATATCTAATGTAAGTTCTTGAATTATCTCATCCATGTAATCAAAAAAATCTTTACACAAAAAATACTTTTTCATTGTTCTTAATCTACTTTGATAATATTTTGGGTTAAGAATGCAGTTAAAAGACTTATTTTTGCTATTCATTTGAAGGAACAAACAAATATCTTGATAGTACCTCATTGTTCTTACCCAACTTTGATAGCATTTCAAAGACTTTCCAATCATGGCATGCTTCCCGATGTGCTCAAATTTTTCAAAATGAGGCTCTGATACCATATAAATATTTGTTGATGTATGATTGTTGAAACGGCTACGTCACAAATTGTCAATGTATCGATTGAATCGTAAAGATATTAATACATCCAAATATGGATGTTTCAAGTCAAGAATACACAAATCGGATCAAGTAAGAGACAAATTCATAAGTCAAAAGGTTGTGCTAAACACTTTGTTTATTAATGTACATTAGAGCTCTATTTATAGAGCAAAAGAAAGAAGATTTGCAGCAAGGGAGTAAGAAAAGAAATGGACTAGCTCTTGGGGGCCAGCAGTTGACTCCCAGCAGCTAGTTGAGGCCAGCCTACACAAGGAGCCATTGGAAATCCCAACAACTAATAGTTGTTGGGGGATTCAATGGTTATATACATTTAACAATTAACTATCCTTAATGACTTTCATAGAGAAGTGAACACCCACTTAGGAGAAGGTGAGTAGGTGGTTCATCGCTCTAGGCCTAATAACTATGTATTAAATATATTAACTAGCTGGGTTTTATCCCTAACTTACAAAATTAACTCATGATAATTTATTGTTTAACTAACAAAACAGGCCCAAAATTAGCTTCTTGTAAAAATCGTTCTTAGGTGAGCTGCCCTAATTTTGAATGGTCTCTAGATGAAGCCCTTTTTTGGTTGGAATAAACAACGTCCTTGTGCTCGAGTGGCCTGCATTTCCCTACTTGGTCCAGACTTCCACTATCAATTGTAAAGTTTTGCTGATTTGGCTAGCTCATGTGCACAAGAGAGTTCCTTGGTAGCATGCTAACAAGTCTTCCATCCAAGTGTTTGTAGATGAGGCTAGATTTCTCTTAGTGACTCAACGACCTAGTTTTCATTTGTTGCAACATGCGGATTCGACAAAGTCAATTAAGGATTATAATATTTAATTAAATGTTTCAATTTATTAATTATCCTTGAACTTTCTTGTTTTAATTTTTATTTATTTATCATTCTTGGAGGCAATTAAGAAAGTTAAACTCAAGTAGGTATGAGAAAGAATTTGATTCAATAAGTCTTGGTAATTTTGATATCTTAGAGATGTGGATTATAGAAGATGAAGAAAATACATTCCTAACTAAAAAAGATATTTAGTGGATCAACAAGAGGATGATGATATTGATTTTGCTATTAAAGGTGGTGATGATATTAAACAAGGAGCAGAAGATATCCTAAATACAATATGTAATTCTTTTTTAATTATGAAAGTTATAATTTTGAAGTTTGCTACTTATTTAATCTTAAAGATGTATTGCCTAAATGCTTATACATTAAAATTTGAATGGTAAACAATGAATGTTTACTCAACTTTTGAATTATAGGAATTGTTTAGAATTATGTTGTTTTTTCGATATTTTTTTGTTTTTTGTTTTTTTATTTTTAAAATGATTTTAAAAAATTTATGATACGAGACGATATGATACGCCTACCTTGTGGAGCAAAATGATACGTGGCATGATACGGTACAAACAACACTAATTTTGATTCAAAGTTCTTGATGGAAGAAAAGGGATTTAATTTTTATTTGAACAACTCAAACTATAAGATAGGCTCAATCAATGAAAAATTACCTATATTTCTGATGCTATGTTAGTGAAACCAAAGTAAAGTCATCCACAAGTACTACTTTAGAACAAAAAGAAGAATATGAAGGTCATACAACCATTTTATGGGTTTTTATGAACAATGTTGGTGATCAAATACGTGATGCCTTGTCGAATTTCATGAGTGCAAAAGATGCATAGGATTATTTGAAAAGGGCATATGTATAATGTGATCTGGCCCTCCAAGATAAGTTATCATCTCTTAGACAATAGGATAAGGGAATAAATAAATATTATATTAAATTTTTAAATGTTTGGAATCTAACTCTGTAACTATGAAAGGAAGTGTATATATTGTCTTATGTAAGGTAATGCAAATAAATGAAGATTTCATCTATCAACTCCTTACAAGATTTATAGATGAATTTGAAGGAGTGTGATCCTCCTTTATGCACTGAAAACCATTTTCAATAAATAAGAAATACTTACATATCTCCTAATGACGAAAACAAGGCTCAATGAAACTAGACTCCATAAAGACTTTGCATTGGCCGCATCTAAATCAGGGCCAATATATGGCCTTACTAACTCCCACACTTCATGCAAGGAGGACTTAGTTGATAAAAAAAGGTGGTGACTTACTTTCTATTGTAAAGAAATAGATCATAAGAAAAAGTTAATCGTTGTAGATGGAGAAGTAGACCTAACTTCCATGCTTCTTGCAATTCAAGATAAAATTAAGCAAATAGAGCCACAATTAAAAGAAAAAGCATTTGTTGGTGTGGTATGCTCCACTACCTTCCATGAAATACAAGGTATGAATCAAAGACTACTTGATTTGGGAGCCTATTTTCACATGACATGCGATGATAAACTTTTAAATACATGCACAAACAAAGCTTTTGACACGTGTTTTTACCATCAATGGAACAAAATTGAAAGTTGACAAAATTTGAAGATTTCTCAGTTTCAAAAGTTATTTTTTGGCTCCAAAACTACATTTAAACTTATTTTTTGTATCATAAATTTCAGATAATGAGTGTGTTATTACCTTCTCATCTAAGGATTGCATTGTACGAGATATCCAAAATTGAAGAAAAAGGCAATTATTGTGGATGGAGAAGTAGACCAAACTTCCATCCTTCTTGCAATTCAAGATAAAACTAAGCAAATAGAACCGCAAATAAAAAAAAAACATTTGTTGGTGCGGTATGCTCTACTACCTTCAATGAAATACAAGGTATGAATCCATGGCTACTTAATTGGGGAGCCTCTTTTCACATGACATGCGATGGAAAACTTTTAAACACATGCACAAACAAAGCTTTTTACATATGTTTTTACCGTCAATGGAACAAAATTGAGAGATTTCTCAATTTCAAAAGTTATTTTTTGGCTCAAAAACTAAATTTAAACTTACTTTTTGTATCATAAATTTTGGATAATGAGTGTGTTATTACCTTCTCATATAAGGATTGCATTGTAATGAATAACCTCTCAAAAAAGGTGATTCATTGTGGCCACAAAGAAGGAGGCCTTTATGGACTCACATAAATGGACTCTTATGGCATAAAAGGCTTTATCACCTAAATATTCAAAGTTTTACACTCAAAATTTTAGATATTTCAATATTTTGTCAAAAAATGTACTTTTATGACATAAAAGGCTTGATCACCTAAATATTCAAAAGTTGTATGAATGTTCTTCATTGGAATAAAAAATATTGAAAATTTCTTTTGCAAAGATTGTGCACTGGTAAAATAAAACGTCTTCCATTTTTTAAAAGGACACATTACAAGTAAACCTTATGAAATAGTACACTATGATGTTTGGGGTCCCGCACCTATCATGTCGAAAGGAGGAGTTTCTTATTATGTAATCTTTGTCGATGACTTTAGTAGGTATTCATGGGTATATCTATTAAAAGCTAGATCGGATGTTTTTAAGAACTTTATTATTTTTCACAATCTTATTAAAAAATAATTTGATTCTAATATTAAGGTTTTTAGATCTCACTCTTGGGTTGAATAGTACAACATCACATCATGGTTCTTAGCAGTTTATGTATGCTTTCTCGTTTTGATAGATTAGTGGAACCTTGGTATGGAATTCATGATCTTCAACTTGATTTTTAAAGGAGTACAAGAAGGAATTTATGAGTTAGGGGATCTACATGTTCATAAACATAGTTGGGCATTATACAAGTTTTATCACAACCTTCAAGAAGCATCCCATCATTTTACTAGGTACATGAAAAATATAGAGCTTTACAGTTCCCTCACATAGAAGAGAATGAAGAGATAGTTCGTCGATCACTACAATGAGATTAGAGATGTAGATTATTTTGTGTTTTATTGTATTGTACTTCCTATCTTCATAAAATTGTAATTAAAGAAGTATGGGATTGTTATGGCTCCAACTAGACATGTCATCAGTTCCAGTTTACCCGAAACTAGAAACTGTAACTGAACCATCCAACTGACAGTTTCGACTTTGGGATTCGCAATTCTGGATTTGATTTCGGTTTCATGATGATTCCGGATCAGGTTTTGGATGGTAATGAATCTAGTTTTGAGACAGTGTTGGATATAGTTTCGGTTTTGAGTGGTTTTAGATCCATTTTTGTATGGTTTCGAATCCAGGGCATTTTTAGATCTGATTCCAAATAATTCCACTATAAAAAATATTGACCAACTAACCAGTACTTGGGTGCTATGTGGCACCCGGGTATAGTTTGGGAGAGCGGGTGCCACATGTTACTTGCTTATAGGTCAGGCAATACCCGAGCACCACATGGCACCCGAGTATTGTTTGAGACAGCAGGCACCATGTGGCACCCGAGTACTCCCCATGACAACGGGCGCCACACAACGCCTGCTTTACAACCTGGCACCGGGTGCCACATGGTGCTTGGGTGCAAGATGATATGATAGTTGTCCGCTATCATATCATTCTTTATATATTAAAATTAATATAATAATACAACATATATATTATTAACTATTAGCACACCAAGTGATGCTCTCTGAGTTATATATATCTTTTAATCGTCAGATTTGAGTTGAAACCAAACCCAAAATCAACGAACTTTAGATTATGGGTTTGGATCTAAAACCGATGGTTTATACTGAAACCAAATAGTCGGTTTTCATAGCAGTTCGGGTTCCAAACTGGTTTTGTATATATACAAACCGTTACTGAACCAGATCATACCTGCTTTCCTGTTATGATTCAAAAACCAGATGAGACGGTTTCGGTTCCAAATGGTTTGTAGATCAGTTCGGTTCCAAGTTGAACCATTGGGCCAGGTCCAAACCGGCCATTTCTAGCTCCAACAACAAGTGCTTTAAGAGAGTAGATGTTTAACTATTGTTTGCTCTCTATGTATATATTCACTACATCCTTTTATTGCTTGACATGGATAACATGCATAGGTTGTAATCATGCATAAGATGCGAGGACTTCTACACAACAATGATTTGGTATTAAAGAAAATGGACACGGTGGGAGATGTTTGTTTGGTATAAGTGCAAGGTGCTAAAGAGATTATATGAATCAATGTGTTGAACCTAATTGGTTCTGCACTGTGGATCTAAACCTGAGCAATGACCATGATTGAGGAGTAATTCTATGTTGACTTCCCACCACGTTTGGTCCTCACTATCTTCATAAGCGCCTCTTCTTTGCAAGGCAGTTCCTGAATTTATAATATATATATATATATATATATATATATATATATATATATAAAGAGAGAGAGAGAGAGAGAGAGAGAGAGAGAGAGAGAGAGAGAGAGAATCCGACTTTATTAAACTCCTTCAACTAGACATGATCGGCTCCGAGTAAATTGAAAAACATAGGAACGCAATCTGTCGAGCTTTCTTCTTCAAATAGGATTCACAAACCTTAAAGCCGTCTAGTTTGAAGTACAAGAGAACAAACACAATAAACTAGACATGATCGGCTCCGAGTAAATTGAAACTTAAACATAGGAACGCAATCCGTCGGAGTCGGAGTCAAAACTCCCCACCAGGCTTGAACGCCACTCACTACCATTGAGCTAAGAAGGCATTTGTGATAGGTTGAGCTTCAAAAGCATATTGTTTAAAATGAAGTACGGTTTGGAACCACCGCTCCCGCTTCTGCGCTTTTTCCCAAAACCCATGAACTTTAACCGAACCAGGATGTCCCTAGTTCTGGTTTTGATTCTGGAACCACAACCGTCGGTTCTGATTCTTGATGGTTTTGTGCTCGGTTAAGTTTGGTTCTGGCTCGAACAATCGAGCCGGTTTCGAATCGGTCATGTCTGGTCCCAACAATGCAGACCAGTCCCTGAATTCCTTACCATCTACCGTAGCAGGCCAGTCCCTGAATTCCCTACCACACATGTATGTGTGTCTGCATATATATATATATATATATATATATATATATATATATATATATATATATATATATATATATATATATATATATAGAGAGAGAGAGAGAGAGAGAGAGAGAGAGAGAGAGAGAGAGATAGATAGATAGATAGATAGATAGATATAGACCAGAGCTTGGGGTGTAGAATCTCCATTCTAGACTGGACTTCCCAAGATGGGTTTGGGACAGGTTGTTGGATGAGGTCCAAAATTGCCACCATAGAGTCAGTTGACGTTAGGTCTAAAAGGATGAAAAGTAACAATCGAGTTTTGATACTTCAACTACCTCGTGCATAATGGGACATAACAAATCTTGATGCAAAAATATGAAACTACAGAAAGTTGCCAGACATCCCCATCCACAGGAAATAAAAAAACAGACCAAACATGAAAAATGAATCTCAAATTCGCATTGAAAAATCAAAATATGTTTCTATTTGTTTGCCCCTGTATGTTCTTCCAAAATACATAATCCAAACAAAATATTGCAACACATTTGCTATGACAATCAAGACCACAATCCAAAAGAAATATATATACCGAACCATATTGTTGTAATGTATCCTATTTTAACATAGTCACTCTAAAAAAAATACATCCGTTGTAATATATCATCTCCAAAACCAAGGTAAACAAAATAAAGACAACTATGTCCATTACAAAACAATCGACAAGGTAGACAAAATTATTGAGACACATTCATGATGTCATTGTCACCTACAAAAGGGAATAAAAGCAAATGAGTACAACCTATTAAGGGGCAATTGTTACATAAGATATGCAAATAGGCATGACAAACGAATGTTGGAACATAGATAGTCATAAGAATTGTTATGAGATGAATTGTTATGAGATTGATGATACATGCTTCAACAAAGACATCCTATATGCTCTTCTCATCAATGCAAATATTGTAAAACTTGCATATCTGTAGCTTGTGGATCTCAGGCAACATATAGACGTTAAGACTTGCATATCCACGAACTATGTTGTAATAGCGTTTTCAACTTCTTCTCGGACTCCTTTTGAAGTAACTCCCAAGTGCAAAAACAATACAAATAAACGAAACTAAAATACACATGATAGAATATAATAAGAGAAGTAGTTAATATATACCGGGTACCTTTTTGCAATTCCTTCTATCATGACCTTGCAAGCATTGCATCTTCTACTTGGTTTATAAATGCCGATATTTGTGGAGGCATTTCTATGGAAACCCATTCATTAGCAAGAATTAAGACACGTATAATGGTTTTGAAACTTACAGCCAATGTTTTAAAAACCCTATTGGTACCCGTATCACACGGGGCACCAATACAGCTGTATCTTACCGTATCGTACGGTATGGTACAATACACAGTTTTTAAAAAAAAATCAAAAAATTCAAAAATTAAAATTAATGAACAAAACATGTATAACACAATGAAAAAGCATTCATACTATAACCAAAACATCTCTGTAACAAGGCCACAAGCATCCATAAATATAATTTCATATTTCATGAATCCATAATTCATGATTCCATATTTCCTAATCCATAGAATCGATACCATTAGTCATTAACTATTAGGATCATAATCATCAAAGTTACAACTTACAAGTACAACTTACAATCATAAATATAATCTCGAGGTCGTCGTCATCGTCATCATCATCATCATCCATAATAGGATCTGCCCATCAAACACCTTCAGCTTCATTTTCATCGTCTCTAACTCCAAGTTATGCTTCGACTTTGAGTGCTCTCCAATTTTTCGTCCTCTAAAATGATAGGGGGCTCCTCCTCTTCGACCCAATCTACCCATCAAACACCTTCGGCTTCATTTTCATCATCTCCAACTTCAAGTTATGCTTCGACTTTGAGTGCCCTCCAATTTTTCATCCTCTAAAATGATAGGGGGCTCCTCCTCTTCGACCCAATCATCAAGAATATCAACATTTTCGTAACTCAACGATTCATATGACATCTTCCTTGTTCTTCTTGTATCTTTTTACATTTGCGTAAAGAAAAAATATTCAAATTATAAAGAATATCAAATTCAATATAATCATATCAAGCATTCATTATTAATAAGATTAAGAAAGAAGTCAAGAACTAGGCAACAACAAATAATATATATTTTCTAATTATTACCTTTGCCTTAACTTCATGTTATAGGCAACGTATACCAAATCACGCAGTGAAGCATGCTCCAGTCTGTTTCATTTTTTCGTGTGAATGCATTCAAAAAAACTCCAATTCCTCTCACATCCACTCGAACTATATGTTTGGCTCAATATATGTTGAGCAAACCTTGCCAAATTCAATGCATTTACACTAAAACGAGTTCACCATTCATCTGAAATAAAACACGATAATGATTAATAAGAAACACATGTAGTCAATCAATTAATAACTTAAATAAATATCAATAAAAACAATATACCTGGTCACATCTGGGAGCGAAGTTGGATTGCAATTGGCCTTCCAAAATCTCCAACACTCTCTATATACTTGTTTAACTTTAAATGAATATTAGAACGAGTAGATGAATCTTCAATAAGGTCCATTGCATTTAAGATACCATTTTTCACTTCTTCATCCTCTACAATGTTAGGAGAAAATTGAATAGAAAGGTTAAGGAAATATGCAGCAGCATGCAAATCATGATACATTTGGCGGTTCCAACGTGCATCAATTATCTTCCAAACTTTCTTTAGAAGTGACCGCTTGCAGTCAAGGTTTGATTGTATTTCCAATTTGGCCTTATCCATAGCATCATATAAGGCATAGCAGTTCTATTTTCATTGTCCACCATCCTCATTACCTTATCTAAAGATACAGTCATCCTCAAAAATTTGCTGCAACTTTCTCAAAAATCAGCATTGAAAACATCTACCACAACAATCCCCTCTCTCTTTTTAGACCAACTAATAGAGTCTCATTCATCAGATACAAACAATTTTTTCAATGCATTTTTATGTATGACAAGACTTTGCACAATAATGACATTTGTAGCAAATCTTGTTAATAAAGGCCTAATCAATTCCCTTCCAGTTGTATAAATTTGCATCAAATGCAATACAAAAGAATGATTATAAATAAACTTTATAATATTTCTGCATGCATTTATAGTCCCTCTTATTTCATCCATTGCACTCAAAATTAAGTCTATGCAATATGCAACACATGGAGTCCATACTAAGCATGGATGGTTTACTTCAAGCACCTTACCAGCTACTCTAAAATTTGCAACATTATTAGTAATGAATTGAACATTTGAAACACTGACTTCCTCAACAACTTCCTTAAAAATAAGGAGTAAATTATCTGCAGTTTTATAAATATGAGACAAGTCATATGATTTCAAAAATAATGTATCTTTGGGATAATAGACTAGGAAGTTTACTAAAGACCTACGTTGACCATCTATCCAACCATCAGCCATAACATCCAATATCCTTCCACGACTCTCTAAATTCAAAACTCTATGCATTAATAATATCAACTCATTTCTGCAATAATGTGGCCCTCAAAGCATGATAAGTAGGGACTCTATACCCCGATCCCACACTGGCAATAGCATTCGCCATACTTTAAAAAGAAAATGAGTTTGTAACATCGAAAAAGAGCAATTTTCATAAAAAAAATTCAACACACTTTAAATCTACTTTCTCAATTATCTCCTTTGAAGTCATAAGTGATCTATTGCCTGACTAAGCTCCAAGAGTCGTACGTGAGAAAAAAAATGAAGGCATCGGACCACTACCTCATCTGGCTCCTCCTCTAGTACCCCTCATAGGCATCAGGCGAGTAGGAGCTCTTAAAGTGTAACAAGAGCCAACTCCACTGCTACTACCACAAGAACCTACACTTTTTTCCTTTTCTTACCTTTTCCCCTCTTCAACCATCTCTTTTTCCATCTCAGTTACACTATGGAATTCATCACCAACATGACCATAGTCACCACACATTCCCTTGGCAGTAGCATCTTCAAATGGTTGAGACATATCTCAACCACCTATTTCTGTCCTCTCTCTCACCCTTAATCTCTTCTTCTCCTTCGAAGCCTTCAATACCTGCTCAATCTCATATTTCACTGTTTTGGAAACCGAGGACATGCACTAGCATCCTTTTTGGTTCCCGTAAGGTGATGTTCCATACGAGAAATACTACCATGTTTTACAATATTGCAAAACATGCACTTGTTCACAAGCTTATTCTCTTCATACACAAGAGTACAATATTTTCAAGTTGGATCGACTCGATCGGAAGCCATTAAGAAAAGAGTGAACAATCAATAAGAAGGAAAAGGCTTTTTAGAGGTTAAGAATCACGAAATTTGTAAAAAGCCAAATTTTTCAAGTGAAAAATCGGGTAGAATGCCAAAAGAAAGAGGTATGACACGGATTTGACAAAATCCTTAGAGATGGGGAGTTGGATTGGATAAAATACTTGAGAATCTTGTGAATAAACCACAAAATCAAGAAATAGAAATTATAACGGGAAAGTGGCATGAAAAAGGAGATCAAGTTGAAAGGACATGTGGGAGTCATGACCTGATCATTGACATATTTTCCAAGTCCTAGTATTTTTTGTTGTACTAATGCGATTGTAAACACCCCAAAATCCCACGAACTTCTCAAATAAACCTGGTTTTATCAAAAGCTGCCCCAAAGGGCCATTTTGAGTCCGGAAACCCAGGAGCCTTCCAAACAAACCCTGTACATATGTTTAAACTGTATATATTTTAAAATATGTATAATATAGTTTTAAAACCTTTTAAAAATACGTTTTGAAACCCCACAAAGAGGCTTGGCCTGATTAAAGTAGGACTAGAAGAGCAGAAGAGAGCCTGGAACTGGAGCACATGTCAAGCCCGGCACAACAACTCTCGTGTTAGATTCATCCCCAGGATCTCGAACGTCCAAGCCCCTGTTATCAACAAAATTCTTTGAAATCATCTCTGAAAGGTGAAAACAGAAGCGGACGACAATGTTGGCGAAGACCCAACGCAAGACGGAGTACTGATGCTGTCAGACCCCGCACAAACCGTTCGTTTCGAACATACCCTGAAGGAGTCAGAATTCAGTTTGGATTAGATCTGGACCATATATATCCAGATCCTAATCCAAACGTATATGTGGATTTGGATTTGGATTTGGATCCAAAGATCCAATCCAATATCCACATCCATGGCCCACATCACCTTCTCATAAATGGAGGTGGGGCCCACTTGAAATTCACGTGGGATTTTGGGCATGAGAGAGAATGGGGAGGATTAAGTATGAGGGGAATGTATTAAGCTTGACTTGTGTGCCAAGTTTCGGGTTAATCATGTGGGTTAGCCTAATTAGTGTGGGTTTAAGCTTGTATGAACCTACACCTAACCTAGGGCTGCACCAACATGATGCAACTAGGTCTATGGGCCATGCAAAGGGATGCTCCTAACCCAATCCTAAGCCAAAACCCCTAATCCTAGCCATTTACCCTAATCCTAGCCTAATCACCTAACCCACTTCCCAAATCCTGCCCTAATCCCAACCTAATCACCTAACCCACCTCCCTAATCCTTCTCTAAACCTAGCCTAATTACCTTAATCCTAACCTAATCCTAGCCTAAATACCTAACCCACCTCACTAAACCTCACCCTAAAACCAACCCACCTAGCTAAGCCCTAAACCACTAAACCACCCCACCTAAACCCTAGCACACCATATATCCCTAAAACCACCTAAACTAAATATCTGGCCCCCCCTAAATATCTAGCCCACTTTATTCCTAAACTACCACCACCTAACCACTAAACCACCCCCCAAAAACCAGCCCAACCGACCTTCTTAAAATCCTATAAACCCCCCGCCCCCTTTGTGGGCGGGTTTTTCAGATTGGAAGCACCACCTTGGGCCAGCCGAGCCCCTCCTCTCCTCTCTCACCCCTTGCTCTCTTCTCTCACCTGCTCCACCTTGGACCTCCGGCCAGCTCCACTCAACGCCACCACCACCTCCCGGCCAGCTCCCTTCCTTGACACCCGACTGCATCAACCTGTTGCTCCCTTCCTTGACACCCGGCTGCACCTTGCCACACCCGCCAACCTCCCCTTCCTCTCCAGTTAGTACCCCATCCTAACACTACCCTCTCTCCACTCTGCCTCCACTCTCAACTACCACACGCCACCCTTCCCTAGTCTAACCTCCGCTTCAGCCAGCCGGCCACCACCTAGCTACCCGCCACTATTCAACCATACCCGACCACACCACCCGCTGCCCTACCTTCCCATTAGACAGCCCCTAACTAGTCCCTGTAGACACGGAAAATCCTCGTCTCCGGGTTCTTAGGCCTGAAGCGAATCTTTTCGTGCTTACGTCGCTTTAAAAAGGGCGTGCCAGCTAGCTTTCTCAAACTAGCGAAGTGATTTTTGAAAATATCTGACTTTTGGGGCGACTGTGGACAAGTGGGTTCTTTTCGTCGCAGACTTTCTTGCACCGGCGCACAGGGGTCAGTCTGTACGCTTTAGGAAAACTCGTTTTTACACAAACACGACTCTTTTTGAAAACTTGAAAGTGTTTTATCGATTGGTTTTGTCAAATTTGCAACTTTTATACATGGGATCTATGCGCTCCTATGTCTCTCGGGTTTTAGCCGATTTTGGCGTGTAGTCGTGTGCATCCAGTGCTCGATTTAAGGCAAGTACTACACGATTTGACCAATCTGGTTTGATGCAAGTATGCTCCCTATCTCGAGTGTGGCGGATATGCAATGCAAACTCACACAACTTGAAGGGAAAACCTGGAATTTAAAGACATAGCAGAAGGGAAATAGCAGAAAGGGAAATAACAGAAAGGGAAATATGGCTATATCTTAGATGCGGAAGGGAAAATATATATAGCTATATCTTAAGAGCGAGAAGGCTCAATGTGAGTGAGTGCTTTGAGTGTATAAATTGAAAGGACAACTCACACGACTTGAACCTTAAAAACCCAGCTGAAAGGGGAAATATGTATATATATGTTAAGAGCAGAAAGGCTCAATTGTGAGTGAGTGCTTTGAGTGTATAAAATGAAAGACAACTCACACGACTTGAACCTTAAAACCCAGCTGAATGTATATAAATAGAGCTATATCCTATGGGCTGTTGAGGCCCGTTTTGTGTGCAAAAGGTGTGCAGATAAGAGCGGAAAGGCTCGAGTGTACGTGTGTGATTCGTGTTTCAAACCATAATATTACATCTCGGGGGGAGACTACGCTCCATTATTACAACCCCGTATCGAATTTAATTGAAACTTGAATCAATGTAAAAGATCAGGTTCGAGCACTTACACGTCGTCTGCTTAGACTCCCTTTATCAACGAAATCTGACCTTGGATATAGCCGTTGGATGGACCTTTCTCTACGAAACGACCAGCTGCGTGGGAGGTTGATCCTAGATCGTGACCTGGGCTAGGTTGACACACTAAGTTGCTATGGTTTTTGGAGTTAGACACGACAGATCTAGGGTGAGAACTAATGGATCTGGGTCAGGTCTAGGTGGGTTGTTTTGGTTAAAAGCTAGACCAGGGTCCTAAGGGAAAAACCCGACCAACTAATGGTCGAGTTAGGTGGTGTCTACGGGATTATTTTAGGTGAGACACTATGGAATGCTCGGCCAACTAATGGCCGAGCTTGGGTGGGGATTAGTGAATGATCTTAGGGGAGATCCTAAGGTGAGTTCTAGGGTAATGCTCGGCCAAAGGGTGGCCGAGCTGGGCAGGTTTTTTTTTTTGGAGAAGGATTAGGTAGGCTCTAAGATGAGTCCTAAGGAAAGAGCTCGGCAAAATGGTGGCCGAGCTTTGGCTGATATTAGACGGTTGATCTCGGGTGAGATCCTAAGGGAATGGCTCGGCCAAAAGGGTGGCCGAGCTGGGTAGGTTTAGAGTGGTTTTTTTCTTTTTCTTTTAGTTAGGGTCTAACTTGGGTAATGGTTTAATGTTAGGGATAGACCTAAGATGAGCTCGGCCACTATGGACCAAGCTAAATGGGTGAGGATGGGTTCGACAAGAGGAGGGAACCGAGTGTTTTAGACACTCAGTTTTGCAGGTTTTTGGGAGTGGTTTTTGGGTTAGGAAATGAGTTGGGTAGTGGTTTTTAGTTTAGGATCTTCTTTAGGACAGATCTAAGGTGAGCTCAGCCAGCCAATGGCCGAGCTGGGTATGGTCCTAGGTTAGGATGGTCTTAGGTAGAACTAGGTCAGCCCTTTTAGTGAAGTTCGGCCAGCTCCTTGGCTGGACTTTGCTGTGGCTTGTCGTTAGTGGTCTAGGTGGTTTAGAGAGGTGAGAAAAGAGATGGTTTTGGGCAGGAACTAGGGGACTTACCTTGACAACATTTCAGCCATTTGATCCTTGGTTCCCACGTAGCCAATCCTCACCAAGCAAGGGCCATCCAATGCCGCCAGATTTGATTTCCTTTCAGCCATGTACAAACCGTGCTCTACAAGACCCCAGCCCACCCACAACTTTCACCCACAATCTCACGAAACAAGAGGGGAAGGCCAGCCCCTTTTGTTGACCTTCCTCTCTCTCTCTCTCTCTCTCTCTCTCTCTCTCTCTCTCTCTCTCTCTCTCTCTCTCTCTCTTTTCCCCAAGTGGAGAGGCGTGAAATGCTGGAAATTCGTCCCCTTCAAAGCCAGCCCACTCACGTCCTTTTATAGGCCCCTTGTGTGGATATGGATCCTTTGTTGGTTTCTAAAATCCGGATCCAATCCAATCCAAGTTTCGTTTGGATATGGATCTTGGATCTAGATCTGGATTTTTGGATCCAAATTTGATCCAAAATTTTCTCTTCTTCAGTCCTTTCTGGCGTTTCAAGCCGGATGCTTCGTGCGGGTCCTGAGTTCATCAAGATTCCGTCTTACGCTGGGTTTTTCCCATTTTCATCGTCCGAGCTTCTTTTTGTCTTTCTGGACTCTGTTTCGACTGTTTCTTCTTGCTTTTGACTTGGATTTTCCATGATTTCAGAGATGCTTTTGGCTTGGCCTTTGATGCTTCAGGCTTGAAATGTGTTTGTGGCCTGGGCTTCTTTTTCGTCCTCGAAATTCACTTTTCATCGGGTTGGGCTTGACCTTTGAACTTTTTGAATCTTTTGCGACTGTTTTGAGCCAGGCTTCATCTGTTCGTCTGGTCTCTTGTAAAAAATAGGACTTTCGTCCACTTTTGAGATTTTTTTATGTTTCGAACAGGGTTGGAAAATAGAGTTTTGAAGGGTTTGAGTTCCTGAGTTTTTTGAAATCTCCAAACTTGGCTTTTTGAGCTGATTTTCGAACCAGGCATTTGGTTTTGGAAAATATTTGGATTTTGGGGTGTTTACAGATGCCCCTCTTTGCCATTATCCAAATTAATTTGGATAATGGCGAAGAAGATAACACCCCTATTTGTTTTCTCCCGGATTTAATCTTGAGAATATGTGATTACCTCTTGAGTGATTGCGCTTCTTCCCATGTCCTTGAACTTGAACCTCAAATTTTCGCCTCGTACTTTTGTCTGCCATTCCGCCTAGCCACACCAAATCAACAAGCACAAAAAGGAGAATACGACTTTGATTCACGTATCTCAGCAGTTGCCAAATCTGGGGTTTACCAAATCGGAATGAGGAATGGTTGGGGAGAGGAGGAAGTGTGGAGAAATAGTAGGTAAAATGAAGAAAATTGTGGATCAGGAGTAAATGAGTGGTTTTGAAGGTTTGGGTATGAGAAGCAGGAAGGAAAGGAGAAGGAAGAAGGATATGGGTTACTGCAAGTGTGGTTCTGGGTGAAAGAAGTTAGCTTTGAGAGGAGGAGTGAAGATAGTTAATGTGACATTGTGAGGGAAAGCTGCATGCCCATTCTTTGGAGGATGGGTAAATAGGGGTTAAGGAGAGAATAAGGATGTATTATTTATCATGAATGGGAGTCATACGAAGCGGGGCGTGGTTTGTTCGATCAGCCCTGCTTTCTGGGATATCTGACACGCCGTGGACGCCGTGCTAACTGGTCGGCCCTTCTTTTTTTGATTCAGGTTCGATCAGAGCATCTCATCAGCCCCTGGCCATGCCGGTGACGAGCAAAATGACCCAAAACTTTTTTTTTTTTTTTTTTTTTTTTTGCATAGAGGGTCTCCCTTTGGGAGTATTTTTTCTTTAATCCCTCTTTTCCATAGAAGACTCAAATTTTCTTTTTGATTCGTTTTTCTTTCTTTGGGAAAGAGCTTTTTGGTGGGGATTTCCCCTTGTTTTGGCCAGGTTTTCCTTTTGGAAGGAGAAGAGAAGAAGGGAGGACTTATCCCAAGGTCATACTTGACCCATTCTAGGTTAGCCTATTTAGAAATAGCACGTACAACTTGCAAGTATCTTGTTATATTGAATTCGGACTTTCTTTGTAAGAAGAAGGATTTTGAAATGTAGCCACGTATTTGGAAAGCTCTGCTTTTTCACAAAATGTCGATTCTTTCATTCAGGGTCACCCAACTTACCTTTGATCCTTGGTTTCGAAGTTTCAAAGTGGCTTTCCCTAAAATATTTTTCACAAAAATGGGAATTTAACTCAGACCCTATACATGATATTTTTTCAAATACTGAATATTTATAGGATCTGCTAAATTCCTACCCTCGACATCGGTTAACTAATAAGAATTGTTTGTGGTGGTTCCACGCACGACGTAAGGGCCATCCCACTTGGGCCGCCACTTTCCAAGTGGATGTGGGCCACGATGGTGGATGATTTTCAAAACGAGCTCTCCCACTTCAAAGTGGCGAGGTTTCATATGTTTTTCATAATGTCGGGCGATCCTTTGCCGGTATGCATGAGCATGGTCCATAGCAAGGAGTCGCCTCTCATCTAATAGATCTAGTTCGGCCATCCTAGCATGCTGAAGCGTCTCTAGGGGGAGGTCGAGTGCAACGGATGTATGAAATGAATGCAGACATGTATGGATGGGGAGAACGGCATTGGTGCCGTAGGCCAACTCAAAGGGCGTGGCATTTGTGGGAGTGCGGATGGAAGTCCTATAAGCCCATAAGGCTTCATCCAACTTCTCGTGCCATGTTCTACCCTTCTCTAAGGTTTTCTCAACAATGCTGATGAGAGTCTTGTTGGTGGCTTCGGCTTGGCCGTTGCCTTGAGGGTAGTAAGGTGATGAGAAGTGATGATTTATGCCATACTTGTTGCACAACTTGACCATCCGCTCATTTTTAAATGGGATGCCATTATTAGACACAAGATCTCTTGGAACTCCAAATCGAGCCAAGATGTTTTTCCTAATGAAGGCTACCACATGTTGTCCCTGGACATTTGTCAGGGAGGCGGCTTCGACCCACTTGGAAAAATACTCAGTGGCTGCTAAAATGAACCTGTGTCCGTTTGAGGCCTTTGGAAAAATTGGTCCTACGATATCAAACGCCCACATGGTGAATGGCCAGGGGCTGACCACGGAATGCAGTGATGATGATGGGATATGAATGGCGTGACCATGCACTTGACACGGGTGACACTTCCTAACATGATCGTGGCAATCCTTTCTCAGGGTAGACCAAAAATAACCTGCTCTAAGTATTTTCATCGCCATCATGTTGGCATTGACATGACCTCCACATTCTCCATCGTGGAATTCGTGCATAACAATCCTAGCATCCTCTAGGTCGACGCATCTTAGTAAGATGCCCGTAAAACTCTTTTTGTACAGAACCCCTCCCAAAATCGTGTATCGGGTGGAAATTTTTCGGATGAATGCCTTATCTTCAGATGTGGCATCCTCAGTGAATCCCCCATTTTCTAGAAAATTCTTTATGTCATAAAACCAAGGTTTTTCATCAGAATTAGGGTTATTTTGGCAAATTTGCAAATCGTGTATGGAAGGAGTGGGTGAGTGCCATATTTCAAGGGGTCTGGTTCCCAAAGTGGGATCGACCCTTAGGGCTGAACCCAAGGATGAGAGGGCGTCAGCGACGCCATTATCCTCTCTTCCTACATGTGTGAGAGTGCACGATTGGAACGACTCAACCAGTCGAGTGGCCAATTCGTGGTATGGAAGCAGTTTTTCATTTCGAACTTGCCAAATTTTTAAAACTTGGTTTATGACCAGGAGTGAATCTCCAAAGACCTCGATGCATGATGCCCCTAGTGTTTTCGAAACTTTTAAACCTTGTATGAGTGCTTCATACTCGGCTATATTGTTGGAACATTCGAAATCTAGGCGAATTGCTATGGGGATCTCTCCCTTTTCAGGGGATATGAGGATGATCCCGGCACCGGCCCCTCGTTGGTTTCGTGCCCCGTCGAAGTGCATCTTCCATACTTGTTTTTCGAAAGAGTTTGCCAAAATGTGGTTTTGAAAATGGTTTTGCAATATGCCTTCATCAGGCATTTCATTGAGTGTGGGATACGCATCTTCTAGGGGGGAGTCAGCCACGTAGTCTGCTAGGGCTTGCCCCTTAATGGAGACCTGGTGATGGTATTTTAAATCATACTCCATTAGAAGGAGTTGCCATTTGCCCAATCTACCCATGAGAATGGGTTTTTCGAATAAGTGCTTGATTGGGTCAAGCTTGGACACTATCCAGATCTCATGATCTAGGAAATAGTGTCGAAATTTCTGGCAGGCCCAAACTAGGGCCAAGCACGTCTTCTCCATGGCCTGATAATTCCTTTCGTAAGCCAGGAGAGTTTTCGAAAGATAGTATATGGCACATTCTTTGTGAGTGTCATCCTCGTATTGAGCTAACAGAGCTCCCAAGGCATTCGCATGCACAGAAATGTAAAGTAGAAGAGGTTTTCCTGGTTTTGGAGGGTTTAAAATAGGGGGATTAACTAAGTACGCTTTTAATCTTTCAAATGATTTTTGGCACTCGTCATCCCATAAAAATTTCATACCCTTCCTCAGCAACTTGTTGAAGGGTTCGCATCTAGTTGCTAGGTTTGAGATAAACCTGCGAATGGACCGTAGGCGACCCTGGAGGCTACGAATCTGCGTGAGATTGGAGGGTGGAGTCATGTCTATGATGGCTCTACACTTAGAGGGGTCGACTTCTATGCCCCTTTGGCTTACCATAAATCCTAAAAGCTTACCGAATTCTACACCGAATACGCACTTTTGAGGGTTTAGCTTTATGTTGAAAAGTCTAAGCCTTTCGAAAATCTTTTGTAAGCATTCGAGATGAGTGCATCGAGTTTTTGACTTAGCCAGGAGATCATCTACATATACCTCTACGAGCTCATGAATTTGATCGTGAAAGATCGAGGTCATAGCTCTTTGGTACGTGGCGCCAGCATTTTTCAAACCAAAGGGCATGACTGTATAACAGTACGTGCCCCATGGGGTTGTAAAGGCGGTTTTAGCCTGATCTCGTGGGCTTAGTTTGATTTGGTTATATCCTGAATAGCAATCCATGAATGAAAACATTTCATGATTTGCAGTACTATCGACTATCAAATCAATGTTTGGTAAAGGGAAATTATCTTTTAGGGTGGCTTTATTCAGGTTTCTGAAATCGATGCACATTCGAATTTTCCCACTGGTTTTTCGAACAACAACTATATTGGATAACCAATCAGAATACGCAATGGGTTTTATAAATCCGGCTTTTAACAGATCTTCTAAACCCTCTTTGACTTGTGAATGCACATTCGGATGTATCTTCTTAAGCTTTTGTTTTATGGGTTTTACATCTGAATCTAAGGGAAGACGATGCTCTACAACATTCGGGTCTATACCCGGCATGTCTTCATATGTCCATGCAAACACATCAACGTAGGTTTTCAAAAATGCAATGAATGATGCTTTTTCGTGCTCATGCAGACATGTGCCTACCCTAATGATTTTCGGCTTTAAATCATTCCCTAAGTTTATCTCTATAAAATCTCCTCCTACTGATTTCGAAGGTTTTTCAAAATCAAGAATTTTATGAAATTCAGGGAGCTCAGAAGCAGGGTCTTCCTCAAGGGAATCCAATTCTGGGCCTTGATCATTCTTGTAGACGCGCGAAAATCCCCGCCTCTTCGCCTCTTTCGGGGGCTTGGAGTGGATCTTCTCGTGTGTCTAAGGCCTATATATGCAAATAGGGCGTGCCAGCTAGCTTACTTAAGCTAGCGAAGATATTTTTAACACTGACTTCTAAACGTGGCGACTGTGAGCAAGTAAGCTCTTGTCGTCGCAGACCTTCTTGCACCGATGCGCAAGGGTCAGTCTGTACGCTTTGCAAAAATCGAGTTTTGGAGAGAAAGTCTACGAAGCGGTTCGAGGTGTCTATTTCGGGTCTTTAGGATGCGATTGCATATTTTAGATCACGTGGATTTGCACGTGCCTAAGTCTTTTCTTTTATCCCTTTTCGGGCCACCTAGTTTTGTGTGTTATGAACACTCCACTACATGGGCGAATTCGAGCGGGGCTTGCTTTGATGCAATATGCGTCCTACCTCGTGGTATGGTGTAGATGCAATGCAAACTCACGCTACTCCAAAGGGAAAACCCGAAATGTAAAGGCAATACTGAAGGGGAAATAACAGAAGGGAAATAACCGAAGGGAAATAACCGAAGGGAAATAACCGAAGGGAGATATGTATATAGCTTATGTATATGAGCCCTTACTCGGGTCTTGCAAATAAGAGCGAAGGCTCAATGTGGGTGCGTGCTTGAATTGAAAGACTTACACACACGACATGAAATTAAACCCAAATATAAATTGCAGTATGGCCTTGACTAAGGTCTTGGGAGTAAGAGCGAAGGCTCAATGTGCGTGAAAGTGCTTGAATTGAAGTACTACACACACGACATAAATGAAACCCAAATATAATTGCAATAAGGCCTTTACTAAGGTCTTGGGAGTAAGAGCGAAGGCTCAATGTGTGTGAAAGTGCTTGAATTGAAGTACTTACTCACACGACATGAAATGAAACCCAAATAGTATAGGTCGGCCCTTACTTGGGTCTTTCAAATAAGAGCGAAAGCTCAATGTGTGTGAGAGTGCTTGAATTGAAAGACTTACTCACACGACATGAAATGAAACCCAAATAGTATAGGTCGGCCCTTACTTGGGTCTTTCAACTAAGAGCGAAAGCTCAATGTGTGTGTGAGTGCTTGAATTGAAAGACAACACACCCAACTTAAACAAAACCCTTCGAAAATGAAAGTATATATATACACTTATGTATTAGGGGCTGATTAGGCCCGTGTGTGTTTAAAATCGTGCACGACTAAGAGGGTGCACGTGTGTGGTTGTGCCAAGCCACGTTATTACAAGCGGGGGGAGACTATGCTCCGTTATTACAACCCCGTATCAAATTGAATCTCAAGCAAGTATACAACTAAGGACCGAGTTTAGGCACTTACGAGTAGCTGGTCCGTAGAGGTCTTGCTTGAGCGTGGGCTTGGCCTTGGGCTGCAAACGGGAGCTCCGCGAAGATAGGTGATCAAAGGTGCTGGCCGACTGCAAGTGGGGCGCGGGATAGGCGTCTCGAAGGTGGCCAGTGGCAAGTAGATGTCGCCTCAAGGTGGGGGTTTAAAGGGGCTGAACAAGTGAGTTCTTAGGGTCACTAGGGGAGTTGAGAGTTTAGGGAAACTGGACCTAAAAGGTGAATTTATGGGAAGGCCGAATGGGACAGCTAGGGGAAGGCCGAATGGGATATGGTGGCTAGGTAATGGCCGGCAGTTTGGGCTATGCTAGGTTCGGCTAAGTGAAAAGGGTAGTGGCAAAAGGGCTGAGATGAGGATAGGGTAGGTGGCTAAGAGTGGAGAGGTGTAAGAGAAGGGCTTTGATGGAGATTGGGTACTTACCGAATGGGGAGAGGCGGTGGAAGGCAAGGAGAAGCAGGCGGGCAGGTGGGCTCTTGGCTGGTTCGGTTGGGTGAAGGTGGTGGCGTTCGGCTGGGGAACGGTGGTGGATGGAAGAGGGAAGGTGGCGGTGCAGGTGGTGCCGGTGGAGCAGGTGGAGAGTGGAGCAGTTGGTGAGTGGAGCAGGCGGACAGATGGGGAGTGGAGTCGGCTGGGCTGAGGTGAGGGCTCTTTTTCTTCCAAAACCCGCCCCCAAAGGGGAGGGGTTTAAATAGGGGATGGGTAGGTCGGTTAGGGCTGGGCTGAGGGTAGTGGTTAGGTGGTTTAGGTAGGGTGGTATGTAGATAAGGTGGGCTGAAAAGGGTTGGGCCAGATATTTTAAAACTAGGGGTTTGGGTAGATTGTGGGCTAAGGGTGGTTTAGGGGTTTAGGGCTAGGTTAGGTGGTTGGGTTTTAGGGTGAGGTTTAGTGAGCTAGGTTAGGTGATTAGGCTAGGTTTAGGCTAGGATTAGGGAAATTAATCTAGGTTTAGGGAAGGATTAGGGAAGTGGGTTAGGTGATTAGTGTAGACACCGAAAATTTTCACTTGCGGGTTCTTAGGCCTGAAGTGAACCTTTTCGCAATCTACTTCGCTTTATGGGCGTGCCAGCTAGTTTACTTTAACTAGCAAAGTATGTTTTGAAAATAATCTGACTTTTGAAAGGCGATTGTAGGCAAGCGGGATTTTTACGTCGCAGACCTTCTTGCACCGATGCGCAAGGGTCAGTCTGTACGCTTAGAGACTTCGTTTTGAAACAAGTTTAACTCAAAATATATTTTGAATGAAGAAGTGTTTTAAAACCTTTTGAAAACCATGCATTTGGGCGATTTTGACTTTGTAAGGGTTGGACGACCCTAAGTCTTTCAAATTTTAATCTACTTAGGCACGATGGGCGTGCATCGAAATAGCCTAAGTCTTGCACGATTTGATTCGGGTTTGTACGATTTTCAGATTTTAGATCACGTGGATTTGCACGTGCCTAAGTCTTTCTTTTTATCCCTTTATGGGCCACCTAGGTGTGTGTTATGAACACTCCACTACATGGGGCGAATTTGAGCGGGAGTACGGGGCTTGCTTTGATGCAATATGCGTCCTACCTCGTGGTATGGCGTAGATGCAATGCAAACTCACGCTACTCCAAAGGGAAAACCCGAATTTAAAAGACAATGCCAAAGGGAAATTGCCGAAGGGAAATGACTTGTAAAGTAAATCGCCGAAGGTAAATGACTTGTAAAGTAAATAGCCGAAAGAAATACTTTATATAGAGTATATGTAGGGGCCCTTACTTGGGTCTTGTAAATAAGAGCGAAGGCTCAATGTGTGTGCGTGCTTGAATTGAAAGACTTACACACACGACATGAAATGAAACCCAAATATAAATTGCAGTATGCCTTGACTAAGGTCTTGGGAGTAAGAGCGAAAGCTCAATGTGTGTGAGTGTAGAATTGAAGTACTACGCACACGACATAAATGAAACCCAAATATAACTGCAATAAGGCCTTTACTAAGGTCTTGGGAGTAAGAGCGAAGGCTCAATGTGTGTGCGTGTGGAAAATGGAAAGACAACACACACGACTTAATCAAAAACCCCCTTGACTTAAAATATATAAATACAACTATATGTTAAGGGCTTGTTAGGCCCGTGTGTGTGCAAAAAGTGTACGACTAAGAGCGGAAAGGCTCAAGTGCACGTGTGTGTGGGTGTGTCAAACCACGTTATTACAATCGGGGGAGACGAAGCTCCTTTACTACAACCCCGTATCAAAATTTAATAAAACACCAAATGTAAGGACTTACAACTCACCTAGCCCGCTATGTGGGGTGTGTCTAGGACGTGTACGCCTTGCGTGTGGAGCCCGGATCACATGGAAGTGGAACCGGCTAGCTTGGAGGTGTTTGAGAACCTGTGAGGACTTGGGAGAGATGTTTTAGTAGGCTTTGTATGGGCCTGGTTATTGGCTTGGTATGGGCCTGGTTTGGGATAACTCGAGTTGGGTTCTAGGGGAGCTTGGGGCAACTCGGGCTATCTTGGTGCAGCCCGGGGTTTTGCCTTGCAAGGGGGTGCCTTAGGATGACTCGAGCCAAGGTGGTTCGAGTTAGGTTTTTAGGGGAAACCCTAACTAGGTTAGGTTCAGTCAGTCAAGGCCAAGGCAGGCCGGCCAGGGCTGAGCTAGGGCTCGGCCTGACTGGGTGGAGTCATGGCTAGAGATAGGTGGGTTCAAGGAAACGGCCTGCCTTGTGGCAGGCCGGGGCTTTAGTGATGTGGATGATACACGGCCTGCACCAGCAGGCCGTGGGCTTGGGGGTGAAGGAAGGGACACGGCCTGCACTAGCAGGTCGTGGGGTTTCTAGGGAGATGTGGCCTGCCGAGTGGCAGGCCCTGCCCTTGGTAAAGGAGGGGAAGCCCGGCCTGCACTAGCAGGCCGTGGGCTTGTAGGGAGAGGGCCTGCCGAGTGGCAGGCCTTTGTGGGTTTTTGGTAAGAAGTGACCTGCCGAGTGGCAGGCCCTGGCTGGGTTTAGATGAGGCACGGCCTGCACCAGCAGGCCGTGCGTTTACTAAAGGGAATGGCCTGCCAAGGAGCAGGCCATTGGGTTTGGTTTGGGGCAAGGGATGGTGGCGAAGTGGGTTTCGGTTAAAGGCAGGTTAGGGGCGGCGGTTTGTAGGTGGTGGTAGGCTAGTCGGGGTAGGTGAGGTGCAGGTGGAGTTGGGTGGTTAAGGGCAGGTGGTGGTAGGCTTAGGTAGTGCAGGTCAGGGTGGGTTTTGGTTGAGGCGGTGATAGGTAGGTTCGGCCAGCTAGGGCAGGTCAGTTGGGAAAGGGGTTTTGTGAAGTTCGGCCAGCACTTGGCTGGACTTACTTGGGGCGGTTTAGGGTCAGTTAGGTGTAGGTGGGTTCATATGGGTTAGGTTTAGAAGGGTAAAGAGAAGGGTTAGGTTTAGTTTGAGGCTTACCTTAGGTGCAGCCCACTAGGTCCAGCCACCTCCAATCGGTCCAGCCCACTTCCACGCCCGCGGTCCACCTCTTGGTGCAGCTAGGCTCGAGTTGGTGCAGCCCCCTTGATCTAGCCTTGGCCAACATGGCTCAAGCCCACTTCACTCATGAGCCACATGGCTAGGTTTATCACTCCCTCTCTCTCCTCCCAAGTATTTGCATGAACCCTTTACATGGACCCCCTCACCTCTATTTATAGAGATTTGAGGTGGGTCTTGGATTTGGGTTTGGGTTTGGGGTTTGGATCCATACCCAAATCCAAACACTATTTGGATATGGATATTGGATCTCGGATATTTTGAGATCCGTATCCGATCCAAACCCAATATTTTTATGGATACGGATCTGGATATTTTGGTCTAGATCCGATCCAATCCAAACACTATTTGGATCCAATCCAAATCCAAACACTATTTGGATCGACCCAAACACTATTTGGATTGGCCCAAATCCAAACACTATTCATTACATGGATTTGGATCTGGATATATATGGTCCAGATCCAAATCAAAATTTCTTCGGACAGTCCTTCTTGGCTTCTCGAGGCGAACGATCTATGCGGGCACTGGCTTCATCAGCGCTCCGTTTGGTGCTGGGTTTTCCCCAACTTTGTCGTTCGGACTCCGTCTCGCCGTTCTGGATTCCGTTGAGCTTTTCATCAAATAGGCTCTGCTTTCTTTTGTTTTTTTTTTTTTATCAGGGAGTGGCTTCTGAAGCTCTGGGCTTGAATCCTCTTCGGGCCTAGGGTCTTCTTTTGCCTTCTGTACCTGTTTTCATATTTCAAAACAGGTCGTCGTTTTGGCTCAAACGAGCTTTTTGGTGTTTTGAGAGTTTTTGAAAAATAGAAGATTTGGGGTGTTTACAATTAGGTTGGGATTAGGCCGGGATTAGGGAAGTGGGTTAGGTGCTTAGGTTGGGATTAGGGGTGGATTAGGGGTTTAGGCTAGGATTAGTTATTTTGGGTTAGGTTTAGGTGAGGGAGCTCCCTTAGCATGGCCCATAGACCTTGATCACCCCATGTTGGTGCAGCCCTAGGTTAGGTTTTAGGTAATTACAAGCTTAAACCCACTCAATTAGGCTAACCCACATGATTAAACCCAAACTTGACACACAAGTCAAGCTTAATACAACACTCTTGATATTTTTCACCCCCACTCTCTCTCATGCCCAATATCCCACGTGAATTTCAAGTGGGCCCCACCTCCATTTATGAGAAGGTGATGTGGGCCATGGATATGGATATTGGATTGGATCTCTAGATCCAAATCCAAATCCAAGTCCACATATGGGTTTGGATTGGGATCTGGATATATATGGTCCAGATCCACTCCAAACTGAACTCTGACTCCTTCGAGCTGGGTTCGAAACGGATGATTCGTGCGGGGCCTGACAGCATCAGTACTCCGTCTGCGTTGGGTCTTCGCTAACATAGTCGTCCGCCTCCGTTTCTGCCTTCCGGAGATGACTTCAAATGCTATTTTGATAAGAACAGGGTCTTGGACGTTCGAGATCCTGGGGTGTGAATCAGATACAAGAGTTGCTGTACCGGGCTCGACATGTGCTCCGGTTCCGGGCTCTTCTTAGCTCTCCTGGTCCTGTCTTGATCGGGCCAAGCCACTTCGGGGTTTCAAAACATGTTTTAAAAAGTTTTCAAAAGCCATATCATATGTTTTTAAAAGATATAGTTTAAAACATATATACAGGGTTGTCTGGAAGGCTCCTGGGTTTCCAGACTCAAAATGGCCCTTTGGGGCTGCTTTTACAAAACCAAGTTTGTTTTAAGGAATTCGTGGGATTTCGGGGTGTTTACAATTCTCAAGACTTCTAAATCCTACGGAATTTGGACTTGACGCACAGTTTTCGCAAACGCTTGGTTTTTGTTTTGGATTTTCTGTAGGTTTTGAAGATTTTGGTCCTCTTATGAAGAGGACTTTCTTTTCGAAATTCTTTTCTTCTTCAAAACCTTTATCAGGAGCTGCTAAATACAGGATTTTGTTTTTGGTATTTTGTAAATTTTCGATTTTTTTGGATTTTTGTAAGGAAAGAACTTTAGGAACTATACAAACAACTCTTTTTTCGAGTTTTTGATCTTTTTCAAATGTTTTTGGTTTTTGGGATTTTTCAATTTTTTGAATTTCGAGTTTTCAAATGATTTTGGATTTTTGATTGAGGGATCTTCCATCATACCTACAAAGTTAAAACACCACTAGTTAGACTCCGAACAAGAGATCTAAATTGTAGGTTTCTGCTTGGATAGGCTCCAGGGCACCCTTGACCCAGGTGGTCACAGGGGGTGGTTCTGGCGGTATTCTGGGAGTATAGCCAATCCCGTGTCGGCTTTGGTTGGCTTTTGGCAAGATGGGTTCTACGAGACCCTGATTTTGTGCCCCTAGATTTTTGTATGGTATATACCCCATGTTTAATATAATTCGTGACCCTGATGGGTTCCATGATTTTTTGTTTTTGGAAAAGTTTTCATATAATTCGTGATCCTGGAACTTGCTATCGTCCATGTTACGCACATAAGGTTTTCTGTCCAGGGGTTTTGGAAATAGTGGATGCTTGGATTTTCCTGGGATGGTTAGTGTTTTGAGTGGGCCAGCCTTGGGCGGCCCCTGGATGTGTACGACCTTCCTAGGTACCTGAAGGGTGAGCTTTGGTGGTTCGACCACGGTTTGCCCTAAGTTGGCCTCGTAGGACTGGGAACTTGAAAAGCATGGGGAATTTTGAATCCCCTGAAGCTGTGGATGACTCTCACTTAGGATCACAATGACTTGGTTTTCAAAAGGGATTTTAACACACTTATGGAAGGTGGACGGCACAGCATGCAGGCTGTGTATCCAAGGCCTTCCCAGCAATAGGTTGTAGTGGGGGTGGATGTCCAAAACATGGAATACCCCTACGTGAGCTATCCCTCCCGTTTCCATGGGAAGTTCAACGGATCCTAAAGGTCTGGACGCATTTCCATCGTATCCAGTGATTACGATGGTGCTTGGGTTTATGAAAGTTAAGGTGACTCCAATCTGATGTGCTATGTGAAGTGGAAGGATGTTGAGCCCTCCTCCCCCGTCAACTAGGCACCTATCTAGAGAGTGGTGATTTAATACCACCTCGATGTGTAGGGCCTGATTATGGGTTTCATAGGGTCTTTCGAGATCCTCTTCCGAAAACATGATAGGTGTTTTTGCACCTATGGACGCCACTTGATTGGACAAGGATTCTGGGGTTATGTCCGAACTAACCTTTGCTCTTTCTAGAATTTTCTCTAACACGAGTCTATGCCTAGGCGAGGTTTGTATCAGCTCTAGGATGGACATGTTAATGGGAATCTTTGAAAGATGGTTTTCGAAATCATACAAGTTTAAAACGACTTTTCCTTTGTCCGTTTTGGGCAGAACTCCAGGAATACACGCTTTTGAAGGGCCAGGCACACTGACCACTTTTTTAGCATTTTGTAGATGTGGGGGTTGATAGATCCTCCCGGATCTTGTCACTTCCCCCACGATCAACCTAGGGTTCGTGCTTAAGATGGCTCTAATCGACTGTTTTGGAGCACCTCGAATTTTCAAAACTGGTTTAATCGGAGACAGAACTCTTGGTGGTCCCCGAATCACTACTTGGGCGGATTTTCTATGAAGGATGAGGGTAGATGCACAAGAAAAGCCAAACTTATATGTATGCGCTAAACTCTTCAAAATCGTGAGAGCACATACCTCTTTACCTTTCCCACTAGTACTTGCATGATTAGGGAAGGGTTCTTTGAAAATAGCTTGGGCAGGCTCCGGTTCCTCAGTGACCTGGAGCCGGCCCTCGGCTATCAAGTTCTCGATTTGGTTTAGGAGGGAAAAACACTGCTTTGTATCATGGCCTTTGAGCCGATGATACTTACAAAATCGATTCAAAAAACTCCCTTTGGAAGTGATTCCCTCGGGGATTTCAGGGAGTTCGATCATGCCTTGGGCGAGTAGGAGGTCTAGGACCTCCGACACAGGTTGCCCCAGCGGAGTATACTCCTTTTTTTCAAATGGTTTTTGCATGTTTTTGTCTTTTCTGTTTTCAAAATTTTTGAAATTCTTTGAAGTGCTCGCCAGCCTATAGCGATCTTGTGGGGCTTTTCCCCTTTGTCTATGGTGAGTAGCCCGTAATTGCCAGGCTTTTCCAACCGAGTCTTTGGATTTACGCTCCCTTTCCACAGGTGGTCGTAAACCCCTTTTTTCAAATTCGTCTCAAAAAGAGATGCTTTTTTAATCAGTTTGTGGAAAGTAGAGATTTCATGTAAAGAAAGAAGAGTTTTTAATTCAGTTTTGAAATTGTCCAGGATGAGCATTACTGCGCATCCTTCGGATATGGGTTCTCGTACTTGTCCAAGGAGAGACCTCCATCGAACGATTGATCTCGGGTGAGATCCTAAGGGAATGGCTCGGCCAAAAGGGTGGCCGAGCTGGGTAGGTTTAGAGTGGTTTTTTTCTTTTTCTTTTAGTTAGGGTCTAACTTGGGTAATGGTTTAATGTTAGGGATAGACCTAAGATGAGCTCGGCCACTATGGACCAAGCTAAATGGGTGAGGATGGGTTCGACAAGAGGAGGGAACCGAGTGTTTTAGACACTCGGTTTTGCCAGGTTTTTGGGAGTGGTTTTTGGGTTAGGAAATGAGTTGGGTAGTGGTTTTTAGTTTAGGATCTTCTTTAGGACAGATCTAAGGTGAGCTCAGCCAGCCAATGGCCGAGCTGGCTATGGTCCTAGGTTAGGATGGTCTTAGGTAGAACTAGGTCAGCCCTTTTAGTGAAGTTCCGCCAGCTCCTTGGCTGGACTTTGCTATGGCTTGTCGTTAGTGGTCTAGGTGGTTTAGAGAGGTGAGAAAAGAGATGGTTTTGGGCAGGAACTAGGGGACTTACCTTGACAACATTTCAGCCGTTTGATCCTTGGTTCCCACGCAGCCAATCCTCACCAAGCAAGGGCCATCCAATGCCGCCAGATTTGATTTCCTTTCAGCCATGTACAAACCGTGCTCTACAAGACCCCAGCCCACCCACAACTTTCACCCACAATCTCACGAAACAAGAGGGGAAGGCCAGCCCCTTTGTTGACCTCTCCTCTCTCTCTCCTCTCTCTCTCTCTCTCTCTCTCTCTCTCTCTCTCTCTCTCTTTCCCCAAGTGGAGAGGCGTGAAATGCTGGAAATTCGTCCCCTTCAAAGCCAGCCCACTCACGTCCTTTTATAGGCCCCTTGTGTGGATATGGATCCTTTGTTGGTTTCTAAAATCCGGATCCAATCCAATCCAAGTTTCGTTTGGATATGGATCTTGGATCTGGATCTAGATTTTTGGATCCAGATTTGATCCAAATTTTTCTCTTCTTCAGTCCTTTCTGGCGTTTCAAGCCGGATGCTTAGTGCGGGTCCTGAGTTCATCAAGATTCCGTCTTACGCTGGGTTTTTCCCATTTTCATCGTCCGAGCTTCTTTTCGTCTTTCTAGACTCTGTTTCGACTGTTTCTTCTTGCTTTTGACTTGGATTTTCCGTGATTTCAGAGATGCTTTTGGCTTGGCCATTAATGCTTCAGGCTTGAAATGCGTTTGTGGCCTGGGCTTCTTTTCCGTCCTCGAAATTCACTTTTCATCGGGTTGGGCTTGACCTTTGAACTTTTTGAATCTTTTGCGACTGTTTTGAGCCAAGCTTCATCTGTTCGTCTGGTCTCTTGTAAAAAATAGGACTTTCATCCACTTTTGAGATTTTTTTATGTTTCGAATAGGGTTGGAAAATAGAGTTTTGAAGGGTTTGAGTTCCTGAGTTTTTTGAAATCTCCAAACCTGGCTTTTTGAGCTGATTTTCGAACCAGGCATTTGGTTTTGGAAAATATTTGGATTTTGGGGTGTTTACAGTCTCCAACCACCTTACCTTTTTCCCTAGGACCTGCCCCTCCTTTCCCTTAAACCATCCCTTAGTTACCACCCTAGCTAACTCCCCTTTGCCATTCCTAAACACCCCTAGTTACCCCAGCCGGCCACCACCTAACCTGCCACTAGTCGGCCAGCCACAACCGACTGCACCTTGCCACACCCGCAGCCTTACATCCTCTTCCTTAGACAGCCCCTAGTCACCCCTTAGCTCTACCTTCCCTAGGACCGGCCCTACACCTTAATGACACCCCCTAACTACCCCAGCCCAAGACGCCACAGCAGCACCCCCTTCCATCACCTGGCTAGCGCCAAGGCGCCACACCCGCAGCACCTTGCTTCACCCGGCCATCACTCCTTTGCCGTGCCTTTCCAAGGAGCTCCCTCTTGCAGCCCAACGCGATGCTTAAGCCCAAGCTCAAGCAAGTCACCTCCGGACCAACTATACGTAAGTGCCTAACTCGGTCCTTATTTATAGACTTGCTTAAGCTCAATTAAATTTGATACAGGTTTGTAATAACGAAGCATTGTCTCCCCCCACTTGTAATAACGTGGCTTGGCACACCCACACACACGTGCACTTAAGCCTATCTCGCTCTTAGTTGTGCACGATTTTAAACACACACGGGCCTAATCAGCCCTTAAGATATAAACTTATTTATATAATTTAAGTTGCGTGGGGTTTTGCTTAAGTTGTGTGTGTTGTCTTTCAATTCTCTCACTCACACACATTGAGCTTTCGCTCTTATTTGCAAGACCCAAGTAAGGGCCATGTTATATTTTCACTTGGGTGTTTTAATTTCATGTCGTGTGCGTAGTACTCCAATTCTACACTCACACACATTGAGCTTTCGCTCTTACTCCCAAGACCTTAGTCAAGGCCTATTGCAGTTTATATTTGGGTTTAACTTCATGTCGTGTGCGTAGTCTTTCTCGCACTCACACACATTGAGCTTTCGCTCTTACTCCCCAAGACCTTAGTTAAGGCCATGTTGCAATTTATATTTGGGTTTCATTTAAGTCATGTGAGTTGTCTTTCAATATACACACAACACCCATGCAACACGTTGGCGACCTTCGGGCCCATATATATTATAAGTATTTCCCTTTCGGCTATGTCTTTAAGATTTGGGTTTTAAGGTTCAACAGTGTGCGTAGTCTTTACATATATACACGGCACACACTTGCACTATTGAGCCTTTCCGCTCTTAAGATATAGGCATATTTCCCTTTTGCAATTTCCCTTTCGCAATTTCCCTTTTGCAATTTACATTTCAAGTCATTTCCCTTCCGCATTGTCTTTCAATTTCGGGTTTTCCCTTTGGAGTTGCATGAGTTTGCATTGCATATACGCCATACCACGAGTTAGGATGCATATTGCATCAAAGCAAACCCCATATTCCAGCTCAAAATCGCCCCACTTAGGTCACGTGTTCATAACACACACCTAGTTGGCCCGAAAGGAGATAAAAAGAAAGACATAGGCACGTGCAAATCCACGTGAAATAAAACTTGAAAATCATACAAAAACAACCCGAATCGGCACCTCAAACATTTTCGTAGGTTCTCATATTTTAAAACTCGATTTTTAAAGCGTACAAACTGACCCTTGCGCATCGGTGCAAGAAGGTCTGCGATGAAAAGAGCTTGCTTGCTCACAGTCGCCACGTTAGGAGTCAGATTTCAAAGTATTTCTTCGCTAGCTTAAGTAAGCTAGCTCGCACGCCTTTTTTGCTTAAATAGGACTTAGACACACGAAAAGATTCACTTCAGGCCTAAGAACCAGAAGCGGGAACTTTCTGTGTCTACAGGATTTGGCACGCCCGGTGGGACGTGAGCCTTTTTAATTGAGTTATCTTAGGAACCTTGCGAAAATATTTTCCAAAAGGTATTGTTTTTAACTCTTTCTTTATTGTACTTCATACGTAGAAATTTTGAAAAGCTTGAAAGCATGTCAAAATCCAACCCAAGTGAAGTGTCGAGCCAAGGCTCATGCGCGTCAAGTTCTCACTCTAAGAGGATTTTGAAAAATAAAATCAAACTAAACAAGATAGAAGACTCGAGAAGGGAATTCGAGGCCAAAATCGATGCTCTCAGTCAAGAGGCTGAAGTAGGCGATTCATGTTCATCGAATGGTGAACAAAGGGCCAAGAAAAAAAATGAAAAACCTCGCAAGCATAAAGAGGCCTCCGTAATGGAAGGCAACCAATACCACGAGTCCTTCACACAAAAGGACCGTAAAGCCTTACAGCAGCTGCTGAAAGGGCAAAATAAAGAGAAAAGGAGTTACGCCCTGTCTGATTTCCTACCCATGGATTATGAAACAGACAGTGACGATGAAATACCGAACTTCCATCGGTATGATGGCATAGGAGACCCTAGGTCTCACTTGCAACTTTTCTCACGTCGAGCACATAAGAAGAAAAAGGACTCGATGAAATCGGTGTATTGGTTCCCTCTATCCCTTAAAGGCACAGCTGCCAAATGGTTGGCTTCCTACGATCTAAGCCAGTTCGCTACTTTTGAAGAATTAGCGCTTTATGCAAAGATTTGCACATAACGTAGAAGTCATGTCGACTTTAAATACTTTAAGGGATACAAAGCAAGGCATGAACGAAGACGTGCATGCCTTCATTATTCGATGGAGGTCCCTTTTAGGCCAAGTGCGAGAGCCAATATCTGAAGGATGCGCAGTCATGCTCATCCTAGATAATTTTAAAAATGAGCTAAAGACCCTTCTCTCGCTTCACGAAATCTCAACTTTCCATAAGTTGATCAAAAAAGCATCCCTTTTCGAAACCAATTTAAAAAAGAGCATATACGATCACCTATGGAAAGGAAGTGCCATTTCCAAAACCCGCTTGGAGAAGCCCATCACTTATGGGTTACCCACGATGGACAAAGGGGCAAAGCCCCATAAAATCGCCAATGTCTGGGCGGATCCAGGTCCGGCGAGCACTTCAAAAAATTTTGAAAAATCAGAAAACAAAAGGGAGAGAAACTTCCAAAAACCTATTGAAAAACGGGAGTACACACTGCTGGGGCAACTTGTGTCGGAGGTCCTAGACCTCCTACTTGCCCAAGGCATGATTGAACTTCCCGAAATCCCCGAGGGAGTCACTTCCAAAGGGAGATATTTAAACCGCTTTTGCAAGTATCATCGGCTCAAAGGCCATGATACAAAGCGTTGTTTCTCCCTTTTAAATAAAATCGAGAACTTGATAGCGGAGGGCCGGCTCCAGGTCACTGCGGAACCTGAGCCAACTCAAGCTATCTTTAAAGAACCCTTTATCAAGCACGCTATTAGCAGTGGGAAAGGAAAGGAGGTATGTACCCTCACCTTTTCGAAAGATCTAACGCATTCATCGGAGTCTGGTCGACCCACTTGTGCGTCTACCCTTGTACTTTACAAGAAGCCCGCCCAAGTGATCATCCGGGGACCACCAAGAGCTGAATCCCTAGCTAAACCAGTTTTAAAAATCCAAGGTGCTCCAAAACTCTCAATTAGAGCCAGTTTAAGTGCGAACCCTAGGTTGGTCGTGGGGGAAGTGACAAGATCTGGGAGGATCTATCAACCCCCACACCTACAAAGTGCTAAAAAGATGGTCAGTTTGCCTGGCCCCTCAAAAGCATGTATTCCTAGAGTTCTGCCCAAAGCAGACAATGGAAAAATCGTTTTAAACCCTTATGATTTCGAAAACCATCTTTCAAAGATTCCTATCCATATGTCCATCCTAGAGCTAATACAAACTTCGCCTAGGCATAGACTTGTGCTAGAGAAAATTCTAGAAAGAGCTAAGGTTAGTTCGAACATAAGTCCTGAATCCCTGTCTGACCAAGTGGCGTCAATAGGAGCAAAATCGCCCATCACTTTCTCAGAAGATGATGTAGATAGACCCTACGAGTCCCACAACCAGGCCCTGCATATCAAGGTAGTTCTGAATAACCACTCTCTGGACAAGTGCCTAGTCGATGGGGGAGGAAGGCTCAACATCCTTCCACTTCATGTGGCGTATCAAATCGGAGTCACCTTGATTCTGTGAACCCAAGTCCCATCGTTATCAATGGATACGATGGGAATGCGTCTAGACCCTTAGGATGGATCGAACTCCCTATGGAAACGGGAGGTATCACACACACGGGGGTGTTCCATGTCTTGGACATCCACCTCCATTATAACCTGTTGCTGGGAAGGCCCTGGATACACAGCTTGTGCGCTGTGCCATCTACCTTCCACAGGTGTGTAAAGATCCCTTTGAGGGACCAAATCGTGGTGATCCTAGGTGAGAGTCACCCTCAGCTTCAGGGGATCATAAACTCCCCTTGTTTGTCGAGTTCCTAGGCCCATGAGGCTAACTTGGGACAGACCATGGTTGAGCCGCCAAGGCTCGTGTTAGCAAGTCCTAGGAAGGTCGTATACATCAAGGGACCGCCCAAAGTAGGCTCCCTCCCAATCCTGACCCTTCCAAGAAGACCCAAACATCCCTTATTTCCAAAACCCCTGGACAAAAAGCCATACGAGCACGATATGGACGACAACAAGTTCTAGGACCACGATTTGTATCATAACTTTTCAAAAAACAAGAAATCGTGGAACATGCTGTTGAACATGGGCTATACGCCCTATAAAAGTCTAGAGGCACAAAACCAGGGTCTCCTAGAGCCCATCCTTCCTAGGGCCAACCCAAGCCGATACGGGATCGGCTACACTCCCAAAATACCGCCACAGCCACCCCTTGTGACCACCTGGGTCAAGGGTGCCCTGGAGCCTACCCTAGAAGAGACCTACGATTTAGACCTCTTATTCCGAGTTTAACCCGTAGTGTTTTCTCTTTGTAGGTATAATGGAAGATCCCTTTCATAAAAATACAAAAACATTTGAAAAACTCGAAATCAAAAAAATGGAAAATTCGCAAAAACCAAAAACATTGAAAAATCAAAAACTCGAAAATAGAGTAGTTTGTATAGTTCCTAAAGTTCTTGTTTTGCAAAAACCCAAAAAAATCGAAAATCTACAAAATACCAAAAGGATTTTGTACATAGCTGCTCCTAGTAGGACTTTGGAAAAAGAAAAGGACTTCGAAAGGAACGTCGTCTGCATAGGCATACCAAAAATTTCGAAATCAATTGAAAATCCAAGTATAAAACCAGGTCTTTTGAAAACTCACGCATCAAATTCCCTCGGGTCTATAACCCACGAGAATGATCGAAGCCCAGAAGTGGATCCCCTTGAGGAAGATCCCACTTCTGAGCTCCCAGAATTTCATAAAATTCTCGATTTTGAAAGACCTTCCAATTCAGTAGGAGGAGATTTCAAAGAGGTGAATGCCAGGCATAGACCCCAGCATTGTCGAACACCATCTTCCCTTAGATGCGGATGTAAAACCCATAAAGCAGAAGCTTAGGAAAATACATCCGAATGTACACACGTAAGTCAAAGAGGGTTTAGAAGATCTGCTAAAAGTCGGATTTATAAAACCCATTGCGTATTATGATTGGTTGTCAAACATTGTTGTAGTTCGAAAAACCAATGGGAAAATTCGAATATGCATCGATTTCAGAAACCTGAATAAAGCCACTCCAAAGGATAACTATCCTTTACCAAACATAGATTTGATAGTCGATAGTACTGCAAATCATTAAATGTTTTCGTTTATGGATGTCTATTTAGGCTATAATCAAATCAAATTAAGTCCACGAGATCAGGGTAAGACCGCATTGACAACCCCGTGGGGCACGTACTGCTATACAGTCATGCCCTTTGGATTGAAAAATGCCGGCGCGACATACCAGAGAGCCATGACCACGATCTTCTATGATCAGATTCATGAGCTCGTAGAAGTGTATGTAGATGATCTCTTGGCAAAATCCAAAACCCGATGCACTCATATCGAATGTTTGCAAAAGATTTTCGAAAGGCTTAGGCTTTACAAAGTAAAGCTAAACCCTCAAAAATGTGTATTCGGGATAGAATCCGGGAAGCTTCTAGGCTTTTTGGTAAGCGAAAGGGGTATAGAAGTCGACCCCTCTAAGTGTCGAGCCATCATAGACATGGCTCCACCCTCCAATCTCACACAAATTCGTAGCCTCCAGGGTCGATTACAGTTCATTCGCTGATTTATATCAAATTTGGTGACTAGATGCGAACCCTTTAACAAACTATTGAGGAAGGGCACGAAATTTTTATGGGATGATGATTGCCAAAAGTCATTTGAAAGACTAAAGGCATACCTGGTTAATCCCCCTGTTTTGAATCCTCTGAAGCAAGGAAAACCGCTTTTACTTTACATTTCCGTGCATGCGAATGCTTTGGGAGCCCTATTGGCTCAATACGAGGATGACACCCATAAGGAGTATGCCATCTACTACATTTCGAAAACTCTCTTGGCTTACGAAAGGAATTATCAAGCCATGGAGAAGACGTGCTTGGCCCTAGTTTGGGCCTGCCAGAAATTCAGACACTATTTCCTAGATCATGAGATCTGGATAGTGTCCAAGCTTGATCCAATTAAGCACTTGTTCGAAAAAACCATCCTCACTGGTAGATTGGGCAAATGGCAACTCCTTCTAATGGAGTATGACCTGAAATATCATCACCAGATCTCCATTAAGGGGCAAGCCCTAGCTGACTACGTGGCTGAGTTCCCCCTGGAAGACGCATATCCCACATTTGATGAAATGCCTGACGAAGGCATATTGCAAAACCATTTTCAAAACCACATTTTGGCAAACTCTTTCGAAAACCAAGTGTGGAAGATGCACTTCGATGGGGTACAAAACCAATGAGGGGCTGGTGCTGGGGTCATCCTCATCTCCCCTGAAAAGGGCGAGATTCCCATAGCAATCCGCCTAGATTTCGAATGTTCCAACAACATAGCTGAGTATGAAGCACTCATACAAGGCTTAAGGATTTCGAAAACTCTAGGGGCATCACGCATCGAGGTCTTTGGAGATTCGCTTCTTGTTATAAACCAGGTTTTGAAAATTTGGCAAGTACGTAACGAAAAACTACTTCCATATCACGAGTTGGCCACTCGATTGGTTGAGTCATTCCAAACGTGTAAACTCACACATGTAGGAAGAGAGGATAATGGCATTGTCGATGCCCTCTCCTCCTTGGGTTCAGCCCTAAAGGTCGATCCCATTTCAGGGACCCGATCTTTAGAAATATGGCATGCGCCCAACCCATCCACACACGATTTGGATATTTGCCAAAATAACCCAGATTCTGTTGAAAAACCTTGGTTTTACGACATCAAGCATTTTCTCGAAAATGGGGGATTTGTCGAGGATGCCACGTCCAAAGATAAGGCATTCATTCATAAAATTTCGACCCGATACACCATTCTGGGTGGGGTTCTATATAAGAAAAGTTTTATCGGCATCCTACTTACGTGTATCGATCTAGAGGAGGCTAGGATAGTGATGCATGAGTTCCACGATGGAGAATGTGGAGGTCATGTTAATGCCAACATGATGGCAATGAAAATACTTAGAGCGGGCTATTTTTAGTCCACCCTGAAAAAGGATTGTCACGATCATGTTAGGAAGTGTCATCCATGTCAAGTGCATGGGCACGCCAATCATATCCCCTCATCTGCATTGCATTCCATGGTCAGCCCCTAGCCATTTACCATGTGGGCGTTTGATATCGTAGGCCCAATCTTTCCAAAAGCCTCGAATGGGCATCGATTCATTTTAGCAGCCACTGAGTATTTCTCCAAGTGGGTGGAAGCCATTTCCCTGACCAACGTACAGGGGCAACATGTGGTGGCTTTCATTAGGAGGAATATCTTGACTCGATTTGGGGTTCCACGAGACCTTGTGTCTGATAATGGCACCCCATTCAAGAACGAGCGGATGGTTAGGTTGTGCAACACGTATAGCATAACTCACCACTTCTCTTCGCCCTACTACCCTCAAGGCAACGGCCAAGCCGAAGCTATAAATAAGACTCTCATTAGTATAATTGAGAAGACTTTAGAGAAGGGTAGGACGTGGCACGAGAAGCTGGATGAAGCCTTATGGGCTTATAGGACTTCCATCCGGACTCCCACGAATGTCACACCATTCGAATTGGTCTATGGCACAAATGTCATTCTTCCCATTCATACTCAATTGCATTCATTCCATACGTCCATAGCACTCGACCTCCCCCTAGAGACGCTTCAGCATGCTAGGATGGCCGAACTAGATTTGCTAGATGAGAGGTGACTCCTTGCTATGGATCATACTCGTGCATATCGGCAAAGGATAGCCCGACACTATGGCAAACACATGAGACCTCGCCACTTTGAAGTGGGAGATCTGGTTTTGAAAATCATCCACTATCGTGGCACACATCCTCTTGGAAAGTGGCGCCCCAAATGGGATGGACCCTATGTTGTACGTGCAACCACCACGAACAACTCATATTGGTTAATCGATGTAGAAGGTAGGAATTTAGCAGATCCTATCAATATTCAATACTTAAAGAAGTATTATGTGTAGGATTTGGGTTAAATTCTAATTTTCGAAAACTTTAGAGATAGCTGCCCTGAGACTTGAAAGTAAGGTGCAAAGGCAAAATCGTGTGACCCTGAGTAAGAGAATTCGCACTTGTGAAAGAGTGGAGTCTTCCAAAATCGAGGTTACATTTCAAAATCCTTCTTCTTACAAAGAAAGGCCTAGTTCAATATAGCAAGATACTTGCAAGTAGTATGTGCTATTTCTAAATAGGCTGATCTGGAATGGATCGAGTGTGAGCTTGGGATAAGTCCTCCCCTCTTCTCTTCTCCTTCCAAAAGGAAAACGTGGCCCAAATAAAGGGAATTTTCCCATCCAAAGTCTCTTTCCAAAAGAAAGAAACCAGAATCCAAAAGAAAATCGATTCTCTTGTGAAAAAAATAAGGGATTAAAGAAAAAATCCTCCCAAAGGGAGACCCTCTATGAAAAAAAGGAAAAAGAGGCCAAAAGCTCAAAAAGATCAATTTTCCGCCTTCTATGCCTTAAACCACGGGACGCTTAAGAAGGGACCGTGGTATCTCTTTCCCATCCCTGGCTTATCCCAAGCTAAAACATGGTTTATTTCGAGGAATCCTAAAGTAAAAATAGGATTTACTTACTTGAATTTCATTTTGCTTGAGAATTCGATGTTTCGAGTAAGACGTAGGAATTTGAAATATAGCTTGTTTTCTTACAAAACCTCCACTAGATAAGCGAGTGTCATGAGTTCGAGATCCTTAGGATTGAGACTCAAGACAGTTGTCCCTTTTGTAAATAGATTTTGAAAAATCGAACATCGAACAGCATAGGATCTGCTCACTTGGAGCGGCAGGCCTTGTAAGTCTCAAGAGTTCGACCATATCTGGTCTCTGGGAGGTCGCCACTCTTGGCACCACACCCATGCCATGCATCTACATTTCCACGCATGGCACTTGCATAAACATTATCCCATTTTAGGACCAGATTCCATACAAATCCCTTTGGCGTAATATCTCTTCCTACCAGGGTTTTAAAAGTGAGATTTTGCTAAAGATTGGGACGATCCCATATTTTCATGGTTAGATCTAGGGAGACATTGAAAGGGGTGTTTGTCGTCTTTGCCATTATCCAAATTAATTTGGACAATGCCAAAGAGGGGCATCTATAAACACCCCGAAATCCCACGAACTTCTCAAATAAACCTGGTTTTATCAAAAGCTGCCCCAAAGGGCCATTTTGAGTCTGGAAACCCAAGAGCCTTCCAGACAAACCCTGTACATATGTTTAAACTGTATATGTTTTAAAATATGTATAATATAGTTTTAAAACCTTTTAAAAATACGTTTTGAAACCCCATAAAGCGGCTTGGCCTGATGAAAGCAAGACTAGAAGAGTAGAAGAGAGCCCAGAACCGGAGCACATGTCAAGCCCGGCACAGCAACTCTCGTGTTAGATTCATCCCTAGGATCTCGAACGTCCAAGCCCCTGTTATCAACAAAATTCTTTGAAATCATCTCCAAAAGGTGAAAATAGAAGCGGACAACAATGTTGGCGAAGACCCAACGCAAGACGGAGTACTGATGCTGTCAGACCCTGCACAAACCGTTCGTTTCGAACATACCCTTAAGGAGTCAGAATTCAGTTTGGATTGGATCTGGACCATATATATCCAGATCCCAATCCAAACGTATATGTGGATTTGGATTTGGATTTTGATCCAAAGATACAATCCAATATCCACATCCATGGCCCACATCACCTTCTCATAAATGGAGGTGGGGCCCACTTGAAATTCACGTGGGATTTTGGGCATGAGAGAGAATGGGGAGGATTAAGTATGAGGGGAATGTATTAAGCTTGACTTGTGTGTCAAGTTTCAGGTTAATCATGTGGGTTAGCCTAATTAGTGTGGGTTTAAGCTTGTATGAACCTACACCTAACCTAGGGCTGCACCAACATGATGCAGCTAGGTCTATGGGCCATGCAAAGGGATGCTCCTAACCCAATCCTAAGCCAAAACCCCTAATCCTAGCCATTTACCCTAATCCCGGCCTAATCCTAGCCTAATCACCTAACCCACTTCCCTAATCCTGCCCTAAAACCAACCTAATCACCTAACCCACCTCCCTAATGCTTCCCTAAACCTAGCCTAATTCCCTTAATCCTAACCTAATCCTAGCCTAAACACCTAACTGTAAACACCCCGAAATCCCACGAATTTCTCAAAATCCATCTGGTTTTATACAAGCAGCCCCAAAGGGCCATTTTGAGTTTGGAAACCCAGGAGCCTTCCAAACAACCCTGCATATATGTTTTAAACTTTATATTTCAAAAACATATAATATGGCTTTTGAAAACCCTTTTAAAACATGTTTTGAAACCCCAAAGTGGCTTGGCCCGATCAAGACAGGACCAGGAGAGCTAAGAAGAGCCCGGAACCGGAGCACATGTCGAGCCCGGCTCAGCAACTCTTGTATCTGATTCACATCCCAGGATCTCGAACGTCCAAGACCCTGTTCTTATCAAAATAGCATTTGAAGTCATCTCCGGAAGGCAGAAACGGAGGCGGACGACTATGTTGGCGAAGACCCAACGCAGACGGAGTGCTGATGCTGTCAGGCCCCACACGAATCGTCCGTTTCGAACCCAGCTCGAAGGAGTCAGAGTTCAGTTTGGATTGGATCTAGACCATATATATCCAGATTCCAATCCAAACCCATATGTGGACTTGGATTTGGATTTGGATCCAGAGATCCAATCCAATATCCATATCCATGGCCCACATCACCTTCTCATAAATGGAGGTGGGGCCCACTTGAAATTCACGTGGGATATTGGGCATGAGAGAGAGTGGGGATGGAAAATATCAAGAGTGTTGTATTAAGCTTGACTTGTGTGTCAAGTTTGGGTTTAATCATGTGGGTTAGCCTAATTGAGTGGGTTTAAGCTTGTAATTAGCTAAAACTTAACCTAGGGTTGCACCAACATGGGGTGATCAAGGTCTATGGGTCATGCTAAGGGAGCTCCCTCACCTAAACCTAACCCAAAATGCCTAATCCTAGCCTAAACCCCTAATCCACCCCTAATCTGAACCTAATCACCTAACCCACTTCCCTAATCCCGGCCTAATCCCAACCTAATCACCTAACCCACTTCCCTAATCCTTCCCTAAACCTAGATTAATTTCCCTAATCCTAGCCTAAACCTAGCCTAATCACCTAACCTAGCTCACTAAACCTCACCCTAAAACCCAACCACCTAACCTAGCCCTAAACCCCTAAACCACCCTTAGCCCACGATTTACCCAAACCCCTAGTTTTAAAATATCTGGCCCAACCCCTTCCAGCCCACCTTATCTACATACCACCCTACCTAAACCACCTAACCACTACCCTCAGCCCAGCCCTAACCGACCTACCCATCCCCTATTTAAACCCCCCTCCTTGTGGGCGGGTTTTCCAAGTGGGAACCACCATCTCACCCAGCCGGGCCCTCTCCTTCTCCCATCTCTCACCCAGCCGGGACCACTCCCCACCTCCGCCTACTCCATTTGCTCCACCAACCGCCACCTGCTCCGCCACCTTCCCTCTTCCATCCACCACCACCACCCCTCAGCTGGACGCCATCACCTCCACCCAACCGAACCAGCCAACAGCCACCTGCCCGCCTGCTTCCCACTTCATCCGCCACCTCTCCCCATTCGGTAAGTACCCTAAACTCCCTCAAAGCCCCTCTCTACCACCTCTCCACTCTTAGCCACCCATCCTACCTTCATCTCAGCCCCTTTGTCACCACCACTTCAACCTAGCCGAACCTAGTATAACCCAAACTGCCGGCCACTACCTAGCCATCATCTCCCATTCGACCTTCCCCTAGGTGTCCTATTTGGCCTTCCCACCAGCTCACCTTTTAGGTCCAGTTTCCCTAAACTCCCAACTCCCCTAGTGACCCTAAGAACCCACTCATTCAGCCACTTTGAACCCCCCCCTACTTGGAGGCGCCATCTACTTGCCACGGGCCACTTTCGAGGCGCCTATCCCGCGCCCCACTTGCAGCCGGCCAGCACCCTTGATCACCTACCTTTGCGGAGCTCCCGTTTGCAGCCCAAAGCCAAATCCACGCCCAAGCAAGACCTCTATGGACCAGCTACTCGTAAGTGTCTAAACTCGGTCCTTAGTTGTACACTTGCTTGAGATTCAATTTGATACGGGGTTGTAATAACGGAGCATAGTCTCCCCCCGCTTGTAATAACGTGGCTTGGCACAACCACACACGTGCACTCTCTTAGTCGTGCATGATTTTGAACACACACGGGCCTAATCAGCCCCTAATATATAAGTGTACATATATACTTTCATTTTCGAAGGGTTTTTGTTTAAGTTGGGTGCGTTGTCTTTCAATTCAAGCACTCTCACACACATTGAGCTTTCGCTCTTATTTGAAAGACCCAAGTAAGGGCCGACCTATACTATTTGGGTTTCATTTCTTGTCGTGTGAGTAAGTCTTTCAATTCAAGCACTCTCACACACATTGAGCCTTCGCTCTTATTTGAAAGACCCAAGTAAGGGCCGACCTATACTATTTGGGTTTCATTTCTTGTCGTGTGAGTAAGTCTTTCAATTCAAGCACTCTCACACACATTGAGCTTTCGCTCTTATTTGAAAGACCCAAGTAAGGGCCGACCTATACTATTTGGGTTTCATTTCATGTCGTGTGAGTAAGTCTTTCAATTGAAGCACTTTCACACACATTGAGCCTTCGCTCTTACTCCCAAGACCTTAGTAAAGGCCTTATTGCAGTTATATTTGGGTTTCATTTATGTCGTGTGTGTAGTACTTCAATTCAAGCACTCTCACACACATTGAGCCTTCGCTCTTACTCCCAAGACCTTAGTCAAGGCCATACTGCAATTTATATTTGGGTTTAATTTCATGTCGTGTGTGTAAGTCTTTCAATTCAAGCACGCACCCACATTGAGCCTTCGCTCTTATTTGCAAGACCCGAGTAAGGGCTCATATACATAAGATATATACATATTTCCCTTTGGTTATTTCCCTTCGGTTATTTCTCTTCGGTTATTTCCCTTCGGTTATTTCCCTTCTGTTATTTCCTTTCAGTATTGTCTTTACATTTCGGGTTTTCCCTTTGGAGTAGCGTGAGTTTGCATTGCATCTACGCCATACCACGAGGTAGGACGCATATTGCATCAAAGCAAGCCCCGCTCGAATTCGCCCATGTAGTGGAGTGTTCATAACACACAAACTAGGTGGCCCGAAAAGGGATAAAAGAAAAGACTTAGGCACGTGCAAATCCACGTGATCTAAAATATGCAAATCGCATCATAAAAGACCCGAAATAGACACCTCGAATCGCTTCGTAGACTTTCTCCCCAAAACTCAATTTTTGCAAAGCGTACAGACTGACCCTTGCGCATCAGTGCAAGAAGGTCTGCGACGACAAGAGCTTACTTGCTCACAGTCGCCACGTTTAGAAGTCAGGGTTCAAAATATCTTCGCTAGCTTAAGTAAGCTAGCTGGCATGCCCTATTTGTATACATAGGCCTTAGATGCACGAGAAGATCCACTCCAAGCCCCCGAAAGAGGCGAAGAGGCGGGGATTTTCGCGCGTCTACACTAACCCACCTCACTAAACCTCACCCTAAAACCAACCCACCTAGCTAAGCCCTAAACCACTAAACCACCCCGCCTAAACCCTAGCACACCATATCCCTAAAACCACCTAAACTAAATATCTGGCCGCCACTAAATATCTAGCCCACTTTATTCCTAAACCACCACCACCTAACCACTAAACCACCCCCCTAAAACCAACCCAACCGACCTTCTTAAAATCCTATAAACCCCCCCCCTAGTGGGCGGGTTTTTCATATTGAAAGCACCACCTTGGGCCAGCCGAGCCCCTCCTCTCCTCTCTCACCCCTTGCTCTCTTCTCTCACCTGCTCTACCTTGGACCTCCGGCCAGCTCCACTCAACGCCACCACCACCTCCTGGCCAGCTCCCTTCCTTGACACCCGGCTGCATCAACCTGCCGCTCCCTTCCTTGACACCCGGCTGCACCTTGCCACACCCACCAACCTCCCCTTCCTCTCCGGTTAGTACCCCATCCTAACACTACCCTCTCTTCACTCCCCCTCCACTCTCTACCACCACACGCCACCCTTCCCTAGTCTAACCTCTGCTTCAGCCAGCCGGCCACCACCTAGCTACCCGCCACTACCCTACCTTCCCATTAGACAGCCCCTAACTAGTCCCCAACCACCTTACCTTTTTCCCTAGGACCTGCCCCTCCTTTCCCTTAAACCATCCCTTAGTTACCACCCTAGCTAACTCCCCTTTGCCATTCCTAAACACCCCTAGTTACCCCAGTCGGCCACCACCTAACCTGCCACTAGTCGGCCAGCCACAACCGACTGCACCTTGCTACACCCGCAGCCTTACATCCTCTTCCTTAGACAGCCCCTAGTCACCCCTTAGCTCTACCTTCCCTAGGACTGGCCCTACACCTTAGTGACACCCCCTAACTACCCCAGCCCAAGACGCCACAGCAGCACCCCTTTCCATCACCCGGCTAGCGCCAAGGCGCCACACCCGCAACACCTTGCTTCACCCGGCCATCACTCCTTTGCCGTGCCTTTCCAAGGAGCTCCCTCTTGCAGCCCAACGCGACGCTCAAGCCCAAGCTCAAGCAAGTCACCTCCGGACCAGCTATACGTAAGTGCCTAACTCAGTCCTTGTTTATAGACTTGCTTAAGCTCAATTAAATTTGATACGGGGTTGTAATAATGGAGCATTGTCTCCCCCCGCTTGTAATAACGTGGCTTGGCACACCCACACACACGTGCACTTGAGCCTATCTCGCTCTTAGTTGTGCACGATTTTAAACACACACGAGCCTAATCAGCCCTTAAGATATAAACTTATTTATATAATTTAAGTTGCGTGGAGTTTTGCTTAAGTTGTGTGTGTTGTCTTTCAATTCTCGCACTCACACACATTGAGCTTTCGCTCTTATTTGCAAGACCCAAGTAAGGGCCGTGTTATATTTTCACTTGGGTGTTTTAATTTCATGTCATGTGCGTAGTACTCCAATTCTACACTCACACACATTGAGCTTTCGCTCTTACTCCCAAGACCTTAGTCAAGGCCTATTGCAATTTATATTTGGGTTTAACTTCATGTCGTGTGCGTAGTCTTTCAATTCTCGCACTCACACACATCGAGCTTTCGCTCTTACTCCCCAAGACCTTAGTTAAGGCCATATTGCAATTTATATTTGGGTTTCATTTAAGTCGTCTAAGTTGTCTTTCAATATACACACAACACGTTGACGACCTTCGGGCCCATATATATTATAAGTATTTCCCTTTCGGCTATGTCTTTAAGATTTGGGTTTTAAGGTTCAACAGTGTGCGTAGTCTTTACATATATACATGGCACACACTTGAACTATTGAGCCTTTCTGCTCTTAAGATATAGCCATATTTTTCTTTTGCAATTTCCCTTTCGCAATTTCTCTTTTGCAATTTACATTTCAAGTCATTTCCCTTCCGCATTGTCTTTCAATTTCGGGTTTTCCCTTTGGAGTTGCATGAGTTTGCATTGCATATACGCCATACCACGAGTTAGGACGCATATTGCATCAAAGCAAACCCCATACTCCCACTCAAAATCGCCCCACTTAGCTCACGTGTTCATAACACACAGCTAGTTGGCCCGAAAGGGGATAAAAAGAAAGACATAGGCATGTGCAAATCCACGTGAAATAAAACTTGAAAATCATACAAAAACAACCCAAATCGACACCTCAAACGTTTTCATAGGTTCTCATATTTTAAAACTCGATTTTTAAAGTGTACAGACTGACCCTTGCGCATCGGTGCAAGAAGGTCTACGACGAAAAGAGCTTACTTGCTCACAGTCGCCACGTTAGGAGTCAGATTTCAAAGTATTTCTTCGCTAGCTTAAGTAAGCTAGCTGGCACGCCCTTTTTGCTTAAATAGGACTTAGACACACGAAAAGATTCGCTTCAGGCCTAAGAACCAGAAGCAGGAACTTTCTGCGTTTAGAGCGATACTCAATTCTTTTGCCACAGTCCTTAGCGTGAACTAGGTCTTATGCAAAGCAATGTCATTATCCCTAACACTATCACTTGAACATATCCTTGTCACAAATACAGTGCTTCTAGGATTGTCTCCAACACTAAGATCGTGAACTTCATTATCATGAACACTATTGGAGGCATTCTTCTTATCTAATTCTTCATTCTTTTTCTATAATTATATGCTTAATCTGTAGAGGCCATTCAATTATCTCAAGCTTCATTCAAGCACTTATTATTGAACTATAATGAAAAACATGTAGAACTTTCTTCTTTTTCTAGAAGGATTGGTGGACCTTGTTTTGGCTTTTCTAGTCCATCTTTAAAGTATGTAATGCTATGACAATCAATGAACTTTTTCAACCTTCAACACTTCTAACTTGTGACAACATACAATCTCTGAAAAAGACCACAAATAACAAGTACACTTTGATACTTCTTGCTTGCACTTTATATACATAAGGCTATGTTCTTTTTCTTAGGAGAATGTTAGTAACAAAACACTTTATATCTTCTCATGCCTCTAATACTAGATTCAAGTATAAGATGACAACTAATAAGCTTTTTGAATTCATCTTCAAATTACAAAACATGGATATGAAGTATCAAGGGATTTTGAAATGTACAGGATTTTATCATATTCTTCATCTCTTAACTGCTTGCTCGAATTTTTCCATAAACAAGTTTAATGGAGTAAACCCACATCTTAAAAATTCTATTCATACTCTCACTGCATTGGGTTGTGAAAATTCCTAGCATGAACGTTTTAGCTGAATAATGAGAAGACCAAAAAAGCAGATGTGCCCAAAGATCAGCCAACCATTTGTTTTGAAGCATTTCAAGAAATAATGTAATTATCTCTACCTGACTTTCTTCAAACTCTTCTCTTCTTTCTAATAAATTAAACCAAGCAGAGAATTTGCTATTAAAGTCTCAATGAAATTTATATAAATTGTTCGCATGCTTTGGAACTTTTTGTTGTATATATCATTTACAACAATGTTGTACTACTGTATTTGGAAATACATCTCAAATTGCCGTCTTCATAGGATGATCTTCATGGGTGATTATTTCAGTAGGAGGCCTACTACTACCTATTACTTTTAACTTCCTAGTAAACAACCAAATAAGTAAACCTTTTTCTTCATAAGCAAACAAATCACATCCAATTATATTAGATTGATCATGAGTAGGAAGTATATACATCGGGACTATAGGAATAAGGCTCAATTTTGTCATTCCCTTTCCTTTATAAAAAAGGATTGTCCTTTGTCACTAAGCTCATCATCCTCTTCTTCATTACTCATTCTTAAATACTTCATCTCTTCGTCCAATTCACGTTAATCCAGTGTTGTCTGACGTGTATCATATCGCGTATCATTGGATTTCACGATATGGGTGTATCGTATCGTAGCATGTCGTATCGTATTTTAATATTAAAAAATAGAAAAATATTTTAAAAATCAGAAGAATATAGTAAAAATCTAAAAAAATTAGAAAAAATCTAGTAATTGCTTTGAATTCATATAATGCAAAGTTTAGTACATATTGAGCATCTAACATTGAATAATTTCATCTAAATTTACATATTTTGAAGCAAAAAATAAAATACATTTACATTTTACAAATTGTAATCAGGATCATCAACTAAATAATCTTCATCTTCTCCTTGTTGAAGATCATCATCATCAACACCTTCTGCTTGAAAATGAAATTCTTCATCTCCTTGATACTGTTGTTGCGCTCCTTCCAAATTAATCCATGCAATGTCTTCTTCAGTTAGGAGGGCATTTTCTTTACTATCTTCTATAATCCAGTCTTCTAATATATCAAAATTATCCAAACTTATGGGATCAAATTGGCTTTCTTGTCTATTTCTTTTTTCAATTGCCTACAAAAAAGAAAGATAAGCAATTAGTAAATAATATAAAACCGCATGTTACAACGAATACAAACTAAGTCATTCAGTCGCTTATGTTAGAACCTATTGTGCTTTTTTGTATGGATGTGTTCAAAGACACTCCAATTCCTTTCACAACCAGTTGCACTAAAGGTTTGACTCAAAACTCTAAAGCAAAATCCCTAAGATTTGGGCAATCACTTTCAAACTTATTCCACCAAACATCTGTAGAAAAAGGCAAACATTGGAGACATAATCCACAATAATATAAGATGTATTGATTTAAGAAACTTAAATACAAAGATAAACAATTTACCTAGACGCATAGTAGTGCGGTTGCGAATTGCTACAGGCAAACCTATCAAGTGAACAGCATTATCATATATCTCCATCTCTCGATATATAGCATCTGTTGTACTCTCATTAGGAACTAATCTTTTTATACAATCAATGATGCCTCTATTAACCTCATTGTACCTTTTGAAGCTTACTGAGTACCTAAATGATGGGTTTAGATAATATGTTGCTGCATGAATAGGCTTATGAAATTATTTATTTCATCTATTATCAATAATTTTCCACACGGGCACATAATCTCTTTTTTTTTATTAAAATTATTTTTAATTGCTTCTTTTACCCTATTCATGGCTTCATAAAGGTAGCCCATAGATAATTTATTCTCGCTATCAGTCAATCTCAAAACCTTTACTAATGGATATGTAATCCTCAACAGTCTAACACATGCATTCCAAAATATACTCCTAAAGACTGTCTCGAAAATCTCATTCAACTTTGTGTTTCTTCTATTATGAGGTAACTCTACGAATTGTTGTCACTCATCTGAGGAGAACATTCTCTTCAATGCTTGCTTCTTCTGTCTCACAATACTCTGTACAAATAAGAAGTTAGTTGCAAACCGAGTTGCAGCTGTACGAAGAAGTTTTACACCATCTGTATATCTCTTTATCATACATAATACAAATACATAGTTGTAGATGAATTTGGTGATATCTTGGCAACACTCAGTTGTTTCCTTTATCTCATCCATCTCACCAATATCCTCAAGGATGAGATCTAAGCAATGAGTTGTGCATGGTGTCCAATAGAAAGTCCCATAAGTATCAACTAACTCCTTCCCAGTTGCTTTGTAGTTAGCTGCATTATCTGTAATCAATTGGACTACATTCTCTAGCCCGCATATCACCTTATCAAATTCTTATCGTAGGATCTCTACAGTGTGCCTCTCCTCTGACATGCCTAGAGATCTCAAAAACACAAGTCCTTTAGAACAGTAGACAAGAAAGTTTAGCAAGGTCCTTACTCGCCTATCTGTTTATCCATCTACCATAATAATGTATCCTGTCTCCTTCCATGGCTCTCTCAAAGTCTAACAATATTCTTACACTTCAATTACGGTCTTATCTAATATCTTTCCTCTCAACTTCTGATAGGAGGGTATCTTGTATCATGGACCAATATTAGCAATTATATCTGTCATTGCTTAAAATGAAAAATTGTTTGCTGCATTAAATGAAATGCATGCATCATAAAACCATCTCTCCACTGTAAGGTTTGCCTGATCATGCAGTTGTTCTCAAGCCATAGCAGCACAAATTCTAGGTTAAGCACCAGGTGTAGTGGTAGGAGGGAAAAAATGAATGTATGCTAGAAGCAGCTCTTCTTCTACTCCTTCCTGAACTTCCTCTTCTACCACTTCCAAAGTCTTTAGCAACCCTCTTTCTCCTGTTTGGTGGTCGTGAATTGCTACTAACAATCTCTATTCTAACATCTAAAGGAATACTATCAAACTGTCCCTTGTCAATCATCTGAAGACATTGTCATTTAATGCGTTTTGGCAAACATTCTAACTTTGCCCGTGCAATGAGCAACTTCTTTCCTAGTCCCTGCTAGGTAGTGTTTCAACCATGAAATTCCACCACTAACCACCCTCTCACAAAATAAACATCTTCTCTTCAATCTGGAACCCTCAACTGGTATACCCCATTGTCATGCCGGATCATCAGACCGAGAATGAGAGTCTCTAACACCCCTTCCTGCCATCTCAATTGAGCACTTTAATTCAATCAAAAACCTGAAAATAAAAGCACTTCTTAAATCCCCAATCTTCACATAACATTCAAATAGAGTGTCTCCCACTTCATGAATGGGATAAAAATCATATCTACACACTTAATAACTTCATATTTTGTCATTAAAAAAAAATACAAATAACAAAAAAAACAATAAATATAAAAGAAAAATTGAAGAAAAACACTAAAAATATACCAAAATCCGAGTTAAGAGGCTTGCACGGACACCATAGAGCAGTGTTGTCTGACGCGTATTGTATTACCTATCGCTGGGCTCCACGATACAGGTGTATCGTATCGTATCATACTTTAATATTAAAATAATACAAAAATATTTAAAAAATCAAGAAAATTAATAAAAAACTGAAAAAATTCTAGAAAATCTGAAAAAATCTGATAATTGCTTTAAATTCATATAATGCAAAGTTTAGCACAGATTGAACATTCAACATTGAACAATTGCATCCAAAATTACATATTTTGAAGCAAAAAATGAAATACATTTACATTTTACATATTGTAAATTTGTATCAGGATCATTAACTAAATAATCTTCATCTTCTACTTGATAAAGATTCAAAGTTTCTCATCACCTTCTGCTTTAAAATGAAAATCTTCATCTCCTTCGTGATGTTGTTGCACTTCAAATTAATTCATGCAATGTCTTCTTTGGTTAGGAGTGCATTTTCTTCATTATCTTTCATAATTCACTCATCTAATATATCAAAATTAACAAACTGCTATCTTTGTACATGTTGTTGTCATATTTGCTAATTTTCATATGTGAGCAAAATAATGAGCTCAATTTCTTTGATTATTGACTCTATGACACCTCAGTGATGTGATATTATTACTTGATGATATCCCTTTTTCTCTTACTAGAGACTAGCTTTTTAACTAATGCTTGAGCTTCATTTCTTACTTCATAGACTGAGTTAAGCCTCACACACATTGATCATGTTCAACTCAATGGAAGTCACGTAAGGTGAACCCTAAAATAGTGAAGTTGTGAAATGCCCACTCAATGAACCGAGACAACCAAATGTTTTTAATTGTTTGTGATCTCACGAAATTAGAAACTGCTAGCAGAAATATATCTAAAAGTTGGCAATAGAAAGGGAAATGATTTTGTCACAATTTTTATTTGTTCATAAATTATTCTTATTCAATAAATAAAATTATAAACCCAAATTACAAGCATAGAAAAGTGAAGAGAGGCCAGAAACCTGCAAAAAAAATTTGAAAAAAAAAATTGAATTTTTTTTTTGGCGTATCGCCCGTATCGATACAACACGATAACCTGTATCTTACGATACAGGTTACCATATCGTTCTGATATGTATGATACGGTGCGATACGGATGACACTGCCATAGAGCACGTTTTTGGAGCCTTGAATACCAAAGAGGGGAAGAATCACGCTAGGGAAGCTTGGGGAGCTCTGAAAAAACCAAGGAAACCTACAAAAATGCGGGTTTCCGTTCGACCAGGAACCCTTTATATAAGGGTCCCTGGTCGTATCGCCCGTATCGTACGATATGGGTGATACGTGCCGTATCATATGATACAGTACGATAAGTTTGAAATTACGATACACAACCCTGTATCATAACGATAGGATACGTACGGATAACACTGCATTGATCTTCATTTGCATCCTTTTCCAATGAAAAAAGAAGTCTATATATCCAACCTTGTGACACTATTGCTTGTAGAATATTGGCTTGCATCCATAATTGAGTCTGCATTAGTTTAAAAAATTTCATCCATTAGATGTGAGTAAAACAAGGCAATCAAATAAGAAAAAATGCAAATCTAATATATAAAGTTGATTTAACCGAATCTGACATAAGGTAGCACTACCACTGCAATGGAGAAATACTATGTTGTTAGCATCACCTGCAGTGAATTAAATACCAAATGCATGACTATAACTGAAGATGTTGTTGAAGTAGTAATCAAATAATCAATGCAGTTGTGCCCATGGAAGTTGGGAGTTGATAGCTCCTAAGTCACACAGACACTTGTAAGGGGTGGAGTGTCGACCCCAACACTGGTGCGACATCGAAACCGACACCGTGTCGGTGTGGCATGTCCAAAAAAATTTTTTTTTTTTTTTTGTAACTCACGGATAAATGGGTCTAGATAATAAGATTGATTTGTGTATTATGATGAAATTAGTAGTTTTTTACCATTTATATGTTTTGCTTTAATATAAAGTTGTGAACTTATTATTATAGCTTTATACAATATAAAGCTGCTTCAATGATTTTGGGTGCGAATAATTGGACTCCATATTGTATGCCTTTGCAAAGAATAATCTCTGTCACCAAACACATTTAAAGACCAGGAACATTGTCAAATCAATAGAACAGAAGAGTATGACATCACTAGTGGATCCTAGCACAAATACTAGTATATGTTATATCCTACAAAAGATCTTCAAACTCTTTGAATCTGGATATTTTGCAGCTCGTAAAATCACTGTAAGTTTTAGATCATTATGAGGGAACTTGCTAATTGATTACGTGCACCCAAAATTAGCAAATACTAGTTGTATTATGATTGATTTATGTAGCTTGAATATTATATATAATATATAATATTATATACCCTAGCCATATCGCCGCACCTAAAATTTTTGAAATTTACCGTATCCCGCACCCGCACCCACACCCATGTGACATAGCTCCCTCTCCCCAAATTGAGCATGAGCGAGAAGTTATTCTTTCTCATGGAGGTTTCCCTGCAGATTCGGTTACTTCTATCAACAGAATCCTGAATAGTAGAGGTTACCGCTGGAAACTGGTAAATCGCTGGAAACCCGTAACCAATTCACAAATATTAGAATGCACTTATGGATGTATTATAATAATATGGCCAAACACTTCAAACAGAGGTGAAAGGACACTTCCAAATAACAACTCAATTTTCGTACCTTATCCCACAAATCCTGTAAGTCGTCAAACTGTAAATGCAAAGAAACTGCAAGCAACTATCTGATGAATTGAACTTTTCCAAAACATACAGTGGATTTTACTCAAGAAAGAGAAAAGAGATCTAGAATCAGTATCCGCCATCCTGTCTCCTAAAGCAAGTCAAGCAAACATGTAGCTCCAAAAAGGAAGATGGTTGGCATAGGAAAAGCCAATATTTTTTATATAACTAATGAATGTGGATTTCATTTCCCATCAATTATTCAAAACTGAGAAACCCCGGTACAAGAAAGCATATATCATCATATTCTAAGGAAAAGATAACAAAAGAAAGAACAGGAACATTTATCTCAAATATTAACGGTATCAAATACTCCATAGAAAAAGCAAGGTGGCTCAATCCTTTGGATATAACATAAAGCATCTGCCTTACTATATGCAATTGCCATCTAAATGCCAGCGTGGATCGATCAATCGGATATCACATTGAAAACCATAAAACCAGAAACCAACAATCACATTCAATAAGAAAAGAAACAAAAACAAATAAAATCGCTGACATCACCTCGTGGCACCGCACAAATTCCCCAAATAAAAGTGTAGAGAGGAAGAATGGACAAAGATATGGTCAAACAAACACGTCGCAAACACATCAAGAAGGGTAAACCAGAAGACACTGGAACAAGAGGGAAGAAATGATTATTTACCCCATTCATCACCACCATCGATTGGAGGAGATGGATGAATGATCGAAGAAGATGGATAATTGATAGAAGATCGATAACATCGTCATCAAGATGACCCTTCCCTTTGTATTCTGAGAGAGAGAGAGAGAGAATAAGGGTGGGTTAGGGTTCGGCAGAAATTAAGGTTTATATATGAATTCCAGAACAATTGCCGATGAGATCTACGTCAAGGATGGGTTTCCATGCATCCTCTCTCTCTCTCTCTCTCTCTCTCTCTCTCTCTATATATATATATATATATATATATATATATATATATAGCTCCAATCTACTCAAAATTAAGAGATTTAAATTAAAAATATCATTATATTAATTTATAAACATTTTTTATCATTTCGATCGTTCATGATCAAACAGTTGAAATAATAAAATAGATTTGAATACAAAATGATTTAAGCATTTACCACTGTCTCATATATATATATATATATATATATATATATATATATATATATATATATATATATAATGAAAAGAGTGTATTCACACAAAACTTTGCCCGAGCAATTGGGGAAAGAAGTCAATCCTTTCAACCAACGTGCTGCCTACGGTTTGTGCAAGAAAGCAAGGTTGATACTTGGAGCGTCACAGGAGGCTTACAAGGGGATTTTTCTAAATGATGGAGGCTCCTGGATGTACAATTTTGATGCCGAGTGCTCAAGACAGGAAGGCAAGAGAAGACATCTGTTACTGTATCAGAATGTAGTAGCAAACGGAGTGACATTCATCTTGAGACTATTAGTGTACCCAAGTATCCCATGTTTGACAATTATTTAGGCTCAGATTAGTCTAGTGCATAGAATTATTTTATATGTGAAACCAGTAATAAAACCAATGATTAGTAGATTAAGTTCAAAAAACATTGTTTTCAACATTCTGAATTGATTTTTCCAGCCCGAATTTGTGCATAAAAAATTCTAAAAATTGGTACACACTTCACTCGTACGATGTCTAACAATTCATAAAATTTGTAAGAATTTAGACATGGTTAAGGTCATGAATAAAATTAGGAAGTCCAAACAAAAACCGAGGTAAAACCTATTTGCACTACACATCCTGTAACAGAGTTTGGGTAAAAGTCCCTTAACTCTGTCTGTAGCAATACAAAAACTCTGAAAAGTGTCTTGTTAGAAAGTTGATTTCTATAACTTTTCAACTTGACTAGTTTCATAAAATTCTAACAAATGTGCAGAGATACAAATATTTCTTTAGGACTCTATATTTGTCATAAGGTCTATCCCGAGTTCCAAGACTAAGAATTTCACTAATTTAATTTAATTCATCCTTAGAAAAAAAACCAAAAAAAAATCTCCCAATAAACTCCACACATGGATAATTCTCAAGTAAATTTTTCAGGATTTTTGGACATTTGAAAAAAACCAAAAAAATTAAGAACATCTGTTGTTGGAAACATAAATGTTTCTGTTTTTTAGATTTGAACCTGAAATTTTATCAAGAAAAAGATCACACGATTTTGAAAAGGCTTTTCAATTGAAAACTTGCTTTAAAAGTATACCATATCCTAAAATAATTTTCCAAGCGTCTAGGCTGACCCTTGAGCATCAGTTGAAGAACGCCTACGTTGAAAAAAACTCACTTATCTATAATCGCCAAAGAAGTCAAAAAATTATCTTTGCTAGTTTGAGCAAACTGGCTGGCATGCTCGTGCACTTGTAGTTTTGAATTAAGTTTTGAGTCTCTATATAGATTTTGAAATTAAATTCATGTCTACATTATGTAAATACAAATACACAAACAATGCTAAAAGTGACAACTTACATGGAGTGCATCGTTTGGATAGCACGAATAGTGGTGGTAGATGCATTGTTTCCTTTAAAACATACTTTACACCTTTAAGTGTTAGAGTCAATGGTATTCTTCTCTTTCATATTTGAAAGTTTATGCCGTTTAGTTTTTTTGTCTTTCCCGGTTCCGACACATATTTTTGAGTTCATTTTTAGGTGTTTCGCAATTTTAACAAATAACGGTCTAAAAAAAACATTCACCAAACAACAAACCACAGATAGCATAATTTTAATTAACACAATGCACAATATCCAAATAATGAACTGAAAATAACTCATTTATAATATAAAATCAAGCTAGGATATATTTGTAATTTTTCTCAAAAAATCGTTGCCTCCGATAATTTCCCAAAACACGAGGGGTAAAACAATACTTTGAATTCATTCTTTTTCTCTTAATTCAGCCTCTAAGATGTGTGGAAACTATGTTCTCCATATAGGAGCCCTCCTAGATTATAAGACATATGCATGGTTGACGTTTTCTAAAGAAGAATACTGCTTTAGGCTTCATAGAGAAGTGCGAATGTACGAACATAGCAATGAAGAAAATAAAGGTTCACGCTGTGAATCGAGGAGGTGACAAATTGGTTGATTTTGTAAACCTGATTTTTTTTCTAATAATTTTGTTCACATCATATGATTTACATAAAAAATAGATTTGCTTAAAATGTTGACCTGGTGCTCATCTTGTATGTTTCCTTTGATGTGTTCATTATGCTACGTGCAGGGAGGAATGTACTGTGCATGGTTATTTGGTGCATTAACGTACTCAATTTTGTTGAAAGTCAAGACTGAATTAAGATATTTTGATAATTTCTACTAACCTCAAACCCTCATTATGACTTCTTTTTATGTGAAAAGGGTTTTATACTTTACATTATCTCTTTTACTAATATTTCGTGTACCTTGGTGTTCCTAACCATCCACTCACTTTTGTTGTGGTTGATCTTCGATATGGTAATACATATAAGAGAAAACGTTGATCTTATACCCCGCTTCAAGTCACATGCACAATTTTTGTCAAATGGCAAGCCCCCACAAAATTATTTGGGCCGATTACTTTTCTTCTGCGAGCACATTGTGTAAGACTAAACATCATAATTGAATTCAGCATTCGGTTCCATATCCACCAATTCAAAGGGTGGGGAGAGAGAGTGTGGTGGTGGTGGTGGTGGGGGGAGAGATCTATGCAGCTATGTTTCTGCAACAATATTTCAGCAGCATCTTGAAAAGTGTATAAAGTACATCTTTTAGTTTAGCGTCCCTTCCACTTTCTTGAGAGCATCGGCTACCCAAACAGCATCCTTGCTGCCATTGGTTTCAGCAATCTGGCAATCATTCGTCATCAGCAACAGTGGGGCAGGGTGGAGCCGGACAAACTGATGGTGGCCTGCCAAAATGAAAGGAATCAGCTGGACTGGTTAAACTAAAACTGGATTAGGAAATGCTGGAGAGAAAGACAAATTTGAGTCGGGATTCAAATTAGACAATCAGAGAAGAAAATATTGAGACAACCTATATTATAGTGTTGAGGAGGAAACTCCATGCTGTCTAGCAAACACTACATAGAACATAAGCTACTTTCGGGGTTCAAACTCTTTAGGAGGGATCAGCCCCAGATAAACGACCCACCAGACAGAATCCAAACCCCCTCAAGTTGGGAAGAGGCAATGCTTAACCATATAAAAAAGAAACCCTCCGTCTCAGCGATCCTTAAGTCCTGTGCTTCTAGTGGATCTTACCGTAACGGGCTTTTCAGTGAAAATATCTACCACAAATTTTCCACGACAGAAATATCATGTCGTGGTCGCACCATTGACCGTAAATTTGCAGTTACCCTTAAACACCATCTATGCTCCAAGCTCGGATCGTTTGTGGAAGCAATTGGTTTCTTGCGTAGCAACCAGAAGCTCATGTTTTCCCCTTGTTTATAAGCAAGATACGATTAGGCAGCTGCCCGGCAGACGTGCACCTGAAATATCGAATGCCTGACCCGAAGCAGGACCTATATACCCAGGCTGCCACACCCCTTCGGGACTGTCATCATTTTTGTATAAAACACCTAGACAGAAATGACATGTTTTCAATCCCACTAATAAGGAAATCTGAAGTCAAGGATTATAAACTAAGCAAAACTAAAATAGTTTCATGAGCCCATGAAAAAATAAGAAAAGAGAAAAACGAACAGCATATCTTGACATAAAAAGCGTGTGTTCATTTTCACAACTTGACATCATATTGTGCTCCTTTACAAGAAATAAACTAGGACTCTTATTATTCAACCAACTAGAAAGCCAACCAAACAAACATTTATCTCTATGAACTACAAGAAGTACGATAAAAGATACATCAGCATTTGAAGAGCTCACAAGGCACCTCTCCTTTTGTTCTTTCATAGAAAGAAAGAACATCAGGCCAAAAATTGAGAGTTATCGATCTATCTTTAGCTGGTATCTCCGTCTTCTACCACCATGGAGATCATATAAGCAAAATCTGTTTGATCAAATAAACAAAGACATGGTCAAGCTTTCTGTAAATTTATGAGTTATCAACATGTGATGTCGACATAGTGACTGCAGATCTACAGGAATTCGCCATTGGTTCAAGAACATCGTTGCGTGCAGTATATCTTTCTCTGCTCCCTCATCGATTAGGCCCATTTGAAAAAGCCCACTTTAGTATTGCTGCCAACCGTAGTTTCTCCTGATGAATCTGCCTCGCTTTCACTGCTGTCTTCTGAGCTGTTCTCAGGCATGATTTCAATGCGATTAGCATTCTCAACGAGCCAGTCAGTAAATTCCGGTGATGAAGCCAAGTCTCTAATAGCTGCTTTTGTTGATTCACGTGTGAAATCCTCCCATTCTTTCTTTGAGAATCTCCTCCTCGTTGGAGTTTTATGGAAGGTGGAGTAGTAATTGGAATCAGAAACACCTGTGTTGTGTAATGGTGAAAAGCCTTCAATAATGCAAAGGGAGAGAAAAAGGAAGACATTCAGATGTTCGTGTTTGTAGAGATGAATAGCTCAATTCACCTCTTGCCTGATCTTAGACATGCATTTCTTAATCTTACCAATTGGTGGCTCGAACCTAACAATGATGCCAGGATCAACGGATTCATGCCGAGTACATGAACGAACATACAAGAACTCCTTCACTTGGCAGATGTCATATAACATTGGGACAACTAGATGGAACAAACCCTATCACTATATGCGTCAATCGCTTTTCTATGAGATATAAACATGCAATAGTTCTGATGTTTGCACCAATCCAAGATAGAGGCTGCTTCTGAGAAATCAGAAAGTGAGAGGGGACCAGTACCTTTAACGGGTGAGTAAGAGTACGAGGATTGCTGACCCTCCAGATGATGTCTTGCTGATGGGACAAGCCTCCCACTCCCAGAGCCCATCTTCGGTGATCTGCTCAGAAATTCAGCTCGGTTCTGATATAGAGACAAGTTTTTCTCACTTTGATGCCAGAGATCACCATTTACTGATTGTAATTGCATCCTGCAGTTAACGGTTGTCATAATTATAAAGATTTAGCAATGACGAGAAATTACATTACTTGAGAAGGGTATAGGCCTTAACCTTTTACTCAGTCTGGAAGGAATCAAGACCAGAGACAAACCAGAAGCGAGAGCCATGAGCGCTAGGGGTGTATCACAAGAACTCTGGTAGAACGGAAAAAAAGAACTTCTAAAAAATATAAAGGCATCAGCAATATTAAACCAAGGTAACTCAGCATCCATATGCACAACCTAAAAGATTGAATTCCCCACTCCACCTCAATGCTTTTTCAGGTCTTAAGACTAAATGAATATGAAAATGATTGTTCTTTGCTTTTGCATATATTTACAAACTTAAACTAACATGACTTCCACCAAGAGAAGGAAAAGTGAAACCGCACTTCTACAGCAATCTAATCTCACTCACATAGAAGTGCATCAGTATATTGGAAACAGATCTGAATGGCATCTAGAAAAAAAGCATTAAGGATTCATATAATATGCACCCAACAAAAACTATGATCTGAAGTTCCAAAGAAACATCAGCAATCTTCTGAAAAGATTGAAAAGCCTTAGATATAAGAATGGCACCTCAAAAGTAAAAACCAGTCCAATAACTCGCATGGCCCATTTCGCAAATACAGCTACACCAGTGTCCACATTTCCGTCCTTTGAAAGAACAAACTTTCGGACCCCCCAATACCCCAAAGCAGCTCCTGCAAGAAGAATTCCCACCACCACAAATACAGAAACCTGTAAAATAGAAGTATTAAAAGTAATCACATTCAATCACCAGTTCACAAGAAAAAAGATCAAAGATAAAAAGAACTATATAGAAAAATACATAATAAGCAATAAGCATGCATATGTTGATATCAAAAGGAGATAAAGCTGAAGGAACCCAACATTATAGGTACAGGCATAAATGGAAGCATAGTTGACTAATTTAAAATCCATCTATGTTAGAGTTTGCAGAAGTCAACTGACTGAAATGCTCTGGTAGTTTTGTCACCCAAGTGCTGACCAAGAGGCATCACCAGACTTCTGCTTTCTTGTTGTACAATGTACAACTGATTTTCATTTTTAACTTTGTAGGCTTAAAAGTTGGAACTTTTGCTTTTTCTTGGCGAACTTGTAGCTTATCCTGTTACCTGCTAGGGCCGCTACTGGTAGTGGTAGTGGTCACCACGAAAACTCACCACTTTAGGTTAAGAAAAGTCAGTATCAGTTTTCAAATCAAAACTGTGATAGCATCTCCAGTTGTTTCTGAAATGCCATTTGGCTTCTCTTTTCTTCAAAGCTAACAATGACAAACAAACATTTAGACAGATCTGATAGCTAATGGTGACAAATGAACATTTAGACAGATCTGGTAAACCTTCAGACAGGAAACTTTTAGAAAACCTAGCATGTCATATCCATCAATAAATACGTATACTCAAACCAAAAAGAAACCCGCTTGAGCAAGGTCATGCATGTAACTGTATCTGTCTGAATTGTTCAATAAACTTACCGGCTTATGCATCTCCTGGCTGAGACCAAAGCTCTCAAGGGTGGAGTTAACTATCATGGAGAAGTAATGCGCAATATAAGATCCAATTCCTACCTGAAAAGGTTCGTGATGCACCTCAGTTGCTGATGCTTAAATCAAGGCAGATTTATGGAATGTCAGTGTCTATAAGCAAGCGTAAACTCACCATAGACCCGTATAAAGCCAAGTAGAAGGCACTTTTTCTACCAGTTGGTAACAACTTCATGCCCTATGAGATAATGATGTCATTAGTATTTAAAACAAAAACTCCTGTTCTGGAATTTGAATTTCAAATCAGTTGGAAGCCTGTCCTTTTGTCATGTTTCACACAAAGCGCATATTATCAAGAGCCATACGGAGACAAAGCAATTTGGTAAGTATCCAAATGGATGAAAAACAGTAGTAATTGGTCAATATTCATAAGTTGTTATTCAGTAAACAACTAATACATGATCAATACTAAATGCAATATAAAATACAACGATCAAAACAGTAAAGAAAATGCTTGCAGAGTCTATCCATGGCTGACAACAATATCTATGCCTATCAGCATAATACCAGTGTCACATAGGAGACCAATTCTGTGAAGTGTCCCCGTGACATACCTAGTGACATGTCATATAGTTCTTGTGCAATGATAAGCAAGCAAGAACCACTACATTTTGGCCTAGGCATAGTGCAAAATGAGCAACTACTTCTTGCATTAACACTTGGATATTGTCCACAACATGCACGGTGTTCACATCAACAGAAGTGAATTTGGAGGGCAAGGAAGCTATTCCAAGAAAACCAAGATTCAAATTGGTGCGTTAAGTACTGGAACATTAGCTGGAAGGCCCAAATGTGGCTGATGCTATGAGGAGAAATCACAACTTATACCTATGAAGAAAATTTTGGTTAAGGAAAAACATAAGGAGGTTACAAGAGAAGGGTTTAAATTATGGCACTAAGAAAACACAAAGCCCAAAATGGGATTGACATTTTTGTACATAAGAGGGAAGTATCATGGAGATTAAGGGATATGCAAATTGCATTATCAAGATAAAAATCAGATTACAAGAAGAAGTTGCATTAGTACTTATGAACCTCAAGTGACATGGAAGAATGTAAAAACTTTTGAGAGGAACCAAACAAGTTGGTTCATTGGAGTCACAAAAGGAACGGTTATTTGGAGAAGAGCAAATGGGGAAATAACGCATAGAGTACAGCCATGAAACTATAAATTTAGGGAAAAAACAAAGACAAAACACAAATCATTGGCTTTGCATAGCTTGCAATATTCAATTCAAATCATCGTTTTGTGTACTCTTGATCAACATATGGTGCATATCAACTAGATACAGATTGCAAGCAAGAAAAAGAAGGTTCACATTTGCATCTCAAGCAGAAAAGAATCCCTAACTAAAAGACCAATTATTCAAAAAAATGCTTTTTGTGTAGAAACTCTGAAAAAATGGAAGTTGCACATTTCATCACTTCCAAGAGTTGTTTGTCAAGAACATAAGTTGATTATTGCCTGGCAAGAATCTTGATTTTGTTGCAAGGTCACTAAAAAAAGAAGCTTCACTACTCAATCCACTCATCAGTTATGGATTTTCAATCTGGAGTAGAAAAGGAAGATAATGTGCATACGGAAGTGCAATAGCCAATTGATGGAATTCAAAGAATGACAAGGAACTCTTTACAGATAGAACAATCGGAGAAGTTACTTGAGGTTTGGATGGAAATTCGGTTAAGACATAGGTGATTCTTGGTACATTAGAAGAATAAACAAAAAAACAGTGCCATTGGGAGCCAAAAGGGAATGTTGTAAAGCCTTTTACTGATAACAAAAAATAGTTTGCATGAATATAAAAGTGGCAAAAAGAAGTTAGTAGTGACAAGACAAAAGCTTGGAAGGATCTATATAAGAAACTTGGAACAGAGAAGAAAAAATATCTTTAAACCAGCTAAAGGTATATATAGGAAAAAAAGAGGTATTCATCCATGCTAGGTTTATTAAAGATGACAAAGACATGGTGCTATTGACAAGTGATATCTCAGAAGATCGAAGAATTATTCACAAACTATGTAACAGAAACAGGAGATTAAGATTACTTTGGGCGGTTAACCAATTTAAATGTGAACGCAAACAACATTGTCTTATACATAAAGAGAAAAAGAATACAGCTCTAAATTATTTTTATCTTGAGGCAGTGAAACTAGATGACATCACAGGAGAAGTTTGAGAATTGGTAGACTCAAAAAATTATTTGAATGTTAAAAAAACACAAGGCAGGGATGGTCAGCCTGAAATATAGAAGCGGATACACGGATACATCAGCACATTAAAAAGGAAGAGATCAATCAACCTCAAACACAATGCTTGAAGCAACTTTTAGCCAATCAATATAAAATTGTTCGACATTTTCAGAAACTCTTCTATCTTTTTTAAGTATTTGACTATAAGTGTTTAAAATTGTTTTTCTAGGATAAATGTGTTAATCCTTTTTTTCTTTCCCGCTTAATTAAGAAATTGAACTTATTCAATATAACTTGTCTTTATTTTATTAAGTCGAAAATCCTTTGTTTCATTTCTATCCATAGTTTAAGTTCTCTCTAAACCCCTCCCTTGTCTCATTCATGAATACAATATTATACGTAAATACACATGTGCTTCCTTAGCTTATCTATAACCAATATAAAGATATATAAAGCTTAGAACTTACTTTTGATGAAATTCAACGTTAATGACAAAGAAATTGTTATCTCCTCATGAATCCAACACACAGATTGTTGATCGATCATGCTTGTTTTGTTGATGTACATGAGAGAAACCCTTTTCTTCTCTAATGTTCTAGAAAAATTTTCTTGCTTTCGTGCATAGGACTTGTTTAAACAAATGAATATCGGGCTCTTATTCTTCACCTTAAAGTAGTTGAAAGCAAATGACATAATAGCTATGTTTTCAATCACATGCTATAGTCAGTCACTATAGGGAATTATAGCATTTTAACGACCCTCAACATACCAGGGACCCATTTGGTGTGACTATTAACACTACGAAGTTGTTTGCTATGTCAGTCACTAGGTCTGCTTTGTTGCTGATAATCCCACTAGATCAGTCATTGTCATCGCCATTATGTACAGTTACTATGAATAATACTAAATGTTTAATTTGTATCATGTTACTTTACATGTTACACACACATACACATGTATAGTGCTTTTATTTCTTAATATGACATCTAAAACACAATCTGATTTTATAGTGGACAACATGATTGAGTACCTTAGTTTATTACTTGTTACGTTATCTACAATTCTTGAATAATTATTTGGTTGCCACGCTCTTGTTTATGACTCCAAAACTCTAATACGTGATCTATGTTTTCTTTTCCTAGTTCTCTACCCGTATAATCTACTTTGTGCCCTAGTTATGCTACATGTAAGGCTTGTAAATGATTTTGTCTTTCATCATTGTCTCATTTATGAATTTTACAACTTGTACTATTTATATTAATTTACATTTATGAAATGTGCCATTATTTCTCATAATTAATTGCATATTTTTGTGGGTTCAATCATGGTGCTTCACTAAATCTGCTATAACCCATTTAACATTGTATCAGGGTCAAGAGCTAATTATTTGTTATCTACTATGGATAATCTAGTTGAATAGAGGAGATACAGAACAATTTGCTTTCTACCAGTCAATAACTCTTTCCCAACGTTTTATCATATCACTTATTAGCTTGATACCTTTACCATTGAAAAAGTTTAGGATATCTCCTTTGTCGTTCTAACAGGTATTGCTATACTATTCGTCCATTCATCCCCAATCTTTTTCTTCCATATAAACTAAATAATCTTGTAATCTAAGTGTCTAAGTGATGAATATCTCTCCAATAATTATCATACTTCTACAAGGATTTAGCCTAGCCATGGCTGTTTTGTTGACAGCATACTATACAGCGCCAGGGTGTTGTTAATAGCGTAACATATAGCGTCCAATTTGGTTCCAACTCCCACTCCCCCCAACCCTCTCTCTCCCATCATTTTCCCCAGAGACCCCTCCCCCTCTCCTTTCTCCTTTCTCTCTCCCATACTCTCTCCCTCTCGGCACATGGGCCTCTCGTGTCTCATAGGTAATGTCAAAAACTTTATAAACTAAATTTTTTATTAAAGGTGGCCAGCTAGGTCTACCTCCATCAATTAATCATGAATCACTTTTTTATAAAGTAAAGTTTGCAAGTTTATCAAAGTTAGAATGGTTCAAGGCAATGTTGTTCGTATAGTATCGTGTATCGTTTTGGTCAATGATCCGATATGTACCGAACACTAAAAAATTGAAAAATATCAGAAAAAAATCATGATAATTCTAAACAATTCATTTAATTCATAAGTTGAGTAAATATTCATCAATGACCATTCGATTTTCAATGTATAAAGCATTTAGGCAGCACATCCTTAGCAAAATTATAACTTTCATAATTAAAAGAATGAATTACATATTGTAATATGGATCAACTAAATAATCTTCATCTTCATCTTCTTGTTCAAGATCATCATCACCTTCTGCTTTAAAATCAAAATCATCATCCCCTTAATATTATTGCACTCCTTAATCCATTGAATGTCTTCTTCAGTAGTGAATTTCCTTATCTTTCATAACTCACTCCTCTAAGATATCAAAATTGTCAAGACTTAATTGGATCAAATTGGTTCTCCTTATTTAACTTTTTTAATTGCATACAAGAATGATAAATAAATAAAATTAACAATTAATAAATCTGAAAAGTTCAAGAATAACACTAACAATTAAATAAATTGAAACATTGAATTGAATACTTAATTAGTAAGTAATCCTTTATTACCTTTGTCGGAACCGATCTTGCAACGAACGAAAAATAAGTTATTGAGCCGCTTATGTTCAAACATGTTACGCTTTTTTGTGTGGATATGTTCAAAGAAACTGTAATTCCTTTGACAACCAATTATACTAAAGGTTTGACTTAGAACTCTTATTACAAAATCTTGTTTGGACAATCACTTGCAAACCTATTGCACCAAACACCTAATAGAAACAGATAAATATAAATATTTATTTTATAATAAATATAAGATTTAATAAACTTAAAAGATAAATTATTTGTATGTTTACCTGGGACATATAAGTATGGTTGTGAATGACTACATGCAAGCCCATCAAGTGAAGATCATTTTCGTAGTATCCTACTGTTATCAAAGATCAATCAGTCTATGCAATCAATGATACCTCGATTAACCTCACTGTCCCTTTTAAAGCTTGTAGAATACCTAAATGATAGATTTAGGTAGTAAGTTGTATGAATAGGTTGATGCAAATGTTTATTCTATCTATTATCGATAATCATCCACCCGGGCATATAATCTTTCTTTCTTCCATTAAAATTGCTTTTAATACCTTCTTTAGCCCTATCCATGGCTTCATAAAGGTAGTACATAGATCACTCAAAACTTTAACTAAAAGATGTGTTATTCTCAATAGTCTAACCTTAATAGTTTAACACAATAGTATCTGAAATCTTATTAAATTTTCTATTTATTTTATTTTGAGAAAACTCTGCAAACTATTGTCACTCATCTAAGGAAAACATTTTTTTCAAGGCTTGTTTTTGTTTAACAATATTCTATACTGATAAAAAATTAGTTATAAACGGAGCAACAGTTGTACGAAAGAGCTCTACACTATCTGTATATCTCCTTATCATACATAATACAAAAGCATGACTATAAATAAATTTTATGATATCTTAACAATATTCAATTATTGCATTTACCTCATTCATTTCTCCAATATCCTCAAGGATGATATCTAGTCAATGGGTTGCATATGATGTCCAATAAAAAGTCCTATAAGTATCAGTAACTCCTTTGCAATTGCTTTATAGTTAGTTGCATTATCTGTAATTAATTGAACTATATTTTCAAGCCCAACCTCCAATATCACCTTATCAAATTCTTGCCTTAGAACTTTTACACAATGACGCTCCTTTGACATGTCTAGTGATCTAAAAAATATAAGTCTTTAGGACAATAGACAAAAAAGTTTTCCCCACATATTTGTCCATCCATCTGCCATAATAGTGCATCTCGTCTCCTTCCATGACTCTCTTAAAGTCAAACAATACTCTTGGACTTCAAGGACAGTATTATCCAATAGTTTTCCTCTCAACTTTAGATAAAACATCATCTTATACCCGAGGTCAATGTTAGCAATGGCATTTGTCATTGCTTAAAAATGGAAAAAAATTGCTACATTAAATAGAATGCGTGCATCATAAAAATCTCTTCATTGTAAGGTCTGCTTGCTCATGCAATTGCTCTGAAGCCATAATAACATGAATTTAAGGTTAGCATGAGGTGTAGTCCTATAAGAAAAAAATGACTATATGTCAAAATAAGATCTTCGTCTAGCCCTTCCTCTTCTACCACTTGCAATCTCTTTAACCCTTTTTTCCCCAATTGGCGGTCGAGAACTACTACTACCAATCTCTTTCCTAGCATCATAAAGGATGCCATCACCACCACCACCAAGTCCAACATCCTCTTCCTCAAGCATCCTTGCATCTTCTTTCTCTTGCGTCTTATCAACTATACTTTTAATCATGTGTAGACTGTTAGAAGAAGGACCATTGCCGCCACCACCGCCACTTGTTGCCATCGCTACCGCCACCTGATGCTACTGCTGACTAGCCAACCAACCAACCAACTATATGCTACTATACTTTCATGAAAATGAATTTTATTTTGGTAATGGAATCAATGACTCTAATAATGATTCAAGATATTCATTTGTAATTGGTATTCTAGAAAACGAAGAGAAAGAATAAGATGGGTTGATACTTTATCAGAATGTTCAAGACTCTAGACATATCATTTCTTCCTTTGAAAGATATTATACTCGTAGATCGACCGAAACTCTCCTTAGGAGATCTACTAGAGAATCAAGACCTCTAGAGAGATTTGTTTCTTATGATATGTTTTCCCTACTCATAGAGCCCTGTTAACTACTTTGTCTATTTTTAAGAAACCTAAAAAATTTAGAGAGGCTCAATCTTTTCTTCATTGGGTAGATGCTATGAACGAAGAGTTAGAAGCTTTAAATAAAGCTCAAACATGAAAACTAATAGAAAGACCCAAGTCAAAGAAGTCTCAAATGGATATCAAAAGTGCTTTTCTAAATGGTTTTATTCAAGAGGAGGTATACGTTGAACAACCTCGGGTTTTGAAAATCATGAACTACCAACCATGTTTTTAAACTTAAAAAGGCTTTATATGGTTTAAAGCAAGCTCCTAGAGCTTGGTATGAAAAGGTTGAGTAAGTTTCTTTTAGAAAATGGTTTTCAAGAGGAAAAGTCGATACTACTTACCTTTTTATTAAAAATAAAAAGCATGACATTCTTCTTGTGCAAGTATATGTGGATGATATTATTCATAAATAATTTGATATGAATTATCTTGGTTTCTTATATTATTTTCTTGGTATTGAAGTAACTTGTAATGATAAAGGTGTTTTTTTGTCACAAACAAAATTGACCGATGATATTATTAGCATATTAGGATTATCTGATGACAAACTTGTAGAAACTCCTGAAGTAGCAGAAAATAAGGCTTAGCGATGGGGAACCGCTTCAGGACCCTACTCCATATCGATAAATGGTTTGTGCGTTAACCTATCTGACTATTACTCGACCTAATATCATGTATGTTGTACACAAAGTAAGTCAATTTCAACATGCACCCACTATTGTTCACATGAGATATGTTAACACACTACAGAAAAGGGAGTTTTCTAACCTTCCTCGTCCTCTTTAAAATTAATTGTTGATATTAACGTTGATTGGGAAGATGATATTAATGATAAACACTCCACAGGATTTTGTGTGCTTTTAGGTTACTCACTTATCTCATGAAAGTGTAAAAAGCAGCATGTCTCACTCTTATCCCCAGAGACTGAATACAAGGCAATGGCAAAAAAAGAAATAATGTGACTTGGTCAACTTCTCAAAGACCTACATATACATTTGGAGTCATCGCCTCAAATGTATTGCGACAATAAGAGTGTCATGTACATTGCACACAACAATACCTTTCACAAGCATACGAAGCACATTGAAATGGATTGTCACTATGTTCGAGAAGAATACCTACAAGGTAACCTTTATCTTTAAATTGAGTGTCAACTAGCAGATATATTCACTAAAGCTTTTGTAGCACCCCGATTTTAAGAACTTCTGAGCAAACTGTCAGTTGTTTCTCTGTTAGTTTGAGGGGGGGGTGTTAGAAGAATGACCATTTCCGCCACCTGCTACCACTGCTACCGCCACCTAATGTCATTGTTACCACTGCTACCGCCACCTGATGTCGCAACTACCACCACCACTGCCACCTGACTGGCGCCACCACTGCCACCTGCTACCACCACTACCGCCACTTGATGCCACTGCTATCTACCGACTAGCTAACCAGTCAACCAATTGGCTGGCCAACGGCTAAGCGAACACCCAACAACCAGCACACTAGCCGTTGGGTGCTGGCCCTTTCTTTCCCTTCTTCCTTCTTATTGTACCCTATCTTCTCTTCTCTATAAATACTCCTTCTCTCTTGTAATCTTAGTCTTTGGGGCTTTACCTTGATAATAAAGTTCTCTTTTAAGTGTTGGTGCTTAAGACACTGTTGGTTTGACCCTTGGTGAAGTGTGTAAGGCATTTTGTGTGGCTATCGCTAAGTAGTTAATAGCGCGCTATAGCGTATTAGCGGCCAGAGCGCTGCTATATCATTGGAAGATTAGCGGGTGACCTTCTTCGCCGCTAATAGCGGTGCTATGTCCATTATAGCGGTTCGCTATATCAAGAATAGTGTACAAGATGGTTTATCAATGCTTATTTTATTATATTTTGACTTGATTTACTTCCACATGTTGATAAATGCTTATTTTGTTATTTACTTATTTGTATAATGGTTTATCATACTAGCTAAAAGATGTATTTTCAAAATAATAATGTATATCTCATTAAGCATTGTATTTGTCGAAGCTATGTTAGTGTCCTATAAAGGGATACATACGGTGACTCTTGGACATGTGAAAAGTCATTTGAGTAAACATGTTAAATGAACAAAATGGTCATGAGAAAACCTCTACATGGGGAGGTAGTATGCCAAATTGAAGTATGAGATCTTAGCTTCAATTTAGAAAACCTTGTTTATAAACCCTTATGCAAAAAGAGCATGTAGGAGTTTATCATAGTATTTGTTCTCATTATGTCAAAGAGTTGACCACTTTTTTTTGTAAGACGAGTAAGAGTTCTTTTATAGATAATTGTCAATATCCTATGTATCCATACTTGAGCCGATAAGTATAATATATATTGGTTTCTTTTACTTATTTTGTCTAATATAGAGAATAATTTGGTCAGATTTATATTTTTGTTTTTAAATATGAGTTTAACAATTCAATATGCACATGCCACATTAAATTTAGTGTTTGTCTTCTTAGAATTTATTTATTTAGTTTGATAAAGTAGTAGTTATGTATTTCTTGATATTTCTTAGAAATTAGAGAATCCATTATATATATATATAAATCATAAATGAAAGTGTATGCTAAATCCGCTATATCCCCGCTACCGTTATATTAGGGTCAACCGCTAACAATCCGCTAACCTGATCTTCATCCTTGATTTCCGGCTTTACTTTCGTTGAATCATCCCTACCTCGAAGCGGGCCCTACCTTGTGAATATTAATCAATGATCGAAGGTTGATGTTGCACGAATCAAGATCACCAAGTCGCCAAGAGTCAAATGACATTCAATCCCAAATACTGATCTTCAAGAATAACAAACAAGAGCGAAAGCGTATACAAATCAAGTCAAAATGCAGGACAAGACTGCATGCTTTATTAATGAATTGAAGTAGTATTTATAGACAACATAAGGTGGTTGGAAGGAGTGAAAACAAGGCCCAAAGGGCCAACACATACAATAGTGTTGGCCGGCCAGCACTAGCTGTTGGGATCCAACGGTTAATTGTTGGTTGGGTCAGCACTAGCCGTTGGGATCCAACGGTTAATTGTTGGTTGGGTCAGCACTAGCCATTGGGAGCTCCAACGGCCACTGGCCGTTGGAGCTTCCAACGGAATGGCCAGGGTCATGCTGGCCCTGGCCCTCCTTTCTGCTGGGACTGCATGGGCCCTACTGGCCCGTGCCCCTATTACATTAACACACACCCCCCAAACTTACGGGATATACACTAAAAGTTTGTCTAATAAAAACTGAAATCGAGAAGCTGAAAGGGATTTGTGAAGAAGTCTGCGAGCTGCATCTCAGATGTGACATAACAAAGTGAGATCTTATTGAGGCATTCTTCACGAACAAAGTGACAGTCCATCTCGATATGTTTGGTCCGCTCATGAAAAGTGTTGTTGGAGGCAATGTACATGGCGCTTTTGTTGTCACAGTACAGGATGGCAGGGTGTTGTACATTGACTCCCATGTCTGCTAGAAGGGCTGTGATCCAAGAAATCTCCTTCGCAACTGTAGCCATGGCTCGATATTCGGCTTCTGTGGAGGAGAGGGACACCTTTTGTTGCTTTTTGCACTTCCAGAAAACAAGAGATTCACCTAAAAACACATAAAAACCAGTCGTAAAGTGTCTATTGTTGACATCTCCACCCCAATCAGCATCCGTATATACAAAGCATCCGTATATACAGATAAATCAAAAGATGAAGAAGGTAAGAGAACCCCCTTGTCGGCAATGTTTCTAATATATCTAATAATGCGCAAGACAACACTCATATGAATAGAAGTGGGTGCCTGTTGAAATTGACTGGCTGTGTACGGCATGAGAAATATATGGTCTAGTAATGGTGAGATAAGTAAGTGCACCTATGAGCTGTCGATAAGGAGTGGGGTCATCTAATTTCTCACCATCAGTGGAGCGTAGTTTGGTGCCTAGAACTTCTGGTGTGTAACAACCTTAGTATCTGTAAGACCAGATCTGTCAATAATATCATTAGCAAACTTTGTTTGAGACATAAAGTATCCACTCTTATTTTTGGTTATCTCAATACCCAAAAAGTAATTCAGCAAACCCAAGTCTTTCATATCAAATTCCTGATGAAGGTTAAGTTTAACTTTAGCAATTCCGGCTTCATCACTTCCTGTGATGATCATATCATCTACATAAAAAAGTAAGATCACAATACCAACTGTTGTTTTTCGTACAAACAATGCAATATCAGTATAGCAAGTCACAAAATTATGCAAATGCATGAATTTTTCAAATCGGTCAAATCAAGCTTTAGGGGCTTGTTTCGTACCATACAAAGCCTTTCGTAATTTAAGAGAATGACCAGGAGGAAGAGTGACCCCAAGAGGACTCATGTTCTTCGTTCAAGTAATCGTTCAAGAAAGCATTCTTGACATCAAGTTGATATATATTCCATTGCTTAATTGCACTAATGGTTATGAGAATTCTAATTGTGGTCATTCTAGCTACTGGGGCAAAGGTTTCATCATAGTCAATTCCATATTCTTGGGCATAACCTTTAGCAACTAGTCTAGCCTTGTATCTCTCAATGTGACCATTGCTATGAGTTTTGATTTTATATACCCATCGACATCCAATGACTTTCTTATCTTTTGGCATGGGTGCAACTATCCATGTCTGAGCCTTGTTTAGGGCGTTGAGTTCATCTTTCATAGCATCTTCCCATTCTGGAATACCTTTAGCTTGATGATAGAACCTAGGTTCTTTAACTTGACGAAGGGTGGCAATCAAATTTTTCGGTGTGGTTCAAAAGATTCATAAGACACAAATCGCTGAGGAGGTCTTGAAACCCTGGGTTCTAATCTTGTAATATCCGATTCATCATTGGTTTCTCTAGGTCGTCTTGTATAATGTGAGGGGAAGGGTTCAACAATTGACCGAGTATCAACAGTGGTGTGTGAAATGTCATTGTTTCCAACATGATCTTCTTGAAGGTCTTGATGTTTTACTGAGTCACAATCATTATCTTCTTCTAGTTCAAAAACAGGAATGAAAGGTTCCGAATTTTCCAAGGATTTGGACTCATAATAAGTATCATTCAACAAAAATTTTATATCTTTGGACACGTACAATTTGTCTTCTATGGGATCAAAACACCTATACTCCTTCTTGTCAATGCCATAACCAAGAAAGACACATCCAATAGCTCTAGGTGACAATTTGTCATTCTTGTCCGTATACACGAAACATCTGCATCCAAAAACCCTAAGTCTTTCATAATATGGAGAGATGTTGTAAATTTTTCGAAAGGTGAAGTATTCTCAAGGTTAGATGAAGGCATTCTATTTATAAGGTATTCTGCGGTAAGAGTAGCTTCAGCTCATAAGAATTTAGGAACCTTACTAGCAATTACCATGGTTCTACAAGTTTCAACAATATGCTTATGTTTTCTTTCCGCTAGACAATTTTGTTGAGGTATTTTAGTGCATGATTTTTTATGAATAATACCATTAGTTTCAATAAATTTGTGAAATTCATTAGACATGAATTCTCCTCCCGAATCGGATCTAAAGATTTTAATGGTTGCTCCAAAGTGGTTTTTGATCATATTACAAAATACTACAAATTTTTCAAACACTTCGGATTTGTGTTTCAAGAGATATATCCATGTAAAACGAGTAAAGTCATCTACAAAAATCACATAGTATTGCAATCCTCCTTTAGAAACAACGGGCACGGGGCCCCAATGATCCGAATGTATTAAATCAAAAGCTTTCTTTGGTACATAGTTTCTTTCTCCAAAAGGAAGATGTATTTTTCCAAGAATACAATCTTTACATTCAAAATTTTTCTCTCTAATGCTTTTCATCAAAAGAATATTACATAATTTTTGAGAGTCCAAGTGTCCACGTCTTTTATGCCATAACGTAGCATCTTGGGTTATGTTACAAAAACCGGAATTTAGCATAACAAGATAGTCCATTTTGTAAACATTGAGCCCTACAGGCATTACCATGTTTCATGAGCCTATTTCACACAGACACTTCTAAGGGGTGGAGTGTCGACCTCGACACTGGTGCGACACCGACACCGTGTTGGTGCGGCATGGCAAAAAAAATGCAAATTTTTTTTTTTTGTAACTCACGGATAAATGGGTCTAGATAATGAAGATTGATTTGTGTATTATGATGAAATTAGTAGTTGTTTACCATTTATGTGTTTTGCTTTAATATAAAGTTGTGTACTTGCTATTGTAGCAGTATACAATATTAGGTTGAATGATTTTGGGTGCGGACAATTGGTTTCTTATATATCAATCTTATTGGAATCTTGACTCCATATTGTATGCCTTTACACAGAATAATCTCTATCACTAAACACATTTGAAGACAAGGAACATTGCCACATCAATAGAACAGAAGAGTATGACATCACTAGTGGATCCTAGCACAAATACTAGTATATGCTATATCCTACAAAAGATCTGGAAACTCTTTCGATCCATAACTTGAATATTTTGCAGCTCGTAAAATCATTCTAAGTTTCAAATCATTATGAGGGAACTTGCTAATTGATACCTACGTGCACTCAAAATTAGCAAATACTAGTTGTATTATGATTGATTTATGTAGCTTAAATATTATATATAATATATAATATTATATACCCTAGCCGTGTCGCCGCACCCAAAATTTTTGAAATTTGCCGTATCCCGCACCCGCACCCGTGTGACATAGCTCTATTATGGTAGGTAGCACGATTCAAAGATCAAAACCCCTTTCACCCCATATTGACTGTTGTTCTTCCAATAGGTTATGTTTCACAATTTATCTATTGAGAGTTTCGCAGAAACCTAGTATAGCGCAGACTTTCTCTTGGAAGTCAACTTTAGAAAATCGGTTTGGAGTTGGACCTAAGAAAGACAAACCCCAGAGTCTAGAAGGGATTCAATACTGCTTTCCAATGATGATGTTTCTAAGATTAGAATTGCGGATGTTTATGGGGATTTAAGCTCAGGATTAGCCTCTGCAGCTGTTGACTAGAGGCGGATGGTCCAAAGGACAAGACCCAATACTTCATCAACGCAAGTGACTTCATCTAGGCTAATTGTGGAGAGACCAGTGGAGGTGGTATGGAGACGTGAAAATCCAAACTTTCAAAGCCACAACCACCGACAATTTTGAGTCCTCTTCTGAACATTTGTGATGGTTCCACATATGGAGCTACTACAATTTAATGGAAAATACAGAGGCTGAGGTGGATCAGATGATACAAGTCACCTATAGGGTTTATGAAAAATAGAGAGGCTGCACATCAGATGACAAGTCAGGTTTAAGGAGGCTAAGATGAAAATATGAACCCCAAATATAGGATGTGAATGAGTTGCAAATCAAAAACTTCTAGGAATTGGACCCTGACCAAAGCAAACTCCAATAAATCAATGTGCACCCCTGATCTTTTGGTTGAGTAGGAAGGGAGAAAGTGTTACATATCCATGGCTCCTGCAGCCCAGACTTCTGATTGCCGAAAAAGTTAAACCCAATTCTGACTGGGATCTGAGGCAGTACGGATGGTCATACTTTCATCATTGAACTTAATCTACAGGGAATGACTGTTAGCTAAAAGTGCACGAGAAAGGAACTTGCCACAAATCATCCATAATCCCTGCTGCATCAGCCCATGGATACAGGCTATCCCAGGGAGTCCAACTGTATGGATATTGGTTACCTACCAAACCCAGGCAAGAATGTGCTGTGATCATGTTGCAGTTACTCCTCCCATTGCATAATCCACAATGCAAGCATCAAGAGCATGTAGAATAGAAGCATCAGGAGGATCCAGCCTGTAGTTCAACCCAAAAGCTAAGACATTATCCTGGGTGATGTTGGTGAACGATACTCTTCCACTTGACTTCCCTGACTAGAACTATAAATCAGGGATCGACTCTTCAGAGTTGCATAATAAATGTTGGGTATGAATTTTTCCTTAAACAAACACATGTAAGGTGGCTAACATTCTGAAAAGGAATAGGTATGGCTTGAATCTTTCAAGCGACAGTTGCCCCACCGAACTTCTGCTCCAACCATTCAACTCAATCGGTACAAAAATGCAAAGATTCCAAGTTTACAGTACCCCATGTAGAGCAACTCACTCCTTATACATACCTCTCCTCTACAATGTCAAAAACTAGCATTTCCTCTTCGTGATACACATCCCTATCAAAGTAAAACACAAGTGCTGGCCTCTATTGTCTCAGTACAATCTTTCTTGTTACAGCCCCTGCTTGCACAAAAGAAAACTATTTTGTTCGCTCCATGCAAACCACGTCACATATCACAGGTTGAGGCTCCTCTTGCTCCTACGTAGCAGGCCAAATATGTATACTTGCACTTCCCAGGTCAAACATTCTTATAGCTTCAACAGTTTTCATTCTATGGTACCTCGTTGACTACTGCTTTGCTTTCCAACATATGATTGGCTTTGGGTGGCCTAAGGATGTCAATTTTCCCTACTCTAGTTTACTTAAGGATCATACATGCAACAGGCTTTCACCTTCTTTTAAGATCATAAAACTCAAGTCCCTCATAAGCATGTCCAACGCAAAACAACCATTCCAGCAAATAGACTAATAAGCCGTTACTAGTCAAACATTTTACACTATTAAACAACAAATTTAATGAATCCAACATCTTAAACAAACTCAATTAAATAAAACTTGGCTTCCTGATAATAAAAGTATATATACCTGAAATAGAAGTATTATAATGACAAGCAAGACTCCAATGAACATCGAACTGCTATAATAAAAGGGCACCCACTTGCTGACAACTGGTGCTAAAAGTATTATGACAAACCCAAGACCAAGAAAAACCAAGCGCCATTGTTGAAAAACTGCAAGATCAATTTAAACTCGCATCAATCCTGAAATAGAATAAGAGAAAAAAGTATTCTGCCACTCATTCCTTCAGTAATAACAGGATCTCCTACAAACCTTCTTCAAGCAAAATTTCGACAGAGCCGGTTAAGCCATACATGAACTTGACATCTATATAGCTTTCACCATAAGGTGATACCAAACTGTCCCAAAATCCATTTTGGATGGTCACCCACTGAGTCTCTGAGCATTCGCAATGACCAATGGAAATATTCCTGAGAAAAGAAAACTATATTTGATTCACTGTCAAAAGGAAATATGCATATCAACTTGAGGAAACAACTTCTGATGACAGCTCACTCTGCTTTGCATTATGACGAGTATGAATAAATAGGAAAGGATACAAAAATGGACCCCTATTTAAAAGAAACGATGATGAGGAATAATGTGACCAGCTAATCGACCAATCGCCAAGAGATCAAAGTTTGGGTTATTTGCAAAATGGTGTGACCAGATCCTGATGGACCAGGTGGATACGTTCCATGAAGTAGCAAAATGCAATTCATCACATGTGATGATATTGGGTCCACTTAAGGTGAAGGACGCATTTCAGAAGTCCAATTACAAAATAAGCCTAAAAGTTAATTAGAGATTTAATTAGTTCTTGTTCAATTTATTAAGTCCTTGGGACCAATTTTAGTTTGGGTAACTAGTCCTTGGGAATCTGGATTCAGAACCCGGGCATATCAGGGAAGAGGTTAGTGATGCAGATACATTGGAAAGTTGTAGCTTATCATGAATAGTTAAACAATATACTCAATCATGTATTTATGGATGGCACTCAGTCACTAATAACCTGATTGAAAAACTTGTTTTACACAAAAATCCAAGAAGTAGCATCTTTAAACTGGTTTTGTGATCCATTATGATGTCATCAAACCCAGGTTTTACAAAAACCTGGTTACTATGGAACTTGCCTGCAATGCACTTGCATGCCAGATCTTTCCATTATCAAAAAGAGCAAGGTTACAGGAAAATGATGTTTGCCTTCAATAAGAGGACTGAGTTCATTTTGACACAGTAGCATATAGAACTTTTCAGTTCGTTGCAGCATATGACTGTATAAGATTTCCCTTCCATGGACAAGATAGGGATATGGTGTTCCCTAGATGCATTTGTATCCAAGGATTCCCAGTGAAGCAATTGTGACTAATGATCTGCCCATGACAGTAAACCAAACTTTGTTCCTTACCTGTGAAAACAGATACCAATTTTGCCATGAGACCTTTCTGGTATTCCTTCTGAAGGCTTCAAGGTAATGTGGAATGCATTGGCATAGCTTTTAAGTTTCCATCTTGACAGCCCAGAGACATGGGCACGCTTACATGAGAAAGAAGTAGCAGCTTTCCCACCAGGCAATAATGTAGATTGATTAATAGGAACCAAATGAACAGAGGGATTCTCCAAGGAAACGACTGCAATCAAAACATTAATCACCATCACATACAGACTAATTCATGAAGCTACAAGATGCTAGACCTAACCACTTTCACGATAGGGTAATATTAAGTATCATGTTAGTGACATTAGCAACAAAAACAAGTGCTAGGCATAGAGCCTGATGCCTCAGTAGTAAATTGACGAGGAAAGATTAATTGGGCATGTATCTTCCATCTCATCTGTTACCAGTTATCCAGCATAAAAGCAGTGGACAACATATTACATAGCGGAAAATATGGGAACAACTAAAACGCATGGAGCAGAAAACATAAGTGAAAATTGAACCACAATAATCACTAAGACCAATAAGGGCTTCAGATACAACAAACAGAAGCAGGATGCCATATAACCTGAGTGATTTTGTTACTAATTAAGAGAGATACATGTTTTACTCTGCGAGTAGTGAATGACATGACAGCATGACAGACTCAAGCAACCCCAAACATACGCACTAACTTTCTGCATATTACTTGCAAGTAATCAGTGAAAGATCTAAAAAAATCTGTTAGAATCAAACCAATGCAGATTTGTTCTATCAGTGAGACTCCAGAATATCATGACTCAGAACTGATTTCATTTGTTTGCAAACTTAACCACAGAAAGGAGAGTTCCGAGGAAATATACTCTATGGGGACCAGTACTATCCTATGTTATCAATAGCCATTGGCGGGCCGTTAGCGCTTGATCCTAATAAAGCGATCACGGGGACATAACAGATTTAGAATGTACACTATCATTTATGATTAAAAATTAATATATATATATATAATGGATTATCTATTTTCTAAAAAATATCAAGACACTCCATATACATAAATATGAATCAAGCTAAATAAACACATGCTATACATACAAACAATAAATATCATGTGGTATATGCATATGTAGCAGACAAGATAGTAATGTTGGATGTTCATTCATGGTCATGCAGAGTTGCAGAAGCTGTGTAGGATAGAAGACATGCATCAGAAAAGCAAGCCAAATGTTAAACCGATAAATAAGAACCAAAACAGTGACAAAAATAGAACATCGACCACTTTAAGGACTCCTATTACAGTTCTTGGTACCACCAGCACCAAGTCACATATTAGATCAAAAGAAAAACCTGTTTGTGTTGAAGATTGAATTAATATTTATGTTTCTGCATTGTTTTTATGTTTCTGTAATTTGAATTATGTAAGTGGGTTGTATGGATCAGAATATAATCCATTGGGAGCTAAGTATAATTAGTGTCACTAATCAAGGGTAGTTTAGTCTTTCAAGTTAGAAACTTGTATAAATAATACCCTAAGTGTACTGAGTGAATTAAGCAAAAGAATAAAGAGAGGGGTTGTGGCAGCCATGGTGGTGCCAACTCCCTGTTTCAAAGATTTCGTCCATTGATGAATGTGTTAATGATTTTTCAGGTATGTGGGTTAATTTTTTACATGGTATCAGAGGCTACTCACATGGATTAGCGCGTATTTGAGCAAGATTCAAGGCTAGAATCATCTAAGACAGCGAAAAAAGGGTTTTTGGTACATATTTGTGTTGTCTATTTTTCAGCAGGTCAGTCTATTTTATTGTTTCTAGCATTGTTTGTGTTCGAAAAACCATAAAAATAGGAGGTTACGATAACCTTAGAGAAAAGGAATAAATTTGATCATGACGGATAAAAACAAGATGGGAGATAGCTATGACAACAGTTCCTCAAACAAGGGTGAGGTGTTTCAAATTATAAACCTTAAGTTAGATGACAAGAATTACCTTCAATGGGCCAAATCCATTGAACTAGTTGTAATGACAAGGGGGCGTTGGGATTACCAAACTGGAGACATTCCCCAACCACCTACAATTGATCCTCTTTATTCTCGATGGTGTAGAGAAAATGCATGGTTAGTGCTTGGCTTATACAATTAATGGTACCATCGATTGGAAGCACGTTCATGTTTCTAGAATCAGCAAAAGACATTTGGTTGAAAGTTAAGGAGACCCATGCTCAGAGAAAAAATATAGCAAAGAAATATGATATCATTGAGATGATTCGGAAGTATAGACAAGGAGGTAGATCCATAAGTGAGTATTATGCAGAACTTAGAGGTTTATGGGAGAAATTACAACTTTATTCTAAGACAAAATGTCAAAGTTGTATGCAAGAACACAATGAGGAATTTGAAGAGCGGAAAGTGTTTGATCTTTTGGGGGGCATCTCACCTGAATATGAGGCTGTGAAAAATAGCATCCTTAGTAGAAAAGAATTTTACTCCTTCAGCACAGTATATTATCTTTTATTGCAGAAGAAGATACGAAACACCTCAAGAAAGAAACCAAGATTAATTCAAAGACCACTATTTTTGTGGGCAGGAATACTTCTAACTCCTCATCCTCTCGTGGTAGAGGAAGATATGAACGTAGCAGAGGTAGATCACTACTTACTTCTAAAAAAGGAGACAAAATTACTTGTTCTTATTGTGGAAAATCACAACATACAAAGGAGACATATTGGGAACTGATAGGCAAACCTATTTATTACCAGAATAGGCTCAATAAAGCCTACTTCAGCAGTGACCAAAGTGAAAAACAAAATACTAAAAGCAGTGCAAATTCATTGGCCGACATTAAGATACTTAAGGCTCGTCTAGTTGATTCGCAGACCGTATCCACATCCTCTAATGTTGATTCTCAAGCGACTATGGCATATTCATTCTCATTCGTAGCGGGTAATGTAATCATTTCTCATTTTAGGATATGGGTCATTGACTATGGTGCTACAAATCATATGGTTGGTAGACGAGATTTCTTTGATAATTATCAGTTGACTCAAGGAAAAATTAATATTAGGTTGGCCGATGGATCACATACTCCCATCATTGGAAAAAGAAGTATCATTATATCTTTTGAAATATTGAAAAATGTCTTACATGTTCCAAACATTTCAGTCAATTTATTGTCAGTTTTTGCCATGACACAGGATCTAAAATATCGTGTAATCTTTGATTCTACTGGATGTTTCTTTTAGGAACTGAGGACGAGGAGAATCTTTGGTTAGGGTAGCATAAGGAGAGGTCTCTATATCTACAAGGAAGCCAAAAGAATAGCTACGCAGTCAACAGTCATCATAAAAAAGCAAAAAAAAAAGAATTACCTTTATGGCACCAAAGATTAGGACATTTACCTTTATCTAAAATTATGATGTTATTGATTGAATTTTTCCATTGTAATGACTTCCAGTTGAAGTGTAAAACTTGCCGGAAGGCAAAACACCATCGTATTTCATTTCCTTTGAATGAAGAAAAATTCTCTAAACCTTTTGAGAGTGTTCATTGTGATGTTTGGGACTCAAGTTCTATTACTTCTCTATATGGTCACAAATACTTTATTTTATTAATTAATGATTATACTAAGTTCACCATGATATATCTCATGAAAACTAAGGATGAGATGAGAAATATTCTTTTCATATATTATCAGTTTGTGCGTACCCAATTTTATTACACCATTAAAACATTTCGGAGTGATAATGGAGGGGAATTTATGTCTTATCACTGAATTCATATTTCTTAGACCATAGAATTTTGCACCAAACCGCATGTTCCTATTCTCCAAAACAAAATGATGCTTCTAAAAGAAAAATCAGACACATTCTAGAGGTGGCTAGAACTCTTTTGATTGGTTATGTTGTTCTAAAATTTTATTGGAGAGAAGCAGTCTTAACAACAGTTTTTCTCATAAATTGTATTGTATGCCTAGCAGGGTTAATACTCCATTTCACTCCTTATGTCATTCCCAGAAACAGTTTCACCTACTACTAAAATTGTTTGGATGTACTTGTTTTGTTCATATACACAATGGCTTGAGAGATAAATTAGATGTTAGGGTTGTTAAATGTATCTTCTTAGGATATTCCTCTACTCAAAAAGGGTATAAATGTTATGATCCTGAAAAAAATATCATATGTTACGATGGATGTTACATTTCATGAAGATACACCTTTTTATGGCAAGTAAGAAGTTCAATATCAAATATTCATTCACCTAATGTGATCCCTCTTCCACCAATTGAAGATCAACCAAAACTTAGAAGAGAATAAAAGGAGATGCAATCTTTTCAAGAAAAGAAATGGCAAGTTTATACTAGAGGTGAAAGGAAGACCTTCCTCTCGCATGAGTCTGCTATCCTGGATCAGAATCCTCACCCCGAATCAGATCTGATTCCTACTAAGGTAATTTCTCAAAATTCTGCTAGTGATCTTGATGATTTACCTATTGCACTTCGAAAAGAAAAAAGTGAAAATGCAAAATATTTACTACATAAGATGGTCTCATACACTAATTATCCCAAAGAGTATCATTTGTTTGTAGTGAATGCAGATAATACTTATATTCTCAAAACATTTGAAGAGACAGCAACATTCAGAGTGGAAGGCAACTATGAAAGAAGAAATTGCGACATTAGTGAGAAACAAAACCTGCGAACTACTAGATTTACCATCAGAGAGGAAAACAATGGATTGCAAATGGGTGTATTCAGTGAAATACAAGGCTGATGGAAATATAGAAAGGTACAAAGCCAGATTAGTGGCTAAAGGTTATAGTCAATCATATGGTATTGACTATACAGAAACATTTGCACCAGTGGCAAAAATGAATACTATTAGAATTATTCTAAGTATGGTTGTCAATCAAGGATGGGACTTATGGCAGTTGGATGTGAAGAATGTCTTTCTTCAAGGAGACCTTATGGAAGATATTTAAATGGACTTCCCACCTGGGTATGACCAAGGGCAGAAATCAAACAAGGTATGCAAACTAAAGAAATCGATTTATGGTTTAAAATAATCACCAAGAGCATGGTCTAAAAAATTCAGTGATAGTATTATGAGTTTGAGTTTCGAACAGTGTGTTAGCGATCATACATTATTTATCAACCGATGTAAGAAAACCGTTATATTATTAGTATATATAGATGACATCATCATGACAGGCGATGATACGAAAGGTATTGCTATTTTAAAAGGACAACTACATGCATTATTTGACTTAAATGATTCGGGCAGACTACGTTATTTCTTGGGGATTGAATTTATACGGAGCAAAGATTGTTTATTTTTAAGTCAAAGAAAATATATTCTAGACTTACTAAAAGAAACAAAAATGGAGTTGTCCAAGAATAATGTTATTAGCAAATTTAGTTTGTTATAAAAAATACCTTTATCATCACGGGTTACCTAAATGCTAAAAAAATAAGAGAGTTGTCCAAGATCCTTCATTTCAAACATCTTACCAACTTCTTGCTTGATTTGTTGAATCTCGGAATTATCACTACCAGTAATAATCATATCATCGACGTATAGAAAGAGTATAACAATACATGCATAAGACTTTCTTAAAATATGGGACAAATATGGTTATGCTAGTATAACAAGTAATAAAGTCATGCAATGTCATGAATTCGGCCATTTTATCAAACCAAGTCTTAGGAGCTTCTTTGATACCATATAAAGCTCGTTTGAGCCGTAAAACATGGTTTCAGGTAGGTTAAGACCAAGAAGAGGTTTCATATATACCTCTTCCTTCAACCAACCATTAAAGAAAGCATTTTTAACATATAATTGATAGATGTTCCAATTCTGAATTGTACAAACATCTATAAGAGTTCTACCAGTTGTTATTCTACAAACAGCTATAAGAGTTCTAACAGTCGTTATTCTAGCCATAAGAGAAAAGGTTTCCTCATTGTTGAAGATTACATATTTCAGTAATTTATGTTTCTGCATTTATCTTTTGTAATTGGGTCTTACGGATCTCACTAGATCATAATTTGATCAATTGGGATCTAAGTATCATTAGTGTTTTAGTAATCAGTGGCATTTCCATCTTTCAAGTTAGAAACATATATAAGTAATGCCCTAAGTGTCATCAAGTAATGCTAAGCAAGAGAGAAATAAGAGAGAGAGGGTGTGGTAGCCCATGGAGATGTCGACGACTCCCTCCTTGCTTCCCATCGATGTTGTTTTTCTTGATTTATCATTGATCTTATTTGAGTTGTTTCTCAACATGGTATTAGAGCCTAATTAGTGAGATTAGAGAATTCCTATGATGAATTAGAGGAAGAAGAGGTAATTTGGGCAGCATGGATTGATCGCAATCCAAAGAAACTTGAATTAAGTCAGTTATATTTCAAAAGGGGTTGATTATGAAAAACTTTTCCAGCAAAAAAAAAGAGAATTGCGGAAAAAGAATAAAATTTATATTTGAGCCCTACAAATAGAGGAAAATCGTAATAACTAAAAGAGGGAAAATTGTAGACTTGGTTCTGACAAAGAGGAATGCTTTCAAATCACCAATCTATGCCAAAAATTTCCTTTAATGGGCTAGATCCATGTGATGGCAAGGGGGCAATGGAATTACCTGCCTGGAGATATTCTAATGCCCAATATTTTCGATCTTTCATACTAAAGATGACATAGAGAGAACGCCCTTGTAATTACATGTCTTATTCAAGACATGACACCATTTATTGGTAGCACTTTTATGTTCCTAGAGTCGGTGAAGATATATGGCTGGCTGCTATGATGTATATGCCTAAAAAAAGAATATTGCCAAAAAGTACGATATTATCGAGAAGATTAGAAAATATAGACTTGGAGGAAGGTTTGTGAGTGAGTATTATGCTGAATTTTGTGGCTTATGGGAGGAGCTGCAATTTTATTCAAAAACAAAATGTCAAAATTGTACGAAGTAACGAAATGATGAATTTGTAGAACGGAACGTGTGATCTTTTGTGAAATATCTCTTAAGTGTATGAGGCGAATAAAAATAATATCCTCAATGGAGAGGAACTTCTATCCGTAAGTACAATATACTCTCTACTCCGAGAAGAAGACAGAAAACACTTAAAGAAAGAAGAAAAAACCAGTCAAGAAACTACTGTATTTGTGGGCAGAAATGCAACAAATTAATCAAATAATTGCGGTAGATGTGGATATAATGGCAGAGGCAGAGGAAGATTAAATAAAAAAGATACGTTGACTTGTTCTCACTGTGGCAAAACCAGACACACAAAAGAGACATAGGAACTCGTGGGCAAGCCTAACTATTTTTAAAACAAATCAAATAGGGCCTATTTTAGTTATCAAAGTGAGAAACATAATACAGAAACGGGGTTGAATACATTGGCAGAGATGAGGAAGGAAATTAAAGACCTTAAAGCCAAAATAAATGAATCACAAACTGCATCAACTTCTTCTACTATCGATTCTTATGCTACCATAACCTATCCCTTCTCTTTCATGGCATTGGGTAATGCTCTCTTATCTAATTTCACGATATGGATAGTTGATTCGGGAGCGATTCATCACATGGTTGGCATGAGAGAATTTTTTGATGATTATCAGTCAATTTATAAAGAGATTGACATCAAATTGGCTGATGGATCCAACATTCTCATAGTGGACAAAGGGAGTATAGCTATGGATTTTGGGATTCTTAAAAATGTTTTACATGTTCCCAATATTTCAGTTAATATGTTATCGGTCCATGTCTTGGCTAAAGACTTGAATTGTCTTCTAACATTCAACTCTACTTATATTTTTTAGGAACAGAAGATGAGAAGATCTTTGATCATGGTAGCACGATGAAGAGACTATGTCTGCAAGGAGACTAGCAAAACAACAATGCACTTTATCTATACTACAGAAGAAGAAAAAAGAATGAAGCTTTGATCTTATGACATCAAAGACAGGCATCTAACACTTTCTAAAATTTGGATGATATTACAACATTTTTTAGTTGTAGTGATTTGATTTTATAATGTGAAACTTGTCATAAGGTCAAACATCATCGAGTGCCTTTTCGTTGAATAAAACTAGAACTTCTAAACCGTTTGAAATTATTTATTTTGATGTTTGGGGTCCGTTCTACTACTTCACTGCAGGGTTACAGATATTTTGTTTTCTTTATACACGATTGCACTCGATTTACTATAGCCTACCTCATTAAAACCAAAGATGAAGTAAAAAAATATCTTCTTCTGTATTATCCATTCATCCATACTCAATTTTAGCTACCCATCATAATCATCCGTAATGATAATGGAGGCAAATTTATGTCTAAATCTCTACATTCATATTTTTTGAATCGTGAGATATTACACCAAACATCATGTCCATATTCCCTACAACAAAATAGGGTTTATGAGAAGAAAAACAGGCATATTTTGGAAGTTGGAAGAACCTTGTTAATTGAGAATAATGTCCTTAAAAGTTATTGGTGTAAAGCTGTCTTAACTGTTGTTGTTTTTATAAACAGCATGCCCACTAATGTCCTTACAATTTCACGTACCATTAAGAGTGTTTGGATGTATCTCTTTTGTACATATTTTTGGTAATGCTAGAGACAAGCTTGATACTAGAACAGTTAAGTGTATTTTCTTGGGATACTCCTCTACTCAGAAGTGTTATAAGTGTTAACCCTGAGAAGAGAAAGTGGTATATATTAATGGATGTTACATTTCATAAAAATGTAAAGTACTTTGGTGCCGATGGGAGTAAGTTATTAAATTCTCCCAATTCCTTTATCTTATTGATATTGCCAATAGAAAAAAAGAACAAAGAGTCAACTGTATCTCCTGAAGAAAGAAAGTGGCATAGTTAGTCAAGAGGAGAAAGAAAAATAGTCCTACCAAATCCTAATGCTACCCTCAACCAAGATAGATTCCTGAATCAATTCTGATAATTACTCAGGTAAATCCTTCACCTAGTATTTTAGATGATTTACCTATTGCTCTTCGAAAGGAAAAAAGAGGAGTGAAATATCCTATTCATAAAATGGTATTATACTCTAATTATCTAAAAGAATATCAGTTGTTTGTGATGAATACAGACAAGGCCTATATTCGAAGGACATATGAAGAGGCCGAACAGTTTACATAATGGAATACAGCTATGATAGAAGAAATTAAAGCTCTAGAAAAATCAAACCTCAGAACTTACAGAATTACCACCAGAGAAAAAGACTGTTAGCTGCAAATGGATGTATTCTATCAAGTATAGAGCAAATGAGAATATAGAAAGATACAAAGCCAGGTTGGTGGCTAAAGGTTATAGCCAAAACCTTTGCACTTTATGCAAAATTAAATACTATCAGAATTCAATTCTCCTAAGTGTGACAGTTAATTAGAAATGGGACTTATGGTAGTTGGATGTGAAGAATACATTTCTTCAAGAAGATCTTCCTGAGGATATCTATATGGACTTACCACCTAATAATGATCTAAAGATTCACCTAAAGCGTGGTTTAAAAAATGTAGTGAAGGTGTTCTTAGCGAAAAAACTATTCTCTTGGTTGTATACTAAGTCACACTAACACCTCTAGGAGGTGGAATGTCGGCCTCGACACGAGTGCGACACCGTGTCGTGTAATTACGACACGATCAACGTGTCGAGACTAAGAATGGGTGCAGTCAACGTGTCGGAGTTCATTTTTGTCCAATTTTTTTAGGTCATATGTATAAAAGGCTCAACCACTTCTGTTCTTCACCCGACTTCTTCATCAACGCCTCTACACACTCGGCTTCACCCGATCTTCACATCCTCGTTACTCTCGACTCCAACTTCTCCCTCCTCTCTCTCTTTCGTTCATAAATCCCCTCGCCCCCCTCTCTCCCTTGATGAGATGCAATGGAGAATCAATCACTACCATCATCGTCAAACATAGATGGAGAAGGGAGAAGGCGAAAGAGGCGAGACGTCTCGACTCAACATTTCGTTGATTCTTAGCCCTACCGTGCTCGTCCACAATGTCGGCTGATCTCTACGTAGATGAGAGGAAAAGTCTCTGTTCTCTCTGAGATTCGTCGCTTTCGAGGTATCCGGTCTTCTTCCTTCTGTAACTCGCTTTCACCATCTTAACCACGTACTACCATCATCTCTCCTTACATACAGAGATTGTTTTCATCAGCACCATTATCTTCATGTGATTCCATTCGTCCGAACATCCAAAATTCATTTTTTCCTATCATAAACTCTCGGAGGGTCACACGTCACGACCAACATTTCTTCCTATTCCTGTATTTCACAGTGGACCCCTTTATCGGGTCGATGGTGTCGGATTTTTGCCAACGGAGTCAAGTAGAAGGGGGACCAACATCCAGTTTTGGAGAAGTTCAAGCGATACAAGATTTTCTTCGTGCGGGCCGAAAAAGTTTGCCGATATCGCCGAATCTGTACTTTCAAGATGTTTGGAGACGAAAGAGGAGAAAGAGATGCAAAACTTTGAGGGAAAATGTCTTGCAGAGATTCTTGGTCATTTTTATTCACCATTGCTAAGTGATCCGGGAGTACTGCGTGGAAGGGCTCTCGTGCCTGGCAGGACCTAAAGGAGAAATACACCGAAGAGGGGAAGCTCAAAAGCAGACCAGTAGAATCGCATGAAAAGATCAAGCTAGGGTTTGTTTTTTTATTACAAAATCTAAGAAATAATTACTCTCTCGTTTCTCTATTTGGATTTTCCTGACTATGGTTTGTTTGTTGATATTACTCTTTTCCTTATTCCTCGTTCGGTGGGTGCTCCTGTGTTCATCCTTCTCCTCTTGGTTGTCTATCAGATCCCAATGGTAAGCGACAATTTTTCTTTTGAGTTTAATCTGTTTTCCTAGTCCATCTATTCTTCCCCTAATAACAATAGTGTGAATTGTCAGATTACTATTTCCTATTCCAGGTTGTTTTTTCACATTTATGAACATTATATAGGCTTTAATAATTTCATAATTATGAATAAAATGTATCAGAATTAGGTAACAGTAACACTTTCAGGACATATACTAAAATCCAACATCAACACCAAAAATTGGGTTGTCTTTGGGTTGATTTGATGCGAAACACAACCCAGTGCTTTACAGTTTGTATTTCATAAAACTTACTACATACATGACCTTTACATCATTCACTCATTTTCTTAATAAAACATCAACATTTTGAATATTATAATATAATATATATAATATTATATACCTTAGTCGTGTCGCTGCATCCAAAAATTTTGAAATTTATCGTATCCCGCACCCGCACCCGTGTGACATAGGCTGTATATGTTGATAATATTATCGTTACAGACAATGATGTCAAAGGAATTATAAATTTAAAGTGAGAGTTACACATGTTATTTGACTTGAAAGACTTGGAAAGCTATACTATTTTATGGGCATTAAAATTATTCGAAGTAATGGTTGTGTGTTCTTAAGCCAACGTAAATATATCCTGAATTTGGTAAAAGAAACAAAGATAGAAGAGTGGCGTATATATATTGTTCTCATCGAAGTTCAAAGGGGGGTGATTGGAGACTTTGAGAACCTGTATGAAGATTTGGATAGATATCAAAGATTAGTTGGAAAACTTATATACCTTACCATCACAAGACCAGATATAAGCCTTGCAGTAAGCTATATTAGTAGATGGATGCACTCACCATCTAGACACCACATGAATATGGTATTCCATATTATCAGATACCTAAAGTCATCTATACTTAAGGTTTATAGTACTCTCCTAATTGATTTAATTTAGATATTGATTGGATTGGTTCTGTGGATGATCAAAGATCTACGTCATGGTATATTGTACGCCTAGGAGGTAATATTGTCTCATGCAAAAGTAAGAAACAATCAATAGTACCAAGATCTAGGGATGAAGTTGAGTATCATGCTATTTCCCGTGTGAGGGTTTATGGATTTTATCACTATTAGAAGAAACTGGCTTGAGGAGGATCATTCCAATTAATTTCTTCATTAATAGTAAAGTTGCACTTCAAATGACTTTTAATCCAGTCTTCCATGAAAGGACAAAACATATTGAAGGTGACTGTCATTTTATTAAAGAGAGTTTTCCAAGAAATTTTCAACATCATTCATGTTCGCTCTTAAGACCAATTGGTTGATATTCTTACAAAACCAATAGTTGTTAATGGATTAAAGAAAGCTCTCGGTAAGTTGGGTGTTTCAAGCATTGAAGACCCAGGAGGCGTGTTTAAGATTACATATTTCTATAATTTGTGTTTCTGCATTTATCTTTTGTAATTGGGTCTTATGGATCTCATTGGATCTATCATGTGTTTTACTAATCAAGGGCATTTTATCTTTCAAGTTAGAAACCTATATAAGTAATGCCCTAAGCATAATCGTGTAATGCTAAGCAAGAGACAAATAAGAGAGAGAGGGTATGGCAGCCCATGGAGATGCCGACTCCCTCCTTGCTTCCCATCGATGTTGTTTCTTCTTGATTTATCATTGATCTTATTTGAGTTGTTTCTCAACACTCATAATCAATTTTATATTCTTGTAAGTAATCTTTGACAACTAATATACCTTTATAATGATCTAATGAACCATCACCATTAATCTTAATTTTATAGACCCACCTAAAGCCTATAGTCTTTTTGTTTTGTGGTCTACAGTCTATATTCCAAGTTTGAGCTCTACATACAACAACAACAACAAACAACAACAACAACAAAGCCTTTTCCCATACTAGACGGGGTCGGCTACATGGATTCTTTGTTTCCACAGATCCCTATTGTGTGCCATGTTAGCAGTTAACTCATAATAAGCTAGATCATTCTTTATTGTTTCTTTCCAACACTTTTGTGGTCGTCCTCTACCTCTTTTAATACTTTCCAAATTTAGTTTTTCATACCTTCTTACAAGTTCTTCTTTTGATATTCTTTCTATATGTCCAAACCATCTTAAACGATATTCTCTCATTTTATCCTCTATTGGTGCCACTCCTAATTTGTTTCTAATAACCTCATTATGTATACGGTCTTTTCTTGTATGACCACTCATCCATCTCAACATCTTCATTTCTTTCACAGACATCTTTTGTACATATTGATGATTAACTGCCCAACACTCATAACCATAAAACATGGCAAGGCCTAATTGTTGCTCTATAATATTTACCTTTAAACTTTAATGGTATCTTCTTATCACAAAGAATACCTGGTGCTCCTCTCCATTTTAACCAACCAGCATTAATTCTATGCGTAACATCTCTATCAATTCTTCCATCACTCTGAAAAATTGACCCTAGGTATTTAAAACTTTCCTTTTGGAGGATGCAATGTGTGCCAATTTTAATTTCTATGTCCTCTGAGATAACCAAATGATCAAACTTACATTCCATATATTATGTCTTTGTTCTACTAAGTCGGAGGCCTTTGCTTTCTAATGTTTCTCTCCATAATTCCAATTTTCTATTAACTTTTTCCTTAGACTCCTCCACTAATACAATGTCATCTGCAAATAACATACACCAAGGTACTTCATCTTGAATATGTTTTGTTAACTCATCAATCACCATTATAAATAAGTATGGACTTAAAGTTGATCCTTGATGTAACCCAATATTAACTTCAAAGAAGTCTGTCATTCCTTCATGAGTCCTCACACATGTTTTTGCACCATCATAGATGTCTCTTATAAGGTTAATGTATGTCAATGGGATACCTCTTTTTTCCAAAGTTCTCCAAAGAACCTCCCTCGGTACTCTATCATAAGATTTTTCTAAATCAATAAATATCACGTGAAGGTCTTTCTTTTTTGCTCTAAAATGTTCTATAAGACGTCTCAAAAGGTGAATCGCTTCAATAGTAGATCTGCCTGGCATGAATCCAAATTGGTTCTCTGTTGTACTTGATACTTGTCTTAACCTACGTTCGATAATTCTTTCCCATAATTTCATAGTATGGCTCATTAACTTGATACCTCGATAATTCGCACAATTTTGAATGTCTCCCTTATTCTTATCTATGGGTATAAGTGTACTTGCTCTCCATTCTTCGGGCATCTTTTGGTTTTTCCATATTTCATTAAAAAATCTTGTGAGCCAAGTGATTCCTATTTATCCTAGTATTTTCCAAACTTCTATAGGAATATTGTCTGGTCCAACCGATTTACCACCCTTCATATGTTTAAGAGCCTCTTTGACTTCATTCTTTTGAATACATCGGTAGAAATTGTGGTTTATATACTTTTCTGATTTGGCTAACTCTCCTAAGCTAATACTAACATCTTTATTTTCATTAAAGAGCTTATAAAAATAGTTTTTCCATCTATTTCTAATATCATCATTTGCCACTAGAATTTTTTCATCCTCGTCCTTGATGCATCTAACATAATTAAGATCTTTAGTTTTCTTATCTCTAGCCCTAGCTATCCTAAAAATATCTCTTTCACCCTCTTTTGAGTTGAGTTTTTTATATAAATCCTCCCAAAATTTAGCTTTTGCTTCACTCACGGCCTTTTTCGCTTCCTTCTTTGTTTTCTTATAAGCCTCTAAAGTTTCACTAGTTTTCTTAGCATAATGCAATTTGTAACATGCCATCTTTGCCTTGATTTTATTTTGCACTACTTCACTCCACCAACAAGCTTCTTTTTGTGCCGGTACACCTCCCTTAGATACACCTAACACATCTTTCGCCACTTTCCTAATATGTATAGCCATATTGTTCCACATATCACAGGGTGTACCAACATAATTTCAAACATCTTCTTGAAGGACTTTCTATTTAAATATATCTTCTTTCTCGCTTTTGATGTTCCGCCATTTAGTCTGAATAGCTCGATGCACTCTTTTCTTCTTTGTCCATTTTTTTATTTGTAAATCCATAACAAAAAGTCGATGTTGGGTAGTTAAGCTTTCTCCTGGAATTACCTTGCAATCTTTAAAACACGCTCTATCTTTTTTTCTACAAATAAAGTAATCAATTTGTGTTCTCTTATAAGTAATTAAATGTTCATCTCATTTTTTGAAGATTGTATTGACTATAAAGAAATCAAATTCCATAGCAAAATTTAAAATCTTCCTACCTTCCTCATTTATATCCCTAAAACCAAAGTTTCCATGAATACCTTGATATCCTAATGCCTCTTTACCGACATGTCCATTTAAGTCTCCTTCTAAACAAATCATCTCCCTTTGTGGAATCTTTTGAATCACTTTATCTAACCCTTTCCAAAAAGTTGCCTTTATACTATCTTCTAGTCCTACTTGGGGTGCGTAAGCACCTATGTTATCAATAGCGCGCTATAGCGGTTTAGCGGATCTTCAACCGAGTGGAGTTAGCGCCGCTTACAGTGCCGCTATAGCGGTCCGCTATAGCTCTGTAAGCGGACAAGATGTCGGATCTCACGGTCCGCTATAGCTCTATAAGCGGACAAGATGTCGGATCTAATTGAGTCGGGTCGATCCAAATCGACCCGACCCAAATTATATAAAGGGTTTCGTGGACAACCCTAATCAAACGCGCGTCTCTCGCCTCTCCCACTCCATCCTGTCGTCCGTTTTGTCATTCCCGCGCTGGTCAATCCAGTTGTTTTTCTAGTTTTTTAGGTATTTTGTTATTTTGTTTCTGGTTGATAGTGATATTAGTTTTTCAAATGCCTTATTCATTTGATTGTCCATCAAATCTCGTAGTCCTCCTCTTGGCTAAATGTTACATTTCTTGTGCATTTGTCCTAATGTTAACTAGCTATTAGAGAAAGGGCACATATCATTATTCTGGCTTTAGAAGCACTATGTTAGACATGAAATTAGAAGTGAGAATAAGGAGCACAACCTTGCCAAGTACTATGCTAACAAACGCTTTCGCTTTCCTTAAAGGTTGCAGTTAAGGACAAAGGAGTAGGCAACACTGTTAATTTCACAGCAATCATACTTAGATTACACACAACAATAAGGAGTAGAATCATTAGCTGTCGATCAGCAATCATACTTAGGGCTATGCAGTGTTGTCTATGGTTTGAATAGGAATGGTTGCTGCCTTTATAATTTGTAGTTTAGGATTGTCTAATGATACCAATGAATGTTAATTATTTAATGTTCTATTTCTTATATAAGGTTGGAAAACTGAAGCTGAGTCGTTATTCTTTTTTTATTGTAGTGAGTATGGAATCATCAACAAGTGTAGTTGCTTGTTCTCAAAGTAACAGTGGCAGTGATAGTTGTGGCACAGAAACTAGTAAAACAACTGGTATTAGGTTTTCAAATCCAGCATACAACTATAGACCCCCAGGTTCGAAGGATCTAGGATGGAATTGGGGTTTGACAAAATGTAAGACGAATAATATATCAATATTTTGTACATTATATGGTCATATTTCTACCAATGGAATTACGAGGTACAAGGACCATTTAATGGAAAGAAACGGAAATGTGGCAGCTTGCAAGAATGCAACTGAAGAAATAAAGAAAATAATTTATGATTACGTGTACAGTACATCTAAGAAGAAGACCGAAAAGATTTCATTTCCATATCAAGGAGAACTTTCTAGTATGGAAGGTAACATAGTGACAAGCACCCAATGTTCATCATCTTCATCATTATTTGGCTCACGACCACCACTTTCGAAGGGACTCATGGATTCATTTGTGCGTTCATCGCCAGACTCACTACGACAAGCTACATTGAAAAATCGATATAAGAGAAAAGAAAGAGAACGAGTATGCATATCCATTAGCAGGTGGATGTATCAAAATGGAATCCCTTTTAAAGTTGTGAGATCCCCTAGCTTTCAAGCGATGGTAAATGATATAGGGCAATTTGGACCTAGAATGAAGGCTCCATCATACCATGAAGTAAGGGAAACATTCTTGGAGAAGGAAGTGGGAAGAGTAAGAGTTTACAAATGGATTTAGAAAACATTGGGCTACTTATGGATGTTCTATTATGTCGGATGGATGGATAGATAGAAAACAGAGAACACTAATAAATTTTTTAGTGCATTGTTCTCAAGGTACAGTTTTTCTTAAGTCTATTGATGCATCCCATGAAGTAAAGGATGCAAATAAATTGTATACATTGTTAAAAGAAGTAATCTTAGAGGTTGGAGAGAAGGATGTTGTGCAGGTGGTTACAAATAATGCAACAAATTATGTTGCACTGGTAGAATGTTGATGGCTGAATTTAATCATTTGTTTTAGACACCATGTGTTGCACACTGTATAGATTTTATGCTTGAAGATATTGGAGAGACAAAAAAACTCAAAGGCATCTTCAGTAGGGCAAAGAAGCTAGTGACATTTCTGTATACTCATGGACAGATATTGCATATGATGAGACATTTTACCAGTGTTGTCTGACGCGTATCGTATCGTGTATCGCTGGGCTCCATGATACGGGCATATCGTATCGTATCGTATCGTATCATACTTTAATATTAAAATAATGTAAAAATTAATTAAAAATCAATAAAATTTAGTAAAAAATCGAAAAAAATTGGAAAAAATCAGGAAAAATCTGATAATTGCTTTAAATTCATATAATGTAAGTTTAGTACAGATTGAGCATTCAACATTGAACAATTGCATCTAAATTTACATATTTTGAATCCAAAAAATAAAATACAGACATAGTTTACACTTTACACTTTACAGTACACTACAGTTACATATAATGTTACATTTTACAAATTGTAATCAGGATCATCAACTAAATAATCTTCATCTTCTCCTTGTTGCAGATCTTCATCATCATCAGCCACGCCCACACCTTCTTCTTCAAAATCAAATTCTTCATCTCCATAATGTTGTTGCGCTCCTTCCAAATTAATCCAGGCAACGTCTTCTTCTGTTAGGAGGGCATTTTCTTCAGTGTCTTCCATAACCCAATCTTCTAATATATCAAAATTATCCAAACTTATTGGATCGAACTGACTTTCTTCTCTATTTACTTTTTTTAATTGCCTATGACACAAACAAAGATAAACAATTAGTAAGTAATATTAACAATTGAAAACTGAAGTTAAATAATATTGAATTGAAAATTTGAAAGTAATACAACATTACCTTTCACGAAGGCGCATGTTACAACGAATATAAACCAAATCATTAAGCCTTTTATGTTCCAACCTGTTGCGCTTTTTTGTATGGATGTGTTCAAAAACACTCCAATTTCTTTCACAACCTGTTGCACTACAGGTTTGGCTTAAGACTCTGACTGCAAAATCTCTAAGGTTTGGACAATCACTTCCAAACCTGTTCCACCAAACATCTGTAAAAAAAATACAAACATTAGAGACATAATAATCCACAGTAATGTAAGATGCAACTTAAATATGAAAATAAACAATGTACCTGGACGCATCGTAGAGCGGTTGCGAATTGCAACAGGCAAACCCATCAAGTGAAGAGCATTATCATATATCTCCATCTCTCGATGTATCGCATCTGCTATGCTCTCATCAGGGACTAATCTGTCGATACAATCAATGATTCCTCGATTAACCTCACCGTCCCTTTTGAAGGTTTCTAAGTACCTGAATGATGGGTTTAGATAATATGCTGCTGCATGAATAGGCTGATGCAATTGTTTATTCCATCTACTATCAATTATTTTCCACACGGGCACATAATCTCTCTTTTTTCCATTAAAATTATTTCTGATGGCTTCTTTTGCCCTGTCCATGGCTTCATAAAGGTAGCCCATAGATGGTTTCTCCTCGCTATCAGCCAATCTCAAAACTTTCACTAATGGACAAGTAATTTTCAATAATCTGACACATGCATTCCAAAATGAACTTCTAAAAACTGTTTCTGCAATCTCATTCAACTTTCTATTTCTTTTGTTTTGAGGCAACTCTGCAAATTGTTGCCACTCATCTGAGGAGAACATTCTCTTCAAAGCTTGCTTCTGTCTCACAATACTTTGTACAGATAAGAAGTTTGTTGCGAACCGAGTTACAGCTGTGCGAAGAAGCTCTGCACCTTCTGTATATCTCCTCATCATACACAAAACAAATGCATGGTTGTAAATGAATTTTGTAATATCTTGGCAACACTCAGTTGCTGCCTTTATTTCATCCATCTCACCAATGTCCTCGAGGATGAGATCTAAACAATGGGCTGCACATGGTGTCCAGTAGAAAGTCCCATAAATATCAGCTAACTCCTTCCCAGCTGCTTTGTAGTTAGCTGCATTATCTGTAATCAATTGGACCACATTCTATAGCCCAACCTCCTGTATAATCTTATCAAATTCTTCTCGTAGGATCTCTACAGTGTGTCTCTCCTCTGACATGTCTAGAGATCTCAAAAACATGAGTCCTTTAGGACAATATACAAGAAAGTTTAGCAATGTCCTTCCTCGTCTATCGGTCCATCCATCTGCCATAATAGTGCATCCTGTTTCCTTCCACGACTGTCTCAAAGTCGAACAGTATTGTTGCACTTCAATTACGGTCTGATCTAATATCTTCTCTCTCAACTTCTGATAAGTGGGCATCTTATATCCTGGACCAATGTTTGCAATTGCATCTGCCATTGCTTGAAAATGAAAACTATTTGCTGCATTAAATGGAATGCATGCATCATAAAACCATCTTCCCACTGCAAGGTCTGCCTGATCATGCAGTTGTTCTGAAGCCATAGCAGCACGAATTCCTGATTGAGCACCAGGTGTAGTGGAAGGAGGAAAGAACGAATGTATGCTAGAAGAAGAAGCTCTTCCTCTACTCCTTCCTGAACTTCCTCTTCTGCCACCTCCAAAGTCTTCAGCTGCAACCCTCTTTCCTCTAGTAGGTGCTCGTGAACTGCTACTACCAATCTCTGTTCGAGCATCTGAAGGCAAACTATCAGTGAATCCAAATCCAGTGGCAGTAGCATCATCAGCTTCTTCATACATCTGAAAATCATCCTTTTGTTGTCTCCGTTCTTGTATGTTCTCAATCATCTATAGGCATTGCCATTTAAAACCTTCTGGTAAACTTCTAACTCTGTCTGTGCATGGAGCAACTTCTTTCCTGGTTCCTGCTAGGTGGTGTTTCAACCTTGAAATTCCACCACTAACCACCTTTTCACAAAATAAGCATCTGATTTTTAACCTTGAACCCTCAACTGGTATACCCCACTGCCATGCCGGATCATCAGACTTTGAATGAGAGTCTCTACCACCCCTTCCTGCCATCTCAATGGAGTACTTTAATTCAAACAAAAACCTGAAAATAAAAGCACTTCGTAAATTCCCCAATCTTCAAATAACACTCAAATCGAGTGTCTCCCACTTCATGAATGCAATAAAAATCGTATACACACACTTAATAACTTCATATTTTGTCATTAAAAAAAAAAGCTGAAATAACACAAAAAACAACAAATATAAAGGAAAATAATGAAAAAAACATTAAAAATATACCAAAATCTGAGTTTGGAGGCTTGCACGGGCACCGTAGGGCACAATTTTGGAGCTTTGAACATTAAGGAGGCGAAAATCGGCTCTTAGGGAGCTTGAGGAACCCAAGAAGAGAAAGGAAACCCGCGAAAAATCGCGGGTTTCAGTCGGCCCGGGACCCTTTATAAGGGTCCCAGGGCGTATCGCTCGTATCGTACGATACGGGCGATACGCACCGTATCGTGCGATACGGCCCGTATCGCACGATATGGTGCGATATTATGGGTTTTACGATACGGGCCCCCGTATCGTATCGTGGTGGCCCACGATACGGATAACACTGCATTTTACTGGAGAAAAAGACATACATAGACCGGCTGTGACCCGTTTTGCTACTAGATTCTTAACTCTGGACAGCTTATGGCAGTCAAAAGAAGCTCTAAGGTCGATGGTTATTTCTGAACAATGGGAAAAATGCCCTTTATCAAATAGTATTGAAGGAAAGCAATCTAAGGCAATAATTTTGCAACTTAGATTTTGGAAGGGCATTAGTTTTTCACTTAGAGTAATGGGTCACTTGGTAGATGTTCTATGTATGATCGACAGTGATGAAAAACCAGCCATGGGCTACATCTATGAGAAGATGGATCGTGTAAAGAAACAAATAAAGGTACATAAATATTTCAATTTTATATGTTATTAACTTATTTGTTAATCTTTACTTCTTAATCTTATAACATTTAACTTCTTGTTTTATAGGTTAATATGAAAAACAAAAAAGAGCAATATGCTTTTATTTGGGAGATCATAGACAAAAGATGGGACAAGCAAATGCATAAGCCATTACATGTTGTTGCATTGTATCTGAATCCAGGGTTGTATTATGATTATGATGGGATAGAATCTAATGTTGAGATTAAAGGTGGTTTGTTTTAGGTTATATGTATACTTGTACGAAGTAAGGAAGAACAACAACAAATCAGTCATCAACTTATAAGTTATCGAAGTGCAGCAAGTGGTTTTGGACTAGAATTAGCTATAAGTTCGAGGAAAACATGTGCACCAGGTAATTAATTCAAGAAACTTTTCTTTCTTAATTATTTTATTGTTAAGATATGATTTAAGGTTTTTTAATATGATTAACTTATTGTTTACACATGATTTTTAACTTTTTGTAATAGCTGAATGGTGGATGACCTTTGGTTATGGATGCCCTGAATTACAAAGTTTTGCTATACGGGTTTTGAGACTTACTTGTAGTGCTACCCCATGTGAGCGCAATTAGAGTACCTTTGAAATGGTAAGAAATTAAGAATTATGCTTTTTATTTACACTATAAATAAATGAAAAAAAAATTATTGAGTTAACTTACCTAAATTCTTTCTCTTATCTTAGATTCATACGAAAAAAAGGAATAGATTATTGCATCAAAAGCTTAACGATTTAGCTTTTGTGCAATATAACGAAAAACTCAGAAGAAGGTACGAAGAGAGGAAATCTAATGGAGTAAATTTTGACCCCATCATGTTGGCATCGGTTGAAGATCACGATGAATATCCTACTGATGATGAGTTCGTTGGTGACGATGATTCTCTTACTTGGCAAAATATTGGTATGGCATCCGAAGCATCAAGAACTGGTGTTGTTTATACAAGATCAAGGACACTAAAGCGACAAAGACGTCAAAGCAAAGGGAATGATAAGATGCCTATCGAAGATGAAGAAGAATTTAATTTAGAAGAAACAGATGAAGAGGAAGAGGACATAGAAGAATACGTATCTTTTTCTGAAAATGAGTGAACATGACCTAAACAATTAAGTGTGATTGTAAATTTGTAATTGAATTTTGATGGATGTTATGTACTTTTTGAATTAGCTTATTGGCATTTATGTACTTTTGATGGATGCATAAGCATAACATTATGTACAATCTTTAAAGATGCTTTCTAAGGTTATTTTCGATGCTTTATTGCAAATTATTGGGCTAAAAGGTATGTGGCATTCCTCCTTTACTACTTTTTCCTATTCATTAGTGAGTGTTTTGCTCATTCATTTATTAAAGAACTGGTTATGTTTCTTGATATTTCTTAGAAGTTAGAAAACCTCTTATATATATAATTTTTTAATCATAAATAAAAGTGTACCGCTAAATCCGCTATATCCCCGCTACCGCTATATCAGGGTCAACCGCTAACAACCCGCTAACAGCTATTGACAACATAGGTAAGCACAAACTATATTCAAAACCTCTGCTCCTAACACTAATTTCAATGTCATGATTCGGTCACCATATCATTATATGTCTACTACATGATCCTTTAAATCTTTATTTATGATAATACCAACTCTGTTTCGAGCCCTTTCTTTACCTGAGTACCATAATTTAAATTGTGTATCCTCTATCTCCTTTCCTTTTTTTCCAACCCATTTTGTCTCTTGTAAACATAGAATATGAATCCTTCTCCGAATCATAGTATCTACCACCTTCATTAGCTTATCGGATAATGTTCCGATATTCCAAGAACCAATATGAATCTTATTATCTAGGACTAGCTTCCTTACCCCCCGCATCCATCCATAATCAAAATGCAGAGACCCTCTCTGCAAATTATTCACTACATTCGGGCGGCAATGTAGCGAGACTAACTTCTTTATCCACACTCGTCCATGATGTAGGAACCCTCTCTGCAATTGATTTACTACATTCACGTGAAAATGTAGTGGCCCTTGCTTACTTATTACTGCATTCGGGCTCTGCAGCACATCGCTAGGCGAGGACGCCCCAAAGCAATGCTCATAATTTTTGTAATCCATGTTATAAAATCCGACGAAGTTTTACGCTGACTGTCGGAAGCCTAACACAACCCTCCTCCTTTATCCGGGCTTCAGACCGGCAATGCAAGGGTGATCCCTTACATAGGCAGAGTTAAGTTTGAGCTCTATATAAAGCATCTAATTCTTCATTGAGAGCGTGAATCCATTCTTGTGATAATTAGGCATTTTAGTTCCTTTATAGCTGAAATATTGGTTACAAGAGCTCTATGTCTTGGTGAAAAACTATCATATGAAACAAACTGTTCAGGACTAATGAACACACTTAATGAAGTGTGATGGCTTTTGAGAAGAGACTCTTCATGCAGCCAACTTCTTAGAGAAGATGACAAGAAGGCAAGCGGGTGTGTCATGGTGTAAAATAAGATTCATCAAGTACATGAGTCAAGTCCTATCATATCTAGATAAGTCTAAGTTCATCTTTGTTGTACTTTTATGCACACAAAGAATAATAAGGAATTACTATTATGTTAACATCATTGATGTCTAGGGTTTGGTTATGTTCATGCAAGACTAGCCAAGTGGTCTTACATGCATCCTACATAAAATTCGTCAAGAACAACGTGCATCCGAAAAGTTGAATCCAACGATGACGAATTAAACCTAAAAGAAAGTGTGATATATTGTACGCCTTCAAGACACTGTACCGTTTGTTTTGCATGTAGAGAACTTAATAAATCAAGAATGATGGAATGAATCGGCTCCATAGGCTCAGCATTCTCTCTCACTGACCCGCTTCTAACATGATGAGGGCCCGGTCCTTCCTATACAGCCAGACAAGTAAGTTTCCTAAAAATTGCATTTATACTCCTCTTAGAATGACAAGAAATTCAAGTTCGTCAACGAGAATAACCAACAGCAATTCCCAGACATTCGATTGAAGATATTATTGAAATATTCTTCCTTGAAGAATCATGAATTTTGTTCTTCTATAGGTTGTTTTGTCACAAGTTTTAGGAGAGGAAAAGAAGAACGATGAATTATCAAGACCACCATCAGTTCTCAATCTTCAGTTTCCAAATAGATGTACGTGAAAACTTTTACTGAGAGATTCGACCGCTGTGAAATCACACGAACAAAAGAGAAAGTACTCCAGAGTCTCCGAGAGATAACAGATTTCCCCCAAGAACTACACAAAACCCTAGACCCCCACAGATTTCAGCCCAAGACTCTCTGTTCCAAACTAACTATAACTACCAGAAACCCAAACGGGAACGAGATCGAACTTAAGCATTTGGAACAATTTTACCCAAAACAAACCCACCAATCAGCAGTTTTTAACTATGGAAAGAAAGAAAGCAGAGAGAAGGAATCCCACTAACCTGGACTGTCAATCTCCCTCTCCCCCACGCTACCGCCGTTCGCTAGAGCTTCTACTCCGCAGGTAGCAATGAAGAGGACGACGACGACGAGCCGCGTGAACGCCATTAGTTCGAACCTGCAATGCTTCGCATTTGCGCGCGATGGAGGAGGTGTGGCCTCCATCGGTGACTCCACCCACGGAGGACGTGTGTTGGGTCCGAACTCGAACGGACTCTTGTAGTAACAATCGGTTGGGGTTGTGGCACTTTCTTTGCTAATGGCCGATTATGGAGCCATGCTTGCTCGTGTATGAGCATTTCACGGGCTGGCAAACATCAACCAAGTCGAGACGCACGAGTGCCACCCTGCTGCTTGGAGGTGGGACGGGTTTTCTTGTGTTCGCCACATGAGACGCGTTGAGTCATGTTTCGTATATACTTGTACAATCCATTCTATACGTCATTCTGTATCCCTCGGACCGTTGTGTAACTAGACCTCTGAATTGAAATCACCTAGCAGCTTAATAATGAGTCTTGGGCCTTTGCATATGACAGACAGAGCATCCTTTTTTTTAAAGCTCAACGAAGAGTTTTACATTCTGAATTTGTCCCATATAAGCTTATATGTCATAATATAACCCTCCCACCGTACTGTTTATGGTAGTATTGAGTCGGACGAAGAGCACTCTTTTCTTTTCTACTTAGTTAAGAGTCTTGGGTTATGAATTTGTAGCCTCTCGTGGGTCATACACCTTTTTGTTGTCAACATTCTTTGCTTTTGCACAATTTATCTTCTTGCTTCCATTAAAACGTTGTAACCTGAGTGATTGTTAGCTTAAAGTGAAATAAATAAGCCTCGATCATGAGTGTCAATCCTTTGTAAATTTGTCCAACATTCAGGGTATGACAACTTTGAACTTGAGATGGATGGTGACCCCATCCAGGTATAAAGTCGTACGTAGGGGCGGATCTTGAAGCAATGTCTATAGGCACTTGGCTAGACATTGATATACTTCTTAAAAGGGATAGGGGCCTTTGAACTCGAGATAGTTGGTGACCCTTTCCTGCCACCTAAAAGGGGTAGGTATAAAGTCATACCATGGGTTTGATGAAGTTTACTGCTGAAATTTAAAGAGAAAATACAAATAATCCGAAGTGATCAGAGGAACTTCCTCTAATCTTCAGCACTATGGTTGGTTTTTTCTGCACCTCCTTGATTGGTGTCGCACGTTTCTAATGACAACCCTAATCACTAATTATACTACTTTCTAACTTGAATGACTATGCTGCCCCTACTTAAGTATAACTAACAGTTAAATATAAAACGGATCCAATACTACTCTTGAACAGGGTTAACCTTGAAGCGATGTCTATAGGTACTTGGCTAGACATTGATATTTTGATTACCAGGTTTGAAAACCTGATAGCGAATTTAGATGTGTTGCAAAGGGCTTCAACTCCTTTACAAGAGAGCCAAACTCATCAATTTAGGAAATTGAGATTCACATAGAAGCTTGCAAGTACTCTTGCAATGTGGAAAATGATTTACTAGATCAGCTAGGGACTGAATCGCATGAAGCAGCTGCATATGCATAAACTACAAGGGTAAAAGGTTATTGTTGAAGTTCTTTGACTTCGACCAAGGAGGCATTCAACCCATCATGCCGACTCCTACGACTACATGTGCATCTAGTGTGGTGGCTTGGAAGCCATCAGGCTCCCTTGACCATCTTGCAAAATGAATCTACTTATCAAAGGTTGTTGGGGCAAACTACTGTATGTTTAGTCACGCTTGCTACTATAAGCTTACAATAAGGCTACGAGAGTAATGACTACAGCAAGCTAAAGAATCTATAGTGACCCAATTACAGGGACTCAAGAAGAGTCATTGCATAACCTTATCACATACAAGATTATTAGCAGTCACAAGCAAATACACTAGCTCGATTAAAGGAGTCAAGCATAGAGCTTGACAATAGGCATGGAAATGGTGGGGGAGTTGAATGCTCCCAATGCTTGAAGGTTCGAGAACCAAAGGTTTTTACTAGTATTGAGATGCACCGGTAGTGGAGAATCCTCTTTGACATCTTTGTTAGATAGAGTTGTACTTGAAGGTTGGAGAGTTCGAGGATGATGAACTAAAAATGTCAATTGTGACCATGATCCTCGAAGATGGAACCATGTTGATGATGCTAAGCTAGGACAAGTGGGAACAATTCAAGTGGGTGAGAAGTGGCCACTTTCTTTCACAAAATATTGATATAATAGCCAACATAAGTTGGAAGGATCGAAATACTCTAGCTTGCTATAGGACTACATCAAAGAACATGAAACCTAGTTGTTGAGTATCCGAATGATGTCTCTTGCAGATTATCTTTTCAAATTTATCAATGGGTGACAATCCTAGGCAAAGTAGGAGCTCAACAAGGTAAATTTGTAGACATTTTCTGATGTTATTATGATAACAGAATGTTTCCTTGACAATCATCAACAGAATAGTCCAAAGAAATCAAACAAGAACACTAAAAGAAACATGGGGAGAAACCAAGTTTGGCAAGATAAACAGAACGGTACACTAGTAAGATCTCCTACTCACCGAGGCAAAAAGGATGACTGTTTCCAAAACAATGATAAATATAAGGGTTCCTTTTAGAGAGACTGGTGGTAGTGTGGTGGACCACACTACTTAATAGATTGTGAACAGAAAAAGATGACTTTGTTTATGTAGTGCAAAGAATGGACATGAGGGAACAATTGAGAATAGGTGCAATAAGATGGTTGAATGCACTGGATACTAGAGCCTCATCGTGTGCACCTGTAAACAAGTCTCGCATGTACTTAGAAGTGATTCTAAAATAGAATGATTATTAAGGCAATGGTTGAGTTGGTGCTATTCTCAACTTTATGACCTTGTGCAAACCTAAGCAGCTGGGGCTTGAAGCGGTAGCAACTTGAAGGCTATGAACTTGGAGCCTGAATCCATTCTACAAGAAGTAGTGGTTGTGCCAATTTGAGTTGGAAGTTGGAGAGGAGAGGCTAACTTTATCATATCATGGTTGGATGAGTATTGGGTCTTACTAGGCATGGAGTTCGATAAACACATGTTTTCTGTATGATAACAAGAGCATAAATCCAGTTACATCATAAACTAAAAGCCCTCTAACAGGTCATCATGTGTCCCAAGAGGACTTGGTTTAATGACGTAAGCTCGGTTGACATGAGGAGAATATTGTGAACTCGATTCTTATACTGACCTTGAAACTCCTACACAACTGCCAACTCTCCTATTGCAAATATGCCTTGACAGAGCATTTTGCCAACATGAAATCGACATTGATGCCATGCATGATGGACACAAGCATGAGACCAGGTTCCCTAAACCCAATTATAGGATAAATGATCCCAACAATGGGTTCAACATGAGACCGGTCAAACATATAGTACATGTATTCAATTTTTGTTATTTCGCTTTTAAGCACCTGAGCCTACGAATTCAAACTCAAAATTTATGGGCTCAGATTGTTCGAGTTCTAAGCACTAGAAGGAGAAGATAGGACAAGAAGAAAAATGTTTGTACATGTCTCACCTCTATTAACATCGAATATGTAAAAAAACTTTCAAGAGGTCCCACATTTTGGGATCTATAAAATCCAGGGTGAGCACACACAATAAACAAGAAAAGAAGACAGAGAGGAGGACAAGCTCAAATAGTTGGCGTTCCTCAATTATCGAGCTTTTTTGTCTTTGAAGCCATGGCTGGCCGCTTCCATCGCTGATGAGAATGGAGGAGAATTGGTGGACTTACTACTCTAGTCACTCCCTATCGAGCTAAAGTCATACACCTTGAATGACCCTCTTGCCTAGCAAGAAACCTCGGTAGACCCAAAGTCTTTTCTCTCATTCTTTACAACAACCTTTGACAAGCCTCCCAATTGGCTCCCCATCATGGCATGGAAAATATGTGTATCCACCTTTGAACACAAAAGTAGCAATCCAACCCTCAATTCCCTACATTCGAGAGGCAACACTTCAAGACAGCCACCCTTTTACTCTTCTTCTTCTACTTCTCAAACTTCTCCACCATCACCCAAGATCAATATTGACAGTTCCCTCATTATGATCAGCTACTTGTTTTCCTCTTCTTCTTCTACTTCTCAAACTTCTCCACCATCACCCAAGATCAATATTGACAGTTCCCTCATTATGATCAGCTACTTGTGGGGCCCTAACAACATCTTTGATTCTACCGTAGTCACTTCAATTGCCTTGGTGTAGCTAGGCCTAACCTTGTGATTGTTGGGCTGATGTAGAGTGATTGCTGTGAGGAAGGTGGCAAGGAAGAGAGGAAGGGGGGGCTTAGATACTCCAAAACTCGAGAAAATATAGATGCAAACCTACTTGGTGAGATGCATCAGATGCATTTCGATGTTTGAAAGAAGCATTGAGAAGCCAAACCACCAGTTTCTCTTCCAACAAAACTACTATGTACAATTATGTAGATGAGAAACAATGTGCCACTATAAATATGTTCCTTCAATGAACATGGAAATATGTATGCTTAATGACTAAACAATTACATGAGGCCATGCAGCATCTCAAGTTGAGCAAAAAGGACTAGCCTGTGGTTCTAGCAGTTCTCGTATAGATCGAAGCAACTTGGCACCTACATACATTTGCTTCTACTATTGGACTTACATAATGTCATACAGAATTCGCGTAGGTGTTTAACTTTATAATGATGAATCTTGAAATTCGGCATCTTATACTTTACTTCGCAGTTAAATTCTTTAGGATCAATAGAGACATGGTGGCTTTTGTAATACAACGTTTGGCTTCACTTAGTCTTGATAAACCATTGAGAGTCAAGTCCGCGCCTACTTTGTTCAATTAATTTAAGAGTGAAGTTAGACTGCCGAACAGTGTTAGTAAGATGAATGATCACATTATTCAAATATATTTGGCCAATAAGTAGGAGAGCTTTAGCACTGTTACAGGCACCAGAATTGGCGTCTCTTACCTTTCATTAATAGAAAACAGCGTGTAAACGTACCAAGCTGTCAACCTACTCTCTCTCCTTTTTTTTGGTGTGTTACGAGAGAAGGCCGAAGGCTAACACACACACATGCACCCTCTGAGAGTCGAACTCTCCACCAGAAGCAACAGCGCTAAGCGCTCTGGGTTGAGCTAACTTTCTGGGTGCTGTCCATCTACTCTTTTAATGGAGCACTTAGAAAGCCCAGGCTTAGGTGAAGCTCTCACATCCGATGACCAAATAAAAAATTATTATTAAATTTAACAAATATTCATTCCTACCAAACTTTTACTATATTTCATTCTGTAAACCTACCATTTGATGTCATGCTTCCTTCATAAATTGCTTTCATTGCTTGTACTCAAAGCAATTTGTAAGGTATACATGGTTCAAGTAGTCCATTCCCACCCAAAGCAACAGGTTGTGTTCGGGTTGACCTGCTTATGGCACGAATAAAAGAAAGGCTTACATAACATGAACAGAGGGGTGAAATTACCAACGGGGTGGCAATAGCATGTGAAATGACGTGAAAGTCTATCATGTCAGGGGTATGTGTGTTTCGTGTTGTGTTTGCCTCCACTCAATGTAACATGAAAATATTGGCTTGTGCTCGAGTCTGCCTGTTTGTGAGGCAAATATAAACTGGCACAACACAAAGGCGAGGTGAGGCACACACTTACCCTTAAGAAAGATGGAAGCACTGACTCAGTGGTGGACCCACTTTAGGGGTGAGGTGAGGCATGCGTTTCACCTTAAATATGAAAAATTCAGGATATATCAAAAAATACAAGTGTTTTGTGGATGGAAAATACATTGCATCTTACCAAAAAAAAAATCTTGGATCTGCCATGACTTGTCCTTGGGATTGATTATTTTCTTGTTCTTTTGGAATTAATTTATTCATTATTTTAAACGATCAGCATTCGTGCTGGCTTAAACCGAAGTAGTTTCTTTTTTCATTTTAAAAAACAATTCAAGTTGATAAATTGATCCTCGCGATAAAATTGTTAGTACTTGATGACACTAGACTTGAGAAAGGGCTGACAATGACACAACACGAAAACCAACATGAATAAATACAATATGAAGTCTGCGTTCATGTCCACACAAAAGCACCGGGTCGTGTACAGAAGATGGGACCATCAAAACATGAGCAGAACTCTGAGTGAATATGACCCAAACTGTCAATGTTCTATTTATTCACCCAAAATAACACTGAAAAAATAAATAAATTACATTAGAGTTTACCTGTTCCTAATACGAAAATGAAAAAACTTGACACAAAGACAACCCAAAACATGAAATTGCCACCACAATGCACAAACATAGCAAGTTGACATTTCAATAACTTATAATAAGTTATCAAATAAGCTCTCTGACTTTTCAATAACTTCAATAATTGTTGAGATTCTTGGTACTGGGGAAGAAGTTTCTTAATGGCAGAGTTCCCACTGAATTATTTAGAAATAATCCTTTAACTTTTTAGGGTGACATTAAACCTAAACTTTGTGAGCTACTGAAACCTACATTATTTGTGTCAAATCAAGGACCCCAATTCTCATGGAAATGACACATCATGGTTGCAGCCACTCCTTAAAGACGCTAATATTCTTGCACTATGCATCTCTAGAGAGTGAGGGGATAGTGATATGTACAAAATAATATTTCTTTTTTTATTCTTTTTATGAACCTTATGGAGTCATGGTAGAAGTAACACCAGTCTAACTAGGAAAGAACAAGGATGTGATCTCAAAATATCCACATGATCAAAGAAGATAACTCTAAATCTTGTTATTCCAAAATAAAATCCTAAAAAAACCCAGTTACTATTGTCAAATGTGGACTTTGAGGGTTTTTAGGTCTCTCATCATAATACATGCAAGACCTTATGTGAAATGGATCCCATGTTACTAACCATCAATGATTCCTTGATAATCCCAAGTTCCTACTCACCTTTCTTACTTAAGCATGCGAGGTTATAGGATCTACTCTAGGGGCTTGTATGATTGTGGTGATCTAAGGAACAAGATTGTCTTCCTAGTTTACACATCATTCATTTGTTCAACTATACGGCCACATACGTGCGCAATCCTTCACAAACATGCATAACTTGAGGGTGGCAGTTTTTGCACCATAAGCATGTGCGCCAGCACATTCCTTGTCTTTAGATGTTTCACCGAGTGTAAGCATACTATTTTATTAAGATATATTATTTGCCAAGAGCTTATTTCAACAATAAAGTGCATGTGAATAGAGTAAGTGATGCATCCCAATTTATACTGAATTTAAAAATAAGATAGAAAAGAACTCATACTTATGTTGGACTCATAGAGATGCTATGAGACCCCTCTTGCATCCAAAGGAGATCCATCCTCAAAAATAGGATGCGATGAGTTTGACTATCACTTGCTTTCTCTATCATCTCATCCACTTTTGGTTTTCAGGTTTATTATCACCATTATTCTCACCTCCTTCCTCCCAAACTCTCTTGACTCCAACTATAACCACTCAAACCATTTGAGCGCGTTGTGTACCATGAGACAACCTTGGTTGAGTCATACAAAGCAGGACAATTGTGTGAATCACTGGATTGGGTGGTACATTACTCGGTGAGATGTTGGCGTGGTTAGCCCCCAACTCATGATCGTTGGTCTCATGAGGTAGAGTGAGAGGAAAGCGGCAAGGAGAAAGAGGGGAAAAAATGCCAATTGTTGCAGACAAGGGAACATTTGGGGGGAATTAAAGTCTTAAAGCTCAAGAAATGGGGCCCACGGATGCAAACCTATACCTCCTTCTATCAGTAATTTCATTTGTCTTCACAGACATAGAAACTGTGAAAAATCAATATTACAAGAATGTGTAGATCTATTTTCATCACATCAGAACACTACTTACTCATATAAATGAAAAAATATATACATTTACAGTATCTAATATTTTGTATTATTGGATGCAAAAATAAACTAAACCGAAGTGGTAACTCGAGAAGATTCTGAAGGTCAAGAACCATTGAAAGGTAAGTGTCAACTATGGGCATCTCACTAGACCCTCTCCTAGTAGTGTATCAGCTAGTTCTACCTCTTGGTGGCATGATGAATGTCTATGTAATACACAAGTATGGTTAGGAACAATGTATTAATAAAAAGAAAATAAATGATTTGAACATCAAGCATAATAAGGAATTAAATGTCAATAAATACCATTTAGCACATGATTGAATGTCCATATTTGAATCAAGAAGTTTCTCCCCTTCATCTAAAAACTCATTATTGTTTCTTGCTTCATTGTCATCATTGAAGTGATCATCAAAAGAAATGTTATGGATTATGTTTCTCATTTATGTTCACATCTTCCATTAGAGCATATACATCGAGCAAGGAAATCACTTCATCATGTGTGGTGCTATTATGTATCATTGAAGCATCATCATCTGGATAATAATAAATTGTGGTTAGCTCACTCAATACCTCAACATCATTATTCATTGTCTCGGTCAAGAAGAGTCTTACTCTAACCTTACAAGTTGCACACCACTCATCATTAACTCTACCTTCAGCTTATGGGTATCTTATATAATAATCTACATCAGGCTGATAAACAATGTACCATCATAAATATACTCTTCACAATAACATGGAAAGATGTGTGCCTAATGACTAGCCAATCGCATGAGGCCATGCAATATTCAAAACTGTGTGAAGAAGATTGACCTACGGTCTTGGTGGCTCTCATACATATTGAAGCAATGTGGCGATTGCATGCATTAAAGTATAGTGTTCAAATCAAGGACAATGGTGATGGAAACGACTGGATGACCACTCGTTTATTCTTGGGGGATGCATTTCCAGGGAGTGGGGGATAGTGATATGCATGAATGAATATTCATCATTTGATTCTTTTCCTAAACTTTACGGCAACAGGAGTTTGACTAGGAAACAATGTGGATGTGATTGAAAAATATCTATGTAATTGAAGAAGATAACTTTAGATCTCATATTCTCAAGTGAAACCTAAAAAACCTAGCTACCATTGCCAAATTTAGATTCTGAGGGTTTCATAGGTCTCGCTCCATAAATACATCCAAGACCTTAAGTCAAAAGGAGGTCTCATCGCTAATTCATTAATAATATCCTGGTAATCCCAAGTTCCTGGTCCTCCCTTTCACATGAGCATGAGAAAAGGTCTTTAGGATCTTAGGCTTTTTATGATTATTATGATCATAGGATCTCCATTGTCATCCCTACGTGAATAACTTTCAATTGTGCAACTATATGCCTACGTAGGAGGATAATCCTTCGCAAACAGGCATCATATGAGGGTGACTGTTTTTGCATCATCATATCATCATCCTTCAATAATTGATAAACATTTGCTTTTACCTGTTTTTATGATTAAGCAAACTATTCTTTTAATGTTATATATTTTTTTCACTTCTTGCATGTTTTTCACTTCTTGTTGCAATTTTAGCCGACCCCGTCTAGTATGGGAAAAGGCTTAGTTGTTGTTGTTGTTTGTCTTGTTGCAATTTAAAATAATTGAAAATCCATACACGTCCCTTATAAATTGGTTAGTGATTTTAGAATTAATGAACCCCAAAATGCATACTTATCTTATTGTTCTAGCAAATTAGTTATCTTGTTTCATTTGTCATTACTTCTTGCGATGTTTAGTACCCATGCTTACATAATTTTCTGAAATACAAACTTTTGATGGTGGATATAACTTGTACGTTACACATGCATGTGTGTTTGTTCTGCGTATTAGTTTTTGAGCTTTAGAAGTTTTCTCCATTGACAATTTGTTTTTTGGGGTTATTAGAAATCATGTCCCTCACATTGTTTATGTTGTACTATTGCATGATTTTAGCAAATAGATTGATCAACAACATTTACTTTCACTTTTTTAAATGATCGTTTTTGTACAGAAGACACCTTTTAGATCGTTTTCTGTTTTGGAAACATTATCTAAACAAATATGAGATATTTTTATAATAGTTGAGATATTTTTATATAATTTTTATTTTATGATATACAAACGTTTTAAAAGTAGAGGTAAAACAGTCATTTCCAAAGTAATAAAATAAAGCACATGCAAATAACAGTCGTGCCCCACCTTTTAAGGGGTGCAGAACAGTCCACACAGTACGAGACTTTACGAGTGTTCTGGATAATATAAGTGTAATAGTTTCTCCTTCCTTCTTCTTTCATTATACGAAACTCCTTACCTAAATCCTCGTGTGTTGGCATGAGGCCAAGTGTAAGGAAGACATATAGAGCTCTTATAGCTAGGGATTTTCATGGTTTGGTTCTAGCCTTAACCTCGAACCAAACCGCTCGTCTCATTTCTTAACTTTTAGAGAACCGAATCAAATCATGTTATGGCCAGAACTGAATCAAACAGAACAGTTCAATTTAGTTTGGATACAAGCCATGGTTTTACTTATTTAAGGGTATGCCATCAGATTATTTGGGTCTATGGTCCACATTTTATATGTATATGAGGTTATAGAACTCATATATATAAACTTATAAACTTATCAATATCTATATCCATATAAGTATATAAACTTTATATATATATATATATAAGGTTATAAAGCTCATATATGTAAACTTATAAAGATTCAGATCTGCATGTATATAAAGTATATATGCATACATACACATATACATAATGGTCCGGTTCCAACACTGGAACCATGAACTGAACTGTCAGGTTTTTTTCCTTACAAGAATCGAACTAAACCAAACTGCAGCACTGAACCAAACCAACATTTTGGTTCGGTTGTGGCAGTTAGGCTTGGATTTGGCCGTTCCATGAACACGCTTAGCTACAGTGACATTTGATGTGCAAACTCGAGGATAAATTACTTGTCTTTAGATGTTTCACCAAGGGTAATTTAGTTATTTTCTTTTATTTATTTATTTACGCATATTACGTAATTAAGACATTATTTGTTAGGAGCTTATTTCAACAATAAAAGGCATGTGAATAGCGAGTAGGTGATGGATCCCAATTTATACTGAATCCTCATAATAGAATAAGATGAAAAAGAACTAGTCCTACTTGTGTTAGACTCTACTATCATACCCTTTTGCATCCAAAGGAGATGAATCCTCACAATAGAATACGATGAGTTTGATCGTCACCTGGTTTCTCTATCATCCCATTCACTTTCGCTTTTCAGGTGTCTTGTCAGCATCTGTATTATTCTCATCTCCTTCCTCTCAAAACCTGGTTGATCTCTTTTGACTCTAACCCTAAGCACTTGAACCATTGGCGTGAATCGTGTACCATGAGACGACCTCGGTTGGGTCATCCAAAGCAGCACAATCGTGTGAATCACCGGACTGAGTGGCACACAACATACACAAGCCCAAATCGCATGTTTCATCACACCAGGGTTCTCAGTCTACCTCATGCATGCACCCGATCACTTTGTTGGTCATGCTCGAGCTCATCACCCAGTGCGCATCGCACCATTCACCACAGTTTTCTGCAACTCCTAAATGTGTTATTAAGTGGATCCCTATGTTCTGTTTGAGTTCTAGCTGCCCACTCTATCATGTTTACCCTCTCTCTCTCCAATGGGAAGGGAGTCAGACTCCCACTCTCGTTTACATTTCCTTTTGTTTCTATCATCCTTCGGTGCAAGAGCTAGTTATTTTTTAATGGTCTTGATTGTGGATTTCACTCGGCACCGAAGCTTTTCAAATGATTTTGAACCGTAACGATACCTACCGAAATGTCAAAGAAGCGGACAGCCCCTAAGAAAAATGAAAAACTTTGTCTAACAAGGTGAAGCCACTCCAACTTGAAGGCATAAATCAAACATCTGAGCTTCAAGTTCGTTTTTGTTGTTATTTCAATTTCTTATTGTTCCTTCCGTTTCTTATTGCCTTTCTGTTGTAATGAAGCTTTTTCTTATTAGTTAATGCAACTTCTTCTTTTATCTTCCAAATTCAGCCTTAGCTATTGTTCCAAGGTTATGCTTTTCTGCGGGAGACACTGACTTATCTCCTATTTGTCCAATCTGTTCTGTATGATTCAAATCCCCATGAAGCTGCAAGTCCTAAGGCTGCTCGATTGTTCATTGAGAATAAACTCGAATACAACAGGAGAATGCGTGAGACAGCTGAGCGGAGGTGGGGGACAGATTGAAGTAGTTATTTATGATAGAAAAGAAGGGAGTGTCAACGGGGATTCATAGTGAGTTGGGAGTGTCACTTAATGCTGATCTTTCCTGAGAATCGAGGAGTCGGTGCTCAACATTGTACAAGAGCCTTGGTTGAGCTTTCATTTCCTTTTGTTAAACTAATCATTTCAGGTGGACACCAACTAGGTGCAAGTTACAGTGTAACAAATGACCACTTTATCCGGTCTTGTAACGGGCACTCGTGAAAACCAAAAAAGGGGCTTCTTTCTTGATTTCACGAGCTACACTCTTTAATTAAACAACGATTTACATTAACAAAATAGTTTTACAAAAGTAAAGACGGATATGATGAAGAATTTCTCTCACGCCGGAAGAAGGGAAACCGAGAACAGAAATGCGAAGGGGGAGAAATAAAAAGAGAACAAAATTGACTAGAGAACTATGTTGGTGTGTATCGCTCTTCCCTCTTTCAAAAGAACCTTCTGAAGGAAAATCTCGAATAAAAGCCAACACTCTGCTCAGGTCTCGCAATGTTTTTGAAGGTTTGTATCAGCTTCTGCATCTCGTTCTCCTTCATCGGTAATTATATAATTCTCAAGGTACGCTTTCTGCCTTCAATAGAGAGGATATCGAATAGAGTTAATTGATCTGAACAAGGAACAAACAGAAAATATTAATCATTTTTTTAAAGAAGTTTTCTCTGTTTGTTACTCATAAAGATCGACAGAAACTAAAACGTTTCCGAAAGAATCGAAACATAGTTTTTGCTTTCTGTTCGAAAAAAAAGGAGAAACATAGACTGATCAAAAAAATAAAAGAAGCAAAACTTATCTTAAAATCAACGTTTTTGTGTTATTTCTGTCATGGAGTCCTCATTCCCATGTATTCCTCTTTGTTTTCCCTGTTTCTGTGTTATAAATAGAAAGAATACATAGAGGGAGAACGAAAAATAAAATCAAAACAAGGAAAGGTGACGGAATAAGTCCTTTTCTTTCCCTTCTAGACAACTGGTCTGACGTCTCCATAATGCAAACAAAGGGCTGAACACAAGGCCATGCTATTTGTTGGCCTAACCACCGGTTAAAAGGACAGTGACCGACGGTAGGAGAGTCTCTTTACCTCTCTGATCGGCATCCTCAGAGAGGATTATGAAGAGTTGCAATGTACCTCCAGCAGCCGATCTTAGTGCGGAAGTGAAGGACCAAACACCATAAAGAAGATAAGAGGAAATGGAAGAGAGTTTAGATGGGTTTTTAAAAACAAGGAAGTTATATATTTTTTGTATATCTCTTCCATAAACAAACTCAGCTTATATAGTTGGCTTTCTTCCCTGTTGCTTTCTTCTCTTGGCTTTCTGTTAAAGTCATAAATGACTTTGAGAGATTTTCGTAACTCTTTAATGAAGCAAAACTGTCTTTTTAAAGGTTTATCTTTTTAAAATAAAGCATCTCATAAATCTGTAAAGAGACCTTTTCTTCTCATATTTCATGGATGCGGTTATTGAGGTTGAAAGTAGCCACCAATAACTTACATCTTCCACTTGAGCCAAAAAAATTATGAGGCACTCGTTTAACCTCCCGCTATTTAGGGTATTTCACAAGTTGTACAATTTTCAATTGTAAGTGAATTTTAACTCATATATGTTATACAGTTTTTTGTAATCAACATGTTTTTCTTGCATAGCAACTATCACAATATGTTTTTATACTAAAACTCTAGGCATATCTCAAACCCATGCATGTAACATGCTTTGTAAAGAGATCTTTTGGGATGCTTTTAGTCAAGGAGCTGACCAACATATCACATGTATATCTCATTCCTTTAAGCATATCATGAATATAATGATATTTAACTATTATATACTTGCTTCTATAGCTATCAGATTCACTCTTAATAAGAGTAATTGGTACATTGTTGTCACAATAAATGATAATTGACTCATTAGCTATGTCCAACTTCAAATCACATATGAAACGGGTTATCTAAACGACATTGATTGAAGTTATACTGTAAGCAACAACTCAACTTCTTATGTACGTAATGCTATACAAACATTGTTTCTTGCAAACTCAAAAAATAACATCTCTAAATAGGAATATTTGATTGAAGATTGACTTGCTATCATCCTTGCACATAAAAAAGTCAACATTTGAGTAACATACCACTTTTAGTTCATCTACTTGAAAACAAAGTTTTAAATCTTTTCTTCCTTTAAGATATCTCAAAATCCTTTTCACAACTATCCAATGTTGCCAACCATGATTAATTTGATATTTACTCACAAGACTAACGACAAAGTTGATATGCGATTTTGTATACAACATAGCATACATCAAACTACCCACAACTTGTGCATAAGTAACATTAATCTTGTTTTCTCTCTCATTGTGATAATCAACCTTACTCAATTTGCTCCTTTAACAATGGGTATATTTGTAGGTTTGCAATCACCCATTCTAAATTTCTTGAAGATATAATCAATGCATCTCTCTTAACTGAAACATTTCTATAATGAAAAATCTTTTTACCCAAGATATAGGATATCTCTCTCATATCCTTTATTTTAAACTTTGAGTTTAACCATGGCTTGGTTTTAATAATCATCTCATTGTCGTTTCTATCAACAATATGTCATCTACATATAAAGATAGAATGACAAAGTGACTCCCACTATTCTAGATATATATACAATAATCAAGTTCATTAGTCATAAACTCAAGCTCTAAAATGATATTTTGAAAAGTTAAATACCTAAGGTGATTGTTTAAGGTTATATAAGGATTTTTTCAACCTATATATTTTATCTTCATGTCCTTCAATGACATACCTTTCTAAAACAACTGAAACATAGTTTTTTTTTCTGTTTAAAAAAAGGAGAAACATAGACAAATCTTAAAAAATAAAAGAAACAAAACTTATATGCAAATCAACATTTTTATGTTATTTTTGGTGTACTTTCGATTCTTGTGTATTCCTCTTTGTTTTTTTCGTTTCTTTTTTATAAGTAAAAAGAATACATACAGAGAGAATGAAACCGATCTCATGTCTCCCGAATGCAAACAAAGGGTTGAACACAAGACCCTGTTATTTGTTGACCTAACCACCGGTTAAAAGGATGATGACTATTGGTAGGAGAGTCTCTTTGCCTCTCTTATCGACATCCTCAAAGAGGCTTGATTGACACAACCTCTCTTCCTCTTCCTTCTTTCCCTCTCCCTCTCTCTATTTCATTACTATGAACCGCAACACTTGGCTTCAATATTCAAAAAACCGTCAATGGTTTTTGAACCATTTTCAAAAGTGTGAACAAAAAAATTATCTTTCTATCTATCCTACTTTTATGGGTCCTAGGAGTGAATTTACCACTCTATACCGTCTATACTAATGGTATTACAAAAATTGTGCATTTTTCAGTACAGAAATTTACAAAATTTCCAAAAGGACAAGTTTACTTTTTTATCCATCTACTTCAAAGAGTTTTACAAAGATAGATAAGTAGTAAAATTTACCATTTTATCCCTAGTTATCTTTGAAAATTCCAAAATAGCCTATGGAGGGATTTATAGCCAAGTGAAAAAATGACCTTGTTGCCCTTGTATTTTGTAAAATTCTAGAACTTTGGCTTTAGTTTATGTTTTGGGTATTTCCAATATGATACCTATAATGTTTATATCATTATAGATAGGTACCCAAAACTATTTATTGAGAGCATACACTATTTTAATTACAAATGAGGGTCTAGCTACTTAATTCTTATTATTCCTTAGATATCTATTTGAATTTGATTACTTGTGCTTGTTTCTGGTTTCTTGCTTAAAATGTTTAGACTTTTTATTTTTGATTTTTTCCAAACACATAAAAATGATTGCTAGAGTATATGTGTGTGAGTTGGTAAAGGTTGAAAAGCTTAATAGCTAGAACTTTCAAACTTGAAAGAGAAATACCCTTGGCATTAACTTTAGTGGGCATGAACTATGTCCTTAAAGAAAACAAGAACCCCTCCTACTCCACAAGAAACAAACGAGAAAAAGGCAAGTCATAGAACCTTCCTCAAAGATGACATTTTAGCCATGATCATTATATTGACTTATATAGAGGATGATTTGATTAAGATTTTTGAAGAGTGTCAAACAATAAAGGAAATGTTTAAGGCCATCTCATCAAAATATGATACTACTATAGAATTGCATGTTCAACTCCTCCTTCCAAATTATAATTTCTATAGAATGAAAAAATGAGATAATATAATTGAACACATTAATAAGGTGCTAATTATAACTAGGGACCTACTTGTAGCAAACACTATTATGCCGGACCTTATGCAAATCTCTATTATCCTAAATTGTCTTTCATCCTCATCGAACATAGTAAACAACAACACTTAGGCTCAATTGTAACCTAAACCTTTTTGAAACTTTTTATTGAGTAAGAGCATATGAACAAATGTAAAAAGAAAATCTACTCTTAGCTCAGGATGATTTAGGGTTTTGCAACAGAAATAATAAAAACAAAAAGATGTTGAAAATTTTGATAAATTTAACAAGTACTTCAATTGTGACAAGATAAGAGACTACAAGATAGACTGTCACAACATAAAGAAGAATAAGGAAAACTCTCAACAAGATGGGTAGAAGGAGAAATGGGAGGTAGATTGTATCGTTTCGGAATGTCTGTACATGAACTACCTTGTTTCTTCGTTGGCGGATGGATTCTAGAGTAACCCACTCATATCTCAAAGAGCAAGGAAAAAGTTGTTGACCTCAAGGAATATAAGCTTGAGGAACATCGTGTTCATATGAGCAATAATACTTTTGTTAATGTCCTAGGCATTGGGTCTAAAGGAGGTACACTTATTGTATTCACTAATGTATCAATGGTACTATCTATTAAGTATAATTTAATTTGTATGCTTGTCCTAGTTAAGAAAGGTTTTGAAGCTAGGTTTTTTCCTGAAAAAGTTACTGTAGGAAAGTATGGTAGAATTATTTTTTCCAGTTCTTTTGATTTTGAACATGGATTGTTCAAATTAATGTTAATAAAAATGAAGCTTCCTCTAATGGTTATATTGATTGCGTCTTAATAATTGATATAAATGTATGACATAAAAGATTAGGGCATATAAGTTTGAATAAGTCAAAAAATTAGTCAACTTTAGGTTGGTTGGGATTTTAGAAAACACTTTTCATAAGCGTAAAACTTGTATAGAAGGGAAAATTATAAAAAAAACTTCCCTAAAAGAATAATTAGAGCTATAACCTTATTAGAAATCATTCAAACAAATATATGTAGACCTTTTAGGGTAAGGTTTCATCATAAAAAGGTTTATTTTATAATGATTATTTGAGATATGGATGTATATATCTCTTATCAAATAAATATGATGCAATAGATACATTTAAATAATATAAACAAGAAGTTCAAAATCAACTTCATTGTACAATAAAAGTCTTAAGGTCCGATCAAGGCAGTGAATACACCTTTTCAAAAAATTTAAAATATTATAAAGACTTTGGTATTTTAAAATAAAATATTATTTTCAAAACAACTCAATAAAATGATGTAGTTGAATGATATAGCATGATGTTATAGAATATAGCAAGGTTCAATGCTTCTCTATTGAAGGTATTCTAGGGAGAAGCAATATCTATAATCATGTACATATTAAATAAGGCACCTTATAAAATTGTATTTTCTACATAATATGAGATGTAGTTTGGTAGAAAATCAGAGCTTCATCACCTACGAGGTGAGGATCTATTATACATATAAAGATTATAGATCAGTCTAGAGATAAGCTAGACAACATGTCCTTGAAATGTGTTTTTATTTGATACTAAAAAGGTTTCAAAGGATATAGATTTTATAATAAAGATCTTGATTTAATAGAAAGTAGAGATGTTAAATTCTTTGAAGACACTAAGAATGACATTCTTATAAATGATGATGAAAGCATTAATGAGCTTGTAGATCTAGATCCATTATCATTTGAACCATGAATACTGAACTAAATAACCTTTTTGTGCAAACTTAAATTTTAAGTGAACTTAAAAGATCTAGAATAGAGAAAATGTGTTTATCAGAAGATTTAAATGAGTTGAGTGATAACTTTACTTATCAACAAGCTATTAATTTATCTGAATCAATAGATTGAAAAAAGCAATGGATGGAGAAATTGAATTTATTGAGAAAAACAAAGTTTGAGAACTAACAAATTTGTCAAAAGGAAGGAAATCAATTAGTTGTAAATGGGTTCTTAAAGAAAATACGAAGATGATGGAATAATTGACAAGTTTAAGAGGAGATTGTTTGCAAATGGTTTTGTCACAAAAAAAGGGGACAAAATATGTGAATACATATCTTTCTGTTGTAAAAATTATATCTATAAGGATTGTCTTGGTTATTTTTATATTTATAATTTGACTTTACATAAGCTAGATGTAAAGATCGTTTTTTTGAATGGTGATTTAAATAAAATTATTTATATGTAACAATGAGAAGGTTATATTATTGAACGCTAGGAAGATCAAGTATATAGGTTAGAAAAATCCTTATATGGCTTTAAACAATCACCTCATCAATGACATTTGACTTTTCAAAATACCAAATTTGAACTTGAGTTTGTGACTAATGAACTTGACTATTGTATATATATCTGAAACAGTGAGAGCCACTTTATCATTTCCTGATCTTTAGATAAAATTGTTGATTGAGAATGATAATAAAATGATTATCAAAACCCAATAATAGTTGAACTCTAAGTTTAAAATTATGGATATGAGAGATGCATCTTATATCTTGAGTGTAAATATTACTTGTGATAAAGAATCTAGATTCCTTTGTTTGAGTGAAGAATGATATATTGATTATGTCCTCAAGAAGTTTAGAATGAGTGATTGTAAGTGTACAAATATATTCTTTGCTTAAGGGATCAAACTGAGTAAGGTTGATTGTCCTTGTGGTGGACAAAATAAAACATTGTTTCTTATGTATAAGTTGTTGGTAGCTTGATGTATTTTATGTTGTGTATAAAACCTCATATCAATTTCACTATTGGTCTTATGAGTATATATTAAAGTAATCTTGGTTAACAACATTGTGTTGTCGTGAAAAGGATTCTAAAATATCTAAAAGGAACAAGAGATTTAAAATTATGTTTCGAAGCAAATGAACTAAAAGTAGTAGAATACTCGATGTTGACTTTGTTGGTAGCAAATGACATAAAGTCAACCTCCAACCTAATTTTCTTATTTGGAGGTATTGTTGTTTCTTGGGCTTATAAAAAAAGGGTTGTGTAGCATTGTATATATAAGAAACTTCATATGTTGCTTGCAGGATTATTGTAACTAGTGTTGTTTGGATAAACCACTTCATACCTGATTTGAAATTGGTTAGTCATGAAGCAAATGGTCATTTATTGTGACAATAGTGCAACAGTCACTTTGATTAATAGTGGACTTGATAGCTTTAGAAGCAAGCATATAATAGTTAAATGCCACTATGTTTATGATATGCTTAAAAGTAATGAAATATCTATATCTTATATGTCTACTAAAGACATGTTGACAGACATCTTGACTAAAGATATTTCTAAAGATCTCTTTATAAAATATGTTATATAAATGGGGTTTAAGATATGTCTAAAAGTCTTATGTGGAACACAGTTTGGAAGTTATGCTGATAAATCATATTGAATATGAAAACTGCATAACAGACACATCCTATGATAAGTTGCCGTTCTTGTGCAACTAGGAATTGACATCCTTGAAATAGTGGGAGAAAACCTGTCAGAAAACTCAAGTAACCATGCGAGAGATGTAAGTTACAAAGTGAGTGGTCAATTTATTTGGCCTTGTAACGAGCACTCTGAAATCTGAAAAGAGGAGCGCCTTTTCTGATATCGTGAGATGCATTCTGATTAAACAATGATTTAAAAACCGTTTTATCTTCACAAAAATAAAGGTGGATATCAGGTAGTGTTATCTCCTAGGCTGAAAAAAGAGAAACTTCAAAACGGAAATGCAAAGGAAAAAAAAGAAGAGAACAAAACATGAGAGAACTATCCAAGCCAATACTTTGGTCGGGTCTCAAAATGTCTTTGAAGGTTTGTATCGGTTTCCGCATCTCATTCTCCTTCACTAGGTGCTTCCTTAATGGAGATTCATAGTGAAAGATAGTTCTGTCCAACTTACTGTTTTTTTGTCAATGAAGTTGAGCTTACAAATTTGAAGAAGCCACTTGTTCGATTTACGTTGCTTTTTGCTTATCCTCTATCTGATGGGTCCCTCGGCACAAGCTCATTTTCTTCTTTGAAACGGAATTGGTCGTACTGGAAATGTTCTGTGCACGGGGTAAGTGATTTCCATTCACAGTGATTCAGTAATCGAAGTTAGTCGGTGTTGGATGTCCCACTGAATCACGGAGTTCTTTTTAATGTCTACTTCCTCTAGCTCCAAAAGTTTGGTTGTCAAGGGGCAAACTAGACTTTCTCGCAGACATCAAAAGGATCAAGAGTATCAAAATAATGAACTACTGAGAATTTCCCTTGTGTCACGAGATGGATGAGAGGATGGTTATCGTGTGCAATAAACAAGGTTCACCAATACGAGCACTATTACATGAGTGATGGCCCTTAAGGGTGTGTCTGAGACAAACATTGATAAATTTCGATCTACAAACATCAAACAGTGGTGTAAAACTATGATCTCATAGCCCCATTTGAGTAAAAAACATGGGAACTAGAACCATGGGCTTTTTACGAAAACTTAATACAACTCCTTTCCTACGTTATTATTTCGCCTTGCAGGAAAACCGAAGCACGAGCCCCACTTACGAATTAAACATGATTTCTCAAAACTACGCCCATGGGAATCTAGGCCTATAGTTTTAGTACCAAGGTTTTGGCACCTCAGATTAAACACCCTAAGGGTGCATTTGCATCGCCTGCCTATGATTGCCAGCCCCAAAATTGGTGCCATGCATGCCGGGACTATTGCATTAAAAGGAGCAGTCCGCATTCCCGCGGGGCAAACACCCCCTTAACGTCCAAGAAGGAAAGGACATCTGCTTCCTCGAGGAAAAGGACATCTTCCTAAAGTAGATAGAAAAGATAACCCTTATCCGTTTAGCTATAAGGATTACAATTAATTGCTGCAATATAATCAAATTTGCAATATTTTTGGTTCCGATGAGGGTGGAAGTTCAAAATCTCAAGATTCGTTCTCCTATTTGATTGAGAATATTTGCACAACAATCTGCGGTTATGATACATACACCATCAGGCCTCCAAGAGGACTCAAGCGACTGCACATGCAAGAACTTAATTTTCAAGTTGTACGTTTAAGGTTGGCGATTCCTCACTTCTTGATGCATCATCAATCTGAGCAGCAAACTGTAAATTCCAAAGCACATCCTCAACTGAAGGCCTCTCAGCAAGTTCTTCTGAGAGGCATCTAATGCATATCTCCACGACTGTCCTTAGTGATTGATCGGAACATGCATCTCTAACAGCTGGATCCGCCATGCTTCTCAGAGCGACTTGATCTGCTAGCACACATGCCTCCATCTGCATGCAGTAGCCAATCGGCAGTCATAGCGTCATTAAACAAAGCATGCATACATTCAGTAGAGCTTCCACTTTTTACAAGTTTGGAACAACTTGAGAGTGCATCTCAAGAATTTCAGAAAGGTTGGGAAGAAATGCAGAACCCCGAAATCTGCAGCAGAACAGCCTGGTTGATGGGATGAAGAAATAAGCTTGGAAAGAAAAAGGAGAGGGTCGAAGGGTTGCATGTTCTTGTGTTACTTGCAAACGTGAGGATATGCTGATAATCATTAGCATAAAGAAGCTAGAAGAGAGACATTACTCGGATAGGATAAAGAGTTGCAATCAGTGCGCTGAAAAGTTATTGCATTTTGAATAGAAAAAGCGAATCATTTAATGCCAATGCAGAGGAGAGATGTGATGAGCAACTTGAATAAATGTCAATTTCGGACTAAAGTAAAATTAAATAAGAGAACTCTATATTCACCTTTGCACAAGCCTAATAAAGGAGAGTTTATATAGGGTAGATGAGCATAGAGCTGTGGCTAAGGGTATTTGGGTGAGAGTAGTGCTAGGATAGGTAACCTTATGTTCCCCTTAATGGACTCCACCCAGTCCCGGAAATTTATTGGTTGAGTTTACGGCTGTTTCCAGTGAATAAGAGGTTTCATATACTTGGAGAAGAACAAACAAACCAATGCTAATTTTACACTGTGACGCAAACAGCATGTTGGAATCACTAGAAAAGTGCAAGGAATTCTACGCATGAAGTCCACAGAACCTACATCAATCTGCCGCAGCTAAAATATAAAGGAGAACTTAGTCTTACCTGTGGCTTCAACACTCTTAATTTGTCCCATGATGTTATTGTTATTCCTGTAATGATCTCTAACAGGATAAGACCAAAGTCGTATATGTCAACCTTGTCCCTTTGCTTACTCCTGAAAAGTAGGAAGAAGCTAGAATTAGAATGCGGGATATTCATGCATCAGGAAAAGAAAATCATGTTGATCGATTCTGTATAAAAATGTCCAAAAATGAAATAAAGTCCTTGAGATAAAAGAATATTCATCAATGGCTTTCCACAAGATGATGCAGGTGTGGAAGGAAAAGGTTTGAAATCGGAAGCAAAAAAGCAAGGATCAAGAATATTCTTATGGAAGCCTTCAAAGGAAACAAGCAAAAAGATGCTATATGAGAGAGAGACATGCCAGTCTAATGTTTAACAACCGTGCGCATAAATAACTATGACAGAACTACATCATGAGAAGTTTCTAATTAAGTTCAGAGCATGAAGAAGCTACAATACTGAACAAGTGACTATGATGACGAGGTATCAAGAAAACAATTTATATAGCTTGCCGATATCGTCCAGCACCAAAAGACATTTCACTTAGAATTTCACAGAACTGAGGGTATGTTACAGATACTTATAAGAGGGTACTGCACTTGTGTTGGACAGTCCAACACCACCATACCAGAACACTGGTACTTCCCCAGAGTCACATTTTGCACTAACTATTTTTCAACAATTTTTTTGTTGAAAACATTAACCTAGATATAATTTACTGTTATACCACCAAAACAGATTGTTTGATCTGTTGTGGAAATCAAGTTGACGTCCTCTTTCTTATGTTATGGTCTTTAGTCATGTTTATGTTTAAAGTTTAAGTTTGTGTCTAGTATTGTAGATAGGTTCAATCCTATGTAATTTGGATCCCAACGGATCAGATTATGATCCATTGGGAATTAAGTTATATTAGTCACTAATTATGGGTAATTAAGTCTTTTAGGTTAGGTTAGTAATATAAAGTCTATCTTGTAATTAGGTTAAGAGAAGAGAATCGAGAGAGGTAGGGGGCGGCAGCCAAGGGTGCTGACCTGCACCTTCCCCTATTTTCTGATGTATGGGCCGATTTTATTAAATAAGATGATGATTTATTTGGCTTAAATTCTTCATGGTATCAGAGCCTATTACAGCTATTTCACACCAAAGAAAGTCTAAAGTTGGTGGCTACATATACGTGTTGCAATAGGGAAGACTCCAGGTGCAGATTTTTATTTTTCTTTCATACATTTGATTATCGTGTTGGTGAGAATACAATAGCAGTATATTCAAGAGAGAGTCTTCTTAATAAACTCCTTGGACTGAAGCAAATATATGAAAAATTGTGCGTGGAAACAGAAGTGAAGCACGGGTTCCGCTTGTTGTTTGTGTGGACAGCTTGTAGTCAGTCTGCAGTGAAGATTATGGTGACAATATAGTCATCCATATAGAAATCAGTTTGTATACAACGACACACCCTATCCATGCGTGTGTCTGAATCGATACTCCTATCATTCTTTTCTTTTGATATGTGATTTTTGATCTCCAACAGTGCAGAATATTAGGGTTTATATTTGTGATTTGAGAAATTGATATCAAGAAACATATGTTTCCCATAAAATGGAAAGAAGAAAGAATGTTGATGGAAGTGATCACAATTCTTCAAACAAAGGAGAATTATTTCAAATAACAAATATGAAGTTAAATGGCAAGAATTATCTCCAGTGGACACGTTCTATCAAACTGGCAATCATGACCAGGAGCCATTGGGATTACTTAATTGGTGATATACCTTAACCCTCAGTTACAGTTCTCCTTTATTCTCGATGGCGTAGAGAGAATGCACTAGTGAGTGCATGGCTGATTCAATCCATGACACCTTCTATTGGTAGTACTTTCATGTTCTTATAAACTGCAAAGGAACTAGCAGTACAAGAAGCCTACGCTCAACGAAAGAATATTGCTAAGAAATATGATCTCATAGAAAAGATTAGAAAATACAGGCAGGGAAGAAGATCAGTCAGTGAATACTATGCAGAACTCAGAGGCTTATGAGAAGAATTACAAATATATTCTAAGACAAAATATCAGAGTTGCACACAAGAGCGCAATAAGGAGTTTGAAGAACGCAAAGTATTTGATCTCCTATAGGGTATTTCTTCAGAGTATGAGGCAGTTAAGAATAACATTCTCAGCAGAGAGGAGCTTCCATCCTTGAGTATAGTATACTCTCTCCTTTTTCGAGAAGAAGACATAAAATATTTAGAGAAGGAAACCAAGATCAGTATATCGAAAACTTCTGTATTTGTAGGAAAACGTATGTCTACTCCTCCATTCTCTAGGGGAAGAGGATGTTATTGACGTGGTAGAGGAAGATCTGGACTTATGAAGAAAATGATAAATTAACCTATTCTCATAGAACCGATTCAATAAAACTTATTTCAGCAGTGATCATAATGAAAAACAAAAGACCGATGACAGTGCGACCTCATTAGCAGATATGAAGAAAGAAATTGAGTTTCTCAAAGCCCGTTCACTCTCCATCTATATCCTCCCACATTGATTCTCAAGCAGTTGTGGCATATCCATTTTTATTCTTAACTCAGGGTAATATAAGTACTTCTCATTCAAGGATATGGGTTATTGATTTTAGGGCCACAAACCACATGGTCAGTCGAAGAGATTTCTTTGATAATTATGAGTTAACTCAAGCAAACATTAACATTAGACTGGCAGATGAAAAAGGACTATTACTACATCATTTGGCACTTTAAAAAATGTGTTACATGTTCCAACTATATCAGTCAATTTGTTGTCTGTCTTTACTATGACTCAAGATCTAAAATGTTGTATAATGTTTGATTCTAGTGGATGTGTCTTTCAGCAACTGAGAACGCGGAGGATCTTTGGTCAGGGTAGTGTGAAGAGAGGCATTTATCTTTTCGAGGACAATAAATGAGCAACTTTATAATCAACTGTCATCACAGACAAACAGAAGGAAGATATACCTCGCTGGCATCAAAGGTTGGGACATTTACCGTTATCTAAACTGAGGATGTTACTAACTGAATTTAAAGATTATAATAATTTGAATTTGAATTGTGAAACCTCCTAGAAGGCAAAACATCATCGTATTTCTTTTCCTTTAAGTGAATAAAAATCTTCCATTCCATTTGAGATTGTTCATTCAGATATTTGGGGTCCTTGGTCTACTACATATGTGCATAGATATAAGTACTTTGTCTCTTTTATTGATGATTGCACTAGATTTACTATAATATATCTCATAAAAATTAAAGATGAAGTGAAGAATATTCTTCCGATATACTGTAAGTTTGTGCATACTCAATTTCAATGAACTATAAGAGTTTTTTGCAGTGATAATGGGGTGAGTTTATGTCTCAATCTCTTAACTCATATTTTCTAGACATAGAATTTTGCACCAGACCTTATGCGCCTATTCTCCTCAACAAAATGGTGTCTGAAAGGAAAAATAGACATATTCTACAAGTCGCAAGAACTCTTTTGATTGGATATAATGCACCGAAATGTTATTGGGGTGAAGCAGTCTTGATAGCAGTTTTTCTTATAAATCATATGCCAAGCAGAGTCCTCAGTGAAAATACTCCATTTTATTCATTATGTCCTTCCCATAAACAATTTTATCTTCTTCCAAGAGTGTTTGGATTTACATGCTTTATTCACATTCATCTTGGCTTAAGGGATAAACTTGATGCAAGATCGATTAAATGTATCTTTCTGGGATACTCTACCACCCAGAAGGGGTACAAGTGTTATGATCCCCTTAGAAAAAAATTATATGTTACAATATATGTTACTTTTCATGAAGATACACCCTTTTATGATAAACAAGAAGTTGTTTCATCATATATGAAGTCTCCATATGTGATACCACTTTCACCATAATCTCAACCTGTACATGAAGAAGAAGGGGAGGAGATAATACTTTCTTAAGAGAAGAAAATACAGGTATATACCAGAAGTGAAAGAAAGGCCTTTCTCCCACATCTGTCAACTACCCTGGATCATAATCCTCACTCAGAATCAGATTAAACTCCTACTCAATTAACCTCTCAGCATTCAGATAGTGAATTGGATAATTTACCGATTGCAATTAGAAAGGGAAAATGTAACATTGCAAAATATTCATTGGGCAAGATGGTATCATATTCTAATTATCCTAGAGAATATCAATTGTTTGTGATGAATGCAGATACTACTCATATTCCAAAAATATTTGAAGAGGCAAAACAACATCCATAATGGAAAGCAGCAATGGAAGAGAAAATTACAGCCTTGGTACGAAATAAGACTTGGGAATTGACGGATCTACCTTCAAGAAGAGAGATGATGGGATGCAAGTGGATATTTTCAGTAAAGTATAAGGCTGATGAAAATATAGAAAGGTATAAAACAAGACTAGTAGCTAAAGGTTACAGGCAGTCATACGACATTGATTACATAGAAACATTTGCTTCAGTGGCTAAGATGAACACCATCATAATCATTCTAAGTTTGACAGTCAATAAAGGATGAGAATTATGACAGTTAGATATTAAGAATGCTTTCCTCAAGGGAGATCTTATGGAAGATATCTATATGGACTTACCACCTGGGTATGTTCATGAACAAAAATAGAGCAAGGTATGTAAGTTAAAGAAATCAATTTATAATCTGAAATAATCCCCACGAGCATGGTTTGAAAAATTCAGTGATGGTGTCATAAATTTGAGTTTTAAGCAGAGTGTTAGTGATCATACACTGTTTATCAAACAAGATCAGAAAACTATTGTGTTATTGGTATATGTTGATAATATTATTATTACAGGTGATGATACTGAAGGCATAATCGACCTAAAGAAAAGACTGAATATATTATTTGACTTGAAGGATTTGGGGAGATTACATTACTTTCTGGGAATAGAAGTGATTCATAAAGATAATTGTTTATTCTTAAGTCAAAGAAAATATATCCTAGACCTATTAAAGGAAACAAAAATGGAGGATTGTCGAATATGCTCTATTCCTATGGAGATACTAAGGAAGATAGTTATAAGCCTGCAGAACCATATGAGGATGTTGGTAAATACTAGAGATTAGTGGGAAAATTGATATATGTCACTATTACACGGCCGAACATCAATTTTGCAGTTGAATATGTAAGTAGGTGGATGCACAATCCATCTAAACATCATTTGAGCACAGTATTTCATATTATCAGGTACTTGAAATCCTTAGTAACTTATGGCTTACTCTATACCCCATATTTATCACTCGATATAAGGATCTATTCAGATGTTGATTGGGCAGGTTCAAGAACTGATAGAAAATCAACATCAAGTTATGTAGTATGTTTGGGAAGCAACGCAATCTGTGGTGGCCAGGTCAAGTGTAGAGGCAGAATACCGTGCTATTGCTCTAGGCATATGTGAAGGTCAAGGGATTATATCTCTTCTAGAAGAAACTGGGTTTAGAGGAAATACTCCAATTACTTTCTTTACTGACAGTAGAGCAACCCTTCAAATAGCTCAGAATCCAGTCTTTCATGAAAGAACCAAGCACATTGAAATAGATTGTCACTTTATCAGAGAAAAGATTTCTCAAGGTATCTTCAACCTGGTCTATGTACGTTCTAAAGATCAATTGGCCGATATCTTCACTAAACTAATTTCAGCCAATAGCCTTCAGAAAGCACTTACTCAGTTGAGAATTACAAGTCCTCAAGAGTCAACTTGAGGGGGCATGTTGTGGAATCAAGTTGACGTCCTCTTTCTTATGTTATGGTCTTTAGTCATGTTTATGCTTAAAGTTTAAGTTTATGTCTAGTATTGTAGATAGGTTCAATCGTATGTAATTTAGATCCCAATAGATCAGATTTTGATCCATTGAGAATTAAGTTATGTTAGTCACTAATTAGGGGTAATTAGGTCTTTTAAGTTAGGTTAGTAATATAAAGTCTGTCTTGTAATTAGGTTAAGTAAGAGAAGAGAATCGTGAGAGGCAGGCGGCGGCAGCCAAGGGTGCCGACCTGCACCTTCTCCTACTTTCTCTGATGTATGGGCCGATTTTATCAAATAAGATGATTTATTTGGCTTAAATTCTTCATGATCAACTTTCTCCTTTTTAACCCATTGAAATATATAACTTCAGTTCCATCCCTGCAGCAGCATAAATGTGAGATATCATTGATTTATGACCATTAGAGTTTGCCCACCTAACCATTGCATTGCCTTCTTTTGTTCCATTGACAAGATATCCTTTTCCTCCCTGTGACACACATAACATGAACACACAACATGAGCACCAAGCAAAGGTAAAGGCAGTAAGAAGGTAACAGTCAGATGATGCAAAGAAAAACTTGGATTAATTGTCAGTTTTTTTGGCATACTTCCTTTTTTCCATTTTCATCTAAGGCAGGCAGATTGAAGCTGCTAATTTTTGCAACCAGGTTATGATCCAAAAGTATGTTTGTGGCTTTGAGATCATTCCCAAAAATTCCTGGTACCATTCCATTATGCAAGAATTGTAAACCCTTCACTATGCTAATGGCAGCAGATATTCTCTGGGTCCAGTCAAGGTTTTCTCCACCTGAATCCATGACAGATATATTACCCTTACAAAAGTCATTCTGTTGCTTTTGTATTCAATAACAAGCAACTGACAGGAAAAACGTGTTCACAAGATTATGAATACCAGTACCAGAAATATTATCCCTCAGTGTTCCATTGGGAACATATTCAAACACCAGAAAGATCCGGCTGATGCTACAATCATCAAGGTAATATTCAAAGCAGTGTCCAATAGCACTGACCAAATGATGGTGCCTGAGTTTTGAAATCAATTCAATAAGACCCGTGAAATTGTGAGCGCTCTGCCTCTTTTTCACCTTCACACATCTGACGGCAACCATAGAACCATTCCTCAACTTACCCCGGTACACCTGAAGCAACAATGGAAGCAAATAACTTCTGGTTAAGTGATGAGTTTCAGTAATATAGAGAACTATCTTTGTTTTGTGGGTATTGATTGGGGTTTTCATCACATGCAGAAGTGAACATGGTGTATAGGTTAGGTTGTACCATCCCCAGGGCTCCTTCACCCATTAAACATGATTCTTCAAAGCTGTTAGTTGCTTCTTCAAGTTCCTCCAGTGCAAAGGTCCGATATGGTGGGAGCGCTAAAGCACCCAGCTTCATTGTCTGAGTTATATACCCTTTCAAAACAAGAATGTGCATGTCCAAGTTATATATTGTTAAGTTTATAAAACATCATTGAAGCAGCAAACAGTTTTCAAACACATAAACCTGGCTCCAAATCAAAACTATGGACTGTGCCTGATACTCATCTTCCGAACAGGAACCATGGAACACCACGCAACTAAGAATAGAATAAAGAAGAGCTATGTGACATGGGTGCGGATGCAGACATGGTAACGTGGGACACCAGTAATTATGAAAACATGAATTTGGGATACCGCTATATATAACTCATAATTTGCATATTACTGTATATATGTATGTAATTGATAATATCTCATAAAACTATTGACAACTAGTACATCATAAAATGCTAACATGTGAAACTAATCCAGATTACCGTTCCCATAAATCAATTCACTGATGAAGCAATAAATGGTTGTCACATGACAGCAAAAGGATTTAAATTACACAGTGGCACCAGACACCGAAGTACAGCTATGAAGCATCGAAGTGAACGACACAAAGTGTCATATGACATACAAGAAGAAGATACACAAATTAGATTCGCCAAAGGATAAAAAGAAAGAGAAGAATAACGTACTTGCATTAGTTATAAGCTTTGATGAAAGCCCAGCTATGACTGTTTCTGCGACCAATCTCCGTGGTGGCTTATTCACGGCCTTTCTGCTTCTTGATCTTCTAAAGAGAAGGAAAAGCAGGGCGCCAGAAATTGCAATTGCTGAGAACAACCCTCCGAGGATACCGAGGGCTATATTCATCTTCCGAGGGGCTCTTTTCTTTAGGTTGGCTAATGACAACTCTACAGCCAATGCTTCAGTACGGCAGAACACATATGGATGCTGGTTCTGGCTATCATCTGCCAAACAGTTCTGCTCATAAAAGAAGACCCCACTATTCAAATTCGACAGAAGGCATCGAGGCAAGCTTCCTGTCAAAAGATTAGAGGCAAGGTCGACGATCTCAAGTATAGAATTGCAAGACACGTTTTCAGCAAGGCTCCCACTCAACCTATTCCTAGATATATTCAAATAGCGAATTGAAGGCAATGAAAACAGGGATGGTGAAAATGGTCCACCAAGCCGATTGGAAGAGATGTCCAATGTTTGCAATTGATAAAAGGAATTAATGGATGATGGAACTCCAGAAGCAAATTTATTATTCCTCAACACGAGAACAACAACTTGATCGCCAATGGCAGGAAACTGAGGCCCAAGATAGTTATTAGCCAAATTCAGCACCTGCAGGTTCTTCAAACTACTGAGATCAGGCACTTCCCCGTGTAAAAAATTGCTCGACAGATCGAGAATGCGAAGATTCGCCAATGAACTTAAAGAATAGGGAAGACAACCATTGAAAAAGTTATTCTTCAAACTCAAAACAGTCAATGCCGGAAGTCTTGTCAGGGACTCAGGAACAACACCACTAAAGATGTTATTAACAAGAACCAGAGTCTGAAGATTAATGAGTAAGGAAATCTCTTGCGGAATGCCACCAAAGAAATAGTTTGAGCTAACGTTCAGAATCTCTAGGGAAGACAAGTGAGAAACCTGTGTAGGGAGAGAGCCCCAAAGACCAAGAGACGTCAACGAGAGAACCTTCAAATTTGGAAGTCTGGCAAGGGTAGTGAAGAGGGACCTAGAAGAGAACCACCTCGGTAGCCCAAAATCTGAGGCAGTAAAACTTGTGGTGTTCCATTTTAGTGTAGCAGGAGGGGAGCCTCTGCTTCCAGTGATATGCAATTGAGTCACGCTGTCTTCGTAGCAGACGACCGTTAGAGTCGAAGAAGGCTCCATATTGCAGAAATCTGTAGAACTGTTCCATGATTGAAGTTCGCGTGGAAACCCCAGAAGCCCTTTGATTCTCAAAAGGGTTTGAAATTGTGATGATTGTAGCTGCTGACTGTAAGGCAGCATGAACAAAACGATGATGACCCACAAGAATGGTGATGCCATTTTTGCGGTCAACGGCAAGATGGAAGCAAGAGCACTCTCTCTCTCTTTCTCAGAGCCCACCAAACAATTATCACCTACACAAGAAATAACACCATTTGCGAGACCACGATACAGAGGAAAACTCTCTCTGTCTCTATCTCGCTCTGGTGCAACTACATTGAAGCTTAACAGTGGTCATGCAATTTTCTCCGTCAACAGCAAGATGGAAGCAAGCGCTCTCTCTCTCACGCACACTCACAAGAAAAAGAACCCAACAAAAATGATCACCAAAACAAGAAATAATACTATTTTCGCCAAAAAAGTAGAGACTCTTTCTCCCCCTTGCAACTACTGTGAAGCTTCACAAGCAAAAGTGAAAGAACAACAGAATCTCGACAACGACGGGCACAAACTTCAAAAGGGACGGGCGACCTCTTTGCTGATCATAACGAATCATGAAACCCTATCACGACGCATTACAGTAGCTCCATCCCAATGCAACTACTTTTCGCTGCCTGATACTCGCCGGATCTTACAATACATTAGAAAAGAAATAGGTCTCTGTACTTGCATGAGAGAAAATAATGTGTAGGAGACCCCAAACAAACATTCTTGTGAACCTCATCTCGAGACAAAGGGATCCAGCTGGTAGCAATTTGTCATGTCACATACCGCTCATACAATCAGCGTTGCTCTGACCAATACCATAATTGTCCCTCCAGTCATCCATGGGGGAGGGGTGACTCAATAGTCCTCGGACAAGATTTATCCTATTGGAGCAAGGGTCCTTTAGGCTTCTCTCTAACTAACACTTTAGGGGGCTCAAAATACTGAAATACTTGAAAAACAGGGCAAGGAATGAGAATTCTCATTGACCTCCTGATCATTCTTACTTGGTTTCTTCATTTGAGAGGAACCAAAGATTCCCTTAATTATTTTGAAGTGGTTCAGTAAGATGTTTCCCAGAAAACAACAAGTCAGCACGTGTACTGAGTGGGACCGGCAATGTTCTCCATGCCAAAATCATGTGACGGTCGGTGATTGGTAACCCCAGTAATGGCAGATCAAAAAGCAAACTGGTTGGTTGTTTAGCATCCAAAATCAACGGACAGGGCATATTATACTTCGCGTCTACCGTGTTGGACTTATGGATGGATCTCCAAACTTATTTGGTGGCCATCAAATTTCTGCTTGGTTCTCGTTCAGATGGTGACTTATTGGCTCGAAGACGCTTGTAAAATTGGTTCTTTTACCATGTAAATCCCTTCAAATCATAAGCAATTTTTTTTCTTAAAGGCAAGTGGGGTTAGGCAGGCTTCTACCAAGAATTCAAACCATTATTAACAAAACCAATTATGAAATTAAGCTTCAAGCAGATCACTCTGCTAAAATTACGAATAATCAAATAGTCACTAAGCTTATTGTATTTTCCGGCAGTTGGGAATGGTTTTTAGGAAAAAAAGGTTCTCAAACAACTACAACAATTGACCTTCCAAACTCATACTCTCCGCCACCAATTTTCATCAGGAAAACCGGCGAGCGATAACGCAAAATCTGAATTCCCGCCCTTAGGCTTCCATTGACAACCAATGGAATCACGAGAGGCACAAAAAAACAAATCAGAGTGCATCCCAATGACACTCACGAGCACAAAAAGAGACGATAGATAGATACCAAAGCGCTACAGCAAAGTACTGACAAAAGACTGTTGTCCCTATTTTTCGTGTTCCACTAAGCATTGATGACGACGTCAGAGCGCACGCAGAGATACAGAGAGAGGCAAGGAATTGTCCTCCTCCGTCTCCTTTCCTTGGGGCCACACGCACAGATGAAGAAGAGGGTAAAGCAAGATGCTGATCTCTATTCAGTTTCTTTATGCTCCACGAGTAATCCATCCTGGCACTTCTTTTGACTCGACGAGAGTGAGAAAGCCCCGTCAAGGTTGGTTCTCGACAATTTTCCTTTTGAGAAAGACAGACAGACAGAGAGAGGAAACCAGCCTGCTTGATCTTTAACGGCAGAATTTTTCCTTTATCCTCCACGCATCACTCGCCACCTTCTCGCCTTCTTCCGTCAGACGGCGTTATGTATACATCACCTTTCCGACGTGTCTTTCTGTCTCGATCAGTTGGATGAGCCGGACTGTATCGAGGTTCCCATGAGGATTTAGTAAATGAACTGGATCCGATGTCTTACCCCGGATCCACAGGAGTGGTGCATAGTTCACCTGGACATAGGGCTAGCAAATGAACCGAGCTGCTCGTCTAAACTCGTTCGTGTTTGTTGAGCTTGCGAGCTGAACACGAGCTGGCTTCTCATACTCTCTTAGCTGAATATGAGCGTTGCATGTTAGACTCAGCTCGACTCGCTAAGCTCGCCTTGTTTACAACTTGTTACCCCGTGAAACAATAATGGACTTTGGGTGAAGTTGGCGGATAGCCTCAACGACAAGCTGAGCAGGACCATCTAACTGGTTGCTAATTTAGGCATAACGTCAGAGGCAAGCTGAGCAGAGCCACCAGCGAGCGGTTGTTGCAACTCTTTTTGGGTGAAATTGGCTGGCATCTGGCCATGAAGGAACACGAGCTGGCCCGTAATGTAAACGAGTCTAGACGAAAACCGGCTGCTATACTGAAGTTAGTTGTATCCAACCCCGTTTATTTATGCGGCAGGAAAATATCCATGCAATGCAAGCCGTATCCGACACGAAAAAGCTTGGTCGTCAACTATAGTCGAGCCTTGTAGGCATGCCGCCGCATGAATTATGCTTTGCATTTTTGCATGCACGCAGAACGTTAGCTCAACGGCAGAACGTTTTAGCACGGTTGCTGTTAGTGGGAGTTCGATTTTTAGAGGGCGCATGCATTTTATTTAGACTTTTAACCTTCTCTTGTAATAAAAAAAAATTATACTTTGTGTAGACTGTCTGCATTAACATTCAACTCCAGAAAAGACAAATGATGATTGCGCTGCAATATCTCTAACTACGACTTAAAGTAACAACTAGAATGACCAGTGACGGACCTAATATCTCCCAGGTGATGATACCCAAGGGCAGTCAAAAGTTTCACAAATTTTGTATGGACAATCTTACATGCATTTCACCCAACCAAACTTCGACTCACCCCAGCCTGGGCCACTGGTTTGAACACAAGACTCTTAAAAAAAATAAAAAGAGTTTTTTCTCTTTTATCTAAAGCTAAAGAAATTCCAGTACCAATAAGTTATGGTTTTTATAGTTATATGGAGTTCTTGTCTGGTATATTTAGAAAATGAATTAGAAAATTAATAGTTTTGCAGATTCATGAAAATGAATAAATTCATTAGAATGGATTTAATTCGTTTTTACGGGGAACCTCAAGAAAAATGAAACAACAACTACAACAACTACTAAGCCTTTACCCATACTAGACGGGGTCGGCTACATGGATTCTTTGTTTCCACAGATCCCTATTGTGTGTCATGTTAGCAGTTAACTCACAATAAGCTAGATCATTCTTTATTGTTTCTTTCCAACACTTTTGTGGTCGTCCTCTAACTCTTTTAATACTTTTCAAATTTAGTTTTTCATACATTCTTACATGTTCTTCTTTTGATCTTCTTTCTATATGTCCAAACCATCTTAAACGATATTCTCTCATTTTATCCTCTATTGGTGCCACTCCTAATTTGTTTCTAATAACCTCATTATGTATACGGTCTTTTCTTGTATGACCACTCATCCATCTCAATATCTTCATTTCTGTCACAGACATCTTTTGTACATGTTGATGATTAACTACCCAACACTCAGAACCATAAAACATGGCAAGGCCTAATTGTTGCTCTATAATATTTACCTTTTAACTTTAATGGTATCTTCTTATCACAAAGAATACCTGGTGCTCCTCTCCATTTTAACCAACCAGCATTAATTCTATGCATAACATCTCTATCAATTCTTCCATCACTTTGAAAAATTGACCCTAGGTATTTAAAACTTTCCTTTTGGGGGATGCAATGTGTGCCAATTTTAATTTCTATGTCCTCTGAGATAACCAAATGATCAAACTTACATTCCATATATTATGTCTTTGTTCTACTAAGTCGGAGGCCTTTGCTTTCTAATGTTTCTCTCCATAATTCCAATTTTCTATTAACTTTTTCCTTAGACTCCTCCACTAATACAATGTCATCTGCAAATAACATACACCAAGGTACTTCATCTTGAATATGTTTTGTTAACTCATCAATCACCATTATAAATAAGTATGGACTTAAAGTTGATCCTTGATGCAACTCAATATTAACTTCAAAGAAGTCTGTCATTCCTTCATGAGTCCTCACACATGTTTTTGCACCATCATAGATGTCTCTTATAAGGTTAATGTATGTCAATGGGATACCTCTTTTTTCAAAAGTTCTCCAAAGAACCTCCCTCGGTACTCTATCATAAGATTTTTCTAAATCAATAAATATAACGTGAAGGTCTTTCTTTTTTGCTCTAAAATGTTCCATAAAATGTCTCAAAAGGTGAATCGCTTCAATAGTATATCTGCCTAGCATGAATCCAAATTGGTTCTCTGTTGTACTTGATACTTGTCTTAACCTACGTTCGATAATTCTTTCCCACAATTTCATAGTATAGCTCATTAACTTGATACCTCGATAATTCACACAATTTTGAATGTCTCCCTTATTCTTATATATGCGTATAAGTGTACTTGCTCTCCATTCTTTGGGCATCTTTTGGTTTTTCCATATTACATTAAAAAGTTCTGTGAGCCAAGTGATTCTTATTTCTCCTAGTATTTTTCAAACTTCTATAGGAATATTATCTGGTCTTACCGATTTACCGCTCTTCATCTATTGAAGAGCCTCTTTGACTTCATTCTTTTGAATACATTGGTAGAAATTGTGGTTTATATACTTTTCTGATTTGGCTAACTCTCCTAAGCTAATACTAACATCTTTTTTTATTAAAAAGCTTATAACAATAGTTTTTCCATCTATTTCTTATATCATTATTTGCCACTAGAATTTTTTCATCCTCGTCCTTGATGCATCTAACATAATTAAGATCTTTAGTTTTCTTATCTTTAGCCCTAGTTATCCTAAAAATATCTCTTTCACCTTCTTTTGAGTTAAGTTTTTTATATAAATCCTCCCAAAATTTAGCTTTTGCTTCACTCAGGCCTTTTTCGCTTCCTTCTTTGCTTTCTTATAAGCCTCTAAAGTTTCACTAGTTTTCTTAGCATAATGTACTTTGTAACATACCCTCTTTGCCTTGATTTTATTTTGTACTACTTCACTCCACCACCAAGCTTCTTTTTGTGCCGGTACACCTCCCTTAGATACACCTAACACATCTTTCGCTACTTTCCTAATATGTATAGCTATATTGTTCTACATATCAGAGGGTGTACCAACATAATTCCAAACATCTCCTTGAAGGACTTTCTGTTTAAATATATCTTCTTTCTCGCTTTTGAGGTTCCACCATTTAGTCTGAATAGCTCGATGCACTCTTTTCTTCTTTGTCCATTTTTTATTTGTAAATCCATAACTAAAAGTCGATGTTGGGTGGTTAAGCTTTCTTCTGGAATTACCTTGCAATCTTTACAACATGCTCTATCTTTTTTTCTACAAATAAAGTAATCAATTTGTGTTTGTGATAAGCCACTCTTATAAGTAATTAAATGTTCATCTCATTTTTTGAAGATTGTATTAACTATAATGATATCAAATGCCATAGCAAAATTTAAAATCTCCCTACCTTCCTCATGTATCCCCAAAACTAAAGTTTCCATGAATACCTTGATATCCTAATGCATCTTTACCGACATGTCCATTTAAGTCTCCTCCTAAACAAATCATCTCCCTTTGTGGAATCTTTTGAATCACCTTATCTAAATCTTCCCAAAAAGCCGTCTTTATACTCTCTTCTAGTCCTACTTGGGGTGCGTAAGCACAAACTATATTCAAAACCTCTGCTCCTAACACTAATTTCAACGTCATGATTAGGTCCCCATATCATTGTATGTCTACTACACTATCCTTTAAATCTTTATTTATGATAATACCAACTCTGTTTCGAGTATTTTCTTTACCTAAGTACCATAATTTAAAACCTGTATCATCTATCTCCTTTGCTTTTTCTCCAACCCATTTTGTCTTTTGTAAACATAGAATATGAATCTTTCTCTGAATCATAGTATCTACCACCTCCATTAGCTTACCGGATAATGTTCTGATATTCCAAGAACCAATATGAATCTTATTATCTAGGACTAACTTCCTTACCCCCCGCATCCATCCATAATCAAAATGTGGAGACCCTCTTTGCAAATTATTCACTACATTCGGATGAAAATGTAGTGACCCTTGCTTACTTATTACTACATTTGGGCTCTGCAACATGTCGCTAGGTGGGGACACCCTAAAATAATGCTCACAATTTTTGTAATCCATGTTATAAAATTCGATGAAGTTATATGCTGGCTGTCAGAAGCCTAACACAACCCTCCTCCTTTATCTGGGCTTGGGACCGGCAATGCAAGGGTGATCTCTTACATAGGCGGAGATACCACAAAGCTATGCTCATAATTTTTATAATCTATGTTATAAAATCCGACGAAGTTTTATGCTGGCTGTCGGAAGCCTAACACAATCCTCCTCCTTTATCTGGGCTTGGGACCGGCAATGCAAGGGTGATCCCTTATAGGAAAAATGAAAATGAGAATTATAATTATTTGTATAATATAAGAATAATATGTCTACATTAAAGAGTTTAAGACTGCCAGTTAGATGTGAGAATTGGCTACCAACGTCTTGACAGGGCAGGGTATTTTCAGAAAGAAGCCTTCATAACCCACTACTAATGAGCACGTGATTCCCAATGAAATTGAAATTTAAGTAAGAAGAGTGCCAATAGAACCTTTTACCAGAGGCAAAAGAAAGAAATACCTGCACATACTCTAATGGGGTCGTTGGTCGCCCATCCAAGTTGGCCCGGCACCAAACTGCACCGAAAGAAAATGGCACCATGGGAAACAAATTAAAGAGGGTCCGTGCAGTTGGAGATTTGTATCCCGAGATACATTGGTTTTTCTAAACCTCTATATTTTTGTCATAGATCAATTCTGAATGCATGAGCAGAGGCAAATGTTTGATTTAATTCTGCATAATTACAACATAAAAAATTAGAATAAAAATAGTTTCTAAATTTCCATACTTGTCTCTACTCAATATAAAAGTTTCACAAATTTTGGAGACTCAGAAGCTATGAAGAAAATAGGGAAATAAGTTCTAAAAAGAGAACCAATTTCTGTTTTTCAAAACTTTGGAATATTTTCTTTGAACACCTAATTTTACGAAATTGGTTAAGTCATTTGGATTTGAAAGTGGATTTTGAAAATGCACCTGATACAATCCTCAAAGTGTCTAGGATGACACTTGAGCATCGGTTCAAGAAGACCTAAGTAAAAAAGATCTCACTTACCTACGATCGCTTTAGAAGTCGAAAATCAAGTTTGCTAGTTTAAGTAAACTAGCTGGCATGCTCGCACATGATGTACTGTGTGAAAACTTATTTCAAGTCTCTACGTAGACTTTAGAGTAAAATTTCTACATCTACAACCATGAACCGCAAGTAGCTATTTGGTTCAAAGTTGAGACTAGAATTGAACTGTTAACAATAGCCGGGCACAACACACCGGCATGCAAATTTGGAGTTTGATGTGATGCTCACCCGCACAAAAATAGTAAATTCTCATTAAGAGGTCGAACCAAGGACCAAAACCATATTCTCTTTATGAAGGCAGCTAGTTAGCTTAGGTAACATGATGTAATAAGGTGACAAGCCTACTAACAAGTGGCTTCAGTTTGAAAATACATGGCAATAGAAGTGGTCCAACAATGGCAAGAATTGTCAATATATAAGGTAAATGATTCACGTACTATAAATGGAGAGAAGTTTTGAGACCAAGAATAAGCTTTATTTCTATATGAAGGAAAAGCCAAAACAAAGATCATTCAGTTCAGATAGCAACATTGAGTACCGAAAGACTTTGTATCGTAGATGATTAATGCATCCTACAAAAGTTGTAAATGATTAAACTTCTTTACCCTCACACAAACGGCAAAGCACGTGAAAGATGCTCACTCAAAGCAAACTCTTTGGCGCTTTAGCCACTACCTATCAAGGTCAAGGCGTGCCTTCTCTCCGTCAGCCTGACCCTCTATTTCTTCACCATGAATGCGAAGAACGTACCATCTGAATCCCAACAAGCGAGATAAGAAAGTCATGTAGTAAATGCAACTCAGTTATAGGATCAACGATGTCTTTGTGTCAACAAGCTTCAAGGCATCAACCACTACTTTCTGAGCATCTGCAGTCGCCACCTCCCTTGCCTTCCCTCGGGCAAGAGCCAAACTGAGGGCTGTTCTTTGGCATCACCTTCAGCTGATGGTATTAATAGGTAGTAGTGTGTCTCCGCCTTTTGGAGAATGGGTTATACTTGGCCTCACCAGCTTATGAGCTTGTCACCGACTTCAGTTTTGAGTGCATTTTTGAAGTTTTCTGTATTGGCCCTCCTGTGCATCTAGGGATTATTTATCCTTTGCTTGATTGGACATAGCCTCTAACCTCCTCTTGACCTTTTCCACTTCACCATGATCATCCTTGCTAAGACCCACCTTCATTTCCTAACTTTATCAGTCCTTGTTCGCTGCTATATTCGTTGGTCGCAAATATGCGGACTTATTGTTTTTCAACATCTGCTTCACCATGATAGTTGATCATATGAAATTATGGATCTTTTCTAAGGCTTCATTAGGAAAGGGCCACAATAGACCTCCAATACACATCTCAAACTCATAAGGAAAGGATCTTCCTTAGGGATTTTGAGGATGTAGTTTCTTATTATAAAACAAACATTTTACACTAAAAGCTTTTGATTTACAAAATAATGAAGAAAAAGATTTTGAACCATTTTTTCTCCCATAAACGGAAAACCTAGAACGGTAAGTTAGAAGAAAGGAAATGTAATGAATGATTATATATATGAATCATCTTGTATATCAAAAATATATTGTAAAAGAAACAATGAGTTTTTCCTTTCCTAAACCTTTTGGACGGAAACCATTTATCAAAGTAACACCAACTTTATATTTTTCTTCTTCTTCACTGCTTTCGCTCGGCCTTCATTATGGTTTACGATTTTCAAGATTAGTATCAGAGTATGTCGATGATCTGGAATATACCTTCAAGTGTTGTTTGATACAAGGTATGCCTTTTAATTTTCTCCACAAAATAGATCGATCCCTTGAGAACATGAACTGAATAATATTATGTTTAGTTCACCTATAATAGATTAAAAAGGAAGGAAGGAAGGAAGAGAAATTAGAGGAAGAACTTATATCTAAAAACCTCTTTCCCTTAAATCTTTGATCCTCTTCTTTTCTTGCTTTTTTTCTTCGATATATGGTCTTTAACAACAAATAAACCAAGAAGAAAAAGAATACCAAGAAATATAGATAAGAACAACAAAGAACAGAAAAAAATCAATCTTTTGTTCTTCAAGAAGTAGATACAATTCATAAACTCAAAGAAAAATGAGTTTATTTGTAGAAAACTGAAAGCTTTGTTTATGAACCTCTCTTCTATCTCTCAAAAACCTGAATATTGGTAGAAAATGTTGAGTTTTCATCAAATCTCTTGAAACATACAAGAGCAACAAGCCAATAACAAAATAAAGGCTGCTATATTGCTCATCTCTACTAATAGAGGTGACTAAAGGTAGTCGATTATAGACACATGAGGCAAAACAAGGCTCCCACTCCTAATTAGTTTTTCTTGAAAAATAACATGGAAAACAAACAAAATACTCTAACGTCGAGAGAGAAAGAAGAACGACGTATTGCTCATGCTTGTAGCTAAGGGGACAATGGTCGGTGGCCCAATGATGGCCAATGGGCGATAGCCACCCTCTATTCTTCTCTCCCTCTCCCTTTCTCTTTGTTTCACTGATCTCGCAAATATCAAAAACCATGGCTCTAAACAACCCGGTTTTCACAAAATCATGATGCCATTCAATAGATAATGTTGGTTTACAAGAAACTACAACTATCTGCATAGATGGATAAGTCCCTTATTTTCTCTAGTTGCCTACATCAAGAGCCTTGTTAATGTTGGATTTCCTATTGGTGGTGGCCCCAATTACAAATGACTCAACTCTTTCAAAGATATTGACAATCAACCTTTGCTGAAATTATAAAATTACAATTGGCCTTTTCTAGAATTGGTAATTTTTGAATTAGAAAAATGATAAATTATTCAAAATCTATTCAAGCATATGCAATTGCTCTACAATAGATCTACTATATACCATCTTATAATTATTGAAGCGGGTAATGAGAAATTTCTTACTTGTCATATCCTATATCATGTATCTCGTTTCCTTAGTTCCTTCACATATGCCAATGTTTGGTAGATATTGAATAAAGCATACCACATGTTATTGAGGGTATGGTATCATATAAATATAATCATCATGGTCTCATTTTTATTATTTGCAAGCTTTTTTAAGGATCTCATTCTCCTTCTCCTCAGGCCTTCATATGGTGAGACAAACACACTTTTAAAATGTTGAGAAGGAAGTATATCTTCTTTCTCCACTTTGAAAAAGAAATTATAGTCATCAAACTTGTACAACTTAATAAGATCGGTTGTCATCTCTTGAAAGAAAATAAACCTAAAGATTGTTTCTTGATGAAACAAACCCAAAGATTGTTAGTATTGAATTTTCTATTTGTGGTGACTTCTATTGTAGATGGCTTGACTCCTTGAAGGATATTGGCAAATAGCGTTTTTTGCACATAACGGATGTTTAATTCATTCAAGGTATCGATAAATCTTGACTTCTATAGAGGTTTGATACCTTGAAAAAGAGATTAGAAGAGTGCTACTCTTTCACGCACGGTAAATGCTAACTTTTTAAGTTTATATACTGTCATTAGTGTCAAAACTACCGAGTGCATTAGATCTCAACTATCACTTTTAAGATACATCAAAGATCCTTGATTCATCTTACACTAATACGACCTTGTCGTACTTGTGGAATTGAGTTCCACACACAAACACATACGATGAAGAAATGATGACTCCTACACACACACCAGAACTGCCATACCAAGGAGATGGTGGTAAGGATAAGAGTGTGAGAGAGAATGACTGAGGAGCAAACACCCTGATATGAAACTTGAGTTGAGAGGATTCACGCACACCTACTAATTTCCTTACACACAAACACGGTCTGCCATACAATGACTATGACTCACCAAAGTGATAAAGACCGACTCACTCACCACCGATTAAGGATAAGAGAGAGATCTGAAGCAAATGCTGAAAGCAACCTAATGAAAATTCCTTAGACTTGATCATATATACTTAGGACAACCCCCTGAATTAGGTTTAAAGTATATTAATTTGCTATAAAGACTCGCCTAGGAAATAGTCAATCACCTAGTAAAATGCTAATACAGGCTTAGCCATTTATGAACTTGCTATAAAGACTATCCTAGGAAATAGACAATCAACTAGTAAAATGCTCATAGAGGCACAACATCTATGAGCTTTGCTATAATTGCTACTGTGGGATTAACCCCGTCGACTATTTCAAAGGGAGAACGGCTTGTAGTGCTGAACTGAGTGGCTGTAGGCAAATTGCACTCAAGGAAGCTGCTCCTCCCAAGTTCGCAGTTTATTGGAGATAAAATCTCGCAAAAGAGTGGTGAGAGTGCGATTCAGCACTTCAGTTTGCCATTAGTTTGAGGGTGACATGCTGTGATGAAGAGGAGTTTGGTTCCAAGCCCCTTCCATATAGTCTTCTAGAAATAGCTCATGAACTGAGTGAGCATCATGATTAGACATGAGGTTTTTGGGAATACCATAGAGTTTCACGACTTTCCTAAAAAAAGATCTACATTGTCAGTCTTATGGCAGGGAATAAAATACATTTTAGGAAACCTGTTTACTATAACTAGGATAGAATCTCGTCCCCTATTCATTCTAGCAAGGTTCAGGGACATATAGGAATCAACAAAGGCATGTAGAGTCCCTGGTTTGTCCATCTCTCTTTAGCCAATTTGTAGGTAACACATCTTTCAACAATCCTATTAATATCATGATTCATTTTCGGCAAGTAAAAATATTTTCTAAGCAGCTCCAACGTTTTTCTTTCCCTAAATTGTTTGGCTAATCCACCACCGTGAGCTTCTCGAATGAAGAGTTCTCGATAGGATCCTCTTGGAATGCAAAGCTTCTCTCATCGAAAAAGGTATCCACCATTCTGGTAGAATCCATCTAACTCTCTTCTTTGGTAAGAAGTTACCCTTTATATGCAACTTCAATAGTTTCAGCATCAACATCTTCAGGGGTCTGTTCGTCCTTGCTATCTAGTGATTCAGAAGGCTCATGTAATACCATCACTGTCTTGTTGGGGCATTGAGACGATATGCCCATAGCCGAGACATTTACAACATTTAATGTTGCGGCTACAATAGGTAGCACAAGGGTTTTCAACCACTTCTTTTTCATTTCGGTTGGGTTTTGTTGCGGTAGCAGGTCCAACTTTCTTGATTTCTTTGGAAGTGCTGAATGTACCTAAGAAAGCCTTGTTATGGGTTGGCCTAGAAACTGGATATCTAAGGGAAGGGGTCCTTCTTTGTTGACTTTCGACCTTAGTGGCAAGCTGGAAAACGTCCTCAACAAATGAATAAGGTTGTAATTCAACAACATTAGCGTTCTTTGTTTAGCCAGTTGAGAAATCGGGCAATGTTTGCTTGCGTGGTTCCTGTACTTAGAAATGCAACATCAAGGTGTCAAATTCTTTGATGTAGCCCTCCACACTTAGCCCACCTTGTTGCACACTTTGCAACCGAAGGTAGAGCTCTTGCCGGTAGTAGTTGGGAACAAATCTCTTACACATGATCTGTTTCATCAAGCCTCAACTCATTATGTCTCATCTCCTTCCCAACGTCGCTGATCTTTAAGTTTGTTCCACCAGAGATTAGCATAAACAGTGAACTCCAAAGCAGCTAGGCGACATTTTTTTTCTTCGGAGTATTGATAATTATCAAAGATCTTATCCACCCAATACTATAGTGGAGAAACTCTTCAGGTGAGCTTGAGCTTGATCCAATGAAAGAGGAAATTTTTATTCGAACTTGGTGATCCATGTCTCTTCGATCCGTTCTTGCCTCTTGGTGCATTTGTACAGTTGAGCTAAACTTAGAAAAGTTTGGGTCTACATCATGGTGATTGGTGTTGGATCGATTAGGAGAAGGAGCTCTTTATCACAACAATTCCTCAAGGCTTTTTGTGCCACTTGAGCTGTGAGTGCCTCCTGTCCACGTTGGAGTATCATGATTTGAGCTTGGTCAAGAGACATACCTCATAGTACTGGGAGGCATCAAAATCTTATCCTACCATCCTCTCAATATCAATGAAAGCACCAAATGATATGAAACTTTGAATAGTAGATTCATGCATGCCTATTGATTTCCTTACACACGCTCTGCCACATGATAGATATGACTCACTAAAGTGATAAAGACCAACTCACTTACCACTAGTTAAGGATAAGAGAGAGATTTGAAGGAAATGCTGGAAAACAACCAAATTAAAATTCCTTAAACCTGATCCTATTTATACTCAGAACAAACCCCCTGAGCTAGGTTTAAAGCATATTAATTTGCTCTAAAGACTCCTAGGAAATAGAAAATTACCTAGTAAAATGTTGATATAGACTCAACCATCTATGAACTTGCTATAAATACTTTTCTAGGAAATAGACAATCACCTAGTAAAATCCTGATACAGGCTCAATAATCTATGAACTTGCTATAAAGATTTTCCTACGAAATAGATAATCAACTAGTAAAATGCTCATACATGCTCAACCATCTATGAGCTTTGCTATAATTACTGTTTTGGAAATTGCTAAGGTCACTAAATGAACATTAAATTAGAATTGTCAATCCCCAAAATGAGCCATTGAGAAATCTCTTAGCTGGCATAAATGTAGCTTTACTCTTGAGTGACACAAACAACCTTGAGTTTGCTGAAGTCATTAATACTCCATTCACCCAACAATGCTTTGGGTTCGAACCTAGTTGGGTTGTTGATTTCATTTCGGGCACAAGTAAGAGTCTCTAATTGCCATAAGTGAGTCCTTCGGACCAGGTTAGCTCATTAGTGCCTTGTCCTTCATCACAACCTCCTTTTTCATTCTAGAATTTGTCTATTTATTCTCAGAACATACTCTCTAAGTTTAAAAAATATTAATACCGCATAATTTACTAGATGGATTGTTCTCAATCCCCGTGAATATGGGTTGTTTCTCAAGCTTTACTTGGATGCATTAAAGAGCCTTAAAAACTACTAAGAATTCTCAAGAAACTAATGTCACAATGCAACATTAACTACTAGTTAAAACTACTCAAAAAATGACAAAATAACTTAAAACGTCGTATGAACTCTTAGGCAAAGTTTTGCATGAGCTGTGCTTCTAATTAAATCCCTAAAATGCATTAACTCTAGTTTCCTATTAGTTGTTGGAGGATGCAAACTGCTTTGACACTAGGTGGGCCGGCCATGTTCCACTCGGCCAGGTTTCCATGGTGAGGATCAGTACTCCAATATACTGGTTAACTCATGCACATGTGAGAGGTCCCTGGTAGCGGTTTGTGATATCATTTATTGATACTTGATTATTATCAGGAATCAGGTTATAGTGTTGCAGTGACAGTGCACTCCCCATTCAATGTTGAAGGGGAATGGACAAGGCTGTGGGAAATTCATGTACTCAACAAGGTGCTCAACTTTATGTGGCATCTTCTTCGCAATATCCTTCCAGCTCGAGCCCGTTTGTTTGAGAGAGGCATTAACGGCACGACCAGCTTGAAGACTTTATTTCTTGGCTCACGTACTGCAACACTCCAATGCTGGAGCAGGTAGCTAGTATTTGTTCTACATCTTGGAGCATGTGGTCTGTGAGAACACAGAGTATCTGGGAGAGCAGATGGCGATAGTGTATCAAGCAGCTCACTTGATGACATAATGACAGCAGGCCCGAGAAGTCACGGCAATTCGTACATCTGCCAACATCCCATTCGGCTACCCAAAATGGACTGTGCCAATGCCAACTCGTCTCGGGTGTAATAATTCTACAACTATCTTCAGAAGTGAAGGCAGATATGGATTTGCAGTTGTTCTTAGGAACCATCGCGGCCAACTTATGGAAGTTATACGGGGCGTGAACAAGGTCTTTCTTCATCTAAGGCACCAGAAGCAATATCACTTCAAGAAAGTCTTCAGTGACTAAGGAACATGAACATGCCTCAGGTGGATGTAGCTGGACAATCAAGACGTTTGGTATGGCCTGTGACTGGTCAACATGATCGTTCCAAGGTCAGCTGCAGCATGGATGAGTGTAAAAGGTTTCGCACCTCAATCCCAGGATATGCTTTAGTTATACTCCGAGAATGGCTAATCAAGCAACACATTTCTGGTTCGGGCAGTGACTCAATTCGCTCATTGTTAATTCTGGTGATCGTTTCCAACCATGTTAAACAGTGCACTCCATACGGATTATAGCCAAGATGAGTTGCAAAAACAGGGAATTCACATGCCAGGGGATACCTCAGTGATGGACTGCAGAACGTAAGATTTGCTTATGTTCCAGCTTGTTAGTGGTTTTGCTAGTTGGATTGTGTAAGATGGGTTTGGCGTCTGATCACAGCACATACTGTTGCACAGCACAGACTGTTGCGTTCTATCAAGGTTAATTCCAGTTTGCTTTGCATTTATTTTATTATTAAGATTGTAGTTAGCTTAGTTCCTACTTTGACCGGATCTCCTGCTCGTGGAGGTCAGAATTCCAGCAATCTGTTGGCATGATGATTCTGGCTGTCTATGTAGATAATGTTATAGAAGCCTAGGGGCATGCTCGCCTCCTGACAACTTCGCACAAATGCGAATCCTTTAGAGGAGTTTTGTCAACCGACCCAATCACCCCCGACACGGTCTGCAACCCGTCGATAAACTCACGTGCCGAAATGTCAACAATGGTAAATGGAGAAAATCCGGAGATATATTATGCTAGTTTCCATTGTCAGAATTGTAATATGCATCTTCATATGGTTTCTATAATTGCAATTATATACACACGCGCATGAACGCGTGCACACACATATGGGCAAACGTGCGGTCAACTAGACCGGTGTCATACGAAGCAATTGGCCATCTCCGGCACCTCCACAAATCGTAGCTAGTTATATTTGCTTGCTGTAACAACTCCCCACGTCTTCTTGCATCATGTTCTCTGCATCCAGCAACGTGATAGTTCAACGCGAGCTGAAGTTGACTATCCTTTTATCAATAAACAAGAACGAGTTCACTAAGTTGTGAAAATCATATCCCATGTTTCTTCAGGATAGTCACTCGGCAATGTAAAGGATATATAAAGATCCACATCAAGTGAGATACAAGCCATTCGGGTTTTGCTCTCCTTCAGAAACTAGACTGACAACGAGCCTATATAAAATGTGAAGGAACTCGAGTCAATTTATTGGAATAGAACCTCTCAATTGTGGCTGCTTTAGATGCTTTTCCAGCTCGTTCAAGTTTGCCTTGTGACCTTAACTGGATTGAACACGAACCGTTTGTGTTTGGCTCAGCTCGCCTTCCCTTGCCAAGAAGGAGCTGGGAAAGGTCGCAGGATAAAAGCAAACGTAAAAGATGAGTTCCTAAGCTCGAACTCAGTTCTTTATAATCTTCAAACGTTGCTTGCAATGATAAACAGCTTGCCAACTTATTCAAACTTGGGTCATTCGTGTGAACATGATCTAGCTTGTAAAGGAAATGATCCAAACAAAGGGACACGTTTTAGGTTCGCTCAACCCGTTTACCTGCCATGCCATACTTCACACCTAAAAAGAAACTAAAACCTCAAAAACTGGAAAACTAAAACAAAAGCAAAGCGACGGGGTTGGCATTGATGGTAAGAGACAGGCTCAAACATTCGCGTATTGGCTCGTTTACTTTGAGGAAGTTGCCTAGCATCACCAACATTCATGCCATCACTCCGCAATATAGCAATGCAAATGGCAATATAAGATAATATATGGATGAATAAATAAATATGGAATGCATAGAACCTGTTGAAAAGACCAGCTTCAACCGATAAACCGAATAAACAAAGGCACAAACCCAAAACTTTTGCTTGTAAGGATACATGCATGCAACCCTGCCATTAAGAATCGGCAACCCACAAATGTGTTCTTATCGAGGAGTTCAAAAGAGAAATCACGTTTAGAGGATTCAAACAAGATAATTGGATAGGGCAATTAAGGGCTCCCCCTATACTAGCCGAGTTAACTTCTCACCGAACAACTTGTGTTCGAATATTGTTAGGGGTGACTTACTATTTTTCTTCATAAAATACTAAAGTTTCCCTCTGTAAATAAAAGTGAAAGGACAAATGACGTCTCGCTTACCTTTAAATGTCCTGATACAATTATCTTGGGGAATATGATTTAAGTAAATATTAAAAATGCTATTTTAATAAGCTTTTAGCCATCAAGGCGGGTTTTGTATTCGGCTCGCATATTTTTAAAAACTGGACACGAACAGCCAGTTACGAGCTGAACCAAGCTCCTTCATTTACCAGGATACACCTTCACGTAACCTCACATCTGTGACGTTGCAGAGGGCGCCTGTTGAGTGGGTTCTCTAAAGAAACTTTGACACACTAGGTGCAGGCCATCACTAGCTGAATATTCAACGAGGAAAAGAAAGTCAAATAGGTTAGTGCCCGCCACGCGAAGTGCGTGGAGAGCATATAGAAAGAAAGAGAAAGTATGCGAAATGGCAGAGCTTACCTCCCTACACGAGAGAGAATATAAAGGCGAGGTGCCATGAAAGGTGGAGTAACCGTCCACCTCATCTGGCTTTTGCCTGTGCCTGAATCTCATAAGCATAGGCGATCGACATGGCCGGGTAGAGAGAGAGAGAGAGAGAGCAGAGGGTTGCGCACGCAAATTTTCTCACACGGCGACTCCTTGGTGTTGAAGATCGAGCGTAACTTTACTTGACTCGAAAAGATACCAGGGCACTCCCTCCTCGATCGGTCCACCCCTTGTTTCTTTCAGATTTTCTATATTGTGCACTATTTTCCTTACGTGCCTTCTTTTTCTTTCTCCGATCCCCTCTCTCTCTCTCTCTCTCTGCTTTTCGAAAATATCGCGGGCAATTGGGAAAAAGCATGGAAGGATCACTTCCCTCTTTAGCACTGGTCTGACTAGTAGTTTGCAGACTCTTACCGTTCGTTGTCACCCATTTTCCTTCTGATACCAGACTCCAAGCCCGTAATCTCGTTAATTTGAAGAGGGCTTCTTGGAGATAGGTCAACAGTTGTGGACAGTCCCGTCTCGCCAAGCAATGAATATAGCGAGTCTCGCGTAAAGCTGGAGATCATACAGCACCTCAATGATGGCCTGCCTGACTCTCTGGGAACAGCTACATAAAACCCGTAGGTCATCCACGGCCTTAATTTCCTTCTCTTCTCTTTTTCCTCCTCTGACTTTTGGTGCTTCAATTGAATAAATATGATCTCACATACATTTTCGTTCTCTGAGGAATTTTGCTGAAAGAATGCAGATTATTTTGAGCGATAAGGAACTTAAATAATGACTCTCAATGTGGTGGTTTAACTGAACTGAGATCAAGGGGAGAAGGAAAGGCATTCACTGGTTCATAAAATCATTATTCATGAGATAAAGAGAATCCAGCACGCTATCACTCGCCCGCCCCAGAGTGTGGCAGAGGTTGGAGGAAGCAGCGAAGAAAAAGGAAAAAGGAACATTAAGGAGAGCCCACAAAATGGAGTTGCTACAGCTCGCCATCATCGTCATTACCGGTAGTATCCTTTGTACTACCACGGTGCAACTCTCTTCATCGCCTTCCTCTTCGGAGAGTGACGCGAATGCGTTGCTGACTCTGAAAGGCCGAGTAGAGAGAGACCCACAAGGAGTGCTGCAGGGATGGTTAAGAGGGAATGATCCTTGCTCCTGGTATGGAATAACCTGCTCGGATGAAGGAAGGGTAACGAAACTCGATCTCAGCAATGCTGGCCTCACCGGCGCCCTCTACGTCGACGAGCTTATCATAGCCCTCGACCAGCTTCACGTCCTCCTCCTCCAAGGCAACGCTTTCTACCTCACTGGCTGGCCTCCTTCCTCTTCTTCATGTAGCAGCACCCTCCAGACCGTCGACCTCTCGAGCAACAGCCTCACTGCCTCCCTCCTTCCTGACTTTCTCGCTTCCTGCAACCGTCTTACCTCTCTCAATCTATCCCACAACTCACTCTCTGGAATCTCTTCTTTGCTTTTGGGGCCTTCACTACTCTCACTGGACCTCTCCCACAATCAGTTGTCTGGCAGCGCTATGCTCAAGGACACCTTCTCGAATTGCCGCAACCTTACCTTCCTTGGTCTCTCGGCCAACAAGTTTACCGGAGGCCTCGCCGGCTCCACCCTCTCTGGCTGTGTCAACCTTAAGAACCTCAACCTCTCCTTCAACCTTCTGTCGGACGTCCTCCCTCCCAACTTCCTGTCCGTCGACACGGCCTCCTCCCTCCAGGTCTTGGACCTCTCCCACAACAACCTCTCCGGCGACCTCGCCTCCTTCTCCCTTGGGGCTGGCTGCGGCAACATCACATTCCTCGACCTCTCCTTCAACCCCCATTTAACGGGCAGCCTCCCAACCGCCCTCCAGAATTGCCGGTTTCTACAAAGCCTCATCCTCTCCGGTAACTCACTTGGGCCACAGCTGCCTCCGTTCCTTGGTAGCCTCCCCGCCCTAGAGACCCTCAACCTGGCTAGAAATCGGTTCGCCGGGGAGATCCCACCTGAGCTTTGCTTGTTGTGCCGCAGCCTTCAAACGTTAGACCTCTCGTACAATGCTTTTGTCGGGGAAATTCCGTCCACATTCACCTCCTGCTCCTCCTTAGAGAGCATCAACCTCGGCAGCAACCAACTGACGTCCTTGGGTGCTGTTCTTAAAGGCATAGGCGGATCTCTCAAGTACCTGAGCCTCCCCTTCAACAACCTCACCGCCACCTTATTGCCTCTCTCAGAGCTCTCTAACTATAGGGTGCTGCAGGTTCTGTAACTGAGCTCCAATGGCCTCACAGGAGGCATCCCGGTTGAATTGTGCAATGCATTTCCTTCCCTGCAGAAGCTTCTCCTTTCCGACAACGAGCTCTCGGGACTCATACCGGCGGAGCTGGGCGATTGCAGTACCCTCCGCATCCTGGACTTGAGCTTTAACTTCTTCAAGTCTGGAGTTTGCCCGAGCTGACCGACCTCATCAGTTGGGCTAACCAGCTCTCCGGCGAAATACCAGACACCCTCTGCAAGGTCGGCACCAGCAGCGTCGGGCTAGAGACCCTGATCCTCAATAATAACTTCATTAGGGGTAGCATTCCCGATAGCATCACCAACTGTGCTGGACTCATATGGGTCTCGCTTTCAAACAACCTCCTCACAGGCCCCATTCCCACCGGCTTCGGCCGCCTCCATCGCCTTGCCATCCTCGGGCTTGCTAACAACTCCCTCTCCGGGAACATTCCGGAAGAGCTCGGCAACTGCACAAACCTCATCTGGCTTGACGTTAACAGCAACGGCCTAACCGGTAGCATCCCCTCACAGCTTGCCGCGCAGACAGGCAGCATCACGCCGGGTGTTGTGTCTGGAAGGCAATTCGCCTTTGTCAGGAACGAGGGCGGTGTGGCATGCCGGGGGGCTGGCGGACTGTTCGAATTCTATGGCATTAGACAGGAGAGGTTGGCGGCATATCCCGTTGTGCACGCTTGCCCTTCCACCAGGATCTACATGGGCACCACCGTCTACAACTACGCCTCCAACGGCACCATGATCTTCCTGGACCTCTCCTTCAACTTGCTGGAGGGGAGCATACCGGACGATCTAGGCTTCATACCGTACCTTCAGGTCCTCAACTTGGGGCACAACCGGTTAGCGGGGACCATACCCTTGACCTTCGGCGGCCTCAAATACATCATGGGGCTTGACCTGTCCTACAACCATCTCTCCGGCACCATCCCTGCGGCTGTCGGCACCCTTTCTCTATTAGATGACTTTGACGTCTCTAACAACAATCTCGGTGGGCCTATCCCTTCCACCGGCCAGCTTGCGACCTTCCCGGCCTCCAAATATGCCAACAATTCCGGCCTCTGCGGCCTCCCCTTGCCTCCCTGCGGCTCCAATGACCAGCCAGGAGGAGGAACTGTTAATTCCGATTCCGGCCACCGAAACCGATCACTGGCTGCGAGCATCGGTGCTGGCATGACAGCCTGCACTGTCGTCATCATCGGCCTCGTCCTGGTGCTATGGAGGATGCGGAAGCGAGAGAAGCTAGAAGAGAAAAATGACGACGAGTTCATGGAGAGCCTACCTGCCACGAGAAAGGGCGCCACATTGAAGCTCTCCGGCGTGCTGGAGCCACTCAGCATAAACATCGCCACCTTTGAGAAGCCGCTCAGAAAGCTCACGTTCGCTCATCTGCTGGATGCCACCAACGGGTTCAGCATTGAGAGCCTGACTGGGTCGGGTGGGTTTGGGGAGGTGTACATGACAGATTGAAATTCGAGTCTTGCCTTTCCGGTACTATGATCGCCGGAGGTTTCGCAGCGGATGTTGATGACTTCGTCGCGAGATTTTCTCACCAGAGTTTTCTCGGACGACTGTATTATGTATATCACTTCTGTAATAAGCTCTTTATTTTTCTATATCTTTTCTCAGTGAATGGATGCCCTTTTATAGGCATCCGCTCCCCTGTCGTCTGGCATTCTCCTCTCGTGGCTTCACTCGTCTGGGAGAGGTAACGGATGGCCGTTACCGGATTCCGGTAACGGCTGTCCGTTACTTATCAGGCCTCTCCTCTAGTAACGGTTGGATGGCCAGTCCAGCCGTTACCCGAGCCGAGAATGGCCATCTCAATGTAACATCTCCCACTTGGCCATTCGAGCCAAGTGTATCGACATACTGGTTTTTCCTCCCACTTTCTCGGGGTTTTCCCTAGTTATGTCGATCCCTGATTACTATTGCAATCAGAACCTGTTGTTTGGTTATTTCCCTACACAACAAATCATCCGTTGTATGGTTATTTACCTATACAACAACATATCTCAAACCTATGTTTCTAACATGTTTTGAGAAGAGTTCTTTCGTTATGCCTTTGGTTAAGGGGTCTGCCAACATATCTTCTGTTGGCATGTATGAGATGGATATTTTCTTTCTCATAACCATATCATGAACATAGTGGTATTTTACCATTATATGCTTGCTTTTTGAGCAATCTGCTCCACTCTTAATAAGACTAATTGCTGCATTGTTATCACAATAGATAACCACCGACTCATCTATTATTTCCAGCTTCAAATCACGTATGAAGCGGCTTATCCAGACAGCACTTGTTGCAGCCATACAACAAGCAATATACTCAGCTTCCTGTGTTACACAACCCTGTTTCTTACATGCCCAAGAAACAACACCACCTCCAAATAAGAATATTTGTCCTGAGGTTGATTTGCTGTCATCTTTGCTCACAACAAAGTTAGTGTCTGAGTATCCTACCACTTCTAATTCATTTACTTGAAAACATAGTTTCAAGTCCTTTGTTCATTTTAGATATCTTAGAATCCTTTTTACAACTATCTAATGCTGCCAACCTAGATTACTGTGATATCTACTGACAAGACCAACAGCAAAGCTGATATCAGGTCTTGTACACAACATAGTATACATCAAGCTGCCAACAGCTTGAGCATAAGGAACATTAGGCTTATGGTCTCTTTCACTGGGACAATCAGTCTTACTTAGTTTCTCCCCTTTTGCAACAGGTGTATCTGCAGACTTGCATTCACCCATTTTGAATTTCTTGAGGATATAGTCTATATATCTCTCTTGACTCAGGCATAAGAGTCTAGATCCTCTATCTCGAGAGATTTTATACTCAGGATATAGGATGCTTCTCCCATATCTTTCATTTCGAACTTGGAGTTCAACCATGACTTGGTTTTGACAATCATTTCATTGTCATTTCCAATTAATAATATGTCATCGACATACAAAGATAAGATGACAAAGTGGCTCCTATTGTTCCAAACATAAACACAGTGATCAAGTTTGTTAGACATAAACCCAAGTTCTATAATGGCATTTTGAAAAGTCAAATACCATTGGCGAGGTGACTGTTTTAGGTCATATAGGGATTTTTTCAACCTATACACTTTATCTTCTTGACCTTCAATCATAAATCCGTCGGGCTGCTGCATGTATATGATTTCTTCTAGATCGCCATTTAGAAAGGCGGTCTTTACATCTAACTGATGTAAATTCAAATCATAATATGCAGATATTGTCAGGATTATACGTATGAATGCAAATTTCACAACTGGGGAATATGTCTCAACATAGTCTATCCCTTCTTTTTGCGAAAAACCCTTTGCAACTAACTTCGCTTTAAACTTATCGATTGTACCATCGACCTTATATTTCTTTTTCAGAACCCATTTACAGCCTATGGCTTTTCTTCCTTTTGGCAAATCAGCCAATTCCCAGACTTGGTTTTTCTCAATGGATTCAATTTCCTCATCCATGGCTTTCTCCAAGTCTGTTGCTTCCGATGAATTCATTACTTGCGGATAAGTCAAGTTATCAGTCAATTCATCTAAATCTACCAAATTACACACTTCTTCTGAAAGGTAAGTGTGATAATCCTTTAAATAGGATGGAATGACTCTTGACCTCTTATGTCCAATTAAGGTATCGGTAGTTTCAAGAAGTTCTTCTATGGGCTCAAAAGATGATTGGTCAAAATCTACCAAATCTTCAACATACTCTTCATTGTTTTCTAGGATGTCATTCTTAGAATCTTCTAAGAATTCAACATCTCTGCTTTCAATGAGTCCTTGGTCCTTATGATAGAACCGATATCCTTTTGAACCTTTTGGATATCCAATAAATATACACCTCAAGGACTACTGTCTAGTTTATCTCTAGACTGATCAAGGATCTTGACATGTGCAATTGATCCCCATCTCCTGAGATGACCTAGGTTGGGTTTTCTCCTAAACCACATCTCATATGGTGTAGTGAACACAGATTTACATGGTACTCTGTTGAGCACGTAAACAGCTCTACTTACCGATTCTCTCCAAAATACCCTTGATAGAGAGGCATCAATAATCATAGACCTTGTCATATTCAATAAGGTTCTATTGTACTTTTCAGCTACACCATTTTGTTGAGGTGTTCTAGGTATTATATTTTGTTTAGTAATACCAAAGTCTTTACAGAATTCTAAAAAATTCTGTTGAGGTATACTCACCTCCTCTGTCTGATCTCAAGACTTTGATAGTATGCCCCAATTGATTTTCCACTTCTTGTTTATATTCTTTAAATGCTTCAAGTGCCTCTGATTTATGTGCTAAAAGATATATATACATATATCTAGAGTAGTCATCGATAAAAGTAACCCTTTCCTCGATGTGTCTTTACTTTAAAAGGTCCACATAAATCTGTGTGAATAATCTCTAACAGGGTTGTTGCCCTTTTTGTTTCCTTGGGAAAGAATTTCCTTGTCATTTTTTCTTGTATACAAGCTTCACATTTGTTGAAAGTCTTTTCCTCAAATTAGGATAATAAGTCAAAGTTGGATAATTTCCTCAACTTTTCCAAACTTATATGCCCTAGGCCTTTATGCCACATATTCACATCAACAGAAAAGACACTTTCAATATAAATAGAAGATTGATGATTTTCATTATCGGATAACTTGAACAGTTCATGTTCTACATCAAATTCTCTCGAGAACAAGATTCTCCCATGTTTTCCCACAGTCACCTTGTTAGGTACAAACCTTACTTCAAAATCTTTCTTTACTAAGGTAGGGACCGAGACCAGATTGCGCCTTATAGATGACATAATTAACACATCGGTCAGTATAATTGGTTTGCCTTGTACAAATATCCTAAAGGATCCAATACCCATAACATCTGAGAAAGTACTGTTTCCCATGTACACACGATGTTGTCCGGGTTGATATTCCTTTAGATCAATTGCCCCTTCCTTGGTTTTTGAGATGTATCTCGTAGCTCCTGAGTCGATCCACCAACCTGTAATTGGGCGATCCAAGTATAGGCATTCTGGAATTCCATAGATTATGTCCTGCTTCTCCGATTGTCCGCGTTGTGGGTTGTTCCTCCACCTTTCTTATTGCGGCAATATCTCTTGTAGTGCCCCATCTTTCCACAGTTGAAGCACTTGATCCGGGAAGCAGTTTCCTGTGATTTCTTAAAAGCTTGACCGCCTTTCTTGTTATTCTTGCCAAACTTTCTATTTGGTTTCTTTTTCTGGTTGGTTTTTAGAGCTAGATGCCAACTCATCCTAGACTACTAGCAGTTTTTCCCTTTTATTTTTGAGCATGTGTTCTTGCTCAATTGCTAGCTTTAGGGGCAATTCTGAAAGGTTGATTTCAGCCCCTAACCTCAAGGCAGTGGTGACCACATTCTATGATGGAGGTAGACTGTTCAGTATAGTTGATATCTGCATTGGTTCGGGGATGACTGATTTGGCTATAGCTAAATCCCTAGCTATTACCAGCATATGATTTACATGTTCTACTACATTTTCCCCGAAAGTTGTATTTTTGTATATGCAACTTTGCAGTTATATCATACTTAGCTGTTAAAGAGTCAAATAACTCTTTTGCAGTCTCATATTCCTCAAAGACCCTAATCAGGTCATCCTCCATATAAGTTAACATTACAGTTCTTGCTATGGTGTCGTCTTTTAGAAATGTTTTATACATTTCTAACTTTTGTTGACTTGCGTCTAATGATGGAGGACGCACTGTTTCCTTTAACACATACTCTACACCTTCCAGTGTTAGAGCTAACGAGATTCTTCTCTTCCATGTCTTGAAGTTCAGACCGTTTAATTTTTCTGTTTTTGCCAGTTCGGATATACATATCCTAGAACTCATTTTTGTTTGGCAAAAATATCAGGTAGGCGGTCTTATTCTTTCTAAAGAAAACAAAGAAAAAACACAAAGTAAGAAACACGTTAACTTGATGCAGAAAATCTAATAATTTTAAGGATTTTTCTACCTCTAAACCAATACCAAAGGATAAATCTGTAATTTTATTTATTTGTCCCTTTTTGTAATTTTTCACAGGACAAACTCGTAAAATCACTATTTGGTATTTTTGTAAAATTTGCAACTGATCGGGGTTAAAATCATAATTTTAACTCTGAGGGCGAATCTGTAATTTTTCAAAAGGAACAGGGGTAAACCTATCTTTTGACTGAATGGCAGAACTGATATTTTCCAAACCGGGTTGGATAATATAGTAAATCAGCAACCCCTGGTATTTTGTAATTTTTAAAAATGGACAAGGGGTAAACCTGTCCTTTTGCAGTGGCAATTTTGAAATAATCAGAAAACGATAGGGGCAATTTTATCTTTCTCTCTCAATACCCGAGGCGGTTTTCTGAAACCACTGGCGGTTTCAGAAAACCGTTGTTGGTTTTCGGGAAACCGTCGGCGGTTTTGAAAACCGCGGTTTTATTATTATTATTATTATTGCTATAAAAGCGAAAAATCATAAATGTACAGTATCTGGATTTTTCCAAAGAGAGAGAGAGAGGGAGGGGTTTCGGCTGTCGGTGTTCGGCCATCAGCGTCCGGCCGTCGGCGTCGGTGTTCGGCCGTCGGTGGTTTTTCTTCTTCTAGGCGCTTTAGCAGGGTTCGTTGTTTTTCTTTTCTGTCTCGTCTTCGGGCGTTTTCCGGCTTGTCGTTGTTTTGACTTTTGAGGCTTGCCTCTGATTTGCTTTGGGGCTTTTCCGCCGGCTAGCCTCTGGTTTGCCTTTGGGGCTTCCTGTCGGCTTGCCTCTGGTTTGCCTTTGGGGCTTTTCCGCCGGCTAGCCTCTGGTTTGCCTTTGGGGCTTCCCGTCGGCTTGCCTCTGGTTTGTTTTTGGGGCTTTTCCGCCAGCTAGCCTCTGGTTTGTCTTTGGGGTTTTTCTGCCGGCTTGCCTCTGGTTTGCCTTTGGGGCTTTTATTCGTCAGCTTGCCTCTAGTTTGCCTTTGGGGCTTTTCCGCCGGCTAGCCTCTGGTTTGCCTTTGGGGCTTCCTACCGGCTTGCCTCTGGTTTGTCTTTGGGGTTTTTCTGCCGGCTTGCCTCTGGTTTGCCTTTGGGGCTTTTATTCGTCGGCTTGCCTCTGGTTTGTCTTTGGGGCTTTTCTGCCGGCTTGCCTCTGGTTTGCCTTTGGGGCTTTTATCCATCGGCTTGCCTCTGCTTCCCTGTCTGACTGCCGATCGTCGACTGATCTTCTTTTTTTTAAAAAAAAAAATCCTCACCCTCTTCTCTCTGTGTTTTTTTTTTTGGAGGGAACTAGGCCCTGATACCACTGACAGATTGAAATTCGAGTCTTACCTTTCCGGTAGTCTGATCGCCGGAGGTTTCGCAGCGGATGTTGATGACTTCGTCGCGAGGTTTCCTCACGAGGGTTTTCTCAGACGACTGTATTATATCACTTCTGTAAGAAGCTCAGTATTTTTCTATATCTTTTCTCTATGAATGGATGCCCTTTTATAGGCATCCGCTCCCCTATCGTCTGGCATTCTCCTCTCGTGGCTTCCCTCGTGTGGGAGAGGAGACCGTCTAGCCGTTACCCGAGGCCATCTCAATGTAACAGTACAAAGCTCGGCTCAAGGATGGTTGTGTGGTCGCCGTGAAGAAACTCATTCACGTCGCCGGACAGGGTGATCGTGAGTTCGTGGCGGAGATGGAAACCATCGGAAAGATCAAGCACCGCAATCTCGTCCCTCTGCTGGGCTACTGCAAGATTGGAGAGGAACGGCTTCTGGTTTATGAGTACATGAAATTGGGCAGTCTGGATAACGCCCTCCACAACAACAATGGAAAGACAGGAGGTGATGATTGGCACTAACAATAACAACAACAATAATAATAATAATGCAGGACGTTGCAATATCGAGTGGGCAACTAGGAGGAAGATTGCCGTCGGGTCGGCGAGGGGCCTCGCTTTTCTTCATCACAGTTGCATTCCTCACATAATTCATAGGGACATGAAGTCCAGCAACGTGTTGTTGGATGAGAATTTGGAGGCTAGAGTGTCTGATTTCGGAATGGCGAGGCTCATGAACGCATTGGACACACACCTTAGTGTCAGCACTCTCGCCGGAACGCCGTGCTACGTCCCACCGGAATACTACCAAAGCTTCCGCTGTACTACCAAAGGCGATGTGTACAGCTATGGCGTCATTCTGTTAGAGCTCCTCTCAGGAAAGAAAACCATTGACCCTGCTGAATTCGGAGACAGCAACCTCGTCGGCTGGGCGAAGCAGGGTTTGAAGGAGAACAGAGTGAACGAGATCTTTGACCCGGTATTTTTCTCACAGCAAAACCCGCCTACGGAGGATGAACTCTACCAGTGCCTGAAAATCGCCTGTCAATGCTTGGATGACCGGCCGCTTTGGAGACCGACGATGATTCAAGTGATGGCCATGTTCAAGGAACTCGAGATGGATGCAGCTGTCAGCGAGGTCGATACATTCTCCGTTGGAGACACCACCATTGTTGAGAAATCAAATATTGAATGATTGTGAGGTTCCTCTGCCATTTTTTCATTTCTTTTTCTCCACTGTTTATGTCACTCCCGTACCCATACGTTCCAAATTGCCTTATACGTTGTAAATAAAGAGAAAGAGTAGAGGAAAATTAACACCATAGGAACAAATTGATCTTTTGTAACCCTTGGACCAGGGTGAATTGTACTTAACCTTTAACCTTTGAGCCATCGGCCAAAAACCTTCAAGAGAAGTGTCTCAAACTTAGTAATGTAGCAGGTTTGGACTGTGCATTTCTTTCTACTATCACCGAAGCTTTCCTACGGTTTTGTATTTCATTGGTCTTTATTAAAACTTATTTTTTAAGTATTTATCAAGCATATTGTGAGTTAAAAGAGATGCAATGACCGCTCTAGGTCTTACTATCGAAGTTCAACTAACATTCCTTATCGGAAGTCATATGAACTACTTATCCGTTGCATCATTTTGGAAATCTACTAAGGCTTATGAGGCTTGTTTGGTATATATCAATTATATTTCTAGCCCAATTGAGGTTAGGGCATGACAACTTGGTATTAGTGTATGTTTGGTTTCGTTGAACATCAATTGAATAAAGAACTCACAAGAAAGCATGTTGTTTACGGATAAACTTTACAGAACACTAAGAGGATCAGATTGCTATCATTTTCAATTCATTCGAAGGAAATACTACAACAAGACAAAAGCATGGAAGTCCTCACACGGAACGACTTTTGATCGACTATTGATAGTGGTAACACATCACATCCTATTGAGAGGATAACATTCAGAAGCCTTGTGCTATTATTACACAACATTCGAAGGGCGTTCAACTTTGTGTTGTTCCTCATAGGGTGCTGTAGGCATAAAAATTTCCACTCCTCGGTTTTGAGACCGGAAATAGACCTTTTCGCACCTAAGTTCGTTTCTAACGGTGTGCCAGCTAGCTTGCTCGAGCTAGCGAAGATTTTAAAATATTCTGACTTTTCTGGCTATTGTGGAGAAGCGAGATCTTTTCATTTAAACCTTCTTGAACCGATGCTCAAGGATCAATTTAAAAGCTTAAAACTTCGTTTTTACAAAACTTTGAAAATATCAGTGTTCGAAGAATTCGATGTATGCCTAGTTTGAAAGTTTTATTGCGACTTTGGACGAACCTAAGTCTTTAGAGTTTTTAGCTATTTAGGCCTGATATGTGTGTGCACATGTGGCCTATTTTCAATGTGGTTTGTGCGTAGATTCGGGGCTTCTTTAAAAGCTAATGAATGCAAAGATGCAAAAACATTTTTTTGGTTTTTAGATGATGATGTGAGCTAGGCTCAAATTGAAAGGGCAACTCACACAACTTTCACAAATGTAAATATCCAAAATTGAAGTGCAACTCACGCAGCTTTCACAAATGTAAACACCTGAAATGTAAAGCAACTCACGCGACTTAATGTAAATCCACACAAAGGGAAATGCAACTCGACGTGAAGTAAACTCATACAACTTGAAAATTTATAAATATGTTATATCCTAAGAGCGAAAAGGCTCAATGTGTGTGAGAGTGGAGAGCGGAAAGGCTCGAGTGCTTTTGTGTGCTTCTCATGTGAAATTGAAATGACAACTCACACAACTTTCACTAAAGTAAATACCCGAATGGAAATATATACTTTAGCTTAAGAGCGGAAAGGCTCAATGCACGTGTGTGTAAGTGTGAAATTTAAATGACAACTCACACGACTTTCACTAAAGTAAATACCCCAAATTGAAATGTATACTTTAGCTTAAGAGCGGAAAGGCTCAATATGTGTGTGTAAGTGTGAAATTTAAATGACAACTCATACGACTTGAATGTAAATATCTGAATTGAATTGCAACTCACACAGCTTTCACTAAAGTAAATACCCAAATGGAAATATATACTTTAGCTTAAGAGCGGCAAGGCTCAATGTGTGTGCAATATAAGAGCGGAAAGGCTCAAGTGCACGTGGGTGTCCTTTGTGTGCAATTAAGAGCGAGAAGGCTCAAGTGCATGTGTGTGGATGTGTATCAAGCACAAATATTACATTTCGGGGGGAGACTTCGCTCCATTATTACAACCCTGTATCGAATTGAATTTATCTAATGCGAGTAATGTAAAACCAAATGTAAATAAACATTTACAAGTGGTCAGTTTTGCCTCTCGAGTTGCTCGGGTCCGTCTTCCTTGGCAGCCACGAGATAGGTCTCCCTAGGTGGGTTCCGACGTGAGAGTTTAGGTTTGGGTTCACTTGGGGCCAGCCAAGTGTTTGATGGCTTAGGCTGAGCTGACCAAGGTCTTAGGTTAGGTAAGTCCTAGCTAGGTGAGGTCGGGCTAGGATGTGGGGGTTTGTTTGGTAAGTGGGATAGGAGCTAGGTGGGTCACGGCAAAGGGGTGTGGGGTGTTGGTGTAGGGTGCTGGCGGGAAGTGGGGTATGGCTAGTGTGTGGTAGGCGCTAGGGAAATAAATGGCTGGGGCATGGGTGTGGCAGGTGAGGGGTGCATAGGTTGGGGCAACAGGGGTGCTGTTGTGGCGTGGGGTGTGGTGCGGTGTGACGCGGGCTATGGTGACAAGGTGTGGCGTTGGGGACAGGGTGCTGTGTTAGGGACAGGGTGCTGGCTGGGAGTCGGCTGTGGTAACAGTCGGGTGGCTGAGGGCTGGTGAGTGGTGTGGTGTGACAAGGGGGCTAGGATAGTGGAGTGAGGTATGGCTAGGAGCTGGTAGGTGAGTGGGCAGCTGGCCGGGTGCAACACAGTGTCGCGAGTGAGGTTGGAGTCTAGGCTCAGACCGAGTGCAGGTGCATTGAGTTAGGCTTGTTTAGGTTAGGTCGGTGGTGAGGGGCTAGGCTAGGTCTAAGTGGGTCGGTTTAGGTCAAATGAGGAAGTCGGTTTGGTCAAAAGGGTAGGTCGGTTGGGGGTGAGAGTGGTCCAGCTAGGGGGTTAAATGGAGTCAGTTTGGGGCATGTAGGCTAAGTCTAGGCTCGTTTCGTGTTAGGTTTAGTGGCTAGGTTAGGTTGAGAGACCTACCTCTTGGAGTTGGTCCACCACGTGTAGCCCATGCCTTGATCCAAGCCCACGCCATTCTTCATGTTGATGTAGCCCTAGGTTAGGTCTAACTCACATGGCTTGAGCCCATTTCCCCTTTGGCTAAGCCCATATGGCTAACCCACTTGACAAAGTCAAGCCCACCAATCTTCTCTCTTTTACTTTATGCTCTCCCAAGCCTCCCACTTGAAATTCACGTGAACTTGCACCCCCCCTCATCTCTATTTATAGGGAAAGGGAGTGGGTCTTGGGTTTGGATCTTGGATTTGGTTTTTATGATCCAAATCCGATCCAAACACTATTTGGGTTTGGATTTGGATCTTTATGTCCAAATCCAATCCAAATTTTTGTTTCTTCAATCCTTCTTAGCGTTTCGAGATGGCCGGTTTTCACGGGCCTTGGCTTCATCAGTGCTCCGTCTTGGGCTGGGTTTTTTCCAACCTTTTCGTTCGATCTCCTTATCACCTTCTAAACTTCGTTTCGTCTAATTTCTGGAATTTCAAGCTCGGGCTTGGATTTCTGATGGTTTTGTTTGATGCTTTAGCTTTGTATTTCATATTCTAGGGCTGAAGTCTTCTTCTGGCCTCGGCTCTTCTTTTGCTTTTTGGTCCTGCTTTCATCAGGTTGGGCTGAATTCTGGGCTCTTGACATGCTTTTAGAGCTGCTTTTCGATCAGGATCCACTTGCTTGCTTTGGCTGCTTACAAAATTGGGACTTGGCCCGAGTTTAAGAAACCTATATTTCGAAAGGGTTTTTGATAAAAAGTTTAAAGCTTTAGAACTCCTGGATTTTCGAAAGCTCAAAATTGGTTTTAAAATGGTTTTACAAACCAAGTGTTTGTTTTGGAAATTATTTGATTTTGGGGTGTTTATAGATGCCCCTCTTTGCCATTATCCAAATTTATTTGGATAATGGCAAAGAAGACAACACTCCTTTTTGCTTTCTCCTTGGATTCGTCCTCGAGAATATGGGATCGTCCCAGTTTTTGAGAAAACTTTTTTTCTTATGCCTGGTAAGAGGGGATTTTCGCCATAGGAGACTTTCCTAATGTGGTTCTAGTCCTAATTGGGATCATATATTCGATGTCCATGCGTGCACATATGAGTGAATGACATGGAATGATATGCTAAAAAATATGGTTTTCTAGAGACTTAATTGTGGAATGGTCGAACTTGGGAGTCTTATGAAGACCTACTGCACCAAGTGAGCTGGTCTTATGTTGCTCGATGTTCAGGATTTTTCTCAATTCGCTTTTGAGAGAGGGAAGACCCTTTTAGCTTCAATCCTAAGGATTTTCAGCTTCTCGTGTTTCCTTTTACTTCAGTCTTAACACTCGCTAATTTAGCGGAGGTTTTATAAGAAAATCAAGCAGCATTTCAAAATTTCTATGCCTTACCCAACAACGTTTAATTCTCAAACAAGATGAGATTCAAGTAAGTAGATCCTATTTTTACTTTAGGACTCCTTGAAATGAATCTTTCTTCACTTGGGATAAATCATAGGGATGGGGAAAGAGTTACCATGGTCCCTTCTGAAGTGTCCCGTGGTTTGAGGCAAAGAGGCGAAAAACTGCTCTTTTGAGCTTTTGGCAACTTTTTTCTTCTTCATAGAGGGTCTCCCTTTGGGAGTATTTTCTCTTTGTTCCCTCTTTTTCATGGAAGAATGATTTTTTTTTTCAATTTTGCTTTCCTTTGGAAAACGACTTTTGTAGGGATTTTCTTTTTTGCTTTTTAACAAATTTTCCTTTTAGGAAAGAGAAGAGAAGAGGGGAAGGACTTATCCCAATGATCTACTCGATTCATCCCAGATTAACCTATTTAGAAATAGCACGTACTTCTTGCAAGTATTTTGCTATATTGAACAAGGCCTTCCTTTGTAAGATGAAGATTTTTGAAATGTAACCCATCTATTTTTGAAAATCCCGCTTTTTCACAAGCATCGATTCCCTTATTCAGGGTCACACGATCCGCTTTGATCCTCACTCATGAAGTTTCAAAGGAAATTTCCTCAAAAACATTTTTACAAAGGGGATTTAGCTTAGACCCTACACATGGTATTTTTTCAAATATTGGGCATTCATAGGGTCTGCTAAATTCCTACCCTCGACATCGATTAACCATTATGCATTGTTTGTGGTGGTTCCACGTACAACATAAGGACCATCCCACTTGGCCCACCACTTTTCAAGTGGATGTGGGCCACGATGGTGGATGATTTTCAATACAAGGTCTCCCACTTTGAAGTGGCGAGGCTTAATATGTTTTCATAATGTCGGGCTACCCTTTGCCGGTATGCATGTGCATGATCCATAGCAAGGAGCCTTCTTTCATCTAATAAATCAAGCTCGGAGCATGCTGAAAAGTCTCTAGGGGGAGGTCAAGTGCAAGTGATGTATGGAATGAATGCAGTTTGGCATGAATGGGAAGAATGACGTTTGTGCCATAGACCAACTCAAATGGCGTGACATTTGTGGGAGTTCAGATGAAAGTCCTATAAGCCCATAAGGCTTCATCCAACTTCTCATGCCATGTCCTACCCTTCTCTAAGGTTTTCTCAATAATACTTATGAGAGTCTTGTTGGTGGCCTCGGCTTGGCCGTTGCCTTGAGGGTAGTAGGGTGATGAGAAGTGATGAGTTATGCCATAAGTGTTACATAACTTTACCATCCTCTCGTTCTTGAAGAGGGTGCAATTATCAAACAGTAGGTCTCTTGGAACTCCAAATCGAGCCAAGATATTCTTCTTGATGAACGCCACTACATGTTGCCCTTGGACATTAGTCAGGGAGGTAGCTTCAACCCATTTAGAAAAATACTCAGTGGCTGCTAGGATAAACCTATGTCCCTTTGATGCATTTGGAAAAATTGGTCCTATGATGTCAAACTCCCACATGGTGAATGGCCATGGGCTGACCACGGAATGTAAGGTCGATGATGGGATATGAATGGCATGTCCATGCACTTGACATGGGTGACATTTCCTAACATGATCATGACAATCTTGCTTTAGAGTGGACCAAAAGTAATCGGCTCTAAGTATTTTCATCGCCATCATGTTTGCATTTACATGCCCTCCACATTCTCCATCATGGAATTCATGCATTATAATCCTAGCCTCCTCAAGGTCGACACACCTCAATAAGATGCCAGTAAAACTCTTTTTATAAAGAATCCCTCCCAAAATTATGTATCGGGTTGAAATCTTTCGAATAAAAGCTTTGTCTTTAGACGAAGCGAATTCTGAAGATCCTCCTCTTTCTAAGAAATCTTTAATGTCTTGAAACCAGGGTTTTTCAGTAGAGTTTTGGTTGTTTTGGCAAATCTCCAAATCGTGAATAGAGGGAGTGGGTGAGTGCCATATTTCTAAGGATCGGGTTCCCAAAGTGGGATCGACCCTTAGGGCTGAGCCTAAGGATGATAGGGCATCTACTATGCCATTGTCCTCTCTTCCTACATGTGTGAGTGTGCATGACTTGAATGAATCGACCAGTTTGGTGGCCAATTCATGGTATGGAAGAAGTTTTTCATTTTTGACTTGCTAAATTTTTAACACTTTGTTAATGACAAGTAAAGAGTCTCCAAAGACTTCAATGCATGATGCCTATGAGGATGACTCCCGCACCTGCCCCTCTTTGGTTTCTTGCCTCATCGAAGTGCATTTTTCACACTTGGTTTTCATTTAAACAATTTGATAAAATATGGTTTTGAAATTGGTTTAGAAAGATGCCCTCGTCGGGCATTTCATCAAGTATGGGATATAAATCCTCCAAGGAGAAATCAACCACATAATCAGCTAGGGCTTGCCCCTTAATGGAGGTTTGATGAAGGGATTTTAGGTCATACTCCATTAAGAGGAGCTGCCATTTACCCAGCCTACCCGTGAGGATAGGCTTTTCAAACAAATGCTTGATTGGATCAAGCCTAGACACTATCCACATCTCATGATCTAGGAAATAGTGCCTAAATTTCTGGCAGGCCCATACCAAGGCCAAGCACGTTTTCTCCATGGCTTGATAAATTTTTTCATAAGCCAATAGAGTTTTCGAAATATAGTAAATAGCATACTCTTTATGGGTATCATCCTCATATTGAGCTAATAAAGCACCCAATGCATTCATATGCACAAAAATGTAAAGTAAAAGTGGTTTTCCTTGCTTTGGAGGTTTTAAAACCGGAGGATTGACCAAATATGCTTTTAATCTTTTGAAGGCTTTTTGGCAATCATTGTCCCATACAAATCTCACCCCTTTTCTCAAAAGTTTTTGAAAGGTTCGCATCTTGTTGCGAGGTTTGAAATAAACCTTCTAATCGATTGGAGGCCACCTTGGAAGCTTCGGATTTGAGTTAAGTTGGAGGGTAGAGACATGTCTATGATGGCTCAACACTTAGAGGGGTCGACTTCAATGCCCCTTTGGCTTACCATAAAACCTAAAAGCTTACCGAATTCCACTTCGAAGACGTACTTTTGAGTATACTCGAGTTAACCTAAAACTAGTCTATGCCTATGAGAGGTTTGTATGAACTCTAGGATGAACATGTTTATCGGGATCTTAGAAAGATGATTTTCAAAATCATATGAGGTTAAAACATTTTTACCTTTATCCATGATTTGCAAAGCCTTAGGAATGTATCTTTTGAAGGGCCAGGAACACTGACCACTTTTTTAGTATTTTTTTCTAGGTGTGGGGGTTGATAGATCCTTCCAGACCTGGTCACCTCCCCCACACTTTGCCTAAGGCTCGCTCCTATGTTGGCTCTATTTGTGTGATTTGGAGCACCCAGAATTTCTAAGACAGCTCTAGCCGGGGGCGGGACTCTAAGCGCTCCCCGGATCACTACTTGTGCGGCTTTTTTTGTATATGATGAGAGAAGGTGGTGTGTGACAAGTAGTGAAGCCAGAATATGGTGCATGCACTAAACCTTTTGAGGTCGAGAAAGCACATACCTCTTTTTCCTTCCCACTAGTACTTGCGTGATTGGGGAAGGGTTCTTTGAGCATAGCTTGGGCAGGCTCAGGTTCTTTAGTGACTTGGAGTCAGCCCTGCTCTATGAAGTTTTCAATTTTGTTTAAAAGGGAAAAGCATTTGTTCGTATCATGGCTTTTGAGCCGATGATATTTACAAAATCTGTTCAAAAACCTCCCTTTTGGTGGGGTCCCCTCGGGAATTTCCGAGAGTATTACCAAACCTTGGGCGAGTAGGAGGTCTAGGACCTCCGAGACAGGTTACCCCAGTGGGGTATACTCCCGTTTTTGAAAAGTTTTTTGAAATTTTTCGTTTTTTTGTTGGAGCTTCTTTGAAGTGCCCGCTGGGCTTGACTCCACTCGGACATTTGCAATCTTTTGAGGTTTTGCCCCTTTGTCCACCATGGGTGGCCCGTAAGTTTTGGGTTTTTCAAATCTTGTTTTGGAAAGTATTTTTCCCTTCCACAAGTCATCATAGACTCTCTTTTTCATATTGGTTTCAAAAAGGAAGCCTTCTTTATTAACTTGTGAAAAGTAGAAATCTCATGCAATGAAAGAAGAGTTTTTATCTCTGTTTTAAAATTTTTGAGGATGAGCATGACTGCACATCCTTCGGAGATGGGTTCTTTTATTTGTCCAAGGAGGGACCTCCATCGAACGATGAATGCGTGTACATTCTCATTCGAAGCTTGTCTTGTGTCCCTCAAGGTATTCAAAGTGGGCGTTACTTCCACGTTGTGCGAAAATCTTTGCATAAAACAGTTTGCTAATTCTTCAAAAGTAACAAACTAGCTTAAGTCATAGGAAGCAAGCCATTTTGAATCAATCCCCTTGAGGGAAAGGGGGAACCAATAAATCCATTTTGCAGAGTCCCTTTTCTTCTTATGGACTCTGCGCGAAAAGAATTGCAAGTGGGATCTAGGATCCCCCATGCCATCATACCGATGGAAATTTAGTATGTCGTCGTCGTTGTCTGTTTCATAATCCAAAGGAAGGAAGTCAGATAGGGCGTACGATTTCTTTTCTTTGTTTTGCCCCTTCAACAGTTGTTGAAGGGCTTTGCGATCCTTCAGTGTGAAGGAATCGTGGTATTGGTCCCCCTCCATTGCGGAGATTTCCTAGGGTTTTTTTATCTTGGTAGGTCTTTTCTTGGCTTTGGTGGGTTCGCCATGTGACGAGCAAGAGTCGGTCGCCTCAGCCTCTTGGCTAAGGGCCTCGATTCTTGCATCAAATTTAGCCTCGAATTCCCTACGCAAGTTTTCTAACTCTTCTTTTTTGCATTTGAGTTGAGATTTTGAAATCTTTTCTGAAAGGGAACTTGACGAGCGCGAGGCTCGGCTAGTCACTTCATTAGAGCCTAAACTAGACATGACTCAACAAAAGTTTGAAATCTTAGAAATGCAAATAGGCGAAAATTTTAAACACTTTTGAAATTTTTTTTTGCAGAGTTTTGTATGTTTTACTGAAGTTTTAAGTCACGAGTCCCACCGGGCGTGCCAAAAACCTATAGGCGTAAAAATTTCCACTCCTGGTTTTTGAGACCGAAAATTGACCTTTTCGCACCTAAGTTCGTTTCTAAGGGCATGCCAGCTAGCTTCCTCGAGCTAGCGAAGATTTTAAAATATTCTGACTTTTCTGACGATTGTGGGGAGCGGGATCTTTTCATTTAAACCTTCTTAAACCGATGCTCAAGGGTCAGTTTAAATGCTTAAAACTTCGTTTTTACAAAACTTTGAAAATACCAGTGTTTGAAGAATTCGATGTATGCCTGGTTTATAAGTTTTATTGTGACTTTGGACAAACCTAAGTCTTTAGAGTCTTTAGCTATTTAGGCCTGATATGTGTGTGCACATGTGGCCTATTTTCAATGTGGTTTGTGCGTAGATTTGGGGCTTCTTTGAAAGCTGATGAATGCAAAGATGCAAAAATATTTTTGGGTTTTTAGATGATGATGTGAGCTAGGCTCAAATTGAAAGGGCAACTCACATAACTTTCATAAATGAAAATACCCGAAATTGAAGTGCAACTCACGCAGCTTTCATAAATGTAAATACTCGAAATGTAAAGCAACTCACATGACTTAATGTAAATCCACATAAAGGGAAATGCAACTCGACGTGAAGTAAACTCACACAACTTGAAAATATATAAATATGTTATATCCTAAGAGCGAAAAGTCTCAATGTGTGTGAGAGTGGAGAGCGGAAAGGCTCGAGTGCTTTTGTGTGCTTCTCGTGTGAAATTGAAATGACAACTCACACAACTTTCACTAAAGTAAATACCCGAATGGAAATATATACTTTAGCTTAAGCGCGAAAAGGCTCAATGCACGTGTGTGTAAGTGTGAAATTTAAATGACAACTCACATGACTTTCACTAAAGTAAATACCCCAAATTGAAATATATACTTTATCTTAAGAGCGGAAAGGCTCAATATGTGTGTGTGTAAGTGTGAAATTTAAATGACAACTCACACGACTTGAATGTAAATACCCGAATTGAATTGCAACTCACTCAGCTTTCACCAAAGTAAATACCCAAATGGAAATATATACTTTAGCTTAAGAGCGGCAAGGCTCAATGTGTATGCAATTGTGTGCAATATAAGAGCGGAAAGGCTCAAGTGCACGTGGGTGTCCTTTGTGTGCAATTAAGAGCGAGAAGGCTCAAGTGCATGTGTATGGATGTATATCAAGCACAAATATTACATTTCGGGAGAGACTTCGCTCCATTATTATAACCCCATATCGAATTGAATTTATCTAATGCGAGTAATGTAAAACCGAATGTAAATAAACACTTACATGTGATCGGTTTTGCCTCTCGAGTCGCTCGGGTCCGTCCTCCTTAGCAGCCACGAGATAGGTCTCCCTAGGTGGGGTCCGACGTGAGAGTTTAGGTTTGGGTTCACTTGGGGGCAGCCAAGTCTTTGATGGCTTAGGCTGAGCTGGCTAAGGTCTTAGGTTAGGTAAGTCCTAGCTAGGTGAGGTTGGGCTGGGATGTGGGGGTGTGTTTGGTCAAGTCGGATAGGAGTTAGGTGGGTCACGGCAAAGGGGTGCGGGGTGTTAGTGTAGGGTGCTGGCAGGAAGTGGGCTATGGCTAGTGTGCGGTAGGCGCTAGGGAAATGGCTGGGGCACGGGTGTGGCAGGCGAGGGGTGCATAGGTTGGGGCAGCAGGGGTGCTGCTGTGGTGTGGGGTGCGATGTGACGCGGGGTATGGTGATAGGGTGCGGTGCTGGGGACAGGGTGCTGCACTGGGGACAGGGTGCTGGCTGGGAGTCGGTTGTGGTAACATCCGGGTGGCTGAGGGCAGGTGAGTGGTGTGGTGTGACAAGGGGGCTAGGATAGTGGAGTGAGGTATGGCTAGGAGCTGGTGGGTGAGTGGGCAACTGGTCGGGTGCAGCAAAGTGTCGCGGGTGAGGTTGGAGTCTAGGCTCAAACCGAGTCCAGGTGCACTCGGTTAAGCTTGTTTAGGTTAGGTTGATGGTTTAGGGTTGGGCTAGGTCTAAGTGGGTCAGTTTAGGTCAAATGAGGAAGTCGGTTTGGTCAAAAGGGTTGGTCGGTTGGGGTGAGAGTGGTCCAGCTAGGGGGTTAAATGGAGTCGGTTTGGGGCATGTAGGCTAAGTCTAGGCTCGGTTGGGGTTAGGTTTAGTGGCTAGGTTAGGTTGAGAGACCTACCTCTTGGAGCCGGTCCACCACGTGTAGCCCATGCCTTGATCCAAGCCCACGCCATTCTTCATGTTGATGTAGCCCTAGGTTAGGTCTAACTCACATGGCTTGAGCCCATTTCCCCTTTGGCTAAGCCCATATGGCTAACCCACTTGACAAAGTCAAGCCCACCAATCTTCTCTCTCTTACTTTATGCTCTCCCAAGCCTCGCACTTGAAATTCACGTGAACTTGCACCCCCTCCCTCACCTCTATTTATAGAGAAAGGGAGTGGGTCTTGCGTTTGGATATTGGATTTGTTTTTTATGATCCAAATCTGATCCAAACACTATTTGGGTCTGGATTTGGATCTTTATGTCCAGATCCAATCCAAAATTTTGTTTCTTCAATCCTTCTTAGCGTTTCGAGATGGCCGATTTTCACAGGCCTTGGCTTCATCAGTGCTCCGTCTTGGGCTGGGTTTTTTCAACCTTTTCGTTCGATCTCCTTATCACTTTCTAGACTTCGTTTCGTCTAATTTCTAGAATTTCAAGCTCGGGCTTGGATTTCTGATGGTTTTGTTTGGTGCTTTGGCTTTGCATTTCATATTCCAAGGCTGAAGTCTGCTTCTGGCCTGGACTCTTCTTTTGCTTTTTAGTCCTTCTTTCATCAGGCTGGGCTGAATTCTGGGCTCTTGACATGCTTTTGGAGCTGTTTTTCGATCAGGCTCCACTTGCTTGCTTTGGCTGCTTACAAAATTGGGACTTGGCCCGAGTTTAAGAAACCTATGTTTCGAAAGTGTTTTTGATAAAAAGTTTAAAGCTTTGGAACTCCTGGGTTTTCGAAAGCTCAAAATTGGTTTTGAAATGGTTTTACAAACCAGGTGTTTGTTTTGGAAATTATTTGATTTTGGGGTGTTTACAGGTACACTTGAGCCATGAAAATTAGAAAAAAAGATTGACATATAAGGTATTGTTTCTTGAGGTACTCTCAAGATCATGATCAGCTCCTAGCGAGGCATGGCAATCATGTGGGTGTATATGTTTGTGTGACGGGGGTGCACTGAACCCCACCACATTTTGGACATTGCTACCAAGTGTAAGTCTTGATTAATAGCATATGAATGAAGACCTCCAGTTGCACTGCAATGACCAAATTCGGCATGGTGGCTGATGTTGCCCACATGAATGATAGCACGAATTGGTAGAATGTTTGTCAGGATCGTTCGTGCTAGTCACCAGCAAGGATTGCGAATACCAATACTTATCAAGACTCATTTTTATCCCTTGAGACTGGTCTCATATAGGTTATTGGTCCCTAGCAGTAGGGACTATGCACACATGATCCCATTGCACAATAACAATGTTGGCTTTCTCATGATAGATGAAGAGCCCTCATACCACCGTCAGAATCTTGGTATCCTCGAGTAGACAAGGTAACGTCATGCAGATCCCAATCATATTAAGGCGAGATTTAGCAACACGATCAGAAAAATAATCAAGTTGCACATAAGGCATCGACCCACAATGACCAACATTGTGAATTAAATGTAACATCCCATGAGTTGGAAGGATTGTTTGTAGAGCCATGGAGATGGGATGCCAATAATGAGGATATATGTTGCCTCGTGAGCCGAAGCAATGGCTGAATGTAGTGTCAAATACCTTTAAGATACCCTTGATTCTTCAACCTTCTAGAAGATCAAATCCATGCAACGGATGCCGAAGGAAGCAAGAATGGAGATGTGCTCAAGGAATCAGTCCCCATATAGGGATGAAGATGTCATCGACGGCAGATTCCTTGTACAGAATATTTGTGATTTGAGTCAACTCCTCGTTTCTTGTGTGGCTGGTCGGCCTTCTTGTATGCACTCATGAGATACGTCTATCCTCCGTTCCGCATATGAAAAACGATTGCTTATAAATGAGAGGGATGGTAGCGTACGGTTCCATTTTTCCCAAAGATACGCAGGTATTGGTGGTGCAAGAAGCAGATGAGCTCGATCATCTATATATCATGATAAACCAGATTCCTAATTATTGGAATTATCGGTTCATGATCAAAATTTCAGTTGCTCGTTTTTGGTATCGACCAAGATATGTTGGTATTCTTTCTAACCATATAGTTCAACACGCTGATGAGTCGAAAGTATATATTTATCATATGGAGGTGACAAAGCTTTAGTACTCGAAACTATATATTTATTTACCATATGGATGACAAAGCTTTAGTAGCTTTTTTTATTATTTTTTTTCTCACACACACATATATGTGTGTGCACACGCACTACACGCGCTTCTGGATTGTAATTCAGGTTTGCATCCATGATTGATAAAGACAGAAAACGGGTGGGTAGAGGCCCACCTAAAGACCAGGAGGCAGTGGGAGAGGCAGGAACCTCCTCCCCTATACCTACTTTGCAAGCTTACATTAGGGGTCTCCATGTCTACCATTTTTTGAACTTGTTTTTGTTTTTGAAATTCTTTTGGATGGCGCGCGACAGTTGGCGCACTTTGAAAATCCTCAAATTTTGGCACAATTTGTGGGTCTGTGTGTGCATACCTCTTTGTGGCTTGTCTACTTTTTCAAGGTGAGAGATTTCTCGGGTAACTCTGTTTTGAGCCCCCGGGGTTTTACGAGGCGTTTCCTTTCGAAACCTTCCTGTTTTTCACTCTCGTTTCTTTGTAGGTTGTGGGTTTCATGTCCCACAGTGTGTGTGTGCCTAGACTTAGGACTTTCACTTGAATTTTTTGAAATTTCAAAGTTTGATTTTTCAATTTTTTTTGTTTTTTTGAAAGTTTTCAAGATTTTTTTGATTTTTTGAAACAGAACAGTATGTTTTCGAATTTCCCTTGGATTTTGACAAGCTTGAAGATGTAGGAGTGGATGACTCGTCCCTTTTCCGGGATTCGTCTCTAATCTCCAATCCTTCATTGAGTTTGAGATCGGTTTTCAATTCCCGATCTGTATGTGCCCTAGAAGAGCTGCTATGTGATCAATGGGCTTTAATCTCCTTGCTTAAGGCATCCATCTTTTGAAATATTTTTGAAATATCATCGAGCTCTTTTTGGGCTTTATCTGTTTTGAAAGCCTCTTTCAGTTTACCCAACGAGGATTTTTGTAGCTTTTTATCCATTTTTATGCAATTCTCCTAAGTATGCATGATTTATGGAAAAACACTTCTTTTTTCAAAAATTTTGAGTGTAACTTGTTTGTTTGAAGTCTACTTAAGTCCCGAGTCCCACTGGGCATGCCAATTCTGTAGACACCGAAAATTTTCACTTACGGGTTTTTAGGCCTGAAGTAAACTTTTTCGCAATCTACATCGCTTTATGGGTGTGCTAGCTAGTTTACTTTAACTAGCAAAGTATGCTTTGAAATAATCTGACTTTTTAAAGGCAATTAATTGTAGGCAAGCGGGAGTTTTACGTCGCAGACCTTCTTGCACCAATGCGCAAGGGTCAGTCTGTACGATTAGAGACTTCGTTTTGAAACAAGTTTAACTCAAAATATATTTTAAATGAAGAAGTGTTTTAAAACCTTTTGAAAACCATGCACTTGGGCGATTTTGATTTTACAAGGGTTGGACGACCCTAAGTCTTTCAATTTAATCTACTTAGGCACGATGTGCGTGCATCGAAATAGCCTAAGTCTTGGCGTGTTTGCACGATTGATTTGGGATTTGCTATGATGCAGGTATGCACTCTAGCTCGAGTATGGCGAGTATGCAATGCAACTCACACAACTCTAAGGGAAAACCCGAAATTGAAAGACAATGCTTAAGGGAAATGACTTAATGTAAATTGCAAAAGGGAAATTGCAAAAGGGAAATATGGCTATATCTTAAGAGTGGAAAGGCTCAATTGTGCAAGTGTGTGTCATGTATATATGGAAAGACTACGCACACAGCTGAACCTTAAAACCCAAATCTTAAAGACATAACCGAAGGGAAATACTTATAATATATATGGTACCGAAGGTCGCCAACGTGTGCATGGGTGTTGTGTGTATATGTAAAGACAACTCACATGACTTGTAATGTAAACCCAAATATAATTGCAACATGGCCTTTACTAAGGTCTTAGGAGTAAGAGCGAAAGCTCAATGTGTGTGAGTGTGGAATTTAAAGACCACGCACGGCCTTTACTAAGGTCTTGGGAGTAAGAGCGAAAGCTCAATGTGTGTGAGTGTGGAATTTAAAGACCACGCACACAACTTGAATTAAAACACCCCAAATGAAATTGCTTTACTAAGGTCTTGGGAGTAAGAGCGAAAGCTCAATGTGTGTGAGTGTGGAAATAAAAGACCACGCACACAACTTGAATTTAAACACCCAAACGAAATTGCAATATGGCCCTTACTAGGATCTTGGGAATAAGAGCGAAAGCTCAATGTGTGTGAGTGTAGAATTGAAAGACAATACACACAATTTAAATGAAAACCCACGCAGCTGAATATATATAACTATATCTTAGGGGCTGTTTAGGCCCGTGTGTGTGCCAAAATGGTATGCAGCTAAGAGAGGAAAGGCTCAATTACACGTGTGTGTTGGTGTGCCAAACGACATTATTACAACCGGGGGGAGACAACGTTCCATTATTACAACCCCGTATCAAATTCAATTAAACATAAGCAAGTTCATATATTAGACCAAGTTAAGGCACTTACATGTAACCGGTCCATCTTCAACTTGTTGGAATTTGGCCTCGTGAGTCACTCCTTAGGTAGTATGTTGGCGGCAGGTAGGGGTGCTAGCCGTGTGGGATGTTGATGCTGGACGGGTGATGGAGTGACTAGGTGCGGTAGGTTAGGGGTGCTGGCTGGGCTGGGAAGTGGGAGCTAAGGGAAGGTAGGTTAGGTGCTGGAAATGGCCGAATGGGTGAAGAAGAGGCGGCAGGTGGTGGCAGGTTGTGTTCGGCTGGGGGAGATGGAAGATGGATGATGGTGGTGGTCAGCCGGGTGATGGAAGGGCAGGTGGATGGGTGCTGATGTTGGGGCAGTCGGGTGATGGAGTGGCAGGTGTTGTGGGGTGGCGAGAGAAGGTGGAGGTGCTGGTGGAGTCGGCCTAGGGGTTGAGATGGAGGAGAAGGAGGGGAGAGTGAGAGGTGGGACTTACCTAGGGGAAGCAATGGAGGGGAGCTGGCCGGAGGCGCCAATGGAAGAGGCTGGCTGGAGTGCTGGCCGAATCTCCTCTCAAGGGGCTGGCCAAGGTGGAATGAATGAGAGAGATGGGGATAGGTCGGCTTGGGGTATATGGAAGGGGTGCTGGGATTTTTTTAGGTGGGGGCCGCATGTGAGTGGCTGGCCAAATGGGTGAGATGGTAGGTCAGTTAGGGGGATGAATGGCTGGGAGTAAAAGTGGGCAGATATTTTAGGTTGGGGGCTGCAACTAGTTTAGGTTTTAGGGAATGTTGTGGGCTAGGTTAGTGGTTTTGGGGTAGTTGGTTTAGGTGGGCTGGGTTTGGTTTGGTTAGGGACTTAGTTAGGTCAACTATGGTTGGTTTAGGGCTAGTTGGTTAGGGTCTAATTGGTTAGGGTCTAGTTGGTATAGCTAGGTGAGGTGAGCTAGGTGAGGTCGGCTAGGTGAGGTTGGGGCGGTTTTGGGTGGGGACGGCTAGGATTGGGTCAGGTTTAGGGGGGAGTGGCTAGGTGAGGTGGGCTAGCTCAGGGTTAGGTTTTAGGAACCTCCCCTTGGTGCCGGTCCATGGACCTAGTTGCAGCCATATCCAAGTTGGTGCAGCCCTAGGTTAGGTGTAGGTGCATACAAGCTCAAACCCACACTCTAGGCTAAACCCACAAGGTTAACCCACCCTTGACTAAAAGTCAAGCCCACTAACTTTCTCACTCATACTTTATCACCCCATTTCTCTCTCTATCCAAGCTTTTCACATGAAATCTCTATGGGCCCCACCTCCATTTATGAGAAGGTGATGTGGGCCATGGATGTGGATATTAGATTTGGATCTTTGGATCCAAATCCAGATGCATGTTTGGGTTTGGATCTGGATATATATGGACGGACGTTTGGCATTTCGAACTCTCTCTATCCAAATCCAGATGCATGCTTGGCGTTTCGAATCCAGATGCATCTCTCTATCCAAATCCACGTGATGAACTCTCTCTATCCAAATCCAGATGCATGTTTGGTGTTTCGAAACGGACGGTTTGTGCGGGGCCTAAGTGCATCAATACTCCATCTTGCGTTGGGACTTCGCCAACATTGTCGTCCGCTCTTCTTCTCACCTTCCGGAGTTCATTTCGAGCAAATTGTTGATATTAGAGGCTTGGATGTTCGAGAATCTGGGGATGATTCTGATACGAGAGTTGATGTGCCGGGCTTGAAATATGCTCTAGGTCAGGGCTCTCTTTCGCTTCTTTGGTCCTGCTTTCACCAGGCCAAGCTGCTTTTTGGGGTTTTTCACTCCTTCTATGGCTGCTTTCGATCAGGTTGTACCTGTTGGATTCAACTCTTTACAAAATTGGGACTTGGCCCAAATATAATATATTTTATATCAAAATGGTGTTTTATACAAAATCTGGAGTTTTTACAACTCTTAGGCTTTCGAAAACTCAAAATCTGGTCTTGAAAAGGGTTTTTCAAAACCACGTATGTTTTCGAAGATTATGGAAATTTGGGGTGTTTACACTAGCGCCACACCTAATTGGACGTCATACTTCCCTCCAAAGTCCTCACCATCATTTGGAAAGACCCAAACCAGTCTAACCTTGGGACATCAATAGAAGTAAATTGAACTTGGTAGAAGGGCTCATGTCAAAGGCAACCATGTCATGCTCAACAAGCACGAAATGCTAGTTATTAAAACTCTTGAGTTGCAAGCTCAACCTTGTCACGAACAATAAGAGAACTTATTTCGTACCCATTGCACTATCAAGAACAAGGTATGGAATGTCATCATAGACAGTGGGAGCCACACAGTGACGATGAGTTTGACATCACTAAGCATGTTAACATTTGCTTTTCCATTGGGAAGGACTATCGAGATGAAGTACTACAGTTCCCATAGAACCAGGTCACTTACTACTCGGGCGGCCATGACAATTTGACCAAAGGACCACTTATTATGGGTTTCGCAATTCATATTCTTTCATAAAAGATGGAAAGAAAATCATCCTCATATTACTCAATCTAAAACATAATGAAAAGGAGCCCGAGATCACTAGTCAGAATTTTAAGCCAAATCCTCTTGTTCTTGAGCAAGAAAAGAAGAACGAACAGATTCTCGAATTCTTCCATCAATCTAAGTGATAAAATTAATGCATTGAATCCGACAAATGAGAGACTAGAGAGTGTCGTTGATCTTGAAGCTAGTGATGCTCCCTTTAAGGAGTTTTCAACCTGGTCAACAAAAATGAAAGTGAGCAAAATAATGATGAATTCAGCCTCTTGTTTCCAAGTGAAGCGTCTCGGTTTGAATTCAATTATGAGGTTTATCTAAACAAAGACCTTGATGCCAAGCAAGCAATCCAAGCATATTTTCTGCGATTAAGCCTCAATAATCAAGAATACTACGTCGCACCAATTGATTGTGCAGCAATAGCAAGTGTTGTTATGGAGTTTTGCTTGTTGCATGTGATAAATGATATGTTTTAAGTACAGGCTGCAACTATTTGTTCGCAACTCAAGATGAGCTTGTTTATTCGTGATCTTAACCAAGAAGAAAAGGTCATGGTAGAGTTGACCACAAAAAATATCATCATTGTTTTGCAGGATACGATATATTTAATCATACTATTTTGTGTCTTTGCACTTGATACTGTTACATGCCTAATGAATTCACTCAAAATGAATATATGAAAGTTTATCATTGTAATAGAAATTGAATCTCCAAGAGCATCCCCACCATTTGGCTAATAATAACTGATGCTTAGATCTCCTAGAATCTTATTCTTGGCAAGCACCTTGAATGGTCCATTGACTCTAGGCATGAGCTTTGAAGTATGTTTATGAGGAAACCACTCCTTCTGCAAGTAGGCCCAGACGAGGTCACCAGAGTGAAGTCAATACGCTTGCAATTTCGCTTGACCTTTTTCTCAATTTTTGTATATCTCACCTCGATGTTTCGCCTAATCTTAACATGCAAATGCTATATTCTTTCTACTAACTTACTTGTATCATCATTCACATGCTTATTAGTAGACAAAGAAATTCAATCAAGAGGAGTGTATGGATTTACACAATAGGTAGCTTCGAAGGGAATATGATTAGTAGTACTATGAAATGAACTGTTGTATGCAAATTCTACCTATTAAAGAAACCCCTCCCATGTCTTAATGTTCTTGAGAAGCACGGCACGAAGAAGAGTAACAAGTCACAACCTCGGTTTGCCCATAAGTTTGTGGGTGATAAGTAGTGCTAAATAGCAGTTTGGTCCCAATGCGCTTCTAAAGGATCTTCCAAAAGTAGCTTAAGAACTTGGAAATCTCAATTCAACACAATACTTCTCGGTACTCCATGAAGACGAAAGACCTTTTTAAAGAAGAGATCGACCACATGCATTGCATCATCTGTCTTTCGACAAGCTATGAAGTATGCCATCTTAGAGAACGGATCAACGACAATAAAGATAGAATCTTTGTCATGGGGCGGTTGGGGACAACCCAAGGATAAAATCCTCGTTAATGTTCTCTCATGGCTTGTTACGAATAGGAAGTGGTTTTGTATAAGTAACGCATGGTCGCCTCATGGCATTTGTCCTTCTTGCAATGCTATGCATCGCTCCATAATCTTGTACACATCTTTCTTAAGACTTGGCCAAAAGAAGTACTCCTTAAGAGTCTTTAGAGTCTTCTTTTCTCCAAAATGACAAGTAATACCTCTGCTATCTGCCTCACGAATAAGCAATTCTCGAATGCATCCATGAGGTATATAAGTCTCCCATAGCAAAAAAGGGAGACGAAATATGAGTCTGGTGCATAAAGCTTCTTGCAAAACTCGAAACTCAAACGCCTAGCACTAAGTACAGAAAGCAAAGTATACCTCCGTGAAAGGGCATCGACTACGGTATTTGTGCTTCCCCTCTTTTACTTTGTAACGTGGGGAAATATTTCAAGGTATTAAACCCATTTAGCATGCCTCTTGTCAAGCTTTCTTTGACTTTGAATATACTGAAGTGATTCATGATTCGTGTGGATGGCAAACTCTTTTGGTAAGAGATAATATTGCCATGTTTGGAGTGCTCTAATCAAGGCATGAAATTTCAATAATTCAAACACGCACCTTTCAACTTCTCGCTAAAATAGGCAATAGGCTTGCCTTCTTGTATGAGGACAACTCAGTTCCAACTCTAGATGCATCACACTCTACTTCAAAAGTCTTATTGAAGTAAGGAAAAGGAAGGATATGTGTGGAACACAGGCGCTCCTTGATGGTCTCGAAACTCTTTTGGGCAACAAGCCCCAATAAAACCCTTCATCCTTTTTCATGAGATCAATGAGTGGGGTTGTGATAGTACTGAAGTCCTTGATAAAACGTCGGTAGAAGGAGACCAGGCCATGAAAACTACATACATCACTCAACTTGGTGGGCCCAATGGAACCCTTCACCCTTCTTCATGAGATCAGTGAACGGGGCCATGATAGTACTGAAGTCCTTGATAAAACATCGATAGAAGAAGACGAGGCCATGGAAACTACATACATCACTCAACTTGGTGGGAGTCGGCCACTCTTGAATGACTTAAATCTTCTCAGGATCTACCTCCACGAGATTATAGAATAAAACCCAAAAATTTAACATGATTGATACAAAAATGACATTTCTTTAAGTTGGCATAGAGTTTTTGTTCCCATAGAACTTCAAAAACACAACGGAGGTATCCTAGATGCTCTTCAATGCCACACATAATAATATTATCAAAGTAAACCACAACGCATATAGGTGCTAGGAGCATTAGTGAGACCAAATGGCATAACAAGTCACTCATAGAGACCGGACTTGGTTTTAAAGACGGTCTTCTATTCGTCTCCTTCTCTCAAGTGGATTTGATGATACCTACTTTTTAAGTCAACTTTAGAAAAGATAGAAGCACTATGTAATTCATCCAACATATCATCAAGACGAGGAATATGATACCAGTATTTGATGATAATCTTATTGATGACTTTGCCGTCCTACCAAGAGTTTTTCTTCATCTGCATATTTTTCGTCCGCCTCTTCAACATCATCGGGGCTAGAGGGTTCCTGTTCGTCCTCACTTTCTACATCTCCCTCCATCAGTCCAGATTCAATTATAGGGCTCACTTGGCCACAGACTAAGTCCATGACAAGACAAATTTCTCAATTCATCCAATTAGTTCAAAAGATGTTAATGAGAACAACTCCATTAGAAGTGGTTGGAATTCCACTATCGAAGGTCCCAAAAATGTCCTCACTCTTCAGGAATCACAAGCTTAAAATTGTCAAACTATATAATTAATTCATGATGGTGTTTTATAGGATAATTATAGGAAGAATTTGACCAATACCATGAGAAATGTAGACATAGTCTAGTAAACCAGTTTTTGTGTTCTAAATGCCTGAGAAAATAGAATGATGCATTTACCATGCTGAGAACCTGCAATGTGTTAATTGTTGCATGAAAACTTTTGTTTTGTATTCTCAATGCCTCGGAAAACATAATGTTGTATTTACTACACTTGGAACCTACAACCTGAGTTAATTAGAACTTGTGTTTTGATTTATTTCTGTTTGGTCAGCTTTAAGGCCTTTGTCTAAGCTTAAATAGACCTCTTGGTAGAATGAATGAAAATGCATCACTAAAGCCAAGAGCATATGGTCATTTCAAAGTTCTCGCCAAGGTCAATGAAAATGCCTATAGCATTGAACTCTATAAGCATTATACAAGGTCATCTACTTTCAACATCACAGACTTGACTCCTTATATACCAGATTCTAAAGATCAAGATGTTCTTCTCCAACCCGACAAGAATGATGTGGACATTAGTTCAAATTCATCAACAAAGTCCATCGGCTACACACCAGGTTCATAACAAGAAAAATTTCTCAATTCATCCAATTGGTTCAAAAATATGTTAATGAGAACATCTACATTAGAGGTGGTTGGAATTTCACTGAAAAAAATCCCAAAAACATCTTCACTCTTCAGGAACTACAAGCTTTAAATGCTAAAAAGTATCAATCTACATAATTAATTCATGATGTTGCTTTCTAGGGTAATTATAACAAGAATTTGTCCAATACTATGAGAAACATGAAAAAAGTCTAGGAAACCGGTTTTTGTTTTCTCAATATCTGGAAAAATAGAATGTTGCATTTATCACCCTGGGAACTTACATCTCGAGTTAATTATTGCATGGAAACTTTTGTTTTGTGTTCTCAATGCTTGAAAAAATAAAATGTTACATTTAACACCATGGAAACCTAGAGTCTTAGTTAATTGTTACATGGAAACTTAGTATTTTGATTTATTTCTGTATGGCTACCTTTGGGGTCCTTGTCTAAACTTAAATAGACCTCTTGATAAAATGAAGAAGAAAGCATTTATTTCTTGGCAAATTTTATGTTATCTTATCTAATTTATTGGTTCCCCCTTTCCCTTACAGGCAATGATTCGAAGTGGTTGGCTTCCTACGATCTAAGCCAATTTGTTACCTTTGAAGAGTTAGCAAATTGCTTTATGCAACGATTCTCTCACAATGTGGAAGCCACTCTCACTTTAAACACCTTAAGGGATACCAAGCAAGCACCTAACGAGGATGCCCATGCATTCATCGTTAGGTGGAGGTCACTCTTGGGGCTACGAGAGCCCATCTCGGAAGGGTGTGCGGTAATGCTCATTCTCAAAAATTTCAAAACGGATTTAAAAGTGCTTCTCTCCCTTCACAAAATCTCAACATTTCAGAAATTGATAAAAAAGGGTTTCCTCTTCGAAGCTAATTTGAAAAAGGGGGTTTATGAAGATTTGTGGAAGGGGAGAACATTTCAAAAGACTCGTTTTGAAAAACCCGGAGCATATGAGCAACCCATGATGGACAATGGGGCAAAACCCCAAAAAGTTGCAAATGTCCGCATGGAATTAAGCCCGACTGACCTTTCTAAGAAACTCGAACAAAAATATGACAAAAAAACACAAAAGAATTTTGAAATGAGGAAGTTTACCCCATTAGGACAACCGATCACGGAAGTCCTAGACCTCCTGTTGGCCCAAGGAATGGTCACCCTCCCTACTCTTCCCGAGGGGACACCCCCAAAAGGAAAATTTCTAAAGGAATTTTGCAAGTATCATAGGCTCAAAGACCATGATATGAATAAATGTTTCATGCTTTTGAATAAGGTAGAGGATTTGATAGAGCAAGGAAGGCTCCACGTCACGGAGGAACCGGAGCCCTCCCAAGCAATTTTAAAAGAACCCTTCCCCAACCACGCAAGAACCAGCGGAAAGGGAAAAGAGGTACGCTCTCTCTCACTCATGGCTCATGGAATAGAGCATGCATTGCATACGATACACGCTACTTGTCACACACTGCCTACTCTCATAATAAAAAAAAGCCAAGCAAGTAGTGATTCGGGGAGTGCTTAGAGTCCCGCCCCCGGCTAGAGCTTTTTTCAAAATCCGTGGTGCTCTGAAACATCGAAATAGAGCCAAGATAGGAATGAGACTTAGGGAAGGTGTGGGCGAGGTGACTAGGTCTGGGAAGATCTATCAACCCCCACACTTAGCCAAAAACTCTAGCAAGGAAGTGGTCGTTATACCTGGCCCTTCAAAAGCATGCATCCCTAATGCACCTCATGGCATGGACAAGGGTAAAAACATAGTGTTAACCCCTTATGATTTTGAATTACACCTTTCTAAAATTCCTATAAACATGTCTATCCTAGAGTTGATCCAAACCTCACCTAGACATAGACGAGTCTTAGAAGGAATTCTAGAAAGGGCCAAGGTTAACCCCTCCATAACTCCCGAGTCCTCATCCCTCTTGGTCTCTCCTATATATATGCTAAGGCCCCCATCGTGTTTACGGAGGATGAGTTGAAAAGACCATATATGGCCCATAACCAAGCCTAGCATATAGAGGTGGTCTTGAATCACCATACTCTAGACAAGTGCTTGGTCGATGGGGGAGGAGGTCTAAACATCCTTCCGTTGCATGTGGCCTTCCAAGTAGGAGTCACCATGTCTTGTTTAGAACCGAGTTTCATCGTTATCACAGGATACGATGGCAACGCATCCCATCCTTTAGGATCCATAAAATTACCCATGAAAGTTGGGAGCATTAGACACACGGGGTTGTTTCATGTCTTAGACATAAACCCTCATTACAACCTTTTGTTAGGAAGGCCATGGATTCATAGCCTACGAGCTGTGCCTTCTACATTTCATAAGTGTGTAAAAATCTCACATGAGAACCAAGTAGTGGTGATTCTAGGAGAAGATCACTCACAACTCAAAGGAATCTAGAATTTCCATTTCATATCAAGTCATCCCTCTCATGAACCAGTCGTGGGGAAGCTTTCCCCACCTTTAACCAAGTCTCCCTTAGTCGACCCCTACCTAGGAGTCATTCACCTCTTAGGAAAACCCAAATCAATCCCAAGAAGGGTCGTGTGCATCCAAGGGATGCCCAAGCCATGCCCGAGTGAAGCCCATTCCTCTAGGGTCGTCTCCATCCTAGGGAAACTTAAAAAGCCCCTAGACCAGCCTAGGCGTGTATATGCATGATATGTACAACACCATGTTCCAAGGCCATCCATTGTACATAATTTTTTCAAAACTCAAAAAGCCTTGGAACATGATGTTGAACATAGGATACACCAGTGTTGTTTGACGCGTATCATATCGTGTATTGCTGGGCTCCACGATATGAGCGTATCGTATCATATCGTACTTTAATATTAAAATAATATAAAATTAATAAAAAATCAATAAAAATTAGTAAAAATCTGAAAAAATTTAAAACAATTTAGGAAAAATCCGGTAATTACTTTAAATTCATATACTGTAAGTTTAGTACAGATTGAGCATTCAACATTGAACAATTGCATCCAAATTTACATATTTTGAATCCAAAAAATGAAATACAGATTACGGACACAGTTACATTTTACAAATTGTAATCAGGATCATCAACTAAATAATCTTCATATTCTCCTTATTGCAGATCCTCATCATCATCAACGACACCTTCTTCTTGGAAATCAAATTCTTCATCTCTTTGATGTTGTTGTTGGGTTCCTTTCAAATTAATCCAAGCAATGTCTTCTTCAGTTAGGAGGGCATTTTCTTCAGTGTCTTTCATAACCCAATCTTCTAATATATCAAAATTATCCAAACTTATTGGATCAAACTAACTTTCTTCTCTATTTACTTTTTTTAATTGCCTACGACAAACAAAGATAAATAATTAGTAAATAATATTAACAATTGAAGACTGAAGTTAAACAATATTGAATTAAAAATTTGAAAGTAATACAACATTACCTTTCATGAAGGCGCATGTTACAACAAATATAAACTAAATCATTTGGTCTTTTGTGTTCCAACCTATTGCGCTTTTTTGTATGGATGTATTAAAAAACACTCCAATTTCTTTCACAACCTGTTGTACTAAAGGTTTGGCTTAAGACTCTCACTGCAAAATCTCTAAGGTTTGAATAATCAGTTCTAAACCTTTTCCACCAAACATCTGTAGAAAAAGATAAACATTAGAGACATAATCCATAATAATGTAAGATGAAACTTAAATATAAAAATAAACAATTTACCTTGATGCATCATAGTGCGTTTGTGAATTGCAACAAGCAAACCCATCAAGTAAAGAGCATTATCATATATCTCTATCTCTTGATGTATCGCATCTGCTATGCTCTCATCAGGGACTAATCTATCGATACATTTAATGATTCCTCGATTAACCTCATCATCTCTTTTGAAGGTTGCTGAGTACTTGAATGATGGGTTTAGATAGTAGGTTGTTGCATGAATAGGCTGATGCAATTGTTTATTCCATCTACTATCAATTATTTTCCACACGGGCACATAATCTCTTTTTTTTCCATTAAAGTTATTTCTGATGGCTTCTTTTGCCCTGTCCATGGCTTCATAAAGGTAGCCCATAAATGGTTTCTCCTCGCTGTCAGCCAATCTCAAAACTTTCACTAAAGGACAAGTAAGTTTCAATAATCTGACACATGCATTCCAAAATGAACTTCTAAAAATTGTTTCTGCAATCTCATTCAACTTTCTATTTCTTCTATTTTGAGGTAACTCTGTAAATTGTTGCACTCATCTGAGGAGAACATTCTCTTCAAAGCTTGCTTCTGTCTCACAATACTCTGTACAAATAAGAAGTTTGTTGCGAACCGAGTTACAGTTGTGCGAAGAAGCTCTACACCTTCTGTATATCTTCTCATCATACACAAAACAAATGCATGATTGTAAATGAATTTTGTAATATCTTGGCAACACTTAGTTGCTGCCTTTATTTCATCCATCTCATCAATGTCCTCGAGGATGAGATCTAAACAATGGGTTGCACATGGTGTCCGGTAGAAAGTCCTATAAATATCAGCTAACTCCTTCCCAACTGCTTTGTAGTTAGCTACATTATCTGTAATCAATTGGACTATATTTTCTAGGCCAACCTCCTGTATAACCTTATCAAATTCTTGTCGTAGGATTTCTGCAGTGTGCCTCTCCTCTAACATATCTAGAGATCTCAAAAACATGAGTCATTTAGGATAATATACAAGAAAGTTTAGCAATGTCCTTCCTCGCCTATCTCAAAGTCGAACAATATTGCTGCACTTCAATGACGGTTTGATCTAATATCTTCCCTCTCAACTTCTGATAAGAGGGCATTATGTATCCTCGACCAATGTTAGCAATTGCATCTGTCATTGCTTGAAAATGAAAATTGTTTGTTGCATTAAATGGAATGCATGCATCATAAAACCATCTTCCCACTCCAAGGTCTGCTTGATCATGCAGTTGTTCTGAAACCATAGCAGCATGAATTCTAGGTTGAGCACCAGGTGTAGTGGAAGGAGGAAAGAACAAATGTATGCTAGAAGAAGCTCTTCCTCTACTCCTTCCTGAACTTCCTCTTCTGCCACCTCCAAAGTCTTCAGCTGCAACCCTCTTTCTCCTGCTAGGTGCTCGTGAACTGCTACTACTAATCTCAGTTCTAGCATCTAAAGGCAAACTATCAGTGAATCCAACTCCAATGACAGTAGTATTATTAGCTTCTTCACACATCTAGAAATCATCATTTTGTTGTCTCCTTTCCTGTATGCTCTCAATCATCTGCAGGCATTATCATTTAATACCTTCTAGCAAACTTCTAACTCTGTCTGTGCATGAAGCAACTTCTTTCTTGGTTCCTGCTAGGTAGTGTTTTAACCTTGAAATTCTACAACTAATCACCTTTTCACAAAATAAGCATCTAATCTTTAACCTAGAACCATCAACTGGTATACCCCACTGCCATGCCGGATCATTAAACCGATAATGGGAGTCTCTATCACCCCTTCTTGCCATCTCAATAGAGTACTTTAATTCAAACAAAAACCTTAAAATAAAAGCACTTCGTAAATCCTCCAATCTTCAAATAACACTCAAATGGAGTGTCTCCCACTTCATGAATGCAATAAAATCGTATACACACACTTAATAACTTCATATTTTGTCATTCAAAAGAAAAATGAAATAACACAAAAAAACAACAAATAGAAAAGAAAAAAATAGAAAAAACATTAAAAATATACCTAAATCCGAGTTTTGAGGCTTGCACGGACACCGTAAGGCATGATTTTAGAGCTTTGAACACCAAGGAGGTGAAAACCGACTCTTAGAGAGTTTGAAGAACCCAAAAAGAGAGAGAAAACCCGAGAAAAATCGCGGGTTTTGGTCGACCGAGGACCCTTAAGGGTCTCAGGGCGTACGATACGGGCGATACACACCGTATCGTGTGATATGACCCATATCACACGATACGGTGTGATAACTTATTAATAACGATACACCTAGGTGTATCGATACGATACGATATGATACAATGTGATACGGATAACACTGGGATACATACCTTATCAAGGTTTAGGAACCCATAACCAAGGTTGTCTAGAGCCAATCTTACCTAGTCCTAACCTGAGTCGATATGGATTGGGCTATACCCCATCCATACCCCCTGAACCACCACCTAAGACCGCTTGGGTCAAGGGTGCCCTAGAACCTCCTAAAACCGAGACCTATGACTTAGACCTCTTGTTTAGAGCCTAATTCATGGTGTTTTCTTTGTAGGTTTAATGGAAAACCTCTCCGTATCCAAAAATCCAAAAAAAAAAAAAATTTACAAAAGCAAAAAAATTTTAGAAAATCCTCAAAACCCAAAAACATCCGTAAAACCTGAAAATTTCAAAAAGAATGTGGTTTATGTTCCTTCTCCTAGTCTTTGTCTACAAAAAGCTAAAAAAATTGAAAAACCTGAAAATTCTAAGAAGAATGTGGTTTATGTTCCTTCTCTTTGTTTGCAAAAGGCCAAAAAAATTGAAAAATTTGAAAATCCCAAAAAGAAAGTCTTGTATATTCATCCTCCTAGTTTTCATTTCAAAAAAGACAAAAAAATTTGAAAAATTTGAAAATTCCAAAAATATTGGCCATGTACAAAGTCCATTTTTGAGTTCTTCAAAATTTGTATATATCCCTAAACCAAAATCGTGCATCCACAATCCCACTCTCTTGCCTAGCGCTTCCCTAGAAATTAAAGTGCTTGAGAATGATCAAAGCAAAGAGGAAGATCCCCTCATCCATGAGGAAGATCAAGCCTCCAAGCTTCCCGAATTTCATAGAATCCTTGACTTGAAAAAACTTTCAAATTCCATAAGAGGGGATTTTGTAAAAATCAACCTAGGGAGTGAGTCTAATCCAAAGTGTGTCAAGATAGGTGCATGTTTGCATGAGAATGAAAAACCATCATTCATTGCATTCTTGAAATCTTATGTTGATGTATTTGCATGGACTTATGAAGACATGTCGGGTCTAGACCCAAAAATCGTGGAGCATCATCTACTCTTAGAACCCAATGCCAAACCCATAAAGCAAAAGCTTAGGAAAACCATCTCGATGTTCACTCCCAAGTGAAAGAGGGTTTAGAAGATCTTTTAAAAGCCGGATTTATAAAACCCAGTGCTTATTCAGAAATCAGAATGGCTTTCAAATATTGTTGTGGTTTGAAAATCCAATGAGAAAATTCGGATTTGCATTGATTTTAGAAATTTGAACAAAGCCACTCTAAAAGATAATTTTCCTCTTCCAAACATTGATTTGATAGTGGATAACACTGCAAATCATGAAATGTTTTCTTTTATGGATGGCTATTCGGGTTATAATCAAATCAAGCGAGCACCAAAAGATCAGGCAAAAACTGCTTTTACGACACCTTAGGGCACATAATGTTACACAGTTATGCCATTTGGTTTGAAAAATGCTGGTGCCACATACCAAAGAGCCATGACTATCATTTTCCATGATCAAATCCATGAGCTCTTAGAAGCTTATGTGGATGATCTTTTAGTAAAATAAAAAACCCGATGCACACACATTGAATCTTTGCAAAAGGTTTTCGAAAGACTTAAGCTTTATAAAGTGAAGCTAAACCCTCAAAAATGTGTCTTTAGAGATGAATCGGGCAAGCTCTTAGGATTTATGGTAAGCTAAGGGGCATTGAAGTCGACCCCTCTAAGTGTCGAGCCATCATAGACATGCCTCCACCCTCCAACTTGACCCAAATCTGAAGCTTCCAAGGTCGATTCCAAGCAATTAGGAGATTTATCTCCAATCTAGCAACAAGATGCGAACCTTTCAATAGGCTTTTGAGAAAAGGGGTGAAATTTGAATGGGATCATGATTGCCAAAAAGTTTTTGAAAGATTGAAAACTTATTTGGTAAATCCTCTGATTTTAAAACCTCCAAAGCAAGGAAAACTTTTATTACTTTACATTTCCATACATGCGAATGCATTGGGTGCTTTACTTGCTCAATATGAAGATGATAGCCATAATGAGTATGCTTCGAAAACTCTATTGGCGTATGAAAGAAACTATCAAGCCATGGAGACAACGTGCTTGGCATTGGTGTGGGCTTGCCAAAAGTTTAGACATTACTTCTTAGATCATGAAATTTGGATAGTGTCTAAGCTTGATCCAATCAAGCACTTGTTTGAAAAACCTATCATAACGGGTAGGCTTGGTAAATGGCAGCTCCTCTTAATGGAGTATGATTTAAAATTTCATCGTCAAATCTCTATTAAAGGACAAGCCCTAGCTGATCAGGTGGCCGAATTGCCTCTTGAAGATACATATCCCATACTTGATGAAATGCCCGATGAAGGCATATTTGCAAACGAATTTCAAAATCATATTTTAGCAAATTATTTTAATGAAAATCAAGTATGGAAGATGTATTTTGATGGGGCAAAGAATCAACAAGAGGCAGGTATAGGAGTCATCCTCATATCCCCTGAAAAGAGAGAGATCCCCATGGCCATTTGACTAGATTTTGAATGCTCAAACAATATGGCCGAGTATGAAGCACTCATATAGTGCCTAAAAATTTTGAAAAATCTAGGGGCATTATGTATTGTAGTCTTTGGAGATTCCTTACTTGTTGTAAACCAAGTTTTGAAAATTTAGTAAGTCAAGAATGAAAAATTTATACCGTGCCACGAATTGGCCACTAAATTGGTTGATTCTTTCAAATCATGCACACTCACTCACATAAGCAGAGAGGACAACACCATAGCAGATGCCCTCTCATCCCTAGGTTCAGCCCTAAGGGTCGATCCCACCATGGGAACCCGATCCTTGAAAATATGGCATTCACCCACTATATCCACTCACGATTTGGAGATTTGCCAAAATGATCAAAATTCAATTGAAAAACCTTGGTTTTATGACATTAAAAACTTTTTTGAAAATGGAGGATTTTTCGAATTTGCTTCTCCTAAAGATCAAGCTTTGATTCGAAAAATTTTAACCCGATATGTGATTTTGAGAGGGGTTCTTTACAAAAATAGTTTTACCGGCATCTTGTTGAGATGTGTAGACCTTGACAAGGCTAGGACCATAATGCATGAGTTCCACAATGGGGAATGTGGAGGCCATGTCAATGCCAATATGATGGCTATGAAAATACTTAGAGCTGGTTATTTTTGGTCTACCCTTAAGCAAGATTGCCATGATCATGTTAGGAAATGTCATCAATGTCAAGTGCATGGACATGCCATCCATATCCCATCGTCCACCTTGCATTCCATTGTAAGCCCATGGCCCTTCGCTATGTGGGCATTTCATATCATAGGACCAATCTCCCCAATTGCATCTAATGGACATAGGCTCATATTAGCAGCCACCAAATATTTTTCTAAATGAGTTGAAGCTACCTCCTTGGCAAACGTTCAAAGACAACATGTAGTAGCATTCATTAAGAAAAATATATTGGCTTGATTTGGAGTTCCGAGAGCCCTAGTGTCCGATAATGGCACACCCTTCAAGAATGATAAGATGGAAAAGCTATGTAACACCTATGGCATAACTCAATACTTCTCATCGCCCTACTACCCTTAAGGCAATGGCCAAGCCGAGGCCACAAACAAGACTCCCATAAGCATCATTGAGAAAACCTTAGAGAAGGGTAGGACATGGCATGAGAAGCTTGATGAAGCCTTATGGGCTTATACAACTTCCATCCGAACACCCACAATTGTCACACCATTCAAGTTGATCTATGGTACAAATGCCATACTCCCCATTCATACAAAATTACATACATTTCATACATCACTTGCACTCAACCTGCCACTAGAGACTTTACAACATGCTAGAATAGCTGAGCTTGATTTATTAAATGAGAAAAGACTCCTTGCTATGGATCATGCACATGCATATCGGCAAAGGATAGCCCAACATTATGAAAAGCATATGAACGCTCGCCGAGACCTTGTATTGAAAATCATCCACCATTGTGGCCCACATCCCCTTGGAAAGTAACGGTAGAAGAGGGATGGTCCCTATGTTGTAAGGGGAACAACTACCAACAATGCATATTGGTTGATCGATGTTGAGGGTAGAAATTTAGTAGACCCTATAAATGCTCAATACCTAAAAAAATATTATGTATAGGATCTATGTTAAATTTCTTTCAATTTTTTTTTAAAATGGATCCCCTTTGAACTTCTCGAAAGAAGGATCAAGGTTGATCATATGACCCTAAATAAGGGAATTGGTGCTTTATGAAAAGCAGAGTTTTCAAAATTGTATGGTAACATTTCAAAAATCTTTGGCTTACAAAATAGAGCCTTATTCAAAATAGCAAAATATTTTCAAGTGGTAGATGCTATTATGAAATAGGATGATCTTGGTTAAATCGAGTAACCAAAGGGATAAGTTTTCCCCATTTTACTTCTCTCCCCAAAAGGAAAATTGACAAAAATCAAAAGACGAGAATACAAAAACTCTTCTAAAAAGAGGTCTTCCTTCAAATAAAAAGAGGAAATACAAAAATTCTTCCGAAAGAGGTCTTCTCTTTGAATGAAAAAGAAAAAGGAAAAGAGAGGGAATATGAAAAGAAAAAAATCCTCCAAAAAGAAAAGAAAAGGAGGCCCTCCATGTGGATAGAAAAGAAAAAAATGCCAAAAGCTCAAAAGAGTAATTTTCCATCTCTTTGCCTTAAACCACGGAACGCTTCAGAAGGGACTGTGGTAACTCTTTCCCATATCCCTACAACTTATCCCAATGGAGAAAGATTTATCTATGAAAATCCTAGAGTAGGAATAGAATCTATTTATTTGGATTTTATTTTGTTTGAGAATTAGACTTTGTTGTGTGGGAAATAAAATTTTGAAATGTTTTCCAAAAATTTCCTACAAAACCTCTTCTAAGTAGTGGGTATCGAAACCCAAATAAAGGAAAATATGAAAAATCGGAAGTCCTTTTGATTGAAGTTAAGAGGGGTAACCTTTTGAAAATAAATTTTGAAAACCCGAGATGTCAAAATGACATGGGATTATCCTAATTGGGGCAGCCGGCCTTCATGGGCTCCTCCTCAAGTTCATTCATCTCGTAACTAAGTCTCTAAAGTTTCACACTCCATATGCATCACTCACGCCATGCATGCACACATCCAAAGTCATTCATGCATGATCATGTTTAGGACTAGCACCCAATATAGGTCAAGTCCCCTTTGGCTAAAATCCCTTCCTCCATGATCCAAGAAAAAGATTTTATGAAACGAAGGATGATGTATATTCTCAGGGAAATTCGGGGAAGTAAAACCAAAAGGGTGTTTTCTTCTTTGCTATTATCCAAATAAATTTGGATTAATGCCAAAGAGGGGCATCTGTAAACAACTAAAATCACAATGTTCCAAAACTCCCAATTTCGAAAATCCCAATAATTTAAAACCTTTTTAAAGCTCAAGTCCTTTTAGAAACATTTCAAAATAAAGGTTTTAAATTCAAGTTAAAAGCCCAGGTGATTCAAGGCTAGTCAGACAAACAGGCGAAGACCCAATCCAATTCAAGATCAAGATCAAGTCAGAAAGTGAAGGACGAACCAAGTTAGAGGCTTATCCAGAATCAGATGAACGGGCGAAGACCCAATCCAATTCAAGATCAGGATAAGTCATAAAGTGAAGGACATACCAAGTCAGAGGTTTATCCAGTTATAAAACATATCAGGTTGGATATGAAGATCAAATATACCGATTGGATAAGGCAGGTTGATTCATTTCAAATTAAGGGCCGATTCACTTCAAGTCATGGGATGGTTCAATTCAAATCAAGGGCCAAGATGGACCGTCTTTACCAAATGAATTGGACTTGAAAGCACTGATTTTGAAGGATTACCAAAGCTACATCTAGCCAACATATCAAATTGAATCAAGCCAAGTGAAGAAAAGCTACACAAGGCAAAGGATCGAGCCTAGTCGGCCACTTGGGTTCACCAGCTAGGGCTAGATGTGCCCAACAAGGTCAAGAACCAACCTACATGGGACTAGTCCATATCACCAAAAAGGGGACCACCTAAAGTCGACCTTGGGGCTGGATATGGGCCATGCAAGGCCCGCCCCAAGGAAGGCCCTAGAAACCAGCTCCCTTGGCCTATAAATAGGGCCAAGGGGACGGCGTGTTCTTCATCTTGGAAGGGAGAGCTTAGAGTGGCTGCATCTTGGAATTTGTGAGAGAAAGGGGCTGCTCTAGGGGGGAGGACCAGCAAGGGAGTGCTTCCAAGAGAGGGGTTGCACCTAGGTTGGGTCGTGGGCTGCCAAGGGAGTCAAGAGAGAGGGGAATTATGTTATATCATAGGCTAAGGGTTGCACTTAGGAAGTGTGAGTGAGATAGTGAATCAAGAGAGCAAAGGAGGGCCGAATTTCATCTTCGAGGTTCGGTTTCTTTGAAGAAATTCTGTAAGTATTCCTAATCTTTAATTCCCATACATCTCTTCTTTCAATTCAATTTAAAAGGGGTTGTATTAATGGAGCCTTGTCTCCCCCCATGTTGTAATAAGAAGTAGATGTGCTGTGAATTTTCATTCTCATTTATGTACTCTATGTGTTTGGTTTTGTAATTCTACCACGATATATTCTATAAAACACTCTATATTCTCTAACCCCCTCTATGCTTAAGCTAATATATATATTTCCATTCATTTTCCTTCAGTAATTTGCTTAGTATTACTGGATTATTGCAATTTAAATTCGGGTGAGTATGCATGTATGTTTTAGAAAAATAAAATTCTGGAACATCGGACAAATCTATTTCTGTTTTCTGCACAGTCGAATTTCCTATAACAGGGGTTGGGTAAAAGTCTCATATCTCTGTTTGTAAGAATCCAAATATGATGAAGTTAGTCTCATTCGAAAGCTGATATCCATAGCTTTCCAAAAAGACTAAAATCATAACATTTGGAATTTTGTATACCGAGATACTGAGGATTCTTTGAGCCTTTGTATTTCTGTCACAGAATCTCTTAAAATAGTGAAGTCATGTCCAATTCTCGATTTAATTTTGTAAATCTGTTGTCCCAAAATTAAAGGAAAAATGTGGTTTACGATCCCAATACATCAAGAAACATCTTGTAAAAGTTTTATGAATTTTGAAAATCCTTTGATCACCGAGAAAAATTCAAGAACAAGGTCTGAAAAACAGAGTCAGTTTCTGTTTTTCAGAACTTGTGAATTTGAAGTTGAAACTAAGTGCACTCACTTTTTTCAGCCAAACTCTTATCTTCATGTGAATTGGAGTCTATAACCTATGAATTTGAAATTTCTAAGCGCTTAGGCTAATCCTTGAGCGTCGGTTTAAGAAGGCCTAAAGCGAAAAGAATCCGCTTAACCACAAGCGCCGTTTTAGACGGATTTGATTCCTATACTTTGCTAGTTTTTGAAAACCAGCTAGCACACTCGCGCATCAAGTAGAGTGGAAATTCTTGTTTAAGTCTCTAAAAAGCTTGGTCTACATAGGCTTGGAGTGAAATTTTCAACGTCTACATAAACACAAAAGTTAACTAACTATGTTACATGGGGGCCTACGGACTCCTCTTATTCAAAAGAAAGAACTACCAACTCTTCATATGCACAAACTCAATGGGAACATCGGAGCGCACGGACACCTAAAACAAGTAGCACCCGTTATTTGCGGTTGTAATACTCAAAAACTTTAATTGCTAGTTGGTCAGAGAGGATAAGTATCCGTTATTCGATAAGCCTCGCACTTTCAGGAACATATGAAGCCCACCCTTCCATATCCCACTAATTCTCGTAAGTTTTTCACGATTCGCCTCCTCTCGACGGAAATAGAGAGATTCCGACAAGATCCACAAGTAGACACAAAGAAGTCTAGGATAAGTGATCGATACACCCATCACAAGGAGAAAAACCCCTAAGACGAAGGAAGGAGGGAACGATACCTTGAGAGATCTCGGGGAAGTTTCCAGTGGCGAGAAGCCTCTCCATCGTCGGCATCCTCCCCATGCTGGAGGCGCATAGCATTTATTGACTGAAATTGAGAGAGAGAGAGAGAGAGAGAGAGAGAGAGAGGAAACCGGCGTTGAAGCGAGAACAATCGGACTTATTTGTCAGTTCAAAAAGAACGAAGTGAATGAGCTTCGTTCCATCGAAGCGTGGCATTTCGTGTTCCAGATAGCCATTTCGTTTTCGTGCTAGTAAGACGTCATCGCAAACGAGACCGCTTTACACTTATGAGTTTTGTTTTCGCATTTGTCACCTAACGATAAATTTACACGGTCAACCAGAAACCTGGAATCAGAACCAACTCGAAACCGTCGGTTTCGAGGCGTTGTTGGATTCGGTTTCATGTGACGACTTTGGTTTGAAGGTAGGTTCCAAGACGAATTGAGTTCTATCACGGTCCAGAGAACGGTTCTTGTGTGTATCATTTTATGTAATACTAAATTATTAAATATTTAGTAATAACTCGTATCATTATATCCAATATAAACTAAGTTACAAAATCACATATTCATATTGGATTTAAAATATAAATATTATATTATATATAAGTATATAACACATTTAACTTAAGTTTTAATATTACAAATTTAAACCATTATATTTATAAATTACAATCATGATACATATTTTGCAAAAGTAGAACAAATAATGAGTTAAGCTATAATTCATTTACCTTTAAATTAAGTCTCGTAGATATCATCTTCGGTGGAATGGAATCAAAGCATCTAACTTACATTTTCTTGAGCATCTCTTACTTAAATTGATGAACTCTGAATTTAATCATTCATATCACTCCGTACTTGTAGTGCGTCAATATCTATAGTATATGTACTAAATTTTTCAATAGTATAAGCATCTTTTATATATGTCAGTTGGTATTTCTTCATGCAATTGTGTTTGACGCTTTCCTCTTATCTAATCATCTAAACAAACTTTAACTTTTAATATCTTAAATTATGTTATAATGAATATATTTCAATTGTGTTTGATGTCTTCTTTATGCAGTTGTGTTTAACGTCTTTCTTTTATATACCAACTAGTACTTATTCATGCTCTTGTACTTGACACTTTGCTTGTATCTAATCTTCTAGGCTAGCAAAAGCTTTCTATTATCTTATGTTATAAGTTAGAAGCTAGGCTAGTAGTAAAATGATACTCTCGAAAGTATGTAATAGATTATGAGGAAACCTTTGCTCCAATAACTAGAATGACCATTGTTAGGACCCTTATTGCTCTTAGTGCAATTAAGAATTGGAACATCTATCAAATGGGATGTTAAGAATGCATTTTTAAACGGTTGGCTAAAGGAAGAGGTCTAGATGAAACCTCCTCCCGGTCTTAACATTCTAAAAACTCAAGTCCTCCATCTAAAAAGGCCTCTATATGGCTTTAAACAAGCCCCTAAGGCTTGGTTTGATAAAATGACTAAGTTTATGACATTATATAGTTTTATTGCCTACTATAGTGACAATGCTTTGTTTATAAGTAAATCTGCTGTAGGTATTGTCATGATATTGCCTACTCGTCATGATATTACTCGTGTCGTTCATACTATAAGTTAATTTTAGCATGCACCTACCTTTATATATATGAGTGCAATTATGAGGATCATATGACATATTCGGCATACCACTTTAAAAAGGGTATTATTATCTTTTTCATCTCTCCTCAGTTAATTGCTTTTAATGATACTGATTGGGGTGGTGATGTTAAAGATATGCACTCTACAATAGGATACTGTATTTTTCTTTGAGACTTTTATCTCATGAGAATGCAAAAAGTAACAAAATATGTCATTCTCATCCACTGAAGCTGAATACATAGCAATGACCAACACGACTACAAAATTAACCTACCTAAAAAGACTTCTTTAAGATTTTAGGATACCACTTGAAGTTACTCTGATTATGTATCGTGGCAACAAAAGTGTTATGTATATAGCCAACAACTATACATTTCATGAGCACAACAAATACATTGAGATAAATTGTCATTATACTCGTGAAGAACACCTACAAGGCAACTTAGCACTATATTTTATGCGATCAAAGTACCAAATCGCAGATGTTTTCACCAAATCACTACCGGCTCCATGCAGATGGACTGTCATTTAGTTAGCAAACTTTCAGTGATGATACTGTTAGTTTGAGGAAGGTCTGTATCTCGATACATAGAGCTCCGATTTTTGTGAATTTAGTATTATTGGAAAGCTATGAATGTCAGCTTTCTAATGAACCAAGTTTCACTAAAATTGGACTACTACAAATAAAGTTATGGGATGATTACCTAGGCTCTATTGCAGAAAATACAGTTTTGATAGAGTTGAAGGAACTACTCGATGTTATGATAGTTCTAGATAAAACTAACAAAAATATCATTGTGTATCACACCCATTACCAAATAAGTTGATAAAATAACAATTTTCTCTAAATCAAAATGCTTTTGTTTGTAAGAGAACTGTATGAAAATAAAACAAGCATGGACAAGATGCTTGAATTTATGAACAGAAGATTACAATAACTTTTATGATAGCATTGGTATGGTAGTTTGCTTACAATTTATAAGATGTCCCTTGTAATCAAACTTATTGCTTATCATCACTTAGGTAGTATGCCCATTAGAAGAGGTTATTTGACACCTCAAAGTTGTTTGATGACCTAGTCATTATGAAAAGTAGACATCAAAATACACAAAAAAATAATCTTAAAGGATTAATCAAAGTCCAATTCAACTACACAATTGCAATTGTAAACCACATGTGCATGCATTAGCATAGTGCATCATAACACTTAATAGTAGACTACACCCACTTGCACAAACATGAATAGACACATAGCCATTCTTACAAGAAAACTTTATCTCTCGGTTGTAGTGTGTAGGGCATGCAAAACCTTTTGCCATTAAGATATCGACAATAAGTGCAAGGATACTACCACCAATTCATCAGAATTAGGGGTAGATATACAAACATAGTCATTCTTATAAGGTATCCAGGTTAGAATGTGTCAGGGATGCAAAACCTTTTGCCATTAAGATGTTGACAATAAGTGTAAGGGTGCTACCGCCGATCAGTCAGAACTATGGGTAGATAAAAGCCTCATATCACAAACACCCATTTGTATCTAGAAGTTTGGCTTCAAAGAATCTATACAAGCTCCTTATTGAAAAAATAATGCAGTTCAATAAGAAATAATTATTGCGATTTTACTGAAAAAGTAAATACAATAAGAGTTGCAAAATAATAGAATCATCTATCAACAAGTGCTAATGTGCCTGCGCTATAGTGATGTAACACAAGTTGACATTGGCATTTGAGCATTCACTACTTCAAATGTGACCAGGCATGAAAATGAGTAATGATCTCAAAAAATAATGTGACAATAGTGGAAGAATGTATATTGTCTGAAAAATTAATGTTGTTGGATTGGCTCACTCAAAACTTAAGCTATTAGAGTAGACAAAATATCTGAAGACCACTTTTAATGATATAATATATTGAAAACTAAAAATTGAACATAAACTACTGAAACTAATTTTGGACAACCAACAATTGTAACATGTAAAACAGGTACTTCTAAAGAAATGGTTCCATTGATCATCACCCACAAAGTCTAGAATTTCCCTACCATATATGGTCCTCGTTTGAGTATGACCCTATATTTTGCTATGATTTTTCTTATACAATTAAGTGTAGTAAGAATATCAAATTCAATCATCAAACAGAGCTAGACAAAATTATTCTCATGTATGCCACACAAAAACATTCGTATATAGTCTTACATCACGAAATGGTGGATCACAAAGTTAAAAGAAAAACCTTGACAGAAGAAATTTATTAATGAGCCTCCACACTGATATTTCAAAGAAAGGGTAAATAAATTTTCAAATGTGAACATTAATCATAAAACAATAAAAAATTCTAAACATAAGTAGCACGTCAAGCAATGATAACAAACCATCTAAGCTCAATAGTTCCAACATGAAAACATATGTTAGTTGTGGCTACTAATTTTCAAATGGTAATTGGATAGCTGGGGAAACTCAAAAAATAATACTGTAACTTTCCAGGAGGCTAGTAAAAGATATTAATATTTTCATTCGACCACAACACTCAAACCACTAATTATGTGAATCTCCTAATTACGTACCAAGAGTTTTTCTGAAACACTGAAACTTACAGCCTGAAACAACATTTCATAATTGTATACAAATTTAACTACCTTTAACATCTTGTTTCGGTCAAAAACCCTTATGTCCCATATTTATCTTCTAAGCTCCTTTTAAAATTCCAATTTATATATCGTTCACCATCATGATTGGTGGTCATGCTAGTCTATACCTGATTATACGTCCTTATACGAAAAGTTAAAGAAATTTAGAATCGGTAATTCATACATAATAAAGCATACTCTAACAGAGACTGTATTGATATTCTAAAGAAAGAAAATGCCAAAATAGATTATTTTGTCAAAGGAATTGGAGGCAAAGCATAAGAAAATTCCAAAACAGATTATTGTGTCCTGTATAAAGGAATAGGAGGTAATGTATACGTGTGATACCATCCTAATATTTTTGTTGTATAAATTCAACTAAGAAGAAACTAATGTTCTTGTAAGATCTATACTTATGATGAAATAACGAACTTCGTCTATATTTTACCAAAATGAGATTGACTATGACTTCTTGCAAGAAGCTGATCATATGACTTGTTTTCTCTATATGGTTCTTAAACTTTCTTTAGAAACAGATTTTTCACTTTTTCAAAATTGTCAAAAATTTGACGTGTAAGGGACATGTTATATTTATCTTAAAATGCTCAACCACTAAAACTTAATGTCCATGTACCCAACCCCACCTAGTATGCTAAAACACAATTGTTATTTACTTGTAGGTAAAGATGCCTTTGACAAGGTTTCTATAAGATTTAACATTGTTAATTTTCATTCTACTTTGGCTGGAATATTCTTTTTTTTTTTGGTTTATATCTGAAGGTGTTTCTAGGTCATTGCCAACATCACTTCTCTTATAATTAGGTCCTTTATCAAGTAAATATTGTTCATTCAGTTTCATTGTACTTTTGGCTGGAATATTCTTCTTTTTTCTGGTTTATATCTGAAGGCGTTTCTAGGTCATTGTCAACATCACTTCTCTTTTAATTAGGTCATTTATTAAGTAAATATTGTTCATTCATTTCATTGTACTGATTTCATCTGAAAGGATTTTGCTAAAGGTTGCACTCATAGTGAAATGTAAGGTCAGATGTGGATGGAATTCAATGCTCTCTCTCTCTCTCTCTATATATATATATATATATATATATATGTGTGTGTGTGTGTGTGTGTGTGTGTGTGTATACACGCATATACTTAGTTACTGAGTTAATCTAGTGGTATATTAGCTTGGTTGTACTACACTGCTGGAACAAGTTCGTGTAAGGTTCTTCCTCTCTTTGACAAAGGACGGACCCATCAACCACGCTCTGTCAAACAAAAGAAAGCATTGGACAACTGCATATCTCACAGAAGCACGCAGTTGAGCCTGGTTAACTAGACAGTAAAATATCCCACACAACGTGCATCACCATGCACATCGATATCGATAAGGCTAGAAAGATTCCGGACTCGTCATTATTTTCACATTATTAATGAAAAGACCAGACTTGAGAAAGGAATTGCGATGTTTATTTTCAAGGTAGAAAAATAGATAACCATGCATCAAAACAGGCAGCTATAGCAAGTAAATGACGGAGGTGCGGGGCAGTAAAGTTAGAGTACTGTGATAAAATTATCGAAGACTTGCCCATAATCCAGAAATGGGTCCGGGATAAAGCAGGTCCCAGTTTTGGCATCTCATATTGATGCTCGTGTCGTGTGTTGCTGTTTAAGCTAGAAGCGTTTGTTTTTGTATGTAGAGACGTGATTAAGAAGAACGAGAAAGAGACCCCGGCATCAGATATGCTCGGGGATCGTGTGGGCCTGCATGCTACCAATGTCAATCTTCCCCTTTCTCTATCTGAAAAGGAACAGAAGCCAACTACGTCGCTGGGTTAGCACGCTACTTTATTCTTCCCTCCACCACCACCTTGCGTTCTGGACGAAATAATGATAATGGCAAAAGAGAACAAACTTGAGCTGTGTTGCTAAATATGAGACATGAAAGGGTGGGATTTAATTAAGTGAAGCCATCATCCAAAAAGGAGCAAGTGGGAATCGATCGCTATTGGACTTTGGGGATATGTTTTTGGCTCCCAGTCTTGAATGTCCTCTTGTGCTCACTTACGTAGGGCACAAAACTTTACAATAAAGGCAATTGTTTGCTAAGAAAACGCTCCTTTGGTTCCAGGATCATTTGGTAGCAACATATTTCTAAACAAAAAGCATTTCAGGCTCTCACTTTTGAAGGATCGGCGCGATCTCAAGATGAGGATGCGGCCTGCCAGTAATTGACATCTCATTAAGTGGCTGTCCTTGTCATTGTTGGATATTTGCACATAACGATATATTGCATGAGACCATGTTTCTGAACAGTCGGTTCAGTGCTGACGGTGTCGCAAGCAAACATGGTTCGGTTCAAAGACCTGCTGAAATCGATAAGCTCTCGATACTATCTGTCAACGGAGAGATTTATACTAAGAATCAATAAACAAATTACAAGACCTCAGCCAGAAAACTCATCTCTTTCTCAATCTTCATGCTTCATAGCTTTCCTCCAGTGAAGATGCAATCAGTTGAGAAGTTTCATTATCATGCTTTACTTTGCATATACGCTCCTAACTAAACAAGCTGTATAAGCCTAACCTGATGAAAGCCGAAGAGCATTTGTTTGTAGTCAGTTTTGTACTTGCATTGAAACGAACGTGAATGAACTGAAATCGAGCTGAACCATGAGCAATAAGCAGCTAGAAAATAAGATGCCACCACTCTGTTTTATTCCATGTTCGGAGAGCTTCTTACTACAAAATTTGGACAGTTTAACCGGAAGACAGTATCTATTAAGGAGAAGATTCATTGGATTATTGATTTGATTTTCATGTAATGAAAACCGGTTGATTCTGAAACTGCTTTTCTCAGATATTCCTCCCCCAACTTCTCACCTCATTTTCATTTAAGTATTTTGCTTTTATCTGTGATGCCTATTGACTTGAAGAAGATAAACGAAATTTCTTTGGAGAATCTTGAAAAAGAAATATGCGCATATCGTGTATACTGGCAAAAGGGATGCATGATGGAGAGTAACGAGTGCGTAACATGTACATCAATTCCATACAAGATGCACGATGATTAACCAACAATGTGTCTAAGAGTTATGTAGCCGAACTAATTGTGGTATCATCACGTCACAAATTCTTCGCCGGAGTACTTTAGTGAGAAATGCTCTCTCTCTTTCACACACACATGCTTGTGTCAGTCTTATTGAAACAAAGAAGCCTGGAGATGTAGAAGAAGATGAGTAGCTGTATTACTCGAACAAGAGTTTGGCAAATAAATGGTTCAACGAGTGATATGTCACAAAGACAAGCATTATCATAATTTGTTACTTAATAAATTAATAGAAAGAAAATTTATACTGGAGTGAAATAATGTCCACATCCACTTCACAGATAGATAACAACTACTAATACAAAAAGAATGAGCAAACTTATCCTGGCCAGATGAGGGTCACTAACCGATATACCACCAGCTTTCCTCCCCAAACATAAAGAGGAGGAGATGACAACAAGTAAGACTAGGTCATGATGTGATTAAGTGGGAATCTACTAGCTCCCAACAGTCCAAAAGATAACGCACTAACTAGCAATCACAACATTCCAAAGCGCTTTCGAACGAATCGTATAACCAAATCATTGATTTATTAATAAGACTTCAGTGCTTATACCAACCAGCCCACCATGGCTCTTCACGTCATCAACTCAAGAGTGTCAACTCCACAGCTTTATAAAATTCTTAATAATGTCCGACGAAAATCTTTTCTAGTTATAAATTCCCCTTTCACAGGAGAGCAATATAACAATGGCAACATATTCTATATTATCTTATCTTGCCTTTGTTTTTCTGTAGGCAAACTGTCTCTAGGGAGACCCTTACCGCATACACACATGCTGGCTATTGGACTCAAGACCTCCAACTTGAAGGTTTTTTATCTGTCGAACCCCTATCATACCCCTTTTTTCTTTTGTTACGATGGGGAAACTGGAGCTAGGCATGCATGCCCTGGGTATCGAAGTCACGACGTTCAACTTTGTAAATATCCCAAAATCAAACGATTTTCAAAAACAAACACCTGTTTTGAGAATCCATTTCAAAACCAGATTCTAGAGTTTTCGAAAACCTAGGAGTTGCAAAAGCTTTAAACTTTTGTTTAAACACCGTTCAAATTGAAAATTTCTCAAACTCGGGCCTAGTCCCAATTTTTGTAAAAGCCCAAATCCAACAGGTGAAGCCTAAATCAAAAGCAGCCTTAGAAGTAGGATCAAAAGGCAAAAGTAAATCCAAGGCCAGAAACAGACTACAAGCCTGGAGCATCAAATGCCAAGCCAAGAGCATTCACCAAAATAGCAGAAATCCAAGCCTAAAATGACATAAATGAACTAAAACGGAGTCAAGAAAGGTGAGAAGGAGTTTGGACGACAAAGCTAGGGAAAACCCAGCATAAGACGGAGCGCTGATGAAGCCAGGGCACGCACAAAACGTCCGTCTCGAAACGCAAAAAATTTGGATTGGATCTGTACCCAAATATCCAGATCCAGAACCAAATAGTGTTTGGATTGGATTTGGATCTCAAATATCTGAGATTCGAGATCCAAACCCAAATAATATTTGAGTTGAATATGGATCCCAAATATCCAAGATCCGAGATCCATATCCAAATAGTGTTTGGATCGGATCTAGATTCCAAGATCCATATCCAAGACCCACCTCATTTGCCTATAAATAGAGGTGAGGGGGTGCCCACAAATTCACGTGAAATTCAAGGAGGCTTGGAGAGAGATTGCATAAAGTAGGTGAGAGAAATAGTGGGCTAGCGTTGTGGGCTTCATCAAGGGCATGGGTAAAAACCTTGTATGAACCTAGGCTCAAACCAAAGGGCTGCACCAACTTGAAGAGGGGTTGCAAAAGGGCATGGAAGCATGGGCAAGGCGTGGTGGACCGGCTCCAAGAGGTAGGTCTCTCAACCTCACCCTAACCTAGCCTAAGCCACCTAACCCACCTCTCTAAACGTAACCCTAAACTAGCCTAAACCTAGCCCTCTCACCTAAACCGACCTAAACTTCCCCCTAGCCACCCACCGGCCACCATCAACCCCACTCCATCCCACGCACCGCCCCAGCTTGTCCCGCGCGCCAACCTCCTGACGCCTACCGCGCGCCTAGCGCCAACCTCCCAACGCTTGCCACACTCCCCAGCACCCCCAGCGCCTAGCGCTACCCTCCTGCCATAGCACCCGGCTACCTTCCCTATCGCACCCTCGCCTGCCATCACCCAGCACCCGGCTCCCATTTCACGCACCTGCTAGGCGTGCCTAGCGCTTGTCTACTACCGCATCCCACTCACCCCAGCACCCGTCTGCTGTAAGCCCCGTGCCCCAACCACGGTCGTGACCTGCACCATACCCCACACGATTGTCTAACTCCCGGTTGCCTGCAGCCTACCTTGGCCAGCTCTAGCCACAAACCATCAGCCCACACCTTAGGCCGTGACTTTCCCCTTTAGGCCGACTAGAATCAGCCCACACCTTAGGCCGTAACTTGTCTTAGCTACCCCACACCTTAGGCCGGGACTTGCCTTAGCCAACCCGCACCTAAGACACTAACCCTAACCGTTGTAGACATGCGAAAATTTTCACTTCGGGTTCTTAGGCCTGAAGTGAACCTTTTTTGTGTCTAAGTCGCTTTAAAGGGCATGCCAGCTAGCTTACTCAAACTAGCGAAGTAAGTTTTGAAATATCTAACTTATGAGGTGACTGTGGACAAGTGGGCTCTTTTCGTCGCAAACCTTCTTGAACCGATGCTCAAGGGTCAGTTTGTACGCTTTAGAAATCTCGATTTAAACAAGCATGGCCTTTTTGAAAAGGTATGAAAGTATTTGATCGAGTTTGTTTGTCTAATTGCAGATTTTTATTTACATGGGGTTTGCACGTATCTATGTCTTTGAGTTTTATCTACTTAGGCGTGAGGTGTGTGCATCAAGTGCCTAAGTCTTGGCATGTTTGCACGGGTTGTTCGGGGTTCATTTGATGCAAGTATACGCACTATCTCGAGTATGGCGGATATGCAATGCAACTCACACAACTGAACCTTAAAACCTGAAATTGAAAGACATAGCTTAAGGGAAATTTGTAAAAGGGAAATATGGCTATATCGTAAGAGCGAAAAGGCTCAATGTGAGAGTGTGTGTTGTGTATATATTGAAAGACAACTCACACGACTTGAAGGTAAAACACCGCTCGACTTAAATATAAATAGCGGAAGGGAAATACATATATATATGGGCCCTAAGGTCGCCAACGTGTGCGTGTGTGTTGTGTGTAAATGTAATGACAACTCACACGACTTGAAATATAAAACCCAGCCGAAAGGGAGATACAACTATATATATGGGCCCGAAGGTCGCCAACATGTGCGTGTATGTTGTGTGTATATGTAAAAACAACTCACATGACTTAGAATGTAAAACCCAACCGAAAGGGAGATACAACTATATATATATGGGCCCGAAGGTCGCCAACGTATGTGTGTGTTGTGTGTATATGTAAAGACAACTCACACGACTTAAAGTAACAACCCAACTGAATGGAAATACATATATATGATAAGAGCGAAAGCTCAATGCACGCGTGGGTGTAGTGTGTAAATTTAAAGACAACTCACGTAGCTCTTACTAGAGTTTTTGGAGTAAGAGCGGAGGCTCAATCGTGCATGTGGGTGCTTGGTGTACGAGATTAAGAGCTAAAGCTCAAGTGCTCGTGTGTGCTTCGTGTATCAAGCATTCTTATTACATCCGGGGGGAGACAACGCTCCATTAATACAACCCCATATCTAAATTGAATAGAATATAGAAGGAGATATGTAAATACCGAATTTGAAACACTTACAAGTGATTCAGATGTTTGTCCACTCTAATCTACACGGGCTTGTGCTAGCTTTATGACCACGAACGAGTCTCCTTTGAAGCTTGAGGCGTGAAGTGGCTGGCCGAAGCCTTGGAGCTTGGTGGGCTTTTGGCATGAGAGGTGAAGGTTCACGGCAAGAGGTGGGCGAGTTTGGTTTAGGATAGGTATGGTATGGGAGTTACGGGTCTTAGTGGGTTGTATGGGGTTATGATATGGAGTGGGATGTGTGGGAGCTAAAGATCACGGCTGGGGTGTTAGGTGGGAGAGTGTTAGACTAGGATGGGTTCGGTTGGGAGCGTATGGCGTGGGATGTATGGAGTTGGGTGTAAGGATGGGGTGTGATCGGTTGTGGGTGTGTGGTGGGATGTATGGTGAGGCTAGGTCGGCTAAGGAGGGTTGAGGTCGGTGCTAGATAGGTGGTGGTGTAAGGCGGTGCTAGGCGTATGTAGCTAGGTTATGGCGGTGGTAGGTCGGTTAAGAGGTGGTATGGTGGCAGGTCGGTGGAAGGTCGGCTAAGGAGTCGGTGGGCACCAGGCACCAGGCGGGGAGTTAGGGAGACAGACGTTGGGCGCGCGTCGCAGGCACTAAGGCAGGGCGACAGGCGCTGGGTGCCAGGGAGTGGGGTGCGTGGAGGGCACGCGGGACAGCTGGGGGAATGGGAGGTGGTTTCGAGTCGGTTAGGTGTGCATGGGAGTGAAGGGTTTGAGTTAGTTGGGGTATTAGGTTGGTTTAGTTGGGGATTAGGGGTGCTGTGGGGTAGTTAGATGGTGCTAATTAGGGTAGGTGTAAACACCCCAAAATCCCACGAATTCCTTAAAACAAACTTGGTTTCGTAAAAGCAGCCCCAAAGGGCCATTTTGAGTCTGGAAACCCAGGAGCCTTCCAGACGACCCTGTACATATGTTTTAAACTTTATCTTTCAAAAACATATAATATGGCTTTTGAAAACCCTTTTAAAACGCCTCGTTAAACCCCGAAGTGGCTTGGCCCGATCAAGACAGGACCAGGAGAGCCAAGAAGAGCCCGGAACCGGAGCACCTGTTGAGCCCGGTGCAGCAACTCTTGTATCTGATTCACACCCCAGGATCTCGAACGTCCAAGACCTTGTTCTTACCAAAATATCATTTGAAGTCATCTCCGGAAGGCAGAAACGGAGGCGGACGACCATGTTGGCGAAGACCCAACGCAGACGGAGTACTGATGCTGTCAGGCCCCGCACGAATCGTCCGTTTCGAACCCAGCTCGAAGGAGTCAGAGTTCAGTTTGGATTGGATCTGGACCATATATATCCAGATTCCAATCCAAACCCATGTGTGGACTTGGATTTGGATTTGGATCCAGAGATCCATTCCAATATCCATATCCATGGCCCACATCACCTTCTCATAAATGGAGGTGGGGCCCACTTGAAATTCACGTGGGATATTGGGCATGAGAGAAAGTGGGGGTGAAAAATATCAAGAGTGTTGTATTAAGCTTGACTTGTGTGTCAAGTTTGGGTTTAATCATGTGGGTTAGCCTAATTGAGTGGGTTTAAGCTTGTAATTAGCTAAAACCTAACCTAGGGCTGCACCAACATGGGGTGATCAAGGTCTATGGGCCATGCTAAGGGAGCTCCCTCATCTAAACCTAACCCAAAATACCTAATCCTAGCCTAAACCCCTAATCCACCCCTAATCTGAACCTAATCACCTCACCCACTTCCCTAATCCCGGCCTAATCCCAACCTAATCACCTAACCCACTTCCCTAATCCTAGATTAATTTCCCTAATCCTAGCCTAAACCTAGCCTAATCACCTAACCTAGCTCACTAAACCTCACCCTAAAACCCAACCACCTAACCTAGCCCTAAACCCCTAAACCACCCTTAGCCCACGATTTACCCAAACCCCTAGTTTTAAAATATCTGGCCCAACCCTTTCCAGCCCACCTTATCTACATACCACCCTACCTAAACCACCTAACCACTACCCTCAGCCCAGCCCTAACCGACCTACCCATTCCCTATTTAAACCCCTCCCCTTTGTGGGCGGGTTTTCTAAGGGGGAACCACCATCTCACCCAGCCGGGCCCTCTCCTTCTCCCATCTCTCACCCAGCTGGGACCACTCCCCATCACCTCCGCCTGCTCCATCTGCTCCACCAGCCACCACCTGCACCGCCACCTTCCCTCTTCCATCCACCACCACCATCCCTCAGCCGGACGCCACCACCTCCACCCAACCGAACCAGCCAACAATCCACCTGCCCGCCTGCTTCCCACTTCATCCGCCACCTCTCCCCATTTGGTAAGTACCCCAAACTCCCTCAAAGCCCCTCTCTTCCACCTCTCCACTCTTAGCCACCCATCCTATCTTCATCTCAGCCCCTTTGCCACCACCACTTTCACTTAGCCGAACCTAGCATAGCCCAAGCTGCCGGCCACTACCTAACCATCCTTTCCCATTCGGTTTTCCCCTAGGTGTCCCATTCGGCCTTCCCACCAGCTCACCTTTTAGGTCCAGTTTCCCTAAACTCTCAACTCCCCTAGTGACCCTAAGAACCCACTCATTCAGCCCCTTTAAACCCCCTACTTTGAGGCGCCATCTACTTGCCACCGGCCACCTTCGAGGCGCCTATCCCGCGCCCCACTTACAGCCGGCCAGCACCTTTGATCACCTACCTTCGCGGAGCTCCCGTTTGCAGCCCAAGGCCAAGTCCACGCTCAAACAAGACCTCCACGGACCAGCTACTCGTAAGTGTCTAAACTCGGTCTTTAGTCATACACTTGCTTGAGATTCAATTTGATACGGGGTTGTAATAACGGAGCATAGTCTCCCCCCGCTTGTAATAACGTGGCTTGACACAACCACACACGTGCACTCTCTTAGTCGTGCACGATTTTGAACACACACGGGCCTAATCAGCCCCTAATACATAAGTGTATATATATACTTTCATTTTTGAAGGGTTTTGTTTAAGTTGGGTGCGTTGTCTTTCAATTCAAGCACTCACACACATTGAGCCTTCGCTCTTAGTTGAAAGACCCAAGTAAGGGCCGACCTATACTATTTGGGTTTCATTTCATGTCGTGTGAGTAAGTCTTTCAATTCAAGCACTCTCACACACATTGAGCTTTTGCTCTTAGTTGAAAGACCCAAGTAAGGGCCGACCTATACTATTTGGGTTTCATTTCATGTCGTGTGAGTAAGTCTTTCAATTCAAGCACTTTCACACACATTGAGCCTTCGCTCTTACTCCCAAGACCTTAGTAAAGGCCTTACTGCAGTTATATTTGGGTTTCATTTATGTCGTGTGGGTAGTCTTTCAATTCAAGCACTCTCACACACATTGAGCCTTCGCTCTTACTCCCAAGACCTTAGTCAAGGCCATACTGCAATTTATATTTGGGTTTAATTTCATGTCGTGTGTGTAAGTCTTTCAATTCAAGCACGCACCCACATTGAGCCTTCGCTCTTATTTGCAAGACCCGAGTAAGGGCTCATATACATAATCTATATACATATTTCCCTTCGGTTATTTCCCTTCGGTTATTTCCCTTCTGTTATTTCCCCTTCAGTATTGTCTTTACATTTCGGGTTTTCCCTTTGGAGTAGCGTGAGTTTGCATTGCATCTACGCCATACCACGAGGTAGGACGCATATTGCATCAAAACAAGCCCCGCTCGAATTCGCCCATGTAGTGGAGTGTTCATAACACACAAACTAGGTGGCCCGAAAAGGGATAAAAGAAAAGACTTAGGCACGTGCAAATCCATGTGATCTAAAACATGCAATCGCATCTTAAAGACCCGAAATAGACACCTTGAACCGCTTCGTAGACTTTCTCTCCAAAACTCGATTTTTTTGTAAAAGCGTACAGACTGACCCCTGCGCATCGGTGCAAGAAGGTCTGCGACGACAAGAGCTTACTTGCTCACAGTCGCCACGTTTAGAAGTCAGTGATAAAAATATCTTCGCTAGCTTAAGTAAGCTAGCTGGCACGCCCTATTTGTATACATAGGCCTTAGACACACGAGAAGATCCACTCCAAGCCCCGAAAGAGGCGAAGAGGCGGGGATTTTCGCGCGTCTACAGAGATTGGCACGCCCGATGGGACGTGAGCCTTTTCAAAAATTGAGTTTACTTGTAGAAGTCTTGCGAAAATTTTGTAAAAAGGTGTCGTTTTAACTTGTTTTCTTTGCTTGTACTTAGGAAATTTTGAAAAAGCTTGAAAAGCATGTCAAAATCCAATCCAAGTGAAGTATCGAGCCAAGGCTCATGCGCATCAAGTTCTCACTCTAGGAGGATTTTCAAAAACAAAATAAAACTAGATGAAATCGAGGACTTGAGAAGGGAATTTGAGGTCAAAATCGATGCTCTCAGCCAAGAGGCTGAAGTAGGTGATTCATGTTCATCAAACGGTGAACAAAGGCCCAAAAAGAAATCTGAAAAACCTCGCAAGCAAAAAGAGGCCTCCGTAATGAAAGGCAACCAATACCACGAGTCCTTTACACAAAAGGACCGTAAAGCCCTACAGCAGCTGCTGAAAGGGCAGAATAAAGAGAAAAGAAGCTACGCCCTGTCTGATTTCCTTCCTATGGATTACGAAACAGACAGTGACGATGAAATACCGAACTTCCATCGGTATGATGGCATGGGAGACCCTAGGTCTCACTTGCAACTTTTCTCGCGTCGAGCCCATAAGAAGAAAAAGGACTCGATGAAATGGGTGTATTGGTTCCCTCTATCCCTTAAAGGCACAACTGCCAAATGGCTGGCTTCCTACGACTTAAGCCAGTTCGCTACTTTTGAAGAGTTAGCGAACTACTTCATGCAAAGATTTGCACACAACGTGGAAGTCACGCCAACCTTGAATACCTTAAGGGATACAAAGCAAGCCATGAACGAAGACGTGCATGCCTTCATTATAAGATGGAGGTCTCTTTTGGGCCAAGTGCGAGAGCCCATATCCGAAGGATGCGCAGTAATGCTCATCCTGGATAATTTCAAAAGCGAGTTAAAAACCCTTCTCTCGCTCCATGAGATTTCAACTTTCCATAAGTTGATCAAAAAGGCCTCCCTTTTCGAAACCAACTTGCGAAAAGGGACATACGACCACTTATGGAAAGGAAGTGCCGTTCCAAAAACCCGTTTGGAAAAGCCCATCGCATATGGGCTGCCCACGACGGACAAAGGGGCAAAGCCCCATAAAATCGCCAATGTCCGGGTGGATCCAGGCATGGCGGGCACTTCTAAAAATTTTGAAAAAAATAGAAAATAAGAGAGAACGTAATTTTCAAAAACCGGTTGAAAAACGGGAGTACACTCCGCTGGGGCAACCTGTGTCGGAGGTCCTAGACCTCTTACTTGCCCAGGGCATGATCAAACTCCCTGAAATCCCCGAAGGAGTCACGTCCAAAGGGGGGTATTTAAACCGATTTTGCAAGTATCATCGGCTCAAAGGCCATGATACCAAACGCTGCTTCTCTCTTTTAAATAAAATTGAGAACTTGATAGCAGAAGGCCGGCTCCAGGTCACTGCGGAACCTGAGCCACCTCAAGCTATCTTCAAGGAACCCTTTCCCAAACACGCCAGTGGCAGTGGGAAAGGAAAGGAGGTATGTACCCTCACCATTTCCAAGGAACTAGCGCAAAAGCCAGAACCTGGTCGACCTACTTGCGCGCCCATCCTTGTATTATACAAGAAGCCCGCCCAAGTCGTCATTCGGGGACCACCAAAAGTGGAAACCCCGGTAAAACCAGTTTTGAAAATCCAAGGTTCTCCTCAGCTCATCCTTAGAGCCAAGTCTAGCGCGAACCCTAGGCTGGTCGTGGGGGAAGTCACTAGATCCGGGAGGATCTACCAACCCCCGCACCTTCAAGGTGCTCAAAAGGTGGTCAGTGTGCTTGGCCCCTCAAAAGCATGTATCCCTAGTGGTCTGCCAAAAGCAGATAAGGACAAAGTCATCCTAAATCCTTATGATTTCGAAAACCACCTTTCAAAGATTCCTATTCACATGTCTATCCTAGAGCTTATCAAAACCTCGCCTAGGCATAGACTTGTCTTAGAGAAAATTCTAGAAAGGGCCAAGGTTGATTCGAACATAAGTCTGGAATCCTTGTCTGCCCAAGTGGCTTTATTAGGAGCAAAATCGCCCATCACCTTTTCGGAAGATGATGTAGATAGACCCTACGAAACCCATAACCAGGCCCTGCATATCGAGGTGGTTCTAAACAACCACTCTCTGGACAGGTGCCTAGTCGATGGTGGAGGAGGGCTCAACATCCTTCCACTTCACGTGGCGTACAAAATCGGAGTCACCTTGACTTCAGTGAACCCAAGCCCCATCGTTATCACTGGATACGATGGGAATGCGTCTAGGCCTTTAGGATCCATCGAACTCCCAATGGAAATGGGAGGGATCGAACACACGGGGGTGTTCCATATCCTGGACATCCACCCCCATTATAACCTGTTGCTGGGAAGGCCCTGGATACACAGTTTGTGCGCTGTGCCATCCACCTTCCACAAGTGTGTCAAGATCCCTTTTAGGGACCAGGTCGTAGTGATCCTAGGTGAGAGTCACCCACAACTTCAGGGGATCATAAACTCCCCTTCTTTATCAAGCTCCCAGGCCCATGAGGCTAACCTGGGGCAAATTATGGTTGAGCCACCTCGGCTCGTGTTGAGCAACCCTAGGAAGGTTGTATGTGTGAAGGGGCCGCCCAAAGCAGGCCCCCTCCCGACTCTAATCCTCCTAGGAAAACCCAAGCGTTCCCTATTTCCAAAACCCCTGGACAAAAGGCCATACGAGCCTAATATGGACGATAGCATGTTCCAGGACCACGACTTGTATCCCATCTTTTCAAAAAACAAAAGGTTGTGGAACATGTTATTGAACATGGGCTACACGCCCTACAAGAGTCTAGGGGCACAAAACCAGGGTCTCCTAGAGCCCATCCTGCCTAGGGCCAACCCAAGCCGATATGGGATCGGCTATACTCCCCGAATACCGCCGGAGCCACCCCTTGTGACCACCTGGGTCAAGGGTGCCCCGAAACCTGTCTTAGAAGAAACCTATGGTTTAGACCTCCTATTCCGAGTCTAACCCATAGTGTTTTCCCTTTGTAGGTATGACGGAAGATCCCTTTTTCTAAAAATACCAAAAACATTTGAAAAAATTAAAATCAAAAAAATCGAAAAACAAGAAAAACCAAAAACAATGGAAAAGCAAAAACTCGAAAAAAAAGTGCTTTGTATAGTTCCCAAAGTTCTTGTTTTACAAAAACCCAAAAAAATCGAAAATTTGGAAAATACCGAAAAAATTTTGTACATAGCTGCTCCTGGGAAGACTTTGGCAAAAGAAAAGGATTTCGAAAAAAGCGTCGTCTGCATAGCCAGACCAAAAATTTCGAAATCACTCAAAAATCCAAGTACGAAACCAGGTCATTTTGAAAACCACGCATCAAGTTCCCTCGGGTCTATATCCCACGAGAATGATCAAAGCCCAAAAGTGGATCCCCTTGAGGAAGATCCCACTTCTGAGCTCCCAGAATTTCATAGAATTCTCGATTTTGAAAGACCTTCCCAATCAGTAGGAGGAGATTTCGTAGAGGTGAACCTAGGGGATGATTCCAATCCCAAAACCATCAAAATAGGCGCATGCTTGCATGAAACTGAAAAGTTAGCATTCATTGCATTTCTACGAACCTATTTAGATGTGTTTGCATGGACGTATGAAGACATGCCGGGCATAGATCCCAGCATAGTCGAGCATCATCTTCCCTTAGATGCAGGTGTAAAACCCATAAAGCAGAAGCTTAGGAAAATACACCCGAATGTACACACGCAAGTCAAAGAGGGTTTAGAAGATCTGCTAAAAGCCGGATTTATAAAACCCATTGCGTATTCTGATTGGTTGTCAAATATCGTTGTAGTTCGAAAAGCCAATGGGAAAATTCGAATATGCATCGATTTCAGAAACCTGAATAAAGCCACTCCAAAGGATAATTATCCTTTACCCAACATAGATTTGATAGTCGATAGTACTGCAAATCATGAAATGTTTTCATTCATGGATGGCTATTCAGGCTATAATCAAATCAAACTAAGTCCACGAGATCAGGGTAAGACCGCCTTCACAACCCCATGGGGCACATACTGCTATACAGTCATGCCCTTTGGTTTGAAAAATGCCGGCGCAACATACCAACGAGCCATGAACACGATCTTCCATGATCAAATTCACGAGCTTGTAGAAGTGTATGTAGATGATCTCTTGGCGAAATCCAAAACCCGATGCGCTCATATCGAATGTTTACAAAAGATTTTCGAAAGGCTTAGGCTTTACAAAGTAAAGCTAAACCCTCAAAAATGTGTGTTCGGGATAGAATCAGGGAAGCTTCTAGGCTTTATGGTGAGCCAAAGGGGAATAGAAGTCGACCCCTCTAAGTGCCGAGCCATCATAGACATGGCTCCACCCTCCAATCTCACCCAAATCCGTAGCCTCCAGGGTCGATTACAATCTGTGCGCCGATTCATATCAAATCTGGCAACTAGATGCGAACCCTTCAACAAACTGCTGAGGAAGGGTATGAAATTCTTATGGGATGACGAATGCCAAAAGTCCTTCGAGAGACTGAAGGCATACTTGGTTAATCCCCCCGTTTTGAATCCTCCAAAACAAGGAAAACCGCTTTTATTATACATCTCCGTGCATATGAATGCTTTAGGAGCCCTGTTGGCTCAATACGAGGATGACACCCATAAGGAGTATGCCATCTACTATATTTCGAAAACTCTCTTGGCTTATGAACGAAATTATCAAGCCATGGAGAAGACGTGCTTAGCCCTAGTCTGGGCCTGCCAGAAGTTCAGACACTATTTCCTAGATCATGAGATCTGGATAGTGTCCAAGCTTGATCCAATCAAGCACTTGTTCGAAAAACCCATTCTCACGGGTAGATTGGGCAAATGGCAACTCCTTCTAATGGAGTATGATCTGAAATACCATCACCAGATCTCCATTAAGGGGCAAGCCCTAGCAGATTACGTGGCTAAATTCCCCTTAGAGGACGCATATCCCACTCTTGTCGAAATGCCTGATGAAGGCATATTGCAAAACCATTTTCAAAACCACATTTTGGCAAATTCTTTCGAAAACCAAGTGTGGAAGATGCACTTCGATGGGGCACGAAACCAACGAGGGGCTGGTGCCGGGATCATCCTAATCTCCCCTGAAAAGGGCGAGATTCCCATAGCAGTCCGCTTAGATTTCGAATGTTCCAACAACGTAGCTGAGTATGAAGCACTCATACAAGGCTTAAGGATTTCGAAAACTCTAGGGGCATCGTGCATCGAGGTCTTTGGAGATTCGCTCCTTGTCATAAACCAGGTTTTAAAAATTTGGCAAGTACGTAATGAGAAACTACTTCCATATCACGAGTTGGCCACTCGATTGGTCCAAACCTTCTAGTCGTGTAAGCTCACACACGTAGGAAGAGAGGACAATGGCATCGCCGATGCCCTCTCCTCCTTGGGTTCAGCCCTGAAGGTCGATCCCATTTCAGGGACCAGATCTTTGGAAATATGACATGCGCCCCATCCATCCACACACGACTTGGATATTTGCCAAAACAACCCAGAGTCTATTGAAAAACCCTGGTTCTATGACATAAAACAATTTTTAGAAAATGGGGGATTCACCGAGGATGCCACATCCAAAGATAAGGCATTCATTCGTAAGATTTCGACCCGATACACCATTCTGGGTGGGATCTTATACAAAAAGAGTTTTACCGGCATTCTGCTTAGGTGTATCGACCTAGAGGAGGCTAGGATAGTGATACACGAGTTCCACGATGGAGAATGTGGAGGTAATGTTAATGCCAACATGATGGCAATGAAAATACTTAGAGGGGGCTATTTTTGGTCCACCCTGAAAAGGGATTGTCACGATCATGTTAGGAAGTGTCATCCATGTCAAGTGCATGGACATGCCATTCATATCCCTTCATCTACATTGCATTCCGTGGTCAGCCCCTGGCCATTTACCATGTGGGCGTTTGACATAGTAGGCCCAATATTTCCAAAGGCCTCGAATGGGCATCATTTTATTTTAGCAGCCACGGAGTATTTCTCCAAGTGGGTGGAAGCCATTTCCCTAACAAATGTAATGGGGCAACATGTGGTGGCTTTCATCCGGAGGAATATCTTGGCTCGATTTGGGGTTCCACGAGACCTTGTGTCTGATAATGGTACCCCATTCAAGAATGAGCGGATGGTTAAGTTGTGCAACACGTATGGCATAACTCACCACTTCTCCTCGCCCTACTACCCTCAAGGCAACGGCCAAGCCGAAGCCACAAACAAGACTCTCATTGGTATCATTGAGAAAACCTTAGAGAAGGGTAGGATGTGGCACGAGAAGCTGGATGAAGCCTTATGGGCTTATAGGACTTCCATCCGGACTCCCACGAATGCCACACCATTCGAGTTGGTCTATGACACAAACGTCATTCTTCCCATTCATACCCAACTACATTCATTCCATACATCCATTGCACTCGACCTCCCCCTAGAGACGCTTCAGCATGCTAGGATGGCCGAACTAGATTTGCTAGATGAGAGGCAACTCCTTGCCATGGATCATGCTCGCGCATACCGGCAAAGGATAGCCCGACATTATAGCAAACACATGAGACCTCGCCACTTTGAAGTGGGAGATCTGGTCTTGAAAACCATCCACCATCGTGGCCCACACCCCCTAGGCAAGTGGCGCCCCAACTGGGATGGACCCTATGTTGTACGAGCAACCACTACGAACAATTCATATTGGTTGATCGATGTAGAAGGTAGGAATTTAGCAGATCCTGTCAATATTCAATACTTAAAGAAGTATCATGTGTAGGATCGGGATTAAATTCCAGTTTTCGAAAATTTTATAGGGATAGCTGCCCTGAGACATGTGAATAAGGTGCAAAGGCGAACTCGTGTGACCCTAAGTGAGAGAATTCGCACTTGTGAAAGAGTGGAGTTTTCAAAATCGTGGTTGCATTTCAAAATCCTTCATCTTACAAAGAAAGGCCTAGTTCAACATAGCAAGATACTTGTAAATAGTACGTGCTATTTCTAAATAGGTTGATCTGGAATGGATCGAGTGTAGGCTTGGGATAAGTCCTCCCCTCTTCTCTTCTCCTTCCAAAAGGAAAACAAAGGCCAAAACAAAAGGGAATTTCCCATTCAAAGTCTCTTTCCAAAAGAAAAAAACCAGACTTCAAAAAGAAAAATCGATTCTCTTATAAAAAAAGAGGGATTAAAGAAAAAATACTCCCAAAGGGAGACCCTCTATGAAAAAAAGGAAAAAGAGGCCAAAAAGCTCAAAAGAGCAGTTTTCCGCCTTCTATGCCTTAAGCCACGGGACGCTTCAGAAGGGACCGTGGTATCTCTTTCCCATCCCTGGCTTGTCCCAAGCTAAAGCATGGTTCATTTCGAGGAATCCTAAAGTAAAAATAGGATTTACTTACTTGAATTTCATCTTGTTTGAGAATTCGACGCTTCGAGTAAGGCGTAGGAATTTGAAATGAAGCTTGTCTTCTTAGAAAACCTCCGCTAGATAAGCGAGTGTTAAGACTCAAACAAGGGCAAGCATGAAGAGCTCGAGATCCTTAGGATCGAGGCTCAAGACAGTTGTCCCTTTTGTAAATAGCTTTTTGTAAATAAATTTGAAAACCGAACATCGAACAGCATAGGATTTGCTCACTTGGAGCAATAGACCTTGTAAGTCTCTAAAGTTCGACCACATCTGGTCTCTGGGAGGTCGCCACTCTTGGCACCACACCCATGTCATCTGCATTCCACGCATGATACTTGCATGAACATGATCCCATTTTAGGACCAGATCTTTGGCGTGATATCTCCTCCTACCAGAGTTTGTAAATTGAGATTTGGCTAAAAAAAGGGATGATCCCATATTCTTCGTGGCTAGATCTAGGGAGACATTAAAAGGGGTGTTTGTCATCTTTGCCCTTATCCAAATCGATTTGGACAAGGCCAAAGAGGGGCATCTGTAAACACCCCGAAATCCCACGAATTCCTTAAAACAAACTTGGTTTCGTAAAAGCAGCCCCAAAGGGCCATTTTGAGTCTGGAAACCCAGGAGCCTTCCAGACGACCCTGTACATATGTTTTAAACTTTATCTTTCAAAAACATATAATATGGCTTTTGAAAACCCTTTTAAAACGCCTCGTTAAACCCCGAAGTGGCTTGGCCCGATCAAGACAGGACCAGGAGAGCCAAGAAGAGCCCGGAACCGGAGCACCTGTCGAGCCCGGTGCAGCAACTCTTGTATATGATTCACACCCCAGGATCTCGAACGTCCAAGACCCTGTTCTTACCAAAATATCATTTGAAGTCATCTCCGGAAGGCAGAAACGGAGGCGGACGACCATGTTGGCGAAGACCCAACGCAGACGGAGTACTAATGCTGTCAGGCCCCGCACGAATCGTCCGTTTCGAACCCAGCTCGAAGGAGTCAGAGTTCAGTTTGGATTGGATCTGGACCATATATATCCAGATTCCAATCCAAACCCATGTGTGGACTTGGATTTGGATTTGGATCCAGAGATCCATTCCAATATCCATATCCATGGCCCACATCACCTTCTCATAAATGGAGGTGGGGCCCACTTGAAATTCACGTGGGATATTGGGCATGAGAGAAAGTGGGGGTGAAAAATATCAAGAGTGTTGTATTAAGCTTGACTTGTGTGTCAAGTTTAGGTTTAATCATGTGGGTTAGCCTAATTGAGTGGGTTTAAGCTTGTAATTAGCTAAAACCTAACCTAGGGCTGCACCAACATGGGGTGATCAAGGTCTATGGGCCATGCTACGGGAGCTCCCTCATCTAAACCTAACCCAAAATACCTAATCCTAGCCTAAACCCCTAATCCACCCCTAATCTGAACCTAATCACCTCACCCACTTCCCTAATCCCGGCCTAATCCCAACCTAATCACCTAACCCACTTCCCTAATCCTAGATTAATTTCCCTAATCCTAGCCTAAACCTAGCCTAATCACCTAACCTAGCTCACTAAACCTCACCCTAAAACCCAACCACCTAACCTAGCCCTAAACCCCTAAACCACCCTTAGCCCACGATTTACCCAAACCTCTAGTTTTAAAATATCTGGCCCAACCCTTTCCAACCCACCTTATCTACATACCACCCTACCTAAACCACCTAACCACTACCCTCAGCCCAGCCCTAACCGACCTACCCATTCCCTATTTAAACCCCTCCCCTTTGTGGGCGGGTTTTCTAAGGGGGAACCACCATCTCACCCAGCCGAGCCCTCTCCTTCTCCCATCTCTCACCCAACCGGGACCACTCCCCATCACCTCCGCCTGCTCCATCAGATCCACCAGCCACCACCTGCACCGCCACCTTCCCTCTTCCATCCACCACCACCATCCCTCAGCCGGACGCCACCACCTCCACCCAACCGAACCAGCCAACAGTCCACCTGCCCGCCTGCTTCCCACTTCATCCGCCACCTCTCCCCATTTGGTAAGTACCCCAAACTCCCTCAAAGCCCCTCTCTTCCACCTCTCCACTCTTAGCCACCCATCCTATCTTCATCTCAGCCCCTTTGCCACCACCACTTTCACTTAGCCGAACCTAGCATAGCCCAAGCTGCCGGCCACTACCTAACCATCCTTTCCCATTCGGTTTTCCCCTAGGTGTCCCATTCGGCCTTCCCACCAGCTCACCTTTTAGGTCCAGTTTCCCTAAACTCTCAACTCCCCTAGTGACCCTAAGAACCCACTCATTCAGCCCCTTTAAACCCCCTACTTTGAGGCGCCATCTACTTGCCACCGGCCACCTTCGAGGCGCCTATCCCGCGCCCCACTTACAGCCGGCCAGCACCTTTGATCACCTACCTTCGCGGAGCTCCCGTTTGCAGCCCAAGGCCAAGTCCACGCTCAAACAAGACCTCCACGGACCAGCTACTCGTAAGTGTCTAAACTCGGTCTTTAGTCATACACTTGCTTGAGATTCAATTTGATACGGGGTTGTAATAACGGAGCATAGTCTCCCCCCGCTTGTAATAACGTGGCTTGACACAACCACACACGTGCACTCTCTTAGTCGTGCACGATTTTGAACACACACGGGCCTAATCAGCCCCTAATACATAAGTGTATATATATACTTTCATTTTCGAAGGGTTTTGTTTAAGTTGGGTGCGTTGTCTTTCAATTCAAGCACTCACACACATTGAGCCTTCGCTCTTAGTTGAAAGACCCAAGTAAGGGCCGACCTATACTATTTGGGTTTCATTTCATGTCGTGTGAGTAAGTCTTTCAATTCAAGCACTCTCACACACATTGAGCTTTTGCTCTTAGTTGAAAGACCCAAGTAAGGGCCGACCTATACTATTTGGGTTTCATTTCATGTCGTGTGAGTAAGTCTTTCAATTCAAGCACTTTCACACACATTGAGCCTTCGCTCTTACTCCCAAGACCTTAGTAAAGGCCTTACTGCAGTTATATTTGGGTTTCATTTATGTCGTGTGGGTAGTCTTTCAATTCAAGCACTCTCACACACATTGAGCCTTCGCTCTTACTCCCAAGACCTTAGTCAAGGCCATACTGCAATTTATATTTGGGTTTAATTTCATGTCGTGTGTGTAAGTCTTTCAATTCAAGCACGCACCCACATTGAGCCTTCGCTCTTATTTGCAAGACCCGAGTAAGGGCTCATATACATAATCTATATACATATTTCCCTTCGGTTATTTCCCTTCGGTTATTTCCCTTCTGTTATTTCCCCTTCAGTATTGTCTTTACATTTCGGGTTTTCCCTTTGGAGTAGCGTGAGTTTGCATTGCATCTACGCCATACCACGAGGTAGGACGCATATTGCATCAAAACAAGCCCCGCTCGAATTCGCCCATGTAGTGGAGTGTTCATAACACACAAACTAGGTGGCCCGAAAAGGGATAAAAGAAAAGACTTAGGCACGTGCAAATCCACGTGATCTAAAACATGCAATCGCATCTAAAAGACCCGAAATAGACACCTTGAACCGCTTCGTAGACTTTCTCTCCAAAACTCGATTTTTTTGTAAAAGCGTACAGACTGACCCCTGCGCATCGGTGCAAGAAGGTCTGCGACGACAAGAGCTTACTTGCTCACAGTCGCCACGTTTAGAAGTCAGTGATAAAAATATCTTCGCTAGCTTAAGTAAGCTAGCTGGCACGCCCTATTTGTATACATAGGCCTTAGACACACGAGAAGATCCACTCCAAGCCCCGAAAGAGGCGAAGAGGCGGGGATTTTCGCGCGTCTACAGTAGGTCTAAGGCGGTTTAGAGGGGTTAAGAAGAAGGGTTTAGGGGGTAAGTGAGGCTTATCTTTTAGAGTCGGTTTAGGGTGTGCCCAAGCTTCAATCAGCCACCTTAAGCCTTCTTGTTCAAGAAAATCTAGCCTTTAATCAAGGTGGGCAGCCCACACTAATCTCCTATTTAGCCCACAATTAACCCACTAAACAAAATTAAGAAAGCACTAAGCACTCACCTTAATACCCTCTCTCTCCTCCAAGTTGGATTTCACATGAACTTTATGAGACCCCCTCACTCCTATTTATAGGCAAGTGAGGTGGGTCTTGGATATGGGTCTTGGGTTTGGATCGTGGAATCCATGTCCGATCCAAACACTATTTGGATCTGGATCTTGGATCTCGGATATTTTGGATCCATATCTGATCCAAATCTAAATATTTATATGGATATGGATCTGGATATTTTGGTCCAAATTCGATCTAATCCAAACACTATTTGGATCTAATCCAAATCCAAACACTATTTTGATCAACCCATATCCAAACACTATTTCGATATGGATCTGGATATTTATGGTCCAGATCCAATCCAAATTTTCTCTGGATGATCCTTCTTGGCTTTTCGAGGCGGACGATCTATGCGGGCCCTGGCTTTATCAGCGCTCCGTCTGGTGTTGGGTTTCCCCAATCTTTGTCGTTCAGACTCTTTTTCGCCTTTTCAGACTCTATTTCTGCTCATTTGTGACTTTTTCGGTTCAGATTCTTGATGCTTGGGTGAGGATGTTCGATCTAGCTTCCTGGCTCGCAATCTGCCTCGTGCTTGGGCCTTCCTTTCACCTGTTTGAACCTGGCTTTTATTAGGCCAGGATGCTCTCCTGGGCTTTGGAAACTGCTTCTTAGCCTGCTTCTGGAATTGGCCTTCGTGAGCCACTTGTTGGGTTGCTTTTCGATTAGGTGTCGTCTTTGCATGCTTCACCTATTCGTCTTTGGCTTCTTGGAAAATGGGGCTTAGCCCGGGTTGAAAAATCTCCTATTTGGACTTGGGGCAGGTTTCAAAACGCTATTTACAGGGTTTTGGGAAGGCTCCTAGGTTTTCAGAACTCAAAGTGCCTTTTTGGAATTGATTTTGTAAACCAGGTATCTATTTTATGAAATCGTGAGATTTTGGGGTGTTTACAGATGCCCCTCTTTGGCATTATCCAAATTTATTTGGATAATGGCAAAGATGACAACACCCCTGTTTACTTTCTTCCTGGATTTGTCCTCGAGAATATGTGATCGTCCTAGTTTTGAGAAAAGCATTTTTTTTAAGCACAGTAAGAGGGGATTTTCACCAAAGGGGACTTACGTATAGGTTCTAGTCCTAATTGGGATCATGTATGGAATATCTACGGGTGCATATGCAAGTGTATGATATGGATGAGATGCCAAGAAGTGTGGTTTCCTAGAGACTAAATGGCATGGTCGAACTTTGAGAGTCTTACGAAGACCGGGCCTTATGTTGCTCGATGTTCAAAGTTTTTTGAAATTCATTTTAAGAGGGAAATCTCTTTTAGCTTTGATCTTAAAGACCTTTAACTTCTCATGTTTTCCCTTTGCTTGAGTCTTAACACTCGCTAATCTAGCGGAGGTTTTATAAGAAATCAAACTATATTTCAAAATTCCTACGCCTTACTCAAAACGTCGAATTCTCAAACAAAATGAGATTCAAGTAAGCACATTCTATTTTTATTCTAGGATTCCTTAGAATGAACCTCTCTTCACCTTGGGATAAGTCTCAGGGGTGGGAAAGAGTTTACCACGGTCCCTTCTGGAGTGTCTCATGGTTTGAGGCAAAGAGGCAGAAAACTGTTCTTTTTGAGCTTTTGGCCATTTTTTTGTTTTTCATAGAGGGTCTCTCTTTGGGAGTATTTTTTCTTTATTCCCTCTTTTCCATAGAATACACTATTTTTCTTTTGTTTTCAACTTTCTTTTGGGAAAGGGACTTTGCGGGGATTTCCCCTTTTTTCTTTTTGGCCAAGTTTTCCTTTTGGGGGAAGAGAAGAGAAGAGGAGAAGGACTTATCCCAAGGATCTACTCGATTCATACCATATTAGCCTATTTAGAAATAGCATGCACTACTTGCAAGTATCTTGCTATATTGAACTAGGCCTTTCTTCATAAGAAGAAGAATTTCGAAATGTAATCCACGTATTTTGGAAAACTCTGCTTTTTTGCAAGCATCGATTCTCTCACTCAGGGTCACACGTTTGCCTTTTATTCTTACTTTCGAAGTTTCAAAGTAGATTTCCCTAAAGCATTTTCGAAAAATGGGAATTTAATTTAGACCCTATGCATGGTATCTTTTTAAATATTGGATATTCATAGGATCTGCTAAATTCCTACCATCGACATCTATTAACCAATATAAATTGTTTGTGGTGGTTCCACGCACAACATAGGGTCATCCCACTTGGGCCGCCACTTTCCAAGTAGATGTGGGCCACGATGGTGGATGATTTTTAAAACGAGGTCTCCCACTTTGAAGTGGCGAGGCTTCATATGTTTCTCATAATATCGGGCTATCCTTTGCCGGTATGCAAGAGCATGATCCATAGCAAGGAGTCGCCTTTCATCTAACAAATCTAGTTCGGCCATCCTAGCATGTTGAAGCGTCTCTAGGGGGAGGTCGAGTGCAATGGGTGTATGAAATGAATGGAGTCTTGTATGAATAGGGAGAATGACGTTTCTGCCGTAGACCAACTCAAATGGCATGGTATTTGTGGGAGTTTGGATGGAAGTCCTATAAGCCCATAGGGCTTCATCCAACTTCTCATGCCACGTCCTACCATTCTCTAAAGTTTTCTCGATTATGCAAATGAGAGTCTTATTTGTGGCTTCGACTTGACCGTTGCTTTGAGGGTAGTAGGGCGATAAGAAGTGCTGAGTTATGCCATATGTGTTACATAACTTAACCATCCTCTCATTTTTGAAGGGGGTACCATTATCAGATACAAGGTCTTTTGGAATCCCAAATCGAGTCAAAATATTTTTTCTAATGAACGCCACTACATGTTGTCCCTTAACATTGGTCAGGGAGGTAGCTTCAACCCATTTGGAGAAATATTTGGTGGCTGCTAAGATGAACCTATGTCCATTTGATGCATGAGGAAAAATTGGTCCTATAATATCAAACACCCACATGGTGAATGGCCAGGGGCTGACCACAGAATGCAATGAAGATGAGGGGATATGAATGGTGTGCCCATGCACTTGACATGGATAACACTTCCTAACATGATCGTGGCAATCCTTTTTCAGAGTAGACCAAAAATAACCCGCTCTAAGTATTTTCATTGTCATCATATTGGCATTAACATGACCTCCACGTTCTCCATCATGGAATTCATGCATTATAATCCTAGCCTCCTCAAGGTCGACACACCTTAGTAAGATGCCAGTGAAACTTTTTTTGTACAGAACCCCTCCCAAGATCGTATATCGGGTAGAAATTTTTTGAATGAAAGCCTTATCTTTGGATGTGGCATATTCGGCAAATCCTCCATTTTCTAAAAAACACTTTATGTCATAAAACCAAGGTTTTTCAACAGTTTCTGGGCTGTTTTGGCAAATTTCCAAATCGTGTGTGGATGGAGTGGGCGAATGCCATATTTCCAAGGGTCTGGTTCCCAAAGTGGGATCGAGCCTTAGGGTTGAGCCCAAGGATGAGAGGGCGTCGGCAATGGCATTATCCTCTCTTCCTACGTGTGTGAGTGTGCACGATTGGAATGACTAGACCAATCGAGTGGCCAACTTGTGGTATGGAAGAAGTTTTTCATTTTTAACTTGCCAAATTTTTAACACTTGGTTTATGACAAGTAACGAATCTCCAAAGACCTCGATGCATGATGCCCCTAGAGTTTTCGAAATTTTTAAACCTTGTATGAGTGCTTCATACTCGGATGTGTTGTTGGAACATTCGAAATCTAGGCGAATGGCTATGGGTATTTCTCCTTTTTTAGGGGATATGAGGATGATACCTGCCCCAACCCCTCTTTGGTTTCGTGCCCCATCGAAGTGCATCTTCCACACTTGGTTTTCAAAAGAATTTGCCAAAATGAGGTTTTGAAATTGGTTTAGCAATATGCCCTCATCAGGCATTTGATCAAGTGTGGGATATGCATCCTCTATGGGGAACTCAGCCACGTAGTCTGCTAGAGCTTGTCCCTTAATGGAGATCTGATGATGGTATTTCAGGTCATACTCCATCAAGAGGAGTTACCATTTATCCAACCTACCTGTAAGGATAAGTTTTTCGAATAAGTGCTTGATTGGATCAAGCTTAGACACTATCTAGATCTCGTGATCTAGGAAGTAATGTCAAAATTTTTGGCAGGCCCATACCAAGGCCAAGCACGTCTTCTCCATGGCTTGATAATTCCTTTTATAAGCCAAGAGAGTTTTCGAAATGTAATAGATGGCATACTCCTTATGGGTATCATCCTCGTATTGAGCTAACAAGGCACCCAAAGCATTTGTATGTACAGAAATATAAAGCATAAGAGGTTTTCCTTGCTTTGGAGGGTTTAAAACAGGGGGATTGATTAAATATGCTTTTAACCTTTCGAAAGATTTTTGGCAATCGTTATCCCATAAAAATTTCATCCCTTTTCTCAAAAGTTTATTGAAGGGTTCGCATCTAGTTGCAAGGTTTGAGATAAACCTATGAATTGATTGGAGACGACCTTAGAGGCTACGAATTTGCGTGAGATTGGAGGGTAGAGACATGTCTATGATAGCTCTACACTTAGAGGGGTTGACCTCAATGTCCCTTTGGCTTACCATAAAACCTAAGAGCTTACCAGATTCGACTCTGAACACGCACTTTTAAGGGTTTAGCTTTACTTTGTAAAGCTTAAGCCTTTCGAAAATTTTTTGTAAGCATTCGATATGAGTGCATCGAGTTTTTGATTTAGCCAAGAGATCATCCACATATACCTCTACAAGCTCATGAATCTGATCGTGAAAGATCGTAATCATAGCTCTTTTGTAGGTGGCGCCGGCATTTTTCAAACCAAAGGGCATGACTGTATAGTAGTATGTGCCCCAGGGGATTGTGAAAGCAGTTTTAGCCTGATCTTTCGGAGATAATTTGATTTGGTTATATCCTGAATAGCCATCCATGATTGAAAACATTTCATGATTTGCAGTACTATCGACTATCAAATCAATGTTTGGTAAAAGAAAGTTATCCTTTGGAGTGGCCTTATTCAGGTTTCTGAAATCGATGCATATTTGAATTTTCCCATTGGTTTTTCGAACAACAACGATATTTGACAACCAATCAGAATATGCAATGGGTTTTATAAATCCGGCTTTTAGCAGATCCTCTAAACCCTCTTTAACTTGCGAGTGCACGTTCGGATGAATCTTCCTAAGCTTTTGCTTTATGGGTTTTACATCCGAATCTAGGGAAAGAAAATTCTCTACGACTCTTGGGTCTATACCCAGCATGTCTTCATATATCCATGCGAACACATCGATATAGGTTTTCAAGAATGCAATGAATGATGATTTTTCATGCTCATGCAAACATGCGCCTATCTTAATGTGTTTGGGCTTTGTTTCACTCCCTAGGTTTATCTCTATGAAATCCCCTCCTACAGAATTTGAAGGTTTTTCAAAATCGAGAATTTTATGAAACTCGAGGAGCTCGGAAGTTGAATCCTCCTCAAGGAGAAGGGGATCTTCTTCCGTGCTTCGATCATTCTCGAGAATATTAAATCCTAGGGAATTTGAACTTGATGCATGGGTTTTGAAAATACCTGGTTTTTTACTTGGAATTTCTATGGGTTTCGAACTTTTTGGTCTTGTTATGAAGACAACTTTCCTTTCGAAATCCTTTGCCTTTTCCAAACTTTTACTAGGAGCTGGTATATACAGGATTTTATTTTTGGTATTTTGTAAATTTTTGATTTTTTTGATTTTTTGTAAAGCAAGGACTTTGGGAACTATACAAACAACCCTTTTTTCAAGTTTTTGATCTTTTCCAAATGTTTTTGTTTTTCTAGGTTTTTCAAAATGTTTTTGTATTTCTAGATTTTCCAATTTTTTTGTGTTTTGGTTGAGGAGGGATCTTCCATCACACCTACAGAAGAAAACGCCACAAGTCAGACTCTAAACAAGAGGTCCAAATCGTAGGTTTCTGCTTGGGTAGGTTCCAAGGCACTCTTGACCCAGGTGGTCACAGGTGGTGGCTCTAGTGGTATTCTGGGAGTATAGCCGATCCCATATCAGCTTGGGTTGGCCTTTGGCAGTATGGGCTCTAGGAGACCCTGGTTTTGTGCCCCTAGACGTTTGTATGGCATATATCCCATGTTTAATAGCATGTTCCATGACTTTTTATTTTTTGAAAATTTTTGGTATAAGTCATGATTCTGGAACTTGCTATCATCCATGTTATGCTCATATGGCTTTTTATCTAGGGGTTTTTGGAATAGGCGACTCTTGGCCTTTCCTAGGATCGTGAGGGTTTTGAGTGGGCGAGCCTTGGGCTGCCCCTTGATACACAACACCTTCCTAGGGGTTTGAAGGATGAGTTCGGGTGGCTCGACCCTTACTTGCCCCAGGTTGGCCTCGTGGGTTTGAGAACTCGACAAGCAGGGGAAATTCTGTATTCCCCAAAGTTGAGGGTGACTCTCACCTAGAATTACCATGACTTGATCCTCGAAAGGGATTTTGACACACCTATGGAAGGTGGATCGTACAGCTCGCAGGCTGTGTATCCAAGGCCTTCCCAGCAATAGGTTATAGTGGGGGTGGATGTCCAAGACATGGAACACCCCTATGTGAGCTATCCCTCCCGTTTCCATGGGCAATTCTATGGATCCTAAGGGTCTAGACGCATTTCCATCGTATCTAGTGATTACGATGGGGCTTGGGTTTATGGAGGTCAAGGTGACTCCGATTTGATATGCCACGTGGAGCGGAAGGATGTTGAGACCTCCTCCCCCATCAACTAGGCACCTGTCCAGAGAATGGTGATTCAATACCACCTCGATATGCAGGGCCTGGTTGTGGGATTCATATGGTCTTTCGATATCCTCTTCCGAGAACACAATGGGCGTTTTTGCACCTATAGATGCCACTTGGGTTGACAAGGACTCCAAGGTTATGTTTAAGCTAACCTTGGCTCTTTCTAGAATTTTCTCTAAAACAAGTCTATGCCTAGGCGAGGTTTGTATCAGCTCTAGGATGGACATGTTAATTGGAATCTTTGAAAGATGATTTTCAAAATCATACAAGGTTAAAACAACTTTGCCTTTGTCCGTTTTTTGCGAGATCCTAGGAATACATGCTTTTGAAGGGCCAAGAACACTGACCACTTTTTTAACATTTTGTAGATGTGGGGGTTGATAGATCCTTCCAGACCTGGTCACTTCTTGTGCTTTGAACCTAGGACTCGCGCCTATGATGGCTCTATTCGTGTGCTTTGAAGCACCTTGGATTTGTAAAACAGGTTTAACCGGGGGCGGGCTTTTAGGCACTCCCCAGATTACTACTTGGGCAATTTTCCTATGAAGGATTAGAGATAGTGCACAAGCAGAAAACCTAGAATGATATGCATGAGCTAGACTCTTCGAAATTGTTAAAGCACATACCTCTTTGCCCTTCCCACTAGTACTTGCATGGTTGGAGAATGGTTCTTTGAAAATCGCTTGGGCAAGCTCTGGTTCCTCAGTGACCTGGAGCCGGCCCTACTCGATTAAGTTCTCAATCTTGTTGAGTAGAGAAAAACATTGCTTTGTATCATGGCCTGAGTCGATGATACTTATAAAATCGATTTAAGAATCTCCCTTTGAAAGTAGTTCCCTCGAGAATCTCAGGGAGTTCGATCATTCCTTGGGCAAGTAGGAGGTCCCCAATGGAGTATACTCCCGTTTTTCAAAAGGTTTTTGTATTTTTTTGTCTTTTCTATTTTCAAAATTCTCAAAATTTTTGGAAGTGCTTGCCGGGCTTGGATCCACTCGAACGTTTGCAACTTTGTGGGGTTTTGCCCCTTTGTCCATTGTGAGTGACCCGTAAGTTCTGGGTTTTTTAAAGCGAGTTTTTGAAACCACACTCCCTTTCCACAAGTGATCGTAGACGCCTTTCTCCAAATTTGTTTCAAAAAGGGACGTCTTTTTAATTAACTTGTGGAAAGTCGAGATTTTTGTAGGGAGAGAAGGGTTTTCAACTCATTTTTAAAGTTATCCAGGATGAGCATTACTGCGCACCCTTCGGATATCGGTTCTCTCACTTGCCCAAGGAGGGACCTCCATCGAATGATGAATGTCTGTACATCCTCGTTCATTCCTTGCTTCGTATCCCTCAATGTATTCAAAATGGGCGTGGTTTCTACGTTATGCGAAAACCTTTGCATAAAGCAGTTTGCCAACTCTTCAAAAGTCGCAAGCTGACTTAGATCATAGGAAGCCAACCATTTAGAAGCTGTACCTTTGAGGGAAACGGGAAACCAATACACCCATTTCATCGAGTCCTTCTTTTTCTTGTGGGCTTGACGAGAGAAAAGTTGCAAGTGAGACTTAGGGTCTCTCGTGCTATCATACCGATAGAAATTCGGTATTTCATCATCACTGTTTGTTTCATAATCTAAAAGAAGAAAATCAGACAGGGTGTAGTTTCTTTTCTCTTTGTTTTGCCCTTTCAGCAGCTGTTGTAGGGCTTTACGATTCTTTTGAGTGAAGGACTCGTGGTATTGGTTTCCCTCCATAGCGGAGGTCTCCTTGTGCTTTCGAGATTTTTCAAACTTCTTTTTGGCCTTTATTGGCTCACCGTGTGACGAACACGAATCAGCTGCTTCAGCCTCTTGGCTAATGGCAGCGATTTTGGCCTTAAAATCCCTTCTCAAATCCTCGATTTCCTCTCTTTTGTTTCGATTTTTCGAAAATCTCCTATAGTGAGAACTTGATGTGCGCGAGACTTGGCAGGTCACTTCGTTGGAGTCTGAACTCGACATGACTCCGATGCTTTTTAAAACCCAAACGTGAAATGCACAAGACAAGGAGTTAAAATACTTTTCTTGAAAAAAAAAATTTCAAGAGGTCTATTTGTTTGTATCGATTTTTCTTAAGACCCACGTCTCATCGGACGTGCCAAAATCTGTAGACACGCGAAAATTTCCACTCCGAGTTCTTAGGCCTAAAGTGAACCTTTTTCATGTCTAAATCGCTTTAAAGGGCGTGTCATTTATATTTGGGTTTCATTTCATGTCGTGTGTGTAAGTCTTTCAATTCAAGCACGCACACACATTGAGCCTTCGCTCTTATTTACAAGACCCAAGTAAGGGCCCCTACATATACTCTATATAAAGTATTTCTTTCGGCTACGTCTTTAAGATTCGGGTTTTAAGGTTCAAGTCGTGTGCGTTGTCTTTCAATATATACACGACACACACTTACACAATTGAGCCTTTCCGCTCTTAAGATATAGCCATATTTCCCCTTCCGCTATTTACTTTACAAGTCATTTCCCTTCGGCTATTTACTTTACAAGTCATTTCCCTTCGGTTATTTCCCTTCGGCATTGTCTTTTAAATTCGGGTTTTCCCTTTGGAGTAGCATGAGTTTGCATTGCATCTACGCCATACCACGAGGTAGGACGCATATTGCATCGAAGCAAGCCCCGTACTCCCGCTCAAATTCGCCCCATGTAGTGGAGTGTTCATAACACACACCTAGAGGGATAAAAAGAAAGACTTAGGCACGTGCAAATCCACGTGATCTAAAATCTGAAAATCGTACAAACCCGAATCAAATCGTGCAAGACTTAGGCTATTTCGATGCACGCCCATCGTGCCTAAGTAGATTAAAATTTGAAAGACTTAGGGTCGTCCAACCCTTACAAAAGTCAAAATCGCCCAAATGCATGGTTTTCAAAAGGTTTTTAAACACTTCTTCATTCAAAATATATTTTGAGTTAAACTTGTTTCAAAACGAAGTCTCTAAGCGTACAGACTGACCCTTGCACATCGGTGCAAGAAGGTCTGTGACGTAAAAATCTCGCTTGCCTACAATCGCCTGTCAAAAGTCAGATTATTTTCAAAACATACTTTGCTAGTTAAAGTAAACTAGCTGGCACGCCCATAAAGCGAAGTAGATTGCGAAAAGGTTCACTTCAGGCCTAAGAACCCGTAAGTGAAAATTTTCGGTGTCTACAGATTTGGCACGCCCGGTGGGACCCGGGACTTAAGCAGACTTCAAACAAACGAGTTATACTCAATTTTTCGAAAAAAAAAAGAGTGTTTTTTTCAAAAATCGTGCATACTTAGGAAAATTGCATGAAAATGGATAGAAAGCTACAAAAATCTTCGTTGAGTAAACTAAAAGAGGTTTTTAAATCAGATAAAGCCCAAAGAGAGCTCGATGAGATTGAAAAAATATTTCAAAAGATGGATGCTTTAAGCAAGGAGCTTAAAGCCCATCGAACACATAGCAGCTCTTCGAGGGCACATACAGATCGTGAATTGAAAACCGATCTCCAACTCAACGAAGGATTGGAGATTAGAGACAAATCCCGACAAAGGGATAAGTCGTCCACTCCTACTTCAAGCTTTTCAAAATCCATAGAAAAACCAAAAAAGGATTTTTCTATTTCAAAAAACCAAAAAAATCTTGAAAATTTGGAAAAAGACCAAAAAATTGAAAAACAAAATTTTGGAATTTCGAAAACTTCAAGTAAAAGTCCTAAGTCTAGGCACACACATACAGTGGGACATGAAGTCCACACCCTACAAAGGAACGAGAGTGAAAAATAGGAAGGTTTCGAAAGGAAACGCCTCGTAAAACCCCGGGGGCTCAAAACAGAGTTACCCGGAAAATCGGCTTGCTCTTACCCTGAAAAGGTAGACAAGCCACAAAGAGGTATGCCTGAAACCCATCCTTCTCAAGACTCTCTTCTTCATGTAGGGTCATCAAATGCATTGGATAACCCCTATGCACACACAAACCCACAAACTGTGCCAAAACTTGAGGATTTTCAAGGTGCGCCAACTGTCGCGCACCATTCAAAGGAATTTCAAAAACAAAAAGAAGTTCCGAAAATGGTAGACATGGAGACCCCTAATGCATGCATCGACATCTTAGGAGCTCATAACCCTACCATAGAAAAACCCACTTCTTCGAGCCTAGTCTTGTGCCCTGGAACCAAGGCTATGGCTTTGAAACAAAATCAATCCCTAGGGGCACCACGAGTTGAACCTAGGGACCAAGTCAAAAACTTCAAGGGACCTTGCATGGCTCCCCTTGAAGTAAATTTTTCCCAAAATGGGGCATGGAACCATAAGTTTTCCATAACCCTGCTATGTCCAAAACTCCTCAAGGAACCAAGCTTGGCTTTCCTTGAGGGCAAAGTCTCCCAAACCAGGTTTGTATGGAAGCCCAAGTCTTCCATCACCCCGGAATCCAAACTCCCGATATCCAAAAGGGTATATATCCCCAACATGGACGATTCCATGTTCCAAGACCATGATTTATACCAAAACTTTTCGAAAAGCAAAAAGTCTTGGAACATGATTCTGAATATGGGATATAAACCCTACGCGGGCCTGGGAACCCGAAACCAAGGTAGGCTTGAGCCTGTCCTACCTAAAACCAATAGGAAACGATATGGACTGGGCTACAGCCCACCCATACCACCAGAGCCGCCACCTAAGACCATCTGGGTCAAGGGTGCCTTGTAGAACCTCTAAAACCGAAACCCATGTCTTAGACCTATCTGATTAGAGTCTGATTCATGAATGTTTTCTTTGAAGGTTTAATGGAAGATCCCTACTTTTGAAAAAGACAAAAAAAGTTGAAAACTCTCAAAATCTCAAAAACATTTGGAAAAACGAAAATTCCAAAAAGAAATTTTGTTTCAAAAGCCTTTGGCCATGTACAAAGCCCATTTTCGAAAAATTGTAAAAATGCTTTCAAAAAAATGTATATACTCCCTGAAACCAAGTATCCAAAAAAAAAACTGGTCCTATCCACCCTTTTGCCTAGAGCTTTTTCAAAAATGAAAAGCTCGAGAATCACCAAAGCAAGGAGGAATAAACACCTCCAAGCTTCCTGAACTTCGCAAAATCCTTAACTTATGGAAAATTGGGGATTTTTAGAAATAAGTTAACCCATAGTGTGTGCATAAGCATCATGCATTACACTTTGAAATCATTCATATGCATCGAGTCTAGACATCATTCTAGAAATCGAATTCAGGGTTTTGCAAAATCAAAGGGGCAATAAGAGTCGACCCCCTAAGTATCGAGCCTTCATAGGCATGTCTCCATACAAATCAAAACCAACACCTTCGAGGCAAATTTTAAAAAGGAAATGAGAATCTCGAAAAAGGGTTAGCATTTCACAAAAACCTTTCATGGCTTTGAAAAGAAAGATTTTCTTCAACTTCTGGTTTATATGAAAACCTTGATTGTGTTAGGATAAAGAACATGAATCTCACGATGAAATATGGAGACCATGTCAAAACTAAAACCTGATGGCCATGACGATCACTTAGGGCTGGTTATGTTTCCCATCTTTGAGCAAAAAGTATCATAATCATGTTAGAAAAACCAGGGAAGTGCATGGACATGAACATACCATTGTCCATCCAAAATCCCTTTGAAAAGCCATGGCCCTTCACCATACGGCCATGCAAAATTCCCATCAAGCTAGGGGCATTTTTAAACACAACCCCTAGACACTTTCCATGGATAAGCGAATGCATCTCCTTCGTGATTTGTGAGATACATTTCATGTGTTCATCGTTGCATAAAGACATGTATTTCCATTTTAAAACACATGGAGTGCATAGCATGTATCATATCACCCCGAAGAAAGCCCAAAAGGGTGGCAAACTCGAGTAGAAATATCCCCATATCTTCAAAAGGGCAACAAAAATTAGAAATTTGTTGATATTGTGGGTAGAAATTAGCAAAACCCTGAAAATACCCGAATATTCAAAAGGGTTTATGCTGAATTCTTTTTCAAAAGGATTTTGAAAAAAATCGAACTCCTTTGAAACTTCTTAAAAGAAGGATCGAAGTAGATTGTATAACCCCGAATGGAGGAATCTATACTTTTCGAAAAGTAGAGTCTTCCAAAAATGAATTGGCTATATTTCAATGAACCCTGGCTTACAAGATTAAGCCTTGTTCAAAATATCAAAATATTTTCGAATAGCAGATGCTATTAAGAAATAGGACGATCTCGTTTGAATCGAGTAACCAAAGGGATAAGCCCTCCCCCATCCTACTTTCTCTCCGAAAAGGAAAATTGGCTATTTTCAAAAGAAAGAAAAAAAATCGAGAATACAAAAACTCCTCCGAAAGTGGTCTTCCCTTCATAAACAGGGAATACAAAAACTCCTCCGAAAGAGGTCTTCTCGTTTCAAAAGAAAAAGGAGATATAAAAACACTCCTCCCAAAGAGGTCTTCCCTTCATAAACAGGGAATACAAAAACTCCTCCAAAGAGTTGCTCTCCTTTAAAGAAAAGAGGGATTAATGAAAAAATACTCCCAAAGGGAGACCCTCTATGAAAAGAAACAAAAAGCCAAAGCTCCAAAGAGCAATTTTCCGATTCTTTGCCTAAAACCACGGGACGCTTCAGAAGGGACCGTGGTATCTCTTTCCCATATCCCTACGGCTTATCCCCGAGGAAAAAGATTCAAATTTGCGAAAATCCTAAAGTACGAATAAAATTGGCTTATTTGGATTTCATTTTGTTTGAGAACTCGACTCTGTTTTGTAGGAAATGGAACTTTGAAATGTCTTCCAAGTTTTCCTACCCAAAAACCTCTACTGAGTAGCAGGTATTGAAACCCGAATGAAGGGAAGTATGAAAAATGGAAGTCCTTTTCGATACAAGTTAAAAGGAGTTCCTTTTCAAAAAGAAATTTTCGAAAAAACCCACGAATGTCAAAAAGACATGGGTAAAAACGTGCTCGGAGCAGCCAGCCTCAAAAGGCTCTCTTCAGGCTCAAAAACCAAAAATAAAATTTTTCTCATGCATGCATTCAAAGAGTCGTTCGTGCATGATCATACGTATAGGGAAATAGCTAGGAAAAGCCCCCTTTTGCTAAAAATCCCCACCTGTGTAAAAAGAAAACAGGGTTTTTGCGAAATAAATGGTGTATTCTCGAGAAAATTTGAGAGAAAAACCAAAATGGGGTGTTTCTTCTTTGCCATTATCCAAATACATTTGGATAATGCCAAAGAGGGGCATCTGTAAACACCCCAAATCTTCTATATTTCAAAAACTCTCAAAACACCAAAAAGCTCGTTTGAGCCAAAACGACGACCTGTTTTGAAATGTGAAAACAGGTACAGAAGGCAAAAGAAGACCCTAGGCCCGAAGAGGATTCAAGCCCAGAGCTTCAGAAGCCACTCCCTGATAAAAAAAAAAAACAAAAGAAGGCTGAGCCCGTTTGATGAAAAGCTCAACGGAGTCCAGAACGGCGAGACGGAGTCCGGACGACAAAGTTGGGGAAAACCCAGCACCAGACGGAGCGCTGATGAAGCGAGTGCCCGCACAGATCGTTCGCCTCGAGAAGCCAAGAAGGACTGTCCGAAGAAATTTTGATTTGGATCTGGACCATATATATCCAGATCCAAATCCATGTAATGAATAGTGTTTGGATTTGGGCCAATCCAAATAGTGTTTGGGTCGATCCAAATAGTGTCTGGATTTGGATTGGATCCAAATAGTGTTTGGATTGGATCGGATCTGGATCAAAATATCCAGATCCGTATCCATAAAAATATTGGGTTTGGATCGGATACAGATCTCAAAATATCCGAGATCCAATATCCATATCCAAATAGTGTTTGGATTTGGGTATGGATCCAAACCCCAAACCCAAACCCAAATCCAAGACCCACCTCAAATCTCTATAAATAGAGGTGAGGGGGTCCATGTAAAGGGTTCATGCAAATATTTGGGAGGAGAGAGAGGGAGTGATAGACCTAGCCATGTGGGCTCATTGGGTGAGGTGGGTTCAAGCCATGTGGGCTAAGTGGGTCTAGACCAAGTGGCTGCAACCAAGGTGGGCTGGACCAAGTGGCTGCAACCGTGGAGACGTGGGCTCAAGCCAAGAAGGACCGGCTCTAAGAGGTAAACCTAACCCCAACCTAGCCTAGGTTCGAACCTACCTAACCCTAACTGAACCTAACCCTAACTGAACCAACCTAACCCTAACTGAACCCTAACTAGACCTAACCTAACCCCAACCGCCTCAAACCATCCCTAACAAACCCCAAAAATTTCACCCCGGTCGGCCGTGAGCAACCAGCGCCTGCTGCGCGCCCCTTCTGCTGCCGCGCGCCCCCTCTGTCGCCTGCCGCGCGCCCCTTCTGCTGCCGCGCACCCTGCTTCCTGCCGCGCGCCCCCTCTGTCGCTTGCACGCCCCGTGCTGCAGCCGTCCCGCGCTACTGCGCGCCCTGCGCCCCAGCGTGCCCAGCGCCAGGCGCCCGTCTGCTGCGCCAGGCGCCAGACGCCTCCCTGCCGACCCGACTGCCTCCCTGCCGCCCTGTCCACCTTCCTGCCGACCCAACCTGCACCCTGGCCGTGACCTGTACCCTAGGACAGACCCTACACAGCCCCCGTCTTGGCCGAACCTTAGTTCCCCTAAGACCCTAACCGTGCCTCATAGAACCTCTCTCAAAGCCACCTAGGATAACCCCCTCTTGGCTGCCCAAGGTGAACCGTGAGCCCACGTGCAAGCAAGTTGAACATGGACCAGCTATTTGTAAGTGTCTAAACTTGGTCTATTACATTAACTTGCTTTATATTCAATTAAATTTTGATACGGGGTTGTAGTAAAGGAGCTTCGTCTCCCCTCGATGTGGTTTGACACACCCACACACACACGCACTTGAGCCTTTCCGCTCTTAGTCGTACACTTCTTGCACACACACGGGCCTAACAAGCCCTTAATATATAGTTATATTTATATATTTTAAGTCAAGGGGGTTTTTAATTAAGTCGTGTGTGTTGTCTTTCCATTTTCCACACGCACACACATTGAGCCTTCGCTCTTACTCCCAAGACCTTAGTAAAGGCCTTATTGCAGTTATATTTGGGTTTCATTTATGTCGTGTGCGTAGTACTTCAATTCTACACTCACACACATTGAGCTTTCGCTCTTAATCCCAAGACCTTAGTCAAGGCATACTGCAATTTATATTTGGGTTTCATTTCATGTCGTGTGTGTAAGTCTTTCAATTCAAGCACGCACACACATTGAGCCTTCGCTCTTATTTACAAGACCCAAGTAAGGGCCCCTACATATACTCTATATAAAGTATTTCTTTCGGCTACGTCTTTAAGATTCGGGTTTTAAGGTTCAAGTCGTGTGCGTTGTCTTTCAATATATACACGACACACACTTACACAATTGAGCCTTTCCGCTCTTAAGATATAGCCATATTTCCCCTTCCGCTATTTACTTTACAAGTCATTTCCCTTCGGCTATTTACTTTACAAGTCATTTCCCTTCGGTTATTTCCCTTCGGTAATTTCCCTTCGGCATTGTCTTTTAAATTCGGGTTTTCCCTTTGGAGTAGCGTGAGTTTGCATTGCATCTACGCCATACCACGAGGTAGGACGCATATTGCATCGAAGCAAGCCCCGTACTCCCGCTCAAATTCGCCCCATGTAGTGGAGTGTTCATAACACACACCTAGAGGGATAAAAAGAAAGACTTAGGCACGTGCAAATCCACGTGATCTAAAATCTGAAAATCGTACAAACCCGAATCAAATCGTGCAAGACTTAGGCTATTTCGATGCACGCCCATCGTGCCTAAGTAGATTAAAATTTGAAAGACTTAGGGTCGTCCAACCCTTACAAAAGTCAAAATCGCCCAAATGCATGGTTTTCAAAAGGTTTTTAAACACTTCTTCATTCAAAATATATTTTGAGTTAAACTTGTTTCAAAACGAAGTCTCTAAGCGTACAGACTGACCCTTGCGCATCGGTGCAAAAAGCTCTGCGACGTAAAAATCCCGCTTGCCTACAATCGCCTTTCAAAAGTCAGATTATTTTCAAAACATACTTTGCTAGTTAAAGTAAACTAGCTGGCACGCCCATAAAGCGAAGTAGATTGCGAAAAGGTTCACTTCAGGCCTAAGAACCCGTAAGTGAAAATTTTCGGTGTCTACACTTGGGCGTCGCCTTGGGCTGCAAGAGGGAGCTCCTCGAAATGGCACGGCAAGGGTGTGACTGGCCGGGTGACAAGGGAGCGTGGGTGTGGAGCCTTGTGGCTTGCCGGCTGCTAGGAGGGTGCTATTGTGGTGTCTCAGGCTGAGGTGTTTAGGGAGTGTCACTAAGGTATAGAGCGGATCTTAGGGAAGGTGGAGCTAAGGGGTGACTAAGGGAAAGGGTGTAAGGCCGTGGATGATTGGGTGCAGTCGACTGTGGCTGGCCGACTAGGGGCAGGTTAGGTGATGACCGGCTGGGGTAGCTAGGGGATGTCACGAATGGGAAGGTAGGGTGCTGTGGAAGGTGGAGCCAAGGGGTGGTTAAAGGAGAGGAAGGGCAAGTCCTAGGGAACAAGGTAAGGTGGCTGGGGTAGTTAGGGGGTGTCACGAATGGGAAGGTAGGGCAGCGGGTGGTGCGGTTGGGTGTGGTTGAAGGGTGGCGGTTAGTTAGGTGGTGGCCGGCAGAATGGAGTGGAGACTAGGCTAAGGTAGGGTGCTATAGGGTGGCTGAGAGTTAGGATAGGGTACTAACCGGATAGGAGAGGGAGGTTGGTGTGGAGTGGTGCAGCCGGGTGAAGCAAGGGTGGCGACGTGGAATGGAGCAGGCCGGGAGGTGGTGGTGGCGTGGAAGGGATGCAGGCCGGGAGGTAGTGGTGGCATGGAGCGGTGCAGGCCGGGAGGTAGTGGTGGACCAGGTGAGAGAAGAGAGCAAGGTGAGGGAGGGCTCGGCTGGCCCCAAGTTGCTGGAAAAAATTTTGAAAAACCTACCCACTAGGGGGGTTTTTTATAGGATTTGAAAAGTCGGTTTGGGCTGGTTTTGAAAGGGTGGTTTAGTGGTTTAGGTGGTGGTGGTGTGGTGATAAGGTGGACTGGTTTTTAGGGGGGCCAGATATTTTGTTTTAGGTGGTTTTAGGGATATGGTGTGCTAGGGTTTAGGTGGGGTGGTTTAGTGGTTTAGGGCTTAGCTAGGTGGGTGGGTTTTGGGGTGAGGTTTAGTGAGGTGGGTTAGGTGTTTAGGCTAGGATTAGGTTAGGATTAGGGGAATTAGGCTAGGTTTAGGGAAGGATTAGGGAGGTGGGTTAGGTGATTAGGTTGGGATTAGGCCAGGATTAGGGAAGTGGGTTAGGTGATTAGGCTAGGATTAGGCCGGGATTAGGGAAAATAGCTAGGATTAGAGGTTTTGGCTTAGGATTGGGTTAGGAGGCTCCCTTTGCATAACCCATGGACTTCATTGCATCATGTTGGTGCAACCCTAGGTTAGGTGTAGGCTCATACAAGCTTAAACCCTCGTTAATTAAGCTAATCCACATGATTAACCCAAACTTGACACACAAGTCAAGCTTAATACATCTCCCTCATGCTTATCCTCCCCATTCTCTCTCATGCCCATAATCCCACGTGAATTTCAAGTGGGCCCCACCTCCATTTATGAGAAGGTGATGTGGGTCATGGATGTGGATATTGGATTGGATCTTTGGATCCAAATCCAAATCCACACATACGTTTGGATTGGGATTTGGATATATATGGTCCAGATCCAATCCAAACTGAATTCTGACTCCTTCAGGATGTGTTCGAAACGAACGGTTTGTGCGGGGTCTGACAGCATCAGTACTCTGTGTTGCGTTGGGTCTTCGCCAACATGGTCGTCCGCTTCTGTTTTCACCTTCCGGAGATGATTTCATATGATTTTTGCTGATAACAGGGACTTTGATGTTCGAAATCCTAGGGGTGGATCTAACATGAGAGTTGTTGTGCCGGGCTCGACATGTGCTCCGGTTCCGGGCTCTCTTTAGCTCTTCTGGTCCTGCTTGTATCAGGCCAAGCCGCTTCATGGGGTTTCAAAATGTATTTTAAAAAGCTTTAAAAGCATATTATACATATTTTAAAACGTATACAGTTTAAACATATGTACAGGGTTGCTTGGAAGGCTCCTGGGTTTCCAAACTCAAAATAGCCCTTTGGGGCTACTTTTACAAAACCAGGTTTTATTTGAGAAGTTCATGGGATTTCGGGGTGTATATAGATGCCCCTCTTTGGCATTGTCCAAATCGATTTGGATAATGGCAAAGATGACAAACACTCCTTTCAATGTTTCCCTAGATCTAACCACGAAAATATGAGATCATCCCAATCTTTAGCAAAATCTCACTTTTAAAACCCTGGTAGGAGGAGATATCACGCCAAAGGGATATACAGAACGGTTTCTGGTCCTAAAATGGGATCATGTTAGCACAAGACAGAGCGCTGATAAAGCGAGGGCCCGCACAAAACGTCCGTCTCGAAACGCCAAGAAGGATTGAAGAAACAAAAAAATAGATTGGATCTGGATCTAAATATCCAGATCCAGACCCAAATAGTGTTTGGATTGGATCTGGATCTCAAATATCCGAGATTTGAGATCCAAACCCAAATAATATTTGAGTTGGATTTGGATCCCAAATATCTGAGATCCGAGATCCAAATCCAAATAGTGTTTGGATCGGATCTGGATTCAAAGATCCAAACCAAAGATCCATATCCAAGACCCACCTCATTTCCCTATAAATAGAGGTGAGGGGGTGCCCAAAAGTTCATGTGAAATTCAAGGAGGCTTGGAGAGAGATTGCATAAAGTAGGTGAGAGAAATAGTGGGCTAGCCTTGTGGGCTTGATCAAGGGCATGGGTTAAAACCTTGTATGAACCTAGGCTCAAACCAAAGGGTTGCATCAACTTGAAGAGGGGCTACACAAGAGCTGCAAACGGGCATGGAAGCATGGGCAAGACGTGGTGGACCGGCTCCAAGAGGTAGGTCTCTCAACCTCACCCTAACCTAGCCTAAACCACCTAACCCACCTCTCTAAACCTAACCCTAAACCTAGACCTCACCTAAACCGACCTAAACTTCCCCCTAGCCACTCACTGGCCACCATCAGCCCCACTCCATCCCACGCACTGCCCCAGCTTGTCCCGCTCTCCACCTTCTCGCGTGCCAACCTCCCGACGCCTACCGCGCTCCTAGCGCCAACCTCCCGACACCTGCCACACTCCCTAGCACCCCCAGCGCCTAGCGCTACCCTCCTGCCATAGCACCCGGCTACCTTCCCTATCGCACCTTCGCCTGCCATCACCCAGCACCTGACTCCCATTTCATGCACCTGCCAGGCGCGCCTAGTGCCTGTCTACTGTCGCATCCCACTCACCCCAACACCCGTCTGCTATAAGCCCCATGCCCCAACCACGGCCGTGACCTGCACCATACCCCACACGATTGTCTAACTCCAGGCTGCCTGCAGCCTACCTTGGCTAGCTCCAGCCACAAACCATCAGCCCACACCTTAGACCGTGACTTTCCCCTTTAGGCCGACTAGAACCAGCCCACACCTTAGGCCGTGACTTGCCTTAGCTAGCCCACACCTTAGGCCGTAACTTGCCTTAGCCAGCCCACACCTAAGACACTTACCCTAACCGTGACACACCTTAGCCCTATATCCGACCGAACCAAGGCCCTTCCAAGCTCCAAACACACAAGCCTCCCCCAAGCCCAAACTTACGTCAATAAACCCACCTAGGGAGACCCGTCTCTTGGCTGCCAAGGTGGACAAAAGCCAAAGCACGAGTGAGAGGAAAAGCCATCCACTTGTAAGTGTTTAAATTCGATTTTTACCTTACTCCTTTAAAATTCAATTCAATTCGATACGGGGTTGTAATAATGGAGCGTAGTCTCCCTTCGAAATGTAATATTAGTGCCTGATACACGAAGCACACACGTACACTTGAGCCATATTGCTCTTAAACGTACACAATACACCCACGTGCACTTGAGCCTTTCCGCTCTTAATTGCACACTATTGCACACACATTAAGCCTTCGCTCTTAAGCTAAAGACTTTAGTGAAAGCTGTGTGAGTTGCAATTCAATTTGGGGTTGTTACATTCATGTCGTGTGAGTTTGTCATTTAAATTTCACACTCGCACCCAAGAAGTACGTGAGCACTTGCTCTACACCTTCACGCACATTTTGGGCATTTGTTGCTCATAAGATATAGCATATCTATATACTTTTCAGTTGTGTAGGTTGTTACATTCATGTTGTGTGAGTTTGTTATTTAAATTTCACACTCGCACCCAAGAAGTACTTGAGCACTTGCTCCACACTCTCACGCACCTTTTGAGCCTTTGTTGCTCATAAGATATAGCATATTTCTATATTTTCCAGCTGCGTGAGTTTTACATTTAAGTCGTGTATGCACTTACATTCCCGGGTGGTTCAATTCCAGTTGTGTGAGTTGTCTTTACACACCAAGAGCACTCACTCACAATTGAGCCTTTCCGCTCTTACTATATACTTATATTTCAACTTCGGCAAGTTCAATTCATGTCGTGTGAATTTGTCATTTAAATTCTACACTACACACACGCGTGCATTGAGCCTTTTCGCTCTTAAATATATAAGTATATTTCAATTCTACAGTTTACATTCAAGTCGTGTGAGTTGCTTTCAAAGTTCGGGTATTTCCCTTCAGCTGCGTGAGTTGCACTTTCATTCGAGTATTTACATTAAGTTGTGTGTGTGAGTTGCTTTCAATTCGAGCTTAGCTCACATCATCATACCAAACCCGACAAATATTCGTGTATCCTTGCATTCGCGCGTTTTCAAAAAGGAAACCCCGAACCTACACTCAAAACTCGTTAAATTTAGGCCACTTGAAGCACACACATCCAGCCTAAATAGCTTAAAAGCTCAAAAGACTTGAAAACGTAAACCCCCGTAATAAAAGTTGCAATTTAGGCATACATCAAAACATTTACTTTTCTTTCAAAAGAATATGTTTGTTTAGATCAAAGGTTTTCTAAGCGTTTAAAAGAACCCTTGAGCACCTATTCAAGAAGGTTTCAAGCGAAAAGATCCCCCTTAGCTTTAGCAAGTTAGGCTAACACACCCCTTTAAAAGCGACGTAAACTCGAAAAGGTTTATTTCTGGTCTCAATAACCAGGAGTGATAATTTCTGTGCTTACAAACTTGTAAATCGAGCCACTTACCAACGTGAGCTAATTAATGGTATGAATACAAAGAGGTACAGCTCCTTGGACTGTCTAATCTAAGTATCTCAGTTTTTCTCTCTGTTTTTATCTTTGAAGTTTCTTTTAACTGAACATCTTCAAAAGAAAATTTTACGCCTTCAGTCAAAAGGGCGAAAAAGAGAAATAGCTGAACAAGGCCACCAACAAAAAAACGTACAAAAAGGCGTCGCTAACCTTCGCCTTTGGAGAGTTTTCCGGCAAAACTGCCGGGCACGTACGTCACATCACCGAGCACCCGGTAGCGTTCTCGTCGTAGAACATATCGTACTCCTCTTGCCTCTGCGGGTAACATCCCGGCGGGACATACCGAACCAACTCCCCGGAGCTGTAAGGCACCATAAAGGAGGCGTCGACATACGGGGGGAGAGCGTAGGAACTCCCGTAGCTCATAACGGGTGTGGCCATGCTGTAATTAACAGCCGGCGTCCACTGGCTCCAGCCGACAGAAACCGGCGCGATCATTGGTGGCGGGTATTGCTGGAGGAGTTGCGGGAGGGCCGCCGGTGCAATGATTGCTCCACCCCCTTCTGTAGCCGCTGCCGAAGCTCCGGCCGCTGCAGGTGGATGACCACCAACATTTCCATGGCCAGAATTTTCAACACTGTCACCTCGCGCCGCTCCCGTTACCTTTCTTACCCTTCTTCTTACCACCACCAGCAGCGGAACGGTCTCCAGAATTACTTTCGGCCGCCTTACTGCCATCCGGAGGTGAGACATCCTTGGCCGGTTTTTCATCGACGGCCTGTTTCTTGGCAGCACCATCACCGGGCTTCGCATCCTTCGCCGCTCCTTCCTTTGATTCGACACCTCTAACAGGCTTCTTTCCGGCACTTTCGTTTCCCTTTCCGCCGGAGTCCTTGTCATTCTTGCCACCAGCCTCACCGCCCTTTCCGGCAGCCTTTTTCCCCGATTTGTCGTCGCTTGGCCATAATTCGACGTGCTTTACGGTCTTCTGGAGTTTCCTGATGAGTGTTTCGGCATCCACGTCCCCGGTAACCGTCACCTTCTGCTGGACGGAGTCCACGGTTATCGTGAAGACGCCTGAAATAAGACGAAAACTCAAGGAAAAAAAAGAAAACAAAGTTGCCAGTCAGAGGAAAACTGAAAGCCAAGAAAGACCAAGTGTGAGGATTCAAGAAAGACCACAAGATAAAGACCGTCGATGCTTTGCAGCACTCTCTTCACTTTCTTCTTGCAGGCCTCACAGTGGATAAAAACCTTCAATACCCCCGTCTGCGCGCACAGAGAGAAAGGGAGATTAGAATAGGGTGCAAGTCAAGAAATCCGGTGAGGAGAGTATAAGCAATTAGCGAAACGAAATCCCGATAGAGAAAGAAGTGAAAGAGTACCTTGTACTTTAAGGGTATAGATTCACCAACCTCCATAGTCGAGAGAGAGGGGGGGTGGGGGTGGGGGTGGGGGTGGGGGTGGAGGGAGGAAGGGGAAAAGGAAGAGGCTGTGGTATTAATAAATACCCCTCACAAATTTCGTACCCTCCCTTTATGATTCATCCAGAACAGGTTAACAAGCGAGATTATTAAACTAAATAAGGCACACCTGGGGTTGGTCGGCTCAAGTGGTTCGGCCCGTGCTCCCCTTAGCAAGGTCTCAAGTTCTTTCTACTCTTGTAAATGGTGGGAAAAAACCCTTCTAGAGTTTTCCCCATAGTGGACCGGCCAGCTCGAAATACATTAACGGGGCATGTTATGAGTTTTGTTTCCCGACTTGTTAAATAACTGGAGGTGGCTGGCACAAGCGCAAAAACCCTTACGTTTGCTTTTTGTTATTGTTGTCACGTGAGAGCTGCTTACTTGAGTGCCATTGGAAGAATAAAGGTGTCCAATATCGATTATGATATGTATGACGACAACGCGCCATCTTCTTTACTTAATTCACCCACAAAATGAGTAAGTTCATCACATGTCGCTCAACCAGCATTTAGTTTTGTTCGGTCTCCATCAACAATTGTAAATTGAAAAGGTCCATGGTTATCTCGATACTAAGCTCAATCATAATCAGAAGGTCGAAGGTGTGCTTTACCTATGTGCCGTCGCCTTAAAGCTTAGATCTCTTTAATGCAAAACTAAATCGATTAGACTCATGAGAAATTCAAATCAAGTGCTTGAGAAACCGAGCTACCCTCGCTTACATGTGAGGGAGTGGAGTTCAAGTGTTGTGGCATCGAACTGGAATAACTGATGAGCAAGCAATTCGATGTACTTACAATGTGTTAAAGTCAGAAAATATAGAAAGCTACGTGGTAGACGTTTAATAGTCTTAAAAAGGAAGGGGCACTTGGTTTATAAAAGATTGAGACCTTGAATGTATTGACCCTATCAGCAAGAGTTGATCTTATGGATTATGAGATCAGTTAGCACACCTCAATTAATGTATCGCCAAAAAGAGTGGCATGAATATAAAAGTGAGGAGTTATAGAGGAATACACTAAAAAAGTTTAATACGATATGTATCATTTTTGTGAAAGTCTATAAATAGGTATGTGTAATCAATGATAGACATCAAAAATCAATTATACAATTATAATTCTTTCTTCTTTTACCTTTCTTAGGAATATAAGTAATGTATTTTCTTTATCGTCCCGAGTATAATACTGAGTGCTCTCCCATTTTATGTAAACCTTATTGACAATCGAGATACACAATCAAATTTTGGAGGACCCATTGTATCACTTGATACCCTATCTAACTTTTTTCCTCTCAAGATTTCTAACATGCTCCCTTATCATATGACATTTCAGTCTTATGTAACATGCTCTGTCATTCGTGTGGAACCATCAATTCAAATGGAAACACATTTTTGGCATGTCTAGTGGGACAATCATGCTTACTTGCAGGGTTATCCAGTTTATACACTCAATTCGATTGAGTGTACTCGATGACATCTTCTAGTGTAGATACTCACCATTATTCATCACTGTCATCAAGTCAAAGATTTGGGGTTCTTGGCTAGAATGATTCAGCGGGCTATCCATCACCCCAACAAAGTGAAAACATATTAGTTATGCCTAATCTTCAAATAAATGAAGATGTTATCCTTGAATTCAACCTGCCTTCAACCTTTAGTTAATTATTGGTAATAGGAGCATCTCAGATATCTCTAAACAGTGTTATTCCATCAAATGAAGGAAACAATATTTACCATGATTGTCAATCAACTAGCTACCATAAGAGATTAGGATTTGCTTGCCGACAAATGAAGACAAGCTGCAGAAGCAGCCACCCAAACGGCATTCCAATGAGTACCGATATCCAACACTTATATAGGGAGCCAAAAAGTCCTAGGACTATTCGTAGCTTGAGGGCCTAATTTGCAATACGGGCGAGTTAATATCACTCAATGATCACCTGAGTTTTCTGTTCCAATCTCATCTTTTCAAATGATAGTTACTATCCACCCTTATGTTACCTCGAGATCAGCTAATATGTTGGGGTGCATACAAAATGCCAAGGACACTTATCCAAAATCTTATCTCACGGTATCATCAGTTGCTTTGAGCTTTATAGTTGGTCAAGTACGGGTGGGTTTCCTGCCAATCACTCATCCAACAGATTTTGGACCACCAGTTCTCCCATAATATTTGGCATATCAATAACCCGAAGTTCAACCATTTCATCCTTACCAAGCTCTGCTCCCTCCATGGAGTTAGAAAATACTAAATCAACCCCTGGAGTTAGAAGATATCCTCATGAAGTGCGATGGGTCATTGACGTGGTTCGGAACGTGTTTGGGATTGAGCTTTAAATACCTCATACTAAGTTGATCATAAGCCTTACCCTCACAAGGTTGATAGGCTAGCACCAATCCCACAGAGATTCAAATATAAGTTTACTACTTTTTTGGGACAAGAAGGAAAATATCTAGGAGAACATCTAATTGATTTATTGTTGAGCGTGAGAGAATTAGGTAATAGTAAATTTCATAAACTTAAGCTTTTTGTGTCCTTTTTCAGGGGTCAAGCTTATGCTTAGTATACTTTATTGAAGTCTACATCAATCAAAACATGGGATGAGATGTATAAAGCATTTCTCAAATGCTACAATAAGATTTGTCTTCGCCAACACCGATAGACTTGATGAACCTTTACCAAAATTTGGATACACTGTAGAGGTCTTTTTCAAAAAAAATTATGATTTGATCATACGTTGCCAAATGGAGTTCATTGAAGATCAATGTATGGCATTGGCACGAAACTGTCGCTTCACAAAAATTAAGAAAGGTTTTGCAAAGCATTTTTGCCCGACTTGGGTTCAACTAGCTAACAAAGTGGAAAAAGTTGAATTCATCCTAAATACCTCAAATGCATTGGATAACAAACGAAAAATTTTAAGGTGAAATCAATGACAAGCTTTGGTTTTCTATTTGCAAGATACGATGCAGGATACCGATAATGAGTATGACTCGATCGAAGTCACAACTGCTAAGTTTTCTATTTGAATTCATCACAAGGACCTCCTTATGTTTGCAATGCTCTTAGTCCTACAAAGAGGAAGGAGAAAGAAGTCGATAAGAAAGAACCATGACTTTTTGATATCTCGAGAGTAGATCAAATCTTTGATTTGCTTCTAAAGAATCAGTAAATCCATTTACTAGAAGAGCATTTGATATAATCTCGAGATGAGCTCAAAAAATTATCATGATACTATAAGTGGCATAATGACTTCTCATTACATAAATCATTGTGTTAAATGTCACTTAGTTATAGATCAAACTATTAAGAATGGACATCTTAAGTATTAAGAAACTTGGGATTGATAAAAATCCATTCCTTCTTATATCAGTTATAGTGTAAGACAATTTTATTTTTCCACTTTGCCCTATCACAGTGGAATATTTAAAACACAATCAAATTATTTTAGGTAAGGAAAGTAGATCATCATCACACATGTTTTGTGATCAATTGAGACCAGAACGCGTGACTTTATGTGAAAAATTAGAGGTAGTGGATGAACAGGCTTTTCTTGTACTAGTTTGTTTGTTGAATCGCCTCATGTACCAAGCTAGGAGATGTGCCAATAGGAACCCTTAGTTTCACTAATTAGAGTGGTGATGGAACTTGTTTCATCCAAGGACACATAACCAATTTTGTCCTTAAAGAGTTGTCATGAGTTGACACGAATGGTAGCCCATTGTTCATAACCTTAGAGGAGCTTATTCTTGTATGAGCTGACCCTTCGAGGATTGAGCAATGGCTAGAGAGTTTTGGGCTGAGTACTTGATTCTTGTTTGATAGTTGGCCAAATACCCCTACCCAGAAGCAATGCTCTCAACGAAATTGGGCTTAATATAATAGGAGGTTGGAGCATGGGCTTTTTAATGGTCATGGGAAACATCATTTAAATGACTATTTTCGAGTCATCATGCACTCATAAGAGGAGTCCAAACATGATTAGCCTAGAGACAAAGATAAAGGCTTCAACGCTAAAAGCTAGATATACTTCTAACACATATGAGGGATCCAAAATCATATGGTTCTCCGATAGGGTATTCTACAAGACTAAATGAGTGAAAAGTGGATAGTGAGGGTATTAAGTCTAAATGAAATCTAGATTTTCTACCCAAGGACTTGGGCAAATGGGTCAAAAAAGTTATCAATGAATGGAGGAAAGATTGGTTAATTATTCATTGTCTCAAAGAGGTCGGCACGAAACAAAGCATAAAGGTTCTCACCATTTTATGGGGAGAAAGACTTCATGCCATGGTAGGTCAGGTAAAAGAAGCAGAGGAATCAGAGCAGGGGTTCTATGACAAAAGGAGGAGTTGATGGAACCAGAGCTATCCATTGTAAACACCCAAAAAAAATTCAAAACAAAATTTTTCATCTTTTAAAAATTTTGCTTTTTTTTTTGCAGCTTTGGGTCTTTTAAGGGTTTTTCAAATAAAAATACCTTAAACGAATTCATTTTTGCCCCAAAATTTTGTATCAACCTCAAAATCATGGTATATTGCATTCCTCTCGAAGAAAATTCTATTTGGACAAAATTACACAAAAATGACTATTTTGCTCTCAAGACCAAATTGGTAGGATTCTACCTTTTTAAATGATTGCCTTCAAAGAAAGGATGATTTCAGACAATTCTTTTTATATAAATAAATAAAAAGAGAACATTGGGAATCAAACCCAAAAATGTTTGTAAATTTATAAATTTATAAATTTATAAAATTCTAAAACCCTGAAATTTAAATTAAATTCAAACTAGACACCAGAAATTCGCTTCATTGAGAAGAGTCTCATGCCACCCAAGGGTTAAAGTGGTTCTATACCCTACACCCATTAAAGTGGTTCAATACCCTATACCCATTTAAAGTGGTTAAATGGCTAAGGTGGTTAAAGACTGATTTACTGTAAACACCCAAAAATTTTCTCAAAACATTTAATTTTTAGAAATTTTGCTTTTTTAAGAAAAAATTACGGTTTTGGGTCTTTTAAGGATTTTCAAATAAAGATACCTTAAATGAACTCATTTACGTACCAAAATTTCGTGGCAACTTCAAAACAAGGGTAAATTGGACCTCTCTCAAAAAAATTCAATTTTGACAAAGAGTCAAAAAAATGATTGATTTGCCCTCAAGCCCAAATTGGCAAGATTTTGCCTTTTCAAATGATTTTATTCAAAGAAATATGGTTTTAAACAAGTTTCCTCAAAGAGATAAATGAGAATGAGACATTGGGAACCAAACCCAAATATGTTTGCAAAATGTCAAATTTGTGAAAAACCTTTGAAATACAAATCAAATCCAAATCAAGCCTCAAAAACTCGGCCGATTGAGGGTAGTCCTACTTCGAACCCTACACCCATCAAAGGATTAAAGCGGTCTGAAACCCTACACCCAAGGATTAAAGAGGTTCAAGACCCTACACTCATCGAAAGGGTTAAAGTGGTCTGACACCCTACACCCAACAAAGGGTTAAAGTGGTTGAAACGATAAAGACTAACTCACAAAGCGAAAGCAAGTCGCCCATGCAAACAAACATTGGGAATAAAACCCAATTATTTTCAAAAGTATTTGAAAATTTCGATAAAACTCATTGTTTTTAAATATATTTCAAACAAAATGGGTTTAAATAATCAAAAGAAATATTTGAAATCATGAATCGGAAATCAAGCGCAAGATTCAAGTCCGATTAAGGAGCAAAACTGCAAACCAAATCCAAGAGAAGGTAAAGTATGAAATAAAGACAAATTGGCAAAAATAATACCGATGATTCAAGGCAAGACCTAGCAAAGCTCGGAGCAAGAAATAAATCAAGACAAAGGATCAAGTCAAGTTGAAACCAAAATGGGTCAAGACTACACCCAAGTCAAGGATTCAAGTCTCAAGTTCAAAGAGCAAATTGAGACTCACCTAGCCAAAGACCCATAAAGAAGGGCACCTAGCCGGATCAAAATGAAGACATGAACCAAGCCAAGACTTCATCAAATAGGGCACAAGGTTGCCCCAAGTTGGATCTAGATGAGCCATATCTAAGTGCATCAAACCGACTACACCAAGGCAAGACCGCATCATGCTAGATCAAGCCAACGGTTTGCACCAAGGCCAACCGACCATGTCCAAGTGCACGTAGCTAACCTAACTAACCTTGGGTGGGCTAACATTGACTAAAGAGGGCATAAGGGGCCACGTGAAGGCCATGTAGCCAGCCCAAGAGTGGATCACGGGTTGGGCTCCAAAGACCCACCCATGTCCAACTCATGGAAGGCTCTAGGCCTTCACCATTGAAGCCTATAAAAGGTACTCATTTCCAACATTGAAGGAGGAGCTTAGGGCCTAGGAGAGAAAGAGTAAGTGTTGTAAAAAGAGAGAGAGAGAGAGAGAGAGAGAGAGAGAGAGAGAGAGAAAGAGAGAAAGAAAGAGAGAGTGAGAGAAGGAGGAGAGAAGATAACCGTCCCCTTCCTTGAAGCCTGATCCATTAGAGGAAGTGTAAGTTTAATTCTTCCTCTTTGCTAATCTTAATCCCTTCTTTTTTTATTCAATTCAAAAGGGGTTGTATCAATGGAGCTTTAGTCTCCTCCTATGTTGTAATAGAGTAAAAATATTGCCTGTTTCATTCCTGTTATATTTATGCATTCTACTTTTGATTTCATGTTTCTCTACCTCTGTATATTCTATATCCTCTTATATCTCCTAATCCCCTCTATACTTAAGCTATAAACATATTTACATTCATTTCCCTTCAGTCATTTACTTTGAATTAGTTGTGGTTTGCTTTTAATTTCGAATGAATGCATTCACGTATGTCTTAAAAACTGAAACTCTGTTTTCAGCATCCTGTATATAACTGTTGTTACATTTTTCATTTATGAATCTTTGGTCCGAATGATCTGAAATTTGGAATACTCAATCTTCGCACATAAGCACACTCATAATAAAATTTTTATGAATTTTAGGATCATGTAGTATCATAAATAAAATAGAGAAAAATTAAACAAATTCAGAGTTAAGCTTGTCCAGTCTGGATTTCTTGTAACAGAGGTTGGGTAATCTTCCCATAACTTTGTCTACAATGAGCCAAATCTGGTGAAACTAATATCATTGGAAAGCTGACAGTTACAGATTTCCAACAAGGCTAAATTCATAGAAATTGAAGCTCTATTTACCAAAATATAGAGGTTTCTTTAGACCTCTGTATTTCTATAACAGAACGTTCTGAAATGCCTGAGTAGAGGCCTTTCTCGTATTTAATTTTGTAAAATGATAGTCATAAAAAAAAAAAAAAAAAAATTTAGAATCTACACATTCTGCTCTATATTTTATCAATTTTTAATGAATTTTGGAGATGTCTAAGCTATTCAAAAAAATCTATAAACAAGCTTTGAAAACAGAACCAGTTTATGTTTTTCAGAACTTGAAATTTTTTTATTCCCTAGAAGAAGTGCATGACTTGTTTGATTAAAATTGTCTTTCAAGTGAATTTTGAAAATACACATCTTGCTCAAAATTAATCCTCAAAGCATCTACACTGACCCTTGAGCATCGGTTCAAGAAGGCCCAAGACGAAAAGATCTCGCTTCTCCATAATCGCCCCATGAAGTCAAAAGTATAATTTTGCTAGTTTAAGTGAAACTAGTTGGCTGGCTCGCGTAAGAACGAAGTGGATTGAAAAGATTATTTCAAGCCTCTACATAGACTTTGGATTAAAATTTTCACATGTACAGAATCGGCACGCCCGGTGGGATTTGGATCTTTGAAGATTGATTAGCTTGGTGTTGATTTCTCTAAATTCACTTTTTTCGAAAATCCTTGGTATTTAATCCATTTTTTGCGCATAGGTCAATTTTTCTTCAAAAACAATATCAAGTTTGGATGATTCCTTTGAAAACATGTCAAGGAAAGCCTCATCACATTTCCCAAATCGGTTTTCCAAAACCACAGAAATGCTCTAAAACCCGAGATGAAGAACTTGCCTCTTTGAGAGAAAAAGCAATGAAACTTGAAAGGAAAATCGAGGCCCTAAGCCAAAAGACCAAGGCACATCGTTCCCATAAAAAATAATCTCGGGTACATAAAGAGAAAAACCATACCCGGAAAACCAAATTGAGCCCAAAATCTGATGAAGGAAATGAGGCCACAAATGCAACAAGTGTTGAGATCGAATCATCTAACCTTGCTAATCATCCAAACACCCCTTTTTCCATTGAAAAGCCAACAAAATTCTTCATTGGGAAAAATCTGGAAAATCTTCAAAAATAAAAAAGATTTGAAAAGCAAAAAGGTGAAAAGGTTGAAATTCTAAAAATTGAAAGTGAAGTCCACATTTCTAGGCACATAAGCGGAGTGGGACATGAGGATCACTTTGCTCAAGTCACTCCAAATTTTTTACAAACATTCATTCCGATGGGTTCTATTCCCATGAGCACCACCTCACACATTTCAAAAAACACAAAGGAGAATGAGTGTTACACACATATAGGCTTGGAGGTTGAAATCCAAGACCTCGCAAAGCAACGAGAGCTCGAAGCCACGCATGAGCTAGAGCAACCTCAGGACGCCTACAAGGAAGCTTGTTCTCACCATGGAAAGGTAGTCAAGCTTGAAAAAGGTATGTCTGAAACCCGTTCTCCCCAAAACTCCCTACTCAATCCTCCCCTTATTAGTTTAGGATTGGTAAATCATTCATATACATTTGATACATCAAATCACACTCATGCACCCGCAAACCCACAAGATGTGCCAAAGAATGTGGGTTTTCAAGGTGCGCCAAATGTCCCGCACCAACAAAAAGAATTTCAAAATGAAAAACAAAATAAAAATAAAAATCAAAACATGGTAGACATAGTTACTCCTAAGGCATGCATCGATATCCTAGGTACACCTAACCCTATCATGAACAAAAAAAATCCTTCGAGCCTAGGTTTGTATCATAAACCCAAGCCTACGACCATGATTTTCCCCAACATCCACAAATCCACCAGGGGACCAACCATGGTTTCCCTTCGAATCCATACCTCTCCAAGTTGCAAGGGATTAAACATGTTCTCCATTTGTATTTCTATAATAGAACGTCCTAAAATGCATGAGCAGAAGCCTTTCTCAGATTTAATTTTATAAAATCACAACACATAAAAACAAAATAAAAATAGTTTTAGAATCTTCACATTATGCTTTGTATGCTGTAAATTTTTTATGAATTTTGAAGATGTCTAAGCTATTAAAAAATATCCAAAAATAAATTATGAAAACAGAACCAGTTTCTGTTTTTCAGAACTTTAAAAATTTTCATTCCCTAGACCAAGTGCATGACTTGTTTGATTAAAATTATCTTTCAAGTGAATTTTGAAAATACACACCTTGCTCAAAATTAATCCTTAAAGCGTCTAGGCTGACCCTTGAGCATGAGTTTAAGAAGGCCCAAGACGAAAAGATCACGCTTCTCCATAATCGCCCCATGAAGTCAAAAGTATAATTTTGCTAGTTTAAGTGAAACTAGCTGGCACGCTCGCGCAAGAATAAAGAGGATTGAAAAGATTATTTCAAGTCTCTACATACTACACTCATGGAGTGAAAGTATGTTACCCTTGCAAACAGAAATTGGGAATGAAACTCAATGGTTTCTACAAATAATATTTGAAGATTTCATTAAATTTGATGTTTTTAAATATATAAATAATTTTAAAGAAAGTGCTTGAAACTATACTTGCCATATATGAAACTTGAACTGGAAGGAGGAAAATTCCCTAGAAAGAGAAGGTAGTATGGACCAAAAAGGCAATCACCAAACACCTGCCAATTTCGGCACTGTTGGGTAAGGTAGCATGTCATTTTTAGTTTCTGGTATTAGAAAGGAAGGTCGGTGTCAATAAAGGAAAATCGATGTTCAAGAAAGGAAAGTCAACGTTCAAGAACGAAAGTCGATGCCCAAAAAAGGTCAGCATCCAGGAAGAAAAGTCAGTGTCATCTACGAAAAAGGAAAGCGATGCTCGATTTGGCAAGTTGTGATGTCTAATTTGATGACCTTGATACACAATTTGGAAAGTCATCAAGGCATAAAAGGTTGGCCGGTTTCATCAAGACTTACCTGCCTAGTTTAGCATCAAAGGATTAATCAACTTGCCATATTCAAAAGATGGCTAGCTCCAACATCTTTCTTACCAAATTCTAGTTGACCTCAACATGGAAAGCAAATCCTTGTCGACTTTAGTAGGTGGATAGTGTAAATGGAATATATTCTATCTTGATCAGCTCTTAGGCACCATATGGGTAACTATTGACCATGTGATGCTCTTAGATTCTTAACCTGGCTCACAACAAATCGAAAATTAAACATAGGGTTCATGTTGTCATTGACAAATTTGCTCAAAGTGGGCTTAGATCACTTGTTGTTGCATATCAGGAAGTTCCTGAAGTTAGAAAAGAGAGTTCAGGATCTCAGTTTTAATGTCAAAATGACCACCGGAGATCAACTTGCAATTTGGTAAGGAAGAGGACCTCTTCAAGACATTGCTGCCAGAATATGCACTCCACTCACCTTGGCCAAACCCACTTACCTTGGCTGAACCCACTTACCTTTGTTGAACCCAACTGCACTTACCATATCAAATGGAGCATATTTTTAGCAAGAAGGGCCAACATCCACTTACTATATCCAATGAAGTAGATTTTTGACAAGAAGGGTCAGCATTCACTTACCAATTTCAATCACCTTCAATAAGGCAACTTGCCTTACCAAGAGGTGCAGCAAAGAGGCAGCCCTCGGCCTATAAAATGACCCTTGAGAGGGGGGCTTTGAGCATACCAAAACTCTAAAGCCTTGGCGACTAACATGACTCTATTTCACCTTAAACATGAGGAAGATGTGATATTAATGATGGAGATTATAGTGGATAGCCAAGTAGAATAATTTACAATCCAATGGATATTTAGAGTCTGATGATGGAACTCGATTTGGTGGACGAAGATTGCTTGATGGCATTAGACAATTTAATGTCTAATAAGAACAAAGTTGTTCAAGCACACAACAAATGTTTGAACAAAACAATTACAAAAAGGGGACAATTTGGAAGGCCATCCAACCAGTAGCCCTAAAAGACCTGTAGTTTGGGAAATGATCTCCCCATTGGGATAAACCATATATAGCATCAAAAGTTCTACCAGGAAGATAGTATGACTTGCATAAATCCAAGGAAAAGAACATGCGTGGAGTATAAATGATAAGTACTAAAAAAGTATTATCTTTCGGTTTAGAAAGAATAGTTTATTTGAAGAATTCAATGAATATGAATATATATTTATCAAAACAATTACAAAGAATTAAAAAAAGAAGAGAGAGTTGATTATTTATCCTAAGGTAAATACATTATCAAAGGCTGAAGCGCTTCTCTTCTAAATCCCATAGTTTTCATCGCTCCTCTTCATATGCTCTAGTCACAGTTATCAACTCTTGGTAGTGTAAGGATAAACACCATTGAGAGAGGCAAGTTGTGAAGTAAGAAAAGTAACTTCTTGAGAGAGAGTCGTATCCAAAGAGGTCAATACGCTCACAAACTTCTCGATATCACTTTATGCTATCTCACAAATTAGAAGCTTGAGACTGAAGGTTACTAAGAGATACTATTGATTGAGCTTGTTATGGTGCAAGATAGTCCAACCTAGAACAAAGATCTGACAAACATAAACAACTAGTAGAGATTCTCAATAATCTATAGCTGATGATTTTTTAGGGATCAAATCAAACTTGTCGATCCTAGAGAGGTACGTCTAGGTTGGTATGAAGGACAAAAGAGAGAGTATCATGGAGTCTAATTCCTTTCTCAAAGTCCTTACTAGGTATGCTTCAAACAAACTCTGTATCAAGTTCAATCCTTATGGTGGTGGATGCACTACTTCTATGAGTACAACATCATCATTTGGCACATTTATTTCCACTCGAACTTCCTTTTGAGGAATATCGATGACATCCTCCTTGAGAATGGATTTTGGCTTAGGAGCAGTGGTCATTGATGAAGTGTTTGATCAAGGTTATGGGGCGAGAGCTCCCTCGATTATCAAAGCCTCTAAGACCTCGGTTTGAGTCTCTTCTCAATTTCTCTTGTTAGGAGTCGCCTTGATGGGGACTTTTGAGATTAATGCTATAACGACCACTACCCAAGATGCTTCTTCTAGAATCACCTCATTTATAATTGAAATCAAGGTTGTAGTGGATTCAACCTGAATGCCCTTGTCGGGAGCTGACTCTATAACTTGAAGCAGATGGTTATGGATAGATTGGTAGAGATACAAATTGTCTCTTGTAGTAAATCCTCATATAAATGCAGAGGTTTGGGGTTCCTCTTGAGGAGTCGTGATGGTCTAGCAAAACTATAGGCCTCTAAAAGGGGACCTTTATTCAAAGTCACAAGGGTGGGGAACAATCTTAGTAATAATTAACTATAAATAGTGGTGACATGCGTAATGAAGAGAGAGAAGTGAACGAAAAATTTTGTCTCTCTTAAGACATCGACAAACCAATGGGAGGCCTTCCTCGATGTCTTTTATAGGAAGCTCAGAAGCAGATTCCTACAATTGAGTAGAGGCAAGAGTGTTGTGGTGTGCAGTCTTTGAGGTAATATGTTCTGGTCAGTTAAGGACTACTATTTGATGCTATGCTCAATAGGCATCGAGCTAGTGAACTAGTGGATAAAGTCTTCTTATTTCCTATAAAAAATGACATAAATATCCTCATATTCAATGGTGGCTCCTAGGTTGGCCATGAAGCCATTGAGGGGAATCCCTCAACTAGTTGGAGTTATCATTAGTTACCACAATGATTGTTGAACTTAATGTTGTTACGTCTCCTGCTAGTACCTTGGTTAGATAAATGAAGCTTGGAATTTTCTGAACAAGCACATATTGATAGGATAAGCATTAAGAGAAATATCTTTCAATCAATATTTAATTGGTAGAGTAAGAGGATGCATCAATCCCGTTCAACAAATTCTAAGAGCACAAGAATAAGTGCCACTCTACTCAAGATATCTAAGTATGATTAGACAGCCTTTCTAACATCTGTTGTGTCACATCCCAAGACTCGACAAATAAAAATTAGAATTATTAAGAAACTCTAAGTGGAGTAGTTTATTGAGACAAATTGATAGTGTCCCAGTTTGAGATTGGAGTTTCAACAAAACTTTGCCTCGACAAAATTCTTTTCGTTTAAAGTAGCAAGTCAATGACCTGTGAGATAAAGAGGGTGCAAAAGGAAAAGTACAAGTATATCCAGCATTAAAGAAACCACCCAAAACTAGAAATGATGTTGGATATTTTTCATTAGAAAGCTGGAAAAGAAAAGTATATATGCCATGAAAAGGAGAAATAAAAAAAAAGGATCAAAAATAGAAAGAATGATCAAAGAATAATGCCTCAACAATGACGTAGTATTCTTTGATGATTAATACGTCATTGGGCCAAACGGCGAACTTGCATAGGTAGAATAAGAGAAAACCAGTGTGTTCATCCTTAGTTATCTCCATGTATATCGCGCACTAGCCTATAAAAATCCTTTGTATGAAAGTTTTTTGGAAACAAAAGAGAAACAAAAAAAAGAAAAACCTAAGGATTGAAGTTCATGATCATCATAAGGGAGTCCAATAATTGTATAAACATCTAAGAGGATAGGACCAACCATATCCAGTTATGAACAAAACAATTGATTTTGTTAGACCAAATAACTAAGAAGCTAAAAATAAGATTGAGGCTAGTAGGGAACGTGACTCGAGATAACTGTATTAGGTCAAAAATTCCCTACCTACACCAATTGTTGGCATGAATGGCACTTATCCGGTCTAGCCATTTGATGTATTCCCCAGAGGGTCTTGGTTAGACACGAAAGTCCTCAGAAAAATGATCATACCGAAACCAATTCACATAGATCGAAAAGGTTTCAGGTACAATCATATCATCAACAGATACGAAGGGGCCGAAGAGAAAATATTCAAAGTTAACAAGTTGAGACACATGGTCACATGAGATCGGCATCCTAGATCTAGGAAATAGGAACCTTGATCATGTTTTATAGTGAAAGAAGTAGTGTCCCATCAATGTCAAGTTATATTGCCTTGCACGGTCATTTAGCTTGAAATTTGAAGTAGCAATGGGTTTAATGAGGCGGCAACAAATTTTTTAGCAACGTTCTTTCTTCTTAAATAGGCCTCTGAGGCAACATTCCAAATCTCGGTTGTTGATCTTAGATACATAAAAGTTCATTCTATTACATGTATCATGGATTGTAGTAGCCATAAAAATACAAGGAATCATCTCTTTGCCATTTGAAATATGCATAATTGTTCTCATGTTAGGGTGTTGTGCACAGCTGAGATAATCCATCTTCCTCTGAACAAAACTGTCAATTCTATAGATTTGGCCTACTCTAGGTAACTTCTACTATCTAATTTGGTGTTTGCAATCTGAAAGGGTTCTACTTTTTTTCTTGATTGGCTTTTAAAAGATTGATATAAGCCCTCAACTTGTTTACCTTTATCCGCCATACTCCCTCTACATAGGATTCTCATAGTAGAAATCCGGTTCGAGTCCTTACTAAGATCACCACACGTTCTTCTATTGTGGCTTCACAAAGCAAGATTCAGACAAACAACATGCCAAATGTCATCTTGTTGTATTTCCAATAGCCATACAAGTCGTTGGAAGCCGTTCTTCTATTGACCCTTTCAACTAGGGTTTTATATGAGGCTCTTCCTATGATCCGTAGCATCCACTCCTTCTAGCTCTTGCAAACAGGTCTTATATTGCTCCAAAGCAATCACACTATACCACTAAAACCACTTGTTTCATGGTTTATTGCTTTGATACTATATTGAGAAAATATATAAAATATTTATGAATTCACTAGCAAGAGACCCATACAAGGCACTTGGAGTCAAGTTGAAGAATACATAACTCACGGCTGTCACTCTCTCTTTCTTTTATTAAACTTTTACTTAGAGTTACATCATAGCATATATAAAGTCATTTTATAACTTAAAAGACTAAAATAACCTCATTACAATACATCTAATACATTATTAAAACTTCTCTTAAAATGGTCCAATTCTAAAACAGATCCAGATCTTGGATCATCTTCAAAATACAAATATGGTCGAAATGCATCATTAATCATGTTGTATATAATTACAAACTCGAATATGGATTCCTAGTGGCAGAAATGAAGATGTTGAGATGGATGAGTGGTCATACAAGAAAGAACCGTATACATAATGAGGTTATTAGAAACAAATTAGGAATAGCACCAATAGAGGATAAAATGAGAGAATATCGTTTAAGATGGTTTGAACATATAAAAAGAAGAACTTGTAAGAAGGTATGAAAAACTATATTTTGAAAGTATTAAAAGAGGTAGAGGACGACCACAAAAGTGTTGGAAAGAAACAATAAAGAATGATCTAGCTTATTGTGAGTTAACTGCAAACATGGCACATGATAGGGCTTTGTGGAAACAAAGAATCTATGTAGCCGACCCCGTCTAGTATGGGAAAAGGCTTAGTTGTTGTTGTTGTATTTCTCATAACCATGCTTTTCACCTATTCTAGCTGCCTAAGTTCTTAAAACTACAAAAAAAATATGTTCTAGTAACCATTTATAAAGGTAAATAGTTTTAATTTACCAAAAGTTGTCAAATAGGGTCTTTGTTTGGGCTTTAAACCATGACCGCCGTTGCTGAGCCTCGTCTTACTTTACAAACTTATTAGCAAACAAAATGATGATTTTGAATAACCTTATCTTGCTTATCAAACCAAGCCTTAGGGGCTTGTTTAAGTCCATATAAAGGCCTTTTAAGACGAAGAACATGGTTTTTGAAATAACAAGTTTAGGAGGAGGTTCCATGTAGACCTCCTCTCTTAACCATCCAATCAAGAAAGCATTCTTAACTTTCATTTGGGAGATATTTCAGTTTCTAATTGCACTAATGGCAATAAGAGTTCTTACTATGATCATTCTAGTTACTAGGGTAAAGGTTTCTTCATAGTTGTAAACACTCAAAAATCAAAATGTTCCCAAACTCCCAATTTCGAAAATCAATTTAAAACCTTTATGAACTCCCAATTTCGAAAATCCCAACAATTTGGAACCCTTTTAAAAGTTCAAGTCTTTTTAGAAACATTTCAAAATAAAGGTTTTAAATCCAAGTTATAAAGCCCAAATGATCAAAGCAAATCAGACGAAGACCCAATCCGATTCAAGATCGAGATCAAGTCCAAAAGCGAAGGGACAGACAAAGTCTTAGGTTGGATATGAAGATCGAAGATACCGATTGGATAAGGCGGGCTGGTTCATTACAAATTTAGGGGCCGGTTCACTTCAAATCATGGGTTGGTTAGATTCAAATCAAGGGTCGGTTCACTTCAAATCATGGGTTAGTTCATTTCAAATCAAAGGCCATAATGGACCAGTTTTACCGAATGAATTGGACTTGAAAGTGCTGATTTTGAAGGATTGCCAAAGCTATATCGAAGCTGGCATACCAACTTGAATCAAGCCAAGTGAAGACAAGCTACACAAGACAAAGAATCGAGCCTAGCCGGCCACTTGGGCTTCACCGGGCTAGGGCTAGACGTGCCCCATGAAATTGAGAACCAACCCACATGGGGTTGGTTCATATCACCAAAAGAGGGACCAGCTAAAGTGGACCTTGGGGCTGGATATGGGCTATGTATGGCCCGGCCCAAGGAAGGCCCTAGAAACCAGCTCCCTTGGCCTATAAATAGGGTAGGGGGGGTGTGAAAGGCATCTTGGGTCTTGGGAAAAGGGAGGCTGCACAAAGGGAAAGGGCCAGCAAGAGAGTGTTTCCAAGAGAGGGGTTGCACCTAGGTAGGTTGTAGGCTGCCAAAGGGAGTGAAGAGAGAGGGGAATTGGGTTAGTTCTAGATTAAGGGCTGCACTTAGAGAGAGTTGGGAGTGATATAGTGAATCCAAGGTGGAGAAGTGGACCGAATTTCATCTTGAAGGTTCGATCGTTGTGGAAATTCGGTAAGTAGTTTCTAAACCTTTGATTCTTAAACATCTCTTCTTTCAATTCAATTTAAAAGGGATTGTATTAATAGATCCTTGTCTCCCCTCATGTTGTAATAAGAAGTAGACGTGCTGTGAATTTTCTGCTCTTACTTATGCCCTCTAAGTGTTTGGTTTTGATATTCTACCCTAATATATTCTATAAAACACTCTACATTCTCTAACTCCCTCTATGCTTAAGCTAATATACATATTTTCATTCATTTCCCTTCAGTAATTTGCCTAGTATTGCTGGGTTGTTGTAATTTAAATTCGGGTGAGTATGCATGCATGTGTATTCTATAAAAACGAAATTCTGGTTTTCCAGCATCTATATACTTTGATTGTTTCAATTTTAGTTCTTTGATCTATGATCCGAATGTGCTGAAATTTTAGGCATAATACCTACACATACTAGCCCACTAGAAATAAAATTTGTAAGAATTTTAGGACCGTGCAACCCTGTGAATAAAATTGGGAAAGATCAGACAAATCCATTTCTGTTTTCTGAACAGTCAGATTTTCTATAATAGGGGTTAGGTAAAAGTCCTATATCTCTGTCTGTAGGAATCCAAATTTGATGAAATTAGTCTGATTGGCATGCTGATATCTATAGCTTTCTAAAACGACTAAAATCATAATATTTGGAGTTCTGTATACTGAGATATAGAGGATTCTTTGAGCCTCTATATTTCTGTCAATGAATCTTGTGAAATAGTGAAGTCAGGTCTAATTTCCTATTTAATTTGGAAAATATATTGTCCCAAAATTTGAGGCAAAAGGTGGTTTAGGATTCCAATATATCAGGGAACATCCTCTAAATGTTTTATGAATTTTGGAGATACTTAATCTATCGAGAAAAATTTGGAAACAATATTTGAAAAACAGAATCAGTTTCTGTTTTTAGAACTTGGTGAATTTCAAGTTGAAACTAAGTGCACTCACTATTTCTTTGTCAAATACTTCATCTTCACATGAATTGGAGTCCATCACCTATGAATTTGAAATTTCTAAGCACTTAGACTGACCCTTGAGTGTCGGTTCAAGAAGACCTATAGCGAAAAGAGCCCGCTTAGCCACAATCGCCAATTAAGTCGGATTTGACTTATACTCTTTGCTAGTTTTTGAAAACTAGCTGGCACACTCGCGCAAAAGTAGAATTGAAATTCTTGCTTCAAGTCTCTACATATACTTGGAGTGAAAGTTTTAACGTCTACAATAGTCTATATTGCGTACATGTGAGAATATCCTTTTTGCAGCTAATTGGGCTTTACATCTTTTTAAAGTACTATCACTGTTGGTCTTAACTTTATATACCCACCTACATCCTATATGTGTTTTTGTTGGTCTTAACTTTATATACCCACCTACATCCTATAGGTGTTTTAGCCTTGGAACTAATAATAATCTCTCATGTTTGAGCTTTGTTCAGGGCATCTAGCTGTTCATTCATATAAGTCAAACTTGAGATGTTTAGATTTTCTTAAAGGTATTAGTTCTCTAATGGCCAAAATGATAGTCAATAATGCTCTATGTTGTGGTGAGAAGATTTCATTGGAAATAAATTATGAAGAAGCATGGATTCTCTATTAGAGAAGGTTCAACCATCTCTGTATTTTCCCTAGTGTAATATCTCTCAAATTAAATCATAGTATTTCTTGAATGTGTAGACTCATCATCATATTGATTCTTTACATTTGCTTCTTGATCTTTATTATTGCTAAGAACATGAATCAAGAAAGAGTATCTAGAGTCATCAACAAAACTAATAACATTATTTTGAAAAAAATATTCCCTTTCAAAAAATTGAATATCTCTTGAATATAAAGGTATCATTCTTGGGATCATAACACTTATATCATTTTTTCTTCACCTTATATCCCTTGAAAACACATTCAATGGCATGAGAATAGAGTTTATCTCCTCTATTTATGGGAAAATGATTTATATCAAAAAATTTGGGATCAAGAGTAGTTGGGAGCAATTTTAAATAACTTTTTAGTTGATGAAACATTTTGCAAACACGACATCTGATTTCTGAAATAAACATGTCAACCCAAAGCTTTTTAGGTACTCCACTAGACACCAGTAAGGTCTTTAGTGGTTTTCACTATGTACCGGGGTTTACATTTGGCAACACCATTTTGTTGTGTTATTTTTATATAAGACGTTTGATAAAAAATACCATTATTTTCTAGGTATTTTTCAAACTAATTTGATATAAATTAACCAAGACAAATATGAAAATCATAACATTAGAATCAAATTGATTCTTGATAAGATTATGAAAAATAACAAAGTTTTTAAAAATATATGATTTATCTTTTAATAGATATACTTATGTATATCTAGTAAAGTCATCAACAAAAATCATATAATAAGAAACTCATCCTTTCAACATGACCGGTATGGGGTCCCAAATATAAGACTGCACAATTTTTGTAAGAGATTTTCAAGATTTTTATTCCAATGGAAGGGCATTCATACAACTTTTGAACATTTAAATGACCAAGTCTCTTGTGCCACAAGCTTACATCATTTGACAAAACATTAGAATATTCAAAATTTTGAGTATTAAGATAGTCCATCACATAAAGATTTCCTTTTCCATAACCACATCCAATAACCTTCTTCAAGAGGCAATGTTGTGCAATACAACCTATAGATGAAAAGGTAGTAACACACCTATTGAAGATGACCCATTTTATCACTCTCAATAGAGTTCCATCAGCAATAAACACACGAGTCAAAAGGTTTTTTTTGTGCATGTAGTTAAAAGCTTTTCATCTCATGTCATATGAAAGAAAGCCCTAGAATCAAGTAACCATTGGTTTATACCTTGAATATCGTGAGAGGAGGTGGAGCATATCATACCAATAGGCATTTGTCTTGAAGTGTAAGGAAAATAGATGTTTGTTCTAGCTCTCTATTAATAAAGGTTGTCCTTTTCTTTAATTTTAGACATCTAGTCTTCATATTTTCTACCTCTTTATAATAGTGACAAATCACTTCTCTCTTTCTTTCATTTGTTCCTTTACGATATTCTCTCATTTTATCCTCTATTGGTGCCACTCCTAATTTGTTTCTAATAACCTCATTATGTATACGGTCTTTTCTTGTATGACCACTCATCCATCTCAACATCTTCATTTCTGTCACAGACATCTTTTGTATATGTGGATGATTAACTGCCCAACACTCAGAACCATAAAACATGGCATGCCTAATTGCTGCTCTCTAATATTTACCTTTTAACTTTAATGGTATCTTCTTATCACAAGCAAGGGGCAATATGGTTTTATATTGGCTCCCAGTCTAGATATGGTTAATGCAGAGTCCTTTTGAAGCCTAGCTTCATTAAACCTTGTTTCCGTCATTTGAAGATCAACCAACACTTCTTCTTTAGTAGGAAATGACTTTCAGTGTATGAGAGAGTATCTCACTTCTTCAAATTCTTTCCTTAGGCTTCTAAAAAATTGATAGAGAAAGTTTTTAGTTTGTTCACATTCCCTTGCATCAAGACAATATGTGTATTTCTTTTTATAGTTACGAAGTTTATTCCAAACATTTAAAAATTCACTAAAATATTCATTTATCCCTTATCACCTTCTCTAAGGGATGAGATTTTGTCCAGAAGTACCATTCTTAGGCCACATCACTTTGAACATGAGTTTTCTCTAAATATGATCATGCATCTCTAGCATTTGTGAAGTCTACCAAGCTATCTCGCATATGGTCACTCTCATAAGAACCCATATAATGGTTTTATGACCTACTTCATATTCTTATTTTTGTTCCAAAATGACATTCACGGAGAGTTCTACTTTTGTTTCAATTAAATAACCCCATAACTTTTTGAAACAAAAATAGTTTTTCATTGATTGAATCTATATTTTGTAATTGGAACTAGTTAAATGACAATTGGAGCTCTTATCTTCCATCTTAATATGTCGAGAATTCAAATTTGATGGAAGATCTTTTGGATGAAGAGCTATGCTTACTTGGATAGATGTAGGAGCATCACACTAGGAAACCATGTAGTTTTGCACCTGAAGAATGACTTCTATAGGCATGCTCCTAAAGGCAACAGCACAACAATCTAAAGGACGATTAATTCTCTGATACCATGTAATTAAACAACATCTTAAGAGCTTCAACAGTGATTGTAACAGTCCGATTCTTCTACCATGAAAATGAATCACCAAAAGTATAAAATGCCACAAATAAGACTCAATCACTAAATAATGATGATAAACTGAATAAACTCAAAATGAATCTTCATTAATTAGCCAAAAGGCTTAATGTTTGTAATGTAGAGAAGAAGACTTTAAATAGAGGAAGGCCCCAGTAGCAGAACCCTCCAAATGGCTTGTTATCTAGCCGTTGAACTCCCTTGCTGTTGGGCCTCCTCTAAGGGAAAGAACAACAACAAAAATAAAAAGGAAAGAAAATACAACAACAACAACAACTAAGCCTTTTCCCATACTAGATGGGGTCGGCTACATGGATTCTTTGTTTCCACAAATCCCTATCGTGCCATATTAGCAGTTAACTCACAATAAGCTAGATCATTCTTTATTGTTTCTTTCCAACACTTTTGTGGTCATCCTAATACTTTCCAAATTTAGTTTTTCTAACCTTCTTATAGGTTCTTCTTTTGATATTCTTTCTATATGTCCAAACCATCTTAAACGATATTCTCTCATTTTATCCTCTATTGGTGCCACTCCTAATTTGTTTCTAATAACCTCATTATGTATACGGTCTTTTCTTGTATGACCACTCATCCATCTCAACATCTTCATTTCTGTCACAGACATCTTTTGTATATGTGGATGATTAACTGCCCAACACTCAGAACCATAAAACATGGCATGCCTAATTGCTGCTCTCTAATATTTACCTTTTAACTTTAATGGTATCTTCTTATCACAAAGAATACTGATGCTCCTCTCCATTTTAACCAACCAACATTAATTCTATGCATAACATCTCCATAAATTCTTCCATCACTCTGAAAAATTGACCCTAGGTATTTAAAACTTTCCTTTTGGGGGATGTAATGTGTGCCAATTTTAATTTCTATGTCCTCTGAGGTAACCAAATGATCAAACTTACATTCTATATATTCCGTCTTTATTCTACTAAGTCGGAGGCCTTTGCTTTCTAATGTTTCTCTCCATAGTTCCAATTTTCTATTAACTTTTTCCTTAGACTCCACTAATACAATGTCATCTGCAAATAACATACACCAAGGTACTTCATCTTGAATATGTTTTGTTAACTCATCCATCACCATTATAAATAAGTATGGACTTAAAGTTGATCCTTGATGTAACCTAATATTAACTTCAAAGAAGTCTGTCATTCCTTCATGAGTCCTCACACATGTTTTTGCACCATCATACATGTCTCTTATAAGGTTAATATATGTCAATGTGATACCACTTTTTTCCAAATTTCTCTAAAGAACCTCCCTCGGTACTCTATCATAAGCTTTTTCTAGATCAATAAATATCATGTGAAGGTCTTTCTTTTTTGCTTTAAAATGTTCCATAAGACGTCTCAAAAGGTGAATCGCTTCAATAGTAGATATGCCTGGCATGAATCCAAATTGGTTCTCTGTTATACTTGATACTTGTCTTAACCTACGTTCGATAATTCTTTCTCATGATTTCATAGAATGGCTCATTAACTTGATACCTCGATAATTCACACAATTTTGAATGTCTCCCTTGTTCTTATATATGGGTATAAGTGTACTTGCTCCCTATTCCTCGGGTTTCTCCTAGTATTTTCCAAACTTCTATAGGAATATTATCTGGTCCTACCGATTTAGCACCTTCATATGTTTAAGAGTCTCTTTGACTTCATTCTTTTGAATACGTCGATAGAAATTATGGTTTATATACTTTTCTGATTTGGCTAACTCTCCTAAGCTAATACTAACATCTTTATTTTCATTAAAAAGATTATAAAAATAGTTTTTCCATCTATTTTTTATATCATCATTTGCCACTAGAATTTTTTCATCCTCGTCTTTTATGCATCTAACATAATTAAGATCTTTAGTTTTCTTATCTCTAGCCCTAGCTATCCTAAAAATATCTCTTTCACCCTCTTTTGAGTTGAGTTTTTTTATATAAGTCCTCTCAAATTTTAGCTTTTGCTTTACTCACGGCCTTTTTCCCTTCCTTCTTTGCTTTCTTATAAGCCTCTAAAGTTTCATTAGTTTTCTTAGCATAATGTAATTTGTAACATGTATGGGAAAAGGCTTAGTTGTTGTTGTTGTTGTTGTAATGTAATTTGTAACATGCCCTCTTTGCCTTGATTTTATTTTGTACTACTTCACTCCACCACCAAGCTTCTTTTTGTGCCAGTACACCTCCCTTAGATACCCCTAACACATCTTTCACCACTTTCCTAATATGTATAGCCATATTGTTCCACATATCTTAGGGTGTACCAACATAAATCCAAACATCTCCTTGAAGGACTTTCTGTTTAAATATATCTTCTTTCTCGCTTTTGAGGTTCCACCATTTAGTCTGAATAGCTCGATGCACTCTTTTCTTCTTTGTCCATTTTTTATTTGTAAATCCATAACTAAAAGTCGATGTTGGGTGGTTAAGATTTCTCCTGGAATTATCTTGCAATCTTTACAACACACTCTATCTTTTTTTCTACAAATAAAGTAATCAATTTGTGTTTGTGATAAGCCACTCTTATAAATAATTAAATGGTCATCTCGTTTTTTTAAGATTGTATTGACTATAAAGAGATCAAATGCCATAGCAAAATTTAAAATCTCCCTACCTTCCTCATTTAAATCCCCAAAACCAAAGTTTCCATGAATCCCTTGATATCCTAATGCCTCTTTACCGACATGTCCATTTAAGTCTCCTGCTAAATAAATCATCTCCCTTTGTGGAATATTTTGAAACACCTTATCTAACTCTTCCCAAAAAGCTGACTTTATACTATCTTCTAGTCCTACTTGGGGTACGCACAAACTATATCCAAAACCTCTGCTCCTAAGAAAATACATGAAATAAAAAGGAAATTACTAGAAATAAAAGAGAAATACATCATGTGCAATATACATTTTTAACAGTTATGAGTTACCTTCAGATAGGCAAACTTATGTATGGTTATGTAGGTTCTCTTTTTAGGAATTTTGTGATGCTGACTTCATGGGCTTTTGAATAATATAATTGTAGTTCCCTATCGTATCATCAAATTAGTCAACATTTTATTTCTCCGACAAGTGAACAAGTCAATCACTTTCTTCTCTGAGTTGTAAGAAGTCTGTCAATGCATTTATAGTGTTTCAGAGTACGTGGAACTGTGATGCATGCAGCTATTAGAAAACGAAAATAAGACAAAAAACTTTGATTCTAGATCAAAGGTTTAGGTGTATATTTCACTTTGTCAACTACATATAGTCAAGAAATTTTACATATACTTATTGCCAAGTGATTTTTGTTCAACTTGTTTGACATCTTGATCTCTCTGTCACTTGCAGTTGTCACTCTAGGAGATAAGCAAATGGTACAGAGGATAGATAACCTTGTAGATTCTGATGAGCTAAAGCGCTTCTATCTTCAGGTGATGTTTTGGTTTCTGTCAACTTATTCCTGTGATGTGTGTGTACTTGCTCGTTCAAACAGATTCTTGATTTGATAACATTTGATGCACATCCTGAGTGCTGTGCTTGTAATCCTTGGAGTTCACAGTCAAACCCTTAACCTCATCAACTATGCTGTTTGGGCATCTTTTAGTGAGTATTGTTGACATTTTATTTTTTAAAATATGTTAAACAGTACTCCTTTCCTCCTTGTGTTGGAGAAGTTGGACGAATTGGAGCAGCTAGTAGAAGGGAGATTGGACATGGAACGCTTGCAGAGAGAGCCCTTGAACCTATTTTACCCTCAGAAGAGGACTTCCCTTATACAATTCGTGTGGAAAGTACTATTACGGAAAGCAATGGATCTTCAAGGTAAAAAACTTATCTTCTGCCTTCTGGAATTACACATGCCCAACCTAATTTATTTGAAACAATCGTCTCCTATTTTACTCGCTACAAGTTTCTGCTACTTGATCAATATGTGATGGTCAATAATGACTAAACGTTACATTTCTCTCATGAGAAGAAAACATATTTTGTAACTTTGATTACAGGTACTCCTTGTAATTGCTTAACATTTTCAATGGGCAGTATGGCATCAGTTTGTGGGGGATGCCTCGCACTGTTGGATGCTGGAGTTCCAGTGTCACGTTCTGTTGCTGAAATAGCAATGGGCATGGTTTTAGACACACAAGAATTCGGAGGAGATGGGAGTCCTCTTATTCTTTCTGATATTAATGGGTCTGAAGACGCTTCAGGTGACATGGATTTCAAGGTATTATAAAATGGCCATTCTACTAAGAGCTTACTGCATAGTGTTTTTACATGTTTGCTGACTAGAACTAGGTTGACTAGTAGTTACCTTTAGTATCCTGCCTAAGTCTTTACCTTCTCTCTTTTTTTTTTTCTGTAGGTTGCCGGAGATGAGAATGGGATCACTGCTTTTCAAATGGACATAAAGGTTTTTGGATAGGCATCCCTGATGTTTTCTGCATAGACTTACCTGTGCTTCATCTAGTTTGGTGGTGTATAAATACCATTTTATGACATTCTGCATTGCGCAATGGCTGATATGTATTGCTAATAAGGTTGGTTGTGTTAGGTTGATGGAATTTCTTTACCGGTTATTGAGCAAGTACTCTTGCAGGCAAGGGATGGTCGGAAGCATATCCTTGGTAAAACATGTGTTCTTTTTTGTTACATGTTTCTGGAAGGGATTTATGTTGGAAACTACTTGAGGTGTTCATTCGTGCAAGGCTGGGTCTATATCTTAATACATAAGCTGTAGTTATACTTGAACATATTTAAATGTATCTTAGTATTTTAGTTGATGCTGTAAATATTGTATAGGACTCCATACCATATAGGACATCTATATTGTAATATATGCAGTGCCTGTTTGATTTGTTATACTCAATTTCTTTGTTCAATGAAAAAAGTGAAAAATATGAAATTATATCATGTGGCACACACTTCATTATACGATTCAGTGTAATATCCTGTGATAAATGGCCAAAATTGATGCAGATATTAATTCTTATGCATACTATCGTTATGTATCATCAGATATCATGAGAGTTTTATAACATTGATTTTATACTTAGTTTCTTGCATTTGTACCTTTTCTATATTTTATTTCTTATCTTATGGTTTCATATTCGCATACTTTCTGTTTTCTTCAGCTGAGATGTTGAAGTGCTCACCACCTCCATCTAAGAAACTATCTAAATATGCCCCACTGATTCTTGTTATGAAGGTTCGTGTTACTTGATAAATGGTTATTGTTCTACCTCTTATATGAAGCAGATTGGTTGACATTAATTCTTCTGTACAAATCATTCTGCATTTATTTGAACAGGTTAAACCAGAGAAGTTGAATATCATAATTGGTACTGGTGGGAAAAAGGTGAAGAGCATCATAGAAGAGTCTGGAGTGGAATCTATAGATACAGAAGATGGTGGCTGGGTAAGGGTAACCCTTATGTGTATTACTTTATCCAGCGTTGTCCTATTCATTTATGAACTTCGTTTGACAAGTGAAAATAACTGCTAAGGTCTTGTCAAGCTTGGAGAAGTGTAAAGCCATAATTATGAATCTAACGATGGTTCCAACTGTTGGTGATATTTATAGGTATGCTTCCTTTATCTTAGGGTGCATTTGATTGGATTGAACTTGGGGCAAATAGAATCATGTGACTACTCAATTCTTAAAATTTCCTGTTTAGATTTCCCACCTCCTCTCTTGGGAATTAAAATTCTAACCTTAGGCACAGAAGCATAGCAAATAGGAATTGACGCCATAATTTTCAAGAAATGGAGAAATTATGTTGGTATATATATGATAGGGTTGAATTCTTGATGATTGTCAGCATTGAGAGCTCTCATTCTCAATTAAATTCTTGAGAGTTAATCTGGAAACATCCAATGTGTTATTGGAACTTTTCGGCATTGGAGTGCTTTCACATGTTCGTCTCATTTGTTGGCACCTGAAAGGAAATGGATTCTCGCTTTTCAATTGAGACTTCAATGGATGAGAAGTTGCGAAAATCCATCTCGCACAGAATGAGCAAGCAACCATGCCCTTATATACTCTCGTTTGGTATGTACCATACTTGTGTTATTGGTCTTTCCATCTTTTGCTTTGACGTAACTTGATGTTTTTTCCATGCATTGTACAGTTTTGGAGTTTCTTTCTAGAGCTAATTGGTGTTCTGCTTTAGTTCTCTGGGTCCTACCTGAACTTAGCTTTGCATGGTATTATATATTTAGGATAGTGAAATCCTGTAAACATATACTTCTTTTATTCATTCTGACTGAAATACGTCCCGATTCGTTTCTGTGACTTCTGCAAATACTTGTTCTTCGCACTGTTATTTTACATTTTGTATCATCGTGTTGATCTAGCTCATGTTAACTTCCACATGATAGGGCACTGTGGAAACAAAGAATCGATGTAGCCGACCCCATCTAGTATGGGAAAAAGGCTTAGTTGTTTATGTAGATTTCTAAAACAATAGGTAACTTCAGAAAGCAAAAGAATTGTCCCTTTGATTTGACAAGAAATCATTTCTATATACATGCTTGTGCATGTACTCCCGCATTTGTTTGCACGTGCATGTGTGTGTGTCATTTGCCACTGACTTGTCTAACTGTTAGTGCATGCTGGTGCTAAAAGGAACTAGATTTTCAGCATAGATTTATCATGTAGTTCAGTGCAGCATGCCAGTTCCGCACCTATAGAAACTAATGCTTGTCCGAAATTTATATCCTTCACAGGGACTGTGAAATCAAAACAATTGCACCGTTTGGGGTTATTGTGGAGATTGCTCCTGGCCGTGAGGTGAACTTTCGCTTACTCTTGGTCCTCTCTCTACATAAAAATCTTAGAAAAAGTTTGCATCTCTTAATTCTATCCACTTTAATGGAAAATCAGTGCTTTTGCTTGTAATTGCAGACAATAGTTTTGTGAAATATTACCTTTCTGACTGTATAAAGTAAGTTTCCTAATATGGTTGTTTTCCTTTTCCAAGGGTCTATGTCATATCAGTGAGTTGGCATCAGGTTGGCTGGCAAAGGTTGAAGATGTAAGCATTGTCTCTTTTCCTTTTGTTTTGTTATTAGGACCTTTTAGCAAAATATGGAAGATAGTGTTCATAGTCTGACTTGCACTTTGATACAGGCATTTAAAGTCGGCGACCGTGTTGATGTCAAAGTTATCGAGGTTGTGCATGAGCGAACATTTGTAGTGATTGTTATAAAATTTCTGTTGTGCATCTTTGACAGACACGATTCTTCACTAAATCTGTTTGGGAACAAGCACAAGATTTAATTCCGAAAGGCAAAGAATGTTTTCACACTCCTCCCAATGCAGAAAGAATTTTTGACTGTTGTCTTTATTTTGTTTAGGTAAACGAACGGGGGCAACTCCGTTTAAGTCGGCGAGCACTGTTGCCAGATGCAGGCACAGAGAAGGCAAACGGCAAGCAGGGACCAAGCAGTGAAGGAAGAGACCCTTCTAATATGTCTGTTACTACAGCCAGTCCTCAAGGTGATAGAAGCTCGTCCGATGTTGAATCACTTCAAAAACCCAAAGTAGAGCTGTTGGGACCCCCACAAGGAAAAGTTATCAGCCCAGTGGAAGTTCTTACTAGAGTACCATCTGTTGGATCTACAAAATCCAATAAAGTTTATAGGAGATCACCCAGCCCTCCTTGAGATCCACCAAATCTCAACAACGAGAAGAAGAAAAAGAGCAATGCCAAAGATGCAGTCAGTATTTCTTCCAATGATGGTGCAGCTTTAATTAATGGGGTGGGCAATTTCAGTTAGGAATTTGCAGACGTATTCATGAGCTGTAATCTCAATGCATGCCTAACCGGAGTTGAAGAGGAGCTCGTTTGGCTGGTTGTCTATTATCCAGGTAGGTGTCTCAATGTACCATTATATCTGCAAAAATCGCGCAGTTGTGTTAATGTTTCATGAATATATATATGAGAGAGAGAGGGGTGGGGAAGAGGAGTAGTGGTAAATGCTCAACCCTCCATACATGCTCTAATCTACTCAAAACATCTCTACCATTTGAAGATTTGAATAAAAAGTAACTTTGTAGTTTATATTTAATGTACTAAGCATATTAAATATTTTTTGTTTTATCACCTCAACCATTCTTCTCAAAGATCAAACAGTTGAGCATCATGCATGGGGTACTCTCTCTCTCCAAATATATATATTGAGAGAGAGAGAAGCAGGCTGTTCACATGTTGCTTGGGATTCTGGAATAATTATTTTGTGTTGCTCTGGCTCATACAGGTTTTTGTCCTTATGGATTGCGCAGACAACCTTAATGTGGCATACTCCTAATTAACTGAAAGGACCTGCGTTCTTCATATGCTGCATTGCGTTGATCTTCCAATACTTTTTTGGGGGAAATGCTATGAGGATACATGATCTTCCAGATTCTGCCTTAGCTGTTGTCTCTGAGAGAAGGGTGCTTCGGCGGCTGGCATAGCAGCAACCGTTTGCGAAGTTACAGTACAGTTTTTTCTGAATCACATTAAGTGCTGTTGTGCTGCTACATGCGTAAACAGGCGTTTTTACTGAAGCCTGCAATTTCTCTGTTTTCTGTCAAAAAAAGCGCATTTCTCCCTTCAACCTCGAATTTGTGGATATGCGTTCACTTGATGTGTTGAATGGACCAAATCCATAGGTGTAAATGCTTTTGTAAGATTAAAATTGCTATGCCAACGATTCTTGTCATATCTCTCACTCGTTTGCTTTGTTTAATGTGGAAAATGGATTGTTCTTGTCGATTCCGCGCTTTCACTTTGATAGTCCAGGCCGTGCTGATTGTCGACTACACATTCTTGCATGTTTGCTGATCTACTATTCTGCAATTCTGCATATATTCTGATGCCATTTGGTGATGAAATATGTTCGGGATTATTTTTGTTGGGAAATTCGCATGTATGTTAGGAACTGATTTGCTTAGATACCCACTGTCACGGTACGAGTTTTGAAACCAAATTTTTCGAAACTCCTTTTCCCCGTGTGATTCTATCAGCCCCTATTCCTACACGTGTTAGGACTGAATTTCTGTACAGTTGCACACGTTCTTCTTTGTAGAATCCCTTCACCCACGACTCGCCTCGACTACTTGATTCACTCGCCTCAATAGCCCGCAAGCGTGCATGAAGGCAGGTAGGAATGGTTCCTGTGATCTATCCGATGTTACAAACCATACGAGAACACCTACAATGAACTGAACTGAACTTCACTTCCACAGAACATAAATTTGTCCCCCACATATTCTAGCTAGTTATGGTTTGCACCCAAACCAAGCAGAGTTTACACACTCGCCTAGCTAAGTCCTACGATGAAAGTCTACCCACACCAAAGGAAAGTTCAGCTCCACTGCTGGCAGTGGCACTCGGCTTCACCTCGATGAGTCACATGGCTTCAAGGGAACGTCTACACCTTGCTAACCATCCTGAACCTGCTGCTCCACAGTCGGCTACACTCTTCTCCAAGAGTTGGCCCAACTGCCGCTTGCTACCACAATGAACAACCTGCCGCAGTAACATTGCACGAACCCAAACGATGGTCTGCTGCAGCTACACTCGGCTACTCCTTCCTGCTGCACTCACCCGGCTGCAAGAGAATGTTCTTCAGCAACTGCCGCAGGTTCTCTTCCCTTCTTCAACACCAGGTGAGGTTCGGCTGTCCTGCTACAGAGACTCTCGGCTGCACACTCGGTTGGCTGCTGCTCTTCTTCACAAGGTCTTCCGTCTGCACCAACGGCTTGCACTCCTTCCTACAGCTCCAACACCTCACGATCACCGCAACTGCAGCTTCCAATCTCCAGCGTCTCTATGCTCCACGAGAACTTCAAGTTTCCCGCCTTTCACGGGAACACTCCAGCCACCTGCTTCAACGTGATGCTGCACACTTAAAGACTCTGCATGAACAGCTTGTAACGGCAGCCATACTTTCTGGACAGCTGGCTGTAGTAACCGCCCCACCATGCAAGGATCCGGTTGGCTTCTCTTCATTACATCTGGCTGAAGTAACCGAACCCCCCAACTAAGGGTCGGTTAAGCTAAAACTCCTAGCTAAATCGTTCCCTCCAAAGTGCCTCACGGTTCAAACACAACCCAGCCACAACCGACTGGAACCACCTAGCTAACCCTAACTAAGTGACTAACCTAGGTACTACTTGACCCTAGTTACAAGACCCAAGACACAACAGATCCATACCCGATCCAATACATGAACCGAATTACAAGACCCAGCCAACAGTCGATTCAACCTAGCTAACCCTAGTTGGACCTAACTCACACCACTAGACCTAACTCACTATGTTTACAAAGTACCGAATACAACATGTTTACACGTATATGTACAAGAAGAGGTTTACATCGACATGGCGAGTGCGTCTACGCACTCGCGTCACCTGGCGCGCGTGCTCTCTAAAGCCATTGGACGTAGGGTGAGGAAGGATGTGCGTGGGTGTGCACGCCACAAAAATTCTGCCAGTGACAACTCTCCCCCGGCCAAGCTAGACCTCGCCCTAGAGGTCTCGTGAGCGTGTGCCTCCCCCTGGACACTTTCTCGGTTGAGCACTCCTCACGTCCCCGGCCATCTCCTCCTTCTCCTCTCTCGACTTCTGGTGTTGGCACATATCCACTTGTCCTGGATGTCGCATGACGTGCCCGAACCACTATCGAAATAAACCTCACTCGGTCCCGGTCTGGTGTCTGGCCACCCGCCTCTTACGGCATAGCCCTGGTGCTGGCGTTGGCCATCCGCCTCCTGTGGCACGGCCCTGGTCTGGCGTTGCCCTAACTTTAGTCTCACTTTCTTCTGCTAACGCCTACCAACTGCGAAAAACCTCCCCGCCTGAGGGGGTTTTCCTCTCCTCGGCTGGTACTCTGCCACTGCCTTAACTGACCCTAGCACCCGGTCCTGTTCCCACCGGACGACCCCCTGCCATTGGTGAAACCCAACCCTACCACCGGCCTCTCACTGGTCACATGTACAATAGTGTCTCAATGCATCTCGTGCCACGCCTCCATCACAGTTCCCCACCTCAGAACATCGTCTTGTCCTGACGTCTAACCCCGCCCCTCTAAGGAACCCGGTGACAAGACTCTCCACGTTTCCTACCTGAAACGGGATCTATACTCGACGTGTGCATCATCAGCGCGCCTGTCTCTCGGTACCACTCCCATGCGCCTCTACGCGGCCCTCGGGATGTACCTATTGTGCATGACTTGAGAAACACCTCGAGACCTTTGACCACTTAGAGGACACCTCATCCTCACTCGAACTCTCGATTACTTGTGCTCCCTACGTCCATCATAGGTGTTCCGATGCGTGCTCCTCTAGCACTACTGGTAACTCCTCTTCGACCATTTTCTAGGTCGGCTCCAGTCCCATCCTTTCCTCTCCTTTGGGCCACTTGCCCATTTTCTGCTCACATGCACCCGCCTACTGGCTACCCACCTGGTTGTCCTAGGCCTACGATGCGACCTCAAAGATGGCACCTCATCCATCCATCGTAAGTTTGCAACTCCTCGCGCTAAGGAAGGTCCCTTTCGGTCCCTCACATGTACCGGCGTGTAAATGTCACCGCACCTCACACCTACCTCTCCTTAACTCGCACCAACTCCCCATTCGCTACCACCTACACGGCTCACATCCACCGATGTTATGGCCTTCAGAACGACCTGTTGTTGTGCTTTGTTCGCAAGGAAAACACTCTCCTCACTCACATTTGTCACTTGTGCAATGGAAAATGCAAAAACAGAGGAACAAGATTCGCGTGCCTGTTCACGCGTATAACCGGACTGGAATGAAATTGGGCTGGGTTCCCATTGTTGGACCTCCGTTTTGGTGAATGTCTGCACTGTCTGCTCCTGCAACTGAGCCACGTGCATGGCCAACTGAGCCTGGCTTCATTTCATTGAATCCTGGTCTCGTTGAAATTCAGCTTGGGATACTTGCATCAACTCCAACCTCTATAATATTTGCAGCAGCAAATCGTCTGTCTCTAGTCGATGGGAAGGACCATTGTCTTCCCCTGCTCCTATTCTTGTCTTTCTCATGATTTATACAAGTTTTGGTATAGGACTAACACGAATTTTAGAACTACGTACCCAAAATCGAATGGTTTTTACAAACGAAGATTTTCTGCAGAATCGCACAGCTGATTTTTGACCAACTTTGAGACTCCAAACGAACCACTTAAAACACCTAATGGAAAAACAAAAAACAACGTGAAGACGTATGATATACAGAGAATATGTGTTTCAAATTTAGGCTTATTCCAACTTTATTTTCCCTATAAAACTTATTATACAAAACTGTCAGAAACCATATTCTGGTTTTGTATAACAGTCTATCTGCAACTGTGGAAAATGAATTTTCCGGTGGATTTCTTCCAAAATTCCGGCTACTCTCTGCTGTCCTAAGTCCACCTTATCCTGCTTGATTCCTTCATACTGAAAAATAAACCGTTAGTCTCAAAATACACCAAAACAGATAAGTTCACGGATTTTCAGACGTTCTATTTCTGCAAAATCTGGTTTTTCGGTCCACTTTCGCTGGAGTTTCCGGACAGAAAACTTAGTGATGTTCACAAACAAAATGTTTTCTATCAAAATGTGATAGAAATGCTTTGACTTGGAACCGTTTCCTCCACGTTCCAATCGACTTACACAGTCCAAAACCGAATTGGAAATTCTGCAGAAATTTTCTGGCAGAATTTTTCTGTCTTCTTTCGGTTTGGTTCCGAACGTGTGTTTCGATCAATTTCACCGTTGAAATTGCACGGAATCGAGCATCTAGACTCTGATACAAAACTGTCACAGTACAAGTTTTGAAACCAAATTTTTTGAAACTCCATTTCCCCGTGATGGCTAAAACCACCATGTGATTCTATCAGCCCCTCTTCCTACACATGTTACAACTGAATTTCTGTACAACTCCACACATTCTTCTTTGAGGAATCCCTTCACCCACCATTCGTCTCACTTGATTCACTCGCCTCAATAGCCCTTAATAGCAAGCGTGCATGAAGGCAGGAACAACTCCTGTGATCTTCATGCATCCGATGTTACAAACCATAATAGAACATCATAACACACACTTACAATGGACTGAACTGAACTTCACTTCCACAGAACATAAATCTGTCCCACATAGATTCTAGCTAGTTATCGTTCGCACCCAAACCAAGCAGAGTTTACACACTCACCTAGCTAAGTCCTACGATGGAAGTCTACCTACACCAAAGGAAAGTTCAGCTCCACTACTGGCAGTGGCACTCGGCTTCACCTCGATGAGTCACATGGCTTCAAGGGAATGTCTACACCTTGCTACAGAACACGGCTGCACTGCTCCCAACCGTCCTGAACCTGCTGCTCCACAGTCGGCTACACTCTTCTCCAAGTGACTAACCTAGGTACTACTTGACCCTAGTTACAAGACCCAAGACACAATGGATAAATACCCAATCTAATACATGAACCGAATTACAAGATCCAACCAACAATCGATCCAATCTAGCTAACCCTAGTTGGACCTAACTCACACCACTAGACCTAGCCCACTATGAACCGACACCACACTAAGCCTAGCTATAAACAAGACTCGACTTAGCCCAAGTTCATAGAACACACTCGGGCTTTACAAAGGACCGAATACAACATGTTTACACGTACATGTACAAGAAGAGGTTTACATCGACATGGCGCATGCGTCTACGTCCGTGGGTCGCCTAGCGCGCGCACTCTCAAAAGCCATTGGACGAAGGGTGAGGAAGGATATGTGCGGGTGCACGCGCCACAGAAATCCTGCCTGTGACACCCTCTTAACACTTGTATTACAACACTCACATGGATATAGCTCACCTGGCTAAGGAACTCGATTTACAAGTTGAAGGTTGGGTCCGATAGGGGCCTGGGTACCTGACTTCGGCTTTCATATTGTAACAGGAAAAAGCTTGTAGTTCATATATACCCTCTCAGGGCATACCTTTTATTGCGCTTGCTTTCGTCAAAATTCCATTTAATTGGCTTGCTTAATGGGGATGGTCAACCTTTTATACAAAAGGTTTGTTAGGTTAACACTTATATTTATTTGTCCTAATTAGAGAATCGGTAGGAAGAATGATTGCTGAAGGGTGTACGTGCAATGGGCTTGTAATTAAACTAGTACGTAGAGAATGAGTGTTAAGAGGGGAGGGAGAGATTACCGCTAGGACAAACCGGCACGGTGATGGTAAGAGAGAGAGAGAGAGAGAGTCGAGAAACCTAATAAAAAGCCCCATTCGGCGCATCATTAATTTAAAATATGATGGTTCCAAAACTGTCATTTTATACGTGTGTTACAGTTGTGAAAACCAATTTGTAAAGATCTTTTAGTGTGCCCGCCCAGAAATCAATATTGCCTTCCTATCGATTACATGCATTCTGGATTAATGCATATATTCGAATCCTACGGGACAGTTGAGAACCATTTGGGCGAAATATGACAGGATTATTTTCTTTGGACAATTTGCATGTAAACCCTGTTTGGAACTGATCAGCATAAGTACCCTTACAACTCGTATTACATTTATACCCGTTGTGACAAATTTTTTGCACTTGTTTCCTTTCGTCAAAATTCCATCTAATTGATTTGCTTAATAAGGATGGCCAAACTTTTATTGGTTTATCTAATCAGATGATCACTTCTAAAGTTATGCATCCTAACTAAGAGAATCAGTAGGAAGAACGGTGACCGAGGGGAAATGTTCAAAGGTATGATAAAATAGACGAACTGAACCTTAAGAAGGGCATGTACAAAAATCTCTATTACTTCAAATTTCTCTATTTGCTCGAGTGAAATTACTCATTCAGTATTGGCTGGTTATCCTGCAACAGTTAACTAGGGATAGTCACTGCAGGGCCTTTTTTTCTCCTTGGCAAGGTAGGAATACCAAAGCCAGATGCACACCCTGGGTATTGAAATCATGAACTTCAACTTGTATGTCAAACCCCTAGCCAGGTGAGCTGTCGCTCGTTGTGCTCTGCAAGTCCTCTTTACCCTGTATGTGTATCATTCATTTATCTAGACAAGCGGAATTTGGCGATCAGCCTTGTGAATAAAGCAGACTCATGCCCAGACTGTCTTTCAGTGCGTTTCCAATGTGATGCGGGGGACTATGCTAGCTCCGAACTCCACTGAATGCAGAACTTACATGGGCTAGAAATGCTGTTGCGTACGACAAAAATGACAACCCTGGTTGGTGAAGCCCAATATTGGTGATGTCAAAATGTGCCAGCCCGATGGCCCTGGGGGCTGACGAGGGCTGGGCAAGGCTGGCCCACAGGGCTGCAGGCCCGTATGGTTTTTTGATCGGATTTAGAAGGCCTGATCCAAGTTACCTCAAAAACTAAAAGGATTAAGGTTTAAACTTTACAACCCTTCAAATTTACCGCAGCATCTCACATGGACACCGCCTTCTCTTATCACCACCACCTCCATCCAACTGCAATATGACACATTGACTAAGGTAATCCTGATATGGTCATGTTACGTAGGAATACTCTAATCTCTGACATCAATAATGTTTATGATAGAGAAAAGGAAAAGATAAGAAAATGTTTGGTGAATATTTCCAGTAGAGCATGCACTACTTCTGATTGTTGATTGCATGTAATCAAGAATGTTATATGTGTGTAACTGCTCATTATGTGGATGAACGTTGGAAATTAAGTAGTAAAATACTCAGTTTTTCTCACATGAATTCACATTCAGATATTGATTTGGCTAGTGCTATATATAGTTGTTTAAAAGAACGGGGTATAGATAAGAAGGTATTATCTATTACCTTAGGCAATGCTTTTGCTAATGATGTATTGGTGAGAATGTTAAAGTGGCAGCTTTCCTTACATAATGGTGAATTTTTTCATGCTCGTTGTTGTACTCACATTTTAAATCCCATTGTTCTTGACTTGAAAGTGGCTACAAATATATTGCATAACATTAGAGAGAATCAAATATGTAAAAGCATCCGATGCGAAGTTAAAAAAATTTAAAGAATGTGTAGAGCAAGCAGGTATTGATGTAGGAGTTGGGTTGCGTTTAGACGCAATAACTAGATGGAACTTGATATACATGATGCTTGATAGTGCACGGCCATATAAAAAAGCTTTTCATAATCTCTTATTGGTAGATATGAATTTTAAATATTGTTCATCATATAAAGATTGACAAAGAGCAAAGAGAATTTGTGATTTTCTTGAATCATATTATGAGACTACTAATTTGATGTCTCGTTATTCTTACCCAACTTCTAACCTATACCTTTTGCAAGTCTCAAAAATTAAGTGTATGTTGAATGATTATTTCAATTGTGAAGATGATGTTATTAGAGAGATGGTTATTGATATAAAAGGGAAGTTTAATAATTATTGGAGTGAGTATATATTTGTATTTAGAGATATTCTTGACCCACTATGAAGATACAATTTTTGAAGTTTTTCTACACAAAGCTCGAATCTAGTTGTGCACTATGCAATATTGACTCTGGATAATATGTCCAAGCTTTTTGAATATTACAAAAGCAATTCTAGAGTGACGATTTTTCAATCTCAAGCAACTTTGGAAAAAGAAAATGGAAGAAGCAAAACTAAAGGATCAAAACCTTTTAATGTAAGATGGAAATATTTACTTTCTTAATATTAACTTATGATTTTATTAATTTTTGTTGTGCTATAAATTAAATAATTTTATATGCTTTGTAGGAATTCAAAATGTATGAATGTGAAAGTAGTACTAGTAAGGATAAATTGGAATTGAATTTGTACTTGAGTCAAAGTTTGAGTATAGTTACTATTTTAATTTAGATGTTCTGAACTATTGGAAAGATCATTTGAAGCTATTTCCAAATCTTTCTTTGATAGAATGCAATGTATTAAGTATTCCTATTATTATAGTTGCTTCAGAATCGTCATTTAGTATTGGTAGTCATATTCTCACCAAGTGCTGAAGTTGCATCCTTCCTAAGCATGTTTAAGCTTTAATCCACACAGTATATTGGTTTTGATCCAGTTTACACAAGTATTATGTCATAACTTAAATTGATTTTCATGATCATTTATAAATATTGCTTTTATTTTTCTAAGTATATTGTTATTGGTTCAATTACTAATTAGTTGTTCTATATTTTCAGATAAAGATGAAACAATGGAGTTACTTTTATAGTCATTAGTTTATGAAAGAGTTTCATCTACACAAGATTCAAATGCAATTGATGATATAAAGCGTTTTCACCCTCTTTTATTTTGACTAAACTGAATCTTTGTTCTATTATTTTTGCATAGTTTGAGAGTTGTTATCCTTATTTACTAAACTGATAGTTTTTTTAATTTATATTGACTAAACTAAGAGTTGTCATCCCTATGTCGTGGGTTGTGAATATCTATTTTATAAGAGTTTCCTCTGTTTTGCAACTTTTGTATTAATTTTTTTGTGGAAGTTATGAGATTATAGCATATAGTTGCAATGCTATGTTGTGAAGAAATGTAGAATGCTATGAAATTGTGATGCTAAACAAGATGGAATGCGATGAATTTTCTCTCTGCTTTTGTTTTTGTGTAGCTATTTTTCTCAGTGTATTTTACCTCTAAATTGAAGTAGGTCCCACATTGTTATGCTAAACATCATGGAATGACTTTGCAATTCTCTCTGTAACTTTTATGTTTTCGTATAGCTTGAGAAACTTTTTTTTATGACTCCATAGTATGTGGGTTGGCCCAACCTAGCCTGTGGTTCTGCAAGGATTGGGTCGGGCCTACATTTTACAAGCCTAGCTAGAATTTGGCCTGGCCCAGCTTGACCTGACCCATATTTTCTTGTCCCATTGTGGCCAAGGTCAGGCTGGGCCATACTAACATCTCTATCCAATATGTCACACCTGCTCGGGGCACAACAATGACTCGTGACAATGTCATGTAGACACATGTTGACTTAGTAGCACAAAGACAAAATATGTGGAATGCAAGTTTGATCATTCAGTTACTTTAGATTATATAGAAATTAAGATTGGCACACATTGTATGATTTGTAAAGAAAGTTTTAAATACCTAATGTCAACTTTTTGAGTGATGAAAAAATTGATGGAGATGTTATGCATGAAATATTGTAGGTTGGTTAAAATAGAGAGATGCATAAGGTATTTTATGGGACAAGAAGATATCATCAAAGTTGAAAGGTAAATATTATAGAGCAACAATTAGATCCACTATGCTTTATAGTTCTAAGTGTTGGGCAGTTAATTATCAATATGTATAAAAGATGACTGTAGCAGAAATGAAGATGATGAGATGGATGAGTGGTCACATAAGAAAAGACCATGTACATAATGAGGTTATTACAAACAAATTGAAAGTGACACCAATAGATGACAAAATGAGAGAAAATCGTTTAAGATTATTTGGACATATAGAAAGATGACCGATAAAAAGGTACAAGAAACTAGATTGTGAAAATGTGAAAAGAGAAAGAGGAACTGAGGAAGACCATAAAAGTGTTGGAAGAAAACAATAAAGAATGATCTAGCTTATGTTGAGTTAACTAAATACATGACATAAGATCGAGGTCTATGAAAACAAAAAATTCATGTAGCCGATCCTATCTAGTATGGGAAAAAGCTTAGTTGTTGTTGTTGGGTGTGTATGTGTGTGGCTACATGGTGCCACATCCATGTAAAGGTTTATGAGGCAAAACCCAATTTTTATCCTAAGGGAAATCGAATTCGAGGTGTGCCCAAGTTTTTAGCCTGAGTCAAACTTGAAGTGGGTGAGGGATTTGAGGAAGCTCAAGGAGAGCTTGAGAAAGTTGAAGAACTCTACAAAGTACCTACAGCCAACCTTCATTGGGATACACACACAAATTCCCAAGGACCCCAACTTACTAGATCCTCTTGAGGGTGAAGTTAGCACACTCTAATATGTCTAGCACCTGATCCACTTGCAATAATGGGATCATCATGCCATTAGAGTTGTTTCATTTCGACATGCAATATACACGGATGATGTTAGATCGAATATTTGATTAGGTAGTACATTGTCTATTTAGATATAAATTCATATTCCTTAGTGATATTCTTTGCATTTTCCTATTGAAGTTTTTATTAGATATGCTATGGTTTGTATTATGAAAGATATAATTTTATTCTTACTTTGTAATGAAAAGATATAATTTGTTGAAAGAGTCCGGGCTTGTATTGAGAAGACAACTAAAGTCAAATAAGTAAGTGTCATGGAGCTGTACTTGTTTTAGTGTAAACATGATGTAAAGGTTGTGTATTGGATATTTTTCAAGAAGCCTTATGGTTTGAAAAGGTTTGAACTAACATTGTAAAAACATTTGTTGTTTTTCATGTAATATAATGTGGCTTTTAAGGTTTCTTGCCATAAATATTAAAATTTGAAGAATTCCTCTATTTTCGAATGTTAGAAAACAATCAAACACCATTTATTCCATTTGCCAAAAAAATATTAGTGCAATCATAATATGTAACATTGAAGACATGGGCAATGTTGAAAGAGTAATTAATTACACTAGTATATGTTTTTATTTCAATATTTTAGTTTAATGATATAGGTGAAAGATGTAAAGAGCTATCATAAAGAAATTTAAAATAATAGTTACATTGAAGATGTCGGCAATGTTGGATAAATTGTGACTAAGACTCTACAAATGGATACAAGTGCATGAGGTGTCAAGAACTAGAGATAAAACTTGAGAAAATTAGAGAAAATAGATCTTGGAATTGAGGAAATGCAATATGTGTAAGGATTTAGTACTTACAATTAGAAAGTTAAATATCACAAATAGTTGAATATAGTTTGTATTATGGACATTGCAAAGAATGAAGTACCAATACATATGGTTGTTTTTCCTAAATAATTCAACTAGAATAATTCTACATCAACAACCGGCTTTACCATATTGACAACTATATCAACACCTTCCAACACAATACCAAAAAGTAGATCAACAACCTTCAATACTGATATAACCTACCATAACTAAAGGTCACTATGACTATCAAGACTAGTTGCACACTAGAGAACTTTATGAAGTTTAACCAAAGTTGATTTAAACCTTAAGTGGATCTAATCAGAGACTTGTAGAGTTTGGCTAGAGTACAATGAGCATGGAGGTTCATTAAGCCAAAATAGTGACCAACCCTGAAAGAAGAATAGGCGTTATATGGCTCTACCAATGCTGACCAACAAGTCCATACGAAGCACTAGATTAGATTTTATTTGAATAATAACTGAAGTTTTATTTTGTTAGTTATTGATTGGAGACCTTTTATTAGCATCTGGTAGTAGTTTTATATATTGTAGGGTTATAATATAATAATAATAAAAATATTGAAAAGCCATTAAACTATAAAAGGGCCTTATTTGGGTAGATTTTATTAGGTTTATTGGAATATATTTTATTTAGAAAATTTTCCTTCTTTCTTCTGTTTTCCATTCTATCTTTTTCTTTCCCTCTTTTTTCATGCGAGAAAACCCTAACTTCTTGAGAGCCCTCTTTTGTTACCTCAATTGGATATTTCACGTTTCTTGGTTGACCAAACTGACCGTATCACTCAAGATTATAGCTAATATTGAAGGTTATGTAGACTGGCTTAGGAATGCCCCAATTAGACAGAAGATGAAAAAATATTTACCTATTTCTTCTTACGAGTATATAAGTTTGTATTCATTTTGTTCAATCAAGTTTCAACCTTGATAGTTAAAAGTCATTCTTTGGGCATGGTTCTTTATTGAAACACAATATTTAGTATCAAAAGCAGGTCCAATTTGAATTATGGTGCTATGATTAAGTGAATCCTTAATTGAAGCAGGAGGAACCAACAATGCTAAAGAATTGAACCAGGTCCAATTCAACTAGTTGCCTGATCAACTAGAACTGCAACCAGCTACTTATGCCTATTGAGAGTTGGGATTACATTGATGGACTTTGCACCTTAGTTAGTACCTTTATTAGACCTTATTGATTTTGAAATGATATCTACAATGTTCAATTTGAGTTATTTGTTATGCTTGATTATGCATATCGTTTATGTTCGTACTTGTGACCTTATAGATTTTGAGTGAGAGTTGGAGTAATCTCTACGTTATGTGAGAATCTTTACATGAAACAATTGGCAAGCTCTTCGAAGGTTGTGAATTGGCTCAAATCATATGATGTCAGTTAACCTTCTTTTTCTTGTAGGCCTTGCGGGAAAAGAGTTACAAATAAGATCTAGGATCTCCATTGCCATCATATAAATGAAAGCTTGACATTTCGTCTTCACTATCGGTTTGGTAATTGGATGGTAAGAAATCTCATAGTGAGTAATACTTCTTTTCCTTTGATTGGCCTTTCAACATTTATTGTATGACTCTCCTATCTTTTATGATGAATGGTTCGAGGTTTGACTCTTTTTCCTCAAATTTTGAAGTTGATTTGGTCTTTTGGACATGGTTTGTCCTCTTATGAGTATGGGATTGCTTTCCATGATAAGAGCAAGATTCAACCATGTCGGCCCCTTGGCTTAGGGCATCTCTCTCTCTCTCTCTCGATTCTCAACTCTCTCATTCCTCTCTTTAAAGAGATGATTCTATCTTCTCGGGTTTGAGAAAGCGATTTAGAAGACTTTTTTGTTGCTTTTGAAAACCGACTTATGGAGCTTGATGAGGCCTTACTCGATACATTCTTAATCGAACCTTTTGAACTTAACATGGTATGTGCTTAACAATTTCAGACCTATGACTAAGTTTTTGAAAGAGTTTAGAATAAAGTTTTGGAATGAACTTATTTTGAAAGAATGTGACCGAATCAAAATGACTCCTCTAAGAACTAAGTCCCACTGGGCGTGACATTTTATTTTTGTAATTTTTTTCTTCGGTCTGATATGAACTTAAAACTTTGCTTGTAAAAATCATGCATGAGCGTGCCAATAAGTTTACTCAAATTTTCAAAGAGATTTATCTGACTATTCGACTATTATAGAAAAGTAGGTTCTTGTCAACATAGGCCTTCTTGAACTGATGCTCAACAATCAACCTAGACGCTTACGAAGAGTGATTTTAGAATTTGGAAATTTTTCAAAACAATTTCAACTGAAAATTGCATTTTTCAAAGGGCATCGATTTCACTTGGCCAAACCAAACCAGATTTAGTTATATGAAAACAGAATTGGTTTTGTTTTGTAGTATGAGAATTATCTTTTTTAACTATCTTATGAGGATCCAAAAATCTTGAAAATTTTATCTAAATGAGAACTAGGTATAAAGTTTTATTAAAAAAAATTATTTTTATTTTTGGTCTTTAAATGATCACATAAAAATCTAACAATACTTCTAACCAAATGCTATTTTGAAAATTTAGATAATGTTTGTGATTAAGATATAGAGTCTCAGTAAAATACTCATATCTCTGCATGTAGGCTTTTGATTTCTATAAAAATTATTAATTTAGAAATCTATTGATGTTAGCTTTCCAACGAAACTATTCTTGAGGTATTTGGATCCCTATGGACCAAGTTATGATGGTTTTACTGAACATCTATCACAAGTTTTTGTCACAGATAGGCTATGTTTTGGGTTGGGTCTGATTCTTAATTATTTTTTTATCAATCTTAACCATGCCCAAAATTTGTAAGAATTTTACCAGATATTGGCTGGTATGTGTACCGTACCACTCAGGGACAAAATTTAGAATATTTTACTTAAAGATGGTGGCTAGAAAATTTGGAGATCCTATAAGATCTATGTGGTATGCTGAAATCTGCATAAATTTCTTTATAGAAAATAATGATACATCTACTTAGCCCAATGTCCTCTTGCAACACAAACTTATGGATGATTAATCTATCATAAGTGTGATTACATACATAATTGTAAACACCCCGAAATCCCACGAATTTCTTAAAAACAACCTGGTTTCATACAAGCAGCCAAAGGGCCATTTTTGAGTCTGGAAACCCAGGAGCCTTCCAGACAATCCTGTATATATGTTTTAAACTTTGTCTTTCAAAAACATATGATATGGCTTTTAAAAACCTTTTAAAACATGTTTTGAAACCCCGAAGCGGCTTGGCCCGATCAAGATAGGACCAGGAGAGCTAAGAAGAGCCCAGAACCGGAGCACACGTCGAGCCCGGCACAGCAACTCTTGTATCTGATTCACACCCCCAAGATCTCGAACGTCCAAGACCCTGTTCTTATCAAAATAGCATTTGAAGTCATCTCCGGAAGGCAGAAACGGAGGCGGACGACCATGTTGGTGAAGACCCAACGCAGACGGAGTACTGATGCTGTCAGGCCCCGCACGAATCGTCCGTTTCGAACCCAGCTCGAAGGAGTCAGAGTTCAGTTTGGATTGGATCTGGACCATATATATCCAGATCCCAATCCAAACCCATATATGGACTTGGATTTGGATTTGGATCCAGAGATCCAATCCAATATCCATATCCATGGCCCACATCACCTTCTCATAAATGGAGGTGGGGCCCACTTGAAATTCACGTGGGATATTGGGCATGAGAGAGAGTGGGGATGAAAAATATCAAGAGTGTTGTATTAAGCTTGACTTGTGTGTCAAGTTTGGGTTTAATCTTGTGGGTTAGCCTAATTGAGTGGGTTTAAGCTTGTAATTAGCTAAAACCTAACCTAGGGCTGCACCAACATGAGGTGGTCAAGGTCTATGGGCCATGCTAAGGGAGCTCCTTCACCTAAACCTAACCCAAAACGCCTAATCCTAGCCTAAACCCCTAATCTGAACCTAATCACCTAACCCACTTCCCTAATCCCGGCCTAATCCCAACCTAATCACCTAACCCACTTCCCTAATCCTTCCCTAAACCTAGATTAATTTCCCTAATCCTAGCCTAAACCTAGCCTAATCACCTAACCTAGCTCACTAAACCTCACCCTAAAACCCAACCACCTAACCTAGCCCTAAACCCCTAAACCACCCCTAGCCCACAATCTACCCAAACCCCTAGTTTTCAAAATATCTGGCCCAACCCTTTCCAGCCCACCTTATCTACATACCACCCTACCTAAACCACCTAACCACTACCCCAAGCCCAGCCCTAACCGACCTACCCATCCCCTATTTAAACCCCCCCCCCCTTAGGGGCGGGTTTGGCAAGTGGAGCCCTCACCTCACCCAGCCGAGACCACCCTTTTCCAGCCCAGCAGGGACCACTCTCCACCTGCCCGCCTGCTCCATCTGCTCCACCAGCTCTACCTGCACCGCCACCTTCCCTCTTCCACTCTCCATCACCTCACCCAGCCGGACGCCACCACCTTCACCCAACCGAACCAGCCGAGCTCACATCCACACCCGGCTTCTCTCTTCCATCCGCCACTTCTCCCCATCCGGTAAGCACTCTCTAACTCTACCAAAACCCTTCTCTACTACCTCTCCACTCCTAGCCACCCACCCTATCATCATCTCAGCCCTTTGTCACCATCATTTTCACTTAGCCAAACCTAGCACAACCTACACTACCTAACCATTCGATCCCATTCGGCCTTCCCCTAGGTGTCCCATTCGGCCTTCCCATAAACTCCCCTTTAGGTCCACCTTCCTTAAGGACTCGACTATCCTAGTGACCCTAAACACTCACTTGTTCAACCCCTTTAACCCCCCACATCGAGGCTACACCCATTTGCAGCCGGCCACCTTCGAGGCGCCAATCCCGCGCCCCACTTGCAGCCGGCCAGCACCCTTGGTCACCCATCCTCGCGGAGCTCCCGTTTGCAGCCCAAGGCGAAGGCCAAGCCCACGCTCAAGCAAGGCCTCTACGGACCAGCTACTCGTAAGTGTCTAAACTCGGTCTTTAGTTGTATACTTGCTTGAGATTCAATTTGATACGGGGTTGTAATAACGGAGCATAGTCTCCCCCCGCTTGTAATAACGTGGCTTGGCACAACCACACACATGCACTCTCTTAGTCGTGCACGATTTTGAGCACACACGAGCCTAATCAGCCCCTAATACATAAGTGTATATATATACTTTCATTTTCGAAGGGTTTTGTTTAAATTGGGTGCGTAGTCTTTCAATTCAAACACTCACACACATTGAGCTTTCGCTCTTATTTGAAAGACCCAAGTAAGGGCCGACCTATACTATTTGGGTTTCATTTCATGTCGTGTGAGTAAGTCTTTCAATTCAAGCACTCTCACACACATTGAGCTTTCGCTCTTATTTGAAAGACCCAAGTAAGGGCCGACCTATACTATTTGGGTTTCATTTCATGTCATGTGAGTAAGTCTTTCAATTCAAGCACTTTCACACACATTGAGCCTTCGCTCTTACTCCCAAGACCTTAGTAAAGGCCTTATTGCAATTTATATTTGGGTTTAATTTCATGTCGTGTGTGTAGTACTTCAATTCAAGCACTCTCACACACATTGAGCCTTCGCTCTTACTCCCAAGACCTTAGTCAAGGCCATACTGCAATTTATATTTGGGTTTAATTTCATGTCGTGTGTGTAAGTCTTTCAATTCAAGCACGCACCCACATTGAGCCTCCGCTCTTATTTGTAAGACCCGAGTAAGGGCTCATATACATAATCTATATACATATTTCCCTTCGGTTATTTCCCTTCAGTCATTTCCCTTCAGTATTGTCTTTACATTTCGGGTTTTCCCTTTGGAGTAGCGTGAGTTTGCATTGCATCTACGCCATACCACGAGGTAGGACGCATATTGCATCGAAGCAAGCCCCGCTCGAATTCGCCCATGTAGTGGAGTGTTCATAACACACAAACTAGGTGGCCCAAAAAGGGATAAAAGAAAAGACTTAGGCACGTGCAAATCCACGTGATCTAAAATATGCAATCGCATCTTAAAGACCCGAAATAGACACCTCGAACCGCTTCGTAGACTTTCTTTCCAAAAACTCGATTTTTGCAAAGCGTACAGACTGACCCTTGCGCATCGGTGCAAGAAGGTCTGCGACGACAAGAGCTTACTTGCTCACAATCGCCACATTTAGAAGTCAGTGTTAAAAATATCTTCGCTAGCTTAAGTAAGCTAGCTGGCACGCCCTATTTGCATACATAGGCCTTAGACGCACGAGAGGATCCGCTCCAAAGCCCTGAAAAAGGCGAAAGAGGCGGGGATTTTCGCGCGTCTATAATAATCATGTCATCATATGTAAACGTGGCAGTTATGTCTCTCTTATGGCTTCTTGAATTGAAATAAGAAGCAATCAATGCACCAACAAAAGGAGAGAAGGGATGATATAATACATAAACATAGAAAAGATGAGAACGTATAAGATACAGAATATATTAGGGTAGAAGAAATAAAATCTTACAAAAGTTACAGATTCTTCTTACCTATGGCCCTTTCTTTTGCACTTTTGGATTGGGATGGTCCTCTTTTGCAATAGTATTCTACGAAATGGTTGTCCTTCTTGAGCTTACAAAGGTTTGGAGATGATAACTCTAAGTTTACAATAAGAACAAACTAAAAAAAAGGTAGAAGAGGATGACTTGAGGCTTTTCTTCTCTTCCTTCCTCTCTCTCTTCCTTGGACGACCTCCTCTTTAGGCTGGCTTCTCTATTCTTAGTCCCTCTCTCTTCCTCTCTTGATCCTCTTCAAATTCTCAGCTCAAGGCAGGTATTTATAGCATTCTGGGTTGCCCCAAGAACTTTCTAGGCTAAGGAATATCCCCTTTCTAGTTTATTCCATGGGCCAGCTGGTTACACCATGATTGCTCCGGCTTGTTGCACCATGGTGTTAGGCCATCTTGTTGCACCATGGTTGGGCCAGATCGTTACATCATAGTTGGGCAAGCTTGTTGCACCATGGTTGGGCCATCTTGCTGCACCTCGGTTTGGCTAGCTTGTTTCACCATGGTCCACTTGTTGTACCATGGTTAGGCCAGCTTGTTGAACCATACCCCAACCTAACTTACTTGAATTGGATGGACTTAGTCCCATCTAGTTACAAGCCCATCCATAACTCATATGAGAGATTCATCACTTAGGCATCCTAATTACAAGTAGTCTAGGTTACCTAGTGTGGATGTATAAATGAGTCGAGTCCCAACACGAGAAAATGCAACACTATTATTTGTATGACCGAGTGACATCTCTTCATACTACGCCTCTTGATCTTCACTCTGTGAGTTGATCCTTTACTTTTTCGGATCGCTTTAACCTTCTAATGGGTGTAAGATTGCTTGGTGTAGGATTGTCCTTGATCCAATGCATTTTGGGTTTTTTATCTGATGTTTTGGTGTAGGCCCAAACCATTGCCAAATTTGAGTCTTTTGAGGTCCTACTCCTCTCCTTACCTAGCGCTTTTGTAGGTAAAACTTATTTTGGTTTCAAATGCCTCTTTTTTACTTTAAAAACCCTTTCTTTTTTAAAAAAATATACTTGAAAACAGCGAAATTTTGAAAACTTAAAAGTCCCATGACCTTAATTTTTCTTGTGAGGGAGGAATTCTAAAAAAAAATTTGACAAAATTTTGGGTATTTACACTACACAAGATACCCCAAGTATCATTACAAATCCAAACACATTAATACTAGATACCATTTTGTGAGATACATTATTATTAAGGGTGTTGTGACTATTAAGTATATAACTATGCGTAGCATGGTAGCAAATCTCCTCAAGAAACCTATTGTGAGAAACTCATTTTGTTAGACATGTAAAGTGTATGGGTTTGTGTAGATTGTAATAATTTTCTTATATTTACTATGTTATATGACTTTATGTTCTATTATACCATATATAATTTATATGCAGTGAGTTTGATAGTGTTATGGCCATGAACATGAGACTTATTATGTTTGTTAAAATGTTGTTATGAAAAGGTATGTCAGATAGGTAGTACGACTCTTTCTCACTTGAGTAGTCACCCCTATATCTAAGTGAGTAGGGATGAGACAGTTTCTTGTCATAAAAGGCTTTGAGATGGGCCAAAACAAAAGTGGGCTTGAAATGTGTTCAAGATCAAGTCATTGGCTTTCATGTGACCGATATGGATGACCTACAATCCATGTTGTCTTTTTGTAGCAAGATATAAGATCTCATAAATCACCTGCATTTTTTCATTAAATCGTTACCTTAGTTCTCTCTCCTAGATCTTTGGGCAGTCTTAAGTGTAGGTTGAGCCAATATTTATAAAATATTAGTTGAATTTGACATACGCCCTTCGTAAGTAACGAAAGAGTGGCACATGTTTCTTACCACATGTGAAATTCAATCATGAGTCAGTGAGAGAAATGTTAAGACAATATATATACATTTATACTTTAAGTCTTTCCCATGCCTCACTATATGAGACTCGAGTCCTCTGAGAAGGTTTCTTTGGTATCCTCATCACTTTCGATTGTTTCTCAAAATCTTGATTGAGTATATGCTACTTTAGCATGCAAACCTATGGTTATGAGTGATTCGGCCTATGGGACTATGTCCAAGAAAGCAACTAGATTAAGATAGAGAGATTCGAGTAGAGAAAGAAAGGTCAATTAATATTGCATTTGAATCTTGTGTTCACGGGTTGACCTATTATTCTATGAGGTTTATGCATAATAGTAAGCACATGTATGTCTAAATCAAGCAATTTTGTGGGGAGCACTTTCAATGAGGAAAGCTCCTTGATGGATGTAATGGCACTTAGTCTAGGATACAACTAGTTGCATACTAACATGCGGCTTCTCCTTAACCTTAACTAGTGTGTGTTGAAGTCTTGACTTGTAGGTGAACTTATCGGTTGCAAGGTGCATGTTTTGTATGAAAATCTAGAGAAGTGAGGTCAATGATCATGCGAGTCATGATCATAAAGCAAGCTTGTGAATGCCTATGGAATTATAGGTGCCCATAAGAGCATTTATATCAAGGGCAAAAGATTCAATATTTCTCCTATCTTTATACGAAATAAAGAAAGGGAGCATATAAAAATTAGTTTATCTTTAGGTAACAACATATATATTGGTTTCCTAGTTGAAAGGAAGTGATTGTTGTTTTGGTTTGGGGAATAGACACACACCATCACGATACATCACTTGGATTGGATAACAACTTCGCATGGAAAAACAGAGGCATGGTTCAGTCTTTGTTATCATCTCCTTCAATTAACAAAAGCTTTGAGATCAAGCAGTTAAGGTTAGTACTCATAAGATTCACTTCCACTATGTTATTTTTCAGAATTCTACTGCATCTTTTAATGCTTGTACACTAGCTTGCATTGAGGAGGCAAGAAGAATTGTTGGTCTCTCAATCAACCTTCGGAGTTGAGTTTGACTTGGTAAGAAGAAGCTTCACATAGATGCACTAAGGCATCTATATCATTGTCTATCTCTTGTGTTTTTTGTCCATTCAGACATTTAGGCATCTATCCTCTCAATGGTTATAAATGGGTTGAGAAGCCTTTGTCATTTGGTTGACCTTAGCAAGATAAATAATAGTTTTGTATTGATGCACTTAAGCATCTATGTCATCAGATGTGTTATGGGTTTCTTATCCATCTATGCACTTAGTCATCTCTGCATATGATTGCTTTCATGCACAATACATTTGAGTAGGAAGCCAAGGATAGTGTTGGTACATCAATAGAGGTTGGAGGTACTCTTGAGTAGGTAACAAACAGTTTGATGTATATTACTCCCATTTATTTGTTATGTATAGTTATAAAATCATCACCCTCACTATATTATGAAGCGAGATGGGAGCACGAGATATCCCGATGACTTTAAAAAGAGATGGGAGCACCAAGTTACCCATACTAGAAATGGTTTATCTTGGTGGATTGACATCATCAAAAGAGATTAGCACATACTACTTTGGATATTCAACATTGCTTAGGTATGCTGCAACATGACTTTAAAAAGTTGGACAAGATTAAGGGACTTAATGGCAATGTTAACTATGTAGAGATATCCCTTAAGTTCATGTAGAAGCCATGCTTAGAGAAATTGATGGCGACAATCGTATTCAAGTGTATTATTGTATTGACATATAATGTATTTGCACTATTTAGTATAAGCTTTCATAAAACAGTGAAGTAATATGGATGAAGGCACTAGCAATAGGAGCTAGAGGTAGGAAGGCACTAGTGCTAGCACCAGCAAGAGTATTGCTACAATAGTATTCTTTGTTGAAAGTGTGAAGCAGCTGATGCAACTCTAAGCTTGAGGAGTTAGAGGGAGAAGAATAGGAGTTAATTGAGGAACAAGAGTCATTACAGGAAGATAACTTCTAAGGAAAAGCACGAGATATAGCATGATGTTAGGCAATAAGAGGATGAGGATGAAAATCATGATTGGTTAAATATTTTTAAATCATATCTATACTTATCCTTTTGACCTTCAAGAGCTACTTCTCAGTAAATATGTTAAAAACAAGTTGATTTTGATGAGAACTCCCTATATAACAATATGTATTTATATAAGAGATATGGTTTAGGAACTACACAATATTTAGGAATGCCTTAAGAGATTGGATGACAAGGCAATTTTGTTACATTAGAATAATAATGCTCTATTAAGTACAAGAATTATTGTGGTTTCTATATCAATGCCTCAAAATATAAAGAAAAAAGAATATTTCAAATAAGGATATGAACGACAAAACATACATGTCCTACCAATTGCAAGAATCATTTGGTTGATAACATATACATATGAGAGAACGCAAGGACAACATATTTAACAACCAAAAGTGGCTAGGAGTGATAAGGAAATAAGCCAATCCATTGTTCATTTTCAATTCAGCTAGCTCCATTATTTGAATACATTTGTCGCACATAAGCTACTTCTCTTGCATTTGGCCTTTTATTGGATTAGATAGTCGTCACTTAAAGAAAATGTTTGGAGGAGATTTCTTTTGTCCTATAGTTCTAGATAGAAAAAAATTACCTTCATCTAAGCCTTTGTTGTGAGAGCCTTTTCCTAGGATGGAGCATCTTATATACCTTAATCATGTGTGGGGGAATTTGAAGCATAGCTACTACAAGCACTAGGGGTGTGTGATGATATTATATATAAATGTTAAGGATGATGGTTGATGATGAGGTTATTTATTCAAGGTTGATGCAAAATGAGTCTAGTATGTAAACTAGATTGTGCTTTTTATATCATTGCAATACCAATTTTCTTGGAAATAATATTTGTGAGCCAAACAATTCATTAGTTTAGAAGAGACCAACCTATCTTAATGGTGTTTAAATTAATTAAGAGGTTGTTGATAACTAGGTAAATGAATGTTATAAAGCGATACTTAACTGTGATGGCTCCTTGGGTCATATAGTACACCAAAATTGGAAGACGCAAAGCTAAATAGTAGAAATTGCATGCTCCTTGTAATAGGACAAGGAAGATGTTCTATGATAAGTAATTTTTCTCTAGATCAATTAATAATACATGTGGCTACAAAGTATGGCAAATTGGTAAACTTTGTGCAAACATGTTATGGCTACTATCTATGCTTATTGAGAGACATCTCAAGACTCTACAACCATAGCATATAGAAGAAGAAAGTCTACCTTGTTAAACACAATCACATGATTTATCCTATTCCTAGCAAGTAGAGGTAATTTGAAAGTCACCAAGTAGAGGCAATTTGAAGAAGAGGATAGATGAATTATGGGTTGGCAACAAGGTATTAAGGTCTAGTTGTATTGTAAAATGTGGTAACCTAGTCGGAATTTCAAAGACTACAAAGCTAGATGGATAGGAGTGACCAGGTATCAACAAAAGATGAGGTTGGAGGTTTAGAGTAAGCATGCTATGAAGTTTTTTTTATTAATGAATCTCATGGGATGGTTGTCTCTACTAGTTTCTCACACATTCCAATTTTATTAATTCTTTAGAATTGGTCTTCCTTTTGCATAGAAAAATGTGTTGTCTTATTCCTTGTTGTATTGTGTTTTGTATAAGACAAGATGATGGAGGAAGACAAGGAAGAGTCATAGTTATAACAACTTGAAAGCCTTGCATCACAGGTATCGACTATGAGAGTTATATCTATCGCTCCCATACCATCACTAGGAAGAGGACGAGGGAGAGGCACTAGCCAAAATGTAAGAAGAATAGGAGAAGGAAGCTCAACATGAATGGTTTTGTAGTAGCATTCATGGTGATTTTGATCTTGTTGTTTAATTGGCATATGATGGTCAATGGATTGTATTATACTATGTTTTGACTCTTATATTATGTTTCATACCATAGTCTAGTGTTGTTGGGATTTAGAATGATATATTGCTAGTTCTTGTCGGAGTATGTCAGATTTGAATGGAAATGTTCTCTAAGTTTCCATCAAAATGGTGTTGTCTTATTTAAGATATTCTTATCTTAGATGTTATTGTTCTTGTTGGAAGGGAATGATCTATAAATTTTTATTAAAATGTATGAAAAAATTACGGGTTGTATGACATTGTAAGTTCTTATCTTTGACATGGGTGGTTGATATTGTGTGTTAAAAGTATGATTAAGTATGAAAACATATAATATTAAAGGCTGATAGTATGACTAATTATGATATTACCAGCTATTGGAATGTTTATCATGGAATGCAGATGTTCATATGAAAGAAATGTAAATACGGAGGTTTTTGTGTAGGTTGTCCAATGGAAATATTGTTGTTGATGTTAATGTGGAACTATTGAGGTTATAAGTTATTCGAATGGAAGTGTATGGAATTGTTGTTATTGTTGGAAAGAAAATGCTAATATTGAACCTTGTTGGAATGAAAATTTGATGGGTTAGGTTGTTGTGGATTAAGTATGAAGCATGCACACTATTGACATTGCCTGTTCTAGGCATATAAATTTCTTGTTGTTGGAATGAGAATGTTCAAAATTGATGTACGAAATCACACTACAAAAGAAATGTTTGGTACAAACTTTACAAATTGTTAGAATGCAAGTTCTAGGCATATAAGTATGAAACTTACACATCGAGTAGATACAACTTTCAATTGTTTTATGCAAGTATGATAACAAAAAGTTTTTTATTATATAAGTGGAATAGCTTTTTTTCCAAAGTAAATATCTATGCTTATAAAAGCAATAAGATACTCCTCTTGTACAAGAATAATCCCTATACCAATATGATAGGCATCGGTCTCAACCACGAATTCCTTTGAGAAATCCAACAAGTCAAGGTATGACACATAACTATCTTGATCTTCTCAAAGGCTTCTTATATTTTTAAAGACCATATAAAAGAGACCCTCATGAGGTCCATTAATAGCTTTGTAATAAATCCATAACCTTGAATAAACTGCTGTCCAAGAAAGCCACCAACATAATTTTTGATCTTCTATGTCAGCCAAGAATCATATCTTCTACCTTGGATGGATCGGCCTTCACTCAATCAACGATCAGAATGTGTCCTAGATAGATAATTACATAATCTTTCTAATGTAATACTTGGACATCTTGACATAAAGTTGGTTCTTAAAAAAATATGCAAAAACATGAAAAACATTAAGAAGATGATCATTCCATCATTTCGAATAAAACAATATATTGTGAAAGAATACTAACACAAATCTACAAAGCACGCTCTTGAATTTCCCGTTCATGCATCACTGAAAACTATCAACCACATTATTAAGACCAAATGCAATAACTAAAAAATCATGGTGACCTGCTGATGTACCTCATAGTCGGGCTGAAGCCCACACAGAAAGGCTCCAAGGACAATAAAGGGGAGATGGTTATGATGGAAAAGAGTCCGGAACGAAATAGGAGGGAGGGCAACTGAGGAAATGACAGAGGAAAGAAGCGGCCTGCTGCTTGCTTATATGAGATGCTGAGAATACCAATCCAAATGCCATCCTGATCACGAATCGTGAGTATACGGTTGCGTACCAATATATATGTGTGTGTGTGTGTGTGTGTATTCTAAGCATGTTCTAATATTACGATAATTAACCATCACGTGTAGTTTGGAAAAACAACAAGTACAATGCAATTCATCTCATAATTCTCACAGAAACGAGTCAAAATAGGACGGATCCACTGCTCTAATATGTCTCAAATTGGGCCTACAATTTTCCTTTGAGAGTAGGCATAATTGTAATGATTGACACATGTAAGTTTGGTTTGAATATGATAGGGCAATCAAAGGCTAGGTCTAAGAAGGGATTTAGGCCCCTCGAAGGTATCTTTATCTTCAACCAAAACCTAATTTAAAGACTTGAGTTTGAATCATACTTGCCTTTAGGGGTTGGCTCAAGGGAACTCAACACATAGAGGGCTTCACATGCCCCTAGAGGGGTTCGGCAAGCAAGAGTGGGATGCTAGGTTGTAAGGGAAGGTAGAGAAGGAGCCATGGGCTTTCCTATTGCACTAGATGCTTCTTGTGGTAGATCTAATACCCAATAATAACAACTGGCACTACATCACATGCAATGCTTATTTAGGTTTTACTTCCATCGACGAAGAAATTTATTTGGCCTTTAGGGTGTACGATTAACCTTGGTATGTGAAAGTAATTTACATCATGGTGAAATCTCAAAGCATACTCTCAATCTCCTTGAGCCACATCATACCCAAAACAACTTTGACTCCCTTGATGGCTATTGGATAAACATCTATTGAGGTTTCAAAGCTTTGCATGGTTGATATAAGGCCCGTACAAACTTGACTCTAAGGAATGGCACTCCTTACCAACCACTACATTAAAAGGATTGATATTTTCAGCATCACGTCCAATTACTTCAATAAGAGAGCAATGACAAGAAATTATGCAACCCCAACTTTCATGTCGTTGTGCATCTTTGAATGCATTATAAGACATTACTACCTTGATAGAAGAGTGCTCATGTTTTCTATCATCACTAGAATCGTCGAGTAAATCCAATTTGACATCTCCGTAGATAGCAATAAAATACTTGAGATTCTGGCACTTGTGACCCAACTTATCACCACATGAGAAGCAACAATTTTTCTTCTTTTTCTTTTCAACTTGGTCTAGGGTGTGGTGATCTTTCTTGGGTCCATCCTTATAAGTCCACTTGCTTGAAGACGTCGGGTTGAAGGTGCTTTGTTTTGGAGGTTTTGGTATCTCCAATTGTTGGCCAGTCTTTAGCTTCACGTCATGGACTTGGCTACTGCAAACACCTATTCCATGATTGTGGCATTGGATCCTAAGACTTCACATCATCACATAGGTCAGCTTCATTGGTGTCTCCACGAAAATCAACTTATATAGGATGCTCCTAAGGTCCCCAATGCCGATGAGTATCATTGGTATGTGTCACCTTTAAGCAATTAACTACTTGAACTTTCTCATCTCCAGCAACCCCAATTGGAGGTTTTGGTATCTCCAATTGTTGGCCAGTCTTTAGCTTCACGTCATGGACTTGGCTACTGCAAACACCTATTCCATGATTGTGGCATTGGATCCTAAGACTTCACATCATCACATAGGTCAGCACATAGGTCAGCTTCATTGGTGTCTCCACGAAAATCAACTTATATAGGATGCTCCTAAGGTCCCCAATGCCGATGAGTATCATTGGTATGTGTCACCTTTAAGCAATTAACTACTTGAACTTTCTCATCTCCAGCAACCCCAATAAGCTTGCATGTTTGAGTTACCTTCTAAAGATACATCTTTGGCTCGCCTATAGAGAATATCGTAATCTACAGTGATCTTCTCGGTTTGTATCATGTGCAAGCTCATATTGCTTCCTGATTGTCATGGCTAGGGACTGTATCTTATAGATTCCACCTTGCTACTTGATGGTATAGATTTAGATGTTGTGCATGTAAAATTGGCTCTATGCAAGTGAGAGGAGAACGTTAGGGTATTGGTCATCGATGCAAATGAGAGAGCACTTCCTCTAGTTGTTCATGTTCATCAAAATTATGAGTAGTCTGATACACCGATGGTGGATGAGAATGTGGCACAGCCACTCTAGTAGGTTGTGGATTCTTACCTTCTTGACTTTTATCTTAAATAAGTTTGCAACCTAGTGTCATGTGTCCTCAATGTACTAGCCTCATGATAAGTTGTAAAATAATAGGGTGAGCATGACTCGTTGCTCTATAGCCCTTTAATACAAGATAAATAAAACATGCATGCTTCAAAACACTTCATATCAAACAAGTATTTATATTTCAGATTCATGTTTTCAAACTATATACACACCCATACACCCACATATACATCATTAGTTCTAATATTTATAGTTATTACTATATCTAAACCAAGTTGCAAGAATCATCCTACCTCCCTTACACAACCTTGGTCACCTTGTCCATAAAAGTGAAGCCATATAGATTTCCTTGGTAGAGTATGAGAAAACACTTGATAATCTGTCTTAGGTTGAAACACCCAAGGGGCCTCTAGAAACCCAGAAACCCCATACATGAATCTATGTTTCTTGGATTTACTTGTTCCAAATAACAAGTTTCATATTATCTGATCCACATGTTCAAATCGATATCTATATTATATATAATATCAAATGACACTTTTCCACCAAATATATGCATATCAAACCATACTCATTATCAATCAGGATATAAACATGAATATTTCGAACATAGCCAAATAACCCATAATTTCAGTACCATTCAAGAAGCATTGAACAAATAGTTATAAACATGCATATTTAAATAATTCAAATAAAAGAAGATTACTTTTAACCTAGTTTTATTAAGAAAGGTATAACCTCCTACCAAAAGGTGTACCAAGATTCAATTCCATCTTTTATCTCTCTCAAATCATCTAATTTTAATCTCTAATAATGGTTTGAGTTCAATGCAATAAATTGAATCCAAATCACATATTAAATGACCCAAAAACTTAACTTGGATCTAAATAGAAATTTTTGAATCCAAACTCATACCTAGATCTATTTTTTAACTAACCTATATACTCTAGCAATCTATCAGTGTCACTATGTCAACACATAACCTGAATATACCTAAACGACTTCTATCAGTTTTGTACCAAACCTAAGCCTAACCTAAACCGCCAATATGACTCAAACTCCTGTTTCACACGATGTTTTAGACATAACACAAGCTGGCATGGTCTTGGAGGACAAGATAGAAATAAATGTATTGAACACAACAGAGTCTATACCAACACTACCAACACATCTTAACCCTTACCAAAAAGTCGGCAGATTTTGATGAAATTTTCAGTTTTCTAGCATCAACCAGGACTGACAGCCATTTCCTCTCGCCCGTCCAATCTCGCACCACCCACCTAAGCACAAATCACCCATCGGTGGCAAGGCTTCACTGGAAAAACAAGAAGAGAACAATAGTGGTTTGTCCTAATAGAAATCCGGCGGTTCAACAGCTTTTTCAGCAACTTTCACACCCAACCAGTGCCAGACTCGGCATGGGACAGCAACCCGCACTGAAGCCTCTTGATCCAAAGCGACTCCGATGCTAGGCGACAATTTTTGCCAGAAAACCAATAGAACTTTCTTGGGTTCATCTTCTGCAAACCAATGAACCGAGACTGATCTCCAATCACTGGCGATGACTATTAGCCCCCATTATCCTTTGTAAAACCAGAGCATACAAATCCACACTAAAATATAAACACTTCCACAGGAATATCGCTAGAAAATCGAATGTTTGAATAACAAAAATTCACCTTTTTCGGTTGATTTTTCTGATGTCTTTGCACATTTAAGTCATCTCAAAGTTGCACATTGACAAGCGCTCTCTTATCTCTCTTTAGCATGTTGGTCAACCTTAAAATGGCTAAATTCATAGTGGGCAATGGGTTTTGCCATCCTCTCCTCTTTTTGGCAACACACCATTGTGCATTAATTACACCTTTGTCACAGCTAGGGATATTCATGAGGCAGGACGGAGCAATGATAGGGACCATGTTTATGGGTGGGGCGAGGTCGGGGATCATGGAACTTGTCCTCGCCCCCACCATCCCTTGGGAGTTAATGTGGATCTTGTCTCCACAGAAACCTAATGGATTTTTTAATGCTGATTTCATAAACAACAAACATTAAATAGAAACACAAAAGAAAACTCAATTCTTGGTAAGGTTAAAGACAACTGTATATTATCCTAAATAAGAGGAAGGGAGAACACTTTACAAAAGTTAACCTTTGTAGCAAAGGAGGTGTATCCCATTCAAAGAACAATAACAAACCAGATTGCAAAGCAGGGAAGGAGCAGCTCAATGTCTCTAGCTTGATGCATCCAAATCTATGTAATAAGGATTCAATAAATCCTCAATTAAAAGGCCTCTCTTACTCAATAACTCGAAGAGAAAACAAGAAATAAACCCTCAGCAACCTCACACAACGGGACCTCAACAAGGGGTCTCAAACCCAAAGGCCTCAAAGCAGCGCTCTCTCCAAACAGCTGCCCTGTCCCAAGGCCTTCACTAAGCAGCCACCCTCGCACCCACGAGCCACCTCAGTACTAGTCCCTCAATTGTCTGCCTTCAAAACAACATTACAGTATACCTAATAGCTTCACTAAACGATGCTTCACTCCCCACCCTAGTGCCCTTTCTCATCAAATACTACCATAACGTTAAAATGGGCCACCATACAAACCAAATTAGATCTTGGTTGATCCTACCCAAAGAAGAGGCTGGCGATAGGATCGGCTTCAGACACTTGTTCCTCTTCCCATCCCGATTCCCGTCGGGACTTCTCAGCTTTCCCCATACCTGACCCCAACCCTCGTTTTCACCTTTGAATTCACTGAATATGATGTCGGATCCCATGAGGATTCGAGAATCCCCACCTTATGAACATCCTTAGTGTTAGCGTAGGCTACATTTTACTGAACGAAGGTGCGGAGAGCTGAACAAAGTGAAGTGAAGCTAAATATAAGCGAAGGCGTGAGTTGAGTGAAGCGAATTTGCTAAAGCCTGAACGAACTGAAGTGACACTACTATAAGCGAGGTGGAGTTGAGCAAAGCGAAATTTACATAGGATACATTTAACTGAACAAAGTGAAGTGACTTTTGGCTGAACGAAGTGAAGTGATATTTACTTAACAAAACCCACAGTACCACACAATGTACATGGGATGGCTACAAAGGACTTCATGGAGCTAAAATTAGGGAAATGCCTCATTTTCTCCCATTTGTTTCCATACCTATGAGCTAGAATTAGGGGCCTAGCTTTAAACCCGTTTTTCTATGAGCTTGTACAACCTTGGTGAAGGTTAATCTAGTTACCTAGTAACTAGGTTTTAGTCATAGGTCCTTGGGTGAAAGCCATTACATAAAAATCTGCCAATGGTCAATATATTTGATAATTTGATTTTGATTTAGTTTTGGTTCAGATGCAAGACTGAACAAGAACTAAACAGCCAATCAAGTGGCACATTGTACACAAGTAGTGTATCATTTTCAAATGCAGACAGAGTACTCAATGATAATCCAAATTCAGTTGAACTTAATATTCCTAACTGCAAGCTACTAAAATGATTCATACATCAATCCAACCAATTGATATGTGTATCATTCCTCTAGTTGATGTGAATGGCCCTTCCAAAACTAAGACATGATCAGTAACGATTATGAAACTAGGATTTTTCGGTAAAGCAACTCAATACACGAGAGAGAGTGATGAACCTTGCCATCATCATCCACCGGCTAAAAGCCATTGACTTTATGCCCGTTTTATGTAATCACGTTGTTTCTTGGCATGGACGGTGTAATGCCATCTCACCCCTCTCCCTTCCCCTAATCTAAAAAAAGAGTAAAGTGGCAGCTAAAGCGCGTGGCAATACTGTGACGGTGTTGCTCCTTAATTTGCTTCAAAGTGGGGCTGCCCTAACGAGTCAATCGTCCAAACAACTGTTTCTAATTGTTAATTGGTTTGTTTTTAATTCGAATGATTGTGTACAAAGATCGAAGGGTTTAGATGACAGCATTACACTTTTCTTGATAAAAAAAAGGTGCTCAACAGCATCCTCCACGTAGCATTTTCTAGCAGCGAGACTCTCTCTATATATATCCACACACTCAGCTGCTTGACACATTTCAGTTTCTTCCGTATCAAGTCTGCTTTTGGCTTTTACATTTTTCAAAGAGTTCTTTAGGAGTTATTTTAACTTCGCCCATGTAAGGGATCACCCTTGCATTGCTGGTCTCAAGCCCGGATAAAGGAGGAGGGTTGTGTTAAGCTTCCGACAGCCAGCGTAAAACTTTGTCGGATTTTTACAACATGGATTACAAAAATTATGAGCATTGCTTTGGGGCATCCCCGCCTCGCGACGTGCTGCAGAGCTCAAATGCAGTAAGAAGTAAGCAAGGGCCACTACATTTTCACCCGAATGTAGTGAATCAATTGTAGAGAGGGTTACCACATCATGGACGGGTGTGGGTAAAAAAGTTAGTCCTACTACATTGCCGCCCGAATGTAGTCAAAATTTTTCAGAGAGGGTCTCCGCATTTTGATTATAAACGGATGCGGGGGTAAGGAAGCTAGTTCTAGATAATAAGATTCGTATTGGTTCTTGGAATATCGGAACATTATCGGGTAAGCTAATGGAGGTGGTAGATACTATGATTCGGAGAAAGATTCACATTCTATGTTTACAAGAGACAAAATGGGTTGGAGAAAAAGCAAAGGAGATAGAGGATACAGGTTTTAAATTATGGTACTCAAGTAAAGAAAAGGCTCGAAACGGAGTTGGTATTATCATAAATAAAGATTTAAAGGAGAGTGTAGTAGACATACAATGATATGGTGACCGAACCATGACGTTGAAACTAGGAGTAGAGGTTTTGAATATAGTTTGTACTTACGCACCCCAAGTAGGACTAGAAGATAGTATAAAGACAGTTTTTTGGGAAGAGTTAGATAAGGTGTTTCAAAAGATTCCACAAAGGGAGATGATTTGTTTAGGAGGAGATTTAAATGGACATGACGGTAAAGAGGCATTAGGATATCAAGGGATTCATAGAAACTTTGGTTTTGGGATATAAACGAGGAAGGTAGAGAGATTTTAAATTTTGCTATAGCATTTGATCTCTTTATAGTCAATACAATCTTCAAAAAATGAGATGAACATTTAATTACTTATAAGAGTGGCTTATCACAAACACAAATTGATTACTTTATTTGTAAAAAAAAGATAGAGCTTGTTGTAAAGATTGTAAGGTAATTCCAAGAGAAAGCTTAACCACCCAACATCGACTTTTAGTTATGGATTTACAAATAAAAAAATGGACAAATAAGAAAAGAGTGCATCGAGCTATTCAGACTAAATGGTGGAACCTCAAAAGCGAGAAAGAAGATATATTTAAACAGAAAGTCCTTCAAGGAGATGTTTGGAATTATGTTGGCACACTCTGTGATATGTGGAACAATATGGCTATACATATTAGGAAAGTGGCGAAAGATGTGTTAGGGGTATCTAAGGGAGGTGTACCGGCACAAAAAGAAGCTTGGTGGTGGAGTGAAGTAGTACAAAATAAAATCAAGGCAAAGAGGGCATGTTACAAATTACATTATGCTAAGAAAACTAGTGAACCTTTAGAAGCTTATAAGAAAGCAAAGAAGGAAGCGAAAAAGGCCACAGTGAAGCAAAAGCTAAGATTTAGGGTGACTTATATAAAAACTCAACTCAAAAGAGGGTGAAAGAGATATTTTTAGGATAGCTAGGGCTAGAGATAAGAAAACTAAAGATCTTAATTATGTTAGATGCATAAAAGACGAGGATGAAAAAATTCTAGTGGCAAATGATGATATAAGAAATAGATGAAAAAACTATTTTTATAATCTTTTTAATGAAAATAAAGATGCTAGTATTAGTCTAGGAGATTTAGCCAAGTCAGAAAAATATATAAACCACAATTTCTACCGATGTATTGATAAGTATCAAGTACAACAGAGAACCAATTTGGATTTATCCCACGCAGATCTACTATTGAAGCGATTCACCTTTTGAGACGTCTTATTAAACATTTTAGAGCAAAAAAGAAAGACCTTCACATGATATTTATTGATCTAGAAAAAGCTTATGATAAGGTACCGAGGGACGTTCTTTGGAGAACTTTGGAAAAAAGAGGTATCCCATTGACATATATTAACCTTATGAGACATGTATGATGGTGCAAAAACGTGTGTGAGGACTCATAAAGGAACGACAGACTTCTTTGAAGTTAATATTGCGTTATATCAAGGATCAACTTTAAGTCCATACTTATTTATAATGGTGATGGATGAGTTAACAAAACATATTCAAGATAAAGTACCTTGGTGTATGTTATTTGCAGATGACATTGTATTAGTGGAGGAGTCTAAGGAAAAAGTTAATAGAAAATTGAAACTATGGAGAGAAACATTAGAAAGCAAAGGCCTTCGACTTAGTAGAACAAAGACAGAATATATGGAATGTAAGTTTGATCATTTGGCTACTTCAGAGGACATAGAAATTAAAATTGACACACATTGCATTCCCCAAAAGGATAGTTTTAAATACCTAGGGTCAATTTTTCAAAGTGATGGAAGAATTAATGGAGATGTTACACATAGAATTAATGCTGGTTGGTTAAAATGGAGAGGAGCATCAGGTATTCTTTGTGATAAGAAGATACCATTAAAATTAAAAGGTAAATATTATAGAACAACAATTAGGCCTGCCATGTTTTATGGTTCTGAGTGTTGGGCAGTTAATCATCAACATGTACAAAAGATGTCTGTGACAGAAATGAAGATGTTGAGATGGATGAGTGGTCATACAAGAAAAGACCATATACATAATGAGGTTATTAGAAACAAATTAGGAGTGACACCAATAGAGGATAAAATGAGGGAACATCGTTTAAGATGGTTTGGACATATAAAAAGAATATCAAAAGAAGAACCTATAAGAAGGTTAGAAAAACTAAATTTGGAAAGTATTTGGACGACCACAAAAGTGTTGGAAAGAAACAATAAAGAATGATCTAGCTTATTGGGAGTTAACTGCTAACATGGCAGACAATAGGGATCTGTGGAAACAAAAAATCCATGTAGCCGACCCCGTCTAGTATGTGAAAAGGCTTAGTTGTTGTTCTTTAGGAGTTATTTTCTTAATTTGCTTTCATTTTTTTGGATGATTTACATTATTTAAAATTATTTCTTTAGTTACGATGTCAGTTAACTAGAGAACAACCAGGTCGGTTTGGAGTTGTACGTGGCGGCTGCACGTCGGAACCTGTAGAACGGGAAAGGTTGTAGCGGGAGTTTTCACGCCGGTTGTGCGTCTGATGCAAACCCACCTCACTGCCATCCCTCTACCCACAACTTCCTATGCAAAAACTTGTCCCATTTCCGACGTGCTCCATTGGTGATCAATGGAGTGACTTCTAGAAAGCCATCAGAGGTCATCTTCTTATTATTGTCTGATCACGTGAACAAGATGCACCGAAGATCGGCATCTTGAAAGTGCCTCCATCGATTTGGTCACGTGCAATATGACGGTTGTTTTTGGTACAATAGAGCCCAAGCCACATGCACTAAATAGGACTATGAAAAGGTTCAAATAAGTTAAAGAAAAATAATCTAGGACTATGAAAAGTTCCAGATAAGTGAAAGAAACATAAACACATTCATGATCTTACAAGAGTCTAAAATATAGGCAAAGAGAAATGACACTCCTGAGTTAGGTAAACCGAAATGTGAAACAAATGTGGGATTAGGAGTCACCACCGATCCAAAATGTGAGGAATGCATAGTGGAGTTTCTTTTCTCTCTTATTGATCAACTTGGATGGTGATCATCCTTACAGTTGTAAGAAAACATAGTGCTACCACACATTTAGAGGACCATACCTCAGTTGCCTAACCAATCGGAGAGAGAGAAAGTATGTGTAGAGAGATTTGGCTAACTTCTGATTAGAAAGCCTCAATAAGGTTTCATAATAAAACCAGCATATTCTGGATCTGGTTCAAGAGCTGTACTTCCTTGGGTATGTTGAACCTAACAAATCCTTTACTTACATGTGGCTTTCAGACTTTCAGACTTTTACTTTCGCCCTTGTCAAATATATATCATATTAAGCCTTTAAAGATACTTAACATGAACTAGATATAATTAATATTATATGAGATTAATTAATCTTAACTATCATTAACTAGGTCCAACCCTTATACGTGTTTGGGTTCCATTTGAGGGAGTTTGAGGGAAACAGAGGAGGTGAGATAAGAGAGACTATATGCCCTATTTATTCAATCAGGAATGAAGCCCATGGGATTTTTGAGGATTTCCGATTAAAGTAGGAACTTGATTCAATACTTTGAAAATCCAAGGTAATTGGGTTGGGTATCTTTCAAGTTTTAGTAAGGCTGGTGTTAAAACTTTTCAAAATAAAATTTCGGTCAAAGCTTTTTAGAATCACGGGTGGGACAACCACCCCACCCCGCCACAGTGTGGATCGGCCGTTGGTGTGATCTGCCACTTTTTGCTACATTCCAAGTTACACCACTTGAACAACCTGTGTCAGCATCAAGCACCTTCCTTAGTCCTCCTGTCACTGTGTAAAATCTCAGTGGATCACCACCTACTCACCAATCTCTTCTGATCTCTCTCTCTCTTCTTAATGAAAAGTCTACTATGCTTGTTCTCATATCCTTAAACATATAATGTGTGTGAGAGAGATGGTGGTGCGGTGGAAGGATCACTGCATATAATACCAAAGTGACTCTGAAAAGGAAACAAAGGCTGAGCAAGGAACACCTTTGTCCCATCCTACTCAGTTGAGCGGTCATGTTGCCGTCGTCAGATTTGACTCGATGGACTACTGAGATCTCACCGGATCCGCAGATCATTTAATTTTTTCCACATGCTTTCGTCTTTGTGATTTGTATCTTGCAAGAAGGCGGGCGTGCTTATTCGTCTTTCCTTTATTATGTTCATTTGCTCTTACGACATGATGTGCTTGCCCGGAGCTACGCACCACCGGGACACCCCATTTTTTTCGCTGTAACAAGATACATGTTGGATTTAATGTGCATTAATGACATTTAGTTCATATTGATATCTCTAAATATTTAAATGATATATATATATATATATATAAAAGTCAAAAAATATAAAAAGTAATATATGAGAGAATTTTGTAAAAGATGACAAAGAGAAGACAAAGTTTAGTCCCATATTCAAGAATGTGATAAACCTGAGAGATCTTTTATATATTTGGTAGCTCCTAAACATTAGTTCAAAGAGCTTGAGGAAGACACGATATACCACACGTGCACGTTAGGTTGGGTTGAGCTTTTGGTTTGATCTATCTTTTTATACGAAAAACTTTTGATCTACTGGTCAAGAATTTTTCAGGATTACGAATAGTGATAAGATGAGACAGTTCTAGATAATACGGGATAATTTCAACTAAAAAGATACGTCATTTGGATCATATCTACGATCTGTGATCCACACGTGTACCCTATAAATACGTGATTAGGGGTCCTTCCTAAACACAATTTTTTTTCCTCTCTCTCTTCCCGTCTCTTGATTATGTCTCTCTGTCTGTGGTGCTGCTCCAGTCCCTGTGCCCATGGTTAGTCTCTTTGTCCCAACCATAGGTGACTGAGGCGTGCTTGAGGTCGACTCGAACCCAGGTACATGCTCTTCAAGTTGTGTATGAATTTTATCCTACCATACTAAGTGAAAATCATCTTCCAAATGTTTTTTAAGCAAAAGCAATAGCAACATAAGTTTATCTTTTAAATATCTTATCAACAAGAGCAGTATGTTAACATGTGTAACTTACATAATTTGGGAAGTATTTCTTATGCTTTAGTGGACTCAAATGAGTGCTCTAAAATGGATAAAAAAAGCAAAGAATGCATGTTTATTTGATATTCTGATGTTACAAAGGTTATTGTTTATATAATCCCACTTCCAAAATATTAGTCATTTGATGAGATGTGTTTATGATCAAAACGGTTTTTAGTAATGGGACAAAAAAAGAAAATCAAAATATGACCTTTTCTAAAGATGAAGTTGAATTAATTGAGCTCCAAAAGAAAAGAGTTCTTCAAGGCCTCAAGTTACAAAGAATGATGATACTACTCCAGAGAATGTAAGATCATTTGATGAAATTTTAAGAAATATGCTTTTTTTAATGATTGAAGAAACAATGATTTATGAAGAAACATGTAATGATGAAAAATGGAGAAGGTCAATCGATGAAGAGATGTACACCATTGAGAAAAATGAAATCTCAAAGTTAGTAGACTTGACCCTAGAAAAGGATGCAATTGTCATCAAACGGGTATATTTGGATAAATTTTTATGCAAATGGTAATGTATCCAAATATAAATCAAGATTGGTTGTTAAATCTTATGCTCGATGAATTCTTTAAAACTTTTTTACTTGCGCAAGATTTGAAATTATCAAAATCATTTTGGCAGTAGTAGTCCAATTTCATTAGGAAGTTTTTCAATTTGATATTAAATTTGTATTTTTAAATGTTTACTTAAGTAAGGAAATTTGTGTTAAGGAACCACAAGATTTATTATTGAAAAAAAAAAGTTTATAGGTTAAAAAAAGCTTTATATGGTCTTAAACAGGTACTGAGAGATATAATTGGCTTGATACATACCTTCACAAAGATGATTTTAAAAGAACTGACAATGTACCTATATTATATATAAAGTTGAATGGTAAAGATATCAATGTTATGAGTGTATATGTAGATGGTATTTTTTTATGAGGTACATCGTCTGAGCTTATTAAAGAATTTGAAAAAGGTGTAATGGATGAATTTGAAGTGACTGATTTAGGTCTATTACATTTTTTTCTTAGACTTTAGATTAAACAAACTTGTGATGGTATTTTTATTTTATAAGAAAAGTATGCATAAGATGTACTAAAAAAATTTAATGTGATGGATTTTAAAGGTTAATCTACTCCTTTCAATGCATATGAAAACTTGACTGTGGATGATGGAACTTTAAAGTTTAAGGAGAAACTTTTTTCAGAAGTATGACTGGAGGATTAATGTATTAGACTCATACCCATCAAAATATATTATTTCTAGTGGGTTTGATTTCTAGATTTATGTAAAATCTATCGATGCATCAATTAGGGACAACAAAGTATCTCGCATTATATTAAATCAACATCCAATTCCAGAATATGTATAAACCTATAAATAATTTTAACCTAATTGATTTTACTGATATTGATTGGGCATGTTCAACTACAGAATGGAAAAGCACAAACAATTTTGTATTTGTTCTCGGATATAGAACCATTTCACGGAGTTCAGAAAAGCAAGTTTCAATCATACTATAATCATCAAAAGCTGAATATGTTGCTGCATCAGCAACATGTCAAGTAATATGAATTTTAAAAGATATGCTTATGAAACAAACAAAGCAACAAAAAAGTTTTGTGACAATAAGGCAGTTGTTTTAATAGTAAAAAATCAGTATTTCATGGAAGCATATCAAAATTAAGCATTTAATACAATTGTAGATGACATAATTATTCTCAAATATTGCTCTACAATTGATTAAATTGAGGATGGATTTAAAAAAGCCCTTCCTTATCAAAAATTTGTCAAGTACAGAGCTCCTCTTGGCATTGTCACATTATAGGAGATTAATATTTGATGATGCTTATGTATGTGGGTTATGGATAGATAGTTAAAGAAAATAGTTTTATTTTTTAGTGTGATGCGAAACTTTAAGATCCGTAAAAGTTGTGGAATGGAATTACATATAGCGGTTCTATATTTTAGAAAGTATTTAGTTGTGGTAGATATCTTTGTACTGGTGTAAAGTTATATGGAACGTGAAAAAAATTGTAGGAAGTGGAACTTTAAATTTTTGTCTCTATATAAGTTTGTTTTGTTAATGTGATAGAAAAATATATTCTCTTATCTCTTTCCTTTCCTCTACTTTTTTCTAATACATATTACAACAGAACAGGACAGGACTGGTAAATGGAATTCTCCATCGTCCGGTGTACTCAAGCTGAATGTAGATTCAGGCTGCTAAAGTCCTGGCATGTGCAGCAAATTCTGTGTTAGGGGAGTTTAATCCCAATGTCAGGGAAGCAACAGCGATGGTTTACCAGCTTCAACTAGCCCAATACCTTGGCTTCCTATCCGTGATAGCAAATATGATCGTGAAAATGATAATTAATATATTAATGGATGACATCTTCCAATGCAACGAGATGAAACAAGCAACAGTTGAGTCTGTGCAGATGGTCGTTCTTGAACAGAGCAAGAAACATACCAGCTCATACACTGGCAAAATGGCATCGGGATGCACCAGATGAAACTGTCTGGATTGGAGAATACCCATCTACTATTCTGAATTGGGATGTAATGGCTATTATGTGATTATGGATCAAATGGAATGACCTTATTATATAAAAGAAAGAAAGAAAGACGATTTTAGTTTGTTCGAGAAAACCACACGATACTGTTAAAGATGGTCTAACCCTATTGTTTTAAGGTGAACTTTCCCAATACGTCTGAATCAATTCGGATCAGTTCTTTAAACACCGGCGCATGTAGAGGCTGTAACACATGAACCCACAGAAGCTTTGAGGGCTTTGGTTTTGAATTAGAGATTGTCATCGTTGCGATGGGTTTGCGTAAGTCGATGACACCTGGATTTATCTTTTATTGATTCGATGATCCTTCTTCTGAGCTGCTACAAAAGGAAGACTTCTTAGCTGGTCTGTTGTAATTACAATGTGGGCACTTCCGCCGGAGGTCGCTGAAAAGGCGACCACCTTCTTATAGTCACTCTAGGTTTGCTGGTTTGTTGTCAGTTTTCTTCGTACCCTTCTTTCATGGCTTTTTTAAATCAATAAAACGGGAGCAAGATTTGATGCGGTAGAATATGCCATTATACTACTCAGTCTCTTTCTTTTTCGTGCGTCAAATTCAAGGACTCTTTTACGGTAACTTGACAGATGAATGTTGGAAAATGAGAGCGTGCTACCAAAATGTAGAATTCTTAGCTCCCATATCCTGCTTATTCAGGATGGCACCGAAAATAGACCGATTTGAGATCACCCTTCCATTAGAATTAGCAAAGGCAATGTCTCCTTGCATAATATGGATTCCAAACATTCATGATCTGTCTGTGAATGAGTCGAATTACTTATCCCTCGGTCTATTAGTGAACCATCTCCCCAGGGATTGTGAAAGATCTTCCACTAGAAATATTCTTGTTATTGCTTCGACTCATATTCCCCAAAAAGTGGATCCCGCTCTAATAGCTCCGAATAAATCAAATACTTTTAATACTATTTAAAGGTAATATAGGTTAAATTGATGTATGATATATATATATATATATTATTAAATATAGGTTATATATTAAACCTATTTAAAGGTAATGTAGGTCAAAACTCTTACTGCCACTTCAAAAACCTAAATATATGTATATATTATTAACATGATCTTTTTTTAGATAGTCGTTTTGGTAGTGGTGGGGGTAGTTTTGATAGATGAAGGGCATTTTGGAGTGAGCAACAAAAGATGGTGGATGGTGAAGCGGCGGAAAGGGAAAGCACACATATTTGCACTTGAAAGAGGTGTGTGCACATACCTCACCATATATATATATAGAGAGAGGGAGGAAGACGGGAGGGAGAGGGAGTCTTAGCTACATAATGCATTTTGGTATACAATTTTATATAAACATTTTCACCATTTGATGGTGAAGATTTGAATTATTTTGCATTTAATGCATATAGTAATGTAAAGTATAAAGGTACACTGTCATATTTGATTCACATCTCTATTGTCAAACTTAAATATTTATATAAGATTATGCATCAAACACTGTTATGCACCCAAGACTCCTCTCTTTATATATATATATATATATATATATATATATATATATAGAGAGAGAGAGAGAGAGAGAGAGAGTCTTAGTGCTTGCCACCAAAGGCATTTGCCTATCCTCAAAAATCTCAATCTTGGAGATTGATGGTTGAGATCAAAAGTCAAATGTTGCTTTTCAAATAGGTACAACATATAGAATAAAATAATACTTTTCTTTGACCAAATGAGTTTGAGATTTGTAAATATGTGTGTGTAGCAGCATATTGAAGAGCACCTGACTGGGGTTAGGTTTGAGTGGGCAAAGGACTAACATTGTGCTGATAGATCATGTGGAGGTGCATCAAAGAGTTGCTGAGGCAAGCCAGGACAGTGTATGAGCCAAGAGATAGGTCGGGTTTGGCTCTACATCTCTTAGATGAAGGCAATTGCTGGTCCTGGAGCTAGATCAGGCTTGGTTCTACACCTGTTGGGTGAAGGCAATGCGTTGGCCAGCATGGAAGGTGGGTGCAATTCTACAAGTGCGAGGAAGTCGTCTGTGCTAAGCTAAGACAAGCAAGTCAAAGGGCATCAAGGTCATGGGGTAGGCCAACACATGGAACTTGGGTATAAAGTTATTACCTAACCTAGTTAGAGTTGATCCAAGCACATTCTGTAATGAGTCAATGCTTATGAGTCTACGACCGAATGCTGGCAAAGGTACGCAGTGTTAGCGTCCTACCAGACTTGAAGATTTCAAACATGAAATTCAAGAGGCTGCATGAATTACAAAACCTCAAAAGAGGTTTATATAATTCATCCTTACTAGTGCAACCAGATCCTAATCAACCATTCCAATCCAAACTAAAACTACATAAGCAAATCCAAACAAAACAAAACTAACTAGATCTTAAGGATTAATTTCCTACTTAGACTCACACTCTAAAGATGAATCACAGCACAATTTATTACATAACTCAAACCAAATGGAAAGATCCTAAAACTAAACCAAACATGGAGACATAAACCTCCTCTTGAACCAAGTCTAGCGGGGCACCAAGAACCTACCCCGATGAACTTGACCCCGCATTTGGTGTGGCGCATGAATGTTGAACCCCTAGAATGAGCCTGGTGACATCCTCTCACGGCCGAGGGAGTACTCGCCCTCAAGGTCTTGAGATGGCAGCTCCACCACTACGGTCTCTCCCACGCTCCAGTACCATGTTCCTTAGTCGCATGTTCAACTTCCTGAATCTGCATTGACTGATGTACACTAGTCTCTCACGCGCCACCCGTATCTCGAACATGCTGGATCATATAAGGCCGCACAACTCCCTCAAGATGTGGTGTCGCAACCATCTTTCTCCTATGCAAGAAATATACCCAAAGATAAGAGGATATTCATCCAAATCCCTCACCACAAGGTCATGATTGCCTGACCAGCAATCAACCCGTAGCCGGCAAGCCTTGGCTAGGCCAGCCACCTGCCTTGGCTTGGCACTAACCATCTTCCTTTGGCGGTTTGGTGCGGTAACCTCCAATCCAATTAAAAGGGCGATAGAGATGGAAACCGAAGAGTGTCTCGCCCATGAATCCATCATGGAGCGTATCATGTGTGTCTCGTCTTGCTTCGACAAAAATAAGGCTATCACGCATCTCGTTCCTCATTTTGACTGCATTTAGAAAGTTGTAGGACACAAATTAGATGTCGCCAAGACCCCAACTTTCTCTTTGATAGGCAATAACTGAAATGGGATTGCTTGGACAAGATCCTCCTCGTTCCCCAAGTCAGTTTGAGGCTCTCAATTTCGGCTAATATCTCAACTGACTTTGCCTTCTTGAGGCACTCTTGCCTCAAGTGTAGATCTGACAGATAACAGTATACGATCTTCACCTTTCCACCGGTTAAAGGTGGCTTTCAGCTATTTGAAGGAGCACCCGACTCATGTCCTGAAGATGACCCCAACTGCCTCTGGTCGTGCCCCTCATTGATTGGCTGGCAACACCTCCATCTCAGCTAGTCTTATTGTTACCTCCTGAACTAGTTGGTCCTCCATCTGTCCCTCTCAAGTCCACAAAGGACTCTGCCATAAGGCCCATAACCATGGCCTCCAAAATGTTCATAGCATCTCATCACCGTAATTTGGTTTGTGCCCACGACTAAAAACCTTCCTCGAATTGGTATAGTTTGTCCACCTAACACAAGTCTTGTACCTCTAAAGTAGTGGCTTATGCACCAGGCATCATGATGCTGCAAGAGTAGCAGTACGCTGCCTGGTCATGGTGTTTGCAATAGTAGCAGCAACCATGGCCATGTTCAAGGCCTGAAACTCTGACTCTAACCGATCAACATATTTCATGCTTTGCGCCATCTGCACTAACAAAGCTTTCATCTGCATCATGTGATCTTTAACTAGAGAAGATTTGTATTCCACAGGTGTGGATGGCAGGTCAGGAGATCCAGGGGCTTGAGAATGAGTTTTGCACCATAACTAGGTGGTTAGGAGACCTTGCACTAATCGACGATTAGTAGGACACTCTTTCCTGCCAAACTCACTCCACTTGGGAAGCTTACATGCACACACAGTGCCACAGCATGCCTTCAACAATAAATTTGTATCAAGTTGTCCTACATCAAAATGAATAAATTTATATTAAATCTGAAATGTAAGACAACTTAATGAAATTCAAATGGAATTTGTTCGATGCACCAAATCGCTTCGAGTATGTCCAAATACTCAAGATAATAGTAGATGCGGATCCCACACACTAAATGTGGGTCCCACGATATCAAATGTAAGCCCCTCCGAATAGCAAATGTGAACTCGCCCAAGCAACGAGCGAAGCCACACAGCAAATGCTGAAGGGCTCACACGAACTGAATGCACTTTAATGCCAAGTTCCGAACTTGGCTCGTGGTCAACCAAACCACCATAGCCTGATTCACAAACAACTAAACCACGACTGAGCTCAGCCATGTGGTGGTTTCTGTATGATCTAAGGCCTCCCAAAGGTGGCAGCTTTGGGCTGAACAACAACAGGAATCAACGAATCAAACAACAACAACTAAGTCTTTTCCCATACTAGATGGGTCGGCTACATGGATTCTTTGTTTCCACATAGCTCTATCATGTGTCATGTAAGCAGTTAACTTACAATAAGCTAGATCATTCTTTATTGTTTCTTTCCAACACTTTTGTGGTTGTCGTGGCCGAAAATCCGACCAACAAATACAATTTTCCAGTGACAAAGAATGAATTTTACAATAACTACCGTTGTGATTTCTCAATGCAAAATCGATCTTTTGCAGCAGCTATGGAACCCCCGAGCCACTGAGAGAGCGCAGAAAATTGGGACTAAATGTGGTCTGATTTCTCGCGTACAAGCAAAGCAAAGGACAAATATGTTGCACCGGGTTCTGCCACCAAATAGCGGACTTCCACCAGGTCCTGCCACTGGTCTAAGCTGCCAATAGGACCGTGGAACATCCTAGAGCCAGCAGCAGCAGCAGCTTGTCGCAATCGGTAGATCACGGTGGAGCTGGAAACGCACAAATCGTTTTCGGCAAGCAACGGTTGAATCACGATCTTCAACAAGCTGGTCTTGAACACCTTCCCAGCCAATTATGCCACCAATATCTATTGTGAGCCGCTAAATCCAGTCTATATGCTCTTATACCAGGTGTGTTACTGTCCTTCTATCGGACTTTGAAGATTTCGTTCCTAGCACCTGATGATGGCAACGATTGCCATGACCCTCGTTCAGTCATTTGCAAAAGACCTGGCCTTGTTGTATAAGAAGAAGATACCTTTCTCAACTCAAAGATGCAATTTTCATTAAGGGGTTCCATACATTACAAAATCTCGAAAGAGGTTTATATAATCCATCCCTACTAGAGCAAAGGGATCCTAATGAACCGTTCCATTCCAAACCAAAACATGAGTAAATCCAAATCAAACAAAACCAAATCTTAAGGGTCCGTTATCTACTTGCACTCACAATCATCAAACTCAACCCGGTGGCCAGATGAGCTATTGCTCGTTGTGTCGTATCAGCATTCGGATCGCAGTTGAGGATCAAAACAAAATAAAGGAAGCTCAACCTTGAATTAAAAACGCTTTCTGTCACACCCACTTGAGTCACGACCACGACCCGGCCCAAGCCGATGCCACGTTGCCGCTTCTCGCACGGGCGTGATGGTGAGCAGTAGTTAAATACAATACTAATTTAATTTAACTCAATAAAATATCTAACATAAATATTCATATCAAAGTTCTAAATAATACGCCTAAAATGGTGTGGGGTCCGTCTGACAATAACCCCGAATAACAAGATTTTCTAAATCATGTAACACTTATCATACCATGTAAAATAAAAAGGCACCTCTATCCAACTCCTACTTTACAAAGTGTGCCTTGGAAGTACTAGCTTCAAGACGAACTGTAAAATAATAAGGTGAGCTCCTACACATAACTCAGTAGGGAGGTTATGCATCTTTAAATAAAATTCATATTAAAAGCATCCATAATTTCACAGTCATTTCATAACAAATCACAGTTTCATATTTAAATCATGATCTCAAATTCATTCTCGCATATTCACACACACGCATACACACATCATTAGTTATGATAATTACATCCCATATTGTGTCTACCCCAAAGGCTACGGGAGTCGTTCGACCCTCTCTAACGTGACCTCAGTAAACCCGTCCGCAACGGAAACCACGCCCGAGGGACCTCCAAATCTCTAGAAACCTCACACAACCCACACAAGTATGGCTCATATATTTACACATCATTACATTTCTAAAACCAATTATAGTTCATCACATTCACAATTCATGTTCAGACCCACAAATATCCAAATTCATATCCATACGATATTTAAATACCATGTTCATACAACACATGCATATCAAAACATGCTCCTTATCAACTAAGGTCATAAACATATTTTATTTCAAAAACATATCAAATAACCCATAATTACTAACATCATTTTATAAATATCAATAAAACCTTTATCAATCATGCATATTTAAATCTATCTAAAATAAGGAAATCACTTCTAGCATGTTTTTGTAAAAGAATACATAACTTCCTACCTGAAGGAGCGCTAAGATCTAACCTCAAGCCACTAGGCCACTCTTATCACCATCAAATCCTCTAATTTTAATCTCTAAAGAATTAAAAATAATTAAAATATTAAAATTTATTTAACTATGAATCTAACGTAATAAACTGTATCCAAATCGGATCTCAAATGACCTTAAAATCACCCAAAATCTAATATGGATCCGTTTAAGCTATCTTGGATTCGAACTGATACCTTGATCCATATCCAATCCAAACTGAGTGACACACTAGGTAGCCTATATCACTCTGTCGACACAGAACCTGCAACTAGTGACACGGGTCATTTTTCTGAGCCAAAACCCATTTCAAGAGGGGTTGGTTCTCTTCGTTTTCCAACGCCGATTTCGTCGGTTTTCAGCGACGACTAAGGTTGGCGATGGTACCCAACCGACCACCTGCCCCTCCTCTTTCAATCTGACATATTACTAGTCACAGACAATGATGTTTTTACTAGAAAATCCATGAAAAATAGTAACTCAGATTTAAGAAAAAATTCATGATTCTACACTTGTTTTGAATCGATTTTCGAGTATTAAGGATTGTTTTCAAATGTTTAACATAAATCAAACAAAAGCCCTTTGATCTAACTCAGATTTAGCAACTAAAAATGAAAAAACACAAAAGCAAAAATGAGGGTTTCTTACCAGATTACGAATCTTAGTAGTCACCAGGAAGTTCTAGCTTATAAGTATTATCATTGACCTTTGAGAGGACCTTAAAAGGGCCCATATGCACAAGGTAATAGCTTGGATTGACGTTTGGTGGGAAAACATTCATTCCTTAGATGAATTCAAGATCTCTTAGTTGAAAGTTGATACGCTTGCGATGCTTATTACGGACTTGTTGCAACTTGAAAGAGTGATCCTTGATACGTTGCTCTATCTTTTTATGTAGTGCCTTGATGGCTTCCTCCTAGTGGTACCCTTGTTGGTCTAACCCATCTTTGTTGTAGGCAACTGTCAAGTCAAGTGGAGTAGTTGGGTTCTGGCCGTAGATAATTTAGAAGGGGGAGGGGGAGTGTCCAGTGGTGCTATAGGATGCTCGGTTATACGCGAATTTGGCCCATGGTAAAAGTTATTCCCATTCTCGAAGGTTTCTAGATATGAGGGTTTTAAGGAATGTGGAGACATTAACAACCTTGGTTTGACTATCAGTCTGCAGGTGACAAGCAGAAAAGTTTTGGTTCCTAGTCTCTTCCATAAGGTTTTTTAGAAATAACTAAGAAATTTAGTATCACGATTATAGACTATAGTATGGGGCATCTCATGTAGCCTGACTATTTCTTAGAAGAACAGGTTGGCTATCTAACAACATCATTGGTCTTGTACCAATATAGGAAGTGAGCCATTTTAGAGAACCCTTCAACAACTACAAAAACAAAATAATCACCTCTCTAGGTGTGAGGTAGACCCAACATAAAGTCCAAGCTAAGGTTAGTCCATGGCCAGGTAGGCATGGGTAGTAGCATGAACAATCCTTGAGGTTTGACTTGGCTTTTGGCCTGGATGTAGGTGACACAGCTGCTCACAATCCTGTGAACATCTTTCTTCATAGAGAGTCAGTAAAAATATTCTCGCAGTAGCTTTAGGGTTTTAGAAATGCCAAAGTGCAATGCAATTTCTCCTTGGTGTGCTTCTCTTATCAAGAGTTTCCTTATAAAACCAACAAGTATACACACTCTGTCAAATCTGAAGAGATATTATCATGTATGTGGTATTCCTCAACAACTTGGTTACCTTTGATGATGTCCAAAGAGGAGAATTCAGGACCAAGGTTATAGAAGTTTTTAATGTGCTCAAATCCCATTATTCGAGTATTGAGCAGGCTAATTAGCACATGTCATCGGGACAGGGCATCTGCTACAATATTAGTCTTTCCTTTTTTATACCAGATAACATAAGGAAAGATTTCAAGGAACTTCACCCACTTGGCTTGCCGTCGATTAAGTTTCTCTTGTATTTTTAGGAACCTTAAGGATGCATGATCAGTGTGTATATCAAACTCCTTAGGGAGGAGATAGTGTAGTCAGGTCTGGAGGGCATTAATAGTGCAAAGAACTCCTTTTCATAGGTAGAAAAGTGAAGGCTAGCTCCTTTGAGTTTTTCATAGCAGTATGTTATGAGGTGGTTGTCTTGTAGTAGCACCACCCCTATACCAGTCCCGAATGCATTACATTTTATTTCAAAAGCTTTGGAGAAATATAAGAAGGCGGAACAAAGTTTTTCCTTAATAAGATCGAAACTGACTTCGGTTGATTGTGCCCACTTAAATTTAGTTCCCTTCTTTATACAATTAGTGAGTAGAGCCACAATACTGTTGAAGCCATGAATGAACTGCCTATAGAAAGATGCAAGCCCATGGAAACTCGAGGCTTCAATGAGATAGGTGGGGGTTGGCCAAGATCGTATGACTTCTAATTTAGCAGGATCTACCTGAACTCCTTCTTGAGAGATGATGAATCCTAAAAATGGTACTTGAGTTTGGCAAAAACCACACTTCTTTAGATTGTTGTATAGCTTCTCTTGTTGCAGAATCAACAATACTTGTTTGAGATGGTCGGCGTGTTGTTCTAAAGAGTAGCTATAGATAAGGATGCCATCAAAATATATAACCAGGAATCACCAATAAAAGTTTTGAAGACATGGTTCATCAATCGCTTGAATGTATTGGGGACATTAGATAACCTGAAGGGCATTATCATCCATTCATAAAGACCCATCTTAGTCTTGAATGTTGTTTTTCACCCATCCCCTTCTTGAATCATTATTTGGTGATAGCCGCTCTTCAGATCTATTTTGGAAAAGAGTTGGGCTCTATGGAGTTTGTCCAATAGATCATCCAGTTGAGGTATCGGATGACGATATTTGGTTGTGATCTTATTGATTGCCCAGCTATCAATACACATGTGCATTGTTTCATATTTCTTTGATACTAGTAGTGTAGGAACAGAATAAGGTCTTAGGGATTCCCTCACAAAACCCTTTGAAATGAGTTCCTCAACTTGACTAATTCCTTAGTATCCAGAGGATTATTTCGATAGGTAGCTTGGTTAGGCGTAGCTCTAGATATTAAGTAAATCTGATGTTCAATGCCACATAAAGGTGAAAGGCGTGGAGGGGGTTCAGTAGGAAATACATCCTAGTATTATTGTAATAGGCTATCAATTTTAGGAGAGAGTGGTGAGTTGGGTATAACTAGTTGTTTTGGGCTACCTAATATGGCAAAGACTGATTGGTGATTGAGGAGAGCATTTTTAACATTTTTTTTGTAAATGAATAAGTTTTCAAGGGTGGTGGGGGTGGTGGAGTCGTGGTAAAAGAGGGGCTATAATGATATGTTTACCCTCCTTGGTGAACGAAAAGGTGTTGAGATAGCTATTATGTACAACCCACCCGAAGGGGTAGCCCCTAAGAGACATTTTCAAAATGAATTTTGCAAGTATCATAGGCTAAAGGGTCATGATACCAACAAGTATTTCTCTTTGAAAAATAAAATTAACTTGATTGAGCAAGGCAAACTCCATGTCCATGAGGAGTTGGAGCCTTCCTAAGTCATTTTCAAAGAACCCTTTTCAAAGCATGCAAACACGAGTAAAAAATCCAAAGAGATATGTCTCTCTCCCAAGAACTCTCATGAGGGGATGATCAATACTTGTTGTGATCATGCATTGCATATGGTTTACTCTACTTCCCATACACCACATGTTTCTCTCGTAATCTTAAAAAAAGTCAAGTAGTAATCCGGGGAGTACTTAGAGTCTCACTCCCAACTAAAACCTTGATAGTGATTCATGGTGCACCAAAATAGAGCTTAAGTAGGATCGAGCCATAAGGAAAGTGTTGAGGAGGTTACTAGGTCCTACCAACCCCGCACTTAGGAAATAAAACAAGCAAGGAGGTGGTCGTTTTACTTGGCTCTAAAAGGCAGACATCATTCCTCATTCATCCTATGGAATTTACAAGGGAAAAGACGTTGTGTTGCATCAATATGATCTACAAAAGCATTTAGCAAAACACCAAATCAACATGTCTACTTTAGAGTTGGTTAAAATCTCACCTAAACATATACACGTATTGAAGGAAATTCTTGAGAAAACCAAGGTTACTACATCCATAACTCTCAAGTCATTGTCCTTCTTAGTCTCACCAATTCTCACTCAAACTCCAATCATCTTTTCTGAAGATGAGTTGAATAGACACATAACAACCCATAATCATGCCTTGCACATAGAGGTGGTGTTGAATCACCATCCTCTTGAAAAGTGTTTGGTCGATGAGGGAGGGGGTCTAAACATCCTTCCTTTACATATAGTCTTTCAAATTGGAGTTCCTTTAGAGAGGCTTAAACCAAGTGCAATTATGATGGAAATTTCTCCCATCTCCTCGGGTCAATTGAACTTTCTATGAAAATTGATCCAATCCAACATGATGGTTTGTTTCATATCTTAGACATCAACCCTCATTACAACTTGTTATTAGGATTGCCTTGGATACATTTACTCAAGGTCATCCCTTCAACCTTCCATAGATGTATCAAAATCCCTTGGAAAAATAAAGTCATAGTGGTATCCGGAGAGGATAACCCAAACTTCAAAGGAGTTCAAAACTCTCCATGCATTACAAGTGAACCATGTCAAACTCTAGTTTGCAAAAAGTGAAAGGCCATCATGGAACCAACCCTTAGTGGATTGCCCTCTACCTCAAATATTCATATCCTATATTACTCCCAAAGACATAAGGTGTATAGCACATCCCACTCTATAGACGATAGCATGTCTCAAAATCATCCTCTTTATCCCAAGTTTTCCAAACTTGAAAAACAATGTAACATGATGCTAAACATGGGCTATACACCTTACCAAGGTCTAGGAAGTAAGGGTCAAGGGTAGTTGGAACCTCTCATTCTATCTTCAATCCAAGGTCGACATGGGTTAAGCTTTGACCCATTAAAACCTCCCAAGCCTCCACTTGAAACTACTTGGGTTAGGGGTTACCTAGGGGTTGCTAAAACTGAAACCTATGATTTAGATCTCCTCTTTGAAAACTAACTCATAGTGTTTTTTTGTATGCTTGATAGAAGTCTGCTTGTTCTACCAAAAATTTAAAAAAAAAATTATATATTTGGAAAAATCAAAAACATTTAGAAAATCTTCAAAAATCGAAAACAATAGAAAATCTTGAAAAAAAATGAAAATAATACAAAATTCAAAAATACCAAAAAGAAAGTATTTTACATTTTTCTTTCAAAGGTTTGTCTTGAAAATACCAAAAAGATTAGAAAAACCAAAAGGCTCATAAAAAATCAGGTTTTCAAAATCACCTACCATCTAAGAATTTAATTTTGCCAAAACCTTTGTATGTCCTCAATCCAAAATCGTGTTTATCATCATCTCTTGCCCATAATTCTTTCAAAAAGGTCAAATTACTTTAGAGAGAACAAAGCAAGAAAATAGATCCCCTCATCAATGAGAACGATTAAACCTCTGAGTTTCCTGAATTCCATAAAATTCTTGACTTTGAAAAACCTTCAAGTTTCGTGGGAGGGGACTTTTTAGAGGTCAACCTAGTACCGAGTTTAATCTCAAGTGTGTCAAAACAGGGACTTGTTTGCATGAACCCGAAAAGGTATCCTTTATAGAGTTTCTTAAATCATACATTGATGTGTTTGCATGGACCTATAAGGATATGCCTAGATTAGACCCTAGAGTGGTAGAACATCGTTTACCTTTAGAATCTACTACCAAGCCGTCAAACAAAAACTTAGAAAAATCTATCCAAATGTCTACCTCCAAGTTAAAGAGGGTTTAAAAGATCTTTTAAAGGCTAGTTTTATAAGACCCATTGCTTATCCCGATTGGCTTCCAAACTTAGTTGTTGTTCAAAAATCTAATGGAAAAATTAGGATTTGCATTGATTTCAGAAATTTGAACAAAGCCACTCCAAAATATATTTTTTCTCTGCCCAATATCGATTTGATAGTGGATAGCGCAACTGATCATAAAATGTTCTCTTTTATAGATGACTATTCGAGTTACAACCAAATCAAATTGGCTTCAAAAGATAACACAAAATTGCTTTTGCTATACCTTAGGGCATATACTGTTACACCGTTATGTCTTTTGGTTTGAAAAATGCCAGTGTCACTTACCAAAGAGCCATTATGACCATTTTTCATGACTAAATCCATGAACTTTTGAAAGTGTCGAGCCATCATAGACATGCCTCCACCCTCCAATCTAACTCAAATTCGGAGCCTCCAAGGTCGACTCCAAGCCATTAGATGCTTCATTTCTAATTTGGTAACAATATGTGAACCCTTAAACAAACTTTTGAGAAAAAGTGTCAAATTCTTTTCGGATTCCGAGTGTCAAGAAGCTTTTGAAAGATTGAAAACATATTTGGTGAATCCTCTAATTTTAAACCTCCAAAGTAGGAAACCTTTGCTTTTATACCTCTCCATTCATGAAAAGGCATTGGGAGCTTTACTAGCACAATATGAAGATGATAGCCTTAAAGAGTATGTCATTTACACTATTTCAAAAACTCTCTTAGCATATGAAAGGAATTATCAAGCTATGGAGAAGACTTGCTTAGCCTTGGTGTGCGCATATCAAAAGTTTAGACATTATTTCTTGAACCATGAGATTTGTATAGTGTCTAAACTTGATCCTATTGAGCATCTTTTCGAAAAACCTATCCTAACGGGTAGGTTAAGCAAATGGCAACTTCTTTTGATGGAATATGACTTGAAGATTCATCATCAAACTTCTAATCTACCCCTTGAAGAGGCATATCTCATACTTGATGAAATACCTGATGAAGGTATATTGACACATGTAGATGTGAATTTTTGTTTCAAAGTTTATGTAGAGACTTGAAACTAAATTTATAAACTACGAGTATGCGAGTGTGCCAGCTAGTTTGCTCAAACTAGCAAAGATGATTTTTGACTTCTTTTACGATTATGGGTAAGTGAATTCTTTTCACTATAGATCTTCTTGAACCGATGCTCAAGGGTCGATCTAGGCGCTTTGAAAATTGTTTAAGATCTAGTAAGTTTTCAAAATCAAATTTCAATTCCAAAGGTTTTGTAGAAATCGTGAACTTAATTCTTAAATGAAAACATTTCAAATCTCGAAAAACAAAAACTGGTTATGTTTTCAGAGATTTGTATTCTAATTTTTTAGACAGCTTTCGAATCTTAAAAAAAATTCAAAATTTTTTTGAAAATAAAGTTTGATATGAAGATTCAAAAACTATTTTTATTTTTATTTTAAGTATTATAGATGTGTGCAATTAAATTAGAGAATATACCTTACTCAGGTATTCGGGATAAATATGTGATAGAGAATAGAGGCCTAAAAAAGTAATTGTATCTTAATACCTAGGTCTCTGATTTTTATGAAATTAGTTTTGTTGAAAAACTATGGATCTCAAATTTCTATTGGAACCATTTTCAATCAAAATGATTCACTGTATACAAAGTTATGAGATTATGTCCTAACCTCTATTACAGGAACTGCAGTTTTTACAGACTCTATTCCGATTTCATTCGGTATTATCTAATTTTATTTATGATCTTCCATGATCTTAAAATTTTAAAATTTTTATTGACAGTGGGATTGTTGTATAGATTAGGTGTACAAAATTTCAACATATTCGGAATAGGGAGAAAGAAAATAAAAATCATTCATCAGATGTATGCAGAAGCAAAAGCTAAAATTTGAGAGGATTTATATAAAAAACTCAACTCAAAAGAGAGTAAAAGAGTTACTTTTAGGATATCTAGAGTTAGAGATAATAAAACTAAGGATCTTAATTTTGTTAGATGCATCAAAGAGGAGGATGAAAAAATTTAGTGGCAAATGATGATATAAAAATAGATGGAAATTTTATTTTTAAAAGCTTTTTAATGAAAATAAAGATGTTAGTATTAGCTTAAGAGAGTTGGCCAAATCATAAAAATATATAAACCAAAAGATATCCGAAGAATGAAGTCAAAGAGGCTCTTATTAAACATATGAAGGTTGGTAAATCTGTAGGACGAGACAATATTCCTATAAAAGTTTGAAAAATCTTAAGAAAGACAGGAATCACTTGACTCACAAGACTATTTAATGAAACATAAAGAAACCAAAAGATATCCGAAGAATGGAGAGCAAGTACACTTATACCCATATACAAGAACAAGGGAGACATTCATAATTATATGAATTATGGAGGTATTAAGTTAATGAGCAATACTATGAAATTATGGGAAAGAATTATCGAACGTAGGTTAAGACAAGTATCGAGTACAATAGAGAACCAATCTGGGTTCATGCCAGACAGATCTACTATTGAAGCAATTCACATTTTAAGATATCTTATAAAATATTTTAGAGCAAAAAAGAAAAATCTTCATATGATATTTATTGATCTAGAAAAAGCTTACAATAGGGTACCAAAGATGTTCTTTGGAAAACCTTGGAAAAAAGAAGTATCCCATTAACATAAATAAAACTTATAAGAGACATGTACGATAGTGCAAAAACATGTGTGAGGCCTCATGAAGGAATAACGGACTTCTTTCAAGTTAATATTTGGTTAAATCAAGGATCAACTTTAAGTCCATTTGAAAATGATTTAGAATTTTATGAAATTCAAAGGATATGTTCAAATCATGGATTTTAAAATATACCCCAGTTTATTTTGAAAAATATTTTTATTATGAGATGCTCCTCTTTGGTATTAATCTAAATTTATTTAAATAATGGCAAAGAAGAAAACACCCGTTTGATTTTTCTTCCCAGATTTATCTTGAGAGTATTAATTTTTCCCTCATTCCATAACATTTATTTCCTTGAATTTGTTTTTGTGAAGGAGAGGATCTTAGCCAAAGGAGACTTGACAAGAAAATGCATAGTCCTAGGATGATCATGCATGAACAACCCCTTGATGGATGCATGTGTGCATGAAATGTGAGGTGAGTGAGGTGTGTGTTTAGAGACCCATATATATGATTTGTGAGCTTGAGAAGAAATCTATGAAGGCCGGCTGGCCCAAGCAAGATGGTTCCCATATTATTTTCTTTGATGTTTTGGGTTTTTAAAATTTCCGTTCAAAAGGGAACTCCTTTTCGTTTCCATCAAAAGGGACTTCTAATTTCTTACATTTCCCCTCACTCGAGTTTTAATATCCACTACTTAGTAGAGGTTTTGTAGAAAATTTTGAATAACATTTCAAAATTCAATTTCTCACACAACAAGGTCTAATTCTCAAACAAAATAAAATCTAAATAAATAGATCTTATTCCTACTCTAGGATTTTAATGGTGAACTTTTCTCTATTGGGATAAGCTATGGAGATTTTGGGAAAGAGTTTTTCATGATCTCTTATGAAGTGTCCCGTGGTATAAGGCCAAAACATTTTTGATGGAAAGTTGCTCTTTTGAGCTTTCGCTTTTCTTTTTCTTTTCTTTTAAAGGGAACCTCTATATTGAAGGTTTTTCTTTTCCCTTTTCTTTTTTTTCTTTTTGAAAGACCTCTATATTGGAGGTTTTGTTTTTCTTCCTTTTCTTTTGATTTTGTCAATTTTTCTTTTTGGAGAGAAATGAAGTGGGGAATACAACTCATCCCTTTAGATACTCGATTCAACCAAGTATATCCCATTTCCTAATAGCACCTATTATTTGAAAATATTTTGCTATTTTGAGCTAGGCCTCATTTTGTAAGCCAAAGATTTTTTAAATGTTACCAAATGATTTTGAAAACTCTATTTTTTATAAAGTATCAATTCCCTAATTTAGGGTCACACAATCCATTTTGGTCCTTCTTTTACGAAATTCAAAGGAAATCCATTTTTAAAATCTTTTCAAAAGAATTTAGATTAGACCCTAGACATAATATTTTCAAGTATTAAGCATTTATGGGGTCTACTAAATTTCTTTCCTCAACATCAATTAACCAATATACATTATTTGTAGTTGCCCCTCTTACAACATGGGGACCATCCTACTTGGTCCACCACTTACCAAGTGGATGTGGGCCAGGATGGTGGATAGTTTTCAAAACAAGGTCCCCCACATTGAAGTAGCGAGCCTTCATATTCTATTCATAGTGTCAGGCTATCTTTTGCCGATATGCGTGTATTTGATCCTTGGTAGCCTTTTCTCATCAAGTAGGTCAATCTCAACTATCCTAGCTTGTTGCAGGGTTTCTATGGGCAAATCGAGTGCAAGAGATGTATGAAATTAATATAATTTGGTATGAATGAGAAGTATGACATTTTTACCATAGACCAACTCAAATGGTACGGTATTTGTGGATGTGTGGATGGAAGTCCTATAAGCCCATAAGGCTTCATCAAGCTTCTCATGCCATGTCCTACCCTTTTCTAAAGTTTTCTCAATGATGCTTATGAGGGTTTTGTTCGTCGCTTCAACTGGTCGTTGCTTTAAGGATAGTAGGGTGATGAGAAGTGTTGAGTAATGCCATAGGTCTTACATAATTTTTCCACTTTCTCATTTTTGGATGGGGTGCCATTATCTGACACTAGGTCACTTGGAACTCCAAATCGAGCCAAGATATTTTTTTTAATGAATGCCACTACATGTTGTCCTTAGACATTAGTCAAGGAGGTAGCTTCAACCCATTTTGAAAAATATTCAGTGACTCTTAAAATAAACCTATGTCCATTTGATGTAGTAGGTGAGATTGGTCCAATGATATCAAATGCCCAAATGGTGAAGGGCCATGGACTCACAATGGAATGCAATGCAGATGATGGAATATGAATGGCATTTCTATGCACTTGACATTGATGACACTTTCCAACATGGTTATGACAATCTTGCTTCAAAGTGGACCAAAAATAACTTGCTCTAAGTGTTTTCATGGCCATCATATTTGCATTGACATGACCTCCACATTCCCCATCGTGGAATTCATGCATAATGGTCCTAGCTTCATTGTGGTCGACACATCTCAACAAGATGCCAGTAAAACTCTTTTTATAAAGAACGTCTCCTAAAATCACATATCGGGTTGAAATTTTTCAAATAAAAGCCTTATCTTCAAATGAAGCAAATTCAGAAAATTTTCCATTTTCTAAAAAGTTTTAAATATCTTGAAACCAAGGTTTCACATTTGGATTTTGGTCATTATGGTAAATCTCTAAATCATGGGTGGATGAAGTGGGCAAATGTAGGATCTCTAGGGATCGAGTACCTATAGTGGGATTGATCCTTAGAGATGACCCTAAAGAGGAGAGGGCATCTGCTATGGTGTTGTCCTCTCTACCTATGTGAGTGAGTGTGTATGATTTGAAAGAATCAACCAATTGGGTGGCCAATTCATGGTATAGAATGAGTTTTTCATTTTTGACTTGCTAAATTTTTGAAACTTGGTTTACAACAAGCATAGAATCTCTAAAGACTTCAATACATGATGTCCCTAGATTTTTCAAAATTTTCAGGCCTTGTATGAGTGCCTCAAATTCAGCCACATTATTTGAATAAGGAAAATCTAGTCGGAATGCCATTGGGATCTCTCCCATCTCAGTGGCTATGAGAATGAATGCTATGTCTGCCCCTTGTTGATTCTTTGCCCCATCAAAGTACATTTTTGATACTTGATCTTTATTACAACAATTTGATAAAGCATAGTTTTCTAATTCATTTGTCATATGCCTTCATCGAGCATTTCGTCAAGTATAGGATATATATCTTAAAGGGGGGTAACTCAGCCACATGATCGGCTAGGGCTTATTCCTTAATATAGTTTTGGTAATGGAATTTCATATCATACTCCATTAGGAGGAGTTGCCATTTATCTAGCCTACCCGTTAGGATAGGTTTTTCAAAAATGTGCTTGATAGGGTCAAGTTTAGATACTATCCAAATTTTATGATCTAGGAAATAATGTTTAAACTTTTGGCAAGCCCATACCAAGGCTAAGCATGTTTTCTTTATGGCTTGATAATTTCTTTCATATGCCAATAGAGTTATCGAAATGTAGTAAATAGCATACTCCTTAAGACTATCATCCTCATATTGAGTAAGTAAAGCACCCAATGCATTCATATGAATGGAGATATAAAGCAATAATGGTTTTCCTAACTTTGGAGGTTTTAAAATTGGAGGATTTACCAAATAAGTTTTTAATCTTTCAAAAGCTTTTTGACAATTAGAATCCTAATCAAATTTAACCCCTTTTCTCAAAAGCCTATTGAAAGGTTCACATCTTGTTGCTAAGTTGGAGATGAGTTTTCTAATCACTTAAAGTCGACCTTGGAGGCTTCAGATTTGGGTTGAATTAGAGGGTGGAGGCATGTCTATGATGGCTCGACACTTAGAGGAGTCAATCTCTATGCTCCTTTGGCTAACTATGAACCCTAAAAGTTTTTCCGATTCTACTCCAAAAGCATATTTTTGAGAGTTTAGTTTCACTTTATAAAGCTTAAGTCTCTCAAAAACCTTTTGCAAAGATTTTATGTGTATGCATCGGATTTTAGATTTTATCAAAATATCGTCTACATATACTTCCAAGAGCTCAAGGATTTGATCATGAAAAATAGTAGTCATTACTCTTTGGTATGTGACACTGGTATTTTTTAAACCAAAAGGCATAACAGTGTAATAGTATGTGTCCTAAAGTGTAGTAAAAGCAGTTTTTGCCTGATCTTTTGGTGCTAGCTTGATTTTGTTATAACCCGAGTAGTCATTCATGAAAGAAAACATTTCATGATTTGCAATGCTATCTACTATTAAATCAATATTTGGAAGTAGAAAATTATCTTATGGAGTGACTTTGTTCAAATTTCTAAAATCAATACAAATACGAATTTTTCCATTGAATTTTTGAACTACAACAATATTTGAAAGTCATTCAGAATAAGCAATGGGTTTTATAAATTCATCTTTTAAAAGATATTCTAAACCCTCTTTTACTTGGGAGTGAACATCGGGATGGATTTTTCTAGGTTTTTGTTTTACGGGTTTTACATTTGGTTCTAGAGGCAAATGATGCTCTACAATATTAAGGTTTAAACAAAGCATGTCTTCATAGGTCTATACAAACACATCTATGTACGATTTTAAAAATGCAATGAATGATGCCTTTTCATGCTTATGCAAATAAGTACCTATTTTGATATACTTTAGATTAGACGTACTCCCTAAATTGACCTCTAGAAAATCCTCTCCTACGGAATTTGAAGGTTTTTCCAAGTCAAGGAATTTATGAAATTCAGGAAGCTCAAAGGCTTGATCATTCTCATGGATGAGGGGATCTTTCTCCTTGCTTTGATCCCTCTCAAGTGTTTTGATTTATAGGGAAGTATCATGTACAAGAGAAGGGTCATGCACAAGAGGATTATTCACAATGACATGAGACAATTTGGGTTTGAGAATGTATATGGGGTTTATCAAAACCGATTTTTTAGTTTATACACAGTTTTAAAAACTAAAATTTTGAGGATTTTCAACTCTTTTAATTTTTTTGTATTTTTTCAAACAAATGCTAAGAAGAGTATAAAATACTTTCTTTTTAAATTTTTTAGATTTTTCAAATGTTTTTGAGTAGAGAGTTTTCTAATTTTTTTTTTTTTTCAAAATATATACTTTTTTTAGATTTTTTTCAAGAAAGGGGTCTTCCATCAAGCCTACAAAGAAAACACTATGAATTAGACTCCAAACAAGAAGTCTAGGCAATAGGTTTCGATTTTAGTTGGCTCTAGGGCACCCTTGACCTAATTGGTCTTAGGTGGTGGTTCAGGGGCTATGAATGGGTTGTACCCTAAGTCATGTCGACTCGAGTTAGGTAGAGAGGTAAGATGGGTTCTAATCTACCTTAGTTCTTGGCTCCTAGACCCTAGTATGATGCATACCCCATGTTTCATAACATATTCAAATGCTTCTTAAATTTTGAAAATTTTTTGTAAAGAGGATGGCCTGGAATGATGTATTATTCATGGCATGGTTATACACTCAAGTTTTGTTGGGTGTGCCAATGAGGTGTATAGCTTTAGAGGTGGAAGGGTTTGACTCCCCTAGGATGCACACAACCCTAGGAGTGGAGTTGTGTGACTTGGGTTCTCCTAGGATACATGCGACACCCTAGATGGTTTGGGATGGGATGATTTTGTTTCTCCTAAGAGATGAATGATCTTGGAAATGGATGAATTGGGTGAATTGGGTGTCTCCATGGCCCTCTCCACTCCACTCAATGGGTCACTTGATTGGCAAGGAAAATTTTGTGTTCACTTGAGATATGGGTTGTTTTCTCCAAAGATTACCACGACCTAGTTATCCCATGGGATTTTAAGGAATTTGTAGAAGGTTGAAGGGACGGCTCGGAGGGAATGTATCCAAGGCCTCCTTAACAATAAGTTGTAGTGGGGGTTTATGTTAAGACATGAAACAACCCCACATTGGTATTTGGCCGACTTTCATGGGTAATTATATGGAGCCTAAGGGGTGGGATGAGTTGCCATCATATCCTATGATGATAATTGGACTTGGTTCAAGCCTAGATATGGGTACTCTTATTTGAAAGGCCACATGGAGAGGAAGAATATTTAGACTCCTCTCCTATCAACTAAGCACTTGTTGAGAGTGTGGTGATTAAATACCACCTCTATGTACAAAACTTGGTTGTGGGTTGTATCGGGTCTTTCTAATTCATCATCGATAAACACAATTAGGGTCTTGACAAAGATGAGAAAGACCAAGAAGGATAGAGATTCAGGAGCTATGGTAGTGTTAACCTTGACTTTTTCTAAGATTTCCTTTAAGACGTGTCTATGTTTAGATGAGGTTTCTATCAACTCTAAGATAGACATATTTATGAAAAGTTTTGAAAGATGTAGTTCAAAATCATATGGGCTTAACACAACACTTTTATCCTTATTCATGCCATGAGATGAGTTAGGGATGCATCCTTTTGGGGGGCAGGCAAAACGATCATCCCTTTGTTAGCTTGTTTAGCTAAGTGTGGGGTTGATAGATCCTTTCGGATATAGTCACCTGTCCTACACTATCCCTAGGGCTCGATCCAAACTTGTCTCTAATTTGATGCCTTGGAGCACCTCGAATCTCTACAAAGACTCTAATTAGGTGGGAAACTCTAAGTGCTCCCTCGATCACTACTTGTTTGTCTTTTTTTATTACGAGAGAGAGTAGTGTGTAGCAAGTAGTGTGAACCGTATGCAATGCATGTTAAATCCCACCAACTTGGTTTGGACAAAGACATACCTCTTTGTCCTTTTTACTTATGCTTGTGTGGTTTGGGAATGACTCTTTGAAAACTGCTTGAGGGGGCTTCTGTTCTTCTAAGATGTCGAGCCTATCCTGCTCTATCAAGTTCGCGATTTTGTTTTTCAAGGAAAAACACTTATTTGTATCATGACCTTTGAGCCTATGATACTCACAAAAGTCATTTAAAAAATTTTCTTTAGAGGGTGCCCCTTCGGAAATTGCCGGGAGACTCACGAGACCTTGTGCTAACAAAATTTCTAAGACTTTTGTGAGTGGTTGTCCTAGATTGGTGTATTGTCTTCTTTCAAATTTTTTCTTACTTTTTATATTTTTTTCAAAAGATTTTTGTTCGGAGGACTTAGAGGGCCTAATCGAACTCGACTCTGCTCGAATGTTATTCACTTTTTGAGTTTTCACTCCTCCTTTCGGTGCATGTGGCCCATATACTCTGGGTTTTTCAAATTTGGTTTTAAGAAATTTTTTTCCTTTACACAGATCTTCGTAAACTCTTTTTTTCAAATTGGCTTCGAAAAGGGAAGGCCTTTTTATTAATTTTTGAAAAGTCGAGATTTCATGAAGGGAAGGAGTGCTTTCAAATCAGTTTTAAAATTTTCAAAGATGAGCATCACTACACATCCTTCAGAAATGGCCTCTTTGACGTGGCCCAAGAGTAACCTCCACCTGACGATGAATGTGTGTGCATCCTCGTTAGGGGCTTCTTTAGTGTCTCTCAAAGTGTTGAAAGTAGGCGTGACTTCCACGTTATGTGAAAACCTTTGCATAAAGAAATTCGCCAAGTCCTCAAAACTTTCAAATTGGCTTAAATCGTAAGAAGCCAACCACTTCGATGCTCCCTTTAGAGAATGGGAGAATCAGTAAACTCACTTAGAAGAGTCCCTCTTTTTCTTATAAGCTCTTCTAGAAAAGAGTTGGAGATGGAATCAAGGGTCTCCATTTCCATCATACCGGTGAAAACTCGGTATTTCATCATCACTATCTGTTTGTTAATCAGAAGGTAAAAAGGTCAGATAGTGAGTATGACCTCTTTTCTTTGGCTTGACCCCTTAGTAATTGTTGGAGGGTCTTCTTATCCTTAGTAGTGAAGGACTCGGGTATTGGTTCCTCTTTAAATTTAGAGGTCACTTTAGGCTTTCGTGAGTGGTAGGATCTCTTATGAGTCCTTAGTTACTTGCCATGAGAGGAGCACGATTCCACCACATCGGCCTCTTGGCTTAATGAAGTGATTTTCTGCTCGATCCTTAGCTCTTTAAATTCCTTTTTTAGGGAGGTAGAATCAATTATGTTTTTACACAACATTAACCGGTTTGGCCAAGTGAAAAGCATATTGTCTTGAAAAGTCGTTTTGAGTGAAATTTGTTTTAAGAAAAATGCATATTCTAAAATCGCTCTTTCTAAGCGTCTAGGCTAAGCATTGATTGTCGGTTCAAGAAGGCCTATGATAATAAGAACCTACTTGTCATCAATCACTGAATAGTCAGATAAATTTATTTGCAAGTTTGAGTAAACTTGTTGACACGCTCACGCATAATTTTTGTAAGCAAAGTTTTAAGTCCTTAGAAGACCAAAAATTTTGTTTACACTTGCCAAAGTTGGGCTAGTTCTCTCATCATTTCTTTTTAGCGTAGTTGAAGGCCTGGAACCATAGCTTGTTTACTTGATAAACCTCAAGGAGCTCTAAGAGGAACTTCAGGGGATGGACTGTTACTCGGGGTGGAATGGTGGGTGTCATTTTTTTTTCAATCTAGATGGGAGGGAAATCAAATGAGAACGATGAGATGAAAGTGGAACTTACGTTTTATCGGTGTAGCTATGGCACAAACATTTTGATGATAAATGGGTGGAAGATTGTAGGTGCTTGAGGATGCTTTTGGGTTGACAGCTTCGTATCTCAATGAAAGCACCAAGATGGTATGAACTAAGAGGTCTGCAACCTGTTGTGTTGAACCCTATGGCTATACTTTAGTAGTTGGAGAAATAGGAAATAAAGAAGAAAAATTTTCGTGAAAACAGTGCCCAACTCTCATTCTAACCTTGATTTATATAGCCTAAACATCCCTTTAGGTTTAGTTGGGTTTCAAAAGGTAGCATTCAAAATTACGCTAGAAAATAGTAGATTTTATGTTCCAAAATGAAGTTATGAGCTTCCCAAGGACTCTTCACTAGGTTATTGGGAATCTTCAAGAGTGAATCTTTTAAAATACTATTGATTATGCATGTTTGAGAAATGTTCGCTAATTATAGAGGTTGCAATATCAGGACTAAATGTGCATCCTGAAGATGTTATTTACATTAAACGCTAGTATGAGAAGTGTTGCAACTGTAATGAGTGGTGGATGTAGCAGGGGGGCTAGATTTATGATGGGATGAAAAGATGGGATGACATAATTAATGTGTTTGGTGTCTTTTTTAATAAGTGCACGTACTTCATTGCATAGTTGTTGCAATTATGTAGCCTTGGACCTGGTAACTGGCCCTTGAGATTTAGTTTGTTTACTTCTCCTCTAGACTTGTAGATGAGCTTGGTTGATTCTAGTTGATCATTTTCTGTCTGACACTCACCTCCTTCTTCAACTCTAATCCTTCAAAAATTGTGCTTTCCTCATCAAATATGTTTTTTCTTTCAGGCTCCAAGAGAACCTGGTATTAAAGATGAAAAGGAGAACCTCAAAATAGTTTGCACTTGGTCCTTGTGGAGGATTTCTGCTTTTAGGCTTCTCATTTCCATCTTTTTGCGGTAACCTTTTCCCCCTTTTTGTAATCTTTTCATAGTTGCTGCCTCTTTGGGTTTCTTTTGGATAAGGGTAACTCCTGTAACTTTTTCTTCGTTTCTAATACCCATTTTGAGCAAGAGTTCCTGATTTCAAAATTTCCCGCATTTTGGAGTTTGGGACTCTTTTTTTTTTGAGAATATGACAGAAAGATTGACTGCTTTCCGCTTTCTTTGAAATTTGGTTGTGCTTTACTCCATTTCACAAATTCAAAGAACTCATTGTATGGTCGGATTTGGCTTCTAGCTGGCATTTGTTCACCAAGACCCAATCTATGAATTGGAGAGTTAGCATGGTTTTCTAACGTGTAAAAAGAAACCAGCATTATCTAACAAATGTGCTTATTACAAGCCAAACTAAACCGAATATAAATTCTTAACGTTCCGTGCATAGGCCAGCTTGTGTATATCACAATCCAAACATGAGCAAGTTCATAGTTGAGCTGAACCAAAGCAAAGCAGTTCAGTTTGTTTACCAGCCCTTGCCAGCCATTTTTCCTTTCTAATCTTGGGGTTTAACGCCCTCAACAGTGCGACCGACACTTGGTTCTTCATGTTATATAAGTCACCGAATAGGGGGTACGTACAGAGTTTACTTAAAGCAGACATGGCTGGTTTGGGACCGATCTAGCGTTTTCAACCAGAACCGAACTAGCTAGCTAGAACCAGATAAAGTCGGTCGGTTCCAAAATCAGGGACCACCCAGTTCAGTTTCGATTGCACTTTGTATGGATCAGGTTAGACCAGAACTGGATTTGAACAGGAATTAGTGGTTCCATATCTTTTATTTCTTTTTTAAATGATTTTTTTTGGTTTCATGTGATTTAGGACTCGAAAAATCATCTTAGTTCTGGTTCCAGGAAAACTGGAAGCAACCATGTCTACCCCAAAGAGCCACATGTAGACTAAACCCTTGACAAGGAAATGACAAGCAAATTCACAAGCGAGAAAGTGTTCCACTTACCACAGTCACATCAGAAGATAATATTGGAACCAAAGGTACTACTCATCTCCATCGTGGATTCAACTTGTACTATGAACAAAAACAAGTCTTTGCTTTGCCAACAAGCAATACAAATGGTGCATAAGAAGCCACTACACCCCTCTATACTCCAAGCTATGGCTTCCAACACTTTAGTTCCCACCCAGAATGCCAAAACGAATGCAGAATCCATGAGAAAAAGAGTCAACTCAGTCATCTTGCTCGAATCTTGGCGTGCCGAACTCAGCTAGAGAGGCAACAGATCCGCAGTACCTGTGCATCCATGTATGGGCAGGACTTGGCCAACCACCTACAGAGAGCTGAAGCCACTGGTCAGAAAAATGAGGTCGGTTTAGCCGACTACCACGAACCAAATTCTCAAACTTCTTCTGGTTTCTTCATTTATAATGTACTGTTTACTGCCTACTTTTTGCAGATATGCACTCCGCTGAATCTATTGATGCTTGGCCCATATGAAAGGGATGCGGTTGTGGCAAGACAAGCACTTGAGAATAGTGAGAACCAATACAAGGCAATTGTTGAAATTTATGTCGGCTGAAAGCCAAGCCATGTCCTCCTTATCATGCAATCCTATCTTTCTAAGTTTAAGAGACATCTAGAACATGATCTAGCTTCATGTGAACCTATAAGTCCCTACAAGAAAGTAAGTTTATGGAGTTTCAAGGACATATCTTCCTATCAACACCATATATCTTTGTTTCTTTCTCTATCTATCTGTATAGTATATATATATATATATAGAGAGAGAGAGAGAGGGAGGGAGGGAGAGCTGAATCTCATGCATGAAAATGGTGAGTGTACATAATGTATCTTTTGTGTGATTTTTCAGATACTATCAGACCTTGATGCTGCACATAAGTCGCATAATATGGATGTGAGTTTACATGTCGCCCAGTGCGACGCAAAGAGATTGTACGAGGCAGTGGAAGGCAGAGTAGGGGCAACAGATGAAGCAGCTATCATCGAGATCCTTAATAAAAGATCTCTTCCACAGTTCTAGTTAATGCTGTCTTGCTACAAGCATATCTACGGACATGATCTTACCAAGGTATGTTTCATGGAGTTCCACATTTTCAGCCAAACCCCGAGAAAAATTTATTGAGATATGCAGGCATATAAGAATGGAGATCCTTCATCATTCTTTAGCATTTCTAACTGTTGTAAATGTAGTCCTTAAAGCAGAAGCGACATGAGAATTCGAGGATGCAGTCCGAATGACTATAAAATGCATGTACACACCAGCCAAGTACTATGAAAAGGTAATACACGATAGGTATATACACAAATAGATAGATGCATATTGTAGACATACATGTCAAATAAATAAACAAGTAAACATCTAAACCTTAAAGTATTAGTTTTACTGCAGCAGTTCAGTTCACAGGCCATTACCGTTACGTGCCTGCATTTTAACTGAAAGAAACTAAAACATACCAACCCAATTAGGGTCTGCCTAACCCCACATTGCCTATTTATATGTATATAAAGTATGCTAGCCAACAAGCTTAGCTTGAGTAATTACATGCTACAGCAAAAAAAATCAACTCAAGAAAAAGAATAAATGCAGCATTCGTGTAGCAATTTACAGTGTCCATATATGTAAATCAGTCCTTTTACAAAGTCTACTCTTGTTTCAGATGTTATATACAAGTATCAAGGGTCTTACAACAGACAAAAGAATATTGCCACACAGTGGTGAATGTGATTGAGATGGAAACGAAGGAGGTAGAGAAGGCATTTCAGAGTAAGTATGAGAAGAAAATCCACGAAGCAATTCAAGATAACCTGCCAGATGGAGAGTATAAAGATTTTCTTGCTGCTCGAGCCACATCCTCAATTAGTATCAGTTCCTCTTTGAAGATGTGATTAGAACAAGCTCCAGCACAACTGATCCCCATCGACTCCAACTATCCAGGACAACCATCTTTGGTTCCCAAAAAGGAAATCACCTAATATTGTACAACCTTATTGGTGTATGCTATCTTAGTCTTTTCACTCTCAGGCCTAAATGAAGCATGAATGGCCAAAGCATTACAAGCATACCTTACTTTTGAACTACATAGCTTGGAAAAATTGCCCTAATGTCGCATCGCTTTTCGTATCAAAGCACCAAATACAAAGAAAAACCAACCTTTATTATAGAGTAGAAGCTGCATTTGCTAAACAAATTAGTGTACAAATAGATGCTCAAAGCAACCACAACAAGCTCAACTAACAAAAAGATTATCAGCAACAAATGCTACTCGCTTTCTAGATGAGGGGCAATCTGAAAATCCTTTTAGTTACTTCGTGCCCTATTTCTACTAGGGCGGCCATTTTACTGGAAGTTTCTACGGTACCAGTCTACCATGTTGAAGCATATAACCGGAGGTAGGTGCAGGTTGGATGATTTCAAAATAGGTTCCTCCATTCATGTCGAAGCATATATACCCGGAGGTAGGTGCAGGTTGAAGCATATGGGCAGATGCTGTGGGTTAGCCCTTGAGGCAACCCAACACATCCTATTCCGAACCACTTGGTTCCGATATTGCTGAGTGGTTTAAGGCATTGGATTAATGTAAACACAAGAAAGGATCTCATGGGTTCCTATCTGATCGGATACTGAATGGCAACTTGCTCTGTTAATAGCAGCAATGTGGCACGAGCATATGAAACCGAAGTCCAATACTTTCTGAATGAGATCCAATTCTTAACATCTACCCAAGCTCCTGATGTAACGAGTGATTTCCAAGTTATGTATATCATTTTCGCTTTTTTTCATCTAGTTGGGCATGGAATTGCAGAGATTGAGCATCTTTTAGGGTATGTTGTTTGCTGGACAGTAAGTAAAGCATCTCGAGTTCTCTTCCTGTTTCGTTTCAACAGGTTTGCATCACCTGTGGAAATCGCAAGTCTCCAAGGCCACCCAACACAGGGTTTTGGCTTTCTGGGGAATCCTGCTCCCATGTCGTAGGATGAGTCATTTGTGTTCTAAGTGACTAGAAGTAGTAGGAGAGGCACTAGCAGTAGGAAAGCAGGGGGATCAGTTACTAAAGGACCTGGGGGAAGTGGGTGGTAGTCTCCTAGGTATATAGAAAGCAAGATATTTGAACCAGCGTAAGTGAGCATCTCTCGTAACGCATTCATGCTTGAACCCTCAAAGAGGCTTTACTTACATTCATGATAACACTTATTGCATGAGAAGAGACGAAAAATTAGACAATAAATTGGAAAAGCACCGCCTCAGATTTTCTTTTCCAATCCCATTACAGAAAAAACTTGCTCCTTGAACAGAAGAAAAAACAAAACAAGAAAGCATAAATAATGGCCAAAAATATCTGCAAATGAACCACCGACAAGCACCAAACGGGCTAATAATGGTCAAGATTTCCTAAACACGTCTACGTAGAACGAGTTATTGAACATCTTATTGAAGTTAGAGTAGCACATGTGGGTGTGGATCTGTCAATTGTTAACACAATACCAAATATGCAAGTTTATTACATTTAGATGTAAATATAGAAGAAAAAAAATTCTATATCCCATTAATTTGTAATCCAGTAATACCTGAGTAGTATCCTGCACCCCCCACATTGGTGATCCTGAATGAATGGACAGCCCAGTCCAAATAATGAGCTTGCTCTGACTTCCTCAATGGTAACCCCTCTCTCAAAGCAGCCTCATCAATTTGGATAATACCAATACCAGCCTTTTCAAGATCTTCTACTTCGTCCTTGATAGCCAAAGCAATTTGATAGCAAGTCTCAGATCTGTATATAGAATTAACACCATGTTAGAAATAACAATATGGTGAATACTGATAATTTCTCCTTTTCAGCTCTCTTTAGTTTTTATTCTTTTCCCACCACATTACAATGGGTTTTGAGTTTATACCTAGGTTGGTCATTTCGAACAAAGGACCAGTTGAGAATGGTGACGGGTCCTGTAAGCATTCCCTTCATTGGCCGGCTGGTCATGCTCTGAGCAGTAGATGACCAGAAGACAGTCATTGGCTTTGGGCGGCTCACATCACCATAGATGATTGGTGGCTTCACACAACGAGATCCATAAGATTGCACCCACCCATTCACCCATTAACAGTAAAGGCAAAGCCTGACAACTGCTCACCAAAGTACTCAACCATATCATTCCTCTGCAATGAAAGGCATCAACAATTAGTGAGAAGTGCAATTGGGAATTGGCAACATAACAATAAGGGATAGAAAATCAGGCAAGAGAATGTTGTTCTTCAGAAAGAAAGAGGTGAAGAAAGATGTATTAAAATAATGTAAGTGTAATAAAACTATCTCTTTATTCTCTACTTCAGCAGATTAATATTTATTCCTTATGTGAAGATGAGAGCTGACCTCAGGCTCCCCATGTACCAGGACATCAATATCAAGCTCTTCTTGGAGTTCAACAACTTTGCGGATTTCCTCCGTAATTGCCTTGACATACTCTTCCTCAGAGATCCTGATAAAAAACAAGATTCGGGTCAATAAAAGAAGGCGCATTGTCAGGAAAACAAGCCAATATATCAGCTCTCAGCATTCTTACTTGTTAGCCTTGTATTCACGGCACCCTCCTCAGTTCTACAGTCTGAGGGAAGGATCCAATAGTGGTGGTTGGGAAAATTGGAAGGTTAAGCTTCTTTTGTTGAGCATCCAGTCTGGCACTGACATTAGTAGCACGGCGATGGTCAGAACCCTTCAATGCAGCAGCCTGAGAGGGAAAGAAAAGATGTCATAAGTAACGAGAATAAATTTCATAACAAATCGAGTTGAACAGAAATAAGGATTTGAACAGAAACGACAAAAAGATAAGCACTCACAGCCTTCTGAACACCCTCATTAGTCACTCTGGGAGAGGACTTTCTTGAAGCCAGAGCTGCGGCATTAGAAGAGAAGAAAGCCTGGAAATGAAACCATAAAAACAGTCATTCAGTGAATGATGTAGTGAAACAAACAGGAATAAAACAATATATCAATATACATATATTGCCTGCCACTGCTAAGAAAGTAGTTGGCTATTTTTATTATACTTGTTATTAATATTATAGGTACATTATACTTTCCCTCAATTTTCTTATTTTAATTCCTGTGATATACTGTGATATACTTTTTTTCTTTGATTCACTTTTATCTTGTCTTGATTTTTTTTATTCTATAATTTCTCATGTTATTCTTATGTTGATTATTTCAAAATCATGATGATTTTATATCTAAGAATCTATTTCAAAAACAAATAAAAATTTCTTACTATGATAATATTTACAAAAACTATAAGCTTGAATCTAAATTTTAAAATTTAAAACTCTGCTCAACGGGGAAGGTTGCATACATCTGACCCTCCACATACCCCACAATGGTGGGAGTTGCGTGCATTGAGCTGCCCTATTATTGCATACAAATAAGATTGATACAAATATTTTTTCTCAAAAAATGAAAACTCTTACAAGTTCGAAGATAACCATTTTATTCAAGTAACAGACATCATCTAGTTAACAACTTATTTTGTCTGATGTGAGATAAACTATAAGGAATGGAGGTTACCTCATCCTTTTGACCAGACAATGCCTTGGCCAATGCATTTACTTCAACAATTTTTGGGCAGCAAAAGCCAGCCATGATTTGATCTCATTATCCAACTTGGTCTCATTAACAAGATCAACAGCAGTGTGAAGAAGTGAGCAGGAGGTGGACACAACAAGTTTATCTGCATACAATTTAGAAAATAGATATATCAAGTGACTATTTTAGCTCCAGAAGTCTCCCAAATTTTTTCATGAAACGCATGTTTGACAATACCTTTGCCCACAATGCCCTCAAGAGCCTGTAATGTACTGAGAGAAGCAGCAAGATCATTAGCCCAAATGTTCCTTCCATCAACCACTCCAGCAAAGAGGTATTTTCCACTAGGAAATCCACCCTTGATCAAATCAAGAGTCTTAGTTCCACGGACTAAATCAAATCCAAATGCTGTAATGCCATTCAGAGCTGTGAGGGTCTTGTACGCCTCAGCAGGAATGTCAGCAAAGTATGTCTCAACAAGAACATTTAAACCAGACAAAGTAGATGCAAGTTCCGAGTATGCTGCAGTAAATGCTTGCAACTGGTGAGAATCAAGGTCTATGACAAGGGTAGGTTCATCAAATTGAATCCACGAAGCACCAGCTGCCTTAAGATCAGCCACAACTTCCCTGAGTTTATAGTCATAAGCCAGTTAGAGAAATAAGACGAACATAATCATAAAGAGAAAATAGTTAATATTTATACACAAGTTAAATCCTTACTTGTAGACAGCAAGGACTTTTGGGAGGAGAGAGAAGAGAAAAGGACTTCTCAACACCCTTGGCAGGTTTGGAGAGCAACAAGTATGATACAGGGCCAATGAGGACAGGAACTGTATCTACTCCAAGCTGCAACAGAAATTAAATATTCAATGACAATGTTTATATAGATAAACACATGAAAATATCATAATGAACCACTCAGAACAACCAGTGGACACACACAACAAGCATCATCAGAACATTTCCTGATGAATGAGATATACAACAAGGAGAAAAAATACACAACTTATTTATAGCACTACTCACAATCACAGCTTAACTAAGCAGCTAACCTAAGGTTTCCAAGTAATAAGCAGTTAATGGGAATGACTTTAATACATATAATACATACCGCCTTGGCCTCCTTGTACTCGTCCACTGCCTTGTGGGAAGCATAAGTGAAGTTCACATCAGGTCCCAGTTCGGGGACAATAAAGTGGCTGGGCCAACGCAAATATACAGTAGTTCAGTAATCAGATCATTACAACTATGGTACGATTGGTATCATTAAAAACAAACAACAAATACAACATGAGCCATCACTTACTAGTTGGTGTCAAACCACTTGGTCATCTCCATTGCGGGCACAGATGCATTACCTCTGGCCATGGAGAAGTAGGTATCAAACCCTGCTTCCAGATGGATGCCCACAGAGATCAGCAGCCACCTTCTGCAAATCATAAGGTTGCTCTTCCCATCCCCAGAATGACTCCAGAACGAACTTGAGCTCTCTCTTTGGGCCCATGCGGGGGTATCCCACAATATGTGATGCCATTGTCCTGGTTAATAAAACAGATCCATGAACTGATTGGCAGAAGAATTGAAATTATGATAGATCTCTAGAATAAACACATAACGTTCATGGAGATGCGTTGATGATTAGCAGATCAACCTTTAGTCACAATTACTTAGAAACTAAAACCAAATAAAAAATATCAAGCAAATTACTCTCTGATTTTATTAAAGTTTGTTGTTTCTCACAAATCATTGTTAACAAAAATTAGAGTTTCAGAATTTCCCCCCAGAAAAGCCAATTCCTTTACGTTGGAATGGCAACACTAAAACAATAAGTAATAACAAATGGGTATCAAAAACCTTTTCTTGAACTGGTAAAGGTGACACGGTACCTTAATCAATCAAAAGGGCAACATAACGACCTTAAATGTCAACAAAGAAAATGAAATTCAAGCTTTACTATAATGCTTCAAACAACTAAAATCCTTGCAAATTGATGATGGCGATGAGAACATGTAAAATTTTTCTAAAGCAAGGATCAGGCACCAATTCTAACGTCACCAAACCTGATTATCACACGGCTTACACTATTACAAAAGAGGAACGTTTACAGCACCACGGTTGATGAGGTAAATCTGAGACCAAGATAATTTTCAACAATAACAAGAAAGGGATAAGCTAGTAAAGTTCAAATAGAGTCGGCTAACCACGGTTTTCATCCAAGGATTTTCTTTAAATATTCAGAAGACGGGGAAAATAACAACTGGAGATCCAGACAAACATGTTGAAATAGTAAATTTTCATGACAAAGGTATTCAGATCCGCGGCAAACAACAAAGTAATGATCAGATCCAGCACAAGTGAACTTGAAAAACGTAAACAAGGCTACAAGGGACACAGTCGGAAAACATAGGTGAGGATACAAAATGTTTCTCAAATGAGTGCTTCAAAACGTAACAAGCGGGATCTAGAATGTTCAAAGATGAACCAAACAACAAAGCAGATCTAAGCCCCGGTGGATAAAACGACACTAATAAACCAACTAGCATCCAACTCATCAGATCCAAGACTCAGAAATACAGATCTATAACATTTTCACTTTCCAGATCCAGATCCATAGCTTCCCTGTACGTAACAAACCAGAAAACTCTCCAAAGTTTAGCAATCATAGTACCCTCCCTGGCTCAAAGTCGCGTAGATCACATAAAAGTATCATCAACTACGAAAAAGGGAGTAAAACTCCGATAATGGAGACGCAAAAGTCCATGCAGGGCATGTCTTCTTAAACACAGAGCTGCGGCAAATCGTTTCCAGTGACTCCAGATCGGAATCTCAACAGGCCAAAACCGGTAAAGACAATGAAAAAAACTAGAGGAATTCGATCTAGAATCTCCGTCAAATATAGATCTAGAGATCCTGTTAACGAGATCAAAGTATCCTACATCGTAGAATAGTTAAAACCGAAGAAAGGAACTCACCTTCCTAAACGAACCTAGACCTAGAGTTCCTCTGCTGATACTACAAACAAAACCAGAGAGTTGACGAAGAGAGCAACAGATCACGGATCTAAGAGAACAATAAAAAGAAGAGAGAAAGCCCAAGGCAGCGCGAAAAAGAAGAGAAGAGCGCAGAGATCGAGGAGGGGTTTACCTCAAACGTGTGGCCTCCGATCTCTTGACGAGTTCAAGTTGGAGGGCGAGAAAGGCAAAGCCACGAAGAGATCTGCGAAGTCGCAAGGCGAGAGTGTAGGAAGGAGGAGTATCCTTATTTATAGCCGGGGCGAAACCGAAACCTAGGCGGGCGGTGGGTGAATGGGATTGCATCCTGCATCTCTTGATTTTCTTTATCCCCCCCGTCCGACGCTTTTTCATTTTGATTACCTTGTCTCATTTTCTGTTTTCTACCAAGAATGCCCGTCGAGCATTCAGGCCGATTGCCCACGTGGCGGGAAAAGGAAACTGACCACTAGTTGCTACGCCATGTTCATTTTCCGTTTCCCGGGTTGATCAGGAGTTGGGCATGATGAGGTTGTTTTTAGGTATTTTATGTGTTGCCCACGCACGCGCGCACACGTATATTTCTTTTATTTTTACACTCAATTACTCATCACGAAAGATGATGGCATATTAGAGATGCTAATAGGGGCTTGGTGTTCTACTTGCTAGCCCAGCTCAGCTCGACCCTGCAAAAATGGTGGCCTGACTATCCTGGCCCATAGTCCGAAATGGCCTAGCTTGTTTGACTCCGGAGGTCCATTGAGATAGGCTGGGCATGGTTGGCCTGTAGTTCAACCTTGCAAAAATGGTGGCCCGACCTAAAAGAGCCTGGCCCATATTTGGACACAGGCTGAAATGTCCCGGCTTGTTTGACTCCTGGGCTTGTAGGTTCCGAGAGGGGACATGGCTCTTCACGGATTTTTCAGGCCCACATAAAAAATTGGTTGGCCGATCCTCTAGAGACGAGCGGGGGGAGGGAAATATTGACAGCTCTAACTATATATATATATGTATATATATATATATATATATATATATATATATATATATATATATATATATATATATATATATGTAGGGGACATGGCTCTTCACGGATTTTTCAGGCCCACATAAAAAATTGGTTGGCCGATCCTCTAGAGACGAGCGGGGGGGGGGGGGGAGGGAAATATTGACAGCTCTAACTATATATATATATGTATATATATATATATATGTATATATATATCTAGAGACGAGCGGGGGGAGGGAAATATTGATGTATATATATATATATATGTATATGTATATATATATATATATACATATACATATATATATATGTATATATATGTATATATATGTATGTATGTATATAAATAAATAGATAGATAGATATAAAGAGAGATGTTAGGATCCCTGTCTAGATCTTATAATCTTATAATCCCAAACTTAAGTGTAGGATCGAATTTATAAGATCTTACTGGGATCTTGATCCTAAGTTGTTCAGAATCTTAGATCTCGTAACTTAATAAAGAGGTAGATCCTCATAAACCTAAAAACTGTTCATGATCATCACTTGGCTTCACTGTTCTGCCAAACATTGCATCTAGCCGTAGACACCTGTCGTATTCTTAGTTTTCTAGTATGGGCCCCTTCTATTGTACACCAAGGTCCCACTTTGCTTGGCTTACAAAAGAGCGCATCGATGGGGAGGCTGCCTTCTTAATTAGAATCGACTACACACAATCTATCATATTTTATATATATATATATATATATATATATATATATATATATATATATATATATATATATATATATATGTGTGTGTGTGTGTGTGTGTGTATGTCTGTGTTTTCAAGCTAAAAAACGTGCAAAGTTTACAATGTATCGTACTCATTAGAATCGACTACACACAATCTATCATATTTTATAATATATATATATATATATATATATATATATATATATGTGTGTGTGTGTGTGTGTGTGTGTGTGCGCGTGTGTATGTCTGTGTTTTCAAGCTAAAAAACGTGCAAAGTTTACAATGTATCGTACTCTATCTTTTCTGCTTACCAAAAGAATGAAGCATTTCTTTAATTTTATCCTATAAATTGATTTTATTGAATACAAAAAGATGTTCCTTATTAAATATAATTTTATTTTTTAAATAGGATGCAAGGTGGGATCTCAAGACCAAGACCTTATTGATAGTTAGAACTTTATGCAATCTTGGGTAGGGTTTACGATAATATAGATATAGATATAGATATAGAAAAAAATAATCATGTCGACACTAACACCTGTTTAAGGATGTTCATGAGGCGTCCCTCACTCTCCGCATGGCCCTACCCCGAATGAAGCGGATTCGTTACCCCATTTACAGAAGGGACTTAGATCGGAGAAGAGTCAAGATGATCTCCATGACCGCAGACATGTCTCGCAGACCTCAGGTCAAGGTCTCGCTTTCAAGATTCATACTCATGAATCTAAAATATAAATATGCATTTAAAAAACCTACAACATCTATGACTCTCTCTAGACGACCAAGAGCTCTCACAGTGATGACTGTAAGCCTCTCTCTCTTGGGATGATTATATATATATATATAGGAATGAGATGGTGGAGCCCATATATTATTATGAGTTGCATCACCACAATGTCAAATTCTTTGGAATGGCAGCAATACACCTAGTTTAAACCTGCCTAGGGAGTTGGGGAAGGTGATATTGTTAGGTCAAACAAAAATATTGAACCTTTAAATCCAACAATAAAACAAGTGCCGACCCCACATATTTCACTTCAATAATAACAATGTGTGCTTAAGAAGATGTAATCAAATATAAAATAATGATGAAAAAGAATTGGAGCAACAAATTTAATGTGAAAACCCTTCAAGAAAAGAGAGAGAAATCTATAAAGGTAACTCTATTATATGAAAGACAGTATATACAAGCAAATGGTTTGCAAGAGAGCCTCGACAATAATAATAATAAAATATCAAGAATCCAAACACCACCGTAAAAAAACTCAAAATAGAGTTGAAGAAGATCTTACCTAAAGTGAATTATAGAATCGATTGAAATAGAAAATATCGAAAAAGAAAGAACCCATGATTCAGAAGTTATGCCATTGAATGTGATGCTCATGCATTACTTCAATCTCTCGCAAGCAGTCATCTGCAATTTTTCTCTAACTCTCACAATGTACCAGCTGCCACCCACAAAGAGTAGGGTATTCTCATTGTGCATTGAAGCACACTACGTTTTACACTTATGATCCACACACATAACTCCGCCCATGTAAGGGGTCACCCTTGCATTGCCGGTCCCAAGCTCGGATAAAGGAGGAGGGTTGTGTTAGGCTTCCACCAGCCAGCATAAAACTCCGTCGGATTTTTATAACATGGATTACAAAAATTATGAGCATTATTTTAGGGCATCCCTGCCTAGCGACGTGTTGCAGAGCCTGAATAAAGTAATAAGTAAACAAGGGCCACTACATTTTCGCCCGAATGTAGTGAATCAATTGCAGAGAGGGTTCCCACATTATGGACGGGTATGGGTAAATGAGTTAGTCCCGCTATATTGCTGCCCGAATGTAGTGAATAATTTTCAGAGAGGGTCTCCGCATTTTGAATATGGACGGATGCAGGGGGTAAGGAAGCTAGTCCTAGATAATAAGATTCGTATTGGTTCTTGGAATATCGGAACATTATCCGGTAAGCTAATGGAGGTGGTAGATACTATGATTCGGAGAAAGATTCATATTCTATGTTTACAAGAGACAAAATGGATTGGAGAAAAGCAAAGGAGATAGAGGATATAGGTTTTAAATTATAGTACTCAGGTAAAGAAAAGGCTCGAAACGGAGTTGGTATTATCATAAATAAAGATTCAAAGGATAGTGTAGTAGACTTACACCGATATGATGATTGAATCATGGCATTGAAATTAGTGTTACGAGCAAAGTTTTTGAATATAGTTTGTGCTTACGCACCTTAAGTAGGACTAGAAGATAGTATAAAGACTGCTTTTTGGGAAAAGTTAGATAAGGTGATTCAAAAGATTCTACAAAGGAAGATGATTTGTTTAGGAGGAGACTTAAATGGACATGTCGGTAAAGAGGCATTAGGATATCAAGGGATTCATGAAAACTTTGGTTTTGGGGATATAAATGAGGAAGGTAAGGAGATTTTAAATTTTGCTATGGCATGTGATCTCTTTATAGTCAATACAATCTTCAAAAAACGAGATGAACATTTAATTACTTATAAGAGTGGCTTATCACAAATACAAATTGATTACTTTATTTGTAGAAGAAAAGATAGAGCATGTTGTAAAGATTGCAAGATAATTCCAGGAGAAAGCTTAACCACCCAACATCGACTTTTAGTTATGGATTTAGAAATTAAAAAATGGACAAAGAAGAAAAGAGTGCATCGAGCTATTCGGACTAAATGGTAGAACCTCAAAAGCGAGAAAGAAGATATATTTAAACAGAAAGTCCTTCAAGGAGATGTTTGGAATTATGTTAGTACACCCTCTAATATGTGGAACAATATAGCTATACATATTAGGAAAGTGGCAAAAGATGTGTTAGGTGTATCTAAGGAGGTGTATCGACACAAAAAGAAGCTTGGTGGCGGAGTAAAGTAAAATCAAGGCAAAGAGGGCATACTACAAATTACATTATGCTAAGAAAACTAGTGAAACTTTAGAGTCTTATAAAAAAGCAAAGAAGGAAACGAAAAAGGCCGTGAGTGAAGCAAAAGCTAAAATTTGGGAGGATTTATATAAAAAACTCAACTCAAAAGAGGCTGAAAAAGATATTTTTAAGATAACTAGGGCTAGAGATAAGAAAACTAAAGATCTTAATTATGTTAGAAGCATCAAAGACGAGGATGAAAAAATTCTAGTGGCAAATGATGATATAAGAAATAGATGAAAAAACTATTTTTATAAGCCTTTTAATGAAAATAAAGATGTTAGTATTAGCTTAAGAGAGTTAGCCAAATCAGAAAAGTATATAAACCATAATTTCTACCAACGTATTCAAAAGAATGAAGTCAAAGAGACTCTTAAACATATGAAGGATGGTAAATTGGTAGGACTAGATAATATTCCTATAGAAGTTTGGAAAATACTACGAGAAATAAGAATCACTTGGCTCATAAGACTATTTAATGAAATATGGAAAAACCAAAAGATGCCCAAGGAATGGAGAGCAAGTACACTTATACCCATATATAAGAACAAGGAAGACATTCAAAATTGTGCGAATTATCGAGGTATCAAGTTAATGAGTCATACTATGAAATTATGGGAAAGAATTATCGAACGTAGGTTAAGACAAGTATCAAGTACAATAGAGAACCAATTTGGATTCATGCCAGGCAGATCTACTATTGAAGTGATTCACCTTTTGAGACATCTTATGGAACATTTTAGAGCAACAAAGAAATACCTTCATATGATATTTATTGATTTAGAAAAAACTTATGATAGGATACCGAAGGAGGTTCTTTGGAGAACTTTAAAAAAAAGAGGTATCCCATTGACATACATTAACCTTATAAGAGACATGTATGATGGTGCAAAAACATGTGTGAGGACTCGTGAAGGAATGACAGACTTCTTTGAAGTTAATATTGGGTTACATCAAGGATCAACTTTAAGTCTATACTTATTTATAATGGTGGTTGATGAGTTAACAAAACATATTCAAGATGAAGTACCTTGGTGTATGTTATTTACAGATGACATTGTATTAGTGGAGGAGTCTAAGGAAAAAGTTAATAGAAAATTAGAACTATGGAGAGAAACATTATAAAGCAAAGGCCTCCAACTTAGTAGAACAAAGACAGAATATATAGAATGTAAGTTTGATCATTTGGTTACCTCAGAGGACAAATTAAAATTGGCATACATTACATCCCCCAAAAGGAAAGTTTTAAATACCTAGGGTCAAATTTTTAGAGTGATGGAAGAATTGATGGAGATGTTACGCATAGAATTAATGTTGGTTGGTTAAAATGGAGAGGAGCATCAGGTATTCTATGTGATAAGAAGATACCATTAAAGTTAAAAGGTAAATATTATAGAGAAGCAATTAGGCCTACCATGTTTTATGGTTCTGAGTATTGGGTAGTTAATCATCAGCATGTACAAAAGATGTCTGTGACAGAAATGAAGATATTGAGATAGATGAGTGGTCATACTAGAAAAGACCGTATACATAATGAGGTTATTAGAAACAAATTAGGAGTGGCACCAATAGAGGATAAAATGAGAGAATATCGTTTAAGATGATTTGGACATATAAAAAGAAGATCAAAAGAAGAACCTTTAAGAAGATATGAAAAACTAAATTTGGAAAGTATTAAAAGAGCTAGGGGACGACCGCAAAAGTGTTGGAAAGAAACAATAAAGAATGATCTAGTTATTGTGAGTTAACTGCTAACATGGCACACGATAGGGATCTGTGGAAACAAAGAATCCATGTAGTCGACCCCGTCTAGTATGGGAAAAGGCTTAGTTGTTGTTGTTGTAGTTGTTGATCCACACACATCATGGTGATGCATTAACTAGTGGGCCCCTTGACCGGATTCAAATAACTAAATGTGAATCGGGAAAAAAAAAACTAAAGTTTGAAACTTAATATAAATATATCAATGGTTTGAAACTGGAGGTTCTGGTTTCAAAGTAATTTTGATTCCATGTAAGGTGAAACTGGAACCGAGTGGTCCACCGTTTCTGGTCTAGTTTCATCGGTTCTGGTTCTAGCGGGTTCTTAACCCCGTTCAGTTCCGATTGGAACTGGCCATGTCCCGCGCAGGTGGTTTGTCCTTCCAACAAACCACCAACTACAGTACTCGATTTGGCTAACAACTACGCCATATGGTATACATCCCTTGGTGCCTATTAGCACCTTTGTTTTAATCGCATGTTAAGCATCCCAAAATAGACTTCTCTTGTTCCCATTTCATGAGAAAAGTCGGGTTGTCCCGTGTCCTGGTTAGACCCCCCGAAAAAGACGTGTTTCTCGTGAGGATGAACGAAAAGAACGCTTGTTTGTGGCTTTCAGAAATCTTTGGACTCGGATGCAGCAAACAACTAATACTTGGTCTATTCAATTCTACTGATTCCAGTTGCCACCAACCCCAACTCTTCTTCAAACTAGATACTTCTTGGTCAAGTTGTTGAGTTGAACTTTGTTGCTCAAACAGAGCATGATGGGCTGTAGAATTCTGTGGGCAACTCGCCGGATTCCCGATCTTGCTGCTTTTACTTGGGGGCTTCCATAATATCCAATATCTAGGGCTCGTAACCGAGTAAGACAAACCGAACAACCCTTGTTTGTTGCTTAGCTCGTTTTCTACATGAAAGGAACCCGAACAAACCTTGTTCATTGCTTAACTTGCTTCCTATAAGGAGCATCCCATTTAACTACTAGCCCAAGAGCCTTTGTTTGCATATGTTCATGAATGGCTCGTTATCCTTCCACAAGCCGAGCTGAACCAAGTCAGAAAGAAGAGATTTCCTTAAATAAAATGCCTCTCATTTACCTAAAACCTTCATTCTGTGAAAAAATAATTTTGAAACAAGAATGACCCTTCATCTACATGCAATACCCTAATATAATTAGTTTGGAGGCATGATTTAGGTAAAACTGGAACATTATGTCATTTAGCGAGATTTCACAAGTGGAGTCGAGAGCGTAAAAACATAGCATATTCATGTTCAGCTCATATGGTTTAGTGAACGAAACAAGAACGGGTTAGGGACAAGCCGAACCAAGGAAACTGCCAGCTTCGTTTTATTTTCCAGCCTTATTATCCCGACTTATAATATGATCCGCAAGCCGGTATCAAAAGCTATATTTGGGTATCAATTGCATTTGGGTTTCCTGAGTGTATCTTATAGATACTCAATTATCCCAATGTTAATTGAATAATGGGGCTGATAAGCGAGCTAAACAAACCGCACAACCCTTTTTCGTTGCCTAAAATTTAAAATAAAAATGAATGACCTTCCACTTACCATAAGCACCATAAAACAATGGCATGGATTAAGATAAAAGTTCATAGATCCCAATTCATGAGCCTCCACGGACCTAGCGGCTCATGTTTAGCTCAAATGGTTTAACAAACCAGATTTTATTCGAGCAAGCCAGGTAGTGACTCGGTTCATATACTAGCCGTATTGAATTGAAGATCAACAGCAAGGCAGCTCCGGTGAGCCTATAGAAATACTGTTTGAGGTACTGAGAATTTAGAAGCCATTTCTAGGGAAATTAATAGTCGGAATTTTCATGGCTTTTGATTCTTTCATTTGTCTATGATGCTAGTGTTGAATTTTGGGACCCAAATAGGTTGGCAAGCCAATGAAGTTAGAGGGGGAAAGGGGCCGGCCACTCCACAAAACTGACTTAGACAGTTTCGCATAAAATCACACAACAGTCACCAAATTAGTAAAAGAAAACCTTTTTAATAAAAGAAATGCTTAGTTCTGTCCAATGGTTCTCCTTTTTTGGTACCATGGGGAGGCCAAAGCCAGATTCATGCCCCTGCATCAAAGTCATGACCTTCAACTCGTGAGTCGGCCACCTAGCCAGGTGAGCCATTGCTTGCCTAATGCTTCTTTAATTACACTTGGCTCCTTTCTTTATAATTCATCTTTCAAACAGCATAACTGGTTCCCAAATCCTGTTGTTTTTTTGCTTCTTAAATATGGTGGAATAAGCAATTAAAATAGTTATTGGTTTGTTTAGGAAAATGCCAGAAGATGACATAAAACAAGGACTGCATAAGAATGAAAAATGCCATAATTTGATTTAAAAAATTAAGTATTTATTAAAGCCTGGAAGTTTTTAGTATCTGACTCAACCAAATGATAGTGAATCCCCCCACCTAATTTTGAAAAGTTGACCAATTCCGATTGTTGAATCCGTTGTATAATACATAGTTCGCCACCCACCCCCCAAAAAAATCCTATGTCCTCCCTTCGTAGGCATACAACACGACTTCATAAGTGACACAGCCAAACACTTGGAATTTCCTGATTGCAGGCAGTGATAGTTCATTTGCCACGAGTCAGGAGGTTAAACATGCATTTTTCTTTTTACTTGATAGAAGCATATGTGAGGTCAAATTCATCATCCGTTATGATAAAGCAAACTCCGCCTACTCTTGCATGATCAGTCCCAAGTCCGAAAAAGGAGTAGGATTGTGATAGCCTTCCAATCATCATCGTAAAACTTTGTTAAACTTATTTATCATGAATTCTACAAATTATGATAGGATTATGTGGAAACAAAGAATCTATGTAGCCGATCCCATCTAGTATGGAGAAAGGTTTAGTTGTTTTTATTGTTATGATAAAGCAACTAGCTCTGCAAAACATGAAGACTGAAAAAAGGTTTAGGCATTCCAAGTGTTTACAGCAAGCAGCCGGTGGTTATACGTACAAAACTTTATATTTTAAGGCAAAATACACTATGGATATACCGTGGTAACTCAAGGTTTATGATTTTCTTTTTAGTTTCTGACTGAGACGCGGCCCTAAAGTGGGTGTGGTTGGTGACCGAGTGACGGAGGGAGAGAGCCCCTCCCCTCGCCATCACCAACCAAACCATGATGGCTACTTCCTGAAAACAACACAAGCTAGCGCTCATGCAGCGAACACACGCACAAACATTACAATTTAGCACGTCTCCTCTATCTATGCAACGTGAAGTCCAAGATGGCCGGCTGGCTTTTTACGAACCTGAAATAAACAAATATAAATGTTTGTGCTCATTTTATTGTGGTCGAGTTAAATATTTAATTATTGAATTTCCTCTTTATTTTCATTTGCCTTAATAAATTATTAGCTTTCTTTTATTTCATAATTTTCTAAATGGTTTCAATTTTATAATCAACGCATTGTGGTTGACGTTTCTGTTTTACTCCAGCCTTTGGGGTTGCACGTGCCATTGCCAGGATCCGATTTCAGTCACCACCCTTGCAGTACACAAACTCACCAACCAAGATGCTATCTCCGCCGCCTACGGGATTGGTGGGAATTTTGGACCCACTCCAGAAAATCGTGTCCCGTCAGGATTTAAGCATCATACAGATAATATATATATATATATATATATATATATATATATATATATATATATATATATATATATATATATATATATATATATCTAAGTGGTAAATGCATAATGTTACTTTTTGATCTTTAAAATCATTGATTGAGATTTTAAATTATTTTGCACTTAATATATTAAATGTAATATATAAAGTGTAATATATATATTTAATTCAAATATTTATTATTAATCTAAATAATAAAATAGTAAAAATATGTATCAAGATTATGCATCCAAAGACATGATGTATTTACTCAAACTCATCTCTATTTAAATCTATTTTATCATCTCAACTGTTAAAGTAATAAAGCATAAAATAATATAAAATATAATTATATTTTTAATTCAAATCTCTATCATTCATCATAATAATAATAAAACAATAGGCATGATTGAATATATTTGAACAGTTTAAGCATTTACTACTACTCCCCCTCTCTCTCTCTCGACGAGATTGACTATGCCTTTAAAGACAATAGCCCCAAGTGGGTACAAGTTTGATCGGGGACCTATTGTTGACCTGACCCATAGTGGCATGACATGTCCACCTGATTTGGCACCCCTAATTGACGTTCATGGTGCTAATAATGTGCATGAATCTTGCTCCATTAGCTTTATATGACTAATTCACTTCTCATAAAATTTATGAAACAATTAGATTTATTATGACACCTAATCGAGCTTAGTGAAGCTGATGAACTAAATGATGCAGCTCATTGAATATAAACAGCTTACTTTTTTGTATAATTGCCATTTAGATAATTTATTTCTTAAAATATTTGGTTTCAAAACATCTTTCTAACGATTGAAAAAATAACTTTCTAGCATTGTCACCTGCATTGATCCAAAATTAGTGGAAGGATAGCGTACAATAAGGGGTGTCTCCCTTTGTGTGACAAGTACATCCACCCTTATATCTTGTTATGGAGCTCCCACTCCGTCCCTAGCAGCTAGAGGTGTGCATCGGTTTGATTCAATAATCACACCAAACCGGAAACCGAAATTGCTTGAAATTTGAAAACCGATTCCGAATAGAATTATTTCGGTTTGGTTCAGTTCTGCTATTTGGTTTATTCACAATGGATGAATTCTCTCTCTCTCTCTCTCTCTCTCTCTCTATATATATATATATATATATATATATATATACATATATATATATATATATATATACATATATATATATACATATACATATATATATACATATATATATATAGATATATGTATATATATATATATATATATATATATATATATATATATATGTATATGTATATGTATATATATATGTATATATATATATATATGTATATGTATATATATATGTATATGTATATATATATATGTATATGTATATATATATATGTATATATATATATATATGTATGTATATATATATATATATATATATATATATGTATATATGTATATATATACATGTATGAGTTTGCATATTTATGTATATGCGCATATACATACACACACACACACACACACATATATATATATATATATATAAATATATATATGTATTTATATATACACATATTTATTCACAATGGATGAATTCTCTCTCTCTCTCTATATATATATATATATGTATATGTATATATATATATATATATGTATATGTATATATGTATATATATACATGTATGAGTTTGCATATTTATGTATATGCGCATATACATACACACACACACACACACACACACACATATATATATATATATATATATATAAATATACACTATATACCCATACATATATGTGTATGTACATATACATAAACATATACATCATATATGTGTATATTTGTATGTATATGTACATATATATATATATATATATATATATGTATATATGCATATATGCATATACACAAAAACACACATACATATATATAACTATAAGTATATACATATATACATATATAATATATATAACACATATACATATATATTATATTCAGTTATTCGATTTTTGAACCTTAAAAATCAAACCAAATTTTTATAAAATTGTAAACCGAAACCAAACTGATTTGCAGTAGAACTGAACCGAAATAAAAAAATTTGGTTCGGTTATTCAGTTATATCTGAATAATGCTCACCCCTACTAGCAGAACTCCTCCTCCGTTCTCTCTCTCACACAGAGAGTATGCTGCTTTTTTAGAAAACAAAAGGTAAGTACTTTTAAATTTTCAAATGGCATCTTACCATTAAAAAGATAAAAGGACATTCATGCGTGCAAATGTGTATGTGCATGCACACCCTAAACAATTGAGTAGAATGCATACTCTCCTCAATCACTGATCAAGGGAAAATAACTGCATACTTGAATTGAAATGTGAGCACAAAAAGGGTTCCTATTTCTATTGCTTTTTGGGTCCTAAATGAATTTGAATTCTAGAAGAATATGAATCTAAAATGGATATGGACATATAAATAAATATGACTAAAATCAACCTAAGAAAATAAGACCCTAATTAATAATTATATAATAAATAGAATATGCAACTTATTATAAAGTATTAAGGTGCAGAAAATCATGATTTTTAGAGTTCTTAAGATGCAAAAAATTATGATTTACAGATATCATGATATGTAGTGTGCACGAATTTTAAAGAAAACCAATGAAAGAGTATGCAAGAATAGAATCTTGAACATGCATAAATTAAATCTAATATACAAAATAATTCTAACATAACCATGAATTAACATATCTATGTAAGAACCAAACTAAAGAATAAGAATGCAAAATTATTCAAAAGAGATTAATGCAAGAAAGAATAATGAATTTAATGGATGCTTAGAACCTAATTAATAACAATCAAGATGTCATGTTTAAAGAGACTTGATGTGGTGGATATAAATATGTATGTTATGAAGAATCAATGCTACTAAGAAATGGTAATAATGTAAAAGAATTAGATAGAGTGGTCGATAGATGCTATGTATGTTTATGATTACCTAATGATGCATAAATCAAAAACAGATTTGCATGAAAATCAAAATCTTTTTGGAACCCTGAGACATAAGAGGCTAATTGAGATACAAACACTAAAGGTTTCGATGCATGCTTGTAGCTATAACAAAACTATAAAATAAAAGAGATTGAATATGAAAGTAAGGTGAATATTAATAAAACCAAAAAATATGTAAAGCAAAATAAAGGGATAATGGAGTGCATGGCATACAAATAAAGATAAAGAATCATGATGAGACAATAATTACCTAATACAATGATGATGACTATTATGACCTAACAATGATAACTATTATGATCTAAGACTATGAGCAAGAGTACTAAAAACCAAAATTAGGATATAAAATATATTAAAAGAGTGTAGTGATGAATGAAACCATTGAAATAAAGTTCTAGGAATACCTTAGAAACAACCAATCTCTCCTTTAGTTGATTTCTCATGATTTGAGTATGCTTAAAGCTTTGTAAATTTCTGAAAGTTGACATGCAACACACACACCAAAAACAAGAGGAAGAAGAAATGAGAGAGAGAAGGGGATGACCTTACTTGATGGATACTTAGAAATATTGTTGTTGCTTGATAATGAGAAAGATATAGATATAATGGGAGCTCATGGGACCTATTTATAGGGGAATCTATCCTCTTAGAGTTGAGAAACAACGAGATTTTCATCCTTACAAAATCTCTAATAATTTCAAAAAGATAAGACTTTAAAGACTTGAAATAATCTCTTTTGATTTTAAAACCGTATGTGGCTAAGTGACTTCAATTTTGGCTTGATGACCGGATAGCATGGCTGATTCCTACATGGCTTGAGGGCTCCTTGAGTGGCTTGACATTGCTTGGACGACTTCTCAGGGTGGCTCGATCCCAATTTGATTGTCTTGACTTGAAACCTTGATGAAAGTTGATAATTTTTGGCCTTGAAGCATCAAAGTGGAACGGTCTATTGTGGCTTGATGTGGAGATGATTCAAATGAAGTGAGTTGAGCCACAACTAAGGTAGGCTTGGTTTGACTCAAAATTGAATTTTTAATATAATATTTGACTAACTAACTTGACTTTGGATTTTCAAAACCATAGCATGAGTCAACTAGAACAAATGTGAACACGATAGACTTGGGCCACCCAGCCTAGGTTCAAGTAAGACTTGAGCGATTAACACCTAATTGACGGGGGGGGGGGACACCTAATTGACGGGGGGGGGGGGGGGGAGAGAGAACAACATTGAGGGAGGCTCTTCGCAGAAAATCCATACCCTTGGCATTTAACACCTAATTGGGATTTCATGTGGACCCACCGAAACACACCCTGATGAGAGTCGTAAACTTCACCAAGGATCAAGAAGCATTACAAGCAAAGGAAAGCACAGTGAATGCATAACGAAGGATATTACACCGATTCATGGCACGATCAAGGCCACGTATTTGACCAACAAGGGAGCTGAGTCTCAAGGCTAGATCCATATGGCCGGCTTAAAATGAAAAGCGTCATATTGATCTAGTTGATAAAACATAACTAACTAATTGTCATCTGGATCTGGATAAGGTCATATCCAGATCTAGAGCTCAGAGCAAAACTAATCTCCCCAATGAATGCGTGATGTTGCTCCTATTGAAGATCTCGAATGCAGTTTCATTAATCAGGATCCGTTCTATTCTCAAAATTGAGTGTAGTGTGGCTTCTCCTCTTGCGTTACTTTTTCCTTTCCTTTGTTTACAATGGGGAGGTCGAAGCGAGGTATCCATGCCCCCCCGAGACCTGTATCTTGTAAGTTGAGTGTGCCTTGCCTTCTATGTGATCTAATTATGCTCTGGGTGCATTACTTTCCATGATTAATTTGGTGATCTTGTTATTGTAGGTTTGCAATTTATTACCGAGTGCATCCATCGGCTGCGCCCTACACCAGTCTTTGATTTCGAGACTGACCTTTATTGTGAAGTTGGACCGCTTTGAAGACTTTTAGCCAGCCACTTTCAGAAAAAAGCGAATACCTCTCTGAAAAAGTGGGCCGAGCCTAACATTTTCATATAATAGGTAGTTCAACTTTGTTTATCATTTAATTTAATGTCTTCCGTGTAGTTAGTTTCGGCACTCCCAAGAAGCAAGAAAGTTGCCCTCCCGAAAGATGCTCCTGTAGTCGGCTAGATGCATCTAAAACAATGACACTTTGAGAAAGAAATTCGATGCGTTGGAGAGAACACTTACATCTCATGGAGCATCTAACGGGAATAGATTTAACTGTATCCAACAAGAATCAAAACAGAAATAAAATAAAAAGCAACCTTAGCTCATTTAGTAGCACTAACTACTGAAGACCGATCAGTGCATGAGCGCATAAGAATTTGACCACGATGCCTCTGCAGGTTAGGTGATAGGTGTCAATTAAATGTGGTTGTTTTGTCTGACCTCCCATAAGCCTTTACATGTGAAGAAATCCAGTATGGATCAATTCAAAGATGCTTTTATTTTTATAAACGCTTTCCGTGCTCATTCAAAAGTAGGAGGAAGACTGTCAGTTACAGATTTTAAAAAGTACTTGAAAAAATAAAAATGACACTCTTCCACCCAGTATATATACTGGTGAATTTAATTTAGACCAGCACTTCTATGTTGAGAGAATAAACCAGAAACAGCATCAACAGTAATGCACTAACAGAAAATTATTTGAAGGGCTAAATGCACGCCGCCTTTGCTGTCAAAATGCAAAAGACTAATAAAAGAAGGGGATTACTATTTCCATACTTTCTTTACTATCTGCACATCTCTAATTTAAAAATAAAGAAACTACTCCTATAGCAATTTCTCTCTCCTCTCCACACCTAATTCTAGTATTTTCTTTTTTTTACTTTGGTAACCGATATTTCATTTAGTCGTAGCTATTATTGCTTCCTTCACAACCAAAGAATACACGATTATTGTCTTACAAACTTCATCATAAATTTCCGAAACAAAAAAAGCAAAAAAAAGGAGACGATTGATCCGACCGATTTTTGAATTTTTCAAGGTTTTGATAAGTTGGTTCTTTGAAATATTTTTAGATTTTTGTAGGTTTGTGTTGACTTTGTGAGGGTTTTCATTTTATTTGATATTTCACGGTTTTGGGTCAAATGATTGACTTGTTGTATTTTCGATACGAAATGTGGTACAGGCATGTTTGTCTCGAAGGAGAGATATGGACCAATCACATTTCTCTTCATGCGGAATATTGTCTCTTCTTGTGGGAGACATGGTTGGGTTGCATTCCTTTTCAAGGAGAAAGGTGTATGTGCCACATCTCCATCAAATGAGAGATGTGCTTGAGTCATGTTTCTCATGTTACATGTGCATATATATGCTTTGAACCTTATATATCTTTATGTATTGTAGAATGACAAATAACTCGAGCAAAATAACTTATGGTAAAATAGATTTTAAGAAGATGATGATTGATCAAAATAGTTATTATACTAAGAATAAAGAGATTGAAAGTGATTGTAGTGTATCAAATGATATATTCTTTGACTAGTTGGTTGGTGAAGTAGAAAAAATATTTGTTGATTGTAAGGGTGATAGACTTGATTATTCACTCGTATTTGCGATGGAGGATATGTTGGGAGGAAGCATAATATTGTTATTCTTTGTTCAAAGAGTAAAGATGTAACAAGGTATAGCTTGGGTGTAAAAAGAGTGACAAATACAAGATAAGTAAAAATATTGATATTGAAAATAATTGTTGGACGAACACTATAATGTCTATTTTTATTGACAGGGGAGGATGGAGTTGATGATTATTAGAAGTTTAATGTAGTAAATGGAACATATAACCACCCTCTAGGTTTATATCTTGAAGAGCATGCTTTTGCAGTGAAATTGAGTTAATTTGGTATAGTATGACAAATGACCTTATAAAAAGTCATTACAAACCAACACAAATTTTAATGCATTTGAAGTAGATTGATGAGGCAAATATTACTATGACACGATATATGTATAATGCATGGATAAAAATTAGGAAGAAAGACAGGGGTTCTCGAAGTGTTCTACAGTAACTACCACATAATCTACTCCCACTAATATCATTCATGGCATCATAAAATTCTCGATATGGATATTGTCATTGACATTGATTTACACATCTTCATTCATTACAACTATCACATGCATTTTTATGGGTATTGGAGTTTGATAGCACATATATAGCAAACATGTAAGAGTTTGGTTTCACTTTTTTAAAAATATTGATTCCTGATCTAGAATTGGTGTGTGAGAGAGTTATGCACTCCAAACAACTTTTTATGTTTAATCTGCAGTGACCGTGATCTAGCGTTGGTGAATGTCATTCAAATCATATTTCTAGATGTAACTCACTTTTTATATAGATGGCTTATAATGAAAAACATTAAAGCATTTATTATAAAATTAATAAAGAATAAAGAGATGGTGAGTGCATTTTGGTTTGACCCCTATAAGAAGAGACTTGTCTCAAGAAGATGAGAGCATTTACAAGAAGATAATGGAGGTAATGTAATTAAAGTAGAAAAAATTTCCTACTGTACTCTCTCATGTTAAAGAGTAATGGTTTGACCCCTATAAGAAGAGACTTGTCTCGATATGGACAGATATGGTGATTTATTATGATACTCATACAACAAATAGGTATGTTAAATTAGTTGTTAATGCATATATATATCATCTATTGTTTTTGAATCTTATAATATAATGCTTGCTAGGGTGGAAAGTACACATGCAATGTTGGAAGGGTTCTTCAATAGCTTTCTCCCAACATTTCTTATATACTCTATAGGCTCATTACAACTGCTAAACACACTCTTTGTCATAAACACGAATAAATAGTAAGGTTTATTACCCTCATAGTCTATAAATATTTCTTTTACTTCATTGACCAACCAACCAAAGAATACATTATCTCATGTACTACAATTACTTCTAGTCTATTTATTCTCGATATAATAACCATTTTGATTAGTCATCATCTTGTCAGAGTCAAACCCGATAAAAATGTTTAACCAAACTGTATGTATAGGTTATATTTTTTAAAATGTGGTTAATGATATGTACACAGTATTACTACCTTGGTTACAAATGGTTAATGATAAATTATCCTAGTTTGTAATTTATATATATTGTTCCAATATATAACTTCTAGAACATTTCGTAAGCATTACAACAGACTCACTCAAACTTTAAAGGAAAATGTATGCTTAAATAAATAAAAGGATGAAAGTTGCCAGATGACCACCTCAAAGTTATATTTTAAATTAATGATGATTGCAATGTAAACTAAAATCCAATATAATCAATGTATGATATGCATCCATAGAGTTAGCTCAATGACAGAGTGCTTTGATGCCCTTGTTCTTGGTGGGAAGTTTGACTCCCGGGGGTGCACATGTGTGTATGTTAGGCAACCATGATGCAAGGGACTAAGGTATCTCTCTCACTCACACACACAAACTCAAATATAAATCAAAGCCTCCAACTAGGGGTCAACGTCTATGTTATTATGGTAATCAAGCAAGAGTAGATATCCTCTGTGGTAAATGCTCACAGTAGAGAAGGAGGGAGGATCTATTGTTCTTGTTCAAAATGTTGAAATTATAGCTTTTAACATTACTTTTCCTATCTAAATATGTGATTGATAGATTTTCATATATAGGATATATAAGATAATCTTACAAAGTAAATATTTCAAGGACGATGCAATTATAATTCAACAAAAGCTACACAAAGGGTTTGTGGATTAGTTTGAAAATTATATTAGTATATTAGGTATTTTTTTTTTCATGATTAGTTACTCTCTTTGAGTATAATTTGTAACCACCACTTCCATATGTATGTATATGTAGGTACATATTAATAATGTTCTTCAAGATATTTAATATTTGGTGTAGGGCCATCAAATTGTACTATATGATGTGAATCATTTTATATCTATAATTATAAATTTGATATTTGAACACTACAAAGAGTTTGTCATATACAAAATAGTAGTGCTGCAAATATAGGTGTTGCACCTGGTATCTATTATTGAGTTTTAGAAGATATTAATGAAGTTTGCTATTTGTCTAAACCTTCTACATTCGTATTTATTTGATATGATATAGAAGTTAGATGAGAAGTAGATGAAATGATGTTAACATCGATCTGTACTTCTAAAAAATCATATGATGATGAGTCATATGTATTTTCATGAAAAGCAATTTATGTATAGTATTCAAGAAACCAAAATAGATAAAATTGGAAGGTAGTCTACTACTAAAAGCCAAAAGATAGATATGATTTGCCAATAGAGAATATATTAGATCAGGTCACATTCATGCTCGAGCAATAAAAAGTTGTAGATAATATTATCCTCTCTTATATTTGAAAGCAAAAACTATTCACATTGAAAGAGATGGCAACTTAACAATTGATTGGTTTAAATGCATATTCTTCTTGAAATTAAAAGTATAATGCTTTTCTATGATTATGTTATTGTATTTATAATTGCTTATATGTCAACTTGCACACTAATAATCCTAACATGTAACATGTTTTTCTCAAAAAACTAGTATTATGCTTTTGCATGATTATATTATTATAGGCTAAATTGGTTATATGTTGCCGACCGCGTCTAGTATGGGAAAAGGCTTAGTTGTTGTAGTTGTTATTGTAGGCTAAATTGGTTATATGTCAACTTATGATCCTCATAGCATGTTTTCCTGAAATTAACAGCATCATGCTTTTATATGATTATGTTATTCTAGTTAAAATTGTTTATGTATCAACTTATGCAATGATGATCATAACATGCTACATTATTGTCTTATAGAGGAAACATGTCTTTGACATCACATCAACATAAAAAAAGGCCTGCAATTGATGAATTGATTAACAACATGCATTTTTGTAAGTGATATTGTTTATGAAAAGTATAATTTCTAATAAATTTATTACAATTATATAACTTAATCTTTCATATTTTCAGATAGACATACTTCTAGCATGCAATAAGAAGAGGATAGACAAGATATTGCAAAATTGTTTGCCTCTAGATGAAGAAAATGACTAGTGTTAGTTAGTGGTAGTGTGAGGTCATGGGTATTAATTTCATGAAGTTGTTGCATACTCTTGGTTATTGTGCTAAGATGTACAACTCTTTTTCACTTTATCAAGCATGGAAAGATATTAGATCAAGATATTGGGACTCATACATCACATCTGTAGGATGTCCTCCAGAATGTTGTCCTATAGAAGGCCTTTCAAATGCTTCACGAGAAAAGCTTAAGTATTATGTTAGTTTGAGGTAAACGTAAAGCAAAACTTGAATATAAAAGTAACTCAAGCAAAGCAAGATCAAAGGCATAACAAGAGAGCTACATCCTTAGTTACACAAAATTACAATCTGGTAAGGGTATCATATTTTCATTTTTTAATGATTCGTGTAAAGATTTCATGTATGGGTTACTTAAAGTATGCCTAATTAATGATAACATTCCTTATTTATGCATAATATAATAAGAAGCTCACTTGGACATGGAGATCAATAAAGTAACTACCTATATTGGCTAGTACAATAATAAAAAAGACAAGATTTTTTTATAAAGAAACTAGGAAGACTTGTGTAAGTATTCACTTTAATTTATTTTCTTATATGTTTAGAAATTTTTAGGGTTTATCATATAACCCGATATTTTTCTTGAGTATAATAAAGTGTTTGAGGAATACAAAAATATTCAACGTGAATCAAGTTTATTACCTACTACTACCTCTTTTAAGAAAGCAATGGAATGTACCTGTCATAAGCATCATGATGGATATGAGAGGTGTTTGGAGTTGTTACGGCACACCCACAAGAACAAGTAAAACTAGTTCTAATAGTAGTATGGAACATCAATACATTATTATTCATACTCGACTTGATAGTATTGAAGACCGGATAAGTTTTCATTTTTATTGACTTTTTATAGTAATCTTATTGTTAAAACAATTAACTTTAAAGTGTGATTATTTCAGATATCGAGAATGGAGAGTTGTATAGAGATTTGGTTTAGCTTGTAATGTAGGTATTTTGTTCGGCATCACAACGAATCATGTGAAAGATAGGTTGAATCAATAGTGTATTAGAATTAGTTGGTATTACGCTTATCCAAGAATTGTCCGATTAATGGACATCAAGTCTTTGTCTTTGTAATGTATATAAACTCTTCATCTTAGACTATAAACTTTTCAGCTTTGTACTTTGTATATTTAAACAAACAAATAGAGTATATGCTGCCCTTTATCTCTTCGTAATTATCTGATTTATTGTCTATTGTCAAGGTTTTAAAGTATTATGTCTGTTCAAGAATTAATAATGATTGTATTGAAAATGTTTCAACAAAAGGCATTGAAGTTGGGCACTTATCCCAACTATTGTGCACCATCAAAATAACATACAAAATAGTCAGAATAGACTACTTTTGGTTTTTCAACAATCATATTTTATCCAATGAAACTATTTTTTCCTAGCTGTTGGGTGAATAGTTATGCATGTTGAAGGTGGTCTAAAAAAAGTCAACTATGATTGTTTTATAGCAATATGTTATGTTATATTATGGACATATACAACAACTCAAATAAGTCTACAAAACAACAATAAGAATAAAAATGTATTCTAGTTGCTTTAGGACTGATTTATTCTAGTGGTTGTAAATGTATCCCAACTATTACAAACTGTTAGAATAATTTGATTATGATATTTTTATTCCAACAATCTAATTATCATTGTATTTTTTTTTTCCAAATATTGGAAGAGTCAGACTAGCTTGTTTCAAACCCAAAAGGAAATCGAGAGAAAATCTCAACAAAGTAAGAGAGAGAGAGGAAGAGGAGAGGAAGGAGTTGTCCCCATCCCAACTATTACAAACTGTTAGAATAATTTGATTATGATATTTTTATTCCAACAATCTAATTATCATTGCGTTTTTCTTTTTCTAAATATTGGAAGAGACAGACTAGCTTGTTTCAAACCCAAAGGGAAATCAAGAGAGAAAATCCCAGCAAAGTAAGAGAGATAGAGGAAGAGGAGAGGAAGGAGTCGTCCCCAAAGAGTGGAGGTGATGCCTCCAAGCCGCCGGTCTCCAAGCCATTCAAAGGTCTTCAATGAAGGTTGGTTTTCTTCCCTTCTCTTTTCTTTCTTCAATTTCATTCAATTCAATTTATAATTAAGGAGCATTTGTCTTCAAATCAATGTAATATTTGAGGGAAGATGTCGCATATTTTTATTCAAGAGCAAAGGTAAAATCGTCTACCATTTGTTTTATTTGTGGTTGCTTCTACCTCAATATACATTGTAAACTTATACTCTCTCATCTCTTCTATACTTAAGCTATATGATAATTGTTTTTATTATTGCACTTCCTCTCTAATAGAATAAAGTCCTCAACCAAAAATTTCTTTGGATGGTCATTTAAACCATTAAAGATCAATTGGATGCATTCATTAGGCTCTTAAAATAAAAAAACTCTATTTTTAGCATTTTGCACCTGTTTGATCATTGATTTTTTCAGCCCCACTCTATAAACGAAAAATTTTAAAAATTAATCCACATTTCATTGACACACAGGCCAACACTCCATAGTAGAAGGTCATAAATAAAATCATGTAAAATCGAACAAAAACTAAGACAGAACCTATCTGCACTATATATCCTGCAAGAGAGCTTGGGTAAAAGTCCCTTAACTCTATCTATAGTGATCCAAAAACCTTAAAAATGATTTCGTTGTAAATTTGATTCCCATAGATTTTCAATGTAACCAATTTTATAAAATTTTAACACTTACATACATAAATACAGTCATTTCTTTAAGCCTCTATGTTTCTGTCATAGGGTCTATCTTGAGTTCCATTTCTGTCATAGGGTCTATCTTGAGTTCCAAGGCTGAGAACTTCACTGATTTAATTCTACTGATCCACAGATCCAAAAACCAAAATAAAAAATATCCTAATAAAATTTCATACCTCGGCCTATCTCAGGTAAATTTTTTAGAATTTTTGGATATCCAAAAATACCAAAAAAATTAGAAATATCTGTTGTTAGACACAGAAGTGTTTTTGTTTTTCAGGATTGAACCTGATTTTTTGTCAAGGGAAATATCACATGATTTTGGAAACGCTTTTCAATTAAAAATTTGTTTCAAAAACATATCGGATCCTAAAAAAAATTTCCAAGTGTCTAGGCTGACCTTTGAGTATTAGTTCAAGAAGTCCTATGTCGAAAAGAACTCACTTGTCCACATTCGCCAAAGAAGTTAGAAATCAAAATTTTACAAGTTTTTAGAAAACTTGCTAGCATGCTCGCACACTCGTATTTGTAAATTGAATTTCAAGTCTCTTCATAGATTTTAGAATTAAATTCTCATCTACACATACGGTTAACAATCTATAATGTTAACTCATAAAGTCCATTTAATTTCAACTTAATGTGCATCCTTCTTAAATGCAGTGTTTATCATAAAAGGTTATTTCAAATATTATAGACAGACAAAGAAGGATGTAAATCATACTACCAAGTGGTTAACAATCTACGATGTAAATGTCATAGGGCATTAACTCTTTTCGCCTCATACTACCAAGTGGCTAACACCAACAAAGACAATTGAAAGGACAAAATGTCCTTTCGATCATCATTACTCATAATTTAATGTGAAAATGTAAACAATTGACACATGCCTACAACACTTCTACAAACCCTTCTCTTATAGACAGACTAAAAGCAAATTGACTTTATTTTAAACTTTATTTAAACTATTTTTTCAATAATTTACACTAGCTTAAACAAAATTTAAATCAAAATGCTAAATAAATCTGTAAATTTATATTTATATATTAAGTAATGTATCTTTAGGTTTGAACATTTTGTTAGTATAGATGTTATAAGATGATATGAAATTTCATTTAGGTTAGAAGCTTTTGGACAAGTTATTTCTTATGAAATCATCAATGACATTGAACACAAACATTTGTACTTGTTTTCCTCACAAATACTCGCTTGGCATTTATATACCAAATGCTATCCAAGTTGGTGAACACTTATTAGGTAATTCCACTTGTCAATTGGGTTGGCACTACCTATGTTATCAATAGCGGTTAGCGGGCTATTTAGCGGTTGACCCTAATATAGCAGTAGTGGTAACATAGCGGATTTAGTGGTACACTCTCATTTACGATTAATATATATAATGAATTCTCTAATTTCTAAGAAATATCAAGAAACACACAACCATCACATACATAAATATGAATCAAACTAAATAAACAAATTTTAAGAAAACAAACACTAAATATCATGTAGCATATGCATATTAAATTAGTCAACTTAAATTTAAAAATAAAAGCATAAATGTAACCAAGTTATTCTAAGTAACAACTATTTCCGATTGATAATCCCTTAAAGTGTAAATGCAAATAATTGGTTCAAGATTGACAAGAAGAATTAGAAAATAAAAAATTACAAAAGAACCTTAATCAATTATATAATATGATGTATTTAACTACTTATGTTGCACGACAAATGCAAATCATTGCAAAACAAATCCCCTTAGTTCGAACTACTTATGTTGCATTTAATGTACTTGTGCAGCACGAGGCAAGAAGTATGCTCAATGACTTCTTCTTTTTAAAACTTAAAGTATTTATTTAATAATGGGTTGTTGTCATTGGTAGGCCCACTTATTGTGGTTTCGATTACTAATCCTCTTGCGAGAATAACAGGTAAGTTAAATGCTTATTCAACTACAACTATTTTCTCATACAAATTTGTCAAGACATATATCTCGACAGCACATTGCTTCTATCAATTTGGATACTCTTTTCTTGATTTTAAATAGCTGAATTTATTCGACACTTTTCTCAATGTAATTAGATTGCCTCAACACATATATGCCTAAGTTTTTTATGCTTATGCCTGGTATAGTACTAAATCTTTTATATCATTTACTTGAATGTGAAAAGAAACCATAATGTTTCCATTTAGTTATTCATATCCAAAATCCAAATCTGAATCCAAAGTCCACAATAATCAAGGTGGGTTGGATTCATACTCGAACACATAGAAATTGTGCATCCAAACCTCATTTTGGATTTCAACAAATCCAACTTATTCAATCCAACATTTAATTTGTATATCAAATTTAAACCAAATATTTTAATGCATTCCAATATTATCACAAGGAAAGCCATATATCTTAGTTGCACGCCAACCTTCATTTTGTTGACTGCCAAGGACTGCTATATATTTATGATCTTTTGACTTTGAAAGGTGGTCCAGCTCATTTCTCCAAGAACATACTAGTCTATACGATTTTCTAGGTGCTTTGAGGGTGCCTATTCTGAAAAAAGCCTTCCGTGTGTCCTCTTTGAGTTATATATACATTTTCACAAGGGGATTACTATATACTATTTGCACACCCCTTGTTTTTAAAAATAATAAAATTACCCGTCATCACTTTCTCTCTCCTCTCCCACCCATCTCCAGCAAGGGTGTCTCTTGCCATATCTCTTTACTTCAACAACCGATGTTTCATTTTAGCATCATTGCCTTCTTCATAGCTGAACAATGCATACTCTTATGAATCTCGTCGAAGAAAAAGAAAGAAAAAGAAAAAAGAAAAGAAAGAAGAATCAAGAATAAAAAATAAAATCAATAACAGTAAAAAGAAGAACAACAAAGAAGAAAAAGAGAATCAAGAAATATACGAAAAGAACAAGAAAATAGAAAATGACGTCAAGTTTTTTACTCAAAACATGGCACAGGTGTCTCTCCTCAACTAGAGAGTCGCCCTCCAGTTGCGTCTCCTTAACAAGACACACTTATGTCGCGTTTCAAGTTGAGAACTTGAGCTTATTTTTTTGTTTTGGTTTCGGCAGAAAATGAAATCAATAAATCAAATAAATGATACACAAAATACATCAAAACAACTAAATAACCCACCAAATCATTGAAACCCTCTTCGAATCAGCCTCTTCTCTCTTTTTCTCTTCTTGAAATCAATAAATCAAATAAATGATACACAAAATACATCAAAACAACTAAATAACCCACCAAATCATTGAAACCCTCTTCGAATGAGCCTCTTCTCTCTTTTTCTCTTCTTCCTTCTTTTCTAATAAGATTCAAAGCACTATGAGATGGTTGATGGTTTAATATTGTGCAGTGGATAGAGCTTCAAGTTGTGGGTCAGCAGAAAATTAGTATGGATGGTCAATGATAGTGGAGAACTCATAGAAGGAAAGAGAGATTCAGACGGTTAGAGGTATAAGGTAATTTTTAGATTTTAGTAGGGTTAAAATCAGAATTATAGTTAAAAAGCAGTGTGTGGATAGTAAAAAGGGTGTGCGCATATCAATTATGTTTTACAACTGTGTGCATGCCTTGACTTAATTCCAATCTAAAATGCAAATTCATTTTCCAATGGAACAAACTCTTGGAATTTTTCCATATAGAATCGAGATCTCATTAATATCATAAATAACAATAATAGTAATGTTTTATTTCATTTTGATAACCATGATAGTTAGAAGCTGACATGCATAGCCAATTGGCCATTTTCATGGATAGTAATATTTTCTTATAATCATTAAAAAAGAGAGAATTTTGTAGTTGCTTTCACAACCCATTAAAATATACATGGTGAAGGGCTCTGAAATGTGATGGTGCCATCATCTGGAGTATAAGGCATTAGCAAGAAGGCCATTGTGACTGTGTCTTCCAACAAGATGAAAGGCCATGACAAGAGAGACAGATCTTGACCATTCATCAGCAAGGTGGCTGTCAAAGTGACCTTGGAGGGGCTCCTCCGCCTGTAGGGTATCCAGCAACAAGGTTGAGAAATAAAGAGAGAAAGCGATGAATTGATCCTTTCTGTGCTAAAAAAAGAGAGAAAAGGAAAAAGGGGAGACATTGTGCAGTGCAAATAGGTGCCAGCAAGAAGAATGGGTGGTTGTTTTCGTTGATAGTAGAGAAGGTTGCATTTCTGGTCACTAGGAAAGTGGAATCATACCATCTGTTATTAGGTGAGAGTAAAAAGTTGTGACCAAGTATGAAGCATGGTGATTTTTCTCCTACAACAACAACAATAACTAAGCCTTTTCTCATAGTAGACAGGGTCGACTACATGGATTCTTTGTTTCCACAGAGCTCTATCATGTGCCATGTTAGCAGTTAACTCACAATAAGCTAGATCATTCTTTATTGTTTCTTTCCAACACTTTTGTGGTAGTCCTCTACCTCTTTTAATGCTTTCCAAATTTATTTTTCATACCTTCTTATAGGTTCTTCCTTTGATCTTCTTTCTATATGTCTAAACCATTTAAACGATATTCTCTCATTTTATCCTCTATTGGTGTCACTCCTAATTTGTTTCTAATAACCTCATTATGTATATGGTCTTTTCATGGACCACTCATCCATCTCAACATCTTCATTTCTGTCATAAACATCTTTTGTACATGTTGATGGTTAACTGCCCAACACTCAGAACCATAAAACATGGCAGGTCAATTGTTGCTCTATAATATTAACTTTTTAACTTTAATGGTATCTTCTTATCACAAAGAATACCAGATGCACCTCTCCATTTTAACCAACCAACATTAATTCTATGCATAATATCTCTCCATCAATTCTTCCATCACACTGAAAAATTGACCCTAGGTATTTAAAACTTTCCTTTTGGGGGATGCAATGTGTGCCAATCTTAATTTCTATGTCCTCTGAAGTAACCAAATGATCAAACTTACATTCCATATATTATGTCTTTGTTCTACTAAGTTGGAGGCCTTTGCTTTCTAATGCTTCTCTCCATAGTTCCAATTTTCTATTAACTTTTTCCTTAGACTCTTCCACTAACACAATGTCATATGCAAATAACATACACCAAGGCACTTCATCTTGAATATGTTTTGTTAACTCATCAATCATCATTATAAATAAGTATGGACTTAAAGTTGATCCTTAATGTAACCCAATACTAACTTCAAAGAAGTCTGTCATTCCTTCATGAGTCCTCACACATATTTTTGCAACATCGTACATGTCTCTTATAAGGTTAATGTATGTCAATGGGATACCTCTTTTTTCTAAGGTTTTCCAAAGGACCTCCTTCGGTACCCTATCATAAGCTTTTTCTAGATCAATAAATATTATGTGAAGGTCTTTCTTTTTTACTCTAAAATGTTCCATAAGACGTCTCAAAAGGTGAATCGCTTCAACAGTAGATCTACCTGACAAGAATCCAAATTGGTTTTCTATTGTACTTGATACTTGTCTTAACCTATGTTCGATAATTCTTTCCCACAATTTCATAGTATGACTCATTAACTTGATACCTCGATAATTCACACAATTCTGAATGTCTCTCTTATTCTTATATATGGGTATAAGTGTACTTGCTCACATTCTTCGGGCATCTTTTGGTTTCTCAATATTTCATTAAATAGTCTTGTGAGCCAAGTGATTTCTATTTCTCCTAGTATTTTCCAAACTTCTATAGGAGTATTGTCTGGTCCTACTGATTTACCACCCTTCATATGTTTAAGAGCCTCTTTGACTTCATTCTTTTGAATATGTCAGTAGAAATTATGGTTTATATACTTTTTTTATTTGGCTAACTCTCCTAAATTATACTAACATCTTTATTTTCATTAAAAAGCTTATAAAAATAGTTTTTCCATCTATTTCTAATATCATCATTTGTCACTAGAATTTTTTCATCTTCGTCCTTGATGCATCTAACATAATTAAGATCTTTAGTTTTCTTATCTCTAGCACTAGCTATCCTAAAATGATCTCTTTCACACTCTTTTGAGTTGAGTTTTTTATATAAATCCTCTCAAATTTTAGCTTTTGCTTCACTCACGGCCTTTTTCGCTTCCTTCTTTGCTTTCTTATAAGCCTCTAAAATTTCACTAGTTTTCTTAGTATAATGTAATTTGTAACATGCCCTCTTTACCTTGATTATATTTTGCACTACTTGGTATTATCATTACAAGAGAAAAAATCATGATGTTGAAATTAGTGTCCTCTAAAATTTTACTAGTTTTATTTTGCACTACTTGGTAGATACTATGATTCGGAGAAAGATTCATATTCTATGTTTAGAAGAGACAAAATGGGTTGGAGAAAAAGCAAAGGAGATAGAGGATACAGGTTTTAAATTATGGTACTCAGGTAAGGAAAAGGCTCGAAACGGAGTTGGTATTATCATAAATAAATATTTAAAGGATAGTGTAGTAGACGTACAACGATATGGTGACCAAATCATGATGTTGAAATTAGTGTCAGGAGCAGAGGTTTTGAATATAGTTTGTGCTTATGCACCCCAAGTAGGCCTAGAAGATAGTATAACGACAACTTTTTGGGAAGAGTTATATAAGGTGATTCAAAGGATTCCACAAAGAGAGATGATTTGTTTAGGAGGAGACTTAAATTGACATGTTGGTAAAGAGAATTAGGATATCATGGTATTCATAAAAACTTTGGTTTTGGGGATACAAATGAGGAAGGTAGGGAGATTTTAAATTTTGCTATGGTATTTGATATCTTTATTATAGTCAATACATTCTTCAAAAAATGAGATGAACATTTAATTACTTATAAGAGTGGCTTATCACAAATACAAATTGATTACTTTATTTATAGAGAAAAAGATAGAGCATGTTTTAAAGATTGTAAAGTAATTCCAGGAGAAAGCTTAACCACCCAACATCAACTTTTACTTTATTTGGTTTCTCAATATTTCATTAAATAGTCTTGTGAGCCAAGTGATTTCTATTTCTCCTAGTATTTTCCAAACTTCTATAGGAGTATTGTCTGGTCCTACTGATTTACCACCCTTCATATGTTTAAGAGCCTCTTTGACTTCATTCTTTTGAATATGTCAGTAGAAATTATGGTTTATATACTTTTTTTATTTGGCTAACTCTCCTAAATTATACTAACATCTTTATTTTCATTAAAAAGCTTATAAAAATAGTTTTTCCATCTATTTCTAATATCATCATTTGCCACTAGAATTTTTTCATCTTCGTCCTTGATGCATCTAACATAATTAAGATCTTTAGTTTTCTTATCTCTAGCACTAGATATCCTAAAAAGATCTCTTTCACCCTCTTTTGAGTTGAGTTTTTTATATAAATCCTCTCAAATTTTAGCTTTTGCTTCACTTACGGCCTTTTTCACTTCCTTCTTTACTTTCTTATAAGCCTCTAAAATTTCACTAGTTTTCTTAGTATAAGAGTGGCTTAAATTTTGCTATGGTATTTGATATCTTTATTATAGTCAATACATTCTTCAAAAAATGAGATGAACATTTAATTACTTATAAGAGTGGCTTATCACAAACACAAATTGATTACTTTATTTATAGAGAAAAAGATAGAGCATGTTGTAAAGATTGTAAAGTAATTCCAGGAGAAAGCTTAACCACCCAACATCAACTTTTAGTTATTGATTTACAAATAAAAAAATGGACAAAGAAGAAAAGAGTGCATCGAGCTATTCGAACTAAATGGTGGAACATCAAAAGCGAGAAAGAAGTTATATTTAAACAAAAAGTCCTTCAAGAAGATGTTTGGAATTATATTGGTATACCCTTTTATACGTAGAACAATATGGCTATACATATTAGGAAAGTGGCGAAAGATGTGTTAGGTGTATCTAAGGGAGGTGTACCAGCACAAAAAAAGCTTGGTGGTGGAGTCAAGTAGTGCAAAATAAAATCAAGGCAAAGAGGGCATGTTACAAATTACATTATACTAAGAAAACTAGTGAAATTTTAGAGGCTTATAAGAAAGTAAAGAAGGAAGTGAAAAAGGCCGTAAGTGAAGCAAAAGCTAAAATTTGAGAGGATTTATATAAAAAACTCAACTCAAAAGAGGGTGAAAGAGATCTTTTTAGGATATCTAGTGCTAGAGATAAGAAAACTAAAGATCTTAATTATGTTAGATGCATCAAGGACGAAGATGAAAAAATTCTAGTGGCAAATGATGATATTAGAAATAGATGGAAAAACTATTTTTATAAGCTTTTTAATGAAAATAAAGATGTTAGTATAATTTAGGAGAGTTAGCCAAATAAAAAAAGTATATAAACCATAATTTCTACTGACATATTCAAAAGAATGAAGTCAAAGAGGCTCTTAAACATATGAAGGGTGGTAAATCAGTAGGACCAGACAATACTCCTATAGAAGTTTGGAAAATACTAGGAGAAATAGAAATCACTTGGCTCACAAGACTATTTAATGAAATATTGAGAAACCAAATAAAGTAAAAGTTGATGTTGGGTGGTTAAGCTTTCTCCTGGAATTACTTTACAATCTTTAAAACATGCTCTATCTTTTTCTCTATAAATAAAGTAATCAATTTGTGTTTGTGATAAGCCACTCTTATAAGTAATTAAATGTTCATCTCATTTTTTGAAGAATGTATTGACTATAATAAAGATATCAAATACCATAGCAAAATTTAAAATCTCCCTACCTTCCTCATTTGTATCCCCAAAACCAAAGTTTTTATGAATACCATGATATCCTAATTCTCTTTACCAACATGTCAATTTAAGTCTCCTCCTAAACAAATCATCTCTCTTTGTGGAATCCTTTGAATCACCTTATATAACTCTTCCCAAAAAGTTGTCGTTATACTATCTTCTAGGCCTACTTGGGGTGCATAAGCACAAACTATATTCAAAACCTCTGCTCCTGACACTAATTTCAACATCATGATTTGGTCACCATATCGTTGTACGTCTACTACACTATCCTTTAAATATTTATTTATGATAATACCAACTCCGTTTCGAGCCTTTTCCTTACCTGAGTACCATAATTTAAAACCTGTATCCTCTATCTCCTTTGCTTTTTCTCCAACCCATTTTGTCTCTTCTAAACATAGAATATGAATCTTTCTCCGAATCATAGTATCTACCAAGTAGTGCAAAATAAAACTAGTAAAATTTTAGAGGACACTAATTTCAACATCATGATTTTTTCTCTTGTAATGATAATACCAAGTAGTGCAAAATATAATCAAGGTAAAGAGGGCATGTTACAAATTACATTATACTAAGAAAACTAGTGAAATTTTAGAGGCTTATAAGAAAGCAAAGAAGGAAGCGAAAAAGGCCGTAAGTGAAGCAAAAGCTAAAATTTGAGAGGATTTATATAAAAAACTCAACTCAAAAGAGTGTGAAAGAGATCTTTTTAGGATAGCTAGTGCTAGAGATAAGAAAACTAAAGATCTTAATTATGTTAGATGCATCAAGGACGAAGATGAAAAAATTCTAGTGGCAAATGATGATATTAGAAATAGATGGAAAAACTATTTTTATAAGCTTTTTAATGAAAATAAAGATGTTAGTATAATTTAGGAGAGTTAGCCAAATAAAAAAAGTATATAAACCATAATTTCTACTGACATATTCAAAAGAATGAAGTCAAAGAGGCTCTTAAACATATGAAGGGTGGTAAATCAGTAGGACCAGACAATACTCCTATAGAAGTTTGGAAAATACTAGGAGAAATAGAAATCACTTGGCTCACAAGACTATTTAATGAAATATTGAGAAACCAAAAGATGCCCAAAGAATGTGAGCAAGTACACTTATACCCATATATAAGAATAAGGGAGACATTCAGAATTGTGTGAATTATCGAGGTATCAAGTTAATGAGTCATACTATGAAATTGTGGGAAAGAATTATCGAACATAGGTTAAGACAAGTATCAAGTACAATAGAAAACCAATTTGGATTCTTGTCAGGTAGATCTACTGTTGAAGCGATTCACCTTTTGAGACGTCTTATGGAACATTTTAGAGTAAAAAAGAAAGACCTTCACATAATATTTATTGATCTAGAAAAAGCTTATGATAGGGTACCGAAGGAGGTTCTTTGGAAAACCTTAGAAAAAAGAGGTATCCCATTGACATACATTAACCTTATAAGAGACATGTACGATGTTGCAAAAATATGTGTGAGGACTCATGAAGGAATGACAGACTTCTTTGAAGTTAGTATTGGGTTACATTAAGGATCAACTTTAAGTCCATACTTATTTATAATGATGATTGATGAGTTAACAAAACATATTCAAGATGAAGTGCCTTGGTGTATGTTATTTGCATATGACATTGTGTTAGTGGAAGAGTCTAAGGAAAAAGTTAATAGAAAATTGGAACTATGGAGAGAAGCATTAGAAAGCAAAGGCCTCCAACTTAGTAGAACAAAGACATAATATATGGAATGTAAGTTTGATCATTTGGTTACTTCAGAGGACATAGAAATTAAGATTGGCACACATTGCATCCCCCAAAAGGAAAGTTTTAAATACCTAGGGTCAATTTTTCAGTGTGATGGAAGAATTGATGGAGAGATATTATGCATAGAATTAATGTTGGTTGGTTAAAATGGAGAGGAGCATCAGGTATTCTTTGTGATAAGAAGATACCATTAAAGTTAAAAGGTAAATATTATAGAGCAGCAATTAGTCCTGCCATGTTTTATGTTTCTGAGTGTTGGGCAGTTAATCTTAAACATGTACAAAAGATGTATACATAATGAGGTTATTAGAAACAAATTAGGAGTGACACCAATAGAGGATAAAATGAGAGAATATCGTTTAAGATAGTTTCGACATATAGAAAGAATATCAAAAGAAGAACCTGTAAGAAGGTATGAAAAACTAAATTTGGAAAGTATTAAAAGATGTAGAGGACAACCACAAAAGTATTGGAAAGAAACAATAAAGAATGATCTAGCTTATTGTTAGTTAACTGCTAACATGGCACATGATAGGGATATGTGGAAATAAAGAATCCATGTAGCCAACCCCGTCTAGTATAGGAAAAGGCTTAGTTGTTGTTGTTGTTTGTTTGTCGCTTGTAGTAATTAAATGATTAAACTTGTATTTCGTATACCTTATCTTTATTTTACTAAGTCAAAAGCTTTTATTTTTTAATATTTCTTTCTATAATTCCAATTTCTTATTAAGTTTTTCCTAAAATGCATTCATTAACACAATGTCATCAGCAAATAACATACACAAAGGTACTTCATCTAGAATATGCGTTTTTAATTCATCAACAACCAAGATAAATAAATACAGACTTAAAGCTAATCCTTAATGTAATCCGATATTAACTCCAAGGAAATCAATCATTCCTTTATGAGTCCTCACACATTTTGTTTACCGTTATACGTATCTATTATACGATTGATGTACGTTAACGAGATATCTTTCTTTTTTAAGGTTCTCTAAATAATATCTCTTGACACATTATCATAAAGCTTTTTTTGAATCAATAAGTACCATATTGAGTCTTTTTTGTCTAAAATGTTCTATAAGACGTCTCAATAGATCAATAACCTTAATATTAGATTTCTCTGGCATGGAGCTGCATTGGTTTTCTATTGTATTCGATGCTTGTCTAAGCTTTTATTTAATAATTCTTTCCCATAATTTCATTTGTATGACTCGTCAACTTGATATCTCAATAATTTGTATAATTTTGAATGACTCTTATTCTTGTAAATAGGTATAATTGTACTCTTCCTCCATTTTTTTAGATATTTTTTAGTTTTTACATATTTCATTAAATAATTTTATAAGCCAAGTCAAACATGTCTCCCTAGGACTTTTCTATACTTTTATTATATGGTCTTAAGATTTACCAACCTTTATAAATTTGAGAGCTTCTTTAACTTCTTTAATTCGAGGACAATGGTAGAAACTATGGTTTGTACTCTTTTGAGTTGGTCAACTCTCCTAAGCTAACAATCTTAAGATTTACTAACCTTAATAAGTTTAAGAATCTCTTTAACTCATTCGTTCGAGTACAATGGTAGAAATTGTGGTTTATATACTCTTTTGAGTTGGTAAGCTCTCTGAAGCTACTACTAATGCTTGTATTTTCATTAAAAAGCTTATGAGGGTAATAATTTTCAACTCTTCTTGATATCTTTGCTTGCCACAAAAATCTTCATTTTTTTTATAAAAGTAAGATCTTAAGTTTCTTATCTCTAGTCTTAATTATCCTAAAAGTATCTCTTTTTTTAAGTGTTTGAGTTGAGTTTTTTATAAATCCTCTCAAGTTTTGTTTTTTGCATCATTGATGTCTTTTCTCGTTTTTGTTTTTGCTTATTTACAAACTTCTCAAGTTTCAGGTTGGCATGATGCAATATGTCACATGCCCTCTTAGCTTTGATTTTACCTTGTATAATCCAGTGTTGTTCGTATCGTATCGTATCATGTATTATTTTGGTTCATGTTATCATATCGTATCGCACTATATCATTTTTTAATACTAAAGAATTTTAAAAAACATAAAAATTTAGAAAAAAAATATGATAATTCTAAAAAAATCATATAATTTATAAGTTGAGTAAAATATTCATCAATCACCATTCACTTTTAAATATATAAAGCATTTAAGCAGTATATCCTTAGCAAAATTAAAAATTAATAAATCTAAAAATGGTGACATTAGACTCTGTAAGCAAAATGGATGTCAACATGATATGCCTCCTAGATAGATATATAGCAAAATTAATGCTAGAGTGCCAAATTAATGGGGAATGTAGTTTACTGCTTTGCTAAGATCGGGCCAAATTAAAGTTCACATAGCAACTTTGTCAGTGCCCAAATTATATTATAGAATATCTAGCTATAGATATAGAATTTGCTTTCTTATCCTGTGCTTTGCTAATAACTACAATCTAGATATAGAATTTGCTATATCTATAGCAACTTTGCCAAATGAATGGAAATTGTAGTTTAATGCTTTGTAAAGTATCTCTTAATCTACTAGATTATAGCAAAATTAATGCTAGAGTGTCAAAGCAAGTAACAAAATGTATATTTATAGCAAAATTAAAAATTAATAAATAAAAAAATTATGATATAGTTTTTACTAAAGCAAAGGTTTAGGGAGTATCGCCTGTATCGTACAATACGGTGCGATACAGATAACACTAGTATAATCTACTCTACCACCAAGCTTCCTTATGCACTGATATGCCTCCCTTAGATTCATCTAAGACATCTAACACATTATTGCACATGCCATAAACTATACCTATATAATTTCAATCACCTCTTTTAAGAACCCTCTTTTTAAATATACCTTCTTGATCTTTTTCGAGGTTCCACCATTTAGTCCGATTAGCTCTATATATTCTTTACCTCCTTATCTACTTTCTTATATGTAAATCTAATACTAAAAATCAACATTTGGTAGTTAAGTTTTTTTTGGAATTACTTTGTAATTCTTACAAAACGATCAATCTTTTCTCCTACAAGCAAAATAATCAATTTTTGTGTTTGATAAGCTACTCTTATAAGTAATTAAATGTTTATCTTGTATTCTAAAATTTGTATTGGTTATAAAGAGATCATATATTAGGAAAATTTAAAAGTTCCTTTCTTTTCTCATTTAAATCCTCAAACCAATAGTTTTCATGAATACCTTGATATCCTCAAGTCTCTCTATCCAAATATTCATGTAGGTTTCTTCCCAAACAAATCATCTCTCTTTGTGATTTTTTTTTAATAACCTTATCTAACTCCTCCCAAAACATCTTTTTTATAGACTAGATTTATTGTTAGATTATTTTTAATTACCACTTAGTTAGTTGCTTTATTTGTTTATATTGTGAATTTATGATTATTATTAGTTAATAAAAAATGAGTGTAGCCTTTAGGTGCTTGCTACCTTATTAAATTCTTTATAAACTATTATTTTTATACAATGTTAAATGTTTGCCTCACTTGTTTTGGTGGATAAGAACTTTTCTTGAATTTTCCTAAATTTTCTTATTTTCTTGAGTTTTAAAAGTACTTTTAGGAAAAATTTATGACACGACCGTGGCAAAGAACGATACATGTTACGATACGCTACTCAAACACTGGATTTACTACTCATCTAGAACCATGGTGTTCCAAAATAAATTCAAGCAATCTTCGGCATACATATTGTAAGTTTGAGGGGGGTGAAACTCTAATAAGATGGACCACTAGGGCCATGTTTGAGTAAAGCATAGCCAGGGCCATTGGGGGCCTCCCTGGTCCCCCCCCACCAATGATTGGATAGTCAATACCACTTACCTCTCTTGCTGTAAACTAAAACCTGTACATTTGCTTTATAAATAGAGCCACTTACCTCTTAATAAAGCATGTTATTTTGAAGCACCTTGAAACTTATTTAACTCTTATTGTTTTAATATTTGACTTGTATTGAGCATTGAAATACTAAGCTTTTTGTAAATCGGTTTCGTGGCTATTCTCCATTTGTTCAATTGATAGTTGGTTGGATTTCTCGAGCAACTTAAATGATCATTTTCTTAAAGTGAATACTATGATTAAAAGAAAGATTCATATTCTATGTTTACAAGTGACAAAATGGGTTGAAAAAAAGTTCAAGGGATTGAGAAGATATGTTTTAAATGATAGTACTCAAGAAAAAAGAAAAAGCTCGAAATGAAATTGATATTTATAAATAAGAATTTAAAAGATAATATAGTAGACATTAATACCGTGACCGAATTATAATGGTAAATTAGTATTAGGAGTTGAGGATTTGAATATAATTTGCACTTATGTACCACAAGTAAGACTATAAGAACTGATAATGACTTGGTGAAGAAGTTTGTCAGTTGCATTTCATATGGTGCATAACATAAAGTGAGCTTCTTCTTCAAGCACTCTTCTCGAACAAAGTGACAGTTCATCTCAATATGCTTCATTCTTTTATGAAAAATATTGTTAGATGCGATGTACATGACATTCTTGTTGTCACAAAATAGAGTATTCAAGGATGACCCCCGTGTCTCTCAACACCTCTGTAATCTATGAGATCTCAATAGCAGTGGTCGTCATGGCTCGATATTATGCTTCTGTGGATGAAAGCAACATCTTATGTTGCTTTTTACATCTCTAGGAGATCAATGATTCACCTATTTTGGTGGAATGTCGGTTGTTGACATCTCCACCCCAATCTGTATCAGTATATGCAAACAAACCAAGTGAAGAGGAAGAAGTTAGAAATACCCCCTTATCTAAAGAGTGCTTGATGTATATGGTGATTCTCATAACCGAACTCATATGAACACTAGTAGGAGCTTGTTGAAACTAGCTTGCAGTGTGTATGACATGTGATATGTATGGGTTAGTGATAGTGAGATAGGTCAATGATATAGGATCGTCCATTCTATCTCCATCCATTGCTCTCAATTTTGTTCAAGAACCTCTCATGTATCCACCTTTTTCTTGTCGGTTAGACCTGACATGCCAACAATTTCACTTGCAAATTTTGTTTGAGACATAAAGTATCATTTATTATTGCATACAATTTCAATTCACAAAAAATAACTAAGCAAACCAAGGTCTTTTGTTTCAAATTCTTTGTGAAGATCACTTTTAACTTGCAATATGTCATCTTCCACTTCTAATGATGATGTCATCCACATGAAAAGTGTTATTAGATGCAATGTACTTGCAATATGTCATCTTCAAACCAAGGTTTTTTATTTCAAATTCTTTGTGAAGATCACTTTTAACTTCAATATGTCATCTTCATCACTGAAAGTGATGATCGTGTCATCCACATGAAAAGTGTTGTTAGATGTAATGCATATAACACTTTTCCTATCACAAAGGGTTGTTCTAGGGTGACTCCCATGTCTCTCATCACTTTTGTGATCTATAAAGTCTAAACAAAAATAGTTGTCATTACATGATATTATGCTTCTTTGGATGATAGGGATACCTTTTATTATTTCTTTTATCACAAGATATCAATGACTCACCTAAAAAAACAAAAAAAACATCTATACTCCAATGAGCATTAGTATATACGATTAAGTTAAGAGAGGAAGAAAAAGTTAAGAATACCTCCTTATCCATAGAGTGCTTAATGTATTTGATAATTCTCATCACCATACTCATATGAGCAAGAGGAGGAGCTTGCTAAAACTAGCTTATAGTGTAGACAACATGAGATATATCTTGGTGAGTGATAGTGAGATAAGTCAGTACCCCTATCAACTGCTTGTAAGGTGTTAGATCATCCAGTTTCTTTCCATCTGTTTCTCTCAATTTTGTTCCAAGAACCTCTGGTGTATCCACCTTCTTTTCTTCGGTTAGATATGACCTACCAATAATTTCACTTGCAAATTTTGTTTGAGACTTAAAGTATCCTCTATTAGTACATACAATTTCAATTACCAAAAAATAACTAAGCAAACCAAGGTCTTTCATTTCAAATTCTTTATGAAGATCACTTTTAGCTCACAATATGTCATCTTCATCACTTCTAGTGATAATATCATGTGATCCACATAGAAGAGTAGAATTACTATACTTTTATCTCATTTCCTCATAAATAATGCAGTGTCAGAATAACACAACAAAAAATTATGTGTATGCATGAAGTCTTCAAATATGTCAAACCAAGCCTTAGGAGTTTGCTTAAAATCATACAAAACCTTATTTAATTTAAGAACAGGATCTTTTGGAACATCATATATACTTCTTTATTTAGTTTACCATTCAAGAAAGCATCCTTAACATCTAGTTAAAAAACCTTTTTCATTTTTAATAGCACTAAGAGTTATTAAAATTCTTCTCATTTCCATTCTAGCAACTAGAGGAAAGGTTTCTTCATAGTATATTCCATATTCTTGAGTATATTTTTTAGCTACTAGCCGAGCTTTATATCTTTCTATGGTGCCGTCACTATGTGTTTTTACTTTATACACCCATCTACATCCAATTAGTTTTTTATCCTTTGGTTTAGCCACAATATCTCAAGTTCAAGCTTTTAATTATTCTTCGATAGCATTTTTCCATTCCCATATACCTTTGACTTGATTATAGAAGTTATGTTCTTACTTATAAAATGGCGGCAATAAGATTTTTTCTTTGAGGTTCAAAGGTTTCGTAGGACGCAAATCTTTGTGGGGGCCTTGGAATTTTAGGAGGTAGTTTAGTGTTTTCTTGTTATCTAGTCTTCTAACATAGTGTAGAGGGAAAGGCGCTCCATAATGTCATGGTATTCATTGTTTTTCCTTATCTCTATATCCATGTGTTCATCTTTTTGTCTTAAATCAATGGTTTCCTCTCTATCTTTATTATCATTATCTTCTAAGTTTACAAGGTCATTTAGAAAGATATATTTTTCTTTATCTTCAATGTTAGGGTTATAGTAATAGTTATCTTTTAAAAATTTCACATCTCTTCACACATAAAGTTTGTCTCTTTTGGGATCAAAACACCTATAACTTTTTTGTTAATACCGTAACAGACACACTCAATAGCTCTAAGAGATAATCTATCATATTATTCTTATCTGTATAAACAAAACATTTAAAACAAAAAACTCTTAATCTTTCATAATATGGAGCAAGTTTAAACAATTTTTCAAAATGAGACACATTGTCAAGTTGAGAAGAAAGCATTCTATTTATTAGATAAATGGAGGTAAGGGTCGCTTTCGCCCACAAGATTTTTGGAACATTACTAGCAATCAAGAGAGTTCTAGTGGTTTCTATAATATGTCTATATTTGCGTTCGGCTAAGCCATTTTGTTGTAGATTTTTGTACAAGATTTTTGGTGTAAAATTCTATGTGTTTCTAGATTATTTTGAAATTCTTTTGACATTACCACCGAAATCCGATCTTAAAATTTTAAGAGTTATATCAAATTGATTTTTAAGAATATTGTGAAATATCAAGAAATTTCTAAAGACTTCAAATTTATGTTTCAAAAGAAATATCTAAGGTAAAATCATCTATGAAAGTCACATAGTATCCCACTTCTCCTGTAGAGACAATAGGAGTGGCTCCCTAAACATGGGAATGAACTAACTCAAAAGGTTTATTATTCATAATAAAGCTTCTTTCATCAAACGTTGTATGATACAATTTTTCAAGAATACATTCTTTTCAAACAAAATCTTTAACTTTATTATTTTTCAATAAGAGTTGATTACACAACTTATTCATGTCTAAATGTCCTAATCTTTTGTGTCAAAAAGTGGTGTCATGAACTACACCACATTTGTCAAAATTTGATACAACCAAATTATCTATTTTGTATAATTCACTTTCTCTATAGCCTGTCCAATTACCTTCTTCGATAGGCGATCCAATACCACATAATTTTTGGATGAGAAGGTGATTATACAACTATTGTTACAAATTTGAGTAACAAAAAGAAGATTTAAATTATGTTTTGGCACAAAACTTATATTGGGTACCTTAAAATCTTTATTTTCAAAACTTCCAATTTCATTCACTTGAAGTCTTATACCATCGACCGTAAAAACATGTTTATTTGAAATCTTTTGGCAAGAGTTTTCAAAAGATTTCTTTTATAATGTGAAATGAAGCACTCGAATATAAAAACTAAGACATACCTTGAGAAATTATTGATAACACATTGCCGGATATACTAGCCTTTTCTTTGAACATCTCTTCTATGTATGTCTTGATGTTGGAAGGTAGAACTCCTCCTTCTTTATCCTCCATAGCTGCTACGTCTCCGGATTTTTTCATCAAGATAGGACAAGTGGTTTTGATATGTTCACTTTTCTTACAATAGTGGCAAATGGTGCTTTTGTTTGGCCATGGACCCTGTACTTTTTTATTTATCCTTCAATGTTCTTCATGTGTAGAATGACCTCTTTAGAAGCATTTAAAGTTTTAATGTAGTTTCTTTCATAACTAGATTGACAAAAAATCCAAAGAGTCCATTCTTGATGCTGCAAGAATGACCTCTTTGGAAGAGTTTAAAGTTTTTCGTGTAGTTTCTTCTATAACTAGATCGGTAAGAAACCCATCTCCCTTTAGACTTGGTTTTCTATGGATTAAGGTAGATCTTATATTTTCAAATTCATCTCCAAGGTTTCGCATGAATAAGAAAAAATATCGATTGTTCAAATATTCTTAAAACTCATCGATTTTTTGAAGTTTTTCAAATTTGTCAAAACTTCAAAGTTGATTCAATAATTCAAAAAATTCGTTGTGGTAATCTCTAATGGTGAAGTTGCCTTTTTTCAACATTATTATTTTTTCCATTAAATCAATTTGGAACACAAAATCATCTTTTGAATGAATTTTCTTCAAATATTCTAAAGTTTCAAAAGCATTTTCAAAGATGTTAATTTTATTCCTAAACTTATCATCTATATTTTAACAAATGATTCAAGTGATCTTCACATTCATTTTTTTCCCATGTTTTAAAATTTTGTTTATATTTTTCTTGGGTTTTGATGATAACATATGAAGGGTGGTAAATCGGTAGGCCCAGATAATATTCCTATATAAGTTTGGAAAATACTAGGAGAAATAGGAATCACTTGGCTCACAAGACTATTTAATGAAATATGGAAAAACCAAAAGATGTCCGAGGAATGGAGAGCAAATACACTTATATCCATCTATAAAAACAAGGGAGACATTCAAAATTGTGTGAATTATCGAGGTATTAAGTTAATGAGCCATACTATGAAATTGTGGGAAAGAATTATCGAACGTAGGTTAAGACAAGTATCAAGTACAACAGAGAACCAATTTGGATTCATGCCAGGCAAATCTACTGTTGAAGTGATTCACCTTTTAAGACGTCTTATGAAATATTTTAGAGTAAAAAAGAAAGACTTTCACATCATATATATTGATCTAGAAAAATCTTACGATAGGGTACCGAGGGAGGTTCTTTGGAGAACTTTGAAAAAAAGAGGTATCTCATTGACATACATAAACCTTATACGAGACATGTACGATGGTGCAAAAACATGTGTGAGGACTCATTAAGGAATGACAGACTTCTTTGAAGTTAATATTGGGTTACATCAAGGATCAACTTTAAGTCCATACTTATTTATAATGGTGATTAATGAGTTAACAAAAGATATTCAAGATGAAGTACCTTGGTGTATGTTATATGCAAATGACATTATGTTAGTGGAGGAGTTTAAGGAAAAAGTTAATAGAAATTTGGAATTAAAGAGAGAAACATTAGAAAGCAAAGGCCTCCGACTTAGTAGAACAAAGACAAATATATGGAATGTAAGTTTGATCATTTGGTTACCTTACAGGATATAGAAATTAAAATTGACACACACTGCATCCCTCAAAATGAAAGTTTTAAATACCTAGGGTCAATTTTTTAGAGTGATGAAAGAATTGATGGAGATGTTATGCATAGAATTAATGCTGGTTGGTTAAAATGGAGAGGAGCATCAGGTATTCTTTGTGATAAGAAGATACCATTAAAGTTAAAAGGTAAATATTATAGAGTAGCAATTAGGCCTGCCATGTTTTATGGTTCTAAGTGTTGGGCAGTTAATCATCAACATGTACAAAAGATGTCTGTGACAGAAATGAAGATGTTGAGATGGATGAGTTGTCATACAAGAAAAGACCATATACATAATGAGGTTATTAGAAACAAATTAGGAGTGACACTAATAGAGGATAAAATGAGAGAATATCATTTAAGATGGTTTGGACATATAGAAAGAAGATCAAAAGAAGAACCTGTAAGAAGCTACGGAAAACTAAATTTGGAAAGTATTAAAAGAGCTAGAGGACGACCACAAAAGTGTTGGAAAGAAACAATAAAGAATGATCTAGCTTATTGTGAGTTTCTTTGATACAAGGGTTGGAACCGCGTGTAAACGTCACTTATATTAAACTGTCAAGGTAGTTCATCAGACGTAGCAACATACAGTGATCAGGTGGATCCTGAATAACTAAATTATTTCCTAGATACACTACAATCTACCACTTGCCCTCAATGGGACTCTAGAAATGGGTGCCATAAAGTGCCCCTGAAATGTAGATTGCATATCATTGAACAAACTGGTGTCATCTTTGGCCTTGTTCCTTTTTCTAGACTTCCCGGAAGAGTTAGCAACAACCTTTTTTGAAGGTTTTCTCTTTGGCGAGTCTTTGCTCTCAACCACTTCTCTTCCAGCTGCAAATAAGGTTGAAACTCATTATAATTTAGCTAACAGCTTGACCAGTACATTTTACTGCCAGGAGGATGAAACTTGGAGGATTTCCTTGGGAACAGTAGCAGAATTCCACTCTCAAGGTTGCACACTTTCTTGCAATAGGATGGTTTTATACACAAAGTATAAGAAAATAATTTATTAAGCAGCTAACTGTTTTCCATGGCCATATCCAAACAAGGCTATAGCCTTTCAAGACACAGCAACATCATTCTATATCATGTAACTTTAATCACAAATGTAAAAATGTTTCGCTTTTCTCAGTTTGCCAGGAGGCAATGAGTTTAATGATGCAACATCCATGTTTAGCATCTCTTGTTGCCTGTCACGGCAACCCTAGTTGACCATCAACTCCAGTCATTGAATCATCAATCCCATCAATAATTAAATTAGGTTCTTGAATACTAGCATCAACATAATCCCAATAGTCTTTCGACAAATTTTTTTTTTTCATTGTTTTTGCTCAACTTTGATAGCAATTTGGTTCAAGTAAACACCGAAATACTTCATTTTTTCTTTCTATTTTTCAATAAAACAAGTTTTCAAGAATTACTTTTTACGCTTAGGCCCTCGAGTGAAGAGAGTAGCCCTCTTTCACAAAACTACTCTTCCGATGGAGAACCCTCAACCGTAGAATAACAAAGATATTAAGACAAAAGTTGCTCCAAGTTGGGTATTCTTCTCAATGTAACCATGTCTGATAATATTCTTGCGAGTACGCTTTGATATCATATAAGAAAATGATCCTTCAAGTTGCTCGAGGAATCCCAACTAATTGTCGAATGAACAAATCAAAAATAGCCATGAAACCGATTTATCAAAAAACTTGTATTTCAATGCTTAATAAGTCAAATATAAAAAAACAAAGGTCAAACAAATGTCAAGGTGTTGCAAAACATGCTTTATTAAGAGGTAAGAGGCAAGAGGCTCTGTTTATAGAGCAAATGTGAAAATGTGCATGTTTTAGTTTAAAGCAAGAAAGGTAAGTGGTATCAACTATCCAAGACCTCAATGACTAGTTGGGGTTGGCCAGGGCCCTAATGACCCTGGCTATCCTTTACTCAAACACGGGCCCTAGTGGCCCGTCTTATTAGAGTTTAACATTCACCACCTCTTTTAGCTTGCTAATTAATGTTTCAATATTCAAAGTACCAATACGAATCTTGTTGTCTAGGACTAGCTTCCTTACCTCCTGAAATTCGTGTATGCTGAAAATATGGAGACCCTCTTTACAATTTGTTCACTATATCTAGGTGGCAATATAATATGAATAGATTTTTTGCGTCACACCCATCCATGATATTGGACTGGCCATGGTGGAGTTAGTATTTGTATGAAAAGTAAGGATAATATGTTTCTGTGGATAATATCACATGGATGGTTTAAAAAAATAATATATCCAAAAGTTTTTAAGTTGCATGAAATTTCTAGTTTATCTTGTAACATCTATACTGAGGTAACGCTGAAATAGAAAAATACATTATTTTATACATAAACATAATTTTTAGATTTATGTATCATTTTAGTTTAAATTTTATTTAAGCTAGTAAATAATTATTGGAACAATAATTTTAAATAAAAATTAAATTAAATGTTTTTAATACGTGTATAAGTTAATTATTTTGAATGATTGAACTCACATCTAAATATTTGCCTAAATAGCATGATTGGTGATGATTGATAAGACATTTTGTTGGTTCCTTTTATTTTTAGTGGCTAGGATATGGTAGCCACTTTGGTGGTGTGCTACAAAAAGGAAAAGATGTGTTTGGTCATTTATTTGACATATACCAAAATATAATATTTCATCCAACTTTTGATGAACCGTGCATTAGAGAGAAATGTACTTTAAGTTGAAATTAGACAAATGCGCATCCCTATGCATAGGGATGCGCATTTGATATTATAAAGAATTAAAAAAAGAAAATATGCACATGTTAATAATCTATTCTTGCTTTACTACTTGGTTTCCTTCACTATTTGCTTAGTGCCAATAGCTAAAAGGCTTGTCAGAAGCCGCAAATAATGATTTTAGGAAAGTTTTCTTGAGACGTGTCGTGGTCCTATTGTGTAGTGTTCTTTCAAATATCTCCAACACTAACTTTTGCAAACCTATAGTTGTAGATGTGCAAAGATCCGTTTCTCCCGCTACCTTTCTGCATTAAGACACTAACTTGAAGTGTCTTTCTGAGTCTCCTATGATATTACCATTTTACAGCTTCAGAGTTCTCCATCCAAGAAGACTTTCTCCATTAGGTTGATTCATTTTGTTCCACAAGGTCGCCTCTGAACACAACTTTGTCAGTAACCCTCTTCTTGGTGGTGATGACTCCTCTTAAGGAAGAGAAAAACTAAATTTTCCAGGTAAGGGAACTCACAATGTCATACCCGACATGAGCAGTCTCCTTCCGTACCTTTACTTCTTGGGTTTACGTTCATTGTGGAATTGCAGGAAGAGGTACCCAGTGGAAGCATGTCTTTCCCAATTTAACTTCTGGAGTATGAATGGACAAAATACGTGGTACACTTGTTAAACTATAACTGCTTCACTTGTTTTGCAGTCATGAGCTGCTGAGCAGAAGATACGTTTCCACGAAAGATATGTGAACTTTTTCTTTGTCCTTTATGAATCTGCACCTCTTGGAACGCTTGTACTGGGTGACATTCATTCTCAGATGTATGGATTTCCCAAGAATCTGATATATGAGCATAGTTTCCTCGTGTACTCTGCTGTTGCATTTCTCCGTTTATCATTTGGCTACCTCAGAGGACATAGAAATTAAAATTGGCACACATTGCATTCCCCAAAAGGAAAGTTTTAAATACCTAGGGTCAATTTTTCAAAGTGATGGAAGAATTGATGGAGATGTTACAAATAGAATTAATGCTGGTTGGTTAAAATGGAGAGGAGCATCAGGTATTCTTTGTGATAAGAAGATACCATTAAAATTAAAAGGTAAATATTATAGAGCAGCAGTTAGGCCTGCCATGTTTTATGGTTCTGAGTGTTGGGCAGTTAATCATCAACATGTACAAAAGATGTCTGTGACAGAAATGAAGATGTTGAGATGGATGAGTGGTTATACAAGAAAAGACCGTATACATAATGAGGTTATTAGAAACAAATTAGGAGTGGCACCAATAGAGGATAAAATGAGAGAACATCGTTTAAGATGGTTTGGACATATAGAAAGAAGATCAAAAGAAGAACCTGTAAGAAGGTTAGAAAACCTAAATTTGGAAAGTATTAAAAGAGGTAGAGGACGACCACAAAAGTGTTGGAAAGAAACAATAAAGAATGATCTAGCTTATTGGGAGTTAACTGCTAACATGGCACACGATAGAGATCTGTGGAAACAAAGAATCCATGTAGCCGACCCCGTCTAGTATGGGAAAAGGCTTAGTTGTTGTTGTTGTTGTTGTTGTACTAGTTGTAGCTGAAAAATCTGGTTGTTTGAACAGCAAACAGTATGGGAAAGTGATAGTGGCAAGCAAGGTGCCCTTGCCTAATATAGGCCTGATCTGGATGAGAAAAGACCAAAAAGAGAGGTAATGTTTTACCTTGTAATGCACAACCAGCTTTCAAGGTAATTATTCGTTTGTTTTAACGTTTGAGACACTTTTTCTCAGGTTGTGATACCACTTAGCTTACAGAGAAGAGTGGAGGGGTTACTTCAGGAGCACATTGATAGGATGCAGTTTCCTTTAGGTATTCATGGTGGTGATGCAGATGCCCTTAAGAAAAATGCCGATGAAGTTTTACCTGAAGAGAATGAAGACCCAATATTGGACACATCAATTATGGAAAAGGTACTCCAGAGAAGAAGTATAAGAATGCGTAACCTTCAGAGATCATGGCAGGTCCAAACTGGCTTTCATTTTCCTTTGTGTTGACGCAACAAGAGTATTTACATACCCCTCTGATATTGGGTTTCTTTCTACTGGAATCTCCAGCGGGCATGAAGATGCTGTCGTTCAGGAAATCTCTTCCTTCTTACAAGGAGAAAAATAGATTACTCTCCGCCATTGCACATAATCAGGTACTATTTTGGAACGAAGATCCTTAACTAACAGGATGCTTCCTGCCAAGTATGTTATCTTGTTTTTGAAGAGTCCTGAGTTGGGTGATATTGATGCTCATTACCAATTTTAAGGTGTTCTATATAGTTGTAGTCAACTGAAACTGGAAGGGGGTGCCACAAAATAAAACAGAAAGGCATCAGTTTTCTTCTGCATCTGGTGTGTTCTTCTAGTTTCTACTAAGTCGGAGACCTTTGTTTTCTAATGTTTCTCTCCATAGTTCCAATTTTCTATTAACTTTTTCCTTAGACTCCTCCACTAATACAATGTCATCTGCAAATAACATACACCAAGGTACTTCATATGGATCAAATATCTCTTTTTTAGTTGTAACATGACCAACTGTGTTGATGTTTGGACGTCCAATATTCTTTGTTTTTGACTGATCATATTTGATGTCTGTGGATTAGGTGGATGGTGACATGATATGAGAAAGACGGGAAAAGAACAAGAACAAGCATTGTTCATGCCAGTAGCGAAAGAATCGATCAAGATGCAACCCAAGATTACTACACCAATACTTCTAAAATGAAAGAGAACCTCGTCGATGCAACTCGTGTTGCCAGTGGAGAAGGATCTTCAGTCGCAGTGGAGAACCTTGTCGCCTATCACCAACAAGAACCGCTTCAAGCCTTCAATGGAGAACCTCGTCGCTTATCACCAGCAGGCAACAGATGAAAAGTTGTAGAGGAGAGGAAAGCGGTGCGATTATGCGAGCGGCGAGCCTGAACTGAAGACAGAAAACCTTAACGAGTCTGCCCTAAATCGTGGATGACTATGGGCTTGAGTACGTTGACCGCACCAGAAATTCAATAAGACACGTTGACTGTGTCGATAAATGATGACACGGTGTCGGTGCCGCACCGACACGGTGTCGGTGTCGGTGTCGCACCAGTGTCGACGCCGACACCCCACCTCATAGAGGTGTCTGTATGACTTAGGTAGGAAACAAGTCTAATCTCATGTAATATGAAGTGATTTCAACTCCTCAATATGTAAAAGTAGCAAATGGTTCTTTGATTCCGATGGAAGAAAAGGGAACAATTCAAAGAGATAATCTCAGGCTTAACTCAGTGATATATATTCTAGAATTTCCAGTAAATCTACTTTCAGTAAGTTCATTGGTTAGAGACATGAATTGTACAATTACTTTCTCTCCATATGGCTGTATTTTTCAAGATTTCAAGACGGAAGAATCTTTGGACGTGGTGAACTACACAATGGATTATATATCTTACCTGGAGATCAGATTTTAAGGCAGAAAAGAGTATTGACAGCTAGTACTACTCAAGAAGAAATAAAAATCTGGCATAGTAGATTAAGACATTTGCCTATTTCAAAATTAAGAGAGTTTGTTTCTTTTTCAATTCCTAGTGATGTTGTCATTCAGTGTGATGTATGTCAAAGAGCAAAACATCATAGAGCTATTTTTTCTAGTAGTGAATCAAGATCAGTTGTTCCGTTTGAATTGATGCATTCTGATGTTTGGGGACCATGTGTGATACCTTCTGTTAGAAATTTTAAGTACTTTGTTACTTTTATTAATGATTTTTCCAGACTTACCTTTGTTTATCTAATGAAGTCAAAGTCAGAAATCTCTTCAATTTTTTCTCTAGTTCATAATCTTATGAAGACTCAGTTTGGTTATACTGTTAAAACACTCAGATCAGATAATGGTGGAGAATATTGTAATACTCAGTTAGAATCATATCTTAAAGCTCACGGTATCATACATCAGACATCTTGTGTTTATGCACCACAACAGAATGGAGTAGTAGAACGAAAGAATCGACATATCTTGGAGATCGCCAGAACTTTACTTATTGAACACAATGTTCCAAAATATTTTTGGCCAGAAGCAATTCTTACAGCAGTATATATCATGAATAGAATTCTAACTGTGACTCTTGCTTGAAAGTCCCCTTTCAAGGTGATTAAACCTAGAGATAATTCATTTCATCTCATTCCTAGAATATTTGGTTGTGTTTGTTATGTGCATGTTCATCAACAATTCAAAGATAAGTTTGATCCAAGGGTAATAAAATGTATTTTCATTGGATATTCTTATGAAAAGAAAGGATACATCTGTTACGATCCTAACTCTCATAGAAGATATATTTCTATGGATGTAACCTTCTTTGAGACTACTCCATACTACAAAAAGTCGAATGAGGTATCTGATTCTATCTTTGAAGAAAAAGTTGTTCTACCACGAATCAGTGTGAGTGAAGAATCAGAGGAAGAAAATACAGATCGAATCGTAGCCACAAGAGTGATTTTTCATCTTTGTTTCAATATCTGACTTATTTTGTTGAGTGATTTTTCATCAAATTGACAATTCTAACCATAAGAGTAAAGGTTTCTTCATAATCAATTACATATTCTTATGAGTAACCTTTGGCAACTAATCTAGCTTTATAGCGATCTAATGAACCATCACCGTTAGTCTTAATTTTATAGACCCACCGACAATTTATAGTCTTTTTCTTTGATGGTCTAGAGACAACATCCCAAGTTTGGGCTCTATATAAAGCATCCAACTCTTTGTTCATTGCATGAATTTAGTCTTGTGATAAGTGGGCTTCCGTAAAGGTTCTAGGTTCCTTTAAGGAAGCCCAACCGATTAATTAAATAGACTGCAGTCATCATAGCTTTTGCCTAGAAATTTTTAGGAATACCACTTGATAAAGGCAAGGTTCTTGTGGTTTCTAAAATATGTCTATGCTTATGTTCGGAAATACTATTTTGTTGAGAAGTCTTAGAGCAAGAAGTTTGATGTATAATTTCAAACGTATTGAGATGGTTTTTAAAATCCTTTGACATAAACTCTCCTCCTGAATCAGATCTAAAAATCTTGATTTCGGAATCAAATTGATTTTTTACAAGATTATGAAAGATAACAAAATTTTGAAAGACATCGGATTTTGTTTTTAAAAGATATACCTATGTATACCTAGTAAAGTCATCTATAAAAATGACATAGTAGGAAATACCTCATTTAGACAAAACGAGTGCCAAACCCCATACATCCGAATGAATTATTTCGAAGGGTCTTGTTGTAATATGTGTTTTGTTTGGAAATGCAAGATGTTTTATTTTACCAAGAACACAATCTTTGCAAGAAAAATATTCTTTAGATTTCATTCTAAGAGGACATTGATATAATTTTTGAGCATTAAGATGTCCTAGTCTCTTGTACCATAAAAGAGCATCATTTGTCAAAACATTAACATATCCTATACTATGCAAATAATCCATAATGTAAAGTCCGCCCTCTCTATGGCCATGACCAATCACCTTCTTCGAGAGGCGATCCTATACAATACATCCGTGGATGAAAAGGTTACAACATAATTTTTATCCAAAATTTAAGATACAGAGAGTAAGTTGAAATTTAGTTTTGGAAAACACTAATTTTGAAGATTTCAAAATTTTTATTTTGTAAATCACTAATTTTATCTACATCTAATTTTGTTCCATCCACGGTGTAAACACAAGATAAAGATTTTTTAACACATGAGTTTAAAATTCTTTCATTAGAAGTCATATGAAACGAAGCACCCGAATCAAGAATCTAAGAGGTCATACCATGAATTTCTTTTGCTGAAGAAGAGAAAATCGTACCAACTGTTGCTTTCTCTTTTATTTGAGCTTCAAGTTGCTTCACTTTTTCTTCAAGTACAAGGATAGAAGATGAAACAAGTTTTTCCACTAAGGCCACCTTTTTTTTCAATTTAGGGCAATTTGGCCTTATGTGCCTGGCTTCTGTATAATGATGGCAAATGACCTCATTTCTAGCTTCGCTTGATCCTTCATTTTTGAAATGGGGAAGACGATAAGCCTTCACATTTGCTCCAGGTTTAGATGTAGTAAGTGCGGTATTTTTTTGTTCATTCCTATTTCTACCATTTGAAGATCTGTAAGAACCTTTTCTTTGGTAGGAAACGACTTTCGATGAATAAGAGATGACCTAACTCCTTCAAATTCTTTTGGGAGACTTCATAGAAATTGATATACAAAATCTTCATTGTCTTCACATTGTCTATCATTAAGACATTGTGTATATTTCTTTCTATAACCATATAGTTGATTCCAAATATTGGAATATTTGCCAAAGAAATTGTTTACCCCTTTATCTCCTTGTCTAAGAGAGATCAATTTGTCTCCATTCTATGAGCAACATCACTTTGAACATGAATTTTTTTTAAGTATTGCCATGCTTCTTTTGCATTAGTGAAGTCGGTCAAAGTGTTCCTATTGTGCTCATTTACATTATTCATGAGCACCCATAGGACCATTCGATAACCTCCTTCATATTTTTCTTTTTGCTCAAGCGTTACACTAATGGAGGGTTCTACCTTCGAACCACTTATTTAACTCCATAATTTTTTGAAATATAGATAATTTTCCATGGTTTGGGCCCATGTTTTGTAGTTTGAAGGTGTTAAACGAAAATTAAATCCTCTATTTTCATCCATATTTCAAGGAGAAAAATAATTATAAAGAGGTAAATTTACATCAAAATCTAATAGCACTATCGACATGCTTTTCGAGGCGACAATCAATATTTTCACGATCGAAAATGACTCTGATACCATGTAACGAAGACGATGTTCCAATATAGCAGCGGAAGATCGATGAATAAATATCACCATAATATAAGTATCACAAAGCCTTAGAAAAGGCTATAGCCGAGTGCAACGAGGGCACACCGAAAGAGTAATGAACACAAAGCAAACCAACCGAATAATAAATAATCTTTATTGATTAGGCACGAAAGGCTTGAATGAAACAATGGAGTTTACATCATATTTATAGAGAGAAGAAGAGGTAGAAGAGAATGCATTGAAGAAGGGAGTGGATGGCCAGCCCCCAACGGCTACTTCAACTAGCCATTGGAGGCCTGGACTAGTGCCCTGGCCCAGTGGGCCAGGGCCGGGCCTGAGTGGCCCTTTTTTCTAACAATTTTCTGCTAGGTTGGTTATAAAGTTTGATTGGAGGGGATGAAAGGAAAAAACACACACCTGCTGTTTTGTACCAGTGGCATTTTATTGAGACGTTTGCAGGTAGATCACAATCTCAATGGCGTAACACATGTTTTTGTAGATGAAATCCATGAGTGAGGAATAATTGAAGGTAAAGTGACATTAAATAGAAAATGCTGTAGTTTGTAATGGTGCTTTGATAGGTCACATTCTAAGTGCCCCTAGTTCCTTTTCTCCATGTTCAGATCTCTTGCTGATTGTGTTGAAGGACCTTCTTCCACGCCGAAAGGATTTGGGGTTGATCCTGATGAGTGCAACTCTTAATGCTGAGCTTTTCTCAATTTACTTTCATGCAGCACCGATGACCCATATTCCTGTAAGCTGATACTGCTGCAACAACTATTTTCTGCAGAAGGTTAATAACCATGCTTACTTGTGCAGCACAAACAGTCATCAAAGGGAATTACAGTCCGAAATTTAAATCACATTAATTCACATTCCTCCCATTTCAGCAGTCTTTGCCTTTTTACCGAAAGAACAGTACTGCTTAATCTATGAACTGCAACTTTCTTTTGTGGGTCTCTCAATTTTCAGACCTCAATTCAATAGTCTTAACATTGAGTGAATATTGTTTCTCAGGGCAAACGGTGAGAACTTGCAAAATTCCAACTGGTGGTTGGATATAACCCAAGTGTAGTCAATGGAGTATCTGTAGGGGGCCTTGCAACATCCCCATAGTTGACAAGAATAGTTACAATCACTAATAGGTTCTTCCTCATAATGAAATTAAATAAAGTCCATTAAGACCATGTTTTCATCCTTAGGATCCGAAGTGCCTGGATCAATAGAAATAGAAAGTGTTCATATTGAACCAATAAACTTCTGTATTTTATTTATTTACCTGAATCATTCTGTTTTTGAAAACAGTGTCACCAACACTAGATTTTCTTTTTAGATTAGAGCTCCCACAATCACTCTCCCTTTCACTTGTGCTCTGTTGGATGCTGTCATTATCATCACTTCTAAGCTCCGGTTCATCCAATGGTTGTTTTGGTGCCTTTACGTCTCATGTCACTGTCCAAGTCCAAGGATTATGGACTATTGGTGGTCAACATTTGCATTTCTTGGGAGTTGGTGTTCCGGAGGTCCTAGCAGAGTTTGCTCAGTTTCAAGCCTATTTCTTAGCCCAATCACCGTTGATAAAACTACTGTCTTTGGTCAGCCTACAGACAACTAGGCCTCGTAAAAGCCTAATGGTTCAATGTTTTGGTTAGGGTCTGTTTGACTTTACTTTTATATGAGAATAGTAAATACAGGCTATAAGATGATTTGGCTATTCACATGATGCAGAGGCAAAAAGCTCATGTTAAGTTAAAACCAAGCTAAACTTTCTACTACTAATAAAGAATTTAGACAACTAAGCTAGTTTTTTTATTTAACACATCATGATATCATATATTGTTTGTTTGGCAGTTTCATGACATTGTTCCTGGGTTTTTCTTGCTCATTGCCCGTCATGCATGTATGTCCTTAGATTTGTAATCACACGAGTTTTATCTTCATGATTATAAAACTTGTGGTATATGCTGTAGGGAAATGTGTGGTATATCTACATTTAGAGAATTAGGTGCAAATCGATCAAGCAAAATGGATTCTTTGCAGCAAAAGCTGTCATGGCACCTATTTAGCTAGACTTGAGTGGTTTTAAATTTTAAATTTTCACTTTTATGGGAGTCTAAATCCCTCTCTAAGGGGTATGCTTTTGGACAATATCACATTGACACTTCTACAAGGGTGCCACACCCGTGTGGGCACTCTGTCACTCAATACCCGTACAATTCTCCCTTGTCCGACTCGGCACTCTCTATATTGAACCAGTTTTTACTGCCATGACACTTTGTGAAGAATGGTTTATTATTACTTTATTAATTAGTTAACCCATGAAAACAGTAATTTGGTTATTTACATATTAACATTCTCTGATTTGTTTGATAGGTTTCATACACACACATGCACATGCATAAACTATACTTACTTACAACCTATTCCATGATTTTTTGAAAATGATTGTCTTGCACCCTCAAACTCCACCCATGTAAGGGATCACCTTGCATGGCCAGTCCCAAGTGTTAGAAATCAGGTAAGCTACCTGAATTTATTGAATAATCATCCATACAAGGCTTGTTGTTTATTGAATACATGATAAATATTTATAGAGAGAAAGAGAGGAGTGAAAGTAAAATAGCCATTGGGGCCCCTCCAGATATTTATTGATTACAAACATAAACTTATGAGCCATAATGGCCCAACCCTATTACATTTTAACAACCCTCCTCAAACTTACCGTGTATATCGAAAATTTGTTTAAATCCTTCATGTGTTAACTCACACTGATTGTTTCAAAAGGAGAATGTTCAACTGAAGAGATTTTTTCGAAGCTTCAGCCTTTTGATCTACTTTAGAACATTCCTACAACAAAACTTAGAGAATTAATCTCAAATGAAGGTATTAGGATCCCATAATGCCAAACATGAAAACATATGTTTTCAAAGAAATTCTTTAATGGAAAACATTGACCGTCTAAGTAGGATTATCAAATATAACAAATAATTTCATAAATCATCACAAACTTGTGATATTATAAAAAGTCTTGGTATACCAAACAAGCTTTAAGGCTAAGCTCAAACCCGAGTTTTAACGACAAACTTGAACCCAAACAAGCTTTAAAACTAAGCTCAAACCATCCAAATCAAATAAGCTTTAAGGCTAAGCTCGAACCATCCAAATCAATCAAATGCCAAGGCCTTAAATAACTCACAGTATCAAACGTGATTCTATAATTTCAAGAATAAGATAATCTACCAAGATGATAAAAAAAAGGTTTTAAATATATACAATCAACTTACAAGAATTTTTTCAACATAAAATGTTTTTATCGCAAAAACAAAAATTCTTTGAATGCAATTTTTATCTTTTGCATAAACTGCTCAAAATATAGCAAATGAATAGTCAATACTTAAGGCCAAACTCTTTTTATGCATTATTTTCAAATACCTATATGAAGCACAAGGTTATCAAGATAACAATAAATGCAATTTCAACATTGACTTATCTCTAACCAATAGCCAACATCATCAAGCACCTTAATCACAAAGGTCTTCAACAAAAGACCAATAAACATTACATATAATCACAACACGGAGATCTTAATCACATGAAAATGCAACTTAAAAGTTATCAAAATAACAAATTATCAAATATCAATAAGTACATCTTCAAACATCGACTAATCTTCAATCAATAGCCAACAACATGAAACACCTTAATCACAAAGGTCTTCAACAAAAGGCCAATAAAAGTGACATATAGCCATAATATGAAGATCTTAATCATACAAAAATATGCAACTTATTGACTAATGAACAACAAACAAATTATCTTCTAAATGACACATCAAACAATTGATCTAATAAACATCGGCCCGAGTTTGGATCTAGGACCGGATCCACAACCCGATTGCATGTAAGCGGGTCTCCTCTGTTGAACGGAGAAACCATCTGTCTTTCTCTCCCCCTCTCTATCTCTCTCTTTGGCCTCTATCATTGCCAACTAGCCACCAATTGTCTTCATCCACAGCTACCCGTCGAGATCACTGTTGTCTTCAATCACCACCATATCCATGGCCATCATCACCAACTTTGGACTCAACATGATTTTCAAAGATGATTCGGCCACCGAGTTCCCTCCCATGTAGCTCACCACACCGACGATTTGTTCCTCTTTCCTGTTAAAGACGTGTGATGTAAAGGAAGTCTAGCAATATCGTTATTTAAGTGTATTAGGGTGTCATGTTTATTTAGTAGTAATTAGTACTAATCAGGGGTAATTTAGGAATTCAAGTTAGATAGGGTAGTATAAATAATAGTGTCTAGGGTTTAGTTAGTAAGAGAAAAAGTGGCAGCCGACAGCCCTAGAGGAGCCACAAGTGCAGATTGGAGGAATGCCTCCAATCTGCTCACTTTTCTAAGTTAAATTTCGTTGATCAATACATATTTCCTTTTAATATGGTATCAGAGCCTATATGGGCATTTATTTCAATGATGTTGATCGAATAAAATCATTGAAACAAGTTTTTCATGCGTTTTATGGAAGAAAAACAGAGATTGATTGTTTAAATCAGCGTGAATCATTACTGATTCATTTTTCAGAAAACAGTTATTGGTATCTTTAATGCATATTCATATATTGACTATGGGCTGCCATTAGAATTCGTGATATTGATTTCTTGAATGTGTGAGATACATTCAGATATTGGCTGCAATTAGAATACATTACTGATTCCTTTTTGGACATTGGTTCATTGAAATCGTGAAGGCATACAAAATCGTGAAGGCCAGATTTACCAATATCGGCCAGATTTGCCAACAGAAATCATGAAGGCAGAATCCTCCAATCTGTTTATTGGTAAACATTAGTTATTTTTTTTCAGATTTGCCAGATTAACCAATCATCCAACAATCAGATATCGACCAGATTTGCCAATCAACATTAGTTGATTGGTCATTCTTCTTTTTTATAGTTAGAAAGGATAGATTATTGGTACAGATTTCTGTCGGGAAACCACACCTTCATCGTGTACTCATATCTTTGAATTGAATATCTATGGTGAGTAAAGGCAAGGCAATTGAAAATCCATCTATGATGTCTGAGCATCCTATGAATGAAAAAGGAGAAAGTTTTCAAATTACGACAACAAAATTAGATGGAAAAAATTATTTAGAATGGTTTAGATCAGTAGAACTGGCTATCATAGTAAGGGAGAGATGGACTCACCTTATGGGTCAGACACCTATACCAGATATACATGATTCTCTTTATCCTATTTGGCAACGAGAAGATACACTAATATCATCTTGGTTACTATAGTGAATGACTCCATCAATTGCTAAGACATTTATGTTTCTTGAGTCAGCTTATGACATCTGGTGTGCAGTTTCAGAAGCTTATTCTCGGAAAAAGAATGTAGCAAAAGAATATGAAATTCTGGAAAAGATTAGGAATTGTAAGCAGGGCTCACGGTCTATTAGTGATTACTATGCTGATCTTAGAGGACTTTGGGATGAACTTCAGTACTACACCAGTATCAAATGCACTTCATGCCAAACTGAAAGAAATGCAGAGACTCAGAAGAAAAAGGTATTTGATTTATTGTGGGGTGTTAATTCAGAATTTGAGTCAATAAAACTCAATGTCTTAGGAAGAGATGAACTACCTTCATTGGGAATAGTTTATTCCTTATTAATCAGGGAAGATGACAGACGAAATCTTGAGAAGAATAATGTTCATGTTACTGATCATGCACTTCATGTTGAAGAATATGTTTATCTAGTGTCTTTGTGTTAGTTTTATGTTTCTAGGTATTATTGTACTCGCCCGAAACTGTAGGGGTATTTTGGTAATTTTCTGTACTAGGGGTATTTTGGTCATTTTACGTTTTACAGCTCCTTATATAAGGGCTGATAAGTTGTATTAGGGTTTAAGAGTCTGTGAATAAGAAAGAGAGAGAAAGAGGGGGGGCGGCCTCCATTGGAGGTCCGCCCCCTCCTCCGATCTCAACATTTTCTCTTCGTTTATGTTTGTGATTTTAATCTCCGCTGCGCATCTGCGTTTCCAACATGGTATCAGAGCCGTGCCGGTGAAATATTGTTCGGAGTAGAGAAAGAAAAATCAGAATTGAAGGAAGATGAGCTTTACCGCGGAATAGGTGAAGTTGGATGACTGTTTGATGATTGGGTCTTCTTAAGAAAGCTATGAGCCATCTTCACGAGGCCTCCTAAGAAAAACTGAAGAGACTGAAGAAGTTTATGCACAGAAAGGAGAATCAGTTGTGTGCAGATTGTGGTGCAGCAGAACCAAAATGGGCGCGTGTGAACATTGGAGTATTTATATGTCTTAAATGTTGTGAAGATCACAGACGTCTTGGTGCCTAGTACAACCTCTGAAAATGATTGTGATGGTAGCTCATCATCAATTGATTGCAGGGATTCAGAAGTCTTCAACTTGATGATGAGAGTGGTGATTGAAAAATTGAAGGACATTCATTTCTATCGGTTTGGTAAACCTGTTCAAGGATCAAATGATAGCTCATGTGATATGGCCTGGAGATTCAGGCCTAAAGAAGGCAAGAGATCTGCATTTTATAAGGAATACAGGAGATTTGCAATGTCGAAGATGTACCTATACTATAGATGGAATTGATGACTATCACTCTGGTGTGAATGCTAGGAAGAAGAAGCAAAAACAGATTTCAGATCCTGGTTTTGGGCCGAAGGTGGTAACATTGACTGTTGCGGAAGGAAACATGCCTGTTGTTGGCAATGTTGTGAATGATAGTGTCCTAGTAGTGGAATCAGAGAGCAAGTTCGGCACTGGGAGATATTTGATTTATAGTGGTGGTGGTGATCGATGTAAGAGCATGAAGCATTTTCTGTGGAGTCTCGTGTTCTTTGGGTGAAGCTCAATATTTGAAGCCCAGCTTGCGGATTGTTTCAAGGAGGAGCTCAACTACACAACATAGTAAATCGACAAAGAGTACAGTTCTAGGGTCAAGTACATCAATGGATATGGTGAGCAAGGATTCATTGGATTGCTTAAGATCAAGGTTATAAGGGGCATACATGTGGCTGTTAGAGATATGAGGAGCAGTGATCCTTATGTGGTTTTATCTATTGGACTGCAGAAAGTCCAGACTAAAGTGATACAGAGTGAACTGAATTTATTGAAAATGAGTGAAATTTTTGGCCATTAGCATAGGCTATACGATAGCCAGCCTCATAAGTCTTTTGAGAATGTCACTGATGAGGATTATCAATTGTTTGCTAGTCTGAATCTTCTCTGGAGCAACGCGGTGCTATTCCAAAATTCATTTGCTGATTACACTGCTAGGAACAATAGCTCTTCGTCATTCGAATTGGATGATTTAGTGATTGATGAAAAATTGTGTGATGGTCGACTTGGCCTCAAAGGACTGAAGTTGGTAGAAGGTAACGAAGGCATCTGGTATGAGCAGTACAGGCTGGTAAATATTAATGGTGATTGTCTGATTGCAGATTCGGGTGAATGCAGTGTGATTGCATAAGGTGGCTGTAGTGGCTTTATTTATTACAAGAATTCAATGCTGTTAACAGGCTATGGTGGCTGTATTTACTGCACTACTCGTATTCCCGAGAAAGTCATTAAATCATGTGTTTAAAGGCATTTATTAAAATGATTTGTTGTAACAGGCATGGCAGGCTGCACTTATTGGAAAGGCGGCTGCATTTTGTATTCCCAAGGAAGCCAGGATGATAACAGAAAATTAAATATTGTAAAGAGGATTCGGTGGCTGCATTAATTGCTTGAGGTGGCTGGAGTTATTGCATATGGCGGCTGCATTCTGTATTCCCACGGAAGTCAGGATGATAACTGTATTAGGTGGCTGCATTAACTGTATTTTTTGTTCAAGCTCAGGTCAAAGATTTGTTGGACTTGGAATCAGTGCATGACTTATCGTCTTGAAGCATTGGAGATATGTTTCCAAGCCACTGGGATGCAGACTGTTGAAAACACTATACAACATTTTTGGAATGTGCATTAAACTTTCGTTCATGCTTTATAGGGCCTGAGTTCCAGATAGATCGAAGCAGTTCTTCAGATTTGTTATCACAGATTAATTTTTTTTCACATGTGCTTGCTGTTAAAAACAATATGAACAAATCCATAAATTCTTAGATGGTTTAAGCACAAGATAGCAGGAAGCTGGTTAATCTGTTTTTGCATGATGTGGAAGAAGAAGAAAAGGAAACTAGCCTGCTTATTCACAGCGAAAAGCTAGCTGTTGTTTTTTGGAATCATACTCTGTTCTAGGCAGTGGAAATTGAGGGGCACATATGTTTTGTGCGAAGAGTGATTGGGTGCCACATACAACACCAGAATTCACGTTGGTTTCGGTATATTCAGTTGAAGACAGAACTGCACACATACATTGGAATTGAAGACAACAAAAAAAATGCACTATGAATAAAATGGGTGACATAGATTTGAAGAGCGAGACAATTATTGAGAAAGCGTGTGTGTGTAGTCTAGTGTTTGATGAAATGTTAAGAGAAAGTTTACTTGCACATGAAGTGTTCGATGAAATGATCAAGGAAGAGATGATTATCATAAACATCCAGTGTTTGAGGAAATATTTTAGAGAACTGGAAAATTCTTGAGAAGTTTGCAGTCATGAGGGCTACTTTGTTGTTGTGACAGCCAAGAAGGCTGCTTTGATGTGTTGACAGCCAGGAAGGCTGCTTTGTTGATGTGAAAGCCAGGATGGCTGCTTTATTGTTGTGACAGCCAGGATGACTGCTTTATTGTTGTGACAGCCAGGATGGCTGCTTTGATGATTGTGACAGCCAGGATGGCTGCTTTGATGATTGTGACAGCTAGGATGACTGCTTTATTGATGTGACAGCCAGGATGACTGCTTTGATATTGTGACAGTCAGGATGGCTGCTTTGATGTTGTGACGGCCAGGATGGCTGCTTTGTTATTATTACAGCCAAGAAGGCTGAGTTGATGTTGCAGCCAGAGATGCTGCTTGAGATGATTAGCCAGGAAGGCTAAGTTTACATTACAGTCAGAGATGTTGCTTGATATGATCAGCAAAGAAGGCTGAGTTGAAGATATTGCAGCCAAAGAAGTTGTTGAAGATTAAACCAGTGATAAAGACAAATGAAGAACGTTGCAAGCAGATATGAAGATTGTTTGGCAAGTTTGGAGTTCGAAGTATCTCACTCCCAACTTGAGGGGGGGTGTTGAAGAATATGTTTATCTAGTGTCTTTGTGTTAGTTTTATGTTTCTAGGTATTATTGTACTCACCCGAAACTGTAGGGGCATTTTGGTAATTTTCTGTACTAGGAGTATTTTGGTCATTTTACGTTTTACAGCTCCTTATATAAGGGCTGATAAGTTGTATTAGGGTTTAAGAGTCTGTGAATAAGAAAGAGAGAGAAAGAGGGGGGGCGGCCTCCATTGGAGGTCCGCCCCCTCCTCCGATCTCAACATTTTCTCTTCGTTTATGTTTGTGATTTTAATCTTCACTGCGCATCTGCGTTTCCAACACTTCACACACGAGGAGAAAATTCTTATTATCATGAAAGAGGAGGATATCCAGGTAATGGACGAGGACGTGGTAGATCCCATCCAGATGAAAAAGAAAAACTCATCTGTTCTCATTGTGGAAAATCAAGACATTCTAGGAAATATTGTTGGAAATTATATGGTAAACCAGACTATTACAAAAATAAGAATCCCTCTGCCCATTCTGCTGAGAATACTATGACTAATACAGATGGAATGCAAGAACTTCTTAAGAGAATTGAAGGACTCGAAACAAGACTATCTCGACAGTCTCAACCATCTACTTCTCAAGCTTTAGTAGCTCAGACAACTCACATTGTAAAGGGTAACTTATCTTACTCTAATTCAAAGACTTGAATTATTGACTCAGGTACAACAGATCATATGGTAGAAGAATCATCCTATTTTTCAGAGTACAGACATCTTTCCAAACAAGAGCCTCTTAAGTTAGCATATGGTTATTACTCGTATATGGTTGGACAGAGAAGTATGCCCACATGTCTTGCTACTTTATTATCAGTCTATCATATTCCCAGCTTTCCAATAAATCTACTTTCACTTAGTTCGTTGACTCGTACCATGAAATACAGTATAACTTTTACTCCTACTGATTGTGTGTTTCAGGATCTGAAGATGGGGAAAGTCTTTGGTCATGGTAGATTACAAAGGGGCTTATACATTTTGGAGGATCATCTTCAGCATGGAAATTCTTATAAAGCTTCAGCAGCACCACTTCAGGATTCAGAATTTCGGCTTTGGCATTTTCGTCTTGGTCATTTACCTGTGTCTAAACTTCCTTATGTCCTACCTCATCTCAGAGTCAATAAAATTGAGTTTGAATGTGAAGTCTGTCAGCTTGGGAAACATCAAAGAGCCACTTATCCATTGAGTGACTGTAGAAGATCTCAGCCTTTTAAACTTATTCATTATTTGGGGTCCTAGTCCTGTTACTTCCTTGTTTGGTCAGAGATACTTTGTTTCCTTTATTGATGATTGTACTCGCCTTACGATTATATATTTAATGAAATCAAAGTCTGAAGTTTTGTCAATTTTTCCAATTGTGCATAAATTCATTCTCACCCAATTCAATACTTCAGTGAAAATCCTTCGCTCAGACAATGGGGGGAGTACATTAGCAAGCAATTAACAGAATATTTACACACACATGGTATCGTCCATCAGACTTCATGTCCTTATACTCCTCAACAAAATGGAATAGCTGAAAGGAAAAATCGTCATATTCTAGAGGTAGCCAGAACTCTGTTACTTCAGAGTAATGTTCCTAAATTCTATTGGAGAGAAGCTGTTTTTACTGCAGTTCACCTGATAAATAGAATGCCTAGTACTGTACTTGAGGATGAAAGTCCAATGAAGTGTCTTAATAAGGAATTAAAACCATTTCATATAGTTCCCCGTATCTTTGGTTGCACTTGTTTTGTCCATGTTCATTTACCAAATCATGATAAATTGGATCCTAAATCTGTAAAGTGCATTTTCCTTGGCTACTCTAATTCTCAAAAGGGCTATAAATGCTATGATCCTCTAGGTAAGAAACTATATGTTTCCATAGATGTTACTTTCACAGAATCTGTTTCTTATTATACTTCTCAGGAGGAGTCCATTATATCTCAGGAAATTTCTCCGTATGTCCTACCAGTAGTCCCAGATGATGCCAAAGAAGATACAGATGAGAATAGAAATAGAGTCAGCAAGCAAGGAGAGATTTTGATGTATAAGAGAGGATCAAGAAACATTATCTACACTGAAGAAGAACCAGCCCCTGATACAAGTACCAAAGATATTTCTCCTGACTCAGATCCTCAAGTGGAAGAGACAGATGATCTTGAAATTCCTATTGCTATTCGAAAAGGTAAACGTACATGTGCACGTTACTCTATTTTGATTATGTATCATATGACAATACTTCTCAAACATATCAGAATTTTGTTATGAATGCTGAGAAACATAAGATTCCTTCGAAATTTAAAGAAGCCATTAAGTGTCCTTTATGGAAAGCTGTAATTGAAGAAGAGTTGAATGCTCTTGTGAAAAACAATACATGGACCATCACACAACTACCTCTTGATAAGAATATTGTAGGATGTAAGTGGGTATTTACTATTAAATACAAGGCAGATGGTACTGTAGAGAGATATAAAGCAAGATTGGTTGCTAAAGGATATAGTCAGTCATATGGGATTGATTATACAAAAACTTTTGCACTTGTGGCTAAGCTGACTTCAATAAGAATACTTCTTAGTTTGGCAACAAACTTGGGATGGGATCTATGGCAACTAGACGTTAAAAATGCCTTCTTACAAGGAGACTTAAATGAAGAAGTATATATGGAACTTTCTCCAGAAATGAAGATAAAAACGCCTCTTAATACAATATGTAAACTCAATAAAGCAATTTATGGACTGAAGCAATTTATGGACTGAAACAATTTCCAAGAGCTTGGTTTGATAGATTCAGCAAAACAGTTTGCAATCTAGGATACAATAGGAGTCTAAATGATCATACAATCTTCTTTAAGAAGGGAACCAAAATATCTATTATGGCTGTTTATGTTGATGATATAATTGTCACAGGAGATGACCTCGAAGAGATATCCAAGTTGAAAAAGAATCTTCACAAATTATTTAATCTAAAATATTTGGGTCGACTTCACTATTTTTTGGGCATAGAAGTTCTTTATTCAAATCAATGTATCTTCCTAACTCAGAGGAAATATTTAACGGATCTTCTTGAAGACACACATATGCTAGAATGTAAACTGAGTGACATTCCTATGAAAGTTAATCAGAAATTGTTCAGTGGTGATAGTGAAGAAGTCAAAGACATTAACAAATATCAGAAGTTAGTTGGTAAGCTCATATATTTGACCATTACTCGTCCTGATATTACCTATGCAGTCAGTATTGTGAGCAGATATATGCACTCTCCTACCAAGAATCATATGGATGCCGTATACAGAATTCTTCGATACCTAAAATCAACTTCAGGAATGGGTTTACTTTATTCACGATCATCAAATTTACACATTGAACTTTATTCTGATGCAGATTGGGATGGTTCACGGGATGACAGAAAATCAACTACAGGTTATGTTACTTTACTTGGAGGTAATATTGTATCTTGGAAGAGTAAAAAACAGACAGTGGTTGCTAAATCCACAGTAGAAGCAGAATATAGAGCTATTGCACAAGCTATGTGTGAAGGAAAGTGGGTATCTTCGTTGATCAGCGAACTAGGATTTCCATCTAATCATTCTATACCTCTATATTGTGATAATAGTGCAATAATTCAGATGGCTTCTAATCCAATGTACCATGAAAGAACCAAGTATATAGAGATCGACTGTCACTTCATCAGAGAGATTGCTAATCAAGAATTCAAGTTGGAGTATGTTCAATCTATCAAACAGAGAGGTGATTTCTTAACCAAAGCTACTACCAGCAGACAATTAAAGGAGACATTATCCAAGTTGGGTGTTATAAATATCCTTCACCCAACTTGAGGGGGAGTGTTAAAGACGTGTGATGTAAAGGAAGTCTAGCAATATCGTTATTTAAGTGTATTAGGGTGTCATGTTTATTTAGTAGTAATTAGTACTAATCAGGGGTAATTTAGGAATTCAAGTTAGATAGGGTAGTATAAATAATAGTGTCTAGGGTTTAGTTAGTAAGAGAAAAAGTGGCAGCCAGCAACCCTAGAGGAGCCGCAAGTGCAGATTGGAGGAATGCCTCCAATCTGCTCACTTTTCTAAGTTAAATTTCGTTAATCAATGCATATTTCCTTTTAATATTTCCAGCATGACCTTAGTGTCAACAACCCCGAATGTTTCAATAAGTTATAAATCGGTGGTCTCCCATGTCAATCCCCCAACCAAAACTCGAGTGTCTTCTTTTCCCACCATTAATCGGGAGAAATTGAGTAAAGACAACTAGGGTTTCAAGAGAAAAGAGCACCAATCACTTCAATTAGCGTGAAGACACATCTCTCTCTCTTTCTATTTCTCTTTTTAACCACAAACATCATCCACACCGTACATGAGCCTCCCACTATGCTCCCTCTCGGCGGTGATTGCATCCTGGCAAGGAGATACCGCCATCTTCCTCGATCTGCTTTGATTGGCCGCCATCCGGGAACCGAAATCCGTCAGAGATCTCGATCTACGACCACTATCACCCCTCCTCATGTCGTTCCTCCACTCTCCTGTCAAACTCCCTACCACCTTTATCCCACCTCTGACGGATTCCTAGATTCCCTCAGCAAAAATGTAGGACCTTGTTGTGCTTATTCATGTACAAGGGGCTATAATTGATGATATTGACTCCAGCATAGAGAACTCCTATGTGGCTACTCTCCATCCGTGATAGTTGAAGACCCCATCATAGTCCCATTCAACTACCTTCCATCCACCGCTCCAACCACTCAACACGTCGTTGTCCGCCATAGCCTCAACTCCAGCCACCACACTCTGCCATGTACCTTCCACTCATCGTCCATGATAGCCGATACACCAACAACATCACCTGAACCACTGAATGCCTCCTTGACTCAGGCGGACGCTACCAATGGCTCTAACAAAGCTTTGATATCATGTTAGAAATTAGGTAAGCTACAATAACAACAACAACTAAGCCTTTTCCCATACTAGACAGGATCGGCTACATGGATTCTTTGTTTCCACATAGCTCTATCATGTGCCATGTTAGCAGTTAGCTCACAATAAGCTAGATCATTCTTTATTGTTTCTTTCCAATACTTTTGTGGTCATCCTCTACCTCTTTTAATACTTTCAAAATCTAGTTTTTCATACTTTCTTACAGGTTCTTCTTTTGATCTTCTTTCTATATGTCGAAACCACATTAAATGATATTCTCTCATTTTATCCTCTATTGGTGCCACACATAATTTATTTCTAATAACCTCATTATGTATATGGTCTTTTCTTGTATGCATCTTCATTTCTGTCACAGACATCTTTTCTACATGTTGATGATTAACTGCCCAACACTTATAATCATAAAACATGGCAGGTCTAATTAGTGTTCTATAATATTTACCTTTTAACTTTAATAGTATCTTCTTATCACAAAGAATACTTGATGCTCCTCTCCATTTTAACTGCATTAATTATATGCGTAACATCTCCATCAATTCTTCCATCACTCTGAAAAATTGACCCTAGGTATTTAAAACTTTCCTTTTGAGAAATACAATGTGTGCCAATTTTAATTTCTGTCCTGTGAAGTAACCAAATGATGAAACTTACATTCCATATATTTTGTCTTTGTTCTACTAAGTCGAAAGCCTTTACTTTCTAATGTTTCTCTCCATAGTTTCAATTTTCTATTAACTTTTTCCTTAGACTCCTCCACTAACACAATGTCATATGCAAATAACATACACCAAGGTACTTCACCTTGAATATGTTTTGTTAGCTCATCAATCACCATTATAAATAAGTATGGACTTAAAGTTGATCCTTGATGTAACCTGATATTAACTTCAAAGAAGTCTATCATTCCTTCATGAGTCCACACATGTTTTTGCACCATCGTACATGTCTCTTATAAGGTTTATGTATGTCAATAGGATACCTCTTTTTTCTAAAGCTCTCCAAAGAACCTCCCTCGGCACCCTATCGTAAGCTTTTTCTAGATCAATAAATATCATGTGAAGTTCTTTTTTTTTGCTCTAAAATATTTCATAAGACTTCTCAAAAGGTGAATCACTTCAATAGTAGATCTGCTTGGCATGAATCCAAATTAGAAATTAGGTAAGCTACCTGAATTTATTGAATGATCAAATAATCTATACACAATCAACCACACAAGGCTTCTTGTTTATTGAATACATAATAAGTATTTATAGAGAGAAAGAGAGGAGTGAAAGCCAACAACATTCAACTTATGGTTGTTGAAGATGTTGGGCCATGGCCTTGGTAGTCTAGGTCGGGGGACCTGATTACAAATGTAAACTTATGGGCCCTATTGGTTCCCCTATTACATTTTAATATGAAGCCTGGATAAAGGAGGAGGACTATGTCACGGGTGCGGGTGCGGGATACGATAAATTTCAAAAATTTTGGGTACGGCGACACGGCTAGGGTATATAATATTATATATTATATATAATATTTAAGCTACATAAATCAATCATAATACAACTAGTATTTGCTAATTTTGGGTACACGTAAGTATCAATTAGCAAGTTCCCTCATAATGATTTGAAACTTAGAATGATTTTACGAGCTGCAAAATATCCAAGTTATGGATTCAAAGAGTTTCCAAATCTTTTATAGGATATAGCATATACTAGTATTTGTGCTAGGATCCACTAGTGATGTCATACTCTTCTTTTCTATTGATCTGGCAATGTTCTTGGTCTTCAAATGTGTTTGGTGACAAAGATTATTATGTGCAAAGGCATATAGTATGTAGTCAAAAATCCAATCAGATTTATATATAAGAAATCAATTGTCCGCACCCAAAATCATTCAAGCTAACATTGTATACAGCTACAATAGCAAGTACACAACTTTATATTCAAGCAAAACACATAAATGGTAAACAACTACTAATTTCATTATAATACACAAATCAATCTTCATTATCTAGACCCATTTATCCATGAGTTACAAAAAAAATTTTTTTTTTGCCATGCCGCGCCTACACGGTAACTCCGCCCATGTAAGGGATTACCCTTGCATTGCCGGTCCCAAGCCCGGATAAAGGAGGAGGGTTGTGTTAGGCTTCCGACAGCCAGCGTAAAACTTCGTCGAATTTCTACAACATGAATTACAAAAATTATGAGCATTGCTTTGGGGCGTCCCCGCCTAGCGACATGCTGCAGAGCCCGAATGCAGTAAGAAGTAAGCAAGGGTCACTATATTTTCGCCCGAATGTAGTGAATCAATTGCAGAGAGGGTTCCCACATCATGGACGGGTGTGGGTAAAGAAGTTAGTCCCGCTACATTGCCGCCCGAATGTAGTGAAAAATTTTCAGAGAGGGTCTCCGCATTTTGATTATGGACGGATGCAGGGGGTAAGGAAGCTAGTCCTAGATAATAAGATTTGTATTGGTTCTTGGAATATCGGAACATTATCGGGTAAGCTAATGGAGGTGGTAGATACTATGATTCGGAGAAAGATTCATATTCTATGTTTACAAGAGACAAAATGGGTTGGAGAAAAAGCAAAGGAGATAGAGGATACAGGTTTTAAATTATGGTACTCAGGTAAAGAAAAGGCCCGAAACGGAGTTGGTATTATCATAAATAAAGATTTAAAGGAGAGTGTAGTAGACATACAACGATACGGTGACCGAATCATGACATTGAAATTAGTGTTAGGAGTAGAGGTTTTGAATATAGTTTGTGCTTACGCACCCCAAGTAGGACTAGAAGATAGTATAAAGACAGTTTTTTGGGAAGAGTTAGATAAGGTGTTTTAAAAGATTCCACAAAGGGAGATGATTTGTTTAGGAGGAGATTTAAATGGACATGTCGGTAAAGAGGCATTAGGATATCAAGGGATTCATGGAAACTTTGGTTATGGGGATATAAACGAGGAAGGTAGGGAGATTTTAAATTTTGCTATGTCATTTGATCTCTTTATAGTCAATACAATCTTCAAAAAACGAGATGAACATTTAATTACTTATAAGAGTGGCTTATCACAAACACAAATTGATTACTTTATTTGTAGAAAAAAGATAGAGCGTGTTGTAAAGATTGTAAGGTAATTCCAGGAGAAAGCTTAACCACCCAACATCGACTTTTAGTTATGGATTTACAAATAAAAAAATGGACAAAGAAGAAAAGAGTGCATCGAGCTATTTGGACTAAATGGTGGAACCTCAAAAGTGAGAAAGAAGATATATTTAAACAAAAAGTCCTTCAAGGAGATGTTTGGAATTATGTTGGCACACCCTCTGATATGTGGAACAATATGGCTATACATATTAGGAAAGTGACGAAAGATGTGTTAGGGGTATCTAAGGGAGGTGTACCGGCACAAAAAGAAGCTTGGTGGTGGAGTGAAGTAGTACAAAACAAAATCAAGGCAAAGAGGGCATGTTACAAATTACATTATGCTAAGAAAACTAGTGAAACTTTAGAAGCTTATAAGAAAGCAAAGAAGGAAGCAAAAAAGGCCGTTAGTGAAGCAAAAGCTAAGATTTGAGAGGACTTATATAAAAAACTCAACTCAAAAGAGGGTGAAAGAGATATTTTTAGAATAGCTAGGGCTAGAGATAAGAAAACTAAAGATCTTAATTATGTTAGATGCATAAAAGACGAGGATGAAAAAATTCTAGTGGCAAATGATGATATAAGAAATAGATGGAAAAACTATTTTTATAATCTTTTTAATGAAAATAAAGATATTAGTATTAGTTTAGGAGATTTAGCTAAGTCAGAAAAGTATATAAACCACAATTTCTACCGACGTATTCAAAAGAATGAAGTCAAAGAGGCTCTTAAACATATGAAGAGTGGTAAATCGGTAGGACCAGATAATATTCCTATAGAAGTTTGGAAAATACTAGGAGAAATAGGAATCACTGGGCTCACAAGACTATTTAATGAAATATGGAAAAACCAAAAGATGCCCGAGGAATGGAGAGCAAGTACACTTATACCCGTATATAAGAACAAGGGAGACATTCAAAATTGTGCGAATTATCGAGGTATCAAGTTAATGAGTCATACTATGAAATTATGGGAAAGAATTATTGAACGTAGGTTAAGACAAATATCAAGTACAACAGAGAACCAATTTGGATTTATGCCTGGTAGATCTACTATTGAAGCGATTCACCTTTTGAGACGTCTTATGGAACATTTTAGAGCAAAAAAGAAAGACCTTCACATGATATTTATTGATCTAGAAAAAGCTTATGATAGGGTACCGAGGGAGGTTCTTTGGAGAACTTTGGAAAAAAGAGGTATCCCATTGACATATATTAACCTTATAAGAGACATGTATGATGGTGCAAAAACATGTGTGAGGACTCATGAAGGAACGACAAACTTCTTTGAAGTTAATATTGGGTTACATCAAGGATCAACTTTAAGTCCATACTTATTTATAATGGTGATGGATGAGTTAACAAAACATATTCAAGATGAAGTACCTTGGTGTATGTTATTTGCAGATGACATTGTATTAGTGGAGGAGTCTAAGGAAAAAGTTAATAGAAAATTGGAACTATGGAGAGAAACATTAGAAAACAAAGGCCTCCGACTTAGTAGAACAAAGACAGAATATATGGAATGTAAGTTTGATCATTTGGCTACTTCAGAGGATATAGAAATTAAAATTGGCACACATTGCATTCCCCAAAAGGAAACTTTTAAATACCTAGGGTCAATTTTTCAAAGTGATGGAAGAATTGATGGTGATGTTACACATAGAATTAATGCTGGTTGGTTAAAATGGAGAGGAGCATCAGGTATTCTTTGTGATAAGAAGATACCATTAAAATTAAAAGGTAAATATTATAGAGCAACAGTTAGGCCTGCCATGTTTTATGGTTCTGAGTGTTGGGCAGTTAATCATCAACATGTACAAAAGATGTCTGTGACAGAAATGAAGATGTTGAGATGGATGAGTGGTCATACAAGAAAAGACCGTATACATAATGAGGTTATTAGAAACAAATTAGGAGTGACACCAATAGAGGATAAAATGAGAGAACATCGTTTAAGATGGTTTGGACATATAGAAAGAAGATCAAAAGAAGAACCTGTAAGAAGGTTAGAAAACCTAAATTTGGAAAGTATTAAAAGAGGTAGAGGACGACCACAAAAGTGTTGGAAAGAAACAATAAAGAATGATCTAGCTTATTGGGAGTTAACTGCTAACATGGCACACGATAGAGATCTGTGGAAACAAAGAATCCATGTAGCCGACCCCGTCTAGTATGGGAAAAGGCTTAGTTGTTGTTGTTGTTGTTGTTGCCGCGCCTACACGGTGTTGGTGTCGGTGTCGCACCAGTGTCGAGGTCGACACTCCACCCCTTAGAAGTGTCTGTGTGACTTAGGAGGAGGGTTGCATTAGGCTTCCGACAACCAGCTTTGTCGGACTTATTTACCATGGATTCTATAAATTAAGATAGGGCTATGTGGAAACAAAGAATCCATGTAAAAAGCCGACCCCATCTAGTATTGGAAAAGACTTAGTTGTTGTTGTTGTTGTTGTAATGTCTTGCACCCACAACCACGTGACATAGATTTCAGCTTCATCTATAGTATGGTTCCCCCCATGGACGAGTACTTTTGAATAGGTGTTCCTTTTAAAACTGCAGAACTGAGAGTTTGAGGAAAGCTGGTGTTCTTGTTCTATGCTTATAAAAGGCAATGCTTACTGCCGTCGTATTTCTGCTGTTTAAGGGAAGTGCTAGTATAGCGGGGTAGCCAATGTACTAATCAGGCAAAGATGCCAAGCAAGGTTGAATTGCTTGGCTTATACTTTAGGGACTTGACACCTTTGAACTTTTCATTGTGCAGGATTTTACATATCCTGTGACTGCACATTTTCTGTAAGATTTATTAGAGAGAACTGGGTACAGGCTTTCATTTAACCAACTTGATGATTATGGTCAAGATAAGCTGCGGAAAACAGAGCGACAGCTACTAACAAGAAAGAAGAAAAGCCAGCTCAGTGCACTAGCTGAGGTATTTCTGCTTCGTACAAATTTTACGGGAATCTTACACTCAACCTTATGATTTTGATCTTCATTTTCTTTATCTGATTATATGCAGGATGCTCTTTCAAAAGCCAGTTTTGAAAATTGTAGTTCAAGAACACGGGACTCTTTGGCTTCTTGGACTCCAGACTGTATAGGGTTCAATCTTATTGAGACTGTTCTGTGCCATATCTGCAGAAAGGAAAGACCTGGGGCCGTCCTAGTGTTTATGACCGGTTGGGATGATATCAATTCTTTGAGAGATCAGCTCAAAGTGCATCCTTTGTTAGGAGATCCAAACCGAGTTCTTCTGCTTACATGTCATGGTTCACTGGCAACTTCAGAGCAGGTAAGCGTCATCTGTTCTTGGGTTCTGTTATTGAGTCATTTCTTCTTGCATCTGCTTGCATCTTTTTGGCTTGAAAGTGCTGGAGAGTCTTGTGAAGCATAATGTTTGTCAAGAATATGCTGCATGGTGCTGGAGAGTCATATACTTTGATGCTGTTCAGTTGTTTCTCCTTGGTTTGTTTCACATGGTATGATGATGCTTCGTGTTCAAAAAGGTTGATCCTCTGCCTCAGTACTGTCTTCCCCATTTGCTGATGGAACCCTTAGGATTGGCTGCAATCATTACTTTTGTGTTGTATAGGTGCTTATTGAAGAACCAGTTTTAATCAAAGCACCTGTAGTAGCATGAACTGCTCTCATTGGTATATTAAGGTGCAAAAATTCGTGTCTGATATTCTTCCATATTGATATTTAATTATAGAAAGTCATCTTTGAGAGACCTCCGCCTAATATACGCAAGATAGTTCTGGCCACGAACATGGCAGAGGCAAGCATAACCATAAACGATATTGTTTATGTGGTTGATTGTGGAAAAGCAAAAGAGACCTCTTATGATGCTTTAAACAATACTCCATTCCATGTTTGCTTCCTTCCTGGATATCAAAAGCTTCATCACGTCAGGTAAGATTTTCCGCTGTTTTTATTTGCTGAGTGCTCTGCGTTTTCATTTCCAGGCATTTGGGCTTTCTTTAGGTTCAATTGTTTGATTTGATGTCTTAACAGCTTTATCTGACATGAAGTAAATTTACTTCTGGTTGTAGTGACATTCAGGCTTTGGATTTGTTTTGGTAAACAGAGAAGGGGCAGAGCTGGTCGCGTTCAACCAGGAGAATGCTATCATCTATACCCGAGATGTGTATATGATGCATTTGCAGAATATCAGCTGCCAGAGCTTCTCAGAACTCCTTTAAATTTTCAAATAAAAAGTTTGCAGGTTGACAGTATTGCTGAATTCTCGTCTGCTGCTTTACAACCACTAGAGTCACTTGCTGTGAGTTATCTTGATTATTTAATTCTTGTTTTTCAATTGCAAAAGGGCTTCCTGTATTTCCATTAATATTTCAGTGGAGGCTCCTTTTAATATATGAAATGGTAACCAATTTGCTTATGAAGGCCTCAACATTAAACTGAGAACTTGAAAATGTTTTACGCTTTTTGAGACTGCTATCGTTATCAAGCCATAGCAATTCCAGCTAGTGGTCAGCAATGTATCTGTTGTCAATTCTGCTATACAAAGTTAGAAACTGATTCCACCAAAAGCCATAACCCAAGAGCCCTCCTTTCATAGTCAAACCTATCATAACATATGAAGCAATAGTGAATTGGATCTCTGTATACCAGATGAAAATTGGTTTTCCTACTATTCTTTGAAATGCTTTAAATAGCCTCCAAAACTTCATTGAGGTTCCTTTTTCCTTTGTCCAATTTGATTACCAAAAGTGCAAAAGTTTCCTGATAATTCACTTTCTAAAGTTTTTAGTCCCTCTCAGAACTCAAATAGGAAGTTGGAAATTTCAGACAAGAAATTGCTTCACCAAGAAAATAACAGGCCAGTCCAATACAGGTCCAAAATGCCACTGATTTTTTGAAGATGATTGGAGCTTTGGAATCAAAGGAGAAATTAACAAGTCTCAGTAAGTTTGATCAATTATTTTCAATTGATCGGTATTGCAATTACCTTCCTTGTTTTCTGTTAGCTTATAGATGCTTGAAATGTTTCACTTTGCATTTTAAAGGGTGGTACTTATCGATACTTTCCATTGATCCGAAGCTTGGCAAGATGCTTATAATGGGTGCTATTTTCCAGTGTCTTGATCCGATTCTCACAATTATCTCTGGATTGAGTATGAGGGATCCATTTCTATTACCCCAAGATAAGAAGGAGGTGGGTCAACAGATTTCAGCTTATGTTTTAGACTTGTAAATTTTGAATTGGTAGCTTCAGCTTGTATTTCTATGAGACTTGGAATTGTCCTCTTCATTCTTTATGCTGGTATATGTTCTATTGGAGGTAGCATAATTGAGAATGCTGGTAGAGTAGTGATCTTTCTTTTATTTCTAGGTGAGCTTTGTTGCCTTTTCGGCTTATGATTGATGTACTCTGTTTTGAAAATGGTGTTTGTAAATTGTGTTCCTAATACAAGCGTTTCTTTCATTTTGATATGTGGTCATTAACTAATGAAAATATGCTATTATTTTCTCAAGTTTATACTGGTGTTAGCTAGTAGTGATATGAGGAACATTTCCATAATGTGGTGCTCTGCCTAAACATAAAATTATCATCCTGCATTGTGTACAGAAGTATACCTTTACTAATTCTCTAAAAATTTTAAGTAGCCCTTGATATGCTGGGATGGATGAGGGGTCACAAAAAGAAAGACCGAATACATAATGAGGTTATTAGAAATAAATTAGGAGTGACACCAATAGATGATAAAAATGAAGAAAAATCGCTTAAGATGGTTTGGACACGTAAGACGATAATCAAAGGAAGATTCGATAAGAAGGTATGAAAAACTAACAACAACAACTAAGCCTTTTCACGTACTAGACAGGGTTGATAACATGGATTCTTTGTTTCCAATGAGCTCTATCATGTGCCATATAAGAGTTTTTCATAAGAAGGTATGAAAAATTAAATTATGAAAATGTTAAAAGAGGAAAAGGAAGATCACAAAAGTGTTGGAAGGAAACAATGAAAAGTGATCTAGTTCATGTTGCGTTAACTATTAGCATGGCACATGATCAGGCTCCATGGAAACAAAGAATATGTGTTAGAAGGAAACAATAAAGAGTGATCTAGCTTATGTTGAGTTAACTGCTAGCATGATACATGATCGAGCTCCATGTAAACAAAGAATCCATGTAACCCACTCCATTTAGTATGAGAAAAGGCTTAGTTATTGATTTACAAGATGAAACACCATTTGATATTCAATCCATTAGGAGTACCTTAGTGAATGAATGTTAGAAGATGTTTAAATGCTTGCTCGGGTTAGTGCGGGACCTGCTGTGCAGACGGTATAGAATAACATATTTGATGAGAGATATGAGCAAGAGGATGGGAGATACGAGCAAGAGGCTTGAAAGAAAGCCAATGTCTTTTGAACTAAACAAACAGGAGTATAAATCCAAGGTTAGACCTTGTAGCTTCTTGACTGCCTTCGATACTCCACATTTGTGTGTGGGTTTATACCCAATATGCTTAGTTTTTCAATACAACAACAATGCTCAAATGTCTAGAATCTATGGTAGATAAATCTGACAAGTTTTATGCTGCCGGTCAGAAGCCTAAGGCAACCCTCTTCTTTTATCCGGGCTTGAGACCGGTCATGTAAGGGTAATCCCTTGCATGGGCGGAGTTGTGCTTAGTTTTCTAATAACTCTCAATATTCAAATTGGATTGCAATTAATGGGGAAACCTGTGGCCCAATGCTACCATCTTATTTTGGCTAGAAGATTGGAAGGAGAAGCAGTTGAATGTAAAGAATTGTTGATATTTGTACTTGCCCGATCACAAAGTGTCAAACGAACAAGTCAAATGCAAACACACCCAAGAATGGGTGTTTCGAGTCAAGAACAAGCCAAAATCACAAGTCAAACCAAATATCAAAAAGCTGCAAACAACAACTTGAATTTATTAATGGGAGATTACATTATTTATAGAGAAAAAATGGGTATTTACAGTTGCCAAGATGAATAGAGAGAGAGTAGCCGTTTGGAGAACAACAGGCCTCCAACGACTACTTTAACTCTAAGTCACATAGACACTTCTAAGGGGTGGAGTGTCGACCTTGACACTGGTGCGACACCAACACCGATACCGTGTCGGTGCGGCATGGCCAAAAAAGAAAATACAATTTTTTTTTTTGTAACTCACGGATAGATGGGTCCGATAATGAAGATTGATTTGTGTATTATGATGAAATTAGTAGTTGTTTACCATTTATGTGTTTTGCTTTAATATTATAAAGTTGTGTACTTGCTATTGTAGCTGTATACAATATTAGCTTGAATGATTTTGGGTGCGGACAATTGGTTTCTTATTACTCAATCTGATTGGATTCTTGACTCCATATTGTATGCCTTTGCACAGAATAATCTTTGTCATTGTAAACACCCCGAAATCCAAAAATTTTGCAAAAACCAATGCCTAGTTCAAAAATCATCTCAAAAGGCCAAGTTTGGAATTTTTGAAAACCTAGGAGACTCAAAAACTTCAAACCTCTGTTTTCCAACCCCGATTAAAACATGAATTTCTCAAAGATGGACGAAAGTCCCATTTTTTCTAAAGTCCAGACAAACAGGTAAAGCCTAGCCCAAAGCAGCTTCAAAAGAGGTTCAAAAGCTCGAAAGTCAGCCTAGCCCGATGAAAAGCAAGTTTCAAAGACAAAAGAGGAGCCCAGGCCACAAGCGGACTTCAAGCCCGAAGCATCAAAGACCAAGCCAAAAGCACCCCTGAAATCACAAGCAATCCAAGTCTGAAGCAGTGAAAATCAGTTAAAACGGAGTCCAGAAAGGTGAAAAGGAGCTCGGACGACGAAATTGGGGAAAACCCAACATAAGACGGAGCGTTGATGAAGTCAGGACCCGCACAAAACGTCCGGCTCGAAACGCCAGGAAGGACTGAAGAAGAGACAAATTTGGATCAAATTTGGATCCAAATATCCAGATCCAAACCCAAGATCAAGATCCAAATAAGATTTGGATTGGATCCGGATTTCAGAACCAATCCAGGATCCATATCCAATCCCCTTGCCTATAAAAGGACATGAGGGGGGGGGTCTCCAGATCCTTTTTCACGTGAAAATTTTGGTGGGTGGAGAGAGAAAGAGAGAGAGAAGGAAGCAAGTAAAAAATTGTAGGCTTGACTTTGCTTTTTGAGTGTGGGCTTGAGCCTTGTGGCCAAGGGCTTAGTGTGGGCTGCACCTTGAGGCGTGGATGAGCTGCAAATGGTGAGGAAGTGGCTGCATGGAGGGAGCTTAGACCTAGCTCGGCTGCAACCAAAGGTTAGTCCCTAGTCAACCTTAACCCCTCTTTGTCCTAACCCTCTAAACCACCCAATACCGCACTCATTTAAACCCATCTAGTTCGGCCAAGTGCTGGCCGAGCCTTGTTTAGACTCCACTAAAACCTAGTCCCCTCAACCCATTAAACCACACTCATTAAAACCCACCTAGCTCGGCCAAGTGCTGGCTGAGCCTTGCTTAGAACAACCCTAAACTACCTAAAACCTTAATCCACTAAGGACCACCTAACTCGGCCAAAGTGCTGGCCGAGCATTGCCTAAGATTTTAGCTTAGAAACCTATCTAAAACCATTCCTAAAACTACCCAGCTTGGCCACAATCTGGCCAAGCCACTCCCTTAGGATCCCATCTGAATCCTACCTAAACTCGATCCCCTAAGAACCACAAGAGCTCGGCCAAAGTGTTGGCCGAGCCTTTCCCTTAGGATCCCACTCAAGCCTTACCTAAAACAAATCCCCTAAAACCTATCCAGCTCTGCCACCCTTTGGCCGAGCATTCCCTTAGAACATCCCTTTAGGATCTCGCCTAAATCACCCACAAGACACCAGCCCTTGACCCTCCTAGCTGGTCGAGCCCAGCCAAGGACTAAACTTAAACACTCGAGCCACCCTTGGCTCGAGCCATATCCAAAACCCCCAATACCTCAAACCGAGCCCACCATAGACCTAAACCAAAATCAGCCAAGTCCCTTGGCCGACCACCTCCCAGCTTTTTAACCTAACCTAGATCTAAACTAGGACCAACCTAAACCTATCCCTTTGGCAACACCCAGCCCAAGCTAAGTCCAAGGTCATCCCGCAACTGCACCAAGGAAGATGGATCCAAGTGACGAGGGACCACCTGTAAGTTTTAACTTCAGTCTTTTTACATTTCTCCAAATTCAATTAAATTCGTATGGGGTTGTAATAACGGAGCTTGTCTCCCCCCGGATGTAACATATGTGCTTGATACACGAACACACACATGCACTTGAGCCTTTCCGCTCTTAGCTGCACACTTTTGCACACAAACGGGCCTTGACAGCCCCTAAGATATAACTCTATTTATATAAATTCAGCTGCGTGGGTTTACATTCAAGTTGTGTGAGTTGTCTTTCATTTTACACACTCAAAGCACTCACTCACATCGAGCCTTTCCGCTCTTACATATATACGTATTTCCCTTTCAGCTGGGTTTTACATTAAAGTTGCGTGAGTTGTCTTTCATTTCACACACTCAAAGCACTCACTCACATTGAGCCTTTCCGCTCTTACATATATATGTATTTCCCTTTCAGCTGGGTTTTACATTAAAGTTGCGTGAGTTGTCTTTCATTTCACACACTCAAAGCACTCACTCACATTGAGCCTTTCCGCTCTTAAGATATAGCTATATATTTTCTTTCCGCATCTAAGATATAGCCATATTTTCCCTTCTGCAATTTTCCTTCTGCCATGTCTTTAAATTCCGGGTTTTCCCTTCAAGTTGTGTGAGTTTGCATTGCATATACACCACACTCGAGATAGGGAGCATATTTGCATCAAACCATCCTGAGCAAAATCGTGTAGAACTTGCCAAAATCGAGCACTTGATGCACACACCTACACGCCTAAAATTGGCTAAAACCCAAAGACATAGGAACGTGTAGACCCCATGAATAAAATCTGCAATTTGACAAAAACCAATTGATCAAACACTTTCATACTTTTCAAAAAGGTCGTATTTGTTCAAAATAGAGTTTTCCTAAGCGTACGCATCGGTGCAAGAAGATCTGCGATGAAAAGAGCCCACTTGTCCACAGTCGCCCCAAAAGTCAGATATCTTCAAAATTTACTTCACTAGTTTGAGTAAGCTAGCTGGTACGCCCTAAAAGTGAACATAGATTACGAAAAGATTCACTCCAGGCGTAAGAACCTGGAGTCGAAGATTTTTCGTGTCTACAGTCACCAAACACATTTGAAGACCAGGAACATTGCCAGATTAATAGAACAGAAGAGTATGACATCACTAGTGGATCCTAGTACAAATACTAGTATATGCTATATCCTACAAAAGATCTCGAAACTCTTTAAATCCATAACTTGGATATTTTGCAGCTCGTAAAATCATTCTAAGTTTCAGATCATTATTAGGGAACTTGCTAATTGATACCTACGTGCACCCAAAATTAGCAAATACTAGTTGTATTATGATTGATTTATGTAGCTTGAATATTATATGTAATATATAATATTATATACCCTAGCCGTGTCGTCGCACCCAAAATTTTTGAAATTTGTCGTATCCCGCACCCGCACCCATGTGACATAGCTTTAACTAGCCCTTGGGGGCTAATAGCTGGCACCAATGGCTAGTTGGAGCCAATTAGTTCAAATCTGGCAGCCCTAGTAGTCCGTCTCCTATTACATTTAACACCCTCCCTTAAATTTATGGTATATATATTGAAAATTTGTCTAACAAAAAATTAAAATGAGTCACTGATAGAGATTTGGTTAAGAAATTTACTAGTTGCATTTCTGATGTTACATAACACAAGCTAATCTTTTTATTTAAGCATGCTTCACGAACAAAATAGCAGTTCATCTCAATATATTTTATACGTTCATGAAAAGTGTTATTGGAGGTGATGTACATGACACTTTTGTTATCGCAAAACATGATGGTTGTTTGTCGTAACATGATGCCCATATCTTTCAATACTTCTGTAATCCAAGAGATTTCTGTAGCAACAGTAGCCATAGCTCGATATTTAGCTTCGGTGGAAGAAAGCAAAACTTTCCATTACTTCTTGCACTTCCATGAAATCAGTGTTTCTCCTAAGAAAACACAAAAATCAGTTGTAGAATGTCTGTTGGTCATATCTCCACACCAATCAATATTAGTATATATAAATAAATCAAAAGATAAAGAAGTCAAAAATACATCTTTGTTTATAGAGTTCCTTACATAGCGAAGAATTCTCATGACAACACTCATACGAACGGTGGTGAATGTTTTTGAAATTGACTAGCTGTATGGATTGCATGAGAGATATCAAGACGGGTGATGGACTAGTCGCATGAGAGATATCAGGATGGGTGATAGTTGCATGTAGGGAGTTGGATCTTCTAATTTTTCACCATCCATGGCTCTTAACTTTGTGTGAAGAACCTTAGGGGTATCAACATGCTTGTTCTTAGTGATTCCAGACATATCAATTATTTTATTTGCAAACTTGGTTTGTGACAAAAAATATCCTCGATTATTTTTAACAATTTTGATACTAAAAAAATAATTAAGAAGACCAAGATCTTTCATGTCAAATTCCTAATGAAGATCATGTTTAACTTGTACAATGCTTATTTTATCACTTCCAGTAATGATCATATCATCCACATACAAAAGTAAGATAACAATGTTTATATCAGATTTTCTTATAAACAAAGCAGTATCAGTATAGCAAGAAACAAAATTATATGTAAATACATAAACTTTTCAAAGTGATCAAACCAAGCCTTGGCGGCTTGTTTCAAACCATACAAAGTTTTCTAAAGTTTAATTTTCTATTCAAAAAAGCACTTTTAACATTGAGTTAAAATATGTTCCAATTTTGGATAGCACTAAGGGTTATAAGAATGCTAATAGTAATCATTCTAGTAGTAGGAGTAAACATTTCATCATAATCAATTCCATGTTCTTGAGCATAACCTTTAGCTACCAATCTAGCTTTATATCTTTACCGTTATTATATTTTAATTTTGTAGACTCATCTACATCCAATAATTTTCTTATCTTTAGGTTTGGGTACAATGGACTAAGTATTAGCTCTATCAAATGCCTTAAGTTTTTCTCGCATAGCATTCTCCCATTTAGGTATGCCCTTTGCTTGATGGTAGAACGTAGACTCTTTTATTGCTAAAATGGTCGCAGTCAAATTTTTCTGTTGAGATTCAAAAGATTTATAAGATACAAATCATTGGGGAGGCTTTGAAATTCTAGGTTCTAGACACGTTATTTTGCTTCCTAGATCTTCTAGTGTAATGTAGAGGGAAATGAACAAATAATATTTTGATTGTCAATATTTTCTTGAGTGTCAAAACTTTCATTATAAGTAGCATCATGTTGTAGAGTATCAAGATTTTCTTCAAAATCACTATCATCTTCACTATCTTCTATATTGAAAAAATAATGTGAAAAGGATTCCGTGCATTTTAAATGGAACTAGGTTTATAATAGTAGTCATTCTCAAAAAAATTCACATCCTTAGAAACATATAGTTTATCATGAATCAAATAAAAAAGAGCTATATCCCGTTTTGTCAATTCAATATCCAAGAAAATACATTCAATGGCTCTAGGAGATAATTTATCATTCTTATTAGTGTAAACAAAACATCTACAATAAAAAACTCTTAATATTTCATAATATGGAGGGATGTTATACAACTTTTCAAAGGGAGAGGTATTTTCAATACTTGTTGAAAGTATTCTATTAATAAGATATACGGCGGTACGAGTAGCTTTCGCCCATAAAAGCTTAGGAACATTACTTGCAATTAAAAGTGTTATACAAGTTTCTAAAATGTAACTATGTTTTGTTTCAGCCACGCCGTTTTGTTAAGGGGTTTTGGTGCACAATTTTTTATGAAAAATCCCGTTAGTTTCAAAATAATTTTGAAATCCTTTAGATAAGTATTCTCCTCTTGAGTCAGATCTAAAGATTTTAATAGTTGCATCAAATTGAGTCTTTATCAGATTATGAAATATCAAAAAATTTCAAACACTTTCGACTTATGTTTTAATAGATATATCGAAATAAAATGGGTAAAATCATTTATAAGGGTCATATAATATTGAACTCCTTCATTTGAAATAATAGGGACAGGTCCCTAAACATCATAATGTATTAGTTCAAAAGATTTACTTGCTATAAAGTTCTATCACCAAAGGGTAGATGATTCATTTTTCCAAGAGTACATTTTTTACAATCAAAATTACGAATCTCATTCTTTTTTAACAAAGAAAAATTACATAACCTATGCATAAAGTGTCTAAGTCGTTTATGCCAAAGTGTAGTATTATGAACTACATTACAAAGTTCAAAGTTTGACACAACTAAACTATCCATTTTGTATAATCTACTTTCTGTATTGCTTTGACTAATCACCTTCTTCGATAGGTGATCCTGCACCACACAATTTTTAGATGAGAAAATGATTATACAACCATTATCACAAATCTCAGCAACCGAGAGAAGATTTAGATTTAATTTTGGTATGTAACATTTTGAATTTTAATTTTTTTTTAAGATTCCTAATTTTTTAAATTTGAAGTTTTGTACCTTTGGCTGTAAAGACATGTTTGCTAAAAATATTTTGATAATTTAAAAAAAAAATCATCATGAATCATATGAAAAGAAATACCCGAATCCAAAAACCAAGACATACCTTGAGAGGTGGATAGAGCATTTCTTGAGATCTTTTCTTCTTTTTGAGCATTTCTTTTATGTCGACCTTGATGTTTGACGGTAAGACTCCTCCATCTTTGTCTTCCATAACTCTCACATTTTCATATCTTTTTCGAATAAGGGAACAAGACCACTTTTTTTATAATAGTGGCAAATAGTATCTTTGTTTGGTCATTGCATCATTAGCTTCTTGCTTGAACTATCACCACCTTTTTGTGCTTCAAAGCTTTTAACTAACATGAGGAGGCTTATATGACTTGATATTTACTCTTGGTTTGGAAGCGGCAAGAACGACTTCTTTCAAAACACTTACCTTTTGGTCTAGGTTTCTCATGAATTAAGTTTGATCTAATGTTTTCAAATTCATCCCTAAGACATTATGTAAATAGAAAAAATATTAATTAATTAAAAAATTCTTGTCATTTTTTTAATTTGTTTAAGTTTTTCAAACTTATCAAAGCCTTCAAAGGTGAGTCCACAATTCGGAAAATTCATTAAGTACTCTCTAATGCTTAAATTTCCTTGCTTAAGCATTATCATCATTTTCATTAAATCTATTTGAAAAACAAAATCATCTTGAGAATGAATGTTTTTAAGTATTCCCAAGTTTCAAAGGTACTTTCAAATATACCAATTCGGTTTCTAAGCTTGTCATCAACATTTTGATAAATACAACAACAACAACTAAGCCTTTTCCCATACTAGACGGGGTCGGCTACATGGATTCTTTGTTTCCACAGATCTCTATCGTGTGCCATGTTAGCAGTTAACTCCCAATAAGCTAGATCATTCTTTATTGTTTCTTTCCAACACTTTTGTGGTCGTCCTCTACCTCTTTTAATACTTTCCAAATTTAGTTTTTCTAACCTTCTTACAGGTTCTTCTTTTGATCTTCTTTCTATATGTCCAAACCATCTTAAACGATGTTCTCTCATTTTATCCTCTATTGGTGCCACTCTTAATTTGTTTCTAATAACCTCATTATGTATACGGTCTTTGTATGACCACTCATCCATCTCAACATCTTCATTTCTGTCACAGACATCTTTTGTACATGTTGATGATTAACTGCCCAACACTCAGAACCATAAAACATGGCAGGCCTAACTGTTGCTCTATAATATTTACCTTTTAATTTTAATGGTATCTTCTTATCACAAAGAATACTTGATGTCCTCTCCATTTTAACCAACCAGCATTAATTCTATGTGTAACATAACATCTTCATCAATTCTTCCATCACTTTGAAAAATTGACCCTAGGTATTTAAAACTTTCCTTTTGGGGAATGCAATGTGTGCCAATTTTAATTTCTATGTCCTCTGAAGTAGCCAAATGATCAAACTTACATTCCATATATTCTGTCTTTGTTCTACTAAGTCGGAGGCCTTTGTTTTCTAATGTTTCTCTCCATAGTTCCAATTTTCTATTAACTTTTTCCTTAGACTCCTCCACTAATACAATGTCATCTGCAAATAACATACACCAAGGTACTTCATCTTGAATATGTTTTGTTAACTCATCCATCACCATTATAAATAAGTATGGACTTAAAGTTGATCCTTGATGTAACCCAATATTAACTTCAAAGAAGTCTGTCGTTCCTTCATGAGTCCTCACACATGTTTTTGCACCATCATACATGTCTCTTATAAGGTTAATATATATCAATGGGATACCTCTTTTTTCCAAAGTTCTCCAAAGAACCTCCCTCGGTACCCTATCATAAGCTTTTTCTAGATCAATAAATATCATGTGAAGGTCTTTCTTTTTTGCTCTAAAATGTTCCATAAGACGTCTCAAAAGGTGAATCGCTTCAATAGTAGATCTACCTTGCATAAATCCAAATTGGTTCTCTGTTGTACTTCATACTTGTCTTAACCTACGTTCGATAATTCTTTCCCATAATTTCATAGTATGACTCATTAACTTGATACCTCGATAATTCGCACAATTTTGAATGTCTCTCTTGTTCTTTTATACGGGTATAAGTGTACTTGCTCTCCATTCCTCGGGCATCTTTTGGTTTTTCCATATTTCATTAAATAGTCTTGTGAGCCAAGTGATTCTTATTTCTCCTAGTATTTTCCAAACTTCTATAGGAATATTATCTGGTCCTACCGATTTACCACTCTTCATATGTTTAAGAGCCTCTTTGACTTCATTCTTTTGAATACGTCGGTAGAAATTGTAGTTTATATACTTTTCTGACTTGGCTAAATCTCCTAAACTAATACTAACATCTTTATTTTCATTAAAAAGATTATAAAAATAGTTTTTCCATCTATTTCTTATATCATCATTTGCCACTAGAATTTTTTCATCCTCGTCTTTAATGCATCTAACATAATTAAGATCTTTAGTTTTCTTATCTCTAGCCCTAGCTATCCTAAAAATATCTCTTTCACCCTCTTTTGAGTTGAGTTTTTTATATAAGTCCTCCCAAATCTTAGCTTTTGCTTCACTAACGGCCTTTTTTGCTTCCTTCTTTGCTTTCTTATAAGCTTCTAAAGTTTCACTAGTTTTCTTAGCATAATGTAATTTGTAACATGCCCTCTTTGCCTTGATTTTGTTTTGTACTACTTCACTCCACCACCAAGCTTCTTTTTGTGCCGGTACACCTCCCTTAGATACCCCTAACACATCTTCGCCACTTTCCTAATATGTATAGCCATATTGTTCCACATATCAGAGGGTGTGCCAACATAATTCCAAACATCTCCTTGAAGGACTTTTTGTTTAAATATATCTTCTTTCTCGCTTTTGAGGTTCCACCATTTAGTCCGAATAGCTCGATGCACTCTTTTCTTCTTTGTCCATTTTTTTATTTGTAAATCCATAACTAAAAGTCGATGTTGGGTGCTTAAGCTTTCTCCTGGAATTACCTTACAATCTTTACAACACGCTCTATCTTTTTTTCTACAAATAAAGTAATCAATTTGTGTTTGTGATAAGCCACTCTTATAAGTAATTAAATGTTCATCTCGTTTTTTGAAGATTGTATTGACTATAAAGAGATCAAATGCCATAGCAAAATTTAAAATCTCCCTACCTTTCTCGTTTATATCCCCATAACCAAAGTTTCCATGAATCCCTTGATATCCTAATGCCTCTTTACCAACATGTCCATTTAAATCTCCTCCTAAACAAATCATCTCCCTTTGTGGAATCTTTTGAAACACCTTATCTAACTCTTCCCAAAAAACTGTCTTTATACTATCTTCTAGTCCTACTTGGGGTGCGTAAGCACAAACTATATTCAAAACCTCTACTCCTAACACTAATTTCAACGTCATGATTCGGTCACCATATCGTTGTATGTCTACTACACTCTCCTTTAAATCTTTATTTATGATAATACCAACTCCGTTTCGGGCCTTTTCTTTACCTGAGTACCATAATTTAAAACCTGTATCCTCTATCTCCTTTGCTTTTTCTCCAACCCATTTTGTCTCTTGTAAACATAGAATATGAATCTTTCTCCGAATCATAGTATCTACCACCTCCATTAGCTTACCCGATAAACAAAGACTAGTGTTGATAACACTAGTGTAAACATTTTGATAAATAATTCATATTATTTTTGCATTGATTTTTTTTTTTTATTTTTCAAATCTTGTTTGTTTTAAAAACATCATCGTCATCTAAATTTTCAAAAACCAACTTTGGTTCTTAAATGGTTCCCATCTATGTAATCCCAATAGCCTTTTGATAAAAAAATTATTTTTTATAGTTTTTACCCAACTTTGTTAGTATTTTGGGTCAAGAATATATTTAAAAGACTTATTTTTATCTTCTATTTTAATAAATCAATCATAATTTTGGAGTTACCTCAAGTTTGGAATGTCAAGCATCACGAACTTTCCAATCGTGGCACACTTTCGAATGTGCTCGATTTCTTCAAAAGAAGGCTTTGATATCATGTAATTGTTGATATTCGTACTTAAGCAGCCTAATCACATATTGTAAGTGTCAAACGAACAAGTCAAATGCAAACACACCCAAGAATGGGTGTTCCGAGTCAAGAACAAGCCAAAATCACAAGTTAAACCAAATATCAAAGAGCAGCAAACAATAGATTGATTTTATTAATGAGAGATTACATTATTTATAGAGGAAGAAGAGGTATTTACAACAACCAAGATGAATAGAGAGAGAGGGTAGCCATTGGGGCCCAACAGGCCTCCAACGGCTAGTTGGAGCCAGCAGTTTTAACTGGACCTGGCCTTAGTGTCCATGCCTGTTAGTCCAAATCTGACGGGCCCTAGTGGCTCGTTTCCTATTACATTGAACATTGATGGCATAAGAATTCTGCTTTGGTCTGTGGTATCTAAGTAGTATTGTGGTTGCTAGTGTCACCACACAGGTTCTAGCTTAGGACTTTTGGGTTAGGCTGATGTGTTTAAACCTCATACAAACTGCATTCACTATCTGGTGCAAGGACTCGTACGTTAATGTGGATCCGCATAGTTTAGGTTGGCCCAGAAATGAGAAGAGAGCTCAAGGCCTAAACCGTTTTTCAATTTCTGCTACTTGTTCTATAATAACTCATCTATACAAAGCAGATGCATATGGAATATCCCTGATTTTAGTGTTTCTTCCTCAGCTCTTTCCTTGCGCTTTTCCATGTATGACCACATATCCCTTAACCCTATTGCAGGCCTCGTTTTGTTTCCTTAGCTGTTGAAATGGGGAGGAAACTAGGAGGACGGAGACGATCAATCAACGCGGGGCTATCAAAATGGTAAGAGGGAACAAACTGGATTGGGCAAGCGTGTTGCAGATGAATGAGAACATAGTGTCATAGAACAGGAGCACAAAGCCAATGGGCAGTTGGATGCGCTAGAAAATATTTAGTAAAGATGCACTGAATGGAAATACTGCCAAGGACCGAACAAGTGGAGGCATTCACACTAGGAGAACTTGTTCTTCGTTATGTATTCAGTGAATGTCGCTTGTGCTTTCAAAACTTGAGGTCGCTGACATTTTCAGGAAACTAGTAGGCATCGAGAGTTGCTCAAAAAGGGTCTCTCGGTGCTACTTCTAAAATATTTTAGGAACTTATTATTAATTGTGGCGAGTTATTCAAGAAGCTATGGCTTTCAAGATATTGTCTCAGCTTGGGTTTGTTACAAGATAAGTGACCATTATCGGCTCAGGTAACGGCTGGACTGGCCATCTAGTCCGTTACCTGAACAGATAAGGCCGAACAGTACGGATGACCGTTACGGCTCTATGATTTGCTCCAAACGAGGGAAGCCGCAGGTGGAAGAATCACGGATGAGGGGTAGTAGGCTACCTATAAAAGACAGGTCGTAGAATACACTTGAATACACTAGAAAAAACACAGGAGAAAAACCACAAACACCTTGAAGCTCATCCCATGAAAGCCCCTGTGTGGGAACCTCGCATCCACTCCAAATCCACTACGTACAGAGGCGATCGACAAGAGCAACACAAGGAAGAAGACAGGCAGTCAGAAGTCGTCTGCCACCGACGCATCACCGGAATCCACCATTGCCACCGAAGGTAGATTCCTACACTGGTATCAGGGCCTAAAAACCCTGCAAAAAAAAAACAGGTAAGAGAAAAGAAAAAAAAAAGAGAGGAGGAAGAAAAAAAAAATTGAAATCCACGGTTTCGAAAAACCGCAAGCGAGAAAACCAGCAATTTTTCACGGTCTAAAAAGACCATTTTGCCCTGACCGATTTTTCAGATATTACTCTATTGCCATTGGACAAAATTACCATTTTGCCTAGATATTATCAGGTAAAAAGACTATTTTGCCCTTACTAAGCGAAAAGTCTGTTTTGCCCTCTAGCTGTTTGTGGAAATTACCAAATACCGGGTTGTTACTTTATAATCTTACCCTTCCTAGTTTGGATAATTTCAATTCTGCTATTTAGTCAAAAGACAGGTTTACCCCTATTCTTTTAAAAAATTACAAATTCGCCCTGAGGGTTAAAATTACAATTTAACCCCGATTAGTTGCAAATTTTACAAAAATACCAAAGAGTAATTTTACGAGTTTGTCCTTAGGATTTTACAAAATTACAAAAAGGGGGACAAATAGATAAAATTACAGTTTTGACCTTGGTATTCTTTTAGGGGTTTAGAGGCAGAAACCCCTTGGAAAAAATTTCAAAAAGAGCATTAGATTATTTTGATATCATGCATCATACTAACATCTCTCTTGCTATGTATGCTTGTGTTTTTATGTTGGTTTTCCTTTTAGACCGCTTAATTGTTATTTTTGCTAAACACATAAAAATGAGCTCTAGGATATGTGTGTCTGAATTGGCAAAAACGGAAAAGCTGAACGGTCTCAACTTTCAGACATGGAAGAGAAGAATTCCTTTGGCTCTAACACTAGAAGGTGTAGAGTATGTTCTAAAGGAAACCATGCGTCCGCCACCCCAGACGCAAATAAGCAACAATTAGAAATGTACAAAACATTTCTAAAAGATGATACCATAGCAAGAACGATCATGTTAATCTATGTGGAGGATGACTTGATCAGGGTCTTTGAAGAATATGAGACCGGAAAAGAGCTGTTTGACTCATTAACAGCTAAATATGGTACAACTACAAAATTGCATGTGCAGTTGCTACTACAAAAATACAACTCCTTCAGAATGAAAGAAGGAGATAATGTAGTAGAGGATGTAAATCACATGCTGGTAATGGTTAGAGACTTAGCTGTAGCAAAATCAGTCATCCTCGAGCCGATGCAAATATCAATAATATTGAACAATCTACCCCCGTCATGGAACATGGTCACCACTGCCCTAAGACTAGGGCCTGAAATTAACTTTTTAAATTGCCCCTTAAACTAGCAATAGAGCAAGAGTACATGCTCAAGAACAAGAAAGAAAAATTGCTAGTAGTTCAGGATGAGTTAGCATATAGCTCCAAGTCCAACCAGAAAAAGAAACCAAATAAAAAGGTTGGCAAGAATAACAAGAAAGGCAGTCAAAATTTTAAGAAATCGCAGGGTGACACTTCTCGGGTCAAGTGTTTCAACTATGGAAAGATGGGACAATATAAAAGGGATTGCCGCAATAAGGAAGGTGGAGGAAACAACACGCAACGCGGACAGTCGGAGAAGCAAGATATAATCTGCGTGATTTCAGAATGCTTGTATTTGGACCGTCCAATGACAGGTTGGTGGATACACTCAGGAGCTGTAAGACACATCTCAAAAACCAAGGAAGGGGCAATTGATCTGTAGGAATATCAACCTGGAGAACATCGTGTGTATATGGAAAATAGTACATTCTCAGATGTTTTGGGTATTGGGTCCTTCAAGATATATTTACAAGGCAAACAAATTGTATTGATCAATGTGTTAATTGTGCCATCAATAAGGCGCAATCTGGTCTCAGTCCCTGCCTTAGTGAAGAAAGGTTTTGAGGTTAGGTTTATTCTTAACAAGGTGACTGTGGGTAAGCATGGGATAATTTTGTTTTCTGGAGAATTTGATGTAGAACAATGACTGTTCAAATTGTGTGATAATGAAAATCATGAATCTTCTACTTATATTGAGAGTGCCTTTATTGTTGATGTGAATATGTGGCATAAATGCCTAGGGCATATAAGTCTGGAAAAGTTGAGGAAATTATCAACTTTGACTTATTGCCTGGATTTGAAGAAAATACTTTCAACAAGTGTGAAGCTTGTATATAAGGAAAAATGACCAGGAAAGTTTTTTCCAAGAAAATAACAAGGGCAACAACCTTGGTGAAAGTTATTCACACAGATTTATGTGGACCTTTTAGAGTAAAGACACATCGAGGAAAGGGTTATTTTATAACCTTTATCGATGATTACTCTAGATATATGTATATATGTCTTTTGGCACATAAATCGGAGGCACTCGATGCTTTTAAAGAATATAAGCAAGAAGTGGAAAATCAATTAGGGCATTCGATCAAAATCTTAAGATCAGACAAAGGAGGTGAATATACCTCGGCAGAATTCTTGGAATTTTGCAAAGACTTTGGCATTACTAAACAAAATACAATGCCCAGGACACCTCAGCAAAATGGTGTAGCTGAAAGATACAATAGAACCTTGCTAAATATGACAAGGTCAATGTTAATTGATGCCTCTCTTCGAAGGGTATTTTGGGGAGAAGCTATAAGTACAGTTGTTTACATACTCAATAGAGTATCGTGTAAAGCTGTATTCAGTACACTATATGAGATGTGGTTTGGAAGAAAACCCAACCTATGTCATCTGAGGAGGTGGGGATCTATTGCACATTTGAAGATCCTTAATCAGTCTAGAGATAAGCTAGACAACAGGTCCTTGAGATATATATTTATTAGATATCCAAAAGGTTTAAAAGGATATCGGTTTTATCATAAGGACCATGGACTCATTGAAAGCAGAGATGTTGAATTCTTAGAAGATACTAAGAATGACATCCTGGAGAATGATGAGGAATGTGTTGATGATTTGGTAGATTTAGACCAATCATCTTTTGAGCCCATAGAAGATCTTTTTGAAACTATCGATATATTAAGTGGACATAAGAGGCCAAGAGTCACTCTGTCCTACTTAAAGGATTATCACACTTATCTTGCAGAAGAAGTGTGTAATTCAGTAGATTTGGATGAGTTGACTGATAACTTGACTTATCAGCAAGCAATGAACTCATCAGAAGTGACAGACTGGGAGAAAACCATGGATGAGGAAATTGAATCCATTGAGAAACACAAAGTCTGAGAATTAGCTGATTTGCCAAAAGAAAGAAAAGTTATAGGCTGCAAATGAGTTCTGAAAAGAAATACAAGGTCGATGGTACAATCGACAAGTTTAAAGCGAGGTTGGTTGCAAAGGGTTTTTCGTAAAAAGAGAGGATAGATTATGTTGAGACATATTCTGTAATTGCGAAATTTGCATCCATACGAATAATCCTGGCAATATCTGCATGCTATGATTTGGATTTACATCAGTTAGATGTAAAAACAGCTTTTCTAAATAGGGATTTGGAAGAAATCATATACATGCAGCAACCCGAAGGATTTATGGTTGAAGGCCAAGAAGATAAAGTATATAGGTTGAAAAAATCCCTATATGGCCTCAAACAGTCACCTCGCCAATGGTATTTGACTTTTCAAAATGTCATTATAGAACTTGAGTTTATGGCTAACAAACTTGATTACTGTGTATATGTTTGGAATAGTGGGAGCCACTTTGTCATCTTGTCATTGTATGTAGATGACATATTGTTGACTGGAAACGACAATGAGATGATTGTCAAAACCAAGTCATGGTTGAACTCCAAGTTCAAAATGAAGGATATGGGGGAAGCATCCTATATCCTGAGAATAAATATCTCTCGAGATAGAGGATCTAGACTCTTATACCTGAGTCAGGAGAGATATATTGACTATATCCTTAAGAAGTTTAAAATGGGTGAATGCAAGTCTGCAGGTACACTTGTTGCAAAATGGGTTAAATTTAGTAAGGCTGATTGTCCTGATGAAGGAGACGATAAGTCTAATGTTTCTTATGCACAAGCTGTTGGCAGCTTGATGTATGCTATGTTGTGTACAAGACTTGATATCAGCTTGATATCAGCTTTGTTGTTGGTCTTGTTAGTAGATATCAAAGTAATCTTGGTTGGCAGCACTGGGTAGCTGTGAAAAGGATTCTAAGATATCTGAAAGGAACAAAGGACGTGAAACTGTATTTTCAAGCAGATGAACTGAAAGTGGTAGGATACTCAGATGCGACTTTGCTAGGAGTAAAGATGACAACAAATCAACCTCGAGTCAAATATTCTTATTTAGAGGTGGTGCTGTTTCTTGGGCATGTAAGAAACAGGGTTGTGTAGCGTTGCATACACAGAAAGCTAAGTATGTAGCTTGTTGTATGGCTGCAACAAGTGTTGTCTGGATAAGCCGCTTCATACGAGATTTGAAGTTGAAAATAATAGACGAGCTAGTACTTATCTATTGTGATAACAATGCAGCAATTACTCTTATTAAGAGTGGAGCGGATTGCTCGAAAAGTAAGCATATAATGGTGAAATACCACTATGTTCATGATATGGTTATGAGAAGGGAAATATCCATCTCATACATGCCAACGAAAGATATGTTGGCATACCCCTTAACAAAAGGCATAACAGAGGATCTCTTCTCAAAACATGTTACAAACATGGGTTTGAGATATGTTTGATTGTTGTATAGGTAAATAACCATACAACGGATAGATTGTTGTATAGGTAAATAACCATATAATGGATGAATTATTGTGTAATTAAATAACCACACAACAGGTTCTGATTGCAATAGTAATTAGGAATCAACATAACTAGGAAAACCCCCTAAAAAGTGGGAGGAAAACCAGTATGCCGATACACTTGGCTCGAATGGCCAAGTGGGAGATGTTACAAGATAAGTGGCCATTCTCGGCTGGACTGGCCATCCAGTCCGTTACCTGAACAGATGAGGCCAAACAGTAATGGATGACCGTTACCGGGATTTCTGGTAACGGCTCCGTGATTTGCTCCAGACGAGGAAAGCCGCAGGTGGAAGAATCACGGTAGGTCGTGGAATACACTGGAAAAAACACAGGAGAAAAACCACAAACACCTAGAAGCTCATTCCGTGAAAGCCCCTAGGTGGGAACCTCGCATCCACTCCAAATCCGCTGCGTATAGAGGCGATCGGCAAGAGCAACACCAAGGAAGAAGACAAGCAATCAGAAGTCGCCGGCCGCCGATGCATCACCGGAATCCGTTGCCGCCACCAGAGGTAGATTCCTACAGGGTTGCATCAGCCTCATGTCAAATTTCAAAATAGTTGACGACAAGGGAAATGGTGATAAATTGTCTGCTTTGAGTTGCTTCTGGGTTCATAGATTCTCATGCTTCCTGAATCTTAAGGAGGCCTTGCCTTGCATGTTGGCACTATTTTGAACTACTTTGCCACAACGCATACACACACACAGTCCTCTAAGCAAGTAACATGCCATTTATTATGTTGATAAGGGTAAGTTGACATTCAATTTTCTTTGTTAGCTGGCAGGAACAGCAAAATCAAGGTTCTCTGCAAAAGACTATAGTGATCATATGGCTCTTGTTCGTGCTTATGAAGGGTGGAAAGATGCTGACAGAGAAGGCTCACCATATGAATATTGCTGGAGAAATTTCTTGTCAGCTCAGACTTTTCAGGCTATTCACTCTCTTAGAAAGCAATTCAACTTTATTTTAAAGGATGCAGGGTTGTTAGACGGTGATTCTAACATCTGTGACAGTCTGAGTCATAATCAGTCACTTGTTCGTGCCATCATCTGTTCAGGACTCTTTCCTGGCATAGTTTCTGTTGTGGTAAGGAAAATCGGTAATGGCTAAGAGGTTTCTTGTCATGATTATGTTTTCTAATTTGCATATGTACTTTTATTTTCAGCACAGAGAAAAGTCCATGTCATTCAAGACAATGGATGATGGCCAAGTTCTGCTGTATGTTGTGAGTATAATCTGACCTCCCTAAGATGCCTCTACTTTAATGGTTTTATGTAGGCTAGCAAACGAACTGAACTACTTATGGTTCGGCTCCTTCTGAGCTTATTCATGTTCATATGAATTGAAGACGAGCTGGCTCATTAAGCTTGGCAAGATAACATACAGATTTTTCAGTTTAGTTGGCTTGGGAACATCGATGAAAAACTCTAGTTTATTCTTGAAAGCTTTTCCAAATAAGGGCCTTTTGTCTGTCGAAAATAAATGATAAGCAGAATGAGAGAGCGTCCATTTAGTTCTCGCTCTCTCTCTCTCCCTCCCTGTTCAGGGACAGAATGTGACAAATAATGGTTTTATTGGCATTATTCTCCTCATGGAATTAATGTTGATTTTGTGGACATCAAGCTGGTTATGTTCAACTCATCATATGAGGCTGTTTAGTTGAACAAGGAAAATGAGCACTCAGAAACTGCCAAACCAGTTTGAAGTTCTATTCACTGTGGCTCATTTCTCCATAATGAGTTGCTTGAGAACATGTTCAAGCAAACGACCAACTCATTGAGGAAGTGAGCCCAGACACAAGCGAGACTTTTGAGTGTCGAGCTGAGTCATTAAAATTGTAGCATTAGAAAGACGACAAGAAGAAATGAAATGCTAAGTCCAATTTCTGGTTAGGGCCAAGGAACGATTGAGCCCATCACAAGCTACTCCATGCCGTCCCAACCCAGAAGGCTCTCATTCACATTCAGATGACCAAGAACCCGAACAAGAAGTCATGGCACCTCTCTCCAAATCCCACACCATGAAGTGCATGGATCGAAATGAATACTATCCCAAAATTCAAATCCCGTAATTTAAGGGAATGAGCTTCCCAGAAGAATTCTTAGAATGGGTTCAGTGGGTGGATAAAATATTTGAATATTTAAACTATTCCGGGGAAACTAAATGTCGTGTTGCACCCTTAGAATTTACATATGCTAACATTTATTGGGAGAATCTAAAGTACCAATGAATGAGGGATGGGGAGGAAGAAATTCGAAGTCGGAGATTGATCAAATGTCTAATGGCAAAACGATTTGTTTCAGAATATTACAAACAAAAATTATATCATAAACTCCAAAGTCTACATTAGGGATGAGTGAATATTGAGGATTATGTAAAAGAATTTGAGATGTTAATGATTCGATGTAATGTGTAGGAGCCACAAGAACAGACTATACGTTTTCTTGTAGGACTTAACAGGACTATTACAAATGCTGTTGAATTACAACCGTTCATTTTCTTGGAAGATGTCATAAAATTATCAATTAAAGTGGAAAGACAACAGAAATCATTTATTCCTAAAAACAACTCTATGCCTAGGAAATCTGGCCCGATTAAGGAAACCGGCAAAAGCACACAAAGTGTTGCACAACCTTTGGAAAAGGAAAAATCTGGTGTTGATGGTTCTTCAATTGCTCGCTCCAGAGACATCAAATGCCTTAAATGTTTGGGTAGGGGCCATATTGCCTCTCAATGCCCTAACAAAAGGATCATTATCATAAAGGGTGCATTTGGTACAATTGAGAGTAAAGATGAGACAAAACCTGAGCCAAAAGAGTTAGAAGAATCTTATACTGAATATGCATATACAGGAGAACTATTGGTAATTCGTAAAATGCTCAGTGCTATACCACTTTCAGAGCGTGATGAGAGGGATGTGATCTTCCATACTCGGTGTACAATCAAAGGGAAGGTATGCTCTCTCATTATAGATGGTGGAAGTTGTATTGATGCTACTTTTATAAAACTAGTAAATAAGCTGCAATTGAATCCTATAGCACATCTCAGACCGTTGTAGACATGAAAATTTTCTTTCCAGAGTTTATGAGAAAAACTCGAAACGAAAGTTTTCACACCTACGCTTGTGTGAGAGTGCCAACTAGTTTGTAAAACTAGCAAAGTTATTGAAAATCTATGACTTCTTAGGCGATTATGTGTAAGCGAACTCTTTTCGCTTTAGACTTTCTTGAACCGATGCTCAAGGGTCAGTCTAAGCGCTTGGGAATTTCAGTTTTGAAACCAAGATGAACTCCAAATCACGTGAAGAGTTGGTGTTTGTGAAAGAAGTAATATGTGCACTTGATTCAAGACTTTGAAATGAACAAATCCTGAAAAACAGAAAGTTCTGTTTTCAAGGTTTGTTTCCCGAACTGATCTAAATACCTTACAGACCTCCAAAAATCACCAAAATTGTATCAGGTAAAGCCTATAGTTTGGAGGATCTGTAGCACTTTACAGATCTCGATTTAGAAAAGGATCGAGTCCAGATTAAATGGTTGAAGCAGATTGACTCACTGGCTCGGAAAAGTTCTGTTACAGAAATACAGAGACTCAAAGATAAACCTGTATTTCTGCAACCAGAATTCTGATTTTGATGATTTTGATGTTGTTGGAAAGCTATGGATGTTAGTTTTCCATTGCATCAAAAATCAAGTAAATTGGATTCTTGTGGATAGAGATATGAGATTTTTACCCGACCTCTATTTTAGGGAATCCGACTATGCAAAACGTGATTCAGAAATGCTTCGGTTCTTTTCTAGTTTTATTACGGGATTGGGCGATCCTAAAATCTTGCCAATTTTGCTTAAAGTGCCCTAGGATGTGTGGAGTACATGTACTAAATTTCAATCGAATCGGAGCAAGCATCACAGAATGAAAATTGTAGGAAGGAACAGATGCATAGATGCTGAAATACTGTTTTCTGTTTTATGAAAATAATGATGCGAACTCACACCAAAGCAAATTGCAACAACACTAACTCCGAATTAAAATTGCAGAAATATAAAGGAAGAGAAATTATTTTATAGCTTATGCATAGAAGGGGTTAGAAGTATAAAGGGTTCATAGTATATAGGAAGGAAGAAACATAACATCAAACACATGGCGTGCGTGTGTGTGCATAATGTTTCATCCATCAAATGAAAGTTGCAGTAAATCCTAACTTATTACAATGTGGGGGGAGATGAAACTCCATTATTACAACCCCATTTAATTGAATTTGAATGAAGAATATGCATTAAAATTGAATCAAAAGGCACTTACACGAGTTGGCACGAGAAAACTGGAGATTGACAAGCAAATTTCGGCTACTTTGGTTCTTTCTTCTTCACCCAAACTCCTTAGCACACACCTACCTACCCTCTTCTTCCCCCAAACTTGGAAGTGGACGTCTTCCTTTTGTTGGAAATTTTCAGCACCTAGACTAACACACACCCTTGTAATGGCCTCTCTCTCTCTCTTGCAAGATAGGTTTTTATGCCCCCCCTTGGCCCCTTTTTATAAGCCAAGGGGGGCTGGTTCTAGCCCTTTCCATGGGGCGGGCTGGACCTTGATTCAAAAAGATTTGGATCCACTTTGGTCCAGCCCTTTAGTGGTTCCCCTTGACCTAGACCAGCCCCATGTGGGCTGGTTTTCATGTGAACCTAACCCTAACTTGGGCTCAATTGAACTCGAGGTGATCGGCCCATGCTTTGCTCTTGCTCGATGCTTGTCTTAACCAATTCTTGACCGAATTGCTTTAATTCAAGCTCCATGTATTCGACCCTTGACTTGAATTAGGTCATACCCTTTGGTGCTTCACACGGTCATGTGTTGGCTTAGGCCATATCTTGATTGATGTCCTCGATCTTGTTTGGTTTCAACCTTCTTCATGGCTTGAACTCACATGGATAAATTGCTTCCAAGCTTAGTCTTGTATGGGCTTGTCTTTGAACCTCTTCCATCAAGTGTGGGTGCCTTTGGTGAAGTAGGCCTTGTCATGCATTTTCCCATGTGATGTTCCAGCTCGTATTCGGCTGAATCAAACTCCACCTTCGGTTCTTGGCTTGAACTTGAAAACTCCACATCGTGTCCTGTGTGCTTCATCCGGGCTAGGCATGGGACTTGAACTTTCTTCCAAGTCGAGATATTTCCTTCATATGATGGCATTTGGGCTGAATTGATCTTGGTTTTGAAAATGAATTTTGGTTCAAAGCATAGGCTTTCAAATTGATTCGAACTTGTGATTTTTGAAACTTCAAACAAGTTTGTATTTCACGTTTTGAACCTTGAAACAATCTTGAATTGAACTAAAAGCTTGATGAAATTTTCTAAGACACCTTTTTGAGATGTTTCGAAAATATTTTTATTTTCGGGTGTTTACGGTTTCAGTGGTTGAACAATTCAGGAGAGTTCGAAGTAACCCAATAAGTGGAAATCCCATTCTCTATAGGAAAAAATTACCAGGATATTGTTCTTTGTGATATCATTCCCATGGAAGCCAACCACTTGTTACTAGGACGTCCTTGGCAGTTCGATAGACGAGTCCTTCATGATGGTTACTTGAACACCTATAGTCTTACTAAGGATGGAAAGAAAATCACCCTTGCACCACTCAACCCAAAACAACTTCTTCAAAGCCCTCTTCCTAAACCTACAAATCCAAAAGAAAACCTTTTAATCTCAAAGCGTTCAGCCTTGCATTCCATTACCAAGCATCATCCTTTCTTTGTTCTATACCCAAAAGAATCCCCAACCCCGTCACTATTAGGCTTTTCAAAATTCGTATACAATCTACTCCAAGAATTCCAGGATATCATTCTTGAAGAACTACCTTCTGGGCTACCACCCATTCGAGGCACTCAACATCAAGTTGATTTCATGCCCAGAGCACCACTTCCCAATTGGCCAACATACAGGAGCAATCCAGAGGAAACTAAGGAGCTTCAACGACAAATTGACGAATTGATGTACAAGGAATACATTAGAGAATCCATAAGTCCATGCGCGATCCCTACATTACTGGTGCCAAAAAATATGGAACTCTCAGAATGTGCATTGATAGCAGAGTTGTTAACAAAATTACTATTAAATACAGGTCATCTTCCTTAGGTATGTAGTATCTCAGCATGGCATCAAAGTCGATGAGGAGAAGGTAAAGGCTATTATGGATTATCCGTTCCCACAAAGCTTAGCGAGATCAGAAGTTTCCATGTGCTCGCATCCTTTTATCGGTGTTTTATCAAAGATTTTACCACTATCATGGTACCTATTACGGATTGCATGAAAAAGGAACATTTTTGCTGGATGCCTTTTGCCCAAGCACTAGTTATAGCGCTCCCAGTTAACAAAGCCTTTAAGGTTGAGTGTGACGCATCTGGTGTGGGTATTGGTGCTGTCCTAACTCAAGAGGGAAAACCTATTGCATTTTTTAGTAAAAAACTGAAAGGAGTTGCTTTGAACTATTCAACATATGACAAGGAACTATATGCTTTGATTCATGCCCTACAACATTAGCAACACTTGTAATACATATAGATCATGCATCTCTTAGACATTTGCAGGCCCAAGGAAAGTTGGAGTCGCAGATATGCAAAATGGGCGGAATTCTTAGAGATATTTCACTATACTATTAAATACAAGAAGGGCACCACCAACATTGTAGCTGATGCTCTTTCCAGGAGGTATACTGTGGTTTTATTGATTACCACCAAACTCATGGGCCTTGGATTTATCAAGGAAATGTACACCCAAGACCCACAACTAGCGAAATTTGCATTACACCCCACAAGTCCGAACAATGTTTTTACATGCATGATGGTTACCTTTTTCGTTTTGGAAGACTCTGTATCCCAAAAGGATCCATACAAGAACTTTTGATCAAAGAAGTTCATGATGTAGGACTTGCATACCATTTTGGAGAACAGAAAATATTGGAGATCCTCAAATAACACTTCTACTGGTAAGAAATAAGGAGACATGCCCATTGCATCCTGAAACGTTGCATCCTTTGCAAAAAAGCCAAGAGTACCGAACACGCCCACCAAGGGTTATATCGGTCTCTACTAATCCCAAATCATCCTTGGGAAGCACTTATCATGGATTTTGTTCTTGGTTTTTCCCGCACCAAGTGAGGGAAGGATTCTGTTTTTGTTATTGTCGATCGTTTCTCACGCATGGCTCATTTTATTGCCTATCATAAAACACATTAATGAGTTATTGTTTCAGGTAATTGTGAGGTTGCATGAGATCCCACGATCCATTGTCTCCGATCGGGATTCCAAGTTTCTCGGTCACTTTTAGAGGACATTATAAAATAGATTGGGAACAAAGCTCATGTTCAAGACCTCTTGCCACCCTGAAATGGATGGGCAAACAGAGGTCATCAACCACACTCTCTCAACCTTGCTACGAACTATTCTGCCCAAGCAAAATCAATCCTGGGACGAACAGTTGGCATAGGTAGAATTCATGCACAATAGAGATCCCCATCGCACAACTGGAATAACTCCTTTTGAAGCTGCATATGGGTATAACCCGCTCACACCTTTAGATCTATTCAGTTTCAATACAGGTCGTTCAGAAGACTTGAAAGGAAAGCAATGTGTTAAGGATGTTCAAACGTTTTATTAAGATATCAAGAAGAAGAAAGAAGTCAACTCCATAAAATTTACAGCGGTTGCCAACAAGCATAAGAAACTCATTCAGTTTCAACTAGGAGATTTGGTCGAGATACACCTCTGCAAAGAATGGTTTCCTCAACCAAGATCTTTCAAACTAAAGCCAAGAGTAAATGGTCCTTTCAAAGTTCTCGTCAAGGTCAACAAAAATGCCCACACTATTGACCTCCATAAGGATTATAAAGTGTCACCATCTCCTTATGTGCCAGACTATGAAGATCAGGATGTCCTTCTCCGACCCAACCAGAATGATGTGGACATCAGTCCAACATCAACGGGGCCCACTCTGCCACACACAAGGTCCATGACGAGACAAAATTCTCAATTCGTCCAATTAGTTTAGAAATATGTTAATGAGAGCATCAGAAGTGGTTGGAATCCCACTGCCGAAAGTCTAAAAAACGTTCTCACTCTCAAGGAACCACAAGACTTAAATGTTGAAAACTGTCAACTATAGAATTAATTCATGATGGTGTTTTATAGTGTAATTAAAGCATGAATTTGTCCAACACAAGGGAAACATGAGAATAGTCTAGGAAATCCGTTTTTGTGTTCTTAATGCTTGGGAAAATAAGATGATGCATTTAACCATCCTTAGAACTTGTAATCAGGGTTAATTGTTGCGTGGAAACTTGTGCTTTGATTTATTTATGTATGGCTAGCTTTGCGGCCCTTGTCTAAGCTTAAATAGACCTCTTAGTGGAAAGAAGGAGACATCAACCATTTTCTAGCGAAATTATGTTCTCTTATCTAATTCAGTTTAGAATTAGCGGTGTTCTCTCTTATCAGTTAAATCTGTGGCGAGTGAAAGAGAATTCCCCATAAACCAATTATTCGTGAATAGTGTCTCGATTCATTCAAAATTGAAGGAAGTTGTTGCTGAACAAGAATGCATAAGTTCATACCGTATCAAACTATTCATAGAGTTGTCAAGGAACCCAACCTTTTCAATCAACACTATAAGCATTAAAAAAATCAAAATAAATTGAGAAATACAAAGTCATCGACTGTGTATTTTTAAAGTAACAATGATTGGACCCATTATGACTAACATGTGTATGACTTTGTTTGTTAGTGCATATATATATATATGTGTGTGTGTGTGTGTGTGTTTGTGTGTGTGTGTGTGCTCTCATCTACTAACTCAACTTTCCTTCAACGGTAAAGTATTTATGTATTTCTCGTAAATCAAATAATAAATCTTTTGATATTCTTATTAATATGATATCTATATAAAAAATATACTACCTTTAGAAATATGAGGTCTATTAGATTCATAAGCATCATATCACAATCACTATAAATTAAATCAGTTTGATATATATAGCCCTAATACACCTTCATAACTATATACAATTATCTTCTTCATGTACTGATAAAAATACACACAAAAATGTAATCGAATGAAAATTACAAGCATGTCCTAATACACCTTTTGAACAAGAGCGTGTGTCATTGTATAGTTTGCAGATGTAGGTTACGAAAAGTTGGAAATAGACCGAGAGAAGTTGACAAAAAAACAAAAGCAGTTTCAGAGAGTTTAAAAAATACAATGGAAGAGAGAGACATCAAAGGAAAATAACCAAATCGATAACGATTATTCATAATAAGATGGAGAAAGCTCGTAAGAAAGAAGACGGAAGGTGACTTAGTCGAGAGAAACATTAACACAGTTTATGATGAGAGAGGCAAGCGAGAGAAATGACATATGGGTACTTTGGAAGCTTTTTGAAAAGGAGTGTATATATATGCTCTGTAAATCTGAGGGTTTGGTTATTATGCTGGTCTGCTGAAGTTTACTCTCAAACAAACTTGGATCGTTTGACTGATTCTATTATCAGTCCTTTTTAACTTGTTAAATATGTTTTTACTGTAAGGATAGATTAGTCTTTCAAGTTAAAGCACTCTTATACCTGATCAAGAAACCCTAAAGGAGAGAGAAGAAAAGTACAAAAAGAAAAGAGGAGAGCTCAAGGTGTGTGCCCCATGGATTTGTAAAGAAGATCAACAAATCTTATCTTGACATTCCTTTGTATTATAAATAAAAAACAGATTATAACCAGCTATTAGAGCTTCATTGGGCATTCAGTCACTGTCGTCTACCGCTGGTGGTGGAGCAGACTCGTTGACAAAGAAAACATTGTTGTTGGAGTGAAATGAATGGTTGAAGCAATTTTGCAGAAACAATTTTCGTTTCTATGTATAGTGAATTCTTACAATAATGGAACAAATTATCTAGAATGAGCTAGATCTATAGAATTGGTTGTTCTCGCAAGAGGTCGATGGGAATACCTTACATGAACTTAGTCAAAACCTGATGACGACAGTCCTACCTATCTAAGATGGAGAAAGGATGATACATTAGTGTCTTCTTGACTTTTGCAGTCTATGATTATCTTGTTTGAATCCTCTAAACGTGATTTCTCTTTTGAACTCCTCGATAAGAACACATTTGTGGGTTGCCGATTCTTAATGGCAGGGTTGCATGCATGTATCCTTACAAGCAAAAGTTTTGGGTTTGTGCCTTTGTTTATTCGGTTTATCGGTTGAAGCTGTTCTTTTCAACAGGTTCTATGCATTCCATATTTATTTATTCATCCATATATTATCTTATATTGCCATTTGCATTGCTATATAGCGGAGTGATGGCATGAATGTTGGTGATGCTAGGCAACTTCCTCAAAGTAAACGAGCCAATACGCGAATGTTTGAGCCTGTCTCTTACCATCAATGCCAACCCCGTCGCTTTGCTTTTGTTTTAGTTTTCCAGTTTTTGAGGTTTTAGTTTCTTTTTAGGTGTGAAGTATGGCATGGCAGGTAAACGGGTTGAGCGAACCTAAAACGTGTCCCTTTGTTTGGATCATTTCCTTTACAAGCTAGATCATGTTCACACGAATGACCCAAGTTTGAATAAGTTGGCAAGCTGTTTGTCATTGCAAGCAACGTTTGAAGATTATAAATAACTGAGTTCGAGCTTAGGAACTCATCTTTTACGTTTGCTTTTATCCTACGACCTTTCCCAGCTCCTTCTTGGCAAGGGAAGGCGAGCTGAGCCAAACACAAACGGTTCATGTTCAATCCAGTTAAGGTCACAAGGCAAACTTGAACGAGCTGGAAAAGCATCTAAAGCAGCCACAATTGAGAGGTTCTATTCCAATAAATTGACTCGAGTTCCTTCACATTTTATATAGGCTCGTTGTCAGTCTAGTTTCTGAAGGAGAGCAAAACCCGAATGGCTTGTATCTCACTTGATATGGATCTTTATATATCCTTTACATTGCCGAGTGACTATCCTGAAGAAACATGGGATATGATTTTCACAACTTAGTGAACTCGTTCTTGTTTATTGATAAAAGGATAGTCAACTTCAGCTCGCGTTGAACTATCACGTTGCTGGATGCAGAGAACATGATGCAAGAAGACGTGGGAGTTGTTACAGCAAGCAAATATAATAAAATAAAAGCAAAGCAAACTGGAATTAACCTTGATAGAACGCAACAGTCTGTGTTGTGCAACAGTCTGTGCTGTGATCAGACGCCAAACCCATCTTACACAATCCAACTAGCAAAACCACTAACAAGCTGGAACATAAGCAAATCTTACGTTCTGCAGTCCATCACTGAGGTATCCCCTGGCATGTGAATTCCCTGTTTTTGCAACTCATCTTGGCTATAATCCGTATGGAGTGCACTGTCTAACATGGTTGGAAACGATCACCAGAATTAACAATGAGCGAATTGAGTCACTGCCCGAGCCAAAATGTGTTGCTTGATTAGCCATTCTCCGAGTATAACTAAAGCATATCCTGGGATTGAGGTGCGAAACCTTTTACTCATCCATGCTGCAGCTGACCTTGGAACGATCATGTTGACCAGTCACAGGCATACCAAACGTCTTGATTGTCCAGCTACATCCACCTGAGGCATGTTCATGTTCCTTAGTCACTGAAGACTTTTTTGAAGTGATATTGCTTCTGGTGCCTTAGGTGAAGAAAGACCTTGTTCACGGCCCCGTATAACTTCCATAAGTTGGCCGCGATGGTTCATAAGAACAACTGCAAATCCATATCTGTCTTCACTTCTGAAGATAGTTGTAGAATTATTACACCCGAGACGAGTTGGCATTGGCACAGTCCATTGATTGGGTTGCCGAATGGGATGTTGGCAGATGTACGCATTGCCGTGACTTCTCGGGCCCGCTGTCATTATGTCATCAAGTGAGCTGCTTGATACACTATCGCTATCTGCTGTCCCAGATACTCTGGCTTCTCACAGACCACATGCTCCAAGATGTAGAACAAATACTAGCGCTACCTGCTCCAGCATTGGAGTGTTGCAGTACGTGAGCCAAGAAATAAAGTCTTCAAGCTGGTCGTGCCGTTAATGCCTCTCTCAAACAAACGGGCTCCAGCAGGAAGGATATTGCGAAGAAGATGCCACATAAAGTTGAGCACCTTGTTGAGTACATGAATTTCCCACAGCCTTGTCCATTCCCTTAAACATTGAATGGGGTCTCACTTGGGAGTGCACTCTCACTGTAATACTATAACCTGATTTCTGATAATAATCAAGTATCAATAAATGATATCACAAACCACTACCAGGGACCTCTCACACGTACATGAGTTAACCAGTATATTGGAGTACTGCTCCTGGCCATGGAAGCCTGGCCGAGTGGAACATGGCGGGCTCATCTGGTGTCAAAGCAGTTTGCATCCTCCAACAGCTAATAGGAAACTGGACTTAATGCATTTCAGGGATTTAATTAGAAGCACAGCTGATGCAAAACTTTGCCTAAGAGTTCCTAGGACGTTTTAAGCTGTTTTGTCATTTTTGAGTAGTTTTAACTAGTAGTTAATGTTGCATTGTGACATTAGTTTCTTGAGAATTCTTAGTAGTTTTTAAGGCTCTTTAATGCATCCAAGTAAAGCCTGAGAAACAACCCATATTCACAGGGATTGAGAACAATCTATCTAGTAAATTATAGGGTATTAATATTTTTTAAACTCAGCTTAGAGAGTATGTTCTGAGAATAAATAGACAGATTCCGTAATGAAAAAGGAGGTTGTGATGAAGGACGAGGCACTAATGATCTAACCTGGTTAGAAGGACTCACTTACGGCTATTAGAGACCTCTTACTTGTGCCTGAAGTGAAATCAACAACCCAACTAGGTTTGAACCCAAAGCATTGTTGGGTGAATGGAGTATTAATGACTTTAGCAAACTCAAGGTTGTTTGTTTACTCGAGTCGGAGGTCACTGAAGAGTAAAGCTATATTTATGCCAGCTAAGAGATTTCTCAACATCTCTTAAAATCAACAGTTACAGTTGGCTCATTTTGGGGATTGACAATTCTAATTTAATGTTCACTTAGTGGCCTTAGCAATTTCCAAAACAGTAATTATAGCAAAGCTCATAGATGGTTGAGCATGTATGAGCATTTTACTAGTTGATTGTCTATTTCCTAGGAAAGTCTTTATAGCAAGTTACTGAGCCTATATCAACATTTTACTAGGTGATTGTTTATTTCCTAGAAAAGTATTTATAGCAAGTTCATAGATGGTTGAGTCTATATCAACATTTTACTAGGTAATTTTCTATTTCCTAGGAGTATTTATAGCAAATTACTATACTTTAAACCTAGCTCAGGGGGTTTGTCTTGAGTATAAATAGGATCAGGTTTAAGAAATTTTAATTTGGTTGTTTTCCAGCATTTGCTTCAAATCTCTCTCTCTCTTATCCTTAACTGGTGGCAAGTGAGTTGGTCTTTATCACTTTAGTGAGTCATATTCATCGTGTGGCAGAGCGTGTGTGTAAGGAAATCAATAGGAGTGCGTGAATCCTCTACTCAAGTTTCATATCATTTGGTGCTTTCATTGATATTGAGAGGATGGCAGGACAAGATTTTGATGCCTCCTAGTACTACGAGGTATGCCCCTTGACCAAGCTTAGATCATGATACTGCAACATGGACAGGAGGCACTCGCAGCTCAAGTGGCACAACTGACCCAAACCTTGAGGAATTGTTATGATAAAGAGCTCATTCTCCTTACCGATCCAACACCAATCACCATGATATAGACCCAAACTTCCCTAAGTTTAGCTCAACTGTACGAATGCACCAGGAGGCAAGAACGGATCGAAGAGACGTGGATCACCAAGTTCGAATCAAAATTCCCTCTTTCATCGGATCAAGCTCACTTGAAGAGTTTCTCCACTATAGTATTGGGTGGATAAGATCTTCGATAATTATCAATACTCTGAAGAAAAAAAATGTTGCCTGGCTGCTTTGGAGTTCACCGATTATGCTAATCTCTGGTGGAGCAAACTTAAAGATCAGTGATGCTGGGAAGGAGATGGGACATAATGAGTTGAGGCTTTATGAAACGGATCATGCGTAAGAGATTTGTTCCCGACTACTACCAGCAAGAGCTCTACCTTTGGTTGCAAAGTGTGCAACAAGGTGGGCTAAGTGTGGAGGACTACATCAAAGAATTTGAGACCTTGATGTTGCGTTGCTAAGTACAGGAACCACGGGAGCAAACATTGCTCGATTTCTCAGCTGGCTAAACAAAAAACTTACTGACGTTGTTGAATTACAACCTTATTCATTCGTTGAGGACGTTTTTCAGCTTGCCACTAAGGTCGAAAGACAACGGAGAAAGACCCCTTACCTTAGATATCCAGTTTCTAAGCCAACCATAACAAGGCTTTCTCAAGTACATCCAGCACTTCCAAAGAAATCAAGAAAGTCGGACCTGCTATCGCAATGGAACCCAACCGAAATGAAAAAGAAGTGGCTGAAAACCCTTATGCTACCTATCGTAGCTGCGACATTAAATGTTTTAAATATCTCGGCCATGGGCATATCGTCTCAATACCCCAACAAGTGAGTGATGGTACTACACGAGCCTTCTGAATCACTAGATAGCGAGGACGAACAGACCCCTGAAGATGTTGAGTCTAAAACTATCGAAGTTGCATATAAAGGAGAACTTATGACCAGAAAAGAGAGTTAGATGGATTCTACCACAATGGCGGATACCTGTTTCGATGAGGGATGCTTTGCATTCCAAGAGGATCCTACCAAGAACTCTTCATTCGAGAAGCTCACAGTGGTGGATTAGCCAAATATTTTAGGAAAAGAAAAATGTTGGAGCTGTTTAGAGAACATTTTTACTTTCCGAAAATGAATCGTGATATTCATAGGATTGTTGAAAGATATGTTCCCTGCAAATTGGCTAAAGGGAGATGGACAAACCAGGGACTCTACATGCCTTTGCTGATTCCTATATGTCCCTGAACCTTGATAGAACGAATAGGGGACAAGATTCTATCCTAGTTATAGTAGACAGGTTTTCTAAAATGTATTTTATTCCCTGCCATAAGATTGACGATGCATATCTTTTTTTAGGAAAGTCATAAAACTCTATGGTATTCCCAAAAACCTCGTGTCTGATCGTGATGCTCACTCAGTTCATGAGCTATTTCGAGAAGACTATATGGAAGCGGCTTGGAACCAAACTCCTCTTCATCACAACATGTCACCCTCAAACTAATGGCAAACTGAAGTGATGAATCGCACTCTCACCACTCTTTTGCGAGCTTTTATCTCTAATAAACTGCGAACTTGGGAGGAGCAGCTTCCTTGAGTGGAATTTGCTTACAACCACTCAGTTCAGCACTACGGGCCGTTCTCCCTTTGAAATAGTCGACGGGGTTAATCCTACAACAACAATTATAGCAAAGCTCATAGATGTTGTGCCTATATGAGCATTTTACTAGTTGATTGTCTATTTCCTAGGATAGTCTTTATAGCAAGTTCATAAATGGTTGAGCCTGTATCAACATTTTACTAGGTGATTGTCTATTTCTTACGAGAGTCTTTATAGCAAATTAATATGCTTTAAACGTAGCTTAGGGGGTTGTCCTAAGTATATATGATCAGGTCTAAGGAATTTTCATTTGGTTGCTTTTCAGGATTTGCTTCAAATCTCTCTCTTATCCTTAACCGGCGGCGAGTGAGTCGGTCTTTATCACTTTGGTGAGTCATAGCCATAGTATGGCAGACGGTGTTTGTATGTAAGGAAATTAGTAGGTGTGCGTGAATCCTCTCAACTCAAGTTTCATATCAAGGTGTTTGCTCCTGAGTCATCTCTCTCTCTCACACTCTTATCCTGCACAGGTGGTGAGTGACCCAAGCCTTATCACCATCTCTTTAGTATGGCAGTTCTGGTGTGTGTGTAGGAGTCATCATTTCTTCATCGTATGTGTTCGTGTGTGGAACTCAGTTCCACAAGTACATGCGTGAGCATTTTCAGGTGCTCGCTCATAGTCTTTCAGCTCTCTCTAATTAGTTTAGTTCACATCCTCTCAACACCATCTGTTTCACATCAATTTTGGTGCCTTTATTGAGATTGAGGGGATGATGTAAAATTTAACGGGAAAACATTTTTCGTTCAAGTTGCACAATTGAGGGCAAAGTATGCTCGGTAAACATTGATGGGAAGCTGCACCAATACAAAAATGGTGGAAAAACTATACCTGAACACAACCCCAGATACAAGGCAGCCTATGTACATCCTATACACAAATGAAGAGTGTAAGGATGGGCCAGCTGTCCCCCCACCAGTTGTCTCCCAACTACTGGACGAATTCAAGGATGTTTTCCCAAACAACATTCCTGCACGATTACCATCTGTGAGACGTAATGAGGATGGTATTGATGTAATTCCAAGGGTCGTAATTCATCGAAGCAGTCCGAAAGAAGCAAATGAATTCAAAGGTAGGTGAAGGAATTACTTGATAAAGGATTTGACATGAAACTTGAGAGGATTCACGCACACCTACTGATTTCCTTACACATACACGGCCTGCCACATGATGGATCTGACTCACCAAAATGATAAAGACTGACTGACTCACCATCGGTTAAGGATAAAAGAGATATGAAGCAAATGGTGGAAAACAACCGAATGAAAATTCTTTAGACCTGATCCTGTTTATACTCAGGATAACCCTCTGAGCTAGGATTAAGGCATATTAACTTCCTATAAAGACTCTCCTAGGAAATAGACTATCACCTAGTAAAATACTGATATAGGATCAGTCATATGAACTTGCTATAAAGACTCTCTTAGCAAATAGACAATCACCAAGTAAAATGTTGATACAGGCTCATCGATCTATGAGCTTGCTATAATTGTTGTTTTGGTAATAACTAAGGCCACTAAATGAATATTAAATTCGAATTGTCTATCACCAAAATGAGCCAAGTGGAGCTGTTGATTTTAAAAGATGCTGAGAATCTCTTAGCTAGCTTAAATATGGCTTTAGTCTTGAGTGACCCCCTTTTGGAGTAAACAAACAAGCTTGAGTTTGCTGAAGTCATTAATTAATGCTCCATTCAAAAAACAATATTTTGGGTTTGAACCGGGTTGGAATGTTGGTTCTACTTCGGGCATAAATAAGAGGTCCCTAATAGTGATCAGTGAGTCCTTCTGACCAGGTTAGATCATTAGTGCCTGGTCCTTCATCAGGATTCATCCATGAATCTGTCATTTCCTGTGCAGTACCGGCTCTCCTAGTCCCCAAGAATGATGGGACACTATGCATGTGTATGGACAGCCAGGCTGTCAACAAAATCACCATCAAGTATCAAGTGGCAGGTATCACCAGAAAAAGATGCGTGAAGGAGATGAGTGGAAAACTGCATTCAAAGGCCGATATGGGTTGTCATTTCCTATGCAGTACCAACTCTCCTAGTCCCCAAGAATGATGGGACACTGCGCATGTGTATGGACACTCGGCTGGTCATGCCATTTGGCCTCACCAATGTGCCCAGCACATTCATGAGACTTATGAACCACATTCTACGGGACTTTATTAGCAAATTTATGGTCGTGTACTTCGATGACATCATGGTCTACAACCGGAATGTTGTTGAGCACCTATCCCGCCTTTGGGTTGTCTTTCAAATCCTCCATCTACAACAACTATTTGGGAACCTAAAGAAATGTTAATTCTGCAAGCCCTGAGTAAGCTTTCAAGGGTACATTGTGATACAAATCTAAGAGCATGCAGAGACAAGCTTGGCATAAAGTGGACATCAAAGATAAATCTCTCTCGAACGGTTGTCATGGCTAGAGTAAGAGTCGGCTGAATGACCCATGATCCGATCAACGGATAGGGCTCAACAATTCCAGATTTAGTGGATCTGTTTTGATGCTTAAGTAGACCGACTAAAATTCGTAATGGAGTCTGGGGTTCCTATTTTGACCTTTAAAATACACTTATTCCACCTTTTGTTCTATTGGTTAAGTGGAAGGTGGACTGTTTAGTTATGATTATGCTGCAAACAATAGTATTTATTTGATTGGATAAGCTAGGAGGCCTGAATTTCTTCTTCTCTTATATGGGCCTTCAAGGTTCAGTGGTGAGTTCATGGCTTCCTCTCCTTATCAACAGTTTTTGTTTACGTGGATTTGAAGCTGGTTACTATTTTTCCCTACATTTCTTGCTCTACATCAAACCCATTTCCTAAGGAATCTCGTTTCAAGGTGATGCAAGCACAACATTTGGTGCTTTTCTTGAGATCTCATCTCAAAAATCATCGTTGTACTTGCTGATACATATTTTGATACCTTAAACAACAACGGTAGCAAATCATGATAGCTAGATTGTTGGCTCGAAGAAAATATTGCTCAAATGAGACAGCTATTACAAATGAATACAACTGAGTACCAATGCACATGTTAAATTGGATAAACAGTTCCAAGTAAGCCATCCTAAAATCGGTGATGCTCTAGAGAAACTAGAGAAAATGCACATCAGAAGAAACTCGATCTTCTTTCATCAATCTAAGTGATAAAATTGCTGCATTCAATCCGGCAACTGAGAAACTAAAGACTGTCACTGATTCAAAAACCAATGATGCTCCCTTTAAGGAGTTGTATTCCAACCTGGCCAACAAAAATGAAGGGGAGCAAAAGAATTTAGAATTCAGCCTCTTGTTTCCAAGTAACCCATCTCAGTTTGAGTTCAATGATGAGGTTCATCTAAGTAAAGACCCTGATGCCAAGAAAGCAATCCAAGCAGGTTTTTGCACAATTAAGCCTCAATAATCAAGAATATTACATTGCACCAGTCGATTGTGCGAGAAGAGCAAGTGTTGCTATGGAGTTTTACTTGTTGTATGTGACATATTTGAAGTACCTGCTGCAACTCTTTGTCCACAAGACAAGATTAACTTGTTTATTCATGACCTTTACCATGAAAGAAAGGCCATGGCAGAGTTGGCAATGAAAGATATCATCATTGTTTTGGAGGATATGATATATTCAATCCTACTATTTCTGGTTTCTGCACTTGACATTGTTGTAGACCTAATAAATTCACTTAAGATGAATGTGTGGATCTTTTATCATCACAATGGAGATTGAATCTCCAAGGGCAACCCTACCATTTTCGATATAAAGTATAAGGTCTTGAGTTATGTAAATGTCCTGGTAGGGAAACTTTGTAATGAACAATAGTGAGAACTTTTTGCAAGCAGCTTAGGAGATCACCTTGGCATGGAAACTGAAGATCACTAACTGCTAATTTTGAGGACAAATCTTACCAACCCCAAGAGTATGATAGGAAATCAAGAGAATGCAGAGACAAGCTCGGCATGAAGAGGACATCAAAGATAAATCCCACTCGAACGGTTGCCATGTCCAAAGTCAACAGTTGGCTGAAGGACCCCTGACCCAATCTAGGGATAGGGCTAAGTAATTCCAGATTTAGTGGATCTATTTTGATGCTTAAGTAGATCCATTGAAATTCATATTAAGGTCCAAGGTGCTTGTTTTGAATTTTAAAATGCACTTATTTCACCTTTTTGTTCTATTGGTTAAGTGGGTGGTGGACTAATCTTGATTATTTTGCATAAAGTAGTATTTAATTAATTGGCTAAGCTGGGAAGGTTGTTTGCAGCAAAAATATCCATTTTCTAAATGAAAAAGGCACTTGTTTGGATTGTAACAAAGGAAGTCACAAATTTCTTCTTCTCTTATCTAAGACTTTAAGGTTCAGTGGGGAGTTCCTGGCTTCCTCTCCTTACTAACAGTCCTTGTTGTGGTGGATTTGAAGATGATTAGTATTTTACCTCCATTTCTTACTCCTCATTAAACCCATTTCTTGAGTAATCTCATTTCAAGGTGAAGCAAGCACAACGGTGATGCAGACATCAAGTACCAAGATCCTCCAACCACACAGCGGATCACTAGGTCCACAACGAAACACTTGCCAGCACTCATAGGATTGGTCCAAGCCAGCTTGAGGACCCACCAATTGGAAGCATCCACGATCATCTGGAAACCTGAGCTGGCACCTCCTAGATCCTCCTAATAAACTACCAGCTTTAATTAACATCTGCCATTTTGTCTATTGCCGGTTTAATTTAGCATTAATCTACTAAGCAATCAACCTTGAAAGGCACCTAACCTTATTACTCAGCCTTGGGTGATGCCCAGTTTGCTGTTTTGTTTCCCAATGTTATTAATTTTGCATTTAATTCTGTTTTGTGCAGTAACCTAGCTCAAGGGTTGTCTTGGGTATAGGGCTCCATTGAAAGAAATATTCAGTTGATTTTTTCTCTCATCCGAGTTCTTAACTCAGTAGCTATCTGTCATTCATTTATCACCGTCCTCAATGCTTGAATGTTGGGTTTGGAGGCCTTAAAAGAACATTATGTTGGTGATTCTAACTTCCCTCTACTACGCTCTGTGAGTCAACAAAGAGTCCTAAACGTTTCTATCAGGTAGATGGCTATTTATTCCGAAAGGAAAAACTGTGTGTTCCCAAGGATTCATATCGAGAGCTCATCACTAGAGAGGCTCAATGTGGATGCCTTGCCGGTCATGTTGGGAAACAGAAAATCCTCGAGCTGCTCAAAGAACATTTCTATTGGCCATGAATGATTCGTGATGTACATCGAATTATTGAAAGATGTATCACCTGCAAAATGGCCAAAGGAAAATGAACTAATCAAGGTCTCTATCTGCCATTACCAGTCCTTCCCAAGACTTAAAGGGAAAGGGACACCATCTTGGTTGTAGTAGATAGGTTCTCAAACATGGCCCATTTCATTCCCTGTCACAAAATTGACGATGCAGTTTATACAACACCACCACCTAAGCCTTTTCCCATACTAGATGGGGTCGGCTAGATGGATTCTTTGTTTCCACAAAGCCCTATCATAATTTATAGAATCTATGGTAGGTAAGTCCGACAAAGTTTTACGCTGGCTGTCGGAAGCCTAGCACAACCCTCCTCCTTTATCCGGGCTTGGAACCGGCCATGGAAGGGTAGTCCCTTACATGGGCAGAGTTTGACGATGCAGTTTATATGATAGATTTATTTTTTTTGGAAGTTGTCAAACTTCATGGGATCCCCCACAACCTCGTTTCCGATCGGGATGTCAAGTTCATGAGCTATTTTTAGAAGATACTATGGAAGAGATTGGATACCAAGCTCTTGTTCAGCACTTCATGCCACCCTCAAACTGGTGGACAGACTAAGGTAACAAACTGCACTCACACAACTCTTGTGCGTGCTTTTGTGTCCAAAAAAATCTGCGCAACTAGGAAGAATAACTAACATGGGTGGAGTTTGCCTATAACACGTCAGTCCACATAACCAATGAAAATGCATACAAGATTATTGATCTACCACAGGAATTCAGGGTCTCGAACTCCTTCGATGTGAAAGATCTCACACCTTACAAGGAAGATGATGATTTGAGGACAAATCCTAAATCACCCTGGGAGGATAATGACGATGACGATATTATTAAACATACTTATTCAGATGAGCTCATTGAATGATACCGGGGCTTCTTAAGCGTGCTCGGTCCAGTTTGAATCACTGAACCCAGTTTGAGTTCAAAGTGAACCTGGACGAGTGGGGCATAATGGACAGTGGAAACAATGAAGTTTGCTTACTACAACAGGTGGATTAATTATGTTTAAGGCATGCCAACAACAATTTGGATGAATTTTTGTGTTCTGTAATTTGCATTTAACATGTTCATTTTCTAGAAATTTTGCTCATTTCCTAGGAATTCTGTAGTAATTGTTGGATCCTGCTCATTCCCTAGGAATTTTACAGTAACTGTTGCATTTTGCTCATTCCTTAGAAGTTCTGCCGTAAATGTTTTGTTTCGGCTCAATGGGATATTCTGAGCATAAATAGAATGAGACCAAAGTAATATGGATTCTGTTGTTTCCAGCATTTCGTCCTCTCCACACTCTTATCCCCATCCAGGGTGGCCACTGTACAGGCCTTATCACCCTCTTCAGGTGTGGTGGCCCAAGGTGTGTGTGTGTGTAAGGAAATTAGTGCGCGTGTGAGCAAGCCCGAGGCTGCAAGACTGACCTCCGCCTCATAGGATCCCCTCAACTCAAGTTTTACATTTGGGCGTGAGGGTCAGCTAGGGTGTGTGCTGCCTCTTGACGTTGATGGCCAGAGTTAGACTTGCTTGTATTCAGTTATGAGTAGTTGCCTTTTGTATCCTCGTTGATGCCCACATCATTGCCTCTGGGGTGAAAGGGAATCGCCTCAGTGTGTGGAGATTCCTCATCCAGTATGTGAGGGATTAGATCCTTAACATTGAAGTTACCTTGAATGGTCCATCGGCATGGGGATTCAACCTGGACTGGAGGTGTGGAAAACGTTCCTTCCTCAAGCGCACCCAAACTAAATCACTGGGTTCAAATGTCAATTCCTTCACCTACCTTTGCAAAGCCCTGTTAATCTCAGATGTAGTTCGTGAAATAGATTTGTTGAATTGATAACCCCTGAGTTGTCCGGTAGAGGGGGTTGGACCAGATCAAAGGGAATGTATGGATTACTCATAGATGGTCTCAAATAGATTGCGCTCAGTAGCTCTCTGAATAGACCTATTGTTGGCAAACTCTGCCACAGTGATAAGATGTAGTCGTCCCAATGACATCCTCCTTTTGGTACAACTTGCAGAATGGCCCCGATAGATCGGTTGGTCTCCTCATGATGCGGACATCAAGTACTAGGATCCTCTAACCACACGGCGGATCACTGGGTTCATGACGAAACAGTTGCCAACACTAGTAGTGTTGGTCGAAGCCAGCTTGAGGACCCACCAGTTGGAAACATCCAAGTTCATCTGGAAACTTCAACTAGCACCTCCCAACTCCAACTTATCAACTAGCAGCCTTAATTAACACCTGCCATTTTGTCAACTACCGGGTTAATTATTCATTAATCTCCTCTGCCCAAGACACCCGACCTGTTATTTTGATTCCCCATGTTATTTATTTTGCATTATTACAACTTAATAGCTATTTGGTGCAGTAACCTAGCCCAACGGGTTGTCTTGAGCATAAATAGGGCTCAATTGAAAGAAATTAGCAGCTACTTTTTGCTCTCATTTTCTCTCATCTGAATTACATGGGATTCGTTAACTCTCATCACTCCAGGGTTTCCTTGAGTGTGGCGAGTGCACTCTTATCATTCCAACAGCTCACTAGAGTGTGGCGGGTATTCAGAGAAGTCTTGGTGTGGTAGATTTCCTTATCACACAAGGTTGTTCTACGACAAACAATTTCTCAAAGGCCAGTCCAATACTTATCATCTCTGTTTCCATCCTTCCGTACTTCAAGCATAAAACCCGCCCACTCCACACTTCAAGAAAATGCCCAGCTTGGGACACGATATTCCAGACCGCGAAGAACCAGCTTGGGCTCCCAAAGGCTTGTCTAACGACCAAGCCATGATCCTTGGCCACCAACGGCAGTAGGAAACTACAACCACCCAACCTTGTAAACACCCCGAAATCCCACGAATTTCTCGAAACAAACCTGGTTTTGATAAAAGCAGCCCCAAAGGGCCATTTTGAGTCTGGAAACCCAGGAGCCTTCCAGGCAACCCTGTACATATGTTTTAAACTTTATATGTTTTAAATATGTATAATATGGTTTTAAAAACCTTTTTTTAAAACACATTTTGAAACCCCGAAGCAGCTTGGCCTAATCAAGACAGGACCAGGAGAGCTAAAGAGAGTCCGGAACCGGAGCACAAGTCGAGCCCGGCACAACAACTCTCATATTGAATCCACCCCCAGGATCTCGAACGTCCAAGACCCTGTTATCATCAAAACGTTACTTAAAATCAGCTTCAGAAGGTGAAAACATAAGCAGACGATCATGTTGGCGAAGACCCAACACAGACGGAGTACTGATGCTGTCAGACCCCGCACAAACCGTTCGTTTCGAACACAGCCTGAAGGAGTCAGAATTCAGTTTGGATTGGATCTGGACCATATATATCCAGATCCCAATCCAAATCCATGTGTGGACTTGGATTTGGATTTGGATCCAAAAATCCAATCCAATATCCATATCCATGGCCCACATCACCTTCTCATAAATGGAGGCTTGAATTTCACGTGAGATTATGGGCATGAGAGAGAGTGGGGGAGGATAAGATTAGGGAGTAGTTGTAATTAAGCTTGACTTGTGTGTCAAGTTTGGGGTTAATCATGTGGGTTAGCCTAATTAAAGTGGGTTTAAGCTTGTAATTAGCCAAAACCTAACCTAGGGCTGCACCAACATGATGTAATTAAGGTCTATGGGTCATGCAAAGGGAGCTCCTTAACCCAACACTAATCAAAAAGCCCTAATCCTAGCCTTTTACCCTAAATCTGTCCTAAACCTAGCCTAATCACCTAACCCACTTCCCTAATCCTTCCCTAAACCTAGTTTAATTTCCCTAAACCTAACCTAATCCTAGCCTAATCACCTAACCCACCTCACTAAACCTCACCCCAAAACCAACCCACCTAGCTAAACCCAAAACCCCTAAACCACCTCACCTAAACCTAGCACACCATCTACCCAAAACCCCTTGTATCAAAATATCTGGGCCCTCCCCAAAACCAGCCCACCTTATCACCACACCACCACCCCTAGACCACCTTACCACCCTCCTAAAACCAACCCCAACCGCCCTCTTCAGCCCTATATAACCCCCCCCCCCCCCAAGGGGCGGGTTTTTCATCTTCTTCCAGCCCAGCCGACTCCAGCCACCTTCCAGCCGAGTCTTCCACCTGCACCACCGCCACTCACCACCCAGCTCCTCCTACACCACCACTCCCAGCCGGCCAGCTCCCCATCGCCACCACCTCCCGGCTGCATCCTATGCATCCAAGACATCCGACCGAAACCCATCCACTCCAACCGCCCGACTCCCCCTCTTCCATCCACCGCCTCTTCATCCGGTTAGTACCTCAGCTTCACTCTACCCCTTCTTCACTCCCCCTCCACTCTCAACCACCTACACCACCGCCACATCATCCCAACACCAGCCACCCGCCACCTTACCCATTCGGCCAGACCTTAGCCACTTCAACCACCCGCCTAGAACTACTTCCCCTAGCAACACCCGGCCACTCCACTTAGCTCCCTAAGACCTGCCCATATTACCTCCCATCAGTCCCTAACACCACCTTACCCCATACCCTAGCTAGCTCCCTTCCCATCCACCACATCCCTAGCTACCATAGCAGCCGGCCACCACCAAGTTTCCCTTAGTCGGCCACTCCAACCGACTGTACCTAAACCACTCGGCCAGCCACCCGCCAGCCTTAGGCACTCCCTTAGACACTCCCTTAGGCTCCCACTTAGTGCCATCTTTCCTAATACTACACCCTCCCTTAGTGACCCTACTTAGTCACTTTAGTCCAACACGCCAACGCAGCCCCCTTCATAACAGCCAGCCACCTTCAAGGCACCCTTCCCGCGCACCCAAGGCACCCGGCCAACACCTCCCCTTGCCGTTCAACTTCGAGGAGCTCCCTCTTGCAGCCCAAGGCGAAGCCCAAGCCCACACTCAAGCAAGTCACCTCCGGACCAGCTATAAGTAAGTCCCTAACTCAGTCCTTAGTTGTAGACTTGCTTACAAAGCAAGGAAAACCACTCTTACTCTACATCTCCGTGCATGCGAATGCTTTAGGAGCCCTATTGGCTCAAAACGAGGATGACACCCATAAGGAGTATGCCATCTACTATATTTCGAAAACTCTCTTCGCTTATGAACGAAATTATCAAGCCATGGAGAAGACGTGCTTGGCCCTAGTCTGGGCCTGCCAGAAATTCAGACACTATTTCCTAGATCATGAGATCTGGATAGTGTCCAAGCTTGATCCAATCAAGCACGTGTTCGAAAAACCCATTCTCACGGGTAGATTGGGCAAATGGCAACTCCTTTTAATGGAGTATGACCTAAAATACCATCACCAGATCTCCATTAAGGGGCAAGCCCTGGCAGATTACGTGGCTGCATTCCCCCTGGAGGACGCATATCCCACACTTGTTGAAATGCCTGATGAAAGCATATTACAAAATCATTTCCAAAACCACATTTTGGCAAACAATTTTGAAAACCAAGTGTGGAAAATGCACTTCGATGGGGCACGAAACCAACGAGGGGCTGGTGTTGGGGTCATCCTCATCTCCCTTGAAAAGGGCGAGATTCCTATAGCAGTCCGCTTAGATTTCGAATGTTCCAACAATGTAGCTGAGTATGAAGCACTCATACAAGGCTTAAGAATTTTGAAAACTCTAGGGGCATCATGCATCGAGGTCTTTGGAGATTCGCTCCTTATCATAAACCAGGTTTTTGAAAATTTGGCAAGTACGTAATGAGAAACTGCTTCCATATCACGAGTTGGCCACTCGATTGGTTGAGTCCTTCCAATCGTGTAAACTCACACACGTAGGAAGAGAGGACAATGGCATTGCCGATGCCCTCTCCTCCTTGGGTTCAGCCCTAAAGGTCGATCCCATTTCAGGGACCCGATCTTTAGAAATATGGCATGCGCCCAACCCATCCACACACGACTTGGATATTTGCCAAAATAACCCAGAGTCTATTGAAAAACCCTGGTTTTACGACATTAAACAATTTCTAGAAAATGGGGGATTCGCCGAGGATGCCACATCCAAAGATAAGGCATTCATCCGTAATATTTCGACCCGATACACCATTCTAGGTGGGGTTTTGTACAAAAAAAGTTTTACCAGCATCCTGCTTAGGTGTATCGATCTAGAGGAGGCTAGGATAGTAATGCATGAGTTCCACGATGGAGAATGTGGAGGTCATGTTAATGCCAACATGATGGCAATGAAAATACTTAGAGGGGGCTATTTTTGGTCCACCCTGAAAAAGGATTGTCACGATCATGTTAGGAAGTGTCATCCATGTCAAGTGCATGGGCACGCCATTCATATCCCATCATCTGCATTGCATTCCGTGGTCAGCCCCTGGCCATTTACCATGTGGGCGTTTGACATCGTAGGCCCAATATTTCCAAAAGCCTCGAATGGGCATCGATTTATTTTAGCAGCCACGGAGTATTTCTCCAAGTGGGTGGAAGCCATTTCCCTAACCAACGTGCTGGGGCAACATGTGGTGGCTTTCATCCAGAGGAATATCTTGGCTCGATTTGGGGTTCCACGAGACCTTGTGTCTGATAATGGTACCCCATTCAAGAACGAGCGGATGGTTAAGTTGTGCAACACGTATGGCATAACTCACCACTTCTCCTCGCCCTACTACCCTCAAGGCAACGGCCAAGCCGAAGCCACGAATAAGACTCTCATTAGCATAATTAAGAAGACGTTAGAGAAGGGTAGGACGTGGCACGAGAAACTGGATGAAGCCTTATGGGCTTATAGGACTTCCATCCGGACTCCCACGAATGTCACACCATTCGAATTGGTCTATGGCACAAACGCTATTCTCCCCATTCATACACAATTGCATTCATTCCATACATCCATCGCACTTGACCTCCCCCTAGAGACGCTTCAGCATGCTAGGATGGCCGAACTAGATTTGCTAGATGAGAGACGACTCCTTGCTATGGATCATGCTCGTGTATACCGGCAAAGCATAGCCCGACACTATGGCAAACACATGAGACCTCGCCACTTTGAAGTGGGGGATCTGGTTTTGAAAATCATCCACTATCGTGGCCCACATCCACTGGGAAAGTGGCACCCCAAGTGGGATGGACCCTATGTTGTACGTGCAACCACCACGAACAACTCATATTGGTTGATCGATGTAGAAGGTAGGAATTTAGCAGATCCTATCAATATTCAATACTTAAAGAAGTATCATGTGTAGGATTTGTAGTAAATTCCCCATTTTTCAAAAAAATTTTAGGGATAGCTGCCTTGAGACATGAAAATAAGGTGCAAAGGCAAACTCATGTGACTCTGAGTGAGAGAATTCGCACTTGTGAAAGAGTGGAGTCTCTAAAATCGTGGTTACATTTCAAAATCCTTCTTCTTACAAAAAAAGGCCTAATTCAACACTTGCAAGTAGTACGTGCTATTTCTAAATAGGTTGATCTGGAATGGATCGAGTGTAGGCTTGGGATAAGTCCTCCCCTCTTCTCTTCTACTTCCAAAAGGAAAAACACGGCCCAAACAAAGGGAATTTCCCATTCAAAAGTCTCTTTCCAAAAGAAAGAAACCAGAATTCAAAAGAAAAATCGATTCTGTTGTGAAAAAGAGGGATTAAAGAAAAAATACTCCCAAAGGGAGACCCTCGATGAAAAAAAGGAAAAAGAGGCAAAAAAGCTCAAAAGAGCAGTTTTCTGCCTTCTGTGCCTCAAACCACGGGACGCTTCAGAAGGGACCGTGGTATCTCTTTCCCATCCCTGGCTTATCCCAAGCTAAAACATGATTCATTTCGAGGAATCCTAAAGTAAAAATATGATTTGCTTACTTGAATTTCATCTTATTTGAGAATTCGATGTTTCGAGTAAGACGTAGGAATTTGAAATATAGCTTGTTTCCTTACAAAACCTCCGTTAGATAAGCGAGTGTTAAAACTCAAACAAGGGCAAGTACGAAGAGCTCGAGATCCTTAGGATCGAGACTCAAGACAGTTATCCCTTTTCTAAATAGTTTTGTAAATAAGTTTTGAAAATCGAACATCGAACAGCATAGGATTTGCTCACTTGGAGCAGTAGCCCTTGTAAGTCTCTAGAGTTCGACCACATCTGGTCTCTGGGAGGTCGCCACTCTTGGCACCACACCCATGTCATGCATCTGCATTCCACGCATGGTACTTGCATAAACATGATCCCATTTAGGACCAGATTCCATAGTATATCCCTTTGGCGTGAGATCTCCTCCTACCAGGGTTTTAAACGTGAGATTTTTGCTAAAGATTGGGACGATCCCATATTCTTCGTGATTAGATCTAGGGAGACATTAAAAGGGGTATTTGTCATCTTTGCCTTTATCCAAATCAATTTGGACAAGGCCAAAGAGGGGCATCTGTAAACACCCCGAAATCCCACGTATTTCTTGAAACAAACCTGGTTTTGATAAAAGCAGCCCCAAAGGGCCATTTTGAGTCTGGAAACGCAGGAGCCTTCCAGGCAACCCTGTACATATGTTTTAAACTTTATATGTTTTAAATATGTATAATATGGTTTTAAAAACCTTTTTTTAAAACACATTTTGAAACCCCGAAGCAGCTTGGCCTAATCAAGACAGGACCAGGAGAGCTAAAGAGAGCCCGGAACCGGAGCACAAGTCGAGCCTAGCACAGCAACTCTCATATTGAATCCACCCCCAGGATCTCGAACGTCCAAGACCCTGTTATCATCAAAACGTTACTTAAAATCAGCTTCGGAAGGTGAAAACAGAAGCGGACGATCATGTTGGCGAAGACCCAACACAGACGGAGTACTGATGCTGTCAGACCCCGCACAAACCGTTCGTTTCGAACACAGCCTGAAGGAGTCAGAATTCAGTTTGGATTGGATCTGGACCATATATATCCAGATCCCAATCCAAACCCATGTGTGGACTTGGATTTGGATTTAGATCCAAAAATCTAATCCAATATCCATATCCATGGCCCACATCACCTTCTCATAAATGGAGGTGGGGCCCACTTGAATTTCACGTGGGATTATGGGCATGAGAGAGAGTGGGGGAGGATAAGATTAGGGAGTAGTTGTAATTAAGCTTGACTTGTGTGTCAAGTTTGGGGTTAATCATGTGGGTTAGCCTAATTAGCATGGGTTTAAGCTTGTAATTAGCCAAAACCTAACCTAGGGCTGCACCAACATGATGTAATTAAGGTCTATGGGTCATGCAAAGGGAGCTCCTTAACCCAACCCTAATAAAGAAGCCCTAATCTTAGCCTTTTACCCTAATCCTGTCCAAAACCTAGCCTAATCACCTAACCCACTTCCCTAATCCCAACCTAATCACCTAACCCACTTCCCTAATCCTTCCCTAAACCTAGTTTAATTTCTCTAAACCTAACCTAATCCTAGCCTAATCACCTAACCCACCTCACTAAACCTCACCCCAAAACCAACCCACCTAGCTAAACCCTAAACCCCTAAACCACCCCACATAAACCTAGCACACCATCTACCCAAAACCCCTTGTATCAAAATATCTGGCCCTCCCCAAAACCAGCCCACCTTATCACCACACCACCACCCCTATACCACCTTACCAACCTCCTAATACCAGCCCCAACCGCCCTCTTCAGCCCTATATAAACCCCCCCCCCCCAAGGGGCGGGTTTTTATCTTCTTCCAGCCGATCCCAGCCGACTCCAGCCACCTTCCAGCCGAGTCTTCCACCTGCACCACCGCCACTCACCACCCAGCTCCTCCTACACCACCACTCCCAGCCGGCCAGCTCCCCATCGCCACCACCTCCCGGCTGCATCCTACACATCCAAGACATCCGGCTGATACCCATCCACTCCAACCGCCCGACTCCCCCTCTTCCATCCACCGCCTCTTCATCCGATTAGTACCTCAGCTTCACTCTACCCCTTCTTCACTCCCCCTCCACTCTCAACCACCTACACCACCGCCACCTCATCCCAACACCAGCCACCCGCCATCTTACCCATTCGGTCAGACCTTAGCCACTTCAACCACCCGCCTAGAACTACTTCCCCTAGCAACACCCGGCCACTCCACTTAGCTCCCTAAGACCTGCCCATATTACCTCCCATCAGCCCCTAACACCACCTTACCCCATACCCTAGCTAGCTCCCTTCCCATCCACCACATCTCTAGCCACCCTAGCAGCCGGCCACCACCAAGTTTCCCTTAGTTGGCCACTCCAACCGACTGTACCTAAACCACTCGGCCAGCCACCCGCCAGCCTTAGGCACTCCCTTAGACACTCCCTTAGGCTCCCACTTAGTGCCATCTTTCCTAATACTACACCCTCCCTTAGTGACCCTACTTAGTCACTTTAGTCCAACACGCCAAGGCAGCCCCCTTCATAACAGCCGACTACCTTCAAGGCGCCCTTCCCGCGCACCCAAGGCACCCGGCCAACACCTCCCCTTGCCGTTCAACTTCGAGGAGCTCCCTCTTGCAGCCCAAGGCGAAGCCCAAGCCCACGCTCAAGCAAGTCACCTTCGGATCAGCTATAAGTAAGTGCCTAACTCGATCCTTAGTTGTAGACTTCCTTGAATTAAATTCGATACGGGGTTGTAATAACGGAGCATAGTCTCCCCCCGCTTGTAATAACGTGGCTTGGCACACCCACACCCACACACACGTGCACTCTCTTAGTCGTGCACGATTTTGAACACACACGGGCCTAATCAGCCCCTAAGATATAAATCTATGTATATACTTTAAATTACGTAGGGTTTTGCTTAAGTTGAGTGTGTTGTCTTTCAATTCAAGCACGCACACACATTGAGCCTTCGCTCTTATTTGTAAGACCCAAGTAAGGGCCGTGTTATACTATTTAGGTTTAATTACATGTTGTGTGCGTAGTACTTCAATTCAAGCACTCACACACATTGAGCCTTCGCCCTTATTTGTAAGACCCAAGTAAGGGCCGTGTTATACTATTTGGGTTTAATTTCATGTTGTGTGCGTAGTACTTCAATTCAAGCACTCACACACATTGAGCTTTCGCTCTTATTCCCAAGACCTTAGTTAAGACCATATTGCAAGTTATATTTGGGTTTCATTTCATGTCGTGTGTGTCGTCTTTCAATTCAAGCACGCACCCACATTGAGCCTTCGCTCTTATTGCCAAGACCGAGTAAGGGCCCATATATATACCTTATATACATATTTCCCTTCGGCAATTTCCCTTCGGTTATTTCCCTTCGGCATTTACATTTCAAGTCATTTCTCTTAAGTCATTTCCCTTCGGTATTGTCTTTACATTCGGGTTTTTCCTTTGGAGTAGCGTGAGTTTGCATTGCATATACGCCATACCACGAGTTAGGACGCATATTGCATCGAAGCAAGCCCCGTACTCCCGCTCAAATTCGCCACATTTAGTGGAGTGTTCATAACACACACCTAGGTGGCCCATAAAGGGATAAAAAGAAAAACTTAGGCACATGCAAATCCACGTGATCTAAAAATCTGCAATCGCACTAAAAAGACCCGAATCAAACACCTCGAACCGCTTTCGTAGGCTTTTTCTACCCTAAAACTCAATTTTTAAAGCGTACAGACTGACCCTTGCGCATCGGTGCAAGAAGGTCTGCGACGACAAGAGCTCACTTGCTCACAGTCGCCACGTTAGAAGTCAGTTTAAAATATATCTTCGCTAGCTTAGGTAAGCTAGCTGGCATGCCCTGTTTATTCAAATAGGACTTGGACACACGAAAGGACCCGCCCCAGGCCTAAGAAACCAGGGAGGCGGAGGTTTTCCATGTCCACAAACCTGCATTCTGATGTGGACATCAGTCCAAAATCACCAACAAGGCCCACTCGGCCACACACAAGGTCCATGACAAGACAATTGTCTCAATCATCCAATTGGTTCATAATTATGTTAATGAGAATTCCGTCAATAGTAATGACTGGAATCCCACTTTAGAATGTCTGAAAAAGGTTCTCATTGTTCAGGAACCAGAAGCCTTAAATGTTGAAAACTTGTTAACTCCATAATTAATTCTTTGTGGTGTTTTCTAGGGTAATCAAAGCATGAATTCATACAATACCATGGAAAAAATGGAAACCGTTTCGGAAATCAACTTTTGAGTTCTCAATACCTGGAAAATAGAATGATTATTCACCACCCTTGGAACCTGAATTATGAGTTAATATTTTTACGGTAACTTGTGTTTTGAGTTATTTTTGCATGGCCAGCTTTGGAGCCTTTGTCCAAGCTTAAATAGACCTCTTGTTAGAATGGAAAGGGGTAGCATCTATTATCCAACGAATTTTGTGTTCTTTTATCCAATTCAGCTTAGAATTAGTGGTGAGATTGATTTCTTTGTTCTTTCTTATCAGTCAGGACTGTGGCGAGTAAACAAGCATCACCCTTAGTTTAATTGTTCGTAAATACCGGTTTGACTCATTCTGTACCAGCAGATGCTTTTGCTGAATGGAAATGCATCAGTTCCTAATCGACCCCATGCAATGGACGATCACCCATCAAAATCAAAATTCCACTCGTTTCGGGCTCCAGTTCAACGGGTGACTACTTGGATTGGATACAAACGGGGGATACCATATTTGTGTTCTATCACTATTCTGAAAATAAAAAGTGCTAACTTGAAGCCTTGGAATTCATGTGGTATCCTTCACTTTGGTGGAAAAAGCTGGGAGAGCAGATGGCACAGGATGGGGAACAGGAAGTCAACATTTAGGGACTAATGAAGCGACATGCAACGATGATTTGTGCCCCATTATTACTGGCAAGAGTTATAAATTCGGTTGCATAAGCTTCGGAAGGGCAGTCTTAGTGTAGAAACTACCCTAAAGAGTTTTAGACACTAATGATGAGGTGCACAATGCAAGAACTGCGTGAGCAAACCATTGTGCGTTACATAGGAGGACTGCCCACTGAGATCGCTAATCTGGCAGAACTCTAACCCTTCAATGAGTTAGAAGACGTGATTAAGTTGGCCACGTCAATTGAGCACCAAAGAAAATGCACTAACAAATCTGCACCTCTGAAGAATCGCAGCTTGAGGACCAACCCCAGTATTTCCTCCATACCAGCAGATAACGAGTCTAAGACACCTTTAGCATTCGGACTGCCAAACCAATGGAGGAAGGCCCTTTCTCTACTAGGAGCCGAGTGTTTGGGACGAGGACATATCGCTTCCCAATGTCCAAACAAAAAGATCATGATCCTAAAAGAGAATCGGATGAGGTTACTAGTGTGGATAAATTGGACCCTAAAGAGGAGTCAACAACTCGCCATGGTAATCTGGTGTGCAGATGATGGCCCACTATTGGTGGTGCATCGAGCACTGGTGTGCACTGGGTTTGTTGAAGGAAAACGCCACGAATCCACGATAAGTATCATGCCAGCAACTCACCACAAATCCTCATACAAGACTTAGATAAGTGGAACAAGGGCTAAGAAGGCCTTGGGAAGGAACCCTACTTGAAACTTGTAGGACTTTTGTTATCTCAAGAATGGCCGAACAGGATGCCCTCCCACACCAGCCCAAAGGGGGTATTTATACGGTTGGAGAGGCCTTATTGGACATGCCTTGTACAAGGGAACCTGGCCTTAGAGATTTGGAAGTTTCCAATGCCCACTAGTTGTGGTTTCCTTTCTACAAAACTTCCTACACACATCCCTGATACTGATAACAACAAAGGAAATATCTGACCAGTAATATGGGCCTTCTTATTATCGGCAAGAACTAAAGAAAAAACATGGGTTTGACTTCATATATTGAGACTACTTGGATTTAAAACAAGTAATGCAATTTACATGGACTTGACTCGTGACAATTTCGGAATGTCTGTGATGCAATGTTCTTCACCAGAATGGCAATGGATGGCGTCAACCTCAATTGGATGAAGGCATGCTAAATTATGGAAGGTGGAGTTCCACCCTGGTGTGAGACTGAATGGGCCCTTCAACTCGTCCCATTGTATTATTGGAACATGAGCCAATGGTTGTGTTCGGGACAAAGTCATTCCAACCTGGTTTGGTACCCGGGTTTGAAGTCAATGAGTTAGAGTCGATGTTCTCATCAAGCACTAAATTTGCTGGCCGAGGACCATCCAAAACAAAGGGGAAAAGTCTTTGATTCAAGGTACACAATTCAGGGCAAAGGTAATCATTGATGGGGAAGGCTGCACCAATGTGGCTTCCACAAAAATGGTGGAAAAAGTAAACCTGCACCCACGTGGCTTCTAGGAATTATCCACTACAGCCGGAACAACCCTTCACCTTCCAATGGATTAGGAGCAGCTAGAAATAGATGGAAACCCAACGCATTAGAGGTAGACATGATTCTAGGATTACGATTGGAATGGTACGACAGGTTTAGGTTGTGATGACGGGTCGTACTAGTAGCGCAAAAGATTTGAGTAGAGCGAAATGATTACAACGATTGGGGGAAGGGTTGATGAAAGTAATGGAACGGAACAGTTTGACTATTTAGGAATAACATGACAGAATGAAAAGTATCAAACTCACCTTGTGAAGAGATCGTTTTTGCAATGCAAAGGATATCAATGAAAGCGCCAAATGATGTGAATCGCGAGTCAAGAAAATCATGGTTAAGCACAAATATGCACACTCATGAATTTGGGCTCACCAATACGTCACACGCTCGCACATGGAAGTAGCTAAACAAGTTTTCAGTGGGCTCATGAGTGTGACTCACCAACACACACTCTCACCCACGAGTTAGATATGACTTACTAACTCTCACCCCATGTACACATGGTCTACCACACAATGGATATAACTCACCAAAGTGATAAAGACCGACTCAACCACCACAGGTTAAGGATAAGAGAGATTTCAAACACAAAAACTCTCTAGGAAATCACCACTTTTTGTTTTCACTCATATGGATGAGTTTATATAGCTTAGAACAACCCTCTAAGCTGAGCACTAAAACTAAATGTTGCAATTTTTAAAACATTAAAAACTGTGTCCTAATTAATTTGAAACTGCTAACTATTGCCGCCTAGGAGCTGACTAAAGCACTTAATGACTACCTGGATTCTAGTGCTTCTTGGAAAGGTGGGAAATTAACTCGTTGGCCCATTGTTACCTAGCCATTGGATTGTAAGTGATACGAAACTTGAGTTTAGGGATTCACGCATGCCTACAAATTTCCTTACGCACTCACTATCTGCAACACAATGGATATAACTCACCAAAGTCATAAAGAACGACAAACTCACCATCGATTAAGGATAAGAGAGATTTGCAGCAAATGCTGGAAAACAACTGGATCAAAATTCCTTAAACTTGATCCCTAAATGAACATTAAATTTGAATTATCTATCCCCAAAATGAGCCAACAGAAACTATTGATTTTGAGAGATTCAGAGAATCTCTTTGCTGGCTTAAATGTGGCTTTACTCTTGAGTCACCACCATTCACCCAGTATTACTTTGGGACCAGGTTGCTGGTTCTACTTCAGGCACGAGTAAGAGGTCCTTGATAGCAATGTATGGTCCTTCATCCTCCTCCGGGGGTTGGTGTGGATTTGTCCTCAAATATGGATTCCCGATATCATCCTTATAAGGAATAAGATCCTTAACAATGAAACAATTAGAAACATAAAATCCCTCTGATAGAACTATCTTATAAGCATTATCATTTATATTCTCCAAAATCTTAAATGGGCCATTGGCTCAGGGATGAGTTTAGATCGGTGCTTGTGTGGGAACCTTGCTTTGCTGAGATGTATCCAAACAAGGTCCCCAAGGGTAAGGACAATGGATATATGCCTTTTGTTAGCTTGTTTGGCATAAGCTGCGGTTTGTTTCTGAATCTGTTGCTTTACTTGTTGGTGTAAAGCTTTGATGGTTTCAGCTCGACTTACTTCCTTAGAGTCTGCTTCAGCTTGCCTGGGTATGGGTACGAAGTCTAAGGGGGTTGTGGGATTACGCCCGTAAACAATTTCAAAGGGAGAACAACCCATAGTGCTTTGAATTGAGCGTTTGTAAGCAAATTCCACTCAAGGAAGTTGCTCCTCCCAAATTCGCAGATTATTGGAGAAAAAAGGTCGCAGAATTTCACCACTTCAGTTTGAGGGTGACATGTGTAAACACCCAAAAATCCCATGATTTTCTCAAATATGCCTGGTTTCACAAAAGCAGCCCCAAAGGGCTATTTTGAGTCTGGAAACCCAGGAGCCTTCCAGACAACCCTGTACATACTTTAAACCTGTGTACATGTTTTAAAACTATATACATATAGTTTTAGACCTTAAAAGGTGTTTTGAAACCCCGAAAGCAGCCTGGCCTGACGAAAGCAGCACCAAAAAGGCAAAGGAGAGCCAGGACCCGAAGCATACTTCAAGCCCGGCACATCAACTCTCGTATCAAAATCATCCCCAGATTTTCAGACATCCAAGCCCCAGATATCAGAAATTTGTTCAAAATGAACTCTTGAAGGTGAGAAGAAGAGCGGACGACAATGTTGGCGAAGAACCAACGCAAGATGGAGTACTGATGAAGTCAGGCCCCGCACAAACCGTCCGTTTCAAAACGCCATAAAGGAATCAAAAAAATCAGATTTGGGTCGGATCTGAACCATATATATCCAGATCCAAACCCAACATGTATTTGGATTTGGGTTTGGATCCAAAGATCCAAATCCAATACCTACATCCATGGCCCACATCACCTTCTCATAAATGGAGGTATGGGGCCCACAACATTTCACGTGAAAAGCTTGGGTAGAGAGAGAAAAAATCAGCTTGGTAGGCTTGACTTTTGGTCAAGGATGGGTTAACCTTGTGGGTTTAGCCTAGAGTGTGGGTTTAAGCTTGTATGCACCTACACCTGACCTGGGGTTGCACCGACTTGGACGTGGCTGCAACTTGAACAAGGGACCGGCGCCAAGGGGAGGTTTCTAAAACCTAGCTAGCCCTAAGCTAGGTCACCTCACCTAGCCACTTTCCCTAAAACCTAACCCAAAACCGCCCCAACCTCACCTAGCCCACCTCACCTAGCTAGACCACTTAGACCCTAACCAACTAAGCCTAAACCTACCTTAGTGCACCTAATTAAACCCCTAACCACTAAGTCCCAGCCCACCTAACCGACCTACCCTAAACCACTAACCAGCCCTCCCTAACCGACCTACCCCAAACCATGTCCCATGCCCACCTTATTACAAATATCTGGCCCACCTTCTAGCCAACCGACCCAGCCCATTCCTAGCCTATAAAAGCCCACCTTCCTTGCGGGTTCCAGGCTCTCTCCTCCACTCTCACCCCTCACTCCCTCCAAGCTCCACCACCTTCCATCCACCTGCCATTCTACCGCCACTCCATCACCCGGCTACCACCTCTCCACTTCAACCGACTCCACCATCTTCCATCTTCGGCGAGGAGCTCCACCCTTCGGCTGCCACTCTGCTTCCACCACCATCCGGCCACCACTTCCATCCACCAGCACCACCTCCATTCACGGTTAGTACCCCACCTCAACCTTATCTAACCTTCATCTTCTCTTCACCCCCTTCTTCCCAGCTGCACATCCCATCCATCCGCCACCTAGCTCATCCATCCCCTCTCCCTTACACCCAGCCGACCTGCACCATACCCCACTACCTTCCCTCAACACCACCCACCTTAGCTCCTAGCTGAACACCTCCCTTAGTCACCCACTTCCCAGCCCGCCTTCACCACTCCCCAAGGCGACTCACGATGCTAAAGCCAAGCAAGTTGAACACGGACCAGCTACACGTAAGTGCCTAACTCGGTCCATTATATGAACTTGCTTACATTTAATTAAATTTGATACGGGGTTGTAATAATGGAGCGTTGTCTCCCCCCGATTGTAATAATGTGTTTTGGCACACCAATACACACACGCACTTGAGCCTTTCCGCTCTTAGCTGCACACCATTTTGGCACACACACGGGCCTTGACAAATCCTAAAATATAGTTATATTTATATATATTTAGCTGTATGGGTTTTCCATTACAAATCGTGGGTGTTGTCCTTCAATTCTACACTCACACACATTGAGCTTTCGCTCTTATTCCCAAGACCCTAGTAAGGGCCATATTGCAATTTTACTTGGGTATTTCATTCAAGTCGTGTGCGTGGTCTTTCAATTCTACACTCACACACATTGAGCTTTCGCTCTTATTCTCAAGACCCTAGTAAGGGCCATATTGCAATTTTATTTGGGTGTTTTAATTCAAGTTGTGTGCGTGGTCTTTCAATTCCACACTCACACACATTGAGCTTTCGCTCTTACTCCCAAGACCCTAGTAAGGGCCATATTGCAATTTTATTTGGGTGTTTCATTCAAGTTGTGTGCGTGGTTTTTCAACTCTACACTCACACACATTGAGCTTTCGCTCTTACTCCCAAGACCCTAGTAAGGGCCATATTGCAATTCTATTTGGGTTTTACATTACAAGTCGTGTGAGTTGTCTTTACATATATACACAACACCCACGCATGCGTTGGCGACCTTCGGGCCCATATAATATTATAAGTATTTCCCTTCTGCTATGTCTTTAAGATTTGGGTTTTAAGGTTCAGCTGTGTGAGTAGTCTTTCCATATATACACGACACACACTTACACAATTGAGCCTTTCTGCTCTTAAGATATAGCCATATTTCCCTTTTGCAATTTCCCTTTTTGCAATTTACATTACGTCATTTCCCTTAAGCATTGTCTTTCAATTCGGGTTTTCCCTTGGAGTTGTGTAAGTTTGCATTGCATATTCGCCATACCACGAGTTAGGATGCATATTGCATCAAAGCAAACCCCACACTCCCGTGCAAAAATCCCCAACTTAGGTCACTTGCGCACACACCTAGTTGGCCCTAAAAAGCATAAAAGTGAAAGACATAGGCACATGCAAATTCCACGTGAAATAAAACTTGCAATCAAACAAACAAAGCCCAAACACTTCGGGTATTTTTCAAAGAGGCTAGTTGATTCAAAAACAACTTTGCCAAGCATACAAACTGACCCTTGCGCATCGGTGCAAGAAGGTCTGCGACGAAAAGAGCTCACTTGCTCACTGTCGCCCCGAAAGAGTCAGATTTCAAAACTTACTTCGCTAGCTTGAGTAAGCTTGCAGGCACGCCCTTGTTATAAAAAACGACTTAGACACATGAAAAGGTTCACTTCGGGCCTAAGAACCAGAAGTGAGAATTTTCCATGTCTACAACATGCTGTGCTGAAGAGGAGTTTGGTTTCGAGCTGCTTCCATTGAGTCTTCCGAGGGGTTTGGTTTCGAAAAAGATTTATAACATGAACCACATCCTCAGTCATATGGCAGGGAATAAAATGCAACATTTTAGAAAACCTGTCTACTATAAATATGATAGAATCTCATCCCTAGTTTATTCTAGGAAGGCCCACAATGAAATCTAGGCTAACGTCTGTCCAGGCTTGGTAGGAATCAGGAAAAGCATCTAGAGTCTCTGGTTTATCCCCCTCCATTTAGCCAATTTACAGGTAACACATTTTTCAACAAACCTATGAACATCACGGTTCATTTTCGACCAATAAAAATATTCTCTAAGCAGCTCCAAGCATTTTTCTTTCCCAAAAATGTCCCGCTAACACACCACCATGAGATTTTTGAGTAAAGAGTTCTCGGAAGGATCCTCTCAGAATGCAAAGCTTCCCTCCTTGAAAAAGGTATCCGCCATTATGGTACAATCCATCTAACTCTATTTTCTGGCTGTAAACACCCCGAATTTTCCAAAATTCAAAAACTCTCAAAAACACAAAAAGCCCGTTTGAGCCAAAACGACAATCTGTTTTAAAATACAAAAACAGGTACAAAAGGCAAAAGGAGAGCCCCGACAAGAAGAAGGATTCAAGCCCAGAGTTTCAAAAGCCACCCCCTGATAAATAGCAGAGCCCGTTCAGAAAAAAAGCCCGACAGAAGGGCAAAAGCATAATTTAGGTCAAAGAAAAGCAAAAAGCAGCTCCAAAATGTAGAAAGAAGCTGAGAACCTGATGAAGTCGACAGAAGTCCGAGACATGTTCCTTCAGAATGAAGAACGGAATCCGTGCGGCAATATGAGTTCGATATCACCAGGAACCGGCTAGAAACCAAACGATGGACAGAAACAGACGCCGAAAAAGTCCTAAAAAGTAGAACACCAGTTGGAAGATGGACTTGGGGAAGACCCAGGCCAAAGTTGAGCCTCCGATGAATCGAAGCCCGCTCGAAACCGATGGTGAAAAGCACCAGAAACCAAAGAGCAGAAGAAAATTTTGGATTGGATCTGGACCAAAAAATATCCGAATCCATATCCAAATAGTGTTTGGATCAGATCTGGATCTCAAAATATCCAAGATTCGAGATCCGAGATCCAAACCCAAATAAATATTTGGACTGGATCTGGATATCAAAATATCCGAGATCCGCGATCAAGATCCAAATAGTGTTTGGATTGGATCCAGATACCCAGACCCAAATCCAAGACCCATATGCAAGACCCATTTCAAACCTCTATAAATGGAGGTGAGGGGGCTTAAAAAAAGGCAGGGGCGTGAGGCTCAAAGGGGAGAGGCCTTTCACGTGAAATCAAGGGGAGGAGAGAGAGAGGGCCCCATTGGCCAAGGCTTGTTTGCCTAGAGTGTTTGGGATTGGGCCAAAGAGGCCCGGGCTGCACCAACAAAGTGGCGTCTTCTTCAAGCTTGGAGTGGAGTTGCGTGGTGGAGCTTGGCGGCGTGGAGGCGGCTTGGGGTGGAGCTGCAAGCTACGGTTAGTACCATCTACCCTAAGCCCTAAACCACCTTCTTTCCTAACCACTCTAGGCCACCCAGCCTAACACCACCTAAACCAGTCCCTAACTCCATTAAAACCAGAAGACCTAGCCGGTTTTCACCTAACATTCCACCCTAAACTCTACCCTAAACAACCTCCCTAAACCACCTAAAGTTCGGCCAAAGGTGGCCGAACTTCCTTTGAACCACCCATAGCTCGAGCCACTTTTGGCTTGAGCCTTCCCTAAAACCCACGGCCTGCACCAGCAGGCCGTGTTCCATTCTTTCCACCCAAGGTCAGGCCTGCCTTTTAGGCAGGCCACCTACCTAAAATAGCCCGGCCAAAGGTGGCTGGGCTTCCTTGCTTCTTTGCCATAACCCGGCCTGCCTTGAGGCAGGCCACCTACCCTAAAAACAGCCCAGCTTGTGGCTGTGACTTCCCTTCCCCACCTACCTAAAACAGCCCAGCCAAAGGTGGCCGAGCTTCCTTATTTTTCACCATAGTCTGGCCTGCCACATGGCAGGCCACCTAACCCTAAACACACAGCCAAACCAGGCCATGTGTTCCCTCTCTTTGCACCATAGTCTGGCCTGCCACTCGGTAGGCCACCTAACATCAAACACACGGCCAAAGGTGGCCGTGTGTTCCCTTCATCTACCCTAAATCCCACGGCCCGCTGGTGTAGGCCGTGTATCGTCTACCCTAGCAAAACCCTGGCCTGCCACAAGGCAGGCCGTGTCCTTACTTCACCCCCCAAGCCCACGGCCAGTTGCTGGCTGTGTCTCATACAAGCCACCTAACATCAAACACACAGCCAAAGGTGGCCGTGTGTTCCCTTCCTTCACCCTAAATCCCACGGCCTGCTGGTACAGGCCGTGTATACCTTGAACCCCTAAACTCACCTTGGCCAGCCCTAGCTTAACCATAACTCCCCCTAGGACCCAGCCCCAGCTATATCCTAAAACTTTCCTACTCGAGCCACCTTAGCTCGAGTCACACAAGCTAAACCAAAGGCCAAGTGCTGGCCGAATCCTAAACCAAACCCTAAGGCACAACCACTCCCTACTCGAGCCACCTTTGGCTCGAGTCTCACAAAGCTAAACCCAAGGCCAAGTGTTGGCCGATCCCCAAACCAAACCCTCCCACTCGAGCCACCTTGGTTCGAGTCCTACCTTAGCCCAAATCAGCCCCAAGTGGCCCCTAAATCTGGTATAACTTGCTGCTCCCATCTCCAAGTGCTTCCAAGCTTCCAAGCTCTCCGGCTTCGCTCCCACGTGACCCGTGCTCAATGCAAAGAAGGCGTACGCGTCCTAGACACCCCACATAGCGGGCTAGGCGAGTTGTAAGTCCTTACATTTGGTACTTAATTAAATTTTGATACGGGGTTGTAGTAATGGAGCATTGTCTCCCCTCGGGCTGAATAACGTGCATGACACACAAGCACATACGTGCACTCGAGCCTTTCCGCTCTTAGTTGCACACTTTTGCAGACAAATGGGCCTTGGCAGCCCCTAAGATATAGCTCTATTTATATATATTCAGCTACATGGGTTTACATTCAAGTCGTGTGCGTTGTCTTTCCATTCCACACTCACACACATTGAGCCTTCGCTCTTACTCCCAAGACTCTAATAAGAGCTGTATTGCAATTCAATTTGGGGTGTTATTTTCAAGTTGTGTGCATTGTCTTTCCATTCCACACACACACATTGAGCTTTCGCTCTTACTCCCAAGACTCTAATAAGAGCCATAATGCAATTCGATTTGGGTTGTTAAATTCAGTCGTGTGTGTTGTCTTTCAATTTATACACATACACACACGTCACATTGAGCCTTTCAGCACTTATATCTATATCTCCCTTCTGTTGCGTTTTACGGTTCAACTCCGTGAGTTGCATTTCAATTTATACACTACACCCACGCACACAATTGAGCCTTTCCGCTCTTAAGATATAGATATATTTAGATTTTTGCAATTTACATTCAAGTCGTGTGAGTTGCATTCAATTTGGGTTTTCCCTTCAGCTAAGTCTTTAAATTTCGGGTTTTACATTCAAGTTGTGTGAGTTGCATTGCATACTCGCCATACTCGAGCTAGAGTGCATACCTGCATCGAATAAACCCCGAACAAATCGTGCAAAAATGCCCATCTTAGGCCACTTGATTTACACACCCGACGCCTAAGTGGTTGAAATTGAAAGACTTAGAGTCGCCCAAATAAAAAATCGCCAAAGTGCATGATTTCCAAAGCTTTCAAAACACTTTTTTATTTAAAATCAATTTTTGAATTTAACTTGTTTCAAACGAAGTCTCTAAGCGTACAAACTGACCCTTGAGCATCGGTTCAAGAAGGTTTGTGACAAAAAGATCCCGCTTGCCCACAATTGCCTTTTAAAAGTCAGATATTTCAAAACATACTTCACTAGTTTGAGTAAGCTAGATGGTACGCCCTAAAAGCGAATGTAGATTGCGAAAAGGTTCACTTCAAGCCTAAGAACCCCGAGTTGAAAATTTTCGGTGTCTATACTGGCCAACCGAACCGAGGGATGGGAAGTTTGGCTCCCTTGCATATGACTCTTTTAGGACTTCCAATCCCATCAACTGGCTTTGAGAACAGTGATCAGCAAATATGTTCGTGATACAGCATCAGCTACTATGTTAGATTTCCGTTTTTTGTACCGAATAGTGTAGGAAAAGGATTGTAGGAATTCAACTCATTTGCCATATCTTCTATTCAATTTTCCCTGGCCCTCAAGATGCTTAAGAGATTTATGGTTGGTATAGATCAAGAATTCTTTAGGCCACATGTAATGCTGCCATGTTTGAAATACATAGATTAATGCATAGAATTCCTTGTAATTAGAGTAGCACAAACTGGGCCCTCATAATTTTTTTTATGAAAAATGCAATGGGTCGTTGATCCTACATCAACACGGTTCCAATTCCTACTCTGGAACCATCACATTCAACTTCAAAAGTTTTATCAAAATTAGGTAAACAAAGCAAATGTGTATTGGTCAGCCTTATCCTTCAATGAATTGAAAGGTTTTTCATGCACATCTATTCCATTTGAAAACAACAATCTTTTTTAACAAGTTCATCTTCAACGTCGGTATAAAGAATAGAACTAAAGTTCTTTACAAACCTTCAATAAAAACTTGCTAAACCATGAAAACTTCTTACCTTTATTTGCATTCCTAGGTGTAGACCATTCCTTAATTACGCTTCTTTCCTTCTCTTCCTCCACACTTATTCGCTTGGGAGTTTACAACAAAACCCGAAAACACAACATATTCAAGGTAAAATAAATATTTTTTAAGATTTGCATACAACTTTATTTTCTCTCAAAACATCAAAAACATTATGCAACATTCAACATATTCACCCCAATATTTTGCTATAAATCAAAATATCATCAAAATATACGACAACAAATTCTCCCAACGAAAGGACGCAAAACACGGTCATTAATCCATGACGAAGTCTCGGTGCATTAGTTAAGCCAAATGGCATTACTAACCACTCATACAAACCATATTTTGTTTTGAAAGTCAAGTTTTCCATTCATCTCCTTCCTTGATTCGAATCTGGTGGTAACTACTCTTGAGATCAATCTTTGAAAACAGTCTTGATCACTTGAGTTCACCCAGCATCTCGTCAAACTGAGGAAGGGGATAGTGGTACCAGATAGTTATTTTGTTAATGGCTCGACTTTTAATACACATTCATAATGATCCATCTTTCTTGGTACCAGAAGCCTTTAGCAACCAGTTTTTTATTTTGGTGGCTTCACTGGGGTTGTAGGGATGGGCCTGCTTGTTTGGAAGAGTTGCAGCACGTAGCAGACCAATGTGGTGCTCAATACCACGAACTAGAGGCAAACCATCGGGAAGCTTGTCAGGGAACACATTGGTAAATTCCCTCTATAGCTTAGCGAGTAGCTCATGCTCCTATGTTGCCAAGTTGGTTTCTACTCTCATAGCTACAACCAAGTATACGATACGAGCTTGTGGTGATGGTTAGCTCAGCCTCTCTTCTGTTGAGTACCTGTAGACATGCGAAAATTTTTACTCCAGGTTCTTAGGCCTGAAGTGAAACTTTTTCATGTCTAAGTCGCTTTAAAAGGGTGTGCCAGCTAGCTTACTCAAAGTAGTGAAGTATTTTTGAAATATCTGACTTATGGGGCGACTGTGGACAAGTGGGATCTTTTCGTCGTAAACCTTCTTGAACCGATGCTCAAGGGTCAGTTTGTACGCTTTAGAAAATCTCGATTTTAAACAAGCATGGTCTTTTGAAAAAGAGTATAAAAGTATTTGAGCGATTTTATGCCTATTTGCAGATTTTTATTTACATGAGGTTTGCACGTATCTATGTCTTTGAATTTTCTTTACCTAGGCGTGAGGTGTGTGCATCAAGTGCCTAAGTCTTGGCGTGTTTGCACGGGTTGTTCGGGGTTTGTTTGATGCAAGTATGCACACTATCTCGAGTATGGCGGATATGCAATGTGTAGACATGAAAATTCTCATTCCAAAGTTTATGAGACAAACTTGAAATGAAACTTTCCACACCTACGCTTGCGCGAGCATGCCAGCTAGTTCAAAACTAGCGAATGTTTGTAAGACTTCTAGGCGATTGTGTGTAAGCGGGATCTTCTCACTCACACCTTCTTGAGCCGATGCTCAAGGGTCAGTGTTGAGCGCTTAGGAATTTCATTTTACAGCAAACATGACTCCCTTTTACATAAACAAGTGTCTTTGAAAAATCTTGTTGAACTTGTGCACTCGGATTCAATACTTGGAAAAATACAAGTTGCTGAAAATAGAGAATTCTGTTTTCAAAGCTGTTTTCTATGGGAGTTCTCAAGGAGTCACAGACTTCCAAAATTTATCAAAATTTTACCAGACGAAGCTGGTAGTGTGGAGAGACTGTAGCCTTTTTCAAATCTGCATTTGGAGCAGTATTGAATCAGAAACAAATAATCTACTCAGACCACCTCACTGACTCGGAACAGTTCTGTTTCAAAAATACAGAAACTCAAAGATGAGCCTGTATCTCTCTGCTCAGAACTCCGATTTTGATGATTTTAATGTTGCTAGAAACCTATGGATGTTAGCTTTGCAATGCATCAAAAATCAACTAATTTGGATGCCTGTGGACAGAGATATGGGACTTTTACCCAACCTCTGTTTGTTTCAGGAAATCCGACTGTGCAGACAGTGGTGCAGAAATTTGGTCGTTCTTAATATGCTTTTATTACGTGGCTGAGCGGCCCTAAAATCTTGCCAATTTTATACAGAGTGTCCCAATGTGTGTGGAATCAGTGTGCCAAATTTCGAGACAATCGGAGCAAGCATCACAAAATTAAAATTGCAGAAATAGACATATGCAGAGATACTGAAATCCGGTTTTCTGTTTTATAAATGTAATGATGCATAACCCACCCGAAATTAAAATACAACAACCCTTAAAGCAAACTTGCTGGAATATAAATGAATGGAAAGTACTTTATAGCTTAGACATAGAGGGGGTTAGAAGTATCGAGGGTATATAGCATATAGGAAGGAAGAAGCATTCAAGCAAACACTTGGCGTGCATGTGGGTGTATAGTGTTTCATCCACGAAATTGAAATGGCAGCATAGCTAGATTATTACAACTCCGGGGGAGATGAAACTCCATTAATACAACCCCATTTAATGAATTGAATGGAAGAGAATGAAACTTAGATTAAGTAAGAAAGGTCTTACACGAGTTTTGGATGGTGAAAGACCAGGTTTCAATGATGAAGCCGGCCTTCCTCTTGATGGCCTTCCTTCTCAAACTCCCACAAGTTCTCACCTAGCTTCCCCTTCTTCCCACACTAGAAGACGTCCCTCCTTGCTGAAAATTCCTGCACCTAGCCTAGCACACACCACCCAAGGTCTAGAGCTTCTCTCTCTTTTCTCTCCAATATCCAAGTTATGGAACCCGCCCCCCCCTCTTGGGCCTTTTTATAGGCCAAGGGGGGCTGGTTCTAGTGGTTTATTGTGGGGCGGGTTGGAGCTTTTGCTTGGTGGATTTGATCCGCTCCAAACCGGCTTCTTGTAGTTCCTCATTGAGTCGATTTGGACCAGCCCATGTGGGCTGGTCTAGGTGCCATGGCTTGGTGTAGCCCTAGAGCATGCGGTTGGTTTTAAACAACCTTACAATGTGCAACATGTTTTGTTTGGGCTGATTTCTTTAAACTTCGACCCACTTGAATTCGCTTCTTTTCTTTGATTCGGCTCCCACCTTGATTTGAACTCCACGTAGACATGGCTTGATCTTCGACTTTAATTCTTTACACGATCCCACTTGATTTGGGCCCGTCTATTTGGGCTTGAGCTTGATGATCATGCCTTGAACCACATCGAGTTGGTGCTTCGTGTTCTTGGTCGGTTGCATCCTTTAGGCTTGTCTTGATGTGATGAGCTTTCGGTGTTGCTTTACTCAACATATTTCGAACATGATTCACTTGACAAGGTAGGCCTTGACAAGACCCATCTGGGAGAGTTGCATTCGATCCATACTTTTGGGCTTGGATTGGATCTTACCCGCTTCGAACTTCAGAGGCTTTTTAACTTGAATTTAAAACCTTAAAGTATCTCCCTGAATTTTTAAACTTTTAAAATACGGGGTGTTTTTGAATTTAAAGGTTCATAAAGGTTTTAACTGATTTTTGGAAACTCAGGACTTTTGAAAAACTTTGAAAATTTCGGGTGTTTACAGATGCCCCTCTTTGGCATTAATCCAACTGCGTTTGGATAATGTCAAAGAAGAAAAACACCCTTTTACTTTTCTTTTCGAACCTTTCTCAAGAGCATGGATCATCCGAGTGCCTAACTTTTAAAAATTAGTAAGAGGGGATTTAGAGCCAAAAGGGGACTCAATCTGCTGTAACCTTGGTCCTAATAGCGATCATGTACTCAATGGTTTGACATGCATGCGTGGGCATGTGTGAAGGATATGAGTGATATGCACACGATGATTCTTTTAGAGACTTTTAACATGCAAGGATCGAACTTGGGAGGCTTGTGAAGGTCAACTGCCCCGAGTGATCATGGCCCTTATGTGGCTTGATGTTTCCGGGTTTTTACAACTTTCCCAAAAGAAAGGAGAAATCCTTTTAGCTTCAATCACTAGGATTTTCAGCTTCTTGTGTTTCCCTTCACTCGAGTCATAATATCTACTACTTGGTAGAGGTTTTTATAGGGAAACTAGGAAACATTGCAAAACTCTCCTACTTACACAACAAAGTCTAATTCTCAAACAAAATAAGATTCAAATGAATAAATCCTATTCCTACTTTAGGATTTTCCTAGATAAAACCTTTCTCCACTGGGATAAGTCGTAGGGATAGGGAAAGAATTACCACGGTCCCTTCTGAAGCGTCCCGTGGTTTAAGGCCAAGAAGGGGAAAATTTGCTCTTTTTGAGCTTTTGGCAATTTTTTTCTCTTTTTTCATAGAGGACCTCCTTTTTCTTTTTGGAGGATTTTGCTTTTTCCTCTTTCTTTTTCAATCAAAGCACTCTTTTCTGCTTTGCTTTTCTTTTTCTTTTGAAGATAAATTTTTGAAGGGATATCCTCTTTTCTATTTTGCCAAATTTTCCTTTTTGGGAAGGAGAAGCGAAATGGGGAGAGACTTATCCCAATGGTTTACTCGATTCATCTAAGATCACCCTATTTTGAAATAGCATATACCATTTGGAATTATTTTGCTATTTTGAACAAGGCTCGATTTTGTAAGATGGGGACTTTTGAAATATAGCCCATAAATTTTGAAAACTCTACCTTTCATAAGACCCTATTTCCCTTGTTTAGGGTCATACGATCCACCTTGATCCTTCTTCAAGAAGTTCAAAGGAGATCCCATTCAAAATATTTTCAAAAGAGAGTAGACCCTATACATGATATCTTTTCAAATGTTGAGCATTTATAGGGTCTACCAAGTTCCTACCGTCAACATCAGCCAACCAATAAGCATTGTTAGTGGTGGTTCCACGCACAACATAAGGACCATCCCACTTGGGCCGCCACTTTCCAAGGGGGTGTGGGCCTCAGAGGTGAATGGTTTTTAGCACTAGGTCTCCCACTTTGAAGTGGCAAGCCTTCATGTGCTTTTCGTAGTGTCGGGCTACCCTCTGCCTATATGCATGTGCATGATCCATAGCAAGTAGCCTCTTTTCATCCAACAAGTCAAGTTCGACCATTCTAGTATGCTGTAGGGTTTCTAATGGAATATCTAATGCAAGTGATGTATGAAATGAATGAAGCTTGGTATGAATGGGGAGTATGGCACTTGTGCCATAGACCAACTCGAATGGGGTGGAATTTGTTGGGGTTCGAATGCAAGTTCTATAAGCCCACAAGGCTTTGTCGAGCTTCTCATGCCATGTCCTGCCTTTTTCTATGGTTTTCTCAATGATGCTTATGATGGTTTTGTTTGTGGCTTCGGCTTGGCCGTTGCCTTGAGGGTAGTAGGGCGATGAGAAGTGTTGAGTCATACCATATGTGACACACAATTTTTCCATCTTCTCATTCTTGAATGAGGTGCCATTATCGGACACTCGGTCTTTTGGTACTCCAAATCGGGCCAAGATATTTCTCTTAATGAATGCCACTACATGTTGTCCTTGGACATTGGCCAGGGATGTAGCTTCAACCCATTTAGAGAAATATTCGGTGGCCGCTAGGATGAACCTATGTCCATTGGATGCATTGGGGGATATGGGTCCTACGATATCGAACGCCCACATGGCAAAAGGCCAAGGGCTTATGATGGAATGCAAAGTGGATGATGGGGTGTGAATGATATGCCCATGTATTTGACATTGATGACATTTCCTAACATGATCATGGCAATCTTGTCTTAGGGTGGACCAAAAATACCCAGCTCTAAGTATCTTCATGGCCATCATATTTGCGTTAACATGGCCTCCACACTCTCCATCGTGGAACTCGTGCATTATGGTCCTATTTTCTTCAAGGTCTACACATCGCAACAAGATGCCCGTGAAACTTTTCTTATAAAGCACCCCTCCCAAAATTACATACTGGGTTGAAATTTTTCTAATAAAAGCTTGACCTTTTGAAGAAGCATATTCGGGAAATCCTCCATTTTCTAAAAAGTTTTTAATGTCATAAAACCAAGGTTTATCGTTCGGGTTTTGGTCATTTTGGCAAATCTCTAAATCGTGCGTGGATGGAATGGGTGAGTGCCATATTTCTAAGGATCGGGTTCCCAAGGTGGGATCGACCCTTAAAGCGGATCCTAAAGAGGAGAGGGCATCTGCTATGGTGTTGTCCTCTCTCCCTTTGTGAGTGAGTGTGCATGACTTGAAGGAGTCGACCAACTTGGTGGCCAACTCGTGATACAGAATGAGTTTTTCGTGTTTGACTTGCCAAATTTTTAAAACTTGGTTCACAACCAGTAAAGAGTCTCCAAAGACTTCAATGCATGCTGCCCCTAGATTTTTCAAGACTTTTAGGCCTTGTATGAGAGCCTCATATTCAGCCACATTATTTGAACACTCAAAATCTAGACGAATTGCAATGGGTATCTCTCCCTTTTCGGGGGATATGAGAATGACTCCAACACCTGCATCTTGTTGGTTACGTGCCCCATCAAAGTACATTTTCCATACTTGGTTTTCATTAAAACAGTTTGCTAAAACATGGTTTTGAAAATCGTTTGCAAATATGCCTTCATCGGGCATCTCATCAAGTATAGGATATGTTTCTTCCAAGGGGAACTCGGCCATATGATCGGCTAGGGCTTGCCCCTTAATGGAGGTTTGGTGGTGATATTTCAAGTCATATTCCATTAAGAGGAGTTGCCATTTACCAAGCCTACCCGTTAGGATAGGTTTTTCAAACAAGTGCTTTATCGGATCAAGCTTAGACACTATCCATATCTCATGATCTAGGAAGTAATGTCTAAACTTTTGGCAAGCCCATACTAATGCCAAGCACGTTTTCTCCATGGCTTGATAATTTCTTTCATATGCCAAGAGAGTTTTCGAAATATAGTAAATGGCACACTCTTGGTGGCCATCATCCTCATATTGGGCTAATAAAGCACCCAATGCATTCGTATGTATGGAAATGTAAAGAAGTAAAGGTTTTCCTTGCTTTGGAGGTTTCAAAATTGGAGGATTCACCAAATAAGTTTTCAATCTTTCAAAAGCTTTTTGACAATCCTCGTCCCACGAAAATTTTACCCCTTTTCGCAAAAGTTTGTTGAAAGGTTCGCATCTTGTTGCTAAATTTGAAATGAACCTCCTAATGGCTTGGAGGCGACCTTGGAGGCTTCGGATTTGGGTCAAGTTGGATGGTGGAGGCATATCTATGATGGCTCGACACTTAGAGGGGTCTACTTCAATGCCCCTTTGGCTCACCATAAAGCCCAAAAGCTTACCAGATTCTACCCCGAATACACATTTTTGAGGGTTTAGTTTCACTTTGTAGAGCCTAAGCCTTTCGAAAACTTTTTGCAAAGACTCAATGTGAGTAACTCGGGTTTTTGATTTCACCAAAAGGTCATCCACATATACTTCCAAGAGCTCGTGGATTTGGTCATGAAAGATAGTAGTCATAGCTCTTTGGTATGTGGCACCGGCATTTTTTAAACCAAACGGCATAACTGTGTAACAGTATGTGCCCCAAGGTGTAGTAAAAGCAGTTTTTGCCTGATCTTTTGGTGCTAACTTAATTTGATTGTAACCCGAATAGCCATCCATGAAAGAAAACATTTCATGATTTGCAGTGCTATCTACTATCAAATCAATATTTGGTAGAGGAAAATTGTCTTTTGGAGTAGCTTTGTTCAAATTTCTAAAATCAATGCAAATCCTAATTTTCCCATTGTATTTTCGAACTACAACAATATTTGAAAGCCATTCTGAGTATGCAATGGGTTTTATAAATCCAGCTTTTAAAAGATCTTCTAAACCCTCTTTCACTTGTGCATGTACATCGGGGTGAATCTTTCTAAGCTTTTGCTTTATGGGTTTGGCATTTGATTCTAGGGGAAGACGATGCTCTACTACCATTGGGTCTAAACTCGGCATGTCTTCGTAGGTCCATGCAAACACATCTACATATGATTTGAGAAATGTGATGAATGATATCCTTTCATGCTCATGTAAACATACACCTGTTTTAACATGCTTGGAATTAGACTCACTCCCTAGATTTACTTCCATAAAATCCCCTCCTACGGAGTTTGAAGGCTTTTCTAAATCAAGGATTCTATGGAACTCGGGAAGCTCAGAGGTTTGGTCCTCCTCATGGATGAGGGGATCTTCCTCTTTGCTTTGATCGCTCTTGAGAAATTTGGGTTCTATAAAAGTGCTAGGCAAGGCACACGGTTTTAGAACATCTACCACTTTCAAAAGACTAGGGCTTTTCACAAAGACAATGTTTTTGAGTTTTCCAAGATTTTCGATTTTTTTGGCTTTTTCGAAATTGCTCTTTGGAGATGGAATGTACAAAACCTTGTTTTTGGTATTTTCGCACTTTTCAATTTTTTTGGCTTTTTGTAAACACAAGGAAGGAACAAAAACCACATTCTTTTTGGAATTTTCAAAATTTTCAATTTTTTTGGCTTTTGGTAAACAAATGGAAGGAGGAGAAATGTAAATCACATTCTTTTCGAGATTTTTGAAATTTTATATTGTTTTTGGGTTTTGGGAATTTTCTAAATGTTTTTGGATTTTGCAAAATTCTAATTTTTTTGGGTTTTTGGATGTGGCGGGGTCTTCCATCAAACCTATAAAGAAAATACCATGCATTAGGCTCTAAATAAGAGGTCTAAGTCATAGGTTTCGGTGTTAGGAGGTTCTAAGGCACCCTTGACCCAAGTGGTCGCGGGTGGAGGTTCGGGTGGTATGGATGGGTCGTAGCCTATCTCATACCGGTTTTGGTTTATGTTTGACACTATGGGTTCAAGACGACCTTGGTTTTGGCTCCCTAGGCCTTGATAAGGCATATAACCCATGTTCAACATCATGTTCCAAGGCTTCTTTAATTTTGAAAATGTTTTATAAAGGGGATGGCCTTGGAACTTGGTGTCATCCATGTCATGTTCAAACACTTTTATGGACTTGGGGAGGACTTTGGGTAGTTTTGAGATGGTCTTGAGCAGGCTAGCCTTGGGCGGCCCTTTTATGTGCACAACACCTTTTGGTTTGGGATGAGCTACCAAGGGTTCACTTGGTTTTGACTCATGGGTTTTGTCACCTGATAAGCATGGGAAATTTTGTATTCCCTGCAGCTGAGGGTGATTCTCTCCTAGAATTACCACAACTTGGTTTTGGAGGGGTATTTTTACACACCTGTGAAAGGTGAATGGCACAGCCCGCAAGCTGTGTATCCATGGCCTTCCTAGGAGTAGGTAATAATGGGGGTGTATGTCTAAAACATGAAACACCCCGGAATGACTCACGCCCCCTACTTCTATGGGTAACTCTATGACTCCTAAAGGTTTGGATGCGTTTCCATCGTATCCTGTGATCACGATGGAACTCGGGTTTAGAGAGGTCAAGGAGACTCCTATTTTGTAGGCTATGTGTAGTGGAAGTATATTTAGACCTCCTCCGCCATCAACCAAACACTTGTCTAGAGGATGGTGATTCAATACCACCTCTATATGCAAGGCTTGGTTATGGTTTTGGTAGGATTGTTCTAGCTCGTCTTCCGAAAACACAATGGGAGTTTTAGCACAAATGGGTGAGACTAGGAAGGAGAGGGACTCAGGGCTTATGGTTGGGTTAACCTTGGCCTTCTCTAAGATCTTTTCTAAAACTTGTCTTTGTCTAGGGGATGTTTGGATAAGCTCTAGGATAGACATGTTTATGGGAATCTTAGCAAGGTGATTTTCGAAATCATATGGGGTTAACACATTATTTTTACCCATGAGAGGCGTTGCTTTGGGAATGCATGATTTTGAAGGGCCGGGAATAACGACCACTTCCTTGCTAGCATCTTTTGCTAAGTGTGGGGGTTGGTAGATCCTTCCAGATCTAGTGACCTCGTCCACACCTTCCCTATGGCTCGTTCCTAGGTGGGCTCTAGTTTGATGCTTGGGAGCACCTCGAATCTCTAATAAGGCTCTAGCTGGGGGCGGGACTCTAAGCGCTCCCCGGATCACTACTTGTTTGCCTTTTTTTATTACAAGCAGTGGTGTGTGACAAGTAGTGCGATCCATATGCCATGCATGTTCCAAACCATTCAAATGAGAGGAGAGAGCATATACCTGCTTGTCCTTCCCGCTAGTGCTTGCATGGTTGGGGAAGGGTTCCTTGAGTACGGCTTGGGCGGGCTCCCGTTCCTCGGTGACCTGGAGCCGGCCTTGCTCGATCAAGTCCTCTATTTTGTTTAAAAGAGTGTAGCAGTGATTTGTATCATGGCCTTTGAGCCTATGATACTTGCAAAACTTGTTTAAAAATTTCCTTTTAGGGGATGTCCCCTCGGGAACTTCCGGAAGTGTCACCATTCCCTGGGCGAGCAGGAGGTCGAGGACCTCTGTGATGGGCTGCCCCAACGGGGTGTACTCCCTTTTTTCGAAAGACTTTTGAACCTTCTTGTTCTTCAGTTCAATTTTTGAAGTGCCGGCCAGGCTTGGTTCTACTCGGACATTTGCAACTTTTTGGGGTTTTGCCCCATTGTCCGTAGTAGTTGGCCCGTAAGTCCCGGGCTTTTGAAAACGAGTTTTCGAAAAAAATTTGCCTTTCCACAAGTCATCGTAGACCCCCTTTTTCATATTTGCTTCGAATAGGGAAGCCTTCTTGATTAGTTTGTGGAAAGTGGAAATTTCATGGAGGAAAAGGAGCATTTTCAGCTCGGGTTTGAAATTTTCAAGGATGAGCATCACGGCACATCCTTCTGAGATGGGCTCTCTTACTTGCCCCAATAAAGACCTCCATCGAACGATAAATGCATGGGCATCCTGGTTCGTGGCTTGTTTCGTGTCCCTTAGGGTGTTCAAAGTGGGGGTCACTTCCACGTTGTGTGAAAATCTTTGCATGAAACCATTTGCCAACTCTTCAAAAGTGGCAAATTGGCTCAAGTCATAGGAAGCGAGCCACTTGGAAGCGGTTCCCTTAAGGGAGAGGAGGAACCAGTAGATCCACTTAGCCGAGTCTTTCTTCTTTTTGTATGCTCGGCAGGAAAAGAGTTGGAGGTGGGATCTAGGATCCCCCGTCCCGTCATACCGATGGAAATTCGGTATGTCATCGTCGCTATCCGTTTGGTAATCGGAAGGTAAAAAATCGGATAGGGCATATGACCTCTTTTCCTTGGCCTGGCCCCTTAGTAGTTGTTGAAGGGCCTTGCGATCTTTCAATGTGAATGACTCGAGCTCTCTGTCCCCCTCCATGGTGGAGGTCTCTTTGGGTTTTCTGGGTTTGTTTATTTTCTTTCGAGCCCTAGTTTGCCTTCCATGGGATGAGCAGGATTCGACCGCTTCGGCCTCTTGGCTGAGAGCGGCGATTCTTGCTTCGAATTCTTTCCTCAATTCTTCTAATGACTCTTTCTTGTTTTTGAAATTTGTTTTTGAAAATCTTTTCGAAAATTGACTTGACGAGCATGAAGCCCGGCTCGACACCTCGTAAGAACCATCCGAACTTGACATGATCTTATGGGCCTTGAAAATCCTACACGTGCACAATTTACCAATGTTAAAAACACTTTGAAAAAGTTTTTTTTTTTTTGGAGTCTTATTTGCTTAGAAATTCCTCAAAACCCAAGTCCCACCAGGCGTGCCATTTCTGTAGACATGAAAATTCTCATTCCAAAGTTTATGAGACAAACTTGAAATGAAACTTTCCACACCTACGCTTGCGCGAGCGTGCCAGCTAGTTCAAAACTAGCGAATGTTTGTAAGACTTCTAGGCAATTGTGTGTAAGCGGGATCTTCTCACTCACACCTTCTTGAGCCGATGCTCAAGGGTCAGTGTTGAGCGCTTAGGAATTTCATTTTACAGCAAACATGACTCCCTTTTACATAAACAAGTGTCTTTGAAAAATCTTATTGAACTTGTGCACTCGGATTCAATACTTGGGAAAACACAAGTTGCTGAAAATAGAGAATTCTGTTTTCAAAGCTGTTTTCTAGGGGAGTTCTCAAGGAGTCACAGACTTCCAAAATTTATCAAAATTTTACCAGACGAAGCTGGTAGTGTGGAGAGACTGTAGCCTTTTTCAAATCTGCATTTGGAGTAGTATTGAATCAGAAACAAATAATCTACTCAGATCACCTCACTGACTCGGAACAGTTCTATTTCAGAAATACAGAAACTCAAAGATGAGCCTGTATCTCTCTGCTCAGAACTCCGATTTTGATGATTTTGATGTTGCTGGAAAGCTATGGATATTAGCTTTCCAATGCATCAAAAATCAACTAATTTGGACTCCTGTGGACAGAGATATGGGACTTTTACCCAACCTCTGTTTTAGGAAATCTGACTGTGCAGACAGTGGTGCAGAAATTTGGTCGTTCTTAATATGCTTTTATTACGTGGCTGAGCAGCCCCAAAATCTTGCCAATTTTATACAGAGTGTCCCAATGTGTGTGGAATCAGTGTGCCAAATTTCGAGACAATCGGAACAAGCATCACAAAATTAAAATTGCAGAAACAGACATATGCAGAGATGCTGAAATCCGGTTTTCTGTTTTATAAATGTAATGATGCATAACCCACCCGAAATTAAAATGCAACAACCCTTAAAGCAAATTTGCTGGAATATAAATGAATGGAAAGTACTTTATAGCTTAGACATAAAGGGGGTTAGAAGTATAGAGGGTATATAGCATATAGGAAGGAAGAAGCATTCAAGCAAACACTTGGCGTGCATGTGGGTGTATAGTGTTTCATCCACGAAATTGAAATGGCAGCAAAGCTAGATTATTACAACTCGGGGGGAGATGAAACTCCATTAATACAACCCCATTTAATGAATTGAATGGAAGAGAATGAAACTTAGATTAAGTAAGAAAGGTCTTACACGAGTTTTGGATGGTAAAAGACCAGGTTTCAATGATGAAGCCGGCCTTCCTCTTGATGGCCTTCCTTCTCAAACTCCCACAAGTTCTCACCTAGCTTCCCCTTCTTCCCACACTAGAAGACGTCCCTCCTTGCTGAAAATTCCTACACCTAGCCTAGTACACACCACCCAAGGTCTAGAGCTTCTCTCTCTTTTCTCTCCAATATCCAAGTTATGGAACCCGCCTCGCCCTCTTGGGCCTTTTTATAGGCCAAGGGGGGCTGGTTCTAGTGGTTTCTTGTGGGGCGGGTTGGAGCTTTTGCTTGGTGGATTTGATCCGCTCCAAACCGGCTTCTTGTAGTTCCTCATTGAATCGATTTGGACCAGCCCATGTGGGCTGGTCTAGGTGCCATGGCTTGGTGTAGCCCTAGAGCATGCGGTTGGTTTTAAACAACCTTACAATGTGCAACATGTTTTGTTTGGGCTGATTTCTTTAAACTTCGACCCACTTGAATTCGCTTCTTTTCTTTGATTCGGCTCCCACCTTGATTTGAACTCCACGCGGACATGGCTTGATCTTCGACTTTAATTCTTTACATGATCCCACTTGATTTGGGGCCGTCTATTTGGGCTTGAGCTTGATGATCATGCCTTGAACCACATCGAGTTGGTGCTTCGTGTTCTTGGTCGGTTGCATCCTTTAGGCTTGTCTTGATGTGATGAGCTTTCGGTGTTGCTTTGCTCAACATATTTCGAACATGATTCACTTGACAAGGTAGGCCTTGACACGACCCATCTGGGAGAGTTGCATTCGATCCATACTTTTGGGCTTGGATTGGATCTTACCCGCTTCGAACTTCAGAGGCTTTTTAACTTGAATTTAAAACCTTAAAGTATCTCCCTGAATTTTTAAACTTTTAAAATACGGGGTGTTTTTGAATTTAAAGGTTCATAAAGGTTTTAACTGATTTTTGGAAACTCAGGACTTTTGAAAAACTTTGAAAATTTCGGGTGTTTACACAATGCAACTCACACAACTGAACCTTAAAACCTGAAATTGAAAGACATAGCTGAAGGAAATTTGCGGAAGGGAAATATAGCTATATCTTAAGAGCAAAAAGGCTCAATGTGTGCGTGTGTGTTGTGTATATATTGAAAGACAACTCACGCAGCTGAATGTAAAACCCCTCTCGACTTAAATGTAAAGTGCGGAATGGGAAATACGTATATATATATGAGCCCGAAGGTCGTCAACGTGTGCGTGTGTGTTGTGTATAAACGTAAAGACAACTCACACGACTTAAAATTAACAACCCGGAATGTAAAGACCTACACAACTGAACCGGGAAAACTCATGTAGCTGAAAATATATAGATATGTCTATATTTTAGTGGCTGCCAAGGCCAAAAGGTCCGTGAGTGCTTGAGCAAGAGCTCGAGTGTCTTTGGGTGCGAGTGTGGAATTTTAAATGACAACTCACACGACTTAAAGTAACAACCCAGCTGAATGGAAATACATATATATGATAAGAGCGGAAGCTGAATGCACATGTGGGTGTAGTGTGTAAATTTAAAGACGACTCACGCAGCTCTTACTAGAGTCTTTGGAGTAAGAGCGAAGGCTCAATGGTGTACGTGGGTGCTTGGTGTACGAGATTAAGATTTAAAGCTCAAGTGCTCGTGTATGCTTCATGTATCAAGCATCATTATTACATCTCGGGGGAGACCACGCTCCATTAATACAACCCCGTATCCGAATTGAATTGAATGTAGAAGGAGATATGTAAATACCGAATTTGAAACACTTACAAGCGATTCGGATGTTTGATCCACTCCAATCTACACGGGCTTATGTTCACTTTGCAGCCACGGACGGGTCCCCTTTGAAACTTGAGGCGTGAAGTGGTTGGCCGGACTTGAGCTTGGTGGGGTTTTAAGGCTTGAGAGGTAGAGGTTCATGGCAAGAGTGGGTTGCGAGGCTTTAGTGGGAATAGGTAAGGGAGCATGCGGGTCTCAGTGGGTTGTATGGGGTTACGGCAAGGTGGGAATGATGCGGGAGGTGCTAGGCTAGAGGTCACGGCAAAAGGGTGTGATGTGGGATGTGGGAGTGTAAGGCGGTGGATGTGATGAAGGGAGTTGGGGTCGGTGCTAGGTAGGTGAGAGTGTAAGGCGGTGCTGGGGGTGTGGAGTTGGGTTGTGGCGGTGGTAGGTCGGTTAGGAGGTGGTAGGGTGGCAGGAAGTCAGTGGTTGGTCGGGACAATAGGTCGGCTAAAGTCGGTTAGGGCATTGGTTGATGCCAAGCGGATGGTAGGGCACGTGCAGATCCATCCAGACAGTAGGGCGACAGGCGCCAAGGAGGCGCGCGGCATCAGGGAGATGCGCGGGGCACGCTACGGTGCGTAGGGGGTGTTCGAGTGGCGATAGGAGGTGGTTCGGGTAGTGCTAGGGGGTGTTCGGGTGATGGGGTTTGAGTCGGTTAGGGTGTTAGGCTGGTTTAATTAGGATTAGGGGTGCTGTGGGGTAGTTAAGTGGTGTTGGTTAGTGTAGATTTAAGGTGGTTTAGTGGGTTAAGAAGAGATGGGTTTAGGGTGGATTAGGGCTTACCTTTAGGGGATGGCCGGCTACGTGGTGCTCAAGGGTGGCGCAACCACTTCACTCCTTCCACGCGCAGGTAGGTTCCGCCCAAGTGGTGGTGCAACCCACACTTAACCCCATTTAGCCCACAATTAACCCACTAAACAAAATTAAGAAAGCCCTAAACACTCACCTTAATACCCTCCCTCTCCTCCAAGGCTTTTCACGTGAGCTTTTGGGGACCCCCTCACTCCTATTTATAAGCAAATGAGGTGGGTCTTGGATATGGGTCTTGGGATTGGATCGTGAAATCCATGTCCGATTCAAACACTATTTGGATATGGATCTTGGATCTTGGATATTTTGAGATCCATATCCGATCCAAATCCAACATTTTTATGAATATGGATCTGGATATTTTGGTCCAGATCTGATCCAATCTAAACACTATTTGGATCCAATCCAAATCCAAACACTATTTAGATCGACCCAAATCCAAACACTATTTGGATATGGATCTGGATATTTATAGTCCAGATCCAATCCAAATTTTCTCTGGATGGTCCTTCTTGGCTTTTTGAGGTGGACGTTTTATGCGGGCACTGGCTTCATTAGCACTCCGTCTGGTAATAGGTTTTCCCCAACTTTGTCGTTCGGACTCCATCTCGCCATTCTAGACTCCGTTTCTGTTTAATTTCGCTATTTCTGGCTCAGATTCATGCTGCTTGGGTGGATGTATTCGATTTGGCTTTTGTGTGTACCGGGCTTGCATTCAGCGTCGGGCCTGGGCCTTCCTTTCACCTTTTGACCCTGGCTTTTATCAGGCCAGGGTGTTGCTTTTGGGCTTCTGCAACTGCTTTTGAAGCTGCTTTCGATTTGGCCCTTTTGTGCTGCTTCATGGGTTGTCTCTTCATCAGGTGTCGTCTTCCATGCTTCACCTGTTCGTCTTTAGCTTTTTGGCAAAATGGGACTTGGCCTGAGTTTAAGGAATCTATATTGGATACAGGGTTTCAAAATAGAGTTTTTAAAGCTTTTGGAAGCTCCTGGGTTTTCAAAAATCTCAAATCTGGCCTCTCGGATTGATTTTCAAACTAGCGTTTACAGATGCCCCTCTTTGGCATTATCCAAATTGATTTGGATGATGGCAAAGACGACAACACCCCTGTTTGCTTTCTCCCTGGATTTGTTCTCGAGAATATGGGATCATCCTAGTTTTGAGAAAAACATTTTCTTTAAGCCCATAAGAGGGGATTTTCGTCAAAGGGGACTTTGCCTAAGATGGTGCTAGTCCTGAATGGGATTGATGCAAGTGTCCATGCGTGCATATGAATGAGAGGCATGGGATGATATGCTAGGAAGTATGGTCTCCTAGTGACTTAACGTAATGGTCGAACTTTGGAGTCTTATGAAGACCTGCTGCACCAAGTGAGCTGGTCTTATGCTGCTCGATGTTCGGGGTTTTCTAAAACTCGTTTTTGAAAGAGGAATGCTCCTTTTAGCTTCAATCCTAAGGATTTCAGCTTTTCATGTTTTCCCTTTACTTGAGTCTCGACACTCGCTAATCTAGCGGAGGTTTTATAAGAAATCAAGCCATATTTCAAAATTCCTACGCCTTACTCAGACATCTAATTCTCAAACAAGATGAGATTGAAGTAAGCAAATCCTATTTTTACTTTAGGATTCCATGAAATGAACCCTTCTTTACCTTGGGATAAGTCACAGGGATGGGAAAGAGTTTACCATGGTCCCTTCTGGAGTGTCCTGTGGTTTGAGGCAAAGAGGCGGAAAACTGCTCTTTTTGAGCTTTTGGCCATTTTTTCTATTTTTCATAGAGGGTCTCCCTTTGAGAGTATTTTTTCTTTATTCCCTCTTTTCCATAGAATACGCGATTTTTCTTTTGATTCGACTTTCTTTTGGGAAAGAGACTTTGCAGGGATTTCCCTTTTTCTTTTTGGCCAAGTTTTCCTTTTGGGGAAGAGAAGAGAAGAGGAGAAGGACTTATCCCAGGGATCTACTCGATTCATCCCAGATCAGCCTATTTAGAAATAGCACGTACCACTTGCAAGTATCTTGCTATTTTGAACCAGGCTTTCTTTTGTAAGAAGAAGGATTTCTGAAATGTGACCCATTGGTTTTGGAAAACTCCACTTTTTTACAAGCAATCGAGTCTCTTATTCAGGATTGCACGATTTGCTTTGATCCTCACTCACGAAGTTTCAAAGGAGGTTTTCAAAATATTTTGGAAATAGGGCTTAGCTTAGACCCTACATATGGTATTTCTTCAAATATTGAGCATTCATAGGGTCTGCTAAGTTCCTACCCTCAACGTCGATTAACCAGTAGGCGTTGTTCATGGTGGTTCCACGTACAACATAAGGGCCATCCCACTTGGGCCGCCACTTTCTAAGTGGATGTGGGCCACGATATTGGATGATCTTGAGCACAAGGTCTCCCACTTTGAAGTGGCGAGGTCTTATATGCTTCTCATAGTGTCGGGCTACCCTTTATCGGTATGCATGTGCATGATCCATGGCAAGGAGCCTTCACTCATCTAGTAAGTCAAGCTCGGCCATTCTAGCATGGTGTAGCGTCTCTAGGGGAAGGTCGAGTGCAATGGATGTATGAAATGAATGAATTTTGGTATGAATGGGGAGAATGACATTTGTGCCATAGACCAACTCAAATGGCGTGGCATTTGTGGGAGTTCGGATGAAAGTCCTATAAGCCCATAAGGCTTCATCCAGCTTCTCATGCCACGTCCTACCGTTCTCTAAAGTTTTCTCAATAATGCTTATGAGAGTTTTATTGGTGGCTTTCGCTTGGCCATTGCCTTGAGGGTAGTAGGGCGATGAGAAGTGGTGAGTTATGCCATATGTGTTACATAACTTAACCATCCTCTCGTTTTTGAAGGGGGTACCATTATCAGACACAAGGTCTTTTGGAACCTCAAATCAAGCCAAAATATTTTTCCTAATGAACGCCACTACATGTTGTCCTTGAACATTGGTCAGGGAGGTAGCTTCAACCCATTTGGAAAAATATTCGGTGGCTGCGAATATAAACCTATGCCCATTTGATGCATGAGGAAATATTGGTCCTATGATGTCAAACGCCCACATGGTGAATAGCCAGGGGCTGACCATAGAATGCAATGAGGATGACGGGGTATGGATGGCGTGTCCATGCACTTGACATGGGTGACACTTCCTAACATGGTCATGGCAATCCTACTTTAAGGTGGACCAAAAATAACCTGCTCTAAGTATTTTCATTGCCATCATATAGGCATTTACATGCCCTTCACATTCTCCATCGTGGAATTCATGCATTATTATCCTAGCCTCCTCTAGGTCGACACACCTTAGTAAGATGCCAGTAAAGCTTTTTTTGTAAAGAACCCCTCCCAAAATCGTATATCGCGTGGAAATTTTTCGGATGATAGCCTTATCTTTGGATGTGGCATGTTCGACAAATCCTCCATTTTCTAAGAAACATTTTATGTCGAAAAACCAAGGTTTTTCAGCAGAATCTGGTTTGTTTTGGCAAATTTCCAAATTGTGTGTGGATGGAGTGGGTGTGTGCCATATCTCTAAGGATCGGGTTCCCAAAGTGGGATCGACCCTTAGGGTTGAACTCAAGGATGAGAGGGCGTCAGCAATGCCATTATCCTCTCTTCCTATGTGTGTGAGTGTGCACGATTGGAATGAGTCGGCCAATCGGGTGGCCAACTTGTGGTATGGAAGAAACTTTTCATTTCTAACTTGCCAAACTTTTAATACTTGGTTTATGACGAGCAATGAATCTCCAAAGACCTCAATGCATGATGCACCTAGAGTTTTCGAAATTTTTAAGCCTTGTATGAGTGCTTCATTCCTATGCGTAATACTTTTAATAGTTGGAACATTCGAAATCTAGGTGAATGGCTATGGGTATTTCTCCCTTTTCAGGGGATATGAGGACGATGCCTGCCCCAACCCCTCTTTGGTTTCGTGCCCCGTCGAAGTGCATTTTCCACACTTGGTTTTCGTTTGAGCAATTTGATAAAATGTGATTTTGAAATTGGTTTTAAAATATGCCTTCATCGGGCATTTTGTCAAGTGTGGGATACGCATCTTCCAAAGGGAAGTCGGCCACATAGTTGACCAGGGCTTGCCCCTTGATGGACGTTTGATGGTGGAATTTCAGGTCATACTCCATCAAGAGGAGCTACCATTTACCAACCTACTCGTAAGGATAGGTTTTTCAAACAAGTACTTGATGGGATCAAGCCTAGACACTATCCAGATCTCATGATCTAGGAAGTAATGTCGAAATTTCTGGCAGGCCCATACCAAGGCCAAGCAAGTTTTCTCCATGGCTTGATAGTTCCTTTCATAAGCTAGGAGAGTTTTCGAAATATAGTAGATGGCATACTCCTTGAGGGTATCATCCTCGTATTGAGCTAACAAGACACCCAAAGCATTCGCATGCACAGAAATGTAAAGTAAAAGCGGTTTTCCTTGCTTTGGAGGGTTTAAAATCGGAGGATTTACCAAATATGCCTTTAGTCTTTCGAAAGCTTTTTGGCAATTGTCATCCCATAAAAATTTTGTCCCTTTTCTCAAAAGTCTGTTGAAGGGTTCGCATCTTGTTGCGAGGTTTGAAATAAACCTGCGAATTGATTGGAGGCGACCTTGGAGGCTACGAATTTGTGTAAGGTTGGAGGGTGGAGTCATGTCTATGATGGCTCTACACTTAGAGGGGTCGACTTTAATGTCCCTTTGGCTTACCATAAAGCCTAAGAGCTTATCAGATTCGACTCCAAACACGCACTTTTGAGGGTTTAGCTTTACTTTGTAAAGCCTGAGCCTTTCGAAATTTTTTTGTAAGCATTCGATATGAGTGCCTCGAGTTTTTTATTTAGCCAAAAGATCATCCACATATACCTCTACGAGCTCATAAATCTGATCGTGAAAGATCGTAGTCATAGCTCTTTGGTAGGTGGCGCCGTCATTTTTCAAACCAAAGGGCATGACTGTATAGCAGTACGTGCCCCAGGGTGTTGTGAAAGCAGTTTTAGCCTGATCTCTTGGGGCTAATTTGATTTGGTTATATCCTGAATAGCCATCCATGAATGAAAACATTTCATGATTTGCAGTACTATCGACTATCAAATCAATATTAGGTAAAGGAAAGTTATCCTTTGGAGTGGCTTTATTCAGGTTTCTAAAATCGATGCATATTCGAATTTTCCCATTGGTTTTTCGAACTACAACAATATTTGACAACCAATCAGAAGACGCAATGGGCTTTATAAAACCAGCTTTTAGCAGATCTTCTAAAGCCTCTTTAACTTGCGCATGTATGTTCGGATGAATCTTTCTAAGCTTTTGCTTTATGGGTTTCAAATCCGAATCTAGGGGAAGACAATGCTCTACTACTCTTGGGTCTATACCTGGCATGTCTTCATATGTCCATGCAAACACATCGATGTAGTTTTTCAATAATGCAATGAATGATGATGCTTCATGCTCATGCAAACATGCGCCTATCTTAATGTGATTGGGCATTGTTTCACTCCCTAGGTTAATCTCTATGAAATCCCCTCCTACAGAATTTGAAGGTTTTTCAAAATCAAGAATTTTATGAAACTCGGGAAGCTCGGAAGTGTAGACACGGAAAATTCTCACTTCCGGTTCTTAGGCCCGAAGTGAACCTTTTCGTGTGTCTAAGTCATTTTTATAAAAAGAGCGTGCCAGCTAGCTTACTCAAGCTAGCGAAGTAAGTTTTGAAAATCTGACTCGTTTGGGGCGACTATGAGCAAGTGAGGTCTTTTCGTCGCAGACCTTCTTGCACCAATGCGCAAGGGTCAGTCTGTACACTTAGCAAAGTCGATTTTGGTAAAGTATAACCTCTTTCAAATACACGAAGTGTTTGGGTTTTGTTTGTATGGTTGCAAGTTTTATTTCATGTGGGATTTGCACGTGCCTATGTCTTTCAATTTTATGCTATTCAGGCCAACTAGGTGCGTGCGCAAGTGACCTAAGTTGGGCGATTTTTGCACGGGAGTATGGGGTTTGCTTTGATGCAATATGCGTCCTAACTCATGGTATGACGAATATGCAATGCAAACTCACACAACTCCAAGGGAAAACCCGAAATTGAAAGACAATGCTTAAGGGAAATTGCGTAATGTAAATTGCAAAAGGGAAATTGCAAAAGGAAAATATGGCTATATCTTAAGAGTGGAAAGGCTCAATTGTGTAAGTGTGTGTCGTGTATATATGGAAAGACTACTCACACAGCTGAACCTTAAAACCCAAATCTTAAAGACATAGCAGAAGGGAAATACAACTATATATATGGGCCCGAAGGTCGCCAATGTGTGCGTGGGTGTTGTGTATGTATGTAAAGACAACTCACACGACTTGGAATGTAAAACCCAAATAGAATTGCAATATGGCTCTTATTAGGGTCTTGGGAGTAAGAGCGAAAGCTGAATGTGTGTGAGTGTAGAATTGAAAGACCACGCACACGACTTGAATGAAAACCCTGAATTAAATTGCAATATGGGCCTTATTAGGGTCTTGGGAGTAAGAGCGAAAGCTCAATGTGTGTGAGTGTGGAATTGAAAGACAACACCCACAACTTAAATGAAAACCCACGCAACTGAACTTATATAAATACAATTATATCTTAGGGGCTGTCAAGGCCCGTGTGTGTGCAAAAGGGTGTGCAGCTAAGAGCGGAAAGGCTCAAGTGCACGTGAGTGCTTGTGTGTCAAACCACGTTATTACATCTTGGGGGGAGACTACGCTCCATTATTACAATCCCATGTCAAAATTTAATTGAATATAAAGCAAGTTCATATAATGGACCGAGTTTAGGCACTTACATGTAGCTGGTCCATGTTCAACTTGCGTGGACTTGGCCTTGATGAGTCGCCTTGGGCAGCCAAGGGGAGTCCTTTAGGTGGATGGATGCAGCTGGTAGGAGTGCTGGCCAGCTGGTGTTGAGGCATGGTAGGGAAGGTAGGCTGATCTAGGGTATGGTGCTAGGAGTTGGGATGGGTTTTGGGGATAGGTAGGGCTCGGCTGGAAGTGAGGGAGGTGTTGGGGGAATGGTGAAGGAAGGTAGGGAAGTGGGCGACTAAGGGTGGTGTTCGGTTGGGAAGAAGAGGGTGAAGAGAGGAGTTCCGGGAGGTGGTACTAACTGGGAATGTGGCGGCAGTTGGAGTTGGAGTGTGCTGGAGGAGGAAGGCTGATGGTGGCATCTAGTCGCTAGGTTAGAGATAAACCTGCGAATGGATTGCAATCGACCTTGGAGGCTACGAATCTACGTGAGATTGGAGGGTGGAGCCATGTCTATGATGGCTCGACACTTAGATGGGTTGACTTCTATGCCCCTTTGGCTCACCATAAAGCCTCAGAGCTTTCCGGACTCTACTCCGAAGATACATTTCTGAGGGTTTAGCTCTACTTTGTAAAGTCTAAGCCTTTCAAAAATCTTTTGTAAGCATTCGATATGAGTGCATCAAGTTTTGGATTTTGCCAAGAGATCATCCACATATACCTCTACGAGCTCATGAATCTGATCATAGAAGATCGTGGTCATAGCTCTTTGGTATGTGGCACCGGCATTTTTCAAACTAAAGGGCATGACTGTATAGCAATACGTGCCCCATGGGGTTCTGAAAGCGGTCTTACCCTGATCTCGTGAGCTTAGTTTGATTTGGTTATACCCTGAATAGCCATCCATAAACGAAAACATTTCGTGATTTGCAGTACTATCGACTATCAAATCTATGTTTGGTAAAGGATAATTATCCTTTGGAGTGGCTTTATTCAGATTTCTAAAGTTGATGCATATTCGAATCTTCCCATTGGTTTTTCGAACAACAACTATATTGGATAACCAGTCAGAATACGCAATGGGTTTTATAAATCCGGCTTTTAACAGATCTTCTAAACCCTCTTTGACTTGTGCGTGTACATTCGGATGTATTTTCCTAAGCTTTTGCTTTATGGGTTTTACATCCGCATCTAAGGAAAGACGATGCTCGAAAATACTGGGGTCTATGCCCGGCATGTCTTCATACGTCCATGCAAACACACATCTAAGTAGGTTTTTAGAAATGCAATGAATGATGATTTTTCATGCTCATGCAAACATGTGCCTTCCTTAATGAGTTTGGGCTTTGAATCACTCCCTAGGTTTATCTCTATGAAATCTCCACCTACTGAATTTGAAGGATTTTCAAAATCGAGAATTGTATGAAATTCTGGGAGCTCAGAGGTGGGATCTTCCTCAAGGGGATCCACCTTTGGGCTTTGATCATTCTCGAGGTTTGTAGGTCCTAGGTAATTTGATGCATGGATTTTTAAAAGACCTGGTTTCATACTTGGAATTTCTATGGATTTCGAAATTTTTGGTCTGGTTATGCAGACAATGTTTCTTTCGAAATCTTTTGTTTTTCCCAAATCCTTACCAGGAGCAGCTATGTAAAAAATCTTTTTGGAATTTTGTAAATTTTCAATTTTTTTGTGTTTTTGTAAAACGAGAATTTTAGGAACTATACAAACTACTCTTTTTTCGAGTTTTTCTTTTTCAAGTGTTTTTGGATTTTGTAATTTTTTCAATTTTTCATTTTTTGAATTTCGAATTTTTCAAATGTTTTTGTATTTTTGATTGAGGGATCTTCCATCATACCTACAAAGGGAAAACGCTACAGGTTAGACTCTGAACAAGAGGTCTAAATCGTAGGTCTCTTCTAAGGTAGGCTCTAGGGCACCTTTAACCCAGGTGGTCACAGGGGGTGGTTCTGGTAGTATTCTGGGAGTATAGCCGATCCCATATCGGCTTCGGTTTGCCCTAGGCAGTATGGGTTCTAGGAGACCCTGATTTTGTGCCCCTAGACTTTTATATGGCAAATAGCCCATATTTAACAACATGTTCCACGGTTTTTTGTTTTTAGAGAAATTTTGATATAAATCGTGGTCCTGGAACTTGTTGTCGTCTATGTTATAAAAATAGGGCTTTTTGTCCAAGGGTTTTGGAAATAGGGGATTTTTGGGTTTTCCTAGGATGGTCAGAACTTTGAGGGGGCCAGCCTTGGGTGGCCCCTTCACATATACGACCTTCCTAGGGTTGTTCAATGTGAGCCTTGGTGGCTCGAGCAGGGTCTGCCCCAGTTTTACCTCGTGGGTCTGGGAACTCGACAAGCAAGGGGAATTTATGACCCCTTGAAGCTGAGGATGACTCTCACCTAGGATTACTACAACTTTGTCCCTGAAAGGGACTTTGACACACCTGTGGAAGGTTGATGGCACAGCACACAAACTGTGTATCCAAGGCCTTCCCAGCAACAGGTTATAGTGGGGGTGGATGTCCAGGACATGGAACACCCCCGTGTGTGCTATCCCTCCCATTTCCATGGGGAGTTCGATGGATCCTAGTGGTCTAGACGCATTCCCATCGTATCCAGTGATAACGATGGGGCTTGGGTTTACGAATGTCAAGGTGACTCCGATTTGGTTCGCCACATGAAGTGGAAGGATGTTGAGCTCTCCTCCCCCATCGACTAGGCACCTATCCAGAGAGTGGTGTAGACACGGAAAATTCTCACTTCTGGTTCTTAGGCCTGAAGTGAACCTTTTCGTGTGTCTAAGTCATTTTTATTACAAGGGCGTGCCAGCTAGCTTTCTCAAGCTAGCGAAGTAAGTTTTGAAATCTGACTCTATCGGGGCGACTATGAGCAAGTGAGCTCTTTTCGTCGCAGACCTTCTTGCAACGATGCGCAAGGGTCAGTCTGTACACTTGGCAAAGTCGTTTTAAATCAAATAACCTCTTTGAAAATATCCGAAGTGTTTGGGCTTTGTTTGTTTGATTGCAAGTTTTATTTCACGTGGGATTTGCACGTGCCTATGTCTTTCTCTTTTATGCTTTTTAGGGCCAACTAGGTGTGTGCGCAAGTGACCTAAGTTGGGCTATTTTTGCATGGGAGTGTGGGGCTTGCTTTGATGCAATATGCGTCCTAACTCGTGGTATGGCGAATATGCAATGCAAACTCACACAACTCCAAAGGGAAAACCCGAATTGAAAGACAATGCTTTAGGGAAATGACGTAATGTAAATTGCAAAAGGGAAATATGGCTATATCTTAAGAGCGGAAAGGCTCAATTGTGTAAGTGTGTGTCGTGTATATGGAAAGACTACTCACACAGCTGAAGCTTAAAACCCCAAATCTTAAAAGACATAGCGGAAGGGAAATACTTATAATATATATGGGCCCGAAGGTCGCCAACGTGTGCGTGGGTGTTGTGTGTATATGAAAAGACAACTCACATGACTTGCAATGTAAAACCCAAATAGAATTGCAATATGGCCCTTACTAGGGTCTTGGGAGTAAGCGAAAGCTCAATGTGTGTGAGTGTGGAATTGAAAGACCACGCACACAACTTGAATTAAACACCCAAATAAAATTGCAATATGGCCCTTACTAGGCTCTTGGGAGTAAGAGCGAAAGCTCAATGTGTGTGAGTGTAGAATTGAAATACCACGCACACGACTTGAATTAAAACACACACAACTGAATATATAAATATACATATATCTTAGGGGCTATCAAGGCCTGTGCATGTGCAAAAATGGTGTCCAACTAAGAGTGGAAAGGCTCAAGTGCACGTGTGTGTTGGTGTGTCAAAACCACATTATTACAATCGGGGGGAGACAACGCTCCATTATTACAACCCCGTATCAAATTTAATCAAATGTAAGCAAGTTCATATAATGGACCGAGTTAGGCACTTATGGGTAGCTGGTCTGTGTTCAACTTGCTTGGACATGGCTTCGTGAGTCGCCTTGGGCAGCCGAAGGGGAGCTCCTTAGGTGGATGTGGGCAACATGTAGGGGTGCGGGCTGAGTGGCGTCTTGATGCTGGCCGAGTGGAAGGATCGGCAGGTAGGGGTGCTGGCCGAGGGGTGAAGTGGCAGGTGGATGGGCTAGGTTGGTGTGGTTCAAAAATGTGTATTCAGGGTAGAGTCCAGAAAGCTTCTAGGCTTTATGGTGATCACCAAAGGGGTATAGAGGTTGACCCCTCTAAGTGTCGAGCCATCATAGACATGGCTCCACTCTCCAATCTCACACAAATTCGTAGCCTCCAAGGTTGATTACAATCCATTCGCCGATTTATATCAAACCTGGCAACTAGATGCGAACCCTTCAGCAAACTGTTGAGGAAGGTAACAAAATTTTCATGGGATGACGACTGCCAAAAGTCCTTCGAAAGACTAAAGGCATACCTAGTTAATCCCCCTGTTTTGAATCCTCCGAAGCAAGGAAAACCTCTTTTGCTTTACATTTCCATGCATGCGAATGCTTTGGGAGCTCTCTTAGCTCAATACGAGGATGACACCCATAAGGAGTATGCCATCTATTATATTTCGAAAACTCTCTTGGCTTACGAAAGGAATTATCAAGCCATGGAGAAGACGTGCTTGGCCCTAGTTTGGGCCTGCCAGAAATTTAGACACTATTTCCTAGATCATGAGATCTGGATAGTGTCCAAGCTTGATCCAATCAAGCACTTATTCGAAAAACTCATTCTCACTGGTAGATTGGTGTAGACGCAGAAAGTTTCCGCTCCTGGTTCTTAGGCCTGAAGCGAACCTTTTCGTGTGTCTAAGTCCTAATTAAGCAAAAGGGCGTGCCAGCTAGCTTACTTAAGCTAGCAAAGACAAAATTAAATCTGACTCCTAACGTGGCGACTGTGAGCAAGCAAGCTCTTTTCGTCGTAGACCTTCTTGCACCGATGCGCAAGGGTTAGTCTATACGCTTTTAAAATCGAGTTTTGGAATATAAGAACCTACGAAAACGTGTTTGAGGTGTTTGATTCAGGTTGTTTTTGTGTGATTTTCAGATTTTATTTCACGTGGATTTGCACGTGCCTATGTCTTTCTTTTTATCCCTTTTCGAGCCAACTAGGTGTGTGTTATGAACACGTAACCTAAGTGGGGCGACTTTGAGCGGGAGTATGGAGTTTGCTTTGATGCCTTATGCGTCCTAACTCGTGGTATGGCGTATATGCAATGCAAACTCACGCAACTCCAAAGGGAAAACCCGAAATTGAAAGACAATGCGAAAAGGGAAATGACTTGTAATGTAAACTGCTAAAGGGAAATTGCAAAAGGGAAATATGGCTATATCTTAAGAGTGGAAAGGCTCAATAGTGCAAGTGTGTGCCGTGTATATATGTAAAGGCTACGCACACTGCTGAACCTTAAAACCCAAATCTAAAAGACAGCCGAAAGGGAAAATAATTATAATATATATGGGCTCGAAGGTCGCCAACGTGTTGCGTGGGTGTTGTGTATATATTGAAAGACAACTCACACGACTTAAATGAAATCCAAATATAAATTGCAATATGGCCTTGACTAAGGTCTTGGGAGTAAGAGCGAAAGCTCAATGTGTGTGAGTGCGAGAATTGAAGTACTACGCACACGACATGAAATTAAACCCAAATATAAATTGCAATATGGCCTTAACTAAGGTCTTGGGAGTAAGAGCGAAAGCTCAATGTGTGTGAGTGTAGAATTGAAGTACTACGCACACGACATGAAATTAAACCCAAGGGAAAATATAACACGGCCCTTACTCGGGTCTTGCAAATAAGAGCGAAAGCTCAATGTGTGTGAGTGCGAGAATTGAAAGACAACACACACAACTTAAGCGACACCCCACGCAACTTAAATTAAATAAGTTTATATCTTAAGGGCTGATTAGGCCCATGTGTGTTCAAAATCATGCACAACTAAGAGCGAGATAGGCTCAAGTGCACGTGTGTGTGGGTGTGCCAAGCCACGTTATTACAAGCGGGGGGAGACAATGCTCCGTTATTACAACCCCGTATCAAATTTAATTTACCTTAAGCAAGTCTACAGATAAGGACCAAGTTAGGCACTTACGTATAGCTGGTCCAGAGGTGACTTGCTTGAGCTTGGGCTTGGGCGTCGCCTTGGGCTGCAAGAGGGAGCTCCTCGGAATGGCACGGCAAGGGTGTGACTGGCCAGGTGACGAGGGAGCACGGGTGTGGCGCCTTGGGGCTTGCCGGCTGCTAGGAGGGTGTTGCCGTGGTGTCTCGGGCTGAGGCGTTTAGGGAGTGTCACTAAGGCGTGGGGCAGGTCCTAGGGAAGGTGGAGCTAAGGGGTGACTAGGGAATGGTTTAAAGGAAATGATGGGAGGCTGCGGGTGGCTAGATGCAGTCGGCTATGGCTGGCCGACTGGTGGCAGGTTAGGTGGTGGCCGGCTGGGGTAGCTAGGGATGTTTAGGAATGACGAGGGAGCTAGCTAGGGTGTTGGCTATGGGATGGTTAAAGGGGAGGAAGGGCAGGTCCTAGAGAACAAAGGTAAAGTAGCTGGGGTAGTTAGGGGGTGTCACCAATGGGAAGGTAGGGCAACGGGTGGTGTAATGGGTTGTGTCTGGCCGAATGGGGAAGGGTGGCAGGACGATTGTGGTGGTGTGGTGTTGTGGTGGTATGGGTGGCTGAGAGTGGAGGGGAAGTGAAGATAGGGTGGAGTTAGGATAGGGTACTAACCGGAGAGGCAAGGGAGGTTGGCGGGTGTCCAACGAAGGCAGCCGGGTGGAAGGAGTGGAGCTGGCCGGGTGACTGTGGTGGCATGGAATGATGCAGGCCGGGAGATGGTGGCGACATGGAGTGGAGCAGGCCGGGAGGTGGTGGTGGAGCAGGTGAGAGAAGGGAACAAAGGAGTGAGAGAGGGCTCGGCTGGGCTGGTGCTGGGAAAAGTTGAAAAACCCGCCCACTAGGGGGGGGTTTATAGGATTTGAAAAGGTCGGTTGGGGCTGGTTTTGAAAGGGTAGTTTGGTGGTTAGGTGGTGGGGGTTTAGTGATAAGGTGGGCTAGATATTTAGGGGGGACCAGATTTTTAGTTTAGGTGGTTTTAGGGATATGGTGGGCTAGGGTTTAGGTGGGGTGGTTTAGGGCTTAGTTAGGTGGGTTGGTTTTGGGGTGAGGTTTAGTGAGGTGGGTTAGGTGTTTAGGCTAGGATTAGGTTTGGATTAAGGGAATTAGACTAGGTTTAGGGAAGGATTAGGGAGGTGGGTTAGGTGATTAGGTTGGGATTAGGCTGAGATTAGGGAAGTGGGTTAGGTGATTAGGCTAGGATTAGGCCGGGATTAGGGTAAATGGCTAGGATTAGGGGTTTGGGCTTAGGATTGGGTTAGGAGGCTCCCATTGCATAGCCCATGGACTTCATTGCATCATGTTGGTGCAGCCCTAGGTTAGGTGTAGGCTCATACAAGCTTAAACCCACACTAATTAGGCTAACCCACATGATTAACCCAAACTTGACACACAAGTCAAGCTTAATACATTCCCCTCATGCTTAATCCTCCCCATTCTCTCTCATGCCCAATCCCACGTGAATTTCAAGTGGGCCCCACTTCCATTTACGAGAAGGTGATATGGGCCATGGATGTGGATATTGGATTGGATCTTTGAATCCAAATCCACACATACGTTTGGATTGGGATCTAGATATATATGGTCCAGATCCAATCCAAACTGAATTCTGACTCCTTCAGGGTATGTTCGAAACAAACGGTTTGTGGGAGCCTGACAGCATCAGTACTCCGTCTTACGTTGGGTCTTCGCCAACATGGTCGTTTGTTTCTATTTTCACCTTCCGGAGATGATTTTAAATGATTTGTTGATAATAGGGTCTTTGACGTTCGAGATCCTGGGAATGAATCTAACACGAGAGTTGTTGTGCCGGGCTTGATATGTGCTCCGGTTCCGGGCTCTCTTTAGCTCTTCTGGTCCTGCTTGCATCAGGCCAAGCCACTTCGTGGGGTTTCAAAATGTATTTTAAAAGGTTTTAAAAGCATATTATACATATTTTAAAACATATACAGTTTAAACATATGTACAGGGTTTCCTGGAAGGCTCCTGGGTTTCCAGACTTAAAATAGCCCTTTGGGGCTGCTTTTACAAAACCAGGTTATTTTTGAGAAGTTCGTGGGATTTCGGGGTGTTTATAATTGGGCAAATGGCAACTCCTTCTAATGGAGTATGACCTGAAATACCATCACCAGATCTCCATTAAGGGGCAAGCCCTAGCTTATTACGTGGCTGAGTTCCCCCTGGAGGACGCATATCCCACATTTGATGAAATGCCTGATAAAGGCATATTGCAAAACCATTTTCAAAACCATATTTTGGCAAACTCTTTCGAAAACCAAGTGTGGAAAATGCACTTTGATGGGGCATGAAACGAACGAGGGGCTAGTGTTGGGGTCATCCTCATCTCCCCTGAAAAAGGTGAGATTCCCATAGCAATCCGCCTAGATTTCGAATGTTCCAACAACATAGCTGAGTATGAAGCACTCATACAAGGCTTAAGGATTTCGAAAACTCTAGGGGCATCATGCATCGAGGTCTTTGGAGATTCGCTCCTCGTTATAAACCAAGTTTTGAAATTTTGGCAAGTACATAATGAAAAACTACTGCCATATCACGAGTTGGCCACTCGATTGGTTGAGTCATTCCAATTGTGTAAACTCACACACGTAGGAAGAGAGGATAATGGCATTGTCGATGCCCTCTCCTCCTTGGGTTCAGCCCTAAAGGTCGATCCCATTTCAGGGATTCGATCTTTAGAAATATGGCATGCGCCCAACCCATCCACACACGATTTGGATATTTGCCAAAATAACCCAGATTCTGTTGAAAAACCTTGGTTTTATGATATCAAACTTTTTCTAGAAAATGGGGGATTCACCGAGGATGCCACATCCAAAGATAAGGCATTCATCCGTAAACTTTCAACCCGATACACCATTCTAGGTGGGGTTCTATATAAGAAAAGCTTTACCGGCATCCTACTTAGATGTGTCGATCTAGAGGAGGCTAGGATTGTTATGCATGAGTTCCACGATGGAGAATGTGGAGGTCATGTTAATGCCTATATGATGGCAATGAAAATACTTAAAGCGGGTTATTTTTGGTCCACCCTGAAAAAGGATTGTCACGATCATGTTAGAAAGTGTCATCCATGTCAAGTGCATGGGCACGCCATTCATATCCCATCATCTGCATTGCATTCCGTGGTCAGCCCCTGGCCATTTACCATGTGGGTGTTTGATATCGTAGGCTCGATCTTTCCAAAGGCATCGAATGGGCATAGATTCATTTTAGCAGCCACTGAGTATTTCTCCAAGTGGGTGGAAGCCATTTCCCTGACCAACGTACAGGGACAACATGTGGTGGCTTTCATTAGGAGGAATATCTTGGCTCGATTTGGGGTTCCACGAGACCTTGTGTCCGATAATGGCACCCCATTCAAAAACGACCGATGGTTAAGTTGTGCAACTCGTATGGCATAACTCACCACTTCTCCTCGCCCTACTACCCTCAAGGCAACGGCCAAGCCGAAGCCACGAATAAGACTCTCATTAGCATAATTAAGAAGACTTTAGAGAAGGGTAGGACATGGCACGAGAAACTGGATGAAGCCTTATGGGCTTATAGGACTTCCATCCGGACTCCCACGAATGCCACACCATTCGAATTGGTCTATGGCACAAACGCCATTCTCCCCATTCATACACAATTGCATTCATTCCATACATCCATCGCACTTGACCTCCCCCTAGAGACGCTTCAGCATGTTAGGATGGCCGAACTAGATTTGCTAGATGAGAGACGACTCCTTGCTATGGATCATGCTCGTGTATACCGGCAAAGCATAGCCCGACACTATGGCAAACACATGAGACCTCGCCACTTTGAAGTGGGGGATCTGGTTTTGAAAATCATCCACTATCATGGCCCACATCCACTGGGAAAGTGGCGCCCCAAGTGGGATGGACCCTATGTTGTACGTGCAACCACCACGAACAACTCATATTGGTTGATCGATGTAGAAGGTAGGAATTTAGCAGATCCTATCAATATTCAATACTTAAAGAAGTATTATGTGTAGGATTTGGGTTAAATTCCCATTTTCGAAAACCCTTAGGGATAACTGCTTTGAAACTTCGAAAGTAAGGTTCAAAGGCGAATCGTGTGACCCTGAGTGAGAGAATTCACACTTGTGAAAGAGTGGAGTCTTCCAAATCGTAGTTATATTTCAAAATCCTTCTTCTTACAAAGAAAGGCCTAGTTCAATATTGCAAGATACTTGCAAGTAGTACATGTTATTTCTAAATTGGCTAATCTAGAATGGATCGAGTGTGACCTTGGGATAAGTCCTCCCCTCTTCTCTTCTCCTTCCAAAAGGAAAACGTGGCCAAAGTAAAGGGAATTTCCCATCCAAAGTCTCTTTCCAAAAGAAAGAAACCAGAATCAAAAAGAAAAAATCGATTCTCTTGTGAAAAAGAGGGATTAAAGAAAAAATACTCCCAAAGGGAGACCCTCTATGAAAAAAAAGGAAAAAAGAGGTCAAAAAGCTCAAAAAGAGCAGTTTTCTGCCTTCTATGCCTTAAACCACGGGATGCTTCAGAAGGGACTGTGGTATCCCTTTCCCATCCCTGGCTTATCCCAAATATAAACATGTTCATTTCGAGGAATCCTAAAGTAAAAATAGGATTTACTTACTTGAATTTCATTTTGTTTGAGAATTCGACGTTTCGAGTAAGACGTAGGAATCTTGAAATGTAGCTTGTTTTCTTATAAAACCTCCGCTAGATTAGCGAGTGTCAAGACTCAAACAAAGGCGAACACGAAGAGCTCAAGATCTTTACGATTAAGACTCAAGACAGTTTTCCCTTTTTGTAAATAGATTTTGAAAAAAAATTGAACATCGAACAGCATAGGGTCTGCTCACTTGGAGCAACAAGCCTTCGTAAGTCTCAAGAGTTCGACCATGTATCTGGTCTCTGGGAGGTCACCACTCTTGGCACCCCACCCATGTCATGCATCTGCATTTCCACGCATGGACACTTGCATAACATGATTCCATTTAGGACCAGATTCCATAATTATATCCCTTTGGCGTGATATCTCCTCTTACTAGGGTTTTAAAAGTGAGATTTTGCTAAAGATTGGGACGATCCCATATTTTCGTGGATAGATCTAGGGAGACATTGAAAGGGGTGTTTGTCGTCTTTGCCATTATCCAAATCAATTTGGATAATGACAAAGAGGGGTATCTGTAAACACCCCAAAATCCCACGAATTTCTCAAATAACTTGGTTTTACGAAAGCTGCCCCAAAGGGCTATTTTGAGTCTGGAAACCCAGGAGCCTTCCTGGCAAAAACTTGTACATATGTTTAAACTGTATATGTTTTAAAATATGTATGATATAGTTTTAAAACCTTTTAAAAGATGTTTTGAAACCCCACAAAGCAACTTGGCCTGATGAAAGCAGGACCAGAAGAGCGAAAGAGAGCCTGGAACCGGAGCACATGTCAAGCCCGGCACATCAACTCTCGTATTAGATTCATCCCCAGAATCTCGAACATCCAAGCCCCTGTTATCAACAAGACTGTTTGAAATCATCTCCGGAAGGTGAAAACAGAAGCGGATGATAATGTTGGCGAAGACCCAACGCAAGACGGAGTACTGATGCTGTTAGGCCCCGCACAAACCGTTCGTTTCGAACATACCCCGAAGGAGTCAGAATTCACATTTGGATCGGATCTAGACCATATATATCCAGATCCCAATCCAAACATATATGTGGATTTGGATTTGGATCCAAAGATCCAATCCAATATCCACATCCATGGCCCACATCACCTTCTCATAAATGGAGGTGGGGCCCACAAGAAATTCATGTGGGAATCTTGGGCATGAGAGAGAATGGGGGGATTAAATATGAGTGAAATGTGTTAAGCTTGACTTATGTGTCAAGTTTTGGGTTAATCATGTGGGTTAGCCTAATGAGTGTAGGGTTTAAGCTTGTATGCACCTACACCTAACCTAGGGCTGCACCAACTTGATGCAACTAGGTCCATGGGCCATGCAAAGGGATGCTCCTAACCCTAACCCTAGCCTAATCCCCCTTACTTAACCATTTCCCCCTAATCCTTCCCTAATCCCAACCTAATCACCTAACCCACTTCCGTAATCCTTCCATATTCCCAACCTAATCACCTAACCCACTTCCCTAAACCTAGCCTAATTCCCCAAACCTCACCCTAATCCTAGCCTAAACACCTAACCCACTCCACTAAACCTCACCCTAAGCCCAACCCACCTAGCTAATCCCTAAACCACTAAACCAACCCACCTAAATCCCTAGCACACCATATCCCTAAACCACCTAAGACAAATATCTGGCCCACCTAAAAACCCAGCCCACCGTATCCCCAAACCACCACCACCACACCCCTAAACTAGCCCCCCAATACCAACCCAAACCGACCCCACAAAACCCTATAAACCCCCCCCCCCTAGTGGGCGGGTTTTGGATGGAATTTTTGGGCAATCCAGCCCTTCCTCTCCTCTCTCATCCCTTTCTCTCTTCTCTCACCTGCTCCACCTTGGAACCCAACCAGCTCCACTCCACGCCACCGGCTGCACCTGCCACCTTCCATTCGGCTGCCCCCTTGACACCCGCCACCTTCACCCTCCGACCAACCTTCCACTCCGGTTAGTACCCCATCACAACACCACCCTCTCTTCACTCCCCCTCCACTCTTAGCCACCACACACCACCCTTCCTTAGCCTAGCCTCCACTTCATCCAGCCGGCCACCACCTGCCACCTTCCATCCATTCGACCAGCCTCAACTGGCTGCACCACCTGCCCCTCCTTTCCCTTAGACAACCCCTAGCTAATCACCCTCAGCCTTACCTCTCCCTAAGACTTCCCCCACACCTTAGTGATACACCTTAGCTCCCCTTTCCTTCCCTAAGCACCCCTAACTACCCCAGCCAAGGCAGCAACCCAGCCAGCTCCACTCGGCTAGCGCCAAGACGCCACCCGCCTGCACCCTTGCCATTCGACCAGCACCCTCCTTTGCCACGCCCTTCCAAGGAGCTCCCTCTTGCAGCCCAAGGCAACTTACCAACCCAAGCGCAAGCAAGTCACCCCCGGACCAGCTATACGTAAGTGCCTAACTCGGTCCTTGTTTATAGACTTGCTTAAGCTTAATTAAATTTGATACGGGGTTGTAATAACGGAGCGTTGTCTCCCCCCGCTTGTAATAACGTGGTTTGGCACACCCACACACACGTGCACTTGAGCCTATTCCGCTCTTAGCTGCACACGATTTTGACACACACATAGGCCTAATCAGCCCTTAAGATATAGCTATACGTATATAATTTATAGTTGCATGGGTTTTCTTTAAGTTGTGTGTGTTGTCTTTCAATTTTCACACTCACACACATTGAGCTTTCGCTCTTATTTTCAAGACCCTAGTAAGGGCCGTGCTACAATTTCCCTTGGGTGTTTAATTTCATGTCGTGTGCGTAGTACTTCAATTCTACACTCACACACATTGAGCTTTCGCTCTTACTCCCAAGACCTTAGTCAAGGCCTATTGCAATTATATTTGGGTTTAATTTCATGTCGTGTGCGTAGTATTTTATTTCTACACTCACACACATTGAGCTTTCGCTCTTACTCCCAAGACCTTAGTTAAGGCCATATTGCAATTATATTTGGGTTTCATTTAAGTCATGTGAGTTGTCTTTCCATATACACACAACACCCACGCACATGTTGGCGACCTTTGGGCCCATATATATTATAAGTATTTCCCTTTCGGCTATGTCTTTAAGATTTGGGTTTTAAGGTTCAGTAGTGTGCGTAGTCTTTACATATATACACGGCACACACTTGCACAATTGAGCCTTTCCGCTCTTAAGATATAGCCATATTTCCCTTTTGCAAATAAGTCATTTCTCTTCCGCATTGTCTTTCAATTCGGGTTTTCCCTTTGGAGTTGTGTTAGTTTGCATTGCATATACGCCATACCACAAGTTAGGACGCATATTGCATCAAAGCAAACCCCCACACTCTCACTCAAACTCGCCCCACTTAGGTCACGTGAGCATACACACGCCTAGATGGCCCGAAAAGGGATAAAAAGAAAGACATAGGCACGTGTAAATCCACGTGAAATAAAATTTGAAACCATACAAAATCAGCCCGAATCGAACACCTTAAACATTTTCCTAGGTTATCATGTCTAAAACTCGATTTTCTAAGCGTACAGACTGACCCTTGTGCATCGGTGCAAGAAGGTCTGCGACAAAAAGAGCTTGCTTGCTCACAGTCGCCACGATAGGAGTCAGATTTCAAAATATCACTTCGCTAGCTTAAGCAAGCTAGCTGGCACGGCCTGTTTGCTTAAATAAGACTTAGACACCCGAAAAGATTCGCTTCAAGCCTAAGAACCATAAGCGGGGATTTTCTAGCGTCTACGGTAAACAACCATACAACAGATAAATTATTGTGGAGGGAAATAACCACACAACATGTATTGATTGCAATAGTAATCAGGAAATAATATTACTAGGTAAAACCTTGAAAAAGTAGGAGGAAAACCAGTATGTCGATACACTTGGCTCGAATGGCCAAGTGGGAGATGTTTACAAATAGGATGGCAATTCTCGACAACCCTATCTGGTAACGGCTGGACTGGCCATCCAGTCCGTTACCAGAGATAGGGGTTACAAGATAAGAGCCATGAGTAACCGCTGGACGGTTACCAGATTTTATGGTAACCGTCCGGATTCGTCTGCTCAAAAGAGGGAAACCCAACATGAAAAGATATGAGACAGTGAGCAGGCACTGCTCTAAGAAAAACATACAAAAGATACAAGAAAAGCTCTCCCTAAAAAAACTGTTGTGAAGAAACCTCGAAACACAACAACCTCCATTTCTGCTGCTGAAAAGAATCGGAAGACAACTGACGGAAAAAAACAGAGCTTTTGGCAACCAAAGAGCAAGAACAAGAGTGCATCATCTGCTGCAGATTCAACAGATCCATCATTGTGGGTAGTCTTTGTGGCTCACTGAGGTTTTTGTGCAGCCATCTAGCCATGTTGTGATCCTCTGGCAAGACTTACTTCGTTTTGACTAGCAGTAGTCTTTCCATGATCGCAGTCTTTTTGGGTACGATCAACCTTCCCGCATTTGAAGCAAACCCTTGATACTCTAGTCAAGATTTTTTACCCTTCATTAGAAAGTTGGCGAAAGATCGACTTGAACACGATGGAACTCTCACCAACCTGCTGCTTGCATGAGTAGAAATGGCTGTACTATTCTGATCATCTTCCGAGTACGATTCCCGGTGTAACGCAGTGCTCTAGCATCAAAGATCGAGTTCCATGGGAAGTTTTGGAATACGAACCAAAGCTGCCACTGGATCCTCCTTGACTGTGGATCCAAGTTGGGACAGCAAAGCTTTATAGTGAAATAAATAATGATCAAACGTCAACCAGGCTCCCTGTGTTAAAATATACTTTAGATCCATCCTATCCCATCACCAAACTTGACAAGATGGTGATAATAGCCAATATCAACCATGTTACTCTCTCTCTCTCTAAGAGCTGCTCATTACGCTGACTGATCGTGGTACTTGTAACTTATTCATTTTCCTCCAACTCAAAAAGTCATCCAAGTTTTCTCCTGGGTGATAGGAATCTAGTTTCATCTACACACTTATTGAAGAGTTGTCAGTGCGCTATCAAGGAACTATCCTATTACACGAGGTAGCCAAGTCAGCAAAACTTTATATTTGGCGGTGGAAGTCTGGTCCAAGTAAGGAAACGAGGGCCTATCCGAGCACAATGACCTTGTTTACTCTAGTTAAAAAGGGTTTCATCAAGAGATGATCCAAAATTAGGGGAGCCCACCTAAGAACGATCATTACAAGAAGATAATTTTGAGCATGTTAGTTAAACAATAAATTATCATGAGTTAATTCTATTGGTTAGAAATAAAACCCAACTAGTTAGAAACATATCATCTCCACCAAGTCATAAAACCACTTGCTCGAACCTGAAAATGAAAATTGTGCTAAACTTAATCCTTTTTTCTTCGCCCCTGACTTCAGTCCCATTACCAAAGAACCGCAAAACTCAGTACCTCTAGGCCAAGAGCCTACCCAAACTCCATTAACCAGGCTTAGCTCGTCCAACACCCAGTTTGGAGAACCTATACCCTCCGTGGTGAGCTAATTAAGACCACCCGAGTGTCTTGATGTGAGCAATTTTGAGATTAGAGTTGTGGGTGCACAATCCCTTTTTGGAGGTCAAGAACTTGTTAATCGTATGGTCATGATGGCTAACCCTAAGATGAGTCATATTCTACTAAGAGTGCATCACCTTTCCTAGCCTTATTATTCCAAGCCACACGTCTGAAGTTAAGCAAGAGGAGGTGAAAGCGATACAAGATGTGCTTGTTCCCATGGTGGCCCAAGAGGAGAAGTTTGACTTTATTAGGATTGCGCATCACAATTTCTAGCTGGCCATGACAAAAATCTTTTAGGCACACTTATTAGTATTTTGAGACTCCAACAGAACATTGAACATAGGGTACGATGCAACAAGGGTTAGAGCTGAAGCTGGACTTATTAAAGAAGGTTTGTCTCTGCAGCACAAGAACTTTGAACGAGTGTCCAACATGACAGATGGAAGTACCAATCTTCTCCTTCTAGGAGGGAATAATGTCCTCAAGGCAATCTTGACCCGAGTCCAAGCCAAGGTGCAAAACAATTTGGTCAATACCCAAGCAATCAAGCGACCCAAGGTTAGAACCATTAAGGGGCAGCTGAACTGGGCGAGTAGTGGTAGCCCAATAATGTTCTTAGTTCACATTCGAAGTATCAATTAGCCTAAAAAGAAGACCTTGAAACTGTGGACAAGTGAGGATGGCAGAACCCACCAAAGTGCATCAGAGAGACACATGCAAAGCTCTCTCCTTATCCATTCAGATTGCCCTTTTCATTTGAAGCTCCAAATTTGAAGACAAATCCTTCTTAATCTCAAGAGGATGATAGAAATCTAGCCTCATTTACAAACACTTGTATCGAAGACTTCTCAACATGCAACCAAAAAACTCCCCGCACGCACGAGCTAGTCAAGTCAAAAAAACTTTACACTTGTCTGTGGAAGTCTCAACCAAGTAAGGAAATACGAGCCCACCCAAGCACAAAGACGTTTACTCAAGCTAAAAAGGGTTTCATCAAGAGACCATCTAAAATTACGGCAGCCCACCTAAGAACAATTATTATAAGAAGCTAATTTTGGGTATGTTAGTTAAACAATAAATTATCATGAGTTATAGTTAGGGATACAACCCAGCTAGTTAATATATTTAATACATAGTTGTTAGGCCTAGAGAGATAACCAACCGCTCACCTTCTCCTAAGTGTCTGTTCACTTCCCTAAAAAAGTCATTAAGTATAGTTAATAACTAGTTTTAAAATAGTTGAGTTTTAAATAGTCTCGTAATTGTTGTCTATTTTCAACCTAGTTTAGAGGAATGCTCAATGCTATAAATAGGAGACATACTAAATAAAAAGGAGAGAATTTCATCCAACAAAATCCGTTTCAGGATTTGAAATATGCAAATCAAAATTGATTCAGACCGAACTCAAATGTTTGGCAAAACCATATCCAAACCCTACATGAACATTAACCCAATATATATGTACGTGATCCATTCTGTAGCAACTATATTAAATTACTCACTGCTTTACAATTGTTAAAATTTTAAGTACCCTTATTTATTGTGTGCATTATCTGAAATTGCTTTGATATCACGAATTGTCAATTAGTTGCTATCGACTTTAACTAATTCTTTTGTTACAAAGGGGTAACGCACACAAGCATGAACCCTAAGGATCGAACTCGCCACGTGCACGTGGGCGTCACGGAGTCCTACCGGTGAGCTGACGATCTGGGTGCAAACTTCACTAATGTGAGAGTCTGAGATTCAGAATCGGATAAAATGGGCCCGACTGGACCGGACCCGACCCATCTGCCCTAAGTCGACACCAAGCTCGGACCTTTCCTCCGTCTCTGCTCAGCGATGGTATAAATCGATCTCCTCAAGTGGAGTGTTCTCACCTAATTCTCGCGATCGGCGTCCCTTAACCGGGAAGAGAGGAAGAAGCGGGTGCAATGACGAACTTTAAAATGTGGTTTTCCCTCAGCGCCTTAGTTCTGGTCCTCGTCGCAGCCGTGGCGGACGACGTCGTCGTCCTCAACGAAGAAAATTTCGAGCAAGAAGTCGGTAAAGAGAGGGGTGCTATCGTAGAGTTCTATGCGCCTTGGTATGTGAATCCATTCAGTCTTATGAATTCTAGGGTCTTCCGTTTCTTCATTCCCTGATCTGTCTTTGATCTCTTGGAGTTTGGGTGTTATATGCATTTCTTTTTGCTCTGATCCGCTTTTAGATCTCGATTGCGACGTCAGACGTGATTTTCACTTGTTCGCTGTGTATTCATTTCTTCTTTCTGGATTGCGTGTGAGGTTTGAGATCGGCAACTCGAGGTGGCATATACTTCGTTTCAAGTTTGTAAGGAGCCATGTTAGTCAGAATTCAAGAGTAAAAGGAACTTAAATCGGTTGCTATATTGTTCCTCTGTGGTTCTATCGGGCATACTAGGGAAGAACAATGGTTCTTATTTTGTTGCAAGGGTGGCTTCTGTGACTAGACTTCTCGAGACACCCGGGTTTCGTCCTTATTGCCAAGTTGTTGTGGGCATAGTATCTGCTGGTTTAACAGTAACCTGTGGAAAGACGCAGCTTTTGGTGCATTTGTTTCTCTGTAATCGTGTTATTTGCAGCTAGACTAATTGTCGATTTGGTTAGTGGTCCTCTAGGGAAATGGTGTCGGTCAATGGATGAAAAGGTATGTTTGACTAGGTTTGTTAGGCTTTAGCGTAAAAAGGTCAACCGAATCTTACCTATAATACATTTCCACAATGGTGAGGAGCTAATGGCAAGATATCTGAAGGGAAACATCAGGGAATGATATTAAAAGATGATATGTTCAAAGGATCTTTAAGGCTCTTCCCGTGATTTTGATATTAGTCCACCTGTTAGGCATGTTTACCCATGCTATTTAGTAGAGTGTATAGATCAAACCTGTTTTCTTGGTACCTTTTTGCGAAGTTGAAGATATGTTGGCTAAAGCCATTACAGTATCACTTCATGGTTCATCTCGCAAAAGATCACCTACTTATAAGTATTTTTAATTAAATTAAGATATATTGGAAGAAGGCAGAGGTGGTGAATAAAAAATACAATTTACTAATAAGCTTCTGAGTTCTTTTGAGAAAATCAAATGTTAGAATACCAACACTACAATTATCACATGTCCTGCACATAAGTTCTTTTAAGCAAAAACTCATAAGCTAAAAAATCTTCATTAAGAAACTTAATATAAATATAAAAACTATTGGCACTCCACATGATTTGACAGGTTTGCTATAACTTAGCATAGGAAAGTATCGGGTAAAACTTGGATTTTACTTCAAAGCTATTGTGACAAATTTGGTTTCTAGAAGCTGGACATAAGTGGGTGTGGGATGTACTTACCAGAAGCATCAGCCTGTAACGTGATCTTTTTGCTTCCTAGGTAGTCCCTCCCTTGCTAGAAACTGAGCCTTAACTAGCCAAGACCATAAAGTCCTTAGTTGGTCCATGGAGACCGCTGGTGATCTATTTGAGAGGGTTTGATGTGTAATCCACACAATTCTTTGCACTCATGCGCAACCAGTGTTATTCATATTGCACCATATCGTACGATATGGTATGATACGTATCGTATTGTGCGGTAACCTGTATCATAAGATACAGGTTATCGTGCCGTATCTTACGATACGGTATTGTATCGTATGTTACGGCCCATATCATACGATACGGGTGATACGGCCAAAAGAAATTCAGATTTTTTTTTCCAAATTTTTTTTTTCTAATTTTTTTTGCAGGTTTATGGCCTCTCTTCACTTATCCTCCAAGGCATCCTCCGATATGCTTGTAATTTGGGTTTATAATTTTATTTATTGAATAAGAATAATTTATGAACAAATAAAAATTGTGACAAAATCATTTCTCTTTCTGTTGCCAACTTTTAGGTATATTTCTGCTAGCAATTTCTAATTTCATGAGATCGCAAATAATTAAAATTTAAAAACATTTGGCTGTCTCGGTTCATTGAGTGGGCATTTCACAACTTCACTATTTTAGGGTTCACCTTACATGACTTCCATTGAGTTGAACATGATCAACGTGTGTGAGGCTTAACTCAGTCTGTGAAGTGAGAAATGAAGCTCAAGCATTAGTTAAAAAGCTAGTCTCTAGTAAGAGAAAAAGGGGATATCATCAAGTAATAATATCACATCACTGAGGTGTCATAGACTCAATAATCAACGAAATTGATCTCATTGTTTTGCTCATATATAAAAATTAGCAAATATGACAACTACATGTACAAAGATAGCAGTTTGTTAATTTTGATATATTAGATGAGTGGATTATGGAAGATAACGAAGAAAATGCACTCCTAACCGAAGAAGACATTGCATGAATTAATTTAAAGTGCAACAACATCACGAAGGAGATGAAGATTTTTATTTTAAAGCAGAAGGTGATGAGAAACTTTGAATCTTTATCAAGGAGAAGATGAAGATTATTTAGTTAATGATCATGATACAAATTTACAATATGTAAAATGTAAATGTATTTCATTTTTTGCTTTAAAATATGTAATTTTGGATGCAATTGTTAAATGTTGAATGTTTAATCTATGCTAAACTTTGCATTATATGAATTTAAAGCAATTACCAGATTTTTTTCAGATTTTTACTGATTTTTTAAATAATTTTTGTATTATTTTAATATTAAAGTATGATACGGGCGATACGATACGATACGATATGATAAGCCCGTATCGTGGAGCCCAGCGATACGCGATACGATACGCGTCAAACAACACTGTGTGCAACACATTCTCAGACATCATTTTGTTATAGTTTGTGAAGACTTGAGTCAGATTGGGATTTTATCTAGTAATATGTACTTATCTATCTTTGCATGTCAAGAAAGTTTTTGGGGCTATATTTCTTGCAAGATGTTCTCTATGAAAGATCAACTACTGAACAGGTACGTGGAACAGAACTTTATTGTTTCTTCTTTAGTTCAAATTTGCGTGCGGAGATGTTCTATGTTGGTTGACCTTTTGGTGAATGGTTTTTGACTGCTTATGGAAGCTTCACTGTACTAAAACAAATGGTTTTCCTTCATGATCTGACTGATTATTTGCATTAAGAGTTTGGTTCAGAAACATGTTATTTTTGAAGTTATAGCTGGGCAATACATGGGATTACAGTCATGGTTCACGTATGCTTTTTTTTTTTTGGATTGAACCCCTTTTTGAATTCCTTTCAGGTGCGGGCACTGTAAAAGTCTTGCCCCTGAATATGAGAAGCTTGGTGCAAGCTTTAAGAAAGCAAAGTCTGTTTTGATTGGAAAGGTAATGTCCTTTACAAATAGCAATTCTTGTATCACCAGTTTAAATTATTGGAATGTAGTGTAAAAGAAGGATCATGTGTTGAAATTCCGAGTAGCATCGTAGAAGATTAAGACAAGAAACATGATTAATATTAAGGAGGAAATACGAGAGATTGAAGGAAAGGGGCAGACCTCCAATGGAGGCCGCCCCCCCCCCCCCCCCTCTTTCTCTTTCTTTCTTATACAAAAACCTCAAGTCCTAATACAACCTATCAGTCCTTATATAAGGACCTGTAAAACGAAAATTGACCAAAATGACCAAAAATACCCCTAGTATAGAAAATTACCAAAATGACCCTAGTATTTCGGGCAAGTATAATAATACTTAAAAAATATAAAAAAATTATAAAACTAACACAAAGAACACTAGATAAGCATATCCTTCATCACCCCCTGAAGTTGGGAGTGAGATACTTCGAACTCCAAACTTGCCAAAAAAATTTCATATCTGTTTGCAACATTCTTCATATGTTTTCATCACTGATCTGATCTTCAACAGCTTCTTTGGCTGAAAATATCTTCAACTTAGCCTTCCTAGCTTATCATCACAAGCAGCATCTTTGGTTGCAATATCAACATCTCTTGCTGCAACATCAACTCAGCCTTCCTTGCTGTAACAACATAAACTCAGCCTTCATGGCTGTAACAACTCAGTCATCTTGGATGTAACATCATCAAATCAGTCATCCTGACTGTAACAACATCAAATCAACCATCCTCGCTGTAACATCATGAAATAAGCCATCTTGGCTGTAACAACATCAAATCAGTCATCCTGGCTATAACAACACCAAATCAGTCATCCTAGCTATAACAACAACAAATCAGCCTTCCTCACTGTAACAACAATAAAAGCAACTACTTTGGCTGCAACACATATTTTAGCAGTCTTCATGACTGCAAACTTCATAAGAATTTTCCAGTTCCTTAAACATTTCCTCAAACACTTGATGTTTATGATAATCATTTCTTTCTTGATCATTTCATCGAACACTTCACTTTTCTCTTGAATATTTCATCAAACACTTGACGGCACACACATGCTTTCTCAATAATTGTCTCGCTCTTCAGATCTATGTCACCCATTTTATTCATAGTGCATTTTGTTGTCTTCAATCCCAATGTATGTGGGCAGTTCTGTCTACAACTGAATATACCAAAACCAACGTGAATTCTTGTGTTGCATGTGGCATTTAACACCAAATCACTCTTCGCACAAAACATATGTGCCCCTCAATTTCCACTGCCTGAAACACCAAATCACTCTTCGCACAAAACATATGTGCCCCTCAATTTCCACTGCCTCAAAACATATGGCAAACAAGGCACATGACTCAGGTTCACAGAGCATAGCTATACTTATGCAAACAGATTCGGCCATTCTGCTCTAAGTAGAGCGCACATGTTCTCTCCTATCAAAAGTACATTGAAAAATAAGAGAATCAAACTTTTCAGCATGATCAGAAGGTCGACCATCCATCACATGTCCCCTTCATGAAAATTACCAGTAATCCCCGCAAGAGCATTTCCCATTCTCAAAATGGTAGAACCTATTGGCATCTCTAACAACAATTTGACGGTCGACAATTTTGGAGATCAACTTCAGCCAAGTATGGCAATCACTACATACTCTAAGGTTCTTGATTATTTGGATTGATGCACCTGGAACAGAGTTTATGATTCCGAAAGCAGCAGCTAGCTTTTCACTGTGAATACGCAGGTTAGTTTCCTTTTCTTCTTCTTCCACATCATGCAAAACAGATTGAACAAGAGGGACATAACCAGCTTCCTGCAATCTTGTGCTTAAACCATCTAAGAATTTATAGATTTGTTCATGTTGTGGGTGATCCTTGTCACCAACTAAAAACACATTAATCTTCCCATGCAGCTCAGTCGAACTGTATCCTGGTGGCTTTACAACTCCCTTCTTCTTCATCAAAATTCTCATCTTTTCCACCACATGCAGAATTACTTTAAAAATTCTTTTTCTTATCACCAATCACACGATCTGGGGCAAATCCACCACCCTCGTCATTAAATTCCATTCCCATTAATGCTCAAATAAATGCAGCCACCGTCCCACATTAAGTGCAGCCACCATATGCACTTAATTCCAGCCGCCATATGTAATAAATGCAACCATCTCAGATTCCCTTCTTTTCTTGGAAGTACAAAGAGTGCAACCACCTTTCCAATATATTACTGCACTTAATTCAATCCTCATTACTTTAATACAAAGAGTAATAAATGCACTTAACACTCCCCTTTCCAATATATTACTGCAGCCACCATCCATAAATGCAGTCCATAATTTCAATATCTGCAGGCAGTTAAAGCACCCATAAATACTTTCAGCAGCTGCAGCGGCCTCCATAGTCTGCTCAACATTAAATTTTCAGCTTTCATAATTGCTGGTTCTGTCAAGATGGCAGGAGCCCACATCATTAACTGCTGTACACGTGACAAGGATCAATTTTTATCTAAGAGGCAAGTCCCATGAATGGATTTTGCAGCCAAAATAGAGTCATGCACCAGTTGAATGTTCAAAGTTCCAGTGTGTGAACTTAGCAGTTGATGCTCAGCAGCAAACAACTCTTGGACTTCTGCCTTTGCAGCTAATAACTGGGGATAGAATATATGATGAATACAGTCACCATCTAAATCAGCACCAAGGGCACCACAGATGAGAGGATTGATCTTGACCACCTTGTCACTGTGCACATATGCGGATAATGCTTGCAAAGAGTGTTTGTGTGTACTAGGAGGCCTATTGATGAAGACCAAATCACCATCCATAATCCTTCGTCTAATGACATGTCCAATTTTAAGAGACTGACTTGTCTTCACACTCTCCTTCATTGTATCTCCATAATCCTTCGGCTAATGACATGTCCAAATCACCACATATGCACAAACCCTTATCTACACAACTCTGCAATTTATCCCTGTTTGTAGATGTCACCCTCTCCTCAAACGTAATCCTGCTTGCAATTTCAAGAGGCAGTCCTATTTCATTTATGCCCTTATATGCATCACCAGTTATTACACTACGAGAGGAAAAGCCCGACCCTTTTCGAATAAACAAGCTCCTTATTTTCTCAAGCCATGCCTTTGCATAGACATTCTCTTCCACACTTGCTCGAACTTTCCTCTCAACAGTATTAGGAACCTTTGCAGCACCTCTCTTTTGCATGTATTGTGCACATGCAGCCTGCAAGTCAATGGATTCAATTTCATGTGATTCGAAGTTTATGAAACCAGAGTGGGACTTCTTGATTGTGTCTACTTTGGTCAATATTCTTTTGAGCATAGTGAGGGCAGGATCAGATGACATTCTAGATATAGCATCAGGAAGGTCGGGAATGTAAAGGCAATTGGGAGGCACACGCAAACATTTCATTACAATACCATGCTGTGCCAAACATCCTTTTCTGGCTAGCACATTAAGAGTCTCTTGTGGAAGCTTTTCGAGCTTTTGTATCTCTTGGCTGCTTATCTAGATCTGTCGTATCTTCAGCATCTTTGGAGTGCCTTTTTTTTACCTCTACCCTTGCTTATGGGCAAACCATCCTCATCTTCACTACCGTAGGCTTCCAAATTTAGGATCTTTCTTTCTTTCAAGAGCTTACGACTGTTGGTTTCATCTGTAGGTTATTCATCATCGTTTATCTTCGGAACTGCCATAGCTTGATTCCGCATCTTCATCAGTTTCTATTTTGATATCTTCTCCTTTCGACGACTCTTGCAGGCCACGATTTTCACCATGTATGGCTCTGATACCATGTTGAAATTCGTAGTAGCATCGCAGAAGATTAAGACAAGAAACATGATTAATATTAAGGAGGAAATACGAGAGATTGAAGGAAATGGGCGGACCTCCAATGGAGGCCGCCTCCCCTCTTTCTCTCTCTTTCTTACACAAAAACCTCAAGTCCTAATACAACCTACCAGTCCTTATATAAGGAGCTGTAAAACGAAAATTGACCAAAATACCCCTAGTACAGAAAATTACCAAAATGCCCCTAGTATTTCGGGAAGTACAATAATACCTAAAAAACATCAAAAATTATAAAACTAACACAAAGAACACTAGATAAGCATATCCTTCAACATCATGAATCGTGACTTCAATGTGGAAAGGTGAAAATGGCACCATCAATGTGAAAAGAAAATTCACAAATGTGGACACACCTAAGGCGATAGATTCTGCTCTTAGACCACATCATAACATGGTCTCAGACATAGCGAACACAGGAGTGCATCGACTCTGAAAAGTTCGTTCATCTCTGATTGGTCGTACCATCCACCATTTGCTTGAGTCAATACCCTTGCATGGTCGGTCCCAAGCCCAGATAAAGGAGGAGGGTTGCATTAGGCTTCTAACATCCAGTATAAAACTTTGTCGGACTTATTTACCATGGATTGTACAAATTATGATAGGGCTTTGTGGAAACAAAGAATCCATGTAGCCAACCCCATCTAGTATGGGAAAAGGTTTAGTTGTTGTTGTTAATCTAATTTTGTTGGCCTTCATTTCATGCATGTCCATCTGTAATGTTCCACTTTTAGATTTTTATTTGGGTGCCTAATGGTCTTCTATGATTGCTTTGTTTGAGGCAGCAACTCTCTCAGTTTTTCTAACCAAAAGGGACAACAACAAGAGTGGATACTGGTGCAACGTACTTCTCACTGGTCAATAGTACTAATAAATTAGGACCATTATGATACAATTTGCTTTCCCTCTCAAGTCATGAGTTGCAAGTTGAGAGTATTTATTTATTTCAAAACAAAGCGTTTGGAAAGATAAGAATGATAAAGTCCGAATGAAAGTTTCATTGCTATGTTATGTTTAAAATTTTGGGTTATGCCTCTGTTTTCACATGACTTAATTTTTGAGATAGGTGGACTGTGATGAGCATAAGAGCCTTTGAAGCAAATATGGAGTTAGTGGATATCCTACAATTAAGTGGTTTCCTCAAGGTTCTTTAGAGCCAAAAAGGTATGGTGTTGGTTCATAAGATCTTAGAATAAATGGTGAACGGACATATGCATGTTTTTTTTTCCTCTGTTTCTTCCTTCTGTTACTTTAATTTGATTATCATCCTTTTATTTGTCATATTCAGCTATGATGGTGCACGAACAGCAGAAGCCCTCGTTGAGTTCATAAATATTGAAGGAGGTAACTTGGTTATTGTATACAATAGCTCTCCTGTACTTGTTAGCTTCATATCCCTTTTAAGTTTATCTCAGGTTGTCATGCTCTTTTTCATAAATGCTTTTGTTAGGTTCTCATTGAAATTTGAAATAATGATGCTAATGTATTTACTGAAAAGTTGCTAAGTATGCAGAAACCATAGAGATTTTAAGAGGGGATGCAATTCAGTGTTGTTTCAAATATTAAAATCTTGCTTTTATAATGTACTTTTGCAGACCTTACATATATTATCAGATTCCTGAATAGTTCCATTCAGTCAAACCTTTTCATCTCAGTTTTTCATGTCATCATATCATTCTTCTACCAGCAAGGCATGGAGATCCAAGTTGGAGGCTTGCATCATTTCTCAAATTTAAACTTCTTTGCAGCTTTAGAGTTTTTCTCTTTTTTTGAGTATTCTACATTTCAAGGAACTCAACAAAAATACTGTCTAAATAAATAATTGTGAAACATCATTTCTTTATACTAATACTAGGCAATAGCACGACACATTTCTCTTCATTTTTTTTGCTTTCCTTTCTGGTAAACCTTTGCTTTGAATTGCCTAAGTTAATTTTTTTTACCTAGGGTCATTGCATGGTTTTCCCCGAGAATGTCCTTAGCATGCATATGTCACTGAGTTTTCAGGATTGTAGTTCCGTTCATGATGTTATATCTCCATGTTTAAGGTGAAGGTCATTTAGTTTGTAATGACACCTTTGATGGACTTTCTACTTTTTCTCCACATATTTTGGGGTTCCCCATCTCGTACATAAGCTGCTTGTATCTATTCTGCAGGGTCTTGAGCATGTACTTCATCTATATTAGAAGCAATATATGTGCACATTTTTAACCTTTTGAGGTGGACTGTGTGAAGCCTGCAAAAATGGAGTAAACTGTTTTTCATTTTACAATGAAAGCTAACCCTTTTATATGGTGTCTGTGATGTAATTATGATGGTTATATTGGATCTCCATCCTCTCTTCTTCGCTTTATTCGGTTAGCATTGAGTTCATTATTGCAAGAATTTATGCTCTATGCGATTTCATCTCATTGAGCTCTCTCTCTTTGCAGGCACAAATGTGAAGTTAGCTGTGGTTCCTTCCAGTATAGTAGTGCTAACGGAAGAAAATTTTGAAAAAGTTGTGTTAGATGAGACCAAAGACGTTCTTGTTGAGTTTTATGCGCCATGGTAAATAGCATTGTTGTTTCTCTTTGTCCTTATTTTGCTACACTGTTTCTCTTCCTGCTCACAAGCTTTTCAGTACGATATTATTGAACATGATCTGTCCCTCTTCTGGTTGCAGGTGTGGTCATTGCAAGAGTCTTGCTCCTGTAAGTTCATGATGTATCTTTTGTTGTGGTTTGAAGAGGAAGTTTCAGGCAGGAGAATGGGGATTGCCACTTTCTTTTATTTGGTATCTTTACTAATCAGAATGCTCTGTTGATTTCATTGTGTAGACTTCTGAGAAGGTTGCAGCAGCTTTCAAGGGTGAGGAAGATGTAGTTATTGCAATTATTGATGCAGATAAGTACAAGGACTTGGCTGAGAAGTGAGTATCAGTTTTAATTCTTTGATTTCGCATGGGTTGGCAATCTGTATTATCAAATGCATTTTGTGGTTTACTATTTTTTATGCCTTCTCGACCCATGTAGACAGTGGATTTCAGATTGTGATAAAATTCCATTCGTAGTCAAACTGGTCTTTTTAATACTACGTATCCCTCATGAAGGGCTGTGGATGATGTTTGTTTGCATTTCCCATGTTCTGGTTTACTTGTCCTTGCTTCTTTTGTAGGATGCAAGTCAAATTCTGCTTGTTCTAGAAATCAGGTAGTCTTGTGATATTCTTGCTTCAGGTATGGAGTTAGTGGATATCCAACATTGAAGTTCTTCCCAAAGAACAATAAAGCCGGTGAAGATTATGATGCTGGTCACAAATCGTGATTCAAAGGGGCAGCTTACTTCTCAAGTAAATTTTTGACAGAGAAGAAACTTGTACTTTATTTAGGTCAGGTGCCATTAATGTTACTAATTTTGCTGAATTGTTGGAAATAGGCTGGCATTATCTCAAGTTTGAGCATTTTAGTGAAGAACTTTGTGTCTGCTGCTGAAGATGAACGCAAGGCCATCCTATCTCGGATTGAAGAGGAGGTTGATAAGCTCCAAGGATCTGCTGCTAGGTAATGGATCTATCTTCTTCGGGAAATCTTGTCTGGTAGTTCTCATGTCAAAACATGGAGATTGCATTTTCGTTTTAGCCAAGGCTGATGTACCGCTTGTAGGGAGTCTCATGAGAGCAGCAAATATTCAATTTCAAACTTCATAACACACTGTACATTGTCAAGCATCTTCCTTTTGTGTTTCTTGATTTGGAAACTGTTGCAAGATATTAATAACATTTTGCTTTCTAGAAAATTTGGTAAATTTAGAAATGATCGGGAAATAATAAAATCATGAATCTATGTTTGTATTGATGTTATAGTTCATGATAGATATTTGGTAGCGGGGTCTTGCTCTCAGGCAAGATTTGAAATATGTTTTGCTTTGAAAATTTTAGCGTATTTAGGAGCAATCAGAGATTGGATGTAAAGCTCTTCAATAATATTTAAAAGTTATTAAGGAATTATGCATGCTGAATTGAAGGCATGGTAAATTTTAGGTAGCACGGTCTTATGGAGTTATTTTATGTTTTATGGCTACTGTTAAACTAGGGTTAAGAAGTCATAATGAATTCGGTAGCACAGTTCTTCCTTGAATTCTTCATATGCTGTCTTTTTGTTCATTTTCATAGAAGTACATGTAAAAATAACGTATGTACCCTATTTCATATAGTACAGATACATGTATATCACGTCATATGGTAGGACACTCTGTTTTCTTTTTCGTTAAAGATTAAATTATAAAATGAACAGCGAAGAAGTTGTAATAAATTAATAATAGAAAAGGAATAAAATAGTGTGATACAAGACAATATCTCTGCCCATGTAAGGGATTACCGTTGCATTGCCGGTCTCAAGCCCAGATAAAGGGGAAGAGTTGTGTTATGCTTCCGAGAGCCAGCGTAAAACTTCGTTGGATTTTTATAACATGGATTAAAAAAATTATGAGCATTGCTTTAGGGCGTCCCCGCCTAGCGACGTGCTGTAGAGCCCGAATGCAGTAATAAGTAAGCAAGGGTTACTACATTTTCGCCCGAATGTAGTGAATCAATTGCAGAGAGGGTTCCCACATGGGTAAAGAAGTTAGTCCCGCTACATTGCCGCCCGAGTGTAGTGAATAATTTTCAGAGAGTATGGACGGATGGGGAGGGTAAGGAAGCTAGTCCTAGATAATAAGATTCGTATTGGTTCTTGGAATATCGGAACATTATCGGGTAAGCTAATGGACGTGGTAGATACTATGATTCAGAGAAAGATTCATATTCTATGTTTATAAGAGACAAAATGGGGAGAAAAAGCAAAGGAGATAGAGGATACAGGTTTTAAATTATGGTACTTAGGTAAAGAAAAGGCTCGAAACAGAGTTGGTATTATCATAAATAAAGATTTAAAGGATAGTGTAGTAGACGTACAACGGTACGGTGACCGAATCATGACGTTGAAATTAGTGTTAGGAGCAGAGGTTTTGAATATAGTTTGTGCTTACGCACCCCAAGTAGGCCTAGAAGATAGTATAAAGACTTTTTTTTGGGAAGAGTTAGATAAGGTGATTCAAAAGATTCCACAAAGGGAGATGATTTGTTTAGGAGGAGACTTAAATAAACATGTCGGTAAAGAGGCATTAGGATATCAAGGGATTCATGAAAACTTTAGTTTTGGGATATAAATGAGGAAGGTAGGGAAATTTAAAATTTTGTTATGGTATTTGATATCTTTATAGTCAATACATTCTTCAGAAAATGAGATGAACATTTAATTACTTACAAGAGTGGCTTATCACAAACACAAATTGGTTACTTTATTTGTAGAAAAAAAGATAGAGCATGTTGTAAAGATTACAAGGTAATTCTAGGAGAAAGCTTAACCACCCAACATCGACTTTAAGTTATGAATTTACAAATAAAAAAATGGACAAAGAAGAAAAAAGTGCATCGAGCTATTCAGACTAAATGGTGGAACCTCAAAAGCGAGAAAGAAGATATATTTAAATAGAAAGTCCTTCAAGGAGATGTTTGGAATTATGTAGGTACACTCTGTGATATGTGGAACAATATTGCTATACATATTAGGAAAGTGGCGAAAGATGTGTTAGGTGTATCTAAGGGAGGTGTACTGGCACAAAAAGAAGCTTGGTGGTGGAGTGAAGTAGTGCAAAATAAAATCAAGGCAAAGAGGGCATGTTACAAATTACATTATGCTAAGAAAACTAGTGAAACTTTACGGGCTTATAAGAAAGCAAAAAAGGCCGTGAGTGAAGCAAAAGCTAAAATTTGAGAGGATTTATATAAAAAGCTCAACTCAAAAGAGGGTGAAAGAGATATTTTTAGGATAGCTAGGGCTAGAGATAAGAAAACTAAAGATCTTAATTATGTTAGATGCATCAAAGACGAGGATGAAAAATTATAGTGGCAAATGATGATATAAGAAATAGATGAAAAAACTATTTTTATAAGCTTTTTAATGAAAATGAAGATGTTAGTATTAGCTTAGGAGAGTTAGCCAAATCAGAAAAGTATATAAACCACAATTTCTACCGATGTATTCAAAAGAATGAAGTCAAAGAGGCTCTTAAACATATGAAGGGTAGTACATCGGTAGGACCAAATAATATTCCTATAGAAGTTTGGAAAATACTATGAGAAATAGGAATCACTTGGCTCACAAGACTATTTAATGAAATATGGAAAACCAAAAGATGCCCAAGGAATGGAGAGCAAGTACACTTATACCCATATATAAGAACAAGGGAGACATTCAAAATTGTGCGAATTATCGAGGTATCAAGTTAATGTGCCATACTATGAAATTATGGGAAAGAATTATCGAACGTAGGTTAAGACAAGTATCAAGTACAACAGAGAACCAATTTGGATTCATGGCAGACCGATCTACTGTTGAAGCGATTCACCTTTTGAGATGTCTTATGGAACATTTTAGAGGAAAAAAGAAAGACTTTCATATGATATTTATTGATCTAGAAAAAGCTTATGATAGAGTACCGAGAGAGATTCTTTGGAGAACTTTAGAAAAAAGAGGTACCCTATTGACATACATTAACCTTATAAGAGACATATATGATGGTGCAAAAACATGTGTGAGGACTCATGAAGGAATGACAGACTTCTTTGAAGTTAATATTGGATTATATCAAGGATCAACTTTAAGTCCATACTTATTTATAATGGTGATTGATGAGTTAACAAAACATATTCAAGATGAAGTACCTTGGTGTATGCTATTTGCAGATGACATTGTATTAGTGGAGGAGTCTAAGGAAAAAGTTAATAGAAAATTGGAACTATGGAGAGAAACATTTGAAAGCAAAGGCCTCCGACTTAGTAGAACAAAGACAAAATATATGCAATGTAAGTTTGATCATTTGGTTACCTCAGAGGACATAGAAATTAAAATTGGCACACATTGCATCCCCAAAAATGAAAGTTTTAAATACCTAGGGTCAATTTTTCATAGTGATGGAAGAATTTATGGAGATGTTACGTATAGAATTAATGCTGGTTGGTTAAAATGGAGAGGAGCATCAGGTATTCTTTGTTATAAGAAGATACCATTAAAGTTAAAAGGTAAATATTATAGAGCAGCAATTAGGCCTGCCATGTTTTATGGTTCTGAGTGTTGGGCAGTTAATCATGAACATGTGTAAAAGATGTCTGTGACACAAATAAAGATGTTGAGATGGATGAGTGGTTATACAAGAAAAGACCGTATACATAATGAGGTTATTAGAAACAAATTAGGAGTGGCACCAATAGAGGATAAAATGAGAGAATATCGTTTAAGATGGTTTGGACATATAGAAAGAAGATCAAAAGAAGAACCTGTAAGAAGGTATGAAAAACTAAATTTGGAAAGTATTAAAAAAGTTAGAGGACGACCACAAAAGTGTTGGAAAGAAACAATAAAGAATCATCTAACTTATTGTGAGTTAATTGCTAACATGGCACACAATAGGGATTTGTGGAAACAAAGAATCCATGTAGCCGACCTCGTCTAGTATGGGAAAAGTCTTTGGAGAACTTTGGAAAAAAGAGGTACCCCATTGACATACATTAACCTTATAAGAGACATATATGATGGTGCAAAAACATGTGTGAGGACTCATGAAAGAATGACAGACTTCTTTGAAGTTAATATTGGATTATATCAAGGATCAACTTTAAGTCCATACTTATTTATAATGGTGATTGATGAGTTAACAAAACATATTCAAGATGAAGTACCTTGGTGTATGTTATTTGCAGATGACATTGTATTAGTGGAGGAGTCTAAGGAAAAAGTTAATAGAAAATTGGAACTATGGAGAGAAACATTTGAAAGCAAAGGCCTCCGACTTAGTAGAACAAAGACAAAATACATGGAATGTAAGTTTGATCATTTTGTTACCTCAGAGGACATAGAAATTAAAATTGGCACACATTGTATCCCCTAAAAGGAAAGTTTTAAATACCTAGGGTCAATTTTTCAAAGTGATGGAAGAATTTATGGAGATGTTACGCATAAAATTAATGTTGGTTGGTTAAAATGGAGAGGATCATCAGGTATTCTTTGTGATAAGAAGATACCATCAAAGTTAAAGGTAAATATTATAGAGCAGCAATTAGGCCTGCCATGTTTTATGGTTCTGAATGTTGGGCAGTTAATCATCAACATGTACAAAAGATGTCTGTGACAGAAATGAAGATGTTGAGATGAATGAGTGGTCATACAAGAAAAGACCGTATACATAATGAGGTTATTAGAAACAAATTAGGAGTGGCACCAATAGAGGATAAAATGAGAGAATATCATTTAAGATGGTTTGGACATATAGAAAGAAGATCAAAAGAACCTGTAAGAAGGTATGAGAAACTAAATTTGGAAAGTATTAAAAGAGCTAGAGGACGACCACAAAAGTATTGGAAAGAAACAATAAAGAATGATCTAGCTTATTGTGAGTTACCTGCTAACATGGCACATGATAGGGATCTGTGGAAACAAAGAATCCATGTAGCCGACCCCGTCTAGTATGGGAAAAGGCTTAGTTGTTGTTGTTGTTTATAATACAAGACAATACACTGTCTAGGCACTGATAACAACAACAATTAAGCCTTTTTCCATACTAGATAGGGTCGGCTACATAAATTCTTTGTTTCCATATAGCTTTATCACGTGCCATGTTAGCAATTAACTCACATAAGCTAGATCATTCTTTTTTGTTTCTTTTCAACACTTTTGTGGTTGTCTTCTACCTCTTTTAATACTTTCAAAATCTAGTTTTTCATAACTTCTTAGAGGCACTTCTTTTGATATTCTTTCTATATGTCCTAACCATCTTAAATGATATTCTCTCATTTTATCCTCTATTGGTGTCACTCCCAATTTGTTTCTAATAACCTCATTATGTATACAGTCTTTCCTTGTATGACCACTCATCCATCTCAACATCTTCATTTCTTTCACAAACATCTTTCATAGATATTGATGATTAACTGCCCAACACTCAGAAAAGTCAGAACCATAAAACATGGCAAGTCTAATTGCTGCTCTATAATATTTACCTTTTAATTTTAATGGTATCTTCTTGTCACAAAGAATACCTGATGCTCCTCTTCATTTGAACTAACTTGCATTAATTCTATGCATAACATCTCCATTAATTCTTTCATCACTCTGAAAAATTGATCCTAGGTATTTAAAACATTCCTTTTGGGGATGCAATGTGTGTCAATTTTAATTTCTATGTCCTCTGAAGTAACCAAATGATCAAACTTACGTTCTATATATTCTGTCTTTGTTCTACTAAGTCGGAAGTCTTTACTTTCTAATGTTTTTCTTCATAGTTCCAATTTCTATTAACTTTTTCCTTAGACTCCTCTACTAACATAATGTCATCTGCAAGGTACTTCATCTTGAATATGTTTTGTTAACTCATCAATCACCATTATAAATAAGTATGAACTTAAAGTTGATCCTTGATGTAACCTAATATTAACTTCAAAGAAGTCAGCCATTCCTTTATGAGTCCTCACACATGTTTTACATCATCATATATGTCTCTTATAAGGTTTATGTATGTCAATGGGATACATTTGTTTTTCAAAGTTCTTCAAAAAACATCCCTTGTTACCCTATAATAAGTTTTTTCTAGATTAATAAATGTCATGTGAAGTCTTTCTTTTTTGCTCTAAAATGTTCTATAAGACGTCTCAAAAGGTGAATCGCTTCAATAGTAGATCTGCCTGGCATGAATCCAAATTGGTTCTCTGTTTTACTCTATACTTGTCTTAACCTATGTTTAAAACTCTTTCCTATAATTTCATAGTATGACTCATTAACTTGATACCTTGATAATTCACATAATTATAAATGTCTTCCTTATTCTTGTATATGAGTACAAGTGTACTCACTCTCCATTCCTTGGGTATCTTTTGGTTTTTTTATATTTTATTAAATAGTCTTGTGAGCCAAGTTATTTTTATTTCTCGTAGGATTTTCAAAATTTCTACAGAAATATTGTATGGCCTTATAGATTTATCAACCTTCATATGTTTAAGAGCGAGTCTTGTTGTTTATATACTTTTCTGATTTGGCTAACTCTTCTAAGCTAATACTAATATCTTTATTTTTATTAAAAAACTTATAAAAACAATTTTTTCATCTATTTTTATATCATAATTTACCACTAAAATTTTCTCATCCTCGTCTTTAATGCATCTAACAAAATTAAGATCTTTAGTTTTCTTATCTAGCCCTAGCTATCCTAAAAATATCTCTTTCACCCTCTTTTGAGTTGAACTTTTTATATAAATCCTCCCAAATTTTAGTTTTTGTTTCAATGACGGTCTTTTTCACTTCTTTCTTTGCTTTCTTATAAGCTTTTAAAGTTTCATTAGTCTTCTTAAGATAATGTAATTTATAACATGCCCTCTTTGCCTTGATTTTATTTTGCACATCACTCTACCACCAACCTTCTTTTTGTGCTGGTACACCTCCCTTAGATTCACCTAACACATCTTTCGCCACTTTCCTAATATGTATGGTCATATTGTTTCACATATCACAAGGTGTACCAACATAATTCTAAGCATCTCCTTGAAGGACTTTCTGTTTAAATATACCTTCTTTCTTGTTTTTGAGGTTCCACCATTTTGTCCGAATAGTTCGATGTACTATTTTCTTCTTTATTCATTTTTTTACCTCTAAATGCATAACTAAAAGTCGATGTTGGGTGGTTAAGCTTTCTCTTAGAATTACGTTGCAATCTTTACAACATGATCTAGCTTTTTTCTTACAAACAAAATAATCAAAATAATCAATTTGTGTTTGTGATAAGTCACTCTTATAAGTAATTAAATGTTCATCTCATTTTTTGAAGATTGTATTGACTATAAAGACATCAAATGCCATAGCAAAATTTAAAATCTCCTTACCTTATTTATATCCCCAAAACTATAGTTTCCATGAATACCTTGATATCCTAGTGCCTCTTTACCGACATGTCCATTTAAGTCTCCTCCTAAACAAATCATCTTCCTTTTGTGGAATTCTTTGAAGCACCTTATCTAACTCCTCCCCAAAAGCCATCTTTATACTATCTTCTAGTCCTATTTGGGATGGGAAAGCACAAACTATAATCAAAACCTCTGTACCTAACACTAATTTCAACGTCATGATTTGGTCATTGTATTGTTGTAGTATGTCTACTATACTATCTTTTAAATATTTATTTATGATAATACTAACTCCGTTTTGAGCCTTTTCCTTTCCTGAGTATCATAATTTAAAACCTATATCCTCCTCAATCACTTTTGCTTTTTTTCCAACCCACTTTGTCTCATATAAACATAGGATATGAATCTTTTCCGAATTATAGTATCTACCATGTCCATTAGCTTCCTGGATATTCCAAGAACCAATACAAATCTTATTATGTAAGACTAGCTTCCTTACTCCTGCATACGTTCATGATGAAAATGCGGAGACTCTCTTTATAATTTGTTCACTACATTTGGGCAAAAATGTAGTGGGACTAACTTTTTTACTCACTTTTCATTGCATTCGGGTTCTATAGTGCGTCGCTAAGAGGGAACGCCCCAATGCAATGCTCATAATTTGTATAATCCATAGTATAAAAGTCCAACAAAGTTTTACGTTGATTGTCACAAGCCTAACACAACCCTCCTTTATTTGGGCTTGGGACTGGCGATGCAAGGGTGATCTCTTACATGGGCGGAGTTTGTCTAGGCACTGATAAATGGGTGAAAAAATATAGTTTGTATATGATCTTATCTATATTTATAACATTGAGGACTACAATGCCATCAACATGAAAATATAGACTAGTATAGGCTTCCTCTGTTGGTTTTCTTTTGATCTTGTGAAACTGATCCCTGCTTTTGTGTTCAGGTATGGTAAGATCTACACCAAGGCAGCGAAAACCTACTTGGAGAAAGGTATTGACTACCCGAGAAAGGAGATTGAGAGGCTGGACCGCATGTTGGAAAAGGTATTTATGCTTTTATTTCATCCAGCCCATCGTGAGCTACATCTCATTTTGGGGGAAGCTTGCACCAGTTCAATTAGAGAAGTGAGATGCTGGCGGCTGCTACCTCTCATTTCATATGCATGATGATTCTTTCGTAAGATCTTGTGGAATCTTACATCCTTCGTTGTTCTTTCTCAGGCTATAAGTGCATCGAAGGCCGATGAGTTCACACTGAAGAAGAACATCCTTTCTTCATTCGTGTCAGCCTGAGTAGTTGTGGTTGATCTGAAGGAGATGCTGATGCTCCGGCTTTTCCTTTTTTCATGGATCGTGAGAATTTTAAGCTTGATGAGGTTGTCACTGTGGGCAAGTGAGCTAGGCCCTACTGTAGGGGCTAGTTACCGACACGGCTTCTTTTAAGCATTTCCACATTATTAATTTAGTTGAAGCTTCTATGCTTGGAATATGTATGGCATTGGACGAAACTTGCACCTGTCGGGTTCAGAATGTGTCTCAACTTGGATTTCGTGAGGTCATGCAGGATCCTCCAAAGCGGATACCTATAATGTGCACAATGGAAATAGACATGTATGGGTATTGATTCAAACATTGATGCAAAAACTGTATGCTAAGTAAGCAATATATTGATTTTCCTTCCATCCAAGGGAATGTTATAGGGGTTGTAGGCCCAACTCCTATACTTTCCGTTTCAAAGGTCATAATCAGTTTGTTTGCCTTTGACAAGTACCGAAGGAATCTTTTCATGAGCCCGATAGAGTGCATGTTTGGCTTGAAGGGTTTAAAAGAGCGAGGAAAGAGGGAATTTTGCCCCTAGTGTGTTGACCTAGGAGCTGATATGTCATATACCCTTTATGTTATTTGGGGCTCAACAGTGGCCTTAACGAGTTAATGAAGAAGGCATTTTGCCATTTTCAAACTTCAACCTACCCTAAATAAGCTTTCTCTTAGTATTATTTGGGGCTCAACAGTGGCCTTAACGTTAATGAAAGCAATTTTGACATTTTTCTAACTTCAACCTATATAAGTTTTCTCTTAGTAAAATCTCCCTTCTTTTCAACAACAATCTCTTCACTTCTTCTCCAGGCATTTCCACCGTCCCATCTCTCAGAAAATAATTTGTAGATACTTGCTCCCTTCATCAGGTTAGGGCCACGTAGGGTTGACACAATTTTCTATAAACTGGAGAGAGCTCTTGGGGCCTGTCAAGGGTTCGAGCAACTGATAATATAAAAAACTAGTTATAGCATAATGCATGGATAGCATGTCAGTAACCTACCATGCAATAGATATTATGTGGTGGGGGAGATTTCAGCTCAGAAGCACGCGATACTCTAATAAGTTCACCCTCATTGAATATTAATCTGCCAAGTTTTCTCCTTTTGCCTTTTATCAAATTGCCCTATTCATTTTTAAAATGAATTCCTATTTTCATATTTGCCAAACGTTCTAATTATTACCCAAGGGGAAGAGGTTGCTAAGTATCGAGTGTCGAGATCTCTTCTTGGTGAAGTGGATGAACTCAGTGCAAGCCTCAATGTCAAAAAGTGACCAGTGCACAAAGTCCACCCCCTTCCTCTGTCCATTATCTGTGAGAATATTTTCAAAATAAGGCAATTTTTCATAAAAGTGTGCCAACTTTGGGTTAGTGTTCATTGGTAAAAGGATGCCACAAAGGTTGTGATAATCTTGTGATGTGTGGTGATCTCATCAATGGATTGGATATGATTCTGTTATGGCTAGAAAATCATACCTTTTCCAGAAACCAATTAGCTGCAACTCTTGGGAAAAGATTAGTTTACTTAATGGTCATGTCTTTGTCATGAACCATGTTATGATCATTTTAAGTATTAATCTTAAGCCAATGGGGCAAAAATCCACAATATCTATAAAGGATCTGTAGAATTTGCACAAGATTGAAAGTATCTTATCGCAATTCCTCTTATTGCACAAGATGGAAAACATCTATATACTCTTGTTTCTTAAACCATTTTTAAGTATCTTATTGTAATTCCTTAAGCATGTAAACGATATGCAGAATCTCCATAATATTTATACTCTTATTTCTTGGTGTCAATATTGTCAAAGACTTTACTACTCTTGCACAAGGAGAGTTGAGGATTCTTCGTGGTATCTTAAAGGTGACCGTTGAAATCCTTTGCATCCAAATATTTCAAATCTAAGGGTGATGAAAAAACTTAAGGGGCACACATTGAAGATAGTTGCACACTAAGTGAAGGAGTATTTAGATGTTTGCCGGTGAAGATTTTGGTCTGCAATCATTTTGAAGGAAATGTTGTTTTCCAATGTTTTAAAGCAAATGTCAATTGTCATTTCCCTATATACAAAAGGGAACGTCGATCCAATGCGGGGTTTTGAAAACACCAACCCCGAGCAACAAAATTCAATTTTGCTAAACTTTTACCAGTAGATTCATTGATTCTCCCAAAAAGCCATTTTCCACAAGCCCCCAGTACCCTTCTTTAGACCTTTTCAACTTCTTTTCTCTCAAGAAGGCATTCTTAAGATGACATCTCACTTCATCAAACTTGATTGGTTTGATGGAGGCAACTTCTTGAAAGGACTTAGCAATGGCATAAATAGAATGATAGTGATTATATATGCATGGGGCACATTCTCAATGGAATGTTTGATGTCTTGTTCAATGCTTACGAAGACTCAAAGAGTGCCAAAGAGCTACGAAAAAAACTCAAAACATGGTACATGCCCGCAAACACTAAAAGTCATAAATTCCTAATTACTCACTTTAATATTTATAAAATAATTGATGAAAGATCTATCTATCATAGAATAATTCTATGAAATTGAATAAATCTTAAACAACATAAAATGGGTATGTATGAATATATAATAGCTTCCCCCATTATAGATAAACTACATCTTTTTATGAAAGATTTCAAGTATATCCTCAAACACAAGGAGGACATAGATACCCTCAAAGAGACAAAATAAAAAAATTTGTAAATCTTGTCGGGAGTAATTTTAAGCCAAAGAAAAAAATGCTCACATTATAGTAAACTTGAGGGAATGCCAAGAACAAAAAAAAAGAGTTTTTCTTCTTCAAAGAAAAACCTTGTCGATGTTGTATATGAAATTAACATGATTGAAGATGAGTCATGGTAGATTGACTTAGGTGCTACCCTTCACATGGGCAATGCTTCAATAATCCAATTAAAAACAAATGGACTACAAAACTTAAATTTACATCAAACAAGGCTTGAATTCTTATGAATGTATTATTTGTACCGGAAATAAAGACAAATTTACTTTCTATAAGCTTGTTAAAATATATGTATTTGTTTATGTATTTTATTATATTTTTTATTATAAAAGTGTACACACATATAATCAAGCACCAGGACCACCTGGTACTAGGGCCATCAGGGGAGCCCAATGACTACTACCTTCTCTCTCTCACCTTATCTCTTCTCTACTCTATAAATACTTACCTTTTACATAATGAATGGTAAGTTTTTTTTACCAATTTATATACATTCTTTTTAGTGTATTTGCTATTGTTAGTTCATTTGCTATTATTCCAGTATTTTCTAAGGTTTTTCATAGTTATTCTCCGATGACGTATGCATGTATTGGATATCTGTCGCTCCATTCAATACATTGAAGTATCATCTTCATTACATGGAATCAAACCTATATGCTCTTCATAATTATCAAATTATTGCCTCGGGAAGTGTGTCAAAATATACAAGTCTCTATTCAAGTAACTTCGAGATTTATAATACTTTTTCAAGCATTTAACTAAGTATGTTCACTACTTTAAAGCTTATACTCCTTAAAGATGAAAGAAAAGGGTTTCAATTTTCAATTAACAACTTTAAACTACAAAACATGGGCCTAATTAATGCAAAATTATTTCTATTTTAAAATTTTATAAGGCTATATAAATGGATCGAGTGCGGAACCTCTATAAATGTCACTTTTGAACAAAAAAAGGATTTTGAAAGAGGCCATAGGATGATCTTATGGATTCTTATGAATAATGTGAATGATTACTTTACAGACACCTTCACTGACTTTACCAATTCCAAAGAATCATGAAAATACTTGAAAAGATCCCATGTTCAGAGTGATATGGCACATAAGAGGCATTATGTGATAAAATGTCATCACTAAAGGGGTGAATGAGTTTTATAGTGAGTATTCCAATATTTGGAATCAATTAAATGGATATAAAAAAAAGTGTATACAATGTCTTAGTGAAAGACAATGTGGATTAAATGAATACTTCGTATATCAATTTTTGATAAGTCTTAGAGAGTAATTTGAACGAGTAAGATCTTTCCTTATACATTGTAAACCCTTTCCTATTAAATAAGAGGTTCTTACCAACCTCTAAATGGCGAAAACAAGACTTAATGAAGCTAGACTCAAAAAATTTGTCTTAGCCGCATCAAGGCCCGGATCACACATTAAGACATATCGATATCCACATTTCAAGATCGAATGATCAAGTGAGACAAAGAGGGATGTTATTTGCCATTTTTGTAAGAAAGACGAGCATATTAGGCTAATTAACTAAGATTAAAGAAGAATGTAACTTTAGTAGATGAACAAAGCTCTTCTTCCTCAATTCTTACTCTCCATGAAAAGTAAAGCTTTTTGAAGCAAAATTGAAGGAGAAAACAATCATAGGTGCGATATGCTCTACTTTCACCCATGACACTTAAGGTATGAGTCCTTGGTTACTTGATTCATGTACTTCATTTCATATGACCTGTAATGAAAAACTTTTGAATTCATGCATAAAAAACCTTTATCATATGTTTTTACAGCCGATGGAACCAAACTAAAGGTTGACAAAGTAGTAAACCTTCAAAACAAAGACTTTTCAATTCTTCAAATTTATGTTATTCTAAAATCAAATTTAAATTTACTTTCTTTATCTCAAATATCAGATAATGATTGTGTTATAACCTTATCATCTACGAGATGCATTGTACATGATAACCTCTGGAAAAAGATGATTAGATGTGATCATAGAGAATAAGGACTCTATGTAATGGATTATATGTGTAACATTGGACATTCAAATATTGTCAAATGATGTACAACTATGACATAAAAGACTTGGCTATTTAAATGTTTAAAAGATATATCAATATCCCATTAGAATAAAAAATATTGAGAATTTCTCTTGCAAAGACTATTCTTGGCAAAATGCAATATCTTCTATTTTCAAACAAAACATGTGTTACTGGTAAACCTTTTGAAATTGTACACTCGGAAGTTTGGGGTACTGCACCCATTAAGTCAAAAAGAGATTCTCTTATTATGTCGTCTTTATTAATGACTTTACTAGATATACATCGTTATATCTATTAAAGGCAAAATCCAATGTTTTCAAAAAATTTGTCACATTTATAACTTATTAAGAACTAATTTGACTTTGAAATCAAGGTATTTAAGTCTGATTCAGGAGGAGAATTTATATCAAATGAGTTTGAAAGGTATTTTGAAAACCATGAGATTCTTCACCGAACATCCTATACTAAAACTCTCCAACAAAATGGTATTGTTGAATGAAAGTATCGATAAATTGTGGAAACCACTAGAACCTTATTAATATTTAGTGAAATTCCTAAAAATCTTTGGGTAGAAGCGATTATGACTTCTGTATATCTAATAAACCGCATGCCTTCGTCAATATTACAAAACATTTCTTCCATTGAAAAACTTTTTAAACTTCCACCTAACTATTTTAGATTAAGAGTATTTTAGTGTAAATGCTTTGTATTTAGAAACAAAAAAGATAAACTATCTCCGTGCATAATTGAATGTGTATTCTTGAGGTATGGTATAACAAAAAAAGATTATAGATTTTATGATTCCAAGAACGACAAACTCTATATGTCAAGAGATGTTAAGTCTTTTGAAAATGAATTTGTGTTTTAAGATCAAACTACTAAATCCATTGATGAAACTAGATATTCCTTTTTGAGTGATATTCTAGGTAATCCAAAAGAAAACGTAGAAAACCAACATGACAAATCAATATCTTATAAGCATATTTTAACTCCTTTTTAAAGACATTACATTAGGAAAATTTCGAAAACTATGGAACCTACTCCAAGAAAATCCAATAGGGATTCTATATCCGATAGATTCGTTTCTTATGAAACTTTTTCTCCAAGATATAGAGCTTTATTAACTATTTCATTGTTAATGGCTTTATTTAAAAACTTAGCCTCAGGGAGGTCATAGCCTACTAGAAAGTGATTGAACTATCCTCAACATTAAGAGTAATAAAGTCACTTTTAAAGTCCTTTAATATCCTAAGCCGTTTATTTTTCCTTGGTTCAATTATTTTCTCAAAGTCAACTAATATGAAAATAATACAATAAGGGTTACTCCCATATTTGTCATTCTTTCCATGTGATTAGGAATGAAACCAGTAGTAGAGTTAAGATCTCTAGAAGACACACTTTGGAGAACTCAAATCTTCATGAAAAGCATATTATCAAAGAATGTAGTATTACAGAGTTCAACTATTTTGTTGGCATATATGCCAGATACTTTAGATTTAATGATCAAGAATATGTACGCATAGGTTGTCTCTATGTAACCTAAAAATATAACATCCACTATTTTATGTCCCAATTTCTTTCTATTGTGTTCAGGGATAAGTACTTTCATAAGACACCCTATACTTTGAGATATTTGAGATTATTCAATCCTTCTATAGCTCAAAGGGACTACTTTTCTTATACTTATGAGAAACTCTATTCAAAATACGACAAGTTGTATTCAAAGTTTCTCCTATATGTAAATAGGTAACCTAGTACTTTAAAGTAGTTAACCATATCACATAGGATTCTTCTCGTTAGACTGACGAGAATACGGATAGTAACGTCATGAATAATACCATTGTTTTGACAATATACTTGAAAAAGATTTTAGGTATACTCTCCTCTCCTATCAGACTGTAATCGTTTAAATATCTTGTCAGTTTGAATTTATACCTCATTTTTAAATATTTGAAACTTTTTCAAAGCTTCATCTTTATTTTTAACCAAATAAATATAACAATATTTACTATAGTCATCAATAAACATAATAAAATACCTTTTGTTATCCCTAGTAGTAATTCCATTGAATTTGTAAATGTCACTGTGCCCCAAATCCAAAATTTTGGATTTCCTATCAACCGGTATTAGAAGGTTTCTTAGGTTTTTTCACTTGCAGACATATACCATATTTATGTTTTCTATCTATGACATTGTTATGAATAAGGTTTAAGTTCATCATTTTTTTCATAAAGTCAAAGTTTACATGACGCAGCCTAGCATGTCACACATAAGATGATTCAATATTTTACATAGAATAAAAAGAAGAAGCAGAATTAGAGGCCTTATTAATATTAAAATTCATACAAAAATCAACATTGAGTTCTACATGAATTTTAAACAGATCCTCTACATCACACAAATATCTCTTGTCAAAGAAATACCTTGTACTAAGTCGTATGATTATGACTTTATTACATATGCAATCTCTTAACCCCTCCTTAACTAAAGCAGGACCACTGAGGATATTCCGGTGAATTGTTTGAATGTGTCTAACTCCCTAAAGAGTTAGAACATTTCTCGAAGGAAACTTAAAGTCCACATACCCTTTACCCTTGAGTTCAACAATCAAATAATACCCTTTGCCCTTGAGTTCAACAGTCAAATAATCTCCTAAAGTCACAATTCTACTATAAACGGTATGGTAAGATCAAGTACATATCATAACATACACTGGCATCCAATGATTTAACAATCATGCCAAGGACACTCCTTATGTGGTACTAATTTGATGTTTGCATCAAATAGAGAAGATATAAGATAATGATCAAATTATTCAAATTTTTTATATCTTTTTCAATATAATACATTATGAAAATTTGATATTATTTTCTTCTCTTGTTATTCTGATACCTAGAATAACATCAACTTCACCATGTCTTTCATATTAAAATTGTTAGATAAAAACTTTAACATTTTTACCCTCTTTTAAATCAATACCAAAAATGAACATGTCATCAACATATACATAAATTAAAGAACCTTTTCCATGATTAAATTTGCTATAAACATGTTTACTAATTCATTTACTTTGAAACCATTTCTAAGAACTAACTTGATCAAATTTTTGATGTCATTGCTTAGTAACTTGTTTCAAACCATACAATAACTTGATTAATTTATAAACTTTATGTTCTTATCCTAGGACAACAAATCCCTTATGTTGTTCCATATACACATTATCATCTAAATCACCATTTACAAATGCTATTTTGATATCCATTTGATAAATGATAAAATTATATATAGATGCAAGTACTAAAAATACTTTAACTATAGTTGTTCTAGCCACCTGTACATATGCAAGTACTAGATTATATATATGACAAAAGTCACTTGATTCAATTATAATGAATTTATGTTTGTTAATCCCAAGAAAATACATTTAATTCCTCTTTCACGCAATTTTTTTGAGTCCTTGAATGTTAACAATAACCCAACAACTCCAAACTTTAAGATAGTTTAGGTTAGGCTTTATTTTATTTTAGAGTTCATATGGGGGTGATCATGTTACTTTTTTCGGAACTTTATTTAAAATAAAACAAGTTGTTAATGATGCTTGACCCCAATAACTATGAGATAAATCATAATATGATAACAAAGCTTCACAATTTCTTGTAATACTATTTCTCTTTCAACCACACCATGTTGTTGTAGAGAATAAGGAGTTGTAACTCGATGTATAATTCTAGTAGTCTCAAAATAACTTGTAGTATTCTCCTCTCCTATCAATTCTTTAACACTTAATGAAAGATTCATGTTATATTCAACTTGAATTGTGAAAATCTTAAATTTTTCTAAAACTTCATCCTCTATATGCATCAAATAGACATAGTAAAATCTTATACAATTATCAAAAATTAGAATGTACTTTTGTGACCTATTGTAGGCCAATCATACAAATCTCAAACATCTCAAATGAATTAAATCCAAAACTTTGAGACTTTTTTCAACTCTTGAAAATGTAAATTTAGAGATTTTGGTACCATGCAAGTAGAACATCAATACATTGTTTTGACAAATATTGAATTCATAGCCGATTTAACCATGCCATGCAATTTTCTAAAATTCATATGCCCTGAAAGAAATTGCCACAAATCACAAGTTAACAATACAACTACATACAATATTCTTATTATTATTATTCAACTTGAACATAGACTTGCATAGATAACCCTTTTTAACAAATATGTTATCCTTAAACAAGATAAATGTGTGCCCCTTAAATATATTTTCAAACTCATTAAGAAAACCCACGCCAAATTCTTTCTTACATCTGGTACAAAGTGTGCATCCTTAATAGTAAGGACTTTACATGAAGTAAATTTAAGTCAACTAGGTTATTCATTTACATTTTACTTGTGTTGTAGAAGCATTGCTCATGTGCAAAACTCCTTCGTCTTCTTCAACTAAAGTTTTGAATAGATCTTGATTTTTGCATACATGACAGGTAGTGTCTAAGTCAACTCACCAAGATACAATATCTTTTATAATATTACGACATCCACAAGATTGTCCTTAAAAGAATAGGACCATTGTCTTTGTTTAACTTTTTCAAATATTGACAGCCCACAATAGTAACATTTGCCTTTCTTTTATTAGGCTTGGTGTTCTTATCCTTGTTTCCGTAGGTTTTTTTAAAATCTTGATTTCTGTTCTTTGAGAGTTCCATAAAATTTTATTTCTTTGTAATATGGATTTTCTCTTGAGTAGATTGATCTTAAAATCATCTTGCTTTCTGTAATCTTTCTCAAGCCTACGATGATTAGTCATTTGATCAGAAGACATATCTTCTTATTTATGTTTCAAAGTTATTTTAAAATCTTTACAAGTAGAAGTTTGTTTATAAAAGACGAGTCTTTAATGATTTTATTTGTACTCATCTTATGTTATTTGAAATTATTTAAGATCCATTCTAGTTCATGAAATTGCTCGATAAAATATCTACAATCTTATAAATATTGAAATCGGTAAAGAGAAATTTCTTACTTATTACATCCTCCATCATGTACCTCACTTCAAGTTTGTCTCATAGGTCCTTTGCATATATCGATTTTCAATAGGTATTTAATAAGGCATCCAATATATCATTGAAGATATGGCCATGCAAATGTTGTCATTATTGTCCCACTTTTATTTCTTGCAGTTGAATATCATGCCTATAATTGGCTTAATAATCCACTCGCACCACTCAAGTACACAACCAGTTAATGAGGCTTTCAGTACCCACCTTCAACTAAAATGTTATATAGTTACCCATAACCCTTGAGTAGATCAAGACACAAAGCCATCATGCCATGTGTGTTATGAGCACTGCACATATTAACTAGCCATGAAGGTTTGAAGTAATTGAAATGGAATGTTGCTATTTAGTACAGCCAATAGTGACTCACGTTCTTAGCTATACGCTATCAATTGGCATTTAATTTGTATCATGTAACCAGGCTTGCAACTTCATCCAACTATTTTGAAAACTATCTAACGAATGATTTCCTAATTGCTCAAGAGAGATCTTCCTTATGGTGTTTAAGAGTGTTTTAAAAACTTTTCGAAAAAGAGGAAATTAATCTATTATCGAGGAGACAGTGATGGTATCGAGGTTCATCTTGTGTTGTTTAAAATTACTTAAGATCCATCTAAGTTCATGGAATTGTTTAATGAAGGATCCACCATAGACTATTTTATAATTATTAAATTTAGCAACAAGAAACTTCTTACTTGTTCCATCTTCCACTATACCTTACTTTCAATAGTACAAAAAGTCCTTAGTACTAGCTGAGTCTTGATAGGGATCTAACATCGGATATGCTATTTAATATATAACTCATGCATATGTAGTCATTGTTGTCCTAGTAATTGGTTTAGGATAGTAAGGAAGAAGTGCATCTTCTTTTACCACCTTAGAAAGTTGTCATAATCATATCGGTCAAGTTTGATGATCTCAAAATTCATTTCCCTCTAAGAAGCTATTCTTTCCAAATATAATCACAACCTTTGGGCTTGTGACAATCTTTTACCAACGGACACTAATCCGAAATTTGCTCTCTTTGAAGAGAACGTTGCCTTCTTTTGAAAATCTTCACACATGATCGTGGGAAGGTTGGTTAAAGCATCTTAATAAAAGAGCCCATGAATATCCAGGTTCCACCCTCACATTGTCGGGCTAGTTTACGATAAAAGTCATCTACCAGTTGGTCGGCATCTTCAAAGTGCTCATTGCCATGAATTCGAGCGTCTTGAGTGGCGTTGTCTCTTGCCACACCCAAGAAGATTCTATGCCTTCAATTTGTGGTACCTACTACAAATAATTTTTCATCTTTTCCATAATGACAGAAGTATGTTCTTCGTCTCATTGAATTGAGCAGAAGTATCCACCTTCAATGTAGAGGAAGCTTGCTGGTCATGTTGGGATACCTGCTGGTCAGGCACGGCATCCTAGCAGAAGCGACATAACTCCTCTTCCAATGCCTTGTTACCTAACACAGAAGAGATGTGGAGCAACGATCTTACTATATTGGTTGATATTGTTTATTTTTGACACGACCGATAGTGTGCTCGGTTCCGTAAGTTAGTCGAGGCTGAGAATGTCTAGAATCCCAATCTTGGTTGGATTTTACCTTAGTTTAATTCTTCTCTTGAGCACCCTCAAAAATAAGTTCCGTGTTACACGCTGAGTATTTTGGTCTCTCTAGATTATGGACACTAATTTTTAATATGTTGCAAGATACCATAATTTTTTAGTGCTTTGAAAAAGTGGAGAATTCGGTTCATTTTTGTTATCGACTGACTGTATTGATATTCAAACATTGGCTTTTGCAAGATACCATAATTTCTACATTATGATATTGAACCCAAAATTCTCAAATTCCATGATCAAAGTGGACAATTATCCACCATGCAATAAGTAAATGGTTGTATAATATGTACATAAAACAAGACGAACTTCAGGAAGGATTCTTAAAGAAGGAAAGACTAGCTAATGGAGAAAGACGCATTTGCCAAATCACCAAATTTGCAGGTGACCCAGTAACCATGCACAAGACGCAAGGCCAAGATGATACGGATCAATATCCACAGAAGTTCCTAGATATATGCCTCGACTGAGATCCATGACACATAACCCAAGCCACTTCACACAGGAAGATCTAGGTCACGGATGAGGAATATATGCATGAAAATTCAAAGGTTCTTAATGTGCCTATGATCATCCTTAGGCCGCCTTCTACTTACAGGTTAGACCCAAGGTCCAGTTGGAAAATGGAACAAGGTTTCGCCAAGCGTAGTTGTGTTTCTGAAGGGTGCCAACTAAAGCCAAAATTGGTTAAACGCCTACATCTAACACTTGACTGGGCTTGATTATCTTCGTCCACGTACACATTAGCAGTCAAACGGATGATTGTGATATAGATGCATACATTGAAGAAGGCACTACTATTCGTTTAGCCCAAAGCTTCAAGAAGTATTAGGACTCATTGAATCCTGGTGTTGCTTTTAACCAAAGTCACCCATGGGAGCACCACTTGAATTAGTCGAATGTGATTATACTGGTCAATATGATGCTAATGGGAGGCCTAAATATATTCAGTATCAGCTGGACACAACAGTTACTGACTAAAGAGTGCAAAATGATTTATTCACTTTTAGGAGATAAAGTATGGACATATCGACATTCTTCTCAACTAATGATCGAAGGCAGGGCTAATGACATCATCATGCACCCGACGTGCTCAGAGGAGTTCATGAAGCTCCCGCAAAGAAATTAATGGCTTGAAGTCAATTGAAGGTGGTTAGTAGAGATGATGGTTTGACAAGCACACAACTCTAGGGGAATGAAATCACAGCCGTAGAAGAGTTCTGCAAGCCCAAAAGGGCGGTCTAGAATTCTGAAACCACCTGTTTCTTTACTTATCCGAATATCAGCCGTGCCTTCTCAATTAACCGTGCAAATATTCAGGTGATTTTGAGAATTGCCAAGCTCTTTTGTTAACAAGGCACTACTGTCAACCGTGGCTTCAATTCGTCCGAGTTCGATGAAACCGGAACAGGTAGTGGACACCCGGAGCTTGCATCAAGCGTGAAGCTTCGAGAATCAGAGTTCTCTGTGTAATTTTAGTCACAATTTTCAAAATCGCCTAAACCATCTCTGTCTACCTGGATGTAGGGATAGTAACTTTTTCTAGCAAGCAAACATTTACTTTCCATAACCGAAACGTCACCAAAACTGCTGTATCCCCTCGTTCGGACTATATCAAGCTATCATATTTCATACAAATCACAACAATTAACAGGTATTGCCATAAACTGGATAATCGTGAGCTTATGGATTGTTGTCAACAGAACACCCATATACAAATGGGTGGGCATGTATCAGAGTAAGAGTCCTACGAAGTGCTTTTTGCAAACTGTTACGAATCGTGCGATTCAGCTTTCTCTCTGGTGCCACCAACAACGCTTTTTTCTGGCCCATCCTGCACAGTAGATTCTTTTTGTATTTCAGCTGGTTCACAGGTCAGGATAGGCTGCATCTCCAGTTTCTTCTTCTCTTTTAGAACAACCTGCCGAGGCATCACCTCAAGAACGAAGCTTCCTCCATTCCATACGGATGCTGAAATTTTGAGTATCTGAAAGGTAGCATGTAGCTCGTACAGCATGAAGATCGGAACAGTTAGGGCCATTGTTGCCACGGTGAATGCTGCTTGGAGCATAATATACATAAAAAGACGGTTCTGATCCCCCAGCATTCCGCTGAATCGCCACCATACATTGTTTGCTTTCTTTGCCTTCTTTGACAATTCCCTAATCAAACGTTTAATCCAAAGTTTACAGCATTGGCAACTGATATGCATGAATAGAATATCTTGTGCACATATTGCATTCGAGAGAGAGAGAGAGAGAGAGAGAGACCTGTAAGATGTCATGACTTCTGGATCTCTTAACAACCGTTGCCGCCTCAAGACATCAACAATGAGAAAATAAAGAACTTGCCATAAACTATAGGCGATGAGAGGAACAAAAAAGAGCCATGTCCACAATGTTAGTTTCTCCCCTACGGAAGGCCATGCAGTTCTAGGCCCACCGTTGTGCTCCATGGTATCATCTACAACTATAGTGGGATCCCACCAGCGGATGGTGAAGAATACAAGACCTGCAAAACAGAACCTTGAATCCAATGATCTGAATTTGATGCAGAGATTATCCAGTAAACACTGATGAAATTAGGGAATCACATAGTGAAAGATTAAACGAGGAATATCACTAATATTGAAGAAGAAACATGAGAGATCGAAGGGAGGGGCAGACCTCCAATGGAGCCCCCCCCCCTCTCTCTCTTTCTCTTACACAAAACTTCTTAAACTCTAATGCAACCTACAGGCCATTATATAAGGAGCTGTAAAACAAAAAATGACCAAAATACCCTTAGTACAGAAAATTACCAAAATGCCCCTAGTATTTCGAGCAATTACAATAATACCTAAAAACATCAGAAATTATAAAACTAACACAAAGAACAATAGATAAGCATATTCTTAACACCCCCCTCAAGTTGGGAGTGAGATACTTCGAACTCCAAACTTGCCAAACATCTTCATATCTGTTTGCAACATTCTTCGTCTGTTTTCATCACTGATCTGATCTTCAACAGCTTCTTTGGCTGAAACATCTTCAACTTAGTCATCCTGGCTGATCATCACAAGTAGCATCTCTGGCCGCAATATCAACTCAGTCATCCTGGCTGTAATAACATCAACTCAGTCATTCTAGCTGTAACAACAACTCAACCATCCTGGTTGTAACAACAACCCAGTCATCCTGACTGTAACAACATCAACTCAGCCATCCTATCTGTAACAACTCAGTCATCCTGGCTATAACAACATCAACTCAGCCATCCTGGCTGTAATAACATCAACTCAGTCATCCTGGTTGTAATAACAACTCAGTCATCATAGTTGTAACAACAACTTAGCTATCTTGACTGTAACAACAACTCAACCATCCTGGCTGTAACAACATCAACTCAGTCATCATAGTTGTAACAGCATCAACTCAGTCATCATGACTGTAACAATATAAGCAACTACTTTGGCTGCTACACACATTTTAGCAGTCCTCATGACTGCAACCTTCACAAGAATCGACCGATTGGAGACATTCCATCCAACCTGCCCACAACTCTTTTTTGGTGCCCACACATGGCTACCTCCATTTTTACTTAACTCGTCAATATGACAATCAACTCCGCCCATGTAAGGGATCACCCTTGAATTGCCGGTCCCATGCCCGGATAAAGGAGGAGGGTTGTGTTAGGCTTCCGTCAGACAGCGTAAAACTTCGTCGGATTTTTACAACATGGATTACAAAAATTATGAGCATTGCTTTGGGGCGTCCCCGCCTAGTGACGTGCTGCAGAGCCCGAATGCAGTAAGAAGTAAGCAAGGGCCACTACATTTTCGCCCGAATGTAGTGAATCAATTGCAGAGAGGGTTCCCACATCATGGACGGGTGTGGGTAAAGAAGTTAGTTCGACTACATTGCCGCCCGAATGTAGTGAAAAATTTTCAGAGAGGGTCTCCGCATTTTGATTATGGACGGATGCGGAGGGTAAGAAAGCTAGTACTAGATAATAAGATTTGTATTGGTTCTTGGAATATTGGAATATTATCGGGTAAGCTAATGGAGATGGTAGATACTATGATTCGGAGAAAGATTCATATTTTATATTTACAAGAGACAAAATGGGTTGGAGAAAAAGCAAAGGAGATAGAAGATACAGGTTTTAAATTATGGTACTCAGGTAAAGAAAAGGCTCGAAACGGAGTTGGTATTATCATAAATAAAGATTTAAAGGAGAGTGTAGTAGACAAAAAATGATATGGTGACCGAATCATGACATTGAAATTAGTGTTAGGAGCAGAGGTTTTGAATATAGTTTGTGCTTACGCACCCCAAGTAGGACTAGAAGATGTATAAAGACAGTTTTTTGGGAAGAGTTAGATAAGGTGTTTCAAAAGATTCCACAAAGGGAGATGATTTGTTTAGGAGGAGATTTAAATGGACATGTCGGTAAAGAGGCATTAGGATATCAAGGGATTCATGGAAACTTTGGTTTTGGGGATATAAACGAGAATGGTAGGGAGATTTTAAATTTTGCTATGTCATTTGATCTCTTTATAGTCAATACAATCTTCAAAAAACGAAATGAACATTTAATTACTTATAAGAGTGGCTTATCACAAACACAAATTGATTACTTTATTTGTAAAAAAAAGATAGAGCGTGTTGTAAAGATTGTAAGGTAATTACAGGAGAAAGCTTAACCACCCAACATCGACTTTTAGTTATGGATTTACAAATAAAAAAATGGACAAAGAAGAAAAGAGTGCATCGAGCTATTCAGACTAAATGGTGGAACCTCAAAAGCGAGAAAGAAGATATATTTAAACAGAAAGTCCTTCAAGGAGATGTTTGGAATTATGTTGACACACCCTGTGATATGTGGAACAATATGGCTATACATATTAGGAAAGTGGCGAAAGATGTGTTAGGAGTATCTAGGAGAGGTGTACCGGCACAAAAAGAAGCTTGGTGGTGGAGTGAAGTAGTACAAAATAAAATCAAGGCAAAGAGGGCATGTTACAAATTACATTATGCTAAGAAAACTAGTGAAACTTTAGAAGCTTATAAGAAAGCAAAGAAGGAAGCGAAAAAGGCCGTTAGTGAAGCAAAAGCTAAGATTTGGGATGACTTACATAAAAAACTCAACTCAAAAGAGGATGAAAGAGATATTTTTAGGATAGCTAGGGCTAGAGATAAGAAAACTAAAGATCTTAGTTATGTTAGATGCATAAAAGACGAGGATGAAAAAATTCTAGTGGCAAATGATGATATAAGAAATAGATGGAAAAACATTTTTTATAATCTTTTTAATGAAAATAAAGATGTTAGTATTAGTTTAGGAGATTTAGCCAAGACAGAAAAGTATATAAACCACAATTTCTACCGACGTATTCAAAAGAATGAAGTCAAAGAGGCTCTTAAACATATGAAGAGTGGTAAATCGGTAGGACCAGATAATATTCCTATAGAAGTTTGGAAAATACTAGGAGAAATAAGAATCACTTGGCTCACAAGACTATTTAATGAAATATGGAAAAACCAAAAGATGCTTGAGGAATGGAGAGCAAGTACACTTATACCCATATATAAGAACAAGGGAGACATTCAAAATTGTGCGAATTATCGAGGTATCAAGTTAATGAGTCATACTATGAAATTATGGGAAAGAAGTATCGAACGTAGGTTAAGACAAGTATCATGTACAACAGAGAACCAATTTGGATTCATGCCAGGCAGATCTACTATTGAAGCGATTCACCTTTTGAGACGTCTTATGGAACATTTTAGAGCAAAAAAGAAAGACCTTCACATGATATTTATTGATCTAGAAAAAGCTTATGATAGGGTACCGAGGGAGGTTCTTTAGAGAACTTTGGAAAAAAGAGGTATCCCATTGACATATATTAACCTTATAAGAGACATGTATGATGGTGCAAAAACATGTGTGAGGACTCATGAAGCAACGACAGACTTCTTTGAAGTTAATATTGGGTTACATCAAGGATCAACTTTAAGTCCATACTTATTTATAATGGTGATGGATGAGTTAACAAAACATATTCAAGATGAAGTACCTTGGTGTATGTTATTTGCAGATGACATTGTATTAGTGGAGGAGTCTAAGGAAAAAGTTAATAGAAAATTGGAACTATGGAGAGAAACATTAGAAAGCAAAGGCCTCCGACTTAGTAGAATAAAGACAAAATATATGGAATGTAAGTTTGAGCATTTGGCTACTTCAGAGGACATAGAAATTAAAATTGGCACATATTGCATTCCCCAAAAGGAAAGCTTTAAATACCTAGGGTCAATTTTTCAAAGTGATGGAAGAATTGATAGAGATGTTATACATAGAATTAATGCTGGTTGGTTAAAATGGAGAGGAGCATCAGGTATTCTTTGTGATAAGAAGATACCATTAAAATTAAAAGGTAAATATTATAGAGCAGCAATTAGGCCTGCCATGTTTTATGGTTCTCAGCGTTGGGCAGTTAATCATCAACATGTACAAAAGATGTCTGTGATAGAAATGAAGATGTTGAGATGGATGAGTGGTCATACAAGAAAAGACCGTATACATAATAAGGTTATTAGAAACAAATTAGGAGTGGCACCAATAGAGGATAAAATGAGAGAACATCGTTTAAGATGGTTTGGACATATAGAAAGAAGATCAAAAGAAGAACCTGTAAGAGGTTAGAAAAACTAAATTTGGAAAGTATTAAAAGAGGTAGAGGACGACCACAAAAGTGTTGGAAAGAAACAATAAAGAATGATCTAGCTTATTGGGAGTTAACTGCTAACATGGCACACGATAGGCATATGTGGAAACAAAGAATCCATGTAGCCGACCCCGTCTAGTATGGGAAAAGGCTTAGTTGTTGTTGTTGTTGTTGTTGTTGTTGTTGTTGTCATCAATATGACAATCCATACAATCTTACTCTTCTTGAACGTTTCATCAAACACTTCATGCGCAGGTAAATATCTCTCTTAAACATTTCCTCAAACACTTTTGCTTTCTTGGATGCTTCATTCAGGCACAAACCTGTTGATCACTCAGTTTCAAGACATTTTCCACAACTGCATATTAAATCTCCTCTTAGAAGTTTTAGGTGGCTGCAACATTCTCTCAATAATTGTCGTCCCCATATAAATTCAGTAATTTATGACCCATTGCCCATCAACACCCATTCTTTAAATGTAGCCACCTTTCCAATAAGTGCAGCCTGTCATGCCTGTTACTGCCCAAATAAATACAGTCAATCATTCCAATAAATGCCTCTAAACACCTTGTCAATTAGGCTTCCTAAGCTCCTTCACGGTTTAATGACTTTCTTGGGAATACAAGTAGTACCTTAATAGAATCCATATCTAATAAATGTAGCCACCAAACTGCTCCTGTAACATTTTTTATGGGCCTAACAAACTGCTACACTTTCTCGTTTCACTTTCTTGGGAATTCGAATATGCAATAAATGTGCTGCCAAATCCAATAAAGGCAGCCAACATAGCAATAAATGCATCATCTAAAATACTAATAAATGCAACCATCATTATGCTAAGCATTGCAGCTTCAATTCTCTTTTTCGCATCATGCTCGGCTGTTTTTTTCTCTACTAGATAATGCATTGTACTCTTCATGAGAAAGCATTAATACAGAATGTTGTTCCGCCAAGTGCTTCTTTCTCGGCAAGTAAGATTAACTCAGAAGCTCGTGTGGCACCTTCCATTTTCTTTGCCGCATGGCATCTGATTTTGGCAGTCTTAATACTGGCCTTTGTCTTTTCAATATCTAGCATGGTTCTCAAAACATCAGACTTAGCAACTACAGCCATCTTCTGATATAGGTCGGCCTCATTGAGTGGAACTGCGTCTTTTGACATTCTGGCATACAACTCAAAGGCACTCTCGATGTCATTTTGCTTCACAAGACCATCAATCAGGCTGCTGTAGATAACAACATCGGGAATCAGTCCTCTGTCAACCAACTCATGAAAAAAGTCCATACTTAAGAAGATTTTCTTTCCTTACAAGGCCCATCTTAATGTGCAATACCCATGAATCATACTGCCGTAGCAGAAAAAAACATCTGGGACCAGATAATTTTGAACCATTTCATCAATGTAATTATGTGCAGCATCTATTTCTCCAATTCTTTCATTTCTTGGTTCTTAGTAAATTCATTGAGGAACCAGCAGACGTGCAGACTTTCTTGGGAGTCCAAATAGTGCAGTAATATGCAGTCATATCCAATAAATGCAGCTACCAAAGTGCTTAATGTGCAATAACTACTCCTCTTTCCAAAACTGTTCCAATTTCCCAGGCCTCGTGCAACCTGCAGCTTTAATGATCATTAATGATTACGATCATTAAAGTTGTGTAACAGGTGATCATTAAAGTTTATGGACCCATTCTCATTAATGAGCCCTCCTTAAATGCCATAAAGCCCAATGCCTGGTCATAACAGGTGATCATTACAGCTGTAGATTTAAATGCTATAAAGTTTACAGCTCCTTATAGTGGCTGCAATATTACGTTGGGCAGAGAATGTTGCAGCCACTATATGCAATAAATTAGCATATGAACGATACAAACATCACAACTAACTTCACCCTAACAAATTTAAACTCAGCAAAGCTTTGCACTGGCCTGACAAGAACAAGCATCTGAAACCTAGCAATGAATGTCAACCTTCTCTGAATCTTCAGTAATACCAAATACAGTAGGCTACCCAACACAGGCTAGCGTATCAACACCCTAGTGTCCATGTCATGAATCACCCCTATGAACAACATCTTGTTCAGCAGTCTGTTGAATGTTGTCTTCATCAGATATTAAGTTTGTGATCTCATCTATCCCATTGAATCTTACATACCTTGCTTAAACAAGTCGTTTTTCACCTTTGACAATTTTCCTTATGCTTAACTTCCAGCAAGTAAGAATATCAAGATCCTTTCTGAAAGACTTTGCATGAATCATGCCTTGAATCTTAACATCATCACTGGCATTTTTCGCCTCTTGGACTTCTCTCTCCAGATTTGAGACATGCTTCACCAAGCAACTTTCAAGGCTTCCTAGATATGAGCCATTCTCTTCTTCAGTCGCATGCATGTGCTTACTGTTGCTGGTCTCAGTACCAATATTTCTGATTCTATAAAGACACGTGAAATAGTTCCAATGCATCAGAATGGAATTCTGAAAGTAGTTACAAGGCATTTATTATTTTCATCTCAGCAGTTCTCCTAGGATCAGGCTCGTCCATGGCTCTCTCTGTCAGCACATGCTTTATACGACACATAGACTTCTTTACCTTGGGAATGCGCTCTGGATTAGGAAAACGTAGATTTTGTGCATGAAGCATTTGTCGCCGAGTCATAAGTATATTCTTCTCCTTGAGAAGAACGTACCATAACTTCTGCAGATCATCCCACGACTTAAGACGTAATTCAAAAACCTTCCAACTTCAACCATAAACAACAGGTTTTTCATCCTCTGTGCTATGCTCTACTTCAAAAAAAAAAAACTTCAAGCGGGTTGTGTGTTAACCTAGTAGAAGCAGCGGGTGCAGCTGAAGCTTTAGCCTTGAATGCAGCAAAAAAAGGACCCTTATCACATCATATCTTCCAACTCCTTTTTCAACAGTCGAACTTACACGGGCTGCCTCCAGATTCTTTGTAACTCTTCCAACACTAGAATCGCAATCAAGGGCAACTAGATGCTGATTTCCAGGCAGCCTGTCAGCCAAAACTCAAGAAGAAACACTTCACTGCAAGATGATTTGGAGAAGTTCACTTCGCCGCCAATATCTCCGTTAATATGGCTTTGATACCATGATGAAATTAGGGAATCACATAGTGAAAGATTAAACGAGGAATATCACTAATATTGAAGAAGAAACATGAGAGATTGAAGGGAGGGACAGACCTCGAATGGAGGCCACCCCCCCTCTCTCTCTTTCTCTTACACAAAACTTCTTAAACTCTAATGCAACCTACAGGCCCTTATATAAGGAGCTGTAAAATGGAAAATGACCAAAATACCATTAGTACAGAAAATTACCAAAATACCCCTAGTATTTCGGGCAATTACAATAATACCTAAAAACATCAGAAATTATAAAACTAACACAAAGAACACTAGATAAGCATATTCTTCAACAAACACATCCGACAATCACATTTTGAACAAAGAAAAGGCTTTTTACTTAGGAAAACTATAGTGGACAAATAAACCTGATGAAAAATAACATATCCATACATGTGCACAGGTGTTAAAAATGTATATGCAGGGCCCAGCAGGGTCCCAACGACTATCGCTGGACCCCTTTGCTGGCTGCCCTTTCCTACTCTTTGTAGTTCTAGTCTTATACATATTATTCACTAAGCTTTAGTGGCTGATTAATGAGATTGTATTATAAGTTTATCACTTGAGTTATTTTACTATAATTTAAATTCTAGTTAAAGTTGTCTATAATCACATTTGTGGTTGTTTACTTGTGAATGCAATTGGTATACCATGACAGTCATTTGGTAAAACACTAGAAGTATTATTTCCTCATATGGTATAAGAGCATTAATCGCATTTGAGACTACATTAGAAAGCGAGTCACGTGGAAGAAAACATTCAAAGAAGAGAAGACACTTTGCTCTCTTTTAGACTGCTTTGTCATTGTTCAAGTAAGAATATCCTTTGTTTAAGATACTTCCACTACAACAACAACAACTAAGCCTTTTTCTCATACTAGACGGGGTCGGCTACATGGATGCTTTGTTTCCACAAAGCCCTATCATGTGTCATGTTAGCAGTTAACTCACAATAAGCTAGATCATTCTTTATTGTTTAAGATACTTCTACTAAGTAAAAAAAATGTTTTAAAGTTCTTTATAGAACATGAGATTTAATTTCCCGTTTGACTAGTTCAAACTGCAAAACATGGGCCGACTCTGTGAGTTGAACCAAAATAGAACCTTCCACAATCACTATTTTGAACAAAAAGAATATAAAAGTGGTCATAAAACAATTTTGTGGGCTCTTATAATAAAAGTGAGTGACCACACATGTGATGCCTTTTGAACTTCACAAATGTAAAGCTCAAGAAAGACCTTGCACCCTCCGAGATAAGCTCTCATCCCTTAGACAAGGAGATAAAAAAGAATAAATGAGTACTATAGTGAATTTTTAAATGTTTGAAACCAACTCCGTCGCTACGAAAAGAAATGCACATATTGTCTAGATATAAGATAATGCGAACAAAATAAAGATTTTATCTATAAACCTTTTAGAAGCTTGAGAGAAGAATTTGAAGGAGTGTGATCCTCCCTTATGTATCGAAAGCCATTCTCAATAAAAGAAGAGGTACTTGCATATCTTTTAATCAGTGTTGTCTGACGCGTATCGTATCGTGTATCGCTGGGCTCCACGATACGGGCGTATCGTATCATACTTTAATATTAAAATAATGCAAAAAATAATTAAAAATTAATAAAAAATTGGAAAAAATTGGAAAAAATCAGGAAAAATCTGATAATTGCTTTAAATTCATATAATGTAAGTTTAGTACAGATTGAGCATTCAGCATTGAACAATTGCATCCAAATTTACATATTTTGAATCCAAAAAATAAAATACAGACATAGTTTACACTTTACAGTACACTACAGTTACATATAATGTTACATTTTACAAATTGTAATCAGGATCATCAACTAAATAATCTTCATCTTCTCCTTGTTGCAGATCCTCATCATCATCAGTCACGCCCACACCTTCTTCTTCAAAATCAAATTCTTCATCTCCATAATGTTGTTGCGCTCCTTCCAAATTAATCCAGGCAACGTCTTCTTCTGTTAGGAGGGCATTTTCTTCAGTGTCTTCCATAACCCAATCTTCTAATATATCAAAATTATCCAAACTTATTGGATCGAACTGACTTTCTTCTCTATTTACTTTTTTTAATTGCCTACGACACAAACAAAGATAAACAATTAGTAAGTAATATTAACAATTGAAAACTGAAGTTAAATAATATCGAATTGAAAATTTGAAAGTAATACAACATTACCTTTCACGAAGGTGCATGTTACAACGAATATAAACCAAATCATTAAGCCTTTTATGTTCCAACCTGTTGCGCTTTTTTGTATGGATGTGTTCAAAAACACTCCAATTTCTTTCACAACCTGTTGCACTACAGGTTTGGCTTAAGACTCTAACTGCAAAATCTCTAAGGTTTGGACAATCACTTCCAAACCTGTTCCACCAAACATCTGTAAAAAAAATATAAACATTAGAGACATAATAATCCACAGTAATGTAAGATGCAACTTAAATATGAAAATAAACAATGTACCTGGACGCATCGTAGAGCGGTTGCGAATTACAACAGGCAAAACCCATCAAGTGAAGAGCATTATCATATATCTCCATCTCTCGATGTATCGCATCTACTATGCTCTCATCAGGGACTAATTTGTCGATGCATTCAATGATTCCTCGATTAACCTCACCGTCCCTTTTGAAGGTTGCTGAGTACCTCAATGATGGGTTTAGATAGTAGGCTGCTGCATGAATAGGCTGATGCAATTGTTTATTCCATCTACTATCAATTATTTTCCACACGGGCACATAATCTCTTTTTTTTTCATTAAAGTTATTTCTGATCGCTTCTTTTGCCCTATCCATGGCTTCATAAAGGTAGCCCATAGATGGTTTCTCCTCGCTGTCAGCCAATCTCAAAACTTTCACTAAAGGACAAGTAATTTTCAATAATCTGATGCATGCATTCCAAAATGAACTTCTAAAAACCGTTTCTGCAATCTCATTTAACTTTCTGTTCCTTCTGTTTTGTGGCAACTCTGCAAATTGTTGCCACTCATCTGAGGAGAACATTCTCTTTAAAGCTTGCTTCTGTCTTACAATACTTTATACAGATAAGAAGTTTGTTGCGAACCGAGTTGCAGCTGTGCGAAGAAGCTCTGCACCTTCTGTGTATCTCCTCATCATACACAAAACAAATGCATGGTTGTAAATGAATTTTGTAATATCTTGGCAACACTCAGTTGCTGCCTTTATTTCATCCATCTCACCAATGTCCTCGAGGATGAGATCTAAACAATGGGCTGCACATGGTGTCCAGTAGAAAGTCCCATAAATATCAGCTAACTCCTTTCCAGCTGCTTTGTAGTTAGCTGCATTATCTATAATCAATTGGACTACATTTTCTAGCCCAACCTCTTGTATAACCTTATTAAATTCCTCTCGTAGGATCTCTGCAGTGTGCCTCTCCTCTGACATATCTAGAGATCTCAAAAACATGAGTCATTTAGGATAATATACAAGAAAGTTTAGCAATGTCCTTCCTCGCCTATCGGTCCATCCATTTGCCATGATAGTGCATCCTGTTTCCTTCCACGATTGTCTCAAAGTCGAACAGTATTGTTGCACTTCAATCACGGTCTGATCTAATATCTTCCCTCTCAACTTCTGATAAGAGGGCATCCTGTATCCTGAACCAATGTTAGCAATTGCATCTGTCATTGCTTGAAAATGAAAACTGTTTGCTGCATTAAATGGAATGCATGCATCATAAAACCATCTGCCCACTGCAAGGTCTGCTTGATCGTGCAGTTGTTCTGAAGCCATAACAGCACGAATTCCTGGCTGAGCACCAGGTGTAGTGGAAGGAGGAAAGAACGAATGTATGCTAGAAGAAGAAGCTCTTCCTCTACTCCTTCCTGAACTTTCTCTTCTGCCACCTCCAAAGTCTTCAGCTGCAACCCTCTTTCCTCTGCTAGGTGCTCACGAACTGCTACTATCAATATCTGTTCTAGCATCTGAAAGCAAACTATCAGTGAATCCAACTCCAGTGGCAGTAGCATCATCAGCTTCTTCACACATCTGGAAATCATCCTTTTGTTGTCTCCTTTCCTGTATGCTCTCAATCATCTGCAAGCATTGCCATTTAATACCTTCTGGCACACTTCTAACTCTGCCTGTGCATGGAGCAACTTCTTTCCTGATTCCTGCTAGGTGGTGTTTCAATCTTGAAATTCTACCACTAACCACCTTTTCACAAAATAAACATCTGATTTTTAACCTTGAACCCTCAACTGGTATACCCCACTGCCATGCCGGATCATCAGACTTTGAATGAGAGTCTCTACCACCCCTTCCTGCCATCTCAATGGAGTACTTCAATTCAAACAAAAACCTGAAAATAAAAGCACTTCGTAAATCCCCCAATCTTCAAATAACACTCAAATCGAGTGTCTCCCACTTCATGAATGCAATAAAAATCGTATACACACACTTAATAACTTCATATTTTGTCATTCAAAAAACAAAACCGAAATAACACAAAAAATAATAAATATAAAAGAAAAAAAGGAAAAAAACATTAAAAATATACCTAAATCCGAGTTTGGAGGCTTGGACGGACATCGTAGGGCACGATTTTAGAGCTTTGAACACCAAGGAGGCGAAAACCGACTCTTAGGGAGCTTGAAGAACCCAAAAAGAGAGAGGAAACCCGCGAAAAAACGCGGGTTTCTCTCGAGCCGAGACCCTTTATAAGGGTCCCAGGGCGTATCGCCCGTATCGTACGATACAGGCGATACGGGCCGTATCACACGATACGGGCTGTATCGCACGATACGGTGCGATACGCCCGCATCTGCGATACGGGGCCCCGTATCGTATCGTGGTGGCCCATGATACGATACGGACAACACTGCTTTTAATGACAAAAACAAGATTAATGATGTTAGACTTCAAAAGATTCCGCATTAGATGCTTCTAGGTAAGGGGCCAATATATGACCATACCGACCCCCACACTTCAAGCAAGAAAGACCTACTGATATAAAAAAAGAGCTAATCTATTTTTATTGTAAAGAAATCGAGCATATTATAAAAAAATGTTCAAAATTAAAAAAAAGTGGTCGTGGTGGATGGAGAAGTAGATCAAACTTTCATTCTCCTAGCAATTCAAGATAAGACGAAGCAACTCGATATTCAATAAAGGAAAAAACATCTATTGGTGCGGTATGTTCCACCACCTCTCATAAAGCGCAAGGTATAAATTATAACTACTTGACTCTGGGCCCTCTTTTCACGTGATGTGCGATGGAAAACTTTTAAATACATGAAAAAAATCTTTTGACATGTGTCTGTACTGTCGATAGGACAAAATTAAAAGTTGATAAAATGAAGTAAAGATTTCTCGATTTCAAAAATAAGTTCGGTTCTAAAACTAAATTTGAACTTATTTTTTGTATCTCAAATTTTGAATAATAGGTGTGTTATTATCTTGTCATCTAAGGATTGCATGGTAAAGGACCGTCTCTCGAAGAAGGTAATTGGATGTGATCATAAAAGAGATCTATATGTGATGAAAGTCATCTACACTCAAAATTTTGGGCATTATAATTTTGGACATTCCAATGTTTTATCAAATGATATATGTATATGGTACAAAAGGCTTCACCATTTAAATGTTCAAAAGTTATACGAATGTTCTTCTATTGGAATAAAAAATATTGAAAATTTCTTTTGCAAATGTTGTACCTTAGGTTAAATGAAACATTTTTCATTTCCTAAAAGGACATACACTATAAGTAAACTTTTTGAAATAGTGCATTATGATGTTTAGGATCCCGCACCGAATCATGTCAGAAGGAGGAGCTTCCTACTATGTGATCTTTATTGATGACTTTATTAGGTATACATTGGGTGTATCTATTAAAAGTCAAGTCATATGTTTTTAAAAACTTTGTTTTAGGATTTTAGGATTTTACAAAAGTCTCCTTTATTAGTCAAATGTTTTATCAAATGTTGTAATCAAAAATTTCTTTTGCAAATCTTATTAAGAATCAATTTGATTCTAACATTAAGATTTTAGGTCTCACTCTCAGGGTGAATTTGTTTTAAAAGAATTTTAAAATTATATTTAAGATAATGGAATTTTTCACTAAACCTTGTGTACAAAAACCTCACAATAAAATGGTGTTAATGAACACAAGCATCAACACAAAGTGTAAACCACTAGGATCCTGCTAGTATTCCTAAAAATCTTTGGACCGAAGCTATCGTGAGTTCTTTTTAGCTTATAAGCAAAATATCATCTTTTGTATTACAAAATGATTTATCTATTAAGAAGCTATTTAAAATTATCTCTAACTACTCCCATTTAAAAGTGTGTAGATGCAAATGCTTTCTTTTCACTAATAAAGGAGATAAACTCTTTTCTCGTGTTATTGAGTGTGTTTTCATAGGATACGACATTAAGAAAAAAGGATATAGATGCTATGATCCCAAAAATGATAAGTTTTATATGTTTAGAGATGTTCAATTTTTTTAAAAGGAATACTTCTTTTAAAATAATGTTTTTAGTTTAGATGATGACCTTTGATATTCCTTCTTAATTGATGTTCTTGGTAATAATAAAGACAGATTAAGAAGGGAATGTAGAAAATCAACATGATAATGAGCCATTGCATTCAGGAAACAACATGACTCTTTTTAAAAGATATTATATTAGGCAAAATCCAAAGACTATTGAACTTTTCATAAGGAGATCTAATAGGGAATCTAGACCTCCACATAGATTTGTTTCCTATGAAACCTTCTTATCACAACATAGAGCACTATTAACTACTATTTCAGTCATTAACCAACTTAAGACCTTTAAGGAAGCCCAAGCATCCCAAGTTTAGATTGATGCTATGATTGAGGAATTAGATGTATTAAACAAAGCCCAAACATGGGAGATAGTCAAATCGCTCTAAGACTAAAAAGCCTATAAGATGTAAGTGAATATAAAAGGTTAGGGCAAATAGTGATAGCACTCTAGTAATATATAAAGCTTGTTTAGTTGTCAAAGGATACTCCGAAGGATACAAAATAGACTATGAAGAAACCTTTGCACAGTTATGACTCTTATAGCTATTAGTGTAATTAACTATTTAAAAAAATAATGTTTTGCGCCTGAAAAAGACTTTATACAGACTCAAACAAGCTCCTAAGGATTGGTTTGACAAAATGAGTGAATTTATGACTGATCATGGTTTTATTATATGTTACACTGTCACCACATTGTTCGTAAGGAAGTCTGCCATAGATATTGTAATTCGTTTATTATATGTAGATGATATGATTATCATAGGAAATGATGATACATCCATATAATGCATTAAGAAGAACCTTTGTAAGGCATATGAAATGAAAGACCTTGGTAATCTGCGATACTTTCTTGGTATTAAGGTAACTCATAATGATAGAGTTTTTTATCTCAAACTAAGTTTGCTAATGATGTTGTTACTAGATCAGGACTCACAAATACTAAGCCAATTGAGACACCTGAAGTGCTTAATTTAACGATGAAACTTACATATAGTGAACCACTTAAAGATTTCACCTCATATTGGCAAATGAATTGGTCTCTAACTTATTTGATTATCACTTGTCTTGACATCATTCATGTTGTTCACACAATAAGTCAATTCCAACATGCACTTACCATAACGTGTATGAGTGTTGTCATGCGAATAGTCTGATATGTCCAATATACCACTGAAAAGGGAGTTTTCTTATCTTCTTGAATCTTCTCTTAGTTTAATTGCTAGGCATTCCACAAGAAGTTACTATGTTTTTCTTGGTGACTATCATCTCATAGAGGTATAAAAAGCAAAAGGTGTCTCCCTCCTCTATGAAAGCTTAATAATACAAAGTCATGGCCAACACTATCATAGAATTGACTTGGATCATACGACAATTCCAAGATGATACTTAAGACCATTCCTCGCATGTACTCTGACAGCAAGAGTGTTATGTACATAGCCAACAACACCTTTCACGAACGTACCAAGGACATTGAAATGGATTACCACTATATACGCGAAGAATATCTACAAGGATACTTAGATCTACACTTCATACATTATGAATGGATGTTTTTACCAAGTAGTTCTGACAGTAACAATTTCAGTTCTTAGTTAGCAAACTTTGATTGGGGTGTTAAAAATATATATGCAGGGACCAGTAGGGTCCCAAAGGATTGTGTTGGCGGCCCTCTCTTGCACCTTGTAGCTCTCCTCTATAAATACTTCTTCTTGTACATAGTATTAAGCCATGGTATCTGATTAATCAGATTGCATTCAGAGTTTATTAGTTTGAGAGTTATTTTACTGTGATTTACATCCTAGTTAAAGTTGTCTAGTCACATTGGTGGTGTTTTCTTGTAAATGCAATTGGACCGTGGCAGTCATTTGGTAAAGTTCTTACAACAGGTCAATTAAACGAAGAGTTAATAACAAGCATTATTAGGAGATTTATATAATACAAATGACACCCTCATTTAGCAAAGGGAAATATATCCAAAATTTTCACCAAGCCAGTTCAGTTTATACGTGTTGACACCAAAAAAATCCTGTGTTAAGGACCAAGTCAAACTTGGCTAAATAAATGGCCAACAAAGTGCAAGCCAGTAGGTAAGCATGGCCAACTTGCTAAGAAACAAGGAAAAGTGTTCTGCCTAAGGCACAAGAGCAAGCACTATCTAGGTGCCAAGCGTCGAGCAGAGCTCGACAAAGACTCTTACCAGATTGAGGAGGCCGGATGGCCATTCATTGTCAAGCAGAGAAAACGGACTCTCATGCAGATATGATTAGGTCAAGCCGTAAGGAAAAGGGCTTGTTTGCTAGCCACGACTTTGCAGAAAACGGGAGGCAGCTGTACATGGCCTGATACATGCACACAATTGTAACTGGACACATGACCCAATAAATATGCAGGACTCAACGTCAGGAAGGAAAAAGACCATCAAGCCCTAGGACTCAGTAAAAGAAGCCTTGAGGTAGATAGAGGCAAAGGGAGAAATTCAGACAAAATTCCTCATGATGCATTCTCTGCCCGCTACCTACCTTACAAGGTTCTTGCCGGCACACATAGGATCTAAAATATTCCTACAAAGCCAATGTTAGGATTAGACACATAACAGAAGAAAGTAATATTGGCCATCAAGGCTTGAGGTGGATAAAGGCAAAAGGAGAACTTCAGAGAGATTTCCTTCTGACACTATCAAGATTCCAATTGGCCCACATTGTGGGATCTAAAACCTCCTTTGTCGAGGCAGTGTGAGAAAGCACATACAGAAAGAGCACCAAAGGAATCTCGGACCTTGAAGGAACGTGGTGGATGGACAATTCGACTTAGTTCCTGATTCTAAATTTATTAAGAGACTAGGGAAAGGATTTACGAGGAACATCCATCCAATGAAGCCTTAAAATCAAAGGCAATAGCACAGTATCCAAGAATGCTCCATAGAACAGCAGGAACAATCAATTTCCTCCTATAAAAGCGAAATCTGTCTTTGAAATAGAGGACCCTCGTCCATCAATCAAAAAAATCCTCGAGTTTTTATTGCTCCTCTTTAATGCTTTCTTATGAAAGCAATAAACATAACTTAGCTTCTTGTAAAGGCGTCCGTACTCGTGCCAGGGTTTTCCACCATTAACCAATTGTTCCAACCAATCACAAAACATCTGACTCACGCAGTCGAGGCATGCTATGGTAGGAAAGCCTGGATACCTACTTTATTCACCCTACAATTCCCCCTTCCCCTGATTAAGAGGCATGACTTTTACCCAAGTTTTATCAAAAGTTGAGTAAAACAATCAAAATTCTGTTGCTATAATTGCATATATACATTTGAAAAAAACTCCTTATTTATGAAAAAATCAATTTTATGTAATTGTAACCAAGTGTCCTGTGGCAACAAGTATCCTTTGTTTCATTTGAACCATCCTATAAGATTTCATCCAATGATTTAGATATAAGAGTAAATGCTCTTAGAGTACCCTACCATTAAGGATATTATATAGACAGACAAAAATACACGCTCGTACACGAGGACACTATCTACTTGTTTTGTATGAACCACTCAATAGGTGCAATGGGTTAGATATGAGAACAAGTGTTTCCAGAGTACCCTATCATTGATAATAACAATAATCTCCCTCTCTCTCCACTTAAGTGAAGTGTGTCACCTCAATTAAGTGAAGACATACAAACAAGCATTATTAGTAGACCCATATAACACAAATGCTTCTACTCAACAAAGCGTAACATATCTATGTATCCATTAAGTTCATTAAATGTATATCTAGGTTTTTTTAGCTGTAAAAGCACAAAGAAAATGTCACACAAGGTTTTAGAATCACCTTCTCTATATCGTATTTCATATTAAATGTAAACCTAATCTTTCAAATCTCCATAAAGAAATGCATTTACATCCACGTGATGATGCAGTCCCAATTGTGGTCATTTTAAAAGAAGTCAAAAATCTTATTATACTGGTTCTAATGACAAATCTGATTCATTATTCTTCATATCGTATACTTGAATCTAACCCTTCCACTAAATCAGTCTTGCATCTTTCAATGTTACCTCCATCTTGCATTTTATCTTGTATACCATTTACAAGCCACAAAAGTTTCGTTCACTGGAAGATTTAGTATCTCATGTATATTCCTTTCATCCAATGCACAGATAATGGTCATTTTAAGAAAAAACATGAATCATAGTATTGTTAATTGTAATAGGTACACGGGCCATTAGGGCCCGTGTTTGTGATAGGACTGGCCCAGGCCACTAGGGCCAGTCAATGGCCAGCCAATTAGCCGTTGGGACTGTGCTGTCAGCAGCCAGCCTTCAAGGGGTTGTTTCATTTGTTTTTTCACTCCAACGTGTAATCTTCCTTCCCCTATAAATACCCCACTCTATCATCAATGATATTATGATGTCATTGCACAACTTTTGTTTGGCGTTCGACTTCCTTCCGTATTCTTGTTGAGATATTTGTGTTTGACATCCATATTCGGATAATTTGAGTTCTTAGCGCTTTGACAAATTGGTTCGTGGACGCTTCAACCCTTGATTATCGATAATAATTTACATGGTATCAAAGCCTCGGATTGAAGAAGTTGAGTGTATTGGGAAGCGTGCTACGAGTGCAAATTTCGAGAAATCTCACCAAACTTGAGGTTAGTCTAAATCTTTTGATTTTATATGAAATGGAAAGCAAAAATGAGACATTTAGATGTATCCTTGACCCAAAATGCTATCAAAGTTCAGGAAGGACCATGATAAAATAATTTTTGTCAAAAGATTTTTGGGATTATATTGATGGAACGATAAAAGAACCGATTTTGAATATTGATTGTTTGAATGTGATAAGATTGTAAAAGCTCATGAAAAATATAAGCAAGACTTAAAATCAAGGGAAAAAATGAATGCGAAAATTACTTGAATTATTTGTCAAAATATAGATAAAAAGCTTACAAATAGAATTAGTGCTTTCGAAAATGCATATTTGAAAAAACTTCATTCTCAAGATGATTTTGTTTTTCAAATCAATTTAATGGAAAGAATGATAATGCTTAAACAAGAAAATTTAAGTATTAGAAACTATCAAACGAGTTTTCGGAATTATGGACACAACTTAGGTGCTTTGATAAATTTGAGAAACTTAAAAAATGAGATGAATTTCAAGAGTTTTTGGACAATCAATATTTCTTTTTATTCATGCGTGGGTTAAGAGATGAATTCGAAAATATTAGATCCAATTTAATACATAGAAAACCTAGACCTAGAAGAGACTCGTTCTTAGCCGATCTTGTTATGGATGAAACAAGGTTTAAAAATATTAATGTTACAAAAGAAGCCGTTCTTGCCGCCTTCAAACCGAGAGCCAACATGAAGATATAAAAGCCTCTGCAGGCAAAACATGAAGGATCAAAGAAACCCATGGGTCCGTGGCCAACCAAGGACACCATTTGTCACTATTGCAAGAAAAGTGGGCATATCAAAATCACTTGTCCTCTTCTTCAGAAAAAGTTTGAAAATGTGGGAGTTGTAGAAGAAAAAGAATGAGTCTTGCCCAACAACATTAAGGCATATATAGAAGAAATGTCCAAGGAAAAAGCAAGCATCTCCGGGAACGCTCTATCCACCTCTCAAGGTATGTCTTGGTTTTTAGATTCGAGTGCCTCTTTTCATATGACTCATTATGAAAATTCATTGAATAAATCTCATGAAACCGTTGGAAAACATGTGTTTACGACCGATGGTACAAAACTTCAATTAAAAAAATAGGGAATTTCGAAAAGAAAAAAAAAATTAATCCAAAATGTAAGCTTTATACCTAAACTTAACTTGAACTTACTTTCGGTTGCTCAAATTTGTGATAATGATTGTATAGTCACTTTCTCATCCAAACATTGTGTAGTGCAGGATCACATATCGAGGAAGGTGATTGGTTAAGACCATAGAGAAAGTGGACTATACAAAATGGATTATCTTGTTATGCAAATTTTGAGTCTTGTAATGTAGCCCAAGATGTTACTCTTTGGCATAAAAGACTGATATTTTAGATTTACAAAAATTATGTAACATTCCCTTGATGAAAAAGATTAGAGAACAAAAGTTTGAATGTAAAGAGTGTATTCCTGGGAAAATGCATCATCTCTCTTTTGAAGAAAGAAACTATATACCGAACAAAGCTTTTGATTTAATACATTCGGATGTTTGGGGCCCCGCGCCCGTTGTTTCTAAGGGAGGAGTTTAATACTATGTAATATTTGTAGATGACTTTACTCACTTTACCTGGATATATCTATTAAGCATAAATCAGAAGTATTTGAGAAATTTGTAATCTTTTGCAATATGATCAAAAATCAATTTGGAGTCACCATTAAGATTTTTAAATCGGATTCAGGAGGAGAATACAAGTCAAATGAATTTCAAAAATTTATTTAATCAAATGGGATCTTTCATCAAAAGTCATGCACTAAAACTCCACAACAAAATGGCTTGGCTGAAAGGAAACATAGACATATTATAGAAACATATCAAACTATGTTAATTGCCAGTAATGTTCCTAAATTTTTATGGGCAGAAACTACTCTTACTGCAGTTTATCTTATAAATAGAATGCCTTCATCCTATCTTGAAAATACTTCACCTTTTGAAAAATTATATAATATTTCTTCCTATTATAAAAGACTTAGAGTTTTTGAATGTAGATGTTTTGTGTATACAGATAAAAATGATAAACTGTCTCCTAGGGCTATTGAATGCGTATTTCTTGGTTATGGTATAGACAAGAAGGGTTATAGGTGTGTTGCCCTATTGATGACAAATTATATGTTATGTAAAAAAAATTGAGAATGATGCCTACTATAAGTCTAAATCCTTAGAAAATTTTGAATCTTCCATATCTCAAGATTTCTTTGATCTAGAAGAAGATGATGATTGTGACTCTGTAGATCATCAGGATAATTCTCTTGAGAGTAGTGATGTTTTGAATACAACTGTTGATTCCCAACCCATTGTTGAACCCTTTCCATCACATTATACACGACGTCATAGAGAACCTGATAACACATGTCTAGAACCTAGGGTCTCAAAACCTCCCCAACATTTTGTTTCCTATGAATCTTTTGAACCCCAACGCAAAAACTTGATTGCAACTCTTCGTCAAGTAAAAGAACCCAAGTTTTATCATCAAGCTAAAGGTATTCCAGAATGGGAAGATGCTACGAGGGATGAACTCAAAGCCTTAGATAAAGCTCAAACATGGACTGTTACACCCATACCAAAGGATAAGAAGGTTATTGGATGTCAATTGGTCTACAAAATCAAAACTCATAGCAATGGTCATATTGAGAGATATAAGGCCAAACTGGTTGCAAAGGGTTATGCCCAAGAATATAGAATTGATTAGGATGAAACATTTGCCCCAGTTGCACATGTTACCAAAAGACCCTTCGAAATAGTTCATTCGAATGTATGGGGACCGGCACCCGTTTTGTCTAACGGAGGCATTTCCTACTATGTCATTTTCATAGATGATTTTATTAGGTATACATGGGTATATCTTTTAAAAGCAAAATCCAATTCTTTCAAAATTTTGTTATCTTTCATAATCTTGTAAAAAATTAATTTGATTCCGAAATCAAGATTTTTAGATATTATTTAGGAAGAGAGTTTATGTCAAAAGAATTTAAAAATCATCTCGATAAGTTTGGAATTATACATCAAACTTCTTCTTCTAAAACTCTCCAACAAAATGGTATTTCTGAATGTAAACATAGACATATTTTGGAAATCACAAGAACCTTGCTTTTATCAAGAAGCTATTATATTTGTAGTCTATTTAATTAATCGGTTTCCCTCTTCGGTTTTACAAATTTTGTCTCATGTAGAAAAACTCTTTAAAGTTTTTTCCAACTATTCAAGACTACATATTTTTGGATGTAAATGTTTTGTTTATACTGACAAAGACGATAAACTATCATCTCATGTCATAGAATGTGTTTTTCTAGGATATAAAATAACTAAAAAGGGGTATAGATGTTATGAGTGTAAAAATGATAAGCTTTATGCATCACGAGATGTCAAAGTTTTTTGAAAATGAATATGTTTTTAAAGGCATGGATGATGTTAGTTCTCTTGATGACTCTTATTCTTTCTTGAATGAATGATGTTAGTTCTCTCGAAGACTCCTATTCTTTCTTGAATGATATTTTAGGTGAAGAGGTGATTTATGTAGAAAATGATCTTGATAAACATATGACTTCAAGACACCCTGATACACCTTTTGATCAACATTATACTAGGAGATTTGTGCCTATTCCTAAAAGGTCAAACTGTGATTCTTGACATCCTGAAAGGTTTGTGTCCTATGATAGATTTTCACCAAGACATAGAGCTTTAGTAACAAATATTCTTTGCTCCTGTAGCAAAAATGACTACTATTCGTACCCTTATTGCGGTAACTTGATTCGTCGGTGGCATATATCTCAATTAGATGTTAAAAATGCCTTCTTGAGCAGGGACCTTCAAGAAGAGGTTTATATGAAACCTCCTCTGGTGTTTCTCATGGTTACAGGTATGTTTGCAAGCTCAAGAAAGCCTTATATGGTCTCGAACAAGCACCTCGTGCTTGGTTTGAAAGTTTTACTGTGATGTGTTGTTCCTCTTGGATTTGCTTCTAGTAGTCATGATTAACTCTCTTTGTTAAGTGTCTTCTGCTATGCTTGGGTCGTATCATTCTTTCTTTATATGTTGATGATATGATTATTATTCATATAGGTCAAGGTGTCTGTCTTTTATGACTCTTATCTGCTGTATCTTTGTTGACTCTGCGGGAGCTCTGAGCTTATTTAGACGTTTGGCCTGGCCGGTGGTGATCTCCTTGATCCGCTTATTTCTGCTATTAATTAAGCTGCATTTCTTCATGGATATTCTGTCATTTCTTGACACGAATAAGAAGAAAACTCGATAACCTACCTCGCACCGGCGGTATTGAATATCTGATACTCATACTACCGAGACTATCTAGAATTGCTGGATAGTGATGACTCCTAGTTGGCTTTCGAATTACTGGTGATACCCGATGATCCTTCCTCCATTGCTCTTCTATTGTGACAACTTAGAAGTGCTAATTCAAATTGTAATAATAATGATGTGATACATGAGCACTAAGCACGTTGAAACATGATTGTCCCATTTCAATATCAGTCAATGTATTGTCATTGATTTTCACGAAGAGGGCACAACAGCAAAGAAAGGCAACTTGTCAAAATTAACATTGGCAATTTTGATCAACCAACACGATTAGTGCTATCAGTAAACCTCAATGGAATCAGGTGCAATTCTTGACACTTTTGTATAAATGATATGGTCATACATTTAGATTGATTAGATTGATTTGGGTTGATTGGTATAGAATGAGTGTGGCGTCTACAATAGTGATCTGATTTGTTGGCTTCTATCGTTATTTATCACTATTTAATTTAATCGTTGCTTATTAACTTAGTTAAATTAGTCTTGTATCTTATTCAAAGTAATTTATTACATATCTTGTATTTTATTATGTCGTTTTTGTGGGAGCACTTACTTATAAAAAATGATATCTAATTTTATAGTTATTCTACTAATGAACTAAGCTTTGTAAATATGCCATTATATTTCATGGAATAAATTAAAACCATATAATGTTATATGAAAACATTTTGACTTATATAAAAAAATAATTCTAAATAACTCTTCCTAAAAAAAAGTGGTCATTAAATTAGCCAACCCACATTGGCTAATCTTAAAATATAAAAAAGTGAAATAAGAAGTTAACTTGCTCGTAACTCAAGGTTTTCATCGACTAAGTCTTTAAGACTTACAATCACAAGATGTTGGGAATATATGAATTCTCCACTAGACTATGAAAGTATTACAGATTTTTAAACCCAAGAATTAAAGAAAGATGGTCCGTTACTAAATTAAGCGGAAACCAGCTCACTTGGCTAAATCTAATATTAGTCTCGAGTTTTGGAAAGTTTAACAATCATCACTTGATCCTCTAATTTTCATCATTAACTAAGTTTTAAAATAGCATTTATAATATAAGGTGACACACATTAAGAATTAATCCAAATAATGGTTTGGAATCTCGTAGCAATATCTTGTTCATTGCCTAGTTGTCCCGTCATCAGTCTAGGTGGCTTAACTATTAAACCTGATGGTGAGCATATAAATAGAGGTTCAGGACTAATTCAAAGATGTGTGTTCATCCATATGGCTCTGGCTAACTCACATCCCATTATATTCTATTGGTAGAAATCTTGTATGTAACATTTAATCAACTCAAGATAACAACCTGTTCAGAATGGGTAATTGCAGCATTAAATTACCTAGTCGATCCAAGCATCATTTAGGGTAAAATCTAAGAGATTTTTCTAAAAGTTGGAAAACAAAAAAAAAACTCAGGTTGTTGTTACTTGATTTAATTTATCAAGTATTTTCCATCTACTTGTTCAAGTTCTTCAGAACTGTGAAAACCGCAAATATCAGCACCTTATTTCCGAGAGTTATGCTCATTAGGTACTACAATTTCATCCAGAGACTTGCTCTGCAAATTGTGAGTTGCTATGTACGTCCAAGGTGTTTCTCGACTTTCAATCGATTAACTTTGTAAGTCAGTTCTGAAAAAAAAACAAAAAGTGGAAATAAGGAACAAGATTTAAGGAAGATTCTTCTAATATCTTTTACATTTATTTCAGCAAATAAACAGCGACAAGTCATAAGTTAAATGTTACTTAAAAAATATATATAAATAAAAAGATTTGGAAGAGTGAATGAGGCGAAAATGAATACTGTACGATATGCTTAGATTTTGTTTTCTTCACCAAATTCATTATCAACATTGTTATTACTTTCTTTATCTAAATATATCATGTTAGAACTTCTATTTTGTTTACTTCATAGCTACTATATAATAGTAGTTATTGCATGAACTTATTCAAGATAGCAATTATGGAACAATATCTTACTGTATTTAATATATTCTGTCATTATCCGGATTTGAAGCAACTAGTATCATCTTTAGCACTTTTAATAGATCTGAACAGTTCATAGATACGATATCTCAGCATAACAGAACTTTCTTTTGCGTGCCACTGAGTTTTAAAAATTCAACTTTATCATTTTTTTTTTATCTACATTAATGATCCCTATCTGCAATTGTTGGATTGTATAGCCATTGACAAAAATTCTCGTAGAAATGACCACCAAACCTTCTGTTAGTGTCTAATTATATCTACGTTCTTGTCTTTTTCTAATATCTTGAAGGGATAAACCTTTGTCAATTTAAAAGTATCTAATTTATCTAACCAAAATGTCAACAACTTTAATAGGACTGCTCGTGATTTCTGGGCAAACCCCGCGTTGCTTACACCAGTCGTCAAAAATCAATGTGAATCTACAAACTAACTAAGTAATTTGTTGTGCTACAGAAATCAACAAGTTCATTCTACCGGCGAGTCCATCTCCAAAGTTTTATCTTAGTTTTCCTATTTAATACATACCTAAGAAGCGATAATAATTCAATTATTACGTGGTATTGAAATTATCGTAACATTTTAAGGCATTCATAACTCGAGAGGTATACAAGTTCAATAACCAAATGTTAGAAAATCTTTACATTGAATAGTCCATTTTAAAACCAAGAAATTTAGCAATAGTTCCGTTATTTATGCAAAGAAAGTAAAATTAACGAGTGATTAGCGAAAATTTAATTAAAATTATTGATCCTTGACTTTTAGATAAATCTATATAATAACGAACTTAAGAAAAACAACTGAAATTATAGCAACTATAATATTTCAGTTGTTCAAAATTTTAAGCGAAAACGAGCTATATAACCCGATTAGTCTTATTAACCAAATGTTGGGTAAATATTTATACAAAATATAAGGATATAGCTAGCTATTATTTAATGACAGTCAACCGACTGTTAAAAGCCTAGACAGAGCTAGACATACTATGATTACAATGTAGGAAAAAGGAAAAGCAACTCCAAGGCTTAGTAAACGAACATCAAGTTGTTCAAAAACTCAATACACTGCAGAACTAGTGCTATTCATTAATCGTAATAATGGCTTTCGTGAGTTGATATCACGAAAGCTATCAAAGTGGTTATAAAAAGGGGTGGGGGACTATGAAGTGAAAACACTATTTAATATGAATATAGTGGCATGCAATTCAAAACATGAGAATAGACTTCAAGATCAACGTACGGAGAAAATATATATATGGAAATATATTCTTAGAAACTGCATATTTAAATGATGATTCTTGTACTAAACATCAATGGCTTGTATGAAGAAGAAAGTATTTTATATGTCTCAGAAAATGCAAACTTTTGGTGATAGAAACGCGATTTATTTCATCAAGTATGTCATAAATAAATAAATAGTACGAATGAGAAAACATTTCCCTTTGATGTTTCATTAAAGTACTCTTAATAATGTCTGACACTTCAACTGACTTGAGTTGATCGAGATGGCTTTAAAGTTGGTGGAAAAGAAAGGAATCTTTGTATAAGTAACAACACGGAGCGAGACAACGAAATAATTTGACACAATGGTCAGGCCTTTTTGGAGCTCTAAGCACCGATGCCATGCAAGTTTGAGACTCCAATATTCACAAAATCTCTGGGATTTTGACAACTAAATCCTTTTCAAACCTTTGTCATTGGTCTTCAAATTTTAGTGAATTGTCTAAGCATTACCTCTCGCCCGAAAAGGTATTTCAATCTCTTATTATTTGGATATTTTTTCATCTTTTTTCATCATTTTTCTTCTTTTTTTTTTCTTTTCTTTTTTTACTACATCTTTTTCTTCTCTCTTTTTTTTTTGAGCAATGAACTAACAACTTCAAAGATAAATAATTTGTCACAAATTATTGTTCAAATATGTGAAATATTGTTTAAAGTTTAGAACGTGCTGGTGATATGTTTACTTCTATGGAAGTATTAATCAGGGGGATTGGGGGTTGAACTACTTTGCTTATTGGGAGTAAAATGTTGTGCACTCTGACTTTATATGAACTTTAGTTACTGCAGATGATAACCTCTTCATCTTATCAAACTATTCATGACATCTAATTCTAAACTTCTTTGCAGCTTAACTTCTTTGCAGCTTATCCATCTCTTCTGGTGTTTGTTTGGATCTCTTCTCTTTTGCCTTTTTTTTTGCTTTAATGTCCGAACTTTCATGCACTTGCTTTGCTGGAGATGAGGCATACTACAAATTGGCATTCCTCCTTTATTACTTTTTCTTGTTCATTAGTGAGTGTTTTGCTCATTTATTTATGAAAGAACCGGTTGTGTTTCTTGATATTTCTTAGAAGTTAGAAAACCCATTATCTATATATATAAATTTTTATTCGTAAATAAAAGTGTACCGCTATATCCCCGCTACCGCTACCGCTATATCAGGGTTGACCGCTAACAACACGCTAACCGCTATTGATAACATAGTTTCTTCGTCACTCTCTCATCTCATGGAGATGTAAGAAACAACAAAAGGTATCTCTTTCCTCCACCAAAGTTGAGTATTGTGCAATGGTCAACACCATTACTGAATTAACTTGGTAGTAACAACTATTTCAAAATTTGGGCATACAATTAGAAGCTCCTCCAATCATGTTCTGCAATAACAAAAGTGTTATGTATATAGCCAATAATCATACCTTTCATGAGCATACAAAGCATATCGAGATAGACTATCACCATGTTCGTGAAAAACATCTAAAAGATAATTTAATATTACAGTTTGTAAGATTAAAGTATCAACTTGTAGATGTCTTCACCAAGTCATTACCTACTCCTCGATTTTAGTCTTTGATTGGCAAACTTCAGGTCATGCAGCTGTCAGTTTGGGGGGAGGTGTTAGAAAATGATCCCAAGTGGCCTGGACAGCAAGCCCTCTAGGCTTAGGCCGTCAGGGCCACTAGCTGTTGGGGGCCCAGGTCCCCAACGGCTATTGCTGTAGCCGTTGGGGGCTGGCTGGCAGCCAACCACCCTTCTTTTCTTCTCCTCTCTTCTCCCTTCTCTCTTCTCTCCTCTTCTCTTCTTATCCTATATACTCTATAAATATCCTTCATGTGTAAATACTTAATCAAGCCTTTTGTGGCTAAATAATATTCTTTTTTAATATTGTGTATTTGTTGCATACTCTTCATTATAGCCTTATTTTTTAAGGCTTTTACGAGTGATACCTTGATGTGATATTCATCAACCTTCCGCTACCACATTGAAACATCGTCTTCATTACAGTTAGTAGTTAACTCACAATAAGCTAGATCATTCTTTATTGTTTTTTTTCAACACTTTTGTGGTTGTCCTCTACTTCTTTTAATACTTTCCAAATTTAGTTTTTCATATCTTCTTAGAGGTTCTTTTGATCTTCTTTCTATATGTCCAAATCATCTTAAACGATATTCTCTCATTTTATCCTCGATTGGTGCCACTCCTAATTTGTTTCTAATAACCTCATTATGTATACGGTCTTTTCTTGTATGACCACTCATCCATCTCAACATCTTCCTTTTTGTCACAGACATCTTTGTAGATGTTGATGATTAACTGCCCAACACTGAGAACCATAAAATATGGCAGGTCTAATTGTTGCTCCATAATATTTACCTTTTAACTTTAATGATATCTTCTTATCACAAAGAATACCTGATGCTCCTCTCCATTTTAACCCGTCAGCATTAATTCTATGTGTAACATCTCCATCAATTCTTCCTATCACTCTGAAAAATTGACCTTAGGTATTTAATATTTAAAACTTTTCTTTTGGGGATGCAATGTTTGCCAATTTTAATTTCCATGTCCTCTGAAACAACCAAATGAACAAACTTACATTCTATATATTATGTCTTTGTTATAATACTCAGTCGGAAGCCTTCGCTTTCTAAAGTTTCGGTCCATAGTTTCAATTTTCTATTAACTTTTTCCTTAGACTCCTCCACTGACACAATGTCATCTGCAAATAGCATACACCAAGGTACTTCATCTTTAATATGTTTTATTAACTCATCAATCACCATTATAAATAAGTATGGACTTAAAGTTGATCCTTGATGTAACCTAATATTAACTTCAAAGAAGTCTGTCATTCCTTCATGAGTCCTCACACATGTTTTTGCACCATCGTACATGTCTCTTATAAGTTAATGTATGTTAATGGGATACCTCTTTTTTTTCAGGTTCTCGAAATAACCTCCCTCGGTAACCTTTTGTAAGCTTTTTATTGATCAATAAATATCATGTGAAGATCTTTCTTTCTTGCTCTAAAATATTTCATAAGACGTCTCAAAAGGTGAATCACTTCAAGAGTATATCAGTCTGGCATGAATCCAAATTGGTTATCTGTTGTACTTAATACTTATCCTAACCTACGTTCGATAATTCTTTCCCACAATTTCATAGTATGGCTCATTAACTTAATACCTCGATAATTCGCACAATTCTGAATGTCTCCCTTGTTCTTATATATGGGTATAAGTGTACTCACTCTCCATTCCTCGGATATCTTTTGGTTTCTCCATATTTTATTAAATAGTCTTTTGAGCCAAGTGATTCCTATTTCTCCTAGTTTTTTCCAAACTTTTATGGGAATATTGTCTGGTCCTACCGATTTACCACCCTTCATATGTTTAAGAGCCTCTTTGACTTCTTTTTTTAAATACGTCAGTAGAACTTGTGGTTTAAATACTTTTATGATTTGGCTAACTCTCCTAAGTTAATACTAACATCCTTGTTTTCATTAAAAAGCTTATAAAAATAGTTTTTTCATCTATTTCTTATATCATCATTTGCCACTAGAATTTGTTCATCCTCATCTTTCATACATCTAACATAATTAAGATCTTTAGTTTTCTTATCTCTTGCCCTAGCTATCCTAAAAATATATCTTTCACCCTCTTTTGAGTTGAGTTTTTCTATATAAATCCTCCCAAATTTTAGATTTTGCTTCACTCACGGCCTTTTTCGCTTCCTTATTTGCTTTCTTACAAGCCTCTAAAGTTTCACTAGTTTTCTTAGCATAATGTAATTTGTAACATGCCCTCTTTGTCTTGATTTTATTTTGCACTACTTCACTCCACCAGCAAGCTTCTTTTTGTGCCGGTACACCTCCCTTAGATACACCTAACACATCTTTCGTCACTTTCCTAATATGTATAGCCATATTGTTCCACATATTAGATGGTGTACCAACATAATTCCAAACATCTCCTTGAAGGACTTTCTATTTAAATATATCTTCTTTCTTGCTTTTGAGGTTCCACCATTTAGTCTGAATAGCTCGATGCACTCTTTTCTTCTCTGTCCATTTTTTTAATTTGTAAATCTATAACTAAAAGTTGATGTTGGGTGGGTAAGCTTTCTCCTGGAATTACCTTGCAATCTTTACAACACGCTCTATCTTTTTTTCTACAAATAAAGTAATCAATTTGTGTTTGTGATAAGTCACTCTTATAAGTAATTAAATGTTCATCTCGTTTTTTGAAGATTGTATTGACTATAAAGAGATCAAATGCCATAGCAAAATTTAAAATGTCCCTTCCTTCCTCGTTTATATCCCTAAAACCAAAGTTTTCATGAATACCTTGATATCCTAATGCCTCTTTACTGACATGTCCATTTAAGTCTCCTCCTAAACAAATCATCTCCCTTTGTAGAATCTTTTGACTCACCTTATCTAACTCTTCTCAAAAAGTTGTCTTTATACTATCTTCTAGTCCTACTTGGGGTGCGTAAGCACAAACTATATTCAAAACCTCTGCTCCTAACACTAATTTCAACATCATGATTTGGTCACCATATCATTGTATGTCTACTACACTATCCTTTAAATCTTTATTTATGATAATACCAACTACGTTTCGAGCCTTTTCTTTACCTGAGTACCATAATTTAAAATATGTATCCTCTATCTCCTTTTCTTTTTCTCCAACCCATTTTGTCTCTTGTAAATATAGAATATGAATCTTTCTCCGAATCATAGTATCTACCACCTCCATTAGCTTACCAGATAATGTTCCGATATTCCAAGAACTAATACGAACTGAAGCAAAAAATTTGTTTGCTGTATTCAACTATGTATGTGCTGTCAGTGCAGGCTCATCATAGCAATGGATAATGTTTCCCACCTTATTATCATGAAAACGCTCTCAGTACAAGCAGATAGTTCTTCTGATTCTATACCAACTCGATTGGCATCTGATCCCATCCAACCATCAGATGTATAAAAGTAATAATTTTCATCAACCATGAGAAGTTAAACCACTGAAAACATCTTAAGAAAGACAAATTAGTGATGAGGCACAATTCAGTTGACAGATATGGAGATCACAAATTACCAGGCAAGAGGTGAATAAAAACACTGACAATCTTGTCTACTGAACTGAAAACAAGGCTACAGCGCCAAACAATCAAAGCCCATGCCAGCGGTCCCTACAAAAGTTATGAAAAGAAAAGGAATCAATTGGAAATGTACTGTCTCTAGTCTCTAGGACCTCCAGATGTGAATATGAACACCCACCTCTGCAAAAGAAAAGCAGACCATGAAAAGCTTTTCATTTCTTGGATAAAGGAGGAGCATAACTAGGAAGATGGTGTTTGCATAGTAGCAAAAGTCCTGCAAAGCACAATGATTGGCAAAGAAAATGAGGATGAAGCAATCACACCAATAAAACCACAACGTTAGTTGTTAGAAAGGTTCAAGCAAATACATTAAATCTATTCTTTTGCTTACTATGATTGAACCATACATTTCTAAGAGTAGTCATTAATAAATGTGAGGAGATATATATAAGTGAAGCCATTGACAAACCAGCATAAACCCCAACCATAAACACGAATCCTATTCCAAACAATTTTAGCCCTTAATACTCACCAGATCCTCAATATTAATTTATTGCCATATCAAAGGGAGGAATAAACAGACAAAACGAGATCAGTACATTATGGCATGCAAATGGGGCAGGAAAAGGTTTCTATTTGGTGATGAGAGTGCTACGTATCATGTTAACCAAGGTAGGGAGAAATTTTTGACCCTGTTGAAAGCCCTTGTAGGACACCATCAGTACACTCCCTCTTATTTTGTTGACAAAGAACTGCTTATGACGTTGCAGCAATTGATGGTCCTCGGATGATCAGGGCACATGCCAAACAACATTTAACGCCCATACATATTGACCACAACAAAAAGGTGTGGCTAGTTGACCTGTTCCGTATCAACTGTACTGGATCTCTGCTTCAAAATAACCCACCACAACTAGAAAACCTGAGTAAGTTAAATATCTTACATAAACACAAAACACACATGCACATGTACACAAGTGCACATCTTCTAACTGGTATGGCAGTTCTTTTATCAAGCAAACGACAAAACCAAAACAAAACCTTTTCCCACAAAGTGGTTGGGATACATTGGTTCCTAGTGTCACATTAGCGTGCAACTCAAAAAGCAAAGACATGTTTTCTTGTTTCCTTGCAACACCTTAGAGTCATTCTCTTCCTTTTTCAAAGTGTACACCATCTATCACCCCCACCTATCATATGGCTGCCTCTCCAAATGTACAAACAACCTTAAGAGTGTCTCTCACTCATTTTATCTTCTCTGTGCGGCACCAATTTTTTCTACAATAAACCAGTATGTGCCTTTGTTTGTATAGCTACACATCCACAACAATTCCCTCATGTTTGTCACTCAACAATTCTTTTATACATAATGATGAACTGCCCAAAACTTGCTATAAAGTATTATGTCTTATTTATAATATATCACTATCAATTTTATTGATATCTTCTTGTCACATAGAACATTTGATTGAGATGATTATTTTTAGACCTGTATCACTCAGTGATTTCATCGTAGATGAAATAATATCAAGAACTAGGGACTGTCAGGACGTCATGCAGCCAAATTGCAGTTGAATGATCGAGCTTCTATTGATGGGATTGCACTTGAAGAGGGGGATCTGATACACCAAACACAAAAGGATGATTGGTGTTCAGATGCTCAGATCAATGTCATGCAAGGAGATCAGCTGCTTAATTGGTTAAATGGCTGACATATGTTTGCTATAATCGCAACTCGATGCTCCGGAGATGTTATAGAGAGGGTCACATTGTAAAATTAGCACTACAATGTAGTTGATAATATTCACAAAGCCAAACACCAATGATCACAAACATCTTTTACAAATCAAATCACCAAACACTACATAAGCCAAACAGAAAATACCAAACAAGTCAAGTGAGCACAACAAAAGCTTATTTATTTCATGCTCAACATGCTCTATTTTTAGAGGATTTATTACAATAAATGAAAGAGCAAGGATATTACTAGCCGTTGGGATGTCCCAACGGCTAGTAATATAGTCATTGGGAGTACTTGGCCCTTGAGGGTCAGTCCTAAAGGGATCTCAAGGTGGTACTGTTGGGCCTTAAAGGCCCACCAAGCCTACTCCATGTTAACACCTCCCCTCAAACTTGCAGTGGGTATACCGAAAGTTTGTCCAACAAAAAATAATCTAGGGGTTGAAAAGACTTTATAAAGAAATCTGCTAGTTGTAGCTCTGAAGGAACATAACATAAATTCAACTTCCTCTTCAAACATTTCTCCCGAATATAATGGCATTCCATCTTAATATGATTGGTTCGTTCATAGAATGTATTGTTTGAAACAATATACATGACGCTTTTATTGTCACAAAGTAATTCTTTAGGTTTCTCTAGAGCAATCTCCATGGTTGCTAGTAGTTCAGTGATCCATGATATTTCAGCCGTTATAGTAGTCATAACTCTATATTCTGCCTTTTTAGATGATAGAGATACTTTTTGTTGCTTCTTATATCTCGAAGATATTAGGGAGTCACTTAAAAACATATAAAACCTAATGGTAGAATGTCTATCATTGACATCTCCACCCCAATCAGTATCACTATAGATAGTTAATTTAAGAGAAGATGATGAGGTTAGAATGATCCTCCTTTCAGGTGTGTCCTTATCTCATAATTTGCATAACAACACTCATGTGTATACTAGTGCGAGCTTGTTGAAATTGACTTGACACATGTATTACATGTATTGTGTGGTTAAGTGATGGTAAGATACATCAAAGCTCTCATCATTTGTCAGTAAGGAGTGGGATCTTCTAATTTTTCTTCATCTGTAGTTCTCAATTTGGTCTCATCATCTCGGACATGCTCACCTTCTTATCATCTAACAATCCTGACCTTTTAATATCATTGGCAAATTTTGTTAGAGACATAAAATAATCTCTGTTATTATAAGTTACTTTCATTCCCAAGAAGTAACTAAGTACACCCATATCCTTCATTTCAAATTCTTCGTGAAGTTATCTTTGATTTACAATATCTCATTCTCATCACTGAGTGATGATCATATCCAGTGTTATCCGTATCGCACCGTATCGTACGATACGCCCAAAAAAAAAGTGTGTTATGTACGATACGCTACCCCGTATCGTAAAACGGTGAGTATCGCACCGTATCGTGCGATACGGGCCCGTATCGCACGATACGCCCAAAAAAAATTCAAAGAAAAATATTTTTTTTAAGGTTTTTGTCCTCTCTTCACTTCTCGTGACCTGAATCGAGCTCGTTGTTGCATTAGAAGGTTGAACTCAAGCAGCTCATATATATAAAGATCATTTCTGATATTTTGGCTTATTTTCAATTATTGTTTCTTGAATAGTATACGTGTAATTTTAAATTTTGTAAAAATTTATGAAAGATAATATTATTATATTAATGACTACACTATAAACTCTTAGAAATTCGACTCTCAATCAACCGCATTGAATCAGACTGTCATAATAAAGGAAAAGTTTGAATATCAGTTTTTCATCAAACCACACAGGTTGCTCCGTCACTGTCTGATGTTTGGAATGGACTGGCAAGGCCCGAGTTAGTTTAAGGTGATAACGAAATTAACGCATGGGTCTTGCATCACATCAAAAGACTACCGATCAATAGAATATTATTACTTTTTATGAAGATTCTTCACTAGATTTTTAAAGCAGTCGAAGGATGCCTTAGAGAGAAGTGAAGAGAGGCGAAGAGAGACCAGAAACCTTTAAAAAAAATTGATTTTTTTTTAAAATAAAAAATAAAAAAATTGGGCATACGCCCGTATTGTGGAGCCCAGTGATACCCAATACGATACGCGTCAGACAACACTGATCATATCATTTACATATAGAATCACGATATCTACATCAGTTATTCTTATAAATAGGATGGTGTCAGTATAAGAATAGTGAAAATCCCGTACACATAAAATTTTCATATCTATCAAATCAAGCCTTATGAGCTTGTTTAAGTCCATATGTCTTTTTAGTCTAAGAACATGATCACGTGGAGCATTGAGTCCTGGAAGATGAGCCATATATATTTCTTCATTAAGATTACCATTCAAAAAAGTGTTTTTAACATCCAATTGATATATGTCAAAGTTTCTAATAGCACAAATAGAAATTAAATATGCAAATAGTAGTCATGTGAGCAACAAGAGCAAAAGTTTCCTCATAGTCAATCACATATTCTTGTGAGTACCCACTCCTTAGCTACTAGTCTTGCTTTATATTTTTTAATAGATTCATCACTATGTGTTTTGACCTTATAGACCCATCTACAACCAATGATTTTCTTTTCTTTGGGTTTAAACATAATGTTCCAAGTGATATTATTTTTTAGTGCTTCTAGTTAATCATTCATAGCATTTCTCCATTCAATTTCTATGTTAGGTTGAAAGGTTCATAAGACAAAACTTTGAAGAGGTTTTATGACTCTTTTGCTTGGGACATTATCATTTTTTCTATTTCTTCTTATATAATAATCTTCAAAAGGTCTTATAATTTCTTCCCTAGTTTCTTATTTCTAGGTTCACACTTTAGTTGGACCATACTTTTCTCTTGTGTTTCCTTATTGTCATCTAACTTTAAATCCGTGATTTCATCGAAAAACATATAGCTATTTTGGGTGTTTTCTCACTCATTTTTATAATAGCACTCCAAAGTTTATCTTCTTTTGGATTATAACATCTATATACCCCTTTAATCAATACCATATCCAAGAAAAACACATTAAATAACTTTAGATTATAACTTATCATTCTTATTCGTATAAATATAATACTTACATCTGAATACTTTTAACCAATTATAACTCAATTTATTTAAATACAATTTTTTATAACAATTACCTAATTTAGATTATGACTTCCTATTTATCAAGTATACGGATGTTAAAATAGCTTCGACCTTAAAATAATGATGAAGAGCTGACCGTTCTTTAAGCCCAGAAGATCCTTTCCAAGGTTCATCAATCAAACCACATTTGCAGTCTAAATCCAGCAGAGCTTTAGTACACTTGAACAAGAGAGCTCACTAGCGCCAACACTATTTTCCTGCATTTGTGGAAAGAGAACACATTCTTTCTCATAGTTGCATTCTTTCAGGAATAGTATTAAAATCCTTCACAGCTTTGTCCCTTGCAAGTACAGACATGGTCCCTTCCAGCCTTCGATATTGTATACATAGATTTTCCAGGGACTCTTCAAGCAAGTCGCATCAACTGCTCTCTCTATTCTCCTTTGTTTCACTTTGAAGACTGATATATTCCTTCAGACTGATCTATATCTGGCACCCACAATGATGGTAAGACACGAAATTTCCATCTCTAACAACTTTTTCCACAATTTGCTAAAGATACTTCTGACTAGAAATAATACGTATCACATACAATACAAAAATCTCACATCCTATGACTTTATCCACTTCAAACTGGAATTAGTTCTTCGTCGACATTCTTAAGCTTCATCATGTCATTTTTCTCATTCGTCAATCCTGAATCTGCCAAATCCTCAAATCCTCTTCTAGTAATCCCGTGCATCGTATTGACAAGAAAGGGCAAACTCCCACCAAGGCCCTTGGAAAGAGAAACATACTTCATAACAAGACATTTATAGCCTTCAAGCAAAACTTTCATATCCTCCACCGTGAGATCACCTGCACGGTTATATAAAAAATGGGTATTCACAGAAAGAGAAAGAGCTACTAATATGATCCTCCTTCAGGACAGCAGCAACACATTTAGTTTCCAAGTTTGATATCGATAAACCATCAGTTCTTGATGAAATCTTTACGCCTGACTCTAATTTAGCTTCATCCAAGTTTGACTCACTGTACCATTGACTGTCGCCGCCAATCTTTCCGTTAATTGGTTCTGATACCATGTTGTAATTCAGAGAAGCATTGTAGGAGATTAAACACACAAAATAATACTAATATTAACGAGAAAAAATGAAGGATTGAAGGAAGGGGCGGACCTCGAATGGAGCCCCCCCCCTCTTCTCCACTCTCTCTTACAACACAACCTCACTTAATCTAATACAATCTACCAGCCCTTATATAGGAAGCTGTAAAACGGAATTTTACCAAAAAAAACCAAAATACCCCTAGTACCAAAAATTACCAAAATGCCCCTAAAGTTTCGAGCGAGTACAATAATACCTAAAAACATAAAAATAACACAAGGAGCACTAGATAAGCATATTCTTCAACACATTATGCTAAGAAAACTAGTGAAACTTTAGAAGCTTATAAGAAAGCAAAGAATGAAGCGAAAAAGGCCGTTAGTGAAGCAAAAGCAAAGATTTGGGAGGACTTATATAAAAAAACTTAACTCAGAAGAGGGTGAAAGAGATATTTTTAGGATAGCTAGGGCTAGAGATAAGAAAACTAAAGATCTTAATTATGTTAGATGCATAAAAGACGAGGATGAAAAAATTCTAGTAACAAATGATGATATAAGAAATAGATGGAAAAACTATTTTTATAATCTTTTTAATGAAAATAAAGATGTTAGTATTAGTTTAGGAGATTTAGCCAAGTCAGAAAAGTATATAAACCACAATTTCTAGAGACGTATTCAAAAGAATGAAGTCAAAGAGGCTCTTAAACATATGAAGGGTGGTAAATCGGTAGGACCAGATAATATTCTTATAGAAGTTTGGAAAATGCTAGGAGAAATAGGAATGACTTGACTCAAAAGACTATTTAATGAAATATGGAGAAACCAAAAGATGCCCGAGGAATGGAGAGCAAGTACACTTATACCCATATATAAGAACAGGGGAGACATTCAAAATTGTGCGAATTATCGAGGTATAAGTTAATGAGCCATACTATGAAATTATGGGAAAGAATTATCGAACGTAGGTTAAGACAAGTATCAAGTATAACAGAGAACCAATTTGGATTCATGCCAGGCACATCTACTATTGAAGCGATTCACCTTTTGAGACGTCTTATGGAACATTTTAGAGCAAAAAAGAAGACCTTCACATGATATTTATTGATCTAGAAAAAGCTTATGATAGGGTACCGAGGGAGGTTCTTTGGAGAACTTTGGAAAAAAGAGGTATCCCATTGACATATATTAACCTTATAAGAGACATGTACGATAGTGCAAAAACATGTGTGAGGACTCATGAAGGAACGACAGACTTCTTTGAAGTTAATATTGGGTTACATCAAGGATCAACTTTAAGTCCATACTTATTTATAATGGTGATGGATGAGTTAACAAAACATATTCAAGATGAAGTACCTTGGTGTATGTTATTTGCAGATGACATTGTATTAGTGGAGGAGTCTAAGGAAAAAGTTAATAGAAAATTGGAACTATGGAGAGAAACATTAGAAAGCAAAGGCCTCCGACTTAGTAGAACAAAGACAGAATATATGGAATGTAAGTTTGATCATTTGGTTACTTCAAAAGGAAAGTTTTAAATACCTAGGGTCAAATTTTGAGAGCGATGGAAGAATTGATGGAGATGTTACACATAGAGTAAATGTTGGTTGGTTAAAATGGAGAGGAGCATCAGGTATTCTTTGTGATAAGAAGATACCATTAAAATTAAAAGGTAAATATTATAGAGCAGCAATTAGGCCTGCCATGTTTTATGGTTCTCAGTGTTGGGCAGTTAATCATCAACATGTACAAAAGATGTCTGTGACAGAAATGAAGATGTTGAGATGGACGAGTGGTCATACAAGAAAAGACCGTATACATAATGAGGTTATTAGAAACAAATTAGGAGTGACACCAATAGAGGATAAAATGAGAGAACATCGTTTAAGATGGTTTGGACATATAGAAAGAAGATCAAAAGAAGAACCTGTAAGAAGGTTAGAAAAACTAAATTTGGAAAGTATGAAAAGAGGTAGAGGACGACCACAAAAGTGTTGGAAAGAAACAATAAAGAATGATCTAGCGTATTGGGAGTTAACTGCTAACATGGCACATGATAGGGATCTGTGGAAACAAAGAATCCATGTAGTTGACCCCGTCTAGTATGGGAAAAGGCTTAGTTGTTGTTGTTGTTGTTGTATTTGAGAGATATTCACCACTGGAGTCGGTTCTTAAAATTTTTATGTTCATTCCAAATTGAGTCGTGATTATATTGTAAAAGGTCAAAAAGTTTTTAAAAACTTTTGATTTGTTTTTTAAAAAATATATCAACTGTGTCGAGTGAAATCATCCACAAAAATAACATAATAGGTCACTCCTCGTTTCGAGGTTATAAGAGCGGGTCCCCAAACATCAGAGTACACTAATTCGAAAGCTTTTTTGTGATAATAGTTTTTTCACCAAATGGTGCATGATGTGTTTTGTCAAATATACAATCTTTACAAATTGAATCATTTTTTCCATTAGTCTTTATCTATCGATAATTGTTCATTTTGCTTACATCAAGATGCCCCAATCTTTTATGGTAAAGAGCAAATTCGTTACCAGTAATTTCATATGTTTCAAAATTGGTCGTAACTAAATTATCCATGGTGTAGAGACCATCCTCTCCATATCCTTGCCTAATCACCTTCTTCGATAGATGGTTTTGCACCACATGTCCATTTGGTGAGAAAGTAACAATGCAACCGTTATCACAAATTTGAAAATCCGAGAGAAGATTAAGATTTAATTTTGGTATAAAATGTACATGAGGTATGTTAAAAGAATTATTTTCTAAGTTAACAATTTTTTAACATTAAGTTAGTTTCATCGACCGTAAATACTTGTGTTCTAACTTGTGTGCATTTGTCTAACAATTTATATTTATGTGTCATATCAAAAGAAGCACTGAAATCTAAAAACTATGATATACATTGATCTTTGAAAGAAATTGATAACACCGACCCAAATATGCTTGCCTTCTCTTTGAATATTTCTTCAATGTAGGCGTGATTCTTGAATGTAGCACTTTTTGTTATCAATAGCAGCTACTTGATGAAACCTCCTCAACAAGAGAGGACAACCCTTGAATTGTCCATTTCCATCACTATTTTTGGTGTGTGTAGACTTATATGTTTTCAAATAATTTCGGGTCTATTTGTAGCAAGAATTGCTTCTTTATTGTCTCTCATATTTTTCAATCTAATTTCTTCCATAACTAAATCGACCAATATCTCATCACTTTTAGGTACCGGCTTTCTATGTATCAAATTAGATCTTATGTTCTCAAATTCATCTTCTAATCCCTGTATAAATAAGAAGAAATATTGGTTGTCAAGATATTCTTTAAATTCATCCATACTTTTAAGTTTTTCGAATTTGTCAAAACTCCTAAATTGGTTCCATAGATCGAAAAACTTATTGTAATATTCTTTAATGCTCATTGAACCTTGTTTGAGCATTATCATCTTTCCATTAAATTTTAAAAAAAAAGTATCTTGAGAATATGCTTTCTAAGATATTCTAAGTCTCATATGAATTATCAAACATGTTAATTCTACAACGCAATGTTGTAAAAAGTGTATCGGTGCCCGTATCGCACTGGGCATCGATACGTGATAAATGCACTGTATTGTACGATACGGTACAAATTTTTCAATTTCTTGATTAAAAAAATCGAAAAAATATTAATTAATCCAAAAAAATACAAGAATTGAAATGAATGTACAAAGCATATATATCACAATTAACATTAAACAAAATTGAATCCAAAAACTTATTTTAAACAGATAATTCCAAATAAATGACTATGACTATAAGAATATTAAGAGAGATTAAGAGAAGAGAACACTCTGAGGCTGAGCAGAACAAAGTTAAATAGCATGTCATGTCATAATGAACAATCATCCATAACATGAATACTGGATACCTTTAATCAACAACAAAGTTACAATCATCCATACCAAAATGTTGCAAAATTACAATTACATTTATAACAATCATCTACAACATGGATCATAATCAACAAAAGCATTATAATCGATATAGTATGGATCACCATCATCATCTCCTCCCTCTTTCTCCTCCACAATTGGATCCGCCCATCCAACACCTTCATCTTGATCATCATCTCCAACTCCAAGTTCTGCTTCAGCTTTGAATACCCTCCAGTTTTAATCATCTATATTGATGGGGCTCCTCCTCTTCGACCCAATCATCAAGAATCTCAATATTTTCGTACCTTAGCGAGTCATATGACACCTTTCTTACCCTTCTTTCATCTTTTTGGATTTCTGTAAAGAAAAAAATATCCAAATAATCAAAAATATCAAATGCAATATAGTCATCGATCATTCATTATCAATAAGAAAGAATAAGGGAGCAGTAATACATATTTTTAAAATTGTTGCCTTTGCCAAATGATCAATAAGAAACACTAAAAGTCAATCAATTGATAACTTAAATGAATATCAATAAAAAATATATATATATAATACCAAACCACATTTGGGAGCAGAATTGGATTGCAATTGGCTTCCAAAAATCTCCAGACTTTATATATACTTGCTTAACTCTAAATGAATATTACAATGAGTAGATGAATCTTGTATAAGGTCAATTGTATTTAATATACCATTTTTCACTTCTCGTCCTCTACAAAATTGGGAGAAAATCGAATAAAATGGTTAAGAAAATATACAGCAGCATGTAAATCATGACGCATTTGACGATTCCAGCATCCATCAATCATCTTCTAAACATTTTTTAGAGGCGACCGCTTGCGGCTAAGGTTTGCTTGTATTTCCAATTTAGCCTTACCCATAGCATCATATATAAGGCATCACATGCCTATATTCACTATCCACCATCCTCATTACCTTAACTAAAGGTACAATAATCCTCAAAAATTTATGAATTCACATCAAATGCAATATAGAAAAATGAATATAAATAAACTTTGTGACAATTCTGCATGCATCTATAGTCCCTTTTATTTCATCCATTGCACTCAAATCTTCAAGCATTAAGTCTATGCAACATGCAACACATAGAGTTCATACTAAGGATGGATACTTCCCCTCAAGCATCTTACCAGTTGCTCTAAAATATGTAGCATTATTAGTAATGAATTAAACAACATTTGGAACACCTACTTCCTTAAAAACTTACTCAAAAAAAGTGAACAAATTATTCACAGTCTTATCAATTAAGGAAGTCATATGATTTCCAAAACAATGTCCCACTAGGAAGTTCACCAAAGACCTATGTTGACCATTTGTCAAACCATCAGCCATAATAGAACATCTTGTGTCCTTCCACAATTCTCTAAATTCAAAATTCTATACATTAACAATATTAACCCATTTATGTAGTAATGTTCCCCTCAAAACATGACAAGCAAGGGCTCTATAACCCGATCCCACACTAACAATAGTATATACACTATACTTTGAAATGAAAATGAGTTTGTAACATTAAAAGGAAGGCAATTTTCATAAAAAAAAATTGCACACTTCAAACCTACTCTCTCAGTTGTCTCTTTTGAAGTCATAGCTGACCTAATGCCTTGATGAGCTCTTAGAGTCATACTTGAGGAGAAATAAAGGCATCCCACTACCTCTGTCTTTAGCTCCAACTCTAATACCCCTCGTAGGGATCGGACAAGTAGGAGCTCTTGCAGTAGAACAAGAGCCAACTTCACTGCTACTACCACCAGAACCTACATTACCTTCTCCTCCCCTCTTTAGCCGACTCTTCTTCTATTTCTATTGTACCATGAAATTCATCACCATACTTCCCTTTACAAGCATCTTCAAATGGTTGAGACATATCCCAACCACCTATTTTTTCCCTCTCACTCTTAATCTCTTCCTCTCCTTTGAAGCCTCCAATACTTGCTCAATCTCGTACTTCACTGCTTCAAGAACCTGATAAGAACTAGCATCCTTCTTGGTTCCTCGAAGGTGGGGTTTTCTTTGAGAAATACCACCATGTTTTACTACATTCCAAAACATGTACTTGTTTAGAAGCCTATTGTCTTCATACACCAGGTATAATATTTTCATTTATGCAGGAAGATGCAACATATTGTTTTCCAACAAATACATTTTGATATAATCAATAGTCAAATTTGAAATCATTCAAATGTTGCAACACATTTTTCCTCTAAACATGCAAATAAACAATTAATATAATCAATATTGCATATAACCAAGTTGGAAGGAACACCCCTGGATGGAATTGAATTTGAATACCAAGCAAGATCAAATTGGATCCAAACATAGCTCTCGATCTGGATCTGATCCAACAAAAAATTTCATTTTTGATACATAATGGGTCTGGATCCATGACTCGACTATATATAAACATGTCTCCCTTACTAAAATGGATAACCCGTGTTTATCTCTCCTTCTGTTCAACCCTCATGTGATCGCCCACCATCCACCGCCCAAGCTCCTTCCTCCGCATGATCCACCAGACCACATGGCCACATTCGGGCACCTCACCCACCTCTTCTCTGCCACCCACGACTCCCTCTCTTGCTACTCTCTTTATGCTCCACGTAGAGAGCAAAAACTCTCCCTCCTTGTGCAACAACTACAACATCAGAACCGCCATCGGCTGGCATCAAACCCCACCCTTGACAACCACCAGCATCTTTGTCACAACCTACTCATCTTGTCGCATCCCTCTCTATCACCAGCCATGTCCCAGCAACGTCCCTTCCTTGGCCATCACCAACACCCAACCTACCACCATCAAGATAATCAAGTAGCAAGCATAGTGTCTTGATTCTTGTGTGAAGGTCTTTCTCGATGCTTTTCACAGCCTAGATTCTCGAGGTACGCAACCTATCTTCCAATTTGACCCTCACCAAGCTCCATAAGGTATGAACATGAAGTTTGGTGTAGTATACCCTTACTTAGAAAGTAAGGATGTAGAGAATTACTCATATACTCTCCTCCATTATCACTTCTAATAATTTTGATAGAATGTTGAAACTGATTCTTAATAAATTCACAGTATGAGGGCAAAACATTAACAATTTCATCCTTGTTTTTAAAAAGGTAAATCTAGTATAATCATCTATAAATGAGACAAAATATTTGTAACCATCTAAAGATGTAATAGAACATGGACCCCAAATATATGAATGAACGACTTCAAAGAGTTTAAGAGCTTTAATTTCATTCAATGAAAAGGAAACACGATGATGTTTAGCTCTGGTATCACATCTCAAAATAAAGTCATTACAATATCGAAATTCATGTAACAAAAATATAATCTTACAAAACGAGAGGTGTCCCAATCGTTGATACCAAAGTAACAATTCTATTTTTTGGTTTTTAGCAAGTAAAGAGGTTCCTTTTATTACTGTGTATGGCTCCTCATAGAAATATAGTCCCCTATTCATGCTACCCTAACCATAGATTATTCCCATCTTCAGCTCTTTGAATATTACTGTGAATAGAATCAAATGTCACTTTACATCATAATTCTTTGGTTAAAGTCTAAATAGAAAGTAAATTCGGTTAGGGATATGCAAAACATTTTTAAGGAGTCCAAGAGATGTAATAATACTCTCCTTCCCGGCAATGGGAGTGTTTGGCTCATCAACCATCTTAATACCAATGCCTTCCTGAATCAAGTGATAATCTTGAAAGTACTCTTTGTTTCCCACCATGTGGTATGTAGCCCAGAGTCAATAACTCAAACTCGTGATTAGAAGTGAATGAGTTACCCTGGCCATAAACGAAAAAGGGTAAGTCGTGGTGGCTTGTGGATCTGCTATAGTGGGCGTAGATGTTGTATGGGAATCTGCAAGTCTTGATTCCAGTTCTTCTACCTTTCTCTTCATCTCAACTAAAGAGTTCATACATGTCTCCATTGCATTCTTTTCATTTTGGTCACTTACATAAGCCTTAGATTACTGATTTTAACTATAACTCGGTCGACCAATCGGCTGCCAACATGTTTCTCTACTATGTCTGGTTTTTCCGCAGTGAGTGCACGAGAGTTTGTCTTTTTTATCTTGTGTTATGCCTCTTATTCTTCCATTGTAACCTCCTCTTCCACCTCTAAATTCATAGGTAGGTTGAGATTTCTTTCCAACAAAGACCATTATTTATGTATTATTACTTTCCCCTTCTTTCTCAAGGTGTAAATTGTGATGAATGAGAGAAGCTCTTCCCTACTTAGGATGTTGTTTTTCACAACCTCAAAGTCTAAAGAGATACACCATAACAAATCAAACATTTTTCTTTCTTCAAATTCCTTATTTCTCTCTTTAATACAGTTTTGCCATTTCGTTTTTGAATAAAAATTCAATTCCTCCCATAATCCTCGAAGCTCTGCATAATATTCACTTACAGTTCTCCCTCCTTATCTACATTTGTGAATCCTCTCTATAATTTCGTATTTCTTAGCAATATTTTTTCTATGAACATAGGCATCTTGGACAGCTAACTAAATCTCCTAGGCTGATTCCAAGAACATAAATATACTCTCAATAGAAGGTATCATCGACTGAATTAACCAAGCACTTACCAAGGCATTTTTCCTACGCCACTTGGAGTAAGAAGGATCGGTATGTTGGGTGTGAGAATTTCTCCAATTAGGTATTCCCATTTTCCTCTGGCCAACACAGCGAATTCAACAGATCTTGACCATTGTAAGTAATTTCTGCCATTCAACTTCAAACTCGTGATTTGGAATGCATCTAATTTATCTATGCTAAAATTTTCTGCAATTTCCAGCAACTTTTCCTTTTCTGCCATTGTTGTCTCCTTATTCTACGTCACGATCTCTATATTTCCTTCAATTTCTTTTTTATATCGCCCTCTTATTTGAAGAGGAATGTCTCTTCTCCGCGATCTCCAAGTGCCTTAATCCCATGGATTAGAATCTAATACCATGTTGAAGAAAATGAGTACTTCGAAACATCACAAAATGCAACAAATATAATGGAGCTTTAAATTGGCAGCTTGCCCTCCTAATGGAATCAACGGCTACACTCTTTATTCCTCTTTCTTAGAAAGCTCTAATGGCTAGGATTACACTAATATAGACTTTATAACTTGAAAGACCATTCTACCACTACTTAACCATATAAATATTACAACTTAAAAGATACTTTGCTAGTATCCCTCATGTGGATACAAACTTGATGCAGTGGATCTTTCTGGTCTGTCTCTTAAACAAACCCCACTACAAAATGAGCTAGCAGAAAGAAAGCATAGACACATTATATAAATTTTTATAACACTTTTAATTGCTAGTAATGTTCCTAAGGTTTTTTGGGTGAAAGCTACGTTTACCGTCCTATATCTCATTAATAGAATGTCTTCAGCCCATCTTTAAAATTTTTCTCCTTTTGGAAAATTATATAATCTTTCTCCTTATTATGAAAGGCTAAGGGTTTTTTATTATAGATGTTTTGCTTATATCGATAAGAATGATAAGTTGTTTCCTAGAGCTATTGAATGTGTTTTTCTTGGATACGTAATCAACAAAAATAATATAGATGCTTTGACCCTATTAATGATAAACTTTATGTTTCTAAAGATGTAAAAAAAATAAAAAATGACTACTATTATAAATCTAGTATTATTGAAAATAATAAAGAATCATCTCAAATTCTTTTCAACCTAGAAGATAGTGAAATGGATGATAGTTATCATAAAGATAATCTTGATACTACCCCATATGATACAAATGATGTTTTTGATGAAAGGTTTGACACAAACCTATCCTTAAACTTTTTGCTTTGCACTACACTAGAAGGAGACCTAAGGAACAAAACACCTCATGATTGACACCTAGAATTTTAAAACCTTCCTAACGCTTTGTATATTATGAGTATTTTGAACCCCAACGAAAAAACTTGATTGCAACCATTTTATAAGTAAAAGAGCTTAGATTCTATCATGAAGCCAAGGGTATTTTGGAATGGGAGGATGTTATGCTATAAGAGCTAAATGCTTTGGATAAAACTCAAACGTAGTCTGTTGTTCTCAAGCCCAAAGATCAAAAAGTTATTGGATGTAGATGGGTTTACAAAATTAAAACTCATAGTAATGGTAATATAGAAAGATATAAAGCTAGATTGGTAATTAAGATTTATGCTCAAGAACATGAAATTGATTATAATGAAACGTTTGCCCCTATTGCTCGGATGATCACTATAAGGATTCTCATAACCCTTAGTACTATCCAAAAATGGGATATTTTTCAACTTGATGTTAAAATGCCTTCTTGAATAGATATTTTCAGAATAAGTTTTATATGCCCCTCTGATGTTTTACATGATTCTAGGTATGTCTGAAGTTCAAAGAAAGCGTTATATGATCTCGAACAAGCACCCGTGCTTAGTTTAAAAGTATTTTCTGTTGTGATCTCTTCACTTGGATTTGCTTCAAGTAGTCCTTGATTCTTGCTCTTTTTGTTAAGTGCAGTCACCAAGTCGTATCATTTTGTCTTTATATGTTGATGATATGATTATTCACATTGTGATATTGGTGGTATTTCAATTTTAGAAGTAGAGTTAGCTGACGATTTGAAATGAAGGATCTTGGTAATCTCTATGATATTTCCCTCGGTACATTAGAGGTATCATTATATCTCGAGAGGCATTGTTCCTAACTTTCTCGATCAAAGTACAGTTGGATTTAATATTCTTTGAGCGGTCTTGTCCAGTGATAATAAGACTTGGATAGGCAATTTCTACCGAGGTTAATGTTAAATACCATCGTTTTCGATGGTTTATCTTTGCACGGATCCTAGTGTTGTATCGTACGGCTCGTGGAGTAGTCTTAATTATACCTGACTCGTCCAAGCAGTATTGTATCCTTGTTGTTCGGCATGTTATTAGAATCGATTCTTCTGCTCCCACCTACGCCATCTTCATTGGGCAGCTAGACCTTCGTTCATCAACGTAATTTGTGATATCTTGATACAGGCACCTCTCCATACGCGGTCTATTATTTCCCAGCAGGACATCTTCCTAAGAGTTGATTGCACTCTCATAGCTGATCATGTGTTGATCCCTCAGGATACGATCACTAGTATGATCTGTTCTTGATTGGTCATGTTTCTGGGTTATTCTCTTGATTTCTTGGAAGAGTAAGAATGACACGATTGTCTCTCGAGTCTTCTTAGATAGCAGAGTATCAGGAGCCATGTCTATCTACGTTACCAAAAGAGATAATTTGGTTCACGTTGGTTACTTTGTTGAGCTTGTGAAGTTTCTCTTTCCGAGTCAACACCCACTCTTATGTATTGTGACAATACGGAGTTCGATTCCAGTTGCTTACTTAACTCGATTTTTCATTGAATAGGCCCAAAACGTAGTAGAGAGTCGATTAGCCGTGTACTTGTCATCAATCTATGATGCATGACACTATTACCTTACTACCTTGTTTCTCGACACTGCTTTCTTGGGTTGCTGATATTCTTTATCAGTCGCATGCCTCGCCGCGCCGTTTACGTTTCTGGTTCGCAAATACATGCTTCTATTTGTCGGCATCATCAAGTTTGAGGGGGATATTAATCGGGGATTAATTTGTTTCTATTATATGCGAGAATAAAATAGGAAAGACTGACTCCTTAATTGTATATATTGTTTCCTATTATATGTAGAATAAAATAGGAAAAGGGGACAACTCATTAATTGTATATATTTAACTTTCCTAAATTAGCTAGACAAATCGGGTAACGAATATTTGTAATTAAAATAAAGTGCTTCTCCTCCAATCGTTCTTATTTTTAGATTTCATTATCTCGTATAAATGTACTAGTGGAAATACAAATTTAAGAAAAGATAACAAAGCCAAGGCACTTCCAAACCTCAATATGTGATACTTGTAATCTATATGTCAATTCTGCCCATTATGCATACATCTTCAAAGCTTCTTTTAAATTCAAACTCCCTAAACTCTACGATATACACGGTTTTATTTTCGTCCTGAGATTCAAGTGTTTAAAATGTCCAAGTTGTCCTTAACGTCCCAGTGAGCTCCATGATTAATATATCACATCAGAAATATTAAAGGAGCAACTTTCTGATCGACTCATTACTGTGATGAGGAGTAAGGAAAAAGAAGACTTAGGCTACTTCAAGACTTAACGATAATCACTTAGATGTAAGTCTCTGTTGTCTGTTCGTAAACTTCATAACTTTATATTAGAAGCGCAGATTACCACGTGCTTCGTCATATTGGGTGCCCATATCCAGCTTTGCATTCTACAACAAACCGAACGGTGAAATTTGGATTCGCCAGCATTTGTTTTCTTAATTTCTATTTGTAATAAGTCTATGTACGTACTTATGCTAATTTTTCAAAAACTATACATACGTGCCATAGTTTTATAACATTCCCTTGTTAACGGGAACCTAGATAATCTTGTACACTTCGAGTCCCACGGCCAAGATGTCTATTATCTGGAAATCGCCTCTTGATTCACCGCCGAGTGTCTCTTTGCTACCTTCTAATCCCTCTTCAAATATCTCGTCCCACATATCATTAGCACTCCCTCGTACTCTTGTGCACACATTTCTTCTTAGCATAATTCTCCCCCGAAAGATAGATTTAATGCCACCTTCTTTTGATTTCCCTTTCTTGGCATAGTTTGATCATTAGACTTTCTCGATAATTGTAAAACGGAAAAGAACTATCTGCGTGACCCGCACACCGTACATAACCAAGCAAGACCCCATGTTCGTAGTCACATGCTTTCATGAGCTGGTTGATGATAGGCATGTGAGGAGAGAACTACGAACACACTTAGGAGGTAGAAGCATAACATCTATCCAAGATCATTAGTGGACAATACATCGAAGATAATCGACTTAATTATTGGGGAAATGCTCGAAAGGTATCGGGGCCACTCAGGTTGAGAGAGAAGAATACGAGAACCAAGAGAGAGAGAAAATGAAGGGAATAGAAATTTTACACAATACTGTGTTCAAATGATCAGTGTGTAGCATCCTATAGTGAATAGCTTTGTTAAAGAGATTAACTAGATACATGAATATCGGTCGACTTACTTAGACTAACTTTTGTTGGCTATGATTATATTGCTACAACTACTTATTCACTATCTACGTCCCATTCCAAACTCAATATTCGAGGTTCACAACCTACGAGTCAAATGTATAAAATCATCTGAGCGAGCTAGAATATTCCAATCCTTTGTCCCCTTAAGGATTATGTCGCAGCTTTGTGCATGGGGTTGGATCATGTAGAACTAATGTATCTCTAGACTAAATGCTCTTTAGAAAGGACATGATCTCCTGGACCTGGGTATAAATCAATCTCGAAATACGTTTAGTTCTAGAATGAAGAGAATTAGAGGCAATATGAATGGCAGCTTGATTGTCACACCATAATTTCATTTGCATGCATTGCACTCTTGAATCCAATCTCATCAACAAGATAATATATCCACACCAGTTCGTATGTAGCTTGAGCCATGGCACGATATTCTCGCTTCGGCGACACCAAACCGAGCAACCACTTTGCTTCTTACTTTTCCAAGAAACAAGGTTGCCACCAACAAGAACACAATAGCCAAAAGTAGATCTCCTATCAACACAGGATCTAGCCCCAATCAAGCATCAAAGAATCCCTCCACTATAGTATGTCCATGATCTCTATACCAGACACCATGACCTAGAGCCCCTTTCAAATATCTCAATATATGAAGAACTGCTCTCCAATGGGTGGTAGAGAAGGCTATATCAGATCGCAGTGCCGTGGTAGGAGGTAATTAGGCTTACCCACCAGTTTTTTGTACTTCTCAAGATTTAAAATAACATCTGCATCATCTGCTAAAAGTTTAACATTAGGAACCATAAGGGATTTCAACATGTTTAGCTCCAAGTAAACCTATTTCTTTTAGCAAATCAAGAACATACTTTCTCCGGCTCAAAAATGCCCTTCTTTACTATTCATTACCTCAATATCCAAGAAGTACTTCAATGCACCCAAATCCTTCAAATCCCTTGGTCTGAAACTGTATCTGAATAAAATCCTTGAGTTTTCTAATTCCAACCTCATCACTCCCAAAGGATAATTATGTCATCCACATAAAACTACTAGAAAAATATAGCCACCTTAAGAACGTTGGAAGAAGACTGAGTGATCAAAATTACTTTAAAGCCCAAATTGTAAGTAGACAAAGTGGCAATTTTCCAAAACAAGCCCTTGGAGCTTGAGGGTTTGTTTATAGGCCATACAATGATTTCTTCAATCTACACACCTTACCTCTCTCTCCTTGAGGAACAAACCCTATGGTTGCTCCATATGCACATCTTCTTGCAAGTCACCATGGAGAAAGGCATTTTTGACATCCAATTGATGCAAATGCCAATGATGGCTAGTTGCAAGAGAAATAAATAACCAAACCAAAGCAAGCTTAGCAAAATGAGAAAATGTGTCAAAATAATCAACACTATAAGCCAATGCATAACCCCTTAGCAACTAGATAGGCTTTAAGCGAGCCATTGAAACCATGAGGGTTGACCTTGACAAAGGTAAACCCATTTACAACCAATCGCCTATTTACCAAAACGCAGTGTAGAGAAACCAAATCCCAAGTGTTACTAATGTTCAAGGACATGCATCTCATCTAACATAGCCATACGCCATCCTCGGATGAGATAAGGCCTCAGTAATAGTGGTAGGAATACTGAGAGAGTCAATAGCAGCTACAAAGGACTTAGTAGTGCTAGACAAACCATCATAAGAGACAACAAAAGAAGAAATAGGATAGGTACAACTACATTTACCTTTTTCGAAAAGCAATTGGGAGATCAACACTAGACCTAAAAAGAGCAAGATCCAAGAAGGAAGAAGAAACAGTAGGAGGTGGTGAATCTCGGAGGCCTTGGAGGAGCAGTATCTGGCCACACATTGAGTGCTTGTTTCTCTTAACATAGTGGTTGGAAAAAGGGAAAACAGGAAGGGGACAAGACCAAGAAGACATAGTAATAGTAGAATATGCGTAGAAGTAGAAGAACCAGATGAAGAAGAAGAAGGTACAGAAAAGTAATATACCAAGAAGTCATCGTCCTCACTTGTGGTAGAGAGAGGGGATAACTCCAAAGAAAAAGGAGTAGTCTCAAAGAATGTTACATCCGTAGAGACAAGATACCGACAGCAAGTCAAGAGAATAGCATCTTCGTAACTCTCTTTGACTCAATGAGTAACCTAGGAAGATACACTTGAGAGAGCGAGATCCAACTTAGAGACTTGAGGATGAACATCTTGGACAAAAACAAGTACAACCAAAAGTTTTGGGAGGAAGAGCAAATAAGGACTGAAAAGGGGAAGAGAAAAAGAATAAGGAATTTGACCATCTAGGACAGAAGGGGGAGGCGAAGTTAATTAAGTAACAGGCTGTAGAAACAACGTCGGCCAAAAAGATTTGGAGACTTTCATTTGAGACAAAAAGAGAATGAGCAACTTCAAGTAAGTGGCGTTTTTTCTTTCAACCACCCCATTTTAGCTCAAGGGTGACAACACAAGATGTTTCATGAATGATGCCACGTCACGTGAAGCTGTCATGAATGAATTAAGAGGTAAAAGATATTCTTTAGCATTATCACTTCTAAGGTCATTTTGTGTTTAACACCCCATTATATAAGGGTTAGACTTTTTGTATTTGGGTTAAGAGAATAAGATTAACAAAGAGAGAGAGAGGGAGGCGGCCTCCATTGGAGGGCATGCCCCCCTTCGATCTCCACATTTTTGCTTCACCGTTTGTTATCGTTTTGTGATATTAGATCTCCGCTGCGCTCCCACATTTTTCAACATCCCAATCGTTAATGCCAAAGTAACAATTTTTTTTTCTATTTTTCAGCAAGTAAAGTAGTTCCTTCTGTTATTGTGTATGGCTCCTCGTAGAAGTATAGTCCCCTCTTCATGCTACCCTGACCATAGATTATCCCCGTCTTCAATTCCTGAAAATCACAGTGAGTAGAAACAAATGTCAATTTACATCGTAATTCCTTGGTTAAATCCTTAATAAAAAGTAAATTCACTGATAGGTTAGGAACATGCAAAACATTTTTAAGAAATCTAAGAGATGTAATAATACTCCCTTTCCAAACAATGGGAGTATTTGACCCATCAGCCATCTTAATACCAATGCCTTCCTAAATAAAGTGATAATTCTTAAAGTACTCTCTGTTTCCTGTCATGTGGTATGTAGCCTCAGAGTCAATAACTCAAACTCGTGTATTAGAAGTGAAAGATTTACCCTGAGCCACAAATGAAAAAGGATGAGCCATGATGGCTTATGGATCTACAGTAGTGGACATAGATGCTATATGGGAATCCGTAAGTCTTGATTGCAGTTCTTCTATCTTCCTCTTCATCTCAACTAAAGAATTCATACATGTCTCTATTGCATTCTTTTTATTTTGGTCACTCACATAAGCCTTAAATTGCTGATTTTGATTATAATTCGGTCGACCAATAAGCTGCCAACATGTTTCTAGAATGTTTGGTTTTCCCGCAGTGAGTGCAAGAGCTTGTCTTTCTCATCTGAAGGATGTTGTGTTTTACCTCTTCTTCCATCTCTAAATCTATAGGTAGGTTGAGAATTCTTTTCAACAAAGATCATTGTTTCTACATTGTTACTTTTCCCTTCTTTCTCAATGTGTCACCTGTCTTCTTCTATCAAAAGTAGGGTATAAACTGTACTAAGTGAGAGAGGTTATTCTCTACTTAGAATGTTGTTCTTCATAGCCTCAAAGTCTGAAGAAATGCCCCATAACAAATCAAACACTTTTCTTTCTTTAAATTCCTCGTTTCTCTCTTTCATACAGTTTTGACATTTTATTTTTAAATAGAAATTTAGTTCATCCCATAATCCTCGAAGCTCTGCATAATATTCACTTACCATTCTCCCTCGCACTTCTGAATCCTCTCTATAATTTCATACTTTTTTGCTATATTTTTCTTATGAGCATAGGCATGTTGGCCAGCTAGCCAAATCTCATGGGCTGATTCCAAGATCATAAATGTACTCTCAATGGAAGGTACCATCGACTGAATTAACCAGGCACTTACCAAGGTATTTTCCCTACGCCACTTCAAATAAGAAGGATTGGTATTGTCGAGTGTAGGAATTTCTCCAGTTAGGTATTCCCATTTTCCTCTAGCCAACACAACAAGTTCAACAGATCTTGCCCACTGCAAATAATTTCTGTCATCCAACTTCAAACTCGTGATTTGAAATGCATCTAATTTATCTATACTAGAATTTTCTTCAATTTCCATCAACTTTTCCTTTTCTATCATGATCGCAATCTTACTCTAGGCCGCGATCTCTATATTTTCTTCAATTTCTTTTTCGTATCGCCCTCTTATTTGATGAGCAATACCTTCTAATACACAACTGGACTGCTTCGTGACCAGCATTACACTAATATAAACTTTATAACTTGAAAGACTATTCTACCCCTACTTAACAATATAAACATTACAACTTAAAGGACACTTTGCTGATATCCCTTATGTAGATACAGATCAGTGGATCATGCCATCTCTTCAACAGTATTGTCTAAAATTATCGTCATACCATATATTAAAACATCAATGGGGAGAAATTCACTCGCAAGAATACTACAGAGTACAAACTGCACTTGTGAAGCCCTTCATCATACCAAATGCTTCTTATAATGCTCTTTCTTAGCACCAATGAAAATTTTGTGCCTTGATTAGGAGATGCAAGGGATATGTGGGTGGAGGCACGGTGCGATACGTATCGTATCGTCACGATACGATACACCCCAGTGTATCGCTATAACCAAAGTATCGCACCATATCATGCGATACGGACCGTATTGCACGATACGCCCTGGGGTCCCCGACCGAATGAAACCCGCGATTTTTTGCGGGTTTCCTCTCTCCTTTTAGGTTCCTCAAGCTCCCTAAGAGCCGATTTTCGCCTCCTTGGTGTTCAAAGCTCTAAAATCGTGCCTTATGGTGTCCGTGCAAGCCTCCAAACTCGGATTTAGGGATATTTTTAATGTTTTTTTCTTTTTTTTCTTTTATATTTGTTGTTTTTTGTGTTATTTCATTTTTTTTAATGACAAAATATGAAGTTATTAAGTGTGTGTATACGATTTTTGTTGCATTCATAAAGTGGGAGACACTCCATTTGAGTGTTATTTGAAGATTGGGGATTTACGAAGTGCTTTTATTTTTAGGTTTTTGTTTGAATTAAAGTACTCCATTGAGATGGCAGGAAGGGGTGGTAGTGACTCCCATTATCGATCTGATGATCCGGCATGGCAGTGGGGTAGTTAAAGATTAGATGCTTATTTTGTGAAAATGTGGTTATTGATGGAATTTTAAGGTTGAAACACCACCTAGAAGGAACCAGGAAAGAAGTTGCTCCATGCACAGGCAGAGTTAGAAGTGTGCCAGAAGGTATTAAATGGCAATGCTTGCAGATGATTAAGAGCATACAAGAAAGGAGACAACAAAAGAATGATTTCTATATGTGTGAAGAAGCTGATGATGATACTGCTATTGGAGTTAGATTCACTGATAGTTTGCCTTCAGATGCTAGAACAGAGATTGGTAGTAGCAATTCACGAGCACCTAGCAGGGGAAAGAGGGTTGCAGCTGAAGACTTTGGAGGTGGCAGAAGAGGAAGTTCAGGAAGGAGTAGAGGAAGAACTTCTTCTACCATACATTCGTTCTTTCCTCCTTTCACTACACTTGGTGCTCAACCTGGAATTCGTGCTGCTATGGCTTCAGAACAACTGCATGATCAGGCAGACCTTGCAGTGGGAAGATGGTTTTATGATGCATGCATTCCATTTAATGCATGCAAACAGCTTTCATTTTCAAACAATAATAGATGCAATTGCTAACATTGGTCCAGGATACAGGATGCCCTCTTATCAAAAGTTGAGAGGGAAGATACTAGATCAGACCGTCATTGAAGTGCAGCAATATTGTTCGACTTTGAGACAGTCGTGGAAGGAAACGGGATGCACTATCATGGCATATGGATGGACCGATAAGCGAAGGACATTGCTAAACTTTCTTCTATATTATCCTAAAGGACTCATGTTTTTTTATATCTCTAGATATGTCAGAGGAGAGGCACACTGCAGAGATCCTACGACAGGAATTTGATAAGGTTATACAGGAGGTTGGGCTAGAAAATGTAGTCCAATTGATTACAAATAATGCAGCTAACTATAAAGCAGCTGGGAAGGAGTTAGCTGATATTTATGAGACTTTCTATTGGACACCATGTGCAGCCCATTGTTTAGATCTCATCCTCGAGGACATTGGTAAGATGGATGAAATAAAGGCAGCAACTAAGTGTTGCCAAGATATTACAAAATTAATTTATAACCATGCATTTGTTTTGTGTATGATGAGGAGATACACAGAAGGTGCAGAGCTTCTTCGCACAGCTGCAACTCGATTCGCAACAAACTTCTTATCTGTACGGAGTATTGTGAGACAGAAGGCAGCTTTGAAGAAAATGTTCTCCTCAGATGAGTGGCAACAATTTCAGAGTTCCTCAAAACAGAAGGAATAGAAAGTTGAATGAGATTGCAGAAACAGTTTTTAGAAGTTCATTTTGGAATGCATGTGTCAGATTATTGAAAATTACTTTTTCTTTAGTGAAAGTTTTGAGATTGGCTGACAGCGAGGAGAAACCATCTATGGGCTACCTTTATGAAGCTATGGATAGGGCAAAAGAAGCGATTAGAAATAACTTTCATGGAAAAAAGAGAGATTATGTGCCCGTGTAGAAATTAATTTATAGTAGATGGAATAAACAATTGCATCAGCCTATTCATGCAGCACCCTACTATCTAAACCCATCATTCAGGTACTCAGCAACCTTCAAAAGGAACGGTGAGGTTAATCGAGGAATCATTGAATGTATCGACAGATTAATCCCTGATGAGAACATAGCAGATACGATACATCGAGAGATGGAGATATATGATAATGCTCTTCACTTGATGGGTTTGCCTGTTGCAATTCACAACCGCACTATGATGTGTCCAGGTAAATTGTTTATTTTCATATTTAAGTTTCATCTTATATTACTGTGGATTATGTCTATAATGTTTGTCTTTTTCTACAGATGTTTGGTGGAACAGGTTTGTAACTGGTTATCCAAAACTTAAAGATTTTAGAGTGAGAGTCTTAAGCCAAACCTGTAGTGCAACGGGTTGTGAAAGAAATTGGAGTGTTTTTTAACACATCCATAGAAAGAAGCGCAACAGGTTGGAACACAAAAGACTAAATGATTTAGTTTATATTCGTTGTAACATGCGCCTTCGTGAAAGGTAATGTTGTATTACTTTCAAATTTTCAATTCAATATTGTTTAACTTCAGTCTTTAATTGTTAATATTATTTACTAATTGTTTATCGTAGGCAATTAAAAAAAAGTAAATAGAGAAGAAAGTCAGTTCGATCCAATAAGTTTAGATAATTTTGATATATTAGAAGATTGGGTTATGGAAGACACTGAAGAAAATGCCCTCCTAACTGAAGAAGATGTTGCTTTGATTAATTTAGAAGGAGCACAACAACAACATCAAGGAGATTAAGAATTTGATTTCCAAGAAGGTGTCGCTGATGATGATGATAAGGATCTGCAACAAGGAGAAGATGAAGATTATTTAGTTGATGATCCTGATTACAATTTATTGTATTTCATTTTTTGGATTTAAAATATGTAAATTTGGATGTAATTGTTCAATGTTGAATGCTCAATCTGTACTAAACTTATAGTATATGAATTTAAAGCAATTACCATATTTTTCTTGAATTTTTCCTGATTTTGTTCGATTTGTTTCGGATTTTTACTATTTTTATTGATTTTTAATTAATTTTTATATTATTTTAATATTAAAGTACGATACGATACGCCTGTATCGTGGAGCCCAGCGATACACGATACGATATGCGTCACACAACACTAGGTTAAACTGTTCACGTGAACTAGGATTAAAGAAACATTGCCAAACATAAGTGCCAATTTTTCTAGGATATGATCTCTTTATAGTAAATACATTTTTCAAAAAGTGGAGTAACACGAATTACTTATAGTTGTGATTTGCCGAAATACATGCTTTACTCTGAAATACAAAAAGATTGTACTATAAGCATCTCACGATCTAAGAACTACCGACCACCAACTAGTTTTAGATTTACATATAAAGCAAATGGAAATGGAGCAAAATTATAATAGAGTCAATCAAAAACAGTAGAACCAAAAAAATGAGCCATAACTCTATTAAGGAGAATATACTCCAAGAGGTGCTTGAAACATTGAAGACATTGAGCATGAAAGCAAAATTATGACAATATATATTAGAAAAGGTGCAAAGTGCTAGGTTGATCTAGAGGGGGCATGACAATGAAGAAGGCTTGGAGGCTGGAGTTCAAATAGTTTATGGTAAAAGTAGGGCAAGAAAATGTATTAAGCTGCATTATAGAAACAAAACTTGTGAAAAATCAGAGGAGCATAAGGGATGCACAATAGGAAGCAAAAGGCAGCTACTGAAGCAAAGCAACATCCAAAAAGTTTGGTAGGATCAATACAAAACCACAATGGGAAAAAAGATAAATACTATTCTTAAAGAGAGGAAAGGCTAGAGAACAAAAAAGAAGACCTCACTGATTTCATATATATCAAAGGTGAGGATGATAAGTTCTTGGTAAGAAACATGACAAGACAGAAGAATTATCTTCATATGCTTTCTAAAGATAGCAATAACGTTCAATTTAGCTTGGGAGAGCCACTCATACAAACTCATTCAAAGGAAGGAAGGGATGGAACTCTTAAATATACAAATCGGATGAGGATAATACTATATTAGAAGTACGGGATAGATTTGGGACAGTTAGGCATCATTTGCCTAGGAATTAGTTGATACTGTATACAAGACTAGAGCAAAAAAGTTGAGAATGGAAGAAGACACAACATGCAAAAGAACAATGAGATATCTAAAATTGTGCCATTTATAGAGCAACAAAGTTAGTTATATCACATATAAAAGAAGTGTTGAAAGAAGATTGATGCAAATATTTAGTATGATGAAATAACCAGTTTAAGTTTTGCAAGAAGATCTATTGAAGCTAACAAGGGAATAACTGTATCATGTGTTCCAAAAAAACATGGTTTCTGCAACATATCAAAACCATGTCTCAAGACCAAAACTATGCTCCTTGATTCCATTTCTTTTCGCAGATAGTCGTTTCCCTTCTCCCGCTCTAATGGATCAGCCACTCAATATGGAAGAATAGAATAAAATGCCATAATGGCCAAAAGTACCAAGATGGTATCGAAAAAGAAGCCATGTACCAAGAGATAGTAATGCCATTTCTTGAATCGATAGTATATCCATCTTAGCGGGACAAATGTGATGTAGAAGACACAGTACACATAAGGAACATCCTGGGGTCCTGTACATTTGAACTAAATCAGACACAAAACAGGGGTAGAGAATGAAGGAAGCAATTGTCCGAACAATGAGATGATGATTTTGCTTGGTAGATAGAGAAAGATCAACTTACTCGATCCCAACAAGAAGCAAAAGGCACCAAACCCCAACACCCCTAAAAGGTGAGTCACCTGAATTTCAAGAGGCCGCAGAAATTGCGATCACAAAAAGCACGATCAGCTTCGAATTATTCAGCTTTTAAGCTCAAAGCAAAATTGGAGTAGGAAGAATAGGGAAATGACGAAAGAAAACCAGCAAAAGAAGGTTTACCTTGTTGATGAAGCGTTCATGTTCTTCAGCTTGCTTCGCGATTCTCTTTGCCTGTTTAGACAATATCTCTCTCGTCTGCACCACCGTCTTGAATCCAGAAGAAGAAATAAATTGTCTAACTCCAAACGTTCATAAAAAGACCAACAAAGGAAACAATGCGTAATTCCAATTGCTCATCAAAAGACCAGCACATCCTCCGAAAAGGGAGAGTAAATCAATGAAACAAATGCCAGTAACCACAAACCATTTTAAACAACAGATGGAGATGAAAGGAGGAGAACCAGACGTACCTTAACTCTGTGGGTAACAAGTTTTTGCCTAACCTTCCTCAATGGTTTTCCATAGTAATCCGACACCTCGTCTTCTTGCGCCATCTATATGCTAAAGATTTTCTTCGTGACGCGATAATTACCACGGTCTCTTCTTCGTTGCGTACTTTACCATCTCTCTCTCTCTCTCTCTATGGGAGCGGTCGACAACGAGGAAAACGGGGCAAGTATCCTATGACGTGCAGGAATTCCTCGTTCCAAACTTGCAAACGCTTGATCGAGGCAAACGCCCGTTACGTCAGCCTCTCACCTAATAGTTGCATTCATATACCTTCTTTACTAAACGTACACTCCTTAAAAAAATCGAAATTAGGTCGTTGAGTTTCTCTCATCCTACACTTTGTTCACAGCAACTCCACCATCAATTCTACGCTACCGTGTGTGATCACTTCCAAACTACCTTTGTTTTTCTCTCATATCACTTCCAATCATAATATTCAATCTATTTTCATGATTTTTTATATATTTTCATCAATTTCGATCTATTTTCAACATATAATATAGATATTATTAAGGGCTTTTCATCAATCTAACAATCCATTGCACAAAAATGAATTAAAAAAATCAAGTTTCTATGAAGTTTCAACCGAAGTGAGTATTGGCAATGAGGAAAGTGGCACGTCCCAGCATGTGGGTCTGTAGCACACTAGGCACGATTGGCTTCTCCAAAGGACGTCCTTGAAACACTACTCTCTCATAATGAAAATGTACTATGTGTGCACCTCTCTTCTAAGAGATTTGTGACATGAATGAGTCACCATTGGATTTATGTTAACAAATAAAAACTTTTTGTTGCATTTGCGTTCGTGGGTGTAGAGAAAGAGGATAATTATGGGAGTGTTTAGGTGCATTTGAGAATTATATATGATGAGTAGATTTTCCTATACTATTTATAATGATGGTAATCTTTTACTTATGAATACAATTGAAATTATATTATGAGAGACAATATATTTTTTATGCATACATCATAGTGCTAAGAACATCGAGGGATATATTGCTCGGTTGATAAAAAATAAAGAAATAGTCATCGCATCTGTATGCAGTTGGAGGAAGATCATTGATTTAGTGGATGAGAGCGTGCATATAGGAAGCATTGAATATGATTAGAGTGAAGTGAAAAACATTACCTGATATATTTTTTTATGTAAAGGAACATGGGTTGTGCCCATGTAAAGAGAGAATTGTCTTAGCATGGATGGTAAGGTATTGTATTATGGTACTTATACATCTAACCGATAAGTGAGTACTTATTTTCACATATGTATGTCACTATTTTTTTTAAATTCTATATTGATTATAGTGTGTTTGTCAATAGGATTGATAGTGCATATATACGGTTAAAAGGGTTCCTCGACAATTTTATTATATAGTTCAATATGATATGAACACAACTTCATTCATAACCACAGTTGCATGTCACAAAACTAAAAAAGTCTTTTGAGGAATCACAAATTGTTACGATATATTATATTGATTGTAAATAAGAGATGATGAGAAATTTGGAGAGAAGAATCTCATATATACACTATAACGGTCATTTGGATTGGCATATACTCATGAGATCAGTATTCTTTTTTAAAGTGACGAGACTCTCTAACCTTTTTCAATTAATGTGTTCTGAACATAGAGGTAGAATGGTCTTCTACATTTGAGTGTGAAGATGAGAAATAAAGAAAGATAACTAAGATAAATGACATTGTCCAACAACTATTGACTCATCATAATATAGAAAAACAAAGTAAGTTTGTTGACTTCTTAGATGAACATGTAAAACCTCTACACTAAAGGAGCCACGTCTTTGGCATCCTAAAAGTAGACCTTCTAATAGATCTACCAAGAGAGAGTTGTTTTCATGAAGCATGAAAAGAGGAATGCTAGTCGAAAAAAATGCTAGTAGAAGCCGAGGATGTGTGCATGACTGAGTGCATGGAGTATCTCTTGCATATGGTGTTTCTTCTTCAAGTAGTTTTGACTCTATATCATATATTACATAGTATTCTAAAGCTTCATGCATTGATACATCTAGTGACAAAAAGACTACCAAAAGGTTAAATTTTGAAAAATACAATAAGACGTTGATACCTTGTTTGGTTTGTGAGCCTCTATGAGTGAATATCCTTGGAGATGGTAAATGTATATATTGTGTTATTAGGGAGCTTTTAGAAGAGGGTGAAGCATGGTTGCCTGAAGCTCATAGATTTTGTTTTAGGAAGGTCATATGTGATCGAGATATATATTTTATGATCTTTATAGAGGAGGGAGGTGTCAGTGATATTCTCTAACACAAATTGTTGAGAGGATAGTTAGTATCCTCTCAAGCATTGGATGTTGATGCCTGACATGGGTTAGGTCATAACCACATTATGGAATATTGCATTAGTACAACTCTCCAAGGTTGGATCAACAATATTTCTTCTCTCATTGGTACACGATGGTTAATCTCTTATACAATATGTATGGTATATGTGCTATGATGAATCAACTTGATATTTTATGAGAGTAAGTTGGTTGTAGTTTCTTGTTTGTATTGACTTATTGCATTGAATTTGATTCTTTATTTTGTTTGTATTTTCTTCATATACATATGGTATATGGATCTCTGATGTTGCCTATATTTTCATTTTGGTAGTGTTTTGTTGATTGGAATTTACTATTTTATGTGAATAGTGCATATTAATTGTTTTGTTTGTGAACAAAAGATTTGGTCTTTATGTCATGCCATACTTTATACTCCTATTTTTTCTTTTTTCTCCCCCCTCCTTTTTATTAATGCACTTGATGATGCTCATTCTTTGATACCTTTACGTCATCCAACACTTATTCACAGTTTTCTAGTTGAACTTTGATGATGGCCGCTAAAATATTTCTATCGGCCAGTTAAGTGTGGCTGGGTTGTTTTAGCCTATGACATAGTGCCGGCGAACCTAACCATCCATACTTGTAAATCTTCTGAGTCGACCCTACTTGGTTGGAGAGTGGGTCAATGATCCAATCTTGTTTAAGTTGCTTGATTAGGCCACATTCGTGAGAGAGACTGTTAAGATGGTTTTGTGATTTTAACATCCCGCTGAGTGACGGTGAAATTAGATGGTGAACACTTTAAAAAATTAATTTTTTTTAAAAGTAATGTAAGTAAATTATTAAAAAACTTTTTCTCTAAAAAATAAATGTTAGACAGTGACATATATAAATGCGTAGGAACTTAATTTTTTATTTGGTTAAGCTCAATCTTTTATTTGAAGATTGGGTCAAGTTTGGTTGCAATTAATTGGTGGAATGCACTGCCCAATGCATTAAAGAAAGTGGAGACCGTGTCTTTCATTACTTGCATTACACAACTTTTACCCCTAGTACATGCAAACAAATTTGATCCACTAATAATATCAAGCATTACTATATGCATATCCCTTTTACTAACCACACATTCCATATTTTTAAAATATCCAAAATATTCTCATGCAACAATTTCTCTCTTTCCACACCTAATTGTGTCGATTTCTTATTTTCACTTCAGTGACTAACGTTTGTTTCATTGAGAACTACTGCTATCTTATTCACAACTAACGAGTGTCGATTAGTTCCTTATGAACCTCACTGGAATCAAGCGAAACAAGAAAATAAAAATAAAAACAAAGAAGCATCTAACTAATTTTTAATTTTTTTTTGTTTTGAAAGGTTGGTTCTCAATAATATCTTTCTATTTTCATTATTTTTTTGTTTTTCATCTTTAAAGATGTTTTGCGGTTTTGAACAAAATCATTCACTGGCCAAAATTTCTCTTTCAAACGCTGCACAAACGCATCTCATACACTTGGTCTACATCTCACCATATGGAGGATACGTGGTAGAAGTCTCGCTCCTAAGGAGAGACATGCTTGGTCCGTGTCTCCTATTAAGGGGCAATTGTCCCTGTTCCGTGTCTCTTTTAGCAAAATAATTTTTTTTGGTGTGTTATGCTTCAAACCATATATCCTTGTATATATTGCAGAATGATAAACAACTCAAACAAAAGTACTTACAGTGAAATCAATTTATAGAAGACCATGACTAATCAAAGTACTTATTATACAATGACTAAGGAGAATGAAAATTATTGTAGTGCACTAGATGATATATTCGTTGATGGGTTGACCAATGTGATACAAGATCAATTTGTTTATTACGAGAGTGATGAGCTTAACTATTCACTCATGTTTACGATGATGTATTTATGAGTCGTAATGAACTTCTTTAGTATGTTAGAAATGTTACAAGAAAACATGCTTGTAATGTTTCTCTCTACAACTCATGTTTATTGTTAACTCCTTCCTTTGACTAATATATAATACAATATTATCTACAAATATCACAGTCCAGGTATGTTATTTGAATGTGCTTTCTTAACACATACATGAATAGGTATGGACTTAGTATTGACTTTTGATGTAAACCAATATTATATTTAAAGAAGTTGGTAATCCCTTCATGAGTCCTAATACAGGTTTTTGTACCATTATACGTGTCTTTTATAAGTTTGATGTACAACAATGAGATATATTTCTTCTGTAAAGTTAAGAAATATCTTTTGGTACCCTATTAAATAAATGAATACCACATGCATGTTTTTATTTTTAGGTATGAAGTGTTCCATTAAATATCTTAACAAATGAATAGCCTCAATAGTAGATCTCTTTGGCATGAATTCAAATTGGTTTTATGTTTTACTAAATATTTATCTAAACCTTCTTCCATTAACTTTTTCCCATAGTTTCTTTGTATGACTCATTAACTTTATACCTTGATACTTGCATAATTTTGAATATCTCTTTTAGTTTTATGTATCATTGTACTCTTCCTTAGTTCCTCTAGTATATTCTTGTCCACCAAATAACATTAAATAAACTTGGAAGACAATTATTAATAACTCTTTCTTAACACTTTTCATAGCTCAATGAGAATGTTTTGCTATAGATTTACTAGATTTTATATGTTTAAAGAAATTCCTTCTTTTAAATGTGTTTGTAGAGATTACGATTGCATGCTTCTAGGTTGTTTGGCTCTCCCAAGCTGATATTAGTATTTGTACCCCTATAAAAATAATTCCATCATCTATTCTTGATATTCTCTCTTGTCATATGAGTTCTTTCATCATCATCTTTTATTCATCTAACATGAGTAAAGTCTTTAGGTTCTTTTTTCTATCCTTAACTATCTTAAAAATATCTCTTTCACCTTCTTTTGAGTTAAGCTTCTAATATAAATCTTTTCAAACTTTAGCCTTTACTCTACTAACTCTTTTTTTTTTGTTTATTTCTTTATTTTCTTATTATCCTCAAGTCTTTATAGCCTTTTCTTTGTAATGCAACTTATAACATATTATTTTTGCCTTACTTTATCTTAAACTACTTCGCTCCACTACCAAGCCTCTTTATTTATGTGATATGTCTTCCTTAGATTTACGTAGCATCTATTTTACTAATTTTTTATTAACCTTTTAAATCATTTTTGATGTTTTACCATTTAGTTCGAGTAACTATATATATTATTGTCCTCTTTGTCCATTTCTTTTTTATATAAATCCATAACTAATAGTCGATGTTGAGTATTTAAGCTCCGCCTTGTGATGATTTTGCAATGCTTATAATATAATTTATCATTTTTCTTGCAAACAAAATAGTCAATCAATGTCTTAGACAAACCATTTTTATAAGTAATCAAATACTCATCTCACTCATTATTTGTTGAAAAGAGATAACATTTTATAGCAAAATTAACAATTTAATTGCCTTAATCATTTTGCTCTCTAAAGGCATGGTATCCTAACGTCTCTTCCTACATGTCTATTTAAATCGACTCCTAAATAGATCATTTATCTTTATAGGATACTTTGGATCACTTTATCTACCTCTTTGCAAAGCAATGTTATAATTAGCATATTGGTGCACATATCAAAGAGGGCACCGATATGCGATAATCATATTGTATTGTACAATACCATACGATATGACACATTAAATATTCAAAAATAAAGAAAAAATTAGAAAAAATCTAAAAAGTATGGAAAATTAAAATTAAAAAACAGAAAGTAACAAATTGTTAGAAAACACAATAAGAAAAAATTAGCAGTTAAACATTGACATGACATGACAATGTTGCAATGGCATTCTCACAATCAATAAAGAATAATACCAAGTTACCAACAAGCTATAAGAGTAAGAAAGTTAAACTTGAAGTTAACAATATACCAACAAGCTTTTGAAAGTTTACGAAGTCATGATTACAATTTACATAACACAAATACAAAGTACTAAATTACAAAGTATTCAATTTCAGTGTTTCATTTCACAAAACATGGATCATAATCAACAAATGCATCATAAGCATTATAACTAGGGTCATCGCCATCATCATCACCCTCCTCTTCCTCCTTTATTGGGTCCTCGTATCCAGCACCTTCATCGTTATCTCCAATTTTTGTCTAGTTTGCATCTTCTAAAATAATAGAGATTATTTTTCTTTGACTCAATCATGAAGATTATCAACATTTTCATAGCTAAGTGGGTCATACGGCCTTCCTTGCCCTTCTTGCATCTCTTTGCATTTATCTATAAAAGTAATTCAATATGCTTACAAGTTAGAAAATCGTTACTTATAAATATATAAGTAAGGAATAATAAACATATAACATTTTTTAACCTTTTACCTTTGCCTTAACTTAATATTATATGCAATACATACCAAATCACGAAGATGAGCACGCTTCAATCTTCTTTGTGTGAGTGCATTCCAAAAACTCCAATTTCTCTCACATCTACTCAAATTACATGTTTGGTTTAATATGCGTTGAGCAAAACTCGATAAGTTTGGTACATCTATACCAAAGTGAGCTCACCATTTATCAAAATAAAAATGAAGTTAGGAGTGGAGTTGTATTATAATTAGCCTTCCAAAATCTCCAACACTATCTATATACCTAGATAACTCTAAATGGATGTTGCACCGAGTAATTGAATCTTGTACAAGGTCAATTGCATTCAATATCTTTTTCTAACTTCTTCATCCTCTATAAAGTTAGAAGAAAATCTAATAGAGGGATTAAGAAAATATGTAACAGCATGTAAATTATAATGCATTTGCTGGTTCCAGCATGCATCAATTATCTTTCAAACCTTCTTTAAAAGTGTCTGCTTGCGATCAAGATTTGCTTGTATTGCCAATTTTGCATTATCTATAATATCATATATATAAGGCATAACAGACTTATCTTCACTATCTATCATTCTCATTACCTTAATTAAAGGTACAATCATCCTTAAAAATATGTTGAAGTCCTCTCAAAAGCTAGTATTAAAAATAAGGTCCAATATAGTAATCCTCTCTTTCTCGACCAACTTATCCTTAATCTATAATAGGTATGTTGGGCCATTAGGGCCCAACAAGATCTTTGGGACTGGGCCTCAAGGGTCAGTCCTTATTCCAATGGCTGCACAACTAGATGTTGGAAAACTCCCAATGGCTAGTTGTGTAGCCATTGGAGCAACAACTCCCAACCTTCTCTACTCTCTCTATTATCACCTGTAAATCCTTTATAAATAAAGGGTACATGTTATTAATAAATAAGAGCTTTTTAATGCTCACTTGAGTTGTACACTAAGTGTTTGTTATTCAGTTTGGCTTGTAAGTGTTTGATGGTTCATTTGGTGATTTGGCTTGTTGAGGATCTTTTGGAATTACTTGTGTTTGAGTTTGCGGATGATATTGGCAAAATATTTGTGTTATTTTTACATGGTATTAAATCCGAAAAGGTTCGATTAAGACTATATTGGGATTCAAGTTGATCCTCAAAAGTTGGGAATCGTTTGATCTTTTCAAGCGAATCTACGTATTCTTCATTTTTTCTATTATCGTTGAGAATAATGGAAGAGAAGAGTGAAACTTTTCGTTGGTTGTTGGTACCCAACTCTAATCCAAGTTGGGCATGTATCATGGGATTATACTGATGGTTTCATCAAAGAACTCAAATAGATAGAAGAAGGGTGTGATGGTGATGATTTTCTCAAATTACAAGAGAAATATAAACACGAGTTGAAAAGTGAGAGAAGTACAATGCCAAAATCACTTGGATTATTGGCTAAAATGTTGATGAAAAGCTTCATAGCCGGATTAATATGTTTAACAATGCTCTTGAGACTTGGGAATATCTTAGGAAAACTCATTCCCAAGACGATTTTGTGTTTCAAATAAATTTGTAAGAAAAATGATAATGCTGAAATAAGGTTCCATGAGCATTAGGGATTATCATAATGAGTTTTTCAATCTTTAGAACCAACTTAAAAGCTTTGACAAATTAGAAAAACTCCTAAGTATGGATGAATTTCAAGAGTACCTTGATAACTAATATTTTTTCTTGTTTATTAGGAGATTAAGAGATGAGTTTAAAAACATTAGATCAAACTTGATTCATAGAAAACCAAGACCAAAAACTATGAGATTTTGATCGATTTAGTTGTAGAGAAAACTAGATTGAGAAATATTAGAGATAAAAAAGTAGTTCTTACTATATCTAAATCTAAAAATTATTTGAAAACCTACAAATTTCCACATGTAAAAACTAGTGAAGGCAATGAGCAAATCAAGAATAATATAGTACCGTGGTCCAACAAAAGCATAATTTGCCATTATTATAAGGAGAATGGACACATCAAGACTTCGTGTACTCTCATTGAGGAAGTTCTCCCATGTTGCTGCCGTTGACCACAAGGAAGGGGTGTTACCATCAAAGATCAAGGCTTACATTGAAAAAATACTCAAAGAAAAGGCAAGCATCTCCGGGTTGACACTATCATCTTCTTCTAATGGCAAAAATATGTCATGATTTTTAGATTTCAGTACTTCTTTTCATATGACTAATGAATATAAATTGTTAGACAAATACATACAATCTAGAGTACAAGTATTTATGGTCGATGAAACTAAACTTGATGTTAAAAGATTTGGTAATTTAGAAAGTAATTCTTTTAAAATACTCTAAGTACATTTTATACTAAAATTAAATCTTAATATTCTCTCTGTTTCTCAAATTTGTGATAATGGTTGCATTGTTACCTTCTCACCAAATAGATGTATGCTAAAGAATCATCTAACGAAGAAGGTGATTGGGCAAGGATATAGAAAATGTGGTATCTACACTATGAATAATTTAACTATGTCAAATTTTGAAACTTGTGGGATTACTTGTAATGATTTTGGGCTTTGACACAAAAGATTGGGGCACTTTGATGTAAGCAAAATGAATAATTATCCACGGATAAACATCAATGAAAAGAATGATTTCATTTGTAAAGATTCTATTTTGGTAAAACACATCATGCACTATTTTGAGAAAGAACATTTATCACAAAAAAATATTCGAATTAGTATACTTCGATGTTTGGAGATCTGCTCCCATAACCTCAAAAGGAAGAGTGACCTATTATGTTATTTTTGTAGATAATTTCACTCAACACACTTTCTTGAAACATAAATCAGAAGTTTTTAAATATTTTTTGATCTTTCACAATATGATCAAGACCCAATTTGAAACTAATATCAAAATCTTAAGAACTTATTCCACGGTGAATATCTCTCAAATGATTTCAAAAATTATCTTAAAAAAATAAAATTTGGCATAAAAAATCTTGTACCAAAACCTCACAACAAAATGGTTTAGCCGAAAGAAAACATAGGCATATTATTGAAACTATTAAAATTTTGTTGTTCGCTAGTAAAGTTTCCAAACATTTGTGGGCCAAAGCCACTCTAACTTCCGTATATTTGATAAATAAAATATCATCCAAACTTGAAAATTGTTTTCCCATAGAAAAATTATTTTCTAATAAACATAGTTATGATCAATTGAAAGTTTTTGGATGTAAATGTTATATTTATAAAGATAAGAATGATAAATTAAGTTCTAAGGCCATTAGTTTTTCTTGGGCATTGTATTGATAAAAATGAGTATAGATGTTACGACTCAAAAGAAGATAAAGTCTGTGTCTAGATATGTCAAATTCATTAAAGATGAGAAAATGAGTGCACACAAGATAGTTATATGTTTTTGGATGAAATATTGGATGAAATGTTAGATGAGAATGAGAAAGTACAAGATGATAGTATAGTTGAACTAGAAGATGAATCTAGAAATCTTAAAACTAGAGAACATATTGTAAGACCCTTTGAACATCATTATGTAAGGAGGAATTGGGAAAATGATAATGCACCTAGCAAAAGAATCATAAAACACCCTCAAAGATTTGTGTCTTATGAATCATTTCAATCACAATAGAAATCACATAACTACCATATCGAGTATTGAACCCAATCATTATGAACAAGCAAAAAAAATCTAGAATGGAGAAAAGCTATTAATGTTGAATTAGAAGCTGTAGGAAGAAATTATACTTATGATATTATTCAGAAACCCAAAGAAAAGAAAATTATTAGTTATAGATGCATCTATAAGGTTAAAACTCATAGTGATAGTTCTATCGAAAGGTAAAAAGCAAGACTTGTGGCTAAGGGGTACTCACAGGAATATGGAATTGATTATAAGGAAACCTTTGCACATGTTTCTCGTATGACTATTGTCCATATTTTAATTTCTATTTGTGCAATTAAAGAATGGGATATATATCAATTGGATGTTAAAAATACCATTTTAAATATAAACCTCAGCGAAGATATCTATATGGCTTCCCTTTGAGATTCATTATTCTAAATAATTGTGTTCTTAAACTAAAAAAAAGCTTTATATGAATTCAAACAAACTCCTAAGGCTTGGTTTGATAGATTTAAGAATTTTATGTATGTACAAATTTTTTGCTCTTGTTATACTTCTAATAAAGTCGATGCTTCAATGTAGTAACAAAAGATCGATGAATACCACCTCAAACTATCAATCACAAAACCTTGAAAAAGGCTATAATCACATATATGCAATAAAAGCACAAATAACATAAATCAATATTATTCAATAGTCACAAAAGGCTTAAAAATAAATGTATATGAGAGGTGTATTTATAAGAGAGAACAAGAAAGAGAGAGAAGAGGAATCAACCAAGGGGTTGGTCATAGTCAATCCCCAATGACTAGATATTCTAGCTGTCATAGCCAACCCCCAATGACTAGATATTCTAGCTATTGGAGTCTGGTGATCGTTGGGGCTTGGCCCTGGAGGCAAGGCGCCAGTGGCCCAATGGGCAATGCCTTGAGGGCAGGACCCGAATGGCTCAAGTGAAGCCAAATGGCATGACCAAGAAGTGATAGTGAACTTAATGAGTAAGAAAGGCAATGTTGTATCCCTATGTGCCATACAGATTTGGTGATAATTGGTTGGCAAATAAGCTTAAGAAAACATTGCACTCCGCATAGTTCATCTAATTAACTCTCCAATGATAGGAATAGAAAACTTATATTTCAAAATGACATGATTAAGGACTCTATAATTAATATATAACCTACATGATTTGTCCTTCTTCACTAATAAAATTGATGAAAAGAAAATACTTGCACTTAGTCAGGCTTCTCTCCAACCTCTCACAAACTAGGTCTTCCATAATTTTCTTTTGAGAATATATATGAGTATGGTTTGATACAAATATGACGAAAGTTCGATTTTAAGATAATAGGATGGTCAAAGGCACGAGGAGGAAAGAGGTCCTTGGGTTCAACAAGCACATCAATAACTTTGCCACAATATGACTCTAGACTTGGTTTTAGGGTTGTTATAGGCTGTAAGGGTTGATTGAAAAGAGGTCAAATCAACTCAGGCATTACACAACCTCACGAGTTGTCCAATCGGCTTCAGAGGATGCATGACCTATAGGAAAGGGGTCAAAGGGACTAATGGTGGTTGATTATGTCTTGGGCTTCTGGAAGGAGTTTGTCCGAAGAAGTACATAAAACCTAAAAACATGACACAAATAACATGCATTGACTCGAAATGATTGCTCGGGCTTGGCTTTGACTAGAAATGACAATCTTTACACATACATTTATTGAGTTACATATACAACACAAAATAAACACATATATTCTTCATCATGGTCGGGCTTGTAGTTGGACATTATTTTGTATACTCTCACAATAATCAAGGATCCCCAACACATCATGATATAATGGCAATGGACATGGTATTGTTTGATTGTTTGGATCACATGTTTGATTGCCCATAAGACATGAGCAACACACTAAAAGATAAGTGAAAGATAGGTAAATATTTGTAACTTACAAAGTGTAAAATAATGCACAAATAAAAGGTTAATATATTACCTAATCTATTATTCATGACGTTGAAGAGTGACTTCCTCATATAGGATGGAGGTGTCTATATCAACGTGCAAAGTCTCTCAATATGAATGGATGTATCTATGTAACATATCAACTCATATATGAATCATTACTTTCATGCATGTATGACGGCTTCATACTAAGGTGTTGTTGTTAAAGATAATGTGAGCTATGTGAATGTCCATGTGTATTTTGTAGATAGTGCTTCATCTTATAGGCATGTAGTTTTGATGCCCCATGTGCTACAATGGTTCTTAATAGTTCAATTGAGATGTGTTGATAATGACCAAATTGATAAATAACTCAATTTGACATATATGACTCTATGATATCCAAACATCGAATGCATCCGTAGAATATGGATAAGTGATAGGTGTTGTACGTGTATCTATTCCAATAATAAGGCTCCCAAGTGATTTGAGAAAATAAGATAGATCAAATCATATAAATATGACACTAATATTGATTATGTAACATAAATAACAATCAAATGCCTATTATTAAACACATACCTCATGAGCCTATATCGAGTCCAACTACCTATAATATGTAGCAAGATGATCAAAAGGATGATCCCTATGAGTGATATTACTAATCCATCTAGCAATAGAGGTTTCCCATCAATCCATCCTGGGTAGTGTCTAACTCTAAAAGTTAGAAAATACTTGTAAATTCATACTTACAACATATAAAAAATATTGTTCTATCACTGAAACAAACAAGTAGTCTGATATATTTATTGTTGAACTCAAATAAACATAACGAAGAAACTCGTACCTACAATAAGTACTATGACCACTAAGATGGTATGCCTCTATATGGGAAGACTTCCCTAATTGTCTACAAGTAAACCAATAACGTTGCACTCTAAGCGTACTCATCAAGCCTCGGTAATGGAGAAGCCAACAACTAAACTATAGAATCCAACAATTGAATTATAAAAGCCAGGACCCTATAACTTGACTTATCTAGATACATTGTGCATCTTATGTGATACAACAAAAATAGCAATATCTTTTGCTCAAGCAAACTCTCCCTGCTCTGAGCACATACTCATAGCATCAGAAACTTCACACCTTTAGACTTTATATGCAATTTCATTTTATTAAAATCCATGCCCATCAGTTCAACTATAACATCTATCTTATCCATCGCCCCATCACATGTGTGAAGTCTACCAGGCTACCACCCATCGAAAGCCTAAATTCTCATAGACATCATGGAGAGTTAGTCATCTCACCCTATGATATATGAAAGTTGTTAGTGTCGGGTTGTCATCTCTCAATAAAAAGAATAAGCAACGATTGATCAAAAGTCTACAACAACAACCCTCCATGCTTGGACAACCTAGAATGCCATATAATATCCTACCAACTACTTGATACTATTATTTCTCGTGAAAATAACCACTCCATTGTATCTCATATGATATGTCACTACTTTCAACATTCTCTATATATTTTTATACAATGTTTGTTAGTAACATATCTAAGATTTTTTACTTATAATGAATAAAATGAATTACTTACTCCTGTCAAATCATATATACAATGTGATCTGCAAAGCTAGGGCACAACTCTAGGATCGGAGAATTGCATCATCATCACCCTCTATGGGGTACTAATTGGGATGAAGCTTTGAAGGTCCAACTTCATCATGGTATCTTGTTAAGTGCATAACATAAACAACATAGTAAGAGATGCAATGTCAATGCATTAAGCAAATCAGTGGTTACAATCAAGGCATGCCAATGCATACAACGTAACACACCCAAGTCATATTCATGGAGGTAAAGAAACGTGCTTTATACACATGAGATTAGAATTGCTAGACTTCGCTCAGCTACAACACTGAGCACATGGTGTCATGAAGGAATTTTGAAAAAATGGGAATGATGAAGAGAGAGAATAACTGCAAAGGGTATTTTGAAAAAATCACATGAAGGAAAATATGTTTAGTAATGTAAGCATTATGGGATGTTACTATTCATACACCCTCTTTTACTAAACATATACATTTTTTATCTTTGTTTTGAAATTGCCCTTTTAAATTTTTCTCTCCCTTCATTCTCTCACTACAAACACCATTTTCTTGGAAAAAAGATGCACTTGCCATGCATCATCCTTCAAACAGTGGTGTGCCTAAGATGTGTCAACCTTCAAGTAGTGACACACCTCATACACGCCTATCATTTTAATATAACATATTGTAAGCGCATTTCATCATCGATCATAACAAAGATGCACTCATAGCATGTTGCTCCACAAATAATGATGCATTGTGGGTTGGCTTTCTCCTTAAGTAAAATACACCTTAAGCATGTCTCGTCATTGATCACCGATTTCTTTCTCCATTAAAAATATTTATTGTAACTGGCCATTAGAGTTTTATTTTTTATCATTTTTTTGTGAGATTTATGTTTAGACTTAAATAGAGATTGAGAGTAAAAGAGAAAGATGTTTGAAAGAGATAGATAAAAAGATCAGGAATACCATTCATTAAAGTTTAAAAAATGAGTCAAAGAGGATAAGATTTATAGAAAAATCAAACGATTGAAAGAGACAATGATAATAAAAGAGATTGTCGTAGAAAGGAAGATTGAGAAAGGCTATTGGAAGAAAAGAGAATCCGACAATGATATCGGTAAGAAGAAATAGAGGAGAGAGAATCTACAACAAGGGTAATTTTGGGTTTTTTGAAAAAGGATATACATTTAGTAAAAAGGGTGTATGAATAGTAATTGTGGCATTATATACATTTTTAGGTTCAGTGCGGTCCGGTCTAACATGATCGGCCATAACCCGACTCAATCTTTTTTGGGTGGAACGCTCTACACGGAATTTTCAGGTTGGGTTCATGTCGAGTTGTTGGATCAGGTCTGAAACTACCAGCCTTAAATGAAATGTTGTTACATTTATATAAGACTAGCTAATGAAGTTGCACTTTATACTTTCACCTAAAAGGTTTACAAACACCTAAATATTACCTGAAGGAATAGAAAACATATTCTATAATTAAAGTATTAACAAAGGCAAAGCTTTTCTCCCCTCATTCACCAATGATATCTAGTTTAATGGTGACTATCATTGAAAAGAGACGGGAAAGATTCCACCGTAATTCATTGAAAAACTTAAAATGTATTCTAAGAGTGATATTTCAAATCTCACTAAAATACAAGCTCCATATTTGCCTTGTAAAGTGAAGACACATTCTTGTATGCATGAAGACATGAGAACCATAAAGTATAATATACTTCAACCACAAAAAGTCTTTTGTTGTTCCCTTAATCAAGCTTAAGGACATTTTGAATGCAAACCTTTCAAAATTATTTTGATTACTTAATATACTTGTTGAATAATATGGGATATCTTTATATGCCATGTTGTTGATCCTAAATGCAAAAAGAGTCCTTTCGTTTCAATCCCACAACAATCACTTGTGTTCCTACGAAGAGAGTTTCTCATATGTTGAGAACTAGAGTAATTGTTGTGTGATTGTGTATTGAAACCTTAGGTTGAGATACTTTTTTATACTACACATTCCACAATTATTGTATAGTGTTCCCGAAGCACCACAATCTCGAAAACCAAAAAGTTTCTTGAGAATTGAGAGAGTTCTTTGGTAATTGAAAAGTTTTTCATGAATTGAGAGAATTTCTCGAGAAACTTGGTGAGAAATAATATTTTCCTAAGACTCCTTAAAAACATAATCTCTAAGGATACTCTCACTAATACAACCATCCTTTAAGAAAACCTATAGATCAATTTCAACTATTCTTATGGTAGGTGTTGGATAGTAAAACCTATAGCCTCTCGACATTTGTTGATATCTAACGAAAAATCCACTAACTATTCTTGAAATCGAGTGACTTTTGTTGTAGGTTGTAAACTTTAGCCTTAGTTGGACATCCCCAAATATGCATGTGATCTAAGAAGAGTTGCTTTTCCCTTCATAATTCATAGAGAGTTTTCTTTATGGATTTTGACACAATCCTTGTGGATATCCAACGAAAAATCCACTATCTGCTCTTAAAATTGAGTGACTTCTCTTGTGGGTTATAAACTTTAGCCTTAGGTGAATATCCCAAATGTGCATGTAATCTAAGAAGGGTCTCTTTTTCATTCATAATTCATGGAGAGTTTTCTTTATGGATTTTGATACAATCCTATTTAGAATATGCATTATTGTCTTTAGTGCTTCACTCCTGATAGAGACTAGAAAAGTTAAGTAAGTCATTGTAGCATGAACTATTTATTTAAGTGTTTTGTTTTGTCTTTGAGCAACCCTATTCATGTTGGGTTTGCCCAACATTATATAATGAGGTACTTTGCCATTTTCTTTAAAAAGCTACACAAATAGTCCTAGCATCTCTCCTATCTCGGTGTGCCTACTATAATACTCTTCACCCCTATCAGATTAGCAAGACTTTATAGGTTTCCCTAAATTTTTCTCTATGTCTAACTTGAAATCTTTAAAGCATTAGAGACTTGATGTTTTCTTAAAATAGATACAGATATATACACAATGGTCATTGATAAAAGTAACAAAGTGCCTATGACCTATAAAATATGAGCTAAAAGGTCCACACGCATCTTACATGAATCAAATATAATATTGACTGGCATCTTGTGACATTTTTTGGAATGTGTTGATTCTTTTGGACTATCCAATCAACACATGTCTGAACATTAGTGAAATCTAACAATCCCGAATGATCTTAATTCACCAATCTCTCCACCCTTTTTTGGGATATGTGTTACAACCTTTTATGCCATAAGATACCTAAATTGTCATTTAACTCATTCCTCTTATTAGTATTGTAAACACCTCAAAATTCCACAATTTTCTCAAATATGCCTGGTTTCACAAAAGCAGCCCCAAAGGGCTATTTTGAGTCTGGAAACCTAAAAGCCTTCCAGATAACCCTATACATACTTTGAACCTATATATATGTTTTAAAACTCTATACATATAGTTTTAAAACCTTAAAAAGGTGTTTTGAAACCCCAAAAGCAGCTTGGCCTGATGAAAGCAGGACCGAAAAGGCAAAAGAGAGCCCAAACCCGGAGCATACTTCAAGGCCGGCACATCAACTCTCGTATCAAAATCATCCCCAGATTCTCGTACATCCAAGCCCCAGATATCAGAAATTTGCTCGAAATGAACTCCGAAAGGTGAGAAGAAGAGCGGACGATAATGTTGGCAAAGACCCAACGCAAGACGGAGTATTGATGAAGTCAGGCCCTGCACAAACTGTCCGTTTCGAAACGCCATGAAGGAATCAAAAAAATCAGATTTGGGCCGGATCTTGACCATATATATCCAGATCCAAACCCAACATGCATTTAGATTTAGATCCCAAGATCCAAATCCAATATCTACATCCATGGCCCACATCACCTTCTCATAAATGGAGGTGGGGCCCACAAAATTTTCACGTGAAAAGCTTGGGTAGAGAGAGAAAAATGGGTGATAAAGTATGAGTGAGAAAGTTGGTAGGCTTGACTTTTGGTCAAGGGTGGGTTAACCTTGTGGGTTTAGCCTAGAGTGTGGGTTTAAGCTTGTATGCACCTACACCTATCCTGGGGCTGCACCAACTTGGACATGGCTGCAACTGGGTCAATGGACCGATGCCAAGGGGAGGTTCCTAAAACCTAGCCCTAAGCTAGCCCACCTCACCTAGCCGCTTTCCCTAAAACCTAACCCAAACCTAGCCATCCTCACCCAAAACCGCCCCAACCTCACCTAGCTCACCTCATCTAGCTAGACCACCTAGACCCTAACCAACTAAGCCTAAACCCACCTTAGTGCACCTAATTAAACCCCTAACTACTAAGTCTCAGCCCACCTAACCGACCTACCCTAAACCACTAACCAGCCCCCCTTAACCGACCTACCCCAAACCACTCCCCATGCCCACCTTATTACAAATATCTGGCCCATACCACTCCAACCGACCCAGCCCCCATTCCTAGCCTATAAATACCCCCCTTTTTTGTGGGTTTCACTCTCTCTCTTCCACTCTCACCCCCCCACTCCCTCCAAGCTCCACCACTTCCATCCACCTGCCCTTCATCACCCGGCTACCACCCCTCCACTTCAACCGACTCCACCATCTTCCACCTTCGGCGAGGAGCTCCACCCTTCGGCTGCCACCTTTCTTCCACCACCATTCGGCCACCACTCCCATCCATCAGCACCACCTCCCTACATGGTTAGTACCCCACCTTAAACCCCAGCTTGCCTTCACCACTCCCCACCACCATCTCCCATCCACCCGCTAACTTGTATCCTTCCCTTCTCCCTTACACCCGGCCGACCTGTACCATACCCCACTACCATCCCTTAACACCACCCACCTTAGCTCCTAGCTGAACCTTCTCCCTTAGTCACCCACTTTCTAGCCCAGCATCACCCAAACCTGTCGCACCTAGCCACTCCATCACCCGGCCAGCATCAAAACTCCACCCAGCTAGCACCCCTACCTGCCGCTAACATACACCCAAGGAGCTCCCCTTCGGTTGCCCAAGACGACTCACGAGGCCAAAACCAAGCAAGTTGAACACGGACCAGCTACACGTAAGTGCCTAACTCGGTCCTTTATATGAACTTGCTTACATTTAATTAAATTTGATACGGGGTTGTAATAATGGAGCGTTGTCTCCCCCTAGTTGTAATAATGTGGTTTGGCACACCAACACACACGTGCACTTGAGCCATTCCGCTCTTAGGTGCACACCATTGTGGCACACACACGGGCCTTAACAACCCCTAAGATATAGTTATACTTATATATATTTAGCTGCGTAGGTTTTAACTTAAGTCGTGGGTGTTGTCTTTCAATCCTACACTCACACACATTGAGCTTTCGCTCTTACTCCCAAGACCCTAGTAAGGGCCATATTGCAATTTCATTTCGGTGTTTTAATTCAAGTTGTGTGCGTGGTCTTTCAATTCCACACTCACACACATTGAGCTTTCGCTCTTACTCCTAAGACCCTAGTAAGGGCCATATTGCAATTCTATTTGGGTTTTACATTGCAAGTCATGTGAGTTGTCTTTACATACACACACAACACCCACGCACACGTTGGCGACCTTCGGGCCCATATATATTATAAGTATTTCCCTTCCGCTATGTCTTTAAGATTTGGGTTTTAAGGTTCAGTTATGTGAGTAGTCTTTCCATATATACACGACACACATTTGCACAATTGAACCTTTCCGCTCTTAAGATATAGCCATATTTTCCTTTTGCAATTTACATTACGTCATTTCCCTTCAGCATTGTCTTTCAATTCAGGTTTTCCCTTTGGAGTTGTGTGAGTTTGCATTGCATATTCGCCATACCATGAGTTAGAACGCATATTGCATCAAAGCAAGCCCCACACTCCTGTGCAAAAATTGCCCAACTTAGGTCACTTGCGCACACACCTAGTTGGCCCTAAAAAGCATAAAAAGAAACATAGGCACGTGCAAATCCCATGTGAAATAAAACTTGCAATCATACAAAGAAAGCCCAAACACTTCGGGTATTTTCAAAGAGGTTTGTTTAAAACGACTTTGCCAAGCGTACAGACTGACCCTTACGCATCGGTGCAAGAAGGTCTGCGACGAAAAGAGCTCACTTGCTCACAGTCGCACTGATAGAGTCAGATTTCAAAACTTACTTCACTAGCTTGAGTAAGCTAGCTGGCACGCCCTTGTTATCAAAACGACTTAGACACACGAAAAGGTTCACTTCGGGCCTAAGAACCAGAAGTGAGAATTTTCCGTGTCTACAAGTACATACTAAAGAAATTACAGTTTAAAGAAAAGAGATATTCAATTTGGATAAACCATCAACAATTATTGTAATAATGAGAATATTTTTCTTTATTAAAGACATTATTGTTGCATTAAACAAAATATTATAATTATCTTTAACTAATTTGATTGTAGAAATGAAATTTCTCGAAAATGAAAGAATATTAAAATCAATACTTCTCTAGAATCTAAGATAATTATGTAGTCTCTAATTTCTATTATCTGATATTAAAAAAAGATTGTATTTAGTTAAAGTGCATCTTAGTAAGATTGGCACACAATGCATCCCTCACAATGGAAGTTTTAAATACCTAGGGTTAATTTTTCAAAGTGATGCAAAAATTGATAGAAATGTTATGCATAAAATTAATGTCCGTTGGTTAAAATGGAGAGGGGCATAAGGTACTCTTTGTAATAAGAAGATACCATTAAAGTTAAAAGGTAAATATTATAGAGCAACAAATAGACCTATTATATTTTATGGTTTTGAGTGTTGGGCAATTAATCATCAACATGTGTAAAAAATGTCCGTAGCAAAAATGAAGATGTTGAGATAGATGAGTAGTCACACAAGAAACGATCGTATACATAATGAGGTTATTAGAAACCAATTGGGAGTAGCACCAATAGAGGATAAAATAAGGAAAAGTCATTTGAGATGGTTTGGACATGTAGAAAGACGATTAAATAATGCTCTCGTAAGAAGATATGAAAAATTAGATTGTGAAAATGTTAAAAAAGGAAGAGGACGACCACAAAATTGTTTGAAAGAAACTATAAAGAATGATCTAGTTTATATTGAGTTAACTTTGAGCATTGCACATGATAGGGCTCTGTGGAAACAAAGAATCTATGTAGTTGACCCCATCTAGTATGGGAAAAGACTTAGTTGTTGTTGTTTGTCGTTGTAATTAAGTGCATCTTATAAAAAAATCATACAAGGTGGTTGAAATGCATACAATGACACCCGAATTAACCCATAAGCTTATACTAGGAAAAAAAAGATTTGATTCACGACTTATAATAAATACAACCTTAAACTTCTCTTCTCAAGATAGACCTTTTACTTTTGGCAAGTGCTCCTTAAATGTCTAGGTTTCTCGTAGAAGAAGCACTTATTAATGCGCTTTTCAAGCATATGGTTTTTTTACTTTTGTTTTGGACTTTCGTGCCTTAGTCACCTAATCCCCTAATTTATGAATTGCCAAATTAGCAACATAACTCACGATATTCATCATGTTATTGACTTGTTTTTCCTTTTATTGAACACACTTGGTCATAAGTTCATTAATTGACCATTCATCTTTATGTATGTTATAGGAAACCTTAAAGAGGTCATACCCAACCAATAACATCTTTAGGATGATGTGGACCAAGAAAATGTCTTAAATAATAAGCTTGAGATCATTTAGTTTTCCTACAATGTCACACATAGGCATAGGCATGACATATTCCCTTATTTCTTTTTCCTAAATCATGCATGAAAGTGAATTTCCAAATCAAGGAACCTCATTTAGGAGTGAGCAAAAATCAAATTTAATTGAAAAATCGAACCAACCCGACCCAAAATGATCATTTTACTTTGAGCTTTTAGAATTCATATTCAAATTCAGCTTATACAATAATGACTAAGCCTTTTCCATACTAGATGGGATCAGTTACATGGATTCTTTGTTTCCACAAAGCTCTATCATAATTTGTAGAATCTATGATAAATAAATAACAAAGTTTTACATTGATTGTCAGAAACCTAATGCAACCCTCCTCTTTTATTTGGGCTTGGGACCGGTCATGCAAGGGTGATCCCTTACATGGCTAGAGTTTGAATTTAACTTATGTTTTATTAAATTTTGGCTTCGGTTTTATAAGGATCCATAATCACATTAACCAAAAAAGCAATACAATTATACACTATTATTTGTTTTGTTACCTCGCCTTCTCTTGAATATTTTGCATGCATCTCTCTGATGTCAATAAGAGGAGAAACCACTATTGGTGCTGATTCATGGGATCGAAGTATACCTCTCTCTTTTGATTCTTGATCATAAAGGTATAAGTCAGAATTCTTGATAAACTATAAATTGGTTGGGTAAGTTCTTAAACTCTCCTTCTTCACTAAGCACTTTTATCATATTCAATACCAATTCAACCAAGGCCCATCGCCAGAAAGAGGTACACCTCTCCTTCTCCCTTTACCTAATTTGGCACAAACATGGCATGTTTCCAAAACTCTAGTTTGGTGATAGTTGAATCCCAAACTCAGAGATGTGATCACCATTGCGGATAGTGAGGATCTAGATACGGGATCAAAACCCTTACTCATGATAGTGAATGGCATTTTCCTAGCCCTTGCTTTCATGAAAGAGAAGAATCCCCTAGTCGTGGATAAAAACGCTTCTCCTAGCTATGAACGACACGAAACCCAGGCTGATAGGTACAACTATAATTCCTCTACCAAGTATCATTGATCATAAGTTAACCCTAATGATTCTCTATTATACAATAACATAACCAAACCAAACTAATTAGGTTTGGGTTAATTTAATTAGCTACATATTTTGCTTCCAATTCGGTTCACTCAAATACATCTAATTCTATTTTTGGTTTTTTCAGTTCGATTTAGTTTATGAACTGAACTGACCCATGCATACCCCTATATGCATTAGTTTTATCAAATCTAATAATATATTTTTCAATGGTATCAATATAAACAATTGCCTTGGTGTTAGAAGTCACATGACCCCTAATGTCCCTAGGCACATGTTATAGAATATACAAAACCTATAGTCTATTGAACCTTTGCCATTTTGTACACTCAACCTCTGCATCCACACTGTTTTCATCGATAGGTGATTCAGAAGTATCCACCCGAAAGCAAAGCTCTAAGTCCATCACACCCATTTGAAACATCACAAATTCCTTCCACTCAAGTAAGTTTGTATGATCCAACAAAGGTACTAAATTAGATCATTTTCAAAAGCTGCAAAAACTTTCACATAAGAAAACCGTATATAAGCATATACTTGTAGAAAACATACATGTCTAAACTTTAACAATGACATCATACCCCTACATTAATAGATAAAACAACATATTAATAGTTAAAGTGAAAACATGAACCTACTTCTGTTTGGGCACATGTCTATGTTACATTGTATCATTGGATACTAAAATGTCACATATTATGTATACAAATAAAATTATTTCATATATTTAGATATAAACATAACAATTGATATTGGCGGATAACTGTTAATCTAATTTATCTAAATACAAATTGGAAACATCATCATCACTAGATTTCAAATTGGAACGAAATTTATTTAGATTTTGTGTAATTAAATAATTAATTTTTCATACTTGGTGTCATGTTGGTGAGAAAACCAAATCATCCAAATAAAGAGTTCATTACACAATATTTTATAATCCCTTAGCAAATTGGACAAGATGCATAAAAATTGTTAAATCATACTAAAAACACTTTATAACATGTAAAAATTATCAATACATGTTTATTATTGTATGAAAACAAACACATTGTATTGCTACATGTATGCCCAATTTGTTCTTAAATGTATTTTTGTATAATATTTTATCCATTAAGCAAAATGCTAATAAAATATATAGATAAAATAATATTATTTTATTAAAAAATTCTTAATTACCTTAAACTACACTTTATAAAATCAAATTAATTTTGAAATATAATATTAAAAATTGAATTAAAATAAGCAATAAGGTTTATTCTAATGAAAAAGTTTACCAAACCTAAAAATTCTCTATTTTCCAATGATTTTCATCGTGTTCTTTATGATCATATTGAAAAAACACATCTTGTATGTGAGCAATTAACCTTATCGATGAGAAATCCTATGAAAAAGCTTAATTTAGAAAATGAATTAAAAATCAACAATAAGAACATGCTCTGGTACCGCTTGCTGAATTGTATGTGATAGCTTGATACGCCATGTAGTTGATCCTTGATATAGAAGTGTGCCCTTCCTTTTCAATCACATAGAATCACCTCTTCTCATATGGAGGGAGTTTCTCATATGGTGCGAACTAGAATAGTTGTGTGATTGTATGTTTAAACCTCACATAAGAGACCCTTTTATACTACACATTACATAAATGTGGTACCATGTTTAGGAAGCATCACTATGTTGAGAATTGAAAAAGTTTCTCAAGAGTTCAGAGAATTACTTGATAATTAAAAGTGTTTTTGTGAACTCGAAGAATTTCTTGAAAAAGGAAACGGTTATCTTGAGAAGTGGAAAGCTTGATTAAATTAAACAAGTCATCTTATGTTAGAAGTTGGGATATTAAGTCCAATAATATTCTCTTCAAATGATAATTTTAACATATCAAGAAGAAAGAAACTCTAACAAAAGAGCTCCTTGTCACACAAAGAGGGATAGATGGCCAGTTTTCATCGAATATTTGAGATCTAATGTTGTAATAGTGGTCTACAAGGCCATAAAGGATGGGAATGCGAGGTAGCAAGAGGATAGAGAGAGTTTTTTTTTTGGGTATTTGCTAGGTTTTCTTGTATATATTGTACATGGATACCTAAAGAAAGGTCTCGTCCCTAGTGCGCCTTTCCTAGAAAATTTGTTTTTGTTGGGAGGACTCCGGTCTGGACTCCGATTTGAGCTTACAATTGTTTTAGCTTTTGGCTCTTAAAAATAGGTAAGATTTAAGTCAGCTTAAAAAATCAACTGAACACGTATACATAGTAAGAATGTGGGTGGAAAAGACAAAAAGGTAAAAGAAAAAGAGGAGAAAATGGAATAGGAAATCAAGAAGAGGAGAACTACATGTACGTCTTCCACTTCACATTAATTTGAATTTATGTTTAATAATGTGCTCTAATCTCCTATCACATAAAATACATTTCGAGAGATTCTCAGAATAACATTTGGGTGTAGTTCTGATGCACCATGGCATATCCTTGAGCTCAAACTAGCTATGATTGATGAGCTCAAGTTAGAAGCAACTCAAGGGAGTTCTTGGGCGAGTGGGAACACATGAAAGTGCTGCTCAGCTTAGGATTTATACCGATAACCGAATACACCGAATAACCGATTTATGTTTTGTTCTTAAATTCCTCCCCCCCTTCATCCGAAGAACCCTATTCAGTTTTTCCATCCTTCTCACCGCTATTCTCCGAAGATTATCACCACCATCTCTCTCATTGGTTAGTCTCTTCCCCTTTCGCATCAAGCAGTTGCAAGCCTTCAGCCTTCCTCCCTCTTCATCAAGCAATGCTCTTGCTCTCTAATTAACTAGGGTTCCCCATGCATCATGTCGCCTACATCTTCCATTGGACTTGGATGCTTGTTATTTTTTATTGGGTCATCCACGCTTGTGTCTCTATGTGGTAGGGAATTCTCAATATGTCGTATCTATGTATGCTTCTATTTGTTATTGTCCATTAGCGTCATCTGATTCTTGATCTATCATGTTGCAAGGCAAATCTATGGTAACTCTAGTGGCTCCTAAAAATAGCTTTGCCGTTTACCTACAACTTTTTCTATCACTGGTTCATTCTTTAATATGATTTCTTTCTGCTTTTGATGTTAGGTACATTTATGTTGGCGCAATGATATGTATCAATGACTCTATTGGTGAGGGCTAAACATTTCTTGCTTCTTAAATGGTTTCATTTGCGGTTCATATTGGTTGATAAGAATGGTGTAGAAGGAAAGAGCTAGTCTCTGTTGAAGAGATAGAGTTCATATTGTTTGATACATATGATGTATAAAGTATCCCAAATCAAGTAAGTAAAATATATTTTTAGATAGTCTTGATTTTGATTTACGTTACTCAAACCAAATTTCAGTTCACTTTACAAGATAGACTCCGAATTAACCGATAAACCAAATTAATTGAACCAAAGTTTTTAATTTGGTTTTGTTTGGATATATAAGTAATTTGGGTTGATTTAGGTTAGTGAATTTTAACAAGAATTGGTTATCGGTCAAACCGGTTCGGTTATTGAACCAAACCGACTGATGCTCACCCCTAGATTTGATGATGTGCCAAAGGGTACTTGGAGGTCAGTCACGACTCAAACAGTTAGTCAACTAGGTTGTTGAGTTAATGCACAATGAAGCTTGAGAAGGATGGTCAAGCGTAACCTGCCAAGGCAATTGAAATTTGATGTCAAATGGAACCAATCTGAAAATCAAGCCTCCTATTATCAAAGAGTTAAGGATCATTGCACGAGTATATTATCAGCTTGTAATAGCTCATGTTACAAAAACTCTAGCTAAGGTCCCAAAGGTTATTGATTAAAATGTATCCAATTGCATACTTGTTTGGCAAAAATCCATGCTTAAGAGAGCTACTTGTACATGAGTTTAGAAAGTCGGAAAACAGGCACTCAAGGTGAGGATTCAATTGATTTAAGTGTAAAACAAAAACCACCTCCTTGGAGGTGGTGACCCAAATGCTAGCACATTATTGGTAACCCTCTAGATCCATCACATAATTAGAACGAGCCCTTTGCAATCTTCATTGGCATATTGCAAGTGGACCCAACTTTAATTGATGCATGAATGCATGAAAGTTACTTAAATCAATCCATGAACACATCAAGAAGCATCTAAGGAAGCTCACACAACAACTACAACTACAACAACTAAACCTTCTCCCATACTAGACGGGGTTGGCTACATGGATTATTTGTTTCCACAGAGCCCTATCATGTGCCATGTTAGCAGTTAACTCACAATAAGCTAGATCATTCTTTATTGTTTCTTTCCAATACTTTTGTGGTCGTCCTCTACCTCTTTTAATACTTTCAAAATCTAGTTTTTCATACCTTCTTATAGGTTATTCTTTTGATCTTCTTTCTATATGTCCAAACCATCTTAAACGATATTCTCTCATTTTATCCTCTATTGGTGTCACACATAATTTATTTCTAATAACCTTATCATGTATACGGTCTTTTCTTATATGACCACTCATCCATCTCAACATCTTCATTTTTGTCACAGATATCTTTTGTATATGTTGATGATTAACTGCCCAACACTCAGAACCATAAAACATGGCAGGTCTAATTGTTGCTCCATAATATTTACATTTTAACTTTAATGGTATCTTCTTATCGCAAAGAATACCTGATGCTCCTCTCCATTTTAACCAACCACCATTAATTCTATGCGTAACATCTTCATAAATTCTTCCATCACTTTGAAAAATTGACCTTAGTTATTTAAATTTTTTCTTTTGGGGGATGCAATGTGTGCCAATTTTAATTTCTATGTCCTCTGAAACAACCAAATGAATAAACTTACATTCCACATATTCTGTCCTTGTTCTACTAAGTCGGAGGCCTTTGCTTTCTAATGTTTCTCTCCATAGTTCTAATTTTCTATTAACTTTTTCCTTAGACTCCTCCACTAACACAATGTCATCTGCAAATAACATACACCAAGGTACTTCATCTTGAATATGTTTTGTTAACTCATCAATCATCATTATAAATAAGTATGGACTTAAAGTTGATCCTTGATGTAACCCAATATTAACTTTAAAGAAGTCTGTCATTCCTTCATGAGTCCTCACACATGTTTTTGCACCATCGTACATACCTCTTATAAGGTTAATGAATGTCAATGGGATACCTCTTTTTTCTAATGTTCTCCAAAGAACCTCCCTCGGTATTCTATCATAAGCTTTTTCTTGATCAATAAATATCATTTGAAGGTCTTTCTTTTTTGCTCTAAAATGTTTCATAAGACGTCTCAAAAGGTGAATCGCTTCAACAGTAAATCTGCCTGACATGAATCCAAATTGGTTCTTTGTTGTACTTGATACCTGTATTAACCTACGTTCAATAATTCGTTCCTGCAATTTCATAGTATGGCTCATCAATGATATAATATGCAACTATACATATTATAACATATCTCACTTTTCTTAAATGAAACTAAAAAAATCCAAAAAATACAATATGGGCACTATAAACCATAAGGTACAATATCACCCAATATCTTTTGGTACGTGATTGGTGCCTTTCAATACGAAACAATTGTGATCTACAACACGTTGAATTATACTATTGGAGCGCTGTACACAACTTGAAATTTAGTGGTTAATATGATTCCTACATTGTGGTACTGTCATCATGGCTATCAATAATGATTTCCTATTCAAGTTGAACTTATAAGCATTCATCTTGTCATTCCAGTGGAGGTGCATTTAAGGCAATTTGTGTTGCTCTCCACATTTCAAATTTCACAAGGACTTCGTGATTTTCATATCATAAGGTCCCACTTTTCAAGTTGAAAGCCAGAAGCTATTGATATGATTTTTGAGATCAATTGAGAATGCTCAACACTTGAAACTTATGACTCCAACCAATGAACGGTCTCATGATTGTAAACGAGGAGCTTGGTGGCCCGACAAACTTGTAGCTGCTGGTAATTACTTGTTTTTTTTATAATATAGAATTTTTAGTTTTGTCACATCCAACCTTCGGGCATTTTGGTTGATGGAAGTTGTTATTGCAATCTACTTACTGAATAAGCAATGCTGTGGTGCAAAAGAAAATCGTTTGAATGACATGCACACAAATCATGGACAGGTTATGACATGGTTTTATTGATTTCTGGACTAATGCTTTTTGTGCATATATCACCATCACAATTGGCTAAATATCTTATACTTTCTATGGTCTGTTTCCCTTTCATTGCTCTAAGTTTAAAGTTAGCTTCATTTGCTCATATTTGTTGTCTGAGGTCTACATCTAGTTTGTATAAATGGCAGAATGTTACAAAACATGGATGTCAAGACGGCTATAGATGTAGCAAAATTGAACGACCAAAAGAGGTTTTGAAATTGCTAGAGAAAGATGCATTCCTATAAGGGGTATTCCTCACTTCACTTAGAAGAGTGGCTTGTGTCATGATGGGCATGTTTCTGTGGGACTGGGTTTTGTTGGCCTTTGTGCTTAATTACTTGTTTTGGTTTAAACAAACACTTACAATTTCTACCATGATTTGTGCAAAGACATTTATTAGACAATTCATTTGGTCTTCGTTTCTTTTTGCTTCAATGACTAGACCTATAAACCCCACATATTTGACAAGTCAAGGATGCCGACCAGCTCTTCCATCTCATGCTTGAATGTTATAATTCTTTCATATCCTCACGCTGTAGACAAATGGGTCCTGCTCGTGTATGTAATCTTTCTTCACCATGAGAGAGAGAGAGAGTTTATCTTTGGGCAATTTTCAGTGGTGGGAGATTTTATCTTTGACCCATTTGATCAGACTACCATTGTAGTTGTCGAGGCTTCTACTCTATTAAGGAGTAGTTGACTACTTTATCTTGCTTTGCATCATCTAAATCTCTAGAGGTTGTCAAAAAGAACTAGCTGCTAACAAAAGCCGTAAAACAAAAGAGAACGACTGAGGGATGTCAATGTGCAGGTGACAAAACAAAATTGTTCTTGAAAGGGTTGTTGATGCAGATGATTTTGACCTATAACAAGAGCTATCAGATCACATTATTGATAATAGATATAACAAACAATTGTATTAACCTATTCATGTAGGAGCTTATTACATAAATGCAACATTCAAGTACACAACAAGTTTTAAAATGAACAATGAGGTAACCAAGGTATCATTGATTGTATATACTGATTAGTGTGTGATGAGAATAGCGCATATGCTATATATCGGGAGATGGAGATCTACGATAATGCTCTTCACTTGATGGGCTTGCCTGTAGCAATTTGCAACCGTACTAATATGCGTCCAGCTAAACTGTTTACCTTCATATTTAAGTTTCTTAAATCTTATATTTATTGTGGATTAAGTTCATGATGTTTGTCTTTTTCTATCAAATGTTTAGTGGAATAGGTTTGAAAGTGATTGCCCAAACCTTAGAGATTCTGCAGTAAGAGTTCTGAGCCAAACCTTTAGTGCAATGGGTTGTGAAAAGAATTAGAGCATCTTTGAACACATCCACACTAAAAAATACAACAAGTTAGAACATAAGCAACTCAATGACTTAGTTTTCATCCGTTGTAATATGCGGCTCCGACAAAAGTAAACTTGTATTAGTTACTACTTAAAGATTCAATTCAATATTTTATTTGGCTTCAATTGTTAATGTTATTTACTAATTACTTAATTATAAGCAATTAAAAAAGTTAAATAGGGAAGAAAAACAATTTGATCAAATAAGTTTGGATAATTTTGATATATTAGAAGAGTGGATTATGGAAGATAATGAAGTAAATGTACTCGTAACCGAAGACATTACATGGATTAATTTGGAAGTAGGGCAACATCATCATCAATGGATAAAGATTTTGATTTTAAGGTAAAAGGTGGTGAGGAACTTCAACAAGAAGATGAAGATTATTTAGTTGATTATCCTGATTACACTATATAAATGTATTTTTTTCCAATTATAAAAGTTGTATTTTTTCTAAGGATTTTGGTTCAAAATATGTAATTATTTTTCAATTGTTGAATGGTGAATTATGAATATGTACTCTACTTTTGCATTATATAATTCTTTGTAATTAACAGATTTTCTCTATTTTTCTGATTTTTTTGAATTTTTACCAATTTTTAGTATTAAATTATGATAAAAATGAAACGATATGTATCATATCGTGGACCAAAATAATACACGATACGATACGCATTGAACAACACTGTATATATAGAAAGATCTTTAGATTCTTTAATAGTTATTACAACATGATCAAATTTAAGAGACAAACTTCTTAAAGCTTTTTCTATAACCTTTTGATCATCAATATTCTTACAAAAGTCCTCGTACGATTAATTATAACATAAAGACGAGAACATAAATCCTTGACTAACTCTCCATCTTTCATAAAAAGTCTCAAACTCCCTATGTATGGTTTGAAGTTTTACTATGGTTATCTTATAATTTTCATGATATTTCTGGTTCAAAACCATCCATGCATCCTTTGAAGTCTTAGTATTTACAAGAAGTGGAAATACTGATTTGACAATAGCTTACTGTATCACGAGTAATGCTTTCGTATTCTTTTTTCAAGATTCTTTGGATTTAGATTTTTCAGCTTACTTTTTTTTTCTTCAAAGTAATTTTCTATCAAATTCTATGAAATAAAAAATATACACATCTTGAAGTTCTCAAGTTCATAATTTTCCCACTAAAAATAGTATGAAAGGACTATGACAGATGAAGCATATTTTGATTATTTGTCAAATCATCCCAATTCAGTCTTACATCAGCAACAATTTGGATCAAATTTGGTGCTCTGATATCAAAATTAATAAAATAAAATAAAAATTAGAAAAGATAAAGCAAAAACAAAAAAAAAGATAGATAGCAAAATAAGCTTTTCTCTCCCCTGTTGTAAGACAAAAGTTTACTTACATTTAAAACAAAAAGCAAAAGAAAGTTAACACCACTTCTTATAATTTATTCAGACTCCCTAAAATTTGTTGAGACATAACCACCACACTCCCTAAAAACAGGCACTATACGTAACTAAGTCACACAGACACTTCTAAGGGGTGGAGTGTCGAACTCGACACGGGTGCGACACCGACACCGACACCGACACCGTGTCGGTGCGGCATGGCAAAAAAAATACAATTTTTTTTTTGTAACTCACGGTTCTGTCGTCTATGATGTATTTATCTTGCAGAACTCGATCAAAGAGGGAGTAATCCGTGAAGACGATAAAATAAAAAACTCTTAGCCGACTCGTGACCTTATCTCCCATGATGACCACCTGAGTTACCTCACCATAGTTTCCAAAATGCTCCTTCAGCTTGTCTTCCATCATCTCCGATAGAAACTCCGCCAATGAACATAGAAAAATATCTCAACGCGAACCTTTTTCACTTCCTTTTGTGTGGATATTCCACGCTTCAAAATCTGGTATCGATTTTGAAGTTCGGGTCTTTTTGGATAAATGGGTCCGGATAGTGAAGATTGATTTGTGTATTATGATGAAATTAATAGTTGTTTACAGTTTATGTGTTTTGCTTTAATATAAAGTTGTGTACTTGCTATTGTCATATACTTATGTTAATTGATGTCACTTTTGTAGCTTAAATATTATATATAATATATAATATTATATACCCTAGTCATGTCGCCGCACCCAAAATTTTTGAAATTTGCCGTATCCCGCACCCGCACCCGTGTGACATAGATACGTAACTCTATCCCACAACTTTTGCTAGTCCTAAAGGTAGTATCTATATAAAAAGTATACTACCTTTAGAAATATGAGGTCTATTATATTCATAAATATCATACCACCATCACTACAAATTAAATCAGTTTGATATATAAGTTCCTAACTTCGCAAATGTAAGGGATCACCCTTGCATTGCCAGTCCTAAGCTCGGATAAATGAGGAGGGTTGTGTTAGGCTTCCGACAACCAGCGTAAAACTTCGTCGGATTTTTATAACATGGATTACAAAAATTATGAGTATTGCTTTGGGTCGTCCTCACCTAGCGACGTGCTGTAGAGCCTGAATGCCACTAGTAAGCAAGGGCCACTACATTTTTGCCCGAACGTAATGAATCAATTGCAGAGAGGGTTCCCACATCATGGACGTGTATGGGTAAAGAAGTTAGTCCCGCTACATTGTTGCCCGAATGTAGTTAATAATTTTCAAAAAGGGTTTTCACATTTTGAATATGGACGGATGTGGGGGGGGGTAAGGAAGCTAGTCCTAGATAATAAGATTCGTATTGGTTTTTGAAATATCGAAACATTATCCGGTAAGCTAATGGAAGTGGTAGATACTATGATTCGAAAAAAGATTCATATTCTATGTTTACAAGAAACAAAATGGGTTGGAAAAAAAGCAAAGGAGATAGAGGATATAGGTTTTAAATTATGGTACTCAGGTAAAGAAAAGGCTTGAAACGGAGTTGGTATTATCATAAATAAAGATTTAAAAGATAGTGTAGTAGACATACAACGATATGGTGACTGAATCATGACATTGAAATTAGTGTTAGGAGCAGAGGTTTTGAATATAGTTTGTGCTTTTGCACCCCAAGTAAGACTAGAATATAGTATAAAGACAATTTTTTGGGAAGAGTTAGATAAGGTGATTCAAAAGATTCCACAAAGGGAGATGATTTGTTTAGGAGGAGACTTAAATGAACATGTCGGTAAAGAGGCACTAGGATATCAAGGTATTCATGGAAACTTTGGTTTTGGGGATATAAATGAGGAAGGTAGGGAGATTTTAAATTTTGCTATAGCATTTGATCTCTTTATAGTCAATACAATCTTCAAAAAACGAGATGAACATTTAATTACTTATAAGAGTGGCTTATCACAAACACAAATTGATTACTTTATTTGTAGAAAAAAAAAGATAGAGCATGTTGTAAAGATTGCAAGGTAATTCCATGAGAAAGCTTAACCACCCAACATCGACTTTTAGTTATGGATTTACAAATAAAAACATGGACAAAAAATAAAAGAGTGCATCGAGCTATTCAGACTAAATGATGGAACCTCAAAAGCGAGAAAGAAGATATATTTAAATAGAAAGTCCTTCAAGGAGATGTTTGGAATTATGTTGGTACACCTTGTGATATGTGGAACAATATGGCTATACATATTAGAAAAGTGGCGAAAGATGTGTTAGGTGTATAAGGGAGGTGTACCGGCACAAAAAAAAGCTTGGTGGTGGAGTGAAGTAGTGTAAAATAAATCAAGGCAAAGAGGTCATGTTACAAATTATATTATGCTAAGAAAACTTGTGAAACTTTAGAGGCTTATAAGAAAGCAAAGAAGAAAGCGAAAAAGGCTGTGAGTGAAGCAAAAGCTGAAATTTGGGATAATTTATATAAAAAACTCAACTCAAAAGAGGGTGAAAGAGATATTTTTAGGATAGCTAGGGCTAGAGATAAGAAAACTAAAGATCTTAATTATGATAGATACATTAAGGACGAGGATTAAAAAGTTCTAGTGGCAAATGATGATATAAAAAATAGATGAAAAAACTATTTTTATAAGCTTTTTAATGAAAATAAAGATGTTAGTATTAACTTAGGAGAGTTAAGCAAATCAGAAAAATATATAAACCACAATTTCTATTGACGTATTGAAAAGAATGAAGTCAAAGAGGCTCTTAAACATATGAAGGGTGACAAATCGGTAGGACCATACAATATTCCTATAGAAGTTTGGAAAATACTAGGAGAAATAGGAATCACTTGGCTCACAAGACTATTTAATGAAATATGGCGAAACCAAAAGATGCCCGAGGAATGGAGAGCGAGTACACTTATACCCATATATAAGAACAAGGGAGACATTTAAAATTGTGCGAATTATCGAGGTATCAAGTTAATGAGCCATACTATGAAATTGTGAGAAATAATTATCGAACGTAGGTTAAGATAAGTATCAAGTACAACAAAGAACCAATTTGGATTCATGATAGGGAGATCTACTATTGAAGGGATTCACCTTTTGAGACGTCTTATGGAACATTTTAGAGCAAAAAAGAAAGACTTCCATATGATATTTATTGATCTAGAAAAAGCTTATGATAGGGTAGACATTGTGTTAGTGGAGGAGTCTAAGGAAAAAGTTAATAGAAAATTAGAACTATGGAGAGAAACATTAGAAAGCAAAGGCCTCAGACTTAGTAGAACAAAGACAAAATATATGAAATGTAAGTTTGATCATTTGGTTACTTTAGAGGACATACAAATTAAAATTGGCATACATTGTATCCTCAAAAGGAAAGTTTTAAATATCTAGGGTTAATTTTTCAGAGTGATGGAAGAATTGATGGAGATGTTAGGCATAAAATTGATGTTGGTTGGTTAAAATGGAGAGGAGCATCAGGTATTCTTCGTGATAAAAAGATACCATTAAAGTTAAAAGGTAAATATTATATGACAGCAATTAGGCCTTCCATGTTTTATGGTTCTGAGTGTGGACAGTTAATCATCAACATGTACAAAAGATATCTGTGACAAAAATGAAGATGTTGAGATGGATGAGTTATCATACAAGAAAAGACCATATAAATAATGAGGATGTTACTACGTGAATTTAGTGATTGTAATAATTTGAATTTGAACTGTAAAACCTGACAGAAAGCAAAACATCATCATATTTCTTTTCCTTTAAGTTGAGAAAAATCCTTCGTTCCCTTTGAAATTGTTCATTCAGATATTTGAGGTTCTTGCTCTACTTCCTCGCATGGATATAAGTACTTTATCTCATTCATTGATGATTGTATTAGATTTACTTTCATCAAAACCTATGTTATCAATAGCAGTTAGCGAGTTATTAGCGGTCGACCATGATATAGCGGTAGCGGGGATATAGCAGATTTAGCGGTACACTTTTATTTACGATTAAAAAATTATATATATATATATATAATGGGTTTTTTAATATAGTTTGGAGTGTTTTGAGTTTGAACATTTTCATCTGCCATTTCAGAATGCTGAAGAATCAAGATGGATGCATGCTAGAAATATATGAAATGAAGAACCATAAAGAACAAGGCTAGAGAGAAGGTGTACATATAAGAACTTGCAAACAAGAATTATTTGATCTTTTCTTAGGGTAAATAGAGAATTATGTGACCTAAACACATGATAAACCTAAAGGAAAAAGGAGTACTCACAGTAGGGCATAAACGGATCAGCTGCAACAAAGACATAATAAGATAACAAATAAATACAAAATATGTTCAAGAATTTGAGGAGCTGACAATGTGACGTCTTCAGTTTGACAATAAAGGGTGCTAAAGTTCACTCAGAATCTTGATTATCATATGATATAGACATGATTTAAGGAATAAAATCTTTCAAAGTTCTTAAGAGAACCTTAAGATTTGGCATGATTTTTACTCCAGCAATCTCTAAGGAATCACTTTAGGAAGTGCCAATGTTACTTTGGGTGTCATTTGGTGGTCGTACTTGCAATCAGAGCATAACTGCCAAACTGCTCTCCTTTTCTTTTGTTTGCATGTTGTGGTGAAAATAACTTCTTTCTACGTGTTTCATATTTCACACAGATTATGGTATAATAATACCTTTGAAAGAAATTTCCCAAAGACATTAAATGTTCTCTTATGGTATGCATGGCAACAGTTAAACCTATCCACATTGAATCCTCACTTAAGATGTTGTAGATGAAGGCCAAATATCACAGATAAGAAGGTATAGTGATCATTTTAATCCATTGTGCTTCAAAATGAGTTACACTGAGAAAATAATATTTAATTACTTCCATCTAAATGACCCAAAGTTTAAAAAGAACAAATGATTTAACGTGACAAATCAGAGGGTTCCTCCTACATTTATTTCATGAAGGGACACATATTAGACTCACCGACATCCAATACTGCTAGTCCCTTCATATCTGACTTCCACATTAATTATTTGAACCCATTTACTAAAACGTAGAATAGTTTAATGAATATCTAAAGCACTATGTTTTAACATGCTTTTTTTCAAAGTTTTAGCTTCCATCTAATTGGAATCCAAACATATACATATATGTATTATATGTATTTGTGTATGCGTACATACAAACATATATATATATATATATATATATATATATATACACACATATATATACACACATTCATACATATATACTATATATGCATGCATTTATGCTTGTAGCTGTTCTACTTAAGAGTTTTTAAATTGTTGTATTTTGTCCTCCATTCCCGTGGCAACTCTTGCACCCGCACTTAAGTGGCAGAGATTTTAGCATTGCTTCAATAATAGTAGAATAAGTTCTAGTTTCTAACCAAAAAGAAAACAGATGAAGCCGAGTGAGGTCTACTAGTGAAAGTTGTTACTCAGAGCTTAGTCATCCTTGTCCGTTATTCGATGCCACCAACCCTACTCTTACGTCCAGAAAGACAACCAAAGAAACAGTGTAAACATTGTTAAAAAATATACAGACAAAAGCACGTAAGTTGTAATCTAGGTGCCTGCCATGAAGAAGACCAACATTAGATACAAACAACGAAAACTACAAAAAAACATAGTAACATACTTACGTCTTTTAATGTAGCTAGTATCTCCTTCATAGCAGATCGTGAAACAACATCATATGCAATAAGGCATGAAAGACTAATGACGCTCAACCTAACCATCTTGACCTCGCATGCCATAAAAAAGATTCCAAGTATGTTTTCATTCTGAGCTATTTCACTAGGAGTCGACAATGATCGCAACTGCAAATGCACATATTAAACTCCATCGCAGCTTTACATTACAGACACTTTACGAGAGAAATATCCTCCACTAACCGCCCGCCAAGCGAAGCGTGAGAGCTTTTCTCGCCTTGCACTAACCATCGGCGAAGTGTACCTACAATGGTGGTGTCCATGGGGATGGTGGCAGACAGCAGCAGCGAGAGGCGGGAGTGATAGATGAAGAGAGGCAGGAGAGGGAAAGGCGAGAGAGAGAGAGAAACCCTCGTCTACGTTAACGGCGAGGGTTATACTAACCTTTTATTTAATTTGGATCGGGTCAACCAATTGGATCAACCCGATCCAATATATATTAAAAACACTATCCGCTAACCTGAAATACAAACATGTCTTTGGAACAGATATAAGAATGAAAATATCAACTCCAGAATTATTAGTTTAAAGCCCAAAACGGTTCCTTAATTCATCTTGATGTCAAAGTGAGCACACAATTGTTTTCGCAAACAACAATGAAGAAAGCTTTCTCTATATCCATGCTTTCTTGTGTCACCACTATAAGCAATATAAATCAGACTAACACGCAAGCGAAAGAGATGCACTGGTTTGTTCTTGATTATAGCAATTAGTCAAGCAAATAAAATAGAACCATCATAACCAAACCACCATCTCCACAGTTCCAGAGAAAGCACTACATTCCATTTGTCTGTACATATCTCAATCCAAATTATTTGACAAAAGTGAGTGGTGGATAATTACCACACCAATGGTTTTCTCCACAAGTGGAGTAAATACGAAAATGTCTCTAGGAGAAATAACAACAACAACTAAGCCTTTTCCCATACTAGACGGGGTCGGCTACATGGATTCTTTGTTTCCACATATCCCTATCGTGTGCCATGTTAGCAGTTAACTCCCAATAAGCTAGATCATTCTTTATTGTTTTTTTCCAACACTTTTGTGGTCGTCCTCTACATCTTTTAATACTTTCCAATTTTAGTTTTTCTAACCTTCTTACAGGTTCTTCTTTTGATCTTCTTTCTATATGTCCAAACCATCTTAAACGATGTTCTCTCATTTTATCCTCTATTGGTGCCACTCCTAATTTGTTTCTAATAACCTCATTATGTATACGGTCTTTTCTTGTATGACCACTCATCCATCTCAACATCTTCATTTCTTTCCTACATTCTTTAGAGATAATGAAATAAAAACAGAAGAAAGAAGGTGTGTGGCGGCGGTAGAAATTCTTGATGGTCGATTACTCAAATCCATCTTCTGATTTAAAATATTATGTTTTTAATTGTTTGAGTGATCAATAGTGATATGGTATCATAACCTATTGGGCAGTTTTGAAGATGGTGAAGCAAGATAATTGATGACATGTGGGGTAGACAGAAGAACAAGGGCATGAAGACTGATCTGAAGTGAAAAATTTCATAGATCTGCGAGCTGTTGCACAATTTCAGTCAAGAACGCATATACAAGATGGAAGAAAGATTGAAAGAGGAATCTCAGGGTGTAGTCTATGAAAACGATCAGAAATTAGAACCCTTCTAGATCACCAACATTCGGTTGGAAGGAGGAATTATATGGAATGGGTGAGATCCATCGAGCTTGTTTTACGATCTAGAGGAAAACTGCAAATCATCAAGTAAGATCAGATTCGGTAAGTGAGGAGAGCAGATTTTGAAAGATGGTCTAAAGATTATGCTTCACATAGTTAATTCAATCCATGAATACATCTATAGTAAGACGTTTATGTATATGGAGTCTACTGAAGAAATATGGTCTGCAATCGAGCAAGCATATTTTCGACAAATGAATATAGCTAAAGGGTATGAAATCCTTGAAAAAATCAAGAAATGTCGATAGGAAGACCAAACCATTAGCAAATATTATGGAGAACTGTGTGGGCTTTGGAATGAACAAAGATACACCGTAGACAATAAATATAGTCACTGTATACAAGAAAGAAATGCATATGAAGAAATTTGAAAAGTCTTTGATCTTCTATGGGTATATCCCTAGAATATGAATCAATAAAGTTGAATATTCTCAGCAAAGAAGAACTTTTCTCAGTGAGAATAATATATTCTCCGTTGTTGAGAGAAGAAGATCAAAGAAATTTAGAAAAAGGAGAGCAAGTACAATCCGAAAAGGCTTCGTTTGCTGGAAGGGACAGATTAACTACCACAGAGGAAGAGACCCACTTAGAGGTAGAGGAAGAGGATGAGCTCAGAATTATGAAGATAAGAATAAACTTCAGTGCACACATTGTGGGAAAAGATGACATACCCGTGAATATTGCTAGGAGATTATAGATAGTCCAGCAGATTAAAAGGATTATGGAAATCATGTAGCAGCAACGGGAAGGAAGCAGAGTCTAGTTCTATGGATGAAATGATAGAACTAAAAAAGAAACTGGTAAGAATTGAATTGAGACTACGTGAGCAATCCTTAGCATCTTCATCAAACAATGAAGTAATTCATCCTACATCGTAAAACATTAGTGGTAACTCCTTTCTTAAAAACTCTGTGTTCAAATTTATGGATTATAAACTCTAGAGTCACCCATCACATGGTAAGTGATAAATCTAACTTCATAAGGTATGAGACTACTTTCATGCCACAATATGTGAAGGTAGTGAATGGCTCCTTAGTTCCAATGAAAGGAAAAGGAACAATTCAAACTAAAAATTTCAGACTTGAGTCAGTAATTTATATTCTCAAGTTTTTAGTTGGAAAACTAATCTACTTGACTATTGCTCGCCCTAATATTATATATGCAGTGAGTATCGTAAGTCGATTTATGCAGTCTCCTTTCATGCAGCATATGAATCCTGTTTTTCATGTACTTAGATATTTAAAAACCACTCCAGGACATGGTGTGACATATAGAGATAATGGTCACACGATGATTGAAATTTTTACAGATGTTGATTGGGCAGGGTGCTTGGAAGATAGAAAGTTTACTTCTGGATATGTCTCTAGTTGGAGGCAATATAGTATCATGGAAGAAAAAAATAGTTAGTTGTAGTTGGATCGACAACTGAAGCTGAATATAGAGTGATCGCTTGGGGCATATATGAAGGGAAGTGGTTGCAATCTTTACTAATGGAAATTGGTATGCTTGTAGAAGCTTTAATTCCAATATATTATGACAGTAAAGCAACAATTCAAATAGCATCAAATCTTGTGTTTCATGAGAGAACGAAACACGTCGAAATTGATTGTCACTTCATACGGGACAGTGTGTGCACCAAGGAATTCCAGCTTGAACATGTGAAGTCGGAGAATCAGTGTGCATATATATTAACCAAAGCCCTTAATAGAAACTTATTGTGCAGACTATGTGGTAAGTTGGGTGTCACATTAATCTTTCACCCAACTTGAGGAGGGGTGTTGAGAGTATGAAGCAGCAGCGTGAGAAGATAAGGAAGTCACTGGATACATGAATCAAAGATGATTTGTTGCTATACTTTTACTTTTGCTTCATTGTTGTAGTTTAGTGTAGTGTTTTATGTTTAGTTCTGTTTTTAAAGGTAGCTTTAAATTAAGCTCATTAATGACACTTAAGTAATGTTTTGTATTAGTGTAAAGCTGGTATTTAAGGGAAAACCCTACCAGCATTCTTTAGAGATAATGAAATAAAAACAGAACAAAAAGAGTGTGGCGGCAGCAGAAATTCTGGACTGCTGACTACTCAAATCGATCTTCTTATTTCAAATATGATGTTTTCTGTTGTTTGAGTGATGAATTGTGACAACAGGAACTTGGAACTAGCAACTTCACGACAAGGGAACCGACAAAGTAGATTTCAATTACAAAAGACTTCAGAGTACCACATTTACATTACGGGCTTCAGGGTGTAAAAGCCAACACTTAGAGTTGCTTCATTTGAAAACTTCAAAATGTCCCACTCAATTATTAGGAACCACAAAGGAGTTACTGGTTGCAAATTGTACTTGCCCACTTTCCCTGATTCCTTTCAGCCAATTTCTTATGTTTGCTTCATTTATCTGTACTGTTTCTTGCACATTTGTGGCACATCTGTGAGAGATGATGAATCTTTTAACAATTTAGAACTTCCATCCCCAAGTGGATTAGCTTGCTCCATTATCCTCATATTCATTGCATTTTTTATAGCAATAGGCAAAGTCTGAGCTACTGATTGAGGCCACAGAGAATGAATAGAATGAAGCAACTGCAACATTAATGAACACATTCGTCAAATCACTGAATCACTTAATGCGAAAGCATATGCTAAAAATGATGATAGAGGAGAGTTCTAACAGAAGCTAAAATTAGAGACTTACCCTTAGAAGGAGAGGAAGCATCCATGGCAAATGGGGTGCAATTGGATGACACTGCTCAGAACCATTCTGCAACGTTCAGTTACCTCTGTTTATACCACTCTTTTTCAAGGCTCTCTCAATGAATGTAACAGAGTGAAAGACACACCACATTGGTGAATTATCTGCAGACAAGCAGACCAACCCTGCTGGATCAGATAAATATACATTCTGTCTGCCAGTCTATCGAAGTCCAATCTTTGCTGATGGGTTCAAGTAACCAAGCTAAGACATCCTGCTGAGCTTGACTCCTGCAAAGGCCAAAGGCTAAATACCTCTCTATGCTCAAGATATGTCAAGGAAGCCAAGAAAAGAACAACAATCTAACGATAAAAAAGCTAAACAAAACTTGGAACTCAGGATACTTACCCAGCAGCAGAAGCAACTATAAGAAATGCTTCCCCTAAAATGTTGTGCTCCCCACGAAGTAATCGCCCCTCAGCTTGGAGACAAGACACCATATCTACAATCTCCCGTGAGAATGGAACAGGTTTGACTCTTCGAATTGATGAAGAAATGTATCACAAATATGATTCTGATGCTAGCTCACTATGGCAAGCATTGATTGCATGTAGTGTGATGGTACCTGGATGCTTCTGTTAAAATAAAATGCAGTTAGGTCTTGATATGTTCTGTTTGTTTGTTTGACCAGAGGCCAGCACATTATAAGGTTCTAAGATACAGAAGTTCTCCTAAACCCGACTAGTTTCAGTCTGACTTAACCATGGCAGAGGCAAGAATAAATTAAGAGTAAAAAATGCAGTGTTGGCAACATCCAGACCAGAGGTCAACGTGAAACCCTAGAGATCACCTATTTCAAAAATAATGGCAATCATGAATTAGAAGGTAAGGATGAAATAAAGAAGTCATCTCCTTCAATTTGAAAGGGAATGGGCATGTGACAAAAAAGCCGTTGAGAATAAGAGTTGTCATTGCAGATGATGACAGAGATTGAATCCCGATATTCCCAAGACTGCAAGAAAAAGCATAAATGACTAGGAAAAAGGTGAGTATAAAGGATCTATCTATGGCACTATGTTTTTCACTTATTATCTCAAGGCTATGTTATCAATAGCGGTTAGCGGGTTGTTAGCGGTTGACCCTAATATAGTGGTAGCGGTGATATAGCGGATTTAGCGGTACACTTTCATTTATGATTAAAAAATAATATATAATGGTTTTTTTAGTTTCTAAGAAATATCAAGAAAAACTCCACCCATGTAAGGGATCACCCTTGCATTGCCGGTCCCAAGCCCGGATAAAGGAGGAGGGTTGTGTTAGGATTTCGTAAGCTAGCGTAAAACTTCGTCGAATTTTATAGCATTGATTACAAAAATTATGAGCATTGCTTTGGGGCGTCCTCGCCTAGCGACGTGCTGCAGAGCCCGAATGCAGTAATAAGTAAGGTCCACTACATTTTCGCCCGAATGTAGTGAATCAATTGCAAAGAGGGTTCCCACAATATGGATGGGTGTGGGTAAAGAAGTTAGTCCCACTACATTGCCGCCCGAATGTAGTGAAAAATTTTCAGAGAGGATCTCCGTATTTTGAATATGGACGGATGCGGGGGCGGGGGGGGTAAGGAAACTAGTCCTAGATAATAAGATTCGTATTGGTTCTTGGAATATCATAACATTATTCATTAAGCTAATGGAGGTGATAGATACTATGATTCGGAGAAAGATTCATATTCTATGTTTACGAGAGATAAAATGGGTTGAAGAAAAAGTAAAGGAGATAGAGGATAAAGATTTTAAATTATGGTACTCGGGTAAAGAAAAGGCTCGAAACAGAGTTGGTATTGTCATAAATAAAGATTTAAAGGATAGTGTAGTAGACATACAACGATATGGTGACCGAATCATGACGTTGAAATTAGTGTTAGGAGCAGAGGTTTTGAATATAGTTTGTGCTTACGCACCCCAAGTAGGACTAGAAGATAGTATAAAGACAACTTTTTGGGAAGAGTTAGATAAGGTGATTTAAAAGATTCCACAAAGGGAGATGATTTGTTTAGGAGGAGACTTAAATGGACATGTCGGTAAAGAGGCATTAGGATATCAAGGTATTCATGAAAACTTTGGTTTTGGGGATATAAATGAGGAAGGTAGGGAGATTTTAAATGTTGCTATAGCATTTGATCTCTTTATAGTCAATACAATCTTCAAAAAACGAGATGAACATTTAATTACTTATAAGAGTGACTTATCACAAACACAAATTGATTACTTTATTTGTAGAAAAAAAAGATAGAGCGTGTTGTAAAGATTGCAAGGTAATTCCATGAGAAAGCTTAACCACCCAACATCGACTTTTATTTATGGATTTACAAATAAAAACTTGGACAAAAAAGAAAAGAGTACATCGAGCTATTCAGACTAAATGATGGAACCTCAAAAGCGAGAAAGAAGATATATTTAAATAGAAAGTCCTTCAAGGAGATGTTTGGAATTGTGTTGGTACACCTTCTGATATGTGGAACAATATGGTTATACATATTAAGAAAGTGGCCAAAGATGTGTTAGGTGTATCTAACGGAGGTGTACCGGCACAAAAAGAAGTTTGGTGGTGGAGTGAAGTAGTGCAAAATAAAATCAAGGCAAAGAGGGCATGCTACAAATTACACTATGTTAAGAAAACTAGTGAAACTTTAGAGACTTATAAGAAAGCAAAGAAGGAAGCGAAAAAGGTTGTGAGTGAAGCAAAAGCTAAAATTTGGGAGGTGAAAGAGATATTTTTAGGATAGCTAGGGCTAGAGATAAGAAAACTAAAGATCTTAATTATGTTAGATGCATCAAGGACGAGGATGAAAAAATTCTAGTGGCAAATGATGATATAAGAAATAGGTGAAAAAACTATTTTTATAAGCTTTTTAATGAAAATAAAGATGTTAGTATTAGCTCAGGAGAGTTAGCTAAATAAGAAAAGTATATAAACCACAATTTCTACCGACGTATTCAAAAGAATGAAGTCAAAGAGGCTCTTAAACATATGAAGGGTGGTAAATCGGTAGGACCAGATAATATTCTTATAGAAGTTTGGAAAATGCTAGGAGAAATAGGAATGACTTGACTCAAAAGACTATTTAATGAAATATGAAGAAACCAAAAGATGCCCGAGGAATGGAGAGCAAGTACACTTATACCCATATATAAGAACAGGGGAGACATTCAAAATTGTGCGAATTATCGAGGTATCAAGTTAATGAGCCATACTATGAAATTATGGGAAAGAATTATCGAACGTAGGTTAAGACAAGTATCAAGTATAACAGAGAACCAATTTGGATTCATGCCAGGCAGATCTACTATTGAAGTGATTCACCTTTTGAGACGTCTTATGGAACATTTTAGAGCAAAAAAGAAAGACCTTCACATGATATTTATTGATCTAGAAAAAGCTTATGATAGAGTACCGAGGGAGGTTCTTTAGAGAACTTTGAAAAAAAGAGGTATCCTATTGACATACATTAACCTTATAAGAGACATGTATGATGGTGCAAAAACATGTGTGAGGACTAATGAAGGAATGACAAACTTCTTTGAAGTTAATATTGGGTTACATCAAGGATCAACTTTAAGTCCATACTTATTTATAATGGTGATTGATGAGTTAACAAAACATATTCAAGATGAAGTACCTTGGTGTATGTTATTTGCAGATGACATTGTATTAGTGGAGGAGTCTAAGGATAAAGTTAATAGAAAATTAGAACTATGGAGAGAAACATTAGAAAGCATAGGCCCAAAGACAGAATATATGGAATGTAAGTTTGATCGTTTGGTTACCTCAGAGGACATAGAAATTAAAATTGGCACACGTTGCATCCCCCAAAAGGAAAGTTTTAAATACTTAGGGTCAATTTTTTAGAGTGATGGAAGAATTGATGGAGATGTTACACATAGAATTAATACTGGTTGGTTAAAGTGGAGGTATTCTTTGTGATAAGAAGATACCATTAAAGTTAAAAGGTAAATATTATAGAGCAGCAATTAGGCTTGCCATGTTTTATGGTTCTGAGTGTGGGGAAGTTAATCATCAACATGTACAAAAGATGTCTGTGACAAAAATGAAGATGTTGAGATGGATGAGTGGTCATACAAGAAAAGACCGTATACATAATGAGGTTTTTAGAAACAAATTAGGAGTGACACCAATGAAGGATAAAATGAGAGAATATCGTTTAAGATGGTTTGGACATATAGAAAAAAGATCAAAAGAAGAACCAGTAAGAAGGTGTGAAAAACTAAAATTGGAAAATATTAAAAGAGGTAGAGGACGACCACAAAAGTGTTGGAAAGAAAGACAATCACTATCTGGTATCTTATGATTCTATGTGCAATGTTTTTGATGATCTATTTGCTATATAAATGTTGTTGGAGAATCGATGGGCCGCTCATCTTTTTTTTGTTTTAATTTTAAGTCTTGCATTATAAATTTACCTTAACATGGAGACATTTGATTCATCCTGTTGCTTCAACTGCAACAAAATATGCTTTGGTTTATAAAAACTTTTTATCATTCTTTTTATTAGTTGAAACCCAACCAACATCAGCTAATTTGCCTGCAAATATATGTCCTTCAAGATAAGTCTTATAAGATAATTGTATGTCTCATTAACTACAAACAAACTGCAAGAACGACCACTTCTACTTTATTCTTTGAGTAAAAATGGACATTTTACCTTTTTTATACTAGTCTGACGACTACCTTCAACATCAACATGTTTCTTACTTCTAAATTCAATATTTTTTCACATTTAAGACATATCTTGCCTCTTCCATCTTTCTGTTTGTAACAAAATGTTACAATAACAGTGTTACTATTTTTTCCAATATCTCTTGCATACTAAAGTAATTGATCTCCATTTCAAAATACTATATTAATCACATAAATAGGTTATAGATAATTCTATTACCAACCCTTATTTATAAATCAAAACAAATGATAAAACAACATATAAAAAAATATTGCGAGGGAGAAGGGGAGAGGCAACAAGAATTATGACAAGAGGCACATGGGATAGTCACATATCTCACAAAAGGGGGAGACATTCTACTTTTGTCTCATTATTAGGAGAGACGAGAGCAGGCCATGTCTCCCTTCTTTGGGAGATGCAGTCGACCTATGTCTCCCTTCTTTGAGCTGATCTACATCTCTCCCTTAAGGAAGACGTGATGAACCTACGTCTCCATGCAAAAGAGAGATGAGGAAGAAACAACAGGGAGAAGGGAGGAGGGAGGGAAGTCAAAAGTGGGGAGGCAAGGTGAAGGAGACTTACCAAGATCCATAGGGTGTTAGGGGCTCTAATGGCATGACTTCAGTGAAGGGAGAAGGAGAGACAAAGAGAAGACAACATGGGTTTACCTCGGAAAGAGAGTGATCGTGAGAGAGTTGTGAGAACAGGAATACAAGAGAGGGGGGTGCTCTTAGTAAAAGGAAAGAGTAGTATAGGGATTATTGAGGATAGGGTGTGTGTGCTTAGTAAATTGGGTGTCTTTGGTAACCCCTTCTAATTTTTATATTTATGTCTCAAGAGTCTGCAAGCCTAATTAATGTGGCCCACCTCCCACCCGGCACCCATGTTTTTGATTCAAAATGGGCCATAGAACTACAAATGTGGTTATGTATTTGATAAGATATTGGTCTTGGTACCCGAGACTCAAAAAAGTATGTTCCAACCCCACTCGAACCGTGTATCAACCAACAACAAATGGGGGCTCTTAAGCCGATTCACCTTAGTGCTTCTCACTCACTTTCAACTTCTATTGCTCATGCCCGCACAATTTCCGCTACCACGAATCATAAACTCTTCACGAATTTTCTCTCCTAGATTTGGTTCATGCATGTTTTGTAACTGATTTCTACATGATGACTTCTTCAAGCCTTATTTTGATTTTTCGTTCTGAAACATTTTGGCGGTAACCAATTCATTCTTCACTTCCTGCACTTGAAAGTTGAACTTTTTGTTCATATACAATTGTTCTCACCAAAAATCATAACATTTCGAAAGCCTCCAAAAGAGGAGCTGAAGGTCCCAAAAACAATAGGAGTAATGATTGCAAACGTGTGACAATGGCTATTATTAGCCTATGATCATATCATTAAGATGGTGAAAGTGGGCAATGAGTGCATTAAAGCTGCAAATAAGTCAAGAAGATTCACTTCTTATTCGTTCTCCTTTTTGTGTTTGTAACCTCTTTTCAGATTCTTTTTGCAATTACCTTCTTGCACTAGCAAGCAAGGGAACCATATGAATAACAAAGATAAAAGTCATTTGCTCTAGTTTAAGAAAGTCATTTGATAGAAAACATTATTATCATCCAAATAGGATTGTTTATTATAACAACTAGATTCATAAATCACTACAAACTTATGAGGACCTTGATATATCAAACAAGCATTTTAAGGTTAAGCTCAAACCCCGAGTTTTAAGGATAAACTCGAACCCAAACAAGCTTTTTAAGACAAAACTCAAAACCTTAAGTCAAATAAGTTTTTTAAGGTTAAGCTCAAAACCCGCCAACTCAAATAAGCTTTAAGGCTAAGCTCAAACCCGAGTTTTGATGATAATCTCGAACCGAAACAAGCTTTTTAAGGCAAAGCTCAAAACCTTCGTACATACAATTCAAGGCCTTTAAATATATTTTAAACTCAAAGTGATTGTATGGTTTAAAAAATAAGACAATCCATTAGAATGATTAAAATAAGTCAAAGGAATCAACTTCATGCTTTTCAAAAAGTCTCACAAGGTTTGTCTCAAAACTTTCTTAAAAAGCAACAGTCTTACAAATTTTATCAAATATAATCTAATCAAGATAACTATAAGTGCCTTTTAAATATTGATTACTCTTCAACCAAAAGGCCAATAACATAGAGCATCTTAATTACAAAGATCTCCAACAAAAAAGCCAACAAACAGAGATTATAATCTCATGAAAAATCAACCTTAAAGTTATCAAAATCACAAATCTTCAAATAACAATAAGTGCATCTTCAAATATCAATTAAATTCCAATAAGGCCACCAAAATGAAGCACCTTAATCATAAAGGTCTTCAACAAAATGCCAACAACATGAATCTCAATTATAAAGAAAGATACAACTTATTGTTTTCTAACAAATATATTTTCGATCTTATCAATAGTCAAGTTTGAAATTGTTCAAATGTCGCAACACATTTGTCTTCTAAACAAGCCAACAAACAATTTGATACAATCGATATTGCATATAACCAAGTTGAAAGAAACACACCTGGATGGGCTCAAGTATGAATATCATGCACAATATACAAACATGCAATAATATCCAAACTGATTTCAAACAATGTAATAAAACAACAATTATCATAGTACCAAACCTTTCCAATCGTGATTATATAAGCATAAATTTGTAACAATGATTTTCATTATCTCACAGGCAAGTGGTTTCACGAGATTTTTAACAGGCCAAGTAACCACATAAGTCAAATCAACATAATACGGACTAACAAATGGTACTTCAAAATCACATTCAGAATTTTTTTAAATACAATCAATTTGAGGAACCTCAAAGCATAAAACACAGTGATTTCTTCAAAATCCAGATAATTATTCAATTACCATTTCAGAGTTTTCTAATAAACATGCTTAAAGAAATAATAAGGAACCATATTTGCACCAAAATAAATTAGGATTTTTCATAGAAAAAGGAGATAAACCAATAAATCGTCCTTAAGCCAAAAATAGATCCCATAACACACAAATGAAACAAGTTCTTATAACAACCATGAACTTAAAAATTTCAAGAGACAACAACAACTATCAAGATTTATAGCAAAAGAAATACCATTAAGTTTTTGCTTTTCTGTATTATAAATTTAGATGTTCCCAATAAAGTAGACAAATGCAACTCTCTAACAAACTAAGTATGATCATAGCTCAAAACATTTTTAATGAAAGGGAAGCACAACCAGAAAACATATATTACTTTTTCTAGAAACTTTATGCCAAAAACAAACTCATTAAGGGAAGACGGATCAATAACTAAAAATAATTATACTAAACTTTTGAAAAACGAGAATATCAAACACACTAACCTAACTCATGTGTCTTTTTCAGAAATATAGTGAATTTTAAAACTTAAGTATCTAATTGGAAGCACACAAGATGTCTTACTTAGAGCATCTAAGACATTTAAGAAAAACTAAGTTTTTAATTGTTCCAAACATATTAAGCATCAAACATGGCCAAACATTCATTTTATCCAAGAATCGTTCATTAAAATCACAAGATCAAGTTAAAAAACACAAGAGGCATGTATACTAAAAAAACTATAATCATATATTACTAAGAAAAGTTATAATTGATATTTTCATAAAGAACACATTCAAAATTATCAAAAGTCAAGAAATGTTTGCTACGAGAAATCATACATTACTAAAGAGAATTTTATAAGAGAACATATCCAAACATAATGTCATACTAGCAAGATTCAAGAGAAGACTAAATTTACAATAAATTCCAAAATTCTCATCAAGACAACATAATCACTTGAGAACTTCATTCTTTTCCTTCAATTTTCAAAACAAACAAATTTTCTAAAGTTACCGTGAACTTCGCAATGTCAAGTTAGCACGCTTCTCAATGTACTCATTTTCTTTAAAATGAGTCTATGATATCATGTAAATATTTGTTGATATATGTATGTTGAATCGGCCAAGTCGCAATCGTCAAAGTGTTCGTGGAATCGCCAAGATATCAAAGCATCCAAATATGGATGTCTTAAGTCAAGAATGCAACAAGAGTAAGAGAGAGAGTCACATCACAAATCAAAGGTTGCACTAGACAACTTGTTTATTGATATGTATGATTGCTCTATCTATAGAGCATATGTACATGAAAAAGAAAGAAGAAAGAAAAAGCTCCTTAGGAAGTTGTTGGCCAGTACTAGCCATTGGACCATAGAGCCGTTGGAGGCTATAGCCCTCCAACGGCTATGGCAGCGGGCCCTGGTGGCTCGTGCCATATCAAACCATTGCATGGGCCCAAGTGGTCCATGTCATACCTATTATAATAAACATAAACTATATACAAGAATTTCTAAATGAAGTGTTGAATTCCAACAACAACAATAACTAAGCATTTTTCCTTACAGGACAGGGTTGGCTACATGGATTCTTTGTTTTCACATCCCCATCACATGCCATATTAGCAGTTAACTAAACATAAGCTAGATTATTCTTTATTGTTTCTTTCCAACACTTTTGTAGTCGTCTTCTACCTCTTTTAATACTTTCAAAATCTAGTTTTTCATATCTTCTTATAGGTTATTTTTTTATCTTCTTTCTATATGTTCAACCCATCTTAAACGATATTCTCTCATTTTATCCTCTATTGGTGCCACTCCTAATTTGTTTCTAATAACCTCATTATGTATACGGTCTTTCCTTGTATGACCACTCATTCATCTTAACATCTTCATTAACTGCCTAACACTCATAACCATAAAACATGGCATGTCTAATCAATGTTATAAAAATTTTATTGTATCGTATGATACGATACGATTTTATCGAGTATCATACGAGTATACGGTATGACGAAGGTACATATATCGCAATAAGTGAGTTATCGTGCCATATTGTACCATACCATACGATTCATGGTTGTATCATGTCGTATCGTACGATACACCCCATATCATACGACTCGACACTGATTTCTCGAATATTAATTCCGAAAATCTAAAGTTATGGAAATCATTTCTTCTTCTTCTCAAATCCTTTTTAACGTCATTCCCTTGCTCCCATATCCTCTTCTTATTCATGTTCTTGTTGATTTCGTGGTTTATTCACAAGATTCTCAAGTGTTTCACTCAATCTAACTCCCAATCTCTAGGTTTTTGTCAAATTTGTAGCATACCTCTTTCCTTTTACATTCTGCACGATTTTTTACTTGAAAAATTTGATGATTTACAGATTATGTGATTTTTAATCTCTAAAAAGTCTTTTTCTTCTTATTGATTGTTCACTCTTATCTTAATGGCTTCTGATCGAGTCGATCCAGCATAAAAATATTGCACCCCGGTGTATGAATGCAATAGGCTTGTGAACAAGTGCATGTTTTTGTAATGGAGTAAAGCATGGTGGTATTTTTTGTATGAAACACCGCCTTGCAGGAACCAAGAAGGATGCTAGACTGCTAGTGCATGTCCTCAAGTCCCAAAGCAGTGAAGTACGAGATTGAGTAGGTATTGGAGGCTCCGAAGGAGAAGAAGAGATTAAGGGTGAGAGAAAGGGCATAAATAGGTGGTTGAGATATATTTCAACTATTTGAAGATGCTTCTTAAGGGATGTATGGTAATGAATTCTATGGTTCAACTAAGATGGAAGAAGAGATGGCTGAAGAGGGAAGGAGAAGGCGATAAAAGGAAATAAGTGTAAGTTCTGGTGGTAATAGCAATAGAATTAGTTTTTGTTCCATTGCAAGAACTCTTACTCACCTGATGCCTATGAGGGGTACTAGAGGAGGAGCCAGAGTGAGAGGTAGTGGAATGCTTTCATTTTTTCCCACGTGTGACTCCTAAAGCTCAACCAGGCATTAGATCAGTTATGACTTCAAATGAGGTAATTGAAAAAGTATGAAAAAGTAGATTTGAAGTGTGCTGATTTTTTTTATGAAAATTGTTTCATTTTCAATGTTGCAAACTCATTTTTTTTCATAGTATGGTGGATGTTATTACGAGTGTGGCATCGGGTTAGAGTCCCTACTTATCATTGTTTGAGAGCACATTATTGCAGAAATGAGTTGATATTATTATACATGGAGTTCTGAATTTAGAGAGTTGTGGAAGGATCGAGGATGTTTTATTATAGCTAATGGTTAGACAGATGGTCAACGTAGGTCTTTGGTGAACTTCCTAGTATATTGTCTTAAAGAGACACTGGTTTTGAAATCATATGACTTATCCTATATTGATAAACCTGCAAATAATTTACTCCCTATTTTTGAGAAAGTTGTTAAGAAAGTAGGTGTTTCAAATGTTGTTCAATTCATTACTGATAATACTGCAAAAATTAGAGCATTTCATAAGATGCTTGAAGGAAACCATCCATCCTTAGTATGGCCTCCATGTATTGCACATTGCATAGACTTAATGCTTGAAGATTTAAGTGCAATGGATGAAATAAGAGGGACTATAGATGCATACATATAAAGTTTATTTATAATCATTCTTTTGTATTGCATTTGATGTGAATCCATACAAGTGGAAGGAAATTGATTAGGCCTTCATTGACAATATTTGCTATGAATGTCATTATTGTGCAAAGTCTTGTCATACTGAAAAATGCATTGAAAAATATGTTTACATATGATGAATGGGGTTCTATTAGTTGGTCTAGAAAGAGGGAGTGGATTGTTGTGATCGAAGTTGTTTCTAATGCTAATTTCTGAAAAAATTGCAGTAAATTTTTAAGGATGACTTAAGGTAATTGAGGTCACCTGCCAGGGGACTCGCCACACAAGATGAACTTCAACCCCCTTGTAGCCAAAAAGAACACTCGCCAAATCATATCTTATGTAGTCATTGCTTTGAATGTGCTCTCAACCAACAAAGCTTAGCATAATGCACAGCTGAATCATGGTCTCCACCTGCCTGTTTCCTCAAGGAGACGGAACACCTCGATCATAATATGATTTGCTGCTTGCTCATGCTAGCTGCTCTTAATCCGTCTTACATATCTAAGTTAGGATGGGCGACTAATGCTCATTGTATATAATGTTTAGCGCTTGACTTAAACATTTGCAGTTTCAACTTCTTTCTCTTTAATTTGTTGCATTTGTTGAGAAAACAAGCAAATTGAGACTCCGCATATTTAGATCCCTCGAACGTTGTTTAGCGGCCCAATTTACCTAATTTCATAAGGATTGAGTACCATATTGGGTAGGCCCTGCATCTTGTGCTTGTGCGCGTTGCACAGAAGAGTCTCTCTCTCTCTTCCTCTCTCTCTCTCTCTCTATATCTATCTATCTATCTATCTATATATATATATATATATATATATATATATATATATATATATAAAGACAGGATGAGATCTTTCGACAATGAAAGATGTCACATTGATTAATCCCTTTACCCATCTAACTTGCCATTTGAATTTGCATTCCTTCATTTTTTCCATTTTACTTTGATCCTGAATCCAACTCTCGTCAGTAAAATCAAATTAATTGAAATTCTTGTTGCTCAGATGCAACCAAGTGAACCTAACCGTAACCAGGGTTAGGCATATTGAGCTCCAACACTCCGAAGCCGCACAAATCCTTAGCTTGTATTAGCTGGCAGACTGCTCTCAAAAGCCAATCTGCACCACGCAGGAACGCCATAATGCCACGGGATCTGTCAAATTCCTGCAATTTTTCTACCTAAAATGGACACAACACGATGACGTGCCAAGGTAAAGAAGCTAAGAATGAAGCTGAAATGAGCAGTCATTGTGGTAACATAAAGATTTCATTCATGTGATTTCTTTGCACTTAATCTGCCTTCCCTTCATCAAGAGCGCAGAGACTTATTTCGAAGACTAATTTCTTGCAAAGACACTATTCCTGGGAAAGCGAAACACTAAGAAAAACAACATGCACTCACCACCAACTGCTCTTAAACTTGATAGATTCCGCCTCTCTCCATATAATGCTCACATCAATCAATCCAAAGGACCGTCAGCATCTAAATGATTCGTTGGCAAGTTTCTCCATTGCTTATGCCACAGCACCAGCACCAGCACAAGCAGTAGCCGAGGTAGAAGTGAGCGTGTTTGCAGTACTGTATTTCTTAGTGACAAACCTGAAGCCAACCACAGAAACAGAATGAGCATAACAATGCAAACTACCATTAAGCCGTTGAGAAGACTCAAATGGACAACTTCGACAATGATTTAAGTAGACCTGAAGAAATCCCTCCATAGCAACTCAGATGTCAGCCAGTTTGATCCGTTCTCAGCGGTGCTAGCACAGTTCTTCAAAGAAGCAGTTACCGAACTGATCAAGATAAGATCAATATCCAGAATTAGAAGCCATCTCATCAAACGAATGGAGCATCATTTTTCTTGTTCAAACATTAAACAAAGCTGAGAGCAAACACAAACAGGCATACCTCATGGCACTTAGCTCGTTGAACACATGCCGTGGAGAGAGGCAACCAGTAGTGAGCCATGGTGCAATCTTGCTAGAGAAATTAGCACCATGTATGTTGTCTTTCACGGCATGCTTGCCAGCAGGCTGGGCCTAGTATTCTGCTGCGAACTTCTTAAGTTTCCGAAATGCCTCTGTTTCACCTCCTACAACAGAAGCTTTTCCACTCTGTGCAGAAACGGGGGGCAAATATTAAAGAATTGGATCAATCATGGCCAAGATTCAACAGATGTTTCAAGAGAGAACATATCAAGGACAACTAACTAAGCATCCATAAATTCACGCAAACGTCACATCAAAACTTCCAGAGACATCATGCACTAGTACTAGATCAATCATCAACAAGTCGATAGTGGTTTCACATAATCCACTGGTGAAACCACGAGAGAAGTTTGGTATGCCACCCTTCTCTGAACAAAATTCACATGCTTTGGCGGTTAAAAAGCATTTGTTGTTTGGTTCCAATGGGCCAGTCTAGGCCATTCACCGGCATACCTTATTACTCGACATACGGTCCTTCATCCATGACACGTTGCCTGTGCATCTCACAAGTGTACTCTAGAAAGATGCAAGAAACCGCAATCAACAACTCCAAGCATTGCTAAAAGCTTGTAGAACAGCGGTGTAAAACCAGTACTTTCGTATGGATGCAACAACAACAACAACTAAGCCTTTTCCCATACTAGACGGGGTCGGCTGCATGGACTTTTTGTTTCCACACAGCTCTATCATGTGCCATGTTAACAGTTAACTCACAATAAGCTAGATCATTCTTTATTATTTCTTTCCAACACTTTTGTGGTCGTCCTCTACCTTTTTTAATACTTTCCAAATTTAGTTTTTCATACCTTCTTAAAGGTTCTTCCTCTCATCTTCTTTCTATATGTCCAAACCATCTTAAACGATATTCTCTCATTTTATCCTCTATTGGTGTCACTCCTAATTTGTTTCTAATAACCTCATTATGTATACGGTCTTTTCTTGTATGACCATTCATCCATCTTAACACCTTCATTTCTGTCACAGACATCTTTTGTACATGTTGATGGTTAACTGCCCAACACTCAGAACCATAAAACATGGCAGGTCTAATTGTTGCTCTATAATATTTACCCTTTAACTTTAATGATATCTTCTTATCACAAAGAATACATGACGCTCCTCTCCATTTTAACCAACCAGCATTAATTCTATGCGTAACATCTCCATCAATTCTTCCATCACTCTGAAAAATTGATCCTAGGTATTTAAAACTTTTCTTTTGGGGGATGCAACGTGTGCCGATTTTAATTTTGATGTCCTTTGAAATAACCAAATGATCAAACTTACATTCCATATATTCTGTCTTTGTTCTACTAAGTCGGAGGCCTTTGCTTTCTGATGCTTCTCTCCATAGTTCCAATTTTCTATTAACTTTTTCCTTAGACTCTTCTACTAACATAATGTCATCTGCAAATAACATACACCAAGGCACTTCATCTTGAATATATTTTGTTAACTCATCAATCACCATTATAAATAAGTATGGACTTAAAGTTGATCCTTGATGTAACCCAATATTAACTTATCACAAACACAAATTGATTACTTTATTTGTAGAAAAAAAGATAGAGCGTGATTGCAAGGTAATTCCAGGAGAAAGTTTAACCACCCAACTTTTAGTTATGGATTTACAAATAAAAAAATAGACAAAGAAGAAAAGAGTGCATCGAGCTATTTATATGGATGCATAAATACAATAAAAAGCGGCATCACATACCATTATAAATGAGAAATAACGTGGCTGGCACAGATCTCCACATGCATTATACGAATTTGATCCATTTGACCGGTGAGGGCGCAAGATTGCCCTATTCCATAAGATGTACTCGCCAGATAATCCGTAATAGGCAGAAGATTGACTTCTTAAGGTGTCAAAAAATTAGTAACTCAAAAGCACGTAGATAGCATAGAGTAATTTTTGGGAAAAAGAATGCTGATCATGGTGTTTGCAACTCAGTGTCTTTCAAGACGGTTACTTGTAAAATTTGGTTATTTTCTAACCCGAAGATTAGATAACTTTCTAAAAAAAGTTTTATTCCACTGGTTGATAGCAGGGTAAATAATTTTTCATCTAAAGGAATCAGTAGTTAGCATAGAGTAATTTTTGGGAAAAAGAATACTGATCATGGTGTTTGCAACTCAGTAAATGTCTTTCGAGACGGTTACTTGTCAATTTTGGTTATTTTCTTACCCGAAGAATAGATAACTTTCTAAAAAAAGTTTAATTTCCACTGGTTGATAGCAGGGTAAATAATTTTTCATCTAAAGGAATCACTAGTTAAAAATTTGGATGAATCCTAACAATGATATGCGGATGTTGAGAATCAAAATTAGAAGGAAAAAAATTGTAGGCAAATTAAATCCGTTGAGCTGTTTGAGTGCAATGCAGATCAACAAACACGAATCTATACAAACACAACTTTTCGTAAATGCATGAGGGAAAGGCATCAACGAAGTAAACCTGAGCTGCAGATTTGGTGAAGCCCAAATCGGCGAGAGTTGGGATGCGGCCGGGTTCGATCTCCTCGCTGGTCGCGGGGAACCCCTTGAGCCGATCCGCGGCCTCGATGGTCTTCCTCACTTTCACATTCTTCACCTTCTCCCTGAACCCACCATAATTCGAAGGCACTTCCTCCAGTTTGAACGGGAGATCATCCAAATGGAAGAGGGTGCTTCCCCAGAACCACTTGGTCTCGATGCCCTCCTCCGTGAGCACCGCCTCCACGGCGGCCTCCGCCTTAACCTCACCGTTTGACACCTCCCGGTGGGCGAAAACCATGTCGGCACCCGCCTTCTTCGCAATATCCACCAGCACATTCTCCGCCTTCCCCAACCTAACGACGAGGCCAGAGCCGCGCTTCTTGAGGTTCTGGCGCAGGTCGGAGACAGCACGGATGAGGAACTCCGCACGTCCGGCGCCGGCCGCCGCTGCCTCCCGGGGATCAAAGACGTAAACGGGAAGCAGAGATAAGGAATCCGAATCCGCCGAGCTCAATACCTCATTGTCGTGGACGCGGAGGTCGTTCCTGAACCAGACAATGGTGATCTTTCGGCCATAAACTCCACCGAGGGAATTATCGGAGTTACCGGGGAGGTGACTGAGCGGTTTCACGACGATGGTCGCCGAGAAGGAGGAATTGAGGGCGGAATTACGACGAATAAGGGTCGGAGACTGCGAGAAGAAGACCGCCGATGAGAGGGAGGACTTGGCGGAGAAATTCGAGACGATGGATGCCTTGAACGAAGCGGTTGGTGGGGAAAGAGAGGCGAGTTTGGGAAGTGAGAAGTGAGAAATGAGAGGCAATGGCGGAAGACAGAGAGAGGGAGAGAGTACCGAAGGGAACTACTACGGCCTTTTCGGCATGTTGGTGATTGTCCTTCTTCTGCATCTCTTCTTCCTTGTGAGCGAAGTTGGTGGCATCCATTTGGCGATTTCAGAAGGTAGTGTCTGCAAATTGGAAGGCTTTTCCTGCGATTATTGAAGTGTGTTAGTGAAGAAAGGGGATGAATGTGGTTTATATCAAGAAAAGGGTGAGAAGGTAAGGTAGTCTCTCTCTCTCTGGTGTTCGATTGAATCTGTCTCTATCTCTACCTTTCTTGGTGGACGGACCAAGAAGCGTACCTACCGGGTTTTCGGTTCTTTAGGTGTGCATCCAAAATCAGAAACGTTAAACTCCTCAAAAGAGGCGCTCTTTAATGCTTACATAAGTTTTAGTTATATAGAAAAGATTTATTTGCATGGATACCTTTGTTAGAAACTGATTTATGTATCATATACCGTTAACTTTCTTATAATCAAACGGTTAAACATCAAGGAATACTTAGCAGTTAACCATTTGCTTGCGCGAATAGGCGAAGGGAGCGCTAAGCAAGGGGGTTGAGCTTTTCTCGTATTGCTTATCTAGGCTCGTGGCAACAGTGGTTGGCTTATCTTCTTAGCCCCATCAAACAAACAAGTGTCCAGCTCGAATCGGCTGAATTTGTACAAGCTCCTATGGTTCACCACGTATATTATTTATTTGAAACCCAGTTGATCGGTGGGCATGCATGTCTTCAAGAGCCATCTTTACAATAACCATTCCATGATGAAGTGCTAATTTTTAGCAACTCTTTAACTAGGATATAGAACTGTTTAACTAGGATATGAACAGAATTTCATGTTCTGTGAAAGCCGTAGCATGCAAGTTTATGTTTCTAAGTGTCGTGAGCAAGCTTGTATTTGGTTTGTCTAGCTCGTACCTGGTCTTGCCATCAACCCTGTACCCCTTAAATTGGTAAATAGACCAAACCATGGAAAAACAGTCAGCTGAGCTCGTTCAGCCCACGGGCATGAGATTAATGTGAACACTTGATTAGGTGTAGCAATTTCAGACACAACACGAATCCTGGAGCAAAACAAGTCGGTTCATGTTCGTGTTGCTGCCCTCAGGTTAGGTTATAATATGGTTGACTTGTTTTCTTGCAGACAGACACCGGCTAATACAACGCAAGTCACAAAATCATGAACAATTTCAGACAGCATAAGCAAATCTGACCCAAGAAGTCTGCCTTTCTGTCACCTAAAGCGACACGGGAATAACAGGTAATGTTTGGGTTTTCCTGTTGCACCACGTCAAGAAACACGAACTGCCAGCCCTAAACCTTTGTTTAATACGTGGACCGTTTTTGGCAAAATTGGCGGGCCCAAGGGCATAGATGCAGAAGAGGTCAAAACAAAAGCGTCTCGTCCACCACCTAAAAGTCGGTCATTTTGAAAAAGAAGAATAAATAAAAGCCATGAAATTTTAGGCCTTTTGATGGGCGGTCTTCTTGTAGACTCCTAACATATGATGGAGGCAATGGATAAGATAAAAATTATGGTTGAACTAATAGGCATCAATTATGATGAAGTGAAATTGTAGATGAAGTTTGGAGGTATGAAGTTCGAGATGCACCAAGTATGTGCTCAGAGGGGGGAGATGTATTATTTTGTTTGTATCACATAGGGTGTATAATGTACAAAAATAAGTCAAGGGATAAGGTCCTAATTTTTATAATTCAATTTTTCGCTTACCTAGGAGGTGTATGGGTTTAGGGGTGAAGGTGTTTTACTCCCCTAAGATGTACACGACCATAGGAGTGGAAGACTTGCGTGATTTGGGTTCCTTTAGGAGATGGACGACCTTGGTAGGGTGTGACTTGGTTTCATGTAGGATATATATGACCCTAGAGGGTTTGAGATGAGTCGATTATGGTTCTCTTAGTAGGTGGATGATTTTGGCAATGGGGGGATGGATCCTAGGTGCAACCCAATGTGCTCCTAGGGGTGGATGGTTTGGGTTTATATGGATGTTAAGGGAGAGCATGTTTGATCCCTTGCACAAAGGAGAGAAAAGGATTCCAAGGGAAATCATAGTCGGTCTCTTTGTTGGTTTTTTGATATTGGAAGAATTCATGGCCATAAGCTTCGGTTTATGGTACAAACCTAGGCTCAAAGAGATTTGTTTATACAGGATAGGGTTACGTGTACCTAGGATGTCGATGCATGCCTTAGGAATCATGTCTACCACATTTTGAAATTTATTTTATTTTTCTTTTTAATTTTGAAATTCTTCTTGTTGGTGCTGGACATTCGTCACGCCTTGAAAATCCACATCCTTCGGCACATTCGGTGGGGTTGTAGGTGCATGAGTGTGATTTGATATATGAAATGCATATTAATAATTTATCGGTCCTACACAACAAAGAGGAGGACCGAGTAGAAAGTTTTGAGAGAAATGAGTTTGAGATATACTTTTTTAGAGCTTGACTTTGTGTAGCGATTGTGGGCAAGTGAACTTTTGTCGACATAGGCCTTCTTGAACCGATGCTCATGGGTCAGCCTAGACACTTTCAAAATTATTCGAGATCCGGTAAGTTTTCAAAAACAAGATTCCAATTTCAAAACCTTAAAATCGTGATTTTGGTTCTTGACTTAGAAATATTTCAAGTCTTGGAAAACAGAAACTGGTTCGATTTTCAGAGGCTTGTTTCAGATTTTTTTGAAATAGTTTTGAGAAATTCTAAATTTTTTACAGAGGGTAGATTTTTATGCAAAGATTCAAAAAATATTTTTATTTTTATTTTATATACTATAGATTGATGTAATTAAATGAGAAAACAAACCTTACTCAAACATTCGAGACAAACCTATACTAGAAAATTAGAGGTTTAAGAAAGCTATTGTATTTTTATGCTCAAATCTCCAATTCCTATGAAATTAGTCTTGATGGAAAGCTATGGATTTCAGCTTTCCAATGAGATCATTTTCAATCAAATTGGTTCACTGTGTACAAAGATATTCAGGAATAACCCAACCTATATCACAGAAACTTCTGGTTTTTTATAATATGTTATGATTTTAACAAAACTTTCCCGATTTTATTAGTGATGTTTAACAAGCCCAAAATTCTTGAACATTTTATCAGAAGTATGTCTGTATGTTTAGATAAGACGTGCACAATTTCAACATATTTGGAGCAGGAGATAATGAAAGATAAATAATTTACCAAACATGCACAGTGTATAGAAAAACAGGTTTTAGATTTTCAGAATTGTGCTTGTGTTTTAATCCGAATCAAACTATAGCTATAAAACAAATTTATATAGGAGGAGATTTTAACCAAAGGGGACTTGACAAGCCAACGATTTTGAAGACTTGAAATATTTCTAAGTCAAGAACCAAAATCATGATTTTATCAAGCTTTTGAAATTGGAATCTTGTTTTTGAAAACTTACCGGATCTTGCGCATACGACTTTGTTCGGGAATTTAATTTCAAATCTTCACATAGGTTTCGAAATAAAAATTCATATCTACAATATCTAATGATGAGTCATCTTAGTATATATATTTTTTTAAAACAAAATTATTGTTACAAAATATAGGCATTGAGAGTTTTCTAAACTTTCTCAAGACTAACAATCAAGTGAAGACTATTTGTTCAAAATGATTTAATTTGGGACTATTCAAGACAAACAAGGTTAGAACTTTCGAAATCCAATCAAAAGCCTCAAACAAATGAAAAACCACATGGGCACAAATACCAAAACTAGAATCTAAGAAGGACACTCCTCACCATGAAAACCATAATCCACAAGATCGAGTCATGGGTGCCCAACACTAAAGGTATCATGTGAGTCAGTACTCAATTACATAACAAATCACCTACTCGAAACTTTATTGTATGAGAGGCACAAACATGAAGACAAGAGGAGGTGAGTAAGCTAATGCTAACCTAAACGTTAGCGACCGTACAAGTGTAAAGACTAAGATAGCAGTAAGTGCCAAAATGAGTGTGTGAGCGAAGAAAGTGACAACATGTGTAAAGTGGATAGTATCAAGTGCACACAAAGTGTTAAGGCAAATAACCATGTTAAAGTAGTAAATGCAAGATGGACAATTACATTGATGTAAACAAACATATAGGAATGACTAAAGATGCAAAAAAAGATGGAAAACATTAAGGAGAACACAAAATACATAGATAGATAATGACATATAATCGAAAGAGGAAGCACATGATGGATGGTAGAAGAGTAGATGGAGATGTAGACTTAGATGCATAAATAAGCAGGAAGATGCCTGAAGCAAATAAGTCCTATTTCTCATATTTTTTCTACTTTAAAAAAAAAAATAGAAATAATGTACAAACCAAGTCTTATTCTCACTTGGAAGCATTAAAAGGATGTAATGACTAAGGAGGATCGGGAGTGGGAATATTAATGGTGCATTGATGAGGAACATTCTATGGATGTGAATCCTAGAGCAAAAGAGTGATGATTAGGGTTGCAAGAACCTGTGAATTAAGTACAAGATGGGGAATGCCCAAGTGTCTGAGTGGAAGGAGCAAGGAGCGAACTGATTGTTCCCCAAAATGATAGCAGGCCTAATGGTCGACCTTAAGGGTAAAGAGCCTCACTAGGTAGGAATGTAGGAAGAGCAAAATCGAATGCCCCAATTAGAGGGGCAATGGGAGTGACAATATTAGACCTAGAGGAAAAAGACAGGAAAGTGACAAAATCTACTCCTGCATAAAGTGACAAAGTATGTAGAGGCTCATAAAGAGGGTCAAACTCTTTACAACTACTACAAGCTTGTCCCCACTCACATGAACTATAACCTTGGGTGAGAAGTTCATATTGCCACATAGTGATGACACACTCATAAGACCAATGGGATAAGATGGTAGAGTTGGAGATTAAATATTAAAAGGTAGATTTTCAAAAAGTGGGGGTTCCATGAGTAAGAGTTAATTGAGATTCAAAAGTCTTAAAGATTTTGAGCTATCTGAAAGAGTGAAGCTAGGAGAGTTAGTAAGACGGAGTCCACAAAGCTCATTGGGTTGATTGACTACAAAGGAAATATCTGAATGAGGTCCATTTGTTCCAAGTGAATGACTAGATGGACAATGATTGTCAAGGTCAACATCATAAGGCTCAATGAGTTTATTTTGACTTAATTGGACTAAGGTCTATTGTGATGGATTGATGAGAGTGGAGAAATTAGGAATATCTGGCTCTAGGGTAATGTCACTAGAGGTATATTGTATAGATAGGTCCGACATAGTGGATGCATCCTCACAATCTATCTCTATATGTGGAGAAATGACCTCATGTGTAGAATATAGATAGAGCTATGTTTTAAATCTGTGTTTGGCTAGGATTGAGGGGATTTTCAGGTCCTATATGTTTATTGGTTCTATTGTATGTTGAGTAGGTGTATCATTGATGATAAAAGATGAAGAGACCATATAATCATATGTTTTTGGGTCAACTCTAGACCCTAATGATGATGAAGATGAAAGCAACAATAATGATGACCTACCTCTTAGATGAAAGGAAAGGTGATGAAAGAACTTTAAGGGGCAACATCTCTGAAAATAAATCCACAATAATGATAGGTACATACTCAAATGGTGGAGGATCAAGAAGAGACTCGTCAAAGGAGCATCCTAGCAAGGCCTTAGGTGGATCATTCAAACTTGTGAGAGGAGAGACTGGTGATGATGTTTGGGTGAGTGCGCATGAAAGGTGGTTTACCTAGAGAATGAATAGGTGGATCCTACATACTAAGAATTCAAAGTTAACCACGAAGGGATGAACCTCTATTGGTGAATACTTAGGAAGGATATGTAGATGTTCAAAAAGATCTAAAGGTAGACTCTTGAATGGAGAAAATGCCCGAGAAGTGAATAGAGTGGGAAATCCTAGTTGAGGTTGAGTAGGAAGACATCACTCGTTGTAGGCATACAACAAGCCACATAATTAACTTCCATATTCTACATCAAATTCCCAGAGCCATGTTTCCCCACAATCACCTTGCTAGGAATAAACCTGACTTCAAAACCTTTATTTACTAAGGCAGGGATCAAAACCAGATTGCGCCTTATGATGGCACAATCAATACATCAGTAAGTACAATCGGTTTGCCTTGTACAAAGATTCTAAAGGACCCAGTACCCAAAACATATAAAAAAGTGTTATTTCCCATGTACACTCGATGTTCTCCTGGTTTGTACTCCTTTAGATCCATTGTCCCTTCCTTCATCTTCGAGATATGTTTGGTAGCTAAAGAGTCGATCCACCAACCAGTCACTGGGTGGTTCATATAGAAACATTCTGATATTACACAGATTATGTCCTGTTTCTCTTATTATCCGTATTGTGGGTTGTTTTCTCTACCTTTTCTGTTGTGGCAATCCCTTTTGTAGTGTCCCATCTTTTCATAGTTGAAACACTTGACCCAAAAAGTGGTTTCCTACGTTTTCTTAAAAAATTGATCACTCTTTTTGTTATTCTTGCCAAACTTTTTGTTTAGTTTGTTTCTCTTTTGATTGGGTTTTGAGCTAAACCTTATCTCATCTTTTACCACTAGCAAATTTTCTTTCTTGTTTTTACTTATGTGTTCTTGCTCTATTACTAGTTTAAGAGGCATTTTATAAAGGTTAATTTCTAGCCCTAATTTGAGGGCAATGGTGACCGTGTTCAATGACAGGGGAAGACTGTTTAGGATAATTGATATTTGCATTGGTTCCAAGATGACTGACTTTGTCACAACTAGGTCCCTAGCTATTACCAATATGTGGTTTACATGTTTTACGATGTTGTCTCCTTTCATTTTGAAGGAATTGTATTTCTGTAGTAGTAACTTTACATGCAATTTGGCAGCTATATCATATTTGACTGTTATGAAGTCGAACAACTCTTTTGTAGTGTCGTATTCTTCGAAGACCCTTATCAAGTCATCCTCTATGTATGTCAACATGATAATTCTTGTTATTGTGTCATCCTTTAGAAATGTTTTATACATTTCTATCTGTTGCTCAGTTGCGTCTGGTGGTGGCGGATGTACAGTTTCCTTTAATACATACTCAACACCTTGAAGCGTTAGAGCAAGCGAGATTATTCTTTTCCAAGTTTGGAAGTTCAAACCGTTTAACTTTTTGGTTTTTGCCAGTTCCAACACACATATTGTAGAGTTTATTTTTATGTGTTTAGGATTTATAACAATTAGATGGTCTAAAAAAGAAACATTAAATAAGCAACAAAACACATATAACATGAATTTGATTATAATGATGTAGAAAATAGCAAAAATAAGCTGAAAACAACTCATTTCTAATATATAAATAACTTGGGATAAATTTATAATTTTCTTAAAAAATTCTGCCTTTAATAAATTCCCAAAAATACCAGGGATAAAATTGTAATTTTAACTATCTGTCTGCTTTTGTAATTTTCAGAAACACCGAAGGATAGACCCATAAAATTATTTTTGGTATTTCTATAAAATTCGTAATTGATCGAGAGTAAATCTATAATTTTGCCCTAGTATGAATTTGGAATTTTCTCAAAAGGAGAGGGACAAATCTATCTTTTGACACAATGGCAGTACTATAATAATCTAAATAGGGAAGTGCAGTAATGTAAAATAATAGCCCGATATTTCATAATTTTCATAAACTACTGAAGGGTAAAACTGACTTCTTGCTTAATTAGGGTAAAATCGAGAGCGGTTTTGGAAAATCGTTGGTTTCAGCCCATGGTTTTTAAAAGCCCGGAGGAGAGAGAGAGGGAAAAGATGCAGAGAGAGGGGTGGCCGACGTTTCGCCTCCTGGCCCACGACCCTCTATCACTGGTTTTAACTGTTCTGCCTCCTGGCCCGTGGCACTATGTCGCTAGCTGTTCGCTTCCTTGCTCTTGGCCACTCGCGGCCCTCGCGGCTATTCTCCTGCGGGTGTTCTTTGGCCACCTGCGGCCTTTGTTGCAGTTTTATTATGGGTGTCTTTTTTACTTTGGCCACCCGTGATCTTTGTCACAATTCTGTTTAATTTTTTTTTTTTGGTCAATCTCTGTCATGTCTTGACTTAGGCAAGTTTTTCCCTCTGCCTTATCACGACTCAGATAAAGTTCTCTACAATTTCAAAAAAATAGGAAGCTCTCCTCTTCTTCCCATTTTTTTTGTAGTACTAACGCGTACCTATTTGTAAGGTTAAAAACGAGGCTACGATATTAGATGTGGCATTTCTGGTTATCTTCTTTTTAGATTTTGGCTTCTGTCGACCTCCTGGTTCTTTGCCGCGCTGCTCTGGTTCCTTACTTGTGTAGCTTCTCAGGTGTGCCTGTAGTGGAAGAACAAAGGTATGTTGTTTCTGTTTGAGGTTTCCACGCAACGGGATTTGCTTAGAAAGGTTTCTATTGATTTGTTTGTGTTGATTGTTCTTTATTTGTATGCATTGCTCTGTATTTATAGAGCAGCGCGTGCTCCTCCCTTCCCGGTTTATCCCATTGGGCTTTTCTCTTTATGAGCCTTTATAATCGGACTGTTACCGTGTATTTTGGTAACAGTCCGACGATTTCATCCTTTATAGCCATTATGACCATCCTTTCCATAACCGTGACCACAAATAACGGTTGAATGGCCAATTCAGTCGTTTTTGTATTGGGTTACCGAGAATGGCCACGACCTTATAAAAGATGGGAGAGGGAGAGATGGTGGTTGAGGGACAGAGAGCTATGGCTCTCTACTTTCAGTATAGAGAGAGATCGACAGTTCTCTACGTGGAATAAAGGGTGAGAGAGGGAGAGTGTGTGTTCTGTATGTGTGTGTGTGAAGGAGAGTTTCTTTTGCTGAATGCAGAGAGAGAATTTAGAGAGGAGAGATGGATGACTCTGTGTGCCTTCAATGAGAGAGAGAGAGAGAACTTCCTTTCTGTATTTTCATTTGTAGTTGACAAGAAATAGGGAGAGAAGGAGGGGATACAATGGGTTGCCGACGATCTTCTTTTTTGGTAAGAAGAGGTTAACTCTTGCATTTGGGACTTTTTACTTGCAAGGCTTCTTCTTCAAGGGTTTAATCAATTATCCCTGAAGGTCCTCTTTATTACTTTCTATAGAGTTCTTTCGTTTGACTTGTCTCTAGAATGTCGTTCTTCAAAACGTCTTTTCCTTAGTCTCTATTTGGCCTGTTATCCAGGCTATGATTCTTTGAAACGTCTTTTTCTTAGTCCCCATTTGATATGTTCTCTAAGTTGAGGTTCTTTTGAAATGACTCTTTTTTTGTCTGGTTCCTTCTGATTTCTTCTTTTTATCTTTTATGCCTCTTTGTAGGATGAAATATCTTTGTTGATGTTATGATTCTTGCTGATCATATCATTCTTACATATCTCTTTCCTTCTTTTGTAAGACCTTAGCTTGACTTAGTATACTTTGTTGAACTCACTTTTCTTCTTGCAAGTTATATTTATTCTTGTTGCAGGTCATACTTTTCCTTGAAGGTCATGTTGTCAAGGTGATCATCCAACCACTTTTATAGGGTTTACCTAGTAATGTCCTTTCATGATTGATGCTGCAATCAATACCCGTTGTGTGGTTATTTTCCTACACAACAATCAAACATACCTCAAACCCATGTTTGTAACATGTTTTGAGAAAAGTTCCTCTGTTATGCCTTTAGTCAAGGGGTTTGCCAACATATCATTTGTTAGCATGTATGAGATGGATATTTCCTTTCTCATAACCATATCATGAATATAGTGGTATTTAACCATTATATGCTTGCTTTTTGAGCAATTAGCTCTACTCTTAATAAGAGTAATTGTTGCGTTGTTATCACAGTAAATGATAATTGGCTCGTCGGTTATTTCCAACTTCAAATCACGTATGAAGCGGCTTATCCAGACAATACTTTTTGCAGCCATACAACAAGCCACATAATATATGGGATGTAAATTTGATCACGTGGTTATTGCAGAGGACATCAAAATTAAAATTGGCACACATTGCATCCAAAATGAAAGTTTTAAATACCTAGGGTCAATTTTTCAGAGTGATGAAAGAATTAATGGAGTTGCTACGTATAGAATTAATGTTGGTTGGTTAAAATGAAGAGGAGCATCAAGTATTCTTTGTGATAAGAAGATACCATTAAAGTTAAAAGGTAAATATTATAGAGCAACAATTAGACCTGCCATATTTTATGATTATGAGTGTTGGGCAGTTAATCGTCAACATGTACAAAAGATGTCTGTGACAGAAACAAAGATGTTGAGATGGATGAGTAGTCATACAAGAGAATACCGTATACAAAATGAGGTTATTAGAAATAAATTATGTGTGACACCAATAGAGGATAAAATGAGAGAATATCGTTTAAGGTGGTTTGGATATATAGAAAGAAGATCAAAAGAAGAACCTGTAAGAAGGTGTGAAAAACTAGATTTTGAAAGTATTAAAAGAGGTAGAGGATGACCACAAAAGTGTTGGAAAGAAACAATAAAGAAGGATCTAGCTTATTGTGAGTTAATTGCTAACATGGCACATGATAGGGCTATGTGGAAACAAAGAATCCATGTAGCAGACCCCGTCTAGTATGGGAAAAGGTTTAGTTGTTGTTGTAATTTGCGTAACAGTGCTCGTATCGTACATGACACTGATACGCGATAATTGTGCCACATCGTACGATACATCATATTAAATATTGAATAATAAAGTAAAATTCATAAAAAAATAAAAGAATTCCAAAAAATAGGAAAAATTGCAATTACAAAATAGAATATAACCAAGTGGCAAGAGAATACAATCATAATGCAATTAAAAATAATATTTTTACAATCAATAAACTAATACCATGAGGCTAAAAGGAGTGTTATCCATATGACATTGTATTGTACGATATGATAAATATCGTATCGTGGAGCTCCATGATACGATACACTGGTGTGTATCGCAATAGGTTACTTATTGAGCTATATCGTGCAACACAGCTTGTATCGCAGGATACAATCATATGGGCGATACGGCCAGGGACTACGATACGATCGATATGGCTAGGGACCTTTATAAAAGATCTCTTGCCAAATAGAAACACACATTTCTATGGGTTTCTGACATATGTTGAAAGCTCTCATGGTACACTCCAGTGGCTTCCAAGGTGTTCAAGTCTCTCAATGTGCTCTACGACGTCTGAGGAAGGCTCCCAACCCGGGTTGTGGTATGATTTTTAAGTTCTTCAGAATTTTTTTCTTTGTATTTATTGATTTTTTGTGTTATTTGTGTTTTTTTTGAATGATAATATATAAAGTTATGAAGTGTGTGGATATGATTTTTATTGTATTCGTGAAGTGGGAGATACTATGTTTGAGCGTTAAGTGAAGATTGAGAATTTATGAAGTGCTTTCATTTTTAGGGTTTTTATTAGATTAAGGTATTCAATTCATATGGTAGGAAGGGGTGTTAGGGACTCTCAATCTCAGTCCGATAATACGGCATGATAGTGGGGTACTATCAGTTGAGGGAATATGATTAACATAAAATGCTTGTTTTATGAGAAAGTGGTTAGTGACTGTTATCAATAGCATGCTATACCGGGCGACCCGCCAAGGCCTCGATAATGCTATTTGGATCGGGTCGATTCACTTGGATCGATCCGATCCAAATAAAAGGAAATAACCTAACGACGCAGTCACACAAACACTCTCTCTCTCCCGCAACTCCTAACGACACAAGATCTCTCTCTCTCCCGCTGCTCCTAACGATGCAAACTCTCTCTGCTCCGCTTCTGTTGTCTCTCTTCCGTGGCCACGCCTCTATTGTCCCTCTTTCGCCTCTCGCCATCGCGGCTGCTCTCTCCGCCACCACCTGCACGACCACCACCCATCGTCCGCTGCAGCTTGTAGGTACTCCCTTTCTCTCTTCTTTCTTCCTGTCTCTCTCTTTCTCCACCTCTGCCGCCTATCTCTACCTTCCTCCGCCATACTCCATCTATTTGTGTGGGCCTACAATCTCATTTTTTGGAGAGATTGTACCTTTTAAGAAATTTAACTCATTGTGATTGATCCTGAGCCTCTTTTCAGTCGATAAAAACTTGTAGGCAAGTTTGCCAAACTGGATAATAATAAATAGAAGGATGCTACATTACATAGCTTTCACCAGTACAAGTCTGTATCTCCTTCAATTATGACATTTTACATCTTGTGAGGGTCAGATAGTTGTTGACTTTCTATCTTTCAGGCATTTGAAGTATGGACTAACCTAGCCACCAATAAATGTGCACCTTCAATCTCCAATGCAGTTTGGTTGCATCGGCAAATTACACATGGAGGAAAATCATTGGGATAATGTTGTTATAGAGGTATTGCAATTTTTAAGAAACACAGAAATTCATGAACATCCTTCATTTGTGCTTTGCCTTTTATTAGTTTATGTTATGAGTAACAACCTGTTTATGTTTCTTCTACTTTGCATTTTCTTTTTTGCTGTCACTTTTTGCATCTTTTTTGTTGTTTTTGTATACTATGTTTTACAGGATTGGGAGTAACGAACTAATAACATTATAGAAACGATTAAAAGAGTGTGTTTCTGTTTTACGATGAATGCATGTTTTTAAAAATGACAGATGACCCCAAATTGACTTATAAGGCACATGAAAGTTGAAACCAAATAAGCAACTAAGCATAAAATCTTTAGTTCTTGATAGTACTCATAAAAAGAATCCTTCCAAAAGGCCATGATGCTGACGTGAAATATAGACATTACTATTGATATAATTCATGTTTAGCTTTCTTATGATGACATCTTTCTCTACTCATTAAGTAATCTTTTCTTGTTTCAATTATCGTTTTCACATTCTCTTCAAATTTAATGAGTTGAATTTTCTTTTCACCAATGAATGTTACTTATTTGGTGTTCTATTTATTGTATAAGCTTGGAAAACTCCAGCTGAGTAGTTATTCTTATTTTTTGTAGTGAGTATGGAATCATCAACAAGTGCAATTGCTTGTTGTTCAAGTAGCAGTGGTAGTGACAGTTGTGGCACCGACACTAGTAATATAATTGATATTCGGTTGTCTAATCTAGCATACAATTATAGACCCCCCAGCTTCTAAGGATCCAAAATGGGATTTGGGTTTGACAAAATCTAGGATGGATAATATGTTAGTGTTTTGTATGTTGTGTGGTCATATTTCTACTAGTGGAATAATAAGATACAATGATCATTTAATGGAAAGGAGCAGAAATGTAGCAACTTGGAGGAATGCAACTGAAGAAATAAAGAAAACAATTTACGATTATGTGCATAGTACATCAAAGAAGAAGGCCAGGAAGATTTTATTTTCATATGGAGGAGAAGCTTCTAGTATGGAAGCACACTGTATAGATTTGATGCTTGAAGATATTAGAGAGACAAAAAAACTAAACGGCATCTTCAATAGGGTAAATACACTAGTGATATTTCTGTATAGCCATGAGCAGATATTGCATATGATGAGACATTTTATAGGAGAAAAAGAGATACATAAACCGATTGTGATCCATTTTGCTACTAGATTCTTAACCCGTGATAACTTATGGTAGTTAAAAGAAGCTCTAAGGTCGATGGTTATTTATGAACAATAGAAAAAATGCTCTTTATCAAATAATACTGAAGGAAAGTAATCTAAGGCAATAATTTGCAATTTAGATTTTGGAAGGGCATTAGTTTTTCACTTAGAGTAATGGGTCTTTTGGTAGATGTTTTACGAATGGTCAATAGTGATGAAAAACCAATCATGAGCTACATCTATGAGAAGATGAATCGTGTAAATGAACAAATAAATGTACATAAATATTTCAATTTTATGTGTTGTTATTTGTTAATCTTTAATTCTTAATTTATAATAACATTTATCTTGTTTTATAGGTTAATACGAAGAACAAAGAAGAGCAGTATGCTTTTATTTGGGAGATCATAGACAAAAGATGGGACAAGTAAATGCATAAGCCATTGCATGCTGCTGCATTGTATCTGAATCCAGGGTTGTATTATGATTATGATGAGATAAAATCTAATGTTGAGATTAAATGTGGTTTGTTTGAAGTTATAGCTATACTTGTACGAAGTAAGGAAGAACAACAATAAATCACTCAACAACTTATGAGTTATCGAAGTACAACAAGTGGTTTTGGACTAGAATTAGCTATAAGTTCGAGGAAAGCATATGCACCAGGTAATTAAACTTTGCTTTCTTAATTATTTCATTATTAAGATATGATTTAGGGTTTTTTAGTATGATTAATTTATTTTTTATACATGATTTTTAACTTTTTGTAATAGGTTAATGGTGGATGACTTTTGGCTATGGATGTCTTGAATTGCAAAATTTTGCTATACGGGTTTTGAGTCTTACTTGTAGTGCCACCCTACGTGAACGCAACTGGAGTACTTTTGAAATGGTAAGAAATTAAGAATTATGCTTTTTTATTTACACTATAATTAAACGAAAGTTTTGTTACTGAGTTAACGACTTACGTAAACTCTTTCTCTTATCTTATATTCATACAAAGAAACAAAATAGATTATTGCATCAAAAGCTTAACGACTTAGCTTTTGTGCAATATAACGAAAAGCTAAGAAGAATGTACGAAGAGAAGAAATCTAATGGAGCAAATTTCGACCCCATCATGTTGGCATCGGTTGAAGATCACGATGAATAATCTACTGATGATGAGTTCGTTGGTGACGTTGGTTCCCTTACATGGCGAAATATCGATATGGCATTCAAAGCATCAAGAGGGGGAGTTGTTTATACAAGGTCAAGGACACAAAAGCAACAAAGAAGGCAAAGCAAATGGAAGGATAAAATACCTATCAAAGATAAAGAAAAATTTAATTTTGAAGAAATAAATGAAGATGAAGAGGAACTAGAAGAACACGGATCTTTTTTTGAAAATGAGTGAACATTACCTAAACAATTAAGTGTGATTGTAATTGAATTTTGATGGATGTTATGTATTTTTGAATTAGCTTATTGGCATTCTTTTAGTTTGTTGCGTATTCCATTGAATGTGTAGGTTTATGCCATTCATATCCTCATGGTTGCATAGCATGGAATGATAAGTTTCTTGTGCGCCATTAATGAATGCAGGTCCTTCAGTCCTTCTTTTCTTTTATCTTGGACTAGTTCTTGTGCAAAGGCTGCACTATAGTAATTGTGTTTATGTACCTGTTCGTTCTAGTATTGCTTTTAATGTTGTTTTATCATTGCTTCATTCTCCCTTTTTCTATGTTAATTCAGACTTTGTTAATGTTAAAAGAAAGGACTTGATAGATACTTTCTTGGTATTATCCAAATTTTCTTGGTTCATTTTGCAAGACCAAGAATGTTTGAGGTTGGCTAACCTAAACTTTTTCTGGCTTCAGTCCATCTTATGATTCAATTATGTATCGAGTTTAATTTTGCTTTAAATTTGTTTTGTTAGTGGTCTTCCAAGCTCTTCGTTGAGATCTGCTTGTGGCAAGATCGTGTTGGTGAATATTTTCTGATGGCACTATTAAGGCATTCTAATCCCTTCCTAGCAACCTCCATTGGCCTACGCTGACAGTTATCGGACGGAACACATGATCATGTTCTTGTAGCATGTTAAGATCTATTGATACTAGGACAGTTTGAGGACTTGTTTGAATAATTCCATCTGGTTTTTCACATAGCACTGATCATTTTAAAACACATTTGACCCTCGTTCCCCTTGGGCAAAGGTCGAGAGTTTGAATGTTATGAAAGGAGAAAACCAGCGCTAGGGGAGCTTTATCCCTGAACCCCAACCCAAATGGGCTGACCCAGTATTTGTATAAAAAGTATAAACACCAATCTCCTAAGGCTTATGTTAGGTTTAAGGCATTTTCTAAGTGATTTCCTCAAATCAAAAGCAATGTACGGAAAATAAACCTTGTTACTAAATGCACACCCTCTGTATGATGCTTATGTTTATCAAAACACCCCACTTTCTTCGTGTCTCTTTTGGTCCTTCTTTCGTGTCTCTTCTCTCTCTCTTTCTCACGTGTGGTTGGAAACGATCACTGAAACCTGCCTGCTCTTTTTATCATCAAAGTTTGTGATGCCTCTGCTTCCTTCTATACCTTTCTCTTTGTAATTTATATGACATCAGTACTCAAATAAAAGATTGAGAAATGTTAAAGGATTTAGCTAGCAAGAATCAAATCTCAGTTTTACACTTGCCATATTCATTGGTAATAAATCCATGTTTTCTTAAAACGATATGAACTATTTTAATTACAATCCTTAGCTGGTTTGTATTAGAAGGTCAGACTAATCAGCGCAAAACAATGTAAAAAAGCATCTGTTAAAAGCATTATTTCTTTTGTTTTCTTCATTTACAGTTTTTCTTACCTTTCAAAACACGTTTTTTTGTCAGACATTTGTGTTGCACTAAAGTTATGGTCAGAAATGGCAGTTTCAGAGTTAAGCTTTTGTATTTATGACAAGTTTATGTTGAATTTATGCTTGATATGACAAGTTTATGTATTTGGAAGTGAAGCACATAGCAACACAGAGGTAAGCCGAATTAATTCTTCCTGCCACTCTTTGAATTTATGCTTGATATGACAAGTTTATGTTGAGTGAGTTCTTCTCATATGTACCATGTTTGTAACTCCTTTGAGATTTTGACACATGAAAGATAAATAAGCTTCTTTAGAAGTTAAAAGTAGAATTTGTTTATTTAGTTTGATTCATATTTATGAAAGAAGTTGTGTTTCTTGATATTTCTTGGAAATTAAAGAACTCATTATATATATATATATATAATTTTTTAATCATAACTAAAAGTATACCACTAAATCCACTATATTCTCGCTACCGCTATATCAGGGTTGACCGCTACCGCTAACCGCTATCGATAACATAGGTTAGTGGTAGAATTTCACGATTGAAACATCACTTAGTAGGAACTAGGAAAGAAGTTGCTCCTTGCTGTAGACGTGAATTTATTTCAAATCGTTTGGTATTCAAAATCAAACCCTCGAACTATGTCGGGTTGCACGAGCGTGCCAGTTAGTTTACTAAAACTAACAAATTCTGATTTTATGACTTTTAGGAACGATTATGGACAAGTGAGATCTTTTCGACTTAGGCCTTCTTGAGGGTCAGCCTAGACGCTTGAAATTTGTTTGAATCCGTTAAATTGAAAAAGGAAAGACCAGATTTTTCAAAGTTTTAGATTTGTATCTAAGTTCTTGATTTCTGAAAAATTTCAGATTCTGAAAATTGTAGAATCTGTTCAGTTTCAGAGACCTGTTCTTTGAATTTTTAAAAATACTTTAGATTCTCCAAAAATTCTAAAATTTTTACAGAAGCAAGATATACATGTGTAAAATCAGAATATATTTTTATTTTGTAATTTTGTTCTGTAAGTTTTGAGAATTAAATCGAGAACCAGAAACTGTTATAAAACTCGAAACAGCTCTGTTTCTGTAAATCAAAGGCTCAGAAAAACAACAATATCTCCTTACTTAGACATACAAATTCGACAAAATTTGTTTTTTTATAAAGCTACGGATGTTATCTTTTCAGAGAATCAAATTTTATCAAATTCCACTCAATGGTTGCAGAGATATGATCAAAAGAACAGAGGTCTATTTTTGAACGTTCTGTTTTTGTAAAATGCAACCTAATTTTTTTGTAAACTTCACGGATCTAATTAACTGAGCAAACGATTATAAAAATTCCTCAAAATTTTACATATATAGATTATGCATGCAAAATTTAGAATCAATTGGCTTAGCCGTTTGTTCGTAATAATTCCGTGATCAGACGTGTGTGCACAGACAGTTTCAGAAACCAATTTTGCAGAAATATTCATAACGTTCCTAACATGATTCTGAAACGATGTTCAACCTGTATCAGTCCCAATAAAGCATGGAAATCATGCAAACATGGATTTTGTTTCGTTCATGAAGGAATTATGCATGTTTGTATCGATATAGATGAAGAACATGGGCTCGTAGCCTCAATTCATATACAATTCTGCAGAATCTGTGGTTTTTCAGATTCGCATGAATTAAAACTAGTTTATGAAAGAATTCCAACCTCTATGATCGAGATGGAACGTAGAAGAACTTCGTCGGGCGATTGTCGGACGTCAGAACGAGGCCGGCCTCCCTTCTTCCTCTTCTTCTCCTCCTTTCTCTCTCTCTCTTTCTCTGTATTTTCGGACTGAATATTGCTGTGAGCCGCCGGTTCATTCCTTTGCAGCCTCCTTGAGGCTCCTTTTATAGGCTAGAAGATGCCTTTTGGGTGTAGCATTGGGCAAGGCAAGTTGCCTTGCTGAGCAACGTGATTTTTGGCAAGTGATGGCTGCAAAAATCGGAACTTGGTAAGTGCTGGCTGGTTCTGGCAACTGCTTGCTGTACATGCTTTCCCAGATCATTTGTTTCAAAATTTAGGCAAGTACTATGCTGGTTGTGGAGCTGGAATCGGTAACTGTAGCTGCTGTAGAAACTGAATTTGGCAGCTATGTGCTGTACAGGCCTTCCAAAAGATCGTCGCTTGTTTGCTGCTTTCACTTACTAAAACCGATCAGCAAGTTGCTTGGTAATTGGAGCTGTGGAACGGCTAATAGTTGGAGAGGTTGCTGCTGCTGAGTAGCACGAAGATGTGAGGGATCTAATTGCGGTTTCCTCGATTGTGAGTAACCTGGTTGCATGTGCGCGCAGGACGTTGCTGGCTCTTTGAAGTTGTGCACCGCCTTCCTCAGGTTCATGGGTATCACTTTCCTGAGATATTCACGTCACGATATTTGGATGCATAGAGTAACACAACGTTTCCACCTTTGTCATGCCCAAGAATAGCACAAAGTTCCTGGTTGGCTTGAGAAAAGTATAACACAGACTCACGTAGATCGCCAACCTCTCCACCATACTGAAACAAACCTTCACTTTCCCCATTTCCAGAGAAATCAAAACGGAAGGCATTGATACCTTCTCTTTTTAAGTTTGAGAAAATTGTTTCGTGGCTCATCCAATTTGTGACCATCAAACACAGTTTGGCCTACTGCACGCATTCTGTTTTTTTTTTGTTGTTGTTATTCACAGTATGCACCAATAATGTAGGCACACCAGGCAATGCATGAGTGTCATCTTGTGATACTGGAGGACGCAAGCAATTGCCAACCTTGTCAGACTTCTGATCAGGTACATCCTCGACTGCCTCATAATTGACATTCAAAACTTCTGACTTCACACAGCACCATCTTCAGAGTCAATACTTTCTTTCACACTTGATATATTGGAATGCGCCACAGCATCATTGCTTTGAGCTAATACATGTGCTTTAGAAATACTTTTCTGTTTCATCATTAAGACCTTTTTCTGTTTCAGCACATCGATTTCTGCATTCATTGAAACATTTTCCCTGGTTCCTGAAAATATTCATCGAGATTCATGTGCCTTTGGCTCAGGTACTGCACAATGTATAGAAGTTGAGCAACAAGGCCCATGTCCAGCACATGGAGTTCTTTGGAACTGAAAGCACCGACTGCTTCCAGTATAGCACCCTCTGTTCCATCGCTGTGACTTGTCAGGCAGCTGATTGGATGTAAATATCAGAAGTTCGACCCCTTGTCCAGAAAATTCACCAGTACTTCCTTTTGAAGAAATGTCATCCTCTGGCAAAGCCGTTGCATGATTTTTCTCATTTGAAGCAGTTTGTAAACTGAGCTCTTTAGTATGATCTATGTAGGCCTGAAGAGCCTTTTGGAGTTCCTCTAGATTAGAGAGCTCAGATGTCACATGCATATGGTTCTCAATTTCAGAATTGAACTACTGCATGTTCCATTGTACACAGTTCAGTATCTTTCTCTTTTCATAGCAACCAGGATCCCTTTCTATTCCTTCATTCACATCAGGCTTGACCATGACTGCGACCTCCCATGATGTTGCTTTCATGAGGCTCAGCCTTGGTAATAACGGCAATGGTTCCATATTTGGAAACATCAAGAGCGTATCGAAGGCCAGCAACTCCGCTTGAACCTTCAGGAATCTGAGCCCTCCATGTAACCGCATAGTTTGTGCCTGGCTGAACTTCTTGCCATTTATACCAAAAACTGAAGAAAAGAATCTTTTCTCGTTATGAACTGTCTGCTGCAAGTTTACACTACCAGAGAGCATCAGGCTTGCCATCTTCTTATCCCTTCCAGTGGAAGTTGTTAGCTCAAGGTGTGGTTTCTTAGTAGAATGTGCATTAACTACAGATGCATCCTCCTCTTTGGTAAAGACCTCACAACATGCACATCTACCTCAGGGCCATCAAGCTTCACGAATTCGAGTCTAAGACAGATCTGCATGAAACAAAACCGCAGCACAGCAGAACCTCGAAGTGTGTTTTGATAAGAAAATATTTATTATGTAATAAAACTAATTCAGAGGTTTAATATGACCTATCCGAAGAACAAGAACCACTAATAAGTGACCACTTTGAGGGAACCAACAATCTCGTAGGATGACCTCAACTGAATCTCTTAATGCCATGCTTATAAGAGTTTTTAAACCAACCCACATTACCTGCAGGTTTGCCGTGAAAGTGGTTATGCAAATCTATGTTACATGCTTTACTACGAAAGCGTTCAAGTAAGCTCATGTTACGTTTTTGAAAACCAACCATCATGCTCGCTAGATTCTCTCCATGAGTGTTGGAACATTAACATTATTGTTATCATAACATAACAGTAATAAATGACAATGCAAAACTAATGCATATCAATACACTAATTACCTCGACAACCAAACATAACATGGACACGTTACGAAAGGCGTTTGATACCTTTCTTTTCGGAAGCTATCATTCATGCTTCTATCTTTCCTTTCTTTTGACGATATAAACTTTTCCCTCTGGAAATTGATTTCTTTCCAAATATGAGCTTTTCTTTATGGGAAGATCACTTTTCCTTTTTAATGCCCGTTTTTCTTTTTCGAGTGTCGGCTTTCCTTTCTGGGCGCCGACCTTCCTTTTTAAGAACTTGAGACTAAAAATGATAGGTTGACTTGCCAAACAACGTCAAAATTGGTAGGTTTCAAACATTTATATTTGAAAACATCAAATTTAATGAAATTCTCAAATATTGTTTTGGAAAAACATTGGGGTTCATTCCTAGTTTTTGTTTGCAAAGGTGACCTACTTTTGCTCCGTGAGTCAGTCTATAACCACCTTGACCATTTAACCCTTCTTATGGGTGTGGGGTATCGAATCAATTTAACCACTTCAACGGGTGTAAGGTGTCGTACAACTTTAACCCTGGGTATCAGGTCTTGGAATGAGACCCTTCTCAATCGAGCGAATTTCTGAGGTTTGGTTTAAATTTAACTTGTTTTTGAATATCAGGGGTTTTGAAATTTCATAAATTTATAATTTGCAAACATTTTTGGGTTTGATTCTCAATGTTACCTTTTTCATTTGTTTATAAAAGGAATTGTTTGAAATCATGCTTTCTTTGAAGGCAATTGCTTAAAAAGGCAAAATCCTGCCAATTTGGTCCTGAGGGCAAAATCGTTATTTTCATAATTTTTTGTCCAAATTCGAATTTTTCAGAAAGGAAAGCATTCTTTTTCATTTTAAAGCTTTCATAAACTTTTGGTACCGAAACAAGCTCGTTTAGTGCCTTTTTCATTCGAAAATCCAAAATTACCAAAAATAACTATCCTAAAAAAGGTAAAAATTTTAAAAGAAAATTTTGGGTGTTTACAATTGCATAGACAGAGTTAGGAAATTGCCAAAAGCCATTAAATGACAATGCTTACAGATGATTGAGAGCATACTTGAGAGGAGACAACAGAAGGACGATTTATAGATGTTTGAGTTAGAGAATGATGCTATTGGATTCGATGATAGTATTCCTTCTGATGGTAGGACAGAGGTTGGTAGTAGTAGTTCTCGCTCACCAACTAGGATAAAGAGAGTTGTTGAAGATGTTGTAAGTGGAAGTGATAGAAGAGAAAAGAGTAGAGAAAAAGCTTACTCTGACATACAATCAATTTTCCCTTCTAACACTACACATGGTGCTCAACTCAGAATTCATGTTGCTATGGCTTCAGTGCAATTACATGAGTAGGCAGACCTTGTAGTGGGCAGATGGTTTTATGATGTATGTATTCCATTTAATGCAACAAACAATTTTTATTTTCATGTAATGGTAGATACAATTACTAACATTGTATAGACAAATTAGTCCCTGATGAGAATAGAGCAGATGTTATATATCGAGAGATAAAGATATATGATAATGCTCTTCACTTGATGGGCTTCCCTGTAGCCATTTACAACCATACTAATAGATGCCTAGGTAAACTATTTATCTTAATATTTAAGTTTCTTAAATCTTATATTTATTGTAAATTAATTCCCTGATATTTGTCTTTTTCTATCAGATATTTGGTAGAATAGGTTTGGAAGTGATTGTTCAAACCTTAAATATTTTATAATAAGAGTTTTGAGCCAAACCTATAGTGCAACGGGTTATAAAAAAAATTGGATATGATTTCCTGTGTTGTAAAAAGCGCAAGAAAGATGATTATTTATTAGCGGCTCAATGACTTAGTTTTCCTGTGTTGTAACATGTGACTCCAATAAGGTTTTTTGGAAGATATTAAAAAAGTTATCATCAAAGAGATATGATTTTGATTTTAAAGCAGAAGATGGTAATGATCTTTAGCAAGGAAAAGATGATTATTTAGTTGATGATCCTGATTACAATATGTAAATGTATTTTTTTTAATTATGAAAGTTATATTTTTTTTCTAAGGATTCTGCTTCAAAATATATAATTTTTTTTCAATTATTGAATGGTGAATGATGAATATGTACTAAATTTTTGTATTATATGAATTCTTTGCAATTATCATATTTTTTATTATTTATTTTAGATTTTCATTATTTTTTAGTATTAAATTATGATACAGAACGATATGATGCGCATTAGTTAAAATTATAGTTAATAATATATCAACACGCTTACGAAAGTTTACTAAGTTAAGATTATAATTTATTACATAACACAAATACAAAGTTATAAACTACAACCATCATCTCTCTCGTCTTCCTCCAAAATTGGGTATTCCAATCTTGCACCTTTTACATCGTCATCTCCAATATCTCATTTTGCCTTTGTTGTTCTCTAATTTGCATCCCCTAAAATAATATGAGACTCTTGCTCTTCGACCCAATAATGAAGAATATCAATATTTTCATAACTAAGTGGGTCATATGACACCTTCATTGCCTTTCTTACATCTCTTTGCATTTGTCTATAAAGAAAACAATATACTTAGAAGTTAGAAAATATCAGTATAAGGAATAACAAACATATAACAAAAAATATCTTTGTACCTTTACCTTAATTTCATATTATATGCAATATATATCAAATCACGAAGAGGAGCATGCTCCAATTTGTTTCTCTTCTTTGTGTTAATGCATTAAAAAAACTCTAATTCCTCTCGCATCCACTTGAACTACATGTTTGACTTAATATGCGTTAAGCAAACTTCGATAAATTCGGTGCATCTATACCAAATCAAGCCCATCATTTTTGTAAAATAAAATATATTAAATGAAAAGATTAAGTCTTAAGAAGCAACACAATCATAAGAACAAAGAAGTAATAATAATTTACAAAAAAAAATCATATTGATCGTATTTGGGAGCGGAGTTGTATTGCAATTGGCCTTCCAAAATCTCTAACACTATCGATATACTTAGTTAGCTCTAAATTGATGTTGCACCTAGTAGATAAATCTTATACAAGGTCAATTGCATTCAATATCACTTTTTTAACTTCTTCATCCTCTATAAACTTGGGATTAAGAAAATATGAAAAGCATGAAAATTATGCTGCATTTACTGATTTCAACATGAATCAATTATCTTCCAAACCTTTTTTAGAAATGATTGCATGAGGTCAAGGTTTGCTTGATATATTTCAATTTGGCCTTATCCATAGCATTATATATATATATATATATATATATATATATATATATATATATATATAATGCAGACCCTATGTTATCAATAGTTGTTAGCAGGTTGTTAGCGATTGATCCTAATATATCGGTAGCATGAATATAGGAGATTTAGGTGTACAATTTCATTTATAATTAAAAATAATATTATATATATAATTGATTCTTTAGTTTCTAAGAAATATCAAGAAACACAATCAAACCAAATAAGCAAATTTTAAAAAGACAAATAATAAATTTCATATGGCATATGCATATAATTTGAAATATATATTATACTTATCTCTTCAAGTATGGTAACTATGGTCCAATCTAATTTGAGCATTAGAATTTAGATAAGATTACACTAACCAGCAAAAAGAATAAAATAATATTAGGGTAGAGAAATAAATATTCTTAAAACATGAAAAAGTCTGAAGATACACGTGAATATAATACTCACCAAAAAAATCATTTGTTTAAGAATCAAAATAACATCTACCAAATGACAAGAATATTCATAATACTTTTGAAGTAACAACTTCAACATGTATCAAATATAACAACTAACAACTTAACAAATAATAAGTCCAAAACGTAACATCCATCAAATGCAATCAAATGCAATTACAATATACACTTTTAAAAATAACTAGCAAGCTGCCTAAAGAGAGTGACAAACAACTCTCTGAAAGAGAGAGAGCAAGCAATGCTAGTCGTAGCTTGTTGCGAGAGAAAAATAGAGACAACAAGCAACAACAACGTTGGTTGCTAAGAGAGAGAAGTAGATAGCAAGCAATGGCTAGCATTGCTTGCTAAGAGAGGGAGAGGGGATGCAATAAGCAATGGAGAGAGACGGGGAGAGGGGACATAGCAAGCAATAGAGAGAGAGACGCAGGCACAAGAGGACTAGAGAGAGAAGGCGAGTGGTGGTCGTTAGAGAGCTGGCGAAAGAGAGGGAGGGTGTAACGGGTGGTGGTTATCAGAGGGCGTGGCAGGTGGTGGTCATCACTCGTTAGAGAGCACGTGGAAGAAAGAGGAAGGACGCGATAGGTGATAGTCGTCAGAGAGCAGGCGGGTGGTGGTCAAGCGACCTTTTATTTTATTTGGATCGGGTTTGGATCGGCCCGACCCAAATAACCCTGCACGCTAATGCCACTATAGCAGTGTTAACGACGCATTTAATGCTCAACATGATCGTTCGTTAATATTCGGGTGATATAGCGGCCTGTCACCAACTAAAACGCTATAGCATGTTTGTAGACACGAAAATTTTCACTTCAAAGCTTATGTAGAAACTTGAAGTAAAACTTTCTTATCTATTCGATTGCGCGAGCGTGCCAGCTAGTTTGAAAAACTAGCAAAGTTTTTGAAAAATATGATTTCTTAAGCGATTATGGGCAAGTGAACTCTTTTCGCTTTAGACCTTCTTGAACCTCAAGGGTCAGTCTAAGTGCTTAGGAATTTCAATTTTGGAAAATAGTGAACTCCAATTCATGTGAAGAGTTGGTGTTTTTGAAAGAAATAGAATGTACACTTTGATTCAAGACTTTGAAATGAACGAGTCCTGAAAAACAAAATATTCTATTTTCAGGGCTTGTTTCCCGAATTGATCTGAATACTTTACAGACCTCCAAAAATCACCAAAATTTTATCAGGCATAGCCTATGGTGTGAAGATCTGTAGTACTTTACAGATCTAAAATCGGAGTTGTTTTGAACCAAAATTAAATCAGTGAAGCAGCCTTGCTCAGGTGCCCAAAACTGTCTTGTTACAGAAATACAAAGGCTTAAATATGAGTCTGTATCTCGGTGATCTAAGTTCCAAATTTAGCGATTTTGATATTGCTAGAAAGATATGGATAACAACTTTCCAATGAATCAAAAATCAACTGATTTGGACTCCTACAGATAGAGTTATAGGATAAAAACCCAGGCTCTATTGTAGGGAAACTGAATGTGCAGACAGTGGATAGATTTCTACTCGATTTTGCCCAATTTTATTTATATGGTTGGACGGCCCTAAAATTTTTGAAAATTTTATTTAATGTGGGTTTGTGTGTTTAGAATAAGTGAGAAAAAGTTCAGATAAATTTGACAAGCATTCAGGAATTAAAATTGCAGCAAACAACATATACAGAGATGCTGAAAATTCAGTTTCAGGTTTTAGGAATATACATGATGCAAACTCACCCGAATTTAAATTGCAACAACTCTACATTCCCAAATTAAATTGCTGAATTGAAATGAAGGGAAATTATATGTATAAGCATAAGCATAAGCATAGAGAGGGTAGAGAGTATAGAGTGATTATAGATTATATTGGGGTAGAAACACAAAAGCAAACACATAGAGTGCGTGTGTGCAATAGTGAAAATTCAACAAATGTAATTAAAGTGCATCAAATCTAATCACTATTACAACGTGGGGGGAGGCTATGCTCCATTAATAGAACCCCAATTTAATTGAATTAGAGGAAGGAAAATAGATTTGAGATTGAATTAAGAATGTACTTACACTATGGAATAAAACAGGTCAGGGATTCAAGAGTGAATTCGGCCAAGATGCCTCTTCTTCCCCCTCAAGCTCTTTTGCACTCGCCTTGCTACCCTTCTTCACCCAATGCTTGAAGATCACAACCCTTTCTCTCAATGTTCCAAGATAGCCACCCCCCCCCTTGGCCCCTTTTATAGGCCAAGGGGGTTGGTTTCTAGCCCCTTCCATGGGGCGGGTTGGACCAGCTCCTTTGCATCCTTTTGATCCACTTCAAGTGGTCTCTCTTTTATTGACTTGGACCAACCCATCTAGGGTGCAACCGATTGGGTCCTTGGTGCAGCCGACTCTAGCATACCTTGATTGAATCTTACAACTTGATACCCAAGACTTTGTAGTGGCCGGGTATGCCTAGTTAGGCTCCTTCAATTCAATAAATTCCGTCATGCTTGGTATTTGAATTTGATTTTTGAATGGTCCGGCTCCGTCATGATCCTTAGCTTGATTTCTTCTTGATTTGATTCCACGACTTTATTATGGTCTCGAGCTCAATTCTATCTTGAGAAGTTCGATCTTTCGCTTGAATTAGATGAACTTGGTCTTGGATAAGCTCGATCCTCCTTTTGATTTCATATGGATTTTGATGAACTTTAAATTTGATCTTGATAGGCTTGCATTTGATCGGGCTTTATCCAAGCTCGATCTATCTTTGGATTTGGACTTGATCTTTATTGATAAGCTTGATCCCATATCTGAATTTGAACTTGATCTTGATTCTGATATGCTTCAACCTTATCTTCTTTACTTTTTGGGAATCGATCTGGATCCAGGATTGGGTCTCACCTGTTTATCTGCTTCGAAACTCTTGGGCTGTTGAATTTAAAATCTTTATTTTGAAATATTCCCGAAAAGGCTTAAACTTTAAAATTTGGAGTTTTTGAATTTAAAGGTTCATAAAGGCTTTAAATTGGTTTTCGAAATTAGGAGTTTTTGAAAACATTTTAAAATTTTGGGTGGCGGATGCTATTAATAACATAGAGGAGGCTTATCTTTACTGTCTATCATTCTTATTACCTTCACTACAAACACAATCATCCTAAAAAAAAGTGTTGTATTTTTCCCAAAAGTTAACACTAAAAATAAGGTTTACTATAGTAATCCCCTCTCTCTATCTCAACCAACTTAGAGAGCCCCATTCATCAGATGCAAACATCTTTTTCAATGTATTTTTTTGTATGATAAGACTTTGAACGGGATAACATTCATAGAAAATCTCGTCAACGAAGGCCTAATCAACTCCCTTCCACTAGTATGGATTCTCATCAAATGCAATACAGACGAGGATTTATAAATAAACTTTGTGACATTTTTACATACTCAATTGTTCTCTTAATTTTATTCATTGCACTTAAATCTTGAAGCATTAAATCTATACAATGTGCAACACATGTAGTCTATACTAAAGATGGATGATTCGCCTCAAACATCTTACCAACTGCTCTAAAGTTTGCAGTATTATCAGTGATGAATTAAAATAATATTTTGAACACTAACATCCTCATCTTCAAAAATAGGGAGTAAATTATCAACAGTTTTACGTCGTAGGATTTCAAAAATAATGTCCCTTTAGATAGTAGACCAAGAAGTTCACTAATGATCTACATTGGCCATGTGGCCAACCATCAACCATAATGGAACAACTAGTAACCTTCCATGACTCTCTAAATTTAAGACTCCACTAATAAACAATATCAACTCATTTTTTTAGTAATTTACCCCTCAAAGCATGCAAAGTAGGGATCTTATAACCCAATCTTACACTAGCAATAACATATGTCAGGAAAATGAATTTGCAATATTAAAAAGGAGGTAATTTTTATAAAAGAAACACCATCCACTTCAAATCTACTTTTTCAATTACCTCCCTTAAAGCCATAGCTCATCTAATACTTGGTTGAGCTCTAGAAGTAGTACGCTAAGGAAACAGACCTCCCCTACCACTCATCGCAACCATAGAGAGAATATAAACTCTTGTAGTGGAAAAAGAACCAACCTCGTTGCTATTGCCACCAGAACATAGACTATTTCCTTTATCTTGCCTTCTCCTACTCTCCTCAGTTGTCTCTTCCTCCTCTTCTCCAGCCATAACATGAATTTTTTCTCGAGAAGCATCTTGAGACATATTCCAACCACCTATTTATGCTCTTTATGTTTGTCGCAATCCCTTCCTTTACTTTGTGAGCTCAATAATTTGTTGAATTTCATACTTTATACTTTTAGGCACCTGATGACAAGCATTTGCATCCTTTTTAGTTCTCGTAAGATGGTTTATCATGCGGAAAATACCTTGATGCTTCACCTCGTTACAAAACATATACTTATTCGCAAGCCTATTGCCTTCATACACTGGGATGCAATACTTTATCGCCTCAACTTTCCTTTTAGAGGATATAATGTGTATCAATCTTAATTTTTATGTCATCTTTATTAACCAAATAATTAAACTTTATATTTCATATATTCTATTTTTGTTCTACTAAGTTGAAATATTTTATCTTTTAATATTTCTTTTCATAGATTCAATTTCTCATTAATTTTTTCATCGTAAGTACAATTTTAAATACCTAAAGTCAATTTTTTAGAAAGATGAGAAAATTGATAGAGATATTGCATATGGAATTAGTGTATGTTGGTTAAAATAGAGAAATGCATCATGTATTTTATATGATAAAAAGATAATACTAAAGCTGAAATATAAATATTATAGAATAATAATTACACCTACTATATTATATAGTTATGAGTATTGAACAATTACAAAAGATGTTCATGATAAAAATGAAGATATTAATTTACATGTATTGTCATATGAGAAAGTCCATATCTATAGATGACATCAAGCTAAGCAAAGATAAACTAAAATAGGTAAAAGGCTTTACGACGGTGGGGAACCTCGGAAAGCTTCAAATATTTTAAGTGAAAAATTGGGTTAGAAAGGAGTATGGATTAAAGAAAGGGAGTATGCCGCAAATTTGAGAAAAATCCTATGGATTTTCAAGGGTTTGAGAAAAAAAACGTGTGATTTCTCCATGAAATCAAGTAAATGGAAGATATGAAAACCGTTTGGGAGCAAAGGCAGGGTAAGGAATGGTTTGGGAGCAAACAGAACAGCAAAACCCCCACTGAGTTTTTTGGATTTTATATCATGTGACCTAATATCGACTTGTATGTTATGGCCTGTATCGTACCGTATCATGTGATATAATATGATACGGTCTGATAAACCATAGAGCATGATACAATATCGTGTACCATATCATGTTGTCCTACGATATATGATAAACTCGTACCATATCATACAATACGGTACGAGTTTTACAATATTCGTTTAAAATACGCCCCATTTCATGTGAGGTCATTGTGGAACATTAACCCCAACTGGGGTTAAATTGTTAACCTTTCTACTTCACATGCACAGAACTTTCTTAACTATTCCAGAAAAAATTATCAATATTTTTGTTGCCAGTTTGTCTGCCTCCTAAATGATTTCTTGTTTTCTGTCTCTTGTCCATCTATAGTTTCTTATGAGAATCTTAAATGGAGATGTAGATGGTTCTCTTTCTTCCTAAATTCTAGACGATTCTATGTTTTTTGTCATACTTTTTGATACAAAAACACGGATGACATTATTTGGCCGTTCAACTATTGCTTCTCATAGACACTTAATAGAAGTTCCACTATAGTACTCCAACAAGGAGTCCTGTTTCATCTTCACTTTCACTTTTTTATCACAAAACTTCGTTCTTCTAATCTTATTATTACGATAGCAGATCCGTTGTTTCATGACCCATATGCTGGTTGTTTCATTGCTTCTGGAAATAATTCAACTACGAAGGATGTGATGCCATATATTTCTCCATATCATTATAATCTTGCTACAAAGTTTATCGATGAGACCCTGCATACTGCACTTGATCACTCTGATGGAGTCAGGCAGGTACATTTTGTTGCTGAGAAGCATTATCCGTTTAACTTGATGCTATTTTATATAGTTTTGACATTATCTTACAGGTTGTCTTGCTGACGGATGGTATGGATACTCGCCCATACTGGTTGAGATGGCCATTTTATACCTCAATATTCAAAATTTCTCCAACAGAAGTTTTTAACTGTGCATCACAAAAAGCAGAAGGCGAATGTCTGGTTGGACACATGATACAACAACTATTTCTCATAACTGCCATTATATCTCTAGTTGTGTGCTTTTTCTTGTTTTATTACCATATGAGGGTCACTATTTGTACAACTACTTCATCATCCAATTTGAACAGTGTAGGGCTTATTTTTCAAAAAGAGAGCAGAAAAAATGACTTTTTGTTTGGAGTCATGACTTCACATTTCTTCACTCCGCCCCCTCCTCTCTTTCTGTATCTGTGTGTGTGTGTTGGTGTGCCCGTGCATGTGTGCTAGACATCATGTGTTCTTGGTAGGACTGCTCGGCATGCATGAGTTCTCAGTCTCACATGAATCATGAGTTCAGTGAACCATCCGATGGCTCTGAGCGTCCCTAAGTGCAAATTTGCACCTTCCTCATGCTGGGTTCTAGGAAACTCATAGAATAGTAAAAGTACTTTGGCGTTTAGCTTTGTGGGAAAACCACCAACTATCCTCTTCCTGCAAAGTTCTATATTCTTGAGTGGACTTGGCCGGTTCATTGGAAGATGCACATCATTGTGGCATTGAACCGTGGAGGCGAAGCACCATCTGTTGTTGACGGTTTAAATTTTCAGCTAGATTTTTGGTTCTGCATTTGTTGAACATTTTAAGGCACTTCTGCTTCTCTCATTCTGTTTCACCTTGTTGTGGGCATAATACATTGTTATTGCCACAGATGGACTCCAGGAAGAGAGAATTACAGAGGGGAGAAGATGAAGGGGGTGAAGAAGGATTTGAGGATATGTAGATCACAGGTAGCCAAATTTGTAAAGCTCTCACTGACTGCGTTGATGACTTTCAACTAATCATTTGTTATGCTTTCAACTTTGAATTCATCTGTAGTATGAGGTACCGGTCAAATGTTTATATTGTCAACTTACTTTTGAAACTAAAGTGTTAGAACGATGCCTGATATGTTTGGTCCAAGTTCATCCTTTTCCTCCGAAAAGTGGTGTTTTTGTTGCAATCACTGGCAGAGCTCAAGCACTACCAGAAATTAAGGGCAACAAACTGATGATTTTGTTAATTAACAAAAACAAGCAGGGGGCAAAAGCTGGAGTCACCATTGACTTCATACTTTCTGCTTTTTGTGATGCCACCGAGACATGGTGGGAGTGGGTTGCATTTGCTGCTGCACATCACTGCACTCTTCTCAACTGCGGCCATCCTCAGTAACTTCCCTTCCAAATTATATCTCACCCTTCGGATTTTCAGCTGAGAGGGAAGAATAAACCTTTGACATAGTAGTGTGCTTCACTGACAGATAGCTAGGCTGACATAGGAATCATAATAATCGATTATGATGAAGAGGAGGTAGTCAGCAACCTAAGAATGAGCATTTACTAATTACCTCCATTTTCTTCAACTCTGCCTCTGCCTTGGCGTCTTGCAGGTTTATCCAAGCGTGGGTGTTTGACTTTTCTGTCTCCTGGAACTGAAAAAGACTCTTGGGTTTTTCTTTAATCACTTTCTTGTTTGTAGTCATCATTTACAAAGTTTGCTTTACTTGGGGTTGCATCATGTTGGAGTCATTGCAAGAATGCTTCACCCCACGAAAGCAGGGAAGCAAGAAGATATTTACAGACTTCATGCCCAATCCATTTCTATGCCAAAGGACCGACAAGGTCTGTAATGCAACTTGATACTTATCTAATGAACTTGTTTTCATATGTAATAAGATTTGAAAAAGTAACTTGGTTATATAACTGATTGGTGCTCATGATCATGATCGATAGTAGTTTTGGTTGGATTCAGTGTTGAAATTTGTTGACCCAACCTTACCTGGTCATGAAAAATGTTGGCGTCTTTGATTCAAATTTTCTGGGCCCCAACCTGTTGGACATTCTTCAAGCCCAGCCTACCAGAGTTTGTGTAGAAAATGCAAAGGTTTGTGTTCTACTTATTGATTGCATATGATGTTGAAGCTTTTAGGTTTCTTGTGTCTTTGAAGGCATTGACATAATTTAGCTCCTGGTATATCAAAGCTGGTAAATTTCAACAATTGATTCTGACGGAAAAGCGAAGACATGCGATTTTTTATTTCAAAGTTTGTTTGAAACAAGCACTCCTCGCCTGTGGTAGTGGTGCTCTTGCATATATGTTCTAGCCGACAACTAACAAAACACTTTCATCAAATCTTTTAGTATGCTGTTTGATCCTTTTCATTAATCATAAATCTGAAGTTAAAGGTGCTGGGATGGTTGACATCATCGTAGGTCCTTGTGGCACTGTCTAGCCAACCCCAGTTAGTGTAGGTAAAAGCTTGGATAAGGTACTTCTATATTTCATCCCAACTTGTTTTCCCATGGAAACGAACAACTTATCCCAACCAAGGATGAATATAGGCAACTGTAATAGCTGATTGAAAGTTAACCATCTTTAACCGTAGGCCACATATGTTGCTCATAAGTTCCAATAGATGGCGGTTCGACATTTCAAGAAGAGTTCTACTGACAGTTTCGTAATGCAAGGTTTCTTTACTTGTAGGGTAATCGTCAAATGCATACAAACTTTTTCATCTGACTGCCAAAGTATTCCTATCTCCTAATTTGAACAGAACTGCTAAAGTTGCATGAGATTTAAAAGTGCAGAGAAACCAAACAATTTAGCACCCACATAATGAGCCGCAAATTGCCTCGCCAAGGGTCTGACTAAAAGGAGACTTGAAGCTCGTAAGTTAAATCATGTAAATCATGTCCATATATCCACTTTGGCGTCCCAGACCGAAGCTTTCCAATAGAAAAAAGACAAAAAGAACGAACTGGATTTTGCTTTAAAATATTTCTGGCACCTAAAATGCAATGGCATTTTGCACCTTCAGAAGAAAGAACTTTACAAGAGACTCATGCATCAGGGAAACTGGGTAATTTTACCTTCACAGGCTTCATCAAACCGGAGAGATTCAGAGGTTGGGAAGGCTTCAAACTGAAGGTTGTGAGAAATGAAGACCAAACTGAACTGGATTAAGATTGAACCATTGATTTTGAGTGATTCAGATGAATTGAAGGTATGTTCAAACCATCATTCAATGACAAATTCCAGCATTGTTTATGGGATGCTCATTGATGGGTATGTTGACAATGCATGTTGCGCCATCTTCAATGTTTCACATAACTTCATCAATGCACTCTGATTCTTCCATTGAAATCTGCCAATCTTATAGTGTTCAGAACCAGCGATGAAATGAAAGAGCACAGAAATCTCACCGATAATGGCTCTTTCTACGCATCCGACGGATGAACTCCGGCAGAACTCATATCCGGCAACTCCTGCCACTGAACCACGTCGGATGGGGTCTGATGAGCGGCGAAACTCCGCCAAACCTGGCTCGTGTTATGTGAGAGGCAGTCACCGTTCCACGTCCGAGAGACGACGAAAATCACGTCGGAACGAAGAGGAGAACGGTGATGGCGACGAACTATCAGTTCGCCCACTCTGCACAATGACGGAATCCGGTTGCTCTCTCGCCGGGATTCAACGTCAATCTCGATCGTTTTCTCCCTTGAGAGGAGTCGCACGGTAGCGCGCCCTTGCGCGGAAGGAAGATCCACCCTGGGGCTCAATTCCCTCTGTCAACCGGTCCTAAATTCTCACACACACAAGCACGATAATGGCGGCAAGGAGAGAAGAGAGAAGAGAGTAGTTCAGAGGATCTATTATGCACTCAAGAAGCAGACTCCCTTCAACGTGAAATGCTGCCCATATATATATATAATTCAAGGGCAAAGAAAAAGGAAAACTAAGACGGAAAGCTGTGCGGTGCTGAAATGGGACTTTTCGGGTGCTGGTGCCGCGGCCTCAAACGCGGCGTGGCGCAGAGCAGGAGAGCCGGTCGGTGTCTGGTGACACGAACCAACTTCCAAGGTGGAGAGAAGCAATGCAAAGTGGGAGCTCTACAGAAGAAGAAGACTTGGGACATAGTAGAATTACCTGTGTAAATGGGTCTACACAATAAAATACAATGGAAGTGTGGAACGGCCGCTACCACCGCACCACCCCATGGGAGTAGTGAGGTAGTGGGCTGGGTCACAATCCCCTTAGTGATGGGTGAGGCCTCACTATAGGGCTCTTACTGAAGCAATAGTGGCCTTACAGTAGCGGCGGTAGGAGCGCCACTACTATAAGCTGTAAGCGCACGCCTCACTATAGGAGCTTCGTTGCTTACAGTAGCACCCCACGCCACACTGCCAGGTAAGCTCACCCTACCGCGTCTTAAGTATTGTAGTGGTAGTGCTACTGTAAGCGTCAGGTGGGTGGCGCACTATAGTAGCGGGCCCACTCTGCGGTCATGGCTTTAGTAGTCACCCTACCGTGGCGTGGTGGCCACGTGGCGGTAGTCAGCCGTCAGGTGGCCACGCCAAGCTACCACTACCTGACGTAGTGTGTGCCCACCCTTCAAATAACGCGCGCGCACTACTAAAGGTGGTGGTGTTAGTGCGGGAGCACTTATTTGGAAGCCCTACATACACTAAGGAAGCGCTAGGACTCCAAATCTTCCTGACGTGCCTACCAGCCTACCAGCCTACCAGCCTATAGCTGCCGCTTAGTGGTAGGGGCCGCCGCCCGCTTGTTGGGCTTCAAATAAGGCGAGAGGAGAGGAGAGGAGAGCAGTTTAGCATGCCGCCTTAAGCGGGTATCCGTCAGACTAGTAGTCGAAAACTATACCAGTCGCCAAAAGATTTGGAATGAAAGATTGATGGAATTAAGCAGTTTCAAACCTGTTTCTTCTTCTCAGAAGGGTTTCTTCTCTCTAACAAAAAGTTGAGGCCCGTAGTTGCCTAATGTCTCCATGCTATGGAACTACCATATCAACTAATTTTTCTACGATTGAACTGCACTGAATTTGTACGTATCCTACTAAATCCTTCTCGTAACGGGCACCGCAAGACCAGAATGGAGCACGGTAGGCCCTATACCTTTCTATTAGACTCAGAGTTGAGTTGACAGGCCCAGGGGGCGGTTCGAAGAGCTTACTGGGACTAAGATCCGTGACTCGCCGCATTCAAACGTCATTCCCCTTCTATTCTGTAGAAGTTTCCGCCTAACTCTCATTGAGCCTTCCCTTCTCAAATCATATGCTCCCGCTTTTTCTAATTGCCACGTGGCGGTCCTATTTCGATCGCACCAACTGCAAGCTGCTTTCTTCCCACGGAGCGGTGGTACTATAGGTCCATTCCATTTATTTCCTCCCTACACCTACATAAAGTCCAAGCAAAGGGCGTGGCCCCAAAATGCAATTTCTTTTACACAGCGTTCAGCCAGCTTATAGAAATGCTTTTCTTGTTCTCGACAGTTTTCGCAATTGAATCAAAATCAGTCCTACCACTACCTTTTAAGTAGTGCTATGCCCCGAGGCATTTCTTTAGCAAGGCTACGCACCTTCCCGCATTCCTTCTGTGTGTGATATGATGCCAATTCCCCTCAAATAATCCCCTCTTTGCAAGACAAGGGGCTAGGCTGATGTGGATGGAGGAAAAGTCCCCTTTATTCTTTCCCGAAGAAGCGGAATTCAGGGATTCAATTAAGCATTTTAGCATTCCCGACTTTCCTAGCCTACTTAGTTTCCTTGACTACCACCCACCACCCCTTTTTCTCTTCGAGGAAGAACTAGCTGAACTACTAGACTATACTTGAAAGGTTGGGTACTCTACAAGGCATTGCTTTGGAAAGATTTTGAGAGTAGAGAGTGGAGTTCCGATTCGATTAGGATCTGACCCAGCGCAGGATGAAGAACCCTAGGCCCCTAGGGGCATACAGCAGGGATTGTTTAGGTAGGGTCTTCGGTTACCAGTCCCCAGGGGGGAGCCTACCTTGGATAGACAGAGGTCTCCATCTCAAGTCTCTAGGTCCCAAATAACCTGGCCTGGGCATTCGGCATATACCGATCGATAGTTTAGTGGATCGGGAGCCTATTGGATAGGATTTACCTAGTGGATGGGTCCTTTCTTCCCTTGGTGCAGACTGAGGGGTTGTGGTCCTAAGCAACTAGTAGGGAGTAGGTGGATTCAAACCTATGTGTAGATGAAAGCCTACCACAGCTAATGGAGCAGTGGCGAAGAAAGAAAAGAACCAATGGAAGATGGACATGTTGAAAGGCACTTGCCCTGCTAGCATTATCCTCTTGGGTGACTCCATATGGTGAAGAAGGAAGCTAGGCTACTCCCTGCCTGACCGTCCTACATACAGCTCAAAAGTCTCACATCAAAATGAAAAGAACTAGCAAAAGGCATATTCGTCTAGAATAGACGAAAGGGTCTTCGTCTTCGTTCTCACTAGTCTGATGTCCATTGGTGGAAAGAAAGGTCAACTAGGCCATAAACAATGCATTGGATACCCTGCTCCATTTCTTTTTCTAGATTCATAGGCCCTTTGAAATTGAAAGCAATTCCGACGCCAGAAAAGGGCCTTAGTAGTGTCTTTCATCTTTGTGTCCAATAAAGATGTGGAATATATATCACTATTCTAGTTATATCTTGGGTTTGGTCATTTTGGAAGAAAGAAAGTCCCATCCTCAAAAGGTCACGGTATCATTGATTAAAGTAGCCTGACTCCCACGGGGTGCGCTACAAGAGAAAGGAAAAGAGACTATAGTAGCTTTCTCCTAAACCCACTTTGGGGGGACTCAACCGATGTTGTAGCTGGATCCCAGTGCTCTTGACACAACACAATGATGAGGGACACCCTATGATGCTCAAGCCCGATTGCCAGACCTATCCATATTTTGAATTGAATCAAACGGTGGTCGATCCGGTGGGGGGTTGTCGAATCGCTTTTTAGAAGCCCAGGAAAGGACTTGACTTTAGAGACAAGTGAGAGGACAGAAAAGAAGCTTCAGTCCCAACCCACTTGACACTTCCCATATTTGATGAAATTCCCTTTTGGTATGACACTACAGTAAGGGTAGGGCCCCTGACTAGGAAACCCCTAATAACCGAAGAGGTCACCACACGCTCCTTTCCCAAGGAACTTCTTCAATCTTTAATGCAACAAAGCTAATATCATTGATAGACCAAGCCTGACTCCACGCCGCCTTAGTGATGAGCAGGAACATGGTCGATGATGAGCTCAAATCATATCAATTGTTTGCTGCCAATGCGGAACTACATCCTATACCTAGAAATGTGGATGAGGCGAACTGTCACCGGACGGGTGAGGGCGCTGCAGAAAATGGCCCGAAAACGTCACGCGAATCGTCCGATGATGGCTCGGTTCACACCACAACCGATCAGCCAACTACACAAGGGAAAAGAAGACACTGGCTTCCTTCTACAACCTGAGGAGAGAACAATCGGCAATCTCCCCCTTGGGAGCGAACCGGCGAGGAGCAGATGCTCAACTACAAACCGGCGCCGGTCTCTCTCTAGCCTCACAACACTAAGAGGAAGAAAGGGAGAAGGCTCTAAGCCAAGCAAAACCAGACCAAAGCCGTGGACGTCCTCCCTTATTTATAGAATATAGAAGCATGAGGGCCGTCGAGAAAGGAAAAAGGAAGGGTAGAAGAGGTCAGTATCCAGGTCGGCCCCAAATCAGGTGTAGTAGCTGAACATGCGCCGACCCAAGAGCGGTGTGGCCTCGGTCTCAAGGCGCTCTCGCGCCTACGCATGGCCGAAATCGATCGGGTGACAATCCTCCCCCGCCGAAATCCGGACTCGTCCTCGAGGCCGCGCAACGCTTCTTCACGCCGCGTCCTACCCAACGTGCCGAATGATGGATCCGTCTACTCAGACCCAAGCCCTGACGTCGACGCGCGCAACAGCGATCGGCACCTCCAAAGTCGACTAGTGCGTGCGGCTGCGATCTCCGACGCAATCAATGTCGTGCGGCTCGAAAGTGAGGCCCGCACCTCCATGGCATAACCGCGCTTCAACTCCCTGAAGAGCGGTGGGACGTCCCTTCTTCGCGCGGAGCAAACCCAAGGGAATTCCACACACGTCGTCCCGAAAGATCAGGGATAAGCACCAGATTGTGCCTCCCGCGCCGCATCACCTCGCTCGGCGTCCTCCAACAAGTAAAGGGGAGAGGTCAGGGAGCCGCACCATCGGCTCACCGCAAAGGGCGTCCTCAAAATCTCCAAGGGACCGCCTACAATCTGGTATCGCCATCCCAACCAATCCGATCGGAAGCACATCCCGGAATTCGCACACACATCACTCAAGTGCGAAAGATAGGAGGGTAAGCTGCTGCAAAAGGAACCATCGTCGAAGTAAACCGTCACCGCACGATCCACATACTCGTGAGAAAACACCAGCTCGGCCATAGGTGGTTGCGGTGAAGGTGAGTAGGGGCTGCACAACCAAGGCTCATACGCTCCAAGTCACCATAGCTGTCCCAACCTCCAAGGGCGGAGCAAGAAAGAGGCGAGACCAATGGCCGGAGTCAGAGATGTGAGAGAGCTCTCCTCCACGGCTGACCCCATGGACTCCTCGCCTCTCGTCCACAAGATGAGTGGTGAGATCCGAAGGCTGGTACTCCACCAACCGCATGGTGGCCAAGCACATCGTAGCCAACTCACTAGCTATGGCCTTTCCTGGACGGGCCACGAATCCCGCTTGTGTCTCGTCCGCGATCACCAATCCACCTAAGTGTGGAGCGACCATGGCACGAGCGCACCGCAAGAAAACCGCCCCAAAAGAAAAAAGAGCAAAGTCAAGGGCCCACTCGGAAGCGGACGGCTGAAGCTACACCATCTATCTTCTTTGCATCGGCATTCTGAGATCTGTTGACTTGTCAGACCGAGTGACCGAGCGCGCACACTCCTCCGAATAGAGTGCCCCACTATCCACTAAAGCGCGGACAGCACCGTCTCCGACATAAACTTCGCCGAAGATCAAGCCAATTCGCTTCTCGGAATCTATGCGAACGGCATTCAGCAGCAGCAAGGGGGAAGCTTCCCCACTAGTTCCGGCCCTTGGCCAGCATCGCTTTCAACTTCTCATTCTTCGGGCAGGCATATGGTGCGGTCCGTGGCAAAGATAGCACAACCCGGACCTCCGCGCACCGCACCGCGCGATCTGGTTTTCCCCTCGTGCGTCGTCGTCACAGCGGGGCCTCCTTGTATCCGCTGTATCTCTGTATGTCATGTGCGTGAGTACATGGGTCGAAGATTGTGTTCGGCTCATGCATGTCTCTTCCTCACTGAGCCGTCCTTGCCCCTCACAGGCTTCTCCTTCGAGGCCTTCTCCTCTTGGCTTCGCACCCCGTAAATCAACCAAGGATTCAGCCACACCTATAGTTGGCCTCATGGACGTCTGACGGGTGGTGGCGTCTGACTGATTGTTGCGCCCAAGGCAGCAGTCCTCGGACGAAATGGTCAAGCTGATCCTCCGCGGACATGTTCTGGTGTAGCCTTCTAAGCAAGAGTGTTCGAGTGATGAGGTGCACCAGGAGCATAGTCCCGCAAACCGAAGCCAATATGCCTCAAGTGGTACAGCTGCTCACGAGCTCTCCAACTCGTGTTGGTCGGCGGATGCCTCCTCTCTTAGGTCCGGCCAAGAAGAAAGCAAGCGCCGACCCTCGGTAGAAAGATGTCTGGTGCGCCACCTTTGGCGTCGCCTGAGAGGTATAGTGTGGCGACGATCAACCTCTCGTCCTCCGTTTGGTAGCCTCGAAATCAACCAAGGATTCAACCATAGGTTAAATTTTGATTTTGCTTTAAACAAAATCCACTCACCTGTGATGGCAAGAATACACACTTGTATCCTTCAACCCATTTTTCAGATGTGCAAGCTATAGTAATTCCTCATCGATTTGCATCAATCGTTGTTTCGGCACTTTAACTCGCCGAACAGCCAGTCCACCATTAGCCACAACAGTCTGCAACAATACTCGGAAGGCTGACAACTCGCCTTCTATGGCTGCGAGTCTTTCTCCCTCGATGCTGATCACTAGTCTTTTCCGCGGGGGAAGCTATGACTGACTGCGTGCTTTGCTGCTCACTGATCCGCAGCAACCAATTCGGCATTTAGTCGAGCCCCCTCCCTAAGGAATTGTAATCTGCGTGAGATTTGGAATGGAATGGAATCCCATCACTTGCATCTAGCTATTTATAAACCCGGCTAGTGTAGTTTACAACCCTTTGGTTGGAGTTCTTTCCACCCTAACCTCACTTAGTTAGTCCTAACCCCACTTAGGTCAGCTACTAACCTAGCCTAGTCTAGTCCCAACCCGACTCAAGACTCCGCAGAAAGATGACCAGGCACAAACTGCCTAAAAGTCAGCAACAATCTCCCAGCACTGCTTGCCACAATCAGTCCCCCAAACGTTCCCATTTGGTCTGCTGAACTATTCTCCAATCAGTGAAGCAGAAATCCGCAGAATCTTATAGTGCGTAGACAGCCTCAAATCTGCTGAAAAATGGCAGAATTCTGTAACAGCAGCAGAATCTGCGCCGAAATTTCCTGCACTTCAAGGGGGGGAGTTGCACGAACTCAGTCCCACCACTGTGGTCGAACTGGAGGGTCGACGGAGCCTCCTCTCTTAGGTCCGGCCAAGAAGAAACCAAGCGCCGACCCTCCGTAGAAAGATGTCTGGTGTGCCACCTTTGGCACGACAGGAAATGGAAGGCGGTGAACTTCACTCTGTTTCGGGATCTTGATGCCGACTTACATCAAATGATTTCAGGAAGACCAAACTGAACAAGAAGAACAAGAGGACTGAAACACGTTCAAGTTTGGATAACAATACATTGACTGCGTAAGTTTTGCTGCTCGCTGATCCGCAGCAACCAATTTGACATTTAGGACCCCCAAGGACCAAACTGCAAGATCAGGTAAGACCACTGAACTAAGGCAATTCAGATAAAGAACCGCCTTCTTTCTCTTTGAACTATTCTCCAATCAGTGAAGCAGAAATCCACAGCCAATCTTATAATGCGTAGACAACCTCAAATAAAAATGGCAGAATTCTGTATAGCATATCAGAAAGTTGGGTAATTGACGCCTAAAACCAGCGACACTGACTCCACAATATGTATCCCAACAGAAACTGCTAGACCCGAGCGAACAATCACAAGAACTGAGAGGCTTTCGGCTGAACTGAATGGGTTCTTGACAAAATGCACCCGACCTAACAGAGACGATTCAGTTATTGTCCTCACAAAGAACTCCGTTCTCAGATCCCCCCGGGGCGAACAGCAAGGGAAGAGCACGACCTGCTCAACAGCAACCGATGTCAGTTCGATAAGTTGGATAATTGATGCCTAAAACCAGCGACACTGACTCAATATTATCCCAACAGAAACAGATAAACCAGCAAATACTCACAAGAACTGTGGGCTTTCGGCGATGAGGGTCTTGAGGGTGCTCAACCTCGATCGCGGTTCAGAATGGATCAACCCGTCTGGTGGAATCCAGGTAGTTTGACTCAAAAGGAAGGAAGACCCTTGCCCACCAACAGACTCTACACCGGAAAGAAGAGGGGAAAGAATAAGGCTTCTGCAGACTGCTGTTTGCTAAGTAATCTACAGCCACGGATGAGCAACCGTGACTCCCAACTCTTAAGCAAACGCACCCCAACAATGCGGAAAGAGATAACTACACAACGGATTCCCCACTGAAACGAAAAGGGAGATCTGAAGCGAGGTCTTTTCTGCTCAAAGGCTCTCAGCCAGAAAATAGAAGGGCTGGAACACAGCAGAACTGATTACAGGGCGATAACAACGCCCCTTCAACAGATTACACTCTGCTAGAAATACACAGCTACCAACTCTCGCTGGGATTCAAGATGAGCAGAAATGGAACCTGGAACAAAAGAAGTGAAAGAGAAGGAGAGGAATCAAACGAAGATTCACCAACACAATAGAGAGAATGGAGCAGTAGGTGAGTTCTCAGGACACAAACCCGATGACTGCTAACACGCCTGAACAACCAATAAAAAAGACAGTCCGACCTCCGGCAACAATATGATGAAGTCGACCCCAAACCGAAAAAGAAGAATCCGGCGAACCGAACTATAACAACGTTCAGACCTCAAGCCGTCCGCCGATTGTCTGACACGTTCAGTCACACTATCGTCCACCACATAACCTCAACGATGGTCTTCCTACTCACGAGACCAAAGGCCTATCATTCTGGTCGATTGAGGCCCCAAACTCCGGCCACCGGCCAGATAGAATCAGACGTGACAATCAACACAGCCACCCAACTTCCGGCAAGACAGACGAGAATTCCGACAGAGACAGAAGAGAAAGGCCACGGATAAACTGAAGAATCCGACCAGGAAAATTACTGAACAAGAAGAAAGGACACCTGATGAACAATTTATGACCAGAATGGGTGAACAATCTGACGGAATAACACACCGGAACACAACCCAACTGCGAAGAAGTTAAACAAATAATAACGAGCAGAGTGCATCTAACAGAACTCATCTGCACGACACTAAACCAGACAAAACTACCACAGAAACTCGATGAAACGACCATCAACTCGGTCAAGATGCATCTTCATTCGATTCCCAACAGAAGACAGAACCTTCCACTCTCAGATGACAGGGGAAAAGACCGGCAACTCTCCGGCGATGACCGCTGTTTGCAGATTTAGAACGCCCCATTGAAATCTGGCAATAGTGTTCAGAACCAGCGATGAAATGAAAGAGCACAGAAAGATCACCGATAATGGCTCTTTCTACGCATCCGACGGATGAACTCCGGCAGAACTAAAATCCGGCAACTCCTGCCACTGAACCACGTCGGATGGGGTCTGATGAGCGGCGAAACTCCGCCAACGCCGCCAAACCTGGCTCGTCTTATGTGAGAGGCAGTCACCGTTCCACGTCCGAGAGACGACGAAAATCACGTCGGAACGAAGAGGAGAACGGTGATGGCGACGAACTATCAGTTCGCCCACTCTGCACAATGACGGAATCCGGTTGCTCTCTCGCCGGGATTCAACGTCAATCTCGATCGTTTTCTCCCTTGAGAGGAGTCGCACGGTAGCGCGCCCTTGCGCGGAAGGATCCTAACATTCCTGAGCAATTCAGCTCGCATTTACTCTTCTCACCTACACTGGAAAGAAGATCCTCTTTCGCTTGCACATCCTCGCGAGAGTCAGGTGGCTCTTGGTCTACACCAAGAAGATCCATCCCCTTCCTCTCCTCAATCCGCGCGGCTGCACTCATTTCTGATGTCATATGGTCTTGCACGGGATTTTTCTGGCTGGAAATTCAAGCCTTGTCCCCTGCCATTGTCTCCTGCAAGTTGAGCAATTCTGCCCAGGAACATCGTCATCTTCTTTTCTTCCCTTAGCTTGAAATGTTGGCCTTGACCTTCCGAAGGAACCCCTTCATAGCAGCTCGTCTTGGTTTGCTACGATTGATTGTATTTGTCACATCTCTGAGCACTGTTCTTTCTTCTCTTTGAGGCGTTCCCAAGATCTCAAACCGTGAGCTTGGTTCCCCTTGGGTTCCTTTCTTGTCTGTCAGTTGATTATCTTTTGCGCCTAACTCACTAGCAGGCCCCTATTCCGGTGCTTCAAAAGGTTCCTTCGCTTTTCTTGCTCGTCGGGGCCGTTGCGCGATCATCCAAGGGCTTAAGCTGCTTCGTTTGGCTGGGGAGAGATGTGGGATTCTGCTGCCGGAGTCTGCGGATCATTAGGCACATTGCTCGCCCCTTCTTTCTGTTTCTTGTTGCATCTATCTGCTGATAGTCTGTCCCCTTACCGCCCCGTCGGACACGGCCACACTCAAAGCAGATGAATCCATCCCTTCATATTCGATCCTCTCCTCCACCCCACTCGTATTTCGAGAGCAGAGGCTTGTCCAAATCAAGCTCTACACACACTCTGGCAAACCGCCCCCGTGCCTTCCTCGCCGTGGTATCCATCTTCATAGGTTTCCCCACCAGGTGCCCAATTATCCTCATTCTTGGATTCTCACCGCTATGCTTTTGAGCTGTGTAGGCACTGTAGAAGTAGAGCACCGGCAAATCTGGAAATCGGATCCAAACCGCCATCCTCTTGATGCTAGCAGTGTTGGGCTCAATAGTCAGGTAAGGGCCTTCCATTCCCTTATTGTAAGGTGAATGATCCAGTATCACCCCGGTCCCCCAGTAAAGCGAAGGTGTAGTCCTCCTCTGCTTGAAATCGAGCAATGTAGTATTCCAATGTCAATCACCATTATGCGGCCTCACCCATAGTTGCTCAACTATGAAAATGCAGCTGGCTATAGCGAAAGGCCATCAATTTGATGATAAGCTTCACTGGATTGCCAATCATCGCTTTTCCTCCTCATAAATTACAATTGATGGTTTGTTCATATCGGTGCACCCAAACACCATCCTCCTCGACCGACTCATCATCCAACATTACATCTAGTTGTTCATCACTCCAGAAGGGGTCGTTCGCTGTCGGCTTCGCAGCCCCTACTCTGTTTGTGTAAGACAGATCCCATTGCCAGAGTACTGGATGCCTCCCCCATTAGGGCATCCTCTCGTGGAGGAGATTCCCCCTGCTCCATCGAGGCCAGGGGTCCTCGCATCTTCTTTGGGTTTCGCTGAAGCTGCTCTCCCTCATCCAACGACGGGAAGTCACCCACCGCATCTACCACCGCCTCTTCTGTTGGTGGGTGAGTTCTCGTCGTTGGATGAGGGAGAGCAGCTTCAGCGAAACCCTGATACTAGATGTTGGAATTTGCTTGCCTCATTTCGGCTTTTCGAGCTTTAGGTTCATTGCCGTTGAGCTCTTCTAGGTACGCCTGTAGCGGAAGATGAATGTGATTTTTGTTTCGGTTTAAGGTTTCCTCACAGCGGATTTTTTCCATGAAAAGTGTGTCTGTATATGTGTTTTCTAGTCTTAGTATATCTGAAATTGTATGCATTGCTCTGTATTTATAGAGCAGTGCGAGCTCCTCCTTTTCTCGGTTTATCCTACTAGGCTTCCCTCTTCAGGAGCCTTTGTATCCGGATGGTTACCGTGATTTTCGGTAACGATCCGATGGCTAGTCCAGCCGTTACCTCTGCTGGATTGTCGAGAATGGCCATAGCCTAACAGATTTTTCTTGCAAAATTAGTCCTTTATAACAGCCACAAAACCCATGAATTAGCAGTAAAAGATCGGCAACAGATTAGGACCAAATGTGGTCTAATCTCTTTTGCACGAAAGAATCACAAGGGTGGTTCAGGTTCCTCTGGTTTCCTCCACCAAATGACAGACTTCCACACTGTTTGTGGAACAACATAGGACCACCATCAACGACTAACAGGATTGGATAGAACACGATGGAGCTTGACTCACCCGAAATGACTTCGGTAAGTGACTGTTAAGTTACAGATTGCAATAGCTTGATCACGAATACCTTCTTGGTTGCTTCCACCACTAAGAGCCACCAAAAGTGGTCTTTATGCTCTGATATCATGTATATCCATTGAACCAACAAAAATCGGTCCAGGTGCCCTGTGATGGCAATGAAGGCCACTACCCTCGTTCAACCCATTTGCTAAAGACTAGGCCTTGCCCTACTGACAACCTTCCCTTGCACACAATACTACACCAACCCCACTTTCGCCTCTCTCACACAACACACGCACATGAACTCATGGTTATTTGCTTAACAACTACAAGACGAAGAAGATGATGATGCTTATTCTGATTTTATTCTAACGGTTGATCTCATTGCAACAAAATATAACGTGTGTCACTGGAGACATGAACCCACCAAGCAATCACTTTTATTGTCCACTTAAACGTCTCCCATGACTCAATAAGGGGAACTTCTACATGGAAAGCTCAATTGCATGCAATTTACATTAGTGTAGCAGAATGACAATTAGTTCTCAAAGGTAAGAAGCTCTAAGTCGCAATAAAACATTATGAGAAAATGGAAGAAACTGTTTGCAATTTCATTTTGAATATTAACTACATTAAAATCATTAAGCAACAAAAGCCTTTATCAAGACAATGCAACTCTACCAATACGATGGCACTGTAAATCATTAAGCAGCAGAAGCCTTTATCAAGACAATACAACTCTACCAATACGATGGCACCGTAAAATAGGTAACCATGATTCATGTTGTAGAGAAGTAAGTGATCTAAAACAAACAACCTTAAAGGTGTGAAAGAAAGGGGAAATAATGCACGATAATTTGGGTTGTATATGTAATCACTTATTAGGGGTATTTTAGTTTTTTAAGTTAGAAAGTCTTTTATATAAATTATTGGTTTTATGTAATCCAATATTAGGTTTTTTTAAGAAAGAAAAATACAATGTATTGTGGTCAACACTCACAAGAGGGTTGAGCCAAATCTAACCCTTTTTTCTCCATCTATCAATAAAGATTGTTCTTTATTTCTTCTTGGATTTATCGATCCAAATCCAAATCTAAGTCCATACATGGGTTTAGATTGGGATCTGGATATATATGGTCCAAATCCAATCCAAACTGAATTCTTACTCCTTCGAGCTGTGTTCGAAACGAACTGTTTGTGCGGGGCCTAACAGCATCAGTACTCCGTCTGCGTTGGGTCTTCACCAACATGATCGTCCGCTTCTGTTTTCGCCTTTCGGAGATGACTTCAAATGATGTTTTGATGATAACAGGGTCTTCGACGTTCGAGATCTTGGGGGTGAATTTGATATGAGAGTTGTTGTGCCGGGCTTGACATGTGCTCTAGTTCCGGGCTCTCTTTGGCTTTTCTGGTCCTATCTTGATCAGGCCAAGCTGCTTCGGGGTTTCAAAACATGTTTTAAAAAGGTTTTTAAAGCCATATCATATATTTTTGAAATATAAAGTTCAAAACATATGTACAGGGTTGTCTGGAAGGCTCTTGGGTTTCCAAACTCAAAATGGCCCTTTGGGGCTGCTTTTACAAAACTAGGCTGATTTGAGGAATTCGTGGGATTTCAGGGTGTTTATAGATGCCCCTCTTTGGCCTTGTCCAAATCGATTTGGATAAGGGCAAAGATGACAAACACCCCTTTAAATGTCTCCCTAGATCTTAGCCACAAAAAATATGGGATCGCCCCAATCTTTAGCAAAAATCTCAATTTACAAACTCTGGTAGGAGGAGATATCACGCCAAAGGGATCCGTTATGGAATCTGGTCCTAAATGGGATCATGTTTATGCAAGTGCCATGCGTGGAATGCATATGCATGACATGGGTGTGGTGCCAAGAGTGGCGACCTCCCAGAAACCAGATGTGGTCGAACTCTAGAGACTTATAAGGCCTACTGCTCCAAGTGAGTAAAATCCTATGCTGTTCGATGTTCGATTTTCAAAACTTATTTACAAAACTATTTATAAAAGGGACAACTATCTTGAGTCTCGATCCTAAGGATCTCGAGCTCTTTGTGTTTGCCCTTGTTTGAGTCTTAACACTCGCTTATCTAGCGGAGGTTTTATAAGAAAACAGGCTATATTTCAAATTCCTACGTCTTACTCAAAACGTCAAATTCTCAAACAAGATGAAATTCAAGTAAGTAAATCCTATTTTTACTTTAGGATTCCTCGAAATGAACCATGCTTTAGCTTGGGATAAGCCAGGGATGGGAAAGAGATACCACGGTCCCTTCTGAAGCGTCACGTGGTTTAAGGCATAGAAGGCAAAAAACTGCTCTTTTTGAGCTTTTTGGCCTCTTTTTCCTTTTTTTTTCATCGAGGGTCTCTCTTTGGGAGTATTTTTTCTTTAATCCCTCTTTTTCACAAGAGAATCGATTTTTCTTTTGAATTCTGGTTTCTTTCTTTTGGAAAGAGACTTTTGAATGGGAAATTCCCTTTGTTTGGGCCGTGTTTTTCCTTTTGGAAGTAGAAGAGAAGAGGGGAGGACTTATCCCAAGCCTACACTCGATCCATCCCAGATCAACCTATTTAAAAATAGCACGTACTACTTGCAAGTATCTTGCTATGTTGAACTAGGCCTTTCTTTGTAAGAAGAAGGATTTTGAAATGTAACCACGATTTTGAAGACTCCACTCTTTCACAAGTGTGAATTCTCTCACTCAGGGTCACACGATTTTGCCTTTGCACCTTATTTTCATGTCTCAGGGCAGCTATCCCTACAATTTTCGAAAACTGGAATTTAATCCAAATCCTACACATGATACTTCTTTAAGTATTGGATATTGATAGGATCTACTAAATTCCTACCTTCTACATCGATCAACCAATACGAATTGTTCGTGGTGGTTGCTCGTACAACATAGGGTCCATCCCACTTGGGGCGCCACTTTCCGAGTGGATGTGGGCCACGATAATGGATGATTTTCAAAACCAGATCCTCCACTTCAAAGTGGCGAGGTCTCATGTGTTTGCTATAATGTCGGGCTATCCTTTGCCGGTATGCACGAGCATGATCCATGGCGAGGAGTCGCCTCTCATCTAGCAAATCTAATTTGGCCATCCTAGCATGCTGAAGCGTCTCTAGGGGGAGGTCGAGTGCAATGGATGTATGAAATGAATGTAGTTGGGTATGAATGGGAAGAATGGCGTTTGTGCCATAGACCAATTCGAATGGTGTGGCATTCGTGGGAGTCCGGATGGAAGTCCTATAATCCCATAAGGCTTCATCCAGCTTCTCGTGCCACGTCCTACCCTGCTCTAAAGTCTTCTCAATTATGCTAATGAGAGTCTTGTTTGTGGCTTCGGCTTGGCCGTTGCCTTGAGGGTAGTAGGGCAAAGAGAAGTGGTGAGTTATGTCATACGTGTTGCACAACTTAACCATCCGCTCGTTTTTGAATGGGGTGTCATTATCAGACACAAGGTCTCGTGGAACCCCAAATCGAGCCAAGATATTCCTCCGGATGAAAGCCACCACATGTTGCCCCATCACATTGGTTAAGGAAATGGCTTCCACCCACTTGGAGAAATACTTCGTGGCTGCTAAAATAAATCGATGCCCATTCGAGGCTTTTGGAAATATTGGGCCTACAATGTCAAACGCCCACATGGTAAATGGCCAGGGGCTGACCACGGAATGCAATGCAGATGAAGGGATATGAATGGCGTACCCATGCACTTGACATGGATGACACTTCCTAACATGATTGTGACAATCCTTTTTCAGGGTGGACCAAAAATAGCCCCCTCTAAGTATTTTCATTGCCATCATGTTGGCATTAACATGACCTCCACATTCTCCATCGTGGAATTAGTGCATCACTATCCTAGCCTCCTCTAGATCGATACACCTAAGCAGGATGCCGGTAAAACTTTTTTTGTATAAAACCCCACCCAGAATAGTGTATCGGGTCGAAATCTTACGAATGAATGCCTTATCTTTGGATGTGGCATCCTCGGCGAATCCCCCGTTTTCTAAAAATTGTTTTATGTCATAAAACCAGGGCTTTTCAATATACTATGGGTCATTTTGGCAAATGTCCAAGTCCTGTGTGGATGGGTGGGGCGCATGCCATATTTCCAAAGATCTGGTCCCTAAAATGGGATCGACCTTCAGGGCTGAACCCAAGGAGGAGAGGGCATCGGCGATGCCATTGTCCTCTCTTCCTACGTGTGTGAGTTTACACGACTGGAAGGATTGGACCAATCGAGTGGACAACTCGTGATATGGAAGTAGTTTTTCATTATGTACTTGCCAAATTTTCAAAACCTGGTTTATGACAAGGAGCGAATCTCCAAAGACCTCGATGCATGATGCCCCTAGAGTTTTCGAAATTCTTAAGCCTTGTATGAGTGCTTCATACTCAGCTACGTTGTTGGAACATTCGAAATCTAAGCGGACTGCTATGGGAATCTCGCCCTTTTTAGGGGAGATGAGGATGACCCCAGCACCAGCCCCTCGTTGATTTCGTGCCCCATCGAAGTGCATCTTCCACACTTGGTTTTAGAAATTGTTTGCCAAAATATGGTTTTGAAAATGGTTTTGCAATATGCCTTCATCAGGCATTTCAACAAGTGTGGGATATGCGTCCTCCAAGGGGAACTCAACCACGTAATCTGCTTGGGCTTGCCCCTTAATGGAGATCTGGTGATGGTATTTCAGATCATACTCCATTAGAAGGAGTTGCCATTTTCCCAATCTACCCGTGAGAATGGGTTTTTCGAACAAGTGCTTGATTGGATCAAGCTTGGACACTATCCAGATCTCATGATCCAGGAAATAGTGTCTGAATTTCTGGCAGGCCCAGACTAGGGCTAAGCACGTCTTCTCCATGGCTTGATAATTTCATTCATAAGCCAAGAGAGTTTTCGAAATATAGTAGATGGCATACTCCTTATGGGTGTCATCCTCGTATTGAGCCAACAAGGCTCCTAAAGCATTCGCATGCACGGAGATGTAAAGTAAAAGCGGTTTTCCTTGCTTTGGAGGGTTCAAAATGGGGGGATTAACCAAGTATGCCTTCAGTCTCTCAAAGGACTTCTGGCATTCGTCATCCCATAAGAATTTCATGCCCTTCCTCAACAACTTGTTAAAGGGTTCGCATCTAGTAGCCAGATTCGATATGAATCGGCGAACGGATTGTAAACGACCCTGGAGGCTACGGATTTGGGCAAGATTGGAGGGTGGAGCCATATCTATGATGGCTCGACACTTAGAGGGGTCAACTTCTATACCCCTTTGGCTCATCATAAAGCCCAGAAGCTTCCCTGATTCTACCCCGAATACACATTTTTGAGGGTTTAGCTTTACTTTGTAAAGCCTAAGACTTTCGAAAATTTTTTGTAAACATTCGAGATCATGGTCATGACTCGTTGGTATGTTGTGCCGGCATTTTTCAAACCAAAGGGCATGACTGTATAGCAGTACGTGCCCCATGGGGTTGTGAAGGCGGTCTTACCCTGATCTTGTGGTCTTAGTTTGATTTGATTATAGTCTGAATAGCCATCCATAAACGAAAACATTTCATGATTTGCAGTACTATCGACTATCAAATCTATGTTTGGTAAAGGATAATTATCCTTTGGAGTGGCTTTATTCAGGTTTCTGAAATTGATGCATATTCGAATTTTCCCATTGGTTTTTCGAACTACAACGATATTTGACAACCAATCAGAATACGCAATGGGTTTTATAAATCCAGCTTTTAACAGATCTTCTAAACCCTCTTTGACTTGCGTGTGTACATTCGGGTGTATTTTCCTAAGCTTCTACTTTATGGGTTTTACACCTGCATCTAAGGGAAGATGATGCTCGACAATGCTGGGATCTATGCCCGGCATGTCTTCATACGTCAATGCAAACACATCTAAATAGATTCGTAGAAATACGATGAATGCCAACCTTTCAGTTTCATGCAAGCATGCGCCTATTTTGATGGATTTGGGATTGGAATCGTCCCCTAGGTTCACCTCTATGGAATCTCCTCCTACTGATTGGGAAGTTCTTTCAAAATCGAGAATTTTATGAAATTCTAGGAGCTTAGAAGTGGGATCTTCCTCAAGGGGATCCACTTCTGGGCTTCGATCATTCTCGTGGGCTATAGACCCGAGGGAATTTGATTCGTGATTTTCAAAAAGACCTGGTTTTGTACTTGGATTTTCAAGTGATTTCGAAATTTTTGGTCTAGCTATGCAGATGCCGTTTCTTTCGAAATCCTTTTCTTTCGCCAAAGTCCTACCAGGAGCAGCTATATACAAAATCTTTTTGGTATTTTCCAAATTTTCGATTTTTTTGGGTTTTTGTAAAACAAGAACTTTGGGAACTATACAAAGCACTCTATTTTTGAGTTTTTGTTTTTCCATTGTTTTTGGTTTTTCTTGTTTTTCGATTTTTTTGATTTTAAGCTTTTCAAATGTTTTTGTGCTTTTTTATAAAAGGGATCTTCCGTCATACCTACAAAGGGAAAACACTACGGGTTAGACTCGGAATAGGAGATCTAAATCGTAGGTCTCTTCTAAGGTAGGTTCTAGGGCACCCTTGACCCAGGTGGTTACAGGGGGTGGCTCTGGCGGTATTCGGGGAGTATAGCCGATCCCATATCGGTTTGGGTTGGCCCTAGGAAGGATGGGCTCTAGGAGACCCTGTTTATGCGCCCCTAGACCCTTGTAGGGCGTATAGCCCATGTTCAACAACATGTTCCATGATTTCTTGTTCTTTGAAAAGGTTGAGTATAAATCGTGGTTCTAGAACATGCTGTCATCCATATTGTGCTCATATGGCCTCTTGTCCAGGGGCTTTCGAAATAGGGAACGCTTGGATTTTCCTAGAAGAGTTAGAATCGGGAGGGGGCCTACTTTGGGCGGCCCCTTCACACATACAACCTTCCTAGGGTTGTTCAACACGAGCCGAGGTGGCTCAACCATAATTTGCCCCAGGTTAGCCTCATGGGCCTGGGAGCTCGATAAACAAGAGGAGTTTATGATCCCCTGAAGCTGTGGGTGACTCTCACCTAGGATCACTACGACCTGGTCCCTAAAAGGGATCTTAACACACCTGTGGAAGGTGGATGACACAGCGCACAAACTATGTATTCAGGGTCTTCACAGCAACAGGTTATAATGGGGGTGGATGTCCAAGACATGGAACACCCCCGTGTGTTCTATCCCTCTCGTTTCTATTGGGAGTTCGATGGATCCTAAAGGTCTAGACGCATTCCCATCGTATCCAGTGATAACGATGGGGCTTGGGTTCACTGAAGTCAAGGTGACTCCGATTTTATACGCCACATGAAGTGGAAAGATGTTGAGCCCTCCTCCACCATCGACTAGGCACTTGTCTAGAGAGTGGTTGTTCAGAACCACCTCGATATGCAGGGCCTGGTTGTGGGATTCGTAGGGCCTATCTACATCATCTTCCGAGAAAGTGATGGGCGATTTTGCTCCTAATAAAGCCACTTGGGCAGACAAGGATTCCGGACTTATGTTCGAATCAACCTTGGCCCTTTCTAGAATTTTCTCTAATACATGTCTATGCCTAGGCGAGGTTTGTATAAGCTCTAAGATAGACATGTGAATAGGAATCTTTGAAAGGTGGTTTTCAAAGTCATAAGGATTTAGGATGACTTTGTCCTTATCTGCTTTTGGCAGAACACTAGGGATACATGCTTTTGAGGGGCCAGGCACACTGACCACCTTTTTAGCACCTTGAAGGTGTGGGGGTTGATAGATCCTCCCGGATCTAGTAACTTCCCCCACGACCAGCCTAGGGTTCGCGCTAAACTTGGCTCTAAGGATGAGCTGAGGAGAACCTTGGTTTTTCAAAACTGATTTTGTCGGGGATTCCACTTTTGGTGGTCCCCGAATGACGACTTGGGCGGGCTTCTTGTACAGTACAAGAATGGGCGCACAAGTGGGTCGACTAGACTCTGGTTTTTGCGCTAGTTCCTCAGAAATGGTGAGGGTACATACCTCCTTTCCTTTTCCACGGCCACTAGTGTGTTTGGGAAAGGGTTCTTTGAAGATAGCTTGTGGTGGCTTAGGTTCCGCAGTGACCTGGAGCCGACCTTCTCTATCAAGTTCTCAATTTTATTTAAAAGGGAGAAACAGCGTTTGGTATCATGGCCTTTGAGCCGATGATACTTACAAAATCGGTTTAAATACCCCCCTTGGAGGTGACTCCTTCAGGGATTTCAGGGAGTTCTATCATGCCTTGGACAAGTAGGAGGTCTAGGACCTCCGACACAAGTTGCCCCAGCGGTGTATACTCCTGTTTTTCAACCAGTTTTTTAAAGGTTCGCTCCCTTTTATTTTCTAGTTTTTCGAAATTTTTAGAAGTGCCTGCTTCCCATGGATCCACCTGGACATTGGCGATTTTATGGGGCTTTGCCCCTTTGTCCATCGTGGGTAGCCCGTATGTGATGGGCTTTTCCAAGCGGGTTTTAGAAACGGCGCTTCCTTTCCACAAGTGATCATATGTCCCTTTTCTCAAGTTGGTTTCGAAAAGGGATGCCTTTTTGATCAACTTATGGAAAGTTGAGATCTCATGGAGCGAGAGAAGGGTTTTTAACTCGCTTTTAAAGTTATCCAGGATGAGCATGACTGCACATCCTTCGGATATGGGCTCTCGCACTTGGACCAAAAGTGACCTCCATCTTATAATGAAGGCATGCACGTCTTCGTTCATGCCTTGCTTTGTATCCCTTAAGGTATTCAGGGTTGGCGTGACTTCTACGTTGTGTGCAAATCTTTGCATGAAGCAGTTCGCTAACTCTTCAAAAGTAGCGAACTGGCTTAAGTCATAGGAAGCCAGCCATTTGGTAGTTGTACCTTTAAGGGATAAAGGGAACCAATACACCCATTTCATCGAGTCCTTTTTCTTCTTATGGGCTCGACGCGAGAAAAGTTGCAAGTGAGACCTAGGGTCTCCCATGTCATCATACCGATGGAAGTTCGGTATTTCATCGTCACTGTCTGTTTCGTAATCCATAGGAAGGAAATCAGACAGGGCGTAGCTTCTTTTCTCTTTATTTTGCCCTTTCAGCAACTGTTGTAGGGCTTTACGGTCCTTTTGTGTGAAGGACTCATGGTATTGGTTGCCTTCCATTACGGAGGCCTCTTTGTGCTTGCGAGGTTTTTCAGATTTTTTCTTAGGCCTTTGTTCATCGTTTGATGAACACGAATCGCCTACTTGAGCCTCTTGGCTGAGAGCATCGATCTTGGCCTCAAACTCCCTTCTCAGGTCCTCGATCTCATCTAGTTTTATTTTGTTTTTGAAAATCCTCCTAGAGTGAGAACTTGATGCGCATGAGCCTTGGCTCGACACTTCACTTGGATTGGATTTTGACATGCTTTTCAAGCTTTTTCAAAATTTCCTAAGTACAAGCAAGGAAAACAAGTTAAAAACGATACCTTTTTAACAAAATTTTCGCAAACTTCTAACTTAAAACTCGATTTTTAAAAGGCTCACGTCCCACCGGGCGTGCCAATCTCTGTAGACGTGCGAAAATCCCCGCCTCTTGCCTTTTCAGGGCCCGGAGCGGATCCTCTCGTGTGTCTAAGGCCTATTTATATAAACAAGGCATGCCAGCTAGCTTACCTAAGCTAGCGAAGATAGATTTTAAGCTGACTTCTAATCGTGACGACTGTGAGCAAGTGAGCTCTTGTTGTCGCAGACCTTCTTGCACCGATGTGCAAGGGTCAGTCTGTACGCTTTGAAAAATTGAGTTTTAGGGTATAGAAAGCCTACGAAGCGGTTCGAGGTGTTTAATTCGGGTCTTTTAGATACGATTGTAGATTTTAGATCACGTGGATTTGCACGTGCCTAAGTCTTTCTTTTTATCCCTTGATGGGCCACCTAGTTTGTGTGTTACGAACACTCCACTACATGGGGCGAATTTGAGCAGGAGTACGGGGCTTGCTTTGATGCAATATGCGTCCTACCTCGTGGTATGGCGTAGATGCAATGCAAACTCACGCTACTTCAAAGGGAAAACCCGAATGTACAGACAATGTCGAAGGGAAATAACCGAAGGGAAATGACTTGTAATGTAAATGCCGAAGGGAGATATGTATATAGGGTATGTATACGTACCCTTACTTGGGTCTTGCAAGTAAAAGCGAAGGCTCAATGTGGGTGCGTGCTTGAATTGAAAGACTTACACACACGACATGAAATAAAACCCAAATATAACTTGCAGTATGGCCTTGATTAAGGTCTTGAGAATAAGAGCGAAAGCTCAATGTGTGTGAGTGCTTGAATTGAAGTACTACGCACACAACATGAAATTAAACCCAAATAATATAACACGGCCCTTACTTGGGTCTTTCAAATAAGAGCGAAGGCTCAATGTGTGTGAGTGCTTGAATTGAAAGACTTACACGCACGACATGAAATGAAAACCCAAATAGTATAGCTCGGCCCTTACTTGGGTCTTTCAAATAAGAGCGAAGGCTCAATGTGTGTGAGTGCTTGAATTGAAAGACTTACACACACGACATGAAATGAAAACCCAAATAGTATAGCTCGGCCCTTACTTGGGTCTTTCAAATAAGAGCGAAGGCTCAATGTGTGAGTGCTTGAATTGAAAGACAACACACCCAACTTAAGCAAAACCCTACAAAAATTAAAATACATATATATATATATATATATATATATTTATGTATTAGGGGTTGATTAGGCCCGTGTGTGTTCAAAATCGTGCACAACTAAGAGAGTGCACGTGTGTGGGTGTGCCAAGCCACGTTATTACAAGCGGGGGCAGACTATGCTCTGTTATTACAACCCCGTATCGAATTGAATCTTAAGCAAGTATACAACTAAGGACCGAGTTAGGCACTTACTAATAGCTGGTCCGAAGAAGCCTTGCTTGAGCGTGGGCTTGGCGACCTTGGGCTGCAAGAGGGAGCTCCGCGGAGTTGAACGGCAAGGGGGTGCTAGCCGGGTGCCTTAGGTGCACGGAAGAGATGCCTTGAAGGTGGCCGGCTACTTGTTAAGGTGCTGCCTTGGCGTGTGGGGCTAAGGTGAGTATGTAGGGTCACTAAGGAAGGGTATAGTGTTAGGAAGTATGGCACTAAGGGAGCCTAAGGGAGCGTCTAGGGTTGGCGGGTGGCTGGCCGAATGGATGGGGGACAGTCGGTTGGAGTCGCCAACTAGGGGAACCTGGTGGTGGCGGGCTGCTAGGGTGGCTATGGGTGGCGGATGGAAAAGAAGTTAGCTAGGGGATGGGGTAAGGTAGTGGTGGATGTGATGAGGTAGAGTGGGCAAGTCTTAGGGGGTTCAATGGAGTGGCCGGATATAGCTAGGGTGTCTAGGTAGTGGCGGGTAGTTAGGGTGGTTATGGCCTGACCGAGTGGGAGTAGTGGCGGCAAGTGGCTGGTATTAGGGTAAGGTGGTGGTATGGTGGGTGGCTGAGAGTGGAGAGGGAGTGGAGAAGGAGTAAGGTGGAGTGTGGGGTACTAACCGAGTGAAGAGGCAGTGGCGGATGGAAGCGGAGCAGCCGGGTGGTTTGGATGCGCAGGATGGGATTCGGCCGGACGGAATGGTGGCGATGTGGACCTTGGCTGGAGTGGTGGTGGTGGTGGTGCTCGGTTGGGAGGTAGTGGCGCAGGTGGTGGCTGGCTGTGGGGCAAGTGGAGCAAGGTTGGAGTCGGCTGGGCTGGAAAATGGAGGAACCAAGATAGATAAACCCGCCCCTTAGGGGGGGGGGGGTTATATAGGGCTGCAAGAGGCGGTTGGGGCTGGTATTAGGGTAGTGGTTAGGTGGTCTAGGGGTGGTGGTAAGGTAGTAAGGTGGGCTGGTATTAGGGCCAGATATTTTAAATACAAGGGGTTTGGGTAGGTTGTGTGCTAGGGGTGGTTTAGAGGTTTAGGGTTTAGCTAGGTGGGTTGGTTTTAGGGTGAGGTTTAGTGAGGTAGGTTAGGTGATTAGGCTAGGATTAGGTTAGGTTTAGGGAAATTAACCTAGGTTTAGGGAAGGATTAGGGAAGTGGGTTAGGTGATTAGGTTGAGATTAGGCCGGGATTAGGGAAGTGGGTTAGGTGATTAGGCTCAGATTAGGATAGGATTAGGGTAGAAGGCTAGGATTAGGTATTTTTGGTTAGGTTTAGGTGAAGGAGCTCCCTTTGTATGGCCCATAGACCCTAATCATATCATGTTGGTGCAGCCCTAGGTTAGGTTTTGGCTAATTACAAGCTTAAACCCACTTAATTAGGCTAACCCACATGATTAACCCCAAACTTGACACACAAGTCAAGCTTAATTAGAACACACAGTTGATCTTATCCTCCCCCCACTCTCTCTCATGCCCATAATCCCACGTGAAATTCAAGTGGGCCCCACCTCCATTTATGAGAAGGTGATGTGGGCCATGGATATGGATATTGGATTGGATCTCTGGATCTAAATCCAAATCTAAGTCCATACATGGGTTTGGATTGGGATCTGGATATATATGGTCAAGATCCAATCCAAACTAAATTCTTACTCCTTCGAGCTGTGTTCGAAACGAACGGTTTGTGCGGGGCCTGACAGCATCAGTACTCTGTCTGCGTTGGGTCTTTGCCAACATGATCGTTCGCCTCTATTTTCGCCTTCCGAAGATGACTTCAAATGATGTTTTGATGATAACAGGGTCTTGGACGTTCGAGATCCTGGGGGTGAATTTGATATGAGAGTTGCTGTGTCGGGCTTGACATGTGCTCCGGTTTCGGGCTCTCTTTGGCTTTTCTGGTCCTGTCTTGATCAGACCAAGCTGCTTCAGGGTTTCAAAATATGTTTTAAAAAGGTTTTTAAAGCCATATCATATATTTTTGAAATATAAAGTTCAAAACATATGTACAGGGTTGTCTGGAAGGCTCCTGGGTTTCCAGACTCAAAATGGCCCTTTGGGACTGCTTTTACAAAACCAGGCTGATTTGAGGAATTCGTGGGATTTCAGGGTGTTTATAGCGGCCTTCTTCTAACAATCACTAGGCCACTAGAGACAGAGGAGGAACTAGGGGTAGAGGATGTAGAGATGATTTTGCAGATGGAAAAGAAATGTTGAAGTGTACACTCTATGAAAAGTGCATACATACCAGAGAATAATGTTAAGAATTAGTTGGTAAGCCTAACAAAATGAAAAACAAAGGCTTTATTGCACGTAATGAAGAAACAGGGACAGATAATACATGTGAGGCCATCAACATAATTCTGAATGCTTAGAAGGCATAGGGACGGCTCAGAGAGATATCATCAGCATCATCGACATCATAAAAAATACCATGCAACTATAGCAATAATGTATGGTAATCAAACAGGAACAAGCAGTAATTTTTCTAATTTATCCTTGGATAAATATTGGGTCACCGTTTCAAGTACAACAAAACATATGGTGAGTTCTAAAAAAGGGTTGCTTGATTATCAAGAGTCAAACGATATGGTTAAAATTGTTAATGATTTGGATGCCGATTGCCAAAAAACTTTTGAAAGATTGAAAACTTATTTGGTAAATCCTTCGATTTTAAAACCTCCAAAGCAAGGAAAACCTTTATTGCTTTATATTTCCACTCATACGAATGCATTGGGTGCTTTATGTAAACATGAAAATTTTCACTCCCAAGTTAGAAAACTCGAAGTGAACTTTTTTGTGCCTACACTTGCGCGAGCATGCCAGCTAGCTTACACAAACTAACGAAGGTTTTTTTTTTAAACATTTTTCTTGACTTTGGCGATTGTAGGCAAGCGGACTCTTTTCGCTTTAAACCTTCTTGAACTGATGCTCAAGGGTCAGTTTAAGCACTTAGGAACTTCGATTTTCAAACAAGTTTTACTTTAAAATGACAAGTGTTTTGACGAATTCGGTTCGTGCACTCTTGGCCAATTTTATTACAGGATTGGACGACCCTAAGTTTCTTGCAAGTTTTATTTGTTTAGGCCTGATGTGTGTGTGGAATGTGTGGCCTAGTTTTAGCATGGTTGGAGCGAGTGTTCCAGTGATTTGCTGCAATGAGCGGATGCAGATATGCTATAAATTATGTTGTAGGGTTTTGAGAACAATGATGCGAACTCACCCGAATTGAAATTGCACCCACTCTACTTTCACGAAAGTAAAACTCACGCGAATTGAAAGTGCAGCCACTCTACTTTCATGAAAGTAAAACTCACATGAATTGAAAGTGCAGCCACTCTATGTTCACGAAAGTAAAACTCACGCGAATTGAAAGTGCAACCACTCTATTTTCACGAAAGTAAAACTCACGCTAATTGAAATATATATATTTAGCTTAAGAGAGCGAAAATGCTCGAGTGCACGTGAGTGTAAAGCGCGAATTTAAAGTTCAGCCACTCTACGTTCACGAAAGTAAAACTCACGCGAATTGAAAGTACAACCACTCTACTTTCACGAAAGTAAAACTCACGCGAATTGAAATATAAATATATATATAGCTTAAGAGAGCGAAAAGGCTCGAGTGCACTTGAGTGTAAAGAGCGAAAAGGCTCGAGTGCTCATGGGTGTGATTGTGTTCAATCCACTAATTTAAGAGAGAAAATGCTCAAGTGTATGTGAATGTAAAGAGCGAAAAGACTCGAGTGCACGTGGGTGTGATCGTGTTCATGCACCAATATTACGACATGGGGAGAGGCTTCGCTACATTAATACAACCCCTTTTTGAATTTAATTTAATGAAGAAAATAGCTTAAAAATACAGTTTAAAGCACTTACAAATTTCCTCGTTCGCTTTTGCTCTTTTGATGCAACTCCTTCGCTTCACTTGGTGCAGTCGGGTTCTTGGTGCAGCGGGGTTCTTGGTGCAATGCCCTCCTGGTGCAGTGCCCCCCCTTATGCCGAGCAACACCCTCCTGGTGCCGAGCAGCACCCCTCCTGGTGCAACGCCCCCTTGTGTCGAGCAGCACCCCCCCTTGCACCGAGCAGCGCTCCCTTGTGTCGAGCAGCGCCCCCTTGGTGCAACGCCTCCCTTGTGCCGAGCAACGCCCCCTAGTGTAGCGCCAAGCTCTTCACGCGAGCTCCACCTTCTCTCCTCTCTCCTCACTTTCAACCCTCCAACCCCTTCAAGTGAATCCCCTTGGCCCTATTTATAGGCCAAGGGTGGATCTTTGGATCGGGTTTGGATCCAACCAGATCCAATTTTCAATGGGACATAGATTTGGATCCTTTGGTCCAGATCCGATCCAATTTTTTTTGTCTTCTTGTGGGGTATGGATTTGGATCTTTTGGTCAACATCCAATCCAAAAATTTTCTTTTGAGTCCTTCTTTGGTGCATGAAATGGACGGTTTTTTAGCGAGCTCTGGTTCCTCGATGACCCGATTTTAGGCTGGGTTTTTTCCAACCCCTTTAACCGGCCAATGCTTGCTTTTAGGACTTTTCATTTGAGGCTTGATTTGATCCGTTTCGCCCCATCTCGACCTTGTTTTTGATGAGGTCGATCCCAAATTTTGAAGCGGACACTGATTTCTATTTTGACAGGTCCGGTTCTTGATTTTTTATGGCTTCATCAGGGTCTTGGTTTCATTTTGTGTTTTTGAAGTTAAACTTGCTTCGATATGAATATAGGGTTCGATATTCAATCTGGCTTTCATCCAGACAAGCTTGGCCCATCCTTCACTTTTTGACTTGACCTCGAGCTAGCTTTTTGAATCGGGTTTCACTTGTCCATTTTGATCTCCTTTGAAATCCATGGGCTTTTAGCTAGAATTTAAAACCTTTATTTTGAAATATTTCCCAAAATTTTAAGCTTTAAAATTTTGAGTTTTTTAAAGGTTTCAGAAGGTTATAAGTTGGATTTTAAAACCTTAGGAGTTTTGAAAAAAACATCACCATTTGTAGGGTGTTTACACTTTACTTGCTCAATATGAGGATGATAGCCTTAAAGAGTATGCTATTTACTATATTTCGAAAAATCTATTGGCATATGAAAGAAATTATCAAGCCATGGAGAAAACGTGTTTGGCCTTGGTATGGGCTTGCCAAAAGTTTAGACGTTTCTTCCTAGATCATGAAATTTGGATAGTGTCTAAGCTTAATCTAATCAAGAACTTGTTTAAAAAACCTATCCTAACGGGTAGGCTAGGTAAATGGCAGCTCCTCTTAATGGAGTATGATTTAAAGTTTCATCATCAAAACTCCATTAAGGGACAAGCCCTAGCCGATCATGTGGCCGAATTGCCTCTTGAAGATACGTATCCCATACATGATGAAATACCTGATGAAGGCATATTTGCCAAAGAATCAATAAGGGGCATGTGTAGGGATCATCCTCATATCCCCTGAAAAGGGAGAAATCCCAATTGCCATTCGACTAGATTTTTCATGCTCAAATAATGTGGCTGAATATGAAGCACTCATACAAGGCCTAAAAATTTTGAAAAATCTAGGGGCATCATGTATTGAAGTCTTTGGAGATTTTATGCTTGTTGTAAATCATGTTTCAAAAATTTGGCAAGTCAAAAATAAAAAACTCATACCATATCACGAATTGGCCACTAGATTGGTCGATTCTTTCAAATCATGCATACTCACTCACATAGGTAGAGAGGACATCCCTATAGCAAATGCCCTCTCATCCCCAAGATCATCTCTAAGGGTCGATCCCGTCATGGGAACCCGGTCCTTAGAAATTTGGCACTCACCCACTCCATCCACTCAAGATTTGGAGATTTGCCAAAATGACCAAAATTCCATGAAAAACCTTAGTTTCAAGACATTAAAAACTTTTTAGAAAATGGAGGATTTCCCGAATTTGCTTCTTCCAAGGATAAAGCTTTTATTCGAAAAATTTCAACCCGATATGTGATTTTGGGAGGGATTCTTTATAAAAAGAGTTTTACCGGCATCTTGTTGAGATATATAGACCTTGATCAAGCTAGGACCATAATGCATGAATTCCACGAGGGAGAATGTGGAGGCCATGTCAATGCAAATATGATGGGCATGAAGATACTTAGGGTCGGTTATTTTTGGTCCACCCTTAATCAAGATTGCCATGATTATGTTAGAAAATGTCATCAATGTCAAGTGCATGGACATGCCATTCATATCCCATCATCCACTTTGCATTCTATTGTAAGCCCATGGCCCTTCACCATGTGGGCATTTGATATCATAGGACCAATCTCCCTGACTATATCAAATGGACATAGGTTCATATTAGCAGCCACCGAATATTTTTCTAAATGGGTTGAAGGTACTTTCTTAGCTAATGTTCAAGGACAACATGTAGTGGCATTCATTAAGAAGAATATCTTGGCTTTTTGGAGTTCCAAGAGACCTAGTGTCCGATAATGGCACACCTTTTAAGAATGAGAAGATGGAAAAGTTATGTAATACCTATGGCATAACTCAACACTTCTCATTGCCCTACTACCCTCAAGGCAACAGCCAAGCCGAAGCCACTGACAAGACTCTCATAAGCATCATTGAGAAAACCTTAGAGAAGGGTAGGACATGGCATGAGAAGCTTGAGGAAGCCTTATGAGCTTATAGAACTTCCATCCGAACACCCACAAATTCCACACCATTCAAGTTGGTCTATGGCACAAATGTCATACTTCTCATTCATACCAAATTGCATTCATTTCATACATCACTTGCACTCGACTTACCCCTAGAGACTTTACAACATGCTAGAATGGCTGAACTTGATTTGTTAGATGAGAAAAGGCTCCTTGCATATCGGCAAAAGATAGCCCTGCATTATGAAAAGCATATGAAGGCTCGCTACTTTAAAGTAGGAGACCTTGTATTGAAAATCATCCACTATCATGGTCCACTTGGAAAGTGGCGCCCAAGTGGGATGGTCCCTATGTTGTAAGGGGAACAACCACCAACAATGCATATTGGTTGATTGATGTTGATGGAAGAAATTTAGTAGAACCTATAAATGCTCAATACTTAAAAAAATATTATATATAGGGTCTATGCTAGATTTCTTTCAAAAAGATTTTAAAATGGATCTCCTTCGAACTTCTTGAAAGAAGGATCAAGGTTGATCATGTGACCCTGAATGAGGGAATTGATGCTTTATAAAAGGTAGAGTTTTCAAAATCATGTGGTAATATTTCAAAAGTCCTTGGCTTACAAAATGAAGCCTTGTTCAAAATAGCAAAATATTTTTAAATAGTAGATGCTATTATGAAATTGGATGATCTTGGTTGAATCGAGTAGCCAAAGGGATAAGTTTCCCTATTTTACTTCTCTCTCCAAAAAGGAAAATTGCAAAAATCAAAAGAAAAAGAGAATACAAAAACTCCTCCAAAAATAGGTCTTCCTTCAAATAGAAAGAGTGAATACAAAAATTCCTCCGAAAGAGGTCTTTTCTTTGAATGAAAAAGAAAAAAAAAGAGGGAATATAAAAAAAATCCTCCAAAAAAAAAAGAAAGGGAGGCCCTTCATGTTGATAGAAAAAGTCAAAGCTTAAAAAAGAGCAATTTTCCATCTTTTTGCCTTAAACCACCAGACGCTTTAGAAGGGACCGTGGTAACTCTTTCCCAAATCCCTACAACTTATCCCAATGGAGAAAGGTTTATTCATGAAAATCTTAAAGTAGGAATATAATCTACTTATTTGGATTTCATTTTGTTTGAGAATTAGACTTTGTTGTGTGGGAAATGGAATTTTGAAATGTTTTCCAAAAATTTCCTATCTAAAACTCCACACTCCATGTGTATCACACACAATGCATGCATCCAAAGTCGTCCATGCATGATCATGTTTAGGACAAACACCCAATGTCCTTTAGTTAAAATCCCCGCCTCCATAGCCTGAGAAAAAGAATTTTAGGAAATGAAGGATGATTTATATTCTCAAGAATAATTTGAGAAGTAAATCAAAAAGAGTGTTTTTCTTCTTTGCCATTATCCAAATAAATTTGGATTAATGCCAAAGAGGGGCATCTGTAAACACCCTAAATCAATTTTTCCAAATACACCCAATTTTGAAAGCCCAAATGATTTAAAACCTTTTGCTTTAAAATGAAGATTTTAAATCTTTTAAAAGGTTTCAAATTAAAGATTTTAAATTAAAGCTAAAGGTATAAGGCCCGGAGGATATGAACGAATCGGGCGAACAGGTCGGGCACACTTCAAGCCAGGATCGAGCTCACGAAGGATAAGCCCGGAAGCAAGGGAGTGGACCACATCTAAACATATCTTTATCAAAATTCAAATCAAATGGGTCAGCATTAAGGCAACTCGAGTTGCTTATTAAATCAAATCAAGAACTTGTTTGAAATAAATGAAACATTTGATAAGGGTTGGCTGACTGGTACAAGTGGAAACAAATTGAATCTTGGGTTGATTTCAAAGATTTATCAAGCCATGTATCAAATTAAATCAAGCAAGGGAAAGGCGAGCCTCAAAGAAGGTTGATGAAGGCATGGAACCACGCCTAGCCGGTTGCACCTAGGTCCAATTGGTTAGGACCAAGGCACATGACTCAAGCTCAAACCAGTCCACATGGGGCTAGTCCACCTTTGACCATCAAGGACCACCAAATCACGTGGAATTGAAGGCCTTGTTGGCTAGGTTAGATCTTGGATCACCCACCCCAAGGAAGAGCCTAGAAGATCCACCCTTGGCCTATAAATTGGCCAAGGGTGGGGTGTGAATCCCATCTTGGGAGTGTTCTTGGAGAGGCCAGCAAAGTCCTCCAACTTTGGGGTTCTTGTGAGAGTTTGAGAGTTGTAAGGGAAGAGCTTAAAGAGAGAAGGGAGTGTAGGATCTAGGCCAAGAGCTTTTGTGAGAGTTGACTGATCAAGTGAGGGTTGGCTACTACCTTGTAAGCTGATTGGGTGTAAGTTCGGGTAAGTGCTACTCTAATTTCATTCTTCCATATCTCTTCTTCATACTCAATTTAAAAGAAGTTGTATTAATGGAGCTTTGTCTCCTCACATGATTTAATAGAAGTAGATGTTACTGAAATTTCTCTTTCTTTTGATTACGCACTCTGTGTTTGAGTTCTTGATTCTACCTCTCTATATTCTATAAACACTCTATATCTCCTAACCCCCTCTATGCTTAAGCTATTACATATATTTCAATTCATTTCTCTTCAGCAATTCATCACGTATGTTCTAAAAGCCTGAAATCTGGTTTTCAGCATCTCCGCATACGTTGATTCTTTCATTTTTAATTTCTGAATATTTGCTCCAATCATTCCGAAATTTTGCACACTACTTCTACACACAGCCCCACTCCTAATACAATTTACAAGAATTTTAGGGTCGTGCAACCTCATAATTAAAACTGTGCAAAATCAAGAAAAAAATTTTAAACTGTTTTTCTATTCAGTTTTCTTACAATAGAGCTTGGGTATTCATTCCATAACTGTCTGTATGTGTCCAAAATCAATGATTTTTGGTTCATTGGAAAGCTGACATCCATAGATTTCTAGAAAAACCAAATTCATTAAATTTGAAACTTTGAGCACCGAGATATAGACTCATATTTAAGTCCTTGTATTTCTATGACAGAATAATTCTAGGTGCCTGAGTTGTACTTCCTGCAATTAATTCTATAACACCACAACTCCGAATCAAAATCTGAAAGATGCTCCAGACTCTACACATCTTAAGCTTACTCTTGTAAAATTTTGATGATTGTTGGAGGTCTGTAAGGTATTTAAAAAGATTTGGGAAATAAGTCTTAAAAATCGAGTTTTCTGTTTTTGAGAACATGTACATCTTAAACTTGAAATCAAGTGCACTTGTTTTCCATTCTCAAACACCTTTGCTTTCACGTAAATTAGGAAATATCACCTATCTAGTTGGAATCCCTAAGTGCTTAGACTGACCCTTAAGTATCGATTCAAGAAGGTCTAAAGCGAAAAGAGCTCGCTTAGCCATAATGGCCCGTCAGATTTAACTTTTGTTAGTTTTTAGAAAACTAGTTGGCACGCTCGTGCATGTAAATACCCCAAAATCCCACAATTTTCACAAAACACCTAGTTTTGCAAAAGCAGCCCCAAAGGGCTATTTTGAGTCTGGAAACCCAGGAGCCTTCCAGGCAACCCTGTACATATGTTTAAATCATATATGTTTTAAAATATATGTTATACAGTTTTAGAACCTTTAAAAAGGTATTTTGAAACCCCACAAAGCAACTTGGCCTGATGAAAGTAGGACTAGAGAAGCGAAAGAGAGCCTGGAATCGGAGCATATGTCAAGCCCGACACATCAACTCTCGTATCAGAATCATCCCCAAAATCTTGGACATCCAAGCCCCCGTTATCAACAATTTTATCAAAATGATCTCCGCAAGGTGAGAAGAGGAGCGAACGACAATGTTAGCGAAGACCCAATGCAAGACGGAGTACTGATGCTGTCAGGCCCCGCACAAACTGTCCATTTCGAAATACCATGAAGGAGCCAAAAAATCAGATTTGGATTGGATCTGGACCATATATATCCATATCCATATCCAAACATGCATATGGATTTAGATTTGGATTTGGATCCAAAGATCCAATCCAATACACACATCCATGGCCCACATCACCTTCTCATAAATGGAGGTGGGGCCCACAAGGAATTCACGTGAAAAGCTTGGGAATAGAGAGAATGGGAGATAAAGTATGAGTGAGAAATATGGTGGGCTTGACTTTTGTGTCAAGTTTTGGGTTAATCATGTGGGTTTAGCCTAAGAGTATGGGATTAAGCTTGTATGCACCTACACCTAACCTGGGGCTGCACCAACATGCTGCAATTAGGTCTATGGATCAAGGCCAAGGGGATGCTGCTAAGACCTAGCCCTAAGCTAACCCACCTCACCTAGCCATTCCCCCCTAAACCCGACCTAATCCTAGCCACCCTCACCCAATACCACCTAACTATACCTAGCCGACCTCACCTAGCCCACCCCACCTACCTAGACCACCAAGACCCTAGCTAGACTAAACCTAATCCCACCTAATTAGCCCCTAACCCTTAAATCCCAACCACCCTAACCGACCTACCCAAACCACCCACCTAGCCAACCTACCCAAACCACCCCACCCCAGCCCACAACATCCTAAATATCTACCCCCCAATACCATCCTAATCGACCCCAACCCATGCCTATAAAAACCCCCCTTTTGGGGCAGGTTTGGCATGAAATCGGGGGCAAATCTCAGCCCTCTTGGCGCCCACTCGGCTAAGACCCTACTTGGCGCCCACACGCACCCAAGGATCTCCCCTTCGGTTGTCCAAGGTGACTCACTAGGCCAAAGCCAAGCAAGTCACACCCGGACCAGCTATACATAAGTGCCTAACTCGGTTCTTGTTATGAACTTGCTTATGTTTGATTAAATTCGGTACGGGGTTGTAATAATGGAGCGTTGTCTCCCCCCGCTTGTAATAATGTGGTTTGGCATACCCACACACACGTGCACTTGAGCCTATTTCGCTCTTAGCTGCACACGATTTTGATACACACACGAGCCTAATCAGCCCTTCAGATATAGCTATACTTATGTATATTTAAGTTGCGTGGGTTTTCATTAAGTTGTGTGTGTTGTCTTTCAATTTCCACACTCACACACATTGAGCTTTCGCTCTTATTCCCAAGACCTTAGTAAAGGCCTTATTGCAATTTCGTTTTGGGGTGTTTAAATTTATGTCGTGTGCGTAGCATTTCAATTCTACACTCACACACATTGAGCTTTTGCTCTTACTCCCAAGACCTTAGTAAAGGCCTTATTGCAATTTCGTTTTGGGGTGTTTAAATTCATGTCGTGTGCATAGCATTTCAATTCTACACTCACACACATTGAGCTTTCGCTCTTACTCTCAAGACCTTAGTCAAGGCCTATTGCAATTATATTTGAGTTTCATTACAAGTCGTGTGAGTTGTCTTTTAATATACACACAACATCCACGCACACGTTGGTGACCTTCGGGCCCATATATATTATAAGTATTTCCTTTCGGCTATGTCTTTAAGATTTGGGTTTTAAAGGTTCAGCTGTGTGCGTAGCCTTTACATATATACACGGCACACACTTGCACAATTGAGCCTTTCTGCTCTTAAGATATAGCCATATTTCCCTTTTGCAATTTCCCTTTTGCAATTTACATTAAGTCATTTCCCTTCCGTATTGTCTTTCAATTCGGGTTTTCCCTTTGGAGTTGTGTGAGTTTGCATTGCATATACGCCATACCACGAGTTAGGACGCATATTGCATCAAAGCAAGCCCCACACTCCCGCTCAAAAAAATCGCCCAACTTAGGTCACTTGTGCACACACCTAGTTGGCCCTAAAAGATTAAAAAGAAAGACATAGGCACGTGCAAATCCCACGTGTAATAAAATTTGCAATCGTACATACAAAGCCTAAACACTTAGGGTATTTTTCAAAGAGGTTTACATTTTAAAAGACTTTGCCAAGCATACAGACTGACCCTTGCGCATCGGTGCAAGAAGGTCAACGACGAAAAGAGCTCACTTGCTCACAGTTGCCCCGATAGAGTTAGATTTTAAAAACTTTCTTCACAAGCTTAAGCAAGTTAGCTGGCACGCCCTTTTGCTAAAAAACGGCTTAGACACACGAAAAGGTTCACTTCAGGCCTAAGAACCAGAAGTGAGGATTTTTCGTGTCTACAGCGCACTAAGTAGAGTTGAAAGTTTTATTTCAAGTCTCTACATAGTGGTGAATGTAATACGAGTAGTGTGCACGTGCCAATTAGTTTTTGTAAATATTTAGTCTTGAAAACCGAGTTTTCTGTTTTTGAGAACATGTACATCTTAAACTTGAAATCAAGTGCACTTCATTTCCATTCTCAAACACCTTTGCTTTCACGTAAATTTGGAAATATCACCTATCTAGTTGGAATCCCTAAGCGCTTAGACTGACCCTTGAGCATCGGTTCAAGAAGGTCTAAAGTGAAAAGAGCCCGCTTAGCCACAATCGCCCGTCCGATTTAACTTTTGCTAGTTTTTAGAAAACGAGTTGGCACGCTCGCACACTAAGTAGAGTTAAAAAATTATTTCAAAGTCTTACCAATACAAGGCAGTTGCTAAGATACTGTATAGTGGTGAATGTATTTCAAAACCTTTTAAGATTTGAAACAAAATTCTTGAAGCTACGTCGTGTGCGTGAGCGTGCCAGTTAGTTTACTAAAACTAACAAAGATTGATTTTTCTGACTTTCTTAGATGATCGTGGACAAGTGAGTTCTTATCGACAAAGGCCTTCTTGAACCGCTCAAGGGTCAGCCTAGATGCTTGGAAAATATTTGAAATCCATTAAATTTCGAAAAAGCAAAACCCTATTTTGAAAATTTGAGAAAATCGTGATTAAGTTCCTGATTTTAGAAAATTTCAGGTTCTGGAAAACAAAAACTATTCTATTTTCAGAGAACAATTCTCTAATTTTTTTAAAATGCTTTTGAGTTTTGGAAAATTCTAAATTTTTTTATAGAAGCTAGACATACATGTTCAGAATCAGAAAATATTTTTATTTTTGATTTTCATACTATAGATTATCAGAATTAAATCTAAAACTACTGATTAGTAAGGAACTCGGAACAGTTCTGTATCAAAAACTCAAAGACTCAGAAAAACAATAATATCTCCATGCTCAGACATTCAATTTCGATGAAATTTGTTTTGTTGGAAAGGTCTGGATGTTATCTTTCCAAGCAATAATTTTTATTCAATTTCATGCATTATGTACAGTGATATGCAGGAAATAGCAAACATATGTTTTAGAGTTTTTTTATTTTTCAGAACTTGATCTGGTTTTTACAAAAGTTCTCATATTTAATTGACCATGTTAAAGAATGTATAAAATCTTCAAAATTTTACCAGCCACTCATGGATATGTCTAGATTAGACTGCCAAGTCTCGATTTGATTGGATCAGGCATTTGTTATAGACAATTCTGTGATCAGGTGTGTGTAGATGTGCAGTTTCAGAACTTCAGATTTAAAGAAAATTGTGCATGTTCCATTTGTGATTTAGAACGATCTATAGCATAAAATCAATTACTTCCAATCCTAAAAATCATATGAATCCTGAAGAAACAAAGAGGTTTATGGTTTTGAATGTGTTCATGGAGTTGAAGGATCGATATGCATGTTTAAATCAGTAACAATCATAAAGGTAAGCATCGTTCCTGGTCTGCATCAGTACATTTCTTTATGGAGGTTGTGGCTCCTTGATTACAAATTTTCAAACATCATACAACTAACGTGAGAATCAAAACCTATAAGCAAAGAAGGTGGACGACGCGGAGATGATGAGCGGCGAGTAGCTGAACGCGGATGAAGAGCAGCTGAACGACCTATTCGCCTTTTTCTTCTCTCCCTCTCTTCCTCTCCTTCTCTACCTCTCTTTCTCTCTTTCTCTAGTTCTTTCTCAGCACGAATTGGATGTTTCACACCACGGATTGGATTTTTCACACCACAGATTGGATCTTCTCTCAGCTCGGATGGCATGCTTTGGAGTTTGTTTGAGGCTCCTTTTATAGGCAAAATACTGCCTAGCTGCTGCAAACACTTCGAAGGCAAGTTGCCTTAGTGGTTGGGCCCTTGTTTTGGAAGGTAAATGTTGTCCAACCCTTCCAAAATCTGGTTTTCTGTACAAGGTAAGTGTTGACCCAAGTTCAACTATCTTAGGCATATTCAGCCCATTCTCCTTTGGATAAGCATTCATCCGGATCCTCTTTGGCAGGTTCAGTCGGTTCTGAATCAAACACAGCCAACACCTTGTTTGACAAGTCTGAATTGGATACAACCAACGTCCTGTTTGGCAAGTCTGAATTGGATACAGCCAACGTTTTGTTTAGTAAGTCTGAATTGGATACAGCCAATGTCCTGTTTGGCAAGTCTGAATTGGATAGTTTTCCGATGTTGCTATTTTTCGGTCACTTGGTTCGTGTGTGCTAGCTGAGGTACTTTCAAATGAGCCATCCACATGGAGGATAAGCATGAGCTCATCCTAGACTTAAAAAGGCAAGTGGGTTCAGCCCATACCTATCATGATGCCGAAGTAGTTTTGGAGACTTACCAACTTAGGGCGGTAAGTAAGTTAACCCATTTATTTTGTTATTCACGTTGAACCCGGAATGGTAAGTTGTTGGACATGATCTTCATTTAGGAAGGTTGCTCGATATGACCTCCCTTTAGGCAAGTTGCTTGATCTGACCTTCCTTTTTGGAACTCGGACTTCTTTCGAATGTGAACTTTCCTTCCTTGGGGTGCCCGCTTTCCTTTTTAACGTCGACTTTCCTTTATGGGTGTCGACCTTCCTTTTCAAGTGTCGACTTGCCTTTTTGAACGTCAACTTCCTTTTTCGATGCCAGTTTGTCAGCTTTCTTTTCTTGATGCCGACCTTCCTTTTCTTTTGAACCTGAAACTAAAAATGATAGGTAACCTCGCCCAACAATGCCAAAATTGGCGTCGTTGCCCTTTTATGCTGTCTCCTCTTTTCGGGGAATTTACTTCCATAAGGTCTGAGTTTATACATGACAGGTTTCAAACACTTTATAAAAAAAATATTTTATATTTGAAAACATCAAATTTAATGAAATCTTCAAATATTGCTTTGGAAAAGCACTGGGTTTCATTCCCAGTTTTTGTTTGCAAAGGTGACCTACTTTTGCTCCGTAAGTCAACCTATAACCACCTTGACCATTTAACCCTTCTCATGGGTATGGGGTATCGAACCACTTTAACCACTTCAACGAGTGTAAGGTATCGTACCACTTTAACCCTAGGTATCATGTCTTGGAATGAGACCCTTCTCAATCGGGCGAATTTCTGAGGTCTGGTTTGATTTAACTTGTTTTTTAATATTAAGGATTTTGGAATTTCATAAATTTATAATTTGCAAACATTTTTGGGTTTGATTCCCAATGTTACCCTTTTCATTTGTTTATATAAAAGGAATTGTTTGAAATCATCATTTCTTTGAAGGCAATCACTTAAAAAGGTAAAATCCTGCCAATTTGGTCGGCAAAATCGTCATTTTTATAAAATTTTGTCCAAATTCGAATTTTTTTGAAAGGAAAGCAACATTCCATCATTTTGAGGCTGCCATAAAATTTTGATACCAAAACGAGCTCTTTTGATGCATTTTATTTAAAAACCCAAAGTGCCAAAAATAACCAATTTTGTAAAAGGTAAAAAAAAATTATTTAAAAAATTTTGGGTGTTTACAAGTAGGAAGGTTAATTGTTTGAGATGCTTGACCTGTCACTGCTAACTACCTTTATAGGATAATGACAACCTAACATAATAACTTTCACATGTCATAGACAGATAATTGTCAATCTCCACAATATCCATGAGATATTAGGGCTTTCAATGGATAACATCGATATTAAGGCAGAACTCATCGATATGAACTATGATGAAGTGAAACTACAAATGAAGTATGTAAGGGTGAAGTTTGAGATGCTCCAACTACGTGCTCAGAGAAAGGAGATTAGCTAATAGCATAAGGTGATGTTATTTTGGTTGCATCATATCAGATGAGCTATATAGTAGGATAAGTTGATATGCGAGTACCGCTTCTATTGTATAGTTGTTGGCCTACAATGTATAGAGGGTCGACAAGTATGTTTAGGGTAGGACAACATTAGCCTATTTTACAAATAGTTTGGGAAGGCTTCGACACCAACTTGGTGTAGTCTATTTCAAGTGATAATTGCTCATTTTGTACACTTTAATGTATCAATAATAAATTCATAATTAACTTAATGTAAAATTAGTTTTTGTATTGTAGGAATGGATATATAAGTACTTTTCATTCTTTAAAGTTAGGCAATGATAGGTTGCCTTATTCAGCTAGGTAAATGGATAGTGTCACTCATAGGATAATCCTACTGATTATCTTGTTGCAGATCATGACCAATTAGACTCAATAAAAGCTTATTGATTATTGATATCATAAAGGTTTCGGCCTCAAACTCAATACTCGATTGAGTATGCAGAAAACCTACCTTATGATCAAGTCATCTAAATCACGTAACATACAAGTGCATGGTTTAGGTAACTTGGATGGGGCCTTAGTTGAGTGATCTCCGGATGTGCGGCCTAACCATCTGTTGCTGGGCCTTTCGCTGGCCTGACTATGAAAAGTCCATGCAATTATATAATACAAAATGTAATACACATGGTCCACATGCCAGATTATTTGTTTGAAAAGAGGGAAAAAAGCATCTTCAGGTATCCGGTGTGGATCGGGACAGGTTTTGAACCCTAAACCCGACGAGGCATCGTCTAGGTCCTAACATGTGCTTTATAGTGTCAAGCAAGTTACGGTGGGTGCTAACCCACCTCCAACCACCCCACTGCCGTCGCTATGATCAAACAGACCTTTCTTAGTACCACAAGATTTGATACTGTTAACTATGTGCTTCACATGGTTCACCATAAAGATTTTTCGCCTCAAACTCATCGAACCTGATCACGCACAGAGAAATTAACTGTATAGATAGCAACCCCCAATTCTAAAGATTTGTGACCAAAAAGCACATAATTGTGGCCATCAAATAGGTCTCATCCTCAGTATACAACCCTTCAAGGTACTTTCCTACTTTCCACCGCTAGTTCTTAAAGATGCCTGATCCAGAGTATCATTCTCCATTAGTATAATTTTCTACTTGAAATAACATAAAACTAAAAGTATGATGAAACTATAAAATATTAACCAAAAACCATAGGTCCACACCTAATTGTTTTTGAGAAGTTCAGGACGGATTTCTTCTAGATTCGATTCCGACCCGTCCAGCTCGCATAGCAGATAATCATAGCAGGCAAAAGGAAGTCGCTCATCGTCCCCTCCTATCCGGGTTCGGTTATACAACTCCCCAACACCCCCCCCCCCCCCCCCCCCCTCTCTCTCTCTCTCTCTCTCTGCAAAAAAAGCAAGGTCTCACACTCCTCTCTCAAAAAAAGAAGAGAGGAAGGAGACGGACATAGTAAGATCCAGGCTTCCCTGCTTATCTTATCCAGAGAAGTGCGCCTCGAGTTGCTCTCTTTTCTGATTGGCAAGCAAGTTGGCACTTTTCTCTAGTTAGCATAAGAGTCCTTACCGTCGCTGTAATTAGCATGAGAAAGATCACTAGCGCCGAATAGGCTTCCTGACTCTGGTTATTATCCACGTAATGAATCGACGTCACATTATCTTCTCATGTCGATCGTTTGCTTGCCACTCCTTCACTGAGACTAGATCATCTACAGAACCCATCTTCATAATTTCGGAAAATTTGCACTCGAAGATTCAAAGTGTGGTGTCCTTAATCATCTCGAGTCTCAAGAGCACATCCATTTGCCTGAAAAATCTCAAGAAAGAAGAGGTCGTTCACAAATTGGGGCCTTCTGAAATACATGGTGTACTATTGAGGTGTCAATCCGATGCAGTTTCGGCACTTGGATTCTTTGATTGGGTCAAGAATGATTTGGGTATCAAACCCACTACTAAGAATTACTGTACCATTGTTCACATTCTTACATGGTCAAGAATGTTTAGCGAAGCAATGAGGCTGCTAGGAGAAATTGTTGAAACCGTTAACCAAGTGTTTGTTGATTTGGTTGAGTAACAAAAGGTTGCAATTAGAATCCTGTTGTTTTCGATTTGCTTGTGAAGGCCTATGTTCAATTTGAGATGGTTCAGATTGGTATTGAAGTTTTCAGGAACGCAGCAGTAGTTGGATTGATTCCTGATGTCAATGCTTGCAATTTTCTTTTGAATGGATTACTGAAGTCTGATTCTTGTGAGATGAAAAACCAATGCTGGGAAATATATAAAGAAATGAGAAGAGTTGGAGTTTTGCCTAATAGGTACACGTTTAACATATTGACACATGCATTCTGTAAGGTTGGAGATTTGGACAAGGTGGAGTTGTTCTTGGAGCAGATGGAAGATTCTGGGTTCGATGCCGATGTTGTGACGAATAATACATTGATCCACAGCTACTGTAAAAAGAAGAAAATGGATCTTGCTTTTCATTTATACAAGATCATGTATAGGAGAGGTGTAGTTCCTGATTTAGTTACCTGCACAATTTTAATAAATGGGTTGTGCATAGAGCAGAGTTAAGGAGGCTCATATACTTTTTCATACAATGTTGCACAGAGGGATTTTGCCTGACAGTGTTACGTACAACTCGCTCATATTCGGCTACTGCAGACAAGCAAAACTGCAGGAATCTAAGACCCTCTTGCATGAAATGATTCAGATTGGTCTGATGCCTGACAATTTTACTTGTATTATGCTTGTTGAAGGGTATATTCAAGGTGGTAGGCTACTAACTACTTTAAATTTGGTTGTTGAAATCCAAAGGCTTGGAGTGTTGACGGATGATAATATACAAATTACACTAATTAGAGCACTATGCTTGGAGCGGAGGCCAAATGCAGCGAAAAACTTATTGACAAGGACTTTCTGAGGGAGTTATAGACCAAGTCTGCAAGTTTACAACACATTAACTGAAGCCTTCTGTAAGGATGGTGATTTGGCTGAAGCACTGTCCTTAAAGGATGAAATCATTGGTGGTGGCCTCCAACCGGATTTGGCGACATACCAGCTTCTTGTGAAAGGGTTATGTCGAGCACACAAGAGCATGCAGGGGGAGGACCTGGTGCAAGAAATGTATCATAAGTTTTGTTTGATGCCTGACTCCTCCATATGTTCAGCTTTGATAAGTGGATACTGCGATGAAGGAAATATAGTGAAAGTGGAACTGCTTTTAGAAAACTTGGTTGTCAAGTTTCAGTTATCTGATGTTAGTAACTACAATTTACTTATTGAAGTGTATTGCAATGAGGGTAACATTAAGGCTTTTGAGGTACGTGACAGGATGATGAAACTAGATGCAGTTCCAAATAGCTGACACGTGCAAACTTTTGATATCTGGACTTTCAAAGGGCTTCAGTTAACGAAAGGCTATCAACTAGACTTTTATTTTTGTCAATATGGAATGGGATAGGAGCCTAACTGAAGGGCGTTTATCAGGAATTTTAGTTGTGGGAGAGCGAGCCTTGCAATTCCAACGGAGCAGGTTGATGAATTTGTGATGGAACACACTTCAAGTTCCCACTGCTTCCTCTTCTGATCGGGTACAAGAAATCAAGGACCAGATTAGGGGCCACCATTGAATTCGGGCAGAAAATGTGTGTTCGTGTGTGTATGTGTGTGTGTGAGAGAGAGAGAGAGAGACTGTTCATGGAGTATTTGCCGATTTTCAAAGCGGTTTTCTGTTTTCAGCTTGCTATCCTGTTTCGGTTCAAGCTGCCCGTGAACTTAAAGGTAAAACTTGACCTCTCAAATTCAGGTATCTACGACCAATTCTTTGAATGCATGAAGTTTGTCTTGATAAATTATTTTTTGATGTAATTCTTTTAGAATGTTTCTCTCATATTAAAATCGACTGTTAAATACTTTTCTCTTGAAATTTTTAAATTTAACATTGATCTCACTTGTACATAACCCATTTCTGTTTGGATGGACCTAGTTTTCTGAGAGTTAAGATTGATCCACTTTTAGACTAATAAAACGTAAACATGTGCTCATTTAAAATGTCTTCCAATACTTGCGACAATTGCGTTTCTCTTTTTCAATCGCATTATACGTTTGTTGGTTGGATTGGGCGAGTCAAATAAGGTTAACATCTAGCTAATTTGAAGAGCATCAAAAATTCCCAAATTCTGTATGGGGTGGACGGTCCACCTCGCGTGAAGTATTGATCCATCCACTGCTTAGCAGGTGAATGTGGGGTGTGTCCCTTGAAGATAGAAGTTTACTGTTTGTTGCAACCCTTCCTCCCGTGTGGCTACCTCAAAGTGCTTCAAGATCAAGGCTGCAGCTTAGACTCGAGCAATAGAAGGGTTGTCAAGTCGGCCAAGTGGCAAGATTAATCTAACGGATCAGTTGAGAAATTATCAATGACTGCTGAAGCCTCTAAAATTAGCCTTACTTTCATGCTCTTGCTGATCTAGTTCGTACTCTCAGATTTTTGTCGGTCAATATTGGAGGATGCGGGTAGATGCTATTGAGATATCTAATGAGCGGCTAGTACTCTTGAGGTCAGTCCTTTTCTAGCTAGGTGTTATCTTTATGTTAATAGGCCTCGCAGCACTTAATAGTAGTAGCTCAGCAATTTGGGGACAATCTCTTACTAACCGAACTGAGAGTATTTCAACTAGCTTGAAGAGACGGGTGGCACTTTGATACGTGATCGGCCAGGATCAGCTACCTTCGGAATGAAGATGGTATCTTTCTATCCACATGGAAGGTGATTGGTCTAACCAGGTTTTGATCTCCATAGAGTTCTGCAGATCCTTGGAAGAGATTTTGAGATGACCGGCTAGATCGGCTTCTGGAGTCTAAGTAGATCATGGATAAACTTTCCACCAATGCTCATCGACTGTATTAATTCGAGTGGACATTCTGATGTTAGATCTAGTAGACCTATAGTGAACAATTGAGAGAGGACACTTTCTATATATATATATATATATATATAGAGAGAGAGAGAGAGAGAGAGGAACATTTACTTTAAAAACTATAAAGGATCATCCAGCTGGTGATTTACTTGAGAAAAGCCAAGGAAATAGAGAGAAATTCATTAGGATTCTAACAAGTGTTTGACAATAGGAAAATCCCATCATATTGCCTCAAGACTCAACTGATACGAAATGAAAACTATTACAAATTGTAGATCTATATCTAACACCTTGTTATTGGTAGTTCTTGATCTAGGCCTTTGTGATTGGTTGACCTAGATCAATTAATCTCCTCCGTGCGTCCAATCTCCTTTACAATTGACATGGTTTGTTGTATTACACTCTTACCTTCTATTGAGGGCTAATGTGGACATGAACTGATGATGTCATCAACCAATCTAAGTGGTTCTCTCTCTAGTTCTTCATATATGATAAGTTGCCATTCTTTTTTTTGTTGGTACGATTGGGGAGGCCGAAGCCTTATGCATGCAAAAGGGTATCGGGCTCATGACCTTCAACCATTAGGGTGAGCTATTGCTCTTTGTGCATATGGCAAGTTACCAATCTTTTTCTTCCCGAAGATACAACCCTTGTCTCAACTAGCATTTGGTCAGACCTGCCTAACAAGTCTCAAGGTTTCAAAACTCGCTGGCACACCCAACCCACCATACGTCTCCTTACCCCTATATTTTCATATTGCTTTACTCTCCCTCAATTCACCCTTCCCTTCTAAACGCCCCATACACTTTACGGAGCCTGCTTGCCGAGAAGCCCAAATTGCTCTATGTTGGTGTTAAGGTTGGGCTTCCCACCCATCACAAAAAGAGAACGGTGGTTGGTTTTGTGAGGATTGATCGAGTTTGCCATACCTATGGAACGTTGATGTCTTTGGAACACAAGACTGACTGATGTCACACCCACTCGCTCAAATATCACAATACATTGTCTTAACACCAATGTCTCAGTTGCTTTCCTGTGGAAGCAGCGACTCCACATGAAAACAGGGTCATGTGAGAACAGAGCATAATCTGTCATGGATCTGTCCTGACCTCAGCTCAACGGAGGTTTACAGCTCACGCGATGGCAAATAGACACTGTATACTTTCAGCCGCATTGAAATCGTGCAGGAAACCGAGTAAAGAGGGGTTTCCTTGACGTTACCTCATGACGCCAATTGACTAGCGGAAGGGAGCTCGCCTCGGGTCTCCTACTTGCACTTCAACATGCCTCAACCTCTCACTAAGGATGACTATAAAGCAAGCAGCAAAGTAAGCTGACAATGGACCTTTATTTAATCGAAGCATTCATTGCATTCGGCTAGGACAGGACTCACTCGTCACACTCACTAGTGAGGACCAGATTTCACTCTCTAGCACTATCTCTAACTCTCAAGATCGTGATGACTAACAAGGACTCAAGTGTATCACTTAACCAATCCAAGACCATGCGTCTATTTATAGCCATGGATGAGTGGCTGGACCAAGGGATATTCCAATGGAATATTCCTTTGGGTAAGCCACTCGGTTAGGAATCCTAATACAAGTGTGGGAGGCTCACTTAGCAAGGTTGTACAAAAGAGTTATGTCAAACTACTAGACTCACTCTTACTATGTACAAATAGATAATGAAGTGAAGCTTGAAGCCGCATGAGCCAAGTGGGCATGCGCGAAGGCATAGGTGCATGCACATGCTGCTCGTTGTCTTCGCTCCGTACTCCCATGGTACGTGCACCACCAAAACTCATGAGTGTGCGTGCCTTTGTGTCAAGGTTGTGACAATTGTCTCCAATTGAATCAGGACTCGTCCTCGAGGCCTCTTGGTATGAATGTATGAGCTACTCATACTGCCAAAGTTGTGCACTGCGAACCCACAAATCATCGTCAGGACTCTTCTCTCTCCACTTCACCAAGTATTGTGTCTGCCAGCACGATCCATCTCCCTTGACCCTATGTTCTAGCACTGTCTCTATGGGCCACATCTTCTCGTACTAATGGTGTTGACGCTAGTGGACGCTAAAGTTTCTAGGGATCCTCAAAGTACTTCTTAAGTTGGGATAGATGTGTCGGAAAGCTCTAGCTTGTATACTACTAATCCTATCCTTCGTATTACCCTAAAAGGTTCATACTTACCTTCAAAACATGAGAAAGAAGATCCTCAAAGTACTTCTTAAGTTGGGTCACGATCTGTTAGATCTCATTGCTAGATTTGGTCTTAGAGATGTAGATCTACATGAGATTATGGTTAATTTTCATAAGAACCTCATATCTACAGCACTAACAGCGATCGTTAACGGTCTTCGGCTGAAAACTCGATGTCGATCAGATGCCAACAACGCTCTAATACCAAACTGTCATGGATCTGCCCTGACCTGAACTCAACAGAGGTTTACAACTCACGTGATGGCAGCCGCACTGAAATCCTACACGAAACCGAGTAAAGAGGCGTTTCCTTGACGTTACCTCATGATGCCAATTGACTAGCGGAAGGCTCGGGTCTCCTACTTGCACTTCAACACACCACAACCTCTCACTAAGCTCGCAAGATCGTGAGGACTAACAAGGACTCAAGTGTATCACTTAACCCAATCCAAGACCTCAGTCCCATGCGTCTATTTATAGCCATGGATGACTGGCTGGCCCAAGAGATATTCCAATGGAATATTCTTTTGGATAAGCATTGCTGATTACAGCTAATCACCAGCTTATTCTCTAGAATTATCCAGCCCCTTCCTAGCTCTAGAGTGTGAACACTCTTAGCAATACTCACTACTAAGCTTAGGACTCGGTTAGGAATCCTAATACAAGTGTGCTAGGCTCACTTAGCAAGGTTGTACAAAAGAATTATGTCAAACTACTAGACTCACTCCTACCATGTACAAATATACAATGAAGTGAAGCTTGAAGCCGCATGAGCCAAGTGTGAATGTGGGAAGGCGTAGGTGCGTGCACATGCCGCTCGTTGTGCTCGCTCCATAGTCTCATGGTGTGCGCGCCATCGGAGCGCGTGAGTGTGCACGCCTCTGTGTCAAGGCTGTCACATAATTTGTCACAGATCTGCCCTGACCTGAGCTCAACGAAGGTTTACAATTCACATGATGACAAGTAGACACTATACTTTCAGCTGCTCTGAAATCTTGCAGGAAACCGAGTAAAGAGGGGTTTCCTTGACGTTACCTCATCACACCAATTGACTAGTGGAAGGGAGCTCGCATCGGGTCTCCTACTTGCACTTCAACACGCCTCAGTCTCTCACTAACAACGACTATAAAGCAAGCAGAAAGGTAAGATAACAACGGACCTTTATTTCATCGAAGCATTCATTACATTCGGCTAGGGACAGGACTCACTCGTCACACTCACTAGTGAGGACCAGATTTCACTCTCTAGCACCGTCTCAACTCGCAAGATCGTGAGGACTAACAAGGACTCAAGTGTATCACTTAACCAATCCAAGACCTGAGCCCCATACGTCTATTTAGAGCTATGGATGAGTGGCTGGCCCAAGGGATATTCCAATGGATAAGCATGGTTGATTACAGATAATCATCAGCTTATTATTCTCCAGAATTATCCAGTCCCGTCCTAGCTCTAGAGTATGAACATTCTTAGCAACACTCACTACTAAGCTTAGCACTCGGTTAGGAATCCTAATATAGGTGTGCTAGGAAGGGACTGGAGAATTCTGGAGAATAATAAGCTGATGATTAACTGTAATCAACCATGCTTATCCATTGGAATATATCCCTTGGGCCAGCCACTCATCCGATCAAATTTCACTCTCTCACACTATCTCTAACTCCCAAGATCAAGAGGACTAACAAGGACTCAAGTATATCGCTCAACAAATACAAGACTCCAGCCCCATGCGTCTATTTATAGCCATGGATGAGTGGCTGACCCGAGGGATATTCCAATGGAATATTCCTTTGGATAAGCATGGTTGATTACCGCTAATCACCAGCTTATTCTCTAGAATTATCCAACCCCTTTCTAGCTCTATAGTGTGAACAATCTTAGCAATACTCACTACTAAGCTTAACACTCAGTTAGGAATCTTAATACAAGTGTGTTAGGCTCACTTAGCAAGGTTGTACACAAGAGTTATGTCAAACTACTAGACTCACTCCTACCATATACAAATATACAATGAAGTGAAGCTTGAAGCCTCATGGGCCAAGTGTGTGTATGCGAAGGCAAAGGTGCATGCGCATGTCGCTCGTTGTCCTCGCTTCGTAGTCTTATGGTGCGCGTGCCATTGGTGCGCCTGAGTGTGTGTGACTCTGCGTCAAGGCTGTGATAATTCTCTGCAACTGAATCAGGACTCGTCATCGAGGCTTCGTGGTATGCACGTATCAGCTGCTCATATTAAACCCACAAATCATCGTCAGGACTCTTTCCTCTCCACCTCATCAAGTAATGTGTCTCCCTATGTGGTCGAGCTCCTCGACCCTGTGTGCTAGCACTGTCTATATTGTTGCGATATCTTCTCATACCAACGGTAGTGGTCAATGCTCAATTCTTTGGGGATCCTCAAAGTACTTCTTAAGTTGGGATACATGATACACTGGATGAAGTTTCAACCTGTCTCGAAGCTCTAGCTTGTATGCTACTAATCCTATCCCCTCTATTACCCTGAAAGGTCCATCATACTTAGGTTTGAGTCCCATGTGACTCCTTCTTCAGACTTGTTTTCTTATGTACTTTGGGATTTTAAGCCACACTTGATCACCTATTTCAAACTCCACTGGCCTGCGATGTTTATCTACATACTTTGCCATCATCACTCGAGCTCTCTCAAGTGAGGTCTTTGCTTATGCATAAAGTGCTCTCCTATCTCATAACTCTCTCAAGGCTACTAGACAACTAGTATCGTCGTCCTCTTTTACCAACTCTAATGGACCCAAGGGTTGCTGACCTAAAGTTAGTTCAAAAGGACTCTTTCCTCTAGACAAACTTCTATGAGAGTTATAGTTGTATTGAGTTACCTCTAGGAGGTACCTAAAGTGTATTCTCTTGTAGAATTCGAAGTGTGCAGCCTATAATCAAGTCTTATAAATTGGGATTAGGTGATTCTTAGGGTACCTAAGAAGTTGCAAAAGAGTCAAGTGGAGTCTTGTAATAAGCATTGATCAGTATGGGACAGAACAAGCGCGACACTGCTGAAGAAGAGGGTTCTTCAGGACGAATTCCATTGGAAGATGTCTTAGCTCAAGTGATGTTGAGGCTAGATGTGTTGCAGCAGCAGTTCATGGCATTGCAGCTCAATCAACAACAGTTCCAACAGTAGCAGGAATAGATGCCTCAAACTTTCGAGCCAGTTGCATCAGTACATGTTGTTCTACGAGCAACTGAACAACAGGCTTCTGCCGCCAACTCTAAGATGCCAGCTTGAGAGGTAATGGTTTCTTCTCGAATCGAATCAAAGTGCCTTTTCTCAAAAATTTCTTATGGGATTTTGGGGAGTACCTTTAGGTCACTAAGGGCCTGAAATTAGAAAAGTTTTAGTAGCCTCTCTTTACTTAAAAGAGGATGTGAAACTTTGGTGGCGGACTTGGCAACAAACAACCACTAGTGGTGGAGCTCCACTTCCTATGAATTGGGATTCTTTTAGAAAGGAGTTGGAAACCCAATTCACTCCTAATCACTTAAGAAAAACGCGAAAACAACTTAAGCAACTAAAGCAAGATGAAACTCTTCATGATTATGTGAAGAAGTTCAGCACCCTACTTGATATTCATGATATGAGCGAAGTATATAAGCTATTCTTTTTAGAAGAATAACTTCAAACATTGGCTCAAATCGAGTTGAGAAGACAAAGTCCAAGTTCGATAGTCGAAGCTATGGCAGTTGTGGAGTCATTTGTGGATCTTAGATCTTCAAAACATGAGAAAGAAGATCCTCAAAAAAAGAAAGAAAATAAGGATCACCAAAAGAAAGATAAGTCAAAGAAGGGAAAAAGAAAATTTTGAATGAGAGATCTAAGGAGGTCTTCGAAAAATCTAAAGAAACCACATTTGAATAAACCAAAGGGAAAGAGTGTTTGCTTCATTTGTCAAGGACCCCATTTGATGAGGTTTTGCCCAAAAAAGGCCAAGTTGACAACACTCCTTGCCGAAGAGAGTCCTGAGAGACCAAGTATGAGTGAGGCCCAAGCCTCCAGCTTTCACATTGATCCACAAATCCAGGTTGTTGTGTATCTATGTAAATCAAACCTTTCAAATGAGGTGCAGCCGCCATCTTGGCTTCTCGAAAAAAGTCACACCCAAGCACTACCCCAAAATTGTCAATAGTGCTTACTATTAATCATTTTGGCCTTTCCAACATCCTACCCGGACATTGCAAGCTTTCACAACCCTCATGACCTTACTTGCTTGACTATTCACGGTTTTAAGTCGTTGATCGGACGATGATAATTTAAGGCCCATAGATTTAGACAACTGAGTAGAAATAATAGAGTGTGAAGCTCCCATATCAGCTAGGTAAGGCTCCCTTCGATACCACTTGTGGAGTAATGATCCTTTCAACTATGCAGTTGAAATCTATGTTGTTGGCAATTCTAAAGGAACCCAAGGATGAGTCCATGGGAGAGAAAATTCCTTTGGGAATCACCAAAGTGTTGGATGAGTTTAAGGAGGTTATGCCACCCGAATTACCCAAGAAGTTACTGCATGGAGGGGAATTGACCATGAGATAAGGTTGGAACCCGTAGAGGCCGAGATGATTCAACCTTTTAAATCTCCTTTTAGATAACTAGTTTTATTCCAAAAGAAGACAGATGGGTCACTAAAAATTTGTGTAGACTACCGGGCGTTGAATAAGGTGACAGTGTCGATGCCCTATACTTTTGGTAGCTGGCCTTTTTTATCGTTTGGGAGGAGTTAAGTAGTTCACGAAATTAGATTTAAGGTCAAGTTATTGACATGTAAGGATAGCACCAGGAGATGAGACCAAGATAATCATGGTCACTCGTTATGGAGCCTACGAATTCTTAGTTATGCCATTCGGGCTTACAAATGCACCAGTCACTTTTTGCCATCTTATGAATGAGGTACTACATGGCTACGTTGATGAGTTCGTAGCGGTACCTAGATGACATTGTGATCTACAATCGAACATTGGAGCAATATGTTTGACATCTTACGTTAGTCTTTGAAAAGAAAGAAATGTGAGTTTGGCAAAAACACATCACTTTCCTATATAATTAGAGGGGGTCAAATAAAAATGGATCTTAAGAAAGTAAGTGCAATCAAGGGTTGGGAAACTCCAAAAATAGTAGGGGATCTAAGAAGCTTTCTTGGATTAGCCAACTACTACAAGAAATTCATCAAAAATTTCTCTAAAATGGCTACACATCTTACTGAGCTTTTGAAAAAGGAAAAATCGTGAGAGTGAACTTCAGAGTGTGTAGAGGCTCTAGAAGCCCTTAAAACAACCATTTGTAATGAGCCAGTATTACATCTCCCAGATTTCACTCAACCTTTCGAAGTATACATGGATACAAGTGATCGAGCGCTTGGAGGTGTTCTTATCCAAAGGTATTCTTTAGCTTTTGAGAGTAAGAAATTAATGGATGTTAAAACTCGGTACCCCTCCCATGAGAGAGAACTATTGGTCGTAGTGCATTGTTTGATGATTTGGAGAGTTTATCTTTTAAGCTCATCATTCATAGTTATAACAAATAATATGGCAAATACATTCATCAAAACTCAAAAGAAACTAACCCCTAGGCAAGCTAGATGGTTAGAACCCTTGAATAATATGATTATGAGTGGGTGTATAGACCAGGACGTGATAATGCAGTGGCAGGTGCACTCAGTCGAAAGAGAATGAAGGAAGCTCTCAATGTCATAGTCATAATACGATGTGAAATGCCAAATAAGATAAGTTACATGCATAGAATGATACCTCTTATATCCAAATCATGGATCAAATCAAATCCAGACGTTCAAATAAATGAGATTCAAGATGGTCTAGTTAGAACAAAAAATAGACAACTCTTGATTTCCGAAGTCGGTGGTTTGAGGAGAGATTTGATGCACGAGGTGGATGATGCACCATACGAAGTGTATCCGGGGTAGAGTGCACAACCGCACTACTTGGACACGGGTACTACTAGCCCCGCATGGTGCGTGATATACATGAGTCATTCGTGCGTGCCCCACATATCATCATCAGGATAAAACCGAAAGACAGAAACCAGTTGGGTTATTGCAACCTCTTCACTTACCTGAGAGACTCTGGAAATCAGTTTATATGGGTATTATACTTGGATTACCAAAAGTAGATGAGAATGAGACCCACACTTGTGGTATTAGACAGATTTTCCAAATATAGGGTATTCATGGCAGCACCATGGGAGTGTACTGCAAAGGAAATCACCTAACTATTTCTGAAGAATGTAGTTAAACATTTTGGTATACGTGTAGAGATCATTAGTGATAGAGATGCTAGATTTACCAACAGATTTTGGATTGAGTTGTTCCAAATGCTTGGGACACGACTATTATTCTCAACGTCCCAACATCCACATATAGATGGCCAGACAGCATCTGAATGCAATGTTAGAAGAATACTTATGCTATTACGACACTGCTAGTTAGAAAAACTGGGTGTTGTTCCTAGAGGTAGCTCAGTACAACTATAACTCTCATAGAAGTTCATCTAAAGGAAAGAGTCATTTCGAACTGACTTTAGGTTGGCAGCCCTTAGGTCCATTAGAGTTGGTACAAGAGGACGGTGACACTAGTTGTCTAGTAGCCTTGCGAGAGTTACGAGATAGGCGAGTACTTTATGTAGAGGCAAAAACCTCACTTCAGAGAGCTCGACCGAGGATGACAAAGTATGCAGATAAACATCATAGGCCAATGCAGTTTAAAATAGGTGATCAAGTGTGGCTTAGGATCCCAAAGTACATCAAAAAACAGGTCTAGAGAGGGAGTCACATGGGAGTCAAACCTAAGTATGATGAACCTTTCAGGGTAATACAAAGGATAAGATTAGTAACATACAAGCTACAGCTTTCAAACATGTTGAAACTACATCCGGTCTTCCATGTATCCCAACTAAGAAGTACTATGAGGATCCTCAGAGACTTGAGCATTAACCACCACTGTTGGTACGAGAAGATGTGACAACCATAGAGTCAGTGCCAGCACAAAGGGTCGAGGGAGATGGATTGTGCAAGGAGACACAATACTTGGTGAGGTAGAAATAGAAGAACCCTGAGGATGATTCGTGGGTTCCTAGTGCATAGCTTTGGCAGTAAGTTGATACATGCATACCACAAAGCCTCAAGGACAAGTCATGATCCAATTGGGGGAGAATTGTCACAACCTTGACACAAAGACCCACACTCGCGCTCCAGTGACATGCACCATGAGACTACAAAGCGAGGATGAGTGACATGCGCACGCACCTACGCCTTCGCGCACACACTTGACTCATGCTCCTTCAAGCTTCACTTCATTGTATATTTGTACATGGTAAGAGTGAGTCTAGTAGTTTGACATAACTCTTGTACCGTCTTGCTAAGTGAGCCTAGCACACTTATATTAGGATTCCTAACGAGTGCTAAGCTTAGTAGTGAGTGTTGCTAAGAATGTTCACTCTAGAGCTAGGAAGGGACTGGATAATTCTGGAGAATAATAAGCTGATGATTAACTGTAATCAACCATGCTTATCCATCGGAATATCCCTTGGGCCAGCCACTCATCCATAGCTATAAATAGACGTATGGGGCTTGGGTCTTGGATTGGTTAAATGATACACTTGAGTCCTTGTTAGTCCTCACGATCTTGCGAGTTGAGACGGTGCTAGAGAGTGAAATCTGGTCCTCACTAGTGAGTGTGACGAGTGAGTCCTGTCCTAGCCGAATGTAATGAATGCTTCGATGAAATAAAGGTCCGTTGTTATCTTACCTTTCTGCTTGCTTTATAGTCGTCCTTAGTGAGAGGCCGAGGCGTGTTGAAGTGCAAGTAGGAGACCCAAGGCGAGTTCCCTTCCGCTAGTCAATTGGCGTCATGAGGTAAAGGCAAGAAAAACCCTCTTTACTCGGTTTCCTGCAGGATTTCAGAGCGGCTGCAAGTAGATAGTGTTTACTTGCCATCACGTGAGCTGTAAACCTCCACTGAGCTGAAGTTAGTAGATCCATGACAACCTACCCATGGAACGCTGATATCTCTCTAGTCTTAGGACACAAGACACTGACTGACGCCACCACACCCACTCGCTCAAATATCACAATACAATGGCCTTAACACTAATGTATCCGTTAATCATACTGTGTTTGGCAGTGACACCAGAATTCAGTGCCTCAATGCCAACGTCTCTGCAGCTTTCCGATGTGACAGCCAGCAACACCACCATGTGCGTCACATGAACGTAGGACCAAGTAAAAAAAAAGATGGCACGATCTACCGGAGACTAGTATGGCATGTTAAACACACCCCTCACGGCATAACGATGGTTTTTCCGATTCAAAATGAATCTAAAAAACAGATTCAAACACCTATATATTGAGTAGTTGCTGCCAAAACCATGGACCGAATGCATGTACGAAAAAGAAGTTTAAAGTAAACTCTAGGGCAACTAAAATATAACAGTACTGAATGGAAAGATGCCATCATGTGCCTCTTCCAAACCATAAGAGGATGTTAATTGCACAGACTGTGCCAGGGTCTGTCCAACCCCACCTTCCCTCGTTATTCACAAGTAAAAAACATGCTAACCATGACGATATCTCTGAGCTAAACCAAAGACAGTCTTCGGAACATAGCTAGCCAGTATTGAGAATACCTGCAAATTAGAATTAGCAAATAAAAGAGGCAGCACGATATCATCCTGAGATTCCCAAGAAAATAGATACATGTTTCTTTTACATATCTAACATCCCGACCAAGAGAAAAACACAACACCCTTGTACAAGCCGAATGCCCTGTCATCACATAAAATAAAGTGATAGAGATGAAAAAAAGGCAAAAATTGTTCAGCTACACCTGTATACAATGTCCTAGTCCAAAATCCTGTGTCAACTAAATTACACTCGGATGGATCACCTCTTTAGATAACCAGAAGCTAAAAAGGGGGATGAATAGGAAGAGAACAGAAAAACGATAGACAGACAGAGAAGAAAAGGATGGATGAGAGAACACTATACTTGGACACATTCAGGCATGAATTCATGCACGTACATCCCAAAAGTCCTCTTCCCATCCATGCTAGAAAAGAATACATTTTAGCAATGACTGCAGACAAACTACAATCAGATCATAAATTCATCACCTCCGCAGCTGATATTTTTCTTTTCTGGTTCACAATCTCTTGATCGGCACCACTGCCAAACTGCAACATCGCTCCATTGCCAGGCCAAGCAAATGGCAGAGACAACAGTTCACTGCTGCTTTCTAGTTGTATATCTTAACTGGCTTCTCAAAAGTGTGTCTAGCCTGCATTAAGTTAATGGTCTCCATAAGAGTTCATTCAACTAACAGGAAGACTTCTGCCTATTCAATCGTTCAACCGCTAAACGAATTATACACACAACCATGCACTTGCAGCTATGGAGAATGTGACTACATTTTCAGCAACCAGTATCACAGCCTAATCTGACATCAATATATGCGAGGATGCAAGATGCTGTTCAAGATACTATACTACTGGTAACCTAGCACGACAGGACATGGAAAGCTGGCTCAAACACCTTAAGCAGGTTCTCAAATATGACAGCAATATTTTCATTTTATCAAGTTATAACAGTTATCGCAAGTTCAGCTCCAGACTCGCCGTAAGACAAGTAGCACATAAGAACCCTCTAACCTGATTGGCAGTATAAGCCCTTTTGGGGGCAGTATCGGAATGCTCCAAACCAAGGTACTGTTCCCAAGCACCATAAACATCCCTTCTCTGCAAGACAAAATGCAAAACCCTAGTCATCTAAAGACTAGAGTACAGATTTATACACACACACACATGCATGAATATGAGAGAGAGAGAGAGACCTGGAATCGACTTGAAACTACATCACTGTCCTGAAGGTATTCAGGGCGGCCCAAAGACATGAAAGCAAACTTCCACTGAAACGAGCAAGCAAATAATCAGCATTTTCAACATCATCAAAAGTTGAGTATTTTTACATTCAATCTATGTCAGCTATGACAAAGTATTTAAGGAGCACATCTGAATGAAATGACATGACATTAAGCCTGCAACAACAGATACTAAATGAATATGCAAGCAGAAAAATAGAGTTGATTATTAGAACAGGGTATGATGGTGCAAGTACCTTTGCAAACTCCTCATCAGGAACCTGCAACTTTTTCTGAATACGCAATTTCACTTCTGACAGAGTCTCACCTTCACGTATAACCAAGAAAAAGGGTTCTCCAAAATTCTGAACCTGCTGTTAAGCCAACAAAGCGTGAGTGACACCAGAAGTGCAAAACAGTCAGATCTCTACCAGTCTACATGAATGCCATACCATTGGATTCTGTGAAGCATCTTTTGTAAAGTGGTAGACATGGATCAGACGATCATGAGGCCCAAGGTTTTTCTCTTCTTCAGGAATCTATGCAAATGAACAGTTTAGAATGACCAATAATCAAATACATCTCCTGCAAGTTAATCACAAATATGTTCCAAAAAATTCTTTGACTACGTAGCTTGGAATCATGAACAAGAATATGCAGCAGCAAGCAATTCTAAATGTAATACAACTAATAGAACAAATCAAGTTTCTTGTTCAAAGGAAAGTGAGGCAACTACCTCTTCAGATCGCAATGTCCAGTACTGATCATTGATGTTCTCAATCTTTTCATTCAAAGGGAAGATCTGTACCAACAGGACAAATAAGTCTCAAATGAAAAAGAAGTGGTCTACAGAGCATGAAAAGCATTAAGAAACAAGAAAGGTCAAACCTTGTAAATCTTGTGATAGAAAACCTCAAGTAACCGGAGTTCAGCATTTGGTTGAGACAACTCAACCTGTTTAATGTAGGATAAGCAAAGGCGTTCACAACAGTCATAAAGAGCAATAGCAAAAGGAATGCTACAACCTATCTAAACTCTTCCCAATGAAGACAGGAACAAACTACTAAATAACGTATAAAAGTGAGCATGTTTCCCTCGAACTGCTGTGAAATTAATTCCCTATGAGAAGCAGGAAGCAAAACCGTAGGTGCTAAGTTACCTTTGATTTGAGCTCAGCAATAACATCTCCTACTGTGCTTTGTTTGGGCAATCTTATAGTGTGGATCACCACCTGCCAAAAGCCCAACTTGTTCAGCAGAATAATACAACAACAACAACAACAACTAAGCCTTTTCCCATACTAGACGGGGTCGGCTACATGGATTCTTTGTTTCCACAAATCCTTATCATGTGCCATGTTAGCAGTTAACTCCCAATAAGCTAGATCATTCTTTATTGTTTCTTTCCAACACTTTTGTGGTCGTCCTCTACCACTTTTAATACTTTCCAAATTTAGTTTTTCTAACCTTCTTACAGGTTCAGCAGAATAATGTCTGACTAAATCATGGTTCAGGAGTGCAGACAGCATGCTCACCTCATCCTTTGTGGAATGATGAAATGCAACTTTCAGAGTCTTTAAACCTTGCAATTCTGGGAGAGGAATGTCCAGAACTTCATAATACAAGATATCAGACATCTGAAATACCAAAGAAAGCAAGAAGATTTAGACAATGAGAAAAAAGGGGACAGAAGACTTGTCAAAAGAGGTTATTCCAACCTGGTTGTAATGAACAAGCATGTCTGACAGATGCTCCACACCTCTGTACTTGATTGGTTGAGGTTTAGGTTGCTGGGAATAACAATTATGAGATGTAAGTCTGATTTTGGACGGCTCATCCAAACCGATATGCCGGGCAACTCTTTCAACAACATCATCATATGTGTGCAACTTTGACCTATGAACAAACAGAAATAGGAATCATATGCTTTCATATAGCAACGTTCAAGCAGAGCTTACATTCTCCGCATAAACATGGAGAGTACACCTTTATTTATATTGGAATCTGTAAAATACTCACAATTCTAGACAGAAATCATCTTCCTTTGGTTTATCAAGAAGACGGAAATGGACAACCTGAAAAAAGCACACATAATATGAAGTGGATAAAATTGAATTGTAAAAGATGATGAAAATAAGTTGGATAATAATCAAATGTTCAACCATGAAACAATTAGTGACAACTATAGCTGTTCATCATATAACAACAGAGATGGAAGACCAGATGAACAGCTTCTGACTCCAGTGGTACCACAGCAAACTAAGAAAGTTCACAAAATGCAGACATCATTCAACTAAGATGTCCAGAACAGGCGGATAGTCACCAAACTATTCAATTGCCATTTTGATAATAATAGTGGGTATCATGGTACACATCCAATGAGAATGATCTGATTCTTTCTGTCACAAGATTGAGACAAAATACACAAGTGCAGATCATAATCTATTGTACCATTAAGTAGGACAATATAATTGCCAGCAACAAATTGACAAATTAGCAAAATCCTTTAGAAGCCCACAGGCTTACTTACCCCACTTACCCCATGATGACAGAAATAGGGAAACTGAACAAATCTTGGCTGACAAAAAACTCAGAAATGATACAAAAGGAGTGGAAGCCTAATTAGCATCTATAGTAGCAAAGGACCAAAATTATGGAATACATGCTTCTTCAAGAGCAAAAAGTAAGTGGATATCAAGTTTCTTTTGGTGTGGCCTTATGAAACACATGCCATAATCATCATACAAGAAACGTGGAACATGTAGGGATGCTTAAGAAAGAAAACCAACCATATGGAGGCAGATTTTGCTAGTTCAAGTACCTGTCTGACACAATTTACACAGTCCTAACGTTTGTTTTATTACTAATATAAATGACAAAAAACTCATAATTTCAGGACTTCCATGCCAATTATGAACATAATCCAGAAAAGACCATTGTCCCAAAACTTCTGGTGCTAGAAGCATATTCCATACAAAGCCCACAATGCGTGACTGGAACCAAGCATACCTGTCGATTATGAACATATTCAAGAAAAGAAGGCACATCTGGATAACGTAAATGCTCATCAGAATCAACTTGAGGAACTTTTTGGTAACAGATAATGTCCCCATCTTCAAGCTAAAAACGAAGCAAAAAAAATGTCAGTATTACATCAATAAAACTAGACTAAAAGCTAAACATGTGAATTATGCAAATATATGTTTGATCAACCTGGCTAGATCGGAAAGTGATTTTCTTGTCAATGTGTTCACACATAACAGTAGGCTCGAACTTTATCTCCTATACATCAAGCAAGCAAAACCATAAGTAAACTGCCGTCAATTAAAGAAACCACATTCATTAAAGTAGGAAAACATTCACTTAGAGAAGGGAAGTAGCTATAGTCATAATAGTTATTCTTTGTACTGACCTCATACAATTCAATTTCTTCATTTGGTGGGAAGCCAGCCATTTCATTCAATTTCGTTAAGATATCAGCAGGCTTACCTCCAGCTTTTACAAAAAGTCTTCCTACATATCTGAAAATGCAAAGCATAACAGAAATATGTTTCAAAGAATAAAATACAAAAAAGATCACAGGTAAAAGCAAGACACAAGTTTGATACCGGAGCTCTTCCTTTTCAGGACCATAAAGCTTAAAGAAAAGTAGAATATCTTCTTTTGTCTTGTCCAGAGGAGGAAGAGGACGGCCATCCTGGATAATAAACAAAAGATAATCAATTTGTCAGCTTGGAATGCATGAACCATGTATAATACTGCAAATAGGGAATGATTTTGACTTTGAAACATAACAACTAAAGTTGGAATCTGGAGCACTTAGAGGATGTAGTGGTTCACGTGGTTCACTTTTATAGCCTATTCTCAGGGTTCATCTTCAGATCTAGAAAATTTGTATTTGAGGGGTTTTATGATGGTGGTTACCGGTCCAACTTCAACCTCCAAGAACAACTTCAGTTCGGCATTATGAGCTTTGTTGGATACTTCCCTTAATTGTCCAACCTACAATGCATCACCAAAAATAAGAGAAAGTACAAGTGTCCATGCAAAATAACTGACATCATATAATGCAATTTGGTCAACTCAAAAGTCAGAAGGATCCAACATGATGATTCGATCACACAAATAAATATTACTGACATATTAAATGGCCTGATAGAACAAACAAGATAGGCTTAGGAGATGTTATCTTCAGAAATGAATGTCTTGAATCACATGCAACTACAAAGCGACAGATTCAGGACACTCAACAGTTCTGTTGAACAATAAAGTGGAAAAGGCTGCCATCAAACAAAGAATAGGTTCCTAAGTGAATCACGTGTTTTCTGTTCCTCCCTAACTGGTCTTTATTTTAATCATTAATAATTTGCAGTTTTTTTTGCTTACATAGCCAGGAAAGATTAAAGCCTAGTGAATCTTCACCATGATTATTATTTGTAAGATTTCCCTCAACTTTGACGTCTCTTTCTCTCTCAACACAGACATGTCCGCACAACTCACATGCACACACACACAGACATGAACATACACACCACATGCATGCAAGCACTCTGTTCTCTATTAGAATGACTTGATGGTGTGCCTCTCAAGCATCTCGTGATTAAATGTCTCTTTGTTTCTCAGCAAGTTTTTCCACCTAACTTTTAGTTCTTCAGCTTTGATTGACACAAGCGCACATGTGTACTGTGCACCTCAGGCACCTCCTGTGGTTTAATACTTGAGGGAGAATGGCAAGTCCCTGGTCCCAGGTAAAAATCAACTCTCAACAGAAAGGCAGCAACTGAAGAAGGTTCCTACCGATTGAAGTTCCTCTTGTTGTGTCAAAGGCCTGTTGGGACGATATGTATGGTTTTGGCGTTTAGCCCACAGCCAGAAACGTTGATATTGCACAGGGATCCCAAACTCTTTGGCTACTTCTTCCTGTAAGGCAGACAAAAGTTTTAGAAACATCATTTGACCTAACATGTAGAACATCATTGTTGTTGCACATTGAGTACTTTCGTAGCTACAATTCTACATCTCTTAGGTCAGACTCAACACAAGAATAGTGAAGTTAGCATCCACACTACCAAGACTGATATGTCACAGACAACAGAAGAAGGCAGATAAGAAACAGAGAATCAGACACTGCCAACAAAGGATTTTCTCTATCATCTGAAAGACCAGCTCAGACAAGTAAACATTGAGCTAGTGGTGGCAAGAACTGCAATTGGAAAATGTGAACCACAATTTTTGTTTACCATAGGAAGCGAAATCATCTCCTTCGATATGTGAGAATATATGCTTATACTACAATTTCTCGAACAGCAAATTAGCTAATGTTGTTGTTACAGAAGCACAAAGAATGATCTTTATACCTCATAATTTTCTTATGAAGAAACTAATTTTCATCAAAGCAACTAACATAATTTATCAGTAATTTAAACACAATAAAGTAATGGAGCAGTACAGCTCAACGAACATGCAAAACAGTGATACCCAGGGCGTTAGTCAACTGGCAGGGCTCTCTGACTCGCACACTGAGGTGGCGAGTTTGATTCCCAAATGTTTGCATGCATGTGTGTATTTGTGTTATCGGCTTCAGTCTCCCATTGTAACCAAAAAAAAGGAAAAAGTGAAACAGTGGTTATTATCATTAACCAAAACAAATTGTATTGCTTACTGAAACACATAAACAGCATACAGACTTAACGAAAAGGAGCTACAATTCTACTAAGGCAATTGTGATCTTTTCTTTCATTAAGCAGATCATGAGATTCAACCTAGTTGCTTGAATAGTTCAAAGGCAATTTGTCCAAAACTGACACAGCTGAACCAATAAATGGTAAGTAGAAATACCTTTAGAAAATTGACAACCGAGGAACATGGATGATGGAACCCTATATCCTATATAATTTGCTAGCAAATACATTGATGATATTACATTGCAGAAAACAGTCCAAAAGGATAACACACAAGATACCTTGAAAAGGCTAAAAGGAAGCTGTTTCTGTATCCGAAAACTTCGAACTTTATCATGGTCCACCAAATCAAAATATATGTCCTTGCCGATCTGTTCTGCAAGATCATCATTCCGAGCAACCTTGCGTGCAACAACTGAACAGTTTAGGAGAACCCAATAAAAAGAACTGTACAGTAAAGAAAATAGAGGTTTCTCAAGGTTAGAACCTTTATAATAGTGTACAAGTGCGCCTCTGCTTTCTCCTTCTTCTTGTGCTCCTTTTCTTCTTGCTCTTTCTTCAACCTAATCTGAAGGTTGAAATAAACTTCAATTAAACTACTGACAATCGTGACTATCGACCAATACAAAATTCAGCACTACAATTTTATAAATCATCCATACCCTTAGATGCTCTGCTATGTCCTTCTCATCAACATTACAAATTATTTTCTCCTTGTCACTTTCCCGAATATACACAAGCATGTAGGCATTTGAATATTTTGTGAACTTGAATGGTGTATTGTTAAATCCAGGATTTGTCTGTGGTAACTGTAAAGGTTTATCAGAAGAAAATTTAAGATCCAATTATGTGCTTATATGCACACAGTTCCGTAAAGAAAAGTAATCCTTTTGAGGACTCATCACCTCCTCTTCTCCACCATATTGTTCTTCCAATGCCCTCTTTGTGTCTTCTTTTGTTACCCTCTCGTCATCAAATTTGTACCTGATCACAACACTTTTGGTTAAATTTTGTAATGCTGGAAAATAAAATAGCCAAAAATATTCATGGACCACACGCAACAAAGTATACCTAACATGGAGTAACACATGTTTCATGAAGGCCAAACAACAAGATGAACCCCTCTACAATAAATGAATAAAGAACTTGAACATCTTGCATCAAATGACATCTCACTACTTATTCAAAATAAATGAAACAAATAAAATATCAATATCAGCCTAACTAATTTACAGCAGCAGTAAAACATAGCAATTACAACATCAAACAATACCATTTCTGCAAAGTAGAGATTAACATTATCACCAAGTAAAGCACAGGAAAAGGATCATCTGGCTAAGTGAAAAACTTGCAAGTAGAAGGTTATTTCAAAGACATTATTTTTCATGTTAGCTTCAAATTCAACATTGACCTGACACTAATAAACATTCTTAAGCAAAAGGAAAGCAAGTCAAATGCCATACCAGCCAGAACTCTAGTGTAATAATACCACACCCCAAATAAACATACATACCATTGATCAGAGAGTGTGGGCCGAATAAAAGCATAATAGTGTCCTCCATGCACCCCACCACTGTGAACTAGAACGCTGCACACCAGATATTTAGATCAGAAGTCAATTTGCAACACAGAAAATACAACGGAACAGATTTGTGACTGCTTATGGTATAAGCTCCCCTTCATGAAGTCATGTGAAATCCTGGAACAGTAACTGAACACATGAATGGAACAAATGCTTGTCCATGTACACATGAATGGCTCAGTAGTAGTTCATCCAAGATGATGCAAATCAACAACAACCAAGCCCTTTCCCATACTAGATGTCGGCTACATGGATTCTTCATTTTTATAGAGCTCGATCATAAGCCATGTTAACATTAACTCAACATAAGCTAGATCATGCTTCATTGTTTTCTTCTAACACTTTTGTGGTCTTTTTCTTCCTCTTTTAACATCCTTAGCATCCAATTTTGTATAGCTTTTTACTCGAGCTTCCTTTAGTCGTCTTTCCACGTGTTCAAACTATTAGATATATATACATAGTCTTTCTTTGCTATGAACATCTTTTGCACATGTTGATTATGATTAAGTATAAATGTAATAGGAGACAGGCCAGTAGGGCCCGTTGATCTTTGACTAAGCAGGACCAGTTAGGTATACTGGTGAGATCTAGCCATTGGGGGCCAGCAGTTCCTTCTCTCTACCTCTATAAATAGAGCATTCTCCTACATCAATAATATGTTATTTTGCAACACTTTGAATATTTGTTTTGTCTGCTTGAGTGTATGATATTTGACTTGTTTTGACTATTTAACCATAAAAAAACTCAATGCTTGAGCTCTTTTTCGATTCTTGATCTTACTATTGTGATTTGGCGTAGACACTTTAAAATGTCATTCTTACATGAAGAATATCATCGGACACTGCTGCATTAGGAAGTGTGCCCAAATTGAAGTAAGTTGTCTTCTTGCCTTTGTTATTCTAAGGTTGAGGTAATGCCCAAAAACTTGTCTTTATGAAAAATGGAAGGTAAATATGAAGTGGTTCGTTGTTTTGCTTCACCCAAATTACTATTAAAGTTGGGCAAGAATAACGAAAAAGTATTTTTTGTCAAAAACATTTGGGACTACGTTTATAACACTACTCAAGAGCCAAAATTTAAAATTGATGGGCTTGATGAACATGATATCATCAAGGCCCAAGAAAATTATAAACAAAATTTGAAAATGTGAAAAAATTGAAAGCAAAAATTACTTAAATTATTTATCAAAATATAGACGAAAAACTTTGCAATAGAATAAATATTTTTGAAAATGCTTTTGAAACATAGAAGTATTTAAAGAAAATCCATTTTCAAGAAGACTTTGTTTTTCAAATTGATTTGACGGAAAAAATAATAATATTTAAGCAAGGCAACTTAAGCATTAGGAATTATCCCAATGATTTTTCACAATTATGCAATCAACTACAAAGTTTTGACAAATTTGAAAAACTTCAAAGAATGAATGAATTTTAAGAATACCTAGATAACCAATATTTTTTCTTATTTATACGGGTCTAAGAGAAGAATTGTAAAACAAAAGATCCCCTTTAATCCATAGGAAACTGAGACCCAAAGGTGATGGTCTTCTTGCCGATCTAGTTATGGAAGAGACTAGATTAAAAGACTTCAATGCTTCCAAGGAGGTCGTTCTTACCACTTCTAGACCGGAGACAAATTTAAAGAACTACAAACCACTACCTGCCAAGAATTTTGAAGGACAAGACAAGACTATCATGAGGCTCATGACTCCATCACCCAACAAAAGTATTAGTTGTCACTATTGCAAGGAGAGCGAAGAGAATCGCTACCTTCTAACATCAAAGCTTACATTGAAGAAATGTAAGGAGAAAGCCAGCATATTCGGAAATGAGCTATCCACAAATTCTCAAGGTATGTCTTGGTTTCTAGATTCAAGTGCATCTTTTCACATTACACATAGAAAGTTTCTTCAAAAACACTTACCAAAAGACTTCAAATAAGTAAATGAGATTGGAAGTTTAGAAAATAAATATTACAAAGTGCCCAATATAGGTCTTATACCAAAACTCGATCAAAATTTACTCTTCGTTGCTTAAATTTGTGATAATGGTACCAAATTTACTTGATTGTACCAAATTTTGAACATTACGGTGTAATTCACGACACAACTCTTTGGCACAAAAGATTGAGTCACTTGAATATGAATAAATTGTTTAATCATGTATTACTGAAAATTAATAAAGATAAAAATTTTGTTAGCAAAAAATGTACTCTTGGAAAATTACATCATATACCTTTTGGTGAAATAAGTTTTATTCCAAGAAAACCCTTTGAATTGGTTCATTTCGACATTTGGAGACCCACTCCTATTGTATCTAAAGGAAGAGCAAGATATTATGTGACTTAATATAGATGATTTTAGTAGATATACTTGATATTTCTATTAAAACATAAATATAAAGTTTTTTGAAGTTTTTTGACATTTCATAGTGTGATTGAAAACCAATTTAACATCTCTCTTAAAATCTTAAGATTGGATTCTTGTGGTGAATATATGTAAAAAGAATTTTAAAACTAATTGGAAACACATCATATACCTTTTGATGAGAATTTTATTGCAAGAAAACCCTTTGAATTGGTTCATTTCAACAATTGGAGACCCGCTCCTTTTGATGAGTCATATACTTGATATTTCTATTAAAACATAAATATGAAGTATTTAGAAGTTTTTTAACATTTCATAGTGTGATTAAAAACCAATTTGACACCACTCTTAAAATCTTAAGATTGGATTCTTGTGGTGAATATATGTCAAAAGAATTTCAAAACTATTTGGAAACACATTGAATTTTATACCACAAGTCTTCCACAAAAGCCCCATAACATAATGGTTTAGCCAAACGAAAACATAAATACATTATAGAAACTACTATAACTCTCTTAATTGCTAGTAAGATACCACAATTCTTATGGGCGGAAGCTATACTTATCGTCGTATATCTAATAAATAGAATACCTTCTTCTCAACTGGGTAATGTTTATCCTTCTGAAAAATTATTTAGACTTGTCCCAAATTATGAAAGATTGAGGGTTTTTGGATGTAGATGTTTTGTTTACACGGATACGAATGATAAATTATCTCTTATAGCTATAGAATGTGTGTTTCAAAGTTATGGCATTGACAAAAAGGGTTATAGGTGTTTTGGTCTCAAAAAAATAAACTTTATGTATTAAACCAAGAGAAACTGGAAGTGATGAAGATGGCATCGTAATACTCCTTTTATAGAGTGTGTTTGCTTAAGACCTTTTAACTTGGTTTTAAGCAAGCACCTAAAACTTGGTTTGATAGATTTGAAAGCTTCATGTATCCTAATAATTTTCACCTATAACCCTTTTTGTCAATGTCATAACCTACAAACACACACTCTATAGGAGCAATATTACAATGCCTTTTAACTTGGTTACAAAAGCAGTATTACAATCCCTTTTAACGGTTTGAAAGATTTGAGAGCAATCGATGAAGAGAAATTGGAAGATCCTTCACCGTAGAGACAACTGATAGGAGCATTACTATCACTCATCCAAACATATCACACGTTCTTACTTTACAATAGGATAAAGACTAGGACAATTCATTAATACACTCTATCTAACCAAAAAAGAAAAGTACATGGCCGACTATAAGGTTATAGGGAATGTGTTACAAATGATCTTCATTAACATAAAATAAAGATTACTTACAGATGTTGCCTTCAATCTGCCTATGCAGTCTTACAGCCTCTCTCTGGACAACCAACCCACACACTGCACCTCTTTCACTTATGTTACCACTAACCCTAATTACCTATTTATAAGTACCTTCTAACTTGAAAGACTAAACTACCCCTACTCTGAATTAAATATAACTAAATGAACATCGAGACTGAATATGTATTTTAACGAGTCTATTATGAGACTCATTACAATCTCTAACACTCCCCCCAAGTTGGGTGAAAGATATTGAGAACACTCAACTTAGATAAAGTATCCTTCTGTTGTAATATAATGGAATAGCCTAATTAGACGTAAATCCTAACTCATACAACAAGGAGGATACCCACTTTCTTTGATACATAAGATGAGCTACTGCTCTATATTCAGCTTTTGATGTAGATCTAGCAACAATGGTTTGTTTCTTACTCTTCCAAAATATAATATTACCGTCAAGTAGTGTCATGTACCCTGCAGTTGATTTCAGGTCATCTTTCGATCCAACACAGTCTGTGTTAGAATAAAGTTTAATACTGAATTTGTAAGATTTTGAATAGAGAAGACCCATTCAAGGTGTAGATTTAAGATATTTGATAATTCTATACATAGCGTCCATGTGATTCTTGATTGGTGAATGCATAAACCTGCTTATAATGCCCACGGCATAAAGTGATATGGACAAGTAATAGTCAGATAGATAAGCTTACTCACTAATTTATCGTATTTTTGAATATCTCTGAAACCTTCACTATCTCTAATAAACAATTTTTGGTTCACCTCCATAAGAGTATCACTCTGTTTACAATCAAGCATATTTGCTTCTTCTAGTAAATCCATAGTATATTTTCTTTGAGTTAGGAAGATACCTTGATTGGAATATAGCACCTCAATCCCTAAGAAATAGTGAAGTCGGCCCAAGTCTTTCAGGTCAAATAATTTGTTAAGATCCCTTTTCAATTTTGAAATTTCTTCAACATTATCACCTATTACAATAATATCAACATAGACAGCAAGAATAGATAACTTAGTACCTTTCTTAAAAAACAAGGTATGATCATTTATACTTCTTTGATATCCCAAGAAGCATACTGCATCACTGAATTTTGAAAAACATGCTCTTGGTGATTGTTTTAGCCCATAGATGACTTTGTTCAGTTTACAAACTATATCATCACCTGCCTTAATATTCATTACTGGTGGAAATTTCATAAATACTTCTTCATTCAAATCTCTTTATAAGAAAGCATTTTTCACATCCAACTGCCATAGATCCCATCCCATCCCAAATTTGTTATCATACTAAGAATTATTCTTATAGAAGTAAGCTTTGTAATAGGTGTGAAGGTTTCATTGTAGTCAATACCATATGATTTACCATAGCCCTTGACAACAAGTCTTGCCTTATACCTTTCAATAATATCATCTGCCTTATATTTTATAGTCAAAACCCACTTGCAGCCAACTATATTTTTGTTCAAAGGAAGACTTGTGATGGATCAAGTATTATTTTTTTAAGAGCATTCAACTCCTCTTCTATTGCGACTTTCCATAAAGAACACCTATTTATTTCTTCAAATTTTGTAGGGATCTTGTGTTTCTCAACATTCATAACAATAATTTGATAATTCTCAGAGGTATTAGCATAGAAAACACACTGAGAGATAGAATATTGTGCACAAGTACGTTTACCTTTGCGAATAGCAATGGAAAGTTCAAAGTCTTCATCCATTTGGGATTGTGGATATGAATAACGGGAATTATCTTTGGTTATAGGAGTTTGTATGTGTTCCTCTTGAGAGCAAATAATTTGTCTTGGTCCTCTCTTATACACCAAGGTTTGTTTTGGTTAAATAGTCTTCTCTTCATTGGCACCTGCAATATCCTCTGTCTCACTAAGAATTAATGGAAGCACATGAGAAGATATATTTTGAAAGATGACTGACTTCTCCTGAGTATAATAATAGGGAGTAGATTCAGATAAAGTGACATCCACAGATACATACATTTTCTTAAGTATTAGATCATAGCATTATAACCTTTCTCAGAATTTGAGTAGCCAAGAAAAATATACTTTACAATTCTTGGATCAAGCTTATCGCCACCAGGTAAGTAAGCATGAACAAAGCAAGTACACCCAAAGATACGAGGAATTATATGAAAAAGTTTTTATTCTCTATGAAGGCATTTTATGGGACTGTCACTCTTCAGTGCAATACTAGGCATCCTATTTATTAAGTAGACAGTAGTAAGGACAGCTTCTCCCTCGTAAAATTTTGGTACATTATGTTGAAGAAGAAATGTCCTGGCTACCTCAAGTATATGACAATTTTTTCTCTCGACTATGCCATTTTGTTGAGGTGTATAAGAACAAGAGGTTTTATGAAGTATACCATGTGTAATGTAGGTATTCCTGCAACTATCTACCAATATATTCCCCTCTATTATCCGACCGAAAAACTTTCACAACCGTATTAAATTGAGTAAGAATAAATTTATGAACAATAGGAAAAATATATGAAACATCTAATTTTGATTTCATTAAATAATTATAAGACGAGTACAATCATCAATAAAAGAGACAATATTTCTAACCAAACAATGAAGTAACTAGACTAGAACCCCATATATAAGAATGAAGAAGCTCAAACGGTTGGGATCTTCTAGATTCACTTGAGGGATAGAGTGGTCGCTGGTGTTTTCCTAGTTTGCACACTTCACATTTAAAATGGGATTTATTTGACTCGACTCTAAGATGAGGTATAATATAATGGAGTTTGAACACAAGCAAATGACCAAGACGATAATGCCAAAAGTGGGTCTCTGAATCGTGAGCAACAACAGCAGAAGTACTATAAGTAGCAACATGTTGAAATTTGTCTTCCAGAATATATAAACATTTGTACACTACTATGACCAAAGATTTTCCCCGTCTTTAGATCTTGAAACACACAATCAGTTGGATTAAAGGTTACACTATAATTCAATGTACATATCAATGAGCTGGCTAAAAGAAGATTTATAGGAAAACTGAGAACATAATAGACTGATTTTAATTGTGTAAAACATGTAGGTACACTTCCTTGTCCAATCATATAAGAAAGAATGTGAGTCATCGGCCAACTTGATTTGCTCCCTCTTTTTAAAAAGATGGTACTCTAAAAAATATAATGGCTCTTCAACCATGTGATTTGTGGCACCAGAATCAATAATCCAAGTTTTTGAAAGAAAGGAAACGAGTTTATTACCTTTACAATATGTGTCGCCTGTGTTAATATAGCCTGAGAAGTTTATGGATGAGAATTTCCAGATAACTTTGTTTCTAGGCCCTCGATCCTCTTAGTAAGTTCTTGAATATCATCTGTACTGGACAACGGATTTTCAGCAACATGAGCAGAGTTATTTCAAGGTCTAGAGAAGTAAGGTCGATTATGTAATTCTCAGCAATTTTATTTTAAGTGTCTTACTTTCCACAGTGAGAACACACAATTTTATCCTTCTCATCATAATAAAAACATGTCCACGTCTGCGATTTTGTTGTTCACCTCTTCCACGATAATGTGAATTTTCTCTAGTCTGAAGTACATGTTGTTCAGTAGGAGTAGAGTTGTCCTTCTCAAGATTTTTGCGATCTTCTCGAATCAATAAGGACTATACAGTGTCAAGTAAAGGAAGTTCTTTCCGGCCTAAAATATTGATCTTGATAGAATAAAATTCTGGATTTACTCCTCACAGCAAGTCAAAGACTTTCTTCTTTTCAATTTCAGATACTTGAATCACCAACTTGCTTCTCTGCTGCAAATTTATGTTTTCGTGGCCAAAGAATATTTTTGCACAACACAAATGGATGGTTTGGTGATGCTCCTTTAGAAGTTTATGGGGATTTTGGCATAAACCCTCAGGAAGGTGAATTTCATTTCATGTGTCAGGTATCGTATGTTGAAGTGAATGCCCTGATGAAGACTTTTAAGATGCGACCTCTGTTGTTCCCTTTGGTTGGCTCTATAACAGCAATTTTCAACTGTCAACGACCTCTAGAAGCCCCTATAGTCATTGGCATCTGAAGCATTACTAAAGAACAGAGAGGTCGGTGCAATTGTTGCTTTTGACCGTATTCCTTTCTCTTATGTCTTTGCCAACACTATTTCATGCGCAGAGAATGCACAGAATCTGGTCTGCTTCACACATAGAGACCAAGTGAGTTTCACACGCAGAGATGACTCAAATCGTTGATCTTTCTCTTTCGAAAAACTCGATTTAAATGTCTTATAAGCTCTGATACCATGTTACAAATGATCTTCGTTAACATGAAATAAAGATTACTTATAGACGTTGGTAGATTGGAGGCATCTCCTCCAATCTGCTTATGCAGTGCACATCTTTCACTTATGTTAACACTAACCCTAATTACCTATTTATAAGTACCTTCTAACTTAAAAGACTAAACTACCCCTACTCTTAATTAAGTATAACTAAATGAACATCGAGACTAATATGTGTTGTAACGAGTCTACTGTTAGACTCATTACAATCTCTAACAGAATGGAGGTTGTCAAACGTAATATGTAACCGTTGGAGCCCCCAACGGCTATTAGTTGTTGGGTGCTCCAACGGCTCCCTGTGCAGGCTGGCCTCAACTAGCCGTTGGGGGCTAGCTACTGGCCCCCAATGGCTAGTCCATTTCTTTCACGTCTCCTCCCTTATCTCCCTTACTACTGTGAATCTTTTTCCTTTGCTCTATAAATAAAGCTCAAATATACATTAATAAACAAGTTGTTTAGCACAACCTTTTGACTTTTGGATTTGTCTCTTATTTGATCCAATTTATGTGTTCTTGACTTGAAACATTCATATTTGGACGTGTTGATATCTTGATGATTCGATCGACACGTTGACGATTTATGACTTGGCCGCTTCAACAATCATTTGTCAACAAATATTTACATGGAATCATATTCTCATTTTGAAGAATTTGAGAACATCGAGAAGCATGTCAAGATTGGAATGTTTGTGATATCGCTTGTTTGACACCCCAAACTTGAAGTAACATCAAGATCTTTGTTTGTTCCTTGAAATTGATAGCAAAAATGAGTCTTTTAAATGCATTATTCACCCAAAATGCAATCAAAGTTGGCAAGAACAATTAAAAGTATTTTTTGTCTAAAGATTTTTGGGATTACATAAACGGGATAATTCAAGTACCTACCTTAGATATTGAAGATTTAAACGATGATGATGTTTTCAAAGGCCAAGAAAAATACAAGCAAGATTTAAAAACTGAGAAAAAATTAATAAAAAATAACATAAATAATTTGCCAAAATATGGATGAAAAACTTAGAATCGAATTAGTGTATTTGAAAATGATTTTAAAACTTGAGAATATTTGAAAAAGATTCATTCTCAAGATAATTTCATTTTTCAAATTGATTTGATGGAAATAATGATAATGATTAAACAAGACAACCTAAGCATTAGAGAGCATGACAATGAGTTTTTCGAGTTGGGGACTCAACTTAAAAGTTTTGATAAATTTGAAAAACTTTTAAAATGGATGAATTTCAAGAGTTCTTACACAAAAGATATTTCTTCTTAATTATGTGGGATTAAATGATGAATTTGAAAAGATTAGATCAAATCTAATACATAGAAAACCTAGACCAAAGGGAGATTCATTTTTTGAGTTTTGGAAGAAACTAAATTAAAAACATAAGTGTTGCAAAAAAAGGCGTTCTTGCCGCTTCCAAACCGAGAGCAAATATGGAGACATACAAACCTCCTCCGTCAAAAACTTCGAATGATAAAAAGGTGATAGATCAAGCAAAAAACCCATGGTACTATGGCTAAATAAGGACACGATATGTCACTATTATAAGGAAAGTAGTCACATCAAAATCACTGGTCTTCTTCGAAAGAAATATAGAAATATTGGAGTTTGTCTTCTAACATTAAAGCTCACATAAAAAAATGTTTAAAGAAAAGGCAAGTATTTTCAGAAATGCTCTCTTCACTTGTATGTCTTGGTTCTTAGACTCGGATACTTTTTTTATATGACCCATAGCAAAAAATCTTTAAAAATTTCAAGTTATCTTTGGAAAACATGTTTTTACCAAATATTGAAAAAATTGAAAAATACTTGCCAACATGATTGGTACAAGATTTTTGGCGTAGTCACACCAAAAGTATTTGTTTCTACCACACAAATATTGAAATTTCGATGGTACAAAACTTCAAATTGAAAAAATTGGGAAATTTAAGAAAAATGATTTCAAAATTCAAAATATAAATTTCATACCTAAACTAAATTTAAATTTACTCTCGGTTGCTCAAATTTGTGATAATAATTGTATAATTACTTTCTCATCCAAGTATTGTGTGGTACAGGATCATCTATCGAAGAAGGTGATTGGTCAAGGCCATAGAGAAAGTGAACTATACAAAATAGATTTTTTAATTATACCAAATGTTGAACCTTTTAATATAACTCATGATGCTATTGTTTGATGTAAACGACTAGGATATTTCGATATGCATAAACTATGAAATTTTTCATTGTTAAAAAAAGTTGGGAATCAAAAACTTGATTGTAAAGAATATATTCTCGAAAAATGCATCATCTTCCTTTTAGAGAAAGAAATTATATATCAAGCAAAGCTTTTGAATTAATACATTCTTATGTTTGGAGCCATGCCCCTATTGTTTCAAAGGGAGGAGTCCAATATTATATGATATGATTTTACTCGATTTACTTAGATATATTTATTAAAACATAAATCAAAGGTATTTGATAAATTTTTTATTTTTTATAATATGGTCAAGAATCCATTTGATTCCACCATTAAAATTATTAGGTTTGATTCTGGAGGAAAATACTTATCAAATAGTTTTCAAAAAAATTTTGAAACAAATAGAATTTTAATCAAAAATCTTGCACCAAAATAGCTTCGCAGAAAAAAAGCATAGGCACATTATAGAAACTTGTAGAACACTTTTAATTGCTAGTAATGCTCCTAAATTCTTATGGATAGAAGTCAGCCTTACTGTAGTATATCTTATCAATAGGATGCCTTCAACCCATCTTAAAAATATTTCTCCTTTTGAAAAATTATATAATCTCTCTTCTTATTATGAAAGACTACGTTTTTTGGGTGCAAATGCTTTGTTTATACATATAAAAATGATAAATTGCCTTCTAGAGCCACTTATCATTGTCCTCTAGAGCCATTGAATGTGTGTTTATTGGATATAGGATTGACAAAAAAGAATATAGATGTTTTGACCCTATTAATGATAAATTGTATGTCTCTAAAGATGTAAAATTTTTGAAAATAATTATTACTGTAAGTAATAATTACAGTAATAATTATTTTCAAAAATTTTACATCTTTTCAGTAATAATTACTGAAAATAATTATTACTGTAAGTAACTCCGCCCATGTAAGGGATCATCCTTGCATTGTCGGTCCTAAGCTCGGATAAAGGAGGAGGGTTATGTTAGTCTTCTAACAGCCAGCATAAAACTTCATCGAATTTTATAACATTGATTACAAAAATTATGAGCATTACTTTGGAACATTCCCGCCTAACGACGTGCTGCAGAGCCCGAATGCAGTAATAAGTAAGCAAGGGCCACTACATTTTCGCCCGAATGTAGTGAATCAATTGCAGAGAGGGTTCCCACATCATGGACGGGTGTGGGTAAAGAAGTTAGTCCCACTACATTGCCGCCCGAATGTAGTGAATAATTTTCAAAGAGGGTCTCCGCATTTTCAATATGGACGGATGCGAGAGTAAGGAAGCTAGTCCTAGATAATAAGCTAGTCCGGAACATTATCCGGTAAGCTAATGGAGGTGATAGATACTATGATTCGGAGAAAGACTCATATTCTATGTTTACAAGAGACAAAATGGGTTTGAGAAAAAGCAAAGGAGATAGAGGATGCAGGTTTTAAATTATGGTACTCAGGTAAAGAAAAGGCTCGAAACGGAGTTTGTATTATCATAAATAAAGATTTAAAAGATAGTGTAGTATGTTGGAAATGAAGTTGAAGATTAAAGTTTTAGTCTTATCAGTTCAAATTTATGTTTCTATTATGTTTATGTAAGCTTGGTAGAGTCTTAGTTGTTTGGATCCCAATAGATCATATTCTGATCCATTGAGAATCGGGTCACATTAATTTTTTAATTAGGGGCATTTAGTTCTTTTAAGTTAGATTAAGAGTATAAATTATGTTCTTTGTAATTAGGTTAGATGACGTGAAAGACATTGCTGTGAAAGATGATGGCTTTTATCACTGTACCTATATTGCATTTTTGATGTTATGTGTTAAAGTTAGTTTCTTGTATGAATTCTACAGACATACAACAAAATGGTGCCCGAATCATGATGTTGAAATTACTGTTAGGAGCAGAGGTGCTTACGCACCCCAAGTAGGACAAGAAGATAGTATAAAGACAGCTTTTTGGGAAGAGTTAAATAAGGTGATTCAAAAGATTCCACAAAGGGAGATGATTTGTTTAAGAGGAGACTTAAATATACATGTCGGTAAAGAGGCATTAGGATATCGAAAGGATTCATGGAAACTTTGGTTTTGAGGATATAAATGAGGAAGGTAGGGAGATTTTAAATTTTGCTATGGCATTTGATCTCTTTATCGTCAATACAATCTTCAAAAAACAAGATGAACATTTAATTATTTATAAGAGTGGCTTATCACAAACATAAATTGATTACTTTATTTGTAAAAAAAAGATAGAGCGTGTTGTAAAGATTGCAAGGTAATTCCAGGAGAAAGCTTAACCACCCAACATCGATTTTTAGTTATGGATTTACAAATTAAAAAATGGACAAAGAAAAAAAGAGTGCATCGAGCTATTCGGACTAAATGGTGGAACCTCAAAAGCGAGAAAGAAGATATATTTAAACAGAAAGTCCTTCAAGGAGATGTTTGGAATTATGTTGGCACACCCTCTGATATGTGGAACAATATGGCTATACATATTAGGAAAGTGGCGAAAGATGTGTTAGGGGTATCTAAGGGAGGTGTATCGGCACAAAAAGAAGCTTGGTGGTGGAGTGAAGTAGTACAAAATAAAATCAAGGCAAAGAGGGCATGTTACAAATTACATTACAACAACAACAGCAACAACAACTAAGCCATTTCCCATACTAGACGGGGTCGACTACATGGATTCTTTGTTTCCACATATCCCTATCGTGTGTTATGTTAGCAGTTAACTCACAATAAGCTAGATCATTCTATATTGTTTCTTTCCAACACTTTTGTGGTCGTCCTCTAGCTCTTTTAATACTTTCTAAATTTAGTTTTTCATACCTTCTTACAGGTTCTTCTTTTGATCTTCTTTGTTTCTAATAACCTCATTTATGTATACAGTCTTTTCTTGTATGACCACACATCCATCTCAACATCTTCATTTCTGTCACAAACATCTTTTGTATATGTTGATGATTAACTACCCAACACTCAGAATCATAAAACATGTCCGGCCTAATTGTTGCTCTATAATATTTACCTTTTAACTTTAATGGTATCTTCTTATCACAAAGAATACCTTATGCTCCTCTCCATTTTAACCAAGCAGCATTAATTCTATGCATAACATCTCATCAATTCTTTCATCACTCTGAAAAATTGACCCTAGGTATTTAAAACTTTCCTTTTGAGGGATACAATGTGTGCCAATTTTAATTTATATGTCCTCCGAGGTAACCAAATGATCAAACTTACATTCCATATATTTTGTCTTTATTCTACTAAGTCAGAGGCCTTTGCTTTATAATGTTTCTCTCTCCCAATTTTCTATTAACTTTTTCCTTAGACTCCTCCACTACTACAATATCATCTACAAATATCATACACCAAGGTACTTCATCATGAATATGTTTTGTTAACTCATCAATCACCATTATAAATAAGTACGGACTTAAAGTTGATCCTTCATGTAACCCAATATTAACTTTAAAGAAGTTTGTCATTCCTTCATGAGTCCTCACACATGTTTTTGCACCATCATACATGTCTCTCATAAGGTTAATGTATGTCAATGGGATACCTCTTTTTTCCAAAGTTCTCCAAAGAACCTCCCTCAGTACCCTATCATAAGCTTTTTCTAGATCAATAAATATCATGTTAAGGTCTTTCTTTTTTGCTCTAAAATGTTCCATAAGAAGTCTCAAAAGGTGAATCACTTCAACAGTAGATTTGCCTTGCATGAATCCAAATTGGTTCACTGTTGTACTTGATATTTGTCTTAACCTACGCTCGATAATTTTTTTCTATAATTTCATAGTAGGGCTCATTAACTTGATACCTCGATAATTCGCACAATTCTAAATGTCTCTCTTGTTTTTATATATACATGGGTATAAGTGTACTCGCTCTCCATTCCTCGAGCATCTTTTGCTTTCTCCATATTTCATTAAATAATCTTGTGAGCCAAGTGATTTCTATTTCTCCTAGTATTTTCCGAACTTTTATAGGAATATTGTATGGTTATACCGATTTACCGGCCTTCATATGTTTAAGAGCCTCTTTGACTTCATTCTTTTGAATACGTCGGTAGAAATTGTGGTTTATATACTTTTCTGATTTTGCTAACTCTCCTAAGCTAATACTAACATCTTTATTTTCATTAAAAAGCTTATAAAAATAGTTTTTCCATCTATTTCCTATATCATCATTTGCCACTATAATTTTTTCATCCTCGTCTTTAATACATCTTACATAATTAAGATCTTTAGTTTTCTTATCTCTAGCCCTAGCTACCCTAAAAATATCTCTTTCACCCTCTTTTGAGTTGAGTTTTTTATATAAATCCTCCCAAATTTTAGCTTTTACTTCACTCACAGCATTTTTCGCTTCCTTCTTTACTTTCTTATAAGCCTCTAAAGTTTCACTAGTTTTCTTAGTATAATGTAATTTGTAACATGCCCTCTTTGCCGTTTATTTTGCACTACTTCACTCTACCACCAAGCTTCTTTTTGTGCCGGTACACCTCCCTTAGATACACCTAACACATCTTTCGCCACTCTCCTAATATGTATACCCATATTGTTCCACATATCACAGGGTGTACCAACATAATTCCAAACATCTTCTTAAAGGACTTTCTGTTTAAATATATCTTCTTTCTCACTTTTGAGGTTTCACCATTTAGTACGAATAGCTCGATGCATTCTTTTCTTCTTTGTCCATTTTTTTATTTGTAAATTCATAACTAAAAGTCGATGTTGGGTGGTTAAGCTTTCTCCTGCAATTACCTTGCAATCTTTACAACACGCTCTATCTTTTTTTCTATAAATAAAGTAATCAATTTGTCTTTGTGCTAAGCCACACTTATAAGCAATTAAATATTCATCTCGTTTTTTGAAGATTGTATTGACCAGTGTTATCCGTATCGCACCGTATCGTGGGCCACTCCATAGTATTATAAAATAGAAGTTATCGCTCTGTATCGTGCGATACGGGCGATACGACCAGGGACCCTTATAAAGGATCCCTAGCCGAACGTAAACCCGTGTTTTTGCGGGTTTCCTTGGTTAGTTCAGAGCTCCCCAAGCTCCCCTAACGTGGTTCTTGGCCTCTTTGGTGTTCAAGGCTCAATAAACGTGCTCTACGGTGTCCGTGCAACCTCCTATCTCGGATTTGGGTATATTTTTAGTGTTTAACTTGATTTTTTCCTTTGTATTTGTTATTTTTTTGTGTTATTTGTTTTTTTCTTTTTTTGAATGACAAAATATGAAGTTAGTGTTGATATGATTTTTATTGCATTCATGAAGTGGGAGAAACTCTATTTGAGTGTTATTTGAAGATAGGGGATTTACGAAGTGCTTTTATTTTCAGGTTTTTTATTTAATTAAAGTGCTCAAGTGAGATGGCAGGAAGGGGTGGTAAAGACTCTCATTCTTAGTCTGATGATCTGGCATGGCAGTGGGGTACACCAATTGAGGGTTCCAGATTAAAGATAAGATATTTATTTTGTGAGAAAGTGGTTAGTGGTGAAATTTCACAATTGAAACACCACCTAAGAGGGACTAAAAAAGAAATTGCTCCTTGTAAAGGCAGAGTTAGAAGTTTGCCAGAAGGCATTAAATGGCAATGTCTTCAGATGATTGAGTGTATACAAGAGAGGAGACAACAAAAGGATGATTTGGAGATGTTTGAAGAATATGATGATATTGGATTTGGATTCATTGATAGTTTGCCTTCAGATGCTAGAACAGAGATGGGTAGTAACAGTTCATAACCACCTAACAGGAGAAAGAGGGTTGCTGAAGACTTTGAAGGTGGTAGAAGAGAAAGTTCAAAGAGTAGAGGAAAAATTGCTTCTAGAATACATTCATTTTTTCCTCCTACCACTACACCTAGTGCTCAACCTGGAATTCATGCAGCTATGGCTTCAGAACAACTGCATGATCAGGCAGACCTTGAAGTGGGCAGATGGTTTTATAATGCATGCATTCCATTCAATGCAGCAAACAGTTTTCATTTTCAAGCAATGGCAGATGCAATTGCTAATATTGGTTTAGGATACAAGATGCCCTCCTATCAGAAGTTGAGAGGAAAGATCTTAGATAAGACCGTCATTAGAGTGCAAGAATATTGTTCGACTTTGAGAGAGGTAGACAGGTTGCACTATCATGGTAGATGGATGGACAGATAGGTGAGGAAGGACCTTGCTAAACTTTCTTGTCTACTGTCTTAAAGGACTTATGTTTTTGAGATCTCTAAACATGTCAGAGGAGAGGCATAGCGCAGAGATCCTACAGCAAGAATTTGATGAGGTGATATGAGAGGTTGGGCTAGAAAATGTAGTCCAATTGATTACAGATAATGCATCTAACTACAAAGCAGCTGGAAAGGAGTTAGCTGATACTTATGGGACTTTCTACTGGACACCATGTGCAACCCATTGTTTAGATCTCATCCTTGAGGATATTGGTGAGATGGATGAGGAGATATACAGAAGGTACAGAGCTATGTCACATGGATGCGGGTGCGGGATACAGCAAATTTCAAAAATTTTGGGTGCGGCGACACAGCTAGGGTATATAATATTATATATTATATATAATATTCAAGCTACATAAATCAATCATAATACAACTAGTATTTGCTAATTTTGGGTGCATGTAATCAATTAGCAAGTTCCCTCATAATGATCTGAAACTTACAGTGATTTTACGAGATGCAAAATATCCAAGTTATGGATTCAAAGAGTTTGAAGATCTTTTGTAGGATATAACATATACTAGTATTTGTGCTAGGATCCACTAGTGATGTCATACTCTTCTGTTCTATTGATCTGACAATGTTCCTTGTCTTTAAATGTGTTTGGTGACAGAGATTATTCTGTGCAAAGGCATTCAGTATGGAGTCCAATTGTTCGCACCCAAAATCATTGAAGCAGCTTTATATTGTATAAAGCTATAATAGTAAGTACACAACTTTATATTAAAGCAAAAATATAAATGATAAAAACTACTAATTTCATCATAATACACAAATCAATCTTCATTATCCAGACCCATTTATCCGTGAGTTACAAAAAAAAATACCCAAAAAAAATATTTTTTTTGCAATTTTTTTTTGGACATGCCGCACCGACACGGTGTCGGTGTCAGTGTCGCACCAGTGTCGAGGTCGACACTTCACCCCTTAGAAGTGTCTGTGTGACTTAGGTATAGAGCTTCTTCGAACAGCTGCAGCTCGGTTTGCAACAAACTTCTTATCTGTATAAAGTATTGTGAGACAGAAGGAAGCATTGAAGAGAATGTTTTCCTCAGATGAGTGGCGATAATTTGCAGAGTTGCCTCAAAACAGAAGAAACCGAAAGTTGAATGAGATTTCCGATATAGTCTTGAGGAGTACATTTTGGAATGCATGTAGACTGTTGAGGATTACATGTCCATTAGTGAAAGTTTTGAGATTGGCTAATAGCAAGGAGAAATCATGGATAGGGCAAAAGAAGCCATTAGAAATAATTTTAATGGAAAAAAGAGAGATTATGTGCCAGTGTGAAAAATTATTGATAATAGATGGAATAAACAATTGCATCAGCCCATTCATGCAGCAGCATATTATCTAAACCCATCATTCAGGTACTCAGCAAGCTTCAAAAGAGACGGTGAGGTTAATCGAGGCATCATTGATTGTATAGATAGGTTAGTCCCTAATGAGAGAAGAGCAGATGCTATACATCGAGAGATGGAGATCTATGATAATACTCTTCACTTAATGGGTTTGTCTGTAGCAATTCGCAACCGTACTATTATGCGTGCAGGTAAATTATTTATCTTCGTATTTAAGTTTCTTAAATCAATACATCTTATATTATTGTGGATTATGTTTATAATGTTTGTCTTTTTCTACAGATGTTTGGTGGAATAGGTTTGGAACTGATTGCCCGAACCTTAAGTATTTTGCAGTCAAAGTTTTGAGTCAAACCTATAGTGCAACTGGTTGTGAAATGAATTGGAGTGTCTTTGAACACATCCATACAAAAAAGCGCAATGGGTTGGAACATAAGCGACTGAATGATTTAGTTTTTATTCATTGCAACATGCGCCCTCGTGAAAGGTAATGTTGTATTACTTAGTACTTAAATGTTCAATTCAATAAATTGTTTGACTTCAATTGTTAATATTATTTACTAATTGCTTATCTTTCTTTGTTGTAGGCAATTAAAAAAATTAAATAGATAAGAAAGCCAATTTGATCCAATAAGTTTGGATAATTTTGATATATTAGACAACTCAATTATAGAATACAGTGAAGAAAATGCCCTCCTAACTTAACAAGACATTGCATGGATTAATTTCGAAGGAGCGCAACAATAGTATCAAGGAGATGAAGAATTTGATTTCCAAGCAGAAGGTGCTGTTGATGATGATAATGATCTTCAGCAAGGAGAATATGAAGATTATTTAGTTAAAGATCCTGATTACAATTTATAAAATGTAAGTGTATTTCACTTTTTTTATTTAAAATATCTAAATTTGGATGCAATTGTTCAATGTTGAATGCTCAATCTGTACTAAACTTTGCATTATATGAATTTAAAGAAATTACCTGATTTTTCCTGATTTTTTTCAGATTTTTACAAATTTTTCTTAATTTTTTAAATAATTTTTATATTTTTTTAATATTAAAGTATGATACGATACGCCCGTATCGTGGAGCCCAGCGATACGATACACGTTAGACAACATTGGTATTGAATATAAAGAGATCAAATGCCATAGCAAAATTTAAAATCTCCCTACTTTCCTCATTTATATCCCCAAAACCAAAGTTTTCATGAATACCTTATATCCCAATGCCTCTTTACCGACATGTCCATTTAAGTCTCCTCATAAACAAATCATCTCCCTTTGTGGAATCTTTGGAATCAACTTATCTAACTCTTCCCAAAAAGTTGTCTTTACACTATCTTCTAGTCCTACTTGAGGTGCGTAAGCACAAACTATATTCAAAACCTCTGCTCCTAACAGTAATTTTAACATCATGATTCGATCACCATATCGTTGTATGTCTACTACACTATCCTTTAAATCTTTATTTATGATAATACCAACAATGTTTTGAGCCTTTTCTTTACCTGAGTACCATAATTTAAAACATGCATCCTCTATCTCCTTTGCTTTTTCTCCAACCCATTTTGTCACTTTTAAACATAGAATATGAGTCTTTCTCCGAATCATAGGATCTACCACCTCCATTAGCTTATCGGATAATGTTCCGATATTCCAAGAACCAATACGAATCTTATTATCTAGGACTAGCTTCCTTACTCCCACATCCGTCCATATTAAAAATGCGGAGACCTTCTCTCAAAATTATTCACTACATTCGGACGACAATGTAGTGGGACTGACTTCTTTACTCACATCCGTCCATGATGTGGGAACCCTCTCTGCAATTGATTCTCTACATTCGAACGAAAATGTAGTGACCCTTGCTTACTTATTAATGCATTCGGGCTCTGCAGCACGTCGCTAGGGGGGAACGCCCCAAATCAATGCTCATAATTTTTGTAATCAATGTTATAAAATTCGACGAAGTTTTACGCTGACTGTCAAAAGCCTAACACAACCCTCCTCCTTTATCCGGGCTTGGGACCGGCAATGCAAGGGTCATCCCTTACATGGGCGGAGTTGCATGTTACAAATTACATTATGCTAAGAAAAGTAGTGAAACTTTAGAGGCTTATAAGAAAGCAAAGAAGAAGCGAAAAAGACCGTAAAATTTAGGAGGATTTATATAAAAAAAAAAAACTCAACTCAAATGAGGGTGAAAGAGATATTTTTAGGATAGCTAGGGCTAGATAAGAAAACTAAATATCTTAATTATGTTAGATGCATCAAAGACGATGATGAAAAAATCACAGTGGCAAATGATGATATAAGAAATAGATGAAAAAACTATTTTTATAAGCTTTTTAATGAAAATAAAGATGTTAGTATTAGCTTAAGAGAGTTAGCCAAATCAGAAAAGTATACAAACCACAATTTCTACCGACGTATTCAAAAGAATGAAGTTAAAGAGGCTCTTAAAAATATGAAGGGTGGTAAATCGGTAGGACCAGACAATATTCCTATAGAAGTTTGGAAAATACCAGGAGAAATAGGAATCACTTGGCTCACAAGACTATTTAATGAAATATGGAGAAAGCAAAAGATGCTCGAGAAATGGAGTGCGAGTACATGTATACCCATATATAAGAACAAGGGAGACATTCAGAATTGTGTGAATTATCCAGGTATCAAGTTAATGAGCCATACTATGAAATTATGGGAAGAATTATCGATCGTAGGTTAAGACAAGTATGAAGTACAACAGAGAACCAAGATTCATTACAAGCAGATCTACTGTTGAAGCGACTCACCTTTTGAGACGTCTTATGGAACATTTTAGAGCAAAAAAAAAAGACTTTCACATGATATTTATTGATCTAAAAAAAGCTTAGGATATAGTACTGAGGGAGGTTCTTTGGAGAACTTTGGAAAAAAGAGGTATCCCATTGACATTCATTAACCTTATAAGAGACATGTATGACGGTGCAAAAACATGTGTGAGGACTCATCAAGGAATCACAGACTTCTTTTAAGTTAATATTGGGTTACATCAAGGATCAACTTTAAGTCCATACTTATTTATAATGGTAATTGATGAGTTAAGAAAACATATTCAACATGAAGTACCTTGGTGTATGTTATTTGCAGATGACATTGTATTAGTGAAGGAATCTAAGGAAAAAGTTAATAGAAAATTGGAACTATGGAGAGAAACATTAGAAAGCAAAGGCCTCTGACTTAGTAGAACAAAGACAAAATATATGGAATGTAAGTTTGATCATTTGGTTACCTGAGAGGACATAAAAATTAAAATTGGCACACATTGCATCCCCCAAAAAGGAAAGTTTTAAATACCTAGGGTCACTTTTTCAGAGTGATGGAAGAATTGATGGAGAATTAATGCTGCTTGGTTAAAATGGAGAGGAGCATCAGGTATTCTTTGTGATAAGAAGATACCATTAAAGTTAAAAGGTAAATATTATAGAGGAGCAATTAGGCCTACCATGTTTTATGGTTATGAGTGTTGGGCAGTTAATCATCAACATGTACAAAAGATGTCTATATTAGAAATGAAGATGTTGAGATGGATGAGTGGTCATAAAAGAAAATACCGTATACATAATGAGGTTATTAGAAACAAATTAGGAGTGGCACCAATAGAGAATAAAATGAGAGAATATCGTTTAAGATGGTTTGGACATATAGAAAGAAGATCAAAAGAAGAACCTTTAAGAATGCATGAAAAACTAAATTTGGAAAGTATTAAAAGAGGTAGAGGACGACCACAAAAGTGTTGGAAAGAAACAATAAAGAATGATATTGTGAGTTAACTGCTAATATGGCATATGATAGGGATCTGTGGAAACAAAGAATCCATGTAGCCGACCCCGTCTAGTATGGGAAAAGGCTTGGTTGTTGTTGTAGTTGTTGTTGTTTGTAATTATTACTGTAAGTCTCGATCTTTTGAAAACAATGAAAAATCTTTTCCGCAAGATTTTTTCAATCTAGAGTAAGACGATGATAGTGATTTAGAAGTAAATCATCATGATATTCCTCGTGATACAATTGATGTCTTAGATGAAAATAGTGACACTCAACCTATTATTGAACCCTTTCCTTTACACTATACTAGACTACATAGAAAGCAAGACAATTCACGATTGTAACCTAAAATTTCAAAACCTCCTCAACGTTTTGTATTGTACGAATCTTTTGAACCTCAACATAAAAACTTGATTGCAACCATTCTTAAGTAAAAGAAGCTAGATTCTATCGTCAAGCCAAAGGGTATTTAGGAATGAGAAGGTGTTATGTGTGAAGAACTTAGGGTCTTATACAAAGCTCAAACTTTAACCGTTGTTCTTAAACCTAAAGATAAAAATGAAACTTTTGCTCTTGTAGCTAGACTTAAGGCAATTAAAAATCTTACTTGCATATCTTGCTCATAAATGTTTTTAAATTAGTATTCCAAATGGAATATCAAAGTGCATTTCTAAATGGATTCATTAATGAAGAAGTATATGTTTAAACAACCTCTAGTTTTGAGGATGATTCTCATCCAAACTATGTTTTCAAACTCAAAAGTATTGTATGGTTTGAAACAAGCTAGGTTAAACATAACCTTCATCTATAATTTGATATGAAGGATTTGGGTTTTCTTAATTACTTTTTGGTATGAAAATTGTTAGAAATAATAGCAGATATTTTGTCACAAACCAAGTTTGTGAATTATGTAATTGAAAGATATGTTATCATTGATAGCAAGCAAGTAGATACTCCTTGGCACCAAGTTAAGATCCATTGATAGAGAAAAATTAGATGATCTGACTCCCTATAGACAATTGATAGGTGCTTTTCCTATCTTATTATTACTCGTACATAAAACAACAGCAACAGCTACAACTAAGCCTTTTCCCATACTAGATCGGGTCAGCTACATGGATTCTTTATTTCCACAGAGCCCTATCATGTGTCATGTTAGCAGTTAACTTACAATAAGCTAGATCATTCTTTATTGTTTCTTTCCAACACTTTTGTGGTCGTCCTCTACCTCTTTTAATACTTTCAAAATTTAGTTTTTCATACCATCTTAAGTTCTTTTGATCTTCTTTCTATATGTTCAAACCATCTTAAACGATATTCTCTCATTTTATCCTCTATTAGTGTCACTTCTAATTTGTTTCTAATAACCTTATCATATATACGGTCTTTTCTTGTATGACCACTCATCCATCTTAACATCTCCATTTCTGTCACAGACATCTTTTGTACATGTTGATGATTAACTGTCCAACACTCGTAACCATAAAACATGGCAGGTCTAATTGTTGCTCTATAATATTTACCTTTTAACTTTGGTATCTTTTTATCACAAAGAATACCTAATGCTCCTCTCTATTTTAACCAACAAGCATTAATTTTATGTGTAACATCTCTATCAATTCTTCCATCACTATGAAAAATTGACCCTAGGTATTTAAAACTTTCCTTTTAGGAGATGTGCCAATTTTAATTTTTATGTCCTCTGAAGTAACCAAATGATCAAACTTACATTCTATATATTTTGTCTTTGTTCTACTAAGTCGGAGGCATTTGCTTTCTAATGTTTCTCTCGATAGTTCCAATTTTCTATTAACTTTTTCCTTAGAATCCTTCACTAACACAATGTCATCTGCAAATAACATACACCAAGGTATTTCATCTTGAATATGTTTTGTTAACTCATCAATCACCATTATAAATAAGTATGGACTTAAGGTTGATCCTCGATCCAATTTTCTATTAACTTTTTCCTTATACTCCTCCACTAACACAATGTCATCTGCAAATAATAGGTACTAAGTCATGCAGTACATACAACTAGTCAATTTCAACAAGCACCCACGAGTGTTCATATGAGTGTTGTTATCATAATTATTCGATATTTAAAGAGTTTTACAAACAAGGGGTACTCTTAACTTCTTCCTCGTTACTTAAGTTATAAGTGTCAACAGCAGGCATTCTACAATTAGTTTTTGTGTGTTTTTTGGTGAATCACTTATCTCATTAAAGTGCAAGAAGCAGCAAAGGGTTTCGCTTTCCTCCACCGAAATGTAATATCGCACAATGGCTACTGCTGGTACAGAAATCTCTTGGATTACACGATCCTGAAGGATATGAGTATTATTCTACAACAATCGGCCACTATGTTTTGTGGCAATAAAAGCACCATGTATATTGCCTCTAACAATACGTTTCATGAAAGAACAAAACACATTGAGATGAACTGCTATTTTGTTCATGAAGAATGCTTATCGAAGAATATTAGTGTGTTACATCACGTCAGAAATGCAATTAGCTGATTTCTTCACCAAATTGTTATCTGGTACTCGTTTTCAGTTTTTGTTATGAGACAAATTAAACGTAATATGTATGCAATTGTTAGAGCCCCCAATAGCTATTAGCTATTGGGGCCTCCAATGGCTATTAGTTGTTGGGTGCTCCAACGGCTCCCTGTGCAAGCTGGCCTCAACTAGCCGTTGGAGGCCAGCTATTGGCCCCCAACGGCTAGTCCATTTCTTTCACTTCTCCTCCCTTATCTCCCTTGTTGTAAATCTTCTTTTTTTTCTCTATAAATAGAGCTCTAATGTACATTAATAAACAAGTTGTCTAGCACAGCCTTTCGACTTGTGGATTTGTCTCTTACTTGATCCAATTTGTGTATTCTTGACTTGAAAGATCTATATTTGGATATGTTGATATCTTGACGATTCGATCGACACATTGACGATTTGTGACTTGACCACTTCAACAATCATACATCAACAAATATTTAGAGAGATTACATCTTTACAGTTAATTTTTGCCCCAACCCACTCCATGCACCTTGTGCAAGACCCGTCTGGAATCAAGTATACAGGACAACTTATACATAAATAAATAGATGCATAAATAGGTTTCTCTATGTGTATTCTGTGTGTGTATTTCTGAATACCCGGAGCACTAAAATTCTTATAGCATAACAATCGCAAAATATACCTGTGAAGCGTGTACAGGTTCCGAACACTCCTGTCTGCATCTGGAGAAAGATATTTACCATCCTCTCTATCGAGGTCCAGTTGCAAAGGGAACTCATACCGATCATTTATCTGCAATGAAACATGAAATTGATATCTATAAAGAAGCTTCTAGCACACAAAGAAAAACTGATATGTCAAACAAGATACAGGAAAGACAATGTTGCAAATTTCTTAACACTAGCTTTTGAATCTAAAGGCTCATGGTTGTGCTAAACTGCTAATACTTTGTGCCGAAGTTGATACTCATATATTTCTACACATGCATTAATCCAGTGTATACCCACAGAGGTGCCAAGCTAAGAAGCGACTAACTCTTTACATGTAGTTCAAACCCCAACTAATAAACATACTTTGTCAACCAGTAGTTCCCGTACATGCAAGGATACATAGTGTTCACATACCTTAACCATTGTATCTCGCATGAAATCATATTCAAATCTTTTCAGCTGAAGCTGCAACACAGGGGGGAAGTCGATGAAAAGTACACCCTTCTTTGCATCCTACAAAATTTGTTGAATAAATATCATTTATTTGTCATATTAGGCAAAATGAGACCAATTATTTACTTCATTCATAGAACTGCTTATCTGGACAGGTCACTTCGAAGAAAGCATGACACCAAAAGGATGATAACAAGGATAAACAATTAAGACATACTGTCAAGGTACAACCAACCTGTAGCCCATGTTGCTCTGCGTGATACTTGTTATCCCCTTCAAGTCGCTCCACTTCCACATACTTGTCAAAGGAAGCATAAACATCCCGACACCCTTTAACATCAAGTTGTAGGTCTGAAAAGCATGGACAATTAATCAAACATGTGAAAGGAAATAAGCGTCACATAAGAAAAGCATGGTGATCATCATTCAGCCACATGGTAAGTACCATAGAATGACTCCTTCCTCGTTGACTTGTAGTCAACATTAATGCACTCTATGTAGTTCATATGGTGTCCTTCAAACAATTGCTGTATGGTGCCCTCAACCACAGTACCCTGACTCACGAAACACCAAAAAATGTAATAGTAGTAGAGTAAACCAAAAAGAACTTCCATTTAAACAGTCAGCATACCTTCATCTTGTCTTCCAGCTTTTCACAAAGAACTCTATTTAGCTCCTGAACATCATGTTGCATGAAGGAGTCATATGTGTCCCATCCAAAAGACTTTGTCAGCTCTTTTGTAGCAACACTGTTGTCGCTGTACTGGAGCTTATAGAACAAACTCTGCAGAGCCAGAGGAATGCTACCAGAAGGCATATCATTCTCCGTTGTGGGCATATGATATACTGCCTGCACAATAGAGGACAAAAGTAAAAAAATCAAGACTTACTTCTTGTAGTTGTTCGAATGAATCTCCAGTAAACCATTACATTAAACACTAAGAAGAAACCTTCTCAGAAGTGGTGCCTATGGCCATCCACTATAGCAAAAAAATGGAATGCCACTAACAAATACTTGTACACTGAATGCTTCTAAGTTCTAACCTTTCTGAAGTAGGGTATATGATACAATGTTTGCAGCAGAGAATTCATATAACATGTGGCACCCTGGTTTTTAAGGCCAACATATCCCGTTTCCTTCTTTGAGTCGTATGTCCAATAATCTACCACTTTCCGTACAGCAACCTCAGCCTCAACAAGGCATGTGTCATTTACAAGAAAACCTTTTGCTGGGTCATATAGCTCACTGAGAGGCATGAAGGAAGTAAAGCCCCAATCGCTCTCCCGTGAATTAAACTGGTGTTGAGTCTCTGATCAACATAGAACAAGAACAGAAAAGAAAACAGGTTACATAAGGTTAGGATTTTGTCCATGCATGAGAAGTAGCTTAGATACAATGTTCACAAGCACGTCACACAACATTCGTTCTAATTACGTAATGAGCAGCTGCACACACCTGACTCCACTAAATTTTACAATGAACACAGCAGTAAAAAGTAGTTTGAATCCCTCTAAATCATTAACAAATTCATGCTGCTTTGGGAGATTATAACTTGCAGAAATGCAGAGACAAAATAGGAATACTCATTATCTCTTAACCAAGAAAAGAACAACCAAAGAGAAATAAAATACACCTTTCCTTATGCTGTACTTATTGTGAATCTGATTGATCACGGCCAAGCTAAATTGGGCGTATCGGCTCCAGCCATAGGGCAGGGTGGACGAATCCGCCACATCCAAGTACATGGACAAATGGTCTACATTGTTTCCCTTGGGAAAGATCAAAATCCTCCTGAAATTCATGTAGAAAAAATGAAAATCTCGATAATGCTTCTACCATTATATGGTCACAAACCCCCAAAGGTTTAAAGAACCATTCAATGCAAAGATAAGCAGAGATCTCCCTACCATTTATAGCCACCAACGACGAATATATCAGAATAATGCTTCTTCACGTTCAGCCGCGAGAAGTTCTCGATCTGCCAAGTGAACCGCGTCGAGGGTGGCTCCTCCACCGATTGGTTCTCCGCCGTGCTCATGGTATCCCCTTGCGCCACAACTGCCATTAAAAGGCTACCATGAATCAGCAACCCAGAAACAATCCGGAGCGAAATCAAATCCAAAAGGTGCTGGAAAAAGCAATAACCCGCGTAAATAGGGGTGCCCCTCACATACCATCCATTGTCTGAGGTCCGTCGTTGAAATCGGAATTGAGCATCTCCTCGTCCTCCTGCTGCAAGTAGGAAACAGGGAGATACCAAAATTCAGATCGGAAAGTCTAACACAATCAAAACCCTAGAGTGCAGCGAAATCGCGAGAGAACCTGATGCAAATCGGGCGGAAGGAGCAATTAAACAAGAAAGATGCAACTTTTAGGTCTAAAGGTGAGAATCCGATCAGCTGAACTATAGACCGAAAGGAAAAGAATGGCGATTATCACATGGAGAGAGAGGGGAAGAGAGAGAGGAGTTGCTTACATCCAACGGAGAAGGCGTCATCATTGTCATGGAGAGTCTGCAATGATATCTTTTGAAACCAATTCGGAGACGAAATGCCCCTCTCTCTATATATCTCTATCTCTCCTCCGAAGGAGAAAACCACTGAGGGTCGGAACGACCCGGGAACTTAGTTTAGAGAAAAAGAGGGGTACGATTTCTGAATTTCGCAAAAGCGTGAGGGCAGAAAGAGAGAAATCACGAACGAGAGAAACCCTCAAAGGCTCGTACTCGATCGTTCCTTTTCCTTGCTAGAATTCCAAGTCGGGCCTGGGTTCGTACTCACCTAAATCCGATTCGGAATCCCACTCGAGGACTCCCTCGGGTGGGACAAGATCTTGCTTCATCAGTATCGTCAAAAAATTCTGACGTCACTGGATCGTATCCAATGCGTATCCAACATCAGATTTGGATAGTAATATACTGAATCCAGTGTGGTTGTAGAGGTCTTGCTTGATGCAATCAGATGAAAATGGCATTTGGGTTTTGATTCAGTTAGTTGACCCACACACACAACAGCATCATATCGCTGTTAGCAAACTCTCACTGCGTTGTTGGATCCTGGGTCCGTCTAATACTTATGGCTTTTCATTATTTCATGTTCGGCAACAAAACTCCCATCTTTTACATAATTCCTATTCATATATCTTTTTTACTATATATACAAAAATCTCAAAATTGCTCCATTGTTTCTCTCTTCCCACACACTCTACTTTCTTTCCACGCTACTCGATGTTACTGGTTTCACTACTGGTTGTAAATCACTACCGACGTTGCTTCCCTCCCGCCTTTGTACATGTAACCTTCTATTCTTTTTCTGATAACTTTTATACTCTCATCGGTCATCAATCTATTTGTTTTCCTAATTTTTATCACTCTCGGTCTATTTTAACCATATTCAACCCCGCACAACTATTCTACGGGTATTATTCAAAAAAATTCAATCTAGCAAAGAATAGTATAAAAATTGATTAAAAATTAAGTTTCAAAGACGTCTTCCATGAAGGGTTCATGCAAGGAAAGTATTGGTGATTGGGAAAGAGACGCACGTCTGGCGTGTCAACCCTTACAAATCAATATGTCTTGGTGTACAAGGTCGTGCACTACGTGTGTTCGACTGTTATTGAAGAGTGTGGCCGAAGCATGACGCTTGGTTAAGTTGTATCACTCTACATATGACTCTCTTTTAAGGAACGTGCACTATCAGTGTTTCAGATGCAGGTAAGACATGTTAATCTATATTTTATTATATTAACATTTGTATTGTGTAGGATGTCAAAGAAATCAAGTAAAAATATTTATTATCATATAGTAGACTCTGGATATAATACACATGATGATACTGATATTGATGAAAGTGAACCGAATGACCTATTTGTTGATTGGTGATACATATGATGATGCATTTGTTGATTGTGAAGGTAATAGACTTGAATATATGTTTGTGTTTACCATAAATATAGTATTTTATAATTGAAATAATATGGTTCAATGGGTAAGACATGTCAAGAGGAAGCATAACATTGTTATTATCATTTTCTGATTAAAAAGTTAATGTGCAAGAAGTAAAGTACAACTTAAGTGTGAAAGAAGTGACGAATACAAAAACAACAAAAAAGTTTATGTTTAAAGTCATCCATGGAATGGTACAAAGAAGATTATTGATTATTACTTTGAACCAATGTTTTATGGACATTGAATATAGTTAATGATAGGCATAATTACTTTTTAGTCTTGTATTTGAAAAGACATGCATTTTTAGGTAGACTGAATGATATTGAGTATACTATGACAATAGAAATAAGCAAAAGTTATTACAAATCAAAGCATATTTTGTCACAATTATATGAATGTTAGCTCGATAATGAACACTTATAATGCGAGGATAAAATTTAGAAAAGAGGATACAAATACCACACTTGGCATAAGAGGATACAAATATGGACAATTGTGGTGACATGTTTCCATATCCTCGGCCAATTCAATTGTTAAATACATTTTTGAAGGTATGCCAGTTTGATTACATGTATAAAACAAACATTTATGAATTATTTTTTGTTATAGTTGTTAATATTATATTAACTAACCGAATTTTCTCCATCATTCACAAGTATAAGATGCATTTTGTAGAGGTTATAAGATTTATGTTAACCAATAAGTTTGTTGTGACATTTGCTTTCACGGTTGCAATGAAAAAGGATAGTTATGTGTGGGAGTTAAGGTATATAAGAGTGAACAAATTTTTATATGTAGTTTACAATGATTATAGTCTTGCACTTATGAATGCAATTGACCATATTCCTAGAGGAAACTCATTTCTTATGAATACATTTAATTGCCAAAAACATCAAGGAATATATTGTTTGGTTGATGGAGAATAAATAAATAGCTACTATATTTGGTGATAGTTAGAGAAAGGTTGTTGACTCTATAGATGAGAGCATGTATACACAAGCATTATCTTTGATGGAGTAGAAATAAATTATGGTACTCATGTAAGAAAAAAAGCTTGAAACGGAGTTGGTATTATCATAAATAAAGATTTAAAGGATAGTGTAGTAGACATACCAACGATATGGTAACCGAATCATGACATTGAAATTAGTGTTAGGAGGAGAGGTTTTGAATGTAGTTTGTTCTTACGCACACTAAGTAGGACTAGAAGATAGTATAAAGGTGGCTTTTTTGGAAGAGTTAGATAAGGTGATTCAAAGAATTCCATAAAGGAAAATGAATTGTTTAGGAGGAGACTTAAATGGACATGTCGGTAAAGAGGCATTGGGATATCAAGGTATTCATGGAAACTTTGGTTTTGGGGATATAAATGAGGAAGGTAAGGAGATTTTAAATTTTGCTATGGCATTTATCTCTTTATAGTCAATACAATCTTCAAAAAACAAGATGAACATTTAATTATTTATAAGAGTGGCTTATCACAAACACAAATTGATTACTTTATTTGTAGAAAAAAAGATAAAGTGTATTGTAAAGATTGCAAGGTGATTCCAAGAGAAAGCTTAACCACCCAACAACAACTTTTAGTTATGTATTTACAAATAAAAAAATTGACAAAGAAGAAAAGAGTGTATCGAACTATTCGAACTAAATAGTGGAACCTCAAAAGCGAGAAAGAATATATATTTAAACAGAAAGTCCTTCAAGGAGATCCTTGGAATTATGTTGGTACACCTTGTGATGTGTGGAACAATATGGTTATACATATTATGAAAGTGGCGAAAGATGTATTAGGTGAATCTGAGGGAGGTGTACCGGCACAAGAAGAAGTTTGGTGATAGAGTGAAGTAGTGCAAAATAAAAGCAAGGCAAAGAGGGCATGTTACAAATAAAATTATGCTAAAAAAATTAGTAAAACTTTAGAGGCTTATAAGAAGGCAAAGAAGAAAGCGAAAAATGCCGTCACTGAAGCAAAAAGTAAAATTTTGGAGGATTTATATAAAAAACTCAACTCAAAAGAGGGTGAAAGAGATATTTTTAGGATAGCTATGGCAAGAGATAAGAAAACTAAAGATCTTAAATATGTTAGATGCATCAAAGACGATGATGAAAAAATTCTAGTGCCAAATGATGATATAAGAAATAGATGAAAAAACTATTTTTAAAAGCTTTTTAATGAAAATAAAGATGTTAGTATTAGCTTAGGAGATTTAGCCAAATCAGAAAAGTATATAAACTACAATTTCTACCTACGTATTCAAAAGAATGAAGTCAAACAGGCTCTTAAACATATGAAGGGTGGTAAATCAGTAGGACCAGATAATATTCTCATAGAAATTTAGAAAATACTAGGATAAATAGGAATCACTTGACTTACAAGACTTTCATGAAATATGGAGAAACCAAAAGATTCCTGAGGAATAGAGAGCAAGTACACTTATACCCATATATAAGAACAAGGGAGACATTCAAAATTGTGTGAATTATCGAGGTATCAAGTTAATGAGCCATACTATGAAATTATGGAAAGAATTATCGAACATAGGTTAAGACAAATATCAAGTACAATAGAGAACCAATTTGGATTCATGCCAAGCAGATCTACTGTTAAAGCGATTCACCTTTTGAGATGTCTTATGGAACATTTTAGAGCAAAAAAGAAAGACCTCAACATGATATTTATTGATCTAAAAAAAGCTTATGATAGGGTACCGAGGGAGGTTCTTTGGAGAACTTTGGCAAAAAGAGGTATCCCATTGACATACATAAACCTTATAAGAGACATGTATGATAGTGCAAAAACATGTGTGAGGACTCATGAAGGAATGACATACTTCTTTGAAGTTAATATTGGGTTACATCAAGGATCAACTTTAAGTCCATACTTATTTATAATGGTGATGGATGAGTTAACAAAACATATTCAACATGAAGTACCTTGGTGTGTGTCATTTGCAGATGACATTGTATTAGTGTAGGAGTCTAAGGAAAAAGTTAATAGAAAATTGGAACTATGGAGAGAAACATTAGAAAGTAAAGGCTTCCGACTTAGTAGAACAAAGACATAATATATGGAATGTAAGTTTGATCATTTGGTTACTTCAGAAAACATATAAATTAAAATTGGCACACATTGCATCCTTCAAAAGGAAAGTTTTAAATACGTAGGGTCAATTTTTCAAAGTGATGGAAGAATTGATAAAGATGTTACGCATAGAATTAATGTTGGTTGGTTAAAATGGAGAGGAGCATCAACTATTCCTTGTAATAAGAAGATATCATTAAAGTTAAAAGGTAAATACTATAGAGCAGCAATTAGACCTGCCATGCTTTATAATTCTGAGTGTTGGACAATTAATCATCAACATGTACGAAAGACGTTTGTGACAGAAATTAAGATGTTGAGATGGATGAGTGGTCATACAAGAAAAGACCGTATACATAATGAGGTTATTAGAAACAAATTAGGAGTGACACCAATAGAGGATAAAATGAGAGAATATCATTTAAGATGGCTTGGACATATATAAAAAGAAAAACCTCTAAGAAGGTATGAAAAACTAGATTTTAAAAGTATTAAAAGAGGTAGAGGACGACCACAAAAGTGTTGGAAATAAACAATAAAGAATGATCTAGCTTATTGTGAGTTAACTGCTAACATGGCACATGATAGGGATATGTGGAAACAAAGAATCCATGTAGCTGACCCCGTCTAGTGTGGGAAAAGGCTTAGTTGTTGTTATATTGTCATTCTAACAGCCTCAAGCACCATTTCAACAATTAGATGTCAAATCCAACATGGAGGTAGAAGATGCCCCGATGAATTGTGATGGAGTTATCAACTTGTTTTGAAATGTTTTCGAAATAGAGCTATAGACTTCCAATGTGGATCGTAAGCCATATCTCGATTAGATCGATATGCTTACACCAATCTTTAGGGATTTTAAAGCTAAGTTAACTACCCTTTGGGAAAAGATGATTTTGGGGAACGAGAGGCCAAAAGTATGATGGTTGTACCGGTGGTTTAATACACACCTCCATTTGGACCGCCATAAAGCTCAAAACTTTTGAAGAAATTGAGGAATAAAGTCCAAGTTACATGTCTCAGCATTTGATAAGCACTTGACTTATTGGAGTGTGTTGAAGTAATATATGGTTGAACAATCACAATTATTTTAAATTACGAGACTAAGACCAAAAACTCAAGCGATCATCGAGCATTATTGACTCATCCATACTATAAGTTAGGTCCTCAAGCTGCAGACAATCCTAGGATGTTCTGTCTCCCTGTATCGATATTGAACATCAATGCTCGCTAGTATGACGTTTGAGCAACAACTTCTTGCCATCATTTCTCAACTAGTAAATCTTGATCTCAGATGATAGCCAATTGATTAATGATCATCGTTGGCATGGTTTCTACCATTTAGGAGAACAAAGATGTTTAAAGATCCCAAACAACACCTGTAACCCATTAATAACTTACGATCGAAGATGTTTGAGAACATCTTTATTCAATTGTACATGAGGTATAGTCAACTAGTATCTTTATGCTGATGTGGGGATATCTTACTGGATTATTTGAGACCAACGATCAAGTGCCATGCCCCAAGATGATTTCAGATGACTAGCGTTTGTGCTTGAAGAAGCCATCAAATAAACTCAACTAGATCGAGTTTGTATATGCTAGGCAATCCCATAAAATCGTATGTGTCCCACTGGGCATGCCAAAGGTGTGTTGTCATCTCAAGTGATAGCCCACATGAATGATTGAATATGGCAGGCTAGAGAAGCAAGTTAGAAGACAAAGGACATGTCACGTAACTATAACCCTCATTCTCAATGGAGAAACAGGAATGGATGAGGTATTAGGTGATGAAATGGTAATCCGAGAATCTGACTTTGTCTGGTTGCTCTCTGTACATGCCACCACGCTGATTGTAAATTGACCCTTGATCCAATATGTAAGATTAGCATAGGTACATAAGCGCTTCTTTGTGTGCTCAACGTCATAATCCTTCCAAACATTCATGAACCATGTGTCCTTTTCATTTCAAAACTTTCCACCTGCTACGTATTCTCGTGCATTTTTTGGCATCAACAAAAAGAGATGGAGTTTGGTTTAAGTAATTTCAGCACTTGCTATACTCAAAACTCAAGTTTTGTGTTGCTTTGAAGCTCGTACATATAAGATCAGCTTTTGAATGTTATGCCTGGTGAAGCAGCTATTGTTCACGTGCTCGTTTAATCTTGGAACCAGGTTAAATCATGATCTCCCGTGACCTGTGATAAAAGGCAAGACACAATGTCTCCAATCCATGCCACGGATCATGAATTGGAGACATTGTGTCGTGCATTTGGACAAGCAATCCGTGCATCCGCTAGATTTCCACAACTATTTTTTAAGAGAAACATGTAGGGGCTTATATAGTTCAGATAACTTAAATAATTAACCAAACTAACGAAACCGAATTTGTTCGGTTCAGTTATATAAGTAAAATCAGTTTGTCGGTCATTAAATGGAAATCAGTTTTCGGTCTATTCGATTTTGTATAGTTAGTGAATTTGAACCGACCTCTGTTTACGCCATTAAAGATGATTTTGCCATTGATTTCCACCGCTAGAGAGTCCCTTTGATTTTAGGGTCCCTCGGCAATGTAAATCCTGTCCGTCAATCTTCTTATAAGAATGCAAGAATTTCCAAATTTGAGAAGTTAACCTTTTCTTATCCAAGGAGAGTTTCCTCTATCAATTTCCTTTCATTTTTTTGCAAGAACATTTTTTTTATTCCCAAGATGCGGTTAGGCAGACCCCGACCACTTTACATCTTTATACCTACAATGCGCAAATAAGAGAACTGCTTGAGAGTCCCTACTAAAACAAAATGAAAACGGGGTGCTTCCACTTCGTACACAAGAAACTGAACCACATCATAGACGTCAAACCTCGTAAAATTTCACCGCAGATACTCAACTGCTCTGGCCTCTCCAATTAAACTTCGACAGATACTTCCATGCACCATCTATGTCATGTACTGCTGCTGAATTCTACCCAAGCTGTGTAGTGTGTGAAGCTTAAACGTCTTCCACTGCGCTAACAGGAAGAGCATTGCCTTTGATCTAAGTCTAGCAATATGAACTGGTATCTTGTTCCTCTGCTCGTTCTTCATTCCCCTGATTGGCTTGAAGTTTTTCTAACAAAAAGCTTGGAGCCTAGGAAACCTTTGCCATATCTATAACCACCTGTACAGGACTCAATACACACACTTCCTAGTCACTTATGAAGAGTACCTGTCTGGAAAATTGAATGCCTCTTGGATGTACAGAAGCTCGCATTAAATCTCCATTTCAATTGACATGCTACCTGTTGTAAACTGCAGAGAAGCACGGTTCCTCTAACCGTTCACACCCTAAACATCGAGGCCAATAGATTGAGAGACAACCACACGTCCTTCAATGTCTTCTACGCTATGTGCAGGACTTGCTATCTTTTCTACTTCAAAATAACAAAATAAAATACGAAGGACAATAGAAAGCATGAACAAGATGCATTTTCTGATGAAATCAATATATTCTTGGCTTCAAAGGACTTCTGCATTTGAATAAAATGTGGAACGGAAATACCTAGATGACGGCCGATCTTAGCTAACTTTTGAACCATCAAAATCAGCATTGATACGTTCATAATGGCATTCCATTGATTCAAGTGTAAGCAACAATGCACCAACACAGAACAAAACACAAACAGTTGTATGCACATGAGATTGGTACAAAAAGGTTTATTTCTGGTGGTCCCCAAAACCACTTTTTCTGGCAGTTTAAGTCACCGAAAAAGTTATTTTCGATGGTTAGGACTGTTAGAAAAGACTGACGACCGTAAGAAACAAATGAGTTAAAAAACCTAAACAACCCTTGTAAATACTCACAAAACCATCAGAAAAAGTCAACTAGATTGAAACCGTCACAAATAATCCATTTTCGATGATTCCTCCGATCATCGCAAATGTTCCACTGTTGAAAATGCCTCATGGAAAACCACATGAAATAATCTACTTATATTATGGTGCTTTCGATAATTTAAATTTTCACATAGATTTAGGAATAGAATTCCATTACAAACACCTCATATAATATGATACTATCATAATATAATTTATCTTGCATATATATATATATATATATATATATATATATATATATATATATATATATATGAAATGAAGATCAATATCCAATTTATAAACATTTAGAACAAGTACATAAATACCATATGAACTAAATAAAATATATAATTCAATGTCTAATGTTGCAAACTTTTAAAACAAGTACATAAATGCCATATGGGCCGAATAAAACCAAATTCAATGTCCAACGTTATAAACTTTAAAACAACTACATAAATACCATATGGGCCAAATATATCCAAGACCAATGTCCAATATTACAAACATTTAAATTGACAACAAAAACAAAATGATTCGACCAAATATAACCAAGATCAATGTTTATAGTTTATTACAAAGCTAATATAGGGGGTCATGGCCAATCATCTCTTCTAACATTTCTTCGAAATATCTCTTCTATCATTATTGTTTTCTATTATTCCTGCAATACAAAATAAAACATGATACATACTTAAATGTATGATTAGTAGCCACAATTATCACATGTAATAGGAAATTCTAAAACTATATGTGAAGCAATATTCTCATAACAATCACTATTACAAATTTGAAGCAAGAAAACAAATAACTCTTCTTTCTTGTATAGATCATTGTCCAATATCACATATAAAGAAGATTACATATAGTTCTAAACGTGTGAAATAATGAAGGATCACTAAAAGTATAGATGATTTACCTATGATGATCGTTGTTTTGTTGAATTGAAGGATCTTGTTGCTAAGTCACAAAACATCTAGTGTATTCCCATGAACTAAAACATAAATTTATCATGATTTAATATGCTATATTTTATATTATAAAAAAAGTAACATACATAATATACATATATATTCATTGCTGTATACGAGATTCACTTAAGTGTTCATCCTATTACTATATTATCAAGTTTGTGAGACATGTTCCCAAAGGTGCCCTCTAATTATGTCACTTGATTTTGCATTGATGAAGTTGAGGTATGTTGATCCCAAATATGCTCTAAACTCTCCTTCCTTGTCTTATTGGGTGCTCTAGACCCATTCTCCTCTCATATCCTCTATGGTGTTTTCAATGTATATGATCCATAACATTTCTAAAACTAACTATAGAAGATAAACTATCTTCACTTTCATGAATCATGTAATATTCTTATTGTATTTGAGACTAATAATACATGAAATAACATGTTAATTATAATATATGTAAATAGTAAAATATGATAGAAGAAAATAAATACATCAAATACTTACTTAGACTAATAATACAACAACAAACAACAACAACAACTAAGCCTTTTCCCATACTAGACGGGGTCGGCTACATGGATTCTTTGTTTCCACAGATCCCTATCGTGTGTCATGTTAGCAGTTAACTCCCAATAAGCTAGATCATTCTTTATTGTTTCTTTCCAACACTTTTGTGGTCGTCCTCTACCTCTTAATACTTTCCAAATTTAGTTTTTTTAATCTTCTTCCAAGTTCTTCTTTTGATCTTCTTTCTATATGTCCAAACCATCTTAAACGATGTTCTCTCATCTTATCCTCTATTGGTGCCACTCCTAATTTGTTTCTAATAACCTCATTATGTATACGGTCTTTTCTTGTATGACCGACCACTCATCCATCTCAACATCTTCATTTCTGTCACAGACATCTTTTGTACATGTTGATGATTAATTGCCCAACACTCAGAACCATAAAACATGGCAGGCCTAATTGTTGCTCTATAATATTTACCTTTTAATTTTAATGGTATCTTCTTATCACAAAGAATACCTGATGCTCCTCTCCATTTTAACCAACCAACATTAATTTAATGTGGAACATCTCCATCAATTCTTTCATCACTTTGAAAAATTGACCCTAGGTATTTAAAACTTTCCTTTTGGGGAATGCAATGTGTGGCAATTTTAATTTATATGTCCTCTGAAGTAGCCAAATGATCAAACTTACATTCCATATATTCTGTCTTTGTTCTACTAAGTCGGAGGCCTTTGCTTTCTAATGTTTCTCTCCATAGTTCCCATTTTCTATTAACTTTTTCCTTAGACTCCTCCACTAATACAATGTCATCTGCAAATAACATACACCAAGGTACTTCATGTTGAATATGTTTTGTTAACTCATCCATCACCATTATAAATAAGTATGGACTTAAAGTTGATCCTTGATGTAACCCAATATTAACTTCAAAGAAGTCTGTCGTTCCTTCATGAGTCCTCACACATGTTTTTGTACCATCATACATGTCTCATATAAGGTTAATATATGTCAATGGGATACCTCTTTTTTCCAAAGTTCTCCAAAGAACCTCCCTTGGTACCCTATCATAAGCTTTTTCTAGATCAATAAATATCATGTGAAGGTCTTTCTTTTTTGCTATAAAATGTTCCATAAGACGTCTCAAAAGGTGAATTGCTTCAATAGTAGATCTGCTTGGCATAAATCCAAATTGGTTCTCTGTTGTACTTGATACTTGTCTTAACCTATGTTCGATAATTCTTCTCATAATTTCATAGTATGGCTCATTAACTTGATACCTCAATAATTCGCACAATTTTGAATGTCTCCCTTGTTCTTATATATGGGTATAAGTGTACTTGCTCTCCATTCCTCGAGCATCTTTTGGTTTTTCCATATTTCATTAAATAGTCTTGTGAGCAAGTGATACCTATTTCTCCTAGTATTTTCCAAACTTCTATAGGCATATTATCTGGTCCTACCGATTTACCACTCTTCATATGTTTAAGAGCCTCTTTGACTTCATTCTTTTGAATACGTCGTTAGAAATTGTGATTTATATACTTTTCTGACTTGGCTAAATCTCCTAAACTAATACTAACATCTTTATTTTCATTAAAAAGATTATAAAAATAGTTTTTCCATCTATTTCTTATATCATCATTTGCCACTAGAATTTTTTCATCCTCGTCTTTTACGCATCTAATATAATTAAGATCTTTAGTTTTCTTATCTCTAGCCCTAGCTACCCTAAAAATATCTCTTTCACCCTCTTTTGAGTTGAGTTTTTTATATAAGTCATCCCAAATCTTAGCTTTTGCTTCACTAACGGCTTTTTTCGCTTCCTTCTTTGCTTTCTTATAAGCTTCTAAAGTTCAATTGTTTTCTTAGCGTAATGTAATTTGTAACATGCCCTCTTTGCCTTGATTTTATTTTGTAACACTTCACTCCACCACCAAGCTTCTTTTTGTGCCGGTACACCTCCCTTAGATACCCCTAACACATCTTTCGCCACTTTCCTAATATGTATAACCATATTGTTCCACATATCACAGGGTGTGCCAACATAATTCCAAAATCTCCTTGAAGGACTTTCTGTTTAAATATATCTTCTTTCTCGCTTTTGAGGTTCCACCATTTAGTTCGAATAGCTCGATGCACTCTTTTCTTCTTTGTCCATTTTTTTATTTGTAAATCCATAACTAAAAGTCGATGTTGGGTGGTTAAGCTTTCTCCTGGAATTATCTTACAATCTTTACACCACGCTCTATCTTTTTTTCTATAAATAAAGTAATCAATTTGTGTTTGTGATAAGCCACTCTTATAAGTAATTAAATGTTCATCTCGTTTTTTGAAGATTGTATTGACTATAAAGAGATCAAATGCTATAGCAAAATTTAAAATCTCCTTACCTTCCTCATTTATATCTCTAAAACCAAAGTTTCCATGAATCCCTTGATATCCTAATGCCTCTTTACCGACATGTCCATTTAAATCTCCTCCTAAACAAATCATCTCCCTTTGTGGAATCTTTTGAAACACCTTATCTAACTCTTCCCAAAAAATTGTCTTTATACTATCTTCTAGTCCTACTTGGGGTGCGTAAGCACAAACTATATTCAAAACCTCTGCTCCTAACACTAATTTCAACGTCATGATTCGGTCACCATATCGTTGTATGTCTACTACACTCTCCTTTAAATCTTTATTTATGATAATACCAACTCCGTTTCGAGCCTTTTCTTTACTTGAGTACCATAATTTAAAACCTCTATCCTCTATCTCCTTTGCTTTTTCTCCAACCCATTTTGTCTCTTGTAAACATAGAATATGAATCTTTCTCCGAATCATAGTATCTACCACCTCCATTAGCTTACCGGATAATGTTTCGATATTCCAAGAACCAATACGAATCTTATTATCTAGGACTAGCTTCCTTACCCCCCGCATCCGTCCATGATGTGGGAACCCTCTCTATAATTGATTCACTACATTCGGGCGAAAATGTAGTGGCCCTTGCTTACTTCTTACTGCATTCGGGCTCTGGAGCACGTCGCTAGGCGGGGACGCCCCAAAGCAATGCTCATAATTTTTGTAATCCATGTTATAAAATCCGACGAAGTTTTACGCTGGCTGTCGAAAGCCTAACACAACCCTCCTCCTTTATCCGAGCTTGGGACCGGCAATGCAAGGGTGATCCCTTACATGGGCGGAGTTTTACTTAGACTAATAATATAGGAAATAATATGTATACAACAACAACTAAGCCTTTTTCCATACTAGACAGGGTCAACTACATGGATTCTTTGTTTCCACAGAACCCTATCATATGCCATGTTAGCAGTTAACTCACAATAAGCTAGATCCTTCCTTATTGTTTCTTTCCAACACTTTTGTGGTCGTCCTCTACCTCTCTTAGTACTTTCAAAATCTAGTTTTTCATACCTTCTTATAAGTTCTTCTTTTGATCTTCTTTCTATATGTCCAAACCACCTTAAACAATATTCTCTCATTTTATCCTCTATTGGGGCCACACATAATTTATTTCTAATAACCTCATTATATATACGGTCTTTTCTTGTATGACCACTCATCCATCTAAACATCTTCATTTCTGTCACAAACGTCTTTCGTACATGGTGATGATTAATTGTCCAACACTCAGAATTATAAAACATGGCAGGTCTAATTGCTGCTCTATAGTATTTTTCCTTTTAACTTTAATGGTATCTTCTTATTACAAGGAATAGTTGATGCTCCTCTCCATTTTAACCAACCAGCATTAATTCTATGCGTAACATCTCTATCAATTCTTCCATCACTCTGAAAAATTGACCCTAGGTATTTAAAACTTTCCTTTTGGGGATGCAACGTGTGCCAATTTTAATTTATATGTCCTCTGAAGTAACCAAATGATCAAACTTACATTCCATATATTATGTCTTTGTTCTACTAAGTCGGAAGCCTTTACTTTCTAATGTTTCTCTCCATAGTTCCAATTTTCTATTAACTTTTTCCTTAGACTCCTCCACTAACACAATGTCCTCTACAAACAACATACACCAAGGTACTTCATCTTGAATAGGTTTTGTTAACTCATGAATCACCATTATAAATAAGTATGGACATAAAGTTATCCTTGACGTAACCCAATATTAACTTCAAAGAAGTCTATCATTCTATCATGAGTCCTCACACATGTTTTTGCACCATCGTACATGTCTCTTATAAGGTTTATGTATGTCAATGGGATACCTATTTTTTCCAAGGTTCTCCAAAGAACCTCCTTCGGTATCCTATCGTAAGCTTTTTCTATATCAATAAATATCATATGAATGTCTTTCTTTTTTGCTCTAAAATATTTCATAAGACGTCTCAAAAGGTGAATCGCTTCAAAAGTAGATCTGCCTGGCATGAATCCAAATTGGTTCTCTATTGTACTCGATACTTGTCTTAACCTACGTTCAATAATTCTTTCCCACAATTTCATAGTATGACTCATTAACTTGATACCTCGATAATTCACATAATTCTGAATGTCTTTCTTGTTCTTATACATGGATATAAGTATTCTTATATATGGATATAAGTATACTCACTCTCCATTCCTTGCACATCTTTTGGTTTCTCTATATTTCATTAAATAGTCTTGTGAGCCAAGTGCTTCCTGTTGTTCCTAAGATTTTCCAAACTTGTATGGGAATATTGTCCGGTCCTACCGATTTACCACCCTTCATATGTTTAAGAGCCTCTTTGACTTCTATCTTTTGAAAGATATAAGAAATAATATATATACTTGCACAAATCTACCAATTGTCTATTAAAAAAATTATCCAAATTTCTAATTCTTATAATCTATACTTACATAAATACATAAACTCTGTCTTCAAATTGTTGTCACTCATATGAGAAGAACATTTTTTTTAAGGCTTGCTTTTGTTTCATAATGCTTTGTAAAAATAAGAAATTAGTTGCAAACCGAGTTGCAATTGTACAAAGGAGTTTGCACCATTTGTACACCTCCTCATTATATATAATACAAAAGTATGATTGTAGATAAATTTGATGATATCTTGGCAACACTCAATTGTTGTCTTTATCTCATCCATCTCACCAATATCCTTAAAGATGAGATCTAAACAATGGGTTATACATGGTGTCTAATAGAAAGTCCCATAAGTATATGCTAACTCTTTCCCAACGGTTTTATAGTTAGTTGCATTATCTGTAATGAATTGGACTATATTCTCTAGCCCAACCTCGAATATCACCTTATCAAACTCTTACCTTAAGACATCTGTAGTATGCCTTTCCTTTGAAATGTCTAGAGATCTCAAAACCATAAGTCCTTTAGTACAATAGACAAAACGTTTAACAAAGTCCTTTCTCGCCTATCTGTCTATCCGTCTGTCATGATAGTCTCATTCCATGACTCTCTCAAAGTCGAACAATATTCTTATACTTCAAAGACCGTCTTATCTAATAGTTTCCCTCTCAACTTTTGATTAGAAGGCATCTTATAATGTTAGAGATTGTAACATGTCTCATAGTAGACTCGTTATAATCCATATTCATACTCTATGTTTATTCTGTTGTACTTAATTAATATTAAGGGTAAATTAGTCATTCAAGTTAGATGATACTTATAAATAGTGTGATTAGGGTTAAGTATAGGATAAGTAAAAGGGAAGAGAGAGGGACGACAACCAAGAGATAGGCATCGAGAGCCTGCACTGGCAGGTTGGAAGGGATGCCTCCAATCTGCCAACTCTTGTAAGTTTTGTTATTATTGTTTCATGATTGATTCTTTCTAACATGGTATCAGAGACTATAAGGCATTTAGATCGAGTATTTTTGGAGAAAGAAGATCAACTTTTGAGTCAAATTTGCGTGTGAAGTAAAAACAGCTCCTGCACGTGAAATAGATTGGGTTCTGGTGTCAAAAGTGGGATCACATTATGTGCGTGAGTTGTCACAGTTCTATCCCATGGTTGAGAAATTAAAGTTGCTTTCTGCTCCAAATCTTTTGTTGGATGATATTCAAATTTAGCGCAATAGTCTGTTCGTGGATTCCCTTGTATAATCTGGTGGACGGGATCCCTGTCTTACATATGAAATAATCATCAAATTCAGTGTGTGTGAGCAAGCATGAAACAGTCTGGTGGCATATTCAGATCTTGATAGTGATCAGATTCAGTGCATGTGACTGCAGACGTGAAGAACATCTCACGTTTGATATAAAACTGATTGTGATCAATAAGTTTCGTTATATTATTTGATAAATGATTGGTAAAGGGAAGGGGGTTGAAAGCCCTTTTATGATAAACATTCCACAAATAAAAAAATAGAAAACTTCCAGATTACAACAACAAAGTTAGATGGCAGGAACTACTTGGAATGGTCTAGGTCTGTGGAACTGTCTGTTATATCAAAGGGGAGATGGGCTTATCTAACGGGTCATATTTCGAGGTCAGATACACATTATGCGTTTATATCACCGTGGCTACTTCAGTCTATGATCCCTTCTATTACAAAAACGTACGTTTATGTTTCTTGAATCTGGAAAGAACCAGAAAATGCAAACAAGGAACTCATTCTATTAGCGAGTATTATGCGGATCTTCGTAGATTATGGGATGAACTTGTTTTCTATACAAATATCAAGTGTTCAACGTGTTACACTCAAAGAAACGCTGAAATTGAAAAGAAGAAAGTCTTTGACTTGTTACAGGGTGTAAATCCAGAATTTGAATATATAAAGATCAATATTTTAGGCCGGGAAGAATTTCGTTCACTTGACTATGTATATTCTTTATTGATTCGAGAAGAAGATCGTAGAAACCTTGAGAAAGATAACTCCATGACTACGGAACAATATGCACTTCAAACTAGAGGAGAAAACTCACATTATCATAAGAGGTGGACAACAAAATCGTGGACATGAGCTTGGTCATTTCTATTCTGATGAGAAGGATAAAATTGTGTTCTCACTATGGAAAGTCAAGATACTCAAGAGAACTACAAAATTTATTCATCATTCAAAAATAGAATCAAATCAATTACATAATTATCATAAATACAATCTGTTTGTGCTTCTCTTTTGCTAAAATAATTTTGCTATAATCTTCGCATCTTCGAACGTAGGCTAAGACAAGTATCAAGTACAACAAAGAACCAATTTGGATTCATGCCACGCAGATCAACTGTTGAAGCGATTCACCTTTTGAGACGTCTTATGGAACATTTTAGAGCAAAAAAGAAAGACATTCACATGATATTTATTGATCTAGAAAAAGCTTATGATAGAGTATCGATGGAGGTTCTTTGGAGAACTTTGGAAAAAAGAGGTATCCCATTGACATACATAAACCTTATAAGAGACATGTATGATGGTGCAAAAACATGTGTGAGGACTCATGAAGGAATGACATACTTCTTTGAAGTTAATATTGGGTTACATCAAGGATCAACTTTAAGTCCATACTTATTTATAATGGTGATGGATGAGTTAACAAAACATATTCAACATGAAGTACCTTGGTGTGTGTCATTTGCAGATGACATTGTATTAGTGGAGGAGTCTAAGGAAAAAGTTAATAGAAAATTGGAACTATGGAGAGAAACATTAGAAAGTAAAGGCTTCCAACTTAGTAGAACAAAGACATAATATATGGAATGTAAGTTTGATCATTTGGTTACTTCAGAAAACATATAAATTAAAATTGGCACACATTGCATCCTTCAAAAGGAAAGTTTTAAATACCTAGGGTCAATTTTTCAAAGTGATGAAAGAATTGATAGAGATGTTACGCATAGAATTAATGTTGGTTGGTTAAAATGGAGAGGAGCAACAACTATTCCTTGTAATAAGAAGATATCATTAAAGTTAAAAGGTAAATACTATAGAGCAGCAATTAGACCTGCCATGCTTTATAATTCTGAGTGTTGGACAATTAATCATCAACATGTACGAAAGACATTTGTGACAGAAATTAAGATGTTGAGATGGATGAGTGGTCATACAAGAAAAGACCGTATAAATAATGAGGTTATTAGAAACAAATTAGGAGTGACACCAATAGAGGATAAAATGAGAGAATATCATTTAAGATGGCTTGGACATATATCAAAAGAAGAACCTCTAAGAAGGTATGAAAAACTAGATTTTAAAAGTATTAAAAGAGGTAGAGGACAACCACAAAAGTGTTGGAAATAAACAATAAAGAATGATCTAGTTTATTGTGAGTTAACTGCTAACATGGCACACGATAGGGATCTGTGGAAACAAGGAATCCATGTAGCCGACCCCGTCTAGTATGGGAAAAGGCTTAGTTGTTGTTGTTGTTGTTTTTTGCCTCGCATCTTCGAAGGCAGTTTTGACTCATAAGAGAACTACAATATATAGATATTATCTAAAAGATGAATTCAAATATCTTTAACACATCTTTTAAGTCCACAATAACTTCAAAGATAAAACCAATTACAACTTCATATCCATAACAAATCAATTACAACTACAACTTTAAGTCCAAAATAAAATCCTTCCAAAAAGTATCAATTATTATATCATGCTAACATTCAGCTCTTATTGACATCCTTTTCACATCAAACAGTTCTATAAAAAAGTTAGAAATAAAGAAGGAAAAGTCATAATAATATTGAACAATACGAAAGTAACACAACAAAGAAAAATATTATAACAAGATATTCCAAGAACATTTCAAACTCTTATGTTTCTCAAAAATAATTCTATAGAAATAAAAAAAATTGTCATTCATAATCAATTTGCCGCCTTGTGGTGAACATTGTGTAAGTGCATGAATAGTTTTCCTGTTTCTTTTCCTTCTTAGTTTGAAATTTAGTTGAGATGTATCTAATTCTCGAGTTGAGAATTAGATTTGAAGCATTTAGTAGCTAAAATCTAATTATTACGAAATGGAAAATGTTGCGATATTTTCCAAATGTGTTTGAGAATTCCAGCTCCTCCCATGTAAGGGATAACCCTTGCATGGCCGGTCCCAAGCCTGGATAAAAGAGGAGGGTTGTGTTAGGCTTCCAACAACCGACTTATCTATTATGGATTCTATAAATTATGATAGAGCTATGTAGAAACAAAGAATTCATGTAGTCAACCTCGTCTAGTATGGGAAAAGGCTTAGTTGTTGTTGTCATAATCAATTCGCCGCCTGCATTGGATAAAAGCTAACAGAAGTATTCTAGTCTGATATAGGTCATTTTTTCTTCCAAGACTGCTTTGAGAACTTAAGCAGTTATAATGTCCTTGGCCAAATTGGAACAGGAGGGAAATTTTTTGAAGGAATAGGTAATTTGAAGAATCATTTAGCACATTTGTTTAAGTTTCTAGTCTCCCCAGTGAGAAAAAAGAGATCCAGTTATCTATACATGGTTATCCATTGTTTTTTGACAGATATATGCACCAGCACTTCTTATGTGCTCTTAGACGTAGCTGGTGAAGCATAAAAGAAAAAAACTAACTGATATGAGAGACTTGGTAAAAAACGAGGATATAGCCTAGACTTAGTTTGGCAGCACGGCACCATGTGTAATTATGCACCATAAATAAAAGTCGATGTGCTTTTAAGAGTTGGAAGTCAAAGCTTCAGCCAGGGCAGCTAAGTCATTAGAGATTGAAGCTAGGATAGCAAGAGTAATGAAGTTCTTTTCTAATTGATGTGATGTATTAAAACTTAACTACCTGCTGTCTGCTGTAGTGTGTTAAAGTTTAGCTTAGAACCTTTCTTCCAACAGAGTTTAGATCAGGACTTAAGAACTTCTGTAATGACATTATGTGGTATTAGCAGCTTATTATGATCTGTTAACTTTGTTTATGATTGTTCAGGGTTTGAATTGTCTGCTGAAATTTGAATAATTTGAGGTTTCATGTGAAGTATATTTTTTAACTCATCACGAATCATGCAACGGATGTTTCTTATGGTCAGCGACCACTTATGTTTTATAGTTTTTTGTTTAGATATGACGTGCAATATATATGAATACATATCACCAGTACCGTATCACATCGAAATTGTTATCCTACATTAATACAACTCAATTAAAAAACGCTTTCCTCAATAAATTAGCCACGTTATACTTGTTTATAACGTTAGATAATTAAATACAAAGCTCTGCATTTACCATGCAAGTAGAGGGTCCATGTCTTGAATGTACAGCGTAGTTTTCTCTCAATGCAACAATGCATCCAGAGCCTTTTCGTAAATGAAGAGGGTGGAATTTCCTCTCAGATGCAGACGGGCTATTCTCCTACCCTAGTTCCAGCATTTCTTTTTCATCTGAATTAAATGTCACTTTTTCAAGCATCAATCCAGCCAACTGATAAATTTGAAGTCTCAACTTATATTTCGAAGCTTAGGTGCAATAACTACTCTTATATGGACTTGGACCAATCAATGGCGAAAACTTCATGGCTATCTTTAGAACCTGTTAATTGAGGTAATTCATGTTTCGTCCTCAATTGCAAGGTAAAGTACCATGCTGCATGTCATTTGTAGATGATATTGTGTCAGACGAGTCTAAGAAAAAAGTTAACAAACAAAATTTGAACTATGAAAAGAAACATTAGAAAGTAAAGGATCCCCAGTTAGTAAAATAAAGCCAATATATGGAAATTGAGGTTTCATTGTTTTGTTACTTCAGATGACAGAAATTAAAATTGACACATTATATCATTCGTACAAAATGTTAAGTACCAAAAGTCATTTTTCTAAAGTGATTGGATAATTAATGAAGATATCATACATAGAATTAATGCAAGTTGGTTAAAATGAAGAGATACATTAGTTATTCTATGTAACAAGAAGATACCATTATAATTGAGAGGTAAATATTATAGAGTAGCAATTAGACTCGCTATGTGCAGTCAATCACCAATATGTACGTGACAAAAACAAAAATACTAAGATGAATCTATGATTACACAAAGGACTATATACATAATAAGGTTATCAATTAAGTAGTTAATAGCATGCTATAGCCTATTTGCGACCTTGTGGCCGCTACAATATTATGTATTTAGTGGTTGTCCCAAAAGAGACAAAATAGCACCACAATCAGTGCTATTCTGGACTCCTATAGCTGTCCCCTAACTTTTACATAGTGTATAAGTTCGATCAACCCAATGGATATGGGTCTACCAGATTTGACCCGCATTTTTTATGAACATAAAAGCCTAATCAATCAATTAACGCCTCTCTCTCTCAGGCTTCCACGGCCATCGGCCCACCACCAACAAGGGTAACTCTCTCGTTTTTTCCTTTCTTCTTCTATCATGCTCTGTTGATTCTGATATCTAACAGAGGAACTCTCTATATAGCTATTGTCACCGATAGCGATTATCTGCAGCGACGACTCTCTCTCTCTCTCTCTCTCTCTTTGGTTTTCGCTACCACTGGCCCTAGGCCCACCATCACCACTAGCAGTGAACCCACCGACGTCGAGACCATTGACAAAGGTGACTCATTTTTTCTTTCTTTCTTCTTCATCTTTTCATTCTCATCTAAAAGAGGAACCCTCTCTTCTCTCTCTCATTCGATGTAATGCGGACAAGAGAAGAATCATTAGAAATTGCATTAATAGTGAGTTATTGACAACTACATGCATACACACACACACACCAATATCAGGAGTTTACCTCACTAGTTGCATTAAATACTACTTGTTTTGGCAATAAAACCAGAAAAGTTTATTTGTTGTATTCTCTGAGAAATGTCATTCATATAAAGTAGCAGAGTTCCAAAAATGCTTATTGGTTGTACCCTAGGAGGAATATCACTCCTATAAATTTAACAATTCAGTATGCATATACACATGGTATTTTTTGTTTGTTTGTATAGAGTTTGCTTAGATTGATTCATATTTATGAATATAGTGATTATATGTTTCTTGATATTTTTTAAAAATTAGATAATTCATCTATATATGTATATTAGTTCTAATTTCAAATGAATGTATCACTAAATCCATTATTTCTCTGCTACTGCTATATTAAGGTCAAGCACTAACAGCCCGCTAATCACTATTGATAACATACAACAACAACAACAACAACAACTAAGCCTTTTCCCATACTAGATGGGGTCGGCTAACTATTGATAACATAGGTTATCAAAAATAAATTGGGAGTGACAATAATAAATGATAAAACGAGAGTGTAGATCGTTTAAACGATATGGACACGTAAAAAGGTGACCAAGGGCAATCTAGTAAGAAGGTGTAAGAAACTATACGGCGAAAATGTTAAAAGTGGAAGTGGAAGATCATAAAAGTGTTGGAAGGAAACAATAAAGAATGATCTAGCTTATGTGAGTTAATTATTAGCATCACACGGAATTGAGCTCTATGGAAACAAAGAATCCATGTAGCCAACCCGATCTAGTATGAGAAAAGGCTTAATTGTTGTTGTTGTAGCCTTGTTCTCAATTTCCCAACAAATGCTTTGTAGAAGCAAAAAAAGGTAATCCACTGAAATTTTCTTCAAGACGCTAGCTTTCTTGCCCGCCCATAGGTTTATACAGCATGGATAACAAATGTCACACAGCACACAAAATTTACCACACCTTAACAAGTCAATTTTATTCCCAAGTTTTCAAGATGAACCTGATGAAGTTCTCATTGCTCAAATCAGATGTTCAGCTTGCACCATGGCTATCCTTTTCCTCCTTCAACTTCCGTGCAGCAGCTCTCAGTTGATGCTGCTCTTCTTTATAAATGGCATTTCTACGACGATACTGCAAAGCAAGTGTGAGTTCTTGATTGTTATGAAACAAGAAGAGGAAATAAGATTGAAAAGAGAAAAATGTGGTATCAAGTTGACGTATCCAAGTCATAAAAGAGAAACTTGGTAAACAGCATTCAAGCCTATCATTACACTGTACAGAATTTTCAGCAGCCTAGCATCCATACCAAAAGTTTCATTAAGCATTTGGGTGTGTAGCTATGATTTGTAAAGGCCACTGATAAAATAATGTTCTTCCGGTCTGGCATGAACTAACCATGGTAACTATTGCAACCAGAATTTTGATTTTATAACAACAGCAAGTGGCATGTTTAGCTGCAATACCAAACGTTAACGACCATACAGCATAAGAGCATCCTTTTAAAGATAATATGTGTTTCTTTCTTTAATGGTGAGCAATAAAAAGCTCACCAACATTGTAAAGACTAAGGACTAAAGAGCTTGAAGTCAAGGTGGATATTAAGAGGATAGTGTACGGCATGTTTTAAGGGTGGAAAATTAGAAAAGCCACTCATAGTAAAAGAAATTGGAAGATAACTTGTCAAATATCCTGTTTGAACATTGAATCTAGCGAATGGAGAATGGAAAACCAGATTTCAGCTGTCCACTTTTTCTTCTCACTCGGAGAAACTGTCTTTTGTGGTTGCAGCAATGTAGTCTAAATCCTCCAAGGCAAACACCTTGCTCCTGGGGACTATCCTAGACCTATTAGTAGAAAACTTATTGGAAGAGAACTTGTCCAATTGAATATTAGATCTAGTCACAAGAGACTGTAAAACTAGATTTCAGCAGTTAATCTTTCATATATTCTCATCTTGAGAAAATGCCTATTGATGGGTTGCAACAAGCCAATGTGAAAACTCTGAGCTCAAGTCTTAGGCTTGAGAATGGGGTTGGTACCCATGGGAGTCGAAAACTGAGTACTCGTCTAGCAGATAGAGGCCCTTTCCATGCTAACCTCCCCTTGGAGCAGCAGCCTATATGTTCCCTGTAATTGTTGATATATTCTCTGTAATGGTTGCAAGTTCATCTGGTACATCCTCTAAACGTCAACGTGCGCTGAGAAGCCTGGGCTTCCCAGATAATTTCTTTGACTCACCTCTAGAATTGAAAATTGTTTCCTGAATCAAAGTGATAACAATCTGACACGAGTAACTCAGTCAAACAACAGACATTTAACTTAGATATCCAGTATTCTTATCCTCACTATTTGAACCAGTAGTTGAAAGAGAGTAGAAGGTAGGGAACTAAATAAAAGAATATACTGCAGCACTAAAATCAGGAGTCTGTTCTTTGTAAAGTTTGGAAATCCTTCTGCTTAGTTCTACAAAAAGATAACGGAAGCTGAGCTACCCTCATAATTTCTTTTAATCACCTCCAGAACTCTAAGGTTTTTTTATACAATGACTGACAATACACTACAAATTATCCAATGTAAAAGGTAACCTCACTAGTAGTAAATCCAAGTACTCGCTTCCATGACTGCTAGCAGAACAGGTAGCACTGAGTACTGCTGTCCTAGGTCATTATTTTCAAATCAGTTGCCTCATTGAATAAGGAGAAAAATGAAGAACTGGCAAAGAAATTATTACAAAAATACCAGCCAAGGGAAGAAAAAGAAGACAGATATAGTGCATAAAGCTACCTCACACTACCAGTAAATTACCTGGGAGACTTGGAGGAAAAATTCTCTTGAAGAAAATCACGATATTCAATCAAAGTTTATTCTCTAAGAGCCTTCATCTGTTTACAAGGTGTGCTTTTATGAACAAAACTTGGAGGAAAATATGTTCACTTGAAACGAGCTTTTTTCCACTAAGAGCTTCGCTTGCTTAATAGTAGAGACTGAGGGACGTTACACTGCAATTTGGACCTAAAAGAAATATTGGAGATCTGGATCAATAGGCCACCAACTTAAAATATGGCATTCTATGTCCAGTATGGATCCATTTAAGACATGTTTTTTCACCCCAAAATCATCTCAAGGGTTGAACTTCGAAGGCAAAATATGCCGTCATTTTCAAATGAAAAATGTATTAAGATCTCATATCAAAATCCAACATATAACCATAAGTTTAGTTGTTCGAATCACCTTCACTTAACTATGGACCTCATTCTGAGTTCATATTGACAATCAAAACTATGTTATTAAGGTTTTCACCTCCAAATGCACAAAAGCACAAGGATTCTACTTTCTAGAAGGGCAAAACCCCCAAATCAGATATTGCGACCAAAGTTATGTTTTGGCATCAAATTTTGAAGGAACGATCTTCTATACAACACTGCTGTGTCATAACCATGCTTTCTAAGCATCATCATAACCATGTCATAAATGTTCAAGAAATGCACCACACACATCTTAAAAGATTGATGCCTAATGGCTGTTATTCAGGAAAGCATAGTTACAATGCAACATTGACGGCACCAATAGGTAAGATAGATTTGCGGATGGTTTGAACATTCAAAGAGGTAGCTAGATTGAGCTCTGGTGAGAAGGGAGAGAAATTAGACAATGAACACACCAAAATATGGATAAAAGACCACAAATGTTTTGGAATGGAAACAATAAAACCATGACCTTGCCTTTTTGAAGTTAATTGCTAGTATAGCACAAGTTTGCATACAACTGGAACTAGGTTCGAAATTATGGGCAAATCTGTCTTCATCAATCCCATTAAGGTCGCCAAATGAGAGACATCCATGGCCTACGGCCTGCCATCTGGGACAGTTGTTATTTCCCCAATCATCATATTTATATTATTTATATAATTAGAAAGTGAAGTTTCATTTTCTCATGTACAGTGAAGAAAAAACAGACAATATACGACTTCAAGTTTGTTTGTACTATGTTCCTCAGAGTTGTTCCCAGTCTTTAGATACCTATTTGATGCAATTCATTGAACATGCCTTTTACATGGACGTCCTATCAAGAGACATTGTCAGATTGCACAGAAAGATACTGATCCTTACATTAAGAGTTCCTCCATCCACTTATCACCAGGCATCCGTTGATTTGGCAACTTCCTTCTGAAGTAATCTACCTAACAGTAAAAGTAGATGCTTTGGCGTAAGGGCTCCACAGTCTGCTATGTTATGATACCACAAGGAAGCTGCCAGTTCCACTGTGCATGTTTTAAAATCCCAATATTCTTCCCTATGCTCTCACAATAAGGCCACAACTAAACTTCGTGCAGATAAATCTTCCCAGTTATATGCCTTTTCCGAAAGAAGATCAAAAGAACCTGTAAGAAGGTTAGAAAAATAAATTTTGGAAAGTATTAAAAGAGGAAGAGGACGACCACAAAAGTGTTGGAAAGAAACAATAAAGAATGATCTAGCTTATTGGGAGTTAACTGCTAACATGACACACGATAGGGATCTGTGGAAACAAAGAATCCATGTAGCTGACCCCATCTAGTATGGGAAAAGGCTTAGTTGTTGTTGTTGTTGTATATGCCTTTTCCACCATATTTTTCCTTGATATACATTCAATTGGAAAGCTTTTTTTTCATTGAAAACCCAGTATTTTGCCATCAATTCCCTCCTACTTGCACCAATTATTCATGCTAACCAACTCATTTTACTGCACTAAAGCAACAACAGAGACAATCATTCATTCTTGTACATTAAGTAGGGTCAGTTACATGGATTCTTAGTTTTTATTATTCTTGATCTTGTGTCATATGTTTATTTACCTCCAAACAAGTAAGATCATGTTCAATCGAGTTCTTTAAGCACTTTAAAGGTCTCTCCTTTTCATGAAACACCTACTTTTATAAACTGACTAGTGATTTTGATTTTGAATATCTCATTAGAATCCAAGCGTTCCTGTTCATCCACACATCCACCTCCATCTTCATTTTTGTCATTTACACCTTTTTGACATGTTCATGTAAATGATTTACTGCTTAAACCTGGGAATCATAACAAGTTTCGGGTCTTTCATAGAATTGCTTCATAATATTTACTTTTCAATTAAAGGGGTACCTTCCTATGAAGAAGAGTACCGAATGCACCTCTCTATCTTAGTTAGCATGCAATAATTATATATATGATGAACCGATCTATCCTCCAATCTTATTGGAACACTAAACCTAAGTATTTAAAATTATATGCATATTAGTAATAACTTTGTACCTGTATCGGCCAAATTATGAAGTTGCATTTCAAATATTGTACCTTTGTGTTAATATGCCGAAAGCTTTAAGGCTTTTGTCAACTTCTCTCCTCTTCTAGTCCACCATCACAATGACGTATATGAATAATATTCATCAAGACACCAGTTGTTGAATGTATTTTTCTAGTTCATTTCATATAAAGCCAAGTAAAGATACATTAGCATACTATTGACCCTTGGTGTATGTTGAAGAATAATTACGATTTATATGATGTTTATGATCAATTCTGTATTTTGTCAGTGAAGCAAAAGCTAAAATTTGGGAGGATTTATATAAAAAACTCAACTCAAAAGAGGGTGAAAGAGATATTTTTAAGATAGCTAGGGCTAGAGATAAGAAAACTAAAGATCTTAATTATGTTAGATGCATCAAAGACGAGGATGAAAAAATTCTAGTGGAAAATGATGATATAAGAAATAGATTAAAAAACTATTTTTATAAGCTTTTTAATGAAAGTAAAGATGTTAGTATTAGCTTAGGAGAGTTAGCCAAATCAGAAAAGTATACAAACTACAATTTCTACCGACGTATTCAAAAGAATGAAGTTAAAGAGGCTCTTAAACATATGAAAGGTGGTAAATCGGTAGGACCATACAATATTCCTATAGAAATTTGGAAAATACTAGGAGAAATAGGAATCACTTGCTCACAAGACTATTTAATGAAATATGGAGAAAGCAAAAGATGCCCGAGGAATGGAGAGCGAATACACTTATACCTATATATAAGAGCAAGGGAGACATTCAGAATTGTGTGAATTATCAAGGTATCAAGTTAATGAGTCATACTATGAAATTATGGGAAAGAATTATCGAATGTAGGTTAAGACAAGTATCAAGTACAACAGAGAACCAATTTAGATTCGTACTAGGTAGATCTACTGTTGAAGCGATTTACCTTTTGAGACGTCTTATGGAACATTTTAGAGCATAGTGAATTTTTTGCAATTATCAGATTTTTCTAATTTTTTCTGTATTTTTGGAATTTTTCTAATTTTTTCTGTTTTTTTCTTACTAATTTTTTAATATTAAAGTATGATACACTACGTATCGTGGACCAAAATGATACACGATACAATACGCGTTAAATAATACTGGATGATTGTACTAGATTCACTATGATCTACTTAATGAAAAACAAAAGTGAAGTTTCAACCATATTTTCTTTGTTTCATAAATTCATGATGAATCAATTCCAATGTTTAATCAAATGCATCAGATCATATAATGGTGGAGAATTTAATGGGGTGTATCTTCAATTATATTTTAGAAATCATGACATAATTAACCAGACATCGTGTGTATACACACCCCAACAGAATGGAGTAGCAAAGGAAAAATTGACATATTTTAGAGACTGCAAGATGACTTCCTATTGGAGGTAATATACCTAAGTCTTTTTGAGAGATGTGATCCTAATTGCGATGTTTCTTATAAACAGGACTCCTTTTATGGTATTATAAGGTAAAATCCCTTTAAAGGTATTGATGCTGAAAAGAAAACTATTTGATATCCCACTCAAAGTATTCGTATGTGTGTGCTATGTGCATGATCATTCAAGGCATGGAGATAAAGTGGATACTAAAGCTTTCAAGTGCATACTTTTGAGGTACTCATCAACACCGAAGGTTTATGCATGTTATGATCCGAGTAAGAAGAAAATGTATGTATCTATCGATGTGACCTTCCTCGAAGATTTAACATACTATGACAGCGAGGGGGAGAAAACACCACTCGAGCATTAAGACTGTGTTGTCATGCCTATATCTCCTCCTATATCTCAAGATCATAAATGAGATTGAGAAGATACTCCACAGTCAAAGACTATGAATCAAAAAATCGGTCTATGAAGGAAATACAAGTGTATAGCTACAGACGACGAAAGGACACTACTACTACTGAAATTTTGCAGCTTACCGTGCCCCAAGAGAAACTATCCTACTTCGATCCACAACCAACTGAAGGTGAATTTGAACCTAGCACTACAGAACACACAGAAGATAAGTTGATGTTCCTATTACATTACGAAAAGGGAAGAAATTACAAAAAGGCAAAGGATTCCATGTAATGGAGAGAAGCTATAAAGACTGGGATTCTAGCCTTATAGAAAAATCATGCATGGGACATTATAACACTACCTCCACGCAGAAAACTGGTTGGCTGCAAGTGGGTGTAGACCATAAAATATAAGGTTGATGGGAGCATTGAGAGATATAAAGCTTGTCTTGTTGCTAAGGGTTACATTCAAGTGTATGGGTTAGACTAATGTTATAAAAATCGTATCGTATCGTATGATACGATTTTATCACGTATCGTATGAAGATATGGTACGATATAGGGGCACGTATCGCTTATCGCGATTTATCGTGTCGTATCGTATGATACAAGTGTATCGCACCGTATCGTACAATACACTCGTATCATATCAGTCTATGTCGATTTTCTTGTTATAAATTCTGAAAATCCGAAACTTACGAATTTCATTTTTGTTTCTTCTCAAACCCTTTTTCATGTCATTTCTTTGCTTCCAGATCCTCTTCTTACCTTGTTTTTATTGATTTCGTGGTTCATTCACAAGATTTTCAAGTATTTCACCAAATCTAACTCCTCATCTCTAGGGTTTTTGTCAAATCCGTGTCATACCTCTTTTCTTTGACATTCTACACGATTTTTCACATGAAAAATTTAAGGATTTTGCAAATTTAGTGATTCTTAACCTCTAAAAAGCCTTTTCCTTCTTATTGATTATCCACTCTTGTTTTAGTGACTTCCGATCGAGTCAATCCGGCTTAAAAATATTGCACTCCTGAGTATGAAGGGAATAGGCTTGTAAACAAGTGCATGTTTTGCAATGCTGTAAAACATGGTGGTATTTCTCGTATTAAACATCACCTTACGGGAACCAAGAAAGATGCTAGTGTATGTTCTCAGGTTCTCGAAACAGTGAAGTATGAGATTGAGGAGGTATTGGAAGCTTCGAAAGAAAAGAAGAGATTAAGGGTGAGAGGGAAGGCAGAAATAGGTGGTTGGGATATGTCTCAACCATTTGAAGATGCTACTGCTCACGGAATGTATGGTGACTATGTTCATAGTGGTGATGAATTTCATGGTGCAACTGAGATGGAAGAAGAGATGGCTGAAGAGGAGAGGAGAAGGTGAGAAAAAGGAAAAAGTGTAGGTTCTGGTAATAGTAGCAGTAGAGTTGACTCTTGCTCCACTGCAAGAGCTCCTACTCGCCCAATACCTACGAGGGGTAGTAGAGGAGGTAGTGACTCTAGTGGGATGCCTTCATTTTTCTCCCCACGTATGACTCCTGGAGCTCAGTCAGGTATTAGATCAGCTATGACTTCAAAAGGAGGAAATTGAGAAAGTAGATTTAAAGTGTGCTGAATGTTTTTATAAAAATTGCCTCCCTTTCAATGTTGCAAACTCATTTTCTTTTCAAAGTATGGCGGATGTTATTGCTAGTGTGGGATCAGAATATAGAGTCCATACTTATCATTCTTTGAGGGGTAAATTATTGCAGAAATGGGTTGATATTATTAATGCATGGAGTTCTGAATTTAGAGTCGTGAAAAGATACAAGATGTTATGTTATGACTTATGGTTGGACAGATGGTCAACGTAGGCCTTTGGTAAACTTTCTAGTCTATTATCCCAAAGGTACATTATTTTGGAAATCATATGACTTGTCTCATATTGATAAAACTCTAGATAATTTACTCCCTATTTTTGAAGAAGTTGTTGAGGAAGTCAGTGTTTCAAATATTATAAAGCTTATTTATAATCATTATTTTGTATTGTATTTTATGCGAATTCATATAGTTGGAAGTAAATTGATTAGGCCTTCATTGACAAGATTTGCTACAAATGTCATTACTGTGCAGGGTCTTATCATACATAAAAATGTATTGAAAAAATTATTTGCATATGATGAATGGGGCTCTATTAGATGGTCTAGAAAGAGGGAGGAGATTGTTGTGGTAGATGTTGTTTTTAATGCATATTTTTCAGAAAGTTGCAACAAATTTTTGAGAATTATTGTACCTTTAATTAAGGTAATGAGGATAGTGGACAGTGAAAATAGACATGCTATACCTTATATATATATATATGATGCTATGGATAAGGCCAAATTAAAAATACAAGCAAACCTTGACCGCAAGGAGTCACTTCTAAAGAAAGTTTGGAAGATAATTGATGCACGTTAGAACCGCCAAATGCATCATGATTTGCATGCTGTTACATATTTCCTTAACCCTTTTATTTGATTTTCTCGTAACTTTGTGGAGGATGAAGAAGTAAAAAAGGGTATCTTAAATGCAATTGACCTTGTTGAAGATTCATCTACTCGTTGTAATATTCATTTAGAGTTAAGCAAGTATGTTGCAGATTTTGGAAGCACTGTTATCCGTATCGCACCGTATACGGGTGATACGCCAAAAAAAAAAAATATTTTATTTTTTGTTTTTCTTTTGCAGGTTTCTGGCCTCTCTTCAATTCCCTCCAAGGCATCCTCCGATATGCTTGTAATTTGGGTTTATAATTTTATTTATTGAATAAGAATAATTTATGAACAAATAAAAATTGTGATAAAATCATTTCCCTTTCTGTTGCAAACTTTTAGGTATATTTTTGCTACAAGTTTCTAATTTCATGAGATCGCAAACAATTAAAAACATTTGGTTGTCTCGGTTCATTGAGTGGGCATTTCACAACTTCACTATTTTAGGGTTCACCTTATGTGACTTCCATTGAGTTGAACATGATCAACGTGTGTGAGGCTTAACTCAGTTTGTGAAGTGAGAAATAAAGCTAAAGCATTAGTTAAAAAGCTAGTCTCTAGTAAGAGAAAAAGGGGATATCATCAAGTAATAATATCAAATCACTGAGGTGTCCTAGAGTCAATAATCAAAGAAATTGAGCTCATTGTTTTACTCACATATGAAAATTAGCAAATATGACAACTACATGTACAAAGATAGCAGTTTGTTAATTTTGATATATTAGATGAGTGGATTATGGAAGATAACGAAGAAAATGCACTCATAACCGAAGACATTGCATAAATTAATTTAAAGTGCAACAACATCATGAAGGAGATGAAGACTTTCATTTTAAAGCAGAAGGTGATGAGAAACTTTGAATCTTTATCAAGGAGAAAATGAAGATTATTTAGTTAATGATACTGACACAAATTTACAATATGTAAAATGTAAATGTATTTCATTTTTTGCTTCAAAATATGTAATTTTGAATGCAATTGTTCAATATTAAATGTTCAATCTATACTAAACTTTGCATTATATGAATTTAAAGCAATTACCAGATTTTTCCAATTTTTTTTTGGATTTTTACTAATTTTTCTTGCTTTTTAAAATAATTTTTGTATTATTTTAATATTAAAGTACGATACGATACGATACGCCCGTATAGTGGAGCCCAGCGATACGCGATACGATACGCGTCAGACAACACTGTTTGGAAGGCCAATTGCAATCCAACTCCGCTCCTAGATGCGACCAGGTATTGTGTTTTTATTGATATTCATTTAAGTTATTAATTGATTGACTTCATATATTTCTTATTAATCATTATTGTGTTTTATTTCAGATGAATGGTGGACTCGTTTTGGTGTAGATCACCAAATTTGACAAGGTTTGCTCAACGTATATTAAGCCAAACATGTAGTTTGAATGGGTGCGAGAGGAATTGGAGCTTTTCCGAACGCATTCACACGAAAAAGCGAAACAGACTGGAGCATGCTCGACTACGTGATTTGGTATACGTTGTCTATAAAAAGAAGTTAAGGTAAAGGTAATAATTAGAAATATATATTGTTTGTTGTTGCTTAGTTCTTGACTTCTTTCTTAATCTTATTAATAATGAATGCTACATTTGATATTCTTTATAATTTGAATATTCTTTCTTTATAGCCAAATGTAAAAGGATGTAAAAAGGATAAGGTGTTATAGAACCCGTTAAGTTACGAAAATATTGATATTCTTGATGATTGGGTCGAAGAGGAGGATTCTCTATCATTTTAGAGGATGAAAATTAGATGACACTCTAAACCGAAGCAGAACTTGGGGTTGGAGATGATGAAAATGAAGCCGAAGATGTTGGATGGGCTCCATCCTATTATGGAGGAAGAAGAGGGAGGAGATCATGGTGATGGTGATGGTGGTGATCCTTACTACGTTGATTATAAGCTTTTGTTGATTGTGATCCACGTTATGGATGATTGTAATTTGTTTTAACTTTTATTTGTAACTTTATAACGTTCTCATCTTTGATGATTGTAAGTTGTACTTGTAAGTTATAATTTTGATGACTATGATCCTAATAGTTAATCACTAATGGTATGGGATTCTATGGATTATGGATTCATGGAATTGGAATTATATTTATGGATGCTTCTAGCAGTGTTATGGAGATGCTTTTGTTATAGTATTAATCCTTCTTCATTGTGTTATATATGTTTTGTTCATTAATTTTAATTTTTAATTTTTTTAATTAAAAAAGCTGTGTATTGTTCCGTATTGTGTCATACGATATGGTACGATACAGCCTTATTGGTGCCCCATGCGATTCAAGCACCGATATGGTTTTTACACCATTGGGTTAGACTATAGTGAAACATTTATACCAGTTGCAAATGTGACAGTCGGAAGAGTACTTATTAGTATAGCTTCAAATAAAGGAAATAAAGGATGAAACCTTTCACAACTAGATGTCAAGAATGCATTTCTCCAATCAAGAAATCTATACGAGCCTACCACTGGGGCCAAGTAATGCCCATACAAATAACAAGTGTGTAAGCTAAAAAGGGTCATATATGAATTAAAACAATCACCTCGTGCATGGTTTAAAAAATTTAGTGATGGAGTTAATAGTCTTGGGTTTACCAAAAGTGTAGGTGGTCATACTCAGTTTATAAGGAGAGAAAAAGGGTATGTGTTTTACTTCAGCATGTGCATGACATTATTATTACAACAACAACAACTAAGCCTCTTTCCATACTAGACGGGGTCGGCTATATGGATTCTTTGTTTCCACACAGCTCTATCAAGTGCCATGTTAGCAGTTAACCCACAATAAGCTAGATCATTCTTTATTGTTTCTTTCCAACACTTTTATGGTCGTCCTCTACCTCTTTTAATACTTTTCAAATTTAGTTTTTCGTACCTTCTTACAGGTTCTTCCTCTGATCTTCTTTTTATATGTCCAAACCATCTTAAACGATATTCTCTCATTTCATCCTCTATTGGTGTCACTCCTAATTTGTTTCTAATAACCTCATTATATATATGGTCTTTTCTTGTATGACCACTCATCCATCTCAACATCTTCATTTCTGTCACAGACATCTTTTGTAAGTTTATGATTAACCGTCCCACACTCAGAACCATAAAACATGGCAAGTCTAATTGCTGCTCTATAATATTTACCTTTTAACTTTAATGGTATCTTCTTATCACAAAGAATAGTTGATGCTCCACTCCATTTTAATCAACCACCATTAATTCTATGAGTAACATCTCCATCAATTCCACCATCACTCTGAAAAAATTCACCCTAGATATTTAAAACTTTCCTTTTGGGGGATACAATGTGTCCCAATTTTAATTTCTATATCCTCTAAAGTAACCAAATGATCAAACTTACATTCCATATGTTTTGTCTTTGTTCTACTAAGTCAGAGGCCTTTGCTTTCTAATGCTTTTCTCCGTAGTTCCAATTTTCTATTAACTTTTTCCTTAGACTCTTCCACTAACACAATGTCATATGCAAATAACATATACCAAGGTACTTCATCTTGAATATGTTTTGTTAACTCATTAATCACCATTATAAATAAGTATGGACTTAAAGTTGAAACTTGATGTAACCCAATATTAACTTCAAAGAAGTATGCCATTCCTTCGTGAGTCCTCACACATGTTTTTGTACCATCGTACATGTCTCTTATAAGGTTAATGTATGTCAATGGGATACCTCTTTTTTTCATGGTTCTCCAAAGAACTTCTCTCGATACCCTATCGTAAGCTTTTTCTAGATCAATAAATATCATGTGAAGGTATTTTTATTTTGCTCAAAAATGTTCCATAAGACGTCTCAAAAGGTGAATCGCTTCAACAATAGATATGCCTGGCATAAATCCAAATTGGTTCTGTGTTTACTTGATACTTGTCTTAACCTACGTTCGATAATTTTTTCCTACAATTTCATAGTATGACTCATTAACTTGATACCTAGATAATTCGCACAATTCTGAATGTCTCCCTTGTTTATATATATATATGGGTATAAGTGTACTCACTCTCCATTCCTCGAGCATCTTTTGCTTTCTCCATATTTCATTAAATAGTCTTATGAGCCAAGTGATTTTTATTTCTCCTAGTATTTTCCAAACTTCTATAGGAATATTGTCTGGTCCTACGATTTACCACCCTTCATATGTTTAAGAGCCTCTTTAACTTCATTCTTTTGAATACGTCGGTAGAAATTGTGGTTTATATACTTTTCTGATTTGGTTAACTCTCCTAATCTAATACTAACATCTTTATTTTCATTACAAAGCTTATAAAAATAGTTTTTTCATCTATTTCTTATATCATCATTTTCCACTAGAATTTTTTTATCCTCATCTTTGATACATCTAAAAGAATTAAGATCTTTAGTTTTCTTATATCTAGCCCTAGCTATCCTAAAAATATCTCTTTCACCCTCTTTTAAGTTGAGTTTTTTATATAAATCCTCCCAAATTTCACTTCCTTCTTTGCTTTCTTATAAGCCTCTAATTTTTCACTAGTTTTCTTAGCATAATGTAATTTGTAACATGCCTTCTTCGCCTTGATTTTATTTTGCACTACTTCACTCCACTGCCAAGCTTCTTTTTGTGCTTCTTTTTGTGTTGGTACACCTCCCTTAGATTCACCTAACACATCTTTCGCCACTTTCCTAATATGTGTAGCCATATTGTTCCACATTTCACAAGGTGTAACAACATAACTCCAAGCATCTCCTTGAAGCACTTTCTTTTTAAATATACCTTCTTTCTCACTTTTGAGGTTCCACCATTTAGTCTGAATAGCTCGATGCACTCTTTTCTTCTTTGTCCATTTTTTTTATTTGTAAATCCATAACTAAAAGTCGATGTTAGGTGGTTAAACTTTCTCCTGGAATTACCTTGCAATCTTTATAACACGCTCTATCTTTTTTTCTACAAATAAAGAAATCAATCAGTCTTTGTAATAAGCTACTCTTATAAGTAATTAAATGTTCATCTCATTTTTTGAAGATTGTATTAACTATAAAGAGATCAAATGCCATAGCAAAATTTAAAATCTCCCTCCCTTCCTCATTTATATCCCCAAAACCAAAGTTTCCATGAACACCATGTGGATGACATTATTATTACTGGCAAAAATGAAAATGAAAATGAAATCAATATGCTAAAGGATTTGTTGCTACAGACCTCTACACTATTTTCTAAGGATTGAAGTCTTAGAATTCTGACACTATATTCTTTAATTCAAAAGAAATATTCTTTAGATTTACTAAGAGACACACAAATACTAGAATGTAAATGTGCAAGGGTACCTGTAGATAGTAATTTGAAACTAAGTGCTTATATAGAAGAGAATTTGAAAGAACCTTGTGAATATCAAAGACTAGTGGGACGGCTCATATACCTAACCATTACACGTCCTGATATCTCATATGCGGTAAGTATAGTGAGTCAATTTATGCATTGTCCTACAAAAAATCATATGAATACAGTATGTCAAATATTGAGGTACCTAAAGAATACTCCAGGAAACAGTGTTATGTATAAACACACAATCATATGAACATTTAAGTTTATACAGATGCAGATTGGGCAGGATTTACTAATGATAGATCTCCATGAGGATATCTGACTATGGTGTGACTATGGTGGGCGGTAACATAGTGTCATGGAAAAGCAAAAAGTATATTATAGTATCAATCCAGTGTATCATGAAAGAAACAAACACTTTAAATTGACTCATTTTATAAGAGATACACTAAAGACGAGTTATACCGATGATACATGTGAAAACAGAAGACCAGTATGCAAATTTCTTAACTAAAGCATATGAGAAAAGAAGACTAGAAAAGCTCCTCAACAAGTTGAGCACTCATAGTATCTTCGTCTGAACTTGAGGGGGAGTGCTGAAAAATAATTACAATTTATATGTTGTTTATGATCAATTATGTATTTTGTTTATTATAGGTTGTTTAGTGTCTAGTTCTAAATTAGATTTACTTAATAGGGGTATATTTGTCTTTAAAGTTAGATTATTATATAAATATTAATGGGTTGTTACCCATTAGGTTAAGTGAAATAAAAACATGAGAAAAAGAGCAGCCGCAGAACCAAGGGAGACTACCTTCTAACTTCTCCTCCTCTTCATCAATCACTTGTGTGTTACTATATTTTTCTTGTTTTCAACAGTGTAGGCCAATATTACAATGAAACTGCTGTACGGACTCACAACTTGTGAACTTGTTTGCATTTCTAACTTGCAAAAGTGTATTAATAGTTTTGTTTGGAAACATTTTATTCATGGTGCAGCTAGTATGCATCCATGCATTTAAACTTTTGGATATAATAATTCATTCATGTTTCTTTAAAATTAGAGAAAGCTTCACAATAGTACCCTGTTTTATTTGGAAACCTGTATGCTAGTACCCTAAACAAATTTTATATCAGATTGGTACTCAACTTTCAAAATTCTTCACATTGGTACCATGTGCGTTAACAGCGTCAACATACATCCAATGTGGCCGGTGGAAAGCATGTTTTGTGCAGCATCGCACATATCCTATTTATTTTAAAAGATTATATACTATAGCATCAAAGTGTATTATCAATTGTATGTATTGAAGTCATGACCAATGTTATAAACATTGTCTCATATTGTACAATACAATACAATAGTATTGTATATTGGTACTTGGATCAATATGATCCCAGTAATACTGCACCGTGTCGATGCAATATGCAATTTATCATATATGTATTATATAAATATGCAAGAATATTGTTCCGACTTTAAAAGAGTCATGGAAGGAGGCAAGATGCACTATCATGACAAATGGATTGACAAATAGGTGAAGAATTACTTTGCTAAGCTTTCTTCTCTATTATCTTAAAGGACTTTGTTTTTGAGATATCTAGACATGTCATAGAAGAGGCACATTGAAGAAGTCCTAAGGCAAGAGTTTAATAAGATGATATCCAAGGTTAGACTAGATAATATAGTTCAATTCATTAAAGATAAAAACAACCAACTATAATGCAACTTCGAAGGAGTTAGCAGATACTTATGAGACTTTCTATTGGACACCATGTGTAGTCCATTGTTTAGATCTATCTTTGAGGATATTGGTGAGATAGATGAGATAAAGGCACTTATGATATTAGTAAGATGGATGAGATAAAGACAACAACTGAGTATTGCCAAGATATCACCAAATTTATCTACAATCATGCTTTTGTATTATATATGATGAGGAGATATACAGATGGTGTAGATCTCCTTCGTACATCTGTAACTCAGTTTGTAACTAATTTCTTATCTGTACAGAGCATTATGAAACAAAAGCAAGCCTTGAAGAGAATGTTTTCAAATGAGCGACAAAATTTTGCAGAATTACCTAAAAATAGAAGAAACAGAAAGTTAAATGAGATTTCAGAGACAGTCTTTAGGAGTACATTTTGGAATACCTGTGTTAGACTATTAAGGATTTGAGATTGGCTGATAGCGAGGATAAACCATCTCTGAGTTATCCTTATGAAGCTATCGATAGGACAACATAAGCCAAGAGGGATTATATGCACGTGTGAAACATTATAGATAAGAAATGGAATAAACAATTGCATCAACCAATTCATGCAGTAGCTTATTACTTAAACTCAACATTTAGATACTCAGTAAGCTTTAAAAAGGACGGTGAGGTAAATCGAGGTATCATTGATTGTATAAATAGATTAGTCCATGATGAGAGTAGAGCAGATGTTATACATCGAGAGATGAAGATTTACGATAATGCTCTTCACTTAATGGGCTTATCTTCATATTCAAGTTTCTTAAATCTTATATTTATTATGAATTAAGTCCCTGATGTTTGCTTTTTTCTATCAAATGTTTGGTGGAATAGGTTTCGAAGTGATTGCCCAAACCTTATATATTTTATAGTAATATTTCCGAGTCAAACTTGTAGTGCAACAGGTTGTGAAAGTAATTTGAGTGTCTTTGACCACATCCACATTAGAACATAAGCGATTGAATGATTTAGTTTTCATTTATTGTAACATGCGCCTTCGACAAAGATAATCTTTCATTAATTACTACTTAAATATTCAATTCAATATTTTATTTCATTTTAATTTTTAATGTTATTTACTAATTACTTATCATTATTTCCTGCTTACAATTAAAAAAGTTAAATAAGAAAGAAAACCAATTTGATCCAATAAGTTTGGGTAATTTTGATATATTAGAAGAGTGTATCATGGAAGATAACAAAACAAATGCACTCATAACAGAAGAAGACATTGCATGGACTAATTTGGAAAGAACGCAACAATAATATCATCAAGGGGATGAAGATTTTGATTTTGAAGCAAAAGATGGTGAAGATATTCCACAAGGAGAAGATGAAGATTATTTACTTGATGATCCTGATTACAATGTGTAAATACATCTTTTTCAATTATGAAAGTTGTATTTTTTATTTTTTTCCAAGGATGCCATGTATTGCTTCAAAATATGTAATTCCTTTTTCAATTATTGAATGGTGAATGATGAATATGTACTACATTTTTGCATCATGGTCTCAGTATAATGCTTGTACCTTATGCTTGGGTTTAATATTTTTATGAACTTTGTTAATTTAAAAAGTTGTGAAAGTTAGATTTCAGCCGAGTTTTAATGGTTTTGCTGCACGAGTGATGTTGGATTTTTGTCATAAATAAGTTCGGTTTTAAGTTGAATCTAATCTTTGATGATTCCTTTTATGAACCTTTTACACGTCCAAAATTTATAAAAATTTTACCACATATTATCTTTGTGTGTCACTCATGGACAAAATTTAAAAGTATTTCCCTTAAAAATAACTCCACCCACGTAAGGAATCACCTTTGCATGGCCGGTCCCAAGCCCGGATAAAGGAGGGTTGTGTTAGGCTTTCGACAGCCAACGTAAAATTTTATCGGACTTTTATACCATTGATTGCACAAATTATGAACATTGCTTCAAAGCGTCATCGCTTAGCGGCGCGCTGCAAAGCTCGAATGAAGTGAAAAATATGCAAGGGTCACTATATTTTCGCCCGAATGTAATAAATAAATTGAAGAGAGGGTTCCCACATCATGGACGGGTGTCGGTAAAAAAGTTAGTCCTGCTACATTGCCGCCCGAATGTAGTAAATGAATTACATAGAGGGTCTCTGCATTTTCAATATGGATGGATGTGAGGGTAAGGAAGCTAGTCCTAGATAACAAGATTCGTATTGGTTCTTAGCATATCAGAACATTGTCCGGTAAACTAATATAGGTGGTAGATACTATGACTCGAAGAAAGATTCATATTCTATGTTTACAAGAGACAAAGTGAGTTGAAGAAAAAGCAAAGGATATTGAGGATAAAGGTTTTAAATTATGATACTCAGGTAAGAAAAAGGCTCGAAACGGAGTTGGTATTATCATAAATAAAGATTTAAAGGATAGTGTAGTAGATATACAACGATATGGTGACTGAATCATGACGTTGAAATTAGTATTAGGAGCAAAGATTTTGAATATAGTTTATGCTTACGCATTTCTAAGTAGGACTAGAAGATAGTACAAAGAAAACTTTTTAGGAATAGTTAGATAAGATGATTCAAATAATTCCACACAAGGAGATGATTTGTTTAGGAGGAGACTTAAATGGACATGTCGATAAAGAGGCATTAGGATATCAAGGTATTCATGAAAACTTTGGATTTGGGGATATAAATGAGGAATGGAGGGAGATTTTAAATTTTGTTACGACATTTCTCTCTTTATATTCAATGCAATCTTCAAAAATCAAGATAAACATTTAATTACTTATAAGAGTGGCTTAACACAAACACAAATTGATTAATTTATTTGTAAAAAAATATATAGAGTGTGTTGTAAAGATTGTAAGGTAATTCCAGGAGAAAGCTTAACCACCAAACATCGACTTTTAATTATAGATTTACAAATAAAAAATTGACAAAAAAGAAAGAGTGCACCGAACTATTCAGAGTAAATGGTGAAACCTCAAAAGCGAGAACAAAAAATATTTAAACAGAAAGTCCTTCAAGGGGATGCTTGGAATTATGTTGGTACGCCTTATGATATATGGAACAATATGGCTATATATATTAGGAAAGTGGCGAAAGATGTGTTAGGTGAATCTAAAGGAGGTGTACTGGCACAAAAAAAAAAGCTTTGTGATGGAGTGAAGTAGTGTAAAATAAAATCAAGGCAAAGAGGGTATGTTACAAATTATATTATACTAAGAAAACTAGTGAAACTTTAGAGGATTATAAGAAAGCAAAGAAGGAAGCGAAAAAAGTTGTTAGTGAAGCAAAAGCTAAAATTTCAGAGGATTATATAAAAAATTGAACTCAAAAAAGGGTGAAAGAGATTTTTAGGATAGTAAGGACTAGAGATAAGAAAACTAAAGATCTTAATTTTGTTAGATGCATCAAAGATGAGGTGGTAAATCTTGTTAGAGGGTGAAAGAGATATTTTTAGGATAGCTAGGGTGAAAGAGGATCTTAAACATATGAAGGGTGATAAATCGGTAGGACCAGACAATATTCCTATAGAAGTTTCGAAAATCCTAAGAGAAACAGGAATCACTCGGCTCACAAGACTATTTAATAAAATATACAGAAACAAAAAGATGCCCAAGGAATGGAGAGCGAGTACACTTATACCCATATATAAGAACAAGGGAGACATTGAGAATTGTGCGAATTATCGACATATCAACTTAATGAGCCATACTATGAAATTGTGGGAAAGAATTATCGAACGTAGGTTAAGACAAGTATAAGTGCAACAAAAAACCAATTTGGATTCATGCCAGGTAGATCTACTGTTGAAGCGATTCACCTTTTGAGATGTCTTATGGAACATTTTAGAGCAAAAAAGAAAGACCTTCACATGATATTTATTGATCTAGAAAAAGCCTATGATAGAGTACCGAGGGAGGTTCTTTCGAGAACTTTGGAACAAAGAGGTATCCCATTGACATATATTAGCCTTATAAGAGACATGTATGATGGTGCAAAAACATGTGTGAGGACTCATGAAGGAATGACAGACTTCTTTGAAGTTAATATTGGGTTACATCAATGATCAACTTTAAGTCCATACTTATTTATAATGGTGATGGATGAGTTAACAAAACATATTGAAGATGAAGTACCTTGGTGTATGTTATTTGCAGATATTAGTGGAGGAGTCTAAGGAAAAAGTTAATAGAAAATTAGAACTATGGAGAGAAACATCATAAAGCAAAGGCCTCCAACTTAGTAGAACAAAGACAGAATATATGGAATGTAAGTTTGATCATTTGGTTACCTCAGAGGACATAGAAATTAAAATTGGCACACATTGCATCTCCCAAAAGGAAAGTTTTAAATACCTAGGGTCACTTTTTCAGAGTGATGGAAGAATTGATGGACATGTTAGGAATAGAATTAATGCTACTTGGTTAAAATGGAGAGGAGCATCAAGTATTCTTTGTGATAAGAAGATACCATTAAAGTTAAAAGGTAAATATTATAGAGCAACAATTAGACATGCCATGTTTTATGGTTTTGAGTGTTGGGCAGTTAATCATCAACATGTACAAAAGATGTTTGTGACAGAAATAAAGATGTTGAGATGGATGAGTGGTCATACAAGAAAAGACCGTATACATAATGAGGTTATTATAAATAAATTATGTGTGGCACCAATAGAGGATAAAATGAGAGAATATCATTTAAGGTGGTTTGGACATATAAAAAGAAGATCAAAAGAAGAACCTTTAAGAAGGTATGAAAAACTAGATTTTGAAAGTATTAAAAGAGGTAGAGGACGACCACAAAAGTGTTGGAAAGAAACAATAAAGAATGATCTAGCTTATTGTGAGTTAACTACTAACATGGCACATGATAGGGCACTGTGGAAACAAAGAATCCATGTAGTCGACCCCATCTAGTATGGGAAAAGACTTAGTTGTTGTTGTCATTGTAATACTTATAAATGAAATTTTGAATTAAACGTTATCAAAGGATATTAATAACTAATTAAAATAATTTAGTATCAGTAAGTTAATTAATCAGAAGATTCAAAACTACTTAATAATTCAAAATATGTTGAGAAATACACAATGAAGCAATTAAAATACTTAAAAGTTAAATATTATTTATTTTAGTCAATATTTTATTTACAACAACAACTAAGCCTTTTCCTATACTAGATGGGGTCGATTGTTAGTCAATATTTTATTTAATAATATTAAATACTTTTTTTATTAAATGTGTCTGATGTGGATCCAATATAGATCCTACGTGTTAGACGCAAAGAATCCACATCAATTGCAAGTTAATGGCATTAACCCAAAAGTACAAAATTGATTAACGAAGAAAGTATAGGGTACTAACTTATCAATAAAAAGTGACAAAGTTTATTGTACCAATATGCGAGATAATAAAATTCACATTGGTAATTGGAATATCGAAACATTAACTAATAAGCCAATGGAAGTGATAGATAGTATGATTAGCAAAAGGATTCACATTCTATTTACAAGAGACAAAGTGGGTTAAAAAAAGCAAAGGGATTGAGAATACACGTTTTAAATCATGGTACTCATGAAAGAAAAAGGTTGGAGTTGGTATTATTATAAATAAAGATTTAAAGGATATTGTAGTAGACATACAATAGCACGGTGACCGAATTATGATGGTGAAATTAGTGTTAGGAGTAGAGGTTTGAATATAGTTTGTGCTTATGCATACCAAGTAGGCCTAGAAGATAGCATAAAGAAGTCATTTTGGGAAGAGTTAGATAAGGCAACTTAAAGAATTTCACTAAGATATGATTTATTTGAGTGATCTAAATGGATATATGAGTAAAAAGGCATTAGGATATCAAGGTAAAAACTATGGTTTTGGGATTTATGGTTTTGAAAAAGTAAGGAAATTTTAAATTTTTCTATGACATGTTCTTTCTATAAACTCCGACCATGTAAGGGTGAGCCCTTATATGGCTGTTCCCAAGCCCGGATAAAGAAAGAGGGTTGTGTTAGGCTTCCGACAAGCCAACGTAAAACTTTGTCAGACTTATTTACCATGGATTCTACAAATTATGATAGGGCTTTGTAAAAACAAAGAATCCATGTAACTAACCCCATCTAGTATGGGAAAAGGCTTAGTTGTTGTTGTTGTATATGTTCTCTTTATAGATAATACAATTTTTTAAAAATGAGATGAATATTTAAATATTTATAAGAGTGGCTTGTCACACATGCTTTTAGGAGAAAAGATAGATCGTGTTGTAAGGATTATAAGATAATTCAGAGAGAAAACTTAATTGCCTCACATCGACTTTTAGATATCGATTTTCACGTAAAATATGGACAAAGAGACAAAAATAAATAGTGCTACTCTAACTAAACAGTGGAACCTCAAAAATGTGAAAGAAGATATATTTAAACATAAGGTTCTTAAAAGAGATGTTTGAAATTATGTATGTAAACCTTATGATATGTGGGACAATATGAAAGTATGTGAGACAATAAGGCCATGCATATTAGGAAAGTAGCAAAGGATATATTAGGTGAATCTAAGAGAGGCGTACCTGCACAAAAGGAAGGTTGGTGGTAGAGTGAAGTAGTGTAAGATAAAATTAAGGTGAAGAAGGCAGGTCACATATTGCATTATGCCAACAAGACTAGTGAAACTCGAGTGGCATATAAGAAAGTAAAGAAAAAATTAAAAAAATCATTAATAAAACTAAAATCAAACGTTTGGAACAATTTATATAAAAGTTCAAATAAAAAAGAGGTAAAAGAGATACTTTTATGAATCTAATAGCTAAGGCTAGATATACGAAAACTAAGGATCTAACTATTATTAGATGCATCAAAGATGAGGATGAGAAGATTTTAATGGCAAGTAATACTAAAAATAGACGAAAAAATATTTTCATATTTTTTTTAACAAAAACATAGGTGCTAATATTAGTTTAAGAGAGCTCACCAAATCAGAGAAACCTTCACGTGGTATTTATTTATCTTCAAAAGCTTACGATAGGATGCTAAGAGATTCATTAGAGAACCTTGAAAAAGAGAGGTATGACATTGACATACATCAATCTTAAATCTTATAGAAGACATGTATGATGGTACATAAAGATGTACGAGAACCCATGAAGAAATGACACATTCAATCTTATAAAAGGCATGTATGATGGTGCACAAGCATGTGCAATAACCTATGAAAGAATGACAATTACCTTTGAAGTTAATATTAGATTACATCAATGATTAAGTCTAATTTCACATTTACTTATATTGGTCACTGACGGGTTAATAAAACATATTCAAGATTCAGTACCTTGGTGTATGTTATTTATAGATGACATTGTGTTAGTGGATGAGTCTAAGGAAAAGTTAGTAGGAAACTGAAACTATGGAGAGAAACATGAAAAAGTAAAGGCTTTTGACTTAGTAGAACAAAGATTGAATATATGGAATGCAAGTTTAATTATTTGGTTACTTCACATGACATAGAAATTAAGATTCGCATACATTGCATCTCATAGTCAACCTTGTCTAGTATGGGAAAAGGCTTAGTTGTTGTTGTATACATTGCATCTCTAGTAAGAAAAGTTTTAAATATCTAAGGACAATCTTTTAAAGTGACAAAAAATTAATGGAGATGTTGCACATAGAATCATTGCAGGTTGGTTAAAAAGGAGAGGTGAATCGGGTATTCTATTTGACAAAAAGATACTATTAAAATTGAAAGGAAAATATTATAGAATAGCCATTAGACCTGCTATGTTTTATGGTTTTAAGTGTTAAGCAATCAATCATCAACATATACAAAAGATTTCTATTACAAAAATAAAGATATTGAAATGGATGAGTGGTCACATAAGGAAATACTATATAAAATAAGGTTATTAAACACAAATTAGGAGTGGCACCAATAGATGATAAAATGAGAAAAAACTATTTTAAGATGGTTTGAACACTAGAACAACGACTAGAGGAAGCTTCACTAAGAAGGTACGAGAAGCTAGATTGTAAAAATATTAAAGGAGGAAGAGAAAGACCACAAAAGTATTAGAAAGAAACAATAAAGAGTGATCTAGTTTATGTTGAGTTAGTTGCTAGTACACACATGATCGGGCTCTATGGAAACAAAGAATCCATGTAGCCGACCCTCTCTAGTATGGGAAAAAGGCTTAGTTGTTATTGTTGTTGTTGTTGGTACTTTTCTTTACTTTTCTCCAAAAATTGTTGATGACTTTGAAGATTTATATACATGTTTATATAGCTTACGGGATTGTATGTGTATTACTCACGCTACCTAGTATTATTCACATGCTACCTTATGCTGAAACATTGTTAATGATACTGCAGCCACCTATCATACAATTATTGGTTTACTCCAGTGTTATCCGTATCGCACCGTATCGTACGATACGCCCAAAAATCTTTTTTTTCAAATTTTTTCTTTTCCAAATTTTTTTTTTCAAAAAAGAAAAATTTCAAATTTTTTTTGTATGTTTCTGCCCTCTCTTCACTTCCCTTAAAGGCATCCTCCAATATGCTTATAATTTGGGTTTATAATTTCATTTATTTAATAAGAATAATGTATAAAAAAAAATTATGACAAAATCATTTCCCTTTCTGTTACAACTTTTAGGTATATTTTTGCTAACAGTTTCTAATTTCATAAGATCGTAAATAATTAAAAACATTTAGTTCTCTCGGTTCATTGAGTAGGGATTTCACAACTTCACTATTTTAGGGTTCACGTTACATGACTTCCATTGAGTTGAACATAATCAATGTGTGTGAGGCTTAACTCAGTCTGTGAAGTGAGAAATGAAGCTCAAGCATTAGTTAAAAAGCTAGTCTCCAATAAGAGAAAAAGGGGACATCATCAAGTAATAATATCACATCATTGAGGTGTCATAGACTCAATAATCAAAGAAATGGAGCTCTTTGTTTTGCTCACATATGAAAATTAGCAAATATGACAACTACATGTACAAAGATAGCAGTTTGTTAATTTTGATATATTACATGAGTGGATTATGGAAGATAACGAAGAAAATGCACTCCTAAGTCCTAACTGAAGAAGACATTGCATGAATTAATTTGAAGTGCAACAACATCATCAAGGAGAAGATGAAGATTATTTAGTTAATGATCCTGATACAAATTTACAATATGTAAAATATAAATGTATTTCATTTTTTGATTCAAAATATATAATTTTGGATGCAATTATTCAATATTAAATGTTCAATTTGTGCTAAACTTTGCATTATATGAATTTAAAGCAATTACCAGATTTTTCCAAAATTTTCCAAAATTTTCTTGATTTTTTTCCGATTTTTATTAATTTTATTGATTTTTTAAATAATTTTTATAGTTTTTTAATATTAAAGTACGATACGATATACCCGTATCGTGGAGCCCAGTGATACGCGATACGACACGCGTCAGACAACACTGGTTTACTTTGATTGAATCTCTGAAATGTTTATGCACATTATTGATGGGCCTTGGAATTGGAAGTGCCGACCAAACCAAATCATTTCATTCTCTAAGTGCTCTGTCATGCCTCCTTCGGTCAGGAAACTTACACGTCAAAAATGCAATGCTGTTCCAAGGCAAAGTCCAATCTACAAGCTTTACTTTTAAATTATACATGACTTTGCTCCTACTTCTGCTTTCCCATTTCCTATGTCTTGCTACTCTGCCCGCTTTCAGTAACATCTCTCTTGCACTCTGAAAATGAAGGTTATTCTCTCATACGCTCCACTTCCTGAAGAGAATTTGGGAGAGTTAGAAAGAATAAAGTCTTTCGACAAACGTGCTATTAAGTTTTATCGATTGCACAGCACCCTCAATGACATATAGAGTCATTGTGGCATAAGTCCGTTTTCTGTCCAGCTCTACCATTCAACAAAATCCCTCCGGGTAGGGACCTGATTCGTACAAATAAGGGACAGCATTTTCGGATGCAACTCGTTTTGAAATTATGACCTTCCATATTATGCATCAAGTGGCTGCCATCCACCAAGCTAGATGACCAATGGAAGAAGTCTCTTGGTAGTTGATATACAGTCATGACTCGCTCAGAATGTAGAATGAAAATGGCAGGTGCCAAGATATGTGGAGTGCTTTCCATACTAAACAAATTAGGCCCCATTCTCCAATGTATCTAGGAATTGAAGCAGGGACGCTAAAGTAGTTTTGACTGACGGTCAAAAAGGAAGGGGACTACAAGATCACACGTTTTAGCGTGAATTCATATTAAAGCAACTAGGAGTCGCACAATCACTGCACAAAGCATCAAAGACCACCAGCAAACAAAATATGTATAACACGCTCAAAAGCAGAATTAAAGAACTAGCTGCAGGTAATACGAAGTCTTGGAAAATATCAAAATAATGTCAGAAACTGCCTGAGAAACTCATTCAAATCTAAACATTAGTTGCGTCACTAATATTGACACCGTTGATGACTCGTGAAGAGATTGAAAAGGACCAATCCGCACCAAAATTGGGAAATTCAGTTGATCACCAAAAAGTGATATGTCAAACAGAAGTTCGCTGTTAAACATCAGACGTCATAGGTAAGATCCATCCATTTAGAGAGGGTAAGAAAGAAGTAGAACCCAGTAACCAGCATAAGATAAATCCGCTCGTGGACAGAAAAAGATGGTCGATTCGGAAAAGGGAAGGACAGGTCAAGGTGAATGATGGCATGATAGATAGATGGATAGGTTACCTCCTTGCCGTGGTGAAGGCATTCGAGGTAGTCTTCGCGAAGGAGGGAGCAATCTTGGGGTTCTCTGCAACGAGACATACACTCGCTGAACTCCGTCCAGAAATCGAAGCACCGACCTTTGTTCCCGTTGATCCCCCAACCCGACGCCATCCTCTCTCTCTCTCTCCGCGGACCTCTTCCACGTAACTTGATGGGTTAGGGCATTACTGTACATTTTTAGCAGACATTTTTTAGTAAACATAACACCCCCATGCAATTTTTTCGAAAATACCCCTGAGAGTCTCTCCACCTTGCCGGTCTCCTTCCACACCGACAATCTTCTTCCCATTCTCTCCACCATGCGATTTTTCTCTTCGTTCTCAGCTCATGTTCACATTAAACGAACTGTTTATTTCTCTGACTGAAATGATAATTAAAAGAGTGTTTTGCATTCCCATTGAATCAGTGATTTGAGTGAAATCTAGGTTGGTTAAAAAATGTTTTTTCTTTTTCTTCGTCCTCCTCTAATTCCATCTTCTTCTCCTGTGACTGTGAAGTCGGGTAACCCCAATTCTTGGTAGGGAGATGCCTCTCATTTCTTAAGAATCATAAGTTGTGTTGTCAGTTTGCTAATTTATCGGGATGCATCAAGGAAACTACTTTAGAGAATTTTCATTTGGCGAGGAGTTTGAGCTAACGAGGATATGCCTCTTTTAAGTCGATGTTGTACGTGGTTTGTAGAGACTCTTGTGAACTAATGACTAGTAAACTTCATCAAAGTCTTGACAAACATTCCAAGCTGATGTGCTAGACTTTTAGGGGAAGAGAAAATAGTCGATCGAAGACTCATCTCCTCTTCCGAATATTTAATGAGTAAATTTTCAACGAATTCAATACGTGAAGCATTTTCAAGGAGAAGGATTTGAAATGCGGCCTGAGGTGGTCATCGGCTAGTAGTCGCTAACATGTGTTTACATCAAAGTGCATACTTGACCCACTTCGGTCGTGTAAGGAGGCGTTAACTGTGGAACCACTTCTAATTCTTAAACTATGAGGAAGGAGATAATGCATCTTTCACCCTTGTCTACCATCAACTCAAGAGGGAGGTGGTTATCTCTTTGAGGAGGGATATATTCCGTGGAGGATCCCACTCCAACAAAAGTAACATCCTCAATAGAAGGCAGAGAAGGAACATTAGACATCCATTTGATGACCTTCCGACCCGAATAAATAGCCTACCACATGCTCCACTGTCAAGAGCATAGGAGCTTCACTTGAAGGAACCTGGTCCAAAATGTTACTTTGTTTGATCTCCGTTGAAAGTCTCACGATGTCATGAGTACTCTTCCAGGTTGCAAGATTAGGGGTTTTGAGTGAGATATCCGCATTGAGGAGATCACTCTTCGATATCCTTGTAAGACCTTTCACTACCAGGTTTGAAGTCTTAGAAGGAAGCACTTGGTTCAATCATGTGATTTCAAGAAGGTCCTTCTTAAAAGAGACCACCTGTCCAAGATCAAGACAGAGGTTAGGTGAATGGACAAATGAGAATTTAGTTTAGAGAGTGAAGAAAAAAAGTTACTAACTGAAGTCGTCTTTAGGATAGTAGAATTCAATCCTCACCGTGGAAGTTCAAACTAAGATCCTAAGTGAAAATGGTAGAATGTAACTACTTAATACATGATCAAAATAAAGAAGATGAGAAGGATATTATCTTGAATAAAGATGGAACAATTCTAAGTTATAAATGTTTTGGAGGAGGTTTTGTCAGGTCAACTAATGCATATGGTAAAGATTTGGATCTACTGGTGATCGAGCTAGTAAAAATACAGACAAACTCTTTCAAATCTTTATCAAAAATAGCAAAGATCACCGTTGACTACTACTCTTCATATTCATCGGTCGCTCCCGGATTGTAAACCCATTATAGGGAAAACCCTCTACTAACTATTGGTTGGTCGTGGTCACTTTGGACATTACCAAGATTGAAGTAGCAGTGCCACCTACTAAAGTTATGTTTGGAAAAATACAACTGAGAACTGCTCGTACAAGCTCAAATTGGCGAGCCAAACATTGGGAGTAATATCTTTTAGTCATGATCTAATTAGAAGAAGAAGAAGAACTTCAAACTCTGTTCTACAAATTCTGAGAGCAAAGAAATTGTTGCCTCTCTATCAATGATGTATACTTAGGAACAAACAATTTCTCCAAACACATGCTTAGTTAAAACTACATTATCACCCAATGAAAAATAAATTGGTATTATTTGAGGGTTCTAGATGGAGCAATTTGCCAAGACAAGTTGATAAAGTACCAGTTTGTGATTGAAGTCTCACTAGAATTCCATCAAAAAGAATTCTCAATGCTTTAGTTGGACGAGCTAGTTTAGATTAGCAATGCTACTTTATTGAAAGAAATATAGATATATCCAATACTGTAAGAAAACCATCACGAGAGAGAGGCAATATTGGATAGCTTCCCATTAACAACATGGAAAATAAATGTGGGTATCCATCAATAGAGGCTTCTAATAAAGAAGGAACATAAATTGAAGTGTCCATCAGAGACCAATGCTTCAACAACAATATAATATTCCTTGGCAACTCTGCTTGGGTAAAATGATAAATTTAGAGAGCCAGAATAGAAGAAAAATGACATGCTCATCTATAGTTGCTCCCCTAATTGAGAAACGTTGGTTTCAAGGAATCCCTTGTAAGACAAGTTCTTTGAATAAAAAGAGAACTTGAAGCTAGGGGAGCCTAGGTCATGGTGTTTGGAATCATCACAAGAAAGACCACACATCCAAAAGCATAGGGACAACCATGCACAACTTCAAGACAAAACAATTGATGTTAAGGAGCAATTTTCTTAAGAAGTCGAACAAGATATTAAGGTTCATAGAGAAGATGAGCCAAGAGTAGCCAATAAGGTGATAAAATACCCACTTATGACAATCTTACATCTACCTAGCACTCACTCGGTTGAGCCAATGAACGTATTCCTTAGATAGCTTTGACCAGGTATGAAGCTCCTTTGAGAAGCAGTCACACCTGTACTAACTCACATAGATATGCAGGGTATCAGAAGCAATAACTTTCTTTACAACCCCTAAGCTTTTGTTGAACTAAACAATCAAACCGAGAAGTAAATCATTAGAATCCTCGGTCAAAGTAGACGTACAGTAACCCATTGTCAAGATTCACTATGGAGCCATCTCTGAAGAAACTACTCGCTTCTTTTTGTGCTAGGGGTTCAAAGCCATGAAAGTGTTGAGGAGAAAGAAAGAGGATGGTGGTTAGGACAGAAAAACCAGAAAATATTAGCAAGCATTTGAAGAAAGCGGTGGAGAAGGAAGAAGGCTTGAATTGTCTTTTTATAGATAGAAGTCAAACATCTTATCTATATCCACTAGAGTAATCTTTGACTTGACATTCGAAACATTGACAAAGTTGCCATGCAACTTTAACATAATAAAACACAATTATGCTTACCTATTTGAAAACTTGGAGCGATAAAAAGTAGGAGACAAAACATTAAATATAGACACAATTAGCATGTGTTGCAAATAAACATGAGTGATTTTCAAGTCACTCATTAATGTAGTTCTACCCCCTTTGTCTTTCCTATTTATTTTCTTCTTGATATCCCAATAAAGATCCTCTTGAATCTAGCCCAATATTCTTCGAGGTCACCAATCTTGATGGTGATATGCTCAACATTCTTCTCAAGATCTTGATGTTGGGGTAGTAGGGCTTCCAATTCCTCTATTACGTGAGCAAACAATTGGAATGATTTAACCTTCGCTTCACAAGCATTTGATGCTTGGGATGCCAAAATATAGAGAATAGATAACCTCGAGCAATCTTAATAGTAAGCTTGTAATGACGATCATAAAGGATGATGAGCTGCTCCTCGAGAACTTCTATCTTGGTTTGGGTTGATGAACTCATATTCGCCAAGTCTCTAACATGTGAAGACACCTCCTCAAATTTTGTAAAAACCTCAAGACGGGATTCAGTGGTAATAATTACTTGGTGAGAAAGGGGATGAAATCACCCTTGATGATCGGCAATAGAAGTAAGTTGGGTTTGGATAGAGTACTTTTGGATATGATGAACCTCTAGTTGTTTGCAAACCTCGGCGCAACACCAAAAGCCTCTCTCACTTGATCTACCAATAAAGGTGAGAAGGTATTTTCCTTGAGGTTGGACAACAATCGTAAGCTACAAAGTATTGTCCTAATGGTGGATGCATTAGAAGAGAGCAGTTCATCAAGCTGATGATTCATAGTAGATAAGACTTCTTGAAACATAACCAAGAAAGAACCCTCGGACCTAAGAGACGTGTTAATGTAGGTAAGTTTATGATGAGTCCCGGGACATGACTTGTAGGCATCTCATGCAAAGGAGTGAGTTCACTATTGATGGCTTTTCAAACATGGTTGCGAAGTTCAAATGTTTTCATGGTGCCACTTTCGATTAGGTTGGACTTAGGGACATAGGAGATTCACCCTTCATCTTGGTCATCATTTTATTCCACATAATCCAAATAAAGGTGGCCAAGTTAGGAATCATTTTGCAAGGAGGACAAACCAATGATTCTGGTTGACTAGTTGGAGCAACCACGGAACATCAAACTAGTTGCTTGAGATGGATGTCACATGATCTAGGGTTATTATTAGTAGCTGAGTCTATGCACAGTTGATATGCTTCAACCGACAATCCTCCAACAACAACAAGATCATGCCTCTATAGTGGATGGCTCACCAAGCAATGAAATCAAGGGCTTCTCTGAAGTAGGGATATGAAATAGGGAATTAAAAAGGAAAATCAAGCTCGTTGACACCTAATGGTTGATCATTGAGTAAGGTGATGATAAGAAGACTCATATTCTCTACAAAATAGAAGTCGGAGGAAGAAGATTTTCGACATCCCTATATGCATAAAATCCGTAACAAACATTATACCAGAGGATGAGCCACAAAGTCGGAAGTATAAAGGAAGGAGAGTTTTCTCATCAGCCTTAGCGGATCTAAGGCTAACAATAATCTCCTCAAAAGATAAAGTGACAGGAGAAATTTGGCTTAAAATGATCCATAATGAATCTTATACAATTAGGTGTGAGAATAGGCAGTTAAATCAAAATCCAAGTTCTAGAAAATACAAGTGTATACAAAACTACAAAAATCATAATGAGCCTCCTACCAAATATGTCATGTCATCGCTCTAGAGTGTCCTGAGAGTAGAATTCACTAAATGATATAATATTGCAAGAAAAATTGAGTTGAGTGATAGCTTCATAGCATATATGATTATGAAAATATACCACAAGTATTCATCATTGACTGGTACTATAAGCACAGACAACAAAATGGCAAAACCATAATAATAAGAAGCCATGATGTTCCTCATGTGGTATAACATTAGTAGCCGAATACTTGTAAATGAGACCATCCAAAGAGAGATGTAAAGAGAGTGAGAATATCAAAATCTCAACCAACTAGAGAAATAAGGTCGACACCATCAAGAGGAAAACCGGTGATCTCCCATACATCTAAAATTGTTGGAGACGTTATCTAAAAAGGAAATTAAAAAAGACTACACCGAGAGACCTAGAATACAAGAAATGAGTACAAAAGTTGGTTGTCAAAATAGATGATCAAACAAGATAACATAATGAGGTTGTAGATATCTCATTTCATCTAAGGATGACACTTTTGTTCTTGAATATGACGAATAAGTTGATGTAAAGTTAATTAGTTGGTCAGCAAGAATGGATAAATGTAGGACATCAGGATTGCAAACTCATCACGAGTCAACGACAAGGAGTCAAGATGGAACTCAGCAAGACCATCTATTGATGTGGTAGTAGGAGGAAGAATAACACCAAAATTAGAAGCCTTACATGTAGAAAATAGAAGTTTCTTTTGCTAGGGGGTTCATAAGCAAATGGAGAAGGCAAAAGAAAGAATATAGGAGGGTTCGATCCTTATAAGGCTCTAAATGACAGCCTAAATGGGAAAGAATCCAAAAAAATCAAAGCACCGATCTGTGAGAAGATTTTCAATGTTTGGGATTGATAGAGTATGACTTATGTCTTTGAGGACAACTTCAGACATAAGCTCACAAAGGGGTATGTTTTAATGTCGGAAATCAGGAGAATGTGGTAAGCTCTTGGTGGACTTAAAATGGGATGTCTACTTAGGAAACACGAAATAGAAGAGCCTTGAGACACGAGGTAATGGTAGTGACAACTGGGAAATCATCGTAGATGCACACCTAACATTGCAGCGTGCAACGAGGTGAGTAAGAATTGTGCACACAAATTCAATTGTTGCCACCTTGGGAAAAGCGTATAAATAGTGGTTGCATTGATTGAGCAAAGTATCCAATCAATCACATGATCAACTCCTTTCGTTCCTAGTTTGTTTTTCTTGCTTTTCATAGGAATTCAACTAACTTAGTTTTCTATCAATATTTCCTTCAATGGGATAGGTGATTCCCCTTGCCTATCTCGTTTCACCGTCTCTCTAGCCCGAATGCATAGTACCAAACGGTGTCAAGATACATTCAATCAGATTCATGTGGACTCATGTTTTTTGCTTAAAGCCTTGTTCATCTTCCTCTTTGAGAATACGGGTTAAAATCTGTAGATGTGAAATTTTACTCCAAAATCTATATAGAGACATAAAATAATTTTCACAAACGTCATGCACGAGCATGCCAGTTAGTTTACTTAAACTAACAAAGATTGTTTCTAACTTCCATAATGATTTTAGGTAAGTGAGATCTTTTCAACTTAGGTCTTCTCAAACCGATACTCAAGGGTCAGCCTACATGCTTTGAGGATTGTTTTGAATCAGGTGTGTTTTCAAAATCCACTTTCAAATCCAAATGACTTAACCAAATTCGTGAAACTAGGTCTTAAAGGAAATATTTCAAAGTTTTGAAAAACAGAAACTCGTTCTATTTTCAAAGACTTATTTTCCAGTTTTTTCTTGATAGCTTCTAAATCCCTAAAAATCTTGAAAATTTTACAGGCAAAAGAAGCTGATATGAAGATTCAATAACTATTTTTACTCTAATTTTTGGTGCTACTAATATGCACAATTAAATTAGACATTGACCCTTGATCAGACATTCGAGACAGTTCTATGACAGAAATACAAAGGTATAGAAAAACATCTGTATCTCGGTTCACAAACCTTTGATCTTTATGAACTTAGTCTTATTGCAAAGCTGTGAATATCAGCTTTCCAATGAGATCAATTTTAATGAAATTGGTTTACTTTAGGCAAAGTTATGGGATGATAACCCAAACTCTATTCAAGAAACAGGGGTTTCACATGTTATGTTCTAATTTTAACGATCTGTTTCAATTTTATTTACGTGGTTACATGACCCTAAAATTATTGAAAATTTTATTAGAAGTGGAATTATATATGTAGATTAAGTTTACAAAGTTTCAGAGCATTCTGAGCAGAGAATAGAGAAATAAAAATAAAACATCAGATTGATGCAGGATGTAGAAAACAGATTTTCAGGTTTACAACATATATGAATGCATTTCGTTCGAAATTGGAAGATAATCTACAACAATTCCAATGTAAATGACTGAAGAAAATGAAGAAAAGTATAATTATAGCTTAAGCATAAAGGGAATTAGGAGATATAAGAGACTACAATGTATATTGAGATAAGAGAAATTGAAAATCGAATACATAGTAAGGATCTAATCAAATGAAATTGGGCAGCATAACATCTAGCTATTACATCATTGAATGGAGTCAGTTGCTCCTTAATTACAACCCTTCTTAATTGAATGAAAATAAGAAGAGAAATAATGAAAAAAGAGGAGATTAACTCACCTTGATTGTGGATGGCAATGGATGAAGATAAATCGTGAAAGGGGCGTCTCCTCCCCTTCCCTCTTTCCCTCTCTTCCTCTCTTTTTTTTCTCTTTTTCTCTCCTTCTCTCTCTTTCTCTCTTTCTCTCTCACTTGGCTACTGCCTTTCCTCTCTGTCTTCACCTCCTTTAATCTCTTCAATGCCTAAAACCCAGCCCGAAGGCCCCCTTTTATAGATTTCAAGGGGAGCCTCTAGGGCCTTCCATGATTTAGACCTTTGGGGTCATCCCAATCCAATCTGATCCAAATGGCTGGCCCATTCATGCACATGGGGTACATGCGGGCTGAGAGGGTGGTCCCTTCTTAGCCCATGTGAGCTTGGTGCAGCCCACATGGACCAACTCCTTTACTAGACTTGACTAGGTGAACTTGACTCACCCTAGCCCGCCCCTTGCTTAATCTTGGTGGCTTGCCTTGAGACGAGTCTTGACTTGGGTGTGATCTTCATTTGTTCTTTGAACTTGATACTTAAATTCACCTTAGCTTGAGTCAGCTTCTTCTGGCTCATCTTAGTATTGACTTGAATTTTGAACTCACGATGACCCTGCTTCGAGGCTTGATTTGGATGCTTCATTCAATCCTGTCTTCAGGAATTCTGTTTTGCTTGATTATCGTTTTAGTTAAGATTTATGGTTTTAAATATTTCTTTTTTTATTATTTAAAACTATTTCATTTTAGATATATTTGAAAACATCGAGTTTTAATGAAATCCTCAAATATTCTTTTCTGAAAACTATTAAGTCACATTCCCAATGTTTGTTTGCATGGGTGACCTACTTTCGTTCCGTGAGTTAGTCTTTAATGTTTCAACCACTTTAACCCTTTGTTGGGTATAGGGTCTCGAACCACTTTAACTCTTGGGTGTAAGGTCTTGGAGTAAGACTATCATCGATCGGGTGAATTTTTGAGGTCTTGCTTGGATTGATTTGGTTTTGAATTTCAAAGGTTTTTGTAATTTTGTAAATTGGATACTTTGCAAACATTTTGTAAGTTTAGTTCTCAATGTCTCATTTTCACCTGTTTCTTTACATAAAATAATTTGAAATCATCCTTTCTTTGAAGCCAGTCATTTGAAAAAGTAGAATCCTGCCCATTTGGCCTTGAGGGTAAAGTAGTTATTTTTTTGAACTTTGTCAAAATTGGATTTTTTTTAGAGAGATGCAATATATCCTTATTTTGAGGTTGCTACAAAATTTTGGTGCGCAATTGAGTTTATTTAAGATGTTTTTATTTGAGAAACCCTTAAAAGATCCAAAACTCCAATTTTTATTTGAAAAAGGCAAAATTTCTAAAAGATCAAAATTTATATTTTGGAATTTTTTTTTGGGTGTTACAAAATCTTATGGCACACCCTGCATCACATCTAGCTCAACCAACATGTTCATATTAGTGCCATTAGAATTGCATCGCCACTTCTTACGATAGCATATTCTTTGACACATTAGGTGGGACGTCTAACTCAACTAGTGGATTCATGTAAGTATCATTGGAATAATTTGCCACTTCAATCGACAATAAATTGAAAATGCTTCTCCTCAAATCCTTGGCTTTTAATGACATCTCATAGTTATTTGTTTGCTTTTGGTGGATGATGTTTATCTTGGGAAAATATTTGAGTTGCCAGGATTCACATCATTTCGGTATTTCATAGGAGTAGGCTTGCCAACATAGTCTATTGCTCTATCTATTAGTTGATAGTGGATATAACTCATGGTGTAGTTAGTAGCCATGTTGTGGAATTAAAAACACTTTTTGAGTTGCAATTGTCCTCATTAGTAGAACCATATGAGTTACATCTTTACCATATCTATATATAGCTATGTTATTAAATGAGATTCATCAAACTTTTCTCCCACGGCATGAGTCCTTTTATACTCAGTTTCTAACAAAATTTACAAGTCCTATTGTAGTGATAGTTGGATTTGTAATATTATCATCTTTGTTTTGTTAATTTGTCTAAGACTCGATTGTGTTCATTTAATACGAGTCAAGGGCCTTCATTGTATCATAAAAGTGATTGTTAGGGTTCAATGAATTTATTTATTGGACACTAGTAGTAGCAAATAAACCTATAGGTTCATATTTATCGTGCTTAGAATAATAGTGTTATCTTAGCCTTCTTTTCAAGGTATTAAATCCGATCTCTGAGATACCAATTGTTCAAGAAACAATGTCATCTACAAGAGCTCAACACTAATAAAATGTTTCGCCTTTGCAAAATATCTTCTCCATCATACATGAGGAAAACTACAATTTGGGTCTGATTGCACCATTAATTGTCCACTAGAGGGTATAACATATTTTATGAAACCAAAAGGTTTTGAGTAGCCAAAAGGTTCCCTCTGCTACTCTGAACTGTCTCTCCATGGATGACCAGATGCGTTCAAAGACTATAGCTAGTTTAAATGGGCTAGGTTTTTGCTCAAAAAGTGAGAGTGAGGGAAACTTCTTTTGCTACACAAGATTTTTTCTCACCTTCTTGAGTTTTTAGTTGCAAGATATCAATCATTTTTCTTCTTCTATATAGGGATGTGGGTATACCATTGTCAACATTCATTGACCATAAGCCTAAGTGTTCTTGAAAAGAAATTCCAACTTTGTTTGAAGAGATATTCAAGGCTCCTCCTCCATTCAAATTCAAGAAGGCTACTTCACCATATTCAACCTCATCTAAGTGAACAATTAGAAGAAAGGGAAGGTATTTTGAGGTGGAGAATTGAATTTTCCTATTGTATCGGGTCTTTGATACCTTGCGTACATGAACTCAACCAACGTTGTTTAAGAGTACTTATCCTATGTGCAAAGCATCTTCTTGAGTGAAGCACTTACACTGTGCCTCTATTATATGCATCCTTGTATAAGTTGATTAACAAGCTTTTGAGCAATCTTGGCGCCAACAAGCTCTACCTAATGAACAAAGCTAAAAATACCAATGGCCATTTTTTGTTGTTAAAATTGTGAATCCACTTGTAATTTTCGAGAGTTTGAGTTCAATAAACTATATGTCTTTCTTTTGCGTGAACACTCTTGGAGTTTTGGTCAAATACTTCAATTGTTTCTATCATGAATCTTCTCATCCTTTGAGATAATAAAGCAAATTTTCACAATCAAGCACCATCCAAGGGGGGAGATTTTTTCTTTCTTCTACCTTGTTGGTCGACCTCACTAGGCGAAGATTTATTCATTTACGACAACACCATCTTCAATTGGAGCAATGTCTTGATCAGTCAAAACTTCTTGATGAGGGCAACCCCTCATGCTAGAGGTGAAAAGATGATGGCTTAGACATACTTCTGGCACTACTTGTTTTGACAGCTTAGCCTATAGCATGACATTGCAGTGTTGCTTCCTTCTTTGGTGGTATTGATGCTAAAAATCAAGGAAAAGTGATAAGCACTCGAAGCACCTAAAAGGGGAAGTCAGCTTAGGCCCATGATGTAGAGACCTCTGAAGCATAAAGTAATGGTGGTGACAATTGGTGATCATCACAGAGATGCACACCTAACATCTCACACCATAAACGCAACAGGAACAAGGTGAATGGGTAGTAGTTGGAAAATGTGAGAATGAGAAAAAAGGTGAGACAGATTCAACTATTGCCACCTAGAGGGAGATCGATAAACATTGCCTCAACTGATAAGAAGATGAACACAAATCATGAACTCCTTTACTACTTTTTCCTTCCTTTTCGTAAAAGTAGTTTAACTTAGCCTTGTATTGACTCTAAGTTGAATGCAACAATATTTTTCTAGCTTCACAATCTATCTTGTTCCTCCCTGCTTAATTGAATGCTTAGTATCAATAGTGTCAAGATACACTCAATCGGATTCTCGAGAACTCACGTTTGTCATTTAAGCCATATCTAATTTTCCCTTTGAGAATGAGGTTAGAGTTCTCTAGTGCACCTTGCATCACGTCTAACTATGCTAGTAGATTCCTCTAAGTGACATTAGAATTGCATCGCCACTTCTGATGACTAACACATTTTTTGGCACACTCAATTGGACACACTCTTTCCCTTGACACTATGCGGTGTATGCAGACTCAATATAGTTGTGTGTACCCATTGACATCTTCTAGTAGTGACTTCAAACACTAATACCAAACAATTTGTCTAGGTATGCCTCAACTTCTCATATGGCCCAATCATAGCATGAGAAAACTCCATCCAATTCAAATCCCTAGCTCGATAATGAAGTGGTGTTTGAATTATTGAAGTTGTATGTCTTCAACTGGTTGCACACGCAATCTAAGGATCTTCAAGGGTTTGTGTTTTGCCAAATGTCAACGACCATACCTATCATGATTGTGAATGAGCTAGCCACCCCACAAGAAGAGGAGATGCTAGATGAGAAGCAACAATAGGTTCTTGAAGTAGCTATTGAGACCCATACCCAACCATGACCTACCTTTCTTACGTATACAAGAAGTTATGTCATTCTTGATGCCTCAACGATCATATTTTCAATATGGGCATGTCAACCTCACCCGAAAGCTACCAAAGCTGATGGCCCAAACGGGGCAAACATTTCCAACACCATCATTTTCATTAGAATTTTCTATAGGAGAACTGTTCTTTTTCTTGGGTGAGTCCAATTCCTGATCAAATACCCTATGGGAATTGCATGTGGGGCCTCAGTTGATGATGCCCTAACTTCATGGTGATACAGACTAGTATAGGTTGTCCTCCACCAGTGCAACCTAAGGATTATATCCCACAATTTTCTCTTAACACCTGCATATCCACCTAAAGTACATGTGCCTCAAGCACACTCGAAGTAGCTCTAGCTGGCTAATCAATAGTATATATCGGTTGGTTTGTAGTGCCTCATCCACTCTTAAATCTTGAATATGAGCCTCTAAACCAAGAAGGTGTTATTGACTTGGTTCAGAATGCACTCACATAGAACTTAAGGCACCCGATGGCGAGGTTGATTGAAAGCCTTACTACAAATGGGTAGCCACACTAGCCTCCATTATGAGGGATTTCAAGGCAAAGTTTATCACTTTCTCAAGATAGAATGACAAATACCCTTGTGAAAACTAAGCACAAATCTTGGAGTATGGAGAATTGGGCGACAATGAATTTAATAAGCTCAAGCTCTTCATATCCTTGCTGAGGTGTCAAACACATTCTTCATACATATCATTAAATGTTGACTCAATTTACACCTAGGAGGAGATGAAAAAGGTCTTTCTCAAATGATACAATAAGGTTTGGCCTCAGCCTTATTGCACAAATTTAATGAATCTCCGACAAGAAGGCTAGAAAATTTGTTGCAACTTTTTTCGAGAAGTCCCATGACATGGTTACTTATCAAATGCAATTCATGGAAGCCAATATGTTGCTTCAAATAGGAACTACTTATAGTCTAGATAAAAAAGGGTTTGATAAGCCATTTCTCTCTAATTCTAGTTCACTTGGAAAATTAAGCAATCGAGGTAGAGTACATTCTAAAATGCTCCTAATCTTCCAGCTACTAGGTGGGAGGAACTAAAGAAATTCCAACTACAAGACTTTGAGATGATGAGGTAAATAGATGACGATCTTGACTTAGTTGAGTTGACATAAGGGCCTCCATATACGTGTAATGCTTTGCAACCTCTGAAGGGCAAGGAGAAGGAGGTTGATACAGATGAGCCATGGCTCTTTGACACCTCCAAGTCCGATTAGATTTTTGATCTCTTGCTGAAGAATTAGTAAATATCACTCCCCAAGGTCACTTTATTCCTTCCTAGGTGAAAGTGAAGAGGATATTGAAATATCGTAAGGGGCATAATACCAATACGCACAGCATGAACTAGCATGTTATGTTCCACAATATGATACAACATATCACCAAAGAAGGCCAGTTAATCTCGTAGAAAAGCATCTCGACACCAACGTAGAATCCTTTACAACCATTCTCCTTTAACAAAGGATGACCTTGTCTTGCTATTATGTACAATCTTGGTTAGCCTCACTTAGGAATAGGTGGCCAACAAACGGAATCATGATCTAGTTGGCCGCAATGCATCGACTCATGAGTCTTTAGAACATTGTGAGGAGTCGAATTGTATTGGTCTGAGGAGTCGAACTGTATTGGTCTAGGGAGGAAATTGAAGGTCAAGGATGAGTGGGACATGCCTAGACTGCTTCATCCTACCAAAAGGAGTCATATCACTCTCGACATATTTGGGATTCACCTCAAATACAATAGAGGGATTGCCAATATACATCCATAGAGTGGCTGCCTAACCATCGGGGACTGCCTCGATAAAGGTTCCCACTGCATTTGAGTTGAGTTTGGTTGAACAATTCCTGATTTAAGGTTGCATGGTTGGACCCTAATCTCATTCTAATGTTGGTCAATGGGTCCTAGAATTTGTGACCAAGGTGGCACCCTCGATCTTGCCTAGCATGCCTCACATAGATGTAGAAGAGGCATGCCCAAAGGAAAAGATCTCAATTTTGGTCCATAGTAGAACTTGGGAGATTCTTCAATGATCCCTACCTCCTCAATTCATTCAAACACAAGTTCTCCCAAATTCAAACAAGTTGTCAAAGTAGGATTACCCGCAATCATATAAGTGGGGCAAACAACAAGAAGTGAATCTTTCTTGATCCAATCCAAAAGGAGATGTTGAGCAGTCACACATGCCATGTTGTTCACCGAAGGATTTTGAGATCATAATTTGTATTTTGTCCCCGAAAGATGCTAGTGAATGGATCGAAGTATTCCTTAACCAATGGAGGAACAATTTGTAAGCTAATTGACTCCAACCAAGAGGGGACCAGTCAAAAGGTCAAGGTATCCACCATCCTTTTGAGAGCAAGTCTGTAAGCATTCATATTGAAGCACATAGAGGAAAGTTCTGATGATCAAAATCTAGGGGTTCTCAAATACTTGTCGATGCTCAGAACAACGAGGGATTGGCTCCAGTGACAAAACTTCGTGACACCATCCCAAGGGAACTCCGACTTCGAGCAAATGCTTCTTGATTCAACAATTTCCAATAGTGTAGGGAAATTGGCAATAAACTTCACCCTCGTTCAACATAAGCATGCTAATGAAGACTACGATTTAGTGGTGAGCAATCTAGATTGGGCGGCCCATGTTGGTAGAATCAATTTGCTCATAGTCTTCAATAAACCACAATGTTCCTTGCTTGAAAAATATATACCTTTTAGTTGTTATTTTTGCCAAAAACATAAAAATGACTAGTAGAATTTGTGTTTTTGAATTGGCAAAGATAAAAAAATTGAATGATCTTAACTTTCAAATTTAGAAAAGGAAAATTTTGTTGGCTTTAACATTAGAGGGTGTTGATTATGTTCTAAGAAAAATAAAATTCTCACCTAAAGCAACAAATGAGGAATACAAAATTTACAAAACCTTCCAAAAAATGATTCTATTGTCAGGATAATCATGCTCACATAGATTGGGACCTCACTTCACCCTTTCTAAACTTTTCCTCAAACTTGTGATTGAGCAAGAGCAAATGAATAAAAACAAGAAAGAAAAGGTAGTCAATAGCCCAAAATGAATTAGGGTCAAGCTCCAAAATCAACCAGAATAAAAGAAAGCCAAATAAAAAGTTTGGCAAATTGAATATTAATGAAAATAAACTTTCTTCTAATGCTTATATTGGTTGTACCTTTTCTATTGATGTGAATATATAGCATAAAAGAGTAGGACATATAAGCTTGAATTAGTTGAGAAAATTAGATAACTTTAACAAATTATTTGGGTTACAAAAAAAAAATTTGGTAAGTGTGAAGCCTATATAAAAAAAAACTAGAAAATCATTTCGTAAAGAAATAATTAGGACAATAACGCTAGTAGAAATCATTGACACATATATATTAGCACCATTTAGAGTAAGGTCTAATCATAGAAAGGTTTATTTTATAATTTATTGATTAATATTTAAGATATAATTATTTATATCTCTTACCACATAAACGTAAGATACTTGAAATATTTAAAAAATATAAGGAGAAAGTTAAAAATCAATTTGGATGGTTAATCAAAATCTTGAGATCTTATAGAGGTGAAGAATAGACCTCTACAGAATTTACTAAATACTATAAAGACTTTGGTATTTTGAAAACAAAATACCATATAAGACACCTCAACAAAATGGTGCAGCTGGAAGATATAATAAGACCCTATAAAATACGGCTAGGTTCATATAATAGATGCTTAGCTTCCTATAATATTTTGGAGAGTAGTGACTGCAATCATATACATATTAAATAGAGAACCTTATAAGGTTGTTTTTTATACCATATGAGATGTAGTTTGATAGAAAACCAGACATGTGTTATATTAGAAGATAAGGATTTGTTGCTCATGTAAAGATCCTTAATCAACCTAGAGGTAAACTAAATAATAGGTCATTAAGATATGTTTTCATTACATAGTCTAAAGGTTTCAAGAGATATAAATTTATCACAAGGACCATGAAGTAATAAAAAGTAGGGATGTTGAATTCTTAGAAGATACTGAGAATGACATCCTTGAAAATGATGATGAAAGCACTAATGATCTAGTGGAACTGAATTCATCATCATTTGAAACCATAAATAGTGATTCAAATAATGTTTTGGTTCAAACTGAAACTTTAAGTGAACATAAAAGACCCAAAATCACATTGTCTTAAAGGATTATCGTACTTACCTTAAAGAAGAAGTATGTAATTCAGTAGATTTAGATGAGATGACTAATAGCTTGACTTATAAGCAAGCTATTAGCTCATCTAAATCATGAGATTAGTCAAATGCAATGCATGAGTAAATTGAATTTATCGAGAAAAATAAAGTCTGGGAATTAACAAATTTGCCCAAAGAAAGTAAAGTCATAGGTTATAAATGAGTTTTCAAAAAGAAATATAAAGTCGGTAACACAATTGATAAGTATAAAGCGAGGTTAGTTGCAAAGGTTTTTTTCTAAAAGTTAGGGATAGATTATGTAGAAACAAATTCTCCTTTTGCGAAATTTAGATCTTTTAGGATTATTCTAACTATTTCCGTATATTATGATTTGAATTTATACTAGTTAGATGTAAAAATTACTTTTCTAAATGTTGATTTTGATGAAATTATTTATATGCAATAGTTAGAAGATTATGTGGCTAAAGGCAAGGAAGATAAAAGTATATAAGTTAAAGAAATCCTTATATGATAATGGTATTTGACTTTTCAAAAAAAAAATTAACTCAAAGTTTGAAATGAAAGATATGAGAGTGTTATCCTATATCTTAGGTATAAAGATTCCTCATGATAGAGATTTTAGACTTTGTGCTTAAGTCAAGAGAGGTATTGATTATATCCTCAAAAGTTTAAAATGAGTAGTTTTAAACCTACAAATATACTCATTGCTAAAAGGGTCAAATCGAGTAAGGCTCTTTGTCCCGATGAGAGAGAAAACCAGCCTAATGTTCATTATGCACAAATTATGGTAACTTGACGTATGCTATATTTGGGTACAAGATTTGATATCAACTTTATTGTTGGTCTTGTATGGAAATACCAAAGAAATCTTGGTTGGCAACACTGAATAGTTGTAAAAAGGATTCTGAGATATCTAAGAGAAACAAAAGATTTAAAGTTATATTTTTAAGCAGATGAATTAAATATGGTAAGATACTAAAATGTTGACTTTGTTGGAAGGAAAGATGACAACAAATCAACCTTCTAACAAATATTCTTATTTAGAGGTGGTAGTGTTTCTTTAGCTTGCAAGAAACAAGGTTGTGTAGCATTGTATATATGAGAAGTTGAGTATGTTGCTTGTAGTATGATTCTAATAAGTGTTATTTAGATAAGTTACTTTATATGTGATTTGAAGTTAGATACAGCCAACGAGCTTATTATCATTTATTGTGACAACAATACAATAATTACTCTTGATAAGAGTGAAACTTATAGCTTTAGAAGTAAGTATATAATAGTTAAATACCACCATGTTCATGATATGCTTAAACGAAAAGAAATATTCATATCTTATATACCAACTAGTGATATGTTGGCTGACCTCTTAGCTAAATGTATTTCAAAAGATCTCTTTACAAAGCATGGATTTCATATATGCCTGAAGTCTTATATATGAAATCACACATGTTGGTTATTATGTAGGGAAAAACATATTGATTATGAAAAAACAAAGGTTAGTCACTATACTTGAGAAATGTCTCAACTGGAGATGATACAACACGGTAATCCACAAAATAGTATGAGAAAAACCAATGTATCATTATACAACTCATGTGGTCAAGTGGGAGATGTAAATAGAAATGACCACATTCGACCTCCAATACATACTTAAAATCCATAAGAAAAAGGCCCTCCTTACGGATTTGAGGGATGTGGTTTCTTATTACAAAACAAATGTTTTATGATAAAACTTTTGATTTACAAAAATAATGTAGGGAAGAATTGAGCCATTATTCTCCTAAACTAAAATAGAAACGGAAAACTAAGTTACAGGGAAGGAAATGTAATAGATGATTATATATATGAACCATCATGTACATGAAAAACATACACAAAAGTATAAGCAAGAATTTTTTTTCTCTTCCCTAAAACCTTTTGGAAGCAAACCGTTTATCCCAGCAACAAGTTCTTCCTTTTCTTCATTACAGGTCCTGCTCGCCCTCCTTCCACTTCCGGTTGCCTACAGTAGCCACGATGATGTCGCTTGGTGAAGGCGCTTTGATGGCTGAGAACAGAGGTGACGGGAATGTCTTCGGCAACGGTGAGGCTGGGCTAAAAGGGTCCAATCAGAAAGATGAGGAAGACGGTGGTTCTGACGATTTTTGGATTTCGTGAACCCAAACGCACATACACGCAGAGAGAGCATTTGTTTGTTGCGGTTGTTTGTCCCTTTGAAGGTATATGTGTGGGCGAAAGGGCACTTCTTTGTTCCCTTAAAAGTGGATCTGAGGAAGCTGAAGGTGGGGGCTGATAGCCATTTTTCATACAGTAAAATGATATGATGGTTGCAACGTAGCATGTCATCTTTGGTGGCTTTAGGTGGCAGCTTGCAAATTGTACATTTGAGAGTTATCGTATGTTTCCCTCCTTTTACTTGTTACGTATTGATCTCATTTATCCATCCTTGATAATGAAGTTTTGAAGTGAATAATATATTCTTAAGATTGCCTAATTCAATTTCTCAACCCTATACATGTAATACCAAAAAGTTAATCAAAGTATAATGATATTCAAATATAATGGATATATAACTTTAATAATATGTAAGTTCACCAACAACAAACAACATATACCTATTAGTCATAAATGTGCCATCATCAAGGAATTGATGAGTATACGTTCTTTAACGTATAAAAGAATAGCAGTAATATTCTTCTCCTTACATCCTCATTTGCCAACTTAATAATTTTTTTTAACTTAACCCAAATGCAGTAGCTAATTCTTTCTTCCTTGTCAATCAGACAGTATAGTATACTGTAAAAATATTAAATATTTGACAATGTGTCATCTGTACAAAAGATGAGTTGTCTTGGGAGAAAAGTCTCAATTACATTCATCATCACTAACCCAAGATTGATATATATTACATTAGGAAGTTTTGTATTTTAAATAGCTCCTCATGCATCTTAATATCAAAATATAATTATCTTTATTTTTACACATTAATAAAAGTAAATGTTATATAAAAATTCTTATTAGATCCAACAACCTCTAAAAAATGAATCTTACACCTATTAATCTTATATGTATAGTCAAACTCCACAACCTTCAAAAATGAGCAGTATAATTGAAATGAGGATACATGAGCAAATACAATATCACTAATATAATGTGTCTCTGCTATCTTATGATATCATGTACATGCTCATTTTTTATATAAGAATTGTTGCATAACCAACCCACCCTGAACTTCTCATTTTGATTTTCAAGCCTCTCATTGTAAATGTCTCTCACCATGGAGATATTTGACTCATCTTGCTACTTTATATGATTTAAGATATACTTCTGTTTACTATAAAATTTTGTCACATCTCCAAGATACAATCCTATAAGAAGTGTATGTGTTCCATATGAAATGAGTTGTTTTAGATATGCATGCCTTTGACTGTGTAAATTACACATACTCAAAAGAACAATTTGCAATTATCTTTATAAATAACTTTATGAGCGACTTTCGTAAGCATGCCTTCTAAAAACCAAAGTAGGTATGAAGTGCATAGTCTATGTGCCAACCATTTTGGAAGTCTATGTGGCATAATAAATATAACTATATAGGGTCTTCATGTCACCACATGCAGGCATGTCAAGCACCAATGAAATATATTTGGAGCGTATGTTTTTGAAAATTTTGGGATGACTTGAGTGAAGAAGACCTCATGCTCCTCTTCACATGTGTGCCTAGGAATGTGCACTACTTTTCCTTTGTTCTTCCTTTTTAAATTTTCACTTTCAATTTTTACAATTTCATAAGTTGTATTTTTTAGATTTTCAATTATTTTTGATTTTTGAATATTTTCACCTGTTATTTGTTTTTCCAAATATACATTTTTTTTGGATTTTTAGTAGTGGAAGGGGTATTAGGAAATGGATGGCTAGTAGAGTTCGGAAGAGATGGATCAATCCAAACACTTCTACTTTTGTGGGTTTATATCCTTCATTGAATTTTGAGGTCGGTTTAGTTCTCCGAGCACAATTTGTCTTCATATAGACCCAAGGTTGCTTCTCATGAGAAGAACATGACTCAACTCCATTGCCTTCTTGACTTTGGGCAATGATCTCCCTTTCAATTTGTAACTCTCAGCTTTTTTTAGAAAGACAATTCTATCCTCTCGAGCTTGAGACAGTGATTTGAGAGAAAACCAATTTTAGACCTTAAGGAGGCCTTGCTCGACAAATCTCTCAAGGAACCTTCCGAACTTGACATGATATATGCTTTGAGGTTTTGAATCTATACTTCGATGTTTTCGACCTATAACCCTTTCCTTCGTGTCTTTGGACTGGAGCGACCCTCCCTTTGTAATGATATTGCATGAAAATGGTTGCCTACTCTTGAAATATTTTGTAAACAAAATTTTTGGTTCTTATATAGATTTAAAACTTTGCTTGCAAAAGAGTGTGTGAGCATGCCAACAAGTTTACTCAAACTTTCAAAGAGATTTATCTACCTATTCAATTATTTGTGTAAAAGAAAGTTCTTATCCATGTAGGCCTTCTTCAACCAATATTCAAGGATTAGCCTAGACACTTAGTATGAGTGATTTTGCAATCCAGAGTTTTCTCAAAATGATTTCGATATTAAACAACATTTTCTAAAATGACGTTGATGTCACTTGGTCTAACTGGGTTCACTTATGTAAAAACAGAATTGGTTTTCTTTTACACTATAAAAGTTTGTATTTTTTAAAGACCCTTGTCGGGGTCTAAAAATCTAGAGAATTTTAGCAAAATAAATATGAGGTGTGAGGTTTTGTACAAATTCTTTATTTGTATTTTCATATCCCTTGATAACTCCACCCATGTAAGGGATCACCCTTGCATTGCCGGTCCCAAGCTTGAATAAAGGAGGAGGGTTGTGTTAGGCTTCCGACAACCAGCGTAAAACTTTGTTGGATTTTATAACACGGATTACAAAAATTATGAGCATTGCTTTGGCGCGTCCCCGCCTAGCGACGTGCTACAGAGCCCGAATGCAGTAATAAGTAAGCAAGGGCTACTACATTTTCACCCGAATATAGTAAATCAATTGCAGAGAGGGTTCCCACATTATGGACGGGTGTGGGTAAAGAAATTAGTCTCGCTACATTACCGCCCGAATGTAGTGAATAATTTATAGAGAGGGTCTCCGCATTTTGATTATGGACGGATACGGGGGTAAGGAAGCTAGTCCTAGATAATAAGATTCGTATTGGTTCTTAGAATATCATAACATTATCCGGTAAGCTAATAGAGGTGGTAGATACTATGATTCGGAGAAAGATTCATATTCTATGTTTACAAGAGACAAAATGGGTTGGAGAAAAAGCAAAGGAGATAGAAGATACAGGTTTTAAATTATGGTATTCCGGTAAAGAAAAGGCTCGAAACGGAGTTGGTATTATCATAAATAAAGATTTAAAGGATAGTATAGTAGACATACAACGATATGGTGACCGAATCATGACATTGAAATTAGTGTTGAATATAGTTTCTGCTTATGCACCCCAAGTAGGACTAGAAGATAGTATAAAGATAACTTTTTGGGAAGAATTAGATAAGGTGATTCAAAAGATTTCATAAAGGGAGATGATTTGTTTAGGAGGAGATTTAAATGGACATGTCGGTAAAGAGGCATTCGGATATCAAGGTATTCATGGAAACTTTGGTTTTGGGGATATAAACGAGGAAGGTAGGGAGATTTTAAATTTTGCTATGTCATTTGATCTATTTATAGTCAATACAATCTTCAAAAACGAGATGAACATTTAATTACTTATAAGAGAGGCTATTCACAAACACAAATTGATTACTTTATTTATAGAAAAAAAGATAGAGCGTGGTGTAAAGATTGTAAGATAATTCCAGGAGAAAGCTTAACCACCCAACATCGACTTTTAGTTATGGATTTACAAATAAAAAAATGGACAAAGAAAAAAAGAGTGCATCGAGCTATTCAGACTAAATGGTGGAACCTCAAAAGCGAGAAACAAGATATATTTAAACAAAAAGTCCTTCAAGGTGATGTTTGGAATTATGTTGGTACACCCTGTGATATGTGGAACAATATGGCTATACATATTAGGAAAGTGACGAAAGATGTGTTAGGTGTATCTAAGGGATGCGTACCGGCACAAAAAGAAGCTTGGTGGTGGAGTGAAGTAGTACAAAATAAAATCAAGGCAAAGAGGGCATATTACAAATTACATTATGCTAAGAAAACTAGTGAAACTTTAGAGGCTTATAAGAAAGCAAAGAAGGAAGCGAAAAAGGCCGTGAGTGAAGCAAAAGCTAAAATTTGGGAGGATTTATATAAAAAACTCAACTCAAAAGAGAGTGAAAGAGATATTTTTAGGATAGCTAGGGCTAGAGATAAGAAAACTAAATATCTTAATTATGTTAGATGCATCAAGGACGAGGATGAAAAAATTCTAGTGGCAAATGATGATATAAGAAATAGATGGAAAAACTATTTTTATAAGCTTTGTAATGAAAATAAAGATGTTAGTATTAGATTAGGAGAGTTAACCAAATCAGAAAAGTATATAAACCACAATTTCTACCGACGTATTCAAAAGAATGAAGTTAAAGAGGCTCTTAAACATATGAAGGGTGGTAAATCATAGGACCAGACAATATTCCTATAGAAGTTTGGAAAATACTAGGAGAAATAAAAATCACTTGGCTTATAAGACTATTTAATGAAATATGGAGAAAGCAAAAGATGCTCGAGGAATGGAGAGTAAGTACACTTATACCCATATATATATAAAAACAAGGGAGACATTCAGAATTGTGCGAATTATCGAGGTATCAAGTTAATGAGCCATACTATGAAATTGTAGGAAAGAATTATCGAATGTAGGTTAAGACAAGTATCAAGTACAACAGAAAACCAATTTGGATTCATGCCAGGAAGATCTATTGTTGAAGCGATTCACCTTTTGAGACGTCTTATGAAACATTTTAGAGCAAAAAAGAAAGATCTTCACATGATATTTATTGATCTAGAAAAAGCTTATGATAGAGTACCGAGGGAGGTTCTTTGGAGAACTTTGGGAAAAAGAGATATCCCATTGACATACATTAACCTTATAAGAGACATGTATGATGGTGCAAAAATATGTGTGAGGACTCATGAAGGAATGACAAACTTCTTTGAAGTTAATATTGGGTTACATCAAGGATCAACTTTAAGTCCATACTTATTTATAATGGTGATTGATGAGTTAACAAAACATATTCAAGATGAAGTACCTTGGTGTATGTTATTTGCAGATGACATTGTATTAGTCGAGGAGTCTAAGGAAAAAGTTAATACAAAATTGGAACTATGGAGAGAAACATTAGAAAGTAAAGGCCTCCGACTTAGTAGAACAAAAACAGAATATATGGAATGTAAGTTTGATTATTTAGTTACCTCAGAGGACATAGAAATTAAAATTGACACATATTGCATCCTTCAAAAGGAAAGTTTTAAATACCTAGGGTCACTTTTTCAGAGTGATGAAAGAAATGATGGAGATGTTACGCATAGAATTAATGTTGGTTGGTTAAAATGGAGAGGAGTATCAGGTATTCTTTGTGATAAGAAGATACCATTAAAGTTAAAAGGTAAATATTATAGAGCAACAATTAGGCCTGCCATGTTTTATGGTTATGAGTGTTGGGCAGTTAATCATCAACATGTACAAAAGATGTATGTGACAGAAATGAAGATGTTGAGATAGATAAGGGGTCATACAGGAAAAGACCGTATACATAATGAGGTTATTAAAAACAAATTAGGAGTGGCACCAATAGAAGATAAAATGAGAGAATATCGTCTAAGATGGTTTGGATATATAGAAAGAAGATAAAAAAAAAACTATAAGAAGATATGAAAAAATAAATTTGAAAAGCATTAAAAGAGCTAGAGGACGACCACAAAAGTGTTGGAAAGAAACAATAAAGAATGATCTAGCTTATTGTGAGTTAGCTGCTAACATGGCATACGATAGGGATCTGTGGAAACAAAGAATCCATGTAGTCAACCCCGTCTAGTATGGGAAAAGGCTTTGTTGTTGTTGTTGTATTTTCATATCCCTTGATGATCAAATAAAAGTCTTAGAAGTATTTTTAAGCGAATGCTATTCTGAAATTTGGATAATACCTATGACCGAGATTCATGATCTCAATAAAATGCTTGTATCTTGTACTTGGGTTTCATATTTTTATGAACTTTGTTAATTTGAAAAGTTGTAAGTTATATTTCAAATGAAACCACTCTTGAGGGATTTGGACACCTATAGTTCGAGTTCTAATGGTTTTACTAAGCGAGTGATGTTGGATTTTTGTCATAGATAAGTTTGGTTTTAAGTTGAGTCTAATCTTTGATGATTCTTTTTATGAACCTTGTACACGTCCAAAATTTATAAAAATTTTACCACATATTGTTTGCGTGTGTCACTCATGGACAAAATTGAAAAGTATTTCACTTCAAAATAACTCCGCCCATGTAAGGGATCACCTTTGCATGGTCGGTCCCAAGCTCGGATAAAAGAAGAGGGTTGTGTTAGGCATCCGACAGCCAGCATAAAACTTTGTCGAATTTTTATACCTTAGATTACGGAAATTATGAGCATTGTGTTGGGGTATCTCCTCTTAGCGACGCGCTGCACAACCCGAACTCAGTGAAAAGTAAGCAAGGGCCACTATATTTTCGGCCGAATGTAGTGAATCAATTGCAGAGAGGGTTCCCATATCATGGACGGGTGTGGGTAAAGAAGTTAGTCTTCCTACATTGTCACTCTAATGTAGTGAATAAATTATAGAGACGGTTTCTGCTTTTTCAATATGAACGGATAAGGGGGTAAGGAAGCTAGTCTTACATAATAAGATTCATATTGGTTCTTTGAATATCAAAACTTTGTCCGATAAGCTAATAGAGGTGGTAGATACTATGATTCCAAAAAATGTTCAAATTTTATATTTAGAAGAGATAAAGTGGGTTGGAGAAAAAGCAAAGGGAATTGAGGATAAAGGTTTTAAATTATGGTGCTCAGGTAAGAAAAATGGTGGAAATAGAGTTGGTATTATCATAAATAAAGATTTAAAGGATAGTGTAGTAGACATACACGATATGGTGACCGAATCATGACATTGAAATTAGTGTTAGGAGTAGAGGTTTTGAACATAGTTTGAACTTACGCACCCAAGTAAGACTAAAAGATAGTATAAAGACACCTTTTTAAGAAAGGGTTAGATAAGGTGATTCAAAGAATTCCACAAAGGAAGATGATTTGATCAGGAGGAGACTTAAATGGACATGTCGGTAAAGAGGCATTAGGATATCAAGGTATTCATGGAAACTTTGGTTTTGGGGATGTAAATGAGGAAGGTGGAGAGATTTTAAATTTTGCTATGGCATTTGATCTCTTTATAGTCAATACAATCTTAAAAAAATGAGATGAACATTTAATTACTTATAAGAGTAGCTTATCACAAACACAAATTGATTATTTTATTTGTAGAAAAAAAGATAGAGCGTGTTGTAAAGATTGCAAGGAAATTTTAAGAGAGCTTAATCACCCAATATCGACTTTTAGTTATGGATTTACAAATAAAAAAAATGAACAAAGAAGAAAATAGTGCATAAGCAATTCAAAGTAAATGGTGGAACCTCAAAAGCAAGAAAGAAGATATATTTAAACATAAAGTCCTTCAATGAGATGTTTGAAATTATGTTGGTACACCTTGTGATATGTGGAACAATATGGCTATACATATTATGAAAGTGGCGAAAGATGTCTTAGGTGTATCTAAGGGAGGTGTACCGACACAAAAAGAAGCTTGGTGATAGAGTGAAGTAGTGCAAAATAAAATAAGGCAAAGAGGACATGTTACAAATTACATTAAGCTAAGAAAATTCGAAGAAACTTTAGAGGCTTATAAGAAAGCAAAGAAGGAAGCGAAAAGGCCGCCAGTGAAACAGAAGCTAAAATTTGCGAGGATTTATATAAAAAAACTCAACTCAAAAGAGGGTGAAAGAGAGATTTTTAGGATAGTTAAGGCTAGAGATAAGAAAACTAAGCATCTTAATTTATTTAGATGCATCAAATACGAGGATTAAAAAAATTTAGTGGTAAATAATGATATAAAAAATAGATGGAAAACTATTTTTATAAGTTTTTTAATGAAAATAAAAATATTATTATTAACTTAGGAGAGTTAGACAAATTAGAAAAATATATAAACCATAATTTCTACAAGACGTATTAAAGAGAATGAAGTCAAAGAGACTCTCAAACATATGAATGGTGGTAAATCGGTAGGACCAGACAATATTAATATAGAAGTTTGGAAAATCTTAGGAGAGATAGGAATCACTTTGCTCACCAGACTATTTAATGAAATATGAAGAAACCAAAAGATGCTCGAGGAATGGAGAGCAAGTACACTTATACCCATATAGAAGAATAAGGGAGACATTCAAAATTGTGTGAATTATCAGGATATCAAGTTAATGAGTCATATTATGAAATATGGAAAAAAATTATCAAATGTAGGTTAAAAGAAGTATCAAGTACAACAAAGAACCAATTTCGATTCATGCCAGACAAATCTACTATTGAAGCGATTCACCTTTTAAGATGTCTTATTAAACATTTTAGAGCAAAAAAGAAAGACCTTCACATGATATTTATTGATCTAGAAAAAACTTACAACAGGGTACCAAGGGATGTTCTTTCGAGAACCTTGAAAAAAAAGAAGCATCTCATTAATATACATAAACCTTATAAAAGACATGTATGATGATGCGAAAACATGTGTGAGGAATCGTAAAGGAATGACACACTTCGTTGAAGTTAATATTAGGTTACATCAAGAATCAACTTTAAGTTCATACTTATTTATAATGGTGATTGATGAGTTAAAAAAAAGCATATTAAAGATGAACTACCTTGGTGTATGTTATTTGCTGAAGACATTGTATTAGTGGAGGAGTATAAGAAAAAAGTTAATAGAAAATTGGAACTATGGAGAAAAACATTAGAAAGTAAAAGCTTCTGACTTAATAGAACAAAGACAAAATATATGAAATATAAGTTTGATCATTTGGTTACTTCACAAGACATATAAATGAAAATTGGCACACATTTTATCCCCAAAAGGAAAGTTTTAAATATCTCGGGTCAATTTTTCAAAGTGATGGAAGAATTGATGGAGATGTTACGCATAAAATTAATGCAAGTTGGTTAAAATAGAGAGGAGCATCAGGTATTTTTTGTGATAAGAAGATACCATTAAAGTTAAAAGGTAAATATTATAGAGCAGCAATTAGACTTTCTATGTTTTATAGTTCTGAGTGTTGTGCAGTTAATCGTCAACATGTACAAAAGATTTCTGTGAAAGAGATGTTGAGATGGATGAGTTGTCATACAGGAAAAGACTTATATATAATGAGGTTATTAGAAACAAATTAGGAGTAGCACGAAAGAGGATAAAATGAGATAATAGCGTTTAAGATGGTTTGAACATATAAAAAGAAGATCGAAAGAAGCGTCTATAAGAAGGTATGAAAAACTAAATTTTGAAAGTATTAAAAGAGGTAGAGAACGACTATAAAAGTGTTGAAAAGAAACAATAAAGAATGATCTAACTTATTGTGAGGTACCTGCTAACATGGCACAAGATAGGGCTATGTGAAAACAAAGAATCCATGTAGCCGACCTTGTCTAGTATGGGAAAAGGCTTAGTTATTGTTGTTATTGTTGCTTGAAAATGGTAAATGAAAAATTCGGAGATTACATTAGGTTTGTGTAATATGTTGAAATCTGTAAAAAAATTCTTATGAAAAATGATGATGCATTCGATTAGAATCTTAATGATTTAGTGATCACTCAGAATTTTGTCGAGGACTTATATTTCTTCGAGAAAAAACTCATTATGTATAGATCCACATGACATCTCTCTAAGAGGATTGCTCACTTAAAAAATATATGCAATCATAGCCCAATGTCCTCCTGCAACATAAACCTATAGGTGATTAATGCATCATTAGAGTGATTACATACTAGAGGCTTTAGATAACATTTAGAAGTATTTACCAACCTTTTAGTCCTTATACCCCTTTTACATGTGAAGCCATTAAAGTTTTATATAATTGTATCGGATGACTCAATTATCGCCTTGTTAGCATAAGATGATGATGGCATGAAACATGATATCTTTTATCTTGGTAGACTATTGTCAAACAACAAGTCTCAGTATTCTCCAATAGAAAAGCTGCTTGTTTTTGTATCATACTTGTATGAAGCCCAAATACTAATTGTCTATTAAGGTTTATGTGGCTTACAAAATTGACTTAATGAGATCCCTTCTGAATCGCTTTGCCTTACGGAGAAGACTCATCAAATGGGTCACAAAGTTGTACCCTTTTGTGCCCTTTTGATTTGTGATATTTACTCCTTAGAGGGGTTAAAGACCAAGTCGTGCTCAATTTTCTAGCCTATCATCTAAGAAGCTATAAACATGTCATGGTAGAGAGGTAATATAAAATTTTGAAAGTCTCTTTTGAGGCAATCATTGGAGGTAAGACGCCATTGAGAAAAGAGCCGAAAGAGACTGTGACAAGCAAAAAAAATAGGAAACAAATCAAAAGAGAAAGTCAAGAAAGAAAGACGAGAAGAAAAGGAACGAAGAAACTCAATTTTTATAGGCCACTAAAGGCGAGAAGAAAAGGAACGGAGAAAATCTTTTTGGCTCACTAAATGATATCGAAAAGGGAATGAAAACTTGAATAACGCACAAGAAGATTTGTCAAAAAAATCAACATGGGTGATTAATGAAGTGTGAGTCAACCCTTCAATCAGCCTCGAGCACAAGTGGTAGGAGACATGTAATCACCAAAAATCAAGATAACGTTAGTGATATTCAAAATACCCAAAATTGGGTGGGAGCTAATTCATCAAGCAAAGGAGCCAAGATGCTCGAGGGTAGTAACAACAACTAGCACATAAAAAGTATAAAGTTCAAGCCTATAATACAACACTAAAATGGTGAAAACTATATGATCGAAACTAAAGTTGGGGGACATGCCAACAAGAGTAAAGGACGACTTGTCTAGGGGCCGAGGAACAAAAGAGATCAGAGAGGGCCACAAAACATCCAACACCAGAATTTCATTTCTTTTCTAGTAGTTTCTCGTATCTTAAGCTATTTGTAACACCACTTTAGCCTTATCCGCATCCGATAGAACAGAAGTCAACATTCTCTAGAACGGCCTACATTTCACAAATACATCCGGTGAGATTACTCGTCACTTGAATCAAGTCATTCCCAACACCTCCCAAACCTCATCAGCTATCCTCCTACAAACAACAAATAATACCTGCGTTGGCCCATTTTGAGGTGGAGATTTAAAATTAAGACGACATTGCTTGTTTTAATTTTCTTATATCTTTTATTGATGAAGTGGGCCGCTGATGGAGCAAAGCGTACAGCCTTCATGTTTGCAAATTGCTCATTATTGTTAGTGAATAAAATTAAAATATTTTGCAAGACTGGCAGGAAACAAAACTTTGGGCAAATTTTTTAGGTGAAGTTGGCAGAGCAGACCTTGGTAGATAGTTCTCTTGAGATGGGCAATTCAAGTTAGGTAGGTTTCTTAAGTCCAAAGAGTACAACATCCCCGCTCGCTGTTAAACGATTATATGAAAAAATGTTCTTGCAGGAAAACTAATAGATATTAATGCATACTCAAAGGACAGAACCACAATGTTATACATAAAGCTAATAATAGTGCTTCATTCCAAACCAAATGTGTGTGTGTGTGAGGGAGGGAGGGAGGGAGGGAGGGAGACACCATCGGCACGGTTGGAACCCATCATATATGTTTTGGCGGACCGTAGGGCACATTGTTGTCTTCACAAACGGCCTGCATGTTAAGCAATCAAAGAACTATTGCTCAAAAAATTGTGAATGCCGCAGTCAGGGTCAAAATGCAGATAATTATAGGGCAAGGATATGAGACAGAAACCTGCATTTCCTCTGGAAGCTGTTCTGAAACAGCAAGCGTGTAGCAGCCCGGGACAAATTTACCTGTAAAGGATACAAAAGTTTTACCGCAATGTTCTAACTAAATGATAAAGAAAGAAGGGATTGTCTCATTGCATCTGGACGATCAGCAAGGATCACATTCATGGTCTGCATAAGTTAAAGAAAAGACAGCTCAACAATTTACCAATTCTCAACCAACGAGCTGCCCAACTTCTACTGGGATCCATTACTGAAATTATCCTGAAAACAGAACAAAGTTCAATCAAGAGTAGATTTGTTACTCATGAACTAAGCTGGTGAGGAAAGTTCTATGATCGATAGCAGCAGAATGTACTGAAGACATTCCCAGGTTTGTGTCATCTGGTCACTACATAGTACATACAATGGTGGATATACATTGCGCCGAGGTGAGGTGTCCACCCCACCCAAAAATATTTGGAAAATCAACAAAACCCAAAGATGAACCCGTACAGAAGAATACAAAGTTCGCCCCACCCTAGTAAAACTTTAGATCAATTATATCCTCCTAGAATTTCAAGCTACTAATGCAGATGAACCTGCAAAAGTCATGAAGAAAAAGCACTCTAGATTTCCAAATTGATAAAAAACACTTAGAAGATGATTCTCAAAATATGTAGGACATTGCCCTATGATACACTTGCTACAACTCCTGTTGAAAGATCAGAAACTTGTTGATAGAGAGGGACTCTACAACAGTTCCTAATCAGTTGGCTAATACCATGTTTCCTGAGCAAGTCTGGATATCTGCATGTGGATGGTGGTATTTCAACTAACAATTCACTCTTTGGGAGGGAGAAATGCAATAACATTTTCTTCCTAGGAGACATAGCCGTCTTGCTGAGAGTACCTATTTTGGGGTACTTGTTCTGGAGATAGCTTGCCTAAGAAAAGGAAAGGCCTGTCTCCAATCCCTGGGTGGAATTCTGTTGGATCTGATCAACTGTTAAATCCAGTGTTTTAATTAATGATATGAACCCCACATAATTCATGGAGAAGGATACAATATGCAAGATCTGTATCACAATGCAATTTAAATATCACTTCTTAGGGGAAAAGAAAGATGAATATTCTAACTATTTCAAAAAGTCTAAATTCCCATATATCCATACCCTTTCTTTTATCATAAAAGAACATGTGAAACATGATCAGCTACAATTTAAAAATATGCGCGAATCACGATAAGCTTTAACTAACAATAGATACAGTCCTAAGTGATCATGTCATGGTAATACTAAGTTAATAACTAACAACAAGAACAAGAAGTCAATAATAACAAAGTAACAAAATTTTTATGAATAGTCAAATCGTACTAAACGGTCTAGATAATTACATGATATATGATGCAACTTGTAAGCTTAAAATTAAAATTTACATGTGACAGGTCCATTCAATAATAATGACCATCAACAAGATCAATTCATTCTTTACCCTCTTCTTCTTCTACCTCTTCAATTCCCAAGTCCAATGTCAACATTATCATCATCTTATGTTGTTTCTTGTTGGACACCTTCGAAGTAGACCCGGGCAACATCTTTGTCCCTTCACACATTAGGTTACTCCTAAATTCATGGCTCAAAGGTGTCACGGTATTCAAAGCGGTCTTTTCTTTAGGAAAGCTTTTGCAATTGTCTAAAACGATAATACATAAAGATTTTAATGATAAAAATTAAAAATAAAAAATATTAGATGGATAAACTTTACAACTTCTAACTCCGCCCATGTAAGGGATCACCCTTGCATTGCCTATACCAAGCAAGGAAGAGGGTTGTGTTAGGCTTTCGACATCCAGCGTAAAACTTCGTCGAATTTTTATCACATGGATTACAAAAATTATGAGCATTGCTTTGGGACATCTAGCCGACCCCGTCTAGTATGGGAAAAGGCTTAGTTGTTGTTGTATTGCTTTGGGGTATCCCCGCCTAACGACGTGCTGCAGAGCCCGAATGCAGCAATAAGTAAGCAATAGCTACTACATTTTCGCCCGAATGTAGTCAATCGATTGCAGAGAGGGTTCCCACATCATGAACGGCTATGGGTAAAGAAGTTAGTCCCGCTACATTGTCGCCCGAATGTAGTGAATAATTTTCAAAGAGGGTCTCTGCATTTTGAATATTGACGGATGCGGGAGGTAAGGAAGTTAGTCCTAGATAATAAGATTCGTATTGGTTCTTAGAATATCGGAACATTATCTGGTAAGCTAATGGAGGTGGTAGATACAATGATTCGGAGAAAGATTCATATTCTATGTTTACAAGAGACAAAATGGGTTGGAGAAAAAGCAAAAGAGATAGAGAATACAGGTTTTAAATTATGGTATTCAGGTAAAGAAAAGGCTCGAAACGGAGTTGGTATTATCATAAATAAAGATTTAAAGGATAGTGTAGTAGACATAGAATGATATGGTGACCAAATCATGACGTTGAAATTAGTATTAGGAACAGAGGTTTTGAATATAGTTTGTGCTTATGCACCCCAAGTAGGACTAGAAGATAGTATAAAGACAACTTTTTGGAAAGAGTTAGATAAGGTGATTCAAAAGATTCCACAAAGGGAGATGATTTGTTTAGGAGGAGACTTAAATGGACATATTGGTAAAGAGGCATTAGGATATCAAGGGATTCATGGAAACATTGGTTTTGGGGATATAAATGAGGAAGGTAGGGAGATTTTAAATTTTGCTATGGCATTTGACCTCTTTATAGTCAATACAATCTTCAAAAACGAGATGAACATTTAATTACTTATAAGAGTAGCTTATCACAAACACAAATTAATTACTTTATTTGTAGAAAAAAAGATAGAGCGTGTTGTAAAGATTACAAGGTAATTCCAAGAGAAAGCTTAACCACCCAACATCGACTTTTAGTTATGGATTTACAAATAAAAAAATGGACAAAGAAGAAAAGAGTGCATCGAGCTATTGAGACTAAATGGTGGAACCTCAAAAGCGAGAAACAAGATATATTTAAACAAAAAATCCTTTAAGGAGATGTTTGGAATTATGTTGGTACACCCTGTGATATGTGGAACAATAAGGTTATACATATTAGGAAAGTGGCGAAAGATGTGTTAGGTGTATCTAAGGGAGGTATACCGGCACAAAAAGAAGGTTTTTTGTTCATGGTTGTCCTATTACTCAAATTTTTAATGCATATGGCATGTAATTTTGTAGTTTACCATTCGTTGAATTCTTCTACTTGTGCAAGTATCATGTGTTCTTGAGACTGTTGGTAGGTGCTACCGTGCTTGATTAGTTGTTGCAGCTGATGTGTTATTATCTATTCATAGCAATAATCTACTTAAGATCTTGATGTTTTTTAGAAATTAGAGAACCCATTATATATATATATATATAATTTTTTAATCATAACTAAAAGTGTACCGCTAAATCCGCTATATCCCCGCTACCGCTATATCAAGGTCGACCACTAACAACCCGCTAACCGCTATCGATAACATAGACAGATGCACTACATGTTTAACTTAGAATTCTAATTGCAAAAGCTCTTAGATTTTGTCGATCATAGTGAAATCTACTGCACCACTTTAACAAAAACAAAGTAATGTCCAACAAAACCAAGCCTTTTCCAAGATATGTGCTCCACTACATGGATGCTTAACTGCCCTTCAGTATGAATTTGCGTCATGTTACCACTTAACTCCATATAAAATATAAATAAGAGAAGTGTTGCTCGTTAAATGAGAACAATTGTCATCTTGACAACTTGTTTGAATTACTTTAATGATGTTTTCTATGGTCCGATTTTCCACAAAGATTATATCTTTGATCCTAACAATATTTTTCTAAATTGGGTTACAACATTTGTAGTTTAGTTCATCATTACCATAACCCAATTTAAGAATATGCACAAAGATCTTGCGTCCAAGGACTTTCACGTGGTTTTTGCATTCTTCCTTACATGAGCAACCTTTATGAGGAGCTTTAAGCTGCCAAAGAGTACATGGTGAGAGATGCAAAATATGGATCGTTCTACTTAATGCCTTCTCCCAAAATTACTTTGACAATTTGGCTCAAAGAAGCAAGGATTTAGTTTTCTATCAAGGTGTGGTTCGTCCTTTCAGCAAGAACATTCAACTGAGGTGCTTTGGAAGGAGCTTTCTGATGTTGAAGACCACGCTCCTGCAGTATTAATCAAGTGAACCAGAATACTCATATTGTCAGACCGAATACACTACAACTTCTTCTCATGTTGCCTCTCAACCATAATGAGCTACTTGAAGACGGTCAACAAATGGTATTTAGGTATATACCCATAGTTTTCTAGAGCAATCATTTACAAATGTCACAAAGTGAAAAGAACTCCCAAGTGTTTGCATGCACATTGGACCACAAACATCTGAAAGTATCAAATTAAGGATGTTTGGTTATCTAGGAAGGAAAGCTTTAAGTGGAAGTTTGTTTAGCTTACCAGGCAATGAGGACAATCTTTTTGAAGCACTCTATCCAAGCCAGGAATCATATTCTTCTTAGCGAAAATCTTTTTCACCCACTTGGCCAAGTTGTTTGTGTCACAACTCAGCATCATTTATCAGCTTTAACTGCACCGACAACTGACTTGATTATGTTCATATGCATCAAGTGAGGTTGTCTTGTCTCTACCAAAGACTAGATTGCATTTTTGTAAGCTTACACTGGACATTCATAAAGAGGTTGCAAAACCCATCACCATGTGGCTTTCCTTTAGAATACAAATCCAAAAGAAGATCAAGAATATACCTCATACAAGCAAAGTATCGTCATCTTTTGACTTCATCAGAACATCCCCTATGCCCAAAAACTTTTGCCGAACCTACAATACCCATCTTGACATTACCAAATTCACTACGAGCGTAAGTGCTGAAGAATCCTGTCATTGTAGAATAAACCGAAGCACCACTATGTGAAGCTCACTACATCATCATTAACCATGAAGAAATCCTAAATGGCATGATAATAGTCTCACTATTGCTCTTGGTATCTTTCTTCTCTTCTTTCTCTTTTTTTCTTGTTCTTGATATCTTTCTTTCCTCCTTTCTCCTTTTCCTTCTGCAATTTGTAGCAGAACCTCTTGATATGACCTTTTTTCTGCAATAATGACATTATATATTCTTGTATGAACTCTAAACGTGTTTTAGCTCTTATCTCTCCCATTCTAGCTTATTATTTGTTTCTTTCCCTTGAATATTAAATGACCAACACAACAAGACATGTGCCTTTCACCTTAATTCTTCACTTAGAATGGCTCCGTTAACTGTTCCTATGATAAGAGATCTATATCATCAATACCAGATAGCAGACAGTTAGTGTTGAAGACTAATATAGCAGTAGCAGGCTATGTCACATGGGTGCGGGTGCGGCGACACGGTTAAGGTATATAATATTATATATATTATATATTCAAGCTACAACAAGTGAGACATCAATTAACATAAGTATATGACGATAATAATAAGTACACAACTTTATATTAAAGCAAAACAAGTAAACAACTATTAATTTCATCATAATACACAAATCAATCAAAAAGAAAATCAGGATTTGCATATCAACAATTTTATAAGTGAAGGGACAATCGACAATATTATCAACCATGAAGTTATGAACAATATTAATATTTGATAAATGAAATGAACATGTACCTGATAAATTATAGATATTCACTATCAATAATATTATCAACTGAAGGGACTATTGGATCAGTGAGTTCCATATTAAGGGTATGCAAATCTTGACTGTCATCTAAGTGATATTCCTCCGGGTTTGCATCCCAATATTTTGATGCTCCTTTATTGCAATATATTCAAATAAATAACAAGAAAATATCAAATATAATCATCATCATTAATAAAAAAGAAAATAATTTTGAAAGATTAGTAATTAGTTACCTGTACTCAACATTAGATCGTGAAACCAATCTTAGATTTGAATGGACATAAACCAAGTCTTCAGCACGACGATTGTTCCTTTTGATATTGTGAATTTGAGAATATGTACTCCAATTCCTTTCACAACAAGATGAAGTAGCAGGTTGAGATAATAATTTTGATGCAAGCTTTTGAAGAAGAGTCATCTCAAATTCATAACATGCCCACCAATCTAGTGGATCTTGATAATCCCTTGCTTCTAGTGCTTTTAGTGAATCAAGTCTGGCACAAAAAAACTTTTCATATTTAGAATTTACTTGCCTAAGTAGGTATGAGTCATGATAAATCCTTCCCAAACACATTTGCCTATTCTTTGCTATTTCAGGATCTTGATTAGGAGGAGTACGCCTAATGCTCTCATGCAACCATTTCTTCCCATAATATCTTGGATTTAAAGAATGTACTAAACAATCCAAGGGAGTATTGCTTTTGTCCCATCTTGAAACTAATATAGAATGAATATGATCATAAAAAGATGATGTCTCATGAAGTTCTTTTCCCTCATGCTTCAAAATTATTGACTCAACTTTTTCAATCATGGTATCCCACATTTCATAAACTTTATGAAGCATTGGTTCATCTTTATCAACTTCTCTCAACATCTTCCAAATAGGCTATGTGAATTCAAGAAAATATGATACCTTGTCCCACCATAAATCATTAAGAATAATAGTCTTCACTGCTTGGGCTCTTGCTTGATCTTCAACCTTGTTACCACGATATAAATCCCAGCTTAAATCAGTAACCATCTGAACCAATGATGTCTTGATTTTGTTGAATCTTTTTATCATCACAATTAAAGAAGCAAAACGTGTTTCTCCAACCTTCAACAACTTTAAATGAGAATGTCTATTGAATATGGCTGAAATTAAATGGTGATTCACTACAAAATTCTTTATCTTTATACAATCTGCTACCATATCTTCAATCCATGAACACAATTCATATGCACGAAGATTATCTTTATCTTTTGATGGCTTACATATATGAGAAAGAACCAAATTTAAACTGTGAGCTACACAAGGTGTCCAAAAAAATGTGTGGATAATCACTTTCTAAACTTAACCTTGCACTTTTACAATTAGTTGCATTATCAATAATTATTTATACAACATTATCGGCTCCACACTCTTAATAACTTCTACAAATAAATCTTTAGTAGCTTGCAGTTTTAATTTCTCCAGATGCATCAACAAACTTCAAAAATATTGGCCCACTAATTGAATAAGCAATAAAATTAATGAGTAGAGGCCTTTCAATATCACTCCATCTATCAGAAACAATAGAAACACCATTAGTTTCCCATGAAAACTTTTTATATTCTAAAAGTCTTTCAATATTGACTTTTTCTTCTTTAAGAATCATGGTTCACAATTTTTCAGAGGAACATAACCATGTAAATTACAATTAGCCAATGAAGTAACAAGATCTTTCCAATATGGATTTCTTGCTACATTAAAAGGAAGTTACCTTGAAAATAAAATTAAAAACAATAACAGTCAAAAACACAAACAATATTAACATAAAATACTAAGAAATTTAAATGATATGCACAACCTGACTAAATGAAGGGAAAGACATAAAGGCAACGAAAAATTCATGATATGTTCAACCAGGCAAAAGAAAAATTCATGAATACGTGATAAGTTAGCATGTATCACAAAGCATATGCTTCTTCGTCTAGTGTATAATACATACTTGCTCCCCTATAAGGGTTTTCATTTTAGCATGATGAGAAAAACAGTATGTTGATTGCTGAATAGAGCATGAAGCCAACAATAAATCAATTTTGCACAAGTATCGTAATAATTAGCATTTAGCAATATAACTGAAAGTATGAAATGCCAAAGCGCTCATGGAAGAGTGTTGTTCATCACTTTCATACAATTGCATTGTTCATAATCTACACAATGCAATAGTAAGACCACTTATCAATTCAAAGTTTCAATTTAAGCTTTTATTCTTTTAGTTTTAGTTTCAATTGTTATTTACTTATCATCATTGCAGGCAGTTAAGAAAGGTATCCTCAAGTAGATATCAAAACTTAAGTCACAATAATTTTGATGCTTTAGAGAAGTGAATTATAGAAGATGATAAAACAAATGCATTTTTAATTGAAGAAGACGTTAATTGATCAATCTAGAACACAACAATGTCATCAAGGGAATGATGACATTGATTTTTTCGTTGAAGGTGGTGATTTTGAACAAGGAGGTGAATAAAAAGATTATTTAATTCATGATCTAGATTACAATATATGATTCTTCTTTTTTAATTACGGAATCTGTAATTTTAAAGGATAGATTATTTAGTTGTAATTTGAATTCATGTCCAATGAATAATGTTTACTGCAATTTTGATTTATAACAAATTTTTAGAATTTTTTATTTTTCTATTTTCATTGAATTTTAAAATTAAAAAATAAGATTCGCCGGTACTGTATCATGGAGAAAAACGATACGGCAAAACAACACTGCCTTGAGGTGTGTTAAAAGATCCACCTACTCCTTAGAGGTTTTTATTATGTTTGTGATGCAAAACTTGCATGCCCAACATCCGGTTTCCCATGGCGGTTACATGCAGGGTAGTGGCAATAATAGAAGATTACTAGAGAGTCATTTTAGCATATAAGACATGGAATCATAAATGGCAGATCAGACGTGTAATTCAAGAAAACTCGGAAGCCTTCTTAACCCTAGGTTGTGCAGCTCTAATAGGGTGTCGCAGTGTCGGACAGTTTAGATAAACACCGTCGGTAGCCTCTAACCTCCGCAGACGAATCCATATTCAAGGCCATGTTCGCCATTGTTTGCATTGGTTAATCATAAGCATGCCTTTTACAAACAAAAAGAACAAGAAAACCCAGTGGTGATAAGAGAAACTAAACAATGAAGGAAAGAACGATACGAACACTGGTTTATGAAAACCAAAACGAAAAATGATAGCAACACCGAGCAAAACATGGAACTCAAGTACAAGGAAGACGTGAGGAAATCACAAACAGTAAAGTAAATGGATCATACCCGTTAAAATTTGGGGTGGTGCAATCGACGACTCGCTCGTGGTCCTTGTCCATATTAAAAAAAGGGCAATTCTCGCAACCCATCTCCCTGAACTGAACGAGAACCAACCCACCAAGGAGAAGAACGATAACGCATCCAGAAAACACCGAAAAACGTAACATAATCTGGGAAAACCACTCCCAGTGATGCAGAAAACATCAAAAGGAAAATATTGAAGATTGAGAAAGAGAGCGGAAACAAGGAACCTGATCATAAGTCTTGACGAGCCTACATCGAAGGCAGGCCCGAAGCTCTTGACCGAAGCTCGTGGGAACCTGCGCGGCGCTCCCCATCTTCCCAACTCCCGGTTACAATCCCGCCGGAAAACGGTGGCTTCGCTTCCTTTTCAGTTAATGCAGTCAGCAATTTGCCCTAATAGGATATGGATCCAGAAAATGGGCTTTATGTTTATCTGATTGGACCCATATTTATATGCTAAGGTCCAAGTTGCGAAACTGGTTCCAACATGCACGCAGAGCGTTTAGGTCTCTCTGACGCCCATAGGGCTAAGGTGACGAGTTCGATTTCCAGGAACTGCATGCGTGTGTGCGCGTGTTAGGCATTGGGCTTTGGCCTCCGACAATAGAATCCGACTCTAGCTATTTGGAAGTCAATACCGATTTTGCCAGTTGTGAGTGTCGGTCCAAATCGATTAGGATTATTCTCTCACACAATAATGTTAGTATCAATTGGTGAATCGAATCTGAACCAGATAATAAGTTGAATCTAATATATAATCAGGATCGGCAGAATTTAAAATATAAACAAGAAATAGTGGAAGTTCTTATGGAAACCAAGGTTTTCAAAATTGGAGAAAATAGGGCTGCTAAATGAATGGAGATGCTCGTTGTTTGGCTTTTCTTTCTTTCTTTTGGCTTTAAACTATCATTAATCAGAAGTTATGATAAGTCGAGCTCCGAGCAATTCGAGAAGTGCACTGTGATGGAATTGCTCGACTGCCCACCTCTCCCGCACGCACCACAGGGGCTCTCCCTCACAACCGGCTCTTCTCTCTTAACTCAATTGAAAACAGATGAACAAGTAAATTATAACATATTAATCAAATGTGATGCCCCAAATTCAAATCCATACATCATGTGAATCACATGCAATGTCGATAGGCTTTCGCCCAAAGGCTAATACTGTACCACTGTCATCTTATAAAACTTCAACCTTGTTAAGGTTGGATCTCGTTCGCAAGGTCCCACAATGTTGTCCTCGCGCTTCATGCTCTAGATATGCAACTCCACATCCATGCGATCTTTTGCATTAACAAGTTATCCCAACAACACCAAACCTAGTTTTGCACTCCTGAATGTTGCCTTGCCTCTTGAACTTCACCCATGCAACACCTCTCTTGTCTCCTCACAGATACATGGAGTGATACTATAAGTTGTCATCTCCTTCTATATCATACTACCACTTAGCCATCTATCACACTCTTGGGTGTCACTGGCTCAACTACATTTGGTACCACATAATCATCATTTTGTAGTTTTTCCTCTCTCTCAACTACCGCCTCCGCACGTTGGTCCAATTGAAAAAATAATAAATATGTTGCAGTCAATTGCTTTAGAGCTCCACCCCCATCTACAAACAACCTTGTTAGAGATGACAAGACCTTTGAGCTATGGTGTCACAATTGCATGCATCTTTCTTAGGAAATCGCACCCGAGGTACATACCATAATCGTCTAAGACACTGCGAAGTCTATGGTTTTGCTCCCACATCCAATCTGCATCCCTACTTACTTAACTATGCCTACTATCTTGCGAGTGTAGGCATTCACCGTCTTCAATCACCCAACTAATACAAACGGAATGTGCTCAAGAGATCTCGAAGAGCACCAAGCTTTCCCACTAAATTAACCATTTGATTGAACTTAACTAGAACTCCAAACAAAGCGCACCACCTCCAACTGCACTATGAGTTGCTCATTCTGCACCTCAAGTACCAATACACCCCAACATATGAAGTAATCCTCAAAGAATCTATCTTGGGTTGTGTGCAGACTGTCTAGTTGCAAGTCTAGGCCATCTGTAAAGGAAAAAGTATCTAACAAGTATCAAAAGTAATTTGACTCAAGCCAACAATGAATTGTACATGGAAATCAAGGTACTTTGAGACATATAGATTGAATCTTGTCGTGAAAATAACACCTTAACAAAGAGCTCATCTTAGAAGGTTTCCACCATATACATATATAAGGGAGGTTGAACATAGTTGAGTTCAAACGATCATTGGCTCGATCCGCTGGACCTAGGCTCAGGTCTAGTGGGCCAAGTCAACTAGGGTGCAGTTCTAATGAAGAGATTGAGTCCAGTGGATTAGGTTGGATATAGGGTCCATATCTGATCTACATGAACCATGTTATAGTACAACACAGTTTTCAAGAGAGCTTTGGGGAAAACCAGGAAGGAGGTCAGATCCCAATAGCCAACAAGTGGCTCCAGACAGTAGGAATCAACCCAAAAAGAAATGGTTGCCACTTTTGTTGTAGGTCACCGCAAGGAGTCGTCGACCGGCCACTCCAAAGACTTGGCTATAAGAGGCAAATAGAACTTTGAACAAGACAATACTTTCTCAACGGATTGCCTCTTACAACTTGCGACTGGAATTAGAACCCCGATTGATTCAGCTAGTTCCATGTTTGTTTCTATCAAGAGACCCACCAGAAGTATCGTTGGCCGTCTCCTACGAATGCTTGCTTGAAAAGGGAACCATATGTTGCATTTTCCTGGCATTCTTTGTCCTTCATTTCCAATAATTAAACTAGCCACTAACCAATCAATATAGTGGGTGCTTCTGACAAGAAAATCGATGGAAGGAGGCGGATTGGTAAGCTTAATGGCTAAATCCCCCTGGTTCCTTTGGATCGGCCTCAACCCAAACCCATGAACTCAAGAACAAGAAAGTCTTCTCCGACAACTTCTTTCTGTGATCAAAACAGCCACCAAGTGGCGGTCTTGTTGTGACCCACGAATTGGAAATTAGCGACGCTGACAAAATCCCTTGTTCTATGAGATTAAATGGCACAAATAAGGGTAGAAATCCGGTTTTCTGACAAGCCGAAAAATTTTGTTTTTCCTTTTGCTACTTAACGTGACCTAGTTTGTGTTGAATCTCACAGAATCATGTTCTATTACTATAGATTGTCACGAATCGAGCTATAAGCATTTCAAAACCCGTGAAAGCATCATTGGCTCAATGCTCGATTGACACCCCTCTCTCGCGTAAGCCAGCTGAGCTCCCCTCAACACCCGCTCTCCTTTCTCAACTCGAATGAAAACAAGGAATTCTTAGAATGTAAATTATGACAGATTAATCTTTACAAGAGGAACGCACCCTCATAGAAATTAGGGGTCAGAATAACTGGCCTCATTACACTCACACAGTGACATAACGCTAATGGAAAAGGATACCATCACACTATGCTTCAAATGTAAAACAATGACACTAATGTGAATCCTACACAATTTGGATCGAAATCTAGTACTTGAAGTGTGACCCAAATGACTCTAAGTAGACCCCAAGTGAGGTTCCACTGACTCTAACTACTAGAATCTAAATCAAATGTGGTTCCTCCAATCCAAATCCATGTACCATGTAGATCGTGTGTAGTGTCTCCAGCATGTTCGTGTGTGGAGGCTATCAACGTGTGGTTCATGTTGTATGGCAGAAACACACAAGGACCCGCACTAGCCACTATGGGGTGAAAAGGTCTACAATGCTAGTTTTCCCCATTTGAAGACTCGAAGTGTTGACCATGCTTAAGGGAAACAAGTCCCCAACTACTTGAATTGAACACAGTTGGTTGCTTGTTGTTGGCTCTTTAAACCATCCTAGTTGAATTCAAGTTGAATATAAACATGATATGTTCAACTCGTGAAAGCTTGTTGCATGATACTTGTAAATTTTTTACCTAAATCATATCCCTAAGGAAATCACATTAGAGTAGATGAAAGCTTAATTTATTTCACTTTTTCATCAAAATGTATAGAGAGAGAATGGGACCCTTCTTGATGATATGGACCATCGAGAGTAATCCACGTTCAAAAAAGGTAAAAGTAAAGTAGCTTTTTAAAAAAATATAAAGTATAAAGTACATTTTGTATTTCTTACTCTTTTTGTTTTTTAAATTAGACCGTCCGATCAAAGATATGGATGGTTCATATTGTCAAGAAGAGTCTAGTGAAATGAGAGTTTAGCATCTCTCATTCTCTCTATATATAGATATATGTTCATGTTATATATATATATATATATAGATAGATAGATAGATAAATGAAGGAGTCATATAGTAGGACATTCAAGGATATCTTTTAATTTTATTTTAACTAGAGTTTGTTTGGTCCAAAGGGAGTGACAATTGTTTTGCTAAGAGCCCTTACTCCTTGTTTCACTCGTTAAATACCTCTAGAGAAATACTATCTTAGTCATCTTCTTAGAGTTGACATCGCTTATTGAGAAATTGGTCCTTGAGTCATGGAAATCAGTATACCACAATTTTTTGAAGCACATTCAACACTAACAGTTTATTGGTTTATGAGCTTCCTCTGGTATCGAATTACCATGTAATGGAACCCACTGAACACATTTAGAATATAATGAATACACTTGATTTGTCGTGCACAAGTACAATTGAGTCGTAGATAAAATCATCATTAAAAGTTGAATGTTTCCCACAACTCTTTAATTTTGTGCATAAAGGGTGCATAAATTATTTCCAATATCTAAGAAAAAAAGATAAATTTGGTGTAGGGTGAGGATAACCAAAATACTAAGTACCTCATCCTTGCTAACACAATGCTTTGTCTAGAGATTTTGGATGTCACTTCCTACTAGAGATACATAGGGATTCAGCCACTTAACCTGCCACCTATATGTAACTTAAAGTGAAAAACCAAACCATGAATTTGATGGTCATGTTGAACCATCATTCTCCAGAAACAAGATGACAAACCGAGGCCATCGCATTGCTTAAATGATGGTCATGTCTCAACAACTATTTTTGCTTAAATCATACTGAATATTTAAAGTCAAGATGCGTGTATATTTGATATGCTTGGCACAAGCATCAAGGAATCATCACTCGATCAATTTCCTAAAAGATGACAAATATGGTTTTACTAAAACCCTAATACCAATAGCACAAAGAGTAATGACCTACCTGACTAGGAGGTCACCTCACAAGTTGAAGTTCATGAGTTTTGAGTTTGGCCTTCCCATTGTACCAAAAGAAAAAACAACATTATTACGGTAGGTTTACAATGGAGTGTCAAAATTAGGATGACCAAGCCTTTCCACCAAAGACTATTTATTTGTACTTGGAGAAATTATCTTTGGAAGAGTTGAAACAAACACAACATACAACTCTAAAGTTACGATCCTCTCATGTTGGAGCAAATATATCCTTTGTGTTGGCTACACAACTAGAATTCATTCGTAGTGTCAATGTATTGAGATAGCACTCATAAAAACTCGTTGGTCAAGCTAGATGTAATGCGGGAACGTGTTAGAGAACTCTAACCCTCGTTCACAAATGGGGAGATGAACAAGGCTTCAAGTGATGAAAGTGAGTCTTTGGGAATCTTGATTGAATATATCCCAGTTACCATTGATATTACACGCTTGAGCAAAGAGGATGATGCGATGAGACATGCAAGGAATAACACTATCGCATTGAAGAAAATATGTCAGTAAGTTAAGTTAAGACTACTACAAAAAGTAGGGAAAAGTTATTCTAGGAATCGTTGTTTACAAGCTTCCCTTGAGGTGACAATAGTTGAATTTATCCTTTTCGTGTGCATAATTTCAAATAACTTCCCACTTGCCTCGTTGTTACTACCTTTATGCCAATTGTTATATACAATTGTCTCCATGGTTATTTTGTGCCTCGAGGCTCATCTATGTTGTACGCCACTGGGAGATTGATGCATACCCCTTGATTCAACATCAACACATGGACCCCAGTGACTTTGTGTTCAGAGCTGCTTTTGAGGATGTAAGTCATACTTCTATCAACATCAAATGTCGAAAAGCCTTTGTATTTACGTGATTTTTTAAATTCACTTTTTTAATATCATTTGAGATTTTAGAAGGATTAAGCTCTGCTATATTCTTTCTTTCGCCTTTTGTGCTTTCTTGCAAACTCCTTTAGCAAAAGAAACTTTTCTTCGTCCATGGCTTCATATTTCATTGATGCTCTTCTTCCTACTAGATCCATGGATGGTCTTCTTGAGTTCCACCTTGATTGCTCGTCACATATGTGTAATAAGTTTGTAATCTCTTGATACCCTAACTTTATATGCTCTTCATCATCAACTAATCAACTTTACCTTGACTAATTGGATCATGTTCAATAATAGAAGCGTCATCTCTAGGTGGAACGGGGCATCTACAACCTCATTATATTATCTTATTTGGCCATTCACTTTAACGACTAACTCTTGTATTCTTTTCTTGTATTGTGAGTCTCTCAGAACAATCGTTTTCAGTTCCTTTTTGGGATGATGTCTCCAACACTTTTAGATGTTTAGTTGATCACTAGTTTGCCTATCCAAGATGTCAACCCTATTTTTTGGTTGATCAAGATTTTGTTATTCCCAAGCTTCTTTACATCTCTTGGGATGACTTCATCCATTAGTATTCATGTATTGGTACCATCTTATTGTTATAGTTCTGTTGTTAATTGTATGTGTTCGTAGTACCAAAGTTAATGACAAATACACATAGTATGCTCTTGCCATTATATCTGGTACGAAGTTATTATTTGCCTCTTTTTCTACTCATAGTGTATCATTCAACACATTCTGCTTTTGAGTCACTTTGAAAGGATGACTCTATACATTTAGCATGATGCTTGTTATGGTTTTTATAGTTCTGGATCCATTTATATTTTTAAGAACTTGGATTTTCCCGCATACCGTTACAACTCATTATATGAGATTCACTAGGAGCAATTTTAAGCCAAATTCTTCTTGTCTCTTTGTTTCTTGATGATTTTGTTGCTCGACTTAGATCCATTAATCCTCATGATTAAAAAAAAATTCCTATGTATTTCAATTACAATAACGCGTATTATAGACTTTATGCATATGAGATGTCAAAATTTTTTTTCCATGACTTTTATTCTATAAGGTATTTCAATCTTTAAGTTCAATCTAATAATTGTTGAACCTTACTGTCCTTATTGCCTCACTCAACAATTGAGATTTCGATAAGGTTTGTCTGGTATCATCAACTTATCGAGCGACCAACTGTTAAGGATTAATGAGCAAGACTTTTCCTTTCAGTTTCCTGACTCCTACCCCTACCTTGTAGAAACCCCTGATTTTGTTGCTTGGTGTCTAACCACTATGGAGGTATTACCTCATAAGAGGATTATAGGCCGAAGCTTATTGACTATAACATAGACTCAACTACTACTAATCCCATATCATGCGATGTTCATTATAGGCAATCATATCGGTGTTTGCTCGCTACTCTAATAGGGCCTGAGTCTTTGGCTTGTCCCCTTTTACAAAAGAAGAATCATGAGTCAACTACTTCTATAAGGACTACAAGGGGTAGAATGAAGATCAAAATGAAAAACATATTTCTTGTATCCCATTTATGTAGAGGATTTGATTGAGAGTGACCCTAACTATGTTATCGAGGTCATCAGCAATGAACACTCTCCTTCACATAGGACACCTACCAATCAAGCCTTGCAAGCATGTGATCATCAATCTACTAGCCCCAACATGCCTCCTAGGTTTGAGAGTTCTCTCATTGTGTTTTAAGATGTATTAATATCTATGAGCTGCCAGCTTAATGAGAGACTCTCATCTGACATGTTCACTATAGAGGCAATAGTTTGTGGCTTGCAATTGTTGTATGACCTCTAGGATATTGTCTTTCCTCCTAATTTGAGAGGTCAAATAGTTTGTGGCTTTCGGTACATGTGTTGAGATGTAAAAACAAATCGAGGCTCATTGCATCTTAAAGTCATTTTGTGCAAGCCCAACTTGCTTCTATTGCTAACCACCAGGAGCGTATCCATTCTCTTTCTCACCAAGTGGTTGTTGCTACTAAGGCTTGTCTCGAGGTTTCTATCATATTTGAGGTGCCTTCGCATGTCAAACAACTAGGTCTAGGGAATGCAAAGACATTGGTCCAAACTGAGATCTAACTCCTCGAGGGATAACTTAATACCCTTTATAATTGTCATTTTGATCTCTATTCCTTGACATCCCAAGTATCAATCAATAGTAAGGTAGAGATCATGTCATCTCAAGAATTCTTTCATGATATAAAAGAATTACATTTCCTACTTACTCGATAGGAAGATCTTGAGAGCTCAATACCATCAAGATCAACGACCTTGAAGGACATTGGGTGAGGCTCAAAAAGGTCTTCCAAAGGACGTTAGGGATAAAAGTAAGCAAAATAGGGGTTAGAACTATAAACTTAATTGCATCTATCTTGCATTAATAACTAATTTGAAACTTTTTTCATGTTTGTTTGTGACACATATTAGTTGTCTCAGTATTTACTATTATATCCCATATTTTTCATTACTCAGAGGTTTCAAAAGACATGCGTAAATTCTTTTACTCACATGATATCGCATGGCAACTCTGATGATACTTTAAAAGTTGAGTCAAAGATTTGTTTGTTGATATTGATTAGATGTTTTACTTAATGTCTATAAAATGGTAGTTAAGGTTCTCTTTCTTCTTGATCACTTTCCTTGATCATCTGCTAATATCTATCGTGTGGATCTAAGCTATTCTTATATATAAGAAAGCATGATAAAGAATTTTTTCTAGTTCACCTCTATTACAACCAATGCCTTCGAATAAATGCTCTTATTTGATCACTCAATGTTCCTCAAACTCACATCAAATGTAGTGATATTCTTCTCTCTAGAATTTTAATTATCTCTCTATAATCAAGGTAATGTATATTGACAGTTTAAGATTCTTCAAAATAGTTTGTTCAATTTTATAATCTATATCTCGATCAACAAATGAAGTTAGGCATATATTGTATTGAACCCTATACTAGAGCTACTGAGAAACCCTTTCAATCTTGCATGCATACTATCAATCTTATCGACCAATACATTATGATTCAAAATTTATATATGATATATATTATATGCTAACAAACAACTTTACATATACGTTAGTTGTATGAGTATCATAATATATCACTCTATCTATTCATATTAAGATTATCCTTCATCGTATGGGTCCAAGTTATTCTTTAATATAAGAAGCATGATAGAGAATTTTTCCCACTTCAACTCTATTATAGTCAATGCCTTCATAGAAATAGACTTTCCTCCAATTCATATTAAATCTAGTGGTTATTTCTTTATTTATGTTAATTAGACAATAAATCATTCAATATTTTTGGTAATATGATATTTTTCTTAAGAATATGGTACCTCTAGGAATATAACATCAATTGCACTCGTTAGTGCCTCATCACAATCATTCAAATTATATCAAGAAATTGGTTTAGGGTAAATAACTCCCTGATGTACCTCAACTCCCATGAAAGCAAACATTACAAGAAAAAAATCATGTTTATTGAGGTAAATGTAACAACTTTAAGGAAAAACATTTTATACTTATGAATGCCACAATAAAGTTCTTGGTAGTTACTTTAAATTTTAAAAGCTAAAAGAAAAAGTATAATCTATTTATACACATAATCAAGTCTAATACTTTTGAAATGACACATAACAACTAAATCAAAATAGGGTATGCAAATATAATGTTATTAATAATTTCGTATCTATTATTTTTTGATGCCATATATGATACTAGTAAAAGTCTAATTCATATAATACTTGTTAGAAAATAGTTTAACCACTTCAATTGTGATCGAATTATGATCATATTATAAATATGTCATAATATTCAAGCTATAAAACCACTTCAATTGTGACAATATACTTGAACTTGTAACAACTTTTGCTTATCTCCTTTGTCGTACTATACTAAGAATCACTCAATCTATCTACAAGCACTTGTCCTTCAAGATATAAAACTAAACGATAATTATGCATACTATTAACTACATTTGACCTCATGAATCATAAGATTAACCCTCTCCTATAAGTAAAAATGTGCATTTCATCTTACCCTTCCATCAACTCCTTTTAGTGTCAAACTTTCTTTTTATTTTTGCATTAACCACTTCTTTTATACCCAAATAATATTTTTACACCTTTACTTTTCAAACAAAGAATAATGATGACAATAAAACACTAGATTTATTGCAATCACAAATAAATGATTAAGTTCATCACCATTGCAACCAACAAATAAATCATCAAGTCCACCACCAAACTATTCAACATATGCATCACATACTCCATTGCAATCAAGTTCAGTTTCATTATTCATCCCATATCTAAAATTTTATCATATTACATACTTTCATCAATGTATATCGAGAATCTACTCTGCCATAATCAATGCTTTCAACTGAATTCTTTGATATCTTGTAGTATACATTGAAGGATAAGTAATAAAAGACATTAAAGGATGTTATGAACAGTTTGATCTTTGTCATTACATAGGTTAATCATGTCCTAAATCTTTACATATTGTACAACATCGCATCAAGTCTTACTCTTTGGGTCTACAAGATAACAATTTCTGAAAACCAGACATGTAGGATCTCACTTTCACATAATTTTAAAAATAAACTCAAAGTCATATATAATAACATGGAACATCTCAGAGTCTTAATCCATTCACAATGGTCTACATTATATTTTCATTTTTAAGTATCAAAACTTATATCCAAATCCAATATTCAAAACCATTTTCGTTTAAAACACAAGCTACTCTTGTTGGTTTACTATATAGCTCAATATGCCCTCGACCTATATGTGTCATATAATGTGATACAAGCTGTTAAATATAACCTACAAGTGAGCATGCATGACCAACAAAATATCCAACCGTTTGTTTTAAGCATACAAGGACACAAGAATATATATATATATGTATTAATGTATATGTACATGCATATATCTAGGCATTATAGTGCAAAGATGATAAACCTCGAAAAAATGTTGCACCTCAGGCATGACACCCAATAACACACTTGGCCTATTGTCTTTTTAAGAGTGAAGCAGCTCAGTTGCACCATTGTTTGAAGAAAGACACGTCATGATTGCCTCAATCTTGATCAAAGATGCATTATGAGTGTGTTTTTTCTTTCATACTTAACACAACCCGATGTGTCTCTTTGTTGTTAGTAGATCTCTTAGTTGCTTGAGATGTTCACCATGATAAAACTCAAAAGTCAAATTTACTTGAAAACTTAACTTAGATTGATAGAGAGGTTGAACATAGATCAAGAGAGAGGTAAAATGTGAGATCATAAGAAAGTTCAAGATAATTTTCACGGAGAAAGTGTAATATATATATATATATATATATATATATATATATATATATATATAGAGAGAGAGAGAGAGAGAGAGAGAGAGAGAGAGAGAGAGAGAGAGAGAGAGAGAGAGAGAGAGAGAGAGAGAGAGAGATTAATTACCTTAAGAAAAGGGAAGCTATGAAGTATAGTATGAGAGAGGAAAGAGGAAGAAAGGATGCGGAGACAGGGGCGTGGCATATTTGAAGAGCGGTGTACGAAAAGCACTATTAAAAAAGGAGACATGTTAAGTAGAGCGTTAGCGATCTAGCGCCGTTGCTGCCGATGGGAGTTTGACTCCGAGAGGGTGCATGTGTGTCTTCGGCCTCCTCTAACATGATTCTTCGTGCCGTCGTGTCTATGTGAATGCCCCCCGCCAAAGTGTTAGCGGTGCTTTCTACTTCCCAGTTTCGCGATATGCCGGGAGTCATCGTTCGGAACACCGTCGCCGGGGATCGCATCTCAACGCGACGAGCGCCCTTGCTGTGAACGCACTCCAAGGCGCTGGAAATCCCCTTCGAAACCCAATTCACGCCGGAAGCTCCCCTTGACCACCCCAACTCGAGAGAGAGAGAGAGATTTATTGCGAGGAAAGTAGAAAATACCATCAATTGCTTGTGGCAGTACGTGCCGATGTCTTCAATTGCAGTTTCTTCGATACCCCATGGATGCATTCTACGTGAATCCGATCGTTTCCGTCACAACTGAACGAGGCTACGATGGTTGACATGTGAGGAGTTGTTAATCGGAAACCCTCCCATCGTGTCGAAGTATGCGAGTAGAAGCTAGGATTTAGTTTGCCATTAGCATCAGATAGGCATTTCTTTTCGTATCTGTCTGTTGTATCTTTTCTTCTCGACCTTCTCTTTGTTTGGTTTGTTCGCGTCCCTAATTCAGCATGTCTGAGGAGGTCCTGATGCATCTATCCTCGAACTCAAACCAATCTGACCCTTCGCTGACCTCCAAATTGGCTAAACTAGAAGCCAGGATGGCCGGGAAGGGGTCGAGCTCGGTGCAAACATCATGGTCGTCCGTTGGTCCAGCCCCAAAGACCGAGGCCGTTGATGACGTCCCGGAGCCTTCTCCCTCGAGCGACTCCGATGATGACGTACGCTCTGTCCTCTATATCTCAGTTTAGCTTCTGTTCCTCATGAAATTAACTCGAATTTGTTCTTTGTCAATGAGTTAATCTGATATTTCCTGTGTTCTTTCTAAATAAATATGTTGAAAACGCTTTCATATGTAATATCCATTTTATCATTATTGAGTTGTGGCAAAATTTGCTCGATCATATGAGGTATGGTGCATTCTGTTGGGTATTGTGTTTGTTCATGCCCTAATTTTGCCGGATGTGTCCAATGTTTTTACTCGATTTGGACGATTTATCGGGTTGCATTTGTGTGGGTTTGCTGCATGTGATATCAATAGCGACAGTTAGTGACAATCTGACCATATATTTATCTTTAATTTTTTGTTCATTCAATGAATAGTAGAAGACTTAGGTGTGATGCTGTTGGTTTTTAAGTCTGCTAGAAAATGGCATCTGAAGGTCAGATTGATTTCTCAGATCGTGGAAGATTTCTTGATACAACCCAACGTTAACAAGAGACCAAGATTTCAGGAAGAGGATCAGGCAACTGGCATGCAGCAGATGGAGGTACCTGACTTGCTCGGGTTGCATTCTTTTTTGCTTACGAATGTAAGAGCGGTTGTTATGGGAACTGTAGAACTTATTCCGTAACATGCTTCCGTTTAATGGTTGCTTTGGCTGTTCACATTAAAATGCACCTATCTGTTTGAGTTTCTCATTATACTGCAAATTAATTGCTTTTTCTTGTCCTAACATCTAGTTTGTGGTTTACTGTTTTCTCTATTTCCTTTCATGTTGGTACATTGATCACCAATCTGTCAAATATTTGTTTGAAACGTGGTTCTTGGCACGTCCAATGATAAAACTGTCAATGGGCTATCAACCCCTGAACTTGTCTTCTCTTTTGATCGTCATTACTTCTTTTTCTTCTCAACCTGGTCATGGTTTGTATTATGGCATTCATCCATTGCAAACTTGTTTGTTATGATTACTATCAATCAAGGAAATGGAGTTTGACCTGTTGCTTTCTTTGATGTAAAGAGAAGAGCTCCTGGTAGGAATTAAAGATTGGTAGCGAGATGATATGATGCTACACAAGATTTCCTGTCTCTTAAACATAATATTCTTCTGATAATCCCTTCTGAAATAACTTTCCAAATGTATGCAGGAGATTATGTATTCACAGATCATATATGCGTATAAATGTCTCTGGTGAATATGGGCAAATTTCCTGAAAATTTGTATCCTGATGCTCTGTTGTTATCTAAATCAATTCATTCTGCTAGTCACACTCAAGGAAGAGTAGCCCTAAATTCAAAGGAAAGAAAGATTACTCAGATAAACATTCAATAAGTTATCCTTTTTGAAATTAATAAAAGTCTAAAACAAGCTTGATAATGTAGGCTTATCCAAGTATTAGGTTCAGAGTTTCTTATGACAGACAAAAGTCATTTACCACAAATTTCCAAGCATTATATGTATTCCAAAGTTCCTTTAAGGCAGACAATTGTCATGCATCAGAAATTTCATGCAAACATGCACATTGATCTCTCTCTTTCTCTCTCTAGATATTTACACACACATGGTGTGCTTGCGTATCGGCATAGGTACCAAGACTTGGGATCTTATCTTGTCTATTTGCTTTTGGTACATTATACATATCAACACAAATGCATATTCTTCACTGGTAATAAGGTTATTTTTATTCATATTTTGGTTGAGGTTGTCACTACATCTTTGTTAACTTGTTATCTTTGCATTCAATATTTAGACTTGTCCTTCTAAATTGGTACTCACTGTGCCTTCCCAAAACCCTAAGCTATCTTCTCCACCTTTTTTAAAGTAACCTCTTGCCAGTTTGTTCCAAGTGTTTATGTTCTGTTTCTCCTAGTTTCCTTAATTTGTCACTTTTATCTCATAGGACTTTATGTTTTCAGTCTAAAAATGGTGCATTGATAAACTTCTTTTGCATATACATACTAGTTCATATGCCTGCCACATTGTTCCCGTCGTTTCCACTATTTTTCTGTAGGTAAACATGTGCCGATATGGAAAACAAACATAATTTGCAGTCTTTTCATGATGGCCATTCTTTTCAGTCATTAATTTTCCAAAATGGGGTACGAAGAGGAAAATTAGGGAAAGCTGCCTTGGATACCTTTTCTTTTCTTGAGTTTCTCATCAATGCATACATTTTCATTTAAATATGTAATGTTTATAAAAATAAATCTTTTGTTTGAAAAGGATGCTTGATTGCTACGGATGGTGCATGAACAAATGCCTGCTTGCAAGCCAAGCTGTACACAAAATCAAGTAAATGGATGTGTTGGGATAAGTATGGAAAATTCTACTTCATCAATGTAGTTGTAACCCAAATAATTTCCTTCTGGAGGCATTTTCTGGGAGCTGCCATATGATTAGGTGGAAAAAGAGGGACTTGCCCTGATATGTGCATGAAAGGGCAAAAAAGTTAGTGGAGTCGGGTGTCCCCTAATTCCTTTTCCAAATCTTTTAAATACACTATCTTAATATGGTAGCTATTGTTGGGATAGTACCCTTCCATTTCTGTACCTACATCATCCTGACATTATAACTATTGATTATGATAAACTATGTTTTTTCAATAATACATATTTGTTCTAAGAGCTAGCTATGTTTAGCATTTCTGCATTTAAAAGTTGCTTTTTTGAAGGGTATTGAAGGAAGGGCAAGGATGATAGAAGCTATGGATTTACAAATTAGTTCAACTGATGCAAGTAGGAAAAGGAATGGTCGGGGCAGAGGACGTTCTGTAACAGGAAGAGGACGTGGACCAAAGGCCTGTGACCAGTCTCGCCCACATGCTTCTCCTTCATTTACAATGTCAAATGGTCATTCTGAAAGCTCATTGCATAAGGTACCTTCTGGTTCTATCCCCTATCTCTCTCATATTCATGAGAGATTTTTCTATGTCTGTGCATGTGTTTAGCTTATTTATTTATGCATGTTTTGTGTTACCTTTTGTTTATCAAGTTTAGGCTATTTTGTCATCATTATCTTCTGATTCACTAGGTTGCAACAGAATCATCAGAAGCATTAGTTCAAGCCGCAACAAATTTGCCCACATATAATCAGGTTTGCTTGTTAGACTATCATCCTTCAGCTTCTGTGTGCTATTTGTTAAAGATATAACTCGGGTTCACTTATGTTTCACATGTAATACGTCATTAACAATAAGGGTATATTAGTCTTTCAAGTTAAAAGGTTATTATAAATAAGACACTAGGGTTTAGGATAGAGTTAAGCAGAGAGAAACGCAGGAAGTCGTGTGAGGCCTTCTCTGCATGCACATGCAGATTAGATGAAATGTCTCCAATCTGCCACATCTTGTAAGTATCTTTACGTTGGTTAATTAATATCATAGTATCAGAGCTAAGGTTTTGGTGGGAATCTCGATTTAAGAGCAAGGTAATCAAAATCGTGGAAGAAGATCCAGTAAGTCCTATTTAGATTTATTCTTTTATTTCAAACATCGACCATAGATCTGCCGATTTCTATTGACTGCACAACTAGTGGTTCTACCGATTTCTGACTGACTGCACATTATGTGGTTCAGTTGACTGCAAGTGGTTCTGCCAATTTCTGCCTGACTGCATAACAAGTGGTTCAGTTGACTCTTCGTTGGCTGTCGTTCTTCCTATTGGTGCCGTAGCTGGTAAAATTACAGATTTCATTGCGTTCCTATTGTCTGCCATCAAGTCTTATCCTATCGTGAATACCTTGGCAACATAAAGGAACTACCTTTTTTTTGGTTCCCTTGCTCAATGTGTTGCTTCCATTTATCTCGAAATCCTTTGTAGTTGTTTGGTCAGCTGATACTATTGCCTTCTTCTTGATGTATGCTTGGAAGCTTGGTTGGTTACAGAAAACAGAGTGAGGCTTTGTGCCAGTAAAGGCTACTATGATTTATGTCCTGACTTCTTGCGGTTTTATCTAAATTTACCATGAGAGGAAGCCAGAAACTGCAAGTGGAACACAATCTACATTCTCGCTGGGTTTTAATTCTTTTCTCCATATCTGGGATTCGGATGCTTTGGTAGAAGTTGTGAGTGAAGATTTCGGCCTTTTTTTGTATGGCAGGCTCAAACTAGGTGGTGTATAATCACTAGCTAATAAAGCTAAAAGTGTGTTCTTGACAATATATATATATATATATATATATATATATATATATATATATATATATATATAAATGGCAAGCAAAGGAAAAGGGATTGAAACTTCTTACGAAATTTCTGAACAACCCATACACGACAAGGTAGATAGTTTTCAAATCACTTCTACCAAACTGTATGACAGAAATTATTTAGAGTGGTCTAGGTCAGTGGAGTTGACAGTAATAGCAAGGGAGAGATTGGCTCATCTCATGGGACAGATTCCATGTCCAGCACAACATGACATACAATATACCAGTTGACATAGAGAAGATGCGATAATTTCATCTTGGTTACTTCAATCAATGATCCCAACAATAGCTAAAACTTTTATGTTTCTTAACTCGGCACATGAAATTTGGAGTGCAGTTTCAGAAGCTTATTCCAGGAAAAAGAATGTAGCAAAGAAATATGAAACCTTGGAAAAAATAAGGAAATATAAACAAGAAAATCGTTCTATCAGTGAATACTATGCAAATCTTCGAGGATTATGGGATGAACTTCTCTTTTATACCAATATCAAATGTTCATCATGTTATGCAGAAAGAAATTTAAAAAATGAAAAGAAAAAAGTGTTTGACTTATTGTGGGGTGTAAATCCTGAATTTGAGACTACGGAAAAAATCTTTGGTTGTGGTAGTCTTCGAATAGGATTATATATTATAGAAGACACGTCGCACCATTCTGCTTCTGCGGCAACTACTTAAGATGCGGAGACCCAACTTTGGCATAGACGTTTAGGCCATTTACGAGTGTCCAAGCTTCATTATGTTTTTCCTAATTTGAAAGTCGAGTCTAATAAAATTCCTTTTGAGTGTGAAGTGTGTCAACTTAGAAAACACCAAAGAGTACTTTATCCTCTAAGTGAGTCTAGAATATCCAAACCTTTTGAACTTCTACATTCTGACATATGGGGTCCCAGTCTTATTCCTTCTGTGTTTGGTCAGAAGTACTTTGTTTTCTTTATTGATGATTGTACTTGTCCGACAATTGTCTATTTAATAAAATCAAAAGCTGAGGTTTCTGCTCTTTTTCCTATTGTTTATAAATTTATTCTCTTAATTCAATACTTCTGTGAAAGTTCTTCGCTCGGATAATGGGGGTGAATATTTGAGTGGACAATTGTAAGAATACTTACTTGAAAATGGTATATTTCATCACACTTCTTGATCATATACACCTCAGCAAAATGGTATTGCAGAAAGAAAAAACTGTCATATACTTGAAGTAGCTAGAACACTCCTTCTTTAACATAAAATTCCTAAAATTTATTGGGGGGAAGCTAATCTTACTGTTGTCTATCTAATAAATAGGATGCCTAGTAGTGTGCTCAAGAGAGTGTCCTATAAAAATTCTTAATCATGACCCCAAACTCTTTCATGTTGCTCCTCGTATTTTTGGATGCCTCTGCTTTGTTCATGTGCATTTACCTGATTGTGATAAACTTGATCTAAGAGCAGTAAAGTGTATCTTTCTTGGTTATTCTTAAATAAAAAGGGGTATAAATGCTATGATCCAATACAAAGGATTGTATCCATGGATGTAACATTTTGTGAATCATCTTCCTATTATTCTTCCTAGGGGGAGTTGTCTTTCCCTCTTCTCATGTTCTTCCCTTAGTTCCATGTGACACTGAAAATTTAGCAGATACAACAGAAGAGAAGCAAGTTGAATAAGAACCAAAGCAGATTACTATATATAAGAGGGGACCGAGGAAGATTGTTCATTTTCAGGAGGAGATTTCAGAGACTCCAAGACCCAAAGATTATTCCCTTGATTCAGATCCGCAACCTACAGTGGAAGAAGACATGGAAGTACCTATAGCATTGGGAAAAGAAAAAAGAAGTGTACACATTATCCTATCTCTAACTATGTTTCTCTTGCTAACACATCTTCCTCTAGGATTGAGTGACAAGATTTAAGAAGGTATAGTTTGCAAACTAAACAAAGCTATCTATGGACTGAAATAATCACCCCGAGCTTGGTTTGAAAAATTCAGTGATGCTGTATGCAGTTTGGGATATCGTAGGTGTATAAATGATCATACTATATTTTTTAAGAGAAGTTCGAAGTTATCAGTTCTTGCAGTTTATGTAGATGATATAATTATGACAGGTGATGATATTGAAGAGATATTTGTATTAAAACAAAATCTTTACAAACTATTTGACCTTAAAGATCTGTGAAGACTCCACTATTTCTTGGGTATTAAAGTATTATACTCCAATCAAGGTATCTTCTTAAATCAGAGAAAATACACCATGGACTTGCTATGTGAAACAAATATGTTGGATTGTAAACCTATCGATTCTCTTATGGAAGTGAATCAAAAGCTGTATATTGGTGATAGTGAAGACTTCAGAGATACTTGTAAATATTAACAACTGCTGGGTAAACTCATTTACTTGACCATTACTCATCCAGATATCACATATGCAGTTGGTATTGTGAGTAGATTTATTCATTCACCAACAAAAAACCATATGGAAGCTGTATATCGTATCCTCAGATATCTTAAGTCAATACCTGGCATGGGTTTTTAGTATTCAAAATGTTGTAACTTCGGTATTGAACTGTATTCAGATGCTGACTGGGCTGGATCGAAAGATGATCGTAAATCTACTACAGGCTATATTACACTACTTGGTGGTAATCTGATTTCTTGGAAAAGCAAAAAACAAACTGTTGATGCCTGATCTACTGCAGAAGCTGAATATAGAGCATTGCTCAAGCTATATGTGAAGGAAAGTGGGTTTCTTCATTAATTTGTGAGTTGGGATTTCATTCCACACAACCTATACCTCTATATTGTGACAACAGTGCAACTATTCAGATGGCTTCCAATCCAGTCTATCATGAACAAACTAAACATGTAGAGATTGATTGTCACTTCATTCGGGAGAATATCTCAAACAAAGAATTCAAATTGGAATATGTCAAATCAGAGAAGCAAAGAGCTAATTTTCTTACTAAAGCAATTACCAGCCGACAACTTAGAGACAATTTATCCAAGTTGGGTGTTCTTAATATCTTTCACCCAACTTGAGAGGGAGTGTTAAAGATATAACTCGGGTTCACTTATGTTTCACATGTAATACGTCATTAGCAATAAGGGTATATTAGTCTTTCAAGTTAAAAGGTCATTATAAATAAGACACTAGGGTTTAGGATAGAGTTAAGCAGAGAGAAAACGCAGGCAGCCGTGTGAGGCCTTCTCTGTTGTAAGTATTTTTTACGTTGGTTAATTAATATCACTATTTATTCTACATGTTCTGTCTGTATCCTGGGTGATTTTTTATTTCAGTGAGCAAGGTGGAAAAGACACCTATTGTTTTGTATAAGATGTTCTTTTCTGAAGAAGCAAGATATATAAGCAAAAATTGAATTTCACCAGGTCTATGCATTATAATCCATCTCATGTTAGTGTTGCACCTTGGCCCTTCAAATGAGAAGCACCTTCCTCTGCCATTTGTTGTGGTGTAGCACCTTCACAGGGTGGAGATGCAAGATACAGGAAGAAGTTATTAATAAGATGTTGATGTGACATGAATGAGAACGACACACTTAAGGTGGTTTGGACATTTGAAGAGGCTACTGGATGGAGCTAGAGAAGCTGTGAGAAATTAGATGGTGTGGGGAGGGGACTCATTCTTCTTGCTTGTCTATATGACCTCCAGGCAGTATCAAGTACACTTCTTCCATGATGATGTTCCAGGGAAGCCCCCTTTTCTATCAACCGAAAGTTCTCCATTAGTAGTGTGAAAAATAAGGAATCATATAAAAAGGGACCGATTTTGGGACTCAAGGGTTGCCACAATAGCTGAATGTATGATACATCCTAAGGAAGAAGTTGCATAGGAAGTGGAAAAACTAAGTTCAAAGATTGTTGGCAATCAAGAACCTGTGGAGCCGACCCTGCTTAGTGTGGGGAAGGCATAGTTGCCATATGGCTTTTGTTATCAATAACACCACACCCCAAATGGGGAAGCACTTTCCTTTGCCATTTCTTGTGACTGCACTTTCACATAGATATATGTATAGTAGCCGACTTTTGGATAGTACTTATCATCTTTTAATAAATCTCCTTTTTCTGTTTTCTATACTAGCTGCTGTGAAGCCTGGGTGGGGCATATTTTGCTGACTATTTTGAACTGTACTGCAGGAGAGCTGGTTAAAAGAGAGGGCTTCAATGCAAGTAAGATTATTTTGTCCAAAAGTTATTATCTTATGATGAACTTATATTTGCATAACTTCTTTAGAATACTATGTTATCCCCTCTTTCTTGATTTAGAGCATGGTTGCTATAAATGCTGAACTTTTTTTAAAATGTTTGGGTTTTCTGAATCGGAATATAATAGTGCTGAGCATCTCTTTTTGTGAAATTGTAGATTTATCAAGTACAAACATTTTGTCCAAAACAAACACTATTTAGTTGTTCTATTGGTGCTTGTTGATATCTAATATAATTGAGGTTCAACTTCAGTCTTTTTACGTCAAGATTTTCTGTCTCTGTTAGGAGGAGATATCATTTTTGAAAGGAAGGGTTACTTTGTTAGAAGAAGATCTCTCTAAAGCGCGACAAGAAGTGGCAGATCATCAAGGGGCATGTCACCAGTTAGAGAAGGTGGAAACTATTTATAGATACACATTTTCTTTCTTGACTACTCTTGTTTTCAAGTTTCAGATTGAAGAACACAAATTGGTTTGACTTGCATACTTGAATTTTGAACTCAGGAGCTGAGGGAAATTAAAGAACAAGAGCAGCAACTGAAACCAAAGGTTGTCTTGTGATCCACCACTAAATGCATTTTCATTAGCTAACTAGTAGAGTTCTATTGCATGTTATATCTAGAGCTGCAATGGATAAGATATGAACCTGGAAATTTCTTGCAAATAAAGGATCTTTTTCCCCTTTTTCAGTTGAATTGGAACCTGTTATCTTTTGTTTGGGAATTTGTATGTCTGTATTATATATTTATATGTATGGTTTGTTCACTGGCATACAAATAAAGTAAATAAGCATGTAATATATGAATTATATAGATTAATCTGATGTATACATTTCTTATCTAAAGACCTCGTGTGTTCAACTTTCTAGAATGATCAGTTGACCTGTTTGTGACTTTTCCTGCATATAAAGATTCTTTACTAAAGTGCGTGGATATAAAGTTTATCAATTATGGGAGTTTTGTGTCTGTCCATAACTGTCTGCATCATCATCTGGAAAAGCCTGTGGCTGCATGATCGTACTGAATTGATCTTCTTCAGTAGAGCTTTTCATAAGTCTCGCTTCAATAGTTGTTTTGTTGGTGTAGAGGATGAAGGTGCTGTCAGATCTCCTAATTTTGGTTGCTAAAGCAGAAAGGCAAGAATCAAGGATGAAGATTCGTCAGGATTCTTTGAGGCTTGGCAATGTGGGTATAATTAGGTAATCTCTTGGAGATCACGTGTCTTTTCATGGTAAAAGATGAATGGTTTGTTAATGATGATTTTCTTATGGCTGGGACCTATGTTGTCACTTGTCAATACCCATTAGCCACTTATGTGGCTGAAGGCTGGTGCGGCTAGGCATCCATAAGCATTGCTAATGCAGGCTTTGCCATACTGAAATTTAAAAAGCGACATATATGTATATATACTCGATGCATTTCTAAATATTTTGTGAAACTGAAATGTGTCATATTTCTTCAATATGCTATGTTGGCACTAACGAAGGCCTATAAAATGCAAAATCGTGAATTTGAAACTTACTACCATGATATCAAAATTTCAATCAAACACGTACAAGTTTATTGAAACTCAAGCAAAACAAGAGAGATGGCAAGATACTGGGCATGCATGCGTACACTCAAGAAATATAGTGGAGGAAAAGGAATAGAGACTCACTTGTAAGAGTCACACTGGAAAGAAAGAGAGGGAAAGCACCAGAAGGGGGGACATATAATCCCTTGGAAATAGTGTATGCTGAACTTAAATATGCGGCTTAAGCACTTGGGGTCCACTATGAATGCTTAAAGCGCATATGTGGCCATTTGACAACATAAGCTTGGATATGTTGCTATTTCATTTTCAATATAATGAATCCTTTGTATAAGCAAACTGGTTCTTGCCTTCAAGTTATCTGTCTAACTATTGTTGTAGCAGATTTCAGTCTGGCATTGTTTACATTGTTCTACATTATCCCCTTTATAAGAGCTTCAAATCATCATATAGTCTTGTTGGAGCATGATGACCTAATTCTCTATTGCTTATTGACTAACATCTCAATGTGCCTGTCCGCTGCTTGTATAGTTTCATTTCTGAGTATTTGAATGTGTGTTGCAGAGCTGGAACAATTATATCTGAGACATGGGAGGATGGGCAAGCACTCAAGGACATTCAATCTCAACTTGTATGTTCCTTGAAAATATTTGTTTGTTTTTATCAGGAGTCACCTTCATCTCTTTTGTTGGTCTTTGAGCCTAACTAATCATTTTAAGACTTGTATTTTAGACGGTATGCTTTTGTATGCTTTCCTGCTATGTTGGTAACTGTTGTATCTGTTTTGCTACTTGAAGATTTTATTTCACAACTTTAGGGTGCTCAGGTTCAGAAAAAAGGACTTGATTATCACCAAGGGCCCAGGAAGATTAATAATGAAGAATAGAAATACAGACTTGGGTGTCTCTAGCAAGAACCATCACTTATTTATATGTACTCTCCATTACAGAACTGCATATTCTTCCGATGTTTAGTTGTCTTTTATGCAGTGTCAGTTGAATTGTGAATGCAAGTTCCGTTTTGATTCCCCTTACGTCAAGGAGGTCCTGAGAGCAGAGCATACACACAGTTATTTGTTTCTTGATCTTTAATAGCTCAAAGAAGCTAGTCTTGTTTATTAAGTGGTTTGTGAACTTTGATTCTTGTTTCATACCTTTCTTCATGATGTCTTGGATAAGTTTATTTGTCAAAATTGCTGGTCTATGCAACTTCAGATTGATGCATTTATTAGATATTACCATCTTTGGAGTTAGTTTTGTAATTCATTCTTCTGTTGTTTGAGTCAGGAAAACCTTTTGGTTTCCATTTTTTGATTGTTTTCCCAAAGTTAGTAGCATTTCTTGCCATGAACGCAAAAATGACATTGATTTTTAGCAAATTACGTTTAGTTGGAATATACGTATCCTTGTTTGCATGCAAGAGTCTTGATCTTTTACTTTTTATGCTTTAGAGGAACTTATGGGATTCAAAGGAGGCAATTGAGAGGTACCGGAAGTCACTGAAGAAAAAACAATCTGGTATTTTCTTTGGCAATGTACACCCAGAACTATGCAATTGTTGATTTGATATGTAGGTTTCAGCGTGAAACTTCCTTTTCAAACTGGCTTCCTGTATAAGCGTAGATTTTCTATCTGTCATGTTGAGTGCATGTTTGTTATTTGACTGAGGAAAGGAGGCATTTATAGATATCACATTTTTGAAAAGCTGAAGTACCATGAAAATATTTCATTTATAGATTGTGGCCTTCTAGTTTATCTATTAAAATTCTCGAGAGAATTTAAATAACATCATTTAAGAAGGAAAAGATTTGTGATATTCTGCTGAGTATGCATATTCTGTCCCAATTAGGCTAATTAAGGAATAATTAGTTGCTGGCATTGAGCATATGCTGATTGATGTTAAAGTTACTCCATCTAAATTGAGGAGTTGTGAGTTGGTAATAAAATCTTATGTATAACCCATGCTACATTGTTTAGGGAACTTGTAGAAGGGAGATTAACAAATAGACACAGTAACAGTTGGAGATTATAAAAATGAAAGCTTAGTATTGTTGGACCACCATATTGTATACCTGGCTCCTGTCACCATCAATGTGAAATCCAAGCCCGTTTAATCCCCATGCAGCTTTTTTGAGATGGAAGGTATTAAGGCCACTGCACAGCTTCTGAAAATATCAAAACATTGAAGAAAAAAACAAAGGAAAAGTAATGCCCACGTGGTGATATGGTAAAGCGGGGACTGCACTGCTTGTCATTCATCTAAGAGATGAACAATCCTCAACGAGGATAGAAAGTGCAAGCATTGTTGTCTAGAAGCATGATGAGTGCATATCTTGTCATGTTTGACTCGAACGTGACCAAGTAGTGTTTGTGTGGTTTGAAACCTTTTCTTTTTAAAGTCTTTGAGTCAACCTGGCTTTAACACGGATTACAAGATGACATGTCTGGTTCAGAATCCACCAGGTGGTTTGAACTAGAACCAGTTCGGGCCAAAAACCAACTGGAATCGGCTAACCCCAATCAAACCGTAACCAGACACAGATGGTTCCTAATTCGGACAATTCAGAGGATTGATAAACTACACTCCCTTCAAGGATCAGTGGTTTTGACTCCTATTAGAGTTACCGGTTTCTATACTTGGAATTCTGAAAGTTAAATAAAATACTTCATATATATATTAATTTAAAATTTAGTTTGTCATAACAATAACTAATTCAAAAAATATAAAAAGCACTAAAAGATTAATGATGATTAATCACCAATCAGTCATGATGATGGCTACTACTGAGTTCGGTAATTGGTCAACCAGTGTCTAAATCACTAAATCTGAAATTAGGAAAAACAAAATTCAGTTAATGACTGACTGACCAAGTGATTGGTTGAGAAAGAAAGATCAATTCTTCTTTCTTTTCAAGATCATCAAAGTATTTGAGTTACATTTATCATACTCTTGAGTTCACCTCAACCATTGGATTTTACTTGGAAGGTTCTTATGTCAGCCCTTGATCCTTAACAACCCTTTCCACCTTAGGCTCTTGTCTGTAGAAGCATTCTTCTTCTATTTACCAAGTTGTTTCTCCATTAGTTAGAGAGGATCTATGGGTTGTTGCATCAGATTTGTAGGGCAGCAACTATATCGCCTTTAAAGTAAAATAATTTTTGATTGTATATATGTTTTTCTCATACTTCTTATTTTACTGTGTAGACCTAAAGCTGGCCAGAACTGAGTCGTTATGAAATTGTAACTGGAATCGGCTCGAAACCATTCACTTATGATTTATGCTTCCTGCAAACTAGAACTGGACGTGCCTAGTGTAATGAAGTCTATGCTTCAATATAGTTGCGGAAGATCAACGAGTGGACAATACCACAAAGTAGCAATCACAAGCCCTTAGAAAAGGGAATAACCGAGAGCAACAAGTGTATGCGAAAAGGAGAATAAACAAAGCACGAGCTTGAATAAATAATCGTTATTCATTAGCCATCAAAGGCTTGAATTTACAAGAGATTACAAGCGTATTTATAGAAGAAAAATGAATGAAAGAGAGTGAGAGAGTGAGGGAGTAAAGGGAGATGAAAGAGGGAAGAGAGGGGGGCTGGCTGCAGCCAGCCCCCAACGGTTATAAAACTAGTCGTTGGGGACCAGGGCCCCCAACGGCTAGTGGCCCCCCTGGCCCAGATGCCCCAGTGGGCCAGGGCCTGCCCAGCCCGGGCCAGAGGGGCCCAAACCCATTTTTCCTAACACCCCCCCTCAAACTGACACCTCTATGACTTGAAGTTTGCCAATTAAAGATTGAAACCGAGGGGCAGGTAAGGACTTGGTGAACACATCTGCAAGTTGATATTCTGACTATAGTGTCAAGTTGCCTTCTAAATGCTCTTCACGAACATAGTGACAATCCATCTCTATATGCTTGGTGCGCTCATGAAAGGTATGGTTGTTGGCTATATACATAGCGCTTTTGTTGTCGCAGAACATTATTGGAGAAGCTACCAGTTGTATGCCCAAGTCTTGGAGTAGTTGTCGCAACCAAGTTAGTTCTGTAGTAGTGTGGGCCATTGCACGATACTCTGCTTCTGTGGACGAAAGAGACACCTTTTGTTGTTTCTTGCATCTCCATGAAATAAGTGAGTGACCAAGGAATATGCAATATCCAGTAGTAGAGTGCCTGTCATTCACATCACCACCCCAATCAGCATCAGTATATGCAAGCAATTGAAATAACGAGGAGGAAGATAGAAATACTCCCTTAGTTGAGGTTTGTCGAATATAACGAACAATCCTCATAACAACACTCATATGCACTGAGGTGGGTGCATGCTGAAACTGACTTACAGTATGAACCAGTGTTGTCCGTACGATACGGTGCGATACGTATCGTATCGTGGGCCACCACGATACGATACGGGGCCCCGTATCGCAGGTGCGGGCGTATCGCACCGTATCGTGCGATACGGCCCGTATCGCACGATACGATGCATATACGGGCGATACGCCCTGGGACCCTTATAAAGGGTCCCGGCCTGAGAGAAACCCACGATTTTTCGTGGGTTTCCTCTCTCCTTTTGGGTTCTTCAAGCTCCCTAAGAGTCGGTTTTCGCCTCCTTGGTGTTCAAAGCTCTAAAATCGTGCCCTACAGTGTCCGTCCAAGCCTCCAAATTCGGATTTAGGTATATTTTTAATGTTTTTTCTCTTTTTTTCTTTTATATTTATTGTTTTTTGTGTTATTTCGGTTTTTTCTTTTTGAATGACAAAATATGAAGTTATTAAGTGTGTGTATATGATTTTTATTGCATTCATGAAGTGGGAGACACTCGATTTGAGTGTTATTTGAAGATTGGGGGATTTACGAAGTACTTTTATTTTCAGGTTTTTGTTTGAATTAAAGTACTCCATTGAGATGGCAGGAAGGGGTGGTAGAGACTCTCATTCAAAGTCTGATGATCCGGCATGGCAGTGGGATATACCAGTTGAGGGTTCAAGGTTAAAAATCAGATGTTTATTTTGTGAAAAGGTGGTTAGTGGTGGAATTTCAAGGTTGAAACACCACCTAGCAGGAACCAGGAAAGAAGTTGCTCCATGCACAGGCAGAGTTAGAAGTGTGCCAGAAGGTATTAAATGGCAATGCTTGCAGATGACTGAGAGCATACAGGAAAGGAGACAACAAAAGGATGATTTCCAGATGTGTGAAGAAGCTGATGATGCTACTGCCACTGAAGTTGGATTCACTGATAGTTTGCCTTCAGATGCTAGAACAGATATTGGTAGTAGCAGTTCGCGAGCACCTAACAGAGGAAAGAGGGTTGCAGCTGAAGACTTTGGAGGTGGCAGAAGAGGAAGTTCAGGAAGGAGTAGAGGAAGAGCTTCTTCTTCTAGCATACATTCGTTCTTTCCTCCTTCCACTACACCTGGTGCTCAGCTAGGAATTCGTACTGCTATGGCTTCAGAACAACTGCACGATCAAGCAGACCTTGCAGTGGGCAGATGGTTTTATGATGCATGCATTCCATTTAATGCAGCAAACAGTTTTCATTTTCAAGCAATGACAGATGCAATTGCTAACATTGGTCCAGGATACAGGATGCCCTCTTATCAGAAGTTAAGAGGGAAGATATTAGATTAGACCGTGATTGAAGTGCAGCAATACTGTTCGACTTTGAGACAATCGTGGAAGGAAACAGGATGCACTATCATGGCAAATGGATGGACCGATAGGCGAGGAAGGACATTGCTAAACTTTCTTGTATATTGTCCTAAAGGACTCATGTTTTTGAGATCTCTAGATATGTCAGAGGAGAGACACACTGCAGAGATCCTACGAGAGGAATTTGATAAGGTTATACAAGAGGTTGGGCTAGAAAATGTAGTCCAATTGATTACAGATAATGCAGCTAACTACAAAGCAGTTGGAAAGGAGTTAGCTGATATTTATGGGACTTTCTACTGGACACCATGTGCAGCCCATTGTTTAGATCTCATCCTCGAGGACATTGGTGAGATGGATGAAATAAAGGCAGCAACTGAGTGTTGCCAAGATATTACAAAATTCATTTACAACCATGCATTTGTTTTGTGTATGATGAGGAGATACACAGAAGGTGCAAAGCTTCTTCGCACAGCTGTAACTCGGTTCGCAACAAACTTCTTATCTGTACAAAGTATTGTAAGACAGAAGCAAGCTTTAAAGAGAATGTTCTCCTCAGATGAGTGGCAACAATTTGCAGAGTTGTCACAAAACAGAAGGAACAGAAAGTTAAATGAGATTGCAGAAACGGTTTTTAGAAGTTCATTTTGGAATGCATGCATCAGATTATTGAAAATTACTTGTCCTTTAGTGAAAGTTTTGAGATTGGCTGACAGCGAGGAGAAACCATCTATGGGCTACCTTTATGAAGCCATGGACAGGGCAAAAGAAGCGATCAGAAATAACTTTAATGGAAAAAAAGAGATTATGTGCCCGTGTGGAAAATAATTGATAGTAGATGGAATAAACAATTGCATCAGCCTATTCATGCAGCAGCCTACTATCTAAACCCATCATTGAGGTACTCAGCAACCTTCAAAAGGGACGATGAGGTTAATCGAGGAATCATTGAATGCATCGACAAATTAGTCCCTGATGAGAGCATAGTAGATGCGATACATCGAGAGATGGAGATATATGATAATGCTCTTCACTTGATGGGTTTGCCTGTTGCAATTCGCAACCGCTCTACGATGCGTCCAGGTACCTTGTTTATTTTCATATTTAAGTTGCATCTTACATTACTGTGAATTATTATGTCTCTAATGTTTATATTTTTTTTACAGATGTTTGGTGGAACAGGTTTGGAAGTGATTGTCCAAACCTTAGAGATTTTGCAGTTAGAGTCTTAAGCCAAACCTGTAGTGCAACAGGTTGTGAAAGAAATTGGAGTGTTTTTGAACACATCCATACAAAAAAGCGCAACAGGTTGGAACATAAAAGGCTTAATGATTTGGATTATATTCGTTGTAACATGCACCTTCGTGAAAGGTAATGTTGTATTACTTTCAAATTTTCAATTCGATATTATTTAACTTCAGTTTTCAATTGTTAATATTACTTACTAATTGTTTATCTTTGTTTGTGTCGTAGGCAATTAAAAAAAGTAAATAGAGAAGAAAGTCAGTTCGATCCAATAAGTTTGGATAATTTTGATATATTAGAAGATTGGGTTATGGAAGACACTGAAGAAAATGCCCTCCTAACAGAAGAAGACGTTGCCTGGATTAATTTGGAAGGAGTGCAATAACATTATGGAGATGAAGAATTTGATTTTGAAGAAGAAGGTGTGGGCGTGGCTGATGATGATGAGGATCTGCAACAAGGAGAAGATGAAGATTATTTAGTTGATGATCCTGATTACAATTTGTAATATGTAACATTATATGTAACTGTAGTGTATTGTAAAGTGTAAACTATGTCTGTATTTTATTTTTTGGATTCAAAATATGTAAATTTGGATGCAATTGTTCAATGCTGAATGCTCAATCTGTACTAAACTTACATTATATGAATTTAAAGTAATTATCAGATTTTTCTTGATTTTTTACTATTTTTTATTAATTTTTAATTATTTTTGCATTATTTTAATATTAAAGTACGATACGATACGATACGATACGCCCGTATCGTGGAGCCCAGCGATACACGATACGATACGCGTCAGACAACACTGGTATGAATAGCATGAGCAATATCAGGCCGTGTTATGGTGAGATATGAGAGTGCTCCAACCATCTGTCTATAAGGTGTGGGATCACTCAGAAGTTCACCATCAACTAGGCGCATCTTCTGGTTGATTACTTCTGGTGTCTCAACAACTTTATCATCTGTAATACCTGATCTAAGAATAACATCATTAGTAAACTTAGTTTGTGATAAAAAGAAACCTCTATCATCATGAGTTACCTCAATGCCAAGAAAATAGGAAAGTTGACCAAGATCCTTCATTTCAAACACATTACCAAGTTCTTGCTTGATTTGTTGGATACCTGTGTCATCACTACCTGTAATAATCATATCATCGACGTAGAGCAAAAGGATAACAATACCTGCAGATGATTTTCTTATAAACAGGGTTGTGTCAGTATAACAGATAGTAAAGCCATGCAATGTCATGAATTCAGTCATTCTATCAAACCAAGCCTTGGGAGCTTGTTTGAGACCATATAAGGCTCTTTTGAGCTTTAAGACTTGGTTTCTAGGAAGATTGAGACCCGGAGGAGGCTCCATATATACTTCTTCCTTCAACCAACCATTCAAAAAAGTATTTTTAACATCTAACTGATAAATATTCCAATGATGAATGGCACATACAGCTATAAGTGTTCTAACAGTTGTCATTCTAGCTATAGGAGCAAAGGTTTCTTCATAATCAATTCCATATTCTTGAGAATAACCCTTGGCAACCAATCTAGCTTTATAACGATCTAATGAGCCATCACCATTAGTCTTGATTTTATAAACCCACCTACAACCTATAGTCTTTTTGTTTGATGGTCTAGAGACTATATCCCAAGTTTGGGCTCTAAATAAAGCATCCAACTCTTCATTCATTGCATGAGTCCATTCTTGTGATAATTGAGCTTCTTTAAAGGTTCTAGGTTCCTTTATAGCTGAAATATTTGTTACTAAAGCTCTATGTGAAAAACTATCATATGAGACAAATCTTTCAGGAGGTCTAGAATCACGATTTGACCGTCTAGGAATAGGCATATATCTCCTATTATAATGTTGATCAAAGGGTGTAATAGAATGTCTGGTAATCATAGGTTCATCAAGCTCATTTTCTTCACGAATTACCTCTTCACCTAAAATATCATTCAAGAAGGAGTTGGAGGAGTCATTAATAGAGCTATCATCATCCATGCTTTTAAAAATATATTCATTTTCAAAAAATCTAACATCTTGAGATACATAAAGCTTATCATTTTTACAATCATAACACCTATATCCCTTTTTGGTTATTCCATATCCTAGAAAAACACATTCGATGGCCCGAGATGATAATTTATCATCTTTGTCAGTATAAACAAAGCATTTACATCCAAAAACAGGCAATCTTGAATAGTTTGGAGAAACTTTAAAAAGTTTTTCTATAGAAGACATATTTTGTAAAACCGAAGAGGCCATCCGATTAATTAAATAGACTGTAGTCATAATAGCTTCTGCCCAAAAATTTTTGGGAACACCACTTGACAAAAGCAAAGTTCTTGTGGTTTCCAAGATATTCTATGCTTTCGTTCGGAAACACCATTTTGTTGAGGAGTCTTAGAACAAGAAGTTTGATGTATAATCCCAAACTTATTGAGATGGTTTTCAAAATCTTTTGACATAAACTCTCCTCCTGAATCCGATCTAAAAATTTTGATTTCTGAATCAAATTGATTCTTTACAAGATTATGAAAAATAACAAAATTTTGAAAGACATCGGATTTTGCTTTTAAAAGATATACCCATGTATACCTAGTAAAGTCATCTACAAAAATAACATAATAGGAAATGCCTCCTTTAGACAAAACATGTGCCGGATCCCATACATCCGAATGAATTATTTCGAAGGGTCTTATTGTAACATGTGTTTTGTTTGGAAATGGGAGATGTTGCATTTTACGAAGAACACAATCTTTGCAAGAAAAAGATTTCTTAAATTTCATTCCAAGAGGACATTGATACAATTTTTGAGCATTAAGATGTCCAAGTCTCTTGTGTCATAAAAGAGCATCATTTGTCAAAACATTAACATATCCTATACTATGCAAATAATCCATAATGTAAAGTCCGCCCTCTCTATGGCCACGCCCAATCACCTTCTTCGAGAGGCGGTCCTGTACAATACATCCGGTGGATGAAAAGGTTATAACACAATTTTGATCCGAAATTTGGGATATGGAAAGTAAGTTTAAATTTAATTTTGGAACAACACTAATTTTGGAAACTTCAAAATTCTTATTTTGCAAGTCACTAATTTTATCAACGTTTAATTGTGTACCATCCGCCGTATAAACACATGATAAGGGTTTTTGAACACATGATTTTAAGATATGTTCATTACAAGTCATATGAAATGAAGCACCCGAATCAAGAATCCAAGAGATCGTACCTTGAGTTTCTTTTGTTGAAGATGAGCAAGCCACACCAACCGTTGTTTTTTCCTTCATTTGGGCTTCAAGTTGCTTTAATTTTTGTTCAAGTGCAAGAAGAGAAGAAGACGAAGCATGTTCTTCTACTACGGCCACCTTCTTTTTCAATTTTGGACAATTTGGCCTTATATGCTTGGCTTCTCTACAATGATGGCAAATGATGTCTTTTTTTCCTTCTTCACTTTTGAAATGAGGAGGTCGGTAAGCCTTCATATTTGCTCTGGGTTTTGATGCGGCCAAGGCGGTGTCTTTTTGAAGTCTTGCTTTATTCATTCTTGTTTCTGCCATTTGAAGATCGGTAAGAATCTCTTCTTTTGTAGGAAAAGGTTTTCTATGAATGAGTGATGATCTTAACCCTTCAAATTCTTCCCGGAGACTTCTTAGAAATTGATATACAAAGTCCTCATTGTCTTCACATTGTCTCTCACTAAGACATTGTGTACATTTCTTTTTGTAACCATACAATTGATTCCAAACATTGGAAAATTTCCCAAAAAATTCATTTACCCCTTTATCTCCTTGTTTAAGTGAGACCAATTTGTTTCTTAATGCCATCCTATGAGCCACATCGCTTTAAACATGGCATTTTTTTAAATATTCCCATGCTTCTTTAGCGTTTATGAAATCGACCAAAGTGTCCCTAGTGTGCTCGTTTACATTATTCATGAGCACCCATAGGATTGTTCTATGGCCTCCTTCATATTCTTCTTTTTGTTCGAGTGTGGCATTAATAGAGGGTTCTACCTTTGAACCACTTACATAGCCCCATAATTTTTTGAAATACAAATAGTTTTCCATAGATTGTGCCTATGTTTTATAGTTCGAAGGTGTTAGACGAAAATTGAAACCTCCTTTATCATCCATAGTTCAAGGAGAAAGAAACTAAAGAGGTAAACTTACAAAATATGATCGACATGCTTCCTGAGGCAATGAACAATACAAAATACGATTAGCACACTTCCCGAGGCAACGAACAATACTCCCACGATCGAAAAATGGCTCTGATACCATGTAATGAAGTCTATGCTTTAATATAGTTGCAGAAGATCAACGAGTGGACAATACCACAAAGTAGCAATCACAAGCCCTTAGAAAAGGGAATAGTCGAGAGCAATACTCCCACGATCGAAAAATGGCTCTGATACCATGTAATGAAGTCTATGCTTTAATATAGTTGCGGAAGATCAACGAGTGGACAATACCACAAAGTAGCAATCACAAGCCCTTACAAAAGGGAATAGCCGAGAGCAACAAGTGTATGCAAAAAGGAGAATAAACAAAGCACGAGCTTGAATAAATAATCGTTATTCATTAGTCATCAAAGGCTTGAATTTACAAGAGATTACAAGCGTATTTATAAAAGAAAAATGAATGAAAGAGAGTGAGAGAGAGTGATGGAGTAAAGGGAGAAGAAAGAGGAAGAGAGGGGGGCTGGCTGCAGCCAGCCCCCAACGGTTACAAAACTAGCCGTTGGGGACCAGGTGCCCCAACGGCTAGTGGCCCCCCTGGCCCTGGCCTAGATGGCCCAGTGGGCCAGGGCCTGCCCAGCCCGAGCCAGAGGGGCTCAAACCCATTTTTCCTAACACCTAGTTACAATCTTGATATGATTTCTTTCACCTAATTAATGTTTACTAGGATAATTAATCAAGGTAACCTTTGACTTATCCAAATGATGTGGGCTTCCTGTGTGGGTCTCAAACGACTTTCACCTCCCAAACTGTGTGAGGCATTGTCCTTGATCCCGTACTTTTCATAATTCAATTGACCACAGTCACCCTCCCATTAGATCACCTACTTATTAGACATAGTTAGTATGTAATGCACCTAATAACATTAGTGTGGCTTGCTTACCTTAAATTAAATGCAAACACTAAATAACTTTATAATGAAAATAAAACAAATGCAATTGTGGGGGGTTAACTGTGTTGGAGTCTTTTTTCTTATGCATGGTCTCCTGGTTTGGATCATCTTGATCCACTTTGGACATACTTTTGGTTTACTTCTGGTCCGGATCTCCAGCCTAGGATTTTGGATATGAGTCATCTACTCAGATTTTGATATACATTGGTCTCAACTGGAGATGAATTGTCCTTGGATCTGTATTTAACTTGGAAAGGTATCCTGTTTTTGCTTCATTGCACCAGTGAATATGGTTGTGCTGGTGCCTTTGGCAGCTGGCATTAGTTAGTGTTTTTTATTTTATAATGTTGTCAAGCTAAGTGTGTGGCATTATAACATGCTCACCCCCGTCCCCCTCGCGAACACAGCTATTTTGTAACTGAACAAATCACTCATCAATAATTTCTTATTCCTATTTGCTGACCCTTTCTTTTTTCTCCTCTACGTTGATCTGTTTTTGCAGAAAAGAGTGATGGAAGCGATCATGAGTCAGGGATCCCTGAAGAAGACTTTCTCATTCAGGATGAAATTTGCAAATCACGACTTTTATGCATTAAGCGTGTAAGTGTGGACTTGTATGTTTTCATGTTTGAAGTTATTGCAGAATGCGGACAACTGTAATACAGTTGTTTGCTATCTTGTTTCAGATAGATATGGGTGCGAGTAGTATGGATAAAGTTTATTGAACAGTTTATAGTTTTCTAAGAATCATATCATATAGTAAGATACAATATAGAGTCACTCTATTGGGACTGGAACAGTTATGATCCCAACCTCTAAGAGAAGTCTATCTTATCAGCCTCTATCTGGTCGGTTCATATTGAGCATTGAGCTGTGTTACAAGATAAAAACCATCTCATAATATAAGATATTAATACTCTTGTATCTTTATTTATGTAAACTTAAAAGATTATATAACAGTCCTTTTTTAATATAATTCTGAGTCCAAGATTGGTCATTTTGGCCTAGTCTTTTAACCCAAGTCCTGTTTTGTCATTCTTTTTCCTTCTTTTTCATTAATAGAAAAAGGAAATGCTTTTTCACATTGAGAAGACACATGCATGCATGTGCCTATGAGCGGTGGGTGCATAAATACAAGCACATAAAACATATACATACATGTAGAAACTCAAGAGCATTAAATTTTAAATCCTTGTAAAATTGCATCTATGGTTAAACTGTTGATTTCAAGGATTTTGAAGCATGGGGATCACATGTATATTATATGTGTGTTAAATTAAAAAATAAGCATAAAGGTGATTTCATTAATTGTTTTGTTGGTTCCTAATTTCTATGGAGGTTGAAACTATTAAAATACATGTATTTATTTGTGTATTTTACTATATTTTTCTCATTATAAAGTGTACATACAAGTAATCAAGCACTAGGGCCGCACCAGGGCCACTCGGGTACTAGGGTCACCAGGGCCACCTGGCACTAGGGCCACCACCACTCTCTCTCTTTTCTCTCTTCACCACTCTTTAAATACTTATCTTGTACATAACGAATCTTAAGCCTTCTTGGCCAATTTATATACATTCTTTTGAGTGTATTTGTTATTGTTAGTGCATTTGCTATTATTGTAGCATTTTCTAAGGCTTTTCATAGTTATCCTTCGGTGACTTACAATTATTGTATACGTGTATTGGATATCCGCTGCTCCATTCAACATGTTGAAGTATCATCTTCATTACATGGTAAGCCTATCCACCCTTCATGATTATCAAGTCATTGTCTTAGGAACCATGCCAAAATCTAGAAGTCTCTATTCAAGGAACTTGGAGATTTACGATGTTTTTTCAAGCATTTATCTAAGTAAGTTCACTCCTTTGAAGCTTGTACTCCTTAAAGATGAAAGAAAACAGTTTCAAATTTCGATTAACAACTTCTAACTACAAAACATAGGCCCAATTAATAGAAAACTATTTATATTTCAAACCCTCTATAAGTGTCACTTTTGAACAAAAAGAGGAGTTTGAAAGAGGCCCCTAGAACAATACAAACCTAAGCTAGTGACTAAAGGATACTCACAAGAATATGTGTTGACTACTTGACTATGAGGAAACCTTTGCCCAATAGCTAGAATGACAACTAACAAGACTCTTATTGCTCTTAGTGCAATTAAAAACTGGAATATTTTTCAAATAGATGTTAAGAATGATTTCTTAAATGGATGACTAAAAAAAAATATTTACATAGAACCTCTTTTCGATTTTAATATTTCAAAGAATCAAGTTCTTCGTCTTAAAAGGTCTTTGTATGAACTTAAACAAGTTCCTAAGGCTTGGTTTGACAAAATGAGTGAGTTTATGATATGTAATAGTTTTACTACGTGTTATATTAACATTGCTTTATTTATAAAGCGATCTGCTGAAGGTATTGTTATTTTCTTGCTATATGTAAATGATATGATCATTATAGGGAGTGATGTCCTTGTGATCTAAAATATCAAACGAGACCTTAATAGGGCGTTTTAAATGAAGGATATTGGATATCTATGATACTTTTTGGGTATTGAGGTAACAAGAAATTATAGAGGTTTCTTTTTGTCTCAAACTAAATTTACTAATGATATTATTGTTAGATCTGGACTAATAGATAATAAGGCAGTTGAGACATCTGAGGTGATTAACCAAAAGGTGAGACTTATAGATGGTGAATCATTCACGGATCCCACTCCTTACAGACAAATGGTCGGATCATTGATGTACCTGACCATCACCCGTTTCGACATCACTCATGTTGTATTTTTGTAAGTCAATTTCAGCATTCACCTACCACTGTACATATGAATGTTGTCATGCGTATCATACAATATATTCAACATACCACTGAAAAAAAAGTATTCTTATCCTCTTTCTCTCTACCTTATTGATGTAGATTGGGTGGTGATGTTAATGATATGCACTCTACTACAGAATACTCTTTGTTGGAGACTCTAATCTCATGGAGATGCAAAAAATAACAAAACGTGTCGCTCTCATCTACTGAAGCAGAATAGAGAGCAATGGCTAATACAACTACATAACTAACCTAGCTAAAAAGACTTCTTCGAGATCTTGGAGCATCACTTAAGTTACTCCTATCATGTAGTGTGACAACAAAAGTGCTATGTATATAGCCAACAATACATTTCATGAGCGCACCAAACACATCGAGGTGGACTATCACTACATTCGGGAAGAACACTTATAAGGACACTTAGCGCTACACTTTATGCGATCAGGGTATTAACTAACCCCATGCTTTCAATTTTTGGTTAGCAAACTTTCGATGATGATACCGTCAGTTTGAGGGATAGTGTTAAAATACATGTGTTATCTATGCATTTTACTATATTTTTCTGATTATAAAAGTATATATACAAGTAATCAAGCACGAGGGCCACTCGAGCACCAGGGCCATCCAAGTCATCGGGAGGCCCAACGGCTACTTTACTAGCCGTTGGGCTCTGCAATGGCTACTTTCAGCAGCCAACAGCTGAATGCTGCTGGCTGCCACTACCACTCTCTCTCTCTCTTCTCCACTCTATAAATATACTTACCTTTTATATAATGAATCTTAAGCCTTGGCCAATTTATACACATTCTTTTGAGTGTATTTGCTATTGTTACTGCATTTTTTATTATTTTTGTCTTTTCTAAGGTTTTTCATAGTCATCCTCTGGTGACTCACGATTGTTGTATACATGTATTGGATATCCGCTGCTCCATTCAACACGTTGAAGTATAATCTTCATTACAAAGAATCATTACAAAAACTGGTCTATACACAACTAAAATTGTATAATGCACAAAATTGCACATTAGATAGCTGAGAATTGACAATTGATGATATGCATACAAGAGGCTGAGGACGGCGGTAAAATGCAGCCATGTCACAATGGTGTTGGTGGGGGACATTAGCTTTTAAACTCTTATGAAGTTAAAAACAATTAATTTCAAGGTTTTTGAGCATGGAGATGACATTCTGTACAGTTAGTTGTGCCAACTGTCCACTCTATGCATTTATGCTAGAGCACATTGCACTCATGTGCACTTTTTTTTAGTGTGTGATGTGCGTATGTGTCTCTCTCTCTCTATGTATATATACTCGTTATGTGTATAATAAATAAAAGAAGCACAAAGGTTCATATGAAATCTCAAAAGCTGTTTTCTTGGTTCTATGGAGCTCAAACTGGTCTGTACATAACTAAAATGTGCCAATCTGCACGTCCATATCTGGGAATGTAAAAGTGAAGGTGTGCTTAGAGAAGAGGCTGAGGAAGTCATGGAAAGTGTAGATGTACTTGAGCGAGGGTCATGAGAGGGGGTTGTATGTACGACAATATAAAAAATCATGACTGCCATGATACAACAATATATGTATGGATTATTTGTACTAATGTATTCATAATGTTTTATCAAATTAGAAAAAAACTCAATTTTCGTAAGTTATTATTCAGTAATAAAGTAATATTTCGACAATATTTTATGAATGTCCTTGTGACATAGCGGTTAACTATCTCTAGGTTAAAATATTTAGTAAAAGGTTATTTAAAATAGTTAGATGGGTCAATACAGGTATGATCCAAAATAGTTCAAAATGGAAGCTAAGCAACCATGGATGTGTCTTCACCTGGTGTGACAAGTTTCTTGTGGTTTGTATGTGTCTGTTGAAGTATCTTTGTGGTTTGTAATTTTGTATATGTGTGCGTGTTGTATGTGCATGAGCCGATACATGCATGTGTGGCTATGATTAAAGGCACCTAAGATTTTATTATACAACTTAATATTTGTTTCCTTTGGTTTGATTCAAGCTCAAAGACGGTTGTAGACATCCAAACTTGTATAATGTGCAAAACTTTACATGCTCACTGTTTGCAAATGTGATGGCTGAGGATGGAAAATTGAAACAAATGTGTAAATCTTCTCATGGGGATTTGCTCATATGTTTTTGCACATGTGCCCTTCCTTGAATGTGCATGCAGCATTTTGTTCGCTTTTGGACAGACACTGGATCATGAAGTTAGATGAAATGAATCACCTAGCTTTTACCTTTCTGTTTGCCAGCATATCTTAACATAATCCTGTGTTACAGGAAGAAGAAGTGTTGCTGAGGGAGAAGGAACGCTATGAACTGGAGAAAGGAAGGCATATACGTGAGCTCAAGCGTATAAGAGATGAGGATGGGTCACGTTTCAATAACTTCCAGATTTTGAACCACCGTTATGCACTTTTGAATCTTCTTGGGAAAGGGGGTTTCAGTGAGGTGTACAAGGTATATGCTGTTTCTAATACTTTCCGCTGCATGTTTTGGAAGCAACCTATAACGCATCTTTTACTGTGAATTTCCTGTGAACTGTTTCTTTAAGAATATAGAGATATTTATGTATTCTTGCTTGTGAAGTAAAAGTGTTTAGAACATACTCTTTTGTGGTGATTTGAATCGAAAAACTTTGCGCAGGCTTATGATCTGGTGGAATATCGATATGTAGCTTGCAAGTTACATGGGCTGAACGCACAATGGAGTGAAGAGAAGAAACAGAGCTACATTCGCCATGCAATTAGAGAATACAATATTCACAAGAGCCTTGTACACAATCACATTGTGCGGCTGTGGGACACCTTTGAGATTGACCATAACACTTTCTGCACTGTTTTGGAGCATTGTAGTGGTAAGATTTGACAATTGGATTTTGGCCAGTATATGGTTTCATCGACAAGCTACTAAGCATGAACCAGCCTACAAGAAGTTTTTGGTCTTATTAGTGCAAGGCATATCATATTTCTCTAGGATATTGCATGGGTCTTTAGCTTTCAATGGTCACTTCTGGTTTTAGGGGTATCTGTTGCTTGCAATTGCTTAGTCTTCCAAAATATAACTATGCCCGTTTAAACTTATGCAGAATCAGTCATAAATACTAAAGCAATTCTGTGACACCTGCTTCACATATTCATGCTTTAGGTTCATTGATAAAATTTTGCAACAAGTCTTTCGTGAGCACTGCACAGTTAGCACCTATACTAGGAGCACAAAAAACCTTTTATTTTACACAATTAAAGTGCAAGCTTGAATGGAACCTTATTAAGGCGATATCCATATCTTTCAGCAACAAGATGTGATTCCATGGCGAAACTGATAGGCTTCATATTGCAGATATGCTGTTGGTGTTTGATAATATTTTGACATATTCCTTGTCTACCTACTAACCTGCTAGTTGTTGCCATAACCTTATTTGGTGCTAAAAGAATGATTCTTTTGCTGTTGCAATTGAAATAAGAGGCCCGACCATTTGCCTTCACTCTGAAATTTTGTACCAGCAAGGCTAGAACTTTGGGGTTCCTGCTATTTCATATATACAACAACAACAACAACATCAACATCAACAACAACTATGCCTTTTCCCATACTAGACGGGGTCGGCTACATGGATTCTTTGTTTCTACAGAGCCCTATCATGTGCCATGTTAGCAGTTAACTCACAATATACTAGATCATTTTTTTATTGTTTCTTTCCAACACTTTTGTGGTCGTCCTCTACCTCTTTTAATACTTTCAAAATCTAGTTTTTCATACCTTCTTACAGGTTCTTCTTTTGATCTTCTTTCTATATGTCCAAACCACATTAAACAATATTCTCTCATTTTATCCTCTATTGGTGTCACACATAATTTATTTCTAATAACCTCATTATGTATACAGTCTTTTCTTGTATAACGACTCATCCATCTCAACATCTTCATTTTTGTCACTGACATTTTTGTACATGTTGATGATTAACTGTCCAACACTTAGAACCATAAAACATGGCAGGTCTAATTGTTGCTCTATAATATTTACCTTTTAACTTTAATGGTATCTTCTTATCACAAAGAATACTTGATGCTCCTCTCCATTTTAACCAACCAACATTAATTCTATGCTCAACATCTCCATTAATTCTTCCATCACTCTGAAAAATTGACCCTAGGTATTTAAAACTTTCCTTTTTGGGAATACAATGTGTGCCAATTTTAATTTCTATGTCCTCTGAGGTAACCAAATGATCAAACTTACATTCCATATATTTTGTCTTTGTTCTACTAAGTCGGAGGCCTTTGCTTTCTAATGTTTCTCTCCATAGTTCCAATTTTCTATTAACTTTTTCCTTAGACTCCTCCACTAATATCATGTCATCTGCAAATAACATACACCAAGGTACTTCATCTTGAATATGTTTTGTTAACTCATCAATCACCATTATAAATAAGTATGGACTTAAAGTTGATCCTTGATGTAACCTAATATTAACTTCAAAGAAGTTTGTCATTCCTTCATGAGTCCTCACACATGTTTTTGCACCATCGTAAATGTCTCTTATAAGGTTTATCTATGTCAATTGGATATCTCTTTTTTCCAAGGTTCTTCAAAGAACCTCTCTCGGTACCCTATCGTAAGCTTTTTGTAGATCAATGAATATCATATGAAGGTCTTTATTTTTTGCTCTAAAATATTTCATAAGACGTCTCAAAAGGTGAATCGCTTAAACAGTATATCTGTCTGGCATGAATCCAAATTAGTTCTCTGTTATACTCGATACTTGTCTTAACCTACCCCCGATAATTCGCATAATTTTGAATGTCTCTCTTGTTCTTATATATGGGTATAAGTGTACTCGTTCTCCATTCCTTGGGCATCTTTTGGTTTCTCCATATTTCATTAAATAGTCTTGTGAGCCAAGTGATTCCTGTTTCTCCTAGGATTTTCCAAACTTATATAGGAATATTGTCTCGTCCTACCGATTTACCATCCTTCTTATGTTTAAGAGCCTCTTTGACTTCATTCTTTTGAATACGTTGATCAAAATTGTGGTTTATATACTTTTCTGATTTGGCTAACTCTCCAAAGCTAATACTAACATCTTTATTTTAATTAAAAAGCTTATAAAAATAGTTTTTTCATCTATTTCTTATATCATCATTTACCACTGGAATTTTTTCATCCTCGTCTTTGATGCATCTAACATAATTAAAATCTTTAGTTTTCTTATCTCTAGCCTTAGCTATCCTAAAAATATCTCTTTCACCCTCTTTTGAGTTGAGTTTTTTTTATATAAATCTTCTCATATTTTATCGTTTGCTTCACTGACGGCCTTTTTCGCTTCCTTCTTTGCTTTTTTATAAGCCTCTAAAGTTTCACTAGTTTTCTTAGCATAATGTAATTTGTAACATGTACTTTTTGCCTTGATTTTATTTTGTACTACTTCATGCCACCACCAAGCTTCTTTTTGTGCCAGTACAACTCCCTTAGATTCACTTAACACATCTTTCGCCACTTTCCTAATATGTATAGCCATATTGTTCCACATATCACAAGGTGTACCAACATAATTCCAAGCATCCCCTTGAAGGACTGTCTGTTTAAATATATCTTCTTTCTCGCTTTTGAGGTTCCACTAGTTTAAATATATTTTTTTTTGTCCATTTTTTTATTTGTAAATCCATAACTAAAAGTCAATGTTGGGTGGTTAAGCTTTCTCATGGATTTACCTTGCAATCTTTATAACACGCTCTATCTTTTTTTCTACAAATAAAGTAATCAATTTGTGTTTGTGATAAACCACTCTTATAAGTAATTAAATGTTCATCTCATTTTTTGAAGATCATTTTGACTATAAAGAGATCAAATGCCATAGCAAAATTTAAAATCTCCCTATCTTCCTTATTTATATCCTCAAAACCAAAGTTTTCATGAATACCTTGATATCTTAATGCCTCTTTACCGACATGTCCATTTAAGTCTCCTAAACAAATCATCTCCCTTTGTGAAATTCTTTTAATCACCTTATCTAACTCTTTCCCAAAAACCGTTTTTATACTATCTTCTAGTCCTACTTGGGGTGCGTAAGCACAAACTATATTCAAAACCTCTGCTCCTAACACTAATTTCAACGTCATGATTCGGTCACAGTATCGTTGTATGTCTACTACATTATCCTTTAAATCTTTATTTATGATAATACCAACTCCGTTTTGAGCCTTTTCCTTACGTGAGTACCATAATTTAAAACCTGTATCAATCTTCTTTGCTTTTTCTCCAACCCACTTTGTCTCTTGTAATCATAGAATATGAATCTTTCTCCGAATCATAGTCCACCTCCATTAGCTTACCAGACAATGTTCCGATATTTCAACAACCAATACAAATCTTATTATTTAGGACTAACCTCTTTGCCCCCCACATCCGTCCATATTGAAAACGCGGAGACCCTCCCTGTAGTTTATTCACTACATTCGGGTGACAATGTAGTGGGACTAACTTCTTTATCTACACTTGTCCATGACGTGGGAACTCTCTCTACATTTGATTCACTACATTCGGGCGAAAATATAGTGACCCTTACTTTTTACTGCATTCGGGCTCTACAGCCTGTCGTTAGGCGGGGATGTCCCAAAGCAATGCTCATAATTTGTGTAATCCATGGTATAAAAATCCAACAAAGTTTTATGATGACTGTCGGAAGCCTAACATAACCCTCCTCCTTTATTCGGGCTTGGGACCGACCGTGCAAGGGTGATCCCTTACATGGGCGGAGTTCTGCTATTTCATATATATATATATATATATATTTGCAGACAGTAATTACTTGATTCTTTGGGGTACCCCGCTTCATGCATTATATTGATTCAGACTTCCATTTCTTTATATCCATCTATCTACAGTTTTCTGAGAAAGAACTTTTCTCTTTGCATATCCAAAAGCATGTGCTTTTTCTCCATCTGAAGTGAGGTGTGTGTTGCTGCATTTGCTTGCTGCAAGATATGTTAACAGTTTTTCTTGTGCCCATATGTCCATTTATTCCACAGGTAGAGACCTTGATGCAGTCCTGAAGACAACACCGATACTGCCAGAGAAGGAGGCAAGAATTATTATTGCTCAAATATTTCAAGGACTTATTTACTTGAACAAGAGGCCACAAAAAATTATTCACTATGATTTGAAGCCTGGGAATGTTCTTTTCGATGAGGTTGGTGTTGCAAAAGTGACTGACTTTGGTTTAAGCAAGATAGTGGATGATGATGCAGGATCCCAAGGGATGGAACTTACTTCCCAAGGAGCCGGCACATATTGGTAAAAAGATCAAAAGAAAACCATGTCAATGTTTCTTCCTTATATGTTGGAAACCACATTTAGTTTTGATGATATTCATCGCATTTTCTGAACAACAAATACAAGCACCCTTCGCTGTTTCATTCTGTCTCCATCATGGGCTTTTCATCGTCTTTCCAACTGTCATGGGCCTTGATAATTATCTACACTTGCATCTTTCATGTTCCCTAGTAATGCATTCTATAATTGCATCTTTATGTGCCCTAGTGATGCAAGCGTATTTTCACTTCCAGGTATCTGCCTCCAGAGTGTTTTGAGCTTAACAAGACACCTCTTATATCATCAAAGGTTGGTGACTTCTTCAATACGTCTATTTCTTTGGTTTTGTTTTTTATCTGTCTTGATTTTGCTGAGTCTTGGTCATGAACTGCCATGATCGTCATGAACTGCCATGATCCTTGATCTCTCAAAGAAATTGGCGATTGTGATTAGCTTTGATTTGCAGGTCTTTCACTATCTTGCTGTGCTTTGATCTCAGGTTGACGTTTGGTCAGCTGGCGTTCTTCTTTTCCAAATGCTGTTTGGTAAACGTCCTTTTGGGCATGATCAAACTCAAGAGCGGATACTTCGTGAAGATACTATCATTAGAGCACGCAAGGTGGAATTTCCATCAAAACCTACTGTCTCGAATGAGGCCAAAGTAAGTCCGTGGTTCTCTTGTCCGAGTTATGCTCTCTCTCTCTCTCTCTCAAAATCACCACACATTCACAAGAGCGGGCATGTAAGCATCATGCTCACATCCACATTTTCATCTTTTTGTATGTTTCAACAGACATTCGGTGTGCCAATCTTTGAATAATTTTTTACTTTTTAGATTTGCTCATTTATTGGATGTTGGTGAGTAGGAAACTTGAAAACTGTTACAGGATGTGATCTAATTGTACGTTTCTGACTGAAATTTCCAGGATTTCATAAGGCGATGTTTAACTTATAACCAAGCTGAAAGGCCTGATGTTTTAACTATAGCTCAGGATCTATACCTGTCCTACGCCAAGAGATAACTGTATCTTATCCAAGTATAAAGAGACGAAGATTTTCCTAAATTTTCTGGTAGCCTCAAAAGAGTCATCGGTTGCAGTTTGCTGGTTGAGGCATTGTACATGTAAAACTCTTTCTTTCCGACAATCACACTCGGAGATAAAGAATGTTCCATCACATGCTCTCTCTATGGTACAATAGTGTTGGTAAAACGGAAAAGTCATAGATTGAGTTGGATCTTTTGTACTAAATCCTCCCATTTCTATAATGCGAGTATGTAACAGCATGTAAACCGTGACACTGCAAGCATATTAAGTTAGTCAAGCCTTAAAATCTGTCAGTTACTATGATATTTTGGAAATGTCTATGCATTGATGTTTGCTGCCCAAAGTAGGCCTTTTGCCACGTAATTTGGGAACAGTTAATGTACTTGATGTGTCTGAATTAACTTGGCAAGATGAGAAAGGAAGTACACTGATGTTCTATCCCATTTTGATTCACCCGGTAAGAAAGGACCCCTGCAAGTTGCATTTGGGGTTGATTGAAGCCATGGCTATAGTGGCTCCTATTGGAGGTGAAGCAACTAATAGCTGACCGAGTGACGAACTCAATTTCTGGAGAGGACAAGGTAGAGTACCGTTTAATGCCTTTAATTCCTTGTAATTACCAAATGAGTTTTTACTTCTTTGTAATTCTCGGTTTGGTACTCTATTCATGTAACCCCAATGGTAGCCTATGTCACCGGGCGACTACTGGCTGACCTGCTGGACGAGCGCCAGTCGTGCACAACCCTTGTAATGGTCAGCCTTCGTTCCACATGGTCTGGTTGCTGTCTCTTGCTTGTACTCTAATCCGTACTCCTTCCTTGCGTCCTCCACCAGCACTACCTTTGGTTCGGGGAGGTTATCCAGCAAACACACACTCTCATACATGCATTTGAGTACCCGATCAAGCTGAGACAATCTTGGAGGGCCGCTCTCTCCTGTGTTTTATTAATTTTTACAAGACCTCAAAGAGAGGTTTAAATACTCAACCCTAAAACCGTATCTTAGTGATCTATACTAGATTCAAACCAAATGTAGAATAAATGGGTCCATATCTTAATGAACCGGGTCCTTATATGGATTCAAAGCAAACTAAATCGAGCTACCTAGTGTGGTATATCAAATCTGCTTATATAGGTCGAAAGCAAAACTAAAGCACCTAGCACAAGAACCTAAGGAGGAGAGGTGTAAATCTCCTTACAAAATGAATACAATTGAACGCCTACCGAGCCTCTCCTCTGTGCACTCGACCACCACGCCAAATGTGGCGCACGTAAGTTCAACCCTTGTCACGAGTGGGCACGACAATCCTCCTTCGGTGGAGGGGGAGCTCGCCCTCAAGGTTTCGGGAAGAAGGCTCAACGTTTGTGGTAGCTCCCTCGGCTGAGCGCAGACCACCTCTGACACCCTGTCCATTGGTCCACCATACGTCTTAGAGTGTCCTGCTGCCATGCTTTGTGCCAGAGATGCCTGTCATACACCCACGGTGCTTACTGTTTGTCGCACCTCTTGTGTGCTGCTTAGAGCATCCACAGATGATCTTTGCTGGTCATCTATCGTGTGTTACAGCACTAGTTTCAAGTATTCCAGATGACCAATAGCTTCATAAAGTGAGACTGGACCTGAAAGTACCTAGATTTCGATTGCTAACGGGTACCCACCTGTTAATGCCCCAACTTTCTTTTCCCTCTTTTACTTCGTATCATGGAACGGATGGATTCATTTCGTAAATTTTACTCGTTCCCTCTTTAACATCCAATATTTTGCTCTTCCGGTCAACCTTTCGTACTCACACCGCCACGCAGATGTCGAGACAGTTCCGACCACATAAGGAATAGTCCAACGGAGTCAAAAAGAGAAAGTACTTCACAAGAAAAATAAAAGAAATTGAAAGAAAGAGTAAAGTAGTATCGGTTGTCAGACACAAAGCTATTATTTATTAAAAACTACCTCATTGTTGGAGCAATTTCACTGGAGAGTGGAGACGGAGGCCAAGTAGCTCAGCTACCAGCCACGGCCTCGTGACTCACACACTCTCTCTCTCAAACACACACAGAGTGTGTCTATGTGTGTGCAACCTACCAGCCAGCCTGTAAACCAGTTCCACAACTATAAACGTCAAGCTGAAAGGTTGGTCTCCCCTTGACTGCTCAAATTCCTCTTCGGTAGTCGGTACTTGGGAAGCGACGATGTCGAGGGGCGGAATTTTGGTGGTTCTCTTTCTGCTGTTGGCTCTCTACTGCGGCATAGACCCTCTCCATCACAGCCCCATCTCACAGCCCCATCTGGGGCTTCCCTCCCCTCCCCTCCATGGCCGCAGATACCCACTGCGAGCGACCCACATAATTCTTGTTTATTGCCTTATCCTCTAAACATGTACTGATTATCCTTATGTCTAAACAAAACAAAACATGTATTAATTGTACTGCCATTTGATTTGTGGATGGATAGGTCTGAGTTGTGTGGGCCGAAGCCGTCCATCTTGGCTTATGCCAAGAACGAGCACATTTGTGGGAGGCCATTGGGGCTCCGATTTGATAAGAAAACTGGAGAACTGTACATAGCGGATGCGTATTTTGGATTGATGAAGGTTGGAGAAGAAGGTGGGCTAGCGACCACGTTGGCGACGGAGGCGGAGGGTGTGCCGTTTAGGTTTACCAACGATTTGGATGTTGGTGATGAGGGCAATATTTACTTCACAGACAGTAGCTCCGTCTTTCATAGAAGGTACTAATTTCTTCATATCGTTCGTGTAATTTCAGTGCTATTATCCTTTATGGAGGCCTTCACCGATGTTGTAGAAATCATAGTGGTCTCTTATCGCGAGGACTCCTGATGCGCGACACTCGTGATACGGTATAATACACATTATTTTCCGTATGAATTGATAACAATTTTGGCAAAATATATAAAATTGGTAAAAATCCGAAGAAAGAATCCTAAGAAGCTAAGTAACATGCATTACAACTCCATTTTTCTTCGAAATGAAATGTATGCGTGCACCATTGCCACGAGAAAGAAGTAACTGTTTGTTGACAAAAAAGAAACATAATTTGTTGTAACAGGAAAAACTGCAATAAATTCAATATATATCTGTTAACAGAAGGAAACATACTAGCTGTTAACAGAAAGTAACAAAAACAGATGACTACAGTAACAAAAAAACTTAAACTACCTACTAAGTTTAACAACGTAATGTTTCAAAGGTTTAAACTCAAGATTTTGAAGTTCAAATATATAAATACGCAACATCGTTAAGGTTTACAAAAAGAACTTCATATTTCTTCTTCAACGTCCACTGCATCATCTTTTGGTCCTTTCTCTTTACTGTTTTGCTTCTTTTTGTGCTCCCGTTGCTCCTGCTCCTTATGCTCCAAGATTCCTCCTGTTCATTGTGCTCCTTGATGACTTAGCTTTTTTTTTGAAACTGAAAATCTCGGCTCATTGGTAGAGTTAGTTTTGAAAACCAATGGTTTCCTAAGAGTAAGCTGCAGAAAATTGAAGTGGGTGTGTTTTTCTAGTGTGTTCTCCTTTGCTGCCTCACCATATTGGAGATAAGTTCAAGGCCAATGGTAAAGTGGGTGCCCGGCTAACACTTTGGTTCTTCTAGTTACTCAAAGAGAATGACACAAGGTGGATGTGATGGGAGTGCAGAAGGTGGATATGATGGAGCTGCGGATCTCACAACCTTGAGGGAACTATGACCGGTGAGAGATACAAGAAGACTGGAGAGGAGGAAGATCAACACTGGGAAAGAGGATTTCAACCTACTTGATGCCTTAATAGGAAAAGTAACTAACTCAATTTCATTTTCTGAGGTGATGCCAATACAATGTATGCCCTCTATTCATGGAGGGCAGCCTGTCATTTATAAGAGATTCCAAACTTGCAGTAAAGTATAAGCATCTAAGTTGGGCAAATCTTGTCCCTTAGATATTCATATAGCTAGAACCTTCTAATCGATCTTTTTCTCCATTAGAATTAAATCAATCTTAACCGTTGAGCTCAACAAAGCCATATTCTCATTTGCTAGTTAGATTAGAGAATCTTTGTGTTAATCTCCACCATGTGTTAATCTCCATAAGAAGCGTAACAACTGGATTCAACTTTTTTTAGTATATATTTTGTATACTTTCTTGTACGTCTTGGTCTCACTTTGTTGAACTTTGAAAAATGGTTGTAGCTTATAATAGAATCTCCACTATTGATGTGCAAAATCTTCAAGTTTCAATTCTAGCCTCCATTTTATGAATTCCGACATTGTCCAGTGAACCATCTATTATTTACCCAATTGTCCTCTTGGGGATGTTCTTGGCCATGTTGACTTGTTTGGCTTCACATGTATAATTACCCTTTGTCCTTGAATAATACCAGCTGGTAGCACCTTATCGGCTGTTACTGTTAGATAATTACCTTTTGCTCTTTGAGGTGCAATTTAGTTCACATGCCTCAAACTGCCACTATTCTTAGGCCTTAGTTAATTGACCCAAAGGTTTAAACCCTCATGAAGTTCATAACTCACTTCTAGTGACTTCATAACTCACTTCTAATGACTAAGTAATTACAATACAAACCTCCATGCAATATTATAACCCAAGATATTCCAAGGGTTTCAATTTTCTTCCTCACCTAGTGTCATGCTTCTTATCCAAGATTTTTCTTACCAAATCATTAAGTTTGTTTTTATGCTATGATTCGTTATCGACTTGTTCTTGAGCTTCCTTGGCAGCTTGCCTTCCTCAAGGTTTCAATGGGCTTCATGGAGGGTTACATCAACTATACATAGATTTGGTTGGTTTAGAATTGGACTAGCGGTTCCAACAGGAACCAACTAGAGCCAGAACTAGCCGTGCTGGACTTGTGACCGGAACTGAAACCAGGGGGGCCCTGGTTCGGTTCCACAATTGGGCCACAATCAGAATCAGTGGTTTCAAATCATTGGTTCAGCCATTTTTTATTAGTTCTCTTGAAAATTTTAAACTTTTTAAATGTTTTTTCTCAGCTGGGATGGTTCAGGACTCAAACCAAAACTGGAGCTGGAATCGGCGCATTCCCAGTTCAGTTTCAGTTCCTGGTTCGGGGGAGAACTGGAACCGGTCATGTCTAACTATGTGCATGAAGGAATTTCAATGAGATAAAAAATAGAAATTAGATCTGAACATCTTCATTCAATAGCATTATCTTTATCTTAAGTCAGTATTATATTGCCTGCATGTATGATATGTTTAAAATAATCGATACCAAGTTGAAACAACACTAGTACTAGCGTTGGTGTTTTCGCAAGTTGATATAGGTGTGGCACCCTTTTGAAAGGCACCTTGTGACATAAACAAACTCAGTACATAACCTTATAATCATAGCCGATTCTTTTTACATACTAGGTGAGGTTGGCTATGGGATGCAACATGGCACCTTCCTTGGCTGACCTAGCATGCTTCGCCAGGCATGCTTAACTTCAAAGTTCTAATGGAACCCATCCATTCCATCAATGTTGGGAAAATCACAAATCCCTGTAAAAGATTCTGACATTGTTTCGTGCTGCTGTTGTTGGTTACCTGACCCCTGGGCTTTAGATGGACACAAGATAATATTTCATAATTGTGCAAAGAAAGGAAAAACTATAGTTGCAATGATAAAAAATTAAAAGCATTGTTAAACTCAAACCAATGTTGGAAAAACCATATCGGTGCCCTATCTCACTGGACACCAATATACCTGTATCATACCGTATGGTATGGGTATGGTATGATATGGTGTAAATTTCTATTTTTTGTATTAAAATATTAACAAATATAAAAAAATTCAAAAATTAAAATTAATGAACAAAACATATATAACACAATGAAGAACCATTCATACCATAACAAAACATCTCATAATGAACAAACATCCATACCATAACATAATACTAAATAGTACCTTTGGGGTTTAACTTTAATTAATAAACAAAAGAGTTACAACTTATAATCATCAAGAGATTCAAGATTAAAACATTACAAAGTTATAATTAAAAGTTAAAACTGTTGAAGAATATGCATATTTGTTGTTCTTAGTGTTAACTTTGTAATTTCTGATATTTGGGTATTATTGTAATTGCCCGGAGTACTAAGGGTATTTTGGTCATTTTATGTTTTACAACCCATTATATAAGGTCTAGACATTTTGTATTAGGGTTAAGAGTTTGATATTAAGAAAGAGATCAAGAGAGAGGGAGCCTCCTCCATTGGAGGTTTGCCCCCTCCTCCGATCTCCCATTTTTACTCTTCAATATTTATTTATGTTTTTCATATTTGATCTTCTGTTATACTATCGAAGAATTCAACATAATATCAGAGCCAAATCAAAGGGATTAGCGCACGTGGGAGATGACAGAAGAATCATTAAAGAACTTCAAGGGAGAAAGGTCACAAAACAAGTACCTAATCAATCCAATCGATTCTCCTATGCATGTTGACTTTTCTTCAGAGGTCACAACAACTCTACGTATCAAAGATGGAGCACTTGTTGCAGTTGATTGTGTTGAGGGTGTTTGTGTCCAAACAAAAATTGTTCATCGTCAAGCTCTAGTGGCATTCTACGCAGGACTGCTTGGTTGGGCTTTCAAAGATGATGGAAAGGTTGTGGTGTGAAAATTACTTTGATCCTGCAACAAAGAAACGGACCAAAGCTAAGTGTGAAAGGTTGTGGTACATATATACTTATGAACAGGGCCATGCAATGGACACTGGTGCTGCTGGAGTGAAGATGATGATAAAGTGAGTTGCGAGCCAAGTGTTCGATGAAATGCCCCACAAAAGTTTCAACTATGAACACCAACTGTTTGTTGAAATGTCCAATAAAGCCTGAATGTTGGTGAGTGTGGGCACATGAGATTGCACGTCAAATGTTTAATAGAATGTCTGAAATGAATATTGTCTTGGAATGCGATGATCTCTGGCTATGCACAAAATGGGATTCTAGAGAATGCACTGGACTATTCTGTGGCATGGAAGCTTGTTGCTTGAATTCTAATGATGTCACCATGATAGCCATAGTATCATCTTGCACCCAGTTACCAGATCTTAAACTGGGTAGCAGGGCCTTGGATTACATAAATGAGAGGAAGATTACGTCTCGTGGACTTCTTTTGTTGAGTGCTATGTTCATTTTTGCAGATTTAAGGAGGCCATAGAATCCTTTCAACAAATGCAATTAAGTAATTTGAAACCTGATGCAGTGTCCTTGGTAAGTTTGCTTAAACTTTGTTCTCGTATGGGGGCATTGGATCTTGGCAGATGGATACATGTTTATGTGGAGAGGAATAAAGTCTGATCTTTGTTTGAGCACAATGCTTATAGCCTTGTATTGCAAGTGCGGAGTTATAACAGATGCAATGGAAGTTTTAACAGGATGCCCAGCAAGAATGCCTTGTCATGAACATCAATGATATCAAGACTTGGAATGAATGGCTTCTATCTCCTAGCTCTTAGAGATATTCACGGAAATGTAAAGAGAATCTATCATTAGACTAGATGCAATCACGTTTGTTGTTGTGTTGTCAGCTTGTAGCCATGCAAGTTTGGTGGATAAAGGTTATCACTATTTCAACATGATGACACAATATTATGGAATTGAGCACTACGGTTGCATGGTTGACCTTTTGGGAAGAGCAGGGTTGGTAAGAGAAGCACGTAAAATGGTGAAAAAATGCCTATGAAGCTGAGTGCCTCCTTGTTGGGATCGTTATTGAGTTCATGTAGAATCCATGGCGAGCAGACATCTAAGACAACAACAGAAAGCAAAGCTGCTGAAAACAAATCAGAAACTGATCAGATTTTCTGAGAAAAACGAATTCTTGAGACTCTGTGTACTGGATGCTGAGGAGTTGATGGCAAAAGATGTGGAGATGGGCAAACGCCTGAGTCAAGTAACTGTGCAGTTTGAGGTAGCAATACAAGCTAAGGCCGAACTAGATTAAGTGATGAAACACATAAAAGTGCAAACAGAGTAATGGAGAAATGTTGCGCAGAAACAACTATAGTGATTGATATGCAAATTAGGCTGCAAGGGTGCAATACAATTAGTTTGACAAGTGTTGTGAAGAAACTTGTTTTTTGTTTATGAGGTGAAGATTGTAGTCATGAGGACTGATGAAATGTGTTTTGCAGCCAAAGAAGCTGCTGAAAATGACCAACCATGAAGGTTGAGTTGAAAATGTTGCAGCCAAGAAGGCGCAGAAAAAATAGAGAAGAAAGAGAGGGCGACGACTCCTAGGGGGGACTGCACATGCCAAATTCCATATTCTACATTATGTCATGTAAGAAGGTGCAGAAAATATAGAGAAGAAAGAGAGGGTGGAGGCTCTTAAGAGGAGACTGCACATGCCAAATTCCATCTTCTACGTTATGTTGTGTAAGAAGGCGCAGAAAAATATAAAGAAGAAAGAGAGGGCGGTGGCTCCTAGGGGGGTGCCAATGCCAAATTCCATCTTCTATATTATATTGTGTAAGCACCAACTTCAACCACAAAGGCGCAAAAAGTGTATATGGTAGAGATTAGAATTTCATAATTGAAAAGAAGAAAGAGAGAAAGCGATCCAATTCCATCTTCTAATGATTGAAAAGAAAAAGTGAGAGAAGCGGCCTAATTCCATCTTCTATTTGTTTGGAGACCATACTTTATGATTGAAAGAAGAAAGTGGGAGATAGGGGCGATTACATGAGAATAGTCAGTCTATCCAATTCCATCTTCTATCAATCTATAAGTGTTTGGTTGGTGGTTTGATCATCATAATGATCCATAAGTGTGATGAAGTAAAAACAAGTTTTTCAACAAGTGTGTGCAACCATGAAGGTTGTTGAAAAAGTATTGCAGTCAAGAAGGTTGCTTGAAAATGAACAGCCAATAGGACTGTAAAATTTAGAAAAATACAAAAAATATAAAGTCGTACGTAGTGAGTGTTTCCTTATTTGGTTAAACAGCAAAAATGCAAATAGAAGAAAAAGACAGAGTGCAGAAAATCAGTTTTCTTGTCACTACATATGCTGAAAATCAACTCAAAGAAGAGGCAGATGCATTGTTTCTTATAGAATGTGGCAGTATCACTAAGAAGTATAAAAATTAAGACCATGAATTGCTGAAGTAAATAGTGAGGAGGGCTTGAAAAATGGCTGTAGTCACCATGTGTAGGGGGCGCAAACCGATTACTATAAGCAGAAATGTGTATTATGCTATTTGAGTGGTAGAGAGGACACCCAACTACCATACAGACAACAACTATCATGTAAAGGGGTAGAGGAAAAGTCGTGTGAAGTGTGTATGGTGGAGATAATACCTCCTAGGCTCCTACCATAAAAGATCAGCTTTTTCAAGAGTATAAAAACATGACTTTTGAAGTGTAGCTACCTAATCACTTCATGGAGAAGAAGAAAGAGAGAGAGTAACCGACACCCATAGAAGGGTCGTGTGTTACTCAGGTGTTCTTGATTGTTCAAGTTGATTTAAAGAAGCCTCATAGAGATCATTAGTGCATGTGTGGTGAAGAAAGAATCAGTTTTTCGGCAAGTTTGGAGTTCGACCCAACTTGGGGGGGTATTGAAGAATATGCATATTTGTTGTTCTTAGTGTTAACTTTATAATTTATGACATTTGGGTATTATTGTAATTGCTCGGAGTACTAAGGCATTTTGATTATTTTATGTTTTACAACCCATTATATAAGGGCTAGATGTTTTGTATTAGGGTTAAGAGTTTTGATATTAAGAAAGAGAGCAAGAGAGAGGGGGCAACCTCCTCCATCCTCCAATCTCCCATTTTTACTCTTCAATGTTTATTTATATTTTTCATATTTGCTCTTCTGTTGTACTATCGAAGAATTCAACAAAAACAAATTACAATCATCCACAACGTGATCATAATCAACAAAAACATTATAATCAACATAGACAGGATCACCACCATCATCATTATCATCATCATCTCATCCCTCTTCCTCCTCTACAATTGGATTTGCCCATCCAACACCTTCATTTTCATCATCATCTCCAACTCCAAGTTCTGCTTTTGTTTGGAGTGTCTTCCAGTTTTCATCATCTAAATTGATAGGGTCTCCTTCTCTTCGACCCAATCATCAAGAATATCAACATTTTCGTAGCTCAACGGGTCATATGACACCTTACTTGCCCTTCTTGCATTTGTCTATAAAGAAAGAATATTAAAATTATAAAGAATATTAAATGCAATATAGCCACATCAATCATTCATTATGAATAAGATTAAGAAAGAACATTGAATATTAATCAATGATCGAAGGTTGATGTTGCACGAATCAAGATCACCAAGTCGCCAAGAGTCAAATGGCATTCAATCCTGAATGCCGATCTTCAAGAATAACAAACAAGAGCAAAAGCGTATACAAATCAAGTCAAAAAGCAGTACAAGACTGCATACTTTATTAATGAATTGAAGTAGTATTTATAGACAACATAAGGTGGTTGGAAGAAGAAGTGAAAACAAGGCCCAAAGTGCCAACACATACACTAGTGCTGGCCGGCCAACATTAGCCGTTGGGAGCTCTAACGGTTCCAACGTAATGGCCAGGGTCATGCTGGTCCTGGCCCTCCTTTCTGCTAGGACTGCATAGGCCCTACTGGCCCGTGCCCCTATTACATTAACACCCCCCCTCAAACTTATGGGGTATACACTGAAAGTTTGTCTAATAAAAACTGAAATCGAAAAGCTGAAAGGGATTTGGTGAAGAAGTCTACGAGCTGCATCTCAGATGTGACATAACAAAGTGAGATCTTCTTATTGAGGCATTCTTCATGAAAAAAGTGATGGTAAATCTCGATATGTTTGGTTCGCTCATGAAAAGTGTTGTTGGAGGCAATGTACATGACACTTTTGTTGTCACAGTACAGGATGACAGGGTGTTGTACATTGACTCCCATGTCTGCTAGAAGGGCTGTGATCCAAGAAATCTCCATCATAGCTGTAGACATGACTCGATATTCAGCTTCTGTGGATGAGGGGGACACCTTCTGTTGCTTTTTGCACTTTTAGGAAACAAGAGATTCACCTAAAAACACACAAAAATCAGTCGTAGAGTGTCTATTGTTGACATCTCCACCCCAATCAGCATCCGTATATACAAATAAATCAAAAGATGAAAAAGATGAAGAAGAAGTTAAGAGAACCCCCTTGTGGGCAGTGTTTTTAATATATCTAATAATGCGCAAGACAACACTCATATGAACAGAAGTAGGTGCTTGTTGAAATTGACTGGCTATGTGTACTACATGAGAAATATCTGGTCTAGTAATGGTGAGATAAGTAAGTGCACCTATGAGCTGTCGATAAGGGGTGTGATCATCTAATTTCTCACCATCAGTGGAGCGTAGTTTGGTTCCTAGAACTTCCAGCGTGTCAACAACCTTAGTATCTGTAAGACCAGATCTGTCAATAATATCATTAGCAAACTTTGTTTGAGACATAAAGTATCCACTCTTATTTTTGGTTATCTCAATACCCAAAAAGTAATTCAGCAAACCCAAGTCTTTGATATCAAATTCCTGATGAAGGTTAAGTTTAACTTCAGCAATTCCGGCTTCATCACTTCTTGTGATGATCATATCATCTACATACAAAAGTAAGATCACAATACCAGCTGTTATTTTTCGTACAAAAAATGCAGTATCAGTATAGCAAGTCACAAAATTATGCAAATGCATGAATTTTTCAAATCGGTCAAACCAAGCTTTAGGATCTTGTTTCAGACCATACAAAGCCTTTCGTAATTTAAGAGCATGACTAGGAGGAGGACTCATGTAGACTTCTTCATTAAAGTAACCGTTCAAGAAAGCATTCTTGACATCAAGTTGATATATATTCCATTGCTTAATGGTTATGAGAATTCTAATTGTGGTCATTCTAGCTACTGGGGCAAAGGTTTCATCATAAATTCCATATTCTTGGGCATAACCTTTAGCAACTAGTCTAGCCTTATATCTCTCAATGTGATCATTGCTGTGAGTTTTGATTTTATATATCCATCGACATCCAATGACTTTCTTATATTTTGGCATGGGTGCAACTATCTATGTCTGAGCCTTGTCTAGGGCGTTGAGTTCATCTTTTATGACATCTTCCCATTCTGGAATACCTTTAGCTTGATGATAGAACCTAGGTTCTTTAACTTGACGAAGGGTGGCAATCAAATTTCTTCGGTGTGGTTCAAAAGATTCATAAGACACAAATGGCTGAGGAGGTCTTGAAACCCTGGGTTCTAATCTTGTAATATTCGATTCATCATTGGTTTCTCTAGGTCGTCTTGTATAATGTAAGGGGAAGGGTTCGACAATTAACTGAGTATCAACAGTGGTGTGTGAAATGTCATTGTTCCCAACATGATCTTTTTGAAGGTCTTATGTTTTACTGAGTCACAATCATTATCTTCTTCTAGCTCAAAAACATCTTGAGGAATAGAAGGTTTCGATTTTTCCAAGGATTTGGACTCATAATAAGTATCATTCTCCAAAAATTTTACATCCTTGGACACATACAATTTGTCTTCTATGGGATCAAAACACCTATACCCCTTCTTGTCAATGCTATAACCAAGGAAGACACATTCAATAGCTCTAGGTGACAATTTGTCATTCTTGTCCGTATACACGAAACATCTACATCCAAAAACCCTAAGTCTTTCATAATATGGAGAGATGTTATACAATTTTTCAAAAGGTGAAGTATTCTCAAGGTTAGATGAAGGCATTCTATTTATAAGGTATATTGCGGTAAGAGTAGCTTCGGCCCATAAGAATTTAGGAATCTTACTAGCAATTAGCATAGTTCTACAAGTTTCAATAATATGCCTATGTTTTCTTTCTGCTAGACCATTTTGTTGAGGTGTTTTAGTGCATGACTTTTGATGAATAATACCATTAGTTTCAATAAATTTGTGAAATTCATTAGACATGAATTCTCCTCCCGAATCGGATCTAAAGATTTTAATGGTTGCTCCAAAGTGGTTTTTGATCATATTACAAAATACTACAAATTTTTCAAACACTTCAGATTTGTGTTTCAAGAGATATATCCATGTAAAATGAGTAAAGTCATCCACAAAAATCACATAGTATTACAATCCTCCATAACAAAATCGGTTAGAAAGATATCCCCTCTAGGTCTAGGTTTTCTATGTATAAGGTTTGATTTAATGTTTTCAAATTCGTCTCTTAAACCACGCATAAATAAGAAAAAATATTGATTTTCCAAAAATTCTTGAAATTCGTCTAATTTGTGAAGTTTTCCAAATTTGTCAAAACTTCTTAATTGAGTCCATAGTTCCAAAAATTGATTGTGATAGTCTCTAATACTTAGATTCCCTTGTTTGAGCATAATCATTCTTTCCATGAGATCGATTTGAAAGACAAAATCGTCTTGAGAATGAAGCTTTTTCAAATATTCTAAAGTTTCAAACGCATTTTCAAAAGCACTAATCCTATTTCTAAGTTTTTCATCCACATTTTGACAAATAATCCATGTGATTTTTGCATTCATCTTTTCCCATAATTTCAAATCTATCTTGAATTTTTCATGTGCTTTGATGATTTCATTATCATCTAAGCCATCAATGTCCAAGATTGGTTTCTTTATAGTTCCATCAATGTAATCCCAAAAATCTTTCGTTAATTTTTTATTTTCATTGTTCTAGCCCAACTTTGATAACTTTTTGGGTCTAGAATACATCTAAACGACTCATTTTTACCTTTCATTTTTGTGCAAAAATGAAGATTTTGGACTAACCTCAAGTTTGATGCAATTCTTCAACTTTCACACTTTTGGCACACTTTTGGAATATCAACATTTTCATAGCTCAATGGGTCATATGACACCTTACTTGCCTTTCTTGCTTTTGTCTATAAAGAAAGAATATTAAAATTATAAAGAATATCAAATGCAATATAGCCACATCAATCATTCATTATGAATAAGATTAGGAAAGAATATTGAATATTAATCAATGATCGAAGGTTGATGTTGCACGAATCATGATCACCAAGTCGCCAAGAGTCAAATGGCATTCAATTCCGAATGCCGATCTTTAAGAATAACAAACAAGATCAAAAGCGTATACAAATCAAGTCAAAAAGCAGTACAAGACTGCATACTTTATTAATGAATTGAAGTAGTATTTATAGACAACATAAGGTGGTTGGAAGAAGTGAAAACAAGGCCCAAAGGGCCAACACTAGCCGTTGGGATCCAACGGCCACTAGCCGTTGGAGCTTCCAACGGAATGGCCAGGGTCATGCTGGCCCTGGCCCTGGCCCTCCTTTCTGTTGGGACTGCACGGGCCCTACTAGCTCGTGCCCTTATTACATTAACAAGAACTAGGTAGCAACAAACAATACATATTTTAAAATTATTACCTTTGCCTTAACTTCATGTTAGGCAACATATACGAAATCACACAATCAAGCATGCTATAGTCTATTTCATTTTTTCATGTAAACGCGTTCGAAAAAACTCCAATTTCTCTCGCACCCACTGGAATTGCATGTTTCACTCAATATACGTTGAATAAACCTTGACATGTTTGGTACATCTATACCAAAACAAGCTCACCATTCATATGAAATAAAACATGATAATAATTAATAATAAACACTCAAAGTCAATCAATTAATAACTTAATAAATATCAATAAAAACACAATACATGGTCGGATTTGGGAGCGGAGTTGGATTCAATTGGCCTTCCAAAATCTCCAGAACTCTATATATACTTACTTAACTCTAATTGGATATTGTAACGAGTAGATGAATCTTCAATTGCATTCAATATACCCTTTTTTACTTCTTCGTCCTCCACAAAGTTGGGAGAAAATCGAAAAGAGGGTTAAGAAAATATGCAACAACATAAAAATCATAATGAATTTGGTGGTTCTAACGTGTATCAATTATCTTCCAAACCTTCTTTAGAAGTGACCGCTTGCGGTAAGGTTTGCTTGTATTTCTAATTTGACCTTATTCATAGCATTATATATAAGGCATAACATGTCTATCTTCACTGTCCACCATCCTCATTACCTTAACTAAAGGTACAATCATCCTATCATCCTAAAAAATTTACTATAATTTTCTCAAAAATCAGCATTGAAAACAACATCGACTACAACAATCTCCTCACTCTTTCTAGACCAATTAATAGGCCCCCATTCATAAAATACAAACAATTTTTCAATGCATTTTTCTGTACGACAAAACTTTGCAAAGTAATGACATTCATAGCAAATCTTATCAATGAAGGCCTAATCAATTTCCTTTCACTCGTATAGATTCACATAAAATGCAATACAAAAGAATAATTATAAACAAACTTTGTAACATTGCTGCATGCATTTATAGTCCCTCTTATTTCATCCACTGCACTGAAATCTTTAACCATTAAGTCTATGCGATGTGCAACACATGAAGTCCATACTAAGGATGGATGGTTTGGCTCATGCAGCTGATCTTTAACCATTAAGTCTATGCAATGTGCAACACATGAAGTCCATACTAAGGATGGATGGTTTGCCTCAAGCATCTTAACAACTGCTCTAAAATTTGTAGTATTATTAGTAATAAATTTAACAACATTTGAATCACCTACCTCCTCAACTTCCTCAACAATAGAGAATAAATTATCACCAATTTTATCAATATGAGACAAGTCGTATGATTTCAAAAACTGTGTTCCTTTGGGACAATAGACTAGGAAGTTCACTAAAGACCTACATTGACCATCTGTCCCACCATAAGCCGTAATAGAACATCTTGTATCCTTCCACGACTCCCTAAATTCAGAACTCCATGCATTAACAATATCAACCCATTTCTGCAATAATGTGCCCCTCAAAACATGATAAGTAGGGACTCTATAACCCGATCTCACACTAGCAATAGTATCTGCCATACTTCGGAAAAAAAAAAGAGTTTGCAACATTTAAAGGGAGCTAATTTTCATAAAAAAATTCAGCACACTTTAAATCTACTTTCTTAATTATCTCCTTTGAAGCCATAACTGATATAATGCCAGACTGAGCTTTAGGAATCCTACTACCTCTGTCTCTGGCTCCTTCTCTAGTACCCCTCGTAGGCATCAAGCGAGTAGGAGCTCTTGTAGTGGAACAAGAGACAACTCCACTGCTACTACCACCAGAATTTATACTTTTTTTCTTTCTCACTTTCTTCTCCCCTCTTCAGCCATCTCTTCTTCCATCTCAATTGTACCATAGAATTCATCACCATACATCCCTTCATAAGCATTTTCAAATGGTTGAGACATATCCTAACCACATATTTCTACTCTTTCTCATCCTTAATCTCTTCTCCTCCTTCAAAACCTCCAGTACCTCTTCAATCTCGTATTTCATTGCTTCGAGAACTTGAGGACATGCACTAGCATCCTTCTTGGTTCTCGTAAGGTGGTGTTTTATATGAGAAATACCGCCATGCTTTACAAAATATGCACTTGTTCACGAGCCTATTGCCTTCATATACCGAGATGCAATATTTTCATGCCAGTTTGACTTGATCGGAAGCCATTAAGAAAAGAGTGGACAACCAATAAGAAAAAAACTTTTTAGATGTTAAGAATCACATAATGTATAAAACTCTCAATTTTTTTAAGTGAAAAATCAGGTAGAATACAATAGGTTAGAGGTATGTCACAGATTTGACAAAAACCCTAGAGATAAGGAGTTAGATTGGGTGAAACACTTGAGAATCTTGTGAATAAACCACAAAATCAACAAAAACGAGGATAATAAGAGGATTTGGTTGCAAGGGAATGACGTGAAAAAAGGGTTTAGAAAGAAGCATAAATGATTTTCATAACTTTAGATTTTCGGAATTTATACCTGAGAAATCAATGTTGACTCATACGATATGATACGATACAATCCTTTATCGTACGATATGGTACAATACAGTACAATAAATTGCTTATTGCGATACATGTACATGTATTGTATCGTATACTCGTACGATACTCGATAAAATCATATCATATCGTACGATACGATATAATTTTCATAACATTGACTCAAACTATATTTGGAGGTTTAGCATTTAAATTATTAACTAAGGATAATGACCAAAATGTGATGAAAGCAGCTTACGGACGACTTTTACATTTCATTGATGTTCTTGTTTGTCTTCATCAATTCTTTTTTGTACTCTTTTAATTAATTGAATTTTCTTTTGCAATTGGAGTAATGTGTGATAATGATGGTAGCTTATATTTTCATTAGCTTTTTACTTGCCTCTTCTTTTTTTTTTTTACAGTTTATAGGTTAACTATTATGCCCCTTGCCAATGTGAGAATCTCAATTCATTCACGCTTATTTGTGGAACAAATGTATTGTAATGATACTCGCGTTGTAGTGTTATGCAAAGCTTATTTGTGTGAGATTATTGAAAACTCTCTAGGGTTCAAAAAGTAACAAAAGTTGCAAGTACCATTTAAAGTTTCACGAAGTTACCTCTGATTTAAGTGATTAGTCATGGGATCTCATCCACTCTCTTGCAACTTTAAATTTGAGCTTTCTAATTAAGAAAACAATCATGATGGTGATGCTTCTTATACACTAATGCCACTTCTTCAAAAGTAGAATTGTCATGGATTCATAGAGCCATAAACTTTCAAGAAAATTGTGATGACTGATAGAAATACCTGTTAAAGCTGAATTGTAATAGGAGATGGATCACTAGAGCCCATCGAACTTGGACTAATTGGCCTGGCCACTAGGGCTAGGGCCAATTAGTATTGTTGGCCCCAACTAGCCCGTAACGTCTAGTCTTCCTTCTTCTCCATAATGTAAATGTTGTATATTATGCTCTATAAATAGAACCTTTCTTTATCAATAAATCAAGTTGTTTTGCAACTCTTTGATATTTGGTTTGTTTCGTTGGCTCTTCTTTTGACTCGGTTTGTGGGTTTGAACACAAGTGTTTGGTGTATTTGGCGCATTGATATCTTGGCGATTCTTGATTTGTGATTTTGCGAAAGCTCTTCAAGTAAGTTAAATAGCTATTCTTACATGGTATCAAAGCCTCGTTTCGAAGAATCGAGCACATTGGGAAGCGTGCCAACTTGGAAAAATTTAAAACTCTTGGTTTTTGACATTTAAAAGTTCAAGGTAACTTTAAAAAATTTGTTTATTTTGAAAATTGAAGGGAAAGAATGAAGTTCTCATGGAAATTTTGGAATTTCTCATAAATTTAGTCTTCTCTCGAATCTTGCTAGTATGACATTGTGTTTGGATGTGTTTACTTATAAAATTTTCTTTAGTAATGTGCGATTTTCCATAGCAAACATTTCTTGACTTTTGATAATTTTGGACTATGTTACACATACACCTCTAGGAGGTGAAGTGTCGGGCTCGGCACGGGTGCGACACCGACACTGACACCGTGTCGGTGCAGCACCAACACGGTGTCGCGTAATTGCGACACGGTCAACGTGTCGAGGCTGAGAATGGGTGCGGTCAACGTGTTGATGTTCATTTTCGTCCAAACATTTAGGTCAGATGTATAAAAGGTTGGACGCCTTCCTTCGTGGATGTGTTCGTTCCTACGGCCCGCATAGACTCCCCTTCGCCTTCCTTAGTGGATGTGTTCGTTGCTACGACCCGTAGAGACTCCCCTTTGCCTTCCTTCGTGGATGTGTTCGTTGCTACGGCCCGTAGAGACTCCCCTTCGCCTTCCTTCGTGGAAGTGTTTGTTGCTACGGCCCGTAAAGACTCCCCTTCGCCTTCCTTCGTAGATGTGTTCGTTGCTACGGCCCGTAGAGACTCCCCTTCGCCTTCCTTTGTGGATGTGTTCATGTCTACGGCCCGCAGAGACTCCCATTCGCCTTCCTTCGTGGATGTGTTCGTTGGTACGGCCCGCAGAGACTCCCCTGTGCGATTCAGCTCTTGGTTGAACCCTCCTCCTTCTTTATCCGCGATTCAGCAGAATTACCAAACATCAAGCCACTTGCCACAGCCCACAAAGACTCCCTTCGCTGTTGACGAAGAGGTAAGGTGATGTTCCTATCAAGCACAATGCATTTGATTCCCATACAATTGACATCGAGGTGTAGGTGCATTTATAGAGTTTCATTTTGTTATGCAACTGAAAAATTAGATCTCTCATCTCACAGACCGTTTATCCATCTTGTACTTTGTCACCGTCACTTTAGGTGTGTCGATTGGCTCCATTCTTAAGGAGCCCGAGTTCTTTCTTTAAGAGATGAAAGTGTCAACTGACTTGCTGTCAAGAGACTGTTTTGCTCTAATTCTTAAGCTCTTGCCCACTAACAATAAATCCTTTTGCTATAATTGCACACAGACTGATAGGTTTTGATAGTTATCTAGTGATTGTTTTGATCTAATTCTTGATGATTGCAAGTTGCAACTCCAAAATTCTGTTTTTGTTTATTGTATTATTAAGCCTTCTGTTGGTATATGAATGTTATGACTAACTCCATCTCTTATTTGTTGTTTTTGATATTTTGTTTTTCGAATCATATTGTGAAATTGTGAATTGAGTTGATCCTAAAAATGGTCGACAATAGAACAAGAGAAGGAGTATCAATTAGTACTGGCCCTACTGGGAGTTCTGGTGGAAGTGTTCCTTCAAGTTCAGGATCAACAACAAAAGTTACAAAACCTTAAATTTCAACACCTCGTGATGATGCACCATTGTTGATATATGTATAAAGGAGAGAATTATACAAAGGTGGTGGAGGTAATACACATTCTATGTGTAAATTTTGCAACATGAGTTTTACATGATCATATACCAGAGTGAAGGCACATCTTTTAAAATTATCAAAACATGGTATAAGAGCATGTCCGAATGTGGAGAGGATTTACGAAGACAATTAATGAAAAAGAAAGATGAGTATGAAAAAAAGAACGAAAGAAGTGAAAAAGGAACAAATATTCCATTATTTGGTGAATACAAAGAAGATGCATAAAAGAAAAGAAAGTTAATGCAAAGTGAATTTAAAGGTTTTAGAGGAGTAATTGAAAAATCATTTAATGTAGTTGGAAGGGAGGAGATGGATAAAAAGGTTGGAAGAGTTTTCTTTTCAAGTTCACTTCCTTTTAATGTAGCAAGAAATCCATATTGGAAAGATCTTATTACTTCATTGGCTAATTTTAATTTACATAGTTATGTTTCTCGAAGTTCTAAAAATTGCGAACCATTATTCTTAAAGAAGAAAAAGCCAATATTGAAAGACTTTTAGAACATAGGAAGTTTTCGTGAGAAACTAATGGTGTTTCTATTGTTTTTGATGGATGGAGTGATATTCAAAGGCGTCCACTCATTAATTTCATTGCTTATTCAATTAATGGGCCAATATTTTTGAAGTCTGTTGATGCATTTGGAGAAATTAAAACTGCAGGCTACTTGAAAGATTTATTTGTAGAAGTTATTAAGAGTGTTGGACCAGATAATGTTTTACAAATAATCACTGATAATGCAGTTAATTACAAAAGTGCAGGGTTAAGTTTGGAAGGTGATTATCCACACATTTTTTGGACACTTTGTGTAGCTCACAGTTTAAATTTGGCTCTTTCTCGTATATGTAAGCATCAGAAGATAAAGATAATCTTCGTGTTCATGGATTGAAGATATGGCAACAAATTGTATAAAGATAAGGAATTTTGTAATGAATCACCATTTAATTTCAACCATATTCAATAGACATTCTCATTTAAAGTTGTTGAAGGTTGCAGAAACACGTTTTGCTTCTTTGATTGTGATGATAAAAAGATTCAAAAAAATCAAGACATCATTGGTTTAGATGGTTACTGATCCAAGCTGGGATTTATATCGTGATAACAAGGTTCAAGATCAAGGAAGAGCCCAAGCAATTCACAGAGCCTATTTGGGAGATGTTGAGAGAAGTTGATAAAGATAAACCAATGCTTCATAAAGTTTATGAAATGTGGGATACCGTGATTAAAAAAGTTTGAGTCAATAATTTTGAAGCACGAGGGAAAATAACTTCATGAGACATCATCGTTTTATGATCATATTCATTCTATATTAGTTTTAAGATGGGACAAAAGCAACACTCCCTTGCATTGTTTAGTACATTCTTTAAATCCAAGATATTATGGGAAGAAATGGTTGCATGAGAGCATTGGGCGTACTCCTAATCAAGATCCTGAAATAGCAAAGAATAGGTAAATGTGTTTGGGACTATGTCACACGGGTGCGGGTGCGGACATAGGTGCGGGCGCGGGTACGGGATACGGTAAATTTCAAAATTTTTGGGTGCGGCGACACGACTAGGGTATATAATATTATATATTATATATAATATTCAAGCTACAACAAGTGAGACATCAATTAACATAAGTATATGATAATAACAAGTACACAACTTTATATTAAAGCAAAACACATAAACTGTAAACAACTACTAATTTCATCGTAATACACAAATCAATCTTCACTATCCAGACCCATTTATCCAAGAAGACCCGAACTTCAAAATCGATACCAGATTTTGAAGCGTGAAATATCCACACAAAAGGAAGTGAAGAAGGTCCGCGTTGAGATATTTTTCTACGTTCATCGGTGGAGTTTCATGGGAGATGATGGAAGACAAGCTGAAGGAGCATTTTGGAAACTATGGTGAGGTAACTCAGTTGGTCATCATGGGAGATAAGGTCACGAGTCAACTAAGAGGCTTCGGTTTCATCGTCTTCACGGATTACTCCCTCTTTGATCGGGTTCTCTAAGATAAATACACCATAGACGATAGAACCGTGAGTTACAATTTTTTTTTTTTTTTGCCATGCCGCACCGACATGGTGTTGGTGTCGCACCCGTGTCGAGGTCGACACTCCACCTCTTAGAAGTGTCTATGTGACTTAAGTTTGGAAATGATTTATCATGACTCATACCTACTTAGGCAAGTAAATTCTAAATATGGAAAGTTTTCTTGTGGCAGACTTAGAAGCACTAGAAGCAAGGGATTATCAAGATCCACTAGATTGGTGGTAATGTTATGGATTTGAGATGCCTCTTCTTCAAAAGCTTGCATCAAAATTATTATCTCAACCTACTACTTCATCTTGTTGTGAAAGGAATTGGAGTACATATTCTCAAATTCACAATATCAAAAGGAACAATCTATTAAGTAGTCGTGTTGAAGACTTGGTTTATGTCCATTCAAATCTAAGATTGGTTTCACGATCTAATACTGAGTACAGGTAACTAATTACTAATCTTTCAAAATTGTTTTTTTCTCTATTAATCATGATGATTATATTTGATCTTTTCTTGTTATTTATTTGAATATATTGTAGTAAAAGAGCATCAAAATATTGGGATGCAAACCCGAAGGAATATCACATAGATGACAGTTAAGATTTGCATACCCTTAATATGAAACTCACTTATCCAATTGTCCTTTCAGTTGATAATATTGTTGATAGTGACGATCTATAATTTATGAGGTACATGTTCATTTCATTTATCAAACATTAATATTATTTATAGTTGATAATATTGTGGATATGCAAATCCTGATTTTCTTTTGATTGATTTGTGTATTATGATGAAATTAGTAGTTCTTTACTTGTTTTGCTTTAATATAAAGTTGTGTACTTACTATTGTCGTCATATATTTATGTTAATTGATGTCTCACTTGTTCTAGGCTTTTAGCTTGAATATATAATATATATAATATTATATAACTTAGCCGTGTCACCACACCCAAATTTTTTGAAATTTGCCGTATCCCGCACCCACACCCACACTCACACTCGTGTGACATAGATTTTAGATGTGTTCGTTATGAAAATATCGATTATAACTTTTCTTAGTAATATATGATTATCATTTTTTTAGTATACACGCCTCTTGTGTTTTTGAACGTGATCTTGTGATTTTAATGAACGATTTTTGGCTAAAATAAATTTTTATCCGTGTTTGATGCTTAATATGTTCGGAACATTTGAAAACTTAGTTTTTGTTGAACATCTTAGATGTGCTAAGTAAGACATGTGTGCTTCTAATTAGATGCTTTAAGTTTTAAAGCTCACCATATTTCTGAAAAAGACACGAGTTAGGCTAGTGTGTTTGACATTTTTGTTTTTCAAAATTTGTATAGTATAATTGTTTTTAGTTGTTGATCCATGTCTTGCCCTTGATGAGTTTGTTGTTTTTGGCATAAAGTTTTTAGAAATTATTGAGTTGCTTGATCTAAGTAATATATGTTTTATGGTTGTGCTTCGCTTTTGTTAAAAATGTTTTGAGTTTTGATTATCAGTCTTTTGAAGAAGACAATAGATTAGCTCATTCGAGTTGCCTATCACCAAAATTGGATTTCTCATATGACTATTAAGCTTGTACTTGCATTTTTGTTTCATTTCTCATTTTGCTGGTCCATGGATAGTAGTTCGATTACCCATACCTTTGTTTTGTGTAAAAATTTGCTTTCATTTGATGGTTTGGGGAGATGCTTTTGTTTGCTTTATTGAGAAACCTTATATGACATCTAAAGTTCTAATAGAGAAAATCATAAACTTAATAGGATTTCTTTTGATATGAATCTTGATAGTCGTTGTTGTCCCTTGAAATTTTTAGTTCATGGTTGTTATCATAACTTGTTTCATCTGTTTGTTGTGCGATTGGTTTTTGGCTTAAGGACGATTTATTGGTTTATCTCTTCTTTCTACGAGAAATCCTAATTTGTTTTGGTGCAAATTTGTGTTTATATAATCATGATTGGAAAGGTTTGAAACTATGATAATTATTGTTTTTATTACATTGCTTGAAATCCATTTGGATATTATTGCATGTTTGTATAGTATTTGCATTACTTATTTAAATTAATAGATTTGGCTATTTGATCCTGTATGGGAAAAGGCTTAGTTGTTGTTGTTGTGGCTATTTGATCCGATTCACCTGTGCATGATATTCAGACTTAACCCATCTAGGTGTATTCCTTTCAACTTGGTTATATGTAATATTGATTGTATCAATTGTTTGTTTGCATATTTAGAGGAAAAATGTGTTGCGACATTTGAATGATTTCAAACTTGACTATTTATAACATTGAAAATGTAATTGCTGGAAAACAATAAGTTGTATCTTCCTGTATAATTGAGATTCATGTTGTTGGCCTTTTGTTGAAAATCAATTAATGTTTGAAGATACACTTATTGTTATTTGAGAATTAAAACTTGTTGAATGAATTGAAAAATATTTGTTGACAATCAGTTGCATCTACTTATATGATTAAGATCCATGTTGTTGGCCTTTTTTTAAAGACCTTTGTAATGAAGGTGCTTTATGTTGGTATGGTCTTTAATTGATATTTAAAGATGCACTTATTTTTATTTAAGAATTTGTGATCTTGATAACTTTAAGGTTGCTTTTTCATGAGATATCTCCGTTTGTTAGCCTTTTGTTGGAGATCTTTGTGATTATGATGCTCCATGTTGTTTTTGATTGGAGAGTAATCAATATTGAAAAAACACTTATTGTTGTCTTCATTAGCTTGTATTTCATAATTTTTTTTCAGAGAGTTGTGAGACTTTTTGAAAAACATGAAAATGAAGTTGATACCTTTGACTTGGTTTGATCATCTTAATGGATTGTCTTATTTTTGAAACCATAGAATCACTTTTAAGTTTAAAGGATATTTAAGGGCCTTGAAAATTGTATATATGAAGGTTTTGAGCTTTGCCTTAAAAAGCTTGTTTAGGTTCGAGTTTATCCTCAAAACTCAGGTTTGAGCTTAGCCTTAAAGCTTGTTTGACTTAGTGGGTTTTCAGCTTAACCTTAAAAAACTTATTTGGTTTGAAGGTTTTGAGTTTTGCCTTAAAAACCTTGTTTGGGTTCGAGTTTTTCCTTCAAACTTAGGTTTGAGCTTAGCCTTTAATCTTATTTGACTTGGCGGGTTTTGAACTTAACCTTAAAAAACTTCTTTGACTTAATGTTTTGAGCTTTTCCTTAAAAAGCTTGTTTGGGTTCGAGTTTGTCCTTAAAACTCGGGTTTGAGGTTAACCTTAAATCTTATTTAACGTAACGGGTTTTGACCTTAACATTCAAAAACTTGTTTGACTTAAGGTTTTGAGTTTTGCCTTAAAAAGCTTGTATGATATACCAAGGTTTTCTTATAATATCAGAAGTTTCTAGTGATTTATGAACTTATTTGTTATAATAGACAATCCTATTTAGATATCGCTCTTTCATGCCTTTCCTCCATGCCGTACGATCGTCTTCTCGCATATCTAAGTGACGGAGGAATGCCTTCGTTAGGATTGGTGAAAGCACTTCCTTGGTGCCTTGAGGCTCTCGATGTTGGTGTAGTACACCTATAGTAGTGTCCACTATAGGTCTTTTGAGGAAGACTGTGACAAGGTCAACCACAGCTTTGAAGCTCTGTCCATGCAGGTCCCTCACGGAGCGGTAGTGTAGCAGTAGGTCATGGTCTATCTAATCAATTGACAACTTCGACTTCCTTTTGATAATGTCCATGGCTGGCCTGAAGTGCTAGGAAGAAGGAAAGGCCCCCCCGTTGGTTAGATTAATGAATTAGAGAGAGACCCTAATCCCCTTTCCCCGTTAAAACAACCTATTCAACTATATGCAACAAGTAAAACTTTATTTTCTGCATCTTTTCTTTCCTGGTATTCTGGCTATGCTATCAGACCCAATAGTGAAATCCTTCAACCCACGAGTATATTGTTAAAGCAGAGTTTCACGTTGAGCAATGAAGATAGGAACTTGCCCATTACAATAGCATGAAACCAAAAGCATACTCTTAGTTCTTACGAAGACTAACCGAAGACGATGGGAAGGATGGTTTGCAAGGAGTGGCAGAGCAGGGCTTTTTCTTCTCCTCCAACATAGCTGGTAAGGCTATTGAGAAGGCTAGTGGAATACCTTATTGAAGCGGCTCAATGAAGATGGTAGCTCAGGAGTAGGAAAAGGTAGTGTTCGAAAGACAATCGCTCACACAAGGAGAATGGATGACGATGAGAAGAAGGTGGAATCCAAACATATAGGGAATAAAGGATTATGAACACAGTCCTAAGTCCCAAGAACGAGGATTGAGGCCCAAAGCGCGAAAGGCCTACAACTAGAGCCAAGTAGACGGATAGCGTTGTAGGAAGTGAACGCAAGAACACACCCTTGTATAAGAATAACTTGTTGCAAGGGGCGGAGAGCTGAGCAAAGCGAAGAGGCAGAGGGAAAAGAAGATAAGCTCACTATAGGATAGTAGGTCTTTGACGATCGATCCATCTACGTCTTCATTATCTTTTCTTGCTGCAAAGGATGACAGAGTTGGAAAAGGACCAAAGAGCCGAAGAGTGAAGTCCGATTTTCCGAAGAGAAAAAATCCACTGACACCCCACCTAGGTCATCACTGACACTATACCCAAAATCCCAACATTCCAACCTATCCACTCACTGATATTCTACCCTGAAGAATATCAAGTTCTAGCTCGGTTAGTCGTCGCAAGAAGATCTGAATCTTATGGAAAGATTAGTATAGTGTACTAACATGGCCATCTATATCATCAAAAAGCCATCGGACCCTACCTGCGAGGTCGTTGAGGAAACTCGGTTAGGTGACGACCACGTCAGGTGATGTGATCATTCTCACCACCTTTGAAGGAGAGACCTCAGGAGCTTCTACGGACCGACACCGTTTCGTTTCAGAAGAAGCCCCAAAGAGGCCCTCTTTTTCAAAGATCCCACCCCACATGGCGGTGACGATAGACGCCCACCACGTCTATAAGGCGTAGTGGTCCTTTCCTCGGGCTCATACCTATCGATTGAAATGTCACACGATCGACGAGGCAAGAAGTGTGGCTGACTTGTTATTTGACCTTCCTATATTTTCTACTTTCCGGAGCCCATCTAAGTGATGTGCGTGGTACATAGTTCATGATGTATCTTTTCTTTGATACATTCTATGGTCTCCGCCCATCCCCCAATGGATATGATACATTCAAGATTGGGTAATCTTAATTGACTATTATTCAATAATATGAATTGACAGGAATCTCATTAGATACACATATCCGAACCCATCCCATCATAATATGAATGACATGATAGTCCCGTTACTCTATAATGACGAGAAAGAAAGTCAAAATCTTCCTTTCATATCTCACGAGTGGTGTAAGTGAAGATTAGTTTCTTATCATTCAATGAGCATAGCATCCTTTAGTTTATAGAAATGAGGGTGGATCTTCCTTTAGTGCCTCCTTGCGTAGGGGCCTCTTTCGGGCATTAAACTTGAATGCGTGGATGATTATTGATTCCCATCAGATGATTCCCCTTCTTGAAAATCCTTTCCAAATCCAGAAAAGAGATGGGCCTTGCGACAATATGATGCATACCTCTTCAGGTTGGTCATTACCATACTCTATTCTCATGATAGATACTAGCTAGCAACCCACCCGATGCTATACCATAGGCACACTAGCAACGTAGACCTATAGCTGTCACCATGTATGAAATGAAAGCAATAGAGTACCAATCCAAGGGAAGCACAAAGGGCCTACGAATGAGTGCCCAGAATCACTATAGGGCCGTTGCCAATGGCAGGTGTCAGAGTGCTTAAAAAACTTTGACACCTGTCAGTCATTCCCCGCTACCACGTGGCGGGTAGGGTAAGGTTCCGCTACTACCTGCCTACCGGGCTTACAACTATAGAATATCAGGGGCCATGTCAGGCGTCCACCAACTGGTGGCCAGCCCACTAATACTGCCAGGAGATCAACCTCTTACGTCTGGCAACCAAGCCCACGGGGCATGATTATCAATGTTTTCTATCAAATGACTTTCTTGAATTAGAGCAAATCAACTTCATGAACTTATTTGACTCGTTTTTGGTTTGCCTTTTGGATTATATATCATAAATTATCTTGTTGGTTTAAGAGATTGAGTGAATGTTTCCATTAATACTTAATTGATCTTCATGAAGGATGAAAAATGAATTGATAACTTGATTTATGGTATTGGTAGACAAACTTTCGATATATACACCATAAGTTTGAGGGAGTGTGTTAAAGCTGAATTGTAATAAGAGACGGGCCACTAGGGCGGCCTATTGAACTTGGACCACTAGGGCCAGGGCCAGTTAGTATTTCTGGCCCCAACTAGCCGTTGGGGTTTAGCTGCTGGGCCCCAACGGCTAGTTCAAGTAGCCATTGGGCAACTCTCTTCTTTCTTCTCCATTATGTAAATGTTGTATATTATGCTTTATAAATAGAGCCTTTCTTTGGTTTGTTTCGTTGGCTCTTCTTTTGACTCAATTTTTGGGTTTGAACACAAGTGTTTGGTGTATTTGGTGCATTGACTTTTTGGCGATTCTTGATTTGTGATTTGGCGAAAGCTTTTCAAGCAAGTTAAAAAGTTATTCTTACAATACCGACCTGTATTTTATCTTTTTCCAATCAACAATATCTATTTCACTCAGTTTTTGTAGCTATCATGAGGGACACTAAACTTTGTAGTAAATCTTTCATTTAAAAATTCCAAATTCGGGTGCCTGAAGAGTAATTGTCTCTTCACTGGTTGTGTTATTGATTCTAACGTAAGACAAGACTAGGCACAAACTGTCCTTTTCTTTGGTACAACTGGGAGGCCAAAGCCAGATGCATGACCTTCAACTGCATCGCTATTTTCTAACAAGTTCCAGTCATACATAATACATCAACACGTGTTGTTCACAGAAACTAAACAAACTGCAAGTTATCCGTTGATGTGCATTTAAGGTCCTTATGCATGGTGTAAAATTTCAGGCAGAACCAGCACTTCAGGTGCCAGTTCCATGATTGATGCAAACAAAGAACTTGAAGTACTACAAAATCTGAGTTCTATGGCCTCCAAATTTTCACATGAAGTTGCAACCCCGCCTTATTCTGGGTGCCCATTTGGCTCTCAGGCCAGTTTTGATGCTAGTGGCCCTGTTCCCTCTTGCAACAAAAACACAAAACAGGACATGTTACTGTTTCCCAGGTTATGGAGTTCCTTGCCTAAAAGTTTCATGAACTCCACAAAATTCCATAATACAAGTGAGTGCTTATTATCTCTTGTTTACGTAGCTAATTATGAAGGCATTGCCACTATGAAGATCCTTTTTTCTTTGTGAGCTTTTCTTTCTAGTTACTAAATGTATTTATTTTTTTTGGGAAGTTGTAATTAACTGCTGTACAATGATGCAATCTGTACCTTCTTTAGGAACTTTATGCAACTGGTCTTTTCTGCTGAGGATTCAGGAAGGCTGTTGAAGTATGACCCTTCGAAAAAGGAAACGACGGTTATGGTTCGGAACCTTGTATTCCCGAATGGGGTATCATTGAGCAAAGACAAGTCCTTCTTTGTCTTTAGTGAGTGTGTTGTTGGCAGGTAAATTAATCTTTTTGTGCATGCTTGCTTGTTTGACTACCATGGATTCTATAAATTATGATAGGGCACCGTGGAAACAAAGAATCCATGTAGCTGACCCCATCTAGTATGAGAAAAGGCTTAGTTGTTGTTAGTTGTTGTTTGTTGTTGTATGCATGCTTGCTCATTTGAGTTTCTATATATGGTTTTATTTGGTTTGCTTGTTTGCATTTCTCTGGTTCTTAAGGCTGTTTTTGCTGACAGTCCTTGACTCTCTTTAAGATCTCCAGCATGCATTGCAATACCTTAACTATGGTTCAAATTGGAGAACAAATGACCAAAATACTGAAATATATATGATGTCTGCGTTTTTTAAGTTACCTTGTGACAATGAAATGAAGAGAGAATTCCGATATCTTTTACAAACATGATATTCTATTTTTTGATTTATTCCCTTAGTGTGGAAGGACATTTGACTCAAATTGCATGAGGAAAGATTACAAATTCTGAAACGAAGTTTTCTGGGTATCTCCTTTCGAAGTTGCCATGTGATTATACAATGTAGAGAGAATTTGGATTATCTTTATAAAGATGGTATTTTGTTTTCTGCTTTGTTTCTTTACTGCAAAGAAAATGTCCTTTTTTTCGTGTTGTTCCATTAAGATACGCTTCTGATTTTCCTGCTAGGAAATAATCTTTGCATCTTATGGAGTTCTTTGCTTTCATATGTTCCTCTCAGTGTGATAGTACAATCTTTCCAACTCAATTTTGGTCTGCAGGCTCAGGAGATACTGGTTAAAGGGTGAAAAGGCGGGCACAGCTGACATTTTCGCCGTAGTGCCTGGAATTCCTGACAACGTAAGAGCTAATGCAAAGGGAGAATTCTGGGTAGGACTTCACTGCCGTCCCAGCCTCTATGCTCACGTAGTCGGTGCTCATCCTCAACTCTGGAGATTCATTCTGAGGCTTCCGATTCCACTAAAATTTCATTATTTGTTATTTGTGAAAACTCCGCCCATGTAAGGGATCACCCTTGCATTGTCGGTCCCAAGCCCGGATAAAGGAAGAGGGTTGTGTTAGGCTTCCGACAGCCAGCGTAAAACTTCGTCGGATTTCTACAACATAGATTACAAAAATTATGAGCATTGCTTTGGGGCGTCCCCGCCTAGCGACGTGCTACAGAGCCCGAATGCAGTAAGAAGTAAGCAAGGGCCACTACATTTTCGCCCGAACGTAGTGAATCAATTGCAGAGAGGGTTCCCACATCATGGACGGGTGTGGGTAAAGAAGTTAGTCCCGCTACATTGCCGCCTGAATGTAGTGAAAAATTTTCAAAGAGGGTCTCCGCATTTTGATTATGGACGGATGTGGGGGATAAGGAAGCTAGTCCTAGATAATAAGATTCGTATTGGTTCTTGGAATATCGGAACATTATCGGGTAAGCTAATGGAGGTGGTAGATACTATGATTCGGAGAAAGATTCATATTCTATGTTTACAAGAGACAAAATGGGTTGGAGAAAAAGCAAAGGAGATAGAGGATACAGGTTTTAAATTATGGTACTCAGGTAAAGAAAAGGCCCAAAACGGAGTTGGTATTATCATAAATAAAGATTTAAAGGAGAGTGTAGTAGACATACAACGATATGGTGACTGAATCATGACATTGAAATTAGTGTTAGGAGTAGAGGTTTTGAATATAGTTTGTGCTTACGCACCCCAAGTAGGACTAGAAGATTGTATAAAGACAGTTTTTTGGGAAGAGTTAGATAAGGTGTTTCAAAAGATTCCACAGAGGGAGATGATTTGTTTAGGAGGAGATTTAAATGGACATGTCGGTAAAGAGGCATTAGGATATCAAGGGATTCATGGAAACTTTGGTTATGGGGATATAAACGAGGAAGGTAGGGAGATTTTAAATTTTGCTATGTCATTTGATCTCTTTATAGTTAATACAATCTTCAAAAAACGAGATGAACATTTAATTACTTATAAGAGTGGCTTATCGCAAACACAAATTGATTACTTTATTTGTAGAAAAAAAGATAGAGCGTGTTGTAAAGATTGTAAGGTAATTCCAGGAGAAAACTTAACCACCCAACATCGACTTTTAGTTATGGATTTACAAATAAAAAAATGGACAAAGAAGAAAAGAGTGCATCGAGCTATTCGGACTAAATGGTGGAACCTCAAAAGCGAGAAAGAAGATATATTTAAACAGAAAGTCCTTCAAGGAGATGTTTGGAATTATGTTAGTACACCCTCTGATATATGGAACAATATGGCTATACATATTAGGAAAGTGGCGAAAGATGTGTTAGGGGTATCTAAGGGAGGTGTACCGGCACAAAAAGAAGCTTGGTGGTGGAGTGAAGTAGTACAAAATAAAATCAAGGCAAAGAGGGCATGTTACAAATTACATTATGCTAAGAAAACTAGTGAAACTTTAGAAGCTTATAAGAAAGCAAAGAAGGAAGCAAAAAAGGCCGTTAGTGAAGCAAAAGCTAAGATTTGGGATGACTTATATAAAAAACTCAACTCAAAAGAGGGTGAAAGAGATATTTTTAGGATAGCTAGGGCTAGAGATAAGAAAACTAAAGATCTTAATTATGTTAGATGCATAAAAGACGAGGATGAAAAAATTCTAGTGGCAAATGATGATATAAGAAATAGATGGAAAAACTATTTTTATAATCTTTTTAATGAAAATAAAGATGTTAGTATTAGTTTAGGAGATTTAGCCAAGTCAGAAAAGTATATAAACCACAATTTCTACCGACGTATTCAAAAGAATGAAGTCAAAGAGGCTCTTAAACATATGAAGAGTGGTAAATCGGTAGGACCAGATAATATTCCTATAGAAGTTTGGAAAATATTAGGAGAAATAGGAATCACTTGGCTCACAAGACTATTTAATGAAATATGGAAAAACCAAAAGATGCCCGAGGAATGGAGAGCAAGTACACTTATACCCGTATATAAGAACAAGGGAGACATTCAAAATTGTGCGAATTATCGAGGTATCAAGTTAATGAGTCATACTATGAAATTATGGGAAAGAATTATCGAACGTAGGTTAAGACAAGTATCAAGTACAACAGAGAACCAATTTGGATTTATGCCAGGTAGATCTACTATTGAAGCGATTCACCTTTTGAGACGTCTTATGGAACATTTTAGAGCAAAAAAGAAATACCTTCACATGATATTTATTGATCTAGAAAAAGCTTATGATAGGGTACCGAGGGAGGTTCTTTGGAGAACTTTGGAAAAAAGAGGTATCCCATTGACATATATTAACCTTATAAGAGACATGTATGATGGTGCAAAAACATGTGTGAGGACTCATGAAGGAACGACAGACTTCTTTGAAGTTAATATGGGGTTACATCAAGGATCAACTTTAAGTCCATACTTATTTATAACGGTGATGGATGAGTTAACAAAACATATTCAAGATGAAGTACCTTGGTGTATGTTATTTGCAGATGACATTGTATTAGTGGAGGAGTCTAAGGAAAAAGTTAATAGAAAATTGGAACTATGGAGAGAAACATTAGAAAACAAAGGCCTCTGACTTAGTAGAACAAAGACAGAATATATGGAATGTAAGTTTGATCATTTGGCTACTTCAGAGGACATAGAAATTAAAATTGGCACACATTGCATTCCCCAAAAGGAAACTTTTAAATACCTAGGGTCAATTTTTCAAAGTGATGGAAGAATTGATGGAGATGTTACACATAGAATTAATGCTGGTTGGTTAAAATGGAGAGGAGCATCAGGTATTCTTTGTGATAAGAAGATACCATTAAAATTAAAAGGTAAATATTATAGAGCAGCAGTTAGGCCTGCCATGTTTTATGGTTCTGAGTGTTGGGCAGTTAATCATCAACATGTACAAAAGATGTCTGTGACAGAAATGAAGATGTTGAGATGGATGAGTGGTCATACAAGAAAAGACCGTATACATAATGAGGTTATTAGAAACAAATTAGGAGTGGCACCAATAGAGGATAAAATGAGAGAACATCGTTTAAGATGGTTTGGACATATAGAAAGAAGATCAAAAGAAGAACCTGTAAGAAGGTTAGAAAAACTAAATTTGGAAAGTATTAAAAGAGGTAGAGGACGACCACAAAAGTGTTGGAAAGAAACAATAAAGAATGATCTAGCTTATTGTGAGTTAACTGCTAACATGGCACACGATAGAGATCTGTGGAAACAAAGAATCCATGTAGCCGACCCCGTCTAGTATGGGAAAAGGCTTAGTTGTTGTTGTTGTTGTTGTTGTTATTGTTATTTGTGAAAGGTTGGCCTCACGGAATTGTGGTGAAGTACAGTGCATACGGCAAACTGGTGGAAATTTTGGTGGACAAGCAGGGAAAGTTGTGAAAGCTGTGAGTGAAGTCGAAGAAAAAGATGGACAGCTTTGGATAGGTTCCGTTATGATGTTCATTGCAGTTTCCTGATTCATTTTACTCCATGCTGTTGCCCCATTGTTTAGTGTTTTGTTGTTTAGCAAGCACAGATGCTCTAGACTTATTTATGTACACATCTGGCGCCCAAATAAGAGAGGGACTTTAGGAGTGATTTATAGGCATTTTCTGTACTTGTGTGTTATCTCATGCTTTGAGCTATATCAATGCAAGTATGCTGGTTGTAATGAACATTCCTTCTTTTCTCTCAAAGGAAGACACAATTGTTGATTTTAGAAAGATCTGAACTTGTATTTAATATTGCTGGACCCCAACATGTAGCAGGGTTGTTGACTAACTTGAAGGAGCACACCACTACTAAAATCATCATTGAGAATTTTACTATATACATATATATATCTATGTATGCCTGTGTGTGTGTTTGTGTACCTGAATTTTCAAGGTAACCTGGTAAAATGGTTTCCTGAGTACTCCAACCTTACCTGAAAAAATTATTGATGGATGTAACTAAAATGGAGCTGTAATACATGATGTCTTAAACAACAAACTAAATGGGACAAATTGACGCACATATTTTCGCCTCTCAGTTCTCTCTTTGAGTCCCTATGCTTCTCTCATCGAATCAAGAGGGAATGCCCTTAAGAGGTGCCTTTGCTCACCTTGTTGGCCGTTTGCATTCTAAGAAATTGTCCTTGATAGAAAGATCCAGGTTGAGAATGACAGAAACTTAGTTTAGTCAAGATTCACGGGAAGGTCACGAAGAAATCGAGAACCTGTAAAAGATAACCAAGAACAAGCTACAATTTGCCATGATTCACAATATTAGGCTCATGCTCATCACTTTATATGAGACATTGCATTTCATATTGATAGGATCCACACAAACTTTTGTCATCAACAACATTCTAATTTTTTTTTCAGGATATGATTGTGAATTCCTACACTAAACACCTATTATTGTTTTATCACCTGGGGGCAACCTCCTTGGATCAGTATGGATCACAAGAACACTAGGATGAGATCCATATCTAGCATGAATCTTGAGAAACCACCTTGAGGGTTGATGAGGAGAGCACAATCTCTTAAAGGATCAGGGTTGAAGAAGTAGGTGAGTGTCACATGGATAATAACCAATTAGAATCTAACTAGAATCAACCAAGTTTATCTGCAAGTGTAGAAGAGAAGTGAACAAACTAAATCACAAGGGACTAGTTAGCAGGTCTAAGGCCAAACAATTGCAACAACTATGCAATGAAGTACACACACTTATTAAAGAGGACATCAAGCCCATTAATTTTGTCATATAAGCTTTTCATACCCTCATAAATCTAGGCCTCCTACTGCATCAACTACTCATTACAATTGCAACACTTTTTACACTAGCATTTAATGTAAACAACATCCCCAGGATGCACTTTTAGTCATGCAACTACAACCTCTATAATCAGTGAATAATTCCCAACGTACAGAATCTATAGTATTTTGAAAGGTCCACTCTTGAGAATTCCCAATAACTAGGGAAGAGTCCTTCTTGGGAAGCCCATAACATCATTTTGGAACATAAAATATACCATTTCTTAGCAGAATTTTGAATGCTACCTCTTCAAACCCAACTCAGCCTAGAGGGATTTTCCAGGATATATAAATCAAGGTTCAAATGAGAGTTGGACACTATTTTGAACGAAAATCCTTCTTCTTTTTTTATGTTTCTCCAACTACTGAAATATAACCCGAGGTTCAATAGTGTTGGATGACAACCTTGGTCTTATCACAATATTGTTGTAGTTGTGGACCTCCTAGTTCACACCATCTTGGTGCTTTCATTGAGATACGAAGCTATGAAGCCGAAAATATCCTCAAGCACCTGCAACCTTTCACCCATTTCTCATCGAAATGTCTATGCCATAGCCACACCGATAAAACGTAAGTTCCACTTTCATCACATCCTACTAATCTGATTTCTCTCCCATCTAGATTGGAAAAAAAATTCTCACACCCACCATTCCACCTCGAGTAGCCATCCATCCCTCGAATTTTTTCTTGGAGCTCCTCGAGGGTTATCAACTGAAGAGGTTATGATTCTAGGGTGCCAATTAGAAATGATGAGAGAACTAACCCAACTTCAGTAAGCCATAGAACAACTTAATCGTTCCCACCCTACAAGTTGTAGACCACGTCATGACAACAATCTAGTAGCCGAACCAGATGAAACCCCCCTACAACCTTTAAACCATCATACAAAGTGAGATTCCACCATGAAAATCAAAATTTCCCAATTTAAGGGAACAATCTCACCTAAAAAATATCTAGATTGGGTGGAGAAGGCCAACAAAATATTTACTGCAATTATCCTTAATTTAGAAAGTGTCGCTTGGCCGCATTAGAGTTCACTAGTTATGCCAGTCAATGGTGGAGGAATCTAATCGACCAATGTCGTCTTGAAGGTGAATAAGAAATAACCAGTTGGAGGCATATGAAGTCGTTGGGCTTGCTTCTTTCTATAGGCAGTTCATTCAAGGCTTCTATAGTCAGCTCAGGCTACTTTTGTTCTCATTAAAGAAAAACTCTTTTCTACCCCAATCCTTGCCCTCCTAAACTTCTCCAAAACCTTTGAAATAGAATGTGATGCATCTGAGACTGGTATAGGGGCAATGCTACTACAAGACAACCAACCCATAGCATACTAAAATAAAAACTCAAAGGAGCTAGCCTACACTATTCTACCTATGAAAAGGAGTTCTTTGAACTAGTTCGTGCCCTCTAGACATGGCAACACTATCTCCTCTATAAAGAGTTTGTTATATACACTGATCATGCATCCTTAAGGTTCCTACAAATAAAAGAGAAACTGAAACGATGACATGTCAAGTGGGTCGAGTTCCTTGAAACCTTTCCTAATATCATCCTGAATAAAAAGGAAAAGACCAATATTATAGCAGATGCCCTATCCTGACGACATGTGTTGATCAACTTGCTCAATACCCGAATAATGAGATTTGAGCACATTAAAAACATCTACAACCTTGATCCTGAATTCTCCTCTTTGGACCACATCAAAGGTAACCAAGTTGTTGAGGGATACCACATCTATGATGGATATCTTTTCAGATTTGGTAGATTGTGTATACCTACTGATTTTACAGGGGAACTCTTGATTAAGGAATTACATGGAGGAGGAATTGAAGGATATTTCGGTATCTCCAAAACCCTAGAGCTACTTGAGGAACATTTTTACAGGACCTCTATGAAGAAAGACGTGTACAAGATTGTGAGCAGTGTGTCACATGTATCCATGCTAAAAGCCAAGTCAAACCTCAAGGATTGTTTATGCCATTGCCCATGCCTAGTAATCTATGGACTGACCTTAGCATGGACTTTATACTGGGTCTACCTCGCATCCAAAGAGGTAAAGACTCTTTTTTGTAGTTGTTGACAGGTTCTCCAAAATGGCTCACTTTATACCTTGCAACAAGACAAATGATGTTGTTCAGATAGCTGACCTGTTCTTTCAAGAAATAGTTACACTACATGGGATATCCCACACCATAGTCTTTGATCGTAACACCAAATTCCTTAGTTATTTATGAAAAACCTTATGGAAGAGGGTAGGAATCAAACTATTTTTCAGTATTGTCTATCACCCACAAACTTATGGTTAAACTGAGGTTGTCAATAGAACTGTCACTACTGTCCTTAGAACCCTCATATCTAGAAACTTTGAGAATGAAAACTTTTACAATGGGCCAAATTCAAGTATAATAGAGCACCCGATAACATCATTGGACACTCCCCGTTCCAAATTGTCTATGGCCAAAATCCCACGACTCCACTTGACTTGATACATGCCTGCAACAAAAACGATTTAGACTAGCAAGGTTACTACTAGGAGAAGCCATCAAGGCACTACATAAAAAGATAGAGCAACATATCAAGAATCGTTCTTTCAAGTTACAATAAGCCCGTAATAAGCATCACAAGTGTATCAACTTTCAACCAGGAGATCTTGTATGGATTCATCTAATGAAGGAACGTTTCCCCACTAAATGTCAATCCAAGCTATTATTTCATGGAGATGGGCCCTTCAAGGTCCTATCAAAGGTCAATGATAATACCTGTAAACTGGAACTTCCTGCTCACTACTAGGGTTCGTCCACTTTCAATGTTTAAGACCTAACTCCATTCCAAACAGATAAACTGCTTTATGATTTGAGGGCAAATCAAAAAACACTTGGAGGAGATGATGAGAAGAGCACAACCTCTAAAAGGATCAAGGTTGAAGAAGGAGGTGAGTGTAAGACAGATAATGACTAATTACACCCAAGCTCATCTGCAAGTCTAAAAGAGAAGTGGATAAACTGAATCACAAGGGGCTAGTTACCAGGTCCAAGGCCACATAGTTGCAACAACTATGCAATGAAGTACATGCACTTATTAAAGAGGACACAAATCCCATTAATTTTGTCATCCCAATTTTTCATGTCTTCATAAATCTAGGGCACCTGCTGCATCAACTACTCATTACAGCTGCAACACTTTCCACACTAGTATTTTGAGAGGTTCACTCTTGAGGATTCCCAATAACCTAGGAAAGAGTCCTTGAGAATCCCAAAACTTTAGTTTATAACATGAACTTTGTTATTTCCTAACAAAATTTTGAATGCTACCTCTTGGAACCCAACTAAGCCTAGAAGGATGTTCTGACTATATAAACCAAGGTTAGAATGAGAGTTGGACATGTTTTGGATGAAAATCCTTCTTTTTTTCTTTTCTGTTTCTCCAACTCCTGAAGTATAGCCCGAGGTTCAATAGTATTGGGTGACGACCTTAGTCTTATCACAACATGGACCTCCTGGTTCACAACCACTGTGTGAGAAGTTCTATATTGATATTCCGGGGATAGGTAAAAAGTAACTATAATCCTATAATATTTGGAAATGTAGTAATTATAATCCTATGAGAAGGAAAAAAGTAGCTATTATCAGGCATACACTGACATTTTTTTATTGAATACAAAGGGAAAAGTATCTCACTTTGTATCTTAAGTTTTTTTTAATTATTTCACCAAGAGTATTTATGCCAATCATGAAGAAGATAGTTCGACAAAATAGACAATCTTTAGCTTCACTATTAGGTTCCCAACTATACATACTATAAGTGAAGCTTCAACACCGAACCGGAGTGACTGAATTCTAGCAAGTTACAAGAATCCGTTCTCTTGTGGGAAGCTAGATGACGCTGTGGAGGGACTCGATTCACAGCTTAATGATCATAACGTCAATGGACTTGGCTTGGGAGTTGAACTTCAAGAGGAACATTTCTGGTAGAGGAGAGTCTCAACCCAAGGTATTTGGGTTGAGGGAGCCTGAGTTTGATACTCTGATCTGGTGAAGGTGTCCACTTAACTTCTGAGCTTGATGGGTTCAGTTGCAGTAATGATAACAATTAGATTATCAATTAAGGTTTGAATAACAGAGAAGCTCCAAGAAAATTTAGTAAAAGATCAAGTTCAGCTAAGACCAAAATGTGGGCAAATACTGAAACAATAAGCGGATTTAGAGAAAACGTAACAAATAAATCAGGTAGTTTCCGGAGAATGTTTATCAACAAACGAAAAGGAAGGTGTCAGCCTGTCATTTAGTGACAGCTATAAATTCTTTTGGGATGAGAAGTCCACTTTGGTAAAACTGGCTCACCTTGCCATGAATATGTCCCACTGCTGTCATTCTTTGCTTTGGAACATGCCATGTGAGAGCTCTGCAGACTTCTAGCGTGAAAACAAAAAGGAAAAAAAAAAAAAAAAAAAGAGAAAGGAAAAGATGACTTGGAAGTGAAGAAAAAATATGGGCAGACATATGATAAATGGTATAATCATCTCAATAAAGGGAACCGAGTCAGAGTATGCAATCATTCGCAAAAGTAAAATCAAGCACGTTGGGTTCCGATCAGGTGAAATCGAGTCTAACTATTTGCAATTCTCCCTTCATCCAAAAAGCAGAACCATATCCGGTGCATCCTTAAAGGTGTATAGTAATAGGTTCTTAGTATTAGTTTTTAATCATGGTTCTTTATTTGACTCATGAGTCTTGAGTTATCCTGTGAGATAGAGTAGGAACACTAGAGAGAAAGAGGTAATTGGATTTTCGTTCTAAGCTCACAAGCACAATTTCTTTAGCCCTATATCTCTTTGGTACTAACTTTTTTTTTACTCAAATTAGGTCTTTACAACCATAGTTTCATATATGATGCACAATAAAACTTGGAACTGTAAACACCAGAAATCAAAGTTCAATTCTCTTGAAACCACGAATCAAACACACCCTTAGATTCAGTGAAAATTGGTAGCCAATGCACATTAGCTCACATAACAGGGCTAACTCCCACTACATGCAGTGGTGGGTTGATTCGCCAAGCAAGGAAGAGGGTGTGCATGCATGTGTTTGTGTGTGCGCTAGGCTTCGGCTTCCCAAAGAAATATGTGAAGATTTGAGAGGTAGGCAGGCTCGCGAGAAGGAGGTTCACGGATAAAATGACATACATGGTCACAAGCACATATCCCCGTCGATTGAAGAAGAAATAAAAAGCATACATCTAGACGATACATATTCCGGGCCGGTTGATTCTTCAATTAATTTTTTGGGGGTCCCACCTCTGTACTCAACGTAGGTCTGCTGCTGGATCCTGAACCGTCAAACACGGGCCAAGTGCTGCTTGATAGCTTGTGAATATGTGTGTGTGTGCATGCACGCATAGCTGCTCATCCACTTGCATTGCAAGCAGCATCCCAAGCTTGAAATTAAAGAAAAGCACCGATACGTACTTTGTCGTGTAGTAAATCCAGGAAGGCCGAGACCCCACTAAGGAGGTAATGCCCGTGGCAGAACTTCATTAACGGGGGCGGGGGTTCATTTTGATATGCATGTCCAACTCTGGGTGTTGAGGATGGTCGACTGTCTGGGATTTTGTAATTTTAAAACCATCCACTTACAACCACCTACTAATAATGCCACCGTGCATGAGGTTTGCTGTTAGCTTATCTGATCTGAACCATGGTTACTTAATATGTTAATGTGCAATATTACAGCTACAATATACGATTAATCACATGACAAATAGAGTCGGTGTGTGAGTTATACAAATTGTTGTTCACATATAAACACCATCATATGAAGACTATGCTAACAATTAGATCATCACATCTTCTACAATAATGGCACCAAACAAGTAGCGACTTCTACTCCTTCATAGAACACACACAGACAAGAACGACAAAGTAAAAACCTAATCAAAACAAGCCAAACCATCAGTTTGGATTGGATTAATGGATTCAATGGATCGGGTTGACCCTAAAGCCATCCTTCTGTTTAAAACACAAGACTATATTACCCTAACCTACTCACTCACTGTAAAGCGATGGAGCATGTGGTTACAGGCTCAGATAAAATTAGATTGTGCGACATGGTAACTTTTGGATCGCGGTTGGAGAATAACTGGACCAGGACGGGTGGGTCCCCATGACCCAAAGGGGGGGTCCTGCCCCCCAAACCTGAGCCGTAGTCGTCTCGTCGTCCATCCGGCTCTTCTGTTTCGATTGGCATCCTGGGGTTATGCAGACCTCTCCTATCAGAAGTGCATGCACTTGGTATCGAACTCATAACCTTTTGGCTTGAGTGTCTTATTGAATCAACAGACTAGAAAGAGAGCTATGGGTTTATGTGCACCTTTCCCACCGACTTTGAAGTAGGCCAAAAACAGAACATAATTGTTAGCCGAGATCCCTATATGCACACCCCTTTTTTCGTGGTTCAAAATACCCCTAACATTTTTCAAAATTTACCATGACACTCCTACTCACCATCTGAAATCTCTCTCATCACATCTGCCTTTCGTTGTCCCACGCATCTTACACAACCCACGTCTCAAAACTCGATTCCAACAATTTCATTGTCTTCTCCTACAGCCAAATAATGCATAAACATTGGGTTGGATCTGACTACAAAGAAAAAAGAAAAAAAAGGTTGATTCAAAGAAGGATTTGGTGTTTTTTTACAAGTACATGGTTAATTTGTTATATTTTTACCTTTTTTCACTATATGAATGCCTTTTTCAACCAGATCCCGATGACTTGATGTTGTCAGGTTTCCAATTGAAATATGGGATAGGTGTGTTTCCCGTGTGAGCAACCCAACCCAACCATGAGTCCTCTTTGAAAGAGATGCAACACGTCTTGCGTCTCCCCTATGAGGGAGATGCAGTAGTGCCACATCTCTCCTCGTATGGGAGATGTGGTTATGCCATATTTTGTCATATTTTATAAAGATTATAATTATTATATTATATATATATATATTATATAATAGACAGTATAAACTTACGTAGATTCATGATTCTTTTTCATCTATAGGTAAGACACATAGGACACAAATAGAAGGACTTAATGTCACTCTATGATCTAAAAGACCTAACATGATATCTTATAGAAGACAATAATGAAGATGACACTCAGTAGAAAATGAAGAGATTTTGTAGATACACTTCTTTTTCATCTATAGGTAAAACACATAGGACACAAATAGAGGGACATAATGTCACTCTATGATCTAGAAGACCACACATGATATCTTATAGAAGACAATAATGAAGATGACACTGAGTAGAAAATGAAGAGATTTTGTAGATACACATATCAATGATGATAATCCTTTAGGTTATCATCATAATGATGAAGCCGAGTATTCAAAGTATCATGATGATGTACTTAGTGTCGAGACTAAGATATATAGTGTAGAGAGATCATGATAGAGTCCCTAATATTATGAGGTTCTTCCCTAGTTTTGAAGGTCACATCACATATAAAATCTTGTAGGAAGAAATAATTTTAAAGTTTATTGGAATTGTATATTTATATATAATACTCATGATTCTGAATGACTATTGCAATTTTAAACTTTATTGAAATTATATACTTCCATATAACACTCACGATTCCAACTAATTATGTGTAAACACCCAAAATTTTTCTCAAAAGATTTGATCTTTTAAAAATTCTGTTTTTTCAAGAAAAATTGTGATGAACTCATTTTCATGCTAAAATTTTATAGGAACCTCAAAATAAGGGTATTTTGCACTCCTCAAAAAATTCCAATTTTGACAAAACCACCCAAAAAAATGATTGCCCTTAAAGCCAAATTGGCAGGATTCTGCTTTTTCAAATTATTGCCTTCAAAGAAAGAATGTTTTCCAACAATTTTTCAAAGAAACAAATGAAAATAAGGCATTGAGAACTAAACCCACAAAATGTTTGCAAAATATCAAAATTACAAAACCTTTTGAAATCCAAAACAAATCAAATTAAAACCAAACATCAAAAACTCACCCGATTGAGAATAGTCCTACTCTAAGACCTTACACCCCAGGATTAAAGAGGTTCGAGACCCTATACCCATCAAAAGGGTTAAAATGGTCCGACACCTTACAACCAATAAATGGTTAAAGTGGTTGAAACGGTAGACTAACTCATGAAGCGAAAGTAGGTCACTCATGCAAACAAATACTGGGAATGAGACTCAGTTGTTTTCCAAAATGAATATTTGAAGATTTTGTTAAAACTCAATGTTTTCAAATATATCTCAAATGAAATAGTTTTAAATAATAAAAAAAAAATATTTAAAAACATAAATCTTAATTGAAAAGAGAATCAAGCAAAGCAGAATTTCTTAAGGTTAGGATGAAAGCAGATGATCACCTAGAAGAAATGGAGTTTGAAGGGCATAACTCCAACACATGTAGGGAATCAAATCAAGTAAAAAATGGGTACAAGACCAAGCCCAAGACGAGTTCAAACCAAGAAAGGGCCACGTCAAGAAGCCCAAGTAAAATTCAAATTTAATCAAGTCAAAGGGTGCAAAAGAAGGCCAAATGATCAAATCACGGGTTAAATCAAGCCAATAAGAGTCAAAGTCAAGGCAAAAGCAAGGATTGAGTGGCTAGGTTAAGGGTCTACTCATGCACCAAAGTGGCGGGTTGCACTAGACACAAGCCATAAGCAAGACCGCGCCAAATCAAGCCAAGCAAGGGGCGAACTGCATTGCACCTAGCCTAGGGCTGTACCAAGGCTATCCTTGACCAAAATGGATATCATCCACGTGCTCCCATGTGAGCCATGTGACCAACACATTTCAAAGTAGATTGGATCAAAATTTGGCCAAATATCAAGCTCTATGCCAACCTATGGAAGGGTCTAGAGGCTCCCTTGAAATCTATAAATAGGGCCTTGAGGGGCAGATCAAGGGGAGGCAAAGTGAGAAAAACTTAAGGAAAAACCAAAAGAAAAATTAAGGAAGAAAATCTCAGTAAAGAGAGAGAAAGAAGAGAAGAGTAAGAAGGAGGAATTATCCCCAAAGTGGAGGTGTTGGCCCCAAGCCGTCAGTCATCAAGCCATTCCAAGGTCTTTAATCAAGGTCAGTTTTCATCCCTTCTTTTTTCTTTCTTTAATTTCATTCAATTTAATTTATAATTAAGGAGCATTTTTCTCTAAATTATTGTAATATTTGAGAGAAAGTACTGCAAATTTTCATCCAAGAGCAAAGGTAAAATCATTTACCATTTGTTTGATTTGTAGTTGCTTCTACCTCAATATACTTTGTAAACTTATACTCTCTCATATCTTCTATGCTTAAGTAATATGATAATTTTTCTTAATTATTACACTTTTCTCTTATAGAATAAAGTCCTCAACCAAAAATTTCTTTTGATAATCATTTAAACCATTAATGATCAATCAGATGTATTCACTAGACTCTTAAAACAAAAAACATTATTTTTAACATTTTGTATCTGTCTGATAATTGATTTTTTCAGCCCGAATTTGTGATAAAAAATTCTAAAAATTGGTACACACTTCACACGTACGATGTCTAACAATTCATAAAATTTGCAAGAATTTTAGACATGGTTAAGGTCATGAATAAAATTAGGAAATCCAAACAAAAACCGAGGTAAAACCTATTTGCACTACACATCCTGTAACAGAGCTTGGGTAAAAGTCATTTAACTCTGTCTGTAGCAGTCCAAAAACTTTGAAAAGTGTCTTGTTAGAAAGTTGATTTCTAACTTTTCAACTTGACTAGTTTCATAAAATTCTACCAAATGTGCAGAGATACAAATATTTCTTTAGGACTCTATATTTTTGTCACAAGGTCTATCTCGAGTTCCAAGACTAAGAATTTCGCTAATTTAATTCTATTCATCCTTAGAAAAAAAACCAAAAAAAAATCTCTCAATAAACTCCACACATGGATATTTCTCAAGTAAATTTTTCAGGATTTTTGGACATTTGAAAAAAACCAAAAAAATTAGGAACATCTGTTGTTAGAAACATAAATGTTTCTGTTTTTTAGATTTGAACCTGAAATTTTGTCAAGGAAAAGATCACACGATTTTGAAAAGGCTTTAAATTGAAAACTTGTTTTAAAAGTATACCATATCCTAAAATAATTTTCCAAGCGTTTAGGCTGACCCTTGAGCATCAGTTGAAGAAGGCCTACGTTGAAAAAAAACTCACTTATCTATAATCGCCAAAGAAGTCAAAAAATTATCTTTGCTAGTTTGAGCAAACTGGCTGGCACACTCGTGCACTTGTAGTTTTGAATTAAGTTTTGAGTCTCTATATAGATTTTGAAATGAAATTCATGTCTACATTATGTAAATACAAATATACAAACAATGCTAAAAGTGACAACTTACATAGAGTGCATCGTTTGGATAGCACGAATAGTTAAAGAAGGGGATGTAAAGTCCATTAATTAGATTGACATTGAAGAGAGGAGTACATTGGTTGGAGAGAGGGAATTGTTGTATGAGATGATAGACTATACATTATTGAGCACTTTTATTGTGCATTGGCAACCAGAGACAAATAACTTTCACATATCATGGGATGAGAAAACTATCACTCTTCATGATGTTCATGAATACTTGGTCTTTTGATAGATGACGAGCTTGTTACTTTGACCTTAGAGATGTGGTTCGAAGTAAAGAAGATATTTTGAGTGATATGTTGGAGATGAGTACTAATGAAGTCATGTTAGAGATCAAGTTTGAAGAAGAATTTCGAACCCATATTGGGAGTAAGATACACCTAAAAGGAAGGATATATTATATTTCTTGTATCATCTACGGACCGAGTGCTAATACTGATCATGTAACTATTGGCTCACAATGTTTAGAGCATTGATACCCGTACTTGAAGTGCAACAACATTGTCTTACTTGTATAGGTAGTTGAGAAAAGCCTTTTGGATCAAGACACAACAACTGAGTAGATATACTACTTTATTTTAGGTGATAATTTGTTATTTATGTTTACTAAAATACTTTCACATAGTTTATTTTATAATTCAGTAACTAATTTTTATTTATATTTGCATACATGAATTTTATAAATATTTTTAATTTTAAGCCTTTAGAGTTTTCATACAACTTTTTCACATAATGGGTTGATGGACAACTACGAGCAAGCATGTTGATCTGAAACAAATGGAGTTGAGAGGATGTGAATTGAACTAATTTGAGAGAGCTGAGATACTCTTTGAGTGAGCACCTAAAAATGCTTTGCACACACTTGTGAAACTGAGTTCCACACACACATATACACTGAAGAAATGATGACTCCTACACACAACAAAACCACCACACCAAGGAGGTCACTTGCCACCTATGCAGGATAAGAGTGAGAGAGAGGACTCAAGAGCTTTGGGAATTTGTCTATTTATGTTCATAACATACTCTCTGAGCTGAGTTCAGAAATATTAATACCCTACAATTTACTAGGTGAATTGTTCTCATTCCCTGTGAAACTGAGTTGTTTCCTTGGCTTTAAAGTTGCATACATTAAAGACCCTTGGAAACTACTAGCTAGAAATTCTCAAGAAACCAATGCCACTATGCAATATTAACTACTAGTTAAAACTACTCATAAAATGACAAAATAACTTAAAACATCCTAGAAACTCTTAGGCAAAGTTTTGCAATAGTTGTGCTTCTAAATGAAGCCCTGAACTGCATTAACTCCAGTTTCTTCTGAAATCTTTTGATGCATGGAGGATGTAAACTACTTTGACACTAGGTAGGGTTGATTAGGACTTGACCTAGGCTTTTATGGCCAGGAGTTGTGCCCCAATAGTCTGGTTAACTCGTGCAAGTGTGAGAGGTCCATGGTAGTGGTTTGTGATATCATTTATTGATACTTGATTTTCATCATCTTCCCGAGGTTGATTAGGATTTGACCTCAAATATGGATTGGTAGAATCTTCCTTGTAGGAGTAAGGTCTGTGACATTAAAAGTGTTAGAAACATTGAATTCTCCAAGTAAATCCACTGTATAGGCATTATGATTATTGCTCAGGGCATGAGTTTGGATTGGCATTTGTGAGGAAAATACTCTTTGCACAAATGTATCCAAATGAGGTTACCACATTCGAATGTAGGGGTATGATGGTTCTTGTTAGCATGTTTTTTGTAGATCTTGGTTTGCTTCTTGATTCACTATTCAATTTGTTTGTGAAAAGCTTAGATAGCTTTAGCACGAGTACTCCCAACTGAATCAACTCCGTCTTGCCCCAAAATGGGAGTTAAATCCAAGAGTGTTGTTGGATTAACACCATAAATGATTTTGAATGAGGATTGGTCAGTGGTGCTATGAGTAGCCCGATTGTATGCGAATTCCACCTAGGAAAATTGATCCTCCCAATTATGCACGTTATTGGAGATAAAAACTAAGAAGAGTTGTGAATGACACGATGTCAAGTCTTTTCCAAAGTATCTTTCAGAAATAACTCATGAATTTGACATTTGGATCCGATACGAGGTTGATTGGAATACTATGAAGCCTTACTATTTTCCAAAAGAATAAATCTGCTATGTGGACTGCATCATTGGTTTTGTGGCATGGTATGAAATGTGCCAACCTGTCCACAACAACTAGAATTGGATCTTTGCCTCTTCAAGTTCGAAGAAGCTCCAAAATGAAATCCAGGTTAACATCAACCCAAGGCCGATTAGGAATGGGAAGTGGCATGTAGAGACCTTGGTTGGTTTTCTTGCTTTTGGCCAGTTTGCAAGTAACACACCTCTCGAGAATTCTATAAATATCTCGATGAATTAAGGGCCAATAGAAGTGCTCCTTTAATAACCCAAATGTCTTCCTTTTCTCGAGGTGTACGGGTAGACGCCCTCTATGGGCCTCTCTAACCAACAGTTCACGATGGAAACCCCTTGGTACGCACAACCAACCTTTCTGAAACAAGTATCCGTCAATTTGATAATATCCATCCATAACCTTTTCATAACTAACAATAGCGATTGGAGGGAAATCGAGGTCTTGGACATATTGTTCTTTGAGTACTTCAAACCTGAGCATTCGAATAAAAAGAATGAAGATCAACGAGTGTCTTCGCGATAGGGCGTGTGCAACTATGTTTGCTTTTCCTTTCTTATATTGAATTGTATAGGGAAACATTTCTAGATACTTGACCCACTTTACATGATGCTTGTTCAACTTTCCTTAACCTTTGATATGTTTAAGGGATGTATGAATCACAAATTCCTTGGGTAACAAATAGTACTGCGAAGTCTATTGTGCTCTCGCTGGTGCAAATAACTCATTTTCATAGGTGGAGTAATTTAAACTAGCTCCTTTGAGTTTTTCGCTAAAAAATGTTATTGGTTTTCCTCCTTGAATGAGCATAGCCCTGAAGCATCACACTTCACTTTAAAGGTTTGGCTGAAATTTGGAAGTGCAATAATAGGAGCTAAACAAAGTCTAGTCCTAATATCACCAAGATTACACCGACATGCAGTGGAATTCTCATCCTTGCTTGGGATAGTTAGTTAAAGGGGCAACTATGATACTGAAATCTTTTACGAATATTGTATAAATTGAAGCTAATCCGTGAAGACTTCGTACCTAAGAAATACTGGTCAAAACCAGCCAGTCTTGGATTGCTTTGATCTTCTCTAGATCAACTTCAACTCCATGTTTTGAAACAATGAACCCCTGAACATGTGGTGGTCCGAAGCTACACCACTTCTTTAGATTACCAAATAAATGTTGTACTTACAACACTTCTAGAACCTTTCTTACATGAATCAAATGCTCTTATATTCCTTTGCAGTAAATCAAAATGTCATCAAAATAGATGATGACAAATTGGTCAATGAATTCATGTAAGGTTGGTTTGGTTTAGTTCAATTTGCTTCTGTAAGGTTGCAATGGAACCATTGGAATTTGAATCAATCCATACTCCTTATTAAGACAGTGAGATTGAAGTGAAACGAGAGTTTGGTTTGGTTCAATTTGCTTCTGCAAGGTTGCAACGGAACCATTGGAATTTGAATCAATTCGTACTCCTTATTAAGACAGTGAGATTGAAGTGAAACTTGTTATTTGTTTGATGCCGCCACTGTTGAAGTTTGGCGTCATTGTTGGAAGTGTCAAATGCAGTCTTTTTATATTTTCTTTGGTTACAACGGGAGGCCGAAGCCGCCGGGCATGCATGCGTCGAGATTCCTGCCTGATGGGCTATTGCCCTGACTGTAATTCATTTGTAATGTGATTGATTAAGCCCAATAACTGTCACATATTGGTATGTTAAAATCGTAGCCAATCATATTCCAAGTCCAAACTAAATTGGACATTGGATCCGATCAATTAGATTGATTAGTTTGGATTGAGGTTGAGCCTGTACGGGAGCCCAACTTGACCACGAACACCCCTAACTAGAACCCATTGGTCCATCATCAAAACGGAGCCGAAAGTCAAAATGATAATCTTCTCAATCGTTATAGGTTCATTGCTCAGCACGTTTTCACGAGCGATTCATTATCTTCTTACGGGCCAAACTGAACCGAGTTAAGACAGAGATTTTTTCCTAAATACTATTTACCTAAAATTTCCATCTCTGATAAACCTAAACCAAAACCAAAACGACAGTACAATTATATAACGGAAGTATAGTTTAGGTAAAACATATAAAAATATGTCATTTGACGAGCTTTCACGGGCTAACATATATAATATTCGCATCGAACCGAACAGGAACGAGCAAGGGCGGCTCAGTTCATTTGTGAGCCAACCCGTTGGTTAGAGATGGTTTTGGTGCTTTCAAGCGGTACTACATCACCACCGAAAGAGGTGGCAGCGCAGCACGTCGGAGCCGGTGATTAAATTAGCCAAAAGATGGACGGCCGCCTTGGTTCGGTGATTCCACGGAGGCCGTCCGATCTCTCCCTGCAGGGCCCCACCGGCATCACCTTCTCCATATGCCAGTTGTTCGCTAGCGTTAGCCGAAAGACTGGTTGTCATATGCGTCTGTCTGATTCCCGCACCAATCGCCGCCAGTGAAGCGTAATCCATCTCAGCACGGGCCCTACTTTTCTTCTGTTTTCCGAGAATACCACCACATTCTTTCTTTAATATCACAAGAGAGAATGACTTGCTTGCGATGGGATGTCACCGTTTGCTCACTCAAACTTTGAGGTCCGGGTATATTGTTATTTCAGTCGATATGTAGGACGTCTTTCGTGACGACTTCTTTCATTTAGTTTGGTAGAGACGTCTTGGTTGTTAGTGGACCCAGAAAGGGACGTGGGTTGGGAAGGCGGGGAGTGGACTCTCGCAGTAGTCTCACAGTGCAGTGATTGCCACCAACAGAAAGAAGGAAGAAATCGTCCTCTCCCTCTCTCTGAGCATCAGTTAGTTCTTCTTCGGTGGAAGAAGCTAGGTGGGGGCACGTTAGAGAATGTCAGGTGTTTTGCGGTTTCTGATTTTCTGAAACTTTTTCCTGTCCGTTCGTCTCCTGATCTGTTAGATCATCGTCTTCAGAGTTTCTCCGATAGGACAAGTTGCTTCTGTGAGTTTTCGATCTCTGTCTTTGCTGCTACGGTTTTCTTTCTTTTCTAAGCTCTTAGCCTTATGTTATTCATGAGGAGTTTAGCCAGAAGAGTTAGAATTACGATCGGTTTCTATCTTCAACCACGAAACAGAGAAATGCAAGCTGTCTCCTTTTGGGTTTTGTTCATTCTTTTGTATTGATGCGTCAGGAGACATAACATTGTGCCCGCTGTTTCCTGTTTCCGTGTTCTTTGTTTTCAGAGGTGCTACCGGGGAATGTGAGTTAGTTTCTTTTGTTCTCTCTGTTTGGCGTGCACGAATTATCCAAGATCTACTGGATTATGTGATACCTTTCGGCGCAGAATTTTCGCTTTACTGTAATAGTTGAAAAAAATTGCGATTCAGTTGATAGCTCTGATTACCTTAGTTCGCCAGACGTCTTGAGTACTTCCCAGATCCTTCTTCTCCTTTGTCCTTTTTCTTGTATTCAGTGCTTGAATTGTGAAGATCTAAGTGAATTCTGAGCTCAAATAGCTAAATTGGACACGTCGAGCAGAAAATTCCAGTTGTCTCCTTCTGTACTTCATGGAGCTTGTAGTATTTGATGGAAGTTATAAGATCGCTTGGCATTTGCATTCTCTTTGAGGGATAAGCTCCTTCTTTTTTGCCAGGACCAAGGAATCGGTGATGGAGAACAATGTTGTAGTCACTCCTGATTGTGGAAGAGGAATGCTTGAACCAATTGAAAGTATAACAGAAGGTGGCTCGCTAAATCCGGTTGTTCCTTGTGAAAGTCAACAGTCAAGTCTTGAAGAGGTATGGATCACAGATCTGTTCGCTAACGGTGCATTCATCAGCTTAGATATCAAGTATTTATTGTGAATCCTTCGAACCAACTGATGCAGAAAAATGAAATCAAACATGGAAATCCGGGCAGTGCTAATCCAACGACCGAAAACTCATCTTCCCAGATTAAGAAACCTGTCTCAAAGAGTTCTTCCTTTCCTCCAAAAGAAATTATTAAAAAGAAGAGTGTTGAAGGGAAGAAGATGACAAAAGATGTGAATGACTTGGGTGCAATTGCTGCTGCATCGTCTGCATCCAATGGATCTCTTATTTCTACCTCAAGATCAAACAACAGGGCTCCCCAGGGATATCTGCATAGCAAACAGCCATCAGGAAAAAGATCAATTTCAAAGGTAGAAGGGAAAATCGGTCTGGGTTCTACATTGACTACTGGCCATTCTCAGGTACCACGTTTTTGCATCTTCTGTTGCATTTTGCCTTATGATAAATGTGATTTTGCAAGACTGGAATTTCAAGTATTAGTGCACTCTGATGTACAATTTTGACTTCGAATGTGACAGTTTGATTTGATTTGAAGTTCGTTACGATAGCAGGTTCTCATTTGTATATTCTTTTTTAAATATTTCAGTCAGGGAAGTCTGCTTCAATACCTACAACGGCCAATTGTTCAGCTGCGTCCTCTAAAGTTCTCAAGTAAAATTTGTTGCTCGAACAATTAGAGATTGATAGTTTCATAGGCTCTGTAATTTCATTGCCGAACTATTTTTGTGTGTGACAGACCACAAGATCAGAACCAAAAGCAACCGAAGCATGATCTAGCTGCAACAGAGGAAGATGCCCACTCCAGTACATCGTAATTCTGCTCTCTCTCTCTCTCTCTATATATATATATATATATGTGTGTGTGTGTGTGTATGTGTGTAAAATAATAATAATAATAAAGCTTCAATCATGATGTGTGATACTCAGGCCAGAATTTTTGCATTGTCTTATTTTCCCACCTAGTCCCAGGGGTTCGAGTTTGAGGAGGAACAGTGGAACTGCTTTTGCCTCCCGGTGTAATGAACGTGCAGAGAAGAGGAAAGAGGTAGTGATGCGAGAAAGATCGATATTAGTAATCACACTTTTAAATTGGAGGTTTTTCATCACAGTTAGGAAATTTGTTGACAATTCTTTACTTGGCAGTTCTTTTCTAAACTAGAGGAAAAGATCCACGCAAAGGAGATGGAGAAGACCAACATGCAGGCTAAGTCTAAGGTATGGTAGGACATGAGCTAAGGAGCCATGTATTTTTCCTGACGATGCCTTCATATGTTTACTTACCTTGAATCCAATTCAACGATTATATGTTTACTTGAAATATTCAAGTGCTTTATGATCTATAGGAGAGCCAGGAGGCAGAGATAAAGCAACTCCGAAAGAGCTTGATGTTTAAGGCCATGCCGATGCCGAGCTTTTATCAGGAGCCTGGTCCTCCAAAAGTTGATCTGAAAAAGGTCTTCAATCACTTGTGTTTTTTCTGGATTGTTTTTGCTCTCGTTTGATATATTGACACCATCTACGCAATCAAGCTTACACTTTATGCACTCTCAATTATGTTCAATTGCTTAAGATCCCACATTCATCAGCTTGCATGGAGTTTTAAGGTCTGGAGTCCCTTGCTCCCTCCCTCAGCAGAATTCTTAGGTTCCCAAGCGATCTTGGGGTTATCCTCACTCCTAATTATCTTCGTTATAGGAAAGAAGATGATGAGTATTTTCATGTCCCTGCTGCACATTAGAGGAGCAACTGACTGGGATTTTCAATCGGTTTATTAATGTACGTAGTCATGATGTTACACGCATATTGTTGCACAATGGCATCTTTCATCAATGTCACACAAGCACTTCTACAAGGTTGCTGTTTTTGTATTGGGAGGCTTCAATACTCAACATTAAGCTTCTCTGTAAGCATTATCTACAACAACAACAACTAAGCCTTTTCCCATACTAGACGGGGTCAGCTACATGGATTCTTTGTTTCCACAGAGATCTAGCATGTGCCATATCAGCAGTTAACTCACAATAAGCTAGATCATTCTTTATTGTTTCTTTCCAACACTTTTGTGGTCATCCTCTACCTCTTTTAATACTTTTCAAATTTAGTTTTTCATACCTTCTTATAGGTTCTTCTTGTGATCTTCTTTCGATATGTCCAAACTATCTTAAACGATATTCTCTCATTTTATCCTCTATTAGTGCTACTCCTAATTTGTTTCTAATAACCTCATTATGTATATGGTCTTTTCTTGTATGACCACTCATTCATCTCAACATCTTCATTTCTGTCACATACATCTTTTGTACATGTTGATGGTTAACTGCCCAACACTCATAACCATAAAACATGGCAGGTCTAATTGTTGCTCGATAATATTTACTTTTTAACTTTAATGGTATCTTCTTATCACAAAAAATACCAGATGCTCCTCTCCATTTTAACCAATGAGCATTAATTCTATGCGTAACATCTCCATCAATTCTTCCATTACTCTAAAAAATTGACCCTAGGTATTTAAAACTTTCCTCTTAGGGGATGCAATGTGTGCCAATTTTAATTTCTCTGTCCTCTTAAGTAACCAAATGATCAAACTTACATTTCATATATTCTGTCTTTGCTCTACTAAGTCTAAGGCCTTTGCTTTCTAATGTTTCTCTCCATAGTTCCAATTTTCTATTAACTTTTTCCTTAGACTCTTCTACTAACACAATGTCATCTGCAAATAACATACACCAAGGCACTTCATCTTGAATATGTTTTGTTAACTCATCAATTACCATTATAAATAAGTATGGACTTAAAGTTGATCCTTGATGTAACCCAATATTAACTTCAAAGAAGTTTGTCATTCCTTCATGAGTCCTCACACATGTTTTTGCACCATCGTAAATGTCTCTTATAAGGTTAATGTATGTCAATGGGATACCTCTTTTTTCCCAAGGTTTTCCAAAGAACCTCCCTCGGTACCCTATCATAAGTTTTTTCTAGATCAATAAATATCATGTGAAGGTCTTTCTTTTTTTACTCTAAAATGTTCTATAAGACATCTCAAAAGGTGAATCGCTTCAACAGTAGATCTACCTGGCATGAATCCAAATTGGTTCTCTTGTGTACTTGATACTTGTCTTAACCTACGTTCGATAATTCTTTTCTACAATTTCATAGTATGGCTCATTAACTTGATACCTTGATAATTCGCACAATTCTGAATGTCTCCCTTGTTCTTATATATGGGTATAAGTGTACTCGCTCTCCATTTCTCAGATATCTTTTGGTTTTTCTATATTTCATTAAATAGTCTTATGAGCCAAGTGATTCCTATTTCTCCTAGTATTTTCCAAACTTCTATAGGAATATTGTTTGGTCCTACCGATTTACCACCCTTCATATGTCTAAGAGCCCCTTTGACTTCATTCTTTTGAATACGTCGGTAGGAATTGTGGTTTATATACTTTTATGATTTAGCTAACTCTCCTAAGCTAATACTAACATCTTTATTTTCATTAAAAAGCTTATAAAAATAGTTTTTCTATCTATTTATATCATCATTTGCCACTAGAATTTTTTCATCCTCTTTTTTGATGCATCTAACAGAATTAAGATCTTTAGTTTTCTGTAAGCATTATCTATTTTAAATATTTCTTAGTGCATAATTAAACTGTTACCGCTTACTTTATTAGTAGATTAACTTATGAAAATGGCAATCGATTGATTTACATATTAATATTTTCTGAATTGTTTGATAAACCGCCAACATTTTTGTATGACCATGTTTTATTCACATAATTTTTGAAAATTGCCCTCTCCCCTACCCACATCTTCCGCGTCCGTACCTGCCCATAGCCTTTTACATTCGAGTTTCTGCATTTCCGTTGTTAATGTTCTACCAAATAAAAATAGGTCCAGTTCTTGCTTATCTGACTTTCTATGCATGCATAAATCATATCTGACATACAGAGCTGACTGATCCCGCAGATACCAACAACACGCCCTATATCTCCCAAGTTAGGACGACACAAGTCCTCTGCTGCTGTTGATGCTGCCTTGGGGAATGGTCAGTCTACTAAGAGTACACGACCAAATCCTGATGACAGTAAAGTGTCCGATACTAAGCCAAGCAATAATAAGGATGCTTTAGTTTCAAAGAAGCCAGTACGCCATTCCTTTGCGAGGCTTCCATCTAAAAAAGCAGCAGCCAACTCGGAAAAAAAACTTCAGGATCCACAGTCCGTCACTGCTGAACAAGTTTTCCCTGGAGAAGAAGCCAAAGCTAATGAATCGAGCGTTGTGCTGAGCGTAGATGCCGGTATTAAAATTGATCTTCTTGGATCAGATCCAGTGCATAACTCTGAATTTTCTTTAGTCCAGAAGCTGCCTGAATCAGAGGCTCATGCCATTGAAGCATCTGCATAAAGCGTTTTTTGCTACTCTGTTTGGCATGTGAACAAGACTGGAAATGGTATTGATGTTGTGAATATTCTGTGTTTTATCATGTATATCTTCTTCATGTCATTGCCCAACTCGTGCAGATGCTGTCGCTATTTCAGAAGTGATCTCCCTCCATTGAGTGTTCTGCAGTGAATATGCATGGTGGTTTCTAGTCTGGTTTTTGTAGGAGAGGGGGGCAGAGGTAATTCCTCTACAAGTATGGAGCGAAGGGAGTGGTTGGTATGATCTCTTTTTGTTTATGTATGTGCAATAAGCTTCTTTGCTTTATGTTTCATCTTGCTGGGTTTGCCTGGAACGTAGTATTGTACAAAATATTCATATATGTTATTTTGCTCTGTTTTGATACATCGGCTCTCTTTTGCCTTTCTATGTTATCTTTGCTTCAAATTGTTGCAAGTTATGTTGTGAATGCAAGTGTGGAATCATAAAACTAGATGATTCTTCGAATTTGAGGTTTCCATGTTGAAGCACATGCACAGGGGACACTCCATGAAGCCAGCATGAGCCATATATACAACAACTAAGCCTTTTCCCATACATCATGTGATCGGCTACACAGATTCTTTGTTTCCATAAAGCTCTCGATCATGTGTCAGGCTTGCATGAGGCATACATAATTTTCATAATTTGTGAATGCTCAAGAAGACTCACAAGCACCTATTTTCATAATCATAAGAGATCCAACCCTCAAAATCAAACATAAGTATGAGCCTGGTCCTGCTTTTCATAGGATGGGAGAGGTTCAACACTCATCTGATTTTTTTGGATGCTGAATCCTGAAAAAATAACCAAATCCTCCAATTTAATCTCCATCATATCACCTTTTATGAAGCAAATAGGAAAATTTTCATAGAGTAACTTGTGGCTTTCAATATTTACACTTTCAGATTTCAATTCCTCAACATTTTAGAAGCAACATAATGTTTTTTACTCGAGCATTAATGAAGAGATCTTGTTGCTAATGACATTAGTTTTTTCTATGTGCCATAAAAAAACCTCATATCCCTATTTGATAACGATTGAAACCTCTTATTTGTTTTTGATTAATGAGAAAACCTTGTGCCCTGTGGAAAAACTCAAAATTTGAGGTTTCAACATATAAAATTTAGAAATTCAAAAGGGTAGTTTTGTGAAATTTCAAACCTTGATAGCTAGGTTCCAAAATCCAAATAAACCCGCCTCTCACAGTGTCAAAGCAACTCAAACAACAGATTCTCTAGGAAATATAGAGGTTTTCACAGCCAAGTACCTGAAAATTTTGTAGCTGCCAACAAAAGAGAGCTCTCCTGTTGCTGTCCTTCGAAATAGCTTGCAAGGTGAAGCAACAAAAAATTCACGCAAATATAATTCTTTCAGAATTCCGTCCCTATTATGTCCTCAAATATCTATCTAGTGTGGCGTTCCTAAGATCTTGTTCAAACTATATATGGCTAACATTTATCATTTATACTCTAGTTAAATTTGAATATCAACTAATATGGGTTTTACCAACCCACAAGAAACACAAGGTGGATATCATAAACCGGTATCAAACCAAGAGAGACTCATTACAAGCTGCAATCCACCATGCTGGCATCACGTTGATCACATTTACCCGTTGAATTTGCTCCAGATAGTGTTGCGAGAAATTTTGAGTTGGAAAAGTTATCCTTTTACAAGAGAATCATATGATGCATTCAGTTGGAGTGGATAACTCAAGTTGCCTTTTAATTGAAATTCTCACGTTTGGGTTTTACGCTATTGAGAGAATTTGCAATCATTCAAAAGGAAACCCACCTCAGATGGGGATCTCCATTCCCTTATAAGTACAAAACCATAGACAGCAAATAAAGCATTGGATGCCACAACTTTGAAAAGTTAGGTACGTTGGTCTGGGATCAGTTTAGATTGCTTAGAAGAACAGTGTTGGCAACAACAGGAGAGAGAGAGAGAGAGAGAGAGAGAGAGAGAGAGAGAGAGAGAGAGAGAGAGAACTCTTGCGCATGAGGAGATAATTTAGAGTAAGAATTTTATTCAGCGAAAACCAATAACGATTACAAATAAGGAGTTGTATCTATGGTGCTGCAGCCTGGATTCCTGGACTTTCAGACTAAATAATAGTCCACTCGTCTTCTCATTTCTTCTTATAAATCCAATTCATCGAGATCAAATTTTGTTGGTTAATTTTATCTCGATGGGTGTCCGTAATTGACCTTGATTTTCATATGAATAATTTTATTCTGTAGTAATTACTGATAATTGGTACACGAATAAAATCACCAGTCTCTGCACTCAGGGCGTTAGCCCCACCTGGCAGGGCTGTCCACTCCACAAGATGCGGTGTGAGTTCGATTGCTGGTCTGGGGGCTTTCCATCTAAAAAAAGAAATCATCATCATTCTCTAGTTATTAATTTCAACTAATTAAACTTCCACCCACAATTGAATTCCAAATAGGGAATTTGTTCTTCCTTGCTTTGATGTGTAGCCAAAAGCATTTCCAATCAAACATCTGCCATAAGCTTTAGCAGTTCACATGATCTAAGTGGCACCAACGGCAGATTTTATTAAACTTGTGTGACGTTTTAACTAGTGAGTCATCCCCCTAGCAAGGTGAGCTATTGCTTGTTGTGCCATAAAACTCTTACCGTATAGCTCTATCTATATCCCCAACTGCTTTAGCGTTCCGAGAACCCTTCTTGTAATCAACTCAATGAATACAAGTGAAAATGAAAATGCCCTTGATCAAACATCACTGTGTTCGAGTCCTACACAACGAAATTCTTACAAGTTGGTAGAGTTTGTAGCATCAGCTGCCCAAACAATTTAAATAACAGAAGAGAACCAAATTCGGCAGGCTGAGTAATGAGCTTGAGAGGTTCTCCATCGTCATATGTAGGCAATATTTTTTGGCAGAGCAGGTAACAGCCGCGGGCAACAAAGTGAGCTTCTGGGCAGTTTGCGTCCAGCTCCCCTACAGCTAAGGGAAGGAAGGCCATGTGAAACCCAGAGAGTCGACCAAAGGACGAAAGCCAGCCATCTGCAATCATGCATGCATTGCATGGAGTGGACCCACTAATAAATCTCTTCGACCCCAGCCCCATTACGCCAAACCCACAGGACGGATAGTCTCTCCAGGGTGGTCTCCCAACAATACCTGGTCCACACGGTTGAATACCTATGCATAATTCCCCTTGCTTCATAATTGCACCCCATTCTACCAAAATATACAAAAATCCTTTCTTCTTTTTAAATACTCAAACTACTCCAGCTGCACCTTTCTCTCTTTCTCTTCCGATCTCTCTCCTTACGTTCACAGCACCATCGGCGGCTTACTCCTCCTACCCAACCTTCAATCATAACTACATAAAACTTTGGTGACCGGTAGAGCCGCATTTAGTCAGAACATGCATTATTGTTCCCTCACGATACTGGAAATGTCATTATTCTTGGCTTCTCTTGAACTAACAGTTCACAGCTTAATTTCTCACGTCCTTTTAATACTCGACCCGATCATCACTCCAAGTGTCTCACTACTACCCTAAGCATATACCTCTTATGGACCTTTTTCTCTAATAGCTTCATCAAGAATTACATAAAGCTCCAAATTTGACGAATTATACACAGGAGGATTGGACAAGAAATCTGAATCCTACGAGCCATCTCCCAGATCCACTTGGAAGAAGTGTCGAGATTTGAGATCTCCTTGGTGGAGTCCACCTGTGAACGACAGATCGGCTGGCTTTCTAGTATCTCCACCAAATGGCATAAACGTGTTTGGCTTCGGTATCTCACCCTTCATTAGTCCCATAATAACGAGAAAGATATTAATATTTAGTGCAACTTGTTAGGTGCTGGCACCACGATGCAATTCAGACGAGCCACAAATTCCCGCAGAGATTTCAATTGATCAGAAAAAGTAAAAAGGAACTTCCCTACTTTAACAAATCAACAAGCCACTTAGAAATTCAGAATACAGCAATAATGCACCCACTAGATGGCTTAATTCTATTTCCTTGAAGCCACTTAGAAATACAGAAAAAAGCAATAATGCACCCACTAGATACTAATTGTATTTCCTTGAATTCAATAGCATTTAAAAAGAAGAATGATATTAAATGCAATGAAGAGAGAGAGATTGCTATAAACACGAAAGAATTTAATTCATTATTCATTCGTTTGTTTATTGTGGCAGCGAAGACCACGTGAAAGTCACTGTTAGTCGTCGCTGTTACAAATTCCCCACCGTAGGAAAGGGAAACGTAGATCGAACTTCAAATAACAGAAACCACAAAATTTGCACTGTATACATACTAAGCTCCGATTTTTCTTTTGTGACAGACTTAACAAGGGAAGAACCTTTATGCACTGATATATGGCTCTCATCATCCTCCATCAACCCAAACAACTTTTCATCTTGAAAAATCACCATCTTTCACCTTTCACCATACTTCCCTAGGGGTGAATCTACATACCGACTCCAACATATGCATGAATCTGCATTCCAATCAACAAGAAAGATCAGAACACAGGCCTCTCTCTCTCTCTCTCTTTCTGTGTGTGTGCGTGAGAGAAAATGATAAATGAAGTTTTCCTTACCTCATGTCCTTTGGCATGTAGAGAATGAAGCCTGTCCAACCATTGCTAGGATATTGCACGTGAACTCGAGCAGTTTCCCTGTAGAAAGACGCCAAGAAGGAGAACTTATTTTATGGCTTTAACATTAAACCAAAGCCAAAAGTTAGGGAATGCCAATTAAAGTCCATAAAATTCTAGAACGCCAATAAAAATAAATATGAAACATCAGGCTAAAGAAGTGGAAACCCCATAAACTCAGACTGATTAGTACCACCCACCATGAAAATGACAACTAGAAAATAATAAAACATTACAAAAAGCAAGTTAGACTCTACAGATCTGCCATTACACCTAAAATAGCACGCAAAATGACAACTAGCAAATAAGAGAACGCTAAGGCTTCTCACAGAATTCTTTGGTGCGAAGGATGAAACTATTTAATTCAAAGCGGCATGCCTTTTAAACTACCCAAATGGCAGCTGATACTTATACTCTTTATGTCTTTCAAGTTTGGAAGGACAAATATTACTTTCATTTTATCCTGTTAAGAGAATCAGTAGAGTCGGTGTCTATACACTTTCTGTGCCAGAACGTGAATTCACTTCCACACAGACACTGACTCTACTGATTATCATATCTAGAACGCTGCTGAGTAGAAAAGGATGCATGACAGAGAGCACAGCTCGGTAAATAGCCAAACATCAAAAAGAACTGAAATTTTTCAATAAAAATAAACCGACAACCTGGAAACATGATCCCAATAATAAATAATTGAATAACTAAATAAAGGGGTCGGCCTCAACAACCCCTTTTGAAATTCGGGCAAATAGAAAAAAGAGAGAAAAGTCAGCAGAAGCTAACCCCCAGAAACAAGCACCGACACTCTCTTGTTGGGTGATGGACCCTTGCACGTCGAGGTTAAAATGGCAAAAGGAAGATTGACCCTACAGCAGAGAGTCAATACGAACACACACGCTAAAATGTTAAGAAACGCTAAAATGTTAAGAAAGGTGGCATCCAACGTATAATAGGAGGTTTGATAATCTGATTGCTAAATCAAATGAGCAACTTAATTTGTCCGAAAGATGACATCATATATATATGTATATATATATATATATATGTATGTGTGTGTGTGTGCACTGTTACTGTCGGCAGATGTACGACGCGGTTTCTTTCAGATCTTTTAAAGAAAAATCCCTCTCTCGTAACTGTACAAGACATAAGAGATTCTTAGGATCATGCTGTCATCCATCACCATGAAGGTTAAATCAAGAATAACACCGCGTGTTAATAGTAGAACCGGATCTGGAGAAGTTTGGTTCAAAATAACAAATCATCGCCATCTAATCTACCAACCAGAATCAGTGACCTTTTACAAGATTGACTCCTTCTCTGTACTAACAATGCTAGCAGTAAAAGCAACATTACACTACTCGTACACAAAAGTTGATGGGTGAACGAGATCACTACCAACGAGAACCTTCGACGTTAAATGAACCAAAGGGAAAAGCACGGTAACAGTTAACCCGACCCGGACCGTGGTCCTCACTGGAAATAATGAGGAAAAAACTCATTTGGCCAAGGAACAAGCTGTTTTTTCCCCGGACTGATTGACTACCCAAATCCCTTTCATTCTGTAGCCGCTATCGCTGCAATCCAAGCTCACGGATTCCGGCCAACGGTACGCACACAACACCCGCATAACGCGCTCAAAATGCATTGAATGATATCACACTTCATAGTGTATGAAGTCACCGACATCACTAAGAATTAGGTAACAAGAAGTGAACCATGAAAGAAAGTAAAGCAATGCAATGCAGCAGAATTCGAGCACCAATGGATCAAAATAGAGACGAACAAGCAAAAAAAAAAGAGGATCACAACGGAAATCTATTTTAGATCATATATGAGAGACAGAGAGAGGGGCATACCTCTCCGGGTGCTGGTGGTGGTGGTGGGGGCGGCAGCTGCGGGAGCTTTAGACTTGGTGACTGCCTTGGCGCTATGCTTGGGCGGCTCCGAGGGGAAGAGTACCTTGTCGATCCCCTGCACCGAGATTCTCCCGTCCGTGTATATGTCCGGGTCAACCAAATAGGCGGCCCCGACGCCGTGGGCGAACCTGACTGAGCCGTCCGCCTCCTGCGCCGTGACCTTGAACGGCAGCCGAAGCGTATCGTATCGCACCTTTCCGAACCTCCTCACGGCGTTGTACATGCTCTCCTCCGTCTGGTACTCCGGGATGAGGTGGAAATACACGATCTGCTCCGGCGCCCCGGGCTCGCTTAGCTGGTCCGTCGTTAGCTTCGCCATAGCGTCGTCGTTGGGCGCCAGCACCGTCAAAACGTACCCTTCAGAAACCAGCTTCCCCATCTCCGTCGCCAGAGACGTCAAATTGACCAGAATGTCCGCCAGCTCGTTGTAGCCACCGTAATGCAGCAGCGTGTGGATGAAATCTTTGACCTGCGATTCGCCGTCGAACCACCGATGCCCGGAAGACGGCCCGGGAGCAGGTGCGGGAGCCGAGGCCGGAGACGAAGCCATCGCCTCGTAGATGGGCATGGACGGGGTGTAAGGGGGAGGAGAGTATCCGTACTGGTCCGGCTTCGAGGGCTTCTTCTTGAGCGTCATTGTGGTGGTGTCGACCTCGGGGGCCCCTTCTGGCAACACGGCCGAGATGGAAGCGAGGCTTCTCCGCCGGTTGAAGTCGTCCTGAACGGATCTGGGGACCAAGAGACGCTCGATCCCGTGGATGACGCCGTCGGGACGGACTATGGCATCGGGGTAGACGACGGCGGCAAGATCCACTCTCTTCGTCGAGAACTCGTCCTTGGCGACGGAGAGTCTGAGGACGTCGCCTCCCGGACAGAGGCTGCGGTGGTCTTTGTCGGCAGGCCAATGCGCGGATGGGAGGCGATAGGGGAGGACATGGAACAAGAGGAGAGATTGGAGAGAGGGGAGGTTACCGGGCTCGAGGAGGAACCGCCGAAAATCGGGGTCGAGGTCGCGCTCCAGCGCCTCATTTCGAGGGGCGAAAATGGTCAGATTATGCTTTCCGACGGCCTCTTCCAAGGTGTGGAGAAGGAGAGCCTTCTCCACCAGCTCCGCCAGCTCTGTGTACTGAGAATCGAGAAGCGCTACCAGAACCGAGTTGGAGTTTACGGCCCCGGACTCCGTCCCCTTGGGAGGAGATCCACCCGCATTGCCTATGAAGAGGACAAGGACGACGGCGATGCAGCCGTAGACCTTGAGGCTCATGACGCTGAGACGATGGCTAATCTTCCTTCCTAGACACAGCGATGCGATACGGGGAGGAGGAGACTTAGATTCCTCTTCTCTTCTTCGTGTTCTCTTCTTTTGCTTGTTTCTTCTCTTCTCTTGAGGCTGTGGCGTCTTTTGCTTGTTTCTCCTATTCTCTTGAGGCTGTGGCGGACGCGAGCAGCATTATAAGTTGGGGTTTTGGGGGTGTGCCGTCAAGTCCGAAAGACACAGGCAGCACGCTTGACTCTCTTCACTTTATTCTCCGTGCCTTAAGCTCAGAGAGAGAGAGGGTGACTGCTCGGCTCAGCTGAGCTCAGCTCTGTCAAGTTGACATAAGGAGAGGAAGCAACGTGATTTATTGATCCAATGGTAGTGGGATCCATTGGAGGGTCCTTAGTATCAACCGACACACACTGACTGAACTGGGTGCGTGCCCACTCTCTAGCTTATGCAGCCCAGGTTCCGCACCATAGCTTTTTGATCCAGTCGCAATTAATTTCCTTCATAAAGAGTTTCGGATTTTATAGGACCGCCGTAAATAAGGAGGTTAAGTAGGTGAGCCAATTGCTTGGCTTTGGCGCGAGGGAAGGCTCGCTCGTTTTCGTTTTCACATGACGACGACAAACCACCGAAACGGCGACGTCTCATCACCTTTTTACTTCTTTTTTAACTTGGTGGAAGAAGAGAGGAACAACTTCCGACTACATCAGCGTCTAACCAAGATGGGATGGGACGAGCTGGGGTTTAGGCATTGAACTCCTCACCTTGGGTCATCCATTGCCGTTGTTTCCGTATTCTTTTCCTGTGTCGGTGGCTTCTTTTCTTTTTAATTAGAAAAAAGACTTTTCCCCACATTTTCTTTGTATTTTAGGGGTAGATGCTTATACATATTTTAAATGAAGGCCGAGGTGGGTAGTTGGTGTAAAGGGACGTGGCAGCTGTCCTGATTAATGCCTTTTACTCGCCTCGCCAACAGTCGAGCAAACTCCACCCCATTACCTCACTTCTTCGTTCAGCATCCCTTTTTATTTGATCGTCAATTTGATGCCGGTTAAATTCCCGTCTCTTTCCACACACACACACCGTATATGACCTAAGTCGAATAAGGAAAAGCTTACGTAACCAACACATGAGAGAGAATGCTTGGCTTGTTGGCAAACTAGCACTCGTATTCATTCTTTATGTTTTTTTAAGGATCATACTGTCACCTACATGTTGCACCCTCTATTAGGTAGGGTAAGGTAAGGGAGCTGTCACCTGCTGCTACTATTGCTGCCATTGGTGGCAAATTCGCAAGAGACATCACTATTGTTGTTGTTGTGGAATGCATTTCCCAATGATATGAGATAGAGCATGTACTTGCAGCATAGAAACAAATAACAATTGTAATTATGCAAGTGTAACTTAGGGCACTTTCTTAATTACTAAGTATGCACCTCATTTCCAAACTTACCCCCTTAAACAGTCTCTCTCTCTCTCTCTCTCTCTCTATATATATATATATATATATATATATATATATATATATATATATATATATCTGATCTCCCGTTTATCCTCTCCTTCCATCCCGTCTCCCACTACTCTCTCATCCCTCCCTTGCTTAACACCTTTTCTCATTACTCTCTCTCATTGTACACCCACTATTGCCCTGCTCTCTCTTGTGCTGCCAAAGCCTGCCACTTATTTAAGACCAGCTTCTGCCACTTATCTAAGCTCACTTCTTAGTAGACATTCTGGTTATGGGTAAATTGAAACCGACGATTCCAATTCACTAATTCCAATTAGCCCCAAACTTGGAAATAGTAATTTTATTAAAAGATTTTTTAAAAATACTCAAACCAATGGTTTGGAACCATCAATTCCTATTTTATAAAAGGTGAAACCAAAACCAAATCGAATAGTACCTGGTTCCTAGCCTAGCTCTAGAACTAGCCATTTCTACTCCTTAGCAACTTGTCTCTTTAAACTTATCAATAGTACCATCAACCTCCATTTTCATTTTGAAGTCCCACTTACAATCTATTGTTTTAAACTCAAGAGAAAAATCTATTAACTTTCATGTTTTATTTTCTATTATTGAGTCCATTTCTTCTAGTATTGTTTCCTCCAAAGGAGCATCAAGAGACTCCATAGACTCTTCATACATTTGAGGATCATGCTCGGTGTTGAAGTGATATGGTATAAGACTCACTATAGGGTCACATGTTTTTTTACTAGGCAAAATTTGGTCCAAAAGTCTGTCATCCTTCTCCATTTACTCATTATTAGTTCCAGCTTAACCTTGATCATGCTCATTCTCACGTGAAAGGATGTCCTTTATGTCTATGAATTTAGTTGAACCTATCAACTTAGAAAATAGCATCTCTTGATTCAATAATAGTACTAATTGGGTATGAGTTATTCGATTCAACTACTATTAATTTACATGCCTTACTATTTTTGGCATATTTTAGAAGATGATTCAATTCTTTTTTCACCAAATTTCTTTTTCTTAGATTCTAGAACTTTAACTATTGCCCTATAACTCCAATCTCTTAAATAACTTAGGTTGTGCTTTCTTTTATTTTAAAGTTCATAAAGGGTTACTTTGTTATCTTTATTTGGGACTCTATTTGAGATGTAACATGAGGTGAATAGTGTTTCACTCCAAAATCATTGCCTACACCTAGGGAAGGTAATATGGCGTTTACTATTTCAATTAATACCCTATTTTTCCTTTTAACCACCCCATTTTGTTGTGGCTATATGGAGTAGTAGTTTGGTTTAAGATTCTCACGGGCTTAGGATAATTCATATTATGGTATTCTCCTTCCAAAACCACTCTTAAACATTTGATGTAAGACTCATGTTATAGTTTTAATTGGGTTTTGAAAACTTTAGATTTTTCTAATATTTCTTCTTTTACATGCATCAAGTATAAATGATGATATCAAGAAAGATAATCAATAAATGTAATGAAGTACTCCTGCTACTTATTGTGGGCCAACTATGCAAATCACACATATTAGAATGTATAAGTTCAAATATTAAGGTTATTTCTACTCTTTGAAAATGCAGTCTTGTTATTTTGGTAAGCACATATGTGATACATTTATCAATTGTTTAAGATTTAGTAGGAACCAAATTTGATTTTTATGTGATTTGGTTTTTCAAAATTGACATATCCTATTCATTGATAACATAAATCACAAGACTTAACAAGATAATTAGAAACGTTTATCATTCTCAAATTGGACATAGTATTATATAAGTATCATTTGCCAACAAACATGTTCCCTCTAGAGAAGATAAAATTATCACATTTAAATACACTTGAACTCATACTTATTAAGCAAGAGTATACATACTAATTTTTTGTTACATCCGGTACTTACCATAAGAATCAAAACTTTACCCGATGTAAATTCAAGTTCTTATGTTTCCTTTTGATTTGAATCCTTGAAACATCTACCTTGTACATAATAGGTTTATCATCTTCATGAGAAGTTTTGAAGAAAGAGTTATTCTTACACACATGGTGAGTAGCACCTCTATTAACCCATCATGACTCAATATCTTTCACCATATTAATTTCAGATATGATCACCACAAGGTTTTTCTTTGAAGAAATTAAAAAAAATCTTTATTTTCTTTCTTCAAATAATCAACATTTCCTCTTATGGTGATCAAACTTGCCACAATAGAAGCATTTTTCCTTTTTTCTTTGATTTGAAATATCTTCCATTATTAAATTGTTTGTATTTGTTGGTTTCAATAATCCTTTCTTGATGATTTTTGTTAGCTCCTAAAACCCAAATAGTACTTTCATTTGGATTTTTCTTATCAAACTTTAGGATTGGACCATCTTGGTGTTATTCATAGAAGCCATTTCAGAATTCTCAAAAAAATTAAGTTCTTATATCAAATGTTGAAGAGAAAAAGTAATAATGGAAACAACTAAGGCAAATAACTCAAGAGGAAGAAGGAACAAGAAGAAAGAATTCTTTATATTTATAGGTCTAGAAAAACACCTTCTTCTAAGACACATTACAATTAAAATATATGAACTGAGTTAAGCCTTATTACAATTATCTAGGAGTCCTTGAAAACCCAACATGTCTTTTCTATTATCTATGTCAATGACTCAAAATAGGCTTGGTTCATAAAAAAAGGCAAAAAAATAAGGTTGATTTATTCAGAAGTATTTCATTTTCCAACAACTTGCTTGAAGATGTTAATAGATCCACGATGAAATTCTAATGGAGAGGTAATGAAGCAAGAAAAGCCAGGATTGGATCAGTTGGGGATCTTTCAAAGTCTCTAAAAGTGTTTTCCCAATAATGCTTTTATGAGTGCTGATGTAGGTTCTACTCCATAGTGGGACTGGAGGAGCCCCGTGGAGGAGAGAAAATTCATCGAGAAAAGGGCTACTTTGGAAGGCGGGAGACGATTAAACGTTAACGGTCCCTGGATTTCAGGTATTTCTCCCTGTGAATATGTATAATACGCAGTTATCTGTTCTCCGTCAATTGCTCCAACCAAATAGAGAATGGAAAGAGCAATTAATTCAGGATTCATTCTCACAGAATATTGCAAACAAAATTCTGTAACTACGACCAGTGAGAAGACGAGACATTCCATTTTGGTGCTGGAACAAGTCTGGTGACTAATATGTTGTATCCTGAAAGGAATTATTCTGTTGATATACATTCACAAAAGAAATTCTGATTATCAGTATGGAAATCAAGAACACCGAGAAAAGTGATATCATTCATGTGGAAATTGCAATACCACGGAATCCCAACTAGAGAAAGATTAAAGCAAAGGAATATGATTGTGGATACAGAGGTTGAAAGCATGTGATATCATTTTCGGTGTCGCCAAAATATTTTTTCGGTGTCATTCATGTGATATCATTTTCATTCATGTGGAAATATTTTGGCGACAACAGATTGAAAATGGTATTTATCCAATGTGATACAGAGGTTGAAAGTGTCATCCATTGTTTGGTACTTGTGACAGAGGTTGCACAGGTATGCAATAAAGTCCAACTGATCTTTCATCCTCAGAATGAAGGAAGGCACTTTGTCTAATTGGTGGTGGAACGTCGTATCTCAGGTGAAAGGCAAGTTTGGTTGGCAGGACCAACTGGCGTTGTATGCACTCACCTTCTAGGAATCATAGTTGGCAAGAAACGCAAAAATATTTGGAGCGAAGGTTCTTAACACAAAAGCTGATAGTAGCAAAGGCAGTCAGAGGAGCTGAAGAATACCTCATTAGTAAGCTTCCTGGTACATTGATTTAAGATTGTTTCGTTGACATAACAATTGTTTAGGTACTTTGAAATGAGACTGTTAGATTGATGGCTATGAATCGAAAATATGGGAAAGCCCATTTGATTGTTGTTGTGTTGGCTGGTATAGACGAGTTGTATTCATTGAATTTTGATCAATAAACTACAGCCTTCAACTTGAAAGAAAAAAAGAAGCACTGGGGTATGTAGTTGCAGGGAAGTTTGAATTCAAAGATAAACGGACGTGGCTGATAGTTGGAAGGGAATTCGGGCGTCCTGCTCCAAAAGATACGGCGTCATAAACCATTGGTGTCGGAAGGAGGAGCGCATGCTATGCATTTGATGGGCATTCGAAAAGTACCCACTGAAGGCAATGCAAAAAAGGGCTTTGGTTGGTTCATCCCGTCGGTTCGGGAAGGGACTTCACACAGTAAACGCTGATGCTGGGATGGTTGCGGCGGATGGACAATTGTTGAAAGTTCGAGCTCTTAAGTGCTGAGTTTGGAATTTAAAAGAACTCAAATTCATGGGTTAAAAATTCAACACTTTAACAAAGTACTGAGAATGATTGCTAAAATTGAAAGGGGATCAAGCCAGATATTTTCAAAACTGCCAAGGGGATTAGACAGGCAAATCTAGTGGCAAACAAGCATGGAGCAACCGGGCTACAAGACTAACCGACCGACGGGCGGTTGGCAGGCAATTGGAACGCGTTCAAAATTGAAGTGTCCAAAAACCCCTCCTACGACTTTAAGTTGCTAGCCGGTCAGGGGTTCAGGATCCTTAGCATTCAGCATTTCTGACAGTGGAGCGTTTTCACGGCACTAGTAATGGGTTTATCGAGTCCGGAATTTTCCTAAGCGGACTGTTTTGGCTTAGGCTTGTACATTTGTTGAATGGAAAGGCTGGTTACTTGTCGAGACTTTTGCATTTCAGGCCTCCTGCTTTGGAAGTTTGACATTGTGACGGGCTATAAAGTTTGACATTGTGACGGGCTAACTTGAACCTGCTGGATAACAGCACCACCAACGCACAAGAAAATTTGGACAGGGGGGCTTTAACGTCAAAAATCCCCCTGATCGGAACCCTAGTCCCAGCTCCAACTGAGCCTACAAAACCCGACTCTGCATTGTAAAATCAGTCTTCGGTGGTCATATATTACCAAAGTTGGCAAATGGGAGAAAACCAACAAACAAATGGGAGGAAACTAACAAACACTAATAAACAAATAAAAACCAGTCTACCAAAGTTCACAAGGGATTTATTTATTTATTTATGTATTATTCGAACAGAGTTGTATGATAAAAGTGTATCAAGAAGAGGGGAAGGTGATGCCATTTCCAGAATTCTTACAGCCACAGCCACAGCCACAATTACAGATAACTACTGCCCATGGCTACTATTCTTTCTTTGTCAAAAGAAGATTTAAGTGAAAAGGAAAAGAAACACCAAAATAAAGATAACCTAAAAATATTCAGCAACAGCTAGCATCGACCTTCCTCCAAATAGATGTCAGGTACCATTCCCAAATTCAGAGAGAAAAGCTTTTCCTCCACCTGCATCAGCACATTTCCAGCCACAGTAAAACACAAAATAACCATAAACTCTTGAGCTGTATGCATATGCTGCTACACATGACATCTGTAACATCATGCCATCTTCATCTCCAAAGGGACTATCACATTGACATTCAAATGCAGAATCGCAATTTAGGTAAAAAACCATATACTTCTAAGAACAGATCCCCCCCAAGTCTATCTATGAAGCAAGGAAAAATTAGCTTCTATTTGAAACAGGAAAAGCGAAACAAGAAGAAAAGTGAGATGTTCCACTTCTCACTCACTCCATTGAGGTCCTCGGTTTAGTTTTTATCGGAGACCAATATTTTAAGAGGCAACTCGACTATCTTGGATGAAAATCCCAAATGGGTAGTGCACGCTGTCTGAAGTTGAATTCACAGATTGATAGGTTATGGAAGAGGATCTAACGAAGGTAAGAGGTTTGTTAACACGTCATTCATACAAAGATTATGTGACTATTCTCAATGATACACCCAGAAAGGAGTAGAGTCAAAATCGAATCCAACATAAATCCAGTACATTAATAGCTAGCCAACAAGCCAATACACGCTCATACTGCGATGAGAACAAGCAGACTGGTCATAGCTGAGTGTTGGCCAATCAATCACACCCATACCATAGGTGAGCATGCTTCTTTCCTTTTCAGGTGCAGAAAACATTTATATTCAAACAGTCGAGCAAAATTGAAAGCAAAGATCTGGTTACAATGTGGTGATCCTAGTTGGTCTACAGTCAAAACTAAACACCATACCAGAAAAACAAACAATGGAATCAAAACCTGAGCAACCTCAAGAGATGTATTAACACCTAAACCCTATTTGATGCTCTAATCTATGGAATCAATAAAATGCTGGAAAGAAGCTCTCCCCAACTGCAAAGGTGCTTTATTCCATACAGCAAATAGGTGATTTAGGTGTCACGACCTCAATATTTGGGATTACGAATAACAGGACAGTATGGAAGTTTCAAGTATCATGTATCTCTGTAGGACTTGTAAGTTTTCATTCATGCTTTCAGGCAGTCGCCTGAAAAACGAAGTTGCTAGACAGCCAAGGAACTACATGCAGCTGTTTTGAACCATGAAGAACTCCATTGGAAACACTCAACTAATGAATGTCCGAAAGTACCACTAAGCAAAAGAAAAGAGGACGGATAAAGGAGTACAATCATAAAAGTGGACACCAGTTAAATGCAATTCTGGTGGATCCAAGTGAGCAAATAAAAGAACTCAGTAATGAAAAAGTAGATGCATAGGCACTATAAAGTTGTCTTCCGATATAAAGGAACTTGTGGTATCCCCCCCAAGTCAATTGACATAAGAAGACTCAAAAGAACTTTGGCAAGTGGACAACCCAAACTGACCATGCAGGTAGAGTATAAACGTCAATATTTGCAAGTTCCAACATACAACTCATCTGGATAGAACCATTTAAGCTCCCTATTTAAGAAGGTATACAATAGAAGAATCGATTCAGATGTGGAAATGGGTCCCTTATCAACATAAAGAGGACATAATCAGAGAAACGAAAAGAACGTACAGAACAAAAAGCAAGGAACACCAATGCTTCTTCTATGCAGGTTTTCTTATTACTAATGTGTAGAGAAAATAGCTACATGTTAAGCTTATAATATTGAAAACGGAAATAGCCACCAAATGAATGACATAAAGAGCATGGAGAATAGCACTGCGTAGAGTATAATCTACCATTATAATATTGAAAACAGAAATAGCCACTGAATGAATGACATAAAGAGCATGGAGAATAGCACTGCGTAGAGTATAATCTACCATTCCCACAATTTCAAAGTTACAAACAACACGAATAACTAAGATATCCAAAAAAAAGCATCCCTTATGCAGTCAAAAAAGTTAACATAAATGACCACAACGAATCTTTATTATCACAGGGGAAATCGTGTGGTTTCTGCCCAGGACACTATTGAACTTTGGAACTTATTTGCAACAACAAAGGTGGACCAAAAGTGTCAAAAATTATTGAGAACATTAAGACTAGTGAGAACATGAATATGAAATTGGATTAAGGTCAAGAAGAACCTACAGATCATATTGATTGATTTAGACTGATGACATACTAACAAGAGATATGAACTTTATAAACCATGTACAGCGTACTAGCATCCGATGGTAGAACTCACAAAGAAATTTAACCAATGTATTTGAAGTTAGCATGGATTATACCATGATTAAACCAGTGTTGTTTTTACCGTATTGTATCGTGTATCGTTTTCCCCCACGAGTTAGATGTATTGTATTGTATTGTAAATTTTTAATTAAAAATAGTTTAAAATCAAGAAAAATAGATTAAAAAACAAGAAAAATTCTAAATGATTATTATGAATCCAAATAAGTAAGGACAATTTTGAAAATTATATCAAAACAGTAGTACATGACTTATTTAAATTATTTAATAAGGTATCAAGCAACAATTTCATGGTTTGAGAATTTGTTTCTTAATAACTCAAACTTGAGACTCTACCATTAATAAATCTATGCTTGAGACTCTAACAAGTAATAACTCCTACCCTTAGAATTGTAAGGGTTAATGAGTATGTGCTTGGAACTCTATAAATAATAACTTATACCATCAATAAATCAGTGCTTAGTGTTGGAAACGCGGATGCGCAACGGAGATTAAAATCACAAACATAAACGAAGAGGAAATATTGAGATCGGAGGAGGGGGCGGACCTCCAATGGAGGCCGCCCCCCCTCTTTCTCTCTCTTTCTTATTCACAAACTCTTCAACCCTAATACAACTTATCAGCCCTTATATAAGGAGCTGTAAAACGTAAAATGACCAAAATACCCCTAATACAAAAAATTACCAAAATGCCCCTACAGTTTTGGGCGAGTACAATAATACCTAGAAACATAAAACTAACACAAAGACACTAGATAAACATATTCTTCAACACCCCCCTCAAGTTGGGAGTGAGATACTTCGAACTCCAAACTTGCCAAACAATCTTCATATCTGCTTGCAACGTTCTTCATCTGTCTTTATCACTGGTTTAATCTTCAACAGCTTCTTTGGCTGCAATATCTTCAACTCAGCCTTCTTGGCTGATCATATCAAGCAGCATCTCTAACTGCAATGTAAACTTAGCCTTCCTGGCTAATCATCTCAAGCAGCATCTCTGACTGCAACATCAACTCAGCCTTCTTGGCTGTAACAATAACAAAGCAGCCATCCTGGCTGTCACAACATCAAGGCAGCCATCCTGACTGTCACATCAATAAAGCAGCCATCCTGGCTGTCACAACAATAAAGCAGCCATCCTGGCTGTCACAATATCAAAGCAGCCGTCCTGGCTATCACATCAACAAAGCAGCCATCCTGGCTGTCACAATCATTAAAGCAGTCATCCTAGCTGTCACAACAATAAAGCAGCCATCCTATCTGTCACAATCATCAAAGCAGCCATCCTGGCTGTCACAACAATAAAGCAGCCATCCTGGCTGTCATCTCAAGCAGCATCTATGACTGCAACAAACTTTTTATCAACCTTCATTTTTTTTTTCTTCAAGCAGCTTTCATAGCAGCAAATTCCTGCAACCTCATTGGCTGTGAATAAAAAAACATTTTTGAAGTCCTCATAACTGCAATCTTCAGCATATATCTCTTCTCTATAAACTTTCTTCATGTTGTTTTTTTTTCAAATGGAGACAATCATCACGTACTAATCTCTTCTTTACTCTTTTCCTGAATTTTCATCTCTCTTAAACATTTCTTCAAACACTTGATGTATAGGTAAATATATCTTCTTGAGCATTTCAGCGAACACTTGATATGTAGATAAACATCTCTCTTAGACATTTGATCGAACACTTGACATGCAATTGAATATTTCTCTTTGACATTTCATCAAACAGTTGGTCTGCTGCATCATTTCTATCCTTTCCATAGCTTAGCTTCATCAAATGGCAGTGGGCATGCAGATCGCAACTTAGGGTGGAACACAAGTTTGCCTTACGAGTGACTGCAATTCCATCATATGATTGACCTCGAGACGCAGGCTCTGCTGTCCGTGAGATGGGAAGACTAGATTTGGAGTCGTGATGTTGGAACTTCTTAGGGGTTGGAAACCTTTGGACAAGACTAATCCTCGTGCGGAACAATCATTAGTAAGATGGGCAATGCCTCAGCTCCATGACATTGATGCGCTTTCAAGAATGGTAGACCCAGCTCTCGAAGGGGATTACTCTGTCAAGTCACTGTCACGATTTACAGACATCAATTCCTTATGTCTTCAGCCTGAGCCAGAGTTCAGACCATCAATATCTGAGATTGTTCAGGCCCTCTTGCGCGTGTCACGGACCCTTTCATCTCCATGGCCTCCATCTCAACCAGCACACGCATGTGCCATGACTTCTCTGCTTTCATTGAACCTATTCACATCATCCGATAGCTTGTTTCCTCGATAGCCACCTTCCTTTCTGCTGTCTCCATCCAAATCAGAACCACCTTTGTGCTCTTTGCTGTTGTCTTCAGTATGTGTGTGTAAGATGAACAACGTTCCACACAATGCATGTTGTGTCGATACTGCAGCACCCGATTCCACACTCAAATCAATCAAACGGCTCTGATACTATGTTGAAAACACGGATGCGCAGCGGAGATTAAAATCACAAACATAAACAAAGAGGAAATGTTGAGATCGGAGGAGGGGGCGGACCTCCAATGGAGGCTGCCCCCCCTCTTTCTCTCTCTTTCTTATTCACAGACTCTTCAACCCTAATACAACTTATCAGCCCTTATATAAGGAGCTGTAAAACGTAAAATGACCAAAATACCCCTAGTACAGAAAATTACCAAAATGCCCCTACAGTTTCGGGCGAGTACAATAATACCTAGAAACATAAAACTAACACAAAGACACTAGATAAACATATTCTTCAACACTTAGGAGTCTAACAGGTAATCTCTTATCCTTGGAATTATAAGAGTTAATAAATTTGTGCTGGAGACTCCAACAGTTAATAACTCCTATCATTGGAACTCTAAAAATAGAGATTATAAATAATAATTAAGAATGTATCACACGATACGGGACGATAAATTCTTATAAGACGATACAACCTGTATCTTACCATATACGATTTAACACTGGATTAAACACTAAGCTCGTGATGAATTCTATGACGAATGTTGGGCAGTGAACCGTTAGCATGTGAAATAGATCTTTACAACACAAATGAAGATGTTGAGGCAAATGTTTGGCTGAAAAAGAAAAAACAGATCTTTAATGAGGTTACTATAGACAGTTGACGTGGCACCAGTTCATAAAAATGAGCAGTATGCTTAAGGTGGTTAGACATTCACAGAGGCCATATGAAGTTTCAGTAAGAAAGTGTGAAAATTAAATGGTATAACTTTAAAGGGGAGGACATTTTGTATGAAAAATTTTGAAACTTAATTCCAGGTGGCTAGGAGACAGGCACATGATGACATAAAACAAGCCTTACCAAGCAAATATATACACATAAAACTGGAAGGAGAAAAAAAATGAATTGTAGCTGATAGCTGAAATGTGGTATTATAGAATCTAATTTGATAGGCCATGCTTGATTCAAATGAATAGACTATATTACATCAACATCTATAACTTTATCAGAAATAAAGAAGGCTGTCCAAGAGGATCGACATTAACTGCACCCACGATCCAGGAATATAATACACTAACAAGCAAAAATAGAGGCTTTAGAGAAGAGAAATAATCATTAACTAAACCCACATAACATTTCAACACTTCTATCGAAGTTATACTTTGAATTAGGTTAAATGAAGAAAGATAAGATCTTGCTTTGCAAGAATATCAACACCAGAAGCAAAGCCCAAAAGGCCTCTAACCAAGTCTTTCACCATGTTTACAGCAGAGCAGAGAGACAGACCATCACTAAGAGTCTTCTCCATCTGCTTTAACCAGCACCATCGTTAGTCACCTGCTCACTCTCCCTCCCCATTGTCCCAGGCGATCCTGCTTCACTGTCTAGTCAAAATAACTACCTTTGCCTCATCATTACCCACAAATCTACATCACCATCACTTTGGGGATATTCAAGAAACATAAAAATGGTTTTTGAATCACAAAAATCCGAAATAGCAGAGATGTTATGAGGTTCCAAAATCAAGATTGTAAAATGAAAAAGCCATAGTTTTCAAACCCCATATAGTCACTTGTAATCAATAAATTATGTGAATTGGTGAATAAAAAGCCAACGTTTCTCAACATTCAGAATACAATGGTCGTGTCGGCTGAAGAACCACTGAGAATAGGCAGTCCCTGATGTCCATGTGGAAGGTGGTTTGCAGAAAGGAGATTTTCAGTGACAAATGAGATAGTACTACTCTTGCCAACAAGACATATGAGCCTTTCTATTGGACTATACTGTATCAGCTAAGGAAATAGAACTATAAGCACCCCTTGTTTCAAGAGAGGATAGGCTATTGACATTTTATTCGATGGTTAGAGGCAAATAAAACGCTAGGCATTGAAAATTGAAGATCTCTAAAGAGGAAAATAGAGATCTTACCTGTCATGTATGACAAGAAGTATCAACTTTATTTAATAGAAATCGGTCTTAGTGCAATATGAAGAACATAATGCAGATGATGGTTAGATATGCTAAACACATACAATTTAATGGAAACCTTATGGTGGGTAGTAGTATATGCAATAATGGACAATGCCACAATTATTAAATATCATTTCCATTCAGAGGAAAAACCAAGAAAATCCCACAACCATCCTACCATGCGCTGCCCCCACCCCCCAACCGGAAAACAAGAAAAGACAACTAAGCCCTTTCCCATACTAGACGGGGTCGGCTAAGAAGACAAGAAAAAACGAAAATGAAAAAAACCCAATGCAAAATTCCTAGCTCCACCTCTGCTTCATGATATATCTTCATAACACAAAACAATTCCTTCAACTTGGTTAAACAGAATGGACATTTTTATAAAGATAAATTGTGATCCTTGAGAAAAGATTAAGTAACATTCACAGGCTAACTGTCAAAGATTTACTAGATTTCCTCTTTTATCTTTTCCTCTTACTGTAATACACACATATGTATATGTATCTACATATGTATGTATGTATATATATATGTGTGTGTGTAGATAGAGAGAGTATTTTCTGCAGTAAAATCTCTTTCTCTATTGATGTTTCAAAGGCAATCGTTTACTTTATCGGATATTAGAATACCTACCTTAAAGGAAGACCTGCGATTTAAAATGGGCTCAGCATCTTTTGACCTTTCCCCCAGAAACTTACTCTATGAAAATCCCCAGATGTTACGAATATGCCATTAATTGTTGCATTGGATTTCTCATCCACAAACCACTACTTGAGGAAGAAATTCGTAATATTGTAAATAATACCATGAGGATAAAAGAAAGACGAGATTGCTCAAACAAGGTTCCGAACTGATTGATCAAAGTTCAAACTGTGCATGTGGAGAACTCAAAACCTTTTTTGATAAGCTTTAATTAAAAAGATACATGAGAATATATGATACTTCCTGTAATTAAACCCACTTGAAACTAGATATGAAGCTATATCCTTAATAGTTTGTGTTGGTTATGCAGCCAAGAATCAGATAAGCGTAGATTATCGAGAGTAAGTGGTACACTAAAAATAAAAAAGAAAATATACATAGAGGTTAACAACTAGCTTAAGAGGTAATCAGTTCAACATATTTAATAAATATAAAACAATTTAGGCTATATACAATAACATACATAAATCAGAAACATCGTTGTGAATTTGAAATAGTAAGCTTAAATATTTTATGAAAATTCAATCTAACATACTTTAATATGCTAAAGTTTACTCAAGAATTAGAAAAAGAACTGCCTATTAGAGTTCATGAAAAAAATACTTACTAGCAATATATCAGAAATCTGAAAAAATATGCACAAGCTTATAAAGTTCCCAAAAACAATGGACAAACGGTGGGAGAGAGAGAGAGAGAGAGAGAGAGAGAGAGAGAGAGAGACTCGTAAAGCATGACGATATGCATATGCAGGCCACACAGCGCAACCCACTTAAGTAGGTCGTTTAAATACTTGGGGTAAAGAAGACAAAGATGTCTCAGTAAATCTACACCACCCTCTTTCAAGTAGAGAATCTATTAGAAGACATCTTACCTCTCACTTGATCACACGAACCTGCTTACGTAGACCAAGTGGGACTCGCAATGTTCCAGTACAAAATAAACATATGCATAGCAAGCTAGTAAATAAATCTTTACATGCAATAATCCTCAATGCTTGAAGATTAATCCAAACTTACATACTCCATCACATTCCTCACTATCATTATCAAGGTTTCATCCTTCACCGATGTTAGCATATGCCTTACATACTTTTATCAAAAGCAGAAATCACATGATTTATAAATCTTGGCACATTCAGTCCAAATACAAAACTTTAAATTTCCTTTTGAGCAATTCACTTCCTAACTTCCACATAGCGAAATGAGCATTGAGATTAGCAATCTCATCACCTTTGGATGGTGTCTAGTTGCCTATACATATAGGTGATCATAAATGAAAATGTAAACCACCTTGAATTCACAGATTAAAGTAACAGAATTAGTGTTCTTTCTTCGTCTTGCTTATTTCTTTTTGCTCTCTCTCTCAAGTCACTTACCTCTGTCAAGTTCTCCAACCCTATGAAGACTATCGATCTCACACACCTTGAGTTAAAATCTTTACAAATGAAGCATGAGTTGCAAGGAACAAATTCCAAGTCGTTCTAGCTGAGGTCGCCATTTTGGGAAAGCAACCAGCTGGTTGGTTGATTTAAATCCATCAAGGACAATTCATCAAGACTCCAAATGCAACTAAGAAAGAACAAGATGCTATATGATGCCGAGTCTTGGGAAAGATATACATAAAAGAAAAAAGATGATTGATAGGTGTGTGACAAAACAAGAAAAGACCAAACAAAAAAGTTGGTGTAGAACCAATAGAAGATAAAATGAAAGAGAAATGCTTACGGTAGCTTCAACATCTAGAGAGATAAAGCTTCCGAGAAAAGGTATGAGAAACTATACAATGACACTTTAAAAAAGGAAGAGGAACCGTTGTACAGTGTTGGGATGGAAACAATAAAACATGAACTTTTTATAGAGGGAATTGCTAACATGGCACAGGGTAGAGCTTTACAGCCACCAAGATTCCATTTAGCTGACCACCAAACTATCATTAGTTAGGTGTATTTTTATCATTTATGAAAAATAATTGTGTGTGCGTTGAATGAGGACACCATGCACCTGTTGAGTAAATCCATGTTACCTAGGTTCAATTTGGTTGGCATCGCTTAAAGGATCTTTTATTGGACTACGAAACAATGTTGTAAAAATTGTATCGTATTGTAATTGTGTGTGCAGTGAATGAGGACACCATGCACTTGTTGAGTAAATTCATGTTACCTAGGTCCGATTTGGTTGGCATCGCTTAAAGGATCTTTTATTGGACTACAAAACAATGTTATAAAAATTGTATCGTATCGTACGATACGATATAATTTTATTGTGTATTGATACATGCACAAATAATGCACTATGTGATTTATCATGTTGTATCGTATTGTCCGATACAAGACTATATTGTATCGTATCATATGATACACTTTGTATCGTACGAGTCGACGCTGACTTTTCGGGTATAAATTCTAAAAATCCGAAGTTGCAAAAATCATTTATGCTTCTTCTCCAAACCCTTTCTCATGTCATTCCCTTCCCCCATATCTATTTCTTATCATTGTTCTTATTGATTTCGTGGTTTATTCACAAGATTCTCAAGTATTTCACCCAATACAACTCCCTAGGGCTTTTGTTAAATCCGTGATATACTCCTTTCCTTTTGTATTCTACCCAATGTTGTAAAAGCTGTATCGATGTATCGGTGCCTGTATCGCACTGAGCACCGACACGTATGTATCGTACTTGTAAATTTCTATTTTTTGTATTAAAAAATATTTTAAAAAATATAAAAAATAAAAAATTGAAATTAATAAACAAAACATAAGCATCCATACCATAACAAAGCATCTCATAAAGAATAAGCATCCATATCATAACGTGGATACTGAATAGTACCTTTGGAGTTTAACTTTAATTAATAAACAGCAAAGTTACAACTTATAATCATAAGAGATTCAAGATTAGAACGTTACAAAGTTACGAGATAGACACAAACCGACCACCCCTAGTGACACATTGGGTTGCACCTAAGATCCATCACAAAAACATCAACCAAACCACACCCCGGGTGTGCATCCTTAATGCACCCGAACCCCCGGATCCTCCTTAGATATAATGCAAGAAAAAAGAAAAAAGAAAAAAAACCCAAAATCATTGTCATAAAAATGTCAGTTCCCTTAGAGATGATTTGAGTGATGTCAATTTATATGAACTTCCTCAAAATCAACAAAATCTTGGACTTTTGCAAACTTTCAAATTCCCTAAAAAGTGACCAACATAGGAATCAAACCAAAACGGATCAAAGTCTAGGATCATATCATGCATATTCCGAAGCCATGCCAAAAACCAAGATAGTCTATGTCACACAGACACCTCTAAGAGGTGGGGTGTCGGCATCAACACGGGTGCGATACCGACACTGACACCGTATCGGTGCGGCACTGACACCATGTCGTGTATTATCGACACGGTCAACGTGTCGACCCAATTTTTTGGGTGCGGTCAACATGTCCGAGGTCTTATTCATCCAGTTTTTAGGTCATTTTAAGCCTTCTCTCGCTCATTTCTCAGGTTATTTTCTCTCTCCCTTCTCTGCGTTGCTGCTGCCCCTCAGCCCTCACTGTCTCCCTTCTCTGCGCCGTTGCTGTCCCTCAGCCCTCACTATCTCCCTTCTCTGTGCCGTTACTGCCCCTCGGCCCTCACTGCCGCAAAGACTCCCTTCGGCCTTCGACGCCTTCGTTGTTGGGTTCCCCTTCGTTGTTGGATGCCTTCGTTACTTTTCGTAGCCCTATATTATTTTAGGTATGCTGCATATAGGTATTGCTACATGTTAATCTTGCATATTAGGTATTTTTATAAGATCTTGCATGATAATTCATTGCATATTAACTATTCTTGTATATGAGTCATTCTTGAACACTAGTTACTAGTTATTAATTACTCGTGCATCTTAAATTTTTTTGCGTATTAGTTCATCTTGCATGATAGGTAATTTTTCTGCATATTAATTAATCCTACGTATTAGCTTCTTGATTCTAATAGGTGAATCATGTACATTTGATAATCTTGAATATTTAGTTAATCTTTATGTTTAATTAATCTTGCATGATAGGTACTTTTTCATGTTAGGCAGTTTTGCATGTTAAGTATTCTTGCTTGTTAGGTATTCTGTATGTTAGTTAGTCATGCATATTAATTCTTGCATAATTGATTTCTTGCATGTTCATTAGGTTTTCTTGCATAATCGTGTGCATTAAATTTTATTGCATAGTCAAGTACATTCAGTATTCTTAAATATTGATCATATTAGGTATCATTGTATGTTAGATATTTATGCATATTAGAAATTATTGCACATGTGTACATGTTAATCTTGAACTTTACATATTTCTGCAAATTAAAATTTATTACATAGATGTGCATGTTAATCTTGCAAAATCGTTCATACTAGATACTCTTGAGTCTTGACTCTTTATTTCTTACACGATCCTATTGCATGACCAATTAATTTATGCATGCTTAGTTTTTGCCTGTTAATTTCCCGCAAATTAATTTCTGCATACTAGTTTTGGATTATCTATTTTCAGCATATCAGTTTTTGTTTATTTATTTTGTACATATTGATTGTCTCATTTCTTTCATATTTATTTCTTTCATAATAATTTTGATCCATTACATATTTTGTTTTTCGAATCGGATTGTGAAATTGTGAATTGAGTTGATCCTAAAAATGGCCAACAATAGAAAAGGAAAATGAGTATCAATTGGTACTGGCCCTGCTGGGAGTTGTGGTGGAATTGTTCCTTCAAGTTCAGGATCAACAACAAAAGTTACAAAACCTTATTTCAACACCTCGTGATGATGCACCATTGTGGATGTACCTACAAAGGAGAGAATTATATGAAGCTGGTGGAGGTAATACACATTTTATGTTTAAATTTTGCAACATGAGTTTTACAGGATCATATGCTAGAGTGAAAGCACATCTTTTAAAATTATCAAAACATGGTATAAGGGCATGTCCGAATGTGGATGAGGATTTACGAAGACAATTAATTAAAAAGCAAGATGAGTATGAAAAAAAACAAAAGGAGTGAAAAGGAAACAAATATTCCATTATTTGGTGGATACAAAGAAGATATAGAAAAGAAAAAAAAGTTAATGCAAAGTGAATTTAAAGGTTTTAGGAGGAGCAATTTAAAAATAACTTCACGAGACATCATCGTTTTATTATCAATAATTTTGAAGCACGAGGGAACATAACTTCATGAGACATCGTCGTTTTATGATCATATTCATTCTATATTAGTTTTAAGATGGGACAAAAGTAACACTCCCTTGCATTGTTTAGGGAATTCTTTAAATCCAAGATATTATAGGAAGAAATGGTTGCATGAGAGCATTGGGCGTACTAATCAAGATCCTGAAATAGCAAAGAATAGGCAAATGTGTTTGGAAAGGATTTATCGTGACTCATACCTACTTAGGCAAGTAAATTCTAAATATGGAAAGTTTTCTTGTGCCAGACTTAATTCACTAGAAGCAAGGGATTATCAAGATCCACGAGATTGGTGGGCATGTTATGGATTTGAAATGCCTCTTCTTCAAAAGCTTGCACTTCATCTTGTTGTGAAAGAAAATGGAGTACATACTCTCAAATTCACAATATCAAAAGGAACAATCTATCAAGTAGTCATGATGAAAACTTGGTTTATGTCCATTCAAATCTAAGATTGGTTTCACGATCTAATGTTGAGTACAGGTAAAAATTACTAATCTTTCAAAATTGTTTTCTTTTCTATTAATCATGATGATTATATTTGATCTTTTCTTATTATTTATTTAAATATATTGCAGTGAAGGAGCATCAAAATATTGGGATGCAAACTCGAAGGAATATCACTTAGATGACAACCAAGATTTACATATCCTTAATATGAAACTCACTGATCCAATAGTCCCTTCAGTTGATAATATTGTTGATGGTAAAGATCTATAATTTATCAAGTACATGTTCATTTCATTTATCAAACATTAATATTATTCATAACTTCATAGTTGATAATATTATTGATAGTCCCTTCACTTATAATATTGTTGATATGCAAATCATGGTTTTCTTTTTGATTGATTTGTGTATTATGATGAAATTAGTAGTTGTTTACTTATTTTGCTTTAATATAAAGTTGTGTACTTACTATTGTCGTCATATACTTATGTTAATTAATGTCTCACTTATTATAGCTTGAATATATAATATATAATATTATATACTTTAACCGTGTCGCCGCACCCAAAATTTTTAAAACTTACCGTATCTCGCACCTGCACCCGTGTGACATAAAAGATAGTGCATGTATGAGTCATTCATACATCTCATTAAAAATCATTCATAACATGCCACAATAGGAGTCATTCACAGTGTCATAGTGTGAATGCTCATGTCATTTATTTCCAACAAATTAAGGGCACGTAGCTTGCATTCCCTTAGCACCTTTTATTCATTAAAGCATGCATCTCTAGGAGAACACATCTTTACATGTCATGCATCCCTTAAACGTCATTCACCTATAAGAGGCCCACATCCTATCGGAAGGTGGCTGCCCAAGGTTTATGTGCATTCATAGATGGCTTCATTCGTATATGATCCTTGCATTGGTCGAAGTATTATTCGACGCGTATCGTATCGTGTATCGTTTTGCTCCACAATATGGGCGTATCGTAGCGTAGCTTATCGTACCGTACTTTAATATTAAAAAAATAAAAGATCAGCAACAATGGCGTCAACTAGAGATGTCTCTGGGTCCTCTATCCAGGCTTCGTCTTCAAGATCTTCTCCTTTGTCGATTACTTTGATCTCGCCCGATACTCGTCTTGTCACACCTGTTGTCGCAACCACGACTCGGCCCGAGTCGATGCCACGTGGCCGCTTCTCGCACAGAAGTGATGGTGAGCAGTAACCAAATACAATACTAATTTAATGCAAACTCAAGAAATATCTAACTGAAATAAATATCCATATCGAAGTTCTAAACAACACGTCCAAAATGGTGCGACACCCACCTAACAATAACCCTGAATAAAAGACTTTCTAAAACATTCAATACTTATCATACCATCTAAAATAAAAATGCAGCTTTATCAAACTCCTACTCTTCTCTGTGTGCCTTCGAAGTGCTAGCTTCAGGATGAGCTGTAAAATAATAGGGTGAGCTCCTATACATAGCTCAGTAGGGAGGTTAAACATCTTTAAACAGAAAACATACTAAAAGCATGCATAGTTCACGATCATTTCATAGCAAAGCACATTTACCTTGAAATCATGATCTCAAAATTCATACGCACACACTCACACACGCGCACACCTCATTAGTTTTGATAATTAATGCCCATATTGTGTCTATCCCAAAGGCCACGGGAGTCGTCCGACCCTCCCTAACGTGACCTCGGTAACCCTGTCCACGACGGTAACCACGCCGATTCTCACGGCAGAGTGCTCAGGAACACACCCTGTATTCGCCCCAAACTGGAACGCCCGAGGGACCTGCAAGGCTTTAGAGACCCTACACAAACCACACAAGTATGGCTCGTATATTCACACATCATTACATTTCTAAAACCAATTACAGTTCATCACATTTACAAATCATATCCAGATCCACAAATATCCAAAATCAAACTCACATCCACAACATTTAAACAACATTTAAATACCATGTTCATACAACACATGCATATCAAAACATGCTCTTTATCAAACAGTGTCATAAACATGTTCTATTTGAAAAGCATATCAAATAACCCATAATTGCGAATAACATTTCACAAACATCAATAAAACATTTATCAATTATGCACATTTAAATATATCTAAAACAAGTAAAATCACTTCTAGCATGATTCTGTAAAAGAATGCATAACCCCCTACCTGAAGGAGCGCTAAGATCCAGTCCCCAAGCTGCTGGGTCACTCTTATCACCACCAAATCCTCCAATTTTAATCTCTAAACAATTACAAATAATTAAAATATTAAAATTTATTTAACTATAAATCTAACGAAACAAATTGTATCTGAATCGGATCCCAAACCCCAATTTGGATCCGTTTAAGCTATCCGAGATCCAAATCGATACCCAGATTCATATCTGATCCAAATGAGTGACACAATAGGTAGCTTGTGTCACTATGTCAACAGAGAACCTAACTACTAACACGGGTCTTGTTTCTAACCTAGAAACACATTTCAAGATACGACCCAAACTTGACCTGTTTTCGACACAGAACCTCTTTTGATACAGAATTGGTTCTTAACATGCGGTATGAGGACACGACACGAATCAACGTCGATTCATGACATTTTAGACATGACATGCCCTGTCCGACACGATCACGAGGAACACGCTCAAAAGAGCCAATTCCCATTTTTTTTCCGACATCGATTTCGTTGGTTTTCGATGAAATGTAACCGTTTCCCGGCCAAATCGATACCATCGACTTACCTATCCTACCAAAACACTTAGTTCTACCTCAAACCTTCGATCCAAGCCCAAAATGATGATTTGCAACAAGTTTTTCATCAAAAATAAGGAAAAAAAACCAAAATCTGAAAAATAGGTGAACTCACCAGATTTCGACCGACTCCTCACATTTTCCGACTGGTTCGAGGCTGCCCTAACTCCCTAGAGAAGGCACTATGAAGGGCCCTTTTAAAGGCCCTTCATACCCTAGACATGGGTGTGTTACTGCACAAGCTGTGCAGTAACGCTTAACGTTACACGTCTCTTTGGAAATCATGGTAATGACTCTAAACCATAACTCTGATTCCACTTACCGATGGATCTAGGATTACATTTTGTTATCGTTTGCTTTCATTTTTTGTTTTTGATAAGGATCATATGTTATCTTCAATGTCACTTGGAACCTTCAACTTGCCGTCGTCGTGTTCCCGTTTGGTGTCAGTTTTACAGGAGATACAAGATAATAACTGCTTTACCTTGGCTGCCGGAACATGCCAAAGCATTTTAAGACAGCATTAGCTTTCTAATTTGTGAACTTCACCGTCAGGTTTTCCTTAGACTGACAAATAATTTGGAATTATGTGGTACCAAAGTAATTTCCTTTGTTCAAAAGATTTACGATGCGATGCTTCATGAACTGGGATTGCCAAGCAAATCATATGTTTGTTTTTCTTTCCTTTCTAGAAAAAATGATAAAATAAGGGATAATTACTAAGATGATTCTGCTGAAGCACAGAGGAGAGTATCTTTTTTCACACACACACTCGCAGAGTTTCATTTTTTAACGGTATGGCAGGGCCTAGTTGTCCACGGCATACTTTAACCCTCAGTTTTATCTAGATAACAATAAAGGCATGCCCATCAAAGTACTTTCACATGCACTTCCTGCGGATGAGCACCACCAACCAGCTGGAGACAAATTATATCTTTGTGTGTCGGATAAACAAAACCACATAACCAAAGGGATGAAACAAGCAAAACCACATAACCAAGTGAAAGTAGATGGATCTCTATATATATAGAGAGAGAGATAAAGAAAATGATCTAACCACTCCTTGCTTTTGACGTCAATGTAGTTTAAAAACTTTTAAAGAGCTTTTAAAAAAGTACGAAAGATGTTTTTATTAATCATATATATATATATACCATAACTCTGCACACGTAAGGGATCACCCTTGCATGCTCGGTCCCAAGCCCGGATAAAAGAGGGTTCTGATAGGCAGCATAAAACTTTGTCGAATTTTTATACGATGGATTACACAAATTATGAACATTGAGTGGGGCGTCCCCTCTAAACGACATGCCGTAGAGCCCGAATGTAGTGAAAAGTAACCAAAGACCACTACATTTTCGCCTCGATGTAATAAATCAATTGCAGAGAGGGTTCCACATCATATACGGGTGTGGGTAAAGAAGTTAGTCCTGCTACATTGCCGCTCGAATGTAGCGAATAAATTACAGAGAGAGTTGTAGACGTGATTTTATTTCAAATCGTGGGATTCGAAATCAAACCCTCGAACTACATCGGGTTGCGCGAGCGTGCCAGTTAGTTTATCAAAACGAACAAATTCTGATTTTCTGACTTCTAAGAACGATTGTAGACAAGTGAGATCTTTTCGACTTAGGCCTTCTTAAACCGGCTCAAGGGTCAGCCTAGACGCTTGAAATTTGTTTGAATCCGTTAATTCGAGAAAGGAAAAACCAGATTTTCCAAAGTTTCAGATTTGTGTTTAAGTTCTTGATTTCTGAAAATTTTCAGATTCTGAAAGTTGCAAAATCTGCTCAGTTCCAAAGACCTGTTCTCCAAATTTTTTTTAAAATACTTCTGATTCTCCAAAAATTCTAAAACTTTTATAGAATAGAGACACGTGTGTGTAGAATCAGAATATATTTTTATTTTATAATTTAGTTCTTTATTTTCTGAGAATTAAATAAAGAATCAGAAACTGTTATAAAATTCGGAACAGTCCTGTTTTTGTGAATCAGAAGCTCAGAAAAACAGCAATATCTCAGCACTAAGTCATCCAATTTTGATAAAATTTGTTGTGTTAGAAAGATACGGATGTTAGGTTTCCAAAGAATCAAATTTCATCCAATTTCATTCAGTGGTTGAAGAGATATGGGCAAAAGAACAGAGGTCTGTTACTGAACGTTCTGTTTCTGTAAAACGCAATCTGGATTTTGTATAAACTTCACGGATCTAATTGGCTAGACAACAGTTCATAAAAATTCCTCAAAATTTTATCTAAGAACGTCTGATATGTCTAGATTATTCATGCAAAATTTCGAAGCAATTGGCTTATCTGTTTGTCTATAAAAATTCCGTGATCAGACGCGTGTGCACGAACAGTTTCAGAAACCAAGTTTGCAGAAAATTTCAGAAAGTTCCTAACGTGATTCTAGAACGAAATTCAACCTATATCAGTCCTAATGATGCATGGAAATCATCTAAACATGGATTTTAATTCCGTTCATGAAGGAATCATGCATGTTTGTATCGATATAAATGAAGAACATGGACTCAAGGCCTTGATTCATGTACAAATTTCCAGAATCTGTGCTTTTTCAGATTCTCATGAATTAAAACCAATTTGTGCAAGAATTCCAACCTGTGTGAGTGAGAGGGGACGTAGGAGCACTTCGCCGGACGATCGTCGGACGTCGGAACCACGCCGGACTTCCTTCTTCTCTTCCTTTCTCTCTCTCTCTCTCTATTTCTCTGAGTTTTCGGACTGAATGTTCCTCTCTTTTTTTTTGGTTCCCTCTTGATGCTCGTTGGTTGATGGTCGCTGCAGGACCTGAGAGAGCCCTTTTATAGGCTCACGAATGCATGTTTGTTGGGATTTGGATTAGCTTGATCTTGATTATTTGGATAAGATCTCATCTGAATTGGTTGGAACGTCATCTGCCCAAGATTTGATTTTATCTGTATTAGGTAATCTTTGATCACTACCTGATTCGATATCCTCTGTATTTGATTCCCTTTAAGTTGCTGAATACGTCCTGTAATCTGAGTTGTTACGTTATCTGTAACTTGAGAACATGATCTATAATCGTCATCTGCATTTGATCTCATCGTGATCTTCAGAGTCTTCATCCATCTGTTGCAGATATGCTACAGCTGGTATACTTTTGAAGATTTGTTAAAGGCTGCAGCTGGGGATCGGTTGAAGGTTTGTTGAGGTAGTCGAGGTAGTCAACATGTTGGTGAGACCAACTGCACCGTTGCTGCGCAAGAGAAGCTTGACCTCGGACCTTCACCATTCTGGGCTGCCGTTTCCAACACTCCCAAGTTGTTGGACGTTTGACATGGCAGCCAGAAACTGTTGCTGTGCAATCTCTCGTTCCTGCAACATTTGCTCCAAGTGCAATCATACAAGCTCCAGTTAGAGTTGCTAAATCAACCACCTTCTGTGCTCCTTGGTTGCAAGCATACACCAAAGCATCCGCAAGTGTAAGTCGACCTTCAGCATCAGTTTTATTGACCTCTATGGTTTTACCATTAGATGCTGTAACAATATTCCCAGGTCTCATGCCTGCACCGCTTATCATATTCTCACAAAATCATTAAGACGAGTTTTTATGCACCCACTCCACCAAGGTTGAGACAACGAATCCGGTAGCACCACGTTTCTTCTCATTCCACACGGGACCTACCATATCTATATGCAGCCACTGGACCTTCTCATCAACAAACTGTTTCAAGAACAATGCAGCAGTTATCGCACCACCTTGCCGACCTCCAGTGTTAACCATATCAGCAAAACTTGACTTCATCAACTTTGGATTTCCCTTTGTGTTCTTGAAGAATGATTGCTATGAGATACAGCTTCTGATTCAACCTTTTCAATAAGGCTGGCCTCGACGTTACGAAAGGCGTTTGATACCAAATCTTTGTTTTCGGAAGCTTTCGTTCTTGCTTCCATCTTTCCTTTCCTTTGATAACATCAACTTTCCCCTCAGCAACTGATTTCTTTCCGAATATGAACTTTTCTTTTTTGGAAGCTCACTTTCCCTTTTTGACACCCGTTCTCCTTTTTGGGCACCCACCTACCTTTTCAGGTGTCAACTTGTCTTATAAATGCCTGTTTCTTTTCAAATGGCAAATTTAAAACAAATTTATCAACAGAAAACTTTTAAAGAAACGAAATCCTGCTTTTTCCATGCCGGGGGCAAAATCGTCATTTTCATCCAATCTTGTCAAAATTCAAAATTTTCAAAAAGGAAAGTATTCTTTTATCATTTTAAAGCTTTCATAAAATTTTGGTACCGAAACAAACTCGTTTAGTGCCTTTTTCATTCGAAAACCCAAAATTAACAAAAATGGGCACTCTCCTAAAAATGTAAGAATTTTAAAAGAAAATTTTTGGTGTCTACAATTGTCTCCGCATTTTTAATACGAACGGATGCGCGAAGGGGGGGGGGGGGGGGATAAGGAAGCTAGTCCTAGATAATAAGATTCGTATTGGTTCTTGAAATACAGGAAACATTGTCCGATAAGCTAACAGAGGTGGTAGATATTATGATTCGGAGAAAGATTCATATTATATGTTTACTAGAGACAAAGTGGGTTAGAGAAAAAGCAAAGGAGATTTAGGATACAGGTTTTAAAATATGGTACTCCGGTAATAAAAAGATCGAAACGGAGTTGGTATTATCATAAATAAAGATTTAAAGGATAGTGTAGTAGATATACAATGATATGGTGACCGAATCATGATGTTGAAATTAGTGTTAGGAGCAGAGGTTTTGAATATAGTTTGTACTTACGCACCCCAAGTACGACTAGAAGATAGTATAAATACGGCTTTTTGATAAGAGTTAGATAAGGTGATTCAAAGGGAGATGATTTGTTTAGGAGGAGACTTAAATGGACATGTCACTAAAGAAGCTTTAGGATATCAAGGTATTATAAAAACTTTGGTTTTGGGGATATAAATGAGAAAGGTAGGGAGATTTTAAATTTTGCTATGGCATTTGATCTCTTTATAGTCAATACAATCTTCAAAAAACGAGAGTTAAGCCTCACACACGCTGATCATGTTCAACTCAATGGAAGTCATGTAAGGTGAACCCTAAAATAGTGAAGTTGTGAAATGCTCACTCAATGGACTGAGACAACCAAATTGTTCTTCATTGTTTGCGATTTTATGAAATTAGAAACCGGTAGCATAAATATACCTAAAAGTTGACAACAAAAAGGAAAATTAAGAATTAGTTTGTCAAATATACCTAAAATGAGATCAAACCACTTCAAGCATGATTTGTGCCTGATTAGGAGATCAGAAGTAATAAGAAGCATGATCCGTACCTAAAATCAGACAATCAACATAAATATACCTAAAATGAGCTTCATTTCCCTGCCAAAACTTTGTAGGAGCCTCAAAATAAGGGTACTTTTACCTCGATAAAAAAATCTAATTTTGACAAAAGCCTAAAAAAATGATTACTTTGTCATCAAGGCCAAATTGGCAGGAATCTACTATTTCAAATGATTACCTTCAAAGAAAGAATGATTTCAAATGATCATTTTCAAAAAAACAAATGAAAATGAGACATTGTGAACCAAACCTAAAAATATTTACAAATTTACAAAAATCTTTTAAATTCAAAACCAAATCAAGTCTAAAACAAATACCTCAAAAACTCACCCTATCGAAGATAGTCCGACTCTGGGACCCTACACCGAATAAAGGGTTAAAGCGATCCGACACCCTACACCCAAGCGTTAAAGAGGTTTGAGACCCTATACCAATCAAAAAAGTTAAAGTGGTATGACACCCTACACCCAATGAAAGGTTAAAGTAGTTGAAATGATAAAGACTAAGACAAGCAGCGAAAGCAGTCACCCATGTAAATAAAAATCGGGGATGAGACTCGGTTGTTCTCCAAAAAGTATTTGAAGATTTCATTAAACTCGATGTTTTCAAATATAAAAGAAATGATTTTAAAAAAAATATTTAAAACCATACCTTAAACCAAAAAGGCAAGCAAAGTAGATCCAAATCAGGCAAGGAGTCAATTCAAGGCCAAATCAAGCCCATCCCAAGTTAAGTAGGACTCGATCCAATCCAAAACAAGATTCAATTCAAACTCAACTAGCTGAATCAAAATCAATATCAAGGAAACAATGGAGCCAACATGGCATGGGCTAAATGTGAACCAAAGCCAAGGCCGCCCCAAGAAGCCAAGGGAGCACATGACCAAGGCTCGATTAAGACTTGGATTCGACCAAGGTCAGTCAAATTCAAAGAACAACACTTGAGCAAGTCAAGAATTGGAACGGGCTAAGGCGAGTCAAAGGTGAGACTAAGACCCACATCAAGCCATCAAGCAAAGTCGCCTAGACTGAGCCAAGCACAAAGACGAGCTAGGGTGACTCGACCTTACCTAGTTGTGCCCAAGGTGTAGACCGAGCCATGTGGGTTGCACCAAGCCCACATGGACCAAGAGGATTCCACTCTCCAGCCCTACGTGCACCCATGTGAGGCCAAGAGACCAGAATTTTTCATTGGATCAAATCCAAATCGAGTCATGCATCATCCATGAGTTAGAGCTTTGGAGTTTTGATGTATGGCCTAATTTGGATTTGATCCAATAGAAAATTATGGTCTCTTGGTTGCACATGGGTGCATGTGGGACCGAAAAGTGGTCCCCTCTTGGTCCATGTGGGCTTGGTGCAGCCCACATGGTTCGGACTTCACCTTTAGCATGGCTAGGTGAGATCGAGCCACTCTAACCCATCTTTTTACTTGGCTCGATCTAGGCGACTTGGTGTGAGTGAGTGCAATCATGATCCTTGTGTTGGTCTTGCTTTGACCTTTTTTACTTGATCTTGCTCATTAGCTCTATTTGGTGCAAGTGAGCTCCTTGGTTCTCATTTGCCTTAACGGACCATGTGCCTTAATCGAGCCTTGATTCGTGTCCTGGTCATGTGCACCCTTGGCTTCTTGGGAGCAACCTTGGTCTTGGCTTTGTGCTCGGTGTGGCTTGCAGCCTGCCACTTGGTGCATGAATGGGCCTTTGACTTAGCCCATTACTTGATCACCTACCTCCCTTGCTTGGTTCGGTTAGGGTCTTGGTGTGACCTACGACTTGATTACTTGGCCTCCTTGGTGTCACTTTTGACTTGACCTTGATCTTGATATGTCCTGGCCGGTTTGGTGCATCCTTTGACTTTTAAATTTGCATTTGACTTGAGCTTCTTGACGTGGCCCTTTCTTTGCTTGTGTTATCTTGGGCTACGTCTTGTACCCATTTTGATTTAATTTAATTTCGGGTTGGTGGCATGTGGTCGTTTGATTTGGTTTTGGGCTTGATCATGAGCCCAATTTGACTTTGTTTTGGGCCTGATCATGAGCCTATCTTTGATTTGGTTTTGGGGCTTGATTATGAGCCCATTTTGACTAGATTTTGGGTTGATTATCTGTGTCACCCAGTTTCACTTGAGTTGATTTGATCCATTTGTTGGAAGACCTCCATTTCTTTCGGGTTCTGCTTTCATCTTAGCCTTCAGGAATTCTGCTTGGTTTTGATTCAGGTTTTAGGTATGGTTTTAAATGTTTTCTTTAAAACCATTTTTTTATATTTGAAAACATTGAGTTTAACGAAATCTTCAAATATTTTTATAACACAACTGAGTTTCATCCCCAATGTTTGTTTGCATGGGTGACCTGCTTTCGCTCCGTGAGTAAATTTTTACTGTTTCAACCACTTTAACCCTTTATTGGGCGTAGAGTGTCAAACCACTTTAACCCGTTTGATGGGTGTAGGGTTTCAAACTGCTTTAACGCTTTGGATGGGTGTAGGGTCCCGGAGTAGGATTATCCTCGATCGGACAAGTTTTTGAGGTCTTGATTTGGACTTGTTTTGTTTTGAATTTCAAAGATTTTGAAATTTTATAAATTTGACATTTTGCAAACATTTTGTGTGTTTGATTCCCAATGTCTCATTTTAATTTGTTTCTTTAAAGAAGATCATTTGAAATCGTTCTTTCTTTGAAGGTAATCATTTAAAACAGCAGATTCATATCAATTTAACCTTGAGGGCAAAGCAATCATTTTTTTGGGGCTTTTGTCAAAATTGGATTTTTTTGAAAGGGATGCAAGGTACCCTTATTTTGAGATCCCTACAAAATTTTGGCTTGCGAATGAGTTTGTTTAAGGTATCTTTGTTCATAAACGTTAAAAAGACCCACAACTGTAATTTTGCTTGGAAAAGGTAGAAATTATAAATAGATCAAATCTTTTTTAAAAAAAATGGGTGTTTACATAGTTCATTATGAGATGTTATTTAATTTTGTGATTCTCTTCTCACAATCTGCTTCAAATCAAGCTTTTTTTTATTCGATTTTGTTTAATGTTCATTTATTATATATATGTTTTATTCATTAGTTTAAATTTTTGTATTTTTTTGAATTTTTAAATAATTTTTTATTTTTTTAGCAATAAATAAAATTTTGCACCGCATCGTACCATACTATAACAACCACCTTAATTAGGGTCATCCCCCCTTTGGTGGAATTGTGTATGAAAATACTACATTTTGAATTTCATTTTGTTTAACCCTTCTTTGTCGATTCATGATCTTGTCTTGTTATTGAATGCTTCTCTATAAATTTTTGCCCTCCCAACCTCTCTAAGCCTTTTAAGATGTTCTCTCACAGGTACACAAAATTAGAGAAGCACAAGATTCAAGGACCATATTTAATAAGGTATTAAGGTTGCTGACTTTGGCAGTAAATCACGAAAAGGTATTAAGGTGGAGGCTCACATCGTCAGGTAGCAAAGAGCTACCTTTCTCGTCCGAGAATCTCAATTAGACCAGTTTCCTAATTCGTGGGTTGGTGGAAAGGTATTGAGTTGTCCTTCGAATTTGCCAAACTTGAGCAAACCCAATTGGACAACCTACCAAAGATGGACATGATCATAAAGTTGTTAAGTAAATTGACTTTTCTGTGGGTGAAAACTTTGGAAACTCCTTATTCTTGTGGCCTTGGTTGATGTTCTTGGGAGGTCATCCTTAAAGGCAAGGGATCTCTCTTGCTAAAGGGGACGAGATAAAAAAGGAGAAAGCACAAAGTAAAAACTTAAAAGTTTTATAAGTCAAAGGCATATCGCCCGCATCGTAGGTACCTTCACATCGTATCATATCATGATTTCTCACGATACGATACACCCCATATCGTACAATACGGGAGGATACACATAACACTCATTCAAACCATCAAGGTTGACTCACTAAGACTGCACATGCAATCAAGAGAGATGGCTACATATACATACATGTATATACACACATATATGCATGTATAATACTTTGATGCATTTGTACATATATATATATATACACGCACATATATATACACACACTGATAAAGAAAGAAAGATCATCCGAGAACTTGGTTTAGGTTGGAGATTTTCAGCCAAGAACATCAAGCTCTTGAAGAATCCAATATTTGGCATTCACCACAAACTAAGTCACCCAGACACTTATAAGAGGTGGAGTGTCGACCTCGACAAGGGTGCGACACCGACACTGTGTCGGTAAAAAATTAAAAAATTAAAATTGTAACTCACGGTTTTGCCGTCTATAGTATATTATCCCGAAAAACCTGATCAAAGAGGGAGTGATCCGCGAAGACGATGAAACCAAAGCCTCTTAGTCGACTCGTGACCTTATCTCCCATGATAACCACCTGAGTTACCTCACCATAGTTTTCAAATTGCTCCTTCAGCTTGTCTTCCATCATCTCCCATGAAACTCTGAACATAGAAAAATATCTCAACGCGGACCTTCTTCACTTCCTTTTGTGTGGATATTCCACGCTTCCAAATATGGTATCGATTTTGAAGTTCAGGTCTTTTTGGATAAATGAGTTCGAATCTGTGAAGATTGATTTGTGTATTATGATGAAATTAGTAATTGTTTACCGTTTATGTGTTTTGCTTTAATATAAAGTTGTATACTTGCTATTGTCATATACTTATGTTAATTGATGTCTCACTTGTTCTAGCTTGAATATTATATAGAATATATAATATTATATACCCTAGTCGTGTCGCCGCACCCAAAATTTTTGAAATTTGCTGTACCCCCCACCCGCACCCGTTTCCGCACCCGCACTTGCACCCGTGTGACATAGACCACAAAGAAACCCATTCTTGGGCTTCTTTTTGAAGATTCAGTTTCCACATATGCATACTGAGTACTCAACCAAATATTCCCCCATTCTCACATGGTTTCAAAGTCTAAGAATATTGTGGGATTCATCGTTAGACACTAATGACGAACTATCTAGGTCGTGTACCATACACACACCTTCATAAAGCAGGATAGAACCAGTGTTATAAATATCAACATAATGGTACCGTTTTCGGCAGGGAGATGATATGGGTGATTATGTATCATTGTTATCGCATTTCCTTTGAAAAGTCTTCACATATGATTAAAAACATTAAAAAAAACTTTAAACAATCAAAATAATCTTTAAAAATAAAGGGAAAAGTTATTTACCTATAAAAAATCACCTGATAAAAATCTGAAATATAAAAGATTTGTGTTCAAAACAGCCATATTGAGTGTATCACACACCATATGGCAGTATGGGTCCATATCTTAAGATACGGATTGATACTCTGCATTGTTGTGATACAACCGAATATAGTAATGAAATCTCTTTCGGTACGGCATGCAACAATACAGCATGTGCGACACTATATGTTCCAGCACAGGTTAGAACAATCCCCTCAGTGAACCAAGTGATGATAAAGCAACATAAGTTCATGACCAGAGGTAAAACATAGTGAAGCAGACAACACAAATTTCCAGATAGCAGCAACACTAGAAATGATTAATCGAACTTCTTAGTGTAAGATAACATGATAGAATATCCAGGACGCAATGCAGACGAAATAAGCAATTTCTTCACAGACATATAACGTATAGCTTCACATAATGGATGAAGATAGCAGCAAGAATGATGAGCTGACATAAGTCATTTGCATGAAGCTAAAGCAGCATCGATGAGCTAAGATAATCACTATAATACTAACCTTCAAAAATTGATTGTAATGGTGCATGCATCTTAATTTGTTGTGGCATAAATCAATTCAATGTGGGTCAGAACTTGAGGTACAAGATGTTGCATTTACACCAGCTGTAGAAGTGCTAGGAAGATCTTCTCTAATTCCCTGCACAGTTGGAGTAACTGGACTTCCTTCATTTGTACTTGACACAGAGGACACACTCGGACTGCCATTTTCTCTAGATTGCAGGTTAACCATCATCCGAGTAACACCAGCTATACCACGATTTACATCTCTCCTAACTTCAGAGCCGGTGTCCTGCAAGGATGTACTTCGCGAGAACAACCTCTCCCTCCATCCCCTTGCTGTCTTCGAAATTGTTTCCTTGTAACTTCAAAAGAATCATGCACAAAGAACTTTTATAAAAAAATAAAACAGCAACATTAATTTACCATAAACCCAAAAGAAAAGGTTTCATTAATTCAAACCGTGTAGAAACAGCATTGAGGCGAGATTTAAGTGATTCTGACAAGGAATGGAAATCAGATGGTCCAGCTTGGTCTTGCCTCAGAGGTGAAGATTGACTAGAACCACTCCTGCCATGAGAATGGAAAAGCAAAAGGCAAATATAATCAGATCCAGTTGGAAGACTAAAAGCTTCTAACACAAACATTCTAGATTACAAGCTGATCAGTAATTCACAGTGATACCAATTGCTAAACGTGCTACTCCTGTTGACTGTATTGGTAATGATTCCAACTGCTGAACCAGGTACTTGATCAACTTGAGGAGAGGATGCATGAGAAACACCAACTTGCAGGGGCTCTTCCCCAACAGAAGAAAGGGAAGAAGCTGGAGTCAGCACAGCCACAGTTGGAGGAGACTCACTTGTACCAGCTCTCTGAACTGCAGATATAGGTCCAACTGTTGGAGCATTAGGATGTGTTGAGAAGAGCAAAAATTGTGGTCGTCCATGAGATCGACCCCTACTCCAATGGCCTTCTCTTCTGGCAATATGATGTGCCCTGCCCATGGCAGCCGCAGCAGCAAGATGTTGTATGATTCGTTCTTCTAGATCGGAATCATTTGCACCTACTGGCAGCTTCATTCCATAAGGTTCACATGCAATAGAACAACCAAATCTGTGAATTTATGCACATCCATAATCCACAATAATGAATACAAACATAACCAGTCGAAGAGAACATACATGCTGCAATTCAAAGTCCCCAAGGGTTGGATGATGGAATATTGTGGTGTTTCGAACCTGGTTTTGTCTAAAGTTCCTCTCGCGTTCAACACCCTCAAGAAGCTCTTGGCTGAAAAAGAGAGACGCAGACATCCTTCAAAAGCACGTCCCTAAATTCATTCCTTTGCAGAGGCTCAATACGAGTCTGAATCCTATCATTGCCAAATAAAAGCAAACAAAAAACAAAGTACTAAGTCAATTCAATGCACCTTGCTGGATCCTTAAGACTGAGACGTTGCCAACACATGGGGCACTGGGAGCTCCGCTGGCACCTACAACAAAACGAGTAAAAAGACTAGAAAAAAAGTGCGAAATACCAAAATCTGAAACAGTATTGAACAGAGGAAGTATAAAGATAGATATGGCTTACATGATAAGACAAGGCTAATAATGTCTACAGGAGATCAATGTAATTAAATCCTACGTCAAGCATCTTTGATCATTTCCACTACAGAAGGATGTGGTAAGACTGTAATCGTCTAGGAAGGTCCTATATGTTGCTTGAGGGCACGAATGAGCTTCAAACCACCCAGACATATCGAAGGAATACAAATTTGCACCATACAGCAGATTGCCACATACAATAATTCACAGGGTCATACGACAACATTATCTCCTTCCCTATAGATGTTGAAAGTCAAAGAGATGAAGATTAACGGAAGTATCAAAAGACCCATCCCTACAATGGTGACGGTAACAAGAACCCATCGGCATTTGAATGTTCACACATCGATGTTGTTTGGTACTCACCATTCAAGGATGCACTGCAGATGGAACTCATGCTTACAGCTAGTCACCTGCCCACATACCAAATCAAAAGGAAAAGCTTAGCACCATTGAGTCATAAGTAATCAGTAAATCAATCCACGAAAACCGAACACTTTGAACTGGAGACCACCACAAGAGAAAAGAGGAGAAAAAATGAGAGGAAATCGAAGATGCCGTTACCGTTGAAGGATCGCTATCGCAGAACTGCTCGAGACAGATGCTACAGGCATCATCACAGGCTTCTTGTATTCCGCCTTCCACAAAGGCCGCAGCAGACGTCAAATGACCCTCGCTCTTTTTACCCTCTTCCATCCCGGAGACCTACAACCATCTCCGAATAAAAAAATCAAGAAAATTAGGGCACTCCCCCATCAATATCACCAAGCCCCAAAATTACTCATCAAGATATCCCTCAAAAGGAACAAGGAACGAAATAATCAAGCATGCAAGCCATCTCGATTTCAGAAGAAACCAATCCAACAAGAAATTTGGTAAAGTCCGTAAGGAAACCCCTTAAATTTCCATCATCGTAGGCGCACCTTCTAAGCAACACCACCAGGAATTACCGCTGCGGACCAAAATACTGCCCCAAAATAAAGGAAGCAAATATCAAGGGAAAAAAAATCAAGCAGAAACCGCGCTCTCTGATTCTCAGATTAGAAAACCCTAGTTCCCCGGCTGATGGAGGAAGGACGCGATCAATAGTGCATCTTGGATCTCCGATAAAAACGAAAAAGGAGAGCAAAGAGAGGAAAAGAATCTCTCTCTCTCTCCCTCTTTATCTCGTCGACGACGAAGAATTCACATCGCCCCTTCACCTTTCCGTATTGTGAAACGGCATGAATCCCGGCATTCTTTCCCTTTTGACCCGCATTTATTATGAAATAGAAGTTAGAGGCATTCTCTCTCTCGTCCTGTTTTTGGGTCAATTATCTATCATCAGCTCGCTATTACCCGTAGTCCTGCCGCACGTCCACGCATATATGAATAGGGGCAGATTTGATGGGAATTGGCCTTCCACGGACCATTAGTGGGACCCGTGTTGGCATTATTGGGTTGGGTCCCTCCAGACCCTTGAGCACCAATCGTATCAGCTCATTTTTAGCCCAACGTGGGGCTTGTGCGTCCCACTAACACTTTCGGTTCTCCCAAGCGCGGTAACAATTTCGTACCGTGCCTCCTTCATGGGGCCGAAGCCCGGAGGATTACGTGCTGTTCACCATCGGGAGCCCTGCCATATCATTTAGTAAATACTAGGCGCCCGTTCTGCCCAAGTATTGGAGCCCATCGGTAATTTGTCTTACTCTCGTACCATGGTCTACTTTGGTCTCTAATGTGTTAGCCATGCAAGTTAGGTAGTGGAAAGGGCACATTATATGCAAGCCCAGTTCCACTTGTTGTCAGTATAAACACATCTATTAAAAGAAATCAAATGCAACCACCTTCTCCACATATAACACAAAAATAGTCTTCCCAAAACCTGCACCATACACACCATGTCAAGTGGTTTAAGTTTATATTCTACGTTGAAAATGAACACCTAAATGACCCTATCACTCAAAAGCACACCTAATACAAAAAGCACACAAATCGTAATTTATGCTGATACATTTCTGATTGTGTTTTCTACAAAGTACTTCATCTTGTTCACCTCAATGTGGAACGTGTAGTGTGGATTCAAATATAAAACATTTTACATGCCTTTGCAAATGTAATTAGTGCTTTTGCTGAAATTATTCTACGTTCTCATCAGCCTTAGGTAGATAGTGATTCTTGAAGTTGGTTGTTTTCTCAATTTCATGAGCTTGATGACATCAATTGGGGAGATGTTTCTTGCAATGACAAGTAACCTGCTAACACAAAAATAAATTTACACGAAGAAATGATATCAATTTAAGAATCACTTTTTCTTTTTCCTAGGTAAGAACTAGAAATTAACCAAACAAGGCAATAAAAAACTGCTTCTTTTCAACAATCATTCTGCAACTTCCACTTGAATGCAAGGGGAAAAAACCATTTGTAGGTAGGAAGAACATAGATACTGGAACCCTAATAGATTTAGAATGGGATAATTCATGACAAATTTTCAATTTGTAGACAAAACCAAGCACATGCAACCAACTTTTTCCTCTTTTTCTTATAAGAAGGCAATGCATGTCATTATTTCTATAGAAAACCTCACAATATCAGTAAGAAAGTTAAGTTTTGAGTGCACCAACACTTTATTGTCATGATTAATGCTCTTCACCATCTCTTTCACCCCTCTCCTCAAGCACTTCGTCCCCAATACTAAGTAAAACAAAAAGAAATACAACTCTTACGGTCATTTGGAACATTCACAAAGAATCAAAACCCAAGAAGCCATTTTTTTCTTCTTCTTATGCTTCTATTGGTTATTGCCTTCCTTGATCCCCTACCCCACCCTTTACTTCTTTCAGCCTTGGCAAGTGATTCCCCTGGAGGCATTGTAGTAAACGGAAACAAGAGTGAAGATTAGTGGCAAGCGGTGGCACAAAAGTGAACACAGGTTGAACAGGGTTAAAGGAGAGAGAGTACAGGGCAAACAATAGTTTGGTCGAACAAGCATTAAGAGCATGCCCAAGTTATGTGGCCCACCCCTTGACATGAGTCAAAGATTTTAAACAAAAATAGGCCCACGGAACTGTAGATGTCCAAGGTTTGGTTATAGGAATCAAAACTTTTGATTTCACAACCTAGATGCCACCAAGGTTCTACAGATTTTATTCACACCATGCTGCCCATAGGAGACAGGAGGAAAATCAATTTTTCCACACTTTTGTCTCCAAAACCGTCTCATATGTAGGGTTTGTTTGTAGTAACTATTGGAAGCAGTTGCACAACCCACTACCTATTCCTTATTTCATACCTATACCCTATATGAGCGCTCCAAATCCAACATCTACCATAGGGATGGAGATATCACACTCCTCGTGGGGACCTGCACGGGACGAGACAGATTCGGGGTGAAACAGAAATCAGAGACAAGGACGAGGGAAGGGTGAAATCCCAGATACAGTAGGTCCATGCCCCCCATGTTTCATTCTCTCCTACCTCCAGGTTTAAAACATTAGTTTACAATACATATTTCGAATCTTCTTTTTTGTCCTTGACTATAGCTTTAATTTCCTCATGTCCCTTTATATAAAAGGCCATGTGTTGGAAACCTAACTAAGAGACTAAAATAGGAAGGAAAAAGGAAGGGCAGACAGGGTAGTTGCGGCCGAATATGGTGGCTGACCTTCATGGCTGGTGGGATGACTTTGGGGTAAGTTAGAAAAGGGATGGACGACAGTACACACGATGTACATCTCCAGAAAGTTGGTTTCTTGATGGCAAAAAGGTTTTAGGAGACAGCATGGTTGACTAGTTTGACTTCGTCTGAGAAGCCATGGCTTAAGAAACATATCAGTGTGACCAACTTTGTTCATCCACTTCTTGATCGATGATGGAAGGAGAAGCAAAAACAACTATGATGTGCTAGATGTAAACATGTCATGTTTCTCTTTAACCTTATCTTTTATTTTCTCTTGAAGAGGATGGAGATCCTCTAGTTTTCCAAAAAGAAAGAAAGAGAGTAGCAATTGAAATAGGAAAATGAAGACCATAGTTTTGCTATGAAGCAGAAGCCCGATGTCATTTTTCTATGAAGCTTCCTTCCTTCTCATTTACTTAACATAAATGTTTGTTCCATGCTTTCGCTAGAAAATTCCTTTTATAATAGAGAGCAAAGTCCCCAAGGGTGCCGGATTAGAAGCAACATGTCATGGTTTTGCTATGAAGAAGTCTGATGTACTTTTGGGTTTTGAAATTCGGTCTGCCCCCACAGGGACCTATGAGGATGCGAGGGTGGAGATGGGGACTAAGGTAGATCACTAAACAAGGATGAGGATGAAAACCAATTATCCCCACCCCTGCTTCACCCCATGAACATCCCTAATCTCTTGCTCATACATGCTAGGTTTGTCTTAATATCAACAAATTATCTCACCGATACCAAAGATCGTATTATGATAAATAGGTCATGCTACATGCAAGCATACTAGAGCACCATTTCTCTGAAGATTGTTACACCTTAACATAGCGGCTCTCAATCAAAAGGGGACAACACACTATATAGATTGTCTTTTCCTCTTACAAAAGAAGGAAACATAATTGGTCGATCAATGAATATGTGTAAATGCATGACCATAACAATCTTTCTTTCCAACTAAAAAACTCTTAACATCAGAATGCCGTTTTTGCATAATGCTCCATAAGCTGAATCAATCAAGGCCATAGGTTATCATGCCTAAAGTAGCAGACACATAATTGATATCTCAAGAATTTAGTCAAAAGTTTTAAGGGTAAATTTGAGATTAAAACATTGTCAAGGGTCCCACTAGAGAAGCATGTACTATTCTCATATTACTCTTTTTGTTGCATGGGCACATATTATGTGAATCATATGCTATGATCAACTTCAATGGTTGATAGTGTCACATAGCTTTGCTTTTTACTACTCTAATATATGACGTCATCATTTAGCATCAAACAAAACTAGAAGTAGACATCATGTCATCTACATCACCTATCCAATCAACACATAGCTAGATACTCAAGCTCAACTCCAATCCTTAGTAGCATAGACAATAATTCATTGTCTCTTGTAATATAGGTATCAAATATTGAGTCAAGTTCAACATAGCATACATTAGGATGAATTCTTTTACCATAGGGTGCTTTTAACATCGCAAATTTTCATAGAGAATCGATTCAAAGCAGTGTTATCCGTATCACACTATATCGTACGATATAATGCAATACGTATCGTATCATGGAATCCACGATGTGATACGTATCGTATCATGGACTCCACGATGTGATACGTATCGTATGGTGGACTCCACGATACAATACACCATGCTTATCGTTTCACAGATCTTATCGTTCTTTATCATGTGATATAGCATGTATCACACTATACAAAGCATATCGAGCGATACGTCCTAAGTTTTTATAGAGCGATACGTCCTAAGTTTTTATAAAAGGTTTGTTGGTTGAACAAAACCCCATATCTTACTTTTGTTAGATGCATCAAAGATGAGGATGAGAAGATTCTAGTGGCGAATGATGATATCAAAAATAGATGAAAAATATTAAATACAAATGTTAGTATTAGCTTAGGAGAGTTATCCAAATCAGAAAAGTATATAAACCGTAATTTTTATCTCGTATTCAAAAGAATAAAGTCAAATAGACTCTTAAATATATGAAAGTTGGTAAATTTTTATGACCACATAATATTTTTATAGAAGTATGAAAAATCCTAGGAAAGATCGGGCTCACTTGACTCACAAGACAATTTAATGAAATATGGAGAACCCAAAAGATGCCAATGGAGAGCGAGTACATTTATACTCATATATAAGAAGAAGGGAGACATTCAGAATTGTGTGAATTATTGATGTATCAAGTTATGAAATTCAAATGCAGGTTAACTCAAGTATCGAGAAAAACAATTCAGATCCATGCTCGATAGATCTACTATTAAAGAGATTCACTTGTTGAGACGTCATACAAAATATTTTACAGCAAAAATGAAGAACCTTCATAAGATATTTATTGATCTAAAGAAAAGCTTACGATAGGGTATCAAAAGATGTTCTTTGGAGAACCTTAGAAAAGAGAGGTATCCTATTGACATATATAAATTTTATAAGAAACATGTATACAAACAACAACAACTAAGCCTTTTCCCATACTACACTATAAGAAATATGTATGATGGTACAAAAACATGTGTAAGGACTCATTAAAGAATGACAAACTCCTTTGAAGTTAAGATTGGGTTAAATTAGGGATCAACTTTAAGTCCATATTTATTTATATTAGTCATTGATGAGTTAACAAAATATATTCAATATGAAGTACCATGGAGTATGTTATTTGCAAATGACATTGTGTTAGTGGATGAGTCTAAAGAAAAAGTTAATAGAAAATTGGAACTATAGAGAGAAACGTTAGAAAGTAAAGGCTTACGACTTAATAGAACAAAAATAGAATATATGAAATGTAAGTTTGATTATTTGGGTCCTTCAAAAGACATATAAATTAAGATTGACACACATTATATCCCTTACAAGGAAAGTTTTAAATACCTAAAGTCAATTTTTTAAAGTCATTGAAAAATTGATAGAGATGTTACACATAGAATTAATGCTAGTTGGTTAAAATGGAGAGGAGCATCATGTATTCTATGCGATAATAATATACAATTAAAGTTGAGAGGTAAATATTATAAAGCAACAATTAGGCCTGCTATGTTTTATGGTTCTGAGTGTTGGCCAACTAATCATTAATACGTGCAAAAGATGTTTATAGCATAAATGAAGATGTTGAGATAGATGAGCAATCATACAAGGAAAGACCATATACATAATGAGGTGATTAGAAATCAATTGGGAGTAGCACAAATAGAAGATAAAATAAGAGAAAATCGTTTAAGATGGTTTGGACATGTAAAAACACAACTCAACGACACTCCTGTAAGAATATATGAAAAACTACATTGTGAAAATGTTAAAAGAGGGAGAGGACAACCACAAAAGTTTTGGAAAGAAACAATAAGGAATAATCTAATTTATACTGAGTTAACTGCTAGCATGACACATGATAGCGCTTTGTGGAAATAAAGAATCCACGTAGTTGACTTTATGTAGTATGGGAAAAGGCTTAGTTGTTGTAATATGATCTTTTTATAACCAATATAATTTTAAAAATGAGATAAAAATTTATTTACTTATCAGAGTGGTTTGTCACAAACACAAATTAATTATTTTGTTTGTAGTTAAAAAAAGATAAATCATATTGTAAGATTACAAGGTAATTCTGAGAGAACTTAACTATATAATATCGATTTTTAGTTGTAGATTTTTTAGTAAAAAAGTGGACAAAGAAGAAAAGACTGTATAAAGTTATTCAAACTGAATGATGGAACCTTAAAAGTGGAAGAAAATATATTTAAATAAAAAGTTCTTTAAGGAGATGCTCGTAATTACGTAGTTATACATTATGATATATAGAACACTATGGGTGTATATTAAGAAAATGATAAAAATGTGTTAGGTGAATTTAAGGAAAGCATACTTCCTTTTGGTAGTGAAAGATAAAATTATGGCAAAGAGAAAATATTATAAATTGTATTATAACAAAAAGACTAGTGAAACTTGGGAGGCTTAGGAGAAAGCAAAAAGAAAAACGAAAAAGGCCTTTACTGAAGCAAAGTAAGAATGTGAGAGGATTTATATAAAAACTCAATTCAAAGGAAGATAAAAGAGATATTTTTAGGATAGCTAGAGCTAGAGATAAGAGAACTAAGGATCTTACTTTTGTTAGATGTGTCAAAGATGTGGATGAAAAAATTCTATTGGCAACTGATAATATAAAAAATAGATAAAAAAACTTATTTGTATAAGTTTTTTAACAAAAATACATATGTTAGTATTAGTTTAGGAGAGTCAACCAAATTTGAAAAGTATATAAACCATAATTTCTACTGACGTATTCAAAAGCAGTGTTGTTCGATGCATATCGTATTGTGTATCATTTTGCTCCACGATACGGGTGTATCGTATCGTATCGTACTTTAATATTAAAAAATACAAAAAATATTTTTAAAAAATCAAGAAAATTAGTAAAAATCCAAGAAAATTCAGAAAAAATAGAAAAAATCTGGTAATTGCAAAGAATTTATATAATGCAAAGTTTAGTACATATAGATCATTCACCATTAAACAATTGAAAAAACTTTACATATTTTGAAGCAAAAAATAAAATACATTTACATTTACATATTGTAAATTTGTCTTGGGGCGTCCCCGCCTAACGACGTGCTGAAGAGCCCGAATGCAGTAATAAGTAAGCAAGGGCCACTACATTTTCGCTCGAATTTAGTGAATCAATTGCAGCGAGGGTTCCCACATCATGGACGAGTGTCGGTAAAGAAGTTAGTCCCCATACATTACTGCCTGAATGTAGTGAATAATTTTTATAGAGGGTCTCCGCATTTTGAATATGGATGGATGCGGGGGGTAAAGGAAGCTAGTCCTAGATAATAAGATTCGTATTGGTTTTTAGAATATCGAAACATTATACGGTAAGCTGATGGAGGGGTAGATACAATAATTCGGAGAAAGATTCATATTATATGTTCACAAGAGACAAAATGGATTGGAGAAAAAGCAAAGGAGATAGATGATACAGGTTTTAAATTATGGTACTCAGGTAAAAAAAAGGCTCGAAACGGAGTTGGTATTATCATAAATAAATATTTAAAGGATAGTGTAGTAGACATATAATGATACGGTGACCGAATCATGATGTTGAAATTAGTGTTAGGAGCAGAGGTTTTAAATATAATTTGTGCTTACGCACCCCAAGTAGGACTAGAAGATAGTATAAAGACAACTTTTTGGGAAGAGTTAGATATCAAGGGATTAGGATAAAGAAGCATTAGGATATCAAGGGATTCATGGAAACTTTGATTTTGGGGATATAAATGAGGAAGGTAGGGAGATTTTAAATTTTGCTATGGCATTTGATCTCTTTATAGTCAATACAATCTTCAAAAAACGAGATGAACATTTAATTACTTATAAGAGTGGCTTATCACAAACATAAATTGATTACTTTATTTATAGAAAAAAGATAGAGCGTATTGTAAAGATTGCAAGGTAATTCCAGGAGAAAGCTTAACCACCCAACATCGACCTTTAGTTATGGATTTACAAAGAAGAAAAGAGTGCATCGAGCTATTCAGACTAAATGTTGGAACCTCAAAAGCGAGAAAGAAGATATATTTAAACAGAAAGTCCTTCAAGGAGATGTTTGGAATTATGTTGGTACACCCTGTGATATGTGGAGCAATATGGCTATACATATCAGGAAAGTGGCGAAAGATGTATTAGGTGTATCTAAGGGAGGTGTACCGGCACAAAAAGAAGCTTGATGGTGGAGTGAAGTAGTGCAAAATAAAATCAAGGCAAAGAGGGCATGTTACAAATTACATTATGCTAAGAAAACTAGTGAAACTTTAGAGGCATATAAGAAAGCAAAGAAGGAAGCGAAAAAGGCCGTGAGTGAAGCAAAAACTAAAATTTGGGAGGATTTATATAAAAAAACTCAACTCAAAAGAGGGTGAAAGAGATATTTTTAGGATAGCTAGGGCTAGAGATAAAAAAACTAAAGATATTAATTAGATGCATCAAGGATGATGTTGAAAAAATTCTAGTGGCAAATGATGATATAAGAAATAGATGGAAAAACTATTTTTATAATCTTTTTAATGAAATAAAGATGTTAGTATTAGCTTAGGAGAGTTAGCCAAATCAGAAACGTATATAAACCACAATTTCTAATTTTCTACCGACATATTCAAAAGGATGAAGTCAAAGAGGCTCTTAAACATATGAAGGGTGATAAATTGGTAGGACCAAATAATATAACTATAGAAGTTTGGAAAATACTAGAAGAAAAAGGAATCACTTGGCTCATAAGACTATTTAATGAAATATGAAAAAACCAAAAGATGCCCGAGGAATGGAGAGCAAGTACACTTATACCCATATATAAGAACAAGGGAGACATTCAAAATTGTGTGAATTATCGAGGTATCAAGTTAATGAGCGATACTATGAAATTGTGGGAAAGAATTATTGAATGTAGGTTAAGACAAGTATCAAGTACAACAGAGACCAATTTGGATTCATGTCAGGCAGATCTACTGTTGAAGCAATTCACCTTTTGAGACGTCTTATAGAACATTTTAGAGCAAAAGAGAAAGACCTTCACATGATATTTATTGATCTAGAAAAAGCTTATGATAAGGTACCGAGGGAGGTTCTTTGGAGAACTTTGGTAAAAAGAGGTATCCCATTGACATACATTAACCTCATTAGAGAGTGAGGACTCATGAAGGAATGACAGACTTCTTTGAAGTTAATATTGGGTTACATCAAGGATCAACTTTAAGTCCATATTTATTTATAATGGTGATTGATGAGTTAATAAAACATATTCAAGATGAAGTGTCTTGGTGTATGTTATTTGCATATAACATTGTATTAGTGGAGGAGTCTAAGGAAAAAGTTAATAGAAAATTGGAACTATGGAGAGAAACATTAGAAAGCAAAGGCCTCCGACTTAGTAGAACAAAGACAGAATATATGGAATGTAAATTTGATCATTTGGTTACCGTAGAGGACATAGAAATTAAAATTGACACACATTGCATCCCCCAAAAGGAAAGTTTTAAATACCTGGGGTCAATTTTTCAGAGTGATGGAAGAATTGATGAAGATGTTACGCATAAAATTAATGCTGGTTGGTTAAAATAGAGAGGAGCATCAGGTTTTCTTTGTGATAAGAATATATCATTAAAGTTAAATGGTAAATATTATAGAGTAGCAATTAGGCCTGCCATGTTTTATGGTTCTGAGTGTTGGGCAGTTAATCATCAACATGTACAAAAGATGTCTGTGACAGAAATGAAGATGTTGAGATGGATGAGTGGTCATACAAGAAAAGACAGTATACATAATGAGGTTATTAGAAATAAATTAGGAGTGACACCTATAGAGGATAAAATGAGAGAATATCGTTTAAGATGGTTTGGACATATAGAAAGAAGATTAAAAGAAGAACCTTTAAGAAGGTATGAAAAACTAAATTTGCAAAGTATTAAAAGAGGTAGAGGATGACCACAAAAGTGTTGGAAAGATACAATAAAGAATGACCTAGCTTATTGTGAGTTAACTGCTAACATGGCACATGATAGGGCTCTGTGGAAACAAAGAATCCATATAATCGACCCCGTCTAGTATGAGAAAAGGCTTAGTTGTTGTTGTTGTATTGTAAATTTGTATCAGGATCATTAACTAAATAATCTTCATCTTCTCCTTGATGAAGATTTAAAGTTTCTCATTACCTTCTGCTTGAAAATCAAAATCTTCATCTCCTTCATGATGTTGCGCTCTTTCCAAATTAATCGCATTTTCTTCATTATCTTTCATAATTTAACACATCTAATATATCAAAATTAACAAACTGCTATCTTTGTACATGTAGTTGGCATATTTGCTAATTTTCATATGTGAGCAAAATGATGAGCTCCATTTCTTTGATTATTGAGTCTATGACACCCCAATGATGTGATATTATTACTTGATGATATCCACTTTTTCTCTTACTGGAGACTGGCTTTTTAACTAATGCTTGAGCTCCATTTCTCACTTCACAGACTGAGTTAAGCCTCACACACGTTGATTATGTTCAACTCAATGGAAGTCATGTAAGGTGAACCCTAAAATAGTGAAGTTGTAAAATGCCCACTCAATGAACTGAGACAACCAAATTGTTCTTCATTGTTTGCGATTTCATGAAATTAGAAACTAGTAGCATAAATATACCTAAAAGTTGGCAACAGAAAGAGAAATGATTTTGTCACAATTTTTATTTATTTATAAATTATTCTTATTCAATAAATTTCTTATAAACTAACCCGAATTTACATGTTACATACACAACTTGCAATCCCAAACAAGTATATCAGAGGATGCCTTGGAGAGAAGTGAAGAGAGGCCACAAACCTGCAAAAAAAAATTTGGGACATGATACGGGCGATAGGGCATGATAACTTATATCATATAGTACGATATGAATAACATTGTTCAAAAGAATGAGGTTAAATAGGCTCTTAAACATATGAAGGTTGGTAAACCTATAGGACCAAATAATATTCCTACATAAGTATTTTTGACTGAGAAATGAAGCACCAGTACAATTATGCTCATATACAAGACCAAGGGAGACATATGAAATTGTGCAAATGATCATGGTATCAAGTTAATGACCTATACTATGAAATTATGGGAAATAATTATTGAACATAGACTAAGACAAATATAGAGTATAATAGAGAATTAATTTGGATTCATGCCAAGAAAATCGACTATTGAAGCAATTCACCTATTGATACATCTTACAAAATCTTTTAGAACAAAAACAAAAAACCTTTACATGATATTTATTGATTTGGAAAAAACTTATGATATGATGCGATTCTTTAGAGAACCTTGGAAAAGAGAGATATCATATTGACATATATAAATCTTATAAGAGATATGTATGATAGTGTAAAGACATATATGTGAGGACTGATGAAGAAATGGCAAACTTCTTTGAAGTTAATATTGGGTTATATCAAGGATCTGCATTGAGTCCATATTTATTTGTATTGGTTATTGATGAGTTAAGAAAACATATTCTAAGATAAAGTATCTTGATGTATATTATTTGTAGATGACATTGTATTAGTGGATGAGTTTAAGGAAAAAGTTAATAGAAAATTAAAACTATAGAGAGAAACAATAGAAAATAAAGGCTTTCAATTTAGTAGAACAAACACAACATATATAGAACGTAAGTTTGATTATTTGGTTACTTAAGAGGATATATAAATTAAGATTAACACATATTACATCTCTTATAAAGAAAGTTTTAAATATCTAGGATCAATTTTTCAAAGTAATGAAAAAATTTATAGAGGTATTACGTATAAAATTAATGCAAGTTTGTTAAAATGGAGAGGTGCATCAGGTATTCTATATGACAAGAAGATACTATTAACTGTCACAGACATCTTTTGTACATGTTGATAACCATAAAACATGACAGGTCAAATCCCTGCCACACATACACACACAAAGATAATGGACCTCAAGCATATAAGAGATATATTCACCTACTGTAGTAGATCAACCATTGTTGAGCACAATTAAGAAATATATTGGACAAACTAGAAGAGACAATCTGCGAATAAATCCAAAGAGACACGATACCTAAGACAGAGACCTCCTCGAAGAGTCAATCTACGAGTAGATCAAGAGGAAGACATAGATCTAAAGAGGAAGCTAAGGAGGGAGACAAAGAGAGACCAATAGATATACGGAAAGAAAGATAGACAAAAGGAATATCGAGAGAGAAATTTATTGAGAGAGAGTCGTTACATTGGGAGGAAGAGGGAGCACGATCCAATGGACGACTGGCACCGGAGACTGCAATCTCTACCGAACGTCAACGACGATCTGCGAATGTGAACGATGACGAAACCAGAGTGCAAGAGAGAGAAAGAGAGCCACTGGTGTAGCAGAGTAAAGACTGATGGGAGCGTAGCAGAGGAGCAGAAGCGCGGGAGAAACTTTCCGTGATTTAGGGAAAGGAGAAGAATAAAGGGCAGAGGATTTTAACGTGAAGGATGGGCAACGGAAACTTTCCTTTGCCCAGCTAGCAACGAACATTCCGTGGGTCAATTTCGCGAGGATCTCACTTAATCCACCTAATTCTGTAGAATATATCAATCATCGCCCCAATCTGTTGCTATTCACAATATTTCTTGTAGTGATATATGTATTTATGTACCTTTATATATGACCGATCGATGCATATGTTTATGGCCATATATCATGACTTAAAGGACTTGTGCAACTTTTCAAAAGGATCACTTACAATTTTGATGTTGGCTCATTTCTATTTAGATTTTAAAACACGTGCGCTAATTGTGCCAGTCACACCACAACCAAGATGCGGTGAGATAAGTACATAAGATCGGGCTTTTCTCGTTTCACTAAGGCCTGATTTGGACCCGGGCCAATGTTCAAACATATATCAACGATGTTCAAATTCAACTGGTGGTAGAGGTGTTTTCAGCTATAGGAAATCTTGAGAGAGTTTTAAGTCAGAGGATGATTCAAAACTGCTTGACATCTGCTCGATAGGCTTAACTTGAAATATGAGTGGATGAAGATGAAGTTTATCAGCATTCATTCGGTTCCTAAATTAGTAGAGAGGGAAGCTAAGTGGTATTAAATTACAAATTTAATTATCACTAATGAACCAACATTCAAAGGAGAAAATGCATAATTGGCTTGCCATTCTCGTTGTAACCAAAAAAGGGAGAAAATCAACGACAGTGTGGCAAATATGCTCAATGGGACTAACAGTTGGTCTAATAGCTGCTATAAATAGGAAAATTGAATGAAGTTCAGGAACAGACTAAAATATCCACCCACAACAAATCCTTCAATGTTTTTTATGCTTCCTTTTTCTTTACAGTTCTCTAATTATCACATCAAAACGTTAGCCAAATGCATTTGTTTTAAACATCTTTATCAATGAAATTCTGCATTTCTGTGACTTACAGTCTGTTAGCAGCTTAATCTTAGTCAGTGTTCAATGGCATGCTGCTACCTTTTTCATGGGCATATATTCCTTTATAAATTACAGCCATCCAGCCTAGGATTTCTGTGAAGATGGTTTGGGGACTGGTTCACTTAGGGCAGAGTCCTCTCCTAAGCTCAACTCACTGAACCTGAGTAGCACAAAATTAGCCAAGCAACTTCTCTAAAATTTTATCTATCAAGGGAAGAGAATTACTATCCAAGACAAGCAAACTGGTTACAATTGAAGCATCTCATAACGTTCTTAGTTCTTTAAGACTTTGATGTAGTAACTAACCTGCTCTTTTAATATATTGATTTAATGTGAGTATTGTAGACAGTGGAGTCACGGATTTGCTCTAGGAGGTGTAAAGCATTCTTTCACAGTCACGTGTGCTCCATGACGAGCACAATTAAATCCACCAAAACTCAAAGACCAAGTCTACCTATATATTTTTTATTCAAAATAGTATATCCACATCGATGCTGTTCCATCTATTCCAAAATTTGGCCCTATATGTAGCGTGTATATACTTACTGCAAGCAATATTTAAGCAAACCCACTTGCTATGTAAAAGGTCCTTTACTAAAAGGCCATAATTATTTATTCCTTTGAACCATACCTAAAAAGAAACAGGATGGTGGATATAACTTACCAACTTCAGTTGTGGCAATGAACTGATTGTTGGTGGATGTGCAGCTTCTACTTTGACGAGCTATTCCACTGCCTGCAGTCGGCAATTTCGTGTTTCCTTTAGTTATACTCGTATTCGTATCAGGAAAGTAGGTGAAGCATAACACAACCCAAATATTAGTCACTTTGTGTTGACATATTCAGCTTATTTTATGCGGTTTTCTGGCATGGCAAGCAATTTCGTAGTATTATTGTTCGTGTTTATGTGATGTCATTTTGTGTTCGTGTCAACAACAGGTCAACCTATACATGACTCAACATTCTTCATGTCACTTCAAGTAGACTCGAACATGGACTTTCCTGGGTTGTGCTGATGTGAATTGCCACGCCAACTGCAATACGCAATTGATGGTTATCTACACTTTCTGTCTTCTGCTTTCACATGTTTTAATTCTGCACATTCATCCCCTCACTGCTCTTATGGCTCATCTCATCTCTTGTGCTGTATATCTTTTGTTGTGTTTTACAAGAAATGCCCAATGGTGCCAACATACACTTCACGCACATTATGAACATCTTTGCTCGAACTCTATGAACCTAATTCGCAACATGAATGGGTCTAAAGGGCTTGAGTCTATTTCCATATGTGATAGGGTTGACATTCTTGTTACAGAGGAAAGAAGACGCAGAGATATCTAAAGAATTAGTTAAATCAACTTATTCCAGCACCTAAATACAATTAAATCAACTTTGCCCAGCAATGAAGTTGATGTAAATCTAGTTCAAAACTTGGGCTTGGTTGGTCTGTAGAAGGGATGCGAGAAAGGATGGTTGTAATGACTATGAAAGATCGAAACCGCCGAACGGTTTTCTGACTTATCCTTAACCATCTGGATAAGAGGCTCTAGGAAAGGAAAGCCCAGTTGAAAATCCGGGAGGAAAGAGGAGCAGGCACTGCTCTATAAATAGAGCGCAGTGCAAGAGAATAAACATCGAAAAACACAGAGAAACTGAGCATTTCTCCCAAGCAAAACCTACTTACAGGTAACCTAGAAAATACCGAAACACATACTTGTTTGTAGATCCATTGCTGCTACGTACTTGAGTAAGAGGAACAGAGGACACTGAAGGGTTGACAGCAAGTCAGAACCAGCAGGAGAGTCAACGACATCCAACAATCTGGTATCAGAGCCTGGTTCTGACCCCGTAAACAAGTACGCATTAGTAAATAAATAAAAAAAAGAGGAGAAGAAGAGGGATAGAGAGCTTAATGTGTTTTTCAGAAGTGACAGAGCACCCTGCCTGATTCGAGATAGGATAGAGGGCAAACCTTGCCTGAGTCAAGATAGGGCAGAAGTAACTGCAAAGACAAGAAGGCGGTCGACAGAACCTCAGCCAGAAGGCTAGAGGTCGGCCGCAAAGGTAAGGAGGCTACCGAAAAGCCCTCGGCCAAGAGGTCAGAGGATGGCTATAGCAGAACAAGCGGTAGAAGGTCGTAGGTGGTCGTAGGCCAAGAGGCGGAGCAGGCAACCACTGCCCTCCCTCTCTCTGTCACTCGCCCGCTCTCTCTCTCTCTCCTCTGCATTTTTAACACGTCAAATCATCGGGGAGTTTCGAAAAATCACCGGCGATTTCCAAAAAACTGCCTCGGGCAGCGGACTGAAAAGTTTGTTCTGCCCTGATCAGAATTTGAAAATTACAAACAATCAATAGACAAAATTATGAAAATATCCGGATATTTTTAGGTAAGAAAAATGTTTTGCTCTTATTTGAGTGAAAAGTCAATTTTGTCCTTTGGTAGTTTATGAAAATTACAAAAAATTATGATATTAATTTATTTTCCTATCCTTCCCGATTAAATTTATTACAGTATTGTCACTATGTCAAAAGACAGATTTGTCCTTGTCCTTTTAAGAAAATTATAGATTCCGACTAAGGGGAAAAATTATGAATTTACTCCCGATTAGTGACAAATTTTCAGAAATACCAAACATCGATTTTACTACTCTGTCCTTGTTCTTTCTAAAAAATTACAAAATCGAACAAATAGATAAAATTATTGTTTTACCCTTGGTCAACAACGATTTTATTGTACGGATTTATCCCAATTTGTTTTTATATTAAAAATAAGTTATTATCAGCTCATTTTTGTGATATTGTGTACCGTGCTACAACAACAACAACAACTAAGCCTTTTCCCATACTAGACGGGGTCGGCTACATGGATTCTTTGTTTCCACAGATCTCTATCGTGTGCCATGTTAGCAGTTAACTCCCAATAAGCTAGATCATTCTTTATTGTTTCTTTCCAACACTTTTGTGGTCGTCCTCTACCTCTTTTAATACTTTCCAAATTTAGGTTTTCTAACCTTCTTACAGGTTCTTCTTTTGATCTTCTTTCTATATGTCCAAACCATCTTAAACGATGTTCTCTCATTTTATCCTCTATTGGTGCCACTCCTAATTTGTTTCTAATAACCTCATTATGTATACGGTCTTTTCTTGTATGACCACTCATCCATCTCAACATCTTCATTTCTGTCACAGACATCTTTTGTACATGTTGATGATTAACTGCCCAACACTCAGAACCATAAAACATGGCAGGCCTAACTGCTGCTCTATAATATTTACCTTTTAATTTTAATGGTATCTTCTTATCACAAAGAATACCTGATGCTCCTCTCCATTTTAACCAACCAGCATTAATTATATGTGTAACATCTCCATCAATTCTTCCATCACTTTGAAAAATTGACCCTAGGTATTTAAAACTTTCCTTTTAGGGAATGCAATGTGTGCCAATTTTAATTTCTGTCCTCTGAAATAGCCAAATGATCAAACTTACATTCCATATATTTTGTCTTTGTTCTACTATTGTGTACCGTGCTAATTAGATTTATTTTATTTGTGTTTTATTGCTTGATAAATGTTTTCTTTTTAAACCGTTTAGTTGTTATAATTGCCAAACACATAAAAATGAACTGTACAATATGTGTGTCGGAACTGACAAAGACTGAAAAATTAAACGATCTAAACTTCCAAATATGGAAGAGAAGGATACCAATCGCTCTAACGCTTAACGGTGTAGAGTATGTTTTAAAAGAAACTATGTGTCTGTAACCACTAGACGCAACAAAGTAATAAATAAAAATGTATAAAATATTTCTTAAAGACGACACAATAGCAAGAATTGTCATGTTGACGTACATGGAGGATGACTTGATCAAAGTCATTGAGGAATTCGAGACTGCAAAAAAGCTATTTGATTCTATAACAGCCAAATACGATACAACTGTCACGCGGTATGTCCAATTGCTACTACAAAAATATAATTCCTTAAAAATGAATGAAGGGGATAATGTAGTAGAACATATAAAGCATATATTGGTAATGACAATGGACTTAGCTGTGGCAAAATTAGTCATTGTAGAACTAATGCAGATACTCATAATATTTAACAGTCTTCCCCCGTTATGGAACATGGTCACCACTGCCCTCAAACTAGGGTCAGAAATCAATCTTTTTGAATTGCTCCTGAAACTAACAATTGAAGAAGAACATATAAGTAAAAACAAAAAAAAATTGCTAGTAATATAAAATGAGATAGGGTTTAGATCCAAACCGAACCAAAGGAGAAATAAACCAAACAAAAAGTTTGGCAAAAATAACAAAAAAGGTGGTCATTCTTTTAAGAAAATGCAGGAAACCGCTTCTCGGGTTAAGTGTTTCAGCTGTAAAAAGATGTGACACCAGGAGAGGGATTGCCACAACAAGAAGAGTGGAGGAAACAACCCACAACGTGAATAATCAAAGAAGCAGGACACAATCTGCATAATATCAGAACGTCTCTACATGGACCGCCTGGTGACTGGTTGATGGATTGACTCAGGAGTGACCAGACATATCTCAAATACAAAGGAAGGGGCAATGGATTTAAAGGAATACAAAACAGGAGAACATCGGGTGTATATGGGAAATAATACTTTATCGAATGTTCTGGGTACTGAGTCATTTAGAATATTTGTAGAAGGTATACCGGTTGTATTAACTGATGTATTGATTGTGTCATCTATAAGGCACAATCTGATTTTGCTCCCTGTCTTAGTAAAGAAAGGTTTTGAAGTCAGGTTTGTTCTTGGCAAGGTGACTATAGGGAAACATGAGAGAGTATTTTTCTATGAAAAATTTGATGTTCAAATTGAAAGTTAATGAGAATAAAAATCTTTTTGCTTATATTGATTGTGCCTTTAATGTTAATGTCAATGTATGGGATAAACGCATTGGACATATAAGTCTGAAAAAGTTGAAGAAATTATCCAACTTTGACTTACTGTCGAGTTTTGAAGAAAATACTTTTAACAACTGCGAAGTTTGTATACATGGAAAAATGAAAAGGAAAATGTTTTCCAAAAAGACAACAAGAGCAACAACCCTCTTGGAGGTCATTCACACAGATATATGTAGGCCCTTTAAAGTAAGGTCACATCGTGGAAAGGTTTATTTTATAACCTTTATCGATGATTACTCAAGATAAGATATATGTATTTATATCTCCTATCACATAAATTTGAGGCACTTAAGCTTTTAAAGAATATAAACAACCCTATTGGAGGTCATTCACACAGATTTATGTGGGCCCTTCAAAGTTCACATCGTGGAAAGGTTTATTTTATAATTTTTACGGATGATTACTCAAGATATATGTATTTATATATCTTAGCACATAAATTTGAGGCGCTTGAAGCTTTTAAAGAATATAAGTAGTAAGTTGAAAATCAACTAGGCATTCAACCAAAATTCTAAGATAAGATAGAGATGGTAAATATACCTCTGTAGAATTTTTGAAATTTTGTAAAGACTTTGGTATTGAAAAACAAAATACAATGCCTAAGACACCTCAACAGAATGGTGTAACTGAAAGATATAAAAGGACTTTACTGAATATGATAAGGTCAATATTAATTAATGCCTCTCTACCAAGGATATTTTGGAGAGAAGTAGTAAGTACAAATGATATACATATTCAATAGAGTACCATGTACGGCTTATTCACTACACCATATGAGATGTGGTTTGTAAGAAAACCCAACCTAAGTCATCTCAAGAGTTAGGGATCTATTGTTCATGTAATGATCCTTGATAAGTGTAGAGATAAGCTAGTCAGTAGGTTCCTGAGATTTATATTCATGGGATATCCTGAAGGCTCAAAGGGATATCAATTTTATTATAAGGACCACAGACTGATAGAGAGTAGAGATGGTGAATTCTTAGAAGATACTAAGAATGATATCCTCAAAAATAATGATAAGTTTGCTGACGATCTAGTAGACCTAGATCAATATCATTTGAAGCTATAAAAGACCTTCTTGAAACAACCGAAACTTTAAGTGAACATACAAAGCCAAGAGCCACATAGTCTTACTTAAAAGATTATCACACTTATCTTGTAGAAGAAGTATGTAATTCAGTGAATTTAGATGAGTTACTCGATAACTTGACTTATTAGTAAGCTATGAATTCATCGGAAGCAACTGACTACAGTAAAGCCATGGACGAGAAAATTGAATCCATTCAGAAAAATCAAGTCTAGGAATTTACTGATTTCCCAAAAAGAAGGAAAGTCATAGGCTATAAATGGGTTCTGAAAAAGAAACATAAGGTTGATGGTTCAATCAATAAGTTTAAAATGAGGTTGGTTGCAAAGGGTTTTTCGTAAAAGAGGGGATAGATTATGTTGAGACATATTCTTCTGTTGCGAAATTTGCATCCATAAGGATAATCTTGGCAATATCTGCATATTATGATTTGGACTTACATCAATTAGATGCAAAGACAGCTTTTCTAAACGGAGATTTAGATGAAATCATTTACATGCAGCAACCCGAAAGATATATAGTTGAAGGCTAAGAAGAAAAAGTATATAGGTTGAGAAAATCCCTATATGGCCTGAAGCAGTCACCTTGCCAATGGTATTTGACTTTTCAAAATACTATTATTGAACTTGGGTTTATGGCTAATGAGCTTGATCACTGTGTACATGTCTTAAACATTGGGAGTCACTTTGTCATCTTATTGTTATATGTAGATGACATATTGTTGACTGAGAATGATAATGAGATGATTGTCAAACCTAAGTCATGGTTAAACTTAAGGTTCAAAATCAAGGATATGGCGGAAACATCGTATATCCTGGGTATAAAGATCTCTCAAGATAGATAATCTAAACTCTTATGCCTAAGTCAGGAGATATATATTGACTATATCCTCAAGAAGTTCAAAATGGGTGAATGCGAGTATGCTATTACACCTGTTACAAAAGGAGTCAAACTAAGTAAGGCTAATTGTCCCGATGAAGGAGACGATAAACCTAACGTTCCTTATGCACAAGTTGTGGGTAGCTTGACTTATGTTATGTTCTGTACAAGATCTGATATAAGCTTTGTTGTTGGTATTGTGAGTAGATATCAAAGTAATCCTGAATGACAATATTGGATAGTTGTAAAAATGATTTTAAGATATTTGAAAGGAACAAAAGACTTGAAACTGTGTTTTCAAGCAAATGAAGTGAAAGTAGTAGGATAATTAGATGTTGTTTTTGCTAGAAGTAAAGATGGTAGCAAATCAATCTCGAGACAAATATTATTATTTGGAGGTATTGTTTTTTGGGCACGTAAGAAACATGGCTGTGTAGGATTACATACAAAAGAAGCTGAGTATGTGGCTTATTGTATGACTGCAATGAGTGCCGTCTGGATAAACCGGTTCATACGATATTTGAAGCTAGAGATAGCCAACGAGCCTATTGTCATTTACTGTGACAATAACGTAGCAGTTACTTTTATCAAGAGTAGAGCTGACATCTCCAAGAGCAAGCATATAATGATTAAATACCACTATGTTCATGATATGAGAGAAAAGAAATATCCATCTCATACATGCTAACTCATGATATGTTGGCAGACCCCTTGAGTAAAGGTATAATAGAGGATCTTTTCTTAAAACATGTTGCGAACATGGGTTTGAGATATGTTTGATTGTTTTGTAGGTAAAAAACCACACAATGGGTGATGATTGTAATAGCAATCATAAAATGACATTACTAAGAAGACCCCGTAAAAGTGGGAGGAAAACTAGTATGTCACTTGACTCGAATGGCCAAGGAATATATGGTCATTCTCAGCAACTCCGGCGGAGAAACGGCTGGACTAGCCATCGAACAGTTATATGTGGAAATGATTGTAATGACTATCAAAGACCGAAACCATCAAACGGTTTTGTGGCTTATCCTAACTTAGGAAAGAAAAGGCCGGAAGAAAATACACACTGCTCTATAAATAGAGGATAAACATCGAAAAAACACATAGAAACCGAGCATTCCTCTCAGGCAAAACCTATTAAGAGATAACCTAGAAAAGACCGAAACACATACCTGTTTGTAAATCCGTTGCTGCTGCATAGGACACCGGAGGGTTGCCAGCAAGGCGGAACCGATGGGAGAGTCGACGACATCCAACAAGTCTTATTCATGCCCATCAACCTTGGGGCCAGTCGCGACCTACTACTACCATGACGAAAAGCAAGAGAATTGAGATCGAATCTTCTTCCAACTGTATACTTGCAGCACGAGCTTGTGCTTTCAATAAAATCATCAGGTGCTGCAAGAGTCGAACAAGGCGGTGCCAATTTACCCAAAACAGCTTGAAGAAAAGCTAAACCTCAACCATATTTCAGCAACCTTGGCCATTATGGAACCCAACTTCATCATATTGAAAACCAACTCCTTTTCATGGGGCACCGGAGGTAAGAAATGCTATCAGGTTTGTCTCATCAAGTTCACTCGAATGAAAGCAGTATAAACAAGACAAAGAAGAAAACGATTTCCGACTGCTTTCCAGAACCAGTGGGGGACCTACCCATGTCCGAGGTAAGAAGCAACTCATCTGAAAAAAGATCTACACAGGTGCTTCAACTTTTTGCAAATTCGTTAGAGCAGCCACACTTTAGAATGTTTCCCACCTGAACATCACGTCACCCGTTAAAACTTTCTAGGTTCGCGGCCGTTTGAAGCTATCTCCCATGTCCACTTAGGCCATGCAGGGAGACGCCGGACCCTGAAATGGAGCACTCTGCAAGACGCCCGTGCGTGCGCTCGCAGGCCGATTTCGAGTCCAAATCGGTTTCAGCGCGCGCAAACTCAGCCTTTTCGACCACAAACCTCACCCCAAATTACACGAATTCTTTCATCCATAATTACACGATTTCTTGGTCGACAATCATTTTGTAAGGCGATATTGTCCACATAGAATCAAATCCTCTTCCTCTAGAATTCAACTTGAATGAGTTTTCATTTTATGCAAGTATGGTGAAACAGAAGAAATGAAGAAAGGAGGCAGGCAGGAAGAAGCAAAAGCTTGCCACCACCAATGCAATAAAATCTTGGCACCAAAGGAAGGAAAACTTCATTCTCTCTCAGAAGGGTTTGTCCAGAAGCCGGTGTAGGAATTTGCCCACATCTCGTCTTCCAGCGGCGACGCCTCAGTCACTTGCGATAGGTTGGGCCAGTCCCCGGTTGGTGCCGAAGGCAGGGCTTGCTGGTCCATAGGGAGGACGGTGTCGTCGCTTTTGACCTTGTTAAGGAGCGACGCCTTCTTTTTCCTCTGAATCGCCTTCCAGCAGAGCCCTGCAGGGAACTTCACGACGACGAGCACCAATAGGCTAAGGAGCGCGCATGGGCAACAGCAACAAACTGCCGCGCACTCCGCCGCCGTGCTACCCGCCATCTCCCCAAACCCCGACTTGGTAGCAGATTCATTCTTCAATAGAGGCTGTCGCCGGTCAACTACCGGCGTCGCTCGATCGGCCATGCCAATCAGATGTTCTATGCCCTTTAATCTTCTAATTCTCGAACCGATCAATCTTTTCCTATTTGTCAGTTACACCCTGGAGATCATGAAAACCAGCCGGCAAAGAAAGGGTAAAGAATTAAAAAGGAGGGAAGAAGTTCGGCTCTTGAAAGGGAGACGGAAGAAGGGAGGCACACGCTCTACCTCAAGGCCGACGGGAGGAACTTGGCTGGTGGTAATAAGGAGGGGCGGAACTCTGTACCAAAAAGGAAAAGGAGGGGTGAACGGATGAGAAACGGGTTTTCGGGTTCCCCACCAATCACATTTCACAAACGGACGCGGTTTGCCCGCTTCCTTTTGAATCGAGAGAGAGAGAGAGAGAGAGACCTTTCTTCTTGTTTGTTATCTGACGGCTAAAACTCGCACGGAGAGAACAAAATGGAGACGGTTCAAACTATGAGAGAGAGAAACAGAGCGATGCCTGGTGGAAAGATGCTTAAAACGGGAACGGAAACGAAGGCAAAGGCTGACAAAATTTAATAAATGGAAAAATAGTTAAAGAGCGAAGAAGAAAGAGGTGGCCCTCTGGAAGGAGTAGGATTCTTTGTTTCCCTTTTTCGCTATTACAAGTTGGCACGCACGGGAATCGAACTCCTCATCAAACAGTAAAAGCGTCAAAGAGCCCTGCCATTTTCTCCTTTTGACGGCCATCAGCAGCAACCCGACACTTGGCCCCATACACACAGAAAAAAAGAAAAAGATTTGGCCCCACTCAAGTCGTTAGCTCGCAGGTAAGGCTCTGCGACGCCAACCTGCAGGTGGTTAGTTCAATTCCAGGTGGGGTCCATGCCCTATCACAAAACCCCGAATGAACCCAGCGGGGCTGCTTCGTGTCTATCTCCTACGCATCATCCAACCTAATACACAAACGTGAGTTGCTTATTTAAATAATATATCCACTACTTAGATTCATTGTCAAGTATAAATCTCCTCGTCTATGAAAGACATCCAATTGATTAGGCTAGTGCACTTTTCTTTAGGTATTGTTAATCTTTGTTTGTTTATCCATGTACCCTTATGATTTCTTTCAACATTCTTAGAAAAATCAACTATAGTTAACATGTCACCGTCTATTTCTTTATGACCTAAAGTTGACATGATCTTTATACCGAAAAAGTTTGTCAATTCTCACTTTAAATGTTGGCAACAATATATGAAAATCTAGTTGATCATGTTAGGGTTGCATACATTCATTAAATATTGTCCCAACCTAATGTTTTTTACCTTAAAAGCTCAGATAAAATCGTCAAGTAGAATGAGAAGGGCATCCTATATCATTGTATTCTTTTGGTACTGATGAATGTATTATTTGATGTATACAACTCTTCTCCTTCTATGATAATGAAATATTTGTATAACAAATACAATAGTGAAGACTTAGATCTTGAACATTATTCAATGGCTAAGTTCTTGAAATATCAAATGGTAGAGGAAAAATATGTGACCTAACAAGTGCATGAGTTTATGTTTATGTGGCCAAGTTCTTCATAATAATTTATTATTTTATCTATGATTGATAAGTTTCCTAAGTCATAGGAGGACTTCAATCTATATCTTATTATAGATATACTAATAGAGGAAGAGTATAGAAGCCAAAAGAAGCCAATTATGCATGTTGATAGCAACCCTAGAGTATACTTGACAATCGAAAAATAGTCTTTTTAAACTCTAGATTGATCGAAACACCAATATGAAATATCTCAAAGGGTGGGGTATCTTCTAAAATTACTTATCCTAGAATATAAGAGAAAGAAATTGAAACCTAAATCAATTGATGACATATTTTTGGGTTATATGTATACTAGTTATCTCTACAAATTCTTATTAAATATGATGTATCTAGCATACATGTCAACACTACTAAATTCTGTGATGTGACATTCTTTAAGAATGTGTTTCCATGATAATCGGTGTATCCGAAAGTGTGTCTTCTTTAAATCCCTACTATTGGTTTCATTCTCGATCATATAAAAATACTGATAAATGTGGGGGTGATCCTAAACATGTTATTTATAGATTAGAGGATATGAGAAATTACTAAATGAAGGAGGAGAAAACATACTAGGATACTCAAAAGCTTTAAAAGTAAGTTCATCACTTTCAATGTTGAGGATGATCTAGTTACCTTCAGAGTAGGTTATGACCTCACCTGATGTTAAATTTTAGAAGAAAACCGTTAATGATAAAATTCAATCAATTCTCTTAATGGAACTTGAGAATTTGTGATTTGTCTCTTAGTTGTTCAGTAGTTGTATGCAAATGGATATTTAAGAAGAAACTGAATGATGATACGATAATCAATAAGTATAAGGCCAAATTAATTGCTAAGGGATACAAACAAAGAAAATGAATAGATTATTTTAATACTTATTTTCATGTTTTTCGCATAACTACAATTCAAGTATTTATATCACTAATATCCACATATGATCTGATAATCCATCAAATAGATATAAAATTTACTTTCCTTCATAGAGAACTCAATGCATATATATATATATATATATATATATATATATATATATATATATATATATATATATATATATATATATATGTAACAACCAAAGGCTTTTGTGGGCCATGAAAATGAATTCAAAGTATGTAAAACTTGTTAAATTCTAATATAGAATAAAACATGCTCCTAAATAATGACATGAGAAATTTGATTGCATTATATCATCTTTTGGATTCATTTTTAATGAATTTGATATTTTATGCTTGTATATAGATGATATTTTATGCATATACATAGATGATATTTTATTGTTTGGTTCCTATATAAGTTGTTAATGAGACAAAATCATTCTTGTAGAGTAAATTTGAGATGAAAGATATGGGTGTAGCTGATCTACGAGTAATAAAAGTTCTTATGGGTGCCATTCTTGGATGAAGAATTGCAGCCAAAGATCCTTCTTATCTAGTAACTTCCTCTCCTCCACTCTGGATTGGATTGTGTGTTGGTTGATCATGCAAGATCCTCTTATTGACTTCTCACCTTATTGGTTCAAGACTAAAGAGGGAAGCTGACTCCTAATGATCTAATTCTACTGTCGTGCCTTGTCATTAAGTTTGACCATCTCCTATACTCTTTCCTCTCTTTTGGGGTTTCTTAGCACAATAATTTTTAGATGTCCTTAACCATCTTGGATATTTGGGCTTTTTAGATGTCCTTAACGATCTTGGATATTTGGATAATTATAAGGTTACTAATAAAAGGTGTTGATCCTATCTCTCTAGTGGGTCGGGGTTTGGATACGCCCGGACTCATGTTATACCTTCCTTACGATGATTTTATCGGTATATATTTTGCTACCGGTATTGTGACTGATAAAAAACACCATGAAATGCGAGAAAAAAGATTCTTTTTTCGGATTTCATGAGTTGCTTTATTAGAAAGATAAACATTTTATTCAAAAAAAATATGTTAAACCGTTTTCATCGTTTCTTTCCTCCTCCTTTCTCTATCTTCGGCTGCTGTCATAGAGGACTTCTGTTGGTCTTCACCGCAACTGCTTGCGGTTCGGCTAGGCTTCTGCTGCAACGGACTTCAAAGACTCGCCTCAACTCCGCTGCAAAAGCCCAACACGTTGTAGCAATTAGTCTACTATCATGCCTTTGTTACATTGGTGAGAGAGTGGGTGGCAATAGGCTCCTTGCACCAAAGACACGTCCTACAAAGGCTTAATTATACTCTTCAAGGCCATTCCCGTTGAGTTCTTATTCTCACACAACCACTGATTGCCCTTACATGTTCGTTACGTTTGTAATAGGGTGCTTTATTTATCATTACACAAGTTCTCTTCAAGTTGGGCAGGGTGTGTAAGCCACACGCGGACTCATGCACCTTGTCATTATTAGGTGTACCCAAGGTTGGCTTAGTAAATGACTTGGATGAACCCATCCTTGGCTTTGCCGGTTGCCTTTGAAGAGAAATCTTTTCCTGTTGCCATCAATTATGTTTCATTGTGATCTTTAAGGTTGTATTTGCAAAAAAAATCTCTCATAGACCTACCTACTTTTAAAAAGAACCATGAAAAAGATCCACACAACCATGGAGACCAACTCTCCCAACTGGGCTTGGCATTTATCTAAGTTTCCTTTTTGCTTATGGTTCTTAAGATCTGTACGAGGATTACTCGAGATTCATCAGAAAACCATCGCATCATATCAAAATTGAACTTACCCCATGAAGGTGGAGGACGACCATGATATTTCAATTAATAATAATGTCATTGGCTAGCTATGCCATCTAATCGTGGTTAGACACTATCTTAACTCGGTTCTCACCCCATATTTTTAGGATTTCACGTTCTTTTTCAAATTTAAGTATCCATCCTCTAGTGGAATAAGATGAGCCAAAACTATGTCGGACTCAACAACTTTTTGATCATCTAACTCTTCTTGAGTCTCATGCTCATGGATCGTTGAGCTCGGCCCAAGCCTACTTGGCTTCACCATAACTTTGTTAAGAATGACACTTAATAGGCTTTCATTGGGTCTCTGTGCATCATCATTGTTGGGGCAGCCGAAGGTTGCCGAAGCCATTTGGTTTTCAGTTGTTTTGCAGCGGAAGCTGACTGTCCTCTTTCTTTTGCTTTTGTCTATGGTTTTTATTGCTTTCGTGTATTTCTTGTATTTCCTGTAATGCAATGGAATAGAAAAAACGATAGAGTGCGTATTGATTTCTAGGTTACCCACAAAGGGTTTTCTTAGAAGACTATGAGTAAGAATCACTTTTCCGTCTGAATATCTTTTCTGTACAGTTTCTCTGTATTTATACATGGCCTTCCGTCTTTCGAGTTTACCGCTGCGGGCTTTCCTTTTTAACAACCATTTTTGCTTTTATTTGGGAGATGCATGTGTATATTTTTCTAAAATAGAAAAATAGTTTTAAGAATATTTGATTTTCAAAAGACATATGATCTCATGAAATCCAAGAAGAGGGCCCTTCTTCCCGCATTTCATAGTCGTTGTTAGTAATGGGGCAAAGAGTAGCCATCCACTACTTACATCTCCCACTTAGCCACTAGAGCCAATCTTTTTAATACACTGTTTTTCCTCCCACTATTTTGGGGTTTACCAAGTTGTATCATTTTTCCTTGTTGCAACTAAATTGCAACTTACATCCGTTATGCGGTTTTTCCACAAGCATGTATTTTTTCAGCATAACTCACAACAAAATGTATTTTCTACACTTATACACTAGGCATATATCAACCCCATATGGGTTACATACTTAGTAAACAATTCTTGTGAGATGCATTTTGTTAAGGGGTTAGCCAACATATCAATAGTTGAAATATAACATATAGTTATTTTATTTCTTTTGAGCATATCATGAACATAGTGATATTTAACCATTATATGCTTACTTCATGAGTTATGAGCTCCACTCTTAATAAGAGTAATTGCTACATTGTTGTCACAATATATAATAACTGACTGGTTGGCTATATTCAGCTTCAAATCACGTATGAAGTGGCTTATTCAAACGACACTATTAGCAGTCATACTGCAAGCAACATACTCAGCCTCTTGTGTATGCAACGGTGCACAACTTTATTTCTTGCATGTTCAAGAAACTGCACCACCTCTAAAAAAAAATATTTGTCCTGAGGTTGACTTGCTATCATCTTTGCTCCCAATAAAGTCAGCATCTGAGTATCCTATCACTTTCAGTTCATCTGCTTGAAAACAAAGTTTCGAGTCTTTTGTTCCTTTAAGATATCTTAGAATCCTTTTCACAACTATCCAATGCTGTCATTCAGGATTACTTTGATATCTACTTACAAGACCAACAATAAAGTTGATATCAGGTCTTGTGCACAACATAACATACATTAGGCTGTCCACAACCTGTGCATAAGGAACATTAGGCTTATCATCTCCTTCACCAGGATAATCAACCTTGATCAATTTAACCCTTTTCGCAACAAGTGTAGATACAGACTTGCATTCACCCATATTAAACTTCTTGAGAATATAATCGATATCTCTCTCTTGATTTATGCATAGAAGTTTTAATTCTCTATCTCGAGAAATCTTTATACCTAAGATATAGGATGCTTTCCTCATATCCTTCATTTCGAACCTTGAGTTTAACCATGACTTGGTTTTGACAATCATCTCATTATCATTCCCAGTCAACAATATATTATCTACATATAAAGATAAGATGGTAAAGTGACTCCCATTGTTCTAGACATATACACAGTGATCAAGTTCATTAGCCACCAACCCAAGTTCAATAATAGTATTTTGAAAAGTCAAATACCATTGGTGAGGTAACAGTTTTAGGCTATATAAGATTTTTCTCAACCTATATATTTTATCTTCTTGACCTTTAACTATATATCCTTCGGGTTGCTTCATATATAAAATTTTATCTAAATCTTCGTTTAGAAAAATAGTGTTTACATCTAACTGATGTAAGTCCAAATCATAATATGCAGATATCGCAAAGATTATTCTGATGAATGCAAATTTCGCATCTGTGGAATAAGACTCAACATAATCTATTTTCTCCTTTTTTGAAAAACCCTTTGCAACCAACCTCACTTTAAACTTGTTGATTGAACCATCAACCTTATATTTTTTTTTGAAAACCCATTTCCATCCTATGACCTGCCTTCCTCTTGGCAAATCAGATAACTCTCAGACTTGGGTTTTTTCAATTGATTCAATTTCTTCATTCATGACTTTTTTCCAGTTTGACAATTCATATGAGTCAATAGCTTGCTGATAAGTCAAGTTATCAGTCAACTCATCTAAATCTACCGAATTATACACTTCCTCTGCAAAATAAATGTGATAATCCTTCAAGTAGGATGATATGACCCTAGGTCTTTTGTGTCAACTTAAAGTTTCAGTTTGTTCAGGAAGCTTATCAATAGGTTCAAAAGATAATTGATCTAGACCAACTAGATCATCAACATATTCATCATCATTCTCGAGCATGTTATTCTTAATTTCTTCTAAGAATTCAGTATTCATACTTTCTATCAGTCCATGGTCCTTATGATAAAACCGATATCCTTTACATCTTTTAAGATATCTGATAAATATGTATTTTAAGGACCTATTGTCTAGCTTATCTTTATACTGGTCAAGGATCGTTACATGAGCAATAAATCCCCACCTCATGAGATGACTTAGGTCTGGTTTCTTCCAAACCACATCTCACATGGTATAGAGAATATAACTTTACATGGTACTCTATTGAGTATATACACGATTGTACTTACTGCTTCTCCCCAAAATATCCTTCGCAGAGAAGCATCTATTAACATATATCTCATCATGTTTAATAGAGTTTTATTGTATCTCTCTGCTACACCATTCTATTGAGGTGTCCTGAGCATCGTATTTTGTTTTACATTATCAAAGTCTTTGCAAATTTCTAAAAATTTTACTGAGGTATATTTTCTACCTCTATCTGATCTTAAGACTTTGATTGTATATCCCAATTGGTTCTCTATTTTCTACTTATATTTTTTGAATACTTCAAGTGACTCAGATTTATGTGATAAGAGATATATATAAGTATCTATCGAGTAATCATCGATAATGGTTATGAAACAAACCTTTCCACAATGTGTTCTTACTCTAAATGGTCCACATAAATCTATGTGAATTATTTCTAATAGGATTGTTGCCCTAGTTTCCTCTTTGGAAAATAATTTTCTAGTAATTTTTCCTTGTATATAAGCTTTACACTTATTAAAAGTGTTATCATAAAAATTGAGCAATAAGTCAAAATTAGTTAATTTTCTCAACTTCTTTAGACTTATATGACCCAATCTTTTATGCCACACATTTACATCAATCACATAGGCACTCTCAATATAAATAGAAGAAGAACTTTCATTTTTATTAATGTTGATTTTAAAAAACTCATTCTCAACATCAAATAAACCAAAAAATATTATCCTTCAATGCTTTTTTACAGTGACTTTCCAATGAACAAACCTAACCTCAAACCCTTTCTTTACTAATGCAATGACCGATACAAGATTGCGCCTAATAGAGGGCATAATTAATACATCAGTGAGTACAATTGGTATACCTTGTATAAAAATCCTAAAGTACCCAATTCTAAGAAAATCAGAAAATGTGTTGTTCCACATATATACTCGATGCTCGCTAGGCTGGTACTCCTTTAGGTCCATTGCTCCATCTTTACTCTTCGATATATGCCAAGTAGCTCCAAAATCGATCCACCAACTAGTCATCAGGCGATCCATGTAAAGGCACTAAAAAATCACATAGATTATGTCTCATCTTGCCACAATTGAATCACTTCACCCGAGAAACGAATTATTACTTCATTGATCTTCTTGTTACGACAGTCTCTTTTGTAGTGCTCTATCTTGACACAGTTGAAGCACTTCACTCGAGAAGCGGATTCCTGTGATTTTTTAAAATTTTGACCGCTTTACTTTTTATTCTTACCAAATTTCTTATTTATTTTTCTTTTCCCCTGTTTGTTATTGGAGATAGACCGTAAATCAACTTGAGCAACTAGCAATTTTTCTCTTTTATTCTTGTTTATATGTTCTTGTTCGATTGCTAGTTTCAATGGGAGTTCAGAAAGGGTAAAATCACGTCTAAGTCTTAGGGCTTTAGTTATCATATTCCAAGAAGAGGGAAGACTGTTTAGGATCGTGGATATTTGTATCGGTTCAAGAATAACTGACTAGATCTATAACCATTACCAGCATTTGGTTAACATGTTCAACTACATTGTTACCTTCTTTCATTTTATAAGAATTATACTTTTGAAAGATTAGTTATACATTCAGCTTGATTATAGTATATATGTAGTGGTTAGGGAATCAAATAAATCTTTTGCAGTTTCATATTCTTCAAACACCCTAATCAAGTTGTCTTTAACTGTTTTGCCCTTTAGAGAAATGAAAACTATGAAATACCAAAGGGTAAAATTACTGAAATATTCAAATATTTTGGGGTGAAAAGACAATTGTAATCTTGTCAGAGTAAAAAGTTTTTTCTACCTCTTGACAGTGCGTGAAACTATAAAATACTAGGGTATAGTTTTACTATTTTGCCCTTGAACATTTCAAGAAATTACAAAACTCGGGTTTTTGGTGATTTTATGAATATAGCCATGTTAGCTTTACAAAATATATGTTATACTACCCTGAAAAGTATAAAATGCCCTTGCACTTTCTGAGAAATGCTTTGAACAGTAACTTTTTAAATGAAGTCATGGTTTTTATAATTTTTTCATAATAGTACCTATGGGTTAAATAAATTGCAGAACAGTGCCTGAGAATATTTACTCCCTGAATTTTATAATATTTATGGAATGGTACATGTAGGTTAAATAAACTGCAATAAAAACTCATGATATATTTACTGTTTAGTACTTAGAACTTGTGGATATTGTATTTAGGCGTCTGGCTATATTTTGTGATTCTTTATGAAATGTCTTATGTAAATCTATTTGATGTATGTTTTTATATTTTCTATATTAAAATGTACATACTCTCTACTTGTTGTCTCTACCAAAAGTTTAAAAAGAAAAATAACTTCTAGAATTTGTATGTTTGAATTGGTAAAGACCGAAAACTTAAATAGCATAAATTTCTAAATTTGGAAAAGAAGAATACCACTAGCCTTAACTTTAGAAGGAGTTGATTATGTACTAAAAGAAACAGTTTTACCTCCTACACCAGTTGCAACAGATGAGGAAAGGGAAAGATATAAGACATTTTTAAAGGATGACACAATAGCTAGGACTCCAACTCGGTGGTTTTGTCACTCAGGTTTTACAAAACCGTAATTTTTGCGGATTTAAATACAAAGAGAGAATGAGAGAGAGAAAGAGACAGAGAGGGAGAGCAAGGCGGCCCTACCACCGCTTGTGGGCTATGGCCGTCGCCCTTCCCAGTCACGTTCTCGTTCATTCGCCTCTGGCCATTTCGTCTCTGGCCTTTTCCACCTCTGGCCTTTTCCACCTCAGGCCATTTTCGACTTTGCCTCTGGCCACTCAAGCTGTGCCTTTAACTTCCTGGCACTAGACCTATCTAAGGCCACCTTCAACTGGTGGCTTCCGGTTGTCTTGCTTTCATTTTTTTATTTTCTTCTTTTTATTTCAAAAAATCTATTTATATCGGAAAAACCTTTTTTCGGCTTCTCTCTAATGCAATTTTTTTTTCTATATTTGCAGAACCGCATACCTTTGAGGAATTTTTCGTAGAGGTTGAACCTGTACGCTCTGATACCAGATGTTGGAGCAGCCGAAGGTTGTCAAAATCGTTTGGTAGTCAGTTGTTTTGCAGTAGAAGTCGACTATCCTCTTTCTTTTGCTTCTGTATTTGGTTTTTGTTGCTTTCGTGTATTTCCTGTAATGTAGTGGAATAGTAAAAACGGCAAAATGAGTATTGATTTCTAGGTTACCCGCAAAGGGTTTTCTTAGAAGACCGTGAGTAAGAATCATTTTTCCATATTCTGTATATATTTTCTATTCAATTTATCTGTATTTATACATGACTTTCCGTCTTCTGAGTTTATCGCTGTAGGCTTTTCTTTTTAACAACCATTTTTGCTTTTATCCGAGAGATGCATGTGTGTACTTTTCTAAAACAAAAAGTTAGTTTTAAGAACGGTTGATTTTCGAAAAACATACAATGTCATGAAATCTGAGAAGAGGGCCCTTCTTCTCGTATTTCATGATCGTTGTTAGTAATGGAGCCGAAAGTGGCCATCCATTACTTATAATCATTATGATGGAGGTTTCAGATTGGATTAACACCAAGTTCTTACCTTAACCCCTCGACTTATGGTAAGCTGGGATCAGAAGCTGAACATGAACCCTTCCATGACTCACATCATCCTTTCTTCCATGAGCCACTTGGAAAATTTTCAAGAATGTCTCCTCGGAAGGGTTGAGTGCTTCTCTTGAGCTTGGTATAGAATGCAGGCTCGGCGTGAAAAAACTTGAAATAAGACTTAAAAGTTACAAAATTATTAAAACTCCTCAATCTGGGAAACAGCATCAAGAGACGCCGCCGTCTTTCCTCCCTCATCCTTTGTGGGTTGTGCACCCATCCCGTTTGCTGTGGACCCTCCCCGACCTCTGTCACGAAATCCCACGCACTGATGGTGACTGGTAATATCTCTCTCTTTCTTTCTCTTTCCGTCATATTACGATGTTCGCGCCACCTACCCCACCTCGTCTCAATTTCTGTCATCGTCCTTAATTTCTTTGTTTCTTCATCAGCGTCTCGCAATTTACATGTGATGTTGTTGCTGCTTAGGAATATTATGTTGTAAGGATCCGATTTTCCATGTCGGATTAATAATATCCTTAAATATGTTCTGAATGAAATTATACATTCTCTCCGGAAGTGCTTTGGGACTTGTTATTGTCATTTTAACTTGGAGAACTACTTTTGTTGCATCATATTCATCTAATCTGAAAGGTTGCATTCTTTTGGACTCAAAGCGAATTACTTGTGTTAGTGATTCATATCATAAAAATGGCTGACAAAGTGGTCAAAGTTGCTTTGGTTTATTGGCTATGTGTGTGTGTGACGGACGCTTGATTATGACTTTAGAGGTTCAAAATCCCAACTTCTTGCGAAAGTTAAGGCTTAACGCCAAAGCAAACTTCTCTTAGGTGACTTTTATAAGCCTCTTTAGATAATGTAATTTATCTATCTAATATAATATGCTTATTTTTATATATTTCCCTTGCTAATATTCTCTTTGTGAAAAGCTCACCCAAGTTACGCGTGTGGGTGTGTTCAGATCATGGTTCGTGATGCACTAAACAACTTTTGTGAAGAGTCCCTGGCTAGTTCGTACCCTATCAATCTTGGGTCGAGTCTGAATGGGGTGACACATAGAAGCTTTCTTGTTTCAAAACAAACAACACACTACATACGAATCCAATTAGACAATGCATCGGAATCTACATGCACACACATCTACACGATTTATGCTTTCATAATTGAGGCTTTCACCATACAAGTTGCACAATTTATTCGAACAACAGTTTCTTGGTAGTCCCCACTACGTGGTTAGTGTGCTCTTCAGCCCACCTTGCACATACATGCCCTTGATCAAACTTCTAAAACCCATCATATCACAATCGAGTCTCTAAGATATTCATACTACAGTCAAGTTAATCATCTCTTTTAGGTTTAATAAATGTAATATCCATATCCAAAACCATTATCATCCTCATGTAGTAGTTTCTCACACACATGTCCGCGCATATGTTCATTATAAAATGCTCAATTCATGTAAAAAAGTATCATCTAAAATAAAATAAAAAACACATTTGATAACACCTGATCAATTTCAAATCCACGTGAAACTACCCCCTAACATTAGAAATACAAGGAGAGAATATCCACATTCCCGAAAACACTTCAAAATTCAGCTTTTATTACTCAAGATTCAATATATTTACCTTTAAATGTCCTTGATTTAGATACTAAACAAACATAAAATAATATTTACTATATAGCCTATTCTATAGAGAGACCAACGACTCAAAACCGTATGCAAAACTGAGTCCAAACAGCTTTGAAATCACCAAAACACTATAACGGATCCTGTTGAGGACACCTAAATCCAATTTTAGGTCATCTTAATTTAGTTAGTAAATGATTGCAGAAATGGTACATTATTCTACTCTACTTAACCAGGAGCTCACCATTTCAAACGCTTGAATTGGACAGTGGATGGCCCGGAATATCTAAAGCTCCAACTCAGTCCTAAAATAATCAATTTGGGCCTGAAATCCAAATCTGAGCCCATTCAAGATCTATTGACTGCTCGCTCAGTATAAGATAGACATGGTTTAACATAGAAGAGGGCACCTCACCCGGATACCTAGGCAGAACACACCCTTATTTAATCAGCAAATGGATCTGATAGTGGGTCCCTACTCGACCCACATGGGCCAAATCAGAACTGGTTTCCCAATGAACTGGCTAAACCCATTTCGCAATAGCCGCTGGTGGCATTTGTTTTCACTGGAAATCTAAGGAAATAGTAAGAAACAATAAAATGTACTTGAAAATCTACTACAAGCTTTCATTTTTCACTTGATCTCTTATGGTCGAGAGACCCCCCAAGGCATGGTTTTAGAGTAGATACAAAACCCTAGAAAATTAACTTTCCTTTCCATATCTATTGGGGGTCTCTTTTTCTTTCACATTTGGTTTTGGTTTTGGAGTATCAACTTGTCTTTATTCTACCTCCCTTAACAAAATTCTGTCCTGAAATTCGGTCGAGTCTAACTCCCTAAGTAGATATCTAATATGTAAACTGTTAAATAGAATACAAGTTGAATTCAAAACTTAAGTATTGTCCTTAGCCTAATATACATATTCAAACAATCTGTTTAATTTATAAAAAATGAAATTTGTGACATGTCAAAATCAAATTAAAACATGCTTCTTCTAACTGAATCTTTAGTTAAATCCCATGTACAAAACGCATAATCCTTTAAACAAACTTTCATTTTTAAATCACGAAATTCTTATGGTACCTTAGCATAACGTACATCGTTTGTAGGGACTCCCCACATGACACAACCCACAAAGTGACAATCAATAAACCAAACAGCTAACTCAACTCAAGAACAGCTGGTTTCTTAAATAAAAGCATCCCACCCATCTTGAAACTTAAAACTTTCCCAAGACTCCAAATGTATTTCCATGGCTGAATTACTTCGTTTGTTCCTTGGAAGGTTTCATACTTGTGGATAAGGGCGCCTACTTACCCCACCCCTACAACAACCATATGTAACCAAGCAACGCAAAACTAGTAAACATTTACAATTCCTCATGCCTCATGCCGGTATACAACTCCGAAGAAAATATAGCAGGGACAGGCCTCGCTTACGGCTGACGAAAATAGAATACATCCTCAAACTAACGTTTACAAACTTAAAAATCATACAACAACAAGATGTGTGTGAGCACCTCAAGCTTGTCACCCTAAAATCCACCAACTGTTAGAATACACAAATTATATATATTTCAACACACATTGCCAAAGTTTCTAAAAAAATTATTTGAAGTTTTGATATCAATTATAAAGATAGTTCAGTACATAAACTTTGAGAATACCACAACAATAAATATCCAAATGAGTCATAACCAATAATGCAAAACACTAAAACTCTATCAAACTCACCAAATCAATAAACACTAATCCCCAAGACAACATTACATGAAATAGTGAAGCACTGCACCAAAAAATACAAATCATGTAAGTTCTACAAAGATGTAGTCAAGCTCATCAAACTAAAAAAGTCTTACAATGTAATTCCTTCAAGAAGTTACAATGAATAACTAATAACCAACATTAACATCACGAAATTCAATTAAACACATTGAAAATAACTAATCTCACATCTTCGAAGCAAATCTTTAAACATTCTATAAGCGATACTATAATACCTGGGCCTGGGTTAGGCCCAGACCCGCATCTGACCTAGATCATATTCGAATTGTAAAAAATAAAACCTCCACCATTAATGAAGAGATAAGAAAACCCTAATTCTATTTGGAAGAAGGATTTCCTTCCCTTCTAATCAATGACAAGACTATAAATAGTAGGTTTTGGGTCAGCTTTGGAAGCTTGTCATCTTGAGGGTTTGAAGGCACATCAAAGATTTACAGATGACGAGAAATCTGGCAAGATTGGTCGGTATTCAAGCATATTTTGTTTCTCGGCACCAGATTCAACCTTTGCCATCATCGATTATGCAAGAAATCAGCGAAAGAAGCCAACTACAATTGAGTTTTGCGTTTCCTCTATCTCTTGATGACATGTCTGGCCACTGGGTGGATGAACGATGATGAAAAAAGTACCAACAAAATAGATTATTCTGCAAGCTTCTCATTCTTTGGTACATTTGGTGGCCCAAAATGGCTAGAATCTGTGTCGGTATGATAGGTCGTTGGTTTTTAGGCTACATTTTTCTATTGAATTTTTCCTGCACACCATAGAGGATCCCGGTGTCGATTCAAATGTAGAGAGAGGCAAGACAAATCCAATGAGACTAAGATGGTAATGTGAGATGGCTGGAATCACCCAAAATCGGTGGTAGAAATAAGGGGAAATCGGTAGTTTTCACTTACTTGGTTTTGCTAAGATGTCTTGATGAGGCGGTACTGAGTCAAGGGAAACGGTGTCACCCAAGTGGGTGAGCATGGGTCCAATTGAATCCATTCCCAGTGGCCATAGTGTTTCAGATCCTGATCCTCCTCCCATTTGGATTTAGGGCCATCCGATGTGCCATTCGAGCATGGTTTGAAGCATCAGAATCATAACAAGAAGTACTTTAAGTTAATTAAACTATCAACTACCATTTGATGATCAGATTAAAGTGACTTTAGTAGAAAATATTGGATTTAGGAGCTTTTAGTAGGATTGATTAAAGTATTTTGGAGATTTCAGAGTAGTTTGGATAATGCTTGTGGACTATTTGAGCCGCTGGACTTGTTATTAAATGAGCTATATATTAATGTTAATGTTATACCTAAATAGGTATCAAATGAGATGGATTGATCATATCACATGTAGACCATTGCTTCTTGATATGGGTTTGAATATGGATCTTTGTGCCAGTTGATTTAGGAGATGTGCTTTCTCAACAAGACCATGCTAGGAGTTGTTTTGACATGTTTTCAATGTACACATTTTATATGATTTAGCAAATGATTTATGGTCTTGTCATTGATTATAATCTTGCCAGAGTTTTCGTCATGTGCAAAATATTATAAACAACATTTTATCAAAGCAATAGCAAATGAGAGACTTTCTACACCAAAAATATTCTTTTAAACAAAGGTATTCGTGCTTGGATGGAGCCTCAGGATCAACCTCATGAAAATCTTATATTCCTTGAGGAGGTTCTACCCCGTTGCCATCCGGGTCTCGGTCGGGGGTTATGGAAACACTCTTTAATGGAACTTTAGCTTTAGCTGGTCGTGACCAAGAAACCACCGGTTTCGCTTGGTGGGCGGGGAATGCCCGACTTATCAATCTGTCCGGTAAATTACTCGGAGCTCACGTGGCGCATGCCGGATTAATCGTATTCTGGGCTGGAGCAATGAACCTATTTGAAGTGGCTCATTTCGTACCGGAGAAGCCTATGTATGAACAAGGATTGATTTTACTTCCCCATCTAGCTACTCTAAATCTTGTTAGGTATAGGTGCTTTTCTTCTTGTATTCAAGGCTCTTTATTTTGGGGGTATATATGATACGTGGGCTCCAAAAGGGGGAAATGTAAGAAAAATTACTAACTTGACCCTTAGTTCAAGTATTTTATTTGAATATTTACTAAAATCACCTTTTGGAGGAGAAGGGTGGATTGTTAGTGTGGATGGTTTGGAAGATATAATTGGAGGGCATGTATGATTGGGTTCCATTTGTATACCTAGTGGAATCTAGCATATCTTAACCAAACCTTTTGTATGGTCTGACATACAACCTTGGCAAGAACGACGTTCGGCAGAATATATGACTCATGCTCCTTTAGGTTCTTTAAATTCCGTGGGTGGTGTGGCTACAGAGATCAATGCAGTCAATTATGTCTCTCCTAGAAGTTGGTTAGCTACCTCTCATTTTGTTCTAGGATTCTTCTTTACCATCTCTCCTAGAGACAATCCCATTTTATTCCTCCGAATAGGACATGGCCATACGAGTTGATACCACAACTCCCTGTAGATATATATATATGGATCGCGCATGATCCATCATGCCCGTCGTTTCTGAAGTAAATAAAACTGGACCCTCGACTCCATGTACGATCCGAATAAGTAATGAGTTCTAAAGGATCAATGGATTCACGGCCAAATCCCTCTATGATGCATTTTCTTACATCTTACAATCTCGTGCGAGAGAGGGATCAAATGGTATAGTTCATTCATTTGTTAGTGTACCCATTGTATTTGCTTCTCCCGAGGGTTGGTCAAGTAATAAAAATGTTGTATTTTCTGGTACGTCATTATGGATTGGATTAGTCTTTCTGGTAGGTATTCTTAATTCGCTCATCTATTGAACCTTTTCAGTATTTTACGGATCAACAACCCCCCTCGAATTTCTTTTCTGGACTCATATTTAATGTTAATGTGTCCCACAACCAGAATTTCTTCGGGGGGGTCAAAAGTGAATTCTTGAATGAATTGAATGCAAAATTGTTGGAATTTTCCTAATATGATATAAATATATATAGATATATATCAACACATAGGTGTTTGTTGACACATACGCGTGTATCAAGAACGAATAAAATGCGGATATGGTCGAATGGTAAAATTTCTCTTTGCCAAGGAGAAGATGCGGGTTCGATTCCCGCTATCCGCCCATGGTGGAGTAATGTAATATGATGAATTATCCGGTATAGTTGATATACCTACACCTAGTGTAGTGGTTGTATTTTCCCTCTTCTTTTACTCAGACTCCCAAATAAAAAAAGTGCATTAATTTTCAGGTGAAAGAATCACACTTAAAAAGAAATAGATATACATTTTTTTTTACAAACAAAAAAAGATGTTGCGGAGACAGGATTTGAACCCGTGACCTCAAGGTTATGAGCCTTGCGAGCTACCAAACTGCTCTACCCCGCGCTGACGAAATTGGAACTAATGACTAATGGACGAATAGGGTATAGAGGTGCCCCTATACCAGATCTATATGAATAGTATAGCCTATTCATACAGAATGGTAAAGAGGGCTCAGAAATGAATAGAAATAGGTAGGGATTTATCCCTACCAACTTGATCTTGTTGCCCCCGGCAACAAACATGCATGAACCATTTCGCGGAGTACGTGTCCTGATAGCCCAAAGTCTCGATAGTTAGCTCTAGGTCTTCCGGTCAAAAAACAGCGTCGATGAAGACGGATAGGTGCACTATTACGTGGTGGGGCCCATTTCTCGTTCAAGGATGAAACTTTGCTTATTTGTTTTTTTGAGGATCGACGAATCAAATGATATTTCTCTTCTAATTTCTGCCTCTTCTTCTCCCTCTGAATCAAACTTTTCCTTGCCATAATGATTTAGTTCCTATTATTACCAATGATACACAATACAGATCGGATCCTAGATGTATAAATATACGAAGGCAAGCGTCCCTGTTCCCTGATTTCATTTACCTTAATAAAGCAAAACAATTTTATTTAAAAAATATGTTATCTTTTATAAAAATATATCTAGTGAAATAAGAGAAGAGCGTCCCTGTTCCCTGATTTCTCTTATGATTGAGGCCGAAAGTGGCCATCCGTTCCGATAACTTACAGGGGTCTTTCTTAGCACGTCGTACGGTATTATAATGTAGACAGCAGGACACAAACAGGAAAAGCAAAAAGCTTATTAAATGGGCTTTTATACAAAATGGAAACAGCCTTTCGCTTTTCTGCAATTGCAAATAGTTGCATTCCGGTAAATGGATCAAGCGGCTCGTAGTTCGTCTCAGTAGAAGAATATTCACTGTTGGTTATGCCGAGCATTCTAAGAAGATGGGCTTTTATACAAAATGGAAACAAGCCAAAGAAAAACCAGTTTCAAGATCAGGCGACATAATTGCCCAATTAAAAGGTGATTAAGAATAAAAACCCCACTACCTTCCATATATACTATCCATAAAAAAATGTAATTATAAATATCATTAATGTATATCCGTGTGAACAAGTACAATGCCGACCTCCACCAGATTTGTAATTAGTACAAAAGTTTGATACCCAAAAATTATATTCAAGAAGAGTACACAGTACCACAGATGTTTCCCTTCATATCTTACTTGGTAGGACTTTGTATTACACCCTACGTGGTAATCTAACAATTATATTATTGCTAGTGCGGACGGTACCCTCTCTCTCTCTCTCTCTCTCGATGCAAGGCTTAATTGTGCAACAAATATTACTGAATTCTGTACAAATCTGACAGGCTCGCAACATCCAAGCAGGAGGAATTAGCAGAGTTCAAACTCATCGGAGGCGGAGGAGTGGTTGCATATGATCCTTGTAGAGATGACATAAACAGCGTATCGTGGTAATTTGGTGTATAATGAATAGGGCTCAGTTCAAGCAAGTTGGGACTTGCCAGTTGCTTCAACGAAGGCTGAAACAAGGTTGGGGGAGGCTGTGGGAGAAATGAAGGCGCTGGAGACAGTATTCCGGTCAGAGGTAGCATCTCAGTAGGTTTCGCATTAATGATGATATTGTCACTAAGATAAGGCTCAATATCTAGATCCGTAACTTCTTGACGTATTCCAACACTGGCGGGTACTCCGTCGAGTGACAGAGATGTTAAATATGATGAAGATGGAGCCTCTGGCAAGCCTGTGGCTGGAAGCGACGACAATGAAGATGTCGAAGAGGAAGAGGAAGAAGGTGCTTTCGGCGGCCTACCAGTCAGGCGCTGCACTAATGCCATGAAATCCTGAGCTTTGGTGTGAATGATCTTTGGTGAGCGCATGTAGATGATCACGGGGCGCTTTGGTGGTCCGGCGGGGGGCTTTTTGATCCCATGAGAGTCCTTGTTCAGCACTAAAGATGATGGCCTTTGACCCTGGAGCTGTTTCCTTGGTGAAACAATATTGGCTTGCTGATTGTAGCCCGAGGGTGAATAATTCATGGTGATCTCTCTGTACTGGAAATATATCTATGCAACAATAAAGAGAACTAACTGAAGAGAAGAAGGCTAATTTGCTAAAGTCAGCACTCGCTCACATTCAGATTTATTGGCAACCAATTTGATGTGGAAACAGCATGTCCAAATATAGGTAGACGCCAATACTGAACCTCATCTGGTGTAAAATATGTATATACGTGTAGAGAGAGACTCTTGAAGAAGAAGCCAAACGGAGACTTTGAAATGGTCATCTGGGAGTCATTGGCCGTTCTTTCCATTTGATTTGAAAGGCCAAGGGGCAGTTTATGCAGCAGAAACAAACGCGGTTAAGATTCCTGCCCTTGACTTGATCAAGAGGGGTCATTGGGCATCCGTCGCTTGTGTGTGTGTGTGGGGGGGGGGGGGGGGGGGGTTGGCAGTTGACGACGGAACCGGGCGGTAATAAATGCAAAGATGGCCGGAGTCTAATTGAAACAGTGGGATTAGTATAATAAATTTATCAGTACTCGACCCGCTGCTGAGCTAATGTGAATGTACTCATTGCGTAAGAGTCCCTAGCTTATCATGTATATTGCATTCTACCTCCTCCTTTGTGTTATAGTGCACACCATCTTATCATACAAATTAAAAAATCAGGTTTCCCGAGTAAGAATGTTTGTTGCGTTTCTGAAAAGAAGGCCTCTGTACAGTGAGATAGTTGGTAATCTTTTTGCAAAGGAAAACTGTCACCAATTCGTAAATTGCAATACACGACCGAGGCTCTGTACTAATGGCCCATACTTCGGGTACAATTAAACTGATTTGTATAGATGAACCTTCGCGGCCTTCTGGTAAGGTCGGGCTTTAAAATTTTGAAAAGATGGTTTGGGGCACCACCTTACACGGACGTCCCTTAAGGAAAGTGGAGGTGTTTGGGAGTTTTACTTGGCCAGGGTGATGGCGTCCCGTTAAACCACTACATGATATTTATTTATAAGTGTAGAGGAGACCGCTTCGGACCCGAACGACTTCGAGAAGTTGGAGGGTTCCGTTTGAACCGTCTAAATCTATTTGGGAGTCTCTGATAGAGATGGAAATGGAACCAATGTGTCCTTTAAGAGACGATACATTTATAGTGTGGGAAAAATGGAATCTCGAGTACTTGTACTAGCCTAGGCATGGGAAGGAGTGGGAGATTGGGGTAGGGTTGTGCCCCCATCGGTCGGTTACCCGCGGGCTGGGTTGAGCTTTTGGTGACCATGAGAATATTTGGCGAAATGTTTACATTTAGATTTGGGATGGCCAGGCAACTTCGAGAATTAAACTTATGTCAAGCACTCCAACTTAACAGAAAAAGTTACTAGAAGAGAATTTCGTAGAAATGAAGGATCGGTTAACCTTCCTTCACGCATATTCGCATATTTTAACAGACCAAGCAATCGTCACCCACTAAGATAGTTTGAAGCGGGGGGATACTGACTGACTTATAGGTCACAAGGTTTTTCATTTTAACTGGTTTGAATTCAGTTGGTTATTCGATTTGAAAGGGTCAAGCGTGACCAGATCATAACTTTGGTTTCTAGATCTGCCATTTCGCCACGATGCTAGTTCTTTCGAGTACTAAATTGGATTAATTCTGCATCAACGGTTTGAAAGAAATCAATATTTAGCAGTATGCTTCTGAGAGAACAGAAAAGGAGTTTACTTAATAATTATCCCGAATTCAATGCCATTTGATTCTTAAAATAAGTACGAAAACATCCAAATTTATAACAATTTAAATGTTGATCTACACTAAATTAAAGTATGCGAAATTCATTTGACACACCGGACAAGATCTTGACCACTTATCGCTAGATACAATAGAAGGTAGACTATGTCAGAATACATACAACATCAACAACAACCAAGTTTTTTCCACGCTTCATGAATTCTTTGTTTTGATAGAGTTTGATCTTGTCTCATGCTACCAATTAGTTCAACATAAATTAGATCATTCTTTATTGTATCCTTCTCATACTTTTCTGATTGTTCTCTTCATTTTTTAGTATATTCACTATCTAGTATCTCACACTTTTTGTCGAAGATTCCTTTGATTGTCTTTTCACATGTTAAAACCTTGTTAAATGAATGTTTCTTATTTTATCATCAATCGGTATCACTCCCAATTTATTTCTAATAGTCTTATTAAGAATGCGGTCTTTCTTAGTATGACCGTACATCCATTTATGTATCTTCATTTCTATCACATACATCTTTTACACATGATTAACTGCCTAACACTCGGTACCATATAATATAGCTAGTCACTGTTGTATAAAATCTACCTTTGAAATTTAATAGTATATTTTCGTCACATAGAATATCTGATGTACCTCTCCACTTTAACCAACTTGTATTAATTATAAATATGACATTTATCAATTTTTCAATCGTTCTAAAAAACTAATCATAGGTACTTAAACTTTTCTTATGAGATATGCAGTGTATGTTAATCTTAATTTTGATATTAATGATAGTAACCATATGATTAAATTTACATTTCGTATACTTAAACTTTTCCTTTGAGGAATGAAGTTAATGTCAATCTTAATTTTGATATCAACAATAGTAACCATATGATCAAATTTGTATTTCGTATATTTTGCTCTTATTTTACAAAGTTGAAAACCTTTATGCTTTAATGTTTGTCTTCATAATTTCAATTAGTTGCTAACTTTTTCCTAAACTCATCCTCTAAAACAATGTCAGCTATGAACAATATATGCCAAGATACTTTAGCTTGAACCTGCTTTCTAAACCAGTTTTAGCCAACGAAGTATCATGACTTCAATCCCACTCATATGACACTGACTAGAACCATAATCCACACTCGTTGATTGCTGGAAAAATCAAGATTTGTAAACGAGAAAATGAAGAAATGGAAAACTCACCTCTCAGACCACATTTCATGATGTCGACACTTGCCCGAAGATGAGAATCTGTGAAAACTCGATGGCGACTCTCAATAGGTAATTTATCTCCGTTAGAATGAGGTGAAATTCATCGGGGGTAGCCGTTACGCTCACCCCACCATTTCCTGTACTGCCATCATCCAGCATTACTGATCGTGGGGCCCTAAATGGGTTCGGATCTAGATCCGAATCTGAATCCCACAATATTGCATCATTCGTATGGAGCTGGCTTACCCATGACATGATGGAATATGAAGAGCGCCAGCGATAGGGTCCCACTAGCTGCATTTCTCGCAGCCTGAACCATAAATGAAAAACTTTCTCGATTGATCTGGTGACTCTATTGACTTGGCCAAGATTAGCGGCTTACTGGGTCAATGTATAGCAAAATTGGGATATTCACAAGAATTGATCAAGTCATTGGGTAAACCAGCTAGATCACAAGCCTGCTTATAGCCAAGTCAACCGAGCTGCGGCACCTTTTAAGCAAGTCAGAGGTTGACGAAATGATATATATATAGAGAGAAAGAGAGACCTGTACATGTCAATATGTGTAATAATAGAATCCATATCATACATATTAATTTAACAAATATAATGAATAATTGGTAATACATGCACACACATACATATATATATATATACATGTAAATACATATATATACATGTAAATACATATATATACATACATGTAAACATATTTATATATATAGAGAAAGTAGTATATACTCAATACTCAATCATATTCAATGGCTCATTGTGCATAGTTCTACCATTTCAACCAATGGTTGTTGCCTTCCATCACCTTCTACTAGTATCCCATTGCTCGGAATTACCTTCCAATGGTTAATTCATGCTCAATACTCAATCATACTCAATAGCTTGTTTCACATAGTTCTACCATTTCAATCACAAGTTGTTGCCTTCTATTACCTTCCACAACTCCTTTGTTACTTAAACCACCTTCCACAGTTAAAACCACTTCCATCACTACTAAAACCACTTAGAAAACCTAAATAAAACCACAAAACACTTATATATGTTTTGGGTTTTAGGTGGTAACAATGATTTTGATTAATGAAAGGCAGTTTCGGCTATTGAAAGAATAGTGGAAGATGGCAGGATCCAATCACTATATATATATATATATATATATATATATCACAATGACTATACAAGATTCACAATGAGTTATTTAATAGAAAGCAACAATGAAATGTCAACTATATTTTGAATGTTTCACCAATTTATGATGACTTAATTTCACCTTTTTATTAAATGCATTAGATCACACAATGGTGGCGAATTCAGTGATACATTCTTGAAAATATATGTAAAAAACCATGGTATTGTTCATCATACTATATGTGCATATACACCTCAATAAAATGGAATAGCATAGAGGAAAAATCGTCACATTCTCAAGACACTTAAAGCTCTATTAATCGGTAGTAATGCTCTTAAGATTTTTTTGGGTGATGCAGTTCTAATGTCTATCTATCTCATAAACAATAATCCTTCAACTATACTACAAGGAAAGATCTCACTTCAGGTATTGATGCCAAATAAGAAAATGTTTGATATTTTCCTTAGAATATTTGGATGTGTGTGATATGTTCATGATCACTCAAGACATACAGACAAATTGGATCCAAAGGTTATAAAGTATATCTTTTGTGGTTATTCCTCAATGCAAAAAGACTACGTCTATTATGACCCTTGTAGGAGAAAAGTACATGTGTCAATGGATGTAACATTGTTCGAAGATTTCCCCTATTATGACAACAAGTAGGAGAATATCACCTATAGGAAACTCTCAATTGTAATGCCTATCAGTCATAGATTATAATGAGAAAGTCAAATTAATTCACAACTTGAAAATCAGGCTAAGCAAGAGCTTCAAGTTTATAGAAGGAACAAGGAAACCATACATCCTATCATGCCCCAAGAAGAGAAGCTTCCCTTCTGATTTGTAGCTAGACGAGTTTGTGTTAGAACATTTAACCACATTATCAACCGAGAACGAGTTGGGATGTTCATATTGCATTGAGAAAAGGAAAGAGATCTTGTATTTACCCTATATGTCAATATATTTTGTACCAAAATACTTCAAACAACTTTAAAATGTTTTCTCTTAACTTTGATCTTATCCAGGTACCAAGAAATTATATGGAGGGCTATGAACACTTAGATTCAAGCCTTGGAAAAGAATAGTACATGAGAGATTATAAAACTACCTTCTAGTAGAAAGCAAGTCGAATGTAAGTAGGTCTACACCATCAAGTATAAAGCTGATGATAGTATTGAGAGATACAAAGAACGATTAGTTGCAATGGGTTACAACTAAGCCTATGGGTTAGACTGTACTACCTTCACACCAATAGCAAAAATGACAATCATTAGAGTAATTATCAATATAGTTACAAACAAAGGGTAAAATTATTGCAACTCGATGTCAATAATGCATTTCTCTAAGGGCACCTAAATGAAAAAGTCGATATGGATTTACCACCTAGGACCTGTAATGACAATACAAATGTTAGTGTATGTAAACTCAAAAAGGCAATATATGGGCTTAAACAATCACCTCGTACAAGGTCTGAACGATTCAGTGATTGAGCCACCAGTTTTGGGTTTACAAGAAGTGTAAGTGAAGATACAATGTTTGTAAGGAAGGGTGAAGGCATCTCCATCTTGGTGGTTTATGTGGATGATATCATCATTACTAGAGAAAATAATAATGAAATCATGCCGTTAAAAGGTCAACTACTCTCTTTGTTTGATATGCAAGATCTAAGACCCCTTCACTATTTCTTAGGGATTGAAGTATTGAGGAATTCTAAGGGCATACTCCTAACCCAAAGAAAATATACTCTAGACTTATTGAGGGATACTCATATGTTAAAACCAGAGCCTGACCACCTCTCACATGTCCACCCATTAACTTTCAATAACATGAGAATAATTTAAAATTTTAAGAGTTTTCGAAAAATGATAAGAATAATGTTATAGTTATAGGAAAAGAAAAACACATGAGCATCAATAACAAATGGAGAGATTCAAATGCAAAACCTTAAAGATTCACCGTGTCCATATAGGTATGGCCGGTTCAGACCCAAAACTGTGCTGGCCATAAAACCGTATAGAACTGGAACCAGTGCTTTTATGGCCGGAATTGTGACCAGAATCGGAGACTCTCCAGTTCGGTTACCTAAACCTACGGTTCCTATATTTAAAGATATTCTACAAAATTATTTAACATAAACACGTATGTAGCTCAATGGAATTGCTCCTTCCATGGCTTCGATAGGTTGGGAGTTTGTGACTCCCTTTAAGTTGTAGATGCAAGTTTCAACAAATCAATTTTTATACCTTTCATTTCTCATAAAAAAGAAGTATACATGGATGCTAACAGATCAGCATAGACAGTTATCAGCCATGCTGACAGGTTGAGAGGCTGGTGCCAGCCTATTCTGTATCCCTCGAGGTGGTTCACTTACGATTTCATGTTTCCGACAAACCTGTAGTGGACATGTCTATATTCATATGACATTTAAGAAAACCAACAAATAACATGAAGACATGAAAGTTATGATTTCATGTTTCACGTTTTTGTGGTGGGCTTGGTTCTGGTTCAAATTGTCAAGCCGGTTTTGAACCCGCATGTCTAGCTGTGAGCCTATGTGGGTACCTTTTACCTTAGTTTAGACAGAAGTGTCCGGCTCTCTTAAAGCTTGACCTGAACAATCTTTGTCATTCTTAAAGTATGTGCCAAATGTATGTCTCGGTGAGTTGCTATATATTTTGATTGGATAACGACACACTCCTTTTGTGCCCCAAATCTCGGCCGTGCAGTTTTTTCCAATTGCTAATTATCACACAAGGCTAGGCGTTGATCTATTGGGCATTTTTTTTCTTTACAATGGAGGAGGGGGGCAAAGCCAATGAAGGCTGGGGTATCCAACTTGACTTTTAACTTATATGTTGTGCCCCTAGCTATTTGCTCTTTGTGCACCTCGTGGGCATATCTTAAGTCTCTGACAAAATTCTGCAAGCTTTGCATTAACAGGAATGATGAGCCTCTTGCATTTCACGATATTGGTGGTTTCGATAAGACAACCATTGAGACTCCACATAGCGTTTAGACAGACGAGTATGAAGATATTTGATCTCTCATCGCAGTCAGCAATCTTTCCCTTCTTCAAATCTTCCTCATCTACGACTACACGCACCCCATGTTCCACCAGCTTCTCAGGGAGACAACTAGCAAAGTCCCTTCGAGTATCTTCACCTCGAAAGCTCACAAGCACGTCAAATGTTTTTTTTTTTTTTAAAAAAGAAGCTTGATTTTATGTCGCTTGAGTTGCACATGGTAAGAGGTTTCAACCAATGAGTTTGTGGCTGCTCTTCTTCTGCATGGATGTTAGTCGTGTTCATTTTGCGCAAATGCATCCTAAAAATCCTGGCCAAAACGTGATGAAAATAGAGAGGAAATTTCCAATTAACTCCTTCACACTGAATTGGATTGCCAAAAGACGACAATTGTATTTGCCTTGGATTTTGATTATATAACCCGTGGCATGCTACGTACAGACCCATACCTTGAAGTATGATTGAATGCTAAGATATGTTTTAAGTAGTTTGCTAGGTATGTCATCTCACATGTGATCCACACATGAAGTTTGTTTGATATTAGGTAATAATATTTGTATCTCGCAAATTAGTGTCCCATGACCTTTTTGGACATTTCAGTCGGGATATTCTTATTTCTAAAATGTTTTTCTTTTCAAATGCTGCTTCACATATCTTAGTTGGGTCTTAAACAATACAAGTTGCTATATGCTATTTATGTCACTTGTTTATTTTCTTTAATAATTTGTGTCAACATTCTTTTATCTTGTTTTTCGTACATATTAATCCAAGTTATTACTTCAGCAGAAAATGTTTAAGATATGCCAGTAATGTGGGTCGTTTAGTTTAGTTAAATCTCCATATTGAAATTAAAGTAAAAATTTAAATCTTAATGAAAACATCCAAAATATAATACGAGGTCAAAGAAGAGCCAATACATATAATTTTAAACTTTATGGAGATCTCTTACCTAACTCCGCCCATGTAAGGGATCACCCTTGCATTGCCGGTCCCAAGCTCTCATAAAGGAGGAGGGTTGTGTTAGGCTTCCGACAACGAGCATAAAACTTCGTCAGATTTTTATAACACGGATTACAAAAATTATGAGCATTACTTTGGGGCGTCCCCGCCTAGCGACGTGGTACAGAGCCCGAATGCAGTAATAAGTAAGCAAGGGCCACTACATTTTCACCCGAATGTAGTGAATCAATTGCAGAGAGGGTTCCCATACCATGGACGGGTGTGGGTAAAGAAGTTAGTCCCACTACATTGCCGCTCGAATGTAGTGAATAATTTTTAGAGAGGGTCTCCGCATTTTGAATATGGACGGATGCAGAGGGTAAGGAAGCTAGTCCTAGATAATAAGATTCGTATTGGTTCTTGGAATATAGGAACATTATCCGGTAAGCTAATGGAGGTGGTAGATACTATGATTCAGAGAAAGATTCATATTCTATATTTACAAGAGACAAAATTGGTTGGAGAAAAAACAAAGGAGATAGAGGATAAAGGTTTTAAATTATAGTACTCATGTAAAGAAATTGGTATTATAATAAATAAAGATTTAAAGGATAATGTAGTAGACATATAACGATACGGTGACCAAATCATGACGTTGAAATTAGTGTTAGGAGCAGAGATTTTGAATATAGTTTGTGCTTACGCACTCTAAGTAGGACTAGAAGATAGTATAAAGATAACTTTTGGGGAAGAGTTAGATAAGGTGATTCAAAAGATTCCACAAAGAGAGATGATTTGTTTAGGAGGAGACTTAAATGGACATGTCAGTAAAGAGGCATTAGGATATCAAGAGATTCATCAAAACTTTGGTTTTGGGGATATAAATGAGGAAGGTAGGAAGATTTTAAATTTTGCTATGGCATTTGATCTCTTTATAGTCAATACAATCTTCAAAAAACGAGACAAACATTTAATTACTTATAAGAGTGGCTTATCACAAAAACAAATTGATTACTTTATTTGTAGAAAAAACGATAGAGCATGTTGTAAAGATTGTAAGGTAATTTCAGGAGAAAGCTTAACCACCCAACATCGACTTTTAGTTATGGACTTACAAATAAAAAAATGGACAAAGAAGAAAAGAGTGCATCGAGCTATTCAAACTAAATGGTGAAACCTCAAAAGCGAGAAAGAATATATATTTAAACAAAAGGTCCTTCAAGGAGATGTTTGGAATTATGTTGGTACACCCTGTGATATTAGGAAAAATATAGCTATACATATTAGGAAAGTGGTGAAAGATGTGTTAGGTGTATCTAAGGGAGGTGTACTCGCACAAAAAGAAGCTTGGTGGTGGAGTGAAGTAGTGCAAAATAAAATCAAGGCAAAGAGGGCATGTTACAAATTACATTATGCTAAGAAAACTAGTGAAACTTTAGAGGCTTATAAGAAAGCGAAGAAGGAAGCGAAAAAGGCCTGAGTGAAGCAAAAGCTAAAATTTGGGAGGATTTATATAAAAAACTCAACTCAAAAGAGGGTGAAATAGATATTTTTAGGATAGCTAGGGCTAGAGATAAGAAAACTAAAGATCTTAATTATGTTAAATGCATCAAAGACGAGGATGAAAAAATTCTAGTGGCAAATGATGATATAAGAAATAGATAAAAAAATTATTTTTATAAGCTTTTTAATGAAAATAAAGATGCTAGTATTAGCTTGGGAGACTTAACCAAATCATAAAATTATATAAACCACAATTTCTACCGACGTATTCAAAAGAATGAAGTCAAAGATGCTCTTAAACATATGAAGGGTGGTAAATCGGCAGGAACAGATAATATTCCTATAGAAGTTTGGAAAATACTAGGAGAAATAGGAATCACTTGGCTCATAAAGCTATTTAATGAAATATGGAAAAACCAAAAGATGCCCGAGGAATGGAGAGCAAGTACACTTATGGGTATATATAAGAACAAGGGAGACATTCAAAATTGTGTGAATTATCGAGGTATCAAGTTAATGAGCCATACTATGAAATTGTGGGAAAGAATTATTGAACGTAGGTTAAGACAAGTATCAAGTACAACAGAGAACCAATTTGGATTCATGTTAGGTAGATCTATTGTTGAAGCGATTCACCTTTTGAGACGTCTTATGAAACATTTTAGAGCAAAAAAGAAAGACCTTCACATTATATTTATTGATATAGAAAAAGCTTATGGTAGGGCACCGAGGGAGGTTCTTTGGAGAACTTTGGAAAAAAGAAGTATCCCATTGACATACCTTAACCTTATAAGAGACATGTATGATGGTACAAAAATATGTGTGAGGACTCATGAAGGAATGACAAACTTCTTTGAAGTTAATATTGGGTTACATCAAGGATAAACTTTAAGTCCGTACTTATTTATAATGGCGATTGATGAGTTAATAAAACATATTCAAGATGAAGTACCTTGGTGTATGTTATTTACAGATGACATTGTATTAGTGGAGGAGTCTAAGGAAAAAGTTAATAGAAAATTGGAACTATGGAGAGAAACATTAGAAAGCAAAGGCCTCCGACTTAGTAGAACAAAGACAAAATATATGAAATGTAAGTTTGATCATTTGGTTACCTCAGAGGACATAGAAATTAAAATTGGCACACATTGCATCTCCCAAAAGGAAAGTTTTAAATACCTGGGGTCAATTTTTCAGAGTGATGGAAGAATTGATGGAGATGTTACACATAGAATTAATGTTGGTTGGTTAAAATAGGGAGGAGCATCAAGTATTCTTTGTGATAAGAAGATACCATTAAAGTTAAAAGGTAAATATTATAGAGCAACAATTAGGCCTGTCATGTTTTATGGTTCTGAGTGTTGGGCGGTTAATCATCAACATATACAAAAGATGCCTGTGACAAAAATGAAGATGTTGAGATGGATGAGTGGTCATACAAGAAAAGACTGTATACATAATGAGGTTATTAGAAACAAATTATGAGTGACACCAATAGAGGATAAAATGAGAGAATATCGTTTAAAATGGTTTGAACATATAGAAAGAAGATCAAAAGAAGAACCTGTAAGAAGGTATGAAAAACTAAATTTGGAAAGTATTAAAAGAGCTAGAGGACGACCATAAAGTGTTGGAAAGAAACAATAAAGAATGATCCAGCTTATTGTGAGTTAACTGCTAACATGGCACACGATAGGGATCTGTGGAAACAAAGAGTCCATGTAGCCGACCCCGTCTAGTATGGGAAAAGGCTTAGTTGTTGTTGATGGAGCTCTCTTACCTCTATCCATTTATATGCTAGAGGGGTTAGGTAGGCCCTACGAGTTCTAGTGAAGTACAATTCAAGAAATTACAGTAAATACGGCCACTTAGGTAGCTTGCTATACTTGATGACTCATATTGGGATTTATGGCCATATTTTACTCACTATTGCAAGAATTAATGAAGCTTTAATCCTAATCAATTCCTAAAAATACTCTAATTAGAATTATTTAAGTATAGAATGTAACAGGGCAATCGGGTTAGAGTTGTTCTCTATATTAGTAAAAATGGGAAATAGAAATAAAAAAGGTCTATAAATATGTAAGAGTGGAGAAGGCAAAGGGCTTTTATAGTCCTTTAAAGGGAAGTTTTTCATTTGGTTTTTCTTCTACTAAAAACCCTCCTAGCGAATCCATAATAAAGCTTTCATAAATGAGTGCTAAACTCCAACCTTGGTATGAGAGCAATGAACCTTGATATATCATCATAAAGCATTAGGTATGCTCTATTTATAAGAGAAATGTTTATTTTATATTAATACAAAAAATAGAAGGTTCATTGTGTATTTTTAGTGTTGTAATTTTCAGATTCCCCTTCAATGACTTGTACCCAAATGCTATTTAGAAGATAAAATGTACTTGATTGAAGTTTTTAACCAAAAATCTTATGTTGAATCTTTAGGCATTTTCTTAAGTAAACCAACTATTTTAGATTCCATTTGATAGCTTATAAATAGGGATTGAACTATCTTCCTTTCCCACCCTATTGCTTTCAATAGTTGTGTTCCCTTGTCTTGACTTTGTTAATCTTGTCTCCTTTTGCCTAGCATCATTTATGGCCTTTTGAGTGTCCCAACTTAATCGATTTAAATTTTCATTTGGGATGGTGTTCCCAATGGTGCTAGATGTCTGAGCCATTTTTGGCCTTCTCATTGATGATGTGGTGGACCCAACTTCTCTAGTTGGTGAAAAATTCAATGTTCTCCAACTCTATTTGGACAAATTCGTTCATAAATACACATGAATAGGTTCTGTTTCCAACAAAGCATCATGCCTTCCTCCTTTTATGGTTTCGTTGCTTTGTTGCATGTACCAAGGTGAACCGTGAGTTTTCATGATACATCTCTTCATCATGCGTAAGATGAAACGATCAGTCGCCTCATTTTTTCTTGCAATGGTGTATCATTCACTTAGTTGGCGACTCACGGTACTTTTGCAACTCTCAATCCATTTACTGTTTCAAGAGTTTGGGCCATCAAACACACATGGTGTCGTTAGTGTCAAACTCTCTTTGAACGACCTGATGTAGAACCCGATTTCCTTAAGCTTCATAGTCTAAAATGAAATGATAAGTCTAAAAGACTACACTAGAGAATTTGTACAACTGATGATTCTGTGTGATAAGAATCAACCTCCACGATGGATTGGAGATGGCTAGGCTTCCTCAAAAAGTGCTTCAGTTTCTAACCACTGCCGTGGCAATCTCATGAGGCTCACCGGAATGTCCGATACTTGTATGATGTGTGAAGCACGCGTTCTATAATGATATAACCTATGGAACTATTTCCAATTGCATAATTTGTTTAGTCTTTGTCCCCATAAATGGAATAAGGGTTTATTTATTTCGAACACACGGAGGTAATGAAATAGTGTTCTCAGATCTCACTCAGTCAAGTTCAAAGCGATTGCATGTTCTTTTGTTCTTTCTGATGAATCCCAGAAAGAAGCACTCTAAATGTCTTGTTCGGTCTCAGGTACACTAGCAAATCTTCTGTTTGTATCCTAAGCAATGCAAGGAGCAAGGATCTAACTGCTCTTTGAAAAGGTCACACGTCCGGCCATTCTTCCTCTGGCCAATAATGTCTGTCTTTCCGGCATTAGCAAGACCCCTACTGGAAAATGAACACCGCATAGAAATCCTTACCTCCAATTTGAAGGCTTACATGTTATGACACTCACAATTGTATTTTCAGACTGAAAAATAACACCCGTTAGGCTCAACTGCCGACTGGTATTTCTCTGATTTTCTTGGAAACATCTTGTGAAGGTGTTTCAGATTTGAACAAGCATGTTGTAAACATACATCCAAGAAAACATAGGATAAGCTTTGCTCTTAAACTTTAATACTTGAAGCACTGCTTTGACCACCGCTGGTACCAAAATGCTGAATAACATGGACATTTTGAAGTACTAAATAATAATGGCAACATAAAAACAATCAAACAACAAAAGATCAGCTGCATGTGTACTAAGTTTGTTGGTGAACAACGGTAGTTTGATTTTTAAGACGTACCAATGTCATTGGTTTGAAAGAAATCGTGGAGTGTAGCTCCTGGGAAATTGATCCAAAAGAGAACTCTCTGGTAGTTGTTGTCCACTGATAGTGTGTACGATCTGGTGATAGCTCGGCCACAACTGCACAAAATTGCTCCTACTCATGGCAGTAAAAGCAACTCCGATGTGATCTTCAACCAAGTAGCTAACAGCAATAGGTTAAGACATGAGAGAGAGAAAGAGAGCTGACATTTGAGAAAAAATTATAGAATTTCTGCTTTACACAGTAAACATTGCCTGTTGGGCTTCTCTTCGAACAGACTGGTTAGCGGGTTTCTGTATTTGATAAGCTTCAGTTCAGACATCCTTCCTTCTTTCCTGTGACCCTAAGCCTAAGCTTCTTTCTGTCACAACCCGAGAAATAGAGAGCCAAGTTCCTTTGGATTATGAGTCCGTCATGGCTATCACAAACCTTTCTGTGATCATCTCTTATGCTCCTTGGCACACCATGCCATGTCAATTTGCGTCCATTACCACCAACTTCAAGGCAGTAGCCAAATTTTCTGGCATCAGAGTCCTCACCGAGAAAACGAAGGAAAGCCATGTACACCAGTACCCAATCGGAATGCTTCAAAATGCAGACAGAAGTAATGGCCAAACAGTGGAAGAGCTGAACCAATTTTGAGCAAGTTTGAAAAATTAGTAAACAGGAAAAGTGGTAAAATAATTACTAGAAGGGCAAACAGAAGCAACCGCAGAGCAGACTTCAAAACACAATCAAACTTTGTTGTAGATGATTATGTGGATGAAAGTTCAAACCAGAATGCTTCACTAGAGCAAATAATCTAAACAAGAGTTTCCTAACATCATAAATGTGACGTATCGATCTCATCATTCATATACTTTCTGGTATCTTTCATTATGAAGGAAGGCATCTGTGTTGAATTTGACCAGATCAAACATCAGCAGAAAGACCCATAGCAGGTAGTGCGGAGAGACCTCTTACCCCAGCTTTATTTGGAATATTAGGGCATCAACTTTGATAGGCATTAAGGTTAATATTAGGGAATATTAGGGCACCACCTGGGCACTGCAAATACATACACCAAAAACAAAAAGAGATTGAACATTTCAGGTTAAGATTTTATCTTTAATTCTCATCTGCCAATAAGTTCAATTTTGAATCTTCTCAGTCAATTCAAGTTCATTATTGTACATAACAAATTTAGCTCTGTATTATCACGATGAAAGTCTTTGTCAGATCACCACCAATGAACCTGAGGTAAATAAATAAAAAACCCTGTGAACTTACTTATAACCAGAATTCTATATACAAAGGCGTTGTGGAAAATCGTCAAGAAGTCCAATATCAATTGCGCCCTCATGTGGCTGAAATAGCATCCCTTTTCTTTCCCAGCAAAGTCATATTTTAATAAGCATGAAATAAATAACATAAAATTGTAAAAAATATCCAGATGAATCATGAGCCAGTTGATTACTTATACCAATCCTGGAGTGCGAAGAACAGAAAAATCAGAGACCAGCCACTTCATGGCAGGAAACATTTTAGTGTCGGAATTATCCCAAAAGATTATATGGCAGGCCAAACCTGACCCAATCTGTATGGAAGGGGGTTGCCCTCCACTCCCTTCCCATGTGCCATGCATTCACCCACATTCAACAAATCAGTTGTAGAGAGAGAGGGAGCCAGGGGAGGTCGTGTAGCAAAAGAGGGAGTTATGAAAACCAAAAATTTCATCGAGTTTCTTGTGAGGTAAGTGTTTTTTCTTGTTTTTGATTTTTTTCTAGTGAAAGATCTATGAAGCATGACTGTATGGATGGGGGAAGAGGAGAAAAGGTGGGAGGCGATGCCTTTTCTGGCAAGATGGTGAAAAATGGGGAAATCGTCCCTTTGCCTTATATTTTCTGGTGAAATCGCCACCATTCAATGGTGGCAAAAGGGGCAATTAGTACGCCTCACAATGGTAGATCAATTAGGAGTGGTGGTTGGCTTGAAAGGCACTTGAAAGGTTGAAAATGGTGGACAATAGGGGTCAACACGGTCGAGTCAGGTCACACCGTGTCGTGTCGGTCAACAATGACATCGACCTAGACACAAAACTAGTGTCGATGAGAAAGACATAGTTTCAGGTTTGGATCAGGTTTGCAATGCGAGTTAGGATCCATTTTAGTAAATATAATTGATTCAGATCTCTTAAATGGATCCAAACAAAACTAAAATGATTCAGATTGGTTTTGGGGTATTTTGGGGCCATTTGAAGTCCGATTTTGATGCGATTTGAACGGCTGAGCTTGAAAATGAATGTAGAATATTAATATTATATTTTTATTATAATTTAGATACTTAATCAGGATATTCTAAAAGGATGAGCATTGTGAGAACTAGATCCATTTAGAAGGGAAATGTAGGTGATGTGTTCCCTTTCTAGATGCATACTAAAGATAATTTTACTTGTTTTAGATAATACATGAAATTATCAGTTAATGCTTTAAAATAATTATATATTGGTTTTTATTGGATGTGATTAGGAACTACTTTTTTAATTTCATTGATGCGTTACATGAGTATGGTGAATGCGAGTGAATAGTATTGGGTATGGATCCACTCTCTTCATAGTGGTATAGGACGTATCGAATGGTGGATGGTCACATATGATAGTATTAACTTGTGGTTCCTAGTAGGTATAGGTGAACCATCAATAAGCATAGATCCATAATTCGTAATCCCAACTGTTGGGATGTGTTGTGTCATTAGAACAAAAAGATTATGGGTTTTTGGATGGACGTGTCAAGTGATACTAACCGTTGATTACTTTATTAGTCATACATGCTAACTTGTAGGTTGTACTTAGCAATTCATATTCATGTTGTATTGTATGGTATGCCTAGGTTGTAGATAGTTAAAAGAAATGATTCTAGATACTAGATATGAATACTTAAAAATGAAAATATGATATGAATTGTTATGGATGTCATGAGACCTGAGAGATGTCTCAGGTGATAAGATATGATTTGGGGTTTGTGTATATAATTGTGCGAAAGTATGACTCTACTCGTGTGGTTTCTAGAAACCGTTTGCTTCATAAACCCAATGGATAAGATTTGATGTTTATAGTCTCTCAAGGTCCATGATCCAATTAGCCTCTCTTATATCTATTAGAGGTCATGCGTTGGGACAAGAAGAAGGTATAAACACCTAAAATTTTTCAAAAAAAATGGTTTTCCAAAGTTCTCCTTTACAAGCAAAATTGTGGACATTAGTGTTTTAAGGTATCTTTGAATGAAGACACTTTAATCAAGCTCCTTTCCAACCCAAAATTTTGTGAGGACCTTAAAATAAGGGTTACTTCAAGCCCCATAAAAAAAATTGAATTTTGACAAAATCTCAAAAAATTACCATTTTACCCTCAAAGCTATATTAGCAAAATTTCAAAGTTTCAGGCATGTTTTCTTTAAAGAATGAGTTGTAAAAGTCAAAAGCATTTGGAATCAAAATAAGTTCTACTCGCAAAACTTTATAAAATGACCATTTTACGTTACAAGCATATTTGAATTAAAAAAATAAAAATAGAACATTAAAAGTATGGAGGAAAGAAGATAAGGACCATAATAATTAAGAAGACTCAAGTTAATCGATAGCTCAAGCAAAAAGCACCATTTGAAATGTCTAAAAGACCCCAATTAAGGGAGATCCTATACCAAACGACCTTACACCCATTAAAAGGTTAAAGCGGTTTAGAAAAGGTTTTAAAGAGATCAACACAATAAACGAAAAAAGATAAAATCATTAATCCAAAATAAAGAAGTGAAAAGTCTAAAATACCCTTGACTAAGGAAGATCCTACACCACGCGACCCTACACCTTCAGAAGGTTAAAGTGATACAGGAAGGTTAAAGAGATCAACCCACAAAGGACTTCATGCGGGCCACCGCCATGTAACTAAGCAGGCCTCCTCACGCGCCTTGCGAGACTTGTTAGTGTACCACCGATGACAACCAACGCTAGCCTCTACAACTAGCCTGAACAACCTTATTTTCCTTAACTCTAAACACACACACGAATAGCTCAAGGAAATATACTTTATTGAAGGAAGAAAAAGGGTACAAACTCAACCCAGGTTGACCCTAGAACCTCCAAGAGAATCTATGCACCTATCCAAGGCACCGCTAGGCGGTCATACACTTAAACCAACCTCTTCTACCAAGGATGGTGTTGGCGGTGGTTGATGAAAGGCACTAATTGCACCTTCACCATCCAACGGCTAGATCAACCCTCTAGACTCCACAACTGCACTAGACTCTCTAGACCTCAAAGAGGAATAATGGAAAAGCTCTTTCTCTCTCCAAGCCGACTCCCTTTTATATCACAAGAGGCAAAGCACAAGCATCTAACTGGGTGGAGCTGGACAAATCCAAGACAACTTGAAGTGGATCCATACGATCCACTCCTAACCCTAGGCGGGGCACTTAAAGGGGTGCCCGCTTATTACAATATGGGAGAGAGAAACCTCCCCTATCGTAGGGTGCGTGGTGCTCATATTGTAAGATGCGTGGAGTGGGGCGTTGGGATAGGGCACCTGTCAGAACGTTATAATGGCATGGGGTGTCTGGTTTGTGCTGGTTGGGCAACGCATAGGCACGACTATCGCATGTGGATGGCGGTTGTACTTAGAAAGGCACACGAGAATCTTGGTCCTTTGTTTAAGCATGGAAGGTTGTGCTAGATGTGCATGAGGCACGCGTGATGGTGGCATCAAGGCAAGTGGTGCGTGGGTTGCACGACAGGGTCCGCCAATCCTGTGACAATTCTCTAGGACCTATTTTTGGACTCATCCTTAAGGTCGTGTGGAAACGTTACACCATGTCTTCATATTTCCAAAGCTCATTAACTAAAAGCCAAGTGTTATCATCTTCTCCTTTATTGGTTCATCTCACCAAGTACCATAAAAGTTTCTTAGGCCCTTTTCTTTATACTTCATGCTGAAGTATCTCTGATATGGGACTCAAGTCCTGCCTAATGAGTAGAGGTGGGTGCCTCTCTCATCTTGATAGATCATCATAGAAAGGTTTAAGTTGGCTAATATGGAAGACTGAGTGAATCTTCAACCATTCTGGTAGACTTAATATATAAGTTACCCTACTAATCTTCTCTACAATCTCAAGTAGACTATCATACTTGGTTTGAGATTGATCTAGATTCCCTTATATACTTATTTCCATATGTAATTAGGGATTCTTACCCAAATCTTATTGCAAATATTGTATTGCCAATCTTTCTTTTTCCTATTGACGAAAGTTGTCATCCTTGCTCTCGTATGCTCCAGTGAGGTGTGGGCTTCCTCTAACATGGTGTACCACTCTCAAATTTCTTTTAAAGTAGCTAGAAAACTACGGTTTGCCCCTCCTTAGGCTAAGTCGAGAGGCAACAATGGTTGTCATCCCATTGTCAACTCTTTCTCGTAGCGGAACTCTTGTGTACATTGTGTGCAAACTTTGTTGTCTCAAGTAAACTAACCCAGTTCTTTTGACTGGTCATTACATAATGTTGTAGATACTCTTCTAACAACACATTGAACCGTTCAATTTGACCATCAGTTTGAGGATGTTGAGCCATCAAGAAATACAACTTTGAATCGGCTCTCTTAAAGAGTTTCCTCTAAAATTGCTTGTGAATCTCCTGTATCAATCTAAAATGATCTCCTTCGGCATACCAAAATGCTTTACAACATTCTTCAGGAAGAGGTTGGTTGCTTCTTTAGTTGAACATTTTCTTGAAGCTGCCATAAATATAACATACTTGAGAAACCTTTCAACAACCACAAACACGGAGCACTAGCCGGGGTTACAAAAGTTGTGTTGGGTGGCTCCTCTCCATCTTATCCTATTGACATAGGATCATACTCGAATATAGCGCTCCACATCTTGAGCCATGTGAGGTCAGTAGTAACCTCTTTATAGGAGTACTAAGGTCATGCCCTTCCCTAGATGACCGACGTAGGGAGTGTTGTATAACTCGCCTAAGATCAAACACCATAGATCACCTGTTTTTGGTACCACCAACTAGTGCTCCAATGTCCAAAGGAGTCCATCGTCTTCCACGACGTTCTTGGCAACATGTTCACAGGCTTGCCTCCTTAACTGTTTGTGTGTAGGGTCTGTTGGTGTGTGCAACATCATCTATTACTGCAAATCTCCTTCAAGACATATGACAATACATCTCAGTCACTCTCTTCTAGCTTAGGGCATCAATTATCACATTGTGCTTCCTTGGTCGATAGTGCCACTGAAACTCGTACTCCTCCATGAGCTCCATCCAACGAACTTGCCTGGCCATCAACTTCTTTTAGGTCTTGAGGAATGTATTTGTCACGTTATCTGTGACCACCATGAATGGGGCTCTCAAGAGATAAACTCTCCAAACCTGCAAACAATGAATAACAACTAATAACTCCTTCTCATGGGTCGGATATCTGGTTTCCTCCCCTTTGAGCTTTCGACTCTCAAAAGCAATTGGATGTCCCTCTTGGATAAGGATGCCAAAACTGCAATGTCATTGGCGGCCGTATGCAGCTCAAAGGGCAGTGTGAAGTCTGGTAGGTGTAACATAGGCTCGTTGGAGATGGCGTGCTTTAAGGCTTCAAATGCTTAGAGGTAGGGTGCATCCCATCCCCACAATACCTCCTTCTTGAGCATCCCTCTGAATAGGGCTACAATCTTGAAAAAGGCTCTCATAAACCTAGGATAATAATTAGCTAAACCAATAAAACTTTTAAGTTCCGTGACTCCCCTAAGAATCTCCCACTCTAAGATGGCCTTAATTTTCTTTAGGTCAATCTTTACATAACCATGTCCTACCACATACCCTAGGAAGAAAACCTCTTCCTTATCAAACTCACATTTTCTCTCTTTACATACAACTCATGTTCATGCAGCCTATTGAACACATGGTTAAAATGTTTTACATGTGCCTCTAGACTCTTACTCTAAATTACAATCTCATCCAAATATACAATTACAAAATTGTCTAAGAGACTATACAAGACTTCATTCATCAACTCACTGAATATAGTTGGGGCATTGGTGAGACCAAATGGCATGTTGAGGAACTCAAATGACTCATATCTAGTCACCATCACCATCTTCGGATGCAATCCGCACTTGTCAATATATGGAGTGCAAATCTAGCTTCGTGAACCATCATGCACCGCTCAACCTATCAAACAAATTATCGTGTTTCCTCTTAAACAAAATTGGGGAGCCATACAGACTCTTCGATGGTTGTATCATCCTTGCTTAAAGCAACTCGCCTAGTTGCTTCATTAGTTTGGTCAACTCAATTGGTCCCATCTTGTATGTTATCTTACATGGAGGCTTACTTCTGGGGTTTAGGATGATCTCATGATCGGACCTCTAGCATGGGAGTAGTCCTTTTGGTAGTTCCTTTAGCATCATGTAGTTGAACTCCTCCAACACTCGAAGAACAAATGGTGGATACGAGTCCCATACTCTTGGAGGTTGTCCTTCGAGTGTCACCTACAGGGGTGGCAATGTAGACTACAACAATCATTATAGGATCTATAGCAACTAAACACCATCTCCTAGTATGGTGGGCGATTTGCGAGGGTGCTGCAATAGAGGTCAGTGCACTGGGGCTAGTGCCCTAGCACAACTTCAATGTTGTCGACAGGGACAAGCCTGTTGCAGCTGGATTGATTGGTGTAGTGGGCCTTTAAGGTTGTGTTCCTTTGTTCAACAACGTGTGTCACAATAATAGAGAATTTTGAACAGGGGTATCCCACATCAGGGGCAAACTCCGCAATTGTGTTGTCGGGGTTGTATTGCGTGATGAAGCCCGATTAACTCTCATCTGCCACCACCAAACCTCTGAGGTGTGGTGCAACCATCATCTTACCACCACACAAGAAATCTATGCCCAAAATCAATGTGAAGTTGTTTAGGCCAGTCACTAAGAGATCCATCTCTCCGGTCCAATATTTGACCCTCATGTGCACGAATGGCACCATCGAGTTTATGACTACATTCATAGTTTTCATCCGATTTCAGGTGGGTACTAACCTCAACTTTAGTTCTTGGACAGTAGCAGTTGCAAGGATTGAGTGGGTGGCATCATTGTCCACCATAGCTCTCATGACATTTCTCTCGGTATGGGCTTCCGCGTACATGAGTCCAGTCTGCAAGGGGTGCACCATGGTCATCACATTGAGTAGCTGGTAAGAGGATGCATGCACTGCATCCTCTTATGTTTGCATAATCTAATCCTCCACCATGGCATTGGCTTGGGTGCGGTTGGGACAATACCTCATGAGATGGGGGTCACTACAAATAAAGCAGTCCATAGCTTGACCCTATTGGGTAGCGCCTGACTGCCTACCTCTTCCATGCGTAGTGCCTCTCTCTCAAGTTGGCTGCTATGACATCAGAGCGCCTCCTGTTGGTTGTTGCGCATAGTCAGGCACCCTTTTGAAAATCAATGAGGCTCTCCGCTATAGATATGACATGGTATACATCCATGAGATTGTGCCTCTTGATCTCAATTTGAGGCCATAGTTGTAAGTCATATAAAAACAAAAACAATTGGTCCTTTGAGTGTATATCTTGAACTTCTAAAAGAGATGTACTAAACTTATGTACGCATTTCTAAATGGATCCGTATGCTTGGCTTGTAGAATGGCTTCTTGGGTCTTCCACACCGCTAAGGATGGCGTGAATTGCTTGTGAAGCTCCTTCTTCAACTCCTGCCAGTTGGTCACAGGGGGTTAGTGTGATCAATATTTGAAGTGAAATAGACATTCAACAAAAAGGTATGAAAGAAGTTAAAGTTTGAACATGGAAAAGAGGTAGGAAGACCCCAAAAAGATTGAGCACGATGACAACTAGGAACTCATGTACCTAATGGAGAAGAGTTGCTTTGACACATTATGTGTGTGTGCTCATGAGCACTTGCGTGTACCAAGATTCTGACAACAATTTGGTTGACTACCACTTAAGATACTTAAAGTAGAGGAATATATCTAAGGAATTAACTTCTTAAATAAGATCACGGAGTGCAAACAAGTGAGCAAGACGATCAACAAATATTTTATACATACATATATAGATAGACAGATAGATAAATATATAAATAGAGGGAGAGAGAGAGGGTGGGTGTGGGTGTTGTGCCTACTCAATTGAGGAGGATGCACTCACTCCCAATTTGCTGTATTTGATATCATCCCTTATTGTGCCTAAACCCTCGCTATGACCAGAAGATCAACCGAATGACCAACACTGACACAATTTTCAACAACTTTACATATATAATTATGGAAATAATATTAAATTTTGTCCTTTAATTTCTTAATGAGAGCGTGAGAGACCCGATTACCGTTGTCAGATGGGGACCTCTAGGGTTTCCTAAATAACACAAAATAAATATATACAAGGGATCCATCGTTCAAGGTATTTCCACAATTTTGACATGACACATTCTAGGAAGAGAGGAAGACCATCTAGGATAGTTGATATATGCATGGGTTCTAGAATAACTAATTTTTCTAAACTTAAATCCTTGGTTATACTCAATATTTGGTTTACGTATTCAACTACATTATCTCCTTTTCTCATTCTATAAGAATTGTATTTTTGAAGGAGCAACTAGGCATGCAATTTGGTTGTAGTGTTATCTAAACATCAAACAATTCTTTTGTTGTTCGTATTGCTCAAAAACCCTAAACATATTGTCCTCCTTATATGTAAGTATAATAGTCCTTTCTATTGTGTCATCCTTTATGAAGGTTTTATATTTTTTTCTTCATCGGTTGCATTGGTTCTATGTAGTAATTTTGTTTTTCTAAGTGTATAGTCAACATCCTCTAAGGTCAAGGCCAATGAATTTTTTTTTCCATATTTAAAAAGTAAGGTCATTCAATTTTTTTAGTTTTCCAATTCCAAAATACATATTTTGGTTGTCATTTTAAATATTTGGAAAAGATAATAGTAAGGGGATCTATACATTTCAAATAGGAAATAATAAACAACGAATGGATAAAAGGAACTAAATCTAATTCCATTGAACAACTAATATGATCTAGCTAGGCATTAAACTGTAGCAATAAAAATATAGATATATTAATCTGCAAATATTTTAGGGCCCTGTTTGCAATATTATACAAATTGTAGATATTATTTTTGAAAAACGGAACTTAGTCATATTCATGTAATTCTAAAATAGATCACGGGATATAATTGTAAATTCCTTGTAAGACTATTGTAAATTCAATAAGGGCATAACAATAAATATGTGCTATGTACATTTCTATAATTCTGCAAAATAGTTATGGGCAAAAACCTAGTAATTTTGTGAATTTAACAAAAAAATAAGGACAATATAATAAAAATACTATAAACCCGATTCTATACTTCATGTGATATACAAGGATAAAATTATAAATTCACAAACAAAGCACACCTATAATTTAAACAAAATGCCAAATATCAAAACTATAAAAATAGTGCCCAAGGATTTTATAGTAATTTTATACAAAAATATTTGGGCAGAACTTTAATTTTATGCAATGGGAACTTATTATTTTATCCTTCGTCAAAGACTACACTATGATTTTGCCTCTGCTGGTAGGTCGGTGGGCAAACAGATAAACTTGTTTGATGCATGAGGCGGTTTTGGAAAAATCGTGTTTCTCGCAACCCACTCCCTCTTGTCTTGTGGGACAGGACTCTCTGATTCGCTCTTCAAAGAAGAAGAACCAAGAACCCCCAACTTGTTCTCTCTTGTTTGTTCCTCCTTCTGATTAATGAGTGATGGCGACAAAGGCCTTCACCTTGTTTAGAGTGGCCTCGGGTTATAACTTCCTGCACTCCTTTGAAACAGGAGAGAAGAAAAAACCGAAAATGGATAAGTTTTTGTTTCTCTTTCTTTTTCTTTGTTAATTCTTTGTACAACTAATCCCAATAGAGAAACAACTGAGACCGGTTTTAGTTTCCTTGAAAGAAGAATACAATGTTGCTTCGGCCTCTATACGAGTTTTGTTTGCTCTTGTTTATGATCATTTCAATATGTTCTCTCTCGAAAAGAATAACGTTCCTTTTTTTATTATTGACAGAAAGCGTACCTTAAAGCTTAAGCAACACTTGTTGGATGTTGAAGAAGAATTGTGTCTCTCTAATACCACTGTACGAGTTCCAATATACCTTGGATCGCTAGATGCACCATTCAAGTCAAGCTAAGAACTGGAGGGTGGAGAAGAAAAAGAGAAATTTTTTGATTACTTAAAAGAGGTTTTCAACAGAAAATGTTTGTTTTTGTTTGTCGAGTCATATTAAACAAACTTAATATTTGTTTATATACTAAGCTTTTTAATTTCTCGGTATTTTTCAGTCCGGGCTTTCCTTTAAAGCCTTTATCTTCCTATTGAGAGATTTTTTGTTTACCTTAATAAAGAAAAACCATTTTATTTGGAAATGGTTATCTGTATAAAAAAATTCCGTATTTCATAAATATGTGTTGTTGGAGCCAAAAATGGTCGCCTAATAACTTATGGTGTACTGATTTCTCACGAAGGTGTTTGAGCCCAAAAGGATAAAGAGAATTCAGCAACAGCCGTGCATGCCTCTGTGCCAAGGTCTCGTGGCGACTGAGAGCGAGATTCATTCAGCATCCGGCACTCTCCCTTTCAAAGGGACAGGATTAAACAGGGCCATTGTAATAAAGTCCATGTTTATCTAATCAAAATAAAACCTAACTGCTCAGGTGAATATTCTCCTTCAGTTCCTTCAATAGGTGGCGCACACGCGCACACACACATATATACATAGTGAAATCTCTAGGTTTGGGGTAAATAACGAGATACACACAAGCACAACGGGCTTTTGGCATGGTGACCCCACACCGGGAATTGCTACTTCCATCCTTTAAATATTAGGTTCAATTTTTTTTCCTTGTTTAACATATGAAGGCTGAAGCCCAAGACACATGCACGCCACCTCCGAGAATCGAACTCGCCATCACCTTGTGGGATCTCTCTCTCTCTCTCTCTCTCCTGCTAACTGAGCAAATGACCTGGATGCAAATGGCGGGGGCAATTTTGCGTAACGAGGCAAGTGTTGGTAATTACGTTTCAATGGTCCTCAATAGGGTAGAAGCCCAGTCCTCATAATCCATTCATGGTGCCGGCAGTTTCGGCCTGCCGTTTAACTTTCTCTCCAATAATATTGGATTGTGTCAGGCTGCCACAGTGCCTCCATTTTAAGCAATTTCCACCCGGCGTTTTCCATCTCTCTTTCTCACACACACATTTTTGACGCGTCTCCATTTTCTCCTCCCTATGCCCGAGTTTTCAGCCGTCGGAAGACAGAAGAGCAAGAGGGATTCTCTCTCTTTCTCTGTTAACCGCGTCGATTTGCGAAGTGTGATTGGTTGAGAGCACGAAAACGCCGTCTTCTCGTACGTTTTGCCCCTCCTTATTACACCTACCAAATTTCTCCCATCGCCAAACCTCGCCCTCGGCCCCGCTGGTCGCCTCCTTGAGGCGGCCGTCTTCCTTTCAACAAACATCTTCCGTCATCGTTATCGTTCTCTCCCCTTTCTTTCGCTTCCATCTTATTACGAATACCAAGATCTCTGCGGCTTGGTTCCATGTTCCAGATGGTTTCAATTGTCTGAGGGACAAAGAAAAGAATATCGATTGGTTCGAGAACAGAAGACTAAAGGGAGGTGATCATCCGGTTGGTGATGGTCGCCGGTCCAGCGACGCCGGTGGTTGACCGGCGTCAGCCTCTATTAAAGCATGAATCTGCGGCAAAGTCCGGATTTGGGGAGGTGGCGGGTAGCACCGCGGCGGCGTGCGCAGCGGTGTGCTGCTGTTGCCCCTGCGGGCTCGCTACCCTATTGGTGTTCGCCGTCGTGAAGGTTCCAGCAGAGCTCTGCCGGAAGGCAATCAGGAGGAAAAAGCAAGTGTCGCTCCGTAACGAGCTCAAGAGAAGCAACACCGTCGTCCCTCAGGTACAACCCTTATCGCCTTCGTTTTCGACCGAAGACTTCCCCAAGCTATCGCAAGTGACAGAGGAGGGGTCGCCCATGGAAGACGAGATGTTTCTGAATTTCCACACCGGCTTCTGGAGAAACCCCTCTCTCAGAGAATGAAGTTTTTCTTTACTTTTTTCTTTTCCACATTTGTTCGGTTTGTGATTTTACGTTGTTGGTGGTGGTAAAAACGGGTTGGTTTGCTTCTTTGTGCCTTCTTTCTTCTGTTTCACTATACAGTTGTATAGTTCAAGTTGAATTGCAAAGGAATCGGATATGATTCAATCGGAAAGATCCTCGTTACAGAGATGGACCGTCGGCCGAGAAATAATGTAACTTGGGGATGGGATTTCCGGTCAATAAGACGACATGTTTTGCACGATGGTGGACCTAAAATTTTCGTTTCGTGCGTGAGGCGGTCCCTGTGAATATTAAAATAAAAAATCCGGTCACCACTATACATGTTTTTGGATTTCATCCTATTTTGGGTGAGGTGTGACACTCGTGGAAGTCCACCACGATTGGCGTGACCCTGTATGATATGGGTGGTAGGACAAACTAGAAATGGGACGGTATTTCTTACCTCCGCGCCCCACCGAAGAGGATGATAAGTTGAGTTCCATAGGTAGATTGTCAGGATTGCTTCGAATCTTGTAAAACCCGATAAGTTTAGTGAAAGGACAAGCTTGTGCTATAACATGTATTATATGCTTTATGAAAGGACAAGCTTCTCCGATTGTAGCCGTGGCTAGGACCCAAACCAAAGGTTGTGTCTCTCAAGGTATAAATGTACTAATTTAGGTGCATACAACATCCAACCAAACCCGAGTGTTAAAACTAATTTTGTGTCAACTTCATCATGGGTCTAAAGAACGTGAAGAACTCTGCTAAGATCAGGTTGTATCTGGGTACTGGATGGAACAACTCTCTCTTTGTTTCCTTCTCTGAATAAAAGAGTCATTCCTATCACGTCTTCTGGAAATAGACTCAAGCTCTTCTAGACCCAATTTTGCGAAGTTTGTAATGTCCGAGTGAAGATTTTAGAGATGTGCATCTTGATATCGTTGGAGATTTCTTGTAGAGATTACAAGAACTGTGCTCCAAGCACAAGAGAATGAGGTCAACTATAAGAGCAGGGTAAAGGGGGTAGGCACTAACTAGGTAGCTTAAGTTACAGCATGTCAAATGATCGATGACATAACAGGGGTTGGCTCAAAATTTATTGCGTAATGGCATCAGTGGTGGTCAATGGCGGATCTAAAAAATAGTGTTAGGGGGGAGAAGCATGTATTTCATGCGGTTACGTGGGGAGAAGTATGGTTGATATGTATCTTATGTCGTTACGGGGGGGGGGGCGGCGCGAAGCATGTTGAAATGTATCTCAACTATGTATTGAAATGTAAAATATAGTTTTTACAGTCGGTGACCCCTTCTATCCTTCTATGTAGATCCAGTCACTGGTGGTGATCGTAATTCCATAAAGGCCATAAGGTTTACGTGGGAAAATCCACAACTCTGTCTATTTAGACACAAGGATAATTAAATCGTGTATGGGTTGATCGGTTGCTCTCATAAATGGCATGAACATGAAAAGTTGCTGGACATTTCGGACACCCCAAGATAAAAAAGAACATGATTTTGTAGGCTCAAAGTGACCAAAAATTGGATAAACACGAAATAACAAAAGGAAACACGAAGGTCAAAACGTGCAGGCAGTGGAATAGCTCGTGATAACTGTACATCTACCCCTCGACCAATTCATTGTTACAGTAGAAGTAGGCAAGATGCATCCACCATGAAACTAGCTAGTATTATCTTCATTTTTTTTCTTTTAAAACTTTGGCTAAAACGAGATGACACCGTCCTCCCTCAGGTCCACCCGGAGATTTCTGCAAACCGCGACCTATTTCACTAGACAGAGGCATCTCAGATGGAAGACGAGATGGTGGTGAATTTCTACATCAGCTTCTGGACTAGAGGATGGAGTTTTCCCTTTTCGCTTTCTGGTGCGCAATTTGACCGTGTTAGTGGTGTTGAAAAAGAGTTCTTTTGCGTCTGTGTGCCTTGTTTCTTCATTCCCTCTTTTTCACCTCACATTTGTATGAAACGAAATTCCTTTAAGTTGAATTGCAGAAGAAGAGATTTGCATCAACTTCGTCATGGGGCAAAGAGTTAAGTGAGAAACTCAATCAGGCTGTGTTTGAGTGCTGGATGAATCGAATAAGTTCAATAACAACAACAACCAAGGCTTTTCTCATGCTAGATGTGGTCGGCAACATCGATTCTTTATTTTCATATAGTTCAATCACATTGCATACTAACAGTGAACTCAACATAAGTTAAATCATTCTTTTCAGTTTCCTTTCAACACTTTTATAGTTCTTAACATTTTTACAATCTAGTTTTTCATATCTTCTTATCATAACTTCTTTTGATCGTCTTTCTACATGTTCAAACTATTTTAAACAAATTTTTCTTATTTTATTATCTATTGGTGTTACTCTTAATTTGTTTTTAATAATGTCATTACATATATGGGTCTTTCCTTGTGCGGCTACTCATCCATCTCAACATCTTCATTTTTCATACAAACATATTTTGTACATGTTAATTAAGTACCCAATGCTTAGAACCATAGAGCATAACAAGTTGAATTGCTGCTCTATAATATTTATATTTTAAATTTAATTCTTCTTATACAATAACATACATAATAAATCTCTCTATTTTAACCAACCAATATTAATTTTATGTATAACATCTCCATAAAATTTTTCAATACTATAGAAAAGTGACCTTAGTTATTTAAAACTTTCTTATAAGAGATATAATATGTGTCAATCTTAATTTCTATATCAGCTGAAGTAACCAAATTATCAAACTTGCATTCTATATATTCTTTGTTCTACTAAGTTGAAAGTCTTTGCTTTTTAAAATTTCTCTCTATAGTTTCAATTTTCTATTATGTTTTTCCTTAGATTCATCCAATAACAAAATGTCATAGCAAGTAATATATACCAAAAAACTTCATCTTGGAAATCTTTTGTTAACTTGCCAATGACCAACACAAACAAATATGAGCTTAAAGTTGATCCTTGATGTAATCAAATATTAACTTCAAAAAAATCTATCATTTCTTTATGGGTCCTGACACATGTTTGTGCACAATCATTCATGTCTCTTATAAGATTGATGTAAGTCAATGGATACCTTATATTTGCTAGGACATCTTTTGTATGTTCATTTAGATCTTCTCTTGAAGAGATCATCTCTCTTTGTGGAATGTTTTGAGCTATCTTATCTAACTCCTCTCAAAATTATTACTTTATGCTATCTTCTAGTCCTATGTGGGGTGCACAAACACAAAATATATTTAAAGCTTCTACTATTACTACTAATTTCATCATTATAATTCGGTCACCATGCCGTTGTATGTCTACTATACTATCCTTTAAATATGTATTTACAATAGTATCAATTTCATTTCAAGCTTTTCCTTTCTTAAGTACCATAACTTAAAATCTCTAATCTCAATCTCATTTGATTTTTCTCCAACCCACTTTGTCTCTTGTAAACATATAATGTGAATCTTTCTCCACATTAGCCGCAATGTATATGATCTAGTATTGTGGCTCATAAATCGAAAGGGTATGGGATTTAAAAGATAGAACCTTGTAAGTGGATGTAAGTGCATTGATCACACTATGTTGATCATAACTCCTTCAACAATTGTAGCTTTCTTTGTGGAATAGTACCTAGCCCAATCTCCAACTTTACCATAAATCCAACACGGTTTGTTTTAGGGTTTCCTTTAGATCTTGACCTTTCATTTATATTTTATCTGCTTTCTCTTAAGATCACTAGATCGTTTCTTTTCGACCGTCAAATTGAGTCTAAGGGTGTCATCGGCATACATATTCAATTTTTGGCTCTATGCTCATCTTCTATTGCTATATTTACCATGAGATCTTATAGAGTTATCTTATCCTTTTTATACTTGAAATCTAGGATAAAACCCTTTCAAGACTTAGGAAACTTCTCAGTGATAGAAATAACAATAAATTTATCAAGAAGCTCTATCTCGGCTTCTTTAAGACCATGACATAGAAATTGAAACTCATGTGCCTGCTCGATCACATATTTCTCTTCTATTATTTGATACTTAATAAACTTCGTCATGAGATATTTTTCAAGACCGAGGTCTTCAGTATTGCATTTTTTATCCAAAGCAACCCACATACCTTCACTATCATGAAAGAGAAAGAGCTATATACGTCGAATAACACATTTGATAATTTCCATAAGATACAACAATAGCATAGGGTATCCTCCTTCCACTCGATAATTTTATATGAGTTTCTAGGGTTAATATCATCTAATATGAGACAATCTAACTCAATAAACATATGCAACCCTACTCGATAAAAGTATGCAACCATAACATGATCAATCAAACTTTTGTACATTGTTGTCAGTGTTTAAGGCGAGCATAGACAAACTTTTTCAGCATCAAGGTGAAATCGACCTTCAATCAAAGGATAGCGTATGAAAACATGTTTACTATAGATAGTGATTTCTCTAAGATTGTTGGAAAAAAATATAAATTATATGCATAAATAACCAATATGCAATAATCATATACATGCCCCAAACAAAAATAGTCATAGATCCAAAGATAGTCATATGAAAACCATACATGGAACAAGAAAAAAAATTGAAATCAAAGAACTTATCTGTGTCAGTCGCCCTACAAACTTGTATTAGGGAAATCAATGTCATGCTATTGAGTAGTACCTGTAATTTTTTTCAAGATAAAACATATGCACACGACAAGAACACATACCTTACTTGAGTTGCCCTCGACCATGCCTCAGTCGCTTTAGCCGAAGAACAAAAGGAGAGTAGGGACATACAGAGAAAAAATGTAGGGAGTAGAGGACAGAAGGAGAGAGTGTGGTTTCGTTAACTACATATTAGAGAAGCCCTAATTTTACTTTAATAGTAAGCACGATGGATCACAAATCTCAGATCCTATCCAATTAATGTGTCTATTCAATCTTGTAATCATTCTCACATAAGACCCATTTGACAGTTAGATCAAAACTTTTTCATGCAAAAAAATAGACTAAAGATAATTTCCAAACCCAAGCCCAACCTTGGCTTGGCGTGCGTGTGTGGTCATGCATGTCCTCTCCAAACTCTTTAAATCTTTTACATATATCAAAGATGCACCAAATGAATATTAAGGATACTTAACAAGAACCAAATGCAATTAATGTAGATAGATTTAATTAACCCAACTATTAATTAGCATTAATTCTAACAAGCTTATCTTGATCATCCATGAACGGACATATGCTTCATCATAAATAGCACCCCTTTTCCTCATTGTAGAGGAACCCAATGCTGCAATGACTTTGGGCCAACCTAGAAAGACTACAAACTAGCTTGCACCTAATCCTTTTCACTATTTGAAAACAAACTTAATTGTTGGCAGAAACAATTTTGATTGTTCTTAATAGTCAAAATAAAGTATGATGTAAATAAAAGTATGAAATTGTTGGATTTGGTTAAGTACAAAATTCTAATTCGTGGACTTACTCAACATTTTGATTCGTTTATGTATAACAATTGGACAAGTAAGAAGAAGATGTGGATAAAAGAGAATCGTTTGATCTCTCTCCTATGTTGTATTGAATATGATTTATGTAATTACTCTCTCTGAGGGCGGTCTAATTAACACCCACAAGTGAGAGTGGCCTTCCCTTTTCCTCATTGCAGAGGAACCCAATGTCGCAATGAATTTGGGTGGGCCAGCCTATAAAGACTACAAACTAGCTTGCACCTAGTCCTTTTTAGCTTCTGAAAATAGACTTATTTCCATTGTTTGAAGAAACAATTTTGATTGTTGATAATAGTCAGAATAAAGTATGACGTAAATAAAACTATGAAATAGTTGGAATTGGTTAAGTACAAAATTATGACTCGTGGACTTACTCGAAAGTTTGATTCATTTATGTATACCAGTTAGAATAAGTTCCACCTAAAATAGGAATCACTTTTCTGTTTTTCCTTTCTCTCTCATGCATTCTGAGATACCCTTGACCCGTCTTTCCCTATTTCTCTCACTTTCTCTATAGAACCTTCCATCATCACAAATCGATCTCTCTTTTTCTTTTTTGGTACCAAGCTCTCTCTCTCTCGCCATGGTAGATTCGGAGAGAATCGTCATCTCACCATCTCTTGGATAAGTAAGAAGATGTGGATAAAAGAGAATCATTCGATCTCTACCCTTTGTTATATTGAATATGATTTATGCAATTACTCTCTTTGAGTCTCTCTCTGATATTCATGGAAACTTTGGTTTTGGAGATATAAATGAGGAAGGTAGGGAGATTTTAAATTTTGCTATGACATTTGATCTCTTTATAGTCAATATAATATTCAAAAAAGGAGATGAACATTTAATTACTTATAAGAGTGGCTTATCACAAACACAAATTGATTACTTTATTTGTAGAAAAAAAGATAGAGCATGTTATAAAGATTGCAAGGTAATTCCAGGAGAAAGCTTAACCACCCAACATTGACTTTTAGTTATTGATTTACAAATAAGAAAATGGACAAAGAAGAAAAGAGTGTATCGAGCTATTCGGACTAAATGGTGGAACCTCAAAAGCGAGAAAGAAGATATATTTAAACAGAAAGTCCTTCAAAGAGATGTTTGGAATTATGTTGGTACACCCTGTGATATGTGGAACAATATGACTATACATATTAGGAAAGTAGCGAAAGATGTGTTAGGTGCATCTAAGGGAGGTGTACAGGCTCAAAAAGAAGCTTGGTGGTAGAGTGAAGTAGTGCAAAATAAAATCAAGGCAAAGAGGGCATGTTACAAATTATATTATGCTAAGAAAACTAGTGAAACCTTAGAGGCTTATAAGAAAGCAAAGAAGAAAGTGAAAAAGGCCGTGAGTGAAGCAAAAGCTAAAATTTGGGAGGATTTATATAAAAAACTCAACTCAAAAGAGGGTGAAAGAGGTATTTTTAGGATAGCTAGGGTTAGAGATAGGAAAACTAAAGATCTTAATTATGTTAGATGCATCAAGGAAAGACCGTATACATAATGAGATTATTAGAAACAAATTAGGAGTGACACCAATAGAGGATAAAATGAGAGAATATCGTTTAAGATGGTTTGGACATATAGAAAGAAGATCAAAAGAAGAACCTGTAAGAAGGTTAGAAAAACTAAATTTGGAAAGTATTAAAAGAGGTAGAGGAGGACCACAAAAGTGTTGGAAAGAAACAATAAAGAATGATAGCTTATTGGGAGTTAACTGCTAACATGACACACGATAGGGATCTGTGGAAACAAAGAATCCATGTAGCCGACCCCATCTAGTATGGGAAAAGGCTTAGTTGTTGTTGTTGTTGTTGTTGTAGATGCATCAAGGACGAAGATGAAAAAATTCTAGTGGCAAATGATGATATAAGAAATAGATGGAAAAACTATTTTTATAAGCTTTTTAATGAAAATAAAGATATTAGTATTAGCTTAGGAGAGTTAGCCAAATAAGAAAAGTATATAAACCACAATTTCTACCGAAGTATTCAAAAGAATGAAGTCAAAGAGGCTCTTAAACATATGAAGGGTGGTAAATCAATAGGACTAGATAATATTCCTATAGAAGTTTGGAAAATACTAGGAGAAATAGGAATCACTTGGCTCATAAACTATTTAATGAAATATGGAAAAACCAAAAGATACCCGAGGAATGGAGAGGAAGTACACTTATACCCATATATAAGAACAAGGGAGACATTCAAAATTGTGCGAATTATCGAGGTATCAAGTTAATGAGCTATACTATGAAATTGTGGAAAAGAATTATCAAACGTAGGTTAAGACAAGTATCAAGTACAACATAGTACCAATTTGGATTCATGCCAGGCAGATCTACTGTTGAAGCGATTCACCTTTTGAGACGTCTTATGGAACATTGGAACTATGGAGAGAAACACTAGAAAGCAAAGGCCTCCGACTTAGTAGAACAAAGACAGAATATATGGAATGTAAGTTTGATCATTTGGTTACCTCAGAGGACATAGAAATTAAAATTGGAATACATTGCATCCTTTAAAAGGAAAGTTTTAAATACCTAGGGTCAATTTTTCAGAGTGATGGAAGAATGGATGGAGATGTTACACAGAATTAATGCTGGTTGGTTAAAATGGAGAGGAGCATCAGATATTCTTTGTGATAAGAAGATACCATTAAAGTTAAAAGGTAAATATTATAGAGCAACAATTAGGTCTACCATGTTTTATGGTTCTGAGTGTTGGGCAGTTAATCATCAACATGTGCAAAAGATGTCTGTGACAAAAATAAAGATGTTGAGATTGATGAGTGGTCATACAAGAAAAAACCGTATACATAATGAGGTTATTAGAAACAAATTAGGAGTGGCACCAATAGAGGATAAAATGAGAGAATATCATTCAAGATGGTTTGGACATATAGAAAGAAGATCAAAAGAAGAACATGTAAGAAGGTATGAAAAACTAAATTTGGAAAGTATTAAAAGAGGTAGAGGACGACCACAAAAGTGTTGGAAAGAAACAATGAAGAATGATCTAGCTTATTGTGAGTTAACTGCTAACATGGCATACGATAGGGATCTATGGAAACAAAGAATCCATGTAGCCGACCCCGTCTAGTATGGGAAAAGGCTTAGTTTGTTGTTTGTTGTTGTAGACTCTTGGCATATCTTTGGCATAGCAGGCTAGCACATCATCAAGTATTTGGTTCTCATTGCAAAACCCTTCCTTTCCTGCTTTCGAGTTTCTCATCATAATGCCTTTCTTCTTATTTGTTTTTTTAGTGTCTTGTGACAATTGGGATAGTTTATAAGGTCTTGCTTATATATGTTCTTTTTAATGTCTCTAAATCAACTTTTCATTATGTGAATATGAGTATTTTGTAGTTTCTCTCATGGCTTGTTAAACCAATGTTTAAGGTACAGAAAATAGGGTAATTGGTGTTGTATGTCTGTGCTACTCTTTTTTAACCTCTCTAAGCTTTCCATTCAAAGACTTAGGGACTTGTTTCCTTAACTAATATGCTTTGAGTAAATTTAGAAAGCAAGTTTCATATTCTAGAAGGAATGCAAGATCTTTTCTATGTTCAACACTATATATGGAATTCAACAGCAATGGAAACTTTAATAAAACATTGCATAGGTTGCAACTAAAACTTTCCCATAGAATTGCCTACTTCCTATTTGCCAAAAGATAGAAGTTCGAAACAAGCCTTTATTTTTACCCATATTTTAATTCAGTTAACACTTGTGAAATTGATAAGAACTTGTATTTGTGTTAAACTTTTTGGGTTATTTTATTTTTTCAGTATTTGAAGCCACATCAGTGTTTACTTTCTACAAGAAAACCACATTTACATGTGTTGATTTCTTCATCTACCGTATTTGACCATAACTATAAAGCAGAGCCAACAAGCTTATGATAAATGACAGAGAAATATTGGTTTTTCATTTACATTGGCGGATCTAATCCATTTGGGATCTCACGTATTAAAACCTTTGATGTTAATCTTTCGTACTTTCTAAAAGAGTGGAACGATCTCTCACCAACTTGTGTGAGGGGGTTGCTTTTAAAAAGTTAAGGTCATGTTTGTTTTTCCCTTTTAGAAGGGATTCTCATGTAGAAATAGAATCCATTGCAAGCAGTGAGGAGCATGATTGATAGAGTGGCATCACCCCAATGTTGAAAAAGCAAATGTGGATTCCTCATGAGATTTTCCAAGAATCTAGTTTTAGTCTTTTATTCAGTAGGAATCCATTGCTATGAAAAACTTTTGCATATGTGAATTCCTCACCTAGACTATTTTACACTTACATAAAGTTTTCTTTTTTGATATTTTGCTCTTGCAGAAAGTGTTGAGTTGTATGGAGTTGTTCATCATTACCTAGTGGTTGCTTTTACTTTAATAGTTTCATACAAGATCACTCGTCCTAGTATTATTCCTTTCAAAACATGAGCATCATCTTTTAGAAGATCAAGCCCTTGTAAAATATCAACAAAGATTTGTGCTACTTCTTGATGACCATGTACGGATCAACACTTCTTATAGGTGGATATTGTTATTTAAAAATATAGAAAGTTTTTCCATTGATAAATAACTTTTCTTACAGTTTTCTCTTGCACAAGAGTCCACTGCTTTATATGGACTACTACAAAAATAAAAAAAATAGGAGATTTCTTTGATGAAGAAACTGGCAACTTGTGTAAGTATTCACTTAATTTCTTATTTTATATGTGTTCTGACTTTATGTTTTATTGTATAACCTGATATTTTCTTAAATAGAACCTAAAGGAATATGAAAATATTTATGGTCAATCAAGTTCATCGCCTACCGCTATCTCTTCTAAAAAAGAGATGGAATGTGTCTACCTATAAGAGAGGTTTGGGTATTGGCGCACTTACGAGACACAAAGAACTAATTTCAGGAGCATAAATGAACATCAATATGTTCCTACCCATATTCAACTTGATAATATTGAAGATTGAATATGTTTTTATATTTTATTGACTTTTGTTAGTAATCTTGTTATTGAAGATATTGGGATTAAAGTGTTATTGTCTCAGATGTTGAGAATGGAGCATCGTATTGAGGGTTTAGTTTAGTTTGTAATGTAGGCATCTAGTTCGGATAAAAACAAACTAGGTATTGAAAACATATTTTGTATGCTGTTTGCTTATATTATTTATAACTTAGTCGTTAACTTATTCTATTAATTTTCAATTTTAAGGAACCACAAAATTTATGGGAAACTAAGAATCAATCGCATGACAGATAGGTTGAATTAATAGTTTATTAAAATAGGTGGATATATTATGCCTATCTAGGAATTTTCTGATCTTTGTAATGTCTAAAAAGCAACACATTGCTTATTGTCTTCTATGCCTTTGTAGTGTAATTGTTTGAATAAATATATATTATCCAAGTTTTAATGTATTATACTTATTCAGGAATTGATATTGATTGTTTTTGAACCATTTCAACAAAAGTCAAAAGTTGCAGTCGGCAACTTATTCATACAGTCGTGACCACTTATTTTGACAATTAGCAATCGTCAAAATAATATGCAAAATGGACGAAATAATCTATTTTGGTTGTTCATCTATATACCCCTTCTGATTGTCCCTTTTATTCTGACTGTTCACAACAGTCGAAATAAACTTTGTTACAATTGTTTTGCACTTAATTCCAATTGTCCCTTCGCATCACAGAAATTTACAGACGATCATCATAGTGTAACATACATCCTTCAGTTGTTGTAGACGCATCTCCATCTGCTCCAAAGGTTGCAACATGCGTATGAATTATAAAAGCTTATCCGTATCGAGCATGTCATGTATATCAAGTAAAGTTGTGTTAAAACATCGAACGTACTAATGTATGCTTTGAGTATGCAACTGCTCATGTATACGTAGTTAGTAATGGTCAGCATAAATTATCGAAGAAGTCCCCATACAATTATGTCAAGGTTGAAATAGTCAGTCTTCGTTGGTTATCCACCACCGACTACTTCATAAGATACCATAACTTCACATCGCCACAAAGAAACTCTGGCACCACCATAGCATGACAGTACAGCACAAGACCCCAATGAAGTTTTCTAAGACCTTATTGCATAAGCTCTATGGTGATACTCTATGGTCTCCTGAGCTTAAAAACCCCGACAAAGTCCTTAGAGCATTTAATCCAGTAACCGGTGATGATGTTAACAAGCCGGCCTGTTCACTACCTATACTAGGCACCATATGTGTGCATTTAATCTAAAGCTACTCAAAGTATGTGGAGTGTGGTTACATTGTCCTCCATGTGAAGTTGTGCCCTATGAGTCCACATCTGGCTTGCTACAACTAGTTTGACTGTGAGTTTGAACCATACAAAAAAAGGTGACTCATAGGTCCTAAGCAGGTCGGCCTAGGAGAGTAGCACAACCCAAGTCCGACTGTTGTCAACAAACTCAACATGGATCCATCTAGGATTGCTCAACCCACTAAGCTTAGGTCGGTTATCAACCCTTAATGATGGCCAAAAATGAAAATATGCACACCAGCTAGATGTTGGACCTCGAAGGGGGGAAAGAACAACGAGGATGGAGTGAAATGTCCCATTCTATCTAGAGGTGTTGTTTCTGTTCTGGGACCCGGTCTACCCAATGGATATATAGTTGATTCATAGTAGGCCAGGTAATGTTAGGGCAGTGGGACGTTATAAAAGCCTCGACAGCTAAATGACAGGTCGCCGGTATGAAAATCAGTGAGGTCAACCGTTGATAGCTCGGGAAGAGGAAGAAAAAAGTTTGAGTTGAAAGCCATGGAAACAGTAAGACGAGGAGTTTTCACGAGTGCATAAGAAACAAAAGGATGAATGTAAGAAACACGAGAAAGTTCAGCGTCTGTAAATCCCAAATGTCTTCCACGAAACAAGATCCCAGGAAGCACATTTAGAAAACAAGCTTCCCAAGGCCTTTTCAACATGGGATCGATATTAATACGACTCATGCCCTTTTGATTGCAGATACGAAGCAGTAATGGGGTATTTGTTGACTTTAAAAAATGTAAAGGGTTACATGGAAGATGTTTAGAGGATTTAAGGACAGAAGAGACACTTGGTGGGAACCTCGAGGGAGCTTAACGGATAAAACAAGTAATTTTAGCCCATTATGTCAATGAATCTTGAAGTATGAAGAGGTCGTAGGATTAGTTAGCATGTTCCACTTGATATGACAGTGAAAAGAAAACAATGATTGAGAATCATGCCCAAAAAAGATAGGTTCGTTCTTTGCTGGCTCAATGATGGTCTATAAATAGCAATTGTAACGAGGACTTGAGGAGGTGAATACAAGGAGAGTTCTTACTTTCTACTAGTTTTCCTTGTTTCCTCGTCTTTTTCCTAGGAGTAGCTTTAACAAAGTATTCTCAACGCATTTTCGGGCATATCGAGTGCTCCTTCCTTCATGAGACCCCGACGATAACCAAGATACACAGTCAAATTCCTTAGGATCTATCTCATCACCTAAAGCCTTATCCACCCTCTTTGAGAACGAGAGTTGGAATTCCATAGCATGTCCCACATCACATTCTATTCGAGCAGGTTTATACAATTGTCATTCAAATTGCATTGTTACTTTAAGCAGCAGCACGTTGAAGCCCAAATCACACACATGCACCCATGGGAATCGAGCTAGCTAGTACAGTGTGGGAGTCTGAGCAAACGCTCTAGGTGCATATATGGCAACTTTGTATTAGATGATAGCAGTTTTAGTGCACGGCGGCAATGCAAAATGGTTTGAAGAGATTTTTCGAAAGATGAATGTGGGCCTCACAAGCAATTAGAGTGGCAGAATAGACGTCTGGTTCTGGTTTACCTGGAAGCAATGGTCCTGAAGCCAAGAACCGGAATCTGGACCAGATCGGTTATGGTTATGGTTTTGGTTTTGGTTACCGTTCGAAACCATAAAAAGTGTTACAAGTTTTTAAAATTTTCAAAAAGAAAAAGAAGATATGGAGCCGCAGTTCCAAGTGCCGTTATGGTTCCAGAATGGTCACGATTTCATGAAAGCTGGAACAAAAAATGAATTGGGTCGTCTCTGGTTTTATATCATGTTCCAATTGTGGCTTCGGTTCCTGGCCATGTCTTGGTCTATCACAGAAGGTAGTGACATTAAGCGTGTGGGAAACTGTGAGCTCTGAAGCCATAGAAATGAGGCTAAGCAGCTAAAAGCCACAACGTTTATAAAACCTAAGACGTTCCAAACTATCATGGGTTAATTTCTTTCTATCATTGATTACGTCAAGGGTTTTAGGACCACTGTAGCACCTTTACTGCGTACCTGAGAAGGTATCACTTTCTAGCCACTAACCTTATACTTTTGGATTATGATCTCTAACAAACAACGTGCAATTGGACTGACCTAAGCAAGTAAATGCCATGAATCACCCAAGACTGACATTTCAAGCTTCCATGGTTAAATCTTTTTATCATAGGTTGCATTAATGATTTTAAGACCATCATAGTACCTGTTGTAGGCCCCAGAATGGCCCTCTACCAAGGAGCACAGAAGTGCTTCACAACTGGATGACCCAACTGGAACCAACACCCAAGTACAATATCTTGCTACACAACATGAGTTAGCTACACAACAGGATGGTCTCCATGTTGCTATAATGGAAGGACAACACCCCTCTGCACAACACCAAAGGATTGCACAACTTGGTGGTTCTGAAGACATGTTGGAATAAAGGACTAGTGTGTGGGAGTGGGACGTTTCAAGAATAAGCTAAGGCAAGTCTGTCCCACTGGAGTATAGGAGAGTTCGGAAAGAGAGTAGTGTTAGGTAGGTTGGTTGTGGCAAAGACCACATGGGATGGCCCGATGGGTTGTAGTGTCCTGGTGCCACACGTGGGAGGCCTGAACAGGATAATTGCATGATCGACAACCTATAGAAAGATCACACGAGAAAGGCCAGAATGGGACCACCACATGACTAGCTTCCCCAAAACGATAACGCCAGGAGAGTGTAGACTGAAACACGAAAACAACTAGGCCAATTTAGGAAAATGGGCGTGTGGGAGCAACCCACCTAAAGCTGTTTGAGAGTAGTGATGTCTGATTGAAGTGGATGTCTCCTGGCCAATGTTAGTCTACTGGCTCGGACGGTTTTAGGGTCAGACTGATTCAGTAGAGTATCCCCTAACGAGTGTTAGTTTCTTGGCCAGGACAATACAGGGCCGTATGTCTCTTGGCCAATGTTAGATTGTTGGTCAGGACAAGTCAATAGAAGGTCACCCGACCAACAGGTTATCTGCCGATCAGGCTGGTTCACGTTAAGTTGGATCAAGGTGTTCTAGCCCCTTGAAATATAAAAGAAAGCTGGATGGCCAAGGCAAAAGAGGTCAGAAGTGAGGTCGTTAAAAAGGAGTATGAGTGAAGGCCAAAAAAGAGAGAAGCTCTAAGGAAGAGAACCCAACGAATTGCTAAGGCAGACCCAAATGACTTAAGGAGTTCCTGAAGACGTGAAGAGTTAATTAAGGAAAGACAAGGAGTTGGATATGGCAAGTCTCCTTGAATCGGCTTCTACCGTTTAAACCACCATTGGTAGAGCCAAACTATCAAAGGGAAAGACCGTTGAACAAATCCTTTGGACAGTCACGTGAACTCCCTCGAATATTTCTTTGAGCAAGCCGAACCTAGTTTTACAAGGTTATATCCGGATCTTTCTCTTAAAGAAAATCTTGAAGGACTTTAGTTCCTTTATATGCATTTAAAAACACTTCCGTAAAAGGAATAAGCTGATGGTTCGTTGAGTTTCAAAAAACATAAGTAGACATTCTGCTCAAAGGAGCTAGACGTGAGTTATCTGAGTTCCCTTAAGTGAGGCTAGTTGGCACCAGGTGCCAACACAAGTTACCGGTGTTTGTCCGGTAACAATACCCGAGACTTGAGTACCTCAAAGGGCAAGTGCTTGGAGTGGACTGTAACGCATTCCGTGTCAACACTTGGATATGCTCAAACAAGGAATACCTATCAAGTTGCTCATCAAATAACTAAATGAAAGATAATAAGCAATACTCCACGTACGTCAAAGATTCTTTGTTATCATACATGATATGGAATATCTGGAACGCCTGGTCATGGATCATGAACCTCAAACCACATCAGAACGGGCACAAGTTCAATATTTGGTATGGAGATTGTGTGAAATTTCTACCAAACTCAAAACTTTCACATCAAACACGAGATACATAGCTCAAAAAGATGGTTGAAACCCTAATAAAAAAGCTCACCAAAAACATGGTTCTTGAGATTTGATTACAACAAAGTGTGTTATACCCTCCGGACCCAGTTCAAGAGCTGCAGGCAAAGAACCTACTCAAGGTGATTTTTATACCCAAGGTTTCAAGTGTTTCCGGACAAGTGGCTTTTTGCAGTAGCTGGCCCTTTGGAAGGTTAACCGAATCCCTTAAGATTAAGTTTCGTCGCAATATGTTGGTCCCAGGAAAAGAAAGCAGAACATGTAACCAAAAGATGCGTTACTGGGAATTCACTAAAAATGCAGAATGACGTGATTTGGCAAATTCATTAACAGGAAACATCAACCGTTGAATGTCAACAATGAAAGTCAAGGTTGAGGATACTTGGGAAGTATAATTGCTTGGCATTACTCCTCAATTGCCACAAATTCTGGTCATAATCTCTAAAAGAAATGGTTTCTTCACCCAACAGTAATGGTTCAGTGGAATAAATTGGCAGTGATCATGAGAAACTATACACGAAGAAGATATGAATACCTTGATACATTTTTCCAGACTTAGCCGTAAGGCAAATACACAAACAACAGTGTCCAATATGCACCTTCTCGTTCACTTGTCAACGCCATATTAATCATCAGCCCCAAATGAGTGCGCAATATCATGGTGTTGAAACAATCTAATCATGACTATGTACATGAAAGAAGCCTTATAGGACTGCATCTTTGAAATTAAAACTATTCATTTTGTGTAATGACTAAAGAAAACTCCAAATGTGTTCTTTCACGCTTTTGCTCTCGTGATGCATCTCCAGTGTCTAAACTGTGGAGACCTATCCAGGAGTAATAAGAGGCCCACATTGTTTCCCATAGGACCAAATGGGTATCTGAAAAGAGAGAAACGTTGTAAAGACATACCAGCATATGCACTTATAATGTAAAAAAGGAATTAATAGTTACTTACTTGACTTTGGGTGATTTCTTTCTACGAAACACAAACGACACAACACACTGAAATGAAAGCATGAAAAGGAAAAAAAATAAGGAATAGCTCACCATAAAACCTGAAGAATACATGAGAATAAAAGCACGAGAAAATTAAAGAGTACAACAACAACCACAGCAACAACTAAGCCTTTTCCCATACTAGACGGGTCGGCTACATGGATTCTTTGTTTCCACATAGCTCTATCATGTGTCTATCATGTGCCATGTTAACAGTTAACTCAATATAAGCTAGATCATTCTTTATTGTTTCTTTCCAACACTTTTGTGGTCGTCCTCTACCTCTTTTAATACTGTCAAAATCTAGTTTTTCATATGTTCTTAGATGCGCTTCTTTTGATATTCTTTCTATATGTCCAAACCATCTTAAACGATATTCTCTCATTTTATCCATATCTAACTCCTCCCAAAAAGTTATCTTTATACTATCTTTTAGTCTTATTTAAAGAGCGTAAGTACAAACTATATTCAAAACCTTTGCTCGTAGAACTAATTTCAACGTCATGATTCGGTCACCATATCGTTGTATGTCTACTAAACTATCCTTTAAATCTTTATTTAAGATAATACCAACTCTGTTTTGAGCCATTTCCTTTTCTGAATACCATAATTTAAAACCTCTATCCTCAATGTCCTTTGCTTTTTTTCCAACCCACTTTGTCTCTTATAAACATAGGATATGAATTTTTTTCCGAATCATAGTATCTACCACCTTCATTAGCTTACCGGACAATATTTCGATATTCGAAAAACCAATACGAATCTTATTTTCTAGGAATAGCTTTCGTACCCCACATATGTTCATACTTAAAATGCGGAGTCCCTGTCTACAATTTGTTTACTACATTCGGACGACAATGTAATGAGACTAACTTCTTTACCCATACCCGTTCATGATGTAGAAACTCTTTTTGTAATTAATTCACTACATCCAAACAAAAATGTATAAGCTCTTGCTTACTTTTAACTGCATCTTACTAAGAAACCAATTTAGTGGATCTTATTAACCACCTTAAGATCTCTACACATCTTAACACTTTATTCAATAGAAATGATACTCATAGTGACATTCAAACTCTTCTGTGACTATTTACTATATCTTAACAACCGACACTAACTAAGAAACTTGAGATCAATATTATAAAAATCGTATCATATCGTACGATACAATATGATTTTATCGTATATCGTATAAAACTATGGTACGATACAAGGACACGTATCGCTTATTGCAATTTATTGTGTTGTATCGTATCGTATGAGTCGTGCTGATTTTTCTGTTATAAAATCTGAAAATCTAAAACTTACGGATTTCATTTTCCTTCTTTGCAAACCCTTTTAACGTCATTCCCTTCTTTCCAGATCCTCTTCTTACCTTATTCTCGTTGATTTTGTGGTTTGTTCACAAGATTCTCAAGTGTTTCACCCAATCAAACTCCCGATCTCTAGGGTTTTTGTAAAATCTGTGTCATATCTCTTTCTTTTGACATTCTACCTGATTTTTTACTTGAAAATTTTGGGGATTTTACATGATATAAAAATATTGCACTCCGGTGTATAAAGGCAATAGGCTTCTGAATAAAGTGCATGTTTTGTTATGCAGAAAAATATGGTGGTATTTCTCGTATGAAACACCACCTTGCGGGAACCAAGAAGGATGCTAATGCATGTCCTCTAGTTCTCAAAATAGTGAAGTACGAGATTAAACAGGTATTGGAGGCTTCGAAAGAGAAGAAGAGATTAAGGGTGAGAGATAGGACAAAAATAAGTGGTTGGGATATATCTCAACCATTTAAAAATGCTTATGCTCAAGGGATATATGGTGGTGAAAAATTCCATTGTACAACCGAGATGAAAGAAGAGATGGTTAATAAAGGGAAGAGAAGGCGAGAAAAAGTTCTGGTGGTAGCAGTAGTGAAATTGGCTTTTGTTCCACTGCAAGAGCTCCTACTCGCCAGATGCCTATAAGGGGTATTAAAGGAGTAGCCGGAAGAGATAGTGAGATGCCTTCATTTTTTTCCCTATGTATGACTCTTAGATCTCAACTAGGCATTAGATCAGTTATGGCTTCAAATGAGGTAATTGATAAAGTAAATTTGAAGTGTGCTGTATTTTTTTATGAAAATTGCCTTCCTTTCAATGTTGCAATCTTATTTTATTTTCAAAGTATGGCGGATGCTATTACTGAATCGGGTTAGAGTTCCTACTTATCATATTTTGAGGGGCACATTATTGCAGAAATGGGTTGATATTGTTAATGCATTGAGTTCTGAATTTAGGGAGTCATGAAAGGATGCAGGATATTCTATTATGGTTGATCGTTAAACAGATGGTCGGCGTAGGTCTTTAGTAAACTTTCTAGTCTATTGTCCCAAAGACACACTATTTTTGAAATCATATGACTTATCCCATATTGATAAAACTGCAGATAATTTACTCCTTATTTTCGAGGAAGTTAAAGAAGTAGGTGTTTCAAATGTTGTTCAATTTATTACTAATAATGCTGCAAATTTTAGAATAGCCGGTAAAATGATCCTTAGTATGGACTCCATGTGTTGCAATTGCATAGACTTAATGCTTGAAGATTTGAGTGTAATAGATGAAATAAGTGGAAATATATATGCACGTAGAAATGTAATAAAGTTCGTTTATAATCATTCTTCTTATGTGAATCCATAAAGGTGGAAGAAAATTAATTAGACCTTCATTGACAAGATTTACTACGAATGTCATTAATGTGAAAAGTCTTGTCATATAAAAAAATGCATTGAAAAAATTGTTTGCATCTGATGAATGAAACTCTATTAGTTGCTCTAAAAAGAGAGGTGATTGATGTGGTAGATGTTTTCAATGCTGGTTTTTAGAAAAATTGCAGCAAATTTTTGAGAATGACTATACCTTTAGTTAAGGTAATGAGGATGGCGGATAGTGAAGATAGACCTGCTATGCATTATATATATAATGCTATGGATAAGGCCAAATTGAAAAAAAAGCAAACCTTGACCGCAAGCAGTCACTTATAAAGAAGGTTTGAAAAATAATTGATCCACATTAGAACCGTCAAATGCATCATGATTTGCATGCTACTGCATATTTCCTTATCCATTCTATTTGATTTTCTCCTAACTTTGTGGAGGATGAAAAAGTGAAAAAGGGTATATTAAATGCAATTGACCTTATTGAAGATTCATCTACTCGATGTAATATCCATTTAGAGTTAAGCAAGTATATACAAAGTGTTGGAGATTTTGGAAGGCCAATTGCAATCTAACTCCGCTCCCAAATGCAACCAGGCATTGTATTTTTATTTATATTCATTTAAGTTATTAATTTAATTGATTGACTTTGAGTGTTTCTTATGAATCATTATTGTGTTTTATTTCAAATGAATAGTGGACTCGTTTTGGTATAGATGCACCGAACTTGACATGGTTTCCTTTAAGTGTATTGAGCCAAACATATAGTTCGAGTGGGTGCGAGAGGAATGTGAGTTTTTTCGAACGCATTCACACGAAAAAGCAAAACAGACTGGAGCATGCTCGACTGCGTGATTTGGTATAGGTTGCATATAATATGAAGTTAAGGCAAAGGTAATAATTTTAAAATATATATTGTTTGTTGTTGCCTAGTTCTTTCTTAATCTTATTAATAATGAATGATTGATGTGTCTATTATATTTGACATTCTTTATAATTTGAATATTCTTTCTTTACAGACAAATGTAAAAGGATGCAAGAAGAGCAAGGAATGTGTTATACGACCCATTGAGCTACGAAAATGTTGATATTCTTAACGATTGGATCGAAGAAGAAAGATCCGATCAATTTAGAAGATGAAAACTTGAGGACCAAGCCGAAGCAGAACTTGGAGTTAGAGATGATGAAAATGAAGGTGTTGGATGGGTAGATCCAATTACGGAGAAGGAAGATCGAGGAGATGATGATGGTGATGGTGGTTATCCTGACTACGTTAATTATAATGCTTTTGTTGATTATGATCCACATTGTGGATGATTGTAATTTGTTTTAACTTTCATTTGTAACTTTGTAACGTTATGATCTTTTATGATTATAAGTTATACTTATAACTTTATTGTTTATTAAGTTAAACTCCAAATGTATTCAATATTATATTCACATTAATGGTATGGAATATGGATACTTATAGTCTTGTTCATAACTTTATTTGCAGTTTTTGTTATAGTATGGATGTTTTTGGGGCGTTCTCGCCTAGCAACGCGCTACAAAGCCCAAATACAGTGATAAGTAAGCAAGGGCCACTATATTTTCGCCCGGATATAGTGAATCAATTGCAGAGAGGGTTCCCACATCAGGGATGAGTGTAGGTAAAGAAGTTAGTCTCGCTACATTGTTGCTCGAATGTAGTGAATAATTTATAAAGAGGATCTCCGCATTTTCAATATGGACGGATGCGGGAGGTAAGGAAGTTAGTCCTAGATAATAAGATTTGTATTGGTTCTTAGAATATTGAAACATTATCCGATAAGCTAAGGGAGACGGTAGATACTATGATTTGGAGAAAGATTCATATTCTATGTTTACAAGAGACAAAGTGGGTTGGAGAAAAAGCAAAGGAGATAGAGGATACAAGTTTTAAATTATGGTACTCAGGTAAGGAAAAGGCTCAAAACGGAATTGGTATTATCATAAATAAAGATTTAAAGGATAGTTTAGTAGACATACAACGATCTGGTCAACGAATGATGACATTGAAATTAGTGTTAGAAGCAAAGGTTTTGAATATAGTTAGTGCTTACGCACTTCAAGTAGGACTAAAAGATAGCATAAAGACAACTTTTTGGGAAGAGTTAGATAAGGTGATTCAAAAGATTCCAGAAAGGGATATGATTTGTTTAGGAGGAGACTTAAATGGACATCTAAGTAAAGAGGCATTAGGATATCAATGTATTCATGAAAACTTTGGTTTTAGAGATATAAATGAGGAAGGTAGAGAGATTTTAAATTTTGCTATAGCATTTGATCTCTTTATAAACTCCGCCCATGTAGGGGATCACCCTTGCATGGCCGGTCCCAAGCCCGAATAAAGGAGGAGGGTTGTGATAGGCTTCCGACAGCCAACGTAAAACTTTGTCGGACTTACCATGGATTCTAAAAAAAAAAACCATGTAGTCGACCCCATCTAGTATGGGAAAAGGCTTCGTTGTTGTTGTTGTATTTGATCTCTTTATAGTCAATACAATCTTCAAAAAATGAAATGAACATTTAATTACTTATAAGAGTGGCTTATCACAAACACAAATTGATTACTTTATTTGTAGAAAAAAGATAGAGCGTGTTATAAAGATTGCAAGGTAATTCTAGGAGAAAGCTTAACCACCCAACATCAACTTTTAGTTATGGATTTACAAATAAAAAAATGGACAAAGAAGAAAAGAGTGCATCAAGCTATTCAGACTAAATGGTGGAACCTCAAAAGCGAGAAAGAAGATATATTTAAATAGAAAGTCCTTCAAGGAGATGTTTGGAATTATGTTGGTACACCTTGTGATATGTGGAACAATATGGCTATACATATTAGGAAAGTGGCGAAAGATGTGTTAGGGGTATCTAAGGGAGGTATACCGGCACAAAAAGAAGCTTGGTGGTGGAGTGAAGTAGTACAAAAAAAAATCAAGGCAAAGAGGGCATGTTACAAATTACATTATACTAAGAAAACTAGTGAAACTTTAGAGGCTTATAAGAAAGCAAAGAAGGAAGCGAAAAAGGCCATGAGTGAAGCAAAAGCTAAAATTTGGGAGAATTTATATAAAAAACTCAACTCAAAAGAGGGTGAAAGAGGTATTTTTAGGATAGCTAGGGCTAGAGATAAGAAAACTAAAGATCTTAATTATGTTAGATGCATCAAAGACGAGGATGAAAAAATTCTAGTGGCAAATGATGATATAAGAAATAGATGGAAAAACTATTTTTATAAGCTTTTTAATGAAAATAAAGATATTAGTATTAGCTTAGGAGAGTTAACCAAATCAGAAAAGTATATAAACTACAATTTCTACCGACGTATTCAAAAGAATGAAGTCAAAGAGGCTCTTAAACATATGAAGGGTGGTAAATCGATAGGACCAGATAATATTCCTATAGAAGTTTGAAAAATACTAGGAGAAATAGGAATCACTTGGCTCATAAGACTATTTAATGAAATATGGAAAAACCAAAAGATACCCGAGGAATGGAGAGGAAGTACACTTATACCCATATATAAGAACAAGGGAGACATTCAAAATTGTGCGAATTATCCAGGTATCAAGTTAATGAGCCATACTATGAAATTGTGGAAAAGAATTAATGAACGTAGGTTAAGACAAGTATCAAGTACAACATAGAACCAATTTGGATTCATGCCAAGCAGATCTACTGTTGAAGCGATTCACCTTTTGAGACGTCTTATGGAACATTTTAGAGCAAAAAAAAAGGACCTTCACATGATATTTAATGATCTAGAAAAAGCTTATGATAAGGTACCGAGGGAGGCTCTTTGGAGAACTTTGAAAAAAAGAGGTATCCCATTGACATATATTAACCTTATAAGAGACAAGCATGATCGTGCAAAAAACATGTGTGAGGACTCATGAAGGAACGATAGACTTCTTTGAAGTTAATATTGGGTTACATCAAGGATCAACTTTAAGTCCATACTTATTTATAATGGTGATGGATGAGTTACCAAAACATATTCAAGATGAAGTACCTTGGTGTATGTTATTTGCAGATGACATTGTGTTAGTGGAAGAGTTTAAGGAAAAAGTTAATAGAAAATTGGAACTATGGAGAGAAACATTAGGAAGCAATGGCCTTGGACTTAGTAGAACAAAAACAAAATATATGGAATGTAAGTTTGATGATTTGGTTACCTCAGAGGACATAGAAATTAAAATTGGCACACATTGCATCCCCCAAAATGAAAGTTTTAAATACCTAGGGTCAATTTTTCAAGAGTGATGGAAGAATTGATGGAGATGTTACGCATAGAATTAATGCTGGTTGGTTAAAATGGAGAGGAGCATCGAGTATTCTTTGTGATGAGAAGATACCATTAAAGTTAAAAGGTAAATATTATAGAGCAACAATTAGGCCTACCATGTTTTATGGTTCTGAGTGTTGGGCAGTTAATCATCAACATGTACAAAAGATGTCTGTGACAAAAATGAAGATGTTGAGATGGATGAGTGGTCATACAAGAAAAGACCGTATACATAATGAGGTTATTAGAAACAAATTAGGAGTGGCACCAATAGAGGATAAAATGAGAGAATATAGTTTAAGATGGTTTGGACATATAGAAAGAAGATCAAAAGAAGAACCTTTAAGAAGTTTAGAAAAACTAAATTTGGAAAGTATTAAAAGAGGTAGAGGACGACCACAAAAGTGTTGGAAAGAAACAATAAAGAATGATCTAGCTTATTGTGAGTTAACTGCTAACATGGCACACGATAAGGATCTGTGGAAACAAAGAATCCATGTAGCCGACCCCGTCTAGTATGGGAAAAGGCTTAGTTGTTGTTGTTGTTGCATTTTTTTATTTTTTAATACCAATTTTTTTTATACCGTATCGTACCATATGATATGGTATGATACACGCATATCGGTGCCCAGTATGATACGGGCACCAATACGGTTTTTACAACATTACTTGAGATCACTAATTTCAGGGCATTAAACAACTTGAAATACTTGCACAATGCAAAAACAATAAAATTCCAACCGCACCATATGATAAAATGAAACTCAACAAAATTCAATCAGAAATTTTCACAACATAAAAAAAGTACAATGAGGAGTACAAACTATACCTTCAAAACCGACATGATTGAAATGTTTCCCATTGTGTGGGGTTTCCTCACAATCTTTTTTTCTGGTGTTAGCTCTTTACATAGTTGCTGAGCAATCTCTCTTAGCAATATGATTTGAGCTTTATCTGTCTGCATAGACATAATCGTTTGCCTCATCGATTCTCTGTCCGCCTCAAGTGCCTGAAGCCGAAGATACAGCTTTTTAACAGCATCCCCATCTCCCGCATCCATCTTCTTCAATGAACCCCTAGGAGTAGCTATGCACTCCTCTTGTTTCCCAAGCTGAGGTTTAGAATCAAGTGTATAATCATCATGTCGCGGTGCGCGAAAGTTTCCATTACCCATGTAGTTAGTGGTACCATCAGCTCTGCTTCTCCGTGGAGTTTGTTGCCATTCACCTTGAACAGAATCGATCGTATATATTCTATCATTAGTATCATCAGCAGGCTCATACGAAGTGCCCCCATTTCTATAACAGTAGTCGTCTGAGGTACACTCATCCACCCTCCTTAGGCTCCCACTTGGGCCCGACGTAAACATGTTCTCAGAATTACATTCTCGGCTAGCTTCCTTCACCAAAGTGGAGTACGTGCTTGAACTATCTACGGAAAAGGTTCTGGCATATCTTGATCTTCGAGGAGATGAAGTTATGTGCGCTTTCTCACGGACATTCTTGCCATTGTTGAATTTTCCATCCAACTGCTCCAGCCGGTAGATCCTGTCCTCCAAGATCTGAAGTTCCTGCATACGAGGGGTTGCACCTGATGAATAATTATCAAAGTCCGATAAACAATCATATTCAGGAAGCTCCTCATTCGCATTGAAGCTGCACCTTAATGGTGGGTAATCAAAAGGGCTAGGCTTTCTCCCACGGCCTAAAGGAGTATCCTCTGAATAGATGCATCTATTGATTTCTTTTGCTCCCTGCCAATCTGAAATTTCTGACCTGTCCGCCATACTCCTGTTTCGGTTGTACCGGCCAGCAAAAGAACCTTCACTCAACTTGATGTCCTCAACATCAAATCTATCAGAACCAAAACTCATAAGTCTGTGCTTGTAAGCCAGTACTTCACAATTCAATGATTGTATCAGCTGCTCTTTTTTGTACAACAATTCCTCCATAGACAGCAGCTCCTGCTGATCATGAGCCATTTTCTCCTCTGCAAACCGCTTAAACTGACGAGCTTCCATCTGTGCCTCAGCTTTCTCCCTCTGGAGGCGCAAGATCATCGACATTGCCTCATTAGCAGCAGAAGATGATGCATTCCTCTCCTCTTCCAACTCAAAGTAAAGTTCCTGAATTGATTGTTGCTGGCTGTTAACCGTTTCTCTTAGAGCTATGCACTCATTCTCTATCTCAACTCGAGCAACTGAAAAGAAATCAGGGTCACCAGTCAACGATTCTCTAGGATTTGGTGATTTCTCAATCTGTTGAAGCTTCCTTTTCAAAGACCGGCTCCATTTAGTACTACCAACGGAACAACTACAACTACAACTACATGTTTTCGAAGACTCTGTCGAAAGATATGGCGAATCCATTCCCAGCTTCAGATTTTGTTCTCATATACCACCGGCCTCAACCATGTTTCTCGTCACTCTATCACCATGACCTGAAAAAAACACGAGAGACAGCGCAGAGGAGCTTCCATCAATTTCACCAGTTAATTCAAATTCCAAACAACAAATGTAATAGAATTATTTGTGTAGAGGGCAAACTTCCGTCCTAAGGCATCGCAAACCATTATTTACATAAATCTAAATCACCCAATCTAGCAGGAATTTCCATTGAACATTTTGAAAGAAAACCACAAAAAAAATGTTCTTAACATTTGGCGATGATCAGTCTAATCATTCGTTCATTACGATCAAGAATTTGAAAGGAAGGAAGCAACGACTTTGGGAATAACAAAAAATGCGTCTTTGCTATCGGTTCTCGCAGCTATTGGATACAAATGAATAACCCAACAATCAAAACGAAACCTAAAATTCCGAATATCATGATAAATATTGTCAAAACACACAAAGGTTGCATTCTCCTAAATCATCCATTCGAATATCAGCTCAAAATTATCAAATTCGACCCACACGAAAGAACGAACAATAACCCCATAACGCAGCATTCAGTTCTAGCTCAAAACATTTGGAATTCGATGGCGGACATCCGCGAAAACCGGAAAAACTATTTCTCCATTGAATGCCAAGGCCCGTGGAAACGCCTACCTGGTCGGGAAACCAGAGAAGTAAATCGGAATTCGCCCCCTCGAAACCGACAGCGGAAGGCCCTTGAAAACTCCCTCACCGCCTGTATAGCTGCGAGAGAACGGGAATGGTAACCGGGGTGAAGGGCCCGGTCTCCTTTCGGTTCCGGGAAGAGAATTCCGGCAATGCTTGGGGTTGCGAAATCGATGGCAAATCTTACCAGGACCACGGAGGAAAACGTTACGCCGGAAACCCTAAAGGTGGAAAAGAAAGAGAACATGAGAGAGAAAATAAGAAGTTCCGATGGTCTCTGAATATCATTTAATATTAATTTCGTCTCTTTTCTATTTTTGTCTCTGAAGTTACAATAATTGCAGTCAAAGACGGATTCTCGCATCATTTAAAAAAACACCGCGTATTCAAAGTTCTAATCTAAATGACTTGGAATTCTGCCAAATCAAAAGATTTTGTTCTCGGCTCATTGTAATTCTCCAACTGAGATAAGCTGTCTCTTTGGCTCTCTTGACTTGTGACCTACCAAGTGTAATGGCCCCGAGTTTGATCATCAAGCGGGTTCAAGGATTCCATAATAATACCCGAGAGTAAATTTCTACCATTCTTTGATAATTGAAGTCACTTTTAGTTATGGTTCCTTTGGATCCGCTCGCATAAATTTTCAAATTGAAGCCAAACAAAGGAATTAAGAGCAGAATTTTCAATCTTTTCTTGGCACAATGGGAGGCCGAAGCCCGGCGTGTCGAAGTATGACGACCAACTTGCGAGCCAAGCATGTCTTAGCCATCCATTCATGATGAAGAATCAGAACCATGTAAAGTTTTTTTTTTCAATTTTTTTTCCCTTTGGATCGACATGTTCTTTATTCACAGCGATTTAAGACTCAAACGAGAACCACTCCAAAACTCACATTTTCTCTTCAGATTCACTTTTTACCGAGAACCAAGCATGTCTACTTGAAAGTTCTCACGCAACAAAAAAAAATACTTGCGACTTAGGTGGGACCTTTCTATTTGGGTGAGCGGCTCCGCTGCGGATCGATCATAAAGGGTGTGTTTAGCGCTCACTCTGTTCTATGCTGGCTTTTGAAAGTATGTGCAACCGAATACACCTTCTTTCTTTCAGCTAAGGATGATGTGCTGTTGTATCTCGACCGGATTCAAATTAGGGATGGCAATCGGGATGAGCATGCTACTATACATACATACATACCTCTAACCTCCCTGTTACCCAACTATACAATCTATGGATTTGAAGGTGATTTTTTTTCATGGGTGAGATGTGGTGTCCTCCAATTCCAATCCCAATAAAATTCTTAAAATTAAGATAAATCATTTATAAATTCGATTCACATAATTGAAAAAATCTACTCGGGAATTGTTGAACATTATGAAAATATGGATATTTACGTCTTTATATCTATAATGGTTTTGACTTGCCCCTGTACCAGGTCAACGATGTTTGGGGTTTCCCCAAACCGGAAGCCATGCACAATCAAAGAGGGTTACCCTCGCATTGTTCAGGTAAGCGTCCATGGGTTAGGACAATATTGCCGTTCTAATTCTAATGCGACTTAAATCTGGTGATACTGTACTCTTTTAAAAAATTGTGGTCCTTTCAGAATGTGCATTATTTTGATTCGATTTAAAATGCTGACATCGATTCTTTATGTCAACCGGATTTGGCATTATCTTTTTGGGGTTAATATGGCACAAGATTCAGCTCTATGACATCAAAAGATCCATTTTGTTGATGCCACCTAGTGCCGAAAAATGCTCGGTTCCTGAAAATAATTTCGTTGAGAGATATCTCAAGTGGCAGGGCTCCCACGTCGTATGCTTAGGCTTGGCCTCTTCCACGGCTTTTATCTAATCAAACTCTAAGTACGGTTATGCCTACTAATTTTTTGAACTAAAGCATCCAGATGCGTAGCGAAAAAGGGGAACGAACCAGTGTTAAATTTCTCATGTGCAATATAAACAACAAGAAGAAAGGTGCTGACTTCAACAACCAACCAGCGCTAAAACAAGCAGGTGGTGGCATCTTTGAAGTCAGAACGTACAAGATTCCTTCCACGCAGATCCTTCGCATTCGCCTATGTCCTCATGCATGTATTGATATCTGATTTTGGGTCCCACGAGTTTTAGCTTGAAAAGAAAGCTTCTTCTTCTTCTTCTATTTTTTTCCCTTCCCATTCTCAAAGCCAAGCACATGGTATCGAACTCAACACCTTCATCATGGAAGTCAAGAGAGCCCTACCGCCGTCGAACTCAGCACCTTCATCCCAGGTCATACACTATATATATATATATATAGATAAAAGCTTTTTTGATTACATGTATATGTATATATAGATATATGAATGAATATGTATACACATATATAAAGTTTTTTATTACATGTATGTGTATATATACATAGATTTTTTATTATACTTAAGTTTGAATTTTAAGTAGATATGGATCGAATCTTATAGACCCATCTAATATCTGATGGGCCTGTGGCTCTGTGGGCAAGGCTGACCCATAGGGCAACAGGCCTGTCAGATATTCTCATTTTGACATCTCTACCTAGAAGTAGAAGCCATGGATGGAAGACAAGAAAGGAGGAGAAGATAGATACTAAGAAAAGGAAGGTCATAATTATGTACAAGAAGCTTCAAAAGTTTATAGACACAAAAAAAAAGTGGCAAAGTAGATTTATCAAGGTAACAACATTCTTTCAATCTTTCATATGAGTAATCTCAGTCTCATATCCCAAAACAATGATATAATCATGTGTCACCAAAATAAATGTACAAAACAGTGTTAGTTGTCAAAACCTCATAGTATTGAAGAATGAAAGTAAAGGTGTAAATGTGATAAATATAAAGCACATAAATTTTTACTAAGAAGATGACAAAAATGGATAGAATGAAAATTAGTTTTTCAATAGAATGGTTGTTACTCATGTGACTCCTATAAACTCTCTCCTCAAACACACTCAACTGTCCTCGAGGCCATCAAAGTGAAGGATGTCAAGGCGGGCAGCTCACTCGAGCTCCGATCATCGAGGCAGTAGTGATTACAACACTTCAAAGGCTCTTGTGCAGTCTTGAGACACACGTACTTCAACTATGCCTACTCCCATGGCTTGCAATACCGAAGTATTAAGCTTAGAAATGGCCCTCCAAAATTCAAAAGCCAATTTAAAACCTTTATAATTTTCCAAATTGAAAAAACCCAACCTTTAAAGGTTTTAAGAAGTTTTCAAAATAAAGATATGTAAATAACCCATGAACTTCGAAACAAAGCACATAGACCCAATCCAAGTTCGGATTAAGATCAATTCCTGAAAGCAAATGAGAGATCAAGTCAGATGAGATTGAAGCCTATCAGAATGTCGATGAAGATCATAGATCGTGCTGGAATCATGGGCTGAATCAATTCAAATTCAAATGATCAAGATAAAGGCAAGATTCAAATGCAAAAGACAGATGGGATCAAGCTTATCAGTTCAAATCAAGATAGAGGCAAGTTCAAATTCAAATGCAAAAGCTAGATGGGGCCGAGCTTATCAAATCAAGAAGAAGCATTGTAAGTGCACATACACGGCCAATATAAAATACATTGTATCAAGTTTGAAAGATTGCAAGAATCACCAAATGATCAAGTCATATAGTCAAGACAAGGTGAGTTGATTTCGTAGCACTATGGGCCGGCCAATATGGTGCAGCTTGCCAAACCAAAAGACGTACCCACATTGATCAAGTCCAAGACCAAAATAAGAGATATGGTCGGAAGGAACTAAGGTTATTAAGTAATATGTGGTAAATCAAAATGTCACCAAATGATAAAGACGAGGTAGGCATCCTTGGCCGGTTGAAGTAAAGCACTTGGTGGAGCCTAGTCAAAGCCGACTACACCAAGAAGACCAGCTCACATGGGGCTGGTTCAATTCACCACAAAGGGATCACCACAATTGGATTGAAGACCAAGTTTGGAGCCTCCAAAACCTGCCCCAAAGAAAGGGCTAGAACCAGCCCCTTGGCCTATAAATATGGCCAAGGGAGGGGCGGGTGAGACTATCTTAGAGTTGTGAGGTCTTGGCACTTGGGTGAGAGAGATAGTTAGGCTAATTTTCAGCAAGGGGAGGCTACTCCAAGAGAGGGTAGGAAAGAAGGGTAGAATTAGGCTTGAGTGCAAGAGAGCTTTGAAGCAAGAAGAAGAAGATAGTGGTCGGATTTCAATCTTGAAATCTCTGGCGAATTGAGCAAAATGTATAAGTAATCTTCCAATTTCAATTCTAAAATCTTCTTTTCTATTCATTCAGTTTGATGTGGTATTGTATTAATGGAGCATTGTCTGCCCCCACGTTGTAATAAGGCTTAGAGTTACAGAATTTTCATTCTATGGTTGGATTATCACTCTTACACACCCGCACTCTACTTGTTTGATTATGTGATTCTACCCCGATATACTCTATAAACACTCTATACTCTCTATCCCTTCTATGCTTAAGCTTATATGAATATTAACGTTCATTTCCTTCGTGATGTAGAGTTGTTACAATTTCAATTCGTGTGAGTTTAATTCGTGATGTAGAGTTGTTGCAATTTCAATTTGTGTGAGTTTGCATCACGTATATTCTTAAAAAGCTAAAACTGAATTTTCGCATCTCTGTATATGTTGGTTATTGTATTTTTAATTCCCAAACCTTGATTCAATTACTCCAAAATTTTGTTCATACATTCTACACACACAAACCCACTATAAATAATTTTTTTAAGAATTTTAGGGCTGTGCAACTATGTAAGTAAAATTAGACAAAATCGGGTTAATACCTTTCCACTATCTTAACATTCTGTTTTCCTACAATAGAACTTGGGTTTTGATCCCATAACTCTATTTGCAGGCCTCCAAATCAGTTGAATTTTGATTCATTGAAAAGATAACATCTATAGCTTTCCAGCAATATTAAATTTACCAAATTTAAAACTCAGATCACTGAGATACAAACTCATCTTTGAGTATTTATATTTCTGTGATAGGACTATTTCGAGTACCTGAGAAGGGGTACTTCATTTATTTAATTCTGCCTCAATATAACTCCGAATCAAGATCTGTAAAGTGCTACAAATCTTTCACATCACAGGCTAAGACTTATAAAAATTTGATGATTTTTGAAGGTCTGTAAAATACTCAAGTTGATTCAGGAAACAAGGCTTGAAAACAGAACATTCTGTTTTCAGCACTTGTTTCATCTTTTGAGTTGAAACTTGGCACATTTTCACATTTGCTTTGAAAACACCCCATTTTCTCGTGGATTGGAGTTTACTATTTTCAGAAGTTAAAGTTTTTAAGCGCTTAGGCTGACCCTTGAGCATCGGTTGAAGAAGGTCTAAAGCGAAAAGAGCTCGCTTAGCCCAATCGCCAAACAAGAGTCAGATTTTACACAACTTTGCTAGTTTTTGACAAACTAGCTGGCATGCTCGCGCACCTTGTAGATAAGAAATTATCATTTCAAGTTTCTACATAGGCTTGGAGTGAAAAATTTCGTGTCTACACCTAGTTAGGTAATCAACAATCTTATCCCGATGATTGTGGAGAGCACGTAACCACTAATCTAAGTTAGAAATCTTGATGCAAATGTGGGCCTCCTCTAGTTTTTGCACTCGATGCCTAACTAAATGTGATGAACACCAAGTAACAAAAGTAATGACCAACTCATCCAAGAGAGAATTCAACTGTTCCTCATATGTCGAGATTGAGTCACTCTAGGTTTTCATTAAGATCCTTCATTCCATTTGAGTGTCCTATTGACCGCAGATAATGATATATGACAAGCCTTGTCAAACCCTTGAAATGAGATCTGGGGGAAAGACCCATCCATGATGTTTGGAGGTTGCTCAAACTCCCGATATAGTATTGGGAAACCTCTCTCAGAATCCTTTGTCTTTCTTACCTTAGCTTACCCTTTCCTTTTCATCGTGGAGTCGGCCGGTTTCCTTTGTAAAATAGCCTTTTTCACCCTTTTGTTTCTTGCCTTACGAGAGTAATAGTCGACGGATACATCCCCCACGCAGATTAGCCCTCGGCGACCTATATGAACACCCCAGGACTCTCTAAGATGCTTGGCATCGACACTTTAGGAGACCACATCACAGCTCGCTTGATCCTCAACATACCCTCTCTTGAGGGAGGAGGTCGGAGCCCCCTGACACGCTCACACACTTGCAACCCAATCCCGAAACAAGGTAGCCCAAGCAGGAATCTTAATGTCAAATTGAGGTGCGAAGAACTTCCCAGTGGGACCTCTCTTCTTTGGTAGATTTTACCAGTGAAACGTCAATCTTGATCATTGCATGATCGTTCAACCGGAGAGAATATAAAACATGGTGATTTCTTCTAACAACAGTCCTCCCACTAGTCCCAACAATCCACTCTTTGAGAGATGCAAACCTTATCATGACAATCAAACTGGTAGAGATTTCGCAGCAAGCCAATCAACTACGAACGAGGGAAGACTATTGTTTGATCATGACCAAATTCACAAGAAGTCGACTCTTCTTTTACGAATAAATCAGGTTCGAGCAGGTCGGGTCAATACTTCTATGGGAGCCCACAGGGCGGCCACTTGTCTCCTCCTGTCCCACTTTGAATTGGTATCAACAGTCAAGCATGCCACTCATATGTATGGAAAATTAGGAATCTTCTAATTAAGTAGGACAACTATCATTTATATAAAATGTAGAACAAAACAAGTTGTTAAAAGTTTAAGATGACCTTGATCTAAAAAAGGGACATATGTAGACAACTATCATTTAAAAATGGATTCCTTGGGATAAAACCCTCTTCAATTCTTTCCTCTTCTCCCTCTAGCTATCGATCTGTCTTTCTCTCATATTTTCCATCTGATTCTCTACTGAATTTAGCTTACGACTTGTCGTTGAGCAAACAATTTATTGTTGTGATCTTTGGACTTCTAAAGCAGCTTTCATGCTTTCATCTGGAGCCAAAGTTGATGCCTTTTGAGGTCTAGTTTAAGTCATTTTGATTCAGCACTCGATTCTAAGTTCATTTGATTGAAGATGACAATTTTTTAACTAGTCAAGCATCAATATGATCCTTACAATATGATTTCTAAGTGTATTTCCATCACAAAATCCTTAAGAATGGTTCATGCAAAATTCATGTACGAAAAAGGTGATTAATCATGTTTGGAAAGAAGGCAAGTTCTCATAGTTTGAAGAGCTTGGTTTCTCCCAGTGATTTGGAAGCATTGAATGTGAAGTTTGAAACTAAATTTGACTTCAAATTTGACGCTTTGATGGAAAAGATGGAGTGACAAACAGAGATCACACTGTGTGTGTCTGCTGCTCACTAAGCTCCTCCATTGGCTATTCCACTGACCGGCCAATTGGTCATCCACATGGCCAAATGCTGGCCATCTCAACGATCAACAAGCTGTTTGTTGATTTGTAGCGAAGCGGCGGTGTTGGGTTTTGAATCGGTTGCCATGTAATCACCGAAGAGGTTTCGCAGATGATGAGAAAACTAGAAAGCCAGAAAGCCAGAGAAGAGAGATAATATGTACTATGTATTTTTTTTGTATATATGGTTTTCATCCTTACTTTAATTTTTTCTTCTTCGGATGCTTGTTTCAGCCCAGAGAAATGCTTCCTATTGTGTTGCCTCTTTGATTAATTTGTAAATAAGGAAATTGTTAAATACATTTTATTTCAAAACAATAACTGTATGTTCAATATGGAAGAGGGCCCTCCTTCCATATTGTACATACTTTATATGAGGCCTTACAGCTATCCATAACTTAGGAGTTATCATTTGGCCATATTAGCCGAATCATGACACAAAGGTTTCTTCCCACTATTTAGTGACCTTTCCAATTGTATCATTTTTTCAATTGTAGTCAAAGTACAACTCTCATAAGTTATACCGTTACATGGTTTTCATAACCAATACTCTTTTCTTACATAACAACTCATGTACGTGTTTCCATACAGTTTGAAACCCTAAACATATCTCAACCCCATATTGATAACATGTTTAGCAACTTCGAACTAAGCCAAGTTGGCGACATAACAACTCCATACTGGTAACATGTACAAGTAATCTTTACACCCAAGATATAGGATGTCTCTCCCATATCTTTCATTTTGAACTTGGAACTAAGCCATGACTTGGTTTTGACAATAATATTATTATTATTATTATCAGTCAACAAGTTATCTACATACAATGATAGAATGACAAAGTAGCTCTCACTGTTCCAAACATAGACATAGTGATCTAACCGATTAACCATAAACCCAAGTTATACAATAGCATTTTGAAAAGTTAAATATCATTGACAAGGTGATTGATATAGCCGACAATATTGGTTAATTCTCTAGAATGAAATTTATACTTGCAAATTAAAGAAAGTATGTTTCAACAAAAAATTTCATGAAAGATTTCACAAGGGAATTGTACGGCAAGCCCACATTAAAAATCACTAATGGGGGAGATTCAACTTACACTTCATAACCTCAAATCTTGAGTTCACCGACGAAAAGAACACCACTAGATTGATTGTTTTTATTGATTAAACATCCTAGATATAAGTTACTTGAACCCATATTAGTAAAAAATTGGAATGAAATTTAATTTACTTCTAATAGACATATAGCACATGTACATTGGAACATTTATTATGGGGCACTATTGCTAGGGTCTCCCAATATTGGTACGAGAACACCACCTCATGGAGTTTCATGCTTGGACTCTTAAAGTACTTATGAACAACGATACTTGACACAATTCCACAATCATGTCAACTGGAAGATGACATTCAATGATGTGTTAATATGATTGTAAGTTATGTACCACAATTAATATGTATTGAATAGTTCATAGTTGGTCTACCATTATTTTTAGATGAGTGGAAACCATGACTTAGGTCAAGGTTGAAGTTATAAGACACATTTATTGAAGGATAAGATTTTTGGAATGGTAACAACTTGGATTGATTTAAAAATGCTCGAAGATTGTTGGATAATTTTAAAATAATAAAAACATCTAGCCCATATTTTGAAGAGTTGTATCTCATGCGCTTACCAAATTGCATATATAATTGAAAATTTATATGCACAAATATTGAAAAACCTTGTCATATATAATGAAGAATATGATAACTTTTCAACAGGGTCTCTTCACTATCGATAAATAAATGGTTCCAACTAACAATTCTGGCTATAAGATGGAGGTTGGGCGATCATGGGGTACAAAATTATGTTACAGATAAGCATGCGTTATATGTCCTAAGTTCCATCATTTCCAAATAACTTTAATTTGATGTCTTTCACTTTTTGTGCACAAGAAGAATGCTAAGGAATTATTATTTTGTTCATGTCGTTGATGTCAAGGGCTTGGTTATACTCGTGTAAGGCACACCAAGTAGTCTTTATTATATTTTGACGGAAAATTCAGTAAAGGCACACCAAGTAGTCTTTATTGTATTGACGGAAAATTCAGTAGGAGTCTCTTATATATGGAGAGTGAATTAAGCCTAAAGGAGATTGTGAAGCACTACATGACTTGAAGATATTGTGCATTACACTTTTTGGTTGTTTTTTGTTTATTTGGTTTGTGTGGATCATATTGAGACATCACAAGCAAAATGGTTCAACTAGACATCACAAGCAAAATGGTTCAACTCTAACAACATCAACACTCTCCTACAGGATTGCCTCCAATAATAGATAAGTCCAACAAAGAATGGAGGTTTATTTATTGGTCTCAGTGATAACTTGGCTGGTTCAAGCTTAATATTGACGGAGTCTACAAGCAATAGAATAAGCACATGACATTAGGGGGAGTCATTAGAGATTGTTCCAGTAACTCACCTAGTATTTTGAAGGTCGAGCAAAGGGGCGTGGGATGAAATGTAACTAGGATGGAAAATATAAATACAAAACTCATCATAGAAGTGGATAATGTATAGGGAAATTGAATGAAAGCAATGAGGGAGATTTGAGAAGAAAATGTTTAAAGAGATTAGAATTTTCCATGGAGGAAATAGCACTAACAACTTTTTGCAATGACTACTAGAACAATTCCAGCAGTTGAAACCATCATCATCTGTCAAAAGATAATTGTAACAGTCTAATCTTTAGAATTAACAAGAAAAATGTCAAAACACAACATTACATACATTTATGGCAATGGTACTCTTAAGTCCAACACTTCAAAAAATGTGAAAAATGTTTTGGTCTCTTTTCTAATGGTTCTAAAGCTTCAAATCTTGGGTCCTAACAACAACAACAACAACTAAGCCTTTTCCCGTACTAGACGGGGTCAGCTACATGGATTCTTTGTTTTCATATAGCCCTATCATGTGTCATGTTAGCAGTTAACTCACAATAAGCTAGATCATTCTTTATTGTTTCTTTCCAACACTTTTGTGGTCGTCCTCTACCTCTTTTAATACTTTCCAAATTTAGTTTTTCATACCTTCTTATAGGTTCTTCTTCTGATCTTCTTTCTATATGTTCAAACCATCTTAAATGATGTTCTCTCATTTTATCCTCTATTGGTACCACTCCTAATATGTTTCTAATAACCTCATTATGTGTACGGTCTTTTCTTGTATGACCACTCATCCATCTCAACATCTTCATTTCTGTCACAGACATCTTTTATACATGTTGATGATTAATTGCCCAACACTCTGAACCATAAAACATGGTAGGTCTAATTGCTACTCTATAATATTTATCTTATAACTTTAATGGTATCTTCTCATTACAAAGAATACCTGATGCACTTTTTTATTTTAATTTACCAGCGTTAATTCTATGCATAACATCTCCATCAATTCTTCCATTACTCTGAAAAATTGACCCTAGGTATTTAAAACTTTCCTTTTGGGGGATGCAATATGTGCCAATTTTAATTTCTATGTTCCTTGAAGTAACCAAATGATCAAACTTACATTCCATATATTCTGTCTTTGTTCTTCTAGGTCGGAGGCCTTTGCTTTCTAATGCTTCTCTCTATAGTTCTAATTTTCTATTAACTTTTTTCTTAGACTCTTCCACTAACACAATGTCATCTGCAAATAACATACACTAAAGCACTTCATCTTGAATATGTTTTGTTAACTTATCAATCACCATTATAAATAAGTATGGACTTAAAGTTGATCCTTGATGTAACTAAATATTAAATTCAAAGAAGTCTGTCATTCCTTCATGAGCCCTCACACATATTTTTGCACCATAGTACATGTCTCTTATAAGGTTAACATATGTCAATGGGATAACTCTTTTTCCAAGATTTTCCAAATAACCTCCCTCGATACCCTATCATAAGGTTTATTTATGTCTCTGATCACCTTTATTTAAATTTCTTCGATCTTCCTCTCTCAAAAGAAGAGAATATATTGTTCCTAATGAAGAAAGTTCTTCTCTAATGAGAATATTTAGTTTGATTGATTCATATTCGGGAGATATTCCCCAAAGCATATCAAACACTTTTCGGATTTCACCCTTGACCGTTCTCTCCTTTATACAATGACTGCATTTGTTTTCCACAAGATATCTTTATTCATTCCATAGTTCCCTTAGTTCTCTGTAATACTCACTCATGTATCTGGTTTCTTGGCGATATCTTTTTATCCTCTCAATGATTTCATACTCTTTGACTATATTTCTTTGTCTTAAGTAAGCTTCTTCAATCGTAGTCTAATTTTCTGCAGTCGATTTCATATACATGAACGTTTTACTAATGGAAGAATGCATAGATTGGATAAGCGATGAACTTACCAACGCATCATCCTTTGACCATTTTTTAAAATCGATACCATCTTCATGTTGTGGCTGCTTTTCTTTGATAATATGTAATTTTTCTCTAGCACGTAGGATAAGTTACATTGATCTTGCCCATTCTCTATAGTTTTTTTCTTCTAACCGAATACTCATGATTTGAAATTGCTCGATTTTTTTATCATTTCCATAAGTAGAAATTGACAACTCTTCCTTAATTCTTTCTTCCATCTCTCAAACATTTTCCTTAAATTTCTGTAAGTAGACGATTTGTAAAAAATTTCTCTTCAGATCTATCCTATTTTTTCACACGATAAAATGATGTATGACTCACATAGATATCGGCTGAATCAACCCAAGGAAGGCTCTGATACCATGTACAGAAATATAAAAAAAACTAAGATAAAGGAGTTGCAGAAATAGTGTACAGAAGATGGTAGAATTTAGTCGGCTACTCTTGTGCTGTCGCCCCTCTTCCTTTCTCTTTCTTTCTCTCACTTTCTCATTACTAGCTGATAGGGTTTACATCTCTTAAATACCTGTTTTAGAAAGTCTAAATTTATGTAAGTGCCATTAATGAGGTTTATTTAAATCTACCTTTAAAAACAAACTAAAAAGTACATCACAAAAGACTAAATCAAATAAACAAAAAACAGAGTTGTGCGCAGATGTCCGATTCTGATGTGATTCTCGCGTTCCCCTATCTTTTAACAACTATAAAGAGGTTAAATGCCATAGCAAAATTTAAAATCTCCCTACCTTCCTCATTTATATCCCCGAAACCAAAGTTTCCATGAATACCTTAATATCATATTGCCTCTTTACCGACATGTCCATTTAAGTCTCCTCCTAAACAAATCATCTCCCTTTGTGGAATTCTTTGAATCACCTTATCTAGCTCTTCTAAAAAATCCGTCTTTATACTATCTTCTAGTCTTACTTAGGGTGCGTAAACATAAACTATATTCAAAACCTCTTCTCCTAACACTAATTTCAACGTCATGATTCGGTCACTATATCATTGTATGTCTACTATACTATCCTTTAAATCTTTATTTATGATAATACCAGCTCCATTTCAAGCCTTTTCATTTTCTGAGTACCAACATTTAAAACTTGTATCCTCAATCTCCTTTGCTTTTTCTCTAACCCACTTTATCTCTTATAAACATAGAATATGAATCTTTCTTCGAATCATAATATCTACCACCTTCATTAGCTTATCGGATAATGTTTCTATATTCTAAGAACCAATACGAATCTTATTATCTAGGACTAATTTCCTTACCCCTCACATCCGTCCATATTGAAAATGTGGAGACCCTCTCTATAATTTATTCACTACATTCGGGTGACAATGTAGCGGGACTAACTTCTTTACCCACACCCATCCATGATGTGGGAACCCTCTCTACAATTGATTCAATACATTCGGGGGAAAATATAGTGGCCCTTCCTTACTTCTCACTGCATTTGGGTTCTACAGCGCGTCGCTAGGTGGGGACGCCCCAAAGCAATGATCATAATTTGTGTAATTCATGATATAAAATCTGACAAAGTTTTACACTGGCTGTCGGAAGCCTAACACAATCCTCCTCCTTTATCCGGCTTGGGACTGACCATGCAAGGGTGATCCCTTACATGGGTGGAGGTACAAAAATTTAATGTATATTTTTTATGGTTTTCTATCATCGGAAATACCTTTAGCCTGATTTCTAACCATAAACGACTAAACTGCCTCTCTCTCCATCCCGCTATCATCGGATCTCTCTCTCTCTCTCCTTCTTTGATTTTGTCGTTCTTTGATTCTTTTTCATCAATCTTCAATAGGAAAAGAAAACAATCGAGTGCTCAAAAGTGGCAAAAATTCCAAAGTGGCATGTATTACATTGTCTCTCCATCTCTCTATCTCACAACATGCTCGAAGCATCAAACATATGATTTTTTCCTACAAATGAGCCTGTAGTATCTCCTCTAGGTATGCCATTTCCCTGTATTTTGTTGTAACAATAATGTCCTTTCCTTGAAGCAAAGTGCATCTAGTATCAAGTTTTTATTTATTTTTGTGCGTGTGTGGCTTTTATTACTGAACTGATTGGAGGTCTAATGGTATGTCAGTAGAGTTCTCTTATGTTTGTGTATTTGTCACTTCCTCTGCCTTTGGAGTCAGGTGATTTTCTTCTTGGATATTGTATCATGCTAAATTATGGCTAGCAGGTAGGATGGTGATTACGTCCACCGACGTGTGTGCTGAATCTTGATTGAACAAAGGACAAATGATACATATATCATTAAATTCGGATTGAAGGGTATTTTTGGAGGCTTATCATATCCTATTGATGTAAAACCAAGAAAACCGGATTTTATCAAAGAGAGGAGCTGTTGAAAATTTTTGAGAACCCTAGGACACAAGAACCTAGTCGAAATAGAAAAACTAAGGGGACTCGATATCTTTAATGTGCAAATCTAAGGGATGGCCTAATGAGGTTGAGATCCGAAGTTTCTGATTAAAAAGTGGTCGGCTAGCACTAATAGGAAAGGTAAGCTAATAAGTATATGGTGCCTAAAAGAAAATCGGTTTGGGCTAAAGAAATAGGAAATATAAAAGTGAATGTTAACCAGTTTGACTTAAAAATTGAGGAATAACAGGGTTTTACTAATCTAATAGATTTACCTAATGTATTCAAATTAAGAAGTATTATGGATCTAGACAACTGCGGGATGGGTTAAGGACTAGCGAGGTGGGTTATCTCTAGTAGTCGACTAATACGAAAGAAAACAATAATATGTAACGACTAGGGTATGTAGCTGAGGGTTTTAAAGACTTAAAACAAACAAGATGGAATCCTCGGGGACCTAGTGGAATGGAAAACAGAAATAAAAAATGGACAATGATTTTTTGAACTCACTTGTTAGGGTGTGTGTCAAACGGTAGTGGTTCTCCTTGGTGAGCCTTCCCCTCGATGTTCAACTGACTTTTTGAGTAATGATGACAACTTGATCGACTCCATCATCAGATTATAAGTTCATTCCATACCGGACCAGACCGGAATAGGGTTATGTACATTCTCATTATGTTATGAGAAGGGGTCATTCGAACGTATGTAAATAGATACAGATACGGATCCCTGCGTCGTTACATTCCATTTAGGATTAGGAAGAGAAGAGGCGTAATCGGACCTGCTTTTTACATATCTATCGTTATTTGGGTACCATATTCACTTCTTTGGGCTTCTAAAGTCCTGGACCTAGGCTAATCCCTCGTTGGTGGTGCATCTCTCATGGTAGCACTCATACACACCAAGAGCAAGAAGAAGAAAAGAGGAGAGAGAGCAGGGGGACGATCTTGCTTGCTTGATACTTGGAAATATTATTGGTGCTTCATGGATGGGAGAGATGATTGCAAGAGAGGGTCAAGGGCCCTATTTATAGATTATTTTACAGCTTCTTATGGATAAGAATAAAGCCCTAACAGTAAATCTAAAAAGATTTTGACTTTCCTTGAATCGAGACAACTTCCTTTGAACTAAGATGATTCCATTTAAACTAAGACAACTTACATTGGAATTGAGACAGATCCATTTGAATTGAGATGGCTTTCCTTTGGAATGAGACAACTCTATTTGAGGTGCTTGTCTCAGATTGATATTTGTTGGCCTTGAAGTGTCAAAGTGGAATGACCCATTGTGTCTTGTTGTGGCCTGATTTCAATGAGGTGAGTCAAGTCATGGCTAATGTAGGTTTGATTTGGCTCACAATTAAATTTTTAATGTAAGGCCTGACACATAGAATAGGTCGACTAAAACAAATGTGGGTTCAATGAGCTTGGGTTACCTAGGTTAGGTTTAATGAGATTTAAGCTTAGTTGAGTCAAGGCTTGAATGATATAGATAAATGTATAAAAATCTCTTTGAATAAAGGCTCTCTCTTTTGTCTTATTTTTGAAATATATATAAATGTGGAACATTTTGGCAAAATAGTAGTGATAAGAACAAAAGGAGATCATGACAAGTGTCTTCCATGAATTTTGACTTCTCTCATACATTTATGTGTCAAATAATACTCAAAATATAAAGTCTTTATGAAAAAATACCCTCTTATATATATATATATGCATTGAAATCATTATTTTAAAAATGGAGCCTCATTTAGTGCCCTGAATGTGTATAAACTTATATTGGTATGTATGTTCTGAAATTTTATGCATAATAAATATAAAAACTAGCCTATATTTAATATCCAATATACATATTTTTTCTTTTAATCAAATTCTATGACAAATAATATAAAAGACATTTTGATTTTGACTCAACAATTTTTTTTTGGTAAAAATGAGTATAACTGATCAAAGAATTTTGAATGAAGTTCATTAAGGGTTAGAAACACCTAAGGAGGGATATAATACTAGAAGCCTTCAAAATTTTACCTTTTCTTCTTCTCTCTTTCAAAATATTTTTATTTCTCCTTCATGTGAGTTTTTCTTTTTGTAGAAGTGGATTTAGGCCCTCACCCCTTGTGACTTGAAATTGACCTTTTGAAAATAATATTTAAGAATATATTTTTCTAAGAAAAATTTAAGTATTTACATGAGACACATAATTTATGAGTTGGAATGGCTATTGATGGGTTTCATCTATGCAAGATTTCATCTAATAACTATAATTGTTTACTAGTATTGTTACTCCTTATAACTTATCTCCGTGGTTGGTTATGAACCAACTATTGTTATAATGACTTTGCTTATAGATATAACTAAATCACCTACTCACAATATTGATGTTTATCTATAATCATGGATTGATGAACATAAAAAATCTTTAGAAGGATGGAGTCATCACATACGATGCATATAAGAAAGAAGTGTTTCAAGTGCATACAACAATGTTATGGACTATCAATGATTTTCTTACGTATTCAATATTGTCAGGTTAAGAGACTAAATGATTCTTAGCTTATCTCGAATGTTATACCAACACTTCAAGCCTTCATTTGATATGTAGTAAAAGATATGTATATATGGGTTACCGAAGGTTTTCATCTATACATCATATATGGAGGATACTAAAACATTTAATAGGAGAACAAAAGATAGTCAAGCTCTAATTCCCTAAAATGATAAAGATATATTATAACAATGAGAAGATAATCAAAACATCCTATTTGACACACGTTTACATAAAGACAGTGGTAACATTTTGATGAAGAAAAACATCTTCTTTGATCTTCTACATTAGAAGATTTTAAAGGTGTGACATAATCTTCATATCATGTACATAGATAAAAATATATGTGATAAGATTTTGTCATTTTTCATAAAAAAGGATGAAAATGATAGCATTGTCCTATGTGGACATGGAAAAGTTGGGCTTAACACATGCTTTACATAAAAAAGAATGTGGAACTCAAGCTAATATAGTGGTTTTCTCATATGCAACATACTAACAAAAGATGAGAAAGGGAGACTCATCTCTACTTTGCAAAGTATCAAATTACTTGATGGGGTATTTTCTTACATATATCAAAGTGCAACTTTATGCACAAAATTTATGGGTTTGTAAAGCCATGATTATCAAGTTTTGATGCAACCTCTCTTTCAAATGGTGATGTGAGGAAATATCCCTATATATGTAGCGATCACCTTTAATGAGTCATCCATTTTTTTTCGTGAATTGTTATGGAGACTATTGAGATTGATAGTATAAAATATTATAAAAAGCAATTCTAAAGATTCTTTGTAAATTAAAGATGATTTTGCTTCCTTCATTTTTTTATATTATGTTGAACCTATTCATTCATCTGCCTAAAGAGGAAATACTTAATCAACCTGTAAAATATCAGTGAATGTATCTAATTGAATTTTTTTGATTATTTTGAAGAATTATGTATGTCATAAAAGTAGAGTAGGATCCCTTGCTGAAACTTACATGTTGGAGGAAATGACATACTTTTGTGCCAAATATCTAAATAATAATATTACAACGAGAATCAAAAGGCCAATACAATTTTAAAATGGTCCAATTGGTAAATCCATACTTATATCTTTAACTATCAATGACATGAAAAAGTTATACACGTTCATACTATTTAACACGTCAAGTATTGTTCCCTTCACAATGTAAATTTGTTCTATTTATATAACTCTCAAATAGTTGCTTAAATTTCATTGACAAAACTAATTGTCATATTGTTTAGCATGCATAGGAACATATTGAATGATAAATATCAAGTCAAAAGCGACAACTATATAAAAAACAATATGATGAAATTATTGATTTGTTTGATGATTATGTAGTACTTACATGGTATATTATATGTATATACTGCCATATGTATGTGCATATGTCGAGGTGCATAAAAATATTGATTTGTCCAATTGAAGTACGTAGCACTAGTTTGGGCCTTTTATCTTCAAATATTGAACAATATGATTCTTTCTTCTATAATGGGATTATTTTAACTGTAGAGCGATGTAAATAGTATGCATCACTCAAAATAGCAGTATTGTTACAAAGGGTGGAATGAGAGGAATTATTTATGAGTTATTGTAGGATATTATTAAAGTGTGTTTGGTATGACATATACACGATTGTAAGAGAGTCATATCGATCTCCACTATGGATGAGCCCAATGCATCTCATGTAGAAAATACTGAGCTTGAGCTCAAGATTAATATGTTATCCTTTCTACTCAAGTTGAAGGCCAATATGCTATCTCTTTGCTCAAGTTTAATTTGTAGATGCATTTGAACAATTTGAGCTCAATTCATGTAAGCTTGTTCTTTTAGAACCTTGTGAGAGTTGAGCTTGTTCCTTCAAAGCTTTCTGGGAGCTCTTGTAATGAGCTACCAAATGGGCCTCACTTTGACATCTTGAGATGTCATGCCAACACACCATAAAGCAGTCACATGAATCCCATGGTCATGAATATTACGGATTGTACATTGTAGATTGAATATGGCCACATAGCCAAGGTGTGTTATGGTACCTCAAAGATGTGCATTCACTAAGTAGCTCAATGGGACCTCACAAGTAGTATTCCACCTATGTTTGACTTTATGTAATTATCTATGCTTATAGTACTTGAGACAATATTCTATATGAAAAGAGTTTTTTTTATTATATACTATTTTGTTATAATGGTAGTTATTTATATCTTTTAATACTTACAATGCTTTTAGAAAATTCATATTATTACACTAGTATGAAGAATTCTTTGTTATATGTTACTTTGATGATGATGGTTATTTATGTCTTTCAATAGTTACCATGTTTTAGTGTGTAATTACAATAAACAAAGAATAGAAGAAATGTTAGATGATTGACTACGACCTTTCACAAATTAGACTTTTCTTCAGGATAAACATTAGACCAATGTGTTGCTTAAATTTGACCTATACAACATTGATGTACTCGCTTCCGTTTAGCCTATATGGTTATGTTGGACTTATCTTTTCCTCCCTTTGGACTTGATATATTTCATTTTTGGCTCATATGAGATTTGTGTTATCCTAATTACTTTGGCATAATATGACTAATTGTGAAACTTTTATGTATGTTTGATACTTTAGTTATTTGCATGATGCTTTTATTTGAAAATCTATTAATTTTCAAGAGTAACTGTATTGTGATTATTTAATATTATATATCAGGTACATGTGATGAAATTCTATTTCCAATAGAAAAAATCTTCAATAGATTAAAACCAACATAAATAGAAGCATATGCCTATTTCTTGCAGTTCAACCCTTGCAAATGTGTTACCCATGTTCTTCCTTATGGTTCTCAAAAATATCAGCAACCATTAATGTAGTTGGTAGGGATGTGAAAAACCTTTCTTTGCCATTCAAACCTCGCAAAAATGGTTTTTTTGGAGGTTTTCGAACACTAATGAGAATAGCATTAAAGAATTGATGAGTTTTTTAACACAAAAATGGTAGGGATGTGAAAAACCTTATTTCCAACAAAACATTTTTGGTACCTACTAAGAATAGCATTAAAGAATTGATGAGTTTTGAAAAAGCATGTAGTGATGAAAAATAGAGAAAGTCAATGAAAGAAGAGATGCATGCCATTAAGAAAAATGAAACATAGAAGCAAGTAGACTTTCCACTAGAAAAGGATGTCTTTAATGTTGTATACGTATATTACGTAAAGTATGATACAAAGGGTAATGTATCCAAATACAAATCAACATTAGTTGTTAAAGGTTATGCTAAAAAGAAAGAGGTTGATTTCCTCAAAACTTTTTTACTTATAGCAAGATTGAGACTATAAAAAACATTTTCGCAGTATCAACTCGATTTCATTGAAATATTTTTTAACTCAATATAAAATCTGTATTTTTGAATGGTTACTTAAATGAGGAAGTTTTTGTTAAGCAACTACATGAATTTATTGTTCAAGAAAAGAAGAAAAATTTATGGGTTAAAGAAAGTTTTAGATGGTCTTAATTAGGCCGCAAGAGCATGGTATAGCCGACTTCATAGATACCTTCACCAAAATGATTTTAAAAGAAGTGACACTCATAATCCTTTAGGTGTACCACTATGTGTTAGTAGACATATTGGTAAATTATATAAAGGAAAAAAAGAGTTAGTTTCATTTATTTGTTCATTTGAACATAGTATGTCACTATGTGTTGATATAAAGATTGATAATTGACAATAGCATGCATATATGAGTGTTACTGTTCAATAGATATATGAGAGTTCATCAATTAAAAAATGTCTTCTTACACTTTGTTGTTTTGATAAATCACACGCTAAACAAAATATTTGCTATATGTTAAAATCAAATTTTGAAAAGTATCAATTATCTTATAATTTTTTAACAATTTCACTTGATAATGCTACTACAAATATGTGTATTATTTTTGAATTACAAAGAATATATCAGCTTATTTTAGGTGATAAATTTCTTCACATGCGATGTACTTGTCATGCACTTAACCTAATATAGAGAAGATGTTTTGAAGATTACATGACCTAAAATATAACTTATTAGGGACATACTTAATATTCTTTGTAGTCGTCTTAATGTTAGAAATGAATGAGTAGATTTTTGTAAATGAAAATATAGAATACCAAAAAAATTCTAAAAGATATTGGGCATCATTGGAACTTGACCTATCAAATGTTGTCTGTGACTATGCCCCGTAGAGACTTATGAACAAAGTTTATGCACCTTAATTTTCCATAATTGAATTTGTTTGAATCTAACTAAGATGTTTGTACATGTTTTTAGATCTTCTTTCTATTTTAATAATATTATAAATGTATTATCTCGTGTTTATAATAAGACTTGTCATTATTTATTTATCAAGCTTTAGATGTAGTTTATGCATTATCACTATTTCGTACCAATTCTTACTTATCTCATATTGTGCATGAGATAACTGAAAAATGGCTTAATTATTATATAGATCTTTCAATAATTAGTTTAGTTCTTGTTGCATTAGATCCAAGATTAAAACTAGAAGGCTTATAATTATTTTTGAATGCTTATTATATGAATCTTTCATTAAACAAGCTTAAAGATATTAACAATATAATCGATAATATAAGATTAAACACTAATCAATTATGTGTCAATTATAGTTTTGCACATGATAATCTTGTTCCACAAGTAGTAGAATAAAACAATGACAGTTATACATCTTCCTCTTTGAGTATATAATGCTACTCATTATTTTTTTCTTGAATTTGAAGAACATAAGAGTCGAGAGAAGTTACATGTTAAAATGGTGGTGAGAGCATCAACATACTTATCCAATTTTATTTGTTATTGTAGAGTAAGTATTTAGTGTAAACGATAACATATTAGATGAACACCATTCTAACTTATAACTTAAGACCTTATAAGCTCAGACTTGCCTAGATGATTGAACACGAGCAAGACATCGAGCACAAGAGTATGAAAAAGTGTTAGTTGATATATATACCAAAGACTATACTACTAAAGGAAGAACTAATTTGAGTACTATTAGCATTTATCACATGCAACCATGGAGCGACAATGATCATTAAGTTTAAAGTCGATTACTTTAAGTAAAGGGTTTCTACCAAAAGGTAAAAGAACTATGTGGGCTTTGATTCCTCTCCATCCAAGAGGATAATTAGGAGGCAAAACCTATAGGTAAGTGAATTATTGTCAAGTTCATTATTTTTTTATATTTTTATGTATATTACATCTTGTATGAATTTACATATATTGTATTATATTTAATTATATTTTCTAATATTATAACTTAAGTTTAACGTCTTATTATTATATATATAATGCAATACTTATATAGTGATATTACATAATACATTATATATATCGTGTATGTAATATGCTATATACTTACATAGTTGCATTACTACTACATAGTGTACATACATTTTATAATATAATAATATATCATATATTCATAAATTAATTAATGAATATAATACTTATAAGAACTTATATAATATAACTATACCCTTTTTAATATAATATATGCATGTATAATGTAATATTATACACTAATACTCATAGTTATAATTTATAAGTTTATAAATTTATAAAATTTATAGTCTTATATAAACTATATAGTCTTATAACTTATATAACTTATATTCTTATATAGTTTAATAGTTATATAACTAAATTGGATCTGGATCTAGAACCACTCTAGAATTGAATTCAAAACCGGATCCAGAAGAACTCCAAGCTGAATTTAGAATCGCTTCAAAATCGGAATCAAAACCACCTAAAATCAGGACCAGAACTGTCACTAAACTGACGCCAAACCTAAAATCCGAACCGAATTTGCTGAATAATTCAGAACCGAAACTGCTTGCTGGATAGTTCAGTTAGAGTTCGTGGTTCCGAGTAACCATACATATCTACTTGAAAGACCAAATTTCATTGCCACGGTATAAGTTATGCTGATTTTCATTTGAGACGTCCTAAGTTGACTTAGATTCGGTCGAATTTGAGGACGCTTCACAAGAGAGGTAACATCACACGCTATCCACTCAATTGATGTCTTTCAATTTAAGGTAGCATATATGATGTACAACAAGGGTTGCCATCGGAATATGTTGAGTTTCAGTAAAGGTACACATTAACAAGGCACAAGAGATTGCTGGGTGGTGTTTAACGATCAAGACTCTTGATTAGTTAACGGTTTATAGGCACACAACAATGTTTAATCTAGGTGTTGTGCGATTGAGGTTTTGGCACTGCCAGGGGTTTTGGTTGGCTATATTATAGCAGCCAAGGATTTTCACAACATTGGCAGAAGTTTTGGAGGCGGAAAGCTAAGTCATGAAACCATAAGGCATGAACCAAAGAAGTTGGCACGCTCTTCCGTCAGTAACTCGTGATCTTATGCAAGTATACATGATTCTGCGAGAAAGCTTCCTGCACAGACAAAATGAGCAAGCTAGTGGCCTGACCATGCAACCAGAAACTTGAGATAAGCATCCGACACTGATCACCGAGGGAATTAATCCACATCTCCTCAATTAGAAAGAAGACGCAAATACTCAGCCTACAACTTGTGCAGCTTAGGAAGTTAAATGGAAGCATCTCCTAGCAAACAAAGACTCTAAGGGATCATCACCCTTGGCCGATCTCAAGCTCGGATAAAGGAGGGTTGCATTAGGCTTTCGACAACCAACGTAAAACTTTGTTGGTTTTTATACAAATTATGAGCATTACGTTGGGGTGTCCTCTCTTAGCGATCCACTGTAGAGACATTATTCGGTAAGCTAATGAAGGTGGTAGATACTATGATTCATAGAAATATTCATATCCTATGTTTACAAGAGACAAAGTGGGTTGGAGAAAAAGCAAAGGAGATTAAGGATATAAGTTTTAAATTATGTTATTCAGGAAAGGAAAATGATAGAAACGGAGTTGGTATTATCATAAATAAAGATTTAAAGAATAGTGCTAGGAGCAGAGGTTTTGAATATAGTTTATGTTTACGCTCTCCAAGTAGAACTAGAAGATAGTATAAAGATGATTTTTTGGTAAGAGTTAGATAAGGTAATTCAAAGAATTCTACAAAGGAAGATGATTTGTTTATGAGGATACTTAAATGAACATGTCGGTAAAGAGGTATTAAAATATCAAGGTATTCATGAAAACTTTAGTTTTGGAGATATAAATGAGGAAGGTAGGGAGATTTTAGATTTTGCTATGCCATTTGATCTCTTTATATCCAACACAATATTCAAAAATTGAGATGAACATTTAATTAGTTATAAGAGTGGTTTATCACAATCACAAATTGATTATTTTGTTTGTAAGAAAAAGATAGATCGTGTTGTAAAGATTATAAGGTACTTGTAGGAGAAAACTTAACCACCCAAGATTGACTTTTATTTATGGATTACAAGGTAAAAAAGTGGACAAAGAAGAAAATAGTGCATCAAGCTATTCAGACTAAATGGTAGAACCTAAAAAGCAAGAAAAAAGGTATATTTAAAAAGAAAATCCTTCAAGGAGATGCTTGGAATTATGTTGGTACATCTTGTGATATGTAACAATATAACTATACATATTAGAAAAGTGGCGAAAGATGTGTTAGATGAATCAAAGGGAGGTATACCGGTACAAAAAGAAGCTTGGTGGTGGAGTAAAGTGATGCAAAATAAAATCAAGATAAAAAGGGCATGTTACAAATTATATTATACTAAGAAGACTAGTAAAACTTTAGACGCTTATAACAAGCAAAGAAAGAAGCGAAAAAGACCGTTAGTGAAGCAAAATCTAAAATTTTGGAGGATTTATATAAAAAAATCAATTCAAAAGAGGGTAAAAAAATTCTAGTGACAAATGTTGATATAAAAAATAGATGAAAAAATTATTTTTATAAGCTTTTTAATGAAAATAAAGATGTTAGTATTAACTTAGGAGAGTTAGCTAAATTAGAAAAGTATATAAACCATAATTTCTGTCGATGTATTCAAAAGAATGAAGTTAAAGAAACTCTTAAACATATGAAGGATGATAAATCTCAGAAAATATTCCTATAGAAGTTTGGAAAATCTTAGGAGAGTAAGGAATCACTTGTCTCACAAGACTATTTAATGAAATATGAAGAAACCAAAAGATGTCCGACGAATGGAGAGCGAGTACACTTATACCCATATACAAGAACAAGAGAAACATTTAGAATTGTACGAATTATCGGAGTATCAAGTTAATGAGTCATACTATGAAATTATAGGAAAGAATATGATAAGATATCAAGTGATTAACCGTTTAAGACATCTTATGGAATATTTTAAAGTAAAAAAGAAAGACCTTTACAAAATATTTATTGATGTAGAAAAAGAATATGATAAGATATCAAGGGATATTATTTTGAGAACCTTGAGAAAAAGAGGTATCTCATTAACATATATAAATCTTATAAGATATATGTACGATGGTGCAAAACCATGTGTGAAGGAATGACATACTTCTTTGAAGTTAATATTGGGTTACATCAATGCTCAACTTTAAGTCCGCACTTATTTATAATGGTGATTGATGAGTTAACAAAACATATTTAAGATGAAATACTTTGGTGTATGTTATTTGTATATGACATTGTGTTAGTGGAGGAGTCTAAGGAAAAAGTTAATAGAAAATTTAAACTATGGAGAGAAATATTAGAAAGTAAAGGCTTTCGACTTAGTAAAACAATGAAAATATATAGAATGTAAGTTTTATCATTTGGTTACTTTAGAGAAAATAGAAATTCATATTGACATACATTGCATCCTCAAAAGGAAAGTTTTAAATACCTATGATCAATTTTTCAAAGTGATGGAAGAATTGATGGAGATGTTATGCATAGAATTAATGCAAGTCGGTTAAAATGTAGAGGAGCATTAGGTATTTTCTGCGATAAGAAGATACCATTAAAGTTAAAAGCTAAATATTATAAAATAGCAATTAAACTGGTCATGTTTTATGGTTGAGTATTAGGCAGTTAATCATCAAAAGATGTATGTGGTAGAAATGAAGATGTTGAGATGGATTAGTGGTTATAAAAGGAAAGATGGTATACATAATGAGGTTATTAGAAACAAATTGGGAGTGACACCAATAGAGGATAAAATGAAAGAATATCGTTTAAGATGGTTTGAACATATAGAAAGAAACTAAAAAAAATGCATGTAAGAAAGTATAAAAAACTAGATTTTGAAAATATTAGAAGAGGTAGAAGACGACCACAAAAGTGTTGGAAAAAAATATAAAAAAATGACCTAGCTTACATTGACTTAACTACTAACATGACAATCTATCGAAACAAAGAATCAATGTAGTCGATACCGTCTACTATGAAAAAAGACTTAATTATTGTTGTAGCTCATAGCAAACAGTACAACCCACTTTGTGTCGAGAATTAGCGTTGATTTTTAATGCAACGCCAGATGAGATGTGCACAGTATTTGGCAAAAGCAGTGACGCAGTTACGCGGAATGATGGTCGGTGTAGATGACCGTTCTTTAGAGAGAATGTAACTGACTATATGCTAGTAGGGCCTAAAGAGGCTTCAGGACCGAGAGAGAGAGAGAATAGTTATTCTGACATAGCTGGGATTGAAATATTGTTAAAGTCCATAGAGGTGTATATGAATGATCCAAGTAATCCTGAACGTAAAATATAGCAAGAATTAATTTATGAACGTAGATAATTGAAATGGCTATGAAAATATGCATGTATATGAGAGAGAGAGTGACGGCACTGATTCGTTGGACCACCTAAAATGTCTCTTCTGAGAGGACGAAGGCAGGCACCCCATGTCTTCTGTTAGAAGGTGTTCTGGTAATATTCGAATTATCAATAAGACGTACTTTTGGGCTTACTTTTCGGATCGATGGAACCTATCTTGTTGGAGGAACTTTTATTTTTTTATATATATCCTCTCAATAACACGACTGGAAGTTTAGCTTTTCTTGAGAAGTAAGCAAACAATTTCCTTTGGCTAATTTTACCCTGATAGCTTTATAATCGATCGATGCCATGGAAAGGATTGCATCATGGAGATCTGTTGTTTTCGTCTATTTATGGTGTGGTGCATGCCCGAACATGGGGGTCGGAGAACAGTTACCAATCGTTGGCTACGGTGTCGCTTCCAGCCTGAACCGTCAACCTAAGAAAGGAAAGCCACCAGAGGCAAGCTGAAATGATTCGCCGCTTGCTCTTCGGGTGCTGAAGCCACGCCGTGTGACATAAATGATTCTACCATGCCGCCAACCCGGTCGGCTCCATCCATTTATCCACCTATCGTCCCTTCGGCTTCCTCTCTCTTTTCCCTCTTTCTCTCTCTGGCCTGGGAGAGGAAGAGGAGGAGGAAGCTCAGTTTGCCATGAATCTTTTTTTGCCTCTACGACTAACCGTCTAGTTGGTTGGGTAGTACCATCATGAAGATTGTAGGGACCGTCTCCTCTAAACGGCCATCGGCTGAGGCGGAGGAGGAAGAGGAGCTCCGTCGGCTTGTGTTGGCGCCTGCGAGGAGCCGTCGCCACCTGTCGAAACAGCTCTCCATGAAGGAGACGTCGAGGGAGGCAGCGTGGGAAAGGCGGCGCCACCAATTCATGAAGCGGCAGCGGAGCTTTTGTTCCTCGTCCTTCCGTGCTGCGAGGACGGCGAAGCCAGAAACTATTACAACGCTAGCGAGGTCTCGCAGCCTGACAGACGAAGATCTTGACGAACTCAAGGGATTTCTAGATCTGGGATTTGATTTCAAAGAAGAGGAAGATCAATGTCTCACCAACACGTTACCCGCTCTTGGGCTCTACTTCGCCGTCAAGCGACAGTTTTCTGATTCTAGGTTGCCGATGCACCGAATGTCATGTAGCCAATCGTCCACGCCAGACAGCTCCTCGTGCAGCCGATCGTCCATCTTCGGCAGCCCTAGGAGCCCACAACCCGAAACACCTCCTTGGAAAATTTTCAGTCCAGGTATCAACTGATAATCTCATTGAGCTCCTCTTCACTGTACCTCATTGATCTGACATCAATTTATTGATAGCTTCAGGTGTCACATATATACATTGTTTCCGATTTTCATAAATCATCATGATATTGGCATAGATGGACTGTGCTTGACATTATATGTGCAAAGTATGATTAAAACTAATTTCGCTAATTCTTTTTTCCTCTCCATATGATAATGAAGTTTAATTTTTTCAAAAACTCATATCTCCTTACTTCTGTTTACAAATGCATTCTCCCTTTTGTCTAATCTTTTAAAACATCTCAACTTAGCATTAGAGAACCAAGTTTTGGTTTCCCGATGCAGTTGAACTTTAACCATCTTCCCACTGTCATCCACCACGTAGTTTAACTTCTTCTTCGTGTTTTTATTTTAAAATAAAAACACTGCAACCTGGCCAAGGTGGGATAGTTGATAGAACTAAAATCTAATGTAGAACTCGACTAGACCAGGTGGAACAAGTGTTGGTGTCAGAACAAACAGCAACGTTTACACCACGACAACAACAAAGAAAAATGGTAATCTATATATATTTCAACGTTTTTAGGAATGGTGTCAAAATATATTACTATGTCTCCGTGCGAATTGTCTATCTCACATCTCCGACATGGACAAGAAAGTTTTCCACTATTATTACTTCCTAAGGAATGGTTTCAACAAATTGAAGAAAGATCGTCACTCCTGCTTGATAATATGATCATCCCTACATGGCACCTAATTAATTTTGGTCTTAACACACTCAACTTTCGTAGGATAGGTTATCGATCTCTTCCCAACACGGACTAAAAAGTATTGTATTCGCCTATATAATATGCCTTATCTAGAGGTACCTCAATGCTAAACGATTCTTGCCTTCCAAATTGTTCATAAACATGTTACACAGTAAATTCTAGTCATATTTGGATGGTTTTGTTAAGAAGGAAAAAAGAAAGAAAGAACAAGTATAAGAGTTTGCTTGAGAAAAACGGTGTTGATAAATTTGCCGGTAAAAAATTTCATCCTTTCTGCTATAGGAAACTTGTGGGGATATCTCAATATTCAACTAGTAACAAAGTCCAAGAAGAAGAATAAAAGAACGATTTTTCTTTGTCTTCCTCTTCTTTTTTCTTGAAACCTCTTTCTTTCATCTCCTCAAATTTTTCATATTGCCCAACTTCTTTTTTTACTTTTTTAACATCCAACCACCCAATTTCCGTTCATGCACCATTCTTTATACGTACATAAAAAAATCCAAATCAATTTCAAACTGAATCACTGTCCATTGCACGTATGTACAACAATTTTGATCTTCTCGTAAGCTTTATTAATAAGTCAATTAACCGGTTTAGTGAGAAAAGGTAGTCGGCATGCTTTTGTGTATAGCAAATGAAAATGCCCTTTTCTTTTGATAAATGAGGAAAAACCCATATTTACACAATTTGTACCCAAAATCAAAGATGCAAAAATTAAAGTGACATGTTTAGTATGTGTGACATACCTACATGAGATGGGAATGGTACAAAAATCCTACCTAATGCAAAAAAAAAGGTACCGAGTCAAATGAGCCTTAGTCGATAGTCGATCATGCAACATGAAAAAAATGATATTTGGCATAACAAAATTTCTTAGATTAAACCATGGAGATAAAGAAACTCTAATTGGATAACAATCTCCAACGCCTGTCGACACCTTGAAGGAGAGAAAGCTGTCACATGTGGGATTGCCATAGGTAGATAGATAGATAGAGAGATAGAGAGAGAGTGTGCCAGAGCTTCATTCTTCTCAACATTTCTAGTTTTTATCTATGTTACACAAGGTGCTGACCCATGTCAAACAACCCAACGCTCTCCACCCCTCTATTTCTAAAGTAGTCTTACGTAAATATCTATTTTAAAAGTTTCTGAGTGTATTCTCACTTAAGACAATTTATGAATATTGATCAATTAATACTTTATTACTGAAATTTAACTTATGAAATGTTATTTGGATTCATTCACTTATTATATATTTATTTATTTGACATTCATAAATGATTTGTACTACATATTATCGATTATATATAATAATATATAAATTATACTTATGTACAGTCATCTTCTGGCACCCTTGATTTATGATAATTATTGTGTTTCATGCCCACGCACGTACTCGTGTCTGCATCTGCATTATTCATACCCATGTGACATACATTTTCATATTTAGTTCTCTAGCAACTGACAAAATGTACAATTGTCAAAAGGAACAAATATTTACAAAATAAAAATGGCATTTTGAACTCAATTTTGAGTCAATGTCAGCGTTATGCCATAAAAGTCAATGTGTTAAAGGATTTTCACAGGTTGAGCTGTCCATTTATTTCGCTAACCTATAATTCAACAAGTGACAGTTACGGAGAAAAATGGTTGATATTTCAAAAATAAGGACTTCGTTCCTTTTATTTTTTCTTCATGTTTTCCTTTATATCAATGAGGGCTGGTCTTGAAACATGCCTCTCGATGGGCTTTTGGTTTGCCCTCAGGTACTGAGATAATTACACCACACCTATCACTCAACCTTTTCTTTTAAAATCAATCACTTATCTTTTGCACCTCTTCCAAACCCCATAATTTGTTTCCTTCCATGCAAATAGATTAAAAAAATGCTTAAACTTGAGCTTCGATCATTGTGGTAGAGATACTATCTGTTTAACATGGAGCTACTCAAAGATGCAGCCACATATATACAACTCTATTCTGTATATTTATTCTCCAAAGAAAGCAAGAATTCAAATACCAAAACAATCCATGCCACAATTTATGTAGTGCTTGAAAAAGCTACTCATAGACTTCATCGTGGGGAAGCACCAAAAGTAGTATTTTGCACACTTTTGTCTTGTAACCGGGATACAAGGTTCACCATTGATGTTGGTCGACTGAAGCTTGAATCAGGTCAAGACCACTTCCATAAGAGACAATGGGTTCAGTTTAATCAAGCACATTAAAAGTTCCTACTCTTGTTTTTCAGAATACAGGTTTTCCTTGAAATCTCTCCTGGTTTCTCTTACAAAAAAGTTCCTGACAATGATAATGTTTCAGCAATAGAGCTTATATTGATCTTGCTCATAACTTCGTATGTTGAAAGTTTCTGAGATCGTCACTTTGTTTGACGAACACAGGTGATAATCCGCAACACGTGAAGACAAGGTTAAGACATTGGGCTCAACTTGTTGCTTGCTCACTAAGGCAATTCTGTTGAAGTGGACAGTGTACATAATTTTTCTCTGCCTTTTGTTTTCCTATCGCATCTTTGCTGTGCCTTATAATTTAAAAGGAGGAAGAACGCTAGTACTTTAAGAGACGTGCTGTAATCCATTGGGCAAGAGAAAGAAAACGACCCAGATAGTGAATTTCCCCACTGATGGTGCCCGCACACACTCGCACGCAGAGAGAGAGAGCGAGAGTATAGAGAACTTGATTTATGATTCGGTTCGAGACAATTAATGTATCTATAGGTTTTCTAATGATTAAATAAGATATTTCTTGTGCCATGGCATTTTTAACAGCTGAAAAGAAAGCAGAAGATATCAGAATTTAATTTGCCAGCGCTATCATCTCACAAGGAGAAAACAAAAGTTCCTTATTCCCCATAAATACATATGAGAAGAAAGAGGGGCATGGTACAGGTCTTTTCACCATATCTTACATTCGGTGTTCTCCCTTCGCTTATGTGGTTTTAGCTGCTCGTAATCTGCCACGCCTGAGCTTTCCTTTTAGAAATACTCAGTGATTAGAATCCGTCTTGAAATTTATTTTGATGCCTGTACTACGAGGCTAAATCCTCAGACTCATAAGGCGAAGACAGGGTATTCTGCAAGAGGAGGTAATAGGTCCTATCAACTACAACATTGACATTAGAGCTTAACGCCTGTAAAGGTTGCATTTTTTCTCGCTCCTTCATCCGCAGAAAGGCAGCCAATGTATGACCTATTGATGGATAAAAGCCAAACAGTAGCTTTAACATCTCTCCATCCTTTTCTCTCTCTAAGCGTCTTCAACGGTTACCGTTTAATGAAAAGTAAAATCTCCAGTACCTATAAACACACTATAATGCAGATGCCCCTCGTTCAATTAATTGAAGTAAACAACCTTTGGTGATTTAGTGCCTTGAGTGAATAAGCATGAACTTGAAGCGAGTAAAACGATTAAGATTGTTTTCTTTGGTGAGGCTATTTACCCACACTCTTAACCATTTACTGTGTATTATAGCCATGGTTAAAACTGTGGGCCATTTTACAAACATTTCCCCGGTGAGGCAAATTTTATTTGGACTTGGAAAGTATTGGGGCAGTTTGAACTACAGAGTAAATTATTATAGCCTAAGGCCTAGGCGATTTTATTTGAAATAATTTGGGTGAGGAGGATCTTCAGCCTTTCATGGTGTAGATCTGCCATAATTACCAACTATTTCTAAGAATTTTATGCTCCATTCTCACTGTAGTGATACACGATTTGATGCCGAAACATACGCACAATCACGCATCAGTTTACAGAAAATGTAAAGCTCGATAAGGGAGAAGAATACAAAAATTTACGTGGTTCAGCAAGATGTACCTACACCACGGGCGAGACCAGGAAGAAAGTTTTCGCTGTGACAACGAAAAGCTGTCGTACCATCAATAACTTATTTTCAGCCAACACAAATAGCTTATTTTCATGTCGCAGTGAAAGCATTTCAGGTTGGCTCACTTTTGTGTCAATATGAATTCAAGCAACATCAACAGTTATTATGATCCTCTAGAAGTATCCTTGACGTCTTAACTTTTGATGCTTCCAAGATTGCTGAAGACTATCTCCAAGAAATTACTTTGTGATAAGAGCAATGAGGTGTTCCACTTGTGTAAGAACTTTCTCCATCGAAGAACCAACAAGAAATTTTAGAAAATGCAGTGATATCAGGAACTGGCGATGTTGCGTTTCTCATAAAACACATTTCTTGTCTCCCAAGTTAACCATAAGGAAGTGTTGGAATATTGGATGGAGTAGGGAGGGAGGGAAGACAGTGCGAGAACTTATTTGTCCACCATTGGTGCGGCCTTCTGTTATTCCTTATGTCTCTACATCATCTCCACACAATTTTGATGTAATATGTCATCCAAGTTGTTGCTTTAATGCCATCAAAGAAATTGAGATTTTGTAAATGAGAATATCACAACACAAAACACGACAGAAAATGGTAAAGACGATTTTATGTGGTTTGGCATTAAGTCCACTCTATGGCCACTTCCTCCAATTCTCGGGAGAAAGGTTCCCTCTATATTATTTGTAAGAGATTTTTTGATAGGTATGCATTAGACAACTTTTGCTTTCAAATATTGTTTAGTTAAAAAATCCAATGAAAAAATTCGTATTTGCATCGATTTTAGAAATTTGAACAATTCAAATATTGATTTGATAGTGGATAGCGCTGTAAATCATGAAATATTTTCTTTCATAGATGGTTACTCGGGTTATAACCAAATCAAGCTAGCACCAAAAGATGAGGCTAAAACTGCTTTTACTACACCTTGGGGCACGTACTGATACACCATTATGCATTTTGATTTGAAAAATGTGGGAGGTTTGTCAAGATGCTATAACATGCTATTGATAACTAAAGATGTCAAAATGGGCCCGACTGTCTAGCCCTGGGGTTGACAGGACTGGCCCATGCTGGCCAGCAGGGCTATTGGATATTGAATCGAGTCTATAAGATCCAATTTGAATTTGTTGCCTATCGTAATATTCTAGTTATCCACAACAATAGGTCTTGTTTCTAGCAGATGGTTTTCTTAGCTCCTAAAATAAAAAGGAAGTTGTTGTGATTAAAATATCCAGTTAAAGTTTACACTCACCATCTCCTACGATAAGGATTTCACAAATACCAATTATTAGAGATGAAGTATATCTATATTTATTAACGGATGTATGTGCTTGTTATATTGTTCAGATATTCCGGAATTATTTTGCAAAAGAACATGGATTTCCTTTATTATTGTTATCTCTTTGATCTTCTCTCTACTTTAATCTCTCAACTAACGACCACCACCACGATCTCTCTCTCTCTCTCTCTCTTTCTCTTTGTGGGTTTGGACTCCACTATCAAATACTGCTATATTCAAGGGAAATCCTGTTTGATGCCATTAGTTACAAGATTCAAAACAGTCACCACCATTCCTTTTGAGAACTTCCAATGGAGTCTTCACATTGACCTCACAATTATAGGAATTAATGCAGATTTAATTGTAATCAATTCCTAAAGCTACTTCAATAGAAATAATTAGTACTATAGGTGAAGGGGCACCGACTTAGCGATTTCCATCTTATATACAAGATGTGTGTTTGCCGGGGGTGGGGATGGGGGCACCAGAGGGTTATCCCTAGTATTTTCAATACCGTGGAAAAGTTTACAAGAGTAGTGTGCCCGTAACAGGTGGTAACTGTGCCCCTAGGGTGATAACTGTGCCTGACGGTTTCTTGGCCGGACAAGGTACTTCCCGGCAACTTCCCAGCGTCAATGCCCAACACTGAGACACTCCTCAGGACAATGAAGTTCTCCTGGGGGATATACAAGAAGGTGTCTCCCAATGCTTGAAGAGTTTGCTTGGCAGGCTAATCTCTCATAAGGCCTTCCTTACTGGTACCATGGATGCTGTACTGTCATCGATATGGAGTATCTCGAGTTATTCCAAATGATTTCGTGATGAAGGATCAGGCACTAATGATCTAACATGGCAAGAATGACTCATCGATCGCTATCAAGGACCTCTTACTCAAGTCTGACGTAGAACCAATAACTCAACCCAGTTTGAACCCAAAACATTGCTCATGAATCTAATAACTTCAATAAAACTCAAGGTTGTTTATTTACTCTAGTAGGATGTCACTCAAGAGTAAAGCCATATTTACACCATCTAAGAGATTCTCTGTATCTCTTAAAATCAACTTTTCCAGTTGGCTCATTTTAGGGATAGACAATTCGAATTTAATATTTATTTAGTGGTCTTAGCAATTTCCATAACAACAATTATAACAAAGCTTATAGATGGCTGAGCCTGTATCACCATTTTAGTTGGTGATTGTCTATTTCTTAGGAAAGTCTTTGTAGCAATCATAGATGGTTGAGCCTGTATCAACATTTTACTAGGTAATGTCTATTTCCTGGGATAGTCTTTATAGAAAATTAATATTCTTTAAACCTAGCTCAGGGGGTTGTCTTAAGTATAAATAGTATCAAGTCTAAGGAATTTTCATTCGGTTATTTTTCTAGCATTTGCTTCAAATCTCTCTCTTATCCATAACTGGTGGTGAGTGAGTCGGTCATTATCACTTTGGTGAGTCATATCCATCGTGTGGTAGACCGTGTGTGTAAGGAAATTGGTAGGCATGCGTAAATCCTCTCGACTCAAGTTTCATATCATTTGGTGCTTTCATTGATATTGAGATGATGGTTGGACAAGATTTTGATGCCCCCTAGTACCACGAGGTATATCTCTTAACCAAACTCAGATCATGACACTGCAACGTGGACAAGAGGCACTCACAACTCATGTGGTACAGTTGAGCCAAAGCCTTGAGGAATTGTTGCGACAAAGAGCTCCTTCTCCTAACCGATCCAACACCAATCACCATGATGTAGACCCAAACTTTCCTGAGTTTGGCTCAACTATACGAATGCATAAGGAGGCAAGAACGGATCGAAGAGACGTGGATCACCAAGTTTGAATCAAAATTCTCTCTTTTGCTGGATCAAGCTCACCTAAAGAGTTTCTTGACTAGGAGCAATGGGTGGATAAGATCTTTGAGTATTATCAATACTCTGAAAAAAAAATCACCTGACTGCTTTGGAGTTCACCAATTATGCTAATCTATGTTAGAGCAAACTTAAAGATCAACGACGAAGGAAAGGAGATGGGGATATAACAAGTTGGAGCTTGATGAAACAGATCATGCGTAAGAGATTTGTTTCCGACTACTATCGGCAAGAGCTCTACCTTTGGTCACAAAGCTTGTTACAAGGTGAGCTCATAGTGGAGTACTACGTCAAAAAATTCGACACCTTGATAATGCGTTGCGAAGTACAGGAACAATAGGAGCAAACCATTGCCCGATTTCTTAACAAGCTAAACAAAGAACTAGCTGACGTTGTGGAATTACAACCTTATTCATTCATTGAGGACATTTTTGAGCTTGCCATTAAGGTCAAAAGACAATGGAGAAAGACTCCTTCCCTTAGATATCTGGTTCATTCATTGAGGACATTTTTGAGCTTGCCATTAAGGTCGAAAGGCAACGGAGAAAGACTCCTTCCCTTAGATATCTGGTTTCTAATCCAACATATAACAAGGCTTTCTAAGGTACAACCAGTACTTCCAAAGAAATCTAGAAAGTCGGACCTACTACCGCAACAGAACCCGATCGAAATAAAAAGGAAATGGCTAAAAACCCTCTCGCTACCTATCGTAGCTGTGACATTAAATGTTTTAAATGTGTCGACTACGGGTATATCATGTCTCAATGCCCCAACAAGCGAGTTATGGTATTACATGAGTCTTCAGAATCACTAGATAGCGAGAAAGAATAGACCCTTGAAGATGTTGATGCTAAAACTATTGAAGTTGCAGACGAAGAGAAACTTCTGGTCATATGTAGGGTTCTGAGCTCTCAATCTACTCCTGAACCGGAGGAACACGAGAATCTATTTCATTCTCGCTCATAATTCTTAATAAAGTTTTCTTGTTCATTATCAATGGTGGCAACTATACCAATGTAGCCTCCACAGAATTAATCAAGAAGTTAAGCTTACCCACTATAGCTCATCCACATCCTTATAGTTGCGTTGGCTCAACGATTAAGGGAAAAATTTGGTTCAGTAATAAGCTAGTTTGCCAATATCTATTGGTAAAACTTACCAAAACTCCATTGTATGTGACGTGGTTCCAATGAATACAGGACATCTCCTACTAAGTCGACCATGGCAGTTTGACCAAAAGTTAGTACTCACTATAATGGAAAGAAAGTTTGGTACTCACCAAAAGAGAGGCTAGTTAGCTATCTCACAAGCTGACATGTATACTTTGTTGTAGCTATAGAAGTGGAAACCAACTTGCGAACACAGGAGCATCTCTTACTCACTAAGCTATTAAGGGAATTCATTAATGTATTTCCTGAGAGCTTCTTGATGGTTTACCTCCAATTCATGGTATTGAGCACCACATTGATCTGCTACCTGGCGCGACTCTTCCAAACAAGTTGGCCTATTAATACAACCCCAATGAGGCTAATGAGTTGCAACACCAAATCAAATAACTAGTTGCCAAAGGCTTCGTGAAGGAGTCCATGAGTCTGTGTGCAATACCTGCCCTTCTAGTACCTCAAGAAAGATGGTTCATTACAAATGTGTATTGAAAATCAAGCCATCAACAAAATAACTATCCAGAACGGCTATCCCATTCCTCAGTTGGATGACATGCTAGATAAACTCAAGGGATCAAGGTTGCTTTCAAAGATTGATCTCAAGAGTGATTACTACCATATTCTATTCGAGGAAGGAGATGAATGGAAAACAACCTTGAAAATGAAGTTAGGACTATTCGAATGGCTTGTGATGCCATTTGGCCTATCAAATGCACCCAACACCTTTATGTGACTCATAAACCATATATTGTGAGAGTTTATTAAAAAATTCCTTGTCGTATATTTTAACGACATCCTGATTTATAGCCGTGAAATGAATGAACATATTATCCACATTCAGAAAATTCTAAAGGTCCTGCGCCATCAGTGACTCTATGGTAACCTTAAAAAGTGTCAGTTTTACCAATCATAAGAGCAGTTCTTGGACTTCATCATCTTTGAGCAAGGGGTTAAGGTTGATCCCGAAAAAGCGAAAGCTATCCAAGACTGGCCAAACCCAACCAACATGACCGAGGTATGGAGTTTTCACTAGTTGGCCTCGTTCTACCAAAGATTCATAAAGAATTTTAGCAGTATTATAGCACCATTAACTGATTGTATCAAGATAAATCAAGAATTTTGGTGGAGTGTAGCATGCAAGCATGGATTTGATGAAATCAAAGTCCAACTGAGTGATGCACCAACTTTGATACTTTCTGACTACAACAAAACTTTTGAAGTTGAATGTGACACTTTGGGAGCACGAATTGGAGCCGTGTTGATGCAGAAGCAACGACCCATTGTATTTTTTAGAGAAAAATTAAGAGGACCCAGTTTGGGCTACTCTACTTACGAGAATGAATTCTCAGAATTAATCCACGCATTGCACATATGACAGTATTACCTTTGGCCTAAAGAATTTGTGATCCATACCGACCATGAATCTCTTACGCATCTTTAGGGCTAAGGCAAAATGAGTAGAAGAGATGACAAATGGGTCGAATTCTTAGAATCCTTTTCCTATACCTTTTGGTACAGAAAAGAGAAATCTAACATAGTGATTGATGCTGTTTCACTAAGATATTCATTGATCACTGTTCTCGAAACCCATATGATGAGATTGAAAATCCTAAAAGAGCAATATGTAGGAGACCCAAACTTCCCACCCCTTAGTTCAGTTGGCCAAAAAAGAGAGTTAGATGGATTCTACCAGAATGATGGATACCTTTTCAATGAGAGAAGCTTTGCATTCCGAGAGGATCCTACCGAGAATTCTTTACTCGAGAAGCTCATGGTGGTTAGTTAGCCGAACATTTTGGAGAACGAAAAACACTGGAACGACTTAGAGAATATTTTTGCTAGTTGAAAATGAACTGTGATGTTCATAGGATTGTTAAAAGTATGTTACCTACAAGCCTTTACCGATTCCTACCAAGCCCTAGACAAACCTTAGCCTGGATTTCATTATGGGCCTTCCTAGAACAAACAAGGGATGAGATTTTATCCTAATTGTAGTAGACAAGTTTTCTAAAATGTCTCATTTTATTCCCTATCATAATAGTGACAATGTGATTCATGTTGAAATCTTTTTTTCATGAAAGTCGTAAAACTCTATGGTATTCCCAAAAGCCTCGTATCTCACTGCAATGCTAAGTTCATGATCTATTTCTGGAAGACTATGGAAGTAGCTTGAAACCAAACTCCTCTTCAACACAATATGTCACCCTCAAACTCAGGGCAAAATTGAAGTGGTGAATCGCACTCTCACCACTATTCTACGAGCTTTTATCTCCAATAATCAGCGAACTTTGAAGGAGCAACTTCCTTAGGTGAAATTTGCCTATAATTGCTCAGTTTACAGTACTATGGGTCGTTCTTTGTTTGAAATAGTCTACTGGGTTAATCCCACAACCCCTTAGACTTGGTACCCATACCCAAGCATACAAAAGCAAATTCTAAGGGAGTAAGTTGAGCTAAATCCATCAAAGCTTTACACAAACAAGTAAAGCAACAAATTGAAAAACAAACAGCAACCTATGCCTAACAAGCTAACAAAAGGCATAAATCCATTGTCTTTGCCCCTGGGACCTTATTTGTACACATCTCAGCAAAGCTAGGTTCTTACACAAGTGTCGATGTAAACTCATGCCCCAAGTCGATGCCCATTTAAGATTTTGAAGAAGATAAATGACAATGCCTATAAGATAGATCTACCGAAGGGGTTAATGTTTCTAATTTTTTCAATGATAAGGATCTCATTCCTTATAAGGAAGACACCGAGAATCTAGATTTGAGGACAAATCCTCACCAACCTCAATAGGATGATGAAGGACCAGGCACTAACGATATAACTTGGTTAGAAGGACTCATCGATCGCTACCAGGGACCTCTTACTCTTGCCCGAAGTGGAACCAACAACCCAACCTAGTTCGAACCCAAAACATTGCTGCGTGAATGGAGCATTAGTGACTTCAGCAAACTCAAGGTTGTTTGTTTACTCGAGTAGGAGGTCTCTCAAGAGTAAATCCACATTGACTCCAGCTAAGAGATTCTCAATAGCTTCAATTGGCTCATTTTGGGGATAAACAATTCAAATTTAATGTTCATTTAGTGGCCTTAGCAATTTCCAAAACAACAATTATAGCGAAGCTCATAGACTGTATCAACATTTTACTAGGTGATTGTCTATTTTCTAGGAAAGTCTTTATAGCAAGTTGATAAATGGTTGAGCCTGTATCAAGATTTTATTAGGTGATTATCTATTTTCTAAGAGAGTCTTTATAGCAAATTAATATGCTTTAAACCTAGATCAGGGGGTTGTTCGGAGTATAAATAGGATCAGGTATAATGAATTTTCATTCAGCTGTTTTCCAACATTTGCTTTAAATCTCTCTCTTATCCTTAGCTCGTGGCGAGTGAGTCATTCTTTATCACTTTGGTGGGTCATATCCATCGTGTGGCAGACCGTATATCTAAGAAAATAGGTAGGCATGCATGAATCCTCTCAACTCAAGTTTCATATCATTTTGGGTGCAGTCCCTTGGTGATAATATGTACCAATTTTTTTCTTTGACGATGATTGAGACCTCCAAATTCTACAAGAATGTCCATGGCTTTTAGAAATTACATATTTACATCTACACCAATGGACACCAGAGGCAGCAATCGACTCAATCGACTTCTCACGCTTCTCAATTTGGATACAATTCTGGGGTCTTCATGACCACCATAAAACAAACCGGTTGATTATGAAATTGGCTTCTCAGGTTGGCTCTGAAATTACAGAATTTACAACTAACGGTCGTGAGACTCGCATTCTGAAGGCTAAAGTCACCATGTACGCGACCAAAGTGCATAAGTCTTGCTTCCAGTTCGTTCCAAGACAACCCCATCAATGTTTTGTTACGCTATGAAAAACGTGGTACCTACTACTTGCACTGGGTCCATCTAGGACGTGAATTGCGCACCTGTCGTACTATGTTAGATGGTGTTCTTCATGGGGATATCCATCCCAACCTCTTAACAGAAGATGTCAAGGTCGAACAAATTGGCAAACGAGTGACTGATGCTCAAGGGAGGTCATAATCCCACTTCTGAAGCCCGTTTTCTGCTCTGCAGTGGCCAACTCCGGTCAGTCTCTTTAACAAACTAGCGAGACTTACAGCGAACTCTACTCCCCAGCCATCAGCCACCAAAGCAGCACCTCAAATGACAGAAAAGCTTAGTCGAGGTGAAATTTCGTCCGTTAAATACTAGTTCGGATGTTATTGATCGGGAGACAACGACAACTCTAACAAGAACCCCGCGACCAATCTTAGTACTTGCCTCCACATCGAGAATTAGTTCCTCTACATCGGCCCTGCCCCACCACTATGCCAACGAGTACCGACCTCCTCCTCGTCACTTTCCAATTGCAAAAATTAACTAGGTAAGAGGTTTACGAAAAAAAAAGCATGGGATATGGATATGGGGCCTTTCTTTAATATACGCACTTATTTTCATACCCATTCTCAATAAAACTCAAAGGTTGTTCAATATAAACTTTCTTTTCTAAATAATCATTTAAAAATATAGATTTCACATTCATTTGAAAAAAAATTCATCCATTTTAAATAGTTAATAAAATAATTAACCTAATATTCTCAAGAAGAGCAACGAAAGTAAATATCTCATAATAGTCCACACCAACTTGTTGCTTATATCCTTAGCCACAAAACACACCTTGTGTCTTTGAGCTTCACCATTTGTATTCCTTTTTACCTTGTAAATCCACTTTACTCAAATTGCTTGATATCCTTTGAAAACTATTGTAAGCTCTAATATTTTATTCTTCTTTATTGCATATATTTCTTCATCCATTGCGTTTTTCATTATTCATCTTTTGGAATTTCATCAAAACCTATTAGTCCACAATCACAAAAAAGACAAAATAAGAGATTATTTTTATTATAATATCACTTAACAACCTTATTTTTGAATAAGATGTTCTTCTTCAACTTCTAGTAGTGTAGTAGAATTGGTGGGTCCTCCATTGGTTTCTTCGTTCAACAAGTGGCACTAAAATTTGTTGGATACATCCTTTCTTATTGAAATCAACATCTCTACTAATGATTTAACTTCCATTAGTTGGATCATAGAGCTTTTATGTATCCAATAAAGATATACTCTTTGCTTCGATCATCAAACGTAACTATTTTTTCTTTAGATACTTGAGCATAAGCAATACTCCCAAATATTGTCAAGTGGAAAACATTTGGTTTCATCCCATTCCAAGCTTTCCAAGCTTCTTGAGAATTTTTATTTTTCACAGTACTGATAGAACTTCTATTCAACAGATATACCACACAATCTACCACCTCTATACAAACTCTTTTGGTAATTTTTTGGTTTTTAACATACTTTGAACCATGTTAAGAATGATTTAATTTTTTCTTTCGGCGTCTCTGTTTTGTTAAGGTGAATAAGGTGTAGTAAGTGCAAGATTAACACCATTTTCTTCACAATAAGCTTCAAATTCTTTTGATGTAAATTCATTATAATTATTCGATCTTAGTGCTTTGATATGAAGGTCTCTTTGCCTTTTTTATAGGATTTTTGAACTTCTTGAAGTAATAATAACTTTTGATTTCTCTTTGAAAAAATATACTCAAGTTTTGTTACTATAATCATTAATAAAAGTAAAAAAGTATTTATACTCATTAAGTGATGATGGTGTGATCATTCCGCATATGTATGTATGAATGGGTTGTAGAGGTTCTTTGCTTCCATTGTGACTCCTTTGGAACTCTGATGTTGCTTGTCATAAATAAATTCTTCACATAATTGATTTAGATACTCAATGCATTCCTTCATCATATTGATTTTGTAAAGATCTTTAAGGCTTTCAAAATTAACATGCCCATACCTCAAATGTCAAAGCCATGGGGCTTCCTTAGCACAAGTTATCAAGCATTTCAATACATGCTGATTCTAAGATTCAAAGAAACATTTGGTTATGTCATCTTTACTTTGCAAAGCAACTTGTCCTACATATCTCTTATTCAAAGATTATTATTCTTCATATAGATTTAGTACCCTTTCTCTAAGAGTTGTCCAAAGCTTATGATATTGTACTTCATTTTCGGCATATCATAAACATTGGCAATAACTTGGTGACTTCCGATCTTTGCTCTAATTGAGATGTCACATTTTTCCTTCACGAATATTTTAGATGAATCTCCAAAAATAACCACTCTATTTACAAATTGATCTAGATTTACAAAGCTCATTTCTCCCACTCATATGGTTGCTAGAATTGGTATCAAGATACCATATCTTGTTTATACTATTTTCACCATCCTTATATGCTAATAAGAGCATAGGTTCATCTTCATTCTTTGTTTTAACATAGTTGGCCTTCTCTTTGCAATCTTCATGGGTTCGAGTCTAACATTCACTTTTGTAATGACCATATTGTTTACACTCAGAGTATTGAACTTGAGCATTATTATGATACTCAACTCTTCATGTAAAAACTCATTTTCCTTGTCCTCGATTCGAACTTAAAGCCTTTTCCTTTTCTTCTTAATTGTAAACGTCTCTTTTTTCTTTTCCACCACATCCTCAACCTATACCTTGAACTTTTCAATATTCTTCTCTTTGATCTCATAAAGAAACCTTCAATTGAAGTGCTTGCTCCAATGATTGGTCATTTCTCTTCATCAATCTTCACTCTTGGGCTTGTAAGGATCCCATATGTTCATCCATCAGGTTTCTAAGTGTTGATTCTTCAATAGCTACTAAAATATAATCAAACTTCGAATCCATTAACCTTAATATTTTTTCTAAAAGATGATTGTCTTCAACTTCTACACCATGATCGATACTCTTGTAAAGTAGTCCAACACCAACTTGTCTTCCTTCATTTGTGAGCATTCAAAATCTCCTCCAAGAGTTAAGTTTTACTTTCTTCACCTTCTCAATACCTTTATAGGTGTTTTGACGAGTCTCCCAAGCTTGCTTTGCACTTGTTGCAGTTGCAACCTTCTCGAAATCTCTATCATCAATTCCTTCGTAGATAAGAAAAAGAGCCTTCTTACTCTACCAAATCAATGGAAAGAGCTTTAGCAACTGATTTCCTTAATGAAGAATGCCATTGGAAAAAAAAATCCCATGTTACATGGCTAAAATGGGGTGAGTAAAACACAGTTTTTTCATTCAAAGTGTACGGCATGACGACGTCGCAATAAACAGTAGGGCCTTTTGGCGATGATAATCAAATGGCATGGGGCAAAAGAATGTTGACAAAGTGGCTGTCAATTATTTTACCACTTTATTTTGTGTAGGTAGCTTAGCGGATCCTAGTGCAGATTTTGCTGATTAGCCACCTAAAGTCAGACCCTCTGTGAATAGGCAGCTCACGCAACCAATTTCCCACGTGAAAATCAAGAAGGCGGTCTTCTCAATTAATCCTCAAGGTACAGCTCAACTTTTTAAATGGCATTGGAATATTATCCACCATGAGGTGATTAGAGCCGTTCAAGAATTCTTCAATGGAGAAATTTTTCAAAGGATTTAATCATACAATGATTTGTCTTATTCCTACATCATAATAACTCAACTTCATCCTAAAAGTCTGCAATGTTACTTGTAAAGTCATTGCGAAAATTCTTGTCCATGAGCTTCAAAAGGTACACGAATTCATTGGTCAGTGCTAAACAATGTGGCTTTATTGAAGGACTGACTCATTTCTGACAATGTTCTCGTCTCCCACGAATACACTCACTATATGAAAAATAAGAAATCTGGTTCTTATTATAATGTGGCCATCAAGTTAGACATGAGTAAGATACATGACTGAGTTGAATGGAGTTTTTTGTGTGGTTGACCATGGAAAATATGGGCTTTTGTGGCTGTTGACGCCAATTTTAAAGGAGTGTGTTTGATATCAGATAATTTCCAAAATAATGATTTTTTTATTTATCGAATACTTGTAACTCTTGATGATGGCAAAAATATTGAGGTACACATAACAAAGTGTGATGGCAAAAATAATTAAGTGCATGTACATTGAGACGATGACTCACATACGAAGAAGCCATGAGCACACCTAACAAAGTATGACGGCTCTTGAGCAAGCCTCTTCACCATCTTTAAATGGATGGGTGCAACCAATTTTTTGAAAATGAGACATGAGAGTGTAACATGGTATATAAATGAGATGCATCAAGCATATAGATCAAATTCCATCATGTCAAGATAAGTCTAAGATCATCTTTATGATACTTTTATAGATAGAACAATAGAGAATTATTATTTGTTAACATTATTGATGTTTAAGGCTTGGCTATATTTGTGCAAGGCTAGTCAAGTGGTCTTTAATGTAGACTATAGAAAATTCACCAAGAGCCGCTTGCATTCAGAAAAGTGAATTTGGAAATGGCGAATTAAGCCTAAAGAAAAGTAAGATTTATCGCCATGATATTATTGATGTTTCATGACTTCAACACAATATTCTGTGTGTGGCTAAGAGACACGTCTATAAGGTGAATAACCTTGTTACAGATGGTGATTATATGAGTGAAGGGGCATGATGATGCTTGAGCCATTAAAGTGGTTGTTTGCAGTTACCACGGACCTACTCAATGACTCCTTAAAAGGCATGATTGTGCTTCTTCATATACGATATGCTATTCAAACCATTGTCACCATGGAAATGGTGCGCTTGATGGCAACAGACAGAGTTTGTTTGCTACCCTGTTGGAGTTCCGAATGGAGCATCTCTTCGGTATCTCTATTGCAGCCTTGAGGAAAGCCCAAATGCAGTCGAAGCCGAGTTGCAGTAGAGACAGTGTAGCAGGAAAAACGGAAGCAGCAGAAGAAGAAAGGAGGTTATAGAAGGAAGCCAGTTAACGTAGAGGGTTTTCACATGGAACATTTTTGTTATTGTTTTTTGTTGTTATTGTATATAGATATACCCTGGCTTTTTCCATCGTGTGGTTTTTTGTTTTTTGTATGGCTTTCCATTAAAGCCATTTGTATCTATCTTTGAGAGAGATGATTTAAGTTTTATATAGTAAATCAAGTTTGTTAAGAGTCATTTAACTTTCAAAAAGAGCATCTCAAAAAATCCGAGAAGAGAACCCTTCTTGTCCAATTTTTTAGGTGAGTGTTATCTAGGCCTCAAGGGGCCATATGATAACCCATGTCTCCCACTTGACCACTTGAGCCTATTTATATACACTAGTTTCCTTCCACTATTATGTGGTTTTCAAAGTTGTACCATTTCTAGTTGCAAGTGAATTGTAACTTATATCAATTGTATGGTTTTTGTAATAAATACATTTTCATGTATAACAACCATCAAGTATGTTTCCACACTAAAGCTATAGGCATATCTCAAACCCATATGTGTAGCATGCTTTTTAAAAAGATCTTTAGACTAACCCTATTTCTTTTAAGCCCAAGAAACAACACCACTTTCAAATAAAAATATCTTATCAAATGTTGATTTATTGTCATCTTTGCTCCCAACAAAATGAATATCTGATTATCTTATCATTTTTTGTTCATTTGCTTGAAAACAGAGTTTTAAATCTTTTGTTCCTTTAAGACTCTATTTTCAAGTAAATGAACAAAAAATGATAGGGTTAAATTTTGAGGATTACTTTGATATCTATTTGTAAGATCAACAATAAATCTGATATCCTAATAAAGTCAGAAATAGAGGACTTTAAATTTGTAACAACATAATCTACCACCTCAACAAAAGATAATAGATATCAAAGTAATCCAGATATCTTAAATTTTAAATCATTCCCAACAACAAAATCTAATGGATGCAAATTTTGTAATAGGAGAATATGTCTATACATAATTTATCCCCTCCTTTTGTGAAAATCGTTTTGCAACTAATCTTACCTTAAATTTGTTAATTATTTCATTGACTTTATATTTCTTTTTAAGAACCCATTTACAGCCTATAACTTTCCTTCTTCTAGCAAATCTACCACTTATTTGACTTGGTTTTTGTCAATAAATTAAGTTTCCTTATTCATTTTATTTTCAATTTGTTGATTCAGGTAAATTAATAGCATGTTATCATCATGTTATCAGTCAACTCACCTAAAAACACTGAATTACATGCTTTCTCCAGAAGGTAAGTGTGATAATCCTTTAAGTAAGATGGTATGACCCTAGGTTTTTTGTGTTAATTTAAAGCTTTGATTTGTTTAAGGATATTTGAATCGAAATTCATCGGTTTAAATGATGATAGATCTAGATCCACAAGATAATCAATGTACTCATCATCATTTTCAAGATTGTAATTCTTAGAACCTTCTAAGAATTCAATATTTCTACTTTTTGTTAAATGATGATCCTTATGATAAAATCTATACCATTGGAATCTTTAGGGTATCCAATAAAAACACATCTTAAGGATCTACTATCTAACTTATCTCTAGACTAGTGAGAGATCTTAACATATGCGATAGATCTCTACCTCTTAAGATGACTGAGGTGTAGTTTTCTACTAAACAACATCTCATATAGTTTAGATAATACAACCTTATATGAAACTCTATTTAATATATACACAATTGTAGTCACTATTTCACCCAAAATATTATGAAAAGAGAATCATCTATTAACATAGACCTAGTCATATTCAATAATATCCTTTTAAATCTTTTCGCTATACCATTTTGTTGAGGTATTTTGGGCATGGTATTTTATTTAGGTATACCAAATTCTTTATAGTATTCAAGGAATTTTGTAGAAGTATATTCTCCACCCCTATCAAATCTTAAGACTTTTATGATATACCCTAATTGATTTTAAACTTTGTGCTTATATTTTTTAAATATTTCATGTTCTTTAGATTTATGTGCTAAGATATGTATATATATATATATATATCTTTAATAATCATCTATAAAGGTTATAAAATAAATATTCTCATAATGAGATCTTACCCTAAAAAGAGTCCATTTATATATGTATGAATGATTTCTAATAAGGTTGTTATCATAATTATTTCTTTGACAAATGATTTTTTGGTTTTTTCTTTTCTATATAGGCTTCACACTTATTAAAAGTATTTTCCTAAAATCTAGACAATAAGTCAAAGTTTGCTAATTTTCTCAACCTATTCAAAATTATATCCCCTAAACGTTTATGCCCTACATTAACATCAATAATAAAGTCACAATCAATATAAAAAGAAGATGAATTTTCAATATCACTAATGTTTAACTTGAACAGACCATGCTCAAAATCAAATAAAACTGAAAAAGATATCTTATCATGTTTTATGACGATGACTTTCTTAAGGACAAATTTAGCCTCAAACCCTTTCTCTACTAAGACAGGGATTGATACAACATTGTACCTAATAGTAAGCATAATCAGTACATCAATAAGTATAACTGGTGTGCCTTGTATATAAATCTTAAAGCACTAACCCCAAGAACATAAAAAAGTATTATTCTGACATTAGGGCATGACATTAGGTATTCCCACCATTATTTCTTTTGTTGTGATAGTCGCATTTGTAGTGCCCCATCTTACCACAATTAAAGTACTTTATCTAAGAAGTGAATTCGTATGATTTTTTGAAAAACTGACATCCCTTCTTATTTTTACCAAACTTTTTATTTGGTTCTTCCTTATTCTGGTTGCTCTTAGATCTTGACTCTAAATCATCTTGAACAACTAACGGTTTTTCTCTTTAATTTTTATTTATATGTTCTTATTAAATTGCTAGTTTTGGAGGGAGTTCAGAAAGGATAAAGTCAAACCAAGTCTAAGAGTTGTGTTATCATGTTTAAGGATGAGGAAGACTATTTAGGATAGTGGATATTTGTTTGGTTCAAAGATGACTAATTTTGCTACAGTTAAATCTCTACCCATTACCAATATTTAGCTCGAATGTTCAACTACATTATCTTTTTCTTTCATTTTATAGCAATTATATTCTTAAAGGAGTAGTTGAACGCGAAGTTTAGCTTTAGTATTGTATTTAACTATTAAAGAGTAAAGCAACTCTTTAGTGGTCTTGAATTCCTCAATGACCTTAATAAAATCATCCTCCATATATGTTAACACAATGATCATAGATATTAAATCATCTTTTAAAAATATCTTATATTTTTTTTCTTCATCTCTTGCATTAGGTGTAGGGGGTAAGATTGTTTTCCTAAGCACATAATCAACACCCTTTAGTACTAAGGTCAACAAGATTCTTCTTTTTCACGTTTGAAAATTTAGGTCATTTAGTTTTTTAGTCTTTGTCAATTCATAAATATAGATTATAGAAGTCATTTTAATAATTTAACAAAGATAACAATAAAAATATTTGAATATTTCCAATGAGAAAGTAAAAACAAGTAGCACATAATAAATCATAAGACATTTTCTAATAAACATGTGATATAACATAGTCAGACACTCAATTGTAATATCCAAAATATCTAAGCATTGAAATGTAAATATTTCTAGGCACCTATATATAATTTTCAGATAACTTGTAGGTACTAGTTTGGAAATAAATAATTTTAGTAAATTCTAAACATGTTTGGGGATACCCTTGGTGTACCCTTGTAATTTCCTGTATAGCTAGAGGGTAGACACATAATTTGACTTTCTATCCATTTTGGTAATTTAATCAAAGAATTTGTGACAGAACAATAAATTTTGTTTTTAGGTCTTCTAGAATATATGTGAGTAGAAACACATTTTCGTCAAATGGCATAATAGTAGATTTAATAAGCAATCAGGGATGAAACTGTAAAAACACTTAGTATACCGGTTCAACAATTTCACAAGATATACATGAACAAAATATTAAATTCACAAGACTGGTATAATGTAATTTAAACTACTTGCGAAAGGGTAGCATTGTATATTCACATGCTCAAGGGTATAATCATCTTTCAACATAAAAATATCCCACCTAAACGGTAATTTAGTACAATGGCAAGTGGTTATTTCAACATCCGATAGGGAAAGAACGGACTTTTCAATCTACTATGGAGCAATTTTGCTGCCTCTAGTTTTTCTCGAAACTACAATTTCGAGCTGCGATTTCTTGAAACTAGACTGGTTTGTGGATTTATCTAGAAACCAGCATCTAGTTTCCCTCATTATATGAAAACAAAGAGGAAAATGTGAGAGAAGAGAAGAGAGGAGGGGAAGAGGGAGAGAGAGAGAGATAGAGGAGAGAAGAGAGAGATCCTTAGGCCTGTCTCTCATCTCCTGCCATCTACCCTCTAACTTCTTTCAGTTTCCATGAGCCAGGCCATTAGGGTGTCACTCTGGCTGCCATGAGTCATTCCGCCTCTGCCAAATAATCTCTACTAACAGCCTGCAAGTGTCTTAACTTCTAAGGAAGAGAACAAAGAAGAGAAGCAAAGGGAGAGAACCAACATCAGTCTCTACTGACGTTCTGTACTCTCTAATTTAGTTTTTGTCTCTCGATTTGTACCTTTTCAATCCCTTAAGCAGAAACATACTTTCTGTTTCTTATGCTAGAGAAAATGTTTTGAGTTTTTATCTGTTTTTATTATAAATAACTCTTATGCCGAAGTCATTTTTGGTATTTTTCTGATCATCTTTCATACTTTTCTCTTTGTTGTTTTTTCTTGTTCCTTGTATTATTTCCAGGTAAGAAATAACATGGACAAGTGAAGCGGGAGACATCAAGCAAGATAAAAAAAACCTCAGATTTGAGCAGATAAAATTTCCTTTTCCATTTCTTCATTTAGACAATGTTCGTGAGAACCAAAAACAGAAAACCCCTCATTTTTCATAATTTTGTTCACTAATAGAAGAAATAGATAGATTTTTCTTGTATCTTCTTAACTAACTCCCTTTTTCTTTCAAACAGTAATGCGTACCTGATACAACAAAGTAAGGAGTCATCCCACTTTGATACCAATGTCGCAGCCTTGAGCCAAGTTCGATTACAATTGAAGTCAAGTTGCAACAGTGTAGCAAAAAAACTGAAGCAAAAGAGAAGAAGAAAGGAGAAAGTTAGAGAAAGAAGCCAGTTACCCACATAAAAATTTTACAGGAAAGATTCTTGTTATTGTTTTCCATTGTTATTGTATATAGATAAACAAGCTTGTTTATATACCTTGACTTTTTTCTTCCCATGTTTTCTTCTTTGGGCTTTCTGTTAAAGCCATTTGTATCCTATCTTTAAGAGATGTGATTTAACTTTTATAAAGAAAACCGAGTTTGTTAAAAGAAGTTTAACTTTCAAAGAGAACATCTCAAAAAATCAGAAAAGAGGGGTTTATTTCTTGATTTTTTGGGTGTGCGTTATTTGAGCTTCAAAAAAACCACACAAGAACCCACAATCTCAATGGAAGCTGATTCACTATTAAAGTCATTTGTATCCTATCTTTAAGAGATGTGATTTAACTTCTATAAAGAAAATCGAGTTTGTTAAAAGAAGTTTAACTTTCAAAGAGAACGTCTCATAAAATCGGAAAAGAAGGTTTTCTCTCAATTCTTTTAGTGTGCATTATTTGAGCTTCAAAACACACACACAATAACCCACAATCTCAATGGAAGATGATTCACTATCCATAATGCTTAATGTGATCAAGAGAGAGACACAAAGTAAATCTTGCCAGTGTAAAATTCAAGAGAATTCTCACTACTGTTTGTTGAATTGAACAGTGATGGAAAACATCAAAATGGAGGGATTTTCCAACAGATTTGCAAAAGCGGTAGTACCCTATCTGGTTCATTTTAGTAGTTCAATATGAGATGGAGCCCTCGAGAAATAAACGTCTATTAGCAAATCAAATTTAAAGGCATTCAAGCGGGTCAACAGGTGTCACCAAGGAAAATGTGGATTGCATGGCGACTGTGTAGGGAATGATGATCGCTCGTAATGGACACATTGAATAAATTTATTACGATGACCGGCACCGACACACACAGAAAACGGTTGCGGCAAGATGCTTGGACGATCGATAGGACGATGACAAACTCAAGGTTACCTGCAGATGGGCGCTATACCGTCGATAGTTCGTGGCGCAAAGGGGGGGGGGGGGGGGGGGCATACTTGCGGTAAAGATGGTTAGAGAAGCCAGGCCACTCAATGCAAAGAAGCTGGTCAGAATGGAAACCGGAAAACCAATCGAGGATTTTCGGTAGGTTTCCGTAACTAACACAGGCATGACTATGCGAACTTAGGCTGAGTGTCAAAACAAATGGAAAAGGTATAGATCTTCTGGCGAGTTCACTCTTTAGGTACCTCTGCACCCATCTCCTTCATTCTGCTGTGTTTTTCCGACATTTCATGACTATGGGTCGTCAACCAGAATATCTGATACGACGTTGGCCTGTTTCATAGCCGATAATCACCATGAGTTGGTTGTTTTCTTTGTGAAATGCCGCTCGGGATGGTGACAGATCTGTAAATTTAGTCGGTGGCACTCCCATCAGGCAATTGCCACCGTGGATGTGGACCGTCGTGCAGTCCGACTAAGTTGTTGTTGGGGTCTGCTGTAAATGGCGGAGAACCTTCGTGGAACGGTCGCTATCAATGTGAAATTGCTATGAACCTCTGCTGAACGCAGCCGATCATTTGGTAAGCAGAACTAAATCCTGGGTAACAGCAAGAAAGTCGAGCCGGGTCTAGAACCGGATTGAAACTCTTTTATGTTCTGCTTGGATTGGGTCCATTTAGATCCGAACATAACTAGGAATCGATCGTGCAATTTAGGGTCTTGATCTTGAGTCAGACCCAAGTTGCTTTATCCTCTTGGTCATCTCTGGGCCAGCCAGGCGATGACAGTGAATCTCAATCAGTTTCCTTGAGGTGGATCCGGATCCTTTCTATCGATCTAAACAGACCCAATTTTGGTTTTACTTTGGTTTTGGATTTGTTTGGGTTCCGATTTTAGCCCAGTTTGAAGCATCGGCTTCAGTAATTAACGAGCTTCTAAATGGCAATATATTTATGCATGGTAAATGTCAAAATTATGAAAATGAAATGGATCTGTTAGAATCTAAACACAAACAAGATTGAATTTTATACGTGTGTACAGGCATACCATCATGTGAAAATGTGTAAATTGTATCACATGCTTGAATGATCTAGGTATAAATATGTGTAAGTTCTATTTCTACATGCATGAGTGCTTTGATGCGATGAGACAAGTCTTGTTTAGCATGTAGAAAGAAACATATGTATATCATAATATTGGACATTTAATGGGTGTCCAATTGGACACATGAGTATGCTTAATGGATGATTGATGGATATGTTAATGATTGATTATTGCATATGTTGCTAGTTGACTCAGTCGGTATCACCTTCAAAGTTCAAATGATTGGCATAATAAGTATTAAAGTACACATAAAAATTATTAAAATATGGATTGATCTATAATTATTTTAGAACGAAAATGATATGCCAATTGTACAAGATACTTGGTAGACTTCTGGATGTAAGACATATATGATAAAATTCATAAATAATAAAGTTGTCCCTATTATGTTGCGAACCTTTTATTAGAGGTTTCATAAGGGAATTAGAATGGCAGGCCCGATTATGAATCACCATCTCAACTCATAGTTGATAATCTAAGTCTTGAGTTCAATAAACAAAATTATACCATCTCAAGGCAAAGTGTACACATCAAAGTGATTGCAAGTACCTACTAACAAACCAATAGCACTTCATATGTTGGATCGCTTATTATGGGAGGCATGTCTGATAGAGTCTACCTATATGATTGTGATGTGAGACTGCTTCATGAAGCTTAGGGCTTAAACTCTTGAAGCACTCATGGATAATGATAGTAAATATAAGACCATAAGTATTATATTTAGAAATGACATTTGATAATTTTGAAATCTTATTGCAAGTCCTGAACCATACCTCATATGGAGCAAATAGTTCAAAGTTGTTCTATTATGCTTTCTAGATTAGTGAGAATCATGACTTACTCTTAGATTGCTAAAGACTTGGATTATTTTGAAAATAGTAGAAGATTGTTGAATATTTTTTAAAATAATGAAAATTGTCAAATTTATCCATGAGTTGCAACTCTTGATGATGGCACAAATATTGAGGTGTATATATAATGAAGTAAAATACATCAAGAAGATAGCTCGCATAACAAGGAGCCATGAGCACACTTAACGAAGTGTGATGGCTCTTGAGCGAGGCTAGTCACCATCTTTAAATAGATGAGTGCAACAAACATCTTGGAAATGAGACATGAGAGTATGTCATGGTGTGCAAATGAGATACATGAAGTATGTAAATTAGGTTTCATTATATCCATATAAGTCAAAGTTTGTCTTTAGTATTCTTTTATGTGTAGAAATAATAGTAGAGGATTATTATTGTATTAACATTATTGATGTCTAGGACTTGGTCATATTTGTGCAAGGCCCGCCACTGCTTGCATCCGAAAATATCATGCAATATGTTATGCTTGTTTGTTGTTTGTTTTGTACATGTATATTTCATTAAATCAATAATGGTTGAATAAATCTGCTTCAAAGACAACAACACAGTGTTGTTCAATGCGTATCATATCGTGTATCATTTTGGTCCACTATACGATACATAGTGCATAATAATTTAATACTAAAAAAATAGTGAAAATAAAAAAAAATTAGAGAAAATCTGATAATTGAAAGAATTCATATAATGCAAAGTTTAGTACATATTCATCATTCACCAATTAAAAAAGAATTACATATTTTGAAGTAAAAAATGAAATACATTTACATTTATATATTGTAATCAGGATCATCAACTAAATAATTTTCGTATTCTTCTTGCTGAAGATCCTCACCACCTTCTGCCTCAAAATCAAAATCTTCATCTCCTTCATGATGTTGTTGCGCTCCTTTCAAATTAATTCATGCAATGTCATCTTCGGTTAGGAGTGTATTTTCTTCATTATCTTCCATAATCTACTCATCTAATATATCAAAATTATCCAAACTTATTGGATCAAATTGGCTTTCTTATCTATTTACCTTTTTTAATTACCTAAAAGAAAGAAATATAAGTAATTAGTAAATAACATTAACAATTGAAGTCAAACAAAATATTGAATTGAATCTTTAAGTAGTAACTAATAGAAGATTACCTTTGGCGAAGCCGCATGTTACAACGGGTGAAAACTAAGTCATTGAGTTGCTTATGCTCCAACCTGTTATGTTGTGTTGTTTTGTGTGGATGTGTTCAAAAACACTCTAATTCTTTTCACAACCCGTTGTACTATATGTTTGGTTTAGAACTCTTACTGTAAATCTCTAAGATTTGGGCAATCACTTCCAAACCTATTCCACCAAACATTTGTAGAAAAATACAAATATCAGGGACTTAATCCATAATAAATATAAGATTTAAGAACCTTATATACGAAGATAAACAATTTACCTACACGCATATTAGTGTGGTTGCAAATTGTTATAGGCAAACCTATCAAGTGAAGAGCATTATCATAATCTCTCAATGTATAACATCTGCTTTACTCTCATAAGGAACTAATCTGTCTATACAATCAATGATGCCTTTATTGACCTCACCATCCCTTTTGAAGCTTACTAAGTATATGAATGTTGGGTTTAGGTAATATGTTGTTGCATGAATAGGCTGATACAATTGTTTGTTCCATCTATTATCTATAATGTTCCATACGGGCACATAATTCCTCTTTCTTCCATTAAAATTACTTCTAATGGTTTCTTTTGCCCTATCCATGGCTTCATAAAGGTATCCCATACATGATTTCTCATTGCTATTTGCCAATCTCAAAACCTTAACTAAATGACATGTAATCCTTAACAGTCTAACACATGCATTCCAAAATATACTCTTGAATGCTGTTTCTGAAATCTCATTTAATTTTTTGTTTATTCTATTTTAAAGCAACTCTAAATTGTTATCACTCATATGAGGAGAACATTTTCTTCAAGGCTTGCTTCTATCTGACAATGCTCTGTATAAATAAGAAATTAGTTGCAAACCGAGTTGCAATTCTACGAAAAAGTTATATACCATATGTATATCTCCTCATTATACACAATACAAAGGTATCGTTGTAGATAAATTTGGTGATATCTTGGCAACACTCAATTCCTTCCTTTATCTCATTCATCTCACCAATATCCTCAAAGATGATATCTAAACAATTGGTTGCGCATGGTGTCCAATAGAAAATCCCATAAGTATCTTCTAACTCCTTCTCAACTGCTTTATAGTTAGTTGTATTATCTGTAATGAATTTGACTACATTCTCTAGCCCAACCTCGCATATAACCTTTTAAAAATCTTTCATTAGGATCTCTGCAGTATGTCTCTCTTTTGAGATCTTAAAAACATAAGTCTTTTAGGATAGTAGAAAAAAAAGTTTAACAAAGTCCTTTCTCGCCTACCTGTTCATCCGTTTGCTATGATAGTGCATCATGTCTCCTTACATGACTCTCTCAAAGTCCGACAATATTCTTATACTTCAAGGACAGTCTTATCTAATAACTTTTCTCTCAACTTCTAGTAAGAGGGCATATTGTATATTAGACCAATATTAGCAATTGCATTTGCCATTACTTGAAAATGAAAACTGTTTGCAGCATTAAATATAATACATACATTATAAAACTATCTATCCACTGCAAAGTCTACCTAATCATATAGTTGTTCTTAAGCTATAGCAGCACAAATTCAATGTTGAGCATCATATGTAGTGTTAGGAGAAAAAAATGAATGTATGCCAGAAGAAGTTTTTCCTCTACTCCTTCATTTTCTACCACTTCCACTTACAAAATCTTCAACAACCATTTTTCTCCTAATTGATGATCGCGAACTACTACTACCAACCTTTATTCTACTATCTAAAGAAATACTATAAGTCAATTGAATAACATCATCATCCTCTTCCTCAAATATCCTTAAATCATTCTTTTGTTGTCTCCTCTCATGTATGCTCTCAATCATCTGAAGACATTATCATTTAATAGCTTTTGACAAACTTCTAGCTCTACCCGTGTAAGGAGCAACTTCTTTCCTAGTCCTTAATAAATGATGTTTCAATCGTAAAAATCCACCACTAACCACATTCTCACAAAACAAATATTTGATCTTCAATATGTTTCTCTCAACTATTGTACCGTACTGCCATGCTAGATCATTAGATCGAGATTGGGAGTCCCTAATACTCCTTTATTTCATCTCAATTAAGTACTTCAATTCAATAAAAAACTTGAAAATAAAAACACTTTATAAATCCCCAATCTTCATATTACACTCAAATAGAGTGTCTCTAACTTTACGAATGCAATAAAAATCATATCCACGCACTTCATAACTTCATATTTTGTCACTAAAAAAATACAAATAACACAAAAAAATAACAAATACAAAGAAAAAATCTAGAAAAAATACAAAAGGTATTTCACAATCTGAGTTGGGAACCTTCCACGGACGTCGTAGAATACTTTCTTTCGAGTCTTGAATGCAATGGACGGGAGAGAGTGCGTTGGGGAGTTATGAACATGCGCGAACAGAAGCCAAGGGAAGCAAGAAACCCGCAAAACTTTGAGTTTCTGTTTGGCCAGTGACCCTTTAAAATAGTTCTTGGCCGTATCGCGCGATACAACATAATAATTTAAGTGGTGCGATACATGCAACTATATCATGGCGTCCCATGATATGGTACATACAATACAGTATCACATCGTATCGTATGATATGGTGCGGTACAGATAACACGACAACAACAATCTCTCTCTGGTAACCGGTTCTTACATTTCATTTGTCTCCTCCTACTCAATTATTTTAGAAGGTGAATTAATTATTTGGATACTTCTCTCCCACCTAGAGATTACACCAAGGTGATCCTCTCTTCGTATTTTTTCTTTTATTTTGTCTCAAAGGGTTTTCTAACTTCCCTATAAAGGGTAAGATGAAAGATCTTAAAATTTTTGAAACAAGGCCGTTTATATATCTCACTTATTTTTCACTGATAGTTCTATATACTTTTCAGCAATGCTTCCATTGATAAATGTATTAGTTTCAATCACCTTTTCCAGTGGTATTACATGTACAACGATCAAGCTATAAACTTGGAGAAATCGACCATTTTCTTAAGAAAACTCGACAGGACTTGCACATACAAATAGCCCACGAACTTGATATTCATAATATCAAGGGCAAGACAAGTATCTCGGCATCCCTTCTTCCTTTCACAGATCCAAAAGTCAAATATTTTCCTATTTAAAAGATCCATCCAAAACAAATTACCGTATTGTTAGAGTCTCTTTCTACTGGAGGCAAAGAAGTTTTAACCAAAGTTGTGGGAGCTACATTACCATCGCTCCAAGTTCCCGGATTCTTTAGTTGATATACAACGATCTATGATCAACATTTGTTGGGGCCACCACAATCAAGTTAGGAAACACCATTGGATACCTTGGCAGCAAATGTGCAAGAAGGAAAGTTCAGGAGGCATGAGATTCGTAGATCTCAAGGCTTTTAACCTCGCTTTAATATCCAAGCAAGGATGGCAATTGCTACATGAAGGTCACTCATTATTTTATAAGGTCTTTAAACATAAATATTTTCCTCATGGTGGATTGGTACCATACGTGGAAATTGCTCCTTGGCTGGTGAGTCTCATGGCAGAGAAAAGGATACTGTTAGATCTTACATGATCTAATTATGGCCACTTTGGCCTCTTCACAACATTCACATAATCAGTGGAGAGGGCCCCTTCACTAATTACATTCATTATTACAAAAATAAAACTATATCAGTTTTTCACAATTTATATTTTACAAAACAGTTTCCTGTTTTACAAGAAATCGAAGAGGCAAGTCAATGGAGACATTTTCTCCTAACCGTAATGGACATACAAGGAAGATAAAGTTTATATGTATAACAATGAAAAAACAAAGAATACATATTGTGTACATCTCTTACAATTCTTTGTGAGAATCCCTGATAACCTCCTTGAAGAAGTCGTGTTAGGTGATCGAACGTCAAACAACGACGCTCACTGAGAATTGCCTCAACCAGATTTGCTTCGGCATTATAACACAACTCAACATTGGTATTAGAGCATGATTGAATGACAAACATCATTTGGTTCCTTTGCCTTTAATCTTATTAAGCATTATAAAGAAAATTATAAAGAAAAGAACCTTACACAGAACAAAAGATCGAAGAAGCCGTGGTCTTCTTTCTTCTTTTGTTCTACATCATGAACCACAATTGGCCGAAGAACTTTACTATTCCCTTGCTAGACCGAATCAGTCATTTGGGATTGCTCATCAAGATTTACCAGCTCTGTGTGAGCACACCCAACATCCAACTCGAGTTACCCGTGGTTGGTTCCTTCTTCTTCTTCTTCTTGGCAAAAGAACACGATCGGCATTTTTTTTTCAAATCCCCGATAAAGAGAGAGGGACGCACAGTGCTTCTTTCCCTTGCTTCACTCTGTAGAAACTAGATTCAAAAGAGAGGGTCAGTTGCTACTCTCCTTTGTTTGATTCTGAAAAACCCATAAATCGTCTTGTAAAAAACCAGAGTACACTGGGTATTTGGAATATTAAAAGCTGCCTGATTTACGGTAAACCATAGGCGCAGTGTTTCCTTCTTCATTCATTATTATTAAAAATATAATATACATAAAATTGAATAGTTTATAAAGTATTCTTAGACAACAAAATTATGTGTTTACCCTGTAAGGCCATTATAGGTTTCTTGGAATTTACACTCAAGTTGGAAATCTAAGCGTAATTGCATTTGCAGTACTGAAAAGTAGCAGACATTTAGAAACAGGTACGCCAATACTATTTACAAGTTACTGGCTTCATTTTCCTGAAAGTACAATATAGCGCTACTTGCTAAGTTACTGTCATGCCCACACTTGAGCTGAAAATTTTACAGTAGTATTTTTTTTGCATATTGAAGACTATGCACTTTTCAGTTGAGTGCCTCATAAATTTAAATATTTTTTAGAAGGGTGCTATGTATTATGCAAACAATATTATTTCTTGATTAGTGCTTGGATTAACATTAAGCAATTATAAGTTTGCATCGTTGTTGCTTTAATTCAGCTTAAATTGTTGATTACTAAGTTCAGTTGCTTATTAATATTGTTGTGTGCTTCTTGCTCATACTAAGTTCAGTACCTCATAAATCATTCACATTGATATTTATGGACCTTTTAGAATAACGTCTCATCATGAGAAGGTTTATTTTATAACATTTCATTGATGACTATTCGAGGTATGAATATATATACCTCTTATCACATAAATTAGAAGCACAAAACATATTCAAAGAATATAAGCAAGAAGTTGAATGCACATTTAAAATATTGAGGTCCGATAGAGGTGGAGAATACACCTCGTATGAGCTTTTAAAATACCACAAAGAATATGATACTACCAGGCAAAATATAATGCCTAGGACACCTCAACGAAATGATATAACTGAATGATATAACAAGACCTTTCTAAATATGAGAAAGCCCATGTTAGGAGATGCTTCTTTATCTAAGGTATTTTAGAGAGAAGCAATATCTACAACAATGTATATCTTAAATAGAGTCTCCTATAAGGTTGTATCCACTATAATGTATAAGTTATGGTTAGATAGAAAATCAAACCTTAGTCACCTACAAAGGTGGGCTCTTTAGCACATGTAAAGATTTTAGACAAATCTAGAGATAAACCAGATAGTAGATCTTTAAGGTGTATCTTTATCGAATACCCAAAAAGACCAAAGGAGTCGATTTTATCACAAAGACCTAGGACTGATAGAAAGTAGGGAAACTGAATTCTTAGAAGACACTAAGAATGACATCCTTACAGGTAATGGTGATACTGATAGTTATCCTTTAGATCTTGATGAATTGTCATTTGAACTCATAAAAACTAAGTCAAATGAAGTTCTCTTGTATACTGAAACATTAAGTGGTCATAAGAGACTATGAACTCCTTCGTTCTATTTAAAGGATTATCATATTTACTTAGCTAAAGAGACATGTTATTCAGTAGATTTAGATTAGGTAACTAATAACTTAAGTTATCATGAAATAATAAGCTCATCTGAATCATCATATTGGGTAAAAGCAATGGATGAAGAAATTGAATCCATTGAGAAAATCAAGTTTGGGAGTTGGTTATTTTGCCAAAGGGAAGAAAAAAAATTGGTTGAAAAAGAAATATAAGGTTGATGGTTAAATCAAAAAATTTAAAGCGAGTTTGATTGCAAAAGGTTTTTCACAAAAAGAGAGAATTGCTTATGTTGAAACATATTCTTCAATTACAAAATTTACATTCATAAGGATAATCTTGGCAATTGTTGTCTTTTATAATTTGATTTACATAAACTAGATGTAAAGACCACATTCTTGAATGAAAACCTTAATGAAACAACTAGAAGGCTATGTAATTAAAGGTCACAAGGACATGGTGTACGGGTTGAAGGAATCCCTATATGGCCTAAAGCAATCACCTCGTCAATGATATTTGACTTTTCAAAATGTCATTATAGAATTTATGTTTGTGGTTAATCAGTTACATCACTATATATATATTTGGAACAGTAGGAGCCACTTTATCATCCTATCGTTATATGTAGATGACATATTGTTGATTGGTAATGATGATGATATGAACATCAAGACCAAATTATGTTATAAGTTTGAAATAAAAGATATGGGAGAGACATTCTATATCTTGGTTATAAGGATTACCCATGCCATATCATACAAGCTTTTATATCTAAGTCAATAGGTATATTGATATTTAGAATGGGTGACTACAAGCCTTCTTGCACACTCGTTGCCAAAGGGGTAAAGCTTAGTAAAGCTGACTATCTAAGTGATGAATAAGAAAAACCCAATGATTCTTATGCTCAAGTTATTTAAGTTTGATGTATGCTATATTGTGTACGACACTTGATATTAGCCTTGTTGTAGGTTTCGTGAGTAAATATTAGAGTAATTTTGGTTGGTAACATTGGGTTGTTGTAAAGAAAATTTTGAGGTATCTAAAAGGAATAAGGGATTTGAAATTATGTTGTCATGCAAATGAATTAAAAATTACTAATTACTTAGATGGTAGCAGACTTTGTTGAGAGCAAAGATGATAGCAAATCTCCTTCAGTTAAGTTTTTTTGTTTGGAGATAGTGTGGTTTCTTGTTCATGCAAGAAACAGGGTTGTGTAGCATTACATATACAACAAGTTGAGTATGTTGTTTGTTGTATGGTTGCAATGAGTATCGTTTGGATAAGTTGCTTCATTCATGATTTGAAGCTAGATATAACCAATGAGCCAATTGTCATTTACTATGACAATACAACAGTCATAACTCTAATAAAGAGTGAAGTTGATAAGTCAAGGAGCAAATATTTAATAGTAAAGTATCATTATGTATATGACATGATACAAAAGAATGAAATATCTATTGCTTACCTTCTTACAAAAGATATGATACCATATCCCTTGACAAATTATATATTTAAAGACTTGTTTGCCAAACATGTTATTCGTATGGGATTAAGACATGTTTAGAGTTTCCAGTTATATTGAAACATAGAGATGAGTTATAATGCATGAAAAATCATATTGAATATGAAAACTGGCATAACGTAATAACTCACAAAAGTTGCGCTTTAAGTATAACTAAAAAAATGATATGGTAGGAAAAGTTACTTAATAGTGGGAAGAAACCATTATATTATGATTCGGCTCAAGTGGCGAAACAAGAGATGTAAGATCTTTATGGGCACTTTGGCCAAAGAGGCAAGTCAATGGAGTCGTTTTCTCCTAATTGTAACAAACATCCAAGGAAGGTAAAGTTTAAAAGTATAACATTAAAAAAAAGGAATATATATTGTGTACATTTCTTACAATTCTCTATGAGAATCCCAAGAAGCCATGTTAGGTGATGGAACGTCCAACGATGACGCGGATTGAGAATTGCCTAGACTGAATTTCTTTCGCATTATAATGCAACTCAACAGATCCTAGAACAAGGCTTATGCTGGAAGATTGGTGAAGGTAGAGAGGTACGTATTTCCTCTGACAGATGGATTCCTACAACGTTTCCGTTTACCATTCCACATGATCATATTCAAAATCACCAACTTATTATGGTTACTCCACTCATGAATCTGGACGGTTCTTGGAATGAGCAGCTTGTGCAAACTTCTTTCTTACCACACTAGGTTTTAGCTATCTTTCAAATTACTTTAACATGACATCTAGATACGCAATTATCTGAATCTCGGATATATACGGTCTCGTCTGGTTATTAGACCAGCTTTCAGACCCTACATCCCCAAGACTGTTGGCTTTTCCGTCAACTGATTCTCTCGTTTTGCTTCTGCCTGCCTTGTTCTGGCTTGCTGTGGGTTGACGCTCTGCTAGGTATGTCTGTAGCGGAATAGATAAGTATGGTTTGGGATATTATTGCTGAACATAGTGGTATTTTACCATTATATGCTTGCTTTTTGAGCAATCAATTCCACTCTTTATAAGAGTAATTGTTGTATTGTTATCACAGTAAATAACAACTGGCTCGTCGGTTATTTCCAACTTCAAATCACATATAAAGCGGCTTATCCAGACAGCACTCATTGCAGCGATACAACAAGCTACAAACTCAACTTCCTGTGTATGCAATGCTACACAATCCTGTTTCTTATATGCCCAAGAAACAACACCACCTCAAAATAAGAATATTTACCATGAGGTTGATTTGTTGTCATCTTTGCTCCCAACAAAGTCAGCATCTGAGTATCCTACCACTTTTAGTTCATTTGCTTGAAAATACAGTTTCAAGTCTCTTGTTCCTTTCAGATATCTTAAAATCCTTTTTATAGTTATCCAATGCTGCCATCCAGAATTACTTTGATATCTACTTACAAGACCAACAGTAAAGTTGATATCAGGTCTTGTACACAACATAACATACATCAAGCTACCCACAACTTGTGCAGAAGGAACATTAAGCTTATTGTCTCCTTCACCGAGATAATCAACCTTACTTAATTTGACCCCTTTTGCAACAGGTGTATTAGTAGATTTGCATTCACCCATTTTAAACTTTTTGAGGATATAGTCAATATATCTCTCCTGACTCAGGCATAAGAGTCTAGATTCTCTATCTCGAGAGATCTTTATTCCTATGATATAGGATGCTTCCCCCATATCCTTCATTTCGAACTTAGAGTTCAACCATAACTTGGTTTTGACAATCATCTCATTGTCGTTTCTAGTCAACAATATGTCATCTACATATAATGATAAGATGGCAAAGTGGCTCCCACTGTTCCAAACATATACATAGTGATCAAGTTTATTAGCCACAAACCCAAGTTCTATAATGACATTTTGAAAAGTCAAATACCATTGGCGAGGTGACTATTTCAAGTCATATAGGGTTTTTCTCAACCTATATACTTTATCTTCATGGCCTTCAACCACAAATCTTTCGGGTTGCTGCATGTATATGATTTCTTCTAAATCTCCATTTAGAAATATTGTCTTTATATCTAACTGATGTAAATCCAAATCATAATATGCAAATATTGCCAGGATTATTCATATGGATGCAAATTTCACAACTGAAGAATATGTCTCAACATAATATATCCCTTCTTTTTATGGAAACCCTTTGCAACCAACATCGCTTTAAACTTTTCGATTATACCATCAACCTTTTATTTCTTTTTCAGAACTCATTTACAGCCTATGACTTTCCTTTCTTTTGGTAAATCAGCCAATTCCCAGACTTGGTTTTTCTCAATGGATTCAATTTCCTCATCCATGGCTTTCCCCTAGTCTGTTGCTCTACTTCTCCGACTGTCCGCACTGTAGGTTGTTTCCTCCACCTTTCTTGTTACAGCAGTTCCTTTTATAGTGTCTCATCTTTCCGCAACTGAAACACTTGACCCGAGAAGTGGTTTCCTGCGACTTCTTAAAATTTTGACCGCCCTTCTTGTTATTCTTGTAAAACTTCTTATTTTGTTTATTTTTCCTCTAGTTGGGTTTAGAGCTAGACCCTATCTCATTTTGTACTACTAGCAACTTTTCTTTCTTATTTTTGATCATATGTTCTTGCTCTATTGCTAGTTTTGAGGGCAACTCAGAAAGGTTAATTTCAGGCCCTAACCGCAGGACAGTGGTGACCATGTTCCATGACGGGGGCAGACTGTTTAATATTGTTGATATTTGCATCGGTTCTGGGATGACTGATTTTGCCACGGTTAAGTCCCTAGCCATTACTAACATGTGGTTTACATATTCTATTACATTATCTCCTTCTTTCATTTTGAAGGAGTTATACTTTTGTAGTAGCAACTGCACATGTAATTTGACAGTTGTATCATACTTAGTTGTTATTGAGTCAAACAACTCTTTGGCGGTCTCGAATTCTTCGAAGACCCTAATCAGGTTATCCTCCATATAGGTCAACATAATTGTCCTTGCTATGGTGTCATCCTTTAGAAATATTTTATATATTTCTATTTGTTGCTCAGTTGCGTTTGGTGGTGGTGGACGCATAGTTTCCTTTAGAATGTACTCAACACCCTCAAGTGTTAGAGCGAGTGAAATTCTTCTCTTCCATGTTTGGAAGTTTAAACCGTTCAATTTCTCAGTTTTTGCCAACTCAGACACACATATTCTAGAGCTCATTTTTATGTGTTTGGCAATAATAACAATTAGATGATCTAAAAAAAAAAAAACATAAAGCAACAAATAGCAAGAGGCACGTTAGAACGATGCATAATATCATAAAAACAGTCTAAAAACATTTTATCAACTACTTGGGACAAACTTGTAAAACATTTTATCAATTACTTGGGACAGTCTAATAGCAAGGGGCTCGATTACAATAGAAGAGATTGCTTTTTCGAACAAAATGAACTAAAAGCTCTAAATCAATTTTATTTGGTCTATCATTCAAAAGTAAAACATAATAGTCTATTTCATTTGATTGGTTTATAAAGAACAGATTTTAATAGAAACTGGTTTTGGTTTATCTAAATGGAATGTCGAACGAATCCTTTTGCATAAAGAAAATATAAGCAAGAAAGGATAGAGAACAGATTTTAATAGAAACTGGTTTTGGTTTATCTAAATGGAATGTCGAACGAATCCTTTTGCAGAAAGAAAATATAAGCAAGAAAGGAAAGAGAACAGATTTTAATAGAAACTGGTTTTGGTTTATCTAAATGGAATGTCGAACGAATCCTTTTGCAGAAAGAAAATATAAGCAAGAAAGGAAAGAATACATTCTTTCTTGGTTAGTTTATTTTAAATGAAAGCACAATTGTAATCGAGCTAAGATTGAGCTGACTCGTATCAAAAAATGGTTCCAATTCAAATCCCGGGTATTTCTTATTATATCGAGATTTGGACCTTTCTAGAACTGTAGGCATGAAACGAGTCTGACCTGAAGTGACTCGACATGGATCTAACACAAACCGAATCGAGTCAGAGGTTCAGGTGACCGCATTTCATTTACAAGTTTGATGACATTTTATCTTTGTGCAACATCATTGGGATTCGTCTATTCTCTTTACATTTACAAAGCCGACGAGAACCTTACCTGGAGATTGTCATTGTTCGATGTCATTGAATTTGCATATGCATGTGTGCTTAACTAAGCACTCGTAGGGTTGTCCTTGGTATATCTGAGAGCAATAGAAAATAAGGGACTAGGGAAAGCCCTTCATGCTTACATGGCTAAGAACATGTTTATTTTTTAAGTTCTGGAATTTGTTTATGTTATGTCTCGTGATACATCATCAGATAAAAAATTCCAAACTATTGAACTTAGGAAAAGTGGAAACCATGCTATGTTAAAATCATAATTGCATCTTTTTATGAGTGATAGCTAAACATAATTACATATTTGACAGTATTGTAAGCAAAAGGGATTAAATTATCATTATTGTATAATTGTACTCAAACTATATTGCATAATATGATAATGGTGTAAGCTTATGTACGTGATAATAAGGGTAATGTTGGTTCATACTTTTGATATGTCCAGATAATTGTATTTATCCATGCGGACAATATGATGTACATCATGAAGCATAAACGCTAGTAAAAACATCATGATATCATGCAAGATCCACTCTATAGTTCTTGTACAGGTGACATGGAATTCACAATCCTAGATGAAAGAAATAAACATTGCTCATATGACCAAGTACTTGGCCATAGGAATATTGTTTGTATTTTGCTCATATCTTTCATTTGAATTACCCTCTATGGATGATATTATTAATCACGACGAATGACCCAAGTGATGTATTGGGTGTTCATAATTAAATTCAGGTTTTGTGGCCATTGAGTCTTATGAAGAGACATAACTATCTATAAATTTCATGTACAGTGTGATCTTTCTTTAAGAAAGGGATGCTTCACAAAGGGTTGTTATCTTAAGCAAACCTTTTGCATTCTAAAATTCTTGGTTTACAATGATATATTGGACTGGTGAAGAGTTTATAACAGTTACATTAACGTCACTAATGTAACTGGCTAAGTATATTGCTTGCAAATGATCAAAACCTATTGCATAGTATAAAAGCCATGTGAAATTGGAATTGATCACTGTAGAGCCCTTATTAAAAGGAGTTCGGTGGATCTGTTCTTTGTGATTGGCATATGGGAGATTCTTCTCTATATATGGTACTTGTATTATTATATGTGGTCTGTTCTTTGTGATTGGCATATGGGAGATTCTTCTCTATATATGGTACTTGTATTATTATATGTGGTCTGTTCTTTGTGATTGGCATATGGGAGATTCTTCTCTATATCTGGTACTTGTATTATTATATGCTTGAGATCTTACGTATTGTAAACACCTCAATTTTTCTAATCTAGGTTTTGAGTTTTTACGCGAATTACTTTTGATGCTAAGTCTCCACAAAATATGAAAAGTGCTGAGGGAGCTTTCGAAAATTTGGAAGTTTCGAACATGAGATAGAGAAGGAGTCATATGAGAGGAAATACTGATTTTAAGGAAAGACTGGCATTTTAAACCATGAGTAGTCCATAGAGACCTAGGTTTACCAACATTTGAATTGTTTTCAATTTTATTTCACGAAAGATCATAGAAATTAAATTTTCATGAGAACCCTATTTGAAGGAGATGCCTAGGGGGCTGGATCTTTCATACAGATTTCAAGAAAGTCTCCTTATTATGGATCGGCAAGCTAACATGGAGATCAAGATAACTCATAATCATAGTTGGAGAGTTATTTCCTAATGAAAGGAATCCTCGTTCGAAGAGGTCCAGCAACAGGCTTTCAAAAGAGGGGAATGACAAGGTAAGATATCTCTTGCTTCTCAAAATTTCAAGAGCTAGAGGAATACCAGAGATCGTGTGAGAAAGGTTCACGTCTTTACTATGTTGCAGGTAACACTGAGTTAATTCAGTTCCAATCTCCATGCATTTGATCGATTCCATGTCTTACGATTTGGTTCCTGTCATCGTCAACTGCATGATTGGTCTGATCTGTAGTTATGCTGCGATCCACTCCTTATTTTTATTCACTCCCATGTCATAATTGGTCAATGCTTTATCCAACTCATGTTAATGACTGATTTCATGCCTTGGATTGATTTTTGCTTTGAGTCATTTCATGCACGCTTTGATGATCAGTTATCTAATCGAATTTATGGTCTGTTGCATATTTCGGCTCAACCTACTGGTTTTGCTTTTTGATTCAATTCATGCTCTGATTCAGTACATGCCCAGATCCAATTCAATGCTTTTGGACAGGTTATGCTTCCACGCTTCGATTGAATTCATGCATGTGCCTTGCAGTTTCATATTTTGATTGGTCCGACCCATGCTCTTATGCTCTTGAAAGCGGCTTCATGATTTTGTTCATGCTTTTGATCTGATTAAGGCTTGTTTATTTGGTTGCATGTGGGTTTTCCATATGAATGGTTTTATGTCCTTGATTGGGTTCATGCCAGCGATAAAATCTCATATGGTAAGACCCACTGTGATGTTGCATTTCTACTTGCAAGTCTTCAAGTTGGACCCTACTTCTTTTCCTATAATATCCGTATTCATTTAAATGTACTGGTTAAGTGGATCTGGATATGTTCCATGAATACTTTATCTCCATTTGTCTTCTTTCAAGGTAGATCTGGATTTGGATCCAGTGGTGGTATTGAATTTGACTTGCAATAAGGCTCCAACGGGCCCTTTTCTCTTCTTAAAACCATATCAACTTGATTTCTATGTGAGCTAAATTTTGTGAAAAATCAAGACTCAGGGTGTCGCTCCATGTGCCTTGAAATTGACTTTTCAAAACCAGTTTTTAAAATCATATTTTCCTAGAAATTTTTTGAGAGTTTACAAGTATGTCAAAAAAGAGTTGCATGTGAATTTCGTTTAGAAAACAATCTACTAAAAAAGAAAGTAAAAAGTAGAAATTAAGTCCAAAGACTCACCTCTAGTCCTAAGACTCACATCCTATCAGTCTTCATGCATTGTGAACTCATCTTGGCTCTTGTCACTAAAAATTTTTCTTCTTCCGCCTATATCAATCTGCTGCACTAACAACTTGCTTGGATGGTATAAATTCTGCACACTTGAGCAAAAAGGTGTGCACAACGTATATGAATCTTGACTCTATGTTGTACTGGTATGTATATGAAACTTTATAGACACACTTGGGTCTATCAATCTTGAGTCGTGTTGTACTGGTATGTATATGAAACTTTATATACCTACATTCAGGTTTATAAGATGGACGATCTAGGTTATACGGTAAAGGTTTTCAGACAAATATGGTCTAATTAGGCTAAAATATGGGTCCAGTGAACCAACCAGGTGAGCCTGTTAATTTCCAATGTAATTAATTTATTTACATACATAAAATCATATAAAATGTATATAAACTTTTAACCTGGACTTATGTAGAAAAATATATAAATTTAATGGATAAAGACGTGGATTCCTAAGTTAGTGTAAGCAGCTAACGAAAGGTTATGGAATTTCTTCCAAAGAATTTCAAATGCACAAAAGAGCCAGCTAGGACGTCTCCTTCAAAAACATATATTTGTGTTAATAAAGCTCTTTATACAATACATATATATGAGTTAGATGTTTCCAAATAAATATACTTCAAAATCAGATTCGTATATGTTAGACACAAAATGGCTTCCAGCTGAATCTTTCCATTCCAATATATATATATATATATATATGGGAGGAGACGATAAAGTATGTGTAGCATGCCAAATAAGAACATTTTTATATATCTTATGGAAAACGTCTATAAATTTTAAGTACATCAAAATATATAAACCCACATACATATGAAATTCTGAAATGCACAAAGTAGTACTCATACGAATCCATATATGTATGTATAAATATAATGTATGGATTGAATTATATGTCTAGATATATTTATACATATCCAGTGTGTAAATAACATATGTTAAAAATTGTCAATATATATAATGTACAAAATAAGTTCACCTAGAACTCATATCAATGGAATTGGAACAAAGAATGCCTCAAAGCCTAGCCTAAGTTGGACAAGAGTGGGCTCAAATGTCTAAAAGCTGACATGGTTGAGGTGAGTTAAGGCTAGTGAAAGCTAGGCTTAGGGTCATGGAAGTTTATTTGACAAATGTACTCCAAGAGAGGCTGGACATGTGCACCCAATGGGTGGTATTGGACCTGTGTTGGACGGATGATGGTGGAGCTGATGCTGCCAATGTCATCCTATCGCAGACTCCTCCAAGCTTGACCTTATCTTCCTATTGATGAGATATCTTTATGCATATTAACTGAATTCAAGGGAAAACTGGACCTAGACCTATTCCCATAAGTATATGCTCTACATTTATTCTCTAAAATGGATCCAAGTCTGGATCAATGGCTGAACTGGATTAGAATTGCAATAGGATCCAAAATTGTGGGTTTTCCCCTTATGAAGTCATTTTTTTGCGAGCTCTTCTAGTAAGAATTCAATACTGAAGGTATCATGTGTATCGAAATGGACCTTTAAAATCAGTTTTCGAATTCAAAACCAAACTTTTTTAAAAGAAATTTGGTTCTTTACACAACATCATCTATCGTCATATTCAACTTGAAATAAGTTTTCTAATTCAAAACAAAGCTTTCTCAAAAAATTGGTTCTTTACACAACATCACCCAACTTTTCTAATTCAGAACAAAATTTTCTCAAAAAAAATTGGTTCTCTACACAACATCACCCAAGTTTTCTAATTCAAAACAAAACTTTCTCAAAAAAATTGGTTCGTTACACAACATCACCCATCGTCATATTCAATTTTCACACCATTTTAAACCATATATGAGCAGTGATCCTTTTCAATATAATCTATATGTTTATAAAAGATGCATCAGCCACTACATATTCAAGAAAAATTATTTCAATTATCAATCAAACTCATCTTTAGAATTTATCTACTTCTATCACATCTTAGAGGAAATATGGCCTAGAAAGCTAAAAAAAATCTAGAATAAATGAGAGATCGGCCCTCAATGTCCTTCTCATCATCCTCTACACAATCAACATCATCACTCTCTACATGTTGTTCTTAAGAACGTAAATGACTAGCCTTATCATCATATGCTAAGGTTGGAGGTCATTGGCCTTTGGTTGGTGGTCTCTTTTATTTACTTAGAACCGGAAAAATGTCCTCCGTATACAAACTCTTGGTAAGTTTCGTCCTTCACGCTCATCTAGGTCGTCTATGCCTAAAAAAGAAAGGATAATTTAGAGAAGAAAAAAAAAGCAATAGCCGTGTATGTGGCACGTTTGTTTTTTTGAGGCACACACGTAAACACGCCTAATGAACATCTTCCTTTCTCGACGACGTAGGTGGGATCATTTGTCTCAAGAAGGAGACACGCGCTGGCACATTTGGCTTTGTACAAAGCACGCTCTCACATACAGCCAGACGTGCCACACGCGCATGATCGTCTTGATGGCTTTGTATCGTCTTTAAAACAGAGGGGAGAGGAAGTGAGAGAAGGAAATGTATCCACAAAGCGAGAAGGGGATGGTGGTGGAGAGATGGAAGCGAGTAGTTGTGAGAGAAAAGGAACGGAGGTGTATAACCACCAATTTAGACTGTGCGCATAGCACACATGATGGAAGTCAGTGGTGGATTTACGTGGGGCACGAGGGTCTTTCCTGAAATTTTGTGATTTTAATGGAAAATATATATTTTACACTTAGAATACAAGTATTCAAGATTTTTACCCCTCCTAACACAATAAATTATCCGCCACTCCTCGTAAGACCCCTCGCGCCATGAAGATTTATCTCTATCCATTTCGAGTCCTTTTGCAAGCCGTCTCTTTTCTCTTTTTGTGACTTTCTCCGGCTGGGAAAGACCGGACCGTGGCGGAAAAACATCGCTGCTACATAAAGGCCCGCACGATGCACATAATTACCACACCCGTTGCTATCAATGCTGCCGCCTGTCACTGGAAATGTGACCGTTGCTCTTGCAGCGCAATGGGGTCCACAGCAGGCCCATCATCGGCGAACGCTGTTTTGGTTCCCAGTTTAGTGGTTTAAAATTTAAATGCTGTAAAGCCAACGACATAGCCGTTGGAGCCTCCCGCAGCTCAACCAAGGAGGAGGACACGTAATCTCACTCTCTCAAGAAGACGATCTCTTGGACGGAGCTCGATCACCATCACCAGCTGGTTCTGCATAAACAGAACCGACCTACAAGATGAGGGGAATGAAAGGTAGGCTTCTGAAGAGACTGAAAACCATGTCCCTTTCTCTCAAGCAAGATCGAGTGTTACTGGTGAAAGCCGAAGACGGTTTCAACGACTCAGTGAACTCTATTATACATGCCACGAAAAACTTGTTGGTTCGTAAGGACGCGGAAAAAAAAAGTGTGGCTTCCACTGGCTGCTGTCGAGCGCCCTTCGAAACTGAAGCAGAGGCAGAGATCGTAGACATTTCCGAGCTTATGAAGGACCTTAAAGATGAAGAGGAAGAAGAAATTGATGCATCGGATGAGAAAGAGAATATCACACCGCAAGCCACCAAGAAATGGCTGTTCCCTGAAAAAGAATACGATGATTCCAACTCCGAACGTTGTTCACCTCCCAGCACCCAAAGAATTCCTTCCAACAGGAATCGTGGGGAAGGCCCAGTTTCGGAGTCGAATGTTACGCCAGCAATGCGACGAACGCGGCCGGGTTCAGGCAGTCTCTTTGATCCTGACCTTCTTGCGGCCTTTGAGAAAGCAGTGATGGATCACATTCTTAGCCACGAGGCAGAAAAGAGGGCAGAGGCGCAAGCGTTAACAGCAGCAGATCAAGAAAGCGATCGGACGAGCGATGCCTATGCCCTGTCCGAATTCGAAGAGAGATGTCCGCCAGGGGGAAGTGAATCGATAGTGCTATACACAACCACGATAAGGGCTATAAGGAAGACGTTTGAGGAGTGCAACACAGTGAGGCACGTCCTCTGCACCCTGCGTATTCTTTTCGACGAGAGGGACGTTTCAATGCACATGCAATTCAGAGAGGAACTCAAAGTTCTGATGAGCACCGGCAAGGCTATTTCTGTTGTGCCTCCCCGGCTGTTCATAAAGGGGAGGTTCATTGGTGGGGCGCAAGAGGTGTTGGGACTCCACGAGCAGGGGAAACTGGTAGCCTTATTGCAAGGTGTTGTGCGTAACAGGACCATGATCGTCTGCGATGGGTGTCGTGGTGTTCGCTTCGTCTTGTGCTTCCATTGCAGCGGCAGTTGCAAGCTTGCAAGCTGCGACTCGAAGGACATGAAGATGAAGTGCCCTCACTGTAACGAGAACGGGTTGATACGCTGTCCGATGTGTGTTTTGAATTGATTGTTTCTGCTGCTTCCATTTCATTCTTTTGATTTGTTTTGTGGGGTTTCCATGATTTAAACTCATGATATACTCGTCCGATGGCGTTGATAGTTTGTATCTTGATCATTGCCGCCTATCCAGAATTTATTCATGCTCTTGTAAAGGTCAAACAGTAAAAAGAGTTAGCTTCAATAATAAATGATTCGGTATTCTTCTTTTACACTGTTTTTGGCTGTTCATCGGAATTCAGAAAACGCAATTCAAACTCTGTGCATCGTGATGATTCAGGAAACAAATTTCTTGGACCATATGCAGATAGACATAATTCTGGTGAACCTGCTTTCGTAAGCGCATTCAGTTGGCAGGACCTCAATTGTCGTCAATGGCAGTTGGTTCATCGACTTTTTACGGGGTCTCTGTTCCTTGTGCTGCCAAGCGGGCATGCTCGCCATTTCTTCTTGTCCCCGAGAATGAACCTCTCTCTCGGGCAAGCCTCTATCCTGCCTTGGCACCATCTCCATCTGTTTTAGGGTCACGTCACCATCAGCATCTTTAACCTGCTGCTAATCTGCCTTGTTACCTTCAACATCAAATGATGGGTTAACTTCAAAGCACTAATCTCCACGTTGTGGTGCCTTAGAATTATAAAACTTTCTATGGAAAAAAGGTCCTTCACCTCGCATTTGGTTGTTACGGCCATGAATCGTTATCAATCATCAGAAGGAAGCAAGAAGCATTAGCCCAGCTGTAACGAGCATTTGATGTTAGCATACAAATTGAACAATGTGAAATGAAATACATATACAAATTGAACAATGTGAAATGAAATACATAGCTTTTCACAAGAACTTAGTTCTTACATCAAGATGAACCTGAAAAAAAACCAATATATAGTATATATCATCCATATAGAACTAACGTTAAACAATAGTTTAGCTTTTCAGAGACATGTAGGTTAAGATGTTAATGGACATAATAAAAGCATACGATCTTCTATAAGTATTTCTAATTTTCAAGTATCAAAGAACAAATCAACAACATTTCGAGGCAGATGGATTTCATAAGTAGATTTTATTCTACAACTCAATCAATAAATAGGATTCTTCTTTTTTCGGATAAATTCCAAGGACTACATGAGGGATCATGGTATCCATATCGATATCACCACCCGTGGTAAGCTGTCAGCACCGAATAGCACTGACATTTTGTGCACTTATTGTCTGTAACCATTCTACTTACTACTTGTAGCCCTTCTTCACACCCCGATTGATTCTTCTCCCAGTATTCATCCATCGACTGCAAAGGGGCTTGTCAGCCGCATTTCTCAGACCATGGATCTTTCCACATTTAGCAAGGGCATCAGCAACTGTATTGCTCTCCCTTGATATGGTTCGGCTAGAGAATGCCTCAAACTTTGCTTCTGTTAAGGAGTGTGGTTCCTGCAATACGAATGCATCGTAATTTACATCTTCCATATTCAGCAAATATGCAAACAACATGCAGACGTTCCCTTAAAAGATGATCATGTTGAAACCCTAATTGTAAGCTCAAGACACCCTCCTTTAGCCACCACCAGTTCTCTTCTATAAGAGTCAATAGCTTCTTCAACTCTACCATCCTTGCAGACTATGAAGTTAAACTGCCAATCTCTTACAACAGCGCCCAATCGTTTTACAATGTTTGCGTTAATCGGTTTCAACGTACCTGAGGCCTTTCCCACTTTGTACCTATCGTATTAACTCCTTCAGTTCCGCTTCTTCGCATGTCTCCTGTAGAAAGATTGATAATTCACATATGCTCTCAATTCAACCTCTTTAGTCATCTCTTTAACTTTACCTTGGTTCGTTTTCTTGCACCCACCCCATTATTTCCTTGTTTCAGGCCAACCTTTATTCTTCCTCAACTGAGAAATAGCCTTTGCTACTATGAAACCGGAACATTCTACCCTCCTGGTGTCGTGGGCGAGAATGCGAGCTTTCTCTAACCTCTCTCTATTTGCTACTATTTTCTTGAATGGAAGTGAGTTCTGTAAGCTCTTTTTCTTCCCATTGCCGATTGGCATCAGCAACTGGCCAACTTTCCGCATGTATTCTTGCCTGGTCACTTGATTCTAAACCTCGAAATTATGTTCTTGATGAAGAAGCCATGGATCGGTCGGTATTGATTTGCCTTCCATTCCCCTTCTCCATATACAGCCGCAGGATCTTTCTCCCCTAGAGAAAGTTTTGCCAAGTCATGACGGCTGGGAACCTAGATTTGCCTTGGGGAAATTGTTATTGGGGAAATAACGAGATATAATTTTTGTCACAGGGAACTAATAAACCTGCATTTGATGAGATCCTTCTTATTTGCTGTTGCTCGAGAGTCACTTCAATTTCATAGTTTAAAAGTCTCTCAAATCACTATCTCAAACACGAAATGATAATAAACCTCTTTGAAAAGAGAGTTGAGAGAATTAAGAATTGAAAGAGAGATTGACATCCAAAGCCAAGAGGTCAACATGGTTAGTCATGCATGAAAAACAACCTAAAGTCCGTAGGAATACAAACCATGTCCCGAAAACCAAAGTGACCTCCAAATTCAAGGAAAGGTATCAAATCTTGAGTCCTTCGTACTCGAAGACAAAAATAGGAGGGTCATAAAATAGTTGTTAAAAGGCTAATAGAAAGAAAAGAGGGTATACTCGATATCGAATTTTTTACCATCTAATTATCAAACCGACGGGAATGATGAAATGCAAAGCTTTTACTTATACGATGCAATGGGATCCTAGATACCATTTGCAACACTTTTCTACAAAGGCCTATAAGAAAAAGAAGAATTCATCCAAATGGGTTTATTAGTTCTGACACTCCCTCAAGGGAAATGCACCAAAGCGATTGGCCTCATATGATTTGAGCCAATTCACCACATTTGAACAACTTGCCAATTGCTTCATGTAAAGATGTTCACTGTTGAGGTTACCTCGACTCTCAATTCTTTGAGAGATTCTAAGCAAGCTCATAATGAGGACTCTCATGCCTTTATTGTGAGATAAAACTTTGCTTGAGCACGTCAAAGTATGAGGGTTGTGTGATAATGTTGATTTTAGAAAATTTTAAAACCAATTTAAAAGCCTTCCTCTCTCTATAAAATTAGCACATTTGAAAAACTCATAAAAAAAGTCATCTATTTTAAATAAAACTTGAAAAATGGGGTGTATTATCACCTTTTGAAAGTTAACGGCTTCTCTTCAAAACCAAAAGTTGTCGTCTATGGATCATCTACCCCAGATGGAGTGATGAAGTCTCAAAAGATGACGAGTGTTAGGGTGGAGCCTTCTCCATCTAACCTGAATAAAACTTCTTTTCCCATATCCAAACTATATATTCCTAAAGTCCACGAAAATGGTAAAAAATATGAAAGAACAAAAAGAGATTATGCACACCTAGGACAACTACTTTTAAAAGTCTTAGAAATTCTTTTGTCCCAAGGATTGTTGAACTTACCGTCATTTCCTAAATGGACAGATGTTTTCTCAATAAGTTTTGCAAGTATCATAGGCTAAAGGGTCATTACATAAATAATTATTTTTCTTTAAAAATAAAATAGAGGACTTGATTGAGCAAGGCAAGTCTCACATCTACGAGGAACTAGAGTCTTCCCAAGCTATTTTTAAGAAGTCTTTTTTTTAAAAACATAAGAATGGATGAAAGCTTAAAAGAGATACATTTCTCCCTCAAGAATTCTCATGAAATGGTTACTCATGCTTATTATGATCAGGCATTGCATGTGTGTCACTCTACTTACAACATATTATACGGTTCACTTTTAATATTAAAAAAAGTCAAGCAAGTAGTGATTCAAAGAGCGCTTAGTGTCCAGCCCCCAACTAGAGCCTTGATAGATATTCGTGTTGCACTAAAATATCCACACCAACATAGAGCCCAATTAGGATTGGGCTATAGAGAAAGTGTCAAAGAGGTTACCACATTCGAAAGGATCTACAAACCCCTACACCTAGGAACGAATCAAGCAAGAGGGTGATCGTTTTACCCAGCCTCCGAAAAACATGCATCATTCCTCATTTATCTCATAGTGTTGATAAGGGTAAAGATCTTGTATAGCCTCTATATGATCTAGAAAAATATTTATCAAAACTTCCAATCAACATTTTTACTTTAGAGTTGATCAAAATCTTGCCTAAACATAAACAAGTATTAGATAGAATTCTAGAGAAAATAAAGGTTAGCACATCCCTAACTCCTGAGTCATTGTCCTTCTTGGTCTCACCCATTTTCACTCAAACTCCGATCATCTTTTTCGAAGACGAGTTGAGTAGGCCAACAACAATCCACAACCATGTCTTGCATATAGAGGTGATTTTGAATCGTCATTCTTTGGGGAAATGTATGGTCGATGGTGACGGGGGCCTATACATCCTCTCCTAACACACAACCCTCCAAGTTGGAGTTCCATTAAAGAGGCTCAAACCAACTACGATTTTCATCACACACTATGACGACAATTCCTCCCATTCTCTTGGATTGATCGAACTTCTCATGGAAGTTGGCCCGATTCAACATCTAGGATTGTTTCATGTCTTAGACATCAACCCCATTACAACTTGTTACTAAGAAAGGCTTGGATACACTCCCTGATGTCTCCTCAACCTTCCATCAATATGTCAAGATCCCTTGTAAAGACAAGGTCATAATAATGTTCAAGAAGAGTAACTCAAACCTCAAAGGAGTCCAAAACTCACCATGCATCATGAGTGAACTATGTCAATACCTAAATTGTAAGAAGGAGAAAGCCATCGTGAGTTGATCCCTAGCGGCTCATATTCCACCCCCAAACAATCATGTCCTAGACTACTCCCAAAGATTTAGGGTGTATAGCACATCCAATTCCATATACTATGGCATATTTCAATCTATCCCAAGTTTTTCATACTTGAAAAGCCTTGAACATGATCTTAAACATGGGTTTTACACCTTACCAAGGTCAAGGAGTGGAGGGCCAAGGGCATTCAGAACCCTTGATTCTATCCACAAACAAAGGTCAACATGAGTTAGGGTTTGACCCATTGAAACTTCCAAAACCCCCACCCAAAACCATTTGGCTTTGGAGTAGCCTAAGGTCTAATAAAGCGAAAACCTATGATTTAGATATCTTCTTTGTAACCAAACTTAGTGTTTTCTTTATAAGCATGATGGAAAATACATCTTCCTTTATCAAAAATCTAAAAATATATATTTGAAAAAACCAAAAATATTTGAAAATCTTCAAAAATCAAAAACAAAAGAAAATCTTGGAAAATATAAAAATTTAAAATTCAAAAATCCCCGAAAAAAGTATTTTATATTTCTTTGCCCAAAGTTTGTCTTAAAAAAACCAAAGAAAATGCTAAAAATTTTAAAAACCAAATTTTTTGTCAAAAACCTGTTTTTCAAAATCATGTCATCCAAAAGTATGATTTTGCCAAAACCTTACATCTTCAACCCAAAATGGTGTTCTTAAGAAGGATAATTATTTTTCCTTTTAGAAAATTCTTCCTTAAATATCAAATCATTTAAAGAAGAAGACCCCTCATGAAGGAAGATGATCAAATTGTTGAGCTCTCCAAGTTCCATAAAATTCTTGACATGAAAAAGCCTTCAAGTTCTTGGGAGGGGACTTTATAGAGGTCAACCTAGGAACCGAGTCTAGCCCTAAGTGTATCAAAATAGGAACTTGCTTACATGAACTCGAAAGAGCATCTTTTATAGAATTCCTTAAATCATGTATCGATGTGTTTGCATGAACATATGGGGATATGCCTAGATTAGACCTTGAAGTCGTGAAACATTGCCTACTTTTGGTGCTCGGTTTTAAGGCTATAAAGCAAAAACTTGAAAAAATCCACCCCGATATCCTCCTCCAAGTTAAAGAGGGTTTAGATGATCTTTTAAAGGTTAATTTTATAAAACTCATTGCTTACTCCGATTGGCTTCCAAATATATCTTTTATGGATGGTTTCTCGGGATATAATCAGATCAAGATGGCACCGGAAGACATGGAGAAGACCACATTCATCACTTTAGCGGGAACCCTTCTGCTACAAAGTGATGCCTTTTGGTTTAAAAAATCTTGGGGCAATGTATCAAAGAGCCATGCAAATTCAAAAAGAAAACCCTTGGTTTAATGATCTTAAAAACTTTTTAGAAAATAGAAGATTTCCTAAGTTTGCCTCTTCCAAAGACAAAGTGTTTATTGGAAAAATTTCAATACGATATATCATCCTTGGGAGAGTTTTTTATAAAAAGAGCTTTTTGGGCATCTTGTTGAGATGTGTTAACCGCAATGAGGCTAAAACCATCATGAATGAGTTTTACGATGGAGAATGTGGAGGCCATGTTAGTTCAGTGATGATGTAAAAAAATATTAGTAGTGTTAACTACATGGGGATTTCACATTCCATCATCTTCACTACATACTATTACTAGTCCATGGTCGTTTACTATATGGGCATTTGATATCATCTAGCCAATTTCTCCGATAGCATCCAATGGACAAATGTTCATCCTAGGAGCTACCGAGTATTTTTTTAAATGGGTTGAAGCAAGGTTCTTGGCAAACATCGAAGGATAACATATAGTGGCATTGATTAAGAAAATTATCTTTTCTTGGTTTATAGTCCCAAGAGACCTAGTATCTTATAACGGTACATCGTTAAAAAATATGAAAGTAGAAAGGTTGTATAAGACTTATGGTATCACACAACACTTCTCGTCACCATCTGCCATCAAGGCAATGGCCAAGCCGAATCTACAAACTAGACCCTTATAAGCATCATTGAGAAAACCTTATAAAGGGATAAGAAATGACATGAGAAATTAGATGAGGCACTATGGGCCTACAAAACTTACATACATACTCCAACAAATGCCACACCTTTTGAACTCGTCTATAACCAAATGAATGCTCGTCACTTTAGTAGTAGATCTTGTATTGAAGACCATAAACTAAAGGGACTCACATCCTTGGAAAAGTAGCGGCCCAATTAGAAAGATCCCTTTGTTATAAGAGGGGAGCAACCCAAAATGTATATTGGTGAATTGATGCCCAAGGAAGAAACTTTGTAGATCATATAAATGCCTAATATCTCAAAAAATATTATGTTTACAATCTATAATCAATTCTTTTGAAATGATTTTTTAAAATACCATCTTTAGTTTCTTGAAGATGAGACAAGTTGAGTATACGTTTTTTAACTAGGAATTAGTGATACGTAAAAAGATGGAGTGTCTTCAAAATTATTAAATAACATTTGAAAAGCTCTTATTTTATAAGATAGAGCCCAGTTCAGAACATGGTCTTCTTTCCATCTGGCACCTCTATCTACCATCTCTTCATACCGTAAGAGATTTGACGCTGCAGCTCTACTTATGGAATTCCTCTGTAAATGCGTCTGCCTTCATATCAACATCGTCTTCTTCCATGAATTAACATCCTCAGCATTGATCTTTTTATTTAATTGAATCTCGTGTTCATAAAAGTCATTACAATATGCGAAAATGATTGGTTATGATACGATATGCAACTCGGAAATGTAACTATTGTTTCAAAGCTCATCGTTATCTGCATTAAGAAAATTAAAAACGCGGTAATTACGAATACTGAATATGCATGACAGCGTGATGCTTGATGAATCAACTCGCACCTCTATCAAGCATCTCTTCATACTGTAGGTTAGAGATTTGACGCTGCAGCTCTAGTTTCTTATGGAATTCAGCTATAAACGCATCTGCCTTCATATCAACATCGTCTTCTTCCCATGAATGACCATCCTCATCATTGATCTTTTTATTTAATTGAATCTCATTGTCATAACAGGCAATATAATATGCGTCACCTTGGTAACAACGGCCATCATCAAGTGAGTTATCTTTGACATCAGTCGCGACATTTATGCACGGTATTGGCAGAAAAAAACACTTGCTGTTCTTGTTTTTCTTGCTGATATTCGGATGAAAGACCAGAGTTTTTCGCAAGGAGAACCGATGCTCGCCGTAATTGAGAACGGAACTATACGAGCCCAAAGATTTGAAATTGTTAGGCATGAGCTTTCGGCTGATTCCTCTTTTGAGGATGCTGTTTCTCTTACACAAGCTCCGTATGAAACGCAGGATTCTCCATGTTGTGATGACGAAGCTCGCAGGTTCCTTACCCATGAATTGCTGGAATACCTCGTGATTGAGGAGGACCTTTAGGTGGTGTTGACGAGCAAGTTTATGTGGAGAATCACTAGAACAAAATTGAGAAGAGAAAATTTTACGGTGAGTAGAAAGAGGAGATGTTACCGGTTATATCTATATGAGAGCGAGAAGAGACACGGTTTGTGAAAGGAAGAAAGGAGGCGGAAGGAAGCGGGTTTGTCGCTTTGGGAAGTTTGGTGCTAAAAGACAAACATATCAGGCGTTGCTTCTCTAGTGTGAAGTCTTCGACATGCGTTGTGGTGGAATTCTGCAACAATGGCAACTTTCTAAGTTGAATATTCCAGTGGGAGGATGTAAAAAGAAAATCATAGGCGGCTATAGAAAATTTTAAATCGATATAGAAGTTCCACTTGAACAAGGAAATTTATGGGGTTGTCTTGATTGACCTGTTTTAATACGAAGATGTGTGAGCACAAAAGTTCTACCAGGAGACCCCACAAAAACTCGAGATCCACAGAGTTGGTATTTGTGTCCACCCGATGTAACTTCAGCAACAGGGTTGCATATGGTTGACCTTTTGGGACTCGCAAAAAGAGTGTCACGAAGTTAATATTGGGTTACATCATCGATCAACTTTGAATTCATATTTATTTATATTGGTTATTGATGAGTTAACAAAATATATTGAAGATGAAATATTTTATTGATGAGTTAACAAAATATATTCAAGATGAACTATTTTGATGTATGTTATTTGTAGATAGTATTGTGTTCTAAGAAAAAAGTTAATAGCAAATTAAAACTATAGAGAGAAATACTAGAAAGTAAAGTCCTTCGATTTAATAGAATAAAGACAAAAGCCCGGTTTTAAGCCTATAAAGAAAAAACTTAAGAAAATCTACCTAATATCCACCTCCGAGTTAAAGAGGGTTTAAAGGATACTTTAAAACTAGTTTTATAAAACTCATTGCTTACTCCGATTGACTTTTAAATATAGTTGTTCTTCGAAAGTTGAATAAAAAAATCAGGATTTGCATTGATTTCAGAAACTTGAACAAAGTCTCTTCAAAAGATAATTTTTGTTTGCCTAATATTGATTTGATTGTTGATAGCACAACTAATTATGAAATATTCTCTTTTGTGGATGGTTATTTAGGTTACAATAAAAACAAATTATTTTCAAAAGATCAACACAAAACCACTTTTATCATACCTTGGGGCACATACTACTACACTGTCATGCCTTTTGGTTTAAAAATGTATAATGACTCTTTTTCATGTCCAAATCTATAAGCTTTTGGAAATATATGTATAACGGGTTTTGGTGTAATCAAAACCCGTTCTTCTCATATAGAATCATTGCAAGAAGTTTTTGAAAGACTTAAGTTTTACAATATAAAACAAAACCCTCAAAAGTGAGTTTTCGGAGTGAAGTCAGGAAAACATTTAGAGTTTATGGTTAGCCAAAGGGGTATAGAGGTTGACCCTTCCAAGTATCGAGCCATCATAGACATTCCTCCATCTTCCAACCTAACACAAATTAGGAGCCTCGAGAGTCATCTCGAAGCCATTAGACGATTTATATCTAATTTACAATAAGATGCAAACCCTTCAACAAACTTTTGAGAAGAGAGGTCAAATTCCTTTGAGATTCTAACTATCAAGAGGCTTTTAAAAGATTAAAAACCTATCTGATAAATCCTTCAATTTTGAAACCTCTAAAATCAAGAAAACCTTTGCTTTTATATCTTTCCATACATGAAAAAGTGTTTGAGGCCTTATTAGCATAATATGAAGATGATAGCCTTAAGGAGTACGTCATTTACTATATTTCAAAAACTCTCTTTGGGTATGAGAGAAATTATTAAGCTATGAAGACATGCTTAGCCTTGTTGTGGGCATGTCAAAAATTTAGACATTATTTCTTAAATCATGAGATTTATATAGTGCCTAAACTTGACCCCATTAAGTATCTTTTCGAAAAACCTATCATAATGGGTAGGCTAGGTAAAATACAGCATTGTTGGGCAAACATATCAGGCGTTGGAAGGAAGGAAGCGGGTTTGGCGCTTTGGAAGTTTGGTGCTAAAAGACAAACATATCAGGCGTTGCTTCTTTAGTGTGAACAGTCTTCGACATGCTTTGTGGTGGAATTCTGCAACAATGGCAACTTTCTAAATTGAATATTCCAGTGGGAGGATGTAAAAAGAAAATGAGAGGCGGCTATAGAAAATTTTAAATCGATACAGAAGTTCCACTTGAACTAGTAAATTTATCGGGTTGTCTTGGTTGACCTGTTTTAATACGAAGATGATGAAGCACGAAAGTTCTACCAACAAGTGACCCCACAAAAACTTGACATCCACAGAGTTGGTGTTTGTGTCCACCCGATCTAACTTCAGCAACAGGGTTGTTATGGTTGACCTTTTGTGACTCGCAAAAGGAGTGACACACTTCTTTAAAGTTAATATTGGGTTACATCAGGGATCAACTTTGAATCCATATTTATTTATATTGGTTGTTGATGAGTTAACAAAATATATTCATGATGAAATATTTTATTGATGAGTTAACAAAATATATTCAAGATGAACTATTTTGATGTATGTTATTTATAAATAGTATTGTGTTTTAAGAAAAAAGTTATTAGCAAAATAAAATTATAGAGACAAACACTAAAAAGTAAAGCCTTTTGACTTAATAGAACAAAGACAAAAGCCCGATTTTAAGCCTATAAAGCAAAAACTTAGGAAAATCTACCTGATAGCCACCTCCGAGTTAAAGAGGGTTTAAAGGATATTTTAAAAACTAGTTTTATAAAACTCATTGCTTACTCCAATTGACTTTTAAATATAGTTGTTGTTCGAAAGTTGAATAGAAAAATCAAGATTTGCATTGATTTCAGAAACTTGAACAAAGTCACTTCAAAAGATAATTTTCGTTTGCCTAATATTGATTTGATTGTTGATAGCATAACTAATCATGAAATATTATCTTTTATGTGATGGTTATTTAGGTTATAATCAAATCAAATTATTTTCAAAAGATTAACACAAAACCACTTTTACCACACCTTGGGGCACATACTACTACATTATCGTGCCTTTTGGTTTAAAAATATCGGTGTCACTTATCAAAGAGTTATAATGACTATTTTTCATGACCAAATTCATAAGCTTTTGAATGTATATGTAGATAACCTTTTGGTGAAATAAAAGATCCGTTATTCTCATATAGAATAATTGCAAAAAGATTTTGAAAGACTTAAGTTTTACAATGTAAAACTAAACACTCAAAAGGGTGTTTTCAGAGTAGAGTCGGGAAAACTATACATATACATATATATATATATATATATATGTAAACACCCAAAAATTTTATGAAAATTTTCATCTTTAGAAAGTTGGCTATTTTTGGCAACTTTGATTTTTTTACATCAAATGAGCTTGTTTTGGTATCAAAATGTTTCAGCAATCTCAAAATGATGATGTATTGCACCTCTTTCGAAAAAAATCAAATATGGTTAAGATTTTATGACTATTTTGCCCTCAAGACCAAATTGATAACATTTTGCCTATTTAAAAGGATTGCCTTAAGAAAAGGATCACTTCAAGTAGTTTACCTTTAAAGGGACAAATGAAAAGGAAAGTATTCGGGATGAAGTCTAGTGTTTTTTAAAAATAACGTTTGAAAATTTTATTAAATTTGATATTTCCAAATATAAAAGCGTTCCCTTTAAAAACTGTTTGAAATTTATCGGACGTTAAGGAGGCAAATTCCCCAACAAGAGGAGATGACATGAACGAAAAAAGGCAATGATCGAGTACCTGCCAATTCAGCATTGTTGGGCAAGGTAACCTGTCATTTTTAGTTTCAGGTATTAGAAAAGAAATTCGACGTTCAAGAAGAAAAGTTGGCATCCTGAATGGAAGGTCGTCATCTAGAAAGGAAAGTTGGCGTTATCCACGCAAAAGGAAAGTGACGCTCAATTTGGCAAGGTGTAATGTTTAATTTGGTAAGTCATTAAGAGGAAACTTACCAATTTCGGAGTTCAGCATCAAAGGATTAGGCAACTTACCTTTCCTCGACCTGATTTGGTAGTCAAAATTACCATGACCACCTACCTTTCACAGCAGCTTGGCCATGAAATCAGCACGTTGACGGGAGTTGCCATAAAGGAGAAAATTACAAAGTCAAGTCTCACCCAACCAAATCCCGTGAAACCATTTAGAAGAAAAGATGATCACAAAGAAAATTTACAAACTATCAAGACTTCAAATTTTCTCGAGAAATTGCCTCCCAAAAACACCTTTCCTATCTGACTAACGGGCCCTATAGTGATACTACCAAGTTAAAGATGATCACAAATTTACAGAAACATAGAGCTTAATTAAAGCATCTAAGATTCAATTATACTGGTAGGAAGGGAATAAGTTAAGGGCTTTAACTGTTCTATTTTTTTGACATGAGCATCACAAGCATTTCTTTTGAAAACGCCACTAATGATGCTTGCAACCCGTAAGGTCTCATTGATCACCTATGTTGTCCAACGAAGAATCAATCTCAGCAGAAATCAGGAAAACAAACTGAGTAATTATTACAACAACAATGATGACACGGCATTCCGAACATATACGATATGGTGATCGTCGATGGACACAACTCACTAGATTATTTCCCAATTGATGCTCATGTTGATCCATATGGAAGGAGCAAGTCATTTGCCAAACAGTTAGTTTTGAAAAGCAATAAATACACTTACCAACTCACACCTCACTCATGGAAAGTTGCCCTGGCCGACTGCAGCAAGAAGACAACTCCACCTCCAGCCACTTACCATTTAATTGCATCTGACGTCAACCTTGAAGGAACAAATGAACAACAATCTTCACAATTGAAGCCGCATTCAACATCATCTCAAGTTTCAGCCGAATTTCCAACCTTCCTAAATTGGGCCATGTACTATAGCAGGTGCTGGACAATTTCAGCAAGAGAAGAGGACAACAACGTCCTTCCAAATCCAGCTAGCCAAGCTTTAGCAAGGTGGACAACTTTCCAAATCTTAGTCAGCTGAATTCAGTAGCAAGAAAAACGGAAGAAATCCCAAAAGGGTGAGAGGCCGTTGGAAAATGTCAGCAGTTCTTTCGGTGGTTGATTCATCAAACTCAATACAGTAGCATCAACTTGCTTAGCTCAACACAACACCTTTTCTAGTTCCAGCCGAATTTAGTAGTTAAGTTCAGCAAAGGGACAACTTCACCTAGCCTTGGACGAATGTAACAAGCTTTCCAAGACTTGGTCAGTTTCAGCCAGGCTTGGTAACTTACCATATCACGTGTTGAATGATTTTGGTAAGAGAGTGCAGCATTCCTTGGCTCGATTTGAAAGGCCTGGAGCAGCACCTTCCTGCCTTATTACACCAAGTCACGGTAAGGTAAGTTGCCTTATGAATGGCTGCAGCCAATGGGCAACTCGTGGCCTATAAAATGGGGCTCAAGAAGGCTTCAAGACATCAACCATCAAGCTACCACAGAAAATCCGAGTTCAACAAATTATCCAGCAAGAGAGAGAGAAAGAGAGAGAGAGAAAGGGAGAGAAAGAAGGGAGGCCGTTGCTCACCACCAGCCGTCCGCTGCAGATTCTCCTCCGCCCGCCGTCACAGGTTCTTTTTTACTCCCCTTTTACAGTAAACATAGTGGGTTGTAATTAAGGAGTTTTGAGTCTCCACAAAGTGTATTGATTCATAAGACACCTTCTTTTATGTGTTTCTTTATGATCCTTTTGATTCCATGGTGTAAATAAAGATTACAAACCTCTTAATCTCATATTATTCACGTAATTTATAGGATTTATGCTGTTATAGATTCGTTTAAATCGAATTAGAACACATACACGTTTTCTGAAAATATGAGAACTTTTTTTCTACACTCTACACACGGCCAGTAAAACATTTCTCTGTGATTGTCTACTGCTCCAAATAGGTCAAAATTTGGTTCTTCCAATGTTTGGTAAAAATTTAAAGAATTTTGACTTTGTTAAACAGCACTAACAAAATCCGAAAAGTTTTGCAAAAACCATAACAAATTTTGGAAAACTAGAAGTTCCTATGACGTATGTCTGGTAATTTCTGAATATCTTTGTGAACAGTGAACCAAATTTATTAAAAAGGGTCTCTTTGGAAATCTGAAATCTATAAATTTCCAATAAGATCAATTTCATAGAGATCGGAGGTCTGAGTACCGAAATATGTCTGTTTTTCTGAACCTCTGATATTCTGGCACAGGTTTGTCTCGAGTGTTTGAGTGATGTCTATTTTTAGATTTAATTATGCGAATATATAGCACGAAAAATCAAAATAAAAATAGTTTATGAATACATGAATGTCTATACTCTGTAAAAATTTTAGAATTTTTGAAAACCCGAAATTATTTAAAAAAAAAGAAAACAGGCCTCTGAAAATAGAACCAGTTTTTGTTTTTCAGAACCTTAAATATTTCTAAGTCAAGAACAAAATCATGATTTTATCAAACTTTTCAAGTTAGAATTTTGTTTTCTAAAACTTACCAGATCTCGAATAATTTCCAAAGTTTGTAGGCTGACCCTTGAGTGTTGGTTCAAGAAGGCCTACGTCGATAAAAGCTCATTTGTCCACAATCGTTTGACAAAGTCAGAAATCAAATCTTTGTTAGTTTGAGTGAACTAACTGGCACGCTCGCACACACAACGTAGTTTGGGAATTTCTTTTCGAATGTCCACATACACTTTGAAATAAAAATTCACGTCTACGATATATATAATTGAAAAAACTATATACATGTTATAAGAACCTATACATATATATACATGTAATGAAAGAAACTATATATATATATATATATATATATATATATATGAGGGGAGGAGGAGATTTTCCGTGACCCATATTGACATATTGACGTGTATTCGCATGCGCACGCGTAATAGGCCTTGGATAATCTTTGAAGATCATGGTGATGAGTAGCTGTACTGAACCAAGTTACTCATATTCATGCCAAGATGGAACACGGATCATTGCCTAATCACCTTATGTGACTGAATTATCTTTAGTGCGAGTCGATCAAATCCTTTGTTTTTGTTACAAAAGGAGGCTGAAGCCTAGCACATACACCCACAGGTGGTGCACCCTACGCCCTGCCATTGAGCTAATATTCTTGGTGCGCCAGCCGTTCAAATAATAAGCTCAGATTTTAGTCGTCCTATCATCATATAATATATACCTTAAGTTAAGGATATGAACTCATTTCCAGCTTTTTAAGTATTTGTTGTTGTTGGGAAGGACCGAATTCAAGTCACACTTGTGTGATCCCACTGTGGCATTCTTGATGTGAGAGCATGTCAAAGAGCATCGACCACCATTCTGAGAGGGTCTGGATAAAGCTCTAGCGACAGTTGTGGGTCTTAGAAATCCGCTTGAACATATCGTAATGCCTTCGATACTACTAGTCCAATTAGATCATGATGCAGTCATCTAGGAGAGCAACAAAATAGAAGTTTGGGTGATAACCACTGTCTCATTCATGGAGAGCAAGTTGAGTAACAAGATAGCTGGGATAAACAGCTAAAGCTACATTACACTACCCCCAAAAAAGAAAAGAAATGAAATTAAAGGACGAATTTTATTGATTCATCGCTCCCTAACTGGTGTCCTCCATTCTCATTTATGAGAATTCTCGAGGTGGCAACATGTGATCTGACCTTCATTCCGTCAGCACATCCCCCAGACTCAACTCCCAATTGTCACTCTCTAACGCTACAACGATAGGCTGGATCCCCTTCCTAGTGGCAGATATCATTGAGCGTCACACAACACCTTGGTTCCTCTTCATGTAACTCATCAACTTCTGCCAATATAGGATACCATGAATTCTGCTCATGTTGCCTCCACTTTCCGAGTCAACGTGACCTCCGTACAACTTGTGTCCAAGGCTCACCGAGGAGGCAAGCCATATCTCATTACTTACCTGTGTAAAAGACCTTCACAAATCTATCTTGTCACCTGATTTTGGAGATCCTCCACTTTTTTGAAGTATGGAAGTATCATTTGGTGGCTTACAAAAATCAGGTTTCTCTGTTCCTTCTTCAATATTCACTTTTGTTCGTTGTTTTCCTTTCTGCAATTGTGTTCTGGATTTTCTTTATCAGTCGTGGTCTCCACCTCCACCTCCAACGCAAACATTGTTTTGCCTCCGATGGCTGCTTTGGGTGGACTCACAAACTTTCAAACAAATTCATGATATCCCGGTGCCTGAAAATTGACCTGTCAAGGAGCAGGAATATCATCTGTGACTAGAATGGGGCAGTCTTAGCCGCATCATGTAGACCATGGCTATTTACTTTGATAGTCAGTTCTTGTATTCTTTTCTTGCATATTGGGTGTCTCGGCATAATCTATTTTAGTTTTCATTTGAGATAATGTTCTCAATGATCTTAGACATTTAGGCGATTACTGATTTGCCAACCAATAGTGTTGAGCCTCACTAGTGCATCATCAGTTTGCTGTCCTAAGACTCGTTACAGCTTCCTTAGGATGACTTCACTAAAACAATATTGGGGTACTGGCTCCATTTCTAATGAAGACCATCATGCTTTTCTATTGGTTTCGTTTTTCTGGTTTGTTGTTTGCATCTGTAGCGTATGGGAAAAAGCTTAGTTGTTGTTGTTATTTGCATCTGTAGCACCAAGGTTAACGATGAGTTTTCATGGTACATTTCATCTATTATGTCTAGCACGAAATTGCTGCTCGACTGCTTCTTTCTCATCACTCAGTGAACTCTATCCTTGAAGAACTATGGAGTGACAGCCCATCTCGCTTAGTAGAAGGCCAACTGTTGTGATTTTTGTAGCTCTTGATACATCAATATTTTCTGCAATTTGCATTTCACTACGTGTCAATAGTTGCTCATATCTGATTCACTTGAGACTATGTTATCCGGATTTTGATAGTGATCATTCCTTCCGATTACATTGTCAATCGGTCTTTCAACATACAATTGGCATGAAGCCAATTTTCTTCTAGTACTATGGGCCATTATTTTCACCCAATGTAGCCAACTTTATCAAAGATTTCCATCATATGGACATGTCCAAGATCTTCTTCCCAAGGCTATTATTTTATAGGGCTTCACATTCCTTGAGTCAATCAAATCATGATTGGACCTTTTTATCCTTATTGTCTTACTTGGGATTCAACAAGGTTTGCCTACCATCATGGATCTACCAAGTTGCAGGTCGGTCAAAGAAATAAAATGCTCCCAATTTTACATTTTAAATTTCTTATGAATATCCTTGTTCAGAGAAGACAGCTCACTTTGACATCTGGTGGACTAGCTTCTACATGAGCATGCCACATTGCCAATTGATCACTATTGACTGTATCTCATTAATTATGGTAAGGATTCAACCACTAACAATAATCCTAAGTTGGTTGGTGCTCAGTGTTGGTTGATGCATGAAGGCTTGCACGAGGCCCATGCATCCACACATTTCCAAAAGAGAATACAAGATAAAAGCACCATTGTAGAGTTACCCGAAGTAGCACAAGATTTAAAAGTAAAGATGAATATCAAACGTCTCTAGGTTTTGTCTCTATCAAGGACTTGATTAGGGTCTGCATGGTAAGGAACTCATGTGTTATATGTATTCCTTGAATTGCTTGCATATTAATACTCTTTCGTGTAGGTTTCATCTATTTGGGACCCTAATCCTAAAATTCTTATAAGTATAGACGTATATTCGTGTCATCTACTCCTCTACTTTTGACATCTGTATAGAAGTACGTAGGCAAATGGCCAAGAGGGTGAATGAAACTCCTGACAAATGGCCAAGAAGGTGAATGAAACTCCTAGCATATGTATGGAAGTATGTGGAGAAATGGAAGCTTGATGCCAATGGAAGACTTCGGCAGAGGCCTAACTTGCTACCATTTATAATCGATAGGAGTGTGTTCATCCCTCTCAAATCAGTCTACCTTAGCCTCCCAAGTTCAATGTAAAGCCCCTACCAAATTTGAGGAAATAACCTTGTGTGTTGAAAACTTGAAATTTGTTGGGTCCTCTATCAAAGTTGAGGTCAAGAACCTCGAACAACAACTTTAGGTTCTTTACACCTACCTCCACGAGCTCATCAACGAGATGTCTCAAACCATTTTCAACCTTAATGCCCTAGCATTCCAAGCATCAGTTGCCAAGTGGAGGTTCAACTAACTTGAGATCTTACTCTAGAGTTGGAAGAGTTGCAAGCCTTGCTATTTCAATCCCTTGCACCGAGGAAGGAGGCCCAACTCAATATTGCTAGGTCGATGGCCTCGAGGAGTATTGGTTGAGGGTGAAGAGGGTTTTCCAGGGAGTGAGGGTTTAGTAAAAACATTTTCATTACATTGAAATTTAGGTCTTTTCCCACGTGCTTGTTTCGAGCTTGCTTTTCTTGTTCACATTTACTCTTTCATCCTTTTATTTTTCGTTGCATTGAGGTTTTTAAAGTTGTATTATTGTCTTTGCATTCTTGACATCGTATGATTTTATGGCATTGCTTCAAGATATGAACCGAAAGTCATGCCTATTGATTGAAACAACATTTAGGGTCGACGTCTATAAAGAGGTAGGATCAATCTCTTTCATGCCTAACACTATTCCAAACTTCTGATACAAGCTCCTTCTTGCAGTCACTTTCTTCTTGTCTTCATCCCATCTTCAATTTACTTCTTCTTTCTTAGTGTGTGATATTTTGGGTACGAAGATAGTAGGGATACATGGCAGACTTTTTAGGTAATATGATTCTTTTTCTTTTAATTCAAGTTTTCAGCGAAATTGTCACCAAATCAAGCATTCTACGGCTCGATCAAAAGGAAATTAAGGAATAGGTCGATTGGGTCAATCCTTGAATGTTGACGAGCACAAAACCGCAGAAAATATATCTTTTCTAATAGATTTTTGAAGTTCCACCTTGTTTTCTGATTTTCTTACGAAGTTGAGGACTACCATTACCTTTTCTCCTGTGAACATTTCTTGATTGGTCATAATCGACTATAGAATACCAAAACCAAAAATGGTGTAGTCTTTGACGAACTTGATCACATCCTCTTGGGTTACCACTTTTAACATCAATGTCTTGACCATTTAGTGAAATAATTTGTAGCCACTATAATAAAAGTATGCTCCTTTGACAACTATGGATAAATATTTTTTATTAAGTCCATGACTCATCTTTTGAATGGCCATAGCTTGATGACGGGATGTAATGCCATTGTTAGTGTTTTATAGGGATCAAAAATATTGACATTACTGACATCCCTTTGCATAACTAATACATTCTTGATGCATCATTCATGTTGGTATGTAAACCATTTCATTTTAGGCCCCAACCAACAAGTCCCGCATATTCCTTCATGGACCTTAGTCATTATTGTAGGACTTCAATTGCGCTCAAACACTTCAATAGCAAGCCCTGATGACCACTTATACAAATCACCATGTAGCAAAGTAAAATTTAGAGCCCTATGTTGGGTTTTAACATATGAACATTGTGATGGTCAATTTAAGCATTTTACTAGTATGTCCCTCCAATCTTCAGGCTCCTATGATGTCTTATAGCCTGGGACAAACTGGGCTAATCTATTTGCCACTTGTCTTTGGGAATATACATCAGTTTCACTTCAATAAAGGACTTTAACAAACCTATTGCGTGTTAGTACCAAGGTAGCAGGTTGGAACTAAGACATTTATAATCTCTTAAAAGTTGGTTGAGGAGTACTTGGAAGTCAACCCAGACTTCCACCTTTCTCACTTAGCAATCGATATCAGGCTTAAAACATAGATTAAAAGTTAATGTTCTACTTTGTTATTGGTAAAGGATGACTCTAAGGACATAGTAAGCATTCTCACTTTCCTAAATGGAGAGATAGTGCAAACCCCAATCTCATACCTCTACTATACTTCGAGCTCTCAAACATAATCTTTCATGTTTGTTCGACAATCATGCTTTATGCAATGTCTAAAGGATTGGTAACCTCGATACATGCAAAATATACCAAAATCAACCAAAAAACTAACCTTTCACTATTTTGAGAGGGAGTGTTTCAAATCAAAAGGGAATAGTTTGATAGCCCATTTAAGTAGACTACCCTAGAGAGTTGTGCAATTGAGAAGGTAACGTGGAATATTGATTTTAATTATCACATATACTTCAATTGACAAAAAATAGTATTTTAATTTTATACATGTGTGATACAAGGCCCAACATATCTATTCTATTGAGGAATATTGGTTTTCTACATCAATGAGTAACTAACTCATATAGAAAATAGATTACTCATAATGTTTTCTGTATCGTGTACCAAAAGGACACTCATGAATTCTTTTACCATGGCCACATACAGTTTCAATAGATTCCTAGAAGTTGAATTATTTTGAATGTGAATTGTTGTTGGCAAATTAAATCATTTATATCATTCAATTTAAGTAATGTTTTGAATGGGGTCATTTTCCCTTCTCCATTGGCAATAAAGCACCGCAAATAGCTAACCTACCTTATCAAACTTCATATCTCCTTTGTCTTAAGCAATGTTGCATCAATGTGACCTTGTTTGAATCGACTTAATTCCTCTATTATATACCAGAAAACCTAAAAAGTTTATAGTGAAAACTATATAAACATATTTGTTAGGATTCATTTTTAAGTGTTGCCTTTGTATTTGCTGAAAAGAATGTTCGAGATCAAAGAATGTTGTTTGAAATCTATATTGTCACACCCGCACGCGACCACGACCTTGCCCAAGCCGATGCCACGTAGCCGCTTCTCGCACGGGCGTGATGGTGAGCAGTAACCAAAATACAATACTATTTTAATGCAAACTCAAGAAATGTCTAACTGAAATAAATATCTATATCAAAGTTCTAAACAACACGTCCAAAATGGTGCGGGGCCCACCTAACAATAAACCCGAATAAAAGACTTTCTAAATCATTCAATACTTATCATACTATCTAAAATAAAAATGCAGCTCTATCAAACTCCTACTCTGTTCCGTGTGCCTTCGAAGTGCTAGCTTCAGGATGAGCTGTAAAACAATAGGGTGAGCTCTTATACATAGCTCAGTAGGGAGGTTAAACATCTTTAAACAGAAAACATACTAAAAGCATGCATAGTTCACAATCATTTCATAGCAAAGCACATTTACTTTAAAATCATGATCTCAAATTCATATGCACACACTCACACGCACACATCATTAGTTTTGATAATTATAGCCTATACTGTGTCTGCCCCAAAGGCCACGGGAGTCGTCCGGCCCTCCCTAACGTGACCTCGGTAATCCCGTCCACAATGGTAGCCACGCCGACTCTCACGGCAGAGTGTTCGGGAACACACCCTGTATTCGTCCCAAGCCGGATCACCTGAGGGACCTGCAAGTCTCTAAAGACCCCACACAAATCACACAAGTACGGCTCGTACATTCACACATCATTACATTTCTAAAACCAATTACAGTTCATCACATTTACAAATCATATCCAGATCCATGAATATCCGAAATCAAACTCATATCCACACAACATTTAAACAACATTTAAATATCATGTTCATACAACACATGCATATCAAAACATGCTCTTTATCAAACAGTGTCATAAGTATGTTCTATTTGAAAGGCATATCAAATAACCCATAAGTGTGAATAACATTTCACAAACATCAATAAAACAGTTATCAATCATACACATTTAAATCTATCTAAAACAGTAAAATCACTTCTAGCATGGTTTTGTAAAAGAATGCATAACCCCCTACTTGAAGGAGCGCTAAGATCTAGTCCCCAAGCTGTTGGTCCACTCTTATCACCACCAAATCCTCCAATTTTAATCTCTAAACAATTACAAATAATTAAAATATTAAAATTTATTTAACTATGAATCTGATCTAACGAAACAAACTATATCCAAATCTGATCCCAAACCCCAATCTGGATCCGTTTAAGCTATCCGATATCCAAATTTATACCCAGATCCATATCTGATCCAAATGAGTGACACAATAGGTAGCTTGTGTCACTATATCAACACAGAACCTGTAACTACTAACATGGGTCTTATTCTTAACCTAAAAACCCATTTCAAGACACGACCAAACTTGACCCGTTTCCAACACAAAACCTATTTCTTAACACACGACACGAATCAGTGTCGGTTCATGACATTTCAGACACGACACAACACGGAAATGAGGGACATGCCTAAAAGGGCCGATTTTTTTTTTCGGCATCGATTTCACCGGTTTCCGACGAATCGTAACCATTTCCCGGCCAAATCGACTTACCTACCCTACCAAAACACTTAGTTCTACCTCAAACCTTCAATCCAATCCCAAAACGATTATTTTCAACAAGTTTTTCATAATAAAAAAAAAAACAAAAATCTGAAAAATAAGTGAACTTATCGCATTCCGGCCGACTCCTCGCATTTTTCGACTGGTTCGAGACTGCCCCAACTCCCTATAGAAGACACTATGAAGGGCCCTTTTTAAAGGCCCTTCATATCTTACATATGGCCATTACTGCACAATCTGTACAGTAACACTCGGGCGTTACTGCACAGGCTGTGCAGTAACGCTTGACGTTACATGTATACTTAACTACAATATCATCTATATATATCTCCAATTCATCACATGTATGTGGCTATAGCTTGAGTCTAAATAGCATAAATATTCATTCATAAATCTCCAATGCCCCAAGACATTGAAAATGGATCATTCTCTATATCAACATAGGTTGAAAATGATGGATCAATGAGTAGATGGATCATTCTTAAATCTCCAATGATGTTTGACATAGGTTGAAAATGGATCATTCTCTATATCAATAACCTCAACCACTTTGTCCACCCAAAACATCAATTTCAGGTGTAATATTGATGGTACACAATAGTTTGAATGTATCCAATCTCTTTCAAATAGTAGGGAATAATTTGTCGGTATCAATTACGAAAAAAGGAATAGTTGAAGTTCTTGAACCCACAATGAGTTCAATAACTATTACCCTCATTGTAACTAAAAATTCTCATCAAAAATCAAAATCTTAATATTTGTTGGGATTAGATCGGAAGGTGTCCTCCCGGTCTATTGTAGGGTAATATGCAACATCATGTTCAGTATTGCACCATCATCAATGAACGCCCAACTAAAAGGATCACCGTTTATCATGGTAGTGATGTATGATGATCAAAGATGTCTTATTATAGCTTCAAGTGGTCTATCAAACACTATTGGTACATCAATGTTGCTCGCCAAAACTGTCCAATCAGGTTTGTGTATCAAGAAATCATCATTTTCAATAGGTCGAAGATCCCTTACTGGAACGAAACTTGGTGGCAAAATAGTGATTAACCCTTCCAATAAATAGATGTTTCATCATTGAAGTCTTAATATGTATGTTTCATTAGAAAAGTGATTGTCGACAACTTCTTCTAACTCTTACTAATAGTTTGAACCTACAGACCCTGGATAGCCTCGACTAGCTCCGTATCATTTGAATTCACCACAATTGTTGCAAAACCAAAAAACTTTTATGTATTTGGCCCAAATTCAAAATACCACAAAATTCACAATGGATGGCTCTTGATCCTTATCTTTCTTTGCTCGATCAACCATATATACACGAAGTCTTCTCTGAAGGGTAGTAAAATCCACAATCTTCTTATTCACCTCTTCCGGGTCGGGGAGATCAAAGGCCTCCAATCAATCTTTCCTCTATTCACTAAGTACAACTTTGACCCACACTTCCAAATCTTTGGGAACACAATGTAGATGTCTCTCAAACTTAACGTCTTCAGCATCTGCCTCTTGTAAATATTCATATGGCTTAGATGGGAACTCATCCTCTATGTCAGGATTAGATGTATCCAATGGAGCCCTTCTTTGTTGAGTCCACCACTTTTGTGTATGTGTGATTGACCAATGATGGAACCAGGACCTCTTATTCAGCCAAGAGCTTTATAACCACTGCTCGACTTTTGACAAATTGGTATGAGGCTTAATCATTTGGCCTCATAATAGAGAATGGTTTCTCTCTTTCAAGATATTTAATGAAGTTGAACCATATTGGACTCAAACTTTAACATCCAAGGTGGGTGTCATCGACTATGAAGAACTGTCAATCTTGGCTTTGCTCCACTCGCCAAACCTGACTTGGGGTCACGAACAACAGTACACCATAATCGTCGATATGGGACAAATTCTTGATGATGGTGATAACCTTATGATTCTAGATAAGGCATGACCCCACCATGATTAGGTTAGTAAAACTCATGCTTTCGTTGGAAGGCTCTCCCTATGAGATGACCTATAAGGCGACCCAATATCCAAATGGGCCTAGGTAATTCTTGTTCATTTGCAACCCACAACTCTTTGCATGATCATGAGAGCTTTGAAGCCACTTGACTAAGAGATATATGAAATGATGGTTTACCCCATCACCTTGATTAAATTGCATTTTCCTTTCATCTTGCACTGTGATAATGTACAACGGCAATGTAGGACCATCTTAAGCTATAACAGATACAAAAGAAAATGGATTTGCATCAGTTTCAAGCTTCTTATATGCAAACTTGAGGCGACCATCCTTGATGGTTTGTTGTATGACCGAGTGAAATTTTTCGGACTTATTGATACCATGTAATGTCATGTTATACCATTTATAGTATCATGGCATCCTCTTAAGTTCGTCTCGAGACATATTGAATATCACTTAGGGAGATGAATTTACTGATCCTTCAAAAGTATATCAAAGATCTGGTCAACTTTTTACATATCAAGTAGCTATAATTCCTTTTTATTAGAATTTTTTCTTTTCCCTTTGGGGTCGAAGAGCATTACAAATATAGGAAAATCCTTGTGTCAAATTGGTAGACATGACTTTGACCAAGTCAAGACTCATCATCTATATCTTACATTATATCCTTCAAGCAAGAAATTAGAGACTTACATTGATTTCGCCTCATACCTTCTCGCTTGTTGAATGATGGGTCCAAAGTATTTAGGATATGTTTAACCTTTGTTGCTCAGTTAGTCAAACCCTTCTGAATCTTTACATGTAAGTAGTTACATGACAAGGCTATATATTAAGCCTCGGTGAACTACTTCTGACACCTTGTGACCAATTCATGAAATTTCTCAAAGAACACTTTGATAGTTTCATTGGCTTTTTGACGAAGATTCATTAAGTCCAAAGGGGTTGGCTAAGGATGAATCTTATTATAGCACTTAAGAAATACCTTTTATATTTCATCCCAAGTTTATATCGACCCCAACTTTAGTGATATATACCATGCATATGCTTGGCTTGTGAGAGATGATACAAAAAGTTTGAGTTTGTAGAACTTACTATCTCCTAATTTCATGTATTTAAGAGTAAATCAAGCCAAATACTCCCCTTCATACTTATCATCTTGTCTTGAAAAGGTGGTGAACTTGGCTATAAAACCTATTGGTATAGGTGCAAGTCAATCAACCCATTAGGGGTGTAGCTTACAATCAACTTTAATATTGGTTACTTGAAGCTCAATTCTAAATGAGTTTTGAACCAAATCGATGATCCCATTGTGGTGTATTATCACACCTTCCAACTCAAGAGGCTGATTTGGCATTTGATTGAGAAATCCTTGATGTTGATGATGTGCCAGTGAGGGGGTACCTAATAAGGTTGAAAAGGATGCACCTTGGGTTGGTATGCGAACTATTGGAAGAAAATTGGTGACCCAACGTCCATTTGTATGCAAATGGAATGCTATGTGCTTGAGCACCCATGCAATTTGGGGCAATTGGAGGTAATGTAGGATGGGATACCTTATATGATTCTCGGAGAAAGAGGGACACTTGGCTCTCAAGAGGTCAAGAATTCGAATGTATAAAGAAGACCCATTATGCTGAGCTCATGGATCGAGAACCCAAACTTGTAAAACATGCCCACTACTCTTAGCTTGTCTTAAAATATGGATCATGGGGTCAATTAGCATGTCCCAATAGGGGTAATGATAGAAATGGATAACATAAACATGGAAGTGGGTAGTTATCCGAGGTCACACCCGAAAATGGCAGAATGTGTTGTGTTGTTTAAATGAAAGTCTATAAATAATATTTGTAACCAAGAGAAAAGGAATCAATGACAATTCAAGTTTTTCCTTCTACTTTTCCTGTCTTACTTTCTTAGGAGTAGTATTAACATAGTTCTCTCGATCTCTTGTCAAGCATATCAAGTGCATTCTACAAAAATTCCATGATGGAGAGTGTAGGAGTCATGTCAATGCAAATATGATGGCCATGAAAATACTTAGAGCTAGTTATTTTTGGTCCACTTTGAAACAAGATTGTCATGACCATGCTAGGAAGTGTCATCAGTGTCAAGTGTAAGGAAATATCATTCATATTCCATCATCTACATTGCACTCCATCGTGTGCCCATGGCCCTTCACAATGTGAGCATTTGATATCATTGGACCCATCTCACCTACTGCATCCAATGGACACAAGTTCATTTTAGGAGCCACTGAATATTTTTCTAAATGGGTTGAAGCTACCTCTTTGGCCAATGTTCGAGGATAACATATAGTGGCATTCACTAAGACTCTAGTCACAAATACTGTCTAAAGTTTTAGAATAACAATTGGTTAAAAGTTTTCTAAGGTTTTTATCTGATCATCCAAAGACCCAAAAATACAAGTAAAATTTTTAAATAAAACTTTATACCTCTTTCCCACTTAGGTAAAAATTTTGGGATTTTTTTATCCCCAACAAGTACTAAAAAATTATAAACTCTCACACTGTAAAACATAACCAATTCTATTTTTACAGAATTAAATCTGGTTTAGCCAAGTGAAATCGATGCCCTTTTGAAAAGGTGGTTTTGAGTAGAAATTATTTTGAGAAAACTCCGAATTCTGAAATCACTCTTCTTAAGTGCCTAGGTTGACCCTTGAGTGCTGGTTTAATAAGGCCTATGTCGATAAGAACGTACTTTCTCACAATCGCCGAATAGTTAGATAAATCTCTTTGCAAGTTTAAGTAAACTTATTGGCACACCCAGTGGGACTTAGGTCTTAGAGCAATCATTTTAATCCGGTCACATTCTTTCAAAACAAGTTAATTTCAAAACCTTGTTCTAAACTCTTTTAAAAACTTGATCATAGGTCTGAAATTTTCAAGCACATACCATATCAAGTTCAGAAGGTTCAATTGGGGATGTGTTAAGTAAGGCCTCATCAAGCTCCATAAATCAGTTTTCAAAAGCGATGAAAAAGTCTTATTAATCGCTTTCTCAAACCTGAAAAGATAGAATCATCTCTTTAAAGAGAGAGTTGAGAATCGAGAGAGAGATCATCGCTCTAAGCCAAGAGGCTAATGCTTTTGAATCTTGCTCTTCTCATGGAAAATATTCTCGGGCCCATAAGTAGACAAATCATATCCGAAAGACCAAACCAATTTCAAAATTTGAGGAAGAAGAGTTAAACCTCGAATCATTTACCATAAAAGATAGGAGAGTCATATAACAACTGCTGAAAGGCCAATCAAAGGAAAAGAATGTCTACTCACTATCGGATTTCTTATCATATGATTATCAAACTGATAGTGAGGATGAAATGCCAAACTTTCATTTATATGACGGAAGTCGAGATCATAGATCTCATTTGCAACTCTTTTCTCAAAAGGCCTATAAGAAAAAGGACCCGTCTAAGTGGGTCTATTGGTTCTCACACTCCCTCAAGGGGAATGCACCCAAGTGGTTGGCTTTATACAATTTAAGTCAATTTACCACCTTCGAAGAGCTTGCCAATTATTTCATGCAAAGATTCTCACACAACATAGAGGTTACCCCAACTCTCAACATGTTGAGAGATGCTAAGCAAGCTCACAATGAAGATGTCCATGCCTTCATTGTGAGATGGAGATCTCGGGCAAGTCAAGCCCATATTCGAAGGTTGTGTGGTGATGTTGATTTGAAAATTTTTAAAACTGATTTAAAAACCCTCCTCTCTCTCCATGAAATCAGCACTTTCGAAATGCTTATAGAAAAGCCATTGCTTTTCAAAGCAAACATAAAGGAGAGAGTGTACGAGGACCTTTGAAAAGCTAAGGGCTTCTCTTCAAGGCCAAACCTAGTGGTTTATGGGTCATCTACCTTAGATGGAGGGGTAAAATCTAAGAAAATAGCAAGTGTTAGAGTTGAACCTTCCTCTTCTAATCCCACTAAACCTTTTGTGCCCAAGTCCAAACCACCCATCTCAAAAGTACAAAAAGTTGAAAAAAATATGAAAATACAAAGAGAGAGTACACACATCTAGGACAACTACTTACGGAAGTCCTAGACATTCTCCTATCACAAGGATTGTTGAACTTACCATTGATTCTCGAAGGAGCAACCCCTAAGGGATGTTTTTTCAATGAATTTTGCAGGTACTATAGGCTAAAGGGTCATGATACAAATAATTGTTTCTCTTGAAAAATAAAATAGAAGACTTTATTTAGCAAGACAAACTCCACATCTCCGAGGAGTCGAAGACTTCGTAAGCCATTTTCAAGGAGCTCTTTCCAAAACATGCTAACATGGGTGAAAGTTTCGAAGAGGTACATCTCTCTCTCAAGAACTCTCATGAAGTGGTCACCGATGCTTACTATGATCATGCATTGTATATTGTTCACTCTATTTACTATACACCACATGGTTCTCCTATAATATTAAAAAAAGCCAAGCAAGAGTGATTCGGGAGCACTTAGTGTCCCGCCCCCAGTTACAACCTTGATAGTTACTCGTGGTATGCCAAAATCTTCGCACCAACATAGAGCTCAAGTAGGACCGAGCTATAGGGAAAGTGTCGAGGAGGTTACTAGGCTTGAAAGGATCTAACAATCTCCCGAAAAGCATGCATCATTCCTCATTCATTCAATGGCATGAACAAGGGTAAAGACATTGATTGTGTTATCTCAATATGATCTAGAAAAGTAATTAGCAAGGCTTCCAATCAACATGTCTATTTTAGAGTTGATCAAAATCTCATATAAACATAGACATGTATTGGAGGGAATTCTAGAGAAAACCAAGGTTAGCACATTAATAACTCCCGAGTCATTGTCCTTTTTGGTCTCACCCATTCTCACCCAAACTCTAATAATCTTTTCCAAATAAGAGTTGAATAGGCCAATAACCACCCACAATCATGCCTAGCACATAAAGGTGGTTTTGAATTACCATCCTCTTGAAAAGTATTTGGTCGATGATGGAGGGACCTAAACATCCTCCTTTTGCAAATAACCCTCCAAGTTGGAGTTCTATTAGAGAGGCTCGATTCAAGTGCAATCATCATCATAGGGTATGATGACAATTCCTCCCATTCCCTCGGATCAATTGAACTTGCCATGGAAATCGGCCCAATCCAACATATAGGGTTGTTTCATGCCTTAGACATCAACCCTCATTACAACTTGTTGTTAGGACGACCTTGGATATACCCACTCAAGGTCGTCCCCTCAACCTTCTATAAATATGTTAAGATTCATGGGAAGATATAGTCATAGTTTTAATTGGAGAGGATAACTCAAACCTCAAAAGAGTTCAAAACTCTCCATACATCATGAGTGAACCATGTCTAGACCAAATTTGTAAAAAGGAAAAGCCATCATAGAGCCAATCCCTAGTGGGTTGCCCTCCTCCTCCAACCTCCATATCCTAGACTACTTCCAAAGACCTAAAGTGTATAGTACATCTGACTCCATAGACGATAGCATGTTTCAAAATCATCATCTTTATCTCAACTTTTCTAGACTTGAAAAACCTTGGAACATAATTTTAAACATGGGCTATACACTTTACCAAAGTCTAGGAAGTGAAGGCTAAATGCGATTGAAACCTCTTATCCCATCCCCAAACCAAGGTCGACATGAGTTAGGCTTTGACCCATGAAAACCTCCCGAACCCCCACCGAAAATCATTTGGGTTAGGAGTGAGATAGGGGCCGCTAGAACCAAAACCTATAATTTAGATCTCCTCTTTAGAACCTAATTCATAGTGTTTTCTTTGTAGACTTCATGAAAGACCCCTGTTTTTCTACCAAAAATCCAAAAAAAATATATTTGGAAATATTAAAAACATTTAAAAAATCTTCAAAAACCAAAAACAATAGAAAATCTTGAAAAAGTGAAAACAATACAAAATTCAAAACCCCAAAAAGAAAATATTTTATATTTCCTCTTTAAAGGTTTGTCTTGAAAACACAAAAAAATTAGAAAAATAAAAGAAAATGATAAAAGTTTTAAAAAGCAAAACTTTCATTAAAACTGGTTTTTGAAATCATGTACCATCCCAAAATATGATTTTTTCCAAACCTTTGTACATCCTCACCCCAAAATCATGTTCTTATGAAGGACCATCATCTTCTCTTTTAAAGAATTCTTCTAAAAAAGTTAAATAATTTGAGATAGAACAAAGGAGATAGATCCCCTCCTCAATGAGAGTGATCATATTTCTAAGCTTCTCGAATTCTATAGAATTCTTGACTTCGAAAAACCTTCAAGTTCCATAGGAGGGGACCTTTTAAAAGTCAATCTAAGAATTGAGTCTAACCCTAAGTGTGTCAAAATAGAAACTTGTTTGTATGAATCCGAAAAAGTATCTTTCATAGAGTTTCTTAAATCATACATCGATGTGTTTGCATGAACCAATGAGGATATGCTCTGATTAGCCCCAGAGTAGTGAACCATCGTTTACCTTTAGAACTTGGTGTCAAACCCATCAAGCAAAAAACTTGAGAAAATCCATCCCAATATCCACCTCTAAGTTAAAAAGGGTTTAGAAGATGCTTTAAAGGATGGTTTTATAAAATCCATTGCTTATTCTGATTGACCTTCAAACATAGTCGTTGTTGGAAAATCAAATGAAAAAAATTAGGATTTGCATTGATTTAAAAATTTGAAAAAGCCACTCCAAAAGATAATTTTACTCTACCTAATATTGATTTGATTATTGATAGCATAGCTAATCATGAAATGTTCTCTCTTATGGATAACCATTTAGGTTATAATCAAACTAAGTTAGCTTCAAAAGATCAACATAAAACTGCTTTTGCCACACCTTAGGACACATACTCTATACCGTTATTCGTTTTGGTTTGAAAAATGCCGGTGCCACTTACCAAAGAGCTATGGTGATAATTTTTCATGACCAAATTCACAAACTTTTGGAAGTATATGTGGATGATCTTTTGGTGAAATCAAAAACCCATTGCACTCACATAAAGTCTTTGCAAAAAGTTTTTGAAAGACTTAGGCCTTACATTGTGAAACTAAACCCTTAAAATATGTGTTTGGAGTGGAGTCGGGAAAACTTTTAGGGTTTATGGTTAGCCAAATGTGCATAGAGGTTGACCTCTTTAAGTATCAAGTTATAATATACATGCCTCCACCATCCAACCTAACTCAAATTTGGAACCTCTAAGGTCGTCTCCAAGCCATTAGACATTTTATCTCTAATTTGGTAACAAGATATGAAGCCTTTAATAAACTTTTGAGAAAATGTATCAAATTTCTTTGAGACTCCAAGTGTCAATAAGCTTTTAAAAGACTGAAGACCTATTTGATAAATCTTCCAATTTTGAAACCTCCAAAGACAAGAAAACTTTTGCCTTTATAACTCTCTATTCATGAAAAGGCATTGGGAGCTTTACTAGTGCAATATGAAGATGATAGCCTTAAGGAGTATGTCATTTACTATATTTCAAAAACTCTTTTGGCATTTGAAAATAATTAATTATCAAGCTATGGAGAAGACATGCTTAGCCTTGGTATGTGTATATCAAAAGTTTAGACATTATTTCTTAAACCATAAGATTTTGATAGTGTCTAAACTTGACCCCATTAAGCATCTTTTCGAAAAACCTATCCAAATGGGTAGGCTAGGCAAGTGAAAAATTTGATGGAATATGACTTAAAGTTTCATCATCAAACTTACATTAAAGGCTAAGCCCTGGCCGACCATGTGGCTCATCTACCCCTTGAAGATGCATATCCCATAGTTGATGAAATACCCAATGAGGGTATAATGATAAATAGTTGGGATTATCATGGGTTATCTATAAACTCCCAAAAATTTTCTAAAATAATTTTTTTTGATCTTTCAGAAATTCTGTCTTTTTAAATAAAAATTACAGTTTTGGGTATTTTAAAGGTTTTTCAAATAAAAACACCTTAAATGGACTCATTTTCCTTAGAATTCATTTCTCTACATGTTGTAAGGGATCAAATATGCTCTCCCTTAGAATCTATATAAACTCAAACCATCTACTCCTAGGGGCACATTAGGTTGTGCCTAGGATCCATCCCCCCATTACCAAGATCATCCATATCCTAGAGGAACTTAAATCGCACCCTTTCGAGGTCATCCATCTCCTAGGAACACCCAAAACTCCAAAGTCTTCCATTTCGAGGATCGTGTGCATCCTGGGGCAGTCAAACATTTCCACCCCTAAAGTCATACACCTCTTAGGTATCCCTAATAAAATTCAAGTGTATGACCATGTCATGGATGACACACTATTCCAAGAACATTTTCTTTAACAAAACTTTTCAAAACTGAAAAACAGTGAAATATGTTACTAAACATGGGGTATACACTATACTAGGGTCTAGGAGCCAAGAACCAAGGTAGACTAGAACCCATCTTACCTCTACCTAACCTGGGTTATTATGGCTTACTATACAGCCCATCCATACCCCTTGAGCCACCACCTAAGACCAATTGGATAAAGGGTGCTCTAGAGCCGACTAAAACTGAAACCTATGGGCTAGACCTCTTGTTTGGAGTTTAATTCATGGTTTTTTCTTTGTAGGTTTGATGGAAGACCCCTTTATTGAAAAAAATAAAAAAAAAAGTATATATTTTGAAAAACTAAAAAAATTCCTAAAACCCAAAGACATTTAAAAAATCTGAAAATTTCAAAAAGAAACTCTTTTATGTTCTTTCTTCTAACATTTGCTTGAAAAAACCCAAAAAAATTGTTTTTAAAATTGGAGACCAACTCAAAAACCTATATATTTTTTCGAACACAAAGTGTCTCTTATGCATAACCTTTTTCTTCTACATGATACTTCCCTGAAAATCAAAATACTTGAGTGTGATCAAAGCAAGGAGGAAGATCCCTTCATCCATGAGGATGATCAAGCCTTCGAGTTTTTCGAATTTCATAAAATCCTTGACTTGAAAAAACCTTCAAATTCTGTAAGAGGGGATTTCCTAGAGGTCAATTTAGGGATTGAACCTAACCTAAAATGCATCAAAGGCTAGGATCATATCATGCAATGTCAAAAACCAAGATCGTGCGTGTATAGGTCATTCATTTATCACATTGAAAATCATTTATCACATGCTACAATAGGGGTTGGCCATAGTGTATGAATGCTCATGTCATCTCCTCCAAACTAGGGGCATGTAGAGTGCATTCCCTAAACACCTTTCATGGAAACTGAATACATTTATCATTTTATAAAACATGTATCTCCACCATATCATATGAAATACATTTTATATGTCATCATTCACCCATAAGAGGCCGACATCCTATTGGAAGGTGGCGGCCCAAGTGGGATGGTCCCTATATTGTAAGAGGGGCGAATAATGCATATTTGTTAATTGATGTTGAGGGAAGAAATTTAGCATACCCTATAAACGCCCAATACTTGAAAAAATATTATGTATAGGGCTACTTGAAATTCTTTTGAAAAGATTTTAAAAATGGATCTCCTTTGAATTTCTTGAAAGAATGACCAAAATGGATTATGTGATCCTGAATTAGGGAATTGATGCTTTATGAAAAATAAAGTTTTAAAATCATTTAATAACATTTCAAAAACCTTTCACTTACAAAATGAGGCCTAGTTCAAAATAGAAAAATATTTTCAAATAATAGGTGCTATTAGGAAATAGGATGTTCTTAGCAGAAGTGAGTATCTAAAGGGATGAGTTGTATTCCCCCACTCCATTTCTCCCCAAAAAGGGAAATTGACAAAACCAAAAGAAAAAGAAGAAAAACAAAACTTCCAATATACTGGTCTTCCAAAAAGAAAAATGAAAAGAAAAGAGAAAACAAAAACCTACAATATAGAGGTGCTCTTTGAAAGAAAAGAAAAAAGAAAAGGCAAAGCTCAAAAGAGCATTTTTCTATCAAAAATTTATTTGCCTTATACCATGGGACGCTTCAGAAGGGACCGTGGGAAACTCTTTCCCGAAATCCCCACAGTTCATCCCAATGGAGAAAAGTTTGCCATTCAAATCCTAAAGTAGGAATAGGACCTACTTATTTGGATTTCGTTTTGTTTGAGAATTAGACTTTGTTGGGTGAGAAATTGAACTTTGAAATGTTATTCAAATTCTTCTATAAAACCTGTGCTAATTAGTGGGTATTGAAACCTGGGTGAGGGAAAATATAAGAAATTAGAAGTCCTTTTTGATAGAAACCAAAAAGAGTTCTCTTTTTGAAAAAAATTTTTGAAAACCCGAAGCATAAAAGGAAACAATATGGGAACCATCTTGTTTGGGGCAACCAACCTTCATAGGCTTCTTCTCAAGCGCATGAATTACAGGTATGGGTCTCTAAACATCCACTTCATTCACCTCACATTTCATGCACACATGCATCTATAAGTAGGTCGTCCATGCATGATCATCCTAAGATTGGGTGTTTTCTTGTCAAGTCTCCTTTGGCTAAGATCTCCTCCTACACAAAAAGAAGTCCAAGTAAACAAATATTATGGGATGAAGAAAAATTTATACTCTTAAGATAAATTTGGGAAGAAAATGAAATAGGTGTTTTCTTCTTTGCCATTATCCAAATAAATTTGGATTAACGCCAAAGAGATGCATATATAAACACCCAAAAGTTTTCTAAAATATTTTTTTTTGATCTTTTAGAAATTATGCCTTTTTAAACAAAAATTGGAGTTTGGGGTCTTTTAAAGGTTTTTCAAATAAAGATACCTTACATGGACTCATTTTCGTATCAAAATTTTATAGCCACCTTAAAATGATGGTATATTGCATCCCTCTAAAAAAAATCCACTTTTGACCAAATATCACAAAAATAACTATTTTGCCCTCAATACCAAATTAGGAAGATTCTGCCTTTTCAAATGATTGCCTTCTGAGGAAGAATGATTTCAAACAATTTTTCTTCAAAGAAATAAGTGAAAATGAGAACATTAAGAATCAAACCCTAAAATGATTGCAAATTGATAAATTTATAAAATTTCAAAACCCTTGAAATTCAAAAATAAATCAAATCCAAACCAGATCTTAGAAATTCGTCCGATAGAGAATAATCTCATTCCGAGACCTATACCCAAAGGTTAAAGTGATTCGATACCCTATATCTGTTAAAGTGGTTTGATACCCTACACTCAAAAAAAGGGTTAAAATGGTTAAGGTGGTTAAAGACTAACTCACGGAGTGAAAGTAGGTCACCCGTGCAAACAAAAACTAGGAATGAAACTCAATGTTTTTCTAAAAATATAATTTGAAGATTTCACTAAATTTGATGTTTTCAATATAAAAATAGTTTTTTTTAGAAAGTGTTTGAAACCATACTTGCCATATATGAAACTCAGATCGAAATGAGGTAAATTCCTCGAAAAGAGAAAATGGCTAGAACCGGGCACCTGCCAACTTCGGCATTGTTGGGCAAAGTAACCTACCAGTTTTAGTTCCAAGCAAGTAGCCTAAGAAAGGAAGGTTGGTGTCGATGAAGGAAAGTTGGTATTCAAGAAACGAAGGTCGGCGTCGAAGAAGGAAGGTCGGCGTCTAAGAAGGAAAGTCGACATTTAAGAAAGGAAAGTCAACGTTCAAGAAAGGAAAATCGGCGTTCAAGGAAGGAAAGTGGTTCAATTTGACAAGTCAGGACGTTCGATTTAGCAAGCCACCAAGAGGAAACTTACCAATTTCAACATAAATATCCCCAAACATGGGTCAACATGGTTTAGGGTACAACCCATTCATACCTTTGAACCAACACCTAAGACCACTTGGGTAAAGGGTGCCCTTCAACCCACTAAATTCGAAACCTATGGCTTAGACCTCTTATTTTGAATCTAATTCATGGTATTTTCTTTGTAGGCTTGATGAAAGAATCCCATTTTCAAAAAAATTCAAAAAAAATATATATTTGGAAAAACTAAAAAAATCTAGAAAATTCCCAAAATCCAAAAACATTAGAAAATCCTAAAAATCCCCAAAAGAAGTATTTTACATTCCTTACTCTAGTGTTTGTCTAGAAAAGGCCAAAAAAATTTAAAAAGTTTAAGAAAATAAAAAAAAATGAGGTTTTCAAAAATCAGTTTTGCAAAAACCATTGTATATTCTCAAACCCAAGTTGACTCTTTATCTTATAAATAGTCCTTGTCTTGTGAATAATCCTTCCTTATAAGCCAAGATACTTGAGAGTGATCAAAGCAAAGAGGAAAATCTCCTCATCCATAAGGATGATAAAGCCTATGAGCTTCTTCAATTCTACTTGGAAATCCTTCAAATTCGGTAGGAGAGGATTTTCTGGAGGTCAATCTAGGGAGAAAAATAGGTACTTGTTTGCATGAGTATGAAAAAAAATCATTTATTGCATTCTTGAAATCACACATAGATGTGTTTACATGGACCTATGAAGAGTTTAGATCTTAGGATTGTAGAGCATCGCTTGCCTCTAGAACCAAATGTGAAACCCGTGAAACAAAATCTAAGGAAAATCCATTCTGATATTCACTCTCAAGTCAAAGGGGGTCTAGAAGATCTTTTAAAGGTTGGATTTATAAAACCCATTGCTCATTTAGAATGACTTTCAAATATTATTGTAGTTTGAAAATCAAATGGAAAAATTCGTATTTGCATTGATTTTAGAAACTTAAACAGAGCCACTCAAAAAGTTAATTTTCCACTACTCAATATTGATTTGATAGTGGATAGCACTACAAATCATGAAATGTTTTCTTTTATAGATGGCTACTCGGGTTATAACCAAATCAAGTTAGCTTTAAAAGATCAAGCTAAAACTGCTTTTACTGCACCTTGTGGCACATACTGTTACATGGTCATGCCTTTTGGTTTGAAAAATGCCAGTGCCACATACCAAATAGTCATGACAACAATTTTCCATGATAAAATCGATGAGATCTTGGAAGTATTGTGGATGATCTTTTGGTGAAATAAAAAACCCAATACACACACATAAAATCTTTGCAAAAAGTTTTTGAAAGACTGACTTTATAAAGTAAAACTAAACTCTCAAAAGTGTGTGTTTGGAGTAGAATAAAAAAAATTCTTAGGTTCATGGTTAACCAAAGGGGCACAGAGGTCGACCCATCTAAGTGTCGAGCCATCATAGGCATGCCTCCACCATCCAATTTGACCCAAGTCTGAAGCCTCCAAGGTCGACTCCAAGCAATTAGGAGATTCATCTCCAACAACAAGATGCGAATCCTTCAATAAGCTTTTGCGAAATGGTGTTAAATTTGTTTGGGATTCCGAATGCCAAAAAGTTTTTGAAAGATTGAAAATTTATTTGGTAAGTCCTCCAATTTTAAAGCCTCCAAAGTCGAGAAAACCTTTGCTTCTTTATCTTTCCATCCACACGAATGCATGGGTGCTTTTCTTGCTCAATATGAGGATGATAGTCTCAAAGAGTATGCTATTTACTATATTTCAAAAACTCTATTGGCATATGATAGAAATTATCAAGCCATGGAAAAAATATGTTTGGCCTTGGTATGGGCTTGCCAAAAGTTTAAACTCTATTTCTTGGATCATGAAATTTGGATAGTGTCTAAACTCAACCCTATCAAGCACCTTTTTGAAAAACTTATCCTAACGAGTAGGCTAGGTAAATGACAACTCCTCTTAATAGAGTATGACTTGAAATTCCATCATCAAAACTCTATTAAGGGACAAGCCCTAGTTGATCATATGGCTGACTTACCCCTTAAAGATACATACCCCATACTTGATGAAATACCCTAAAAGGCTATCTTAATAAATGAATTGAAATTTCATGTTTTATCAAATTGTTATAATGACAATCAAGTATGAAAAATGTACTTTGATGAGGCAAGAAATCAATAAGGGGCAAGGGTAGGTATCATCCTCATATCCCCCGAAAAGAGAGAAATCCCAATGCCGTTCCGATTAGATTTTTCTTGTTCCAATAACGTGGTCGAATATGAGGCACTCATACAAGGCCTAGATTTTTAAAAAATCTAGGGGCATCGTGTATTGAGGTTTTTGGAAATTCTATGCATGTTGTAAACTAAGTTTCAAAAATTTGGCAAGTCAAAAATTAAAAACTCATTCCATACCACGAATTGGCCATCAAATTCCTTCAAATCATGCACACTCACTCACATATGTCAGGACAACACCATGGTTGATGCTCTCTTCCCTAGGGCCATCTCTAAGGATCTACCCTATCTCTAAGGATCGACCAATGATTTAGAGATTTGCCAAAATGACCAAAATCCAAACCTTGGTTTCAAGACATTAAAAACTTTTGAGAAAATAGAGGATTTCTCGAATTTGCTTCCTTTAAAGATAAGGCTTTTATTTGAAAAATCTCAACTCGATATGAGGTCTTTGGAGGGGTTCTTTAAGAAAAGAGTTTTTCCAACATCTTGTTGAGGTGTATCGATCATGACGAGGCTAGAACACCATCCTACACAACCCCATTGATACAAGAAATATGCATAATGAGATTCCTTAGGACCCATTCTATCGCTTGAAGCCTTATCCACTCATCTTCTCCTTGATAATGAGGGTTAGAGTTCTTTGGCACACCCTTACACCCCAAGTGAGTTTATGTATTCTGCCATTTGACTTGGGTCATTGTTTTTGGAAACAACATATTCTAATCGTGGGACATACACACTCCTTTGTGAGGTTCATCAATTTATGTAGACTTGGTCCGATCAAATGTACTAGAAGGAATCATACAATGTGCATGCTAACCATCATTCTTTGCCATCACCATTTCACATCCCACAGATATCGGGTGCAAATGATTCGCCGGGTCAAGTTCCATTTGTCCACTTGCTACTTTAGGAAAGAGAGAGCATATCGGTTGTGCCTCAAGTTCAACACAACGATAATATTGTCCTTGAATGTTTGTGACCATCAGTTATGGGCTGGATGGAAGGTAATTTTGGGGATCTCCAAGCAATATGATTTCACCAAATGATAAAGTACATGTCTATCATGATTATAAATCAATTAGCCACCATTCTAGATCAGGATATGCATGCTGATAAAATAAGGTAGGTTGCTGAAGCGACATTTGAGCATGGGCCAATATTTGGCAGATACACTAGAAGTTACAATGTCCCAAGGCCTTCTATGGCTCAAGGATCCAAGTTGCAGTGTGGATGAGTCAATATCGCTCGAAGATTACCCGATTCTTTGATCCCTATTTTATCTTTTCAAACCATCATCCTGGGTCAACCTTATGTTTCCTTAACCCCATTTAGTACTTTTTGGCATCCAACAATATTATAAGGCTGTATAATAGAAACTTGAGAGACATGACATGGAAAATCTCATGCTTGTGTTTGTCCCTACATGACTTGAATAAAATAAGGTCATATTGAGGGTTACCCCTTTTCGCCATGAACATGGGATGACATGTTATGAACACTACCCCTAATCTATGAAACAACTGCCCATAGGCCAACCAAGAAGGCCCTATTCTGGCAGATGCACCTAAAGTTTGTACCATTCAACCTGAATCCAACCTGTTGACATATCCTTGTGCATTTGCTAGTGTGAGATGCCATGAAATAAAAGGCGCAGCCGTTCATATGAAAAGGGTAACATGGAATCTAGGTCAGGCTTTCGTGAAGTCACTAAAAATAATGCAATGCAAATCGATGTTGGGCTCATGCATTAATTGCTCTGAAGTTCAACTTGTTCAAAATTACTTGTTTTCAAGATTGATAAGCACACACACTTTTTACCATCCACACGCCCTTTTTCCTACATTTTCAAAAATATCTCTACTAATTTTCTGCAATTACCTATGTATCCATTCTAGATCAATTGACTCTCTCTCCTCCTACACGAGCTGCCATCACAAATAGGAAGATACACTTAGGGCACGTCTCTCTTGTTTCGATTTTGATAAATTAATTTTCCTTTTTTTATGCAAATATGGTGGATAGGGCACGAATAGAAGAGTGTAATGTCATTGTTTTATCTAGAAAACACAACACGGTATCATATGAACGACAACCCGCATACGACAACAAAGAGAAGAAGACATTTTGGTAGAAGCTAATTTTTTATGTTATGAAGAGGATATATCAACTTGAGAGACTAAGATTGATATTGCATAGAGTGGGGAGGGATTTCCTAATATTTTGGAATTACTCCTTAGCTTTGAAGGTCACATTATTTATAAGATCTGACAATAACATGTAATTTCTAACTTTAATAAAATTTTATATTTGATATCAATACTCACTATTTCAACTGACTATGTAAATGAAAATTTACAGACAATACAAAAAGTGCATGACCTTTCCTCAACTTACACTAAACACACTCACCATCTCTTTATTCTTTATCAATTTGACAATAAATTTTTTAATAGTTTTTGCTATATGGCATCTACTTAAAAAGTGAGTCGCATTCAAAAATATTATTTAAATAGGATTCACCAAAGCCCGATCATTATCATTGTACATAACATATATAATGTGTTTCAAGTGCAGAACTCAATCATACAACTCAATACTCAAACATAATTCTCTTCATTTTCCACACTCATAAAAGCGAAGGCTACAAAGAAGTTCTTCGAGGTTGATGTGAACCTTACAACCTCAAGGAAAAGCACCTTATACTTATAAAATGAAAAATATATATTAATTGTTATATGTTACATACAGTCTAACATTTAAAAATAAAAGTAAAACACTTACATGTCTGTCTTATATATGATATCAAATTTTAATACTCATAGAAATGCATGTAACAGTTGTACTAAATGAAGATGTCTGATATAATATCAACTGAAGTGTCACTATCAAGGATTTTTCTAATGTCATGTATGATATTAGTGCACATCTAGATCATGTGGTAGTTGTAGAACACTTTGAGAACTTTTATCTTCCTTCCTAATTTTCATCCTTGCATTATAAATATGTTTTGTTGTATTCATATTTACATCATCAACCTACTTCAAATACATCAAAATATGCTTCTGTTTGTAATAGCTTTTCGTAAGATCCTTTATCATAGTATACTCAAATTCACTAAATCTCTCTATAAAAGTATACCCTTTAAGATACAAGCCTAAAGGATGGTTATTTGTTTTATTCATTTATATTCAACTTTCAATAACCATCCATTTCACTCTCTCCTTTCAATAAAAATGGACAGTCTACCTTCTTATTGTTCGTCCATCTAGTACTTTCAACATCAATATTTTTACTCATATTTGTCACTCCTTTCATACTCATTTCATACATTGCTTGTTACATCTTTACTCTTCAAACATAGAATAAAAATAATAATATTGTGCTTCCTCCCGATATTTCTTATATACTCAATAAGTTTATTAGAGTCTTAAACACATCCTCTATTGCAAACATGAGTGAATACTCTAGTTCATCACCCTCACAATAAATAAATTGTTCTCCTACCTCATCAGTCAACCACTCAATGAATACATTATCCAATGCACTATAATAACTTTCACTCTCCTTAATCTCCATATAATAAGTAATTGGATCCATTGTCTTCTCTGAATCAGTTACATCATAAGTGTTTTCACTCGAGTTATTTGTTACTCTATAATATATAAATGGATGTAAGATTCAATGTGTAACACACAATAACACAGGATTTGAATGACGACACATGGGGAGAGACGCAGGCTAGGGGAATCCTCCCTTAAGAAGAGTTATGGATCAAATGTGTCTTCTCTTAAGGAAGAGACACGGGAGGTTCATGTCCTCCCTTCAAGAACAAACGCAGTTGATCCCCATCTCACCTTAAGAAAGAAACGTCGCAAAACTGCATCACTTTCTTAAGAGGAGAAGTGGATCGGTCGCGTCTTTCCATGAATAGAGATACACCTATGCCGCATTTCGAAGCAAAATTTTGGCAAGTGAATCTTTCCACCCAAAATTATAAAACATCAACCAAAATAAAAAATATAAAAAATAAGACAAACTTACAAAATATGAAGATATTACTAAGAACCAACCTCTCAAAACCTAGAAAAATCTAAAAACCGGCGAGATCAATCTTTTTTTTTTTTAGTTTTCTTTTTTTTGTTTTGTTTAACTCCCGTGAGGTTTGTAAGGAGATAATTGGCTATTTGATGGCTACAAATAAAATAATAATAGCTCTCAATAGTTGAAAAGGAAATTACGAGAGTAAAAAAAAGGGAGCATTAAAATTGGGTGCGGATAGGAGAGAGAAAGTACTGCAAGTATTTTAAAATGTGGGGTATGTGAATGTAAAAGGAGTGTATAGATAATAATCTTTGTTTTTCCTTTCACGCTCCCGTTATGCTTTTTGGCACGTTCTCTCTCACTCTCCCTAGCATAGTGCTATGCTAAGTTTATAAATTTAAAAAGTTTTTTAAACTATTATATCACGAGAAATCAATAGGTATATATTTGTTGAATAAAAGAACCGTCGCATTTGAGTGTGGTATCTTACTATATCCCAAATTCAAGTTCTTTTATGCTTCAACTTGCAGTGTAACTCACAATTTATTTTAATTTGTTCTTTTTTGGTTGACGCTATCTTTTATTTTTTTATATTGTTATTCATGGTTTTATTTTGATAATTATATGACGCCTCTTTCGCTGCCTTGAATTGCCTTTTGCTCATGCTTCCTCTTCCAGTAACTTTGAATTTGATAATCATCCAGTGATCGCGGTGGCCAATCCACAATTTTTTATATGCAACCTTTTGACAATTTAACTTGTTCCTTTGAGTTCTGTACGATAATATGTAAAAGAGAAGAGTATTATTAAATACTTGGTGAGGGACCTTCCGAAAAGTAGCTTGAAATTTGTAGGCTCCGTATGTCAATTGTTTCCTTGCCGCGTGGAACCAAAAGAAATTCCAAGCTAACATATAAAATGACACATGCACATCTTTGGCATCTTCCATGAAATGTATGTTGGAGTTTAGCGCATTTTGCCGAAGCTTTAGATCATATATCATCTTGGGCATAGTATAAAAAGACCAAAGTAAAACTCTCTTTCAAGTACACTACCAAAGGCCATCTTTGCCTTCCTACTTGTATAGATTTATTGAGCTTTCCCCGTTTTACTATGATAGAAATGACTCAACCGGTGCTTTTTCATGTCTTATTTAATTACTTTAATTAGAGTTGCTTAGGATTAATTTGATCCAACTCTTCAAATAAGCACCAACAAGAATTATCAAATCTCTCACTTACCTACTTGATTTTAACTGAGGTATAGTGGATTATGTTACAATGAAATGGCCATTCTCGACTCGAGTAACGGCTGGACTGGCCTTGAGGAGAGGTCGGATATGTAACGGACAACCATTACCGGAAAATCCGGTAACGGCCATCCGTTACCACTCCCAGATGAGGGAAGCCATGAGAGGAGAAAACCAGACGACGGGAGAGCGGGTGCCTATAAAAAAGCAGCCACTTACAAGGTGAAACACAGTTTTTAACAGATTAAGAGATACACAGATTCACCGATTCACAGTCGTCTGAGAAAACCCTCATGTGGAAACCTCGCGACATCAACATCCGCTGCGCTCACTGAAACTCCGGCGACCTAGAAAACAGAAAGGTAAGAGCCAGAAATCTCCTACAGTGGTATCAGGGCCTGGTTCCCTACAAAAAAAAAACAGAGAGAAGAGGGTTAGAAAAAAAAAATTTAGAAAGAGAGAGAAGACGGTGGTTGGCAGTCAGACAGGCAAAGCTAGAGGCAGGCCGGCAGAAAGCCCTAAAGGAAAAGCCAGAGGCAGGCCGGCGGAAAGCCCCAAAGGCAAAGCTAGAGGCAGGCCGGCGAAAAGCCCCAAAGGCAAAGCCAGAGGCAGGTAGGCCGAAAGCCCCAAAGGCAAAACCAGAGGCAGGCCGGCTGATAGTCATAAAAGCAAAACCAGAGGTAAGCCGGAGGAAAGCCCCAAAAGGCAAAACAACGGCAAGCCGAAAAAAGCCCGAAGGTGAAACAGAAACAGCAAGCGACGAACAGCAGCCAGCTTGAGTGCTTGGAAGAAGAAGAACCTGACAGCCGACGTTGACGGTCGGCCATCGGCCGAACCCCTCTCTCTCCCTCTCTCTCTCTCTCTCTCAAAATCCAGATTTGTAAAGCTTTTTTATTTTTCGCTTTTATAGCGATATAAAAAAAAGGGAAAAACAAGCGGTTTTCAAAACTGTCATCGGTTTCCCAAAAACCACCAGCGGTTTCAGAAAACTGCCTCGGGTTTTGAGAGAGAAAGATAGAACTACCCCCCGTTGTTTTCTGATTATTATGAAATTGCCACTGTAAAAGGACAAGTTTACCCTTGGCCGTTTTTGAAAATTACAAAAATACCGGGGGTTGTTAATTTACGATTTTATCCAAACCCGGTTTGGAAAATATCATTTCTGCTATTCAGTCAAAAGACATGTTTACCCCTATTCCTTTTGAAAAATTACAAATTCGCCCTAAAATTATGATTTTAACCCCGATTAGTTACGAATTTTACAAGAATACCAAATAGTGATTTTACGAGTTTGTCCTTGTGATTTTTATAAAAATATAAAAAGGGACAAATAAGTAAAATTACAGATTTATCCCTTGGTATTCGTTTAAGGGTTTAGAGGCAGAAAAACCCTTAGGAAAATTATTAATTCTGCATCAAGTTAATGTGTTTCTTGCTCTGTATTTTTCCTTTGTTTCCTTTAGAAAGAAAAAGACCGCTTGCTTAGTATTTTTGCCAAACAAAAATGAGTTCTAGGATATGTGTATCCGAACTGGCAAAAATAGAAAAACTAAACGGTCTAAACTTTCAGACATGGAAGAGAAGAATCCCATTAGCTCTAACACTATAAGGTGTAGAGTATGTGTTAAAGGAAACAGTGCATCCTCCACCATCAGACGCAAATCAACAACAGTTAGAAATATATAAAACATTTCTAAAAGACAATACCATAGCAAGAACTGTAATGTTAACTTATATGGAGGATGACCTTATTAGAGTCTTTGAAGAATTTGAGACTGCGAAAGAGTTGTTTGACTCGTTAACAGCTAAGTATGATACAACTGCAAAGTTATATGTGTAGTTGCTACTACAAAAATACAACTCCTTTAGAATGAAAGAAGGAGAAAATGTAGTAGAACATGTAAATCATAAGCTGGTAATGGCTAGGAATTTAGCTGTAGCAAAATCAGTCATCCCTAAACCAATGCAGATATCAACTATACTGAACAGTCTACCTCCATCATGAAATGTGGTCACCACTACTTTAAGGTTAGGGCCTGAAATCAACCTTTCGGAATTACCCCTAAAGCTAGGAATTGAGCAAGAATACATGCTCAAAAACAAAAGAGAAAAACTGCTAGTAGTTCAGGATGAGTTGGCATCTAGCTCCAAATCTAACCAGAAAAAGAAACCAAATAAAAAGTTTGGCAAGAATAACAAGAAAGGCGGTCAAGCTTTTAAGAAATCATAGGAAACCGCTTCCCGGATCAAGTGCTTCAACTGTGGAAAGATGGGGCACTACAAGAGTGACTGCCACAACCAGAAAGGTGGAGGAAACAACCCACAGCGCGGACAATCGGAGAAGTAGGACATAATCTGTGTAATTTCAGAATACCTATACTTGGACCGCCCAGTTAGAGGTTGGTGGATAGACTCCGGAGCTACAAGACACATCTCAAAAACCAAGGAAGAGGCAATTGATCTAAAGGAATATCAACCCGGAGAACATCATGTGTACATGGGAAACAATACTTTTTCTGATATTTTGGGTATTGGATGCTTTAGGATATTTGTACAAGGCAAACCAATTGTACTGACCGATGTGTTAATTGTGCCATCTATAAGGCGCAATCTGGTCTCGGTCCTTGCCTTAATAAAGAAAGGTTTTGAAGTTAGGTTTATACTTAACAAGGTGACTGTGGGAAAACATGGGAGAATCTTGTTCTCAGGAGAATTTGATGTAGAACATGGACTGTTCAAGTTATCCGATAATGAAAATCATCAATCTTCTGTTTATATTGAAAGCATCTTTTCTATTGATGTGAATATGTGGCATAAACGCCTAGGGCATATAAGTCTGGAAAAGTTGAGAAAATTATCCAACTTTGACTTATTACCCGAATTTGAGGAAAAGACTTTCAACAAATGTGAAGCTTGCATACAAGGAAAAATGATAAGGAAAGTCTTTCCCAAGGAAACAAAAAGGGCAACAACCCTGTTAGAGATTATTCACACAGATTTATGTGGACCTTTTAGAGTAAAGACACATCGAGGAAAGGGTTACTTTATAACCTTTATTGATGATTACTCTAGATATATATATATATATCTTTTAGCACATAAATCAAAGGCACTGGAAGCATTTAAAGAATATAAACAAGAAGTGGAAAATCGATTGGAGTATACTATCAAAGTCTTGAGATCAAACAGAGGAGGTGAGTATACCTCAGCAGAATTTTTAGAATTTTGTAAAGACTTTGGTATTACTAAACAAAATACAATGCCTAGAACACCTCAACAAAATGGTATAGCTGAAAGATACAATAGAACCTTATTGAATATGACAAGGTCTATGATTATTGATGCCTCTCTACCAAGGGTCATTTGAGGAGAAGCGGTAAGCACAGCTATTTACGTGCTCAACAGAGTATCATGTAAAGTTGTGTTCACTACACCATATGAGATGTGGTTTGAGAGAAAACCTAACTTAGGTCATCTCAGGAGATGAGGATCAATTGCACATGTCAAGATCCTTGAACAGTCTAGAGATAAACTAGACAGTAGGTCCTTGAAGTGTATATTTATTGGATATCCAAAAGGTTCAAAAGGATATCGGTTCTATCATAAGGACCAAGGACTCATTGAAAGCAGATATGTTGAATTCTTAGAAGATTCTAAGAATGACATCTTGGAAAACAATGAAGAGTATGTTGATGATTTTGTAGATTTTGACCAATCATCTTTTGAGCCCATAGAAGAACTTCCTGAAACTATCGATACCTTAATTGGACATAAGAGACCAAGAGCCACTCCATCCTATTTAAAGGATTATCACACTTACCTTTCAGAAGAAGTGTGTAATTCGGTAGATTTAGATGAATTGACTGATAACTTGACTTATCAGCAAGCAATGAATTCATCAGAAGCAACAGACTGGGAGAAAGCCATGGATGAGGAAATGGAATCCATTGAGAAAAACCAAGTCTGAGAATTGGTTGATTTGCCAAAAAGAAGAAAAGCTATAGGTTGTAAATGGGTTCTGAAAAAGAAATATAAGGTCGATGGTATAATTGACAAATTTAAAGCGAGGTTGGTTGCAAAGAGTTTTTCGCAAAAGGAAGGATAGACTATGTTGAGACATATTCCCTAATTGCGAAATTTGCATCCATTCGTATAATCCTGGCAATATCTGCATACTATGATTTGAATTTATATCAGTTAGATGTAAAGACCGCCTTTCTAAATGACGATTTAGAAGAAATCATATACATGCAGCAGCCCGAAAGATTTGTGATTGAAGGCCAAGAAGATAAAGTGTATAGGTTGAAAAAATCCCTATATGGCCTAAAACAGTCACCTCGACAATGGTATTTGACTTTTCAAAATGCTATTATAGAACTTGGGTTTGTGGCTAACAAACTTGATCACTGTGTTTATGTTTGAAACAGTGGGAGCCACTTTGTCATCTTATCTTTGTATGTCGATGACATATTGTTGACTGGAAATGATAATGAAATGATTGTCAAAACCAAGTCTGGTTGAACTCCAAGTTCGAAATGAAAGATATGGGAGAAGCATCCTATATCCTGTGTATAAAGATCTCTCAAGATAGAGGATCTAGACTCTTATGCCTGAGTGAAGAGAGAGATATAGACTATATCCTCAAGAAATTCAAAATGGGTAAATGAAAGTCTGCAGATACACCTGTTGCAAAAGGGGTGAAACTAAGTAAGGTTGATTGTCCCTGTGAAGGAGACGATAAGCCTAATGTTTCTTATGCTCAAGTTGTTGGTAGCTTGATGTATGCTATGTTGTGTACAAGACCTGATATCAGCTTTGCTGTTGGTCTTGTCAGTAGATATCAAGGTAATCCAAGTTGGCAGCATTGGATAGCTGTAAAAAGGATTCTAAGATATCTGAAAGGAACAAAGGACTTGAAACTATCTTTTCAAGCAAATGAATTAGAAGTGGTAGGATACTCAGACACTGACTTTGCTGGGAGCAAAGATGACAGCAAATCAACCTCAGGACAAATATTCTTATTTGGAGGTGGTGTTGTTTCTTGGGCATGTAAGAAACAGGGTTGTGTAGCATTGTATACACAGGAAGCTGAGTATATTGCTTGTTGTATGGCTGCAACAAGTGTTGTCTGGATAAGCTGCTTCATACGTGATTTGAAGTTGGAAATAACAGATGAGCCGGTGGTTATCTATTGAGATAACAATGCAGCAATTACTCTTATTAAGAGTGGAGCAGATTGCTCAAAAAGTAAGCATATAATAGTAAAATACCACTATGTTCATGATATGGTTATGAGAAAGGAAATATCCATCTCATACATGCCAACAGAAAACATGTTGGCAGACCCCTTAACCAAAGGCATAACGAAAGAACTCTTCTCAAAACATTTTAGAAACATGGGTTTGAGATATGTTGTTGTATAGGTAAATAACCATACAACGGGTAATTTGTTGTGTAGGGAAATAACCACACAACAGGTTCTGATTGCAATAGTAATCAGGGATCGACATAACTAGGGAAAACCCCGAGAAAGTGGGAGGAAAACCAGTATGTCGATACACTTGGCTCGAATGTCCAAGTGGGAGATGTTACAATGAAATGGCCATTCTCGGCTTGGGTAATGGCTGGACCGTTACCTGAGGAGAGGCCGGATATGTAACAGACAGCCGTTACTGGAAAATCCGGTAACGGCCATCCGTTACCACTCCCAGACGAGGGAAGCCACGAGAGGAGAAAGCCATACGACGGGGGAGCGGGTGCCTATAAAAGGGCAACCACTTACAAGGTGAAACACAGCTTTTAACAGATTAAGAGATACACAAATTCACCGATTCACAGTCGTCTGAGAAAACCCTTGTGTGAAAACCTCGCGACATCAACATCCGCTGCGCTCACTGAAACTCCGGCGACCCAGAAAACAGAAAGGTAAGAGCCGAAAATCTCCTACAGATTATTCTCATAACGTTGTGTCTTCTACTAGTATCTAATCATTGTATTGTACACTCGAGAACAAGATGAAAAAATGGGTTAAGAAACACTTGTCCATTTGAGTAGGGACTTCCCTTCCAAATTCTTCCTTTCCTTGTCTATAAAGAAGGAAAATCAAAAGTCCTCTTAAAGATATTGTGCCATGGCTCACGAATAGCTTCATTGGCAACCAAAATTCAGTGGAGGCGGCAAGTTTTGGCAGACTTTTAGGTATTCTTTTAGTTTCTTTGCTGGCTACTAGAGATTTTAACGGTAGGGATTGAATGGCTAGTGTGAGGCGGACCAATTGGTAACATCATCGGCCTCCAAAATCATCGATCTTCATGGAGTTTTCGGTGATCGAACTGCTTGATTTTTCGGCATTCTTGAAGGACGTGGATGTTCATTAAGGTGGGAAAAAGGTAGAGTGGGTCAACAATCGTTGTTGCTACGCCATGGCCAGAAACCATTGGAATCAGCATCCAACTCGATTTTAATAACGGTGTCTATCGCTCAACTATCCATGTGACGTCTCCATTAGGTCTAAGTGGTGTCCATGTTACGTGGTTATGTAAAGAATTTAGATTAGGATCTAATATTTGGATTCTGTGGGGCTATTTAGGACCTAATATTTGAGCTCATCCTATGTTCAATTTGAACCCACTTTAAAGCGTTAAACTCGTGGTTGAGTGTTTCTAATATCATTATTATTTAAGATGGTCCAATTATTTGATCAAGGGGATTTGTCTGAAGAGTTAGATCTAGGAATCTTTAGAAAGATCCGGTTAGAACATTTGGATCGGTTTGGACCACTAGGCTCATTATTGTGTAGGCTATTATTTGATGTTCAGTATAGGTTTAAAATATGAATACTAGAAGGTCTTACTATATATGGAATTTAGCTTCTTGTGACCGCGGCTTATTGGATGTGTTTTAAATGTACATGTTTTAGAATTATTATTTACAAAATGTTCATTGCATGATTTATTCATCTTATTTGTTGAGTGATCTTTTACAAAATGTGCATGCTTGATAAGAGTCGTACTGCCAGTTGTCTGGATGAGTTGAACTATGGTGACAATTATAAACATGTTTCTTTTACTAAGGAAAGTTGTTGAAAGGACACTTAGTTTGTGCAGTATGTAGACTTCAAAGGGAAAGGTCATGGATTTATTATGGATATGATACCTGTGGAACTTAAGAGAGATATTTAATATGATTCAAAATACTATGTATGCTGAGTTGTGGGTCTCAGAGACGGTCTTGATGTGAGGCCCTATGGATATTCCACTAATTGCATACGTAGATCAGATACTATTGTTTTGTCCAAGGCCATTGGTAGCCATAATCATTCAAACAAAATAAAAGATCAGACACTATTGTTTTGCATGTGGATGAGGCGGGGGTGTTGTCTATAATGTTGTGTTAGTATTTATTACATGTGATAATTGTGATTGTGCATCGATATTTGAAATATCCATGCTCTTAGCATTATCTTATTGTGCCTTGTATATTCACCGGTGGTGTAAGGTAGATTGTGCTCACCCTACTTCACTAAGGGTAATTAAAGATTTATTTGTGGTGTCTTTAAATTTTGGGGAGAGCGTTGGTACATGCAACAAAGTGAGACTATATGGGAAAAAAGATTGTACTAGTTTATAATTAATCTAATGTTATTACAATATGAAATTTTCCGACTCATGTGTCACGTCAGACGAGTTAATGTAGAGTTGACCAAGACATTGCCCGCAAACTGAAGAATGATATTAAAGAACATGACTGATACACGCACACCCCTTTTGCTTTTTCTGCTTTTCTCAAATACTCCCACCTTTTCTTCGTATTTACAAAAATACTCTCAAGACATAAAATAGGGGTTTCTTTCTCCTGCTACGATAACCAGCTACTAGCCTTCCGTTTCCATCTATTTGTCACTCCCTTTCTCATTCCATCCATGCGTTACTCGATTTATATCCATTTTTAGTAAAAGAAAACGGATCAAAATCTATCGAAAAAGGTTAGAACGTGAGAAGAGAGAAGAAAAAGAAGGGAAATAACAAAATAGGATTTTTTGGACTGATTGGAAGAGGTATTCATCGGTTTATCGAGCTATGTTATTGATTTGGTGTTTTTTTTATTTTCCAATAATTTATGTAGAAAAATAGGATTTCTACTCAATTTTTCATTGAAAAACTAGAAAACTAGAGACAGGCTTCGGGTGTATTTCCCTCACCTTTGGGATTTGTTGTACATAGTATGCTAAATTTTTTTGCTATACAGTTATGGTTGATAGGACACATGTAGAACGATATAACACCACCACTTCATCTAGGAGATGCAATGTGTTTTACGGAGAACACTCCCATAAAGAAGAAGTTTGGCCTTCATGTTATGAGGAGGATACATCAACCTTAGATGTTGCGATTGACATTACAAACAATGAGAATGAGGGATCTCTTGATATGTCGAGATTACTCCTAAGCTTTGAAGTTCATATTGCCTATAAGATCGGGGAGGAACAAGTAATTTCTAACTTTAATATAGTTTTATATTTGATATCAATACTCTTGACTCTAACTAACTATGTAAATTTATATTTGCAAACAATACGGAAAGTGATAATAGCTTGCACATGATACACTGTTGGGAGAGTCTGGCCAGTGAAGAGGATGGATATTATGCCCAGTAATTGGGTTGAGATTACATATAGGAGTGGGTTGATTGAGCAAACAGATTTGTTATACGAAGTGATAGACTGTGTTGCTGATATTTTTATCCAACATTAGCAACAAGACACAAATATCTTTCACATGTCATGGGATGAGATGACTATTATACTTCATGATATCTAGAAGATACTTGGTCTTTCAATGAAAGGACAACTTGTTATCTTGTCACATGAGATGATAGGTAGAAGTAAAAAAGATATCTTGAGTAATATGTTGGAGATGAGCATCGATGAAATCGTATTTGACATTAAGTCTGGTGCCATTAAGTTTGAGTGTTGAACTAATTTTTTAAAAAGGGGAGCAAGTAGCAAAAATAAGTCTTTATGTTATGTTATATCAGTTAGGGTGTATGTTATATTAGGATAAGTCTAGAAATACAGTGTTAATAATGCTCGTGAATCTACTAACACTTGATATTTGGAGGGTTGGTAATTATGTATGAGGTGCAACAACATTTGTATAGATAACTAAGGAAGGCATTCCCCTCCGATAGGAGGAGGAACCGTAACTAAACTAGAGGCCTTTGGGTTTGATTCCATTATGGTTTTGATCATGCATGCCCCTTCCAAATTTAGCCCACTTTTAGGATCAATTTGGTTTCGGTTTAAATGGTCACGCTGGTCCTCAACAGGTCATGCCTAGATACGGGTAGTCCTTGCTCTAGATCAATTTAAGCATTGATATATGATATTCTTGTAATGTATAATATTGAGCCTACAAGCCAACTTCAAGCTTGTTAATTGCCCTATGTTACAGAAGCTTTTAGTCTTCACAACGAGAGCTTGAAGACTTCTCATGCCATTTAGTTGCATACTAGTTAGCATGTTTAAATTAGCGGAAGTCACCACGCATGCATTTGACACAAACATCGTTAATTTAATCTACATATAACATTTGTCTCAATTGTTTCAGTTTGAGTAGCTTAGATTTCTATTCAATTCCACTTGATTAGGAGATATTTCGAGCTACTATTCTTTAAGACATTACTATTTGCACACCCCTTTTATTATATACACACCCCAATTTTCATAAATACCCAAAATACCTTGTAGCAGTTTCTCTCTCCTCTCTAGAACAAACTCTCGTGGGTTTTTTCCTCTTGTTTTGGAGACTGATTTTCATCCTTTAGAGTTTATGTAGTCTTATTCGCAACCAACTATCACCAATTAGTTACTTATAAACCTAGTTGGAATCAAACAAACCAAAAAAGAAGAAACAAAAGAAAATCGAAGAGACAATCGATCCAAGCGGTTTTTGGGTTTTTCTTAAATGTTGATTCTTAGTAAGATATTTGTATTTTCATTGCTTTGCTTGATTTCTTTGAGTTTTTCAATATATGAAGATGATTCATGGGTTTGAGTAAAATATCATTAGTTGCCGGAACTTTTGGTCAAAATGCGGTACAAGCATGACTCTCCTCATAGAGAGATGCACCTGGTCCATGTCTCCTCCTTAACGAAGAGATACAGACTAAATGTGTCTCCCCTTAAGTATGCGATGCTCTTATCAATTCTTTTAACCGAATAGAAGTTGTTTGATGTGTTATACTTATAACCTGATATCCATGTATACATTGTAGAATGACAAACAACTTGAACGAAAGGACTTACAGTGAAAGCGACTTAGAGAATACGACAAATGATCAAAGTACTTATCATATGATAACTAAGGAGAGTGAAAGTTATTATAATACACAGATGATGTATTTGTTGATTTATTGGTAAATGAGGTAGAAGATCAATTTATTAATTGCAAGGGTGATGGGCTTGACTATTCACTTATGTTTGTGATGGACGATATATTTAAGAGCCGTAATGAACTTATTGAGCATGTAAAATGAGTTGAGAGAAAGCATAATACTATTACGATTATTAGTCGTTTGAAGAGCAAAAGTGTAACAAGTAAGGTATGACTTGGGTGTGAAAGGAGTGAAAAATATAGGTTTAATAAAAATATTGATGTTTAAAGTATTAGGTGAACAAGTACTAGGAAGGTAGATTATCTATTTTTATTAAGAGGAGAGGGTGTAGTGGATGGTTATTTAAAGTTGAATGTATTGAATAAGACACATAAATACCCTCTAGACTTGTATCCCTAAGAACATGCTTTTACAAAGAGCCTCATGTGAAACCATTATAAACTGAAGCATATTTTGATGCATTTAAAGCAGGTGGACGAAGAAAATATAAGTACGAAAAACATATTTATAATGCAAGAAGGAAAATTAGGAAGGAAAATAAGAGCTCTCGAAGTATTCTATAACAACTACTACACTATCTGACACAAACCATTATCATACATGGCATCCTAAAATCTCTAACACATATATTGTTAGTAATATTATATTTGTACATCATCGTTTTGTACACCTACTTCTTGCATTTTCATGAGTATTGCAATTCGATAGCATATATAAGACAAACATTTGATTGTCTTATTTTTGTATAGTAATGTTTATCCTATATTAGTATCTAATGGTTATATATTTTTCTTATATTTTTGGAACTATAAGATATCTTTTCTTAAGGTTGTATGGTTCACATCAATCTTAAAAAACTGTTTTGTAGCCTTTCTTTATAAGTGTGAAAAAGGAAGAGAATTATGTTTAGGTGTTGAGGTATGTGAGAGAGTTTTATACTTCAAACAACATTCCACATGTTATATGTAATGACCCTGATCTAGCTTTGGCAAATTCCAATCAAATAATTTTTGCAGATACAATACACTTTTGTATAGCCAAAAATATTAAAGTATTTATTATCAAGTTGACAATGAATAAAAATATGGCAAGTGTATTTGGTTTAAATTAGAGTAAGGTCATCCACTCATTAGATAAGAACAGTTAAAAGAAGGTAGTGGAGGTAATGGAATTAAATAGAGAAAAAAATTTGCTTTATTCTCTGATATTAAAGAGTAGTGGTTGGATTAAGAGAGAATTATATTGGCATGAACAGATAGGATGATTCATTATGGTACTCATAATACATTTGGTTGCCATAATACATTTTATTTTCAATAGATACATATCATCTATTACTTAAAATGTATAATGATTATATATTCATATTTATAAGGATGAGAAGTACACATGCTGGGTTGAAAGAGTAGAAAGTATGCTTACTAGGTTGAAAGAGTTTATTGATAGCTCAGTCAACAAATTTGGTATGATTTGGTACCAACAACACTCATTGATAGCATTGCAAATTACAAAATTGAAGAAGTCAATCACTAAATGGGGGAGCTCCAAAAGGAAAAAGTATCTTATGATTCAGCTGCGCTCTTAGCAAGAAAATGACCCCTTGATGTGGGGCAATATATGATTTTGTATACTCTCTTTGCGATTGATTAAATCCTGAATCCGCTTAACAATGTCAATGAATTAATTGGTAATATTCCCCTGACTGCACAGAATTGATCACCTTCACTGCATCCGGCGACCCCGTGTCACATTGGATTCTTGTGTAACCTTTTTCACATAAGAAAGTTAAACCTCTGTATGTAGCCTATAATTCAGCTTGCAGAACTTGAGAAGCACAATCTGAAAATCCCATCCGCCGTTGCCCTTCATGGACTTCAAGATCCCACTTATCTCTGCAGTACCCTCTGTTGTAATATAAGCAGCTATCTGTAAAATGACAGATTCCTTAACCATGTGTTCTCTAGCCCTATGCTGTCTATGTTTTGTATTCTTTCCAAAATTAAGTAAACACAGCTAACCTCAAGTTCCGGCGACTATTTCTGTTGATCAAAGATATTGTTATTTCGCCATTTCGAAATCCACCAGATCCCCCCTGCAGTTGCTTTGCTCCTGAGATGAATGATGTATATTTTAATCCAATGAATCAAGTCAGGATGGGAAACCGGTGGTTTAAACCTTAAGCTTTAATGCCTTTTAATAAGTTATTTTTTATTTTTCAAAATATTTTTCTCTCTTTTAGTTATTATTTGGTTTTCTGTTTGAACTGAAACCCACTGGTTATGAATTGTAGCGGGAACCAGCTGGGATCCGGATCGGTTCCAATTCATGGTTCTCGACAAATAGAAACGAGACACTACCTGTATCATCTTCATCCATTCATGATGCATACCATATCATATCGGACAATAATGAGTATCCTATGATATTTTCGTATTACATTATATGACAACGTTTTCTCTGAGTTTTATGACGTTATAGTTTTATCTTTAAATTACTTTTCCTTCCCACATGAACACGAAAAAATCAAGTTTCATACATACATATATATATATCGGTACCCAGTAAACACACAATTACAAACAATATAGAGGTCGGATATTATTGAAAAGTAAACATGGAGTACGATCTATTGCAAGATTTTCAGGTGGCTTTACAATAACAATCAGGGGCGAACCTGTTGCTTTTCTATATCACGCATCTGAAAAACCACGTATAACATTTGACTAATAAAGCCCAATTTATTCCTAAATTCTTATGGAAAAATTTAGTTGATCAAGATTGTTATGCGGGAAAGCTTGGTTGTGGTTTGATTGTGGTATATGCTTGCTTGTGATGAGAACTTTAACAAGTCTGTCGTAACACATTATTAGTTTGTTTTATAGAAAATGACGCTGATAACTCCTGTGGTTTTCACGTTCTTAAGAATGCCCTCCCTCAATTACACTCATATATAGCCCGTTTTTTCAATCAGGAATTTAACAGAAGGCTGACTTCATTAGAGGTTTCTTTTGGGATTTTCTTTTATGGACTGTGAGGACTTTCATTTTCTTTTCTTTTTTAAAAAAACCGTTAGTCTGTTGTATTTCGCAGTATGGGCACCTGCAGCTTTAATGGCTACCTTCTTTCGTATGTTCTCCGCGCCCTTCACGGATTTGACTTTGTTTTAGTGTATAAATTTGGTAGATGGATGCAATATGCATGCAGACAAGCGTAACTTTTGCTGCTTTTTGGTGTATATCAATATAGTTCTCGCACACAGTGTATGCGTGTATCTTGTATACTCGACTGGAATGCTCTGCGATGATTTTAGTTTCACACTGTTCCTTTTGAGACTGCCAATTAACCATGCATGATCCACTTATTTTATGTTCCTTTTGATATATACGCCAGATTTTTCAAGACAAAAGTGTCCAAGACCAGTAACATATCAATATTTATGAAATATCTGTTTATCCAGAAAAGTGTATGCAATTAGTCAAACTGCAAGCTAATATTTATGAAGTTCCATCTGTTTATCTAGAAAACAGAAGTTATTAGTCAAGTGTGCGTGCATTATAAGATATCCGGTTTCAGTTTACCCAGATCCAAAAACCATAACCGAACCATCCAGAGGATGGTTTTAGTTTGGGGTGTTTCTGGGTCCAATTTTGGATTCGGGATGGTTCCGGATTCGGTTTTAGAGTAAGTTTAGATCCAATTTTTTAAAGTAATATATTTATTATATAGTATAAGTGTATAAGTTGTATAATTATATAAGTATTACATATATATTATATTAAAAAGGGCATAATTACATTATGTAAGTTCTTATAAGTATTACATACATTATATAGATGATATATTACAGTAATGTGAGTATATATTAATATATGTACTGTAATTACAAAAATATATATGATTGTAAGTATTACATTAAGAAGACATTAAACTTAAGTTTTAACATTATAAATTACAATAAAATATAATACAATATATGTATAAAAAAATCATACATGATACAATATATGTAAAAAAAATAAAAGAAATGCGCATTCCACATGCAAGCACGCATACCAACTGAATCATACATGTAACCTAGCTACATTTGCAACGCTGGATCGATTTGGAGCGTAGACCGTGGTTTCTTTTTCTGTTGGTCATGCGCTCTTGCAGGCCAGGCGTTCTTTCCTTCCCTTGGACTTGGACTTCCACTGCACCTTCGTGATTGGATCCATTCAATTCGAAAGACACCTCCCTCCGTGATTCCCTCGAAGATCCCAGAATCACTTTTAACTCTCAAAGACAACTCCTTTTCCTTTAAAAAAAGAAAGGCTTAACAGAAACCTTTTTTGTCGGTGAGAATCCACTTTTGTGTCATTGTTTCGAGTCCTTTGCGTAAAACCTTAACCAGCCAAACTTTTTGACGCTGAATTTTCGCTTGCTGTCTCTCCCACCCCCGATATTCTCTGCCATCCACGTACTTGTGGTATATATACCCCCCACCCTTTTGTTTGGTTCTGTGTTGGTAGTTATGCCCTGCTCATAAGCAGGGCAGCCATGGACAGCGCCAAGAAGAAGGCTTCTAAGCCCATAAAGAAGAGGTTCGGCTTCTGGCGTTTCTTCCGCATAGCCAGCTTCACGATCCGCCGTAGCTTCAGCAAGAAACCAGCTGCAGTTAGCGTAAGTGATTCCGAGAAAGGCATACTCAAAAACCTGGTTGGTGCCATGAGGCCTTTGCACCATAACATTAATGCAGCAGCTCCAAGCACGACAAAGATTCATGGGCTACTGGGTGAGCAGCATAGGCAGCACAGCGCATACCTGCCGCCACCACCACCATTGCCATGCAGAGATGATGAAGATGATGATGTTGAGATGTTATCATTGGAACCAGAAAGTCGATATGCATCAGCCGAGAACCTCCTTGAATTGGATGACAGCGAAGATGCCAACCCAGACGAGCAGAATGCAATCAATCAGCGGGCCGAGGTGTTCATTGCCAACTTCTATGAGCAGATGAGGTTACAGCGCCTGATGTCCCTTAACCACTATGGAATGATTGAGAAAGGATTATATTGATCATTTTCGACATGCACGCATGGATATTCATTCATACACCAAAACCTTGGATGCGACATTAAGTGGATGGCAGTCAGATTGATGCCGTTTGTTTTCTTTTCCTTAACCAGTCGATTTCCTCTTTCGTTTAGACACTTTAGAGATTCTCTTGGAATGAATTCCTGTCAATAAATGTTCCCATCTTTGAACATTTACATTTTGTATGGATATATGTAGAGAAAGTCAAGAATTAGTTAAAAGCATCTCTCTCTCTCTCACACACACACACAACAAGAAGCAACCACTTAAGCCACTTATAAGAAGCATACTCGGACACTAAAGCACGAAGCAGTGACAAACAAAGACTTCAGACGAAAAGGACGTCTCTTGCACAATACGCATGGCTTGGTTGACATGGAGATCTGGTATACTTGGGGACTGCGATCCAGAACAAATAAATGATATAAAGCAAGATCAAAATTTTAATCCGTATACCTCTTTTGAGATTCTTCAGTCTCATCTCGCACCATGCAAACCATGTTAAGGGTAGAAGGTATATATGAAACATTTAACAAGATATTTTACGGTAGTTATCACATGGACTGTCATACGGTTCATCAAAATGATTAAGCAGCATTTGTCGTCGGCATTCCGTATGCAATGAAATAATCACAAAGGCCAATATCTTGAGTTCACCAATTCCGCATAGCACTTCATACCGAGAAGCACTTGCAAAGTAAATAAATCAATGCCAAGGCAACAGAAAACTATCTGCCATGTTCAGCAATTTCGCTAAGAATGCAAGCAATTTAAAAGCAATACAGAAAACATTAATGGCAATTTCAGAAAATGTGACCTCTGATTATGATAAAGCTACAAGTGCCCCATATTTGATAAGCTGGAGATCCACATTCAATGATTTTCCTAGAGAATTTACGAACAATATCTCCATTAACTAATCATCAACATAATATACCTACCACAAGTGCCCTATGAATTGTACTCTATTAAGTTGAGGTGGAAAACTGTGTTAAAGCCCATGTAAACAGTCGTTTAGACCATTGTTTCACGCGTATCATATCGTGTATCATTTTGCTCTACGATACGGGCGTATCGTATCGTACTTTAATATTAAAAAATTAGAAAAATATTTAAAAAAATAGAAAATAATTAGTAAAAATCCAAAACAAATCAGAAAAAAATTAGAAAAAATCTGGTAATTGCAAAGAATTCATATAATACAAAATTTAGTACATATTGATGATTTGATCATTCACCATTGAACAATTAAAAAAATTATATATGTAGATGTGAAAATTTTATTCCAAAGCCTATGTAGAGACTTTAAATAACTTCTTAACCTACATCATTTTTGCGTGAGCGTGCCAGCTAGTTTCTTAAAACTAGCAAAGTTAAAATTCCGACTTCATGGGGCGATTATGGCTAAGCAGGATCTTTTCGTCTTAGGCCTTCTTCAACCGATGCTCAAGGGTCAGCCTAGACGCTTTGAGGATTTATTTGTGTTGGTGTATGCTTCCAAAATTTACTTTGAAAGATGGTTTTAAATCAAATCAAACTCGTGCACTTATTCTAGAGATTGAAGATTTCAAGTTCTGAAAAACATATACTGATTCTATTTTCAGAACTTATTTCCAAATTTTTTTGGGCAACTTAGAGATCTCTAAAATTCATAAAAAATTTTGAGAATTCTAAACCTATTTTTATTTTGTCCTTTGGTGCTGTGAATTTGTAAAATTAAGTCTGAAACAGACTACTATTGAGGTGTTTTAGAATATTTTGTTATAAAAATATAGAGACCTAAAGAAACCTATGTGTCTCGGTGCACAAAACTCCAAATTATATGATTTTAGTCTTCTTGGAAAGCTATGGATATCAGCTTTCTAATAAGACTAATTTTATCAATTTTGATTTACTACAAACAGAGTTATGAGAATTTCACCCAACACCTATTGCAGGAAAATGAATATGATTTTGACCGATTTTTCCTGTTTTATTCACGAGTCCACACGGCGTAAAATTCTTGAAAATTTTATTTCTAGTGGACTTGTGTGTGTAGATTTTGTGTCTTAAATTTAAGATCATTCAGAGTAACTATTTAGCAATGAAAAATAAAACAATAGACATGTATAAGATGCAGAGAAATAGAGTTTCAGTTTTAGAATATATAGGGATGCAAACATCCGAATTTAAAAAGCAATCCACAACTAAATTAAAGCACATGACTGAAGAAAAATGAATGTAAATATATATTTTAGCTTAAGCATAGAGGGGGTTAGGAGTTATGGGACTGTATAGAATATAGAGAGGTAGAGAAGCACGGAAACAAACAAGTAGAAGGCATAAGCATAAACGAAATGAAATGGGCAACACTTCAACTTTATTATAACATGGAGGGAGACTTTAGCTACATTAATATAACCCCTTTTCAAATTGAATGTGACAAAGAGAGTGTTAATACCAGTAAATGAGAAAGGAAACTTACTCACAAAGCCTCCTTTAAACACCCAGAAATTTTTTAATAAAAAAATTATATTTCATCTTTTAGAAAATTGGCTATTTTTGGCGGCTTTGTTTTTTTAAATAAAAATACATCAATAGAGATCATTTTTGCATCAAAATTTTCTAGCAACCTCAAAATGATGATATATTGTATCCCTTTCAAAAAAAATCAAATTTGGATAGGATTTTATAAAAATAACAAATTTTCCCTTAGGACCAAATTGGTAGGGTTCCGCCCTTTTAATGATTAACTTCTAAGAAAAAATGATTTCAAACAATTTTCCTTTAAAGAAATAAATGAAAAGAAAAGTATTGGGAATGAAGTCCAGTGTTTTCTAAAAATAACATTTGAAAATTTCATTAAATTTGATGTTTCCAAGTATAAAAATGTTCTCTTTGAAAACGGGTTGAAACCATACTTGCCATGTATAAAGCTCGGACAAAAAGGAGGCGAATTCCCCAAAAGGAAAGTGATGTTTGATTTGGCTAAATTTGATGTTCAATTTATTTGGTAAGTTATCGAGTCTTGCCAATTTCAATATATAGAAGGATCCAAACAACCTTGGTACAATTTGGCAACCTTGACACATGATTTAGTAAGTCACTAAGTTGCCCAAGGCTGGCTGTTTTCATCATGGTTTACTTATCAAGTTCGAACGGCTCCAACTTGGAAGGAGGCTCGACCAATTTAGCAACTTAGCTTTCCAAATCTTGGTTGAATCCAGCCACTTTCCCAGTAACATTGAAGGATCCACAACATTCCAAATTCAGCATGAACCGCAATTCCCTTTCCCATTCTGAATTTAGCAACCTGGCCAGTATCTTGCCAAGTTAAGTCAGCTTTAACACGGAGGGAAGGAACCCAAGCTTAGCCGAGCCCAACAAAGTGTGCAGCAACAAAAGAAATCTGGCCATCATCGAATCTAGAAACCTTCCCAACAAACGCACTTGCCTTCTCCATCCTGGACCGAATCCAGCAAGTGCAGAAAACTGCCTCGGTTTGGTAGGTCCTTGGACAATGTCTACTTACTGATTCCAACTCCAATTGAATTCTGCACTCCATCTGATGTCAGCCCCTTACCTTTTCAAACCAGCATGGATTGAATTCAACAATGACAGTAGCAGCTCATGTTCACGGCAACCAGTTACCTTCTTCACAAGGTTTTGGTCTACACCTTGCCCCTCCATCAAGATCATCTGCAATCAGACCCAACCATTATTAGGAGGAACTAGAGGGAGCCTGGTTTAAGCAAGAAGATCTCCCTTTCATGGCAGTTGGCTAAACCCACCTAAGCAAGCCTCGTTTATGGCTGACCCCACTTGCCAAAAGTCGGTCAAGTGGCTTGATTTAGAAGGCCTTGGACAATATCTTCTTAACTTATTACAGCAAATTACAATAAAGTAAGTTGCCTTACAAATGGTTGCAGCCAACGGGCAACCCGTGGCCTATAAAAAGGGGCTCAAGAGGGCTGCAATGCATTAACGATCAACCAAACACAGAGGAATCCGAGTTCAACAAACCATCCAAGAGGGAGACAAAGAGAGGGAGACAAAGAGAGAAAGAAAGAGAGGGAGAGAAAGAGAGGGAGGGAGAGAAGGGAAGGAAGCTGCTATTCGGCACCAACTGTCCATTGCAGACTCTCCTCCACCGTCCACCGTAGGTTCTTTCTCATTTATTTTACCTCCTTTTGTAGTAAAAATCATGAGTTTGTAATTAAGGAGCTTGAGCTTCCACGAAGGTGTATTGATCCAGAAGACAATCCTATCTTCCTTTCATACGGTTTTTTGTTGCATATTTTGATATTGATTCTTTCGATTCTATGACACACTTAAAATCACAAACCTCTTAATCTCTCATTGTTCATGTAATCCATAGGATTTATACCATTATTTATAGATGTAGATTCATTTTAATTCGAATTAGAACACAAACATAGGTCTGAAAATCTGAAAACTATTTTTCTGCACTCTGTACGTGTCCAGTAAAAGAGGTTTCTCTTTGATTATCCCTTGCTCCAAATAGGTCTAAATTTGGCTCGTCTAATCTAGACATACATAGGGACGTCTGATAAAAATTTCAAGAATTTTGGGTTTGTTAAATATCACTAAAAAAATTAGAAAAGTTTTACAAAAATCAGAACAGATTCTGAAAAACCAGAAGTTCCTGTGACAAAGGTCAGGTTATTACTGAATATCTTTGTGCACAGTGAACCAAATTTATTGAAAATGGTCTCTTTGGAAAGCTGAAATCCATAAATTTTCAACAAGACCAATTTCATAGATATCGGAGGTCTGAGCGCAAAAATATATTAGTTTCTCTGAACCTATAATATTCTGGCATAGGTCAGTCCCGAGTGTCTGAGTGAGGTTTGTTTCTATATTTAATTATGTGAATCTATAGCATCAAAAATAGAAATAAAATTATTTTTTGAATCCATACATAAATTCTATCCTTTGTAAAATTTTCAAAATTTTTGAAAACTCTAAATTATTTCAAAAAAATCAGAAAACGGGCCTCAAAAACATAACCAGTTTCTGTCTTTGAGGACCTGAAATATTCCTAAGTCAATAACTAAATTAAGATTTTATCAAACTTTTCAAGTTGGAATCTTGTTTTTCGAAACTTACCGGATCTCGAATAATTTTCAAACCATCTAGGCTAACTCTTGAACATCGGTTCAAGAAGGCCTACATCGACAAAAGTTCATTTCTCCACGATCGCTTAACGAAGTCGGAAATCAATCTTTTCTAGTTTGAGCAAACTAGCTGACACGCTCGCACACACAACGTAGTTAGAGAATTTCATTTTGAATCTCCACTTGGGTTTCGAAATAAAATTTCATGTCTATAGATTTGGCACACCTTGTGGGACTTGAGTCTTTGAAAATTCTTTGATCCGATCTTATTTTTCCAAAACCAATTCTAACATTCAAATTGTGATTTTAAACTTCTCTCTTTTCAAAACCTTTGATTTTAATTTAAATTTCAGTGAGTCAATAATGTCGAGTTTGGATTATTACTTTGAAAATATGTCAAGGAAGATTTCATCAAATTTTCAAAATTGGTTTTCCAAAACCTTAAAAAAATCTTTTAAAACCCGAGAAGAAGAAATTTCCTTTTTAAGGAGTAGAGCAATACACCTTGAAAGGGAAATTGAGGCCAAGATGCACCATTCCCATGAAAAATCATCTTGGGTATATAGGGAGAAGAGTCGTACCCGAAAAACCAAATCGAGGCCAAAATTCGATGAAGGATATAAAGCCGCAGATGAAGCAAGTGTTAAGATCAAATCATCTATCCTTGCTAGTCATCCAAACACCCTTTTGTCTATAGAAAAACCAAAAAAATCTGAAAATTTTTCAAAAATAAAAAATATTTGAAAATCAAAATTTTGAAATTCAAAAAATTAAAAGGAGTGAAAAAGTTTATATCCCTAAGCACACAAGTGGAGTGGGGCATGAGAGTCACATAACTCCAAATTTTTCAAAATCATTTGCTCCAATGGGTTCCATTATTTCGTACACAAGAGAAAATGAGTATTACACACACATAGGCTTGGCAGATGAAATCCAAGACCTACCAAAGCAATGGGAGCTCGAATTCATGCATGAGCCACAGCACCCTCAAGACGCCTACAAAGAAGCTTGTTCTCACCATGAAACGGTAGACAAGCTTGGAAAAAGTATACATGAAACTCATTTCTCTCAAAACTCTCTACTCGATCCTCCTCTTTGTTGTGTAGGATCGGTAGATCATCCATATTCAAATCACACTCATGCACCCACAACCCCACAAAATGTGCCGAAGGATGTGGATTTTTAAGGTGCGGCGAATGTCCAACACCAACAAAAAGAATTTTAAAATGAAAAAGAAAAAAATAAAATTCAAAATATGGTAGACATGGTTATCCCTACAGCATTCATCGCCATCCTAGGTACACCTAACCCTACCCTGTATAAACAAATCTTTGTGAGCCTAGGTTTGTACCATAAACCCAAGCCTACGCCTATGATTTCCTCAAACATCAACAAACCCACCAAGGGACCAACCATGATTTCCCTTGGAATCATTTTCCCTCCTTTGTGCAAGGGATCAAACATGTTCTCCCTTAGTATCCATATAAACTCACATCGTGCACCCCTAGGGGCATAGTGGGTTGCACCTAAGATCCATCTCCCCATTACCAAGGCCATCCACCTCTTAGGAGAACCAGAATAGACCCATCCCAAAAGGGTCACAAATATCATAGGGGAACCTAAATCACATCCTTCCAAGGTGACACATCTTGTAGAGGAACCAAAATCACCCAAGTCTTTCACTCCTAGGGTCAGGTACCCCTGATAAAGTTGAAATCCCAATGGCATTCCGATTAGATTTTTTATGTTCAAATAATGTGACTGAATATGAAGCACTTATACAAGGCTTAAAAGTTTTGAAAAATCTAAGGGCATCATGAGTTGAAGTCTTTGGAGATTTTATGCTTGTTATAAATCAAGTTTTAAAAATTTGACAAGTCAAAAATGAAAAACTCGTTCCATATTATGAATTAGCCACCCAGTTGGTTAATTCTTTCCAATCATGCACACTTACTCATATAGGCAGGGAGGATAATACACTAGCCGATGCCCTATCTTCTTTAGGGTCATCTCTAAAGATCAACGCCATCATGGGCACTCGATCCCTAAAGATCCTCCATCTACCCACTCCATCCATACATAATTTCGAGATTTACCAAAATGACTGAAATTCAAATGAAAAACCTTGGTTTCAAGATATTAAAAACTTTTTAGAAAGTGGAGAATTTCTCAAATTTGCTTCCTTTAAAGATAGGGCTTTTATTCAAAAAATTTAAACTCGATATGTTATTTTAGGAGGGGTTCTTTATAAAAAGAGTTTTACCGATATCTTGTTGAGGTGTGTCAACTATGAAGAGGCTAGGACCATTATGCACGAGTTCCACAATGGAGAATGTGGAGACCATGTCAATGCAAACATGATGGCCATGAAAATACTTAGAGCAAGTTATTTTTGGTCCACCTTGAAACAAGATTGTCATAATCATGTTAGGAAGTGTCACCAATGTCAAGTGCATGGAAATGTCATTCACATTCCATCATCCGCATTGTATTTTGTTGTGAGTCTGTGGCCCTTCACCATGTGGGCATTTGATATTATAGGACCTGTTTCACCTACTGCATCAAACGGGCATAAGTTTATTTTAGGAGCCATTGAATATTTTTCTAGATGGGTTGAAGCTACCTCCTTGACTAATATTCAAGGAAAACATGTAGTGACATTCATTAAAAAAAAATATTGGCTCGATTTGGAGTTCTAAGCGACCTAGTTTCAGATAACAGCACTCCATTCAAAAATGAGAAGGTGGAAAAGTTATGTAAGACCTATGACATCACTCAACACTTCTCGTCACCCTATTACCCTCAGGGCAATAGCCAAGCTGAAGCCACAAACAAAACCCTCATAAGCATTATTGAGAAGACTTTAGAGAAAGGTAGGACATGGCATGAGAAGCTAGATGAAGTCTTATGGGCTTATAGGACTTCCATCCGCACACCTACAAATGCCACACCGTTTGAGTTGGTCTATAGTACAAATGTCATACTTCCCATTCATACTAAGCTACATTCATTTTATACATCTCTTGCACTTGATCTGCCCATAGAAACCCTACAACAAGCCATAATGGCCGAGCTTGACCTAATTGATGAGAGAAGGCTCCTTGCCATGGATCATGCATACACATATCGGCAAAGGATAGCCCAACATTATGAAAAACACATGAAGGCTCGCCAATTCAAAGTGGGAGATCTGGTTCTAAAGGCTATTCATCATCGTGGCCCATATCCACTGGGTAAATGGTAGCCCAAGTGGGATGGTCCCTATGTCGTAAGAGGAACAACCTCAAACAATACATATTGGTTGATTGATGTTGAGGGAAGAAATTTGGCAGATCCTATAAATGCCCAATACTTGAAAAAGTATTACATATAGGATCTACTTTAATTTCTTTTGAAAGATTTTTTAAAAAAATGATCTCTTTTGAATTTCTTGAAAAAGGACAAAAATGGATTATGTAACCCTAAATTAGGGGATCAATGCTTTATGAAAAGTAGAGTTTCTAAAATTATTTGATAACATTTCAAAAATCTTTGGCTTGTAAAATAAGGTCTGGTTCAAAATAGCAAGGTATTTTCAAATGGTAGGTGCTATTAGGAAATAGGATATTTTTGGTTGAGTCTATTATCTAAAGGGATGAGTTGTATTTGCCACTTCATTTCTCCCCAAAAAGGAAAATTGGCAAAAATCAAAAGGAAAGGAAGGAAAATAAAACCTCCAATATAGAGGCCTTCCAAAAAGAAAAAAAAAAAGGAAAAACAAAAACCTCCAATATGGAGGTCCCCTTTGAAAGAAAAGAAAATGAAGAAGTCAAAGCTCAAAAGAGTAATTTTCCACCAAAAACATTTTTTGCCTTATACCCTGGGACGCTTCAGAAGGGACCACAGGTAACTCTTTCCCGAAATTCCCCATAGCTCATCCCAATGGACAAAAATTCACCATGAAAGTCCTAGAGTAGGAATAGGACCTACTTATTTGGATTTTATTTTGTTTGAGAATTAGACCTTGTTGGGCAAGAAATTGAACTTTGAAATGTTATTCAAAATCTTCTATAAAACCTCTACTGATTAGTGGGTATTAAAACCCGAGTGAAGGAAAATGTAAGAAATTGAAAGTCCTTTTGATAGAAACTAAAAGAAATTTTTCTTTTGAAAAGAAGTTTTGAAAACCCTTAACATAAAAAAAAACAATACAGGGACCATCTTGCTTGGGGCTGCTGGCCTTCACAGGCTTCTTCTCAAGCTCACAAATTCCAGGTATGGTTCTCTAAACATCCATTTCATTCACTTCATATTTCACATGCATTCATGATTGGGTCATCCATGCCTGATTACCCTAGGATGAGTCGTCGAGTCCCCTTTGGTGAAAATCCTCTCCTATAAAAAAATAAATCCAAGGAGATGGATGATATGGAATAAGAAAAAATTTCATACTCTCAAGATAAATCTGGGAAGAAAATCAAATTGGCATTTTCTTCTTTGCCATTATCCAAATAAATTTAGATTAATTCCAAAGAGGGGCATCTGTAAACAGCCAAAAATTTTTTAATAAAAAAAAATCAACTTTTAAAAAATTGGTTATTTTTGACATCTTTTTTTTTTAAATAAAAATACATCAAATGAGATCATTTTGGCATTAAAATTTTCTAGCAACCTCAAAATAATGATATATTGCATCCCTTTAAAAAAAATCAAATTTGGATAGGATTTTATAAAAATGATGATTTTGCCTTTAGGACCAAATTGGCAAGGTTTCGCCCTTTTAATGGTTAACTTCTAAGGAAAAGCGATTTCAAACAATTTTCCTTTAAAGAAACAAATGAAAAGGAAAGTATTGGGAATGAAGTCCAGTGTTTTCTAAAAATAACATTTTAAAATTTCATTAAATTTGATGTTTCCAAGTATAAAAATATTCTCTTTGAAAACTAGTTGAAACCATACTTGCTACGTATAAAGCTCAGACAGAAAGGAGGCGAATTCCCCAAAAGGAAAGTGATGTTTGATTTGGCTAAATTTGATGTTCAATTTATTTGGTAAGTTATCGAGTCTTGCCAATTTCAATATATAGAAGGATCCAAACAACCTTGGTACAATTTGGCAACCTTGACACATGATTTAGTAAGTCACTAAGTTGCCCAAGGCTGGCCGTTTTCATCATGGTTTACTTATCAAGTTCGAACGGCTCCAACTTGGAAGGAGGCTCGACCAATTTAGCAACTTAGCTTTCCAAATCTTGGCTGAATCCAACCACTTTCCCAGTAACATTGAAGGATCCACAACATTCCAAATTCAGCATGAACCGCAATTCCCTTTCCCATTCTGAATTCAGCAACCTGGCCAGTATCTTGCCAAGTTAAGTCAGCTTTAACACGGAGGGAAGGAACCCAAGCTTAGCCGAGCCCAACAAAGTGTGCAGCAACAAAAGAAATCTAGCCATCATCGAATCTAGAAACCTTCCCAACAAACGCACTTGCCTTCTCCATCCTGGACCGAATCCAGCAAGTGCAGAAAACTGCCTCGGTTTGGTAGGTCCTTGGACAGTGTCTACTTACTGATTCCAACTCCAATTGAATTCTGCACTCCATCTGATGTCAGCCCCTTACCTTTTCAAACCAGCATGGATTGAATTCAGCAATGACAGCAGCAGCTCATGTTCACGGCAACCAGTTACCTTCTTCACAAGGTTTTGGTCTACACCTTGCCCCTCCATCAAGATCATCTGCAGTCAGACCCAACCATGATTAGGAGGAACTAGAAGGAGCCTGGGTTAAGCAAGAAGATCTCCCTTTCATGGCAGCTGGCTGAACCCACCTAAGCAAGCCTCGTTTATGGCTGAGCCCACTTGCCAAAAGTCAGTCAAGTGGCTTGATTTGGAAGGCCATGTACACCTCCAGTAGAATTTGATAACTTCCATATCACTTATTGCATAGTTTGGCAAGTAAGTGTAGTAGACATGGGCTTGATTTGGAAGGCCTTGACAGCATCTTCTTACCTTATTACAGCAAATTACAATAAGGCAAGTTGCCTTACAAATGGTTGCAGCCAATGGGCAACCGATGGCCTATAAAAAGGGGCTTAAGAGGGTTGCAATGCATCAATGATCAACCAAACACAAAGGAATCCAAGTTCAGCAAACTGTACACACGGAAAATCCTCGTCTCCTAGTTCTTAGGCCTGAAGCGAATCTTTTCGTGCTTACGTCGCTTAAAAAGGGCGTGCCAGCTAGCTTTCTCAAACTAGCAAAGTAAGTTTTGAAAATATCTGACTTTTTGGGCGACTGTGGACAAGTGGGTTCTTTTCGTCGTAGACTTTCTTCCACCGGCGCGCAAGGGTCAGTCTGTACGCTTTAGGAAAACTCGATTTTACACAAACGCGACTCTTTTGAAAACTCGAAAGTGTTTTATCGATTGGTTTTGTCAAATTTACAACTTTTATACGTGGGATCTATGCCCTCTTATGTCTCTCGGGTTTTAGCCAATTTTGGCGTGTAGTCGTGTGCATCCAGTGCTTGATTTCGGGCGAGTTCTATACGATTTGATCAATCGGGTTTGATGCAAATATGCTCCCTATCTCGAGTGTGGCGGATATGCAATGCAAACTCACACAACTTGAAGGGAAAACCCGGAATGTAAAGACATAGCAGAAGGGAAATAGCATAAAGGGAAATATGGCTATATCTTAGATGCGGAAAGAAAGTATATAGCTATATATTAAGAGTGAGAAGGCTCAATGTGAGTGAGTGCTTTGAGTGTATAAATTGAAAGGCAACTCACACGACTTGAACCTTAAAAACCCAGCTGAAGGGGAAATACGTATATATATATATATGTAAGAGCAGAAAGGCTCAATGTGAGTGAGTGCTTTGAGTGTATAAAATGAAAGACAAACTCACATGACTTGAACCTTAAAACCCAGCTAAATGTATATAAATAGAGCTATATCCTATGGGCTGTTGAGGCCCGTTTGTGTGCGAAGGTGTGCAGATAAGAGCGAAAAGGCTCGAGTGTACGTGTGTGATTCGTGTTTCAAGCCATAATATTACATCTTGGGGGGAGACTACGCTCCATTATTACAACCCCGTATCGAATTTAATTGAACTTGAAACAATGTAAAAGATCAGGTTCGAACACTTACACGTCATCTGCTTAGGCTTTTCTTTTTGTCAATGGAATCCGACCTTAGGTACAGCCGTTGGATGGACCTCTCTCTGCGAATCGATCAGGTGCGTGGGGTGTTGATCCTAATCTTTGTCTAGGCTAGGTCTAAATGGGTGGTCTTGGGTAAGAGTTAAGCCAAGGTCCTAAGGGGATACTCGGCCAAATGGTGGCCGAGTTGGGTTGGTGTGTTGGGAATGATCTTAGGCGAGGTTCTAAGGAAATGGTATAAGGGAATGCTCGGCAAGAGGATGGCCGAGCTGGGTAGTTTTTAGGATTGGCTTAGGTAGAGTTTTAGCTAAGGTAGAAGGTTAAGGCTTAGGAGTTTAATGGAACGGGTCTAGGGTGAGCTCGGCCAACTAATGGCCGAACTTGGGATGGTCTTAGGTAGGGTTTAAGGTACGATCCTAAGGAAAGGTTGCTAAGGCAATGCTCGACCAAATGGTGGCCAAGCTGGGTGAGATTTAGTAGATGGTCTTAGGTGGGTTTTGAAAACCAGGTTCTAAGTGAATGCTCAGCCAAATGGTGGCCGAGCTGGATAGGATTTAGTGGGTGGCTTAGGTAGTTTTAGGCCGATATTCGGCCAGCTAGTGGCCAAGCCCGATGAGTGTGGTGGCTAGGGGAATCGAGTGCATTAGGCACTCGGTTTGGTTAGGCCTTTTAGGTTGAATGGTAAGGATTTAAGGGAGGGTTTAAGACCAAGACTTAGGATGATTAGTGGGGTAGATCTAGGAAAAGCTCGGCCAGATATTGGCCGAGCTTGGGTGGTTTTGTTTGGGATTGGTTTTTGGGTAGAGTAGGATGAGTTTTGGCAAGGCTCGGCCAGCACTTTGGCCGTGCTTGGGTAGTTTTTAGGGAGTATGGTTTGGGTAGTTTGGAGGATTAGGGAAAGAGAGGCTTAGTTTAGTGTTTTAGGAACTAACCTTAGTTAGGGAAAACCGGCCAGATCCTATTAGATTCCACGCACCCATCCTTCACGCCTTGAGAGAGCCATCCAAGCTGCCGGATTCCACCTTGTTACAGCACCAAGCCTTGGCGTGAAATGAAGAAGGTAGCCCACAAGAACAAACCCACAATTTCAACCCACCATGGAAAGGCCAAGTCAAGCCACTTTCCTTGACTTGCTTTCCTCTCTCTCTCTCTCTCCTACCCAAGCAAAGGCATGAAAAAAATTTGCAGACCCCTTCAAGCCAGCCCCTCACGTCCTTTTATAGGCCTCTTATGTGGATATGGATCCTGGATCTTGATTTTTGAAATCCGGATCCAATCCAAGTCTTGTTTGGATCCGGATCTTGGATCTGGATATTTGGATCTAGATTCTATCCAAAATTTCTTCTTCTTCTCTCCTTCTTGAAGTTTTGAGTCGAACGCTTCGTGCGGGCCTTGAGTTTATCAATGATCCGTCTTAAGCAGGGTTTTTCCCCATTTCATCGTCCGAGCTCCTCTTCGCCTTTCCGGACTCTATTTCAACTGATTTTTGTTGTTTTTGACTTGGATTGTTCGTGATTTCAGGGGCACTGTTGGCTGGGCCTCCGATGCTTCTGGCTTGAAGTCCATTTGCGGCCTGGGCTCCTCTTTTGTCTTCGAATTTGGCCTTTCATCGGGCTGGGCTTGCTCTTTGAATTTTCTGAATTTCTGTTGCAACTGCTTTGGGCCAGGCTTTACCTGTTCATCTGGGCTTTTGCAAAAATAGGACTTTCGTCTATTTTCAAGAATGTATGTTCTGACAGGGTTGTAAAATGGAAGTTTTGAAGTATTTGAGTTCTTGGGTTTTATAAAATTCCAATTTTGGCTTTCTGAGCTCATTTTCGAACCAGGCATTTGTTTTTTTTTGCAAAATTTTTGGAATTTGGGGTGTTTACAGATGCCCCTCTTTGTCATTATCCAAACTGATTTGGATAATGGCGAAGAAGATAACACCCCTAATTGTTTTCTTCCCGGATTTTATCATGAGAACATGGGATCGTCCCAGTATTTGAGAAAAACATTTCCTTTTAAGCCTGATAGGAGGAGATTTTTTGCCAAAAGGGGACTTTCTATGGATCTAGCCCTAAATGAAGATCATGTATGAGGTGCTCATGCGTGGATATGTAGAGTGTATGACATGGTTGAAGTGCCAGAAAGGGGCGACCTCCTAGAGACCAGATTATATGGTTGAACTTTTGAGACTTTATGAAAACCTACTGCTCCAAGTGAGCGGGCCTTACGTATGCTCGATGTTCGAGTTTTTTTGAAATTCGTTTTAAGAGGGAAAACTTTTTTGAACCATCGATCCTAAGGACCTTTAGCTCCTTGTGTTTGCCTTTACTTGAGTCTCGACACTCGCTAATCTAGCAGAGGTTTTATGAGAAAACAAGCCATATTTCAAAATTTGTATGCCTTACTCAAAATGTCGTATTCTCAAACAAGATGAAATTCAAGTAAGTAAATCCTATTTTTACTTTAGGATTCCCTGAAATGAACCATGTTTCGCTCGGGATAAGTCGTAGGGATGGGAAAGAAGTACCACGGTCCCTTCTGAAGTGTCCCGTGGTTTGGGGCAAAGAAGACGGAAAACTGCTCTTTTTGAGCTTTTGGCATTTTTCTTTCTTTTTTCCATAGAGGGTCTCCCTTTGGGAGTATTTTTTCTTTAATCCCTATTTTCCATAGAAGACTCGAATTTTTTTTCTTTTTGATTCATTTTTCTTTCTTTGGGAAAGAGATTTTTGGCGAGGATTTCCCTTTGTTTTGGCCAAGTTTTCCTTTTGGAAGGAGAAGAGAAGAGGGGAGGACTTATCCCAAGGTCATACTCGATCCATTCTAGGTCAGCCTATTTAGAAATAGCACGTACAACTTGCAAGTATCTTGCTATATTGAATTAGGCCTTTCTTTATAAGAAGAAGGATTTTGAAATGTAACCATGCATTTGGAAAGCTCTGCTTTTTCACAAAAATGTTGATTCTTTCATTCAGGGTCACACAACTCACCTTTGACCCTTTGTTTTGAAGTTTCAAGGTAGGTCTCCCTAAAACATTTTCACAAAAATGGGAATTTAACTCAGACCCTATACATGATATTTTTTCAAATACTGAATATTGATTGGATCTGCTAAATTCCTACCCTCAACATCGGTTAACAAATAAGAATTGTTTGTGGTGGTTCCACGCAGGACGTAAGGGCCATCCCACTTGGGCCGCCACTTTCCAAGTGGATGTGGGCCACGATGGTGGATGATTTTCAAAACGAGCTCTCCCACTTCAAAGTGACGAGGTTTCATATGTTTCTCATAATGTTGGGTGATCCTTTGCCGGTATGCGTGAGCATGGTCCATAGCAAGGAGTCACCTCTCATCTAATAGATCTAGTTCGGCCATCCTAGCATGCTGAAGCGTCTCTAGGGGGAGGTCGAGTGCAACGGATGTATGAAATGAATGTAGACGTTTATGGATGGGGAGAACGGCGTTTGTACCGTAAACCAACTCAAAAGGTGTGGCATTTGTGGGAGTGCGGATGGAAGTCCTATAAGCCCATAAGGCTTCATCCAACTTCTCATGCCATGTTCTACCCTTCTCTAAGGTTTTCTCAACAATGCTGATGAGAGTCTTGTTGGTGGCTTCGGCTTGGCCGTTGCCTTGAGGGTAGTAAGGCGATGAGAAGTGATGATTTATGCCACACTTGTTGCACAGCTTGACCATCCGCTCATTTTTAAATGGGGTGCCATTATCGGACACAAGATCTCTTGGAACTCCAAATCGAGCCAAGATGTTTTTCCTAATGAAAGCCACCACATGTTGCCCCTGGACATTTGTCAGGGAGGCAACTTCGACCCACTTGGAAAAATACTCAGTGGATGCTAGAATGAACCTGTGTCAGTTTGTGGCCTTTAGAAAAGTTGGTCCTACGATATCAAACACCCACATGGTGAATGGCCAGGGGCTGACCATGGAATGTAGTGATGATGAGGGGATATGAAAGGCGTGACCATGTACTTGACACGGGTGACACTTCCTAACATGATCGTGGCAATCTTTTCTCAGGGTAGACCAAAAATAACCCGCTCTAAGTATTTTCATCGCCATCATGTTGGCATTGACATGACCTCCACATTCTCCATCATGGAATTCATGCATAACAGTCCTAGACTCCTCTAGGTTGACGCATCTTAGTAAGATGCCAGTAAAACTCTTTTTGTACAGAACCCCTCCCAAAATCGTGTATCGGGTAGAAATTTTTCTGATGAATGCCTTATCTTTAGATGTGGCATCCTCAGTGAATCCTCCATTTTCTAGAAAATTCTTTATGTCATAAAACCAAGGTTTTTCATTAGGATCAGGGTTATTTTGGCAAATTTGCAAATCGTGTATGGAAGGAGTGGGTGAGTGCCATATTTCAAGGGGTCTGGTTCCCAAAGTGGGATCGACCCTTAGGGCTGAACCCAAGGATGAGAGGGCATCAGCAACGCCATTATCCTCTCTTCCTACATGTGTGAGAGTACACGATTGAAACGACTCAACCAGTTGAGTGGCCAACTCGTGGTATGGAAGCAGTTTTTCGTTTCGAACTTGCCAAATTTTTAAAACTTGGTTTATAACAAGGAGGAAATCTCTAAAGACCTCGATGCATGCTGCCCCTAGAGTTTTCGAAACTTTTAAACCTTGTATGAGTGCTTCATACTCAGCTATATTGTTGGAACATTCGAAATCTAGGCGAATTGCTATGGGGATCTCTCCCTTTTCAGGGGATACGAGGATGATCCAGGCACCGACCCCTCGTTGGTTTCGTGCCCCGTTGAAGTGCATCTTCCACACTTGGTTTTCGAAAGAGTTTGCCAAAATGTGGTTTTGAAAATGGTTTTGCAATATGCCTTCATCAGGCATTTCATTGAGTGTGGGATATGCATCTTCTAGGGGGAACTCAGCCACGTAGTCTGCTAGGGCTTGCCCCTTAATGTAGACCTGGTAATGGTATTTCAAATCATACTCCATTAGAAGGAGTTGTCATTTGCCCAATCTACCCGTGAGAATGGGTTTTTCGAATAAGTGCTTGATTGGGTCAAGCTTGGACACTATCAAGATCTCATGATCTAGGAAATAGTGTCGAAATTTCTGGCAGGCCCAAACTAGGGCCAAGCACGTCTTCTCCATGGCCTGATAATTCCTTTTGTAAGCCAGGAGAGTTTTCGAAAGATAGTATATGGCACATTCCTTGTGAGTGTCATCCTCGTATTAAGCTAACATAGCTCCCAAGGCATTCGCATGCATAGAAATGTAAAGTAGAAGAGGTTTTCCTTGCTTTGGAGGGTTTAAAACAGGGGGATTAACTAAGTACGCCTTTAATCTTTCAAACGATTTTTGGCACTCGTTATCCCATAAAAATTTTGTACCCTTTCTCAACAATATGTTGAAGGGTTCGCATCTAGTTGCCAGGTTTGAGATAAACCTGCGAATGGACTGTAGGCGACCTTGGAGGCTACGAATCTGCATGAGATTGGAGGGTGGAGTCATATCTATGATGGCTCTACACTTAGAGGGGTCGACCTCTATGCCCCTTTGGCTTACCATAAATCCTAAAAGCTTTCCACCGAATACGCACTTTTGAGGGTTTAGCTTTACGTTGTAAAGTCTAAGCCTTTCGAAAATCTTTTGCAAGCATTCGAGATGAGTGCATTGAGTTTTTGACTTAGCCAGGAGATCATCTACATATACCTCTATGAGCTCATGAATCTGATCGTGAAAGATAGAGGTCATAGCTCTCTGGTACGTGGCGCTAGCATTTTTCAAACCAAAGGGCATGACTGTATAGCAGTACGTGTCCCATGGGGTTGTGAAAGCGATCTTAGCCTGATCTCATGGGCTTAGTTTGATTTGGTTATATCCTGAATAGCCATCCATGAATGAAAACATTTCATGATTTGCAGTACTATCGACTATCAAATCAATGTTTGGTAAAGGGAAATTATCTTTTGGTGTGGCTTTATTTAGGTTTCTGAAATCGATGCATATCTGAATTTTCCCACTAGTTTTTCAAACAACAACTATATTGGATAACCAATCAGAATACGCAATGGCTTTTATAAATTCGGCTTTTAACAGATCTTCTAAACCCTCTTTGACTTGTGAATGCACACTCAGATGTATCTTCCTAAGCTTTTGTTTCACGGGTTTTGCGTCTGAATCTAAGGGAAGACGATGCTCTACAACATTCGGCATGTCTTCATATGTCCATGCAAACACATCAACGTAGGTTTTCAAAAATGCAATGAATGATGCTCTTTCATGCTCATGCAAACATGCACCTACCTTAATGAGTTTCGGTTTTAAATCGCTCCCTAAGTTTATCTCTATAAAATCTCCTCCTACTGATTTCGAAGGTTTTTCAAAATCGAGAATTTTATGAAATTCAGGGAGCTCAGAAGTAGGATCTTCCTCGAGGGAATCCATTTTCGGGCTTTGATCATTCTCAAGACTTCTAAATCCTAGGGAATTTGGACTTGACGCACAGTTTTCGTAAACGCCTGGTTTTTGTTTTGGATCTTCTGCAGGTTTTGAAGTTTTTGATCCTCTTATGAAGAGGACATTCTTTTCAAAATTCTTTGCTTTTTCAAAACCTTTACCAGGAGCTACTAAATACAGGATTTTGTTTTTGGTATTTTGTGAATTTTCGATTTTTTTGGATTTTTGTAAGGAAAGAACTTTGGGAACTATACAAACAACTCTTTTTTCGAGTTTTTGATCTTTTTCAAATGTTTTTGGTTTTTGGGATTTTTCAATTTTTTGAATTTCGAGTTTTTCAAATGTTTATGGGTTTTTGATTGAGGGATCTTCCATCATACCTACAAAGAAAAAACGCCACTAGTTAGACTCCGAACAAGAGGTCTAAATCGTAGGTTTCTGCTTGGGTAGGTTCCAGGGCAACCTTGACCCAAGTGGTCACCGGGGGTGGTTCTGGCGATATTCTGGGAGTATAGCTGATCCCGTGTCGGCTTTGGTTGGCTTTGGGCAAGATGGGTTCTAAGAGACCCTGGTTTTGTGCCCCTAGACGTTTCTATGGCATATACCCCATGTTTAATAACATGTTCCACAATTTTTTGTTTTTGGAAAAGTTTTCATATAATTCGTCATCCTGGAACTTGCTATTGTCCATGTTATGCACATAAGGCTTTCTGTCTAGGGATTTTGGAAACAGTTGACGCTTAGATTTTCCTAGGATGGTTAGTGTTTTGAGTGGGCCAGCCTTGGGCGGCCCCTGGATGTGTACGACCTTCCTAGGTATCTGAAGGTTGAGCTTTGGTGGCTCGACCATGGTTTGCCCTAAGTTGGCCTCGTAGGCCTGGGAACTTGAAAAACATGAGGAATTTTGAATCCCCTGAAGTTGTGGATGACTCTCACTTAGGATCACAATGACTTGATTTTCAAAAGGGATTTTGACACACCTATGGAAGGTGGATGGCACAGCATGCAGGCTGTGTATCCAAGGCCTTCCCAGCAGTAGGTTGTAGTGGGGGTGGATGTCCAAAACATGGAATACCCCCACGTGAGCTATCCCTCCCATTTTCATGGGAAGTTCAACGGATCCTAAAGGTCTGGATGCATTTCCATCGTATCCAGTGATTACGATGGGGCTTGGGTTCATGGAAGTCAAGGTGACTCCAATCTGATGTGTTATGTGAAGCGGAAGGATGTTGAGCCCTCCTCCTCCATCAACTAGGCACCTATCTAGAGAGTGGTGATTCAATACCATCTCGATGTGTAGGGGCTGATTATGGGATTCGTAGGGTCTTTCGAGATCCTCTTTCGAAAACATGATAGGTGTTTTTGCACCTATGGACGCCACTTGATTGGACAAGGATTCTAGGGTTATGTCCGAACTAACCTTTGCTCTTTCTAGAATTTTCTCTAACACGAGTCTATGCCTAGGCGAGGTTTCTATCAGCTCTAGGATGGCATGTTAATGGGAATCTTTGAAAGATGGTTTTCAAAATCATATAAGTTCAAAATGACTTGTCCTTTGTCCGTTTTGGGGAGAACTCCAGGAATACACGCTTTTGAAGGGCCAGGCATACTGACCACTTTTTTAGCATTTTGTAGATGTTTGGGTTGATAGATCCTCCCGGATCTTGTCACTTCCCCCACGATCGACCTAGGGTTCGCGCTTAAGATGGCTCTAATCGAATGTTTTGGAGCACCTTGAATTTTCAAAACTGGTTTGATCGGGGACGGAACTCTTGGTGGTCCCCGAATCACTACTTGGGCAGGTTTCCTACGAAGGATGAGTGTAGATGCATAAGTGGAAAAACCAGACTTATATGTACGCGCTAGACTCTTTGAAATTGTGAGAGCACATACCTCTTTTCCCTTCCCACTGGTACCTGCGTGATTGGGGAAGGGTTCTTTAAAAATTGCTTGGGCAGGCTCCGGTTCCTCAGTGACCTGGAGCCAGCCCTCTACTATCAAGTTCTCGATTTGGTTTAGGAGGGAAAAACACTGCTTTGTATCATGGCCTTTGAGCCGATGATACTTACAGAATCGATTCAAAAACCTCCCTTTGAAAGTGATTCCCTCGGGGATTTCAGGGAGTTTGATCATGCCTTGGGCAAGTAGGAGGTCTAGGACCTCCGACACAGGTTGCCCTAGCAGAGTGTACTCTCATTTTTCAAATGGTTTTTGTACTTTTTTGTCTTTTCTGTTTTCAAAATTTTCAAAATTCTTTGAAGTGCTCGCCAGCCTTGGATCTACCCGGACATTGGCGACTTTGTGGGGTTTTTCCCCTTTGTCCATGGTAGGTAGCCCGTAATTGCCAGGCTTTTCCAAGCGAGTCTTTGAATTTACGCTCCCTTTCCACAGGTGGTCGTAAACCCCTTTTTTCAAATTTATCTCAAAAAGAGATGCTTTTTTAATCAGTTTGTGGAAAGTAGAGATTTCATGTAAAGAGAGAAGAGTTTTCAATTCAGTTTTGAAATTATCCAGGATGAGCATTACTGCGCATCCTTAAGATATGGGTTCTCGCACCTGCCCAAGGAGCGACCTCCATTGAACGATAAATGTATGCACATCTTCGTTCATACCTTGCTTTGTATCCCTCAAAGTGTTCAATGTAGGCGTGACTTCTACGTTGTGTGAAAATCTTTGCATGAAGCAGTTCGCCAACTCTTCAAAAGTTGTGAACTAGCTCAAATCGTAGGAAGCCAGCCATTTACAAGTTGTGCCTTTGAGGGATAAGGGGAACCAATACACCCATTTCATCGAGTCCTTTTTCTTGTGGGCTCGACGAGAGAAAAGTTGCAGGTGAGACCTGGGGTCTCCCGTGCCATCATACCGATGGAAATTCGGTATTTCATCATCACTGTCTGTTTCGTAATCTAAAGGGAGAAAATCAGACAGGACGTATGTTGTTTTCTCTTTATTTTGCCCCTTCAACAACTACTGTAGGGCTTTACGATCCTTGTGAGTGAAGGAATCGAGGTATTGGTTGCCTTCCATCTCGGAGGTCTCCTTGTATTTACGAGTTTTTCCAAACTTCTTTTTGGCCTTTATTGGTTCGCCATGTGACGAACACGAATCAGCTGCTTCAGCCTCTTGGCTAAGAGCAGCGATCTTGGCCTCGTACTCTCTTCTTAACTCTTCCCCTTTTTGTTTTCGATTTTTCAAAGATCTTCTAGAATGAGAACTTGAAGAGCATGAGAACCGGCTAGACACTTCATTGGAATCTGAACTCGACATGACTCCGATGCTTTTAAATCCAACTATGAAATGCAAGAAGACAAAGAGTTAAAACACTTTTCTTTGAAAATGAATTTTTCAGAGACTGGTTTTGTTTGTATCGATTTTTCCTTAAGACCCACGTCCCACTGGGCATGCCAAATCTATAGACATGGAAAATCCTCGTCTCCGGTTCTTAGGCCTGAAGCGAATCTTTTCGTGCTTACGTCACTTAAAAAGGGCGTGCCAGCTAGCTTTCTCAAACTAGCGAAGTAAGTTTTGAAAATATCTAACTTTTGGGGCGACTGTGGACAAGTGGGTTCTTTTCGTCGTAGACTTTCTTGCACCGGCGCGCAAGGGTCAGTCTGTACGCTTTAGGAAAACTCGATTTTACACAAACGCGACTCTTTTGAAAACTCGAAAGTGTTTTATCGATTGGTTTTGTCAAATTTGCAACTTTTATACGTGGGATCTATGCCCTCTTATGTCTCTCGGGTTTTAGCCAATTTTGGCGTGTAGTCGTGTGCATCCAGTGCTTGATTTCGGGCGAGTTCTATACGATTTGATCAATCGGGTTTGATGCAAATATGCTCCCTATCTCGAGTGTGGCGGATATGCAATGCAAACTCACACAACTTGAAGGGAAAACCCGGAATGTAAAGACATAGCAGAAGGGAAATAGCATAAAGGGAAATATGGCTATATCTTAGATGCGGAAAGAAAGTATATAGCTATATATTAAGAGTGAGAAGGCTCAATGTGAGTGAGTGCTTTGAGTGTATAAATTGAAAGGCAACTCACACGACTTGAACCTTAAAAACCCAGCTGAAGGGGAAATACGTATATATATATATGTAAGAGCAGAAAGGCTCAATGTGAGTGAGTGCTTTGAGTGTATAAAATGAAAGACAAACTCACATGACTTGAACCTTAAAACCCAGCTAAATGTATATAAATAGAGCTATATCCTATGGGCTGTTGAGGCCCGTTTGTGTGCGAAGGTGTGCAGATAAGAGCGAAAAGGCTCGAGTGTACGTGTGTGATTCGTGTTTCAAGCCATAATATTACATCTCGGGGGGAGACTACGCTCCATTATTACAACCCCGTATCGAATTTAATTGAACATGAAACAATGTAAAAGATCAGGTTTGAACACTTACACGTCGTCTGCTTAGGCTTTTCTTTTTGTCAATGGAATCCGACCTTAGGTACAGTCGTTGGATGGACCTCTCTCTGCGAATCGATCAGGTGCGTGGGGTGTTGATCCTAATCTTTGGTCTAGGCTAGGTCTAAATGGGTGGTCTTGGGTAAGAGTTAAGCCAAGGTCCTAAGGGGATACTCGGCCAAATGGTGGCCGAGTTGGGTTGGTGTGTTGGGAATGATCTTAGGCGAGATTCTAAGGAAATGGTATAAGGGAATGCTCGGCAAAAGGATGGCCGAGCTAGGTAGTTTTTTAGGATTGGCTTAGGTAGAGTTTTAGCTAAGGTAGAAGGTTAAGGCTTAGGAGTTTAATGGAACGGGTCTAGGGTGAGCTCGGCCAACTAATGGCCAAACTTGGGATGGTCTTAGGTAGGGTTTAAGGTACGATCCTAAGGAAAGGTTGCTAAGGCAATGCTCGGCCAAATGGTGGCCGAGCTGGGTGAGATTTAGTAGATGGTCTTAGGTGGGTTTTGAAAACCAGGTTCTAAGTGAATGCTTGGCCAAATGGTGGCCGAGATGGATAGGATTTAGTGGGTGGCTTAGGTAGTTTTAGGCCGATATTCGGCCAGCTAGTGGCCAAGCCCGATGAGTGTGGTGGCTAGGGGAATCGAGTGCATTAGGCACTCGGTTTGGTTAGGCCTTTTAGGTTGAATGGTAAGGATTTAAGGGAGGGTTTAAGACCAAGACTTAGGATGATTAGTGGGGTAGATCTAGGAAAAGCTCGGCCAGATATTGGCCGAGCTTGGGTGGTTTTGTTTGGGATTGGTTTTTGGGTAGAGTAGGATGAGTTTTGGCAAGGCTCGGCCAGCACTTTGGCCGAGCTTGGGTAGTTTTTAGGGAGTATGGTTTGGGTAGTTTGGAGGATTAGGGAAAGAGAGGCTTAGTTTAGTGTTTTAGGAACTAACCTTAGTTAGGAAAAATCGGCCAGATCCTATTGGATTCCACGCACCCATCCTTCACGCCTTGAGAGAGCCATCCAAGCTGCCGGATTCCACCTTGTTACAGCACCAAGCCTTGGCGTGAAATGAAGAAGGCTGCCCACAAGAACAAACCCACAAATTCAGCCCACCATGGAAAGGCCAAGTCAAGCCACTTTCCTTGACTTGCTTTTCTCTCTCTCTCTCTCTCTCTCTCTCTCTCTCTCTCTCTCTCTCTCTCTCTCTCTCTCTCTCTCTCTCTCTCTCTCTCTCTCTCTCTCTCTCTCTCTCTCCTACCCAAGCAAAGGCATGAAAAAAATTTGCAGCCCCCTTCAAGCCAGCCCCTCACGTCCTTTTATAGGCCTCTTATGTGGATATGGATCCTGGATCCTGATTTCTGAAATCCGGATCCAATCCAAGTCATGTTTGGATCTAGATATTTGGATCCAGATTCGATCCAAATTTTCTTCTTCTTCTCTCCTTCTTGGCGTTTTGAGTCGAACGCTTCATGCGGGCCTTGAGTTTATCAACGATCCGTCTTAAGTAGGGTTTTTCCCCATTTCATCGTCTGAGCTCCTCTTCGCCTTTCCGGACTCTATTTCAACTGATTTTTGTTGTTTTTGACTTGGATTGTTCGTGATTTCAGGGGCACTGTTGGCTGGGCCTCTGATGCTTCTGGCTTGAAGTCCATTTGCGACCTGGGCTCCTCTTTTGTCTTTGAATTTGGCCTTTCATCGGGTTGGGCTTGCTCTTTGAATTTTCTGAATTTCTATTGCAACTGCTTTGGGCCAGGCTTTACCTGTTCATCTGGGCTTTTGCAAAAATAGGACTTTCGTCCATTTTCAAGAATGTATGTTCCGACAAGGTTGTAAAATGGAGGTTTTGAAGTATTTGAGTTTCTGGGTTTTTGAAAATTCCAATTTTGGCTTTCTGAGCTCATTTTCGAACCAGGCATTTGTTTTTTTTGCAAAATTTTTGGAATTTGGGGTGTTTACACAAACCATCCAGGAGGGAGAGAAAGAGAGGGAGAGAAAGTGAGAAAGAAAGAGAGGGAGAGGGAGGGAGAGAAAGAGGGGGAGGGAGAGAAGGGAAGGAAGCTGTTGTCCACCACCAACTGTCTGCTACAGACTCTCCTCCACTATCCACCATAGGTTCTTTCTCATTTATTTTACCTCCTTTTGCAGTAAAAATCATAAGTTTGTAATTAAGGAGCTTGAGCTTCCGTGAAGGTGTATTGATCCAAAAGACAACCCCATCTTCCTTTCATATGGTTTTTTGTTGCATGTTTTGATATTGATTCTTTTCATTCTACGGCACAACTTAAGATCATGAACCTCTTAATCTCCCATTGTTCATGTAATCCACAAGATTTATACCATTATTTCTAGCTGTAGATTCATTTTAATTCGAATTAGAACACAAACACAGTTCTGAAAATCTAAAAACTATTTTTCTACACTCTGCATGTGTCCAGTAAAAGATTTTTCTTTGATTATTCCTTGCTCCAAATAGGTCTAAATTTGGCTCGTCTAATCTAGACAAACATAGGGATAATTGATAAAAATTTTAAGAATTTTGGGTTTGTTAAACATCACTAAAAAAATCAGAAAAGTTTGCAAAAATCAGAATATATTCTGAAAAACCAAACGTTCTTGTGACAAAGGTCGAGTTATTACTGAATATCTTTGTTCACAGTGAACCAAATTTATTGAAAATGGTCTATTTGAAAATATGAAATCCATAGCTTTCTAACAATGCTAATTTCATAGAAATCAGAGGTTTGAGCACAAAAATATATCAGTTTTTCTAAACCTCTAATATTCTGGCACAAGTTAGTCCCGAGTGTCTAAGTGAGGTCTGTTTTCAGATTTAATTATGTGAATCTATAGTATCAAAAATAGAAATAAAAATATTTTTGAATCAACACATAAATGTCTATCCTCTATAAAATTTTCAAAATTTTTGAAAACCCTAAATTATTTAAAAAAAATTAGAAAATAGGCCTTTGAAAACATAACTAGTTTCTATCTTTAAGGACCTAAAATATTCCTAAGTCAAGAACTAAATCACAATTTTATCAAACTTTTCAAGTTGGAATCTTGTTTTTCAAAACTTACCGGATCTCAAATAATTTTCAAAGCATCTAGGCTGACCCTTGAGCATCGGTTCAAGAAGGCCTACGTCAATAAAAGTTCACTTGTCCATGATCGCTTAACGAAGTCGGAAATCAATCTTTGCTAGTTTAAGTAAACTAACTAGCGCGCTCGCACACATGACGTAGTTTGAGAATTTTATTTTGAATCTCCACTCTGGTTTCGAAATAAAAATTCACGTCTATACCTCCGATGATACACGGCTCCAAGGAGAGAGGGGACGTTCCCTTTCTTATTCTTCTCTCTTTTCTCTCTTCTCTCTCTTTTCTCTCACTCGCTCTCTTGTTGTAGCACCTCTCCTCTCTCCTAGATCCTTTCCTACACTTTCCTTAAGCCTTGGCAAGTCCCTCCAATCCCTCCAATGCCGGAAAACATCCCCCCTTGGTCTCTATTTATAGGCCAAGGGAGGGGGCTTTTAGACCCTTCTATGATGTGGGTCAATGGATCTCATCTTGGCTCCATCTTGGCTCCAATTCAAAGAGGTCTAGCTACACATGGTTTTGTGGTCCCCTAGGTCAAGATGAGTCCAGCCCATGCAACCCTTGACTTGAGTGGGTTGGCCTTGGCTCGAGCTAGCATGGTTTGAATGCAACCGGCTAGGTATATTCGAGTGCAGTCGGCTAGGTGGCGGTCCATCTTTGGTAGGTTCGGCCAACTCTTAGGGGCTGGGTCATGATGAACATGGCCCCTTATTCAGCCAATGTAGGTTAGGTCTAGGTGATTTAGGGTTAGCTAGTGTGGTTTGGTCAAGGCGTTTTGGGTGAAAATGGCTCAAGCTAGGTTATGTCAAGATTTAGCCAAGGTCAAGGTCATAAGAAAAGGTTTGTTCAGGCAAATGAGCCTAGGTCATTGGGTTAAGGATGGCCCGTGGACCACGGTTGGATGTGTTCCTTGGGTCACCATCATCCCTAGCCCTTTTATGTGCATAGGCTAGGAGTCGTCCCAGCTAGGCATGGCCTGGTTCAATATGTCCTTCGATGTACTCTGACGAACCATGGTGCCCCCTTTGGTGCCATAGACCCAACTTGATCTTGGGCATGGCTTGGCCTAGCCAACTTGATCTTGGGCATGGCTTGGCCTAGCCAACTTGGGCTAGATGGCTGCTTGCCTTCGCTTCGAGGTTTTGACTTGGCCTTTGTTCGTTCCTTGCTTCAATCTTCTGTTATATTTGGTCCTAAGTTTTCGGCATTGCATTCGCTCCTTAGCTCATGTTGCATTCCCACAACCAGATCTTTTTCAAATCTTGATTTAAAACTTTAAAATCTTTTGAATTTTCAAACATTTAAAATCTCCTTTTTGATTTTATAAGTTATGCTACGAACCAGAACTTTTGAAAACAAGCTTATTATTTTGAAAATTCTGAAATAGGCTGGATAAAATTTCAAAAATATTTTCAGTGTTTACAAATACCCCTCTTTGGCATTAATCCAAATTTATTTCGATAATCGCAAAGAAGCAACACCCTTTTGAATTTCCTTCCCAAACTTGGCTTGAGAATATGGATTTTTCGTCATTTTGTACTATCATTTTCTTCAGATTTTCTTGGAGTAAGGGATTTTAGCCAAAGGGGACTTAGACTTAGGCAAACCACTAGTCCTAACATGGACATGCACGAGTGACTATGGATAAATGCATGCATGGTATGGTGTGTGATGTGTGTGGCTCACTTATGAGATGTATGAGCTCCAGGAAGAGCCTTATGAAGGTTGGTTGCCCCGAATGAGACAATACCATGTTGTTTCTTTTAACATTTCAGTTTTTTCATAATTCTTTTTCAAAGGGAACTCCTTTTTAGTTTTCGTTAAAAGGATTTCCAATTTCGCATATTTCCCCTCATTTGGGTTTCAATACCCACTACTTAGTAGTGGTTTTGTAGGAAATTTTGGAAGACACTTCAAAATTAAATTTTCCATACAACAAAGTCTAATTCTCAAACAAAATGAAATCCAAATAAGTAGGTCCTATTCCTACTTTGGGATTTTAATGGATGAACCTTTCTCCATTGGGATAAGTTATAGAGGACTTGGGAAAGAGTTACCATGGTCTCTTCTAAAGCATCCCGTGGCTTAAGGTAAAGAAACGAAAAATTACTCTTTTTTGAGCTTTAGCTTTTTCTTTTTTTTTCAAGGGGAAGACCTCTTTTTCTTTTAGAGGTTTTTTGTATTCCCTTTCTATTTTAGAAGACCTCTATATTGAAGGTTTTTGTTTTCTTCCTTCTTTTGATTTTTGCCAATTTTCCTTTTTGGGGAAAAGTAAAATGGGGGGAACACTTATCCTTTTGGGTACTTGATTCAGCCAAGAACAACCCATTTCCTAATAGCATCTACCATTTGAAAATATTTTGCTATTTTGAACTAGGCTTCATTTTGTAAATCAAAGATTTTTGAAATGTTACCAAATGATTTTGAAAACTCTACTTTTCATGAAGCATCAATTCTCTCATTTAGGGTCATATAATCCAATCTTGATCCTTCTTTCAAGAAGATCAAAGGAGACCCATTTAAAACCTTTTTGAAAGAATTTAACATAAACCCTATACATAATATTTTTTCAAGTATTGGGCATTTATGGGGTCTACTAAATTTCTGCCCTCAACATCAATCAACCAATATGCATTGTTTGTGGTCGTTTCCCTCACAATATAAGGACCATCCCACTTGGGCCACCACTTACCAAGTGGATGAGGGCCATGATTGTTGATGATTTTCAATACAAGGTCTCCCACTTTGAAGTGGCGAGTCTTCATGTGCTTTTCATAATGTCGGGCTATCCATTGTTGGTATGCATGTGCATGACCCATGGCAAGGAACCTCTTCTCATCTAGTAGGTCAAGCTCAATCATCCTAGCTTGATGTAGAGTCTCTATGGTTAAATCAAGTGTAAGTGATGTATGAAATGAATGAAATTTAGTATGAATGGGGAGTATGGTATTTGTACCATAGACCCGAATGGTGTGGCATTTGTAGGTGTGCGGATGGAAGTTCTATAATCTTATAAGGCTTCATCTAGCTTATTATGCTATGTCCTACCTTTCTCTAAAGTTTTCTCAATGATGCTTATGAGAGTTTTGTTTGTGGCTTCGGCTTGGCCATTGCCTTGAGGGTAGTAGGGCGATGAGAAGTATTGAGTTGTGCCATAGGTATTACATAGCTTTACCATCTTCTCGTTCTTGAAAGGGGTGCCATTATCTGACACTAGGTCTCTTGTAACTCCAAATCGAGCCAAGATATTTTTCTTAATGAATGCCACTACATGTTGTCCTTGGACATTAACCAAGGAGGTAGCTTCAACCTATTTAGAAAAATATTCAGTGACTCCTAAGATGAACCTATGTCCATTTGATGCAGTTGGGGAGATTGGTACTATGATGTCAAATGCCCACATGGTGAAGGGCCATGGACTCACAATGGAATGCAAAGTGGACGATGAAATATGAAGGGCATGTCCATGCACTTGATATTGATGACATTTCTTAATATGATCATGACAATCTTGCTTCAAAGTGGACCAAAAATAATTGGCTCTAAGTATTTTCATTGTCATCATATTTGCATTGACATGTCCTCCACATTCCCCATCGTGGAATTCATGCAATATGATCCTAGCCTCATCAAGATCAACACATCTCAACAATATGCCGGTAAAACTCTTTTTGTAAATAATTCCTCTCAAAATTACATATCGGGTTGAAATTTTTCGAATAAAAGCTTTATCTTCAAAAGAGTGGGTAGGTGTAGGATCTCTAAGGATCGAGTTCCCCTAGTGGGATCGATTCTTAGAGATGATCCTAGGGATGAGAGGGCATTGGCTATAGTCTTGTCCTCTCTACCTATGTGAGTGAGTGTACATGACTTGAAGGAATCGACAAACTGGGTGGCCAATTCGTGATATGGAATGAGTTTTTCATTTTTGACTTGCCAAATTTTCGAAACTTAGTTTATGACAAGCATAGAATCTCCAAAGACTTCAATACATGATGTCCCTAGATTTTTCAAAATTTTTAGGCCTTGTATGAGTCGTTGTATTCAGCCATATTATTAGAGCATGAAAAATCTAGTCAAATTGCAATTGGGATTTCTCCTTTCTCGGGGGATATGAGGATGATTCCCATGCCTACCCCTTGTTGATTCTTTGCCCCATCAAAGTACATCTTCCATACTTGGTCTTCATTAGAATAATTTGATAAAACATGATTTTGAAATTCATTTACAAAGATGCCTTCATCAGGCATTTCATCAAGTATGGGATACGTATCTTTAAGAGGTAATTCAACTACATGATCGGCTAGGGCTTGTCCCTTGATGGAGCTTTGGTGGTAGAATTTTATATCATACTCCATTAAGAGGAGTTGCCATTTACCTAGCCTACCCATTAGGATAGGTGTAAACACCCAAAATTGTGATGTTTTCAAAAACTCCTAAATTTCAAAAATCAATTTATAGCTTTTCTGAACCTTTAAAAGCCCCAAGTTTTAAAGTTTAAGCCTTTTGAGAAAAGACCTCAAAATAAAAGTTTTAAATTCAAGTTAAAAGCCCATGGATTTCAAAACAGATTAAACGGATAGGTGAAACCCGATCCAAAATCTAGCTCGAGATCAAGTCAAAAGTAAAGGAGGGGCCCAGCCTATCTGGATAAAAGCTAGATGGAAGATTGAATCCGGTGTTCAGTTCAAGGCGAGTTCAAATTTCAAAATGTAGAATGAAATCAAGACCCTAATGAAGCCATCAAGAATCTAGCACCATGAGAGACTAAAATCAAGAATCGGGCCTATCAAAACTAAAATCAATATCCACTTCAAATTTGGGATCAACCTCATCAAGTACAAGCTCAAGACGGGGCCTGATGGATCAAACCAAGCATCAAATGAAAAGTCCTGAAAGCAAGCATTGGCCGATTAAAAGGACTGAAAAAAAGCCAGTCTAAAATCAGGTAACTGAGGAATTAAAACCCGCTTAAAAACTGTCCATTTCATGCCCCCAAAGAATGACACAAAAAAAGTTTTGGATTGGATCTTGACCAAAAGATCCAAATCCATACCCCAAAGGACCCTTGGATCGGGTTGGACAAATAAGGCCAAAGGGAGGGGGGGGGGGCTTGTGAGGAGGTTGGAGAAAAGCTCTTGAGGAGAGAGGTTGGAGCTCAAGAGGGTGGGCTCAAGCAAGGCTTTGGAGGAAAAGGTGGAGCTCAAGCTTGGGGGTCTTGGCCGAGTGATGCACGGGCAAGGTTGGAGCTCAAGGGTGGAGCGCGAGCCAAGCTTAGGGCTTGGCAAGGGTGGAGCATAGTTGAAGGTAAGCCTAGCTTGGGCCGAACCAAGGCAAAAGGGGTTGTACCTTGGGGCAGCTGTGGGCTACGTGGACAGAACCAAGAGGGAGAAAGGTGGGCTCGAGCAAAGGGAAGGGGTTGCACCAAAGGCTCGAGTGAAGGGGAAGCTTGCAAGGAAGAAGATAGTCTGATTCTTTACACGAAATTTTCAGCATTTCAAGAAAACTTGTAAGTGCTTTTAAACTTTAGTTTTAAGTTATTTTCTCCATTTAATTCAATTCAAAAAGAGGTTATATTAATGGAGCGCAACCTCCCCCCATGTTGTAATATGGATTAGCTCTCTTCGATCGTCATTTCATTGGTGGATGATCACAATTACACCCACGTGCACTTGAGTCTTTTCGCTCTTAAATTGGTGGATGAACACGATTACACTCACGTGCACTCGAGTCTTTTCACTCTCTTACCCCAATATAATTTATAAACCTTCTATATTTCGAACCCCCTCTCTTCTTAAGCTAACATACATATTTCATTTCGCGCGAGTTTTACTTTCGGGAATATAGAGTGACTGCATTTTCATTTCGCGTGAGTTTACTTTGAGAATGTAGAGTGATTGCACTTTCATTTCGTGTGAGTTTACTTTCGAGAATGTAGAGTGATTGCACTTATATTTCGCGTGAGTTTACTTTGAGAATGTAGAGTGATTGCACTTCCATTTCGTGTAAGTTTACTTTGGGAATGTAGAGTGACTGCACTTCCATTTCGCATGAGTTTACTTTGAGAATATAGAGTGACTGCACTTTCATTTCGCGTGAGTTTACTTCGGATGTAGAGTGGCTGTAATTTAAATTTGGGTGAGTTTGCATCATCACTCTTAAAAACCCAAAACAGGATTTTCAGCCTCTCTACATCCGCTCATTGTGGCAAATTCCTCGATACTCGCTCTAAAATCATACCTAAAACTAGGCCCACACATTCCACACACATCAGGTCACAGTAAATAAAACTTGCAAGAATATTAGGGTCGACCAATCCCATAATAAAATTGGCAAAAGTGCACGAATCAAATTCTTTCAAAAAGCACTGAGGGTTAACATTAATTTGAAGTAAAAACTTGTTTGCAAATCGAAGTTCCAAAGTACTTAAACTGACCCTTGAGCATCGGTTCAAGAAGGTTTAAGTGAAAAGAGTCTGCTTGCCTACAATCGCCAAAAGTCAAAATTATTTAAAAAGTCTTCGCTAGTTTGTGTAAGCTAGCTGGCACACTCGCGCAAGCGTAGACACAAAAAGATTCACTTCGAGTTTTCCATAACTTGGGAGTGGAAATTTTCATATTTACAATAGGTTTTTCAAAGAGGTGCTTGATTGGGTCAAGTTTAGACACTATCCAAATTTTGTGATCTAGGAAATAATATCTAAACTTTTGGCAAGTCCACACTAAGGCCAAGAACGTTTTTCCCATGGCTTGATAATTTCTTTCATATGTCAATAGAGACTTCCAAATGTAGTAAATAGCATACTCCTTAAGACTATCATCCCCATATTGAGCAAGTAAAGCACCCAATGTATTCGTAAGAATGGAAATATAAAGCAATAAAGGTTTTCCTTGCTTTGAAGGTTTTAAAATCGGAGGATTTACCAAATATGTTTTCAATCTTTCAAAAGCTTTTTGGCAATCGAAATCCCACTCAAATTTAACACCCTTTCTCAAAAGCCTATTGAAATGTTTGCATCTTGTTGCTAGGTTGGAGATAAATCTCCTAATTGCTTGGAGTCGACCTTGGAGGCTTCAGATTTAGTTCAAGTTGGAGGGTGGAGGCATGTCTATGATGGCTCAACACTTAGAGGGGTCGATTTCTATGCCCCTTTGGCTTACCATGAACCCTAAGAGTTTTCTTGATTCTATGTGTGTGCATCGGGCTTTTTATTTTACCAAAAGGTCATCCACGTATACTTCCAAGAGCTCATGAATTTGATCATGGAAAATGATAGTCATGGCTCTTTGGTATGTGACACCGGTATTTTTCAAACCAAAAGGCATAACCGTGTAACAATATGTGCCCCAAGGTATAGCAAAAGTAGTTTTTGCCTGATCTTTTGGTACTAGTTTGATTTGGTTATAACCGTAATAGCCATCCATGAAAAAAACATTTCATGATTTGCAGTGCTATCCACTATCAAATCAATGTTTGAAAGAGGAAAATTATCTTTTAGAGTGGCTTTGTTCAAATTTCTAAAATCAATGCAAATATGAATTTTTCCATTGGATTTTTGAACTACAACAATATTTGAAAGCCATTCGGAATAAGCAATGGGTTTTATAAATCTCACTTTTAAAAGATCTTCTAAACCCTTTTTTACTTGGGAGTGAACATCTGGATGAATTTTTCTAAGCTTTTGCTTCACGGGTTTTGCATTTGATTCTAAGGATAAATGATGTTATATAATCCTAGGGTCTAGACCAGGCATGTCTTCGTAGGTCCATGCAAATACATTCACATAGGATTTCAAAAATGTGATGAATGATGCTTTTTCATGCTCATGCAAACAAGTACCTATTTTGACATATTTTGGGTTGGACTCACTCCCCAGGTTGATTTCTAGAAAATCCCCTTCTACAGAATTTGAAGGTTTTTCCAAGTCAAGGATTTTATGGAATTCAGGAAGCTCAGAGACTTGATCTTTCTCATAGATGAGGAAATCTTCCTCCTTGCTTTGATCACTCTCAAGTGCTTTAATTTCTAGGAAAGTATCATGCAAGAGAGTGGGGTTGTGCATAATGGACTTAGACGGTTTTGGTTTGAGAATATACATGGGTTTTGAAGAACTCGACCTTGGGTTTTGTACATGGCTAAGATTTTTGGAGTTTTCAAATTTTTTAATTTTTTGTCTTTTTCTAAACACAAACTAGAAGGATCACTGTAAAAGACTTTCTTTTTTACATGTTCAGATTTTTCAATTTTTTGGGGTTTTTCCAAACAAATGCTAGGAGAATGCACACAAACAACTTTCTTTTTGAAATTTTTAGGTTTTTCAAATGTTTTTGGATTTTGAAAGTTTTCCAATTTTTTTTGGTTTTTTCCAAATATATAGTTTTTTTGGATTTTTTTCTAAGGAGGGGTCTTAAATCAAACCTACAAAGAAAACACCATGAATTAGACTCTAAAGAAGAGGTCTAAGCCACAGGTTTTAGTGTTAGTGGGTTCTGAGGCACCCTTGACCCAATTGGTCTTAGGTGGTGGCTCAGGGGGTATGGATGGGGTGTATCCCAATCCATGTCGACTTGGGTTAGGCAAAGGTATGATAGGCTATAAACTACCTTGGTTCATGGTTCCTAGAACTTGGTACGGTGTATATCCCATGTTCAACATCATATTCCAAGGCTTCTTGAGTTTCGAAAAAATTTTTGTAGAGAGGATGGCCTTGGAATAATGTGTCATCGATATCATGATTATATACATGAGTTGGCTTGGGTAGGAGTTTAGGGGTATGGGTTAGAGATGACTTGGGCTTCTCAAGGAAACACACGATCCTAGGGGAGGGTGACTCCACACGTTTGGGGGTTCCTAGGAGATGAATGGTTCTATGGGATTGAGAGTCTCCTAGGTGATGGACGGTTTGGGGTGAGTGAGGCATCTCCATGGCCTTCTCACTTGATGGATGACTTGATAAACAAAAGAAGTTTTGTATTCCCTTAAGGTGTGGATGGCCTTCTCCAAGGACTACCACCACTTGGTTATCCCATGAAATCTTCAAACATTTATAAAATGTTGAAGGGACGACTCAGAGGCTATGTATCGAAGGTCTTCCTAACAACAAGTTGTAATGGGAGTTTATATCTAAGACATGTAACAATCTCGTATGTGGAATGTTTTCTACTTCCATGGGTAACTCGATAGCTCCTAATGGGTGGAACGAGTTGCCATCATATCCAGTGATAACGATGGGACTTGGTTAAAATAAGATTTGAAAAAGGATCAGCTTGAAGGAATGCAGCACGCGAAAGTAATGCCGAGGACTCAGGGCCGAATGTAACACAGGATCAAAGCGAGAAATAGAAAGAATCCAAGCCATGCCCACTTCAATATGGAAGGAGGATTGATTGATGCCAACATGGAAAGAAACCCAACCCATTCATCGAAGGGCCTTTTTCTCAAAACTTTGGCTTGATTTGATAAGCCATATCCTACCACATCTTACCAGTCGAACCATGCAAGCAAGTCGAATGGAAGACCATCATATTTCATGAACACGGAAGTACAAGAAATGATCGATGTTATCTACCAAACTCACCTACACGACCGAGTTCATGCATATGATCTTTAAGTTGAAATTGTAAGGTGCGGAGTCTTATTCTTTCTCAGCTCATTGGATGGGACTCACTTACTTTGACCTACCTAGGTTGGACAAGGGGCCATACTCATCATGACCCAGCCCTAAGAGTTGGCCAAACCCACCAAATATGGACCGCCTAGCTGATTGGACTTAGATGCACCTAACCGATTGCAACAAGGGTTGGGTAAAAGTCTCATAACTCTATTTACAGTGAACCAAAATTGATTAAATTAGTCTCATTGGAAAGTTGATATTTATAGATTTCCAACAAGACTAAAATTGTACAATTTTGAGTTCTATGCATCGAGATACAGAGGTTTCTTTAGGCCTCTATATTTCTGTAACAGAATATCCTAAAATATTTGAGCAATGGTCTATTTCGGATTTAATTCTGCAAATCCACAACACCAAAGCACAAAATAAAAACTTAGAATCTCCACATTCTATTATATGTCCTGAGAATTTTTCATGAATTTTGGAGATCTTTGAGTCACCCAAAAAAATTTAGAAATTAGCTTTGAAAACAGAACCAGTTTTTATTTTTTAGAACTTTAAAATCTTCAATCTAGACTAAGTGCACGAGTTGGATTTAAGTCAAAACCATCTTTCAAAGTGAATTTTGGAAGTACACACCCAGCACAAATCAATTCTCAAAGCATCTAGGTTGAACCTTGAGCATCGATTCAAGAAGGCCTAAGGCGAAAAGATACCGCTTAGCCACAATCGCCTCACAAAGTCAGATTTACAACTTTACTAGTTTTAGTGAAACTAGTTGGCATGCTCACACAAGAACGAAGTAGATTGAGAAGTTTGTTTCAAGCCTCTACATAGGCTTTGGAATAAAATTTTTACATCTACAAACCTCCTCCCCCATCGACCAAGCACTTGTTTAGAGTGTGGTGATTCAATACCACCTCTATATGCAAAGGTTGGTTGTGGGTTGTATTTGGTCTCTCTAATTCATCCTCGGTGAACACGATTGGGGCCTTGGCAAAGATGGGGAAGACCAAGATGGATAGGGATTAGGGAGTTATGAAAGTGTTAACTTTGGCTTTCTCTAGGATTCTCTCTAAGACTTGTTTATGTTTAGGTGAGGTTTATATCAACTCTAAAATAGACATGTTTGTGAAAAGTTTTAAAAGATAAAGTTCTAAATCGTATGGGGTTAACACAATGCTTTTACCCTTATCCATGCCATGAGATGCATTAGGGATGCATGCTTTCGAAGGGTCAGGCAAAATGACCACTTCCTTGCTAGCTTCTTTGGCTAAGTGTGGGGATTGATAAATCCTTTCGGACCTAGTCACCTCGCTTACACCTTTCCTAAGGCTCATTCCTAACTTGGCTCTACTTGGATGCCTCGGAGCACCACGAATTTATATCAAGTCTCTAGCCAGGGTCGGGACTCTAAGTGTTCCCTGAATCACTACTTGCTTGTATTTTTTTATTACGATGGAAAGTGGTGTGTAGCAAGTAGTGTGAACCGTATGCAATGCATGCTCAATCCCACAAGTTTGAGGAAGAAGTCATACCTCTTTTCCTTTCTCACTTGTGCTTGCGTGGTTGAGAAAGGAATCTTTTAGAATTGCTTGGGAGGACTCCGGTTCCTCCGAGACATGGAGTCTACCTTGCTCTATCAAGTCTTCTATTTTATTTTGAAGAGCAAAACACTTGTTTGTATCATGACCTTTCAGCCTATGATACTTACAAAAATCATTGAGAAACTTTTCCTTAGAGGGTGCCCCTTCGGGAATGGCCAGGAGATTGATAAGACCCTTGCTTAAGAGGATGTCTAGGACTTCTGTGAGTAGTTTTCCTAGGTAGGTGAACTCCCTTTTTTCAAACCTTTTTTGATTTTTTCTAAAATATTTTTGTTTAGAGGGTTTTGAGGGTCCGATCGAGCTTTGCTTTACTTGGACATTTGCAACCTTTTGGGTCTTTGCCCCACTCTTCGGTGCGTGTGACCCATATGCCCCTTGGTTTTCAAATCGGGGTTTTTTAAAACTCCTCCCCTTCCATGGACCTTCATGTACTCCTTTTTTCAAATTTACTTTGATCAGAAGTTTTTTTTTTTTCTCAACTTTTGAAAAGTTGAGATCTCATGGAAGGAGAGGATGGCTTTCAAATCGGTTTTGAAATTCTCTAGGATGAGCATTATGGCACATCCCTCGGATATGGGCTCTCTAACTTAGCCCAAAAGTGATTTTCATTTAACGATGAATGTGTGTGCATCCTCGTTAGGAGCTTGCTTCGTGTATCTCAAAGTGTTTAAGGTTTGTGTGACTTCGACATTGTGTGAAAACCTTTGCATGAAACAATTTGCCAAGTCTTTAAAGTTGGTGAATTGGCTCAAGTTATATGAAGTCAACCACTTTGATGCATTTCCTTTGAGAGAGAGGGGGAACCAATATATCCATTTCGAAGAGTCATTTTTTCTTTTATACGCTCTTCGAGAAAATAGTTGAAGATGAGATCTAGGATCCCCACTTCTATCATACCGATGAAAATTCGGTATGTCATCATCACTATCGGTTTGGTAATCCGATGGTAAGAAATTCGATAGTGTGTAGGCTCTTTTCTCTTTTGTATGCCCTTTCAACAATTGTTGTAGGGTTTTCCTATCCTTTATGGTAAAGGACTCTAGCCCTGGTTCCTCCTCCAACCTAGAGGTCATTTTGGTTTTCTTCGTATGAGGGGGTTTCTTATGAGCCCTCGCTTGTTTTTCATGAGAGGAACATGACTCGACCACCTCGGCCTCTTGACTTAGGGTGGCGATCTTTTCCTCTATGAATTTTAGTTCCCTTATTAGGGAAACAAGCGAATCCTCCCGGTTTTTGCAATGTGTTTTCGAAAACATTTTTGAAGTACGATTTAAAGAGCATGAAGCTCGGCTTGACACCTCACATGAACCTTCTAAACTTGATATTATTTGAAGAAAATGATAAACCTATGCACAAGAAATGAATTAAACACCAAAATTTTCGAAGAAGTGAATTTTGGGAAAATCGACACCAAGCTTGATTAAATCCTCAAAGACACGAGTCCCACTGGGTGTGCTAATTATGTAGATGTAAAAATTTTATGTCAAAGCCTATATAGAGACTTGAAATAAACTTCTCAACCTATTTCATTTTTATGTGGGCGTGCCAGCTAATTTCTTAAAACTAGCAAAGTTAAAATTCTGACTTCATTGGGCGATTGTGGCTAACCGGGATCTTTTCGTCTTAAGCCTTCTTAAACCGATGCTGAAGGGTCAGCCTTGACACTTTGAGGATTTATTTATGCTGGTATATATTTCCAAAGTTCACTTTGAAAGATGGTTTTGAATCAAATCAAACTTGTGTACTTAGTCTAGAGATTGAAGATTTTGAAGTTCTAAAAAATAGAAATTGATTCTGTTTTCACAACTTATTTACGAATTAGAGATCTCCAAAATTCATGAAACATTTACAAAACATATAATAGAATGTGAAGCCTATTTTTATTTTGTGCTTTGATGTTGTGGATTTGTAGAATTAAATCTGAAATAGACCATTATTGAGGTGTTTCAGGATATTCTTTTATAGAAATATAAAAGTCTAAAGAAACCTCTATATCTTGGTGCACAGAACTTCAAATTATATGATTTTAGTCTTATTGGAAAGATATAGATATCATCTTTCTAATGAAACTAATTTTATCAATTTTGGTTCACTACAAATAGAGTTATGAGAATTTTATCCAATCTCTATTGTAGGAAAACAGACTATGGAGAAATTGAATATGTTGACCGAACTTTTCTTATTTTATTTACGAGTCTACATGACCCTAAAATTCTTAAAAATTATATTTCTAGTGGACTTTGTGTGCAGATTCGGTGTCTTAAATTTCATATCATTTGGAGTAGCCGGTTAACAATGAAAAATGAAACAATAGACATGTGCAGGATACAAAGAAACAGAGTTTCACTTTTAGAATATATATGCATGCATGCATCCAAATTTAAAAGCAATCCACAACTAAATTAAAGCACATGACTGAAGGGAAATAAATATAATATATTTTTAGCTTAAGCATAAAGGGTGTTAGGAGTTATAGGACTGTATAGAATATAGAGAGGTAGAGAAGCACGGAAACAAACAAGTAGAAGGCATAAGCATAAACGAAATAAAATGGGCAGCACTTCTACTTTATTACAACATAAGGGGAGACTTGAGCTCCATTAATACAATCCCTTTTCAAATTAAATGTGAAGAAGAGAGTGTTAAGACTAGCAAATGAGAAAGGAAACTTACTCACAAAGCCTCAAAAAATACACGACTCCAAGGAGGGAGGGACATTCCCTTTCTTATTATTCTCTCACTCTCTCTTTTCTCTCCTCTCTCTTTTCTCTCACTCTCTCTCTTGTTGCAGCACCTTCTCTCTCTCCTAGACCCTTTCCTACACTTCTCTCAAGCCTTGTCAAGTCCCTCCAATCCCTCCAATGCTGAAAACTGTCCCTTCTTAGCCTCTATTTATAGGCTAAGGGAGGGGGCTGCTAGACCCTTCCATGATGTGGGTCAATGAATCTAATCTTGGCTCCAATCCAAAGAGGTCCAACTGCACATGGTCTTGTGGTCCCCTAAGTCAAGAGGAGTCTAGTACATGCAAACCTTGACTTGAGTACATTGGCCTTGGCTCGAGCTAGCATGGTTTGAATGCAACCGGCTAGGTGTATTCAAGTGCAATCGGCTAGGTGGTGGTCCATCTTTGGTGGGTTCGGCCAACTCTTAGGGGCTGGGTCATGATGAACATGGCCCCTTGTCCAGCCAAGATAGGTTAGGTCTAGGTGATTTAGGGTTAGCTAGTGTGGTTTGGTGAAGGCGTGTTGGGTGAAAATAGCTCAAGCTAGGTTATGTCAAGGTTTAGCCAAGGTCAAGGTCATAAGAAAAGGTTTGTTGAGGCAAATGAGCCCATGTCGTTGGGTCAAGGATGGCCCATGGACCACGGTTGGATGTGTTCCTTGAGTCACCATCATCCCTAGCCCTTTAATGTGAATGGGCTAGGAGTTGTCCCAACTAGGCAGTGCTTGGTTCAATCTGTCCTTCTATGTAGTCCGACGAACCATGGTGCCTCCTTTGGTGCCAAAGACCCAACTTCATCTTTTTCAAATCTTGATTTAAAAACTTTAAAATCTTTTGAATTTCTAAACATTTAAAATCTCTTTTTTTATTTTATAAGTTGTGCTACAAACCAGGACTTTTCAAAACAAGCTTATAATTTTGGAAATTCTGAAATAGGCTGCGTAAAATTTCAAAAATATTTTGGGTGTTTACAACATATTTTGAAGCAAAAAATGAAATACATTTACATTTACATATTGTAATAAGGATCATCAACTAAATAATCTTCATCTTCTTCTTTCTAAAGATCCTCATAACCACCTTCTCCTTCAAAATCAAAATCGTCATCTTCTTGATAATGTTGTTGCGCTCCTTCCAAGTTGATCCATTCAATGTTTCCTTCAGTTAAGAGGGCATTTTCTTCGCTATCTTCTATAATCTAGTCTTCTAATATATCAAAATTATCCAAACTTATTGGATCAAATTGGCTTTCTTCTCTATTTACCTTTTTCAATTGCCTACAAGAAAAAAAGATAAGTAATTAGTAAATAACATTAACAATTGAAGTCAAACAATATATTTAATTGAATCTTTAAGTACTAACTAATACAAGATTACCTTTCGCAAAACCACATGTTACAACGAATGAAAACTAAGTCATTTAGCCACTTATGTTTCAATCTGTTGCGATTTTTTATATGGATGTGTTCAAAGACACTTTAATTCCTTTCATAACTCATTGCACTATATGTTTGGCTAAAAACTCCTATGGCAAAATCTCTAAGGTTTGAGCAATCACTTCTAAACTTCTTCTACCAAACATATATATAAAAAGGAAAACATTAGAGACTTAATCCATAATAATATAATATTTAAAAAACTTAAATACAAAGATAAACAATTTACTTGGGCGCATATTAGTCCGGTTGCGAATTGCTACAGGTAAACCCATTAAGTGAAGAGCATTATTATAGATCTTCATCTCTCGATGTATAGCATCTGCTATGCTCTCATCAATGACTAATCTATCTATACAATTAATGATGTCTCGATTAACCTCACCGTCCCTTTTGAAGCTTGTTGAGTATTTGAATGTTGGGTTTAGATAATATGTTGTTGCATGAATAGGCTGATGCAATCGTTTATTTTATCTATTATCTATAATTTTTCATATGGGTACATAATCTCTCATTATTCCATTATAATTATTTTTAATCACTTATTTTGTCCTATCTATGGCTTCATAAAGGTAGTCCATAGATGGTTTCTCCTCGCTATCAACCAATCTCAAAACTTTTACTAAAGGACATGTAATTCTCAAGAGTCTAACACATGCATTCTAAAATGTACTCGTAAAGACTGTATCTGAAATCTCATTCAACTTTCTGTTTCTTCTATTTTGAGGCAACTCTACAAATTGTTGTCACTCATTTGAGGAGAATATTCTCTTCAAGGCTTCCTTCTGTCTCACAATACTCTGTACAAATAAAAAATTAGTTGCAAATCGAGTTGCAGTTATACGAAGAAGCTCTACACCATCTCTATATCTCCTCATCATACACAATACAAGGGTATGGTTGTAGATAAATTTGGTGATATCTTGACAATACTTAATTGCTGCCTTTATCTCATCAATCTTACCAATATCTTCAAGGATGAGATCTAAACAATGGGTTGTGCATGGTGTCCAATAGAAAGTCCCATAAGTATCTGCTAACTCCTTCGCAACTGCTTTATAGTTAGCTACATTATTTGTAATTAATTGGACTATATTCCCATATCACCTTATCAAACTCTTGCCTTAGGATCTCTATAATGTCCATCTCCTCTGATATGTCTAGAGATCTAAAAAACATAAGTCATTTAGGACAATAGATAAGAAAGTTTAGCAAGGTTCTTTCTCGCCTATTTGTCCATCCATCTACCATGATAGTGCATCATGTCTCCTTCTATGACTCTCTTAAAGTCGAACAATATTCTTGCACTTCAATGATGGTCTTATCTAAGATCTTCTCTCTTAACTTCTGATAAGAGGGCATCTTGTATCCTCGACCAATATTAGCAAATGCATCTATCATTGCTTGAAAATGAAAACTATTTATTCCATTAAATAGAATGCATGCATCATAAAATCATTTGCCCACTACAAGGTTTGCCTCATCATTTAATTGTTCTAAAGCCATAGCAGCACGAATTTTAGGTTTAGCACTAAGTGTAGTGCTAGGAGGAAAAAATGAATGTATGCTAGAAGCAACTCTTCCTCTACTCCTTCTTGAGCTTCCTCTTCTACCACTTCCACTTGAAAATTCTTCAACAACTCTCTTTCTCCTGTTTGGTAGTCGAGAACTACTACTACCAATCTCTGTTATGGTATCTGAAGGAATACTATCAGTGAATCCAATAGCATCATCATCTTCCTCAAACATCCCTAAATCATCATCTTCTTGTCTCCTCTCTTGTATACTCTCAATCATCTGAAGACATTACTATTTAATGCCTTCTGGCAAACTTCTAACTCTGCCTGTACGATGAGCAACTTCTTTTCTAGTCCCTACTAGGTGGTGTTTCAATCGTAAAATTCCACCACTAACAACATTCTCACAAAACAAACATCTGATCTTTAATTTGGAACCCTCAACTGGTATACCCCACTGCCATACCGGATCATCAAACCAAGAATGGGAGCCTCTAACACCCCTTCTTGCCATCTCAATTGAGAACTTTAATTCAATAAAAAACCTAAAAATAAAAGTACTTCATAAATCACTAATCTTCACATAACACTCAAATAGAGTGTCTCCCACTTCATGAATGCAATAAAAATCATATCCATACACTTAATAACTTCAAATTTTGTTATTCAAAAAAATAAAAATACAAATAACACAAAAAAATAAAAATACAAAGAAATGTTTTTAGAAAAACACTCAAAATATACCACAATCTGAGTTAGGAAGCTTGCATGGACACCGTAGAGCACTTTTTTGGGAGCCTTGAACACCAAGGAGGAGGAGAACTACCGAGAGAGAACGTGAGGAGCTCCGAAAAAACCCACAAAAATGCGGGTTTCTGTTCGGCTAGGAACCCTTTATACGGGTTCTTGGGCGTATCACTCGTATCGTACGGTCCGTATCGTGCGATACAATATGATAACCTGTATCTTACAATACGTATCATATCGTATCGTGTACGATATGAGACGATACAAACAACACTGGTTTAGACACTAATAATAACAAAATCAAGATCATGATGACAAATCAGACATTTAACTTGCACTTGGTTTCCAACAATTTTAAGTTCGTAAAGAGATATTGCAGAACAATCATGCACAATGTCTATATGCTAAACTTTGCATACATTCGCAAAGGACTATAGTGTAAAAGATTAGACATGGCTGAGAGTGGCATATGCGCCTTGCCCTTGATCACCCCCACGTGACTTTTTCCCACCAAATCAGCTTGTATAGAACCATATGTGTTAATGTCATCAGTTTAAAAGAGTTAAAATGTGTAAGAACGAAACTAAAGTACTGAAACATGTATCTACTTTGAGGTGGTTGGAAGGACACAATTCTGATATAGGCAAGACAGGTCGGTGAGAGGACTATACTGTAAAAATATAAAAATATTATTATCTAGACATGCAAGTTAAGGAGTTGGGATAGAAACCTAAATTTAAGTCTTGAATTCACCATAGACAAAGCCTTCTCCCACAAAAAGGGCGTTGCTACATGGAGTCTTAGTTGTCGTTAAGGTTGACCTTGTGCTGATCTTGTGCCATATTTGGATTTAATTGAAAAGTAATTGTTCGTCTATTATTTTCTTCTAATACTCACCTTTCTTTTTTAAACCTTCACCACCAAATGTCTTACATCTTCTCACTGGAACTCCATCATCCCTCCCACCTCTTCAAATATCCACACCAGCTTTTATCATATCTCTCTCCATTTAACTTTTGTCATTGTCACACTACCACATTCTAATAACTCCATTATAGTTAGCATCTATGTTATCAATAGCGATTAGCGGGTTGTTAGTGGTTGACCCGGATATAACAGTAGCGGGGATATAGCGGATTTAGCGGTATACTTTTATTTATGATTAAAAATATTATATATAATGAATTCTTTAATTTTTAAGAAATATCAAGAAACACATAACCAATTCTTTGATAAATATCAATCAGACTAAATAAACAAATTTTAAGAAGACGAACAATAAATTTCATGTAACATATGCATATTGAATTGTTAAACTTATATTAAAAAATAAAAACGTAAATATAACTAAATTATTTTACCCACTAAACACAAGAATTAAAAGAACTAATATATATTATACTTATCTGCTCAAGTATTGTGACTATGGTCAATGACTTCAATCTATTGAGGTGTAGTTCTCCTATAATAATAAAAAGGTATTTATAGTTCATTTTCAATATTGTTTGAAATGTAATCATTAATGCTTATAGAACTAGACCTCTCTATTGATGCCAACATTTTTTACTTAAGTTATGCTTAGAGATATATAGTTACACACTAATAATAGGTTTTATATTTCATGTATAACAAAACTTGAAACTACGAGCACTAAAAGCTCGAGGTCTAATTCTCCTATAATCATGAAATGGTGTTCATAGTTCATTTTTAACATTCTTTAAAATATTCATAGTCAATTCAGGTAATTTGTAGAGGATTTACATCTTAGTAATTAGATTTAATTGGGAAGTACGAATAAGTGGATATATTTTATCTTTTGATGCATATTATTGATAATTTTGTTTGATTTGAATGATGTTTATGATTATAAACTACTTTTGCTATTTTGAAATTATTATATATTAGCGCTTCCTAATGTATTAAAATGAATTTGGTATTGGTGTTGAACATAGAATAATTATTTTTAAGTGTAAGTAAATCATTATTTGTTATGAACCTACCCACTCTATGATGGTATATGACATTCTCAAATGGTGAATGGTTTTGTTAGATTGTGCTAACTCATAAATCTCAATGTATGAAGTGAAACATAAATCCATAGGATCGATTTTCATATCTTTGATATGGAGACACGTCTCCTTGGAGATGGTGTGCATTTTAGATAGGCATGTTAAATGATGTGAACCTGTTAATTACTTGGTTATTCACACTATCACATATGAAGTTCGGTTTTAGATTTTGTGTTGCTTTATACAACATGACTAGTTGGGGGATATATGTGCTAGTATGATAAACTAGCCGAAGTAATGAGTGTTTGAAAATAAAATTATTGTGGTAATTATTTTATATAAAATAATCGATGAATACGTGTTGTTAGAGTGCATTTTCAAGTTGATCGATACGAGAGATTTGATACATAAATTTAATAAATAGAAAGCTGGTTGGACACTTATGGAGCAGCAACAATAGACCCTACTTAGTTTGTCTTTTCATTGTTTTTGGTTCTTTAATATGTTATATAAATAAATGTGTTGTTTGGATTAGAATTTTGTTGTGCTATGCATATTTTAACTAGTTAATGACTCGATTGTACCACTTGGCATGAACAAGCCTTTTGTTTATGTGTATAGGTTCTATAGGATATAACACAATATAATTACCTAGTTAGAGCATGACACTTAGTTAGATATTAGGCTTGGTGGCTGGTATAAGTACCAACCTAACCTACCAAATGGACGTACATGCTAGGATTTAGCTCCCATGCGATGGTACGAGAATTTTATGGGTAATTGAAGGAAGCAGGTGCAAACCCTATATTATGGCCCTCAATTTTGTTGCTATATCTACGGTGGATCTCATTGCATGTGATAGTGTCTAAAATGCAAGAACTTGAATTATGCTAATCAAGGATGAGGTACGATTGAGTATTCAAGATAAATATGTGAGAGCTATGCCTTTTTAGCTACTAAAAGCAATCTGGTTGGAGACACCATCATGCTCAAGACTAATGCATGTTAGTGAGCACATGGTGGACATGTTGGTGGATAGTGGTGACACACATTTTATCACGTCTACTAAGTTTGCAAGGACTCTTAGAGTACACCTTACCACTTCAAACAGTTAGATTGAACATGGTGAACACCCACACATACATGCTAGCAGGCATAGCTAGTTAGTTAGAGTGTGCATTGGATGTTAGAGTGGCTTCATGAATTTTGTGGTGATTGGCTTAGATTATCTAGGTCACTTATAGTGCATGTTGGATATTGGAGTGTCTCTCGAGATTTTGTAGTGATTGACTTAGACGATTATGATATATATTTCGATTATGAATTCCTAAGGAAGGCATGTGCTATTGTGGTAGCTCATCTTGGAGGTCTCATGATTAAAGATGGAAATTGGTTGGGTTGGGATGGGTATACTTATCATGAACCTTAATGGACTAGGTACGATTTGGGTTTCTTTTCCCCAAAGGGTACGGGCCAAAACTGGGTAATATATATGAGTTTGTATGTGTATATAAACTCTGCCCATGTAAGGGATCATCCTTGCATTGCCGGTCCCAAGTCCGGATAAAGGAGGAGGGTTGTGTTAGGCTTCCGACAACCAACATAAAACTTCGTCGGATTTTTACAACATAGATTACAAAAATTATGAGCATTGCTTTTGGGCGTCCCCTCCTAGCGACATGCTGCAGAGCCCAAATACAGTAAGAAGTAAGCAAGGGCCACTACATTTTCGCCTGAATGTAGTGAATCAATTGCAGAGAGGGTTCCCACATCATGGACGGGTGTGGGTAAAGAAGTTAGTCCCGCTACGTTGCCGCCCGAATGTAGTGAAAATTTTTCATAGAGGGTCTCCGCATTTTTATTATGGACGGATGCGGGGGGTAAGGAAGTTAGTCCTAGATAATAAGATTCGTATTGGTTCTTGGAATATCGGAACATTATCAGGTAAGCTAATGGAGGTGGTAGATACTATGATTCGGAGAAAGATTCATATTCTATGTTTACAAGAGACAAAATGGGTTGGAGAAAAAGCAAAGGAGATAGAGGATACAGGTTTTAAATTATGGTACTCAGGTAAAGAAAAGGCTCGAAACGGAGTTGGTATTATCATAAATAAATATTTAAAGGAGAGTGTAGTAGATATACAATGATATGGTGACTGAATCATGATGTTGAAATTAGTGTTAGGAGCAGAGGTTTTGAATATAGTTTGTGCTTACGCACCCCAAGTAGGACTAGAAGATAGTATAAATACAGTTTTTTGGGAAGAGTTAGATAAGGTGTTTTAAAAGATTCCACAAAGGGAGATGATTTGTTTAGGAGGAGATTTAAATGGACATGTCGGTAAAGAGGCATTAGGATATCAAGGGATTCATGGAAACTTTGGTTTTGGGGATATAAACGAGGAAGGTAGGGAGATTTTAAATTTTGCTATGTCATTTGATCTCTTTGTAGTCAATACAATCTTCAAAAAACGAGATGAACATTTAATTACTTATAAGAGTGGCTTATCACAAACACAAATTGATTACTTTATTTGTAGAAAAAAAGATAGAGCATGTTGTAAAGATTGTAAAGTAATTCAGTAAAAAGTTTAACCACCCAACATCGACTTTTAATTATAGATTTACAAATAAAAAAATAGACAAAGAAGAAAAGAGTGCATCGAGCTATTCGGACTAAATGGTGGAACCTCAAAAGCGAGAAAGAAGATATATTTAAACAGAAAGTCCTTCAAGGAGATGTTTGGAATTATGTTGGTACACCCCGTAATATGTGGAACAATATGGCTATACATATTAGGAAAGTGGCGAAAGATGTGTTAGGTGTATCTAAGGGAGATGTACCGGCACAAAAAGAAGCTTGGTGGTGGAGTGAAGTAGTACAAAATAAAATCTAGGCAAAGAGGGCATGTTATAAATTACATTATGCTAAGAAAACTAGTGAAACTTTAGAAGCTTATAAGAAAGCAAAGAAGGAAGCGAAAAAGGCCGATAGTGAAGCAAAAGCTAAGATTTGGGATGACTTATATAAAAAACTCAACTCAAAAGAGGGTGAAAGAGATATTTTTAGGATAGCTAGGGCTAGAGATAAGAAAACTAAAGATCTTAATTATGTTAGATGCATAACAGACGAGGATGAAAAAATTCTAGTGGCAAATGATGATATAAGAAATAGATGGAAAACTATTTTTATAATCTTTTTAATGAAAATAAAGATGTTAGTATTAGTTTAGGAGTTTTAGCCAAGTCAGAAAAGTATATAAACCACAATTTCTACCAACGTATTTAAAAGAATGAAGTCAAAGAGGCTCTTAAACATATGAAGAGTGGTAAATCGGTAGGACCAGATAATATTCCTATAGAAGTTTGGAAAATACTAGGAGAAATAGGAATCACTTTGCTCACAAGACTATTTAATGAAATATGGAAAAACCAAAAGATGCCCGAGGAATGAAGAGCAAGTACACTTATACCCATATATAAGAACAAGGAAGACATTCAAAATTGTGCGAATTATCGAGGTATCAAGTTAATGAGTCATACTATGAAATTATGGGAAAGAATTATCGAACGTAGGTTAAGACAAGTATCAAGTACAACAGAGAACCAATTTGGATTTATGTCAGGCAGATCTACTATTGAAGCGATTCACCTTTTGAGACGTCTTATGAAACATTTTAGAGCAAAAAAAAAAGACCTTAACATGATATTTATTGATCTAGAAAAAGCTTATGATAGGGTACTGAGGGAGGTTCTTTGGAGAACTTTGAAAAAAAGAGATATCCCATTGACATATATTAACCTTATAAGAGACATGTATGATGGTGCAAAAACATGTGTGAGGACTCATGAAGGAACGACAGACTTCTTTGAAGTTAATATTGGGTTACATCAAGGATCAACTTTAAGTCCATACTTATTTATAATGGTGATGGATGAGTTAACAAAACATATTCAAGATGAAGTACCTTGGTGTATGTTATTTGCAGATTACATTGTATTAGTGGAGGAGTCTAAGGAAAAAGTTAATAGGAAATTGGAACTATAGAGAGAAACATTAGAAAGCAAAGGCCTCCGACTTAGTAGAACAAAGACAGATCATTTGGCTACTTCAGAGGGTTTTAAATACCTAGGGTCAATTTTTCAAGAGTGATGGAAGAATTGATGGAGATGTTACGCATAGAATTAATGCTGGTTGGTTAAAATGGAGAGGAGCATCAGGTATTCTTTGTGATAAGAAGATACCATTAAAATTAAAAGGTAAATATTATAGAGCAGCAATTAGGCCTGCCATGTTTTATGGTTATGAGTGTTGGGCAGTTAATCATCAACATGTACAAAAGATGTCTGTGACAGAAATGAAGATGTTGAGATGGATGAGTGGTCATACAAGAAAAGACCGTATACATAATGAGGTTATTAGAAACAAATTAGGAGTGCACCAATAGAGGATAAAATGAGAGAACATCGTTTAAGATGGTTTGGACATATAGAATGAAGATCAAAAGAAGAACCCGTACGAAGGTTAGAAAAACTAAATTTGGAAAGTATTAAAAGAGGTAGAGGACGACCACAAAAGTGTTGGAAAGAAACAATAAAGAATGATCTAGCTTATTGGGAGTTAACTGCTAACATGGCACACGATAGGGATCTGTGGAAACAAAGAATCCATGTAGTTGACCCCGTCTAGTATGGGAAAAGGCTTAGTTGTTGTTGTTGTTGTTTGTTGTTTGTATGTGTATATATATATAGGGAAAATGGATCATGCCCACCTCTGATATGACAACCATAGTTTTGAGTGCCATCAATAATAATTTCTAAACTTGTAAGGGGCTTTCAAAAAGTACAAAAGATATTTTATTACACTCATGCTACCCAAAAGTAATGTATGGACAGGTATGAGTTGTGGGCAAGATCCAATCACTCATATATATACAACCACTCATGCCCACCCATTGCTTTTGGGTGTCATGAGTGTAATTTCAAAACTTTTTAGGTGTTTTATAAAGTATGAAAGATATTTTATTTCACTCATACCACCCAAAAACAATAAGTGGGCAGGTGTCAATGGTGGCATGGTCCAATCACTATATATGTGTGTATATTATGTATACATAGATACATGTATATGTTTATGCTTGTATCTATACATTCATATATTCTTATTCATATATATATTTATAGTGACTCGATCCTACCCACCACTGACACATGCTCACCCATTGCTTTTGGGTGACATGAGTGTAATAAAAATATCTTTTGTACTTTTAAAAATCCCTTAAAGTTTTGAAATTATACTTATGCCACCCAAAAGCAATGGGTGAGCATGAGTGGGTATGTTACAGTTGAGCAAGATCTAGTGCCCCCTATATATATAGGTTGGTCCATGTCGGGGTTAATCAATATTACCATCCCTACCCATGATCATTGATAGGACTTAGCCTGGGTTTGCTGCTAATTGCAGCTTGAGTGAGTAAGTTTATTGAGAGATAACTAAGTTCTCTATAGCAATTGATAATGATGTACTTGTTAGCATTCTAATTGGGCAAAGCAAAGGAGGATTGACTTTCATTGGAGGTAGTTGAGCTAGATGAGATGCCACAAAACTTGTAGTGCCAGCCATAGTAGACAAGCCATTGAGATGCTTCAAGTGAGGAATGCAAGAGGGCCATGGAACTATAATTAGATGGGCCTATTTTGTTAAAAGTTTGGCCCATGTCTAGGGTAAGCCACAAAATTTCAGCATAATCTTGGTCGTGTTGACCTCATTGGACCTACCTCTTCTCCTTTGTGCCACCATTCACTCCACAATAACAATACTGTCAAGGCACACCATCACTCACCATCATCGCTTTGCCCTACGATCACTAGGTAAGTACTTCTTCTTCCTCCTCTTTCCCCCTATTGTTATATGCTAATCATTTTCATTTTCTTCTCCAAGTTGCACCTCTACAAACAGATCATGGCCCTATTAATTGTTCTCTCTACAAAATGAACCAAGTTGAGAAAAGGAAAGCCCAGAATGGGTCAAACATCTCTCTCTCATGTCAACTATTAGTTAGTGGTGATGGGGAAAGGTGAGTTTTGTTCAAATTGTTAGGGTTTTGGAAATATTTGCATGTCTTGAGTTTGTATGTAGGCAAGTATACATGTTTACTATATATACATACATGAGTATTTCTTTCCAAGATAAATACTATATAGAAAGAAACTGATAAAACTTGTTTATGAATTAGAACCAAAAAAACAATGTAAATAAAAGCCAAAATCCCTCTTTGTTTGTAACTCCAAGAGTTGTAACACACAAAAAAAAAAGTAGAGAAAATGGCAAACGTTTTGATTGTCAACCTTTTCATGTGCTTTTTTCTAATTATGAGTCATATTTCGTGATGAGTTATTCTACTTTACAGTTTCTTCTCAATATTACTCCTCTTTTCCAATGAAAAGGCAATATTATAGAGCCCACAAAAAGATCCATAGGCCACAATACATGGGTGTGTGCCTGTGGGTTATATACCCATCTCCCACGGACTCAACCATGATCACCAGAGCGAGGATCAGAATGGTGGCTGAGAGTCTTTGGTGGTTTCTAACATGTTGCAAATAATGTAAGTAGCATCATAAATTTATAAAAAAGTGCCAAACTAAATAGAATATTAAGGAAAAAAGGCTATTCCACGTGAGTCAAACATGGAACTAGTAGAAAACTCGAGTTGGAGTATCAATAACACACAAACACGTAAGTTTATATCCTCTCCAGTGTCATGTGAGTTTGAAACTGTAGTTTTGGTATCTTGCCAGAGTGGTCGCATGCAGATTAGGAAGTCTACCAGAACCTCTTGGTGTTTCTGTCACCCGGGGGACTCCAACTCTCCCCGACCGGACTCGTCCTTTCCGTTTTTAACTTCTAAAAGGACGAGTTTCGCGATCTTTTCCCCCACTCCTCCTCCTCCTCCTCCTCCTCCTCCTCCTCTCTCTCTCTCTCTCTCTCTCTCTCTCTCTCTCTCTCCGTTGATCTTAACCCTAGCCAAGACAAGAGAGGCTCACCACACGTCGACGGGCGATCTGCGCGGTCCGCCGCCGGCCACCGGAATAACGAGATCGAATCCCCAGGACGGTGCGTTTTCGCCCCTCTCCGCTTATTTCGCTTTTTCAGCTTCATTAGTTGCAAAGAAATAGTTTGATTTAGACCAGAACACCCCGCTTGATCAATCTATTCTGGTAATAGCTTTTTGCGGGTGATCGTTGGAGTCGCTTTTTTGAGCTGCTCGTTTGAAGTTTTTTTGCGTATTCGTCAGAGTCGATTTCCTGAACTCCTATTTGTTTATTCTTAAGGTTTTCAATCCAGATGCATTGAACATATTGAAAGGGAAATGACAGATATGGTGACATCCAGTTTCTGGGGGCCGGTCACATCCACCACCGAATCATGCGAGAAGAATTACACGCATTCTTCGTACATTGCGGAGTTCTACAACACGATATCAAACATTCCATGCATACTTCTTGCGCTCGTTGGGCTAGTCAACGCATTGAGGCAGAGATTTGAGAAGAGATTTAGTGTTCTTCATCTCTCGAACATGACTCTTGCCGTCGGTAGCATGCTCTTCCACGCCACGTTGCAACGTGGGTACGTTCTCTTCTCGTTTCCTTAGTAAAATTATAATTTTCTATTCTTTTCAGCCTAAGTTCGGGAACGATTTGGTTTATTTGCAAACTGTTCCTTAGTACTCTTCTCATTCCATGCAACGTGTTCTTGATTTATTTGCCTACTTTTCATGGTCCTTCACTTTTGCACAATTTTTTTTGCTTGTCTTACTTATCGCTTGCATTTTAGTGTTCTTTTCTCCTTTTGCCTTTCATAAGTGCTTAGATTGGTAGTAGGTTCCTTAACTTTTTTCTATTGATTATTTCCTAGAGGTGGTATGTTGCCGAGTTGAGCTGATGGATCTTCGGATACCTTTTATCCTTTTGGGGATTTCTTCTTTAGTGTGGAGGTTGTTTAGTGACGCTACTTTAATGGTTTTCATCGACCTCTTTCCTATAAAAAGAAAGTCACGAGGACTATAATGCATGATTCCCCTTAAATGTCTATATCCATCACGCTCTATGTTTTTGGTAACTTGTATTGTTTTTCTTGCACCTATTGTAATTTTTTCCTAAAAATATTTTAAAAATCAGAAAAATAAAGAAAATTCAGAAAATTCAAGAAAAATTCTAAACAATTCTTATAAATCAAATTTGGCGTAAGGATTGATCCATTGAATATCAAATCAAATTATAAGTACAACTTCCATTTATGTAGCAAATATTCTTTAAATTTACAACTTCCATCACTAAAAAAGAAAAAGAAGAATCACATGTTATAATCTAGATCATTGCATCTTCAAAATCACCACCTTCTATAGCAAAATCAATATCATTATTGCGTTTCTTCTAAATTGATCCATTGAACATTTTGTTCCGTTAGGAGTGCATTTGTTTCATCATCTTTTATAACCTGTTCTTATAAGACATCAAAATTATCAAGGTTTATTGGATCAAATTAGTTTTTATATCTACTTGAGGATAATTTTCTTAATTACCTGCAAAAATGATAAGTAAATACAAATTAAAACTAAAACTTAAATTAAAACTTTAAGTTGAATATTCTTATAATCACATCATGCAACATACAAATACTAGATCATTAAGTTGCTTATGTTCTTATCAATTGCACTTTTTATGTAGATGTGTTAAAAAACACTCTAATTCCTTTTGCAGCTAGTTGTACTACAAGTTTGGTTGAGAACCTCTTCCTGCAAGGTCTCTTAAAGTTTCAGCCATCACTTCTAAACCTATTTTACTACAACTATGTATAAATAGAAATATAAAATATAAGATACTTAATTGAAATCAAATATAAATAAGTGATTCATATATTTATCAGGACATATATTACTAAGGTTTTGAATGATTACTGGCAATCTTATCAAGTAAATAGAATTATTATGGATCTCCATCTCCTAATGTATAGCATATGTTCTATTTTCATTAAGGACCAATCTATCTATATAATGAATGATATCTCTATTGACCTCAATATCCCTTTTAAATGTTTCAAATTACTTAAATGCTGGATTTTGGTAGTAGGTTGCTGCATGAATAGGGACATGCAATTGCTTATTTCGTCTATTATCAATAATTCTCTATATATGCACATAATTACACTTTTTGCCATGAAAGTTACTCCTCATAGCCTCCTTAGCCCTATCCATGGCTTCACAAAGATAATCACAACCTAATACAAGAGTTCCAGAATGTACTCCTCAAGATCATTTTTGAAATCTTATTCATTTTTTATTTCTCCTATTTTGAGGTATTTATGCAATTTGCTGCCATTCATATGAAATGAACATTCACAAACCCGGAAGTCGTCCGACGACAGGAACTAAATCCGACTTAGCCTGTAGGTAGGCGTGAACAGGCTCGCCATTCTTTTGCCTCTATTTTTGCGTTGTCAAATGCATGTGCAACAGAAGCATTATGTAGACGTGAGTGGGCTGCAAACCTCGTGAGTGAGACGCACGTACTGGCCATTCCAAAGGCCACTACGTCAGTTGATGAGAGCCGAGTAGGTGGTGACGGAAGGGGTGTGAGTGCGGGTCGAGGTGAGGTAGGTGCAAAGTGCGGTGGCTTTCGCACATCGGTGCTTGAGAGGGACCGAAAGGGACCTTCCTTGGTGCGAGGGGTTGAAAATGCTAGTGACTCATGTAGGGTGGATGAAGTGCCATCCCGAATGTCGCACAGACGGCCTAAGGCAGCCAGGTGGGTAGCCGATAGGCGTAGGCATGTGAGCAGAAAGTGGGTGTGTTGCCCAAAAGAGAGGAAAAGAGAGAACGGGATCCGAGTTAGGAAGGTGCCGAAGTGGGGTTGTCGATGGTGCTGGGGCTGCACGCATCGGAACACCAACAATGGCAATAGAGAGTTCGGGTGAGGTTGGAGTTTCCTCAACAAGGCCAAAAGTCTCGAGGTGTCTCTCGAGCAAAGAAGCACATGCTATGGGCTGCATGAGTCCAGAACAAGGGAGGTATGCCCCCTATTTTTTTATATAACTCAGGTTTCTGTTTTTATACAACTCAAGTTTTCTGTTAGTTTCTTTTTAACTTATCTATTAATATAATATCATCCGTGAATATGTGAATGGTATACATTAAGGTGCTTCATATTAAATGCATTTCATCAACTCATTTGTTTAAAGTGAATAAGTATGGATTTAGTGTTGATCTTTGATATAATCTAATATTAACTTCAAACAGATCAGATTGGCTTTTGTTTCACAATACTTCATAAACAACTAAGCCTTTTCTCATACTAGACAGGGCCAACTATTGTTTCACAATACTCTATAAATAAAAAATTAATAGCAAATTGAATAGTTGCAGTACGAAGGAGTTTTGTGCTATCAATATATATTCTCATCATACATAATACATAATTACATATGCATGGTTATAAATAAATTTGGTGATATTTTGTAACACTTAGTTGTTGCCTTTTTCTTATCCTCTCCAATATCCTCAAGAACAAAGTCTATACAATATGTTGTACATGGTTTACAATAAAAACTAAAAAGTATCATAACTCTCAGCTAACTCCTTTGTAGATTTGTAATTAGCTACTCTTTTACAACTGTATTATCTATAATTAATTGAACTATATTTTCATGCCCAACCTCCAATTTCACCTTTTCAAGTTCTTGCTTTAAAGCCTTTACAATATGATGCTCTTTTGATATGTAAAGTGATCTTAAATGCATAAGTCCCTTAGGAGAATAGAGGAGGGAGTTTAATATAGTCCTTCGCTTATATGTCCATCCATTTATCATGATAGTACACCTTGTTTCGTTCCATGACTTGCGCAAAGTTGAATTTGTACTTCAGTCACGGTCTTATCTAATAATTCTTCTCTCAACTTATGATAAGATGGTAATTTATACCCTAGCTCAATGTTAACACTGGCATATACTATTATTTAAAAATGAAATTGATTCACTATATTTGAGAGAATACATGTATCATAAAATCATCTTTCCATTGCAAGGTTTTTTTGCTCATGTAACTATTTAGAAGCTATAGTAGCTCAGGTGTAGTAGAAGGAAGGAAAAATGACTAGATGTGAACATCTATAGAATGGTAAGATTTTTCTCCCCTTCTTCCTCTTCTACGACTTGCATTCTCTTCCAGAACTCTCTTTCCCTTGGTCAGTTTAGAACTACCACTATCAACCTTTATCCTAATAACATAAGGGCATCATTATTACTAGCATCCTCTAACTCTCAAACATTCCTATATCTTCTCTTTCTTACCTTTTCTCAACCATATTCTCAATTATTTACAAATATTGGTATTTAATAGCTTTTGACACTTTCTAATTCTATCTATATAAGGGCAACCTCCTTCTTAGTTTGTGTTAAGTGATGCTTCACTTGAGAAACTCCACCACTTATAGCTTTGTTTTTCTCGTTGTGCTATCCTCAATTGAAGTAATCATTGCTATGGGCAGGTCATGAGACCTTGCCACTGATTCAAAATGAGAACCTCTTCCTAACATCTTAATTTATCATCTTGAATCTTAATAAATCTCAAAATAAAAACAAATAATAACAAAATAAAAATAAAATCACTTCATAAATCACCATAAATCCACTCATTTCATAAATCTCTATTTAATAAACCGCTAAAACACCCAAAGACATTCACCCACTTCATAAATTGCCATAGGTTTATTGAAAAATATTCACTCACTTCATAAATTATCATTCAAAACAGAGAAAGAGGGATAACACAAGTAGATACAAAATCAACTTGAAAAACCACAAATATGGTATGAAACAAGATATACAACAACAACAACTGAGCCTTTTCCCATACTAGACGGGGTCGGCTACATGGATTCTTTGTTTCCACATATCCCTATCGTGTGCCATGTTAGTAGTTAACTCACAATAAGCTAGACCATTCTTTATTGTTTCTTTCCAACACTTCTGTGGTCGTCCTCTAGCTCTTTTAATACTTTCCAAATTTAGTTTTTCATACCTTCTTATAGATTCTTCTTTTGATCTTCTTTCTATATGTCCAAACCATCTTTTGATCTTCTTTCTATGTGTCTAAACTATCTTAAACGATATTCTCTTATTTTATCCTCTATTGGTGCCACTCCTAATTTGTTTCTAATAACCTCATTATGTATACGGTCTTTTCTTGTATGACCACTCATCCATCTCAACATCTTCATTTCTGTCACATACATCTTTTGTACATGTTGATGATTAACTGCCCAACACTCAGAACCATAAAACATGGCAGGCCTAATTGATGCTCTATAATATTTACCTTTTAACTTTAATGGTATCTTCTTATCACAAAGAATACTTGATGCTCCTCTCCATTTTAACTAACTAACATTAATTCTATGCGTAACATCTCCATCAATTCTTCCATCACTTTGAAAAATTGACCCTAGGTATTTAAAACTTTCCATTTGGGGGATGATCAAAAGATCAAACTTACATTCCATATATTCTGTCTTTGTTCTACTAAGTCAGAGGCCTTGGCTTTCTAATGTTTCTCTCCATAGTTCCAATTTTCTATTAACTTTTTCGTTAGACTCCTCCACTAATACAATGTCATTTGCAAATAACATACACCAAGGTACTTCATCTTGAATATGTTTTGTTAACTCATCAATCACCATTATAAATAAGTATGGACTTAAAGTTGATCCTTGATGTAACCCAATATTAAATTCAAAGAAGTTTGTCATTCCTTCATGAGTTCTCACACATGTTTTTGCACCATCATACATGTCTCTAATAAGGTTAATGTATATCAATGGGATACCTCTTTTTACCAAAGTTCTTCAAAGAACCTCTCTCGGTACCCTATCATAAGCTTTTTCTAGATCAATAAATATCATGTGAAGGTCTTTCTGTTTTGCTCTAAAATGTTCCATAAGACGTTTCAAAAGGTGAATCACTTCAACAGTAGATAAGCCTGGCATGAATCCAAATTGGTTCTTTGTTGTACTTGATACTTGTCTTAACCTACGTTTGATAATTCTTTCCCACAATTTCATAGTATGGCTCATTAACTTGATACCTCGATAATTCACACAATTTTGAATGTCTCCCTTGTTCTTATATATGGGTATAAGTGTACTTGCTCTCCATTCCCTGGGCATCTTTTGGTTTTTCCATATTTCATTAAATAGTCTTATGAGCCAAGTGATTCCATTTTCTCCTAGTATTTTCCAAACTTCTATAGGAATATTATTTGATCCTACCGATTTATCACTTTTCATATGTTTAAGAGCCTCTTTAACTTCATTCTTTTGAATACATCAGTAGAAATTGTAGTTTATATATTTTTATGATTTGTCTAACTCTCCTAAGCTAATACTAACATCTTTATTTTCATTAAAAAGCTTATAAAAATAGTTTTTTCATCTATTTCTTATATCATCATTTGCCATTAGATTTTTTTCATCATCGTCCTTGATGCATCTAATATAATTAAGATATTTAGTTTTCTTATCTCTAGCCCTAGCTATCTTGAAAATATCTCTTTCACCCTGTTTTTTATATAAATCCTCCCAAATTTTAGCTTTTGCTTCACTCACGGCCTTTTTCGCTTCCTTCTTTGCTTTCTTATAAGCCTCTAAAGTTTCACTAGTTTTCTTAGCATAATGTAATTTGTAACATGCCCTCTTTGCCTTGATTTTATTTTGCACTACTTCGTTTCACCACCAAGCTTCTTTTTGTGCCGGTACATCTCCCTTAGATACACCTAACACATCTTTCGCCACTTTCCTAATATGGATAGCCATATTGTTCCACATATCACAGGATGTACCAGCATAATTCCAAACATCTCCTTGAAGGACTTTCTGTTTAAATATATCTTCTTTCTCGCTTTGGAGGTTCCACCATTTAGTCCGAATAGCTTGATGCACTCTTTTCTTCTTTGTCCATTTTTTATTTGTAAATCCATAACTAAAAGTCGATGTTGGGTGGTTAAGCTTTCTCCTGGAATTACCTTGGAATCTTTACAACACACTCTATCTTTTTTTCTACAATGGCTTTGAGCTTAACCTTAAAAAGCTTGTCTGATTTGAAGGTTTTGAGCTTTGCCTTAAAAAGCTTATTTGAGTTCAAGTTTGTCCTTAAAACTGAGGTTTTGAGCATAACCTTAAAATGCTTGTTTGATATATCAAGGTCCCCTTACAATATCACAAGTTTGTAGTGATTTATGAATCTAGTTATTATAATAGACAATCCTATTTGAATGATATCAATGTTTTCTCTCAAATGAGTTTCTTGAATTAGATTAAATCAACTTCATAATTTTTGGCTTATCTTTTGGGTTATAAATCATCTTCTTGGTTTTTAGAAATTGAGCAAATGCACGTATTGATACTTCATTAAAAAAGAATTTATACATTGGTTGTGGAAAGATGATCTGGAGTCCTTTCAAAGGAAGCTGTGGCAATCTAGATACTATTTTTGTGGAAATTCTTGTTACAAGCAAACACAAGAATTAAGTTGTATTTGATTATTTTGGACAAACTTTCGGTATATACACCGTCAGTTTGAGAGGGGGTGTTAATGTAATAGGTGGCATGGGCCATTAGGGCCCGTGCCCTATGTGGGAATGGCGCAGGCCACTAGGGCCCGCAAGGCCATAGCCGTTGGAGCCCAACGGCATGCTGGCCAACGGCTATGGCCTGGCCAACAAAGAGTCGTTGGACTCCAACGGCAAGTGCTGGCCAAGGCTGGCCGGCCGGCACACTTGCTCCTTGTGCTCTCCTTTGTGGCCTCTCATGTAGATATGTAAACTCTATAAATACCTCACTAATTCATAAATAAAGTATGTTGCCTTTGCATAGCTTTTGTTGCTTCCACATTCTTGTTGAGATATTTGTGTTTGACATCCATACTCGGATGATTTAAGTTCTTGGCGCTTTAACAAATTGGTTCATGAACGCTTCAACTCTTGATTATCGACAACAATTTACACTGTTCCCTCTAAAATGAGGTCTGCATCGGAGCCACTATGAAGAAGTTCCAGGATTATGACGGGAGCTCAGGTTCATGTGGGTCATGGGTTTAAAATGGGTGTTAAACTGTGAGAAATCTTTTGCAGTGGCCAAATGACTTTTAATATTTAGATTTTGGTTGTTTGACCATTTCACATCTTTATTACCGGTTTTTATGTTATCTATATGATTCATTGGGAACAGTGTCTTTCTTTTGAAGAGCCGTTTTCAATGTTCTCAGTGTTGACACTTAGGGGCTTAGAGGTCATCTCTGTGATACAATATGATATTAACGTTTTTATTTTAAAATTCCAATGGAATCGAAAACAATCCTAACAAATCAGAAAAATTGTAAGTAAACTAAAAGCAAGATAAAAAACCATTATTAATAAACAAAACATGCTTATGCATAACCACAATAACATAAACGCTAAACATAACTTATGATTTATTGAGAATGTAACAATATTGAATATTAAACAATTTAACAAATTATTAATAATCAAATTATCAAAACACATGAATAACAAACTAATAACAAATTAATAACATTAACTTATTAATCAACTATTCAATGATAATAATTGAAGCAGTGACTCCTACACTATTTGGAGAAGTCAACACAAAATTGACAACTTCTGTATGTATCGCCCGTATCGTATGATAGAGACAATACAAGCAATGTTGTTTCTTTTCCCATTTAGGTCATGTAACTTAATTGTCTCTAATAGATTGTTATATGACCCAGGGGAACTTGTGATTCTTGATTCAATAGGTTGTACCAATCTGTAACTAAGTTATTCTTCTATTTGTCATTCTTGCCCATGTTTCTGTCCTCTAGCCATTACATATTGTTTTCTTCCTTAAAGCCAACCTATTCTTTGTACATACTCGGGAACCTTACATGCGATAAGTTTCTTGAAATATGCATCTTTGTTACTTTAAGTTCAAATTCTTTCATGTGGTGGGATTTGGGGGCAGCTCCTGCTGGTTGCTTAATATGGTTCCCTCTCAAATTCCTTTTAAATATCTTGCACACATAGTACACAATGTGTGTTGGGGCAGGGGGTGCATTTTGGTTTCTTTATACTTCATCAATTTGTTTTGATTGCTTTTGGATGGAAGAAAAAATAGATAGAAAATGTATTTTCATAATTTTTTTAACAAAAATATAGGTGCTCATATTAGCTTAGGAGAGCTAATAAAATCAAAAGAATAGAGTGTATAAACCGTAATTTCTAGTGACATATTTAAAAGAAATAAAGACAAAGAGACTCTTAAACATATAAAAGTTGATAAATCTATAGGATCATATAATATTATCATAGAAGTATGAAAAATATTGGGAGAGACTGGTATCATGTGACTTACAAAGATTATTCAATAAAATATGGAGAAACCAAGGATGTATAAATAGTAGAGTACGAGTGCAATTATACCCATATACAAGAACAAGAAAAACATTAAGAATTTTGTAAATTATTGAAATATCAAGTTGATGAGCTATATTATGAAATTATAGGAAAGAATTATTGAATGTAGGATGAGGCAAATATCAAGTACAATGGAGAATCAATTTGGATTCTTGTTAGGGAGATCTCCTAATGAAACTATTAACCTACTGAGACATCTTATAAAATATTTTGAAGTAAAAAAGAACATTCATATGATATTTGTTATCTAGGAAAAATTAAAATTTATGATAGGATACTAAGAGATTTCTTTTGGAAACTTTGGAGAAAAGAGATATCCCATTGACATATATTAATCTTATAAGAGATATCTATTGTGGTACATAAACTTGTGTGAGGACTCATGAAGGAATTATAGTTTTTTTTAAGTTAATATTATATTACATCAATGATCAATTTTTCATCTATATTTATTTATATTGGTCATTAATGAGTTAACAAAGATGAAATATCTTGGCGTATATTATTTATGGATGATATTGTGTTAATGGCTGAGTCTAAGAAAAAAGTTAATAGGAAATTGGAATTGGAGAAAAACATTAGAAAGTAAAGTCTTTTGACTTAGTAGAATAAAGACAAAATATATGGAATGTAAGTTTGATCATTTAGTTAGTTCATATGACAGATATTAAGATCAACACACATTGTATTTCTCATAAGGAAAGCGTTAAATACCTAGTGTTAGTTTTTTAAAACAATGAAAAAATTGATGGAGATGGAGATGTTATGCATAGAATTAATGTAGGGTGGTTAAAATGGAGAGGTGCATGATGTATTCAATGTCATAAGAATGTATCACTAAAGTTGAAAGCTAAATATTATAAAGCAGCAATTAAGCCCACTATATCTTATGGTTTTGAGTATTGAGCAATTAATATCAACATGTACAAAAGATGACCATGACAGAAATTAAAGATGATGAGATGAATGAGTGGTCGCACAAGGAAAGACATTATACATAATGAGGTTATTAAAAACAAATTGGGGGTGACACCAATAGATGATAAAACAAGAGAAAATCGTTTAAGATGGTTTGGAGAAAGACGACAGAAAAAAGCTTTATGAGAAACTAAATTGTGAAAATGTTAAAAGAGGTAGAGGAAGACCGTAAAAATGTTGGAAAGAAATAATAAAGAATGATCTAGCTTATGTTGAGTTAACTGTTAGCATAGCGCACATGATCAGTTTTGTGGAAACAAAGAATCCATGTAGCTTACCCCTCCTAGAATGGGAAAAGGCTTAGTTGTTGTTGTTGCCTTTGGTTGGAATCACCAGTTTCTTTGATATGGGTGAATTGCGCATCATGCAGTATCCTAGTCCTACCTACCAAACAACCTTTTGGTGCTTCCTTTATATCCATTGGTAACATTCTTCCAAAGTGTTGGGCAGTTAATCATCAACATGTACAAAAGATGTGTATGACAGGAATGAAGATGTTGAGATGATGAGTGGTCATATAAGAAAAGACCGTATACATAATGAGGATATTAGAAAGAAATTATGTGTAGCACCAATAGAGGATAAATGAGAGAATATCATTTAAGGTGGTTTGGAAATATAGAAAGAAGATCAAAAGTAGAACCTATAAGAAGGTATGAAAAACTAGATTTTGAAAGTATTAAAAAAGGTAGAGGACGACCACAAAAGTGTGGAAAGAAACAAAGCTTATTGTGAGTTAACGGCTAACATGGCACATGATAAGGATCTGTGGAAACAAAGAATCCATGTAGCCGACCCCATCTAGTATGGGAAAAGGCTTGGTTGTTGTTGTAGTTGTTGTAGTAACATTCTTCCAAAATATTGAAGCACCAACTATATATATCATTTGCATCTGGTTAAATGATGTGGATGATATGTATCAGTACGTATCAAATGTTCTGTACTTTTAAAAGTAAACCAATAGAACCTAAAAGTAACAGAAAAACAAAATCCAAAATAATTCTCAAGAACCAGGATTTACCTATTAACCATGGAACAGTCATAACATGATGCATAGAGGACTTTATTTCAAACCATTCAAATTCAAGTCATTTACACAATTGTAAACAAGCGATAATAAGCTACTAGATTAGAACCCAATCGCCTAATTGACCTTTTCTTGTGGAACTTTCACTAAAGAATTTGCCTACCATGTAAGCCTAAGATGCAGGTCACGTAGTCTTATATATAGGATACAGAATCAGCATGTGCAGGCTGCATAGTTAATTATGTGATCATCAAGTGCTTGATGATTTTATCTGTTGACCTAAATTCTAGGTGAATTAATACAAACTATGGCTTCATGTTGTGGATTGCACGCTTCAAAGTGAAATTAAATGGTTAATCTTGAAACATTATGTTTTCTTTTTTATTAGTATAAAACAAAATGAGGTGGTAACGGTATCTGTTTTGTGGATTAGATGTTATAACAAAACACAAGACTATATAACACATTTTATAGATGATTCTTTTGACTTTTGTGATCTGATTGTACAGTCAAGTCTGTCTGAGTCGCTTAATCACTTAGAGGGTGGCTACATATGCAGCACTAAGCGCTATTGACAACATAGTCATTATTAAAACCCTGTCTATGTGATTCATATCATGTGAACCGATTGATAAGGTGATCCTTTTAACGCCTTGCTACTTGCCAACAACATTGTTCTGTTGCTGACAAGTTGACATTGTTGTATGACTTTCCCAGTTCTAGGAAGCTTGGACTACCGATGATTTTCGGACTTGATATTAGGCGGTTAATATCTGTTAACTGGACAGCTAAGTAGGTCTTCTAGTATCCGCCACATTATCACTGAACCTGAGCAAGTGGACCATTACAATCTTGTTATTGGCTTGTTGGCTTTTAAGTGGTCAGAGGTTCATTCTGCGCTCTGCATTATATGCAACATAGAATCTGATGGATCTGATTGATAATTGGACAACTAGGAATCTAGCAAACTAGTCAAGCCCTTTTTTACCTGTGCTAGTGTGGAACTGACATTCCACAAGAAGCATCAAAGCTGTAATTTCCTTCAATATCCTTCCACGCAATGTCACGGTACAATACCCATCATGAAAGTGTTATCTTCACACTTGAAGAGGTTTTTTTGGTTATTTTTAGGAGTTGTGACAATATACTAAAATACCTTAAACGGGTCTATGCTGCAGTATTTGTCCTTGGTCTTCACACACTTTTTATGTCTATGAATGTCTAGTTCCCATCATGCGAAGGTTGCGATATTCAAATTCCCCAATTTCCTTAGTATTATTTGGTCCTGACCCTTCAACTGCTTAACCGTTGGAGTGCCTACATTTTTCCACCCAAAATGGTATTAGATTTCTAAGAAAACTTTGCACCAATAACTCGAAGCATTCTTTTGAACCCATCCATCAACTTCTAGAAGTTCAGCTGCTCTGTTGATCAAGCACGAACTGTGTAGTCAAGTGTGAATCTGCAACCAGGTGCATCAGTTTCTACTAGTTTTACTTTGTGACCGGTCATCATATATGCTTGCATGAAGCTGTATGTGGATCATCACTGGCGTTTCTTCTCAGTTTTGTTACATGAAAGTCTGTCTGCGTAATGCATTACCTAGAATATTGCATTTCGTTGTCTCATTGTTTTAAACAATCTTTTCAGACAGCAGCAGAGCGATGAGACACCCATGGTGTGGGAGATGCTGCTTTACTTGTACGTCCTTTATTCTCCAGATTGGCACTACCGGAGCACCATGCCAACCTTCCTTTTTCTCTATGGCGCTGGTTTTGCCATATGCCATTCATGGTTGCACTTCAACATAGGGTTTAAGGTACACTATGTGCTCCTCTGTCTGCTGTGCATTCCTCGCATGTACAAGTATTACATACATACAAAGGAGCTGTCAGCAAAGCGGCTTGCGCACCTCTATGTGGCAACAATAATCATGGGGAGTCTATTTTGGCTGCTCGATCGCATCTTCTGCAAGCATGTTTCAGAATGGGTCATCAATCCACAGGGCCATGCTCTGTGGCATCTTCTTATGGGTTGCAATTCTTATTTCGCAAATGCCTTTTTGATGTTCTGCCGTGCTCAGCAGCGGGACTGGAATCCTCAAGTGCGCCATCTTTTCGGGCTCCTCCCCTATGTTAAGATCAGCAAACCCAAGACACAGTGACCATGAAGAGGATCAAGATGCCCCTGGATTCTTAGTAGTTTGTGATTCTCATTGCATGCTCCATTTGTCATTTGCCTCTTAGGTTCCTCTTTGGCAAGCAAGCAAATGTTTGTTCTGTTAGTGGTGCAAGGAAACTGAGTGTTTACGTAGCTCCATTTCATTTAGGTTTCCATGTAAGCTACTGCTGCTTGTGCTGTATCATATCTAATTTTTTCGTTGCAGGGTCTGAAATGAAAGGCTTTCGTCCTGATTGCCTGGAGAGCACCTCTGATTATGTTATTGATTCTTTCGGCTAATTGGGTATATACCTTTTCTTTTCCAGTTGAGGTGTTGCATCAACATCTTGAATAAACATCTTGTAAAGCTATCATGGGATTCTTGGCATGGTCCCAGATTCATGGAGTTCTTGGATTCGATTGCTGATGTAAAAGGAAACGTTTTCTTTGTGGGGGAACAACCATTTTAGCTTTGGTATAATGAAAATGAGAACAGTTAAAAGGAAACGTTGCTATGGTGAGACTCTTGGCATTTAAGGACGGCGTGTAACTTCTGTTATCACATAAATCTTGGATTTGCATAGCACGTGATGTAAAAGAAACAGTTCACCGTGCGGAACAATTAAAATGAGAAACGAAGGGCGATTAATGGGATAATGCAATTAAAATGAAAAACGAGGGACAGATTGATTGGTAATCCTTGTGGACTAAATCAGACGTTGCCACTCAGAGAGAGAGAGAGTGGCCAACTACGTCTGAGATCTCATGACCAGGGTGGCGGTCTCATCTCACACCTTGTCTGTCTAACCAGAAACAGAACATTGCTTGATCTTGTGTTGCTTTGGGAGGAAGCAGTGATGGAGTATTTAGTCATGCTAGTCTCTGGCTCTGGGGCGGGGTGGTGATCAAGGTCTTTGTCTCCGTTGAGAATCCTTCTCTCGTCTCTTTTTTGGTTCTCATGACGAAGACCAAAAAGGCTCTTGTCCCCACGTCTCTCATGGTCCCTACGGGTAGACATGGCTGGTTCGAAAAATCGGTTTGGTGGTTTGAACCAGAATCAATCTGTCTGGAAATGGGACTGATGGTTTCAGATCAAGAACTATAATTGGAACCATTAGACTGACAACAAAAAAATATTTAAAAGAAAAAAAGACTAGCGCCCGCCTCTTTGGTCTATTGTTGAAGGCTTTGTAGTTTTTGACCGGCCAATACTGATTTCGGTTAGATAAAAAAATTATTTTTTAAAAATACCACCCATATCATCCGCTAAGCCGTCTTGCAGTTTCCATTATCAGACAGATTATTTAAACCTTAAAACACCCACTGGTAGGACTCATTTTCAACCTCCTGTTCTAACCAACCCGCTTCTTGAACTCCCTCCTTGTATTTTTTTTCATGAAATCACCATTAGAATTTAGAACTTCTCAAGTGATGAAATTTAACACTATTCACGCTTGTCCAATATAGAAACAAGATGATCCTCATCATGCTTGACCATTTGGGTTGCGCTGCCGCAAATCAAAACTGACATGATTCAAGAGTTATAAGCTATGAGAGAAATAAGAGGGGGCCAAGAGATGGAGCAGGCCAATAGGAAAGTGAAGAAAGAAAAAGTGGATGGCAAGGAGATGACACAACAACAAAAGGAGAAGAAGAAGACCAAGAAATGGAGCAAACCTGTAGGAAAGTGGAGAGAAAGGAAAGGTTGGATGAAAATGAGACGACACAGAAAAACAAAAGCAGAAGATCTAGTATTCTGTATTTGTTGATGATGTTACGCTTTGCTTTCAATGTTTAGACTTAATTCTGGAACCTTTAATAGTTAGTAATAATATAATGCTAATGGTGTTTCTGCTATGGTTTTTGAGGACATGTTGGGAGTTTCTATGGGGGGGTTTATATCTACTAGTTCAAAAATGTTAAATGTCAATCAAGTATTGAAGCCGCTTGCAATGCGGGTTTTGATTACGGCTGGTAAGGTAACCAAGCCACTTGCAGTTTGGCCTGATTCAGCTCATTGCTTTCCTTTTGTCTAGGGGATGAGCTGGCTTGTTAAATAGTTAAGCTATGAACATGAACAAGTGGTACATGTATTACATACAAGATAACAAAGATGGCATGGTTGATATTTTGGAAAAAGCTGTGCCCTTAGTGATAATACAAAACCTACTCTATCACCATGGTCTTTTAGGGATTTGTGTTATTGATTTGAATACAGGCGAAGGATTGTGGAGCAGCCAGCAGTCATTGACATCATCATTTAGGGTTTTAGGTTAGTGGGTTACGAAGAGGCAGAGAAGGATTATGGAGCAGTCATTTTCACGTTATACTATCCTTTCTCCCTTTTCACCTTTAAAAACGATCCGACCACAAGCTGAGTGGCCCTTAGATGAGCCAAGCCACGAACAGCCCATGTTTGGTTCATTCGGCTCATTTACCAGGCCTAGTTTCGATACAATATTTATAACTTGGGCTTATCAACAGCTAAGGCAGCATCAAGGCTATGAAACACTCCTGAGATAGTATGATTTTGTTGCCTCCCAAATCACTGCAAGAAAATTTATCAACACCTGCAGAATGATTTTTACAATCAAATGCCACACATATAGCTAGAAATTTAGAGTGGAGAGTAATGTTATTGGTTTCAACCCTAAATAAGTCTCGTCCTCACTCCTCAGATCATAATACAGTAGCTAATAGCTATATCACTAACAGAAAATTTAACAGGAACAATCAGTACCTGAATCTTCTAACAAGCACTACAAAAGGCTACAAAGAACAATTAAAGCCTTTTGAATCAAAATTGAGAGCAATTAAAGTTATCAAACAATAATTACTACCCTTGAATACTAGCTCCAACATCAAAAGGAGGTACTTACCTTTAATTTTAGGGCACTATGGGGAGACATCACCTTCCGGAGATCTAACTCCAGCTGCTTAAGGGAGTGAGGGAGTTTCCCCCTTGAGAACACAAAACTCTTGGGGATTTTGTCTCCAGTGACATGATTGACAGCATGTTGCTTCACTTTCACCACAGGCTTAACAAAAAACCTTTTATTTTTCCTCTGCATAACGTTTTCCCAGAACAGAAAGTAAGCAATTTAATGAATATCTTAAATCATGAGGGCATATGCTCAGACGAAATTACCATGCGGATACGCGCCATCCTTGTGTTCAATCACCACACCTGTAACGCAAATAGGAAAAGGGAAAGGGACAAGCTTGTTCAAGAATTCATGAAATAGGGCGATAATTATGCTATAATGTGTGCCTTTCGACATAACTCATGATCACAATTAGGAAATAACCCATGACTGAAAACTAATGACAAGAAAAATCTAATTCTTCAGGAACTATCTAAGCTCCCTAACACATCCAAATACATGCACGTGGGTTGGTAGATAGATGATATTAATGGCAGAATTTCACGAGAAAACAGATAGGCGTGAAATTCAGAATCAACAAAATTGAAAAGATTTCAAGGGGAAACATTGCATAGGGTCAATTTTTGAGAAGACAGAAATTAAGATTGGCACACATTGCATCCCTCACAGGGAAAGTTTTAAATTGATGGAGATGTTATGCATGGAATTAATGCCACTTCGTTAAAATGAAGAGGGACATTAGGTATTTTCTGTAATAAGAAGATACCATTAAAGTTTAAAGGTAAATACTATAGAGCATCAATTAGACCTACGATATTTTATGGTTCTGAATGTTGGGCAGTTAATCATCAACATCAACATATACCAAAGATGTTCGTAGCAGAAACGAGGATGTTGAGATGGATAATGTTAACTGAATTGGATAAAATAATGAAAAACTATTGAAATAGTGAAAGGAGATGTGAAGGTTTGGGCACGACCCTTTTATGGGTGTCGGTTGTTCCTTTCTTGTCTCTCTCCTTTTCTTACTTCTAAACCTAATCACTAACAGCCTATTTAAGTACAAATTGTTTTAACTTGAAAAATTAAATTACCCCTACTTAGTTATTAGGGTAATATAACACAGTATGGTATTTTCATCTTTCTTTCACACTCTCCCCCAAGTTGGGTGGAATATGTTTATGACTCGCAACTTGCTGCATAATCAATCCAATGTAACTTTAGATATTACCTTGGTCATAATACCTGTAATTTGATCTTCTTATCTCACATGTTGACGTTTAGTATCTTGTTTGAAATCTTTTCTCTAATAAAGTGACAATCCACCTCTATATACATTGTTCTCTCATCTTGGACTGAGTTTATAACTACTTATATTGTTGTTCTATTATTTACATACAATGGCACTGGAAGGTTAATCTTTTCTTATAATTATGTAATCAACGAAATCAACCATAGTCCTTCACTTGTCTCTTGTGTTGCAGCTCTGTATTCGGCTTCTGCACTTGATCTTGCAACCACAAACTGTTTTTTGCTTTTCTAGGAGACAATATTCCTTCCAACCAATGCAACATACCACGTTGTAGGTTTTATGTTATCTATAGATCATTCCACATTAGTATGTCCATGTTTGGAGAACAAAATACAATTTTCATGATTTTTTAAAGTATCTTAAAACATTGAACATTGTGCCCATATGTTGTTGTTTTGGTGCATGCATAAATCTGCTAAGAATACCGACTGCATATGCTATGTCAGGTCTAGTTAAATATATCAATTTCCAACAAGTTGGTGATATCTTCTAGTATCATTTATCACCTTACCTATATTCATTCTCAATTTGTGATTGATATCTATAGGAATATCACATGATTTTAATCCTATAATGCTTCTTTTTTTTAACAAATTCACCACATATTTCTGCTGAGTTAGAAAGATAACATTTTTTGCCCTTGTAAACAACGAAAAATTTCACTCCTGGTTCTTGAGACCGGAAATGAACCTTTTCGTGCCTACGTTGTTTCTAAGAGCGTGCCAGCTAGCTTACTCAAACTAGCGAAGATTTTTGAAAATATCTGACTTTTTGGAGATTGTGGGAAAGCGGGATCTTTTCGCTTAAACCTTCTTGAACCGATACTCAAGAGTTGTTTAAACGCTTAGAAACTTCATTTCAAACAATTTTATTTTCAAAACTTATTTGAGCAATAAGTGTTTTTTGGAAAGGATTTGATTTCGTACACTTTGGCGATTTTTACTTACGAGGGTTGGACGACCCTAAGTCTTTGAGTTTCAGCTATTTTGGCCTGATATATATGTGAATATGTGGCCTATTTTCAATGTGATTTATGCGTAGATTCAGAGAGATTTTAGAAAAGCGAACAAATGCAAAGATGCATAAATATGTTTCAGGTTTTGAGATGATGATGTGAGCTAGGCTCGAATTGAAAGCACAACTCACACAACTTAATGTAAATACCCGAAACTGAAGTGCAACTCACGCAGCTTAATGTAAATACCCAAAATGTAAAGCAACTCACATGACTTAATGTAAATCCACACAAAGGGAAATGCAACTCGACGTGAAGTAAACTCACACAGCTTGAAAGTATATAAATATGTTATATCCTAAAAGCGACAAGGCTCAATGTGTGTGAGAGTGGAGAGCAGAAAGGCTCGAGTGCTTTTGTGTACTTCTCGTGTGAAATTGAAATGATAACTCACACAGCTTTCACTAAAGTAAATACCCGAATAGAAATATATACTTTAGCTTAAGAGCGGAAAGACTCAATGCACGTGTGTATAAGTGTGAAATTTAAATGACAACTCACACGACTTTCACTAAAGTAAATACCCAAAGGGAAATATATACTTTAGCTTAAGAGCGGAAAGGCTCAATGCACGTGTGTGTAAGTGTGAAATTTAAATGACAAACTCACACGACTTGAATGTAAATACCCAAATTGAATTGTAACTCACACAACTTTTACTAAAGTAAATACCCGAATTGAAATATATACTTTAGCTTAAGAGCGGAAAGACTCAATGTGTGTGCAATCGTGTGCAATAAAGAGCGAAAAGGCTCAAGTGCATGTGGGTGTCCCTTGTGTACGATTAAGAGCGATAAGGCTCAAGTGTATGTGTGTGGCTTGTGTATCAAGCATAAATATTACATTTCGGGGGGAGACTACGCTCCATTATTACAACCCCGTATCAAATTGAATTTACTTTGAATAGGAAAAACAATTTGGAATATATGTTGGAAAACTTACACTTTTCCTAACTTGAATTCGGGATTTTGCTAGGTCGTGTCCACCTTCTTTGTGTTGAGACCGGGTCAAGGCATCTTCATGTTGCAGCAAAGGGGCAAGCTCCTTCAAATGGCGAGCCTTGGTGACGTGCAACCAAGAGGTAAGTCGGTTGGGAGTGGGGCGACATGAGAGTTGAGTTTGGGTTCACTTGGGGGCAGCCAAGTGTTTTATGGCTTAGGATGGGCTGGGTCTCAGCCAAGGTTTTAGGTTAGACAAGTCCTAGCTAGGTGAGGTCGGGCTGGGGCGTGGGAGGTGGTCCTAGTTAGGTCTAGGTTCAGTTTAGGTAAATGGATATGAGCTAGGTGCGGCCAGCACCTAGCTTGGTTAGGGCTTGTAGGGGTGGTCAAGGTTGGTGGGATATGGTGCATGGGTGAGGCAGGTTTAGGCACAGTAGGGGTGTCGTGCAGGGCGCAGAGGTATTGTGTAGGGCGCGCGTGGTTGTGTCACGTAGGGCGTGGTGCAGGGCGCTACGTGGCAGGGGGTGTGGCGCGCAGGAGGGCGCACAGCAGAGTGTCGCGGCTGGGGGTGTGGTGCCGCGTGCGGTAGGGGGTGTGGCATGCAGGAGGGCGCGTGGCAGGGGGTGTGGCACGTAGGAGGGTGCGCGATAGGGGGTGTGGCGCATAGGAGGGCGTGCGACAGGGTGCCACGGTTGGTTGGGGGTGATGTTGGGGCGTGTAGGGGGTGTAGCCGGGTGCAGCACGGGGTGTGCTTGGGCTGGGCTTAGGGGCTAGTTTGGGTTAGGTGGGTTAGGTCAAAGGTCGAGCCTAGGCTAGGTTAGGGTGAGGTTTTGGGGGACCTACCTCTTGGAGCCGGTCCACCATACGCCGTCCATGCCGAGCCCACTTCGATTGCAGCCGGGCCTTGGTCGAGATCCACCTTGAGCAACCCTTGGGGTTAGGTCTTGATCTACATGGCTTGAGCCCACTCCCACTTGACCGAGCCCACATGGTTAACCCTCTCTCTCACTCTCTCTCCTCCCAAATGGATTTCACGTGAACCCCATCTCTCCCCCCTTGGTCCTATTTATAAGCCAAGGGATGGGTCTTGGATATGGATCTTGGAATCCATATCCGATCCAAATATTATTTAGGTTTGGATCTAGATCTCAGATTTGGATTTTGAGATCAGATCCGATTCAAATATTATTTGGGTTTGGATTTGGATCTCGGATATGGATATTGGGATCCAGATTCGATTCAAATATTATTTGGTTTTGGATCTAGATATTTTGGTTCAGATCCAATCCAATTTTTTTTGCTCCTTTCTTTGAGTCCTTTCTGGCACTTTTCACAATCGGTTTTGAGCGGGCTCCGGTTCCTTAGTGACCCAATTTCGGCGTGGGTTCTCTCCAAGTTCTTTTTCCGACTGATGTTCTGCTTCTCAGGACATTCTGACTATGTTTTGATCCACCTTTTTCCGTTTTGGCCGATTTCTGGTGCTATTGATCTTAGATTTTTCCACGAACTCTGTTCTTCATTCTGATGGGCCGTGTCTTGGACTTCTGTCGACTTCATCAGTTTCTTGACCTCTTTATGAACTCTGAAACTCCTTTCGCTTTTTGACCCAAATTACGATTTTGGCTTTCTGTCGGGCTTTTCTCTGAACGGGCTTGAAGTTTTCTTCTTTTTCTTGCTTTTGGCCTCGAGATTGCTTTTGAAGTTTTGGGAGTTTTGAAAATTAGAATTTTGGGGGTGTTTACATATGCCCCTCTTTGGCATTATCCATGGCAAAGAAGAAAACACCCCATTTGTGATTTTTCTCCCAAATTTTTTCAAGAATACATCATTCTTTGCTTCGGAAAATCCTGTTTTCTTTGACCACAAGAGGGGATTTTTAGCTAAAAAGGGGACTTTTCCTATATATGATTATACATGAATGACTTCTGAATGCATGCATGAGTGAACGGGGTTTTTATTTTCGGGGTTTTTGAGCCCGAAGAGAGCCTTTTGAGGCTGACTACTCTGAGCAGGTTTTACCCATGTCTTTTTGACATTCTCGGGTTTTCAAGCTTGGAGAGAGCCTTTTGAGGTTGTCTGCTCCAAACAAGTTCTACCCATTGTCATTTTGATATTCTCAGGTTTTCGAGCTTGGAGAGAGCCTTTTGAGGCTGTCTGCTCCAAGCAGGTTCTACCCATTTATCTTTTTTTGACATTTATGGGTTTTTAAAAATTTCTTTTTTAAAAGGAACTCCTTTTATCTTTTATCGAAAGGACTTCCAATTTTTCATACTTCCCTTTATTCAGGTTTCAATACCTACTACTAAGTAGAGGTTTTTGGTAGAAAATCTTGGAAAACATTTCAAAGTTCCATTTCCTACAAAACAAAGTCGAGTTCTCAAACAAAATGAAATCCAAATAAGTAGATTTTATTCCTACTTTAGGATTTTCACAGTTTGAACCTTTTTCCTTGGGGATAAGCTCTAGGGATATGGGAAAGAGATACCACGATCCCTTCTGAAGCGTCCCGTGGTTTTAGGCAAAGAGTCGGAAAATTGTTCTTTTGAGCTTTGGCTTTTTCTTTTTCTTTTTCAAGAGAAGACCTCTTTTGAAGAAGTTTTGTATTCTCTTTTCTGGGAAGACTTTTTTTCCGAGGAGTTTTTGCATTCTCTTTTTCTTTTTTCCTTTTTTCTTTCAAAGAGAAGACCACTTTCGGAGGAGTTTTTGTATTCTCTCTTTCTATTTGAAGGGGAAGACCTCTTTTTGGAGGAGTTTTTGTATTCTCCTTTTTCTTTTTTCTTTTGGACGTCGTCAATTTTTCTTTTTGGAGAGAAAAGTAAAATGGGGGAAAGCTTATCCCTTTGGTTACTCGATTCAACCGAGATCGTCCCATTTCTTAATAGCATCTGCCATTTGAAAATATTTTGATATTTTAAACAAGGCTCTTTCTTGTAAGCCAAGGATTTTCGAAATGTTACCAATTTCGTTTTTGAAGACTCTACTTTTCGTAAAGCATAAATTCCCTCATTCAGGGTTATACAATCAACCTTGATCCTTCTTTCAAGAAGTTTCAAACTAGTTCGATTTTAAAAATCTTTTCGAAAGAATTTAACATGGACCCTTTCTAATATTCGGGCATTTTCGGGGTCTGCTAAATTTCTACCCATAATATCCACATGATTTAACGATTGTTTTGTTGCCCTTTTTGAGATATGGGGACATTCCTACTCAGGATGCCACCTTTTTGGGTGATATGATATGTATGTGATGCATGCTATGCACTCCATGTGACTCAAAATGAAAATACATGCTTTATGCAATGATGAAAAATATGAAACGTATCTCACATGTCATGATGGAGATACCTTTTTATGAAATTGGTTCTTCATGGAAGGTGTCTAGGGGACGCATTAAAAATGCCCCTAGCTTGACGGAGATGAATGATTCACACGGCCACATGGTGAAGGGCCATGGTTTTTCAAAAAGGGGAGTTTTTGGGTGGACGATGGGATGACATGTCCATTTATGGTATTTCTAACATGATCATGATATTTTTTTGCTTAAGGATGAAAAAACATAACCAGCCCTAAGTGATCGTCATGGCCATCATATTTGATTTGACATGGTCTCCATATTTTCATCGCGGGACTCATGTGCTTATCCTAACACCATCAAGGTTTTCATATTAACTAGAAGCTGAAAAATCTTTCTTTTCAAAGTCATATGTAGGGTTAAATTTTTAAAACTTGATTCTTTTGAAGAAGTGATTTCGGGAAATCCTCCCTTTCTATATGAAGATGATTTCTATACCTGCCTCTTGATCGAAATATGTTTCCTATGCTTGATTTTCTTTGAAATAGTTGGTCAAGCATGGTTTTTGGAATTCATTTTGAAAATTCATGCCTTCATGGGGCATTTGATCAAGCGTGGGGAATGTGTCTTGAAGAGACACTTCAGCCACACGATGTAAGGCCTGTCCCTTAATGGAGTTTTGAGTTTGAACTCATACTTCGTTTGAAAGGGTTTGCCATTTATTTGGCCTACCTGTTTAAGATAGGTTTTTCAAATGAGTGCTTTAATGAATCAACATCCTTCCCTTTTCATGATATGAGAGATAATGTCTCGAATTTGGAGGCCTATACCAAGGCCAAGCACAATTTCTCTTTTGGGTTGGTGATTTCTTTCACATGCCAATAGAGTTTTTGAAATGTATGGCACACTTTGTATGAATACCATCTTCATTTTGATCGAGTCAAGCACCCAATGCATGAATTGTAATGCTTTGGAGGTTTTTATCAAAATATTTTTGAAAGGCTTTTTGTAAAATGCTAACCCTTTTTCGAGATTCTCATTTTTTGAAATCCACCTTGAAGGTTTCGGATTTGATTCATATGGAGACATGCCTATGATGGCTCGATACTTAGGGGGTCGACTCTCATTGCCCCTTTGGTTTTACATAAACCCTAAATTCGAGTTCTAAAATGATGTCTAGACCCGATGTTGTTTATGCACATGTATGATTTCAAAATGTAATGCATGATGCTTATGCACACACTATGGCCTATGATGGCCACGTGGTTAGATTCACTTCTAAAAATCCCCAAATTTTGGGTTTTCAGTTTTGAGGAAGCTCTAGGCAAAAAGGTATACATGACCAGCATTTGGACACTTTTGGGTTTTTGGGAGTATATACAATTTTTGAATTTGAAACTTTCGAGAATGGGCTTTGTACATGGCCATTGTTTTTGAAATATTTTGAAATTTCTTCATTTTTTTGTCTTTTTCGAAATACAAATTCGAGGATTTGTATTAAAGGCTTTCTTTTGAAAGAGTTTTTGAAATAAATTTCTTTTTGGAATTTTCAGATTTTCAAATGTTTTTGAGATTTTTTAGGGTTTTTCAAATTTTCTTTGGTTTTTGGCAATATCTAATTTTTTTGGATTTTTGAAAAGGTAGGGATCTTCCATTGAACCTACAAAGAAAACTTCATGAATCAGACTCTAATAAATAGGTCTAAGACATGGGTTTCGGTTTTAGAGGTTCTACAGGGTACCCTTGACCCTGATGGTCTTAGGTGGTGACTCAAGAGGCATGGGGGGGTGGTAGCCCAATTCATATCGATTTCTATTGGCTTTAGGTAGGACAGGTTCTAACCTACCTTGCTTTTTGGCTCCTAGGCCCTTGTAGGGTTTATATGCCATGTTTAGAATCATGTTCCAAGACTTTTTGTTTTTTGAAAAGTTTTGATATAGCTCATGGTCTTGGAACATGGAATCATCCATATCAAGGGTATATACCCTTTTTATTTTGGATAATGGGAGTTTGGATATTGGGGTGGTGGAAGACTCGAGCTTCCACACAACCCGATTTTGAGAGAGATTTTCTTCAAGGGAAGCCAAGATTGGTCCTTTGAAGTATTTTGGATGTTTCAGGGTGATGGAAGACTTGGACTTCCACACGACCCTGGTTTGGGAGACATGTTTTTCAAGGGAAGCCATGCTTGGTCCCTTGAGGATTTTGACTTGCTCCCTAGGTTCAACTCGTGGTGCCCCTAGGGATGGATTTTGTTTCAAAGTCGTAGTCTTGGGTTCAGAGTACAAGACTAGGCTTGAAGAAGTGGTTTCTTTGATGGTAGGGTTATGAGCTCCTAGGATATCGATGCATGCCTTAGGGGTCTCCATGTCTACCATTTTTTGAACTTTTTGTTTTTGAAATTCTTTTTGGTGGTGTGGGACATTTGGCGCACCTTAAAAATCCTCTATTTTTGGCACATTTTGTGGGTTTGTGTGTGCATGGGTGTGATCCAATGCATCTGATGACCCTATTTTAAGAAGAGAGTTTTGAGGAGGATAGGTTTCAGGCATAGCTCTTTTTGACTTGTCTACCTTTTCATGGTGAGAGCAAGCCGTGTTCCCGGGAGACTCTGTTTTGAGCTCCCGTGGCTTCTCGAGGAGTTCCTTTCCGAACCCTACCTTTTTGTGACTCTCGTCTTTTTGTGGGGTGTGGATTTTGTGTCATACTGTGTATGTGCCCAGATTTAGGATTTCATTTGTTTTCAAAATTTCAAAGTTTGGTTTTTCAATTTTTTTGTCTTTTTGAAAATTTTCAAGATTTTTTTGAGTTTTTGAAATAGAAAAGTCTTTTTTCGATTTTTCTTTGGATTTTTGGGAGTTTGGAGACTTGGGAGTGGATGACTCGTCCCTTTTTCGGGTTTCGTCTTTAACCTCACATCCTTTGTCGAGTTTAAGATCGGTTTTCCTTTCACGATCTTTATGTGCCCGAGATGAGTTGCTATACGATCGATGGGCTTTAAGCTCTTTGCTTAAAGCATCCATCTTTTGAAAAATTTTCCAGATATCATCCAGCTCTTCTCGGACTTTAGCTGTTTTGAAAACTTGCTTTACTTTACTCGACGACAATTTTCGTGGCTTTTGCTCCATTTTTCTGCAAATTTTTAGTATGCACGAATTTTAAAAACACTTTTTTGAAAGTTTTGAAGTATAACTTGTTTGTTTGAAGGTTACTTAAGACCCGGGTCCCATCGGGCGTGCCAAATTGTAAACAACGAAAATTTTCACTCCCGATTCTTGAGACCGGAAATGAACCTTTTCGTGCCTACATCGTTTCTAAGAACATGCCAGCTACCTTACTCAAACTAGCGAAGATTTTTGAAAATATTTGACTTTTTGGCGATTATGGGAAAGTGGGATCTTTTGGCTTAAACCTTCTTGAACCGATGCTCAAGGGTGAGTTTAAACGCTTAGAAACTTCATTTCAAACAATTTTATTTTCAAAACTTATTTGAGAAATAAGTGTTTTTTGGAAAGGATTTGATTTCGTGCACTTTGGCGATTTTTACTTAGGAGGGTTGGACGACCCTAAGTCTTTGAGTTTTAGCTATTTTGGCTTGATATGTATGTGAATATGTGGCCTATTTTCAACGTGGTTTGTGCGTAGATTCGGGGCGCTTTTAGAAAAGCTAACGAATGCAAAGATGCATAAATATGTTTCGGGTTTTGAGATGATGATGTGAGCTAGGCTCGAATTGAAAGCACAACTCACACAACTTAATGTAAATACCCAAAATTGAAGTGCAACTCATGCAGCTTAATGTAAATACCCGAAATTGAAGTGCAACTCACGCAGCTTAATGTAAATAGCTGAAATGTAAAGCAACTCACACGACTTATTGTAAATCCACATAAAGGGAAATGCAACTCGTCGTGAAGTAAACTCACACAGCTTGAAAGTATATAAATATGTTATATCCTAAGAGCGACAAGGCTCAATGTGTGAGAGTGGAGAGAAGAAAGGCTCGAGTGCTTTTGTGTGCTTCTCGTGTGAAATTGAAATGACAACTCACACAGCTTTCACTAAAGTAAATACCCAAATGGAAATATATACTTTAGCTTAAGAGCGGAAAGACTCAATGCACGTGTGTGTAAGTGTGAAATTTAAATGACAAACTCACACGACTAGAATGTAAATACCCAAATTGAATTGCAACTCACACAACTTTTACTAAAGTAAATACCCGAATTGAAATATATACTTTAGCTTAAGAGTGGAAAGGCTCAATGTGTGTGCAATCGTGTGCAATAAAGAGCGAAAAGGCTCAAGTGCACGTGGGTGTCCCTTGTGTACGATTAAGAGCGATAAGGCTCAAGTGTATGTGTGTGGCTTGTGTATCAAGCACAAATATTACATTTTGGGGGGAGACTACGCTCCATTATTACAACCCCGTATCAAATTGAATTTACTTTGAATAAAAAAATTAATTTGGAATATATGTTGGAAAACTTACACTTTTCCTAACTTGAATTCGGGATTTTGCTAGGTCGTGTCCACCTTCTTTGTGTTGAGCCCGAGTCAAGGTATCTTCATGTTGCAACAAAGGGGCAAGCTCCTTCAAATGATAAGCCTTGGTGACGTGCAACCAAGAGGTAAGCCGGTTGGGAGTGGGGCGACGTGAGAGTTGAGTTTGGGTTCACTTGGGGGCAGCCAAGTGTTTTATGGCTTAGGATGGGCTGGGTCTCGACTAAGGTTTTAGGTTAGGCAAGTCCTAACTAGGTGAGGTCGGGCTGGGCCATGGGAGGTGGTCCTAGTTAGGTCTAGGTTCAGTTTAGGTAAATGGATATGAGCTAAGTGCGACCAGCACCTAGCTTGGTTAGGGCTTGTAGGGGTGGTCAAGGTTGGTGGGATATGGTGTGCGGGTGAGGCAGGTTTAGGCGTGGCAGGGGTGTTGCGCAGGGCACGAAGGCGTCGCACAGGGCGCACTTAGGCATGGCATAGGGCGCTGCGCGGCAGGGGGTGTAGCTCGTAGGAGGGCACGCGGCAGGGTGCCGTGGCTAGATGGGGGTGTGGCGCGTAGGAGGGCGCGCGGTAGGGTGCCGCGGCTAGCTGGGGGTGATGTTGGGGCGTGTAGGGGGTGTAGACGGGTGCAACACGGGGTGTGCTTGGGCTGGGCTTAAGGGCTAGGTTTGGGTTAGGTCAAAGGTCGAGCCTAGGCTAGGGTAGAATAAGGTTTTAGGGGACCTACCTCTTCGAGCTGGTCCACCATACGCCATCCATGCCGAGCCCACTTCGGTTGCAGCTGTGCCTTGGTCGAGATCCACCTTGAGCAGCCCTTGGGGTTAGGTCTTGATCTACATGGCTCGAGCCCACTTCCACTTGACCGAGCCCACATGGCTAAGACCCAGGGCTAACCCTCTCTCTCTCTCACTCTCTCTCCTCCCAAATGGATTTCACGTGAACCCCATCTCTCCCCCCCTTGGTCCTATTTATAGGCCAAGGGGTGGGTCTTGGATTTGGATCTTGGAATCCAGATCCGATCTAAATATTATTTGGATTTGGATTTGGATCTCGGATTTGGATTTTGAGATTTAGATCCGATTCAAATATTATTTGGGTTTGGATCTGGATCTCGGATATGGATATTGAGATCTAGATCTGATTCAAATATTATTTGGTTTTGGATATGGATATTTTGGTCCAGATCCAATCTAAATTTTTCTGCTCCTTTCTTTGAGTCCTTTCTGGTGCTTTCCACAGTCGGTTTTGAGCGGGCTCCGGTTCCTCAGCGACCAAATTTTGGCCTGGGTTCTCCCCAAGTTCTTTTTCCGATTGATGTTCTGCTTCTTAGGACATTCTGGCATATGTTTTGATCCACCTTTTTCCGTTTTTGGCCGATTTCTGGTGCTATCGATCTTAGATTTTCCCACGGACTCTGTTCTTCATTCTGACGGGACGTGTCTTGGACTTCTGTTGACTTCATTAGTTTCTTGACCTCTTTATGCACTCTGGAGTTGATTTTGCTTTTTCACCCAAATTACGATTTTGGCTTTCTGTCGGGCTTTTCTCCGAACAAGCATGAATTTTTCTTCTTGCTCTTGCTTTTGGCCTTGACATTGCTTTTGAAGTTTTGGGAGTTTTGAAAATTAGAATTTTTGGGGTGTTTACAAACCTTAGGACTTCAATTTCCAGGAAATAATGAAGTGATCCTAAATCTTTCAAATCAAAAAGGTTATGTAACTGATTCTTTAACCTTTTGATCTCTTCTTCATGATCTCCTATTACAACGATAGCATCCATATATACAGTTAGTATAGATATTTCATTTCCTGTTTTAAAGAATAATGTATGATCAATTTTGCTTTTAGTGTATCCGAGTCCAATAATCCCTTCACTGAATTTCTCAAACCAAGTTCATGATGATTGTTTCAGTACATAGAATGCTTTCTTTAGTATACATATTTTATCGGATTCATAATGATGTTTTAGTCCCTTTCGTATTTTCATGTATACTTCTTCGTTGAGGTCTCCTTGAAGAAAGTCATTCTTAATATCAAGTTGTCACATCTTTTATCATTTATTAGTTGTCAAGCTAATAAGTACCCATATGGAAGTCAACTTTGCAACGGGAGCAAATGTTTCAATTTAGTCAATCCCATAGGATTAACTATATCTTTTTGCTACAAGTCTCACTTTGTATTGATAAATTTCTCCATATACTTTGTACTTCACTGTATACACCCATTTGCGTCCTACCACTTTTCTTCCTTTCAGTAGTGATACAATCTCCCAAGTATTGTTTTTATTCAATGTGTCTATTTCTTATTTCATTGCAAGCTGTCATTCTTTTGATGAGTTTGCATCTTTCCATATTTTTGGTATATTTACTGCATCTGAATTCACCACAAACAACTTATAATTTATTGAAACTTCTCCATAATCAAGAAAATTGTAGATTGGATACACATTTCCTTTTTTCCTTTCCTAATACAATCAGTAGATCCATATTGTCTTGTGTCATCATTGTTGAAGGTGTTGGTTTGTCACGATTAGAATCTATTTGTGACTCACTTATGTTAAATGGGAACTTCTTCCTCATCTCTCTCTTCTAAACTATTAATGATCCATTTTTCAAAAACTTCATCACCACCAATTTTGGCCCCTCTTCCTTCTTCATCATCTTCTTAAGTAATATCGATAGAAGTAGCTCTTTATGTTTTAGCACATGTTTGGACTCTCATGAAAAGTCACATCTCTAGACAAAAAAAAAATTCTAAAGAGGGTTCATAGCATCTATAACCTTTATAAAAAAGTTGAATAGCCAATAAACACACTTTGCTTTTGGATCTAGTTTATCTCTAATGTTGTGATGTACATACATATAACATACACACCCGAAAACTCTAGGGATTAAATGAAAGAGTTTTTCATTAGTAAATAGTATTTGAAAAGACACTTTTTCTTCAAGAACTGTTAATGGTGAAGGACTTATGATATAGACTGCAGCTTCACCCCAAAGGTACTTTAGAGATTTGCTTCCAATCATCAAGGTTCGTGTTGTCTCTAGTATATGTCAATTTTTCCTCTTTGCTACCCCATTTTGTTGTAGAGAGTACACGCATGATGTCTGATGAAGGATTTCATGTGTTGTCTAGTAATTCTTTAATATTCTAAAAGTGAATTCACTCCCATTATCTGACCTGATGATTCTAATATGTGCCTGAAATTGCTTCTCAATAAACTTATGAAATATAAGAAATATAGTTGTAACTTCATCCATAGATTTCATCGAATAAACAATAGTAAAATGAAAGTAATCATCAATGAAAAAATGAAATATTTATGTCTAATGATAGCAGTAATTGGGCACAACCCCTATTCATCTAAATGTATCAAACTAAATGCACTCTGAACTCTTCATACACTTCTAGGAAAATTAGCTCTAGCATATTTCCCTATCCGACAAGATTCACATTCCAAGTAAGTTCCATTGTTGATTTTTGATAACTCTAGTATGATAGTGTAAACACCTTAAATCAAAAATTTTCCCAACACTCCCAATTTCAAAAATTCAAATGATTTAAAACCTTTTTAAATGAAAAGTTCAAATCTTTTAAAAATATTTCAAATTAAAGGTTCTAAATTGAAGTTAAAAAAGCCCAAATGATTCGATCAAATCAGGCAAACAGGTGGGGTCCAATTCAATCCAAGATCGAGCTCAAGCCCGAAAGCAAAGGAGAGGACCAAATCAAAAGCACATCTTCATCAACAAATCAAATTAAATGGGCCAACATCAAGGCAACTTGAGTTGGTTATTAAATCAAATCAAGGATTCATTTGGATCAAATGCAACCTTGGGACAAGGATTTACCAGCATATGCAAATTGAAAATGGTTGAGCTTAGGGTTTGATTCTAAAGTTTATCAAATGTATATCCAACCCACATATCAACACAAATCAAGCAAAGTAAAGAAGAGCCATCAAGCAAGGTTGATTAAGGCCTTAAAATAAGCCTAACTGAATGCCTTCCATGTCCAATCGGCTAGGACTAAGGTATGGGACTCAAGGCTAAACCAACCCACTTGGGGGGCTGGTCTACTTTTGACCACAAAAGCCACGTGATTTGATGGGCCTTGGGGCTGAGTTTGGACCCTTGGGTCACCCACCCCAAGGAAGGGCTTAGAAGAGCCCCCCCTTGGCCTATAAATTGGGGTCAAGAGGGGAGGACATGAGACATCTTGATCTTGGGAAGAAAGGGGCTGCACAAAGGTGAAGGTCCAGCAAGAGAGAGAGCTTCCAAGGGAGGGTTACACCTAGGTAGGTTGTGGGCTGCCAAGGGAAGTGTGGAGAGAGGGAAATTGAGTAGATCATAGGCTAAGGGCTGCTGCACTTAGAGAAATCGTGAGTGAGATAGTGAATCAAGAAGGCAAGGTAGATCGAATTTCATCTTGGAGGTTCGGTTCTTGCAGAAATTCTATAAGTATTTCAAATCTTTTGATTCATACACATCTCTTCTTCCTATTCAATTTGAAAGGGGTTGTATTAATGAAGCCTTGTCTTTCCCCATGTTGTAATAAGAAGTAGATGTGCTATGAATTTTCATTCTTACTTACGCACTCTATGTTTTTTATTTTATAATTCTACCCCAATATATTCTATAAAACACTCTATATTCTCTCACCCTCTCTATGCTTAAGCTAAGATACATATTTTCATTCATTTCCCTTCAGTAATTTGCTTGGTATTGTTGGGTTGTTGCAATTTAAATTTGGGTGAGTATGCATTCATGTATGTTCTAAAAAAATGAAATTCTGGTTTTCAAGCATTTGCATATTTTGATTGTTTTAATTTTAATTCTCTGATCTATGATCCGAATGCTCTAAAATTTTAGGCACAACACCTACACATATGGCCCACTAGAAATAAAATTGAATAGAATTTTAGGACCATGCAACCTCGTGAATAAAATTCGGAAAGATTGGACAAACCTAGTTCTGTTTTCTGTATAGTCGGTTTTTCTACAACAGTGGTTGCTCTATATCTTTGTCTGTAGGAATCCAAATTTGATGAAATTAGTCTCATTAGAAATCTGATATCCATAGATTTCCAAAAAGACTAAAATCACAACATTTGGAGTTTAGTACATCGAGATATAGAGGATTCTTTTTGCCTCTATATTTATGTCACAAAATGTCCTAAAACTGTGAAGTCAGGTCCAATTCTTGAATTAATTTTGCAAATCTACTATCCCAAAATTCAAGGCAAAAGGTACTTTAGGATACTAATATATCATGGAATATCCTGCAAAAGTTTTATAAATTTTAGAGATCATTAGACTACCAAGAAAAATTCAGGAACAATTTCTGAAAACAGGATCAGTTTCTGTTTTTCAGAACTTGGTGAGTTTAAAAGCTTGAAACCAAGTGTACTCATTATTTTCTTAGCCGAACACCTCATCTTCATATGAATTGGAGTCTATCACCTATGAACTTGAAATTCCTAAGCGCTTAGGCTGACCCTTGAGCGACGGTTCAAGAAGGCCCAAAGCAAAAAGAATTCGCTTAGCCACAATCATCAATTAAGTCAGATTTGATTTATACACTTTGCTAGTTTTTGAAAACTAGCTGGTACACTCGCTCACGAAGTGGAATTGAAATTCTTATTTCAAGTCTCTCTTGGAGTGAAAATTTCAACGTCTACAGATAGCTTATATCTTCGATAGTGGTAGGTGTCCTAGCCTTCGATGCCATAGTATCACTTCTTTATTTGGATGTGTAGAAGCTACTTGTGTTGTCAATCCTTTAAAATTTTCTTCATATTGGTAAAATCCTCCATTCCTTCCTTCTACCATATCAAATGATCTTTTTCATCTTCTTTTCGTGAAATGTACAATAAGAAGGGAAGAAATATAAAAATCTTGAGGTTAATGCACTAAATGAGAGAAGATTCATCGAGATCTGAAGTACATAATAAACACTGGGTCAAGAAGTCTTAATGATGTCCACAATTTTCCTTTTGTTGTTACTGATATAAATGAATTATCGGCAATTTTAACCTTGTCACTAAATTCTTGATAGTCGAGTAACCCTTTTCTAAAACTCAGTATAGTTTAGTTGCACCTAAATCTATAACCCAATATCTATTTATAGATTAATCAGAGAAATTACCACTCGTTCCTTCTTGATCACCCTATATTGTTCCCATTGTTGCGTGATACTTTTCTAAGTAGAGATTGCTAATGATGTCTTTGTAAATCGTCCTTCTAGGCCTTCTAAATGTTTTAGAATAATGTTGATAGCTTCGCTCGTGTTATATGCCTCTGTTTCTTGGATTCCTATAATAAAAGCTTTATCTTTCAAGTGGTTAGGATTACCAACTAATTCTCAGCACCATTCTTTGGTGTATTTAGATTTGCCATAAGTTGTACATTTCAGCATTTCCCTTTCATCTGCAAGCTATCTCCACATCCTTTGCCTCTGGTTCCTTCTCTACCTCTAGTGGACTGATTGTATCCTCTTTTAACAAAAGTTATTTTTCCAATATTCTACACCTTGTTTTTCTACATATTTCTTCTATCTTCCTCTCTAATTAATAAGGGCATATCGTCTATATCATATGATACGGGCAACTGGACTTTATTAACCTGGTCGAATATAACCCCACGTTTATGCGGGGTTTCTAGCTTCCGTACATGGGTTCTAACTGATCCAAGGCGACTTCCAACTTGAGTGAGGCCTCTACAACAATTTTGAAAGGGTTTTCAATGCCACAATCACTCCGACAATGACAACACCAATGATCTAGTGGTTATAGTATTGTTTTTTTTTTGTGTATTTGATATTTTCTTTTATTATTTATTTTTCTTTTTTGAATGACAATATATGTAGTGCGTAAATATTGTTTCATTAGGTATTGTATGTGTGAAGTGGGAGACACTCTATTTGAGTGTTTTGGTGGTTTAAGAAGTGAAGATTGGAAATTTATGAAGTACTTTTATTTTCAGGTCTATTAAGATTAAAGTATTAAATTAAGATGGTAGGAAGGAGGTTGCTTCTTGCACGAGCAAAGTTAGGAGAGTTTCAGAAGCAAATTAATGGCAGTTTCTACAGATGATTGAAAGTATAACTGAGAAGAGGCAAGAAAAAGAAGATACAAGGAAGAGAATGTTGGACTTGGTGGTGGTGATGATAGCATCTCTATTGATGCTGGGTTAGATATTGGTAGTAATAATTCTTGACCACTAAATAGGAGAAAGAGGGTTGTTTAAAAGGTTGAAGTGATAGAAGATAAAGGGCTAGAGGAAAATCTTATTCTAGCAGTCTTTTTTTCCTCCGTATTACACCTGGTGTTTAACCTAGAATTCGTGTTGCTATGGCTTTAGAGTAATACACATGAGTAGATAGACCTTGTAGTGGAAGATGGTCTTATGATATGTGCATTCCATTTAATGTAGCAAATTCTTTTCATTTTCAACATTAGTCTAGGGTATAAGATGTCATCATATCAAAGTTGAGAAAGAAATTATTAGATAAGGTTTGTCCTTGAAGTACAAGAATAATGTTTGACTTTAAGAGAGTCATGAAAGGAGACGAGATGAACTATCATGGCAAAGGGATGAACTATCATGAATTTGATAAGATGATATTAGAGGTTGGGCTTGAGAATGTAGTCCAATTAATTACAAATAATGCAGCTAACTATAAATCAACTGGAAAGAAATTAGTTGATACTTATGAGACTTTTTATTGGACACCATGTGTAGTCCATTGTTTAGATCTCATAGTGGAGGATATTGGGGACTTTGATGAGGTGAAGACAACAACTGAGTGTTGTGAAGATATCACAAAATCCATCTATAACCATGCATTTGTATTATATATGATAAAGAGATATACAGATGGTGCAGAACTCCTTCGTACAACCATTACTCAGTTTGCAACTAATTTCTTAGCACTACATAGTATTATAAAATAAAAGCAAGCTTGAAGAGAATGAGTGGAAGCAGTTTGCAAACTTGTATCAAAATAGAAGTCAAAAATTAAATGAGATTTCAGAGATCATCTTTAGGAGTACATTTTAGAACTCCTGTGTTAGACTATTAAGGATTACATATCCTTTATTGAAAGTTTTGAGATTGGCTGACAACGAGGAGAAATCATCTATTGGTTTTCTTTATGAAGCCATGGATAAGACTAAAGAAGATATTAGAAGCAACTTTAATGGAAGAAAGACACATTACATGCCCGTGTAGAATATTATCGACGAGAGATGGAATAAACAATTGTATTAACCTATTCATGCACAACTTACTATCTAAATCTAGCATTTAGGTATTCTGCAAGCTTTATAAGGGATTGTGAGGTTAATCGAGGCATCATTGATTGCATAAACAAATTGGTCACTGATGAGAGTGGAGAACCTACTAGAGACACTCTTAATTTTCTATAGAGAAAGTCCTAATGTTAGAAATGAATGAATAGATGTTTTTAAAAGAAAATGTATAAGACCAATAAAATCACCAAAGGATATTAGATATCGTTTGAATTCAACCTATCAAATGTTATTCGTGACTATATTGTACAAAGACTTATTAACAAAGTTTATGCACATTCATTTTCTAGAGTCGAATTTGTTTGAGTTTAATAGAAATGTTTGTACGTGTGAGATGTTCGTGCATACTTTTTGATCTCTTGGCTATTTATAATAATACTATAAATGTATTATTTGATTTTTTTGTTTATCAAGCTCTAGAAGTAGTTTATATGTTATTGAAATTTCGTGAAACTCCTTACTTATCTTATAGTGTGTAGGAGGAAATAAAGAAATGGTTTCATTGTTATATAAATCTTCCTTCTATTAGTTTTGTTGTACTTGTATTAGACCCTAAATTAAAATTAGAAGGTTTAGAAGAGTTATTAAATGTTTATTATAATGCTCTTTCATTAGCGAACTTAAGTATATCAGTAGTATAATTATGAATAAAAGTCATCTTGTTTCACAAGTAGAAGAAGAAAGTAATAGCAGTCACATATCCTCCTCTTTTAATGCTAAGTTTTTTGTCATATTTTAAAATCAAAGCTTAAGAAGCATCTAAATCTATGGATAGAATGAGTTTGAGGTATACAATGCTACTCATTATGATCTTCATGAATTTGATGATGATGAGAGTGGAGAGAAATTTGATGCTATAAGATGGTGACATGAGCAACTTGCTTATCTTATTTTATCTTTAATTGCTAAGGATGTGGTTGCTATTTCCACGTAAATTGATATTGTGGAGCAAATATTTAATGTAAGTAAAAATATATTAGATGAAAATCACTATCTTATATCCTGAGACTTTAGAAGCTCATTGGATAAGAGGAAGGTATTGAGTACAAAAGTATGAAGAAGTACTAGGTGACATATACATCAAAGACTAGTGAAGGATAAACTAGTAGGAGTACCACTGACACTCATATAATGCAAGCATACATCAAAGACTAGTGAAGGATAAACTAGTAGGAGTACCACTGACACTCATATAATGCAAGCATGAAATGATTATTAAGTTCATAGTCCATCACTTTACAGTCTTTAGGTAAGAGATTCCTGCCAAAAGGTAAGAGACCTTCGTGAGCTTTGATAGAACTCTACCCAAGAGGATACATAGGAGTAGACATGTCCAGTTTCGGGTAAACCGGTACCTAGAACCCTAAACAGGGGCAGTTCTAATTCTAGTTTCGAGGTAGTACTGGTTTCGTTAAATGTTTTTTTACAAATGACAGGCAAATGAATCTAGTGGGACTTGAACTCCCTCCTCATGCAACGATTAATTACTGTCTATTGCGGAGCCAAACCTACCTCAACTTATGTAAATATTTCTGTAAAATATATATAAATGTTCTATTTAAAAGTGGTTTAAAATTGCCGGTTCCGATTCCGGGCTGGTTGGTGAAAAGGATGAACTGTAACCGAACCCAAGGGGTGTACTTGGGTCCGATTATGGTTCTGGGACTAGTTCCAAACCGACCATGTCTATGTAGGAGGCATAATTCAAAGGTAAGTGAATTATGATGAAGCCCGATATTTGTTTTATTCTTTATACCTATATTGTATCATATATGAATTACGATTGTAATTTATAATGTTAAAACTTAAGTTTAACGTCTTATTATCTTATATCTAATGTAATATTTGTAATACTTATAAACGTAATACATTACATAGTTACTTACTTACATTACATATATATATTTACATTATTACATATATTTTATAATGTAATATATCATATATGTAATACATGTAAGTAATAAGATTATATGTAACCATGCAATTTTAATGTAATATATGTATGTAATACTTATACTGTTACATCATATAATTATATATTATTAAAAACCAGTCCCGGACCTATCCCAAAACAAGACTCTAAGCCACTCCATAATAGGACCTGAAATAGACCGATATCAGAATTGAAACTGTCCTGAAACTGGACCCAGAAGTGGATCCGAATTTGACAGTTTCGAAACCGGAACCATCCGGGAAACGGTTTGGTTATGATTTCTGTCAGAACCCGACGTGTTTACCCACAGAGACTCAACATTCTTGATACGCATCATTAAGAGATGTCCCTTAATCCCCCATGCTGCTCCAGATCGACCTGTTTCTTCTCTCGTTATCCCTAAAAAAAGCCAGTTGAACGGTGATATCGAGTGGTCGGCTTCATTAGGATAAAACACTTGTAAGTCCCGTCGAGAGGGATCTGAACGGTCAGCTGATTAAAATACTGTTGCCGTGGCTCCCATTGCGGTTCTTGCTACGGATCCACTTGCTCATACAACAACCACATGAATTGTAAGCAAACCTATGGAAAACATACAAATGTATTTCCAAAAGATTGATTTGAATTTCGAAACAATAAGAAAATCTTCGGATTTGCGTGGGTTCATTCGGGGCTTGTTGTCCCATAAAGCAAGGGTGACTCCTCGTGTCATGTGCCTCTAGATCATGCTGCTTGAGTCGATGGCTGCAACTTGCTTAGGATGGTGATTTCTTCCTTGAAAGTGACCAACTGCACGATATTTCCGTGCTCCAAATGGGAACTCCTTGGGTACACGAAAACAAAGGCCTGAAAACGGAAACAAAAGAGAAGAATTCAACATGTTGGTTTCTCATGAATAATATCAATAAGCTGAGATAGAATCAAATACAAGCATGTAGATGTAGATGGGAAATGACTCCTATCATGTCCGCTGTGAAAGATGTAAGCAATGCCCAATGCCAAATGCAACCTAATTTCATGAGAAACATGCAATAATAGGAATTGAAACCAACACGAATCAAGCAAGTTAGAATCAAACCTAAACAAAATCTAATCAAGCACATGTCTGATATGAAGCATGAAGAGGAAGGACCAAACTTATCGACAATCTTAAATCAGTGAAGACGATGCAAAATAATCAAGCACAAAAATCATGATGCAACTAATTTCATGGAAGCCACAACTATGTTGACCCATGTGAAAAACAATCCTTTGTGAACATGGTTTCTAGCTGCACTGCACAAGATAAGATAAAAATGAATGTGACGAATACAGATTGTTGCATGACTGAATGCAAGGACTCGATAGCAAAGCATGTGGACAACATGAACTAAACTATTAACTTGAGATTCAAGCCGATGACCCTATGGTTGATGAACTCGATTTTTACAGCATCTCTGATGACGTCCACTCATGAAGAAGCATGGTAATCAACGACTAAATAACACGGCTTCCAGGTAACAATGAATCAACTCGAATCAGCTAGCTGATTGGACAACAATCACTTAAGCTAGAGAACGATCGATCATGCGGCCACGCCATTGTCAGCATATACACACACATCAAACCAGATTGTTGGCACATCAGAAGAAATAAAAAGAGATCAAAACAAGGGAAAATTAGAAGAATGAAACTGATTATGGAACAACCAAGGGATAGGACAATCGAAGCATAAGATTGAAAGCAATCAAGGCATAAGAAAGATTAATTATAATATGAAATCGATCAATGCGCGAAAGCATGAACCAGACCAAGGCATGAAAGCGGTCAAGTCATACGTGAAATAAACCAACCAAAGCATGCACGAAGCCAACCAAGGCATGTATGGAAACCCAACCAAAGCATGGAATCAATCAGGGCATGAAACATTAAACCGAATAAAGCATGGTGATTCAGGCAATAGAAGAGATTTAAATATATGACAAAGCATGCTAAACACGATAGATGGTGCTTGAAATTGGTATATATCTACTGATTGGAACAGAAATAAATTGATAATACCTACTCTCTTGAGTTGACGCAGACCTTTCTCTCACATGACCTATCTGTTTCACCTTGAGCTCTTGGAAGGTCTTATATGGTCATCCCCCCCTCTTTTTTTAAAGCCGCTTGATAAAACGCTTGTTTTAGCATGTAGTCCAAGGCAATTCAAATGTGGGTAAAAACAAGATTTTTATGGAATGATCCTGGTCAATTCAGATTTGCATATTTCAAAATTCCACCTCATCTATTTTAAAATGCAGATTTCATCTCACATGATTCTCCCTATTATGCTTAAAACTTTCAAAAATTTTAGATCACATTGAACTCTTTTCATTTTTCTCAAATGCTCAACCTCAAAGGCTCATAATTTCAAGAAAAAATTGAGGTGTACAGATATATAGTTTTCTTATATATATATATATATATATATATAGTACTTGCACACTCTGACAATGTGCCCTGCTACCTCCCCTTTACATTTTTGGGAAATGATTGTCATCTAAAATTTAAAAGGATCTTTGAAAACATAGAAGGGCAACCATATGACTTAAATTCAGGACCGCACTCTATCAAGTGTGCATGAACCAACCTCTCTCTCTCTCTCTCTATATATATATATATATATGCCCCCAATGGGGACTCATGCACACTCTCCCATTTCGATGCCTTCCACCTCATACATACATCTTATGAGACCAGCTACCACATTATCATCCACCCAGTCTCTTTCTAAATTATAAACACACATATACATACACACAGAGCCACAAACATATATAACGTGTGCAATGATTTCATACTCCAACACTAAGTATTTATGCTTCCCCTTTACTTTTTAGAGTCATGAGGAAAAAGCAAAAGAGAGGCATGAGTGTTTAGTGGTAGAGTTATCTATCTATCTATCTATCTATCTATATGTATATATATAAATAGAGAGAGAGAGCTTGGTACATAGCATCATTACTTCCTACCATATCTAAACAAATCACAATCCTCTATTCAGGAGATGGATGGTTGAGATTTGAATTTTAAAAGCAAAAAGTATAGTTATGCATTTTACAATTATACTTAATTATTCTCGTTGTTTGTTGACATGATTTATTCCGATTGGTGATTAATCTATTCCCATTGTTGGCACAATCAGAATAACTTTTTTTCAGTTTTATTTTATTTTGGCATGCTAATTTTGACTATTTTCTGATATTTCCAGTTGATTCAACAATCAAAATAGGTTAGTCCGACTGTTTTTAACAGCCAAAATTAACTTGGAATAAACTAAAAAAACCAATCAGAATTAACTCACAATAAATAGTTGAAAGTTTTATAATTGTAAAGGTGATCCATGCTTGTACTTTTTGTGTTTTGAATTCAAATTTCAAACATATAAAAGGAATGGTTAGATTTATTTCTTTATGTGAGAATGCTCTGATGCTAGCATACAACATGTTGTATTTATACACATACACACGAGCACGTTCACTCATATTTTGAAGGTGGTATAGGTTGTGATCACCATTGGTGCTGGAAGAAACAAAGGAACCCTAGCAAGGTGGTATTAGTCTGTAGAAGTGGCAAAAGGCAGTTAAATAATTGTACCATATATTAAGATTGTCAATGATTTATGTGTGTGTGTGAGAGATCATTTTTTTTAGATTTTCAATGAATTGACCTAGAATTTCGAATGATTCCTACTCTTGTCTTATAAAACAGCACAAACTCGCATATGAATGTAAGCAACATGGCAGTTATGGAGAACAAAAATGAGATTCGACGGGAATGCCGCACAGCCATCCTTTTCCCTTTTGGATTTGCAAGATGTGGTCATGCAACAGACCCGGACTTGTTACAAGAGTGAAAGTACAGTATGAAATAAAAGGAACCATACAATGTTAGTGTATTTTCCAGGTGTTTCGCATGTGCAGTTGGGGGGATTTAGATGTGGGTTGAGCTCTTGGTACGCTTTTGCATGGTAGGTTGCTTAGGGTCTTCTAATATTTGATTTCATTATATAATAAGTAGCCATATGAGACCAACTTTAATATGTTTAAGGACCATGTATGAGCCGTATCTGATCCAAGTCTTATTCATTTGGGTCTAGTTTTAGATCATTTGATCCATCATTTGGTTTGAGTGTGGGATACCTCATTAAGATTAGTTTTCATTTGGCTTAGATATTTATATAAGCCCTCTTTGAGTTCTTGTATAGAAAAGTGCAACAATCAAATAAAAATTAAAGCTTTTAGAAATCATCATCTTCTTCTTTCTCTTGCTTTTAATGAGAGTGCACATGCGTGACGTGAAAGAAGGGCAAATAGGAGACCATAGGTTTTGGGCGACACCAACAATGTGGTGTGCCGGGTCACGGCCTTTTAGAAGAGACGTAATAAACGAGAGAGGAACAACTGAACGGTCCATGGGTGGAGCCATGATGCTGCGATTCCGGACCTTGATTTTGTTGCCAACAGGAACCGGGTAACATACGATGGGTTCCTTCCAAACATTAACAAAATCTCTCAAGGTACTCGTATGCATTGTCTACATAGCTACTAATAGAGATACCTCCCGCGGCAAAAACTATGCAGACCTCTATTGTGCATGGAACATGATGCAATATGATAACAAAAAGCCATTACTGACGACACTTCAAGCCCACTAACGATAATCAACAATTACCCTTTTAAACCACTTGATCACCACCCAACAATTCCGTTGAGGAAGAGCCATCTCCTCGGCTCACTACATTCTCATCCCCATTTTTAGACTCTAATCCAACTATCATTTCCTTGATTTTTGTGCCAGCAGTTTGCGGACCACAATTCCTTTTAAATTTCTCATGAATGTTACTTGCCTCTACACTGGTGGTATGCAAAATAGCTGCACCTCATCTCTTTGTGTCGGGTTGATGAACCACCACCAAAGACATCTAATCAGCCCCGCTCTGGTCCAAGTCATTAGACAAGGTTTAGCATGAGAAAAGCTTCTGACCTCTGCTAAGAATCATCTTTGATCTCCAACCTAGAAGCAGGGAGTCCTATAATACCCGATGTCAGATATAGACTCAAATTAAAATTTGCATCCAAGATCCATAAAATGTGCATAAGAAATAAAAGAGGAGGAAAGCTAATCCTACCAAATGACAATGGTTTTCTTCCACTATTTAGTGGCTTTCCCAAATATACCACTTTCTAGTTGCACTAAAGTACAACTCCCATGAGGTATCCCTATTGTATAATTTTCATAACTAATGCACTTCTTCAGCATAACAACTCATGTCCATGTTTTTACATAATTGAAAACTCTAAACATGTCTTAACCCCATGCTGGTGACATGTTTACCAAATAAATCTTTAGATATACCTTTTGTTAAGGGGTCTATGAGAATAACTTTACTAAGCTTGACCACTTTTGCAACAGGTGCTCTCGTAGACTTTCAGTCACATATTCTAAAAGTTTTGAGGATATAATCAACATACCTCTTTTAGCTTAGATATAATAGTTTAGATGGTTTATCATGGGCAATCTTTATACCCAAGGTGTAGAATACCTCTCCATATCCTTCATTTTGAACTTTGAAACTCAACTATGATTTGATCTTGACAATCATATCATTATCATTACTAGTCAACAAAATATCATTTATATCAAGTGATAGGATGACAAAGTGGTTCCCATTGTTTTAAATATAGACATAATAATCAAGTTGATTAGCCACAAACTCAAGTTCTACAATGACATTTTGAAAGATCAAATACTAGTAATAAGGTGATTGCTTTAGACCATATAAGGATTTCTTCAACCTATAAACCATGTCTTGGTGACTTTTACTTACATGACCTTCTTGTTGTTTCATGTATATAGTTTTATTACGGTCACCATTCAAAAAGACAACCTTTACATTTAGTTTATAAATCCAAATCATAAAAGGTTGCAATTACCAAATAATCCTTATAAATACAAATTTTATAATAGAAAAATATGTTTCAATACAATCAATTCCTTTTTTGACGAAAAACCTTTACAACCAACCTGACTTTAAGTTTATTGGTAGAATCATCAACTTTGTATTTTTTTTCAATACCCATTTACAACCAATTCCTTTTCTTTCCTTTAGCAAAACTGCCACCTAGACTTGATTCCTCTCAGTGGATTAAATTTTTTCTTCTATTGATTTTACCCAATCTGAGTTTTTTGATAAATTAGGTTATTAGTTACCTCATTTAAATATTTTAAATAACATATCTCCTCAGCTAAGTAAATGTACTAATATTTTCAGTAAGATAAACGAGCCCATGGTCTCTTATGACCACTTAATGCTTCAATTTGTAAGGGAAGACTACCTAAATCTACTTCTATTAGTTCAAATGCTAATTCATCAAGATATATAAGATTACTATCAGTATCATTATTATCTATAAGGATGTCATTCTTAGTATCTAAGAATTCAGCCTCCCAACTTTTAACCAACCTATGGTCCTCGTGATAGAACTAATATCATGTTGTTCCCTTTGGATATCTAATAAAAATACACCTCAAAGATCTACTCTCTATTTTATCTCTAGATTTGTCAGCCCCACCTTCATAGATGACTAAAACCTAGTTTTCTACCAGACCACAACTCATAAGGTATAGTGGATATAATCTTATGAGAAACTTTGTTTGAGATATATATAATTATATACACTACTTCTCATAAAATACTTTTGATAAAGAAGCATCTCCTAACAATGACTATCATATTTGGAAGGTCTAGTTTTATCGTTCAGCTACACCATTTTGTTGATCTATCCCAAACATTATATTTTATCTAGCTATACCATGTTCTTTACGATATTTAAAAACTCAATTGAGGTGTATTAATGACCTCTATTGGACTTCAATACTTTAATTACACATCCTAGTTGATTTTTGGCTTCTTGTTTATATTATTTGAATGTGTTAAATTCTTCAAATTTATGAGATAAGAGATATACATATCATACCTCAAATAGTCATCAATGAAGGTTATAAAAACATTTTCATGATCTGACCTTATTCTAAAAGCAATATAAATGACAATGTGAATGATTTCTAATAAGCTTATGACTTTTCTTGCTTCTTTGGAAAATGGTTTTTTCTCATTTTTTCTTGAATGCAATCCTCACATTTATTAAATATGGTTTTATCAAATATAGGTAATAAGTCAAAAGTTACTAATTTCTTTAACTTATATAGGCTAACATGTCCTAGCCTTCTATGCCATGCATTCACATAAAAAAACATTACACAATCAACATAGCCAAAAGATATAGATGGTTCTTCATTATTTAGAGTATTAAGCTTAACAAGCCATGATTAGAAACAAAAATACTAGTAAAATATACATGATCATGTTTTTCTATAGTCACACCCTCAAGAAAAAATCTAACCTCAAAGTTTTTTTTGACCAATACAATCATAGAGACTAAATTGCACCTTGTAGAGGGCATAATTAGTATATCAATAAGTAATACATGAGTGCCTGTTACATCAATCTTAAAGGACATGATTCCTTAAATATCATGATAAGTGTTGTTTCTTATGTAAATGTGATGTTCTCTAAGTCGGTACTATTTGAGGTCAATTACTCCATCCTTACTCTTGTCTATGTGGCACGTTATTGTAGAGTTAATCTATTAATTAGAAACATCATAATCTAGATAAAGTTATTTTGAGTTTATATAGACTACTTCATGGTTCTACTTTCGGTCATCCTGTTGAGTGTTATTATAACCTTTCTTGTGGTTGTAGCAACACTTTTTAGTGTTTCATTTTTTAACAATTGAAGTACTTTACTCAAACATAGACAAGTCTTAGAGGGAATTTTAGAAAAGGCTAGAGTTGACACCACCATCACCACTGAATCCCTAGCTACCTTGGTCTCTCCCATCTTTGCTAAGGCCAGGATGAGTTAGAGAGACATGATATGACCCATAACCAAGCCCTACACATAGAAGTAGTGTTGAATCACCATCCTCTCAGCAAGTGCCTGGTCGATGGGAGAGGGGGTCTAAATATTCTCCCTCTCCATGTGGCTTCCCAAATAAGAGTGACCATCTCCATGCTAGAACCAAACTCAATAGTCATCACGAGATACGATGGCAATCCATCTAATCCATTAGGCTCTATAAAGTAACCCATGAAAGTTGGCTAAATACCACACAAAGGATTGTTCCATGTCTTAGACATAAACCCTCACTACAACTTGTTGTTAGGAAGGCCAGATACACTCCCTCCGAGTCGTCCCTTCAACCTTCCATAAATGCCTTAAAATTCCATGGGATAACCAGGTTGTAGTAGTCTTTGGAGAAAACAACCTCCAATTTAATGGAGTACAAAGTTTTCCTTGTCTATCAAGTGAACCATTAAATGAAGTAGAGAAGACCATGGAGACGTCTAGCTCGCCCAAGCCATCTACACCCATCCTCCTTAATACCAAAACCAACTACCTCATACAAGAACCCAAGTCACACCTTTCTAAGGTCATCCATCTCCTAGGGACACCCCAACCGCCTAAGTCTTCCAATCCTAAAATCGTGCACATCTTAGAGAAGTCAAGCCTTTCCATGCCTAAATCCGCATACCTCCAAGATACGCCCAAAACAACTCAAAGGTATAACCATGCCATAGACGATATAATATTTCAAGGTCATCCTCTTTATAAAAAAAATTCAAAATTCAAAAAGCCTTGGAATATGTTACTAAACATGAGGTATACACCATACTAAGGCCTAGGAGCCAAGAGCCAAGGAAGACTGAAATACCTCCTAAGACCAATTGGGTTATGACCAATTCATACCTCCTAAGACCAATTCATACCTCCAGTCGATACGGTTTGGGATATGACCCATTCATACCTCCTAAGACCAATTGGGTTAAGGGTGCCCTAGAACTAGCTAATCCTGAAACCTATGGCTTAGATATCTTATTTGGAGTATAACTCGTAGTGTTTTCTTTACAGGTTTGATGGAAAATCTCTTTTTCAAAAAAAAAAAAAAAGTATACATTTTGAAAGACCAAAAAAATTTAGAAAATCCCAAAAACTTAAAAACATTTGGAAAAACCAAAAATTCCAAAAAGAAAGTTCTTTTCATTTTTCCTTCCTAAAAATTTTGTTTCACAAAACCAAAAACAAAAACAAAAATTTATCAATCCTAAAATGCCTCTTATGCAGAATCCTTCTTTTATGCACGATACTTCCTCAGAAATTAAAGTGTTTGAGAATGATCAAGGCAAGGAGGAAGATCCCCTCATCCATGAGGATGATTAAGCTTCTGACCTGCCTGAATTCTATAAAAACTTGACTTGAAAAAATATTCCAATTCTGTACGAGGAGATTTTCTAGAAGTCAATTTAGGAAATGAGTCTAATCCAAAGAATGTTAAAATAGGTGTTTGTCTGCACGAACATGAAAAAGCATCATTCATTGCATTTTTAAAGTCATACATAGACGTGTTTGCATGGACCTATGAAGACATGCCTGGTTTGGACCCTAGGATTGTGGAACACCAATTACCTCTAGAACCTCATGCAAAGCCTGTAAAACAAAAGCTTAGAAAAATCCATCCCGATGTTCACTCTCAAGTAAAAGAAGGGTTAGAAGATCTTTTAAAAGGTGGATTTATAAAACCCATTGCTTATTCTGATTGGCTTTCAAATATTGTTGTTGTTAGGAAAACCAATGGAAACATTCGTATTTGCATAGATTTCAGAAATTTGAATAAAGCCACTTTAAAAGATAACTTTTCACATCCAAACATTGATTTGATAGTAGATAGTATTGCAAATCATCAAATGTTTTCTTTCATGGATGGCTATTCGGGTTACAATCACATTAAGTTAGCCCCAAAAGATCAAGCTAAAACAACTTTTACTACACCCTAGGACACATATTGTTATACTGTCATGCCTTTTAGTTTGAAAAATGCCGGGGCCACATACCAAAGAGCCATGACTACTATTTTTCATGATCAAATTCATGAGCTCTTGGAGGTATATGTGGATGATCTTTTGGTGAAATCTAAAGCTCGAAGCACACACTTAGAAACTTTGCAAAAGGTTTTTGAAAGACTTAGGATTTATCAAGTGAAATTAAACCCTCAAAAATATGTTTTTGGAGTAGAATCAGGAAAACTGTTAGGGTTCATGGTTAGCCAAAGGGTCATAGAGGTCGACCCCTCCAAGTGTCAAGCCATCATAGACATGCCTCCACCCTCTAACTTGACTCAAATCCAAAGTCTTCAAGGTCGACTTCAAGCAATCTGGAGATTCATCTCTAATCTAGCCACAAGATGCTAACCTTTCAATAGGCTTTTGAGAAAAGAGGTTAAATTTGATTGGGATTCTGATTGTTAAAAGGCTTTTGAAAGATTAAAAACATATTTGGTAAATCCTCCAACTTTAAAACCTCCAAAGCCAGGAAAACCTATGTTACTTTATATTTCCATTCATAAGAATGCATTGGGTGCTTTGCTTGCTTAATATGAGGATGATATCTTAAGGAATATGCTATTTACTATATTTTAAAAACTCTATTGGCATATGAAAGAAATTACCAAGCCATGAAGAAAACGTGCTTAGCCTTGGTATGGGCTTGTCAAAAGTTTAGACATTATTTCTTGGATCACGAAATCTGGATAGTATTTAAACTTGATCCTATCAAGCATCTCTTCGAAAAACCTATCCTAATGGGTAGGATTGGTAAATGGCAGCTCCTATTGATGGAATATGACCTAAAATTCCATCAACAAAATTCCATCAAGGGACAAGCCCTAGCCGACTATGTAGCTGAGTTACCCCTGAAAGATACATATCCCATACTTGATGAAATGCCTGATGAAGGCATCTTTACAAGTGAATTACAAAATCATATTTTATCCAATTGTAGTACTGAAGATCAAGTATAGAAAATGTATTTTAATAGGGCAAGGAATCAACATGGGGTAGGTGTGGGAATCATGCTCATATCCCCTGAGAAAGCAGAAATTCCAAATGCATTCCGATTAGATTTTCATGCTCCAATAATATAGTTGAATATGAAGCACTCATACAAGGCCTAAAAGTTTTGAAAAATATAGGGGCATCACGAGTTGAAGTCTTTGGAGATTCTAATTTTAAAGATTTGGCAGGTCAAAAATGAAAGGCTCATTCCATATTATAAATTAGCCACCCAGTTGGTTAATTCTTTCCAATCATGCATACTCACTCATATAGGCAGGGCGGATAATACATTAGCCGATGCCCCTGTCTTCTTTAGGGTCATCTCTAAAGATCGACCTCATCATGGGTACTCGATCCCTAGAGATCCTCCATCTATCCACTCCGTCCATACATAATTTTGAGGCTTGCCAAAATGACCAAAATTCCAATGAAAAACCTTGGTTTCAAGATATTAACAACTTTTTAGAAAATGGAAGATTTCTTGAATTTGCTTCCTTTAAAGATAAGGCTTTTCTTCAGAAAATTTCAACCCGATATGTTATTTTGGGAGGGGTTCTTTATAAAAAGAGTTTTACCGGCATCTTGTTAAGGTCTGTCGACTATGAAGAGACTAGGACCATTATGCACGAGTTCCACGATGGAGAATGTAGAGGCCATGTCAATGCAAACATGATGGCCATGAAGATACTTAGAGCATGTTATTTTTGGTCCACCTTGAAACAAGATTGTCATAATCATGTTAGGAAGTGTCACCAATGTCAAGTGTATGGAAATGCCAATCACATTCCATCATCCACATTGCATTCTGTTGTGAGTCTGTGGCCCTTCACCATGTGGGCATTTGATATTATAGGACCTATTTCACCTACTACATCAAATGGACATAAGTTTATTTTAGGAGCCACGAAATATTTTTCTAAATGGGTTGAAGCTACCTCCTTGACTAATATTCAAGGACAACATGTAGTGGCATTCATTAAGAAAAATATATTGGCTCGATTTGGAGTTCCAAGAGACCTAGTTTCAGATAATGACACTCCATTCAAAAATGAGAAGGTGGAGAAGTTATGTAGGACCTATGGCATCACTCAACTCTTCTCATCCTCCTATTACCCCTAAGGCAACGACCAAGCCGAAACCACAAACAAAACCCTCATAAGCATCATTGAGAAGACTTTAGAGAAAGGTAGGACATGGCATAAGAAGCTAGATGAAGCCTTATGGGCTTATAGGACCTCTATCCATACACCCACAAATGCCACACCGTTTGAGTTGGTCTATGTTACAAATGCCATACTTCCCATTCATACTAAGCTACATTCATTTCATACATCTCTTGCACCTGATCTTCCCATAGAAGCCCTACAACAGGCCAAAATGGTCGAGCTTGACCTAGTTGATGAGAGAAGGCTCCTTGCCATGGATCATGCATATGCATATCGACAAATGATAACCTTATATTATGAAAAATACATGAAGTCTCACCACTTCAAAGTGGGAGATCCGGTTCTAAAGACCATTCATCATCGTGGCCCACATCCATTGGTTAAATAGCGACCCAAGTGGGATGGTCCATATGTCATAAGAGGAGCAACCTCAAACAATGCTTATTGGTTGATTGATGTTGAGGGAAGAAATTTGGCATATCCTATAAATGCCCAATACTTGAAAAAGTATTATGTATAAGATCTCCTTTAAATTCTTTTGAAAAGATTTCAAAAAAAGGATCTCCTTTGAATTTCTTGAAAAAGAACAAAAATGGATTATGTGACCCTGAATTAGAGGATTGATGCTTTATGAAAAGTAGAGTTTCCAAAATCATTTGGTAATATTTTAAAAATCTTTGGCTTACCAAATGAGACTTGGTTCAAAATAGCAAGATATTTTCATATGGCAGGTGGTATTAGGAAATAGGATATTCTTGGCTAAGTCGATTATCTAAATGGATGAGTTGTATTTCCCACTTCATTTCTCCTCAAAAAGGAAAATTGGCAAGAATAAAAAAAAGAAGGAAATAAAACCTCTAATATAGAAGTCTTCCAAAAAGAAAAAGAAAAGGGAGAACAAAAACCTCCAATATAGAGGTCCCCTTCAAAAGAAATGAAAAAGAAAAGACAAAGCTCAAAAGAGTAATTTTCCATTAAAAATTCCCTATATCCCGGGACACTTCAGAAGGGACCGCGGGTAATTCTTTCCCAAAAATCCACATAGCTCATCCCCATGAAGAAAAGTTCACCATGAAAGTCCTAGAGTAATAATATGACCTACTTGTTTGGATTTCATTTTGTTTGATAATTAGACTTTGTTGGGTAAGCAATTGAACTTTGAAATATTATTCAAAATCTTCTATAAAATCTCTACGGATTAGTCAGTATTAAAATCTGAGTGAAGAGAAATGTAAGAAATTGCAAGTCCTTTTGATAAAAACCAAAAGGAGTTCTTTTTTTGAAAAAGAAATTTTAAAAACCCTAAACATCAAAAGAAACAATACAAGGACCATCTTGCTTGGGGTTGTTGGCCTTCATAGGCTTCTTCTCAAGCTCTTAAATCACAGGTATGAGTCTCTAAACATCCATTTCATTCACTTCATGCATTCATGACTGGGTCGTCCATGCATAATTACCCTAGAGCTAGGTTTTCTTGTCAAGTCCTCTTCAATTAAAATCTCTTCCTACACAAAAATAAATCTAAGGAGACACGTGATATGGAATAGGGAAAATTTTCATACTCTCAAGATAAATCTGGGAAGAAAATCAAATGGGTGTTTTCTTCTTTGTCATTATCCAAATAAATTTGGATTAATGCCAAAGAGGGGCATCTGTAAACACCCAAAATTTTTTCGAAAATTTTCAACTTTTAGAAATTTGGCTATTTTTGGTAGCTTTGTTTTTTTTATATGTAAAATTGAATCAAATGAGCTCGTTTTAGTATCAAAATGTTCTAGCAATCTCAAAATGATGATGTACTGCACCCCTTTCGAAAAAAATCAAATTTGCACAAGATTTTATAAAAATAACAATTTTGCCCTCAATACCAAATTAGCAGGATTTTGCCTTTTTAAAGGATTGCCTTCAGAAAAGGATGACTTCAAGCAGTTTACCTTTAAAGGGACAAATGAAAAGGAAAGTATTGGGTATGAAGTCCAGTGTTTTCTAAAAATAATGTTTGAAAATTTCATTAAATTTGATGTTTCCAAATATAAAAACATTCCCTTTGAAAACTGTTTGAAATCGATCGGACCATAAGGAGGCAAGTTCTCCGAAAAGAGGAGGAAATAAAAGGCAACAATTGAGTACCTGCCAATTTCGGCGTTATTAAACTTTGAAATATTATTAAAAATCTTCTATAAAATCTCTACGGATTAGTGGGTATTAAAATCTGAGTGAAGGGAAATGTAAGAAATCGCAAGTCCTTTTGATAAAAACCAAAAGGAGTTCTCTTTTTGAAAAAGAAATTTTAAAAACCCTAAACATGAGAAGAAACAATACAAGGACCATCTTGCTTGGGGCTGTCGGCCTTCATAGGCTTCTTCTCAAGCTCTTAAATCACAGGTATGGGTCTCTAAACATCCATTTCATTCACTTCATGCATTCATGACTGGGTCGTCCAAGCATAATTACCCTAGGGCTAGGTTTTCTTGTCATCCTCTTCAGTTAAAATCTCTTCCTACACAAAAATAAATCTAAGGAGACACGTGATATGGAATAGGAAAAATTTTCATACTCTCAAGATAAATCTGGGAAGAAAATCAAATGGGTGTTTTCTTCTTTGCCATTATCCAAATAAATTTGGATTAATGCCAAAGAGGGGCATCTCTAAACACCCAAAATTTTTTCGAAAATTTTCAACTTTTAGAAATTTGGCTATTTTTGGTAGCTTTGTTTTTTTTATATGTAAAATTGCATCAAATGAGCTCATTTTAGTATCAAAATGTTCTAGCAATCTCAAAATGATGATGTACTGCACCTCTTTTGAAAAAAATCAAATTTGAGCAAGATTTTATAAAAATAACAATTTTGCCCTCAATACCAAATTGGCAGGATTTTGCCTTTTTAAAAGATTGCCTTCAGAAAAGGATGACTTCAAGCAATTTACCTTTAAAGGGACAAATGAAAAGGAAAGTATTGGGTATGAAGTCCAGTGTTTTTTAAAAATAATGTTTGAAAATTTCATTAAATTTGATGTTTCCAAATATAAAAACATTCCCTTTGAAAACTGTTTGAAATCGGTCGGACCATAAGGAGGCAAGTTCTCCGGAAAGAGGAGGAAATAAAAGGCAACAATTAAGTACCTACCAATTTCGGCGTTATTAAACTTTGAAATATTATTAAAAATCTTCTATAAAATCTCTACGGATTAGTGGGTATTAAAATCTGAGTGAAGGGAAATGTAAGAAATCACAAGTCCTTTTGACAGAAACCAAAAGGAGTTCTCTTTTTGAAAAAGAAATTTTAAAAACCCTAAACATGAGAAGAAACAATACAAGGACCATCTTGCTTGGGGTTGTCGGCCTTCATAGGCTTCTTCTCAAGCTCTTAAATCACAGGTATGGGTCTCTAAACATCCATTTCATTCACTTCATGCATTCATGACTGGGTCGTCCATGCATAATTACCCTAGGGCTAGGTTTTCTTGTCATCCTCTTCAGTTAAAATCTCTTCCTACACAAAAATAAATCTAAGGAGACACGTGATATGGAATAGGGAAAATTTTCATACTCTCAAGATAAATCTGGGAAGAAAATCAAATGGGTGTTTTCTTCTTTGTCGTTATCCAAATAAATTTGGATTAATGCCAAAGAGGGGCATCTGTAAACACCCAAAATTTTTTCAAAAATTTTCAACTTTTAGAAATTTGGCTATTTTTGGTAGCTTTGTTTTTTTTATATGTAAAATTGCATCAAATGAGCTCGTTTTAGTATCAAAATGTTCTATCAATCTCAAAATGATGATGTACTGCACCCCTTTCGAAAAAAATCAAATTTGAGCAAGATTTTATAAAAATAAAAAATTTGCCCTCAATACCAAATTGGCAGGATTTTGCCTTTTTAAAAGATTGCCTTCAGAAAAGGATGACTTCAAGCAATTTACCTTTAAAGGGACAAATGAAAAGGAAAGTATTGGGTATGAAGTCCAGTGTTTTCTAAAAATAATGTTTGAAAATTTCATTAAATTTGATGTTTCCAAATATAAAAACATTCCCTTTGAAAACTGTTTGAAATCAGTCAGACCATAAGGAGGCAAATTCCCCGGAAAGAGGAGGAAATAAAAGGCAACAATTGAGTACCTGCCAATTTCGGCGTTATTGAACTTTGAAATATTATTAAAAATCTTCTATAAAATCTCTACGGATTAGTGGGTATTAAAATCCGAGTGAAGGGAAATATAAGAAATCGCAAGTCCTTTTGATAAAAACCAAAAGGAGTTCTCTTTTTGAAAAAGAAATTTTAAAAACCCTAAACATCAGAAGAAACAATATAGGGACCATCTTGCTTGGGGCTGTCGACCTTCATAGGCTTCTTCTCAAGCTCTTAAATCACATGTATGGGTCTCTAAACATCCATTTCATTCACTTCATGCATTCATGACTGGGTCGTCCATGCAAAATTACCCTAGGGCTAGGTTTTCTTGTCAAGTCCTCTTCAGTTAAAATCTCTTCCTACACAAAAATAAATCTAAGGAGACACGTGATATGGAATAGGGAAAATTTTCATAGTCTCAAGATAAATCTGGGAAGAAAATCAAATGGGTGTTTTCTTCTTTACCATTATCCAAATAAATTTGGATTAATGCCAAAGAGGGGCATCTGTAAACACCCAATTTTTTTTCGAAAATTTTCATCTTTTAGAAATTTGGCTATTTTTGGTTGCTTTGTTTTTTTTATATGTAAAAATGCATCAAATGAGCTCGTTTTAGTATCAAAATGTTTTATCAATCTCAAAATGATGATGTACTGCACTCCTTTCGAAAAAAATCAAATTTGCGCAAGATTTTATAAAAATAACAATTTTGCCCTCAATACCAAATTAGCAGGATTTTGCCTTTTTAAAGGATTGCCTTCAAAAAAGGATGAGTTCAAGCAGTTTACCTTTAAAGGGACAAATGAAAAGGAAAGTATTGGGTATGAAGTCCAGTGTTTTCTAAAAATAATGTTTGAAAATTTCATTAAATTTGATGTTTCCAAATATAAAAACATTCCCTTTGAAAACTGTTTGAAATCGATCGGACCATAAGGAGGCAAGTTCTCCGAAAAGAGGAGGAAATAAAAGGCAACAATTGAGTACCTGCCAATTTCGGCGTTATTAAACTTTGAAATATTATTAAAAATCTTCTATAAAATCTCTACGGATTAGTGGGTATTAAAATCTGAGTGAAGGGAAATGTAAGAAATCGCAAGTCCTTTTGATAAAAACCAAAAGGAGTTCTCTTTTTGAAAAAGAAATTTTAAAAACCCTAAACATGAGAAGAAACAATACAAGGACCATCTTGCTTGGGGCTGTCGGCCTTCATAGGCTTCTTCTCAAGCTCTTAAATCACAGGTATGGGTCTCTAAACATCCATTTCATTCACTTCATGCATTCATGACTGGGTCGTCCAAGCATAATTACCCTAGGGCTAGGTTTTCTTGTCATCCTCTTCAGTTAAAATCTCTTCCTACACAAAAATAAATCTAAGGAGACACGTGATATGGAATAGGAAAAATTTTCATACTCTCAAGATAAATCTGGGAAGAAAATCAAATGGGTGTTTTCTTCTTTGCCATTATCCAAATAAATTTGGATTAATGCCAAAGAGGGGCATCTCTAAACACCCAAAATTTTTTCGAAAATTTTCAACTTTTAGAAATTTGGCTATTTTTGGTAGCTTTGTTTTTTTTATATGTAAAATTGCATCAAATGAGCTCATTTTAGTATCAAAATGTTCTAGCAATCTCAAAATGATGATGTACTGCACCTCTTTTGAAAAAAATCAAATTTGAGCAAGATTTTATAAAAATAACAATTTTGCCCTCAATACCAAATTGGCAGGATTTTGCCTTTTTAAAAGATTGCCTTCAGAAAAGGATGACTTCAAGCAGTTTACCTTTAAAGGGATAAATGAAAAGAAAAGTATTGGGGATGAAGTCCAGTGTTTTCTAAAAATAATGTTTGAAAATTTCATTAAATTTGATGTTTCCAAATATAAAAACATTCCCTTTGAAAACTGTTTGAAATCGGTCGGACCGTAACGAGGCAAATTCCCCAGAAAGAGGAGGAAATAAAAGGCAACAATTGAGCACCTGCCAATTTCGGCGTTATTGGGCAAGGTAACCTGTCATTTTAGTTTTAGGTATTGAAAAGGAAAGTCGAAGTTCAAAAAGGAAAGTTATGCTCAATTTGGCAAGTCACCAGGAAGAAATTTACCAACTTCAACATGGGGGGATTATGTGACTTACCATAGGTAGCCTTGGTCAACAGTTTGGTAAGTCATCAAGCCAACTTACCATATTCAAAAGCTGGCCGGTCCTGGCATTTACCTTTTACAGCTACTAGTCGATCTCAGCAAATGGATAAACCCACTTGCCTTCTCAAGTCTGGGCTGAATCCAGCTACTTTCTCACCTTCAATTGATGCCTAATTTGGTAGCTATGAGGGAACATCTTACCAAGCTAAGTTGACAACAACAATGGAAAGTTGGTTCAACCGACTTCAACATAGAAGGAAGAAGCAACTTACCGATTGCAGCATAGATGGCCTAGCTTGGTGACCAACCCCAAATAGTTGTAGGTCTCCCTAATATAGAAATGGGTTCATTATATGATCGAGCAAATGAATTTGAAGATGGGAGTCTTGTTAGTCCATCAACAGTCTCTAGGAAAATGCATGATATAGATACAAGTTCAAGCAGTCCCTTTTCTAGCGTTTCACATATAAATCAGACTAATGGATAGCATAAGGATCGTGACATTGCAGTCAAAATTCAATGCACTCTTGCTTTTTAGCCCAATCACTTTCCTAGTCTGGTCGAATTTAGCCACAAGTCTGAGTTCAGCAATGACAACAATAATGTGGACAGCAAAGAACCTTCCAAATCCAACCATCAGTCGATGTTAGCCACTTACCATACCGAATTTAGTGACTGAATTTAGTGACTGAATTTAGCAAGTGGATAGCCTCAAGAGAACCAGCATCTTACCAAGTTCAGTCGACTTATCAAAGGGACAGCAATGAGGCAAAATGGAGTCGATTTTAGCAAGTGAAGGCGAGCAAATTCACTTGCCCTTTTCAGCCGCAACCGATTCCAGCCAGCAGCAAGTGCAGAAAACTACACGCTGGGCTTGTTTTTGGTAGTTTTTCAGACAACAGTATCTACTTACCAAACTGAGCTCAACAGACAACAAAAAAAGTGGAAGGCTAGTCGGTCGAATTCAGCAACAAGGTACTTTCTCAAATCCAGTGTGAGTCGACTTCAGCAAGTAGGCAGCAACAAAGGAAATCTTTGCAATGGCCAAACATGCCTTTTATGCAATGCTAATCGTGAGATGGATTCCGAAATGGTCAGAGGTACATTGTTGATTCCATGCAAAACTACAATGAGAGAAAGTTTTCCACTAAATGGTACATACTTTCAAGTAAACATGAATCTTGTATACATCCCACTAATGTGCTGAGAGAACTAATCTGGGATCGATTGAGGAGGGCTGTCTATTTCAGAACATCATCTACGACAATATTTAGAGGTCTCATTTACTATTGGCTTAACAAGTGAACAGCTCCAAGCTCAACCGAGTTTCAACCTTCCAAGCTTGGCCAAGATCAGCAGTGACAGCAGCTCACCTTCCTTCTCAAACGTGAGCTGACTTTGGCAAATGTATGCAGGAGAATTTGGCCCGATTTGGAAGGCCTTGAGCAGCACCTTCTTGCCTTGTTACATCAAATGACAATAAGTCAAGTTGCCTTATGAATGGCTGCAGCCAATGGGCAACTCGTGGCCTATAAAAAGGTGCTCAAGAAGGCTGCAAGGCATCAACCATCAAGCAACTACAGAAATCCGAGTTCAACAAATTATCCAACAAGAGAGAAATAAAAAGAAGGGAGGTTGCCCCTCACCACCAACCGTCTGCTGCAGGTTCTCCTCCGCCGTCCACCATAGCTTCTTCCTCATTACCTTCTTTTTCAAGTAAATATCGTGGGTTGTAATTAAGGAGCTTGAGCCTCCCCGAAAATGTATTGATTCAGAAGACAACCCCTTTCATGCGTTTCTTTATGATCCTTTCGACTCCATGGCATAACTCAAGATCACGAACCTCTTGATCTCACATTATTCACATAATCTATATGATTTATGCTGTTATTTTAGCCATAGATTCGCTTAATTCAAACTAAAACACACATTTTTTGAAAATCTGAGAACTGTTTTTTTTGCACTCTGCAATGTCCAGTAAAACATTTCTCTGCGATTGTCTACTATTCCAAATAGGTCAGAATTTGACTCGTCTAATATAGACATACACACAGACGTCTGGTAAAAATTTCAAGAATTTTGGCTTTGTTAAACAACATTAACAAAATCCAAAAACTTTTACAAAAATCATAATAGATTCTGGAAAACTAGAAGTTCCTGTGACACATGTCTCGTAATTCCTGAATATCTTTGTGCACAATGAACCAAATTTATTGAAAATTATCTCTTTGGAAAGGTGAAATCCATAGATTTCCAACAAGATCAATTTCATAGAAATTAGAGATCTGAGCTCCGAAATATCTTTATTTTTCTAAACCTCTAATATTTTGGCACAGGTCTATCCCGAGTGTCTGAGTGATGTTTCTCTCCAGATTTAATTATGCAAATCTATAGCATGAAAAATCAAAATAAAAATATTTTATGAATTTGTACATTAAAATCTATCCTTTGAAAAAAAATTAGAATTTTTAGAACTCGAAAGTATTTTTAAAAAAATCAGAAAATAGTCATATGAAAACAGAACCAGTTTTTGTTTTTCAGAACCTGAAATATTTCTAAGTCAAGAACTAAATCACGATTTTATCAAACTTTTCAAGTTGGGATTTTGTTTTCGAAACTTACCTGATCTCGAATAATTTTTAAAGCGTCTAGGCTGACCCTTGAGCGTCGGTTCAAAAAGACCTATGTCGATAAAAGCTCACTTTCCACAATCGTTTAACGAAGTCAGAAATTGAATCTTTGTTAGTTTGAGTAAACTAACTGACACGCTCACACACATGACATAGTTCGATAATTTCTTTTCGAATGTCCACATACACTTTGAAACAAAAATCCATGTCTAAAAATATGCATCCCAAGCCTCTTTAGTTACAGATGGTTAGTACTCGTCTACTAGTCAATCTCTATTTAAGTATAAGAAAACTCCTCTCACAAGCTTCTGTCTTGATAAATTTTTGTCTCTTATGAGCAAGCTTAGAGAGAGGTCCTACAATACTAAAAAACAATTCAATGAACTGTTGATAATAACCTACCAATCCCAAGAACTACACATCTTATGACATTCTAAAGCCGTTCCCAATTGACCACATCAACAACTTTTGTGGGATCCACTTAGATACCTTCTAAAGAGCTGACATGACGCAGGAATATTTCATATCGGAACCAAAATTCATATTTTGATAGCATGACATACAATTAGTGTTCCTCTAATCACTATAATACCAATCACATGTATTGTACATATTCCTTTATGCTCTTAGAGTCTATTAATGTCACCTACAAATACAATGATAAATTTATCTAAGTAAATATTGAATACTTTATTCATTAAATACATGAATATTACAGGTATATTACAACCAAAAAATATCACCAAAATTTGTAATGCCCACTCCTTGTACAAAAAGCTATTTTTTGTACACCTACAGCTTGAATCCTCAACTCATAATAACCCGAATGTAGATGAATTTTAGAAAACACACTTGCACCTTACAATTGATGAAACATATATGTATGCCTAATAAAGGATATCTATTTTTTATCATGACCTAATTTAATTTCTCATAATCAATGTAGAAGCACAAAGACCCATCCTTCTTCTTCATGGATAGGATAGGTGTACCCAAAGAGATACGCTCGACTTAATAAAACTCTTCTCTAATAGCTCTTACAATTGGCCTTGCAACTCCTTTAGCTGAGCAGGTGCCATCCTATATGGTGCCTTAAAGACTGATTCAGTATCCAATTGTAAGCCACTTGCAAATTCAATTTCCCATTTTGGAAGATGTTCTTGAAGATTATCTTGAAAAACCTTTGAAAATTCCCTCATAATAGGAATATCCTAGATACTCAATTCTTCTTTATCTTCCCCAACTTCCACTACTAGATAACCTTCACACCCTTCTCTAAGGTAATGTGAGCTTCACATGACAAACATAAATATAGTTGGGTGACTTGTAGGCGCACACTCGAGTATAAATGAAAGCTGCCCCAAAATGAAGAATGTGACACTTCCCAATCGATCACTACATCATATTGAGTCAAAACAAATTTATCCTTAGGATGATGTCAAAATTCATAATATCCAAAATGATCAAATCATGGGCAGATCATAACCTCCAATTATGACAGAACAATCTTAAGCTTATATGATACCACAATAATTGTTCCTGTGACCAAATCACCATGAACAATCCTACACCTTGGAGTTCCCAATCAATACATTGGGAAGAGACTAAAAATTGAAAGAATTTTTAGCACCATAATCGAACAACACATGAGCTAGCTCATCACACACAAAGAGAATATTGGCAACTAAAGAATGCATACCAGGTTCCTCTCCACTTGCATTGTATGTACGCCCTCAACCTCTTGTCTTCTGCGATTGTCTCTGTTGGTGAGACGTTCATGTCCCATGGATTTTGTCACAATGGTGGCATCTGTCGCATCCTTGAGGGGTATCCACTTCATTGATCTCCCACCTGACTGCACCCAAAACATCTAATGAATTTGCCCCTACTCACAAAGCCTTTAGATGAGGCTATATCGTGTTGGCATATGCTTGAGAAAACTATGTTGCACGGTCTATCTACAGCTAACCTATGCCCACACATATGATAGAGCATGAGTTACTTGAGACTAAATTGGAAGCATATGTTGGAGACTATGACTCGTTGCATACTGATATGGACTACTTAAATTCTTTTCAAGATTTAGTCCCTTACTATTTGAGGCCACAAACTCTCCTCCCTTTGCTTGGGACTTTAGGATAGCAATCTCTATTTCCAAGGCTCGATCGCACATTTCCCCATATGGTTACACCATAAGCCTTGTTATTGGTTTTGAGATGATATGGTCCAACCCTCTCTTAAATGTACAACCTTTTGCATAATCATCTTCCATAGTAGGTGTAAACTCCACCAGTCGAGTATACTCATTGATATGTTCTTTATCCAATCTACCATTTTGTTGCAACTCAAAAAATTCCTTAGTGTAGTACCCTATGATTCACCACAAGAAGAAATGGGAAAGACATGCTTTCTTGAACCTAGTCCAATCCTAAGTACTCACTTGTCATGCTTATGGAACTACCCACAAGACATTATCGTGTAAGTAAGGGAGTTGTGTTTGATCGAGCTATGAATCACTCGCCAATGCTGTTGAAAGCAACATATGAAGATCAACAGGTAGAGTGATCGGGTGCCACTATCTAGGTTTGTTTGGTACTATAGATAGGCCTTCCTATGGGATTTCAGGCTTAAATATAGGCTACCCCATGGAAAAGAGGACTGTGACTTAAAGCATGATGTCGCCTATTCGCTCAACTCTAGTATTCTGACTTTTTGTTGTCCTCTTTGGAGTGAATCATTTTGTAAAAGTCTTTCCAATCGCATGCCCTTCAAAAACCTTTGAAATTAGCTGGCTCTTGGATAAGCATACTCAATTTCCTTTTTCGACCCCCCATCCGACAATTAATGCACTATTCAAAACTACCATTTTGGCTAGTGCCTTGCAAAAAATGTCTTATCACACTACACATGAAATTTTCTTTCCTTCCTACAAGCTTACTTTAGGTTGCCACTCCTTAGGCCTATGCCTAGGAAAGGCAAGGGGAGCCCACTCACAAAAAAGAAGCAGAAAGAAAGCTTGTTTGCGTTTTAGCATCAAATATCAATATAACCAACCCTTCGAAAACAACGCTCTTCTAAAACTACTAGAAACCTGTTTCAGTGCGCTACACGAAAATAGGCAAATCCAACGGAATAGCACTACCAGATTCTGTGTTTTTTGATACAATATTAGAAAATCCTTCGTCTTTCACTTGATTTTTCTTTCAAAGAAAAAAAGTTTCTCTAATGCTAGAGTGGCTTGATTTCCAAACCTGCAATAAGATGTCAATTCTTTTAGTCTCGCTCTTATGGCTGGGTGTCTGATTGCATTCTCTTTCTTTCTTTTCTTTTTAGTCTAATCTGATTGGCTTTGACTTTTTGGTTGGATTCATTTCTTCCTTTTTTCTCGGCCCTACCAATAATCACTCTCAATTCTAAGGTCTCTTCTTATCATCAAAGAGGATCTTGGCATTTGACTCAGTGGTCAACCAAAACTGCATATTTTCCCAATAAATACCATCAATTCTTGAATCATGAATGTCGTCTTACCCACCTTTAGCAAAACTTGTTAGGCGGATGTCTTTGATCTTTAATTTGGAGTTTTTGCTTAACTATAGACTGGATAGACACCTACGGAAGATATGAGAGTCCAAAACCTCCAAAAAAGGGAAGATGACACCTCCAGGTTGTCTTGTGAGCCTCAAACAAGAATAGCCTCTACTACGTAGGAAGGATTTAAAAGAATTAACTAGAATAGCCTCCAACCTTGGCTACTTTCACTAAATACTGGACACATTGGTCACTCGCTTACACTTCGATGTTGACGGTCACACTCACCTACTAGGTTATTGAATACAATCCCTGGTCTAAATTTTAGGATAGGCTGGATACAAAGACTAATCATCAATATATTCATAACAGTGCACATCATAGTTTCATCTTTAAGTATGAAAATTATATATCCAAAACCATTTTCCTTTAAAACACTAACTACTCTAATTGGTTTATCATATGGCTCAACATGTCCACAACTCAGGCATATCACAACACGAGCTGCAAAATGCAAGCTACAAGTGATCACATATATCCAACAAAGTGGGCAATGGGTTAGAATCATCTGACAAGCCAATCCGTGAATCTACATCCTTACAGTCCTTACAATACAACATGTCCCGACAATTGGGATTATGTATCATGACTCTATGCCGACTGACGGCTCATTCACACTAAGATCCATAAGTTAGCACCACCAAATAGAACCATCCACCATTCAACATCATATACTATTGCGAAGAGGGTGCATCAATATCCGATAATGTTCTCTTGCACTCAAACATACTCATCCAATGCTTTAGTATAGATAAAGCAGTTTTTAATACCCACATTAAGTAGACAAATATATAATCATTTCAAAGTATTTACAAGACATATAATAATCATATGCATCATTTAAGATCAACCAAAACTATCTCTAGCATGTACATGAAAATAAAATGTTCTACCTATTTGTAGCTTCTAGATATAAGTATATCCAACTTCCCCAACAATGATCTCTTTAAATCACTTTGATCTGGTCTCAAAATCATGATAAAGTATAATATTAATATTCTACATTCGATTATAAATTCAAGGGTTCAAAGTGTCAAAATTAGGCTTCAAACATCACCAAAATTACCCAAAAACTCAATCTAAATATATTTTGGGTTTGTTTGGATCCAATAAGTATCTAGATCTGGTGTTTGCTATTAGATTTGGACTCATTCAGAACCAACTTAGATTTGAACCATGTCACTCACGATACTACAATTAGGATACTATAATTATGACATTATAGTGTCTGATAAGGTTTGACATGATATTAAGGGCATGACACTCCATAACTAAAGCACCATTCATGACCAAAATGTGTTGTTTATAGCTGCATTTTCGTCCCACCAAGCATATTACCAAGGACTAGGCTTCTGTAACGTCGTGATATGACCATTCTCGGCAAGCATATCCATGAAAACGAAAGATCGATCATCTTGTTGTTTTTGTGAATGCATTACAAACATTATAGATAAACTTAAAGGCTCTAAACGGAAAGCTCACATAGGAAAGATAAGGAGGGAGAGAGCCAAAAAACAGAAGTTGCTCTATAAATTTAGAGCAGCGCAATCAATATTGTGTAATAAGAAATAAGAGATTCCTCCCTCAAAATATCTGTGGGTAACCAAAACACACTCGTACCTCCTTCTTAGTCCTATACTTCTCTTTTCTTCAAGCAGATAAACTAAAAGTGGTAGGATACTCAAATATTGACTTTGTTGTGAGCAAAGATGACAACAAATCAACATCGAGACAAATATTCTTATTTAGAGGTGAAGCTATTTCTTGGGCATGTAAAAAAAAGGGTTGTGTAAAGTTGCATACACAGGAGGCTGAGTACAACAAATGTTGTTTGAATAAGCCGCTTCATACACGATTTGAAATTGGATATAGCCAATGAACTGGTTGTGATTATTGTGATAATAATGCAACAATTACTTTGATTAAGAGTGGAGCTGATAACTCCAAAAGCAAGCATATAATGGTAAAATACCACTATGTTCATGATATGATTATGAGAAAGGAAATATCCATCTCGTATATGACAATTGATGATATGTTGTAGACTCCTTAAAGGAGTAACCGAGGATCTTTTCTCAAAGCATGTTACAAACATGAGTTTGAGATATGTTTGATTATTATTGTGTAGGTAAGAAACTGTACAATGGGTAATGATTGCACAATAATCATAGATGACATGACTTGAGAAACCTCACAAAAGTGAAAGGTAAAACTAGTACAAGAGGAAGGTAAAACTAGTATGTGATATTAGTTGTCTAAAGTATCTAAGTGGGAGATGTAATGCAGTGATATAACCATTCTCATCAAGCATATCCTTAAAAACGGAAGATTGGCAATCTTGCCATTTTCGTGTCTGCATTACAGACATTACACATGAACATAAAGACTCTAAACGGAAAGCCTAGGAAAGATAGGGAAGGAGAGATCCGAAAAATAGAAGGCTCTCCTCTATAAATTGAGAGAAAAGAAATAAGAGACTCCTCCCTCAGAATCCATCTGTGGGTAACAGGCCTGAGAAGAGTACCGTGCTTCTCCATCTGTGGGTAACTAGCTCGTACCTCCTTCTTGGTCCTATACTTCCCTTTTTTCGCCTTCTAGGCCTTCTCCTTTTGCATCCATCTTCCAGACTGGGCTGATACTGCTGCTTTGTTGCTGCAAAGACATTAGAAGTAAACAAAGAGATACCGACGGATCAATAGGGAAAAATAACTCCAGTTGAAAGTCAGGCAGATATCAACAACTTCATAGCCATTCTTTTCCTCAAAGAATTGCCATTGACGAGTGACGATTTTCCAGATTTTCAATGGACAAAGGTGATCCTCCTGCCTCCGTTTTGACATATGCATTGAAAACCTCATAGTTTCCATTGAGTCATGGCTCCTTGGAGCCCGGGAGATGACCCACAAGAGTTGTCTCCAAGCTTTACTCCATTTCCCATTTCGAGATGCTGGCAATTGCCGGTTTCTTGGCCGAAAAGTGCAAAACAAAAAGAAAGAAACTCTCACCTCAAGAAAATCCGGTTAAGGTGGATTTTCTGATGCAATTTTCGGCATAGACGACTTCCCGAAGCTGTGGTAGCTTTTTCCCTCGTTCTCTCTCTCTTTCGACCTTTGGGAGGGCGATCTTTATTGCCCTTCATAAACCCTCTGCGATGACCACAAAAAGGACCCTTGTGGATGTGAGGCAAGGCCCCTAGAATCAGGTCCCATGTTGGACCTTGGGTGTTGGTCGGGCCCAATAAGGCCCGACTTGACAAAATCTTCACGATAACTCTCACAATTAAATGTGAAACTTAATTCACAGTGTTGGGATATACCTGTACTCTAGCACCAATCGGTAGCATTTTCTACTTGACTCGATTACAAAAAGGCATCTTGTCCCTCCTTAAAGACCTTGGCTACATACCGTCCACCACAATTTTGTCTATTCAACATGACAGAGATCATACTCTCTATTGGGCTAGGCCAAACTGTGAAGGGCCTGCTGGTCATGCATAGTATGACTTGTACCGTCCCATCAGTGCTCGTCTTTCTTATTCTTTAACTCGGACACCACCCATTCACAGACCACATCTCGCCATATAGAGGTATCTCATAAATCAACTTATCATACACTTATCATTTCAATCAGTTCGCTCATTTTCACATATATCTTAGTCATCATGTACGATATGCATCCTTTAGAGCATCCATCAACAATTAACTTAAATAAGTAAACAAGCAATGATACCCACGTCATATTTACACTGCATGAACAGATAAAAGTAACACAGGTATAACTAGCATAGAACATGTTCATTCTCACAACCTCTATTAACAAGTATCATAAAGCAGTAAAAATTTAATCTAGATACACTACCTCAAATTAGAGTTCGAATGACCCCAATATCAAAAAAATACTAAAGTAAAACCTAAAACAGGACTTCTAGATTCAACTCTCCTCAACAAACTTACTTTAGTCTAATCACTAATCATCAACAAAACCTTAATCACATGTTACTTTAGTCTAATCACTAATCATCAACGCTTTAAATCATGCTCAAATCAAACACCAGATGACCTCAGAACGTCCCAAGAGCTTTAACCCACTACCTAAGCAGCCTAACTGGGTCTAAAAACAGGATCTGTATCCAATTAAGATCGAAACTATTCACAATGAAATGTGAAGTCTGTTCTAGATCCAAACCTGACATCCAAACTAGAACTTGATTGAAAACCTCCAACAACGACACTTCAAGACATGACATCTTTCTTGTCTTGACACGCATCTTGCTTAACTAGATAAGTTTCATGTACTCGAGTGTCTTTGTTAGAGCACTAAGGTTCTGGGTCTGGTGCCAGGTTTGTATCCAAGATTCATAGTAAGTAGAGTGTATCCAAATCTCTCAATCGCAGATTCAAACGATTTAAGTAGGTAGTTATGGTTTATTGGGACGTTTTGAGGTCATCCATGGTTTGATTTGAGTTCTGTTTGAAGCATTGAACTATTAGCAAGATGTACTCTGGTTTTATCAATGACTAGTGATCAAGTTAGAGGGAAATAGAATCCTTGACCCATTAAAAAACATAGACTCATCTAGGTAATTTACCTAGTATATTTTTTTAACAAATACATGTACACCTAAAGCGTTAGCCCAACTAGCAGGACACCTTGACCTCCTTGCTGCTGGTGGGGAGTTCGAATCCCAGGGTGGTGCATGGTTTCGGTCTCCATTTTTAAACCCAAAAAAGAAGAGGCCTCCAAGCATTGCAGGGACAAGCCAAACCTATTTGTTGCTTATCTCGTTAACATCTACGTCTCGAGTGCATTCTGCATTATTAGGTAACCAACTGAGCCAAGACGGACATGCCAAACACAAGCAGCTGGACTTTTTCAGCAGCCTACTGGTATGAAAATCAATGTAACAGGTAGGGTATTGGTGATATCTTAGGATTATCAAGTAATCAACCAAATCTTCTGTAATCACATTTCCTTGCTTTTTGATAAAAAATGCCCAGAGAATGCAAGTTGGAGCGGCTTAAAACCTGAATGGATTTTGAATTTCACTAATTCCATGAGTCCAGACGAGCGTTCTCCATAATACGCCTCGAACCTATACGCTCTTTATTACGAGGAGCACATATTTGGCTTCTTATCACCTCCCGTTAAACCGGGATTTTGAATCTTTCTGTATGTTTAATATCACATATGCTGATATTTTCCTCATCTTGTCCAGATTTATCTATGAAATATGTAATTTCATTGCCTGAAATGGAAGCTAATGGGATTTCGTGGAAAACATTATCGTGCAGAGAATACTAATAAAAAACCCAAGTGAAGGATATTCGAGTTATAATATGGTTGGCGATGACAAGACAAAACCCTCAAGCTCTAATTAATCTCTCTCTCACTCTCTCTCTCTCTCACTATATATATAGCATATTCAGGAAAAAATTGAGGGCATGAGTTCCATCCCAAAGCGAACGGTATTTGCCGTCACATTATTCACCACTTCATTGGATTAGCCACCTCTCACGTGATTCAAATGGATGAGTAAAATGAAAAAAAATGGGAACCGAAAGTGACCATTCATGCATAAAATAGTTTTTTTCTCTTCTTACAACGGGAGTCTAAAAAGCCTTACACAAAACTCGTGGATTCTCCGGGAATCGAGCTCTCCACCAACTTAAGCGATTGCTATTGAGAGTAAGAGAGCCTTGCCAGATGAGTTAATGTCATGCAAGGGAACCAAAATTGTTTTGAATAGGAAAATCACATTTTTCAAAAATTTAGGTACAACAACAACAACCATACTAGATGGGGTCGGCTACATGGATTCTTTGTTTGCACAAAGGCATATCATAATTTGTAGAATCCATGGTAAATAAGTCCTACAAAGTTTTACGTTGGCTATTGGAAGCCTAATGCAACCCTCCTCTTTTATACAGGCTTGAGACCGGCCATGTTAGGGTGATCCCTTACATGGGGTGGAGTTTTTTCAGAAATTTAGGTACATAATATTAATTTTCGCGTTATTGTTGGTTACTAGTGTTGGGATGATGGAATGACAACATAAAACACGAAATTGATGACAATTTTAGAAGCAACACTAGCACGAACTAGATAAGTCCATGCTCATATCGACCTGAACTGAAGTGATAACACCTGAAACTAGTGCGTTTGGGTTGACCTGCTTTCAGGCAAGGCGAATCCTTGTTTGACACGAAATAAAATTTGCCATCCTTACCACCAAAGCCCATTATCCACCACATGCTTCGCTTTTCAGTGCAAAAAATCTTGGCTCTTTGCGCCCCTGGAGCTAAGTAATGGAAGAGTGGTTTAGAACTCTTCCAGGCTATCCTCTGTTTAGATTCATCGTATGAATTGGTAGCTTTAATCAAAAGAGAACCAACTCTGGTTCTAATATCCTTGGCTTTTGTATGACCCAATTATCATTTCTCTCATCCATATAAAAGTCTCCCAAATAAAGAAGAGGTGGGGAGAAAAATCACAGATTGCCCAACAGATATTTTACATATGCAGAAAAACAAATTACCGGTCCAATCTTGAACATCTAAAAATCTAATCGTTTTCTCTCTCTCTCTCTCTAACTGAGAGGGAGGGAGAGAATCTACTTACGTTGTATACGTGGCAACTGCTTATTTGTCAACAACTGATAGGAATTGTTTGTCGCAAAGGGAGATCCTTGGTCGTGCACATATCCTCTTTATTACCTCCTTCCAACACTTTATACTGAAACCCTAATACCATATATATTGACATCATCAACAAGAAAGCAGGAAGAAGCAGAGCAGCAAGCATCAATGTTAGCTACAATGACCGGTGTTACGCTTCCAAACACCAGGTTGGTGTCGAAGGCCGACCTTCCCGAAATTCACTCTCTCCATACCTCATGTGTGAATTCTAGAGCTACGATGACTGCAATTCAAATGAGAAGGCTAGGCCTGCGATTGAAGGCGACACCAAGTCCACAGAGCATATCTGATGCTGTGAGTGAGAGCATCAAGCATGCTTAAGAGACGTGCTGGAGACCCTGAGAGCGGCGAGTGCGTTGCTGCCTGGGATGAGGTGGAGGAACTCAGTGCAGCCGCAAGTCATGCACGTCAAAAGAAGAAAGAGATCGATTCGGACCCATTGGAAGCATTCTGCAAGGATAATCCTGCCACTGATGAGTGTCGCACGTATGAGGATTGAAAGGTGTAGCTACATAGCATGGGCTTGGGAATACGTCTTTTGATAATAAATGATAGAGTTTTCGTTAATTTTGCTTTTCTCCATTCATGGAATTACCAATTTGTGTTATCATCATTAAGTAGCAACTTATATGAACTTCTCCAAGGTTTATTATTCCTATATATATGTGTGTGTGCATGCACCTGCAAAAACATTCTTTAAACGGCTTAGGGTCCCCATCAAACTCATGCAGTATGTATTTCTTTTAATTTCTAAATTTCGTTTCTGCATGTTTTCCCTTGCAAGATGAATATTAGAAAGTGTATCAATAAGATGAATGGATTGCATGTTGAACTGATGTGTGCTGCTTATAATGAACTGATATGAATTGTATGTGTTAAACTTAAAATGACTAATTAATGATGGCATGTGATATTAATTATACATAGTTCATGTTAGGTATCCCTAAATACTTATTTGATATATCTTTGATAAATGTTAAAGTCACATATGAATGAGAAGACTTGTCGATGTGAAAATACATTGGATATTCCGTAGTGCCATATTGATAATTGAAAGAATCTCCATGAAAGTTAAAAGAGCTTGGAAAGGGCATGAATGACCACACATGTGTACATTAGGCTGGTTTCGGGATTCATTTTAGATAAAATTGCTTTGATTTTATGGTCAAATGAATTCCTTCATGAAGAGATGTGGGGTGGACCTGAGGAGGTGACTGTTGGAGCGGATCCAAGATCTGCTAGATTTAGTATAAAACCTTATTAGGGCTCCTTAATTACAATGGTTAAAAAAACCAAAATCTCTCTCTCTCTTATTTTCTCTGCTCCTCTGTGTTTGTTGTGATTGCCTGTGCTCTTCGACCGATAAGGCTATTGAGGCGTAGTTAAAGACTGCTTGAGTCTAGGTACATGCTCTCGCTTGTAGTGATTGTTTCATCTCCATGGTAAGTGGCAACTCAATCACATAAGTTCATTATTGATTTTTTTTATTTTGCTTGTTTCTCTATTGTTTGCATATAGATTTCTATGAACCTACGACTTTTGTTGATGTTGACATGTTCATGTTTGTTGACATTACATGGTTATGCATGTATTCTGGACTCTTTTCAACATGATGTGGGACATGTCACAAAGGCACTCCCTCGATTTTTATGGATTTCAAAATCCTAGAGAAATACAAAGATACTAAATAAATGGCTCACATTCGATTCTCGTGAAGTGTTGGCTGTTTAGCGTAATGAAATACTGGGTAATCATATAGGGATTTGGATGAAAAATGGTACTAGATCAGTATTAATATATAGATCATGCTCTTTTGTAATTTCTTAAATGATGGATTGGACATCAACAGTTTTTGATTGGATTATCTGATGCTCAACACGAATCAGTATAATTTGACATCCCCCGGGTCCTCTTGTTTGTATATGCACACTACGTTCATTGAATGCATGCATGTCTGTCTTAGAGAGAGAGAGATATGAAGTCTGCTGAGTTAGCCTGAACGGAAGCAAAGCCCGGTCAGATGCTCTGTTTTGGACTTGGTCTGGGTTTCATCAAGCCATTTCCTTTCCTACTGTGCATTTTCATGAACTTTTGCTTGAACAAGTGAATATAGGTAGTGTGGAATGTAGCCAACCGCACTTAGGGTGAGGGAAGCTATGATGCGTGAGTACTTCATTTATGACAGTGAGTGCCCCTACCGGTACTTAGTTAATGGTCTATGAGTATTTTAAACTTTTTATGAATTGGTCAAGTCTGACTAATATTCATATGGGTCAACCTGATTCTCAAACCCAAAAGTATTATATTTTGATGCTGGAGCCATATTTTATGAAATTGTGTCCGTTATGTGATCTAATTTTCTGTTTCACGTCTTGTTTTTTACTAGAGATATATTTTATTTTTAATCAGATCCGATATATACATACATACATACATATACATACACACACATATATATATGCTGCAACCATATCATATCCAGCTCTCAGAGTCTCGACTCGGTCTGATATTCTAATTGCGCAACCCTCTCTAGTTTTGGCCATTTCTATTTGACATAACTAAACGATCTCTTGAACTTGACCGACTTTCCCATTCTTCTTGTTGCTCACATGAGAAAGAGATTCCAAGGACTAGCTTCTTCTTGAAGATCTTCCGTGATCTAACCGGTTATGCAAGTATGAAATCAAGACATTAAAGTTATTTACAGGGTGTAACATATGGATTTTCCAAGGTCCTTTGTCCCCTATTCTTGTGACTCACCCGGATCAATATAGCAAGCCAATCAATAAAGACCCAAAGAGGCAGTACTGCTTTTAGGATCTAGGAATTTGCTAGGGTTCCTACTTGTTTGAAATAAATCTGTAGAACCTAGAATCGAACATGTTGAAATCGGCAAGCAAATGGATAATGTAAAGCCATAGGTAGGGTTTCCGATCTTCCATGTCAGTACAATTACAAGGAGAGATGTGGGGAGTTTCCGTAATGTCTCTCGAATAATGGTGCTTGAAAGAGAACCTTTTCTCGCATGACTTGAGGACCATACACCTCTAAATTAGGTCACCTTAGTTTCTAGTTCAGCCCATCATAGAATTAATGGTATCTATATATTGGATCCCGAACACTATGAGATGTCATTAGGCTCATCATCCAAATCCACATTCAACAACTTAATGGGGCCCAACTAATTAGATAGCATATGACACATAACTTGTTTGATATATACGTTAGAACATATTATTCAATAAATTCAATAATCTCCCACTTACGCTAACAAATATATCACCACACAGCTATGTATCACAAAATTACCTTATGAGATCTCATAACACAACCATCTCAAACAATCTAGTAAGTCAACCATATCAACCAAGAACGGAAGTGATCTTCACGACAATTATCGTGGCTAGACGCATCAATGATCACATATGTCAATATGCTCAATTACATAGAACAAGTATCATTATATACCTTAGAAATTACATGCAATGTGATCCTTACTATTCCAATTGTTCATGCTGCAAGCTTTAGCCAGATACAAAATACTTAATTCTGAGGGAAATGGAACATAAACTTTAATTTTTATAAATTATCCATGACATATTGCCACAACCAAATAGCATCAAATACAAACTCACATAATATGACACACTCATATGAACAACATGCTCAAGAAAGTCCATGAGTTAAGGCTTTAGTGAGTGGATCTACAATCATGGAAATGGCGTCATATGCTCTTTAGAAAGCTGGCTATTCTGACTTCTTTATTTAATAACCAAGAACTCAATGTCAATATGCTTTGATCCAAAGGGTTCTTGTTGTCATTGGAATACATCCTCACAGGTTTATTATTAGATAATATCTTTAGTTGTCTTTCAATCTCATCCAATATCTGCAGCTTAGTGATAAAATTTGGCGGTTATTTTCCTTGATTAGATGCCCCATAACAAGCCACATACTTCGCTTTTGAGGAAGCTATGAGTGCCTGCAAAGCATTGTTACAACAAATAGCTCCTTCGGCCAATAGATACAGTTAACCTGATGTGAATCCATAATTACAATGGCATCTGCTAAAATCAAAAGAACTGAATGATCTTTAATAGGTCTGATTTCCTTTAGGCGAGCATGAAATATAATATTCGTATTCTATATGAATCCAAATCCCCAATACTTATGCCTTTAAATAACCTTGATCTAACTTTAAATAATGATAAAATTATAATATTAGTATTTTATACTTGCATCAGGACTCAATGGTTCAGATCACATTGAAATCGGACTTCAAATAGTCCAGAATAGCCCAAAAACTCAATCTAGGTTTGTGAAGCTCTGATTAAGAATCCGGCTCCATATTTTGTTATTGTGTTATGGACTCATCCATAACCGACCCAAATCCGAACCGAGCCATCCAAAACACATAACCAAGATACTATAGTGTCTGATATGTCCTAACACGCCACTAAAGGGGAGGACACGACACATCCTACCCGAGGCACATTTATGGTAGTGTTTCCGACTCATAAAAGACTTGGCTAGGCACTAGACTCCCTAACCAATATTTTTCCTCAAAGAACCATCAACAACAAGCAGCAGTTCACTGAATTTCATCATTAGAAACTCAAAATGGAAAGAAAAACTCTATTTTACCTCAAATCTAATGAATCTCTCCATTTTATGACATCTCTTCGGTGATCACCTATCCCTTGCTCCCTTTCTCTTCTTCCTTCTAATTTCATGATCTCTCTCTTTCTCTCTCTCTCTCCCTCAATAGCTATATTGTTGTTGTTGCAATAGGCCACCAACCTATAGCCTCAACAACAATATAGCTATTGAGGGATACTTCTCTTGCATCTGCACCAATCATATCAAGAAGAGATGCAAGAGAAGTATCCTAGTCTAGGTCAGGCTTAGTGCATCCCAATCTAACTTGATATCACATCTTATCCTCATAAAAATTGTCCTCAGAAGTTTAAATCATACCTAAATAGGTAAGGATACTTCTCTTGCATCTCTTCTTCTAACTCTTAAGTGGCTTTCTTACCGAATGGTTGCTCCGTTGAAGGTTGGCTAGCCTCAACACACATCGACAAAGGACTTGTTCTTCCCAGTCAATCATAGCTACATGATATTCTTCATAGGTCAGGTCATTTTACACTTGGAGAAGTTTTGATTCAATCATATGAGAAGGACCAAGAATATATTTCCATAGTAATGACACATGGAACATATTGTGCACACCCATCAATGATGCAAGTAGTTTCAACTTATAAGCCACCTCTCCAATCTTTTTATTAATCGAGTATGGTCCCACATAACAAGGACTTAGTTTGTCCTTTTGTCCAAACTGCTTGACTCCCTTGGTTGGGGATACTTTTAGAAATACCCAATCGCCCACCTCAAATTCCACTAGGTGACGATCTCGGTTTACATGGCTTTTTTGGAATTCTTGAGCTATATTTATGTGCTTTCATACCCTTTTCATCATTTCGGTAGATCATTGAATTATATTTGATCCATCACTAGCGTATTTTGAGTCTCATCCCAACATAGAAGTGTGTTGCACGCACTATACAATATTTTGAAAGTGTCGTTTGAATATTAGCTTCATAACTATTAAAATATGCAAATTCAATCAACTCCAGGTGATCATCCTAATTACCTTGTCAATAGGGTACATAGGATCTCAACATATCCTCAAAAGTTTTGATGGCGCATTCAACTTGTCCATGAGTATTAAGATCAAAACTATATTGTAATCATGACTACAATGATTCTTGTCGACTAGCAAAAACCACATGGTAAACTGTGTAACCCGATCTAACATAATGGTTTCATGCATGCCATATTGTCATATCACATATCTGATATAAATATTTGCCAGTTGGTCGACTCTCATTTTCTTTCGGATCAGTATGAAGCATGCTACCTTAGTAAGGTGGTCATTGATCACCTAGATAGGATCATTTTTTTGAGAAGTCTAACCACAAAATCCATGTTGATTTGATGCTTGCAGCATACTAGATAGTCTTTGATGATCTTCTTTTACTAAGTGGCAAGTGAAGCACTTCGATACAAATTATGAGATTTTCTTCTGGAAATACTCTTGGCACAAATCCTTATACATCTTTGTACTTCTTAGATGTATGTTGCACTAACTATGATGAGTTGTTTCCAATAGTTGTTGTCATAACGTCTCATCATCCAGAATACAAAGCCGACCTTCATAACATATAGACCAATCTTCAAAGATATTGTATCCTGGTCTACCCCATTTCAAATCTCCTTCTTTATAACTCTCAATTGCCTATCATGTCATTTTGCCACAATAATCTTTAATCACCAGGGGTTGCCCTAATCATGAAGGAGAGAGCAATACACCTTGTCCCCTTTCTACTAAAGGTATCAACTATGACATTTTTCTTTTGTTGATGGTACAATATCTAGTAATCATAATCTTGTAGAAATTTTAACCAATGGGTTAGTCGTATGTTCAGAGTATCTTCAGTAAGTAGATACGTAAGGCTTTTGTAGTTCATAAATACTTTGAATATGACATCATACAAATATTGTCGTCACATCTTAAAAGCAATAGTTGTCTCAAAGCATAAGCAATCACCTTACTCTATTGCATCAACACACATCCCAAGCCTCATAAGGATCCATCACAATAAAATTTGAATCCTTTCTAACCGGATGGGATGGTCTGCAACTGAGCTTAGACCTACCACGAGTTCATGACCTGAACTGCCTACCCTAAACTCGCTTACCCATACCTGGCTACCTGACCAGAAGAAGATACATTGAAAAGTCACTTGACTTTCAAGTAGTCGTGAGTCGAGATGAATTTTTTGAGATGGAAAGTGGAATCGCCAAGATGGTAAGGAACTGCCCTGGAATGGAAAAGAGACTATCACTAGCCCCTAGCCACTAAAGGAATTCTCTTTGATAAAGAAAGAAGTAACTCGGCTATACTCTTACTGCAGTTAGACACCAAGGGATATTCTCGTTTTCAATATTGGTGTACTAGTCAACTTCTATTTCAGTTTAAGGAAACTCTTCTCATATCTTCACTCCAAACAAATCTTTGTCCCATATGAGTAAGCTTAGTGAGAGGTCCCATAATACCCAAAAATCCTTCAATGAATCTTCTATAGTAACCAACTTAATCCCAAGAAACTACTCACCTTGAGGCTGCTCTTAGAGAGGTTCCTATGAATCGCCCATAGTTACGACTTTTACTAGATCTACTAAAATACCTTCTTTAGAGACAACATCACCTAGAAACATTACTTGTTGCAGTAAAAATTCACACTTTAATAGCTTGACATACAACTAATGTTCTTGTAGTAACCTTAATGCAAAGCGCAAGTATTGTGCATGTTCCTTTCTGCTCTTAGAGTATATCAATGTATTAGTGAATAACAAATTTATCCAAATAATCATTGAATAATCTATTCATTAAATCCATAAATGTTGCATTGGTCAACACAAAAGAATCACTAAAAATTCGTAATACCCACACCATATACAAAAAGCCATTTTATGTACATTTGTTGCTCGAATTTTCAATTGATAATAACCTGAATACAAATTAATTTCAAAAATACATATACACCTTGCAATTGATCAAACAAGTCATTTATTCTCGATAAAGGATATTTATTCTTCATTGTCACCTAGTTTAATTTTCGAGAATCAATACAAAGGCGTAAAGATCTATCACTCTTCTTTAATAAAAGGACATGTGCTCTAAGGAGAGATGGTCGGCTTAATAAAATCCTTCTCTAAGAGCTCCTCTAACTCAACTTATAATTTCTTCATCTCAATAGGCGACTTAGAGATTGATTGAATAACTGATTATAAGTTGATTGCAAACTCAATTTTCTATTCTCGAGAAAGTCTTAGAAGTTCATCTTGAAAAACCTCTGGAAACTCCCTTACAATAGGAACAGCATAGCAAACATACATGTAGTTGGGTAACTGCGAGATTGACTCTCAAGTGTGAATGAAAGTTGTATGGGTATAAAGAAAGTGACCCATTTTTATTCACAATTAATGATTATAGCATATTGAGTAATCCAATTCATTTATAAGATGGCATCAAAATCCATAATATCAAAAATGATCAAATTAATAGGTAAATTGTAACCCCCAACTATGATAGAACAGTCTTGTAGCTCATAAGATGTCACAACAGTTGTCCTTGTGGGCAAATTCACCAAAAATAGTTCACCTACTACCTATGGTTCTCAATCAATATATTGAGTAAAGGATTGAGAAATGAAAGAATGAGTAACACCAGAATCGAACAACACTTGAGATAAGTCATTACAAACAAAAAAAGTACTGGTAACAAAAAGACATATACCAAATTCATATCCACTTGCACTGTATGCATGTCCTTGACCTCTCCCTCTTCGCAGTTATCCTTGTTGGAGCGATCATCCCATACCATTGCTTTGTCTCAATGGCTCCATATATTGCATTCTTATTGGGTATTTATTTTGTTAATGTCTCACCTAACCATAACCAAAACACCTAATCCTTATATCCCAACTCACAAACCCTTCAGATGAGGCATGTGACATGCTAGCAGGTGTTTGAGAAAGTTGGGTTACACAATCTCTCTACATGTGGTGCACCACCACTTTATGATAAACCAGATTTAACTTACTGATTCCCTTGAGCGTAAACTAAAGGGATAGGGAGGAGAATAAAAGGCATGATGTGTTGAGGTGGACTTCTTAAATTTTCTTTGAGGTTTATGCCCCTTCCTAGAGGTCATAAACTCTCTTCTCTTGGCTTGGGACTTAAGGATAACAATGTCCAAAATCGATGATGGAAAGAAATGAGAACGGAAGGCTTGTTTGAACTCAATACAAACCCAAATCCTCATTTGGCATGTTTGATGAACTTCTTATGAAGACATTGCTCTATCACTGAGTAGTAATCATGTCCTCCAACATTCTTTTTTATCTGTGTACCTCAAAGCTTCAAATACCATCTCAAGGTGTTTGATCCAGGTATCTAGAAGTAATGAATTAGTGCAATCCCATTAAAACAGGTGCAACCAATGTTAATTAATTGCTTCACACCCACCTTGGTCTACTTGAGCTTGGTTGTGAAGCTCTTCATCCTATCATCTTTAATTTTCCTTCCTCTCAAAAATTGTAATGGGAAGAGACCACAATTTTGCTCTCATTATGAGAAGCCTACAAAAATATCATTATAAACTTAACTATACGCTTTATGATCTAATTTTACCTAAAACCATCACTTTAAGATATGCCTTAGATCTACCTAGACTTTGATACCACCTTTGTAATAACCTATAAAACGCATCCAATGTGCACATAGAGTTTATCCATGCCATGTGGCCAAACTAGGTAATTTGGTGACAATTGAATAGTGGCATGACCCATATAATTCAAAATATAGTCAATATTTACTTATTTACAATCAAAGTTTAAGTACACACAGTGATATAATAAAATAGTAAAACTTTTTAGAAATAACTAAGTACCATCACATGCAAATATACTATTTTCAAAGGTACCACCTCCATGTCCCTCTCAACATCTTTGTTGAATAGATTGTATAATATAATAAACTATAAGCATAAACAAGTGTGCTTGTAGATGGATGCTATCTCTTTATTATCATAAACATACTAAAAATATGCATATTTCAAATCATATATCATATAAGATAATATATATAAAGGGCATTCTTATTATACTCATATCCTCACAAAGCTGAGAGAATGCATGAGCTCATGCACACACACACACACATATGTCTATATATATATGTGTATATAATCATTAATATATATATATATATGTACATGCATATATATGTATATAAGCATTATATACATATACATGTATATATATATGTATGCATATACGTATGTAAATAGATACATATATAAGCATTATATATCATTAATAGATACATATATGTATATGTATATATACATATATAATGCACGTGTGGATGCAGTGTTAAACATTGCGGACGGAGTTCAGTATGAAACCCTTGTATCATGGTGTGCAACCAAGATCTAACCTGAGGCCATCTTTATTGGCAGCATTTAGTGATGCTCACTGGACTGCTCTACAGTACTAAGTTTTGGATTTAAAGTGTGATGCAAAATCATGCTGCACTTCAACTGTAGCAACTGATGAGAAAATCAAACAAAATAAACAGGTGTACCGTGAGACGTTAGAATGACATTTTCATGTGTAAGGTGCTATTTTTGCAGTGTCTTGATTTCTTGTCTATGTTACTTTTGCATCACATTTTCTCTGTTACTGTCTTATAAGGTCGTGCCCATGTCAGATGCTTTCTTAGCAATGATTTCATGTTTTAGGTCATATTGGTATCGTTATTTCATGTTCATAACCAACGCATTAGTTAATTTCGATGGTCACAGACACAAAATTTTGGGTCATGTTGCAAATTTTTATTTTCCATTGAACGATCTAAGATTGACAGGAATTCCTCAAAAAGTTGTTGAAATAATTGGACTTTGTTTCAAGGGAATGTTTGGTTTTATATTTAAAATAAATATTATCAACTAAAATATGCATGTATAATCAAGCACAACTCAATAATACAATTTAATTTCGATATTAAGACTACTACCATATCCAACTACAACCACATTGTAGGAGGTACTCAATCCCTCCTCCTATCCTAATGCGTGAGCTCTGATAGCCATAACACAATCTAATAGGGCATGTAACCTTGACAGGGTGTAAAAGAGAGCATCAAGTCCTACCCTTCATGTTTATTGGACAAACGATTTCTAGATAGGGTCATGCTTTCACATAGTTATGTATATAAACCCAAAACTATATCCTACAACCTCAGACATCTCACAGTCTCATCACATCCATGACAATCCATATCACATTTTCATTTGTAGGTTTCTAAATCTAGTATCCAAAATCTTTTCTTTTTAAAATACTATCTACTCTGGCTAGTTTACCATATGGCTCAACCTTCCCATTCCAATAACACAACACGTCTTGACATTGAGATTACAAATTATAGATCGATATTGACTGATGGTGCACCCACAACCACTGAAGCCCATGAGTTAGTATTAGCAGGTACGACCATCCACCATTCGACAACATCTCGTATTGCCACAAAAAGAGTGTATCTGTATCCAATAATGTTCACACCCTCACACACTAATGAAGATAATAAAATAGTTTTCAATCACATTGAATAAAAACCACATATATATAATCATTTCAAAGCATTAACAAACTTTTCATAATCTCATTGGAAAGAGAATACATCCATCTACCTATCGCTTCTATACGAATTCAAAATTTTCAATATTTATCCCTTTAAATCACCTTGATTTAGTTCATAAATCAAGGAAAAAACATAATATTAATATTCTATATTTGAATACAAACACATTTGTTCAAACCACATCAAAATCAAACTTCAAATAGTCTTGAAATGACCCAAAAACTGATTAAAGATCCAGATTCAGTTTCTGTTATTATGCTATGGATTCATCTAGGACCGACCCAAACCTAAGCCACATTGATGCAAGAAACTATAGTGTATGATATGCCCTAACATGCCATGAAAGGGAAGGACATGACACACTCTGCCCAAGCCACCCATAGTCATCCCTTTTGGGCCACAATCTACCATTTTTGGAGACATTTCCAGCCCATAAAAGACATGACCAAGGACTAGACTCCCTAACCAATATTTTCTCTCAAAGAACCATCGACAACATGTAGCAATTCACTAGATTTCATCCCTAAAAACTCAAAATGAAAAGAAAAATTCTTCTTTTTCTTAAATTAATGAATCTCTATGTTTTCTAACTTCTTTCTAGTGATTTTTGCTACCTTCAACGTGTAGCACCTATCTCTCACTCCCTTCCTTTTCTTCTTCCTTCTAATTTCATGATATCTCTCCATCTCTCTCTCACAGGTACCCTGCTTGTCTTGTCTCTCTCTCTCTCTATTTCAATAGAAACACTATTGTTGTTGTTATAGGCCAATGGCTCTCTAGCAAGACCCACGGTCAGGTCCCATGTGGATTTGGGTCAGGCTCAGTATGGCCCAATCGGATCCAATATCACAATAAGTATAAATTAGAAGCATATCTAATCCATTATGGAAGCCACAACTAGAGTTTGTGTTCTTCTAGGTCAATATGATCCCAACAAGAGATGTAGGGACTTTTCTAAGGTTTCAAGAAAAATCTTATCTCATATGCTTGGGGGCCATAACCCTTATACCTATAATTGATTGAGGTTCCTGTAGTTTCTAATTCAACCCATCATATACTTAGGAAACTACTCTGCTAGTATTTGTATATTGGATTCTAAACTCTACAAGATGCATTAGGCCCATTATTCGTCCACATTAGATCACTTAGTTAGGCGTAACTAATTAGATATCATACAATACATAACTTGTTCGATATATGTTGGATCATATTATTGAATAAGTTCAAGACTATTTTCAAAACATCAAGTGCATCATGACTCTTTTTGAAGTTCTTGACATATCCTTGTATTGGTGCCAAAAAAATTGTATCTTATAGTAGAAGTTTCAAAAATATTTCATGTTAACTATCCAACATGCAACTCTCGGTTGAGTCTAACATCTCACAAACAAAGTTGATGGACACTCATTAAACAATGGCTATGTCAGTCTTAGTAAATGGAGAGATTTTGCATCTCCCCTTCAAGGGGGACCACAAATGTATTATGTAATATATATTTTATAATGGAGAGAGATGTCGCCCGACATCTCCTCATCTTTAAAGATGTAACATAGCCACGTCTCCTATATATTATGTAATATATCTTTTATACTTATTATATATACATTAGGCCTTTGAAAATATTTATCTCGCTCTAACACTCATAGTTATTTGACACTCATTATTCTTTTTCATCCTAAAGTGTAGCACATAAAGGATGAGTAGAAAGTCATAATGTCATTGCAACATCTCAAGAATGTAATGTAATATCTTATTAAGGATGACAAAGAGTAGAAGATGAAGAGATTCCCTTAGACATATAAATGATATTAATATTCCTTCGCATTATTGTCAAGATAATAAAATCGGTCCTCTAGAGTATCATAATGATGTGTATGTTAAGATTGATGATGGAGAGAGAGATAAGGATAGTGCAGAGAGTGGTGATGATGAAATCCCTAATATTTTAGAGTTGCACCCCAGTTTTTAAAGTTGCATCACTTATAGAATTTGATAGGATAAAGTAATTACAAACTTTAGTGGAATTATTCACTCGATAAAAAATATTATACTCTTAAGTACGGTTTCAAATTACCATGTCACTGTAATATGTAAACATTGCTAAAACTGGTAATAGTGCACACATGGTACAATGTTTTGAGAGGATGGACCATAGATACATTAGGTGCGAGCCCACATAATTGGGTGAATATTGTACTTTATAGTGATTGATTGGTTAAGGAGATTTATTGTACGAGGTGATAGGCTATACCTTGTTCAATGTATTTATCAAGTATTAACAACTCAATACAAACAATTTTCACATGCCTTGAGTTGATATGACTATCACCTTTTATGATATCTACAAGATACTTGGTCTTTTAATGGACAATAATCTTTTTTCTTTTGGTCCAAAGATGATAGTTCAAAGTAAGAAAGAAATTTTGGGTGATATATTGGAGATGAGTGATGAAGTTATGCCAAAGATGAGAGACTAATTCAAGAGCCACCAAGTTCGTTTAGGTGTTCGGAACCCATCATCACTAGAAGAGACTAACACCTAAAAAGAAGGTTGTATTGTATTTATTATATGAACTTAGGTATATATTATGTCAAGATATATTTAGAGACAAAGCTCCAATTGCGATTGTATAACTATTGACTCACAATGTCCAGAGGGTTGGTAGAAATGCTTAAGATTCAATAACATTGGTTTACTTATATAAGCAACTGTAAAAAGGTTTTTAAATTGAGGCACAACAATTGAGTGAATATGCTACTTTACTTTAGGTAAAAATTTGTGATCATGTTTATTTAGGTTTCTCAATAGAGTTTGTCTTTATAGTTTAGTACATAGATATTGTATTGTATTGTAGGTATAGGTTTACGAATATTTTTTAACCTTTAGATCGAGCATTAGACTAGAATGGATTAATGGAAACCACAAGCAGTTAGATGGAAGGAAAATGTTTGTAATAAGCCTTCCCCTACTCATCGACTTGCTTGTTACCATAGTAATTAGACTTGATGGTGACAAATCAATTAAGTTGGTAAGTATTACATATGTATGTCATATTAAGAAAGGGAAGGATGTTATATATATGATAGTAATGTTGATACTATTTCTTTTATGAAATACAGATTAAGTGGCAATTGTATTTTTCTAAGAATAAGTTGAACAATTGTGCATATAACTTGATGCAATATAGTAAATGTATTTGTTTATTGGACATAATGAAATAATACATACCTGATTGTATCATTCAACAATTTGGGTATTGTTAAATAGTTTCAATTGCTACAATATATTGTCTTTTGTATATAGGCCTACAAAGCCCATGTAAATAAGGTACAATAGATACAAGATAGTGCTTGGGAGAGACAAAGCTCACACTACTTTTAGCTTGAGCACTTTGGCATCCACTTAGTGTACCCATATGAGTCTCATGTATATTATATGTATTGGTTTATTACTCGGATGCATCGGTTTCTCTTAAGAGACTCTTTACATCAATATTGGTTGATTCATGTTCCTATAGATAGGTATGAAAACGTGTCAACTTTGATGCAAGTAAAGCAATATTTGTTTATTCGTTTAGAATCACCTCTTTTATAGTTCTTTATGTTTGTTTACATTATACATCATTGAATGATAGTAATAACCTTTATTGTAATTTGTAGTGTCTTATAGTCATACATGACATAATAGTACCAGCGTTATAGCATTTTGAATGTTTGTCACGTCCATTATTAGCTAACCCTGCTATGATGGAGATGCTAGAGAACTTTGAACAATACTGCTAATGAGTACATACCTTATAAATGCTTGATCATATTTCAGCTAATGGTATTGAAGATGCATTAGTTGGGTCATTTATTCTTATTTGGGGTTAATGGTCTAATGTACATGCTTTTTTGTACTATCTCACATGCATGTTTGTGCTAGTGTATGATATTTTGTTTATTCTTGTAGTTGCAAAGTTCTTGCCTTCATCATTGGTTGGCATAAGACTCTTTGAACTATACCTTTTGCAGTATACTTCAACTTATCACTTTGATCCTTTTCTATATTTTCAAACCTTACAAATCACTATATCAACAACTTCTCAGTATTTAAGGACTCTAGTAATGTAATCATTGATAAAGTTTGTGGAAATAAAAATGATCATAATATTAAGTTGAAGCATACTAAGAAGGGCATGGTTCAAAGAATTCTATTATTTACAAACGATGAGAGAAAGAACTTTGCACCCACAAGATCAAAAAAATTATGATACACTACAAATTGCATGCAAATGCCATTGTTTTTATCTACTTGCCAAATCTCTTTTGTAACAAAAACTTCTAAGGTTGACAAAGAATATGTATTGTAAAATTGTGGTTTGCAAAAGCAATAATACCAAAACTTAGGTCCAACAAGAAAGATAGGTGACTAATTGTCATCCATAACATCATGAATCAAGAGAATAAATTACATTATTTAAATAACAACTAATTATCATCACTAATATCATATATAGTATCATTACTTAGTCCTCTCACTTGTATGTATATCTAAATATGTATATGGAAGGGTTGGTCTTAATCAGCATTGCTTTCATGTCAATATTATTACCAAGAAGGAAAGGTAGGCAACACTTGAGAGGCATCAAACATGCACATCTATAAAAATGTTGTGCTGAAACATGGTAGCATATGTACCATACATCCGTATAAGTGGTTGACCACCATTTGACACTAACACCAAAAATATTGTCGACTCATCCTAAGAGAGTTGTTTCAATGCTATATTCCATCGAGTAGTGATGAATGATCTCATGTTCAGCATCAACATCCAATAATCAAGATAACATGAACTGTATAATCTACACCAACCTCCTTCATAGAAACTCATGAGTATAGGTCATGACGATGTATCACCTCCTTCAAACAATCTCTACAATCTTCAGTCCGCTATGACTCCTCTTGTCCCAAAAGCTCATTGATGAGTTGATACGCATAATTTTCTTTTTCAATAACATTAATCTACTTATTCATAAACACTCATAAAATACGATATCTCCATCTCATACGACTGTCTAAAGTCTAGTTGTCTCAAAGTGTTTTTGTTATGAGGAGACCCACTACGGGCACTAGGGAAGTCCATGTGTGTGGTATCAAAAAAGCGTTACACCTATCTCACAAGGAAGGACCAGGTCCTAGAGGTGACCTACATCCATGGCCATGGTGCGATGTTCTATTGTTTTGTTGATGCAATGCCCTTTCTTCACCTTCCTCGAATAACACTCTTCTCATTATAATATTCTCACACTGAAAACTCCCTCTATGTGGATATGTTAGGTGGTCTCTCTTTAGAATGACAAACGAATAGTTCTTTTGGGATAGCGTACTGAGAATTCAATTGTTCATCCATCTTAAATCATTTATCTTGTCATTATCTATTAGAATATTGTCTTAACTTTCGAATAAGTACCTTCATCTTAGTTGCCACTCTTCCATCCTCACCAATGTAATCGCCAATATAGGATATATCCACCTTCATATCAAGGTTTGTCCAAAAGAGATCAATTCCAGACTGATGTATCGACCTACCACTTTTTACAAAAATGTTTGATCTTGTGAATGCATGACAACTTATGTGAACTTTACAATGTACACAGACATGTGGTTGGGTTTATGCCTATTATATCGACATGATACTCTTATTTACAAATTCAACTCCTTTACAATCAACTCAATAGCATGCCTTGACACTATATTTTGCATATTTGTAATGATATATTACATACAATCAATATAATGTTTGATGATGATTTTGGATTCCTTAAATGACTTCTTCAATTTTGTAATCTACAACTCGATCAATGAACATATGTCTCACTATTGTAACAAATCTCCCAAGTGAGTTGCGGAAGAATCCTTTCAATCTTGTGTGTGCACTCTTGACCCTCTTAGTAATATGAGTGTCTTAATAAATCATCTTATCTATCCATATTGAGACTATTCTTTCATTATATATACCTAACAATTTGTGTTTAAGTAGTGCATGGTAGGGATCTGTTTTCACTTGCCTCCATTATAGCCACTACCTCCATATAACTGCTCTCATTTGATGACTCATCAACCTTCTTTCACTTTGTACTAAATGCAGTAGTTATCTCTTTATTCCTTATCAATTTGACAATAAATCCTTCAATGTTTTAGCAATATGATGCTTACATACAAAATTTGTTGTCTTTGGAATACGATCTGAATGATATTCATTAGTGCTAGATCACAATCGCTACAAATTATATGTTGGAAGATGTTTAAGGTGCACAACTCCTTAACACACCTTAGCAACAACAATTGCTACAACAACAACAATAATTAAGATTTTTCACATACAAGATGTGGTTAGCTATATGGTATATAGGGCTTGATTATGTATCATGCTGATAGTTAACTCAACATTTGATAGATCATTCTTTACTATTTCCTTTCAGCATTTTTATGGTCTTCCTCTTCTTCGTTTAATTTTTTCACCTTCTTACTGGAGTTTTTTTTGGTCATCTTTTTATGTATCCAAACGATCTTAAATGATTTTTTCTTATTTTATCATCTATTGTTGTCACTCGCAATTTATTTATAATAACCTTATTATATATATTGTCTTTACTTGTGTGATCACTTATGCATCTCAACATCTTTATTTCTGTTATGAACATCTTTTGTATATGTTAGTGATTAACTACCCAACACTTAAAACCATAAAATATAGCGGGTCTAATGGTTGCTCGATAATATTTACCTTTTAACTTTAGTCGTATCTTCTTGTCATATGGAATACTTGATGTACCTCTACATTTTAAAAGACCTATATTAACATCTCCATCAATTTTTTCATCGGTCTGAAAACCGATCCTAGGTATTTAAAACTTTCTTTATAAGGGATAAAATGTATATTAGTCTTAATTTCTATGTTATTTGAGGTAACCAAATGATTAAACTTGCACCGCATATATTGTGTCATTGTTCTACTAAGTCAAAAGTCTTTACTTTATAATATTTTTCCATAGTTTCAGTTCTTATTAACTTTTTTCTGATGCACGTCAACACCTAAACATAATTCTCTTCTTTTCAATACTCATAAAAACAAATACTATAGAAAAATTCTTGGTTATAGATATGAATCTCACAATCTTAAGTAAAAACATCTTATACTTGCAAAGTTTATAGTAAAACCTTTGTTAGTTAACGTAAATCCTAACATTGGAAATAGAAAAACAAAGTCATACATGTTTGTCTTATATATGCTATCAAACTCTAGTACCTTAAAAATGCATGTAACAATTAAACTGATCGAGGATTGTGAATACATCACTAATAATATTTTCCAATGTCATTTATGGTGTTAGTGAGTCTAAATCCTCCCACCGCAACTCCGAGTAGATTCATCATTGTTCATTGTCTTCGACCAAAACAGGCACATGCTTTGCCCCAAATTCTGCATTTAATAGGGGCAATGAAGAAATCTTGTCACATGCATTGTTGTATATAGGTCAGTTGCCAGTTGTAGGGCTCACTTATCTTCCTCTTAATGGTAATAGGACACGTCAAAAGATTTCTGCATCACAGCTCAAAAGTATCAATGCAATGTTTAACGCAGATGAGAGAGAAACAATTGAAGGCGGTTTCAACTTATGCAGAGACAGCCAAATAGTGCTTCGATGTATAGCAAAAGCTTACACGCATTTAATTCCAGCCAACTGCCAGCCTTTATTCTTATATATCCATCAATAATTTGCAACCAAATTTTTTTGATCGAAAAGATTAGTGCATAGATGTCCTCTTGAGTGAAATAGCACGAGTAGGGATGGCAATTCTACCCGACCTATGGAGATCCACTCCAGCCCGCCCCCGGATGTATATATGTAAACTTTTTTGTTCATTGTTCTTTCTAAGAATGAGGACATCACTGTAGTCCCTTTCCGTACAAGAGAGAGAGTATCCATCGGCAAGAGTAAGGTAGAACGACACTTAAGACCTTCACAAAGCAGCGAGAGTTTGTATCCATCGGCAAGGGCAAGGCAGAACGGCATTCGATACCTTCACAAAGCGAGACTCCTTGTCCTGAATTTAGTGAAGATCTGATTGGAGACTAAGAACTGAATATATGTGAATTATTTTTTCTTATTCAATCGTTTAGTATCGTCTAGAAAGATTTGATTCTGCATGATATATCATTGGTTGATGATATTGAAGGGTGGTAGTTATTCATTTATATGTCTCTTGAGCAATATTGTAAAAATCGTATTGTATAGTACGATATGATAATTTTATTACGTATCAAACGACAATTTCGTATGATAAGGTACATGCATCGCAATAGACATGTATCACACCCGTATTGTATGATACATTATGATACAAATACTCTATTGTACGATATATCACGTATCGCACGATACATTGTATTACGATATAAAATAATTTTTTACGATTTTATGATTTTTATTTTTTTGATTTATGATTTTTTAATTTTTCAATATTTTAATGTATAAGCTTATCGCATATCGGTGCCTTATACGATAGGGAAATTTGTTTTTCACTCTATTTCCAAATACTGAAACTTGGCTAGGTTACACAAACTTGTACTCTTTGCGTAGTTGAGGCAGGGAGATGGTTTTGTTAATGGAAGATGATAATATGCAGGGTGAGTGGGGCGAGGCGGGTGCAAATGAGGCGGTGCGGAACGAGTGCGGGGCTTGGAGATTGAGACCCACGGGACGGGGCATGAGAATAATTTTTGTACGGGGTGGGGTAGGGTCGAGCCCTAACCCACACCTTTGCCATCCCTAAGCACGACTGAAAGGTGAGAAAACAAGCTTAATCAATCAAAACATCGACAGAGACTTTTGGAACCGGCCTGGCAGTTTGGACCAGTCGAGCTGTTTATAGAATCGGCCGTAACAGGAATTGGTTGAACTAGCCCGGTCACCATAATATTCTGGCTATTACTGTAAATATATTTTTCAAAATCTCTTCTCACGGTTGGACAGTTCCCACCATTGCACTTGGTGGGGAGTTGACTCCCGGATGTCTGCATTGCCCTTGTAATACAAGCCCTCGTATTTCTGAAAGAAAAGCTTTAAATAGTTTTCCGAAACGCTTTTCACACACGGAGCATTAGTTCTATGACAGGGCGCTCACTACTGTTTCAGCTGGTGGGGAGTTTCGACTCAGAGAACGTAATTGCAAACCGGTGACATGTCTAACGGAGACAGAGCATTCATTGATAACTTCCCCTGATTTGAGCTTCATCAGTCATAGCTTAATTTTGGCTTGTCTGGTTATTGCAAATAAGATAGATCCTAATAGTTTGTTAATTAGAGTGTGCTTCCACACCCAACACTTTAAAACCTGGCGCTCACCATAGTACCTTGACCACCTTGCTCGTAGTTTATTTACTGACAGTCCTCCCATCTCTTTTCAAGAGAGTGAAGGGAAGAGAAGCATGTCAAGTTCAAATCCCCTTTGCTGCAATCCAGATGGTCGCTTCTGTTCGCAGTTACTTGGGAAGTAGGGTGAGGCATCCGCTTCACCTGAATTTTCGAAAATAAACAAGAATAGGCTAGTTGGCAGTTTCAACTATATGCTGTTTCTACCCTAATCTCACCATGGAAGCACTTCAATGAAAAAGTATCGCCTTGCTGCTATTTTCTCTTGCACTTTTCTTTATAATATGAAGATATTTCTCACCTTGACGGAGTGGTGCCATGATGGCAAGGGAGGTGCCGAAATTGCAAATTGTGTTGCACTGTTCTTTTGAATTTGAATGTGGGTATGACACAAGGGCACCAAAACTAAAACCAATGCAAATAACCCATGTAATGTTGGAAAAAGGTTTGGTTTCAGCGTGATGTTAGAATAAAGTCGATGGGTTCCGTTCCAGGCGAAAGCAATGAAGGCTCTAATTGAAGGCATCAAATAACTTGATATGCACATAAAAGACAATCAGCATATCCTTTTAGATCCTCTCATCTTCTATGTTGATCAACCGCATCCACTTGCATCAAGGGGCTTCCATCAGCAACGACAAATGGAATTAAGAACCAAGAAATGCGCAAGCACCATACATGATAAGCACGAAACTAGTGGAGGCCAAAAAGATGATCACCTAGTAATAAGTTGATAGTGATTTACTACTTAAAACCTTGAGCACAATGGGCGTTTTCCAGTTAAAAAGGACGTCATTGGAAGATAATAAATCAATTCATCAACCAACAAATTAAATCATTCCTGTTTTTAGCGTAGCAACATCTAGGAGCTTTCCGCATTTGCATATTAGATAACCATAGATCTAATCTCGTCCTTCCAAGCTCCTCGTCAAACTGCTCAAAACCTTCTAATCTGTAGAGGAGGCCTGATGTTGTCTTAAAAACAATATATAGTATAATGTCTATTCATTTATCAGTTTTGTATGTTGGCGAGTCAGGTTATGCGGACAGTCACGCATACCATGGTTATGGAACTTCCGACCTACTTCACTAAAGGTTTCATACTCTCTCTAACCCAATTATCTAAAAGGCGACAATTGAGGATACATCCTGGAAATTCACAATCTATAAAGACAATGAAACTAGATCCAAATTGAACAGAAGAAACATAAACCCCTTGCACATACCATAGAAGATTCATGAACTTCACATTGGAATTTTCTTACAATTAACCAGGAGAGTGAAGACACAGAAAGGAAACAAGAGACTGATAACTTCTAAGGTTGACTACAAGGAAGCATCAAGCCATCAAAAGTCTTCGGCAGATGCGAAAATGGCCTGGGATAGGCATGGAAAATGCCATGGCTTCAGAAGTGGGTCCAGAATCTCCGGGATATCCATGGTCTGTCCATTGAAATCTTCCACGAAATGAAGCAGAGAGTTCAGATATTGAAGCCTCTCAGTCAGCTCCTTCACCTGAGCTCTCAAGACCGTGTTCTGCCCTTCGATCCCTTGATACTGTTGCATCATCACCTCAATCTTTGATAGGGTCTGGTTGTTTTCAGTCTGGATGAGAGTCACTTGGCTCAACAGATCCTCCAATCGCTGTTGCTTCCTCATCCTTGACCGCCTAGCTGACTCCCGGTTTGATATCATTCGTTTCCGCTTCCTTTCATCAATTATGCAATGAGGATCTCCTTCAGACCCAGAGCTGGTCTGCCCAGTGCTTCCTCCTGATCCCGGTGGTGAGCCTGCGGCCTTGGCTGCATCTGTGGCTTTGAATGGGAATGAAGTATACATGGCCTTATTTACAAGAACCTTAACTGAAATGTCAAAGAACTACTTTGCAGAATCAATACGCGCCAATGGAAATGCTGGTAAGGTCACTGAAACTCAGTTCATGAGAAGACGTAGAACCAGTAGAGGAAGACCACAGAGAAGGACTGGACCATGGGAATCCGGCAAATGCTCATAAAGGCCAGGAAGAGGGAGAAGCTGTATGAATTGTATTATGGAACATGAAGAAACCAACTCTGCAATGTGAAACGAAATATTCACAATAAATCGACATATAAATCGCATACATGTTGAATCAGAAAAACATACTTAATAGTCAAAAACACAACCAATGTGGTGACCAGGGCCTAGCATCAAACAGCACATCAAACAGAAAAGATTATACAGTACACACAAGAAAAAATTACCCTCCAATGCAGACCAAAATCGCACAAAGCTTAGAATTTTAATAAGTAGATCAGTGAAGCAAAACCAGATAGATATCAAAACACAGAAAATAGCATCACAGCCACATAAATGAAATTCCATAAGATAATTTGAATCACACGCGTTTTACCAACCAAAATATCACAAATATCCAAACATGCCAGCACTCATCTTTCCATCTAAACAAGAATGGAAGAAAATAAGAGTGGGTTGCTCAAGATTTGCAGAAGCAAACCATGAAAAGCAAGAGGATGGTTATTATCGAAGCCCCAAATTAAAAAATGATACAGAAAACAGACTACAAAATAGAAGAAGAAGCCCGAATATATGGCCTTGGCCCCCCATATGTAAACCACAGTCTCTAAAGAAAAAGGAAAATGAAAGAGATATAGACGGAAAAGATTTTTCAAGAAACCTACAAATGCAAACAATGAAGCACCCAAACAGGGTTTAATCCAGAAAACACCAAAATTTTCAAAAGAAGAGAGTATATATAAATTGTTAAAGATCCACAGATGCAAACAATGAAATACCCAACTGAGTACATACCCCCCCCCCCTCCAAATTCTTCATAAATACATAAATGTAAGAAACTTTAGATCTATAAACGCAAAGTCATGAATTTTGAATACCCAAATGAGCCTCATCCCAACTAACCCAAAATCAAGAAATCCACATTTCATACGGACTGGAAAGCAACTAAAACGAAAAACCAATACCAAGGAACTAAGTTTCCTTACGCCTAACCCCGAAGGGCACCCAAAATATGTAGAAAAGGAGATGATAAGAAATGAAAAAAGGAGGTGATAACAGAAAAAACTTACCTCAAGAAAACCCAGAAACTAAAGAAACCACTAAACCTCAAGGAGACGGAGAGAGGAGGAAGGGAAGAAAGATCCGCAGACGTAAGAAAGACAACCTGAACGGCGATTAGAATGCATATTTATAGACGCAACGGAAGGTGGGTATGACGTAACGATAATAAATTATTGCTTTTTTTAGGAAGAACCATTGGATCCTTGGTGGTTGATGGAGATGTCAAAATAGGCGGCCCGACCCTGGAAAAATGTACCATGAGAATTCCGGTCCAGGGTCAAATAGCTCAGCCCTCGGGGCGGACAGCGTTGGACTGCAGGTTATCACAAATCATAACTTAATCTAAATCTATTTGAAATCCCAATCTAACTATAATAAAACAAACTATATATATATATATATAACCCATCTAATATTAGAAAAAAGCTTAATTGTAGTAGTTGTAGTAGATACATATATGCATATATACACAAACATGTAATAATATCCATATTACATATACATATATGCACATCTAATAAAAAAAACTATACATATATATTATACACAGATAAATGAAAAATATATATAGTATATATAAATATATATACATATATATGAGCTATATATACTATATATTATATATATATATACATGAAAATATATAATGGGAGGAGACCTGAACCACATTTTCTCCGACACATTCACATTTTTAGTGGTTGACAACCAGACATTTTAAGTCAAAAAGGTAGAACAATGTTTGTGCATAAGCAGATTGGCTGCAGACGCACATCCTAAGGTGAAAAAGTATGATGTCCTGTGACAAAAGGGATATGGCAAGCAGGGCTCAAATTTGTAAGTCTAAAGCTTTTACCTTTTTTTTCTTCAATTCAATTATATATGACCTTTTTGCTATAATATTGTTCTAATTTTCTTGAAAATTTTCACTAGTAAACTCCAAAAGTTTGTTTATTGTTTTTGCTGAAATCGGATATCTTCAACTCATACCGGAGATCCAATTGTTTGATGGGGTGCAGGACACACTAGAAAGCGTTGACTTTCACCCACAAGAGGATCAAGCATGCTAGAATAATTGGGAATCTAACTGAGTGTATCCATTGATAGTTGTTGGGTACATTGATGCTTTCTAGAGTTCTCTTGAGCTTTCTCAAATTGGTGTAAAGATTCATATTTAATTCGAATTGAAACCTCGAACAAGTCACATTCAAGTCACCTCGAGGCATAAGTTGGATCTGTCACAAACTGTAAGACAAGATGATAGAATTTTGATTGTATCTCCATCTATACACCTTTAATTAATGTGATTTTTGCTGCATTGAAAAATAGGTAAGTAGGGCTACTTAAAGTATGAAAATTGAAATTTTGATGATTTTTTCAATCTTATCAGGAATTCATCAGCAATTTGGTTACAAGCCTCCAACTAGGGTCGGTTTGTCTTAAATATAAATCCCCAACCAAACTCTGGTTTGTGTAATTCTTTGTTTCACATAGTCTATTCCTTGAGAAAGGTGTGCTCACTCAACTCAAGCATTGGGTATCTTTGATAGGATCTGATGGTTTTTCTTTTACATCAACCATCAAAGCTCTAATGTGAGTGATTCTTGTTCTATCAAAAAGTAGATGTGATGTACTTTCTAGATATTCAAGAATTGAGAAATCCATCCGAAAACAAATTAGTAAATTTTTGCAATGCTTGGCATACGACTGGTCTAATTATGCAACTGAATGTAGAAAGACCAAACTCACAAAGGGAATATAGTGGAGAACAAAAAAGGAGAATTGGTTGACTAAAAATAGAGGTTATAACTGCTACATCTAGGAAACAAAGGAAATAAATATACTAATTTGTGATGCTTGATGACTATTAACATAGGCAACCACCTTTATTTAGTTACTCCTATTTATAGTTGATAGTGGGGAGGTTCCAAATCCTTCTCCACTCCTATAGAGTTTCTACTCCTCTAGATTAGTTTCTATAACTTTTAGAATAGTTTACCGTAATTTTACATAGTGGATATGTGTCTATCTTTTAAGAGGTGGTTTACTCATATTTATTAATAGGCAGTTAGTTACTCATTTGATCTCTTTGTATTTTTTGGCAGTAATACATGTCCTCTTACAATTTATAGGAAATATATTTGTATTTAGGGTGAAGGTTGTGTACTTTGATAGCTAGCCAAATATTGAAATAAGTTTATCATTAGAAGCCAAGGTATTCATATCCTCTTTTCCCCTCATTTCTTTTTTATAACAATCGAGTATAATGTTGATCGATTTTGAGTTATTGTATAATATTATTGATAACTCAAGAAGTAGATTATGAGTTTGCCTAGTATGCCATAGAATCAACCTTGAAGTTGAGAAGTTAAGGTTCACTATATCTTTCTCTTTCAAAAATATCAGCTTTGCACTAAGGAAAATACTTTGTCATGGAGTATTGGGTTGTTCGATCACCTGATGTCACTTCTCAATGAGGAGGTTGAATACTCAAAGTCTGAGCTTCTTTAAATATTGACTTGCTACACTTTAGCATCTTCGGTGTTGCAATCGTCTAATGATGCATAGTCTTAGATAAGTTTGTCACCCTCATTCTCTTTTAAATCATTATTGTTGCTGCTTTTGATAGACTCATGGTTGTCAGGGGCCCACACATCTTTTGTAGAGATTCTCCAATATGTAATCAATAATAGAGGTACTTTTTATAGTAATTATAAACTTAATTAGTTACATATGTAAGCATATTTTTTATCTCATCGTGACTGTACCCAAATAACATAAACATTCGCTAGTTGTATGGAGGTAAGTATTAGTTGAGCCTCGGTTGAATTCAATAGATAGATAGATTATTGTCTAAGCCATTTGCTTGTTGGGCCATTGTTAGAGAATATGAGTAATATGAGGGACTACTACATGAGGTGGTTGCCTCCCAAACAAGTGTGTATAGACAACCAACCACATAATTGTGTGAAATAGTTGCCCTCTGAGTAAATGGGTTCAAAGGTAACTTACCAAATCAGTACGGGTAGCAATCACTAACAAGTTGGTATAGTAGGTTGAACTATTGTGTGCAGTGGTTAACCTTGACGTCGGATAGTATAGATAAGTATTGTAGACTTATAAGGTGATTGCTCTCTGAGTAGGTGGATTTGGGTGACTATTGTAATATGTAGTATGAGGTGCGATGACTTGCCTACTAGTTGGTTTAAAGCTTTCAAGGTCACCTATATCAATAATAATGGTGGGTCATCCATTGGCTATAAGTCACCATTTTGTTAAGACTCGATATACAATTGTTCATCATCATTGGGTTTTGATATAGAATCAATCATTTTGATAATGTTTTATTCATAGCCAAACTCATTAGTAACTGATTTTTTGTCAACTTCACTAAAAGATTGATGATTTCTTTGTCTTCATCGAAATAATCGTGACCTGATTGAAATTTATTGATGGTTTCTTTGGTTTTTTTTGCAGTCTCGAGTCAATTGATTACATGTCACTAACTTTTTAAAAATAGTTGGTGTTAAATTGATAACTAATTTAAATAGACTTTGTGCTATCAATTGTATTGAGATCCACAGATTTAACATTAGCGAAATTTTTATGAGTTGCTTGGAGACTCGGTTGAGACAAAACATTAGTTGGATTTATGGATCCTTTTGCTAAACATTTTGTACTTATTAGTTTTTTAATCGATGCTCTTGATAGTACTCAAACTAAGTTCCCAACTAAATGAACAATAGACACTTTTATTTTTTCCTAACAAACCTTTTTAATACGATTGAAGATCGCTTCTAAAACTTCAAACTTACTGCTTGTCCTCTTAGTTGTTGGATATGGTTAATCAACCGAGTAGGTGGTTGGTGAAGGTGGTCGCTCTCCATAAGATGAATGACCAGCGCTCCAACTATTCTCAGGAACTATTGCTCCTTAAGTTTAAGAGTTTGTAAAATCACTTGGTATGTTTTGATTTTCAGCGATTGCCCACTAATTATTGCATAAGGGTAACCAACCAAATTGGTAATTGCTAAATGCGGTCACTCTTTATAAGATGAACAACCAATCCACCAACTTATTTGACGAATAGTTGCACCCGAGTATCTAAGTAGGGGCAATCATTTGGCATGTATATTGCTCCCTAAGTTTAAGAGTACGTACAATCACTTGGTATGTTTTGATATTCGAGGGTCGCCCACTAACTATTGCATAAGGGTAACCAATGAATAAGTAATTGGTAAAGGTGGTCACTCTTCATAAGATGAACAACCAACCCACTAACTTATTTGATGAATAGTTGTACCTAAGTATCTAAATAGGAGCAATCATTTGGTATGTATTGATACATGATGAGTCCTTCCTTGCGGTCCCACTAGGCATACCATTTTGTTGTCATCAAAACCAAGCACCTTCAAATGGTATGGAGATTCCATTGTTTGATGGAGTGTGGGACGTGTCAGAAGCTATTATCCTCCGCCCTCATGAGGATAAGGCATGTTGGGATCACTGGGAATTAACATTAGATCCCTTCATGATTCTACTATTCTTAATAAAACAAGTGGATGTTGCAACTTAGTTTTTTATATTTTTCTCGATCAATAACCTCATATTTGATTTAATTTATTGAAAACAAAACCTAGATCCTCTTAATGAATATCCTATGGTCTAAGATTCATAGAATCATTTCATTTGTTTTAAATTTAAAACTTTAAAACCAACTTTATTTGAAAATTTTGAGTGTTTACAATATCCTATCAAAGATTGGTTTTTATCGGGGGCATGGAGGCTTTCTAAAACTCTTCTTAGGTCCAATTCAAGTTAAAACCCTTGAGACAAGCAACATTCAGGTAATGTGGTTTCTTCTTTATCTCTAAAGTATAAAATATCAATCAATTCTAATAAGCATTGGAAGTTTGGTGCTCCTTTCAATCTTATCAGGATTTCATTGGTAGCCTAGCTACATATATTCTAACAAGGTCGACTATTCTTCACTTTAACTTCCTCTTTGTAAACCCTCAAAATTTGCTTCTTGTGAATATCAAATATTAATTTGCATACAAGAAAGGCGTAATCAACAAAAGATAAAAGAAGAAAAAAGAATAATGATATTTATGCATAAGTCTTATACATCATATAAACTCATATAAGTGTGAAAACTTAAAGAAAAGATGATACAAATACTTTTTATGTTGCAAATATCACAAGAAACCATGGAAGACATATGAACAAATTTCATAGAAAAAGTGTGGTATGAACCCTTTAAATATCGTAGATATTATAGGGAACTGTGAAAAGCATATGAACAAATCCCACACAAAAAGCGATTCCAAAATAAAGAAAAGAAAAGGACTATTAGCAAACATTGGTCCAAAGGAGGGTTCTAGCATGCCTTCTTTGACAGAAAGAATAAAAAGAGAAAAGGACTTCCAACCAATCAACCTACATCACATGCAACTTGCAAATCCGTGAAGAGGAATATGTGAGCCATCCTACGACATACTCTACAACACTTCTTAGCAACTTTGCAAACAGCTTTAACACAGGGCAATGAACAAGGTATCTGTCATAGGAAAAAGAAATTGAGGATGAACTGAAAAGATGAAAGAGATCTTCAAATCCACAAAAACTATAGGTTACAATAAAAAGGACAACAAATTAGCTATCATCCTATGCAAAGAACAATGAGTTCATCACCAAGAAGAAGTGAAAAGATGAAAGAGACTTTCAAAACCACAAAATCTGTAGATTATAGATAAAGGAACAACAACTCTCCCATTTTGCAAAACAACAATAAAAGAAATGAAGAAGATTTTCCGCATCCACAAAGTCAACATATGATAACTAAAAGGACAAACTGAATAGGAACACATTCAATGTACAAATCGGTTTAAGTCCTTATAAAAGGTCAATAGATGGCCCATTCAAGGGGCATCTAGAGATAAGCTTGAAAATTCTGTAAAAATGAGTATGAGTCTCTTTCATCGCCATTCAATAAAAGCAGTAAGAAGTAGTATGGGAAAATCTATTTCTCTATGAGTGTGTGTATGTATCCATCGGAAAAATTGTAGTCCCTATTCTACCACCACTTCAGCCACCCTCTGTCATTTGTCATCCCATGAAACAAAACCCTCTTTTACCGCTTGCCCTATCCTTTTCCCACTCAAACTACTATTTTGTATGTTGAAGATCCCCAATGACCACCGATAACCACTGCTTGATCCTTCATTTCTCCAAAACAAGACAAGGAAGGGAGAAATCACATGGTAGAATTCTCCATCAAAAAAGAAGCAAGAAGCAGGAATTGACAAAAAGGAAACACTAAAATCTCTACTATTTGTCATCACCCTCCCTCCACCTCCTTTGATCACCACTTGGAACCCCCCAAACAACCACTATTCCTTCGAAAGTCGGCATTAACGTCCCACATCCTTGCCCACCTGACTCTTACAAAAGGGGAACACAAAGAAGAAAAGAGAGAGAGAGTAGAAGGGAATGAATCACTCAAACTGCCCTTACTCCCATTGGAAAAACCATGCATACCACTTCCATGTGATTGTAGGAGCCATCATCTCCACCATTATGGTCACCCAAGCAACATAGCCTTCAATGTCACCAGCTTGCCACTGATCCATCACCCTCCAGTAACCTTATGGCAATTTCAGTCCACTCTCTGGCATCCTCAGTGATTCTGATTGACTCTCTGGCGTCCTCTGCATAAACTTGATGAATCCTTGCTCAAGTACGCAATAGCGAATCATTTCTTTCCAGTGAACAGGTATGTGTGATCTTGTGTTTCAAGGTTTCCTCACAATAGGATTTTTCCTAAGAGGTTTCTCAACTTGTATTTTATGATATTGATCTCTACGGTGCTATCTATTTATAGAGTAGTGCATGCTCCATGACCTCTCAGATTCTCTACTGGGTTTCATTTTTCTGAGGCCCTTATCCGGTCGGTTATGAAAAAGCATCGTAACCGCCTGACGATTTTGGCTTGTTATGGCCGTTACGATCTTCATTCTCACAACCTTTCCATAGATAACGGTTGGATGGCCAGTCCAACCATTTTTGTGCTAGGATTGCCGAGAATGACCACTATTTCCTTACATCTTCCACTTGGCCATTTGAGCCAAGTGAAGTGACATTCTGGTTTTCCTCCCACTTTTGTGGGGTTTTCCTAGTAATATCATTTCATGATTGCTATTGCAATCACCACCCATTGTGTGGTTTTTTACCTACACTACAATCAAACAAATCTCAAACCCATGTTCATAACATATTTTGAGAAAACATCTTCTGTTATGCCTTTAGTCAAGGGGTCGGCTAATATATCATGAGTTTGCATGTATGAGATGGATATTTTCTTTCTCATAACTATATCATGAACATAGTGGTACTGCGTTGTTATCATAGTAAATGACAACTAGCTCGTCAGCTATCTCCAACTTTAAATCTCTATGAAGCGGCTTATCCAAATGACACTCATTGCAACCATACAGCAAACCACATACTCAGCTTTCTATATATGCAATACTACACAACCTTGTTTCTTACATGCCCAAGAAACACCACCACCTCCAAATAAAAATATTTGTCCCGAGGTTGATTTGTTGTCATCTTTGCTCCCAACAAAGTCAACATCTGAGTATCCAATGCTGCAATCTGTTCATCTGCTTGAAAATATAGTTTTAAATCTTTTATTCCTTTTAGATATCCGAAAGTCCTTTTTATAGTTATCCAATGCTGCAATCTAGAATTACTTTGATATCTACTCACAATACTAAGAGTGAATCTGATATCAGGTCTTGTACATAATATAACATATATCAAGCTACCCATAGCTTGTGCATAAGAAACATTAGGCTTATTGTCTTCTTCACAGGGACAATCAACCTTACTCAATTTGATCCCTTTTGCGACGGGTGTAATAGCAAACTTGCATTCACTAATTTTGAACTTTTTGATGATATAGTCAATATATCTCTCCTAACTTAGGCATAAGAGTTTAGATTTTCTATCTCAAGAAATCTTTATACCAAGGATGGAGGATGATTTTCCCATATCCTTCATTTTGAACCTTGAGTTTAACCATGACTTGGTTTTGATAATCATCTAATTGTCATTCCCAATCAACAATATGTCATCTATGTATAAAGATAAGATGACAAAGTAGCTCCCATTGTTTTATACATATACATAGTGATTAACTCATTAAACACAAACCCAAGTTCAATAATAGCATTTTGAAAAGTCAAATACCATTAACGATGTGACTGTTTAAGGTCATATAAGAATTTTCTCAACCTATATACTTTATCTTGCTTTCAACTATATATCCTTGAGGTTACTGCATGTATATGATTTCATCTAAATCTTCGTTTATAAAAGTTGTCTTTAAATCTAACTGATGGAAGTCCAAAACATAATATACAGATATTGCTAGGATTATCCTTATGGATGCAAGTTTCGCAATAGAGGAATATGTCTCAACATAATTTATCCCCTCCTTTTGCGAGAAACCCTTTACAATCAACCTCACTTTAAACTTTTCGATTGAACCATCAATCTTATATTTCTTTTTTAGAACATATTTATAGTCTATGGCTTTCCCATTTTTTGGCAAATCAGTCAATTCTCAGACTTAATTTTTCTTAATAGATTTATTTACCTCATCCATGGTTTTCTCCTAGTCTATTACTTTCGATGAGTTTATAGCTTGCTGATAAGTTAAGTTATCAATCAACTCTTCTAAATCTACCAAATTACACACTTCTTCTGCAAGATAAGTGTGATAATCCTTTAAGTAGGACGGTGTGGCCCTAGGGCTTTTGTGTTCACTTAAAGTTTCAGTTGTTTTAGGAAGATATTCTATGAGTTCAAATGATGATTGATCTAAGTCTACTAGATCATCAATATACTCATCATTATTTTCCAAGATTTCATTTTTAGTATCTTCTAAGAATTCAAATCTTTATTTTCTATCAGTCTGTGGTGTTTATGATAAAACCGATATTCCTTTGAGTTTTTAGGATATTTGATGAATATACATCTTAATGACCTATTTTGTAGCTTATCTCGAGATTGATCAAGGATCTTTACATGAGCAATAGATCCCCACCTCTTGAGATAACTTAGGTTGGGTTTTCTTCCAATCCGTATCTCTTATGGATTAGTGAACACAACCTTATATACGGTACTCTATTGAGTATGTATACTACTATACTTACTGCTTCTCCTCAAAATATCATTGGTAGAGATGCATCAATTAATATTGATCTTGTCATGTCCAGTACAATCATGTTATATCTTTCAGCTATACCATTTTGTTGAAGTGTCCAATGTATTGTATTTTGCTTTGAAATACCAAAGTCTTTACAAAATTCTAGAAATTCTATAGAGGTATATTCTCCACCTCTATTTGATCTTAAGACTTTGATTGAATGCTCCAATTGATTTTTAACTTCCTACTTATATTATTTAAGCACTTCAAGTGCTTCAGATTTATGTGCTAGGAGATATATATATATGTATATTTCAAGTAATCATCGATAAAAGTTATAAAATAAGCATTTCTTCGATGTGACCTTATTCTGAAGGGTCCACGTAGCTCAGTGTGAATGACCTATAAAAGGGTTGTTGCTCTTGTTGTCTCTTTGGAAAAAGCTTTTCTTGTTATTTTTGCTTGTATACAAGCTTCGCATTTGTTAAAAGTATTTTCCTCAAATCTTAGTAGCAAGTCAAAATTAGATAATTTCTTCAACTTTTCTAGACTTATATGTCCAAGGCATTTATGCCATATATTCACATCTACATTAAAGGCTCAATCAATATAAGCAGAAGAACTCTCATTTTCATTTATTTTCAATTTGAACAGTTAATGTTCTATATCAAATTCCCTAGCTTCCATGTTTCCCTACAGTCACCTAACTAAGAACAAACGTGACCTCAAAACCTTTCTTTACTAAAGCAAGGACTGAAACCATATTACGCCTTATAGATGGCATAATCAATACATCAGTCAATACAACCGGTATGCCTTATATAAAAGTTTTAAAGGACCCAGTACCCAAAGCATTCGAGAAAGTATTATTTCACATGTACACCCAATGTTCTCTTGTTTTGTATTCCTTTAGATCCATTGCCCCTTCCTTTGTCTTCGAGATATGCCTAGTCACTCCTAAGTCAATCCACCAACTAGTCACCTGACGGTCCATGTAAAGACATTCGGATATCACACATATTATATCATACTTCTCCAATTGTCTGCATTGTGTGTTGTTTCCTCCACTCTTCTTATTGTGACAATCCCTCTTATAGTGTCCTATCTTCCTATAGCTGAAACACTTGACCTTAAAAGCGGTTTCCTTTCTTAAAAGATTGACAATCTTTTTTGTTATTTTGTTTATTTCTCTTTTGATTGGGTTTGGAGCTATACCCTATCTCATCTTGAACTACTAGTAAATTTTATTTTCTGTTTTTACTAATATGTTCTTGCTCAATTGCTAGTTCTATCAAAAATTCTAAAAGTTAGTTTTGGGCTCTAGTCTAAGGGCAGTGGTGATCATGTTCTATGATGGAAAAAGACTGTCTACATCGGTTCTGGGATGAGTAATTTTGCCACACCTAGGTCTCTTACATTACCAACATATGATTTACATGTTTTACTACATTATCCTAATCCTTCATTTTGAAGGAGTTATATTTTTGTAGTAATAAATGAATATGTAACCTGACAGTTGTATCACATTTAGCTGTTATTGAGTCGAACAATTCTTTCGCGGTCTCGAATTACTTAAAGACCCTAATCAAGTCATACTCATATACATTTCTATTTATTACTCTATTGCGTCTAGTAGTGGCGGATGCACTATTTCCTTTAAGATATACTCTACAACTTCAAGTGTTAAAGCGAGTTGTATTCTTCTCTTTCATGTTTGGAAGTGTAGACCATTTAATTTTTCCGTCTTTGTCAGTTCCGACACACATATTCTAGAGTTCATTTTTATGTATTTGGTAATTTTAACTTTTCTCAAAACACCGGTAAAATAACCCATTTATAATAATAGTGCACAATTTTAACTTTTTCGTCTTTGGCAGTATAAAACCAAAATATCCATATATTTTCAGATAAAAAGACGGATTATAGCATAACTCTAATTAACATGGTGCACAATATCCAAATAATGAGTTGAAAATAACTCATTTATAATATAAAAATAAGTTGGGACAAATCTATAATTTCTCCCAAAAAAATCTTGCCTTTGTTAATTTCCCAAAACACTAGGGGTAAAATAGTATTTTTAACTATTTGTTTGGTTTTGTAATTTTCTCAAATAGACCAATGATAAAATAGTAAAATCGATGTTTCGTATTTCTAAAAATTCATCACTAATCGACGGTAAATATGTAATTTTGCCCCTCATTCCGAATCTATAATTTTCACAAAAGACAGGGGCAATTTTGACTTTTGATATATGATAGTATTGTAAAAATATTTAACCGATAAGGGCAAAAAAGCAATTCAATCTCTCAATTTTTCATAATATTTATAAACTATTAGAGGCCAAAATAGACTTTTCACCTGAATAAGGGTAAGACCATCTTTTTATCTGAAAATATATGGATATTTTGGTAATTTTATCCAGTGGTAGTTTTGAAATTTCAAAAAATCGTCCAGGGTAGAATGGACTTTTCAGTCCATTGCCCGAAGTGGTTTGGTATAAACTGTCGAGCGATTTTCTAGACCGTTTAAAAAAGTAAAGGAGAGAGAGAAGCGGGAAAGGGGGAGGGCGGTTGAGCGTCTCTCCTTCGTCGCTTCCTAGCCTATGGCCACCTGCTTGCCTTCCTATTGGGGTTCTGCTGGTGGGTTTTCCTATGATCGCCCTTTGACCTTCTAGTTGGGGTTATATTAGTGGTTTTTTAACGGTCGTCCTCTAGCTTTCTGGTTAGGGTTTTGTTAGTGGTTTTTCCTATGACCTTTTTATGGCCATCCATCGACCTTCTTCTTGGCCTTTCTCTCTTCACTCTTGTTGTCTTTGCCCTGTCTCAGCTTAGGCTAGCTCTTTTCGCCTTCTGCCCTTTCTCGAGTTGGGTTGGTTTTTGCCACCTTCTGTCGAGACCTGCAATAGCATGTCTCGAGTTGGGCTGGTTTTTGCCGCCTCCTTCCAAGACCTGCAACAGGGAGTCTTGTTCCTCTATGTCCCCCTTTTTTTTTATTTTTAATGCATACCTTTTTTGTAGGGACAAACCAGGCCCTAATACCAATTGATGGTGATTCTAGTTGACTCTTTAGCATCCTCTACATGAGCTCGATGAAGCCTCGCTCAGGTACGCAGCAGTGGATCATTTCTTTATTGTGAACAGATACATGTAATCTTATGTTTCAAGGTTTCCTCACAGTAGGATTTTCCTTGAGAGATTTTTCCACTCGTATTTTATGATATTGATCTTTGCACTATTCTCTATTTATAGAGCAATGCCTACTCTATAACCTCTCGAATTTTCTACTAGACTTTCCTTTTTCTATAGCCCTTATCCGACCAGTTACGTATAAGCACCATAATCGCCTAGTGGTTTTGGCCTATCATGGCCATTTTAACCTTCTTTTTCGCAACCTTTTCACAAATAATGGTTGGATAGCCAGTCCAACCGTTTTTCTGCAGTGACTGCCGAGAATGACCACTATTTCCTTACACAACCCATAGTTGCAGCTAGAACTGCCAGCCTCATACCTAGCTACCTACCATCGCTAGCATCCCCATCGTTGCCCAGAACGGACTTGGTCGTTGCCCTCCCTGATCTCCTTCCTCAATCTCTCCTCCCCCCTCCCCCTCTCATCATCTATTTCCTTCGACCCCTAACCCCTCTTAAGGAGCGAACTAAGCAGACTTGATCCATCCTAACAACTCGGGGCTTTTTGTATGGTTCCTTAAAATCCCACCATACCCAACCTAATTGCTTTCAACTAGAACCATATGTTCCTTTGGTCCACTTTGGACCTTGAATGAGATCTTTTTTAGATTGGATTTTATTCGACTTAAATTTGGTTCTATCAAACTGAGTTAAGTTCAAATCCAAACCAAAGTCCAACCCATTGCGAGATCAATAACCCAAAACCCCATCGATCAGATCTAATTCGACCTCTTTACCAATGGCTCCAACTCAAATTGTTTACAGTTCAACCTAGTCCAATCCTAACTTGAATTGAGCCAACTCTATTTCTAAATCAAAACTCAATCAATTTCTCTCGCTCCTAATCCCAAACCCATTCCCCTTAGTTTCACGTAAAATCCCACATAAAGCTCACCAAATACCTAACTAAAAGAATTTAGACTTATTCAATCAAACAATTTTAGTAGCACAAAGATATGACTCGTACTTGGTTGAAAAAAAACTTTCGTGAAAAGAATTCAAACATGTTCACATCACATATAAAGGAGATCAGGTATTCCCCTTTTTGAGTTTTATATCCTAATCCTCTCTCACCCATTTCCTTTTCAAGAGGATCATATTGCATGTCAAGCTTCCTCCACACCCAAAATCATCATACAATTTCCTTTTGGCATGCTCGATAGAACCTCTGTGGATATACCCAAAATTATTTGTTAAGCTTAAATCTAAAGTTGCTTTCATTTATTAAACATCTTAGTTGGCATTTCCACACATTGTACATATAGTATAAAGTATCATTGACTACTTCACAAACTCATGCATAAATACACTTCTATACACACAAAAATTGCTCTTATCTGATTGCTTGTATAGAACCCTTAGACTAGGGTTAGTGCAAATCCCTTCTTAATCCAAAATGCCTTTTAGTCATCATTATAATACTTGGCCCAAGGGCAAAGTGGAGTTCTTATCTCATAATTCCCATGAGTCCATAAAACCTATGAAACTAGACCCTAAGTTAATTGATGATGCTACATCTTCAAACAAGTACCTAAACTCATTTCCTCTAGGATCTCGACATGCTTCTCCTAAAGATTATGAGACTTAACTAGAAGCTTTGAGGAACCAATTGAAAGAGGTTCAAGTAGGAAACAAAATCCTATAATTAGAAAAGAATTAGAGAGAACCATAACATAAAAAAATGGGATTCCTCTACCTCCGGTGAAAGTTCTTAAAAATATCAATATTGAGGAGGAAGATAAATTGAGTAAGAAGAAGATAACTAAGCTTAAGGAGAAAAAGGGTAATCACAAGTAGGAATCAAAGCATACAAAATGACGAATCAAAGATGAAGTAACTCAAAAGGATATACCAAGTCATCTTGCAAAAGGAAAACAAGGATAAAGAAAGATTTGATATTGAAGACTTTTTGTCGACGGACTATCAGATCTATAGGGACGATGAAATCCCAAAGTTGCATCACTTCGATAGTCAAGGAGATCCTAATTTACACCTTCAACTATTCATTAGGAGAGCTATCAAGAAAAAGAAAGACAATACCAAGTGGAACCCTCATAGAATAAAAGGTGAAGCCTATAGATGGATAATAAAGATGTCGATATAGGTTGGGTTGGGCTGGCCTGGCCACAACCCTTATGAGCCTGTAAAAATGTGGGTCGGGCGGCACTGGCCCACATTTTATATGGGCCGTTAAAGTGCTGGCAGGACCCCGCCCACATATAAAAATATATATTATCTATTTTATATAAATATTATATATAGTTTTTCAATTACATTTATATATGTAAAGTTTTCTTTATTACATGTACAATTTCTTAGTACATATATATATATATATATGTGTGTGTGTGTGTGTGTGTGTAGTATATATGGCTCATATATACATATATATATACACCTAATAGAAAAACTACACACATATATAGTATATATATATATACATGCACATATATATACATATAATTGAAACACTATACATATATATAGTATATATATATACATGTACATATATGTGTATATATATGAATTTGAGTCATTATACTATATATAGTTTTTCAATTACATGTATATATATGTAAATGTATATATATACTACATATATACATGTATATATACACTATATATAGAGAGAGACACTGATATATGCTAGAACTCTTATGTGCTAGCAAATCCAAACCAAATCTCAACCATCTATCTTTGGTGATGGATGATTGAGATTTGAATTTATAAAGTAAAAAGTACATGAGTACTATTTGTAGGTACACTTTATTTACATTGGCGGATTTGCTTTTGAAATTTCAAATCTCAACCATCCATTACCAAAGATGGATGATTGAGATTTGTTTGGATTTACTAGGACCTATAAATATAACATATACTAATGTCTCTCTCTATATATACAAATACATACATATATAATTTTTATTACATGTATGCATATATATATATATATATATACATATCTATTTATATAGTTCTTTTATTACATATGTATATGTCTTGTTGAAACTTGAAATACTAAGGTTTTATTATATACCAATGTCCTACTCCGTTAACCAAGGTGATGTTGAGGTTGTTTTGCGAGAGTATAATAAGGGCGATTGTGGCATCCATGTTGGCACTGCTTGAGTGATGGCAAAGAAAACTCTTAGAGTTCACTATTATTAGTTCACATTGAGTTATAATTGTTGCTTTCATGTTAGGCATTGTCACGGTTATCAGATTCACAAGCATTTAGAGTTGCACTCAGTAGGCTGCCTTTTCCATATGGGCATTTAATGTGATTATTCCCATATTTCCACACATATCTAATGGTCATGGGTTCATGTTAGTTGCTATAAATCCCATATTTCCACACATATCTAATGGTCATGGGTTCATATTAATTGCTATAAAGTACTTTACTAAGTGGGTTGAAGTTGTGTTATTAAGTAGAGTTCTACGTCAACATGTAGTTTCCTTAATTAAGGAAAACATTGTGTGTCACTTCAGTATTCATAGAGACATTGTTTGTGACAATGAGACTCATTTTAAGAATGAGTGTGTCAATAAGATATGCCATTCAATTAGTATTACCTAACATTTTTCTCACTTTACTATCCCAAGAGATTAGTTGAGACAACTAACAAAACTCTCATTGGTATTATAGAGAAAACTACTAGTTAGGATAAAGCTTGGCATGAGAAACTCCATGATGCACTTTGGGCATATACAATCACTATCAAGACTCCTAATAACGATATGAATGCTGGTATCTATGTGATACTTTTAGTGTTGGGCATTCATGGCTTGATCTCTTGAGTTGTTGCTTTCATGGTTAGGAGTATCATTCTTAGATTCTGGTTTTGATGCCTTGATGCACACTTATTGTTTTCATCTATTTGTGCCTTTTATTGTGGCTTTAGAAATTTTGAACTCACTTTGTTCTAAACAACTTCAAATTAAATTCTTTTCAACAAATTGTTTTTATTTGATTTTTAGTTTCAGGAAAAGTTTAGAAAACCGTTAATGACTACATTTTTTTTGACCTTATCTTTGGTTTTAAAATACTTAAATAACTTATCATTAAGATATCTTAGCTTGTGGAGTGGCTAGCATCTTCCTAATTTCCTGTTGTGGGGTTTGTACTTGGTATAATAGATTTTCAGGTCTGCCTTTGTATCTTTGTGTTTTAGTAATGTATATGAAAAAGTCATTTTTATGTGTTAAAAGCTCATATTTTGAAAAGTTAAAAGTCTATATATATTGAAAAAGAAAAAATAGAAAAATAAAAAGAAACAAGAAAAAGAAGAGAAAAGAAAATTTGAGAAATAAAAAAATCGAAAGTAGAGTGTTATGCTTTTTGGGTTCTTTATCTTTTGTATACTCAGGACATTTTAGAAGAGACTGAGTGAGTTTTACTGTCTACCTTTCTTGTATATCATAGTATCAGTCTTGAGAGTTTCTTACACTAGAGGAAGGATTCATGCTCCACTTGGAGTTAGGGGATTCTAGCATGTTTACTTGTTTATAGGTCACTCGATAGTTGTTTCTCATATTCTAAAAATTGAGATTTTGATGTCTAAAATAGATAATATTTGGTTTTGCTATTAGTACTTTGAAGTACTAATAGAGAAAATGCTTTATTCAACTGGATTTTATTTAAAGGTATTTATGCAAACAAAAGGTTGATTTTGAAAAACATTTTTGTAATTTTCTAAAACCATATCAGCCATAGTCATCCATAGAGAATCGATTGCATGCTCATTCTTGTTGGTCTCTAGATGTGTCTTTTAATTTATATTTTATAGCTTGTAATAAAATACATATATACCTTTTATCATGGTCTTATGATAGGAGCATCACCTATCTAAACAACACTCTAGATCATATGTCACTTGCACATCATTATCATGCATACCATGAGTCATGTTCATGATGCATTTTATGACATACATGTATTTCCTTACAAGCTAGGGTATTTTTATTTTCTTTTGAGTTGTCTTGGGAGTCAAGTCTCTCTTTTTGACATTAAAGTCTCAATATACTCTTACTTTGATCAAGATGGTTTTCTATGATGCACTTTTAAGCTTTTTGATTCGAGGAGGTTACTCTGAGTCTACTATGAGTTCTCTCCACTCAGAGCGCATCCCTCTACTTTCACTTCACTCCACTTTCACATTTTGCTTTCACATCTACATTTTCATCTATATGTTCTCGTTGCATCCTTAGCACGTCTCAAGTATTTTTGTAATTTTCAAAATATTAGCATTACTCTTCTTTCCATAATGGTGATACTTTTACTTGATCTTTTTGAGAGGATCCCTTGGTATATTTTAGGATCTCTAGCTACCTGACTATTACGAAAGGGGAACATGAAACAAGAGAGAGAGAGAGCATAGGGAATAAAATCACCCAAACTGCCACTAGAAAAAGCACACACACCATTGTCGTGCACTTGCTAGAGTCCATCTCCAAGATCCTTCACCATTATCATCACCCAAGTAACATCCCCTTCAACCTCACCAGCTCCCGACTAATTCATCACCCTCTAGTGAACCACCATTACTGCTCGAATTGCCAGCCCCCTGCCATCACCAACGTCCCCACCATTGCCTCAAATGGCCTTGGTTGTTACCTCTCTCTACTCTCCTTTGTGAGACTCTACCTTTCCCTCTCTCTCTCATTGTATGTTCACCTAAAACCCTAAACCCTCTTAAGAAGCAGACCCGATCAGGTTTGGTTACACAGACGCAATCCATCCTACCGACACGAGGATCATTTGCATGGTTCCTTAAAATCCCAAAACTAGATCAGAACTATACACTTTGACCCAAAACCATGGCCCTTTTCTCCATTTTGGACCCTAAATCGGGTTCATTCCAATGTAGTTTGAGTTTAAAATCTAAAAATTCAAAGTTGGACCCAAATCTTTGAAATTCCAACTTCATAACCCAAATCCATTCCAGATTGGATCTTATTCAACTTAAATCAACTTCTAAGTTGGACCCAATTAAGCTAAAATCCAAACCATAGTGCAATCCATTTTGAGGTCCATAACCCAAAAACCCATCGAGTGGGTCCAATTCGATATGTTTACTGGAAGCTCTTTTCAAATTAGATCCAATTAAACCTAGTCCAATCCTAACTTGAACTAAGCCAAATCTATTTCTAAATCAAACCCAATCAATTTCCATTGCTCCTAATCCAAAACCCACTTCCACTAGTTTGATGTTAAGTCTCACGTGAAGCTCACCAAATATCTAAGTTCAATAATATAGATTTATTCAAACAAGCAGTTTTGATAGCATAAAAGATCGACCATTGCTTGGCACAGAAGAAGAACTTCGACAAAAGAAATCAAATGGGCCCATGTTGCATATAAAGGAGAGTGTTTGGAGGTATTCCCCTTTTCAAGTTTCAACTCTTAATTCTCTCACTCATTTTCTTTTTAAGAGGATCATATCACGAGTTAAGGTTCTTCGGGACCAAAAATCTATGTCAAATAATTTCCTCCAAGTATCTAAGTAGGGGCAACCATTTGGTATATACTGATGCATAATCGATCCTTGGGGTCTCACATAATGTACCATTTCATTGTTTTGGATATCGAGCACCTTCAAATAACATGGAGATCATGTTGTTTTATGGAGTGTGGGGTGTGCCAAAAGGCATTGACCTATCTGCCTTCAAGAGGATGAGGCATGATGGGGTCCTCGAGAATTTGATAGAGCATATCCCAACATAGATTGATCGTTATTCGGGGTATGAAGGCTTTCTAGAGATCTTCCTGTGATGATTCCGAGGTTTGGCTCCAAGTCGGATCAAAACCTCTAAGACAAGCTACATTCAGGTCATTTTAATGTGGAGGTCTAGTCGACCGCCGACTACATGCTAGGGTTGCAAGATTTTGGTTGTATCTCCTTTGACACACTTTCAATTGATGTGATTTTTGATGCATTTGAAACTTGGTACATAGACTATCTAAAGTATGAAATATTGGCCAATTTTGATAAGTATTGGAGTTTTGATACCTTTTTCTATCTTATTAAGATTGATGCAATTCTTTATCCATTGGAAAGACGACGTTGACACCTTTTTGTAGGATAAAAAATCAGCTAAGTTGGGTTAGAAATGATTGAGTTATGGCTATTTTTCAGTAAGATGTACTAGGTCATCTGAAGCCTCGAGTATCTCTGAAAGGGTTCGATGGTTTTCGTCATATCTCAACCATCCAACCTCTAATTCAAGTGATTATGGTTCTACTAAAAAGTAGACATGATGAGCTTTCTAGACATTTAAGAACTGAGAAATTTGTCCAAAACAAATTTTTGCAACTTCTTTTATCAGAATGTCATAGGCTTGAAGCGATGCAGTTTCAATTTCATATTGAGAAACTAATAAGAATAAATTTGGAAGAGAAAAGGAAGAGGAAGGAAATTTAGTAGGAATATTAACCAATGAGATTCATAGTAAAAAAACTTGATCGAGTTTTAGTCATGCCCAAATATCTCTCGAAGCCTTTAAATAGAGGGCTTATTACATAGAAATGACACTCTACTTAAGACACCTACTCATCTAGGAAACCTATTCCATCATGAAAACCTAATAAGAAGCTTAGAATTCACGCAGGTACATCCTCTTTCATGGATTAATGATATTTCAATCTTTGGATTTTTTTTTTTGCCTTGAAACAAAAAGATTGTTGTCATACTTGGAATGATAAATCTAAAACCTAAAATTGACTTTAGTAAATTTTAAATAAACAAAAAACTTATACAAATGAGTTCACGAAATCAAATGGAAAGCCCTAAGCATGCCTTACAAGCTTTCCACATCATCTAGTGAAGCTACTTTTCTAAATTAATTCAAGTTTGACTCCAGTTTATCCTCCATTATAGTATGAACTTACTTGACTTTTATTTTGAGTCATGGAGTGTCATCTACACCTTCAATTAGCTACAAATTAACTTTAATAACATGATTAGGCATAGATTTATCTGAGTTGAGTTAGAGTGACTTCGGTAGGTCACATCATCTCCACCATGCTTTCCTCATGCTGGTTCTCCAACACATTCTTCTAGGGGTTGCCCAATGTATGGTTTGAGGTAAGATACATTGAATGCCATATGGACATTCACTTCTTTGAGCAAGGCATGCTCATACATTGACTTGCTAATCTTCTTGATAATCATGAACTATTCGTGATACTTAAGAAGTAACTTTGATTATGGCATATGAGTTGGATTTAGGGTTTGAGGATGAGGCTCTAGCTATAGTCAATCTCCAGTTTCAAATTTATAGTATGGTCAGCGCTTGCCAACTTGAGCCTTCATGCCATCTTAAACTAAGGTGTTCTCTTTAATCTCTTCAAAATTTTAGTTCTCAATTGGTATATATATTTCTTTCAAAATTTTGAAGTGAATATTGATCATAGTCACTATCTATAATTTTACAAACCCCATGCTAGATAATAACCTTTTTACTAAAAGTTTTGACCACTTGGGCTACCCCAACTTAGCTTTGAGAGTTTGATAGTGGGCATAATTTATGAACCTATCTACAATCACATACATAGTTTCACACCTATCAAAATAAGGTAACGCTTCAATGAAGTCTATAAAGATCAATTCTCAAGCTTATGATGGTATATGTAATGGTGTTAAGGTGTTAACGACCTTGCTCGACTCATAGTTTTGAGATCGGTGAATCTTATACTTTGTCATGGGATTCATCCTTGGAATGCTACCGACTAACATGCACCGTGCCTTTGAGGAGTGCACATGCATGCATTGCATGCACACATCACTTATTCACCACAACAACTCATGTCTCTTTTCTCTTTTGTAATAAGCATCTATGTTGCGCATGTTCGGCTTATAACCACTTTCATAGTATAGGCCTAGTCGCCAATGGTAAACCCCTTTTGGGTTAGCCTAGCTTAGTAAATCTAGATTAGTCATTCAATATAGTCATTAATTGGGTCATGTAGTGATTAGACATTGGATCGGATCCACAATCCAAATCCAACCACTAGAACCTTCTCCAAGGTTCCATCTAATGGCAATATAAAGCCATTCAGACCCCTATAACACCCAAGTCTTCTACTGAGTTCCAACAATCTTACAAACCCTCCCTCACATCTAGCCGGATAACATGAGTGTATAGGTGTATCAAGTGTGCATGAATGAATGTTGAAGCTAGGCTGCTTCAATAGTAACACGTCAAGTGTAGGAAGAGAGTTGATGAAGTGTCAATTACTAAAGAAGATGACTCTATTCAGAAAGGCACTTATGGTTGAAATAAATGAGACAGCCCTTGTCGTGAGGTGAAGTCTCTTTTGATTTAAATCAATTGAATATGGCTGATCCTTATGTAAACACCTAAAATTTTTCAAAAAAGTTTAGTTTTTTCAAAAGTTCTCCTTTACAAGCAAAGTTGTGGCCGTTAGTCTTTTAAGGGTTTTTTTCAACAAAAACACCTTAAGTAAGCTCATTTTCATCCCAAAATTTTAGGGGAATCTCAAAATTAGGGTTACTTCGAGCCCACCAAAACAAATAGAATTTTAAAAAATCTAAAAAATGACCATTTTACCCTCAAAGTTGTACTAGTGAAATTTTGTTGTTTCAAGTGTATTTCTTTAAAAGAAAGGGTTGAAAAAGTTTAAAAGGCCAAATAGAATCAAAATAAGTTCTAATTGCAAGATATTTGGAAAATGACTATTTTATCCCTATGAAATATTCGAATTAAAAAGATGAAAAAAGAATAAATAGGCTTAAAACATGGTGGAGAAGTTAGGAGACCTCAGAAGACTCAAGCTCACGCAAAGCATCAAACAAATAGTCTAAAATATCCTTAACCAAGGAAGATCTTACACCAAGTGACCCTGTACCCATCATAAGGTTAAAGCGATCTAAAAAGGTTAAAGAGATCAACCCAAAGAGTAGAGAAGGATAAAAGCACCATCACCGGCTACCATGCATGTGACTACAGGCCTCTTGTGCCACCGTCAGCAACCATGGACCGCTTGCAAGCCACCATGTGTCACCAATCAACAAGCCCTCGGCCAACCACGTGCTTAGCAGGACCCCCTAGCACCTGGTGGGACCACCCTGACACTTGGAGAGACCCCCCTTGGCGTGTGGGGACCGCCCCTTGTGTGCCTTCCATACAAAACGTCTCTCACATGCTTAAACTTGCTCCAAACATGTCAAAATTGTGTATAACTATTTCCAACACGTAGCACATGAGTTCAACTATCCTTCCCATAGAGCACCTCTGGATGGATTAAATTTGGATCTGGATTGGGTTCAACAACCTAAAAGAATCTTATTCAAGAAAATGCCTATAAAAGGAGGATGTTTGCAAAAAATGGATTCTAGCCAAGAGTGCTAAGCCCAACCAAGGAGGGCGTGAGGAAGCTCACTCCTAGCCGAAGGAGGAGTTCATCCAAGGAAGAGAGAGAAATAGAAAAATGTCTCAAACCGTCACATTTACATATGATGACATGAGTATGTAATAACTCTTATGGTAGATTAATCACTCATAAGTTTGTGTTACGGGAGCACATAGGGGTATTATCGTATATATTTTTCAAGAGAGCAATCTTCCTCGAGAGAGATGTCCCAAAGATTTATATGTAGATGAGTTCCTTTTCGAATGAGCATAAGTCTTCAACAAAATTCTTTGAATGATTACTAAATCATTAAGATTCAACCGAATGCATCATTATTTTATATAAAGAAATTTCTACAGATTTCAGCATAATGTACAGACTTTACATGATGTACAAATTTTTTAGCCATCATTTTTTAGCGAAATATTCCTAAATTTTATTTGTGAGATATCGGCCAATATCTAGTAAAAATCTCATAATTTTGGATATGGGTGAAATGGATAAAAAAATCAGTAAGAATCAAACCCAACCCAAAACTTAACCTATCTACGACAAAAATTCTATGATAGTTGTTCAATAAAACCATCATAACTCAGTCTATAGTTATTTAAATACGTCAAGAATTATTTTTCAGAAAGATAAAATCCATAGGTTTATAAATTAATAATTTTTATAGAAATCATAGGCTTATATGGAGATATGAGTGGTTTGTCACAGATATTGTCCAAAGATTCAGAATAGCAATAAGTAAGAAATTTTCTCAAGCTTTTATGTAATCATCAGAAGACCCAAAAGTATAAATAAAAATTTTCAATAAAATTTTATATGGTTCTTACTCAGGTAACATTTATGAGATTTTTGGACTCCCATAAAGCTTCTAAAAAAATATAAACTCTTACACTGTAAAAATAAACCAATTTTGTTCTTATAGAACTAAATCTGGTTTGGCCAAGTGAAATCGGCGCCCTTTTGAAAAGGCGGTTTTAAGTTGAAATTGTTTTGAGAAAACTCTAGATTCTAAAGTTACTCTTCTAAAGAGTCTAGACTGACCCTTGAGCACTGGTTTAAGAGGGCCTATATTGATAAAAACCTACTTTTCCACAATCCTCGAATAGTCAAATAAATATCTTTGCAAGTTTGAGTAAACTTGTTGGCACACTCGTGCGCGATTTTTGCAAGCAATGTTTTAAGTCCATACCAGACCGAAAAATTTTATTTACAAAAACAAAATGGCATGCCCGATGGGACTTAGGTCTTATAGGAGTAGTTTTGATTTAGTTAAGTTATTTCCAAACAAGTTGATTTTTGAGTCTAGTTCTAAACTTTTTTAAAACTTTGCTATAGTCTCAAAACCTCTAAGTGTACATCATGTGAAGTTTAGAAGGCTCTTTTGGAGATGTGTCAAGTGAGGCCTCCTCAAGCTCTATAAATTGGTTTTCGAAACAACCCAAAGCTCTCTCAAATCACTATCTCAAGTACCGGAGAATAGGATTGCCTTTTTAAAATGAGAGTTAGAAACTGAAAGGGAGATTGTTGCCCTATGTCAAGAAGTTGATGTAGTCAAGTTATGTTGTTCCATGAGAAATAACCTCGAGTTCATAAGAAGACAAACCATGTGTGGAGAACCAAACAAACATCAAAATTTGATGAAGGATATAAGTCTACAAAAGTAGCAAGTGTTATGATTGATCCGTCACTTCCTAATACCCCTTCCTCAACTAAAAATACCAAAACAATGTATATTTGGGAAAACAAAAATTATTTAAAAAGTATTCAAAAATAAAAAATAATTGAAAATCTACAAATTGAAAGTGAAAAGTCAAAAAAGAGAAACAAAGGAAAAAGAGTATACATTCCTAGGCACACATATGGAGAGGGGCACAAGGTCTTCTTTACTCAAGTCATTGTAGAATTTTCAAAAACATATACTCCGATGTGTTTCATTTTCATGAGCACCACTTCACACACTCCGAAGGTTTTTTCTCCCAAAGAAACCTGCACACAGGAGAATGAGTGTTGCATGAGTCTAAGCTTGATGGATGAAGCTCAATACCTAGCAAAGCAAAGAAAGCTCGAAGCTATACATGAGCTAAAATCATCTCAGAACGCCTACAAAAAAGCTTACTCTCACCATGAGAAGGTAGTCAAGCTCGAAAAAGGTATGCATAAAATTTATTTTCCCAAAACTCCCTACTCGATCATCCCCTTCTTAATGTAGGATTGATAAATCATTCACATGCATTGCATACATCAAATCACACTCATACACCCATAAACCCATAAAATGTGCCAAAAGATATGGATTTTCAAGGTGCGCTGAAAGTCCCGCACAAATAAAAAAAATATAAAAAAAGACAACATAAAAATTAAATTCAAAACTTAGTAGACATGGTTATTCCTAAGGCATAAATCGATATCCTATATACACCTAACACTATCATACATAAAAGAATTCCTTTGAGCTTAGGTTTGCATCATAAACCCAAGCCTACGAACATGACCCATCCAGTAGGTTTCATGTGTTCTTCAAGTCCAAATGAAACCATGGACCTAACCCCGGCTCAAGCCCACATCATATGTGATAAGCTTGAAGCCGCCCTTACAGGGTTTGGTCTCCTTGAAGACCATTCCCCATCCTCTCCTATTGCGTCATAGAGCGGGAGCTCTTTGGGCTCCCCTTTCCTATAGGTGCATCACATCCTTTGGGTCTAACCATATCCACACCCGCACCAACCTTAGGCTCATGTCCAAGTCCATGCACGCCTAATGGGTCGGTCATTCATTCTCATAACCTCGAAGGGACCGACCATGGTTTTCCTTAGAACCCATGCATTCCTCTAAAATTAAGGAACCAAATCAAAATCAACCAAGAGATGAAAAAAGACCAATGAACACTACAACAACCTCAAAATATAGGCTTAAGAAAACCACAAAAAGAATCTCTAAATCACATCTGATAGGGTAAAGAGAGAGACATAGAGAGAGTACCTCTAATAATGCTGTTTGAAATTGTTGATGACAGTGATGTCTTTTGTCGAATAGAAAATGGCCTCTATGCATGAACGAGAGAGAGGAAGGGGAGGAATTAGAAATTTTTGGGGAGACAAATCATAGAAGGAATTCGAGTGAACTTTGGTTCCTTGGTCCTTTATTGGATAGATTTTGGATACCCACCGGATTATGAATATCAAATAAAGAGGGTCCTTCTTCTAGTCTCTCGTAGTTCAAAAAGATCTACCCAAGACTGTCCAACAAAACAATCCAAAGCCGATAGTTCATCTTGGAAACATTTTTCTCTCAGTTTGCTTTTGAAGGTTGAAGTTGAACCTTTAAAACCAATTAAAATTTAGCTCGCTTCTCTCACCTCACTCCACAAACTACTAACCACTCCTACCACTAAAGCAGCTGCGATTGGTTAGAAGTGGTAGTAGTGGTAAAAGAGCAAAGAGCTTTTCCTGCCTTTGCACTCAAATTCTAAATTTGTCATCAACTACTGCAGTCAGTCACTGCCACCACTTGAGATATTGTGGTTGGCGGTGATGGTATTCACATCAAACTTCAGGGTTAAAATAGCTATGTACTTTGGTTTTCTTCATTTTAGCATTTGCCGGTTCTAAAATCCAATTTGAAGACCTGGAGATCGTATGAAAAATGATGGTTCATAAAATGTAAAGAGCCAGAAACTCGAGAGGTTGCCCTTTGAAACTGTAATAATTCCAGGTTTCAAGATTTCCTCCCCTTTTCTTGTTTTCTCGAGCTATATCACACTTCATTTAGGCAGAGTGTTGCTCATGACACTGACCGCCTCTCTCTCTCCCTCTCTTATATATATAATATAAAGAGAGAAAACAATCCATGCATACACTCATTCGTTAGATCTTTAAAGCAAAAAGCAAAATAGAATCAGATCGATTTAATGAACTTGTAACTTTTTAAATTTAAATTTCAATGGTTGATCTCACAGATTGAACGCTTAAGATCTTTAAAGATATTTGAGCATGAACGAGATGTGCAAATTTACCACGTTTTTTCTCTCTATGTATATCTATATGCAGAAAAGGTAAAATATGCCCTGGCCAACTCACTTAGTATAGAATGAGGCTTTGGTTTTCGATATAATTTGTATTGCATATCACCCATAACTTTTAAAGTCATCTCAGGACACTCAACCGCACCAGCACCAAATGTTACACAGCTTTTGACCGCAATTGGAGTCGAGATATCACGTGGTCATCAACTAAAATGAGAATCGATGATGCATTGGGTCACTCCTCTATCGATCTCATTTACCAAATTACTCAGCTTAGAACATACCTGCAAGACATCTGCATCCGACTTATCTCCTACTACAAACTCATTACATACCCCATTCACTTCTATGACACTGCACCCAGGACTCTTCTTAGATGCAGCCTGTTTCATGTCACTTTTCACTTTCATTGCATCATCCAGCCTTCCGTTTTCGCTACACAGATTCAATAATGCCATGTAAAGGGCACCATTCTGTGGCTCGTCTCTCAAAAGCCGAGATGCAACTTGCTTACCAAGTTCTACATATCCGTGAATCCTACAAGCGGAAAAAAGTGCACCCCAAACAGCAGCATTGGCCCTCATTGGCATCCTACGCATCAATGTGACGGCATCCTTGATCAGTCCAGCCCGGCCAAGGAGGTCAACAAGGCAGCCATAGTGCTCAATCTTGGGTACAATGCAGAACTCGGTCCTCATGCGCTCCAAGTAAGCTAAGCCCTCTTGCACCAAACCCGAATGCGTACAAGCAGATAATACGGCAACAAGAGTGAGATCATTAGGTTTTACTCCTGCTTTTGTCATCTCTTCAAATAGTTCTACAGCATTCTTTCCAAATCCATGTGCCGCAAACCCGGAAATCATGGAAGTCCACACGGAGACCTCCCTCCTCCCAACGGCAATAAACACATGCATTGCACTCTCTGTGCTCCCGCACTTGCAGTACATGTCTATTAGTGCAGTTGTAAGCTTTGTATCCAGCGTCCTTTTCTTGCTCTGCATATAAGAATGAATCCATCTGCCTTGGCTTAAAGAACCAATATGAGCACAAGCTGAGAGCAAGCTAACAAAAGTAGCATCATTCGGCTCGATTCCAGTCACTTGCATCTCTCGGAACACATCCAGTGCCTCCTCGAAGCAGTTTGCCTGAACGTACCCAGCAATCATAGCACTCCAAGTCACTGCACTTCTGTGAGGCATTTCCTGGAACAACTCGCGTGCTTTTGACATATCCAGTGAATTAGCATACACCGATATCAAAGTAGTCCAAGTTGCGACATCTTTTTGATTCGTTTCATCAAACACTCGGTGGGCATCCTGGAGTTCGCTGGAAATGCCATAAAAGTGAATTAAGGAATTCTTAATGAAGACATCTGAATCAAACCCAGTCTTGACAATTCTGCAATGGATCCCTCTCGAGCCCCCAAAGCATCGAGCCGTCGTGCATGCTTTAAGCAAGAAAGGAAAAGTGTAACAATCAGCAAGAGCTCCTTGTCTTAGCATCCGCTTATAAAGATCGATCGCTTTGAGCGGTTGATGGGATGATGCATAGCCCCTAATCATGGTGTTCCAGATGTATGTTGATGGATAATCAATCTGGTTAAAGACCATCCTTCCATACTCGATAGAGGAGGGATTAGTGATAGAACAGAAGGTAATGATCTTGCGCACAAAGGTCTCTAATTGGAACAAACCCATTGTGATGATTTGGCCATGAAATCGCCTCAATTCGTGCATACTGGAAATGGTATAATCTAGTGCCATTGAAGACAAGGATGCTGGTTTATTAATTAGATTATGCAACCACACTCAACTAAACTAATGATGTAGATCGAATGGCGGAGTCCACCTGTAAATAAATTCATCATCTTAACCATAGAACCAAAGTACAATAGAATTCAAACGAGCAAAATCAAATGAACCTGGCATCCCCGTCACGCTCGTCTGATTGCATCAATCAACAAGAATATCCATTCATAACGTCTACTGATCAATCGGCATTGTTCCCCATACAAGCTGGTAAACCTGTGTAACCGTGTTCTAAAATGTTCGCCAATGGTTCATCATTAGTTAACCAGAGAAAGAGATTTCCTTAGCATGATGGAAAAACGCCTCTGAAACAGGTTTCACGCAAAACCTGATTCCCTGTTCCAACGGGAAGCTGCACGCCCGGTAATCATCAGGTGAGTCCGAGAGCTCTCTGCCAGGTTACTAACGCTTTGAGTGTTACAGACTTTCTGTTTCTAAAAAGTGGAATCAACAGTCCCGCGTCAGGGGTCCAACTATTAATTCCGGATGTACATTTGTCCGAAACATCTCCACCTGCGTGCAAGATGGCAGGCCACCACAGGCAAGACCGAAGGGGTCTTCATCAATGCCAGATTGAATTGATGTGAGCGTGAATCAATTGTTATGAGAGATTGCACTTGTGCTTCCTGAGGTTGACGAATGCTTCCTCCTGTGGAATGGTTTGCAAGAAAAGCCTAGCACACTTTACTGCTTCCTCATGCTTTCGCTTGCAAAACGTTACCCCACCGCCCTCTCTCCCTCTCAATATATATACGAAGCACCATCCAACCAACATTCAGATTGAACTCTTTTTCCGGGCTCGCAAATTCGGTTGAGTTGTTGACGGCGTGTGTGCTAGGAGATGCAAGTTGGCTGTCACCTCCACCGACTTTCGGGTCCAAATAGATCAACGGGTCATGCAAGTTAGATTTGGATACGGTCATATGATCGGCTTCTTTCCAATAGGTAACATAAGGATTCCCAAGCACCCTTAACAGTAGTTTGGTTCGGCTCTCGAAGGAGAATAAGTCGATTGTTCCCCACGAAGGTGTTTGGAGCCATGAAAGCTCAAGCAATATGGAGAATCACGAAGGATGGGTTTACTACCAGTCCTACGTAAAAAAAAACAAGAAACATCAAGTGTAAATTTGATTCATATGTGTTGTTCACTGGCTCTCTCATTCAGTCCCCTTTTATATCCATTCACTGGTTACAGTTGTGAAGGTGCCAAACATGCTTCTTCCCCGCAGGCCAATTGATGCATGACGGCTTGCAAGAACGAACTGCTTTTGTTGAGGCTGTAACTGTTTTCATCTTTTTCACTAGTTGCTCTGGTGTGCATTTTTTCATGCTGAATAATACATGTGGCATTTTTCTTTTTGTTGATTTGTGCGACAAAAATTTGAGAGATAACACATACTCCCATAATAATCTTTGGCAACGGGTTGCAACATCACATGCCATGTCAAAATTTCATGCCCGATCTCGATTTCCAAAAGGCACACCTCTGCCATCATTTATAAATGGGTCGCCTCGCCTGCACACATCCCTTCAATCATTTCACTTCCATCAGTCATCCTTTCATAAGTCTTCATCCCCTCTCTAATGCCTCTTCGTGTTCTTCATATTTTTTTTCTTTTCTCAAACCTTAATGGCATCATGAGATTCTTCTACTACTGATGAGTATGGTACCTCCTTTTTTGGACCTTTGCCTTTTGTCCTTCTTCTATGGATATGTTCATGACTATCCTCAGTTATGTCGCTATCGATTCAACTGATGTCAAGGAGGAGTTTGCTTGTGTGCAATCATCACCTCTATCCCTTCTATTTGACTCGTTTTAGTTGGTGAGATAACCCAATCAAATAACAAATTGGTGACGGACTCACCCCTTGTATTTGTAGTGGTTCAGGCATGTTGTCGACCACAAGACTGATGAGTAGCAGTAGGTTGTTCTAGAAATGGCTTTCAACAGAGGTACGTCGTACTACCAAGCCAACATACAATTAGAGGGGAAGCGACTCAAGCTAAGCATTTTGCCTTTCTCTTTTACTCAATATGAATGTATTTTTTCTGTACCTCGGTCCTAAAAGTTGTTAGGTTATACTCTCCATATGTAACCACCGTAATGTTTGGTAAGGCCATTTCACTTGCTTCTCTTTGCTTGTGGATGTTATATTCATTCATGTCTTATTGCACTCGACAATTTGTGTTTGTCCTAGTCATACCTCTCCCTCTATAATCGAGTGTGGCATATGAGAGGAATACAATGATTTTCATATAGAATTTCGATCTTTTGATGTGATTCTTCAAGGGTCGGTGGGAATCGTTTGTCCGACATTCCATCATTCTCCACCGTAACATAGCAGACCATTAGTAGAAGGAAGTCTTAAAATTGATCTTACCTGATTTCCTGGTGGTGTATGCAAACGGGTTTGCTCATTCCGACTTATCAAGCAAGAGGCTCTAGGTCGAGAGAACCTCAAATCTCTATTCAGACACTTGTAAAGAACCACTAGCGTTCAAGAAGCCTTCAAGGTGAGGCTGCAAGGGCGCCTTCCATTGGAAAGGTCGATATGCAGCTGCAACGCTCCACTTGAATGTAATTTTCGGTTTTGGAGAACCTCAACTCATAACAACCTACTTAAAAGAACAAGAAATAAGTTTTGGGACTTACCTCTAATCGCTCTTAATGCGTGTAAGCTCGTGTCTATCCACTTGAATGTAATTTTCGGTTTTGGAGAACCTCAACTCATAACAACCTACTTAAAAGAATAAGAAAATAAGTTTTGAGACTTACCTCTAATCGCTCTTAATGCGTGTAAGCTCGTGTCTATTCTTGTTGCAAAAGGTCTTCTTATTCTACCGAACATAGTTAATATTTGAATTAATAATTTATTTGGCTAATTTAAATAAAAAATTGATGCACGTTTAAGAAAAGTTGAGCAATACAAGAGGTTGCTTGTTGTCAAACTATAGTTAAATTATTTTAAGGGTATTTTAGGGTTGATTTAGGTTATCTAAATGGATAGTTCAGGTTCATAAATGGGACAAATTTGATCGAGTTGGCTAGATGTCTTAGATTTCTAATTTGGTTACCTAAAGATATACACATATCTTGAATTAATCTATGTAGGTTCCTAGGGGTATGTTATGGCTGATTGTTGGCATGGTTTTAAATAGGTAACTAATAGATGGATGAGAATTCAATTTAGTTAAATTATTGACATGTTATATGAGTCTCATTGGATAATTTGGGAGAATATAGTTAAGTTTTTTGCTATGGTTAGGTAACTAATTGATTATTTTATTTGTAGGAAAAAAGATAGAGCGTGTTGTAAAGATTGCAAGGTAATTCCTAGAGAAAGCTTAAACACCCAACATCGACTTTTAGTTATGGATTTACAAGTAAAAAAATGAACAATGAAGAAAAGAGTGCATCAAGCTATTCTGACTAAATGGTGAAACCTCAAAAGCGAAAAAGATATTTATAATGGTGATTGATTAGTTAACAAAACATATTCAAGATGAAGTACCTTGGTGTATATTATTTGTAGATGACATCGTGTTAGTGGAGGAGTCTAAGGAAAAAGTTAATAGAAAATTAGAACTATGGGAAGAAACATTAGAAAGTAAAGGCTTCCGACTTAATAGAACAAAGACAGAATATATGGAATGTAAGTTTGATCATTTGGTTACTTCACAAGACATAAAATAAAAATTGGCACATATTCCATCCTCGAAAAGAAAAGTTTTAAATACCTAGGGTCAATTTTTCATAATAATAGAAGAATTGTTAGAGATGTTACGCATTGAATTAATGTTGATTGGCTAAAATAGAGAGTAGCATCAGGTATTCTTTATGATAAAAAGATATCATTAAAGTTAAAAGGTAAATATTATAGAGCAACAATTAGACCTACCATGTTTTATGGTTCTAAGCGTTGGGTGGTTAATCATCAATATGTACAAAAGATGTCTGTGACAGAAATGAAGATGTTGAGATGGATGAGTGGTCATACAGGAAAAGACCATTTACATAATGAGGTTATTAAAAATGAATTAGGATTGATACCAATAGAGGATAAAATGAGAGAGTATCGTTTAAGATGGTTTGGACATATAGAAAGAAGATGAAAAGAAGAATATTTAAGAAGGTATGAAAAACTAGATTTTTAAAGTATTAGAAGAGGTAGAGGACGACCACAAAAGTGTTAGAAAGAAACAATAAAGAATGATTTAGCTTATTGTGAGCTAAGTGTTAACATGACACATGATAGGGCTATGTGGAAACAAAGAATCCACGTAGCCAACTCTGTCTAGTATGGGAAAGGGCCTAGTATGGGAAAGGGCGTAGTTGTTGTTGTTGTTTGGTTATGGGAGAACAAGTATAGATGATTATTTAGGAGACTCAATCACTTGAGAGATTATGAAAATACCATATAGCTTATTAAGAAATTCTAATAAAGATATAGAATTTAAAGTATGCTAGATGAGATTTTTAGAGCCTAGAACATGCAAAAGTACTATGCTTATGATATAACTAATATGATGCTAATGCAAGATGAATTCTAACAATAATGTAATGATCAAAGGTGCAAATATGCATGCAATATCTAATGCTCGATAGACACTTTGGAATATAATGGAATCCATGAATCTAGTTAAGTAATGATAGTGATTATTGATGATGGAATTGATATGCAATGAAACTTAATGGACTATTTAGTATGAACTAGTTATAACCGAGAATTAATAAGAACGGTGACGCTATTTTTTCTTCTTTTTTTGTATATAATACTAATGATACAAGAGATTTGACCTATGATGTAATATAATAAAAATAACTAACATGAATGGCTAAACTAATAGAAAATTGAGAACTACAAGTCATACATCATCTTCCTTTCTGGATTGAAGATACCCACAAACATACCAAACAAAGAAGGAAGAAAAGAAAATCGATTTCTTAAATGACTCTCTTGATCTTTTTTTATCTTGGATGCTTACAATCGAAGAAGAAACCTCTTTTATAGGAGAGGTCACGGGCACAATACATCAATGAAGGGAGTGAGACAAACATATGGATAGATAGATAAATAGATACAGAGACAAAGAGAGAGGGACAGGGAGAGATGTATATTTTACTGAATATTGTGGTCAACGCGTTTATTCCATTACTAATGTTACCATTTCCTCAGCCAAATTCTGCCGGAGGGCTTAAACCTGAATTTGAAACCAAACCGTTCATAAAATCTGAAAGATGACGACATCGTAACAGCTGAACACCTTAATGATAGCATTCAACTATTTTCATCATTATGATCGTCAAATAATATAACTGCAAGACCTTTGATAAGGTCACAGAGAACCATAACCAAATGTTAGAACAAATGCTGGTCTATATAACCGAGGCATGCATAACAGAGATCTTTGACAAGGTAACAAAGAACCATAACCTAATAATAGCATTCAGCTATTACAAAGGATGCACTAAATACTACACTTAGGGCCCTAGCAAGGCGCTCAACTCACAAGATGAAGGACGTGACTTCAATATCCGAGGCATGCTGGCTTCAGCCTCCATGTTGTAACCAAAAGAAGAAGAATGTATTAAATATCGCCATTTGATTTAGGTAAACTCCGTAACAGAATAAGCAATTTGGCATTGATTTCAAAATACTGATGCTCGCATTTGGTGGGTAAGGAGGATTGTAGACGAAAACTATATTACCATAACAAATAATGATAGTAGGTCGCAATTTTGGAGATTTTGAAACTTGAGTGTTAGGTGAAAAGTTACATTCATAGTTGACTATTTCAGCAAATTTTTTTAAGGAAATGTGTATAATGAATGCACAAGATGGCTTGAAAAAATTGAAATGGATTTAATGAACCCAAAATTGTTAGGTGAAAAGTTACGGTCATAGTTGACTATTTGAGCAACTTTTTTACGGTTGTAAATTTTTCTAAGGAAATGTGTATAATGAATGCACAAGATTGCTTGAAAAAATTGAAATGGATTTAATGAACCCAAAATTCTTCGTTTTAGGTCCTACCAATGAGGCGCCACGGTACCTTAATAGACAAGTCAAGCTTTTGAATATATATGGTGATGCTTATAGAATTTTCGACGATCGAATTAGCCGCATTATTCTTGAAACATTTTTATAGAATTTCTTAATTTAAAATTTATTTGAACAGGAAATACTAACATGGGTACATGTTCCCTTTGTAATGATGCTAATGCTTGTAAATCAATCTTAATCTGCACCAGAAAACCAATAATATGAAAAACTCCCCATTTTAATTGAAACCACATTGACAAAAGGTTGTTCCTTTATATGTTGAAAAATTATAAAATGTATTTATCTATATGTGCGTGTGTGTGTTTTGGGAGTGCTGGGCACCTAAAATGTGACGGTTCTGTCCCCACCTGCAGGGCCCCGATACCTCGTCTTCATATTCAATTCAGGCATTATTCAAGGGCGCAGTGTGTGCCTTGCATGTCTTCTGCTTTGTCAGAATCGTGTTTTCATGAGACGCATGATATATGCAAACTCTCACTTAATTATTAATATCGTGAGCTCCACGCTGTGCACCACTAAAATATTATATTTACATTTTTTGACATAATGAACCAGCTGTGGATTAGAGAGACTCGTATAGATATTACATTTACAGTATGATTATAAGATCTTCAACACCTCCATTTGAAGGAAATGCAGAGACTCCTCCATCTTTTCGTTTTAATGCGTCCTTGGACATCTTCCCGGATGCAGCTCCCTTATCGATATCTGTACATTGTGTTGCCTATTGTTTTTGTGTTTTCGTCTTATTGTTGCTCAGCCGATGTGAAATTTCACACATGTTACACTAGTACCAACTATACATCAGGAAGCGATTACCAGACGAACCTAAATGAGGTACTCACGACTCTGTCTGCCATAACTCCGCCCACCGGGTTCAACAAGACGGTGGCCGGCTTGTATCCGGATCAGGTCTACGGCCTGGCTCTTTGCAGGGTCGACATTTCTACTACGGACTGCAAGACTTGTGTTACTAGTGCAACGACGGATTCGGTCTCTCTCTGCCCTGAAAGCAAAGAAGTGAGAATATGGTATGATAATTGTTACATGCACTACTCGAACAAGGCCTTCTTTGGCTCGGTCGACGACACTGGTTGGTATTCTTGGAGCAACACCAACGTCTCGGACCCTGAAGTTTTTGACACACATCGTCACTCGTTGATGGCAAGTTTGTCGGCAGAGGCCATCTCCGATCCGTCAGGCCTGTTGTTTGCTATGGGCTACACTAATCATGCCAGTAATAAGACCATCTATGGCATGGTGCAATGCACCAGAGACGTATCCGCTACAGATTGTAACACCTGTTTGGCTGGTCTTGTGGACAAGCTTCCGTCGCGCTGCGGTTCTGGCATCAACGGCAGGATCATGCACGGTACCTGTGGCATCCGGTATGACATTACCGCATTTTTCGTTCCTTTGCCACCGCCCCCACCGCCATCATCACCCCCGTCAACAACTCCTAGTGTTCAGCCAGTTGGTCACCATGGTAACCTTTTTTTTTCAATCAACACGGTAATTTTGACTATATATATATATTTGTTTATCTGTGTTTCTATTTATTTATTTACCCGATGCTTTAGCGTTTCCTCTATTTCATGAACTCGATATACTTATGGCATGGATTGGTATGCACTTATTTTCATTTGAATAGCTTTATACTCGTTGCCGGTCCCAAGCCCAGATAAAGGAGGAGGGTTGTGTTAGGCTTCCGACAGCCAGCGTAAAACTTCATCGGATTTTTATAACATGGATTACAAAAATTATGAGCATTGCTTTGGGGTGTCCCCGTCTAGCGACGTGCTGCAGAGACCGAATGCAGTAAGAAGTAAGCAAGAGCCACTACATTTTCGCCCGAATGTAGTGAATCAATTGCAGAGAGGGTTCCCACATCATGGATGGGTGTGGGTAAAGAAGTTAGTCCCGCTACGTTGCCGCCTGAATGTAGTGAAAAATGTTCAGAGAGGGTCTCCGTATTTTGATTATGGACGAATGTGGGGGGTAAGGAAGCTAGTCCTAGATAATAAGATTCGTATTAGTTCTTGGAATATCGGAACATTATCCGGTAAGCTAATGGAGGTGGTAGATACTATGATTCGGAGAAAGATTCATATTGTATGTTTAAAAGAGACAAAATGGGTTGGAGAAAAAGCAAAGGAGATAGATGATACAGGTTTTAAATTATGGTACTCAGGTAAAGAAAAGGCTCGAAACAGAGTTGGTATTATCATAAATAAAGATTTAAAGGAGAGTATAGTAGACATACAATGATATGGTGACCGAATCATAACGTTGAAATTAGCGTTAGGACCAGAGGTTTTGAATATAGTTTGTGTTTACGCACGCCAAGTAGGACTTGAAGATAGTATAAAGACAGTTTTTTGGGAAGAGTTAGATACGGTGTTTCAAATGATTCCACAAAGGGAGATGATTTGTTTAGGAGGAGATTTAAATGGACATATCAGTAAAGAGGCATTAGGATATCAAGGGATTCATAGAAACTTTGGTTTTGGGGATATAAATGAAGAAGGTAGGGAGATTTTAAATTTTGGTATGGCATTTGATCTCTTTATAGTCAATACAATCTTCAAAAAACGAGATGAACATTTAATTACTTATAAGGAAAGTTTTAAATACCTAGGGTCAATTTTTCAGAGTGATGGAAGAATTGATGGAGATGTTACGCTAATAATTAATGCTGGTTGGTTAAAATGGAGAGAAGCATCACGTATTCTTTGTGATAAGAAGATACCATTAAAATTAAAAGGTAAATATTATAGAGCAGCAATTAGGCCTGCCATGTTTTATGGTTTTGAGTGTTGGTCAGTTAATCATCAATATGTACAAAAGATGTCTGTGACAGAAATGAAGATGTTGAGATGGATGAGTGGTCATACAAGAAAAGACCGTATACATAATGAGGTTATTAGAAACAAAGTAGGAGTGACACCAATAGAAGATAAAATGAGAGAACATCGTTTAAGATGGTTTGGACATATAGAAAGAAGATCAAAAGAAGAACTTGTAAGATGGTTAGAAAAACTAAATTTGGAAAGTATTAAAAGAGATAGAGGACGACCACAAAAGTGTTGGAAAGAAACAATAAAGAACGATCTAGTTTATTGGGAGTTAATTGCTAACATGACACAAGATAGGGATATGTGGAAACAAAGAATCCATGTAGCAGACCCCGTCTAGCATAGGAAAAGGCTTAGTTGTTGTTGTTGTTGTAGCTTTGTGCACTCATTTCCCAATACCTGTCATAAGTATCGGGTATGAGCCACAGTCAGTCTGAACAAGGAAACGCTATTGGGAAATACGACATATGCACTTATTTTTATTTGAATATCTTTGTGAACACTGTTGGGAAATACGGATCAAATGATTATGATGATTTGTCTTTAACCTCAATACAATGCTGGGAACCACAATGATTTCATTCGGGAGCCACATGTTTGAAGTATATATAACTCGCTCTCAATGTAGAAAACGAAGTACGTAACGTATGAGACAAATTTGTTCCATTCCCTAGGCACTAGAGAAGCGGATTAGACTGGCCCTGCAGCACCACTTTTGCACTTTGTCATTTAGGACCCCTCACTAGATCAATCTCTTTATGATTTGATTTGGAAGCACAAAAGCTTTCATCACACTGTTTCTAAGTCAATCTTTTTATAATTTGATCTGCCTTTAGGAACAATTCGGAACTGCTTCCGTGCTGCGATTGTGGGTAGCACTGACGACACAATATGCGACCTGGATTTGATGCTAATATATTTACTTTATTAACACACACACAGAGATATACATATATACGTGTATTTTATTTGTGTGTGTATGTGTGTTGTTATAATGGAGAAGGGAAGCCAGATGCTTATCCCAGGTATCAAACTCATGATCTTCATTTTGTGAGTCAACCACCTAGCCAGGTGAGAGATTGTTCGTGGTGCATATATGTAATATTCTATTCTAGTCTCTATATATATTATGCAGAATGTGCCGTTGCAAAGTGATTCCACATACAGGAGGGAACTTTTTCACAAGAGAAAACATTATGTGAGGTATGCGTAATCAAGTTAGACTTGAGAAGAAGATACCAGTGTTTTAAATGTGGGGAAACCTGTACACTAGCTAGAACAAAGAAACAAGGGATAGGGGAAGTTGAAGGTTGGTAGGAATATGACAACAAGGGTCAATTAGAGCAACTAAAATGGAGATGAAGCAGGTGAGGTACAAAATATTCCAATTATTTTGTGAATTTGAGAAAGGGAGTGATTATGGTCCATCATATAATAGCATAGTACCACTACCTTCGCTTCTTCGAAGAGGAAGCAGATACATCGGTGTTCACATGATGAAGCTAGTATCATCCGGAATGGATGACTCCCATCCGTTGATAGGGGAAGTTGATTTCATCAGAACTTTTATCCTTGCTGCTTTGGATCTAACCATGGAAAGATGTTGAGCAATCAAGAGAATGTAACCACAGAAAGTCAACCAAAACATCTTGATGCTCCATTTTGAAAGCAAAAAAGGAGGAAGATGTTTGATTTTGAAAGTAAAGAGAATGCGAAAGACACGAGGCTTTTGATAAACATCTCCTTTTGATTCAAGAAAATGATGAAAGAACCTTTAATAATTTTCCTCTTCCCATCAAGATTAACGATTTATTAATAGGTGCAAGGTAGAGAGATTGGAGAAGACGGAAAAGTTGTGGTGTGGACATTGACAAATCTAACAAACTGAAATTTGTGGCCTCCCGACCTTTAACAATGTTGGATTTAATGTGTGTTAATGACATTTAATTTATGTTGGTATCCCTAAATATTTAAATGATATATGTGAAAGTCCTAAAGTGCTAAAAGTCACATATGAGAGACTTGTAAATGTTATAACTAAGAGAAGACAAAGTTTAGTCGTATTGAAAAATGTGACAAACCACGTGTCCTTTTATATTAGTTCAAAGAGCTTGGGGAGGACATGCTAGACCACATGCGCACGCACGTGCGTCGAGCCGAGTTTGTGCTTTGGTTTAGGAATTGTCTTCGGTCTATCTTTTTGTACGAAATTCTTTTGATCTAACAGTCAATTTTGATCTAATGGTCAAGAGTGCACGTGAAAACGGTTATAGACCTAAATAGTTGTGATGGTTGGATCAGATCCAAAATTCGTGATCAATCATGCACACTACAAATAGGAGATTAGGGCTGCTAATCCCACTTACTTGCTTTTCTACACTCTCTCTCCTCTCCCAGTTCCCTGCGTTCTCAATGTGCATGACGTTTTTCAATACCCTCATTCTCCAACCATAGGCGACTAAGGCATTAGTCGAGGTTGACTCGAAGTTAGGTAACTGCTCTTTGAGTTGTGTGTGAGCCTTATCTTGGGAGGAAAGCACAGGTACCCATATGTACTCACAGCGGGGTACTGATTTCTCAAAGGCAAGTCTGCAAAGGCGACTCGCACATATAAGTTTCTGATTTCTATTTCTACTTTTGTTTCCATACGGCTTGTTCTATTATTTATTATTAGAGCATGTTTACATTTATTTCATATTGTTTTATTATACATGTATGTCTATGGTTTTTTCTATTATTCTTAAAGAAATCAATTTTTATCATAGTGAACATGGTTATGTCTACTACCCTTCGACCTAAGGTCGACTTGATCTTGATTTCAAAAAGTTTGTCGGTCCACATTTTAAATGCTGACAACAACATATGAAAATTTGGTTAATCTTTAGGGCTTCATCTGTATATTAAGTCAGATTATCTCCAACCCAATAATACTGAGCCTATAAGCTCGAATAGAATCGTCGAGTGGAAGGAGAAGGACACCTTATGCCGCTATTATAATTTATTGTCATTGTCAAATATTTTATTTGATATATATAGTTCTTCCCCTTATACGACAGTGAAAGATTTTTGGGATGGCTTGGATTGGAAATATAATACTAAAGACCTTGAACTTGAAAAGTATTCCATGGCCAAGTTCCTTAAGCATCAAATGATAGTAGAGAAATCTATGACCAGACGGGCCCATGAGTGTCGGTTTTTATGTCATGGTATGAAGGAAGCCGAGATGGAGCTTCTTGACATGTTTATTGTTATGTTTATTATAGAAAAAATTTATAAGTCTTGGGAGAGTTTTGTCCTAGATTTCAAGCATCAGAAAGATAAGATGATCATTGATCTAATGATAGACATAGTAATAGAGAACGAACATAAAAGTCAAAAATATGTTATATCTCTAGACAATACCTCTATGTCATAAAAGTATAAATATGTTACTACTCTATACTCTCCTTAGTCTAATGGGATAGATGAACAAATTAATAGAATGGTGTGTGATATGGTTAATGTTTTACTTCAAAGTTCTAGATTATCTACCTATATGTAGGGGAAAGCTTTGAATACGGCTTGTCATATTCTGAATAGAGTTCCCCATAACCATAAGAAAAATAGTCTCTTTGACCTTTGAAAGGGTCAAAAGACTAGTCTCAAATATCTTAAAGCGTGTGATGTCTTGCAAAAATACTCATCCCTTAACACAAGAGAAAGAAATTGAGACCTAAAACAGTGGATGTTATATTTGTGTGTTACGTAGAGACAGGCTATACGTACAGATTCTTGGTCATATAAGATGAATCTGAGAAAATAACTTAACCAAGAAGAAGTACATAGCATATGATATCAAAAGACTTTGGAAGTGACTTTGTTACTTTCAATGTCGAGGATAATCCTATCACCTTTCAGTAGGTTATGATCTCATCCGAGATTACATTTTGAAAGGAAGTCATGAATAATGAAATCTAGTCAATTCTTTCCAATGATATTTAAGAATAGGTGGGTTTTAGATCTTTGAGAAGAAATTGAATGCACATGGAATAATCAAAGGTACAAGGCCAAGTTAGTTGCCAAGAGACAGAAAAGAAAGGAATAGGTTACTTTAATACCTATTTTTTAGTTTCTCGAATGACTATTATCACAGTGCTTATAGCATTGGCCTTTATATATGACCTCATAATCCACCAGATGGATGTGAAGACTACTTTCCTACATGGTAACCTCTCTGAGAAAATTTATATGGATCAACTAAAGGGATTTGTGACTCATGGGAATGAGTCTAAGGTTTATAAGCTTGTTAAATCATTATACGATTTGAAGCAAGACCCTAAACAGTGGCATAAAAGTTTGATTATATAATATCATCTTTTGTCTTTATTTCTAATTATTATAACAAGTGTGTGTACTGCAAGTCGGTCAATAATGTTTGTATTATTCTTTTTCTATACGTAGATGATATATTATTGTTTGATTCCGATATAAGAATAATAAAGGAGACTGTCATTCTTATATAGTATGTTTGAGATAAAGGACATGAGTGTGATTGATATGATTTTAGGGCTTAAAATCACATGATCTACTAATGATATAGTAATTTCTTAGTTTCACTATGTTGAGAAAGTTTTAGAGAGATTTGGATATACAAACTATAAACTTGTTAAGACCCCATATGATTTATCCAAGGCTTTATATAATAATGAAATTAGTATTTTTGTACCTCAACTATGATATTCTTTGATTATCGGTAGTTTGATATATCTAACCAATTGTATACGACCATATATTGCATTTGTTGTATGTAAGTTGAGTAGATATACCAGTTGTCTAGGTAGAATCCATTAGGAAGCTCTAAATAGTGTTTTGCTATGTGAAGGAAATGATTTTCCTCTTTAGTTCTTTAAGGATTTAGTGATGCTAGTTGGATAACAAAGAATTTTGAAAATAATAGGGTCACTAGATATGTGTTTCTTATGAGTGGTAGAATTGTCACTTAGAAATCTAAGAAACATATTATTTTAACTCGTTCTACCTTTGAGGCAGAATTATGTACTTTGGATGAGACTGGATTGGAAGTTGAATACTTTAAGAGACTTATTTCTAGTTATCTATGATAAAGAAATCACTTCTTGCAATTTCAATGATAACACAGTTTATCATTTGACTGAAGTCCATAAGGGTTATTGTCTTTGATGGAAACATGGTTGTAGATTTTGTTAGATCCAAAGATAACATAATTTATCATTTGACTAAGGGTATATCAGTAGCCTTGAGAAATTCAGGTTGGAGATGGGACGGAAACCCATGATTTATTTACAAGCAGTTGCAACCCTAACTGAGTAGAGATCACATAAGTAAGTTCAATGTGATAGTAACAAGCTATTGGGTGAATAAGATGATACTTTGTATTATATGATACTTTCAGTACATATGTTTGTCTCATGTAAACTTAAAGTATCATGAATATAAGTTTAACAAGAGATTATTCTTTAAATGTGATCAAGTCCTAAGACAGGATATTAGAAGTACATCCTTAGAGATGCCCAACTAAGTGATTGACATTGTGTGACCGCAACAGGAGAATGGGATTATTCCATAAATTCAATCATGATATAGGATATGGATGCATGGCCATTAATGCATCACCCCTATAGATTATGTCATAACCTTTTATTATGTTGTTACCAATAAACACCTTTACAACCAAGATTCAAGTTCAAGATGTATGTTCACCTAGTTCTTGTAAGGGTAATATTAGATAACTTATGTAACGGTTCAAACTGAAAAATATCATTACTCAAAGTATAATATGATGGTTGGGTTAAGAAGACACTTTTATACTTAAGAACTTTGTGGGGGATTGTTGGATTTAATCTATATTAATGATATTTAACTCATGTTAATATCCCTAAGTATTTAAATGATATATGTGAAAGTCCTAAAGTGTAAAAAGTCACATGTGAGGGACTTGTGCATGTGATGACCAAGAGAAACAAAGTTTAGGCCCATATTGAAAAACCTGACAAACCCCACATGTCCTTTTATATAGTTGGTAGCTCATGAACCATAGTTCAAATAAACTAGGAAGAACATGGTAGACCACACACACGCATTGGGTCGGGCCTTGGCTTGAGCTTGGGCTTGGGCTTGGGTTTGAGAATTGTCTTCGATCTTCAGTCTATCTTTTGTACAATTTTTTTTTATCTAATGGTCAATAGTGTAAGAGATCACCCTTGCATTGCCGGTCCCAAGCCCGGATAAAGGAGGAGGGTTGTGTTAGGCTTCCGACAGCCAGCGTAAAACTTTGTCGGATTTCTACAACATGGATTACAAAAATTATGAGCATTGCTTTGGGGCGTCCCCGCCTAGCGACGTGCTGCAAAGCCCGAATGCAGTAAGAAGTAAGCAAGTGCCACTACATTTTTGCTCGAATGTAGTGAATCAATTGCAGAGAGGGTTCCCACATCATGGACGGGTGTGGGTAAAGAAGTTAGTCCCGCTACATTGCCGCCCGAATGTAGTGAAAAATTTTTAGAAAGGGTCTCCGCATTTTGATTATGGATGAATGCGGGGGGTAAGGAAGCTAGTCCTAGATAATAAGATTCGTATTAGTTCTTGGAATATCAGAACATTATCGGGTAAGCTAATGGAGGTGGTAGATACTATGATTCAGAGAAAGATTCATATTCTATGTTTACAAGAGACAAAATGGGTTGGAGAAAAAGCAAAGGAGATAGAGGATACAGGTTTTAAATTATGGTACTCAGGTAAAGAAAAGGCCCGAAACGGAGTTGGTATTATCATAAATAAAGATTTAAAGGAGAGTGTAGTAGACATACAACGATATGGTGACCGAATCATGACATTGAAATTAGTGTTAGGAGTAGAGGTTTTGAATATAGTTTGTGCTTATGCGCCCCAAGTAGGACTAGAAGATAGTATAAAGACAGTTTTTTGGGAAGAGTTAGATAAGGTGTTTCAAAAGATTCCACAAAGGGAGATGATTTGTTTAGGAGGAGATTTAAATGGACATGTCGGTAAAGAGGCATTAGGATATCAAGGGATTCATGAAAACTTTGGTTATGGGGATATAAATGAGGAAGGTAGGGAGATTTTAAATTTTTCTATGTCATTTGATCTCTTTATAGTCAATACAATCTTCAAAAAACGAGATGAACATTTAATTACTTATAAGAGTGGCTTATCACAAACACAAATTGATTACTTTATTTGTAGAAAAAAAGATAGAGCGTGTTGTAAAGATTGTAAGGTAATTCCAGGAGAAAGCTTAACCACCCAACATCGACTTTTAGTTATGGATTTACAAATAAAAAAATGGACAAAGAAGAAAAGAGTGCATCGAGCTATTCGGACTAAATGGTGGAACCTCAAAAGCGAGAAAGAAGATATATTTAAACAAAAAGTCCTTCAAGAAGATGTTTGGAATTATGTTGGTACACCCTCTGATATGTGGAACAATATGGCTATACATATTAGGAAAGTGGCGAAAGATGTGTTAGGGGTATCTAAGGGAGGTGTACCAGTACAAAAAGAAGCTTGGTGGTGGAGTGAAGTAGTACAAAACAAAATCAAGGCAAAGAGGGCATGTTACAAATTACATTATGCTAAGAAAACTAGTGAAACTTTAGAAGCTTATAAGAAAGCAAAGAAGGAAGCAAAAAAGGCCGTTAGTGAAGCAAAAGCTAAGATTTGGGAAGACTTATATAAAAAACTCAACTCAAAAGAGGGTGAAAGAGATATTTTTAGGATAGCTAGGGCTGGAGATAAGAAAACTAAAGATCTTAATTATGTTAGATGCATAAAAGACGATAATAAAAAAATTCTAGTGGCAAATGATGATATAAGAAATAGATGGAAAAACTATTTTTATAATCTTTTTAATGAAAATAAAGATGTTAGTGTTAGTTTAGGAGATTTAGCCAAGTCAGAAAAGTATATAAACCACAATTTCTACCGACGTATTCAAAAGAATGAAGTTAAAGAGGCTCTTAAACATATGAAGAGTGGTAAATCGGTAGGACCAGATAATATTCCTATAGAAGTTTGGAAAATACTAGGAGAAATAGGAATCACTTGGCTCACAAGACTATTTAATGAAATATGGAAAAACCAAAAGATGCCCGAGGAATGGAGAGCAAGTACACTTATACCCATATATAAGAACAAGGGAGACATTCAAAATTGTGCGAATTATCGAGGTATCAAGTTAATGAGTCATACTATGAAATTATGGGAAAGAATTATCGAACGTAGGTTAAGACAAGTATCAAGTACAACAAAGAACCAATTTAGATTTATGCCAAGTAGATCTACTATTGAAGCGATTCACCTTTTGAGACGTCTTATGGAACATTTTAGAGCAAAAAAGAAAGACCTTCACATGATATTTATTGATCTAGAAAAAACTTATGATAGGGTACCGAGGGAGGTTCTTTGGAGAACTTTGGAAAAAAGAGGTATCCCATTGACATATATTAACCTTATAAGAGACATGTATGATGGTGCAAAAACATGTGTGAGGACTCATGAAGGAACGACAAACTTCTTTGAAGTTAATATTGGGTTACATCAAGGATCAACTTTAAGTCCATACTTATTTATAATGGTGATGGATGAGTTAACAAAACATATTCAAGATGAAGTACCTTGGTGTATGTTATTTGCAGATGACATTGTATTAGTGGAGGAGTCTAAGGAAAAAGTTAATAGAAAATTGGAACTATGGAGAGAAACATTAGAAAACAAAGGCCTCCGACTTAGTAGAACAAAGACAGAATATATGGAATGTAAGTTTGATCATTTGGCTACTTCAGAGGACATAGAAATTAAAATTGGCACACATTGCATTCCCCAAAAGGAAAGTTTTAAATACCTAGGGTCAATTTTTCAAAGTGATGGAAGAATTGATGGAGATGTTACACATAGAATTAATGTTGGTTGGTTAAAATGGAGAGAAGCATCAGGTATTCTTTGTGATAAGAAGATACCATTAAAATTAAAAGGTAAATATTATAGAGCAGCAGTTAGGCCTGCCATGTTTTATGGTTCTGAGTGTTGGGCAGTTAATCATCAACATGTACAAAAGATGTCTGTGACAGAAATGAAGATGTTGAGATGGATGAGTGGTCATACAAGAAAAGACCGTATACATAATGAGGTTATTAGAAACAAATTAGGAGTGGCACCAATAGAGGATAAAATGAGAGAACATCGTTTAAGATGGTTTGGACATATAGAAAGAAGATCAAAAGAAGAACCTGTAAGAAGGTTAGAAAAACTAAATTTGGAAAGTATTAAAAGAGGTAGAGGACGACCACAAAAGTGTTGGAAAGAAACAATAAAGAATGATCTAGCTTATTGGGAGTTAATTGCTAACATGGCACACGATAGAGATCTGTGGAAACAAAGAATCCATGTAGCCGACCCCGTCTACTATGGGAAAAGGCTTAGTTGTTGTTGTTGTTGTTGTTGGTCAATAGTGTAAGAGGAAAAGGTTATGGGGCGGGAACAGTTACATACCTAAATAGTCACGACGATTGGATCAAATCTAGAATCCATGTTCCATCACATATACTATAAATAGGGGATTAGGGCTACTAATCCCACTTACTTGCTTTTCTATACTCCTCTCCTCTCCCGGTTCCCTGCATTTTCTCTATGCATAATGTTTTCAGAACTCTCCTTATAGAGCCATAGGCGACTAAGGCATTGGTCGAGGTTGTCTCAAAGCTAGGTATGTGTTTTTCAAGTTGTGTGTGTGTTTTATCCTGAGAGGAAGGCACAAGTACCCGTACATACTCATAGGAGGGTGTTTTCTCTAAGACAAGTCCACAAGGGTAACTCGCATAGATAAGTTTCTGATTTCTGCTTCTGCCTTTGTTTTTTGTATAACTTGACTATAGCTTATTTTGGATCTATGGTTGTTGTTTATGATTAGGTCATGTTTATATTTGTTGTATATTATTTTATTATGGTTTTTTCCATCAAACAATGGTTCTTCATAAGGTATGATAGACTTCTAAGTTTTTATCATGGTTGTAGAATTTGAGAGCATGTTCTACATGAATAGATGGAGGAATGTGCACCTTAAAATGAACTTGGAAACTGGTTGCAAGCAGGCGTAAGTTAACCAGTAAGAGAGGCATGTTGATGATGGTGGAAGGAGACTCAATATCTGAAGGAAGGGTAATAGAAGAGGAAGATTGATTATTGTTAGAGAGGCAAGCTATTAAGACAATAACCCCTAAAAACAACAAGATGGGAGTATATGTTTGTTGTGAGCAAATGTCATCCACATTGAAAGTCATTAGTTAATCAGATACTCTTACTCATATAGAAAAAAGGTTACCTTTTATAAATCGATAGAGTTGGATCACTAATAAAGAAGATCGAAGCAAAGAGGAAGAAAAGTAGTCACAAGTAAAAAGGTTGTAGAAAACTCAAGGGTGGTGAAAGCCAAGAAGGTAACTGGTCACAAAATGGTCTTTGGAAAGCATCATTTTGAGGTGGGCAGCATGAATGTAGATACGGAGATCCATGCAAGTTTTTGTTTGGAACTATTGCTATCTCAGGCACCCGCAAGCAATTTCAACACCATTCCTTCTCTTAAGGAAGGTGAAACCTGATATACTTGGGCTAATTGGAACAAAACATATTGTAGAGGAGTTTGAGAAATTGAAGTGAAGGTGTGGTTTCAAGAACGGGTCGGATGTCAGTTATGAAGGAAGATGCAATGTCTAGGTCTAATGTAGGATGAGGATGTGGGAAGAAGACATCAGGATGTGGGAAGAGGACATCATTCTAACATTAAAAGCCTTATAGTGAATACTTGACATGAACATAATAGTTGACTGATATAAACTAACATTTGCAATTTAGATATCTGACATGAATTCATCCTTTGGCTTAGTGGAGAAGACACAGATGTTATGGAGAATCTAGTGAAATCCTTAGGAAGAAAAATCGTACGAAGAGCACAAAGACCATTCAATAAATTTAGAAGACTAGTGGATGCTTATGATCTTCAAAGCTTGGCATATATAGCTTCGAATACACTTTGTTAATTGGGAGAGCAAGTCACTTGAATATTAAGTTTGTTTAGATAGATCATTGACAGATGATGCATAGATCAACAGGTGGCCCATGGTCCTCATCAAGCATCTTATAGCATCTCACTTTGATCGTCTCCCCATCCTTTTAGATAGTAATGGTAGGACAAACAAGGAGCCAAGCTTAAGAAGCAAACCATTTAAATCCAAAAAGGATATGGGGGCCACCTAAAACTGTAAATAAATATAAATTAGGAGATGTTAGTTTTACCACTTAAGAAAAAGAGATGACTAACCTATATAGTGAAACCTTAAGGAATGGAACCGAGCTACTTTTGGCTAATGGATCAACTTGACACTTATAAGCAACAAATCTAACATCTAAGTTGCGAACTATGAAGGACCATGTCGACTAGTTGAGGTAGATGAAAATGAATCTTGTGGACCATCTTATCAAAGACGAGATAATGTGGAGGCAAGGCTTACGAATGAGATAGAGAAAGGAGGGGGTCTCAATTCAAGTCTCTTTCATAGGCAAACCACATGAAAAAGGAGGAAGAATCATTTCTTGAGAATTCAAGATGGTGAAGGATGTTGGCACATGAATTAGTTTGGTAGTGAGAAGACCACTAGAGGTAAATTTCAAGATCTCATTTGTTTTTAACAACCATAGTATATCGAAGAGGCAATACAGGGTGTTGATAGATGGATCACGAGGTATAAGTTGGATTGCCTAGATGCACCATACATGTATATATACATGCATATATATATATATATATATATATATATATATATATATATATATATATATATATATATATGTATGTAGATACATACATACATGCCTACATCCATACATCTACATACATATATGTGCACATACATATATTTACACATACATCTATCCATGCATACATCCATCCATCCATGCATATATACATGCACATATGCATCCATCCATGCATACATGCATATATACATACATACATGCATGCATGCATACATCCACACATACATAAATTCATCCATCCATACATGGATACATGAGGTTGGCTAAATGAGACAAACAATACATGCATACATCCACACATACATGTATGGATGGATCACGAGGTATAAGTTGGATTGCCTAGATGCACCATAGTATGTGTACATGCATACATATGTATATGTCTATAATGGTTACATACATATGAGGTACTTGCATGTAGTAGCATGAGAGAAAGTTATCCCAAAGGTATTACATTGTCTAATCGGAGGTTGGCTAATCGAGAGTAACAATACTTATATCGTTCTAATCCAAAAGGCAACAACTCCTATTGGTATGAACTAATAAAATCTTACTACATAATGTTTCTATAGACTCAAAATAATAATGCCTAGTACAATTCTGAATCCCAAGGTGCTTTCGTAAAGAATAAGCACATTATATAATGTTTTCATTGCTTGTGATGATTCATGCCTTAAAATAAGACTTTTTTGAAGGTAACAATGAAGAATGCATGATTTATTAAAATGGATTTATCTAGTAACGGGATGCATATAAAGTCTCATGTTATGTGGTTGGCAATAGAGAACTAAAAGAAGGATCATAGATAGAATGCAAGTACATGGAGGAGCTCCTAAGATATCTCCTCATTTCTTCATAGACGAAAATGTCATATTCACAAAAACCTCAATCAACCATGTCACAAGTCTCTTTAAGCTACTTTTCACTTACAATAGGGCATGAGGATAGAACTTGAACTATGAGAAGTTTGTCCTTCTACAACCCAGCATGCAACCCAACAATTCAAAGAGTAGATTTATTTGTCATATGAAAATATGTTCACAAAAGTACTTAGGACCCGTAAGCATGGTAGGAAAGTGGAAAATTGGGAATGAGATCTGTTAAGGAAAGAATTTAAATGAAGTTTGGAAGGGTGAAAAAGTTAACACAAAGGGGAAAAAAAGATTTTTGTTGCGGTAGTTGGATAAGATATCCAATTTTATATACATCTTACTTCTTGTTGTAAATCAATTTTGGATTAATATTTGAAGTGTAAATGTTTATAGAGAAATTAGTCTAACAATCATTTTGTTCATTAATATAATTGGAGAAGACATATTTTTGGCAAAAGTAATGAGAAATGGGATTTCATGATCTACATACATTTAATATTACAATATTTACAAAACAAGGTTGAAAAGTTATGCAAAATTTATATGCCTTGTTGACAAAATTTTGAAAGTAAAATGTTATCCCAATTACAGGTTCCTTGTTAACCCTTGCTCAAATCCATCACAAACCTAGTGTAAGAATATCTTACAAAAAGAGTGCATGTGGCATATGGGAGAAGGCACATAGATTAACATCTTGCAAGACCCATGGGTATCTGACTCCCCCCGAATTTAATACTTGAGCAGAAAGGCAAGAGTCTAATCAAATTCTATTTGATTCTAAACTAATTACTCAAAAAAAAACTATGGATTTGTTGTGGGTCTTATTCTCATAGAAGGATCAAACAACGCATTCAATCAATACCATTATCTCAATACTTGCTACAAGACAATGTCTTGTCATAATGAGAAGGGTGAGTTTACTCCCAAAGGAGCTTATAGTTATGCATGGTAAGAGGAAGTTACCAAGAGAAAATAGTAGGGTTGGTAAGGATATCAAAATTTATTGTGGTTGGCGAAAGAAAAGTATTGCAAAAAAGGAGCTTATTGATCGCACAAAAATGAAGAGCTTTAAGCAAAGACTCAAAACTTATCTCCCATAATAGAAAGGATAAAAGGAATATGTGCTCAAACATAACACTATGCTCTCTATGGAGATTATGAGAAACATTTAGCCCATATACTATTTACCTACTGAAAAATGCTTGTAGTGATGGAGAAATGGGCCAAAACTCTCTAATATTGTTCCCGAAAAGGAGCCTTCATCAAATTTTGTAGCTTCAAAGCTACAAAATTTGATGAAGGCTAGCTAATGCATATATTAAGTAACTTTATAGGTAATTTTGACAATGATATGGTACTTACTATGGTTGAAGCAAAATACAATTAACGAGGGTATAATACTAAAGGAGGTTAGAATGCTAAGTCAGGAATTCACACCTTACCTTAGTCTTTCATATTCATGAGATAAGTACATGTACTGTAATAAAGGAATAGAAAGACTAAAGCTCTATAGCAAAAACTATAAGGGGATGATAAAGAAGAAGGTTGATGCTAACATGAACAAACAATAAAAGATTTGTCTTGACATGATAATAAGAGACTAAAATATATTGCTTAATTATTATTAGTAAGGAACGTAATTGCACAGTCTTATCAACACACAATGGAGAGAGTTAATGGCTACCAAGGATAAGGCAGAGTTAGCAAAGTAGTTGAAAGTGAAGAAATAAGGTTTGAGGTTGATGTTAAAGAGGTGTTTGAAGACATTCTTAAAGAAATGGATGGGTCATATAATGTAACAACTTTGAGATAGACTTACAATAGAGTAGCAAGCTTTCAAGCACTCAAATCATGAGTAGTTATTTGACAATACAACTGAATAGCAGATGTTTTAGCTATATGTACCATATAATATTCATACATTGTTACAACCCTAACCAACTTTTATAACAAATGTGTTGATTACTGAAACTCAAGAAACTAAATAAGTTTCTACTCTCCCATTGAGCTTGTAATAGAAAAATCAAAGAAAGATCACAAACCAATAGAAAGTCTTAACACATTTTTATCTTGTGATATGATACATAATTTTTGTCTATGATCTTGGCTTTTGATTGGCCACGTAAAGATGAACCTTCACTGTAGGTTTTATTTTATTCACAACTACAAGGAAAAAATAAAAACACAAAAGCAAGGTTATCTTATTTTAGGGATAAAAATAATGATGCTTTTAATTTATAATGTATGTATTAATCTGACATATTTAGTTATTAAATCTCACTAAAATAAATTTGAATTTGATAGCTTTGTTATTGTGCCTCATTTGGTAATGTTTTCGTAGTATATTGTTGCTGTCAATATAGTTGGTTCTCAATTATACACGAAAGTTGCAAACTAACTGAAACATGATTGCAGATAATGGGAAGCACAAGCAATTGGTTATCATCCTTGCCATTACAATTCCAATAGTTGTTTTGGTTAGTCTTTATGCTTGGGTCTCCTACGCATTTATTGTTCGTAGAACCGCACGAAGAGAACCAATACCAAGTAATGAAAAATAAGTATGCATATTTTTACAATCTGGTATCATTTTCTGCAATTGGAATGACAAACTTTATTGATTTTGCACCAGGTAAAGAAAGTCTACAAACAGCAGAACTAAAAATCTTAAGCTTTGATGCTATTAGAGTGGCCACTGATAATTTCTCAGAGAAAAATAAACTCGGACAAGGGGGATATGGTCATGTTTACAAGGTAATATTTCTATTTATGCATCATATATTAATATAGCAACATCCTCAATTACCATCTAGTGACAAGAACATCATCACACTCAATTACCAAGAACTATATATAAGTCATAGTTTGATACAACTTAGGATTGGGTCTTGGGTTCTGTTCAATTACCATCTAGTCATGATTTGATACCATCCTATATTATACATCATATATTAACATAACAACATCCTCAATTACCATTTGGTCATCGTTTGTTACAACTTAGGATTGGGTCTTGGGTTTTCTTCAACATATCTTTAAAAGTCCAATATGAACTGGTTCAAAGTATGAGTGATTGTTGAAAATTGTTCATCAAGTCTAGCTAGATCTAGATGTAGTTTACCTTAGCAACTCTATAAGCCATTATACCACTCAAAGAGACAATGAACTAGGAAAGAAATGGATACACTTGGTCTACTATAGAGATTTACATCCAAGGAGATCACATTAAGAAAGCATAACACGGCTAAATCTAGTCACTAACACTTGAATTAAGAAAAGTTTACTAAACACAACCACTAGGAGAAAACAATAGTCGTTAGTTGAATGACAACCGTTTACTAGAATTCCAACTATTGTAGCAACTATGTGCTATCTCAATCTTTGATACAAGCATGTAAACATGGCTTAGAGGCCACCCAGTGTGACAGGAAACATCAATCACTACTTCAGCTTATCCCAACATACCTCAATTATACTTATAGGTTTAGGATCACAGATATCATATGGAGTACTTGGTGCCTCAAACTTTAGTATTACCATTGATGATGTCTGACTCAGTTGTAGAAGGAAGCTCCAATATAAGATACCCCTCACATACTTATATCCAACATTCTCTATAGATGTCAACTATCATGTTGAGGCAGAACATAGCAAGACACTCCCACTCACGTGGTTCTTACACTCCCAATAGGTGGGAGTAGGCTAGTTCAGCCAATAAGCAAGTTATCCATTGTCACTGCTGCTCCCTCCACTAGAAGACAATTCTTTTTTAAAACTTATCAACTAGCTCCTTTGACAGATTGCAGCTTGATAGTCCCACTTGTCCAACCATTCCATCACTAGGCAAGAAATTGACAAAAATACCTTCCACGAAGTTTAATACAATAGCTACCTCTTGATCTTGAAGTTACAACTCTCAACAAGGAAGGAATTGTCAAGTTGATATGAAATCTTTTGGAGTTAAAACTTTAGGTTCTTGATGTTGAAGTTGGCCAGAAACCATATCTTGAGTGGATGGATTTTCATCCTTATCTCGAGCGTTAGGTTACATTCTCGACATTCTCGTGGCAAGATAAAAATTATGGTGTGGATCATCTCTCCTAATTCATATTATAGTGAGAAGAATTAATAGAGAGTGAATATCATAAGCTTTTGCTATTTTTTCTTTCCTAACTGGTAGGCTTATATGTGGCATGTTTCATTAAAACTAACAACTTGAAGAATCTATAGAAAGTCAATGAATCATTGGAGAGTTTCCTCAAAAGGTTCTATGATATGATCATATATTGGCTACTTAGGGGGTGAATTCGATAAATCCTACAACTATACTAAGAGGCATATGATCGGACACCTTCTTGTACCACCTCACATCGAGAGTCCATGATTGATTTCAGATAACCATGAAGCAGCCGCATGAAACTCCCAAGAGAAATCTAGTTCACAAGTCTCCAAAACCATTCTCTCTTTTGTAGTTGGTGGGACTGTTGGGGGAAAAGATAGAGACAACCATATGCCCAAATGGTATGCTCTCTATGATTCCAAACTTTTATAAAGCAAGGAGAGCATGGTTAGAATCTTATCTCAATAAGATGAATTTATATAGGATTGTGGCACAAGGAGAGGAGAGATATTGGGTAACAAGAGTCCTAAAACACCTCCTCGATCATAGAGGAAAAACTCCAGATTATGTATTATATGATGAATGGAAGGCAAGTTTGATGACTATAACTATGACTTGTTTCTTATTTAACAAGATATGGTAAGCATCTTGCCCCAAAGTTGCATTCGTATCCAAACTTCATTGTTTGAATATCAAGATAAAGTTATGATAAATGATACATAATAAGTTGCGCTCATTAATAGAATAAATTCTCACATCATACTTGAGAAACCTATAGAGGATAACACCCATCATGTCTTAAATCTTTAGTCCATAGATGACCCATGAAAAGGGTATTTATTGATGGAGAGACTATCTCGATTGTTATGAACATAGACAATGTATGCAAGATCGAGAAGAAGCATACTCATTTTGTTCGAACTAATTTCAAAATATATACTTCAGGGTGAGACCTTTGTTATATTGGGAGCCCTATTGAGCCGACAGTTGCTTCTAAAACTACTAACACTTCTTTCTTCATCATGAAGACTAAGCCCAGCTACTCCCTGATGAGGGTTTGGATCCACACAAATGATTTCATGCTTCTGACCCTTTTCTGAAAACTTATGTTTTGAATAGAAGATAAGGTTTAGATGTTCAAGGCTGATGAAGATCCTTTTCCAGTCAAGTTATGCATTACATAGTTAATCTTTTAGCCTTGGGTCACCCAATTATCATCCCCAATGATTTCAATGAAAAGGATATGAAGTCATGACAACTCACCATGGGATGATATAGCTTGTCTCTAAGGTCAGTATGAGGTGTCTCAAGTAATAAATTCTTGCAGCAATTACCTCAAGGGATTCTTGGTTGAAGAGTGAATTAAGGAGTAGAACTGTTACAAATACTATGGTATGTCTATACACTAGTAGGTAGGGGAAGGAGTGACAGTCAATTGTCCAAACTAGGAGGAGTTAGTTTGTCCCAAGTTACCCTTTACTTAAAATTGATTGAGTACTTGAAGAAATCTAAGACCGATAAATATAAGCACCATCCTCTATTAAGGGAAGGCATATTGTTTGGCATCATTAGTAACCCAGTATAAGGATTGTTTTGCTCGAGAATATAATAAAATGCTTGAGTAAAAGATTTTAGGTTTGCTCTTAAGCCAAGGCCTAAACCCTATGGGCAATCGGTTAGAAGATTCAAGCCGAGATTGTATCAACTATTAGACAAAAAGTGGAGTATTTTCTTCATGTCAAATTCATTTAAACAACTAGATATATAAGCTAATTGTCTAATATAGTTTTTATTATGAAGAACTATGAGAATATGAGGATATAAATAGTGTATCAAAATCTCAACCATGCAACCCTTAACGATTAATATGTTATGCCAAGCTTCGATATATATATGTAGATGCAACTACATTCAAAGATTCTTTGCTTCATGAATAATGGGTCAAAATGTACCAAGGATGTAGGCACTTGAATCTACATGATTTGCCTAATGGGATGAGTTAGGGTCTTAAACATAAGAGACCCATAAGAGGCTCAGGCCATAAAAGTATATGGTGACTCACAAGTGATCTTGAGTCAACTAATAGGCAAATATGTGCACACTAATATGAATGTGATACCCTTGCATCAAAAGGATTGTAGCTATGCCCATTTGAGATGATCAAGTTGTATACATTGCAAATAACAATATCAAGGTTATAAAGATTTACACAATAAGACTCAAACTTTAAGATGATCATTTGGGTCAAATATTAAATTTTTTCTACATCTAAAGATAACAAATGTGCCCATGACTAGTGCACAAAGTCAGTTTGATACCTAAACCACCCGTCCAGAAAGGTCGATATAAGGAGTCCTGAATATGTCCTACTAATGTGAATTTATATAAACAAAGTCGTCCATGAATACCTTTGAAATCTCTAAATAGATGAGAGACTCAAACAATGATGTTGGAGGTCCATGAAGGCATTTGTGAAGCGTTCATATACTACTATAGATACTTCGAGACTATGAAGCATCATCATTCTATATAATACACTAAAGGATGTCAGGCATGTCAACATGATGGTACTATTAAAAGGGTTGTTGTTGTAGAACTCAATAAAGTTATCAAGTCGTAGCCATTTTATGGATGGGCCGTGGATGTCATTGGCAATATCCATGCGATGTCTTTAAAAACCCGTTCATTTATTATAATGGTGATTAATTACTTCAATGAATGGGTGAAAGCTCAACCGATAAAAAGAGGCATTCAAGTTTATTTAATTAAGTTCATTAGCAACAAAATCATCTTCCAATTAGGTATCCCTCATATTATTATAATTGATCAAAGGATGAGAAAAGCAGTAGTTTTCACCCAAGGGTTTGTTTTCGGAGGTGCATTCAACACTTAAATATGCCAAAGAAGATGGCTAGGCTAAAGCCACTAATAAGATAATTGTCAATATCATCAAAAAGTCTCCTAAAAACAATCTCTATAGATGGCATGAAACCCCTTTCGAGGTCTACAAGGGTTTGCCTGATGAGTGGAAATCAACGTCAGGTCATTAAGAGTACCCAAATAACATGACATCTAGCATGTTGTGTACCTATAATTTATGTTCATGGAGTTAGACTTAGTGAACGAAGATTGCCTAATTGTTGTTGATATATCAAAAAATAAGTGAATGGTTGCTCATCCCTACAATAAGCATGTGTCAATTTTGAGAAACAACCTAACCTGAAGAGAAATCTTCCCTATAGGGATGAAAGATCCTAAACTTAGAAAGTGATCCCCAAATTGAGAAGTACCATATATAATTTTTAAGGTAATTCTCCCTATAAGGCTCCTATTCTATTCAATCACTTGGGGTAGTCTTCGGTGTGCTTCAATTAGGTTCTCAATTCCTTTGGAGACCTGTTGGTGTGGAACCAACTCAAATCAATAGGGAGCACCTTCGAAATGATGACATCATCTAAGACTTGAGGACAATGGTTATCAATAAGGTTTAACTTAGGATGAACTGAGTTTATGGAAGTCTATTACCATGACAAGATTCTCCATAGTGGGTATTGGCTTAGGAGACAACATGGAAGTAGAGATGTCAATACGGGTCAGCCCGACCCAGCCCAACCCAAGCGCTAATGGACCGAGAAAAATATGGGCCATGCCAGATTTTGGTGAGGCCTGTAAAATGCTGGCCCGGCCTGGCCCACATAAATAAATAATTTTCTTATTATATATATATATAGTTTTTTATTACATGTATACATACATATGTATATGTATATACATATATATGTCTACATAAATATGCATATGTATATGCACATATATACTATATATAGCTTTTTTTATTACGCAGTTTTTTTTTTCTATTACATGTGTGTATATGTATATATAGATATATGAATATATATTATACACATATATAAAGTTTCTTATTATATGTATGTATATATATACATAGTTTTTTATTATACTTAAGTTTAGATTTTAAGTAGATATGGATCGGATCTTATAGACCCATCTAATGTCCAACGAGCCTGTGGTCCTCTGCACCAGACGGGCCGAGCTGGCCCGCATGGCCACAGGCCCATCAGATATTCTATAAATTCTCTCCTCAAACACAACCAACTATCCTCGAGGCCATCAAAGTGAAGGATGTCAAGGTGGGCAGCTCACTCAAGCTCCTGTCGTCGAGACAGTAGTGAGTACAACTCCTCGAAGGCTCCTATGCAGTCTTGAGCACACGTACTTCAACTATGCCTACTCCCATGGCTTGCAATATTAAAGTATTAAGCTTGGAATTGGCCCTAGTTAGGTAATCAACAATCTTATCCCGATGATTGTGGAGAGCATGTAACTTCTAGTCTAAGTTAGAAATCTCGATGCAAATGCGGGTCTCCTCTAGTTCTTGCACTCGGTGCCTTACTAAATCTGATGAGCACCTTGCTTCAAGTAAAAAATAATGATCAGCTCGTCCAAGAGAGAATTAAACTGCTCCTCATAGGTTGAGATTGAGTCACTCTAGGTTTTCATTAAGATCCTTCATTCCTTCTGAATGTCCTATTGACCGCATATAATGACATATGACAAGCCTTGTCAATCCCTTGAAATGAGATATGGGGAAAGACACATCCATGATGTTTGGAGGTTTGCTCAAAATCCCAATATAGTATTGGAAAACCTCTCTCATCAAAAGGGACATCCTCATCAAGGTAGGATTTGACTTGTCAAGCAATCTTGCATAATCTCTAAGACAAGATACTCCAACATTGGAGTCAATGTCGAGGATGTTCATTTGTTATCCCTCGGCTTAGTGACCTAGGCACAATAAAGACATTAGACTCTGGGCTCCCTACCTGGCACAATAGAGACATTAGATTCCAGCATGAGCTCCCTGCTAAGCACAAAAGAGCCATCTGATTTGGAACTCGAGGAACCTTGCAAGATTCACACTATGTTAGGGCCACTTGTAACATCAAGAAGTGGTTAGCTTCAATTATACTCTATTTTCCTTGGATGTCTCCATCCTCACTATTATACCACATGAACTGTCTCTAATTGTTGCCTCTTCCTAATTCCTCTTCTAAGAATGAATCCAAGCATGATCCCCAGTCAGTGAGAGGTATGCGTTTCTACCTAGGGATGTTTAGGTTCCGAGCACCACCCAACCTTGGGTTATTGTTGATACCTATAATATTCTTGTAGTTTGCAAGTTTTGACTCATAAAATTCATGGGGCTATGGCATCATGTTTATACTTCAATAAATCCATCAACCTATAAAATCATGTGCTTCATCCTAGAAAGGACAATGAGTAGGAAGTGAAATGAGACCTTACTAGGTGGCAACTCAAGATGTCCTCCAAGGATAGGAATGCTCCTTGTCTAACCAATGAGTTCAGAATGATGGGAAGTCCTTGTTTAAGACTAAGTTGCTCAGCCAAGCATTGTATCTAATCAAGTTGAGCTTAGATGATAGAAGCGCTCCATGTAGTAACTCCCTTGGGACAAAATGCTTGTCATAACATTCACCAAGTGGATCGTAGTGGGTGACATCACCTACTCATACTATAAAGGAAACATGTTGCGATATCCAGCCATTGGGATCTAGGAAAGACCGAAAACAATGGTCTCAAAAAGAACCAATAGGATTGGGATATGACATAGGGACCTCCGAGAAAGACATACTCTAGCAAGAAGTGATGTGTTCCACAATCCATATTTAGGTAGTCTAGATAAATCTAGAGTTGGAGTTGCATCAAGCTACCAACCAAATGGGAAGACCACCCCTTTCATAGTATCTTGAGAGTAAAATTCATTGAATTATACATAATTTTCAAGATGAAAGAGGCCAATGATAGTTTGGTCTCATATATTATTGTCAAAATATACCAGGAGAGCTCTTTGTTCACTTTGGTTTCATAGATGAAGGCAATGAATCAAATAAAATCATATTAAGGCAATTGCAAAAGCTTGAGAATACTAAACTCTTCGTTGAAAAGTGATGGTTGTTAGGCATAAACATTTGAAGAACTAGTAATCGCCTTACACATCTAGCATAGTTAGAGATATCATCCCAAACGGGAATTGGGAATAAGTTATACTATATAAGACTAGATGACCAAGAACAAAGGTAGAAGCTTACCATCAAATTGTACAACCAAAGTAGAAAGCATGATTAGGTTGTGGATATCCTACTAGAACCAAAGTTGGAACTTATGGTCCCTTAACAGATTAAGCTAGTCCATATAGAACTTGTTACCAAATGGCCAAGAACGTATAAAATTAGGGTATCACAAAGCCACAGATTCTTCATAAATCAAAGGCAAAAATGATGAGATGTGAAAAATCCTTTAATCTATCCTTAAATGGAGTAGTGGGAGATAATATTTTATTAGAGGCAAAAGTAGGAGAATCTATGAAAAGGAAAGAGAGAAGGAAGACAATATGAGTGGTGCACAAAGGTGGTAACTTGAGAAGAAACGAGATTCTATATTCCTTTTATAGAGTAGTTGTTGGACACCTCGATGGTAAGACAGTCTTCTCAAGTGATAATACTTGGAAGTTGTGCCAAGATTTTCGGCTTGAGATCATAATGATATTACCACTTCACTCAAAAGAATAATGTACGAGTCACAAGGGAGCAAAGTAACGAGTGATTGTACCTAATAAAATGACAAGTGGGCGTTAGGAAAACTAAGGTAGGAAACAACACTAAGAAAAGAAAGAAAACCAATAGAAGTCAAAATGACTCCTTGCAATTGCCTCCAGAACCCTATACAAAAGAGGTAAGGAGAGAAAACCCAACATCATGCGATCCATCACATTTAGAATTATCTATTCTAAGCTTTTTCATAGTTCAGTTTCACTTTCTTTCCTCTTCTTTTGTTTCTTTCCTATTTTTGGTTTGCCATATATGTAGTTTCTTGTAATAGTTCATCTTTTTTCTTTTTCTTTCGACTGTTTTCAACTTCCCAATTTATATATTCTAAGAGGAACCGACTTTCCTTAAGCATTCTTAGAAATGTATTGAGATGCTTAGTTGAGGAGTCATCAGGACCTAGGTAATCACCTGAATCTTATACATAATCCTCTAAGAATGGAGGTTGATTTCTTTTGGCACTTTTGCATACTACCTATCAAACTCTTACAAACGCAAATCATATGAGTGAATGATAGTTCCATAGTCAAGTGTGCATACCAATTTCTAATGCAATAAGGAGTCAGAACTTGATAGACAATAGGTAGACAATGAACAATTTATTATATAAAAGACATGGGTATATAAAAGAAATAGATCTAACAATGGTTGGGTGATAAAAATAGTTTAGCTTCAATAAAGCAACAATTGTGCAGTAATATTAGGAAATAACAACTCGTTGGTGAAGCAGTGATAGTCTACAACAAATGAATGATCAAGCAAGGGCTCAATGATGTGCAAAGAAGCAAAAAAGGCAAGGAAGCATTGGAACTGCTCTATGCAAGGCATCCATGCACACACACATGAGAGAGAGAAAAAGAGATATAGGGAGTGCATAAAACTCGAAGAACTTTATTTGCTATTTCAAAAGACCTTACAAGAGATGGTCAAGTTGGTGAGGTATGACTTAAATGATGGTTGGATGTCTCAAATTATGATTGTTCATGTAAGGTAGAAAGGAAAATATTTTTAGGATAAAGGCAACTCATAAAGGGAGTTCCATCTTGCCTTAGGCATACTCCTATTAAATTTTGAGATGTAATACATCCAATCTTGTCATGAAACCAGTTTTGCTATAAAGAAAATTTTTCTCTCGTTGAATGTCCTTGTATTAGTCACCTACAATACTTGTTGATTCAATCTTTTCAAGCAAAAGTGAAGTGATTTTAGCAAATTTAGTAGAGACTGCAAGCCAATATCTACAGCAAAAACCCATCATGTTGAAGTCGCTTGTTATGAGAGTTCATTAGGAAGTAGTATAATTACTCACAAGGTTCGCACGTTCACATATCTTCCATGTAGCCTTTTTCATTTTACTTGAAAATCTACTATTAAGTCATCTTATTCTTGGTTTCCTTCTAGAGAATTTGAAGATCTTAATCAATTTTCCTTTCCTCGGCACATCCTTTCCTTGTTAAAATTGCATTCCTTGGTCAAGATAGAAACAATTAATTAGGTTACCTCTCTATTTCCTATCCATGTCTAGGTATACCGTAAGAAAGTATATTTGGATTATGATCAATGTCTTCTATACAATCACATATTAAATCCACTGCTTGTAGGCCCTCAACAATGGTCCAACTTTGATCTTGATTTTCAATTCCAAACTACATTACAACTTAAAGTGTGAACCAGCTCTCAAGCCTCTTGGGTATGATGTAGCTCCATTTATTTTCATAATATCTAATTGCTCAAAATTTAGATCTTCAGCAAACACTATACCCAACATCAATCTAATGGTAGTTATCTTCACTAAAAGGAGCAAAGATACTAGTATAGCTAATACCTTCTTTTTGCTCAAACCCTTTCACAACTAATTGGCGTTATATCTCCTTTTGCCATTGACCTCCTTTATTCTATATATCTACTTATTATCCCTGCCTTGAGTTTGATTAGAGGAAAGTTGTAGCTTGGTGAATTTGTATGGGTGAGTAAATCAAGCTCCACATCAAGTGCCAACAGTATATCATCCCATTCTTAGATGTGAATTTCATTAACAAATTGATGACATTAGGCTAGCAACACAAGAATAATCACATGCTAAAGATATGATCACATGTTCTCATGATTAATTATATTTATGTATAATATAATTTAAGCAAGTAAGAGGTAATGTAAGATAATTAAGATCCTCATACGATCTTTTGGTCTTTGATCTTGGGAACGTTATGCAGTCTCTGATGGAATCCACAACCTTTATGACCTTCTGTATACTCAATATAATTAAGATTTGAAATTAAACCTGTCACATCAATGTTAGGAAAAGAGAACAACAAACATTAACTTGATGTAATTTTTTCTTGAATTTCTTACACAATCAAGCACTAGGGACACTGGCAAGATGAAGCATCTCTATCACACCAATGACCATATACAAATTAATTTGTTCAAGAAAACTGAAAAAGAGTTAATTATTTCATATTGCAGGGCATACTGAATGGTGAAGCTATAGCAGTGAAAAGGTTGGCACTGGAATCTAGCCAAGGAGTAGGAGAGTTCATGAATGAGGTCCAGCTAGTTGCCAAACTTAGGCATAGAAATCTTGTTCGATTGTTAGGCTGTTGTTCCGAGGGAAATGAGAAGATACTTATTTATGAATACATGCCAAATGCGAGCCTTGATAAATTTCTCTTTGGTAAGAAGAAATATTTTTCTTTTTGTAGTATGGATAAAGCACTAATCAAAGAACCCAAGGATTGACCTACCATGAAAGATCTATTTCCTGCAGTGTCATTTAGTGAATAAAGATTCTCTGTATTGTATAGGAAGAGAATTTGCATATTTTCAATAAAGTATTGTCCCTAACCTATTCATATAAGAAAGGTTAAGAAGTTAAACATGAATAACGATAATTTTTCCTTGAAGATGCATGCATTATAGGTTGTGGTCACGAGAATTTCCTCCATGTCATACATGTTTTCTCAGTGAAACTCCTATTATATTAGAAAGCCAATTCTCATAAACATTTAGGATGGTTAAGGTGATGTTACAAAATGCTTTTCAATGTTCAACACTTTTCATGTAGATCCGCAAGGAAATGTACACTTCAAGGTGGCTCATGTTCAACACATCTAGTATCCAATTTTTGCTTTAGTCCTCAACTGTTGCGACTCCCAAAGCCTTGCATGAATTCTTCCTAGTATTTTTACTCGATTGATATTGCTAGTGCTCATACTATTTTTGAGGATTTTAATTTTCTCTCTTTGATGTGATACATGACATATTGGAATCTCCTATTGATTGAAATTAAGCAGATCCTATCAGATGTACGATGTTGGATTGGCAGATACGCCTGAAAATTATCATAGGAATAGCACGAGCACTTGTCTATCTTCATGAAGATTCTCCTGTTAGAATAATTCACAGGGATTTAAAAGCCAGCAATGTTCTTCTAGACAAGGATATGAGTCCTAAAATAGCTGACTTTGGCCTTGCAAGAAACTTCGATGGGGACCAAACACGAGGAAACACAAACCTGATTGGTGGGACACAGTAAGTTTCTTATCACTTTTTTAAACAGATTTGAAGGCTGTAATTAATAATCTTCAAGCAACTTTAAAGTATATTTAGCATTCTCATCCTTATCTGTTTCCTGGGAGATATTTTCAAAACATGTTCGAGAATAGGAAAATGATATACGAAAATATAATAAATAAATGGATCATATCACGATGTTCTTAATAATATCAGTTCACATTTTAATTGCTGATATTGTTGCGGTATTTGCAAATTAAACTATCAGCAACATCAGTGAATACGCTTTAAATGCACATATCACTTTAAAAACAGTAACAATCAAGAAGCATTGTTCTCACTCACTCAATGAAGGCTTTAAGATAATATGAGATTAATCTTCTAGAATGCGAATTCAGGTATTCCACTACTCTGAGGGCCTCATCAAGGTACCAAAGCTAAGGCGGGACAAAGTTGAACCTCAATGAGTTGGATACAATCATGGTTGTCAAGATCCCGAGTTTTGGATCTTCAGATTCCAGGATGTGGAATCCTCCTAAATATTTGTAGTGAGATCTCTAGTGGAATCCCATTCTTACATATTAATTTGCTGAACCATATGATCGTTATCATATAGTGCAGCAACATGAGAATAATTATATGTTAAAAATATGAATCATATGCTTCGCATAATATGAATGACATGATTCTCATGAATTAAATGTATATTAACACAATTAAAAATATTAGAGCTCATATAGGGTACTTAAGATTGTGATTCAATTCCTTGGAACCTCATGCAATAGGATCTACGATCTTGAAAATCTTGGTACAACTTTCAGTTAAATTGAAATACTCAAATCCGTTTTTGTCCAAAAATGATTTCTTATAATGAAAGATCCAGGACTAAATGCAGGTTTACCCTATTCTTGTTGTTTTTACTATTTTAACCAAACTTTTTGTTGTTGTGAGATGTGAGGTAATAACGGTTTGCTTGCAGAGGTTATATGGCACCAGAGTATGTATTGCAAGGCCAGTTTTCGACCAGATCTGATGTTTATAGTTTTGGAGTTCTATTGTTGGAACTTGTGAGTGGCCAAAAGAATGCCCCTGGAAAAACCAACCTTCTCGAAATTGTGAGTATCAATCAACTTCTCTCATTGCAGGTTTTTCATCTTCTTGTTCCATCAAATTTCTGAACCATATCACGGAAGAAGCCATGCATGGCTTTCCTAACTACGGGGTCAACTCAAAAGAACTTCCTTGTTGAAGGTCAAGAGTTCGATACCCAGGGAAGTGGACATCTAATAGGGGTTTACTACTCAACCAGACCCAGCTTGCGTGTATATAAGAAAATGACTTTATTGGTTGTAATGATATTATGAACTTTCTAGGCGTGGAGGAACTGGAGAGAAGAAAGAGCCCTTGAGCTGATGGATCCATCTCTATCTATGTCATGCCAAATAAGTAATTATGAAGTTATGAGATGTATCCACATGGGTTTGTTGTGCATTCAGGACGAAGCACAAGATAGACCAGCCATGTCTAATGTTGTTGCGATGCTTACAAACCACTCAGTGCCCCTGCCCTCTCCTACGCCTTCCACTTTCTTCACGAGCCGTGGATCTGTAGACTATGAGAATGAGGCAAGCACGTCCAATGGGAGCTATGGATATGGCATGCATACTGATTTAGGAGGTCGCTAGGTCGTGGGTTTAAGTTCATGATGTGATGTATATTTGAACGAGTTCTTGTTCACTGCATATTCTTCAACATTTTCTCTGTGACTTTAAGAGGAACTTTATTTTTGTGTGATTGTGAGGTGATTTTGTGCAAGAGAATTGTAGTACTGAAAGTTATCCATTTGAACTGAATCATGGATGTTTACCTCACGAACTTTTAAGTTACAATCGCAAGGACGCTCGAGTGCATCGCCCGCTGTGTTGGATACTTCCAAAGTATACCCATACTTCTCCTATGCCCAACTCGATAATCTTTTTTTCTGTGCCCACTAAGATCCTTCATAAATATCTATTGCTAGTAAATTTATTACTGAATTAGTTTATGAAACCTAACATTTCTCTTCAAGTTTTGTCAAATATTATGAAATATATATAATAAGATATTAGCTACGTCATTCAACCATGCATGATTCTTAAAAAGTTGTCCAAATCCACACTTAAACATGCACCGTATCTACACTTACACCAGAACAATGTGACGGATGAAATCCTATTGTTAGTTGCCTGGCTAGCTAGTTGCACATAGACCTTTCATGTGGATCATGAACCTACGCTTGAAATTGTTCTGGAACTTGAGCTTGAATGCATGTCAGTACTTATTGTAACTTAATAAGTGGGCCATGAAGATTCTGTTAATTCTCTCAGTACATTTACATCTATTAGCGATTTTTCTTTTGAAATAAAGCAAATTAAAGGAATCTGAATTTTTTGCCAATTGAAGAACTATTAGATCAACAGAGTGCGCATAGAAAGTATAAGTCCTAGCAATGAGCAGATCATCAGGAAAATTTTCAATGGTTCTCTCAAAATTGCTCATTTGTGATTTTTACTTTGAAACAAAGCTAATTATTTCAACTCAATTGAGAATGAGAAGGGTATATGCACGAAACATCAAATTGGGCCATGTGCATGCAGGAAACATTAAGGAAATCTCCTACCCTTGGCTGCCATTTCCACTGCCCTAACCACCCTTTCAGGCAAATAGAATGTGCAGTTAAGAAGTAATCTAGGACTAACTCTATAGTCACCTACAAAGATAAACATATCGATCATGACAATCTCAAATTGGTGCTTTGCCAATGTGTCATCATTCCCCTCCAGTTCTATTGCATATATATTCCTCCTTAGGACTGGTAAGTGAACAAAGCTGCTGATAGATTGGCTTGGTTTGCCTTGTTCCTAGCTTGTTCGTGTTTGGTCCGTGACCTTCAATGAGTTAAACATGTGTTCTCGGCTCAGCTTGGTTCGTGAAGTTCGCCAAGATGGACAAGATGCTCACATATTGTGCATATTATAACTTTTCACTAGTGGAGTGGAGGTTGTGTTGAGGGTCGGCCAAAAACTTGGCTATGGTTATAACCAACTCCAGAAACCATGCCTACAATAGTCAACGGTTATGCCTAAAGGATATAAGCTTGATACAATTCTTTAAAAAGGAAGTGTATTTATGTAGAGTCCTCATAGGCAACTTTTGTGTGCTCTATCTCACGGACAGCTTCCCTTCTTGGATTTTTCCCCAATCCTCTCCACACATGCAAAAGCCTTAATTTCTCTTGAAGAATTGTTTCTCAATTATATCCTGAATTGTTTCAACTCCATTGTGTTTTCGGGTTGATTTTTCTGTATGGTGAATGATGAGTTCCTAGAGAGATTGGGTATTGGACAAGAGGAAGAAGGAAACCAATTTGTGTCTTCTTACCTCCTTGTAGGGTGTTATGATGTTTGTACATGATACAGTAGTTTTTAAATATACTTCTTATTCATGTAGTCCATTGATATATCCATTTTATATATGTGCTAAAGTTTTATCTTGAAAAGCCAAAAAGCTACAAAAAGGGCAAAAGGCTATCCCTCAAAAAAAAGAGCCAAAGTGGTGAAAAAAGGGAAAATCTGGAAAGAGAAAAAGGCTCAAAATAATGTAAAGTTCTATTGGCAGTTTTCTTTTTAATTTGTCCTCTTTGGCACGGTTTTCTCCATGCTATGTTAGAGATGCTTTGCTCTATATGATAATGTCTGATAAATATTTAGGAAGACCTTCTTAGTCAATAATGAGTTCTCTCCATCTAGGTTTAATTCTTATCTCCTACTCCATTGATGTCTATTGTTTTGCTTGGTTCTTAGAATTATTTCCTTTCTATCCTTTTAGCTTAAGCTAATCATAGGTTTCATGCTTATTTTTTATATTACACGCTTTAAAATTCTTAGTTTGCTTTTATTCAAGCTCTATTTTCTAAGATACCTTCTCTTGATCTTATTGTAGTCCTTTTGTGCCTTCCAAGAATTTTACAAGGAGCAACACCTGCACGGATCAATCCCATCACAGGATAATATATAGGAGAGTCTCCATCCTCATTGTATGTCATCTCACCGGGCAGTACACTCCAAAGGAAAATTTGTAATGGTCATCCCATTGGGCATGCACCAATCTCTCATTTTAGATGCATTATGTTTATTAAGTATTTTCTTATGATATAATGTTTGGAGCAACCCCATCTAGTATGGGAAAAGGCTTAGTTGTTGTTTTGTGATAATGTTTGGAGCAAGTATCCTATTTCTAACCTGTGTGGGTTCATGAAGATTCTTTAGAAGAGACTCAAGGACCATGTTAGAGACTTTATCTCATGATGTTTATGTTAGAGAGAAGCGGTTGATTCCAGATGGTAGCATCTTGTGAGCACCTACACTTCAAAGGAAAATTTCAAGTGTTATTCCTATGTTCTTTTGAAATTGGATTTTTTAAAATTGATTTTATGAAAAAAATGTCTTGTGCTAAAAAGGAAATTTTTGCCCCAAGAAAACTTTAAAAAATATCTTAAACTTATCTTTCTAATCTTCATTTTCTAAGGAAAAAGTTTTCAAAGCAATCTAGTTGATTTGACTTTGAAAGAAAATTTTATCTTGTGTCAATCCAAAAATTTCTGTCTTGCATTCCATGAGTATGCATGGTTTGTGGTACAACCCATAACAAGATGCTCTTTGCTCTAGTCTGACCCTAATCCAACACCATGATATTTCTAAAAGCCTTGGTCAAGCCCTAATTTGACTCCATGATATTTAAAAAAACTTGTGCTTTCACACTAGGTTTCATAAAGAGTTTCCAAGTGTATCCAAGAAAAATCTTCTGTCAAAATCTTAGAAGTGGGTAAACTTTTACTGTCTGCTTCCTTACCATCAACCAACTTGTCCTTGAAGATACCAAACAAGGGCATCTATAAACACCTAAAATTTTCCTAAGAAAATATGTTCCTAATTTGTTTTAAAGGCTAATTTCAAAGTACATGGGATGAGACCTAGAGTCTTTATCTTTATAAAAATTAGAGCTCTTATGAAGGAGAAATAAAGTATTTTTGGAAGACAAAAAGGAGAACAAAATGAAATTTTGGAGCTTTCTTTTTCCATACTAGATGGGGTCGGCTACATGGATTTTTTGTTTCCACATAGTCCTATTATAATTTGTAGAATCCATAGTAGATAAGCCCAACAAAGTTTTACGCTAATTGTCGGAAGCTTAAACTCTCCTCCTTTATCCGGGCTTAGGACCGGCCATATCAGACGACAAAACACTAAATTATTCCATGAAGTGGATTGACCATGGCCACTCCACATCAAGCCACAAGTGGACGACTCATATTGGTTCATGAAGATCAAGTTTCAAGTCAAGACAAGCACCCAAATTGGAATCGAACAACTCATCGGAGCCATTTGAACCACTCAAGATACTCCAAGCCGCTTAGCTGAGCTGAGCCATCCATGGAGCCACCAAGCCACGTGGGAGCCAGCCATGCCATCAAGCCTAAATGGAAGCCATTTAACCACATATGGCTTTAAAATCAAAGGGAAATGTATCTTAAACTTGAAGAATTCTATGTGCTGAATTTGTCTTATGAAGATATCTAAGACGCAGAAATTGTCCTAAGTGCATAAGTATGCTAGATGCAGAAATTATTGTATGTGATACAATCAATTAGCTATATGCAAAAATCTTTTGCTTGTAGGAATTTCCAGGGTGCAGAATTATGTTAAATGCTAGCCAGATATGCAGAAACAATTAAGATGTTGAAATAAATATAAGATGCTTGAAATACACTAAGATGTTGGAATACTTGGGAAATCTTAATTATCTAAAATGCACTAATTAACAAAATGTATGCTGAATTTCTAAATATGCGGGAATTGACCTATGCAGAATTTTATACTAATGCAGAAAACGTTCTATGTACCTCTAAGATGTAGAGAATGTATTATATGCCTCATGATGTCTGCATGAAAATTATTAGTGACATTAAGTGCAAAAATATGCTATGTGTGCAGCCTATGTAGGTAAAATTGTATGATCGAGACTTCAGTATTAATCAGGCGAATGTCAGCCAATGAACCAGTCATGCAAGAGCTTAGAAAACAGCAGGTTATGCCTAAGGCTCAAGATAGAGATGGTGGAACTAAAGTGCAACAATAAAAGCTATGGAGAGGCAATTAGAAGACAATGACTAAGGTATCACTAGGATGCAAAAAAAAGGTTGAAGGGAATTGCTAAGGGTGATGCAAGGTAGATTCGTATTAAGGGGAATCGATGCTGCTAAAGGTTATAACGCATGAAATGGTCAGGGTTGTTGAAATTAGGCTGCCAAAATTTAATTAATTATGATGCAGGAATTTAACTAAGATGCAATAATTAAAGATGCTGAAATCGAATTCGACTAAGTCTATAATGATGTAATTATGTAAGTCTATGATGGATCGTCAACACCTTAATGCTTGGCCTAATGGGCTGAAAGTGATGAGGATGCAAGAGGCTTATGGGGTAATTTATGCAAGAAACTAGGGATGCTAGGTATGTTGGTGCCAACAAGGGTTCAGAAGGATAAATGGTATAAAAGCCAATGACATAAGCAACTGATTACTAAGGTTAACATGATAAGGATATAAGCAAAGTTAGCTTTGTGGGGATGCTCTAGATGTTATGTACTGGTTCGTGTGTCGTTCCCCGGAAACCACCTCAGGAGAAGATTGGCTCTTACTAATTTGGTGATTGAAGGAGTATCCTGCTATACAAGTTGAAAGACATTTGTCTTCCTCTCAGCAATACAAACATTCTCATCCATGGGCAAATGAACAAATGAGATGTAACTTAATCTATCTTTGGAGGGCATAAAAGAATTCAAATGTTGTATAATGAGGGTTAATAGTGAGCATTCCTTGACTTTGTGTAATGCCATGTCACAACTAATACGCCCTCCTGGTTCCTGAGATGTTAATTGTATTCTTCCTCCTTGTACCAAACTCCGCTTTGCCTCAACAATTGGAGCTGAACATGCTCGATCCTTGCCTAACACTCCTCACTTTATGCACTACACTCAAACCTTTCCCCACATAGTGAATGCAGCTTTGGTAAGCAGTAGCTATTTTGAGATAGTCACAACACTTGTCGTAAGGATAGGCTACCCTTACAGTAAGATGTAAGTAGCGGATATGAACTACTTCCTTTCCTGTGCCTATGAACATTGACTTCCTTCTTGAAGATGGAAAGATCCACCTACTATTCACCATCGATGGGGATGTAACTAAGGCTCTTCGCTTGATTTTAAGTTATGAATTTGTCGATGCTGAGGGGTTAAAGAGCAACAGAGGTGTCAAAGCTAGGCTTTGACACCACTGGAGTTGAGTCCGGTGAAACCAGTAAGTGGTATCTCATGGTGGGAGAAAGGAGTTTGGTGGGACTAGAATGCATGACACTCGAATGGAACTAGAGGCGACGGTTTCAATTGATACCTCAATTGGCATAGAAGAAAGAGATTTGAGTGACTTAGTTTTCAAGCTATGATGGACAAAAACATGAAGAGAACAATCATTGCTAGAATGCTCTGATGAACCATTTGGTACCAAACTATACTGAAAAAATTTATTTGTTGTGGGTTGGTCAAATTCCACTTGTGGACCTAGAAAATGAGGACATAGCAAAACTGTGGATATCTTTGTTCGATGGATCCAAAATTGTGCTTGAGAGAGGAGCAAAGTCTAGGCTTGACAGGCTACACCTCATTTAAAGCTCTTTGATGTTTAGTCCATAAGGCTCTCAAGATGTGTGACCTGTTAGGTGGTTGAAGGTTTGGACTAGTCAAACAAGGTCATGGACCAGTTCATGCCATTCCCTAGGTGTCGTAGGCCGCTCTGTGGGGGCAGCATGCAAAACAAGCCATTCCTTGCCTTTAATAAGGCCGCTCCATGAGGGGGCACACATATTTCAAAAAGCCATTCCTTTCATGTAAGCTTACTATAGTCAAGCTAATGCCTCATGGGACATTGTCTTATAGGCTATCTCACAAAACAATGGTTAGTACAGAGTAGGTGTAAGATTCCATAGGATGGTGCTTCTCTGACTCCCACAAGGCAGTGGTGACCTTGCAAAACAAGCCATTTCTTACTATTCTTACTTAGAGAAAGAGGTAGGTCATCCACAATCAAGGGGCTTGAGACCATTGGCCCTATCTCCCAGCTATCATAGGTTTCCATTCACCTTTTTCCACCGCATCGCCTATGGGATGTTGGTGTGGTTATGGCAGGAGTACAAGCAACTTGGTAGAAGTTGAGAACAAAATCAGTTCGAATTACACTGATAAGTCTTCTCACTACGGTGAGTAAGAGTCAAACATCACATGCCAAGGGTTGTTTTAGTATTGGCCTAACGTGAACAGTGTTAGAGTGTACTTTTGCATCACGATAATGTAGGTGGGTGTTAGCTTGGTACATGGGGTCTATAAGGTTGGTTGAACTGCGTATGGACCAACTTAGTCAAGGTTCAGCTATGCCTAGCATCTTGGGATAAATGCAACTATATGGCTTAGGTTTAGGTACAAATAAATGATTCCACCTGCTTGGTGAGCGCTACAGCCGAATGACATGAAACACAAGTCAGTGAAGTTTATTAAAAGTCTTGAAACCTCTCTTCGCTACACTATATAACAGCGAGAGACTTCTTAAACATCATAAAATAGTCTGCGATGTTTATCTAATCTGAGGTTTTGGTGAATCTACCTTGATCGGGATACAAAACTCATCTCTATATGCAGGATTTATGCACGCATACCTTATAGGTAAAGGATTATTTCTTTCCCTAGAGCGCTCGATGCTATTCCAAGCTAACAGTTTACATTTGATATATATGTACATATATAATGTATGTGTATATATATGTAGGTTCTGCATCTTCAGTGGGTCTTTCTACCATTCAGATAGCCAGTGGCGGACCTATTCATAGGCCTAGAAAGAACAAGGAAAATATATGTCGGTGGTCAGGATTCTTTCGAAAACTGTAAGGATCATTCACGTGCATTTCACCTAAATGAAGTTCGTCTCTCCCAGAAAACTTTGTAGGTCCCTCGCTGAATATAGCCACCTCCTAAAACAAAAGCAAATGAAATATTACTCAATGTGATTGTATATTACATTGTGATATAATCAGTGTGTAATAATGTTTCGTTTGTCTCTGTGTACAACCTAATTGAAGAGGTAGAACTTACAGCAAAGAGACTGCCAGCAAAGATTACAACGGGAAAGTGGATACAACATTACTTGCAGAATTGTTTCTATTAGATTCGCTTAGAAATTTTCTGAGTTGTGGATCGATGAAGCCTAGCATATACTTTCAGGTACCGGAGTACGTAGACAACATGAAGGCTGGTATTGACTATATATATATATATATATATATACATATATATATATATATACATATATATGTATGTATACATATGTATATATATGTATACATACATATGTATGTATACATATGTATATATATGTATACATATGTATGTATACATATATATACATATGTATACATACATATATATGTATATATATATATATGTATATATGTATATATATATATGTATACATATGTATATATATATATATGTATACATATGTATATATATATATATATATATATGTATATATATATATGTATATATGTATATATATATATATGTATATATGTATATATATATATATATATTCCAATCATCAGATACCTCTAATTGGATACATTGGAAATTAGTTAAATCAAATCAAAAGGAGAACGGATATATCATGCAGAGATTAATTACGATCAATCTTCAAACCTTGGTGATGTTTCGCCAGAATAAAAAAAACACTTCTTTTAGTGCTTGATTCTTTTCCACAATATATATATATATATATATATATATATATATATATATATATATATATATATATATATATATATATATATATATATATATATATTCCAATCATCAGATACCTCTAATTGGATACATTGGAAATTAGTTAAATCAAATCAAAAGGAGAACGGATATATCATGCAGAGATTAATTACGATCAATCTTCAAACCTTGGTGATGTTTCGCCAGAATAAAAAAAACACTTCTTTTAGTGCTTGATTCTTTTCCACAATATACCATTCAAAGGTTCTTGTTGGCTTTGGAGGGGTCCTTGTCTCCTGCAAGTACATACAAAAATTATTCGTGGAACTGAATCTTGACGATGATTTGATTTTTTCGGTTTTGGAGGTTCTTTTGGAGCATACAGAGAGTTTGTTTCTTGTTTGTGAAAACATATTCTGTTTCTTGTTTTGTAGCTGCACCGTGCCGCTTTGTCCTCGTGCTGCGCGGGGACGCAAACACCTTGTGAAGGATTAAACATTAGGCCTATTTTCTGCGGGTATCATTAGTGAGCCATCAACTGATTCTCCCACTAGTCCCACCTCAAATGGCCGAATTGATGGTAACTATCGTAGTTAGTCGTGTAATTAGTGGATGGCCACTCTCGGACCTATTACTAATAATGATTATGAAATACGGGAAGAAGGGCCCTCTTCCTCGATTTCTTGAGCTCGTATGTTTTTCGAAAGTTAAACGTTGTTAAAAACTAATTTCTGTTTTTCGAAAGGTACACGTATCTCTCGGATAAAGGCAAATATGGTTGTTAAAAAGGAAAACTCAAAGTGGTACTCGAAAGACGAAAAGCCATATATAAATACAGTGGATACAGAATACTAAATAACACAAAAAATCCTCTTCGAGTAACCTGAAAAACAATATACATGTTATTCCTTTTCTATGTGAAATATTCAGAGAAAAAAGAATGCAAGAAGCATAACTGACGAAAGCAGCTTCCACTACACCACAACCGAACACCAACAGACAGATGGCTTTGGTGATCATTGGTTGCCCAACATCTAGTATCAGAGCTTGTTCAAGCTCTACGGCAATCCTAAATAGGTATGTGGTTCTGCAATAAAAAATATTTATTAGAAAGAAGCCAAAAAAAAGTTTTTCAGCATAAGTAAACTTTTTCAGAAAAGAATGAAGAAGAAAAAAGAGAAAATATAAGCAAGATAACCGGAAGTCATACGATGAAGATGGCCTAAGGTAGGTTAAGTGCCTGAAAGACACAACCTAACCAAATCGAGGTGGCCAAAAGCCAAACCGAGACAGCCAAAGACTAAGGAGATGCGGCCATAGGTCAAGTTGTCGAGGCGACCAGAGGACAAGGCTGAAGGTGGAAAAGGCTAGAGGCAAAAAGGCCGAAGGCAGGAAAAGGCATAAGGCAGAAATGGCCGGAGAAAAAATGGACTAGGAAGGGCGGTTTTGGGATGCAAAATGATCATTTTACCCTTCATGAAAATAAAAATTATGGAATACCAAAGGACAAAATTACTGAAATATCCAGATATTTTAGGGTAAAAAGACAATTGTATATCTATCAAAGTAAAAAGTCTTTTCTACCTCCTAACAATCAATGAAACTACAAAATACCAAGGTATAGTTTTACTATTTTACCCTCGACATTTCAAGAAATGGCAAACCTTGGGTTTTGGTGATTTTATCGATATAGCCCTGTATGTCTAACAAAATATCAGTTATACTGTCCTGGAAAGTACAAAAATGTCCTTGTACTTTATGAGAAATGTCGTGGACAGTGACTTTTCATATTTAGTCCTGGTTTTTACAGTTTTTTCAGAATAGTACCTTTAGGTTAAATAAACTGCAGAACGATGCCTAGAAATATTTACTCCTCGGTTTTTATTGTATTTCCAGAATAATACTTGTAGGTTAAATAAGCTGTAGGACAAACTCATGATATATTTTTTGTTTAGTACTTAAAACTTGTGGATATTGCATTTAGGTGCCTAGCTAAATTTTGTGGTTCTTTATGAAATATCTTATGTAAATTCATCTCATCCATATTTTTATGTTTTCTATCTTAAAATGTACAGACTCTCTACTTGTTGTCTCTCCCAAAAAGTTTAAAAAGAAAAATGACTTCTAGAATTTGTGTATCTGAATTGGCAAAGACCGAAAAGTTAAATAGCCTAAATTTCTAAACTTAGAAAAGAAGAATATCATTGACCTTAACTTTAGAAGGAATTGATTATGTACTGAAGGAAACTATTTTACCTCCTACACTAATTGCAACAGATGAGAAAACGAAAAAATATAAGACATTTCTAAAGGATAACACAATAGCGAGGACCATAATATTGACATACATGGAAGATGACTTAATTAGGGTCTTTAATAAATTTAAAACTGCAAAAAAACTACTTGATTCCCATACCACTAAATATGATGCTAAAGCCAAGTTGCATGTACAACTACTCATTCAAAAGTATAATTCTTATAAAATGAAAGAAAGTGATAATGTAGTTGAATATGTTAACCAAATGTTGGTAATGGCTAGAGATATGGTTGTAGCTAAGTCGGTCATTTATGAGCCGATGCAAATATCTATAATCCTAAACAGTCTTTCTTCTTCTTGGAACATGGTAACCACAACCCTATGACTTGGGCCTAATATTACCCTTTCTGAACTCCCATTGAAACTAGCAATCGAACAAGAACATATGAACAAGAATAAAAGAGAAAAATTTCTTGTTGCTCAAGATGATTTAGGGTCTAGCTCAAAGAACAAGAAAGGAAAAGAAAACCAAATAAAAAAATTGATAAGAATAAAAAGCAGAAGGGTCAAAATTTTAAGAAATCATCGGAATCCATTTCTCGAGTGAAGTGCTTCAATTGTAGTAAGATGAGACACTACAAAAGATATTGTCACAATAAGAAGACCAACGGTTGTAACAACCAATGACATAGCGCAACAAAAAAGTAAGACATAATCTACGTAATTTTTTAGTGTCTTTACATGGACCACCTGGTGGTTGGTTGGTGGATCAATTCTGTAGCTACCCAGAATATATCGGAGAGCAAAGAGGGAGCAATAGACTTGAAAGAATACCAGCCTGGTAAGCATCAAGTATATATGGGTAACAACACTTTTTCTGATGTTCTTGGGGTTGGGTCCTTTAGGATTTTTGTATAAGACATACTAATTGTACTCACAAATATTTTAATTATGCCCTCTATTAGGCCCAATCTTATATTGATCCCTACCTTAGTAAAGAAAGGGTTTGGGGTCAAGTTTGTCCTTCAAAAAGTCATTGTGGGAAAGCATGACAAGATATCATTTTTTAGTTTATTTGATGTTGAGCATGAGTTCTTGAAACTCAACATTAATGAAAATGAAAGCTCTTCTTCTATTTATATTCAGAGTGACTATGTGATTGATGTGAATGTCTGGCATAAAAGATTGGTACATATAAGTCTAAAGAAGTTGAGAAAATTAACCAACTTTGACTTATTACCTAATTTTCATTATAATACTTTTAATAAGTATGAAGCCTATATACAAGGAAAAATGACTAAAAAATTATTTTTCAAAGAGGTAACTAGAGTAAGAAGCCTGTTAGAGATAATTCATACCGATTTATGTAGACTGTTAAAGTAAAAATATATTGTGGAAAGGTTTGTTTCATAACCTTTATTGATGATTACTCGAGATATACTTATATATATCTCTTATCACATAAATCTGAGGCACTTGAAGTATTCAAAGTATATAAGCAGGAAATAGAGAATCAATTGGGGTATACAATCAAAGTCTTAAGATCATATAGAGGTAGAGAATATATCTCAACAGAATTTTTAGAATTCTGCAAAGACTTTGGTATTGCAAAATAAAATACAATGCATAGGACACCTCAACAGAATGGTGTAGTAGAGAGATATAACAAGACCTTACTGAACATGATAAGGTCAATGTTAATCGATGCCTCTCTACCAAGGATATTTTGGGAAGAAGCAGTAAGTATTGTTATATATATACTCAATAGAGTACCATGTAAAGTTTTATTCTCTATACCATATGAGATGTAGTTTGGAAGAAAATCAAATTTAGGTCATCTCAAGAGGTGGGGATCTATTGCTCATGTAAAGATCCTTCACTAGTATAGAGATAAGCTAGACAGTAGGTTCTTAAGATGCATATTTATCGAATATTCTAAAGGATCTAAAGGATATCAGTTTTATCATAAGGATCATGGATTGATAGAAAGCAGGGATATCGAATTCTTAAAAAAAACTAAGAATAATATCCTTGAGAATGATGAATATATTGATGATTTAGTAGGTCTACATCATTAATATTTTAAACCCATTGATGAGTTTTCTGAACAAACCGAGTCTTTAAGTAGACATAAAAGGTCTAGTAGGGCAGCCTAATGTATGTTATGTTATGCACAAGACCTGATATCAACTTTGTTGTTACTCTTGTAAGTAGATATCAAAGTAATCCTAGATGGTAGCATTGGATAGTTGTAAAAATGATTCTAACATATCTTAAAGGAACAAAAGATTTGAAACTTTGTTTTCAAGCAGATGAACTGAAAGTGATAGGATACTCAGATGGTGACTTTGTTGAGAGCAAAGATGACAGCAAATCAACCTCGAGACAAATATTCTTATTTAAAGGTAGTGTAGTTTCTTAGGCAGTTTCTTGGGCATGTAAGAAATAAGGTTGTGTAACATTATATATACAAGTGGTTGCATATGTTGCTTGCAATATCGTTTTTATTAGTGTCATTTGGATAAGCCGCCTCATACATGATTTGAAGTTGGATATAGCCAATGAGTTAGTTGTTGTATATTGTGACAACAGTGCAGTAATTATTCTTATTAAAAGTGGAGGTGATTACTCAAGAAGCAGGCATATAATGGTTAAATATCACTATGTTCATGATATACTCAAAAGAAATTTAATAACTATATGTTATATGCCAACTATTGGCGTGTTGGCTCACCCCTTAACAAAAGGCATTTGAGAAGAATTGTTTACTAAACATGTAAACCATATCGGGTTGAGATATGCCTAGTGTATAAGTGTAGAAAATACACTTTGTTGAGAGTTATGCTAGAAAAACACATTACTTATAGAAAACCGCATAATGGATGTAAGTTGCAATTTAGTTGCAAGAAGGAAATATGATACAACTTGGTAAACCCTAAAGTAGTGGGAGGAAAACCAATGTATTAAAAAGATTGGCTCTAGTGGCCAAGTGGGAGATGTAAGTAGTGGATGACGACTCTCAGCCCCATTACTAACAACAACCATGAAATGAGAGAAGAAGGGCCCTCTTCCCAAATTTCATGAGATCGTATGTTTTTCGAAAGTTAAATATTCTTAAAAACTATTTCTATTTTTTGAAAGGTACACACACGCATCTCCTGGATAAAGGCAAATATGGTTGTTAAAAAGGAAAGCCCAAAGCGGTAATCGAAAGACAGAAAGCCATGTATAAATATAGAGAATAGAGAATATGAAATAAAATTCTTACTCACAGTCTTCTAAGAAAATCCTCTGCGGATAACCTGAAAAACAATATACACGTTCCTATTCCTTTTCTACAAGAAATATACAGAGAAAGAAGAAAACAAGAAGAAAATAGTCGGCTTCCACTGCACCACAACCGAACACCAACACACAGACGGCTTCGGCGATCATCGGCTGCCCCAACAAGCCCCACCTCAAATGGTTGAATAGGCAGTTTCTCACCCCAAAAAAAATATACATTCATCGGTGGTTTAGATTAGTTTGTCTCTTAGCATCATCTTGCTTTTGGTATCATATATACATATATGAACGAAATGACATCATCTGAAAATGACTACATCATGTGAGATTAGTTTGTCTCTTGGCATGATCTTGCTTTGTGTATCATATATACATATATGAACGAAATGACATCATCTAAAAATGACTGACATCATGTCTCACATGATTTGCATATATAACTCCGATCAGGTTGTTATTCTGATATAGTTTGGAATTAATTTGCCCAAATTTTCGTGTCACCTAAACGCGTCTGGTATAGTTCAGGTATAGCTGAAGCAAATGTTCTAAGTCATCGTCCTATGTCCTTTTTCTGAGGCTGATTAATGAAAAAGTTTTCAATGTGAAAGGAACAATGGGTCAGTATGATATGCAATTCCTGGTGTTCTTTTTTTGGGGGGGAATTTTAGAAGTGCACCTAAGCAAACTGCCAGTAATTAAATGCATGCCAATATTATGTATATTGTGAAACATCCAGCAAGTGACAGTGAAATTCTAAAATGACACCCAACTTTTACATCAATAGATTGATAAAACACACATGTTTTCATGTACGATGGAGAGGCTTGCTTCATATGCTTTGATTTATGATACATATAGTTGGAAACTAAGCTAATCAAGAGGTGGATATATAAGCTTGCTTCCTAAGGTTTGATATATGCCACATGTATAAAAGAAAAAAATACACATAGATATATGTATGTATGTATATATATAACTTTGTATATGCTAGAACACACATGCTATTATATCCAAACATATCTACACCAAGTGTCTAAGATGATGAAAGGCTGAAATTGAATTTAAGAAGAAAAATATATATATTGTACTTTTTGTATGTGTACTTTCTTCTGATGCACACCTTTTCTTTTTAAATTTACATTTCAACTGTCCAACAACATAAGATGGATGACTGAAAATTGTTTGGATATGCTAGCCCCAAGTGTACTAGCATATACCAACGTTTCAAACAACAGATTACACACCTTTGTTTTTCCATAGCTGACAAACAATATGTGGGATTAAATTTGTATGGATTAGCATTAGTTAATTTTGTTGAACTACAAATTTAATTAAGCAATCAATTTTGACCCTAATAGGAAACTTAGAACGGATAGTATCTAAGTTCAGATTCTGTAATTTATGAAAGCTTGTATTACTCGCATGCTCCAATGAACAGGCTCCAACTTGCAACCCCTTTTGTGGTTTACCAAAGGAAGAAAATGGGTGCGTAGTTAATTAATTCACTGTATGTGTTAGACTGGTAAAATGTTATCTTATTCACGATAAATATACCATTAGTGGGAGTGGTTATGTTGGGGTGACCTCTATAATCCCTGTCCCTTTTAACTGAAATCCTAAGCTTGATATCACTCTCCTTACTTTCTCCCTCCTTGTTATCTTATTCACTAAAAAAGAAGGTTGATCTTGATGAAGTAACAATGTGCAATGTGCAGTTTTGATGATACACAAAATTGAGCTGTGGCTTTCGATTTTCTTTGAATATTCTGGTGTCTCTGAAATTTCATAAATTCCTTCCTTTTCCTTTTGTTACAAGGGGAGGCCAAAGCCGGGTATGCATGCATGCCCTGGTGGTCGAATTTGTGGTCAGCCTTTACACGAGCCGAGAGCTCTGCCAGGTGGGCTATCACCCTGAGTGCTGAATTCCTTCAATTTTAACGATATTGATGCAACAAAATATAAATAAGTTCTTAATTAACTGCATTTTTGAAACTATGTACTTTTTCAGAATACATGCATAATGGGGATTGATTCAGAAATCTTAGAACATGATTGCTCTAAATGTGTCTCGCTTTTCCAGCAAGAGCATAGTGAAAGACATGTTAGTAAGACCGGATGTTGGCCTCACAGACTTTGCTTGACCTCTAAGGTAGACTCCGAAGCTTTTTGTGAGGCGAGGCACACGCATAAAGCTGTAGGCCTTTTTATGTACCCCACCCTTTTATGACGTTTAAAGTTCAAGGGTCCATGTGAAAATAGAGTAGCATGGGAATGCTAAGGAATGCAGAGGCCTTGAGCAATAACGAATTCATCATTCATTGGTACCACAAGCCACTTCCATTTTACTTCTTTTACGTGAGAAGCAAAACTTATCTATATGCGTAAGATGAAATACTAAACGCTATCAACTTATGAATTCATCATTCGAGGCCTCGACTTGCTGTGCATGATCAGTGATTATGAACCTACTCATGAGCGCGAGCTTAGAAGGCTTCCTCACATGAAATCTGGAAAGAAACAGAAGAAAACCTAAACAGACCGGCTGGGGTTTTTGGAAAATTATATATATAATTAGTTTAGATAAGGTAGATTCACCAAAATGGGAGACGGATTTATTAATGACATATTCCAACTATTCAACAACCGAAATAGAACTGTCTAAACAGTCAGAATTGCCTCTGTTGCTAATTCTGATTGTAACTTAAGTAAAATAGTTAGAATATGTGTCGCCCAAACTGAATTTTTTTCTTTCTCTCTCCCAAATTCCTTGGACCTCTCTCTCTCTCGTTTTCTCTCTATTTCTCTCTCTCAGTGGAATTAATCTGTCTGAATGATTCTCTCTCCTGCCGTTGCTCTCATTATTTCTACGGGTATCAGTATAGTTGTTCTCAACCTCTCCACTCGTAGATTTATCCTATGATCATTAGGTATACTCATTTACTTTGATTTAATGGATATTCTCTTATCAATCGTTTGTTGAATGATTTTATTTCATGTACATACCATGCATGGATTGCTATATATATTGTTTCATATATTTGCTACTTTCTATATTCTTATAGATGTAATCATTTTTCTCTCTTTGTTGAATTTTTAACATGTGTATGCTAAATCGCCTGATATTCTTTTTCTAATTTCATAACTTTGTCGGATTAGATTTCATGATAAATATATTTGTCTCGATGCTTTTGCTAATTTCAGTTCAAAATTATATTCTTTGTGTAACCTTCGATTGATTATTGTTTATATATTGTATTTTTATGCTAAGCATAAAAAAAGTCAATTTCCTTCTAAAAGATATATCTCATAGCATATCTCACTTGATTATTAATAATAGTTGCTAATAGAGTACATATGATACCTTACATGATTCCTCTTTTGCAGTTATATAATTACTTCAAAAAATGGAGTAAAGTTTTTCTAATGTCATTATTCTAATCTCCTATGTCAAAATTTAATATATTATATCATAAAGTCTTCATTATTTGGGATTCTATCAATAAAGTCTTGATTTAATATTTTTACATACTTGATTTATTGTGCTGGTATTAGTATAATAGATGAACATCATGGATATTGATTATTTGTGAGATAGAGGATAGATTTGTAAGCCTACCATTGGGAGTCAACATATATGTGATAATGATTATCATATGGGAATGAATGCATTTGTCCATTACACCGTGACAAATGTTACACATGAAAATTTAAGAGGATCTATTTTTCATATTCGAAATGTCATAATAGAGGTTTCCAAATACTGAAATAAGTAAATGTTACCTTATTTATTATAGTTTTACTCAAAATTATATTAGATGGATATTTTATTGTGAAAAAGAAAGACTTAATGTTTTAGACATACATGATATTGGGGATATGAAAAACATGATAGAAGATGCCTTCACTCTACTGGAAATATGTGGAGATGAAAATGTGTATGATAGGGAATCAACTAAGATTGAACAAGTTTTTGCAAATGCGACAAAGTCGCTATGGTCAGAATGTAAAAATACTCACTATTGTTATTTATGGTTCATTTTTTTCAAATCAAATATATGCATAAGATTTCAAATAAGATAATTAATGACTTGTTAGGAGTGTTTAAGGATGTGACTCTAGAAGGTAATATGGTTCCTTGATGTTGATGCTAAGAAGTTTATATGAATTTTGGTTTATACTATACCAAAATAGGTGCATATCATAATGATTGTGTCTTATATAAAGGTAAACATGAATATGCATATAGGTATCCTAACTCTCCATGCAAATTGCCTAAATGAAAATCATTAGAATGCACAAGAAAATGTCTTTAAGGATAGTTTCACACCTCACTAGTACCAAGAGTTAAGAGATTTAGATCAAGTAAGACAACATAGTTCATAAATTGCCATATCAAGAGATGCTTCAGGAAGACATGTCATCCTAGAAACTCACAAGTATGGATACACTTTGATAAGATACATCTATTGTTTGCAACAAAACTGAAAAATGTACAACCTAGTCTTGCATGTGGTAGATTTAGTCCATTAAGAATTTCATTTGAAAGTAGCCACAATTATTGGTCAATCATGCTAATGTCATATAATTTGACTCATTCAATAGTTATAAAACAACCAATTATTATAATGTCCTTACTTATAGATTGACTAAAGTTATCATATCTCCAATTATTAGTTGATGAGTTGAAAGTAATTTAGAATGATAAACTTTTTAACATATGATTTAAATAAGAAATGTTTTGAACTCATGCAGTTGTGATGTGAACAATTAATAACTTTCCTTCTTATAGCATGTTTTAAGATGGAATACTAAGGGTTATATGGTTTGTCATGTGAATACTATTTGTATTCATTTGCAATATGCCAAAAAGTATATACATATATATATATGAGAGAGATGTCATTTCTTACCTGTAGATCATACTTGGTTCAACAATACGTTATTATTTGATGAGAAGTTGAAATATAAGGAGGCTCCAATTTCACTGTGGTGAAGATGTTTTACAACTATAATAAGGTCTTGAAAACATTGTTTTTGAGAAGGTATCATGTACCTATTGAGTGAAAGAAAAGGAGCATTTTATTGAGCTTTCCTACTTGAACTTTATTGGTTTGACATAATCTTGTTGATATGCACATCATGAAGAATATACATGTTTATCATTTTTCAAAATAGAGGGGGATAAGAAAATAAATGATAATATCAAGTCACAAATGGACATCAAGGCATTTAGGTTAACGAGTCAATCTCCAATACTAAAACTGACAAGGTGATCTTATTGCATGCTTTTTATCAATTAGAAAAGAGAAAAAAGATATATTTTTTAGTACTTTAGAGTCTATTAAGTTACCTAATGTATTTTCATCAAATACATCTAAAAGTATAAGTGCATGAGTATAAGATTATTAGGTTGAAGAGTCATGATTGTTGCATTTTGATAGAACTTATTCTAGTAGCTATGTGTAACAATGTATCAAAAGAAGTGACAATTGTCATAAAAGAGTTGTTCATGTTTTTTGAATTGTGCTCAAAGACGATTGCCATTTAAAGGATATTATTCCTAAGATTTTATATAAATTAGAGATGATATTTTCTCTTAACTTCTTTGATATCATGGTACACTTACCATCTATTTACCATGAAAGTTATGACTTGTAGGGTCAATATAACAGCAATACATTTATCTTATATAGAGGTTCTTATTTATATTGAAGAACTATGTAAGAAATAATAGTTGACCCAAAAGATCTAAATAATAGTCAACCAGAAGTATGTATTGTTGCTATATAATAGAAGAAATGATATATTTTGTATATGATATTTAAAAGAAGAAATCGAGACAAAAGTGAATAGGTCAATGAGGTTTGAAGAAGGCCCAATTAGTAAAGTATTGGTTGGCATATTAAGTGTTAATGATATGAGAAAGCACATAGATTCATTCTTTTCAACATACCAACCATGGATGATTTTATATTGGAAGTATATTAGAATATAATTTTTAAATGTTATTCTCCTACTTCAAATGTTATTGACTGACTTCCATTTATGGGATGTATAGTAAAATCTTGTAGAGTCAATATCCTAATGATACTACAAATATGTTTCAATGAAAACTACTCGAATAGTTTGTCAATGGTTTGAGTATTATTTAAGTATATTTTGTATATTTTTTTATTAAGAAATTTATTTGAATATAATATGCAATCATCATTTATTTATGTATATAATGTATACATAAATACATACCAATGATGTTCATTGAGATATTTATTCATCTGATATAGGACCTTCAAATTTTGTTACACTATATAAATAAGTTTATATCTATAGGTATAAATTTGGCATTTGAGTGTTATAAAGAGTTTGTCATGTTGCAATAATAAGTGGACTAAGAGAAATACATTATACAGTTTTTAAAGTTATTGTTGAAGTTTGATATTTGTCTAAACCTTTTATGTTTTTGTTTAAGGTATATTTAGAATAAAGTTAACATCATACCTCTAATCAATCATATCATGATGAGAGGTCGATAAATATATATGAATTGCTAAGAAAGAATATATCATATGAAGACACATTAATGCTTGAGCAACATAAAAGTTGTAGATAATACTATCATTCTTTATATTTGATCATATCTATATGGTGATACATGCATATCAACACAAAAATTATTCCTATTGAAAGAGAGGGGCACTAAAAAGGTTAGCAAATAATTAATTGGTTTAGTGCATGTTTTTGTTGAAATTAATAGTATTATGCTTTTCTATGCTTATGTTATTATAGTCAAATTTGCTTATATATCAACTTATAAAATATGTTTATCTTGAAATTAATGTTATTATGCTTTTACATATTTATATTATTATAGTTAAAAATGTATATAACTTCACCCATGTAAGGGATCACCCTTGCATGACCGATCCCAAGCCCAGATAAAGGAGGGTTGTGTCAGGCTTCTGACAACCAGCATAAAACTTGGTCGGATTTTTATACTATGGATTATACAAATTATGAGCATTGTGTTGGGGAGTCCACTCTTAGCGACGCACTATAGAGCCCGAATACAGTGAAAAGTAAGGAAGGGCCACTATATTTTTGCATGGATGTAGTGAATCAATTGTAGAGAGGGTTTTCACATCATAGATAGGTGTGGGTAAAGAAGTTAGTTCCGTTATATTTATGTCCAAATGTAGTGAATAAATTAAAGAGAAGGTCTTTGTATTTTCAATATAGACGGATGCGGGGCGGTTAGAAAGCTAGTCCTAGATAATAAGATTTGTATTGGTTCTTGAAATATCGGAACATTGTTCGCTAAGCCAATGGAGGTGGTAGATACTATGATTCGAAGAAAGATTTGTATTCTATGTTTACAAGAGACAAAGTTGATTGGAGGAAAAGCAAAGAAGATTGAAGATACAAGTTTTAAATTATGGTACTCAAGTAAAGAAAAAGCTCAAAATGGAGTTGGTATTATCATAAATAAAGATTTAAAGGATAGTCTAGTAGACATACAACGATATAGTGACTAAATCATGACATTGAAATTAGTGTTAGGAGCAGAGGTTTTGAATATAGTTTGTGCTTACGCATCCCAAGTATGACTAGAAGATAGTATAATGATGACTTTTTGGAAAGAGTTAAATAAGATGATTTAAAGAATTTCACAAAGGGAGATGATTTGTTTAGGAGGAGACTTAAATGGATATGTTGGTAAAGAGGCATTAGGATATCAAGGTATTCATGGAAACTTTGGTTTTGGGATATAAATAAGGAAGGTAAGGAGATTTTAAATTTTGCTATGGTATTTGATCTCATTTTAGTCAATACAATCTTCAAAAAATGAGATGAACATTTACTTAGTTATAAGAGTGGCTTATCACAAAGACAAATTGATTATTTTATTTGTAGAGAAAAAGATAGAGCATGTTGTAAAGATTACAAAGTAATTTAAAGAGAAAGATTAACCACCCAACATCGACTTTTAGTTATGGATTTACAAATAAAAAAATGACAAAGAAGAAAATAGTGCATCGAGCTATTCGGACTAAATGGTGAAACCTCAAAAGCGAGAAAGAAGATATATTTAAACAAAAAATCCTTGAAAGAGATGATTGGAATTATGTTGGTACACCATGTGATATGTGAAACAATATGGCTATACATATTAGAAAAGTGATGAAAGATGTGTTAGGTGAATAAGGGAGGAGTACCGGTACAAAAAGAAGCTTAGTGGTAGAGTGAAGTAGTGCAAAATAAAATCAATGCAAAGAGAGCATGTTACAATTACATTATACTAAGAAAACTAGTCAAACTTTAGAGGCTTATAAGAAAACAAAGAAGGAAGCGAAAAAGGCCGTCAGTGAGATAAAAGCTAAATTTTGACAGGATTTATATAAAAAAACTCAGCTCAAAAAGAGGGTAAAAGAGATATTTTTAAGATAGCTAGGGCTAGAGATAAGAAAACTAAGGATCTTAATTTTGTTAGATGCATTAAAGACGATGATGAGAAAATTTTGATGGCAAATTATGATATAAGAAATAGATGGAAAAACTATTTTTATAAGCTTTTTCATGAAAATAAAGATGTTAGTATTAGCTTAGGAGAGTTAGTCAAATCAGAAAAGTATATAAACCATAATTTCTACCGATTTATTCAAAAGAATGAAGTCAAAGAGGCTCTTAAATATATGAAGGGTAATAAATCGGTAGGACCAGACAATATTCCTATAAAAGTTTGGAAAATCCTAAGAGAAATAGAAATCACTTCGCTCACAAGACTATTTAATAAAATATAGAGAAACTAAAAGATCCCTGAGGAATGGAGAGCGAGTACACTTATACCCAAATATAAGAACAAGAGAGACATTCAGAATTATGTGAATTATCGGGGTATCAAGTTAATGAGTTGTACTATGAAATTGTAGGAAAGAATTATCAAACGTAGGTTAAGACAAGTATCGAGTATAACAGAGAATCAATTTGGATTCATGCCAGGCAGAACTATTGTTGAAGCGATTCACCTTTTGAGACGTCTTATGGAACATTTTAGAGCAAAAAAAGAGACCTTCACATGATATTTATTGATCTAGAAAAAACTTATGATAAGGTACCGAGAGAGGTTCTTTGAAGAACCTTGGAAAAAAGAGGTATCCCATTGACATACATAAACCCTATAAGAGACATGTAAGATGGTGCAAAAACATGTGTAAGGACTTATCAAAAAATGACAAACTTCTTTGAAGTTAATATTGGGTTACATCAAGGATCAACTTTAAGTTCATACTTATTTATAATGGTGATTTATGAGTTAACAAAACATATTCAAGATGAAGTAACTTGGTGTATGTTATTTGCATATGACATTGTGTTAGTGGAAGAGTCTAAGGAAAAAGTTAATAGAAAATTGGAACTATGGAGAGAAACATTAGAAAGTAAAAGCTTTAGACTTAGTAGAACAAAAACAGAATATATGGAATATAAGTTTGATCATTTGGTTACTTCAGAGGACATTGAAATTAAAATTGACACACATTGCATCCCTCAAAAAGAAAGTTTTAAATACCTAGGGTCAATTTTTAAGAGTGATAGAAGAATTGATAGAGATGTTACGCATAGAATTAATGTTGGTTGGTTAAAATGGAGAGGAGCATCAGGTATTCTTTGTGATAAGAAGATACCATTAAAGTTAAAAGGTAAATATTATAGAGCATCAATTAGACTAGTCATGTTTTATAGTTATGAGTGTTGGGTAGTTAATCATCAACATGTACAAAAGATGTCTGTGACAGAAATGAAGATATTGAGATGGATGACAAGAAAAGGTCGTATACATAATGAGGTTATTAGAAACAAATTAGGAGTGACACCAATAGAGGATAAAATAAGAGAATATCATTTAAGATGGTGTGGACATATAGAAAGAAGATCAAAAGAAGAACATGTAAGAAGGTATGAAAAACTAGATTTTGAAAGTATTAAAAGAGGTACAGGACAACCACAAAAGTGTTGGAAAGAAACAATAAAGAATAATCTAGCATATTGTGAGTTAACTGCTAATATGGCACATGATAGGGCTTTGTCGAAACAAAGAATCCATGTAGCCGACCTCATCTAGTATGGAAAAAGGCTTAGTTGTTGTTGTTGTTTAATTAAAAATGCATATACGTTAATGAGTATGTATTTATTGAAATTGATAGTATTATGTTTTTGCATACAATTGTGGGTTAATGAGCGTGCTTTTATTGTGTTGTAGAGAAAGCATGCCTCTAAAAGCACATCAAGGACATACCAAGTATTTTAATTATCTATTATTTTATTATTTTATATTTTATATCTTAACAACATCAAACCTACATATATACAATTTTTTAGGTACAAATGTCTATAGCATCACAAGTTAAAAGATGAAGTGACAAGGGAAAATATGTTGTTTTTTAAGGAGTTCAATCCCAATATGAAATAGAGGATGTACAAGAGAATGTTGTGCATGAAGAGTGGAGTATGAGACAAGTTAGGCATATAACTTCTTTACAAAATTACTTGCCTTCAAATAGAAAAAGATAGCCAATTTGAGTTAGTAGTCATGAGGTTGTAGGCACTAATGTGAAAAGGTTTTTGCATTCCCTTTGATGTTATATAAAAATGTGTAACTTCATATCACTTTGTCACACATGAAAAAAGAAACTCAAAAAGCTTGTTCAAAAACATTTGGATTGAATTTCAAGTAATATATAACTTTTAGTTATATGCCTACATATATCATCTTTAATTCATCATATATATATATATATATATAACTTAACATTATACAATTTGTTGTTATTATAGGCCAAATTTGACTTTATAGATTACTCATTATGACTTGAATTTCAAGTGACAGTTAAAGTCTTGTAAGAAGTATCTACAAAAAGTTTCAAAGATTATTGAAATGATATAAAATCTATATATTGAGAATCATGTATCATATCTTTATGTTGTTCTCCATAATATAGTCTTGTAGACAACATTCTAGATCCTTCATGAAAATAGCTTAAACAATTATGATAGTTTGAGATAAAAGTAAAACAAAGCTTTAACATGAAAGCATCTCATGCAAAGTAAGATCATAGGCATAACTGAATAGTTACATTGATATTTGCACATCCATACAATCTTGTACCATATCATGTTTTTAATTTTTAATCAATATATCATATTTTTGTGTATGTTCCTTATATGTAATTAATTATAACATGGTAAAAATCATGCAGCCGAGGTTGAGCACATCCTAAACGCTGATGATGTTTCGGCTTCAAAACAGGATGGGTGGTCCAGGAAGCCTAATGATATTATATTATATCATGAATAAAAGAAATGATGCAAGAAGCATATGGCGTCGATGCTTTCGATATTATGGCGAGAGTTGACACAAGGGATTATGTATACCAAGGACCTCTTTCTTTTTGATATTTTCAAGGCCAACTAAATTTTGATATCTTGTTGAGAGATCGACAGATAAAGTTTCAAAAAGGACACTCCAATCATTCTAGAGAGGAGATTAGGTTACTGAAATATTGCAAATGACACTACAGAGAAACTCATAACCCAACCAATGCATCAAATTTTGTGTTGTGATATATAAGACAATCAAGGACGATCATTTGAAGTTAGCAGACCAAGAGCTTGGCACCGTTAACCCAAAAAGAAGCTTGAGTAGCACACACATGACTCTAAGAGCTTGTTTGGCTTGGCTTCAACTAGGGACAAAATCGTTTGGCATTTAGGGTATAGGATAGACCTCGCTACATGAATGGAAAAGCCTAGTTATACCTAGTACCATATAAACTCCCATAATGACGATATGGTAAAGATTGATGGAGGCATCAAACCCTTACGTGGTCAAGATTAAGTTTTTGGGTACCTTCTTACAAGGTACAATCTCACCATTACGATTGGTGGTATCATAAGAACATCTAAGGATTTAAATCAAGGAACATCGAAGGATTTAAAGAAAGTTTTTGGGTACTTTCTTGCATGGTCATGACATTGGTCAAGACACCAACTTTTACATTAATGATCAATCCAATTAAACTCATGAAATTCATTGAAGAATCACCTCCAAAAGCATGATAAGATATAATAACCTCACCAACTATAGGGTCTTCTTCTTCTCCACTTCATTCATCAAAGTGCTTAGGTTCTTTACTTTCTAGCTCTACTTGAAATAATTCAATTTCTTACATTTGTGTCTAGGCTCCCACTTTTCAACATACCACACATAATGTTTCTTCCTTCTTTCTTCTTCAAGTTGAGTTAGGAAAAGTTGCTTCTTCTTTACTGCTTTCTTTGCACTCTCAATGCCATCTTTCTTGAGGAACTCAACTTAGGGTAGGCAGATTCAAGGGACTTAAATTTCCTCCAATTCTATGGCTCTTGTTATTCTCATTGTAGAGATTGGTGATAGTGAAATCCTATTGCATATTCTCATCTCCAGATGCCATGACTTCAAAGCCAACATTGCAACTTAGTTCAGCTATGTATTGGCCCAAAAGAGTGTGGGTAGCAAGTTGTGGAACCATTGGGCCCAAGTTCTCGAATTTGCATTGATACTCCTAAATCACATCCTTGTATTTGAACTCTTTGATTTAAACATATGGGTCACTAACAAGATTGTGATCCAATGACAACTGATGTCTTAAGAAAACTTGTCCCAAGTTGGGGGCACATGCAAGGGCATCAACATTGGATCCATTAGCATGCATTTCTCTCAAGTTGATTGAAGGTTGTGGGTGCCTTCTCATTGCTGGCAATTTCAATTATCTTGTATTCATGCGCCACCGGGAGCCACATCTTTGGATTGTCGGTGGAGAACATGGGTATCTCTATGAAGACCTTTTGTTTTGAATCTCACCAGAATTTGAATATGATTTGAATGACCAAAATCAAATCCTTTAGACACGAAAAACAACTCCAAAAGTCTTCAAATATAGCTCTTAATGGTTAAAATTGGCCAGAAAAGTCAACTAACCCCTGGAAAGTTACGGTCTTGAGTCGATGCAGTTTTCATTTTGAATCGAGAAATTAGAGAGAGTGAATTTGAAGAGAAGAGGAAGAGGAAGGAAAATCAAGATTAAGATTAACCAAAAGAATCCATAATAAAAAAACTAAAAGTTTTTGGAGGTACTTTCTCTTTTATATAACAAGGATATTTCAGTTTTTCATAATTTATTTTGTCCTGGAACAAATAAGATAGTTGTCATACTTAACTAAATAAACCTAAACCACAAAAATAATTTCAAAAAAACTAAATAAATATCAAAATCTCTCTCTCACGCATACTTTTGTCTTCTCAATGCATAATCTACCCTTGTTCTCTCTCTTCCCGAAGAGAGCATTATTGCGTACCTTCGATAAAAAGATCCCTAGAGGGGGTTTTGCCCATATTTTAAATATGTTAAATCATCAATAGGACCTTTCTATGTAAAATCATCAACATGATCATTTTAAATAAAGCATGCACCAACAGCCTATATTTTCACCGCCATTTAAATTTTCTAGATCCGTCATTGGGGCCTGGCACATCATCCAACGAACCCGCTTCTCCAAGCCAGCTTAGGTTTGGGTTTAGTTCTTCCTCTGTTTAAGCTCCAACTTAGTCGGCTCCTATCTTGGGTTATGGAGTGTAATCTAGACCTTCAATAAGATAAGCTGTAATTTAGCTTCCATTTGATGGTCCAGATTGAGTAGGGGTGACCTTTGACAGGCCACATCAAAGGAAAGGATGTTCTTGCAATCAGCTTGCTGCTCCTTGTAACATTGCATACTATACAGATTGCCACCATTCTCTCTCAATCTCCTCTAGTTATTTTTTGCAAGACTCAAAAACCAGAAAGAAAATATATCATGTATCCACCAGGTTATCAAGAGATGTCATATTATTCCAATGGTGACATGAGAGAAGAGCCTCCTGTATACCCGGTTCATGATCTCTCTGTGTGTAAATTGCTTGTGGTTTGATGGAGAAATTGATGGATGATAATGCTTCCAGTGATTCGTGTTGTGTTGCTGGTTCTACTGTTATGAGTTGCATGGACATTCTCTATTTGTGTGGCTGTTAATCAGGTCTTGATGTTGCTTCCTTTTATATCGGATAAGGGTGATGTATTTGTGCGCGTCTCTGTGTTTAAGGTGGACAAACAAAGAAATGATGTGTGATTCACGATGTTGAGCTTAAGCGCCTAATAAATTCTCTATAGTTAGTTGCCTCCCTTGTTAATCAAGTGCTTTTGATAATAATTTTTTTTCTGACGCTCAACTCAAGAGGACGATTTTACTTCTAATCTCCGACGACGAGGCCACAGATTTAGTTTTATTGGTGGGGTACTTGGCACTCCCGAGCGCCAGAAATACTCAGGGGGTCGATTGTTGGCTACTGGTTTTTGTCCACTCTAAAGCATTAATTATTTTGCCATGGAATATTCAATGAAAGTTTGTCCATTTCACTTCGCAGCTTTCTATCTCATCGTTTGGCTTTTACCACTTTTTTGGTACCCGAGTACGTTCATGTTAACCATGCACTGACCTGATTTAGGGATGGCAGTTTCATCTTTCGGGTCATTTTGTGTTTGTGCCAGGAATAGGTCGAACCCAAATAAGACCTGACTTGCTTTTGCGTGATATGGACTTTTCAAGCCGGGGTACTTTGTACCTACATAACCATTGAAGTAAGTTCAATCAAGTAAGTAAACGCAGGAAAAATGTGTAAGATGAAATCAACTAAATATCATTGTCTCGGGCATTCTCTCATGCAGTTGGTTGATAATGAAAAATCTGTTCATCTTGAACACGTAACCCTAGAAGCAAAAAATCCTTGTCCAGGTCAGGATGTAAGCACCGTGGTACGTTCGGGTCTAGGTCGTCCCAAATGTAACGTGACCAAAGTTGCCCCAACCAAATTAACTCGATAGATAGACAGGCAAACATACACACATTGGGAAAGAGAGAGAACCTAGTATATACTATCACACTTGTGTTAGAATGTTTAAATAAATCTCTATTGTCCAATTCCAAATATGTATGGTTGAGATTTAAATAAATCTCGATAGGTAGACAGGCAAACATATATGCTTTTGTAGGTCTACTTGATTCACGTAGTATACTCTTTTGTGTTTTCATTTCAAATCGGAATCATTCATCTTTAATATTAGATGGTTGAGATTTTTTTACTATGTTAGTACTTAAGTGTGCTAGCATATACTAGGCTTCCTCTAATATATACACATAAATAATGTATACCCATATGTATATGAACATGTGTATATTACATGTATACACAAATATAGTCTGCATATTGTGTTTATATTCTATACAGATGAATGCATATAGTATAAACAGATGTATACTACATATGTGTAATATAAGTATATTTAAGTGTGTGTGTGTGTGATGTATATGGTAGGCATATGTTTATACATATCAAATCACAATTGCTCAACCTAAACCCGACCACATCAGGCCTATGTTTAAAGATGCGACCCAAAAGAAAATAATCAAGTTTGATCAGGATCATCCTCCGCAACCCGTACCACCACAACCGATGACCAATTTACCATCCTTAGTAGGGAGACAGAAATGTTTCAAAGAGAAGAGACAAGAGTTAGCGCCCTACTGCACCAGGAGCTGTAGGGCTAACTAAGAATTTACGATATCCATATTCGTGATGAAGCCCAAATAAAAGAAAATACACGAGAGTGATACTTCTCCAGTGGGTACAAACTCTTAGAACGTCATGCAGTAACCTCATAGTAAGGCCTTCACGACAACTATCCCAAGTAACTAGTGGTGTTGTCCTCATCGTATATCACATATGACTGTAAGGATAGTAGGATTCAATCGGGATCTTAAGATCCTACCCTGCATCTTAAAATTACATCTAATAAGGAACTTTTTTCTTACTCATACGATACCATAAGAAAATGCTTCACCTTTTGGTAATGAAAAAACAAAGAGTATTATATATTGTAAACTTCACGTGCTCTTTAGCTTAACTATACATAAATTCGTACAAATATATAAACACACATACAATACATACCATACTTGCATACATTATGTATGATAAGTGCAAACACACACACATATATAAGAGTGTGGTAAATGGGTACACCGATTCATGTTCAAACATCTATAATGATTTCAACCGTTTAATCATTTTAAATTGAAAAGTACGAGTATCAAAAACACTTAGTAGTGTTTTGCTTTTTCCTTTAAAGATCTTAAATATTAAGTATTGATCATAGAGATCGACCGGTTTAAATATTTATGAAGATTTGAACATGATTAAATATGTGCATGAACTATTCTCTCTTTATATATATTGAAATGAAATGTGACTAATAAACTCTAATCAAGAAGGTCATTATCCGTCATTGCGCTTTTCCTGGGACCAAGTGAAGCCTGATTTTTAACTCATGATGGGAAAATCAAGACAAAGTGTCAAGCTAAGTTTTGAAGGGTTATAAAGATTTTTATCAAAGGTTGAGATCCTTACGATCGTAAGATCTTGAGGATCCTACGATCAAGATCGAAATTATATTAAGGTCTCACAAATTGAGACCCTACACTTAAGATCAGGATCATTCAACCACTCAAAGATCGTAAATTTTAAGATTTTAAGTTCTAGATCAGGATATTAACAACTATGCAGGGACTACAACCCAGCTCATGCTTTTTCTTCTTAACAAGGGAGGGCCAGAGCCCGTATTGAAGATCAATAGACGCTGTTAGCAAACTCCATGTTATCAGCTAACCACTAAAGGTGGATCCAACTAGGGATTGAGTCCCAAACGTGTAGAGTTTCGCTGAACGAAGGTCGCAGTAGATGTGCCGTGTGATCACCTGCTACTCACGGTTAAGGAGGTCTGTAATCTTCACCAGAAGTCGTCTAGTGTCCCTCCTTCTGCCGACTTAGGGTAACGAACCATTAACATCTTATCTGTTTCTGATATAGCCCTTCTATTACCTTTCAGCGTTTCAAGTAAACTAATCTATGCGTATCATAATTAGGCAGTCCAGAAACAACTTCTCATGAAATCAAGGGCACATATTGCATGCTTTCTAAGTGTCGAATATCATAATTCGGCAATCCAAATGACAAATGCCTTGTTGAAAGTTCCCAAGTGTTACTAAACTCACCGGCTGTTGTGGTGATTTTAGGTCATGCTTTTCGAGGAATTCGGCGGACCCGCCACTGCTACACCAGGTCCTCCCCAAGAACGTTAACTTTTCACGTCTTTGAGAAGAATACTTCGTCAGTTTCTTGTTTCATTTCACGAGATTGAGTTTCGTTTGTTCTCCCTTTGTGTTGACTTTGTGTTGGTATACTCCGGGGTGCGCAATAGGGTTTGATCTTTCTCGTGGTTTCTTTTTTCTTTTCTTTTTTTGTGACCCCTTACATAACAATCATCGATCAGACGATCAACGGATTGATTTGTTGGTGAGAACGGTAAAATGGCCTAAACCTTGCGACCGATAATTGTTATGGGTGAATTACGTTTGTTGTTTCATCTCATATAAGCAAGCATTGATTCATTCAGGTCTTTTGCAATCGGTGTGGTAATACTTATTCCTTATCCATTCATTACCATCAATTCCATGACTTACGTAGTGACTAATTGAAACCAATTACGTTTGACTTGGGCATACTTTCAGGCCTCCTCAAGAAATAAACATTTTTACGGTTTCTATCATTACTCTGTAGGCTACTTTTCCCTTCCTTAGGGTTATGTTGTTAATGTTCATGCCATGCTCTTTGCTTTTGTAGAACAGAAGAAGCAAGAAAGTTCTGAGATAAAACATGGGTTTGATGAATCTGACGACTTGGTATATGTTCCGCCAACTACTATCTTTGTGGCGTGTGTCTAGCATGCTATAGCATTTTTTTTGTCTTACTATAACTCCGCTCATGTAAGGGACCACCTTTGCATGGCCTATTTCAAGCACGGATAAAGGAGTGTTGTATTAGGCTTCCGACAGCCAGTATAAAATATTGTCAGACTTATTTATCATGAATTCTATAAATTATAATAGAACTCTGTCGAAACAAAGAATCCATGTAGCTGACCCATCTAATATGGGGGAGAAGGCTTTGTTGTTGTTTCCATGTTGTCAGATAAATCTGCACAGATTTGTAAGATGGACCTCGAGGTTGTTTACAACCAAACTTGAAGCCTATGCCCCTTCAGAGGTTGAGGGAATATAAGTCTCATTTGAACGATCTCAAAGGTGAAGTTAAAAGGATCAGATCAGTTAATACTTCAGCTTCAAGGGATGAACTTCTACAGTCAGGAATTGGGGACACGCTAAAGGTATTTCATCAAACAGCAGTTTTTCTTTGTACCTACATGACCATTCTGGATTTCATTTGAACCATTGTCCTTAGACCCAGCATCTAACTTGTGTGGCTTACAGCTTTTGACGCTTTTTGGCTTGATCTAGTATAATGATGAGGTTGATATAGGTGTCAGCCGATCAAAGTAGGTTGCTGGCATGATTAAATCAGTCAAGTGAACGCATCAAAGAAAGCAGAAGGACGATGCTATAGATCGAGGAGCTTGGTGTATCGATTCTTCAAGACCATCCACAACGGCAGTCACTTTTACATGCTCACAGTACTGTACGTTTAGATCTTGTGTTGTCTTTTAAATTTCTATGACTGGATTCAAGAATTTGGTGAATGGCCCTCTAAGCTTTTAAAGTAGCATTTGGTTGTCTCATCACATTATATTTCCTGTCTGTGTAGCTCAAATTCATATTTTCAGCAAAGCTTTTATATCTTGTTGCCTGGTTCCTGTGGTTCAAGATCGTCTGCATGCATGACACACAAGCTGTTCTCCTGTGCTAGTTTATTTTTCTAGGTGCTAGATATTTCCAGCTTCAGATATTCTCATTTCAGACTTGGTTTCCCGGGATGTCTCAACTCCACTACTGATTTATAAGTCTTTTTTTATTGTAGAAAGTAAAACTGCTTCACGTTTGGATCTGTGTGCCAGAAATCATGTGGTTTTATCCATTTCTGCACTCACCAACCCTGTGAAAGCTTTTGCATCGTTCATTGGTTTTTGCTTTTGACTCATTTGATGTCAGTTTTATCATGATACAATTGCATATAGTCACCATTATCTTGTCACGTATCTGGTGTTTTTAGTCACCAACCCTGTTAAACCTTTTTTTATAGTCTACTCATCCTTTGTAGGAAAGTTGCTTTGTTAGATACCATGAAAAGTCAATTTCTCGTTGGCTTCGTTGTTTTAAACCCGTTGCCCACGATGTAAATTCTGATGCTTTAAAGGTTATCAAAGGGGTATGTATTTTATATATATATATATATATATATATATATATATATATATATATATATATATATATATAGATAGAGAGAGAGAGAGAGGGAGAGAGAGAAATCAGAAAATAATAGCCATCGACTCCTGGAAAAGGGTAGAGGAAATGTAAGGCTCCATTCTAGGATTCCATATTGAGAATTACCCGACATGGCGCGAGTAGAGGCTATCAATACTAACGAATAGAGACTTTTCCAACAAGTCTTACAGGGGGCTTGGCTTATAGACTGGACCAAAGAAAGAAATAACCCCTCATTTGCGAAATAGATAAACTCTCGAACTGTCTAAATTCATTAGATCTGAGATGTGAAAACAGATCCGAGATGTGATATGGTAGAAATCTTAGGTTTTCATTTACCAACAGGTGGTTTCGAAGTTCAGTCAAAATAATTGGGGAGACTGGTCACGAGGTATGAAACGCCACGGTGATGAATACGTGTTTGTTTTTCTCCCACAAAACTCAAAGGATGCCGGTCTTTTTGTATAAAAGATTCCAATCTTTTGTTAGAATGAGAAAATTATAACGGTTCTCGTTTCTACTTTATATGATTTGTGAGATGGAGGATTACCATTTTCTCCTCCAGAGCAACCTGAAAGAGTTTTTAACTAGAAGGAATTGAGAAGGAACTGACGTCACGTATGGAGGAGCCTGTTTTGAATTTATCCAAGACATGAGCCGCTTCAAACGGGAGTTAAAAGAAAGCCTTCTTTCAAATAATTCTGTTTTTCAAAAGATCAACAACTCCTTGGGTTATCAAAAGGTAACATGCACGATAAGGTATGAGTTCCAGTAAGAAAATATAAATGAGTTGGCTTGGCTTCCATTAATTCCTACAAATATGAGAAGTTGAGAACAAAGAAATTGGTGGTCATTTCTTTACGAACACAGTTTCCTAGATCACGAAGGAAAAAAACTCAAAGTGATTATTGTAGGGCTCATAACAAATTAAAAGTTGCTCCTGCTACTCAGCCTAGAGCCTCTAGAAATCGTGATTGACTTGACTGAATTGATGGTTTGAATGTGGTATTATGGTGTCATGTTTCTTCAACGATATGTATGACAAATGATGTTAAAAGCGTTGGTTTTAACGTAAACCTAGTATGCTGATATGTTTAAAATATTTCTAGACTTTGATACCGCTTTTTTCTCTATCGAAACAGGCCAAAATCGATTGGCCCACGCTAGCACTTTCTCCCCTATTCATACTTCCTAGAGTCTCTTATAGCATACTTGTGACAGACGGGATGAAGAACGTAGAGGAGGTAGGGTGGGTCGGTTTTTCGTTGGTTCCAAATAATAATGGTTCTGGGTCTGTTCGTCAAAGCAAATTTTGTTATGATTAACCGTTTGTTTTTCCAATGATATGTATGACAAACATCAAAAGTATTGGTTTTAGTATAAACTTGGTCTACTGAAATGCTTTAAAATATTTCTTGACTCCGACAGCTAGATTTTTATCGAAACAAGTCCAAGTCGATTGACCCACGCAAGCACTTCCTCTCATATTTCTATTTCCTGACAGCCTCTAGTAGAACAATTGAGACAAAAATGGGCAGTTAAAAATGTAGAGGAGGTAGGATGGGTTATTCTTTTGCTGCATCAAAATAATAATGGTTTTGGGTCTCATTCGTGATATCAAAAACTAGAAATTGCTACATGAAAACTAGGTGTAAAGAACCAACTAGACTGACTTGGGAAATGTTTCAACCATATGTGCATTCCTCCTTTTTTCGACCATGGAATTCTTTTGTTTTGGTATTTCCATTCACCCATTAAGAAGACTCAACAAAGAACAAAATGGGACAACGACGACTACCTACACATGGGTCAGATCCTAAAAGGTATCATCCATGCATTACCTATCAAGTTGGTTAGTGCTAAGAAAATGTAGGACAAGCCATAAACAAGGTATATGTTGAAAGAAGCAAAAAGTGAGAAGTTTCTTATTATTAAATTTAGAAACGTCCTAAGTAATTTTCAGTAACACAAGATGAATAGATGAAACTATGATTGTCTCTTTGATAACAAGCAAGTTTTCTCCTTCTTGGAAAGGTTTTGAAAATACTCTTAAATACAACAAAAGAAAAATATCCCTCTTAAGCAATTAAAGAATCATCTTAGAGTAAGAATGTCACAAGTAAGAAGATTTCAAATAAACAACTACTCAAAAGAAGCTTCATGTAATAGAGAAAGATAAGTCTAGGAAACCCTCAAAAAATAAAAATTGGTATTTCAATGAATCTCATGAGTACAATAATAGGGACAGCAAGAAAAAGAAAAAGAAATGAAATGGGGAACCTTTTGGGAAACCTAAACACATAAGAATGAATTCTTGTATATCAAAACGTTAAGGAAAAAAAAAAGAGTTCCAATTAAAGGAGCAGTTTTAAAGGTAACATATGAGGCCAACATCGTTGAAGACATTGGTGCATGAACTTTAGTGCAACCGATCATGTGTACAAAACAAAAGTCTCTTCTCATTGTTTGAGAAAAAAGAGAGACCTATTTTGTATATGAGTATTGCTTCAATGGTTCAAATAAATGGAAAGTGCTCTATGGAACTCAAGTTTATGTCAGGAAAAACTCTTACTATTATGGATGTATTTTATATTTATGAAGGGATTTGGTATTGGTACGTCTATTAAATAAGTATAGGTTTAAATGCTTTTTTGAAGGGACAAACTCATATTATCAAAAGGAGGCATTTTGTTGGAAAATAGTATGTTTATGAAAATATATTTAAATTGAGTGTTATTAATAATAATAAGTATGTGATTCTATTTATATTGTAGATTCTTGTGATATATGACATTACCCATTGGGTCATATAAATTTTAGAAAATTTGATGACATGATTAGATCTAATTTAATTATCAATGAATCATATCATTCTTGCATGCTTGCAAAGATCACAAGATTTTATTTTCCTATAGTATAAAGAAATTCTAAAGTTTTGGATTTGGTTCATTCCATTGTTGGGGATTTTACATGCATGACATACAGGTAGCATGAAATATTTTCTCATATTTTTTGATAATTACGCTAGATATTTTTATGTTTACTTGATGTCTTTAAAAGATGAAATTTTAGAAAAATTTAAATTTTAAATTTAAAGTAGAACTAAAATATAAAACTTTTATCAAATGCTTAAGATTAAATAGGGAAGAGAATAGCTTAATCCAAATTATTTTGAGTCCATGGAGATCATACACCAAACAACACCTTCCTATTCATCATAACAAAATGGTGTGAGTGAAATAAAAGTTAAGGTGTTGGTAGAAATGGTAACTACAATATTATCATACTGAATTCTTTTTAAAGGCTATTGAGATGTACCATTTGAATAGAATGTTGTGTTTAGATTTCTTAATTGAAAGCACAAGATAATCTCATATGAACTTTGCAAGAAAAGAGAGTATAACTTAAGCTCTTTAAAAGTTTAGGGTTCTAGCGTTAATCTAAAAAATCTTAAACCTAAAAAGAAGAAACTAAGTGAAAGAGGAGTAGAATGGATCTTTTTGGAATATGTTGAAAATAGTAAAGCATACAAATTTATGGTATTTGGATGACTCATATATCATAAATACGATAATTGAGTCTAGAGATGTTATTTTTCAATAGGATAGATTTACCTCAATTCCTAGACCCAATAGACATGTTCATAATAGTGGACATGATCAAGAACTTAATGAAACTAATAGTGGCATCCTAAAAATTCAAGAACTTAAAAGAAGTAAAAGACAAAGGAAAGAATACACCCCTTACCAAAATTTGTAATGTTTCTTAGTTGAAAGAACATGTAACTCTATTATGAGTTACATGTCATTTTATTATAACACAAAAAATGAACCCAAAACATATCAAGAGGTCATGAGGTCTCATGATGTGGTTTTTGCAAAGAAGTTATTTAAGATAAGACAAACTCAATAATGGCAAATAAAAATTAGAAATTACTATATTTTTCTCCTATACTTAAAATAATAGGTTGTAAATAGATTTTTGAAAAGAGAATAAAAGTTGATAGTATCATCATAAATTTAAAGCAAGACTAGTTGTTAGACTTTACCCAGAAAGAAGAATTAACTACTTTGATACATATATATATATATATATTGGTAGCAAGAATTACAAGAATTAGAGTATAATTAATACTTGCTTTTATTTATAAGATTGTCATCCACCAAATAAATGTCAAAAAAATTATTTTTAAATAGTGAATTAGACGAAAATGTGTATATAGATCAGCTTGAAGGATCTATAGTACCTAAGAATATAAAGTTTGCAAGTTGGTCAAATCCTAATGGTATCAAAAGTTTGATCAAGCAGTTCTTGTAAATGGTTTCAAAATTAATGAATTTGACAAATGTGTGTAGTAATTTCATGATAAAAAGGTGTCTTGATTTTCTTATACATTGATGATATGATTATATTACTACTAATTTAAATGGGGTTGTAAATGCTAAGAAGTTCTTATTTAACAATTTTGATATGAAAGTTATGGGAGTAGTTGATATTATTTTAGGGATTAGAATAATTAAAAAAAGGAGATAGCATATCTCTTCCTCAATTGCATTATATAGAAAATGTATTATAAAATTTGAGGCTTTTGATGATGCTCTTGTTTATATTTCTTTTGATCATACTATTAAATAAAGGGTGTCTAGTTACACAGATGAAATATGCCAAAGTGATTTGTTACTTGATGTATGTGATGACATGTACTAGACCCGACATTGCATATGGAGTGGGTTAGGTTGGCTAAGAAAATACATGAGCAATCCAAGTAAATTCTACTAGCAAGCTATTTAACAAGTATTAAATACTTGAAGGAATTGATATGTTATAGCCTAGTCTATAATAGAATTTCTTTTATCTTAAAAGGATATCAGCTATCAATTAGATAATCCATGTAAAAGGTTGTCGTTCTACTTGTAGATGAGTCTTTACAATTAGTAGATGTTTGGCTTCTTGGGCTTAAAGAGCCAAACTTATATTTCCAATTGTACCATGACTGACTAATTTATTGCTTTAGCAGCGATAAGAAAGGAAACAAAAAAATTTAAAATTCTACTTTATGAGATTTTGATGTGGTCAAAGCCAACCATATCAATGAACTATCATAATAAAGTTACTCTATCAAAGATGTATTACCAAATATGCAATGGGAAATCCTAACATATTAGTTTGTAGCACAATTATGTGACATACCTGATAAGAAAGTGTTATTTTCATTATCTATATTAAGTTAGAATTAAATCTTGCATATCTTTTAAGGAAAGGTTTGATAAGGGATTTGCTCCATAAAACATCAACTAGAATGTTGTCAAGCATGTTGATAAAACCACCAATAATAGAAACCCAACTCACGCTTGAATAGTATCAAGTGTTGAGCTCAATGGATAAAAATATATTATTAGTATGGTTGCAAGTAAATGCTAATTAACTATCTCAAAATAAAGGTACTTGATTTTATAAAAGTGATAAGAATAGGTTAAGCAATGTCTTTAATAGTTCAACACCAACAAGCTTCAATAGTCATTCAAAGCTTAGTTTCTATGCACCCTAGATCTAGTAGAGATTTATAAGCAAAGCAATTCAAAGTCAAGTGATCTTCAGTTCATTTTAGCTCGATTTAAGATCCTTAGGTTTGTAAACGAGCCATTAGGAAACTTTATAAGCTTGTCTAAATTGCATGATTAGTCTCATGAAACACCTCCGCGGGTGAATTAATCTTCATGTCAACTAGGCTTGGCTCTTATCAAGTCTAACTAAATTTAATACGTTACCGAATTTACTGCTAAGCTGGGATCAGGATGACCACTACCAGATGTTTGCACACCCTTGGTATTGTACTCACGACATTCTTCTTGAAGGCTTTTTTAAAGTCAAATTCTCAGCAAGGAGAGTCATGTCTCGTTGTGTCATTTCGGTTAATACAGTGAACTTGCTTTTTAATCTATTATGTACGGCAATACTTAAATTCGTCCAGCAGATGAAGCCAGGAAGGAATTCGGCTAAGCTCAACTATGCCAAGCTTGAACAGCCTAACAATTGTCAAGAAACAAGCTTCAACTATTCAAATCTTTGTTGTTAGGGGTCTCATGCTAGATATTTAGTATGAATATTACAAGCATTTTTTCGGGGTGAATCTACATTACTCTCAATTGGATTTACTCTTTTGATAAATGTAACAACTTAAACTGGAAATAAATACAACACATATGGCAAAGAAAATATGTCTTGCAATGGAAAATGGTAAATCAAAACAACGAACACAGTCAATTGAGACAAGAAATGCACATATGAATACTTATAGCTAGTATCGGCTATCTAATTTGATACAGCTTGGAGAAAGATAGCTCTGGCATGTCCTCCTACTCACCCTATACATAAAATTCTAACATATACTTGAGTAGTACCGCAGGTTATAAGAGTCAAGCTGAACCAAGCTTTTCGTGTTTGTGCTCAGTTATGAGCAAGCTCATCCATGATCTTCATGAACTAAACATGAGTGACCTTAATGGAGGTTAAACCGAGACAAAACATTAATTACCAAGCTTTTCGTGCTTGTGTTTGGTAACGTATATTACTCTGGGAAAATGAATGAGCTCAACACAGCATGCTAGACCATGGTTATTTCAAAAGTTTCAGTTTGAGGCCTAAATCATAAATAGTTTGGGACTGAAAAAAAAACATTAAGTTTGAAATTGGAAAAAAACTTTCGGTTTGATGGAAGGTGAACCAGATGGTCCTTCGCTTCTGCACGCGGTATCACCGTACAGCAATGGGGTCAGATCCGGCCTAAGCCCCCTTGCTACGGCTCCGCGCTAGAAGTCAGAGGGATCCCACTGGCCTCAACTCCGCCCCCCCAACACACACACACACAGAATGGGAAGGAAGGGAGCTCGGTGGTGGATGCGTCCGGCGAGCCGATTCCGACGTCTGCTGCGCTGATGGCGGCATCGAAGCACATTGCTTCGCATTGTAAGGAGGAGAATCGTGCCTTCCTTGTGTTCAAGAAGAAGGATCTCAACCCTGAAAAATGCCTCGATAAGGGCCAGCAAATGACCCGCTGCGTACTGACTCTGTGAGACCTCTCTCTCGATTCAGTTCGATTATGGTTTTCTTGTTCCCTTCTTTCTATCCGCATTCCGTTTGATGTGTTTTGCTTTTTCCTTTATTTTCGTAGGTTTGGTGGTTATTCTTTTCAAGTATTTGGTACTGAATGATGATGTATTGGATTATGCTTTACAGCGTATAACGATTCGCGGTCTTTGATCGCTAACAACAAAAGTTTTCCTAGTGATCTTTCTCTTATTATCTTCTTTTCTTTTCTGGAAAATGTGAGAATTCAGGGTATTTTTATTGTCATTTGGGGATTCATGAAAGGATTTTAGGTCTCTCAACTTTACTACGGTACGTCTTTGTTTCTCTTCTATGTGTTTTTTTGTTAATGGCAATATGAATAGTATGGATTGAAATGCTTTCATCCTTCGTCAAGTTCCACGCTCTCCAACGATGGTAATGACTTCTGGTTTCGGTCAATGTCTGCACGTGCATTTCTTGCTTTGGATTGGGAAGCAACATTCTTAACTAAGGATCAATGTCACCATAGGAAAGCTACTTCCTGAGGTCCCGAATAGTTCTCTATTGTAGGCTAACAAGCTTGCTGATCAATATCAGATAGCATGCGATGCTTTCTTTGATTGGCATCGATATTCCTCTCAGCAAGATGGAGATCGATGAAGATGTGGGCCATGTGGTGAAACACAAGTAATACTTAGAAATAATGATGACTGCTTAAAATGGAAAAGATGCATTTGGTTCTTGTCTAACAAAAGTTTATTGCTCAAATTTGAGATTTAAAGGCGAACATAATATAGCTCCAGTTAGGCCATAAATCTTATGTGGCATCGAGTGTTGGACAGTCTATCACCAACTATTACACAAACGAAGATATTGATGTCTTCTCTCATTGTTATCTGTATCGGGTGTGACCCCACGATACGATATACTACCCTATATTGCATTGATAAACTTATCAGGTTGTATTATGTGATACAACTTGTATCGCACCATAAAGCCCATATTGCCCATATCGTGCTGTCAGGGACCTTTATAAAAGGTCTCTGGCTTAAATGAAACTCGTGTTTTTGTGGAGTTTTGGTATCTGTTGAAAGGTCTCAATCTATTTTCCGGTGGCTCCTAAGGTGTTCAACATCATATGTGCAAGGCTCTCAACCCGGGTTGTGGTATACTTTTTGAGTTTTTTAGAATTTTTTTATATATTTATTATTTTATTATTATTTGTGTTTTTATTTTTTGAATGATAATATATAAAGTTATGAGTGCGTGGATATGATTTTTATTGTATTCGTAAAGTGGGAGATATTTTATTAAGTACAAATTGGAGATTTCTGAAGTGCTTTTATTTTTAGGTTTTTTATTAGATTGAAGTGTTCAATTTAGATGGTAGGAAGGGATGTTGGGGACTTCCAATCTTGGTCCGATGATCTAGCATAGCAGTAGGGTATACCAGTTGAGGGAAACAAATTGAAGATAAAATATTTGTTTTGTGAGAAGGTGGTTAGTGGTGGAATTTCATGACTGAAGCATAACCTAGTCAGAACTAAGAAAGAAGTTGCTCCTTAGACGATGAGAGTTAGAAAATTGGCAGAAACCATTAAATAGTAATATCTATAGATGATTAAGAGCATACTTGAGAGGAGACAAAAGAAGGATGATTTAGAGATGTTTAATGAAGAGGATGACGTTTTGGATTGGGTGATAGCATTCCTTATAATAGTACGACAGAGGTTGGTAGTAGTAGTTTTCGATCACCAACCAGGAGAAAGAGGGTTATTGAAGATGTTGCAAGTGGAAGTGATAGAAGAGGAAGGAGTAAAGGAAGAGCGTACTCTGTCATAAGTTATTTTTCCCTTCTAGCACTACATATGGTTCTTATAAAAAAAAAAATTCATTCCTGTATGGACTTAAAACTTTGCTTGCAAAAATTATGCGTAATCATACAACAAATTTATTCAAACTAGCAAAGAAATTCATCTAACTATTTGACGATTGTAAACAAGTAGGTTTTTATCATCATAGGCCTTTTTAAAATGGCACTCAAAGTTCAGCGTAGATGCTTAGAAAGAAGATTTTAGAATCTGTGATTTTCTCAAAACAAATTTCACTCAAAACGACTTTTCAAAATGGTATTCTTTTCACTTGACCAAACCAATTGATGTTTTGTAAAACATAATTGGTCCTATTTTCCAACAGGAGAGTTGTATTTTTTTGGTTGTTTTATGGGGATCCAAAAATTTTACCTAAGTGAGAATTAGTTTTTAAGTTTTATTGAAAATTTTTATTTGTATTTTGGGTCTTTGAATGATCAAAATTAAACATGAGAAAATTTATCACCGAATGTTATTCTGAAATTTGGGACTGTCTCTTTGACTTAAATATAGAGTTTTAGTAAAACACTCATATCTCTTTACGTAAGATTCTGATTTCTTTAAAAATTATTAATTTAGAAAGTTACATATGTTAGCTTTCCAAAGAAACCTTTTTGAGACATTTGGATACCTACAGACCGAGTTATGATGGTTTTACTGAACATCTATTGCAAGAATTTTGGCACAGATAGGTTCGGTTTCGGGTTGAGTCTAATCATAATGATTTTTTTACTCAATCTCACCTATGTCCAAAATTTTTAAAAATTTTACTAGATATTGGCCGGTATGTGTACCACTCACGCACAAAATTTCAGAATATTTCGCTAAAAAATGATGGCTAGAAAATTCAGGATAATCTATGTGGTATGTTGAAATCTGTATCACTTTCTTGGTAGAAACTAATGATACATCCGATTTGATCCTTAATGATTTAATAATCATTCAAAGAATTTTATTGGAGACTTTTGTTCGTTTGGGAAGGTGCTCATCTACATATAAATCTCTGAGGCATCTCTCTCGAGAATGATAGCTCTTTTGAAAAATATATGTGATCATAGCCTAATGCCCGCCTATAACACAAACTTATGGGTAATTAATCCACCACAAGAATGATTACATACTCATATTATTGCATGTAAATGCGGTACTATGTCTCTCTTATGGCTTCGTAAATTGATTTGAAAGCAATCAAAGACAATGAAAAAAAGGGAGAAGGGATGATATTATACATTAGCTTAAAAAAGATAAGGATGTATAAGATATATCATATATTGGGATAGAAGAAAGCAAATATCATATAAGTAGTAGATTTCCTTACCTATGGCTTTACACGAAAATTTGCAACAATTCTTTGGCTTATAAGATGATGGAGATGAGGTCTCCAAGCGTACAAGAAGCAGAATTGAAAGAATGAAATAGAAGAGGGGAGACTTGGCCAAACCTTCTTCTTCTTCCTTGGCCGATCTTCCTTCTCTCTTAGTTGATCTTCTTGGGCAGGTACCTCTCCACTAGTGCTCTCTCTCTCTTTCTCTCTTGATTTTGCTTGTTTCTTTTTCTTTTTAATTGCCTCCTTCAATACCTAGCCCAAGGCAGGTATTTATAAACTTCTTGGTTGGCTCAAGGACACTCTAGATTAGAGAATATCCTTGGCATATCTCCCTTCTAGCTTGTTCCATGGATAAGCTAGTCACATGGTTGATCCAACTTGCTCTACTTTGGTTTGGTGGTTGGTCACATTTTTTATCCAACCCGCCCCACTTTGGTTTAGTAGCTGGTCACATGGCTGATCTAACCCATCCCACCTTGGCTTGGTCAACCGGTCACATGGCTAGTTCAGCTCGTTCCTCCTTGGTTCGGTCAGTTGGTTGTACCCGATTGGGCCAGCTTGTGGCGTTGTTGAGTAGCTTTGTTGAACCTTCGTTTGCTTCCTACACCTCGGTTGTTTTGTTGTGTTGTGATCAGGCTGTCTTGCTGCACCATGGGCTGCTTTGTGCCATGGTCGAGCCAACTTGTTGAACCTCCCCCTGACTCACTTAGAATTGGATGAACCTAATGTGGATGTACAGATGAGTTAAATCTCAGCACGGGCCAACGCATCATTGTTGTTTGCATGACCGAGTGACATCCCTGTTGTGCCTCTTGGCCTTCTTTCCGTGAGTTGATCATTTACTTTTTGTACCGCTTTAACCTTCTGATGGGTGTAGAGTTGCTTGGTGTACGATTGTCTTAGATCTGACGAGTCTTTTGAGGTTCATCATGTTTTTGGACCTATTTGTTATTTTGCCTTTTTAAATTCAAATGTTTTGTAGGGGTAACATAATTACTTTGCAAACATTTTATAGGTACCATAAAACTTTATTTTGGTTTCAAATATCCTATCCTAGCTTTTCCAACCCTTTTTTTAGATAAATCATCCGAAACAGTAGCATATTGCTAATATGGCCTTGAGGGCATAGTGAGTATTTTTTTTATTTTGTCAAAATCTGATTTTTTACGAGATTAAAGTACCCTTACTTTGAGGTTCCTGCAGAATTTTGGCATGGAAATAGGCTCACTTAAGGTGTATGTTGAAAAAAACCTTAAAAGACCCACAACCGTAATTTTTATTGTAAATTAATAAATTCTAAAAAAGATCTTTTGATAAATTTTGGGTGTTCACAGGCTTTGTCATTAATCAAATTTGACAAAGAATAACACCCTAAAAAATTTTTTGAATTCTAGAGTTGATTTGAGTTGAGCCAAGATTTCATGAACTTTCTCATTCTTTGTTAAGGGACTCACTTCTTAAACTTGGGCTATCCTAATTCTGGTAGGGGAAAAGACTTCTAACAAAAGGTGGCCTAACATGGATGATAGTCGATCAATACAAGGATCATATATGAACAAGGTCATTATGGATGCACATGCGCATGAGGTGTATGAGATGCAACGAATGAATAAGTGTGTTGGAGACCCTTACGACACATTTTTGGAGCTTGACGAGATCTCATGAAAGTTAGCTGCCCTAAGTGGGATGGCCTCCACACACATTTGGTTGATGCCTTGGTTTTGTAAAAATCAGTTTTAAAGGATATTTTTCTTTAGTTCTCATCTAAAAAACTTTGATCTACTATATTTCCCTTCACTTTGGTCTTAATGTTCCGTTACTTGGTAAAGGTTTTTATTGTTGAAAAAACTTAACAATATTTCAAAACTCCATTTTTAACACTATAAGGCCTAATCCTCAAACAAAATGAGATCCAAATTGGTAGGTTTTATTCCTACTTTAGGATTATAATGACAAACTTTTCTTCTTTTGGGAATAAGTTGTAGGAATACAAGGAGAATTCCCACATTCTCTTCTGAAGCATCCCATGGTATAAAGCAATGCCACCAAAAGTAGCTCATGTCTTTTTTTTTGTTTTATCAACACATCTGCAATTTCATTTATTCCTTTAAGTTAAGCCCTTTAACATCGCGTGTGTCGATAATATTAAGTTGACATTGAAGTTGTCAAAGATCATTTGTAGAAAAATCACAAGGATAAAAACTTGCAAGATGAATCAACTTCTCGTTATTAAAATAAGCAAAATTATTACTTGGATCAAGACATGCAACACAAAAATGCAATTCGGTATTTCTCACATCAAATCGATGATCAAACTCATTTAACACATAATCAATGATAACATTGAATACCTTATACCGATAATTATGCAAATTTGTCGTCTCACTTTGCCTTTGTCTTCCCCGTGCCATTGGCCTAGTGTTCTTCATTTTCTTGACCTCAATATTATTCTTATTACAACAACAACAACAACTAAGCCGTTTCCCATACTAGACGGGGTCGGCTACATGGATTCTTTGTTTCCATAGATCCCTATCTTGTGCCATGTTAGCAGTTAACTCCCAATAAGCTAGATCGTTCTTTATTGTTTCTTTCCAACACTTTTGTGGTCGTCCTCTACCTCTTTTAATACTTTACAAATTTAGTTTTTCTAACCTTCTTTAAGGTTCTTCTTTTGATCTTCTTTCTGTATGACCAAACCATCTTAAACAATGTTCTCTCATTTTATCCTCTATTGGTGCCACTCCTACTTTGTTTCTAATAACCTCATTATGTATACGGTCTTTTCTTGTATGACCACTCATCCATCTCAACATCTTCATTTCTGTCACAAACATCTTTTGTACATGTTGATGATTAACTGCCCAACACTCATAACCATAAAACATGGTAGGTCTAATTGCTGCTCTATAATATTTACCTTTTAACTATAATGGTATCTTCTTATCACAAAGAATACTTAGATGATCCTCTCCATTTTAACCAACTAGCATTAATTCTATGCGTATCTGAAAAATTGACCCTAGGTATTTAAAACTTTCCTTTTAGGGGATGCAATGTGTGCCAATTTTAATTTTTATGTGCTCTGAAGTAACCAAATGATCAAACTTACATTCCATATATTTTGTCTTTGTTCTACTAAGTCGGAGGCCTTTGCTTTCTAATGTTTCTCTCTATAGTTCCAATTTTCTATTAACTTTTTCCTTAGAGTCCTCCACTAATACAATGTCATCTGCAAATAACATACACCAAGGTACTTCATCTTGAATATGTTTTGTTAACTCATCCATCACCATTATAAATAAGTATGGGCTTAAAGTTGATCCTTGATGTAACCCAATATTAACTTCAAAGAAGTCTGTCGTTCCTTCATGAGTCCTCACACATGTTTTTGCACCATCATACATGTTTCTTATAAGGTTAATATATGTCAATGGGATACCTCTTTTTTCCAAAGTTCTTCAAAGAACCTCCCTCGATACCCTCTCATAAGCTTTTTCTAGATCAATAAATATCATGTGAAGGTCTTTCTTTTTTGCTCTAAAATGTTCCATAAGACGTCTCAAAAGGTGAATCACTTCAATAGTAGATTTGTCTGGCATGAACCCAAATTGGTTCTCTGTTGTACTTGATACTTGTCTTAACCTACGTTCGATAATTCTTTCCCATAATTTCATAGTATGACTCATTAACTTGATACCTCGATAATTCGCACAATTTTGAATGTCTCCCTTGTTCTTATATATGGGTATAAGTGTACTTGCTCTCCATTCCTTGGGCATCTTTTGGTTTTTTCATATTTCATTAAATAGTCTTGTGAGCCAAGTGATTCCTATTTCTCCTAGTATTTTCCAAACTTCTATAGGAATATTGTTTGGTACTACCGATTTACCACCCTTCATAACTTTAAGAGCCTCTTTGACTTCATTCTTTTGAATACGTCGGTAGAAATTATGGTTTATATACTTTTCTGAGTTGACTAAATCTCCTAAACTAATACTAACATCTTTATTTTCATTAAAAAGATTATAAAAATAGTTTTTCCATCTATTTCTTATATCATTTGCCACTAGAATTTTTTCATCCTCGTCTTTTATGCATCTAACATAATTAAGATCTTTAGTTTTCTTATCTCTAGCCCTAGTTATCCTAAAAATATCTCTTTCACCCTCTTTTGAGTTGAGTTTTTTATATAAGTCCTCCCAAATCTTAGCTTTTGCTTCACTAACGGCCTTTTTTGCTTTCTTATAAGCTTCTAAAGTTTCACTAGTTTTCTTAGTATAATGTAACTTGTAACATGCCCTCTTTGCCTTGATTTTATTTTGTACTACTTCACTCTACCACCAAGCTTCTTTTTGTGCCGGTTCACCTCCCTTAAATACCCCTAACACATCTTTCGCAACTTTTCTAATATGTATAGCCATATTGTTCCACATATCACAGGGTGTGCCAACATAATTCCAAACATCTCCTTGCAGGACTTTCTTTTTAAATATATCTTCCTTTTCGCTTTTGAGGTTTCACCATTTAGTCCGAATAGCTCGATGCACTCTTTTCTTCTTTGTCCGCTTTTTTATTTGTAAATCCATAACTAAAAGTCGATGTTGGGTGGTTAAGCTTTCTCTTGGAATTACCTTACAATCTTTACAACACACTCTATTTTTTTTCTACAAATAAAGTAATCAATTTGTGTTTGTGATAAGCCACTCTTATAAGTAATTAAATGTTCATCTCGTTTTTTGAAGAGTGTATTGACTATAAAGAGATCAAATGTCAGCAAAATTTAAAATCTCCCTGCCTTCCTCATTTATATCCCCAAAACCAAAGTTTCCATGAATCCCTTGATATCCTAATGCCTCTTTACCGACATGTCCATTTAAATCTCCTCCTAAACAAATCATCTCCCTTTGTGGAATCTTTTGAAACACCTTATCTAACTCTTCCCAAAAAACTGTCTTTATACTATCTTCTAGTCCTACTTGGGGTGCGTAAGCACAAACTATATTCAAAACCTCTGCTCCTAACACTAATTTCAACATTATGATATGGTCACCATATCGTTGTTTGTCTACTACACTCTCCTTTAAATCTTTATTTATGATAATACCAACTCCGTTTCGAGCCTTTTCTTTACCTAAGTACCATAATTTAAAACTTATCCTCTATCTCCTTTGCTTTTTCTCCAACCCATTTTGTCTCTTGTAAACATAGAATATTAATCTTTCTTCGAATCATAGTATCTACCACCTCCATTAGCTTACCGGATAATGTTATGATATTCCAAGAACCAATATGAATCTTATTATCTAGGACTAGCTTCCTTACCCCCCACATTCGTCCATAATCAAAATGCGGAGACCCTTTCTGAAAATTTTTCACTACATTCGGGCGGCAATGTAGCGAGACTAAATTATTTACCCACACCCGTCCATGATGTGGGAACCCTCTCTGCAATTGATTCACTACATTCGGGCGAAAATGTAGTGGCCCTTGCTTACTTCTTACTGCATTCGAGATCTGCAACACGTCGCTAGGCGGGGATGCCCCAAAGTAATGCTCATAATTTTTGTAATCCATGTTATAAAAATCCGACGAAGTTTTACGCTGGCTGTCGGAAGCTTAACATAACCCTCTTCCTTTATCCGGGCTTGGGACCGACAATGCAAGGGTAATCCTTACATGGGCAGAGTTATAGCAGAACAAATAGTATGCTAAATTTTTTGTTATACTCTACGCCAACCAATTAAACCAACTATGAATGAAATGATGTTTTTGCCTTCCTTCTTTAATCCATGAAAAAATATACTCTCTTGGTTTAAATAGACCTTTTGTCGATATGCACGATGAATTCACTTTTGATCATTAATATCACAACTCAAAATAGACAGTCTCAACCTAAGATCTCCAACTAAATTTTTACATTTCATTCAAAATTACTTTGTAGATTTTTATCTCCATCTAAGATCTCATCATCATTTTTTTACTTTGTTTTTTCATACTTTGGTGATGGAATGGGTGGTTCCACCAAGAGATTTCCTCTTAAAATACTTCTCTATATGTATATGAAGCAAAAAGATATCCAAAAGTGGAAGAAAATTAAATAGACCTTTTGTAGATATCCAAATAGTATAAGATAAATTTCATCTTTGATTTGTTCTTTTTTTAGGCGGATAGTACCGATTGGCCGAAACTATTAATTTTCTCAAGTAACAAACAATACATAATACATAATTCTATAAAAAAAAAGACAAATAACCAAATCCCAGGGTTGGGGAAAGGGCAACTTAACTTTAACGAGCTGAATTTGATTTGGGACAATCACAGCACGTGCCACCGCGACTGACCTGCTACTGCCTATCGAGTGTTGCCCATGACTCACCACCCCACCAAGGAGAGAGAGAGAGAGAAGCAAGCAAGTTGAAGGGTGTAACTTGTGCTTTGTGGACTGAAGGAGAGGAGGAGAGAGCTTAGAGAAGCAATCTGCAAGTTGCAGCTTGCGTTACATTGGAGAGAGAGAGAGAGAGAGAGAGAGCAGGGCCACAGAGTGCACACTTTAAGAGAAAGCAGGGCCAGCAAACTACACTCTGCAACTTGTGGCTTGCCCTTGAGAGAGAGAGAGAGAGAGAGAGAGAGAGAAGCTTTCGCTTGATCTAGAAAGAGAGAGGGGGCTTAGGACTGGGTTTGAGGCATTTGATTGAGATGAGATTAGATTGTTTTATTGTTCGTTTGGATTAGATTTGAATATGATCCAAACCCATTATTAATATTAAAAAAGCCTCTATGTTTTCATATTTACAGATGGATGGTTAAAACATTTGCATTTTTTGGTACCTACCTTTTTTTCAAAATTTATGAAGGAGTGTTTTTCAAAATTATAAATAGCTGGTGGATTTTTTCAAAATTCTTGGGGGAAGCCGCCTCAAGCCTTCAGTGTACATCCGCCACTAGATATTGTGCTCATATTCTTAATTTTATTGTTAAGGATGGTCTTGAGGTTTATCAATAACTCTTGAAAGAATTTTTGATAGTGTTGCTTTTTGGAATGGTTCTCAAAAAGAATTGAAAAGTTTGATAAAAGTGCTCGACAATTAAATATATCATGTATACAAAAATTGTTACTTGAATCTTCAAACTGCTATCAAATATAAGGATATCTTTACTCGCTTAAGGATACATGATTTACAATATAAGATTTTTGTAAGTGACGATGAATGGGGATAGCGAAGCAGGTAAGTGAGAAGTTGAAATTGTTTTATCAATGATTGCATTATTCTCTAGTATAAGGTATTCTACTGCAAATTTGTATTTTTTTCATGTTTGTCAAATCTATCTTCATTTGTCAAAGTGGATTAATTACTCAAATCAATGTGATCAGAGAAGTTCTTGTAATTCAATTTTAATTTGATTTATGGTGATGAAAAGGTTGAGATAGAAGTTGACAGAGTCCAAAATTATTGTTATGAATTGTTGCAAGAATATAAGGTGAGAGATGACAATAAAAGAGCGACAAAGAATGTTGATGATGTTTCTATGAGAAAGGAGAACTCAAAATTAGAAGTCTTTGGAGATAGAGAGATTGATATGTTTAAGGATTATGATTTGTTTGTTAAAATGAGCACTAACCATGATGATATCAAGTGAGAGTTCGATCATTACTTGGATAAGGGTGTACTTCCTAGAACCCCAAATTTTGATATACATGGTTAATGGAGGACAAATGGTGTCAAATTTCCTATATTATAATGAATGGCTAGAGATATTCTTGCTATTCATGTTTCTACCGTAGCATCTAAGTCTTTCTTTAGTACAAGCGGGAGATGGATAAGCCATCCTCATCGAAGTAGGCTTCATCTAAAGACATTAGAAGCCTTGGTGTGTGCTCAAATTTGGTTGTGGGCTGATATTAAAGGTATTGATAGTTTTATTATATATAACTTTTGCTCTTAAATTTTTAGCTATTATAAATGTATTATTTCATGTATGTTTGAACAGGTGAACCTTTACCGATGCATCATTTTGTGCCTCTATGTGTTGGCAATGAGGAAGTTGATGATGATGAAAATAATTTTCAGTCACCTATCACTCAGGTTCAAAATATTTTACTTTATTATGAAATGATTTTATTTCTTATGTGTTAACATGAATATTATTTTGTTATAGGTTGTGGAATGTTCCAGAAGCCAAAAGTGAATATATGAATGGAACCTTGCGCTTCAGTGAAGATATGAATGAAACCTTGCACCTCCATGATTATGTGTCTCTTTAATTTCTTTCTATTGATACTAGTCTAGAGGTCACTTAACTGTCTGTTAAAACCATGTACGAAAGTAACAGTTATCATAATCTAAAGTGAACCCCCAAAGACTACTCAATTTGTGGATTGGCTCAAATATTGCCATTGAAGAAGCAAAACCTGTAAGCACTGAAAGTTCAACTAAAAATTACGTTGTATGCCTATCCAAGCTGAATGGCCTAATTGCATAAATTGTCCTCATAAATGCATGGAATATATAAAGCTTTGTTTTCTCTATTTGGTGAAACTTCCTATTGTCAGACTGAAAGGGAGTAACCAGTGGCTTCTTATTCTAGTTTGGCTTGTTTCATTTTGCATTATGACACTTAAATTGATCATTTTTTTGGAGATTAAGGACCATTTAACCGACAATATGGAGAGTTATTCTTTTATGTTTTGCATGCTTTTGAGTTGTACTTGGTTGTTTCTAGATCACACATGCCAAGTCTCAACTATATGAACTAGTTCATTCGACAAAATCAGTATTCTTGTGCAGGTTTAAAGAGTGATATTCCAACTTAGGTTGGGCAAGGCCAAGCTACTCAGTTGTGTATGTTATTTCAAGATGGAGAAAAGGAACACATGTTCAGATGCTTCTATTCTTTCCATGGAGGCTCTACATTCCACGAGCTGGGTAGACATGTTTATATGCATTGAAATAGATGTTTAATAAATCTAACCAAGCTCAATAGGACTTGAGGGAATTGACCGGACAGGTTGTGACTTGTGAGCCCTAAGTGTGTTCTTATGAATGGCCTTTGGTGTTCAAAGCAAAATTATGTTCTTGCAAATGATTGGTCATTGTAATGTTATTCCATGATTTTGTAAATTATGTGTTTTTGTCCTGTGTTATAAACTTGATTTATGTTTGGGAGTTTGTTACAAATTTATGGAACATAATTTATTGCTTAATTGATTAGTATCCATGGCATGACCCATTCCCAAACACGCCCGACACAATTCTTCAATTACGATCAACAAAAGGACAAGATCAGAGGGGCTCTTATATTAATTTATGATTCCCGTTGTGCACAATTCTGCTACTATTTATTTTTGGTAATTCCTCGCTAATCTCTGGTATTCCAGACCTCAACCACATTCACGGGCTTGTGTACTAAGAGCCAGCACTACTGCGAAACGCGAGAACCAAGAAACTTCGGAACCGCATTGTGCATTAGTCTATTTTCAAAAAGAGCTAACCCCCTATCCATGTCTTGTGCTTGCATCATCTGAAACACCGTCAAACACTTGGAAACCTCCTCAATCAATCAGTCTGTCAATATATATATATATAAAACAGGAGACTCTCTGGTAGATAACCATTGAGTTACCTCCTTTTCTCTCTCTTATGAAAGGCATTAATCTATTTATTTTGCCCTTGGCATCCGTGCGTTTACATCCTTTAGATCTTTACTTTAGAACTCTGCTGACTCCTCATAAATCAATTTCATGGTTAATTGATCATTTTCCGTTAACAATAATTTGCTTGATAAATCATCCAAGATCGTACAGATCTCTTTGCTTTGAGAGTGAGAGCGATCACCTGCAAAGAACTGATGAACAACTCCATCCAACTCAATTAAGCTCCATCCAGGCTGCTTCATGACACCCTTCATCTTCATCTTCATCCTAACAGCAGCAACATCAGCCCATCGAACAGCGGCTGCATAAATATTTGACAACAACACATAGTTCCCATCATAATCTGGCTCCATCTTGATAAGCATCTTCCCTATACTCTCTCCTATTTCAAAATTCCGATGAATCACACAAGCATTGAGCAGTGATCTCAATGTATTTGCGTCTGGTGGTATAGGCATAGTTTCTATGAGTTGTTTTGCTCTGTCTAGAAGCCCAGCACGACCAAGGAGATCCACCATGCAGACGTAGTGCTCAACTCTTGGAGTAATTTTGTGGATAATTGTCATGTCATCAAAGATCTGCAGCCCATGATCCACGAGGCCAGCATGACTACATGCTAATAGAATGCAAATGAAGGTTATCTCATTTGGACAAATTCCAGCCTCTAACATCTCTAAGAAAGTTTGAATTGCATCTAGTGCACGTGAATGCATGGCCAATCCTCCTAAAAGAGCATTCCACAAGAACACCTGTTTGTCATTAGCATCTCTAAAGGTTTTGAGGGCATCATTTAAGCTTCCACACCTGCAATACATATCAACCAGAGATGTAGCCAGATGAGCGTCCAGTTCAATCCCATTCTTATCAATATAAGCATGAATCCATCTGCCTTGATCAAGTGCTCCCATGCGCCCACATGCCGATAGCACAGACGTCATTGTAACCTTATCAGGCAAAATTTTCGAGCTTTGCATAGCCTGGAAGATATCCAGAGCTTCCTTAAACCGACCTAATTGCACATACCCGTCAATAATTGCACTCCAGGAAACCACGTTCTTCTCAGGCATACTTTCAAGCAATGCGTGTGCATTTTCCCACAGCCCATGCTTTATACATCCAACTAACATGGTCGTCCAAGACACGACATCCCTCTGAGGCATTTCGTTAAACAAACAAAGTGCAATTCGCAAGTTTCCAATTTTCACATACCCATCAATCAAAGTGTTCCAAGAAACAATGTCTGGCACATCAATCCCAACAAACACTTGGTGGGCATCTTCAACCAGTCCGTGCTTCACATAAAAATGCAATAAACAGTTCTGTGTATGAACAGTAAATGGCAAGGAACTCTTCAATATATGTGCATGAACTTGTTTGCCTTGAGAGATATCAGATAAGCTGGACAAAACAAAAGGAAACGTGAACTTATCCGGAGGAGTAGAGTTGTCAACCATCTTGGAATAGAGTAGAAACGCTGCTGTTGGGTTTCCACCATGTCGGTAGCCTCGAATCATTGTGTTGCAGAAGAATGTGTTTGGTTGAGGTATCCCGTCAAATGCTTTCTGGGCATACTCTAGACTTCCAGATTTGGAGAGGGCGGCAAAGAGTAAGAGCTTAGACAGGGCCAGATTGTGTTGGATGTAACCAGATTTAATGAGAATGGCATGTATCTGCCTGAGTTCGTCCATGGTGGAGCACATCTCCAGAAGAGAAATTGTAGGGTGAGGACGAGTGCATCGGTTGCTTGAAGCGCGTTTTGGGTTTGATGCGGGACATACGTTAGATAGGTGCCTCGTAAGCATCTCTCTCTCTCTCTCTCTCTCTCTCTCTCTCTCTCTCTCTCTCTCTCTCGTTTTTGTCATGCTATCTGGAATTAGAAGTTACTAATGGATCTGGATCTGATAAGATTAAAGAGCAAATTTCTTTTATTCAATTTTCAAATACACTCAATGTAACCGCTTAGTTTTAAAAAATCTGCATCAAACACATATCAATAGGGGTGAGCATCGATTAGTCCGGTTGACTAACTGAACAAAACCGAACAGTGAAATTTTTGAAAACTGACAACAAACCAACTTTTAAAGGTGACAAAACTCAACCAAACGGAAACTTATCAGTTTGGTTCTGATCGATTATTCAGTTCACCGTTTACGATACTTGGGACTACGAAACTCAAACTGTAGAGTCAATTTCCCTTGTAATCAAATGCAGGCCTCAATGAATAGCAAAAAGCTTGGTTATATCACCCTGCTATCTACTTGATTACGAGGCCGAGCAACGGCCCATCCTTAGGAGTGGGGCACTAGAACCGTTCGAGTTCCATAGTCTCGGCCTCGTAATCAGATGCCCCTAAAGCAACCACCGTGATGTCCTAATTCTATCGTTCCGCAAAAAAAAATTGCCAAAGAAAAGTTCCAACAAAAGCAAGCTTCATAAGAAATCAGATTTGGGAACCCTAGAATTGCGTCTGTATGACGAGATCACGACCCAAGAATGAAGCAAGAAACTTTTACACGCAGTAAAGCAATAAAAAATGAAAAACTTATGATAGACGTAGAGTTCGATTAGCATTGCCATCCTTCATCCATTAAATCCTTCATGCAAGAAAGCAACAAACAGAAAACGTTCAGGCAGAAGCTAGACAAAAAACCCACCCGAAAGGCTCGTTGACTATGGGTAACGGCAGGAGATGGAGGCTCGCCACGTAAAGGACACCGGTGAGAGAGAGGGTCCGTGGTATTTGGTTGAAGGTTTCAAGGACTCTTCGGTCAGGCTTGCTGGAGACACAAGCTCATTGGAGGAATTGGAAGAGACGAATGGAAGGAGTTCCAAATGAAATTGTATTAGCGTAAGAATTTCCGTTCGTCGGTTATTTGTCGGATTTGGATCCTAAAACCCAAATCGCGAACGGAACTTTCAAGAGTTCTTGCATCTAGAGACGTCAAGTCCGGCCCCTGCCCTGGTGGACCGAGAAAAATGTGGATCTGTCCGGCCCATATACTAGGCAGCAAGAAAAAAAATGTTTTTTTATGAATTCCGATGATACGGGACCTACTTCAATTCAAAAATAAGTACGGTGAGAGAAATAACATTGAAGTCTTAACGAGCTATGCAAAGAGAGGGAGGCAAATTTCATGACTCTCCATTGTACCAAAAGAATAAGTTTCTTTGGATGGATTCAGATGGTATGGGACCTACTTCATGAGATATAGAGAGAAAAATAACGTAAAACTCTTAACAAGTGCACAAAAACAAACACAGACAAATTTCATGGCATTTCATCATGTTTAGCATATCACAATTTCTCCGATTGCAACAACGATATATCGTGGTGGATCCCAATAGCCTTCTTTCTCTTTGCTAGTTGAGACTTCCTATGTGTGTCAGTGTTTCTATGCAATATACCAATTTTTACAGATTTATCTATCATTGAATATGCTTCACCAATGAATTTCTCAATCAGCCTTCTTATAAAATTCATCAAGCGCATCAAACACCCGCATAACATGAAAAAAACAGCAAACATTACAATATTCATCATATAAACGTGGAAGACATAGGACTCAACTCAATTAAATTATGAATCATTGACTAATGTAGCATATTTTTGAGAATGTCACACCTAACACTAAGATCAATATGACAAATTATCAAATTTATCAATGAGAAAATAAGATTTACAAGTCTGAGGGAGATCAAGGCGCAACTGGAGAAATCAACATTCACATTGTGTAATGCATGCATACATCATATATATATATATATATATGGGGGGGGGGGGCGGTGTTGTGAAATATGCAAAGCGTTTTTAGTGGAGTCTCACTCTTAGAATAAGGCATACATGGTTCTATTGAGCATTTGAATAAGCACTCTCATCTACAACACAGAATAAAAAGATTTGTGAAGTCAGTTTCACCCATTCTTCATATGCCATATGTGAAAGAATAAGACAACCAGTAAAGCAGGTACAATGCAATGCATCTATCATGGAACATATTAAAATCAAAGACACCATATTTCACAACAAACAAGTGAATAACAAAGCACACTTTGGTCATTTGATTTCCTCATGTTAGAACTAAGTCCCATATCAATAACAACAATTAAATTGCAAAATCCATAGTCAGGTATCAATGGGGAGAGATTGCACCATCCAACTAAATTAGTCTACATGAAGATCAAAAAAGAAAGATTCAGATAGCACCATTAAAACTCATCTAAAACCAATACAAAAGATTACAAATTTATAGACCAATATCAATTACAGTCTGTTGCAGTACAACAACATGCCCTTATGTCACTATGAGTGTATCAATTACAACAGTAACATAAAAAAAAGGTAATAATCTCTAACTAATAATAGATGGAAGAGATATGTGCATGCTAAAGATAAAAAGTTTAATGCACATTCTGCTAGAAATATTTACCACACATTTTCTTTTCATTTCCTTCTTTTGTTATGAACTTTGTTGATGTCACAAACTAGAGTATTCCTACATGGCATAAATGCATCAAGATTTAGATATTTCGCCCAAGTTTTAAGCTTATCATACTCAACAAAGCAAAAAGTTAAATAATTGCTTCTACTAACATCTGGTGGTGAATCATTTGATCTATCTTTTTATATCTTAATTTGCCATCTTGATCCATGATCATTTGACCCACATAATGAGAAAATATTTTCTACAAACTTGAATATGATGTTTTAAATGTGATTTTCCATAATATTCAAGCTTCGAACAAAGTTTGACACTAACTTTATATTGGACACTAGAAGCATTAAAAGTTGCACTTTCTATACTTTCATTATCCTTTCCAAGTTTTTAAAAAGATCACCATACATCCAATGTCAATTCTTTTAACTTCTTATTTGGAGGGAGTTTTGATTTAACACTTGTAGAGGCAACGATAGGTGAGGCAATGTCTTCTTCAACTATCATATAAAGGTTGTCATCATCACTTGCATTAATTTTCATAATATATATTAAAATTGCATATAAAACAATCAAAAAATTATCTATAGACATGGAAAAGTTGTTTTAGACAAGATTAATCCTAAAATCTTAAAAGCTAAGCGTATGAACAAAGGAAAAAATATAATATCCATAAGAAAGAAACATGATCCTTGGATAAATAGCACCCCTAAAAACAAGAGTGTTAAAAGGAAAATTTAGTTATTATTCACTACAAATAACAATTTCTCACAATTTCAAATTTAACACCCTAAAAAAGAAGGTTATAATAACAATATTCTTTGAGGGGTAATAAACACTCACCTTTAGGTTCATTTGCTAGGAAGGTCACTCTCGCAAACACCCTGGATAAAACTGGAGCTAGATCTGAGAAGGTTCCCCAGATCAAGATCAAGTAGAAGGTCAAAGTGGCCCATGGTTTGAAAAGTTGATTCGACCATGACACCAACCAGACCTCGATGCAGTAAAACTGAGTGGACCGAAGTGGGCTTCACCTTGGCACAACTGGCCGAACTAAGGCGCAACCGGATGAGCACATCAAGCCTAAATCAAATCAAGATTGGTTACACATCAAGCCCAAATCAAGTCAACATGGGGTGCACATGATCAAGCCCAAATCAAGTCAAGATGGGTTGCACATCAAGCCCAAATCAAGTTAAGATGGGTTGCACATGATCAAGCCCAAATCAAGTCAAGATGAGATGAACTTGACTAAGACAAGGTGAGCCAAGCTTGATCGAACAAAGATGGACGAACCAATCAAGCCGTGAAGCAAGTTTTGACCAAACCAAAGTGGGTCAAACTAAGTCATATGATCAGCCCATATCGAGCCAAGGTAGGTTGCATCAAGCCAAGGTCAATCACACCAACACAAGAAAGGTTGCACCAAGTCAAGGTCGGCTGCATCAAGATGGGCTACAAGGTGCCTAGCTTAGGACTGGTTGCATGAAAGACCATGCCCATGACCAGCATGGACCAGACCATGTGACCGCGTGGACCACTTATGTGACTAGCAAAACTGATTTCAAATAATCAGATACAATGAACCCACCAAATACCTTCAGGATACAAGGGAGACCCTCGATTCATCTTACATGAACACAACCGAGTATTCGACAAACTGGCAAAGAAAAGATCATAATGTTACAAATTTAATTAGTACTACAATAGGACTTGGAAACTCTCTTAAAAACTAAGTTTGTAAGAGCACATATTATGGGGGGAAATTGGATAAATATCTTTTAATAGACTTCGCTATATATAGACATAGTGAAAATATAACTCAATACTAATAAGTATAATTGTCACTCAAGAAGGTGGCTCTTAATACTACAACATGATTGTTAATTAAACACGAGTTACAATCACTATCAAATGATATTAATAAGCATAATTGCTACTCAAATAAATGGTTCTTAATGTCACGATATATCTACTAAATAAATACTCATATGTTATAATCACTATTAAGTGTTACTAATAAGTACAATTATCACTAAGTGGTTTTTAATACCAAAATATGGTTGCAAAATGCTTATGAGTTACAACCATTATCAAGTACTATTAATAAGCACAATTGTTATTCAAGTAAGTAGCATTTAATGGTACAACCCATAACCCTTCACCAAGTATTTTGAAAACTACCCAACAATCTCCCACTATTTTCAAAATACATTTAAAAAATTATCACTTTGAAAATTGTATGGTTTCAATAAAGATATCTCATGATTTGAACATTTTACCTAACAAAACATGAGTTCATTCTTCCAAATTGAATAGTAGATAAGCTTTGAACTATCCAATCTAATTGAACAAGTGTGCATCTCTTACATTTAAGATTCTATGTCGATATATGTCATGCTAAAATTGACACATTTGTATAAGCCTTGTGTTCATCATGCTTCCTCACAAGTGTTTTAAGTGTCAAACTAAGACTTCGAGAAGCGGTCATACTTCATACTCAAATAAGTAAACTCCATAAATAGTGCCTCCATATAAGCACTTTAGTGTGTGTGTGTATTTATATTTATTTATTTATTTATTTATATGTTATAGGTCTATGAAGAGCAAAGTTGAACCTATTCTTTTGCTTTGTGAGATGAAATACCTTTTTCTTGGGATATTTATTTTAGTTAGTACTTGCAATCATTCTACTGATATACTCTAACTTGTTGAACTCAAGATATCATGTTACTCAAGTGTGAGTTAAGGTTCTGTCATTTGCGACCTTTTAAACCTTATAACCATCATTATTGATGTCTTTCACATCAAATCCCTTGTTAGACCTTTTATCAAATAATCTACAAGATTTAATTATAATATTATATAAATAATAGAAATTATTCTACTCTTTATAAGATCTTTAACATAGTTATGGCATATCTAGATTTTTCATTATATGTTTAGTAATAAGCTTTCGATAATGTATTTTAGCTATCACAATTCATTAATATGAGTGTCATAGGCTTCGAGCATATCAAAATTTCATGAAGTAGATTCTTTAACCAGTTTGATTCCTTACATGTTGAAGCTAAAGCTATGAACTCGACAGTCATGATGGAATTAGTTATGCATGTTTATTTCTTAGAACCCTAAGAAATGTCACCCTCACTATAGAGTAAATATCCAACCACTTGTAGAGGCATAATCTTATGAGTAGCTAACCTAACTAGCATCTAAATATCCTTTTAAAATTGAGAGACTTCTACTATACACTAAGCTATAGTGAGTTATTCCTTTCAAGTATTTAATATTCGATGAATATGATGCCAATGGTCCTTATTTGGATTATTTGTATATGAGTTAAATTGCCCATTGCATATCTAATATTAGGTTGAGTACATGTTATAGTATACATCGAACATCTAATGATTTTTGGATGCTCTAACTCTTTCATGGAACATCTTTTGTTTGATACTACTTTAATATTTACATCAACTAGAGATGAGACTGGATAACAATCAAAGCAATCAAATTTCTTTAGAACTTTTTCAATATAATGAGATTGTATTAGTCTTATATTATTTCTTTCTCTTGTTATTCTAATACCTAGAATACTATATGCTTCTTTCATGTTTTTCATGTTAAAATTGTTAGACAAAAACTTTTAATATTTTCAACTTCTTTTAGATCACTATAAAAAATGAACATGTAATCAACATATAAACAAATCAAACAACCTTTTCTATAATGAAATTTATTATAAACATTTTTATTTTATTTATTTATTTTGAAAATATTTACAAGAACAACTTCATCAAACTTTTGATGTCATTTCTTAGGGGTTTTCTTTAAACCATATAAGGACTTGACTAATTTACAAAATTTATGTTCTTGTTCGAGTACAATAAATCTTTGTTTAATTCACTATTTAAAAATATCATTTTAACATCTATTTGGTAAATCACAAGTTTATATACATATATGTGTGTGTGTGCAAGTTTTAAAAGCATTCTAATTATAGCTATTTTAATAATCAGTGCATATTCTTTAAAATAATTAATTCCTTCTTTTGAGAAAAAACTCTATAAACAAGTGTAGTTTTAATTTATCAATTGTTTTATCAACTTTCATTTTTCTTTTGAAAATTCCTTTACAACCAATTGCATTAGAATTGGGAGAAAGGTTTACTAGCTTCCAAATTTTACTACTCATTATTGAGTCCATCTCATCTTAGATAACTTCCTTCCAAAATGTTAAACCAAGAGACTTCATATCATCTTCATTAAGTCTTGAGATAATTTTTTGTGTTATAACAAAATGGCAGTATGGCACATTTTATTGATAATGAATGGCACTTGCACAAAAAACATTGATTTTGTCAAATATCTGGCCATAAGGATGACTCTATTAATAGGCTTCTTATTGATTGATTACTTGAGTACGGTATTAAAAAAGTATTTATTGTTACAGTTGATAATGCTAGCTCAAATGATGCTTAGTATTTAAAAAAAATTATAAGTTGGAGAATTAGTGTTGTAAATTAAAAATTTTATATATGAGATGTATTGCACATACAATAAACTTGGTGGTGCAAGATGGTCTAAAGAATGTGGATAACTCCATTACTTGGTTAAGAAAAGCGTGAAATATATTAGGTAATCTCTAGCAAAAGTACAAATGTTCAAAGAATGTATTGAGGAATATAATATATAATGAAAGAATCACTTATACTTAGATGTTGTGACTAGATGGAATTCTATGTACAAAATGTTGAGTGTTGTCAAAAAAATTTAGAGGGCATTTGAGTTATTTGATATACAGGGGTTCATACTTTAGGTGTGAGGTAGAATCAAATGATGATGGTGAAGGTTTTGGTTGTGTTGATTGGGATTTTATAAAGAAGATGAGTGGCATGTTACAATAGTTTTATGATACCATTCTATTTATTTTATGGTCATCCTATGTCACATATAATACATTTGGGACAAAGATCAGTAATATTAACGTGGACTAGTAGTGATGATTTGGAGGTGAGGACTATGGGTATAAGAATGAAAGTTAAATTTGATAAATATTGGGGTGACCATACGAAGATGAACAAGCTTATTTTTATTGTAGTTGTACTTAGATCCTTGAGAAAATAATGGAAAAGAATTATTTAAAAGAGTGAGAGAAGCTCTCTTTGACCTATACAATTAATATAGAAGAATGCTCCAACCTAAAAATATTATTGCCTCTCAATCAAGTGGAAACTCTACATGTAATCTTATGGTAAGTGAGTTGGGTAATGTTGGAACAAAATGGAAGGCAAGAGGTTTTTTTAAGGAAGATTACCTTAAAAAAAAAGATAGAAAGTGTACAAGAAAAAAGAAAAATTGAATTGGATATTTATTTGGGTGAGGAAACACTAGAAGATTGCGAGATTTTGATATTTTAAGATGGTGAAGGATTAATTCAAAAAGATTTTTCATTCTTACATTGTGACAAGGGATATCTTGGCGGTTCTCATATCTATAGTAGTTTTTGAGTCAGCATTTTACACTGAGAGGAAAGACCTTGACACATTTAGGAGCTCTTTATCCCCTAAGGTAGTTGAATGCTTGATTTGTATATAAGATTGGTTATGGAATGAAGTTAGTTTGAATACTGAGGAAGAATTCAAAGATGTTGAAAATTTTGAAAAAGTAAGACATACTTACTAATTTAATTGAGTTTACCTTCTACTGTTATGTGCCTTGCATAATTGAAGTATTTCTTGTAATAATTAAGGTTTGCGAGTTGTTGGATTGGAAGGAATTGTGGTAGCTTTGAGTAGTAACACAGATTCATTGAGTAATTATGTTTTATTATATCAATTCTTTATTTTATTGACCTTATATTTATTATTTCATTTTCCTCTTCATATAGGTCAAATGGAGTTGGATGAAGAATGAGTATAGTAGCTTTGAGCTTCTTAAGTAGGTATTTGAATCAATATGGCCACTAAAAAATGAATATTTGTTTATTCTTATTTTTAGGTATTTTAATCAATATTACTAATGTTAATATGTTATTTGTATTATCTTTCAAGCTCTCTTCCATGTTTTATATGTTACATTTGTAATGCAATATTAAGAGGAACATGATGGAGTTGTTGCACAAGTTCTTTGTGAAAGCTATATTTTGTGTGTTTCAGTTTTTTGAAGTTCCTTTATAAGCTAACAGGACCATAATAAGGTGACACTTTATTTTTTATACAGGATGAACATTTCAGTATCTATATCTAGGAAGTGTCATGTTATCATTCCCTTGGACTATAGGTTTCTTAAATTCACTTATTAGTAAAGAACTTTACTAGTTTATTCTTATATATAATTAACTGTTTTTTATACAAAATTTTGGAACTAGGTATAAGATTCACGTTCCTATATATGTAGCCTATACTTTGTTGAGGATAATTGCCCTTCTATCTTTAAGGTGTATCTCAATTGAATTTCTCTTGTATTAGTGATAATATTTATCTTTGATTTTGCCTGTGTTGAATTTCATCATTAATATTTGTTTGATTTAATCTTCTGTAGGTACATGGCCTGTATAATTTTGAAACTTAATTAACTGTTACATGTGGTTATTTTGCTGCTCAGAATCAAATCCTTCTATGCATCCTTTTACTACTTTATCATCTACTTTGCAAAGAACAAGATTTGAAAGAGCTGTGGGAAAGATTTGTTACACATTCAGATCCTTCGATACATCTGATTTTAGAATTTATTTTGTTGTTTACATTCCAATTTACCATCTATTTTAGACCTATGCAGTAAATCAAAAGTATGTTTTCACTCTTAATGTGGATTTTAATAAGACCAAACCAAATAACCGAACCAAACTGAGCTAATTCAGTTCAGTTACCTATATTATTCGGTTCATGTTCGGGTTCAAAACTTTTGAGGTTCTCTGTGTGTGTTTGAGAGAAGGTTTAGAACAATCGCTTTAACTTGTGGTCTTATCATATCTCGCCAAAGTAGGTCTCATCCAAGTGTAAGTCATCGAAGTAGGTGCCATCAAAGTAATGTTGCTGAACTAAAAATCGTCGAAGCAAGTCTTGCTGAGAAGGTTATGATTCCATAACAAGGTCATAAAGATTTATAGAGAGTCCAATGCCTAATGATATTCCCGAACGAACTCACATTAGCATAATCATTGTTCATTAAAGGTATCCATTTCGAGCCATGTGGTACGTATACAAAATAACCTTCTCCAGCCAACATCTTGATATCGAGAAGGTACATATTCTTTTTTCTCACATATATATATATATATATATATATATAATTTGACCGAGAACATCTTAAAGCATGGTCTCTAGACTGTGCGTACCTTCTTCTTCAAGCTGAAGATTTACGATGATGATGGCCGGATTCCGAGAACCCTCTGTTGCCGATACAGAGACTTGCAGAGATGCAAAAATGCAGCGGAAAATGGCGAGGGTAGGTGATGGACACGAGGTTCCCACACAGGGGCTTGTACAGACGAATGCAATATTTTGTTCTTCTCTTTATTTCTGTATTTCTCTATATTTCATAGTGTTTGTATGTGCCTGCCTTTATAGGCAGGCGCTCCCCTATTCGTCGTGCTTATCCGCCTGTGGCTTTTCTCGTCTGGGAGCTGTAACGGACGGCCGTTACCAGATTTTCCGATAACGGTTATTCGTTACTAAATCAGGGCCTATCCTCAAGTAATGGTTGGATGGCCAGTCCAGCCATTACCCGAGCCGACAATGGTCACATCCTGTAACATCTCCCACTTGGCCATTCGAGCCAAGTGTATCGACATACTGGTTTTCCTCCCACTTTTTAGGGGCTTTTCCTAGTTATGTCGATTCCTGATTACTATTGCAATCAGAACCTGTTGTGCGGTTATTTTCCTATACAACAAATCATCCGTTGTATGGTTATTTACCTATACAATAATGTATATCCGTTGTATGGTTATTTGCCTATACAACAATCAAACATATCTCAAACCCATGTTTTCAACATGTTTTGAGAAGAGTTCCTTTGTTATGCCTTTTGTTAAGAGGTCTGCCAACATGTCTTTTATTGGTACATATGAGATGAATATTTCCTTTCTCATAACCATATCATGAACATAGTGGTATTTTACCATTATATGCTTGCTTTTTGAGCAATCTGCTCCACTCTTAATAAGAGTAATTGTTGCATTGTTATCACAATAGATGACCACTGGTTCGTCTGTTATCTCCAGCTTCAAATCTTGTATGAAGCGGCTTATTTAGACAACACTTGTTGCAGCCATACAGCAAGCAACATACTCAGCTTCCTGTATATGCAACGCTACACAGCTCTGTTTCTTGCATGCCCAAGAAACAGCACCACCTCCAAATAAGAATATTTGACCTAAGGTTGATTTGTTGTCATCTTTGCTCTCAGCAAAGTCAGCATCTGAGTATCCTACCACTTTCAGTTCATCTGTATGAAAACACAGTTTCAAGTCCTTTGTTTCTTTTAGATATCTTAGAATCTTTTTCACAGCTACGCAATGCTGCCAACCAGGATTACTTTGATATCTACTGACAAGACCAATAACAAAGCTGATATCAGGCCTTGTATATAATATAGCATACATCAAGCTGCTAACAGCTTGTGCATAAGAAACATTAGGCTTATCGTCTCCTTCACCGAGACAATTAGCCTTACTCAATTTCACCCCTTTTGCAACAGGTGTATCTGCAGATTTGCATTCACTCATTTTGAACTTCTTAAGGATATAGTCTATATATCTCTCTTGACTCAGGCATAAGAGTCTAGATCCTCTATCTCGAGAGATCTTTATACCCAGGATATAGGATGCTTCCCCCATATCCTTCATTTCGAACTTTGAGTTCAACCATAACTTGGTTTTGACAATCATCTCATTGTCGTTTCCGGTCAATAATATGTCATCTACATACAATGATAAGATGACAAAGTGGCTCCCACTGTTCTAGACATATACACAGTGATCAAGTTTGTTAGCCACAAACCCAAGTTCTATAATGGCATTTTGAAAGGTCAAATACCATTGGCGAGGTGACTATTTCAGGCCATATAGGGATTTTTTACTTTATCTTCTTGGCCTTCAACCACAAATTCTTCGGGTTGCTGCATATATATGATTTCTTCTAAATCACCATTTAGAAAGGTTGTCTTTACATCTAACTGAATCCAAATCATAGTATGCAGATATTGCCAAGATTATCCGTATGGATGCAAATTTTGCAACTGGGAAATATGTCTCAACATAATCTATCCCCTCCTTTTGCGAAAAACCCTTTGCAACCAACCTCGCTTTAAACTTGTCGATTGTACCATCGACCTTGTATTTCTTTTTCAGAGCCCATTTACAGCCTATAGCTTTCCTTCTTTTTGGCAACTCAATCAATTCCCAAACTTGGTTTTTCTCAATGGATTCAATTTCTTCATTCATGGCTTTCTCCCAATCTGTTGCTTCCGATGAGTTCATTGCTTATTAATAAGTAAAGTTATCAGTCAACTCATCTAAATCTACCAAATTATACACTTCTTCTGCAAGATAAGTATGATAATCCTTTAAGTAGGACGGAGTGGCTCTTGGCCTCTTATGTCCACTTAAGGTATCAGTAGTTTCAAGAAGATCTTCTATAGGCTCAAAAGATGATTGGTCTAAATCTACCAAATCATCAACACATTCATCATTGTTTTCCAGGATGTCATTCTTAGTATCTTCTAAGAATTCAACATCTCTGCTTTCAATGAGTCTGTGGTCCTTATGATAAAACCGATATCCTCTTAAACCTTTTGGATATCCAATAAATATACACCTCAAGGACCTATTGTCTAGTTTATCTCTAGACTGATCAAGGATCTTGACATGTGCAATAGATCCCCACCTCCTGAGATGACCTAGGTTAGGTTTTCTTCCAAACCACATCTCATAGAATATCGTTTAAGATGGTTTGGACATATAGAAAAAAGATCAAAAGAAAACCTTTAAGAAGGTATGAAAAACTAAATTTGGAAAGTATTAAAAGAGCTAGAGGACAACCACAAAAGTGTTGGAAAGAAACAATAAAGAATGATCTAGCTTATTGTGAGTTAACTGCTAACATGGCACACGATAGGGATTTATGGAAACAAAGAATCCATATAGCCAACCCCATCTAGTATGGGAAAAGGCTTAGTTGTTGTTGTTGATTAGTTACAAAAGGCTTGAGAATATGTTACACAATTGTCATATTTATAGGAGAGAGTACATGAGAATAAGAAGAAAAGAGAAGGGGGAAGAGAGGAGAAGAGGGAAAAGGGGTTGGTCACAGCCAGCTCCCAACAGATACTGAACTAGCCGTTGGGGCTAGTGGCCCGGGCCGGGCCACTTGGGCCCATTTTCTAACACCCACCCTCAAACTGACAGCTCCATGACTTGAAGTTTGCCCAATTAGAGACTGAAAGCGAGGAGCAGGTAATAACTTGGTGAAGACATCTGTAAGTTGATACTCTGATTTTATAAATTGTAATGTTAAATTGCCTTGTAGATGCTATTCACGAACATAGTGACAATCCATCTCTGTATGCTTTGTACGCTCATGAAATGTATGATTATTTGCTATATACATAGAACTTTTGTTATCACAGAATATGATTGGAGGGGCTTCCAATTGTATGCCCAAATCCTAAAGTAGTAGTCGCAGTCAAGTTAGTTCGGTAGTTGTGTTTGTCATTGCACGGTACTCAGTTTTGGTAGAGGAAAGAGATACCTTTTATTGTTTCTTACATCTCAATGAGATGAGAGAGTGGCCAAGGAATATGCAGTATCCGGTGGTAGAGTGTTTGTCATTTACATCACCACCCTAATCAATATTAGTATATGCGAGTAACTTAGATAAAGAGAAAGATGATAAAAATACTCTCTTGGTTGAGGTTTGTCGAATATAACGAACAATCCTCATAACAACACTCATATGCACTGAGGTGGGCGTATATTGAAACTGACTTACAATATGAATGGCATGAGCAATATCTGACCGTGTTATAGTAAACTTGGTTTGTGATAAAAAGAAACCTCTATCATCACGAGTTACCTCAATTCTAAGAAAATAAGAAAGTTGACCAAAATTCTTCATTTCAAAAATATTACCAAGTTCTTGCTTGATTTATTAGATACTAGAATTATCACTATCAACGTAGAGCAAAAGAATAACAATACCTGCAAAGGATTTTCTTATAAACAAAGCTGTGTCAGTATAACAGATAGTAAAACCATGCAATGTCATGAATTCAATCATCCTATCAAACCAAGCTTTGAGAGCTTGTTTGAGACCATATAAAGATCTTTTGAGCTTTATAGACTTGGTTTCTAGGAAGATTGAGACCAAGAAGAGGCTCCATATATACTTTTTCCTTCAACCAACCATTCAAAAAAGCATTTTTAATGTCTAACTGATAGATATTCCAATAATGAATTACAAACACAACTATAAGTATCCTAACATTTGTCATTCTAGCCATAGGAGCAAAGGTTTCTTCATAATTAATTCCATATTCTTCTGAGTAACCTTTGACAACTAATCTAGCTTTATAGCGATTTAATGAACCATCACCATTAGTCTTAATTTTATAGACCCATCGACAATCTATTGTCTTTTTGTTTGATGGTCTAAAGACAACATCCCAAGTTTGGGCTCTATATAAAGTATCCAACTCTTCGTTCATTGCATGAATCTGTGATAATTGGGCTTCCTTAAAGGTTCTAGGTTCCTTTATAGCTGAAATATTTGTTACCAAAGCTCTATGCCTTGGTGAAAAGCTATCATATGAGACAAATCTTTCAGGAGGTCTAGAATCACGATTTGACCCTCTAGGAATAGGCACATATCGCCTAGTATAATATTGATCAAAAGGTTTAATAGGGTATCTTGTAATCATATGTTCATCAAGATCATTTTCTAAATGAATTACCTCTTCGCCTAAAATATCATTCAAGAAGGAATTACAGGAGTCATGAAGAGAACTAACATCATCCGTGCCTTTAAAAACATATTCATTTTCAAAAAACTTGACATCCCGCGATAGATAAAGCTTATCATTTTTACAATCATAACACCGATGCCCCTTTTTGGTTATTACATATCCTAGAAAGAAACATTGTGAAAGATTTTTAGGTTCTCTCTTGGCTCATGTATGGCTTCGAGCTCCCATTGCTTTGGTAGGTCTTGGATTTCATTCACCAAGCCTATATATTCGCAACACTCTTTCTCTCTTGTGTATGAAATGGTGCTCGTAGAAATCGAACCCATCGGAGCAACCAATATTGGAGGTATCCATTATTACGAGTTTCTACACATCATGCAAGAGAGTATCTTAATCCTACATTCGTGGCATAGGCGAAGTCTAAAAGAACAAATGGACGATCGATTCCATTAATTGATCTTAAGGCCCTGGTTATTGAAGGATACAAAATACAACGTGAAATGGTAATTGGTAGTCTTGACAAGCCAATGACTGCATGGGAAAATCGAGTTGTAGTTGTTTTTGGAGAGAATAACCCCCAACTCAATGGGATACAAACCTTTCCTTGTTTATCGAGTGAGCCAAACAAGGATGTAGAGACGAATATGGAAACCTCCAACCCAAACCTTCCCGAAAAGACTAAACCTTCCAAGTTGGGAGTCGTGCACATCTTAGGCAAGTCGAGTCTTCCCAAATCCCTACACCTTCCTAAAAAGACCATTAGAATAGATAAACCTGCCATAGATGACACAACTTTTCAAAATCATCCTTTATATAAAAAATTTTCTAAACTTGAAAAACCTTGAAAGATGTTGCTAAATATGGGATATGCACCCTACTAGAGGTTGGGAATTAAGGCCAAGGAGAGCTGGAACCCATCATACCTTCACCAAACATAGGACAATATGGCTTAGGGTATAGCCTAGCGATACCACCCGAACCACCACCCGAAACCAATTAGGTTAAGGGTGCCCTAGAGCCCACTAATCCCGAAACCTATGGTTTAGACATCTTATTTAGAGTCTAACTCGTAGTATTTTCTTTGCAGGTTTGATGGGAAATCCCTTTTTTGAAAAAAATATAAAAAAGTATATATTTCAAAAAACAAAAAAAGTTTAGAAAAATCCAAAAACCAAAAAAAAATTGCAAAAATTGAAATTCCCAAAAAGAAAGTCTTACGTGTTTTCCCTTCTACTAGTTGTTTCGAAAAATCCAAAAAAAAGAAAAATTTGAAAACTCCAAAAATCTTGTTTTCCAAAATCAAGAACAAAAATTAGATTTAGAAATGCCTTCTTCTCTTAGCCATAATACTTTCCTAGAAATCAAGAACTTGAGAGTGATTAAAGCATGGAGGAACATCCCCTCTTCCAGGAGGATGGTAAAGCCTCCAAGCTTTCTACATTTCATAAAATCTTTGATGTGGAAAACTCTTCAAAATATGTAGGTAGGGATTTCCTAGAAACCAATTAGGGAGTTAACCTAACCCAAAATGCATGAAAGACAAGGATCATGTCATGTAAATGCCAAGAATTAAGATCGTGCATCATAGTTAGAATCATTCATGTCATATAGGGATTGGCCATGGTATATGAATGCTCATGTCATCATCTCCAAACTAGGGGCATTTAAAGTTTATTTTTTAAATACATTTCATAGTGATTGAATGTATTCATCATTTCATAAAGCATGTATTTCCATCGTATTATAGGAATACATTTTGCATGCCATAATGCATCCATAAAAGGCCCACACTCCATTGGAAGATGGTGGCCCACAAAGATGGTTCTAGTCTTCAAGAGTGCAAGATACTGTATAGAAGCTGTATGTGCTGCTCCGTTCTCGGAAGAGAAGGTGAAACTTCGGGAAGTCGAACAGCAGATCTTGTCCAAAAGAGGGGAACTATCCAAGTTTGAAACAGAAAATAGAGAGGTGGTTTCTGCTAAAGACCCTGATGCTGCCTTCTTTAAGAAGCTGGATGGATTTCAGCCTTGTGAAATAACTGAGCTGAAAGCTGGCAGACATGTCTTTGCCGTCTATGGTGACAACTTCTTCAAGAGTGGAACATTGTGAGAAGATGCAAATTTCTCTGCTGCAGAAACAATTCAGAGAAAATCAGATGCAGAAAACATGCAGAGTAGTTCATCTGTATCACAAAATGCTTCAACATCTCACCAAGGTGAAGGTTGTGATACGGCAGCTCCATTGGGATTGGTACAGAAGAACATTCAGAAGTACCCTGGCAGATCTGCAATCAAAATATAACGGTGGAGTGAAAGAGATGATCAGAATGCATGAATTAGTGATAAGCCAATGCTCTTGCTGTGTCTAGTGGGAACATAGAGAGAGAAAGATTGAAAGAAAGAGAATGCAGCAACATCTGATGCAGACGCAGCCCATGATGGCGGCATACTCCACCAACAATGTGACTACTAATGTCATTCAATCTCCACAACTTGATGACCTGCGAATGTGCTAAAAGCAAAACAGCATCCTTCTCAACTCCTTGAGCAGCTAAAACTTTTACATGGGCAGCAGCAGCTGCATCCGAGTCTCCTGATGAACCATAACCAATCTACTCCGCTGCCAGAGCAATATGCTGGATCCTCACCGTGGTCTAATCGGTTCCCTGTGTGAGATTTGTTCACAAGTATTCTGAGGTCTTTTGGTTCTGCATCTTGGTGATCAACATGCCGCCTAGTACTTTGAACTGTAGACCTCCTGTGTTGTGTGGCCATGTCAATGTTCTTAATACTTCCTATCAAGCGTGGTTGGCCTTCCAGGAGCATCGTGTATCCTCACCCGTGAAAAGTGGCCACTATTTAAATGAAATTTCAGATGAGTTGAGCAGATGGGTGGTGAAGGACGGTTGAATGAATTGGAAGAACGGCTCAGCAATCTTGAGAAGGAGCCTGCAGGAACGCCAAAGGATTAAAGTCATTGATCCCAATACTGTCTCAAAGATCCATGCTCTTGGAAATAAGTACCAGAGTAAATTGTTTGAAATAACTGATCCTAGTAAATTGCCAGAGTTTCCCGGAGGGACGTGCACTTGTGCAGATCAAGGTGGTTGTCTAAATTCAGACAAAGGCCCATGGAAAGATCCTGAACTGCTGCAAAGTATGAAGGAAAGGGTAGCGTTGAAGCACGTTGAGTTGCTGTTCAAGATAACAACCTCACCTGATTCCATAATGGTGGCTGAATTCAGCAAGTGAATAGCCTCAAGAGAGCCAGCAACTTACAAAGTTGAGTCAACCTTATCAAGTGGACAGAAATATGTCAAATGAAGTCAATTTTAGCAAGTGAAGAACAGCAAAGTCACTTGCTCTTTTCAGCCCCAACCGATCCCAGCCATTAGCAAATGCAGAAAACGACACACTGGGCTTGTTTTGGTAAGTTTTCAGACAGCGTCTACTTAGCAAACCGATGCTCAATAGACAACATCACAAAGGGAAGGTTAGTGGGTCGAAATCAACAGCAAGGCACTTTCCCAAATCTGGTCTGAGTCGACTTCAGCAGATCATACGTCCCACTAATGTGCTGAGGGAATTAATCTAGAATCTACCAAGGAAGGTTGTCTGTTTCAGAATATCAACTATGACGATATTTAGACGTTTAATTTACGATTGGCTGAGCAGCTCTAGCTGAGTGCTTAGCTTGGCAACCTTCCAAGTTGGGCTAAGACCAAAGATCAACCGAATTTCAACCTTCCAAGTTGGCCAAGATCAGCAATACACTAGCCCACCTTCTTTCTTAAGCTTGAGCCGAGTTTGACAGGTGTATGCAGCAGTATTTGGCCCGGTTTGGAAGGTCTTCAGCAACAACTTCTTGCCTTCTTACGTTAAGTTGCAGCAAGGGAAGTTACCTTAGGAACAGCTACAGCCAATAGGCAACTTGTGGCCTATAAAAAGGGGCTCAAGGATGCTGCAAAGGATCAACCATTCACCGCAAAAATCCAGTCCGTGAACAGTAGAATAGAGAGAGAAAGATAGAGAAAGAAGGAGGAGAAGAAGAAGAAGGAGAGGCCGGCCCTGCTCCACCGTCCGACGTTCGATCCTGGGAGTTCCTCGACCACGTTAGGAGCTTCTCATCCATGTCTTCTTCGATTCCACAGGTTCGAATTGTTCATTGTATGATTATAATCCATGAGAAACTAAGAATTTACAGATTTTACATAGAACTTCACAGGGAGCTCATGTTCACGACCCATGTCAATGCAAAACATGAATGTTTTCTTCATGAATAAGATAAAAATCACATACTTTATTATGTGCATGAATGTTAGGACTGGTTACAGGTTGAGAATCTTTCCAAACAATCAAAGGAACGCTTTTAAATTTTCTGTAATTCTAAATTTTTGAAACTGCATGATCACGTACGTCTGAACACGGATTTGTTTGAACAAACGGTTGATCCAATTAAATCAATTTTTTGCACGTCCAATCTAGACATCATTAAATAAAATTTTGAAGATTTCATGTGATTGTTTGCCTAATCAATTAGATCCATGAACTTTAGTGAAAATAAGATTCTGTTCACAGAAAAAGAACATTCAGAAACAGACCCCTGTTTTTTTATCTATATCTTTTCAAATACTAAGTAGAATTTCATGAAAATTGATTATTTGGAAAGATAACATATGTAGCTTTCCAACAAAATAAATTTTGTTGAATTTGTGTGTGAGTACATAGATATCGCGTTTTTCTGAGCTTCTAACGCACATATACAGAACTGCTTCGAGTTTCTTAACAGTCTCTGATTCCAGATTTAATTCTCAGAAGTTACAGAAGAAAAATGCAAAATAAAAATATATTCTGATTCAGCACATGTATATCTTGCTTCTATTAAATTTTTAGAATTTTTGTAGACTCGAATTTTTTTTTAAAAATTCAGAGAACATGTCTCTGAAACTGAATAGGTTCTTCAATTTTCAAAATCTTAAAATTTTTAGAAATGAGGAACTTAGGCAAAAATTCTGAATTTTGTAAGGTCTGGTTTTCACCTTTTTCAAATTTAGCGGATTCCAATAATTTTCAAGCGTTTAGGCTGACCCTTGAGCGCCGGTTCAAGAAGGCCTATGGCGAAAAGATCTCACTTGTCCATAATCGTCTTTGAAAGTCAGAAAATCGGAATTTGTTAGTTTTAGCAAACTAACTAGCACGCTCGTGCTACCCGATGTAGTCCGAGAGTTTGATTTTAAATAATAAAAGATTTTGAAATAAAAATTCACGTCTACAGATTTGGCACGTCCGGTGGGACTAAAAGATTTCAACCAGTTGGATATCTTGCAAGATCCTTTGGAGTTTGGCCTGATCACCCTATGGATTGTCACAGATCTGAAATGTTGGTTAGTATAACTGATTTTCAACAAATTTCTAAGTCTCAAGTCCCACCGGGCGTGCCAAATCTGTAAAGGTAAATTTTTATTTCAAAATCTTTTATTATTTGAAATTAAACTCTTGGACTACATCGGGTTGCGTGAGCGTACTAGTTAGTTTGCTAAAACTAACAAATTCTGATTTCCTGACTTTCGAAGATGATTGGAGATAAGTGAGATCTTTTCGCCATAGGCCTTCTTGAACTAGCACTCAAGGGTCAGCTTAGACACTTGAAAATTGTTGGAATCCGTTAAATTTGAAAAGGGTGAAAACCAGACCTTACCAAATTCAGAATTTGTGCCTAAGTTCCTGATTTCTGAAAATTTTTCAGATTTTGAAAATTGCAGAGCCTGTTCAGTTTTAGAGACCTGTTCTCTGAATTTTTAAATACTTTCGAGTCTGCAAAAATTCTAAAAATTTAAAAGAAGCAATATATATATATATATGTGCAGAATCAGAATATATTTTTATTTTGTATTTTTCTTTTGTAAATTCTGAGAATTAAATCCGGAATAAGAGACTGTTAAGAAACTGAGGACAGTTCTGTATCTGTGAGTCAGAGGCTCGGAAAAACTGCCATATCTATGCACTCAGACAACCAAATTCAACACAATTTATTTTTTTGGAAAGCTACGGATGTTAGCTTTCCAAATAATCAATTTTCATGAAATTACACTCAGTATTTGAAGAGATATGGATAAAAGAACAGGAGTCTATTTCTGAATGTTCTGTTTCTGCAGAGTAGAATCTGAATTTCTTTAAAGTTCACGGATCTAATTGACTAGGCAAACAATCACATGAAATCTTCAAAATTTTATATAATGATGTCTGATATGTCTAAATTGGAGTGCAAAAAATCAATTTGATTGGATCAGCCATTGTTCATAACAAATCCGTGTTCAGACGTATGTGATCATGCAGTTTCACAAATTTAGAATTCCAGAAAATTTAAAAGCGTTCCTTTGATTGTTTGAAACGATTCTCAACCTTTAACCAGTCCTAACATTCATGCAGATCATATAAGTATGTGATTTTTATCTCCTTCATGAAGAAAACATTCATGTTTTGCATTGACATGGGTCGCGAGCTTCAGTCCCTGTGCAGTTCTCTGCAAAATCTGCAAATTCTTAGTTTCTCATGGATTATAATCATACAATGAACAATTCGAACATGTGGAATCGAAGAAGACGTGGATGAGAAGCTCCTAACATGGCCGAGGAACTCCCTGGATCAAACGTCGGACGGTGGAGCAGGGCCGGCCTCTCCTTCTTCTTCTCCTCCTTCTTTCTCTCCCTATTCTACTGTTCACGGACTGGATTTTTGCGGTGAATGGTTGATGTTTTGCAGCCTTTTTGAGCCCCTTTTTATAGGCCACGAGTTGCCTATTGGCTGTAGGATTGGAAAGGCAACTTCCCTTGCTGTAACTTCACGTAAGAAGGCAAGAAGGTGTTGTTAAATGCCTTCCAAACTGGGCCGAATTCTGCTGCACATACCTGCCATACTTGGCTCAAACTTAAGAAGGAAGGTGGGTTACTGTACTACTGGTCTTGGCCAACTTGAAAGGTTGAAATTCGGTTGATATTTGGTTTTAGCCCAGCTTGGAAGGCTGCCAAGCTAAGCATTCGGCTGGAACTGCTCAGCCCATTGTAAATGAAACGTCTAAATATCATCATAGTTGATATTCTGAAACAGACAGCCCTCCTTGGTAGATTCTAGATTAATTCCCACGTATACTAGATTCATGATCTGCTGAAGTCGACTCATACCAGATTTGGGAACGTGCCTAGCTTTTGAATTTGACCAACTAACCTTCCATTGTGATGGCTTATATTGAGCATCGGTTTGGTAAGTAGATGCTGTCTGAAAACTTACCAAAACCAGCCCAATGTGCCGTTTTCTGCATTTGCTGATGGCTGGGATCGGTTGGAGCTGAAAAGAGCAAGTGACCTTACTATCCATCACTTGCTAAAATCGACTTCATTTGCCATATCTCTGTCCACCTGATAAGGTTGATTCGACTTTGTAGGTTGCTGGCTCTCTTGAGGCTATTCACTTGCTGAATTCAACCACCATTATGGAATCGGGTGGGGCTTGATGTGGTTTGATATGGTAAGTTGCTGGATTCATTCGGCATCTCAGCATCCACCTTTCTGCATAGGTTGGCCTTGCTTGTGATTGAAATCATACGTGTCTGCTTCCTTCCATATTGAATTCATGGAATATCAACAAGGCTCAAACTCAAGGTCTGCACCGCAGTTGCCTTCACAACTTCCACGAAAAGTCTTACTGTGCTCATCGTCTTCTTCATCAGCATCAAGGATGTCGGCGTCCTCTTTATGCTTCTTACTTAGAGGCTTCTCTACATTTTCAGCTTCCCGCTCATATATGCGCTTGTAGGAGAAAGCTTGTTCATAAAGCTTTTGCTCTGTTCCAACTTTTCTGTTTCAAGAGTTTCAACAAAGTGATCTCGAACAACCGAATCCAAGTCCTAGTCTTCTTTGATATCCTGCAAAAAGGTAGTAACTTCCCCTGCTGTGGTTTTCTTTATTTAACTTGGATCTGGTGCCTTTTCTTGATTTTGCAGGAATACTGGAATCAACGAATTCTCCACAGACGATTTTACTGCATCCTGGAGAGCTTGCCTGACAGAGGTCTGATCTTGTACTTGAACTTGCCTGGATACTGCAGTCTCAAGTTTCAAACGGATTAACTTCTCCAGCTGGTTCGTTGCTTTGTCACCAATCCCTTTCTGAAAAGGAATCTGCAACAGCAGAAGGGATTGCCTTGTCAAGAATAGAGACAATGCTTTTGGTTATGGTTGGACCGATAGCAGCAATTTCTTTCTGTTTTAATGCTTTATGCATCATTGCAGGAAAGTCCTTGTTCCTAACATTAGATATCAATGTTATTATCCGTTGAACATGATCATGCTCAGCCTTCTCATGTTTAGCATAGCATCGACATTTGCTTTTATGATGTGTATAGACGAATCAAAGCTGTCTCGATACTTTTCCCTTCTTTAGATATAGGCATCGCGACCATCATGCTCCTCTGCTTCTGCATCTGCATCTCTTTGTGCATTGTCTGCTCTAATTCAAGCTCCTCATCAAGCAGGAAAGTGTTCTGTTCCCCTCTATACAACGGAGATTTATACGGATTCCCATCAGCTGAAAACTCTGCTCCAGCCGAACAATTGGTACTTGTAGATGGGAATCTGGAGTCCTTATGAAAACTTCTTGCAGTAGAAAAGCGAGAAGGAGAGCCATCATGATGGCCCTTGTTAGAACCACTAAAATAATATGGCCCAACTCCACTTTCTCAAGTTAGATGTCTCACTAATCATTGATTTCCCAGAGGATCCCTTTTTCCATTCATCGACTACCAGTGAAGAACTTGAAGATCTATACTCAGTTTTAGGAGCGCATTGCACTGGGATGCCACCACTTTGTCCTTCATTGGTTGAAGTGTCAAGCCTTTCCACAGCAATCAACTCAGCAACACCCGATACCCCATTCTTCAAATTATAATGAGGTTCTGCAAAACCATCTTCAGCTCCATCTAGTAGCTCTGTGCATGGGCTATCAGATGCATTATGATGTCCTGCCAAATCTACAGCTGCCTCCAGCAGTTCATTTCCTCTTTGTTGTAACAGCAACTCAATTACCTCGATCTGCATATAATAAGCTAAAGCCGCAGCACAGTAGAACATCGAAATTCGTTCTGATGAGAGTAATTTTATTACATAACAGGGCTAATTCGAAAGTTTAACATGAGGAAACTGAACACACAGTATAAACCAGAACTATTAGTAAATGATCATTTCGAGGGAATCAGATGATGATCTCAACTGAATCTCTTAATGTTATACTTATAAGAGTATTTAAGCAGTACCTGCATATTTACTGTGAAAGTGTTCAAGTAACTCCATGTTACATGACTACTTACTATGAAAGTGTTCAAGTAACCTATGTTACGTTTTCAAAAACCAACTTTCAAGTCGCTGGATTTCCTCCATGAGTGTTGGAACATTAACATTATTCTTGACACCAAAGTAACATAACAGCAATAGGTCATACTGCAAAACTGATACAGATCCATACACTAACTGCCTTCTTTTAACAACCAAACATAACATGGATATGTTACCAAATGTATTCGATACCAAACCTTTTTCCTCAGAAGCTATTGTTCCTGCATCCATATTTCCTTTCCTTTGGTGATACCAACTTTCCCTCTGGAAATTGATTTCTTTCTAAATATGAGCTTTTCTTTCTGGAAAGCTCACTTTCCTAATGCTCGCTTTCCTTTTTGGGTGCTCACCTTCCTTTTCAGGTGTCAACTTGTCTTTTTAGTGCCTATTTCTTTTTAAATGGAAAATTGTCAACATGCTTTACAACAAAAATCTTTTAAGGAAACGAAATCCCGTTTTTCCAGTGTTGAGGGCAAAATCATTATTTTTATCTAATTTTGTCAAAATTCAAAATTTTCAGAAAGGGAAGCACTCTTTCATCATTTTAAGACTTCCATAAAATTTTGATGACGAAACAAACTCATTTGGTATCTTTTTCACTCGAAAACCCAAAATTGCCAAAATAGCTAATTTCCTAAAAGATAAAAATTTTGAAAGAAAAATTTTGGGTGTTTACAGATGCCCCTCTTTGTCATTATTCTCAATTTATTGGGATAATAGAAAAGAAGAAAACACCCATTTACTTTCCTTCCCAGATTTACTTTGAGAGTATGAAATTTTTCTCATTCCATAACATCTATTTTCTTGGGATCTTATTAAAAGGGGATTTGGTAAGAAATCTAGTCATTGGGCAATCATGCATGAACAACCACTTTATGAATGCATTCATGTATGTGAGGTGAATGAAATGGATGTTTAGAGACCCATACCTTTGATTCGCAAACTTGGGAAGAAGACTATGATGGCCAGCTGCCCCAAGCAATGGTCCCTGTTTCTTTTGATGTTTAGGATTTTCCAAATTCCTTTTTTGAAAAGAGAACTCCTTTTGGTTTCTATCAAAAAAGACTTTCAACTTCTTACATTTTCCTTTACTCAGGTTTTAATACCCACTAACTCCGCCCATGTAAGGGATCACCCTTGCATTGCCGGTCCCAAGCCCGGATAAAGGAGGAGGGTTGTGTTAGGCTTCTGACAGCCAGCGTAAAACTTCGTCGGATTTTTACAACATGGATTACAAAAATTATGAGCATTGCTTTGGGGCGTCCCCGCCTAGCAACGTGCTGCAGAACCCAAATGCAGTAAGAAGTAAGCAAGGGGTACTATATTTTCGTTCGAATTTAGTGAATCAATTGCATTGAGGGTTCCCACATCATGGATGGGTGTGGGTAAAGAAGTTAGTCCTGCTATATTGCCGCCCGAATGTAGTAAAAAATTTTCAGAGAGGGTCTCCATATTTTGATTATGGACAGATGCGGGGGGTAAGGAAGCTAGTCCTAGATAATAAGATTCGTATTGGTTCTTGGAATATCGAAACATTATCGGATAAGCTAATGGAGGTGGTAGATACTATAATTTGGAGAAAGATTCATATTCTATGTTTACAAGAGACAAAATGGGTTGGAGAAAAAGCAAAGGAGATAGAGGATACAAGTTTTAAATTATGGTACTCAGGTAAAGAAAAGGCTCGAAATGGAGTTGGTATTATCATAAATATAGATTTAAAGGAGAGTGTAGTAGACATACAACGATATGGTGACCGAATCATGACGTTGAAATTAGTGTTAGGAGCAGAGGTTTTGAATATAGTTTGTGCTTACGCATCCCAAGTAGGACTAGAAGATAGTATAAAGATAGTTTTTTGAGAAGAGTTAGATAAGGTGTTTCAAAAGATTCCACAAAGGGAGATGATTTGTTTAGGAGGAGATTTAAGTGGACATGTTGGTAAAGAGGCATTAGGATATCAAGGGATTCATGGAAACTTGAGGATATAAATGAGGAAGGTAGGGAGATTTTAAATTTTACTGTCATTTGATCTCTTTATAGTCAATACAAATCTTTAAAAAATGAGATGAAAATTTAATTACTTATAAGAGTGGCTTATCACAAACACAAATTGATTACTTTATTTGTAGAAAAAAAGATAGAGCATGTTGTAAAGATTGTAAGGTAATTGCAGGAGAAAGCTTAACCACCCAACATCGACTTTTAGTTATGGATTTACAAATAAAAAAATGGACAAAGAAGAAAAGAGTGCATCGAGCTATTCGGACTAGATGGTGGAATCTCAAAAGCGAGAAAGAAGATATATTTAAACAGAAAGTCCTTCAAGGAGATGTTTGAAATTATGTTGACACACCCTGTGATATGTGGAACAATATGGCTATACATATTAGGAAAGTGGCGAAAGATGTGTTAGGGGTATCTAAGGGAGGTGTACCGGCACAAAAAGAAGCTTGGTGGTGGAGTGAAGTAGTACAAAATAAAATCAAGGCAAAGAGGGCATGTTACAAATTACATTATACTAAGAAAACTAGTGAAACTTTAGAAGCTTATAAGAAAGCAAAGAAGGAAGCAAAAAAGTCCGTTAGTGAAGCAAAAGCTAAGATTTGGGATGACTTATATAAAAAACTTAACTCAAAAGAGGGTGAAAGAGATATTTTTAGGATATCTAGGGCTAGAGATAAGAAAACTAAAGATCTTAATTATGTTAGATGCATAAAAGACCGAGGATGAAAAAATTCTAGTGGCAAATGATGATATAAGAAATAGATGGAAAAACTATTTTTATAATCTTTCTAATGAAAATAAAGATGTTAGTATTAGTCTAGGAGATTTAGCCAAGTCAGAAAAGTATATAAACCACAATTTCTACAGACGTATTCAAAAGAATGAAGTCAAAGAGGCTCTTAAACATATGAAGAGTGGTAAATCGGTAGGACCAGATAATATTCCTATAGAAGTTTGGAAAATACTAGGAGAAATAGGAATCACTTGGCTCAGAAGACTATTTAATGAAATATAGAAAAACCAAAAGATGCCTGAGGAATGGAGAGCAAGTACACTTATACCCATATATAAGAATAAGGGAGACATTCAAAATTGTGCGAATTATTGAGGTATCAAGTTAATGAGTCATACTATGAAATTATAGGAAAGAATTATCGAACGTAGGTTAAGACAAGTATCAAGTACAACAGAGAACCAATTTGGATTTATGCCTGGCACATCTACTATTGAAGTGATTCACCTTTTGAGACCTCTTATGGAACATTTTAAAGCAAAAAAGAAAGACCTTCACATGATATTTATTGATCTAGAAAAAGCTTATGATAGGGTACCGAGGGAGGTTCTTTGGAGAACTTTGGAAAAAAGAGGTATCCCATTGATATATATTAACCTTATAAGAGACATGTATCATGGTGTAAAAACATGTGTGAGGACTCATGAAGGAACGACAGACTTCTTTGAAGTTAATATTGGGTTACATCAAGGATCAACTTTAAGTCCACACTTATTTATAATGGTGATGGATGAGTTAACAAAATATATTCAAGATGAAGTACCTTAGTGTATGTTATTTGCAGGTGACATTGTATTAGTGGAGGAGTCTAAGGAAAAAGTTAATAGAAAATTGGAACTATGGAGAAAAACATTAGAAAGCAAAGGCTTCCGACTTAGTAGAACAAAGATAGAATATATGGAATGTAAGTTTGATCATTTGGCTACTTCAGAGGACATAGAAATTAAAATTGGCATACATTGCATTCCCCAAAAGGAAAGTTTTAAATACCTAGGGTCAATTTTTCAAAGTGATGAAAGAATTGATGGAGATGTTACACATAGAATTAATGCTGGTTGGTTAAAACGGAGAGGAGCATCAGGTATTCTTTGTGATAAGAAGATACCATTAAAATTAAAAGGTAAATATTATAGAGTAGCAATTAGGCCTGCCATGTTTTATGGTTCTGAGTGTTGGGCAGTTAATCATCAACATGTACAAAAGATGTCTGTGACAGAAATGAAGATGTTGAGATGGATGAGTGGTCATACAAGAAAAGACCGTATACATAATGAGGTTATTAGAAACAAATTAGGAGTGTCACCAATAGAGGATAAAATGAGAGAACATCGTTTAAGATGGTTTGGACATATAGAAAGAAGATCAAAAGAAGAACCTGTAAGAAGGTTAGAAAAACTAAATTTGGAAAGTATTAAAAGAGGTAGAGGATGACCACAAAAGTGTTGGAAAGAAACAATAAAGAATGATCTAGCTTATTGGGAGTTAACTGCTAACATGGCACACGATAGGGATCTATGGAAACAAAGAATCCATGCAACCGACCCCGTCTAGTATGGGAAAAGGCTTAGTTGTTGTTGTTGTTATTGTTATGGGTTTTAATACCCACTAATAAGTAGAGGTTTTATAGAAGATTTTGAATAACATCTCAAACTTCAATTTCTTACCCAACGAATTCTAACTCTCAAACAACATGAATCCAAATGAATAGGTCATATTCCTACTCTAGGACTTTCAAGGTGAACTTTTCTCCCTTAGGATGAGCTATGGGGATTTTAGGAAAGAGTTACCCGTGGTCCCTTTTGAAGCATCCCGGGGTTTAAGGCAAAGAACCTTTTTATGGAAAATTGATCTTTTGAGCTTTGGCTTTCTTTTTCTTTTCAAAGGGCACCTCTATATTGGAGGTTTTTGGTTTCTCTTTTTCTTTTTCTTTTTAGGAAGACTTCTGTATTGGAGGTTTTATTTCCTTCCTTTTCTTTTGCTTTTTTATCAATTTTCCTTTTTTGGAGAGAAGCGAAATGGGAAATACAACTCATCCCTTTAGATAATCAATCCAGCCAAGAATATCCTATTTCCTAATAGCACCTACCATTTGAAAACACCTTGCTATTTTCAACTAGGCCTCATTTGGTAAGTAAAAGATTTTTGAAATGTTACCAAATAATTTTTGGAAACTCCACATTTTATAAGGTATCAATTCCCTAATTTGGGGTCACATAATCCACCTTTGGTCCTTCTTTCCATAAATTCAAAAGAGATCTATTTTCAAAATCTTTTCAAATAAAATTTAAAGTAGACCCTATACATAGTGTTGGGCCTTTATAGAATCTACTAAATTTCTTCCCTCAACATCAACTTACCAAGATTGATTTTATGATGCCCTTTTGCAACATAGGGACCATCTTTGTGGGCCGCCATCTTCCAATGGAGTGTGGGCCTTTTATGGATGCATTATGGCATGCAAAATGTATTCCTATAATACGGTGGAAATACATGCTTTATGAAATGATGAATACATTCAATCACTATGAAATGTATTTAAAAAATAAACTTTAAATGCCCCTAGTTTGGAGATGATGACATGAGTATTCATATACCATGGCCAATCCCTATATGACATGAATGATTCTAACTATGATGCACGATCTTAATTCTTGGCATTTACATGACATGATCCTTGTCTTTCATGCATTTTGGGTTAGGTTAACTCCCTAATTGGTTTCTAGGAAATCCCTACCTACATATTTTGAAGAGTTTTCCACATCAAAGATTTTATGGAATATAGAAAGCTTGGAGGCTTGACCATCCTCCTGGATGAGGGGATCTTCCTTGCTTTAATCACACTCAAGTTCTTGATTTCTAGGGAAGTATTATGGCTAAGAGAATAAGGCATTTCTAAATCTAATTTTTGTTCTTGATTTTGGAAAACAAGATTTTTGGAGTTTTCAAATTTTTCTTTTTTTTTGGATTTTTCGAAACAACTAGTAGAAGGGAAAACAAGTAAGACTTTCTTTTTGGGAATTTCGATTTTTGCAATTTTTTTTTGGTTTTTGGCTTTTTCTAATTTTTTTTGGTTTTTTGAAATATATACTTTTTTGTATTTTTTTCAAAAAGAGATTTTCCATCAAACCTGTAAAGAAAACACTACGAGTTAGACTCTAAATAAGATATATAAACCATAGGTTTCGGGATTAGCTGGCTCTAGGGCACTCTTAACCCAATTGGTTTTGGGTGGTGGTTCAGGTGGTATCGCTAGGCTATACCCTAAGCCATATCGTCCTATGTTTGGTGAAGGTATGATGGGTTCCAGCTCTCCTTGGCCTTGAATTCCCAACCCCTGGTAAGATGCATATCCCATATTTAGCAATATCTTCCAAGGTTTTTCAAGTTTAGAAAATTTTTGATATAAATGATGATTTTGAAAAGTTGTGTTATCTATGGCAGGTTTATCTATTCTAATGGTCTTTTTAGGAAGGTGTAGCGATTTGGGAAGACTCGACTTGACTAAGATGTGCACGACTCCCAACTTGAAAGGTTTAGTCTTTTTGGGAAGGTTTGGGTTGGAGGTTTCCATATTCGTCTCTACTTCCTTATTTGGCTCACTCGATAAACAAGGAAAGGTTTATATCCCATTGAGTTGGGGGTTATTCTCTCCAAAAACAACTACAACTCGATTTTCCCATGGGATCTTCGAGCACTTATAGTAGGTCGATGGGACGGCTCTAAGGGAATGTATCCATGGTCTTTCTAACAACAAGTTGTAGTGAGGATTTATATCCAAAACGTGGAACAATCCTTCGTGAGGTATTTGGCCAACCTCCATGGGTAGTTTTATGGAGCCTAAGGGGTTGGAAGGGTTCCCATCGTATCGTGTGATGATAATAGGACTCGGTTTAAGCATGAAAATAGTTATTCCTATTTGGGAAGCTACATGGAGGGGAAGGATATTAAGACCACCTCCCCCATCGACTAGACACTTGCTAATAGAGTATCCATTCAACACGACTTCTATGTGGAGTGCTTGGTTGTGGGTTACATCATACTTTCTCAAATCATCTTTAGTGGATACAATGGAAGTTTTGGCGAAGATGGGAGAGACCAAGGTAGATAGGGATTCAGGGGAGATGGTGGTATCGACTCTAGCTTTCTCTAAAACCTCTTCTAGGACTTGCCTATGTTTGGGAGAGATTTTTACTAAATCCAGGATAGACATATTAATTGGGAGTTTAGAGAGATGCAATTCTAGACCGTAGGGGTTTATCACCCTACCCTTATTTTTATCGATACCCTGGGATGAACTTGGAATGCATGCTTGTGGGGGGGCTGATAAAATGACCACCCCCTTGCTAGTTGGTTTTGCTAGGTGTGGGGGTTGATAGATCCTTCCCGATCTAGTCACTTTCCCTACACTCTTCCTAGGGCTCGTCCCTATTTTGGCTCTAACTTGATGTCTCAGGACACCTCAAATTTCTACCAAGGCTCTAGTTGGGGGCGGAACTTTAAGTGCTTCCCGGACTACTATTGCTTGGGCATTTTTTATCACGGGAAAGTATGGGATATATAATAAAGTATAAAGTGGTCATTTATACTTTGTGTTCAGCTTCCTCCTGTTAAACTTCTGAATTAGTCTTGTTATATAATAAAGATTTTCTTATCAAAACGCATTTCGAGGTTCTGCTGTGCTGCGGCTTCACCTTATTATGTGCAGATCAATATAATCAAGTTGCTGTAACAGCGATAAAGAACTTGGCAATGAAATCAGCCTCTGTAACACGAGGTTCATCATGAACCCATACGTTCCAAGGGAGAATGAAGGAAGACGTTCAAAGTTCAACCCAGTGCACAAATGCTGTACAGATGTATAAGAAGGTGACTTCATGAATCAAACCTGCATCATTAAATGAAATCAGCGTTCTTGAGATGAAACAGCTCATAGACAGAATCATCGCTGAGAAATCACAGAGGTTACCTGCTAGTAAATTGCCAAAAGATGCATTTCTGCAAGCCGATGCAGAATAAGAAAATGTCTGTCATCTTCTGCAGAAAACAGGCAACAGAAGCATCTTTAGACAACAAAATTCTGCAGGCTCAGGTGGAAGAACATGTAGTGAAGTTGATTTCTTTGGAGACGTTCTGTGAAGAACTGAAAAGCAAACTGGTCGAAAGTGAAGAAAAAGCCTATATGTCCACTTCCAAGAATGAAATTTTGGTAGAAACCACCATGGAGCTCAACAAAGAACTGCAGGATTATCATAACAAAGTCCCTGAATTGGAAAATTTCATTCAAGTTCTGCAAAGAGAAAAGGAAGCATGAAGCGAAGAAGTCAATGTTCACAAGAATAGTATCAATGAGTTGACTGATAGGCATGCAAAGGCACTGGAACTCCACAGTGCTGCTGAATCGCATACTGTGGATATTGAACGAAAACTTGAAGAAGCAATGAGAAATTTCATGCAGCGAGATTCCGAAACCAAAGAGTTTTTGGACAAGCTGATGATTCTTGAGAAGGAAACATTGAACTACCAGGCACAGCATTCAGTTGACCTTGACCTAAAGCACAGCCATTTAAGTGAACAGCTCGAAGTAGCAGAACAACAGATCAAACGGTGTGGAGAGATGTACAATGCACAGCTTGAGGCCCTGCAATCAGCACTTCTGTCACAGGATGAACTTCAAAATGGATTGGTTAATGCAAAAGGAATGACACAGAAGTTGAATTCCCAACTTGAATTTACGATGAAGAGAAACCAAGAGCAGGACGAAGAGGTGAAATCCTTAACAAGAGAATCTGAAAAGGCTTTAGAGTTGCATAACAAGTTCGAGTTGGCAAACACAAATGCGAAAGAGATGGAAAACCAGATTAGCTTCCTTCAAGAGGAACTAAATGCTTTATATGGAAGAACGACAGATAATGAAAAGGCAGAGGACACACTAAAGAATACTCAGCAAGAGCGTTGCCAGTTCTGTCTTGAAAATCCTACTAGGCCAAAACATTTGGTTGTGTCCATAGGCAATCTGTCATATTTAATGCTACCACCTTGGAAGCAGGTTGTGGATGGTCATTGTAGCATCTTACCCGTGCAGCATGAATCATCCACTAGGAATCTTGATGACGACATACGGGATGAACTGCACAATTTCAAAAAGTGCCTACTTAGAATGTTTGCAGAACAAGAGAGAGATGTAATATTTCTCGAAACAGCAATTGCCTTATCGCAACAACGTCGCCACTGCCTGGTTGAGTGCATGCAGTAGCGAAGGAAGTGCCATTGTACTTCAAAAAGGCCATTGATGAAGCAGAGATCGAGCGGTATGTTCCGAAACCTGTTGCCAAGGAACTGTCTCAGCATGGCGTCTCGCAGCAGTTGCTTGATTCCTCTGCCTCCCACGCTGTCTCTGATCTGTCAACCATGAAAACGGATGTCACACGAGATATCCAAAACTGGAGGCCAATTTAGTTTCTTGTTGCTAAAACACGAGTTTGGAAACTTAGATGACCTCATCGTGATCAGCTACCAAAATCAGCGGCAACCTACCATCCTCCTCAGTCAGCGTGAATAGCAACCTTGGCTGATCCATCAAGACAGCACATAGCTGCCAATTTCAGTTTCCACAGCCAACACCACTTACCAAAAGACTGCTCATCGGCAATTTTGGAAGACAGCCACAATTACCAATCCCGATTCCCATTGAATTCTGCAAGGAACGCCCTGTGACTCCATGGCAGCACACTTTCTGAGTTCTGGCTTAATCCAACAACCAAAGAAGCTCAAAACAACCGATTTCTGCAAGATTCACCAACTTACCTTCAATAGCAGCCTTGGCCAATCCATCAAGACAACACACAACTGCCGATTTCAGCTCCCACAGCAAACGATTAACGTTTGGAAAGGCATGTACAGCAACTACTTGCCAAAAGACTACTCTTTGCAATAAGGCAACTTGCCTTATCAAAATTTACACCAAAAGAGCATCCTTTGGCCTATAAAAGGGGCCTCAAAGGTGCTGCAAGAGAGGGATCGGAGTTGAGCACAAAGATAGATCGAAGCAAGAGGGGAATCCGAAATCAACCAGCCATTGCAAGATACCAATCCAAAAATCAACCATTCACTGCAAAAATCCAGTCTGTGAACAGTAGAATAGAGAGAGAAAGGAGGAGAAGAAGAAGAAGGAGAGGCCGGCCCTGCTCCACCGTCCGACGTTCGATCCAGGAGTTCCTCGGCCACGTTAGGAGCGTCTCATCCACGTCTTCTTCGATTCCACAGGTTCGAATTGTTCATACTATAATCCATGAGAAACTAAGAATTTACAGATTTTGCAGAGAATTGCACAGGGACTGAGCTCGTGTTCACGACCAATGTCAATGCAAAACATGAATGTTTTCTTCATGAACGAGATAAAAATCACATACTTGTATGATCTGCATGAATGTTAGGACTGGTTAAAGGTTGAGAATCGTTCCAAACAATCAAAGAAACGCTTTTAAATTTTCTGCAATTCTGAATTTTTGAAACTGAATGATCACATATGTCTGAATACGGATTTGTTCTGAACAAACGGCAGATCCAATCAAATCTATTTTTTGCACGTCCAATCTAGACATATCATACATCATTAGGTAAAATTTTGAATATTTCATGTGATTGTTTGCCTAGTCAATTAGATCCGTGAACTTTAGTGAAAATCAGATTCTGTTCTGCAGAAACAGAACATTCAGAAATAAACCCCTGTTCTTTTATCCATATCTCTTCAAATAATGAGTGGAATTTCATGAAAATTAATTCTTTGGAAAGATAACATCCGTATCTTTCTTGAAAAATAAATTTTGTTGAATTTGGATGTATGAGTTCATAGATAGGGCTGTTTTTCTGAGCCTTTGACTCAGAGATACAGAACTGTTCTGAGTTTCTGAATAGTCTCTGATTCCGGATTTAATTCCCAGAATTTACAAAAGAAAAATGTAAAATAAAAATATATTCTGATTTTGCACATGTATATATTACTTTTGTTAAATGTTTAGAATTTTTGCAGACTCAGAAGTATTTTTAAAAATTCAGATAACAGGTCTCTAAAACTGAAGAGGTTCTGCAATTTTCAAAATCTAAAAATTTTCAGAAATCAGGAACTTAAGCACAAATTCTGAATTTTGTAATGTCTGGTTTTCACCTTTTTCAAATTTAACGGATTCCAACAATTTTCAAGCGTCTAGGCTAACCCTTGAGCGCCGGTTGAAGAAGGCCTATGGCGAAAAGATCTCACTTGTCTACAATCGTCTTCGAAAGTCAGAAAATCAGAATTTGTTAGTTTTAGCAAACTAACTGGCACGCTCGCGCAACCCGACGTAGTCCGAGAGTTTGATTTCAAATAATAAAAGATTTTGAAATAAAAATTCATGCAGTTTATCATCTTTGTTAGTATAAACAATACATTTACATCTAAAAATACGTAGTCTTTAATAGTTGGCATAAACATTAAAGAGTTTTTCTATAGGAAACAAATTTTGTAAAACCGAAGAGGGCATTTGTTAATTAAATAGACTGCAGTCATAATAGCTTCTGCTCAAAAATTTTTAGGAACACCACTTGATAAAAGCAAGGTTCTTATGGTTTCCAAAATCTGTCTATGTTTACGTTCAGAAATATCATTTTGTTGAGGAGTCTTACAACAAGAAGTTTGATGTATAATTTCAAACGTATTGAGATGGTTTTTAAAATACTTTGACATAAACTCTCCTCCTGAATCAGATCTAAAAATTTTGATTTCAAAATCAAATTGATTTTTTACAAGATTATGAAAGATAACAACATTTTGAAAGACATCGGATTTTGCTTTTAAAAGATATACTCATGTATACCTAATAAAGTCATCTATAAAAATGATATAGTAGGAAATACCTCCTTTAGACAAAACGGGTGTCGGACCCCATACATTCGAATGAACTATTTCAAAAGGTCTTGTGGTAACATGTGTTTTGTTTGAAAATAAAAGATGTTGCATTTTACCAAGAACACAATTTTTGAAAGAAAAATATTCCTTAGATTTTATTCAAAAAGGACGTTGATACAATTTTTGATCATTAAGATGTCCTAGTCTCTTGTGCCATAAAAGAGCATCATTTGTCAATACATTAACATATCATATAGTATGCAAATAGTCCATAATGTAAAGTCTGCTCTCTCTATGGCCACAACCAATCACCTTCTTCGAGAGGCGATCCTGTACAGTATGTCCCGCGGATGAAAAGATTAGAACACAATTTTTATCCAAGATTTGAGAAACAGATAGTAAGTTTAAATTTAGTTTTGGAACAACACTAATTTTAGAGATTTCAAAATTTTTATTTTGTAAATCACCAATTTTATCTACATCTAATTTTGTTCCATCCGCGATGTAAACATAAGATAAAGATTTTTTAACACATGATTTTAAAATTCTTTCATTAGAAGTCATATGAAATTAAACACCCGAATCAAGAATCCAAGAGGTCATATGAAAATCATCCTTTTGTTGCCTCCTTTCCTGTATGCTCTCAATCATTTGCAAGCATTGTCATTTAATACCTTCTGGTACACTTCTAACTCTGCCTGTGCATGGAGCAACTTCTTTCCTGGTTCCTACTAGGTGGTGTTTCAACCTTGAAATTATACCACTAACCGCCTTTTCATAAAATAAACATCTGATTTTTTACCTTGAACCCTCAACTGGTATACCCCACTGTCATGCCGGATCATCAGACTTTGAATGAGAGTCTCTACCACTCCTTTCTGCCATCTCAATGGAGTACTTTAATTTAAACAAAAACCTGAAAATAAAAGCACTTCGTAAATCCCCCAATCTTCAAATAACACTCAAATCGAGTGTCTCCCACTTCATGAATGCAATAAAAATCGTATACACACACTTAATAACTTCATATTTTGTCATTAAAAAAAACCAAAATAACACAAAAAACAATAAATATAAAGGAAAAAAATGGAAAAAACATTAAAAATATACCAAAATCCGAGTTTGGAGGCTTGCACGAATACCGTAGGGCACGATTTTGGAGCTTTGAACACTAAGGAGGCAAAAAACGGCTGTTAGGGAGCTTGAGGAACCCAAGAGGAGAGAGGAAACCCGCGAAAAATTATGGGTTTCAGTCAACTTAGGACCCTTTATAAGGGTCCTAGGGCGTATCGTGAGATACGGGCCGTATCGCACGATACGGTGCGATACGCCCGCACCTGCGATACGGGCCCTCGTATCATATCGTGGTGGCCCATGATACGGTGCGATACGAACAACACTGGTCATACCTTGAATTTCTTTTGTTGAAGAAGAACAAACCGTACCAACGGTGGCTTTATCCTTCATTTGAGCTTCAAGTTGCTTCACTTTTTCTTCAAGTGCAAGAATGAAAGATGAAGCATGTTCTTCCATAAAGACCACCTTCTTTTTTAATTTAGTATAATGTGCTCGGCTTTTCTACAATGATGGCAAATGACCTCCTTTCTTGCTTTGCTTAATCTTTCATTTTTGAAATGGGGAGGACGATAAGCCTTCACATTTGCTTCAGTTTTAGATGCGATAAGTACAATCTCTTTTTCAAGCCTAGCTTCATTCATTTTTGTTTTTGCCATTTGAAGATCAGTAAGAACCTCTTCTTTGGTAGGAAATGACTTTCGATAAATAAGAGATGACCTAACTCCTTCAAATTATTCTCGAAGACTTCGTAAAAATTAATATACAAAATCTTCATTGTCTTCACATTGTCTCTCATTAAGACATGGTGTATATTTCTTTATATAACCATATAGTTGGTTCCAAATATTGGATTATTCGCCAAAGAAATCATTTACTCCTTTATTTTCATGTCTAACAAAGACCAATTTGTCTCTTAATGCCATTCTATTAGCAACATCACTTTGAACATGAGATTTTTTTAAGTATTCTCATGCTTCTCTTGCATTAATGAAGTTGACCAAAGTGTCCCTAGTATGCTCATTTATATTATTCATGAGCACCTAGAGGATCGTTCGATGATCTCCTTCATATTCTTCTTTTTGCTCAAGCGTAGCACTAATGGAGGGTTCTACCTTTGACCACTTATATAGCTCCATAATTTTTTGAAATATAAATAATTTTTCATAGTTTGGGCCCATGTTTTGTAGTTTAAAGGTGTTAAACGAAAATTAAATCCTCCATTTTTATCCATATTTTAAGGAAAAAATAATTATAAAGAGGTAAACTTACAACAAATTCAAGAGCACTATCGGCATGCTTCTCGAGGCAACAATCGGTATTTTCACGATAAAAAATGGCTCTTATATCATGTAATGAAGACGATACTCAAATATAGCAGTGGAAGATCGATGAATAAATATCACCACAATGTACCTATCACAAAGCCTTAGAAAAGGGTATAACCGAGTGCAACGAGGACACACCGAAAGAGTAATGAATACAAAGCACACCAAATAATAAATAATCTTTATTGATTAGCCACAAAAGGCTTGAGAATATGTTACATAATTGTCATATTTATAGGAGAGAGCATGAGAATAAGAAGAGAAGAGAAGAGAGAAGGGGAAATAGAGGAGAAGAGGAAAAGGGGGCTGCAACCCCCAACAGCTACTGAACTAGCTGTTGGGGACAGTTCCCCAACGGCTAGTGGCCCTGCTGGCCCGGGCCCACAGGGCCTACCGGTCCGGGCCACTTGGGCCCATTTTCTAACAAGTATTAGTTTAAGAGCACTTATCAACTCAAAAGAGTCTATAAATCTTAATTTCTACCAACATATTCAAACAAATGAAGTCAAAGAGGCTCATAAACTTTGAAGGTTTATAAATGTGTATGGCATGATAATCTTCCTATAGAAGTATAAAAGATTCTAGAATAAATGATATCACTTTGTTTATAAGATTATTTAAAGAAATATAGAAAACAAAATATTCTTGAGGAATGAAGAGTACAATTATACCCATATATAAGAACAAGAGAGACATTCAAAATTGTCAACTTATTAGGGTATCAGGTTGATGAGTCGTATAATGAAATTACGAGAAAGAATTATTGAACGAAGGTTGAGATAAGTATTAAGTGTAACAAAGAATCAATTTGGATTCATGCTAGGAAGATATCTTATTGAGGCTATTCATGTATTGAGACATCTTATTGAACATTTTAAAGGAAAAAAGAAGAACCTTTATATGGTATTTATTGATTTAGAAAAAAGTTTATAATAGGGTTTCAAAAGATATTCTTTGGAGAACCTTGAAAAAGAGAGGAATTATGTTGATGTATATCAATATTATAAGATATATATCTATATCTATATCTATATGATGGTTCATAAATATGTGTGATGATTAATAAAGGAAGAACAAATATCTTTGAAGTTAACAATGGATAAAATCAAAGATCAACTTTAAGCCTATATTTATTTACCTTAGGTCGTTAGTTATTGACGAGTTAAGAAAGCATATTTTAGATGAAGTACATTGGCATATGTTATTTGTTGATGACATTGTCTTAGAAAAAAGTTAAAGAAGAAATTAGAACTATGAATAAAACCATTAGAAAATAAAGACTTTTGACTTAGTAGAACAATGACATAATATATTGAATGAAAGTTTGATCATTGATTACTACAGATGACATGAAAATTAAGATTGACACACATTTTATCTCTAAAAAAATATTTTAATTACCTAGGATCAAGTTGAAAAAATTGATGGAGATGTCATACATTTTAACTAATGTAGGTTGGTTAAAATAAAGAGGTGCATTAAGTATCCTATGTGATAAGGATATGCTATTAAAGTTGAAAGGTGAATATTATAAAGCAACAATTAGACCGGCAATGTTATATGGTGATCAGTGTTGGGCTGTTAGTTATCAACATGTGCAAAGGATGTATGTAGTAGAAATGAAGATGTAAAAATGGATGCATGATCATATAAGGAGCACCATATTTGTAATGAGGTTATTAGAGATAAAGTGAGAGTGGCTCCAAATCGTTGAAGATGGTTTGGGTGCATGGAAGGTAACGAAAGGAAGTTCTTGTAGAAAAGTGCAAGAAATTGCATGGTGAAATGGTTAAAAGAGGGAGAGGAAGACCACGGAACTGTTGGAAGAAAAAATGCAACATGATCTAGCTTTTGTTGAGTTAACTGTTAGCATGGCATATGATCCAGCCCTATGGAAACAAAAAATCTGTTATGGTAAAAGGCTGAGTTCTTGTACTTACATAAAAAGATGGCTCTTATTTTCAAATATGTTGTTATAGGTCATGTGGTGATTTGTACTTTCACTTCAAGTGAGATCTAGAGTTCGAGTAGAGAAATATTTTGTGTTATATTTTTTTTGCACTTTAAAATATTAATTTATATATATATATATATATTGTTATTTTCCCATTTCATACATTTTGAAGTTTTGCCTTTTCCCATGTCTCATTTTCGTATCCATTTTTAGATATCTTTCTAGAAAAACAAAAAGAAACTTAAGATTTCCAAAATATTCTCATACCTACCAAAATAGGTATGTCCGACAAATCTTACGTATTATTTAGTATCGAGATAATAAAAAATAAAAGTATGCATAACAATAGACAAGCACATTAACATTTTCCACCAGCTCCACGCCAAACTTCTAATGCATAACATCATTAAGAAAAACTTCAAATTTTATTTTCTGTCATTGTCATTGACCCTTATCATGTTTGCTTCTTGTTCTCATAGTTCATGTCTGATTCTATATGCATTGGTACCCGTTGGATATGACCTTGAATTCAAATTAGTCAGTGCAAGATAAATTTTTGAATAGGATCAACTACGAAGAACACGACTAAGAAATTTGCTTACTATAATAATGTGTTTCTTTTGATGAACCAACATGCACTAATTCCAAATTGGATCAATGTTTGAAGCCATTAAAAATGAGAAGATTAGATAACTTGAAAGAACTGAAAATAACTCCCACCAAGGCAAGAGAACCTCTGCCAACATGCAAATAAGAGGGTGGAGAACTGTAATGAAGCAACTCATGACATTTTATATAGACAGAATGCGGCAGTTATCAATATAAGATGTTGTCAGCTACTTCTTTACATGATTTTAGAACCTTCAATGGAAGATTCGTGAAGCATCTTGGGTTCTGTCCTTAGCAAAGTACTCTTCATTGAAGCTGTCATCTTAAAAGCCTTGGTGGAATTGCTCTTGTGGAGTTCTTGCTAACTCTCGTGTAGTTTTTTTGGTGGTTGTTTTATGCATAGAACCTGAGTGTTTTTCTCCCAACCAAAGAAGATAACAGTAAGTAGTTTAGTTGTCCATAACTTTTGTAATTTGCGCTCATCAATAGAATTGAACTTTGCAATTATTTTCTATGGTTGTGAGAAAAATACTATCCTTTAAAGCACAAAGTGACCAACAAAAAGTAATTAAACAATTCTCAAGAACTCCAAATGAGCAGTTCTACCAAGACTTTTAAGATGACTACTTCAACAAAGAGTACCTTTGGCCTTTTGTTAGGTACGGACCTCGAAAAACTTGGATACCATGTAATGAAGCAGTTCATCAGTCAATCTCTTTAAAGGTGATCTACCAATCTCACAGGGACCAATCTATTAAAGCAAAAATACTCAATTGCAGGAACACTACATGACTTATGAAATTTATTTATTACTGATGCCAAAAGGCTTAATAAGCAATAGACATAAGTATCTATATATAAAGGAGAGAATGCAACTAGAAAAAGAGGGTCCAACCGCTAGATCTGTAGCTGTTGGAGGGTGCCAACAGCTCGAAATCTAGCCATTGCAATCCCACCTGAGCCTTCATCCACTTCTTTGCTTGCCCGAATGCCTCGCTGCAAGAGACAAAAGAGTATATAATGGAATTAAATAATTTCCTAAATAACGTTCTAAGAGAAGAAAGAAAAAGCAAAAGTACAGTAGCCCTAGATAAAATCTGATACCATTGTGACAAGAACAACTTTGAAAGGCTTATCTTCATAAAAGGTCAGAACGGATAATGCAGTTGAGTTCAAGGGGCATATTATGTGTACCATGTGATGTGACCATATGCTCCTTATTTACAATGCATTTGAGTATTGCCGGCAATGTCTCATGGTATGATATGTGTTTTTATTTATCACACGCTGTGCAACTGTAGGTTATGTAGCTCATAGGGGTGGCAATTGTAGACACGACCTGAAAACATGATCCATACATGTTGGGGTCAGGAGTTTTAGGGTCAGATTGGGATGCGTCGCTGAAAAAGGATGCAACAAGAGGTCAGGTTGAGTTCGGATAGATGTTAACCTGACCCGAAATTAACCCCATTATTGTCAAATTCACAAAAGAGTTGATTAATCTGGCGCCTTTCCAAAAATTATCCTTTCTTTCATTTGTTTTAAACAAAGATTCTTTACTTTTCTTTTGCACTTTTTACATAGAATACCTTGATGACGTGTAGAGAGAGTTGGGAGGGGGGGGGGGGGGTATTGAAATATTTATATACAATGTATTTTGTGTGTTTATATGAATATATAGACATAAAATATCACATACACAAAGTATGGAGTTGATGAGGGGGTCAACCAGGGTTATGTGCTGGTCCTGAAAATGGACCCGAACAAAAGATGGGTCGGTTTCAGGTCAACCTGATTTTAACTTGGCCCACCACAGTCACCCAAACCAAACCTGATTCAGTGGCCTGATTACCACCATTAGTGATACATAGCACTTGTTATCTTTTTCCTTAAAATAGGTACATTAACCGTGACTAGTTCTAAACTGTGCACCTGTTTAGCTTCCTCTGTCAAATATAAAATTATTTGTGCTATTCCCAATCATATTTTAATAGTTTGCAGCAAATAGGCAGCCTCACATCTTCGTACGGTAGCTACTTTTACATGGTCCTCTAAAATAAAGTGGTATCGCTACTGTTGAAGGAACCAGTCTCTATGCCTTCTGCATGGGACTCAAGGAGGACCCTTCCTGCTGCTGCTTTCTGTTGCCACTTTGCCTTCTCAGGCATTGTCTCCTTAGGGAAGTCTGCAATGCATATGCGCTGCCATCCTCTTGTGACACTAGCAGATGGCATCCAGGGATAGACTTTGACAAAGTACTATTCATCTTTGGTGATCTGTCTTTGTCTTCCAGAGAAAAACATTGTTTGAGCTGACATGTATTTCCATAGTTATGTTTTCATCTGGCTGCTGACGTGTAACTGGTGAATATATCTTTTGGCTAATCTGCTTCTTCCTCGAGTCATGCCCCAAATCATTCTTCCTTTTGGCTAATTTTTATTTGTCTTTACCTTTTGCATAGTTCTTCCAAGAAAGTCAGAAAAGCCATCTCAATATCCACATGAAATGCAAACAGAAATTTATACCCATGCAATGTACATCCATCAAATTTGACGATGAATGCTTACTTTTAACTAGTATGGTGTATAATATATATAGATACTTATATGTATATATATTCATATGTCCTTGATTTCATATGAAGTTAGCTTGAAAGCATCTGATTTTGATGCATATGAAGGATTACTCAAGATAAGAAAATGAACAGTGAAAGTTACACATCGGAGTGCAATCTTTTCGTTAGAAAACTGTTTTGAAAAGTTGAAATTTATTCATTAAGTTTATTCTTTTTCTTGGTGGTAGAAAGAGATCAGTTTTACTCTGCAGCAACATGTTCAGTACAGAGATATCAGCAAGCACACTGGATACAACATTGTATTGGCCCAGGAAAACATAATGTGCAATTATATTATAAAAGGCAGATGCGTGAAACCCATGACATGTCCTTCCACTTAAGGTTGACAAGCACCCAGACTACAAAGTTAATTGAATGTAAGGAGCTTAGATTGCTTAAAGTCTGTTTCCCCTCCTAGTCTACTGCATCCATCACAACCATAACCAGCCTCTAGCACAAAATGGGTTGTTCTTTAGTTTAAATGGATAAACCGAAGTTGTTTTTATGCATTTTCTCCTTTATTCAGTCTGTGAAACAATAGAATGAAAATGGCTCATATCTGGGAAGGTGGGAACTTCTTGGATCAGGCAAAAGGGAGAGGTGAAGTCAGACATGGTTAAAAAGGTATTCTCGAGATCCAAGGAATCAGTCATGGAAGACAGTTTTGATGTAAAAACCCTTCTGATGATATATAACCGTCTGTATTTGAAGTTCTCGATATGTATTTGACTGTCTTTTCGCAACTTCAGAATCAAACGTTAAAAACTTGGGCTGATTTTAGATATAGAACACGAAATCCAAGTCTTATGAACCAAACAGTTAAAAAACTGAATCTGCTTTTGCATTTATACATGAAATTCAAGTTTAGTGTGTAGCTCTTAGTACGCCTTCCACCAGAGCAGGTTGATCAGCTTGTCGTTGTAAGCTACCGCAGTACCAATCTACATACTGTTACAAAGGCTTCTTTTGCTTTATTTTGTACAACCGCGGTTATATGCTCCTATATTCTTAGTTCTAATCTTGAATCTGAATTGTCCCTAACGCAGACTTCTGGAGTTGGACGCATGTAATATGGAGGATGTCGAATGGGACACTCTTCTTGACAATCGGTAAACTTCTTCAGCTCTTTGCCTGTTGCTAAAATATGTACGGCTAGTTTCCATTCTTCCATAAAGGTCTCCCTAATTGACAAAAGGTTTCCTAATTGTTTCATATTCCAATCCGACCATCTACCCTTTCCACCTCTCTCTCTCTCACACACACACACATTGCTGCACATTTTTGAGTAGCTGATATGGTACCGCTACATCATAGCCAGAACTATCAGCTTTAGTTCATCATCACAAGTTCTTGTGATTGTCTTTGTGCTGACCTATAGATCAGGAGAACTTTGCCGGAAGCAGTGGTTCCAGATGACCAAACACATAGGTGAAAATCGGGCTAAGCCATTTTCAGAGCAGGTGCATCTTCTTGCCTCAAGGTACTGCCCCAAGCTGTTGCAGTGATATTAGCAGCGGCAGAAGATATGCATTGTTGAAGCAGGGTTTAAGGTTGCGGAAGGAAGCATCTGATTCCTCATGAGCCATGTCGGTTTGCCCTTGTTCGCAAGGAGGAACTTCTGGTACTATATGTTCTACTCCGCGAGAGAAACACAAAGCTGGCGAATGGAACTTCTGGTACTTAATGTCACAACTTGTCATGTATACAGAGTTTCGTAGTCATCGTATTTAAATCTAAAGTATTGGGCTTGCCAAACCACAGAGGTGGTAAGATTGGTTTGGTGTAATGGAGCTTTCCTTTGGATATTCTTACAATACGCTTCAAGCTTTTGGTTAGACACTTCTGATCAGTGACGAATTGTAATGTCCGTATCATACCCCATATCAGAGGAAAAACATGCTTATATGGTTTGGTGCCAGATATGATAAAATATCTTTCTCTCTTTCTTAATGAAGATAACTTAGCTCTAAAATGTAAAAGTTAAAAATTGCAAAAGGAGGGGAACCGTTGATCAATATTATGATATCGTATGACACCGTATGATACGTACGCTCTTAAAGGGGTGAAAATAATGTGGGTGTGTCACGTTTTAATTTTCCTGTTACAATGGGAGGCTACAATGGAAGGCCTAAGCCTGACACACAAACACATGCATGCACACTTAGGAATCAAACCTCGCCACCTCATTTCCTATAAAACTGAATGGCCATATGGAAGCCACCATTTATACATGGCAGGATCTAGGTAAAGTAACTCTCGATTCCAAAGCGGTGACGGGTCTCACTATTGGAAAACTTGAAATCATAACAGAACTGGCTTAGGCCTCGGTTCTAGTCACAGTTTTCAAACCATTGGTTCCGATTCCTAGACTGGTTCTAGAGTGGTTTCAGTTCTAATACGAGTTTTGGTGTTGGTTCGAAGGTTGATTTTAAGACAGTTTTGACGTTGGTTCGTGGAGGAGGTTCTTTCATCTTTTGTGTATGTTTGACTTTTGTCGATTTTATAACTTAGTTCATAATAACATGATATTAATATATTACCTAATAATTTATTACCTAAATTATCATTTATAGGCTTAAACGATAATGACTTCAAAATTAAATATATGTATAACTCAATAGATTAGCATATTTATAATTATATGAGAAAAATAAAATAAATAACAGGTTTGTCTTTAATTCACTTATCTTTGAGCTAAGCTTTCTATGTATCCTCTTTGGTGGAGAGAAATTAAAGCTCACAATTCTCACTTTTGAGAAAAAATGCCTTACCTAAAGTAAACTCTGAACCTAATCATCATCCATAACGCTTCATGGTTGTTGTGGTGTTAGTGTAAGTGTTAGTAGCACTGTACTAATTGTGAACCTAATCATCCATATCGCTTCATGGTTGTGATTGCATTAGTGGTACCGGACTAATTGTTCAATAATAAAAACACCTTATGTGTATTTAACGGGTAATTTTTCAGTCACGTACTCGATGATTTTTTCTTACCCAGGTAAGCATGAGTTTTCAATGTCTTAGGTTGTAAGTCGGAGTGATATTCGTCCAATATATTCTTTCTTACATTAGGTACTTGCTTTACGGTAATAGTTGAGGTTGAATCAACGAAAATATCTCTAGTAATTAAAGATAAAATATGTGAAATAACTTGATACTCCACCATTTTTAAAGTTGCAAAACCTTTTCCACTCATGTCATTCTCAAATTTTCATGGATCATAATGAGAAACAATATATATCAAAATTCAATAGATTCTATTGATTTTAGATGTTTGTTGGGTCTTTAATCACTGTTGCTTTTCCTTTTACCTATGAACAAAATGAATATTTGCATGACTATTGATAATAAGTACCATATAATATATTTATAGTGTTATTAAAAATGGATAAGAGATCTAAAAGACATTTTATAAAATGCTAATTAGGCTTAGACAAATTTGGTTGTGCAAAATGAAGATGCATAAACTCAATTAATAAATCTTTATAGAGTAGAATTACAAACAACATTTGATAGGTTGAATTTCTAACGATTTCTAATATCCTTTGATTTTTTTTTGGTTTTCTACCTTATCTCTTACAAAAACCAACCCATTCTTCCCTAATGTTAGAACAAGTCATACAAAGTTACGAGCATCTTTAATAAGTTGTACTTCAGGTGTTAAAGTTTTCAAATTATCTTGTATATATAAGTTACATATATGATAAGAATAACAAACATGAAAATATGTACTAACTAAAATAGGTTGGTGTAAACACCGAAAAATTTTCTAAATAATTTGATATTTTAGAAATTTTGCCTTTTAAAGAAAAAATCACGGTTTTGGGTCTTTTAAGGGTTTTCAAATAAAGATACCTTAAACGAACTCATTTCCACACTAAAATTTCGTGGAAACTTCAAAATAAAGGTAAATTGCACCTCTCTCAGAAAAATCAAATTTTGACAAAGATCCAAAAAAATGACTGTTTTGCCCTCAAGCCCAAATTGGCACCATTTTGCCTTTTTAAATGATTTCGTCTAAAGAAATGATGGTTTCAAACAATTTTCTTCAAAGAAACAAATAGAAATGAGATATTGGGAACCAAACCCAAAAATGTTAGCTAAATGTCAAATTTACCAAAAATCGTTGAAATTCAAATCGAATCTAGATTAGCTCAAAAACTCGCCCGATTGAGGATAATCCTACTCCGAGACCCTACACCCATCAAGGGTTAAAGTGGTCTGATACCCTACACCCATCCAGGGTTAAAGTAATCTAACACCCTACACCAAAAAAGGGTTAAAGTGGTTGAAACGGTAAAGACTAACTCACGAGGCGAAAGTAGGTCGCCCATAGAAACAAACACTGGGAATGAAACTCAGTTGTTTTCAAAATAATATTTAAAGATTTCGATAAAACTCAATGTTTTCAAATATAATTTCAAAAGAAATGATTTTAAATAATAAAAAAAGAAATATTTGAAACCATAAATGAAAATGGATAAAAACCAGATCAAGCAAGGATAAAGATGAATCGATCCCCACGAATATTCAGCAAAGATCAAGGCAACAGTTAAAGTAAGCTCACATACTTTGATCAGACCAATGAAACTCATCTAGGCAAAGCTCCATGAAGAAGGGGACTTGGCTTGAACGTACAAGGTAGATCCAAATAAAGGTTAGAGCTCATTCAAAACCTCAAGTTCGAACCGAATGGCCGAGAAGAGCATGAAGCAGATCACGACTAAAGTGGAACAAAGGAGGTTCATATCAAGTTTAAATATAAGTCAATTGAAGCTCAAATGGAACCAAGCAAATGGTGGATTAATCATGACATACAAAGGTGAGCCACAATTCAGCCAATACAAGAAAACCAAGACTGCATCATCGAACCAACGGTTTACACAAAGTCCGACCGACCGTGCCCAAGTGCACCTGGTCAACCGAACCCACCATGGCCAATCCATCCTTCCTTTAATTGGTCAAACATATCTTAATCAAACCACTTTGGCCTTACCTAACTAAATAACCTTGGCTAAACATGCCTTGACTGAACATGCCTTAGCCAAGCTTGACTGAACCCACTATTTGACTCAACACATGCTAACAGATTGTGACTGAACCCACTTTGCTGGACACACATACCTTGACCAGCTTTTTCCATTGATTGGAAAGGCATTGGAGGTCATATAGAGGGAGCCCAAGAGAGAGAGTAGGTGCTGCAATAAGAGAGAGAGAGAAAGAAAGAGGAGAAAAAAGAGAGAAAAGAGAGAGTGAGAGGAGAATTAGAAGGAGACAACCTCCTTCTTAAATCTGGGTTCCCTTGGAGGACTGGTAAGTAAGCATTCTTTTTCCATTGATGATCTTGATTCTCTTCTTTATATTCAATTTGAGAAATGAGTTGTATTAATGCAGCTTTGTCTGCCCCCATTTTGTAATAGCAAGTAGAAATGATGCCCATTTCGTTTCATGTTTATGCACTCTACATGTTTGCTTTCTTGATTTTCTACCTCTCTATATTCTATAAACTCCTATAACTCGTAACCCCCTTTATGCTTAAGCTAATATATACATTTACATTCATTTCCCTTCAGTAATGTGCTTCAATTTTGATGTGGATGCCTTTTAAATTCGGATGAATGCATGCATATAATTTCTAAAACTGAAACTTTGTTTTTCTACATCCTGCATATGTCGATTGCACTATTTTTTCTTGCTAAACTTTTGTTCTGAATGACCTGAAACTTAAGACACCAAATCTACACACACAATCCCACTAGAAATAAAATTTTCAAGAATTTTAGGGCAATGTAGACTCATGAATAAAACAGGAAAAGATCGATTATGTTTCTGCACAGTCTGTTTTCCTACAACAGGGCTTGGGTAAAAATCTCATAACTCTATTTATAATAAACCAAAATTGATAAAATTAGTCTTCTTTGAAAGATTATATCTATAGCTTTCTAACAAGACTGAAATCATACAGTTTGGAGTTTTGTGTACCGAGATAAAGAGGCTTCTTTAGGCCTCTGTGTTTCTATAACAGAGTATCCTAAAACACTTGAACAGTGGACTGTTCCATATTTAATTTTGCAAATCCACAGCACTAAAGCATAAAATAAAAATAGTCTTAGAGTCTTCACATTTTATTCGATGTTTTATAAAGTTTTCATAAATTTTGGAGATCTTTAAGTCATCCAAAAAAATTCAAAAATAAGTTCTGAAAACAAAATCAGTTTCTGTTTTTCATAACTTGAAAATCTTCAATCTCTAGACTAAGTGCACGAGGTTGATTTGATTCAAAACTATCTTTCAAAGTGAATTTGGGAAACATACACTAGCACAAATAAATCCTCAAAGCGTCTAAGCTAATCCTTGAGTATAAGCTTAAGAAGGCCTAAGGCGAAAAGATCCCGCTTAGCCACAATCGTCTCACAAAGTCATATTTACAACTTTGCTATTTTTAGAAACTAGCTGGCATGCTTGCGCAAAAAATGAAGTAGGTTGAGAAGTTTATTTCAAGTCTCTACATAGGCTTTGGAATAAAATTTTCACATCTACAGTTGGAATATTCTTTGTAAGTAAAAAATAGCACATGCATTTGAAACAAATTATCAAGTAGAATGAAAAATACTTTACGAGCTAATGATATTCTTTAAAAATTGATTGTAGTAAATAACAATTATTTTGTGTATTATGTGAATTACCAAAGTAATGAAGTGCAAGAAGACATTTTTGAATCTACAAATTATATTTATTTAGTGAATAATAACATCCTTGTACATATGATTATCAATCATCACACCATATATCTATCATAAGGTGAAACACTATGATTAAATGAAGAGAAAATATAGTTAACTCTTTTTTTCTTCATATAATTCACACACACACACATACACACACGCATATATATATATATATATATATATATATATATATATATATATATATATATATATATATATATATATATATATATATATATATATATATATATATGTAGTAACCGGTTGTGTAGAATAACTGTTGCTAAAAGATTATGCGCGTTATTAACATAATGAACAAAACCAAGTTTAAAACAAACCATGCAAACTCCTCTCTATCTCGAGTAAAATTATAGTGAAAAAACCTCAATGACTGGTGCAAGAACTTCCTTACAAAGAAATTGGGTTTGCTAAACGATAAACCTACTTCTACTAGATGCTTTTTAATATATGGTTTCACCGTGTACCATAGGTATCTCCAAGTTTAAATTTATAGAATTTTGTGCAGTAGTAATGCTTTACCTAGTCAACCCCGTCTAGTATGGGAAAAGGCTTAGTTGTTGTTGTAGTTATGCTTTGCCTAAGTAACAATGCATTCCTTATCATATAGTTTTGTAAAATGAATATCAAAATATGATCCTTGTGATTGGATTTTGAAGGGCATCCTCTATGTGCTATTGATGATTGTACTTATTAAATCTCTTGTTGCAAAATGGTCTCATTTATAAATGAAGCGTGAGTACCACTACTACCTATATTCGAGGTGATTTCTTGGCTCAATGGTATCAACAGAGGTTTGTGAGGAATATGATAACTTTTGTTTCTATGAGGAACAACCTTTTATTTGTTTTGGGAACTAAAAACACTATCATGACGGTTAGCTTTTGATTTGACAAAGATGCAAATTCAGAATGATAAAATGACAAACAAGTATACTGAGTTATAAACTATGAATGAAAAAGAGAGCAAGTATAGAGTGAAAGAGCGAGTGACGAGAATTATGTTTGTAGATTTGAAATGCAAAGATGTGAAGTGTTGAAAGCTTAATAGGCTTTCGGACTACCTATTTGTAGATTTCTTAGATGTGAAGGGTGATATTCGGCGGGTAGCATTCATGTTTTGAACTTTACGTACCAAACACAATGCACACTTCATTGTTTCAAAATAGTAATCAGTTATATTTTGTTAGTTATTTTAATATTAAAAATATAAAAGTACCAATAAACAAATTATGTTTAAGTACTTTATAATGTTTTAATTATAAAACTAAAAACAATAAAACAGTGAATGATTCTTGTGGCTTTTGAAAATTTAATATTTTACAATTTTAATTTGAACATGTTTAGCACTACAAGCCAAGAGTGATTTGGAAAAGTGAAAATTGTTTGAACTCTAATTGCAAGTCTGTGTGCATGCAGGGTATGTTTTTCAAAAACTTTTAAATGATCAGTATGTTTGGGTATGCCTACTGGTGCTTTTGTGGACCTAAGGATCCTTACATGGCACACTTCTTTACTTTTAATAAAATTTGTTATGAACGGGTAGAGTGGACCCATATCATATGGTTGGACTTGATCCGAAACCCTATAAGGGTCCTAAATGCCTTAATTTTATACTCCTTGTCTCTATTCTTTATTTCTCTATGCGCTTGCTAGCGACTGTTTTCTCCTTTACTCGTATCGCCAAAATCCTTTGTTATCACTCATAGTCGAAAACCTCCCAATGTGCATATCTCCCTGTGGTTCCTCCTTGAATAGCACTCCCCCGTGACTAATGTTTATGTGGTGCCAAGTTTTTTGTTCAATTCGTGATTATCGAATATTTTGATGCATTACTTTTAGAGCTTTTGGTCTGAATATGGTTTACCATCCTCTTCATTGCAGAGTCTCCCATCTCAAGTACGTTGTAATATCCTACGGAAATCCGCAACTCCTCATCATTGGGATTCTTCATCGTCTCCAAGTAAAATCTACATCTTTATGCATTTTTCTAAAAAGAACTTAGCAGATGTATAAGGTTGAGAACTCAGTATTTCAGATGTTGGCAATCTAAGTTATGTCTCGATTTTCTCTTATACTTTTTCATTATTTCCCACACATTTATTTGATCTCTCTACGCGCACGCGCGCACACACACACACATATGTATATGCATATCACCTAACAAAATAATTGTGACATATTTTGTTAATTTATTTACGGATGTTTAGACCATAACCCATTTGGTCATTGGTCTACTGGTGGCAGTATATCTTCTACGTGTGACGAAGTACATTTGCGTTTGGAACACTGAGAAAGATTGTCAACCTATTAACTATATTGCAAGTTAGAAAAACAACAGGTGAGAATGGAAGTTGTTGCCATTATTGTGCCAGAACCTCTGATTTTAGAGCGAAACCTTATCTATCGAGGAAAATGGAGTATAATAGTTGATTGTCTTATTTTTAGTGTGAGGACTCATCTATTGAACAAAATAGGAATTTAATAGTGCAGTAGTTGGATATCTTGCAAAAATTTAACAAAACTAAAAGGCAAAGCCAATGTAAGTTTCTCTATTTAGTGCGACTACAAGCTTGAATATTTTATTCTGCCAATATGCTATTGAATGTTACTAGAAATCCTTGATTAGTGCATTTGCATATTTTATGAATGCTCTCATCTCATGTTTCCTTCTACCTAACTATAATGTTATTAGAATTATGCTATTGCAAGGAGAAAACCTTCACTAACAAGGTCGCTTTAAACCTATCAAAACATGTAATGAGAAAAAGGTGTCAGTAAATTGATTGATATTTGAACTGGTATACAACGAAGACCATCAAATAAATCCCCGACTACATTTGTATGAGAATCACATTTTTGAAGTGTAGGTGAGGTGAAGGATATAAAATATTTGAATTTTTGATATTTTTACCTCCAAAGAAGAAAAGGAGCATCAAAGATATCCAATCTAGGTCCAAATTGATCATGCGAGATCCAATTTGAGAAGTAAATCCAAGATCCCAACAAGTGCCTAGGAGAACTGCCGGCACTTGCATGTCTAAGACAATCCAATCAAGTCAAAGTCAAAATTAAGCATCTCTTTCTCCCAAATTCAGTCACAGAGAAGTCAGTTACTACCGAGGACCCACTCAAGAGTTAAAGAAATAACCTAAATGGTATAGCTGAGTCAATCACTCTGGAATTAGGGAAGTGTTTACGTGATTTACATATAGAAATTCACTAAGCTGGCTAATTCGTGCATATTCAGAAAGTTTTAGGTCACAAACAACTGATTCAGTTTTCCCATAGTAGGTTATCTTGTCAAATTCTACATGCTGTAACTCTCTCATTTCTTAATCAAATTTCATGCTCTTTATATTGCAAAAAAACTCTTGACAATTCCAATGATGTGAAATTCAGAGCCAGATTTAGCCATTTTCTAAGTCGAAATTATATATTTATAAGAATCTTGTTGTGTATATAAGTTTATTAAAGGGAACCTTGTTTATATATATACATGTATATATATTACAGAATTAGGTTATACTCAATGTATGTGATACTCTAAGTACCAATATATATATGTATAGATATACATCATGATACATAAATATTATGTATATCACATTTTAATACACCAAGAGGCAAGTTGCCCTCCAATGATATGAAGAGCTTAACCTACCTTATCTAAAACTTCCTTGGAGCCCAAGAGGAAGGGAGGAACATTCATGTCAACCCAAGAGGTTACAACTAACTTCAGAATGGAAATTCTATTTTATAAGAATAGCCAAGCGGCTTGTGTGAATTCTTAAGCTCTCCGTGTGCCTAACAACATCATCCTTTAGCAGACATTACTGGTCTGTAACCTGCGCACCATGATGTGTATTCTTAACCTATTAATATTTCATAATATTTATATCATCCTAAACTTATAGTCAATTAATCAATATCTCCTTTTTTCATTCTTAGTTTTCAGCTCTACGAGTTTTTGATTGATTCTACTTTTTCATTAAGTGAATGGCTAAAGATGGTGATGGTGCTTCTGGTACCAAGAACAAAGGAAAAGTCATTCTTGGCTGCTGAATTTAATGCATTTCTCAAAGATCTCTGCCTCTACTATGGAGCCCAAAAAGCACTCCAAATATGGGTAGTAGTACTTGCTCTTCATTTATGTAAGAAACATTATTTGCACATAGAGAATGCTCTCTAAAAGCAAGTCAAAAGGATCAAACATTTTCAAGATTCATTTTATAAAGCTATACAATGAAGCAGGCCTTGTTAATAAGGCAAAGCTACAAAACCATGTGAAGAAAATAGATCTAGCAAAAGTGGGTTTAAATGTTAAACAAACCCAATTTTCTCTTCAAGAAAGTTCTTGCATAAGTGCATGTGTTTTTATGAAGATTTTTCACTATAACTCCACTCGAGATAGAGAAGAGTTTGCATGTTTATGTTACTAGAACGTCTTCTATTTTTTATCAAAACTTGGTTGTGTTGATTACATTCAAAATACACATAATCCTTTCACACTACCTATTTCTAGACCACAAGTTACTAGATATATACTTAAACTATATGAAAAGAAAAGAAAAAGAATTAACTACATTTTTTCATTTAACTTGATCGTATTATTTCACTGTGTGCTTATATATAGAGTGATAATTAGCAATTACATGCATACATGGATGTTATTGTTCACTTGTATACTTTGTCTAATAAAAACATCTTATATTTGTTGCTTTGATAAGTCTGCATAAGTTATTTGTTAGTCACTAAAATCAGTTTTGAAGAATATAAGTTAACTTGTAATGTATTTTTATTTCAGTTGATAATATTGTTGAAAATACATGTGCTACTTGTGACCTGTAAATAATTTACCAACTAACCTATTACAAATGTCATTAAATTTTCTATGGTGATGTTCTAACATTAGGAATAAATGATTGATATTTTTGAGAGAAAAAGTAAAAGATCAATAAAATTTTTCAAAGGATATTGGTAATTGTTGAAGTATCACCTATCAAATGTTGTATATGACTATGTCCTATAAAAACTTATTGACCATATTTATGCATATTTATTTTACATAATTGAATTTATTTGATCTAATTGGGATGTTTGTAAGAGTCTTTTAGAACTATTATTGTCTTTAATTTTTATAATTATATTATTTGGTGTTTGTAATCCACATGTATTTATTGGCCAATAAATGTTAGCATATTTTCGAAACACTGATTACTCGACTCGGTGTGTATAGGACGTGAAAGATAAATGGCTTATTGTTGTGCAGATCATTCACCTATTAGTTTAGTTGTTATTTCATTAAAACCCTAATATTAAAATTAGATGAGTTAAAATAGATATTTACTGCTTATTATAATGTTCTTTCATTAAATGGACTTAAGAATATAGTAGTATAACTAATGATACATGATCGACCATAAATCAATTATGTAAAAGTTATAGTTCTACAAATAGTCATCTTGTTTCACAGGTGAAAGAAAAAGCATCAACAATCATACATCCTCTTCTTTTTGAAAATAAATTCTTTTATAATATTTTGAAATCAAGGCTTAACAAGTGTAAAAAATCTAGGGATTCTATTGAGTTTGAGGTAAATGTTGTTACTCATTATGATCTACGTGAATTTGGAAATGATCAAAGTGGAGAAAATTTTGCTATTTTAAAATGACAGGGAGAGCATCAAGTTATTTATTCTATTTTATTTTAATTATTAAAGATATTTTTCTATTTCAAGCATGTTCCTAGGGAGCAGATACTTAGTGCAAGTCTAGACATATTAGATGAACACCATTCCAACTTACAAAATCATACGTTGCAAACTCAAGTAACCTAGACAATTAGACAAGAGCAAGGCATTGAGTACAAGAGAATGAAGTGGTACCAATTGATGATATATATGGATAAAACAATTATACTACTGGAGGAATTATTTTAGATATTATTGCTTACACAACACAAGCGTGAAGTTATATGAATAATTAGGTTTAGAGTTCAGACTTCAAGTAAGAGGTTTCCAGTGAAAGGTAAGTGAGAACTACATGCACTTTAATTTCTCTCTACTTAAAAGATATGTAGGAAACTTGTTCAAGGTTAAGGGTAAGTGAATTAAGGTCAACCCTATTATTTATTTTACTTTTTCTCATGCTTGTAACAATGTATGATAGTAGATGTATTAATATAACGAGTTACATGTGTATTTATATTTTAAAGTCATTATATTAGAAGTCTATAAGTAGTCTTTATGCAATACTAAACTATTAAATATATATTAGTGTTATGTCATTATAAACTAAGTTACAAAATCAATGAATAATAAACACACACAAGAAATGGACAAAGAACCTCCCAAGAACCGGAGCTAGAACAACCCTGAAACCAAGCGGTTCCAAGTTCCGAAACCGGCCATTGTAGTGCCTCCCATTTGCATTCAATGCCTTCCTACATAGGCCAACAACTTGAAGATCAACTCATTCCGTTGTTCTACAGGTCAGCCGTATTCAAGAACCAAGAGACCAGCCATCATTGAACCCCAAACCACTGGAAACCTTACTTGAGCATCGATCATGAGAGATGGCACACGTGCCAAATCACCCCTTGACTTTCCATGCACCAGCGTGCACTTGAGCGTGTGCACCGCACACACAAGTGCACTCGATGCCTCAATGATGCCCTTTCCTTTTTTTTTCTTCTTTTATTTTGCTATTCTTCAATTCACATTAGGTTCCACTTTGGGTTCATCGTTCTGTACCTTTTTTATAGCGGACCCATGGTCACTAGAACTGTCTTCATTCTAATAAACCCTATAGGGTTTACATGGAACAACCACCCATCGAATGACAGAAAATGGCTGATGTATTGAGAGCTTTCTTTTCCTTTGACCAATGAGTGATGATAAATATGAGCCATCTATTGAACGAGAGAACATAGACGAATGGGAGCCCATTGAAGTGATCCAAGCATCACTACGGAGTGTTGAGTGGAGCTTAGGCGGAACTCCATTGCCATCATCGGACTTTGGAGATCATCAATTGTTGATTCGAGGTTACTGCCAAAGGTTCGGTAATAATGTGATATCACAGCACCAAAAGTGGCAGTTTTAGTGGTGGCTGAGTGGCAGAAGTGTTGTTGCATTCAGCTTATTAAGATTCTATCGCAAACTGAATTACAAGAGGAAATCGATCGAATTTTTGTAAGGTAGCTCTTTGTCGCTCCCATTTTTGTTTTGAATGTAGGTTTTGGGAGAGTGCTTGAATAGCTGCATTGCAAGCGATTTTTGCCATAGGTGATGGTTTTGATTGGTTGCAAGACGATCAGAAACAGTCTGTGGAGTTTACTAATTTTCTACTATAGTTTTGGGTGAATCAATGTAATTTGGTTTGAATTGCTTCGACGGACGTTGTCGGTGTTCTTTCGAGCACTTCAATCATACTTGGGACATCCGTTAGTGGTGTTGGAAGGGAAATTCACATCTGGTTGCAGTGATTACCTTATTGGGTTAAGTATCGAAGTGTTGACTTACGATTGGGAAATTCATTTGTTGTATTCTTCAATTGCTCTTGAAGTTGTATCTTCTCGGTGTTGTCAGTGTAATCGGGTCTATTATAGACCCTAAAGTGTTCTCAAACTACCTTGCTAGAATTTTGCCAAATTTGGGAGATTTAGATCAAGTCGAGTTCTTGAAAAAGCAAATATTGTGTTGCAAAGATTAGCTAGTTGTAATCGATGTTGGGGTGTAACTCTAGTTGTTCAGGGTTGTGTGTCATGAGTTGGGTGTGTTTTGTTGGTTCAGTAGATCGGTATTGAGTAGGGTATGGCTGTGGTTGGTGTAGTTGATAAGCCTAACCACTCCTGATTGAGACGTGTTGAAGCTGCAATGCTACTATACTTTTGAAGTTATAAGTCCCACATCACTATCTTGGAGTTTCACACTTGTTCGACAATGTCTGCTGAAGAAATGTTTGTGGCATATTCATCTGTGTTGTGGCTGATTTGTTGTTGCACGAGACCTCATCTGCTTGAGAGACTTTTGCTGAAGGAACATTTATGAAGAAAGATCAATCTTCATCAACTGTTGTTGAAAACAACGACGCAGTTTTACCAAAATCCTCCGATGAAGATTGCCATGATTCAGTTAGCATAGAAAATTGTTGTGATTCAAGGAACGCAACAAATGACGCAGGAACTTGGAGCAATCTGAGAAGTCAATAAATGAACCAAATCAAAGCCGAATTGTATAATCTACGCATGACCAACAATCCAAGTCCTGCTAGTGCACTCAGCGTCCCACCAGTGGACCGAGTGTACCAACAGTTGCTGAACCGAGTGGTTCGAAGGCAACTGAGATTAGAAGACTTGAAAATTTTATTTGGGACTTGGAGGATTATTTTCAAGCTACCAAATTGCCAAAGAATGAAAAGGTGATGGTTTCAACCCTATTTCAAACCGCCAAGTTATGGTGGCCCATATTGCTAACCATAGCAAGAGAGGAGGGAGAAGAGTCTATTTTCACTTGGGCTTAGCTGAAGGAAGAACTTTGCGAGCAGTTTACTCCCACAAATTGCAACAGGAGGGAATGAGAGCAACTTTCAACACTCTTCTCTTTGAAATTTAGGATGAGAGCGAAACCAATAAGATGTGCTTCTTCAAAGATGGTCTTCAAGTATAGGCACAAACCAAATTGAGGAGTAATCCCAACAATGTAATGAAAGCCATGGTTATGGTGGAAAGATTTATAGACCTATATTTCCAAATCTGGTGGAGGTGATGGTTCGGTTTAATAGAAGAATGATGGTTCCTCTCACAAATCAGATAGCTACAAAAAAGAGAGTAGAAAAGCAAGAAGAAGCAAGGTAGTGGTAATGAGGGCCTACCAAACTAGCAGAAACCGAATCCATCTGGTTAGAATTTGGTCATTTCTATGGGCAATAAGCCATCTGGTTCAGGTGGGAACCGAATACCACGTTCATGTTTTATTTGCAATGGACTACATAGGATACAATTCTGCCTCAAACTTGCATAGAAGGGAGTTTACTATAGTCTAAAGTTTTATGTTACTAAACATGGTCCAGATGAGTGGAGTCGTGGCGTACCCTAGTGTTTCATGGAAGTTTTTATTGGTCGCAACTCCGTTTGGGTGATGGTGAATATGGAAGCTACCCATTCCATTATTTCAATTGTCATGGTGCATCAATTGAAGCTAGGCCTCACTACTACAAAGCAGAGATTGAAGATGATGAAGATAATTGCCAACTGTTTCATGGGGATAGCAGCGGCTTGCCATCTCTGAGTCGGTAGTTGATCAACAGTGTTGGACTTTATAGTGACCACTATCGATAACTTCGATGAGTTCTTGGATGTGACTTTTCTTGACATCCAAGATGCTACTTGCTTCACATTTTTGAGAGATAGTTTGTGTTGATCACTAGTAGCTCGGGTTGGTCCATGCATGCAACACTGAGAACGCACTCATGGAGATTTTGTGTCATGCCATGCTTGCTTTTTCAGAGGAAGGCCGATGGGTACTTGCAGATGTGCTTAGAATATCAAGCCTTGAACAAGGCCAAGGTTAGAGATTGATACCTGTTGCCTCTTGTTGTAGACATCTTTGACCATATTGGTAGCGCTTGTTGGTTCAATAAGCTTGATCTGTGCTTAGGATATTGATAAGTGTGTATAGCACCACGAGATGTGGCAAAGACTATGACCATTATGCGGTATGGGGTGTTTGCATTTTGGGTCATGCCATTCAAGCTGACCAATGAACCCATGACATTTTGTAGATTGATGAACATAGTACTCCATAGATTTTTGGATGGGTTTGTCATCATATCATATACTTGGACAACATAGTGGTGTACAATAGTATTCTAGAGGAGCACACTTGTCACTTAAGGCTGGTGCTTGACAGATTGTAGGAGCACACTCAGCCACATTGTAGGAGATGGTGTGATACAAATGGATCCACATAAGGTGACAATGATCATGGATTGGGAGGTACCTAGGACGGTGCTCGAGCTGCAGAGTTTCTTGGGTATGACAAACTATTATCAGAGGTTCATGAGGAAATTTTTGAGGATTGAAGCACCCTTTATCAAACTCTTGAAGAAAGACTCCTCATGAACTTTGTTGATAGAGTATCAAACACACTCAAGACTCTAAAAGGGGCTATTAGTAGTGAGCCAATCTTATGCCTTCAAAAATTCTCGCTTCCTTTTGAGGTGCACACTAATGTCAACAATCAGGTGATAGAAGAAATCAGGTGATAGAAGAAATATTCATGTAGGAGGGACACTTAATTGCATTTGAGAGTAGTAAGCTCAAGGATGCAAAGACATGGTATCTTGCCCATGATTGAGTTTTTAGTAACAATTTCAGTTGAATTTATAAACCAGAGAGGCATAATGTGATTGCGGATGCTCTTAGCCGCAAACACGTAATGGATATTCTCGTTGTAGTTGTGAGGCTCTAAGGAGAGATGCTGGAATTGGTGAGACAACATGTTGAGGTGGATGCGACCTATACCTAATGCCAACAACTGACATCCAATCAATATGAGTTGCGAGATAGCCTCATTTGGATGCAAGATTGACAATTGTTGGTGCTAGAGGGGTGAGATCTAAGGTGTAGGCAGATTTTACAAAATCCAAAAATAACCATTTTACCCTCAAGGTTGCATTTGCGAAATTTCACTGTTTCAAGCATGTTTTCTTCAAAGAAGGGGTTGTAAAAGTAAAAAGAAGACATTTGAAATCAAAATAAGTTCTACATGCAAAACTTTTGTAAAATTACCATTTTACTCCAATAAGTATATTTGAATTAAAAAGACCAAAATAGAACATTCAAGCCAAAACGTGAAAGAAAGAAGCTAAGGAAGGACCTCATAAACTTAAAAGACTCAAGTTTAGCGATGGTTCAAGCCTACACAAAGTGTCAAGTGAAAAGTTCAAAATATCTTTGACCAAAGAATATCCTATACCAAACGTTCCTACACCTATCAAAAGGTTAAAGTAGTCCAAAAAGGTTTAAAAAATCAACTCATAGAGCAAATAAGGGTAAAAGCACCGTCATTGGCAACCAAGTGCACCACAACCATGTACCATGCGTGCCACCGCTAGCCACCATGGGCTTTATGCACATTGCCGCCACATGTCTCCCATGTCACTACGCACCCAACACACGTGCCCCACACGCCACTAGGCATCCCACGTGCCATCGCATGCTCTTTGCCTGCCTGTTGCATACCAACTGCTGCCACCTATCCTCTATGTGCTAACGTGTACAAAATATGTTCAGCTACCTCTGTCAGGTGTTACCTTTGTCCAACTGGTCTTTCCATGTAGGGATGCCCCTAGATGGATTGAATTTGGATCAGGGTCAGTAACCCACAAGGATCTAATTCAAGTAAATGCCTATAAAAGTAGAACCGAGTGACCAATAGAGAGGATTCCAACCCAAGAGTGAGATGCCTTGCCAAGCAAGGCATGAGGGAGCTTATTCCCAACCCAAGGAAGAGTTCATTTAAGGAAGAGAGAAAGGGAGAAACCTAAAGAGAGAAGGCTTCAAGCCACCCCTTTTACCCCTTTTCTTATTTCATTCTTGTTTGTAAGCTTAGAGTTCTTGCCTTCAACCATTGTAATTTCAAGAGTAACAATAATTTTCGTAGAATATCATTATAATGAGAGGGTCGCTCCAGTCCAAAGACATAAGGAGAGGGCTATAAGTAAGAAGAATTCACTATCTTCGCAAGATTTTATTTCTTCTACTCCAATATACAATATATCTTATACATTCTCATCTTTTCTATACTTATATGTTATATCATCTCATCGCCTCTTTCTTCGGTGGACTGATTGCCTCTAACTCAACTCAAGAAGCCATAAGAGTGATATAACAACCACGATTATGTTCAACAACATGAGTATTTAATTACTCTTATGGTAGATTAATCACCTGTAAGTTTATGTTACAGGAGTGCATTAGGCCATGAACTCGTATATTTCCCAAGCAAGCAATCCTCTTAGAGAGGGATGCCCTAGAGACCAGTTCCTCCCTGAACAAATATAAGTGCCCAACAAAATTCTTTGAGTAATCACTAAACCATTAAAATTCTAATCAAATTTATCATTATTGTTTTATAAGAAAATTTTTATACATTTCAGCATACTTCATAGACCTTGTATGATCCTTGAATTTTTTATCTTCCATCTAAGCAAAATGTTTCTAAATTTTCTCCGTGACACACACACAGGCCAATATCTAGTAAAATGTTCAAAAATTTTGGACGTCTATAAGGCTAATAAAAAAATCATGAAAGATCATACTCAACTTGAAACTGAACCTCTCTTTGACAAAAATCCTGCAACACCCATTTAGTAAAACCTATATAACTTAGTCAGTCAGAACCCAAATTCCTCAAAGGTATCATCTGAAAGCTAACATCTATATCATTTTAAATTGATAAGTTTCATGAAAATCGGAAACCTACATATAGAGATATAGGGGTTTTACTAGGACCTTAAATCTCAGTCACAGATACTATTCAAAATTTCATAATATCATTCGGTTAAAAGCTTTCTTAGTTTTTTATTTGATCAACCAAGGACCCAAAAATATAAATAAAAATTCTCAATAAAACCTTACTCCTAGAAAATACAAATTTTCATGGTGTAAAACAGAACCAATTTTGTTTTCACAAAACTGAACCTGGTTAGGCTAAGTAAAATCAACGTCATTTTACAAAAGGGTATTTCGAATCAAAACTATTTTTTAAAAACTCCGGATTCCAAAATCACTCCTCCTAAGCATTTAGGTTGACCATTAAGCACCGATTCAAGAAGGCCTATGTCGACAAGAATCTACTTTCTCACAAATCACCGAATAATCAGATTAATTTCTTTGTAAGTTTAAGTAAACTTATTAACGCGCTTGCACATGTTTTTGCAAATAAGTTTTAAGTCCATAAAAAACCAAAAATTTTGTTTACAAAATAAATGGCACACCGAGTGGGACTTTGGTCTTAGAGGAGTCATTTTTGTCCGATCACATTTTTCCAAAACAAGTCAATCTCAAAGCCTTGTTCTAAACTCTTTTCAAAACTTGGTTATATGTCCAAAATTTTCAAGTATACACTATGTCGAGTTTGAAAGGTTCAGTCGGCGACATGTCGAGTAAGGCTTCATGAAGCTCTACAAGCCGGTTTCCAAAAATAATTAAAAGGTCCCATTAATTAATATCTTAAACCGGTGAATATAGAATCACTTCTTTAAAAAGAGAATTGAGAATCAAAAGAGAGATCACTGCCCTAAGCCAAGAGGCTGACGCGGTTGAATCATGTTCTTCTCTTGAAAAACAACCTCAGGCCCGTAAGAGGATAAATCATATTCGAAAAACCAAACCGGCTTCCAAATTTATGGAAGAAGAGTCAAACCCCGAGTCATTCACCATGAAAGATAGGAGAGTCATACAATAACTGTTAAAAGGCTAATCAAAGGAAAAGAATGTTTACTCTCTATCAAATTTCTTACGATCAATTATCAAACTGATGGTGAGGATGAAATGCCAAGCTTTCATTTATATGACGGTAATGGAAACCCTAGATCTCATTTATAAGAAAAAGGACCCACCCAAGTAGGTCTATTGGTTCTCACATTTCCTCAAGAGGAATGCATCTAAGTGGCTGACCTCATATGATTTGAGTCAATTGACCACCTTTGAAAAGCTTGTCAATTGCTTTATGCAAAGATTCTCACACAATATGGAGGTTACCCCGACTCTCAACTCTTTGAAAGATGCTAAGCAAACTCACAATGAAGATGCACATGCCTTTATTGTGAGTTGGAGATCTTTACTTGGACAAGTCAAGGAGCCCATATCTGAGGGTTGTGCGGTAATGTTGATTTTGGAAAATTTTAAAATTGATTTAAAATCCCTTATCTCTCTTCATGAAATCAGTACTTTCGAAAAGCTTATCAAATCTCTTTTTGAAGTTAACCTAAAAAAAGAGTGTATGATGACCTTTTGAAACCTAAGAGTTTCTCTTCAAGACCAAAGCCAACGGTTTATGGGCCATCTACCCCAAATGGAGGGGGTGAAATCTCATAAAATAGCAAGTGTTAGAGTTGAACCTTCCTTGTCTAACCCCACTAAACCTTCTTTGCCTAAGTCCAAACCATCCATCTTAAAAGTAAAAAAAAATAAAAAAATATGAAAAAACAAAAAGAGATTACACACATCTAGGACAACCACTCACAGAAGTACTAGACATTCTTTATTCCAAAGATTGGTGAACTTACCATTGATTCTCAAAGGGGCAACCCCTAAGAGACATTTTCTCAACGAATTTTGCAAGTATCATATGCTAAAGGACTTGATTGAGCAAGGCAAACTCTACGTCTTCGAGGAGTCAGAGCCTTGTCAAGCAATTTTCAAGGAGCCCTTTCTAACACGGAAGCATGGATGAAAGCTCAAAAGAGGTACGCCTCTCTCAAGAACTCTCTTGAATTGGTCATCTATGCTCGTTGTGATTATGCATTGCATATGGTTCACTCTACTTGCCACACACCATATGGTTCTCTCGTAATATTTAAAAAAGCCTAGTAGTGATTCGGTGAACACTTAGTGTCCTACGCCCGACTAGAGCCTTGATAGTTATTCGTAATGCACCAAAATCTTTGTACCAACATAGAGCCCAAGTAGGACTAAGTCATAGGGAAGGTATCGAGGAGTTTACTAGGTCTAGCACTTAGGGAACAAATCAAGCAAGGAGGTGTTTGTTTTACCCGGGCCCTGAAAAATGTGCATCATTCCTCTTTCATCAATGGCATGGACAATGGTAAAAACATTGTGTTATCACAATACGATCTGGAAAAGCATTTAGCAAGGCTTTCAATCAACATGTTTATTTTAGAGTTGATCAAAATCTCGCCTAAACGTAGACATATACTAGAGAAAAATCTAGAAAAAAACAAGGTTAGCACATCCATAACTCCCGAGTCATTGTCCTCAAACTCCAATCATCTTTTCCGAAGACGAGTTGAGTTGGCCAATAGCAACTCACAATCATGCCTTGCACATAGAGGTGGTTTTAAATCACCATTCTCTTAGAAAGTTTTTGGTCGATGATGGACGGGGTTTAAACATCATCTCTTTGCATATGGCCCTCCAAATTGGAGTTTCATTAGACAGGTTCGAACCAAGTGCAATCGTCATCATGGGGTATGATGGTAATTCCTCCCATTCTCTCAAATCAGTTGAACTTCCCATGGAAATCGGCTCAATCCAACATGTAGGGTCGTTTCATATCTTAGATGTCAACTCTCACTATAACTTGTTGTTAGGAAGGCCTTTGATACACTCCCTCAAGGTCGTCCCCTTAACCTTGCATAAATGCGTCAAGATCCCTTGGAAAGATAAGGTCACAGTTGTATCCGAAAGGGTAACTCAAACCTCAAAGGAGTTCAAAATTCTCCATGCATCATGAGTGAGCCATATAAAGATCAAATTTGTAAAAAAGGAAAAGTCATCATGAGTCGATCCGTAGTAGGTCACTCCCCACCTCCAACATCCATATCCTAGACTACTCTCAATGACCTAAGGTGTATAGCGCACATCTCATTCCATAGATGATAGCATGTTTCAAAATCATTATCTCTATCCCAAGTTTTTCAAACTTGAAAAACCTTAGAACATGATCCTAAACATGGGTTATACACCTTACCAAGGTCTAAGAAGTGAGGGATAAGGGTAGTTGAAACCTCTTATCCCATCCCTAAACAAGGGTTGACATGATTTAGACTGTGACCCATCGAAACCTTCTAAACCCCCACCTAAAATCATTTGGGTTAGGGGTAACCTAGGGTTCACTAAAATTGAAACCTATGATTTAGATCTCCTCTTTGGAACCTAACCCGTAGTGTTTTCTTTGTAGGCTTGATGAAAAACACCTCTTTTTCTACCAAAAATCAAAAAAATATATATGTAAAAAGATCAAGAACATTTGAAAAATCTTCAAAAATAAAAAATAATAGAAAATCTTGAAAAAAGTTAAAACAATACAAAATTCAAAACCCCAAAAAAAAAAGTATTTTATATTTCCTCATCAAAGGTTTGTCTTGAAAATGCCAAAAAAAATAGAAAGACCAAAGAGCAATTTTAGTTGTAGTATAGGAAAAGTATATATCCGAGACATACAATGTGGGCTACTTATACGAAAACTTTGTAACTGCTCAATATAATCTTCTCATTTATGGCTTCCCATTTCACACGCACATAGACAGCGTGTCAATAGAGAATGGATACCGCTAATATACTCCCTTATGGATGACAATCATCAATATATTTAGATTGTGAACAGGTCTCTCCAGTGAGGTAGATGTGTTTATACGTGGACACGAATCTCAAATTCCTGTAAATTAATTCATATACAAGATGAGAGAAACCATAGTAATGTTCTTCATACACCGCTCTAAACTAATAGCAGATGGGCTAGAAAACAACCACCTAAGGTGCAGAGACCGACGTGCCCAGAATCAAACCATGGCTGCAAAGGCTAGGCAATTGCTAATGAGCTTATTTAGCTCGTAATTGTGTTGGGCCAAAGGGGAGACCACGTCGTCGAACTCATCGAACCCATCATCGCATGTGCCGACGTCGGTCATCGCTGCACTCAGCATGGTCTTCACCGTGGACAGGTCCGACTTTGGTAATGCGCTTGTTGCCTGATTGAGGTCGGCGCTAGCGTCGTCGTAATTCTCCTTACATGCTTGAAGGCAGCTTTTCACATTGGGGGATACGGTTCTGTTGGTGGCGAAATATGCTGCTAGAGCACCCCCCCGAACAACTTTACCAAGGGTAAAGTTCATATGTATGGACAGCATGTCCTTGGGTCCTACATTGCCCGAACCAGGGGTGTGGCGTCGCATCACGTACGCGCATAGGTTCGGGTAGCTTGTCTTCCTGCACAAGGCTTTCATTTCTGCTGCATCTGTTGATGGTTGGACCGAGAGAACGTGGGCGCCACCTTTTGCTATGCCATGGCCGGGCACAGAGACAACATTTGTCCCCTGCAAGAGGAGGAGAGAAGAAAGAGAGAATAGAACAAGATTAAGCCTCAGCATCTTCTCCAGCGAAGGCAGGACCCTACGGCAGAAAGGGAAGAGGGAGGTCATATAAGAAGTGGCTGGGTCGGTTTGAAGTAGGGGTGGTTAGAGAGAGCAAATGATTGAGCGGTTTGTGAGCCCAACCATATGGTGAAACTGAATCAACCCTTTTTTAGCACGCCCTTTTTCTTCTCCCGTTTTTTGGTCATCTATTTTCTAGGAGTACCCATTTTCTTCTCTCCCTCTTTTCTTTTTGTTTTTTGGGTCACTCTGCATATACACATGTATGGCCAAGGAATCGAACTCACCGCCGCTGTTGTGGTGGTCGGGGAAACTTTCTAATTAAGCTACCTCTCTCTGTGCTCTCCCTGATATGGAAACACAGACAAGGTCAGGGTAGGCAACCAACGGCAGAACTCTCTCCGAACTTACTGTTAAATTAAGAGTAAGCGGGCGCCACCTCAGCTACTTGTGAATCTACACTAATTATCCTTTCTTAGGAATGGGGTGCATGTTCGTCACAGCTAACTTCATGTGTTGGATCAGCTACTTTTACTACAAGGATCCAAATGTTCAAGATTTTTGCTGATTGGTTAAAATGGAAAAATGAAATATTTGAATCCTAGTTATCCTTAGCTGTATTTGCGTGTTAATTGGGTCAATAAATTAGGATACGAAACATGAAGCAAAAAACAATCTGAGGGACAAATTGCATATGAAGAACTGAAATGATGAATTTGAATTAAGAGACATAGCTTAACAGAATTTCGCTACGAGTAATGGAGAATTCTCATGCATTGTGATCTCTCATCATAATTGCATGTAGAAAGCAGACACAAACAACACCATTCAGTAACACGTTTAGAGAAATGCAAAACCAAAACCTAGCGTCTTCTACTTGAGTGGGTGAGATCCATATATTCTTCATGACCCGTTGTCACCTATCTTGGTCATACTCATATTTTACTCCAAAAGTGTAAGGTCATGTTTATGGTTTCTTTATACTCCGAAATGCTCTTTTCCTTGTGTATTGCCTTCTTTAGGAACTTGTAATTTAGGAATGGGCCAAAGACGACATGTCAATGAACAATAGACATGCCTAGTTGAAATTACACCTTCGTGTGGTGCGTCACATGCGCCTTTTGTGTTTACCCGTATAAATTAACACACTAGGGAACATTATACAGCAATCAAGGCGACTTGGCCTTAACTCTGTATCTTGCTCAATGGTGATCATCCCAGTTGATTTGGTTGCATAGATTAGTGGTTCTTTTGTCTTGAAAACCATATTCTCTAATTAGGTTTAAAGAAGTTGGCATGATATTAACAAAATATAAGATGCTCGTGAAACAATTAAATTTCGATATTTGGAGAGACCTATATAGAGTCATCATAAAAAAAGTGCAGAATCACATAAACATTTTAAAAGAGGCAGAGAATAAATGAAAGAAACATGATTTTCCCCTTCTTAGATAAATGTTAATGATGTAAGACCGAGTACAAGGATGACTAAGAATACACGCAGCAGAAGTGATAAAGTTTTGGTTTTGTTTGATTTTCCATTATGTTGTATGATGATTGATCGCTTCATGATTTATTCAAATCTCCCATAGAGTAGAGGTCCAAAGTAGGTATATAATTTCCCCTTAGTGTATATTATACGAAAAGCAATTTTTTTTTTCGGGCACACAATGAGTCAGGTATGGTATGTTTCCAGCTCTGCCTCCAACTATAGAATATAATCAGTACTCAGTTTCAAGAACCAGACCCAAACCATTAAAACATTGCGCTAAACTGAAAGATGGGCTCCAATTGGGTTACGCTCAAAACCACGGTTCTGAATTATCATGTTAACTTCATCTTGGATCTCCATCTAATAAAGAACTCGTGCTAGAGAAAGTAGGGCTACTGAAACGCAGAGAAAATGAGATTGGATAGTGAAAAGTCTTAGAAGCGAGTCTGTTAAGGAGGTAGTACGACAAAAATATTCACTTCAATATAACTCCTTCCTGTATGGTTCGTGAAAAATTTGTGAACTCAAAAATACCGAACTTTCTTTTTCGATCATATAGTATTTGTTTTATGTTATATTGAATATCACAACTCTGCCCATGTAAGGGATCACCCTTGCATTGCCGGTCCCAAGCCCGAATAAAGGAGGAGGGTTGTGTTAGGCTTTCAACAGCTAGTGTAAAACTTCGTCGGATTTTATAACATAGATTACAAAAATTATGAGCATTGCTTTGGGGCGTCCCCGCCTAGCGACATGCTGCAGAGTCCGAATGCAGTAATAAGTAAGCAAGGGTCACTATATTTTCGTCCGAATGTAGTGAATCAATTGCAGAAAGGGTTCTCACATCATGGATAGGTGTGGGTAAAGAAGTTAGTCTCGCTATATTGCCGCCCGAATATAGTGAATAATTTGCAGACAGGGTCTCCGTATTTTGATTATGGACGGATGCGGGGGGTAAAAAAGCTAGTCCTACATAATAAGATTTGTATTGGTTCTTCGAATATCAGAACATTATCCGGTAAGCTAATAGAGATAGTAGATACTATGATTCAGAGAAATATTCATATTCTATGTTTACAAGAGACAAAATGGGTTGAAGAAAAAGCAAAGGAGATAGAGGATACAAGTTTTAAATTATGGTACTCAGGTAAAGAAAAGACTCGAAACGGAGTTGGTATTATCATAAATAAAGATTTAAAAGATAGTGTAGTAGACATACAACGATATGGTGACCGAATCATGATGTTAAAATTAGTGTTAGGAGCAGAGGTTTTGAATATAGTTTGTGCTTACACACCTCAAGTTGGACTAGAAGATAGTATAAAGACATCCTTTTGGGAAGAGTTAGATAAGGTGATTCAAAAGATTCCACAAAGGGAGATGATTTATTTAGGAAGAGACTTAAATGGACATGTCGGTAAGGAGGCATTAGGATATCAAGGTATTCATGGAAACTTTGGTTTTGAGGATATAAATGAAGAAGGTAGGGAGATTTTAAATTTTGCTATGGCATTTTATCTCTTTATAGTCAATACAATCTTCAAAAAACGAGATGAACATTTAATTACTTATAAGAGTGGCTTATCACAAACACAAATTGATTACTTTATTTGTAGAAAAAAAGATAGAGCGTGTTGTAAAGATTGCAAGGTAATTCAAGGAGAAAGCTTAACCACCTAACATCGGCTTTTAGTTATGGATTTACAAATAAAAAAATGGACAAAGAAGAAAAGAGTGCATCGAGCTATTCAGACTAAATGGTGGAACCTCAAAAGCGATAAAAAAGATATATTTAAATAGAAAGTCCTTCGAGGAGATGTTTGGAATTATATTGGTACACCCTGTGATATGTGGAACAATATGGCTATACATATTAGGAAAGTGGTGAAAGATGTGTTAGATGTATCTAAGGGAGGTGTACCGTCACAAAAAGAAGCTTGGTGGTGGAGTGAAGTAGTGCAAAATAAAAGGCAAAGAGGACATGTTACAAATTACATTATGGTAAGAAAATTAGTGAAACCTTAGAGGCTTATTAGAAAGAAAAGAAGGAAGCGAAAAAGGCCGTGAGTGAAGCAAAACCTAAAATTTGGGAGGATTTATATAAAAAACTCAACTCAAAAGAGGGTGAAAGAGATATTTTTTAGGATAGCTAGGGCTAGAGATAAGAAAACTAAAGATCTTAATTATGTTAGATGCATCAAGAACGAGGATGAAAAAATTCTAGTGGCAAATGATGATATAAGAAATAGATGAAAAAACTATTTTTATAAGCTTTTTAATGAAAATAAAAATGTTAGTATTAGCTTAGGAGAGTTAGCCAAATCAGAAAAGTATATAAACCACAATTTCTACCGACATATTCAAAAGAATGAAGTCCAAGAGGCTCTTAAACATATGAAGGGTGGTAAATCGGTAGGACCAAATAATATTCCTATCGAAGTTTGGAAAATACTAGGAGAAACAGGAATCACTTGGCTCACAAGACTATTTAATAAAATATGAAAAAACCAAAAGATACCCAAGGATTTGAGAGCAAGTACACTTATACCCATATATAAGAACAAGGGAGACATTCAAAATTGTGCGAATTATCGAGGTATCAAGTTAATGGGCCATACTATGAAATTGTGAGAAAGAATTATCGAACGTAGGTTAAGACAAGTATCAAGTACAATAGAGAACCAATTTGGATTCATGCCAGGCAGATCTACTTTTGAAGCGATTCACCTTTTGAGACGTCTTATGAAACATTTTAGAGCAAAAAAGAAAGACCTTCACATGATATTTATTGGTCTAGAAAAAGCTTATGATAGAGTACTGAAGGAGGTTCTTTGGAGAACTTGAAAAAAAAGGTATCCCATTCACATACATTAACCTTATAAGAGACATGTATCATGGTGCAAAAACATGTGTGAGGACTCATGAAGGAATGACGGACTTCTTTGAAGTTAATATTGGGTTACATCAAGGATCAACTTTAAGCCCATACTTATTTATAACGATGATTGATGAGTTAACAAAACATATTCAAGATGAAGTACTTTGGTGTATGTTATTTGTAGATGACATTATATTAGTGGAGGAGTCTAAGGAAAAAGTTAATAAAAAATTGGAACTATCGAGAGAAACATTAGAAAGCTAAGGCCTCCGACTTAGTAGAACAAAGACAGAAAATATGGAATGTAAGTTTGAACAGTTGGTTACCTTAGAGGACATAGAAATTAAAATTGACATACATTGCATCCCCCAAAAGAAAAGTTTTAAATACCTAGGGTCAATTTTTCAGAGTGATGGAAGAATTGATGGAGATGTTACGCATAGAATTAAGGCTAGTTGGTTAAAATGGAGAGGAGCATAAGGTATTCTTTGTGATAAGAAGATACCATTAAAGTTAAAAGGTAAATATTATAGAGCAGCAATTAGGCCTGCTATGTTTTATGGTTCTGAGTGTTGGGCAGTTAACCATCAACATGTACAAAAGATGTCTGTGACAGAAATGAAGATGTTGAGATAGATGAGTGGTCTTACAAGAAAAGACCGTATACATAATGAGGTTATTAGAAACAAATTAGGAGTGACACCAATAGAGAATAAAATTAGAGAATATCGTTTAAGATGGTTTTATCGTTTAAGATGGTTTGGACATATAGAAAGAAGATCAAAAGAAGAACTTGTAAGAAGGTATGAAAAACTAAATTTGGAAAGTATTAAAAGAGCTAGAGGACGACCACAAAAGTGTTGGAAAGATACAATAAAGAATGATCTAGCTTATTGTGATTTAATTGCTAACATGGCACACGATAGGGATCTGTGGAAACAAAGAATCCATGTAGCCGACCCCGTCTAGTATGGGAAAAGGCTTGGTTGTTGTTGTTGTTGTTTTGTTTGTAGGAAACCTATGAGACCAACAACAATAAACTCTCAAGCAAACCACAAGCATGTAAGATATGTATGAAGCAAACCAAAAGTATTAGATTTAAAATATACAACATAAATTATCACTGGAGTTCTCAAGCATGCGAAATGAAATCCACTATTTCAAGCTATCAAACAGTGAGAACGTGTATTGTTGAGTGACAGTTTTTCACTAGTCAGAAGATGCATGAGAAAACATGTGATAAATTATCACAGGTGTTCTCAAGCATAAAAAAATGGAATCCACTGCTTCAAGCTACCAAACAGTGAGAATGTGTATACTTCCTCCTACAAGAGAATGAGCTGGCAACTTCCTCACTTACTGAAATACAGCAGGGGAGAATAACACTAAAATATAAGAGTGACGATTTTTCTAAAAGGTAAGATCATGGTGCAAGCATGTCAATCACAAACTTGCATAGTACAAACTTGAAAGTTTGGGACCATATGATGAACATTAGGCGATAACGAAAGACAGATAATAATTTGGTTGCCAGCACAAGTTCAAGTTTTATTCAATATGTCCTAACCTACGTCAATGCTTTTAAGGACATTGAATGAGTAAACTTAACTCTCCCATGCAATAACTTTGTACTCCTTGGAACCACACCCAGCCTTCCTCCCAAGGCAAAACAGTCAATTGGTGTTGTTGATAAACCATTCATATACACATTCCTTTCTCTTTTTGAAAGGATACGATGACAATTATTGAGAAGAAACATCGGAAAAAGAAAAAAATGTTCAACAAACTATTCCACATTGGGAATGCTTGCAAGAATGTGTGCTTGTGGGACATCGTTGTAACCAAAGCAACAATTCGAAGGAGCATAAAACAAAACAAATAATACTGTATGCACTTCAAAGAGACTCTACTCATGTAAGAGATAAGCTTTGCATGGTCGGTCCCAAGCCCGAATAAAGGACAATTGTGTTTGGTAGCCGAAGGCCAGTGTAAAGCTTTTGTCAGGTCTTAAGAGGTATGATATTTCAAGCATGAATGCACCAGATCCCATCAAAACTTCAAAGTTAAGCATGCTTGGGCAAGCTAGGACTGGTGACCTCCTAGGAAGTCCTCGTGTTGTACCCTCTAGCCAACTCGATTTAGTGTGGGAAAAGGCTTAGGTAAGGTAAAGTATGCACTTTAAAGAAGTGGTTCGGGATAATCTTGGGTCCAGACCAAGTCAAACTAGTCCAGTTTCGTGTAAATACACATTGCCAATTATTGGAGGATGAATCAAGAAAGGAATTTCATGGAGGGACTGACCTGCTCTTCACAAGTAGCTTTCACAGAATCAAATCCTTCCTTGAAGGATGCTGTATGCAACCATATCCACAACTGGCGGTGTCCTTTTCCTCTAGTGAAATTATGTTGCCTGAAAATCAGCTCCAGCATGATAAAGCTACAAAATGTGATATCACTGTAAATACCACACTCATGTAGTAACCTTTCTTTTCTAACAGACTAACCTTTGACTTACAGGATGACAACCTGGATTGTTGAAGTTTTCATATTCAACAGTTTTTAGGGTGTACTAAAGCAAAATAATTGACACATTTGACCTTCTAGTCTTTTCCGAAAGGCTCTTTCTTTTGGGCATTCTAGTTATTAAAATGATTGAATGGCATTCCACAGTTTTTTACTTTTTGTAGGTACAATAAGCAGTGTTATATGTATATATATATATATATAGAGAGAGAGAGAGAGAATATGCTCTCATATATGTATATATAAAGAATACACAGTTATATATATATAGAAATGAAGTCAAAAGAGCTCTTAAATGTGTAAAGGTTGGTAAATTTGTAAAACCAAACAATAAAATATTTTTATATAAGTATGAAAAATGTTAAGAGAAACGAATATCAGTTGACTTGTTGGGTCTATTATCAATAGCAGTACATTTTTATTTACGATTAAAAAATTATATATAATGGGTTCTCTAATTTCTAAGAAATATCAAGAAACACAACTTCTTAACTAATTACAGCCAAATAGTAGGAACAAATCATAGGCATTTCAAGGTTGCCTACATTTCACTCCTCTCTCTAAAGCCTATTTACTTTGGCTCTTATTGTTTCAACATCCACCAAACAACAAACATAGATCATGCAGTGCATATAACTGCTCTGGTGTGATTATTTGCTTCATGCTGAAGAGAAAATGCCGTTGATAATGATGAATGAAGAGAAATGCCAAAGACCTTGATGTGCACCAAGAAGAAAAATTCAGGAGAAAAAATTGATATTAACAAGGCAGCCTTAGGCACAAGAAAAGAAAGGACTTCAAACCTCCAAAAGTGTATCTGATATAAAAGAGACCTTCAAAGCAGCCTTAGCCACAAGAAAAAATCCATTACGCATTCTCTCTCGGTCTTTTACAGGTAAGTCACTGCAATGACATCATCTGATTCTATAAGCACCAAAAGACATTCCACTAACATGTAAGCAAGATCATGAACATGCAAGAAACTACAAACAAGGCATTATAACAAGAAGTTGTCTTAGAGAAGAAAGAAAAGCAAATAAAGAAAACAACCTAAGAGAAAGTAGATTTACCTAAATATGCTCATAAAGGCATTACAGAACAGACATAAGGTGTCAAGGATATGAATTATGTTTCCAGAGCTCAGCATTTCCTTCTTCATGCTCATATGTTTCCATTCTTTTCGAACATACTCCTTGAATGGCTTACAGAAAAAGGCTAATCACTTCAAGTAAGAAACCAATGATACTTTACTGTGAACCATAGAGCAAATACCACTTCCCTCGGGATGTGATTTTGAAACACTACTCGATGTGATAAAAGTTTCATCATCTGCTTTATTAAGCTGGTTGCCACAAGTCTCACTATTAATTAAACTTATTGATGCAGACAAAGTAATAAAATAATATTGATGCTCTTTCTTGCAATGGTATGCTTCCTATACAATATCAAGGATGCCATTCTATCAATTAATCTCCTATACAGAACAGCATTAGCAACTAATAAAGAAATAATAAATCCTGAGAATATTAGAGGAGAAGGTACTACACTTCTTTGAGCTCCCTCTTTTCTACACCCGGGATTTTCTTGAGATTGTTGCACAAATCAGTTGAACGAACTGTTTGATTGAGAACCTTTAACCCATATCAAAATGACAAGCAAAGAATTAGACGAGTGTATTCAGATTGTCTGACTGGTTTCGGTGGCAACATACTACCGATAAGGATGGAGTTCAGTCCGTCATGAAGGCTCTTTTCCAACTTGACCATCAAGAAGACAACTCATACGAGTTTGAACACCTTCAACAAGCTCTTGAAATTAAACTGCACAGACGAAAATTTATTAGAGAAAATTTCAATTTGCAAATGTGAACTGTAAATGCTGTTCCTTTGCCAGGATAGGCTCAACTTGCATCTAGTTCCGAGAATGAATACCCAAAAATCACCAATTTTTTCATGCTTTTGCTACTAATATTGTGGTTAGGGAAGAGGAAGTATGGCTTGCTTTTGTTGCGAGTGAACTCAACCAAACTTGTTTTTGAATGTTTTCATTCTAATGGTGTGAGCAAATCCAATCTCTGAAACGGATGCATGTCAAGATGAACTGATTAGATTGCATCGAGTTGTACTGTACATATTTCATATCAAGTTGCCTGCAAAGATAAATTTTCCCTTCACTTTATAAACAAATGAGATGTGAAACCATTAGTTTTGAAAATCATTGGGGACCATAATGTTTACGGTAACTTATAAAAATAGGACCACTTCGCTATGCAGCAACAATACTTGATGATCACAGACCTCCAAACATAACAATCACTCGGAATATTTCTCGAAATGGTTGTTGTGCAAGCTATCAGTGTCATGAAGTTAGGAGTAGATGTCCACTTTGAAGATAGAACCAAATCATCTTACGCATGCACAACCACACATGCACATGTACACACACAGGTACACATCTATACAGGTTGCGGCAGATGGCGATGGTGGTGGTCGTGCTGGTGGCGGTGGAGAAAGAGAGAGACAAGGAGAGAGAAGAGAGATAGGGAGTATCTGCGCAGGCTGCGGCGGATGGTGGTGGTGGTCGTGCGGGTGATGGTGGAGAGAGCAGCGGCGATGGCGAGAGGTGGGGCCAAGAGAGAGTCTGCGTAGGAGCTGCACGAGAGAGAGAGTCTGCATAGGAACTGCGGGGTGGGGAGAGTTAGGTTATATCGGGTCGATAAGCGTTATCAACTGTACGCTAATTGTGCTATAGCAGCGGTCTTGGTGGGTCGCCCGCTATTAGTCACCCGCTATAGCGCTATAGCGAGTGCTATAGAGCGCTATTGATAACATAGTATTGGGTCGAGGAGCAAGGAGTGGGGTTGGGGTTGAGGAGTTTGTTAGGGTCGAGGAGTTAGCGGTTGGGTTATATCGTAGGTATATAGATGTGAGGACTACTAGTTTTGGGTATGCCCAGGCCTTAGCTTGGGCCACAACTTCATTTTAGGTAGTTTGGAATAGTGTAATTGTGATATGCTTAACACATTAAGTTATAAGCTTAATACATTAACTTCTTTCATGTGATAACCTATCAAAGAGTGTGGTAAGTGTTGTTTCATCCTTTCACCACGGAAAATCAAAAAGCATCACCATGGAATCAAACCAAGGAAGCTAACCAACTGTTGCACCCAGTGATGGGTGCGGTGAGGCAGAGCTTTGAGAGCTCTCTGACAGGCGACAGATCTTCGGGAGCTCTGACATCCTATGTTATAGTGGAAGGTGCAGTGGTTGACACTAGGAGTTCTAAAGGACCATGCTAGGGATGCCTAACCACGGCCCCTTTTATAATACTAGGAATGCGGGACACATGGAGGAGGTACTTAAATTGAAAGGAAGCAACTTAAATGGAGAGCGCAATGTGCCATTATGAAGACTACTTGTTTTGGAGAATGGCCCATGCCTAAGCATGGGCCACTGCTTCATTTTTGCTTGTGCAGATTGGTGTAATTGTGATAAGCATATAACACATTAACTTCTGACTATCTAATGAAATAGAGTGGGAGGTGCTGATAATTGATCCTCAGCACTGAAAATCTGAACAACCATTAGTCTGTTCGTCCAAAGTAAGCAAACCAACCACCACACCAGTTGAAGAGTTGTTAACTAATATTATGAAATTATGAGAAAGAATTATTGAATGAGGTTGAGACATGTATCAAGTATAACAAAGAACCAATTTAGATTCATACCAGGGAGAATCAATCAGACATGTACACAAACATGTGTGAGGACTGATAACTTGTGAGATTTTGGGTCAAAATGGTGAGAGAAATAATGATGGTGAAGAACATGAATGTCATTACGATACCAGTCCCACTGGACCTATACCAGTCCCACTGGATGTCATTACGATAGAAATAATGTTTTAAGTCATTCTTGCTACTATGTGCACACCCTGTTTTATTGTTTAAATATTTCTTACACCCTTTCTACCAAAATACTCTTTGCTTTTTTCTCTCGCTTCTCCTTTCATCTCTTTCTCATCACAATCTTAGGATATTCCAAACACCTCTTCTCGCTCTCTGTTTCTCACCACCACTGGAATGAAGGTAAGCCCCTCTCTCTCGCTTCTCTCACCCCTTGTCTTTCTCCCTTCTCCCCTGCTCTTCTTTGCACCGTGCGTGTGGTGGTCTCTTCTCTCCTCTTCTCTACATCCAGCATTTGGTCTCTGCACTAGATTGGCCCACACGTGTCTGGCATAGACACCAGCACCTATGGGGATATGATCTATGAACCAAACGCGCCTATGCACGTAGGCGTGTCTAGTGCCAATCGATGACGCACCTACTGGCATATGTTGTGAAGAGCATATAGGCGCGTATGCTCTGAACATTCTCATTCATGTCCTTTTTCTAGGATATTATTTTTGTTTTCTTTACATAATACCAAATGAGAAATAAGAATCTGGGTTTACTACTAACAAAGAAAATTGACAGTTCTGCATCAAATAATGCATTGGTTTAGTGTCAGGGTGAGTTAATTCAGTATATAAGAAAGGTTGAAAGAGATTATGATATTGTAATTGTGATAATTTGTTTGATGATAAAGTTTAGCTTGGTTGCGATAGAAGTAGTGAATGTAAAAGTAAGAAAGTAATTGAGGTTGAAAGTGAATGTTGTAGCGCTGCAAAGAAAGTAAAATGTTCCCTTCACTTTTGAGAGTTTCTGAGGTAGATGGATTGTGGAAGTTGATTGTGATTAATGAGACACATAATAATCATATTAGGTTGCCTTTAGAAGGATATGTATTTGCTAATAGATTGAGCTAATGTTGAATTGAAATTGAGAAAGGAGATGACAAAAGGTCATTATAAGCTGAGCAAATATTAACATAATTGAAGTTGATTGATAAATGTTAGGACAACCAAATACTTTCATAATGCAAGAATGAAGATAATATGAGAATAAATTGGGAGTCGAACAATTCTCGAGTAACTCTAATATTAAATGAATCGTCTTTACTATTGCACTTGACATCGAAGCTTACTAGAGATAAAATACGTAAGTGATATTGAATTTGTAAATCCTGCTTCACTTCAAGTTTTACATACATTTTTAAAGAGATTAGAGGTTATTTTACTTTTAAGATGAATTGGTAGAAGGTGCCTTTTGTTGATGTTAGGATTTACATCTAGTAATAAAACTTTTTTATGGCACTTATTTTCAAAGTTTAAAGAAAAAAGAAAATTATATTTGATTGTTGAGGTGTTTAAGTGAATTATATGCTCCAAATAATTTTTCTAATGTAATTTACACGAGCCATGAGTTTGCACTAATGAATACAATTGTTTTTCCTAAGTTGGAATACAAAAATAAAGGAAATGATGCAAAAGCAACTGAACAAATAAGGCAGCCCACTAAAAATGGACTCGAGTGGGTAGACATGTTTGGTTCTAGGGAAACCAGAACCAGTGGTTCTAAACCGCTGAAAGTGCTGGTTTTGGTTCACTTGGAACCAGAACTGAACTAATCCAGAGCCGGTTTCGATTTTGGTTTCATAACCGTATTAAAAGCACTATCATGGTTTCAATTTTTCTAAAAAACATATAATGTACGATAGAAGCATTACCTACCGTTGAGCTAACAAGTTAATTGTGATAAAGGGTTTTTGAAAAAATATTTAGACTATAGTTAGGTTTAGAACCCTCGTTCTGATTTTGGATTGGTTTTTGGAAATCATAAACCATATCCAAACCAAGGGTTTTCCGGTTATGGTTTTGAGGATGGTTCAGTTTCGATTTAGAACCGGCCGGTCTGTGAGTGGGAAACACTCAATGGTTATAAGGGAAATCAAGACATCCTGAAAATAACATTTTGTCAATATGAAGGGGGAAAGAAAAACTATAAAGGACTTACGAGTTATAAAGCTGATGTAGATACCCGAACTCAGAAAAAGTATTTCAGGATTTTGGAAACACATTAAAGAAAAGTGAATAATGTAGAAAAAAAGAGGCGTATATTTGGATACTGAGTTAAAACGAGAGGGAGGTTGTCCGACGCACCCCTTTTCTTCCGCGGCCCTTCTTTTGTGTTTGAAAGGCAACCATGGCCGGCTCGTAATTGGCAACCCAGAATCGCCTTTAATGGCGGTAATCGATCCCCAACAACTCAGTGGACTTGAGCGAACCCAGGAGGTCGACATTCAATCTTTAATTGGTGTTGTTATTATTATTACGTCGTCAGAAATGCGCTTGCATTCCGGGGCCGCAAACGGAGGAAGCAATCTCTTCGCCCCCGTGAGCGTGTAGTTTACGTGCTCCCTGTGACAGACAGAAGAGGCACAGGGTCGGGAATCTCTCGAATACTCCCGTAGGGGTTCCAGTTCATAAGATCTGGTTCATGGCGGCGCCCATGTCATCCTCCAGCTCACAGGCGACTTCACGGGCCCGGCCAGCTATGCAGCTCTTCCTTTTGCATTTTGTTTAGGATTCCCGTAAGCCAGCCTCAGTTTAAACCACCACGGCGATCAACTCGATGGGCCTAGCCCGAGAAGTCAGCCCGGCCTGGTCTTGAAAAAATGCAGGGCGAGACCAGAGTTTTCTGTCCCATATTTGAAGCACATTGACCCGGCTCATATTGCCTTCCATGAGTCAGGCCAAAGGCTTGTTGGATATTAGATCGGAGTTTATAAGATTTCATATCCAAATCCAATCACAACATTTCAGACTTCAACAAGTCATTCGTAGCATATGCAATAAAAAATTATGTATATATATATATATGTGTGTGTGTGTGTGTGTGTGTGTGTGAAATTGAAAAAACACTATATATACATATAATACAATATATGTTACATATAATAAAAAACTATACATATACATGAATAATAAAAATTTTATATTTGTGTGTATATATATATATATGGGTATATAGGTTGGTACAGCACTTTAGAGGCCCATCTAAAATGTCGTGTGGCCCGGTCCAGCCCATATTGATATCTCTTAAAATTACCGGCCAAATGTCTGTCAAGGTGCCCAAGCAAGGGATCTCTATACCCAAAGATTTTTGCGGTTGAAACTAAACCAGCTATACAAACGTTGGTAGATTTTCCGGGACTTACCAAGACAGATAGCGTAAAAACAAAGAGCCTGAAGCATCTTCACATGTGTGCACCAAAAGGATCATCAATGCAAGGGACACAACGAATGGCCTATAGTTAACAACCACTAAGCGAAAAAATTGTATTTGATCAATAGGCCAAAAAGCAAGATCAGCTGTACAAAAGAAATGGCTTTGATGCCAATTTTTTAAAATAAAACGATATACAACAACAACAATTAAGCCTTTTCTCATATTCTATATGAATTCTTTCTTTTCACATAGCCCTATCATATGCTAATAAAACGATATACTAGAGTTTTTATCTACGGTGCGCTGATTAAGCCGAGGCATCATCTAGATACTAAGCCTTTCACAAGGGCACACTACTTGATTTCTTCTCTCTTGCGGGTTGTCAATTGCACGACCTTTTTAACCATATTCCCATAAAAAGGATTAGGGAGTGTCAATCAACTTTAGATGTCAAGAATCCCTGGGAACTCCCTATATTCATCGACCCCTCATAAATATCACAACTATAACAAAATCCCTTAATTAAGCTAGATTAGATAGGGTTAGGAATTATTAACATAATTCCAACACCTTAGACATGGCCTGCGCTACAGTTTTCGTACATTGAGCAATTCTTCTAATTGCCCCTCTGAATTATGATACAAGTGAACCAAAAACCGTGTTGCATCTGAGATTGGAACCGAAGAAACGGCCACTCTAACCATTGTCACCGTTTCTTGTAAGAACACCTGAAAAGATGTCTCTTTTGAGAAAGTGAGAACCCCGAGAAAATTGTATTTTCTCAGGGTTTAGAATTCTTAACAATTAATATTTTCATCATATAGTTTTTTCGGAATATTGGTTCTTTCACTTCTAACAAAATTTTGAGTTTATTTATTCATAGGAAATTATTAGTAAAATATGATATAACATCCCTTCCTTCATTTCTTCTTTATCATTCCGCGATTTCATTACAAAAACCACACAACAACAACAAACAACAACTAAGCCTTTTCTCATACTAGACGGGGTTGGCTACATAGATTCTTTGTTGCCACAAAGCCCTATTCCATCACTCTAAAAAATTAACTCTAGGTATTTAAAACTTTCCTTTTGGGGGATGCAATGTGTACCAATTTTAATTTTTATGTCCTCTCAAGTAACCAAATGATCAAACTTACATTCCATATGTGATGTCTCTGTTCTACTAAGTCGGAGGCCTTTGCTTTCTAATGCTTCTCTTCATAGTTCTAATTTTCTATTAACTTTTTCCTTAGACTCTTCCACTAATACAATGTCATCTGCAAATAACATACACCAAGGTACCTTTTCCTTAGACCCTTCCTTCCTCTTTTTTATCTTTCCGCGATTTCCATACAAAAAACCACACAACAACAACAAACAACAATTAAGCCTTTTCACAACAACAACACCAATTTATCCTCTATTGGTGTCACTTCTAATTTGTTTCTAATAACCTCATTATGTATACGGTCTTTTCTTGTACAACCACTAATCCATCTCAACATCTTCATTTCTGTCACAGACATCTTTTGTACATGTTAATGATTAACTGCCCAACACTCAGAACCATAAAATATGGTAAGACTAGTTGTTGCTATATAATATTTACCTTTCAACTTTAATGGTATCTTCTTATCACAATGAATACATGATGCTTCTCTCCGTTTTAACCAACCAGCATTAATTTTATGTGTAACATCTCGATCATTTCTTCCATCACTCTAAAAAATTAACTCTAGGTATTTAAAACTTTCCTTTAGAGGGATACTATGTGTAGCAATCTTAATTTTTATATCCTCTAACGTAACCAAATGATCAAACTTACATTCAATATGTGATGTCTTTGTTCTACTAAGTCGGAGGCCTTTGCTTTCTAATGCTTCTCTCCATAGTTCTAATTTTCTCTTAACTTTTTCCTTAGACTCTTCCACTAACACAATGTCATCTCCAAATAACATACACCAAGGCACTTTTTCCTTAGACCATTCCTTCCTCTTTTTTATCTTTCCGCGATTTCCATACAAAAACCACACAACAACAACTAAGCCTTTTCTCATACTAAACGGGGTCGGCTACATGGATTTTTTGTTACCACAAAGCTCTATCATGTGCCATGTTAGCAGTTAACTCACAATAAGCTAGATCATTCTTTCTTGTTTTTTTCCAACACTTTTGTGGCCGTCCTCTACCCCTTTTAATATTTTCAAAATCTAGTTTTTCATACCTTCTTATAAGTTCTTCTTTGGATCTTCTTTCTATATGTCCAAACCATCTTAAACGATATTCTCTCATTTTATCCTCTATTGGTGTCACTTCTAATTTGTTTCTAATAACCTCATTATGTATACGGTCTTTTCTTGTACAACCACTAATCCATCTCAACATCTTCATTTCTGTCACAGACATCTTTTGTACATGTTAATGATTAACTGCCCAACACTCAGAACCATAAAATATAGTAAGACTAGTTGTTGCTATATAATATTTACCTTTCAACTTTAATGGTATCTTCTTATCACAATGAATACATGATGCTTCACTCCGTTTTAACCAACCAGCATTAATTTTATGCGTAACATCTCGATCATTTCTTCTATCACTCTAAAAAATTAACTCTAGGTATTTAAAACTTTCCTTTAGAGGGATACTATGTGTAGCAATCTTAATTTTTATATCCTCTAACGTAACCAAATGATCAAACTTACATTCAATATGTGATGTCTTTGTTCTACTAAGTCGGAGGCCTTTGCTTTCTAATGCTTCTCTCCATAGTTCTAATTTTCTCTTAACTTTTTCCTTAGACTCTTCCACTAACACAATGTCATCTCCAAATAACATACACCAAGGCACTTTTTCCTTAGACCATTCCTTCCTCTTTTTTATCTTTCCGCGATTTCCATACAAAAACCACACAACAACAACTAAGCCTTTTCTCATACTAAACGGGGTCGGCTACATGGATTTTTTGTTACCACAAAGCTCTATCATGTGCCATGTTAGCAGTTAACTCACAATAAGCTAGATCATTCTTTCTTGTTTTTTTCCAACACTTTTGTGGCCGTCCTCTACCCCTTTTAATATTTTCAAAATCTAGTTTTTCATACCTTCTTATAAGTTCTTCTTTGGATCTTCTTTCTATATGTCCAAACCATCTTAAACGATATTCTCTCATTTTATCCTCTATTGGTGTCACTTCTAATTTGTTTCTAATAACCTCATTATGTATACGGTCTTTTCTTATACGACCACTAATCTATCTCAACATCTTCACTTCTGTCACAGACATCTTTTGTACATGTTAATGATTAACTACCCAACACTCAGAACCATTAAATATGGTAGGTCTAATTGTTGCTATATAATATTTACCTTTTAACTTTAATGATATCTTCTTATCACAAAGAATACATGATGTTTCTCTCCATTTTAACCAACCAGCATTAATTTTATGCGTAACATCTCGATCATTTCTTCCATCACTCTAAAAAATTAACTCTAGGTATTTAAAACTTTCCTTTTGAGGGATACTATGTATACCAATCTTAATTTTTATATCCTCTAAAGTAACCAAATGATCAAACTTACATTCAATATGTGATGTCTTTGTTCTACTAAGTCGGAGGCCTTTGCTTTCTAATGCTTCTCTCCATAGTTCTAATTTTCTATTAACTTTTTCCTTAGACTCTTCTACTAACACAATGTCATCTCCAAATAACATACACCAAGGCACTTTTTCCTTAGACCATTCCTTCCTCTTTTTTATCTTTCCGCGATTTCCATACAAAAACCACACAACAACAACTAAGCCTTTTCTCATACTAAACGGGGTCGGCTACATGGATTCTTTGTTACCACAAAGCCCTATCATGTGCCATGTTAGCAGTTAACTCACAATACGCTAGATCATTCTTTATTGTTTTTTTCCAACACTTTTGTGGTCGTCCTCTACCCCTTTTAATATTTTCAAAATCTAGTTTTTCATACCTTCTTATAAGTTCTTCTTTGGATCTTCTTTCTATATGTCCAAACCATCTTAAACGATATTCTCTCATTTTATCCTCTATTGGTGTCACTTCTAATTTGTTTCTAATAACCTCATTATGTATACGGTCTTTTCTTGTACGACCACTAATCCATCTCAACATCTTCACTTCTGTCACAGACATCTTTTGTACATGTTAATGATTAACTACCCAACACTCAGAACCATTAAATATGGTAGGTCTAATTGTTGCTATATAATATTTACCTTTTAACTTTAATGGTATCTTCTTATCACAAAGAATACATGATGTTTCTCTCCGTTTTAACCAACCAGCATTAATTCTATGCGTAACATCTCCATCAATTCTTCTATCACTCTAAAAAATTGACCCTAGGTATTTAAAACTTTCCTTTTAGGGGATGCAATATGTACCAATTTTAATTTTTATATCCTCTGAAGTAACCAAATGATCAAACTTACATTCCATATGTGGTGTCTTTGTTCTACTAAGTCGGAGGCCTTTGCTTTCTAATGCTTCTCTCCATAGTTCTAATTTTCTCTTAACTTTTTCCTTAGACTCTTCCACTAACACAATGTCATCTGTAAATAACATACACCAAGGCACTTTTTCCTTAGACCCTTCCTTCCTCTTTTTTCTCTTTCCGCGATTTCCATACAAAAACCACATACCAACAACAAACAACAACTAAGTTTTTTCTCATACTAGACGGGTTCGGCTACATGGACTCTTTGCTACCACAAAGCCCTATCATGTGTCATGTTAGCAATTAACTTATAATAAGCTAGATCATTCTTTATTGTTTTTTTCCAACACTTTTGTGGCCATCCTCTACCCCGTTTAATATTTTCAAAATCTAGTTTTTCGTACCTTCTTATAGGTTCTTCTTTTGATCTTCTTTCTATATGTCTAAACCGTCTTAAACGATATTCTCTCATTTTATCCTCTATTGGTGTCACTTCTAATTTGTTTCTAATAACCTCATTATATATATGGTCTTTTCTTGTATGACCACTTATCCATCTCAACATCTTCATTTTTGTCACAAACATCTTTTGTATATGTTAATGATTAATTGCCCAACACTCAGAACCATAAAATATGGTAGGTCTAATTGTTGCTATATAATATTTACCTTTTAACTTTAATGGTATCTTCTTATCACAAAGAATACATGATGCTCCTCTCCGTTTTAACGAGCCAGCAATAATTGTATGCGTAACATCTCCATCAATTCTTCCATTACTCTAAAAAATTGACCCTAGGTATTTATAGCTTTTCTTTTGGCAGATGCAATGTGTGCCAATTTTAATTTATATATTCTCTTAAGTAACCAAATGATCAAACTTACATTCCATATATTTTGTCTTTGTTCTAGTAAGTCGAAAGCCTTTGTTTTCTAATGCTTCTCTCCATAGTTCTAATTTTCTATTAACTTTTTCCTTAGACTCTTCCACTAACACAATGCCATCTTCAAATAATATACACTAAGGCACTTTTTCCTTAGAGCCTTCCTTCCTCTTTTTTATCTTTCCGCGATTTCCATACAAAAACCACAGAATAACAACTAAGCCTTGTCTCTTACTAAACGGGGTCGGCTACATAGATTCTTTATTACCACAAAGCCCTATCATGTGCCACGTTAGCAGTTAACTCACAATAAGCTAGATCATTCTTTAATGTTTTTTTCCAACACTTTTGTATCCATCCTTTACCCCTTTTAATATTTTCAAAATCTAGTTTTTCGTGCCTTCTTATAGGTTCTTCTTTTGATTTTCTTTTTATATGTCCAAACCATCTTCAACGATATTCTCTCATTTTATCCTCTATTGGTATCACTTCTAATTTGTTTCTAATAACCTCATTATGTATACATTCTTTTCTTGTATGACCACTTATCCATCTCAACATCTTCATTTCTGTCACAAACATCTTTTGTACATGTTAATGATTAACTGCCTAACACTCATAACCATAAAATATGGTAATACTAGTTGTTGCTATATAATATTTACCTTTTAACTTTAATTGTATCTTCTTATCACAAAGAATACATGATGCTTCTCCACGTTTTAATCGACCAGCATTAATTCGATGCGTAAAATCTCCATCATTTCTTCCATCACTCTAAAAAATTGACTCTATGTATTTAAAACTTTCCTTTTGGGGTATGCTATGTGTACCAATCTCAATTTTTATATCCTCTAAAGTAACCAAATGATCAAACTTACATTCCATATGTGGTGTCTTTGTTCTACTAAGTCGGAGGCCTTTGCTTTCTAATGCTTCTCTCCATAGTTCTAATTTTCTATTAACTTTTTCCTTAGACTCTTCCACTAACATAATGTCATGTGCAAAATAACATACACCAAGGCACTTTTTTCTTAGACCATTCCTTCCTCTTTTTTATCTTTTCACGATTTCCATACAAAAACCACACAACAACAACTAAGCCTTTTCTCCTACTAGACGGGATTGGCTACATGGATTCTTTATTACCACAAAGCCCTATCATGTGCCATGTTAGCCGTTAACTCACAATAAGCTAGATCATTCTTTATTTTTTTTTCCAACACTTTTGTGGCTGTCCTCTACCCCTTTTAATATTTTCAAAATCTAGTTTTTCGTACCTTCTTATAAGTTCTTCTTTTGATCTTCTTTCTATATGTTCAAACCATCTTAAACGATATTCTCTCATTTTATCCTCTATTGGTGTCACTTCTAATTTGTTTCTAATAACCTCATTATGTATACGGTCTTTTCTTGTACGACCACTAATCCGTCTCAACATCTTCACTTCTGCCACATATATCTTTTGTACATGTTAATGATTAAATGCCCAACACTCAGAACTATTAAATATGGTAGGTTTGATTGTTGCTATATAATATTTACCTTTTTAACTTTAATGGTATCTTCTTATCACAAAGAATACATGATGTTTCTCTCCGTTTTAACCAACCAGCATTAATTCTATGCGTAACATCTCCATCAATTCTTCCATCACTCTAAAAAATTCACCCTAGGTATTTAAAACTTTCCTTTTAGGGGATGCAATGTGTACCAATTTTAATTTTTATATCCTCTGAAGTAACCAAATGATCAAACTTACATTCCATATGTGATGTCTTTGTTCTACTAAGTCGGAGGCCTTTGCTTTCTAATGCTTCTCTCCATAGTTCTAATTTTCTATTAACTTTTTCCTTAGACTCTTCCACTAACACATTGTCAACTGCAAATAACATACACCAAGGATGTTTTTTTAACTCATCAATCACCATTATAAATAAGTATGGACTTAAAGTTGATCCTTGATGTAACCCAATATTAACTTCAAAAATGTTTGTCATTCCTTCATGAGTCTTCACACATGTTTTTGCACCATTGTACATATCTCTTATAAGGTTTACGTATGTCAATGGGATACCTCTTTTTTCCAAGATTCTCCAAATAACCTCACTCGGTACTCTATCGTAAGCTTTTTCTGCATACAAAAACCAGTATTTGAAAAATATCTTTCTAAGAGAACCTTCCCTAGAAAATGCGAGAAGAGAATAGTATGATTCTAATTGAAGCTTGAGCTTGGTACTGCTTTCCTGTTCATCTTGACTTTGCCATCATCCGAAGTATTAAGTGATTATTGTGAAGCTGCCCAAGGTCAAACACTGTACTGGACATGGTGTGCTCTGCTCATCGCAAATGGATGTAGGACGTTTTGAATGCTGCGATACGATACTTTCAGAAGTCATGGTAATAGTGAAGAGACCAACGTGGTGCCCGTGTCATGTTAAATGCGTGAAGAGACCAACGTGGTGCCCGTGTCATGTTAATGCGTTTGCACCACTCAATCTTGAAGAGTTTCCACGAAATTATCTCAACAAGCGGTGTTAGCCACATCTGCGACGACCCATTGATGAAACGAGCTCGAATGCATCCAAAACAATGAAAAGTAGCGACCAGATGCTGCACCAGGCATTCGGTTTCTATCAAGATATGGCTTGAACGGTTTCCAATAGGAGACTGGCAGTGAAGAAGCTGAGTGAATAGCAATGCCATCGGAATTAGTTTTGGGGTCGAAATCATTTTTCAAAATTGTTGAGAACCGGCCAAGTCAAATCATGTGATATCTCATCGTTTAACTCCAAAATCCACTTTGTTCAGAACCCTTTTCCATTACAAGAACCAATAGGCAGTCGAACAAGCAAAAGGCCTCACTGACGGCCTTTACGCCGACTAGCAGGGAAGATGAAGCCCAATCAGCACACAATGCAGCCGAAACAGGCCCTTCGTTAGACCAAAAGTCATTTGGAGTCGAGGGCTGAACAAAACCAAAACATGGATTCTTCATCCTCATTGTGGTTGCGCCATGTTTTGACGAACTTTAAATGCTACTTACAAAGAGGGAAGGAAAAATGAAGGGACCCATACAGCTACACTGGGCTCCTTTATCCAAAACATGCAACCTAGGGTTGAATCCGTGGCCAGGTGCACAACCAAAACAACATGGATTATTCATCCTCATTGTGCATGTTTTGTCGAACTTTAAATGCAACTTAGAAAGAGGGAAAGAAAAATGAAAAGGGCTCCTTTATCCAAAACATGCACGCTAGGGTTGAGTCCGTGGCCAGGTGCACGCCAATAATTAAACTCCCATCACCGTTTCAGCTGCACGCGACACTCGCGCACGCATCTCAATTTCTAGTGATATCATTTCTCTTTCACTGACGGGGCAAAACTACCAGAAAGCTCCGGATCTGAAAAGCGACACTGAAACTCTTGCTTTCAATGAATTGACTTCGACCAAACAGATCACCGGTATCATTTAAGCGATACCTGAGGTTCTAAACTATCATGCAGCTCGGGCGAGAGTAAAGAAAAAAAGTTGAAACCAAGAAGTAAAAGAAATAAGCATATTTCTGCTAATGATCAACAAAATCGGATTGGTGTCCATGGAGTTTTGAAAAATTCAAACATCTCTGACCAAGAATAGAAGATATTATATGATGTCAAGAATTTCCAACACAAGTGCACAAAGTAGTGATCCTAACAATTAACACAAGTTATTCTCTCGAAACCGCATTCGCCAAATTTTTGTCACCAAACTAAAAGGGCAAAAACTAGAAAAGAAAGGCAGACGGCAACAGCAGAGCACTATTCCGACCAAACTCACTCTAACACTTGACCTCCTTCAAAGCATGCGAGAAATACAAGAATGTTGGGTTGGTAGCGCCATCCTTGTAGTATGCAAAGACCAGGCTGCTGTCGTCATGCATGCTCTCTCCAACGAAACTGAAAAGACAGAAGCACAGATGGTAATTCCATAGATCTCACAGCAGCAACAACTCATATCAATCTCATCCAAGGGAGACAATCAACTATCCATGAGAAAAATCATAAAAACCAAGCATATCCTACGTTAAGTGGCATTGGCCACACGGTTGCTATTAAGCTCTATCTTATATCATGTTAAGTAAAAAGATCACCTTCTTTAAACTATCGACATTTTGAGGCAATGAAAAGAACTACTGGATCAGAAAAATGTGATTTGCACGACCAATTGGCCTCTACTAATTGTCAAACCTCGCATACCAGTGAGCAAAATTGAAGGTAACTAGCAGATCAAATAAGTGAAGGGTTTGGCAGAACTACAGAAGGTCTTCGGACACATTGATAATTGGCGTAAGATCCTACCATTGGCAGAATGAGGCACGTTAGAGAACCTAAATAATTGGATTTTAAGCTTCACATAGTAGCAAGGGAAACATGTGCCATCATGCCATATAGTTTCATACACACAGCTAGATAAAGTTATTAAATGAATAAGAGAATAACATATCGTTGAAAACTTTCATAAAGGAAAACCCAAATGCAGTTGTTTTGACTTTTGCAAGGAAATGGTGAACAAGAATTTCATCCTCAATGTTGATAAAAACAGCAAAAAGACCTAGTAATACATTCACTAGGTGCACATAACCAACTAACTGGTAAATGATACATAACCAATATTATTTTGATATAGCACACAAAAGTAGGCAGTACTGGGAGATAATGAGACAAGATCAGCCCATATAATATCTAGACGAAGAAAGTTATGCACTTACAATTGAAGGTCACCAAGCTTGGAGAGAAGAAATTTGGTCGCCCCCTCAATATTCTTCTTGAACTCTTCTTGTTTATCACTATCCAACTTCGGAGTGAGAAGCTTAATGAAACGCTTGACATAGGTTACAAACTGCTTCTTGTCAAAGGCAGGTTGCTCCTGCGAGGAAGGCAATAATATGTAGGATCATCCTCAATATGTCAGTAGGTAACCCACACATGCACACAATAGATCACTAGATAAAAACACAAGCATGATTCCAAAAAGACACTCCCGGGTGCACATGGACACGCACACACATGCTTTACCTGAAGTCTGAAGGTGTCAACAATGTCAACTACTTTGACAGCTTGGTCATCAACACCTTCTTCGTCTTCACCACCCTCTGCAGATGGATTCGCACCAATGTCTACATCAATTGCTCCTCTAACAACCCACTGTCAACAATTTTAAGTAGAGTTTGTTCATCTTAAAGGAATTAAAACAAAACCCAAAAAATTGAATATTTCTTACATGATAATTCATCAACAAATCACAAAATATTAAATAGTTAACGAACATGTCAAACTTGTATGAAACATTGCTGAATAGTTGTTACTCCATATGGAGCACAGAAAACAAAATACTAAGAAAAAGGTATGTACTTGAGACATTTTATAATCACAGCTAAATTAAATAGTAAACTGATAATAGTTGTTATCTATTAAGGATAACCATCCAATCAAGCTTCAAATGTCATCAGTTCACACCCTCAGTAAGAAAATACCTAAACAACCCTCATGTACAGATCTTCCCCAAAAAGCTTCCAATAAACTCTATGGAGCATGATCATATCTCTAAAAATCTTAAGATTTCCAACTTTTATTTACAACTAGTAGGTAACGCCAAGGCACCAAAAGCACAAAATGCTATGACACAATAGAGGACCATAAATAAGGAAGCTAAAGCTTCATTACAGCCAACGATGAGGAAAAAAGAAAGCAACAATACCGACCTTGCCTTCAACCTCCCACAGAATTCCATTTTGAACCTCTGTATATGGAAAGGAATCTGAAAGGAGCTCATCACCTGCAGTTGTCACATAACCAAGCATTAACAACTAGCTGCAGGTTGCAGAAATAAGAAGAGCAAATCTATTCACTGAGCATCATCATACTCCTTTAATTTCCAACTGGACAAAACAAAATATCAGCACCCATGATGAGAACGACAAAAATTTAAATGGAATTACATGGATCGCATTGTTGTCATTTGATTAACCTTTTCTTCAGAAACCCCTTTTTTTCCTTTCCACCTTAGATCATCCATATAGTAACAAGTATGTAGTAGTCTGAACCGACCAACCCCTTCTTCCTTCACAAAATTTTAAATGGAATTACATGGATCACATTGTCGTCATTTGATTGACATGTAACTATATCAATCGGCAATAGTGTGTACATGTGCTTGTCTTGGGGGGAGAAAACAGGAAAAAGGTCTTTGCATGATCTATGCATCAGGTCATTCAATTGATGTGAAGTCCAATGCAGTTGTCTGCTACCAGAATCCTCAATTTCACCGCATCCTTTCCCATAATCGATAACCCAATAATACATTGAACAAAAATAACCACAGATTGATCAAGAATTTGATCCATACATTCGTTCAAACTCAATATGCAAAACACAATACTGATTCATCCTCAATTGCAGATTGAATTAGTGTGAGTTTCCAAAAGGACACTGCCTTGAAATAAACAGAACAAATCTAGATGATCCAAGTCAACAATTAACACTACAGAAAAACTTCGGTGATTCTTTTCAAGATCCAACGGACAAGTAAAATACAATCCCTGACATCTGCATGCGAGGGAGCAAAGAAGCCGAGAAAATAACAGTTACCAGGAAACAGACGAAATTATAAGATAGCCAATACGAAAGATCAAAGTGATTGGCATCAACAAATTCTAGAAATAACTGGCAAATTCTCCGATACAAACAAACCAAAACAGAAACCTGCAAAACTACAGACTTCCAAGATAAATGATACAAAAAATAATCGAAGCTAATTAGAACTCGATCTAAAAAAGGAACATCGGAAAACTGCATCTACATGATCTTGCACTACGCCACTCATAGGAAGAACGGATCAAGGCTACAACAAAACCACAGAAACATGAAAAACGAAATTTACACGGGTTCACACTATAATAGGCAAAAGGAACATATCAAAGTCACAAGAAACGAGAGAAACAGGAAAAATGATATTTGCGTGCGCTAGACCACAAACGCACAGAAAGAACAGATCAACAACCAGAAACGAGATTACACAGTAGACATGGATAAAAGTCGAACCAAACGAGAAAAACAAGAAAAGCGATTCTGCACGAATTTACACCTTATACATGCGGAACAGATCAAGGAGCAGAACTGTTCTCATCCAAAGCCCTAGAGAGATGTAGAAAAAGAATAGCAAAAGAGCGCACGCAAACACAGGTTTCTTACCGGTGAGGAGATCCTGGTAGACGAGCATCTTGGCGGACAGCGAAACCCTAACAATCCGCAAAGAGAGAGGCAAGAGAAAGAGGCCGTTCAAAGTGGCACGACGCGATTATTTATAGGCGAGGGTTTTGTGCTATTCCTCGCCAGCTGGCCAAAAATATAGCAGTAGAAAATTTACAACCCCTTCTGGTAAAATTTAGGAGCCTTGTGTTTCCTTTCCGTTTCCCTTTTTCCTCGAAAATTCACAGAGGTACGATCTTTTTACGCTTGTTTCCGGATGCTACCTCACCTTTCCTAACATTTTCGTGGGCTGGCAACCAATTTGGATGGGAATGGGGCGGCGTAGGGCGGGCCGGGTTTTCACGCCACCTGCACCCGCCCAACACTGCAAATGACTTGTTCCGCGGGTCTTGAGGATTGAACCTCGCACCCACTCTAGTATAATCCGTCCTGCCTCACCTCGGCCTACTTCAAAGTATTAAAAGTAAATTTTTTAAAAGAAAAGTCAGTTAGCATCATAAATTTTAGATAAAACTTAAAATCTATTATATCCCATTTCAAATTATTACATTAAAAAAGACTATATGTATCTGTATGGACTTATATTTATATAAATATATATATATATATGTATGTTGAGTACTTATTATATATATATATACATGAGACACATATTTTTTATATAAAACACACACACACACACATATATATATATATACGTAACATATAAAAAGTGGGAGACAAAGAGACTTACAAATCTTGGAAGAAAGTGAGAAAACATTATCTTGCTTTTTAAGAGCTAATATCAATATGGCAAGGTAGAGCATAATGATTACCGAGAATCCATGTAAGAACCCACTTAGTAGGCAGAGAAAAATGAGTTGATTTGGTATGCACAGACTCTATCATAAATTTAAGAAACGGTACATATTTATCAGTTTATAACTTCTGTTAAAAGCTCCCATCAACAAATTTCAAAATTGTTTCGGTTGCCGTTTAAATAAAAAATATCTTATACTTGCGCACCTACCTATGCCGAGCATGTGACCGTGTCTCCTTGAGGTGGTTTCGAAACTTCTTCGGGCAGCTAACTAGAAAAGAAAATGTGAAAAATTAGATGTGAGTACTTAAGAATAACAATAACAACAAAGAGAAGAAGCCCTTAAAAGTGTAGTTTTAAGAAGAAGAACAAAGGGTTAAATCTTGACCTTGTTTGTTCACAATCACATGTGAGACAAGGGGGAGCACAACAGTGACAAAAATTAATCCATAAAACTGATCCCACTAAGAGAGAAACTTCATTCAATTTCAATCAAATATTTAATATATGCAAATAATCTCAATTATATTTGGATCCAATATTTAATATTTGCATATGATCTCAAACTCAAACCCATAAAATGGAATGCAATTAGTTATTGCATTCAACTTCGGTGTTGAATTCCCACATATAATATGCAGAATTTGATAACAGATTTCATAGATATAATGGACAGATTAATCAAATGTAATCAACATAAACCAACATATCTATAATAGTATGAGAGATTATCAAATATATTCAAAGCAAATAATCATCTACCTTCTCTCGATTATGTACATGAACTCTGTTATAAGAATCCACCTAGGTCCACTTCTATTTTGTTAGAACTCCTCTTGACCCATTACTTCCATATCAAATACAATTTGATTAGTTGCACAATCGGATTTAATGTCGAAATCGTCAAGAAAACTGCAAACCGATATTCTGAACTACATTAGGTTGAATTCAATTTATTCCACCTCAGTTGACCCATCGAGATCCCTTACTAACGAACCGTGGTTATGCAAATCCCTACTTGCAGATATGCATCTATGTCGTGGTGGTATCGAACTCAGGACCTTCGACCTGGACCCTTTTTTTTCAGTGGATCCCTTGTCAAGGAGGGCTTCCTGAATCAATAATTAAGAACACTACGAAAGAAATCAGAATGAAAAAGTGCTTACAGTGACAACACGAAAGTCATATATCATGGTAACTAAAGCTGGCAATAGTTGCACAAATAATGCAATGGAAGCCCACTACTTCTCATTATCACTTTGAACTGATTCCAGATAGCACGGGTCCACCCATCAGATGCTTTGCATGCTCTCTCTCTCTCTCTCTCTCTCTCTCTCTCTCTCTCTCTCTCTCTCTCTCTCTCTCTCTCTCTCTCTCTCTCTCTCTCTCAGCATATATTATAAAAAATAGTTAGATGCAAGCATATTAAGGGTGCCATATTTGCTTGGTGTTATTGATCATAGCAGTTGGATGAGCCATGACCCATCATCATTGGCGGACGTACCCACGGGCAAGTTGACGCGGCTGCCACACCGGGGATTCCATGACTTCCAAGAAAGCCATCTCAAGTGGTCTCAATTTTTTTTAAAAAGTATATGAACTGCCTAACATTATTTTCACCCAATTGAACCTTGCCTCACCCCAAAATAATTTTTTTAGGTCTGTCAATACCTGTATGTGATGCTTGTTCTTTTTTCTTATTCATTGTTGTGCCCCATAAGATCACTTGAATTCAACCCGGACCAACTACCTTCTAACGTGACTTATAGCTTGAGAAATCAAGGTGCAGTTAACTGAAGGCCAAGGCGACCCTCCCTACAAAGCCTTCTACAGAGATCGACCAAGTTGACGCTTAAATGAAGATTGTTTCTGTCCTAGAACTGGACCTGCATGAATCTATGGTCCCACATGATGATGTGCGAGACGACTTGGCACATCCCTAGCTAGCATATCATTGCGTTAGTCCCATTTGGTTTACTTTTATATTTATTTAGGTTTGTTTCTGATAATTAAAATCTTAAGGTTCTTTCAATTAAAGTGGAACAATCACTTTTACATTTATAGGGCAAAAACGAACGTGAAAAAGTTTGAAACACCCTTGGTCTACAAAAAGGACGTATTCAAACAGATTATGTATCTTTTGATTACAGATTCCTACATTGATGTCTAGTAATATTCTTTCTTCTTCCTCTATCTATCGATCTCCAGTTCTCTCTCTTGATCAGCCGAATTCTGTGTAGATATGCCGCCGATCACTTCGACTCTTGCTACTGCTTTTGTCCAATCGAAGACACCACCTTGCTGTTATTGTTTACTGTTACCTTCCAAGAGATCTTTTCCAAGTTGTTGGATTTAGCTCTCAATTCAAGCTAGATTTGTATGACTTAGGCACTGGTGAAGAGCGCAAAGCTGAAGCATGAACATAGTTATCTTCCATCAAGGAGGAGAAAGGAGCCAGACTGTACACATAGTTTAGCAATTTCTACCTTACAACAAGGGTTGGGCAACAGTCTTTGATGCTTCTACTGTAAGGTCAAATAAGCTATTTCAAACGACAGGATGACATCCTAATTTTTCAATTAGATTCAACCTTAAATTATTTGGCCGGTCAAGCATCAATTTTGATTGTTCAAGACAAGATTTTTTAGTATGTTTAAATCCCAAACTGCATTATTTGGTGTCAAAGCTAGGTTTTGATCAAATTAGGAAAAAGTTCATCAACAATGGCAGGACTAAAGGCAAGTTCTCATAGTAAGAAGAGCTCAGTTTCTCGAGACAACTTGGATAGTCTACGGACTTTGTTTGACTCTAAAGTCAATGTCATGATCCATAAGATGAGGGAGATGCAAATGAAGCTCGTTTTGGATCTGACTGTCATATCACAAGCTCTGCTGCCAGCCGTGCAACTAATCGGCCAGCCAACCTTTCAACAACCCCTCAAGTGTCTGATAATGTGTGGTTGGACCTGCCTCCATTGGATGGAAACTTTATTCAACAAGTAGAGTGCATATGGATGCATCCATGAGAACCTCCTCTATTGGTGATCGATCCTCCAGCAACTGAAGTTGACAACCATGAAGAGACTTCATCTCTTCCTCCTCAATGTCACGTCCTTATCAACCTCCTCTTTGTGACCAATGATACTTCTACCAACAAAATCACTATGATTATGTAGGCAGATGAAATATCTAAATGAGTGAGAAGTTCCTCATGTTTAGGTCATGCTCCTAATTCAAGCAAGGAAGATCTCCATGGAAATTCCGTGCTCTCTACTGAAAATCCAAAGATGTAGCTTCACAACGTAACACATACATGCAAGCTTAGTGGTACCATATGTGATGAAAGGCCTCGGTTGTCCTCAATTTGCATCAAAGTTGGTGTACCAATGGCATCAGTGTCATTGGGCTCCTCAGGAGTACTCGACTTGGGAGGATTTCTCTCAAGGCAACATTCAACACTTGGTCGCCAACTTTCTTAGTAATGTTGAAATTAGATCATTGAAGTAAGAAGGTTCGCTCGAAGAATATAAAAGCAAGTTCAAGAAATTGATCTGGATGGTCTCGCTACTTGGTGATCAGACTCTCTGTTACCAATATGATCATCTACGTGTTGAAATCATTGCATTTGGAGTTGAAAATGTGCAATAGGCCTTTACCATGTCCAAGCTTTATGACAAGAAGAGTCATCAACAATCATAAGAACTACAAATCTCTCAAAGCCACCACCTCTAAGCCAAATTACTCAAGCAAGATTATGTCTAAAGGGGTTAAGGAACTAGCTAGAAGAGATTATCTCACACTGGCTCAACTCAAGAAAAGAAGAAAGAAAAAACAATGCCTTTCGTGCGATAAAAAGTGAGAACCTACTACAAGTGCAAGAAACTCAAATATTTTGTGTTAGTTTGTTATGATGATAGCTTTGATCCATCCAATGCATCAAGTAAATAATAAGATTCTCCACCCAGTATGGTTATTATGTCTTATCATGCACATAAAAGTTTTATGTTGATCGGATAAATGCTTTTAGAATTATTTATGTATGTAATAGTTTTGATCAAGTAAAGAACAAGATTCTCCACCCACCCAGTATGGTTATTATGTCTTATCATGCATGTAATACTTTTGATCCATCCAATACATCTATAAATTCCAAAATATTGATCGGATCCACTAATAATGTAAAAGTTGGTGTTTTGATTGACACTCGGTTTACTCATAATTTCTTTTAGAATTATTTGCTTGAGATTATTGGGTGTTATTATGAGACTATGGGTTCTTTTAATGTGTTTGTTGCTAATGGTGAAAATGTACCTTGTAACCAAGTATATAAGGAGCTAACTTGACCATGTAAGAATTCAATGCCATAGCTTACCACTACCCTACTGTTATCAAAGGAGTCGATATAGTATAAGGTATGACATGCCTTAGGAAAATTGGTGATATGTTTTGAGATTACACCATGATACACATTACCTTCACACACCCTTAAGACCAAAAGATTGTCATTTCTAGTCAAAGCCAAGCCCGAGCAATCATTTCGAGTCAATGCACATTATTTGTGTCATGTTTTTAGGTTTTATGTACTTCTTCGGACAAACTCCTTCCAAAGCCCTAGACATAATCAACCACCATTAGTCCCTTTGACCCCTTCCCTATAGGTCATGCATCCTCTGAAGCCGATTGGACAACTCGTGAGGTTGTGTAATGCCTGATTGATTTGACCTCTTTTCAATCAACCCTTACAACCTATAAAACCCTAAAACCAAGTCTAGAGTCATATTGTGGCAAAGTTATTGATGTGCTTGTTGAACCCAAGGACCTCTTTCCTCCTCGTGCCTTTGACCATCCTATTATCTTAAAATCGAACTTTCGTCATATTTGTATCAAACCATACTAATATATATTCTCAAAAGAAAATTATGGAAGACCTAGTTTGTGAGAGGTTGGAGAGAAGCCTGACTAAGTGCAAGTATTTTCTTTTCATCAATTTTATTAGTGAAGAAGGACAATTCATGTAGGTTATATATTAATTATAGAGTCCTTAATCATGTCATTTTGAAATATAAGTTTTCTATTCCTATCATTGGAGAGTTAATTAGATGAACTATGCGGAGTGCAATGTTTTCTTAAGCTTATTTGACAACCAATTATCACCAAATCTGTATGGCACATAGGGATACAACATTGCCTTTCTTACTCATTAAGTTCACTATCACTTCTTGGTCATGCCATTTGGCTTCACTTGGGCCATTCGGGTCCTGCCCTCAAGGCATTGCCCATTGGGCCACTGGCGCCTTGCCTCCAAGGCCAAGCCCCAACGATCACCAGACTCCAATAGCTAGAATATCTAGTCATTGGGGGTTGGCTATGACAGCTAGAATATCTAGTCGTTGGGGATTGACTATGACCAACCCCTTGGTTGATTCCTCTTCTCTCTCTTTCTTGTTCTCTCTTATAAATACACCTCTCATGTACATTTATTTTTAAGCCTTTTGTGACTATTGAATAATATTGATTTATGTTATTTGTGCTTTTATTGCATATATGTGATTATAGCCTTTTTTAAGGTTTTGTGATTGATAGTTTGAGGTGGTATTCACCGATCTTTTGTTACTACATTGAAGCATCGACTTTATTATAACTATAACAAGAGCAAAAATTTTGTACATACATAAAATTCTTAAATCTATCAAACCAAGCCTTAGGAGTTTGTTTGAATTTATATAAAGCTTTTTTTTAGTTTAAGAACACAATTACTTAGAACAATGAATCTCGAAGGGAAGCCATATAGATATCTTCGCTGAGGTTTATATTTAAAATGGTATTTTTAACATCCAATTGATATATATCCCATTCTTTAATTGCACAAATAGAAATTAAAATATGGACAATAGTCATACGAGAAACATGTGCAAAGGTTTCCTTATAATCAATTGCATATTCCTGTGAGTACCCCTTAGCCACAAGTCTTGCTTTTTACCTTTCGATAGAACTATCACTATGAGTTTTAACCTTATAGATCCATCTACAACTAATAATTTTCTTTTCTTTGGGTTTCTGAATAATATCATAAGTATAATTTCTTCCTACAGCTTCTAATTCAACATTAATAGCTTTTCTCCATTCTAGATTATTTTTTGCTTGTTCATAATGATTGGGTTCAATACTCGATATGGTAGTTATGTGATTTCTATTGTGATTGAAATGATTCATAAGACACAAATCTTTGAGGGTGTTTTATGATTCTTTTGCTAGGTGCATTATCATTTTCCCAATTCCTCCTTACATAATGATGTTCAAAGGGTCTTACAATATGTTCTCTAGTTTTAAGATTTCTAGATTCATCTTCTAGTTCAACTATACTATCATCTTGTACTTCCTCATTCTCATCTAACATTTCATCCAATATTTCATCCAAAAACATATAACTATCTTGTGTGCACTCATTTCCTCATCTTTAATGAATTTGACATATCTAGACACTAACTTTATCTTCTTTTGGGTCGTAACATCTATACTCATTTTTATCAATACAATACCCAAGAAAAACTAATGGCCTTAGAACTTAATTTATCATTCTTATCTTTATAAATATAACATTTACATCCAAAAACTTTCAATTGATCATAACTATGTTTATTAGAAAATAATTTTTCTATGGGAAAATAATTTTCAAGTTTGGATGATATTTTATTTATCAAATATACGGAAGTTAGAGTGGCTTTGGCCCACAAATGTTTGGAAACTTTACTAGCGAACAACAAAATTTTAATAGTTTCAATAATATGCCTATGTTTTCTTTCGGCTAAACCATTTTGTTGTGAGGTTTTGGTACAAGATTTTTTATGCCAAATTTTATTTTTTTTAAGATAATTTTTGAAATCATTTGAGAGATATTCACCCTGGAATAAGTTCTTAAGATTTTGATATTAGTTTCAAATTGGGTCTTGATCATATTGTGAAAGATAAAAAAATATTTAAAAACTTCTGATTTATGTTTCAAGAAAGTGTGTTGAGTGAAATTATCTACAAAAATAACACAATAGGTCACTCTTCCTTTTAAGGTTATGGGAGCGGATCTCCAAACATCGAAGTATACTAATTCGAATATTTTTTTGTGATAAATGTTCTTTCTCAAAATAGTGCATGATGTGTTTTACCAAAATACAATCTTTACAAATGAAATAATTCTTTTCATTGATGTTTATCCGTAGATAATTATTCATTTTGCTTACATCAAAGTGCCCCAATCTTTTGTGTCAAAGCCCAAAATCATTACAAGTAATCCCACAAGTTTCAAAATTTGACATAGTTAAATTATTCATAGTGTAGATACCATATTTTCTATATCCTTGCCCAATCACCTTCTTCGTTAGATGATTCTTTAGCATACATCTATTTGGTGAGAAGGTAACAATGCAACCATTATCACAAATTTGAGAAACAGAGAGAATATTAAGATTTAATTTTAGTATAAAATGTACTTAGAGTATTTTAAAAGAATTATTTTCTAAATTACCAAATCTTTTAACATCAAGTTTAGTTTCATCGACCATAAATACTTGTACTCTAGATTGTGTGTATTTGTCTAACAATTTATATTCATTAGTCATATGAAAAGAAGTACTGAAATCTAAAAACCATGACATATTTTTGCCATTAGAAGAAGATGATAGTGTCAACCCGGAGATGCTTGCCTTTTCTTTGAGTATTTTTTCAATGTAAGCCTTGATCTTTGATGATAACACCCCTTTCTTGTGGTCAACGACAGCAACATGGGAGAATTTCCTCAATGAGAGTACACAAAATCTTGATGTGTCCATTCTCCTTATAATAATGGTAAATTGTGCTTTTGTTGGACCACAGTACTATATTATTCTTGATTTGCTCATTGCCTTCACTAGTTTTTACATGTAGAAATTTGTAGGTTTTCAAATAATTTTTAGGTTTAGTTATAGTAAGAACTACTTCTTTTTTATCTCTAATATTTCCCAATCTAGTTTCCTCTACAACTAAATCGGTCAAAATCTCATAGTTTTTAGTCTTGGTTTTCTATGAATCAAGTTTGATCTAATGTTTTTAAACTCATCTCTTAATCTCCTTATAAACAAGAAAAAATATTAGTTATCAAGGTACTCTTGAAATTCATCCATACTTAAGAATTTTTCTAATTTGTCAAAGCTTTTAAGTTGGTTCTAAAGATTGAAAAACTCATTATGATAATCCCTAATGCTCATAGAACCTTGTTTCAGCATTATCATTTTCTTACAAATTTATTTGAAACACAAAATCGTCTTGGAAATGAGTTTTCCTAAGATATTCCCAAGTCTCAAGAGCATTGTTAAACATATTAATCTGGCTATCAAGCTTTTCATCAACATTTTAGCCAATAATCCAAGTGATTTTGGCATTGTACTTCTCTCACTTTTCAACTCGTGTTTATATTTCTCTTGTAATTTGAGAAAATCATCACCATCACACCCTTCTTCTATCTATTTGAGTTCTTTGATGAAACCATCAGTACAATCCCATGATACATGCCCAACTTGGATTAGAGTTGGGTACCAACAACCAACGAAAAGTTTCACTCTTCTCTTCCATTATTCTCAACGATAATAGAAAAAATGAAGAATACGTAGATTCACTTGAAAAGATCAAGCGATTCCCAACTTTTGAGGATCAACTTGAATCCCAATATAGTCTTAATCGAACCTTTTCGGATTTAATACCATGTAAAAATAACACAAATATTTTGCCAATGTCATCCACAAACTCAAACACAAGTAATTTCAAAAGATCCTCAACAAGCCAAATCACCAAATGAACCATCAAACACTTACAAGCCAAACTGAATAACAAACTAGTGTACAACTCAAGTGAGCATTAAAAAGCTCTTATTTATTAATAACATGTGCCCTTTATTTATAAAGGATTTACAGGTGATAATAGAGAGAGTAGAGATGGTTGGGAGTTGTTGCTCCAATGGCTACACAACTAGCCATTGGGAGTTTTCCAACATCTAGTTGTGCAGCCATTGGAATAAGGACTGACCCTTGAGGCCCAGTCCCAAAGATCTTGTTGGGCTCTAATGGCCCAACATACCTATTACAGATTAAGGATAAGTTGGTATGAAAGAGAGGATTACTATATTGGACCTTATTTTTAATACTAGCTTTTGAGAGGACTTCAACATATTTTTGAGGATGATTGTACCTTTAATTAAGGTAATGAGAATGATAGATAGTGAAGATAAGGCTATTATGCCTTATATATATGATATTATAGATAATGCAAAATTGGCAATACAAGCAAATCTTGATCGCAAGCAGACACTTCTAAAGAAGGTTTGAAAGATAATTGATGCATGCTGAAACCAGCAAATGCATTATAATTTACATGCTGTTACATATTTTCTTAATCCCTCTATTAGATTTTTTCCTAACTTTATAGAGGATGAAGAAGTTAGAAAAAGATATTGAATGCAATTGACCTTGTACAAGATTCAATTACTCGGTGCAACATCCATGTAGAGTTATCTAGGTATATAAATAGTGTTGGAGATTTTGGAAGGCTAATTACAATACAACTCCACTCCTAACTTCATTTTTATTTTGATGAATGGTGAGCTCACTTTGGTATAGATGTACCAAACTTATCGAGTTTTACTCAACGCATATTAAACCAAACATGTAATTTGAGTAGATATGAGAGAAATTGGAGTTTTTGGAATGCACTCACACAAAGAAGATTGAAGCGTGCTCATCTTCGTGATTTGGTATGTATTACATATAATATTAAGTTAAGGCAAAGGTAAAAGGTTAAAAAATGTTATATGTTTATTATTCCTTACTTATATATTCATAAGTAATGATTTTCTAACTTGTAAGCATATTGAATTACTTTTATAGATAAATGCAAAGAGATGCAAGAAGGGCAAGGAAGGTGCCGTATGACCCACTTAGCTATGAAAATGTTGATAATCTTCATGATTGGGTCAAAGAAAAATAATCTCTATTATTTTAGAAGATGCAAACTGGACAAAAATTGGAGATAACGATGAAGGTGCTGGATATGAGGACCCAATAAAGGAGGAAGAGGAGGGTGATGATGATGGCGATGACCCTGGTTATAATGCTTATGATGCATTTGTTGATTGTGATCCATGTTTTGTGTAATGAAACACTGAAATTGAATACTTTGTAATTTAGAACTTTGTATTTGTGTCATGTAAATTGTAATCATGACTTCGTAAACTTTCAAAAGCTTGTTGGTATATTGTTAACTTCAAGTTTAACTTTCTTACTCTTATAGCTTGTTGGTAACTTGGTATTATTCTTTATTGATTGTGAGAATGCCATTGCAACATTGTCATGTCATGTCAATGTTTAACTGCTAATTTTTTCTTATTGTGTTTTCTAACAATTTGTTACTTTCTGTTTTTTAATTTTAATTTTCCATACTTTTTAGATTTTTTCCAATTTTTTCTTTATTTTTGAATATTTAATGTGTCATATCGTATGGTATTGTACAATACAATATGATTATCGCATATTGGTGCCCTCCTTGATACGTGCACCAATATGCTAATTACAACATTGCTTTGCAAAGAGGTAGATAAAGTGATCCAAAGTATCCTATAAAGATAAATGATCTATTTAGGAGTCGATTTAAATAGACATGTAGGAAGAGACGTTAGGATACCATGCCTTTAGAGAGCAAAATGATTAAGGCAATTAAATTGTTAATTTTGCTATAAAATGTTATCTCTTTTCAACAAATAATGAGTGAGATGAGTATTTGATTACTTATAAAAATGGTTTGTCTAAGACATTGATTGACTATTTTGTTTGCAAGAAAAATGATAAATTATATTATAAGCATTGCAAAATCATCACAAGGCGGAGCTTAAATACTCAACATCGACTATTAGTTGTGGATTTATATAAAAAAGAAATGAACAAAGAGGACAAGAATATATATAGTTACTCGAACTAAATGCTAAAACATCAAAAATGATTTAAAAGGTTAATAAAAAATTAGTAAAATAGATGCTACGTGAATCTAAGGAAGACATATCACATAAATAAAGAGGCTTGGTAGTGGAGCGAAGTAGTTTAAGATACAGTAAGGCAAAAATAATATGTTATAAGTTGCATTACAAAGAAAAGGCTATAAAGACTTGAGGATAATAAGAAAATAAAGAAATAAGCAAAAAAAAAGAGTTAGTAGAGTAAAGGCTAAAGTTTGAAAAGATTTATATTAGAAGCTTAACTCAAAAGAAGGTGAAAGAGATATTTTTAAGATATTTAAGGATAGAAAAAAGAACCTAAAGACTTTACTCATGTTAGATGAATAAAAGATGATGATGAAAGGACTCATATGACAAGAGAGAATATCAAGAATAGATGATGAAATTATTTTTATAGGGGTACAAATACTAATATCAGCTTGGGAGAGCCAAACAACCTAGAAGCATGCAATCGTAATATCTACAAACACATTTAAAAGAAGGAATTTCTTTAAACATATAAAATCTAGTAAATCTATAGCAAAACATTCTCATTGAGCTATAAAAAGTGTTAAGAAAGAGTTATTAATAATTGTCTTCCAAGTTTATTTAATGTTATTTGGTGGACAAGAATATACTAGAGTAACTAAGGAAGAGTACAATGATACATAAAACTAAAAGAGATATTCAAAATTATGCAAGTATCAAGGTATAAAGTTAATGAGTCATACAAAGAAACTATGGGAAAAAGTTAATGGAAGAAGGTTTAGATAAATATTTAGTAAAACAGAAAACCAATTTGAATTCATGCCAAAGAGATCTACTATTGAGGCTATTCATTTGTTAAGATATTTAATGGAACACTTCATACCTAAAAATAAAAACATGCATGTGGTATTCATTTATTTAATAGGGTACCAAAAGATATTTCTTAACTTTACAGAAGAAATATATCTCATTGTTGTACATCAAACTTATAGAAGACACGTATAATGGTACAAAAACCTGTATTGGGACTCATGAAGGGATTACCAACTTCTTTAAATATAATATTGGTTTACATCAAAAGTCAATACTAAGTCCATACCTATTCATGTATGTGTTAACAAAGCGCATTCAAATAACATACCTGGATTGTGATATTTGTAGATAATATTGTATTATATATTAGTCAAATGAAGGAGTTAACAATAAACATGAGTTGTAGAGAGAAACATTACAAGCAAAGGGTTTTCGAAAAGAAGATAGAATATATAGAGTGCAAGTTTACTAATCTTGTTGAAACAAATCATGCAAAAGTTAAAATTGGTAGGCGTTAATGACTCAAAAGGTTAATTTTAAGTTAGGGTTACTCTTTCAAAGTAACGGAAAAATTGATGATGATATATAGTAGAATCAATATAAGTTGGCTAAATAGAGATGTGTCTCACGTACTCTGTGTCATAAGTATACCATTAAAGTTGGATAAATATTATAAAGTAGCAATTAAACCAACAATATTATATCATGCCTTGGGTAGTCAATCATCAACATGTGTAAAAGATATCTATCATAGAAGTAAAAATGTTAAGATGGATCTGTGGTCACACAAGAAAAGATTACATCAGTAAAAAGGTTATTAAAGAAAAGTCAAGATAAGACCAATATAAAATAAAATAAAGAGGGGCATTTAAGATGGTTTATATATATATATAGCAAAATTGACGGAAAAAGCTTCACTAAGAAGGTGTGAAAAATTAGATTATAAACATTTTAAAAGAGGGAGACAAAGAACGCAGAAGTGTTGAGAAGAAACTATTAACCATGATATAGCTTTTCAGGAGATTATAGAACTTCTAATATAGCACAAGCTCTTGCAATATGGCGTCAAAGAATCCATGTGCAAGAAGGCTTGGATGTTGTTGTTGTAATAGTTGATCATAGGATTTTGAAAAGAGGATCACATCTCTACACTTATTTTAATGAAACTGCATTCGACAATTTGCTTTTCTGTTCATAGCAAAAGTGCATACTGGGTATCGCAACTGCTCCTGCATAATGGACCACCTTGTATTCTAACCATCTCGAATGTACATTTTCCAAACGTCGAAGTATATGGCATTGCGGGTGATGAACTAAATCATAACTTATAAAAGAAGCGAAGTAGAAAAGGTACAGAAATTAACATGTCAAGTAGCAAATATGCAGGGTGAACGCCATCAGTGACAAATTTACGTTAGTGACTAAAACTTTTAAGTAATAAAAATCGGAAGCTGCACAATAAATCATGATCATGGTGGGAGCCATAATGAGCCATCTTGTATCTTAACGTCAAAAGGATTCAGAAAAGTATATTGACATCGTCCCTTGTTGTTGATGAGTTAAATCGCAACAAAGTAGTAAAAGAAGAAAACTAGAAAGGGAATACGGAACTAAGAGTGTCAAATACCAAATGCTTATAGTGGAACACCATTACAACAAATGAATGTTTTATTGATTATAAATATAAAAAAATATCAAGAATCAAAAGCGAAACAAAGAGCAAAAAGGATACAAAGTTCAGCATCATGAGCAATAATAGTTGCACCTAAAATATGCCAGGGAGCACCATCGACCTCAATATTAGATCCCACCTTGATGTCATTGCTGGTGAAAGCGACTATACCTGAAAAGGGGAAGAAATTCGAATAACCCGTCAATGGAAAAGTAATGGAGCAACACCATATTCATGTCTTCGAGGAAATACAAAAGAATTGGCAAGAGTTGCCGTCTTAACTTTTTTCTATCACAGGTTCTATCCCAAGTTTTAGAGTAAGCAACTTCATTGATTTAATTGTGCACATCTACACATCCAATAGATAAAACAAAAATAGTCTAGGAATTTCACACCTAGGCCTACCTTAGGTATAATTTAGAAGATTTTTGGTGATTTTAGACATGCAAAAAATTAGGAAATTTGGTCCCTAAAAATAGAACCATTTTTTGTTTTTTAGGTTGAAGTTGATGTTGACAAAAGAATAAACTCATGATTTTTACAAACTTGTTTGAATTAGAACTTGGTTTTAAAAACTTGTCAGATCTAAAAGTAATCTTTCAAGCATCTAGGCTAACCCTTGAGCGGCGGTTTTAGAAAACCTACGGAGAAAAGAGCTCACTAGTACGCATTCGCCTAAGAAGTCAGAAATCCAAATCTAACTTTGCAAGTTTTAGAAAACTTGCTAGCATGCTCGTCCGCCAATATTTACGAATTGAATTTCATGTCTTTTCGTAGGCTTTAGAATTAAATTCTCATCTATAGATTTGATATGTCGATGGGACTTGAGTCTTGGGAAGATCACTTTGATCCAATTTTTCGAAAACCAATTCCAATTTTTGAAATCGTGATTCTAAACCTTGCTTCTGTGAATCCTTTATTTTAGGTCAATTTTCAACATTCAATAATGTCAAGTTCAGAGGGTTCCTTCAAGGTGTCTAGTCAGGTATCTTGCTCTACAAGTCTTGTTTCAAAAGAATTTAAAAAATGGATTTACAAAATAATGAGGATAGAATTGCTTCTCTCAAAAGAGAACTAAGAGAATTGAGAATTGAATGGGAAATTGTCATATTGAGCTAAGAGGTCTTTGAGGTGGAATCTTGTTCGTCACACAGGAAGCAAGCAAATTAGATCATTCGAGAAAGCCCCGAATGACCTCAAAATTCGAAGATGAGGAATCAATACACAAATCCTTCACGGTTAAGAATCGAAAAGCCCTCCAATAATTGTTAAAGGGTCAAACTAAAGAGAAAAGGGTCTATTCACTATTTGATTTTTTGCCTTGAGATTACCAAACTAATAGTGATGATGAAATACCAAGTTTTCATCGGTATGATGGGAATGTAAATCCTCAATCTCATCTCCAACTCTTTTCTCCAAATGGATATATTGGTTCCCTCACTCTTTGAAGGGAAATACTTGAAAATGGTTGGCTTCTTACGATCTAAGCCAATTAGCTACTTTTGAAGATCTAGTAAATTATTTTATATAACAATTTTCTCATAATATAGAAGTCATTCTAACTCTCAACACTTTGAGGGACACGAAGCAATCCCCCAATGAATATAAACATGCATTCATCATAAGATAGAGATCACTTTTGGGCCAAGTGAAAGAGCCCATTTTTGAAGAGTTCTACAAGTATCATAGGCTCAAAGGCCATGATACCAATAATTATTTTCCTCTTAAAAATAAAATAGAGTTCTTGATAGAGCAGGTGAGGCTCCACATCTTAGAGGAACAGGAGCCCTCTCAAATGGTCTTCAAAGAACCCTTCCAGATCCATGCAAGCACAAGCAGGAAGGCCAAAGAGGCTACCCCCATTTTCAAAAAAATCCAAAAAAAGTATATATTTTAAAAAACCAAAAAAATATTGAAAATCCAAAAATCCAAAAACATTAAAAAAATTTAAAAATTCCAAAAAGAAAGTCTTTTGCATTTCTCCTTCTAGTATTTGCCTAGAAAAAGAAAAAAAATTTGAAAAATATAAAAAATTTAAAAAGTCTGGTTTTCAAAATCATGTACAAACTCAAGAACCGATTTTATCAAAACCAGTATACATTCTCAAACCAAAGTTGAGTCCTTCTCTTGTAAATAATCCTTCTCTTATGAATGATCCTTCCCTAGAAACCAAGTCACTCTGGAGTGATCAAAGGAATGAGGAAGATCCCCTCATTCATGAGGATGATCAAGCCTCTGAGCTTCCTGAATTTTATAAAATCCTTGACTTAGAAAAACCTTCAAATTCTATAAGAGGGGATTTTTTAGTTGTCAATTTAGGAAGTGAGTCTAACTCCAAGTGTATCAAAACAAATACTTGTTTGCATGAGCATCGAAAAGCATCATTCATTGCAATCTTGAAATTGTACATGGATGTGTTTGCATGGACTTATGAAGACATGCCCAGTTTAAACCATAAGATTGTAGAGCATTGTTTCCCTCTACAACCAAATGTCAAACCCGTGAAACAATAGCTTAGGAAAATCTATCACATTGTTCACTCCCAAGTGAAAGAGGGTTTAGAAGATCTTTTAAAGGCTGGATTTATAAAACCCATTGTGTATTATGAATAGCTTTCAAATATTATTATTGTTAGAAAATCAAATGAAAAAAATCGTATTTGCATTGATTTTAGAAATTTGAAGAAAGTCACTCTAAAAGACAATTTCCCACTACCTAACCTTGATTTGATAAGGGATAGAATTGTAAATCATGAAATGTTTTCTTTCATGAATGGCTATTTGGGTTATAACTAAATCAAGTTAGCTTCTAAAGATCAGGCTAAAACTACTTTTATTACACTTTGGGGCACATACTATTACACGGTTATGCCTTTTGGTTTGAAAAATGTCAGTACCACATACCAAAGAGTCATGACAACTATTTTTATGATCAAATTCATGAGCTCTTGGATATATATGTGGATGATCTTCTGGTGAAACCAAAACCCCGATCCATACATATAGAATCTTTGCAAAAGGTTTTCGAAAGACTTAAACTTTATAAGGTAAAACTAAACCCTCAAAAATATATTTTTTTAGTGAAATCGAGAAAACTCTTAGGGTTTATGGTTAGCCAAAAGGGCATAGAGGTCACTCCTTTAAGTGTTGAGTCATCATAGACATGCCTCCACCCTCCAACTTGACCGAGGTTTGTAACCTTCAGGATCAACTCCAAGCAATTAGGAGATTTATCTCCAACTTAGCAACAAGATATGAACCTTTCAATAGACTTTTGCGAAAGGGTGTTAAATTTGATGGGGCAAGAAATCAGCAAGGGACAGGGCTAGGTATCATCCTTATATCCTCGAAAAAGGAGAAATCCTATGTCATTTCGATTAGATTTTCCTTGCTCTAATAATGTGGCCGAATACGAGGCACTCATACAAGGCCTAAAAGTTTTAAAAAATCTAAGGGCATCATGTATTAAAGTCTTTGGAGATTTTATGCTTGTTGTAAACAAGTTTCAAAATTTTGGCAAAGTTAAAAATGAAAAACTCATTCCATACTATGAATTGGCCACCAAGTTGGTCGATTCTTTCAAATCTTAAACACTCACTCATATAGGAAGAGAGGACAACACCATAGCTAATGCTCTTAAGGATCGACCCCACCTTGGGTGCTCGATTCCTAGAGATCCTACACTTACCTACTCCATCCATCGATGGTTTAGAGATTTGCCAAAATGACCAAAATCAAGGAGAAAATCCTTGGTTTCAAGATATTAAAAACTTTTTGGAAAATAGAGAATTTCTCAAATTTGTTTCCTTTAAAGACAAAGCTTTTATTGAAAAAATCTCAACTGATATGTGGTCTTGGGAGGGGTTATTTACAAAAAGAGTTATAGATAAGTTAACTCATAACTTGACCTATTAGTAGGCTATTGACTCATGTGATTCTTCATATGGAAAAAGGCTATAGATAAGAAAAGTCTAGAAATTAGCTAATTTGCCAAAAGAAAGGAAAGTCATTGATACAAATGAGTTCTTAGAAAGAAATATAAAGTGGATAGATCTATCGACAAGCTTAAAGCGAGGTTAGTCGTAAAGGAATTCTCACAAAAGGAGGAGATAGATTATGTTGAAACATATTTTCTTGTTATGAAATTTGTATCCATCAAGATAATTCTGACAATTTCAATATGTTATGATTTGGATTTACATCAATTAGATATAAAACTACTTTTATAAATGATAATTTAGATGAAATCATATATATGCAACAACGAAGGGTACATTGTTAAAGGCCAAGAGGATAAAGTATATAGGTTAAAAAAATCCCTATATGGCCCTAAACAATTACCTTGTCAATGGTATTTGACTTTTCAAAATGTCATAATTGAACTTGGGTTTGTAGCTAATGAGCTTGACTACTGTGTATATGTTTGGAACAGTGGGAGCCACTTTATCATTCTATTGTTTTATGTAGATGACATATTGTTCACTGGAAATGAATAATATGTTTGTCAAAACCATGGTTAAACTCAATGTCCAAAATGAAGGATATGAGAGAGGCATCTTATATTTTGGGAATAAGGATTTCTCATGATAGAGAATCTAAACTCTAATGCTTAAGTGAAAAGAGATACAGACTATATCCTTAAAAAATTTAAAATGGGTTAGTACAAGCCTGTGCGACTATCCCCATTACAAAAGGGATCAAACTGAGCAAGGTTGATTGGCCTAGTGAGAGGGATAATAAGCCTAATTTTCTTTATGCAGAAGTTGTGGATAGCTTCATATATACTATATTGTATATAAGACTTGATATTAGCTTTATTGTTGGTCTTATGAATAGATATTAAAGTAATCCTAGTTGGCAGCATTGGATAGCTGTGAAAATGATTCTAAGATATCTTAAAGGAACAAAAGACTTGAAACTATGTTTTCAAGAAAATGAACTATAAAGGTGGTATGATACTCAGATGTTGACTTTGTTGGAAGTAAAGATGACAGCAAATCAACCTCTAGACAAATATTTTTATTTGAAGGTGGTGTAATTTCTTGGACTTGAAAGAAATAGGGTTGTGTAGTGTTGCATATATAAGAAGTTGAGTATGTTCCTTGCAGTGTAACTGCAATGAGTGTCGTTTGGATAAGTCACTTCATACGTGATTTGAAGTTAGATATAGCTAACAAGTCTGTTGTCATTTATTGTAACAATAATGCAGCAATTACTCTAATTAAGAGTACAACAAATAGCTCTAGAAGCAAGCATATAATGGTTAAATATCACTATATTCATGATACGGTTAAAAGAAATGAGATATTTATATCTTATATGCCAACTAATGATATAGTCATTGACCCCTTGACTAAACGCTTAGTAGAGGATCTTTCTCAAAGCATGTTACAAACATGGGCTTGAGATTTGTTTAGAGTTTACTTAATGTATTAAATTACACTATGATGATTGTTGTGTAAGAAAGGAGGTATTGGATATGAAAAACTATACAACAGGTATAGATTGTAATTACACTTTCAATCATAGCTGGCACAATTTGAAAAAACCCACAAGAAGTGGGAGGTAAAACCAGTGTGTCATAATAGTTTAGCTCAAAAAGCCAAGTGGGAGATGTAACATAATAATGGTCATTTTTGGCCAAGAATCTATGGAATACGAGAAGATAGGTCATCTTCTCACATTCCATGGGTGTGTTAAACCTTTTCAAAAAGGAAAACATTTTTTGTAAACCATTTTTTAACATATTTATCAAATGTGTTACAAATACATTGCACCTCTCACATATTATATTAAGGCTTGTAATGGGAAGCCCAGAATGGTAAGACATGGAAGACGAAGTCGGACATTAATGGAAGTTTTTCCATTATAAATCTGAAAGTAATGAGAGAAAAAAGATAACTTAAAAAACAACATCCTTCCTAGTAAAGCCTTTTGTGGGTAACAGTAGAATACACTCTCTCTTCTTCCTCCTTCTGCTGCGATCCTGGGTCATCCTTATGCCCCTTTTTCTTCTTTTCGATGTACAAATGCTTTAGGAACTCTAGCAAGAATCCTACACCAGAATCACAAGAGTTATTGCCGAATCTGAAATATCGGTGTTAGCACTTGTTTTGCTATTGAATTTGCAGGTTTGACTACTAGGTTCGACCTAACATGATATCTAAGAGGGGAGCATATCTAAACATGGATCAAAGGCACACCACCACCACCAACAACAACAACAACTAAGACTTTTCCCATACTAGACGGGGTCGGCTACATGGATTCTTTGTTTCCACATATCCCTATCGTGTGCCATGTTAGCAGTTAACTCCCAATAAGCTAGATCAAAGGCACACCGACTAGATAAAATTGGAGGAGATGCCAACAAATTACTTGGTAAAGCTATTCCAAAGCACGGACGAAATAGGCAACATCGAGTATATGTCTATGGAGGGGAGCAAGCATCAATTGTGGAAGGATTTTAGTTTGCCTACACTAAAGGAGTCATAAGTGTGATCCTAGAAAGTGACTCACCTTAGATGCCCAAGCAATCGAAATGGGAGATGAGGATTGTCTTATGAAGGAGCTACTTTGCAGAAGATATTCTACCTTGCTAACCATTTGAGAGGTTTAGTCACTCGCATGTTCTTTGATCTTGATTTTTAGCTAATTTTGGAAAACATAGGGGAACCTGCACATGGAGGGATGAGATACCTGGTTGTCTCCCTCATATTCTTAGTTTGGAGTGCTAGATGTATTTTTGTTCTTATTGGAAAAAGAAAAAGACTATAGATACACACACACACACACACATATATATATATATATATATGTGTGTGTGTGAGAGAGAGTAGAAGTTGCTAGTCAGTCTTTCATGCTTGATCATTACCTCCATTTATGCAATCAATTAGATGATGGTGATCAAGGTACTCGTCCCATATCACATTTATATGTATTAAATGATATTGGTCCTTATGTCGATGTAGTGCTAGATGTATTTTGGTTCTTATTGGAAAAAGAAAAAGACTATAGATACATACATATATATATATATATATATATATATATATATATATATATATATATATATATATATATATATATATGTGTGTGTGTGTGTGTGAGAGAGAGAGAGAGAGTGGAAGCTGCTAGTTAGTCTTTCATGCTTGATCATTACCACCATTTGTGCGATCAATTAGATGATGGTGATCAAGGTACTCATCCCGTATCACATTTATATTTATTAATTGACATTGGTCCTTATGTTGATGTTGATTGATGGCTCTATCTATATCGTTTGTGTGATCAGACAAATGATACAAAGTCTGGCATATGAGGGTATATAGCAACTCCTAGCTTTCCATATATGTACATATAGACATGTCAGGCTTTGGGTATGTCTATATATATATATATATATATATATATATAGAGAGAGAGAGAGAGAGAGAGAGAGATCAGATTTACGTATCAGTATGACAATTGCACCATGCATACCACATATAAATTAGTTGGCAAAATTTTATCATTGGGGCCTTCTTTTGTTTATTCTGTAAAGGGAGATGTAGATGAAAATGTCATTCAATTAATCAAGGTAATGCGTGACCATTGCCAAGTAATCTTATGAGCCCCCATCGTTTTCCATGAGCTCACATGCACCCACAAAGGAATGACGCAAACACACACGGACTACTCAATATTCAACGTTCCATTTTTTCTTGACCAAATGACATACTGCCTGAGAACAGAGTCTGGGCCCGATGCAGTGTGATTACATGATGAGCTATAGTGGGACCAAAACATTATGAGCTAAACTTGGCACTTTCTTGCTTTGGTTGTGTTTATGCTCGTGTCAAAGTAGTGCAACCTCAAAACAACCCGATTCTTCATGATACCAAATCAACGGACTTTTCGTGCAACCTCAAAACATCGACCACCGTTTGAGGTGCTTTTGCACATCATCTGAAAAGTAAAATGTTGTTACGTACCCCGGCTTGGACAGGACTACGTAAGGATAAGCTCGCACAGAACGGCCAAGTTCAAAAATAAAGAGTCCTAAATTCCAAAAGTTGATAATTGAGCTAGGGTAAAAGATCGATAAACTTGTGTTAACTCTTGGCTTCTTAGCTGATTAACGGGCATAAAACTCTCTTTTACATGGTCGTTAACATGTGCTGTGAGAGGAAGAAGGGGAAAGGGTTTCGGATCTCTTGGTTGTCGTAGCAGTCGTTCTAGACTATGGCTTCGTGGGAGGTTTTGCTTTTCTATTTTCTTGTTTGTGTTTTTCTAGTATGTATAGTTTTTTTGTTTCACGTTGGACCTGTTTTTCCTGTAATTCTTTTTGTTTGTCATATGTACGCCATTATTTGTGTTCGGCGTTGACCTTTGGTATGGCATTGGTTGATTGTGTGATTATTGTGCCCGATGTTTCTAGTTCTCCAAATGAAGTGCAAAAAGTTGCTTCCTCTCGCTATGTTTTTAACTTTTTTGAACACTAAACGGTTTTACTTTTTGTAGCAACTGGAAAAAGGTTATCATAAACACATCTTCTATGTTCCATCCACAATAAAGCAGTCTCTCTTGATTGGTAGATCTGCCGTCGACTCAACCTTACAGTTTATAGTACAAGCCTTCCGTGTTCTGATCAAGATTTTATTCACGCTTCTTGAAGAAAAAGGTTCAAATTGAAACCTGCAATAAGAAATCTAAGCAACGATTCGTGGTCTAAAACTTACTTTGAATGCTATAATCGCTTTTTGCATCCGTTGAAATATTGATATATATAGACAGATAGATGGAGGGGGTATGTAGAGAAAGGCACCTAAAATATTTCAAATTGTTAATGCCAAAATCATAATAGTGTGGAAGCTACCAAAAGAGGATAAGAGAGACCTTGAAGCACCGGAAATAATTGCAATAAACGCATAAACATGGTCACGATCAGCCTATTGAGGCATCCAAAAGTGGACAATAAAAGAATTAAGAAAAACGTTTTTATAGTAAAAACTGCTAGAAGATGAATAGACTCTTTTATATATTCTCTTTGTAGCTCTATAAAAGGGAGGACAGAAAAGAATCAAAGAGGAACAGAAATTGGTCATAGTTCAATCTTGTCGATTTATCTTTTTGGTTCTAGCTCTAGTTGTAGCGTTCTTTTTCAACTTGTACTTCCTTGTAATAGTTCTTTTTCTTTAATAAGAGAGATTTTTTTCTTCATAACAATTCTATCTTATTTATGGTATCTCAAGTGGGGCCCACACTACTGGTGATTCATATAGTCAATTTTTGTGATTCTGAGATACACACAAGTGGATCCTTAAGGTCTCACGATTACATGAGCCTTATCTTAACCCTCTTATAACGGAGGCCGATGTTCTCTTGCATGCCTCTCACCTCATCTACCTGACACACAGTAAAGCATTCGTGTCTAACACCACAATCCCCCCCACCAATTAGCTGAGTCGAATCCTTGGGCACCCTAGTTTGAGAGAGGGTATCTCCCTCGACCAAGATTAGCTCAGGATCAAAATTGAGTCTCCATTTCTACTCTATTGCATCGAGCTTCACCCCAAATAGTGGTCCTCCCTCAGTGGGTGTAGCTTTTGATTGAAGTTTCAGCACTACAGACCTTGAAACCTCCTTAATAAAAACATGAGAAGGGAATTCAATAGAAGTAGTCTTGAACACCTCTGCCCCAGGTGTACCTTCTATTGGGACAGGGTAATTGAACCTCAACAACACTAATCTCAAGAAGGTATTGTGCCTATAATCAAGGAAAGTTGAGTTTAAGAACAAGAATAAAGGATGACCGTGAACCATCCAAGGTAAAAGATTGGTTGGTTGTCTTGATAGTCACACTAAGGGGATGTTGTCTTCATCATCCTTGTCTTCCTCCTCCTCAACCTCAAGGACAAACACCTTTGAGGAATACAAAAGATATAAATATCAAAAGAAGGGAGAAAATGGAATGTACCAAATAGTCAAAAGGAACAGCACATTACAGAAGTTAATTAATGCCTCAATCATGCTTTGAAGGTGATTTGACCTCTATGGAGGAAGACATTACTATAAAGCTCAGCTCAACCTCTTTTTTGGAGGTTGTTGAGATGGTAAACCACAAGATGAATTCCTTTGGCTCCTTGTTGAAAATAGTCGAGATAGCCATTGACCAGCAATCATCAAACTCTCACATGATTTAAAGATTATAAGTAAAACTTTGAAAAGAGAACCATCCACTGCTTCAAGGTTTGCACTAGTAACTTTTTTTTTAGCTTTTCCAACAAATGCTTAGTTATGAGGGCACTACACCTCAGTGAGAAAAGTTTGTAGTTATTCATATACTCTAGGTGGAGTAACTTGGTGAGGAATATTAACAATGCACGGCAATGCAACTTTATTTGTAGAGTACTCTACCTAAAATGAATTTTTATTGTCAGAGTTTTTCTAGTTGAACTCCACCCATGTAAGGGATCACCCTTGCATTGCCGGTCCCAAGCCCAGATAAAGGAGGAGGGTTATGTTAGGCTTCCGACAGCCAGCATAAAACTTCGGCAGATTTTTATAACATGGATTACAAAAATTATGAGAATTGCTTTGGGGCATCCCGGCCTAGTGACATGGTGAAGAGCATGAATGCAGTAATAAGTAAGCAAGGACCACTACATTTTCGCCCGAATGTAGTGAATCAATTGCAGAGAGGGTTCCCACATTATGGATGGGTGTGGGTAAAGAAGTTAGTCCCGCTACATTGCCGTCTGAATGTAGTGAATAATTTTCAGAGAGGGTCTCCGTATTTTGAATATGGATGGATGCGAGGGATAAGGAAGCTGGTCCTAAATAATAAGATTCGTATTGGTTCTTAGAATATCAAAACATTATCCGGTAAGCTAATGGAGGTGGTAGATACTATGATTCAGAAAAAGATTTATATTCTATGTTTACAAGAGGCAAAATGAGTTGGAGAAAAAGCAAAGGAGATAGAGGATACAGGTTTTAAATTATGGTACTCAGGTAAAGAAAAGGCTCGAAACGGAGTTAGTATTATCATAAATAAAGATTTAAAGGATAGTGTAGTAGACATACAATGATATGGTGACCGAATCATGATGTTAAAATTAGTGTTAGGAGCAGAGGTTTTGAATATAGTTTGTGCTTACACACCCCAAGTAGGACTAGAAGATAGTATAAAGACAGATTTTTGGGAAGAGTTAGATAAGATGATTCAAAAGATTCCGTAAAGGGAGATGATTTGTTTAGGAGGAGACTTAAATGGACATGTCGATAAAGAGGCATTAGGATATCAAGGGATTCATGGAAACTTTGGTTTTGGAGATATAAATGAGCAAGGTAGGGAGATTTTAAATTTTGCTATGGCATTTGATCTCTTTATAGTCAATACAATCTTCAAAAAATGAGATGAACATTTAATTACTTATAAGAGTAGCTTATCACAAACACAAATTGATTATTTTATTTGTAGAAAAAAAAGATAGAGTGTGTTATAAAGATTACAAGGTAATTCCAGGAGAAAGCTTAACCACCCAATATCGACTTTTAGTTATGGATTTACAAATAAAAAAATGGACAAAGAAGAAAAGAGTGCATCGAGCTATTCGGACTAAATGGTGGAACCTCAAAAGCAAGAAAGAATATATATTTAAACAGAAAGTCCTTCAAGGAGATGTTTGGAATTATGTTGGTACACCCTGTGATATGTGGAATAATATGGCTATACATATTAGGAAAGTGGCGAACGATGTGTTACATGTATCTAAGGGAGGTGTACCGGAACAAAAAGAAGCTTGGTGGTGCAGTGAAGTAGTGCAAAATAAAATCAAGGCAAAGAGGGCATGTTACAAATTACATTATGCTAAGAAAACTAGTGAAACTTTAGAGACTTATAAGAAAGCAAAGAAGGAAGCGAAAAAGACCGTGAGTGAAGCAAAAGCTAAAATTTGGGAGGATTTATATAAAAAACTCAACTTAAAAGAGGGTGAAAGAGATATTTTTAGGATAGTTAGGGCTAGAGATAAGAAAACTAAAGATCTTAATTATGTTAGATGCATCAAGGACGAGGATGAAAAAATTCTAATGGCAAATGATGATATAAGAAATAGATGGAAAAACTATTTTTATAAGCTTTTTAATGAAAATAAATATGTTAGTATTAGCTTAGGAGAGTTAGCCAAATCAGAAAAGTATATAAACCATAATTTCTACCGACGTATTCAAAAGAATGAAGTCAAAGAGGCTCTTAAACATATGAAAAGTGGTAAATCGGTAGGACCAGATAATATTCCTATACAAGTTTGGAAAATACTAGGAGAAATAGGAATCACTTGGCTCACAAGACTATTTAATGAAATGAAAAACCAAAAGATGCCCGAGGAATGGAGAGCAAGTACACTTATACCCATATATAAGAACAAGGGAGACATTCAAAATTGTGAGAATTATCGAGATATCAAGTTAATGAGACATACTATGAAATTGTAGAAAAGAATTATCGAACGTAGGTTAAGACAAGTATCAAGTACAACAGAGAACCAATTTGGATTCATGCTAGGCAGATCTACTGTTGAAGCGATTCACCTTTTAAAATATCTTATGGAATAATTTAGAGTAAAAAAGAAAGACCTTAACATGATATTTATTGATCTAGAAAAAGCTTATAATAGGGTACCGAGGGAGGTTCTTTGGAGAACTTTGAAAAAAAGAGGTATCCCATTGACATACATTAACCTTATAAGAGACATGTACGATGGTGCAAAAGCATGTGTGAGGACTCATGAAGGAATGACAGACTTCTTTGAAGTTAATATCGAGTTACATCAAGGATCAACTTTAAGTTCATACTTATTTATAATGGTGATTGATGAGTTAACAAAATATATTCAAGATGAAGTACCTTGGTGTATGTTATTTGCATATGACATTGTGTCAGTGGATGAGTCTAAGGAAAAAGTTAATAGAAAATTAGAACTATGAAGAGAAACATTAGAAAGCAAAAGCCTCCGACTTACTAGAACAAAAACAAAATATATGGAATGTAAGTTTGATCATTTGGTTACTTCAGAGGACATAGAAATTAAAATTGGCACACATTGCATCCCCCAAAAGGAAAGTTTTAAATACCTAGGGTCAATTTTTCAGAGTGATGGAAGAATTGATGGAGATGTTACGTGTAGAATTAATGCTTGTTGGTTAAAATGGAGAGGAGCATCACGTATTCTTTGTGATAAGAAGATACCATTAAAGTTAAAAGGTAAATATTATAGAGCAACGATTAGGCCTACCATGTTTTATGGTTATGAGTGTTGGGCAGTTAATCATCAATATGTACAAAAGATATCTATGACAGAAATGAAGATGTTGAGATGGATGATTGGTCATACAAGAAAAGACCATATACATAATGAGGTTATTAGAAACAAATTAAGAGCGGCACCAATAGAGGATAAAATGAGAGAATATCGTTTAAGATGGTTTGGAGATATAGAAAGAAGATCTAAAGAAGAACATGTAAGAAGGTATAAAAAACTAAATTTGGAAAGTATTAAAAGAGCTAAGAGGATGACTACAAAAGTGTTGGAAATAAACAATAAAGAATGATCTAGCTTATTGTGAGTTAACTGCTAACATGGCACACGATAGGGATATATGGAAACAAAGAATCCATGTAGCCGACCCCGTCTAGTATGGGAAAAGGCTTTGTTGTTGTTGTTGTTGTTGTTGTTGTAGAGTTTTTCTAGTTGACTCGAGAGGGTAAACTATACTTCAACGAGGAAAATATATGTAGATCCAATACTACAAAAACCATGGTCCTAGAGAAATGTTGGTTTGTTGCCGACTGGTAAGGCGAGAAAGAAATATATGAATGCCTAATTAAGGGTATTAAGAAACTTGAAGCAAAAGTTAAAACATTGGCTGAAAATAAAAAAGTCCACAAGATGGCTATACTCTTTTGAAATGGCTATACCACTAGGGTTACTTGGAAACTTGCAAAGCAAGAAGACAAGAGGAAGTTAACATGTTCACGAAGACCTACTTTTCGTTCGTAATCATTATGGGTTTCAATGAAATCCCTATAGAAAGAGGCTTGTGAGTTATGGAAGAATGTGTGCAAGGTATCATAGAGAGCTTGAGGCTTATGACAGGAAAAATAGATGCTCATGATAGTGCGCATGTCAAGAATTGTCAGCCAGCCATTCCAAACTTAAAAACCAAACAAAACAAAACAATTTGTACTTAAAGACTAGAATCCTAAAAAGCCATAAAGAAGTTTAAGTCAGGAGGAAAAACGAGGCTGAAAATAATCTATGAGATAATAAATCCCAAATAGATGATAATTGTTCCTATATCGGTCTCCTACCCTATTTAACTACCGAATGTAGTCTTTAATAGACTTCAATTAGAAAAATTACACTGGAACCTTGCAAATTGATTGACTAGAAAATGATTAGCTATAACCAAAAGCACAATGGAGCAATAATGAAAATAAAAAACTAATATATTTTAAGTCTACTACAACTAGATACTGCAAAGTGCCTCAATTAATACAAAGTAAGCACCAGATGAAGACACACAAAGGCTATACGATACAACAAGATATTATAGGCTTAATCTCCAAAAATAGGCTTGCATATATTCAAAAGATGCTAGAAGAATCTCTGGCCATCTGCTTTTATAATGCAAGCTATGCATTATTCATTTTACAACTTCAGAGCAAATAAAATGCGTTTGAAAGTTCAAAATTAAGAAGCCATAAATTACTACAAGTCTCTAGACTTAACGTTCAAGACTATATTTAACAAGAAGGAACTTCCTAAATGCTGGTGAACTTACTAAAGGCTCTTTAGAGTCTACATGTAACAAAAACAATCAGCTTGGTGCTGGTGGACTCTTTAGACAATCATAATCTCCAATATCCTTATTTGACCAAGGGCATTATGGGTGTTCCTTTTGAATTGTGGACTTAAACATCAAAATATCTCCCACTCGTTGATAAAAAAACCCAATTCCACCATTGAAGAGATAACACTATCTTCATTATCGTTGACGTTTGTATCTATACCTGTATTTTCCTCCCTGGACATGGGGAAGGATTTTTTCTTAAGTCAAACAGTTCATCATCTTCAAAGTAAGGAGACAAATTAGCCATGTTGAAGGTTGTTAAATGCCATAATCACCTAGTAATTCCACCTTGTAAGCATTATTATTCACCCTTCCGAGAACCTTGAGTGGACCATTTACTCTTGGCATAAATGTAAATTTTATTTTGGATTGTGAAACCTCTTTTTCTCCTTTGGTAGATCCAAACCAAATGCACATGCTAAAAATTTGCTGTAATGTGCTTTTCGGGTTGCTTCTAGTATGGTTCATTTTTCTTAATAATTTATACTCATAAAATTTGTTAATATGTTGTCTTTGTTTTTCATTCACTTAGATTACTGATTGGAAATGTTGCTAGATCAATGGGTGCGAGTGCACACTCCATAAATATCTTTAAAAGGAGAATGACCTGTGGTGGGATTTGGAGCATGTTTCTTAAGTGAATTCAGCATGAACAAGCAACAAATCCTGCTACTGGCACTCATGAAGTGTTACCTTGACCGTCATTAAGGGTGTTAGCCACATCACTTGAAAAATGAAAAGATCATTACATAGTCTGGCTTGGGAGCAGCTATCTAAGGATGAACTGTTCCAATAGTTTGAGTTAATAAATAAGTCCCACTTTTCAAATTGTTAACTTGCTAAACAAGCTATGACAAAGGAGAAGCTACATTTGTGTTCTTGACGTCTCAGGTTATTAAATCTACATAAACTCTCTTTTGGTTGGTTGTTAACCTATAATAATATGAAGGGCTTCTCATATCCCTTTCTCTCATAGTAGTCATTCATATGGATTCTCGAGAGGTTTAGCTCTCTTATATATTATTGTTTGTGTTTTCATATTTTGTGTAATTTGTTTAGTGTGTGGTGGATCTATTTGTTGAATTATTTTTGTCCCTTATTTGTACGTCTTTCTTTCTGTTTGTTGTTTATTTCCAGCAAGAAGTTTGCAAATTGTCTCATTATTGTGCCCGCTAATTAGAGTTTTCCATATGAACTAGAAAAGGTCACCACCATTAAGGAAAAACCAATGTTGCAGGAGTCGTTCAACACCTACCAACGGCATTGGGTACTAACCACACGGCTAGACTGTCCAATGTCTCACCTTGTACATGCCCACCAAACACACGGCTAGAGTGTCCAAGGTCTCAACTTGTACATGCCCATACAACATCAAAGGGGCTGAAATCACAACCGTCTCTAGAGACCTACAACACAACATACACGATGTGGGCATTGTTTTGATATAAACATATCAAATATCTCATTTAAGTTCAATGATTATCATATCCACAATAAATCCACCCACCATGTTTCACCATGTCCACACAAGCGAGAACATATGCAGGCATGGCTCCTATTAAACATGCACATTACCAAACAATAGTCAACAAATATCACAAATAAGTCACGCAAGAGTTCCAATAAACATTTTTATAAACAATACTTCCAACGGATGCACATTTAAAAGCACATAAAAGAAACAATGACAATCATGTTGATGTCATACATATCCACCTATCTCAAGTGATACTGAAAATCAACATCTAGAAGCCATCCTCATATCCATGTCGTCCCATTCAATACCTAAATAAGCAAGAAATCATCAACTAATGGGATACTCGATAACAAAACCAACAGCTCAAACTGTATACCAATTTGAGGTCAAAACGACTCTCAAACTGAGATAATACCTTATCATAAATAGACTCTAGATCCAACTTTTCCAACTAATTCATCTTATTCAACTTATTGAACAACAATGAAAACCCCAATTACATTAAAGTAGATTGTTCTATGAGTTCAACACATCAAACCGAGCTCGACTTGGACAGTGGGCACCCCTACAATCAGGTTTTAAATAACACGTTTCAGTCCAAATTTGGATCCATTCGGGGTCTGTAATGGATGTTTATAAGATAGAGGACCGGTAACACTGACACAAAGACACGACACACCCTTATATTAAAGGGTATTTGGATCCAATAACAGGTCCTAGTTTTTTGAGAACGAAACTAACCGAAAATTATTGCATTGGTCGAAAACAAGATGGGACCTGAAGAACTGGCTAGGACCGGTTCATCAGACCCCACAGCACAAGTGGTGTTCAACCACTGAATATAGTGGTCTGCCGACGCGACAACAGATGGTTGATGAATCCAAAACATCTCTCTAAGTCCTCTCCCTTTTCCCCGTCTGAATCAACACCAACGGCCCACGGCTTCACTGGAATATTCAAAAAGAGGGGGATATATTTGAGAAATCCGGCATGTTGCTCGAGTACCTTATTGTGAAGAAAAAATTTGATTCATTTTGATCGAACTTCCTTTTGATGGTTTATTTTAAAAGAGGGGTACCTTTCACCGACGTCTTTGACCTTTGGCTACCCATATGACATTGAATAATTCCTCCTGCTTTCGCTCTTACAACCCACGTCCAACATGCCAGGGGTTTAATATCGTTGGAAAATAAAAGAAAATGAAAATATTAGGTATTACCTTGAAACCTTCGGTGTCTTGGCCATTCTCTTCGATTTCTCCATCCTTTGCCTCTGTGTCCAACTGGAGAAACTTCTTTCTAAGGATAATTAGAGCTTAAGTTCCCCTCAATAAATAGTTGATTGGATGGTCGGATTCAAGAGGATTCCTTCCATAAATCCGGGAGGGTTCCTTCCGTATCTTCTTACGCCATTTTAGGTCAAATTTTATTTTTTCCTAAATTAAGGTCTACTTGGGTATAGGTTTGGTCCTAATCCCAGTCGTAAGTATTACACGTCATGTCAAAAGAATTGCACAGTACCTAAATGATTACTTTAGATTTTTTTATTTTAACATTTTTCTCTTTTTTAAAGCAACCACGAACGGTTGAAGGTGAGAACCCTAGAGAGAGAACGTACAACTGCTTAGCCGGGTCTCATTCAGTACGAGGCTGGGTACCAAATTCCTCTCTGAGACGCTCCATTGCCACCCCGAGCTTTTGTACTTGCTTGGTCCAGCGGAATATCCCGAACTGGACCCATCAATAAACCCGGACCAAATTACTGAATGTCACACGACTCGGATTTTCAGTTCTTTTGGTGCAGCTGGAATACAGGCTACAGGTATGGTCTATCACCAGCAAAAGACGATCAAAATGAAATTCAACAGATACTACATTAAAGAACATTGCATTACTACAAACATCTGAAGCGAGGACAACCGCTCCGTGGGGGCGAGGGTAGGTCTCCACTTCAGTTATTGAGCAAAAGATATTTGTATTGAGTAGAGAAATGGAACACCCTTACGAAGCAAAGACGCAAGTTATGTTAGGTCAACAAGTTCAATATAATAATACTCTCTCCAAGATAGAATAGAACAACAAAATGCATAAAAGCTAATAAGCTACCGAGTCCATCGAACCCTGCCAGTAAGTACAAGAATGCCAGGCGATAGTTAAAAGGCACCATGCACAAAGTCGAGAACACAGTGCAGAAGAATCAAGACAAGAGGAGCGCAGAACAAGCAGATCAATAATTAATCGAGCAAGTATATGGGAAATGCCACCGAGTCAAGGAGTACTAGTTTTTGCCTTTGACAAGACAATGAGCCAGTGATCTCTATTCTAAACAAAATACTCCTCCATCAATAATTTACTCTTTAAACACTTGGAGCTTGTTCTTGATCAGCAGCATCTGGAGACTGTTCTGCCTTTCCAACTTCTTTATCAGCATCAGCCTGCAGCTTTTCAGCTTCATCACCTACAGATAAAACACGAGAAAGCATTATTTTCATGACAAGCATCTACAGAAAACTTCGGAGTTCAACAGTCACAACTTGACAACGAAAGATGCACAGCTACTAGCTACCAAGTTGGACATGCACATGCATGCACAGACTTACAACTTTACAGATGATTGGAGTGGGGGTGTGCGCATATATATATGCCAGGGTTCATCATCTTATCAGAAAACAACTACGAATGCCCTGCTCTTGAAAACTTGCAAGCCTTGTTTAACGAGAATTTGCAAGCGCATGCAATGAAGCATCAACATTTGCAGGAAAAACAAATCTTGACATTGAATTACCTTCATTGTCACTATCATCGAGGTCATCACCCATGCCACCATCAAAGCCTCCCATACCACCAAATTTCTGCATGACATAGCAAAATAAACTTTTCAGGAACATACTGACTACAGTTTCAAGAGACCATAAAAGGTTTCACTTATGTCCACAATCTCATACCGAGAAATCCATTCCTCCTAAGTCCATGCCATTTCCTGTTGATACCATACGTGTCAGTAATAATATACAAGCATAGAGATCTGCAAATTTTTGGAATGAGAAAAGGGAGAAAGCACAAACCAACTTCATCATCATCATCTTCATCCACCCACTTGTCCCAATCCACCTTTAGGTAGTGAGGCACCTTACCATCACCTCGCAATAATTTCTTCCACCATCCCTTTTCCGCTTTCTCTACAACACAAAAGATGCTCCGAACACCAGTACTTATCTTGCTCTCCTGAAACAACCAGAATCAAATGAAAAGGAACCAACAAGAAACAAGATAAATAATTTTTTTATCATTACCAAGTCATATATACCTCCACATTAACTTTATCATGAAGATCCAACTTCAATTCATAGGGGTTGTTGCCTACTCCAGCAGTCGCAGAGAAATTCAAAACTCCATCAGGTTCAAGGTTGACATTTGCGTTCTTTGCATCAGGTAATAAAACTGTGATATAAAGCTTGTCTACTCTCTGTGCCCACTTCACCTCAGGGTGGCGGCTACAGAAATCCAAGGTTCAAAAAGGATTAATTGCACCTCAACGATAACTAATACCAGAAACAAGCACAACGAGCCACAGGTCAGTCTGGACTTCTTAATACTTCATGACCAGCAGAGTAATACAGAAAAGAACCTTAACCACTTCTCGAGCTTGGTAATAACATTTTTTTATTTCTTAAACAAAATTTAGATGATTCTAATTCTATGGTTAAAAAGGAGCAAGATTTCTGCCACTAGATAAGGAAAGAACAACTCCATATAGAATCTACTGGAGCATCCTGAAAGACCGTCTTCATATGAAACCACAATATTAGCCCTTTTACTGTTTTCGACTATAAAAGGTATGTTAACATGGTACAACAACTAAGCCTTTTCCCATATCCCATACTAGAAGGAGTCAGCTACATGGATTCTTTATTTTCACACGGCCCTATCATGTGTCATGCTAGCAGTTAACCCAATATAAACTAGATCATTCTTTATTGTATGTTAACATGGTATAGATAAAAAATTGTAGGTATACCATCAGAATTTTACATTATGTAGCAAGAATCTAGCGACTAAGAAAGAGATTACTGTATTGAAGTACACAAAACTGTAAGCATTTCCACAGTATGAAAGTTTATGTGGTTTGAGTAAACCCTCCAGAGTCCAGATTCTCTGAATGTTAATGCCCTGCCTTTCTGAGTACAAATTCCTGAAAACACAAATATGTTCTTTTCTTCTCCTTTGATTCATTACATAGAACAACTTTTCTTAGGAGGTTTATACTTAAATCACCCAGCTTAAAATCCTGGGCTAAGAGCTTGACTGGCCCTGTATGGGCTTTGGCTGACGCACAGATATGACACTCACAGGAATCAAACCTCCAGATTCAATATGACCAGTCTCTATGCCAACAATGCCCATTGGGATGAAAGAAAGTATAGAACTTCCAAGAAAGGCAGAAAATGTTCCCAACATTAGGCATTTTGGAAATGTAGCCAGGAATCTGTATGAAGCAAATCTGTGTGTTGAAAGATATAATGCGGTTGAGACAATGAATGGAGAAACAAACCGATGCCTATAGTCATCTCTGTCAGGATTCAGTAAACTATCAAACAACAACTAAGCCTTTTTCCATACTAGATGGGGTCGGCTACATGGATTCTTTGTTTCCACATAGCCCTATCATAATTTGTAGAATCCATGGTAGATCAGTCAAAAGTTTTATGCTGGCTGCCAGGATTCAGTAAAGTATGACACTGAATTTTGGATCCAACAGAAAAGGGTTATTATATTTGAAAGCATTCCCTAGACGAGAAATTTCCCTAAAAAAGGGATACCGTATTACATTACCAATGATGATCGAAGATGCTAGCTAACCACCATTAATACACAGACTACAACATCAACTACAATCTTGTGTATGTAGAAGTCAAAATGATGTGGAGTATTAAACAAATGATCCCCTCAAAAAGACTTGACTCAAAGCCATATCAATAATTACGTTAATAAATCAAAAGAGAAACTGATAACCGTTGTACATGCTCCAAAATAAACGTCTGGCACTCTGTAAAGCTAACAATAACTAAAGTTATCAAAAGCAGCAAGTGGTGCAGAAGTTGCCCATGGACCAAAGTTGTTTGTACCATATTGTATCATGTATCATTTTTCTCCACGAGATTGGTGTATCGTAGCATAGCGCAACATATCATAAATTTTTAATTAAAAAATAATTAAAAAATCAAGAAAAGTAAATAAAAAACAGAAAAAAATTCTAAATAATAATAATGAACCAAAATATGTGAGGATAAATTTGAAAATTGTATCAAAACAGTAGTACATGACTTATTTAAATTATTTAATAAGGTATCACCTATCAAGCACCTATGTTGATGCACAACAACTTCATGGTTTGAGAATGTGTTTCCTAATAACTCCCCACCCTTAGAATTCTAACAGGCAATAACTCTTACTCTTGAAATTTTAAGGGTTCATAAATCTATGCTTGTGACTAACAATTAATAACTCCTATCATTAGAACTCTATAAATGATAACTAATACCATCAATGAATATGTGCTTGGGACTCTAATAGTTAATAACTCCTATCATTGGAACTCTATAAATAATAACTAAGTGTGTATCGCATGTATTGTACGTATTATATGATACGTGCGATGCGAACCCATATCATGTGATATGACATGTATCGCACGATATGGGCCGATAAGTTTACACTAGGTGATTATGCGATACATTACTTGTATCATACCATAGTTTTCTACGATACGGTTAGCCCCGCATCGTACAATACAAAGCGATAGGGTAACACTACTATAGACCATAATCAGGGATTGAGTTTCTTAGAGGTAACATCACAATTAAGAAACTAGAAGAGCGAGAAGCCTCATACAGATCTTAGTGAACCACTTCTAGCATGCCACTATTATGGATACACTTGTAGCTCCAAGCCTTGAGGAATATGGTGCAAGCTATATTAATAAGTATTAAAGATTAAAAGAAGTAAATAAAGTAGCAATATGAACAAAGAGTGGAAAACAGTAGTAGAATTTAGAAAGCTCCAAATCCATTCACACATTCCAATATTTGCTATCAAATAATTGCCTATTCAATGTTGTAATATGAACTTTTTTCCACATTGCATAAACATTTTAATTTTCTTAATGGAAAAGGTAAAGACAAACAACAACAACAACTAAGCCTTTTCCCATACTAGACGGGGTCGGCTACATGGATTCTTTGTTTCCACAGATCCCTATCGTGTGCCATGTTAGCAGTTAACTCCCAATAAGCTAGATCATTCGTTATTGTTTCTTTCCAACACTTTTGTGGTCGTCCTCTACCTCTTTTAATACTTTCCAAATTTAGTTTTTCTAACCTTCTTACAGGTTCTTCTTTTGATCTTCTTTCTATATGTCCAAACCATCTTAAACGATGTTCTCTCATTTTATCCTCTATTGGTGCCACTCCTAATTTGTTTCTAATAACCTCATTATGTATACGGTCTTTTCTTGTATGACCAACATCTTCATTTCTGTCAGAGACATCTTTTGTACATGTTGATGATTAACTGTTGCCCAACACTCAGAACCATAAAACATGGCAGGCCTAATTGCTGCTCTATAATATTTACCTTTTAATTTTAATGGTATCTTCTTATCACAAAGAATACCTGATGCTCCTCTCCATTTTAACCAACCAGCATTAATTCTATGTGTAACATCTCCATCAATTCTTCCATCACTTTGAAAAATTGACCCTAGGTATTTAAAACTTTCCTTTTGGGGAATGCAATGTGTGCCAATTTTAATTTCTATGTCCTCTGAAGTAGCCAAATGATCAAACTTACATTCCATATATTCTGTCTTTGTTCTACTAAGTCGGAGGCCTTTGTTTTCTAATGTTTCTCTCCATAGTTCCAATTTTCTATTAACTTTTTCTAATGGAAAAGGTAAAGAACTTATCAAAACAAAATCTTAGGTATTAAATATTCTAAAGATCCATAGTAGTTAAGGGACTCATGAACAAAGTCCAAAAAGCACCTAAACAAGAAACACCAAAGGAACACTAATTGATATTTTTGTTTCTAAATAAACAAAACCCTTCAAAATGGGGATACATTTTTTTTAGCCAAAACCAATATTATTCGTATCATGGGAAAAAGTGATAGAATAAGAAGACTCCATTGCACAAGGGCAATCTATCGTATCATGCGGTATGGTATCCTGGAAAGAAGTGATAGGATAAGAAGATTGTATCACATAGGGGCAAAGTATTGGTCTGTATCGTGATACAGTTTTTCTACAGTTTTCTATTTTCTACTCGAATGCTACACAGTTGCAAGCATTTCTGGATAGTGAGAAGCTTTTCCGGTAGTTCAACGACACCACCACGATACCACCACTCTAATAGCAACAGTCCAGCACCGCAATGTTTTCTTGTAGTATATTGTTGTTGTTTTCCACATTTTTTCTGTATACTTGTATTATTCGTCTTTTTCTTTTTTGAATGACAATTTATGAAGTGGGTGGATATGTTTTTGATGAATATGTGATAATCTATGAAGTGGGTGAATGTTTTTGAGTGTTTTGGTGGTTTATGAAGTGGATATTTATAAAGTGAGTGAATTTGTAGCTATTTATGAAGTGATTTTAATTTTTATTTCATTGTTATTTGCTTTTATTTTCAAGTTTATTTAGATTCAAGAAGATAAATTGAGATTGAGATGTCAAAAAGAGGTTCTCATTCTCAATATGTGGCACGGTTTAATGACCTCAGTTTGATGAGCTCGTATGGCAATGGTATACTTGAGTTGAAGATAGCATATTGAGAATAACTTTTTACTTTTATGAGAAAATCATGGAGTTTCTCGATTGAAACATCACTTAGAAACAGTGTTATCCGTATCGTACGATACGGTGCGATACGATAACATGTATCGTAAGATACAGGTTATCATGCCCGTATCGCACGATTCGCTCAAGGATCCTTTTAAAGGGTCCCTGGCCGAACATACCGGGTTTTTGAGGTCTGTTCACGGCTGCTCAAGCCTTCCTTCGGTGGCTCTCCCCCTCTTTGGCTTTTAAGGCTCCCAAAAAAGTGCTCTTCAGTATCCGTGCAAGCCTCCTAACTTGAATTGTGGTATATTTTGAGTGTTTTTCAGAATTGTTTTCTTTGTATTTGTTGTCTTTTTGTGTTATTTGCGTTTTTCTTGTTTTGAATGACAAAATATGAAATTATTAAGTGTGTAGATATGATTTTTATTGCATTAATGAAGTGACAGACACTCTATTTGAGTGTTATGTGAAGATTGGGGATTTATGAAGTGCTTTTATTTTCAGGTTTTCGATTGAATTAAAGTGCTCAATTGAGATGGCAGGAAGGGGTGTTAAAGACTCCCAATCTCGGTCTGATGATCCGATATGGCAGTGGGGTACACCAGTTGAGGGCTCCAGATTAAAGAACATATGTTTGTTTCGTAAGAAGGTGGTTAGTGGTGAAATTTCACGACTGAACACCACCTAGCAGGGACTAGGAAAGAAGTTGTTCCTTGTATAAGCAGAGTTAGAAGTGTGTTAAAAGGCATTAAATGGCAATGTCTTCATATGATTGAGAGCATGAATGAGAGGAAACAACAAAATGATGATTTAGGAATATTTGAGAAAAATGATGATGATGCTATTGAATTAATTGATAGTATTCCTTCAGATACTATAACAGAAATTGGTAGTAGTTCTCGTCCATCCAATAGGAGAAAGAGGGTTGCTGAAGATTTTGCAATTGGAAGTGGAAGAAAAGAAAGCTCAAGAAGAAGTAGAGGAAGAGCTTCTTCTGGCATACATTCATTTTTTTCCTCCTAGCACTACACATGGTGCTCAACCTGAAATTCGTGCTGCTATAACTTGAGAACAATTGCATGATCAGGCACACCTTACAGTAGGCAGATGGTTTTATGATGCATGTGTTCCATTTAATGGAATAAATGGTTTTCATTTTCAAGCAATGACAGATGCAATTGCTAATATTGGTCCAGGATGAGATGCCCTAAGTAAAGGAAAGTTATTAGATAAAACCATCATTGAAGTGCAAGAATATTGTTTGACTTTGAGAGAGTCATGGAAAGAGACAAGATGCACTATCATGACAAACGGATGAACAGATAGGTGACAAAGGACCTTGTTAAACTTTCTCTATACTGTCATAAAGGACTTATGTTTTTGAGATCTCTAGACATATCAAAAGAGAGGCATACTGCAGAGATCCAAAGGCAAGAGTTTGATAAGGTGATATACGATGTTGGGCAAGAGAATGTAGTCTAATTCATTACAGATAATGCAGTTAACTATAAAGCAGCTAGGAAGGAGTTAGCAGATATTTATGAAACTTTTTATTGGACACCATACACAGCCCATTGTTTAGATCTCATCCTTCAGGATATTGGTGAGATGGATGAGATAAAAAAAGCAATTGAGTGTTGCCAAGATATCACCAAATTTATCAACAACTATGCCTTTGTATTATGTATGATGAGGAGATATACAGATGGTGCAAAGCTTCTTCGTACAACTGTAACTCGATTTGCAACTAATTTCTTATTTGTACAGAATATTGTAAGACAGAAACAAGCTTTTAAGATAATGTTCTCCTCAGATGAGTGACAATAATTTGAAGAGTTACCTCAAAATAGAAGAAATATAAAGTTGAATAAGATTTTAAAGACAGTCTTTATGAGTACATTTTGGAATGGATGTGTTAGACTGTTGATGATTACATGTCCTTTAGTGAAGGTTTTGAGATTGACTGATAGCGAAGAGAACTCATCTATGGGCTACCTCTATGAAGTCATGGATAGGACAAAAGAAGCCATTATAAATAATTTTAATAAAAAAAAAGAGAGATTATGTGCTCGTAAATGCAATAAACAATTGCATCAGCCTATTCATGCAGCAACATATTACCTAAACCCAGCATTTAGATATTCAGCAAGCTTCAAAAGGGACGGTGAGGTTAATTGAGGCATCATTGATTGTATAGACATATTAGTCCCTGATGAGAGTAGAGCAGATGTTATATATCGAGAGATGGAGATCTATGATAATACTCTTCACTTAATGGGTTTGCCTGTAGCAATTCGCAACCGCACTACTATGCGCTCAAATAAATTGTTTATCTTCGTATTTAAGTTTCTTAAATCTTATATTATTGTAAATTAAGTCCCTAATGTTTGTCTTTTGTTACATATGTTTGGTAGAATAGGTTTGGAAGTGTTTGCCCAAACCTTAGAGATTTTGCAGTAAGAGTTCTGAGCCAAACCTTTAGTGCAATGGGTTGTAAAAGGAATTGGAGTGCCTTTGAACACATCTATACAAAAAAGCACAACAGGTTGGAACATAAGCGGCTCAATGACTTAGTTTTCATCCATTGTAACATGTGGCTTCGTCAAAGGTAATTTTGTATTAGTTATTACTTAAAGATTCAATTCAATATTTTGTTTGACTTCAATTGTTAATGTTATTTACTAATTACTTATCTTTCTTTCTTGTAGGCAATAAAAAAAGGTAAATAGAGAAGAAAGTCAATTTGATCCAATAAGTTTGGATAATTTTGATATATTAGAGGAGTGGATTATAGAATTTGGAAGATAACAAAGAAAATGTACTCTTAACTGAAGAAAACATTGCATGGATCAATTTAGAAGGAGTGCAACAACATTATCAAGGAGATGAAGATTTTGATTTTGAAGCAGAAGGTAGTGAGGATCTTCAGTAAGGAGAAGAAGATTATTTAGTTGATCTTGATTACAATATGTAAATGTATTTCATTTTTTGCTTCAAAATATGTAATTTTTTTTCAATTGTTCAATATGAATGATCAATATGTACTAAACTTTGTATTATATGAATTCTTTGCAATTATTAGATTTTTCTTTATTTTTTTATTTTTTTTATTTTTTCTAATTTTTTTTTATTTTTTTTAGATTTTTATTATTTTTTTAATATTAAAGTACGATACAATACACCCGTATCATGGATCAAAACGATACACGATATGATACGCATCGAAAAACACATTTAGAAGGACCTAGTAAGGAAGTTGTTCCTTGTATAGGTAGAATTAAGAAAGTGTCAAAAGTTATTAAATGACAATATTGACCTAGGAAGGAAGTTACTCCTTGTACAGGCAGAATTAAGAAAATGTCAAAAGTTATTAAATGACAAGTTAAAAAAGAAAAGAAAGAAAAGATGTAGGGATGTTTAAGAAAGAGTTAAAAGATGTTGATAGTTAAGATAGTATTCCTTCTGATGACATGACAGAGATTGGTAGTAATAGTTTTAGACCGACCAAGGAAAAGAGGGTTGTGGAAGAGGAAGAGGTAAAAGAAGATCTCATTATGTAGCCTTTGACATCTAATTATTTTTCTCTCTCCCTACTACACCCTATTCTCAGTATGGAATTCAGACAACTGTCTTCTCAATAATTGCATAAGCAAACGGACCTTGCAATATGAAGATGGTTTTATGGTACCAATATTCCATTTATTACGATAGATTCATTTTATTTTCAAGTAATAACAAATGCCATTGCTAATATTGGGTTAGTATATAAGATACGCTCTTATAATAAGTTGAGAGAGAGAAATTATTAGATAAGACTGTTAAGACAGTTATTATCACGGTAGATGGATCAACAAATAGGAGACGAAGGACTTTATTGAACTTCTTCATCTATTGTCTTTTTAGATTGCTTAACATGTTAGAGGAGTATCATACTAAGAGGTTTTAAAATAAGAATTTTGATAAGGTGATTGGAGGTTGGGCATGAAAATATAGTTGAATTAATTATAGATAATGCAACTAATTATAATACAATTGGAAAAGAGTTAATTGAGAGCTATGAGACTTTTTATTGTATACCATGTTCAACCCATTGTATAGACTTTATTCTTGAGGATATTGGAGAGATGAATGAGATAAAAGTAGCAACTAAGTGCTATCAAGATATCACAAAATTTATTTATAACCATACATTTGTGTCTTGTATGATAAGAAGATTTACTGATGATGCAAAACTCCATTGTTACTCAATTTGCTACTAATTTTCTGTGTATTAAGAGCATTGTGTAACAAAGCAAGTCTTGAAGAGAATATTTACTTCAAATGACTTACGGTACTTTGCAAATTTGTCTCGAAATAAGAGAAATACAAAACTAAATGATATTTAAGAGACGATCTTTAGGAGTACATTTTAGAATTATTTTAAGTTATTAAATATCGCATGTCCTCAAATGAAGGTTTTAAGAAAGGATGAAGTTATCTATGGGTTATCTTTATAAAGTCATGGATAGGACTAAGGATACTATCAGACGCAACTTTTATAGTAAAAAGAGTGATTATGTGTCTATATGAAAATTTATTAATAATAGAAGGAATAAAGAGTTGTATTACCCTATTCATGCAACAACCTACTACATAAATATTAGGTACTCCGTAACATTTTAAAAGAACAATGAGGTCAATAGAGGTATCGTTGATTGTATAGATAGTTTTGTCCCTAATGAGGGTAGATGTGATGCAAATCTACTATAATTCTCTTTACTTGATGAACTTGTCGGTAGGCATTCAGAATTGTATTAATATGCAACTAATAAACATATAAATCATTTATCTTTATATTTAGTTTCAATTAAATGTCTCAAATCTTAATTATTTTTAGATTTTCTATATATTTTAACATTTTACTTTTATAATTGAATTAAATATATTTATTTTTTTTATTAAATCATTTATCACACATCTTTTAATGTGAAACTATTAAAACTATTATTCAAAATAAATTTAATTTAATTTATATTGTTTACATTAATATTTCTTTTGATAATCGTGTATCACATGAGTGCATATACTATATAGTATTCAGAAATAATAATAACATATTTTTTTAACATTTCTTTTAATATTTATTTCATTATTAATTTAAAAATAAGTGTTTAGTATTTCTCTTTAATTATTAATCTAAAAATAAATATTATAAAATAAATTTCATAAATCATAACTAAATTTATTAATAAATATTTTTATATTTATCTCTTTATTTACATAACTAAACTAAATCCCTCTTACCAAATCGGCTCATACGCTAGTTCGCTGGGTTCTCTAATGTAATCATGTGGACGGATCTGGTTCACATAACAATGCATCTTTCCATTGTTTGACATTAAATTCACATGTTTTATTTCCTTGTGTGGACCATGCTGCTATAATAAATAGGTTTTGTTAATAAAAGTATTTATTAAAAATATTAAAATAAAATTTTAAATTAACATAAAAGTATTTAATGTATTATAAATTAATTAACTTATTTTATTTTTTAAATAAATTTATTATAATACTTTTAACAAATACCTTTTTAACACACTTATTACCAAAACTCTAATATATATATATACCAAAACAAAGGTTCTAAGCTAGAACGTCAATATCTGTACACACTTTCTCTGTTATTATATAAGTAAAATTGTCTCAAGTTTTATAAAGTAATAATGATTCTATTAATTGTTAAGTATTAAATATTAATTATTACTATTAAATGGAAAAACTTACTTTAAAAGAAATTAATGAAACTATATATTATCTCTATTCTGATATATTAACTTATAATATATATTTTTAAAGTGACTAAATTTGTTAATGTAATATCTCTTAAAAAAATTACACATGTTATTCTTATTATTTTTTACTTTTTAAAATTTTTAAATTCAAAATCTCTTTTATTTTTTCATAAAAATTCTCTTTAACCTAAATATTATTGATATCATCTTTTTTAATTTAAAACATATTTCTTAATTTAATATGATTTCTTAAATTCTATTTGAATTTTAAAAATTCGGTGTATTGCATGGATACTTACTAGTTAAATATATATAAATTAGAAATTAACACTATATTACTTTTTAAAAATAATTTAATAACATATTAGCCTAAAATTCTTTATACATGACCTAATAGAAATTCCAATGTAAAAAAAAGGCATAATAAATTATGTATACAAACTTTAAAAGTAAAAGTTAATATTGTAATAGATAAATAAAACAGAAAGTTTATCAAAAAAATAAATAAAATATAATCTAGTTATATATATATATATATATATATATATATATAAGTTTTCTTTATTACATTTTACAAGATTAGAGATATCATTTAGATTAATTTATTTTTGTACTAAAAAATATTTTAGCCAAATGTTCTCTATAAAATATTTGGATTATGTTTTTAAAAGATCAAATAAAATTAACTTAAACATATGCTAAATATTTTTTCAATAAACTCAGATAATAGTTAAAAGTATCGTATTTAAAATAAACATGTGCAACACGCATGGTAAGATGACTAGCAATTAGCTTTTTCGAGTTACATTTTAATTGAGGGAAGAAAGCCACAAACAATACATAGGATAGGGAGTAAGGTAGAGGTCGTATATGTACCTGATTAAGATTGATCTTAATTTTTTTTAATTACACACAAGTCTCTTGTACTTTTGTCATATTTTAAATAAAAATACTCTTCGGCGAGAAATTTTTGATAGTTGCTCATCTGTCTAAAGTCACTTATTTTCTTTGGTTTATATATGGTAGTATATTCAATTTTGAATATTGAAATATTTATTTATATTTAAAGAACTTGCAGTTTAATTATAAAAAAATATAAAGAATTTGTTTTAAACAATAATAGAAATTAAATTATAAATAAAAATATTTTTATAAGAAAATAAAATTTAAAAACTTTTGTTTTAAACTTCTATATTCAAATGAATAATAAAAGTAAATATATAATAAAAAATGTATGATTATCATTCAATTTAACAAATTTTTTTTACAAAATTTTTTATCATCAAAACTTAAAATTAACATTCTCTCCCTAATCTCATACTTAGTGCAAAAGTTTCTTTGATAAAATATTCTCATACTTTCCAGTTTATACCAAAAAAAAAAACTGCTAATACGACATTGATTATAACCCTAATTAATCACCCACGTTATACTAACGACCTATTATTTTATGTAGCTTATGATGCGTTATGTTATTATGTGATAATGTTTAGGCCGTTCAATTTTTTTTAATCATCAACTTAAACTACTATGTTAATACTATGTACTTGTTTTTAGAAAATAAATTTTAGTAATTATAATTTTTACATTTTTTCTCAATTTAATTTTTATGAATTTTCTTTTTAAATTGAGTTTCTTACACTTATAAATAGCTTTAAAGTAATAATTATTTTTTACTTTTTCTCTAATTAATTTTATATTCTTTTAAATTAGTTCTTTACACTTCTTAACATTTTTAAAGTTTTGTTATAATACTATTAATTTAATTATTATTAAATATTTTACAAAGATAAAAAATTATTTAAAGAAAAGTACCTACTTAATTAATAAGTACATACTTTAAAAAATATAAGTATTTATAAGAACACTTATTAAATATTTTATAAAAAATAAATATTTTAAAAAATAATTACTCGAACCAAGAATAGTTACTAGAAATTAATTGAGACGGTGTTATAACGACGTTATAATAAAAATTATTTATAAAAATAATTTTGAAAATAGCTTATAAATATAAAAATTGATTTAAAATATATATAAAAATTAAATTAAAAATAAATAAAAATTCTAGGATCAATATTTTATTTTATTTTAAAACGACAACAGAAGTGGTGCCACGGATCACGATGGATCACGATCCGTGCCTTCAGTTTAGAAACACTTACACCGTTGATTGATGTACTCATCCACGGTCGTAAACGCTCCTCCGTCTTTTGCTTTTTCCCTCTCTGCAAAAATCTTCTCTCTGCAAAAATCAAATTCTCCTGCCTAACTTTTTCACGATGTGGTATTATATATATACACCCGCAAACCCAAAATGGTTTCCCATAGCGAAAGCAGATCTCTTAGTTCTGTATCATTCTAGAACCTTCGTCACTTTTCTTGTGACGCAAATGGCTCGGACAAAGCAGACAGCACGGAAGTCCACCGGAGAAAGGCACCGAGGAAGCAGTTAGCGACGAAGCAGCTCGAAGTCAGCTCCGAAAGCCACCGGCGGAAGTGAAAGCCGCACCGGTTCAGGCCCGGAACGGTGGCTCTGAGGGAGATCAGGAAGTACCAGAAGAGCACGGAGCTGTTAATCCGAAAGCTTCCATTCCAGAGGCTGGTGAGGGGGAGATTGCTCAGGATTTCAAGACCGATCTTCGCTTCCAGAGCAGTGCCGTTTCTGCGTTGCAGGAAGCTGCGGAGGCATATCTGGTTGGGCTCTTCGAAGATACTAACCTCTGTGCTATTCATGCCAAGCAGGGTTACCATTATGCCCAAAGATATTCAACTTGCTCGCAGGATTAGGGGCGAGAGGGCTTAGGGTTTTGTGATGGTGATGGTGATGGTGATGGTGGCGGTGGCGGTGGTGGTGGTGGTGGTGATGTTGTGGATTATTGTAATTTGTTTTAACTTTTATTTGTAACTTTATAACGTTCTATCTTTGATGATTGTAAGTTGTACTTGTAAGTTGTAACTTGATTATGATCCTAATAGTTAATGACTAATGGTATGGATTCTATGGATTATGGAATATGGAATCATGGATTATGGATTCATGGAATATGGAATTATATTTATGGATGCTTGTAGCCTTGTTATGGAGATGTTTTTGTTATAGTATGAATGCTTCTTCATTGTGTTATACATGTTTTGTTCGTTAATTTTAATTTTTGAACTTTTTTAATTTTAAAAAAAAAAATTGTATATCGTACCGTACCATATGATACGGTATGATACAATCGTATCGGTGCCCTGTGTGATACGGGCACCGATACAGTTTTTACAACATTGCATAGAATTAATACATTAATACATGTTGGTTAAAATAGAGAGGGACATCACATATTCTATGTGACAAGAAAATACCATTAAAATTAAAATATAAATATTATAAAGCAACAATTAGAACGAATAGTCACACAAGGAAAGACCTTATACCTAAGGAGGTTATTATCAACAAATTAGGAGTGGCACTAATAGAAGATAAAATGAGGAAAAATCGTTTAAGATGGTTTGGACATGTAGAAAATGACCAAATGAAGCTCGAATAAGAAGTTATGAAAAACTAGATTGTGAAAACATTAGAAGAGGAAGACCACAAAAGTGTTGGAAAGAAGCAAATAAAGAATGATCTAGCTCATGGCACATGATAGCGCTATGTGAAAACAAAGAATTCATGTAACCGACCCTATCTAGTATGGGAAAAGGCTTTCTTGTTATTGTTGTTGTTTGTTTAATGAATCAATATATATCCCAATTTTGATTTATAAGGATGGTTTAGAATTTTTCTTGCTTTTTTCCGAATTTCTCTATTTTATTTTCCAATACTATATAAAAAATTTACGATCCTATACAATATGGCATGAAAAAAAGATACATGTCACTGGCCAAAACCACATAACAAAAAACACATTTAACCAATTATAAATAGCTTGAAGAGCACACTAAATGACAAAAAAGAAGAAGCATTACCAGAGAAAAAAATTCAAACTTTTAAAACATTTCTATGCAGACTATTGAACAACAAACGTATTGAAAACACATGACAGATATTTCCACACTATTTGGCACAATATTCTGTGTAATGTGCCCAGCCAAGTTCTGGAATCTTCGCACCATTAAAATGCGTTAGATAGCCTTGGGGGCTCATACAGATCTGTTAGTGCAGCTGTGCTGTATTGCGAGCTGTTGACATAGGCAAACTTTTTCAATATACAAATGTAGCGGAGACCAAGTTTCAATCCTCATGGGAATTACATTTCAAGAAGGGATTAAGTGGGGAACGTGTCACGCATTTGGTAACGAAAGATTAGAACTGTTTCCTACTGCTCCAGAACATCCCCATCCTAAATATCGGTATTCCCATATTATCACCCAACAACCAAACCAAATGCCCTCAAACATCACCCACGAGTTTAGCCATCAATCGCAAAGCATAAAACATTGCGTTTGTTATTATTATAAAACATCCCATTTAAGTATCAATCATACAATCAACAAACAAAAGAAAAAGAAACAATCCGCAAAAGCATCCCACAAACTTCAAACTAAGGCATGGCATGAACCTTAAGAAATGCACAAAATAGAACTACAATCTAAAACCCTAAACCCTTGTATTCAACCAAGCACAAAGCAGTCCTTGATCAACAAAGAGAAGGAAACACGGACAGAAAATGGAAAGAGAGAGATTAAGGGTGGAACTCACCTCATATTCAAGATGAGAAACTTTAGAAACGTGGACCCAAGAACCCTAGAAATAATTCGCAGCGGGCGTTCCGTCTCCCTCCCTTTCCCCACCCGAGGGTTTTGTTTGTCTAGAACGAGTTTTCGATTAATTCGGATAACTGGTTTCACTTATCCGTTATTTTGGAGAAGTGCACAAACATTCAGGTTATAGGCCATTCACCCTCAAACTTTTTGTGTGTCTTTCCATTGGGACATGCTTTTGCCTAGGGTCGGAAGTTTCCTTTGTCTGATTGTGTTTGTACCGTGTCATTTAGCATTCGTGTCAAAAGCTGGTAAACTTGGACATTTTTGTCGTCCCATTAGATGGGCATAAAAATTGAATTTTTAAGGTCATGGTCACCTTGCTTTGCATTATGTCTGAATTCACCAACACTTTATGATGTGTGTTACTTTGGCTCTAGGGATTGGAGTTTTTGTCCTTTGTTTCTTTTCAAAAACTTGTTAAATTTTAAATTATACTTATGCACTTAGAAAATGAAAGAGAGATATGAAGATAATATATAAATAGATAGATATAGATATAGATATAGATATATAGAGAGAGTGTGTGTTTATGTAAAAAAACTATATTTTATTTAAACCATGGGATTCCTTGTCATTACAAGAAATCAATATATTCTTTTCCTTCACCATTGTGGTTACTGCCAGTGTCATTAGGGACAATAATGGTGGTTTGAAAGGAGGATTTTTGGCCAAAACTTGGGTAGATGCAACATATTGAATGCAGAGTTATAGGGGATTATGGCGGATTTAAACTTGCATTTTCAGAAAAGGGATAAGAAAATTAGTAATCAAAGTGAACAATGTGCACATGGTACAACTACTCACCACCGAAGAGGAGAATACCAACGTTTTGGCTTGGTAAGAGATATAAAGCAAATTCTACAAAGGTAATGGGATATTAAAATAGTTCACGTGATTCAAGAAGTGAACAGGGTAGCTTTACCTACTGGAGAAAAATACCAGTAGGTTGCATATACTTTAGTCACCCCCGTAGGAGATTTATGAAATATTTAGAGAGGAATCGAAAGGATTTTGGCTGTATACATTAACTAGAGTATACACAATCTTCTTGTCAATAAAGCTACCCTGTACTGAAATATTTAGAGAGGAATCGAAAGGATTTCGTAACAATAAAGAAAAACACAATATTCTTGTGCATGTGATGACAACTGGAATGAAATCCTTGCTTTTCTTGTCAGTTTCTTGTGGGGTTGGTTGTTTTTTGTGAAGATGAATATTTAACTTCTTCCCTGCCCTTGCAATTTTTACTGAATACGTAGAACTGAGAGCTTGCTCCCAAGACCTGATCCAATTACCCATGTACCTAATACAAGCAAAAGCCAGTCGGCAAAGAGTTTCTGAAGTAATTCTTTGAAGAAGCACCCATACAATTATAAGCAATTTCAACATGATTCTGACTATTAAAACAGTTAAAATTTGTTAAGCCAGAATAATTTAAACAAAATAACAATTAGAATAAGTTTTATTGTGGCTGTTTATGTAATTGTTCCAATTCTGATTGGTTCTTAAAACTGTAATAAATTTGTTTAGATTGTTTCTGCAGTTAGAATACAACCGAAATGAATAGAACATCCAAAATAGATTATTCCAACTATTTTGTGTATTATTTTGACTATCGAAAATCATCAGGATAAAGGGTCACAACAGTTGTAATCAGTGTCCGGATGAGACCTATTTCTGCTTTTGTTGAAATATTTCTAATACAATCATTATCAATTCTTGAACACATATGATACATTAAAACCTTGAGAATAGATAATGACTAAAATAATAAATATTGTGTTGCTTTGTTTAAATATACATAGAGTGTAAATATGAAAAATTTCTAATACAAATATCAAGAGTTTATATGTACATTATAAAAAGGAAGACTTTATGTCTATTAATGAAACAATTCTTAAATAGGCATAATAGAACAGCCTATTCTAAGACTTTAATTTAGCCTATCTTTCACATGATTGGTCTTGAGAGTTCTTACGGTTATATGGTTCCTGAAAATTGAAAATAAAAAATAAGTAAATAACTAAGTTAAGTAACATAATAAAGAAACATATAAAATATGTTTTCAATACCTATATTTGTTTTGATGTCAAACCAACTGTCTATGTTACAAGCTAAATGAAATCATTAATGTGATTGTCCATTCTCAACATATTAAACAATTACACGTTAAAGTTAATTACTCAATCACTAGCAAAAGTCAACAAGTATAAAAACTTACCTAATCTTCAACATTATCAAGTCGATTATGAGTCTGAATATATTGATGTTTCATGCTACTCCCAAAACTAGCTCTCCTTGTCCTTATATGTAGACCAATATCTAAATCTCTCACATAGCTATTATGATGCTTACCGCATACACATTGCAACACTTTCTTAAAAGAGGTAGAAGTTGGCAATGAACTTGATTTATGACGAATATTTTCATATTCCTTAAACACTTTGTTCTATTTAGGAAAAATAGTTGGTTATGCAATAAACTATAAAAAGTTGAAATATATATAAAAAAATTAAAGTCAATACTTACACAAGTTTTGCTTTCTTTGTATTAGTCCATTTAAGCAATTATTTTATCGATCTCCATATCTGTGTGTGCTTCTTCTTATAATAAAAAAATAGAAAACATTATAATTAATTAGATATAAGTAACTTATTCACAAAAAATTGATATGATTTATTAAAAAAAGATCATAGCATTACCATATTGTTACGATATACAACTAAGGATGTAGCTCCCTTGATTTTTCTTTGCATGAGTTGCTTTCATATTCCAACTTTATTTTAGTTTTACCTCATATTGTTATAATTGTTTAAGCTTTTTCTAAGAAGCATTTGAAAAGCCTTTTATAGGACTACATTATGGAAGACATCCTACATATGTAATGTATACGTTGACCCCCAATTATAGGCCAAATCCAACTTTTATATAACAAATAATCAGCATACATGATGTTTACCTTTTATATTGACACAATCACAAGTCATAGTCATCAATTAAATGTATAATAAAAAATATGAATTATTACTAGTCGTTGACCAAATCTCTAAAAAATTAAAAGAAAATTCATTCACGAACATTTTAAAAGATGAAAATGGAGATTGTGACTCCTTTTAACCACAAAGCCATAACCCCTTTACAAGAGAAAATTGTTAGAAAAGTTATTCTTCTTAAAGTAGACACTTTCTATGTTTTTAAATAATAGGAGAAATCAACATAAATCTTTATTGATCTTTCACCATGACATGATCTTTTAAAATCTAATTCTCCATATCCCATCAATAATCATGTTTTAGAAAGAATAATAACAGGACGAGTGACCTCGTATGAAACTCCTAAAGGCTCCACTAATGTTGAAGTGACTAGTTACTTAGAAAATTGTTATGAAGAGCTAGAAGCAACACTAAGAAAAAGGTAAAAGCAACCCCTAATATGACCTTGAACAAGTCTACAGAACTGTTAACACTTTATGTTTGCATTAAATGTCAAAAAAGGAAAAAGAAAATTTTATGTAAGTATAACATAGCCAAGGTAAAAAATCCACATTTATGAAAGTTTTCTATTGCAATGGATTCCTACATGAATGAAATACCAAAATTGGATTCCTTGAAAACTAGGTGAGGAATATACCTTTTCTTTTTCAACATTGGGTGATGCTGCTCTTTGAATCATGCTCCTACCTGCTTGCAATGGATTCTATTTCGAGAATTCCTTCTAAAGGAAAAACATGCCGGACCTTAATCTTTTAAAAACAACCCACTCACATAAGGAAGACATAGATCACTCCAATCTTTTAAAAGGTATGGAGGATCGACAACAATGATAGGACGAAGCAAGATCTCAAATGAATTAGATCCACTAACATAAATGAAAACTAGTATTTTTCGGTCGTTTACAAAAGTTTGTTGCCTCTTCTTTACACAAAGGGTCAAATATGATAAAATAAGAAATAACACAAATGTAAATGTGGTTTGCTTGAAGAAAGTAAACATTGATATGACTCAAAATGCTGAAAAATACATAAGATAACCCAAAATGTTTAACACAACTACAAGTTCTTATCAATTTTGCAAGTGTTAATTGAATTAAGGTAAGGTAGTAATAGAGGCTTGGTTCAAAATTCTATCTTTTGGCAATTAGGGAGTTGGAAAATCTATAACAAAGTTTAATTTCTACATATACAATGTTTTAGCAAATTTTAGTTGCTTTATGCAATGTTTTGGCAAAGTTTTCATTGTCACTGAATTCTATATATAGTGTTGAACATATAAAAGATCTCATATGATATACCTCATAGTCCCATGTTTATTGGTGATTAGATTGTTCTAAGATTTTAAAACAACATGAGTGACACCAAATACTGAATAAACTTCGGAGAGATATTTCTTGGAGAAGCATTCCTCTGGAATATGAAACTTACTTCTTGAATTTACTCATGGAATACAGACTAAGCAAACAAGTACCTAGGCTTTTAAATGGAAATGCTTAAAGAGGTTAAAAAAAGAGTAACATAGGCACACAATACCAATTTATCTTGTTTTATGCAACTAAAATATTGGTTTGTCAAGCCATGAATATGACTACATGACACTGAACTTCACTTAATGAAAAGTTGATTCGGAGACATTAAAAGGAATATATATATATATATATATATATATATATATATATATATATATATATATGTATGTATGAAGTGAGGTTTCCTAAACTACCATTGTAAGAACATATATGAAGGCTTCATAGACTACCCCAATTGTGACAAGACATTAAAAGTAATAGATATGAAGTATGGCTTTGCAATGGGAACCAAATACTTGATGTTTGCTAGCATGCTCCACCAAAGATGCATTGAGAGCATGTTGCCTTGTTATTAGGGTTTTATCACACGGACAAAGAGAGAAAGGGTAGTGGTGTAACCTCAGGTTCGATACAATAGAGGACAAAGATCAAATAGTTCTCTTTTATCTGCATCTTTCTCTTCCTCATCCAAGAGAAGGTGGAGACGGTGGATCTCTCAAGAATTTACCATAGTGAGAAATAGGAATAGAGAATGAGAGAGATATATTAAAAGAGAAAAAGAGAGATTAATATGTTTCCCCATGGGAGGTTGTACAGAGAAAAAGAAGGGTTGGGTGCATCTACAAATGCATGCAAGAGAGAGATTTTACACAATTGTTAAGTCTACACAAGTCAGAATTTTGTGCTTAACCAATTCCAACTACAATATAGTTTTGTTCCGCATGTCATACTTTATTCTAACTATTACAAACAATCGAGATTATTTCTGTCAATAATTAAAATAAGTCTAGTTTCTAGTAGCGAGTATCCATGGAGCATAAGCTTAAGTGGCATTAGTGAACAACCCTTAAGGGTTGGTGTAAGTACTTCATGCTTTAATGACTAACTAAGTATCAAAATGACATGCAAGAAAACAAAGAACATATCGGTGACTCACCTTAATCAAATTTAGTTATTAGTATTAGGAAAATTAAAAAGTGAAGAGTTATCACCTTGAGTGAAGTAAGATCAAACGTCTACTTGAATCAATGGTTGTGGAAACAAAGAGAGCTGAGAAAGATTCCTCAATATCACAACCTAGATTCCCTATTTTAGAGAGACTAATCACCAAAACTTGTTGCTTACTCTAGTGTGCTTCTTGGTTTTGGTATGTTTGTACTCTTCTTCTCCATTCTGAGCTATTTATAGGTTAATCAAGAATATTCAAACCTATTTCCTCTTATAGAAGTAATTACTCTTCTTATGACGATAACTACTCCCTCCTTTGGGAGTTTGAATTCTCTCCCCATGAGAGTAACTTCTCCCTCTCATAGGAGTTTGAATTTTCTCTCCCACTCCCTCTTGTAGCAGTTAGAAATTGTTCTCTAGCAAATGTGGAGAAGCACTAAATGCATATCACCCCATTATGGATGGACATAAGCTTATTAAAACTAACTCACTCCGCACAAGAGATATATAATCTATTTATTCTATGATAATTTATACTAGGAGAATAGGCCATACAACCAACATACTTTTAGAGCTCAATACCATATATCACTTAGGAATATAAGGCATCTTGAATTATAGAGAGTACCATAGTATATGGTTTCATAGATCATTCAATCAAATTGAATATCTCTTCATGATCTCATTAATCTTTATACTTTTGTACTCACGGTTATATCTTGTCACTCAAACAAATTATAATTGATTGGCCAGTGAATACAAACTAATGCAATACTTAATGACCTTCCTCTTCTCATGATTTTTTCGACCTTGGTTTAACTTGCTTTTATGGGTATGTGCTGCTAGACTGAATCACCCATGGCCCTTTGGGTTAGGATTAGATTGGTATTTGCTTAGCATACCTCAATTAAGAGGCTAAGAATACTTCTAGACCTAACCAGATCAAGAAGTGTTCATTGTTTTGTGGTGGAGTATATGAGACACTCAACTGATATATTATTTCCTTTTTCATGATATGATTCTTTAAACAACATCGATAAGTATTCTCACCCTTGATTGGTTCCCAATGCTTTTATTTTCCTACCTAATTGATTTTCAACTAAACTCCTATATCTTCTAAAGCAACTTAATACTTTATGTTTATGTGAAATCAAATAGATTTAACTGAAATGAGTAAAGTCATCAATAAATGTGATGAAATAGGATTTTTCATGCTTCAACATTCATTGGACCACATGTCTTGAATGAACTAATTGCCATGGCAATTTGGCTCCAGTCTCCTTTCCAAATGGTTTTTCATTTTATATATTTTTTATGTTAGACAACACTCACTAGTCGATAAATCAACCTTATTTATATTGGCTAATCGGTTCATTGTAAGTTGATCAATATGGATAAGTCTAGTATGCTACACATTCACAACATTCTCATAATTATGCAAAGTATCATAAGTAGAAAAACTTACATTACAAGTACTTGGTCATAATCAAAGTTCATTACAATAAAACCATAAAAAACATTACCACACCCATAATACATTGTTTAAACTTTACAATGCTATCATGAAAATACTAATTGAGACCTAATATAAGTAACACCAACACAAAAACTTTGAGGACCAAACATAACATCATTTAGACGAGGGTTCGACCACCTCACAAAGCCAACTTGCACTTGCCAATCTGTTTGCCTATAACCTTGGTGTCGTTTCCTACAAATATCCATCTTGCTCCATGTGAAACTCATTGGAAGTCCACAAATGCTTCACGATCCTTTTCTATGTGGTATGTGCCTTCTAAGTCTATAATCCAATCCATGTAAGTTGTGATTCAATTAGCAAACAAGGCTACAAGTGAAAAGTTCAATAGCAAAAGTGAAACTCAGTACCTTCTTTGGCTCAATACAATCACAAGCAAAGTGACCACATCAATTACAAATATAGCACTTAATATTTGCTATACTCTTCTGGCCATGGTGTTGTGCGTGGGCTTCTTGTTTGTTTGTATGAGCCTATTACTTTTCTTTCTCATATTGTGACCCACTTGGACGCTTGTGTTTAGAGATTTTGTCATGCTAAATATTTTCGGAGGATTATGTAGATGGGTGCCGCATCATTTAGAACACACTTATTGGACTTGTAGACATTTTAATTTGTTTTTTTAATTGAGTTTGTGTTGGTTATGCTTAGCTGTGAGTATTATTTATGCTCATATATATGTGAAGAGTGTCCACATGGCATCCATTTGGGTCTAGTCGTGGTCATGACTCGTGTGAGTGGGACAATACGTCTCCACTCCAAATTTCGGCGATTTATAGTTACCAAGCCGACAATATTAAATACAAAAAAGAAAACCAAATATGATCGAATCCACCAACGTACTTCTAGATAGAAAATGCGTGTGTAGACAAGTGCTCGAGTCAATTCTTCTTCTTCTTTTTGCTCATCGAGCTTTGGTGGGGTCTAGTTGTGCATTGTCTACCTGTCGAAAAAGGTGATGGAGCTTGGGATCCAACGACTCAACAACAATGAGAGTAGAGGAGAGAGAGATTTCATAGGTGAGTTCGAGGGTAGATCAAGATTTTTTGGAAATAGTTGGGTTTTATTTTTGAAAATCACAAACAAATGGGTTGTGTGCATAGTAACTTTGGTGTGAGAATATAAATGAAATTCTTATAAAATTTTAGAATCCATGATAAAAATCCGACAAAATTTTATGCTCGTTATTGGAACCTAATACAACCCTCCTCCTTTTTCCATTTGATAGAATCAACCATGGAGGAGTTACTGAAGAAAAGCAGGGTGATGGAGCTCGGGATCCAACGGCTCAACAACAATGAGAGTAGAGGAGAGAGAGATTTCATAGGTGAGTTCGAGGGTAGATCAAAATTTTTTGGTAATACTTGGGGTTTATTTTTGAAAATCACAAACAAATGGGTTGTGTGCATAGTAACTCCTGTGTGAGAATATAAATGAAATTCTCATAAGATTTTAGAATCCATGATAAAAATTTGACAAACTTTTATGCTCGTTATTGGAAACCTAATGCAACCCCCTCCTTTTTTCCATTTGATAGAATCAACCATGGATGAGTTACAAAAGAAAACAATTGAAGCTAAAAACAGTATGAAAACAAATAAGGATAATATGGCAGCAGAACTACGCATGGTTTGAATAACACATGAAGGGAGAAAACATAACTCAAGAAAAGAGAGAGAGAGAGAGAGAGAGAGAGAGAGAGAGAGAGAGAGAGAGAGAGAGAACCAATAAAAAAACCTGCCATGATGATCCTTCAAATGTTTATACGATTAAAAATTGAAAAGATGATCTTTCACACACTGACCTTGAGTATTTATACTCCAAGCCTCCTAGAAAATGTCAGATTCTATCAAAAGTTACTTTGAAGTTATCTTAAGATACCCTCCATGTTTATGGGATTACTATTCACACACTCTTTTTACTACACACAAATCTTTTTTGTAAAATAATGAAATTACCCTCATCATTTTCTCTTTTCTCTCTCACCTAATTCCATTCTCTCTGGCCGGATCCCAATGTTGTAATTAGAGTTTCGGAGCCCGTATCGTACAGTGCACCAATACAAGATAATTGATATGGTACGATACAATACATTAAATATTAAAAAATAAAAATAAAAAATTATAAAAAATCATAAAAAGTTGAGTAATACTGCATATCGTGCGATACGAGATGTATCATATGATACAATACCCGTATCACCTATATCGTACCATATTCTCGTCCTATACACGATAAAATTGTATCGTACTGTGCGATATGTTTTTTACGACATTGGTGGATCCCATTACTTTGGCATCCAACATCTCATTCAATTTTAGCATTGTTACCGTCTTCACATATGCACAACACATACTCTTACGAATCTTGTCAAAAAAAAATTAAAAGAAAAAAGAAGAAGAATCAAGAACAAAAAATAAAATTAATAAGAAGAAAAGGAAGAAAAACAACAACAATAAAAATCAAGAATAAAAGAAAAATAAAATAAAAAACATACAAGTATATTTTTATGAACATTATGAGAAATAAGGAGAGACACAACTCAACTATGTCTCAAAAATAGGAGACCCACGACTTAGCCACATTCCTTACCAATAGAGAGATGCAATTGAGTCGTATTCCTAACTAACATAGAGATGCAACTAAGGTGTCTCTCCCTTGTTAGGGAGACATGTCTCAATCAAGAAATTGGTGTCGTTTTTTAATTTTGATTCCAGTAAAAAATGAAATCAGTACATCAAATAAGTGTTAAAAGTTACATCTAATAAATGAAATACTGGTTGAAACCCTCTTTGAATCGCCCTTTTCTCTCTTTTTCCTCTTTCTTCTTTTCCCTTTCCTCCTTTTTCAGTCCGATTCAAAGCACTATAGATGGTTTAATATCGCACATTGGATCGAGTTTTGAGTCATGGGTCACCAAAAAAATGGTGTGAAACAATCAACAGTAAGGTAAGAACCGGCAGAACAAAGAGAGTTCTAGACAGTTAGGGGCTTGGGGTAATTTTCAGATTTTAGTAGGAACAAAATCGTAAAACAGAGGTGAGTGGATAGTAAAAAAGATGTGCATGTATCAATTCTAATCTGTTTATACTGAAAATACAGATTTTTAGATTTGGATCATGGTGTTTGATCCAAATGCAATCTAAATCCACATATTCTGATCGTGGATTTGCTTCTTGGGCATGACCTGGATCAGCAAGCCACAATCATCATTAAGCCGTCTTCAAGTGGTGCGCGCCATTCCTGAAGTGTTTCGTCATCTGCCTCAAGCTCTTCTGGAAAGGAGTCTCCAACATGCACAATCCAAGTGCAATCTAAATCCACAAAATTTGATTTTAGAGGAACTGAATCTGCATATCCCTTGCTTTACCCAAGTCGGGACACACACACACACACACACACACACATATATATATATATATATACACATACATACATACTCTTTGAACATCCAGATTCTATTTCGCAACACTTGATGCTATTCTCTTTGTCGAGTTCAATATAAAAAACTCTAGTATTTGGGCAAATTTTTATTATATTTCAAATTATTATGCGTCGTGGTGCTGCTACATGCATATGTTAATACATCAAGCTCGGATCAAGTCTAACGGTGCAATGTTAAGAATTTTCTTTCTTTAGCAAGCCCCCCTGCTGGTTATCACTAGAAAGAGACTGTCACGAATCACCGACCAACCAACCACAGAGGAGCTCCGCATCGCGCAGTGGCACTGGGGCCGTTTGGGTTGGTTCTAGCCGCCAATACCTGACTAGGACCAACCTCCTGTCCAGAGTTCTCTTTCGGTTTCTGTTCTCTTGCCTGTTTTCTGGACTCTTCTAGGCTGGGTTGCCCTAATGGGTGGCTGCATGGACTCGATTCTTCATGCATAAGGGTCCTTGTGTTCACGTTAATGAGTAGTCTACTTCCCATTGCGAAATAAAGAAGGTTTCTTCCTCTCGTTCCATCATCTTCTCTCTTCCCCTCTCAACTCCATTGCTGTGTGTGTGAATGCAGCAAGCAGATTGCGGGCCAGACGGTGAGAGATAAGTGTTCCTTGTGTGAGAGAGTGAGTTTCAGAGAGAGAGAGAGATGCAGAGTAGGCGGCATTCCCTGCCGGAGTGTAGTCGGGCTGAGAAGATAGCGAATCTGCTGCCACCACTGAGTGAAGCGACGATCTGCACGTGGTTTTCCATTGATGGGTCGTAGGACGGTGACACAGTCGACTGGCAATCGGACCCCTGTCCTGTTAGAGCACCAAGGCCCTCTCACCAACTATGCTATTGTTTGGCCACAACATAAATGCTATTTCACGTTAGCCGCGACCTTGAAAGCATTCGGATAAGGCGTAAGAATCTCGATTACATAATTTGAGTTAGAATCGTCACAAAAGCATACAACCAACGAACAAGCGAGTAATGCAAGTCACATTTGGCCAAATGGACACAAACATATCCAATACAAAAATAGAAAAGGTTATGGCAACTAGCACGCAGTTCGCATCAAATTTTTGATATCAATCAAGACCAATACTTCTAATGAACTTTTAACAAGTTTCTAAGAGGGCCAATGAGCTTAGCTTCTCTAACTTTCCAACAAGTTGTGACATTCGTCATGCTAAAATGAATCACAAAAACACAAGAAGCCTAGCTTGAAGGTTCGCCCATAAAACGTTGAATAAAGGGTCATGAAATTTGACACCTGGGGCAATGCACCCGGTAGGGTCCGCCTAACTCTAGCTTTCCTATTGAAAGATAAAAAGAGAGTGGATTCTATATTTTATTGTTGTTGGCAATATACCAAAAGGTCTTCAAAATACACGAGACGCATCAACGTCTAAAAAGAGATTCTCATCCTCGGTCTAGTTGAGAAAATAAGGGATATGAGATATATACTAAAGAATATGTTACTTTGATAACATAAATGAATGTGGTCTAAACGGTGGAACCTCAAAAGTGAGAAAGAAGATATGTGGAACAAAATGAATGATCTTCTTAATGGACAAAGAAGAAAAGAGTGTATCGAGCTATTCGGACTAAATGGTGGAACCTCAAAAGCAAGAAAGAAGATATATTTAAACAAAAAGTCCTTCAAGGAGATGTTTGGAATTATGTTGGCACACCCTGTGATATATGGAATAATATGGCTATACATATTAGTTAAGTGGCGAAAGATGTGTTAGGGGTATCTAAGGGAGGTGTACTGGTACAAAAAGAAGCTTGGTGGTGGAGTGAAGTAGTACAAAATAAAATCAAGGTACGAGCATGTTATAAATTACTAGTGAAACTTTAGAAGCTTATAAGAAAGCAAATAAGGAAATGAAAAAGGCCGTTAGTGAAGCAAAAGCTAAGATTTGGGATGACTTATATAAAAAACTCAACTCAAAAGAGGGTGAAAGAGATATTTTTAGGATAGCTAAGGCTAGAGATAAGAAAACTAAAGATCTTAATTATGTTAGATACATAAAAGACGATGATGAAAAAATTCTAGTGGCAAATGATGATATAAGAAATAGATGGAAAAACTATTTTTATAATCTTTTTAATGAAAATAAAGATGTTAGTATTAGTTTAGGAGATTTAGCCAACTCAGAAAAGTATATAAATCACAATTTCTATCGACGTATTCAAAAGAATGAAGTCAAAGAGGCTCTTAAACTTATGAAGAGTGGTAAATCGGTAGGACTAGATAGAATCACTTGGCTCACAAGACTATTTAATGAAATATGGAAAAACCAAAAGACGCCCGAAGAATGGAGAGCAAGTACACTTATACCCATATATAAGAACAAGGGAGAAATTAAAAATTGTGCGAATTATCGAGGTATCAAGTTAATGAGTCATACTATGAAATTATGGGAAAGAATTATCGAACGTAGGTTAAGACAAGTATAAAGTACAACAGAGAACCAATTTGGATTTATGCCAGGCGGATCTACTATTGAAGCGATTCACCTTTTGAGACGTCTTATGGAACATTTTATAGCAAAACAGAAAGACCTTCACATGATATTTATTGATCTAGAAAAAGCTTATGATAGGGTACCGAGGGAGGTTCTTTGGAAAAAAGAGGTATCCCATTGACATATATTAACCTTATAAGAGACATGTATGATGGTGCAAAAACATGTGTAAGGACTCATGAAGGAACGACAGACTTCTTTGAAGTTAATATTGGGTTACATCAAGGATCAACTTTAAGTCCATACTTATTTATAATGGTGATGGATGAGTTAACAAAACATATTCAAGATGAAGTACCTTGGTGTATGTTATTTGCAGATGACATTGTATTAGTGGAGGAGTCTAAGGAAAAAGTTAATAGAAAATTGGAACTATGGAGAGAAACATTAGAAAGCAAAGGCCTCCGACTTAATAGAACAAAGACAGAATATATGGAATGTAAGTTTGATCATTTGGCTACTTCAGAGGACATAGAAATTAAAATTGGCACATATTGCATCCCCCAAAAGGAAAGTTTTAAATACCTAGGGTCAATTTTTCAAAGTGATGGAAGAATTGATGGAGATATTACGCATAGAATTAATGCTGGTTGGTTAAAATGGAGAGGAGCATCTGGTGTTCTTTGTGATAAGAAGATACCATTAAAATTAAAAGGTAAATATTATAGAGCAGCAATTAGGCCTGCCATATTTTATGGTTCTGAGTGTTGGGCAGTTAATCATCAACATGTACAAAAGATGTCTGTGACAAAAATGAAGATGTTGAGATGGATGAGTGGTCATACAAGAAAAGATGAGGTTATTAGAAACAAATTAGGAGTGGCACCAATAGAGGATAAAATGAGAGAATATCGTTTAAGATGGTTTGGACATATAGAAAGAAGATCAAAAGAAGAACCTGTAAGAAGGTTAGAAAAACTAAATTTGGAAAGTATTAAAAGAGGTAGAGGACGACCACAAAAGTGTTGGAAAGAAACAATAAAGAATGATCTAGCTTATTGGGAGTTAGCTGCTAACATGGCACACGATAGGGATCTGTGGAAACAAAGAATCCATGTAGCCGACCCCGTCTAGTATGGGAAAAGGCTTAGTTGTTGTTTGTTTTGTTTGTTGTTGTTGCAAAATACCAAGATGGTCACTGGCAAGAACATCGTAGACATTTTTAGTTGAAAAGGGCCATGGGGGAAACCACCAAGTTAAACCTTCCTCAAAGTTTCAGGACACAGGAAAAAAGTTCGCAATTAATATAATATCAGATGAACTAGCTATTTATCATCCTGTTGGATGTTTTACCTATTCACCATCAGTTACTGTATACTCTCAGCGTGTGTAACCATTGCAACATGATCAAGCCCAAGAACAACAGGATCTGCATTGGAAGTTAGAGGCCACACAGAAGTTCCATCACAAGAAAATTAAGTGCTAGAAGTACCAAACCAGGTGAACCAAAAACGTGGACAAACCATGTAGGAAATTTGATTGCTACAACCACCTTAACAATAAGTAGCAAATCAGGTGAATAAAACACACGTCGACAAACCATGTAGGGAATTTGATTGCTATTAAGCACCTTAACAATAAGCCCTATATGTGCTGTAATAAGCGGATACATATGGGCATCTTCACCATCTAACAATTCTTTTTTTCACAAAGCCATCTAATGAAAATTATTGAATACATGATTCACATAGTATTTTTTCGTCCTTCACAAGCATACCATCCGAGTGACAACACATTGTTCAATACCTTTTGCCCCTGCAATATGAAAATGACGTCAGATAGTATTTGTTCATAAAGGTAAAGCAAAGACTCTGCTGAGATAAACTGAAGATACCATTTATTCATGTGATACCATTTTTATTCATGTGATACCATTTATTTTCAGAACTCTTTGAAGTCATCAGAATTATTAGGTCCAACAGTAGATCGTATACCCATATATAAGAACAAGGGAGACATTCAGAATTGTGCGAATTATCGAGGTATCAAGTTAATGGATTCATGCTAGGCAAATCTACTGTTGAAACGATTCACCTTTTGAGACTTCTTATGGAACATTTTAGAGCAAAAAGAAAGACCTTCACATGATATTTATTGATCTAGAAAAAGCTTATAATAGGGTACCGAGGGAGGTTCTTTGGAGAACTTTAAAAAAAAGAGGTATCCCATTGACATACATTAACCTTATAAGAGACATGTACGATGGTGCAAAAGCATGTGTGAGGACTCATGAAGGAATGACAGACTTCTTTGAAGTTAATATTGGGTTACATCAAGGATCAACTTTAAGTCCATACTTATTTATAATGGTGATGGATGAGTTAACAAAATATATTCAAGATGAAGTACCTTGGTGTATGTTATTTGCATATGACATTGTGTCAGTGGATGAGTCTAAGGAAAAAGTTGATAGAAAATTAGAACTATGAAGAGAAACATTAGAAAGCAAAGGCCTCTGACTTACTAGAACAAAAACAAAATATATGGAATGTAAGTTTGATCATTTGGTTACTTCAGAGGACATAGAAATTAAAATTGGCACACATTGCATCCCCCAAAAGGAAAGTTTTAAATACCTAGGGTCAATTTTTCAGAGTGATGGAAGAATTGATGGAGATGTTACGTGTAGAATTAATGCTTGTTGGTTAAAATGGAGAGGAGCATCACGTATTCTTTGTGATAAGAAGATACCATTAAAGTTAAAAGGTAAATATTTTAGAGGAGCAATTAGACCTGCCATGTTTTATGGTTTTGAGTGTTGGACAGCTAATCATCAACATGTACAAAAGATGTTTGTGACAGAAATGAAGATGTTGAGATAGATGAGTGGTCATACAAGAAAAGATCGTATACATAATGAGGTTATTAGAAACAAATTAGGAGTGACACCAATAGAGGATAAAATGAGAGAATATCGTTTAAGATGGTTTGGACATATAGAAAGAAGATCAAAAGAAGAACCTATAAGATGGTATGAAAAACTAAATTTGAAAAGTATTAAAAGAGGTAGAGGACGACCACAAAAGTATTGGAAAGAAACAATAAAGAATGATCTACCTTATTGTGAGTTAACTGTGGAAACAAAGAATCCATGTAGCCGACCCTGTCTAGTATGGGAAAGGCTTAGTTGTTGTTGTTGTTGTTGAACAATAGATCGTATACCATATGCAACTGATATTGAGAAACTTGATATTGCACCAAGATGACCGTAAGATGCGAGACTCTGACCATGAAAGATGTTTCCCTGTATTTATCCTCATGATATGACAATAATTTCTGGAGCGCATAATCTGACTCCAACAAGCATGACCTTTTCCCAGAGAGCCAACAGCATTAAGATTGAGTTGCCACAGGGATACTCCAATTGGAGCATCACATTGTATCCCCTTGCATATTATTCTCCATGAGGAAGCGAATGCCCTTCTGTAGCACTCTCCGTAAGGAAGCAATTAAGAATGTTAAGTCGATTCTTGAGGCATGCCTCCAATGTAACTATGTAAGAGTTAAAAATTCGACCAGCTTCAAAATTTTCTGATCATCAGGGCCCTTTAGCAGTTGTATCCAACTCATAAGTCCTCACCATTAGTTCTGAGAACAAGAGATAGCCGAAAGAAAATGATGCAATATGACAGGAAGCCATGTCTTGGTCAATTTTAGGCTCCTCCAGGACATCAATGTCAACAACTTTCCCAAGAAAGTGCTTCTGGAAATTAAAGTAGATAACTTTTGTTCTTCCTAACAAGCTACATCATTGATCAGCATATGGATCACATCTGCAAGGTTAACAATAGAATACATGTCTTTCATCCATGGTCCACACAATATGCTTATAAAGAAAAAAGGGGAAAACACAATATGAAGAGTTGCATTTGATTCAAATGCCATTGACTGGAAAATAAATGGAGAAGGCTTCTGCGTATCAGAAAACATTGCCTACCCTATTTAGTTTAAATAGTTGATACCAAATATTAGTTCAAGAATACACTTACAGAATTTTCCCACTGGCCAAAAGCATGAGAGGTCTGGTGGCTTCACTGCCATGATGGACATCTAGAGGTGATTCATGCGATTGTTCAATTGGAGACTGATCAATGCATCCTTTTTTTTAATTTGAACATTGACGTGTCTTCAAGAATTCTTCACATAGAGAATGCAAAAGATAAGAAACCTCAGAAGTCACTCCCCCCAAAAGGTATTGATCAACCAGCATTGAATACTTCAAAGCAACAATTAACTCCTCACTTCCAAAATCACAACATGAAATGCTCTTCCACTCACTCGATCTTCCTACCATCCACATACCATGCAAAATAAATGAGAATGTAACAGGGTCCGGTGCCCAACCTTTAGCAGACATTTTGTCTCTGAACTGACAGGCCAAATCAAGCTTCTTTTGATTGCAAAGACAGATGATAATGGCATTGTATGCAGCGGACTTAGCATCCCAACCATCCACAATTATCCTTTGATAGAAGCAAAGAAGAATACCTTGATTATGCCCCTTTGATCCTTTATCTGAGATAGCTTCTGAACTCAAACTACAATTTGTCAGGATTTTGATCAGGTAGTGGTATATGGTATCATTAGGAGTGCAGTTCTCCTGCAGCATCTCTTCAAAAAACAGAGAAGCTTTCTCAACTAGACCATGCATACAGCAACCATGGATAAGGGTGCCATAGGTGATAACGTTAGGAACCAAACCACGAAATTTCATCTCTTTAAATAACCATTCAGCTCTGTCTAGCCTCTGCATTTGACAGAGCCCATTAATTAGTACGCTATATGTCACAACGTTCGGTGTCAACTTCCTCTTCAACATATCTTTGAATTTTTTTTCGGCTGTAACCATATCGTTCTTTTTCACATAACCATCTATGAGAGTCGTAAAAGTGAACTCATCAGGAAGAAGTTTTTCGTTAGCCATTTTATCAAAGCACAGAAGTGCATCCTGCATCATTCCAAACTTACAAAAACCTTTAATGATGGCGTTGTAGCCAACAAGCCCAGGTTGTATTCCTTTCTTCACCATGAACGTAAAGAGGCTCACGGCCCCATTAAGATTGCCATTTCTGACAAACCCATCGATTAGTGTAACATATACAAAGCTGTCAGGTAGAATTTTTTGATCAAGCATTTCAGAGAGCAGCTGTTTTGCAGATGCAAGCATCCCTTTCTTGCAAGCACCACTAATAAGGTTGTTGTAGATATTTGCATCAGGAACAATTCCCTGCTTCATCATTTTATCACAGACTGCTAATGCATCATGTACTTCACCAGCAACAACAAGGCCATGAACAAGTGAACCATAAGTGAGCAAATCTGGTTGAAGGCCTTTCTTAAGCATTTCAATAAACAAATTCAAAGCTGCAGAAACTTTCCCAATTTTACAATTGCCATGTATTAGAGGAGTATATGTGAGCTTATTGGGAACCAAGTTCTGCAGAGTCATCATTCTCATGAGCTCACCTGCCTCTGTGACCTTCCCCGCCTTGCAGAAACCAGATATAAGGGCGTTGTAGGTTACAACATCAGGCAACACATCACTTGCTTGCATCGCTCCAAAAACCTTCATGGCTTCATTCATATCCCCCTGCTTGCATAATCCATTAATAATGCTATTATAGATGAAGACATTGATGGCCAAACCCCTGTTTCTCATATCAGACAAATGTTCCTCCGCTGTCTTAAAATCCCCTTTCAAGCACAAAGAATTGATAATTGGACCATAAGACAGAGTTGTGGGTAAAAACCCCTTCATCTTCATCTCCTCTAGAAGTTCATTAGCACGTGGAATGTCCCCTTTTCTGCAGTATCCATCTATCAGAATGTTATAAAAAACAGGGTTTGGAACACAACCTAATCCCCACATAGCTCTAATAAGTTTTCTACCTTGTTCAACCCTTCCTTCCTTACACAACCCCTTAACCATTATACATGTGCTATAATTGTCAGCCGAACCATCTCCTCTCTTTAGCATTTCCAAGTACAAATCATGAGCCGTCCCCATCTTTCCACAATTCACAAGAGCATTTAGCAAAGAATTACACGAAACTACTCCTGGAAAGAAACCCAATTTCTTTGAGAAAGCAAAGAATTCAAACGCTTTATCAGCTAAGTCTGCATCAGAATAAGCAACTATCAAGAAGTTCAAAGCATCAGGAGCAGGCTGAATTCGACTTTTCATCATCAATTCAACCAGAGAATCTATATCACGAAACCGTTTCGAGCGAGCTAATAGTCTTAAAATAGCTGAATAAGATCTGGAATCGGGCTTTCCCCTTGAAACCGATTCGAAAAAACGCAAACCCAATTTAGGATTCTGAATCCTATCTATGATAAGAGGGATGGCAACATAAACTAAGGCCTCCTCTTCTTGGGAAAGACGGGCATGAAGGGGCTCTTCCCATTGTATGCTGGAAGAAAGGATCTGGACGGCATCTTTAACGATTGAGTGAAGCGCCTTTTTCTGGCTCCCACCGTAATATGAACAGAAAAATCTCGTCTTCACATGAAACCTCGAGACCAACAAGGGGATTCTTGACATTAAAGGGGAGAAAACCAAGAGGTAGCAATAGAGAGAGGAAAAGAGCAGGTTGATTAGGACGCTAGTTGATACGACAAACATCATTTTCTGGGGAGGAAGTTCATAGTCACCAAAGCAGAAGCAGAATCGAAGGAAGTCATAGGATTGCAGGCTCTCTCTCTTGTTCGAGGGTTTCCCCAAAAACCCTTTCCACATCAATAAAACTCAATTACCTTGCTACCCATGCACATGTTTGCTTTATGCGACTGCGCCATAGGCGATAGAAAGCATAACAAGATAGAATGAAGAACACATGGTTTCCATATGGGAAGACGCGACAAAATAGAGCACTGGTGGAAAAAGTGAAAGAAGTTGGGGAAGGTTGGAAGGAAATGAGAAATATAATCTTGTTTCCCAAACTTAAATGTTAGTATAATGCAATGATGGCTGAGTAGGCTGAGTAGCGAACCTACTCAGTGGAGGATAGGGCTTGATTTTGGTTTGACGATATATGTTGTCAAGTGATTATGCTCCTGACCTGGATTCTTTGCACGGGTTCTGTGGCCCATCACGCTGGGCTTCAAGCTCTAATCCAAAACCTCGGTTCTCGTACTTCTATTCCAACCCGAAAACGGCGACCCGGAAACACAGAAATGCAAAAGAAAAAGAACAAAGTCTAAGGGCATTCTAGTAAAATGAACATAAACCCCAAATCCCCTGGAAGCGTTTGATTGATGGAAGGCCTTTCGGGTTGAGAGAGAGGGAGAGAGAAAAGAAGAAGAAGAACAAGAAAAGAATGGGTCGGTCGAGGAGGAAGTATCAGAAATCTAAAGCAAAAGTACTGGTGGGTCGGCCTAAAGGGAAGCCCAACGTCTTGAAGCCCGCCTTCTCCATCCCTTCCAAGCTCCGCTCTAGCGGCACAACGTTTATTCCTCGTTCCCTTCGTGGTTATTCGCATTCAGTCCTCATTTTCGTGATGGGTGTTTTTGCTTTCTATATTAATTGATTTATGAGCACGATTTCTTATGTTGTCCATCTCATATTCATCTGTATAGTGGAGACTGGGACGATTCAGCGAGCGTGTTGACGAATTACCGTTCGTTTGGGGTCGTCTCCAATCCTAACTTGTTGGGCCTTCGATCTAGAACGAGTCATGTGATAGAGAACAGCGCTTTGCAAGTTCCGTTGCGGAAGAAATTTGAAGATGGTGATTTACCAGTTGAAAATCCGGAGCTTGCCGGAGACGATAGCGGGAGCGATTTGGAGGAAGATGGTAATCTGCTGAGCTCTGTAATCCTATGCGTTATGACTTATTGTTGTTTCGTGCTTTGTTATTGCGAGATCATTTCACTATTGCAATGTAAAAGGTGCAATAGCTTTCACTTTCGTTGACGTTGTTGGAATTTAGGGTTCGGTTAAAATATGGTGGACAAGAGGTAGTGATTACTATTCTCATTTCAAAATTAATGATATATCGTCTTGAGGATGTGTTATTTTGCTGATCGGTTTGTTTTGGATTTTGGTGAGCTCTGTCCCAAATTATTTGTTACAGCTTGGTTTTCAAAATTCCATGTTACAAAATTCCTATTTCTAATAATTTCGTTGGTTTTGTAAGTTGCTCTACAGTACATTGTAATGCATTTAGGGCATCCGATTTGTGCTCTCAGCTCTGTGAAGCATAGTTAAAGAAGCCGCAATCCATCTTCCCTAAGCCTCATTCATCTGGGATTGGAAAATAATGAGTTATTACCATTTTCTACTAGCAATGTGCTTACCACATTCTTTTTTCTTTGACTCCTGTAAAAGTTTAGAGACGAATTTCACAAACCATGAGATTGCAGCCATCTTCCTTTGCTTCGATTGGGAGACACAGGGTTGGCTATTTTGGAATTCTTTTTGGTATATGGCTTTAATTGACGGTATTATTTTTGAAACAACTTTCTTTCAAACTGACAGAATTTCGTGCTGCTTAGGCTACAACAACACAAAATGAAGCAACCTGAAATTCTTTAGCTCCACTTCGCTGCAATAGCTAAAAGCCTAAAACTCGTGATGCTGCAGAGACCAGCATTTCTTGGACAAGTTCAAGAAAAGTCACCATCGGCATCTTGTCACCTCTAAGATAGCAATCACCTTTACCACATAAACTACCAGCCTCATATTCTTGATGTCTTGATCCACCTTGATTTACTTCCTACATTCTATATGTTCCATGGGCTGTTCTCATGGAGCGCCATACAGATATAAGGTTAAATGAAGATTGTGATAATCGAGTTACTAAAGAAGTAAATCCGGAAGAAGACATGTGTATTGCCTTTTACAGTTCGTTCATGCTAGTTCAATGATGCAAATGGATTGCTATATGCTTTTTATCACTTATGGATGGAACACACAGAAGATAAGAGGTAGGTGATGGTGGATCAAGATATCAAGAATATTAGGCTGGGTATTAATTGTTCTAAATATAGTAATGTGAAGGTGACTTCTATCTTAGAGGTGATAACAGGCTCATGGTTATGTTTCTTGAAGATGTCCAAGAGATGCTGGCAGTGGTCAGCAGCATTGTGAGATTTAGCGGTCATGGCAGAGTGGAATGTTGTGAGTAAGCTGCCATGTCAGATTGGAGCTTAAGAATTTCTGGTTAGCTTCATTTTCTGCTGCTGTAGCCAAAACATGGAATTCTGTCAGCGTGAAAGAAAGTAAAACGTCACACACAGCACCATTAGTGAAAACCATATACAGAAAAAGATTCAAAAATTAGCCAACACCATGTCTCCTAATCAAACCAAAGGAAGATGGCTGCGATCTCATGGTTTGTAAAGTTCGTCTCTGAACTTTTGACAAGAATTAAAGATGAAAGATGTGATATACATGGTTGCTAACAGAAAATGGTACTAGATCATTCTTTTCCAACTCCAAATGAATATTTAGGTTGGAATATTTAGGTTACTAAAGAATTAAAGTCGGAAGAAGACATGTATACTGCCTTTTACAGTTTGCTCATGCTAGTTCAATAACGTCATGGGATGGATATGCTTCTGATAAAAATAGTATTATGTTGGAGACAGATCTACAATAACATTATTAAAAATGAAGAGAAAAAGTTGTAGTTTGTGCGTAGGGACAACACTTTGGCAGCATTTCACATGGATTCTTGGTCGTCAATTTCTGCTATCTTGTGAGCAAGATCATGCTTCAGTATTTCCTTCTGACGTTTTGGACCTAGGTTTACGCATTTTAAACTGTTCATCATTTACCTTCTCCCAACTTTTTGTTGGAGCTCCATTTCCTCATCTCTGAAAATGTCCAAACAATCTTAAACATATTTTTCTCTTTTTATCCACTCTATGGTGCCCAACCAAAACACAACAACAACAACAACTAAGCCTTTTCCCATACTAGATGGGGTCGGCTACATGGATTCTTTGTTTCCACATATCCCTATCTTGTGCCATGTTAGCAGTTAACTCCCAATAAGCTAGATCGTTCTTTATTGTTTCTTTCCAACACTTTTGTGGCCGTCCTCTACCTCTTTTAATACTTTCCAAATTTAGTTTTTCTAACCTTCTTATAGGTTCTTCTTTTGATCTTCTTTCTATATGTCCAAACCATCTTAAACGATGTTCTCTCATTTTATCCTCTATTGGTGCCACTCCTACTTTGTTTCTAATAACCTCATTATGTATACGGTCTTTTCTTGTATGACCACTCATCCATCTCAACATCTTCATTTCTGTCACAGACATCTTTTGTACATGTTGATGATTAACTGCCCAACACTCAGAACCATAAAACATGGCAGGCCTAATTGCTACTCTATAATATTTACCTTTTAATTTTAATGGTATCTTCTTATCACAAAGAATACCTGATGCTCCTCTCCATTTTAACCAACCAACATTAATTCTATGTGTAACATCTCCATCAATTCTTCCATCACTTTGAAAAATTGACCCTAGGTATTTAAAACTTTCCTTTTGGGGAATGCAATGTGTGCCAATTTTAATTTCTATGTCCTTTGAAGTAGCCAAATGATCAAACTTACATTCCATATATTATGTCTTTGTTCTACTAAGTCGGAGGCCTTTGCTTTCTAATGTTTCTCTCCATAGCTCCAATTTTTTATTAACTTTTTCCTTAGACTCCTCCACTAATACAATGTCATCTGCAAATAACATACACCAAGGTACTTCATCTTGAATATGTTTTGTTAACTCATCCATCACCATTATAAATAAGTATGGGCTTAAAGTTGATCCTTGATGTAACCCAATATTAACTTCAAAGAAATCTGTCGTTCCTTCATGAGTCCTCACACATGTTTTTGCACCATCATACATGTCTCTTATAAGGTTAATATATGTCAATGGGATACCTCTTTTTTCTAAAGTTCTCCAAAGAACCTCCCTCGGTACCCTATCATAAGCTTTTTCTAGATCAATAAATATCATGTGAAGGTCTTTCTTTTTTGCTCTAAAATGTTCCATAAGACATCTCAAAAGGTGAATCGCTTCAATAGTAGATTTGCCTGGCATAAACCCAAATTGGTTCTTTGTTGTACTTGATACTTGTCTTAACCTACGTTCGATAATTCTTTCCCATAATTTCATAGTATGACTGATTAACTTGATACCTCGATAATTCGCACAATTTTGAAAGTCTCCCTTGTTCTTATATATGGGTATAAGTGTACTTGCTCTCCATTCCTCGGGCATCTTTTGGTTTTTCCATATTTCATTAAATAGTCTTGTGAGCCAAGTGATTCCTATTTCTCCTATTATTTTCCAAACTTCTATAGGAAGATTATCTGGTCCTACCGATTTACCACCCTTCATATGTTTAAGAGCCTCTTTGACTTCATTCTTTTGAATACGGTGGTAGAAATTGTGGTTTATATACTTTTCTGAGTTGGCTAAATCTCCTAAACTAATACTAACATCTTTATTTTCATTAAAAAGATTATAAAAATAGTTTTTCCATCTATTTCTTATATCATCATTTGCCACTAGAATTTTTTCATCCTCATCTTTTATGCATCTAACATAATTAAGATCTTTTAGTTTTTTTATCTCTAGCCCTAGCTATCCTAAAAATATCTCTTTCACCCTCTTTTGAGTTGAGTTTTTTATATAAGTCCTCCCAAATCTTAGCTTTTGCTTCACTAACGGCCTTTTTTGCTTTCTTATAAGCTTCTAAAGTTTCACTAGTTTTCTTAGCATAATGTAATTTGTAACATGCCCTCTTTGCCTTGATTTTATTTTGTACTACTTCACTCCACCACCAAGCTTCTTTTTGTGCCGGTACACCTCCCTTAGATACCCCTAACACATCTTTCGCAACTTTCCTAATATGTATAGCCATATTGTTCCACATATCACAGGGTGTGCCAACATAATTCCAAACATCTCCTTGCAGGACTTTCTATTTAAATATATCTTCTTTCTCGCTTTTGAGGTTCCACCATTTAGTCCGAATAGCTCGATGCACTCTTTTCTTCTTTGTCCATTTTTTTATTTGTAAATCCATAACTAAAAGTCGATATTGGGTGGTTAAGCTTTCTCCTGGAATTACCTTGTAATCTTTACAACACGCTCTATCTTTTTTTCTACAAATAAAATAATCAATTTGTGTTTGTGATAAGCTACTCTTATAAGTAATTAAATGTTCATCTCATTTTTTGAAGATTATATTAACTATAAAGAGATCAAATGCCATAGCAAAATTTAAAATCTCCCTACCTTGCTCATTTATATCTCCAAAACCAAAGTTTCCATGAATCCCTTGATATCCTAATGCCTCTTTATCGACATGTCCATTTAAGTCTCTTCCTAAACAAATCATCTCCCTTTGCGGAATCTTTTGAATCACCTTATCTAACTCTTCCCAAAAAGCTGTCTTTATACTATCTTCTAGTCCTACTTGGGGTGCGTAAGCACAAACTATATTCAAAACCTCTGCTCCTAACACTAATTTTAACGTCATGATTCGGTCACCATATCATTGTATGTCTACTACACTATCCTTTAAATCTTTATTTATGATAATACTAACTCCGTTTCGAGCCTTTTCTTTACGTGAGTACCATAATTTAAAACCTGTATCCTCTATCTCCTTTGCTTTTTCTCCAACCCATTTTGTCTCTTGTAAACATAAAGTATGATTCTTTCTCCGAATCATAGTATCTACCACCTCCATTAGCTTACCGGATAATGTTCCGATATTCCAAGAACCAATACGAATCTTATTATCTAGGACTAGCTTCCTTACTCCCCACATCCATCCATAAATCAAAATGTCGAGACCCTCTCTGAAATTTTTTCACTATATTCGGGCGGCAATGTAGCGGGACTAACTTCTTTACCCACACCCATCCATGATGTGGGAACCCTCTCTGCAATTGATTCACTACATTCAGGCGAAAATGTAGTGGCCCTTGCTTATTTCTTACTACATTCGGGCTCCGCAGCACGTTGCTAGGTGGGGACGCCCCAAAGAAAATAGCTTCATCTGGAATTCAATCTTTCCTTGTCTACCGTATGTCCACCTCAAACATCCTAATTTTAACATTGCCTCTACATTCACATTTATGCAGCGCATTAATTTTGTATTTTCTTGTAAATGGGGTTTGTCATGCTCTTCTTTTAGCAGATTGTCCTTCTATATGTACTAAATGATTTTGTGAGCAAGGCAGTGCTTGCCCTCTCAATGTTTTCCAATGTTCTAAAGGAATATCACGTGTCTCGCGGAGTTACCTAATGTTATAAGCTTTAAGGTCTCTTAACTAGATTCTTATAAATCCACATGATTTGATTGTACTCTTTACTCGGTAAACTCTGCTCAGCTGGTTTGGACATTCTTATTCCTGTTAGGATCATAATAATAATTCTTTCATCTCACCTTAAGATCCTCGCTTGTCCTAGAAACCTCTTTCATCTTTGATGTATCTTACTTGAGCGAGGGACTTTTCATCTGCTTTCCTGTTTTAGTTAACTTAAAAATGCCTGTTTTATTGTTGAACTTTTCATACAAATCCTTCCATACTCTAGCTTTTGCTTCTGTATCTACCTTTTCCCCTTCTTTTTTTATCTTGTTATAATACTCATTTCTTTATTTCTTTTGTGGTGGACTTTGCAAGAGACCCTTAATTTTCTTTATTATTCCACCAAAGAGTTCTTTTCTTTTTTCTCTGGTGTCCCACTTTTAGGTTCCAACTCACACTGCTTGTGCCACCTTTTTAATCTCCACTGTCTTGGTCATATTTCACAAGCAACTCTCAGGAATTTAGACATCTCCTTGAAGTACTTTCTCCTTTAAAAATCCTTTTTCTCAACTTTTGATTTTCAGCATTTAATTTGAGGTGATCTGTGTGCTGTTGTCCTTCTTTTTTCCATGTATTTATGTGTAGGTACGTTATTGGTAGTTGTTCGGTAATTGAAATCTCTTTCACATGGACCTTATGGGCCTTGTAACAAAATTGGTTGTTTCCCTTGTAGCTAAACTAGTCAACTAGTATCTATATAAACAACTTTTGTAAGTTATCAAAAATGTTCATCCTGCGTCTTGAAAAGTCCAATTACTAAAAACAAGTACCATAGCAAAATTAAACACTTAACATTTTGAAGCCTCTTCGCCCAAATGCCCAACAAAAACTCCGTTTAAACAAATCATTTCTCTTTGAATCACCTTATTAGATCCTTCCATATTTTCTTTTTTGCGCTCTCTTCTCATCTTGAGGTCCATGTATAAATAATACTTCGAATGTCTTATTTTCAAACTTTGTCATCTCTGATCTCATTGTTGTTTTGCCTCTACTAGACTCTTATAAATGTGTATAATGATGTCAATATCACTTCCAGTTTCTTTCACCTAAATACATTTTAAAGTTCGTGTATTAAATTTCTTTACCTTTTCTTCTCCGGTCCACTTTTTCTTTTGAATGCATAGAATGTCAATCTTTTTGTTGCTTGCCCAGTATCCCAAGTACCATTGCAAATCATATTTGTTGTACCAACCTTGACTATCACATCCATGTATGCTAAAAATATGGTGACCCTTCTGCTAGTTGTGTTATGTCCAAGCGTTAACTGGCTGTTTGCCATGGAAACCTTCCTTGCAATTGGTTCACTACATGAGGAAGACAATGTAAAGGGCCTTCATATTTTTTCTCCTTGCAGGTCTTGTTTCTGCTGCTGAGGGTTACCAATAATTGAAATTTGATTCTATGTTTTACTATTTACTGCAGTTTACGCTAAATTCCTTCGTTGCTAGCATTCTTTTACGATTATAGATGGCTGATAGATCATCCTTTTTAATGAATATGAAATTTGTGCTACCTTTTCCTGTAGATCTGAAATCAGCTCTTGGAAAGACTCGAAGAGACGAAAAGTAATGCCGTTGCAGCCATTAACGACAATGCAGAGAGTTTTATATTGGACAATTGATTCAAAAATATGGTGATGCTTACGAGGTATTGTGTAGTATTTTCATCTTTCCCTCGCATCAAGGATTAATGATGAATTTTCTTACTTGACCCTTGCTTATTTTACGTTGCAGAGGATGTTCATGGATACTAAATTGAACACCGTGCAGCATTCCGTTGCAATCCTCAAGAAGCTATGCAAACGGTTATACATAAAAGGGAGCATCGTACCTCTTTCTTAGGTTAAGAGTACTCTTGTATCAAGTAAAACTCTGCTCCTTTTGGGGGGAGGTGCCTGTTTGGACCATGTAATCTGTAATATGGAATTCGCTGTAACAGAATGGTTTTCAAGTACCAGTGCGTTGCCTACAGGGTTATAATATGTTCTAATTTAATGGGAACTGCCACTCCAAAATCAGTACTTTACAGGACCTCAATATTTGGTGCTCACAATTAAGTTCCATTGTGCATTCAATGCAGAACAAGTCACTAGGTCAATTTGAGTAAAAAACATTGCTAGAAAGAGGGATGTGGGCCATAGAAACTTGACCAATGGGCTTGGCATGAAAACCCAATTTGAGTCTGGTCCACTCGCTAATCGAACACAAAATCTTGATTTCTCCAAGTCATGGTTGCAAGCCCGTGTTTGGATCTGGGCTTGTAAATCTAGTATTATGAACTTGGCATCATGAATGAAAACACATTCTTAGGCTCAAATCTTCCACGAGATGTTGAGAACCTTCAGTTTTGCCTTATTGGAAGGGTCATTCATGTTGACTACAACCAACAATGGAAAGAACACTTGTATTCTGAATGATTACAGTAGGTTTATATGAAAAGAAGACTGAGCCTTTATTGTCTTCCCTGTTAGAGGGCTCGAGCTCTAACGAACTTTGGGCTGTTGGAGTCGGCCTTGAGACCTCTAGCTCTTCTTTACTGGATGAGCTTAGTGTGCTTCCTGGAGCCCAAGCTAAATACTTCAGGTGGTGCTTGCTCCATCCATGGCTTTTCAGTTGTCTTTGTGCTTTTTCTTGTCCCTTTGAGATCAAGACACATTAATAAAATGTAGACGAAAATCATTTAAGACATAAGGGCCTGGGATAAAGTTTGAATCGTCGTTCTCTGTACCCATTAGCGTGCTGTTTCTAGACTGAATGCAAGCCAAACCTGACTACAAGCGAAGCTTAATTGCTACTAAAGTCAGTCTATTTACATTTTATACTCAATACATTTAATCAGTTCAACAGAATAACTGTCGGGATTTGATTAAATCAGCTTCAAACTATGGGCGCAAGTTGGCCGGTTGTCTTCGGGGCTGGAAGTAAACGATAAAACTTTTGAATTAAATTCTAACAAAATACATGTACCATGCCCTAGTATTATGTTTGGCTGGTTGTGTTTACACCACATTTGTGTGGTTCCCACTTTAGGTATTAATGTTCAATGATCTTATAGTCCAGGCTGAAAAGATTTGTGACCCCAATGTGTAAGGTCCTAGTGGGATCTAGATTTGGATGCTAAGATCTTTGGCATCTTATGATTCCACATATCTTATAAACAACTTGATAAAATTCTAATAGCCTGGTATAAAGAGAGACATGATGGCTGCTCGCCTCTATTATTTCTCGAGACTTACCACTAACCTAAAGTCTCTATTCAATTTCGTTTAGGCCAGCTCACCTTTACCTAATCTAAAGTCACGAGTCTGGATCGATGACAGGCAGCTTACCTTCCTAGTTAGTCTTTCTGCACACACGCACGGGCGCGCAGGCGCACACACATTATCTATCTGTCACGTGATGCAGCTCGTCATCCCGGATCCACATCATGTGACCCGTGATCCAGCTTTTAGAATTTTAGGACATGTTAAGGGACAAACCATCGATCACGTCACCTCTCCATTTGTTATGCACGTCGAATTATACCATAAGAAAGTGGACTTGGATATGCATAAATGTCTTCAGTATGATCAGATAGTAAGTCTACAACCCCTGGGCCCTCAATAATGATTCTCGTCAGACATTGATTTTGATTTTCAATTCCAAATTGCATTACAACTTCAGGTGGGAACCAGCTCTCAGGCCTCTTGGATCCGATGTAGCTCCATTTCCTGGCTTTCTTCAGTTGTTTTTTTATTTTCAGATTTTAACGACTCGAGGTAGCATTTTATACAATTTCAAATTAACTACTTTAAAAATCGGTACGATAAAAATGTGAATTTTCATAGAAAAATTTTGGGTGCTCATGTAGTGTTGCAGCTCTTAATTCTTTCATCTGAAACTCACTTGGAAACTACTCCTTCAGCTTCTTAATTTCTTCCACACTTAATCTTGTTGAGAAAAATTATCCACAAACGAGAAATACGATATAATACTTATCAAGAAACTAAACATATATAGCAATATGCATCAAATGAACATCTCGTGAATCAAGCATTACTTGTGTATCCATCACAAATTCTTGTATCAATGCCTCAAGGCCTATTTCAATCCGTCCAAGTTCTTATCTAGCATTGGACATAAGTTTTTCTTTCTTGGAAACCAAAAATCTTCTGGTGGAACCATGTACACGTCTTCATCTAAATCATAGTGGAAAAAGTTTTCCTTAACATCTAATTGCTGTAAGTGTAGATTTTCAACAGTCATTACTCCCAGCATCAATCTAATGTAGTTATCTCCACTAAAGGAGGAAAGATAGTTGTGTAGTCAGTACCAACTTTTTGCTCAAATCCTTTCACAACCAATCGACGTTTTCTGCCATTGACCTTTTACTTTATTATATGTATCTACTTATCATACATATTTGCTCTTCCCTAAACTGTTAGTACTCATGATATGCGAGCTAGTGGTATTGTATATCATAGAGCATTTTGGTTTTATAATTTTTGCCTTTATATCCTCAGGGAAAAAGTCTTCCATGAGTGGCTCATGGGTACGTCCACTAGGGCAACTGAATTAGGCTCTAGAAAGTTAAATTCGTCAGTGGCTCGTGATGTTTTGCATGCATTCTTCCTAGTGTTTCAATTGGATTAGAACTGCTAGTACTCACATTGTTCTCGAGGACTTGATATTTCTTATCTTTAAAATGATGCATGAGTGTTTCGCGGGTACGTCCACTATCAGACGTATTATGTTGGATTGGCAGGTACGCTTGAAAAATATCATTGGAATAGCACGAGGGCTTGTTTATCTTCATGAAGATTCTCCTGTTAGAATAATTCATAGGGATTTAAAAGCCAGCAATGTTCTTCTAGATAAGGATATGAACCTTATAATAGCTGACTTTGTCCTAGCAAGAAAATTTGATGGGAACCAAACAAGCACAGGCAATGTTGGTGGGACGCAGTAAGTTTCCTATTGCAATTATTTTTTAAGTTCATCATCGCTTTCTTAAACAAACTTGAAGGTTGAGATTAATAATCTTCAAATAACTTTGAATCATATCTACCATTCTCATCTTCAACCGTTTCCTAGAAGATATTTTCAAAACATGGTCGAGATTAAAGAAAAAGATATAGTGAAATATAATAAATAAATTGAAAGTACTACAATATTCTGAAAAATATCTGGCCACATATTAATTGATTAAATTATTGTGGTATTTGCAAATTAAACTATCAACAACATTAGTAAGTATGCATTGAATGCACATCCCTTTAAAAAGTAACAGTGAAGAAACATTGAGCACACTCACTCGGTGAAAGCTTTATGATCACAGGGGATTAATCATCTAGAATATGCATTGAGGTAGTCCCCAACTGTGAGTGCCTCATCAAGGTCCCAAAGCTAAGGCAGGACAAGGTTGGAGTTCAATCAGTTGGATATAGTCATAGTTGTCAAGATCCTGAGTTTTGGATCTTAAGATGCTACAATGTGGAATCCCGAAGGAAATCAGTTTATGCCCAGTGAAGATCCTGAATCTTAGCAGGGAGATCACAAGTGAAATCCCATTCTTAGATATGAATTTCATGAAAAATACGATCAATTTATCATACTAGACAGCAATATGAAAATTTATACATTAAAATTTGTGGATGCAAGAAAATGCATAAGGATATGTGGCAGACGATTGAGAGTCTTGAAAAAAGAAGGGACACCTGGCTTATGAAAGATCGAGACCTCGAATGTGTAAAATAGACCTGTCTCCTAGAGCTAATCTTACAGATCATAGGGTCAGTTGGCACATCCCAATCAGTATGATGGCAAAAAGAGTCACATGAACATAGAAGTGGTGAGTTATCGAGGATCACCTGAAAAAGTTTGACATTTTCATGAAAACCTATACATAGGCAAGTGTAATCGATGATAGGCATGAGAAATCAATGATACAATTGCAATTCTTTCTTCCTTTATCTTTCTTAGGAGTAGAAGTAACATAGTCCCCTTACTAAGTACTCTCCCTTTTAATGTAATCCCTATTAGCAATCGAGATATATATAATCGGATTCTCAGAGACCCATTTCATCTGTTGATACCTTATCAAGTTCTTTCCTCCTTGAAAACGAGGGTCGGAGCTCTCTTACATGCCCATTATCTTTTGACACTCTAGTCTCATGTAACATGCCCTGTCATTCATGTGGGACTACAAATTTAGATGACAACACATTTTTGGCATGCTGGTGGGACACATACGCTTACTTAATATCTTATCCAATTTTTTTCATTAAAAATGAGGGTTAGAGTTCTCTAGCATGCCCCTTATCTTCTGACATTCTAGTCTCCTATAATGTGTGCTATCATTCGTGTGAGACTGTTAATTTAGACGAGGATACTTTTTTGGCATTCTCGGTGGGACTGTCTATTCAAACAACACATTTTTAGCATGCATGGTGGGACACATGCTTACTTGTAGGGTTGCCTAGTTTATGCAAACTTGATTCGGTCAAGTGTACTGAATGACATCTTCCAACACACACACACACACACACACACATATATATATATTTCATCACTATTACTAGGTCATACCTCCTGAGTACCTAGCCCGAACGATTTAGTGGGTCATCTACCACCCTAACAAAAAGAGAACATGTTGATTATGCCTTATGTTCAATTAAATGCAGTTGTCATCTTTGAATGCCTTCGACCATCAGTTAGTGATTGGTTACAGAGGTAGTTTGGAAATCTCCAAACGACGTTGTTTTGCCAGATGACGGAAACCATATCCATCATTATCACAATCAACTGGCTACCATTCGAGATAAGAATCTACTTAGTGATAAAGGAAGGAAAGCTGCAAAAGTAGTCAGCCAAGCGACATTCCAATGAAGGCCAATGTTCAACACTTATATAGAGAGGTAGAATATCCAAGACCATCTATGACTCAAGGACCTCATTTGTAATACATATGAGTTAATATCACTCGATGATCACCCAAGTTTTTGGTTTCAGTCTCATCTTTTCAAATGACAATTACTGCTCAACCTTATGTTACCTCGACACTAGCTAATATGTCAAGGGGTGCTTATCAAATGTCGGAGGTACATATCCAAGATCTCACCACCAGGTACTCTAAGCTTCATGTCTGCCCAAGCACGGGGGGTGTTTCCACTAATCACACAACTAATAAATTTTGGGCCCCATTCCTTCACAATATTTCACATATGAAACTAAAATCCACTCATTTCAATCTTACCAAGTTTTGCGCCCATTAGCACACCACTGATTTGCATTCAACAATCATATGCCGAATCAATCCCTAGAGTTAGAAAATTCCCTAATGAACTACAATGGGTCATTGACTTAAATCTAGAACACGTTTGAGATTAAGCTCTAGAAACCTGCTACTGAAGTTAATCGTAAGCCTTACCCTCACTAGGTCGATAGACTTGCACAAATCCCAAGGGATTTCAAAGTTTACTATCTTTTCGAGATAAAACAATGAATATTCAAGGAAACATTTGGCTCTATTTACTCCTAAGTATGGGAAATTGGGCAATAGTGAGTTTCATAAACTCAAGCTTTTTGTGTCTTCCCTCATGGGTCAAGCTTATGCTTTGTATACTTTGTTAAAGCTTACATCGATCCAAACATGGGATGAGATGTAAATGGTATTGCTCAAATGCAAAATCTATCCTCAATCAACATTGACAAACTTTATTAACCTTCACAAAAAAGCATGAGAAATTGTGAAAATCTTCTTTTAAGATATTTTATGAGTTGGTCACATATTGCCAAATACAATTCACCGAGGCTCAATACATGGTGTTGGCTCACACCATATTAAACGATATTCTCTCATTTTATCCTCTATTTGTTCCACTCCTAATTTGTTTTTAATAACCTCATTATGTATACGGTCTTTTCTTATATGACCACTCATCCATCTCAACATCTTCATTTCTGTCACAAACATCTTTTGTACATGTTGTTGATTGCTGCTCTATAATATTTACCTTTTAACTTTAATGGTATCTTCTTATCACAAAGAAAACCGGATGCTCCTCTCCATTTTAACCAACAAGCATTAATTCTATGCGTAACATCTCCATCAATTCTTCCATCACTCTGAAAAATTGACCCTAGGTATTTAAAACTTTCTTTTTGGGGGAGTGTCAATTTTAATTTCTATGTCCTCTGAGGTAACCAAATGATCAAACTTATATTTCATATATTTTGTCTTTTTTCTACTAAGTCAGAGGCCTTTGCTTTCTAATGTTTCTCTCCATAGTTCCAATTTTCTATTAAATTTTTCCTTAGATTCCTCCACCAACACAATGTCATCTGTAAATAATATACACCAAGGTACTTCATCTTGAATATGTTTCGTTAACTCATCAATCACCATTATAAATAAGTATGGACTTAAAGTTGATCCTTGATGAAACCCAATATTAACTTCAAAGAAGTTTGTCATTCCTTCATGAGTCCTCACACATGTTTTTGCACGATCATACATGTCTCTTATAAGGTTAATGTATGTCAATGGGATACCTCTTTTTTCTAAGGTTTTCTAAAGAACCTCCTTCAGTGCTCTATCGTAAACTTTTTCTAGATCAATAAATATCATGTGAAGGTCTTTTTTCTTTGCTCTAAAATGTTCCATAAGACGTCTCAAAAGTTGAATCACTTCAATAGTAGATCTGCCTGGCATGAATCCAAATTGATTCTCTGTTGTACTTTGATACTTGTTTTTACCTACGTTCAATAATTCTTTCCCACAATTTTATAGTATGGCTCATTAACTTGATACCTTGATAATTCACACAATTCTAAATGTCTCCCTTGTTCTTATATATGGGTATAAGTGTACTCGCTCTCCATTCCTTGGACATCTTTTGGTTTCTTCATATTTCATTAAATAGTCTATTGAGCCAAGTGATTCCTATTTCTCCTAGTATTTTCCAAACTTATATAGGAATATTGTCTGGTCCTACTGATTTACCACCCTTCATATGTTTAAGAGTCTCTTTAACTTCATTCTTTTGAATACGCTGGTAGAAATTGTGGTTTAAGGAATACCCGAAATGGATCAAGTAACACAAGAAATTTTGAGGTATAACCAACAATAAGCTTTAATTTCCTGCTTGGATGATATGATGCAAGATATTGATGATGAGTTTTACTCAGTCCAGTTAACATAGGGCCCTCCTTTTGTTGTAATACTCTTTGACCTCCAAAGAAGAAGGAGAAAGAAGCTAATGAGAAAGAATCATAGTTTTTTTATATTTCAAAAGCAAATTAGATCTTTAATTTACTTCTAAATGAGCATCAAATATATTTGTCAAAAGGACATTAGATACCATCTCAAGACTAGCTCAAAAAGATGGCATGATATTGCAAGTAGAATAACACAACTTACCATAGTGTAAATCAATGCGTTAAGTTTCACTCGATTATGCAACTAGCTATTAGGGATGGATGTCTTAAGTTTACAAACAAGATGCTTGGACCGATGCAAATTCATTACCAATTATATTAGTTGTAATAGAAGACAATCTTGTTCTACCACTAAGTACTATCAAAGTGGAACATAGATAACAACCCCAAATCATTCTAGGTGAGGAAAGTAGATCATCATGACACATGTCTCTTGATCAAACAAGATTGGAATCCTAGATTAGTTCATTTGTCAAGTCACCTCGTGTACCAAGCTCAAGGACATGCTTGTAGGAACCCTTGGTTTTACCAATTAAAGCTAACATAGAATTTGGGGTTTCATCTAAGATCACATGGTCAATTTCATCATCAAATAGTTATCCCAGGTCGACAAGAATGGCGGTCCATTATTCATGACCCTAGAGTAGTAACCTTGGGAGAGGGAGCTAGGCAAAATCAATGTTTTGTCACCTTCATCGACCCTCGCCTTGAACCATCATAATGGCCTGACTTCTTTGGATATTTCATGGGATAAAAATTGTTTTTCTTTACGAGGCCAAATGATCAACCCTTAAACTGACCTCTCAAGAGTTGAGCAATGGCAATGGCTAGAGAGTTCTCGATAGAATACCTAATTCTTGTCTGATCCTAGGCTAATTGCTCATATCTAGAAGTGACAATGAAGGAGGGCTCAATATTAGATGAGGATGGAATGAGCTGGGCTCTTTAATGGTAATGAGAAACATCATTCAAATGAGCATTCTTGAGTTGTCATATACTTTAATAAGGAGTTAGAGCATGATTACTCCCAGAAACAGAGATAAAGCCCTCAATACTGAGAGTCAAACATATCTTAAACAAATATGAGAGATCTAAAATCATCTTGCTAATTTACATGGGATTCTATAGGGATAGGCGAGACAAAAATGGATATCGAGGATGTTAAGTCTGAAGGGTATTTTTATTTTCTACTCAAGGACCTAGACGAAAGGGTTGGAGTAGTTCTCGATGAATGGAGAAAAGATTAGTTGGTTGCTCATGATCTCAACAAGGATGAAAAGAGATAGAGAATAGAGGTTCTCACCACCTTATGGTGAAAAGGACTTCATTGGACAACTTTGGTATGTAGTGTTGACATTTCGATGGTACTTAAAAAATACTAAAAGTTATGACAAGACATTTGTGACAATTGTACATCACTATAGTGGTGAATGGTAGCCTTTTAAAGGTGGTTTTTGTGGATGGTGATATTGTATTCAATATAATATCAAGTAACACATTATGGAAGATCGAAAGGACACTTTAATCTAAATGAACCTCAAGATGTCCAATTTTCAAAAAAAACTATTAGTTACTATGAGAGTTATAGTTGTCGAGCTTACTCTTTACACAAAGACCTCAACTCCTCCTTTCTTCATGGTCGATGCTAATCCAAGTTATTTCCTATTACTCATAAGATATTATATATTTAAATTGCTATATTCACTCAATATTATATCAAAAGTTAATGTTTTGGACTAGCAAAATGGTCGAGGTTGTCGATGTAGAGGAGAATCTTTTTAAAACTGATGTTAAGGCATTTGAGACATTATTTTATTCACCTTGGGTGAGTATGATTGTTGTTCCCAAGTCCCTGGAGGAAATGGAGTCTTGTGAGTTCACTATCTAAGGGTTTAACCTCCGACGATGGATTTACAACCATTACGTAAGGTGACCCATGAATATTCAATCCTAGGCTATCCAATATTGCTTTCAATTATTAGAAGCTTCTCATGTTGAGCATAATTCATGAAGAACATTTATCGAACCGCTTGTGGGCAAGCAAAACATTGCCCCATTCTCTTCGGTTTGCTACCCATCGAGGGCCAAGAAATGTTCAATTGTTCTAGCCAAAAGGATGAGTCGAGTTTCACTTGAGCAAATCTTCTAATGGAGGTGAATTTGGCTTCAGAAGGAACAATGAGAATGACGTAGATGAACGTTGTCATGTCCAACTAGAGACGGTCATGATTGGTTAAGTTCCTTAAGTAATACCAGGATTGTTTTACCTATAAATATCACAAAAAGCCCGAGCTACCCCAAGATTTGGTTGAGTTTACCGTTCTATTTAAAGTAGAGATGAAACCATAGAGACAACCAGCAAGAAGATTCAAACCTAAACGACTTTCATCTATCAAGCAAAAGGTACATCTTTTGGATGGCAGGTTCATCACAACAACTAGGTATGTAAACTAGTTATCTATTATTGTTCCTATCATTAACAAAAATAGAAAATTGTGAGTGTGCATTAATTATCATAATCTTAACCTTGATACACCAAAGGATCAATATGTTATGTTGTAAACACCCAAAATTTCCTAAAAATGAGTGGTACTTTAAGTCCCACAAAAAAATTTTGAGCTTTTACAAAATCCAAAAAATGACCATTTTGCCCTCAAGGTTGTATTGGCAAAATTTTACTCTATCAAGCATGATTTCTTCAAGTAAAGGGTTGTAAAAGTTAAAATGGGGCATTTGTCACCAAAACAAGTTCTACCTACAAAATATTTAAAAAATAACCATTTTACCCCTACAAAAATAAAATAGAGATAACAAGTTTAAAACATGGAGGAGAAAGGATCAAGTCCTTAGAAACTCAAAAGATTCACGTTCGGTGATGGATCAAGCAAAGCGAAAAGCGTTGAGTGAAAAGTTCAAAATACCCTTTACCAAGGAAGATCCTACACCAAGTGACCCTACACCCATTAGAACTATCTATAACGGTTAAAGAGATCAACTCATGAAGTAAAAAAGGACAAAGTCGACAATCCCAATAAAAAATAAAAAAGTTTAAAATATCCCTAACAAAGGAAGATCCTATACCAAACAACCCTACACCTATCAGAAGGTTAAAGCAATCCAGAAAGGTTAAAGAGATGAACCCACAAAGCAAAAAAGGGTAAAAGCACAACCATGGACCACCAAAAGCAACACCACAGGCCACCAAGTGAGCTATTGTTGGCTATCATGCACGTCATTATCTGCCACCAAACGTGCCACCACTGGACACCAAGCGCCACCACTGGCCACCTTGCGCAGACACACACTGCCACGTGTGGCACACGTGCTGGCACGGGATGCCTACGTGCAAGCGCATGGCACCCCTGCACTAGCGTGTGGCACCCACATGCTAGCCCTCATGCATAAGATCCACATTGGCGCACATGCGCGACACCCACCTCCCACACACTCGCGAGCACTCCAATGATCTTCGCTCATCTTCCAACACATCAAGCCTTGTTCTCACGTGACACACATGTACAGTTGCTCCTTCCACATGTGGATGTTCTCCAGCAAATGTGAAACAGGGTTGGTCCCTTGATGGATTGAATTTGGATATGAATTGAATCAAATAACTCGATAAAGATCCGGTTTGGCTTGGTGCGTATAAATAAGGGACCTTAGCTAGCAAAAAAGAAGGAGGACTTTAACCCAAGAGTGACAAGCCCAACCAAGGAGGATGTGAGAAGCTCGTTCCCTACCCAATGAGGAGTTCATCCAAGGAAGAGAGAAAGGTAGAGTTCTAGAGAGTGAAAGCTTCAAGCCACTCCTTAACCATTTCCTTGTTCCATTCGTATTGTAAGTTTAGAGTTCTTGCCTCCAACCATTTATATTTGAAGAGTAAGCAACCATTTTTCGTAGAATATCATTGCAAAAGGGAGGGTTGCCTCAGTACGAAGATGCGAAGAAAAGGGCTATAGGTTCCCATATTGTTTCCTTTGATGTTTCAGGTTTTCAAAATTTTATTTCAAAAGGGAACTCTCTTTTTGTTTCCATCAAAAGGAACTTCCAATTTCTTATATTTCCATTTACTTGGGTTTTAATACCTACTATTTAACAGAGGTTTTGTAGAAAATTTAGAATAACATTTCAAAATTCAATCTCCCACACAACAAAGTCTAATTCTCAACCAAAATGAAATCCAAATAGGTAAGTCCTATTCCTACTCTAGGATTATCATGAGAGACTTTTTCTCCATTGGGATAATAGTAGGGATTTTGGTAAAGAGTTTTTCATAGTCCCTTCTGAATTGTCTCGTGGTATAAGGCTAAGAAATTTTGATGGAAAATTGTTTTTTTGAGCTTTGACTTTTTTTTTCTTTCAAAGGGAACCTCTATATTGGAGGTTTTTGTTTTTCTTCTTTTCTTTTTGAAAGACCTCTATATTGGAGGTTTTTATTTTTCTTTCTTTTCTTTTGATTTTGCCAATTTTCCTTTTTGGGGAGAAATGAAGTGGGAGAAAACAACTCATCCCCTTATATACTCGATCTAGCCAAGTATATCCCATTTCCTAATAGCACCTATCATTTGAAGATATTTTGTTATTTTGAACTAGGCCTCATTTTGTAAGCCAAAGATTTTTAAAATGTTATCAAATGATTTTGAAAACTCTATTTTTCGCAAAGAATCAATTCCCTAATTCATGGTCACATAATCCATCTTTGGTCCTTCTTTTAAGAAATTCAAAAGAGGTCTATTTTCTCAAAATCATTTCAAAAAAATTTAAGGTAGACCCTAGACATAATATTTTTTCAAGCATTGGGCATTTATAGGGTATGCTAAATTTCTTCCCTTAATATCAATCACAATAAGCATTGTTTATTGTTCTCCCTCTTACAACATAGGGACCATCCCACTTGAGCCACCACTTGGATGTGGGCCACGATGGTGGATGGTTTTCAAAACAAGATTTCCCACTTAGAGTGGAGTCATGTCAATGCAAATATGATGGCTATGAAAATACTTAGAGCAGGTTATTTTTAGTCCACTTTGAAACAAAATTATCATAACCATGTTAGAAAATGTCATCAGTGTCAAGTGCATGGAAATGCCATTCACATTCCTCCATCCGCATTGCATTTTATCATGAGCCCATGGCCCTTCACCATGTAGGCATTTGATATCATTGGACCAATTTTACCCACTGCATCCAATGGACATAAGTTTATTTTAGGAGCCACTGAATAATTTTCTAAATGGGTTGAAACTACCTCCTTGACTAATGTTCAAGGATAACATGTAGTGGCATTCATCAAGAAGAATATCTTGGCTTGATTTAGAGTTCCAAGAGACCTAGTGTTGGATAATGACATCCCATTTAAAAATGAAAAGGTGGAGAAGTTATGTAAGACCTATGGCATTACTCAACACTTCTCATGGCCCTACTACCTTCAAGGCAATGGCTAAGCCATAGTTGCAAACAAACTCTCATAAGCATCATTGAAAAAACTTTAGAAAATGGTAGGACGTGACATGAGAAGCTAGATGAAGCCTTATGGGCTTATAGGACTTCCACCCATCGTTGAATTCAAGCATAATGGTCCTAGCCTCATCATGGTCGACACATCTCAACAAGATGCCAGTAAAGCTCTTTTTATAAAGAACCCATCCCAAGATTACATATCGAGTTGAAATTTTTCGAATAAAAACCTTATATTTAAAGGAAGGGAATTCAAAAAATCCTCCATTTTCTAAAAAGTTTTTAATGTCTCGAAACCAAGGTTTTTCATTTTGATTTTGGTCATTTTGGAAAATCTGTAAATCATGTGGATGGAGTGGGTAAGTGCAGGAACTCTAGAGATCGAGCACCCAAGGTGGGGTCGATCCTTAAAGATGACCCAAGTGATGAGAGAGTATTGGTTATGGTGTTGTCCTCTCTTTCTATGTGAGTGAGTGTGCAAGACTTGAAAGAATCAACCAACTTGGTGGCCAATTCATGATATAGAATGAGTTTTTCATTTTTTACATGTCAAATTTTTGAAACTTAGTTTACAACAAGCATAGAATCTCCAAAGACTTCAATACATGATGCCTCATATTTGACCATATTATTTGAATAAGGAAAATCTAGTCGGAATGATATTGGGATTTCTTTCTTTTAGGGGGATATGAGGATGATTCCCACACCTGCCCCTTGTTTATTCTTTGCCCCATCAAATCACATTTTCCACACTTAATCTTCATTAGAACAATTTGATAAAATATGGTGTTTCAACCCCTTTGTTAAGATACACTCATCAAGCATTTCATCAAGTATGGGATAACAACCACATGATCAGCTAGAGCTTGTCCCTTAATAGAGTTTTGATGATGGAATTTCATATCATATTCGATTAAGAGGAGTTGCCATTTACCTAGCCTACCCGTTAGGATAGGTTTTTCAAAAAGGTGTTTGATAGGGTCAAGTTTAGACACTATCCAAATTTCATGATCCAAGAAGTAATGTCTAAACTTTTGGCAAGCCCATATGAAGGCCAAACACGTTTTCTCCATGGCTTGATAATTTTTTTCATATGCTAATAGAGTTTTTGAAAAGTAGTAAATAGCATGCTCCTTAAGACTATCATCCTCATATTGAGCAAGTAAAGCACCCAGTGCATTCGTATGAATAGAAAGATAAAGCAATAAAGGTTTTCTTAGATTTGGAGGTTTTCCTTAAGACTATCAATCTTTCAAAAGCTATTTGGCAATCAGAATCTCAATCAAATTTAACTCCTTTTTGCAAAAGTCTATTGAAAGGTTCACATCTTGTTTTTAAGTTGGCAATGAATCTCCTAATTGCTTGGAGTCATCCTTGGAAGCTACGAACCTTGGTTAAGTTAGAGGGTGGAGGCATATCTATGATGGCTCGACACTTAGAGGGGTCAACAACCTCTATGCCCCTTTGGCTAACTATCAACCCTAAGATTTTTCTTGATTCCATTCGAAAAACACATTTTTGAGGATTTAGTTTCACTTTATAAAGCCTAATACTTTTGAAAACATTTTGCAAAGATTCTATGTGTGTGCATCGGGTTTTTTATTTTACCAAAAGGTCATCCACATATACTTCAAAGGACTCATGGATTTGATCATGGAAAATGGTAGTAATGGCTCTTTGGTACGTGACACCGGTATTTTTTAAACTAAAAGGCATAAGCGTGTAACAATATGTGCCCCAAGGTGTAGTGAAAGTATTTTTAGCCTGATCTTTTGGTACTAATTTGATTTAATTATAACCCAAATAGTCATCCATGAAAGAAAATATTTCATGATTTACAGTGTTATCCACTATCAAATCAACCACTATCAAATCAATGTTTGAAAGTGGAAAATTATCTTTTGGAGTGACTTTGTTCAAGTTTCTAAAATCAATGTAAATGCAAATTTATCCATTGGATTTTCTAACAACAACAACATTGAAAAGCTTTTCTCAATAAGCAATGGGTTTTATAAATCCAACTTTAAAAGATCTTCTAAACCCTCTTTTACTTTGGAGTCAATATCGGGATGGATTTTTCTAATTTTTTTTTCATGAGTTTTGCATTTGGTTGTAGGGGTAAATGATGCTCTACAATCCTAGGGTCTAAACAAGACATGTTTTCATAGCTCCATGTAAACACATCTATATACTATTTGAAGAATGCAATGAATAATGCATTTTCATGCTCTTGCAAACAAGTACTTATTTTGACACACTTTGAATTCGACTTAAATCCTAAATTAACCTCTAGAAAATCCCCTCTTACAAAATTTAAAAGCTTTTTCAAGTGAAGGATTTTATGAAATTCGGGAAGCTCAGATGCTTTATCATCCTCATGAATGAGGGGATCTTCTTCTTTACTTTGATCACTTTCGAGTGTCTTGGTTTCTAGAGAAGTATTATGCACAAGAGAAGGGTTATGTACAAGAGATTTATTTACAAGAGCTTGAGCCAACTTTGGTTTGAGAATATACAAGGGTTTTGTCAAAACCAATTTTTGGGTTTGTACACGATTTTGAAAATCTGATTTTTTAGAATTTTTGACCTTTTCATTCTTTTTGGTTTTGTCTAAACAAATGATAGAAGGAAAAACATAAAAGACTTTCGTTTGGGGATTTTTAGATTTTTCAAATATTTTTGGATTTTGAGAGTTTTTTAGTTTTTTTTGGGCTTTCCAAATATATACGTTTTTTGGATTATTTTTGAAAGAGGGATCTTCCATCAAGCCTATAAAGAAAACACCATAAATTAGACTCCAAACAAGATGTCTAGGCCATAGGTTTTGGTTTTGGTTGACTCTAGGGCACCCTTAACCCAAGTAGTCTTAGGTGGTGACTTAGAGGGTATGGATGGGTTGTACCCTAAGTCATGTCAACCCAGGTTAGCTGAGAGTAGGATAGGTTCTAATCTACCTTGGTTCTTGGCTCCTATACCCTATTGTGGTAAATACCCTATGTTCAATAACATATTCCAAGGCTTCTTAAGTTTTGAAAATTTTTGGTCAATAGGGTGGCCTTGTAATAATGTATCGTCCTTGACATGGTTATACACTCGAACTCTCTCGGGTGTGCCTAAGAGGTGCACGACTTTGGAAGTGGAGGTATTTGACTCTCATAGGATGCACACGACCCTAAGAGTGGAAGGTTTTGACAATTTTGGTTTCCCTAAGAGGTGAATGACTTATGGAATGGAAGGTTTGGACGACCTGGGCAAATTGGGCATCTCGAGGCCCTCTCCACACCACACAATGGGTCACTTGATAGGCAAGGGAAATTTTGTATTTCCTTAAGATGTGGGTTATCTTCTCTAAAGACTACCACGATTTGGTTATCTCATGGGATCTTAAGGCACTTGTAAAAAGTTGAAGGCACAGCTCAGAGGGGGCATATCTAAGGCCTCCCTAACAACAAGTTGTAGTGGGGTTTATGTCTAAGACATGAAACAATCCTACATGTGATATTGGGCCAACCTCTATGGGTAACTCGATGAAGACTATGGGGTGAGATGAGTTGTCATTGTATCCTGTGATGATGATTGGACTTGGTTCAAGTTTAGATATGGGTACTCCAATTTTGAAGGCTACATGGAGAGGAAGGATATTTAGACCTCCTCTCCCATCAACCAAATGCTTATTGAGAGTGTGGTGATTCAATACCACGTCTAAGTGAAAAGCTTGGTTATGGGTTGTGAGGGGTCTTTCTAACTTGTTCTTGATGAACACAATTGGGGCCTTGACAAAGATGGGGGAGACCAAGAAGGATAGAAATTCGAGAGTTGTAGTAGTGTTAACCTTAGCTTTTTCTAAAATTCCCTCTAAGCCTTGTCTATGTTTAGGTGAGGTTTATATCAACTCTAAAATAGACATGTTTATAGAAAGTTTGGACAGATATAATCATATGGGGTTAACACAACACTTTCACCCTTGTCCATGCCATGAGATACATTAGGGATGTATGCTTTTCGAGGGCCGAACAAAATGACCACCTCCTTGCTACCTTGTTTGGCTAAGTGCGGGGGTTGATAGATTCTTCTAGACCTAGTCACCTCTCCTACACTCTCCTTATAGCTCGATCATAACTTGGCTCTAATTTGATGTATTGGAGCACCTTAAATTTTTATAAAGGCTCTAGTTGGGGGCGAGACTCTAAGCGTTCCCTAGATCACTACTTGCTTGTCTTTTTTTATTACGAGAGAGAGTGGTGTGTGACAAGTAGTGTGAACCGTATTTAATGCATGCTCAATCATGCAAGTTTGAATTAGAGAAAGACAAACCTCTTTGTCCTTCCCACTTGTGCTTGCATGGTTTGGGAAGGGCTTTTTGAAAATTGATTCAAGGGGCTTCGGTTCCTCTGATGTGGAGCCTCCCCTGCTCTATCAAGTTTTAAATTTTATTCTTTAAAGAGAAAGATTTATTTGTATCATGCCCTTGAGCCTATAATACTTGCAAAAATCATCTAAAAACTTTCCTTTATGGGGTGCCCCTTCAGGAATCGCTCGAAGACTCACTAAGCCTTGTGCCAACAAAATATCTAGGACTTCCATGAGTGGTTGTCCTAGATTTGTGAATTGTCTTTTTTCAAACATTTTCTCATTTTTTAATTTTTTTTTGAAAGCTTTTGTTTGGAGGATTTAGGGGGTTTGGATGAACTCAACTCTACTCGTATATTGGCCACCTTTTGACTTTTGACTCCTCCTTCTGGTGCATGTAGCTCATATGTCTTGGGTTTTTCAAATTTGGTTTTAAGAAAGCTTTTTCCTTTTCACAGATCTTTATAAACATCTTTTTTCAAATTGGCTTCAAAGAGAGAAGCCTTTTTTATCAGTTTTTGAAAATTACTGATCCCGTAGAGGGAGATGAGTGGTTTTAAATCCATTTTAAAATTTTCAAGGACGAGCATTACTGCATATCCTTAAGAGATGGGCTCCTTGACCTGACCCAAGAGTGACCTCCATCTAACGATGAATCCATGTTGTAAACACCCTGAAATCCCACGAATTTCTCAAATCCACCTGTTTTTGTAAAAGCAGCCCCAAAGGGCCATTTTGAGTCTGGAAACCCAAGAGCCTTCTAGACAACCCTATACATATGTTTTAAACTTTATATGTTTTAAATATGTATAATATGGTTTTAAAAACCTTTTAAAACACATTTTGAAACCCCGAAGCAGCTTGGCCTAATCAAGACAGGACTAAAAAAGCTAAAGAGAGCTCGGAACCGGAGCACAAGTCGAGCCTGGCACAATAACTCTCGTATTGAATCCACCTCCAGGATCTCGAACGTCCAAGACCCTGTTATCAGCAAAACATTACTTGAAATCAGCTTCGGAAGGCTAAAACAGAAGCGGACGATCATGTCGGCGAAGACCCAACGCAGATAGAGTACTAATGCTGTCAGACCCCGCACAAACCGTTCGTTTCAAACACAGCCTGAAGGAGTCAGAATTCAGTTTGGATTGGATCTGGACCATATATATCCAGATCCCAATCCAAACCCATGTGTGGACTTGGATTTGGATTTGGATCTAGAGATCCAATCCAATATCCACATCCATGGCCCACATCACCTTCTCATAAATGGAGGTGGGGCTCACTTGAAATTCACGTGGGATTATGGGCATGAGAGAGAGTGGGGGAGGATAAGATTAGGGAGTGATTGTAATTAAGCTTGACTTGTGTGTCAAGTTTGGGGTTAATCATGTGGGTTAACCTAATTAGCATGGGTTTAAGCTTGTATTAGCCAAAACCTAACCTAGGGCTGCACCAACATGATGCAATTAAGGTCTATGGGTGATGCAAAGGGAGCTCCCTAACCCAATCCTAAGTAAAAATCCCTAATCCTAGCCTTTTACCCTAATCCTGTCCTAATCCTAGCCTAATCACCTAACCCACTTCCCTAATCCCGGCCTAATCCCAAGACCTTAATTAAGGCCATATTGCAAGTTATATTTGGGTTTCATTTCATGTCGTGTGTGTAGTCTTTCAATTCAAGCACGCACCCACATTGAGTCTTCGCTCTTATTTGCAAGACCCGAGTAAGGGCCCATATATACATTATATACGTATTTCCCTTCGACAATTTCCCTTCGGCATTTACATTACAAGTCATTTCCCTTCGACAATTTCCATTACAAGTCATTTCCCTTAAGTCATTTCCCTTCGGCATTGTCTTTAAATTTGGGTTTTCCCTTTGGAGTAGCATGAGTTTGCATTGCATCTACGCCATACCACGAGTTAGGACGCATATTGCATCAAAGCAAACCCCATACTCCCGCTCAAATTCGCCACATTTAGTGGAGTGTTCATAACACACACCTAGGTGGCCCATAAAGGAATAAAAAGAAAGACTTAGGCACATGCAAATCCACGTGATCTAAAATCTGGAAATCATACAAACAAGACCCGAATCAAAAACCTCGAACCGCTTTCATAGATCCTTCTATCCAAAAACTCGATTTTTAAAAGCGTACAGACTGACCCTTGCGCATCGGTGCAAGAAGGTTTGTGACAACAAGAGCTTGCTTGCTCACAGTCGCCACGTTAGAAGTCAGGTTAAAATATATCTTCGCTAGCTTAGGTAAGCTAGCTGGCACGCCCTGTTTATTTAAATAGGACTTAGACACACGAAAGGATTCGCTCCAGGCCTAAGAAACCAGGGAGGCGGAGATTTTCTGCGTCTACACATGTGCATCATCGTTAGGAGATTGTTTAATATCTCTCAAAGTATTGAGAGTGGGTGTGACTTCCATATTGTGAGAAAACTTTTGCATAAAACAATTTGTTAAATCCTCGAAGTTAGCGAATTGGATTAAGTCATAGGAAGTCAACCACTTTGATGCATTCTCCTTTAGAGAATGGGGGAACCAATAGATTCACTTGGAGGAATCTCTCTTTTTCTTGTAGGCCCTCCTAAAGAAGAGTTGGAGATGGGATTGGGGGTCCCCATTTTCATCATAACGATGAAAACTCAGTATTTCATCATCACTATCCATTTGGTAATTACAAGAGAGAAAATTGGATAGTAAGTATACTCTTTTCTCTTTCGTTTGACCCTTTAATAACTATTGGAGGGCCTTCCTATCATTGACAGTGAAGGATTCAAGTACTGGTTCTTCCTCTTCAAATTTGGAAGTCATCTTGGATTTTCTAGAATGATGGGATCTCCTATGGAACCTCAATTGTTTGCCGTGGGAAGAGCAACACTCCACCGCATCGGCCTCTTGGCTCAATGCGGTGATTTCTCTCTCAATCCTTAGCTCCTTTAATTCCCTTTTGACGGAAACAATCCTATCTTCTCGACTTTTTAAAGTCTGTCGAAATTCATTTTGAAAAGCGACTTGTAGAGCACGAGGCCTAACTCGACACCTCGTAAGAACCCTCCGAGCTTGACATTATTTGAAGTTTGGGAAATCAACCTAAAGAAAAGAGTTAAGAAGAGAAATTGAGAATCACGATTTTGAAAATTGGAATTATTTTAGAAAAACAGGACCGGATCAAACAATTTTCAAATATTCAGGTCCACCGAGTGTGCCTAGATATAAATTTTGTTCCATAGCCTATATAGAAACTTGAAACTTAATTTGCAAACCACAAGTGCGCGAGCATGCCAGCTAGTTTGATAAAACTAGCAAAGTGTGATTTCTGACTTGAAATGTGAATAAGTAAACTCTTTTCATTGTAGACCTTCTTAAACCTATGCTCAAGGATCGATTTAGGCGCCTAAAAATCGTTTGAGATCCGATATGTTTTGAAAATAAGATTTCAATTATGGTAACTTACAAAAATCATGAACTCACTTCTTGACCAAAAAACAACTCTAATTTTGAAACACAAAAACTAGTTATGTTTTTAGAGATTTATTTCTTAATTGTTTTGACAATCTACAAATCTCAAAAAATCCTTAAAATTTTATACAAAGTAAATGAGGATGTCAAGATTCTGAAACTATTTTTATTTTGATTTGAGGTATTGTGGATGTGTTGAATTAAATCTGAAAAAGGTTCCTTACGCTGGTATTCAGGACAAATCTGTAACAAAAATATAAAGGCTTAAAGAAGCAATTTTATTTCAACAGAATTTGTATTTTTAAGAAATTAGTCTCATTGGAAAGCTACTAATCTCATCTTTTCAATGGGATAATTTTCAATCAAATTGGATCACTACAAACAAAGTTGTGGGACTTTGACCCAACCTCTATTATAGGATGTACAAGGTATACTGACTTTGTTCCATTTTTATTTAGTTTTTTCCAATTTTGTTCACTGCCTTAAATGATCCTAAAAATTTTATAGATAGTGGGACTGTGTGTGTATATTAGGTATACTATAAATATATAAGGGATTAGGAGATCATAGACATTCGGACGGTAGAGTAAGGAAAGAAAAATCAGCAATCAGACATATGCATGATGCAGAAATATGAGTTTTTAGTTTCTAGAAAATACTGCATCCGACTGAATTGAAATATCATCCACAACAATTAAAGAATGAGAAAATGAAATAATCAAAGAAATTATGAGTATACCATAAATTTAGAGGAGATTAGAGGATATAAGATCTTATAATATATATTGGAGTAGAAGGAACTATGAATCAAACACATAAAAGGCACCCACAAGTATAAAAGAAATTGGGCAACATAACTCCTCAAATATCAAAAGAATGAGACATAAGCTCCTTAATTACAATCCCTTTGAATTAAATTGAAAGAAATAAGAAAGTAATGGAGAGGGAGAAGGGAAGAGATGACTTGAAGACTGAACGGGGACTTGGTGGCTGATGACTCTTGGGAAGGGGTGTCTCCTTCCTCTCCCTCTCTCTCCCTCCCTCTCTCTCTCTCTCTCTCTCTCTCTCTCTCTCGCTGCTGAAATTTTCCTTGATTTTCTCCTCTCAAATCAGCACCCCAAGCCCCTTGTTTATAGTTTTTCAAGGGGACTCTAGGGCTTTCCTTGGATTGATTTTGGCCTTTCTATGAATACCCGATTTAAAACTGGTCCCAACTGAATTTTCTAGATTTGTGGCTGTATATGGGCCATGTGGGGCATGAGGGATGGTCTCCAATGAGCCCATGTGGGCTAGCATGAGCTTGGGTTCAACCCATGTGGGCGAGACTACTCTTGGTCGAGCCCATGTGGGCTAGGTGCGGTTCATGAAATGCTTTAGCCCACCCCATTGCTTGACTTGGTTAGAGATTTTGTCCACTTGACTTGCCTAGAGTGCCTCATCCTTAGCATGGTATGACCAGCCCGTCATTTACTTGATTCAGTTTAGGCTTCGATTGACTTGAATTTAAACAAGATGCTACTTGGTGTCAAGCCGCTTTCGCCCAACCTTAGCCATGATATGGTTTGATGCTTGCCTTAACCATTTGGCTTGAAATTGAGGCTTGAATGATATCTAACCTTGATTTGAATTGGATCAACCTTGCATGTTTGCCTTTGAATGTCCCTCTTCTTAGACCAAGATATGATTTGTATAGGAGCTTTGAATCGACTTTTGCTTTGATTAATTCTCTTCTTCAAGCTGTGTTGGAGTCTTGACTTGCTTTGGGTCGAGCCTTGGTCAACTAGGTCTAGTCAGGCCCTGAGTTGATCCCTTGCTCAATTTGGATAAGTTTGCCCTTGATCCATCCTTATCTTTTTCCGAAAATTTCGTCCACTGCGAATTCGGGCTTTGTTCTATCTTTGAGTAGATCAACATTCTTTTTTGTATTTCAAAGTTCAACTTTTGCAATCCCAGGGTTTGAAAATATTTCTCCAAAACAATTTTATTTTGAAAACGATGTTTGAAATTTTATGAAACTCATAAGGCATGTTCAATTTATGGATTTTTAAAATATGCCCAATTTATTTTGAAAAACATTTTTAGGGTGTTTACAACTAGGTTTCAAAGGAGGCAAAATTAGAGTAGAAAACCAACAAAGAGATGAGAGAAAAGAGAGGAATGAGAGAGGGAGCATCGAGGAGGAGGAGCACCAACCCAAGGTATCGTCCAAGAGAGGATCTCCGAAAGAGTCCAACAAGGTTTTCCTCCCTTTTCCTTTGTTTCTAAATTCATTCATTTGTAATCCTTTGGAGCCCTCATCAACAATCTATTGTAAAAGCAAAAGAAGTGTTGCAAACCTTTGCAAAAGGCTATCGGTAAGAGAGATCTCTACTTGTATGATAATCGGTCTCTTTTACCTCAATATAAATCGTATCTAATACTTTCTCATCTTTTCTATGCTTAAATATATATTATCATCCCTTCTCTCCTTTCTTGATTGATGTAATTGTTTCTAAATTAATTCAAGAAGCCATAAGAGGTATATTAGAAGATGCAATGATATGAGTGTAAATCACTCTTATGGTGGATTAAACATCGATAAGTTTGTGTAAGGGCGGACATTGGGCTATGATTGCATATATTTTTCAAGAGAGTTATCTTTCTCGAAAAAGCAGTCCTAGAGATTTATATGCAGATGTGTTCCTCCCCAAATGAACATAAGTACTCAACTAAATTTCTTTGGATGATCACTAAAACATTAAGGATCAAATCGGATGCATCATTAGACTCTATAAAAAACACTCTACAAATTTCAGCATCTTGCATAAACCTTGTTTGATCATCAAATTTTCTAGTCCTCATATCTCAATGAAATATTTTAAAATTTGGTACAAAAGTTATATATATTGGTTAACATACAGTAAAATTTTGAAGAATTTTGGACATAGGTGAGGCGAGTAAAAAATCATGAAAAATTGAACTCAACCCGAAACAAAATATGTCTGTGCTAAATTCTTGTGATAAACCTTTAGTAAAACCTTAATAACTTTGTTCATAGACATCCAAAAGTTGTGAAAATGGTTTCGTTGGAAAGATGATATCTATAGAGTTCTAACTTGACCAATTTGATAAAATTAGAGTCCTACGTAAAGAGATACATGTATTTTACTGATCCTTTATATTTCAATTATATAAACTCTTCCAAATTTCAGGATAGCATTCAGTTAGGAATTTTCTCAGATTTAATTCTGATCATCTAAAGAACTAAAAATAAAAATAAAAATTGACAATAAAGCTTCATACCTAGTTCCTACTTAGGTATAAGTTTTGGGATTTTTGGATCCCTGTAAAACAATAAAAAAATTAGAAAACACCTCTATTGGAAAACAAAATCGATTCTGTTTTATAGGCCATCAACTTGTTTTTGCTAAGTGAAGAACATATTCGTTTTGAAAAAGTTGCTTTGGTTAAAAATTATTTTGAAAAATCCCAAATGATAGATCACTCTTCTTAAGCATCTAGGTTGTCCCTTGAGTGTCGGTTCAAGAATGTTTATGATGATAACAATCTACTTGTCTAAAATCACTTAATAGTTAAAAAATCACTTTGTAAGTTTGAGTAAGCTTGCTGGCACGATCGCACATGATTTTTTCAAACAAAGTTTTAAGTCGATCTACAACCCAAAAATTTTGTTTACAAGATGCCCCGGGGATTTATATATAGATGAGCACCTCCCCAAATGAACACAAGTTTCTAACAAAAATTCTTTGAATGATCACTAATCATTAAATACCAAAACGGATGCATCATTAATTGTTATAAAGAAAACTTTGCAAATTTTGGCATCCTGTATAAATCTTGTTTGATCCTTGAATTTTCTAGCCCTCGTCTTTTACTGAATATTAGACCAAAAAATTTTGTTTACACCCGTCCCACAACCAGCGTGCACCGTGCCTTGACACCACCATCATGCGCGCCCCCGCCACTTGCCTTCACCCAGCCAACACAAGCTAGACACCCCATGCACCACGTGCCACTTGACGATCTGACTGGTGCCCCACAGATTTAGGCACCCTATCCTGATGGCCCACTCCACATGTCATGCAGTATGTGCACTACACGCCATGCCCTCTAGCGGTAGGGGAGGTTTCTCTCTCGTGTAGTAATAAGCGCGCACCCCTTTGACTTTGTCTAGGGTTAGGAGTGGATCATATGGATCCACTCCATGTTGTTTTGAGGTTTGTTTAGCTCAGCCTAGTTAGATGCTTGTGCTTTGCCCCTTGTGATATAAAAGGAGTTAGCCAGGAGAGAGAAGAAGATTTTTCGTTGTTCCTCTTTGAGGTCTAGAGAGAGTCAAGATAGGAGTGTAGAGAGTCCCATCCAACTGTGGAGGGCTGGGGTATTAATCTAGTTGTTGGACCGTGAAAGTGCATAGGGTGTTTTCCGCCGCCCCCCACCAACACCATCCTTGGTAGAGCCAGGCTGGTTCAAGGGTGTGACTGCCTAGCAGTGCCTTGGATAGTTGTGTGGATTCCCTTGGAGGTACTAGGGTTGGCCCGGGTGAGTTTCTATAACTTTTCTTCCTTAAATAAAGCATATTTCCTTGATCCATCTGTATGTGTTTGGAGTTAAGTAAAACAAGAGTACTCAAGCTAGTAGTGGAGGCTAGCACTAATCATCGTTGGTGGTGCGGTGACAATTTGGTATTACAACCGGTTTGTGTTGCCGTTCTTGGTGAAGTTAGTGGTGGCACGTGAAGGAAGACCCTTGCAAGGCTATGCATGTGGGCGAGCCATACAAGGCAACGCTGGTCGTGTGTGACCAGACCCCCCTATCAAGAGGAAAATGCTTGTTGGGAGTGTTGAAGGGTGGCGGTGCGCCACCAAGGTAGCAACTAGGTCTAACAGGTGAGAGCTTACCCCTGTCCCTCAAAATTCAAAATTTGAATTTCAAAGAGGTTGCTGACCCTGTCCCACAACACCTCATGTCATCGGTGAGTGGGTGGTAAAATCGACAGGTACCAAATATTGCCCTCATTGGAATGACACTTGGGTGGTTGCTTCAGTAGCCTACCTCCTTTTACACAACACCTCATGTCATCGGTGAGTGGGTGGTAAAGTCGACAGGTACCAAATATTGCCCTCATTGGAACGACACTTGAGAACCATGCCATGTGTCTTTGACTCCTCGAGACTCATAATCATCTACCACGTATCTTCCTTCATGTTTCAGCATCAACATAATTTAATCATACACAACTTTGGCCCAAGGAAACCAGAATCACCACAAGCTTCAAAAAGACCACCATGCTCATCTGTTGCATAAACGACCTTCTTGACTGGGTCAGGGTCAGGTCAAAACCAGGTTCATCTAACCTGACCCATCTTTATTCTTCATCGGATCACTTTTCAAATCCCGACCCAACACGATCGGGTTCAGGTCAACCCAGCCCGATTTTTTTGGGTCTTTTGGCTTGCCGCCTGGCCAGGAGATCCATGGCACGTTGTGCAAAATAGATTTTACATTACATTCGTGGGAAATTCGTCATTTTGGACCTAAAAAGCAATTGGAAGTAGCAACATGGGCAGCCAAGTGCGCAAATTAGCGGTAGGTGGTAATTTCAAAAGTTGGGTCATCCAAATACCTGTGAATTCGCCACAGCTTAGTAGGGCTGGTAAATGAGCGAAGCTGTTCACTTCAGCTAATTTATGTCAGGTTCTTGAACTAAATGTGCCAAACACGAAATGGCTCATTAAGCATTATGAGCAGAACATGAACACCACGTCTTCCGTTTCTGCTTGATTCATATAACCTTGCTGCGGTGATTATATATAGTTTTTATATACACATGCTAGAATACCTTGTTAACCAAACTAAGTGTTCAATGCATTACCTAATTAACTGTCAACATTTCAGTTGTTCAAAGGTATAAAATTTGAAATTTTGACTCAATTGCTGGCTAGGAAATTAAATTTTCTAATAAAAGTTGCATATTAAAAGTTATGTAACTTGAGTGAGCATCTTGTGTTAAGCTTGTCAAACTCAGCTCCTGTTCAGTTAGTGTTTGGTTGTCTTATGTGAAGCTAACAATCTTAGAAAGAAAAAGATTTTAAGTTGTGGAACGAACCATGAGCAGTCCCTATCAGACCTACAGGTTAGGTAATTCAAGGATTACACAGGCATTACCTTGGGCAAGTCATCACAAGGACACGGATAGAATCAAGATACGAAACTGACAGAGAATCTGAAACTGGTCCAAAGCTCAAACTGGACTAGAATAACTATAAAACAAGTCAAGCCAGTTGCATCTCAAGCCTGAACCTAGTTCCAATCCCAAAACCAGTTCGATTGATGCAGGGGTTGTGTGATTGAAATGAACCAGCTCGATATCTATTTGAAAAGCACAATCAACAAATTTGCAAGACCACAGAACAGTGGTAGCCCGTTGGGCCGTCAACAAGATAGCACCCTGTGAAGTACGGTTAGCAATATATGTCATAACCGAAAAGTCCGACTCAAACACAACCCCCCTTGCCTCCCTCCCTCACACACACACACACACGCACACACATATGTGTGTGGGTGTGGATGGGTCGGTGTGTGTGTATAATCACTTTTAGTTTAAGATTTTATTTTCGATATAAATATGTGATAAACTAGTTTAAGAACTATTTTTATAGGTTAATGTGAAACGAGACGGTTGTACCAAAGTGGGTGCATGGTAGGTGTGCGGCTTGATCCCCAAGACCCGTACGGTAGAATGGCGCAGGGTTTAACAGCAAGTTTTCAGTGCAAGGCAGACCCTAACAAAATGACATGACATCAACAAACCTGAAACATGAAAAGGATCGTAATATAACACTACAGAGACCCACAATGCAACTACAGTCCAATAGTCTGTTTGCCCCACCGGTAGTAACGTAAAAAACATTAGGTAATATGTCCACGTTGACCTGTTTATGAAGGAACACAAAATGACAACACGCACGATCTCAAACACAAAATACCCCTACATCAAAGCCAATTGTTCTATTAGATGTGAAAGCTAATGCCGATCAATTATCTTGTTATATAGAATAAGTGCCCTGCAAAGGTCCTAATCAGTTGATCTTCTGGACCAGATGCTGGTTCCTTGCTTTGAAACAAGGCCTCAAGCAGAGTGAAGAAGGCATATCAAAACCCCTTCACCTTGTGCATATCCCTCAGTGTGGACACCCGTGTAACGAAGACCTACGCTGACATAGAAAGCTCATTTGCTTAGAGCAATATGGGACTAATATCAGGCCGACATACGGTCGATAAGCTACACCGCGTTGTGCCTCGGTCAAATTTCTTGACATACTTAATACAGCAATCTATACAATTTTATGTGTTGCAGTGTGAGATGGCAGAACCGTTCCTGTGCTACGAACTTCCCAAGATGAATAGACATGCCAGAAATCTTTTTCAGAAGACTTTCCCTCAATCTGCGTCTTCTAGAGCGAAGTTGGGTTCTGGTGGTTTCTGAAGCTTCACCAAATCCCTCGCACTGCCGCCTCCACTCCTCATCTTCCTCATCTTGTGAAGTGCATTAGCTGCAAAGCGCGATGCATATATGGTGGCCCCAAGACTAGACGAACCGACTGCAATGGAGGGACTGTTTGCTTCACTAAATCCAGGACTTTCCACTTCTTCCTCTTCTTCCACGCGACGGAATTCAGCATTCTTCCTCTTTGCATACCGCCGCCAAGCTGATTGGATGAAGCAGGCAGCCCATGTTCTCCATTGCTGCGAGTAGAAGCGGAATGTATGCTGCACTTGTCGGCTATGCAGGCGCCTGAATTGGCTAGCGACGAACTTCAATTCCTCGGCTATCAAGGCGAATGCTTCAACTTCTGCTAGCGCCTTTACTGTCCTAGTTGAAGATGGAAGATTCCCACCTGATTTGGGATCTAAAGCCCAGGTCAGAAGCTCCTCACCACAGAAGTCTCCATCCTTTAGTAAACTCCGATTGAAGAAGCCACTACGGCCTCCATCTGTTGTCACGCTCTCTAGACGGCCTCGGATAATGAAGAGCATCTCATCGACGGGGTCCCCTTCCCTCACAATATATGTACCCTCAGTGTATAAGGCAGGTTTCAGCCGCTCACATATAGCATCAAGCAAGCGTTCATCCATGCCCTCAAACAGTGGAACCTAAAAATGACTTGTCAAAAAGAAGAAAGGGTGGAAATCCAAAATAAGACAGAGAGAACGTGAATGAAGTAAAAGCCAACCCTCCTGACTAAGGCCAAACAAAGGTGGCGCTTTATGTCCCTTCTCAGGTCCTTGGGAAGATTCTGAACCAAGCTCTCCTCATCCACTCCTCGAGTCTCTAACCACTTGTACTGATCATATCGCCTCACACGCTCCCTCAGCTCTTTGGGAAGCAAACGATGGTGCATCCACTGCTCTGAGTCACGCCTTTTCACTCTCATCTCTTCCAAACGAATGGTCAAGGATTGCAGATATGTCTATCAATCACAAAACAGACCCTGAGAATATGCCTGAACAATACACGCACATGCACACAGGATTCAAGATGTGTCTGTCAATCGTAAAACAAAACCTTGAGAATATGCCAGAAGACATAACACGGATATGATTGACCACCAACACAATCAGAAGGATTGACATGCATGTATGCAGGCAGCTTTACACATCCGGATGATTGAAAGAACAATATCTTCAACATGCATCTAATTTTAGAGGCAAGGTTATCAATGAACACATAAGTTTTAGTAAACCAATTATAAATTGCCAAGCATGATGATGGCATTTCCAAAAAAACAGGTCATCAAGACATCAGCACGAAAATAAGAGCTGTGGTCAGACAAATAATTGTGCACATTTCATTGAACAATTTTTTACTCACATCAGATTTTCAGATGAGTACCTGCATGTTTCCAATGAGAAGAGCAAACAGGATGAGACCAAGAATGGCCAGTGCAATAGAAAATATCACCTCTCCTAGGTAGGTGCTAGTTTGGAGACCTTGCCCTAGAGTGCTGCCACAGAAAAGAAAACACGTTCAGCAAGTTGCTAACATAACTGTAGAATTGGGATGCCATCATGTAATAGGATACAAATGTCGAATCAAGTTTTGTTTCCACAATAACAAAGAAAAGGTGTTCAGCAAAAAAAGAAAAGGGTGAAACTATTCTTGAGATGAAGCAGTAAAGAACTTATAAACTGCAGCATACCACGATATAGAATTATCATTAAAAGCTAGAAACAGTAAAACTATCAATTTAACATCTCTTTTATTGGGCGACTACCAGTTTATCATCTTAAAAGTGGTATTATCAATTATCCGGAAACATATTCCATTCGAGTGCATTAATATGATGACCACTTATAACCAAGAGAGTAGCAATTTTAAATTCGTAGAAACGACAAATCAAGTTGTGTTTCCAGAATACAGATGAAAACATGTTCAGCATAAAAGAAAAGGTGAAACTATTCTTGAGACAAGGCACGCATGAACTCATAGACTGCAGAATACTACCATTATGAATTACCATTAAATACTAGAAATAGTGAAATTACCAATTTAACAACACTTTTCTTACTCTACCAATTTATCATCTTAAAACTGCACTTATTAATTACTCGGAAACACAATCATTGGAATGCACTAATATGACATACCACTCACACCAACAGCATAACAATTCTAATTCGTACTCACCTTTTAATGACATGTTTTTTCCAACTTTTATCGCAGTTGTCAATTTTTGTATTGAATACCTCCATAATTCCTTCCACAATAGTAAAAAGAGCATTTTGCACTTTTCTTCTGAATCTACTTTTAAGGATTACATCATCTAAGTGATGATAAACATTTTGGCCTTTTTTCCAACTTTCTCAGAACATCAGTTATCAAGTTGTATTATCAATCAGAAACATATTTAGTCCTACTCTCTGATGGAGAAATCAATCCAATCATATAGAAGTGTCACTAAGTGCAATTTGTTAAGTTGTGCTACTCCCTGTTTAAGTTGTATGCTTAAAATATCTTCCTCGAATGCATGAATATCATGAAACCTCCGCAGGACGAATTTCATTTGCGGAGGATGGAAGATACTTGCTAGCAATTTAGGCCAAGGTCATAAAAGTGATTATGTATTCCACATGGGGAATGTAATCAGTGAATAGTGTGTTGAACACCACATAGAAGCCATAATTTTTCCAAAAAAAGAAAAAGGGTGGCCCCTACAAACAACAACTAAGCCTTTTCCCATAGTAGACGGGTCAATTACATGGATTCTTTCTTTCCACAGAGACCTATCATATGCCATGTTAGCAGTTAACTCACATATTCTAGATCATTCTTTATTGTTTCTTTTCAACACTTTTGTGGTTGTTCTCTACCTCTTTTAATACTTTCAAAATCTAGTTTTTCATACCTTCTTACAGGCGCTTCTTTTGATCTTCTTTCTATATGTTGAAATCATCTTAAATGATATTCTCTCATTTTATCCTTCATTCGTGTTACTCCCAATTTATTTCTAATAACCTCATTATATATACGATCTTTCCTTGTATAACCACTCATCCATCTCAACATCTTCATTTCTGTCACAGACATCTTTTGTACATGTTGATGATTAACTACCCAACACTCAAAACCATAAAACATAGCAGGTCTAATTGTTGTTGTATAATATTTATCTTTTAACTTTAATGGTATCTTCTTATCACAAAGAATACATGTTGCTCTTCTTCATTTTAACCAACTTGCATTAATTCTATTCATATCATCTCCATCAATTCTTCTATCACTATGAAAAATTGACTCTTGAAATTTAAAACTTTCCTTTTGGGAGATGCAATGTGTGCCAATTTTAATTTATATATCCTTTGAAGTAACCAAATGATCAAACTTACATTCCATATTGTCTTTGTTCTATTAAGTCAGAAGCCTTTACTTTCTAATGTTTCTCTCCATAGTTCCAATTTTCTATAAACTTTTTCCTTAAACTCCTCCACTAACACAATGTCATGTGCAAATATATTACACCAAGGTACTTCATCTTGAATATGTTTTGTTAACTCATTAATCACCAATATAAATAAGTATGGACTTAAAGTTGATCATTGATGTAACCAATATTAACTTCAAAGAAGTCTATCATTCCTTCATGAGTCCTCACACATGTTTTTACACCATTGTACATTTCTCTTATAAGGTTTATATATGTCAATAGAATACCTCTTTTTTCAAGGTTCTCCAAAGAACGTCTCTTAGTACCTTATCATATGCTTTTTCTAGATCAATAAATATCATGTGAAGGTCCTTCTTTTTTACTCTAAAATGTTCCATAAAATGTCTCAAAAGGTTAATCGCTTCAATAGTAAATTTGTCTGGCATGAATCCAAATTGGTTCTTTGTTATATTTGACACTTATCTTAACCTACATTCGATAATTTTTTCTCATAATTTCATAGTAAGGCTCATTAACTTGATACTCTGATAATTCACACAATTTTGAATGTCTCCCTTGTTCTTGTATATGGGTGGGTATAAGTGTACTCGCTCTCCATTCGTCGGGCATCTTTTGGTTTCTCCATATTTTATTAAATAGTCTTGTGAGCCAAGTGATTCCTATCTCTCCTAGGATTTTTCAAACTTCTATAAGAATATTGTTTAGTCCTATATATTTATCACCCTTCATATGTTTAAGAGCCTCTTTGACTTCATTCTTTTGAATACGTCGATAGAAATTGTGGTTTATATACTTTATGATTTTGCTAACTCTCTTAAGTTAATACTAACATCTTTATTTTCATTAAAAAACCTATAAAAATAGTTTTCCATCTACTTTTTATATCATCACCACTAGAATTTTCTCACCCTCATCTTTGATGCATCTAACAAAATTAAGATCCTTAATTTTTTATCTCTAGCCCTAGCTATCCTAAAAATATCTCGTTCACCCTCTTTTGAGTTGAGCTTTTTATATAAATCCTCCCAAATTTTAGCTTTTGCTTCATTGACAACCTTTTTCATTTCTTTCTTTGCTTTCTTATAAGCCTCTAAAGTTTCACTAGTCTTCTTAACATAATATAATTTGTAACAAACACTCTTTGCCTTGATTTTATCTTGCACCACTTCACAATACCACCAAGCTTCTTTTTGTGCTGGTACACGGTACACCTCCCTTAGATTCACCTAACACGTCTTTTTCCGCTTTCCTAATATATATAACCATCTTTTTCCACTTTCCTAATATGTATAACCATATTGTTCCACATATCACAAGGTGTACCAACATAATTGCAAGCATCTCCTTAAGGTCTTTCTATTTAAATATACTTTCTTTCTCACTTTTGAGGTTTCACCATTTAGTTTGAACAGCTCGATGCAATCTTTTCTTTTTTGTCCACTTTTTCACCTCTAAATCCATAACTAAAATCGATGTTGAATGGTTAAACTTTCTCTTGCAATTATCTTGCAATCTTTACAACACGATCTATCTTTCTTCCTACAAACAAAATAATTACAAACAAAATAATTAATTTGTGTTTGTGATAGCCACTCTTATAAGTAATTAAATGTTATCTCATTTTTTGAAGATTTATTGACTATAAAGAGATCATCAAATGCCATAGCAAAATTTAAAATCTCCCTACCTTCCTCATTTATATCCCCAAAACCAATTTTTTCATGAATACCTTGATATCCTAATGATAGCCGACCCCATCTAGTATGGGAAAAGGCTTAGTTGTTGTTGTTGTACCTTGATATCCTAATGTCTCTTTACCGACATGTACATTTAAGTCTCCTCCTAAACAAATCATCTCCCTTTGTGGAATTTTTTTACCGACATATACATTTAAGTCTCCTCCTAAACAAATCATCTCCCTTTGTGGAATTCTTTGAATCACCTTATCTAACTCCTCCCAAAAAACCGTCTTTATACTATCTTCTAGTTCTACTTGGGGTGCAACAAACTATATTCAAAACCTTTGCTCCTAGCACTAATTTCAACGTCATGATTCAGTCACCATATCATTGTATGTCTACTACACTATCCTTTAAATCTTTATTTATGATAATACTAACTCCGTTTCAAGCCTTTTTCTTTCCTGAGTACCATAATTTAAAACTTATATCCTCAATCTCCCCCTACATATAAAACAATTACACTAGTTAGGTGAAGCCTCCATCCACTGGATAATAGAAGAAAATATTGGTCTAGCAGAGAATGATGTCATTGCCCAGCAGTGGCCAATCCAGAACTTTTAGATGATGCAAATTGCCCACAATTTTAACCATGCGCTGCCCACTATGTCTGAAGGTTCAAACCAGTTGGCCATATTTGTTTTTGAAAGAAAGTTATGGTGAGGCAAAGTTTTGTGGGCTCAGAACTAGTCCATTGTATAAACCATGGACTATGATTAGGTCCACGGCTTTATCATCAAGCTATGCTTTCTTGAAATCATAGGTCTAGTTGGCACAAGTGGTCACCACATGGTTAATGCACAAGGAAATCAACAAGTTGGTGATGCAGTTCATAACTTCATAACTCTTGACTCATTTCACCTCGCATTCTTCATTAATCAACAAAAGCACATCAAAAAATGTAGTAAATATTGTATCACATATGATAGTATTGTATATAAGTAGTACAGATGCAATGAAAGTACTCAAAATAAACAATTTATGAAACCCTATCATTTGGTATCTTACAATACTCTATTTTTGTCCAAAGATAGCATGGAGGGGGTTTGAAGCCCAAAGTGCATGAAATGACTTATTTTTGAGGCCCCAAATACATACTCTTGCATTTTCTTGCAAAACCACCATAGTAATTTGGCTACTTTTGGAATCTAAGATATTTTTGCAAGTCCAAGTCATTTTTGTCACTTTTACCAGATAAACATCAAAAACTTTAAGGATCTTGTGAAGCCTAAGCTTGCTTACCTATGTAAACCTACTTTCTACAAAATCAACAAACAAATTAAGGTTTCTATAAGTTTGTACCTTATCTTAAAAGATTCTAGTATCTTCTTGGTCGATATTATTCGAGTATATTGTGCAAATATGCAATCATAGCTTTTGAGATGGATCCAGCTTGAAAGCATTTATTGTAGTTTCATAATGTAATCAGATGGTTAACCACTGTAATTGTGAAGTTTAATATCATGGAGGTGTCCCACTAAAGCACAATATTATTGGGAGAAAAATGTGAAGGCATGTCACAGAGTACAAAATACCAGAAGATATCAAATGTTGCAAGTTCTAGAAAGCATAAAAGAGGAGCTAAAAGACAAAGAGCAGAAATAGCAAGTTAACATAGGGAGATGCTTTTCCAGAGATATGGAGAAGTTGGGGTAATCATAGTATTGATATAGATGGTGAGAAAAAAAAGGAAAACATAGAGCAGACGTCGTTGAAAAAGAGGAAAAGTGCACTGCTGGTAGCAATCGAGTTGAGTCGACTACAAGAGGCCCTGTTGGTTAGGTAAAGGGAGAGAGAAAGGAGGAGCAGAATATCATCACTACAAGTCTACGAGAAGCATGGTTCTTTTTTTGCACCAAGAACATCCCTCAGATCTCAGTCAAGAATCAAATCTTACTTGACTTGAAAGGAGAAAATTAAGCAAATTGATATAAAATGTGCTGATTTTTTAAGGAATTTGTCTTTCCAATAATGTTAGCAATTTGTTTTTCTTTTTAAGGCACAAATAGCAGTTTCAGTGTAGGAGTGAACTAATAAGAGCCTGCTTATTATGTATAGAGAGGCAGACATGGAACGGGTTTCACATATCACCTAGTAGACAAATGAGTTTAAATTGTCATGGAAACTATGAGGTGTTCTATTATGACTAATGGATGGGCAGATGAATAATGTAGACCTTCTGTAAACTTCATATATTAATGAGGGACATTATTTTATTATTTTTTAGATCATATGACTTGACTAATATGGAAAAAGTTACTGAAAAGGTCCTCTATTTCAGAAATAACAATGGATTCAGGAACAACTAATGCAGTTCATTTTTTCACCAATAACGTTGCCAATTATAAAGTTAGACTTGATGCTAGGAAAAATCAGTGAGATAGATGAGATAATGACATTATGAAGCATGTAAAAGCATCACAAAGTTCATATATAATCATTCATCTCTCTTGCAGTTAGTCAAGACCCATGCTAATGGATTGATAACCAATCCAGTCTATAGATAGTGACAAGGTTTGCTAAGAATCTTATTAATATTCAAATACTTTTCAAACATTAGAATCCACTGAAACAAATATTAGTTTCTAACTAATGGAGCTAAATAAAATAGACGAAGAAGAAAATTGAAATTGAAATAATTGATATAGTATTTAATACTACTTCTCAGGGAATTGCAGTATTGTTTTTAATGATGATTGTGCCACTAGCGAAAGTCATTAGAACGTTAGACAACGAAGATAGATCAGTGATGCTTTATACCATGTAATGGATAGGGCAAAAGAATAAACAACAAAGCAAACTTTGGTCATAAAGAGAGACTTTCTATGCCAACTGAGAAGATGACAAATAAAAGATTGACAAAACACACTGTACATGCGATCTATATTTTCTTCATCCTGCCATCATGTTCCCTCTTAATTTTGTAGAAGATGAAGTGGTGAAGAAAAGGATATTAAATTCAATAGACCTTAGTCAAGATCCCACTAGAAGGCACAATGCCCCTAAGAATGGAATTAGTTACATCCATAGAATCTGAGATTTGAGAGACCAGATATGATACAACTACTAGAGAAATGCATCCAAGTATGTTCCGCTATGGTGTCATGATTTGAGTTAGATCATTTAGCCATGTACTCAAAATCTCCCTTTTAAGTTTATTTGTTTAAGATGAATAGTTTGCATGATTTGATGTTGAAACTCTAAAATCATAAAGGTTTGCTCAGTGTATATTTCGCCAAACATAGAAGTCCTGTGGACGTGAATGGAATTGGAGCTTCTTCAGATGCACTGACCCAAAATAAGAAATAAGATGAGAACACACACGTTTCGTACTTCGCTTTTATTGCATATAACATGAAAATATGACAAAGATACAATAATAAATTTCATGTTTGAACATGATCGGTTAGAACCTATATGTAATTATGGTTTTATTTTTTACTTGTTTTCTAGATATGCCAGGAGAGCAGAAACAAATACAGACGGAATACAACCCAATTAGCTTGATAATGTTGATATTTTAGATAAATGTGTCAAAGAAGAGTGACCCATCCTTGTAGAAGATGAAAATTAGAAGCTACGTTGGTACGGACATTTCTAATAGGGTGTGGCACCTGCTTTGGATGCTCTGACGCCAACCCTATACTCATACAATTGTGCTTGATTCAGCATTAAGTATCTATTTTAGATGTTTACTTTTAACTGGAATTTTTACCTAAAAGGTACTTTTGCAATGCATTATAAGGATCCTTGATAGGATATTGATCGATTGTTACTTTAGCGACTAGAACTTGTCATAACTAAGATTTTATTTTAGTTTTATTAGATATAATGAATCATATAAATAATCTATCTATCTATCTATATATGTAGTATATATATATATATATATATATATATATATATATATATATGAATAACTAAAACATACATAGTATTGTGTTTCCACACCAACAATTTTTTAAAGTCGCTATATTCTATATCGGCAGCCTGTCACATGGATATGGGTGCAGAATATGTATATACATGTATATATATATGTATATATATATGCATATGTATATATAATTGCTGTTCAACACATGAACTTGTACTCATCAATCTATTCTTTTCCATGCACAACCTATTGAAGTTGAGGATTAAGTGTTTAAGTGAAGTAATTTGCAGCTACACTTGAAAGAACCATCCCATGGTAAAGTTCATAAAGTCTTCGAAGATATATCTTTTTGCTTTTAAAAGATGTTAAATAGTTACATTTATATAATTTTTATAGCCAATTGTTAGCTATAACTAAAACGTGCACAGCTACAGCCAACTGCAGTGCAACTTTTTGGTACGTCAGCTACAGCTGCACTACCAATTGTTTATTATATATTATAGATATAGTATTATACATAGGTGATATGGTATTTTACATATGAATTTAAAAAATCATATCAATCACGTGCAAAAGATAACTCCAGTTGCTGGAAAAGTAGCAAAACTTTTCATTTAGAAAGATAGATTTTTCTTAAAGATGACCAAAATTGACACAGAAATTTCAAGAACAAACCGCACAAATAAGGTATTCATGCAGCTCAATGTCACACCCCAACCCTAAGTGGAGTGTTGTTGTGACATAGATAAAATCCATATCCAAACCTACACCATCACCCTTGTGACATAAGTTGGAAGCAGCTATTAGCAGGCAATGACGTTTGGAGGAGGATAGGAAGACATTCTAGAGGATAAAACCGATAGTGATGATGATAATGATTACAATGAATGTGATGCCTACATTAGTTATGAATATGTGGTTCATGATGGTTGTTTATTAGTATCTCATTTGTACATTTTGATCTATCAATTACAATGTTCTTTTTTGCTATATTTGATTCTCAGATGTTTCCACATTTTCTTACAATATTTCATTTTTCTTGGTTTTTTACCTTTTGTCTTTTTATTATTAAAGTATTTTTCATTAAATGAAGAAAACATAGCATAACATGTTGTATCATCAATTATCATGTATCAATGTACCTTGCAATAAAGGACCTGATATATTTTTTAAAACATTGCACCACAAAACAAAAGATGGGTAACTTTTTATAATAGTATTAAACTCAACTTCCATATTACTAAGTACTTTTATTACTCTGGTCCCCAAAGTGATAGAGGCAGTAAAGACGAGAGGCTTTAGAGTAATCAGTTCGATAGAGAGTATCAAAACGATCCTCTTCATAATACTTTTTCTCAAACTCAAAGAGAGTTTAGCATGCCATTGTGGGACAGTATCAACACACCTTCATTTGACAGATTTTGGACGCGACCCTTGTTCCTAATGTGGCAGACTTTTTGAAGAAAAGTAAGAGTGGGGTAGGTGTGCAAGGACGTTTTGTTATATCTCTTGGAAAGGATGGGTTTTGGGGACACAGAATGGGTAATGATTTGGATTTCCACGGCCTCCTTTTCAGTAATGATCAATGGCACTTCGGAAGGATTCTTTGGTGCTTTGAAGTTTGAAGAGTCATACACAAGAGACCCCATTACCTTGTTCTTTATTTTGGTTACGTGAGGCACTCAGCAAGATGTTATCAGTTGCACAGGGTATTTCAGTAATGTCTCTTGGTTGTTTTTTCAGAATACTGCATCAAACAGTTTGAAACTCATAAAGAAGGGTATTTCTGTTGTTTAATCAACAAGGTTTGATGTGGTCATGGGTGTGAACCAAGGACAACATTAAGATCATGGTCGATCAAACACTTGAAGAAGACCATTACAAGATCATCTGGTGTACCAATACTGTGACAAAGTTGGTCATACGGCTGAAACATTGCTGCCAACTAATAAACCAATAAGAATTCCAGCTTTTCAAGCCCAAGATACACATGTTGCTGCACCACGGTCCACTACACCATCCTACTTTTGACGGCAAGTGGTTCCTGTAGACACTAGGTCACTAATGACCTTTCTTTTCACACTTGATATCAAGGAGATTAGCAGAGTAAAATCAGTGATGAGAAACGCATGGAAATAGAAACTATTATGCAATACTTCTAGTTCCAAATGTCAGCTTCATAATAATTTATACATGCCTAGCATAAGCAAAAATCCGTTCTGATATAAAAAAAATCTACTGATAATGGCGCTACTTTTAGAGCTATCCCTCAGTACTTAGTTCTAAAGGATCATGTCCAAGGAAAGGCTTTGTTGCAAGGAACAGGTGAGCAAGGAGTCCACAAGGATTTTGAAGAATAAAATGGCATGTTTAAAGTAAACCGGATTTTGAAGAGGCAGCCAGGTGGTGAGAAGACATCAGGAATTAGACAGCAAGCGCTTCAAAAGATGAGAGGATGGCCTTCTCAATAGCTACTCAGATTCCATCTAGCCAAACCCACTTAGTTCAGGAGAAGGCTTGATTTTATTCTATTCAAGTAAACGTGTTTCCTTTGAGACATCACAAAAATTATTGGGATATTATGCCTCAAAGATTAAACTTCTGCCAGTTAATTGCTTTTGCCTTTTCCTATTGTGCATACATGGTATCAAAGAAATCAGAACTCAAATTAGTTCTGTTTGTATCATGAAAGTGATCCAAGGAGGAGAACCGAAAGAAGAAAACTGCCTTCTCTAGATGCAGATGCTCACCTTCAGGTGGGAAGACAATGAGACTAATTTTAATAAAATATTATGATAATAAGGGGCTCACAGTATTCTTTGTTTATGCTGATGAGGTTGCAATAACTAGAGTAATAGTTCTAGTATACAAGAACTAAACGATATCTCACATAAATGGTTCCATAAGGGGTTTCCACTTGAAGATATCGTCTACTAAAACCAAATTGTGTTAACAGTCCAGGCATATCTTTAGGAATACAAACCTGAAAAGACTCTTGTAACGTTAATGGCCATTTAGAACAAGGGTAAAATGAGTTAAGCCTCAATACATAGACACTCTCTAGGAGTCCGGTCACTTCTCTCCATTTGTTTCATATAAGGAAAACGGCAATACAAAACTATGACCAGAATAGAGGCTAGAAGCTATTCCACATATAGACAAGAGGCTGACAAGGTGGAACTTTTGTAATTTCTTTTGCTATCTGCTAATCTCACATTTTTCTGATGGCCAGTTTCTGATTTATGACACTAAACTCCATCAAAAGTGGAAGCATCCAAGCAAGTTATCGAGCGGGCTTCTTTAGGTACTGCAAAATATGCATAACTGGAACAAATATAGAAATAATCTTCTTTTACAGCACTGTTTCTTTATCTCCCCTTCTGATCAAACCAATAACACCATCTGTGTGCACCTTTCTTTCCTGGCATCTCCTTACAGTTAACATAGGCCAACATAAGCGTGAGCTAGGGGCTCTTTCCATATTTTCCCAGAAAAACAGGATCACTCACCAATAAAACAAAAAAAGAAACATGAGGTTGCAAGATCAAGCTAACTCTATTTCCATGTCAGGAGAGACAAACATATATTGAAATAAACAAAATAACAGGCTAGAAGCAAAGAATATCAGCTAGCAACATAACCACAACATGTAGTGGGTGATGGCCTTTGCAACTCTAAGACCTTTAAGAATATGCATCCACCATATGCAGTATTGTATTATAAGGTCTGCAATGCAATTTAGTAGGCAAGATGAAAAGAGACTAGAAGAGGATGAAAAGGGATTGCCCAGATTAATCAATCTCATAAACTGAGAGCACAACTAATGAGAGACAGAATGTGTCAGCTGACTAACTCAAAGCATGTTGTTTTACCAATGAACATGCAGATGATTGCTACAAGACAAGATTACCATGAAGTCCAAGACCAGCCAAGTCTACAGTAGATGTAACTCTCTTGCACAGAATCATCACGAGTTCTGGTAAATGTCAAATAAAAATGAGTTGTTACCTTAAATTCTGTAAACCCCACCACAAACAATAGCAGTACTTCGATAAGAACTTTCTTGATGCAACTATCCTCGAGGACAGAGCTTGACTGAATATCCCAAAGTTGAAAGAACCATTATCACCATCTGCTGAACATTGCTCATTTAATATATTTGCACTAATATTTTGCCAGGCTGCAAATCCGTCCAAATTATCATTGCCACAGTATAAGTAATCTAGATGGCATCTTGGGTCTCCACAAGCTTTACGCCAACAAGCATCCTCACGTTCAACGGCTAAAAGATACCAATAAGCACCAACAGTCTAGAGATATGAAAACATGTTAGTGCTTTTTAGTTCAACTTTGGATTGAAAAAAGTCAGCAACAGAATCTCTGCAATGTCACCAGTAATAAAGACTGTTTTGCATAGATTCACTGCTGAACACTTTGAAAGCCCTTTAGGGGTAAGGATAATATCATACTACCAGAATCAGAAATAAAGAATAAATGGTCAGAACTAGAGGCATACAACATTTAGGTGACAAAAGTATGTCTCTTCATCACTAACACCCACCAGTAAGAATATCAGAACAAACATGCAAGAAACAACATAAGTTCATCATTATTGGCACAGAACAATGGCAATGAAACCTTGATATCAATAGAAAGGAAACTTTAAGTGTGGGGCGCCATAAAAGGCTAATCCTAAATATTTCATAATACGGAGAATGGAAAAGAGTGCTAGGAAACCTGTATTATACGTGGATATCTCAGCACAACATCTTCCTCCAGAAAGGGAATTTTGACATCTCAAGCCTCATGGAGGTGATTTTGCCTATGGAGCAAGACAATTATTTATCTAAATATCAGAAATACCCAGAAGACAGCCATGTTTTTAAGATCCTTAACAATAATAAGTTTACTCTTAATCAAGTAAAATAAGGTTAAGATTACTCAGTTTAATCAAGATATATTTAGTGACACAACTGTTATAGTATATTTTCTTATCCACGTATGACCACTTGTGGACAAATAGGATGTTAAAAGACAACCCTTACTAAGAAACACCGAATAAGACATGCAACTGATGCTGCGTACACTTAGGTCAGCTCTTCCTCCACAAGAAGAAAGCCAGAGAAAACAGGCTCTGGATATTGCTTGCAAAAGACATCGTCGTACCTCATTGACACATTTGCTCTACATGAGAGGAAGCAACAACATTAGACTGGGCCTTGCTCCCACATGAACGACAAGCATTTATTGTCAGACATTGTATATATTAGTCTCATTGTATCTATTACATATACAATATTGATTTCTTCAGAAAGGTTTCCCACTCACACACACATGAAACTGACAGATCCTCAACCAGGCTTTCCAAGAATAAGAAAGAAGAGAGTCAACACATAGGAAGCAAAAGTCCAGATGTATCCCTGCAATATCATATGCAACCTTCCCTTTCCAAACAAAACTGCATAAAAACAATATATGAAGTGTAAATGACTTGAGACACTTACATGACTGGCAAGCATGTACCAGAGTAAATAGTAAGCAGCACCAGCCCAAGCAGTTTCAGCAAAGACACCAGCTGTCCTTTTCAGTTCCAAAGATAATGGAAGCATGCGGAGAAATCTTGGAAAATATTGAAACAATATGGTGTAATGCAGTGAAGTTCTTGTGGCTGAGACTGTTAAACCCTCTGAGTTATGGAGAAATCTGGCAACTATAATCTATAAAAGATACATAAAAGTTAACTTGAAGATCCAATTTTACAATATTCAACTATTCCAAAAGTAGAACATAAGAATTAAGACTCCCAACTGCACATGAATAATGCTTTGAAATTTGAACAACGGTACCTAGAAAACAGATAAAGTTCGTTGTTGAAGCTTCAAAATTCAAAGGTGCTTCTAGATTTCCTAGGGCCAAGCTTTGTGATATGGTCCAAACATTCCACTCGAGAACAATCAGTTCCCTCGGAAAGGTCAACAGTAATTTTTACTCTGTGTTTCTTTTTCATTAAAGGCTTTTGCTCCATTATTTTAAGTAGGATTGCCAGCACGGAGGCAGTGTAATAGTTTCTCACCAGGTGGAAAAGTTGCTAGATTGCATGTTCTCTTTTGGAATCACGAAGCTTATGTCAGAAAGCACTATTCATCACCATGCCCCATCCAACAAGTTTGCGAAAAAAAAACAGGCAGATTTCCTACCACCTAGTGTAAATATTCGTCAATGAACAAAGGTTGATATTGCACGAATTAAGTTCACCAAGTCGCCAAGAGTTAAATGGCATTCAATCACGAATGCCGATCTTCAAGAATAACCAACGAGAGTGAAAGCACATACAAAACAAGTCAAAAAGCAGTGCTACACTGCATAATTTATTGAAGAATGAATGGCCTATTTATAGGCATTACAATATGTTGAAATGAGAGAGCAAAAGGAAGAAGAAGAGGGCTACGTTGGGGCCCCCAACGGTCCTGGCTAGGGCCATGGTGGCCCTGGCCCCCTTTCACAATGGTGGCACGGGCCCTAAAGGCCCGTGCTCCTATTACATTAACACCCCCCCTCAAACTTACGGGGTATACACGGAAAGTTTGTCTAGCAAAAACTGAAATCAATGAGCTGAAAGGGATTTGGTGAAGAAGTCTACGAGCTGCATCTCAGATGTGACATAACAAAGTGAAATCTTCTTATTCAGACACTCTTCACGAACAAAGTGGCAGTCCATCTTGATATGCTTTGTCCTCTCGTTAATGTGTTGTTGGAGGCAATGTACATGGCATTTTTGTTGTCACAATACATGATGGCAGGGCATTGTATATTGACTCCCATGTCTGCTAGAATGGTTGTGATCCAAGAGATCTCCATCGCAGTTATAGCCATGACTCGATATTCGGCTTCTGTGGATGAGAGGGACACCTTCTGTTATTTTTTTCACTTCAAGGAAATAAGAGATTTACTTAAAACCACATAAAAACCAGTCGTAGAGTGTCTATCGTTAACATCTCCACCCCAATCAGCATCCGTATATACAGATAAATCAAAAGATAAAGAAGAAGTTAAGAGGACCCCCTTGTGGACAGTATTTCTAATATATCGAATAATGAGCAAGACAACACTCATATGAGCAGAAGTGGGTGCCTGTTGAAATTGACTTGCTGTGTGTACTGCATGAGAATCTAGTAATAGTGAGATAAGTAAGTGCACCTATGAGCTGTCGATAAGGGGTGGGGTGATCTAATTTTTCACCATCAGTAGATCGTAGTTTGGTGCTTAGGACTGTGACAACAACCTTAGTATCTGTAAGACCATATCTTTCAATAATATCTTTAGCAAACTTTGTTTAAGACATAAAGTATCTGCAATTATTTTTGGTTATCTCAATACCTATAAAGTAATTCAGCAAGCCCAAGTCTTTCATATCAAATTCGTGATGAAGATTAAGTTTAACTTCAGCAATTCCTGCTTCATCACTTCTTGTGATGATCATGTCATCCATATACAAAAGCAAGATAACAATACCAGATTTTGCTTTTCGTACAAACAATGCAGTATCAGTATAGCAAGTCACAAAATTATACAAATGCATGAATTTTTCAAATCGGTCAAACTAAGCTTTAGAAGCTTGTTTCAAACCATACAAAGCCTTTCGCAATTTAAGAGCATGACCAGGAGGGAGATTAACACGAGGAAGAGGACTCATGTAGACTTCTTCATTCAAATAACCGTTCAAAAAAGCATTCTTGATATCAAGTTGGTATATATTCCATTGCTTAATTGCACTAATGGTTATGAGAATTCTAATTATGGCCATTCTGGCTATTGGGGCAAAAGTTTTATCATAGTCAATTCCATATTCTTGGGCATAACCTTTAGCAACTAGTCTAGCCTTGTATATCTCAATGTGACCATTGCTATGAGTTTTGATTTTATATACCCATCGACATCCAATGATTTTCTTATCCTTTGGTATGAGTGCAACTATCCATGTTTGAGTCTTGTCTAGAGCGTTGAGTTCATCTTTCATAGCATCTTCCCGTTCTAGAATACCTTTAGCTTGATGATAGAACCTAGGTTCCTTAACTTGACCAAGGGTGGCAATCAAATTTCTCTGTTGTGGTTCAAAAGATTCATAGGACACAAATCGGTGGGGAGGTCTGGAAACCCTAGGTTCTAATCTTGTAATACCAGGTTCTATGTGGGCATCATTGGTTTCTCTAGGACGTCTTGTATAATATGAGGGGAAGGGTTCGACAATTGATTGAGTATCAATTGTTGTGTGTGAAGTGTCATTGTCTTCAACATGATTTTCTTGAATGTCTTGATGATCTACTGAGTCACAATCATTATCTTCTTCTAGCTCAAAAAAAATCTTGAGAAATGAAAGGTTCAGAATTTTCCAAGGGTTTGGATTCAAAATAAATATCATTCTCAAAAAATTTTACATCCTTAGACACATACAATTTGTCTTCTATGGGATCAAAACACCTATAACCCTTTTTGTCAATGCCATAACCAAGGAATACACATTCAATAGCTCCAGGTGACAGTTTATCATTCTTGTCTTTATACACAAAACATCTACATCCAAAAACTCTAAGTCATTTATAGTATGGAGGGATGTTTACAATTTTTCGAAAGGTGAAGTATTTTCAAGGTTAGATGAAGGGATTCTATTTATAAGATATACTGTGGTAATAGTAGCTTCGGCCCATAAATATTTAGGAACCCTACTAGCAATTAGCATAGTTCTAAAAGTTTCAATAATATGTCTATGTTTTCTTTCTGCTAGACCATTTTGTTGGGGTGTTTTAGTGCATGATTTTTTATAGAAAATACCATTAGTTTCAATAAATTTTTGAAATTCATTAGACATGTACTCTCCTTCCAAATCGGATCTAAAGATTTTAATGGTAGCTCCAAATTGGTTTTTGATCATATTACAAAAGACTACAAATTTTTCAAATACTTCGGATTTGTGTTTCAAGAGATATATCCATGTAAAGCGAGTAAAGTCATTAACAAAAATCACATACTATTGCACTCCCCCTTTAGAAACAACGGGCATGGGAACCCAAACATCCGAATGAATTAGATCAAAAGCTTTCTTTGGTACATATTTTCTTTCTCAAAAAAAAAAATTATGCATTTTTCCAAGAATACAATCTTTACATTAAAACTTTTTCTCTCTAATGGTTTTCATCAAGGGAATATTACATAATTTTTGAGAGTCAAGTGTCCAAGTCTTTTATGCCTAAGTGTAGCATCTTGGGCTACGTTACAAAAATCAGAATTTGGCATAACAAGATAGTCCATTTTGTATAGTCCACTTTATCTATGGCCTTTGACTAATCTCCTTCCTCGATAGGTGATCCTGCACCACACAATGTTTCGATGAGAAAGTGATTATACAATTGTTATCACATATTTGAGCAACCGAAAGTAGGTTTAAATTAAGTTTAGGTATATGACTTACGTTTTGAATTTTAAAGTTTTGTTTTTCAAGGTTTCCTATTTTTTTTATTTGGAGTTTTGTTTCATCAGTTGTAAACACATGTTTTCCAATGGTTTCACAAGAATTAATAAAAAAATCTTCACTATGTGTCATATGAAAAGATGCACCGGAATCTAAAAACCAAGACATACATTGAGAAGTTGATAGAGCATTCCCGGAGATGCTTGCTTTTTCTTTAAAGATTTCTTTTATGTATGCTTTGATGTTGTTGAGCAAGACACCCCCTTCTTCTACGGCTCCCACGTTTCCGCTTCTTTTCCGAAGTAAAGGACAAGTGGTTTTGATGTGTCCACTTTCCTTGCAATAGTGACAAATAGTGTCTTTGTTAGGCCACGGTCCCATGGGCTTCTTTGACATGCCTTCATTGTTCTTTGCATGCGGAAGCTTGTAGGTCTTTAAGTTTGCTCCCGATTTTGATGGGGCAAGCACGGCTTCCTTGACCACATTCATATTCTTCAATCTTGTTTCTTTCGTAACAAGGTCGGCCAAAAAGAAATCCCCTCTATGTTTAGGTTTTCTATGTATAAGGTTTGATCTAATATTTTCAAATTCATCTCTCAACCCACGCATAAACAAGAAGTATTGGTTGTCTAGAAATTCTTGAAATTCATCTAATTTGTGAAGATTTTCAAATTTGTCAAAACTTCTTAATTGAGTCCATAACTCCAAAAATTCATTATGGTAGTCTCTAATGCTTAGGTTACCTTATTTAACCATAATCATTCTTTCCATTAGATCAATTTGGAAAACAAAGTCATCTTGAGAATGAAGTTTTTTCAAGTATTCCCAAGTTTCAAAAGCGTTTTCAAAAGCACTAATCATATTTCTAAGCTTTTCATCCACATTTTGACAAATAATCCATGTAATTTTTGTATTCATCTTTTCTCACAATTTCAAATCTAACTTTATTTTTCATGAGCTTTGACGATTTCATCATCATCTAAACTATTAATGTTCAAAGTTGGTTCCTTTATGGTTCAATCAATGTAATCCCAAAAATCTTTCAATAAAAAATACTTTTTCATGGTCCTAGCCCAACTTTGGTAATATTTTGGGTCTAGGATACATCTAAACGACTCGTTTTTACCTTTCATTTTATGCAAAATTAAGAATTATGAACTAACCTCAAGTTTGGTGAAATTCCTCAACTTTTGCACCGATGGCACGCTTCCCAATGCACTCAATTTCCTTAAGAATTATAAACTAACCTCAAGGTTGGTAACAAATGCATGTTTACTTTCTTGTATATTGTCCTAAAGGACTCATGTTTTTTAGATCTCTAGATATGTCACAAGAGAGGCACACTGCAGAGATCCTACGACAGGAATTTGATAAGGTTATACAAGAAGTTGGGCTAGAAAATGTAGTCCAATTGATTACAGATAATGCAGCTAACTACAAAGCAATTGGGAAGGAGTTAGCTGATATTTATGGGACTTTCTACTGGACACCATGTGCAGCCCATTATTTAGATCTCATCCTCGAGGACATTGGTGAGATGGATGAAATAAAGGCAGTAATTGAGTGTTGCCAAGATATTACAAAATTCATTTACAACCATGCATTTGTACAGAGTATTGTGAGACAGAAGCAAGCTTTAAAGAGAATGTTCTCCTCAGATGAGTGACAACAATTTGCAGAGTTGCCTCAAAACAGAAGGAATAGAAAGTTGAATGAGATTGCAGAAACAGTTTTTAGAAGTTCATTTTGGAATGTATGTGTTAGATTATTAAAAATTACCTATCCTTTAGTGAAAGTTTTGAGATTGGCTGACAGCGAGGAGAAACCATCTATGGGCTACGTTTATGAAGTCATGGACAGGGCAAAAGAAGCGATCAGAAATAACTTTAATGGAAAAAAGAGAGATTATGTGCCCGTGTGGAAAATAATTGATAATAGATGGAATAAACAATTGCATCAGCCTATTCATGCAACAGCCTACTATCTAAACCCATCATTAAGGTACTCAGCAACCTTAAAAAAGGACGGTGAGGTTAATCGAGGAATCATTGAATGTATCGACAGATTAGTCCCTGATGAGAGCATAGCAGATGCGATACATCGAGAGATAGAGATATATGATAATGCTCTTCACTTGATGGGTTTGCCTTTTGCAATTCGCAACCGCACTACGATGTGTCCAGGTAAATTGTTTATTTTCATATTTAAGTTTCATCTTACATTACTGTGGAATATGTCTATAATGTTTGTCCTTTTCTACAGATGTTTGGTGGAACAGGTTTAGAATTGATTGTCCAAACCTTAAAGATTTTACAGTGAGAGTCTTAAGCCAAACCTGTAGTACAACAGGTTGTGAAAGAAATTGGAGTGTTTTTTAACACATTCATGCAAAGAAGTGCAACAGGTTGGAACATAAAATACTAAATGATTTAATTTATATTCGTTGTAACATGCTCTTTCGTGAAAGGTAATGTTGTATTACTTTCAAATTTTCAATTCAATATTGTTTAACTTCGGTCTTCAATTGTTAATATTATTTACTAATTGTTTATCTTTGTTTGTCGTAGGCAATTAAAAAAAGTAAATAGAGAAGAAAGTCAGTTTGATCCAATAAGTTTGGATAATTTTGATATATTAGAAGATTGGGTTATGGAAGACACTGAAGAAAATACCCTCCTAACTGAAAAGACATTGCTTGGATTAATTTGGAAGGAGCGCAACAATAACATCAAGGAGATGAAGAATTTGATTTCCAAGAAGAAGGTGTCGCTGATGATGATGATGAAGATCTGCAACAAGGAGAAGATGAAGATTATTTAGTTGATGATCCTGATTACAATTTGTAAAATGTAACTGTGTTTGTAATCAGTATTTCATTTTTTGGATTCAAAATATGTAAATTTGGATGCAATTGTTCAATGTTGAATGCTCAATCTGTACTAAACTTACAGTATATGAATTTAAAGCAATTACCAGATTTTTCTTGATTTTTTTCAGATTTTTACTAATTTTTATTGATTTTTAATTAATTTTTGTATTATTTTAATATTAAAGTATGATACGATACGATATGATACGATACGCCTGTATCATGAAGCCCAGCAATACACGATACGATACGCGTCAGACAATACTGGTTCGAGGTTCAACTGGACTCGGTTAAGGTGCAAGTCAAGGCTATGCAACAAGGGTTCGGCCAAGGTGGTTCGAGGTTTCAACTGGGCTCGGTTCAGGTGCAAGTCAACCAGCAAGTTCCCCAAGATTTTTGGTGTGATTTCAACCAAGTCAAACCCAGCCTACTAGGTTGCAGCCGGTCCTTTCTTGGTCGCAGCCCACTAGGTTAGAACCTTACCTCTTGGCTTGTTAACCACAAGCCACTTGATCGAGCCTTCACTTGAACTCCACGTGAATCTTGAGCTCCACTCCTTCCCTTGGTCAAGCCTAGCCACTTTTATTGACTTGTTGACCTTGCTCACGTGAAACCTTGGCTCCACTCCTCTCTCCTCCTTTACCCAAATTCTTCCAAGCATCTCCCGGTGCTTTCACGTGAACCCCCTTGGCCCTATTTATAGGCTAGGGGGGTATTTGGATCGGGTCTGGATCCTAAGATCTAACCCGATCTAATCTCCCATTGGACCTTTTGGTCCAGATCTAATCAAACTTTTTTTTCTTTCTTGAGTCCTTTTTAGTGCATGCAACGGACAGTTTCTGAGCGGGCTCCAGTTCCTCGGTGACCCGATTTAAGTCTGGGTTTTCCCAGGTTCTTTTACCAGCCGATGTTTTGCTTTTCAGGACGTTTTGATGTTTGATTTGGTCCGTCCGTTCCCGGTTTTTGCTCATTTTTTATGAGGTCGATCTCAGATTTTCCCACAAACTCTATTTTTCATTTTGACAGGTCGGGTCTTTGATTTCTAACGGCTTCATCAGGGTCTTGACTTCTTTTTGCATTTTGGAGCTGAATTTGATTTTGAAATGGATGCCAGTTTCGATCTTCTGTCTGGCTTTCCTACGAACATGCTTGGGCCTTATTTCTTTTCTTCATTTGATCTCGAGTTGGCTTTTTGGAATTTAGAAGTTTTAAAAAACATAAAAATTTTGGGTGTTTACACCTTCAAAATCCTCTTTTTCGGGAATATTTTGTGGTTTTGTGTGTGCATGGGTGTGATCCAATGCATCCGATGACCCTATTTCGAGAAGAGAGTTTAGAGGATAATAGGTTTCAGGCATACCTCTTTCTGGCTTGTCTACCTTTTCGTGGTGAGAACAGGCTTGTCTCCGGGTGACTCTGTTTTGAGCTCCCGTTGCTTTTCGAGGCATTCCTTTTCGAATCCTACCTTTGTGTGACTCTCATCCTTTTGTGGGGTGTGGATTTTATGTCTCACCTTGTTTGTATGCCCTGAATCAGGAATTTCTTTTCTAGTTTTCAAAATTTCAAAGTTTTATTTTTCAATTTTTTTGTCTTTTTGAAAATTTTCCAGATTTTTTTGGCTTTTTAAAATAGGAAAATCTTTTTTTGGTTTTTCTTTTAAGGTTGGAGAGCTTGGAGGCTTAGGAATGGATGATTTTATCCGCCTTTGGGTTTCATCTTTAACCTCATATATTTCGTTGAGTTTAAGATCGGTTTTCCTTTCATGATCTCTATGTGCCCGAGATGAGCTGCTATGTGATCGTGTTTGTGAAAGTCGAGTGAGTTGCAATTTAAATTTGCGTGAGTTTACTTTTGTGAAAGTAGAGTGAGTTGCAATTTAAATTCGCATGGGTTTACTTCGTGAAAGTAGAGTGAAAGCACTTCAATTTGCGTGAGTTTACTTTCGTGAAAGCATTTAAATTCGCGTGAGTTTACTTTCGTGAAAGCAGAGTGGGTGCAATTTCAATTCGGGTGAGTTTGCATCATCGTTCTCAAAAACCCAAAACCAAATTTATAGCATCTCTGCATCCGCTCATCGCGGCAAATCGCCTGAACACTTCCTCCAACCACGCTAAAACTAGGTCACACATTCCACACACACATCCGACCTAAATAAATAAAACTTGCAAAAATCTTACGGTCGTCCAACCCCGTAATAAAATTGGCAAGAGTGCACGAATCGAATTCTTTCAAAACGCTTGTCGTTCAAGTTAGTTTTGTTAAAGAACTGGGCCAGAGTGGCCCGACCCTGACGGCCTTGGCCACTGGGCCAGGGCCCCTAGGGCCACTAGCCGTTGGGGGCTGGCTGCAGCCAGCCCCCCTCTTTCCCCTCTCCCTTCTCTCTTTACTCCCTCACTCTCTCTCACTCTTTTTCACTATTTCTTTCTCTATAAATACACTTGTAATCTCTTTGTAAATTCAAGCCTTTGATGGCTAATGAATAACGATTATTTATTCAAGCTTGTGCTTTGTTTATTCTCCTTTTCGCATGCACTTGTTGCTCTCGGCTATTACCTTTTCTAAGGGCTTGTGATTGTTACTTTGTAGTATTGTCCACTCGTTGATCTTCCGCAACTATATTGAAGCGTAGACTTCATTACATGGTATCAGAGCCATTTTTCGATCGTAGGAGTATTGTTCATTGCTTCGGGAAGCGTGCCAATCGTATTTTGTATTATTCATTACCTCGGGAAGCATGCCAATCATATTTTATAAGTTTACCTTTTTAGTTTCTTTCTCCTTGAACTATGGATGATAAATGGGGTTTCAATTTTCGTCTAACACCCGACAGCCAGTGTAAAACTTCATCGGATTTCTACAACATGGATTATAAAAATTATGAGCATTGCTTTGGGGCGTCCCCGCCTAGCGACGTGCTGCAGAGCCCGAATGCAGTAAGAAGTAAGCAAGGGCCACTACATTTTCGCCCGAATGTAGTGAATCAATTGCAGAGAGGGTTCCCACATCATGGACGGGTGTGGGTAAAGAAGTTAGTCCCGCTACATTACCGCCCGAATGTAGTAAAAAAATTTCAGAGAGGGTCTCCGCATTTTGATTATGGACGGATGCGGGGGGTAAGGAAGCTAGTCCTAGATAATAAGATTCGTATTGGTTCTTGGAATATCGGAACATTATCGGGTAAGCTAATGGAGGTGGTAGATACTATGATTCGGAGAAAGATTCATATTTTATGTTTACAAGAGACAAAATGGGTTGGAGAAAAAGCAAAGGAGATAGAGGATACAGGTTTTAAATTATGATACTCAGGTAAAGAAAAGGCCCGAAACGGAGTTGGTATTATCATAAATAAAGATTTAAAGGAGAGTGTAGTAGACATACAACGATATGGTGACCGAATCATGACGTTTAAATTAGTGTTAGGAGTAGAGGTTTTGAATATAGTTTGTGCTTACGCACCCCAAGTAGGACTAGAAGATAGTATAAAGACAGTTTTTTTGGGAAGAGTTTGATAAGGTGTTTCAAAAGATTCCACAAAGAGAGATGATTTGTTTAGGAGGAGATTTAAATGGACATGTCGGTAAAGAGGCATTAGGATATCAAGGGATTCATGGAAACTTTGGTTATGGGGATATAAACGAGGAAGGTAGGGAGATTTTAAATTTTGCTATGTCATTTGATCTCTTTATAATCAATACAATCTTCAAAAAACGAGATGAACATTTAATTACTTATAAGAGTGGCTTATCACAAACACAAATTGATTACTTTATTTGTAGAAAAAAGATAGAGCGTGTTGTAAAGATTGTAAGGTAATTCTAGGAGAAAGCCTAACCACCCAACATCGACTTTTAGTTATGGATTTACAAATAAAAAAATGGACAAAGAAGAAAAGAGTGCATCGAGCTATTCAAACTAAATGGTGGAACCTCAAAAGTAAGAAAGAAGATATATTTAAACACAAAGTCCTTCAAGGAGATGTTTGGAATTATGTTGGCACACCCTGTGATATGTGGAACAATATAGCTATACATATTAGGAAAGTGGCGAAAGATGTGTTAGGGGTATCTAAGGGAGATGTACCGGCACAAAAAGAAGCTTGGTGGTGGAGTGAAGTAGTACAAAATAAAATCAAGGCAAAGAAGGCATGTTACAAGTTACATTATGCTAAGAAAACTAGTGAAACTTTAGAAGCTTATAAGAAAGCAAAGAAGGAAGCGAAAAAGGCCGTTAGTGAAGCAAAAGCTAAGATTTAGGAGGACTTATATAAAAAAACTCAACTCAAAAGAGGGTGAAAGAGATATTTTTAGGATAGCTAGTGCTAGAGATAAGAAAACTAAAGATCTTAATTATGTTAGATGCATAAAAGACAATGATGAAAAAATTATAGTGGCAAATGATGATATAAGAAATAGATGGAAAAACTATTTTTATAATCTTTTTAATGAAAATAAAGATGTTAGTATTAGTTTAGGAGATTTAGCCAAGTCAGAAAAGTATATAAACCATAATTTCTATCGACGTATTCAAAAGAATGAAGTCAAAGAGGCTCTTAAACATATGAAGGATGGTAAATCGGTAGGACCAGATAATATTCCTATAGAAGTTTGGAAAATACTAGGAGAAATAGGAATCACTTGGCTTACAAGACTATTTAATGAAATATAGAAAAACCAAAAGATGCCCGAGGAATGGAGAGCAAGTACACTTATACCCATATATAAGAACAAGGGAGACTTTCAAAATTGTGCGAATTATCGAGGTATCAAGTTAATGAGTCATACTATGAAATTATGGGAAAGAATTATCGAACGTAGGTTAAGACAAATATCAAGTACAACAGAGAACCAATTTGGATTTATGCCAGGTAGATCTACTATTGAAGCGATTCACCTTTTGAGACGTCTTATGAAACATTTTAGAGCAAAAAAGAAAGACCTTCACATGATATTTATTGATCTAGAAAAAGCTTATGATAGAGTATCGAGGGAGGTTCTTTGGAGAACTTTGGAAAAAAAAGGTATCCCATTGACATATATTAACCTTATAAGAGACATGTATAATGTGCAAAAACATGTGTGAGGACTCATGAAGGAACGACAGACTTCTTTGAAGTTAATATTGGGTTACATCAAGGATCAACTTTAAGTCCATACTTATTTATAATGGTGATGGATGAGTTAACAAAACATATTCAAGATGAAGTACCTTGGTGTATGTTATTTGCAGATGACATTGTATTAGTGGAGGAGTCTAAGGAAAAAGTTAATAGAAAATTGGAACTATGGAGAGAAACATTAGAAAACAAAGGCCTCCGACTGAGTAGAACAAAGACAGAATATATGGAATGTAAGTTTGATCATTTGGCTACTTCAGAGGACATAGAAATTAAAATTGGCACACATTGCATTCCCCAAAAGGAAAGTTTTAAATACCTAGGGTCAATTTTTCAAAGTGATGGAAGAGTTGATGGAGATGTTACACATAGAATTAATGCTGGTTGGTTAAAATGGAGAGGAGCATCAGGTATTCTTTGTGATAAGAAGATACCATTAAAATTAAAAGGTAAATATTATAGAGCAGCAGTTAGGCCTGCCATGTTTTATGGTTCTGAGTGTTGGGCAGTTAATCATCAACATGTACAAAAGATGTCTGTGACAGAAATGAAGATTGAGATGGATGAGTGGTCATACAAGAAAAGACCGTATACATAATGAGGTTATTAGAAACAAATTAGGAGTGGCACCAATAGAGGATAAAATGAGAGAACATCATTTAAGATGGTTTGGACATATAGAAAGAAGATAAAAAAAAGAACCTGTAAGAAGGTTAGAAAAACTAAATTTGGAAAGTATTAAAAGAGGTAGAGGACGACCACAAAAGTGTTGGAAAGAAACAATAAAGAATGATCTAGCTTATTGGGAGTTAACTGCTAACATGACACACAATAAAATTCTGTGGAAACAAAGAATCCATCTAGCCGACCCCGTCTAGTATGGGAAAAGGCTTAGTTGTTGTTGTTGTTGTTGTTGTTGTTGTACCTTCGAACTATAAAACATGGGCCCAATCTATGGAAAACTATTTGTATTTCAAAAAATTATGGAGCTATGTAAGTGGTTCAAAGGTAAAACCCTCTATTAATGCCACACTCGAACAAAAAGAGGAATATCAAGGAGGCCATAAAACAATCTTATGGGTGCTCATGAATAATGTAAACGAGCAAACTAAGGACACTTTGGCCGATTTCACTAACGCTAAAAAAGCATGGGAATATTTAAAAAAATCTCATGTTTAAAGTGATGTGGCTCATAGGATGGCATTAAGAGACAAATTGGTCTCACTTAAACAAGGAGATAAAGGGGTAAACGAATTTTTTGGAGAATTTTCCAATGTTTGGAATCAATTGTATGGTTACAAAAAGAAATGTACACAATGTCTTAGTGAGAGACAATGTGAAGACAATGAGGACTTTGTATATCAATTTCTAAGAAGTCTCCGGGAAGAATTTGAAGGGGTAAGATCATCACTCATTCATAGAAAACCTTTTCCTACAAAAGAAGAGATTTTTACTGATCTTCAAATGGCGGAAACAAGAATGAATGAAGCAAGACTTCAAAAAGACACCGCCTTGGCCGCATCGAAACTTGGAGCAAATATAAAGGCTTACCGACCTCCTCATTTCAAAAGTGAAGAAGGAAGAAAAGACATCATTTGCCATCATTGTAGAGAAGCCGGGCATATAAGGCCAAATTGCCCAAAATTGAAAAAGAAGGTGGCCGTAGTAGAAGAATATGCTTCATCTTCTTTCATTCTTGCACTTGAACAAAAATTAAAACAACTTGAAGCCCAAATGAAGGAAAAAGCAACGGTTGGTATGGCTTGCTCATCTTCAACAAAAGAAACTCAAGGTATGATCTCTTGGATTCTTGATTCGCTTCATTTCATATGACTTGTAATGAACATATCTTAAAATCATGTGTTTAAAAACCCTTATCGTGTGTTTATACGGCGGATGGTACACAATTAAACATTGATAAAATTGGTGACTTGCAAAACAAGAATTTTGAAGTTTCCAAAATTAGTGTTGTTCCAAAACTAAATTTAAACTTACTTTCCGTATCCCAAATTTCGGATCAAAATTGTGTTATAACCTTTTCATCCACCGGATGTATTGTATAGGACCGCCTCTCGAAGAAGGTGATTGGGCGTGGCCATAGAGAGGGCGGACTTTACATTATGGATTATTTGCATAGTACAGGATATGTTAATGTTTTGACAAATGATGCTCTTTTATGGCACAAGAGACTTGGACATCTTAATGCTCAAAAATTGTATAAATGTCCTCTTGGAATGAAATTTAAGGAATCTTTTTCTTGCAAAGATTGTGTTCTTGGTAAAATGCAACATCTCCCATTTCCAAACAAAACACATGTTACAACAAGACCCTTCGAAATAATTCATTCGGATATATGGGGTCCGGCACCTGTTTTGTCTAAAGGAGGTATTTCCTATTATGTTATTTTTGTAGATGACTTTACTAGGTATACATGGGTATATCTTTTAAAAGCAAAATCCGATGTCTTTCAAAATTTTGTTATTTTTCATAATCTTGTAAAGAATCAATTTGATTCAGAAATCAAAATTTTTAAATCGGATTCAGGAGGAGAGTTTATGTCAAAGGATTTTGAAAACCACCTCAATAAGTTTGGGATTATACATCAAACTTCTTCTTCTAAGACTCCTCAACAAAATGGTGTTTCCGAACCCCAAAAATTTTTGGGCAGAAGCTATTATGAATACAGTCTATTTAATTAATCGGATGCCCTCTTCGATTTTACAAAATATGTCTCCTATAGAAAAACTTTTTAAAGTTTCTCCTAACTATTCAAGATTGCGTGTTTTTGGATGTAAATGCTTTGTTTATACTGACAAAGATGATAAATTATCATCTCGGGCCATCGAATGTGTTTTTCTAGGATATGGAATAACCAAAAAGGGATATAGGTGTTATGATTGTAAAAATGATAAGCTTTATGTATCTCAAGATGTTAAATTTTTTGAAAATGAATATGTTTTTAAAAGCATGAATGATGATAGCTCTATTAATGACTCCAACTACTCCTTCTTGAATGATATTTTAGGTGAAGAGATAATTCATGAAGAAAATGAGCTTGATGAACCTATGATTACCAGACATTCTATTACACCCTTTGATCAATATTATAATAGGAGATCTATGCCTGTTCCTAGAAGGTCAAATCGTGATTCTAGACCTCCTGAAAGATTTGTCTCATATGATAGTTTTTCACCAAGACATAGAGCTTTAGTAACAAATATTTCAATTATAAAGGAACCTAGAACCTTTAAAGAAACTCAATTATCACAAGAATGGACTCATGCAATGAATGAAGAGTTGGATGCTTTATTTAGAGCCCAAACTTGGGATATAGTCTCTAGACCAAAGATCATAATTGGCACCAAATGGGTGGGTTTAGGAACAAACTTAATTGACTCTTTCTAATGAACTATTGAGCGGTACAAAGCTCGGCTAGTGTAGCTAAGGGGATATCAATCGGGAAGAAGGCATGAATTATGAAGAAACATTGCCCACTGTTGCCTGCATTAGAGCCTACATTCGGAACTCTTCTTGCCATTGCACATCCACTGCGATCAATGGACCCACAAGCTCTATCGGAAATGGGTGTCAAAAGTACCTTCCTTAAATGGTGAGTATACAGAAGAGGTGTATGTAGAACAACCTCCTCGGTTTTGAGGACTTTGAAATACTTGAGCCATACATGGTTTGTTAAATATTTGTAAAGGCAACTTGTATGGTCTCAAACAAGCATTTCGAGCCTAGTTTGCTAAATTTCACAACACTTTAGTCAGTCGGGCTTGAGATTTCTAGAGCAAAGATTGGACTGTATGAATTCCTGCTCTTTTTACTCGAAAACACAAAATGCATACCGTTTGTCTTGCTTTTCTCTATGTAAGATGATATGATTATTGCGGCACTATGATTCTGATACTATTGGTATTAATGTAGCTCGAAATAGTTTTTATGTCCAACATTTTGACAATGTAATGAGCTTAGGAACAATTTCAGTCAAGATTCGGACCTCTTTACTGGGGTCTTGAAATCCTTCTTCCTTGCCGATGATATCAAATCAAGCAAGCTAAGTATGTCTCGAACTGGATATTATCATTATCAAGCCGATCCAAGTGATTGCAAAGTCTCAACACATACTCTTGAACCTAATGTCGCTTCACACTTCTGAGCAACTGCACTCCTTGATGGTGCACCCTACTTGCTATTTGGACAAGGATGAAAGATGCGTCGGCAGAATTACCGATTTATCTTGCGAAGTACTTGCTCGGAACATCTCATGCTGTTCTGTTCATTTAGTCAAGTTCATGGCGATATAAATTTCCGTTTGGTGTACTCATGTGTCTAGATATCAAGCTAATCCCTGAGATCACACCTATTATTAAAGATATAAAAAGGGACCTTGTTTCTTATGAGGCCTTCATGGGTATTATGATGCATCTATTTGGCACGGTGCGGTCTACATACGTGGGTACTCGATTGAAATTTTGCTAGATCCCGGTGACCATCGCTAGACCACTAGTGGGATAAAGTATGCGCACTTGCTTGGACACCACATCCGAAATACTATTTCTTGTTGGACTTCTAAAAAACAAACTTTGTGTTTCTCGTGCCTCTCCCATCGCTTGAAGGAAAATATGAATATAGGTGCGGTACTATTCCACCACTCACAATCGATCAAGTCCTTTTTGATGAAGCTTGGCTTCTTGTGATATTAGAGATCGATCTTAGTCTTCACATTCCACTAAACATCTTCATTGCTTGAGTGCAAGCGAAGTAGTGTCATTTCCAAATCGTACCCGATAGCCAACGATCTTTGCATTCTAGAAGCTAATCATATTGAAGAGCGATTCTACATTTTCAAGAGATCTTGTTCAAAGTTGTTGCGTATCTTGACACCTTATCTGAAATTAACTCTTGATCAGTGGTTAGGGATATTTTGTCACCAAACCTTGATTCTCCTAGTCGCTTCATTTTCATTGATCAAATCAAGTTAGTTATCGTTGCATCTACTTGGGTTATTGAGGAGGAGATTATTGTAGCCATAGTGGATTGAGTATTAATTATAATTTATTCAACATTTGCCTAAGCTATTTATAATTTATACATTCTTTTATCCTAAATAGTGATAATTTCTCATTATATATTTGAATTCAGACTTTATGTACAAGATTGAGTTTCTAATATTTGTCTTTACTTCTGTCAAGACTACTCCTATAAATAACTGCACGAAATTGTACAATGGGAATACTCAGAAAATTTCACAAAAAATTTTTATTCTTTAGAATTTTTGTATAACTTGAAAGTCATTTATCATTAACTTGATTAATATGGATGTGTGGTTGTTCCACAACTTTTGATTATCCTGATCAAACTTGCTTTAAAAATCTTGACAAACTGTGGATGGATGTCTAGCGTGTTGAACTATATATCAAATGTTTTGGAGCTATATAAATTACGAGGTTAAGAGCCTTAAACTGATGGGCGATTAAGGATATGGGCAATCGATTACCTCAATAACAATTTGAAGGGCTTCTTTGAGTTCGAACTATTCTCCTCAACAAGTTAAAGCTTATCCTTGGACTCATATTAGAACTAATTTCTTAGCCCACTTACATCCACCACTATGTGTCTTAAACAGACAATGGACCCGACTCCATTCCTTACCAAAATGACTAGACCATCTTGAAATTACAGTATCCAACAAACTGGAATCATATTTATCACCATTACACACCATTGTCGACCTTAAATACCACACATGCGCCATGTCTATTTTATACTGTAATGCTCCGCCCAACTCGAGAGTTTAAATCACTAGGTGACATTTGCTCGCTGAATATTGACTAATAATCAATTGAACTTAATTTCATCTTCCTGGTTCACTACATTAAAACTGGATCAGAGATACTCAAAATCCTGCAGCACCATACAGAACCGTCAGCTGGTGCATAATGTTAGCCGGTCTATCTCGGAAAACCCTTCGTCACTACAAATAGCCCACAGTGCCTTATATAATGCAAGGGGTTCTCTCATTTTCTCAAATCTCCCCATCTTCTCTGCAGAGACACCCTCTCCCTTTTACGACCCTAATCTCGTCCCTCTCTCTCTTCTCACTCTCTTTCTCCATCTCCGCCTTTCGCCACCTTGTCTCTCTTAATTTTTCTTGGTTTCAAACCAATGGATTGGGATTCACTTTTATTCGATACTCACTAAGACTAGTGGCTCTTTCATATTTTGCAAGTGCTTTGCGCCTTATACTCACTGGGAATGCTATGTGCCTTTATATGCTCTCTTTCTTTGCCTTCTCTCTCTTCTCTCGTTTTTGTGAATCTTCCCCATGGATTGGTACGTAACTTATTCTTCCAATGTACTTGTTCTTATATTATTTACAAGTATTATATTGTATTATTTGAATTTGCACTGCTAATAAGAGTGGATGATAGACTGACATGCCCATTTGAATTCACTAGAAGACAAGTTATCAGCGTATAAAGTTATCTCATCACCATTCCCCTCTCATCCTTGAAAGAATGGTTACTCATGCAAACCAGTTTTCGAGATATAACATCATTTATCTATTCATTCTACATGCATTTGATATATATTTTGCCTTGAAAGGGATAGATTGGCCTGCCCTTTGTTATTGTAGTTAATCTAAATTGATAATTTCCTTGATGAGAATGCAAGTTGTAACATGCAGCTTGTCTATATATCTATTCCCAATTGTTGCATGCTTCTTTTTTATAATATGACTTTCTGGTACATTGTAGTGTTTAACTGTGTGCGTGCATTCTTTTTATCTCTAATTAAGCACTTCACTTGTACCTGCATGTGTGGTTCTACATATGTACATTAACCTTTTCCTTTGTGACAACATGATTACTGAGTAGTAGATGTGAACTGGTTTTACACGTTCACTGTTGGTTATGGACAATTATGGAGAAAAACGTATAATGTGCATCCATGCTCTCAAGAGTAAGAGAAGGGTCAAGCTTACGTATAATGTGCATCCATGCTCTCAAGAGTAAGAGAAGGGTCAAGCTTGCTACACCATATTCACCATACTTGAGCATATAAGCAATTATATATTTGTTTCTTTTAATTCTTTTACTTAATCATTACATTAACTTTGTTTCATTTATGTTTTCGTTTTCTAATTTAAGGTTAACAATTCAATATGCATGTGCCACATTGTTTCCTTAGAAGTTAGAAGTATAATTTGTTTATTTAGTTTGATTCATATTTACGAAAGAAGTGATTTTGTTTCTTGATATTTCTTAGAAATTAAAGAATCCATTATATATATATATAATTTTTTAATTTAAAAAAAAAGTGTACCACTAAATCTACTATATCCCCGCTACCGCTATATCAGGGTCGACCACTAACAACCTACTAACCGCTATTGATAACATTGGTCTTTAGGATAAAGTTACATCTAACTCCACTCAAAATAGTGGAGCCTAATAAGTACATTTAGGGAATTGAGTTTTTTTCTTTTCCCTTTATTTCACTAGATAACGAGAGATTGACAAATATGTCCTGGAGAAGTGACTAGTAACTTTATAAATTGTCTTTCTACTTTTTCATCCTCCCTATGCCAACTTGTTCACAAACATAGCATAAATTAAGAATTAAAAAAATCTGAGCATCCAACTCGCACCAAGAAACAAAGTAAAATTAAGAGTTTTTCCTTCTTTTACCTGTGGGATAGGCAGCACGGAACAGAAATCTACAATAAATTGCTTTTTCAGGTAACGTTTTGCTATTTGTCCAGGGTCTATAACTAGTTCTCCTCTACCAAAAACCCTTGATGATGGAGCAATGAAGGCAGTACGAAATTGAAGATACATGCGAATTCCGTAGAACAGATCAAGGATAGTACGCAAACAGATAATTGTGACAGCCAAGTTCTGATCAAATCCGAAACAATTTGATCCAAAATCAACCACTGGAAGGTAGAAAAACAAGGGATCCACTGATACTGCAAGAATACAACATATAACGAATAGCCTATTCCATATCTGAAGGGATTTATTTTGAGGATCATAAATTGTTCTGTCAGCCACCTTGAGATCCTCAGGAAATACTGCTCGGGAAACACCATACCGAAGTGATCGCCCAAGTGATCTAAGTCCTTCAGACCCTTTCTTCATACCCTTCCTAAAGGAGTTTGATTTCAATGTGGCTGAGGTTGATGAACTCCATCCTTCCACGTTAAATCCACATCTCTTAACCCCATGCTGTGAACTTATTGAAGACCGAGAATCCAAATCGTCCAGCCTGCATCAAAATTCATATCACCAAAAGCTTCCATGAATAATTTCGGCAATAAAATATCCAAAATCAATTTTAGAAAGAAAAAATGAGCTTAGGTAGTAGTTGGATGCATATTTCCAGTTTTTGCAGAGGGAAGCAGTTTAATATGGAGATCAATGACAACCAACAAAAATTGCCAGGCAGAAGTCACTTACCAAGGTCTCCAGATGAAACCTACAGCCAAAGGCAACACTCAACTAACGAGCAAGACTTATTACTAGATAATAACAATTAAAACCAGAACAAACCTTTATTTCTAGATGCAGTCTGATATCAAAGACACATATTTGACTTGCATTCAAAATGGACATCTTTTGAATGCTTTATTAACTGAGAACATGTTTCTCATGCTTTAGAACAATAAATACATACATATACACATAGAGAGAGAGAGAGAGACATAGATATAGATATCAGACTAATAACCAATATACATGTCAATGGCCAGAAATGGAAGTTTCAAAAATCATGTCTGCAGAGACACATTATGAGCATGAGGATATACATATAGATAAAGAAATAAAGATATATATATATATATATATATAAATATGTTAAAGGATGTTAATAGATTAGCTTTAATAGAGTCGTTTAATGTATTTCCACGTTATTTTAAGTGTTATGTCATTTTGGTAGTACTTAGTACTTATTAGGGGTAGTTTAGGAAATCAAGTTAGACAGGGTTTAAATAGACGTCATTAGGGTTGAGTCATAATTAAGAAAAGAAAGGGGCGGCAGCACTGTGGAAGCAGCGAGTCTTCTTTTGTAGGGCAGATTGGAGGAATATGCCATATATTGTAAGTTGATTTTATATTTCAATCAATAAAATTATTATTTTTCCTAATATGGTATCAGAGCCTATAAGGCCCGAAAATATGAGTTTTTTTGTTTCAAAGATTGTGATTTGTGTTGGGGAAGAAATCTGATTGAAATCCCTCATTGAAACGTGGAATTTCTGCACAAAGTAAGAGACGATCTGCAGTTTTCTTTTGTGTAACTGTACACACTGTCGTGAACAGCAAGTTAGAGTTTGTTTGTGTGTCCTAGAGTCGACAACAAACTTGGACAAGGGGCAGACGTGGACAGGTTCTTATCGTGTGAAGAAAAACATTTCAAGTGTTGAAGAATCCCGATTTCTGTCTAGTGGACTGATGAGATTGTGTTCGTTTGTGTGCCCTAGGACGTGGACAGGTTCTTATCTACGTTCAGCCAGATATTTTCTCGTGGGCGTCTATTGTATAAAGTTGATTAAATATGAATCTTGACAAAACATTTCAAGAAATCAACTTTGGTGTTGCAGTTTGGTTTGGGCAGCAGGTTGGAACAGTTGGTGCAGCAACAAATATTCAAGAAATAGAATTACAGCAGATTATAGTTTGTTACCTTCTAGTGAAATCGTGACCATTTGTATTCACATCCTAGTCCTAATTCATGTTGATTTAGGGCAGATTTACAGATTAGCTGATTTATTCAGATTTAAAGGAGAAGACCTAATTCTTATTCATGCTGATTTGATGAATTACAAAATCAGATTTCTGAAGGCAGACTCGATAAAGCTTCTCATACTTCTTGATTAATGGCTGGCAAAGGGAAAGGGATTGAAAGTTCCTCTCATACAGGTGAACAATTTTTTTCGTTGAAAAAGACAGAAAATTTTCAAATTACAACTATTAAACTAGATGGCAAAAATTACTTGGAATGGGTTAGGTCAGTGAAACTGGTTATTGTAGCAAGGGGGAGATAGGCATACCTAATGGGTCAAACTCTAATTCCAGAGACTCATGATACACTCTATCCTACCTAGAAAAGTGAAGATGCTCTAATATCATCAATCTAATGGGTCAAACTCCAATTCCAGAGACTCGTGATACACTCTATCCTACCTGGAAAAGAGAAGATGCTCTAATATCATCTTGGTTGCTATAGTAAATGATTCCATCAATTGTAAAAACTTTTATGTTTTTAGAATTTGCTCATGAAATTTGGTGTGCAGTTGCAGAAGCCTAAAAATATGTTGCAAAAGAATATGAGATATTGGAAAGAATAAAAAAATGTAAAGAAGGCACTCGATCTATCAGCAAATATTATGAAGATCTCCGAGATCTCTAGGATGAACTCCTCTACAACAACAACAACAACTAAGCCTTTTCCCATACTAGACGGGGTCGGCTATAGGATGAACTCCTCTATTATACGAATATCAAGTGTTCTACTTGTTACAATGAAAGAAATACTAAGATAGAAAAGAAGAAAGTATTTGATTTATTGGGGGTGTAAATCCTGAATTTGAGTCAGTAAAACTGAATATCTTAAGCAAAGAAGAGCTTCCTTCCCTGAGCACAGTATACTCTATATTAATCAGAGAAGAAGATCGCGGAAATCTTGAGAAGGATCATGTTCTTATTACAGATCAACAGGCTCTTCAAGTAAGAGGAGACAGTTCTCACTTTCGTAGCAGAGGTGGATACCAGAGTCGTGGTTCTGGACGTGGTAGATTTCATTTTGATGAGAAAGAAAAACTTGTTTGTTCACATTGTGGCAAATCGCGTCACACGAGAGATCACTGTTGAGAATTACATGGCAAACCTGATTATTATAGAAATCGTAATCCCTCGGTTCATTTTGCAGAAAGTTCAACTCCAAGCACAGATAGAATTCAAGAGATTATAAAAAGGATAGAGGGTCTAGAACATAAATTATCTGAAAAATCTTCGTCTTATTCATCCCAAGATACAGTGGCACAGGCTACACATACCGTGAAGGGTAACCACTTCTCTCATTCTCACTCAAAAACTTGGATAATTGATTCAGGGGCTACAGATCATATGGTAGGAGAATTATTGTATTTCTCAACATACCGAACTCTCCAAATTCTTACTCTTATATCATTGGACAAGGAAGTATACCTACATGTTTCTCAAATTTATAATCAGTATATCATGTTCCCAGTTTTCCGATAAATCTGTTTTCCGTTAGCTCTTTAACTCGTGCCATTGACTGTTGTGTAACCTTTCATCCTACTGACTGTGTATTTCAGGATCTGAAGACGGGGAGAATCTTTGGACATAGTAAACTATACAAGGGCTTATACATTCTCGAAGATCACTCTCGGCCTTCGACTTCTTACAATGTTTCAACAGCAACAGTTCAGGGGTTGAGAAATCTACAAGTATTCTTTTCGGGATTGGTTAGTTTTCTTTTCTCTTGTTTGTATATGAGTAAGGACTTGAGACTGCTAGGACTTGGTAAAGTTTTTGTAGATTCATGCAGTAGGCTTTCTCGATTATTAGATGCATTTCTTTGGTTATCTGAAATGAATCTATTTTATTTATTCGAACAAAAAAGAATGGGGTTTCCCAATCATCTAGTGAATCATATGTCCCTACTCTTTTTTAAGAGAACTTAGGTAACCTCTTGCTAACTCCGCCCATGTAAGGGATCACCCTTGCATTGCCGGTCCCAAGCCCGGATAAAGGAGGAGGGTTGTGTTAGGCTTCCGTCAGCCAGCATAAAACTTTGTCGGATTTTTATAACATGGATTACAAAAATTATGAGCATTGCTTTGGGACGTCCCCGCCTAGCGACGTGCTGCAGAGCCCGAATGCAGTAAGAAGTAAGCAAGGGCCACTACATTTTCGCCCGAATGTAGTGAATCAATTGGAGAGAGGGTTCCTACATCATGGACGTGTGTGGGTAAAGAAGTTAGTCCCGCTACATTGTCGCCCGAATGTAATGAAAATTTTTTAGAGAGGGTCTCCGCATTTTGATTATGGACGAATGCGGGGAGTAAGGAAGTTAGTCCTAGATAATAAGATTCGTATTGGTTCTTAGAATATCGAAACATTATCGGGTAAGCTAATGGAGGTGGTAGATACTATGATTCGGAGAAAGATTCATATTCTATGTTTACAAGAGACAAAATGGGTTGGAGAAAAAGCAAAGGAGATAGAGGATACAGGTTTTAAATTATGGTACTCAGGTAAAGAAAAGGCTCGAAACGGAGTTGGTATTATCATAAATAAAGATTTAAAGGAGAGTGTAGTAGACATACAACGATATGGTGACCGAATCATGACGTTGAAATTAGTGTTAGGAGCAGAGGTTTTGAATATAGTTTGTGCTTACGCACCCCATGTAGGACTAGAAGATAGTATAAAGACAGTTTTTTGGGAAGAGTTTGATAAGGTGTTTCAAAAGATTCCACAAAGGGAGATGATTTGTTTAGGAGGAGATTTAAATGGACATGTCGGTAAAGAGGCATTAGGATATCAAGGGATTCATGGAAACTTTGGTTTTGGGGATATAAACGAGGAAGGTAGGGAGATTTTAAATTTTGCTATGGCATTTGATCTCTTTATAGTCAATACAATCTTCAAAAAACGAGATGAACATTTAATTACTTATAAGAGTGGCTTATCACAAACACAAATTGATTACTTTATTTGTAGAAAAAAAGATAGAGCGTGTTGTAAAGATTGTAAGGTAATTCTAGGAGAAAGCCTAACCACCCAACATCGACTTTTAGTTATGGATTTACAAATAAAAAAATGGACAAAGAAGAAAAGAGTGCATCGAGCTATTCAAACTAAATGGTGGAACCTCAAAAGTAAGAAAGAAGATATATTTAAACACAAAGTCCTTCAAGGAGATGTTTGGAATTATGTTGGCACACCCTGTGATATGTGGAACAATATAGCTATACATATTAGGAAAGTGGCGAAAGATGTGTTAGGGGTATCTAAGGGAGATGTACCGGCACAAAAAGAAGCTTGGTGGTGGAGTGAAGTAGTACAAAATAAAATCAAGGCAAAGAAGGCATGTTACAAGTTACATTATGCTAAGAAAACTAGTGAAACTTTAGAAGCTTATAAGAAAGCAAAGAAGGAAGCGAAAAAGGCCGTTAGTGAAGCAAAAGCTAAGATTTAGGAGGACTTATATAAAAAAACTCAACTCAAAAGAGGGTGAAAGAGATATTTTTAGGATAGCTAGTGCTAGAGATAAGAAAACTAAAGATCTTAATTATGTTAGATGCATAAAAGACAATGATGAAAAAATTATAGTGGCAAATGATGATATAAGAAATAGATGGAAAAACTATTTTTATAATCTTTTTAATGAAAATAAAGATGTTAGTATTAGTTTAGGAGATTTAGCCAAGTCAGAAAAGTATATAAACCATAATTTCTATCGACGTATTCAAAAGAATGAAGTCAAAGAGGCTCTTAAACATATGAAGGATGGTAAATCGGTAGGACCAGATAATATTCCTATAGAAGTTTGGAAAATACTAGGAGAAATAGGAATCACTTGGCTTACAAGACTATTTAATGAAATATAGAAAAACCAAAAGATGCCCGAGGAATGGAGAGCAAGTACACTTATACCCATATATAAGAACAAGGGAGACTTTCAAAATTGTGCGAATTATCGAGGTATCAAGTTAATGAGTCATACTATGAAATTATGGGAAAGAATTATCGAACGTAGGTTAAGACAAGTATCAAGTACAACAGAGAACCAATTTGGATTTATGCCAGGTAGATCTACTATTGAAGCGATTCACCTTTTGAGACGTCTTATGGAACATTTTAGAGCAAAAAAGAAAGACCTTCACATGATATTTATTGATCTAGAAAAAGCTTATGATAGAGTATCGAGGGAGGTTCTTTGGAGAACTTTGGAAAAAAAAGGTATCCCATTGACATATATTAACCTTATAAGAGACATGTATAATGTGCAAAAACATGTGTGAGGACTCATGAAGGAACGACAGACTTCTTTGAAGTTAATATTGGGTTACATCAAGGATCAACTTTAAGTCCATACTTATTTATAATGGTGATGGATGAGTTAACAAAACATATTCAAGATGAAGTACCTTGGTGTATGTTATTTGCAGATGACATTGTATTAGTGGAGGAGTCTAAGGAAAAAGTTAATAGAAAATTGGAACTATGGAGAGAAACATTAGAAAACAAAGGCCTCCGACTGAGTAGAACAAAGACAGAATATATGGAATGTAAGTTTGATCATTTGGCTACTTCAGAGGACATAGAAATTAAAATTGGCACACATTGCATTCCCCAAAAGGAAAGTTTTAAATACCTAGGGTCAATTTTTCAAAGTGATGGAAGAGTTGATGGAGATGTTACACATAGAATTAATGCTGGTTGGTTAAAATGGAGAGGAGCATCAGGTATTCTTTGTGATAAGAAGATACCATTAAAATTAAAAGGTAAATATTATAGAGCAACAATTAGGCCTGCCATGTTTTATGGTTATGAGTGTTGGGCAATTAATCATCAACATGTACAAAAGATGTCTGTGACAGAAATGAAGATGTTGAGATGGATGAGTGGTCATACAAGAAAAGACCGTATACATAATGAGGTTATTAGAAACAAATTAGGAGTGACACCAATAGAGGATAAAATGAGAGAACATCGTTTAAGATGGTTTGGACATATAGAAAGAAGATCAAAAGAAGAACCGATAAGAAGGTTAGAAAAACTAAATTTGGAAAATATTAAAAGAGGTAGAGGACGACCACAAAAGTGTTGGAAAGAAACTATAAAGAATGATCTAGCTTATTGGGAGTTAACTGCTAACATGGCACACGATAGGGATCTGTGGAAACAAAGAATCCATGTAGCCGACCCCGTCTAGTATGGGAAAAGACTTAGTTGTAGTTGTTGTTGTTGTTGTTGTTAGGTAACCTCTTGCTGTGAATGCTCTTGAGGCGATAGGAAACAAATCCCTACCATAGAAAATGAAAACATTACAGCTTAAACTTCACAAAAGGGCCTGTGTGCTAAACCATGCCTGTTTCAAATCCAAGTTGCATACACATGTTGGGCAATGGGAACAGCAAGGCACATTATATGGCACCCCAGCACCCACTTTCAAAATACCAAGTTGTACCGTCTACATCCATGGCCATAGCCCTATCGGCAGTAATACCCATATGGCAGATTTTGATACTTAGCAACTATATCCATTGTCTGTAGTCCCATTCTTTGAAGAATATAAAACACTGGTTCCTGCAGTATTCTTTATGAGAACGTTAGGGAAGAAGTACTCGAAAAAAGCATCCACGCATCTAAAACAACAAAAAATAAGATCATACAGTAACAAGCATGACACGAGCACACACACATGGAAACAGACATGCAACCATATGTTGAAACAATCCAATCAACCGGCACACTCAAAAGTTGGAAAATGAAAAAATTAGCCGTAGTATGAAATGAAAAAGATGTCAAATAAATACAAAAGGTAAAGCGAGATTCAAAGAAGCAACGGGATATCTAAAGAAAAGAATACCTTACAAACTTTTCTCTTTGACCTCCGATAAGTTGTGATCGATAACCACCCCCACAATCGAACATCCTGTCGTAGTTTAACAGCAGCAGACTACTGTCAGAGATCTACTCCCTATGTTTTAGCGGACATAGAGAGCAAAGTAGGTCGATTAACCTGATATTTTGACAATTTTGTTCAAGCAAACAGAATTCCTGCAAGGTAAAAACAATTTATCACAAAAATTATCAAATTGCAAGAGGGAAATTTGGTTCTATTTCCAAGTATCCTACTGCACAAACATTTCCATTTCTACAAGCAACTCTTGCAACATAGGTTCCAAAACAAAAGGACCCAAGGCTTCAAAATCCCCATTTCGTATGGCCGCTTAGAGTGAAGCTACCCAACCAAATTTCTTGAGCAGCAATCAATTAACAAAAAGAAAACCAAACCTACATTCTTCATACATCCAAAAATTAAGGCACCAAACCAATTTCTTCAGGAACGATCAATTATAAATCCAAAAAAGCAGAAAAGAAACTCATACCCACCAAAAGAAACACTGCATCGAGAATCCAAACGAACAAAGAGAGAAAAGGAAATAAATAAATAAATAATGGTCTACCTTGGGAATCCCCTGTGAAATTTTCTTCAGCAGAGGAGAATGAAACACAAAGAAAACACTCAGAAATTCACTCTAGCCTTTTATTAAATGTGATAGGATTAAAATATGTAGATCAATGAGAGAGAGAGAGAAAGCAGGGCTCTTGCGACTCCTACCGAGTGCGGACGTCAGGGCCGGCACAGCGGTGGCCCGATGGCAGCCGGCAACCCAGCAGGTGCGGAGAGAGGGGGATTACCGTCGTCGGTGATGGAGTCGTCGACGGTGGAGTTGGAAGATGGCGAGAGAGACGGAGCAGATCAGCAATTCCCTGGTGGTGGAAGACTCTGAACGGCGATCGTCGCTGGTCATGACCTCGATCGGCAGATTGATCGAGAGAGATGGAAACAAAAGAGCGTAAATTGGATCGGTTCACGCCAGATTCAAATGAAGTCTGATTCAAGACCATTAAAATTAAAATGTAAAACAAGGTTTGAAGTTTTGAATTTTACGACCAGCCTCTAAGAGCTCAATAATTACCGAAGGTCTGGCTCCAAAAACATTGTGAGCATACCCACTTTTCCAGTTGGGAAAATGGTACAAACACTAATTCTCACACCTCAATTGCATTTAGAGCCATCGAACATAATCGAAAAAGGTTGTTTGGCTCATGTTATGTGCTAGATCTAAAGGTTTAATAATCTCGGTGCATATAAAATGTGCCAAGAAATCAGCCACCACGGACCTTCAATACTTTGGGAGGCCAATGGCCAATGTCTTAAATGAAAAGGGCATAACTTGATTACCCATTGAACTTACCTGTCTTGAGAGTTAGACGGCTAAGATGGTAATACAAAATATCAATTTTGCTTATCATATATGCTTCGGTTGTAAAAAGATAATGTTCTATTTCAATACATGCATGATATAAGGCCATACATATCTTTTCAATTAGAGAGTATCGAAACTCTACGTTCCTAAGCAACTAACTTAAATAGAAAATAGATCACTTTGTATTGTCATCGTTATCTTGCACTAGAAGGGTACTAATGGAGTTTTCCAAAGCAGTTATGTATAGTTTCAATAGTTGCCCAGAAATTAGGAACATCATCACACATGATTTTGTTAAATACTCATAGAAAATAGAGTCTATCACTCATTCATATATGGTACCATAATTTTTAAGTCCAAACGATATCACTACCTATTTGTAGATCCCTAATATCCCTATGCATTGGAATGTCACTTTATGCATATCCTTGAGATTTAACTTGATCTAGTTATACTTCAAGAGATCATCCATAAATGACAAGATTCCATGGGCAGTTGCTACATTGATCAACACATCTTCATTGGTATGACTTTGATATTTTAGAGTGTTGAGATTAATAATCAATACACTCACAACATTTTATTTTTCTTAAGAACACTATTAGACAACCAGTCTGCATACTGAGTTGTTTTGATGAACTTGGTCTCTAAGAGATGTTATATCTCTTGCTTAATGGCAAGAAGCATTTTTAGTTTTAATCGCCTCACCAGTTACTTATGAGGTTTCATCCCTACTTTTAATAGAATGGTGCATTTAACTTAATCTCTAGGTAACCTTAGCATCTTGTGATATTTCAAGGCAAAACAGTCCTTATATTGCTTAAGCAACTTGGCCAATTGTGAGTGGTTTTCCTTAGACATGAGAACTCATCTTTGTCGGCCTCATGGTTCCTTTTGAACACAAATGTACCTTCATCAAAGGATCCGTTGATATTAAACTTAACACATCATTCTGCTTAAAACAATTGAATGTTGTTCTCCTTTAATGGGTGGTGGAATTGTAGAATAGAGCAACATCTAGCTTACCCCCAAAAGGTTTTAACGTATGTCCTTTTGAGGCTCTTCTCAACATAAGTAGCTTCCAACTATTGGAAGCAAATTTTGGTAACGTGAGATTGACTATCCATAGTAACCTTAGGTAATGGTTGTAAATCCATTGAGTCAAAAGTAAATCTCTAGGTGGTTAATTGATATGATTGTATCTCTTTTCTCTTAAGTATGATAATTGGACTCACCCAAGACGAATAAAATACCTCAGATGCCTTAACCTTAGATGTAAAAGTATCCGCTTCTTCATCGACGACTTTAACCATTTTACCCATCCAAAATATTATTTTCTGATGTAATATCCAGGGCATACAATAGTTTGAATGTATCCAATCTCTTTTAAGTAGCAAGGAATAACCTGGGTTAGTATCAACCACAAAGAAAGTAGTAGCTAAGGTCTTTGAACCCATAGTGAGCTCAATAACTACTACGCTCATTGTAACTAATGGTTCCACTTGAAAATTGGATATTTTCAGGTTTGTTGGAATTAAATCAGAAGGTGTTCTCCCAATTTGTCATAATCTATTGCTTGACATTACGTTCAATACCAACTCACCTACCATTAACAAACACCTGCTTAAAAGGTCGATCATCCATTACCATGATGATGTACATGGTCACAAATAGCTGACACTCCCTTATCTCTATCAACTTTACTACACCCATTTGCCTTACATCCTACCCACCTTTGAACCCTAGCCAAAAACAATTAAATTAAATATCAAATCAAACATTGACATTTGCAGTTAACTAGCTACCTAAATATATAGCCCATCTTAGTTAAAATCGAGCACCTTAGAATTAAACCTCATTAGCCACCTAAAAACCTATCCCTTAAGCCGATTCAACCCTCAAGTAATCCCAAAGACCTTTAGCTTCATTGAAAAGGTGGATCCCTAAGTCAAAACTGCACCTTGAAACCAGTAATATGCCCACAGAACTTAAAACCAACCCATAATGAATATTATATCCTATTGATACCCAAACAACAAGTAGAACCTCCCTCATGCTCACCTTTGTCTCAAGTGTATAGAAATTTTAGGTCTAATTAGACAAACAAATTACTAGTGCATGAGATTGACCCTTGATTGGTAGAACAAGAAGATTTCTAGCAAAAAGATCCAAGACAGGCTCACAAAGCATAAAGAGTGATTACAAGTAAGTTCCAAGGGACTTAATTTCTAATTTATTCTATCTTTCTAAGTAGATTATACTTGTGAATCGTGGTTCTATTGAAACCAAAATTTTGTATACAAAAGCAAATTGTCGTTTAGTACAACCTATCATCCCTAAGCCAATGGCTAAACTGAAGTTACAAACCATATTTTAGGGTTCTATCCTTATTGCTTGATGGAAGGTGAGTCTAGTACATGGTCTAGACTTCATGACTTGGACTTTTATATATTACTACCTATCATATCTCAATCAAAATGACTATTTTTGAAGTTCTATATGGATGTGACCCCTTCTCCTATTGCATGTGAACACATTGTATGAGAAAGTCTACAAAATGTCATGGGTTCAAATCCTGTCATCCCTACCTATTACTTATCTTATGAGCAGTAACATGGGATCCATCGAAATTGGGGATCTCATAAGCTAAGAAGTACTGGGAACTTTAAAGATCTATCTCTTGTCGTGAGAAAGCGCTCTTAGTTCAGTTCGGTAGAACGCGGGTCTCCAAAACCCGATGTCGTAGGTTCAAATCCTATAGAGCGTGATTCTACTTTGTAGCTGTAGATGTGAAAATTTCACTCCAAGCCTATGTAGAGACTTGAAGAAAACTTTTCAACACTACTTCTTTGTGCGAGCGTGCCAGCTAGTTTCCAAAAACTATCAAAGTTTTAAATCTGATTTGGCGATTGTGGCTAAGCGAGATCTTTTTGCTTTAGGCTTTCTTGAACTGATGCTCAAGGTTCAACCTAAGCGTTTTGAGGATTTCAAATGTGTAGGTAAAGTTTCAAATCCAAGTGAAAACAAGATGTTGACAAGAAGGAACTCATGCACTTTGGTTCCAAGTTCTAAAAATCAAAAAGTTCTGAAAAACAGAAACTAGTTTTGTTTTCAAAGCTTGTTTCTTGATTTTTTTTGAGTGACCTACAGATCTCCAAAATTCATGAAAATTTTATAGGACATAGTTTGGAATATGAAGATTTTAAGATACTTTTTGTTTTGAAATTTGGGACCGGGATGATGCAAAATTAAATCAACAAAGTGTCTCTACTCAAACACTCAGAATTGTTCTACCACAGAAATATAGAGACCCAAAGAAAGGTTTGTGTATCTCAGTGCTCAGAGTTCCAAATTTAATGCACTTGGTCTTGTTGGAAGGCTGTGTATATCAACTTTTCAATGAACCAAGAATCACTGATTTTGGACAATTGCAGATTTTCCCTGATATTGCACAGCTTTAATTATGTGGTTGTACGACCCTAAAATTCTTGAAAATTTTATTGTAAGTGGGTTTGTGTGTGTAGATAAAGTGTGTCAAATTTTATAGTGATCAGAATAACAGTTTAGCAATGAAAAATAAAGCAATCAATGTATGCGGGAATACTAAAATCAGATTTTTGGGTTTTTACAATATACGTGATGCAAATTCACCCGAATTTAAATTTCAACAACACAACATCCCAAAGTAAATTACTGAAGGAAAATAAATGAAAATATATATATCTTAGCTTAAGCATAGAGGGGATTAGGGGATATAGAATGTTTATAGCATATAGAGAGGTAGAGTCAAGAACACAAACAATTGGAGTGCATAAGGAAGAATAAAAAATTCACAGCACATCTACTTCTTATTACATCATGAGGAGAGACAAAGCTCTATTAATACAACCCCTTTTGAATTGAATATGAAGAAGAGATAGAGATGAACAAAGGAGGAGGAATACTTACATGGATTTCTCCAAGGATCGGCTCCAACAATGGCCACTCACGACACTGACCTTCTCATTTCTCCTCTCTTTTTTTCTCACTCACACTCTCTAAAATTTGCAGCACTTTGCCTATTTTCTAGCCTCTCTTCCCTTCCCTCCACTTTTCCCTAGAGAAAGCTCACGAAAATCCCCAAGGATGCAGCCACTCTCCAATGCCCCAAGCTCCCAAGACAAGATCCTCCTCTCCATCCCCCCCCCCCTTGGCCTATAAATAGAAGCCAAGGGGGGCCTCTTCTAGGCCCTTCCTTGGGGCAGGTCCTCCTTGATCCAAACTCAGCCCTAAGGCTTAGTTCTTCACGTGGATGTGTGATCCCTCTTAGTCAAAGATGGACCAGCCCCATGTGGACTGGTTCTTGGTTTAAACCATGTGCACCTAGCCATGGTTGGCTAGGCCCTAGATGCCTCCAAGTGCAACCGGCTAACTTGGTGTTTGCTCTCTTTGTGGCGCGTCCCATTTGATCAAGGCTAGGTATGGAGTTTTAATTGATGTTTAGCCAAAAGATGTAGGGTGGACGTGGCTAGGAAAATTCGGCTTGGTCGGGTTAAGGTCATTTGATTTGAACTAGGTCATGTGTCATGTTTAGCTCAAGTGAATCAAGTCTAGGTCTTAGTTAAGTCCAACTAGGTTTAGGTTGGTGAGGCTATCCACTTGACTTGATGGAGACGTGCCTTAATTCGAGTTGATCCGTTTCCTTGCTTCCCAGCTTCACTTTCGCGAACTCAATCTTGGCTTGAAGCGGGCTCCAACCGTCATCTTGATCTTCGCCTGATTTGTTCATATCCTCTAGGCCTTATCCCTTTAGCTTTAACTTGAACCTCTTTATTTTTAAAAATCCTTATTTTAAAGATTTAAAATTCTTATTTTAAAGCAAAGGTTCTAAAACAAGCCGGTTTTCGAAATTGAGAGTGTTTTCAGAAAAAAAAATTATTTAGGGTGTTTACAGTAGCAAATCACATTAACTTGAATTGCAAACATAAAAAAAATTAGACCTCCCGAGGATCAAGCATAGGAGGTCAATAACAAGAAACACTCACTCAAGAATTCATGAAGGCTTAATTTTATAAAAGCCGACCTTACCGAGAGTCAAAGATGAGGGATTGGATTTGACTCAAGTCTCATTCTCACCAAGCTTTCAGTCCCACTAGCTTGCCTCAATCCAAGTTTCTCTCCAAGTACTAGAGATCGTTCAAGATTATCAAGATAATTAGCAAGCTGGCACATGATCTAGGATTACAAAAAAGTGTGAATGTCCACCGGGTCTTTCATATATCTTGCCTCAAATAGTATATTAGGTCGCACCCAGATAAAGCTATTAAAAAACCAATACAAGGAAAACATGGTGAAAATGCTGTAACCCATCAAATACCTCCACTCAACCTGAACCAGTCACCTACTAGTGGAGCTTTTGACGTCCAACTGCAACCAATTGAAGATCAAGGTGGCACTCTAAGTAGCTCTCTAGAAGATAGCCAGGATGTGTTTTGCGAAAGGTTGAATCTGACCCAACTGCGACCAGCCTAAATGTGTGGACCCTAAGATGATGTGGTTCATTGATATGGCTGCATGTGAAATTTTGTGATCAAACACATAAACTTATTCGTACCCCACCAGTTTAGGATACAACCCAAGCATCACTTGCACCTTAAAATCTTATCCAATAGCTTGCTTGCAAATCCTTGTATGATCACTAAGATCCAATATGGAATATGAAAATAATCCCAAAGAGATTAATGATCCACAAGATAAGAGTTCAAGTGTTTCCTTTACATGTCCTAGCTCCAAGCCAATCTAAGAAGTCTATAGTTGTCGCTATGTACTTTGAAAAGTTTCTAGACTCATCCAAAAGGGACTTAGGTGCTTCTAAAAAGGGTCTCTGTGCAGATCTAGGAAGAACCTATACATAGAATATATGCAATAAGAAAACTTGTACACATGCATTGATCTTAAAAGCATGTCATCAAATGGTAAATGGTCCATCTAAATCATAAAAACAAGATGGCAAGCATCAAATACTCCATGGCAAACATTAAAATGCGCTACTTAATGCCTATAACTCTTTACATCATCTCCACACATGAATCTTATAAAGTAATGCCCGTTCAAGCAAAAAATATTTATTCAAGATTTGAGCATGTTATGCCCCTCTTGGTGGATCCTCTACACAATATGAGCATGTTATGTAGATTCTCATGAAAAATTGAATCCTACCCACAGGAAAACAGAATCCTACCCACTTTTAACATACCCACCTATGGCCTTTTGGTGGCATGAGTACTTTAAATTTTCTTAAAGATTTTCAAAACAGAATGAATGACACTATTATTATACCTATGCCTCCAAAAATAATAGTTGCAATGAGTGAACAAGGTAAGTAATGGATAAGATTTAATCACTCTACATATATATATATATATATATATATATATATATATATATATATATATATATATATATATATATATATATATATATGTCTATATAGTTCTCACATGCATGTACCTCATGAAATTCAGCATAGTATGCTTTAAATGAAGCAAGAGTTTCAATATGCATTGACTCATAATTTCAAACAGTTAATTGGCATTTTAACTTCACGAGGAACAATCACAAACCATATTATCAACACAGAATTAATGCTAACCCAATCATGCCAGACATCAAATCCAATATGTTCATGTGAAGGCCTACATCTATTACAACAACAAGGATGAAGCTATGTATTCAACTATCACAAATGATAGAACTCATGCATCATAGTCGAGCATAAATGAATGTTGCACCAAAGTGAATCATGCAGACAACATCAACCCAAGTCTATGAAATCAGTCTAAGTGCAGATTGCACTTAAGACCATCATATAAACAGAATATAGTGAGCACATGGAGGACCCAATCAAGGTATAGGAATCTAGATATTTAGCTCAAAAAATGTGAGAAAATCTTGTGCCTAAACAGCATATAGCTGAATAAATATGAAAATTAAACATGAGTTCCTTAAGATTGGAATGTAGAATTAAAACATCAACCCCAAGACATACCAGTGTCTGTCATACCAACTTCAAGGTCATGCTTAAAAGACATAATAGTCCTGTGCAGCTTTCTTGAAGTTTGAAACCAAAATCATAATCTCGAGATATTTAGAAACATAGTCATTTGGGATTAAAATCAAACATATAGGGTGGTACTACATGTGAAGCTTTCAATGAAGTTCAGATGTTTCAAAATCATAATCTAAAGCAATTATTCATTGGCCCAAAAGGGAACAAAGACAATTCTCACGCAGAAAGAACTAAGGCACATTTCAAACCTAACTCTCGTAAATTTCCAAGTGTTTTTAAAACCTAACTAACACTCCACATATGTGGTTCATTGCCTTTTCATAATGCCTCATTATATATAAATTTTAGGTTCTGCAAAACCCTTAGCTTGTATTCAATCCTAAAACAAAGTGAAAATAGGTTGGGAGACTCACCTTTAATTTGCTATCCTTTTTGTGTTGTGGACCCTATTAAAGTTCTTTAACAATCTCCTTCTTTCTTCGGTGAGCAAGGATGGGCTCTTGCGCTTCAAATTATTGGCTGAAAAATTACGTATACACTTGAGTTAAAATGTGAGAATAAATATGGGTTTTGGGTCCTAATTGAATATGGATTTATATTGGGATTTGAGTCTTCTAAATGGGTATGAATCCTAAGTGGGATATGGATCTAAAATGGATATGAACCCTAAGTGGGATATAGGTTATAATATGGATATGGACCTTAGTTATGTGTTTTGAATTCTAAATGGATATGGGTCTCTAGATGATTTTGGATATTAAATGGGACAACGATTTACTATGGACAGCGGGATTTTAAATGGACTATGGGTTCTAAAGTTGGTTGAGGTGGACACTAGGGTTGAACGACCTGGGTTGGGTGAAGATAATGGTGCAAATAATTATGTTATGCTATGCTGAAATTTCAGAAAAGCCCTAAATGCAGAAATAGCTATTTCTAAGATGCTGAAATTATGTATATAATTATGGCTAATGCAGAATTTTGTACAATGCAAATCTTACCTACATGCTGTAGTTATCTATATGGTGTTGAAATACTTTATGAATGCTGAAAACAATCATGTTGCAGAAATATAGTAATATTGAGACTCTCCTATATGAATACTATATGGTTAGGATGCTGAAATAAATCTATATGCAGGAATATGGATGCAGAAAATTAACTATAGTAATAAAGTGAGTACATGCAAGAATTATCCTAGATGCAGAAAATAGAATGCATGGGTTGTTTCTAGTATGTAAAAATTCATATGATGATCCTAGATGGACGAAACAAAGTATTTTAAGGGGCAAAAGAGCATAAGGACATCTACGACCAGATTTTATTTAAATAAAGAAAAAAGGCAAAATGTGTGTTTATGCTATATCCAAAGGGTTAAACCAAAGATTTGTATGGTGTAAAGAGATATATTAATCAAAATGCTAAGACAACTAGGGACCAATGAAAACAACCAGGGGTGTAAAGGTTAAAAAGGAATTTGCTATTGTGAAAGATCAAGAACTATGAAGTATTAGGGGAATTGATGTAACTAGATATGCATGCAAGGGAAATTAACCAAACTAACGGATTACCAAGACTAAGTTAAAACCAAAAAATCATAAAGGGTTATGGGATGCTTAACGGGGTTAAGAAACTAAATGGGTGATGTGCCTAATACAACTAAAATCTAAGGTTGCAGAAATTTAAAATTAGGATGAATAAAATCAAAAGAAACCAATTGTACTAACCAGAGTACAAAGAATGATATATGAAAGGCCTTAGGGAATAGAGAAAGAGGACATTCTTTATGAATAAGAATAAAGCCTTAATAACAAATCTAAAAAGATTCTAACTCCCTTTGAACTAAGGCAACTCTTTTGAAAGGAGATAGCTCCATTTGAACCAAGACAACTTGCATTTGAATCAAGACAACTTTATTTGAATTGAGACAACTTTCCTTTGGAATGAGACAGCTCCATTTCATTTTTAAATAAAGCCTCATTTGGTGTCCTGAATGTGCATAAACTTATATGTGCAAGTAAGTTCTGAATTCTTATTCACAAGAAATATAAAAACCTTCATATATTGAATATCCAATACAAATAATTTTTCTTTAATAAAATCCCATGGACATTGTTTTTAAATTTTGGTTTTACATAACCCGATTCACGACAACCTTCTTAACAGAGAGGAATGAAATAGAAATATGATTTTTAGGACTTACCTCAAATCACTCCAGCATGTTGGTTCATTTTACAAAAGTTCATCTTATCCTGCCAAACAAGGGTCAACCTTTTCGCTAACAGATTATTTGCCTAATTCAATTCAAAAATTCCTACACACTTAGAAAAATGTGAGTAACAAAAGGAGGTTTCTTGTTGTTTAATTATAGTTAGGTTGTTCTAAGGTCTCTTAAGTTTGATTTAGGTCTTCTAAAGAGGTAACCAGTTTCCTAAATGGGACAGATTTGGTTTTGTCTAGATATATTGGATTCATAATTTGGGTTACTTAGAGACACACTCTTATTCCAAATAAATTTAAATAGGTTCCTAGGGGTACGTTATGACTAGTTTCTTAAAAGCTTATATGAATACTGTGCAATTGTTCAAGAAATTCTAATAATAAGGTGTAGAATTTTGTTGTGTGCTAGATGAGTGTTTAGATCCTAGAATATAAAAAGCAATGAACCTATAATATAACTATTATTATGCTAATGCAAGATGAACCCCTTAACTACAATGCAATGCAATATGTATGTTAACTAATATGCCATGTTAACTAATATTGCAATGCAATGCAATATGTATGTTAATTATTATTCCAAATAAATTTAAATAGGTTCCTAGGGGTACGTTATGACTAGTTTCTTAAAAGCTTATATGAATACTGTGCAATTGTTCAAGAAATTCTAATAATAAGGTGTAGAATTTTGATGTGTGCTAGATGAGTGTTTAGATCCTAGAATATGCAAAGCAATGAACCTATAATATAACTATTATTATGCTAATGCAAGATGAATCCCTTAACTACAATGCAATGCAATATGTATGTTAACTAATATGCCATGATTAAGCACATGATTAGGCATACAAATTTAATATTTAATAGTGCTTTGGATTATAATGACCTATATAAATCTAAGGATGATGAATAATAATGACAGCCTATATACAATGGTTAATGCAATGAAACTAATTAAACTAATTTTTATGAAACTAGAACAAGAACTATGATGCTAATTTTTTGTGTGCAATGCAATACTAATAGTGTAACGGATCAACCTATCAATGCAAGCTAACTAAGATGAATGATAAAACTAATTGAAAAGAAAATTAAAATGTACACTTTACTTGGAGAAGGCTTAGATCAAGCATCCTCTATGCTTCTTGATTGAAAGCACTAACAAACACAGTTAAATAAAGAAGGAATCAAAAAGCTCTTGAAATTTTCTAGATTGCTCTTGAATCTCGGATGCTTTCTTGATCTTTTTTGAATCTTTGGGCAGTTATAATGAGAGGGGATACTCCTTTTATAGGAAAGGGCCAGGGTACACAAAATTAGCATGTTTATAATATTTTTGCAATAAAATTTCAGCAATTAGACTTTTTATGTTTAATTCCAATGAGCAGAAAGACTATCAAGAAAATAATAAGTCTTTCGAGGCAATGGTTGGTCCTTTCTTTTATAAAAATTAATTGTATTGTACTTAGGTTGCTTAATCCTTCTTGATATGGGCTATAACTGGTAGTTCTCTACCTTAACATGAGCCTAGCATAACTCTTTTTTTATTCAATACAAAATCTGTTATGATCTCGAGAAGAAACTTGACCATTTCATAGTTTAGTTCAACCATAATATTTCTTTAGCATGGGTCATCTAAAAAAGGTGAGTCAAATATAGGTCAAGTTATGTAGATATGTGCATAAAATATGAATAGAGACATATAGAGTGATAGATTGATTAGGGTATATGGATGTAGGTTAACCATATAATCAAATAGGTCAAGGTCATCAAGGGGTGAAACCAGGGTCAAGTGAACTAATTAGATTAACCTATTTGACTTTCTAAAAGTTAATTAATTTTTATTCAAGCATATAACATATACCTAGTCCCATAATCCAGATTTTATGCAATTTAGATGGATGCATTATAATGTACAAGTCAATTTTCTAAAGTTCATATGCATAAAATATCTTTTCAAATCATAACTTCCAAATTCATTGAATATAATTTTCTAAATCTTTGAACCAGATTTCTATAACTTTTCAAATCCATCAACATACAATTCAAATGTATAACTTTCAAAATCCATGAACATATGATTCAGATTTTATGACTTTCTAAATCTTATGAACATATAATTCAGATTTCTATACTTTCCAAATCCAAATATCTGGTTTTCAACTTTCTAAATCCTTGAACTATATTTTTAAGTTTTTAAATCCATTAATCACATTTTAAACTCTCCAAACCCATGGACATAATCAGATTTACATATTTCTCAGGTTTTTAACTTTTTATGTCCATAAATCAAGTTTTTAACTTTTCAAATTCATGAGCATAATTTATATTTTCAAAATTTAGAAACCATACACATAAGTTTAGTTTTTAAAATTTTGAAAATCATTGATATGTAATCCAGATTTTTTGAAATTTTCTTTTGGAAACCTTTGAATAGAATTCGATTGCTTGGGAAGTTTTGAAAACCATAAAATTTAGATTTAGAAAACTTTTGGAAATAGTTTGATAAAATTCAGATTTTGGAAACTTTTGAATAAGATTTAAATTTTGAAAACTTTTATAATAAAATTCAAACTTTTGGAAACTTACCATATACAAGAAGTGGCCGTTTTCAAAAAACATTTCCAACAAAATTTATACATCAAACCCATTATGTGCATGTGCTCAAACTTGCATATATATATATATATATATATACACACACACACACACATATATATTACATTAATCAAACCCCAAATACTATATATATAAGTGTGTATAACAAAATAGGTTCTTTTAAGATTTAACTCGATGTGGTTAGGACAAAGGTTTAGGTCAAATGAATAGAAACAATTAAGACTTAATGATGTTTAACAATGAATAATCTAAGGAAATTGAACTTGATTTTATGAAGAGGCAATGCTTAGGCCCAAAACCCATAAGTGGCACATGAAAGAGGCTTAACTCAACCTTGGATAATCCATCCTAACTCACACTAGGTGGCAGGCATGTTGATGACTTCATGTTGTTGTGAGGTCTCCCTAATTGGATCAAAAGCACTTTTGTGGCTGTCTTTTTACTCAAATATTTAATATTTTCATAACCATTTGACATGCTTTAAAATGAATTTCTAAAACCAATAATTATATGAACTAAATGTAGACTTTTCTTAACAAAAATTGTGGGTGTTTACTTACATATAAAACAAAAGCATGTTTTGATTTTTTTCTAAGTAAAAATGGGTATGACAACTTTCAAGTGAAGTTCATTTAAGGTTAGAAATACCTAAGGGTAGCACACCTGCCCACTTCATGGAATAAATTTATGGTAAATCTTGCTTTATCATTTGGAGCCAAAATCCTTCAAAATTCTATATTTTCCTCTTCCTCTCTCCAAAAATATTTATTTATTCTTTATGTGAACTTAAATTTTTGTAAAATTCATG